>JAXCHO010000073.1:29767500-34767500 GCA_036630365.1 Acanthiza pusilla | reverse complement strand
CTAAGACACTTTAGATGCAATAAAAATAATTTCATCACAACCTTTCTTCCAGCTCCACATTCTCTTTGCGTTGTTATGGTTACAGAGTCAAGACTTGAGAATTTAGGAGAAGCTGGAACTAAGGATTCCCATGCAATTTCAATTCAAACCCTCAGGTATGCCTGTTCAGGCACACATTTAATTGGAAGATCACAAACTTGCCACACACTTCCCTCCCAAATCTAAAGGTTTAATTCTGGTATTGTGTTTAGTGTTGCAGCAAGATTATAATCATGGCATACTGCAGAGGTAATTCACAATACCTAATACAAAAAGAAAAAAAAGTCGACTGAAAAAACCCCAATAGTTATTATGAATAGATAAATCATCACTTCTGTTCTTAGTGTTTAAGCCTTCAAACTTCAGCACTTAAAACTACTCTATTCATTGACACGAAGAGAAATTTGAACTCCAAGTACATTCTTGAAACTTTTATTGAGGAGAACAGATAGGTCTAAATGTAGTTTATTTGAATTAATTTGATAGAAGAGCTAATTTCAACTGTTATACTTGGCACTTTGATGAAGCAAAATCTTTCCTGTGATCTTTCACGCATCACATATTTTTAATAACATATGGTGAGCCATAGCTAATGATAGAAAAATTTCTAACAGGATTCCTGCATCCATTCAATAAAGTCTTTTCTTGGTTACAGTCACAGAATATCAGTACAGATGAA
The DNA here is from genome assembly GCA_036630365.1 of Acanthiza pusilla. Classification (NCBI taxonomy): domain Eukaryota; kingdom Metazoa; phylum Chordata; class Aves; order Passeriformes; family Acanthizidae; genus Acanthiza; species Acanthiza pusilla. The sequence continues at coordinate 34,766,782 of JAXCHO010000073.1, read as the reverse complement.
GAAACGAGAACTATTCCCCTGATGTTAACACTACTGTGCAATGAATCACTGTACATAGAACAATTCAGAGCAGCCTTTCTGCTCCCTTAGCATGTACTGCCAGGCAGAACAAAAGCCTAGTTAGCCTGCATTGCTGGTGCCCTAACAGACAGAGGTAGTATTCAAAAATCTGTAAGATCAAAGAATCCTTGCTATGTTCTGTTTTTCTACTGATGATTTTATGTCAGCAGTTGGGACGAGGTGGCAGGGAGCCATGACAAACATTCTGTATCAATAAGGGGCAGATTTACATTTTGTAAAGCCACAGGACTAAGATGTTTATATAAGCTGAAGTCAGCTTTTATATAGCTGAGAAAGTAATTTCATTAACCCACTTCTCGTCATCTAAGGACATTGCAATTTTTCATCTATTTGGAATAAACAGTGTATATTTTTTTCTGCAGAGTTCCTAGCAGATGATTTTTTTTTTTTTTAACTGCTCTTGAAACAGTCTGTTATAAAGCTGGTACAATTCCCTGCCTTTGTTCTTCAAGATCAAATAGTTGAAAACTAAGACAAGGTAACTTAATTTCACAAGTGACTTCAAAGAATTAGAATAAAAAATGTATAACATTGCTGGACATCAGTTCCTTTTTTTCTTTTAGACTAAATAAATTTATAGTATATATAACATACATGTTCTCAAATATGACCTGAGGTAATCACATCTCTAATGTGTAAAAGGAGACTAAACTTATTTGCATATGATAATTTACTATCTTTTGAGAGAGATTAGACATTGATGTTTTCAATTTCTTTTGCTAGGGTTTTTTTTTTTTTTTTTTTTTTTTACAAGAAGGATTTTCTCACAGCACTTTTTTTGACACTGTTAATGTAAAAACTAGAATAACCCAAACTTTATCCTTCTTTTTGTGAGGAACTTGATGACCTGTTACTTTAGTTTCCAGTTTTGTCATCTAAAGGTTTCCTGCCCATTTTTTTCTGTCCTTTTTCTTGTTTTGGGAAGTAGTATAAATGTTAGAGTTCAGTAGTCCATGGTATCATTTTTCTCTATCTAAAACTTGTATAACTTTTTTTGTTATATTGTGATATTAACTGCAAATTACCCTCAGAACTACATCTGTGCCTAGCCTACTAAAGCCCAGAAGAAATGTCATGGGCACCAAGTACATGTAGAGAGCTGTGAAAATAGTGATAGGATAATGCAAGGCTAATTTGTTGTCCATTCTTGCCATTTAATCACAGGACAGCCAATGCTTGATTTTCATATTGAAATTCTGCAAATCTCAACCTGTTTGTTTCCAAATGTAAATATGCATATTAATTTCCAGCTTTATATTAAATTCATTTAATCAGTGTGTTTAGCTTTGGTTGAACCTCTTGATGGAGCAAGGGGGATAGTTTTCTTTCTGGGAAGCAACTGAGCAGCCAGAGGAGAGATGGGGAGAAGAACAGAGACTGCAGGCGGAATCAGGCTGGGCAGGACACGGAACTTCCAGACAGGGCACTGGAAAGTTGCTGACCTGTGGCTCACCTCAAAAGGCTGAGAAACAACTGTAAAGAGAGACCCAGGCCCTCAGAGCCAAGGGGATGTTTCTTTGGAACAGAAGGAGAAGAGACTGTAGTTACTCAGAAAATGTCCAAGTTAACCTCAACAAACAGGGAAGTGAGAACATATCTGTGAGGACAAGTAGGCAAGGGACGGCTCTGAGGAAATGCTTTCATTTCTACTCCATTGTCCCTAGCCACACTGAGCTTTCTCAATTTAAATAGTATTCTAATTCAGATTCCAGTAAAAGCTGGCTTTTAGTTTAAAAGCCTTTTTGTGTTTAGTCTGGGCACATCCACTTTTAAGATAGAGCATTTTGCAAATACATCTTATGGGATCAAAAAATAACACAACAACATCGTTAGGAAAAAAAGACAATCTTTTTCTTGGCCTGAATTTGACCTCAGGCTAGGTCATAATATATTGAGACCTTGCTAGCCACAGACCTAAAGTTTTCTTTAGGGGTCTTCGTCTTTTGGGTGTGAGAATATGGTAAAACTTCCAGTAAAAATTATTGGCTAAGGTAGCAGCTGTATCTGCAGGTGTTTTACCATGCACAAGTACAAGAGGAGACATGCAGCTGCTATGAAGCAGCAGGAGTCTGAGCCTGCCTCTGCCTGTCTGACAAGGTGGAAACAGAGGAAAACATCCTGCAGGTTGGGCTTTGTCTGTGAGCCAATGGTTGGGACTTACTTTTACAAATATTTCGTTTGAGTATACAATGCAAGTGATAAAAACCTGCATTTTCATTATTCTCTAAATTATGTCTTTATTTAAGACTTCAGTATCTTTAAATATTAGTCTGTATATTGTGATTATTAGCAAATACAATAAAATATATTTTGCTAACATTGGATTTAATAATGCCTAGTTTTCTATGTGCTCCCATTCATTCATACTCTCAATAAAATTACTTTCCTCATGTCCTCATGACTTATTCAACCTTCAGCCTATTTCTTCCAGATGTCTACAGTACTCTCAGCTCTCTCACATGAGCACACAAGACTTAGCCTTGTGTCATGAGATGTGTGTTGGTAAATACATGCAGGGCAAAGGGGAGAGATAACTATGGAGGCTCAGGCTGCCATTTTGACTTAATGACAGCAGAGGACTAAAAATTAGGTTTTCAGGTAATTCTTTAGCAAATATTTTTCAAAAACAGTTCTAGGGATATCACATCTTGGACATCCCTCTCTCATCAAGATTGGTCAAATTTGACAGGCCAGCTATATATGGATTTAGGTGGAAAGAATCATGGTCTGACAGATAGAATAGCAGTAGTTGCACTAACTTTGTTTCCTTAGCATATCAGGATAAAAAGAAATTTAAAGATACAGAATTTTTATGTTTTGTTCACAATTGTGACCAATGTCTACTAAGCCTTGTATGTCCCAAACAGACATAACTTTTCTCATAAGTCATTACATCTGAATAGACTAAGTGAAGGCTCAGCAGTTATTTACCATAAATTCCAGAGAGCAGCTCTGTGCCAGAACTGAATATCGATGAATGGCACAAGGGGAAATCTTGATGAATGAACATACTTTTAGTGTAGCCAGCTGACAGCATACACTGCGGCTTCCTTCCTTCCTCCCTTCCTCTCTTCCCTCTTGCCCTCTCTCCCTTCCCTGAGAATTAGTTGTGAAAAATCTCGGTCAGGCTCACCCCAGAGGAAATTGAAAGGGAAAACAATATCTATCTTCTTCTCTCAGCTCTTACACAGTAAGGGACAAAACAATATTTTATAAATGTTTACACCTCTCTCATCTTATTGTCATTAATGTGCTACCTTCAACTTAATCTTTATCTCTTCAGGTAATCTCATGAGGTTGTAGGCATCTTCCAGGTGGATCCTTGTCAGGGACTCACGTTTGAACAGGCGAGTAAAAGCACTAAGGTCCAGTCAAATATAGAGATACAATTCTAAAGGAGATACATAGGTGCTTTGTTGCCTTTCAATTGTGCATGCTTCAAGGCCAAAGACTTCAAACCTGTCTGTTTCTAGCTGAATCTGCTTTGAGTATAACCCTTTAGTGTTATATAGATGTTATATACTGTGCTGGCAGTATTTAGAGACTGTATTAGCAATAAATCATAATCTTTCACATAATCAGGATCATACTTACTGTGCCTGAGAGTCTCTTATCTACAACTTTTGCACAAGGTCTTAGAATTGTTTTAAAGTCACTCAGAGTTCCACCAGTTTAGAAACACATCTACATATCACCACCAGAGAGATTTCTCTGCTACACTGCTTGATCCTTGCACATCCTTCTCCTAAGCTTAACTGAGCGAAATGAACACAGAAAACAGCTCTTTGCTCAGGCTGACCTGATAAAAGGTTAAATTAATTGGCTTGAAGGAGAGTAAATAATTTCCATTTGCGAGTAAAAGCTATTTGAAATGGTTCAGAGAACAAATTTTGGCCCAGGCCTCAGCATACACATGCCCCTGCCACCCACCTCCCCCGGCTTTTTAATGAACTCTAAAATGATTTGACAGAATAGAAAGCCAAAATCTGAACTCTAATCTTAAACGCATTAAAATAAACAAACAAGCAAATAAATAAAATAGAATTGTTTCTTTCTCACCTGCCCATAATAAGAAAGGCTTCTAAGTGGCGGTACCTAAAGTATGTTTTGGGATGCTGTACAGCAATTCCCAAAGTTTGATTTACACACATATATATATATATACATTTGTAACATTTTATGGACATGTAGATTTTCTGCTTTAAGCAGTTGGTTATGGCAGGCTTCTATTATAAGAAATTAAATTCAGATTCTCTTTCTCAAAAATCCAGGAGTGAAAGAAAAGTTTATAATCCTATTTTATGTGCAAAGATTACTTTGAAGACTGATAGTTAGATGGGTATATATTCACTAACATTGGAGCAGTTAGGGTTTCTGAAGGTAGAAAAGTGTTGTCCATCCATGAGATTTTACAGATTATAATATTTTCTCAACCTTTTCACTTGATTTCAATTGGAATTCCAACAAAATGGTTTCTTCCTTAATATTTTGTATTTAGGACAGGTGATAAATACCACATGACTACTTTGTAGGGTATTTCCACAGAAGATCTTATGAAGAAAAAAAAGTCGGGAAGAAAGGCAAACTTACCAACCAAAAACCAAAACAATGAGTTGCTCTAATATACATAAAAAGGACACTTATATCACTGGTTTCACATAATAGAGACTTGGCTGGTATTAAAAAAAAAAAAAAAAACCAAAGGAAAAAACATACCATGATGGATCTGAAGTAACCTAAATATCAAAACATTAAACCTACAGCAAAATAAGACTATAACAAAGAATAAAACTGAATCAGCTATGTTAAGGGTCACAAGAAATATCCAAGAATTTTAAATCCTTTCATAAAGATTAGAAAATGATTCTTTGAACATTCAAAAATGGCAACCGCCAATCAAGCATGGAACATGTACTTGAAGGACTGAGTTTGTGACAAATTTCAGATCAGAGCACAAAAAAGGTCAAGGTCAAGTGTTGTAGTTTATACAAGACAATAAACTGTAACTCTGTGAAGCACTGTTTAACAACAAATTCAAAAGTAAAAGGAAAAATTACATCCAGAGTTTCATTAAAAACTCTTCAAGTTTAACACAAAACAATTTAAAAGACGTTCTATTTCAAAGTATTTAATTTCAGTAAGACATGATCAAAAAGCTGCCTAACTTATGGAGTAGGCACTGGTGCAAGGTTAAGTGGCTTTTTTACCTCACATTTCCAGACAGAGAGAAGAACATTTACATCAGCTGAAGAATTGGTTCAGTTATTATTGTGTTGTTACTTACTACTACAAACTTCTTTTAGTGCTCAAGAATGAATCTGAAAATACAAAGTCTATGGGGCCAAAGTATTTGGAACAGGATTTATTGCAGTCATATACATATTGTAGAACCTGTACAAACATCAATGCAAACTGAAGGATCCTCTCAGTTTTGTAAACTGAGAACTGAATGTTGTTTTTTTATTTCACTGTTGGAATTTTGCTGGTACAGATTATCAGTCTTTTCTTGAAGGTTTAAGGGTTAACCTGAGATCCACGCTTGGTGTTCATGCACTTGGCGGTCTTGTGAATAAACCTTTATGTGATTTTATTTATCTTTGAGGTTAATTATTTTTTCCTGACCTTGTCCCTGAGCAGTTCCGTTCCAACTCTTCTTTTATTTCTTCCTCAAGAAAGAGACTTTGAGAACTTACTCTCCATGAGGATTCAATAAAAGCAGCCTTCCTGTTGCTCTGGTCACCCACACAGCAAAAAGGAAGTTAAACTGTTTGCTGACATATCTCTTATGGTTTGGGTCTGAGCCTTTGCTCTCGAGCCTGCTGCCAAAGTCTGACTTGCACAGACAATACTTTGTGGGTGGTGACTTCACTGGGCATCAAGAGCCAAGAATTGGAGAAATGTCCTGTGTGCCATATCTGCGGTGGTTAGGAAAGCATTACCGGATCCACACTTTTAAAGTTGCAGCAGATGTACTTATTTTGTGGTAACTGTGCAGTGGAAGAAAGTTGTTCTCTGGCCCCTAAACTCCAGCCTAGCTAATCATAAGGAAGGTCAGTAAATGCAGTGTTTTTCTCATGACATTCTATAAACACAGGGTTTCAAAGTGAATGTGGATGGAAAGGCAAATAATCCTTCCATCCCTTATGATCTGCATATAATTGTGGTTTGCCTGAACTGGCTGAAAGCTCAGAGTAATTATTTGGAAGGATTGGAACTGTTTAGAGAGCTATTGTATGTGCATCAATTCCTAACTTACCCTCGCATTCCTTGGAAAAAGATGAATTTTGATACATTCATTGATAACAGATATGTGAAGTCCATCCTAGATCCAGATGTGGAATTTCTATTAATGTCATTGATATTTTCTTACAAGGAAATTAGTTCACAGTCATCTCTAAGGAAGCAGAAATGAGCACATAAACCAGCATTTACATAAAAGAAGTGAGTAGAAATTAAAGATGGAAAGGTATTGATTGCTGTTTAGGATATCTGATTTACTCCTCCATATAATATACGACATTATGAGCAAAAAAATAAAAGCCTCATTTAAAGTTGAGCACTGATTCCAGGCAAAATAAATCATTCCAGTTTTGCTTTAGTACATGACTGAAAATAATATTTACTGAATATTCTTAACTAGAGTCTGGTACTTCACAAACAAAGTCCAGCAGAATCTATTCATCAAACTGTTATGTACATCTATCATTGTCTTGTTCTGATGCTAGTCTTCCAGGAGCTTCAGTAACATTAAAAAACTGAATAGTAAAAAAGAGTGCTGATAATTAAATTGGTTTTCAACTTTTTGATATAAGTACACAAAACAATCCAAGTGTTCTGCAAAGAACACATTATGCTTCCACAATTACACATAAGATTTTTTTTCCAAAACCAGTTTTTGAATCAGAAGTCTCTAAGTATGTAGAAACTTAACATCTGTTTATGTACTTAAAATTTACTATTGTAGTTCCTGTATTTGTTATTATATCTGGGTCCCATTTCATCACGGCAAACAAAAGTCCAAAGAATCCCTCTCATGAAGAGCTTGAAACAAGCACACTAAAAGTTCTGGAGGAGAGAAAACACTATTATAAGCTTGTTACTGATGAAGTCATAGATGAAAAGGGTGAACTTTATTAATATTTAAATTATATTTCACCAAAAAGCCTCTTGAAAGTAGGTAGGATATGGGTTTTAAAATTGCTTGTATGCTTTGGAAGGCTTTATGCTAGGGAAGCTGCACATCCTAAGCTCAGAAATCCTCAATTCCAGACTTGCACAATTATTCTCCGGACTGCCAGGCTTCATAAATCTGTGTCTGAAACTGCTGCTTGAACTGCCCTAAAAATAACAACAGCAAAAAATATTTCCATGTGGGTTCTTTGTTGCAGAAGAGTGAAATTGGTCATAAGGAATGCACGCACTTGGCACTGCTCTGAATACTTAACTTCAATAATTTTTTAAACTGTTAGAAAAATGTGGTTTACAGTTTCTCTGTGCTTCCTGTTTCATTAATGCTACGTATTTTGGTTTTGTGTGGCAATATTTTGGAAGTGGGAGGGCTACAGGGGTGGCTACTGTGAGAAGCTGCCAGAAGCTTCCCCTGTGTCTGAGACAGAAAATGCCAGCTGGCTCCAGGACAGACCTGCTGCTGGCCAAGGCTGAGCCCATCCGTGTTTTTCCCAAAGTCAGGTCTGTTTTGCCCACGGTGGTAACTGGTGAGGGATTTCCCTGTGCTTATCTCAACCCATGAGCCTTTCATCGCATTTCCTCTCCCCTGACCAGCTGAGAAGGGGAGGGATAGAGTGGCTTTGGTGAGCATCTGGCATTCAGCCAGGGTCAACTCATGGCACTACACCACAACATGAGCCACAGAGGAGAGTCTGCTGACACCTTTTGTATTTTGGTAACATTAGAAAGGAGAATGTTATGGGATATTGGATGGAAATATTTTGTATTGAGGACATGCTACATTCACAAGAAGAAAAATTGTTTATTTATATTTTGAAAAATTACTCTGTCTTCTCAGAACTTCAGCCCTTCATTGTGTTACATATACCTGTCCCTGATGTGCTCATACAGTGATAGCTCAGGCTTGTATTCTAAGAATAAAGAGAAATATTCTTCTTTTCTAAATATTCCAGAGGTTTGGGCTCGGTCAGATGGGATATTTTCTGTCAAAAATAACAACATAAACACTTTTCTGACTAGATGCTTTAAATGTGGTTAGAAAATGATTCCTTACCTTGACAATTTAAGCAGGAATAACACTGTAAATAACACTAAGATACTGAGTTCCTGGAGTGAGTCCAGAGAAGCGCAATGAAGCTGTTGAAAGATGTGCAGCACAAGTCTGATGAGGAGAGGCTGAGGGAGCTGGGGGTGTTCAGCCTGGAGAAAAGGAGGCTCAGGGGAGACCTTATCACTCTCCACAACTCCCTCAAAGGTGGTGGTAGGCAGGTGATGGTCAGTCTCTTCTCCCAAGTAAAAAATGATAGGACAAGAGGAAATGGCCTCAAGTTGCACCAGGATATTAGGATTACATTAGAGTGAATATCAGGAAAACATTTTTCACTGAAAGGGTGGTCAGGCATTGGAACAGGCTGCCCAGGAATGTGGTGAAGTCACTATTGCTACAAATGTTCAAAATCACATGGATGTGGCACTTAAGGGCATGGTCATCTGGAAAGGTGGTGGCACTGGGTTAATGGCTGGACTCAATTATCTTGGAGGTCTTTTCCAGTCTTAGCATTTCTATGATTCCGTGATTCTACTTTCATTTTCATTAACATATCCTTGAGAAGGAAAGATGAAAGGAGAAAAAGTGATGAACCTTCTAGCTAAATTTTGTTCTATCATGTAATATTTAGCAAAGTCTAAACAAATTAGAATTCATAGAACTAGGGTAAAATCTGTTTGTCTTTTTAAGAATTATTATTATATCCTGAATATTGTATAAATTGAACGCAAATTGTTCTTCTCCCAGTTCGAAGGAAAAAGAGGAAGTATGAATTAATGAATTTAGCCCATAGTATTAAGTAAGGTTTTGGCTGGATTTGGGGGGTTTAATTTGTTTGCTTGCGGGTTTGTTTGTTTGTTTTTTTATCCAAGGACCTTGTGAACTATAAAATACTTTCTTGAGCCGGCCTAAAAAGAGGAAAGTTTAATTTGATTAATATTGCAGCACACATGTGCTTCTGTAATATCAGCATGGCTTTGAATCTTTGAATCTAGCCTGCCTTAACAAATGAATTGTACAGTTCACTGCTGTGCATTTTTTGTGACTACTTGTACATTCTTCATAGGTGTAAGAAGATATATTCAAATAAAGATAATCTTGAAGATTTACAAAATTATTTGTTCCGTCTTTTTCATGTCAATGGCAGCTGTGAGGACTTCATACTACTGGAACAATGTAAGTATTTAAAAATCAAGGAAAGAAACTGAAGAAAAAAGTTGTAAAAGAAGCTCAAATGTCAAAGGCAAGATTTTTGTACTAGACTTTAATTTTCTGGATTTAGGAGGAAAACATATGCCTAATTCCTCCCTGCACTCAGTCATTTTTTCATGAACATTTGGAATGAAGTTGTTTTGAAAGACAAATCTACTTTCTCTTCAGTAAGTATAAAGAGTTTTGTCTAATGGTAGTCTAAACTTTGATAAAGGTGCAGAGATTTGTTAAAACATAGACAATCTATTTCTATTGTTGTGGACTGCGTAGGGGACAGGCTGTATTCTCTGTTTGTGCAACCAGATTTGAAACATATTCAAATTATGCTTGCTAAATAAGGAATTATAGATGGAGTTGGAATAAATTATGAAGGCTGGGAAAGCAGGGTCAATAACTAACATTTGATGAAATAAAGGAGAGCAAGCAGAGACAAAGAAAAGAAGAATCCTCGCTGCATCTGCTTTTGAAGAACATCAGCCTAAAAACTTTGTAGTCATCCAAGCAAGGAGGGCCAGTGCTGCATTAACTGAGATGCATGATGATGACAGTTTGGTAAAAACATTTAGTGGGGTGTGATGGGTAAGAATGCACCTTAAGATGAAAAATCAGGAAAGAATGTGCAAGGTACAAACACAGCTTGTACCACTAGGGGAAGTTCAGAGTGTAGAATTGCAGAGCTGTTCAGGTTGATTAAAGAGAAGGGATTCAGGATCACTTTTTCACAGGACTAAAATTCAAGTGACCTTCTAGTAGGTATAAGACTGCATGGAGAAAGCTGATAAGTGTTTCAGCATCTTTTTCAAATATACAATGGTGAAAATGTTTAACAGAGAGAAATAAAATATAGTAAGGTCCATTGTTGTGGTCCCATTGTGACACTTACTAAAATCTTACTTTGGCCTTACTCTCTGATATGTTTTAATGAAAATATAAATGAATATATAAATTTAAAAATCTAAGAAAGAGTAATTTGATAATATACCAACTTCTATATTATATTTAAATGCACAATTGTGTTATACAGTCCCATCTTGAAATGAGGTGTCATAGTTCTGTGGCAGTATGATTTTTGTAGATCAGAACAAAGCAGTAGGTGTATCACCAAGTTCAGTGTTTACAGAAACTTGTATCTTTCTGTCTGTAGTAACAGCATACTGAAAAGTATTTTAAGGACACAAAGTTTTAGAAAGATAGTTTTAGAAGCATTATATATATGTGTGTGTGTGTGTGTGTATAGATATAAACGCTAAATGAAGAATATTTGCTATACTGTTATAATCTACTTTATGGTATTGGCTACACAGCTATAATATAATTTTTAGCTTTGCTCTACTATCTCATGATCTGTCAGAAATAAAGTTCTTAGCTACTTCCATTAAGTACACCAGTCTCCATATGTGGGGCTTTGTGCTGATCTTATTAGCAACAAAGAAAGTGATAGACTTTACTGATATCATAGGAGAAGTTTAAAAATTAAGAAAAATTTGATGACACCTATTAAAACACTGGAACTATAATAACGAGTAGCTGCTGTATAGCCTCTTAAAATGTATTTTGCCAGATCGTCTCACCTTAAACTCTAAAAGCAACAGAGGCAGGAAGATAATCTTAATGAATTTCTATGGTTGTGTAAACACAATATTTTTTACACACTAAAATATTAATGAGTTTTAAGACACCTTTCTTCCACTTTCCCCAAAAAGTTCACATTAATAAAATATTGATTTATGAAAGATAAAGAATAAAGGATAAAGAAAAGCAAGGCAAATAACAGCTTTTCCCCCCCCATCTATTGAAGTCTGTTAATAACTCCTGGATTTTAAAGTTTATCAAGCCATGCACTTTCATTTACCTGATAGAAATCAGCTGGTTGCAAAAGAGTACTTAAAAGCTGAAAATGAAGCCACCAGAGGAGAAATGACTATTCTAAACTGGAATTCTGCTCTGTGAAAAGCAAGCATTGGGATATTCGGCTCTATGGAGCACAGGTTAAAAAATGTTTTTTTCAGCTGCTAGTCATGCAATGCTGCACTATCATTAGCTTGCACAGGGAACTCAAGCATGCAAGGACTGTGTAATACAGGCTCCATTTTACTCTAGGTAGTCAACTTGTCAGCTCCATTTTACAACCCGAAGGAATTTTATTTGCACAACTTTTGCCACCAAACTCAGTTGAGCAGACGTTTCATCAGCAGAAAATGCAATAGTTAATAAGGATGAATGGGAAAAAGATTAAAGTAAGAAATTGGAAAGTTCTAAGTGGAAACAAGAAACTCATGAAGCAATAAAAATAATTTTCTAATATGCTAAGTTAATGACCCAGAGCTTAAACACATTTAATGTTAGAATTTAGACAATCCTTACTGTATAATCTTACCTAGCACTTACGTTAAAGAAGCCATTGTCACATATTGTTGGCTCCAATACAGTTTTCTTTTCCAACAAAGGCACTTTTTGATGCAATGCATGTGTTTATACACAGCTGATACATTCTTCTACCCAGGGAATTTATACAGCTGTCAAGGTACCCTAAGTATGTACAGAACTAGAGTTAAAAATGGAGAAGACAGTTTGGGCTTGATGACAATCTTTTCTCTTTGAGCGCAGAGAGAATGACCGTGGTTTTGGCTTTCATGTGGCTGCCCAGAGGGTGAGGTAAGGCACAGTTTAGTTCAGCATAGTCAGAAAGCCATACGATAATTTGTTATCTAGTCTGCTAATACAAAAGTACACATACTACAAATAAAATATCAACCATCCTGGTTAGTTAGTTTTCTCATCCTCAGGGAAACAATTTGAGGTGGGTTTACTCTGGCTGGATTCCAGGTACACACCAAAGCCACTCTATCACTCCCTTCCACAGCTGGACAGGGAAGAAAAGATATAACAAAAAGGTTCGCAAGTTGAGATAAGGGCAAGGAGAGGTCCCTCACCAGTTACTAACAAGGGCAAAACAGACTTGACTGGGGAAAATTACTTGAATTTATTACCAATTGAAATCAGAGCAGGATAATGGGATGCAAAACATATCTTAAAAACACCTTTCTCATGCTCCAGTCTCCTTCCCAGGCTCTTTCTCCTCCGACTCTAGCAGTACAGGGAGATCGGGAATAGCTGTATCATGTTTGTCACAGGCTGCTTCTGATGTTGCTCAGGGAGAGGAATCCTTCCTCTGCCCCACTGTGGGGTTCCTCCCATGGGAGACAATTCTCCACAACCTTCTCCAGCCTGGGTTCCCACAGGCTACAGCTCTTCACAAACTGCTCCAACGTGGGTCCCTTTCTACCTGGTGCAGTCCTTCAAGAACAGGCTGCTCTGGAGTGGGTCCGCCATGGGACCACAAGTCCTGCCAGGAAACCTGCTCCAGCATGGGCTCCTCTTTCCGTGGGTCCGCAGGTCCTGCCAGGAGCCTGTTCCAGTGTGGGCTTTCCTTGGCGTCACAGCCTCCTCTCAGGCATCCACCTGCTCTTGTGTGGGTCTCCTCCAGGGGCTGCAGGTGGATCTCTGCATCTCCAGGGGTCTCCATGGGCTGCAGGGGCACAGCTGCCTCACCACAGTCTTCACCAGGGGCTGCAGGTGAGTCTTAGCTCTGGTGTCTGGAGCATCTCCTGCCCTTCATTCTCCACTGACCTGGGTGTCTGCAAAATTGTTCCTCTCACATATTCTCACTTCTCTCTTCTCTGATGGAATTACATCCCTGCAATAACTTTTTTATTCCTCTTAAATATGTTATCACAGAGGTGCTACTACCTTCTCTGGTTGCCTTGACCTTGGCTAGTGGTGGGTCTGTCCTGGAGCCGGCTGGCATTGGCTCCATCAGAGATGGGGGAACCTTTCAGCAGCTTTTCACAGAAGCCCTACCTGTAGCTGCCCTCCAAGCTACCAAGATCTGGTCACACAAACCCAATACACAATTCATTTAAATCCAAACCTTTCTCACCTCTATCATTTAAAATCGGACAAACAAAATCTCAACCTCCTGCAGTTTACTGAGTTCTGAAACCTAGCTTGATGATTGATATTTTATCAGGTTGGCACAGCAAGGTTTTGGTATCGTTGAGTGGGGCTACATGGGTGGCTTCACTGAAAAGCTGCCAGAAGTTTCCCCCATGTTCAACAGAGCCAACGCCAGCTGGCTGCAAAAATGGACCCAGCACTGGCCAAGGCTGAGTACAGAAGCAATGGTGATAGCCCCTGTGATGAACTTACTGCAATCCTCATTCCTCAACCCTCTGCACTGCCAGAGAGGAGGAGGCACAGAAAATGAGGAATCACAAAATCAAATCAGTTGGAAAAGACCTCTGAGATTATCAAGTCCAACCTATAATGCAGCACCATCATGTCAACTAGACCATGGCACTGAGTGCCACACCCAGTCTTTCCTTAAACACCTGGAGGGGCACTGACTCCCTCATACCCCTGGGCAGTCCCTCCCAATATCTAATCACCCCCTCTGTGAAGAAGCCCTTCCTAATGTCCAACTTAAAGCTCCCCTGGAACAGCTTAAGACAATGTTCTCCTATCCTAGTGCAGAGTTAACCTAATAATCATAGAGTTGAGTCTGGGAAGAAGGGAGCAGTGGGGGGAAAGCATTTAAAAATCTACTTTTCATTTTTCATTACCCTACTCAGATCTGATCAGTAATAAATTAAAATAATTTCCCTAAGTCAAGTCTGGTTTGCCTGTGATGGTAATTGCTCCGTGACCTCTCCTGGTCTTTATCTCAATGCACAAACTTTTCATTATATTTTTCCTCCCTTGTCTGTCTGAGGTGGGGAGTGATAGAGTGGCTTTGGTGGGCATCTGGCACCCAGCCAGGGTCAACCCACCCCAGAAGTTTATTCCTGCAGTAACTCTGGTATTGAGAGCCATACTGTAATTCTTGCATGAGCCACATTACCTTGATACACTCTAGAGGACATTTCAAAATTCATTTATGTCTTACAATCTAATCCATATTTTTAATGAAAAATATTTCCGTACATTGAAAATATGACTTTCACAACAGATGCAGTCAAAATTATTTTAGCTTAAAGGTATGTGTACTTTTCCCCCAAAGCACATCCCAATGTCTGTGTGGGAACAGCACATAGTTACTGCTTCCCGCTTAGAGATGTAGTCTGGTAGCTGATTAGAGCAATAGCAAACATGAAAAGCTCCTTCCAAGCATTGAGAAAAATCCTCTATGTTTGTATGTGTTTAAAATTAAAATGCATGGAGCTTTCCAGATCAATCAACACTGCAAAAGCTGGAAAGAAAAGTTCAAAAGTTCTTAATTTAGTAGAATTTGCTGCTTTTAGGAAATCCCTAAGCCACCTAGCAACCGCACAAAGGGTATAATTCTTGGAGACTTAAATTCACACTGAGTGAACCAGAAGGAAAATTGCAAACATGCAAGATAGCTTGATGACATTGTGACACCAGCATGTCTAGTGGGTCAGACTCAGTAGCCCACGTATTAGGATGTGGTTAGTACCGAATACAGGATGTATGTCTTTTCTACACGATTTACACAACAGCACAGATCCTCAAATACAGACGTCCACCATTCCCATCTCTCCTGACATCCTCAGCCCAACCCTATCTGCATCACAGTACTCCTCATTTTAGTTGCACTTTAAAATTATTATCAACATGCTCTAGGATATAGGTGTTTTCCAAAAGTCTCCCTTACAGCTTTTATGACACATTCTGTTTAGCATTAGGTGTGTCCGACCAGCAGCCTCCAGGTGCCTCCTACAGAGAGGACTCCAGCACTGAGCTGATTGTCATTCTAGACAACGAAATCTGATATGCAGGCATGCAGCTGTAATCTCAGGGAGTGAATATACTGCTTTTCATTCCAACTACTGTTTCTTACTTTCATTTAAATCCAGGAAGATTGAATCTGAAAAAACATTGTTACCCAAGCTAAGTAAGACATTCTGAACCCAGACATTTAAACTATTGTTTGACTTAATATAATCCAAAAAATGTAGAGTAATTTATTGCCTATAAATAGATATACCCTGATGTTTTAAAATTTCTGTCGGCAAAAGACAGCCACATGAATGTGAAGAAGAAGTGGCTGTAGCACAAGAATCTCTGCAATCCTTTTTTATACTTCCTCAATTGTTCCCTTTTTTCTCTCTTTTGAAAAGTATTTATTATTTTACTGCTATTCTTTCCTGTTTTGAACAAAATAGAACAAAAAATGTTTTGATTTAAAGCTTTCTATCCATGTTTCCTACTCTTGAGCATCTGGTATTAGTAGGATTAACCCTTCAGGGGACCCTCCACACTTTGGCAAACATCCAATATCCAACATTAATTAAGATTCTCCCATATAAAAATCTTTCATATTATCACTCAAAAGACATCCTCCCCTGCATATGCACTTCCCACATCCTAAGCTTTTCCTTACTGGAAACAAACCTATCTCCTGAATTTTTAATGTAATAAAGTCTATAGTTTTGTCGTATAAGTCATTCTGAGGTAAAGGTTCATTTCTCTTAGTAATAGTAAAAATTCAGTTGTGGTTTCCTACACCTTGTATTTTCCTCATTTTGCTTTGAATATTTTTAAAGAATGAATTGAAAATCAAAAGAGAAATATAGGATATTTATCAGAGAGGTTGAATGCTTTCAGCAACTTAAGCATTGCTGATCCAGCTGTGGAGAATTTTTTTTGCTTAATTGTTATTATATGTCCAAGTAATTTTCACTGTAGCTACTAAATTATACACTTCTCAATAAGATTATAGTATCTTCAAATTAAAACATCAATGATTTTGTTCAGACACTAAATATAATTCTGTCTCTGATCTTGAGAGTTGCAATGACATTGATAATGTAGGAGAATCCCTTTTTATAATGAAACATGCAGTTGCTTTTATTCCCAAAGCTGTGTTCCACCTTTCAACTCCAAAATCTTGCAAGAAAAAGTCGTACAATATGTTCAGCAAGTTCTTTAATTTAGAAATTGTCCCAGAAATTCCTTGCTGATTTTGTTTACAGGTAAAAATCTCCCCACTCAGCAAACATGTCATTAAGAGGCAATTTGAAAATACATAGTTCACAGTTTGCTTTCCAGTATGACCAGCGGGCTATGTCTGAAATAAGCACTTCCATTATGAGTGCTCTTCATATTCTATCGATAGGTCATTCTAGAGAGACTTTTTCCTTGCCACAGTAACATTTTGCCTCAGGAAAACAGAGTAAGACTATAAACTACTTAGTTTGTTTCCAGTTTTAAAGATATCTTGACTTTTGTTTTTCTGTACAAAACCAGAACAAAACCTAAGAGTTAAATGAGAAAGTCTGATTTACATTTGAATCAGAGATTTCTAAAAAAAGTGATCAGAAACATTTGTTTGTGCTTTGTGCCTATTCAGTGGTATTTATTTAATTTAACATCTGGCTTTCAGTTACATGCAGTCAAACTTTAACAGTTACAAAGAAACAACCTTGGTTTAGTTTTATAATTTAAAAAAAAAAAAAAAACCAACCCAGAAAAAGAGAGATTCCTTCTGAAATCATTGGATTCAGGAATCAACTGATTCAGACCACTCGCAGGAGAACTTCACAGGATATCCCTGCCTCATTGCAGAAGGTGGCAAACTGCCCTGTATATTCAATTAGGTTTGACTAAGATAAACGTCAGTCAGGTTTTCTTTCATCATTTCTAGAAATTACAAACTGCATGAAGCAGCTAGCTTCAGTGTGATAAAAAGCTGACCTCAGGATCATACTACTGTCTGCAGAGTAAGAAAAAACAAAACTTGAAGTAAACTTCTAAATACAAAAGACAGCCAGTATATGCCATTGATAATTTTCTCAATGGCAGGTTTCTCATTAGGTAAAACTAATTTGGCCAACTGTATTTACTTTGAAGTCACTTGGTACAAGTGGGGAAAATCTAAATTTTAAAAAAACCCCAACTTATTAAACAAATTTGACATGTATCTTTCTATATGGAGGACCAGTATTTCCTGAATTCTGATAGATGAAGGATTCAACAGATTTTTCCTTTCCTTTTGTGCTGTGAAATAATCGCTGAGCATCCTGTGAGTAGGCAATCAGCATGAGAGGGAAAAGCTGCTTCATCCCAGCTCTTGCTAAATAGACCAAATGCTGAGATTTTTGAATCTAAGTTTCTGTCACATTGCACCATAATCCCTATGAGATTCTCCTTTGGAAAAGGCTATGAAGTTAGAAATAAGAAAAACCAAAAGGCAAGTGTGTTGTTGTATCAAACATCTTGATTTAATGAAATATTTCCATATAAGAAAGGATCAAGTGTAAACAAAAAATAATATAATAAATAGAAACTTTAGGAAAATAAATTCTTACAATGCATTTCCATAAATATATTGTGTATTTGCATTCATGACAAATTGTGTCTAGTTTATTCTGGAGAACTGACTTATTATTTTATCTTGGCATTCTTAATTTTACCCAACTCAGGTAACTTGAATTTGTTATTTAATTTGCCTCAGCATCACTTTTCAAATGAGACTTAGGTAAAGGAAAGATAAGGAAAAAACCCTTCTCTATGTTAACTATGTATGTTTACATATATGTCTTTGCTTCCCAAAAGCCAAATCTTAGCGTGACATTTGTTTTCAGTGTCTTATCTTTTTGACTACTCATCATAGCTTTTGTTTTTATTCATGGCTACATCCTTATTTCATTGCTCCTCTATGTGCAATTGATTTTCATGACTACAACTTTCCTGAGCAGGTGTACATGCTCAAAATATCTTCATCAATTTATCCATGTCCCATTTGTTCAGTAAATCTAAAAGAAAATTCTTAGGGTAGAAGTGAAATCAGTACCAATTTGCTTTGTTTGAACAGTTAATAATCTGCAGTGAATCAGCAGATGCTATGTCAGCAATCCTCCCTCTGAAATAGGAATTTCTGAGAGCAGCAGGAGAAAATGTAGCTGAAGTGGAAACTGCCATCTTCTCCTTTTATAAACTCTCTTTTCTTATGAATTAGGTGTTTCTATATCATCAGTGTTTAGACTTCGTATTTCCATTAAATCACATTCTAGATGCTTCCAAGCATTTTATTTTCTTAGGCTAGAATACTATAATCACTCCATTTTCATGACATCCTGTATGATATTGAAAAAATCCTCCCACTTTTAGCTTTTACAGATAACTACCACCATCTGTTCTCAAAAATCCAGTAACACAGTACAGGTATGATTAGAACCAAAGTCCAACACATCTAAGAAAAAAAACAAAAAGAAACCTACATTCCTCACTGGAAGATATTGTCCAATGAGGAGGCTGGATTTCCTTCCTTTGCCATATATGATACTTCACTGGAAAAGGTATCAAACAGTCTACCAAGACATTATTTAAAGCTGCATGCTGCTTTGCAGGGCTCTTCAAACATTTATCGTGCTTAGCAGAAGTTAGTATTTTGAAAACAAAACCAGATTCTGAAAAAAAATGTCTCAAGTGAAAAAAACCAACCCTTTTTTCTTTAAATTTTGTGTAATACTGTTTACTACTGTACTACTCAGGATAAAATACTTTGTTTGCAATTTAAACCAGATCATCTGTGTTACAATAATAAGCTCATTGTAAAAATGTGAAGGAAAGAGGCAAAAAATAGATCACCAATTAACCTGTAGCTTTTACAAAAAGAGTAAGCAGGAATTCCCCTTCTCTGAATGAATTATTATCCTGTAAAATCAATTATTTTTCCAAAAAATAAAAGGGAAAGTATCTTCTTTACTTTTATCACATAAAAGGAACAAACAAAATAATTCAGTTTCTATATTTTGGGCCAAAACAGCATTTAGATACACAACTACAAAGATAAGCATAATTAATTATCTATTTGTAATGTCTCCTCGCAATTTCAATCTCCACAGCTCAGTTAGCTAGATGTTACATATTCAATGAATTTTAAAACTGTTTAATGAAGATTTATTTCTAATCTGTAATATGATTGTTTAATTACAGGCCAGTGAATGCAATTACTTTTTTCTTTTTGCCAAAGGAGAGAACCTTCTTATAGTTCAGACATTATTAAAAGTTCTCTCATTATACTCTTCAGTACTAGTCAGTATAACTGCTCTGAAATTTAGTATATTATGTTGAAAATATTTGTGTAAAATAAAGGCAAAGTCAAGCATTGTATTATGTCTTTTTCAACCTAAACTATTCTATTCTGTTTTTAGTAGGGCCTACAGCAATAGGGCCAGGATTATTGCTTTTAAAGTAAAGGGGAGATTCAGACTCGATAAAAGGAAGATATTTTTTACAATTAACTTTGTGAAATGCTGAAACAGGTTGCCCAGAGATGTAGTAGATTCAAGGTCAAGTTGGATGGGGTTCTAAGCAACCCGATCTAATTGAAGATGAAACTGCTCATTGCAGGGGGGTTGGACTAGATTAACTTTACGGGTTCCTTCCAACCCAAACCATATGATGATCTGAAGATGATTTAATACTTTTATATGTAAAGTTCAGTACATTTAAAATGTTCATGTTTAGTATTACTCTTGTCCAGTTGGATGAGAAGGAAAAGTATGTAAGAACAGTCTGACTTGTTTTGGGTTCTTTCTGTTCTCAGTGGGTTTTTTTCTTTCAACACTAGTAGTCTTTGAAGCCTCACCCTTCCACTTCAGTGTGTTACAAACACGCTTTTCCCAGCTTGCTTGTTCTCCCCTATCTTCCTCTCCTATGCTTCCAGGAGTCTGTGGTCTCACTTGAAAACAAAAATAAAGCAAACACAAAGAAACACTGGACAAACAGTTGGGAAAAGTACACATATAATCAAAGAAATGGTTTTGAAATCAGAGGATTGAAATTACAAAAATTCTAGTCATTATTGCTCAAATTATCATGATTTGCTTGTGCAACCACAGTAGCTGATTGCCAGCAGCAGCCACTTGGCTGCACATTGACTGCAGAAGAGACCTCAGTCAGAGAAAATAGGAGTCACATTTTGTCAAATGAGAGTAGCCATAGAATTTCAGACTAAAGCTCCATCTACTCTGGCAGACAAAGAAACACGCATGAAATAGTAAGTACAAGATAAACATATTTGATATGCACCCCAATAAATCTCCTGACCAAATTGCAGAAACAAATGCAAGTGACTTTCAAAGCTAACTCAAAAATTCAAATACCAAGGACCAGGACAGCCATCAAGCTGTGTTTCATTCAAGTAGGAAGATAAACATCACCCACAAAGCACCACTGCTCTGCTTTTACTGGCAAAGTCTCTCTGAGCACATCCCCCAGAACATCAAGCAGTAGTCACATTCTCAAATACTGGGAATCTCACTGATGTTATTGCAGTCATTATGCGCCAGCTTAGAGAAGCTGTTTTCAGTAGAATGAACAAAAATTACAGCAGCTTGATACACCAAATCTCTTACCCACTGCAATATATACGGAAACTTTATCTAGGCTTGTGTCCACTGCTCTCTTTTCCAACAGGTCTAGAGATATCTCTTCACAGAGGGGTGTCAGAGCTCACCTTCCACCTGCTGCTGATCCTTCCCAGTTACAAACTATTGAAAGACAGGGCAATGCTCTAAGTATTAACTTTATATATCTAAGATACACTAGTTCACACATGTTAAAACACAGCATCAAAGGAACTTGAGGAGTACTAAATATATAAAATCTACTCTCCACTTTCGGTCTCTTCAAATAGTTATTTCTTTTGACTAAGCAGCTACTGCAAATTCACTGTTCCCATGCTTGCACATTAAACTACTGGAAGGAGTCTATACAGTTAACCACTTCAACCCCATTGCATTAAAAACACAGAAAAACTCAGCTGTTATCACCAGCCAAAATGTTTTCCAGAAACTCTGTTCTTTTCTATCAGAGTAACTCAAACTAATCTAAAATGAGCAGCAATTTCAGTTATTATAGGAACGTGATGGAACCCTGAATCAGATGAAGCTTTGAGACCTGTCCAGTCTATTTTTTGTTGAATCAATGTTCTCAGGGAGGCAAAAGAGACCTTTAAACTCCAGACTCAGGTTTTGTTTTATAGAAACTTGAGCACAATCCCTCACATGGGGGAAGATCACAATCCATTTTGCAAGATAAAACGGTAAGAAACGGATATTTTAACAAATTTTCCCCATTTCCACTGTGTCACTGAAGAGTATTAGTCAAACCCAGTGACTTTTAAGGTCGCTTTAACTCCCGCACAATTACCTCTGAGTTTCTAGGAAAACTCTCCTTCTCTGTCACTTCTGTGGCAGGGCAGTATCTGTAGTCTGTTTTTTTCAGGAATCTCCTTGCTGTGCAACAGGATTCCTGCACTCTTATAAACTCTGCTTTTTCTCCTGACCCATCCTTCAGTCTAGAAGAATAATTGCTCTCAAGGGAGGAAGATATCTCTACCTAAACTTATAATTTCTTTTTCAGAAATTTAGAGTAAGAACTGAGAAAAAAAAAGGAAAAAGAAAATTTCATAATAATTTCTATTTTTGTTTTGTTTTTTTCAGGGGATGTTGCTTGTTTTCTTTTGTTTGTTGTTATTGTTATTATGTTGGGGGGGGTGTTTGTTTTTGTTTTGGTTTTTTGTTGCTTTTTTCTTTTTCCTGGGTATTGAAAACTGGTATATTTCTAAATTTCTTATTATTTTAGGTACTTTTTTTTTTCTTTTCATGGTGTTGACATGGAATTTCAAAAAGCCATACAGAAGTTTATGTGACTAATGCTTAACACTCCTGTTGCATGTTTAAGTAATTCCTTAAAAATATTATAAAGCCTTGAATAGCATTGATATCAGACTCTTGGTCTGGCTGTCCCTTTCCTTCTCCATTTGCTATTCTCCAGCCACTTCCCCTATGGGCAGTTTTCAGAAAGCTTATTGCAACATGCACTGGTGTTCTGGAGTTCTTCAGACAGTCATCTTGTGACTTATTTCCCCAACACAAGCATGTACAGCTCTTGGAGTTATGTTAGCCCATCAGTTAAGCAATTTTTGGTTTTGTTCCTTTGTTCTGATTGCCTTTGCATTACATCAAAATTAAATATGTTTCTTACTGAATGCTGAGAGAAAGTACCCTATTTACTAGTTTAATTTACTGTTTTTATTCCAGCTGTCTTTTATTTCTGTGGTTAAAAAAAGATCTGCTAGTTTGGGTTTCTTTTGCAATTCTGACTAGAAGTTCAATTCTTATAATTCTCTTGTATACTTAAAATCTCAATTACTCCCCCAGCACTTTGTTCCTACAAGCAATTTTCTTTTTGATCAATGACTTAATCTACAAATTGCAAACCCCCTATTGCAAATCCCTTTATTTTCTGCTGACCTTTCATTCTGTTTCATCTGCAATCTTTCCCTATTGTTTTTGTCCCCTTTCTTTCTTTATGTATTCAGAGAAATTTTGAAACAGCCACCTTAGTAAAATTCCAATAGTCTTGCAGAAACCATTCTCTGTTCTATGATTGTGGACATTTTTTGGGAAATCTGCAGGTAATTAACAGTGTTTTCTGAAAGCCAGATTGAAATACCCTATATGAATGTCCCTATATTTTCTGAGTACTTTATATATTACATTTCTTCAGCCAATAAAGGATAAACCTGTCTTGAAAGACAAAGCAGGCTTATTAATGTGTGTTTCCTAGCGACTAGGAGACAAAGTTTAACATCTAGTCTTGACTAAGATAGCTACTCTGATAAAACAGTCACTTCTTTAGTAGTTTGGCAAACTCTTTGGCAAGCTCCAGTGAAGCATGTGAAGGGCAAAAGCAAGATAACACATACCATCTCTTCCTTTGCACTTAAAAAGTCTCCTCTAATTTCCCAATGGGAAACAGAGTGATATCCTGTGTAAATGAGTCACTTTAGATAGCCTGAGACTCTTTCTAATGGTTCATATATTCTGCATCAGAGTTGCATACATTATTTTTTTCAGCAGAGAGTATTTCCAGAAAAAAAATGCAAGTATATTTTTAACCTTTTTTTTTTTTTGAATAAGTGGAAAAACATTACTTCCTTTTTCCAAATACCTGCCAAGAAGATAAAGATGCACATGTGGCCTGCTGTAAAATCTCATCTGAAGTATGCAACACCTGCTGCAAGTAAGGCACAGAAACGTGTTTCTAAATGTTGATGTGAGACATGAGACACAGAAAACTTAAGGTGTCAGGGCAAGAGGCTGTGTCATGTAATGACAGATGAAAGTTACAGAAAATTCTATCTGATAAATAACATTCTTCTCAATATGTGGCCTAAGTCACTAAGTGTAAATAAAAATAGTGTAGACATACAGAGACTTTTAAAAATACACTTCTATTGAATGTCATTTCAGTCCCCGGGGAACAAATCACCTCTTTCAACAGCAGCTTTATCCAACCTCATGCACAAGTCAATTGCCAATGAAACTTACTGGCACAATGGAATGTCATCTCTGATGATGCATTTTCCTCCATTTTTGCAGTATTCTTCAGGACAAACTACAAACATAAAGGTAAAAATTATAATTTTCCCTTCTGTGTTATTACATTTGTCATTATCTGGTTTTCAAAATGGCAAAATATTCACACCCATCCTTTTGATGCTTAGTACTTCCAAAACTTTTTTTTGACCTGGACTCAGTGATACCAGAGTGAAGTCATATTACAAGCAATGGTGTGCTCTTAAGCTTATAGGAATCTGGATGCTTCACTTGAACAGGCTTCAAACTTTTCTCAAGTGAGATTTTCATCTGACTCCAGAAATTGAGTTTTTGCCACTTACTTGATTTTTCAAACAGTAGGAATATGTAAAATAAGACCCAAAAGAATTGAACTAGTATTTAATTAGTCCCTTAGTCTATGTTATTATTAATAGCTTTTATATAGCGCTCATGAGCAGACACTCTTACATGACCAAACCTTTTATTAAAGATATTCAGAATTTTAACACTTAGAATCATATTCTCATAGGAACTAGGGAAATCAGGCTTTAAAAGTCAAGAGATGTTTAAGTAGTTAGATATCCTATTAAAAACTCTTGATGTCCCTTGACTTGGCTTTCCACATCATCACATTTAGATTTACTGAAGCTTAGTTTTACATTGCTTTAGCAAGAAAAACCCAGACTCAAAATAGAATCCCCTCAATCTTCTTTAGTAAGAAAATAACTGGCAATATGCAAATTAGACCTGAAGAGATTTGGATATATGCAAAATGGAATTGTTTATTGAGGCATATAACAGTGTTATTCAGTGTAGACACCTCAAGTTTCAGGATTAAATTTTGAAAAGCAAATAACTTACTTAAAAGATCTGCTTTCTGATAAAATAGTGGAGGAATATAGAGTCAGTATTTTTTTAATGTTGAGGTATGATTCCTTCTCTCACATGAGCAACCTGGTCTGGTGGAAGGTGTCCCTGCCCAAGTCAGGGGCATTGGAGATTCATGATCTTCCAGGTCCCTTCCAACCCAAACCATTTTATGATGCTATGAGAGACAGTGAACACAATACTTGTGGACAAGTTTCACTCAAAATGGAACTCACAGATGCCTCCTACAAAAAGTGTTTGTAAAACTTTTAGTTTTTAAACAAACATTTAACATATTATAATGAATTATATTATTGCAATACATGGGATATGTTGTGAATTTTATCACATAACTCATAAAATTATAAAAAGAGAGAGTTAAATTCTCAGCTAATGCAACTTCAGCAAAGTTGGCAGAGTACTGTCAACACAGAACTGGTCAAGAGTTTATAACTGTCTTGGGGAAGAGCTGCAGTAGCTTTGTGTCATTGAATGCGATGTTTTGAATCTAGACTTAATAATTTATATCACCATCATCTAGACTTTTGTTAGATTTTTTAAAAATAAAAATCTAATTCACATTGAATGTGTATTATTGTCGTGTATTTATCTTTCTCCATCATTTAATTATGGCAAACCAAACCTGAATATTGTGTCAAATGCACTGTGCTAAAACAAATGCTATTTGGTTTATTTTCCAACCTGGATTTGCAATACACTTGAAAAAAACCCAAATAAGCATCCTATTACTCAACAATATGTGTTAACTGAAGTGGTCTACTCAACTAGCTAAAATCAAGGGAGGTCCTTAAATTGTATTACAGAGGGTTGGAGTTTTTTGAACAATGTGTTTATACCTTAAGAAACGCCCCTGGTGAAGATGTTAACTAAGCATATTATTTTTCATCTTTTTCTCAGGCTTTCATCTGTGTCATACTTTCAGCAGGAAAATTCATGCCTAATATGATTTGACAAAGTTTTAGCAGAGGAATCTCAGTCAAGTTTGGGGACTGCCAAAAGATTCTGTAGGAAATAACTATACTTTCTTTGTTTGAATGATACTTTAATACAAAATTAAGTACCTGAACAGCTGGACTCATCGAGGCTGGAATCGATGCAGTCTGCAATTCCATCACAACGCTGGGAGAGTGCTATACATTGATTAGTTGATGTACATAACAAAGAACCATTGAAACAATCTTTAATGGCTGAAATGAAGAGTAACATGGTGGTTATCGTCAGCTGCTTATTTTTTTCTCACTGCAAAAAAAACCAAAACAGCAGAAAACTTGATTTGTATTGCAGGATATAAACTTGCATCTGTGTGACCTCTACAAGCTTTCATCCTCAAAGACACACAATGTTACTACTGAGATGCTAAATAAGTAAACAAATACAGAGCACAGATGGTACAGAACCCAAATTTTCCCATGTAATATTTGTGAAGAAAAGGAGTGCATAATGACTGAAAATGTTGAGAGTGTACACTGCAAATTAAAAAAAAAACCCATAAAAAAGATATCACAAAACAATCAACTATCATTCAAAAACTGGTTTTAAAATGATGAAATTAATTTTTTTAACACATTACAGAGGGAATAGTCTTAGCAATGGATCTAACTGCAGAAAATTTTGCAGTTAAGGACAATGTAACCAAGTTAATGGTGCTGATGTAAAGAGTATTAGAGCATGTACAGGCCCTAAAAACAGTGAAGATATGAAAGTGAATATGTCTGATTTTCATCTATATTTAATTTTCCAGGTGCAAATTGAACCAGTAGAAGGGATAACGATATCACAGCCTGTTTGAAAGTATAAAATTATTAATATTTCGTAGGTATTTAAAGCTTACCAGGACTACAAGAGATACATTTTGGTGCACTACAGAAAACTAAGAAATTACTTTTTATTCATTGATGTTAGCACTTCAATCAGATGATGAAGTTGGGAAGAATGTTGGTCTGTGGAAAAGTAATGTATGCACCCCACTGGTGTTAATATGTTTGTTTTACAACCTTACTATTGTAATCAGGCAAATAAAAGATTACGTAGGTGAGATAATATAACCTTCACTAAAATGGACAGCAAGAAGAGAGCCAGCCAAGCAGAACATCTATAACTGGAAATCAGGTCCAGAATTTTCTTGTTAAATGCAACAAGCAGTAAAATCCACTGCATTAGTAGGTATAAAACAGTATTAGCATAATATTGTACAACCCAGCTGCTGTGTGAACTCTACAGGAAATTCTGTCCACATAAGTCTCTAAGTCATGAAGAAAAACATTTCTGTGGTAGAAACAGTGTTTTAGTAGGGACTTGACTAATGCTTTTTTGTTTGTTTGGGTTTTTTTTTTCCTGGTCTTCTTTTGGGTTTTATCCCTCATCTCTGCAAGATGCATTTTGACAACTGGTCTTTATCCCAAAAGAAAACTTTCTCTGATGAATTCCTGTATTCAGAACCCAGAACATTTTTGACCATTTGTTGTTACACTTCAATGAGTAAAATTGCTATGGGACACAAAATGGAAAATGTCAATAGATCCTAAACTGAAGTTTTCTAAAATGAGCAGGTAGATTTGATCTGCACCGATAAAAAAATCACTT
Source organism: Acanthiza pusilla (assembly GCA_036630365.1). NCBI lineage: Eukaryota > Metazoa > Chordata > Aves > Passeriformes > Acanthizidae > Acanthiza > Acanthiza pusilla. The sequence continues at coordinate 34,739,407 of JAXCHO010000073.1, read as the reverse complement.
TAAAATCTAAAAAAATAAAAAACCCACTCTCAATCTGTGTTATTAGTTGAGTACACATGGACTGGAGTTACTAGCATATTATGCATAATTTTCAATAAAATAAATAAAATTTTTGAGGTATTTACTTTTTCTCTCTGAACTTCCCTTGTTGACAAACTTCTGTGGCTTTTCACCTGTTAAAGCAGAAAGCTAGAGATAAAATGCTGTGCTTTCATGGCTTATGCAGTTGGACCTGAGCACGAGCTGTGACAGTAATGAGCTTTCCACTGATTTCATTCCGAACAAGCACGAATCGCTTTCTTTTTGCTTTGCCTGCAACAAGTGTCTTCTTCAGAGAAGAAACATGAATTGCTGTTTCTGTATTTCTATCTTATCCTATCAATGCTTACATGTTTGTATACTATAAACTGAATTTGGTATAACAATGAAGTACAGGCTTGACTAAGTTTCCATCAGACTGAAAACCCCAAAGGCGTGGAATATCTGTGGAGAATACTTGTTCTTTGAGTAGACCAGGATTTAATTACTCCTTAATTCCTGGGTGCTCTTTAGAAGCCAAGGGAATAAAATTAACAAGACAAGACAATATCTCAGTTGTTTGGGGAATACAGAAAGTCATGGAAATCTTTTGATTTCAGATTTTGAGGTTCTACATCAGCTTCTGTGGTGTGGAGTTGGGAAGTGCATGTAATGGAACCTAGCAGGTAGGTCTCTAACAGAGGACAGGTTGAGGAGGAAACAAGGTCAAATTAAGATTAATGAGGAGAGGTTTATTTGAAGAAAGGAACATGCAAAATTTCTACATGTCTTCAGGCTATGTAGAATTTAACATAAAAGTTATCTCCAAAATCCTGTCTTTTGCCAACAAAACCACAGAGCTCAATTTTAAGCAAAAGACATACACAGATAGTCTGCAAAATCCATGCCAGTTTGGTAGACTAATTTGCTAAAATAAATGGCATGTTCAGTAGCCTGCATTTATAATTAGTAGTTTTGATAAAAATATTAAAGGACTCGACTTTTTGACTTTCTAATCCACTGGAAACTGATATTTTATCAATTTTTTTTGTCATTCTGATAAAGATGAAAAATTGTTAAAAATTTTTACAGCATGAGAAGTTTAGGAAGAGTAGTTTTTATACGTAAAAAGGCTCATTTTTTTCTTCCCTATGTAGCTAATTATTTTGAAATTCCTGGAATTAAACATTTGGCCTCACTTCACCAACTAATACTGAAATATTTTTAAACGGGAAGATACTCTCTTTTGTGTCTCTGTGTTTCAGATGTTTCTCCATGGCATCTCATTGCAGTTACATTTCAAAGCCTGTTGTCCCTGTGTTTTGTCTGAGCCCTTTTCCTTGCTTGGGGCAGAGATTGCTGCTACTTCATGAACAGATTTGATTTCAAACTCCTTGAAAGGTCAGGACTGCCTTGAATGTTACTGAATTACAGAACTGCAAAAATCTACCTTTCTGTCATATCATAATCAGAGCTTACAGAGGCAAGACAAATGCAGCTGACTGATTTATGAAAAAGATGCAGAAATGCTTGCACATATTAACAGAAATAGAAGAGACTTTTTAAAAGCATTTACAAAAGTTTATAGTTAGGAAATAAAAGTGCATAAGCAAAATTATTTGTAAATGTAAAGCAATTAATGTGATTCAAATAGGGGTTCTTTTGACAAGGGAAGGATTAATTTTATACTCTACTTCCCTATGTTGCTCTTTTTCTTTCCTAAAACCTCACTGGCTTACGCAGGTAAGTTAGCATTGCCATTGATGCCTTCAAGTATTTCTAGTTTTTTCTCTTCATGTATCTGTAACTTGCTGCTGTTTTGTGCTTCTTACAAAGTGCTAAAAAACCTCTGTTCCCAGCACCTTTAGCCAAAACAAGGCTCTCTGAATACAGATTCAAGGACATATTCATTGCCTTAGGGCCTGAAAATACATAAACAACTGAGAGATGGGGGGGAGCACACCTGGGGTGGTTAACATCCTCACCTAAGGTTGCGATTTGAGAATTAAGGGCCAATATGCTAAAGGGACAGAACTTATAAACGGTGAAGGGCTTGTGACCCAGTGTCCATTTTGGGTGTAGTCCCTGAGGGGGACTTTTGCTTGCCTGAATGTACCTTGAAGCCTCCAAATAAATTTGTCTGCATTTTACACTCCTAATTAGTTTTGGCCTCTGTTTCAGGCATCACCATAACTACAACAATGAAAGTAACTTACGGCAGCCAACTTCATCTTCGCTGAGGTGGCAGTCAGGCACACCATCACACCTCAGGAGGGAGGGGATGCAGCCTTGGGAAGGACAAAGGAACTCTGTTTCCTGGCAGGAACCTGGAGGCACGGCGGGAGGCAGTTCCATGGGACAGTCCATCTCATCACTTCCATCCGTACACTCCTCAACGCCATTGCACCTCGCAGCGAGGGACAGACACTGTCGCACATAGGCACACGTGAACTTGTCACTGCTGCACGTTGGAGGGTGTGGAGCAGCTGGTCCTACAGGAAGAAAAGGAATATTTAATGATTCTAATCTTTCAGTAGTCATTCATACTGCCTTTGAGACAGATATAAAAACTGCTGGGAATGCAGCTGATTTTGGTTACTAAACTCTTTAAAAAAAAAGAACACAACTTGTATAAAAACACAGCTCCTAAGTGCAAAACACAGTATTAAAAAAAATTTGTCTTACATTAACTCCATTGTTGTTGTTGCAGCACTTTCCTTCTAGAGCTCAAGTTCAGCATCTACTTTGATCCTACTACTTCTTTTGCCATGTATGCATACAAGGGTTAATACCAAAGTATTAATAAATCTTGTCTTTCACCCTGTATCTGGAAAGCCTTAAAATAGCCCTCAAGTAACAGTTTAAACAAAAGCCCTAAAGTTACAATTTTAAGTCAAATTAAGAAAAAGCTTTTCATAAAGTAACAATAAAAATTTTTGCTAATCTACTTTATTATCACTCTGACTCCTTAGCTTAGCTTGATATCATACACAATTAAATCAAATAAAATATTAGATATTTTTCCAGGGTACAAGTAAAGAAAAATGTGGTTTTAGAATTTCAAACTTTAACTAATTCAAAGTTTGCTCACAAAAAAGAAATAAAATAAACAAAGTAAATAACTAAATAAATCAAAAAGTGCAAGCATCCAGCTTGCATGGCTGGAAGAAAATACTGGGAAAAGCTTTCTGTGATCATGTATATAAATAAATTGTCTCTGATATGTAAGTCCTTATTTTTTCCTATGAAAACCATTGCAACTGAATTTTATCAGCAGAAGCATAAGATCTATTTGTGGAAACTAAATTCTAAGGAGCTGGCTATGCTAATGCTGTCTTCTTTATAGCATCTGTGTCTCCCATGAAAGAAATGTGATAGATTCCTGTACTTTTTATGTGCAGGAAAAGAGAAAAATATCCAGAATTTAGCTCCATACATTTAATCTTTTCAAGGTCAATATGCAGCATCTGAGTATAAAATATAATATGACTGTTAGAGACAAGGTAAGTCAAATTAATGTCACTACCTCCGTAAAAGACAGGAGGAGTTTTGCTGCTGACTTGGGCTGAGGCAAAGACAAACACAAAAGTCATGAGTGGGTTTTAGTTTGTCTTTTGAAATGGTGAAAGCATTGTCCTCTGCCCTCAGGTGTCCAATGTTACTGCTGCACTAAGGCGTGACATTCTGTGAGGGAGTACAGGGATTTTGGCATGCTTTTATGACTTTTACTCCACTGGTTATATCAGTATGTTTGTGTACTCTGCAATACTGTGTTGGAGTGTTACAGCATGAGAACTTTGTTGAAACATGCTCAGTTTCAAAGATATCTACATTATAAATAACAATAGCATTTTGCACAACTAAATGAACTGCCAATGCATTCAGGTAAACAGAATACTAGCATTATTTTACCATTTTACCAACTATTTTACCATTATTTCACTATCTGGTTGCTTGTGAAGCAGCAACAAGGAGAAAAAGCTCAAAGTTCTGTCTAATATAGACCTTTTCTAGATTAGAAATTTTTTATTTTCATGTTGACTTTATATAAAAAAATTATAATTGAAAAGTTTCAGACAATAGAACCTTCCTGACATGATTTCAGGCCCCTAATGTTATTAAATTATATCATCCCACTAGAAAAATGTATTTGATACACTGGATACAATGTAAACATAAAACAACAAAAATGGATATTTACAATGTGAAAATAATAACTTAGTGATCTTTTGTCCTGTTTGTATTCAGAATTATGCCATGAATCCCTCAAAGATGTGTACTTTTACATGGGATTGAAAAGATTGTGGTTTCATACGTGTTTTATAAATGTGTTAGTCTAAAAAATGAATTTTCATTTATGCTTTTTCAAAAGACTTGTGGAAGCTAGCTTTAGATAATTGATTATAGACATTTAAATCATATAGTGGATTGGTTTTGAACAAATTGAAAGCATTCTATATTTTGCATTTTTTCTCTATTTTGGTCCCATATTTTAGCAGATAATAATAGTAGCCTATAAAGATGTCTGAATTTGGTTTGTTATATTGAAATGTATATAAGGTCATGATTCTGCCAAGATACTGATGAAATGTCATTGGGAAAACATATTTCTCTCTCCATTGATACAGAACTGGTGCTCTTAAATCTTGCACAGTGGAGAAAAAAAAAAGGTTATTTTCTATTTTTAGTTTGCACTTGCTCTGTGAAAAAAATTTAAAGTATGGTTATATTTGATAGTATTATTTTCTTTCTGTTATTTCTGACCCTTTCCTCACAGTGCCTAGGGGGCATTTAGGCAGAGAAAATGACTTAAGCTGCAGTCAGTTCTGCTTATGCACATGCTTTTGTCCTTGCATAGTCCTGTGTTAGTTTTTGTGTGTTTTTTCTGATACTATGGAAATTAACCCCACACAGCTACAATACATTTGACTTTTCTGTGGTTGCCTGTTTATGTTGCAGGAAAGATTGCATTTATAATACATTTGTGAGCATTTCTGACCCAGTTTAATTTCCTGTTCCTGAGATGTTTGCTCACATGTTTCTACCCATATTTGTTCTGTAAACCGAAATCCCCTCTTAAACTCCATATTTCTTGAATGCATTGCTTGTTATGGATCTGGTCTTGAATATTAAACTATTTTCAGGCTTTTGTAACACAGATCAGTTTAGCCTTATGGTTCCAATAATATAATGAGCTCATGCATGTAAATAATGCTGTTCTAAATTCAGTATTTAGGGAACTGCTTGAATACTTTTTTTGAATGGGAGATGATTATTTTTCTATTATTACTATTAATATTATTATTACTATTATTATTATGACTACTACTACTACTGCTACTACTACTACTAACTTCTATCATAATTCCCTCTGGTTGTTAGAAAATAATTTGTAGGATGAAGTTCTTCCTGACTTGCATAGCAATTATTTTAGAGTGTGCAATATTCACTGATGGCGATGAAGATGTGTCCAGGTTAAGTTAGGGGTAAGGTTAAGCAGGGGTCTTATTGAGATCTGTTTTATGTTTGCAGTACATTTAAAAAATCCAGAGTTATACCCTGAAATCAGTTAAATAATTTTAGATCAGAACAATGCATGAGATGAGAACATACTTCAAAGATCATAAGAATATCCCTTGCTCATTAACTCACGTTATATGTTAATTAGTTCACATGTGTTTGGTTTCAGCTACAATAGGAAAATTGTGCTCTGGATGACATTCTATAAAACATCATTATTTCCATGGTCTGCCAAAATTCTGCTCCCAAGTTCAATCTCTTTTCTTTACATAAAGTAATTTCTAAATGCTTTTCTTAATTATAAATTAAATGTGCCTGCAAAAACTTTAGAAATTTTTAAAGCCATCAATTTGTACATAGCTAACATTTAAAACAAACTAATTAAGAATATGCAAATGTCAAAAATCATTAACTAATTTCAACTGAAAAGAAATCTCAAGCAACATTAATGCAAAACTAATTACATGCATTCAAAGCTACCATCTATGCAATTATTTATTTTAAGCTCATCATAGAAGTATCTGCTACTGACATGTTTCCTTCTAAAAAGTGGCAATAGTAATTCTGTTTCCTTGCCACTGTGTAGAATTAAACCAACATGTTAACTCTGTGATGTGGTTTGCAGTGAAAAATGAGCTGGCACTAATGAGGGACTCATCACAAACACTCTCCATGTGCTGAGTCACACAGTAGTACACTCATCCAGTTTAGCCAGAAAAACTAACTTTAAACTTATCCATGAATCTTATATTTTCCTTTTGTAGGTATATATTAAAGTTATTTAAACAGCAGAATCTGAAGCGAAGCCTTTTCGATGCAAATTGGGCACTTTGTGGTCCACATATAATTTCTGTCACTTAATATCATTTGATTCAACAATTCCCTAATACTGGCATGCCAAGAAAATGTTTCCCTCGCCTTTTCCCAAATGCAGAAAAGATGTTCCCAAGGCAGCACTCACCTCCTGAGTGCTGTGTGACTCTCATTTGCAGACTACATTCAGGAGTGGAGGAGATATTGTACAGATTACTTTTCTAAAAAGCAGTATCTCTTTGAAACTGTTTAAGGATTTGACAACAAATCTGCTGAAAATGATGAGTTCTAAGGGAGACCGGATAAAAGCTTAGCTTTTTGTATCCAGGCTGTGTGATCACTGAAAAGCAGGACTAAAGATCCTCAAGAATTCAGTATTTGCACACAGATAAAAAGCAAACTAAACAAAAACAGTTTCAGCAAAAATAACCTCTGCACTGCAAAGCACTGAGTCTCCATTTAGATCCAAATGAAAAACAGCAGTAAATTGTTGATGTTCTGTTATAGCTAAAGGAATTATGACTTTTTAAGTAGAAAGCTGAGTACATTTTACTTTTCACTCCGTGTTTTATTTTGCATTTATTTTTACCTTGCATATGGCAAATAACCAAAATTAAAGAAAGGGTTTTAAAATGTGCGTATAACATCTACTTGCATACCATAAAAAAGACATTTTAATTAGGTCCTAAAACCTGATGTTTTAATTTGATCCTATATCTTTTGAAATTTACTCACACAGCTGTGCTGGCTGAGTTATGATCTAAGGACCAGAAGTGCTACCTCACAACCACCTTCACACTTTTAAGAGAAGTTAAGTAGCTGAGGAACATATAAAAACATAAAAATCAGAGCAGTGTTTAAAGCAAATAAAATTTGGTATGTACTGCTTCATGAACTGCAATAACTAGAGCTGGATGTATCTGTATTTCATTGTTGTCAGATCAAATAGGTGCTTTTAAATACATTTTTATTGCAATGTGCTAACCATCAAACCATGTTTACAGTAAACAGAGCTCATGAGCTGATGATTTGGGAGAAAAGAGCCTCTACAATATAAAAGGTGTTAAGTCAATAAGTGCTCATTGTCAAGGACATAATTACATGTTTGTGGGATAGGGATTTGCTGAAGGTTTGCTATTCTTTGATGAACATTTTCTGAACACTTACGCTTTGCTGTATTATTGTCTTTGCATCCATGGAGCACATGATCCTGACTCCTGACTATAAAGCAAACTTCACAGGTTGGCACTGCAAATATTTTGTTCATGAATCACAGGGATTCAGTCACAGAAAACCACAGAACTGCTATTACCTAAGTGCTGCTATAAATGTTTGTATTACACAGTCATTATCACAGCAAGTAACACACAAACATGCTTAATTTGAATGAAGCAACACCTCCAGGCTATCCTCCCCTTTTCTGCCTTTCCTCTTCAAATACCAAGATCTCTGGTGTGGAGTAGGTCCCCAATTTATATTTATATATCACCTGTAACAGTGAATTTTAGTTAAGACTAGTGGGCATTGGCATTAGAGTCAACACCATGAAGCATGAATTAAAGTTGCCCCATATGCTGTTAGGCAGCATTAACTCTGTATCAGAGCTCACTGGAAAGCCCATTTGAATAAATGGGATAACTCAGACTGATTTTAATGGGCCTTGCACCAGACCCTTGGAAGCTAACAACCTGTCTGATATATTTGCATAAGTAATTTGCCTAGTAAATTTAATAAAAATGGTGGACCTAGTAACTGTAGCTAAAAGAGGTCAAAAATAACTCCCTCCAATAGATTTCATTAGGCAAGGGTATAAATTAATTACAGGCCCAATCCAGTGCATTAATTAAATTGAAGTAGGTGTCAGTACTCACTTTCTCTTCAGTAAACATTGGATCAGGGCATGAAATCAACCCATTCAAGGTGTCTGCAAGGAAACAACCTCGTTACAAAAATTAATTGGACTAAAGTCATTCAAATACTTTAACAATCTTTTCATGAGTTTTTATCAGTTTCAATAAAACTTCTACTGTTTATTTCCAAGCTTGTAAAAAGATAAAAAAAGGGGGAAATTGATTCTAACCAATTGACTCTTTCAGTCTCTTCCTTTCATGAGAAGACAGAGGTATGGGGCTGAGTGCTGGATAGGATCCCAGACACCCTATTACAAGTCCAGAATTTAAAAAAAGAGCAGAACATGGCCCAATGACTTCAGAGTTTTATATGTCACTGCAGAATTTATTTTAAATGATCACAGTTTGCTAACATACAAACATAATGGAAAACAGACAGGTTTACTGCCAGTAAAGTCAAGCTATGATTTAGCTTTCACTCAGAGCACAACTGCTTCTTGCTGGAACACACTGACTACCTGTGACAGCAATATGGCAATATTTGCCATATTTCTGCTAAGAACAGTCTGGGAATTGCTAGCTATGCCTGCTAATGCGATGGATTTGTTGGTTTGTTTATTTATTAGGAGCAATGATAAACTGAAGGAGCTGTGAAGATTTGATCTTCAACAAAATGAAGTGGATATAATTTCTGAGATAAAACTGAGCTGGAGACTTACCGAGGAGATGAGTAAGTTTTACATAAGGAAGGATCTGAGATTTTTCTTCTCTTTAAGATGGCATCACAAAACCATTTCATTCCAAATATTATTTCTCTCCATCCCTCCAAGGAAATATGTTGATTTTTATGAATGAACTTGGCAAGGCAAAATATCATCTCTGCGATTTGAGGGTTTTTTTGATGTAAACAGGTGGGGTTTGGAGGATCGATATAAATGAAACTATTTTAATACACTATTAATAAATCCAAAGAATTTTAATTTCCCAAAAGGCATGAAGCTTGATTCAGAAGATTTCAGTATTCTGGACAAGTTATAAGAAGGCAGAGAGAAACTGAAGGTTTTGGATGAAGATAATATAATTATTAATTTAAGCATACACAACATAATTGCATTCAGGCATTGCCAATAATTATCCTAATTTATATCATGTAATTATCTTATCCTAAAATTATTCCCCGTTCCTTTTCTGTGAAATCCACAGAGTTCTGGCTTTTGACGCCAGCTAGGTCTGTGCACTGGAAGATACCAGAACATGCTGAAGAAACTCTCTAAGGTACTGTGCCCTGGATCACAATTTTTACTCTAAAAATGCAGAAATGCCCTATCTCCACCAGACAAAAAGGATCTAAATCATATAGTGATCGGTTTCAGAGAAAAATTAATTGACTAAAGAAACTATTCACCAATTTCCCTGGTATCTCCAGTCCTCTATTACTACTCATCCTGATTTCCTCTTCCTCTCCTTTGTTTCTATGAGCAGCCTACCCTCACAGCTCCCCGCAATTCATCTCCTGCCCTTGAGGAAAGAAGCTCCCTGAGTTTCTTCTTTCTCTCTCCCTGAGAAATAAGCTCAATGTGAGAGAGATTTCTGCTTCACTGCAAGCATGAGCATACAAGCTAACAGTGATTCCCCTGGCTCTGCAACTTAAAGAAATCAGAAGTTAAGTCTCTTCTACAGTGCTTTTCCCCATGATCTCACACTGTAGTATCAGCATCTCAGGCAGTTAACCCTTCCAGTATTTTTAGCATTCCCATTCTGGGAGTTTCAGTGGTGGATCATTGACTCCACCTAAGGTTTTGTCACATGAGTCCTGTTCTGCTGCAGAATTTTCTGTGTTGCTTCATGCATGTGCACACGTGGACACACACACACACAGACATATGCATGGACACATGGACACACATGGACACACAGACACACACATGGACACATGGGCACACACATGGACACATGGACATACACATGGACACACACACACACAGAGACACACAGACATGTGCATGGACACATGGGTGCACACATGGACACATGGACACACACACACATGCTCGCCCCTCAGCAAGATTCTCTCTGCACCACACAGCTGTTTTTTTGCACAAACTTCACACAAACACCTGCTGTCATTTATGCTTTTCTTGTGATGAAATGGGATCTACTAAAAGTGCTGGGGAGCATATAAAATTATCTGCAAATGGTTGTCTTTCGAGCTGTTTTATTTTTTGTCTAGCTTGGCCATAAAGCTTCTGTCATGGGCAACCCATAATGTTATCATATTCCATATCAATCTGTTACGGTCTGTTTAAAGCCTGGCTCATCCCTAACCTGGATCACAAGGCAGTCGGGATCTGCTGGTCCTGTTGGGAGGCCAGGGCACCCAAGCTGACTCCTTCCTTTGCCTGGCAGTGTTTGCTGCAGGCGGATGCTGCCCTTTGGAGCAGGTTGCTTTGGTCATGTTTCTGGACTTGCCACTGTAGCAACTTGGGAAAACTGAATTTCACCATTAGAAACTGTTTTCAGAGTGAGATTTGCCAGTTCCATAGGCAGTGAGGCTTGACCTTGTCCCATGGGGCTGGGTCACCCCGTGCCAGCACCGACAGAGTGGATTTCCCCCACAAAACAGCAGTGGCTCAGAGGACATCCATCGGCACCAACACCGGCAGAATCCTGTGGGCAGCACGAGGGAGTAGCGGGTGGCAGAGCCGAGCCCGCACACCCTGGCAGATCTCCATCAGCCACTGGAGCAGCTGCTACCTTCCCGGGTTCTTTTTGCCCACCATCTTTTCTCTCTTTGCCTCCTGTACCACGCAGTCACCTGGGGAGCACCGTCTTGGGGAGGGAGCTGATACCATTTCTCTTTGTCTTTCAAGCTACACAGGCACCGTGTTGGGAAGGGTATTTCTGGCATTTTGGGTCTCTCTTTGCTCCCCCGGGGTTTGTGAGATTTGGCAATTTTGTGTCTAGTGGCTATTTACCAGGGGTTTTTTTGCCTTTTGCTGTTCCCCTTGTTAGTAAATGGTTATTTTTTTCCCCTTACACCTACTCATAGTCATTCCTTATTGGTGGAAAGGGATTGGTTAAAGCTAAGGTAAAGCTAAGGGGAGGTAACTCATTTTAGAGTCTCCACCTCTTTAAATTGCCTTAAACCAAGACAATTTATTTCTAGTCTGCCAGTTTAGGGTCTACATAGGAGAAACATTTTGGCCAATTCATATTTTGCTTTTTCAGTCAATTTACGATGCTTCATTTTTATGACTCTGAAAACAAAAATGGTTTGGACATTTCCAAACTAATACTCAAAATTGCAGAGCTTATTTTACCTCATCCTCTTTTTAGTTGGTAGGTAGATAACAATATGCAATAAGGGGTAGTTATGATGGTAGCTATCAAATACTTTTCAAATGTTTGGACACTGTAGCTGTATACTGTGTAGAAAAACTCTTCATAAAGATAAGAAATTCTACATTCAGAGATATATCTGAATAATGTGTACAGAGAAAAAAAATGCAATTATCTCTCATCTCTGCTTGGAAAAAATAAAGAGCTCTGAGTAAAATAATATTCAATAATGTGGTTAAAGATTAAGTCATTACATATAAATACACAGATCTTGTTTGAAGCAAATGGAAGTCTGTGGCAGAAAAAAGCAGGGAAGGTTTATAAACAATCAAGATTCAGAGTGTTTTTCATGAAGCAGAGATATAATAGGGAGTAAAGAATCTCATTATGTGGTTGAGCACTGTAACAGCTCCCCAGGGAAGTGGTCACAGCACCAAGCCAGAGTTCAGGGAGTGTTTGGACAATGCTCTCTGGCACATGGTGTGACTCTTGGGGATGGTTCTGTTCAGGGCAAGGAATCGGACTCAATAATCCTTGTAGGTCCCTTCCAATTCAGCATATTCTGTGGTTCTATGAATATTTCTGTGAGAAACCAATAAATAATGACTAGGCAAGATGTTATGACATTAGTATTTCCATGCATATGTACCTTTGCTCTGTGGTTTCTTATCTGAAATCACAAGGGGATTCACTTCTAAAGAATTGCTACTCCCATTTTTTTTCTGAAAACTAGATACCTTCAAGGCATCACATATCATCTAAAATTATAGTAGTCCAGACAAATACTGTTTTTCAAAACCTTGACTCATTATCAGGTCATTGTCTACATAGATTTTTATTTTTCCACTCTCTTTCTTTCTGCTATCTAGATATATGGAAGTAGTTTTCAGAGTCAGTATTCTTTTACTAGGTTATTCAGTGAAAAAGTATTAGAATCTATCTTCATTCTGCTATTTTCAAATTATAAACACTCATAAAAAGAGTTAAAAATAGATGCCAGTTATAGTGTTCATTTCCTTCCACCTTGAAGAGGGAATTTATAGCTCTGGCCTTTTGGGACACCTTCCTTCTCATCTTGATGCCTTAACCTGTACCTATCACAAATTTTTGGTATGATGTTGCATATGTTCTGCTGCTGTTTGGAAGTCAACACAAATTATTTTACTCTAAAGGAACTTCAGGACTGGGTCTACGACATTCATCTATTGCGAGATTTGAAACAGCTTTATGGAGATGTCTGAAGAAAATCCTACCCACCACGCAAAAGAGTGAATCACCAAGGTTTAAATAAAAGTTTCGTACGTTTCAAGACCTAAATGAGAAAGCACTGAACAGCTTTTCTATTCATGAATATAAGCCTAGATTCATGTTAGCAGCAGCATATAATTTAATTTCTGAATATTAAAAAGTTCCCTGATGTTAAAAGGGGAACAGACAAGTTCTAAGGGAAAGAAAAAACCTGAAGATCATTATTCTGAGACTACATATGGCTCAGGAAGACTGAATTACAAATAGCTGGCAATGGAGAATGTATTGGGGTAAAATAGTCTGTATAGTTCCCCTTTTCTTATACTCTTTCCCCGACATCCAAAACTGTTGGAGACAGCTACATGCTCTTTTCTCTTACTGTGGCTGACCAGAAATTCTGAGTATATCTACCTTAAATTTTGATTGAAGTACAATTTCCTTTGTCACACAGTTTTTTGCATTATCATCTTTTCTAGAAAACTAGGAAAGGTGATCTAAAGGGATGGACGTGGTTAAATCTCATTACTATCTTATGATAGTTCAAATAAATTGAAAATTCAATTCTTGGAGGATATTAGGTTTTAGGGTACTGGGACTGCTTTGCACACATTTTTAAAAATAGCCTTGGGCTTGAATGTAAAGGCAAAATCAGTCTTGTAATTCACAGATTCTGATTGCTTCTTCTATTTGTTTTTTAACAAGTGAAAGCTTGCTCAGTATAAGGATTATATACAACCTTCACAGAAAGTCTTGTTTGTGCTTTTCTACAGAACAGTGGGGACACTTGTAAGATTATAGCATGTCAAAGCAAACGTTTCCCCTAAGTGAAAGCTGCCAACAATCAGTAAGTTTTCCTGTACTTCAGGTCCTAAGAGGCAGGTTTGACCCTTTTGTTGGTAACATGTGTGGTGAAGTCAAGAACTACGACAACATCAGAAAAAAGCCCCAACCTGTAGCATCTGGGAAATAACACTTTTTATATTCACCAGGGTTAGATGACACAGTGCTAGAGTTCACATGTTGTGTCTATGCTGAATGTTTTGCACTGTTTGAATTGCCCTTTTATCTCCAATGTATCCTTACATAGTAATATTTTTTCCTGGAGACAAATCTGTCAGGCGAAAGGAAAGTTGCAGTAGGGTGTGCAGGAAATTTGTAACGACAGTCCTTTCTCATGTGTTAGGTTTATAGGCTAAAAAATCATTTTTTGACAAACACTTTATAGAGAAGGGAATGGATGGAAAAAAAAGAAGCTCAGAGGTAAAAAAGGTTTTAAAACAAAACGATCAAAGTTGATCAAAAGTAGTTCACAAAACAGAAGAAAAGAAGGAAAATATTTCAGATAGTGTTGAGCAGCTGTGGGAAGTAAACTGTGCAGCAAACCTACACTAAAACAGAAATTAAAAAGCAGAGAATGATAAGGAAAGGTGAAGTAGAAGAATAGACACAAAAGCACATGCAGATTAATTTTATTCAATTTAATTATTTCAGTAAGCAATATTAATACTGAACTGGTGATAAGCATGACTGATGGTGGAAAAGCAAACACTGTTTTCTCAAATACTCTGGAGCCTTGGGCACCACATGATATTTGCACTCCTCTTTATACCCAAGATTCATCCCAAATATTCATTTAAAAGTGTCAACATTATTCTTTTTGAATAAATCAGAATTACTTGAGCAATTACTTAAAGCAGCAAAATTTAGGGATATAAGTTCCCAAAGAGCTGCAGATAAATAGGGCCTAGCAGGTAACTTGACTGTGTAAAAGAGCTGGAGCATAATTCAGTGCCAACTTTGGAGATTTACCTTCTTCCAGTAGAAGATCTCCACAAGCACAAATATTTCACTTGGGTGATCTTCAGAAGACATCACAAAATATATTTACTATTTATTTGTGTCTCAAGAATACTGTACCAATACGTAGAAGTGCTATTTAAATATTACCAGACTGTAAATTATACAGAATCTGTCTATCTGCTTTATTTCTCTGGTAATGAGGGAGTGACAAAATATAGTATTCTGATTTTCATAAGCAGAATAAAGTTTGGTTATTAGGCATCTTTAGGTTAATGCTAGGATTTAAATTAGGTAGAACAGTAATTTTTAGAATTTGTGTAATTCCTCCTATTTCAGCTGAACTAGAAAAAACAATAAGAAAGACATTAACGAATACAAAATCTGATTCAATGCTTTGGAACTTTTGGTCCATCTGAAATTAGAAATGGAATGTTTTTCTAATTTTTATTTTGAAAACTTAAGACATTAAATAGAATAAACTTTTGTGGTTTTTTTAGATCAAGCTGTTATTTATAAATTGAAAGAAGACTGTTACAACTAAGTAACAACAAAATGCTTTGGTCCCTAGGATGTGAAATAAGATCTTCACACAAATTTATCAGCATAAAGTCACAGACCTTGAAAAGTGGTAAGAATACCTCTCATTTAGCAACTATTTCTGAACTAGATCCTGTGCCACTGACATCTGCCTCTGCATTTGCATCAGCTTAAAGCTACTTCTGCAGTAGGCTTGGCTTGACCCAGCACTACCTTGAGCACACCTTGCTTAAATGTTCAGAAATATTCTTGGATATCTAGGAACTCTCATGGCTAATATGGGCTGACTACTTGAAAGCATAAAAACCACAACTGAATTTGAGCTGCTGGCAATGCTTTATTACTTAGAGCGCCCAACCAGCTAAATTATGATTGCTTCTATTTAGAACATGTTGCCTCAGGAAACTCAAAGTAATTAAAGACAAGCTGAAAAATAATAATATGGAGAGAG
Source organism: Acanthiza pusilla (assembly GCA_036630365.1). Lineage (NCBI taxonomy): Eukaryota > Metazoa > Chordata > Aves > Passeriformes > Acanthizidae > Acanthiza > Acanthiza pusilla. The sequence goes on along the minus strand of JAXCHO010000073.1, from coordinate 34,723,831 downwards.
AAAAAAGATCTGCAGTAGTATAGCTATCTTCTGAAAGGAAGAACATTAAGCAAAACCTGTACTGCAGGTAAAACACTTTTCTTTGAGCTAGGTCTGTGAATAAACATAATTAGCAACAATCAAAGCAGGGCTGACAGTGGATTAGGTAAACTTTCCCACCATTTCTGTTGCAGAAAAATGATCTTATTAAAACATCTACAGGACAGTGCTTTTATACTATTGGAATGCAATATCTTCAAATTTTACCATCTGAATATTTAAGTAGCTCTCTAGTCACAACTATTAGTAAAAAAAGTGCTTCTTCCTAAGTCGCTCTTCATCAGGAATGGTATTAAAAAGTCAGGGAAGGTTCTTTTTTCATAAATTGCTGTGGTTTATTTTACTACATGGATTTTATGTAGTTCTCTTGCCTCTTCACAAGCACATATTTGGCCTAGCAGGCCAGCAAGGATTATGAGGATAGACTCTTCCCAGGACAGTACAAAACCACTCTTAAGCAACAGCATCTAGATGCAGTGCTTTGTCTGGAGAGGAGATTATGTACCAAGTCACAAACTTAATATGGATAAGGCAGGAGTTTTTGACTTATTCAACAAACTGTAAGCAACCAATATAACTCCAACAAATTTTCTTCAGACCAAAATTATGACATACGACATTTGTAAGGGAGACAGAGTGTGATATAAGTTGCATACTTTGAAGTATTCCACAACTGGAAAATCTCTGGAGAAAAATAATTAGAAAATGTTGCTCTATTGAAATTACTTTATTTCTATAGTTATGATTATTTCAGAATTACAGGTACTTAAAATATATAATCTGAAAATTTCCTTATTATGCTATACTGTGCATGAAACTGCCATATAATTCTCAAGATATGGCTAAAATGGTGATTAATGTAATATTGGTAGAACAAATGCCTGTTTATGCACATAGTCTGCAGTTCATTGAATTACATTCCAAAATATTATTTGCCTGAGCCTATTTAGAGAAAATAAACAAAACTCTTGTTCAGCTTGAGACTGAACAAATGTGACCCCCATGAACATATTATTTCACTTTAAGCTTTAATCAGCATGTGGTTAATTCCTCCAGGAGGTGCTTATCACAATAAAAATATTAAAAGCAAAAGTTTCTTGAACAGCATGACAGCTAGGTCATACACAGACTATCCTATCTGAACAAAAAGGGCTGTATTAATAGAAAAAATTGGTTATCAAAGGAGATTTTTATAACCTTCATATTGGCATTTATTTAACATGAATAATTCCTAGTTTTCCCTTATGAATTAAGTTCTGCTAATATTTCTATCAGAATCTGTATTTGCATGTATACCTTTCTTTTTCTTCTGATGTTGTATCATATACTATATTTTGTTTGCAGAATAAACCACTGCTTTTCTCAGAGAATAAACAGGGACATTAGAATTTTTTTCTACATAGATCTAGTCACTTAAGTTGCGTAGCAGAAGTGAGATTTCAAATTCTTGAAGAACCTGTCGGTGAGGCAAATATGCTACATATATTTCATGAAGAGAGCAAAGATAAAAAACTAACCACTTTCTGTGAAAATAATTGTGAACTGCTTTGATGCTTATAAAACATTTCCGTCCCAAACAAAAGCCTTCTCTGAGCTTTTTCACACAGGAGAAAACCAATATAGTGTAACGGTGGTTGATTCCTCTCAACTATGGTTCAGGCCCTCAATGATAGTAATATTCTGACTTGCTATAATTATTCATTTGCTCAACTGCTAGCTAAAACACAAAATTGTCTTCTAAAAAACATGAGAAAAGGAAAATATTTCAGACTTTGTAACTGTGATATGCATGAAAATATGAAATGCCACTGTTTTCCTTGCCCTCTGAAAAGAAAACATGTATTATATATATTTGTGTAATAGCATACCTCCATCAATGCATTCTGGGGTGAAAGAAATATCATCAAGTGCAAATTCTGTGGGCTGACACCACCCCACTTCAGCTTCAAAGGCAACTCGGAAATTGCTGTTACTGGAGAGAACTACACTTCCATACATCCATTTGTTTTCTTCATTTCTACTAGAAGACCACATAAGGATCTCCATTCCATGTTCTCCAACCGTGTATACCTGTTGGTGGCAGAACCCAAGAGATGAAAATGAATGAGCATTAAGCAACAGGAGTGCAGCTTGTGAGAGGAACGCAGTACTAACCCTCTTAGATATTGTTCAAATCGAATTCATATTGGTGATGACCAAACGTTACAGAATACTTTTCCTAGTATAATAATTTGAAGCTAGTTCAGCTTAGAATAAAAAGCTACTATGAAAAGAAGAAAAAAAAGAGCTACTAATACAATCACTAATTGGAAAATCTACAAGCAGTCTCAGCCTGACATATCTAAGTTAATGAGTAAAGATTTAACCCCAAATTCATCTAAAAATTGAGGGAAGACTGAGAAGTATCTTGAGCTAACCTTTCATCTCTAAAAGGTGACCTCCTTATAGTAAGACTGAGTGAAGATTTTAGACATATAAATAAAAGACAATTAGGGATTTAAGGCTGTCATTTGGTACAAGCAATTTATAATACAGAGCTTGAGACAGTGATGGAAAATTCTTGCAAACATATTTCCCTAAGCCATGAATAAAAATAAATAAAATAATTATATAGAGAAAGAAATAAGTATAGCAATGAATGAAGTCACAATTGATCAACAAGTGATGAATTTTTGCCAAGAACAGGAGACTGGATAATTCAAAGGTAATTGATTTTCCCACTCAGGTGTTAAAAATCCATGTACAATTTAGACTAGGTGAAAAAAAAGGAAAAAGAACTGGAGTAAAGAAAGTAAGCATATTCTAACCATTCCAGATAATATCTATTTCTTTAAGGGACTGAATATTATAATAATTATCCTCTTCTCATAATTTTCAAGAACATTATTCTCTTAAGCCCTTAAACTAATTTTCCAGTGAACTGTAGGTTCGTGTTGCCAATTGAATGCCCCAACTTAACAAAGGAACAGAAAACCTGAGGCCCAAGAAAGTTACGAACTTGAACCCATGCTAATGATCTGTATAATTAAATACCTTTGACTCTCCCAGTCAGCCTGGCAGGACAAATGAGATAAAAATCCAGATAACACCATACAGCAGATACTTTGTAGAATTTGGTGGTGTATTGACTAAAAAATGATGCCTGAAAACTCTTGCAAGTTATTTCATTTTTTGAGCAGGGTAATGTGAAGATTACTGACAGACAGTAATTCAAATCAGGACCTAATTTTGTCAAGCCTGACCTTTGGTTACAGGACTGTGGAACAGCAATGTCTTGTTCCTGTGTCCCTAAAAACATGCCTCTTGCAGGGCTAAAAGGACAGGTGTTGAGAAGAAATAGCTGATTCCATCCTTGAAATAACATGAAAACCTGTGTCTAACAGTTTTTCACATTACCAGGCTCTAAGACTTTATTAAGTTTAAACCCTTGATTAGAGAAACGCCACAGGTGAGGTTAGGACAATGTTACAGCACATGCATGTGTCTCTGGAACCATTCACTGTTTTACCTATCATGAAATCTGACAATCTTGATGATCTGGAATTTCACTGCACATAACAACGTTAGTATGGTTTTAGCTATATGCAGTGATATTTTGCCCTTTTCGAAGGTAAATATTGAGACAATATCACTTTCAATATATCTCATTGTTAAGTCTCACAGTCGCACGAATAAATATTAAGGAAGTGGGAAGAATCAAAAACATTTGAAGACAAAACTAGAATCTCTCTTACAAGATATTTAAAGATTGTCCCATTGTTTAAAACCAGATTTTTTTTTTTTCTGTTCTTTTGGTCAGGTTATCAGGAGCAGTTTCTCATAGTGAAAGTTTCAATGTACAATGATTGCTTGAACAGTTTGGTCTATACACAGAGAAATTTTATTGTGTCCATGCAAAATCTGGGCTCAGATACAGTGCAAACTCATTCTGTGCACATACAGATCAACCCTGCAGCTCGAGCTCAGTACAAACAATAAACCAATCAGGAAACCTGTTCTATATTTACTGGCCAATGGGTCTGGAATGGCAGCAAGTCAAACTGGGTCTTAAGTGTGACATTTTGATGACATCAGCTCCTGCTGACATAGATGCAAAGTCATTTTATATGCCTTGTCCTTCTTTTCTCTGAGACTTAACTTATATTTACCATTGAGTACGGGTATGCAGACAGATAATTACTACAGTTTAGTTAATATGTTGTGGTAATTTATGTGACTCTGTCCTCAGTTAGGTTTGACTAAAGTTTAAACCTGGTGTATAACAATCACATACATAATTGAGAAATCTGATAGTGAGCAGTGGAAATCTATAAACTGGTACATTGGAAATCTCAGTTAAACTCCCAGTTCTGCTTCATTTGTCATGTGCACTCCTGGGGTAATGCTTCAATCCCACTGCTTGCCAAAGTACTCCTGAATACCTGAGTTTTCCGAGCCTTTTTCAGTCCGCAACTATTCCAGGAAAGGGTCTGAGCTCTTAAAAAATTTAGAATAAATTTCTAAAAGAATAATACATAACTGAAAATGCATGCCAAGTCAAATGAGATTAAAAGAGATTTCAACAAAATGGGAACCCCAAGGACTTTGTTCCTTTGTCAGGGGCTACAGATCTTATTCTCTCTGAGATTACGCCCAGTGAAAGTGAAAAACCGTAACAGTATCTTCTTTCCTGGGGCTACCCATGCCACTCAGAGTTTAAACATCTTTGGATCAGGGAGTATGTCAAGTGGATACAAGACTTTTGCTGGCCTGTGTAAACATATACAGCACATGAAAGGTAGAGCAAATTTTCATGGATAAGTTCTCCCTAGAGCCCTGGAAAGATACAACTGTGTGGTGTTTAATACCTCCAGGGACTACACCACCTTTCTGCACAGCATTCTACCTAAAGTGTACAAGCTAGCCTGGTAGTGAAAACAATGTAAGATGTGCAAGAGAAAAAAGCCTGCAAGATGAATCCCACTACATGGTATGCAATGAAAGAAAAACAACCACCAAACAAAACCCAAGAAACCAAAAATGAAACAAAAAAATCCCTAACCTACAAAAAGCCAAACACAACCAAACAAGTGGTAACAAAATCCCATTGAACAATGCTGTTTATCAGTCTGATAAGATTGTTCTCCAGCCTAGTACTGATCTAGATGATCCACAGAGAACAACGTTCTTTAGAAAATCCTATTCACTGCCTTAAAGTCATGACTTAGTTCTAATACTTCACAGAATATTCTGTGTGTTAGAAAAACTTCTGAACTCTTTTTTCAGCTTCTACTTAATTTTGGGGGTAGGGAAAGTACTTCTGAAGGTCATAAAATTCAAACTTCTATTATTTACTTATTAATCAGCAGTTACAACTCATGGCTATGCTGTATCCTCATCCTGACTTTTCAAGGGGATGTATTATCTTCCTGATCTTGACTGAATCTAGCAGGTGGAATGCTGGAAGATACTACAGTCCACCTGAATTGCCTAATAAATAAGAAACCAATCCAGATCTAAAGGGGGCATAATAAGAGATGTATCCTCCTATCATTGTCAACTCAGATTATTTAATTGCCAGGCAAAGAAACAGGAAAATCTTGAGAAAGACAACATGTATTTTCACTTCATTAGGCACCAGAGACTTGTGTCAGTGGAGGAAAATTTCCACTGACTCCAGTGAATAATGATGCAATGTCTTCTGCTTTACATCTTTAAGATCATGCCTTTGAACTCTTCACGTTCCTCAGCACTCATTATTGCATGTCTTCATTGGAACAAAGTCCCACTAGAGACGGATTGAAATTGTTTCTCTTCAGTCCAGAAATCAGGGTACAAAATTGCATCACATTTCATTGTCCCAATAGAGAAGCACTTAAAAAAATTACCTACCTCTCTTCTCTTTATTCCTCTAAACTTTTAAATCTCTGTCTAAACATTAGTTTGAAGTAATAAATATTTAGGCTTTTTTCTTAAAATTAACCTGTCTTATACCAAAATTTATTGAAAATCAGTTCTGTTTGTACCAACAAATACCAAGGCAGAAAACTGATATTAGCTGTACTATCACATCAGCAATTCATTTCAGTTTTAATTCTCCACTGTATGGGTATGGAAAACTCCTGAGCTAAATGGCCATAGTCAGAACACTAAAGCATAATAAACACTGAGTGTTTTCAGTCCAACTGACAGATGATCAATAGGATTTCCACTGGAATGAAACAGATGTGAAAACTGCACTCATTTCTTGCTGAAACTGCTCTCATACACCATTAAATTCAACTAAGTAGTCATAAAAATGTAAAGGGAAATGTGAGGGGTTTTTTAAAATTTACATTTGCAGCATAATGCAGGAAAATTTGTTTGTATTAACAGGTATATTTGCTCAGAGCATATTAATTGATATATTAGACTAGCCCTGTATTTAGTGCTGGATAATTTCCCTTTCAAAGGCTGTTACCACATAGTTCTAAGGCAAGCTAGTGGGTTTGTACTTAATCATTACAAAGCAATTTTTAATCCTGTTTGTTAAATAGTTGATTGAAGTCCTGAAGCAAGAATATTCAGATCTCTCTTAAATAGCATCCGTTCTATGTCAATGCAAGAGTTGCTGTAAACATTATGTTCTTTTTAAAATAATAATAGCATAGGCTTTTGGTTTTCCTATGAACAAATTACAGAGTTTATGATAATGGAATTGTGTTATTGAAATGCATTGTGAAAACCAAATAGAAGCATTTCTAGTTCCTCTTTCCCTTTCCTCTGTGACTAGTTCATTTTCTGAGTAAAACCAGGATTGTTCCCATAACTTTACATTATTTTGTGTAGTTCTACCACATCAACTTCCTATAGCATTACAGTGTTCATTTTTATCTTTCTTTTACCAGTTTTCTGTATGTCATTTTAATCACACATCTCAGTATGTCTTATATCTGCCGTCTTCTTTATTTTTTTTTAATTCAGACTTGACCAGATAGCTGTCTTTCAGATAAGGACTATATCAGCTTTTGTAGTGATGTTATTGTATTCTGCTACATTATTCAACTTCCTATTACAGTTTGACTTCTTTCACCTCCAGTGCAAACTGAAAAAAACCCCAAACTTCACAGAGCTGTTGCTTTAGAAGTTTTGGGCTGTTGGATTTATTGCTTTTCTTTTTTGTTCTTTTTAGGCTTTTTTCTTTTTTGCTTGAATGGGTACAGCTAATTTATATTCTTGATTTAATAACAGCAACAGTTGATACTGAAATAGATTATTAGTTTGATAGAAAAGAGCAAAATGTCCATAGAGGTAAATTGATTTTGTGATAGGATGATATTCCTTGCTGAGTGCTTCAGTCTATTTTGAATATGTTTCTACATAAAGAGTACACATAGCAAAGGCGTAAACAGGGAGCTTTATTTGTATGTGGGAGTAAGGCAATTCTTTATTAAACTGAAGGCAATGAGAGTTAATTAAACTAGTCTGTTTAAAAAGAAGAAACAATTAAAAACCAGACTCCGTTTGGCTGTCTGCCTACTAACTCTCTCATGGGCCACACACATCTACTTATTCACAAATGCTAAGTGTTCCGTGGTGCTTGAAAACATTCAAAAGCTCCTTCAAAGAGTCTCATCATCAATCTTGCATGCTGTAATGTTCAGAATACTTGAATTTAAACAGATAGCTAATCATAGATAATCTCACAGTATTTCAGATATCAACAGACCACAAAAAAGGAATTTATGTTTGCTTTTTACTGCTGCTTATATTAACTTCATGAAATACAGCTTTTTCTTTTTCTTTGTGTTTTCTTTTCTTTTTTTTTTTGTATTAATAAGTAAATGTACAGAAATACTCAGAGTATCCATAAACTAGATGCTAGAGATAAAACTAATATGCAAGCCACATCCTGAAAAAATTATTTTAAAAAAAGGACAAAGGGTGACATGAAGGGTAGCATTATCCTTGGGCTGGATATAAGAAGACATCTTTTCATACTAGACAGTTAACCGGTGGCAGAAGTTGCCTTAGAGGCTGAGTAGTCTCCATTTATGGACATTTTCAAGGCTGGGTAAATTCCTGAGCCACCCAGCAGGATCTTGTAGCTGACTCTGCTTGTGGCAAGAGGTTGGACTAGGGACCACCTGAGGACCTTTCTGATCCCATGGAATTGTGCTATTTTCCAGTGGAGAAAACAGTGGTACAAACTTCCTGACTTAATGTCCAAGACTACAAAAATATTCTTGTTCACTTTTTACATAGACTAACTTAGTTCAGCAGTTTGATAGCATGTGCAACATTTATATTCTGTCATTGACTAAAAAATCAACATAACTTGTATTTTCAAAATTTAGCAAACTGGCACAGATAGGAGTCTTTCTCAAGTCACTTAAAAGGACCTGTGCAACTTTATTTCACTTTATTCAGTGAATCACATGAAGTGAATTGTTTGCCAAGGGTTCTCATCCCTGCTGATAACCTAAAGTGTACTTGTTAAGGACATTTGGGGAGCGGTAAGATGACACTGAAGCTTGAGCTCTAATTGTTAATACAATTAAATACCTTATTTCCAGTTGTTTTTATAAAACTTTTCTTTTAAACCACTAAACATTAGAAACTGCCTCTATTTTACATTAGATTGAATTGTGCAGTGGAATGTGCTAGTATTGGGTATGTTTTAGTATGCTAGTCAAATGTGCATTGTTAATTCTTGCGTATGTAGTGAAAGGACTTCTAGTGGAACTAAAACTAAAACTTTCCTGTCAGGAAAAGTGTTATATATACGGGTAACTGCAGTGAAGTTGTGATGAAGTATTGTTAACATAAATTCCTAAGATTTTGATAGTCCTAGACAGAAAAATGCAAATAGTGCTAAAGCAAGTTTTATTATGCCATAATGTAGTAAAGGGACTTTTACCTTTAAGACTCCTGTTTGCCTTGAAGCAAACATCCAGAACCAGAAACAAACTCTACAGACCCCAAGACTGGCTGGGAAGGGTTTGGTGGTAATTATCCTTGCTCTGTTTCCTTCCTTCTGGGTGGATGAGTTTACATACAAAAAACTCTGTCCTTTACCTTAATAAAAAGATAAAAAACATTTAGAGTTTTTCAATGCTATTTTATCCTTCAGTTCATCAGCATTTTTATACACACAGATAGTAGTAATTTTTTTTATATTTTTACCACATATATGTATACCATACCTTGGCTGTATGGAGATCTTCCTTGGTAATGCTTTGTGTATTTCACAGAACTGTAGAATAGTTTGGGTTGGAAGGGACCTTAATAATCATCAAGTTCCAGCCCCATGCCGTGGGCAGGGATGCCACCCACTGCAACAGGCTTCTCAAAATACTCCCAGCCTGGCCTTGAACATTTCCAGGGAAGTGGAATCTTCTGGATAAATTTTTCCAGTGTCTCACTGCCTTCTGAGTAAAGAATTTCTTTCTAATTTCCTTATTTCTAATCTAGGTCTCTCCTCTTTTGGTATAAAATATGTCCCTTGTCCTAGATGTCCCTTGTGCTAGACAGAATCATAGAATAACCTGACTTGGAAGGGACCCACAAGGATCATCAAAGTCCAAAGGACAGCCCAAGAGTCACACCATGAGCCTGAGAGTGTTGTCCAAACACTTCTTGAACTCTTTCAGGCTTGGTGCTGTGACCACTGCCCTGGGGAGCTGCTCCAGTGCTCAACCACCTTCTGGGTGAAAAACCTTTTCCTAATATCCAGCCTAAACCTGATGGACTGATAGATATTTCTAAGTATTACAGGCTGTCGGAAATTCTGACGAGTGATTCCTCTGTAGCTAATGCGAATATTTCTTGCCTGGGTAATTTAAAAGTAAATTACAAATCTGGATAATTTTGTAAACACATTTGCTCTAATTTTGTTTTCCTTTTGCTTCAGGTTTTATTAACTTTGTTTTTCTTACTGTTTCTGGGTAATTTCACAGAAACAAAGAACTAATTAAATGACAGAAACTGAAATAGAAAAACACATAAAATCTCCTTTAAAAGCCAGGGGCTAGTGGTTGTTTTCTTATTGCCTTGCATCAAAGAAGCAGCAAGAAAGCAAGTTAAACTACTTATTTGCAAGAAACAGCTTGCCTGGAACAGCTGCAATAGTTTCTACCTCTACCTTTTCTATTCTATACCTTTCTAAGAGGAATGCACTTCCAGATTTACAGCCTGCAACACAAAGTAGTAGGAATGCCTGCAAAAACTGTGATTTGTTGTAGATAAGCAGTTCCTTCATGATCAAGTGAGCAGGTCCTGCAACAGGTGCAGAAAAAAGGAAAAGGGAGGATAAATGAGTTGGACAAAAATGGCTACAGCCACCCGTGATAAGGTGTCTCTGTTGATTTTGAAAACATAAAACATACAACAAAAAAAAAGGCATCAAAACCTGGAGATGATGCTGCTCACAAACCCAAAAGAAAAACAGTAGAAATTGTGATATTCTAGATTGAATACCAACTATACTTTGCTGATTAGATGGAAATTAAGATAGGGGTTCTTAGGATTGAAGCTTCTGGAAATAAAATTAGCTGCTTCTCAAACAGAGATTGCTACATTTGTGATGGAAATTAATATCCCAACTAGATATATTGTATAATGTAAAGAATGCATTAATATTTAGTAATACAATATATAGTTTATTTTGCTTATTACATAACACAATCAATACTTTTCATTCTCCTGAAAACCAATAGGCGTTCTGGTAGCAGTTAGTCAGAAACATCTTTGGGAGAATTCTATATTAAGATTTCTGGCAAGCTGATGCGAGGGAGGTCAGTTAAATCAAGGTGGGAGCCTTAATCATGTCATGCACACCCACACACATTCCTCCTCATCCTGCATATGATTGCATGTTTTTCTAAAATTCATTAGGATGAATGAATTTTAGAAAAATTCACCACACTCCAGAAAAAGATTATTTAAAATATTGACAAGGAGAAGAGTATTACTGAAGCCAGTTAGAATTTCAGAGGTTTCATCTTCTAATGTCAGAAGCTGACATTATGTAGCTGAAATTTGTTATTAGAATATAGTTGAATGGAATAGTATTATTTCAGTTGGGAGAGACCTAAAATGACCATCTAGTCCAATTGGCTTATCCATTCAGGGCTGACCAAGATAAAGCATGTTGTGAAGGGCATTGTCCAAATGCGTTAAACACTAAAGGCTGGGGCACCAACCACCTCTAGGAAGCCTGTTCCAGTGTCTGACCTCCCTCTTGCTAAAGAAATTATTTCTAATATCCAGTCCAAACCTTTCCCTGGTGCATCTTTGAACCATTCGCATGCATCAGCTGATTACACTGAGATGTGCTGTTATCTTTGCACTGATCTACTTTTTTTGTAGGTTTTTTAAATTTTTTAAATTCAGTTAATATTTTGTCTTCCCAGAAATGATGCAGTACACATAGCAGTACCTGGTGTGCGATCAGTATCAGGACCTGTTTGTCCTGTGATGGCACTGTTGCTAATATTCCAGTCAAAATCATCAGTAGTGTCTTGTGTTAATCCACATGCAGTTGTCCACTCTTGATCTTGTGTTTCAAAGTTACAGCTTCCAGGAATACCTGTGTAGTAACCTGAAAATACAGCGAAAAGTAAATTATCATCCCAGCTCTATGTAAAGGGACTATAATGGGCATGCTAAACATGGTAATGGAAAGGATTCTGTATGGCTAATGCTGTGATTCCCTGAATTCCATGTATGGGCATCATATGTAATAGTTAATGAGGAAAGGAAAAAGTAATTCTTCACTTTAAGAATAGGTATAAACTTTATTACAGATAAATGCCCATGTGACTCTTTAGGACAAATCAACGGCTGCACCAAATTTTGTTCTTATTCAAGGTGAACGGAAGGAATGATCTCCAGACAATTAGCTGGCAAAACTGGACTGCACTTCCACAGTGGAATTTTTCATAAGCGTGTGTTGGCTCGTCCTTGTGAATGTTATGTCTTACGGCAGCTTTAGGATGAGAGACATGTTCTAGTGATTAAGACATTAACTGACTAAATTCAGGAGATCTGACTTAAACTGCCCATTTCTAACCCTGCCTCTGATGCTTCAGGTGACTTTGGAAAAGTAATTAATCAACAAAATTATATAAATGGTGTGGTACAGATAAATCAAATAGCACTGCAACCTCTTCTATTGGATCCAAAGCATCTTTTCCTTAGTTCTAAAGCAGAGGCAGCTACACAATTGCTGAGTGAGAGCGAGGATGATACCTGTGAGAAGACTTTGGAAAAATGTTCCAAATTACTGAACATCAAGATAGGCCATGCATTTTAGAAACAGGTCTGACTGTGACTGTACAGAATGGATTTGAGGATTTAGACTATGTTCCTTGATCTAGAAGTATTTGGCAATATTAAAATTAAGCTATTTATGCATCATTGTCTGGGTATAAAGGATATGGATAAAAAGAAAATAATTACCTCTTAGTAATCCATTCTGATTTTCTCCCCTATTTTCTACTTTGGTGTTAAAAGAAAAACTGAGGCCATTCTTTCAAAAATAACTTATCATTATCATAAACCTGCTTATGACCAAGATCTGCCCACGCAGTGTAACCCTGAAGACTTTTGTTCTCTGTAAAAAAAAAAGGGCCACCTTTGTATCTTAAAAGAAGTATAATTTTGATCCAATATAGGTTATTCACTGGATCAAAATCCTGTATACTAAGAGAAGAATTTGCACTGCTCTGTAATGTACTCACTGTACTGCAAGGACTGAAGTGTCTCTCCTGAGCACAGACTGAGAGAGCTGGGACTGTTCAGGCTGGAGATGAGAATGCTCAGTGGGATTTTGTCAGTGTATATAGACACTTTCTGGGATGGTGTAAGGAAGAAAAAGACAGACACTTCTCAGTGGTGCCCAGTGTCAGGAAAAGAGGCAACGGGCACAAATAGAGGAAGTCATTTTTAAGGTTAAGGAGAAAAACCTTTTTTAACTGTCTGATCTAAGTTGCCTGGGTAAGGTTTGGAGCCTCCACTTTTGAAGGTATTCAAACCATGTGTGGCACAGCCCTGTGTCCTAAGGCAGAATTGCTATTTGAAGAAGGAGGTTGAACTTGATGATCTCCAGAAGTGTTTTCCCACCCCAACCCTTCTGGGATTTTGCCAATGTTAGTCAAATGCAGTGAGCAGCTGCATTGGCACTGTATTGCACATATCATGGGAGCTCAATAGAGCCTAACTCCAACAATACACATCCTCACACACAGGTAGGGCAAAGGGAACTCATTAATTGAAAAACCAAGTATATTTTCTTGTATATCTCTAACAACATCAAAGTCCAAATCCATTTAGGGTTTACACTAGTCATAATAGAATACCGGACTTCAAGATTTTTACCCTAATATATTAACAGTGCATTCAAAAGGCAATTATTAATACATATTTATGAACAGTATTTACTGGGCTGACAGTCACGTGACCCATCTGCACCTGCTGGGTGCCTTTTTTTTTTAGTGGGTAAGCAAACCCTATTTAGAAGCCAACAGAAGATTGCTCCATTTATTGGAAAAATTGCTTTTATTTCAATAATTCAAGCACTCCTCTAGTTGGTTCATCAACACTGAGGTTTGCTATTAATCAAGTCTATGTGTATAGCTGGCTGCAATTCATGAAAATTGAAACTGCTTTCATGTGTGCTTTTTTCACCTCGGTACTTCCAGCAGCTTACTGAAAGAGAATGAAAATTTTGCAAGATTGCCTGACTGGACTGAATGAAACACAGAGTAAGTAATTTCCACGAGTTTATTTGGAAAAAAAGTCCACCAGCCTACGTGGATGCAGCTCATTTCATCCAGGTTCTCTTGTAAATCCTGCATACAGGAACTGCTTCTGAGTAGATTATGGTCCATTTACTTCTTTGGAGTTACACTTGTATAAAACTATGGTAGAATGTGAAATGAGCTCTGACCTGGAGCTCAGTACAAAGGAGAAAACTGCAGACAAATGTGGCCATAACCACTTGTGATGGGACAGGTTAGGCTATTACAAGATTTCTCTGTGCTTGTTCTGCTTTTTTTTTCTGATTTAGCAGCTCCTGTTGCCTTTTCATTAAAAAAATCAAGTTTCCATATCTAGAAGGCATTATGTGCCCTTTAATGCTGTTTATTCCCATCTATAAGATACATGCTCAGGGAAAAAGTGTGTTTATCTAAATATAAGACATCATTTGTTGGAACTAAAATAGAGCAGACAGGGAAAAATTATACCTGAGGCTTATCTGACTATTCTGAATGCCAGATTACTGTATCTGTATTACATGCCAGTAGAGACAGCAAGACTAAAGACTGATGAAAATATTTTGATGTATCTACAGCCTTTCTATCTACAATAAAAAGACATTTCAGTCTTTTTTAAAGTGAATATCTGCAATTTTTTTTCTCCCCTTGGAAAAGCTATTCTTCAGTATAACAAAGACTGAGTTGCTTTACTATGATTCAAGATCATGTATGGCCTGAAATGTTCCCATCTATTATCTGTCTAAGAAAAGAGGCCTTCCAGAAAACACAAAACAACATCCTCCCCCAATGAAACTACCATATCCTCTAACAATATTTAGAGAATAAATCAAGTGCCTCCATAGTTTTCTGAGTATCTTTACTGAACAGTTCACTTTGGACAGCAATTCAGATTTACTGTGGGTCTGTTAGGTCTGGAAAATCTTACAAGGGTGAGTCTACAGAGTATTTTGCTGCACTTTGCCCAACTCCTGGAAAAGTATTTATATTTTACACAAGAAATACACATTAACTGTTTAAAATCTGTCCTGGAGTCTGCTTTTAAAAAATTAGAATTTTTAAGTTATCATTCAATGTAAATCTATTTCCATGAATATGATTCACAAAGTTCACAACAACACAAAGTACTATAAGAGGTAAAAACCAGAAACAGCGACACCATCTTCAGCTTTTGTACTCCAGAACTGTTATTTACTTTTATGTAAGGGAGAAATTCCAGGTTAAATCTCCTGTAGTGACATCTCAGGATGTATCTCAGTAAGTATGTAAGTCTACTGCTTGGCTAAAACATTATAATATGCCTCATCCAATGAAGGGTCATTACCTTTGTAACCCTCTTCAGTCAAGCATGTAGCAAACCCATGCAAGAAAAAATTTGATTTTCAAGGGATCACAAAATATGGGCTTATTTCAATGACGTAGTTTTGCTTCCACGAACGATGAACATGGAATTGATGTGTATGTTACATTTACTCTATCAAGTTTACTTTTGAGCATACTTGAATCATGGCAGAATTTGACCCTCCAGCTCAAAGATTAACAATTAGATTACTGAACTGTATATGTGTACTATTTAATCTTCCTACTCCAAATGTCCTGTCCAGACAGTGCCTGTAAATAAAGACACGGAGCAGGAATAAAGGCACAATGTTTTACTGATTTTGAGTTTTGGGCTGGATTTGGAAAGCCCATTAATGTGACCCAGATTTTAAAATGAAGCTGTGTCCTTCCATCTCAGTCAGCCTGAGCAAATAATGCCTACAGACAAATTTTGTCTCAGTATTCACTAGGACTTAGGAAAGCATAAACAGACTAGATTTTTTCCACCTGTTTGGTAATAGAGAAATGACAATAAAATAGTTTCATAGCTCTGCAGTAGAAGCAAGAATGAACAATGAAACTGTACTCACACTACTCAGATCACAAAGGCAGAATTCATTTGAAAAGAAAGACAAGTTTATTTTTAAATACTTACCTTTTTATAGCAGAATCATGCCTAAATGTTACTGTACATAAGTTTGCTTGTTTAGTTTTTCCACTCACATCGATATTTCCTTTCAACATTTTCACATTAATAAATGAGCTTACATTTGTTCTCAGAGTTAATTTGTATTGTAACTCATTGATTTAATTCCTCAAGTATGTTTTTAATCCTTAAGCTGGTTTTGGCCTTGGTGTGGGTTTTTTTTCAGCATTTAACCTTTGGTTTTAGTAAAACACACTTTTGCAACTAAATCACATTCATATACTTTTTGCAGCAAATATCTCTGAGGATATGAAAATGTCAGACCTTTTGAGCTGAGGAGAAAGCAAACTGCTTGTGATCATCTTCTGAGTGAATCGTGTCCATGAACTCACCTAAACTGTGTTATGGAATTTAACGTTATAATTTTAACCGAAGATTACATTAACATACAAAGAGATACTTACTGCAGTCAGCCTCGTCTGATAGGTCTTCACAGTCTGGTTTATAGTCGCAGATGAACTGAGATTCTATGCAATTCTCATTCCCACACACAAAGTCAGTGAGGGCAGAGCATTCCCTGGGATTCTCTCCAACTGAAACCAACAGAACATTTAAATCAATATTGCACTTAAATCAAAGGATGTTCTTTTTAATTTGTTAGCCATTATACATCATGGCTTCGGGGTTTTACTGTTTCCAACAGATGTTATTTGGTCTCACTCTTTTAATGGTGCATTATATGTTTCTAGACTACTGCATTTGTCTTGCCCAAAGCTTCAAAAGTAGGATGTTTTGGCTGGAAGAAAATTCAGTTCAGCAGCAATGTAACTGTTTCCCCAGTATATTTGTTGGGAACACTGCACAAAAAAGGGGTTTGTGGGCTGTTGAAAAGTAGACAGGCAAAAGGCTTTATTCTGCTCGCAGTGCTATTTTTTTGAAAATAACATTTTAAACAGCAAAATCACATTTGCACAATACATAAACTTTTAAAGCCTTTATAAGACATTTAACTTTTTTTTAAGAGTTCAGATAAACTGCTGCTCTGATGGTGTGAACCACCCAGGAATTTCTCTGATGGTATTTGATATACAAATCTGTTTCACAACAATTTGTGTTGATCTCTGAAGGTTAGTGAAAATCATCCCATAAAATGAGAGTAACTTAGTAACTTGCACGTAAAACATGAGGTTGAAATCTGAAGAGTGCTGAGATTCAGCCATCCCTGGACTGTAAGACTATAAAGGAACTTATGTAAATTATTTTTTAGTGCACTGTGTGCATAATTTCTACTAACACTAATTGAAACAGTTCTGGTAACCCTAAGTGCAACACTTCAAAAGCACTCTGCTAACCTCAGATAACTTTTCAGTCTACAGCTTCAAGTTCTGCAAAAAGACACTCAGGAGAACTTATTTTCCTTGTATTCATTGTAATGTGTTTTATTTTTTCCTTCAAACATGACTAAAATGCTACATATTGTTACACACAGCCTGATGAGAACACCATGATATTTATCTTTGTGCAGGCCCGTAGTTCCAGAGGAGTTGTTAATGTTGTCAGGGTATTAATCTCCTCAAATAGAGCTACTTACTGCATTTTGCAGACTGAAGAACTGCATTCTCATTGAAGCAGAATAGGAAAGGAGAACTAAACCTTTGGTTTAGTTTCAACATGTACTCAAACCAGTATTAAATACAGTGACAATACAGCATTAAAATGTAATCCAAATACTCAAAATGGATAGTACAAAAAAGAAAAAAAATCATTGCTAATATTGGTTACTTGCAGGACATTAAGACTTCAATTTTCAGCTTCAAAATACAAAAGTCCCTGTGCACTGACACACACACACACACAAAATCTGCTTCCAAATGGATGTCTGTCTTGCTATTTTATTTTTTAATTGTTCACTGTCAGTTTGATCTGATTAGTGTCAGGGGATGCACACCACAAACAGCTTGTGAAGGCCTTAAATAGATGAAAAACTATGGCTGGTTTTTCACAGAGAATCCATGTGGCACAGAGCCCTTAGCAGAGGAGCAGACTCTTGAGACAAAAATTGACTGAAGATTTGTCATGGTTAGGGCAGTTTTCACACCACTCTAAAATGATGTGATAAAACCTGATTGAAGATACCCCCAAAAATTCATTAATAAGGCTTATCCTAAATTCCAGAAAGCCACATAACAGCTGAGGTTGGCAGAGACCTCAAGACCTCTTTAGTCTAACCCACTGCTTCAGCCGCCTCTAGTACAGCATGTTGTGCAGGACCCTGTCCAGCTGGGTTTTGTATCTGTCGATAGATGGAGACTCAACAGCCTCTCTGGACAATTACTTCTTGTGTTGGGTGACCCTCACAGAAAAGTGGTTTATTTTGTTCAGATGAAATTTCCTGGTTTTTGAATTTGTGCCCATCACCATTGCCTTCTGTCAATAGGCACTTGTGAGAAGAGTCTGACACCCTCATCGCCATTCCCTCCTCTGTGCTGGAAAAGATGCACTGGAAAATTAAACTACTTCCTTAAGTCATTCTATGGGTTAAATAATGACAGAAATTTGGTAATTGCAGAGCCATTAGCATACAATAATTTTCACATCTTATTTCAACTGCATATGAAAGGGGCACATTATCACCATACAGGGGAGTGACTTTTGAAAATCCCTGGCTTTGTGACTGCTCATATTCCACACCTTTACCTAAACAGGGTGACATTATGTTATGTTACTCTATCACTTATATTTAGTACTGAATTACACTTGTTGTTTTTTTTTTTTTTTTTTTGAATAAGCAACTTTATGGTACCATAAACCAGCATTTAATAATATTATTAATCTCTTTGGTTATCCTAAAATAAAACATGTGATTCCTACAAAGACATAACGAAAGCTTTTATCTCAACAGGTGTGATTATCATAAAATCCAAACACAAATTTACATATCTATGAATTTTGTCCTTTTGGAGTAAAACCTTGTTTATATGTAATTTTTAGGGATATCAGGTTACATTTATGATAATGATGACACCTCTGCCGTAGTCTTTGGCAGAGAGAAATAAAATCCCTCTTCAAATTAATGAACTGGCCTTAGCATAGCACAGTGTAACCAAATATTCTAACCTCTATTCAGAATTACAGCATAAAAAAATCAACCTTCCATAGTACACTCACTCGGGCCAAAACCCCTACGCCAGCTAAAATTTAAATCAAAACAAGAAACACAGTGCAGTTGAACCATAAAATGCAACTTCAGTGTCAACAAACTCAATAACCAAAGAGAAGTTCACACAGAATTTGCAACTTAGAAGTTTCATTTTTACCAGACCTTCTTCAAATATAATATAAAAAAATCGATTTAAACAGAAAAAAAAATATACTGAAGAACATATGGGAAAATCTGTTAGAAACTACTTTGAACAAAGAAAAAGAGAGGAAGTTCAAAATATT
The DNA here is from genome assembly GCA_036630365.1 of Acanthiza pusilla. NCBI lineage: Eukaryota > Metazoa > Chordata > Aves > Passeriformes > Acanthizidae > Acanthiza > Acanthiza pusilla. The sequence continues at coordinate 34,704,646 of JAXCHO010000073.1, read as the reverse complement.
ATCTTGCCATTCATAGTTTTGTCCTCAAAATTACAGGGTTGCCAAAGTCTGAGTTCATGTCTATCAGTACTGGATTTGGAGAACAGTATTCAAACCTCACTCCAGAGAGTTTTAGTGTAAAGCAAAAGGATGTCTCCTAATGACCAGCTTTATGTTTACGCTGATATTTCAAATAAAATGAAAAATTTTCATTAAGTCTTATTTCTTTGTGCATGTTAGTGTGTGGGACTGCATTTAAAAATGTAAACATTATATTTGTAAATATTTAAAAATAGCTTTTTGGCTGATCATGTTCCTCATCTGTACTTTGCTGACCAGTAAGTAGAATGATAACATGTATTAGATGGTGGTTGATTAAATACAGCATGTAATATCATATTTTTCCCAAAAATTGATCTCAAAACATTCCATGAAGATCCAAACAAACAGAAAAACTATTCTAAGCAGAAAAAACCATGAAAAAATATGGCAAATTTTGTTTCTTGCCTCTTTATTCTTTCAAGAGCTCAAGAAACCTGTAAGGAGAAAACATCTAATTTGAACACACTCCAAACAAACTCAGACAAAGATTATGACGAAAAAGTTATCAGCTGTACTTTGCTTACAGGGTTACTCTGAAATTATCTTTGAGTAGCTACAACATTAAAGTGGATGAGTGAACTACAACAAGCAAGAGAATGAGCTGATGATGTATGGAAATACCAGAGGTGTAAAACAGTGAAATATCCACAAATGTGAATTTGTCACAAAATGGGAAGGAGAGGAATTACAGGGAGTTGAAGTGTTTTTGATAAGTACTAACCTCTTTTCTGAATATGCCATGAAAAATTTGCAGAGAGCTAAAATATCCAAACTCAAAAGAAACAATCTCACTGTAATTCAAGAAAACTGCTGACCAGAAAGTATCCTGGACTTAATGAAAAAGCCATAAACGTTATTTTTTGACCTAACTTAATTCCAAATCTTTGGTTTAACCCCTAAAATGAATAATCAGAAGTTTATTCAGCTCTACACATAATTTTACATAATGAAAAATACCCTTACAGACAGGGAATGTTGGTCTACAGGCATAGCATGAGTGATAGAGGAATGGCCTAGAGCTACAGAAATAGCTGGTAGGGAGTGAAGACCCTCTGATTTTGGTTTTGGTTTTTTAATGAGAACAGAGGTTCCAACTAAATTTATTAATTTCCAGTACTCTTGTGCATTTCTTGGGGAAAGTTACTTTTGTTTTTCATTATGTTTTGCTCTTTCTTCTTCTCCAAAAATCTCAGTCCAAGAATCTGTGGGATCTGAATGCTATATAGATATGCTACAGGCAAGAGGACCACAATCCATTTCTTTCCCAGAAAAAAAACCACTAGAGGCAGCAAAAAAAGTCACCCCAAACCAAAATAAAATAATATAGAATGTAAAACAAAAACATAGATAAGAATTGAATAGCTTATGATAACAACCAACGTTTAGATTAGCATAGAAATAACTAGATGAACAAGCATCAGTGGAACAATTAAACAATTTATTTTCTCATAGGTCGAAGTTATCTGGCAGTAGCATATATGCTTATAAATCACTTTTTTCCCTTACAGTAAATACTTGGTGATTAGATTTTTATAAATTTTAAAAAACCAAACCCAAAACTATTGTTAGGGTATAGAAAAATGATAGTGTTTTATTGTACCCATTTATTTGGTTTCCCGTTAGGACGGCAGCTTCTCCAAAAAGCCAAGACACTACAAGAAACTAGCACAAGCCATACTTTAGATGAAGTAGTAACTAACGACTGCATGTTATGCAAATCCCTTCACCAAATGAAATGGCAGCACTTGAAAAGGAAAAAGCATATACAGGATATCACTTTTCAATTAGGTACAATTTTGTATTGATACAGCAAAGAGCCATATAATCTTCTAAGCAGTTTTTAAAAGGCCAATAGAACTGGCTTGGCTTCTGGATCACTAAACTGTCTAAAATAAGCATATTAATGGTGGTTGCCATAGCACTTGCACTTAAGTACATTTGCTTTTGTTTCTACATGTTTTGTTCTGGACAATGCAATTCTCAGAACGCCAGCAAAGGTAAGATGCTCCCTAGAAAGGATACTTGTGTGTGTTTGTACACACGTAGAAAGAACACAAGGCACAGATGCACATCATGCACACCACAAATAAATTGTGACTCTATTTTGGATACAGCACAAGCTATAGCTATATATTTATTTTATGCCTATCTCCAGTATATGTTATCTATGGAAAACTAATCCACGTAACAGACACAGAATTTACAGACATGACAAGATTCATTTGGAGACAGCTGATAAATCAAACATTATTAACCAAGGCTTTTTTTTTTTTCAGTTACCAGGAAAGGACTGACTATGAAAGAAATCACAAAACCAGTCTTCTTCCCTTTAAGTTTGCTACTAGAGGACAGCAACAGGTCAGTGACTGATTCCCTGGCTCTCTGAGTACAAGAGCTTACTCGTACCAATGCTTTGTAAGACGTAAATATTCCTGTGATATCCATTACATCTAAAATCACAGAAAGAACAAGAGAGGCTGAATATCAGTCCTACAATCTATAGATTTTTTTTTCTGAAACAAAATGGATAAGGCCAAAAATATTTAAGTTCCATAAACAGCACTAAATATCATAGATTCAGTGACACAGAGTGACTGTTTAAATACTTATCATGAAAGAAGTGATTGATCACACCGCCAAAAGGAAGAGATGTTCAGTATTACAGCACTAAAGACGTAGGTTGTCAGAGGCTGTTTGGCCAATGCTTTGTGCTTTTGAAACGTATAAGGTGAATCCCAAATTATGATGGTTCCTAAAGGGTGCTGTGAATAAGACCTTGAGCTGTTTTGGAAAGCAGGATGTGCCTCAAGGTCAAGTACTCTGAGCTGCTGTTTAACAAGAGTCATCTCTGCTCTCCAAGAGAAACACATGCACACACTCAACAGTACATCACCACCGTGGCAGCAGTATGAAACTAAACATACCATGTATACTCAATGGAAATGAGACTTTTTCCCCACTATTTGTCTTTTTAGAAATTATGGTCCTTCCTGTGTTGAAATGTTTTCAAAGAAAAGCTGAAAATTCACCTCTTTCTATCTTTTGTTATTTAAACTCTGTTGTTTAGTGGGAACACTTATATCACTTCTATCCTCTCTTTCACAAAACTTGAGATGTAGGAATAATCAAAGATTTTTTAAAAAATTAAAATATCTTGTTGAAAATATTATTCAATTAAAGGAAATTTAATTTGCAAGTTTCACCCTTTGTTAAAATTGGAATTTATGAGATACACACTCCTGGAAGGTTTCATTACTCAGCTGTACTCTGAGATTCAGAAATTACGAAACACAATTTGTGTCAAGCTTTTCATTTGTTTACCTAAGTTGTTCAGTACTCTTTTCTGCATGAGTTTTTATAGAACATTAGAATTGTATTAGCAAACTCATCAATAATACTTCTCTCCATGGATGACCTTGGAAATCTATTGCATGGAAAACTAGATGAAAAGTTTCTACTCAAGCAAGCTAGACATAATTTCAAAAAAGGTTATTTAATAATTCTAAAACCATAGAGAATTCTCCTCACAGAATATATCACTCAAAAGGCCAAATTTAATTCAAAGATATGTTTTGACTCCAACATAAACAGTAGATCTAACAAATTGTATTGACTCTTAGGAGAGAATTTGACCTGTAGATACAAAATTCTGCCAATGAACTTCCCAAAGCTGTTCAAAGCAAACAGTATGGTGCCTAAGGCCCACAGATAAACCAGAAGAATAAAAAATTTATTCATAGTTCTGGAAATGTAGAGCTAGCTCTGGCTCTAGCAATACAAAAGATAAGAAAATTATCTTTAACTTCTAGGGCTGATATCATGGAGTATATAAATCTGCAATAGAAAAGGTCAGAAGCTTTTATATTTGATAAAGACTGAAAGACCATTTTTGGCATAGAGTGTATCAGCAGGACAAGGATCTCATACTCATAGTACTCTCATAGAGGGATCTGCCATATTTTGCTTAAATACCAAAGGAGACACAAGGGAGAAACACTGAGGACCGAGCAATGAATGAGGGCTTGGTTGTTCTAGGTTTATCTCTTTGGAATCTGTAAGTGGTAAAAGAAAGGGAGAAGAGGAGATAATGTAAAAAAATCGTGAGATGCTTTTGCAGAAAATTCTGTTTTCAGTAATTATGAACATGCTCAGGCAGATAAAAGTATCTCCTGAAGCAATTTGACACATGATCTGTACTTCTTGGTCCTTTTCCCCTTCTGTGTCTCTCCTCTGTCTTAATTCCAGCGTAGAGCTACATTGCACCGCAGAAAGTTCAGATGAATAGATTATTTTTAGAGCTTTTCAATGATATTTACATTACAAAGTGACCGGCAGACTGTTGCTTCCACTGCGATGCAGAATCAATCAAAACCACTCAATCACAGCACTCTCCAGCTATCACAGACATCTTAGAAGCATCTCATATGAATATATATATTTATTTTATTTTTTTTTAATTTTTAATTTTTAATTTTTTTTTAATACACAGACTTGTCCTAATGTGGTCGACAGGAGTTGTTGTGACAGACCAATGGAGTACAGCACATGGTGCAAGCTGCAATTATCTGCAAGAGGGAGACACTTCCTCAGCTGAGTGCTCTCCCTGGCTCTGCAGAATTGCCATCAGATGTGAAATCCATCGTGGGTGTCGCCTTGCACAGAGGTATAGGATGCCTTACATGCAGTTTGGCTGTATTGGAAGGGCGCCTACCTTCTGGAGGCATTTCATATGAAAATGAACTCAGTGGTCATTCTTCTAATGCCACTTTTACAGAAAATGATTGTAAGGTTAAAAAAATATATAGATGCCTTTCGTCTACCCTGCATATTTTACTAGCCATAAAAAGCCTTCTCTTTTGGCCCATTTGAAATATGTCTAGTTAAGAAATCTACCATGGGATATGAAGAGTAAGCAATATGTGAAGAAAATGTTGAAATTATGAGATTTTAATTTTATATTAAAAATCTGAGTTTACAGCTGTGTACTAGCAGACGGAATTATCTTTGGACTCAGAAACTTTTTAAAATTTTCCCATGAGATAAACAGAAACTTAAAAAGCCACTGAGGTCTCTTCATGAAAAATGAGGTGAAAGTTATTAATTGTTTCTTATATTCAAAATCTGTGGCAAATGATCTCACATGCATTCCTAATAGAACCTGAGAGTTCCAAAAAGATGAAACAAAAGCTGAACAAATATTTTGGTGAAGGTGATACAGATAAATTTTTTTGAGAAACAGAAACAGAAATCCTAACATTTACAGGTATGTCAATGACTTCTGAGCAGTGCAGTAAAACCTAGAGAATTCTGTGATTTCAAGCTGGTGCCATATTTCCCCTTTTTCCATTTTTAAATTTTTTCAAAGAAGGTTGTCACATGCAGTTCATTCCCTAGATCCAGACTGTATAATACTTGCCTCTTCAGTAAAAATAATTTTAGATTTTTGTCTATTTCTAGAAAATCTTAACATTCAATGCTGTTTAAGCTTTTCTGTATAACATGACTCATGCAGGAATTCATGTCTTCCCCCAGTGTCCCTGGCAGCCCTGGCAAGCTCTGTTGAGGGACCCTGTGTTTCCTCCACATCCTTCACATCCTTCCCCACTGAGTCCTTCCTACAAGGGCATTTGGGATGTCCTCTGAAAGACAGCTGTGGGTGATTTTCACATTGCCAAAAGGCAGATTATTTCTTGTCCAGAACCAAATTATGCATATCTGTACCCTCTGCTGAGTGTACGGAGATCTGAGTTCAGTAAAATTTTCCATCAAAGGATAAAGCACATCCATGTTAATGTACGTTACACTAAGCTAAATTAAGTTAAAGCCACCAAAATTTCTAGACTTCTCAAAATGTGCTTTCATTCTCTGTAATGGAGATTCAATATGTAACAAAAACAATTAAATTGACAGCTCACAATGAAATAAAAGGATAATTTTCTTCTAAAGGCAAAATCCAAATATTAGACTAACAATTAAGAATTTTATTATTCATTTCAGCACATTTACTGAGAAGTTTTAGCCAGGTCATGTGATTCCAGTGCCCCACGTCAGAATACCCAGACATTGGCCTATTTATGAAAACAAGTGAAAGACATCATGAATCATTAAAATATTTTGAAGGGGGGAAAAAAGAAAATTAAAAAACTGGACATACATTCTGTCTGAATACCAATGAATATCTTTAGTGACAAATTTAGGTCTGGCAGCTTTCTCTGTCTGAATTCCCTTCCCTCTCACTTCAGAGCCAGATTTGTACTGAATACTTCTATTATAAGAGTTTGAACTTCTCTCAAGTGTTTGAGAAGAAGAAACTAAATTCTCCACTAAATGTAAAGCTTTGCAAGATACATAGCTGAGGATTCAAAGGAAACACTGGCTTGTTTTAAAAATAAAAAAGCTGGCCTACATACACAAACACTAGGATGTTTTAGTTATTGTCTCTCTGATCTGCAAAGCTAGCATGGAATTCTAATGAGAAGGGATTTTTCCACTGAGATTTCCAAAGCTTCTTGTTTCTGAGAGCATGGAAGTAAAGTTGTTCAAAGGATTTCAGTACCCTCACCTATGGTCTTTGTCTTAAACAGTAGGTGAAGAGGAATACAAATATACAAGGAGAAAGGGAAAGAAAACATTTACCAGCAGGCAAAGCAAGCTTTATTATATATTAAGGGAAATTTCTGTTCATCTCAATTTGATGAAGCAATTTCCTATTAATAGATTGTGGAATTGGAACTTTTTTATTCTTTTAAAAACTAAATATAACTGTAATGTCACTATCTTACTTACCTTAAACACTGGAAGAAAAGCTTGTGTAGTCTGTTCTCAAACAGTCAACCCACAAAGATCACTGGAGCTGCAATGTCTCTTTCTTATTCCTGGACTTCTGTGGCACTGAATTCTCATACTATGAAAAATTATAGAATCAACTAAATAACAAAATGTTCTAGAAATGTCTGTCGAATTTTAGTTCACGGTTATGATGCTCTTGTTTCCATTTATCTTTCCTTGTTAGTTTTTCAGGTAGTGCCCTGGGATGCCAAAATCAATATGTGTGTTGTGGCTGAGTAATGTATATGTCCATGTTTATACTTGCTGTTGTGTATCTGAAATGCAAAATTCCTTCTCTTTAAAATTACAGATGCACAAAATTCAGACTTCTGGCAATAGCATGTCTGAGAAGTTGTGCTCTTGATTCACTATTATATGGCAGTGAGCCATCAGCAGGGAAAACAAATCAAAAATGCTTGAAGTGCTCCATAATGATAGCAGACCAACATTATCATGAAGTTAAATGTCATAAGTGTCAAAAATAAATGTATCATTAGGGATTATTCTGTATGAACCTCATAGGTATTTTACCTTTTTCTTAGGGTAAAAATGGAGGCATTTTTTTTCCTAGCCTGCAAATAACTTCATGCATGATCAAAGTCCGTAATTAAAAAGCACAAGAAATGACCACTGTAAACATCATTCAGGTCCTATAGTCTGTCGCTATAGTTGTGTGAAGAATTATTGTACAAGAAGGTGAAATAAATATCAATACATCAATTAATTTAATGCTAAGAACAATTCTTTTTCCAGCTGTGATGTGACTTGACTATTTTTCAGATTTTTTAATTTAACCTGTGAAATAAAATGTGCCAGATTTCGATTTTAACTTACTTTTGTTGCCAGAACCGAGCTTACCCTCTCAAAAACCAACTGATAAGACTCTTTTATATCTCTGTTTTTTCCCATCTTTGACAATATTTCCTACAGCTCATAGTTCCAATAAACAGCTGCTTCTTGTCTTTCACTTCCATAGGAATTGGTGAGATCTGAGGAAAGTGAGCTTTGAAGGAAAGGGCCCCAGAAGGTCAGATCATAATAAATGGAGTAATTTGTAGTATTCTACTGATATAGAAGCTGCTGACAAAATAATTATTAAAAGGAAATAGAGAAGAGATTCCCTTTGATCAGCTGAAAATTCTCATATAAAATGAGCTCTGTAAATCACAGCTATGTAAGTGAATAGCAAAGAGTCCACCCCAGTGCAGACCCTCTTATGATATATAAAGCTTATTTTTATAAAAAACTCTATGGAAACAAGCTGAAGGAAAATACATGTAAAACACAATAAGTATTTAGGTTTATTTAAATGCTGCTATAACCACTGAATACTATCATACTGCATCACATGGACTGCCTCTCTCTTCCCTTTTCACTGTCTCAACTTGAGTACATAATTTCTGCAAAGAGGCAATTATTTTATTGTGAAACATGTTCCAGGAATACCATTCAGCAGCTTCCAAAAGGACAGTCTGTGAGGAGGAGGCTATCCCAAAATATTTGAAAGCTCCAGAATTGCTCTTACATTGGTTTTCACCACTAAATACTGTATGCTAAGAAGCAGCTAAATATTAAATTTCTTTTCCCTTGAAATTTAAGGCATTTTCATTTCAATTCCATTCCATTTATTGTAAACCTGTTTTCAAGTTTTAATTATTTTCAGTCTCCTAGTTTTTTCTGTGCATGGTCTAGTACACTGTTTATGTGATTAACACACCCAGAATACTCATAAGATTTTAGTTCTGCAAAATGAGATCAGGTGGAAAATACAAACGTGGCTTCAGTTGCCCTGGAGGACCCTTGTCATGTGTCTAGCCCAGCAATTCTACAGCTACAAACACAGTACATGGGTAAGTGCTGTAAATGAAGTCATTTTGTTGATAAGACGCCCCTGATCCTCTTCTGCTTTGTATGCTGCTGTTCTTCCTGAGTTTGGCCACAGTAAGATTGTGTTTGCTGACTTTTAGCTTTGTTACAACAGACACAATAAAACTCTGAACAGTGTGCTGCAAAAAATGCAATCTGTACATTACATGCTTTCTCTATCCTGAACGCCCCAAGCTTGGGTCAGATGGGAAATGTTACTTTTGAGAAACTGGCAAAATGTATTTTGTTTGTTTGTTCTACAAAGGTAAAGAATCAATAACAACAAGGATGAGAAAGGTCAGACCTGGCTCCTTCGTGTCATTATGCCAACAGGAAGGTCAGTGTACCAAAAGTCTTGAGAAAATTAAGCAAGCAGGTATCAACTTGTGGAGTAGAAAACAAAAAATCAGAGAGCAGATGTGAAAGGCACTAAATGGTTCCCTTTTAACTTTGCTTTGAGCCTTAGTATCATCATACAGATAAGAGAATCAGAGGTTGAGGTGGGGTGGGGTGTGGCTTGTTTTTGAGGTTTTGTTTGTGTGTTTTGCTTTTTTACAGATGTGCATTTTCACAGATGCACATACATACAGTTAAAAAGGCAACAGATGAGAGGCCTCTGATCCTGCTGAGAAGCAAAGGCATAAGCATAAACTCATTCCCATAGGATATATACACCTAAACTTTAATGATAACCCTGCTGTACCTACCACAAACTGCCAGAGATGCTGCAAGGAAATGGTTCTTGAGCATATACTGTACCCAATTAGAGTGCAAAAGCAATGACCATGAAAATGACAGCTCTATAAAAGATTAGCATCTTGGGTCTTCAACTTTTCTAAATCAGTCTTTACAAAATTTATATTGCATAATGAGCTTCAGTTGTACATTTCAAACTTCTATGAAAAAAGCCTTCTCTGTATCATACGTCTTCATAAACAATTTTCTGCAAAATACACAGGAATATGACTATGCTGAAGCCGTATGTGAAAGCAGTTGGAGCACTTGGTGCAACTGCTTTCCCAAGAACTTCTTGCAGAAGCAGTGCTGTAAAACAAATAGTTGCTATAGAGTAATAAACCAAGTTACTTTCTGAAGTGTTTCATTGCAAAGGCATTTTAATGGAAGATTGGTTATAAAACACTGTTAACATTCAGATTTCTAGGGTCACACACTAAAACCAATGTAAATTTCAGCAATCTTAACATTGTAAGAGACTGAGGAGCCTTCATATACATATAACATATGTATATGTTCATATACATATAACAGCTTTCCAAACCCCTACTGAAACAATTTTCTTCCTTTCAACGACAACTCTGGAATATTTCTGGTTATGCTTGTATGATGTCATTTTTCAGGTTATTATATAACATATGGACTTAAGAGTAAGAAGAAATATATTTTACACTATATTAAGATATGTTGACACCATCTTTATGAAATTAACAGAGATATTCTTTAAAAAATAAACTGAATATCTTTGCTGAATATCTTCAGGAATCCGACTGTGAAATGAAGTGTCTAATCTGCTGTAATGTCCTGTCCAAAGCAGGACAGAATCCCAGAAATGTGGTTTAACCCCGCGGGCATGAATTAATGCATGTGAACACAATGGGTAACAAATTGTAAGAGAGACCTGCACCCACCTTGTTATTCAAGAGGATAGGAGGATATTGACCAACCATCTCCTACCTGGGCATCTTTACTTATTTACCTTTGTTTTTTGGGTACAATCACATGGACAGCAGTGAGGACAATGAAACACTTCAAATAACCACAAGAGGATCATTAATGCTCATGTTTTTGTAGGGCTTTTAAGAGGATATCTGCCTTTAAGTTTTATTCAAGTGAAGTTTTGAAGGTCCCAGATTATATCCAGTTCCCATTCTTTGAATCATAAAAACATTTCTAAATGCAAAACCTTAATTTTTTAGATGAAACTAGATCAAGAGATGTTCTCCAAAGTTTATTCTTCATACTTGATAATGGGCATCCAGTCAATGGCAGGAGATTAAAGCTTGCTCAAACAACTTCCACAAAACTCATACAGTGTTGATATGTGGCATCAGCAATGATCACCTCAATCAACAAAATCACTTATACTGTGTCACACTGTTTCCTACAAGATAGAAAGACCACATTCTTTCCTGAAAGAAGCCATGATCTATCTTCTCAGTATTTATCTTTTTGAGGTTTGGGGGTTTTTTTGTTTACTGTTTTTTTTTGTGGTTTGTTTTGTTTTGTTTTTGTTGTTGTTTTTGTTGTTTAAATAAAGGAAACTTTGTTTTTATTTTAGCTTATGTCCACACAGACATGAATTAAATAGGGTATTCTGTGAAGGAGTCAACAGTTTTATTTTGCTGGCCTTAACACCTTAACTGAACTGGGAAAAAGAATATTGATAAAAGTTCATTTGTAGTCCACTTATTTTTTTGGCAAGAGACTTTGTAGTAAAATGCAGAGGCCTCAGGGTTCATATGCTATAATCTGACGAAATTTATATGGAATGGCTATATACAAATTCAGAAACTGTATAACTTACCAATGGATTAAAGAAGGAAAATTCTTATTCAAAACAAAATAAATAAAGGAAACAAAACCATAGTAATTTCTTGGATTTATCTGCTGTAATTTAGTGCAAAAACACTGTACGAATGCATGTGCAGAAAAGAGTATTAAAGTTATAAAAGTGGAAACAATTTTTTCGCAGCTGATTTTATGAGCAGTGGAATTATGATGAAAACAGTAAAATTATGATGTATTTAAAAACAAAAAAGAACTTCATACATCTCATATAGCATCCCTCTAGAAGTTTCCCTCTTGAACTTACTTGTGGAGCAGTTGTTGAACTCTATGTCATCTATTGCTGCTCCTCCTCCCAGGTCTCTGGTACGAATGTCTTCAAAGATAATTTCAAAATTCCTCAGCTTCCCCAAGGGTAACTCGACTTTCTTCCACTTATCATCAGGATTTCCTGATTCACTCCATATTTTCACAATCCCATCATCAGTCTGAAATTTGAATAAATTATATATAGTAAGATACATGTAAGTATGGATTATGAAACACAAGTTTTGAGGAGAAAACCCCAAACCAAAAAAAATGGAGAGAAGACTGGAAGACACCCATGCAGTTGTGTAAAGAGTTGGCAAACAGTTGCTTTGCTAGGATAATAGGAAATGTAGTGAAAATAGATGAGTACTGTGCAAATAACAACCATCAATAGCAGACAGTCTCAGTAGAGAAATTACTTTGTGTGTGGTTGAATCCAAAAACCATCCATTTTATTAGAGTTGTATTTAACTTTATACAAAACTGTTCTTTGTTTTTAGAATATATTACTGGATACAAGGCTACTCTACCATTTTAAATTCTATCTATCTATCTATCTTTAAAAAGTTGTGACAATGGTGATAAAGGGCAGGAAAAGGAACAGATATGAGATAATCACAGATTTAGTACAGTGTATTTGAAGATAAATAAGACTATTCTGACTTTCAAGTACACTACTATATTTTAAAGCTTTTCTTTAGATCTCCTATCACATTACCTATCTGGTGAATCAGCAGCAAACAATATGCTTCAATTTTTAATTGTAGTGTTAGAATGTAGGTGCACCAACTTTCCTTGCTATGAAGGGATGACACATATATACAATGACATCAAAAGGAAATATTTGCAAAAGTTTTGTATGTGTCTAAATCTATATTTCTTTATGACTGTCGGACTAACCATCCAAACTGTAAATAAGAAATTTTTTTCTACTCTTTTCTTAGCAAAAGCCATTAGTACTCCAGCTGGGTTTAAGAAAAACATTGTGAGATGCATAAAGCAGCTAAATACAATGCATAACAAAGGTTCTAAGACTGTAGTACATGAACAAGCAAAATCTAAGGAAAATAGAGACAGCAGTAAAATAGGCAGGGAAGAAAATTAATTACATTTCTTTATCCATGGTGAACCTGTTAGATCCGATTTATGTTAATAAGATTGTCTTATGCATATTTATGACGAGAAAATGAATCTTGGTGCTTTAGATATTATACTCTGAATAAGAAAGTGCAGACAAGCATGCACAAATATTACATTAGTTGTTTCTGAATCATAGTACTCATAGAACTGTTCATATCTTTTAGAAGGAGGTCCTCAGACCTAACAAAGCATGGAGACACCTGAAGTGTGGCTTGGCAAGGGTGTACTGGAAATTCATAATGAACTGTAAAGGAATTTTTGAAAACAATGGCAACTTTACTTTAAAATGTTAAACAGGAAAGAAAACACAGGGAAGAGTTTCCATAACTTTATGTAAAGTCATAGATATCCAGCAGAATAACTCGATTTCTGCACATAACTAATGATGCTGGATGGTGGTGATAGCAGTCCTTTTTAAGCCATGATGTCTGAGCACACAAGCAGCTACAGAGGGAAGATTAGGCATTGTTTCTTCAGTTATGTCTCATTTGTTTAAAGCCAATGACACAGTCCATTAAAGTGAAAATAATATAACAGGACCTTACCGGTGCACTGCACCACTAATTCCAGAGTTGATGACAACTGGTTATGATTTTGTTAATGTATTTCTCCCAGTGAGACTCCTAACTCCATTGCCATCACATCAGAGGTGACACAGTCTTTGAACAGTCATAGTTGCATAGATTATCTAAAGTTGAAAGCGACTCATGATGATTTTCAAATCCAACTCCTTGGCTCTTGCAAGAAGTACTTACAACTAAACCATGACCGATATCATCATCCAGATGCGCCTTGAACTCAGATATTCTTGGTGCTGTAACCACTTCCCTGGGGAGCCTGTTCCAGGAACAGACCACCCTACCAGTGAAGAATCCCCTTTTGGGTCTATAATCAGTGCAATTAAGGTGGACTGGAATCAGAATGAGAGTAAGACCTTTTGTAAAACTTTTATATACCTTTCCCTATAGAAACACAGCTTAGAGGACTCTATAAGGAGCTACAGTGGGCTCAAAAAGAGCAGATACAGTAATTTAAGCTAATTTCAAAAATGCTAAAACAGAGTGGCAAATCTAGTCACTTACTCCTATTATTCCTGTTCATCAAATATGTAGTCAATGACTTAACTTATCCCAATAACTCAGCTATATCTATTCCATTGATTCTGATATTTTTTAATAACCTCCAAGAGAGTATTAGTTATTATTGGGGTAATTTGTTTATTATTTGTTGTGCAAACATCTTCCACCTATTCATGACATGAATAAAATGGATGGTTGTGATGAGTTACATTTGGCCTTAAAGTTTCCAACATAGAGTAGAACCCCAAAACTTAGAAAATATGCACTTTTAAACATTTTATCCATTTGTTGTATAAGGACCCTCTTCTGTCTTCACTTCTGTCTTCTGTTTGAAGTACAAATAATTTTCATAAATATAATAAATCCCTGAGTAATTTTACAAAAGTAGCTCAGTGCTATGTATTAGTAGTGAATTTAGGAAACTTAAAATGAAGTGGATAATAATAATGAAAATGATAAGGGACTTGCCTTACATTCACACATTTGAGCATAAATAGAAAAATTCAAAACTTGTATCTGTCTGAACATTAGGCCTCAAATCTATTAAAAATTATTTGCATTTAAGTTTGGATGTATGGAGATAGGTTGAACTTTTTAAAATGCACAGAGATAAGTATTTATATAAAATCTGGGAGTGTTAAATATTGTGCAGTTAACCAAAGTATGAGCCCTATGTCTGCTGCTAGCTGGATTTTGATTGATTTCACATCATATTTCATTACATGACATTCTGTTCAGACTAATGCTATGTTTATATCACATCGATTTTTGAGTAAAGGATGCTACAAGTAACAAGTGATAGAGATCACATATTTCTTTAGAAATAACAACATAAAAATGTTGTAGCAATCAATTTGTATATGGTATCATAGCCATAATGTATCAAATCTTTATACAATTACAGGAACTGGGGCATTTTTTATACAGTGAGACATGGAAATATTTTTAGTTAAGAAGGAATTTTTCCAGATAGAAACTTTATGACAGTCTCCTTGCACTTCACAAATTATTGAATATGAGTACACAAATAAAATGCAGAAGAGATATTTCTCTTTTTGTCTGGGTTCCACAGAAGGAGTTCCTCTACCACAGTAGCACTTCATAAAGCATGAAAGGCTGATTTTTTGCCTGCTCAGCTACAGCTCTACATACCAAAATGAAAAGCATCCTCATCTCCTGACTGCATAACTCTATGGAAGCAGTTCCAATCCAGGGTGCAAAGTCCCTTCAAAGTCATGAGCCTTGCACATTGTCTGCATCAAACATCCAAGGGGAGGTAGGAAAGGGAGGGACAGGCAGCAAACTTGGCTTTCCTCCTCTGCCTGGGCCAGAGACTGAAGCTGGCTTGGCTCAGGGCTGTAAGCTACACACTTCTGGATACACACTTGGCATGAGAGGATCATCGCGTGCTAGCTTTGCAGATTCTGTTTCATGAATTATTGTTTTGTTTTCTGCATTCCCCAACCTTTTAATCTGTCTTGTGCTTTGGCATTTTTTTCCATATCTTTGGAATGCATTTGCTTCTAAAGCAAATACAAATATGGCCTGAGGGGAACGGAAAAATTGTTCTGTGCTTTGACCTGCCCATTGCATGCAGAAATCCTTCAATGTTTTTCACTCTCATATTAATGTAGAGGAGAGATATGGGAAAGAGGTATGTGACAAGCAGAAATATGCTCAGTGTAGAGGAGGCTGGGGGTCACAACTCTGTGCTCCAACAGGCTGATAAAAGGTGGCTCAGATCTGTGGGTTTTGTGGATAGTCCTGTCTGTGTGTGTGTGGGTTGACTCTGCTGGCTGTTGATCAGCACAGAAATCTCATTTTCCTGCTACCCCTCAGGAGTTTAGCTCCATGTAGGCTTCATGCAGACAGAAACAGAGGATTTTTGGTCATACTGTAAGTTTTACAGGATGACTGGACCATGGGGCACAATAGAACGTATCCTAGTTTAGCATGTGTATTTCTACTTTAGACTTATTTCTTCCCAGTATATGGTTTACTATTTATTAGTGAAGACTACTACCAGGCAATACTGCTAGAAAAAAGCTCTGGAAAGTTCCCCAGAACATCATTTTTACAACCTATTTTGTAATCCTGTACTTCTTAATTCCCTAAACTGAACCTGAGAAATTCCGAGAGTTCATGTTATTGACATCTCACCTAAAAAAATTGTCAGTTCTTCCCAAAAATACACACCAAGTGTGCCAAAAACAGATGGTGTTTTCATTTAAGGCTCTGAAAAGTTATTATTAATTGCACATCACTGCCCTCTGTGGGTTGAACATAGAGAAAGGTCAGGCTGAGGTGAGGAGCCATAATTAACGAAATCTTGACAGAAAAGGGCACATTTTTACATTGCTTTGTGGCAGTGGGTCCCAGTCTTTCACTGGCACATCATGCTGAGCAATAAACACTCAGAAAATGGCACAATCACTTCTAGGAAGGCCACAACCTGTTTAGATCTGTAGGTCTATATGCCTAGCCTTACTTGAAAATTCAAATTCATATTCATAGGATTTTTATCTGCTTTCTGATGGTCTGAGGGGAATTATTTCTTAATGATTTCATTCCATTGGAATTCAGAATCTTTCTCATGCTTGTCTTCATCTGAAGGACGATCTAAAGTGTTTATAGCCTCTCTTTTGAGCACTTCAGGGGGAAAGTACAACTTACTAGGCTCAATATCTTCATTAATTCACCTGGGGATAGTAAGAATAAAGGAAGGGAAGGATTTCTTTCTCTCTTAGAATTCCTTTTATTTTGTGGCTGAGTTTAATATTTTTTCTATCCAGCAGAGACCACCATTATTCTCAAGGCTACATTTCTAACAGAGTCAGAACAATATTAGGAACTGACTCTGAAGCATGCACAAGGAGTATGTGATTTTCCATTACAAGATGTTGCAAAGAAACTTCCTGTGGATACACTTCCTTTCAGAGCAAAACAGTAAGTATTCTAGATGGAATTATAAAGTTTCTTCTATGAGACAATCTTCATAGCTGTGTCGGCAACAAAACAGCAATGAAACACAGATTTTGTTTTCAATCTGCACCTCTCCTTCTATTCATTTCGAGCTGAGTTCAAAATATTTCCCTGGTTCATTCCCATCAGATATTTATTTCAGCAGAGCCACAGGAAATGAAGCAGAGCTTACCAAAAGGATGGAGGCAATGAAAACATTTGTTAAATATTCATGGACTCTTCAAACCAAATATACTTGAGGGCTTTTTAATAAGAGACAGAATATTTTCAAATGAGTCATCAGAAAACCATTAAATGTTTGTTACTAATACCTTAAAAATACTTTCAAGATTCACTGTATCAAAAGACCCCCCTTTGTGCAGCACCTTTCAGACTTTTGAGAGAAGTAAATCTCTTTTTTCATACTCTTTTAAACAATTAGAAGAAACATCTCTGCTTTCAGGTTACTTTGAAAACTGCATCTTCCTGACAAGCTTTAATGATCCAGATTTTTTCAAACATGATACATGTTATGCAAAGCCCAGAAAAATACTATAGAATGAGCATAGTGTGACTTTAACTGTCACTGTTCTTTTCTCTAGTTTTGTTATCCCTCTATTTTACAAGAGTATTTCAGAAGGGCAGTTTACTTTTCAGGCATTTCTTCTTGATTTAGAATGCAATGTATTTTCATGGTGTGCAAATGAAGTTAATTAATAAAACTGGTTTTAATGAAGTTTTATTTTCCTTGGTGATGTAACATTCTTAAAGCCTTTTCAAGGCTGATCAAGTAGTTTAAAAATGGAATATTCCCATGACGAGGTGTGTTCCTTCCATGCTTCTTCCTTTTATCAACAAGGAGTGGAGTGCATCCTGAGCTTTACATGAACATCAAAGAAACAGGAGACAGTAGGAAGAAAACTCACAGCTTTTCCTTATTTCTCCATAGTTTAAAGACCTTTTCCACGAAGTTCTGTTTCTTCAAGTCACAGAACAGTTAATATTTTTGCTGACAGTTCTAATATCGTCCAACTACTTGTTTTGGTTTCATTGCTTGTGAATGAGTCCAATTTGGAGAAGGTTCTGAGCACCTTCCTTATAGATTTGAGCTGTTCCTACCTCTGCACTGAGGTACACAGAATACTTGCTTAATTTAAAAATCTCACTTCCTAGGCTTTAGTCTCTCATAAGTAGCTTAAAGCAAAAGTGCATTAAAATACAATAAAACTGAAGACTGATTTTGTATAGCAAAACTTTTAAAAAATTTTTTAAATATGTGATTATTGTGTCTCCTTCACCTGAAGTTATGTTCAAAGTACATGCGAGAGTATATTTTTTTCATTTCTCACTGATTTTATGTTAAAAATTCCTAAACCACTATTGTTTAGATTACTTGTAAACAATAAATTAACCCTACAGAGTCTGACCTTATATTTCACTGAAACAAAAAAAGCTCTACATGAGCTAAATCTTGGAGAGTATCAAATTTTCAATAGTATTTAAATGAGTCAACAAATGAACTGAAGCGAAGACTTGCTCATCCAAGACTTAAAATTCAAGTTAACATTTTCTTTCCAATCCTCTTCCCTGTTTTCTTTGTTGCCTTGTTTCTTCTTTTGTCTCTTCTGTTTCCTTCACAGCAACACGAAGAAAAATGAGAGCAGCCAAAAAGGCCATGAAGATGCGAGTTATGAGCGAGCACATGTGACCTCTGGCACCTGTCAATCACCAGTCTGATAACAGTTCAATACAGACAGCTCAGGGGCACTTCATAACAGCATTAGTTAAAATAACTCATCTACCTTGCTTTAGACAAAGGCACATACTCTGCATTTTAAATATAAGGTTGATAAGTGTATGCAAACAAACCAAAGAAAACATTTGTACATGTTGTTAATAATGTAGGAAAATCTGGGCACAGTAGTAGTAATTTATTGCTATGCCCTCAGCTACGGTTTTGAAAATTTGTCGCTCCTATTAAATAATTCTGGTGGTTAGTATTACTGTTGCATGTAGAAAATTGCTGCTAATTATCTGAATACTGTAGCTCTACATTAAACATACAATTCCAAAATTATTAAGTCTGTCCTTCTGAGACAAATAGAAACAATTTCAATATAGGAAGAAATTTTAAACTCAAAATTTACCTTCCATCACAAAACTGACAGATGCTGCAGGATGTGCACTATGGGATTCTGAATTTTTCATCAAATTGAGGTAGCAGAAATGAAGAAACAACATCAAAAGTGCAGACAAGAGAACTGCAAGAATCTGCGGAGTAATGGCTCCAAAAGAGAGGAAAAAATTAAGGAAGAGTACGCAACAGGATGAGTTTTACTTTAGGAATATGATACTGATGAGCTTACACAATTTTCAGTGACTTCAATGAAAATCCGTGACTCTCAGCAATGAAAAGAATGCATTTAAAGGATATGTTAAAAATGCCAAAATGTTCAGTGTTGTATTATGGCAGGAACCAGGCATGCTATTTAGTATGTCTGTGTCTTCAATGAAGAATTTAAAAAGAAAGTGAAGCTGATCAAATGACATATTGGAGAAATTATTTGATCCAGGCAACATATATACTACCTATGTACATCAGCAGGCATGAAAATTTGACTTCACTTTTAAGGACAACTTTAAAAAAAAATCAAACAATTGCATTTTCACAGTGCATTATAGAAAGAAGGAAAATAGCAAGATGAAGCAGTGATATTTCAGCTTTCAAGCTTTTTATTACAGTCTGTGTGTATTAGTCTCAGTAGGTTTGCATAATAAGAGTTAATGACAAAACCCATCCAGCCACCCCTTTAATTTCCTCCTTTGTGTAAAGTTTTAAGATGATTTTCATTCTCTGAAATATCTTTTTCCCAATATTCATAAAGGATTATGCACTTCAGAAAAAAACTCCAAGCATCCTAATGAAAAAAAACCTAGATAAATAAAAGTGTACCACAGATAAAATTCCTTTTTAAAAACACATCAGTTTTGTTTGGAATTCTGGAATCACAGTGAATTCCTCCGGAGCATCAAAAGACATCAACACTTCTCCCTGCCATGGGTGCCAGCACTTGCAATATTTCTAGAAGTAAAATTCTTGACCAGTAAGACTCTTTCTTAACTGCTCTAAGTGCTGAGTTGAGAAAACCAGTTAAAAAGATGCTTTGATAAAAAGTGACTGGTAATTTATCTAGAGACAGTATTTTCTTTCAAGCAAGTATACATTGCAAGGAATGACAATTAAATTGCTCATTAAAAAAGATTATGTTATACTTTAAACCCACTTATGTTGGAAATATGTAATGGGAAGGCAAGAATAATTTATGGTTTTTCTTTAAATTATTCTGTATATTTCACTTCCTTATAACTTTGATTTATCCTGTCACAACTATTAAATCTAATAGATTTCATTATAGCCAGCTTTCATTTATAACCAAGCAAACTTTTCTGACATTTGCATCCCTTTACATTCCCATGGTAATATTTCCATCAAGTACACATTTATGTGCTTAGGCTCTTAAAATTTTTTTCATTTCATACATTATCCTTACCAATTCAAAGACAGAAATAAAACAACTCCTCATTGTAGAAGAGAAATCATTAGGTACTTTGTACTACTTCATCCTCTCTTCATTTCCTAGCCCTCCCAGCCCTTCTTTCTCCTCAAATGCATACATTTCTTCATTTCCTGTCATAGTCCACCTTTGTTTGATTTTGGGTTTTAAGTAGCTTAAGGGATACAATTTTGATTGCATGGATTACGTTTTTTCCCTTCAGTTCTGTTGCTAAGGCTAAGTAACAATAAGCATCAAAGCCATTTTATAAGACCATTAGCATTCCAAGCAACTTAGTTCTGTTTTGTCTCAAACCTCATTACACCTTAGTTTTAATCACATTTTACAGGACTCTGGATTGCTCCCATCTCAGAGTTGAAGCAACTGTGATATTTTGGAAAACCAAAGCTTGAAAAAGAAAAACATCACAGTCACAAAAATTTTAAGAAGACTACGGACAGCAAGTTACAGCCGTCCACAGTGGCAAACAAGGACAGAGCGCTAAATGCTGCACAATGTGTGATTTCTTGGGTTATAAAATACAAGTAACCCCCTTACTTCTACTGACTACCTAAATAAATGCAGAGCATATAGAGTAATAGATGTAACAGAACAGTTTATGAATCACAATCATAAAAAGTTGTTTGCTGAAATGAGGCAACCTCAAACCTGTCATGTTTTTCCTCCTATAGGGAATGCTCTGAATACTATATTGAAAGATGGGAGGCAAAAGTCACTTTTCAAATTTCAGTGGTTTTTATGCATCTTTAACTCTTTAACTCATCTTCTCCTTTTTTTGTTTCTTTCCTTCCTCCCCCCCATTAATGTTTTCCTTTATCAGTTTGGATATGGACTGAGAGAAGGAATACAAACTTGTTTTCCAAGTAGGAGGTGCGTACCCCTAATGGTGTGGGGAGTGGTGACATCCATGATGTGTCTTGACCTCAGAGCACCCACCAGGTGGGAATTATGGAATCAGTCTGTGTGAAAGTCCTCTCAGCTCCTCAAAATGTAAAGATTTGTTCATAAAGAATTAAAGAATTATCATTAATTAATGTTATCATTAATTATAATTACTTTGAAAAATAAAAACCCCAAGGTAAACCCAATTCAGCTGAACAAAGCCTCTGGAATCTTCCAGAGATTTTGTTTGTTTTTGTCAATATTTCAATTTAGAAATTCACCTCTAATAACATTTTGATTCTCTGTATAATACTGTATGGAAGAAGCAGGAAAACATATCTTTACAGGAATTCTGGTGAGAGAAAAATAAAATAAAATTTGACAAAGTATAGGAAAAAAGTACATATACCTGATGTAAACAAAACACACTTAGAAAAGCAAGGTTCTTTTAGGCAGGACAATGTAATTAAAAGATTAGTAATAATTAAGACTGACAATAGTAATTCTTAATTCTTGTACACTGCCATTAAATTTTTAAAGGTTTTACTAAATATTTAATCTGTCACTTCTTCAAAGTGACAAATCTGCAGGACAAGGATTGACATAAATATTCCCTACTAATCATCAAAGTGCATAATATGCTTTTTCAGATATATGAGAGAGTGATTAATATCAGTCAGGTGTCATTCCTACTTTGATGCAGTGGAATGTTCTCTGGGATATAGCTGTCTTTCTTTGTGACATCTACAATACAGCCTATTTGTATTCTATTAGAATATTCTTTTCAATTGGATCATAGGTTTTGGGCTTGTAGAGATATAGAACAGATCCTCTGGGATATTAGATGAACTGGACAGCCTCAGGGGACTCAAAACACTGAGGCTGAAAAAAATAGTAAGTTTTTTATATAGTCAAAGCTCAATTAAATATTTTAAGCTTCACTGAATTGATCCTGAACAAATGAGAAATCTTTGGGAGAAATGCTTAAGTCCTGTCTCTATAACATCTAATGGATACAACTATTTATTTCTTAGAGAATGCCAAGGAACCAGATATCTGCTTTAATTTTTTAATCTGCAGTTATGAAATATATTCTCTACAAATTGAGGGCTCTTAGATATTCCTATCATAAAACACTTCCCTATCCAAAGGGCACCACCTAGTATGCTGAAGGACATATGAAGCTATAAATATGTAAATATACATAGCAAGGTAAGGATGCACAAGACAAAAATTCACAGACAGAGCCTCGGGATCTTGGTGTTTGCATTGCCAACATAGATATTAAAAATTTACATATGTATACAACAACATTTGCTGAAATATCCAAAATTCAAATATTTACCCAGTGACATTTCTGACGGTACCCAACAAGTCTACAGGAAGCTGTAGGGAAAGTAATAGCCACCTTTCCTCTTATAGATGCTTGCTTCACGAAGAGGCAAATCATACTTTAGGTTCCCTTTTACATGGGGAGGAAAATCCCACCATCAACAAAATGAGGCTAAAGTGACTGAAGCAGGGGCTGCTCTGCAGGCATATGTGGCTTTAAGAAGTAGGAATCCTGCCCAGACTGGGACAAATTGCATTTTAACAGAAAGTTCTGTGACCGTAACATATCAGAAAAAAAATCTCCCTGCTGGAGAAAGTGTAGAGATCTCTTTCTAAGATGCCTTTTCTGTGATAACAAACATAATTTTCCAGAGAAAGGCAAAATTACTCCTCTGAAAACAAACATGGGAACACGTGCCAGCCACACTTCAAACACGTATAAGAAAATTTGTAATAAATTTCAGCCTGTCAGACAAATACAAATAAAACTAAGGCAGAACAGGAAATTCAGTGGCAATTTCTCTCTTCCATTAACATTTTTTGTTTTCAGTTAGAATCCCTCAGAACTCCTCCCATTATTTTTTTTCCCAGTGTAACAACTATTACATTATCCACTTCTGGTTTATAGTTTCAGTAGCTGTGATAACCTCAATTCTCTGGTTCCACTTCAGTTTTTCCCTAGATCTTGCAGACAGTGCAGAAGTTTTGTCTGCATTTTCTAAATGGATTTATTCCCTGCAGCAAATAAGCACAGAGCTAATTATCAGAAGAGTATAAACCTTTTAGTGTGAACTGAGGAAATATAACAACATTAAAAAAGGCAAATCAAAGAAAAATATAGCCACTAAGTGACAAAACAACCAAAAATAAGAAAACTCCAAGGGATTTGTGGGAGAATGTACTTTCCCCACCACTTCTACAGTAGAAATTCAATCTCATCATGTCAGTATGGAAAAAAATATTTTAATATTATGTTTAAGAAGTTTCTATAGCAATGTCATCCTGTGAGTAAAATCTGTAGCAATTAGCTTGGCATACTCAGAAAATTAAATGGTATTCTTTAAGGTATTTTATTATCATTTACCATGATGTAACTATTTTGGTCTTGCCACATGGTTGTCTTTCTCATATGGCCACATCTTCTCTGGGTATTACTTGTAAAACCATTCAGGTTTTCAACTACATACAGTGAAAATTCTCTTGTCAAACTCTTTAAAACTGGCCTTTTCAAGACAGGGGGTCTCTTTAAAAGATTCTTACTGCTCCATTATTGTCAAGAGGTCTCAGAGCTAACCTAAATAAACACCTCATTTCTCTGTGCAACAAATCTTGGTACAACGCTGAAGGAGGGGACTGCAATTTCTATAGAAATTAAATTCCAGAGATACTGACTTTAACAAACTATACTTTTAACTGAACGAAGGTCTAAGATTAATTAATGTGCAGCTAGTGAGTCGAGGGAAGATGTTCATTAGTTCATAATTCCTTTCCATAGCCCATATACTCCTAAAACAGCTAGACTGAGAAAAGAAATAAAGCAGAAATCTCATTCTTTTAGTTATTCTTGAAGAATAGCGCTGGTATATAGTGTTAAAGAGATGGAAATCCACTTAAATAATTTTTGACTGCTAATAAACTTTTTGATAACATACTCCCTCTGAACTCCCATTGAACACAATTCTGAACTGAATCACACTGTCAAAATGCTCAGAATAATGTTGTGCACCGCAGAATCCTTCACAAATAATGATATTTCCATGCCATAAATAACAAGTCTTCTAGTGTTCGCTGATCAATGAAATTAATTAGATGCCTCATGTATCAAAATTTAAATATACCTCTTCTGGATCACATTGGAAATTCTTATTTAGAGAAGTTTTTCTTCCGTGCAGTTCAAACTAAATTAAACTGGAAAACAGCAATATACTGGAGCTGTGCTATTCAGTGGAATGTATGGAAGGCAACAGTGAGGTGCTGAGGGGAAGACCAAATAACATCTAAATACAGGCTGAAGATTTTAATTGGATGAATGGCAGAGTAGCTTTATCATTCTGTCACTTAAAAGAAGAAGCACATCATTCCAATGCCTAAATGAGATGGTATAACTGTACAGAAAACTAGTCTAAGCAAACTATTTAAAAGCTGAAAGATGCTTCACCTTTGGGCCTTGATTTATTGATTCAGCTAAATATAGATTGAGTGCCTGGTCCACTGTAATTTCAAACAAGAAAACACAGTTTCCAATAAATGGAGAAGTTACGTATATAAAATAAATGTTGTTATACAATTGCATTAGCCTAATTTTCTGCTGTGTTTTCATATGACCTTTCCAAAATAGCTGTCTCTTACATTTCAGTGAAAGAGAAATTGGCATCCGTTAAATTGGGTGCCAAATAATAATTTAAAATATTAATAATAAAATGACACCCGTGGTATCAAACCCTACCTTATTATAATAAGAAAGGTAGGGTGGCATCTCATGGTTTAGAGAAAAGAGGTGATTTTGCAAGGAAATAAAAATAAGATTATTTGCACTTTTTTGCTCACCGTGTTTTTAATCATTTTCCTATTGTAAGTGTTAGAATTAAAACAAGTTTAATATATATCACCGTATTTTTATTCAGTAATTGCTATCCCAGAAACAAGAATTCTTTCCACTATAAGGTTCTTGTTTGTTTTTTTTACTTCTATGAATTTGAAAATTAAGCAAAAAAATTGGGCTGGTAGCTTTCATTTACTATGAAAGTCTGAAAAACGTCCACATCATGTTTTGATAGAAACAATCTCAAAGGCTTGGGTTTTTTTGTATGTTTGGTAAATTGTGGGATTTTATGGTATGCTCACTTTCTTTAGAAAACAAGACCCCAATTCTACTAAGAATTTGACCACACCCAGTTATTCCTGGTTCACATAGCAGCCCAGCATTACAGCTAAAGATTAAATAGTTCTCCTTATTTTTTTAATTCCATAAGATCCATACTTGTAATAAGGATTTATTTATTAAAAAAACCCAAACAAAAAAAACCCCAAAACCCCACAAACTTTCCATATCCTCTAAACAACTGGAGCTAAAGAAAAATTAGTATCACAGATAGGTTAAGAGACTCTACTGATCTGGTATTTGGGAGATAAGAAATGCAATTGTTAGTTTTCATCATCTCCTTTTAGTACTCCTGCTGAAAGCAAAATCAAATATACCCTGCAGACCACACAGTTACACCCACGTATTCCAGACTAAATGCAAATGGTCTGCAACTCCTGATTTTAGTCATATTACAGTGTCCTCTCTCACGACTTCATTAATTTAAACAGAAAATCAGGTTAACATGGTTTCTTTAGTTTTAAGAGTAGTTTAAAATTCCTTATATGAGCTCGCTGATCTTTTTTAACTTTGCAGATATGGCCTAGCAAACCCTTGCAGAAACAAGTTACAAAGGAATGAGGAACATTGGGAAGTGCTGAGGGAAGCTGGAAACCTGAGGGGTGTGACTGAACAGAAAGAGCTCTTCAAAGAATTTGAGTCTACAAAGATAAGAAACTGTTATGAATGGACTGTGGGGGTTCCATGAGTGCGCAGGAAATGCAACGACCCTCTCACCAGCCAGCAACATGGAGTTACTGAATTATGGGCGGGTTTGTTTCCGTATAAGGTGGCGGGAAGAAACTGGTGTCTCTCAAAGCTCCCACAGCACTGATATTATGCTTCAAATAATATCTGCTCTCTAAAAGTGTCTTGGATGTCAGTGCATGCAATGATAAGACAATTTGACCTATGCAATGTGTTCAACTTACAAACAAATACACTTGGAGACTATTACAGTCATAAATATAGGTACTAAAAAATTCCTGGAATCAGATCCTTCCATTTTTGTGAAATAAGTTATGGCAAATACAGAAACACAACCTATTTAGTTGTTTTTTTGTTTTGTTTTGTTTGTTTGTTTTGTTTGTTTGTTTTTGTTTGTTTTGGGGGCGGGGTTTAGTGAGTTTTTTGTTTTGCTTATCCTTTAAGCCAATGAGGATTCAAAGCTGAAGGTCAGAAACTGAAAAAGATTATGTAAGGATAAAATTAAACTCTTATTGATTAATCAAAGCAATTTAAAGCACACTACAACTTGATACTGTGAGCTTGCCAAAGATCAAGGACTACCAGAAACCAAAACATCTCCAGGACACTAAAGCTAATCTGTGAATTAAAAATAAAAGTTGTATTAAGGGAATATAAAACTGGTAACAAATTAATGTTCTGCACCATGAGCACTAATGCTACATCTGATCTTGCTGAAGATTCACAGTATCACATCTGCTCTGGAAAAAACTAAGATACTTTTCTCCCTGGAAGACCGTGGGGCTTCAGGGTGTAAAAAGGGATGAGAAAGAAAAAAGGAAAATATAAAGATCTTCCATCTTTTCTGAGGTCAAGTGCAACCCTTAGAAATGTTCAATTTTTTTCTCTGAACCTTTTTTTAGAAATATGGGGTTTTTTCCCTAGTGGGGCTGTTGATCAGGAGAATTAGATAGTGTCTTGGGATTTTAGATCTGATGAATGCTTTATGCTTTCTAAAAGGTATCAGCAGGTGCAAGGTTACATTTTGCATTATTAATTATCTAAAAAAAAAAAGTTAATTAAATTTTTGAATTTTTTAGAAGAGGTGTGGAAAATGCTCAAAGCTCAAGGCTATACCTCAGAGGCTATCATTCAGACAAAGTCCTATGTCTGTTTCACAGTTGTTACAAAAAGATCTGGTTTTGATGTCTGTTGCTTCAGTAAAAATCATTAAACAGCAGCTCTATGATCCTTCAAAGAACTCTGCCCTGAGAGCCATTTAAATTACAATTTTCACTGTTGAATGTGTGCCCTGAAAAGTGTTAGAAAAGAGCAAAACATATCTGACCTGCAAAGATCCAAAAATCACTTCAAAGTCTCATATGCTAATAAGCAGCAGTGTAACAGCACTCTATGAGGTTATGAGCTGACAAATCAATAACGTGAATCACTCCCAGAGATCTCTGACTTGGTGTGGTGGTTTTGGCTTGGCCCAGTTTTTGCCATTTAGCCAGGGTCAACCCCACGACATTTTGGGAATGGGTTCAGTGAAACTCTGGAGTGCTGTGCAGGGTGGAGGAGACTGAAGGTGCATTTGTTATCTGTGTCACATTATGCTATTTGGTGCCAGGCTGGGGTAGAAACTGGGCGTCCTATTAGCTCTGAGACACACGGCTTGTGGCTCCAGGTGGAATGTCACAGGATATTGCTGAGGTGCTTCAATGACTCAGTGTCCATCACTGAATCAGAGTGCCTGGGTTTATAGCCAGGCATGCCCTGCATGGCAAAGACACAGCCCAGCCACACTAATCCCATGGTCTTCATCATGCTCACCTCCTAAGGGAGAAAAAGGCCAGGTTCTCAAAAAATTTAAACAAAAAAACCTCTTAATAACCCACATATGAACAATTTCACTTATATGTGTTTCTAGAAAAACAATGATTTTAAGTTACAAATCCTCTTAGGAAACTCCTGTCTTCACAAGAAAAATGCCAAAATACATGGGTGATTCTTTAATTCATCTTCAAAATACTTTTTCCTTCAAATGTATGTTCAAATATATTATTCTGTCTCACCAAATCTTTTGAATGAATGCTTACATCTGTTTGCAGTATAGGAATACAATGAATTATATGTTTCCAGTAACTGACAATAAGATTGAAAAAACTTCCCAAAGCACTCACCTGAGAAAAAAAAAATACACTGAATAGTGTCTGCACTTACCTACAGTTGTGCATATTTGTTTGTACCTTCTATGTAAACTGTTTTTGAAAAATTATGCTTTCACTGAAACCTGACTTATTTCTATTTAATCACTGTCTCATTCTCAATTTGCTTGGAAATGTGCTTCTGTCATTGGGTCAAAATCAGGCCTAAAACAGCCCTGTTTGTAACAATGTCTAAAAAGATAGAAAGTTCTGTTTGAGATTCAGGAAATATAAATAAAAAATTATCTTGCTCTGGGAAGTAAAGATGCCATAAAAGTAACTCTTGGCAATTAATACTGTATTTCACAGTATCTCTACTGATTTCCTTCCAGACTTTTGGGACTAATATTCCCTTACTCTCACTCATTAGTCAGATGAGACATTTCATTGACTCAAATATGAGTTTTAATAGCAGTTCACTGGTCAGTAATTGGGAGTAAATAGTTTAAAACTGTATCCTTTTGAGAGCTGCAGATACTCATTAAATAAAGGCCATTACTGCTATGCTGCTATGTGGAACTAAATACTAGGGAAATTTACACTTTGCTATCAGCTTTAAAGAATTTTGCAAATAACTTATTTTGTCTACAAAATAAACATTATGTCTATGTTTATTAAATCTACACATATTCTGCTTTTTTCAGAGCATGATTTGAAGTTCAGAAAACTCTTAAGTATTCAAGCAAATCTTTGAAAATTTAGTTTCTTCTTCTAGTTTCATGGAGGTCAGATAATCTGCTTAGAGGCTACCTGAACATGATGCAATCTCTAACTTCTACATTAATGTGAAGAGTCAATTGTTTTTCATGCAGTCAGTAAGAAGAATCAATATGAAAATTCACGTTCTCTTTTATGCTGTGAAGTAGAGTACATGGGTTCCTTAAGCCTTATCCTTGAGTGACTTCCCGTAGAAGTAGGGTCTATTATATTGATTTGTGAAAATGTCACATTAAGCTACCTGATCCTACAAACACAAATGTCCAGCATATACTCGCTGGCATCTGCAGCACCTCTGCTGCAGATTTTCATGTCAACAGCCTGGGATAGTAGATTGCTCCACCAAAAAAACCCCGGGAATTAGAAAATCCACTGTGAGTCATCGATACCTGCTCTGCGGCACCTGCTAAGCCATACATTTCTACATCACCAGCCCTCTGCTCTCTGCATTAGGCTGCATAAAAGCCATAACAATGTCAAGGGAACAACTCCCAGCTGTTGCTGAGGAGCAGCAGCCAGGACACAGTGTCTGTGCAGCACCAGCCTGAGCAGTTGGAGGAGGCAGGGCGCTGGCTCCAGCTGCCCACTGCCCTGGCCAGGTCAGGCTGCTGCTGCTGCCACAGAAATGGGGCCCTGATTCACTTTCCATGCGCTGGCCACAGCTTCTTGTCTTCCTGAATATCATTATGTCTTTGCTCATTTGTAACTGGATGGAATTAATTAAATGCCTGGGTAAGGTCCACTGGAACTTCCTAATGAGATCCTCTGTGTATTGGCCTTGTCACAGTCAACAGAGGGAGTTACTAATGACAGGTTTCACCTTCCTTATTCATCTGCGTATTTGTTTTCAGAGGCTCATTTAAAATCTTTGAAAGAATCTTCCCCTAACTATACTAGATCCTAAATTATATTTTTTAATTAAAATGTCTATATGCAAAGCAATTAACACTGACACCACAAAAATTATCTTCAACAAATGGTTTTACACTTTGTTGCTCCTTTCCTACTGCGTTACCTAGGACTTGCTTCTTTTTTTCATGGCAGAAACAAATTATGCAGCTGTAGAAAACTTATGTTTAGATCAGCAGAATAATAAAATGCATTATCCCTTTCATCTAATAATTCTTTCTTGCCTCTCTATAAGTGTGTTTAAAAATACACTGTTTCTTCTGACTCATAAACCGGTGCTGAGTGCTGATGAGGTACTCCACCATCACCACGAAAACAGGCACAGTGAATATGCTGCACTTGATCTTTGAAATATCTCCTACAATGGATGGTAATCTCTCACAACTGCCACAGACAAGAAAAGAATATCTCAAATCTCACTGGAAAGAGTTTTGATTATTTATATCCATGTCTCTTCAGGGGATATTCTGTTTGCTTTTGCACTGCTATTAAAAACATCGTAATTTGAATTTAGATGGGTGGTGAGCTTGATATTTCAGTCTTCATAAATAGCTGCCCTTGTCAACATCATTTGTCTGCACAAATGTTGAGTGGCTCAATTTGAAGAATACTATATGTTTACATCTAGTTCAGCAGCCCATTACTTTGACTGGATTATTATTATTCCATGTAGAGAGGGTTTTCTTCAAAGAATATATAGTACAATTTCAAGAGAAAAAAATCAAAACAACAGTAACTTCAGAGAAATTCCATTAGGAAAATGAATTGATTTTCTCTAGCTGCAAACCTTAACAAAAGAAGTCCATGCTTGGTTATAGTACCCCTTTTCTGATCTTTTAGTTTTTAGGTTTTTTTTTATCTCATAATCTGAGGCACTGTTTAAGTAGTATGATAGATAATATTCTTAGACTTCCTAAAACGCAATACAAATATTAAGAAAAGACACTGATGGATACTATGAACTATGATTTCTTTTTTAACGTGGCTTTTTACTTCAGATTACAGTTTTTGTTTCACTGTGATAATTCTGGAAGAAGAGAAATGTCTTCCTCATTCTGCCTCTATAGAATTTTTCCTCATCTCATTGTTCATTTCTGTGCTGCTGTATATAAAGTCTTCACTCTCAGTTAAACTTTCAATGGACAGGATGACTTCAGTCACTGACAGTTTGCTAAGTTTTTAAACTTGAGACGGTAATTACTTCCCAGATCATCTCCTCTTCCTTGCATTTTCAGCTAGTCGCTACCTACAGATCTGATTTCACTGACATTAATTTTATTTTAAATCAAGAGATACTCAGTAAGGATAGAAATATCTAGGTATTGCAGTTTTTGAACCAGCAGGAGAAGCTTCAGTATGACTTCCCACGACTGCATGTTGTTTAATTAGATTTTATTCTTTCAGACACCTCTAAATAGAAACACTAATTAAAATATTGCCTTATGGATCCTTGTAAACAGCATAACTGGTAAACTTAAGCAGATCTGCAAAAAATCCCAGGTACAATAATAATGAGAATAATTTTTCCTACATTCAAGTAGAATTATTGCTTTCATTAAAAGAAAAAAAAATGAATAAGTCATGACTCAAACTTCTTCTATTCACACTGCCTTTAAAAATATCTTTGAGCTCCCTGGAGATGAGGGTTTAAAATAACATAAAAATAATGTCTTGAAAGTTTATTAGGATAATAAAATAACGTGAAAATAAGAAGAGGGCAATGTCTCTGTGCAATAAGAATAAAACAAAAAGAAAACATAAAGAACATTCGCAAAACTTAGGAAAAGGAAATTTTACTGATTGTCATATAAAAAATTCCATAAAAGTCATATATTTGATCTTAGTACAGTAGAAAATAATCTCTACAAGCTATTATGATAGGGATAACTATCTGGCAAACCTCTGCTCAGGTTAATATAAAAAAAAAAAAATTAAAACACTTTGTCCATCCTGAGGCTGGAAAAAATAATTACTGTACACAATCAACTGACACCAATGCTACACGCAAACCACTCACCCATGGCTGATGCAGCCAGAATCTATTTTCCACCAAAGTTAGTTTGCAAGTTAGTTTGTAACTAAAAATAAGCAATCCTAAAATGTTTATAATTACAATATTTGTTTGCTACAAGTTACACAGTGCAGTAGTGAAATGAGAACATAAGCTGACCTTTGAGTTAAGATATTTATTTTTGAATTAATTTTATGTAATGGGATCTATTTTTGTGTTCATTTTTCAAAACATTAACAACTGAAAGTTATTTTCAAACAATGATTATTATTTTTCTTTAATCTACTTGCCTCCTTTACAAATTTGAGCCTTTCTAGGAGAAAGAGCTGTATAAATACATCTCACTAACTATACAGTTACTTGATGAGCGGTCTGTTGTTATTTGTAGGTGTTTGGACAAATTGAGGAAAAAAATCTCAGAATGCCTGTCAAAGGATTCATTGTTTTTGTATTTCAGGCAGACATATCCTAGGTTGTATGTCTCAATATTAAAGCCTATTGAAATCTTCTATTCTTCAGGATTTTAAATTAATTTTATAGCATCCAGAACACTGGAGAAATAATTTTTAGTAATCTATTTTCAAGGAGAAAATATAACTTATCATTTAAAGTTAAGTCAGTCAACATATGCATTGGAAATAAAACAGAAACTTTGATACAGTTCACCAAGACATTATTAGATATATCGTGGAGAAGAAAGTTAGCAGACATATGGCAAATAAATTGCGTCATGATTTATACTTAAAAAACCAGAACTTTCACAGATTCAAGTAAGCAGAAGTACACTCACGGTCTTTTGCAAAGGTATAAAGTGGTATATTTGGTCACTTCGTCTGAATAGCATTGATTATTAATTTCTACATAAGAATTAATTTCTAGTCAGAATCATGATTTTAAAACTGCTTTTACAAGCAGCTAATCCTTTTTAATGAACAACAAAGGAACAGCCAATTTTTTACAAATGTCTCAGCTTTCACTTGTAAATTAATAATTAGTTAGGCTTGTTAAATAATTTTTTGGTCATCTCACATTCAGTGAAGAAAAAGATATTTCTAAATAAAATTGATTATGTACTCTGAACCTGTTTATATAAAAATATAAATTATTCAATAGAGTAATATTTTTACATTTTATTCTCATCTTGTGCTTATTAATTCTTTTTTGTTTGTGTCATCCCATCAGAACAACAGGGCTGTATACTGATAGCTGCTGATAGAGATGGCAGTAAAATGTGAAAATAACATCACGCGGAGAGTATCAAAGAGAAAGGTACTATATGTGAAGAGGGCAAAACGGAAAGAGGATTTTAAAAGATTTTCTGTGGCTTTTCAGAGAAACTTCTTTTGGAAGAGAAACGCTAAAAGCATTTTTAAGAGACTGGAGTAATAAAAACCAGCACGGAAGCAGGAGGTGCGTGGGAGCTCTTCCAGTCTATCAGCTAAACAACAGAATGTCACAGTGCTGAAGCTCTCTGTGGGAGCACGTACACCCTTAGAGACATAATATATTCAAAAGAAAAGGGTTTTTTATTACCTTAATCAGAACCTGAATATGTCCCATGGCTTTTGATGATTTGAAGTACCAGAAACTCATCACACAAGTCCCACTTGATTCTTTCCATATGGAACTCTTCACATGGGCTTTTTCATTTATTTGGCCTATTGCAGTGGACTCAAGATACAGGAATTGTCCTGAAATTAAATGATGTATTACTGAAAAAATGTTTTAGATTTTCAAATTAGATTCCAAAACTCAGCAAAATAAATGCAGAGATACATGAAATACACTTCCCTCATAGGTCCCTCACAGTCAATCTCAGCTTAGGGGAAAAAATGACCAGATC
This sequence comes from Acanthiza pusilla, assembly GCA_036630365.1. Classification (NCBI taxonomy): domain Eukaryota; kingdom Metazoa; phylum Chordata; class Aves; order Passeriformes; family Acanthizidae; genus Acanthiza; species Acanthiza pusilla. Next base: position 34,670,836 of record JAXCHO010000073.1, on the reverse strand, counting down.
ACATTCCTTGTGCATTTCTTATATCAGAAATAAACTGAATGAAATAAACATCCCATTTGGATGGGCTTGTGTAGAAGACTGGGAACACTTCCATGTTTCCTGGCTACTTTGGTAGCCCAGTTGGTGTTCTGACAGTACCTCATACAATAGCCACACTGTGATAAATTTCAGGAAAAAGCTTCCTGAAAGGTAATCTTCAAAATAACAAGTCACACTATATAAAAACTTGTGAAACAGGAAAAAACTTTATGAATTTATAAATCATTAGGTATCCCTAATGGTTCATGTTACCTTTGGTCATTTTCACTCTGTATTAATATTAATGCCCATATAAATTATTTAGTCAGAGGAAATCGCAAAAATAGATGCCTAGGGTTAATATTTTTCAACATGGTCTCTATGCCTTCCATCTTTATTTTTAATCAGAAGCATAAAAAATTCTCACAAGTTTTCAAACTCATTTTTTTCCTTTGTACAAATAAGAAACATGTACTGCACGTAAGCATAAGCTAAGGTATGACCATAGATGTTTGCCGTAGTATTATGGGATAAGAAATTTGCTTTTTCCCTGAGGTCAGGCATATATATAAGTGCAGTGGCATATTTGTGATAATACTTAAAAATATATATTATTAGACAAGGCAAATGAATTTTTTTCTACATATTTTCGAGTTTATTGGGTTTTGTCCTTCAGTAGTTCTCAAAAACAATCAGCAACTATTATCTTGCCTTTGTACAACTCTGCTGTGAAATATTTCAATTTCAGGTCATTTCTGATGAGCTCAGCTTTGGTAACATCTTTGCCTGAGCTATAGGACCTTCAAAAGCAAAGGACGAAGGCACAGAGATTGTAACCAGAATAAGAGCAGATAACTCAATGCTTTGGCCAAAACAAACCAGGAGATGCCCTAACAAAGGACCTTTGTTTATTTAAATTTATTTATTTAACATTATCTAAAATTAAAGTATGAACAGCCATTATGGGTAACTGTAGGCTTCCTGGAAATGACCTCAAGCTCCGGAGGAGCTTGAGCCCAGTGGATCTCGGAGCTGAGCTAACTCACCCTTGAAAATTGCAGCCAGACCAAATGCCTCTCCCCAGACAAGTATCAAATTATCTCGCCTAACTCATATGAGAAACAACTAAGATTCAATTTTCCTAAATTAAAGTTATGGTACAATGGTAATTAATATTTTTATTCCAACACGTCTAATTCATTAAAAATGACGCCCTGATTAGACATGTTAGAACTCCCCTGCTCCCCGTGAAGATAGGAGACGTTTGATGAAGACAATGATATCTTGTTTGTGAGCTAACGACATACCAGTTCTATTTCCAAGCGTGTGGTCTCCGGGAGGTCTAAGACTTTGAGGCGAGCTGACCCCTAGCAGTTAAAGTTGTCAGCCAGGGAATTTTGCCAGCCACATCTGCCATTCTCCAAGGTGCAGGAAGTTCCGCATTCACTCTCGTCTGTATTATCCCCACAGTTGTCTTCAAAATCACAGCTTTGTTCTGGTCTGTAACACTTGCCATTCTGGCACTGCCTATGGCCATGTGAGCAGGAGCCTGAAAAGAGAAGAATGAGGGTGTCCTGGTGAATCACAGCGCCATGCATCCCAGCAAGGTTACTGCAAGGTTACATTTCAGAGAGCTTAATATTTAGGAGGAGGAGGGTGGTCCAGAGCAGTTTTATTAAAAGCCTTTGGTTCCCCTGAAGTGCCAATCCATTATCAGTTTATTTCTTTTGTATTTTGTCAAGTGATTGCCTAAATAAATGACTGTTTCCCTTGTAAAGCCTCAGAGGGCAAGCTCCAGCCAGGCATTCCTTCACTGACAAAGCTTTCTAGTCTGATTTAATTGCTGACATTCTCCTTTCATGTGGTGTTGAATTAAATCATTTTATTTTAGCTGCAAAGTTGAGCCTACTTTAGGTGCCCTAATTCGGAAGAAAAAACTTTTCTGTTTTAACTACACAGGTTTGCCTTTTAATGGATTTTTTTATGAGTTCAGTAGGTTGACGGTGTTCTTTTTGTGTGGTATTCCTGCCATTATTGAGGGATAATTCTGCTATTGTACAGCCAAAAGATTGTAGGATTCGGACCACAGGATCTATTCTCAAGTTTGATTCTTTCATTTCAGATCAGTTTCTGCAGGACTCTGAATAAAATGTAACCACTTCAGTACGTTCTATAATCAAGAAGTGAAACACAAAATTGTGCAATGGACCCCTATCCATTTACTTTGTACATTCTGCTATGCCAAAAATAAATGGGCAAGCGTAATTTTACTTAAAAATAGCAGTATCAATATATTAGCTTAACAGACAAAATTAGAATATGCATGTGTCTAGAAGTTGTACAAGTACAGGGAGAATCTGAGTTAATTGATACTGAAAATCACATGGTACTAAAAACTTGTTTCCATTACCACTGTATTAATTTAAAGGAGCTAAATGAAATTTGCATAAGTCTGAATTATATTAAGAGGTCAGAAAAACTGAATTATTAGTAAAAAGAGAATAAGAGATGGGGTATTCAGTTTTCATATTGGCAACCTCCATCCCATGGCATTTACTTAAGCCAGACTCTAAATTACAAACTCCCCAAAGTGAAAAAACATTGTCAGAGCCCTTTTCTGTAGGTTTTGGATAAAGCGAAAACAAATCTCTTTATTTCTAGATGTCAGCTAAAGGAAACAAGTGCTAACAAGTAACAAGTGTTACTCCTTTTTAAGAAAAAACCCTCCTAATGTAATCCTTATTAAAATAAATTTAAAATACAAATAAATATTACAATACAATAGAAACTTCTAGCAAAATTTCCAGGGAAAATATAAATTTTTAATTTGTGATTTCTTGTAACATAAAAATATGTATCAGGTTTGCTCCAAAAGACTGTGTATGATTTTGCTTTTAAAAATTGTTCAGAGAAAGGAGGAAAAATTCTTAGTCAAAAAGAAGCAAGTCAGAATAAAAATCTGATACTGCCTTAGAAAGTCAAGATCATCAGGTAAAGGTCTCCAAATCTGGAGACAAGAAAAATGAGTAATCTCTGACCAGAAGAAGAAGACTTGTTTGATGTTCACAGCTACAATTTTATAAAAGCATCCATGTGATTTTTATTAGCACATGATCTCTGAAAATGGTCCTATTCAAAAGAATGGTGAAATTCTATTGATGAATCATTCAGTGTCCATCAGAAACTTACATTAATCCTCTTCGGAATTTCAGTCATCTGTGCTGTATCCCAAAGGGTGACGGAGAATTTTATAAAACTGCTGCCTAATTTAAATGATATATTTTTAGGAGCTTGTTATTATAATCCTACCTTTCTTTTATGTGATTGCAGTAAGAATTTAGCAAAACATTCATTTTGTCAGCAAACTAGGAATTTAAATTTCAGTATGCACTTCATGCCTTGAAATACTGTCCCTTGCAGTTCAATGATCAATAATTGCAATAACTATTGAATTTTGAGGTCCCTTTGTAGCATTGCTTCCAATTTCAGGTTGAAAAAAAAGAAGAAGAAGCAGAGTTGAAAAGTGGAAGTCTTTGTTTCCTGAGGAAAAACAAAAAAAATTCGTCTTGAATCCTGGCATGAATGAATCTTTTCAAGCATGTGTAATGAATGATATTACACTGCCTAAGTGAGTCTGTAACGTGACTTGCTTCTGGATGTACTTCCATAGTATGGCCTCTCTTTAAATGACATTTCTAAGGCTTTAAAACTGTAGGGAAAAGAACTCACAAGGCAAACAAACAACCTCCCCTCCATCCAAAAAACAACCCCGAACCTACATGAAAAGGAATTGCTTTTTAGAGCTCTCTTCCTTTCTTCCCTACTTTTTCTCAATCCTAATTGTTCCAACACTCTGTTATATAGATTTCTGTGGGTATGAAAGAGATATTTAATTGAGAGGAACTTGTCCTTAACAAAGCTCAGTAATTTTTCCCTCCAGTGTTTCTTGAAGATTATTAGTGGGTAGATATTTTGTCCTGCGTGATAATTACATCAACACACTAGGCTGCAGTAGAGCCTAAGGGGCTCTTAGAGCCCCTTTCAGATAAATATCTTTTATCTTATCTTTGTATTTATCCTTCAGATAAATAATCTTTGAATTGAGGCAGATTTAACAACAGAGGAAAACAGCTGCACCAGTCAATAATCTCCTTGTTTATATACCCTGAGCAAAATCAACAGGTGAAACATTTATATTTCAAAATATATAGTTAGGACAAGGGTTAATCTCCTTTTATAATGGTGTTTCACTTGAACGTATTTTGGAAAAAAAAAAAGTACCTTCAAAGATCAAGAGAGAAAATAAATTTTTCCTAAGGACAACTTGTTTTATTGTTGAAAACTGGGGGAAGGAAGGTCTCAAGTACTCAGCCTTTTCCTCATCTTTGGTAACTATATTCCTCCATCTCCCCACATCCAATAAAGAATGGAGGTTTTCCTTGCCCCTCCTTTTGCTATGAATGTATTTATAAATTATTTTTTTTTATCCTTTCCCGAAGTGGCCAGATTATGCTCTAATTGGGCTTTTAAAGTTGTTTTAAAAGACATCTATGTTTTCCAAACCTAAATCAGTTCAAATGAATGGAATAGTTTACAATTATCAGAATAACCCATCAACAGGTCTGAAAATCTAGATCTGCTTCAAAATATTTTCAAAAGATTTTACTTACATGCACACACTAGAAGCATACCTGCTCCTAAATCAAAGCTGGAGCTCCTGTAGAACCATAATCTGGTATAGAGGCCAGAGTAATTAATCAGCAGACTAAGAGTGTGTCATCCCAGGGACAGGGGCTCTCTGGATAATTTAGATCTCTGAGTTTTTCCCTGCGACTATTACTCCATTATCCTTCTTGCTCTGAGTTGACATTACTGTATGACTGAAATCTATGTGTCCTTAAAAAAAATAGTTTGTTAACAAGAACATCTTTCCTCTATTATCTCACCAGTATAGCCCAAGGACACAGAGAAAAGTGCTTTCATCACAGTTGATGATGCATAGTAATGCTGAATTGTCAGCACAGGAATGTGAAAAATGCACCTCATTTCAAAAGCAAAGCTTTAGAAATTACAAGAATTTTTAAAGACTTTCAGATGTTAGGGTGTTGGAAAAAAACCCAAAGATTTTAAAAGTATTACACTATATCAGCTTTTTTTTATTTTTTTTTAATTTTAGTGGAAGGAAATGGCCTTTTTTTTTCCAGAATTGAATGCAAACATTTGCTTTTGTAAGCCTTGCAACTACCTTGACATATTGATTTGCATTCTGAAGACTGAAAGTTAGAAAAACAACAGCTTGAGTTCATTTGCAAAAGGGACTTTTAGAAGAAATTGTTAACCTTCTAAGTTACTACCATGACAAAGAGCAGACAAAAGCTTTTCCAACAACCAAAACTTCATCCACTGATTTCTTATCTTGTCCATTCCCACACACAAACACAAAAGTATTCTTTTCAAGTAATCAGATCCAGTAATATCCAATCTCAGAAACAAAAAGAATCAAAAACATAAACAGCAAGGTAGCCAATCACTGTTCAATATTATTGTCTCCATCCATGACAAAGCACTGAAGAATCTTTTCTGTGTTTATACATACTTTGTTATTAGAAAAGCATTGGTTTTTATCAGTCACTCAATAAATACACTTTAAGACATACCCAGTCTGGGGCACATTCAATGGGTCCTAACATAGTGCTTTACTTTCTTTAAGGTTACCAGAAATTTTGAGCTGAAGGAAAGATGGGCAGCTCAATGCCTCTTTGTACTGAGTTTACTGCATATGCTACAAGCAAGGCAACACTAAAAACAATGTCATAAAGAACAAAACCTTCAGTTTCAATTGCTTAGGTGCATGTGAATGTGCATTCACACAGAAGAAGAAAACATCATGTTTTTACTAGAGAAGGAGCTACTAGGTTTTTTTAACTCCTTCACTCTTACAGTAAGGGCATACTAATATCTTCAGTAACAGAAATGGTGCATGCTTTCCATGCTGCTTGAGTAATTCTACACCTATTTAGTCTACAAAACATGCTAGTAGGTAAACTTAGAAGGAAAATTTTAGTTACTGTCTTCAGATGGTAAATGCCAATACTGAATAAGAAGAGACCTAGGCCTGGATTATTGAAAGACACTCCTTCTATCGCAATAGCATCATGACTGGTTTGTTCCTTGCCAGAAAACTGAAACAAGATACCATACATGTTAACATTATTATTCCAATGCTAATCAGGTGGTTTATGTCTCCAGCACAAAGAAAAGGACAAGCAAGGAAAACTGCTCTAACAGGACATACACTTAGTGGGAACAGTGATACATCAGTTCTTTCACACAGTCTTCCCTTTCCAAAGACATGTTGAAATTTATAAGTTATCTTCGAGGGTGGACAAAGAAATACTAAGAGAAAAGGAATCCACACCTAGTTTTTAAGCAAAGCTTTTTCAGAAACAATAATATTCATCATATGCTTTTACTACAGTGAGAGAGATTAAATAATAAAATGAAAAGCTTAGCTCACACTCCTGAGTTTACTCATAACAAAAATCCAAAATAAAATTACATTGGACAAAATATTAGTTTGCCATGTTCTGGCTCAAATAAATGAAATCTTAATATTTAGTGCCTGAACTCCTTAGTAAAGACACAGAAAGAAGAAGCATTCCTTAGGTAGCCGATCCACAATCCCAAAAATATGTCAAAAAGTTGTAGCATGTTCTTTAGAAGTACAACTTGAAGCTAACGCAAAATGCATTTTGTTACTATAGATCGACATCTTGCCTGAAGCAAATCAATGTAACAATGTTTTTATGAGAGCCTGGACTGTGCATAACTGATGACATCTGTACCCTAGTGCCCAAAATGGTTTAGTTGTGACCTCTGGTTCAATGGTCCAACTGCTATCTGATTGCTTGGAGGGGGGAAGAAGGTATGGCATTTGCATTTCCAGGTGCCTAGAGCAGGCTCTTCTCCGTGGTTTCACTGCCTGCATCTCTGATGGGAGAAAAGTCTGGAGATTGAATCTAAAGTATGGCTTGAAGTAAAGCAGACAACCATAAATCAGAACAGTCTGAGCATGAGAAATGGGTTGCACAAACTATGAATAGCTGAGGTATGTCAGAAGGGAATTTCTACAAGGAGATCAAAGATCAAAAAACAGTGAATGTAAAAAAATGTTATGATGTTATAACTGAATCTGAAGGGGAAGAGGTCTTCACCGGCTGCACTGGAATATATGTTCTTTTCATATTCACCAAACCCTGAGCTGTTGCCCACAGCATATAGTGGAAGGTGAAGCTACAGTGCAGTGACAAATCACTTTTGGGCAACTTGCCAGAGCTGTTGGACTGTGCTCAGTAAATGGGACATGCGGAAAGCATTTCTCTCAAATCCTACTCAAAACCTGACCAAACAGCTCTATTTTACAGTCACAGCCCTGACTCTGAGACCAGAGGGCAGGACACTGTCCTGGCCAGATTTAACCTTGGTGAGAGAAGACAGTGGACATGGAGTCCTAGAACATGAGAAACACTGGTTCCAGAACTGAAAGTAGGAACAAAAGTATGTTGAGAAACCTTTCTCTGGCAAATGAAGGCATGTAAAAAGACATAGTATAAGCAGTAAATAGTCTTTCTATTGTACATCCACAAGACCTCAGATGTTTTCCTGAAAATGGTATTTTCTTCACCATGTTAGACACTAAGAGGTGGTCCAGTGCTTTAATTTGACATAAGACTGTTCAGTATATAAAGGGGAAGATAACAAAAGATACATCTATTATCAGTTGGGGATATCTACTATTTACAAATGTCAACCTCTTCCCTTAAATCAGTATTAATATTCAACAATACAAATGTAAACTACTGAAAGAAATTTTCTGGAAAATTCAGAGTTGTGTACAGGTGGGATTAAAGCGTGAAAGAGCTGCAAGAAACGTAATTTGCTCAGAATTTCTGTAAGAAATTACAACATTTAAACACAGCTATATTTAAACTCTTCAGAAATATATAAAAGTCAGGTATAGAAGAAAATAAAACTGCCCAAAACTGATTAAATTGAATCTCATGACCCCTATGAATCCTCATCTGTTATTGCTCAGAAGGAATAAATTTCAGGATTGCTGTATTTACCACATTCATCTGAAGAGGACATGATGATTAAAAGATTTCATTGATGTCTTGAATGGCCTTCCACACACATTTAAGCCTCCACTGAAGAGGTCAACAGGAAAATGAAAAACACCTTGTGCTTGATGGAGGAGAAAGATAACCACAAACTCCTAAATCACACAGTATCTTACAGAATGTAGCTTCAAATATGGTCAGCTTTTCCCTTTCCTCTGAGTTACATGTTTGTTCTCAGACACTGAAGGAAAAGGACAAAAATTATACCTATAAAGTCAACAAAAGTGCTTTGAGCTGAGGTTTTGAAAGCAACAAGAATTACACCTGGCACTGTTATGCTGAGATGTTGCTGCACTGTCTCCTAGTGTGATTAAAGAGCTCTGTTCCTTATCTTTCTTCCAGCCAGTATGAACAATTAAGACGAAAGCATTATTTTATTGTTTGCATTTAATGTTAATCCAATCCAGTACAAGCATTTATTCCCCAAAGCATTAATAACTTTATTAATTGCACCTCTGTTCAGCGCGTGTTCATGTTTATCAGCACACTTTGAGGTAGGCAAGGAGTAGCCCATCTGCTTAGCAAGTGAGTGAACATGGACAGAGCAGAACAGTTCATGGTTAGAAAGGCAGCCCTGAGGAAATTGTCTGATGCCACTTCACAGGATTGCCACAGCACCTTCCATGTAAGCTCTGCCATTCATCTTACTCAAAATAAGAGGAGATAGATCAGAGTCCAAGCTACCAACAAGCAAAAAGGGTGAGAAGAAACTGTGGAATTAAAAAGGTGGTTCAAGGGCAATATTTCCTGTTAAATTGATAAAGTACAGTGATTACACAGACATGTAAATTAATTGGAGAAAGCTTAATAAAATTTAGAAAATACATCACCAAAATCCATATATTTTTCTCCTTCACAGTCAATAAAAGGATAATTTTCATCATAAGTGGTGGACAATATGGGTAGAAGTTGAATTCAAGTCACCTGTATGCATGACTACTTTATACGTAAAAGTACTACCTTTATATGAAGCTCCTAAGCCAATCTAAATATTCTAGAGTATTTCCACCATTTTTCTGAAAAATATGGAAGTAATTGTATCCTGTACAAGAAATGAGAGAGAAAAAATTAGACATGTTGATTTCTTTGTTTTAAAATACCGTGATGATAAACCTTTTGTATTATTGTATAGGTGAAAATGAAAGTTGCCACTTGCATGGAGCTTTATTCTAGATACATCTGAGAGTATGTTGCTGTTCAGGTACTAATGTAGAAAAAAAATTTCACCATCTGCTGTATGAAATTAAGGCAACTATACATACAGTCAATCTTCCAAAAGGAATGATGAGTCCTCTTTATAAGCTTGTTTTTGTTTGGTTGTTTGGTTGGTTTTTTTTGGGGGGGGTGATCTTTTGTTGGTTGGTTGTTTTTTGTTAGCTTTTGTTGTTGTTTTGGGGTTTATTGATTACTTTTGTTTGGCTTCAGTTTTATTTTTATTTCTTTCTCATCCCAGAACTGGTTTTAAAATGCTTTAGACATTCTGCTTTATTTGTTTCACATCTAGTTCTCTCAGTCAATGGTCAATGCTGGCTGTTTCAAAGGAAGATAAAAACGTTTTTATTCGATTAGTTCTGCATAAAGAGATGTTTTTTCCTCTTTTCAGTAGAAGATCACATTACGCACTGAAGCATAAAATTTTATTATTCTAGTAATTATATATTAGTTACAAAAACTGCCAAAGTTATTTCTATTTATGTGTCTGTAGACTTTTATAGATCTAATTATAACTGCAAAAGACTGATATAAGCAATATCCTTTGGCCTTTAGAGTACACTCTAGAGTTTTGAGCAATATTTCAAATTAAAATATTTTTGGCAAATTTGATTTCCTGAAGGTTTTATTACTTTGTGTATATTTATTTTAATTACGTTGCTGACTGAATTCTATAAATTTTAATTATTTTGTGAAGTAGAAATTTTTGGTAAAATGATTCAAAAATCAGTATGGAACAATAAAACCCCACCAACCAAAACAAAAACAAAAACAAAAAACCCAAAAAAACCCAAACAAGCAAAAAAACCCCCACTAACAAGGAAGGAACAGAAAAACAGCAATACTGTATGCTTTAGAGTTTACTTATAAAAGACAAGGGAAGTGCATGAGTTATATGAAGGTATTCAGGGTGATATAAACAAGGAATAATTATAAATAATAGGAAAAGCTTTTTGTGAAAATGAAGTTGTTTAATGGGACCATACCCAATGCTAGTAATGAACTGAAACACCTTCCTGACATCAGCTGCCATTGCAGGGCATTCTTGTTCCTGTAATCCCTGTAACACCCACCCCCATCAGGTGTGTCAGTTATTTTATGCAACTACAGTGCAGATAAAAAGTCATGTTTTAGCAAATTAATTGCACCCTGAGTGACTGGAAATGCAATCCAATATTAACTGACTTGCACAGAATAACACAGTCCATCTTCACACACAGGCTGTGGAATCCTATCCTTACCACTGCTAAAAAGTGACACAGTAGAGTACTGAAACTGTTCCAGGAACACAAAAGCCTAATGTTCAAAAAGGACAAAACAATCAAGACTTTAGTATCTATCAGGAAAGAGAGAAAAGAGAAAAAGAATCATTTTGTTACAGGATCATTCCACTGGTCACTCATACCCTAAATGCTCTACACAGACTTGATTTTATAATCTCAAAAGAGTATAGTAGATTTTTTCTAAAAGTCAGAGAAAGGAAAACATATGAAATCGTTTCCATGTAAGAAATAAGTTGAAATTCCTTCAGAATATAATGCGGTTTAAGGATGATTGCATAGAGAGCAAAATGGAGTGGGTGTGTTTGGCTGTTCACCATTTTCAGTAAAAGGAGGCAGGGTGGAAACAGAGCCGCTTCCTCAGCAAGTGGCAGAACTGTACAACTCACTGCAAGAAATGAGAAGGGGGCTAAACTTCCCTGAGTGTGCTCCCAGGGAAACCACGCTCTGTACAGAAGGCAAATACATTAAGGTTTGCTACATGCCCAAAACCACATTTGGTTTGTAAGGTCTCCTAAAAAGGAAATATTAGGAACAGTAAGAGGAAGTATCATATATGTTCAGCACCTCACTGACAGCAGCAGACAGGATATCAAGTGAAATGGACCTTGATGTGATTCTCTGCTAATACTCCTATATTCTCGAAGTTCTCAAAGACATGTTCCACACTTCAGTGAATTGCTTTTAATTTGCTGAAAATAACTGCCTTCTCTACAAAACTGAAGTCAACAGATACCAGTTCTCTAGTCTGTGGGAATAACTTTTCTTTATTGTAGCCTGCTAATCTGATCAGGCAGCCCTTGGCAGCTGCTGTACTCCCAGGTGAATGGTACAGAGATATGAGTAGAAACTCTGATGGAAGGATCTGCAGTTTTTATAGTCAGTAACAACACTGCAGGAGGGAAGGGATGGAAAGAAGAGAGGAAAACCAAGTCCAGAGATCATGGAAATTGCTGTCAGCTCCATGATGTCTCTTTTGTAAACAACTGTAGGTGTAAAATATGACTTATGGATAACTTGTGGATAACTATTCCACCATTGCCCTCCGTGGGCTGCAATGAGGCATCCTAACTCACCATGGTATTCACCACAGGCTGCAGTGGAATCTGCTCCAGCACCTGGAGCACCTCCTCCTGCTCTTCTTCCCTGACCCTGGTGTCAGCAAAGCTCTTTCTCTCGCATATTCTCACTGCTCCCTCTGGGTGAAACTGCTGTTGTGCAACAGCTTTTCCCCTTCTTAAATCTGTTATCACAGGGGTGCTGCCATCACTGATGGGCACAGCCCCGAGCTGCAGAGGGTCCATCCTGGAGCCAGCTGGAATTGCTTCTGTCAGACACGAGGGAAGTTTCTGGCATCCTCTCACAGAAATCACCCCCGTAGCCCCCACTACCAAAACCCTGCCACACAAACCAAATACAGAAGCAACTGCAACTTTCACAAGGTTCGGTGTGGCCAGGGTCTCTTCCTGGGCTTATGTGGATAGAGACAGCCCTTTACACAAGGCAGAATCTAACTCAAGGATCTTACCACACTGCAGAGACACAGCCACAGACATAAATAGCATCATTAGAAAAAATTGTCTTTACATTTTCCTACACACAATAACATTGTGGCACATGAGCAAAAATTGATGTTCATACCATGAAAATTTGATGAGGGCCAGCCTAAAATGGTGTTTATTGTTTCACAGGCCCAGCAATTTCAGTGGCTCTCATTGGCTTTGCACTTCAGCATTGTTGTTGCTAAGCAGCATGTTGAGAACAATGCACAATATCCTGTCAGTTTACAGGAAATCACAATGCTAACTTTCAAAATTATTCCTTTAGCTGTCCAGTGTTCGCTTCCAGCCTTTAAACGTCACTGCATGTTTGTCTGAAAGAAACAACCACCTTAGAATATATTTTTGTTAATGTACAGAACTTCAAGGGGGGGAAATCCTATATAGTCAGGGAAAAATCCTTTCGAACAGTGAAAGTCTGTGTCACAGATGGAAACATTTAATGATTGCGTTCTATTTAGTCTTTACACTACAGTCATTACCATAATCACTCTATGTGTAGAAATAACAAGCAAAGACATCCTTAGTACACTTATCTTGCAGGGTGATATGGCTGAATAAGACTCAGAAGAATCTCTCTTGATGTGTGCATTACAAAGATTACATAAAAAAAAAAAACCAAACAAGAATTGTATTAGAGTTGACCTCAAAAAGTACAAATCTCTCTGTTAAAGAGGAAACATTTCAAATTTCTTAGCAAATATTCTCCCTAGCTGGAGACAAGAAAGAAACAGATCTCTGCTGCATGATCTTCCTCAACCTCAGAAAAAAAAAAATTAAGAAAATTGAGCAATGGATACAAATGTTTTGCTTTTGGTTAAACTTTCTTTTGTTACTACATAGAAGCAGATAAGTCTAGGAGTGCAGATTTTTGCAGCTGATCATCATGGACATTCTAGCTGGCTCTATTTTAAAAAGTTGCATTACAGAGCACTTCCCACAACATCCAGCATGCATTTTGCCACAGCTCAGAGCATTTCTGCAGGCAGAAACAGACCCTCTTTCAAGCAATGATCCAAACAGATACCACTGCTGAGTAGTAGCTGTAAGCTGAACCCCTCAGTGGGTCATGTAAACTCTTATCCCGGACAAGTAAAATTTGTTAATATAAAAAATATGGTTTGCTATAAAGATGCATTTAAACTGTTACCTAAAAGTGTTGTGAACCCACAAAGTTCACAAAGTGCATCTGAGATGAGCTACACCAAGAAATCAGTCTCTGGTGGCTCTTTCCTGAGATTTTAGTAGCTTTTTTATTATAAAATATAAAAGTGTTTTGGAACATCCTTTACTATCAAAACCAAAGCTTTAAAAGTTTCTAACATTGCCACAGGGACTTGCATGTCCCATTAAGAGGATGGAGTCTGAATACAACAAAAATAAAGAATCAGAAAGCTCGGCTAGTGTTCCTCCTGGGGTAACATAAACCTGAACTTTCAAATACCAATCTCATTTGCAATAAACTTCCATGACCGGCTTGGCAGAAGTAGGAAGCCAATAGAACTATAACTGGCACCTTATCAGAGAGATGTCTGGAAAATTTTGCTCATATCTTTCCTGTTTATCTTGTGCTTGAAGTTGAGTGCAATTTCTTGGGTTTGATGTAGTCTCATCAGTGTTTTTTCCCAGTGCCTGAGCGGTTCTTAATGACATCCTAAAGGGGAAGGCTACTCATTAGCAGCAGTAACAAAGCAATGTTGCTCACATAAATTAATGATCCATTCTCATGGTAGTCCTTGACACTGGGAAATATTAACTTTGTTTTATTGATCAGAAAGACAGAGAAGTGAGATAAAATGACTTTCTGCAGCCATGCAGGAAATTTCTAGTAGGCCCAAGAACAAAATACATCTCCTAAATTCCACTTCAGGGGTTTACATTTCAGTAGCTCTGTGATAAATGTGGATGGAGTAAAAAGATTTGTCCTGTTCTGTCAAAAAGGGTCTCTCCTTCATCATCTGTGTCCAAGCAAATATTGCTAATGTACAGGATCGGTGCTTTCATTGCTCTTACCTTGGGGTTATTGGGATCCATCCCATCCAAACTGTATTATTTCTGGTAAATGTTTTCTGAGTCTTATTTCCCTTGTGCAGGAAGCGAGGATGGTGCAAATAATTGCACTGATGCTGGCACCACACCGCACAGGCAGGAGATGGATATGGTGCCTAAGCAGTATCAGTAGCAATTCCCACCAGCCAAAAAGCATTTAAGCCTGTTGCCCTTATTGCAAACTATCCATATGAGCTCTGTCCCGCTCAGTTCTTTATTCTACAATAACTGTGTTTTACAACTTTTGATAAATAATTGCTACTGAATTAAGCAGGATATTGGCTAAGTGTACATTGCTGGACAAGAACCTTTGCAGATTCACAAGGGTTGACACAGTACCCAAACAATTACTTCATAAAATAATGTTATTAGAATTTCATGAGCTGCCTAAGAGTATTTTAATTTCTACCTGTCTTTAGCAAGGCATGTATACAATTACTCTTATGAGAGACAAAGAAATTAAAGTAACGTTGCTATTCCTTCTTTCCAAACTTTTATAGACTACCCATAGCAGGAAGATACCTGTTGGAGGCAGCTTTGTGGGTTCTGCTGGTAAAAACTCCTGGGATGGTAAGCACTCCCTGGAAAATGTAAGGTCATCAAGTGCTATGTCATCTTTGGGACCTTTTCCAGATATCTCTTCAAAGACAACTTGAAAATCGTCATCTCCATCTCCAGACAGGGTCAGTGCCTTGTGCTGCCAGAAATTTCCCTGGTTTCCAGTAAGATTAAGGAGAATTTTTTCATGTTTTGACATAGTTCTCTGGTAGATAATCAATGATCCAATGTGAGCTCCATACATATGATAATGGAAATTTATCTGTAAGCAAAACAAAAGCGTAAAATATGCAATAAGTGACTTCAGAAACATTCTGCTACTGTATTTACTCTAATTCTTAAATTGAGCAGTACTAGTAGCATTCAGAGTAGCCATTAGTTTTACTGATTGAAAACTAATCTAATCAAAATGCAACAAAACAACTTAGTAGTGCCAATTTTTGAACTGCTTTCTGTCTCAAAGCAGCTCCATTTATGCACAGTATTTCTCTTAATGTAAATAATACGTATAGATATATTGTTACCTCTATTTTTAATTACTATTTTAAAATTATTACCAACTTATTAACAATTAAAATTATATATTATATTATATTATATTATATTATATTATATTAATTATATATTAATGTTCAAACTTCCATTTTGTGTTTGATTATGGGAACTGAGATGACACTCATTGTTGCCTTGACACTTGAAGACCATGAAAATTTGGAGAAATGTTATTTCAAAATAAGGTACAGTTAAAGTTTCTGGAAAATTATATTTTTAGCAAAAGCTATAAAGAATGTATCAAAAAACAATGAAACTTTTTATTCTAGATTTTCAAAGAACTGTTCCAGCTGAAGTCACTACAATGTGCTGTAGTGTTTTGGGAGACCAAGGCTTACATTTCTCCGTTCTCAAGAGAAGAGCTGGTGACAAAGCCTTCTGTCACACATCCTTGCTTTTGCAGTTGTATTAATTGAAAACCAATTGTTACTGTACTTTTACACATTTTCTCCATAAAATCACAAACCATTAGATAGTTGTTTGTTACTTTGAACAGGTTGCGTAAGACATTGTAAATCACTGTAAACTTCATCTGAATCTCCCTGAGCACGCATTTACTTCCAGAAATCATTATTCTCCTGTACCACGACACATTTTTTCTTATGATTTCAATGAAATAAGATCAGGTCCTGACTTCTCTACAGGAAGATGGGGTTTTTTCCTCAATAATTAGTTCAGTAATCATCTTTATTCATGTTAGGAGTATTCTCTAGGTGCAATCTAGAAATCTAATTCTTTGTTCCTGCTACTTACCACACCCTCACATACCTTGCAGTTTTTATTCCTTCTGCTTAGAACAGGACTTGAAATGCTAGCTTTCTGTCCTGGTAGCTGAAAAAATGAACTCTTTATAAAAATATAATGACCAGATGGCTCTTGCAGTGTATGATCAGTAGCTGGTCCAGTGCCCAATTTTGCAGTACTGCTAGTTCTGAGGTGCCAGTCAAAATCATCATTTTCATCTTGCTTCCATCCACAAAGGTCAAACTCAAAATTACAGTGCCCTATAGATGTACGTGAAATATATTTGCACACACATGAAAAGAGATTTATTTTCAAGTAGATAATTAGGTACATATAGTACAACCTAATACTCAAATCCATACCAAAAAAAAGCTTTACTATGAAAAATAATATTAATGTATCTTGTTAAAAAGAGCATTTTAACTGTTCTAGACTATACTAATAGGATAGACCTACTTGCATATATATGAGGTGGATCTCAGTGCTTTTGTTAGTATAGTCAACAGAGTCCTTGGTATAAATATAACCAAATTTAGCAACCTATTTTAGCTCCTTACGGTCTTAACTGGCCCTCCACAGAGCATTCAAGATACGTGCAGAAAACTAACCTTTTTCTGAAGGAACATATTTACGTCAGGTGAGAATAAGAACAAATGCCTGTATCTAGGGAGCAGACACATCCAAATGAATCTACTGAGCACCATAAAAACACAGCTTCTATACAGATGTATATAGGCAAAACATAAATGTAAGTGTGAGCTGAATAACACCCAAAGTTAGTCTAACTCTGCACAATTCCTCAATTCACATGTATTTTCTTAATTAATATAGAAACGTAGATAATTGTGCTGCTGGTGGATTGTGTCCAAAGGGCAATGAATTCAGTGAAGGTTCTGGAGAACAGGTCTGATGAGTTGTGGCTGAGGGAGCTGGGAGTGTTTGGCCTGGAGAAGAGGAGGCTCAGGGGTGACCTCATTGCTCTTGACAACAATTGGAAGGGAGGCTGTAGCCAGGTGGAGGTCAGTGTTTTTTCCTAAGTAATGAGTGATAGGAGAAGAAACAACCTCAAGTTGCACCAGGCTGAGATGGGATACTAAGAAAAATTTTTTCTCTGAAAGGATTGCTAAACATTGGAACAAACTGCCTGGGGAAGTGGTTGAGTCACCATCTCTGGAGGTCTTTAGAAGGCACATAGATGTGGCGCTTAGGGACATGGTTTGGTGGTGAAACCGGCAATGCTAAGTTAACAGTGGGATTCAATGATCCTAAAGGTCTTTTCCAACCTAAGTGATTCTATGATTATCTACATTTCTTGACTTGTACTTAACACCTAGAATAGAAGAAGGCTGTCATATTTTTGGTTGTTTTTATACGATACAACATGCATGCTGTTTATCAATTTTTGTATCTTGAATGTCAAAACAACCAGCATGATGAGTAAAGTGTCCACATAAATGAATTGCATCATTCCAGAAGTTTAAGTTTTATATATTTTTCCCTCTATACATCTGTAAGTTCGTCATAATGATTACCAAGGAACACTAAAATTGCTGAAATAAGCTGGAATAACAGCAGAGACTTACAGAGAATTTTGACTGCGCCCTGAATATTCTTACCATTATTGCTGAAAAGGAAAGTGTTTTGAAGACTAATTTGGAAATTGTATGGATCATTTTGTAGGACAATATCAGAAATTACAAAATGTCTCTTCCAAAATATAATCAAAATCTGAGCCTCTTCTGAGGTCTGATAAAGTTCAGCCACTTGAAAGTAGTTTTATTTAATTGAAAGGTATCTGAAGCATCAGTAATGAGGCCAAGGACCTAGAATCCATGGGCCAAAACAGGACAGACAGCTACCTCAAAAATTTCAGGCTGAAATCAGATAAAATATTTTTCCTTTGAATTTTAATCTGTGAACGTCATAAAGTGAAAAAGTTAGAAACTTTTCCTTAAAAATACGAGCTATTTAGCAAAACTAGCTTCACTGTCTTTTACCTTTGTCTGCAAATATAATTCCATCTGAAATAACAATTAAAACCAACCCAAACCTGATGAACTAAATGATACAATTATCTTTTATGAAAAACACAGATAGTAAATTTACTCAACTGAATGCAACTGCCCATAAAATTTGTTATAATCATATTTTTCCAGCTGATTTAGTTACTTAATATTTCAAGTTCATTCTTAAAGAAATTCCTTCCATTATTTACAAGTTCCATCTTGAATTGATAAAATTCATGCACACAACCGACCATTTTATTTTAAAGACTTGTTTTCAAGAATCAAGACCTTAAGCCACGAGCACTGATATCCCTGCTAATGCTGTATATATTGAGTATTACCTAATCTAAGTTTGGATGTCCTGGTAGGATCTCTGTAGTCAAAGAGAAATATTCATATCTACAGGACAATTTATTTAATGGAACTCAAACAATTGATTTTAAGTTGCATGAACTTCAGCCTGAAAGCAAGTTACTCCACTGATGAAAAAGAGAATTTAGGCAGCCTGCTTAGAAGCTCAGGTTACTGCAGATCATTGTACGTTTGCATATTGAATTATTCCTTCATCATTAAAGCACCATAATGCTTCACTCTAAAGCTTACAATTAAAATGCAGTTAGGGAAATTATTTTAAAGAATTTTACAACTTTTTTTCTTTCCTTAAAAATTAATAATTAAAAACACACGTTAGAGGAAAGCATTCCCTTTGTGGAACTGTTTCAATTCATCTTTTCCAATAGGAAATTGGAATAAAATCCTTATTGTAGTGGCTGTAAAACTAAATTCCATCAGTTTATTTGAACCATTTTGCCCTTAATGCTTGTTTTTACTTATTTGATTATTTCGTGGGAAACACAGAGAATCCAGAAAACTCAAAAAAAAAAAAACCATCATGAATAAGAACTTTTTTTAAAATTTCAGAAAATAGAAGCCAAAGTTTGAGATTCTTTTTCAACAGAATAATTGCAACTTGAAATAGTCTTCATTGTTAGTTGCAGAAGATCTGAACTGGTCCCCATATAGGTTAGTGATGTACTATTCCTGGATTGGAATTCATTGAGTAGTTTAATAGTATGAAAATAATTGGTAAAACATGGTTGCTTTGCCATGTACCTTGGTTTTCATAGGATATCGGCGTACCTTTGCTTCATAGAATTGTATTCACTGAGAATTTGATAAACTGAATTCATATTCTTGATAAAAATGAGGCAACTGTTAATATGGTGCCAAACAATGCAGATTTGATGGTGTAAGCATTTCCCACACTTGTAGTAGAAAAAAAGGAGGTGTTAATACCATATATTGTGATCCATGAGGGGCCATTTGATATGAAACATCATTCTTTGAATCAGATACTACATATGCTGCTTCTTGATATAACTTGTAAAACCAAAATTGCACAATAGTCAGATTAAAATGATTTGCTGAGACCTGACAATCCTTGAAATATCTAAGGAGGTAGGTCCCTCATCTCCCAATGGTATATTATGCTTGAATTATTTTTTCAGCTTTAATACATTCTTTTCATGTGGAAAGCAGGATAATTTTATTCTGCCTTTAAAGACAGCTGCTTTCTGAGTTATTTTAAGAAATTCATTAGCAGCTCTTTGTATTTTCTATTGTGTGATTTTAAATTAAATAATAGTAATTTAAAATCCTTAAAAGCCAAGGAATAGAATTAAATTATTACCTTCTTGTTTGCTTTCTTAGCTGATGAGCTGTCAAAAGTATTTAAGTAATAAAAATTCACAGCAGGCACAGTTATTTATGATAATTATATTAAAAAACTACCATACTTACTGCAAATACTAGGGCTTTCATCTGAGTTATCTGCACAGTCATTTGCAAAATCACACAGATTGTTCTTTGGGATGCAGTACTTGTTGGCACACATGAATTCCTCTGATGTGCAAGGTTTGTCTGAGATAAGCAGAGGGGAGCAATCTTCAAAGGTAATATCATCCACTGCCATGTCTCCCATGTAACTGACACCACGTTTTGCCCTGAAAATAACCTAATAAAAATTACAGAGCTATTACAGTAAGCCACTGATAAGATACAGAAAAGCTTAATCACACAACATGAAAAGAGCAGAGACTGACAGTCCTCACAAATCTTTGAATATGGAGTGGTCACTTCTTACTGTCAAAGTATAATTCTACAAAATATTGTACTAGAGTTGTTACAGATCTGTTACTATAATTATTGAAGGACCATGTTCTAACATTACCAAGCACACTAGAAAAGGGAAATAAATCAAGCACTTCAAAGAGATGCTAGTCCTCTCTTATTCTGACTTAGTAGTAAGGGTTCCTCCTACTTCTGCAAAGTAAGTCTGAAAAAGACTAGTCTGTCATTCATCATTCATTCCCCTGAATGTAAAAAGAATTTTAAAATTTCATTAAAAGTCCAAGACAGAAGCATCAGGAAATGTAACTCTTTTAAAAATATGTTCCCGACTAGCTCTGGTTTTTTGCTTTTTTTTTTTTCACAGGTCTAACACTGAGCAAGTATGTCTAAGAGGCTTGGGAATCTGCTATGATTTCAAAGTGAACATCATGCTGAAGATTCTTTATTCAAAACCCAGATGTTTTTACTTACTGCACACTAAGGAGAAAGAAGCAGAATATTCTAAGCAGCATTGGATTCAAGGGTAGAAGGGATTCTCAGTCTTAAAAATGGATATCAGTCTGAGATTAAAGAGGAGTGAGAAATCTCCAAAAACTTGAGTCTGTCTTACATAACCAATCAGATAGCCAAAAAGATGGTTTCTTCTATTTGGGAGGAGAGGTACGTGCGTGGGGTAAAAAGGAAAATGCGAAGAATGTTTAATGCAGAAGTACTGAAAGCCAACTGTCTGGGAAATACATACCTGAAAATTCGAACGAATTCCTAAGAACACTTCTGCTCTGTTCCACTGGGGACCTTGGCTGCCACAGTTTGAAGTGGCACAGTGGCACTTTTGAGTCCACAGTTTAGAAGTCCTGTTACTGCTTTTACAGAGTACCTAAAAAAGAAAATAATTCTAGGTCACAAAAAAAGTTTCTATTACCAACTCACTTCAGAGTCCTATAATTGCATACAAGAGTACAAAAGTATCTTGAATACCTAATCTCTATTCCACCATTAAAATTAACAGAATCATGGAATATCTGGAATTGGAAGGGACCATCAAATCCAAATCCCTACTCCTTGCAGGATTACCTAAAGCTAAATCATATGACTAAGACTGTTCAGGCACTCCTTGCACACCTTCAGACTCGGGGCTGTGCCCACTGCCCTTGGGATCCTGTTGCAGTGCCCAGCCACCCTCTGGGTGAAGAACTTTTCCTAATGTCCAATCTGATGCAAGTGGATATGTCAGACTGTACTAAGAAAACAATGCTTTAAGATTTTCTGATCTCCTCATAAACATACCCAGCCCAGAGACTTGACTGGACTAACATATCTCGTTAATTTACCCAGAGTGGCTAGCAATGAATAAAAATTGGTCATTAGTGTGTTGAGATTCAGTTGTACAACATGGAAACAGCCCTAACAACGCTTACTGAAAAATATCCTTGTTCATGCATACTGCTCTTTCAGGACAGATTTTCTTGTCCTGATTCTTATGAAACATTTTGTTTCTTCCACAAATAAAAATGTTTTCTTTTTTTATAAAGACCAAATTTCATCTGTCTGAGCAATGAAAGATGTTTAAAAGCCCATACTCTTGTAAACAGCAAATTGGAGGGAATGATGACACTTTTCAACATGAGCAGAAAGTTCTAAATATGCTTTGGTCCAACCTCTTGGGCATCCAAATTCAACTGAGCTGACAATTACAAGATGGGTGTTTTATGAAGTGTGTCAAGCTGTGTCTCCAGCCAGTACTAGCACAGCTAAACATCCATTCACCAGTTGCCTGGACCGCTTCTGCTTTCAAGGATTTACTGCTACTCTCTGTAATCTTCTTAGGGCAGCCCAGGTATTTTTCATCATAATGTAAAAACACCTATTTTTTTTTGTTTTAAATTTATGCAGTCCCATGAGTGTATATGATTTCGCATAACAGGTGAATTCTGACGGGGAAACAGAAAATCCTCGCAATAAAGAACTTTCACTTTAGGGGAACAAAAGGAACAGATACTATATTAAATTGGCTAGAAAAACAAGTGAATTCTGACTCTATAGACAAGAAGAACTGCCCACAGAAGACATGAATTTTAAGTGAAAATAAGCAAATTAGAGAGAAAGGGATTACAGATATTATTTGAAAGAATAAAGTGTGCTGAATAAGAAAAATATCCTTTTTTACTCTCAAATACAAATGATATATTTATATGAAGGTAGATACATGTGTGTGACTATAGATGCATACGCACACATTTTTACAGCCTGCAAATTGTCTATTCTTTTATATATCCAATTCCCTCATCAGAAATTCATGTTTTCTATCATATCAAGATAAAGGTTAAAATTTTAAAGTAAAATATGGCCATAAATTTGTGTGCTAGTAAAACCCAGGGTTTCCCTGTGCCTTAATGCACTTCAAAGCTCTACACATTTCAGTTACATTGCAAAATAGCACATCTAACACTTTGGTAGAATTACCCATGCCAAGTCAAAATACAGGAACTAAATAAAAAAGATTCCAACAAATAATCAAACTGAGGTTACTCAGGAAAATGACAGCAAATCAGTGTTTAAGACAGAAACAGAAACATAGGAAGGTAGCCATTCATGGAAACAGCAGGACAATCTTCAGCAATCCTACATGATATTTGATGACATGGATGCAGCCCAAAACACAAAAGTCCAGAAAATGTGGTAGTCTTGGGGGAGGAGTTGGATAAAAGGCCTTTTAAGCATAGAGAACGTTCACATTCATACAACACTTAAAACCTTCTTAATGTAAATAATGAGAGATCACCTGAATAAGTTTATATTCTGAGTTATTCTTGCACCATATTAATTGATTAATAAAGCAGTTGAAATCAGGCAATTGTTAAGAATGTGCAAAGGTTGCATGATTTTCCTTTGGTACATCTTAAAATCAGTTAAGTTGGGGGTGATGGAGAATCAGTTAAAGAATAGAAGGAAATTGTAGTCAGTGTTGAAACTGAGAAAAAAACTCCATACTAAACACATTTGCCTTTTGTGGTGGTAATCCTGGGCATGGCTCCAGAGGATTTGCTGTTGGTTTCTGCAAAACACTCTTCCAACATGATTCCAACTAACATGACTTCCTACACTGTAAAGGAGCCCTAGACCCTGGAGTATGCAAAAAAATCCCAAAGCATGTTAATCTGTTCCAAGCCTTAAAACTGAGGACAAACCATCTTTATCCTCTGATTTCACACTGATTCTGATGAATTAATATTTGACTGCTAGCCAAGCAGCCTAGCAAAAAATTTACCTAGCTGGGAGAAATTCATAATTTTAAAAAATTGTTTAGAAAAAAAACCCAAGAGTATACAGAACACTCTTCCACTGAATATTAGCAAGTCACTTGCATGGGGTGTTGGTCACCACATCCCAGATTTCATTCCTAGTGTCAACACATATATTAATTTTGTTTTCAAAATGGTTGAATTCTGTCAGCTTTTTATTATAATTTGTTATTCTAAATAACTGAGCTAGTGAGAGTTTATTTTTGTGTTTAAATCCACATGCACTGCCCACATCCAATACGATACTGAGTGCACAGGTGACTGTGTAACTTATACTGAGCATTTTTTTCAATCTATTTCTGATGCTGTAGGTATTTCATAACATTCCTGGGAAATTCCACTGTAAGTATATAGTTGTGTGGTAAAAATAAGCTTTTTTAGAGCAATGTTGCTGTTTTATTAATTTCCCTCTGCAGTGACTCATATGATCTACAAGATGCTAATAAGTTAAATTTCCTTAAAATGCTTTTTTTTTTTTTTTTTTTTTTTTTTTTTTTTTTTGGCTGGAGTGAATAAAAGGGTGTGGCAAAGTAAATTTGTTGCTTATATGCCACAAAAAGAGTTCAGTGCTGCTTACGTGAATCTCTGAAAGTGATGTTCGGCTTGCCAAGGAATAACCCCTTTCTACAAAATTTTATGTCAGATTTTGATACAATTACTTCATTTTTTCATGCTCCCATATTTAGCCGAAGACCTCAGTGTCCAAATATCTATTGTTGGTCTTCAGCGTCAAATGGTACTGCATGATACAAACATTTTCTGGGATAGAAGTTCCAACCACGCTATGTCTATAATGGTCAGAATTTTTGGTTGTTGCAGAAATGTCTAATTTCCCTAGTCTACTTGAGCTAATGCTTCCTTCTGATCATAACATGTTGAGAGCATTAGAGTGTTAGCAATTGTTCATTTTTATTTATTAGGAGGCTAGGCTTTAATGAAGCTAAAAGAGAAGACATAAATTTCCTCACAGTAATTTCATGCAGAAAGACAAAACAAAACAAAACCAAAACCACAATAAAACAAAGCATCTCCGTATCTCCAGAGAACCTATTGTTGAACCATTCATATGGTTCCAGAATATGATTTTGCATCTGGGCCCTGTAAGGGAGATGACTGGGGTAGCAATGTCAGCTGTGCGACCAAATTCCCCATTTGAGCTGTCTGCAAACAGATACCAGCCTTCTTCAGTGCACCTGCCCAGAGAAAAAGGGTTATCATTCATTAAAACAGAACATTTCATCAGAATTAATTTATTATTGCAATATTTCCTTAGATAACATCTGCTGTCTGGATATCTAGATGCATCTTAGTGTGTAGCCAGAATCCAAAAAACACCTTGCAAAGGCAGCTATTACTTTCATATCAGAGACTGGCAAAAAGAAAAAGAGCTGAAGCCAACCCACGGGATTGTGTAGATGTGGGCTAGAGGGACTCCCTACTACCCTCTTTCTCAAGGAAATCAGAGGGGTTGATCCTGGCTTAAAGTCAGGGAAATCCTGGATATTGGGTGAAATTTTGTCTCCTGAGCTACTGCAAAAGATGAGGCTGTCTTTGAAGTAAACAGCAGACTCTTGGTTGTATGGAGAGACCAGAAGTGCAGCTTTAGTGTTTTGGGTATTTAAGATTTAGTCCCTAAAAACCTTACTTTCCAAAATAAAATGCAGCTGTTGACCAAAGACAAGATTCTCTTCTCTCCCAGTGCTTCACACTCAGTGCTCCTCAAAAGAATCTTTCCAACAAGTGCTTGCAAACCTAATTATGGAGCCTGTGTTTTTAAATAGGTGCTGGTATTAGGTTTTCCTTGCTTTTCCGCTTTCATATTGGCCAAGTTCTAAACAACCACTCTGTAAAGTTGCATGACTACAGCTGTGAGAAGACAATGGCCATACCCAGCAAGCACTGCTAAGAGAAACACAATATGCTCAGAGATGCCATGTCATGTCATCTCTTCAGAGACTGAAAATTTTGCCTATTGGGAAGGGTAAGGAATTTGATGGTGTAAATTTAGAAACAGGCCTTCAAAAACCCTCACAAATCAGAGACTGGTTCACTGCTTGTTAGATTCTACCTCCCATGGTGTCACTCCAGAAAAGAAAAACAAACAATTAAGAAGGCAACATTTAAAAATGTGGGGCAGAACTTCATTTTGTGTAGATCAGACATGTTACATGTGAAATTACTGAAGACTGCTCATAAACCTAGCAGGGACCAGAGTTCCTCTGAGGGGACTTCTAGGGAGAAGAGTAATGATCTGGATCATTATCAAATCAGGATAGTCTCCATGGTCTTATTTTTCTTTTCCCTCAAAGGCAGATGAGACAGTTGCTGCTGAAGCTTTTCTTTTATCACTGAATCCTGGCAATTCAGATGTCTTTATAATTACTGCATGTTTTTACTTCATCCTTTGGCCTAAATATTAAAACATTCTCGAATAAACTGTGTGTACTATAACTAATAGCTGAAAACTTTGACAACTTATAGGTATTTCAAGAAGTATGTATTTGGACAAATAATTTATTTCCCTCCTTTCTGCTGAAGAAAGCTGTTATTTCAAGGTAGCAATTTTAGGGTTTTTTTTTTGCCTTGGTGCTGAGCATTCTACCAGAGTCAGGCTTGGAGATAAAAGAGGATCCAGTTCTCTTAAGGTTTGCAAAAATATTGAAAAATTCAGAATTTACTCTGCTTCTGAGACCTCATGCCTTCAATGGCCCAAGGGTATTGGCACTGTATTTACAACAGCATTCAAAAGGACTGTAAGAAGCAGAATGATAAAAAGCTCTGAAAAGCAGCAGCGCTTATAGCCCTCATACTTCCCAGAGCATTCAGTATTATGTTCATGCCTCTCAGTGAGATTAGTTCAAAACAGTGGCTGGGTACAATCCGTACTATGATGAAATTCAATCATCCATCTCTTATTGGTGCATTCTGTCAGGTAAGTTTTTGACCTGAAGGCAGCCCAAAGATCATATCTGTGCTCAGATACTACTGTCCCATAGCATGTCCTAAGAAGGTAGGTGCCATTGCAATTCTTTTGACCTTGTTTTAATGCTTGCGATAATATCACATTTAAAATCAGTAAACCAGAATGTCCCCTGTATGAAACACTTCACAGTGATTAGACACAGCGGTGGTACGTGATTACAAGAATATTAAGGTTGTGCAAGCAAGTAATGGGAAATGGAGGGATCAGAAGGGAATGAGTAAGTATGTGTACAACATCCTTGTTGACTTTCACTTCCAAAACGGAAATTTTTACACTTAGGACTACAAGAGCAATATGCTTGCGACGTATCCATGTTTAAACGGAAAGCTTTCTTCTAGTGAAAATTAACTTGCATCATGTTTGCTCACAGAGCAAAGTAATTTCTCCATCTTGAATTCTTAAGATGCCTGGTAAGGAAGCCTGCATGGAGTTTCCAGGGAGGTGCATGTTCTACAGGGGGAAGAGTTTGAAGAAAGTAATAATTAATCATTCTGTTTGCAGACAGTTCAAGTGCTAGAGGGCCCACACCTTCTGTGGACACAAATCTTTTAGAAGAGCCAATTAATGCACATGCAATCATCTGTTCAGTTTTTCAAGCTCTGACTTTGAAAGTAAAGGATTTCTTAGCTGGTCTACTTGTATTTTGAACTAGTAAGAAATATGCAGTGACAAGCTTTCCATAAACATAAATTATGAATTCCTCTTACTCTGCTCAGAAGATGTTCTTGTCTTCACCCCCAACCTTTGTTTTTTAAGTGATCTTCAGGGAAGGTAACCATTTCTTCATTGTGAGGGTTAATCAAGTGACCCCTCCTTAAATTCATTTCTTTCCTATTCCATAAAAGCACTCCCTTGATTTGTTTGGGTTTTGGTTTGTTGTTTTGTTGTTTTTTTTTTTTTTTTTTAGTGAGACCTCAAGTTGATGGTAACAAGTGGAAAACAAGGCATTTTTCAACATGTATAAAAGTGAATAAATCTGGCTTTCAAAGTAGATCTTATGTAAGTGCTGAAATTCAGCAGAATACAGGAAAGCTCCCCTGCCAGTAGCTGCAAGAGCTCTGGCCAATTTAGAAAACTAACCCATGGAAAACCACTTAGTTGGCAGCTACACTAAGTGTCATTAAAATCTTGATATTTACCCTTTGAAAATAATTAATTTTACCTCTGTACTACAAGCATTCCCTATTCAGAGACACTCCTGTGCCAGTCCAATAATCCTAATTAATTTCAGAGGGAAACTCACAACATTTTAATGGATACAAAACTTTCAACGTGAGCAACTGACCTATATTTGCATACTTGTCTTTGTTAATAGCTTAATATTTCAAATATCTTTTAAACTGTAGTTGGCAAAGAATGGGCATTCATAGGAGAATCTTCATGCTATTTCCCCCTTCAAGGCATTCAAAAGAACACAGTGAACTGAATATACTAATTAGGGAAAGATTAGGTGGGTTAAGAAAAGTTGGAGACCTATCAAAAGATTAGGCCCATCTTAAATCTGGCAGTGTTATCAAGTCTTGTCTCTTGCTGTGAATTACACATTTCACAGTAATTGTCTTTTGTTGCAATATCTGAAAGTGGATCAAAAATTACTCAGATAAACCTTCTTGTACGGCAAGTTCAAGCTCTTATTTAATGAGTTGTTGGACATCTGTCAGTTTTTAAAGTATTAATTCATCTATGTATCTTCTACAAATTGTTTGAGAATGCCTGATTAAACACTTAAATGCACTTATAAAATACTCTTTACTCATTATCTTTCTTTGGGACTAAAAACTAAACCTGATTAGAAAACAAACTCTGTTTCATTTAAAAGTTCTGATTTCCTTCCAGATCTCAGCAATAATGAGAAAAACAGGAAATATAAACTGGAGAGGGAAATTTTAGTTTCCTTAGAGCTATAAGTATCCCAGTGATTAGCACACCAAACTAAATTTCAAAATTCAGAAAGCAGCACCTCCACATGCATTTCCATTTTTCCTAACTTTATATGTCCATAAAAACTGTACAGTATCTATCTAGCAAACCAGAGCCCCACAGACATATTGCACCTATTATGCATTGAAAGTGTTATTCTTCTGCTCTCCAACACCATCTGCCCAGGATCTGCCAGGTGAGTGACCTGCTATTAGAACAGATGGGTTTCTGTATAGAGAAAAAACCAAAATAGTGGTCAGGAAAACCCAGTAGGGCACTAGATGACATTCAAAAGAAGCATTCCTTGACCAAAGGGGGAGGCTTGTGGGGTACTGGGCACAGCAGGACAATGTGGGCCAACAAAGCTCAAGTTTATGGTTTGAATCAGACAGGACAGTGGCTTCAGTTTATATTTTCCACATCCTCAGCTTCCTTTATCAGGATAGTGGGGATGGGGGAGATCACTCTCTTCTCCAGATTCCTTCCCCCAAAGCACAGGTAACCAGCTGAAAGCAGTTTTGCCAAAGTTAATGCATTTCCAGTTTTTTTGTTTTAGAATAGCTAGGATTTCCTAACTAAAAAAACATTTAATCAGAAGATTTCTGAGAAAAAAAAATTAGCTAGTAGAGAGTTAAATTTGACCCTTTTAATTCTAAAAACCCCATCTATGAGGAAAAAATTGTGGTTCTCTCATTTTTTTCTTGTACTGTCATCAGAATATAGCATTGATATTTTAATGCCTTATATATTTCACACAAGGTGGTTGTAAACTGTGATACTTTGACCTTTCCATCCAACTAACTAACTAGCTAACTTCATTTTCTGTTGATTCCAATTAATTCTTGTTTATAGTGTCAAAATCAGATTATGTGAAAGTTCTGGTAAAAATTTAAGAAGGTATAAGAAGAAAACTCATTATATTTTCTAGCAACCAAAGTTGTAATGCAAATATATAGTACTCAAAATTCATTAGAGTATTCTGAAGGAAACAGGCAAAGACATGAAGACAGTTTAATCTTTATGTGTTCATAGAGAGTCCAATGTAACTTCAATATTAAGTGTAAAATGGGGAAGCTGTGTACATACTGTGCCTTTTGCTTGAAATTTGCCTGCAAGGTGGGAAACTGCTGAAAGGTGGGTAGAAAAAATAGAGAAATATTACAGAAAGTGTTATAGAAATTTTTATAAAGAATAATCCTTTTCAAAAACCAAAAACAACAACAACAGCAAACCTTAACATTTCCCTCAACACTGTACTGCCTGGAGAAATCATAAAAAATGCTACAAAAATTCAGAAGTGAAAGACACTTTAATACTCAAGAACTCATTCAAGAAGAAATTTCTCCCCTGGGTAACAGCTCCTCAGTGCACTGCCCATTGTGCTCATCAGTTCAGTCAGAAGGCCACAGGTGATACAGGAAGGAGAGGGTTCTCGTGATGGACTCTGCCAAGGCTTGACTTAAGGTGTATAGCGACTGTGAACCTGAATGAAATGTGATAGGGCACATATATTTACGAAGCATGAGAAGATTAATGATGAGAAAGAAGAATGAGCAAGAAAAATCTTGTTTCTTTCATATACTTGTTAGATATTCATTGTCTGCACCAGAAATACTTTTGACTACTTATCCTTCTGTAGATAATATAGGGTGGCCTATTATAGATCATAACATGTGAACAAAACCTTCACAGACCTCTTTTTCCAGTATTTGACACATAACACATTCATAGGCTTCAAAAAGTTTCTTTCCTGAATAAAGATTATTGCAGCTGTGAGGCTATTGTTTCAGAAAAAGAATCTATATTCAAAATTAAAATGTTATAAAATGTGTAATTTCCAATATTCTTAAAGGACAATAAGAGCTCCAATAATTTAATTAATTCAACACATCAGAGAAAGATTTTCTCTGCTGAACACTTCCAACCACTTAAATATTAATAGATATTAAATAGTCAGTAGCTAAAATC
The DNA here is from genome assembly GCA_036630365.1 of Acanthiza pusilla. Taxonomy (NCBI): domain Eukaryota; kingdom Metazoa; phylum Chordata; class Aves; order Passeriformes; family Acanthizidae; genus Acanthiza; species Acanthiza pusilla. Next base: position 34,640,375 of record JAXCHO010000073.1, on the reverse strand, counting down.
TGTTTCTAACAACTAGAAGAGAAGAAAGGAAGGCTTTCTTTGAATTAAATACAAGCATTTCTGTATAGATTTAAAAAAAAAAAAAAAGGAGAGAGAGAATTGAGAGCAAACAGTTGTTAGGAACGGATTTTCACTTACTGCCATATGTGTTAAATTAATTTCAAATTGGTTATTCCAAAAAAGAGTAAATTCTCCTATTATGATTTGAATTTTTTTTTCTAGTAAGCTCCCACATCCATTAACATTTAATATTAAGGCTTAATAAACTCAGAAACAAAAAAAAAAAAAAGTAATGTAATTGTCATGCCATCATAAAGCAGACATAATTTTTTGGAAGACTGCTTTCTGAAAGGATGTCGTAGATCTATTTCCAATTGCAGAAGCCAACCTCTACTTTACAGCTGTCTGTAAAATGATGGATACCAACAGACCTAGTCCTTTGCACAGTGCTAGAGAAAAAGCTTTCTATCTTGAGCATTTAAACTTTGGCACATGAATACAGGATTGAGTTCAATGGTTAAATCAAACTGAACGGAACCAAAGGTGCTAAACACACCGAAACACAAAGTCATTCTGAGACCTGTAATTAGACACTGACATCAGAAAGTTGCTCAAAAGAAAATCACCAGAAATGTAAGGAATTCTTGTACTAAATAAAACTGTGTTATATTTATTATTGGAACCTAAGAGTCAAAATTCCAAAAGAAAATTTCTATCTGTGACCATGCTCCAAGTGTATCACATAAAACTTTGATGCCTTGTTTTGTATAATAAATACGAATCCCAGAAAGAAAATGAGTTGGCAAAGTTTTACCCACACAAAATGATTAAAGTCTTCAGAGTTTAATTTATTTTCATTATGAGATTAATCTCATGCTCTGGCATCCTAACATAAGAGGTAAAAAAGACTTTGGGTACATTTTCTTTGTACAAAAATAGGTTTGATTAAATTATGATTACTTGCTATGAAACAATTTGACATCATCCTGCAAATAATTTCTGGCCATTATCTTATTCTTAAAAGTAAGTGGTATTATATAAATTGGACACACAAGGAAAAAAACTAACAAAAAAAACAAAGCAAACAAGAAAAAACACCACACAATACTTCATAATTTTTTCTTCTGTTTTGAAGTTCTTAGACTCTCTAATTTAAAAAATTTCTTGACTGTTGGAGAAACTGCTGGGCTTAAGTATATTACTTAAAACCTTTAATTTTGCCTAATTTTCCCTGTCCTGAATTTAGATAATGATTGTCTGAAAATCAGACACAAAAGCAAGACAGATGTTTTAAAAATATGTTTATCGGGGAGCTATTTACATCGCAATAATTATCATGTCAGGTTAGAATTTTAACTCTGCATCCATTTTTGTTTTGATTCATTAGATTGGCTGCATGAATTATCACATCAATTAAGCCACTACAAAGTTTTCAATTAACAATTGTACCTAAATATCACTCATAACGTCAAAGAATTTGCTACATTGCTAACCAGATTCTCTGAAAAAGAAATAAACTAATAACTTATCCATTTGCTGGTGTCAATTCTATACACTTGTTTAAGCCCACACAAACTGATACTTTTATTGTTATGGCGTTTAGGAAAAAACTAACTGCAACACATAATTCTGTTTCCTAAGTATAGGAACATGCCACAGGAGCTCTACATTCATACATGAATAGTGGCCTTTTCAGCGCACAGTGCCAATATCACCTAGTCCTGTGCACAACACACGACAGAGATTTTCTAGCCCAAGCCAGGGACTGTCAGGCTCCCATGATGGCTTCTGTTTCTCCAGCCTTGGGTTTCTGCATACACATACAAGCTGTTCTCTCTATTTCCGAAGTAATTACTTTCACTTAATTAATGTAATTATGGCTTCAAAGTCTCACACCTCCACGAGCCTACATGTGGCTAGCCCAAATACTTATTCTGGGGAAGCAGATGGTTTAACTCCAAATATTCACAGGTATTTTTGCTGAAAGAACTCATTGTAAGCTGCACTGCCAACTCCTCTTGCATCAGGATGAATCCAAACATTTCCATACATAGCCCTGCATATTTTATTGTAATTTGCAAACATACAAGATTACAGTTACACAGCTTGTCTCATCTAACTCCAAGGAAATTTGGGGAAAACGGATGAGAAAATAAAACTAAACGTTGCAGGGTTTTAATTCAACAAAACTGCTGCTCTGCACCTCCTGTGGTAATTTGGAAGTTTCTATTTTCTGTACTTCTCTATAGGCTAATAAACAAAGGGAAGGGGGAAACCACAGAACCAAACTGCATCTCCTGTGAAACATTACTAGAGCAATACATTTCAGAGTTTCCTGAAAACTGCAATCTCTATGGATCATTTACTTTCTCTTTTCATCAGTCCTTTTCAATACACTGTTAGTTTCGTTAAACCCTGAAAATATGTTGAAAACCAGTAATACAATTCCATATATCACTGTGCCAGTGCAAATCTGTAGTGTAAAGGTTGTGAGAGAATTTACTCAGAACACACATAGAGTGGATATTGGCTAATATACAACAATTAAATAGCAGTCAATGAAAGATTTGACAGCTAATTTATTGCAATGAGTTGCTCTTTTTTATGGAATACACTTCCTTTTCATATATAATGTAGAGACCTAGAAACAACGAGATAGCATTTTAATTCTTTGCTATTATTGAATGGTTTTTTTTTTGTGGGTTTTATATTGTTTTCTAGGGATTTTTTGTAAAAATACAGTAATTTTAATGAACTACACAGTGAAACTAACATACTGAGCTCATTCTTTAATAGTGATAGAAATTCAGGCTGTATGAATGCAGTATGATGTCATTTTAAACTAGAAGACATACAGCAAAGACTTTGTTGAAGTGGTCTTAATCTAAATACCATCTTTGCGCTCTATGGGCTATTGTCACAGAAAGCAAACATGCATGTCACTAGAACCAGGCAAGAATTTTACTGTTCGGAATGTTTACACTGTACTGAAATTTTTTATTAATGAAGTTATATAACATTGAAAATTGTTTGTACTCAATCCATTTGCTCGATACCTGTATGGATTTTTTTTCAATAAATCTTACTGTTACTTTTAACTGGAATACATTTGATTAATGCATTTTTTAAAACCCATTTCTTACTTTAAAAAAATCAAGAAACCCTACATAAAACCGAATGTTTGTGCAGAAAAGCTAATACTTTCTCCTTGACATAAATAAAAAGAATATCTTTGGGGGAGCTAGTAACTACCTTAAGCAATTTACCTAGAATGCAGTATTAATTTTCAAGTCTCTACTGAGAGAATAGAAATATTTTTTAATATGAAGTTATATAATTTAACAGAAAAATGATAATTAAAAATAGATGGTGAATAAAATATCAACTAAACTCATCTCTAACTACAGTAGTTAGTCATTAATTAGCTCTAACTACAGTAATTTCGAAAAACATTACTTAAATATTAAATCAGTGCAGAATTCACAGGACATATTGTGTTAATTTGTAGTGCTCACCCTTGGGCAAAACCGACAGGACAATAGCAATAGATAACAATAATAGCTAAAAATAACAATAACAAAATTGGTAGAAGTAGTTAACTAATAATAGATAACTAGTAAGCTAGAAAAGTCAGCATAAATTCTCTGTGTGAATAAGGACTATTTGTGAAGTTATTCACCTAAAACTGATCAAGATGATGACCATCATGAACTAAATTAAACAGTACTGAAAGAATTACAAAGCCAAATTTTAAAGGAAAAATCAGCTTGGAAAGAAGTGTAAAAGAAGGATGAAGATTTGTAATAGCAGGGATTGATATTGCAGTGGCCAACACCTGTTTTTGACGCGCCAGAGGTGATCTTGCTGGTGCCACAACCACTGAAGAGACCAGAGAGAGCATCACCCGCACTGGATGCTGCCAAAAGCCAGGCAGATTTTGGGGTGCTGCAAGGAGGGTTGATTTCTCATGGCATGTGTACCCATAAAGCTGGAGCAGCCATGTCTTCCAAACCTGCTTTCCCATAAGGGGGAACATGCTTGTGCCCCACATATCCCACTGGAGAAGGAGTGCCCATGTGTTTCTCTGGGTGGTGAAGTACTGAAACTTTTGGGAATTACTTATAGAAAAGTGTCTAGAAATTTGTGCCTGCTTATTAATGTTTTTCTTATTTTGATTCATCTGTAGAATTGATCCTGCATGTCTACTTCATTGGTTGTCAATTAATTACGTTATTAATAAATCAGTAAACTGCTTCAATATTGTAAATGGAGCAGCTTTTCCCCCTGACAATCTATACATGGTTAAAATCTCACATTCTAAAAGAGACTCAAGTACCTGCAGAAATGTACTCATGTAGTATGATCAGTTAATGGTGAGTGCTGTTCTTGCTCAGGGTAGAGATTTGCTCCTCTTCCAAGTTGCCACTTGAATGTGTTTGTGGTATGTATGGAATTATTTCCTGACATCTGTTCCCAGGCTGGTTGATGCCATCCACACAGGTCTTTATCTTCAAAGTCACAAACTTCCATAACTTTAGAGATTAACAGTGATTATGTCATGTTTATATAAAAATTGAAAATCCTTAATTCATGTTACAATGCCATAAGTAACATGGAAATAAAAATAATTCAGTTTTATACTATCTATGAATACTCACACATTACTAACGTGTAATTTTTTCCTTACAGATAAAACATCAGTTTTATATGTTCTCCTCCATTAGACAGATTCTAGTTTTGGGAATATACCAATTCATTTGCACCTCAGTATCTACCTTCATATGCGTTCTGACCGGCTTTCAGGTCATTCTAATAATCTCACATGTAGTATACATGGAAATTCATTTAAAATTCATCAGCTGAGAACCTGTGAGCTGCTGTGTGGTTCTGTCTCCAGTCCTGCAGACTGATGACATTAGCAAATCTTTGTCCATTGTGTACAAAACTCATGACCAAAATTCTTAAAAAGAAATAATCAAACCACTATTGCAAGCAGTCCACACAAATCCTGAAAGGTACATAACAATGCATCTATTTGGTATTACACTACTGAATTGTTGTCTTATTAAATAAATATGCAGCTGCCTTTCAATGACTTTTTGCTTTATGAGCAACTGGACAAGAAAAGTGAGCTCACTACTGACCCTCCTTAGGGTAAAGAAACCAATTTATTTTCCATTTCTGCTAAGAACATTTATTCTCCAGCACCTGATCCAAGTTGAGTCTAGTCACTCTCCAGAACCTTGGAACAGATTATTACATTTAAGTGACTGCTATGAGAATTGTTCAAGGAAAACGAGAATTTATGTCAACCCATAAAATTTAAATGCCGCATCAAGAAATCATAGTGTGTTGGAAGAATGTGCCTGATACTTCCTTCCTTGAAGGCTAAAAATGGCAGACTAAAGAGAGAGGGAGTTTTGATTTATAGCTTGTATATCTCCAGTAAGGAAGCAAACTGCAGCCAGTGTGATCTCTGGAGTTGCCCATATAAAGATTTGTCATGTTTCCTTAGAATGATGATTTACATTAAATGCTTATTCCCCTTTTTAACATGCTTTGTAAACATTATATTTAAAGTACCTCTGAGAAAGATAACACCTTCCTGTGACCATATTTCTATTTCTGTCAGGACATACTGAAGTCCTACTCCAGCATTATCATTTAAGTGATCAATTCCCATCTTAGTGATGGGAGACCTCAGACAGAGCAAATACGCAAAGGTGTACTTTCCACAATATTTGTCTTGCTTAGAAAGAAAAGATGTTTTGTAAGATAATGTAAATTTCTGAGGGGAGAAATATTCAGAGGGCTTTGCATTTACTTTTCAGGGCAAGATTTCAATGCCTGGTGGTTTTTCAAACTATAGGAAACACTATATCAGATTTATTTCTTCCAGTTACTCCCACATCAGAAATACACATAGGGAGTGAATGATACTCCTCCTCAGCCCTGAGAGAGATGATTGACTTCTCTGCACACTGTGTACTGAATTCAGAGGTTTTGTTTTCAATGACAAGAGTTTTGCTTGCAAAGGCTGATGAGGTCCCTCTCTCTAGATGTCTGGCCCCCTCATTAGCTGGTTTTTGGTAAAGCAGTTCTTTCAAGTACTATTCTTTGACGCAAAAGGAAATCATTAACAGCTTCTTCTAAAATGCTACAGTTTGAATTGCTGCAACTCAGAAGCAATCACAAATTTTCTTAGATCTTTATGGACATCCTATGGGGACCTTGTCCACCATCCCCCTTCCAGTGTTCCCATGAGACTATCAGAGCTTTACAGACTGGAACTCACTTCTCTGTGGAGTAAGCTGAATTTCACAATAATTGCTGCTGCTGAAACAATTTTGTGTGAAAAAACCCTAACAACCAAACCAGCAAACAAAACCCATACTCGTTGAAGTAGGTAAGATGTGGATACAACTCTCACAGATGTCCACCACAAACATAAAACTCTAAAGTTTGGGAAGAAACTCTTCCAGTCTGGACTAGTGAACATTTTAATAAACTATGCTCACTTAAAATTGTCATATATAGTTATCAATCATTAGGGAACTGAGGATTCCTTCCCCTGCCACATTTCAGTAGTAACTTGGATTGAAGTGTTGAGTCTGAATCACAAGGCAGAGAGTGCATTACATCACACACATTAATAGCAAAATGTTATTACTTTTGGGGGTAAAATCACACTAAAATAAGATCTAGGTGCTAATACCAAATTGCAGAGATAAGACAGAGCTGCTAAAACAATGAGTTTAAGACCCACAGACTAATAGGGGAGCAAAGAACATGATTTGGTCCACTCACCACAAGCTGATTCATCCGACTTATCAGAGCAGTCAGGTCTAAAATCACACTCCTGGATCGTCTGGATGCAGGGGCCAGAGGCTCTACAGACAAACTCCTTCTCTGTGCGGTTGTTCATGGGGAGTGTGGCAGGACCTGAAGTTCCTGAAGTAGTTGTAGGAATAGCGGGCAAGATTCCTTTGAAAAATGAACCAAAAGAATGTTGAGCGCCTGGACCAAGGCATTCCAGCTTCACAACGGTTTCTTGCCATTCCCACCCTTCTCCTGGGTATAGCTTTACTGGAAAAATGCCTGGACAGTTGAATTGAGTGACTTAAAGGCTGCTCAGCGGGAACTGAATTCGAGTTTTCCTCAGTGGAAAGCACTAGTTTTGTCACACCATCCACACAGTCTTTGACACTTGAAGGAATTTATTTACACCTCCTAACTGTCTTCCAAATTTGGATTAACCCAGTGAGTCATTTAAAAAAACTAATGATGAGACTCCTAAAGCAATCACAGAAACTTATTTTCCTTGTGAACCAGTGTTAACAGATTAGTCTGATGAAAATGGTGTTTTGTAACATGTTGATTACTACAAGTAACTGTGGAAATTACTACGTAACCTTCTTACCCTGTAAATCTATCACTGACAAAAATTATTTTCTCATTAGAGAAATTATTCTGAGGTCACCACCTTGTTCCACCACCTCCTTTATGTTTCATTCAAACTCATTACCACTTCTTTCAGATCAATTGTCTTTTTACTCCCTCCTGTCCTTTACTATGCACCTTTCTTCAAGCTTACTCTCTTTTCTTGAAAACCTTTGCTATTATTGTCCATAAAAGGAATTTTCATTATAAAACTCCTTTTTAAAATTTAATCATTTGTGAAATTATTAGCTGTAATGCACAATGCACCTGAGCAATACACCTGAGTTAATGAAAAAGTACATGTGAAGACTTTTTATATTAAATATGTCTGGGATAGCAAGGAATTTTTTTCCCCCCTGAAGGCTCAAGCACTAATATTGATAATAAATTACCTATTTCTATTTTGCAAGGTGGAAAGCAAATCTATGACATTAAATAAATTATACTCTAATCAAATGAATTATATTCCCATAATGTCCTAAAACTCAAACAAAAGATGTAGGAAGGAAGGAAAGAAGGAAGGAAGAATTGTATCAATTGATAAATTTATCTACAACTCATTATAATAGCAAGGACCTCATTGTTCAGAAATTTTTAGATATAAGCACAACATTTAAGTCTCTGCTCCTAATCCACTGAAATGGGAGAATAAATTTTGAAGTACATTGCCTTCACAACACCTGAAAAGAAAGGAGGATCTCATACTTCCTCTATTTTGAAACAATTAATTTTCTGTACTGCATTAAATACCATTTTTTCCAGAGCAAGCATCACTGAAAAGCTTTGGTTAGGATATTCAAATGACATATTGAAGTGTTAAATAAATATTTAATATTTATTATGAGAGACTTTACCACAAGCTGTCAGGCCCATCTCTCCCTGTCAGTATTTGGTTGCTTGAAGTGGAACAAGACCGATAGGGCAGTGCTTGATTCTCCTGTGCAGGGCATGGGAGCCCTGCTTTTTCAGCCTGACTCAACTCCTGTTAAATGCGGTGGAATATGCCATAGCTGTGGTCTATTGTGCAGGCTATCCCCACAGTCTCTTTGACTGTCTTTTGGTTGTTGGGGTATTTTTATGGCATGGAGAAGGTAAAATAAAGGCAGGACCCTGGACTGTCACAAAAATTGCTCTCAGCACTTAAAACATTTAAAAAATATACAAACCACAAAACCTGATTCCTGTCCACCATTATACTTGACTATTTTCATTTTATCTTATCTCACACAATGAGGTGGTTTTTTGTTGTGAACTTTGAAACTCTGACCCTCTAATGTTTCCAAATTTCTTGTTTATTTTTAAAATTTTCTGTCATAACTAACTTGAAAATATTAGGGATTTTCTCATTAGCTCTTTTGAGATTTTCTTCCCTGAATATAAGGCACAGTACATTAACTGAGTATTTACAAAAAGCCTTTATATCCAAAATGTTACAATAACTTTTTATACTATATAAATATGGTAAAACATCAGATAATTATCTGCAAAAGGAATACCATACACATTTGATATTCACAGTAGAACTAATTACATCTACAAGAAATTTTTGGAGCAGCAGGACAAAATGTATCTTCACTAGGGTGTTTTAGAGTAGGCTACTAATATTCAGACACTTTTTAAAATTGTTTGCTGTTCTACAGCCCTGTCATGACTTTACAGCAGCTAACAGCAGCCCTCTTAAAATCCCCTCTGTGATGAACTTCTGAGTCTGGTGTCATGAAGTATTTTGGGATATATTATTTTACAATTCTGTAGACATTGCACTACCCTTGATAACAATTACTTTTGATGACAGGTTGCTCTATCACCTGAACTGTTTGTGTGCTGTCATGTGAGAGCAATTGACACAATAACTACATTCAGAATTGTTCGGGAGATTTGGAAAGCTGTATCAAACTGAATTTGCTGAATGAATGTTCAGTTCATTTACACACAGATAAATTTCTTTTTCCTGCTAGGTATCAAGATCTCAAAGAGCATGGAAGCTGCACACTTCTCACTAAGGATGCCTTTTGGACCTTACATGCTCAGCAGAAACCATTTTGTGCTGATGCCTGCATCTGAGAGTCTGAGAATCAGGGAAACAACTCCGGATTTCTCTGTCAGGCATCAGTCACAGTTTAACCGGGTTTTTACTTTTCTAGTAGCAATACCTACAAATTACAGTAAAGAATGAGCTCACAGCTTGGAGATATGCACTTCAGCTCTTACCACTGTAAAGAGTACAGCCTAGAAAAGACACGTCATCAAGTCCAATGTCTCCAGTAAAGCCATCTCCTATGGTACCCTCTACCAAAATCTGGGAAAACAAGAATTACAAAAGCATTTTTCAGTATATAGTAGACTTCCACTTCTCATTAAATATTTAATATGAATTGATAGAGGAGTCATTTGCCATGTTTCACACTTAAAATTAGATTAAATTTATTCTACGGGATATATTCTATTTAATGACAATTTACGAAAGAGGCTAATTATTATCAGCTTTCACTGGTGGTCACATTAATCACAGTGAAGCATAACAGAATGGTTGGCTTCACAATGGTGTAAATTCACTGAAACATCATTGTGATATGAAAGGATGGCAAGACATTATCATAAATGGCATATTATGATTACCTCCTTTGGTACTTATTGCAATAACATTAATCATGCTTAAATATAGTAACATTCATTTGAATAAATTATAGACTCCTACACCAATCCCAGCATGATGAAAACAATGAGGCAGGTTAGAAATGAGCTATGGAACATTTTAAAGAAAAATATTCTACTATTTCATTAGAGTTGTCAATGCTGTATTTGCTCATTTTCTCATTATTGTCTACTGGCAAGGAATGGGAGAAGTTTGTGTTTGTGAAATACTCTATGGAAGACTAAATAAACCTCTTCTCTTCCACCTGTTGCTGAGTGATAGATATCCAAGCAGGTGATTTGTGAAAGATTTGGTAAGAATATTCTTAGTTTAACTAATTAATAAATCTCTATTCATAAAAATAATAAAGCCTTCTCAAACACACACTTTGAAGAAAGATAAATGTATGTTTTTTCTGATCCAATGGAGTTCAAACATTGTTATTTCTTTGTCATTTTTTAAATACTTATTTCACATATTACACAGCTTCTGAAATGCTGCATAAAAGTTTTAATTTTATATATTTATTTATTCAGTTTATTCCTCCCTTCAGTACAAAATTCCTACACAGGAAAGAAGCATAAAGAGTGACAAAAATTTGACAATACTGCTTCAGAGTACTGTCAGTTCTGATATTTTTGTTGTAATTTATTTACATGCAATTTAATTTCTAAAGAAAGGTAATATTCAATAAGAACTATTTTTCATTTGATATGGTCACAGAGCTTTTAAACATCACATTTGAAATTTATTACCTTGCAACAGGAGAGAAAATACTTAAAAGATGTAAGGAATGGCCTTAACCTTGTAAAAGAATAATATCAGTCTGAACATGTTAACACTGACAGATTTGTTTCTGCTATTCTGAAGTTGCATGTGAATTGTAGATTTTTAACTGATGCTTACATCATCAGAGTAAATAAAAATTATTACACTTCATTTACATACTATGACCATTAGACAAAATAAATGAGTATGCTAAAAGAAGACAAGTATATCTCCCCTACTATGGATATGTTCCAGATGGGTCATTTTATCATAAAATATATTTAATGTGAATGACAACAGCAAAAGACAGCATTGTTTTTTATTGCTCTCACATCAGTATGGGATTCTTATTTTTCTCTCAGAATACCCACAAATATTCTTTGCAATATTACCCTGGTCTTTTAGGTTTTTTAGATTAAAATGGTGAGAATGCGACAGTAATAGCAATAAACTGGTTAGAAACAGGAAACAGGAGAAACCAAGACAACTACTATTTTGAAATGCCATGCAAGGCAATTTATCATTCCAAAATGACAAATCTCCTTCCAATGTAATTTTGACTGGCAAACACATGGCAGTTAAAATATAATTTTCAAATTGTTTTCTACGTGTGAACGATTATCTACTTGTAACTAATTATTTATTAATTAGATTCAGACAAAGAGGCAGTGGGTTTGTTTCATTACACAGTTATTACTAAGACAAATACCCTCACAACTACATTAATTTTCCATAGCATTGGATTTTGCACTGCTGGATGTCACTGCTGGGTGTTCAAGGAACTTCTCTCCCCGTGCCTGCCTGTGCCCATGTCCCCAGCCCTGACAGTCATGGGGGCCGAGGACATCCTTGTGTAATATCTTCCACCAATGGTCCTCTTAAGAAAGTTGTGCTCTGGCACCTTAAGCAGGAATATGTTTATAAAGGGATTAAAAATATGCAAAATTAGAAGTGACAGGACACAGCTCTCTAGGGGGAATTGAATTCAGAACACTTCTATATTTTTATGATGATGATAATGATTGTGTTGTTTAAAATCTCCCCACCATTTTTAAAAAAATTTATTTAAGCACTTGGGGAGTCCGATACTTTGACATGTAGCATGAACTCATTAACAACACAGAAAATGTAATTAGCAGTGTAGGTATACACTTAAAACTGAAAATAAGACCAATTTATGAGTTAGTGTCCCGATACAGAGCATAGTCTCTCTGCAGCTGTGGTTAAACTTTGACCACTTAAATTAATTTGCCAACTGTAATTCTGCAAACTTCATAAGCTATTATTAAACAACCTCCAGGGAATTCATCTGCCGTGAAACTAATTTCACATCACATTTGTTATTTGAATGAGGATAAATAGTTCCCAATTTTACTTTTTCAGAAGTCTAAGATCCAGTCTCAAATCTATAAAGGTGGCATAAGGTATTCAACATAAAAGAAAAGAGGGGGAGAAAACCCAATTCCATGAAAGCAAACTGTATTAGAATGATACTGTATGCATAAAAGGAATGATCCCTTAAGATTTTGAACAAAATAGGCTTTTGAAGAGTGAAGTGACACTATGACAAGTGTTGATAGAGAAATTACAATGGGTAATATTGTTCTGTACAAATGCTCAATTCTGTCACTAGCCAGTTCCAATTGAGGGTTACCAAAATAAAATCTTAATTTCCATACAAGTATAGTTTAAGATAGAATGAAATTGATTTCAAAAACTGTGGCATATTCAAAATTCTGAGGGTTTCTAAATGTCTAGGAAATAGTGATATCAGTTCTAATGTATTTAACTTGTAATTTAGACAAACAGTATCTCAGGTTTGTCACAGGTGTCAGCAGCATTATTTAGTGATTTTATTCGTAGTTAGAGCATGCTAAATTTGATGAGGTTTGATACTGTGATTTCTGGCAAGAAATCATGTGATTTGGTTTGAACACGAAAGAACAATCACACAAATAACTGACAAAACACTTTGTCATCAAAAACTTTTGTTGTGTCTTACTGAAAGCAAATTAATACATATTTAACTGCATATCTCTGAAGTAAACAACTCCTATGTTTTAATGCTAGGGATAAATAAAGAAAATTGTATAATAATGTATAATAACTTCTCATCAAAAAGGCAACAAATTCCTTATGAGATGATGGAACTTTTGGAATTACAGAAAAAGGACAAGACACAGAATGAAGTTTCAAAGCTCCTTTTCATTAAGATATTTCATCCAATGATCATGTCACATGTTATAAAGATTCTTTTAAGAACACAAGAATATATTCTTATAATAATTTCTCAAGAAGTACATTAAAAAGGGGAACTATTTTCCAAGAGAAGACAATTCTTTCAGAAAAATTTTGATTAAAAAAAAAAAGCTGAGAAATTTAGATTGATTTTTGCCATTTTGAGTAGTTATTAATTCATGTTAAATAAGATACTGTGTGTTTTGATAAGTGGGTCCAAACAGCATAATTTATTCCTCCTTGGTTTTGTTTCTCTGCTTCCTCAGCTGCTGCCAATCTCTCACCTAGATGTCTTGTAGTTGCATCCTGTCTTTGTGGCACTGAACTGCTCTCCTGTACTTCCTGCGTTGCAGTTTCTCTTAAAAAATAATAACAAAATTTAATAAAAAGGGTGTGTGGGTTACCACAGCTTGTTCCAGCTTTCCTGAGGGAATTATTTAGGCAATCAGGGCTATTATGTGCTGCATGGGACCCTTCTTCCCCCAAAAGCAAACACAAATGGAGGCAGGCCATCAGCTTCTGGAAAGATTGTCAACACTAGGTCACTACATAATTTTAATTATATCCATTGAAAATCTCAAGATCCACTGCTCTTCTTCAGAGTTTATCAGCCCCTTTCTCTTGTGACCATCGAAATTAATGTCTCAAGACTTCAAAAGTTGAAATAAAGTCCTTTCGCACAGGTGTCCAACTGAATTGTTGCCAACATTCTTAAGGTTACACACATCAAATATGAAAAATCTTGTGTCAAATATTTGATGTTTTACAGTGCTTGGTTTTATAAGATACTGAAAAACAGTAGCTCTAGTTCGGTAAAACACTTTATCACACTTCACTATAAACTTGTGAACCCTCATGCTGATTTATGATGTTTTTCACAGTATTTCTCTTAAGTGCAGGGATGAATCACATTTCTATCCTGTTTTAGACTATTCAGCGATGTTGGTGGGATTAATAAATACATATTCTGGGAGTCTTTGCTGTATTAAGGCTACAAAACTTCATTCATGAGAAAAGGTCCTGTTGTCACTCTGTAATATTAACACTGGAAGAAGTATTGCAGAAGTACACTATCGTCAGTGCCTAAAAATTTCTGAGATTCTGGGTTTATAAAACAACATGATTAGCCTGCCCACTTGGGAAACATCTATATAGCAGTTATAATTATGAAGCTATATTTAAACCAGCTTAAGTTCATGGTTAGTTTTGACATAATCTACAAAGATATACCAAGTGTTCTTTCTTTTCTCCCAGCTATGGTTTCCCTCAGATTTTATATGTTAATTAAAAAAAAAAAAAAAAAAGAAAAGGTAAAAGAAACAACCAAAACCCAATAAACAGACAAACAAAAAAAACCACCCCAGGATTCTTGCAGAGTTGCTATACCAAATACCTGGTACTTATGGTCCTGAAAGAAGTGTCCCACATTGACCAGGATGACTTGTTATGACCTGAGTACTTCTGTCCTTCCCTTTTGTACAGATATAAGACATCAAAGATACACAAGATATAAAGGGCTGCATAAAAACATTTCCACATCCTTATCTGGGGAAGCCTGAGTAGGGCTGGATGGACAGACTTGTACCTGATTTCTGCACATCTTGGTGCTAAGGTAATTCTGCCACACTGAGCTAAGGAGCATCCTAAGAGGAGACACTCATTGCTTTTCTTTTCAATGCTTGTGAAAAAACATTTGTGTTAGCAAACAGGGAATTATCTGTTCAGCAGCAATTGCTAGTGAGCAAAGGGATCACTATTAGACTTTTCGCCTGAAATTGTGGAAGTTTCCTGACCCAAAGGATTTTTCCAGACTCGGTTATCCAGAATTGCTGCTCCTACATCCATGCATACGGCTTAGCCTCCCAAAATAAGAAAACAATAACATAGGGATATCCCTGAAACATGTGGCTTGACATGAAATCCTGCCTTCATTAAACTTAATGAGAGTTTTGATATATACTTCAGTGGAAGTAGAATTTCTACATTGTTTCTTAATTCTGCCATATGCATACTCAATAAACAGAAAGTTTATAAAAATATTTTTAAAAATCTCTGCTTGATATAAAACATAGAACAACAGAAGAAAATTTAATTAAATCTTCAGTAAAGTACAGCTTTTCTGTGATCTTCCTGTCTTCCTGTTTCAAAGATGGCTTCTAGATCCAGTTAAGGCATGAGATAAAAGTCACTAACATTTTCCTTCTCCTTGCAACATTATCCAAGTTTCATTTTCCTGTTCAGCAGCTGCTAATAAGTAATATAGTAATATTAATAAGAAACATGAAACAGTGCTCTTAATTTTCAGGAAAGCAAAACTCCAATCTTACATGATACCACTCAAATTCAAATGGCCCAACACAGTTTCTCAGTGGGCTGCAGGTTCAGAAAGATGGTGAAAACCTTTCTTTACTGCAGGTTCTCCATATTTAAAATGTGGGCAGAACTTGACAGTTCAATAGTGAATAGAAAGGTTATTTTTATTTTATGTGATTTCCTTTGAGCGGACTACATGCAAATAACGAAAAAAGGTGAAAAATAGTCACCCTGACCCCCTTTTCCTCTCCCCTCTCAAGCAAAAACATATTGCAAGGAAATGACAGATGGGAAATTAAGAATATAATTTCCACTGGAAAATGTATTATTAAAGATAGATTAGAAATTCTTATTCTTGGTCCCCTTTGTGCACATGTTGCGACTTGATGACATCATGACAAGTGTCCCACAGCATATCAATAAAACAATAACACAAAGAATAAATTATTGTCAGTGTGGGTTATATCTTCATAGTATTAAGTATTTTGATAGCACTGAACAAAAAGACCCTATTTTTCTCAAAGACCTAAACTAAGGCCATGAAATTTTCTCTGTATGTTTGTACAATATATTTTCCTGACTTCTTATGTGATTTCCTTTTTTCCACAATTTTCTATGGTCTGAAATCCACTTATCAAAAATGGCAAAACTGATGTTTCAGAACATTTTTTAAAAATCTCACACTACTTTTTTGCCTTTCAAATATACTGCATTGCACCACACATATTAATAATAAGCAAATTCTCTGTATTTCACTTCATACTGTAGGTATTGAATCAACACTATCAACACAAAGCTTACCCCAGCCACAAAGTCTTAATGTTGTTTTTCACTCTTTCCCACAATTGCCCTGGTGTCTGCATTGTCCCCTCTACATCCATATTTTTTCTGACCTAGATTGTGGACTAGTTAGGAAACCTGAGTGTGGATTGTCCAAACTAGAGCCTATACAAGTTCTGCATGAAGTATGAACATGTGATTGACATGAGATATTCATCTTTTGCTCCTGGCCCAGTACAATCCCTTGATGCTCGTCATGAGGACGGGACACGGTGGAGAGCTTAGGTCCTATTAGTGGAGGAGTTAGAGCTGCGGTACTGAAAGGTACTGACACTTCAACAGGACAGACGTGGAGTAATCCACAATGACTTCAAATTGAAAGAGAAGAGATTTAGATTGGACATAAAGAAAGAAAGTTTTTACAACGATGGTGCAAAGTGTGCTGGTCAGGTTTGATGTGAATTTAGGCAACCTTGTATCTAGTGCAAGATGTCTCTTCCCATTCCAGGGCATTTGGATATTTAAAGGTCCATATTAGCCAATTAATAAAAACTTGCTCCAGAGTCAACTACATAGCAAACTGTCTAAGTGTGCCTGAAACTACAGACTGTGCAATGCCACACTGAAAACACAAATGGGAATGATAACTATAAACAGATCAGAAACCAACAGCACAATGTAAATGTAAAAACCAAAGAGTATCATGCAACATGCAGACAGGCATCAGGGATGAAAGAAGCCAACACACAGATCAGAGACAAAGAATAATAGTCAGAAAAAGATCTACTGAGATGCAGCAAATATGGATATCCATGTATTTGAAGTAGTATTGGAGGAGTTAGAAGCAACAAAAGCAAATGGTAACATTCAAAGGATGGGGGGGAAAACGGAAGGAAAAAAAAATCCTGAATACTAATCTCAACAAAGAATTAGGGGAAATACAAAGGAGAAGAGTAGCAGAAGGAAGATGAGGAATGACAAATTGAAAGTTGAAATTGAAGCTGTTGTTTGAGTGGAAATCCATGCTGACTAAATCTTTGTGTGGAAATTGCTAGCTGGGAATGGATCAAAAGCAATAACAGAAAAATGATCACAAGTGGGTATTAGAGGTGTAAAAAATGTCTTAGAAAAGTCCTTGCTAAAATCAGAGCTGCTCCAACACAAGATTTTAATGAAAAATGTGTATCTGACCAACTAAACATTAACAAACTCCTATTGGTATGTCAAAACACACCAAAATGAGACCCTGAAGAAGGAAGCGAGTAGACAATCAAATCAAGGCAGAAGGCTAACAACACTTGACAATAATAAACATGGATCAGTAGGGGCGAAAGTGACTGCAGAAAATCTGCAGTCACAGTTAGAATATCAAAAAGAGTGAGCCTCCCAATGCACCAAAAGCTCTGTGCAGCTCAATGCCTCACAGCATGAGGCAGATGCACAGTGTGAAGGTCAGCTGTCCACTGCACATCTGGATCTCCCCACGGATTGCTGCTGCATCCACAGCCAGAGCAAACCCGGTGTGTGGGGGTTCCACCCAGACTCTGAACACGATATCACAGGTGGGAAGCTGCAGCCTCGTGACTGTGCCACTAGCCCTTAACAGACATTTCTTCTGATAATTTGCCAAGTTACTTATTGATTTCATTCATAGTTTCATGTATCCAAAACATCCGTCAGCAATGAATTGTACAACAGACAACTAAAATACTCTTTCCTTTTGTTTGGATTCTGTTACTTAATGATTTTAGAGAATACCTCTCATTCTCTGTATTCAGAAAATTCACTAATGATCTTTGTCTATGAAGCTTCTCTGTGACACTGATTACAGCTTCCCTATAATCACTCACTGTTGATTAGATGTTTCTCTGCCACATCTCAAACATCTCTCTTTCTAAAAGGAATACAGTTTACCTTAGTGTTCTAGAAAGGGTCAAACATTTTCACTTCCCCCCCGCCCCCCAGTTTAATGTTACAAGAATAATGGCAAACCCACAATTTGATTTGGTTTTTTACATTGCTTTCCACACTAGGAAGTAATACTTCTCCTTGGGACAATAAAGAATTATGTTATTAAGAATTCTCTTCCCTAGAGAAGTTGCATGCAAAGAAGTTTGGTTAAGTTTGGTCAGCTCCATGTTCTAGAATACACAAGTATAAATCCAGAATCTCAACCTGATGCTTCTCAATTACTGATTAGAGAAGAATGAAAAATTCACACACTTAAGTAAATCTACAGAAGTATTGATGTTACAAGCCCCACTGAAAATTTCTGAGGGGCTGTGAAATACAGTACAAGATCTAAAACTTGTAATTTCTGTAGTTCTGATGCTTGTTATGCAGGAAATGAAATTTCAAATTTTATTACTTAAAGGATATTACAGCTAACAAAGAAGACTAGTAAATCATTATTGTGTCTTAAATTGGTAAAAAGGGTATTTAGTTTGTGATAAATTCTCCTGTATTATTAATGTATGAAATGTATTGCCACTAGAAATGCATGGAAGAAAAACATTATATTCTGAAACACCACAAATTGCCACAGTGGAATCTTTTTGTTTGAAACAGAACTCAAAACCACTATAAAAATAGTCTGTAAAATGGAATTACACCAAAAATTCCATTTACCACTAGAATTCTGAGTCTTTCATTACAGAAATGGCTGGTGCGGTGAGGGTGCTGATCAATCCCTTCTCTTCCGAGAAAAGTAATTGCAAGAAACAGCAAGAATTGCAGAAACACCTGAAGAGTGATTTTTGTGATGCTCTTTCACTTATTACATAGCAGATCCTCAGAATCCCCAAAGAACAATTTCTGTCTTGTCTCACTGAGGAATGAAAGGAAGAGTAGAGGGTGAAAAGCAGAACAGCCTTTGTGACTGTAACCTAAACAGCTTAGTACCTTACGTACAATTTTTAGCCCTTCCTATCGCTCTTTTAAGGTGAAAGGCAACAACCAGGATGTAAATTATGTATGTTCACCACATATGCATTTGACACCAAACTGAATATGCCGAAGTCATGCCAAAAACCATAATACAAGAAGTACCTGGATATTACAAAAAAATAGTATAACATATTAAAAATAGTAGTTGGAAAAAGAAGGTTGTTTTGTATTTGTGTTCGCAGAACAAAGTGCTATTCTATATTCATAGCAAATGTATCATTCTAATTTTCAATCAATATTCCATTACTTTCTAAGCTAATACCTAATTGATAAAAAGATTAAAATTATTAAAGTGGATTTTTTTGTTTACTTTTATTAACCACTTGTAAAATAGGAAAATATCAAATGCATTTTATATCTACTTAATTGCAACTTCATTTTCCATTATTTATTTTCTCCTGATTTTTGGTCCTTCTTTTTCATATTGAAATGGAGAAACTTTTATGTTTAAAGGGACAAGTAAGACCCCTTCAAATACTCAGAATGTTAAAATTTTTAGTAAGGATACTAAATATAGCATTAATAGTTAACCATGTTCTTAAACAATGTATTTGCATTTTTACATTTCATAAGAGTCAATGCAGAAAAAGCAAAACTGATCTTTCATAAAATCCTCACAAAATGATGATGATAGACTCCCTTATGTATTATGTTTTGCAGCATTCCAATCTATAACCATCTTTGTTTACAGAGATAAACACATAGTTTGCAGATGAGCAAAAAGGGAATAACTGTATTGGGGTAAAGATTTTTTTTTTTTTATTTATATGTTTTGTAATATAGTAAAGTTGCCCTGGGTGTCTTAAAACAGAGGTGGTAGGTATGTGATTTATATCATGACAAAAGTGTCCAAAAGAACTGAGATACAGAGTTTTGCCATTTTTCACATATCATCATTTCCATTTCTGTATCATCAGAAATCTGAATGAATAGAGCAAGCTAAGAGAATAAAATTTATATAAATGTTAAAATAGAATCTTTGCACTTTCTTCTGAGCAGAAACTATTTCAGACATGATTTTTCCAAGGAAGATAAGAACAAACACTATTCATCATCAATATAAGTAGGTTACCACGGACAGAATCTTATTTTACTACCTCTTCAAACATTTATCTAAATAAAAGACATGTAAGTAGACTTCTCAGGATGAAAATAAATGCAGATCAAGTAAAGAGACAAGGACATTCAACAGTGGGGTTTTTAATGTCAAAACAGGTATCCCATATAATCAAAAGGAATCGTTTATAAGGAATCTGTATTTAACTTGAATTTTTCCAATTTAAAAAATTATATAAGTTCTTGCAGATTATATTGTTTGCAGAGGAAGTGAAACTAGATCAATAAAGCTGCAAAATTTTTATAAGCATGTGTATTTGGGACCATTTTTATTACTTATTAGCAGTAGTATTTGACAGAGGTTCTTAACTTTGTCTCAGAAAACTGCATTCCTTTAATTTAAATGACTTAGCTCTAAATTTACCTTTTCTACATCCAGCTACTCCCATTGTTCTCATTGATGTCACATTTAACACCCTGGTGTAGAAGAGCTGGTGGAACAGCAACAAATGTCACCATTGTTTAATGGCAGCTAGAACAAAGCTTTCCTGACAAAATTAAGATTCTGAGGCTTATTGGGAGCTGGTGTGAGCCAAGGGAGTCTGCTGTTGCCTTTGGGTTTCTGCCAGAGCATTCAGTTAAAAGGCCTACAGTTTCATACCTATAGAGTTCGAAACTTTTGAAAGGGAATCTGACTTTTGATCAAGAGGTTCTCAAGTGCCTTTCTTTGCTGCTTTGAATTTTTGGCTGACAACTCCACCTTTTCCTAGGAGTTGGTGTATAGGCACAATTGTTTATACGCTCCCAAAGTTGGCTTCCTATGCTTAGCAAATAAACTGAATATGTGAATTTGAGAGATTTACTATTTCTACTGATTATTTCTTGGAATGTGGTAAACAAATGACCTACTTACATAGGGAGGAAAGAGGAGGAGTTGATACCTCAGATGTATGTCGATCTCATACATTTAGAAGAGAAAAAACAAAATGTGGGCCTGACTGACAAAGACCATCTTTGGTCCTATGGTCTAACATTTTTTATTCACTAGGAATCTCTGAAAATCCGGTAAGAGCTAACGAGATGCTCTGGTTAGAGACAGAGAAGATTATGAAGCCAAGACATGTATTTTGACCAGAAAATTATTAAAAATTTCTATCTTGTTTTCAGACTTTCATGTAAAAGAATCCATTCTCAAGTGAATCTAAACACTTCCTTTGAAGCATTGAGGTGACCTACAAGACTTTAAGCATGTGGTGTAAAAGCAGTAAAACACTAACTTTATGTGGTGTGGGGAACACAAAATAATAAATATAGAAGCTACAGCTTTAATACTGTTAAACCATACCAGTAGATGGCCCAAAACTGAGAGGCTACACATCTAGTACACATCTCAGCAGAAATACTTTGAATATAGTGTATTCAAATGCCATACACTTAAAAGAAAGATTGGAAAGAGAAAGAAGGATTGCAAAATAAAGATTGGAAAGAGACTGGAAAGAGATCAACACGTGGTGACTTAGTAGAAACAGAACACAGCTTGCTCCCTTCAAAACTTCTCAGAAGCGTTGTAGGTTGTGACACTGCAAGCTCCATTATAAGATACACAGTAATGAACATCAGATCTTGATCTCTTTCGTCAGAAAAGTCAAGCTTACATCTCAGGCCCCCCAAAAATGACTGTGAGAAACAAACCTGTGTCAAAATAGTGTAAGATCTCTGACATTCCCTGCACAGAACTGGGCAAATACAACAGACAACTCTGCAACACCTACACATTAAAACATTTCAGTTACTAAATTGACCTTCCTAACTTTCAGGAGGGCAAATAAAGGACATGTAGGTTTACAGGTCTTTAGATAAACCTCTAGACATGGAATGGAATGGAATGGAATGGAATGGAATGGAATGGAATGGAATGGAATGGAATGGAATGGAATGAGGGAAGGAGGGAGGGAGGCAAGGAGGGAAGGAAGGAGGGAGGGAAGTAGGGAAGGAGGGAAGGAGGGAGGGAAGGAAGGAGGGTGGGAAGGAGGGAAGGAAGGACGGAGGGAAGGACGGAGGGAAGGAGGGAAGGAGGGAAGGAGGGAAGGAGGGAAGGAAAGAAAAGAGGCTTTGATAGCATCATGTTTATAAACCTTTATATTTCTACACCAGATCTTGACAGGAAATGAACACTCTCCTTCCAGGTGCATCTTTGCATCCACAGTAATAATAATGCCCGTTCCTTCAAAGAGGATAGAACTTCTTTCTACTTAAAAAGAGTGTTTTGGAAAATAAATATGAACAATCTAAAGAAAATATTGCACTATATCAGATTTAGAAGGAAGGTGGAAGTTGTTTCTTTCTATGATGTGGTGGGGGGAAAGGGGGTGTCAAGTTGATTTTATGACCAGTTGACAATCAAGTGAGCTTATGTATCCTCTAATAATCCTGCAGAATATCCCAACTGGAATAAACATATCACACATAGTGAAAGATAAATAATATATACAATATTTAAAAGATGAGAAAACAAGTCAAGATTTATAGCTGTAACTTACTTTAATCATATCTTTCTCCAAATAATTTTTGACACTTAGTCTATCCTGGCAGCCAAATATTTTGAATTTATAACTTTTCTGGCATTGTATAATTAAAGATTAATTTGTAACTCTTGAAAAGCAAGGCAGAGCAGAGGATATTCTTTTGAACAGTCTTTACACTATGAATCAAACTATTTTGTAGTAGTTTTGGATAATACTTTTTTACCAAATCCTTGAAAAACAAAAATAGTATCTATTTTAAATAACACATATTCAAAACATTAAAATTAATTGGGGAATTAAGGGGGAAAGAAACCTAAGAATTAATTAAGTGGGGAATTAAGGTGGAAAAGTTAATGTAAAGATGAAAACAGAAATATTTTATATATTTCATCAAAAAACCCTACAAACATATTTTGAAGCAAAATTGATCAGACAGTTACAAATAGCTTTGAGATTGTGCAGACATTTATACACTCTCGGTATTTTACTATGCAGCAAAAAAGCACTTCAGAACCTAGAAAGATCATACCTGAAATGGCTTAGAACTGCTGATGGAGAGTGTCTGTCTGATCCATCTGTTTCCTTGGTTTCCAAACTTGTACCACAACAGCCATCTCTTAGTATTACTCACAGTTCTTTGGAAGACTGACAGCTCATAAACTTCTTTTCCAAACATATGATAATGAAAGCGGAAAACACAGGTTCCATTGCCAGAAGGGTTGAGGAGAGGACTAAGCAAAACTGCTTTATCTCGGAACTGGCGTGGCTCAGAGGATTCCAGGTAAAGGTAATGTCCTCTGGCTGTGCCTGTCGTGTGATCCTTTAATGGGCCTGTATTCACTGTGGGGGTTGGACCCTGTATTCTGATCCAGTCAAAGTCATCCTCCACACCCTGCTCCCAATTGTATAGCCCACTTTCAAAGTTACACTGTAAGTCAGGGTCTGAAATGTAAACAGAACAAATTGTCAAAAATAAAAAAGCAGCATCAGAAGGGGATAGTGCTTTAATAGATTTTTTTATCCATGCAAAAATTTATTTCTAATATACAGAAAAAATGTGTGTCTTCTTCTCCTTGAAAACATTCCCCTCGGAAGGATATATGTACACTTCTCTGTACAAAAAAAAATTATTTTCAATAGTCTCTTTCAATATAAACATGTCAAATTGTACTTAATTTATCAAATAAATAAAATGTGAAAAAAAATCCATGTTATTAATTTTATGTATTATTACAATTAGAGAATGTAAAGTTCTTTAACTGAAAGTGAACAAATCAAAGGAGTTAAAATTTAGGTTAATTGGATGAAATAAACCGCACCATGCTGGCTTGTAGGTATGTGTAATAAGTGATGTAATGTATTTTTGCATGGCGGATATAATCCTAAAAACACACTGTGGTTTAGATCTTTATTGTCCTCAATAATATTAACATGACAGCTTTATCAAGGCTAAATTGAAGAGTATATAACACAACTGCACTTTTTTGTTCGACACCAAGGCAAAATATATTGATAACCTCTAACATAAAACAATAAAATATGTCAGAGGTGGTGAACTTGTACTCCAACTTTGCATCTGCTCTTTATAAGCAATAACTGAAATCATAGCAATTTTTTAAAATTAAGCTTTTACTTTTAATGGTGTTTGAAACTCATATTTTATTGTAGACCTCAAAATGGGTTATAAACAAGATAAACATTCCACAAATAGAAAAACTAAGATAGGCTGGAAAGCCTTCACTTTCGTTTAAATTTAGAGCAGTTTTAAGTTGATATTCAGCAAATATTACTGCAGACTGATATCCCCTCAAGCATGTAAGGTGCCCCCTGTTTCTCAAACTGATTGTGATTTGCATAATTCAGTTACCTCAGGATGTGATAAAGCAAATGCTAGCTAATTTTATTTTATATTAATGTTCTTGAGTTCTTAAAATTGATGAATGCTTGCTTCAGGGGAAAAATCATCAACAGCACCCTTCAGGACTCAAGGTGAATGTCAAAAATGTGAATGACTCATGGCTTTCCTCAGTTCTTTCAAGTTCTTTGTTTGAAGGGGACAAATATGTCCAGCATGACTCCTATCTTTAGTAAAAATATTTTAATTTTTTTTTATAGGAAGAGCATCAGTCCTAAGAAGAAGTAGGACATACACTCCTCTCAGTCCATCAGTACATCTTGCACTATACTCTGTCAGTAAAATCAAAGATAGCACATTAACCCAAAACAAGTGGCAGACTGTAAATCCTCTTTTTTAAAATAAACTTGTGATGAATGTTTGTGTTTTACACAAGTTAAAGAAATGTTATTGTTTTGGATAAAGAAGCTTGAATTCCATTTACCCTCAGTTGTAACTCATCATATGTATTTAATTTAAAAATTGTCTTTCTGTTCCATCACTAGCTATATTCAGTGGAATCATTACTGGCTGTAGCAGTTCTGTGCTCTTTCAGTCCAGGGATGACTTGGCAAGTCAATTTTTGTGTGGGGTAAGTAAACAATAGCAGAAAGTACTTACTGCAGCTTTCTTCATCCGATCCATCCCCGCAGTTATCCACGAGATTACAGACCAATAAAGTGTCAATACAAGCTTTTGTGTCTCTGCACCAGAAGCAATTTGGACCTTCACAACTTAACGCTGGAGGTGGGAGAGCACAGTTTTCAAATGTAACATCATCAATTGCTGAGACGCCCTCATAAAAACCCAGACTGATTTTATCAAGTGACAATTGGAAAGGGTGTGGAAGGCGCCCAAGCTGAATGAAGGCCTTCAGCCACTGATTTCCCTCACTGTAATACGTCCTCCAAAGGATGGTAGGCTGCTTCAGCCCATCCACAAGCAACTGCAGCTCTGCTGCCCCAACTGACTGTCCATAACTGTGATACCTAAAATGATAAAAATAAGAATGTTAAGTGGGCAAATGATGAAAATGGACCATGTCAGTTACAATGTCCAGTATCTTTTCTGTTATGTCTATGTGAAAAATATAGGAAGTCCACAGTGCCTATAATTAAATCCATTTTCTGAATGATGGATAGGCTGCTATATCAGTCTAGGCCTCATTTCAAGAACTGAAGATTTTGAGAGAAGAAGCATACTTCGTTAAATTGAAACCCATAACTGAAGAGACACATTTGCTTTCCTATTAAGCAACAAACACTGCTCACTCAGATGCATAATGTCTTTTCATAAATTTAATTCAGTACATAGTTGTAAAGTTTCAAGAAGGAAAAACAGAACACTTACTGAATGCATAAGTACCCCTCCTATCTATGTTAGTTATTGTTAACATGTTGCCTTCTACAGCACTTAGAAATAATAAATACTTATGCTGGCAATTGTACAACAAAGCTGGGAGTGGAAGCAGATATACAACCATCAGCTTGTAATGTCCAACTTCAAGTCATGAATCTTGGATAAAAAGACAGTTCTACTTCCTATGGCAGATGTATTTGACATTACTGGGACAAACTGCAGTTAATAACATCAAGGTCAGACCAAACCTTAATTTAAACTGTAGCATCAATTTGGACTTAGTAAACAAATTATCACAGTTATATTTTTTCTTTCCATCTTTGACAAGTTTGAGACAAGACAATTATTGAAAATGTTTTGTTTGGGTTTGATTGTTGATTTTTTGTTGTGGGTTTTTGGTTTTGGGTTTTTTTTTTCTGTGTATGTAAAAAAGAAGTGGAAGAATGAATTCTCACACTGGAACTTTTACTGTAAAATGATGAAATTTAATTTTGGATACTGTATGTGACTCAAGGACCTACTAGATCTTTCAATGCTTTCCTTTTCTTGAAAAAAAGTCACATTTTAAAATTTACTTAACCAAAGAATTGTTAGCAAAAAGACAGTGGTATTTTCCCATGTGCATGCAGGTGCAATCCTTTACTTTAATTTTGCTCAGAGCCTGACAACAAAGTCATGCCATCTTTCAGTTCAGTTCTCCAAGTGTTTCATCTTATATCTACATATTGTTCACAACGAAGGCTCTATGCTGACAGAATATAATGAAATAAATACTTCAGAGGAAGGTGCATCTATTTCAAACTATAACCTCAATTTCAGTCCAAGAAAAGCAATGTGAGATGATCCAGGAATTTTAAATGTAAAGTATTTCATACCAAAAGGACAGTGTGCAATTTGATCCAGTTTGCCTGAACTTTGGGCTTCGTAGCCGAGCTATTTGTGAAATGCTGCTGCTGTTCTTCAGAATGAACATAAAATGACCTGATAAATAAAACAGAAAACAACTTCTCAGGCTGAAGAAATAAAGGGTTTCTAAAGGTTTTTAACGCATTCATGCCTTCCACTTAAAGTCTGGTTAAAGAGCAGATTTAACTTCTCTGTTCCTAGGCCTGGTTTGTCTTACCTTCGGGTTTGTTATGGGTGTGATCCCACGGAGGAGCTTGCTTCTGGAACGCAGGTGGAAGAGCACTGCTGGAACTTCTTACCCAGCCAAATCCATCTGCATTTACTGTTTCAATCCAGCCACAGCTCTCTCTTTCAAAGTCACATACAGCAGCTGGAATAAAGAAGAGACATTTCACTTCTGTACGCGACATTACTGAACAACACTTGCAGTAGGGAAAGTAAATAAAATGTTTCTAATATGGCACCAATATTCTAGAAATAAGTCTAGGGAAGGGGCATGGAGAGGCAGAGAGTGGCTTCATATGAGACATAAGGCATTTGCTTAGTAACAGCTGAGGAAAAGAGCAGTCACAGAGGAACAACCAAGCCACGGCCATGTGCAATGTACTCAGTGAATCAACCCATTCTCTCTCAGGGTGCTTCAGCCAAAGCACCCAAAGCAGGCAAGGAGATGCTGAAAACAGACCTCACAGTCCTCCTGGTACACAGCAAGAACTTTGGGCATACAAAGCAGCAGTAAACCTTCTGCAAGATCTTTCTTCATTGTTGGAGCCAGAAATTAAATCCCTTTTTTCCTAAATGTCAGCAAGTATGCTAATGATAACAAAACCCTTCTTCTGTGCATAATTGGAATAAAGTTAAATATCAGGCATTAGTGAGACACTATGATATTGGTAATCCCTGAAACACAAACTACTGAAGCGAAACAGATCTGAAATAATATTCAGCTGCATTCTTCAGTTCTTCAATTAAAAGAGCTGTGATATTTTTGAAAACTGTATATTACAAATAAAGGGGAAAAAAGAGTAGAAGGGTGTAATTTATGAATGAATGTAAATTGACTAACATTTATTATGCTATAATTAAAAAACACAGAATCATGGAAAGGTCTGTGTTTGGAAGGGACCTGAAAGATCTTTTCGTTCCAACCCCCTTGCCATGGGCAGGGACAGGTCCCTCTAGATTAGGCTTTTCAGAGCCCCATCCAGCCTGGCCTTGAACACTTCCAGGGATGGAGCACCCACAGATTCCCTGGACAACCTGTTCCAGTGACTCACCACTCCCACAGTAAAGAATTTCTTCTTTACATCAAGATTTTCTCTTCTTCATTTTATAAAAAAATCTATATTAAATCACAAAATTATATTTTTTAGTCCTTCAAATATAACAGGCTTTTAATGGAACTCATTAAGAGACTTATTTAAAGATTTTAAGCAATAATTTATTAATCATACACATAGAATAAATAAAGGAAATATTCAGGTATCACTGTCAGAATTCTGCCGTTGTTTCGTAACTCATCACATGTTTCAGTGGTTGTAGTATGATATGTAGAATATGCACATATCAGGATCATATGAAATCTTCTGAGGAATAAGATTACATCAGTGGTTTTTTATGGGAAATATGGGAGGTTTTTTTATTTGTTGTGTTTGATTTTGTTTTGTTTTCATCTTTAGAAACTATGCTACACTACATTATACACAATTTTTTATAAAGAGTTAAAAATTACTAATGAGGCATGCTAGTATATTGATGGCTATAGCTTCTAAAATGACAAGGTTTTTTGAATTATTAAGCAAAGTACTTAAAATTCCACAGTTAGCTTCAAAAAAAAACATTCCACAAATATGGAAGAACAAATATGTTTCAGAGATCAAAGAAAATATAAGTTTGCTCTACATATGGTGTATGTGGGTCAGAAATGCCAACGATGAAGTGATGCAAATCAAATGTGACTAAAAAACGGAAGAAATTTTTTGACAGAATGTTTTGATAGAATAAAATGAAGACAAAATATATCTGCAAATATTCAAGGGCCTAGGCATGAGAGAAATGACTGAAAATCCCCAGAGAGAACATAATGAAAAAGGAATATGGACAGCTATTTTTGATTTGCTTTTTACTCGATAGAAGAAACCATCCCATATTCCCCAGAGAACAGCAACAAAGAAGATGACAGACCTTGGACACAGATGGTTACACCAAATGAGGCAAATAAACAAGATAAAACTGTTAAGTCTGAGCCCAGGCTTCTTGCATCTGTAACTTGTAACACAGACAAAACACAAAAGAAAGGATGCACCAGACCATTTAGCTTAAGCATGGATGAGTACACTGAGATAAAATAAGCTGAAACCTTCAACTAAATCTCAAACCAACTATTTAACAGCTAGGGAAAATACAAGAATAGCGGGCTGGTAGAGCCTGGGTGAAATGCACTTGAATCTTGATGCTTGGTAACACTTCAATTATCCAATTGTCTTGTCCCATAACTTCTTTGACTGGCACTTCCATTTCAGACATATTGTTCAGAAAGAAAGGCTCTTGCCTGGGTACTTTTGTACTTTCACGGTGAACTCACACAAACTAATCTGCCTTCTCTCCTAAGACTTTTGTTTTTGCTTTTCTCCTATTTCTTTTTTTTTCTCAGATGCTCTCTATATTCTAACCATCATGTGAGCCTATGGACTCTGCCAGGCTGTCTTCTCCTCATGTGTTTGATGAATTTATTTATAGTGTTTCTTAAACTTGCTTTGTCATCTTTACTGTGTTTTTACATTTAACCTACCAAAATTTGTCATCTTTTCTATATTTTTCATTTAGAAAATAGTTCAACCATTTGTTTGATGCTTTTTAACTTCTAGTGGTATCCATGCCACCTGTATGGATACATTTTTCTTTGCTGCCCCTTTTAGCATCTTTTTTAAGTCTCCCTCAGCAATCAAGAAGGAATCAGAGATACTGTGAGCATAGTATCTGAGAGTGGTTGGCTTTGTTGATGCTTTGAGAAACCTGCCTTTAAATCTTCAGCAGATTGTTTTCCCTGCGCTGACTCGTTACTACAAAACTCTAGATTTTTTTCTGATTTTTGGTTCTTATGAAAAGTGCTTTGTCCTTTTCTGTTTTGAGGAGCTTTATTCAAAGGCCTCACAAATCAGATGTGCAGCTTCCCTGTTAACTGAGTGATGCCTAACAGGGATTTAATAAACAGCCTTGTTCAAAACAGTACTTTAAAAACAAATGTTTAAGATGTTAGCATTTCTTCAAGAATGGAATTTCATAAATCTCTACAGCCCCCAAAATCTCTCCTTGTCTTTCAGCCCATGTAAATTTATACAGAATGCACCATAAATAAAAAAATCCAGGTGAGATTTAATCATTTTTTCTGTCTTATGTTTTCTTTTACTTAAAAGCTGTTTTTAAAGGCTCTAAAATGCCAATATACTTTAAATTATTTTTAATCAATAATTCTAAAATAAATTTAGGAACTTATTGTTAGATGGAAGAAATAAAAATTATAATCAAATCTAGGAACCAGTTTAACTCTGGACAGAGTTATCCTAATAAATTATTTTAACCCTCTTTATAATACAAACACACTGAAAAGTATTACATCTGCCTTCCCATTTTTATGTTTTCTATCTAAGCTACTATTTACTAATTTCGTTATATACACTCAGTCAAATAACACTGTCCTTTGTAGGTGCACTGGCTGAATTTCTACAGGGACAAACCAAATAGAGACCAATTAAAAAGTCGCTGCAAAAGTTCATCAGCAAGCAGAAATGTTAATTGGAACAAAAAAGCAAAAGGAAAAAAACTAAAAAGCAGGTCACTATTTGAAGATCAAACAAGTTTGATCTTTACAAAATCCAAGGCATAATTCCACCTTCCCTCATTTTCCATCTCCAAATATTACCTATCCCCCCCCAAAACCCCCCCCCAAAAAAAAAACAAAAAAACCAAACAAACAAAAAAACCACCCAAAAACCAAAAAACAACAACTGAAACAAAAAAAATCTGCACTTAATGGTTTAGGACAAATAGATGTGGTAGTCATCTCTACAGATGGCTACAGGAAACAAAACATCCCAGAACATTCTCTTTTCTGAATTCTGTTGGGAAATCCATTTCAATAGCCATGAAATTGCAGCAGACCTCTTTGTAATTTCAGTCATGTGGGATTTTTAGTAAAAGAGAAACATGACTCTTACATAGCACAGAGGTGTATATCACTTGTGAAATGAGAAATAGCTTTGCATGTAAAGAAGGCAAAATATGCAGAGTAAAAAGATTTTGCTATAAATAAATCTAGTGATTTCATTGTGCACCTACATTTTTAACAACTAACTGCACTACATGTCTCCTAACTTAACTGTAGGACTTGTAAAGGTTGAGATTTTTACTGGGGGGAAATAAAATTCTAAAAAACATTCTAGAAGACTGAAGAGGAAGTCCCTGTTTTTACTGAACTGTACAAAAATAAGATCCAGTGGTCATTATTCAGGCCATCTTGTTATTCACCCTGTTTTCTCTGCCACTGGAGCTCATGCAGTATTTGTTGTCATGGTGTATAATTTGCTAGAAACTAACTAGGAGCAACTATGCAATGATAAATACATTTTGTCCAAAAAATATTATGTAGATGTTTGCTGAAAGAAGTAGACAAGTTAGGCTTATGGCTTCTGGGTTCCATGGTAATTCTGAAAGTGTGTGTAGTCTTTGTCAGAAAAGTGCCCTTGCTCTTTCCTCAGTGCTCTTCCTTTCCACAGCCTATTTCCTGTTTTACCTATTACACAGCTGCTCTTCTGTGACCCCTTATCTCAGTCCTAGGAACACTGGAAAACTGGAAATCCTCACTTTCATACCTCATTTCCCCAAGCAGCTCCCTGCTCCAGGTCCTCTCACATAGTCTCAGTTCTGTCACTTAACAGCCACATTTTATACTGATCCCTCCCAAAACATCACTGCTCCACATCTGTATTCTTCATTCCCATTCTCTCCTTGTTTTTTTCTCTCTTACCAGACGTTTAATCTTCCATTACTGGTATTTCTGCTGACACTGTCTCTGGGGCACTTTGACCAGCTGGTCTTAGTCCTTCCCCCCGAGCAGCCCACATCCCTCCTGCCCTGCCTTCCTCCAGGCCCATGGTTACTTCTCTCCTACACCAGCAAGCCCAGGCAATGCAGCCTTTGCAGCCATTTCTTGCCCACTATCAAAGGTCTCCTTCCTCTGTAGATGGGATTTTAGTCCCATCCCTTCCCCATTTAACTTCCATGAAGAGATTCTTACGCAGTTACCCAGGCACTTCCAGTATTAGGTACCTTCGCCATTTTACAAGCTGCCAATCTTTTCTCTCCTTGAACTAAAGCCCACCTTTCTGATCTGGCTGTTGTTTCTGGTCTCATCTTTAAACATAACTGATTTGTCTGGCTGGAGTAGCAAGCATATGAGACAGACATTTTGGTATTCAAGATCTGACTCTAAAAATGAGGTTCAGGAAGCATTACTCTATAATTACAGCAGAAGTTTTATGCTTTGCCAAGACGAGTAATGGGAAATATGGGGAATGTTTCTTGTAATACTGAGGAGATTTTTATTACTTATAAGAAGGTAGCCATTAGAAACAAAAAAATATGTATCAGTAAAAAATTGTGCCACAAAAGTAGTTTTTAAGAAACAACATGTGCATCCTTCTCTTTACTTGCCTTCTATCTCAAATTAAGGTACATAAAACCCTGTACAAACTATAGATTATGTCCAGTTTATGAATTACTTTATTTAAAGCTAGCCTTAGCATGCTTGTGCTGCCCTAAATTGTACACCACAGAAATAATAACTATTAAATGCATCTTTCATTTAGACATAAATACAAAACAATGCCACTTGTATATGTGTGCTGGTTTGGGCTGTGGTGCAGTTAATTTTCTTCACGGTAGCTGGTATAGGGCTGTATTTTGAATTTGTGCTGGAAACAATCTTGATTATGTTTTAATTATTGCTGAGTGGTGCTTATATAGAGACAAGGCCTTTCCTGCTTCTCACACTGCACCGCCAGTGAGGAGATTGGGAATGCACAAACAATTGGGAAGAGACACAGCCAGGACAGCTGACCCCAACTGACCAAAGGGGTAGCCTATACCATATGGTGCCATGCTCAGCAAGAGACTAGTGGGGGACGTCCCAAGTGATGGTGTTATCTTCCCAAATCACCGTAATGTGGAATGGGGCCCTGTTCTCCTGGGGATGACTGAACACCTGCCTGCCCACAGGGAGTGGGGAATGAATTCCTTGTTTTGCTTTGCTTGTGTGCATGGTTTCTGCATTCCCTATTCAACTGTCTTTATCTCAGCCCACGAGTTTTCACTTTTAGTCATCTGATTCTCTCCCCCATGCCACCAGGGGAGTGAGTGAGCCACTATGTGGGGCTGAGCCGCCAGCTGGGGTTTAACCATGGCAGTTCTTTCTGGCACACGGGGCTTGAAGGGTTTGAGATAATGACAAGTTTGATTGGAATGTGTTGGATCAAATTTATAGCCCTTATTGATTTTTAGATATTTTTGGGCACACTCCTGCACTTCCCATGGGGTCTGCTTTCCTGACTGTTTATTACAGCCTAGAGCTTGTCAGTGGCTGCTTTTTGCTCTCCCTGCTTGCTGCACTGCTTATCACCTCACTCTCCTGTGCCTGGGAGCATTTGATAAGAGCACAGGTGCTGTGCCTGCTGGCAGATGGCCAGCTCATTGCTGCTGCTGCACTGGAAGGAACAAGCTGGAACTCCAGTGTTTGAGTTCCAGGACTCGAGCCAAAGGGGCTGTGACCTGTGGATGAAGCCACATGAGATCAGGACACCCCGGAGTGTTTGTGGCTGAGAAAATGCCCGTGCCAGGGCAGGTACATCTGGAAGAACCTGTGGGCATGGTTATGTCTGTGCTGCAGCAGGTGTAACTCTGAAAGGTGTCTGTGCTGAAGAGAGTACACCTCAAATTATCTATGGCTGTGGACAAGTCAGTGCTGCAACAGGTACATCTTGACGCATCAGTGACTGCAAGGTGCATGAGATCATGTTGGAGCACCTCAAAGCATGTGACTATGCATACACCTGTGAAAATATGCTATGTTCCTCTCCAAATGTTAATTACTTCATATTTATTTTATATATAAATCCATATAATTATTCTTGATAATCCACACCATAAGTAGACGGGGAAAAAAAAAGAGCACAAGGGAGAAATTAGCAAAGGTCAGACAGAATATGAAGAATACATTTATGTTATCAGATTGCTTTCCAACCTGATCTTATTCCTACTCCATCAACATAAATCTTATGGTGCAAAAGTGAGCATTTAGACTCCACCAAATGCATAGGATGTAGACCATAGAACTCATGCTGCACATTCGCCTTCCAGAGCACAAGCACACAGTGTGATAGGTGTGTTAGGTCACTGCTGTAAATCTGCAGTTTGAAAAAGGCTGTCACTTTTTTCTTCTGCTTTAATGCATGGAAGTCAAGTATAAAAGCTTTATGGCCATAGTAAATTCTTCATCTGTAGAAGAAAAACTGTGATCTAATAGCCAGGGGGAGCAACACTCAAGAAAGGAAACATTTTAGCAGTCCTAGAAGTGGTAATCTTGGACTGAATTCTTCCAGGCCTGACAGAAGATACTCATTTGACTGGAAGGGAAAATCAAGAGATGTCTCAAGGATTGAGAGATAAGAAAATTGTATGGAGACTTTGTTTATTCATTGGAATTAGTGGACCCATACACCTAACTAAATCATCTTGCTGGAATTTAAGATTATAATATTTAAACGAAACATATTTTGAAAGACATTTTAACCCATGTAACATCCTTGCATGGTTCTCATACAATGAGAAAAACATTAACAAGTATAAGGTGCATACAATCACTATTAGATGGAACACCATGGGAAACAAAGTTAATATTGATGAAAGGAACAATGTAGCTGGAAAAGGTGAACAAAAATCTGTGCTTAGCTAAGTCCAGAAATTAGGAAAAGTGTCTGAGAAATGTGAAATGCTTGCATCCACGTGCAAGATTATGCAAAGAAAATATAGAAAATGATGGTGCGCTACATAAGCATGAAGGTGATGAAATACAATTTGAAAAGAATTAGAAGAGCTATCCTAGTGCGGTAGACCACCAGACTAATATGCTGAAAGGCAAGTTTATTGCTTGGAAACAGTCAACTTGCCAAACTGCTTGCAGGGCCCTTTGTGTACCTACATTCTTCTCCCCACATTACAAGCTGTAGTGCCAGCACACGCTGAGCCAGCTCAGCAGTAGCAATGATTTATTAGTCAGCAATATACTTAGAGCAAAGATCACCATAAATATAACGGTTGCAAAGTTTAACCTTTAGCATGGCATTGTTAATGTATTGTCTTGACAAATGTGACTTGGGTATAATAAATGTTTCTTCAGTTATATAATGAGAGGGAAAAGAAAGAGAAAATAAGTTGCCATATAGGCAATTTATAATTAGAGCTAGTCTAGGACTGGCTAAGCACCTAGCTGGACATTTCTCTTCACCTAAAGGTATAACGTTGAAATGGGAACACAAGCTGAATAGTTAAAAAGAAATACAAATGGCCACAAAACCCAGCAGATCTTAATTTTCTTGATTAAAAGCTACCAGTTCATTGCTATCCTAGAGCAGTTAGAGTTGCATGCAGCTAAATCTACTTAGAATGTTTTTAATTAAAATATTGATTTGGAAGTCTTATTATTCTGTCAGAGAACAAATACCGAGTACCTGAATTTAAAAAGGTTAATGGGAGAACAATCCAGACTATCATAACCCAATGCTGCCTAAGGTGTGTAAGCATAAATAAGGTAGAAAAAACATTAAGTATGTTAAAAATTATGGAGTGTCGTAAGAGTTTTAATATGAGTAACATGGGCAGGGAAGGAATAAGAAGTTAAAACTCTTCTCAGTAGTGCCCAGTGAAATGAGAAGAAGCAATAGGCACTGGTTTTACAGTGAGAGGGATTGAACACTGGAACAGGATGTCCTGGCTGCCTGGGGAGTCTCCATCCTCACAGATATTCAGCACCTCTCTCTGTCAGGCTCTGGGCATTCTGCTCTGGTGGCGCTGCTTTGAGCAGGGTGGGTTTAGCTGCTTAGTGATCTTCAAATATCCCTTCCAAACTCAACTCTGCTAAAGTATCAGAATTTTCTTTACTCTGACCCACAAGGGGAAAGAGACTCTGCTTAGTGAACATTTAATAGTTCTTTTCTGATTTTAGCGACACAAACTGTTATCTAATAAAACAAAATGCAGTTTTATACCTCAAAGTTCTGTGTATTTTGGATACCAATAGATCTAAACGCTTAAAACCCTCAATACCAGTGCTCTAGCTGAGAAAGATTCAATACTAAGATGTAAAGAAAGTGTATTAATATTAATAGAAGCTGTAATTATTTCTTTTACCTGCTAATAGTCAAATACATTTTTATTTGTCTGAGCAACAACTCTCAAATCTCCAAATAGAAACCATAAAAAATATGCAGTGAATTTAGATTATATTAGCATCTCTGAAGGAGTTTATGCTTTTTGATGCCTAACACAGCACAGAAAATATTTTGAGGATCTTGTCTACAATATTTCTGTCATTTATGTGAGAAACGCATCATGCTTTATTTTTAAAAAGAAAACTTGCATTAAATATTGCTTATAGCAACTCATTTTGAAAATGCATCACAAGTTCTACAGCAAAGTTGATAGTTCAAACCAAGACACTCATTTTCAAAAGTGCAAAATATAACTGTGATTTCTTATGCAAAGCAGGAAACTGAATGAATCAAAAAGATTTTTGAAGCTACATATTAGAGACTGAAATATTTCTAAGCTCCCTGCTGACGGTGCAGTGGAGAGGGACTCTGAGATTCATCACCTCCCTCTACTTTCCCACGTGTTCTTCTCCATGCTGAGAAAGCCCAGGCATGTGGCCCTGACAGGAGTCACAGCACATACAAACAGAAAATACTGACTCAGCTTAAGTTATATCTGTGACCATGCCTGTGGTACGTGGGACAGCAGAGGCATCTTCACATCAAAAGTATGTGTATAAAATATACAATTTCAGTGCAAGTCTGTGACCAGTGCATTAGAATTATAAAATAAAATACTATATTTTAAGCAGCAGCTTCTACTAAATAATTAATCAAAACCTTTTTTTCTGGTTTTAATGCTAAGAGGGAAGTAGTTGCTACAGAAAATAAAAGGGGGAAAATCACAGAACAGAATCAAAGTGAAGTAACTATTTCTCAAGAGCTTTTACTTTTAATTAAATTACAAGATTTATGAAGTCATGAAAGCACTGCAAAGAGGACAAAGAAACCATCACAGGAGCTTAACAACACAGATTTTTAAGTTGTCACTTACAGCATTTGGTTTCATCATGGTTATTTGGGCAGTCAGGCTTAAAATCACAAAATTTGTCAGATGAAATACATTGTCCATTCCCACACGAAAAAATCCCGCTGGACAGTAAAAAGATGAAGCATTAGCATCTGCAAATTCTGTTTCCCCTTAAAAGTCAGAAAAGGACATGTAAGTAAAAACACACATATATAAAATTATAAGAAGTGCTTTTTATCTTCTTTTAATACAGCAATGTACTCAGCATAAGAAGCAGCACCACTTATGCAGTGTGCCAGATTATATCACAGTTGATAAGAAACACAGCTGATCTCAAAGTCTGATGGCCTTAAACCACACCTTACTCTCCACAATATTCCAACCTTTGTGTGAAAAGTTATCAAATACACCTCAATGTTGCAGAGCTGGGCTCCTGTTGGGAGGACAGAGGTTGGCTACAGCTCCCTGCTCTTTCCCTGGAGCCAGAGGCAGATTTTTCACCAAACCTTTCTGCTGTAGCTGCGCTCTCTCTGTGCTCAGGTCACAGTGAAAGCTGCAAGCAGCCAAAGTTGGGTGCTGCACCACTACTAGCTTGCACCTCAGCCTACACATTAAAAACACCCCATATTCCAAAGAATGGGGGAAGAAAAGGCCAGGGTCTACTGGTTTTTCTTCAGGAGATTTCTAGAAACTGAATGAAAGGAATGATGTGGAGCTTTTCATCTTTTTGTTTAACCTAACTTTTATAAATATTCACTTTTCTATCCAGACAAGATTTTATTTTTTTTAAAAACTCCATTCTAAAAAGAGGATCTTTGTGATTAATAGGTAAATGAGGGAATTGTAGGGAAAATTATTAAAGCAAATTAATGTTCCTTCAAATACTTCAACCTGACTGTGTATAGGGATCAGAAAAGTTTTAAAAACACAACACTGAAGTTTTCTATTATGCCTTTAACTTTTTGGGTTTTAAATTCAGATACCGGATGGCTATAACTCATCAACATTACCCCTAACTGCATATGTGCCTATACCATTTCTGCAAACCAGCTGTTACCACCAAGGGGACCAGAAGCAGCCGTCTGACAGAAGGTTGTTTTATCCATTGGCACTTCAAGACTACAGAGCATAAATGCAAAGACAAGTTTGGTGGGCATTTATTATATGTCAGATATTTAGCAGTAATAATGGGAGAATGCCCTAAAATAAAGCAGTAGAATTTGCTCTTTAGTGGAAAATACAAGATGTTTTGCTGCTGCCTCTGCATCCTAATGTGAGTGTGAGCAGTTACTACAAAGTAAATGGTATCTGGAAATTCCCACCAGAGCTCACTTTGCAGAATTAGTGCAAAGATACTACTATTGCAGAAATTAGAAATTAGAAACTACTTATAGCAGCTAGTGAACAACACAAGGATGAAAGCCTTCAGTATAGAATCATAAAATGGTTTGGGTTGAGAAGGACCTTAAAGATCATCTAGTCCAACACCTCTGGCATGGGCAGGGCCAAAGACCCATCCAAAAGGGTCTTTGACACCTGGGAACACTTCCAGGAAGGTAACATTACAGCAGACAGACTCTTTTTCTCAGACTCTCCTCTACATCGTTAAAGGTATCTTCCAGTTGTCAGTCAAATCACAGTTATGTGTAACAGACATTGG
Source organism: Acanthiza pusilla (assembly GCA_036630365.1). NCBI lineage: Eukaryota > Metazoa > Chordata > Aves > Passeriformes > Acanthizidae > Acanthiza > Acanthiza pusilla. The sequence continues at coordinate 34,601,463 of JAXCHO010000073.1, read as the reverse complement.
AGAAAATGTATTCAAAACCATGAAACTTACCTTCACTGTCGTGGCGGACTCCTGGAAGCGATCTATTCACCACTACACATTCCTCTGTTATACTGATATCATCAATAGCAACAATAGCGTTTGTTGTTAGAATAGTACCTCTAAAATAATCTGCAAAGACAGAGAAATAAGTTAATTCATTAAAGGTGATGTGATAAAAAGACACAAACACACACAGACATATTTATATATTCCTATATAATTTATGACATCTGCACAGGAACTAAATAGTGCCTACAACCAGCTGTGAACATCAGCCAGGAAAAATTACAACTGAGATTCGATCAGGTCAGAAATTTACTCCTCCACTGTCAAAACCATAGCTACATTTACCTAGGGAAAGTTATGTAACCCAGATGACCTTGCTTCAATCAAAACTGGTAAAAGTTATCACTATTGAATGAATGGTCTTCCTGCTGGAACAGACAAAAATTATATATCTTCTTAAATTAGCTATTCAAGGTTACCAAACATGATGATTTACAGCACCATTTAATTGTGTTCATCTATACTATGCCTGCTGAAGTTACCAATGTGGTACAGCAAATGTAGGGATTGACTGCAAGTTGAAGTACCTACACTGTCAGTCTCAACTCTGTGCTGGGAAGATCATGGAACAGATTCTCCTATAAGTTATGCTAAGGCACATGGAAGACAGGGAGGTGTTTTGAGACAGCCAGCATGACTTCAACAAGGACAAGTTCTCCCTCACCAGCCCAGTGGCTTTCTGTGACGGAGTCACTACATCAGCGAAGGGATACATTTGTCAATTATCTGGACTTCTGTAGAGTTTCTGACATGGCCCCCAAAACATCATTCTCTCTAAACTGGAAAGAGGTGGATTTGACAGATAGACTGTTAGGTGGGTAAAGAATTGGTTACATGATCACATCCAGAGGGTAGTGGGAAATGGCTCAGAGTCCTGACAAATACTAGTGGCGAGTCGTGTCCCTCAGGAATCTGTATATGGACCAGTGTTATTTAATATCTTCATTAATGACATAGTGAGATTGAGTGCACCCTCAGCAAGTTTGCAGATGACGCCAAACTGACGGCGCAGTTGACACACCTAAAGGACAGGATGCCATCCAGAGGGACCTGGAGAAGCTCGAGGAGTGGCCCATGGGAATCTCATGAGATTCAGTAAGACCAAGTGCAAGGTGCTGTACCTGGGTTGGGGTAACCCCTGGTATCAGCACAGGCTGGGGATGAACAGATCGAGAGCAGCCCTGCCCAGAAGGACTTGGGGGTGCTGTGGGTGAGAGGCTGGGCATGACCTGGAAATGTGCACCCACAGCCCAGAGAGCCAAACGTGTCCTGGGCTGCATCCAAAGCAGCGTGGGCAGCAGGGCCAGGGAGGGGATTATGTCTCTCTAATCTACCCTGATGAGACCCCTTGTAGGGTGCTGTGTCCAGCTTTGGGGTCCCCAGCACCTGTTGGAGTGAGTCCAGAGGAGGGACACCAAGTTGATCAGAGGGATGCAGCACCTCTCCTATGGGAAAAGGCTGAGAGAACTGGGTTTGTTCAGCCTGAAAATGAAAAGGCTCCAGAATGAGCTAATTGCAGCCATCAGTACCTGAAGGGAGCCTGCAAGAAAGATGGACAGGGACTATTTACAAGGAACTCTGAGCAACCTGGTCACATAAAGTGTCCTTACCAATGGTGATTGGAAGTAAATTTTCTTTGATGTTCGTTACAAAACGTTATTCTAATGCTTAGAATACAGAAACCATGGCTATGTTCTTTAATAGATGCACCTATGGAAAAAACTAAATCAAATTCTTTTCCATATGAGCATTAAAGAATAGAAATTCTCTTTTTATATTTCATCATTAAAAGTAAATTAATTTTAAAGGTAAAAATAAAATAACTTTTGAAAGTAATGTAAATGTGATTTCTAAGTACCTGGAAAGGTAATTCCTCAGCTTCACTTTCTACAGGTATTAGAGTTATTCCTTCCAGGTTTTCTTCTGCATTAATGTAGACGGACTCTGCATCCATTTTCAAAGCACGTTGGTTTATTTCTTGGGTAGAGGAGGTAGGGAAGTGAGACCGACCACGTGGCTGCTTTTCGCAGCCCCGTGGGGATCCCACATGGTGATGAGGTAAGAGGGGAGAGGGGAGTTGCAGGAAAGGGGAAAAAAGTTGCAGTCTGAGTTAAACTTGCTCTGTTCGTACAGTTAACAGGTTTCATGATGAATATGCTAATTTCTACTAACCAATTTAGGAGGAGATACAAGTTTTACATCATTTCCATATAGCCTATGAGAGTTCTCAGATTACCATAGCTGCTCTACGTTTGGACTTTGCAAAACTGGTTTTTCCAGGAAGAGCTGCCGTGAGAACAATAGGCTGCCAATCTTTCCCTGCAGCCATCTCCCGATAAGCATCCTGGAACCTCGCTTCAGTTCTTTCTCCAAAGGTTTTTACATTCCTAGTATACTTTGTTAGGCAATAACTTCTATAAACTTTTCTATTTTTTCCTCTCCAACATACAGGTATATTCACTTTTGTCCAGTTCATCTCAGGCAATCCTGAAATGTCAAGTAATTTTTCCAAACTTCCATTTAATGCAGTCCTCTTAAAGACAGAAAGCTGGGAATCCTGAGATAACCAGTACCAAAATCTCACCTGTTGAAAGAGTTTTTAACGACAAACTTTAAAAACATATATAATCAATCTGCAATAAATTCAGTACCAAGTAATACATGTACATTATATCAAAGAATGACATGATGGGTCTAAACAGAGACTCGGGATGTTTGTAATTATGGCATGTTGAGGAGCAGTATCATGTCTGAAGACAAAACCGTATTTAAAGGTAAAGCTAATTTTTACAATTTACTTCTAACATGTATCTATCAACTGATGCAGACTGAATGATTTTTAACTCTTTTTATCTTAGTAAGCACTCAAAAACTTCTCAAACATTACTTTTCTTCATAAATGCTGAATATATGACAGTTTCATAGGCATGTTAATCTGAGAAGTGCAACCATTGAGGTACTCATATGAAAGAAACCTTATGATCTTTTATTTTTACAATTAACATAAATGAATACAATCTGAAGACAGATTTTAAAGATAATCTATTCATCTCCTGAAACAAGCAGATTGGCCAATATATGGGAGGAAAAAACAATGACTGTAGGTGGATGAGGCTGCTTGTGAGGCAGAAAGGGTCAGAAGACAGTGAGAATCATGATTCACTCCCCTGCAAGACAGAGTAAGTCTGATTTTTTTTTTTTTTTAATAATACACTGGCTGAAATTCAGAGAACTGAGGGGAAGAAATAAGATTTTCAAAGACTAATTTTTTTCTTTCCCGTTGAGTCTTTCCTGCTTCTCCACATAGTGAAAGACTAAAATTTCAACTGCAATATCTTTACTTCCATGCAAAACCCTTGATCTTGACAATAGTTGAGTCTCCATGAAGTTAAAACAAGAGATGGATCAGTCGTTCAGAAATATTCCTCTTAAAACACACCACTCCTTTTTATTATCTTCTGACTTCATGTCTGGTAGACTCAGTTTCTCAATGTTTCTTTTTACCACCACTCATGAAAATCATGTCTTATATAAAATAATCTTGATACCTACTAACGAATTGAAATGCTTTCATGTAACATTCCCCCCCACCCCAGCAAAAAGCTTAAGAAATAGAAAGCAGCAGGTATACAAGCACTTTCAAAATGAGCTGTTTGAAGAATTACACTGTAAACCATTTAGATGGCTTTTGTCTGTCAAACGGCCTTTCATACAAATTTACATTTTCATTAAGTAGGAAATAATGTTACCCTCCTTCTCTATGTCTACACATTCTACTATACAATGACCACTGTGTGCATTGAAGAGCCATAAACAGAGAGCTGAGACTAGAAATTTGCTTTTACAACTCCAAAACCTTGAGCTAAATGAAGATGTTTCTTAGCTTACATCTGCAAAAAGATGCAGCTACAAGAAGCTGTAGAAAGAAGTTACTTCTAAGCTTCAATTAACCAGAAAGGCACAATATAAATAACTTATCTTTCAACTCCATTTTTTTTTTTTAACAACTGGAGCTAAAGAACTTGTAAAGCTAATAGTAAACATAGATCTCTTTATGTGGATCCTTTTATCCTCTCAGTGGGACATCCAACAGAGGGCATCATCTCACATTTATACACAGAGAACATAACACATCCTAATGAGCTACTCCTTGCTCTTTCCCAGAAATTAAAGTCTGCAGGGAAAATGTGGCAGAAAGCCAGGCTTCCAGTCTTCAAAAACACTCTCCTGACAGACATGTACAGCTAGGTAAGAACTTGCTCTAGCTTTTGTTGAATCCGAGAATTTTAAATTCATTCAATACATACACATAATAATAATTGTTTCTTTTCTGACTTTGAAGAAGAGAAAAATGTGTGCATCCCCACTGCATTTGTGTTTATTTTGAATGCAGACCAAACTCTGCAATAGATCTTTCCAGAATAATTCATTGATTCACACATCAGTTGTGCCCAGTTTGCCTTAAGGGTTTCTAGGATAAATTAATCTGAATCTGAAAGGTGCTTATCTACTCAGCATCAAAGTCAACAAAAGAGAGATGAAACTCTCTAAAGAAATGCACTGTGGATATAAAGCTGTTGGGTGTCCCAGGAGTAATGAAACATTCAGGGCTTCCTTGGGATGGTCCAGGCCTTGAGTTCCCTGCAGCATCATTCTGCTCAAGTTTATCCTGCATCTATTTTATTTCTGATGGTTTATAACACTAAGAAGACACATGAAGATTAAGAACTGCAGGAGTGCCTTAAACGACAGCAAGGCACGGTTCTTGAAGCTTTTCAGAGGCTTCTACTCAGCTGCAAGTTGCAACTATTCAGCTGAGGTCTTGTAACTCCCTGAGGTGTATAGTGCAAGTGAGCTACAGTTTCACATAAAACAGATTCAGCTAAGCTAGCACTTGTTTCTGGTCCCTTGGATGAGACATAACCTTTGAAGTCTAGATCCTGGCAGAATAAAATTCTGCTACTTGTTGGGCCTTCTAAGTGCAGTTCCTTCTTCTCTGATATTTTTATTTTTGAAATAAGTTTTCTTAAGTGGAATTAACAGTTTCTGTTTTACACTGAGTCTGAAAATTGTGCAACCAGTCTAAATTTTATTTTGTTTCTTTAAAGCCTCTTTTTTTCCACTGATCAAAATGAAATTATTTTGGCAAGCTTTCTCTGCCTTTTTCTTTTCTTCTCTCTGGCTTTTTAAATCAGAAGGGATTAAAGAGTATCAGAAAAAAAACCACATCATAACTACACAGCTTCTCCCCAATATGGTATAATCTTTGAAGAGTTACAGAACAGAAAACACAAAAAGCCTCAGGAAAGAAGAAAATACTAAAAAATTGTACAGTATCTATTAATTTTATTTGGTGGCCAAAAGGACAAATAAAAATACAGCTGTTAATGTTCTCTTGTAGTGAATAGTTGCTGTTTGTATTTAATATATTTCTTCTGTAAAGTTTTGCTTTAAAAATACAGATTTTGTTGAAAATTCCAAGTCTAGTTATAAAACTGTATTTTCATTTTTCATCTAGCATTTTTCTTTTTTTGTCCCTCCTGATTCATTATTTCCCAGTACCTTTCTAGTTTTTTGGATCAACCACTATCCTGGCTAGTTGATTTTGAATTCCTCTGCAGAGCCACAAGAAATATGACCAAAAAAAAGAATTTCAAAGTAACTCCCAAGTACTGCACGGATCAGTTTAAAAAACATCCTCCTTAAGCCATGAATTAAAATTTAGTACCTGTCTGGAGTATGGTAGCTAATTCTCTCTGGCACACCAACATAGCTAATGTGTATAGTGATTTTCCCATCTGCAGACGAGAGAGTGGCTGTTTGACACAGCCTTATTATCATAGTCCAGATACCTTTGTCACAGTGTACAAAAGCCTGGAGCATATCCTTAAATCTGAGACATCTGCTGGGTGCCTTAGGAAAGAATAATATAATAATCAGATATAAAAATTTGGCATCAAAGTAGTAAAAAGTTGCCTGCTTCTCTGTCTTCCCAAAGAATTAGGCGTAACTTCTTCCACTGGTATTGAAATAGAGCCCTCAGTAGCAACACTTAGAGCATGAAGAATACCTGATCTGTATCAGGCAAGGGAGAGCTCACAAAGGTGAGGACAGTCAAAATCAAACTGTTACCTGGCAGCAGGAGAGCCCAGGGGACAGCTTGACAAGGAAAGGGCTTCCCAGATGAGATGTGGCCACCTTTGTGTTCATCTGATGTGATCCACTGAAGTAAATGAATGTTCCTATAAACAAAAAAAATTTTAAGTATGAGAAACATGTCACGCTGCAATAGCAAAAAACTACCTTAGAGAGGTAGCTATATGCTTCATGAGACACATAAAGCTTATTCATAGATGCAAACAATCTAAACTGCTTTGCCATCAGTTCAGTCTCTGTGGATAATGAGGAGGGTGTTGTAACACGCTGTGACAAGTGTCTGTGTGGGCAAAGACAAAACAGAATTGCTAAATGCTCCTGGCTCTTCCCTTTTGTAAAATTATCATGACTGATTCCAAGGACAAGGAGAGAGGGAGGACATAAGGCAATTTGGGCAGCCATTGCTCAGACTCCCCTGCCATGTGCCTGCAAGCTCTTAAACCCAAGGAAGTGATTGGGGAGCCTCTCAAAGGGAGTTCAGGTGTTGCTTCTTTGAGAGCGTTACTGTGCAGACCCACTGGAGGTATTTTTTATCTGCTCACTTCAAGAAAAATCCTTAAGATCTCCAACCTCAAAACTCTACAACTATTACCCATCACCTTCACCCATTGCACATCTACTCTCTGCATGGACTGGGGAGAGCAGAGGAGCTGCAACGCAGAGCACCCTGGAGACCAAACAGCAGAGAGCTCAGCCAAGATCCCCAAAGGACACATTTTAATTGGCTTAAATAATGTTTCAAACAGAATTTAAACCAGAAATTATTTCCTTTAGGGTACAGTATTCACTCTCAGCACAGCCCAGCCACTTTTAAGCATGCTAACAATGTTGCAGACCACGGGAGCCAATGGAATAAGCTATATTTTCTCATGGGGTCCACAGACTTGACATTGTTGTCTGTGCTAGTGGGGATGAAAGCTTAATTAAAGATCTAATCTGAACTCTGGCAAATGCACTGCGTTTGGATTTGAACTACAGCAGATGTGCTTCAGACAAAGGTAGGGAAGGATAAACATTTTCAAGGGGCCCTAAAGGAGCATATTTTGAATGCCGTCAGTGCTGCCTTTGCTGAATACTGAGACTTTTTCATGAAAGTCTATGCAAAACAACACTAAAGGCTCAGTCTTTTTTGAGCATTGATATTACACATATTGCCTTACATCTTGGAAAATCAGCTATTGTGCTGCCGCGGTCGTACTCCTCAGCCATTTATTTCCCATGGATACGTAATGAAGCCGCGGGTTAGGTCCAGCCCCACGTGAATAATGGCATTGCTTTAGCAAGGCTGGCACAAAGAGGGGACCATTCCAGCTCCCTGTACAAACAGGAATGCTGCACTCCGCAGCACAGTGAGGGAAGCTCCCCTCATTGGAATGCAACAGTACTTCAAAGGACCTTCTTTTAATTTGCAGCTGAGGCTGTACAGTAGCCTTGTTAAGATCTTCATTAATCAAAATTTGCTGCTGCCCTCCCCAGGAGAGAGGAGAGATGAGCACTCTGTGACACTACAAGGAACTGTTGCGATGTGAAGGATCTTGGTTTAAAGTTGGCAAAAACTTGCTCAGATTCTGGAATCCTAATTCTAAAGTTGTGGCTGTAGCAGGCACAAGGATAGATGGGTACAAAACCATCTCAGAAATACCTTTTCAGCTGACCTGTATGGGGAATGCAACATTACTGTGCTTGAGGTGTGGGGCATTGTGACTTCCAAATCTGCTTGAGGCTTCAGCCTGCAACCGCACTGAACCAAACTTGTAATAATCCAGGTATCAAAGCAGCTTAAGTGAAGCAGCACATGGTTCATTATGGCTGATTTTAAGATGCTACTTAGGCTGCAGAGCAGGTGCTCCTGCCAGCAGCCTTCATTCTGACCACATTACCCCTTAGATCTCATCAGCACCGAAAGCAGAGAAAGACAAAGACAGATCAGTGCATCCCTCTGGAGCTTTGAGAGTTTGGAACCTGTAACACAGTCGTGTTTGCATTAAATGCAGTAATGCAGATCCAGGCCCACTCTACAGAGACAATAAAACAGAATATCAAACAGCTGCTGAGAAAAGTGAGTAGCAGCTTTGGTGCACTTCATCACATGGGGACCAATGGAAAAAATGACTGTTCAGTTAGAATCATTCTATAGCACACACACAAGTACTTTCACCCCCTACTGTTTGCTCTGGTGAGTTTGAATCCTGGAGTTCCTCTACCTGTGAATGCTTGAGGTGGAATATTTAATATTCCACATTTCTTAAACATGAACATAAAAGAGAAGTGTGGAGGTCTGGCTGAAGATAATAGAGATAATTTTAAAAATTTCATTTAAAGAGGCACTGGACTGTAACCCAGATTTTAAAGTAATCTCATCTCTACTGGAAGAAGTATAATAGATACATTTTTAAAAAGTATAATAGATATGTTCTTAAAAAGTTAAAGTCACAGAATACTTGCCAGTATTATTTGACAACAACAAACATGCTCTGCAGTTTCATTTTTATGCAGTGTACTATAATAACATTTTCATTTTGGAAAAATACTAACAGCCCTCTACTGGAATAAAATGGTTTCCCAGCTGAATGCATTGTATGGAAAATATAGACTGAAGCAGGAACAATGCTTTAAAGGATATTATACTCACCCTATTTTTCCCAGACAATATGGATTAATTCAACTGCACTCTACAAAAAGCTATTTGTCCAAATAATGCTTCCAAGAATGGTCCCTATGTGAATATTGGGTAAACAATGCTTATGATATGCACAAAGTCAGCTGTCAGTTCAAAGGTCAGTATTTCAAGCAAACTGCATTGTCTCATACCTCACTGATTGTGTCAGCCAAAAATGAAGGTTACAAAGACAGAGCAACTACATCACTGCTAAAAAAGAGCATCTCCAACAGGCTGGCTTTCTATAACAGATTACCTGTGTTATTTACATTCTCTGTGGCATCCATTTCAAACCAGTTTTTATTATCTGTCTGTGACCATTTCCAAGTAGGAATTTCCATGACAGAAGGAGGAAAATAATAAGAAAAGAAGTCTCACCATGCCCCACATAATTTGTATGACCTATGCCAGGGAGTTTTCTGTCAAGGGGAACCTCTTTCATTATGTTCCAGTCAGCATCACCTTTGCTCAGTGGCTTCCATCCACAGAGGTCAGTCTCAAAATCACATAAAGTGTAATTAGCTGCGGTAAAGACAACAACAACAAGAGATCAATAAGTTGAACTTGATGTAACAGTTTAATGCCACAACTATGACTCTTTCGTATTTAGATGTACTAAGTGTGTTAAAGAATGTGTTAAAGAGTGTGTTAAAGCAAAAATACAGTACACTGCCAGGTTATTCAGATGGATAAAAAGCTCTAGAACACAGGTAAAAGTTTGGGAAGGTCCCTCCTTTCTTAATCAAACTCAGAACCATGAAACAAACTACCTGTAAGAGAACAAACTATATCACAGTAAAGACCTGTTCATAGGTTGCTGAGAGATTATGAAAACAATATTAAATATTTTTTAAAGAAGAATTGTACTCACAATTTAGTTATAAATGTGTGAGAAAAATCACATGTATTTAGAGCTTAAAATACATGGAAAGCAAAGATGAATTAAGTTTTCCTTTAATTTATTTTTGAAAATGATATTTAAATGTATGAATTATTCAGATCCCCTAGAAATTTTTATTGCAATGTAAAAGACAATTTTCTCACTTGGTATGGATTAGACCAATTTAAATTGTATAAAAACTTTGCACAATCTTACATTTATTGAGAACAAATAATTATTTTTATAAGAAAATTCTATACTCAGAGTTTTCTTTCCTGGTCCAGAACAGCTTCCCAAAGCACTATACCTAACTCTTGGGGTCACTTACTGCATTTGTAACCATTACTTTAGAACTGTATTTGTCACTTTCCACTCCCACAGCACATTTATCTGATCATATCAGCCTCAGACACAATCACGCATATTACTCCAATTTTCAGATTGTACAAAACCAAAATGAAATTAATCTTTCTTTAAGCACCATTGCAGCAAAGCTACATAGTAAAAGTTTCCCAGGAATAAGGAGGTTATTCTAGCAGCTAAATCTTAAGGTACAAAATAAATCACAAATATCAGCTTCACCATATGGCGTCACCATATACATTAAAGTTTGATGGTGCATGATCTTCTCTTTAGTGCAGCGTATTTAGTTAACTATGAAACTCGGTTAACTTATTTAATTACATTGTAATGCTTTTGACAAGGTATCTTTTTAATTAGTCTTCAATTGCTAGTACATTAAGGTTGAATATGTAAATTGATATCCAAGACAGTTGTTTTGGTAATTAGTACTATGTCTAGGCCTTGTGCTTCCCTTAGCTAAGCAGTCTTGAGAGGACCAATGTGATACACAAAGGCAAACATTCTTTGCTTAAACATCTCTTTCTCCTGTCCTCCCTAAACCCTGCAAAAGGTCTTCTGCATAAGCAGCTGACTGCAGTGTCTGCCTAGTAATATCAAAAAAGGCATCATAAATGACCCCATATGAACCAAAAAAAGAAAAATAGAAAAATGTAAAAAAAAAATGTTTAAATATGAAACTAAGAGCAAGATGGTGTTATTAATAATTTACAGATCAATTAGGTATTTATAATGGAAACATTTTTTTCTTAATTATTATTTGCTTTAAACTAGAGGTATTTAGGACCTCAAGAAGACTTGTTATCACTAGAAAAACAACAGCTTTTGTGTGTTCAGACAGAGCCCTTGATATTCAACAGGAAGAGAGGTGTGGAGAAATCAGCATTTCTTACACTGGTAGCCAGTAGTACTATTGGTTCTAACACTATAGATGTAGAGAGAAAAGTATAAGCATCAACTTTTAGGCTGAATATATAAGCCATGGGGAAAAAAGAGACATGGACACGCAGCAAAACATGATCCCAAATCAAATTGGTTTTGTCCAGTCATTTTTCCAAACTTTAGTCAAGTCTGAACACAATCATAAAGGTGGGAAGAACATTCATGGTGGTGCACTTTCGGGTTTTTTGGTTGTTGTCCGTGGTTGGGTTTGGGTTTTTGTTGTTGATGATGGTTGGGTTTGTTTGGTTTTTTTTTGGGTGATGGGGAGGAAATAGAATATGATAACGCTGACCACACTTTAGATGCTAAATGTTTTTTCATTACACCTTTCACTTGAAATTTAAAGCTCTGTACAAGCACCCAGTCATGCAGAAACACCGACCAGAGTCAATTACCAAACCTAAGGGTTCCCCCTATGTAGTATCTGGAGCTGACACTTCAATTAAAAGGTGTAAATATGTTTTAGAACAGCTCAGCTCCCACTGTGAGTGAAATGCACATGTCCAAATTAACAGTTTAACTTAACATTTTGCCTAATTAATTCTAAAAACTTAAGGGGCACTTGTAAATGGTTAATCAAGCTTGAAAGAAAAGTTCTGTGCTTTGGCTAAAGCCCAAATCCAAGTAAGAGAGTTTCTCAGTGTGTTTTTTCATTCCTCAAACATTAATAAACCTTAGGAAATGTGCCTACATTTTTATCTGAACCTTCAAGTGATTATAGGTAATCTTTCACTATCAATAGTTGGAAAATAAGTGACTGCACAGCCTATAATTTTTCAGTAGTCATACTATAGTAAAGTCTGTCATAAAGCTGTTTTCTAATATATTATGGCCCTTCCTACTGCAATTGTGAGCACCAGAGCATTATATTTTATATTTCACTAGGAAAATTTCTGTGGATTCAAACTGCAGAAATGTTTTTGATGTTTTGAATGGAAAATTAGGCAATTCTCTATTTTGAATATTCATCAATGTATAATTCAGCAGAACAGAAAGAAAAATAGAAAGGAAACAAAAACTTGCTATCATTTTAACAATAAGTTAAATTTGATTTTTTTTCTTATTCATGTAGATATATCAGTATGTCTTAACCAGTCAAGTAGTAAACTATTACACCAGTTCTACAAAACCCAGCGATGCAATCAGGAAAAGAAATTGTTCCCCAAACACGTCTTGAGTTTCAAAAAAAAAGTGTAGGTTACTAAAGCCATAAAATAAACAGGAAAGATTTTTCAATTTCAGAAACGAACTGTTTTCAACATATTTTAAAAAAAATAGAGGAAACAAAGCACATCTTTCAAGAGCATTGTGAAGTTAAATGGGAATGTTGTTTTTTTATTAGCTTACTCTACCTATCCCAGCTCCTCACAATCCTCCCAGGGGAATACAAAACAGTTCTGTTAACTAGGCTGGGTTACCAGCCAATTAATATTGCTTCAGTTTTGCTAGCCTGCAACTGCACAAAAATTTTCAACCCTGCTCTGGGAGCTCAATAAAATGAACACAAACGGGGACACTCAGCTGGTCTCTCCATCAGGTTGGTGTTTCCCTGAACAGTACTGTTGAATGAGGAGGGCTGCTCCCCTCATTCATAGAGGCATCACCTAAGCTTCTTTGGAATTTGAGGTAACAACTAACTATATGAACAGAAACCAAAAAACCTCTTTACCATTTCTACTTTGTCATTTCTGGCTAACATTTTACGTCATTTTGAGAAAGGGGAGGGCTTCACATATGACTTCTTTCTGAATGTCTGTTCACTTTCCCCACCAGTTTGTGATCAGTTTTATTTACCTAGAATTTGTCAAAGGATCCAGACAGAAATATCACAGATGGCCATAGGTCATCCAGCCTGAACTTCCTGATGTCAAAAGTCATTAGACAGATGGCTCATAACTCCCACAGGTGAGATAGCCTCACCCCCTTCTGAAACGACTCCGTTCCCTTGCTCAGGGTTAAGAGACAGACCTTGAGAGAATCTCCTGTCAACCCTTGGTCTGCAGAGGCCACGTTTACTTCAAGCTGTTCCGGTGAATCAAAAAGGCAGTGCTACACAGTGCCTGTGGCAATGAAGAAGCCTTGAAAATAACATGGCTGCAGCTTCTTATTTTCTACATGCACATACAAAATGGATGAACAAATACTGACAATTTCAGGCAAATCGTCACAGAAAACCCACAAATGTTTAATAAAAAAGAGTGTTTCAGATTAAAACGTGCTCTTTCCCCTTTAAAGTTGAATGGTAATAAAAATATTTGCATCTGTGTTCATCTGCTGTGGAAGGTTTCAAGGATTTGCAATTGTAAATTGCTATACTGTAAATGAAATGCCGTAAAAGGTACATGGCTTTAAAATTATACAGGTTTCCTTCATTCCACATATTCGATATTCATAAATTATTCAAATCCTATAAAAAGCTGAGAATATTTAAGGTAATACTAGAAGTGTTAAATTAAAAGCTGAAGAGATAAAGACAGATGTTTTCATAAAGCTTCTAATTAAGCTGAATGGAAGTGATCTGCTTTCATAAACACCTGTAGGATGACCCCACCCCACAGTAATTTTGAATTTACATGGATGCTGATGAGCAGGTAATTTCTAGAAACTTTACTGTATCAAAGTGTGATATGACTTGAAAATGACAAGTGCTTCCTAGACTTCTTTCCTAGTTGCTAGGACTGCTTGCTACAGATTCATTTATATTTATGGGTTTTTAAGTGTCATGGATGTTATGTATAAATAATGTAAAATAATAATAAGTATGGTGTTAGAAATATTAGTTATTTGACACAGGATTTAGTGAAAAACTTCCTTTATATTAGGTAGGAAATGAAGACATCAGCATGAAAGGGATCTTTATAGTCCTTTAAATTACCTAAGTACTCTTTGATTGTATTAACTAGGTTTTCATAATTTGTTATCATTCACTGAAATAAGAAATTTAAAACTGATCACAAATAAGAGGTTTCAAAAAAGACATCATAAAAATGTAAAATTTAAGAGTAAAATCACTACTTTTATAACTTGTCACTTCATTAGATTAATTAATTTTATCAAAATTACTCAAATAAAGAGGGTTACTCATGGGCATAAGTGTTTCCTAGACAATTTCCTAATTTTTAAGACTTTTAAGTCTCATAGACTTAAATATGTATTTATATAAATGAGCAGAAATTAAAGACAACGATTAGGAAGCATAACTAAACATATGTGTTTGTTCTTGTAATAAATTGTGTTATTATAATACTATTCATGTCAAATGAACATGACCAAAGAGAAACATGATTTTAAATTCCTTATTATAATGAAAGAAATTCTTAAAAGAGGGGAATCCTTCACATTGTTAAGTAACAGCAGTCTGCCTTTGTTTTCATGCAGTAGGATATCTGTCAGACCTTTCAGTACTTGAGAGCACTTCATCAAAGGCAACTACTGAGGCTGTGTCCAAGGATAGATGCTAAAAGACCTAATAAAGGCTAAAATATGCATCACACTACCGGATAGGAAATTTTACTGAAAATCAATATAAATAAATATAGTGAACGCTAAACATCTTGGAGGAGAATATCAAGGTCTTGTGGAAAATGTATATAATGGGAATAAAATAACAAAGGACAAAAATACATGAGGACTTTTTATTTACACCTCTTTTGCTCTAAACTGTGAAAAGTATCTGAAAAATTAGTCTTCTAAGCTGACCACAGTGCTGAGTAGCTAAATTTCATTAGGCTCCTCTCTCCTGAAAAGGAGTGTGGGACATATCCTAGACAGTATCATCCATTAAAATGGGCCAAATTTAACAAGAGTTATTGTTATTTTAAAGATGGCTATTTATTTTTTCTTCTCAGCCAGTAGTCAGAGCAACAAGCAACTACTGCTGGTTTATTATAATTCAGAAAAGAACATTTTTCCCCCCACTTTTGGGGGGATGGATATACTTTTGTGCACTGCTCTAACAAAATGATACCTCTTCAACCTCTTCAAACTGTGAATATCTCAACACATAGTCAAGCAAACAATCCCTGTATCTCAGGTGTCATAGTCTCTTTATTTGAAGGGAGCTAGTGGAGAATCCATGCCAATAGAAAAGCCAAAGTTAACTGCAGAAGCAGCAGCAGAGAACAGAGCACTCGGCAGAGATACTGAAGAGGGTTTCACATTGACTGTGGCTCTTGTCATTCCTTGTCCCAGCGCGCTAATTCTGGAGATTCCACAAAGGACAGTGTTGAGACTACCAGCCCATTCTCACTTTTACTTTTTCTGCCCAATCTCTGTTTTTTCTGATCCATCCACGTCAGCATGATTGAAGAAATATTCCCAAGAGTCCCACTGTGATCTTTAAAATACTGGCTAGATCTAGGTAATTAGTAATCTTTTGGTAACCCGGTGCCACTGTCCAGTGGGTAACCAAGTGTTTGGAGTTATCTTTACTTTCACTTTGTGCAGTACGGTTAGACGCTCCCTTGAACTGCAAAAATTATTTTTCATCATCCTTTTAAATACAAAAATTATTCTTTTATATTTTCAGTTGCTCTTCACCACAATTCTTTCTCATTGTTATGAAGTGGGATCACTAAACTTCTGAGAAATAAAGTCCAGTTTTGAAAGTAAAATTCACCTTCATCCCATTCCTCCCTAAGTATTTATGAGGACTCTCCGCACTCCTACCTAGAGCTAACAGCCTAGGGTCAAGTCTGGTAAAAATCAAAGAGAGATATCAGAGAGGGAGCCCTCACAGACTTTAATATTTGCTTAGATCCTACCCAGAGATAAAACAGTATATACATTCCTATTTAAAATATTATTTCAACACATATTATTTGTTTCAGAGACTGTTCCTGCAGTTATTTTAATAATTGAAAAAACTTGAAGATTCAGACTGTGAATTAAAAAAGGCTTGTAGTCACAAACAGTTCCTAAAGTCTCATCAAGCAATTAGAAAATAAAACATTATCAGTGTTTTTCATCCTGCTACCTTGAGCAATACACGAAATTTTAATTGGTACCTCCCAGCAGCAATATATATCATTACCAGTATCTAAAGTATGTGGACGTTTTTATCTGCAACACGTATTTAAGTGGTAATACCACAGGCTAACATACACACAGATGCACACCCTATAATATTAATTATAGAAGTGATAGGGTCTTTAAAGATATTTTCATATGGAGATCTAAAATTATTCAGAATTTTTACAGGCTTTTTTAGTAAATTTAATTATTTTCTTTTTAGTCTTGATTGTACATTAGAAATTGTGGCTTCCAAACAAAGTTAAACTTCAAATATAATGGAAAAGATGCAGCTTCTGAACTTTGGCCCATTTCTGTGGTGATTTGTATCACAGTGCAAATATCACATCACTTAATGCATTTTCTGACAGTAATTCACAAACAGTCTAAATTAGAAAACTGTTCAAACAACAAATCCCAAGGCAGATTTCATTCCCTTGCAAATTAGGGGAGTAGAGGTTATAAAAGTGGTATGTAGGGAATACATTTAAGCAAAAATATGGTAAATGTTGCATTTCAGCAGATTATTAAACAAATTACTATCTGCATCTAAAACGTAATGCCGAGGCCAGACAGAGAAACAGAAAGCAATGGAAGGAAAAAAATTCTATGAGCATTTTCACTAACCCATACATCATTAAATATTCTGGGGAAAAGAAGCCTTATAAATTTAAAATATTTTTTCTAGTTATATGTTGCATATAACTGCTTAGGTTTCACAATAATTTTCAGCGTGGTGTCCCTCTAAAGGAAAGCAGGTCGCTGGGTCCTCATTGTTGAAATTTGGGTGGGAGTCACAGGCTGACCCAGGAGCCATGGATTGTCGATCACTGCAGGGCAATTCTTCCAAGGAGCAGACACACGGTGGCTCTGACGGTGCAGCATCCCAGAGCTGGATGCCACTCAGGCAGATGAAGCCTGCCCTGCTCTGGAGTGTTCCTTTAAACATAAGCTGTAAATTGTTACGGTTAAAATATTTGCATTAACAGGCAACTGAGTGAAACTGATTTTTATTTACACAGAACAGTTCTAGGTGTAAAAAATGCTTCAAAAATTCCATTGCAAAACCATGAAAAATTTCCAACAGAATCTGAAATTTTGTATGACTATCTCAGGTTGAAATTACGGAAAATTTTAAGCTAAAGTTTAATGGATTCCAAGAATGAAGTAAAAAATAAAGAGGTCTATTTAAAAAACCTCCGAATCTCATAAATGTTTAGCTAAAAACTTGCAATGTCCCTGTGCTTTAGAAAGGTGCCATGAAATGTAATATCCTAAAGACTCCATCTTCCTTTCTGAAGTGTCTTCAAAACCTCATTTTGCAGATGCCCAAGAGAAAAATTTCCATTTACAGGTGCATAGAATGGGCTGGGGACTGTCCTCAGACACCAACTGGCAAAGCAGGTGCAGTTAGCAAATGATAACTGTTTCATCACATAAAATTAAATAGATGCTCCCAGTCTCTGCAGTGGGGCTGGTCCCTACCTGCTGGTAACCCTGGAACTGTTCTGGGCACTGGCTGGGAGGTGGCCAATTTGCTCAGGTCAAAACCTTTCCAGAGACCATGCTGATGTTTTAATTCCATGGACTACCACACGCCAGCCTTGGGCCTCTGCCCTCGCCCTGCTTATTTTACTGCTATTGACACAGACATAGAGACTCAAGGAGCATTTTTCTGTCTGACAGAGTTCCCTTGCTCTGAGCAGATTTAGCACAAGCTGATTTATAGCAATGAAATTCCAGAAGAACATCTGTTGCTCCTGGCCACAGTGGAGCCCAGCTCTGCTGGCTCTCAAAGCAATGAAATTACCCCATTTGTGCTCTCCAGGTTTCTTTTACCTGAGTTAAAGCAGCAAGCAGGAGGAAGAAAGCTTAGATTCATCAAAAAGATTAGGGCGGCAGAAAAAGAAAGCACTGAGAAACAAGTGTGGGAGTTGGAAGAATAAATAAAAAATGGATTTGTGGGTTTTGAGGGGCTGGGACATGACCAGCCTGAGTGTGTCTCAGTAATGTGCAAGAGTCAGAAAGCACAGTATCTGACACAGTATCTGACCAAAAAAAGGAAACTTGAACAGATGTGATTAGGGACAGAAGCAGAAGGGTCTAGCACACTCCCCAAAGCCTGGGAATTAGGTTGGAGTGAAATCTCAAGAGGCATTTTTCTTTCTGAAAAACATGAGTTATATATGTCACTATCTAACACTAGACAAAATTTCTTCAAAATGACAAAATTCCTCTAATATTCTCTGTTCTCTACCAGTTCCAAAAGCAGAATGCTGTGCTGAAAATATGAAATAACCACACAATTAAAGATAGTATCTTTCTTTCCCTAAGTGCAAGGGATCCTTGTAGTCTTTGTACAAGGATATATAGTTTTGGCTTCCTACTTATATACATACAAACTGAGCAGACTTTTGTTTATGTTTTTTTAGATACTATAAAGAGCTTAATTACACATCTGCTTGTTTATTCAAAATTGTTCTTGTGGGAAAAGGAGAGATGGGCAACAACACACACTTAGAACCTACTCGGTTGCTGAAATGCATTCATTCTAACATCTGTCAAAGCATTAATTTGGTTTAAGCAGTGTGCTTAGTCTTCGTACTTTCATAGAGATTATATTTTCAGCTCATTGTTGAAACAGTAAAATATGATGGCTATCTCCAGAATTACCAAAAAAAAAAAGTAAATGAAAAATTACTTAAAATGGAAACTTGTAAATTAATATAAGAATTGAGTAGTTGCAATTTAGCATTTATCTCTATGCCTGAAATTTCAAGATGTTATCTTCTCAGTTAGTGTTTCACATAACTTCACTGAAATTCCACAAAGATCATTTACGTCATCTCACTTAATAATATATTTACATTTAAATGAGTTGGTAATATCTGACTTGGACTCAGATGACCAATTAAAAACAGATGAGATTTGTATTCATTTTCTTGCAGGTTATTAAAGTCTAGCAGTTTCTGCATGCCATTTTTGTGTAGATTTTTTTTGAGATACGAGAGATTTACTCACATTGAAGCAATGAATATACAGCAAGACCTTTAGGATACACACAATTTTGACAAATTTTTACGTTTCCTAGAAGATTTTTAAATAATGAAGTAAAGTAACTTCAAAAATTGAGCACAAGCCTTTTTCATTCATACCTTTATATTTTCTAGCCCTGTTGGTAGCTGTATATTCACTTTGACCCATTCCTTCTTAGACATGATGTTGGTTTCCCACAAGACATGCTCCTCCTGTAAAATGTATAAACCAATGTTATAAAGATAATTTTTGTTCCTCCAGATGTTATCAAGGCCATTTTTTGTCCTTGATCTTCTAATGTCCCAGCCAAACAAACTTTATATACAAAGTTGTTCTATGTGAGAAAGTAGAACTTCTCATATTCCTTTGCAACCTTTGCACTGAGGTCTGCTGGAGAGAGGGGAAGCAACACATGTTTACTGTGACTAAACAGACTAATAATACAATTATCAGGAGTTGACTTGGTAGAATTAAAGTTAATTAATATGCAAATTAAACCATGTTATTTCTGAGTTTAACAATATGTTTCCATGGTGTTCTCTACATACGTTTCCTTTTCATGAATAACTGCTTATATTAGGTTGTGTAGTTAATTAGATTTAGTTCTCTTAAAACTGAATTTTGGGCCTGCCAGAATTACTCAACCAATTGTGCTAAAAACTTTTTTTAAAATCTGTAAAGCAAGCACACAGAGTACAACCTAACAACTTTTAGATATGTTCTGAGTTACCTTAATCCTACCATTTTCACTCCACCTCCTAAGGATAACCGCAAGAGTGCTAAATACAGTAAAGCTCCCTTTATGCAAACACTCCAAGCCCATTTGATTCAATAATCTGGCAAAAGCACCTCATACTCATTCTGCTTCTGGTCATGATCCAGCTTGGAACATACTGAGGCATAAAGGAAGGAAGACAGAAGTTTGAACTTTATACACCTACACAAAATCTTTTCAAGAATCAGTTGCAAAATAGAGCAAAACCAGAAAGACAGAAAAAACCTGCAGGAAAAGTTAATATAGACTATACATACAAACAGACTTGCCATTACAAATATCAATATTGAGACTGTTTTTAGGAAACTGCAAGTATTGGTCATACCTTTTCCACAAAGGATATTACAGAATTGGTGGCAGTTCAGAAAGAGATGCGAAGCAGGATAAGAGAAATGGAGAGTCTCTTTTATGAAGAGAAATTGAAAGTATAAAAACAATTTATCTAGCAGGAGATTAATAAAAGGGCTTATGATAGGTATTTGAAATGTTATCAATACTACAGACCAGGACAGTTATCTTTTTTTGTGTTTTGTCATATAAAAGGGAGAAGAAATGTGCTGTCTATTGCTCGATAGACTGTGAGGTCTGAGCCAGCAGAACAACACTGATATGATTTGTTATGTGCAGCCAATTAGCGCTCTTGTCCTACCAAGGCCATTCTGATATATTAGGAAAGCTGGAAGATTAAATCCCTATTGAACATGTGTTCAAAGATCACTTTTGGAAAACTGCAAGACAGAGAGCCAAGGCAATAACTGAATTCCAAACACTAAGTGACAGAAGTGATCAAATTGGATAAAGCACATGGCATACTTGATTTCAGAAGTAAAAGTCAGCCGTGAGTTTCCACATCAGTATAGATGTATTTGTCCATTTGTTTATGTGACATATTCAGCAAAATTCTTTCAATATTGAGGACACTTCACTCTGAATAAAACTTGCTTCATTTTACTAAATAATTCAACTTTCAGAGGAAATCTATTAGCCTATGTTAGGCACGTATAAGACACAGGAAAAGATGATGTATTAGGAACCATACGGTCTGGCAGGTTAAAACCATAGCCTGTGGTTAAATGTCTGCTTTTAGTTAACGTATCCTCCCTCACCTGCATATACAAACCCTTCAAACACATTTGTATATCTTTTGGGAACACTGTATTTGCTGTCTATTTGACTGGAGGCACCTTGATGCTATAATTTGATTCACATTCGGATAACAGCTTAGATACCCAGCCCCATGACCACCTTTCTCCCAAATTCATTTCAATAAAAACAGCTTGTAGCAGTAAACTTGAGGTTTCTATACAGGATCCACACCTTCTAGGACTGTTATTAGCACTGAAAGCTGTAAGTCACCTCAGATGCACCAAAATTTTAAACTGACAATTGCTCCATGCAGCAGATTTTACCCTCTGATTTTATACAGCTCTAATAGCCCAATAATATTGTTTCCCTTCCTCACAATTCTTGTAGCATTCACCCTGCTTGTCATATTTTTCCACCTCTTTGCTACAAATGGGCTAATCTCACTAGCACATTGCTTGTGTCGCTAACCTTCTTTTAAAATATGGAAGGTGTTGCGTTTGCAGTACTTTCCTTCAAAATTTATTTTTCAGGGGAGCAGTTACTTAAGATACCTTTACTCCTTTGCCCTTACTGTGATATATTACTAACAGTAAGCAACTTTTTGTAAAGATAAAATGGGCAGGAATTGTTCCTTTTCCCCACAATGTTTTTTTTTCTGAGATAATGCTACTCAGATTTGAAGGATGGAAGAGACAATCACAACTTTTTATAAAATTCTCCATTTATAAAATACTTTTTTTTTTGACACTTCTCTATAGATGCAGGCACTTCTGTGTAACTGTCCCCATTATTTTGTCCCTACTTGTCTTTTCAGAGAGCAATTTAGAACAAAGACTTATTTGCTCCTCCACAATGATTAATGGATCAACTTTACCTTCTGCAGAGGAGTGACTTTTGCAAGTGTTGTTGAACACACAGAAAAGTTTTAGTGCATTAGGATACAAATATGCTTGTACATATAAGCATTAGTGGAAATTATCTTTTATTGCTTAATTTCCTTTTTTTAAAAAAGGCATACAACATGCAAAGATTAATACATAAAAGGAAGAAGAAAAAGCCCATTACTTAAGGAGAGTAACAAAAAAGTAATGAACGGCAAATGATAGACTCAACATTATCTTCTTTGGTTTCAGTTTTCACAGAAAATGTTAAAATTTGTCTGTCAGTTAACAGATGGTTAGTTTTGTTAATTGAATGTACAGGCTGGGGACTGAGAGTCTGGAGAGCAGCCCCGGGGAAAGGGATGTGGGGTCCTGATCAATGGAAAGTTGAACACAAGTCAACAGTGCCCTGGCAGCCAGGAGGGCCAACCCTGTCCTGGGGGCATCAGGCACAGCATCACCAGCTGGGCCAGGGAGGGGATTGTCCTGCTCTCCTCTGACCTGGGGTGGTCTCACCTCTAGTGCTGGGAGCATTTCTGGCTGTCACAATATAAATGACATACAAAGATATTAAAGGGAGTCCAAAGAAGGACTCTGAAGATGGTGAAGGGCCTTGAGGGGAAGCCATAGGAGGAGTGGCTGAGGTCACTTGGTCTGTTCAGCCTGGAGCAGACTGAAGGGAGATCTCATGGCAATCTACAATTTCCTTTTGAGGGAATGAGGAGGGGCAGGTTCCGGTCTCTTCTCTGTGGTGACAGTGACAGAGGGTGTGGCCTGATGTTCTCTCAGGGGAGGTTTGGGTTGGATATGAGGAAAAGGTTCTTCACCCAGAGGGTGGTTGGGCACTGGAACAGCTCCCCAGGGAAGTGGTCACAGCACCAAGCCTGACAGAATTCAAGAAGCGTTTGGACAGTGCTCCCAGGCACATGGTGTGACTCTTGGGGTGTCCTGGGCAGGGCTGGGAGTTGGACTTCAATGATCCTGGTGTGTACCTTCCAACTCAGGATATTCTGTGATTCTGTGAGTATTTTATGTTAGTTGAAGAGTTAATATTGCCAAATGGGGATGTAAGCATGGACTGGAATAGAAGAATTAAGTTGCATATTGGAAGGAATGCCTTGCTATCAACAGTGAGCTCTGAGAACCTGAGGAGAATGTGTAGGAAAACAAACAATTGGGAGAGCAAAGGATATATATTACAGTTAGGGGAAAAAACACAGACTATGCAATTATAGCCAAGATGCTAAACAACTCTTAAGACACTGGAACAAATTGCTAACAACAACCTTGTAAGCAGCTGGAGAATTAGAAACTGAAGAACCTACATTAGCTGCTTCTGATGAGGAGCAAGTTGTGTTTAACACTGTGATTTTTTTTCATCATAAATAGACTTCAAAAATTAGTTACTTCACTTTATTAGGGTTTTTTAAAATTTGATATAACACATACAAAAATATATAAACATAACACATAACATAACACATATAAAAAATGGTGGTGATTCGGTGTAGATGAAATTACTGTAAAATGGGTGGGCAAATAGAAGTGTGAGCTTATTTCAAAGAGGAGATGTCAATAGTTTTCTATTAAAAGAAAATGATAATAGAGTTCTGCATATGTCTGTTCGTGAGCCTGATATAATTATAGTGCTGACTAACTGACTGCAGAGTATGGAGAGTGGGATGAAAAATAAATTTTAAAACAATGTGGACAATACTATCTTGGGAGGAATTACAAGCACTCTGAAGGACATCATTAGAATTTAAAATCATCTCAGTATACAGAAACCAGTACCAAACCAATAAGACAAAGTTCAAAGGCATGAGTCACAATTAAGAAAGAAAAACCAAATGGTCAAATGTAGTAGTGTTTAATGAAAAACAGTTTGGCAAGCCAGCAATAAAAGAGGAAAAGCAGATTATCATGGACTGGAAGTTAAATGTAAGTAAACAACAGGTTACTGTTGACAAAAGGAGTCAATTTTCCCTATCTTTCTTCATATCCAAGAGCAATTTAAATTCCCCATCTTCTGATTGATACCATAATGTCTATATTAGAAAATATGTTCGTTCGTCTTTGCTCTCTCTGTTGAAATGGTGAGGAAAGCCAGGGATAAATTTACAACACCTGGGGCACTTGCCCTCTAAAAACATTACTGAAAATGTACATTAAGGTCAAACCGGGCTCCATATGTGTCAGGCCTGTCAGTGCTGGGATTTAGCAAGAGTTATTCAAAGACAAGAGGTTTTGATCAATAAATATAGAGATAAGATGTGCAAGGAAACGGCAAGGTACATGCAATTGAGAGGTCATTTTGAATGACAGCTTCCAGGACAGCAGCTCTGTTGTCTTCCAGGGTCAGAACAAGCCCTCAGCTCTCACTTCTGTTTCTTAGTATTGGCTAGTTTTGAAGATTCATTTGTTTTTCATGAACAACCTCATGATTCAGCAGCAAAATGTATAAAAGCCAACTCTCCTTTATTTCAATTTAAGAACTCCTAAATATGAGTCTGGAGGGTTTTGTTTCTGAAGCTACCAGCAGAAGTTTATGTTCTGAAGGTTTTTCTGGCAAATTTTGCAGTATGAGTAACTCACATCAGCTTTAAATAAGTCTATGTGCAATAAACACACTTCTGATTGAACGAGAAATTCAATAACTAAAACATTAAAGGGCTAAAAGAATTTGTGGAAACAGAGTGGACTTATGTAATAAATTCCAGAAAATGTTCTTCTAACGTGCATGTAAGGACCAGTTTGTGAATTAATTCAATCTAGGCTCCCAGTTCTATGGGAACTCAAATGTCAGTTTTCTTACGGTTTTTGCTTACATAATTTGCTCTGTTTTCAGGGAAAGAAAACTCTTAAATTGGGTGCATTGATGCTACTTAGGTGAACCACTGAAATCAATATTCCTATTCTGTCTCAAGGTTGCCGCAAGTGTCATACCTGGGAATTTATTGGCAAGTACTTTGGCATAAAACTCCGTGCATTCTGACCAGAGCACAGATTATGTTACAATTCCCTGACACAGTAATGGGTCATAGAAAAATACAACTATTCCCTTTTATAAATGAAACATGAGCAAAAGCCTGGAGTTGTTTTCATGAATACTCAAAGACACAATCAGAAAGAAATAAATTATTTCCATTACCCGTCCTTATTTTAAAACCTCTTGGTTGTGTTACACTTCAGGGTTTTTAGCTTCTTATCTTTGTGAATGAAGTGGATCTAATTTCTTTAATATGTGTATTGTTGGGTGACAAGAATTCAACTCCAGCACCAGGGTATGAGAGCCATTAACTTAATGAGAGTGGCTCTACTGCTCTTGCTTTCATTAAGTAGCAGCACAAAGCATCAATACGAACCCATTAAACCAGACTTTCAAAAGAGAACATGCTAACATTAGAAAGTCTCACAAGGTAAGGGAGGTAAGAAAAATGGAAATAGTTCGCATTGCTCAACTGACATTTGTGTTTCAATTTGACAGGGCTGTTTTATCTACTCATAGGTAAAAGAATAGAAAAATTGCTGCTCTAAAACTTGGGCAAAGCAAAGCAGGTGTTTAATCAAGAACTTGCCAGTCATCCTGAATCAACAACTTTCTTTTTTACTATGTCTCCATAGACAAAAGCACCTATTTTCTTATTTCCATAACGGGAAGAAGGCTAGAAAAGCTGTTACTATAGATTTCCCTCCTGAAATCCGCAGTTGATTTAATTCTGTAATAGCTGGGTTTGTCCTTGAAGTCCTATTGCAGAACATTCACCCATCAAATTAGTTTATAGCTGAGATGGCTAACACCCAGGTTTTGCAATCGCACAGACCAGTGGAACAGTACCAAGCTACTTTTTGCACAAACTGACTCAGGGGACAGGCAAGTAGCAGCAGGTGTATCTTCTCGCATTTTGTCTGATAACACCTGGACTGCCATATGCTTACCTTTTGGAAATGAACACATGTTTCTCCTTACCTGATTCATAAGCAGTACTGCCTTGAGAACTCCGCTGCAATCTGCCATGGAGTAGTGAAACTGAAAATGGCAATTACACATGGAGCTGTTTAGATAAGCAATTTCAAATAATACATTGTCATTAGCTTCTAACCACTCAAAATGGCCTGGGGGAAAAAAAAAAGAAATAAAGGTCACTTTTTCAAAAATTTTTTTTTCTCAGTCTTTGAAAATAAGGACTGCTTTCACATAACTACACCAAAGTCCCATCCCAACAAGAGGGAAATATGATCATCATGCTGATGATGTGACTTGGATGTCATCTGTATCCTATTTTTTAATATATATCTATATCTATATATATATATATATCTCTTCAATTTACTCACAGATGACCAAGAAACCAAGAATTACAACAGTCGATAATATCTCAGAGTTTTTACTTTGCATGTTAAAATCTGTAAGAAGTCCCAGCTCAGCCTCCTTACATTTACAACTATTCTATATCCAGTGACAAATATATGTGGAAACTGGGCTTTCTTCCCACTGGGGTTTCCAGGAAATATGCTTTCTTTAGCAATACTTTAAAAAAAAAGAAAAAGAAAAAGAAAGGGGAAAAAAAAAAGGGCAGTCCGTTACCACTACAGGAAGCAGTTACATTTCCAACCAAATCAAGGTCTTTACTTTCCAACCAGAATTTCTGCAACAAAATATTGGAAGCATATTGTCTTTCCCTCTGAAGCAGAAAAACAATCTGTGCTCTTCTTGACCTACTGCCCTTTATAAATGCATTCCTACAGAGATCTGGAGTACTCCATCCCCTAAGCAGTGTCTATTAGTTTTCAGAAATAAAAAGGCTAAATATTTTTTACCAAATATATCAGCTCATTCCCCTGCCTCCTGAGTCACTGAATATTTTGCTGCATTCTGCAGTAATTATTTAAATTATAAACAAGGACTGATTAAAGGTCTTAAGTCTGCAGTTTCTGTGTTCATTTCTCTAAATACAACTTATCTCAAATGCAAATGTTACACAATCTCAAGGAGAAGGGAGAAAGTGTCATTTCACAAGAAAAATGTTCACTTTTATAAAGGACCATGTTCTTTTCCTTCTGCTGCCAGTTTACTCTTTGTGTTATGCAGTGATTTACACTGTAATATATTGTTGCAATTTCATTGGAATTAAGCTTGTCATTTCATGCCACAGCAATTAAACTTGATATAAGATAATATTATATATTTAACTCAGATTTCTGTTTGACAGACATCAATAAACATCTAAATTTCTATGACTACTATCTTGTGCATAAGATAAATATACAACATTAGAAGACATGCTACTAGTTCTTTATCTAACTTCAGAGTACTCTGATGACATTATAAAACCAATCAATTTTAGTTTCTGAGCCCAATAATAGTTAACATTCATTTCCCTCTTTCATTTCAAGTACCTGTATCTTTAAAAGCAGGACGAAGTGGGGTTGACGTGATTTTCAGACAAGAAAGCAAGTGCACAGCACTAGATAAACCGAAGTTGTATGAAGCATCGAGAATGATCCAAGAGGTGTGCTTACCCTTCTTTAGGGAATAAATTTTATGCAAGTATCGTGATTGCTTCTGAGACAAATTAAGGCCTTTTCATAAATGAAGACTACAGAAACTGAAAACTGACCTTTATTATTATTTTTCCCTTCTTCTCTATAGCCTGTAAAAGTAGAACAGAGTTTAACTAGACAAACTATAAACTTTCCTACAGTACTTGTTTGTTTCCCCTCTTTAAGGGATTTTTTAAAAAATTATTGTTACTTTTAGACAAAATTTAACAAGTAGCTTCCTAATGATTGATGGTACTGTGACCATTTTTCTTTCATTTG
Source organism: Acanthiza pusilla (assembly GCA_036630365.1). Lineage (NCBI taxonomy): Eukaryota > Metazoa > Chordata > Aves > Passeriformes > Acanthizidae > Acanthiza > Acanthiza pusilla. Next base: position 34,573,768 of record JAXCHO010000073.1, on the reverse strand, counting down.
TTGCAACCTTTGCAGCTCCTCTTTAAGATCTGAATTTCCCTCGGTACAGTACACTACACAGCATATTGCTGTGTTTATGCTCTGACTTTCCTTGTGTCTTGAATTTTCATGACTTTCTCTTTCTGATGTGCCAAACTCCCCTTTGTTTTTAGAGACAGACCAGGAATTCCAGAAGAGCTGTTTCATTCCTGACAGAGGGCCATAAAGCTAATTGAGTCAGAGATGTGTGTGTATCTGACAAGTGAGGCAGGTCCATTTGCCAGGACAAATGGGTGTACATTTTAATACCTTCCCATAAAATATCTTCTTTTATTTTCTCCACATGGTTTCTTGATGAGGTTTTACTAAACAGTCTTTTTTCTTTCAGTCTTGAAGGAAAATTTTGTGTCATAAGTAAAACTTTGGGAGTCCAGCAGAAAGATCGGCCACTGACTACAGGAGCCCAGCTAAGAAGCAGAGCTTACAAATTGCTGCTGAGGTGGCCCAGGGTATCCATAGAACAGGGCTGGGCTAGTGAGCCTGCTATGCCGGAAACTTAAACTGTAAATATTTAGCTGTTTGGTTCCATTTTAACCACATTTGGATTCAAATCTCGCCAGTCCCACTTTAATCCATAGGATTTTAATTTCACAAATGACAGAACTTTGAATCTGTGCTACTAGTGTTAGAGTAACAACTGAGACTTCAGTTTGAGCTGAGCCACAAAGCAGAACCTATTCTTTTCTGGCCAGTTCTCATTCCCAGCTGTTCCGTCTCTGAACCAACACTCTGCAACCTTCCCACTCAACCATTTTCAAGAAAAAAGAGGGAAATCTGAACTGCCATTGTTTCTACTCTTTAAAGGTGAATTTTCATGAACACACAAATCCTGGGTGAAATCCTAAAGAAAACTAAAAATAAAAAAAGAAAAAGAGAGAGAAAAAAAATTAATTAAAGCCTTGCAATCTAATGATTTTACTGGTTTTGTGCCTCTAAACTCGAGGGACTTTTATCACTGGCTATTGGAAATACTGCTTTGTCGTCGAGCCTCTTGCTCGCTATCGTCGGCTAGGATCGGGAGCTGCGCACTGGCTGCTCGATCCCTATGCCGGGCGCGACAAAGGAAGCCGGGAGGGGTCTTCGCGTAAAGCAGAGAGAACTTTATTGGAGCACCCAAACGGGGCGCCCGTTCAATCTGAGGGGGACAGCGAAGAACCGGGGTTGAGGGGTTGTGCACAAGGTTATAAGGGAAAGGGGAAAACCAATAGGACTTAGGGAGAGGGGCGGTATCACGGTCCCGAGCCAGCAGGGCTTGGACCTCGGCCGACAGGCAGGGGGGAACAGCCAACCCAGAGCGGGGGAGCTTAGAGTCTTCTGGAAGACGGGCAGGGTCGGCTCCATCTGCACGCCCCCGACTCCACCCCGCAGGGAGGGGTCGAGTTACTAGTGCTCCGCAGTCCGCCCTTCTGGGTGGGTCTTACACCGCCATCTCCGCCCCCATGGTATCCAGGGATACCTGGCTGTTCCTGGCTGCTGCGGAGGTGGTGAATTCTCCCTCCGCACTGCTTCTTTGACTTCTTTTGCATCTTCCCTTTTCTTATGGAGAGAATTTTTTTCATTTTTCTTTTTATTCAAGAAATGTTACCGTAGATGTAGGAAACGAGCTTAATCCAAAGTAAGAAACATAAACTATGGAAACTACAATAGCATGTATGAAACATTAATGAAGAAAACAAGAAAAAAGTATTTTCTGAACAGTATTGCAGGAGAATATAGGACCTCTGTAAGAACTTTTGACACTAGAGAAATTAAGAGGAAAAGTTACTGAGAAATTGCCTACAATACAAAACTAGAGAAACAAAACAATAAAGGAATAAAGGAAAAAAGTCTCCCATGGACAGAAAGCATTTTATTAAATGTAAATATACCAGCAAGAAAGAGCTATTCAAAGACCGTAAGAAATCTTTTCTTTATAAATATAATTGTCTAGACCTCTGCTTTATAATTTTGTCTCTTACCTCTCTTCTATTTATAGATGTGAAAGCTTTCACAAAATCAGAATATAAAGCTTAGTCAAGTTCTATTTGCATTGCAAGTCTGAGCCCTCAAGCATGGCATTTTTGCAGTTTACACACCATTTTTTAGTATTTTTTTTTTAATATCCAACCTCTTCATTTATGTCTCAATACACCTGCATGAATAGAAACACTGAATGTATTGAGAGATCAGCAATCACAATTCAGATTTTTCAAGGCTTTTCAATGTTAACGATTAATTAAATTCTGTGTGTGGTTTGATGGTTGTTTCTTCTCGTATTTTCTTTTTTTCTTTATGACTTGGAAGCACAGAGAATGTCCCCAAGCAGTTGGGAAAATTCAGCCTACTCAGCTGCCTGTGCATATTCATGCAATAATGTCCAAGCCCCTATACAGCAATATTTTACATACATATATTTCCATAGATGTTCTCTTTCCATAGACATTTCTTGTGATATAGTCCTGTAAAAACCACTCACAGAATTTCTATATCTCTTTTGTTCTCACTATTGTCTTAAATGGAAAATCCATACCCATTACTAGCCTTTAAGTTGCCATGTTAAGGTATGGCACAGATACAACAATTTTCAGGGACGTTTTTGAAATAAAATCAAAGTCTCATTTTTGTTAGATACCCCAGTGGAAATTGGAAGATTATGTGACTTTTTTCCTCACATTTAAAGGGAAAAAAGTTTGCTTTACTGTATGCTCTCCATTGTACATACTTGCAAAAATTCATTTTAACATAGTGTATATACTCAGGCACTCTTGCTTGATATTCCATGATAATTTGACTTATGGTCACTAGACGGTATTGAAATGCATGCCAAAATTTATTTTAAAAATCTCTTTCAAAGGAAAACAATATCTAACATTCATTCTGCTTCCATCAATGAGATGTACTCCACTTCTGTGGGCTCAAAGTTCAAGCAGTAATCTCCACAATATCAGTTCTCCAAAGCTGCATCACAAGCTGTACTCTTACAACGAGCACTGCTTAACCCCTCTGAAGGCAAAATCAGTACACAACCCAAACACTTAGCAGGCAAGACAATTCCATCTCACAATAGAACACTTAGAGATTTACAGCCATTAAGCTTTCAAAAACCTTTCCCATAAACCCATAGACACACACTCGCTACCCAGTGACTTCAAAAACAAGTGAAGCTCTTTATTTTTAAAAATTGCAGCTGGAATAATTTTATTGTTTTTAAGAGTAAGAAACTATCTTGTAGAATAATTGTTTATTTACAGTTCCACTAATTATAGGTTTAAAATTAAAATGCTGACTGTGTGCTCAAGCAGAGTAGTACTACACAAGTAAAACTGCCAAGTATCAAAATCAAAACAAAACAGAAAAAAATGCACACACAAGGGCTGTGGGCTTAGATGGATTTGAATTAAGTTAATTTCACCAAATTCTTGCACAGATCTCATACAAGGAATAAACTGGAGAATAAATCGACTATTAGTTTATACTGGAATTCTTACTTTAAAATATTTCATGAATACCAGAAAAAATTACCTTTATTATAAGGTAATTTCACCTGAAAAAAGTACCCTTATTAAGCAGCCAAAACAAAACCTAATTTAAGCACAAAATAGCACAATTCCTTTTTGTAGTTTTGTTCTGTTTCGGCATTGGGGCACCATCTTGCCCATCTTCTTCATGACAGCTAGTAATTTTGAGTTAAATTAAATCCCCACCTTCAGTAGTGTTGCTCCAACCCTTCAGGGAGGAGCAGGAGGCAATCCTGTGCCCACTGTGCAGCCGTGCCCACTGGGCAGGCTCCGCTGGCTGCTCCGAGTGCCACTCACATACATCAAGCTCAAAACCAGAAACCCGTGGTGCTAAAAGACAAAGACAAACAATCCCTTCTTAATAAGTCATTATTTATGAGACTATTCCCCATTAGAAAAATATGGTTATTAAACTGCTAGACAATATTTCTGCTTCTTCAGAAGGTTACTTCAAAAGCCTGGTGCATCCCTGACTGCTGTCCAGTATTTCAGCCTCCCATCTTTAACTATTCTAAGAAATCATTCCCTCAAGACAGATGCTTCTCTCAAAGATTTGGAGTGCTATTCAAGTTAGCCAGTCATCACAACCTCCATGAATTCAATTCCACAGAGAGTGTTGCCAGGTAACATAAAAACAGACATGTCATAATAAGAAATACCTATTTACTTTTCCAGATGGTAGCTACAGAAAAATCACTTTTAACTGAGAGGTTAAACTCAGCAGCATCTCCACAATACTTGTAACAGAATACTTCTTTTCAGGGACAGAAAGGTTCTGAATGTATCACCTCATATTTTCAAGAGCTTTTTGAGGGCACAACATGCCTGACTAATCTAGATGCCTTCGGCAATGGTCAGGATTTTAAGCTGGATTGAACTACAATAATGGAAGTTCCATATTTTAATGTTATTGCAGGGGCAAGGTAATCTCCTGGTTAAGACACAGTATTAAATAGCAGTCAGGATATCTCAGAGAAAGCACAGAGATTCTTAACTGTATGGAGAAAAAAATTTCAGGTCAGTATTCATAGATGTAACTGTCTTCTTTATCTGAGAGACACTGTATTATTCATATTACTGACATCTCAATGAAATAGCCTGTCCAGCCAGTGCTGCAAACCTTTCATTTATTCCTTCTTCCAGTGCTAAATAAATGTGCACTTTTTTCAAACCATGTGTATTATGTGAGAAAGAGCTTGTCAAAAACTTGCTTCCCATAGAAAATATAAAGTTACACAAGGGTCTAAAAAGGAAGGATTTTGTCAAATTTCAACATGCAAAAAAAGTGCAAACACTTTCAAAAGGAATCAAGATCTTCTGTAAACAATTTTGAAATATTGATACAAAACATTTTGAGTCATTCTGTGGTATTTTTCCAATTTAGTTTTAGTCATTTTAAAGCTTTTGATTTTTTTTGTCAAAATACCCATTTTCCAGCTCTTAATTTCACAGCATGTCAGACAACAGAAAGATTAGTATTTTGGATTTTCTGACTCCCATCCCTGTAGCAGTTCATCTCAAATACCTGCCTCTGTAATATTAAAGGCTACGTCTTTGCAGGATTAAAATTAACTAGGGAATTAAGTTTGAGATTTTGTCTCTTGAAATATTCATACTGGATTTTTGTCAAAATTTATACATTATAAGTAATACATATATAATTACTTCAGTTTTCCTGGAAAATACCTACAACTTTGCAATGAGGCTTTGTCATTTCTGTGTTACAAATGACTTAAGGAGGACAAAAGCCTCATTCTTCCTTATAGCATTCCACTTTGATGCCTTAGATCTCTTTGCTTTCATCTCCACATAGAGATCAGAAGGACAGTCTTAGTGGGGTTCTTCATATATATAATTCTTTGAGAGTTGAGAGGGAATTCTGCAGAGCAGCTGCTTGGATGAGAATATGAAACCTTTGAACAGAAGGTCTACTAAAGAAATAATTAAAGGAGATCTTGCATTACGTGTGTTTTAGAAAATAACTTTAATATTTTTTATTTGACAGCTGAAGTGTTTTTTTTTTTCTGCAGCCCATATTCAAATTTATCATAAAGAGCTGTGGGATTTTTGAGTGGTAACAAACTGCTTGGCAGCTGTTGGGAAAACTACAAACTGTAGAGTATCTTCAATTGTTATATTGAAGATAGATGGGGTTTTGGTGCATGTTTTTCAATGGCTGAATTTTAGTCTTTAGCAGAACAGGACAACATACTGAAGGAAGACATGTTGGGAGACAAGGGAGGGGTAGAAGGGAAGAAAGAACTTAAAGAATAATGAAATTACTTTTGTATTTAACCATCACAGTTTGTATCAAGAAACTCCTCAAAGTACAGGATTTAAGATATTTGATTCAGTACCCTAAAAACACAGTAATACTAATGAATACAAATGCACAGGTCATCTCTTATGTGCATTTATACTGGCATTAAAAATCATGAAGGGTACATTAAAAATGCAAGTTTCGGGAATTTCATGCAATTAAAGTGGTTTTCATTAAAAGTCTGCTTATCCAGACATTCCATAAGGACTAGAGAAAAAATGATTTCAAATTCAGCCAACCATTAGTCTGACCTTTTGTTTTAATTATTGGAAAATGTTCAGTAGTAACATTCCTCTTTCATGGAGAAAATTAAGATTCTTTGACCCTGTTTTTGGCTGTTGTGAGCCATTTAGATGTCACCTAATGAAGTTGACTTCTCCTAATGAGGAAACACAGGATAAGGACTGGTTCTTATTAGAATATGCCTGAGGCACTTAACAGCGCAGCAGCTCATTCTGTAAGCCACAGTATGTAATTCAACAGCTGCCACATAAGGTGAGTTTAACACCTGGATTTATAAGATCTGGTGAGTACATCTGTTTCCTTTTTTTCTTTTTCCATCTCTTTGAGACAGCATTTCATCTCTGTAGCTGATTTTTTTTCTATATTTTTTGTTTGCTTTGGAAGAACTTCGTTGAAAACTCAATGTGTTTTTACAGACATCTACATTCTCCTGCAGGAACTGGTAAAACAAGGACATAGGTTGCTAGAATTTAGAAATGCTTTTTTTTTTTTTCATTTTATATCACCCTTTTATCTACAGAAATCCTCCAAGGAGCAGAAAGAAGCTGGGTTTAAAATCACATATTTGTCTTTAAACTGAGGACAAATTTACAATTCCATTTCAAATTCATTTTTTCAAAGAAAGCACACTGTATACTTTCATGAGTTCGTAGATAAGTGTGCCCAAAGTTTTAAATTAGCATCCTTGCGTATTCAATTAATACAGCTAGAAAACCTCTACAAAACAGAAAAGCAAGATGTGCCCTGGCATGGAAATATTCATATAATATTTGCTTCTATAATTCTCCCCTGTAAGAAAGTTATAACATGGGGAAGCTGACAGGATCAAGGTTAGTTAAGCGAAACTTCATTTCCCCAATATAGATCCCCTTTTAACTAAATGTATATGCCTGCTGGCATCATTAAATTAGGGTTTATATCTTGCTCTCAATGTGATCTGCTTGCAATTGCTCAGTACTGTAACATATCAATACCCATGTGCCTCTCTTTGCAATAGTTTTTTCCTACTGGGAAATCTAGGGAGAATTATTTAGGAGTATGATACCCACAAAACCAACCATGTAACCCAGCTTGGTCTGTGTCAAACGCTGCGTTCCATATTTCGAATTAAGTTTAAAGTCTAAACCTTGCATGCCCATGCCAAGAATAAGAAAAAGGAAAACAAAGGAGGTGCTTTGAATCAGGACTGCACTCACCTGAGGATGTGACAGAGGTGCCACAGGGCAATACTCTTGTGTAATAGAGAGCTGCAAGCAACTTAATTTATGCTGGGATGGGAAGCATTCCTTTTCCATGAAAACACATTGGGTTGAAAAGAGAAATAGGAAATGTTTTCTAAAGAATCCTGACACGCAGGGATGGTCTGATGCAGAGATGACTAGCCTGACATTACAGCTCTTGGACGTAGCAGAGCAGAACAGCATAACCCCACTGCACAGCTGAGGATCAGGACCTTCACGCATTTAGAAATACACGGGTGCCTTGGGAATCTTCCTAGCCAGCTCCAAAGCTTTGCCTGAGCTGGCTGAACACATCAATTCTTCAGCCAAAAACAGTAGACATTTTTTGCCCACGGAGACCTACATTTATAATACATCAGATTTCGTAAAGTATTTATTGTCTTTCCTTGTAACTGTGTTTAGGTGTGAAAAGACAGATGATTGTTTAGGGAAATGAAAATGAGCCAAGTGAAAACACTTATGGAGTTAAGAAAGCCTTTGAATAGCAAAAGAATTTCCATTGTTTTCTTCTCTTCTAATCCAAGGAAAAGACAAAATAAAATGGCCTGTCTCCTGAAAAACAGGTGTTCTTACCACATGCCAAAGAACATCCTTCACTGAAGGTAATATCATCAATGGCAACAACTTCACCTTGTCTCTGGGTCTCCACCATCCCCCAAAAGATCACCTAAAGAGATTAACAGAAATCAATAAGAAATAGAATTTTCCAATGTCACAGACAAAACAAAGAAGCTTACAGTAAATGGCAGTCTAGTCCATGGAGTTTCTATTGGAAATATGAGAGCTCTATTCATGCATTTAACAATTTTAAAGGATGACCGTCCTGGCTTTTTCACACATCTATGGCTTTTTCACACAAGCACAGGTATGCAGTCCAATCATCAAACTCAAGATTTAAGTAGAATTTAACAGGAAGGATCTAAGAATCACAATAAAATGCCTTAAAATCTAAGCAAGGATCATGACAGTTAGGGAATAAAGCACAAAGGATTTTGTGTTTTATCAAGCCATTATTCCACCAGAGACTGGAAATGTGAACATTTTCTGGTTGATTTCAGATTTCTCTGAAACCTAGAGAAAAGTCAGGGCAAAAATACCATTATTCAGAAGACTTTCATTAAGTTTTTAGTCAAAACAAACCTTGAGGAGTACTTGGTTGACAGTTATTCTGCTTTAATGTTACAACAGTGAATATTTTTCCCCCTACAAAAGACTTCTATACACAAATATTTTACATTTCCATCGTAAGGGCAGGTTTCAATTCACCTCCACATAAATGTACAGACCAATACAGTTTTTCTGCAGCAGTGTACAAGGGAAATGACTGATCAATCACAGTCCTTGGGAAAACACAACAAAAAACATACCAATAAAAACAACCCAACAAATCAATCTTATGAATAACATTTCTTAAATTATTCCCTAGCCACATCTTGGGATCTCACAGCTCCAGGATCTTCTAAAGTCTTGGAGGCGCAATCTACCTAGAGGTACATTTTAGCTCTTAATAATGAATTCACAGTGTTAGCAATAATTTCTCAAATATTACCCTGAGAGTTCAACAATAATATTGTGCATAGTTTAACAGATTGATGCAGAAAACCTACAAGTTATCAAAAATTGAGTTTTTCACTGTACAAGATGATACAACTCATCCAATGATATAACCATTATGTTATGAGTTGGAGTTTTTTGAGGGGTGGAATCTTTTGTCTCCTGTTTACTTTTCTGAAGCTGCAGTTGGCTTTCACAAGAAGAATGGCAGCCATATCACATTCAGAGATATGTTTACATTACTGAAATGTAACATCTTGGAAATTTGCTCATTTGATTTGTTTCAGAAAGCAGTATTTTGAATTCTTGAATTCTGCTGCAATGATATGTGTAGCTAATGTGCACTTTCATGACATCACCACTAGAAGGACAAACAATTATTCAAATTTTATGTTTCTATCTTTACATGGTTTTAGCAAGTTTCTAAAGCAATATAGTGCACTGTTTTATAATTAGAAACACAAGAAGTACTATTTAATATCAAGGATTTGACAAATATTTCACTTTTGCACAGTGATGTTTCACTGTGAACTCAAAATTCAGTTATTAATAACTGCATTTATAATATATATATACACCTAGAGCCTGCAGTTGGGGTTTCATAGTCAGATTTTATTATACAGTCAGATAAAGTGATTTAGACTATGCTAAAGAGGGACTAGCTCAATTTTCTGGTGCAAAATCAGAGGCTGCTTCAAGTTCCTATTCCATTAGAGCACGTGAAGTCTGTATGAACATGTGTCTCCTCAAAACTCATGAACAGTCTCTCAGCTTCCCCACATACAGAAGACAATATTTCTAGATACCTCCAGCTGCTCTTGTGTCTAAAAAGATTATCCAGGCTTTATCTGGTGCAGATACCCAGCTGACTTCCCCTGAGTTTAGTCCAATATTAACCAAACTGACTCACACCCATGCTCACTCCAACAAGGAATCATTCCGTTTTCCTTCTCACATGAAGTCTAGAGCTCCTTAAGCTCACGAGTCAGTAACAAAAAAATGTCTACTTAGTGGTACTTTTTGTACTGCAATGACTGATATCTGTGCAATATCTGTGAGCACAGAACAAATTAATATTGCAGCTCTTTTAGTGGTGTGGGAAGCTGTGCGGGGGCTGCAGGTGGGATCAAACACAAGCTGGGCTGCCTCCACCGTGCAGCCACAGGGACAGATTGCCAGCACAGCAGCAAAGCACAGGGAAAAACAGGAATCAAGCACTGACACAAATTAATTCCAAGCCTAGAACCCCTTCCCTTAATCAGGTCTGGGAAACAGAAATTTGTTCTCATCAAATCAGAGGAAAAGTACCTTAGGAGAGCAAGCCATTATACAGTTCACCAAAAGAGACATGCTGAGCTTGCTGTTTGTTCAGTTATTAAACCACTGGCAATCTTTGTATATCAGAATTCCATAATATGGAGATTTTACATGCCAAAACAAATTTCCATATCCCATAAATATAATCCAGACTCTTAGGAGGAAGAGACTAACTACTTAAGTATTTAACAGTCAACATCAAAATGAGCAAAGAAAATAAGCAGTGGAGGTTCAGAGGTTGATTTTAACTAAAATCTCACTTCAAATGTCTTTGTAAAATTTACAAGAGTATTAAAGCACCCTATTTCAAAGTGATCTGTACATCTAAATAAAAATTATTTGTCTCCCATCATTTTTTTTCCATAGAAACATTAATAATCAAAATTTTATCTTGAAAAATGCCACAGGTATCCCTGTAGGCTACGTATCTTGTCACATAAAAGAACAAGTGCAAAAGGGCAAGTGAATTGCATTCACTTGTATGACAGTGACATCTTGCAAGTTATCACTGGAGCAAAAATGTGCAAAGAAGAAAATTTGCTCAGCTTCAGACTGCAGGTTTTGTGAGGTGCCAAGCTGTATTTCTTAAGCCAATTGTAATGATTACTGTAGTAAGCCTGACGCCTGCCTCTTTAAAGCTGGACTGTGCCCATCAGTTCACTTGAGAGAGGCCAAAGGATAACTAGGTTTGCAAGGAATAATCTAATTAGGATTTGACCTAGCAATTCAGAGGAAGTAGATGACATACTATATTAACCATTCCCAGATTCAATTTTCCAAGTAATACGAAGGATGAAAAGCAAAATCTAGAAGTAAACCCTTACAGTACAACCTCAGATTGCTATAAATGCACTCATATCAGGTAGAGATAAGTTATTGGACAATAACAACATTGAAATATGTGTTGACTTGATTTTGAGGTATTTTGCAATATACATTCTCAGAAGGGTTGAGCAGGCCTGTATTACTTCAAAAAATCAACATCCTGTTGGATGTTTCAGCACAAAATATGCAATTCAAGTAATTATGTTACTCATTTGGTTTATTGAAATGAGGTTGTGCTGCTTCACCTTCAGGTTTGTGTGCTAACCAAATTCACAGTAACTGCTCTAGCAGGAAAGGCCTCCCATTTTCTTCTCTGCTCCCCACTCTCTCTTGTATTAATATACATCACCCACAATATTATAGCCCTAAGTTACATTTACTGTGCTAATGTTTTTCGTAAATGCACATGTAAAAATATTTAAGTAGCCTATGACATTTGCATTGTTTTTCAATTGCTTTGAGCAAAATAAAACCATATGCATACATTGTGGGACAAAGGCTCAAAGCTGCAATTAATAGTTAAGTGCAGTGTTTGTCACCAGCAGCACACCTATAAAACAGTATCTCATAACATAAAATGCTGTTTCCTAGATAAATGGAACCCTGACTTTATCAGTCCAGCGAAATTGAGGCTAAGGGAGTACTGTATTGAAAGTTAAGATCACGAGTATATCACCTCTATGGTCTGGTAGGTAATTTAGGACTCAATGAGACTGACTGATTTATTTAAGACGTGCGCAGTTAAAACAAAGTTTGGTGTTAGTTTTAACACCATTAAGAGATAAGAAAAAGCTGTACTTGTTAATACAAACTCTGATCTTCAAAATGGCTTTTTTCTCGTTTACTTCACAATAGTGCTCTCTTTCCACTTACAAAATATTTAGTGCTGCCCTATTAAAAAGCCCTACGATTTATAACCCATTTAACAAGTGTCCTTTACAGGAACCTCAATTTACTAACCTCATACTTTTCGGTGCTATTGATTGTGATGGTATTTACGTTCCACTGATTTCGTAGTTCTCCTGAAACTTGCCAAATATTTCTGGCAGTATCTTCAGAGTGCTTCTGAAGTCCCACCATCAATGTTCCACTCATCTGACTGACCCAATAATGAAATCTAATCTAGGAAAAATAAGAAGGTTGATTATTCCAGGGAAATACTATGGCAAAGAACGTCATACAAGGACTGTGTATCAAAGCACCTGGCAAACGTGTTCTTCATCAGTTGGAAGGAAAACATTTGTCCTTAAAGATGCAGAAGATGATTGCATTTCAGAGGACAATGAGAGGAAATAAGCTATTAAAAGGAATAAAAAGAGAAAACTTAGAAACTTGGGGAAACAAACAACAATAAAACAAGAAGAGTAATATGCACAGATATAAATTAATAACTAAAAAGCCAACTAGAATTGTTTCCCCAGAAAAGATTAGTAACACTTGCAGCCACTGTGTTCCAAGTTTTTTCATGCTCAATACTGCCATGGAATCTCCATCTCTATTAATATAGATAACATATTTCATGCCTACACATAAAACTGCTGTAATACACAAAAGACCATTAAAGACACTGTTATCTTTCATTTACAAAATAAGTCCTTGCTTCACTTGAAACTGTAACAGCTCAAGAGGAGTCAGTGAACTATGGTTGTTGCCATGCCCTTTGACTGTTTGTGTGTCTTCCTGACAGTATTGTTTCAGATCTTATAAAAGATGGAAGGCAACCGCCCCACCCTATTTTAGGATATCAAATACTGCAAATCATAATTTGGCTCTCCTTGAACACGAAGATTTCAGAGACGTTAGATGTTAACGGACGCAAGAGGAAAAATAAAGAATAGAAAAAGACTCAATCTAATTTTAATTCTCTTCTCTTCTCTTCTCTTCTCTTCTCTTCTCTTCTCTTCTCTTCTCTTCTCTTCTCTTCTCTTCTCTTCTCTTCTCTTCTCTTCCTCTTCTCTTCTCTTCTCTTCTCTTCTCTTCTCTTCTCTTCTCTTCTCTTCTCTTCTCTTCTCTTCTCTTCTCTTCTCTTCTCTTCTCTTCTCTTCTCTTCTCTTCTCTTCTCTTCTCTCTCCTTCCAAAACTCCAGAAAAAGTCAAGTGAATTGTTGTCCTCTGACATGAACACACTAATAAAAGGAGAAACATGAAGGAGAAAAAAAAACCAAGCAACACTCAAGGAATATAAAAAAAAAAAATCTTAAAAATGAAGATTGATACATTAACCAAATATCAGAAGGTAGGTCAAAACATCTAAATATTCAATTTATTAAACCACAGTCTCCCACAGAGGAGCATTTTGCAGCCTGCTACCAGGGCAATGGCCATGCTGCCCCCAGGTTTTAGACCTTTCCTGACTGCTCAGGCAGCACTTTCAGAGCCTGCCAGCTGCAAGGGTATTGTTCCTACCCACAGCAGATGGCTTGGTGCCTCTGCAGAGCCCTGTTCCTGACTCCAATCTGTTCCACTGGATGATAGCTTCCATGAAATTTTGAAATATTTTCTTTTCATTTCCTAAAGATAAATGTGCCTAAGAGTCAAAAATTTATTTTTCACCTGCCACAGGAATGTTAAGTTTTACACAGATGGGGCAGAACTAGTAATTTTAAGAAATTCTTTGAACAGTCATTTCACATTAGACTCCCACATAGAGAACACTTTCATCTAACAAAATCAGGTTGTGTTTCATTTTGCGGGGTTTTTTTAAGTGCTTTTCACTGGTTTGTTCAATTACTTTTTCAGTGAAAGAAAAGAGCCATGAGACACAGACCTAAAGAAATGTTTTGGGTTCTAGTAAATGATTACGTAAATCTTCAAGGGAGTTATATTTTCCAAGGGATCTTTGCTTTCCTGCTAATGTATGTGTATCATCTTGATGGCAGGAATTCTTCCCTTTAGCACTCTACCACAGAGCAGACTCTGCTCAGGTGCCACCATAGAGAAAAATTTCTGATTTTTAAGCAGGAACCAACATAAAACTGATAGTCTGTTGAGTCACCAGCAATGGGAAAACTCAACTCACTGTCATAAGAAGATAAATATTTCCTAGACAATTAGAACCAGCACTTAGAAATTGAAAGTACAATTTAGACATTCTCCAGGTAGAAAACCAAATTAATAAAATCATTTAAATCTCCTTAGCTATTCTGTTCAGAGGTCTGAACGCATAGCCTCTCAGAAAGTTGAAGAGCTGCAAGTACTCAAGCTGAATGAATAGCTTGGGTTAACATGACCACTGCACAATTCAGACCCGGCAGACGCAACAGTGACTGGGTGCCCAAAAAAAGTACAGGTGACTGAACAGTTTGCTTCGTCTGTAACAAACATTTCGCTTGATGATTCTCAATCTTTTGCTGGCTTTAGCTGCCTATATAAGTCAAATTTCCCCTTCCCCACCAGTTTTTTGCAAGATAAGGGTAACCTTTTTTATAATTATATGAATATCTTTCCGCCCCTTACTACATCCTGATGTGGTTTTTACTACCAATCTGCACAAATCCTAGAAACTTCAACTAAAGCATGACTGTGGCCCGGCTAACCTATTTTGATTCTAGCCAAGAGTTTGCAGTATTTGTGTTCCGTGGTACTTTTGCTGGTTTTTAAATGTGTATCTTGATGAGAAGATCTTTATTATTTCAAAGATCAACTATTTCACAACTTGCGCACTTGAAATAAAGTTTACTGTTAGGAAAAAGGTTTGGTAGGTGCTCACATTTTTGTGCCAGCATTGGTTTAAATCAACACTTATTTAAGAGCAACCTTACCTTTGGAAGCATAATGCACACAGCAGGATGTGCTTCTGTGATACACATAAGCAGAACCTGAAGTTGCTAAATGCACATCACATGCATAAAGGTTCCTAATTATAGATTATCATGAGAATTGTCCACTGTGAAATGAGAACTTGCAGGAAAATCTAGAGTGGGGTTTTCAGTTGTTGTCTTTTATTTTAAATGAAAAAAATTTAAAGTTGGGTTCCATTTTCATCTGCCGATTTCTAAGCAAATTTTGCATACATTCACCTTGAAACCACCAATTGATACTCATCATTATAGGGAACTTCTACCTGTTTGGTGGGTTATGCAATGTGTAGGAGATGCTGCTTTAGAACAGTGCATAATTCCACATTCCCAGATAATCACAGTTTGGGAACGAGGAGTAGAGCACCTGGGCTAACCACAACAGCACTTGCACCTCACATAGGATTATGTCCTTGTACACACTCCAGCACTGCATGCCTGCCTTCAGGTGCCTGCAGTGAGGGCTGCCAAAGCACTGCCTGTGCCCAGGAGAGATGAAGGGGAGTGGGTAGAGATGAAGAGAAAAACAGAAAATATGGAAAACTAAACAGTTGCTGCATTACTACTGTATTACAGTATTTATTACTGAAGAAAAAGCAGGGTTCATTTGGCCATAGGACAAATATGAGGCATATATTTGATCTGAGGACAGAGAAAAGGAATTAGCTAAGAGACAGTCTTTGGGGCAAAGTAGAATTGTAAGAAGATTTAGAAAGGCTGGCTTGAAAACAGACTGTCAAAGCTTATCCTATTTCCAGATACAAAGTCCTTGTTTCTCAAAATATTTGGAGCAGTAATATTAGCCACAGATAACAGATACACACATTCCAGGCATTTACCAGTCCAAGAAAACGTGAAAGCATGTCTCAAAATTTCTAAACTTTGCAGTCATCAAGACTGAATTTATCACCTAATATCTCCAAAACCAGTAAAAACCACTCTGGTAGATATACACATCTTTTGAAACCAATTACTTTCTACTCTGTGATAACAAGAATTGCTTACTGGAATACTTTGTTTACCCACCCCCTTGCCCCCGAAATTCTGGGTTATTGTAATTGCAATCACCTAAAAACATAGACACAAGGGCTCAGAAAACATGTGGCAGAATATAATTGAACTACAAAGAAATTAGCAAAATTTAACAAATTAGATAGAAAACAACATAATTTGTAAGAGTCTGTGGTTTCCTCAAAGAACGCGAGGAGTCTTACCACTCTCATTCCCATTGTGGTCAGAGTATGGTGGTCCCATGCCAGATTGACCATTTCTTCTTATCCAGCCAGGCTGTAAATTGAATTGAGGAAGAGCTTTGCATGGATTGGTTTCAAAATCACACTTGACCCAGGAGGAACCTGAATTGAAGCAAACAAACAAAAAATAATATTTTAAAAATAGAAGAAAAAGGATATTTTTTCACCATCATTTTCCGTTTAATTAACACAGAGAAACACCCTGAACAGGGCCCTGAAAAAGAAGTGAAAAAAAACAGCGGAATGTTTAAATCACGAACAAAGAGGAACAGCGCAGTGGAAGAGAGACAAGTGAGAATGAACATTGGAAAAAAACCTCAAAACAACCAAGACCTTCCTTCACCAAACCAAATCCAAACTAGCCTGTTTTTATTTTAGTACCATAATATTATGCTCTTTTCATCACAAATACGTGTGTAGTGACCTTTTCGTAGGAAACTCTCCAAGCTAGTATAGTTTATATGCAGACTGTTCTTAAAATACACTGCAGCTCGAAGGTGAAGAATTTGTCCAGAGTTCTTGCATAGAAAAACAAAGACTTCACACCAGGATGCATAGAGCAATGCAATTTTTTTTTTTTAATTCCACATCATTCAAACAAGAGATGAAATTAATCCTCGGAATGACATAGAGCCCCCATTTACCTTCCCTCTTTCTTATTTCTTCCAGGGCACATAGCACTGTGGTGAGGAAGGACCATCTCTATCCCTTCCAGATTCCCCTGTAGGGCAGCATAAGTTAGAAAAGGGTGGCAGAACATTCTGGCACAGAACCCAGTTTGGTGTGCAAGTTCATTTAGGGAATTTGAGGAGGGTGTGTGAGCAGTTAGGTAATTGCTTGCTGGGATGAAGGGACAGATTTTGGCTCCTGTACGAGTGTCAAGCACACTTTATGCACCATACCCAAGCTGAGTGAAAGCACCTGCATGTGCTGGACAGGCAGGACAGCCCCATTCCTTGAAGCACTTATTGTAGTGGTGGAAGGATTCAATTTTAAAAACAGTCTAAGCAGATTCAGCTGTGAAGAGCAAATGTATGGCAACCTCAGCCCAAGCAGAGAGGCCAGGATGTGGTACTGGCTCCAGATTTCATGTCCTGTGTGGGAACTTGCAGTTCCCCCACCTTTTGTCTTACACAGCAGAGGAAGATGGGCTAAGGCCCTGCCTTCTAATTTGGATTCTGGTTAGACGCAAGATCTACAATGCCTTCTCACTTCCTCTCAAACTGGTGCTCGCTCCAAGCCCCTGCGAATGCTTTTGGTGTAGTCTGTGTTATCATAGTTCACTGATCATTTTAAATAAAGTTGCAACTGCAGCATTTAAAGTCACACTATGATGTTCAATTTCATGACTTTCATATTCATATCAGTTTACTGCAACAATTAATTACAAGGTGAGAGAGGGGAAAACAGAAATAATTCACACAAGCATTCCAGACTCAAGTTAATTTGCAGATTGGCTGAGTCATCAACCAACTTTTATTGCTGCTTTTATTCCTTAGATCTTTAAGTGGCTAAAAAGCATGTCAGAGGTTCATCGAAAGCACAAACACTGCTGAAGCATATCTGCTTCACATTGCATGAAATGGACCAAATCACATTCAATATTTTTTCAAGAGTTTTCTCATACCTGAAAAAACAATTGCAAATAAATATGTATGAAATAACAAGAATTGTACTCTTTTAAATGAAAAAAAATATTAATCATTCATCATTATTTTCCAAGGCAATATTCATTTTCACAGAAAATGTAACATGAAAACAAACAATTTGCTGGAAGATAGACTTAAAAAAGTAAAGTCGTTACTTAGACAGGAAAAGTTCAGAAGGAAAAAATGTGTGGAATTTTTTAGATAATTTTTGCCGAATTTCCTATGAACGAAAAAATATTTAAAATAACCCCTAAGGAAAAATTCCAAGTTTCACAGGAACAGACTACAGTTAAAGGTTCTACTTCAAGTGTGCATGTGTATAACATCTCAGTTTAGGATACTCTAGGAGCAAAATTCTTTTAAGAGTAGTTAGTTATCATTCATTTCCTGGTAAATATTTTGCAGTATGAAGACCAAAAGAACAATAAAAACTGGAAATCCAACTTTTGTATATTTTCACTGAAGAAGCTTCCTTAAACCTGAGCAAAGGCCAGGGGAAAAAGCAGGAACCTGTCACCAACATGAGATCAGGAGCTGAAACCTAAGCAGAAAAATAATTTTGCAATAATCCCAAATCACAAGAAAGAGTGGCAGCAGGACAAATCTTGGATTTGACAGCTTGATCTGTATCTTCATGTCTGACAGCTGACTTATCTCCTGAAGTAATCCAGAGCAATATCCAAGCAGTCCCAGCACGTAGCCTGTCCCTCAAGGCCTAGTTCTACACCTCTGGCTCATTCGTATAAAATCCAATATAATTTCATATTTAGGTCTTTTACAGAGCCCACAGGCTCATTTTTCTATACCGATCTTTGGAGAAACCTTTAATTCTCTACTTTCATACAGCATTTTCCTATAGCTGCATTCGCTCAACAAAAAAGTGTAAAGAGCCTCTATATAAAATAATGGAAGAATGCACCTCCTTTTCCGTATTCTGCAATCACAATAGAAAGTGCTGCCTGGAGAAAATGCCTTTTCCAGGGAAACCAAGACCAAGAACAATGAGGATTTCAAGGCTATGCAGTGGAACTTAGCATAAACACCTCCTGTGCAAGTGATAAAAATATATGCTAACCTGAGATGTGTTAGACACATCAGGGAATTCAACAGGCATAATTTGCAGCCATTACCATTTAATACTTTTTTGTACAGCACAAGAAACTTGCAAAAATGTACTAATATCAAATACAGTCTTAACAATTGTCTTTTTTACAGAAAAATAAAAATCGAGTATCCTAGAACTGCTTCTAGACTCCTGTTCCAAATGGATCTCTGCATCCTATTTGGATAAAACAGGGAGTCCTATCGAAGGAAGAAAAACTTCATGTGGCTGGACACACAATTGTAACTTCAAGAACCTGGATTTAAGTTTTTACTCTTTCTTACCGATTTCAGATTAAATCAGTGATTGTTAACATGCTTTAATTAGCAGTTTTCAGTGAGAAAGACACGGACTCACCTAAAGACAATCTGTTTTATATTTAAAGTGAAATTTCAAAATCCCAACAAAGATAGAAGCTCCCTTGGTTGCATAGTGAGTAGAAGAACTTAGATAAGATTTTAGTTAGAATTAAAATTTTTTATAAACCCAAGCTCTTCTTCAGACTCAGAACAAAAATCTTCAAGAAGAAGGACTGTCTTATGCATCTGTCCTGGTGTCAGCTAGGGTAGAGTTAAAGCCTTCTCAGGAGCTGTTAGAGTGCTGTGTTTTGGATTCGGAATTAGAGAGGTGTTGGTAGCACACTGATGTTTTGGTTTTTTGCCAAGTCCTATATATACTATGGCAAGGACTAATTTTTTTCCCTTTGTCTTGTGCTCTGCCAGTGAGGAGGTTTTCAGGGTTACCTCAGCTGCTCAGAGCCTGGTGCTGGTAACACCAAGGCTGCAGCTCAGCTCAGCTGCAGGCCATGCACTTATGAGTTGGACTCAGTGATCCCAGTGGATCCCTCCCAACCTTCACTTTCTGTGAAATAAAATTTAAAAAAAAGATGGGCAAAACTGGGGAGAGCAGAGCTGGGGAAGGTCATCCTGGGCGGTCATAAACTGGGGGGAGCTACCTGGAAGAACGGCTGATCTAGGTTTGGGAAGGGGAGGCATTGGTCAGTGAGCGGTGAGCAATTGTAGTGTGCATCATTTGTGGTTTTTTCCTTTTAATTATCATTATTATTTACCATTATTATTATTACCATTATTGGATTTTACTTTATTTTTATTTTCAATTATTAAACTGTTCTTATCTCAACATGCAAGTTTTATTTCAATTCTCTTCCACCTTCCACTATGAGCAAGCGACTGTGTGCTGTTTCATCTCCAGCTGGGCTTAAAAACATGACACGAAATTGTTTGCAGCACCATTTGATAGTCCAGTATTCTGGAAATACTAGAATTCTGATGCAAATTTACTCAGACAATAGCAGTTAAAATTCATTCTCACCACTTAGATCAATTCCTTGCAGGAAACAGCACCAATTGTATTTGTAGCCAATGAATGGGACAAAGATTAAGCTAAGATAATGAGCTCATGAATTCAAGAAAATTTCCACCTTGGTCTAGACAAAGCTGTTGTAGCTTATACCTTGGTCTTGGTATTTTGGATTAAACCTGAATTTTATCGAAAAATTTTACCACAAATTAAGGCAAAAAGTATTACTTGCTGAATCTTCATTGAGTTTGGATGAGAAAGGCTTGCTTTGTTATATAATATCCATAGGAAGAATTGTGGAAATCTTACACTTCCCAAATGTTGAAAAAAAAAAAACCACAGGAAAAATCAAACTGAAGCTGGAAGAAACTTTCTTAGAAATTAAATGAAGAGGGTAAAAAAAAACAAAATTAGAATTACCAAACATTTTTTAACATAAGAAAATCCCCCCAGTTCTGTCTGCTGTCACTTCAGTTACCAAACTGTATCACACTTCTGCTAAGGCCCACCAGGACTTACCTCGTTTCTCATCACCACTGTCCCCACAAAGGCTGGTGGAGATGCAAACTTCTCCAGGCGGGGCAGAGGAGCCATCCCCACGCTGGCACCCACTGGCTGTGGGTGACTGAGTACCCACCAGAGCAAAACAATACAACACACAGATGTAGACAAGCCTGTTCATGGGCTATATTGCTATCCAAGCCTCCACTTGGAAAATAATTACTGAAACTGCCTAGAACTGGTCACAAAGTGCCTTTGACACTCATCTCTCTGAGAGTTGTTTTAGAACCTCACTTTCTGAATCTGCAGCTTATGGGAAATATGGCTTCTGAAAATCAGTGACTTTCAACCTGGTGTGTCTTGGGATAATATTTAACTGAATTATAACGTTTTATGACAAAAAAATATGTCGGTACATGCTACACAAGTCAGCTGTATATCATTAACTTACTGATTGGATTTATTTCTCAGTGGTTTGCAAATAGATAACAGGAAATAACAGGAAAAGAGAGTAGAATTACTAAATAAGAAAATAACAGGAGAACAGAGTAGAAGTACTAAATGACGAACATTCACAAAGATCTCTCTTTTCTCAGAAGGAGTTGACAAATCCTTTCAAAAAAGTATGAAAACATTAATGTACATTAATGTACATTAATATACATTAAATGTAAAAAGCAGTCAAGAAATTCAAAGTTGATTTTGCATCAAAGGGATTGCAAATCAGCACTCTGACTTCTGTCTCTTGTATGTCAGAGTCTTTTGCATCAGGATGTTTTAGGTTTAGCTTTTCACCATGTTTCAATGTTTCACCAAAACACATTGGTTCTGGCCACTCTCGTAGAGCGATGACTCAAGAATCTTCAGATGGAGGAGGGGGACTTGGTAGGGAGATCTAGACAATCAAAAAAGCCAACCTTGTGAGAGAATATTGAGTCAACTTGTTTCATTGACCCTAGCACCACATGAAATCAGGGAAATTGTTTTAATGAATACCTTAAACACTTCAGATGCCCCAAACCCAGGGGATGGAGAGATAGCAAGAAAAAGAGAAGATAATTACAAAAGTTAAAGGACAGTATTAGCCCAAGGCAAATGATGGTGAGAACTAGACAAAATGAGTCTGACAATCATGTAAGCATGGCACTCCTTTAATAGGAATAGTGGGATGAAAAAGTTTCCCAAGTGGCAGCTCATAACAAGTAACTGATGCCAGCAGGTCTGGAGATTTCGTCACCTACAAATTTACAAAATCAAGTCAGGGGAATGCACATTCCACTGTGCATAACTCTGATTTGCCAGTTAGCCCTGGTGAGCAGAAATAAGACAAGATATATCTCTGTAACTGAAGTATGCTGATCGGAAGGCACAAGTGCCACGGTGTCTGTAAGGAGAACAAGCAGCCTCTGCCCGGAAGGGAACAAATCATGGCAGGTCTGTATTTTTATACTGTAAGAAATCTCTTGTCAGGGAACAAAGACGGCTACTCCAACATCACCTGAAGGTGAGAAGTGCAAGGTCTGATGCAATTTTCTATTATCTCCAACACCAGAGGCAGGCACATGTTTGTTGTGACAAAGGTTCCTGTTCTGCCTAGAAAGCATTTTCCAGCTCATTTGGTTCAACTCCACCCTTTTCATCACTATTTCTGTGGACATTGTTTTATCTGTCTTGTTTTAATGCTTTGTCCTTAGGCTATGGAGTTGTTTGGAAAACTTCTGGATGAAGAGCAGATCTATGAATAAATTAATTAAGAGTGCATTTATAGATATAGATAGATATATACATCTATTCCTCAAGAATGCATATAATTGAATTATTTTCTTCCATTCTTTAAGTACAGCTTAGGTTAGAAACTTATATTAAAAAACAACAGAAAACCTTATCCCACATATTTTCACGTTACTACATTTCTAAAAACTTAAATATTTCTGCTATTCAGCTGCTTTCAATTTATTTTCTCCAACATAAAATCTTTAATCTTATTTCTTCCTTTCCTCTATATCTTCTAAAACTCCCCCTCACACTGATAAACTTCAAGATAACAGGATTTCCTTGTCTTTCAGCTTTCTTTCATTTTATTAAAACTTGCACTGCATTGTTTCCAACTGTTGTATTGTTCTGCCTATAATATAAATCTGTATACAAGTATTCTGAGTCAAAGGGTAATTTTTACAGGAACTAGTATCCATTTCCAGTTTAACATGCTCTAAAACATTAATAACAAGCAAATCTGTATGGCCCAAACAAGGCAAAACCAAAATAAAATCTGTTATGAGTGGAAATAAATGAAAAACGCATCAAATATTCAGGAATGTTTAGGGTGTAATCCCTGGATTTTTAGTGAATAAATGAAAAAGTATTTCAGTGAAGGTGTAACAGAAGGTGCAAAACCAAAGAAAATATGTCCTTTTTTTTTTTTTTGGCAAGTGTTTGGCTATGTACATGTAGGGAGAGTTTTTTGATGAGTGCAACAAGTCAGTCCTCTTGTCAACTAAGAATAAGAACAAAAAGGGTTTTTATATCTCTGAGAATCATACAGAAAGGAACAAGACGATGAGTCAGAAACAGAACTCTTCCAGGGAATGTCAAAAGGACAAATACTTCAAGTACTGAACTGCAAGCACCCTGAAAACCAAAAAGTAGACAGAGAGGGAGAATAAAAAGTATAAACTGGCAAAAATGTACAGGATACAAGAAAAGCAGAAGATGAGCACTAATCAAAGAGTATTTTTTAAAGCACTAGAGGAATATTGCAGAGAAGATGAAGACTAAAAAGAAAGCAAGCAGAGCCAGACACTATGTCTATTTTCAAAGATTCTTCAGCAAACAAGCAGTTTTTTTAAAAGGAAAAGAAAAAGTTAAACAGAAAACTGCTTGAATTTACATCAAAGCTGGATTTTTCTGGCTTCCCCTAATTAATTTAATTTAAGGCAAGACAAAACTCATTTCATGTAAGTGAAAAAGATTGCCCACTCAACCTTCAACTTAAGCAAATCTGCTTAAAAAGTTGCAGATATTTAATCTAGGATTTTTAAAGGAGTCTTAGAAACCAGGCTCTGGAAAAGGGCCAGAAAAAATTTGCATTTTTAAGTCCATTTTTCATGTGAACAGAAAGTTATTTGCTTAAGCAGAAAATGGATTGCAGTTAGCAATTCTCCATTAGGTTTTTGTAGAGCCACTTACTATCAACAATGAAACAGAAGAACTAAAAAACTGGGATATGAGTTTCACCATCTGAAAACATTTCAAATTTTTCTGCAAATACTAACTTCCTTTCAGGGAAATGTCTTACAGAGTAGAAGGAAGTCACCCTTCCAGAGTAACCAAAATTTCATTAAGTTTAATGTAACCTTTTAATGGCAAACTTAGAACCTTTTTTTTTTTTTTTTTAATGTGATGAGACTGGGGAGAACTACTATGCCAGTGTATAAATCTTTAACATATCTCTCCTTTTCTCTTAATATAGAGTTTTAGTAAACACCGTTAATTTTAACACAATCTTCCAGAATTTTTTATGTATGAACAATTTTAGCCAACTGTTAATAAAATCACCAAAACTGTATTTTTAAAAATGATTTCCAAATATTCAGGCAAGACTTCATTTTCAGGCCCCCTTCCTGATGCTGAATATGCTATTCATATTATCATATGACCATTCTAATTTTAAATTGTCAAATTGTACCTGATTCTGTACAGTAGCAGAAAGCCACGCAATCACAGTTACCCCAAACTGATCCATTTTCGACAAGAATTGACAGAATTCTTTACTTTGATGTGAAAGGCCATAATTGCACAGCATCTGCTTCCAGTTAAGTGGCACTAATTTAATAATTATCTTGAAAGAGGACAAAGATATTAATAGATTTGATTAAAAAGGATTCTGGATAAGTGTTTTTACCACTTATCTCCATTTGTTAAAAAAAAAAGTAAAATCAATTGAGAGGTTAAAAACAAACTTACTGCATTGATCAGTGTACCGCATGAATACTATATTACAACCAGTAAAGGAAAAAAGTCCATAATATTAGGAAAAGGTGTGATGAAATGGATATAATCACGTCAAAGTCCTAGATCATTACAGGCTGAAAAAGATTACACTTCAGGAAACAATTTGGTAACATATTTTCGATCATTGTAATGACAGACCATATAAAATTCAAGAGATCGCAGGTGCTGATAAAGTAGAGAAAATATTTAGTGGGAGATACAAAAATCCCTATGTGTACCACGTGCTACAAATTGTCTGTGCACCTAGAGTTTGGTGAAAAGTTTACTTCAATTCTGAACTGTCAAGAATTCAGTAAATCTCTTTGTTCTCTAAACTGCAAAGTAAGAAGGGGAAAAAAAATTCCAAAAGTTCTTCTAGTCCACAAGGTAATATCTTATTAGAAGGCAAAACTATTAATTGACAAACTCCGACCAGGCAGAAGCATTTCTATCTCCTGCCTACTGTGTGCTTCTTCAGAGAAACAAGAATGGGACAAAGATTTTCTCAGCATTTTCTTCACAGACCAAAAGCTTCCAATGGGTTTCAGCACATACTGCTCCCACACAGTCTTTCTTCTATCACATCATTCTGCCAAGCATTTTGGTTCTGTTCTCTCCCATCAGCAGCTTCCTGGTCCCTGCAACTAATTTAGCAAGTAGCTGTGTCTCACAGGAGAGTGAAACCACGAGGCAGAGGACCTGATGGATTATTGTGGTGTGAGCTATGACATCACATGACCAAATACGTTTCACAAGATGTTTAACTCAAACGAGCTCCAGACTGGTCCCACAGAAGAAACACCCATCTGTGGCCAAGGAGTGCTAGGTGTGCTCCCAGAGTTCATCCTCTGCTCCAGTCTCATGCAAGGATATCCATTCCACACTCCCTGTGGCTGCTCCAGGTCACACACAGTGTGCAGGGACTGTTGCAACATGGCTTTCAATAATGCAGCCCTCATTGGAACCAAATTGTAAACATGCCAAGCATGCTTAGCAACTCTTGGAACAAGAGCTGGCCTTCCCTTCATCCTTACAGAACATAGATCTAGTTTTCTCTCAAAGTTTGGAGAAACAAGTATGCTATGTAAATTAAACCTGAACCGAATTGAACAGTTCTGCTATCCATCTCAACTCATCTATCCTAACCTTGCCAGAGACTGGACAGGAAACAAAGGCTTTACAGGTAGCAGAGGCAGACACCTTCTCAGGGCAAACCACCCAAAGACGTCTATCTCTGAGTGAAAAGAACTCCTTTAGAGGTGTCTGGTGTTTCTTAACAATAAAATAAGCACACCCTTTTGTATGTCTTCTAAGTGAGGGCAAATAAATCCTTCCAGTGGTCTGTCTGCTTCTGTCATACATAACATTAGTGAGAAAAAACAGCAAGATCAGGGAGAAATCTGGAAGAAAGCAATATCCCTGGGGTCATCTCTCATAACTGGAGCTAAATCAACACAGCCCAGGTTTGTGATTCCAGCAATATTCATCTTTAGTCCTGAAGCACATCCACATGCCTAAGAGCTAAAAATTAGGCTGCTAAGATCTAGAGGGAGTCTCAACAAAGTATACACCTTAATAACCAAGTTTTTAAAAATAAAAAAAAAATTATCCACCAAATTTTCCCCTGTTATTGATTTTGTCCTCAGGACATCTCTGGCATGACACTGCTCCTGAGGATTTCCAAGCAGTCATGCTCTTTGCACTTATTTCTAGAAATTATTCCTGAAAAAGAGACAGGACGTATGTTATCACAAACCTTTCTTGATCAAAACTCCTATTTATCTCAACTTCTTCATCTATAAACAAATAAGTGGTCTGAAAATTTCTGAATTTCTCTGATACCTCCTGGTAAATAAGACTAAGTAGAAACCGATAATCCTGAGTAACTTTTCTCCACCAATTGTAAGTGAAGCTCCAATATAAGGGGAAATATCTTGATATGCAAAGAAATAATATTCCACTAAGAGAGGGATACTTTCCAGCTCGATTTGCAGACATATTAGGTGAAAGGATGACATTCTGAAAAGAGAATAGCTCCTTTGAAACATACTTTCAGTGCAATTAAAACAAAGTTCAACTTTATGCAATGAAGGCATATGTTTGGGAGAAGTCCTAGGAATTAAAGCACTCAGGAGATTAATGGTAGAAGCTTAGCACTTACAATGAAATTGTGTAAAACTTCAGAGCACAAGCTTCATTTGGAAAAAAAAAAATTAATCACAGGATAACTGTGGGCTGCCTCAATAAAAGAGCTCTATCCTAAGTCTAAAATTCCTAGTTATACTTCTTAAATTAACCCAGAGATATTAAAAATTTTATTTAGAGTAACCACCTTTCAATTGGAGCTATGTGTTACTTGGAGCAGTTTCACACTCTAAGGAAATGTGGGAAATATTCTATCACTATTATTAATTTCTTGACTATTTTTTATTCTATCATTAAAAAAAAAATATTTAGATATAGAGATTCATTTAATCCTAAAAGCTAAGCTAAATGAAAATGAAGATGAATCTCAGTCTAGCTGCATTATCGAGTTAATGCCAAACGTAGTACATTCTCATAGATCACCAAAAGGTTAGAACTTTCCTTGCAGCTTTTAACAACTTGTTAATGTTGCTTTGTACTTCGAGTGACTTTGTTTACAGTGAGAGATCAATGGGATAAGCAAGGAAATGAACAATCAGAACATACAAACAAACAAACCTTCTTATGTCTTTCCTAAGCCGGCTGCCACTAAGACATGGACATTTTTCCAGTACTGTACAAAGTCTCATAAAGCAGCAGCTGTAAATTCAGTTCGGAGGGACACTGAAGCTGCTCCAAACGATATTCCTAGAACCACCCCAGAGAGGGAATGAATCAGAAACACCACACAGCACTATTTCCATCTCCCAATCTCACAAAACAACCCTAGACCTCCCAACCACTTCTAGGAAAGGGGGTGTAGCTGGCAGACGAGACAATTCCCAGGTGGCTGAAGTAAACACATTATCCTCCCCAAACACAGGGGAAAAAAAAAAAACAACAGAGGAAAGTAAATCCTATTCACAGCCAGAAACTCCTAAATACCTTACTCTACCATGCAGACTCCAGATCTTCCCAATTTCCTATTCTTCTTCTACAGCTCTTACCCAAACGGCTGCTTCTCCCTGCATGATTCACCAGACAGTGATCCCCTACACCTGCATTAAAGCAAAGGGCTTTCGGTTGCTCTCTTAGTGAAAAAACACACTATGGTTTTATCAACAAGCCTCCTAGAAACTTGATAGATTTTGTTTCCTTGGAAAAGCTTGAAGTCTTGGAGCACCAGGGAAGATGCCATGGCATGAGTTCACCATGGCGGTTGTCCTCCTGCAGCAAGCAAAACTACTCCCAGCGCTGCTTTGAATGCAGTTGAGTGTATCAAAATTTGAGATAAAAAGAAATATTTTCTCATCTCATCACCTCCTCCATGAGATGCACCACACATTTTCAGACTGCAGCTGACAAAGGTGTGATTGAGACTTTGAAGCACACAGTGTTTGTTTTCAAAGTTTACGTGGTTGCTGTTTTTCACAGTTAGGTATCGTTACCATCAGCAGCAATAGTTTTCAGTCCTTATCAGACTTATTGAATGTTTTTGCTGAATTACAAAGTTTAAAATGAATGTGGTGTTTATCGATAATGACAGGTTATTTCAAGTATGGCAATAAACTTTTATTGCTTTTCCTTACTGATTTAAAATTCTAGACAGCTGCTGGGAGTTAGGTATTTACCACATCAAAAAGACAGCTCACCAGACTGAACAAATTCCTATCTGTATTTTTTCAAATATAAAAGCAGCAGCTCCATTACACAATTCCAATGAAGATTTTAGCTGAATGATATCAAAACTTTCAAGAAAAATTTGAGTCTTGAAAACTTCTAAGCTAGGCCAAAAATTTGCCCCAAAGGAGGTGTCCACACACTAAAGTGCTTAGGTGTCCACATACTAAAGAGAGGCAGAATTGTTTCACCAACTCCAGGGGCTATATTTCAGCATCAAATAACTTAAATCTGAAATATAAAAAACTCTTGCACTCAAAATTGTCTATGAGTAATAGGGAAACACATTAATATAGACCTAGGAATTTTAAACAGCGCAATTTTTGTTTTGACAGTCCAAGTTATCTAAGAAAATTTTCATTAATCCAGTTGATGGACAAGACGTTTGAAGTGTCTAATTCTTTTTTCCCTGTTGTGTTAATCTCTTCAATCTCCCTCAAGACGAATGGGAGTCAAGTCATCAGCAACCTGAAGCCTTCACCAGAAGGGCAGCTATGCTCCCTTAGGGCATAATTCAGAGGGTTTTCATCTTTGGTCTAGGATGCATTTGGGTTCAATTTAACACACTTTCTTGCAAGAGTTTTCTTCCATTTCCTTGATTCCCAAGTGAAGTATGAGAGTTATCCAATGCCTCCCTCGTCCTCAGCTGAAGTAAATGGCTGTTGTTTGTTCAGGGAATATACACATTTTTCAGATATTTGCTGTAGACAGTTATCAGAGATCTTGTGCTAAAATGGGGTTACAATGAATTGGCCAGTATAAAATTGTTTAAATAAGCTTCAACTGGGCAAGACAAGCCCTGATGAGTACTGAGATCAATGTTGTCAAATTGACATGAAGGCTACAGCCTGTGACTATATATCAAATATCTTATATACTGGGTTATAAAAAAGGATGGGAAAAAATATAATGTTTTTACTTTTTTATCCTTGACCACTTCCATATATATCATCTGGACCTATTCTGTGAGTCCTTTCAGTAAAAAGTGAGCAGTGCTTTCCACCAGTGGCACATAATTTCAAATCTACAGTTTCAATATCTTCAAGATGAGGTACCTATCACTGAAACTCAGCATGTTCCCATTCCCAGTAAAAACCTACTGATTAATGAGCCTACTGCTTGTCTTTATAAGGTCAAAAGCCTCACTGACTGCGACCAAGGATATCTAAAGGTTTCAGATTATACTGAAGAAATCTGAGCATAAATTTCATAGGACAAAAAATCAGAAATCAAATAGTAATCAAAGGCAGTCAGAGCTCTACCCTGAACAGTTAATCATCAAAAATTGGTAAACAGATATTAATTGATTTATTGTCTATTACTATTCTATTTTGGAAAGAAAATTCTCAAGACACTATAAACAAATGACTGGGCATCTATTACTGCAAGAAAATTACATTTTTATCATGAATTATGTAGAAGTGAGGCAATTTATCAAAGAATACTTGCATAACTTAATATCAAGTAAATTTACAGTTGTGGAGGAGGTAGAAGCCCAGGGTAATGTTTCACAGGCAGATAGAAATTGCTTTATAACAAGCGGTTTATTTTCTGGATATCTGTCAAATACAGACCATACACTAGAGTCCATCTTTAATACTCTAGTAAGATTAGGAGAAATAGTTATTAAATGGCAATTCATTTAAAAAAAATTCTAATGATAAGATCATAGAAAAAGAAAACCAAAATTTGAGATGAAACAACTAGTAAATTCAGAATGCTCTGTATATATGTACCTACACAACCTTACCTTACAATCAAGTTTTAATAGCAGGAGTTTTTGGTTAACCAACAAAGTAAGAAAAAGTATCATCACTTGTCCAATTAAACAGAATATAGCAAGTACGATGGTGAATGTTCACCTTACCTATTGCCACTTCACACCTGTGAACTAGGAGTTAACAATGCCCCTGAAACAGATCCTCTAGATTTAAAATGTCAGAGCTCCTTTAGATTTTTGTCAGTTTACTTCAGACTTTATCGCTCTTCAGTTCCTTTGTTCTTCTGCTGAGGCTGCTGCCAGCAAGGTGCCAGTTCTTGCTGTAGTAATTGCTGTGACATAAACCATGGACAGCTTTGACATAGCTGACTCTTTCCATGGGAGACAAGCAAACAGCACCTGATAGATACTAATGAATTTCAGCCCTGGCGGCACAGAAAAAATGTTCACAGCAATGGCTGAAGATGTGCACCAAGAAAGCAGGCAGAGCAAAAGGTTGCGGTACAAATCTAACTGTGCGTATCTGCAGCAAGCCTGGATGAAAAATATGAAATCACATCAACCAAAGACACATGAAAAATTAGGGACTTCCTTTCTACTTGAAACACTGAGAAGTTTTGAATAAATAGCTCCAAATCTGAGCTCAACTTCAAAACCTAATGCAGAATGATCACCAGGAAAAGAGAGCCTGCCTGGCTACAGGCAGGCCCTGCGGCTGGCTGGATGCAGGCGCAGGAAGTGTTGACAGAGATTGGAGATGTTCATTGTCCCTTGCATTCAAACCTCCAGCTATTGCATCACTGACTAGAGAAATGCACTTTCTGTGATTTAACCCTTGTCCAGAGGAAAACCAGGCCATGCTGGGGGAATAACACCTACCAAAGCTGAGAAAGACAATTTGGAGGCAGACAAAGAAAACACAGTTACCCTCTGCCTGCAGCACTGTGCCCACAGGTCCTGTGTTCGGACACCTTCCATCCAACACGCTGTGAAATGTGTGCTCTAAACCTTATTAGACTGGAAAAGAGCAGTTATGACAAGCAGTAAATGAATTTTTTCTCATATATCTTTTTGCCTGTGACAGCACAGTGGCAAAGTTTCTTCAAAGAAAACTCAGAGGGATCATGGTTTGTGTTCATCCAGAGGTGTCCAGGGAAGTGACAGGAAAAAAAGCACCACCATGGAGCAAAATTCTAGGTGAGCAAGACATTAGGTTTTCAGTTAAGAGTTCAGACTTTATTCTGAAATTACAAATTCTAGCACAATAGGAAACAATTAGCAAAAAACTATTCATCTTGAAGTAAGGTAAAAACCTTAGTGGTTTGCAACTAATACAGTATGATACCTTCTATTTCAGCATATGACCTCTGAGGAGGTTTTGAAGATGAGAATTTAAGTGAAAACTTTCCTCTTTCTTTCTGGTAATAAATTACCTTCTGACAGTGTAATCAACAGCTGTAGAAATAAATTTTCTGTGGAATTCTTAAGAATAAAACAAGGTCAAAACCTGTTGGCAACATCAACCAGACCCCAGTTTAGAGTTCAATTTTGTGTTTAGTTTTATTTGATGGAACTGGTTTCCCAGGGCTTAATAGACACAGATTCTTTTTGAGAGAAAATACACTTCATTGGTTAGAAGAAGGAGGCTAGAAATGGCTTGTTTTAACTCCTAACTTGTAACTTTTAAGAAACTGCAATCTTTAATACTCCTGTATGAAAGAGGAACATAATTATATGCACTTCTGATGAACAACTGCCAGTTTTAATTGTTGTGGACAGTCAGACCAAATCATCAGAAAAACTTGCTTTTGTTTTAAATTCTGTTCTCCTAATGCTGTCATAAAGATGGGATTTGTTAATGTTTACATGTATCTCTAAGACCCTTGGAGAGACATTATTAATGCCCATTTGAATAATGGCTTTAAAAAAGAGTTTAATTAAGCACAAATGACAGTGTATTTCTGATGACAAGTGACCATATTTCTAGCAGAGACTCACTGATACAGGAGTGGAAATGATTTAACAAACAAAGGGAAAGGAGATTTTAAAAATCAAAGTGCAACAGAAAATAAAGCTAAAACCAGAAAGTCACAGAAAAATAATGCTAAGACTTGAAAGTCATCCTTAGCACAAGATCTCATGAAACAAAATATAAAACAGGTCAGAAATGTAGCAGAATGTATAAGACAGATTAGGTAAGGATTGCTACATCTAAGTTCCATACAATGTCCAAACAAGTCAATTAAAACTAGTTACTGAGGCAACACATCCCTGCTAGCAGTTCCACCACTAAAGGGCACAATGTCAGAATTCTCAGTGCAACAATCTGCAGTTAATTTAATTTGTTAGGAGAATTGCTTTCTGAAATTTTAAATAATGCTGTTACATGCCTCCCACAGTCACTCACAGCTAAAAGTGCTTACAAAATGAAAGTGCTGTGCAGCAAAATGAAAACAAATCTGTCACCCCCACAGAAGTATACCCAACTCCAGAATGAGGGAAATGGGCCTTTATCCAAAGAGTTTGTTAGCACCACAACATTAAGCAAATCTTTGATTCGGCTCACTCTTGAAAAAATAATTGGTGTTTTTGTTGAGCTTTAACTTAAATCCCACGGGGGATGGGAGGTAGAAAAACAGTTCCAGCAGACTGTGGCACAGCTGCTTTTGCTAGGAAAGACCAATCCTTTATTCTTGTTTTCTTAAATCTGTATGAAAATTGGTGGCAGAGGAAGCGCAATACACCCTTTCCATGCATTGGAAATTCAGTGAGCCTCCAGGATTTTCAGCTTTGCACAGGCTAGCAGCCACCTTAAAGCCTATACTTACTTAAAGTTTTTGTCCAGGTCTGGTATCAGAACACTGAAAAAAGGAGAATGTAATGGAAAACATGAAAAAATATCTATGTAACTCATAGCAGCAGCTCCTTTGCTACTTTGAATAAAAACAGGGCTATCCACAGGAATGTCCAGTGTATGCAAGTACATAAAACTTACGCTCAGGAGGCAAGATTTGGCAAACATGAGGCTTGTGGAGGATGGAGCAGGTGTTTATCAGCAATTATGTCCATGCACACTCACATGGAGTAACACTAGCATCTCTTGGATTCCCAGATTTGCTCCTGAATGCAAATTTTATTTGAAGTTAAAGCTGCTAGTGGAACAAGCCCTACCAGACGGACGGGCTTTCAGGTCAAAACAGAAGATGTGGATGAAGTTCACACAGTTAAAGAGCCTTTCTCTCATTCTTTTAATAAACGAAGGTCTTCCATTTTTGTCCCAGTGTAATGCCAAGAATGCTGAACAAACTCCTATCCCATCCACAGAACTAAAATCGCCATAAAATTAAGCAGGATTAAGACATAACCTTAATTATGACAATAAAAATTAACTTTAGAGACAAAAGAAGTGTTCTTTTAATTACTGACAGTAAGTAAAATATGAGTGAATGTGGCATAAATTGGAAAATCATTCACTGTGTAATAGAAGCTCCAAATAGGCTTATAGATGAAAAGTAAATGAGCTGGAAAAGAAAGAGCAAATGTGCTGGGAATGCCGTTTTTCATATTATGTATTGTGTGAATCTGAAGAGCTCCGACTACAGCAGCTTTTTCACTTCAGTTTAGATGGAAATGTACTGGCTTAATAGAGAAATACATTTGCATTTCATTTCTTAACCTTTCTAAGCATTTAAGAATATTAAACTCATTTCCTTACCAGATGTACTAAAAAATCATCTATTTCATTGTCAAAATTATATATCCAACATTATAATAATAATTTTTCCCAGGATCATTAATCATTAATCTCTAGATACAGAAAATTCATGTGTTTTAAATATCAAACAACTAGCTTTGTTTTACTGAGAAATGAAGTGGAATTATAAACAAGAAATTAAACCCTAGTTCATCTGACTTTAAGAACATATTCAATTTTATCTTTCTATAAAATTCAAGGTTTTTTAAGAGGAACAGGAAAGGCAAAGTAAATGCACATAGCAGAATGCAGATAATACCCTCTACCTCCTCAGTCAGTAATTAGGCTTTAAAGCACACTCAGCCAAATAAAATGCTATCAATGATTTCAGAAAACTTTGAATCAAGACTTTCAGAACTCACTAGGACTATACACAAATATAATATTACAGTGTATTCCTGTGCTTAACTGCCTTGCTAAGCCAGAGCGTAATTCTGATACTGTTTGTAAAACCTGAACCTGCTTTTGCCATAGAGAGCATCAACCCATACTTCCTTAGTACAGTATTTAACTGGGATGACAAATGTTTTATCTTTCCAATTTTTCTACCTTTGTTCATCTTTCTCTTTCAGGCAACCATTTGCACTATTTTCATCTATATTTATGGAAATTTTGTCATTTCTTTTTCTTTCAGTATCTGTCACAGCTGTTTTCTTCCTATATGCAAATATAGCTGTGTAACTATGGCAGGAATGTGAAAGTTCCTTCAACACTCTATAAAGCTTTTCATTACAACAGCTGATAATGTTTTCAGATTGACATGCTTAAGGTAAATGAGATTTTTATTAGCTCTATGAAGGTGGTTAAGACTCCTTAAGACTGCGCAAAACCCACTTTTATCATATGCATAATTATTGTTCCATTACCACCATCCTCAGATTTTCTACTCCAGCAAATATCAGATGAACCTAGTACACAGATAAAATTTGAAAGACAAAAAGGAAAATGTTGTCAGAGAACAGTGTTTTCTGAAATACTATAAAATCGTTATGGATTAGGTAGCCCAACTTCATGTGTCTGGGGTTTTTTGGGGGGTTGGGGTTGTTTTTGGTCCTGTTTTGTTTGTTTTGTTTTTTGGAGGTTTTTTTTTTGTTTGTTTTGGGGGGTTTTTTTTGTTTGTTTTTTGGCATCTTTTGGAGTTTTTGGGGTTTTGGTTTGTTTGTTTGTTTTGGGGGGGTGTAGTTTTTGGTTTTGTTTTTGTGGGTTTTTTGGTTTTTGGGGTTTTTGTTGGTGGTGGTGGTTGTTTTATTTTTTGGGATTTGTTTTGTTTTGTTTTTACTTCTCTTGGTTCTGCTTCTAAATAACAGACCTTTCAAATAAAATTTGTAAGGTAAATCTAATAAAGGTTACTTTCAATTAATCTAATCTAATAATCTAATAATAGGTTACTTTATGGGCCCAAATAATGCCAGTAAGACAGTATTGATAACCATTATTTCTCATCCATTCCTTCATATTTCTATAAAAGTAAGAAACTTTTTTCTCTGAACACACCACAGGTCAAGTACAGAAGGAAGGTTTGTTACCATGCCATGTAATAGTCCTTCATCCAGGACATAATTTAAAACCTTTGTACAGGTTTCTCTCAGGTCTATTTTCCCAGTTTATTCCCAATGTATTTGTTCTCACTGTGGTTTTGATTTTCTCTGCCATATCCACAGTTTTTCTCCTCTTTCACTCAGACACAGAAAATTTCATAGACTCATATGGTTTGGTTTAGAAAGGACCTTAAAGATCTTCTAGTTCCAATTCCCCTTCTGTGGGCAGGGGAACAGATTGCTCAAAGACCCATCAAACTCTTACAGAAATGGGACACCCGTAACACAAAAAATTTCTTCGTAATCTAATCTAAACCTGCTTTCTTCCATTTAAATCAATTTCCTTTTGTCCTATCACTCCAGGCTTTCATAGAAACTCCCTCTCCAGCTTTGTTCTCGGCCCCCTTTAGGTACAGCAGGGCTACCTAAGGTGTCCCCTTCAGCTGAATCCCAGCTCTCCCAGCCTCTCTCCAAAGGAGAGCTGCTCCATCTCTCTGACCATCTTTGTGCCCTCCTCTGGACTTGCTGTAACAGACCCACACCCTTCCTGTCCTGGGGGCCCCAGAGCTGGATGCAGTTCTCCAGGTGAGATCATCCACCAAGCAAGGGACAGCCACCTGCCTTGTTGGTGCATATGTCATTTAGTATTTGTCCAAGTTTTGGGTAGTGCCAAACACCAGCACCTCAGATGATGGTTTTTGGTTTAGTTGGTAACATGAAATAGCTAATGTTTTATTTCATTTACTGTAATGAAGCGCTGTTTCATTCACCATGGGAAGAGGTTTTAACTCAATACTAAAACCTCATGATATTCATTCAAGTAGAAGGGCTAACTGGCTTTAAATTGCTCTCTCCACCTGCTCTACCGGTGGTGTTGGTAGAGCTTAATTGCTTTAAGTATGGCTTATGTAATTGTCTCCATTTCAGGCATAATATACATAATTAGGTGATTGTAGATATAATGCAGGTGATTTCAGATTTTTAAGGCTTTCCCGAGTACACTTAATATTATTAGGATTTCAGCAGGTACATAATGATTTTTAAAATAAAATAAAGTCTTAATTCATCTCCTTAAACTTTTACTAACATAGTGTTTTACTTTGAATTGCAGAAATAATTTTTCTCTTTTAGTTGTTCAAACTGACATTTTATCTAGAGGTCTGCTTCTGTAAAAAAAAGATCCTTTAATATATCTCAATTTTTTATAACTCCTTTTTATCAAACATATCATATGTATGATATTGTTTTCTTGATTTTTTCAAGAGCTTTTTACTTAATATATTGTTTTCTTTGATGAACTATAACAATGGTGGAAACAGGTGTGGGAGGAGAGTAGGAGATGAAATAGGCTTTCAGTTGTATGGATATTTTTGTATCACTGCCATATTATCTTTTTACCAAGAATAAACACGTGCTTGATTGAGGATGAATACAGCAAGAAAAAGTGGCTGATTGTTTCTTGGTCCTTCACTTCAATGAATGAATTTGTCTCATGCAAGCAGATTGCTGAGGAAAAGCAAAGATACAGGAATGGATCTGGATTTTCTTTCTGAAATTGGTTAAATTTTCTGAAAGACATGGAGAGGAATAGTTCACTCGGCTATTCAAAACATTCATACTTTTTGCTTAGTGGTTTCACTGCTTATCAAGTGTATGCAAAGGCAGCTCACATTCACCTGATGCCTTCTTGGTCAGAACAGGAGCACAGTGGCCCAAAGGGAATTTTATTCTCATGCACTGTTGCAGTCTTATGCATTATAATAGCAAAGAGAAAATTATTGACAAAGAAGCTGATTTTAAAAAAAGCAACGACAATGGAATGAGGTATTTCTTTTAATGGATGGATATGTAATTATGCTGACAAATCATAATTTAGGCCATCTGTAGACCTTCCATAACCATAAACATTAAACAGTAAACATTAAACCTACAGTCAAAACATTACCATGTCCTCAAACACATCAGTTTCTAAAGAGAAGCTTCTCTAAAAGATGTACATACTCCAGCTATGAATATTCCTCCAGGAATTACAATATGCATAAAGGAGAGGAGACCAAATCCTAGCCTGATTTACAATGAAGCTAAGCAAAGACACAAAGTATAGCAAAACAAATCTGATGCCATCACAACTTTGAAGGAATGACAAATATTCTTCTGGTGCTCATCACTTTCTTGAAAATTCATTAATTAGTAAATTAGACTTACTATTTTGCTACATAAGGTGACAAACTTGACACTGACCTTGAAAAAATTATGGAAGTTTATTTAGGAAATACAGCACAGAAAAATGCGTTTTCCCACTACTCTATAGGAAGAAAAATTCTGTTCTACTTCCACCCCAGTAAGTAAATAGATTTGTGGAATCCATGACACTGAAGGAATGAACCCCTAATATCAAGTCATGCACTAGCTAAACTATTAACATAATTATAATCATCTGAGCCACACTGGAGATGGTCTTGATAGTATTGTTTGACTCATCAAGCAGCCAGAAATTGTTAGGAGGTTTGTTGGAACTCTTTTTTGAACTGATGCACTTTGCCAATTAAAACTGTATTTGCTGCCTTTGTCTCCAAACCAGTCAATTATGGAAGCATTTCCCAATAGTCCACAGTAAACAAATATCATATGACATTAAAACCATTAAAGTTCTTCTGGGGAGCTGATTGCTGCGCTTATTTCTATACTTTGGTAGATAGCCAATATTGTTGGAAATACATATCTTTTAGTCTTTGCATCTTTGTTGGGTACCGAGTTATGATTTCTTCATGTGATATCAGAATATCAATAAAATCTGCGAAAGAGAAAATGTTTTACCATAGAAGTGTCCAGATAAAACAGCTCTTTTCTTAGGTCATAGGCTTGTGTGTGCACACATATAGTTTTCATGAAAGGTACAAAGCTATAAGGCATAGAACCAATTTCAAACAATCATTCTATGTTACATATGTATAATTTTTTTAAAATGCAGTAGACTTCTATTCAATGAAACAATGAAGAAATGAAAATTTCCTGTATTAACAAAGAAAATATTACTGCCATTACATTTTATTGTTCGACCTTAGAAAGTAGGTTTGCATTTAAATGTCTGATGAAAGAACATTTTCTTCTTGTATGCATGTAAAAATAATCAGTTAAAAAGCACAAGCCAAAGCATTTACAATAATTTACCTAAGATACAATGAAAAATAGATCAGATATTTTTGTTTAACTTTTGACTGCAGTCATTCTGCTTGCAGTAATGTTCTTTTCCTTTTGTGTTAACTTATTATGCTTGAAAGGATGGGGTCTTTAAAGATGAGGCCATCACCAGTAGCTTGAATTCAGTATGTTAAGTTCATGAACTGCATGGTATGGAGAAGACTCCACATGCAGTATTGAAACCATAAATATATCTCATCAGCAAGTCAAACTCGGATACAGATGTAATTAGCTGTGTCAGAAGAATGAACATTCTGCCTTCAAGGAAATAACAAAAGTTGCATAGAATTTGCATACAGTATATGAAATATGGAAATTTCTCTGTAAACAGATGTGTTTTCAGCTTTGATTTACTGTCATCACTAAATGATGAGGATGTGCATGAATACTAATATGATGGTGTTACATTATTCATTTACTAAAAAAAGGTAGAAAAGACAGAGTGAGAAAAAGAGAGGGAGAAAGTAAATGACCTTAAATTTGTAGAAAGAATTTTCTATTTGATGAGCGGTTGGGTAGATAGAGCAACGACTTGGTCAACTGGATGCTGGAAAAGAAGATAAGAAGTTCATACAGAAAATTTTTAAATTATGTGGACATAAAAGCTTGAAACAAAGAAGTAATAATACTATTTATACAAAATATATTTTTGGTTTTCAGCTGAAATTTGAACACAAAGCTAATGCACGAACACTCAAAAGAAGGGTCTATTTCTGTGTCAGAAGTTTTCATGTGGTTCCATCAAATCTTCTTAAGAAATGGCAGTGTGAAATAATCTGAACCTATCTGAACTTTGTTTTATCCAGCCCAGCTGACCAGTTTGAATTTTAAAAGACATTTCAAAGCCTGCCTTTAGCCTATGAAAATAGATGTCAAACTCCTACTTAAGAAAACAGCGTGAAATTCTTAGCAGTCTTTATAATGTCAGGTAGACCAATTGCAAAAAAGATTGAGAAGATAAAATATAAACAGACAACTGTAAAGGAATAAAGAGAGTCTTAGAAAAGGTTCTTACTCCATATTACTTCAGTAGATGTGCTACAGACTTTTGATTATTTACACTGCATGTGTTCTATTCCGATTTTGTATGTTCTTAGTTTTTGATAATGGTCAAAGGCATTTCAGTTCAATCATTTTCACAGCTGTCTTGTATCCCCTATGTCCTCTTTCAATGAATGTACAAGTATACTTTAGGCAAGCTTAAGAAGAAAAATCTGGCTATTATCATGCTGCAGGGGCCCAGTTTTGTATCCTGGAAATCTAAACACTATTGGAAGCTTGTCTGGTGCATATTCTGCATACATAAAGAGTAGACTTGTTTAGATCAACAGCATTAATAAAATATTCACCTAATACTAATCAACTTTTAACTCAGTCCTCTGATCAAATCCTGTTTATATGATTTTTATACACCAGAATGTAGATATAAATATATAATGTATATATAACCAGAATGTAAAACTAAGAATGTCCAAAAATCTTCCCCACATGAAGAGTTTTGGACGTGCAAACAAAAAAATCTGCCTCAGGGCTTTTTGTATGAAGGTATAGTTGGAGGCCTGGCACTAGTGGTGTCCCCCAAGGTTCAGTACTGGGCCCAGAATTGTTTAACATGTCCATCAGTTACTTGGATGATGGGTAGATGCCTCCTCAGCATCAGTTCACTGACGACACAAAGCTGGGAGGAGTGGCCAGTACCCCAGAGGGATGTGCAGATCTTCAGAAGGGCCTCGACAGGCTGGGGCATTGGCAGAGCAGAACCTTTTGAAACTCAACAAAGAGGAGTGCAGGATCCTACACATGGGGAAGAATAACTCCATGCACCAGTACAGGCCGGGAACTGACCTGCTGGGTAGCAGCTCTGAGGAGAAGAACCTGGGGGTCCTGGTGGACAAGCTGTCCATGAGCCAGCGGTGCCCTTGTGGCTAGGAAAGCAAAGTGTACCCTGGGCCATCCTTTGCTGAGGAAATAATAGACTGTATAGAACATTACAGATCTGTGGGTCCAAAGATAGTTCTTAGTTAAGGTATCAATAACAAATTCTGGAATTTCATTAGCTGTAGTAATGACGA
Source organism: Acanthiza pusilla (assembly GCA_036630365.1). NCBI lineage: Eukaryota > Metazoa > Chordata > Aves > Passeriformes > Acanthizidae > Acanthiza > Acanthiza pusilla. The sequence goes on along the minus strand of JAXCHO010000073.1, from coordinate 34,533,032 downwards.
ACTGTTAGGTGTAAATCAAAATCATATTCTCCAATTATTCATTTTGGTATTTCTGTTTTAAAGGATCTTTTTATTTATGCATGTATACCAAAATGTTGAGCTAATATCTTCAGATTTAGTTCTGCTCTATCTCAAGAACGTGCACAAAGGCATTCAACAGACACCTGCAGAAAGGTTGGATCAGATAATTCTAGAGTATGCATCACATTAGCTTCATGGGAATAAAATCACTCATATTTCAGTCCCGGACTCACTAAGAAAATAATCCCCCCTACATAAAAACCACTCATAAAATAATTAATCTTCAGTCATTGAGTAATGTTTACTGAAGTTTCTTTACATGCCATTAAATATACGATATTTGAAAGTAATACAACAGTTGCAATGAAGGCCCATATTGGAATGAAAAATGCTGTATGCATCAACTAGCCAGATTTTGCCTTGAGTGATTTCATCAGCTTATTTTGAAGTTTTTATCTGACATTTAAGTTAGCAGTTAAATATAAGTATGGGAACCATCTGGAGATCTATTGTAGGCAGAATAGTTCAATAAATGTGATATGCAATGATGACATGCCTTTAGATTATTTATATCTTCTGTTTGATTGCCATCTGAATTAATAATTTGTTTCCTAATTTTAGTTTAAAGCCTAGAACTAATTTTTATATATAATTGTATTTTACTGCAACTATCTCTGGAGGTCTGACTCTAGATCTTGGGCTCACTTTGCTGAACAGGAAACCAAGTTTGTGACTCAAGTTTGTTTACAAAGTGAGCAGTGCCCTACACAGGAGAAGTTGTTGTTGCTTGGCATCTTTGGCTTAAAACATGTAAAAATGGCAGTGCAATAGTCAAAATGATAAATTGAGAGAATAAGTGTGGAGAACTCTCAAACCTTCTCACAGACAAGAAATGAAATGTTCTCTGCAATCAGAAAAATAAATTAACTAAGGGATTTCATGCTTAGTAGTGTATGGTCAGTCACTTGAATATTCACAACACCTTACATCACAGTGAAAAATTAAGGAATAATTTCTGCTGATTTCTTGGACCAAACCCAGCCAATTTCTCTGTTAAGCAATAAATTATACTTTCTTGATATACCTCTATTTATCCTGTGAACTCAGCCTCCAGCAATTCTGCTCTCACATTAGTCCTGAACAGCACCAGAGTTCTGCATATTATCTACTTCCTGAGGGTCTCAAAAAATTCCACAATGCCTGTAAAAACCCTTACTGGCTTTTCTTCACCCTCAGGTTGGGGGAAGGAATAAATATGAAAGACTGACTTTCCCATAAGTATTAAATATGTGCTGTTGTACTGATCTTGCATTTCAGAAATTATTTTTCTATGTCCATGACCCACTGTGGCTATTACACCAATTAAAATTCCATTAATTGTGGCTGAATAGTCTTTAAATATCTGACTTCATGTTCCTAGGGCAATTTAAAATTCTTAAACATGTCACCAGAAATTATTGTAAACAGCACTATTTTAATTTTCACTTAGCTGTGCATGTAAGGTTTGACCTTGTCAGCCCTGACCCAGCAAGTAAAGCAAGAAAATCAGAACCTCTGTCTTGGCACTATTCCAGGTTTTGGCTGGTGGCTTATGCTTCATTAGACTTAGATAATTTCATACCATTTCATTAGGCTTAAGCACTCCAATGAATCTAGGCACCACTGGTTTGTGAATCAGTCTGAGCATTTCAAAGCAAGCCACATGTGCTTGCCAACAAAAAGAGTCAGGTGCTCCAAGAAAAAGCCTGAAGAACCCAAGGATGACAGTTCTAATGGAAGATGATCACCAGAGACAGGTGGTGTGCAGAAGATTTAAATCAAGTAATATGTTAAAAATTGTTTGGTTGCTGACTCTGTTTTGCCTCTGAAATCCATCCTAACTCGAAGTTAGGTATTTAGAAAGCAATTGAATAGCACATCTTGTACGTAGGAGAATGTCACTGATGCATCATTGCTAGACACTCTTTGACCACACAATTGTTTTCTCTCTTCCAAAGGCCCTGGAGGAACAATCCCATGCATATTAAAAAGAAGAAACTGTAACCCAGAAAGCCATAATATACTGTAGTCTTTTCAATTAATAATGTCACAGGCAGTTGAACACCTTGGAAATAGAAGCTTCACAATGCGCTACTCCACATTTCACAAGCAAAAAAGTATGACATATAGAGTCTTATTACTTAGAAGAACAGTGGAGCTTGAAACTCTTGCATTAAGTTTGAGCAGCCTTGGTGAAAATGAGATCTCGTTCCCTCATTATGCAATCTGACATCCTTCATCTAAAACCAAATGAGATAATAAAGTAAGAGAGATGAGATATATTTTCTGCATAAAGAACCACATAATCCTTTATCTCATTTAAATAATAGATTCATAAAATCTTTTTTTAAACATCCAACTAAATGATGCAGTGAAATATTAATATATCTGCATATTTAATAATACTAATATCACATGCTAAATGATAGCCGGATTAATTGATATTCTTAGAGATATACTGAACAACACCAACAGGGCTGTGATTGGCTCTTGAATTTGAAGTTTGTAAAGCATTACATATGCAACAGTTCTCAGTATTGTGCAAATGCTGTGAAGTGTTGTGTATCAGCACAGGCACTAAAATACTGACTTTATTTCATGCTTACCTAAATTTTCATTGAAGAGGGCGCTGTGCTGATATTTGAGATTGAGTATCAAGAGACAACATTCCTAGTGCTTTACAAGGCATTATTTTAACTTCTCATGAGAAAAGAATCTCACCAGTTGTTGAGACTCACTGTAATGGTGTGTTTTCAGGCATAGTGAAAAACACGTGATGCATTTACCTCATAATTGTGCTAGGAGTGGGGCCTGAATGAGCCCTTTCCTCTTCCCTAACTTCTTCACAGTTGTGTCAAATTACTGTTAAAAATAAGATGTCAGATAAGAATTTAGATTAGTAAGCAATGAGCCATTAAACACAAAATTATCCTGACTTTGCCTGAAGAAGATGGGAAATGGAGATCCAAACACACTGCTGGGAAGATGCCTGACAGACTGAGGGTTCAGAAACAGCAGGGACAGGAACAGGAAAGTTTTTTCTATTTTCTTCTGGCTGAAAAAGGTTTTTTACATATTTTATAATTTTTTTTCTACATCTTTTATCATTTTTTAAGTACTACATTGCCAGGAATTAGCTTCTCTCTGTAACCACTCTTTCATGTACAGGAGGGTCTTCAGCCTCTTAAGAATGGAGAAATGAGGCACAGAATGTAAGGCTGGAATCCAAAACAGACTGGATCAGAATATCTACAGGGAACATTAGGCAGAATATAGGCACATAGTTTCAAATTTGAAATCCTTTAAACTGAGGTCATTCACTACCAATTTCTGGAGACCCCTAAAGGACTAAGTGCTTTATTTACCAATTTCAGTGTTTCCTGTCCCAAAGATACGGTACTCTCTCAGAAGTACCCTAGAGCTGGCAGTGCGAAACAACCTGATTAGTTGATTATAGTCCATAATCCCAGGCATGATCTCTGGCCCATCTTCCTCTTATTTGCTGGAAGTGGCAATGGGAATATCCTCTCATATCTCTCTCTGAAGAATTTAACAACAGATACCACAGGCTTCAAAAAGGACAGTTGAAGATGCAGCTAAAATGCATAAACACTCTGGAAGAAGGACTGGCCTAGGAGTCTCTGTGTTAACACCTCAGCTAATGTCCTAGCAAAACGCATTTTTAACTTCCCATTCTAGAAAATAACCAGCACTGGAGACTCTGAAATATGTTCATTAGGATAGGGTAAAATGACTGTGCAAAGCCCAGGCTCATATGAGTCTCATTGATGTCTAAAATACAAGAGAGTGGACATGGCAGAAGAGGAGAAAGTCTCATCAGATAACAGCTGACAATATCATGTAGCCACAAAAGAAACTGTGTATGAACAGAGCTAAGGAAATATAACCCCAGTGCCCAAAGCTTTAGTGACAATGCACAACAAACACTTTGCAGAGCACTGGGCCTTCATTTACAAAAAAAAAAAAAAGTTTAATTACAGCAATAAACATAAACTGCCTAGACTTAGAGAAGACATGAAGAGATCACCTTACAAAAAGAGCTTAAAATAATCAGAAGAAGCAAACCAAGGCAAGCAGGTGGGAGGATAAACACATCAAAAGGACATACTTGAAATAAAAGGGTGTTGGGAGAAAAATAATCAGGCATAAAGTATTCACGCCTAAACCTCTAATCTACAGAAGGGTATAATTTTGGAATGCAAACTGGGGCCAAAATTTCACTTTTAATCCACTAAAGAAAGATGTTAGGGTGCATGAAATCACATGGACTGCCTGTCAGCAGGCCAAAGGGTCACTTTTCATTCCATTTTCCTGGGTGCAAATGGAGAATTTGCTAAATGAAGTGAAGAATTTTCCAAGATTTCTAAGTATACGATAAGGGACCGCTACTTGGTTAAAAATCACCTTAGTGAAAGACAAAACTGAAAAATACAGTATTGCATATTGCAGTGCTTACATATGTAATATAAATCCAAATACTGAATTTACAGAATGCTGTCCAAAGAAATCAGTCCAGCTTTCCTGAAGTCTATAAATATATGATAACTAGCAAATATATTCTGATTTTCAACTACTGATACTTATATGCTTGTATTTCACAATATATTTCCAATTTCAGAACATATAGTGTATTTTTGGTTAATTTTCAAAGACCTAAGATTAAAAATTAATCCAGTTGTGCATGTGGAAAAGGTAAAAGATATAGATAAAAGCCATTTCGTAATCCTTTCAGAGATATTTCTTTCCTAGAGGGAAAACAAGGTGGCATCTCAAAGGACAAGCACAGACTACGTAAGAATCCTCAGTGCACACCTCATAATAAACTTATTTATCTGTCCAAGTAAAGAGAAACAGGAGAAAGAATCATATTAAATAAGGGCAGGCCACGGTGACAATGAGAAGATGACAAAAACATAAAGGCAAAATACACCTTGTAATTTCAGTGTAGGTGTATTTCCAGTGGTTGCCTTTTAATATCTCCGTTTTGCTTTCTGGCATCTTAAATACATACACATTTGTGATGATCCAAGGTAAAATTGGAGCATTTTTAATGTGGCACCACAGTCTGATTGGTCCTAATTGGATTTTTTATCTATGTGGGAAGATAAATTATTTGATTTTACTGCCTACAGTGAATTTACAGGTGCAGCAGTTCTAAAGGCTTATTTTTAATGGAGAAGGTGATTTATTACAGTATAAGTGAAAACCCAGGAGGATCCAAGTGCCAGCATTGCTGTAACTTTTTCAAAATCTAAACACTCTTCAGTCTGACCCTGGCACTTTATATGAGCATAAAACACAGATGCTGTGCTAATATATATTTAAATTATTTAATGATTCTCCTTCCCTCCAGCAATATATTCTTTCCAAGGTGTGTTCCAAATTGTGAATGGTCAGCCAAGCAATGACAGAACAGCTTTTTAATCAGAAAGAACTGCTTCCTTTAGGTTTGTGGTAGTATCATCTTGGTACTAGTCAGGATAGTACATGTCCTTATATTTAGTCTCCTAACATATTCTGTGGTATAAAAACTTATTTGTATAGAGGTGAGAGTTTCTTTCAGTGGGGGAGATTAAATGAAATGGCATACTGAATGTAGGGCTAAAGAAGGAATTGGTTTTGAATTGCCTGCTTTTCGTTTGCTAATATTTGTTGTGTCCTATACAGTGAAAATGCCAAGATGTTTGCCTGACCTCCTAATGAAAGTCAAAGTGATCGGTCATGTACATCCTAAAAGCAAAAGTATCTGTGTCTGTGCCTATGTACATTGATATATTTGGTCTTCATGTATTTGTATATGTATCTATATTTGATTGTTCACGCATCTGCACATACATATATACCATTCCTGGTGACTATACAGAATAGAATTATACCTTTGCATGTTATGTATGCAATACATGCAACCATCACATGCAGGAAGCATGCAAAAAGTGACTATCCAGTCATAACCTCGAATTTGAATGTGCTAGAATTAAAAACAAAACTGTGTGATGTCTGGGAAATAAAGAAGCTGAGATCCACACCCCTTTTCCTTTTCTTTATATCACTTAGGCCAAGTAAATCAGAAAAGTCCTAACATCAGAGACTTTTCTGGAATAAGACAGAGGTGCATTTCAAGTAGGTAGAAGGTAGAAGGGTTTGGGGTTTTTAATAAATGCTTGTAATTAATGGTTAATAAATACACTAACTTGGTTCCTTATGAAAAATTCAAGTTTTAAACAAAGCTAAAACAAATCCAAATACTAGTTAACAAAAGTAATGATCAGACAACAGTAAAAAGACTTGTCTGCATAAAACTAGTAGACTAAGAATAATGTATTTTTGCCTAGGAAGAACTGCTCCCACAATCAATTGCAACATTGAGTCAAAAGATTTGTACCCTCAGTACTCACAATGAAATATTGATGTAAAGGTGCATATTTATTTTCAGTACATGGAATGATTTGAAAACTTAAATATTCTCAGATCACTTGCTAGCTTGTTTATCAAGCCAGACATTTCTGTAAAATATTTCCCATGAGCAAAACCCACTGTTTTTACAAAAAGAAATTACTACCTGATTTTCATTCTTTCACTTGCTTCACCTAAAACTAATGTCATTTGATTTCATCACATAATATTGTTATGAAGATAGATATTCATATTTTCCAATCAAATAATCACTGCAATAGCAACTTGATTGCATGAAGAATAGTGGTTATCAGGATATATTATCATTATACAATGTGCACCTAAAATGAGGCAAATTTAAAGCAATGTTCTACCACTTCATTATCATGACAAATGAAGACTAAGTCATTTTACCCTGATGTTCCCTTTTATAACTTCCAAAAGAGCTCAAAGTGTACAGAAATTAGTACCACTTTGGAAAGATTTTTTTTTTTCCCATCAGTAGTAGGACATTGCAGATGGAATCAGCTTGAGGAGAGTATTGCCTGACTGAATTGCACGATCCTTGATTACACTTTAGAGCAGCAGACCATTGTTTTCAGTGGATCGAATTACATGACATGAGAGCAATAATACACATGCTCTTTGAATTGACATTTCTTGTCTTCAATACCAAGGTGCATCATTATGATGACATTATTTATGTTATCATGATTAGCAAATAATACTTCTCAAAACAATTCAGGAAAGATCTAGTTTGAAATACGCTGCAGTCTTGAACCAGAAATTGATCCAAGGTTTTACAAAATGTTGCAGAAGCAAAGAATAAGAAACAAACTGACATCCTGGGCTGTGTAATCCATTGGCAGGTTTTGATGTAAAATACTTTGCAAATGCTTGGGTAGTTTAGCCTTTAAAAAAAAAAGTAATATCTGAAGAGGTTATGGAAGACTTTGTCAAAGCCTAAACTGAAAAATGTTTGCAATAAACTTGTTATAATGCATCCTGTTTCTGGAGAAATAGTAATTTTTATAAAAATCGTAGAAAAAATATGTCTGTGTAAAATAGGCTTGTGTCTTTAAGTCTGTATGAAGTTTGGCTGATGTCCCATGCTCAAGGCAGAAGTGTAACTTTAGTAGTGATGGTTATTTCACTGAAGATGGATGCCAAAACAATGGAATGGTAGGAATTTCTGCCCCCCTCTGCTGTGAGCTTCAGATCCTGAGCATGAAATTGAACAGATCTGGTGGGAACTAGCTCAATAATGGCAGCAACATTACTAAATTTCATTGTTTTAATCCATGCAACATAAGTATAACATCAGAATAACTTATTTCTCTTATTTGTCTTACACTAAATGGAACAAACCAAATAAGTAATTGAAACTGGTAGGTAGGGGAAATAATAATCACAACAGCCACATTAGAGAATAAACTTGTTTCAACAGTTTTGATTAGATTGGTGCAGATATTCTCCAAGCAAAATTTTTTTTTAATACCTCATTATGGAAATCAACTTTAAAATCATTCCCTTGCATATTCACATGCTGTCTTCTTTATCAGCCAGGATTCAGTGATGAAAAAGCACTCCACTACAGCTTCAGAAATTAAATTTTGTCTGTATCTCACTGCAAATAGACGACCTGAGAAGGTAAAAGTGACCAAGAAGATTAATCGCAAGAGGCATTTTGCATCACTGGCTACAGAAATTCTCAACCATGCTGGCCACTTTCACCAGTTCTTCCTCCTTTCTTTCAAGGGCACAGACTATTTTTTGGTGGAGGAAAGGCAGTGTTTACAGACACTCCCCTGGACTATGGCATACGATGGCAGAAGAGAATCTGACTGCATCCCTCTCACCTTATGCCGACTGGAAAATGCACCACTTCCATCATGAGACAAGTTTGAAAAAATCCATCATAAACGGAGGACAACACAGAAATGTGTTCAAAATTTTTCGAATAAAATAAAGTGCTAATAGCAATGTTTCCCAGATTCTCTCCCAGTAACTCTTCACCAGCTGTTTCTGATGCCATTTCTTCAGGAAATAGTGAAAGTCTCGGAAACTTACCCTAGACATCTTCTTCAGGTAACAAGATATACCTCTAATAAAATAGTAAGGAAATGAGAAAATCAAAGTAAATTAGAAGTTCTGAAGTACATAGAAGTGAGAAAGGATAAGTACAGTGGGGAAAAACAATTGTTGGCAGAGTAAAACTCAAAACCCCAAGTGTTTTAAGCATATTGAAAAGATAAATCTTTTATTCATTATCAGATGGAAATGCTAATGATAATAACAACAGCAACAACTAACATGCAGACTGAAGTTTTCAATAAATATTTTTATTTTACATTTGGGAAGATGCAGGGTAATGTACAAGTTGACAAATGTGGAAGACTTCACAATAATAGCTAAACAAGCTGTTAATCAACACTTAGAAGTGATGGTTAAATTTTCTAACTAGTGGACAATTCCTGGTCTTTTGAAGTTCCTTCAAATAAATCTGGAACACCAAGGAAAGGCTAAAATATTGCTAGAGACTTGTGCCAAAGTCACAAAAGGCAAAGATGATGACAGGAATAACCACTGATTTCAAACAAGAGAAACCCTTGGAAAATCTACTACAGGAATCCAATAATTTAATTTTTAATTGTCTTACGAGAAATTAATTTTGTCAAGCAAAACTGACTTAATCATTGGATGAAATGGCAAATTTTTTTAAGTGTTCTTACTGTAGAAGTATAAGACTAAAGGACTAATAAAGGCATTTGAATTAGCACTTCTAGTGCATAATGAGAAGATTGCAAATTGGCTTATTAGCCAGGCTTGAAAGGAGCGTCTTTTAGATTCATAATTTTTCTAATAACATCTAGATTTAATAGTATTCAACTACCAGTGCTCAGATCAGAATATAAAGGTCTTGCTGATAAAATGCCATGCAAAATAAAATCGATTTCTTGGTTAAAGACTGGTTTTCAAAATCTTTATTCAATACAGCTAAATGTAAACATTTACAACAAGAAACGAGGAATGCAGGTCTCACCTGGGAACAAAAATTACAGAAATTGTGCGGGAACTATAAACAGTCAGGTCCCAAGGAGTCACCATGAGGCAAAAAGGGTTTAATACAATTGTTACTTGCAAAAACAAGGACTAGCAAAAAGGGAACTAAGATGATTTTAGTTCTGTTTAATAAGAACAAGACCAGAATATTCTGAAAAGAACCTATGTGGGAGGTAAAAATCTTTCCCAGCTAAAATATCAGTATTTTAAAAATTGAATTAAGGTGAAAATAAAAATTGGCAAACAACTTCAAAAAATAAAATGTCAACACAAATCTATCACACAAAAGAGAAAACAAAATAAAAACATGACAAAACAACTTCTCAGCTGATATGCACATGACAGACAGTATCTGAAGCCCAAATCAGAAGACTGTCAGCTATCATATTGATTTTTCTGTATGGTTTGATATATTAGATTTAGAAATGAATTTTTAGAAAGTTTTAGTTTTACAGAAAGGAATATTTTCCAATTAAAATGGTTCAACTATCTCTGGTGGTTTAGAAAAATTTTTTACACTGCAAAATTTTTCAAATAATAAAAACAAAGCTCCATGAAATTATTCAAGTCCATAGCACCTTGGTTGAAAGAAAGCACCAGACATTAAGGGACCACTTGGGTTACAGAAAGAAGATGACAACTGCAGCCAAAACAAGTGAAACAAGGAATAAGTATTTTATTTTACAATCAGGGTGATTAACCACTGGATGAGATTTCTTCAAAACAGTTACAGACTCTGCAGGTCATTTTTTGATTCCTTCTAATATGATTTCTGGATAAAAAACAGTACCATGTAGCATAAAGGAGGTCTGACTGGATGGTCTGCTATGATCCAGTAATCCGTTTCAGGCATAAATTTTCAGGGTGTGTGATGGGGTTGCCCTTCCTGACACTGCCAGTGCTTTCCACTTGTAGGTGACAGTGTATGAAGCATTAATTAAGATCCCCATTGCCCTGTAACTGCCAAGGTTATTTCAATACCTGAAGAAACTATGTGAATGCGAATAGAGAGAATTATATGTTAACATTTGGATTCAACAGGTTTCTCCCTTTACCCTCAGTGAGGATAATTATTACAACGATCATTCTCCGTCGAACTGCAGCAAGGTATGATGTTTACTAGTTCAACATACGGAACAAAAGTCCCCTTCTTATATATAAAAATATTATTAATGGAGTTGCTTTCAATAAAGAAGCTATATTATCATGTGGGACATGTCCAAAGACTTTTACTATCCTTAGTCAAAACACAGGGTGGTTCATAACTCAGCAAGAAATAAATCGTTTCCTTTATGCTGTATTTGATTAGCATTCCACTAAAGCAAATGCTATATTGAATCCAAAGAAAACATCTTTATTTTAGTTGAACAAGTTAATCAATATGGTCAAGAGGGCATAACAGCAGCAAAATTGTCATTCTGTCATATGTTTCCCATGTTTCAGAAAGGGAAAGGATGTTGTATTTAGTTTAGTTTTCTTGCTTTATGTACCCTCATTTCCCCTTCCTTCCTGTTATCATGTACATTCACTTCATCATCTCCTATTTCTGCCTCATGGAGCAAGGCAAGTCTTCTACCACCAGGAAACACAAGAAATAAGACTGGTTTACATCTGAGTTACAATCCTCATAAAATTACCATACTTAGTGGACATCTTATTTAAAATGTTATACCATTATATACAGTTTTTATCAAGGTATCAGACCCATCTAAACAGCAAAAAAAGCAATGTTTTGCCCAATACTTGCTACAACTGTTCCTACAGTATTTAAAAAACATTAAATTAAGAATCAACACTCCCTCAGGAAATAAATTAAGGAGAGACAATGTAAGCAGATCGCTCACCCACTGCAGCACTGCCTCTAGACAGCAATTGCTCAGACCAGCTAGGAACAGACAGTGAGGAACGAATCTCATATCCAGCTGAAATGGCACAGGGAATTTGGGAAGGCAGAACACAATTATCTGAGATGGAATTTCATCAGAATGGTAAGGTTATACCAAGGGAACATTAATGACCGCTGTAGAGCCTCCTTTCAAAAGAAATGAAGGATTCAGGGATAATAATGCGCCCAAAGAATTCAGGGTGTAGGGCACAGAGAGATTTCAGTTTTCCTGCACCTCCTGGTTTGCTCACTGAAATACAGTGTGCCCCTCTTGAGGCATTTTTTCCCTCCTGGTGACCATCTTTACAGTACCTGGGTGACCTCAGAGAGGACTGACGTGCCAAGGGGGACAGGAGGAGAGCAGTCACAAAACAAAGCTGAAACTGTAAAACTGAAAGCCTCATGAATAATCTCAGCAGAAAGCACAGCCAAAACCTTGCAGAGTCCCAAGAACATCCAAGGGGGTCTGAGCTGTGGAGTGCACATTGTCCTCTTGTATCGTACAGACCTTGAGACAGATGACATCGCAAACTCTTTCAAAGACTTCCTTATCCTTCCTCAGCTCTGAACAGCCAGGAAGGAGGCAGATGCCACACAGCCCCAAGAACCTAAAGAAGCACTCAGTTATAAGATAACTTTCGATACCTCTGATAAAGGTAATAGGACTATGTTCTTAACTGTGGATTATTCCGGCTGGGAAGGTTTGATCTAACGTGTTGCCAGATGTAATAAAAAAGAAGATGCAGCACAGCACAGCACCACCTCACTGAGGCTTTCAGCACACAAACTGTTTGGATACATTATGTGCTTGACATCTTAGATTGCAATGTTATTTTTTCTTGGCACTTTTAGGAACTGGAATATAATGAAGTTTTGATGAACTGGAATATGGTCTGTTGCTTCTAACAAATCACTGTGACCAAAGCTGACCTCATTAGAAAGACTGATTTTTTATACAAAGGACTAACCATTGGCCAAATTCAGTCTGGGTTTTTTAAGCATCCACAATTAATTTAAACAGGAGTTTTTATGTAGAGACAAACACAACCTTTACTGAAGAGGGGGAACTAAAAACTTGGTTTATTACAGATTAAATTCTGTTCTGAGAACAGCCTGCTTTAGAAGCAGAAAATACACTCTCTCTATCCTCAAAAAATATGCAACTATCAGGCATTTCCAGTCAATAATAAAGCTACAAATTATCTCTGCTAATTTTTTTGTTTTCTATAATCCCAGAGTTTCAGCTATATAAAGAAATTTGTATAGCCTTTTTCACTTCTGCTCAGTTGGAGCACTTTTCCTTTTATTGCATTATTTAACTGTAGCACCTTTTAATGGTTTATAGACAAACCTGTTGTCTATATACCTATTCGAATTAACCCAGATTTGAGTTGCAGTACGAGTTGAATGAGAACAGTGCTGAAAGAAAGTTTTCATAACACACACTTCATAGTGTGATACATTGCCATGAATATATTTCAGTTCTTCACCTCTGCAATTACCTCTGGTTGCTTTCCTTTGGGATTCAGTGCAGTGATTGTAACCTGTAAAGCCATGTTTCACGGAAGTAATTTCCCATATACTAAGGTAGAGGGACAAATTAGCCATCTGCTGAACAGTTCCATATTTCAAGGCTCGTACTCATTCCTAGGAATAAAATCCTGGGATTTGAGATTTTAACTTAAAACACTATTTTTGTCAAAATTCTCTGTCAACAATGTAGCATAACATGAAATTGGCCTATTTCCCTCAGATAGTATGCCTGCTTTACCCAACTTCAAATTTCTTGCTGTCTGATGAAAAGGTGGAGCTACATCTGGATACTGATCCATAAATACTTCCGTGGCAAAATTGGCAGCAGTTTGGAGAAAAATCTTCTCTGTCTTGGAGACAAAAACATTTTCACAGTGGCAGATTTATCTAATGGGCAGTAATACAAGCAATCAGTCTGAATTCACATAGTGTGTTATCTATATTCCACACAAAACTAGGCAAGTTAAAGCTTTTTTTTTTTTTTTTTTAATAGATATTATCTCACTGGAATTAACATTCCATCTTTGAAATGGTGGGAAAAAAATACACCAATGTTTGTGAACAAGTGAATTTATGGCAAACACTATCTAAAGAAATACTGATGCTGTTAATATATCTGATCCATAACTATGTTTCTTATAGACTGTATCTTTATTTCGTTCTCACAGAAATTAATTTAAAGTGCTAAAAATGTCCCTTTCCCGGACATTTTGTACTCCGTTTGTGGGCACAGTTACTTTTATAGTTTAGTTCAATACTGACTAAAAACGTACTATCTTTCATTGCCTTGTGTTTTCGTACTTCTTTACTGGTTGCTATATTAAAGGGAAAATACATTTTTTTAAAATCTGAAAATTCAATTAATAAGAATTTTATATTTGATCAAATATTGAATGAGGGTTCTAAATTTTGATGTAGGCATATCACAACAGTTCCAATAAGTAATACCTCTAAGTATAGAAATATAAATGCATCCAATAATGCAAATAAATATATCCACAAACATATATATATGAAAACAAAAAGGAAAGGGTATTTTTTAGAGAATGAGAACTCTGATGAAGTGACATTGAACAGCTAGAAAAATAGCAGTGTGCACAAAGAAGTCCTAATGACCTAAAGAAGTTAAAGCAAACGTTATTTAGACCATAATTCACAGTTATAAGCTAGGGCAGGGACTGTCCTACAGATGCAGCTGTATTCATTAAAATTCAATATCACTGCACTTGTGTCTAGCAATGTCCTTTAAAACCTCTAGCTTTATCCCCTAAAGATCTCTTGGAAATTGAACTTCTTGACCCTGCACAGTCTTCTCCAGTCAAACACATCCTTCTGGTTATCTATTACCTAGAGACGTCTTGATGGGGTCAAAGTCATTATCTGTAAATTCTGAACACCAGAGAGAAGGAAAAAAATAGTACAACATTTTTTATATCCCTATAACATGCTTTTGGATAAAGAGTATTTTGTCCCAAGTATCAATAAATACGATGCACAACTGATGTATCCTTTTAAACACCAGGGAGTCTATGGACTGTAGTACCTAATCGAACACAAAAGAGCTGATTACTTAAGGACTAATAATAAATTATTAGTAAGTATTCCAAAATCAGAGATGAATAGATTTTGAGGCCCTAAAATGAAAGTGTAAAAGAAGTTCTTATAGAAGAGAGGTCTCCAAATCCTTTATACCTGTAATCACTGTGGAGATATTAGAAAAGTTGTGATGACTGAAACTTTCTTTACTCAGAATAGACTAAAGAATCTGACTCTGACAAAAGTGTTAGAAGAAGAAGCTTTAGAAAAATACATAAAATGAAAAGACAGTGTGCTAATATCAGAAAAAATTCAGAAAAAAAAGGAAAGTAAAATCTCAAGATTATAAACTGTGCTGCTAAACTACATTCCTTAAAATTACATTAATACTAGGTGAGTGAAACATTGCAAAAAAAAAAATCTATCTTTGAAAGCTCTGAAGGTAAAATATCAACAACTGCTTCTGACATCTGTACTGGGAAAACCAGTAGAAACTCTAACAATCACAAAAAACATAGAAATGCAGTGTCAGTGAGATTGGAGGAAATCTCTGGAGATGGTCTTGAGGTGATCGAACCCCTGCTCAAAGCCAGAAAAGAGATGTCATCTTAGAGAAATACCCAGTCAAACTTTGAATGTCTCCAAGGATGGAGACTCCACACCCTTCTGGGCAACCTGCTCCCAGTTCAAACAACCTCACAGTAAAAAAGTTTTACTTTTTTTGTATGTGAATTCCAGTGTGTCCAAGACTTGCTTGTTCTGGGGAGCCCAGCAGTGGACAGAGTGCTCCAGATGTGACTCGGCAGGGAGGAGCAGAGGGGAAGGATCGCCTCCCTTGACCTGCTCTCAATGCTCTAGCACAGCCTAGCACAGCCCCGGAGACTGGTGGTCTCCTTTGCTGCGGGGGTATCTTGCTGACCTACACTTACTCCTTTTCCACCAGCATTCCTAGGGACTTCTCTCCAATGTTATTTTTACAGATGGTTGCCCCCTCCCCATATTTGAGCATGAGTTATTCCTCCCCGAGTGCAGGGAGAAGGCATTTCCATTTGATGAGCTTCATGTGTTCCCTGTCCCCCTGTTTGTTTTTCCTGTTTCTCCAGCCTGTAAAGGTCCCTTTAAATAGTGATGCAGCATTCTCGTGTATCAACCACCCCTTCCAATTTTGAATTATCAATAAACCTGAAAGTGCTTTATTCCACTTCGTAGAAAACTTTTCCTGTCACTATGACCTTTCAAAAAAGATGAATAGTGGCCTCAAAATGGCATCAACCAGCTCCCGTCAGAATTTGGGGGTGCAACCCAACAGGTTCCCATTGGCTGTAGCAAGTCCAGATGGTTTAAAAAGCTGATCCTCCTCTACCAAGAATAAAACTTCCTTTTGATGCCTTAAATGGCTGGTAAAAATATGAAGCAGACACAGCAGTAAAGGGAAAAGGGAATTTACCTCAGTTTAGTAAGATCCTAGGTGCTCTACTCATCAAAGGTGGAAACCTCGAGAAGCACGAGAGAGAGATCCACCCATACAATGTGTACCGAATCTTTATGGACCTCACAAAATTAGCATATCTACCTAAAATCCCCCAATAAGAAACTTAATAAATGAATTAATTGTCCCCCTATTCTAACTACCCCCCGAAATGAGACTACGGCCTAGTTTACAAAAACTTGTTCCAGAGAGAAGGCTCTGTCCAAGGCTGGAGCGTCTAGTTCTGAGATAGTATGAATGTTTGGTGTTCTTCACTTAGCAAGACCCCAAATTAAGTTAAATATCAGACTACAAGAGTTATAAAAATGTGGGGCTAAAGTACAAGGAGTGTTTGTGAAGGGTACAAGGATTGTGTATAGAGGGTACCAGGATAGGGAAAGGGAATAAAAATGTATAAAAAGGGTATAAAAAGAAAAGACAAAAACCACCAGCATCACTTTCCCTGAACTTTCACACTGATTGCAGGGGCCTGGAATTCCTGAAAGCCTTACTAGCTCAGACAGAGGTGAAGGAGGTGAGCCTTTTCTGTGTCCTCTGTCACCAGGTCCTCTGACCCTTTCAACAGCAAGACAACATTTTCCCTGGTCTTTCTTTTGCAGGTGAAATACTTGCAGAGACTTTCTTGTTGCCCTTCATGCCCTCCCTAACCCCATTCCTGCATGCTGAGACATTCTCTGTACTCTTCCCAGCACACCTGTGCCCACTTCCAAGTCTTGTATGCTTCTTTTTCCCCTCTGATTTTAGTCAGAATTTAGGTCTTTGTTCATCCTTATGGACATTCTGCTGCCTTTGTCTGACTTCCTGCACATTGTTATGGGTCAATCGTGAGCCTGGAAGAGGTGATTCTCAGAAATCAGGCAGCTCTCCTGCACTCCTCTCCAGGACCACATCCCGTAGGATACGGGATGCCTGAAGAGGCAAAAGTCTCCTCTCCAGAGGTCAAGGATTGTGATCCTACTTTTTGCCTTCTACTCTGGTCTCAGGATCCTGAACTCCACCATCACAGCCAAAGCTGTCCCTGACCTTTTGCAGTGGTCTTGGAAGGCAGATGGTAAAGCCTCCCATGAGGATCAAGTTCTGCAAATATAAGGTTTCTTGTAGTTGTCTGGAAAGTCCACATCTATTTCTTCTTTTTGCTCAGGCAGTGTGCAGCCACTGTCCACCACAATATCCTGTATTGGTCTGTCTGCTAATTGTGACCAAAGAAGAAAATGGATCAGTAGGTGCATAAAGAAAACAGGAATTGTGAGGAATAACCAAAGTAGATTCTGTAGGGGGTGGTCATGACCACACATCATTGAAGCTTCCAGAATTAACCAAAATAAGTTTATAGACCAGAGTTATTCAGTTAATACATCATTTACTTGTGGTCTTCCATAGGGTTTTTTAATGAAATCCCTGTCAATATAAGAATACAAGATATAAGTGTCATGAGATAAGAAAGAAAGTTGTCTTGTGGATTCTTAGCTGCAAAATAGGATGCAGAATAAGCTCAAAAGGTGAGACACTCATTTACATGCCAGAGGAAGCTTAGTTAAATCTGATACTTTTCAAAATACATATAAATGGTTAACTGTGGCAAGTGTACACAAATTTGGAGAAGGTAAATAAGAGTAAGATAACAATATCTTATCATGATTATAAATTTAGGCTAGTAAATACAAAATCCTGAAGAAAATTACTAAAAAAGGACATACTGGAGGTAAGTCACTGAACAATACACTGGGAAGAAAATTACTGATAAAGATAAGGTAATGCACATAGGAAAAACAGCACTGATGCATTCTGAACTAGCTAATATTCCTCACAGAAAAGATATCAAAATCTCTTAATACATTAAATAAGATACATTCAGAAAAGCAACTATGATGTTAGTATTTTTTAGGAAAATAATATTGACTTACAGCAAGAATATGCCTATACTACACAATAAATCCACATTACATTTTAAATGGATATTCCCCTTCTGTCACTAAAAGGCTTGAGTAGAACTAGAATACCTGCAAAGAAAGACAACAGAACTACAAAATAGTGCACATTGAAAATGTAACTCAATAGACTTAGACCCTGAAGCCTGGAAAAACAATTGTCTGTGATAAAATATAATAAAACTTTATAAAAATATGAGTTAAGGGAAATAAGGAACTAATTCATAATTTCTCATGTGACAAAAATCAGAAGATATCAAATGCAAATGGAAAATAAAACAATTTTTTTCCACAGAAATCATAGGTAAACCATGCTTGTCTCAAGATGCTGAGAATGCTAAAACTTTCCTTGGTTTCAGAAGTAACAAGACACCTTAACAGAGCAGAAACACATCAAGGACTACTAAACACAAAAGAATGACATCTAGATTAATCTCTGAGCTGTGAGTTGCTGGAAGATGGGACATTGCATTTGGGAGCTACTTCCTCAAACCTGCCCTGCTGCTAACTGTGGTTGTATAAGGTTTTATACACAGCTTGGCTGTGTGCTATAAGCCATTGTGCCTCAGTGAAAACAGGCCTCTGATGAAAGAGATCACACCTGAAGGGCATGGGATGGAAAATCATGGTTATAAATGAAAGAAAAATCTCAAATTGATCTGACCTAGGAGTTAAAGGGAATTAAATACGCATTAACCATACCTAAAGATGAAAGCAAAAAGAATTTCTGAAGGCCTACCTTTTCCCCCCCATATCCTAAACTTTCAGAAAGCTGTACAGAATCATGCTTGCCCTGTCTATTCAGGAGGCACTATCATCAACCACTTCTCAAGAGTTATAGTACCCTCAGGAAGCAGAGAACTGTACATAAATGTTCAATGTGTTTGAATAATGTTCCTCACTGAGTCATATACTATCGGTAGACCTGAAACAAGTTTCTGTAAATTTTTAAGGTAAAGAGCTTATATTTTGTAGAAAATAGCACAAAATAAGCCAGTTGCCATATTTTTTTTCTTTGGAGTAGCATAGCAAAATACACAATATTTTGTAACTTTGAATAGCTCCATAGTTCACATTATAGCATCCTGTTATTATCTCATTTTGCATCATTTACTGCTTTATTCACACCAAATCTGATTTAAATCACATCAGAGACATTCTGTTTACCTAGCAGGAAGTTACAGTAGAGATAGAATCCTTCCCAGGGAGACTTATATCCTTGTATATTATACCCAGTGATTTTTAAGAGTCAAAGAAAAATTGGTTTTTTAATTAAAGGCCTCAAACCAGGTGAGATGAACAGACCTTTGCAATGACAGGCATCAGGTCAGCTGCTTGAATATGCATCTTGCCCTGAGCTTCTAGAAGGGAAAACAGCTTCTGAATAGGATGCTGTTATTATTGCTACCTTTTGACAGCAACGTGGGCCAGTCAGAGATGGTCACAGCCCTGACACTCCTGCTGGGGTCTGCCACAGGCACAGCAGCTCCTGGTCAGACACGATTTAGACTGTGAGAGGTTCAAACTGGCAAATTATTCAAGTCCAGAATGGTCACACAGGGAGCACAAAAGTCTTTCTGGTGAAGCCACAGACATCGTCACTGGATGAAAACTCCAAATGGAAGAGAGGAGCTATAAAACAAGTGAGACACAAGTATGCTCTTTACTAATCAAATCTTATCCATTTAGTAAAGTCTGAATGTAGTCAGAACAAGCTTTTCTGGTTCCTCTTTCACTTCTTGTCCTTCAGTCTAGAGGAATCTGTCTTGATCCTTTCTGGGATTTAGAGCTCTCTCAGACATGCTCTATATATATATGAAAAAAAAAACAAAAACAAACAGACAGAAACTGGAAATGAAGCAATGAAAAAAAACACTATTTCCTCTGCTCTGTTACAAGACAGTTATATCACTGTATCGTTCCTGCAGCAGAAATGCCTAAATTTGCTTAGGTCACTTGCTCATTTCCATCCTTATTTTAGTGCTGCTAGAACAGATGCTGGCATGGGTTATGACGAGCTGCTGTGAGAACAGGGCTTGGGAGCTCATGCTTGCTTCATCTTCCGCCTGACAACCTCTTTCAATATCAGTGGTACTAAATCACATACTCTATAAAAATCCGAATTCTGGCCCTATAAAGCTCAGCCATGCTTGGCTTTGCAATGAACAGCTCTTGGTAGTTCTTAGGGTTTTTTTCATTTCTTGATTAGAGGTGTAGAGATTTTTTTTAAAGAAAGGAAGGAAGACTTTCCGTTACAATGATGTCATCCTGTGACACACAATTTCCACTCTGAATCTCATAAAACATTTGCTTAACTCAAAGCACAAGAGTAATGCCACTGAGTTCTCGAGCTCTGACTGACATCACTACAGCACATTTTACCCTGCTGCACGCTTCTCTCTAACCAGCAAACGTGAGGTACTGCAATCTACAGTGTAATAGTCAGAGAACAACTTCAGAGAACCAAATCCTGCTTATGCTGTACTTGGAAGCAATGTCAATGATGTCAGTGAAAATGTTCAAGTGAGATAGCTGAACAGCCCTATCATGGATTATCTTTCTGAGCTCACATACATACTTTTGCTAGATAAATAGTACAGCTTTTTCTATCTGCATTGTCATGTTTTTAAAACTGAAAGCTTTGTGCAAATGCTATGGAAGTAACATTAATATCAGTCTGCTTCCTCTTTACATAATATAAAAATCACAATAAAAATCAACCCTTGTTTTTGCAAAAAAATTCCATCTTTATAACCAAAAAAGACATCTAAAGGGCATTTCTTAAAATCATTATTCCCTGTATGTGAGACTATGCTTCCTTTATCTTTTGCTATGTTTTAAAACTGCAGGAAGATGCTGGCTCTCACCCAAGATTGTGACTACTGTGTCATAAATATGGACACACTTATGTCAATAAGAAATCCTTAGGATTTCTAGATGTCTATTTTAAAATTAGCATAACCTTTTCTTTTTTTTCTTTTTCTTTCCGAAACAGAAAAGTTTATCAGTAATGAAGTGGAATTTTCCTGCTTTTTGTTATTAAAGCAGCTCTGCAAAATGCAGTTCTAATCACTGTCCACTCATATTTTTGCAGTCAGAGAATGGTTGGGGTTGGAGGGGACCTCTGGAGATCATCCAGCCCAGCTCTCTTGCTAAAGCAAGTTCCCCTAGAAAAGTTTGCAAAGGTTCGCATACAGATGGGTTTTAAAAAGCTTCAGAGAAAGATACTCCCCAACATCACGGGGCAGCCTGTTCCAATGTCTTCAAAATAAAGAAGTTTTTCCACAAATTCAGATGGAACTTCGTGTGTTTCATTTTGTGCCCGGTGACCCTTATCCTGTTGCTGGGCACCACTGAGAAGAGTCTGTCCCCATCCTCTTGACACCTGCCCTTCAGGTACTTCCATGCATTGATAAAGTTCTCTCTGAGTCTCTTCTCCAGGCTAAACAAGCCCAGCTTCCTCTGCCTTTCCTCATAAGAGAGATACTCCAGTCCCTTCATCATTTTGGTAGCCCTCTGGTGGACTATCTCTAGTAGCTCCTTGTCCTTAGAGTGTGATAAATTAGCTTCTAGACTGCTTAAATGACACTGAACTACATCTGCCCAACACATAATTAAAATCAGATAACATGTAGATGCTCACAAAAGAATCCCAGGATTAAGTCTAAATGGACAATGTTAGATAGTTCAGTATTACCAGTTAAAGGTGGCAACTTATAGACTATCCCTTAGTCCAAGCTGCTGCAAATGGCTACATTATCAGGGCTTTTTACACTCATTTATTTGTTGCCTAAACCCAGGACAAGTATCCTTTTCAGAGCTGCATATGCAATGAAGACATTGCACACATAGATCTACGTACTCAGATGAGCAATGCTTCTGGAGGACCAGCAGAGATTTAACTCACCTGCTGTGATTCCTCCCTTAAGAAATATTGAGTGGAAAAGTGTGACAAGGAAAGGAAGTGCATACCTTTTTGTTCTGTGTTCTGCTGCACATCACATTACAGTGACCTTCTCAGGTTTTCTGTGTTTTGATTGCCTACTGTCCAATGCACCTCATTCCTCAAAGGTTAATGAGGCTAAACAAGAGACAAACAAAAAGGTCAGAGAATGAAATGCTGATCTATTGACAAAGGCTACAGAATGCAAAAGTAATGCAGAGCTTTCATACCATCATTCTTGCATTGCTGATACCACACTAAAACACACACACACACACCTCCTTCAGAAAATTTGGCTGTGCATGAAGGAGAGAAGTGACCCTCTGTCTCAAGCCCAAAAAGCTGAATCAGTGCTATCACAGCCCCAGCGCTAAAGTTCCTATATCAGCATAACTGTGGCATGAAGAAGAGCAAAGAGGAAACTAGGGAAAAAGTCAGGAAAATTAACTTTCTGACTAATTACCCATTGACTGGAGCAGGTACATGTGTGAGAGGACTGAGGTCTGTCTCACAGCTAACCCTGTCACTTCTGCTCCTCTTCTCCAGGCTTAGGTCTGTCACCAAGGCCGAGTCAGTGCCAGTTGTCACAGAAACTCTGCTGCTCAGAGGTCATACAAGCAAGTGTATTACAGCTGAAGACTTTTGTCTTCCTGTCACCAAGGCTGAAAGTAGAAAACGGCAGAGAATCTGTCCCTCAATCCAAATGACAAGTGAGAATAATGACCAGGGAGCAATTTACTATGAGAACATTTTTCCATTGTAAAAATTTGATTGCTCAGGCACCCAACTTTTCATCAGAAATGGCACTTCAGTCAATAGGAAGAAATGTCTGGTCAAAATGAGCAAGGAAAAAACATATATTCCTTCCCATCACTGTCTGTGAGAGCAGGGATTTAAAAATGCTATTTTTTTACACGAGGAGAAAGGATTTGTTCAGATTCAGAACTCAAGACACCTGGGGATCTGATTTTTTTCAGAAGAATGCAAATTTTTAACTTTCCCTAATATTTTAACAAGTGTGCTTTGACTGTTGGAAGCAGAGTGAATACTGTTTTAAAATAATCTTATTTGTTTACCTAACACGGGTCTCATTTTAAAATGTATTTTGTTTCTTTAGTTCCATTTTTTTGACAATCAAGAGTTCAAAAGAAAGCAATAGTTTGCAAAGCACTTCCTGGACTCCTTCTTTAAGTAACAGTGATGCTGAAAAGAAATGGTACTATTGATAATTACATACAGAACCAAATCAAAGTGTCTAGAGAATCAGATTTGAAAGAACAGTCTAAAACAATCCACGCATCTGCAAGAACGAAGAGGAGAACTGATGTGGAAAAAAAAATTACCTTTGTTCTTGCAAACCTGCCCTTTACAGGCTTAAATTAAAAACTGTTAAAAGTTGCCTTTTCAGCTTCAGAAGTAAAGCTAAAAAGTGAAGGAAAAAGAAAACAAAAAAGCAGGATTGGAAATATTTTCTTTGCATAGTAAACCAGAATAAAAATGAATAATCTAATAGAGTTGATTCCAGAAATTACGATGCATAAAATAATGCTGAAGACCTAAAAACATTTTCTCATATTTTATAGCTCTCCACAATCCCTTTTTGGCTTGTTGCTTTTTGTAAGGATGGGAAGTGAGGCACCAGCGCCTGTCACTAGACCACTAAACAAATAATGTGTCTTCCCCTTGCATGGGCCACTGGAAGGAAATTGCTGCCTGGTGCTCCTATTACTTCTCCCTTGACATAAATTATGAGCCACTTACAATGATGTAAAAGGATAGATTCTTTTTCTTTGACTGGAAACTTACCTGCTGATTACTCTGGGGCTTTGATTAATGCTTCTGCCCCATTTTGTGTGAAGGCTAGCAAACTAAATATAGTTGGTACTCGGTAACTGCGTCAGTACAGTGGACAATAACGAGCCGTGGCTGGAAACAACTGAAGGTTTCAAATTGCTAATGGCAGAAATGAGACCTGTTACAGACCCTCAGGCTGAATCAGAGTGGGAACTCCTCCATCCTCTGTCACGATGGTGATAGACCAAGCTGTTATAGACTCAGAAATTCTGAGTGTGGAATACTAAATACAGCACTGAATTAGTAGTTGAGGGATCTGTCTCTCACCACTGGGAAGTACTTTTCTGAGGTATTTCTTTTGTGATAAATTATTAATGGCTGTTATATTGCCATGGAGAAAGAAAGCAGATACATGAGGCAGGGGGTGCCCTGGAGCCACTAGCAGATACTGATCCTCGTGTCTGGGGACCCCGGGCAGTGAAAATGCCCCCAGCATCCACAAGAAAGTTTAAGCTTAAGGAATTTCTCACACTAGTTTGCACAATCATGCAGGGACATCAGTTTCCATACAAAAGCTGGATATGACAGCAGGAGGAGCACAGCATAGGAAAGGGAGGGTAATTTATTGTTTTGATCAACTGCAAGCACAAAGGCTAAATTCAGAATGAATTACTGCAACTGGAAATCCCTCTTTTTGAAGAAAAAGCTGGAAACTACTCATTATTAATATCTATACAACTACAGTAATATTACTGGGACATTATTAAACCTGTCGGAAGTTAATTTGCTTGCTTTCCTCTAAGATACAGCCCCCTGCAATCTAAGTGATATTTCAAAGTCTGGAGCTGCAGGGCCAAACACATTCATTTCACTGTTTGCATGTGACCAGAAATGGATGCCTAAAAGCCCACCAAGCAATGCTTGAGGCCATGGACTCAGAGTTTAGGGTCTAAGGAAAGCCTTGGCTGAGTGGAAGAAGGAAGTGGAGCAGGAGGGAGTGTGAAATGGCACCTGGAGCCATTTACGAGGAGCTTCTTTAATCCAACCCTTGGCACAGCTGATGGTTTTGGTTCACAAGTGACTTTTATTCATGTTCAGGTATTTTCTTTTCCACTTATCTTTTTTTTATAATATACCACTTTTTAAACCAATAAACACACATAAAACCCCCTCTATATGTGTATGCAAGCACAGAAATATTATAGTGGCTGTGTATGAAGCAATAATTGGATGACACATACAAGAACATATTTTAAAAGATAAAAACACTGTTAAGATTGCTGAAAAGAATGTATGAGGTTATACTACAAGGTTACTTGGCCAGGTTAAGACAAGCAAATTTATTATTCCATAGGTTTTGTGTACAAAATGGACAGTAAGGATTACCTAGTCTAAAAAATTTTATAACAGAATTTATAAAAAATTAAAAGGCATTTACTGGGTGGGGGAAAAATTGTTATTTTCTGTAGTCATTACAAGTTTCTTCTAGTCATCAATGATTGAAATTTCTAAATAGCATGTTCATCAATATTAAAAATAAAGCTATATTAAGAAATAAATTACTGAGTTCTTGTTGATTTTATTAAACATAATGAAAAATCAACTCAGTCAATGAGAAAATGAGAATGAGGTAAATTAACTCGTTTCAGACAAACCTTCTTAGGCATGTCTGTGTCTTTAGAATGTTCAGTGAGGCAAACAGGCACATCTGAACCGTCACCCCGGGCATGGCCATTCTGAACACCTTTCTTACTGCCTGAGCAAACTCCTTCTAGTTACAGTCCTTGCAACTTAGAATTAATTGAATGTTGAGACCTTAGTAAATTCTGAGGCTTCACAACAAATTCACTTTAACCACTTAAAGACCTCTACAGACCCTCTTTAATAAAGGTTGGTGTGAACATTTATCCTGTTACAAATGGATTTTAATTCCTTTGTGGATAGAAAGCTGACAATTATTTTGTAATGGGTTGACCTCACCTAGATGCCAGGTGCACATCAATCTGCTCCATCACTCCTACTTCTCAACAGCTCAGGAGGAGAAAAATATGACAAAAATTTCAGGGGTACACACATCACTATATACTAAAAGGTATTACAAATGTCTGTTAAAGAAGTGTAATTACAGGGAGACTCAGAACACTTGGAATATATTTGCAAGTAAACAAATAAAACAATTGTTGATGTAAGACCTAGTGTCTTCATATCCTGTTTTATAACCAAATGGCATTTTTCAATTGAACTATCAAGTCTCCAGTTAAAGAACTGGCTCAGTATATCAATTTTAGGCTCCATTAAGCTCATGGAAGTCTACTCCTCTCTTCTGCAGCCTGAACTATGTTCAGCATTTCCCCTGGACGTTGTGTGCCCCTGGAACTGGGAACATTTCACACACCCGAGGACTGAGTGTACTCTTGTTCTACATGACCAATCTAGGCCTTCTTATAAAGCTTTCATTTTAATTTGGTATAAGTCCCCATTAGCTTAAAGCAGCACAAATGTTATTGAGGAATCTATTTTAGTTACAAGTGTATACAAAAGGTATTTAAGGTTTGTTTAAAATATGACTCAGGCACCTGCTCAAGCTGACATTGTTTAAGAGGTCTCTGGTTGAAAACTAATCTGTGGCACCCTGTCCACCCCAAACCCATGGCAAAATGCAGCAATGTCACTTACTTTAACCTCGTCTGGCTGAGACTTAAGCAGACTTGTGACTTGTCCTGTCTGTAGAGTGCATGAATGACTAATTACCATGGTCAAATTGATGCATGTTGGGCTAACTTGTATGTCTGTTCCTCAAATTAATATGCAATCATCCTTTTGGATTGCTTTAATCAAATTGATTTTTAAATTACTCTGTTAGTTAAGACAAATACATCCTTTGTGTTTCCATAGCAATGTCCTAACTGGTGTTTTCAGGGAGGGAAACATATACTGATTTTACAAAAAAAGAAAGAGAAAAATATTGAATTAAGAAAAGAGAATGTGGCCTATCACACAGAGACAAATAATGGTTTTCTTTGCAATACAACAGTTTCAAATAAACAAGCTCTTCTTCCTTCAGCAAGAAAATCTGTCTTTGGCACAAGACGCTACCAAGTAATTTATGTTTCCATTAAATAGCTATTTAATTTTGGTCTGCCGATCTGCTGAATTGGTTGTTGCATATTTGGCATGGCTCTGTAGACTTTGAGAAAAGTACTACTTACAACTGATAAAGAGCCAAGAAATTTCTCTTCAGCACTTTTGTAGAGATATTTAAGTTCTTGCCATTTCCTATCAGCTAATTTCCTTTTTTTTCCCTCGTTCTCAGAAATAATTATTTTTCTAAGTGAAAAATAATTCCTTCCAGAGATAAAAGCTTTTGAAACATTTAATTAATATCAAACAAGGTAACACTGAAAATTGAACCAGTCGTACACACACAAAAAAGGGTCAATACAGCAGTGAAGACCAGTATAAAACTTTAAAAAGCAACAAAAAAAATCCAAGTTGATTAAGATCTTTAACTGCATTAACTTAATTTTTCTCAAACAATTTTTAGTATTTTCTTTGTATCTCAACAGTTATTCCCAAATTCAATCTTAAGCAACTTCAGATCTTCTGTGCTAATACAGGAAGCAAAGCAGTTTATACCACTGCAGCCTATTAAACATTCTCTATGCAGTGGGATTATTAGAAAGACTTCAAGCTACTGTTGTGAAATTATGTACATCAAAAACTATGACAGCCAGAATATCATGTGCCAAGTGACTTGTCCTAGGTCAGCAGTTTGTACCAGGCTCAGTATTTTCAGGGTTTTAGAGGAGTCGGGGGTTCTTAGTGACTTTTGAGAATGACTGAACCAAAAAACACCTTCACATTAATTACATTCATAAGGTGACTTCACTGCTTTTCCAATGCATGAAAGAGCTCTTGCCTATATGTAGTTTCGTAATACATGTGGGGGAGATTTGGGGTTAAATATTTGTATCTAATTTATAATGACTATTAGAGATGAATAAATTATACTGAAAGACGTATATTTAGCCAAATATTAACAGAAATTTTTGTTGCTAAATGAGCATCAAAGATGCATTTGAATGGATGCCTCCTGATTAAATCAGGAAGGTTCTGATACAGTGAAACCTCATTTTTGGTCTATCATTGGGTAATCAATGGAAGTACTTTATCTGCATGTATATGAGTACATTTATTCAATAAAATTAATATATTGCTAATCAGAAAAAGAAAACACAATGCTTTAAAGTACATTTACCTAAAGTGACAGCTGGTGGAACAACTGAGTGGTGGGAAGTTCACATTGTGTTTGAGCTGTTCACTTTAATGAGTTTCAGATAATCTGGTGTTTCATGCATGTCTGCATGTGTGACTTTGGCTTTTTGAGGTCATTGGGATGGTGAGGACATCACAGGCTTCTTTGTTTAATAAAAGATTAAATATGATTGCGAAGGAGGTTTCACAAGTGAATGAGGGATTTCAGAAAAGACGTTAGCTCCATCTAAACACTTCTACATTCAAGGAGACTCTATGCCATTATTGGCATTTATGAATAGTTCTTATAAATTCTGTCATACTGGTATGAGTGAAGTGACTTATTCCTGCTGCTACAGGTCTTAAATTCTGCACTATTAATGAGAGAAAATGCAGTTAAGGAAGACATGACCTGAATTAGAAAAAGGCCAGGGCTGGGTAATAGAGTGTATGCTGCCATCAGGTACAATATGTTGCAAAAAACCTCTAATGAGAAAGGCTACTGGTAAATGCAGAATTATATATATTTAATAAATAGAAATACTACACATTACTATAGTGCCCTGCCCTGTTTTTCAACCATGGTAACCATTCCTTTTGTACACATGGGAAAGCAGATTTAAAAGGATACGCCAAACAAGTTAGAAATTGAGTCACCTGCATTTGTCCCTTGAGGATGTGACTAAAATGATAGAATCTCATACAAATAGAGTTAAAACCGCAGAGACATAAAATGTACATTCACACTGCTTTTATTTGCATACACACAATTGCACACGAAGTAGTGTTAGGAAGGGCAGTCAGATTTTATGATGCAATGGCATGGAGTGACTTGTTAATGAGCAGTACCAGGCTATTTTTCCGTGTAAAATGTAATAACTCAGCATTCCTTCATCCTCCTGCCAGGTACGGCTACATGATCTGTGTGATCTACAGCAACCTGTACAAAATGAATCATACTGTTTCCTAGATTGCATTCAGTTCTTGGACTCCTCTCAATAGTAATTTTTGCAGTCCCAGTGGATTTCTACCTTTGGATGACATCTAACAGTGCTAACATGGAAGTTAGCTGAGGCCAAATCCTATTTTAGAGGCGGCAGGTACACCAGATTGGTTTTTTTTTTCCTTTTTTAGCAGTAATCTTATACACAGGACAAGGAACAGAGCTGCCAAAGAGCCACTGAATGCAGATATCTGGAGTTCAACAACTCCACTTTCCACACCAAAAAAGGTGTTCAAAATTGAACAGGGGAGACTATATGCTAAAAGTGGGAAAATAAACTATCTAAAAATACTGAACAAAATGATACAGTAAAAAAAAAAAAAAAAAAATCAGTAATATTACTTAACAGTCCAGAAGAGAAATCTGCACATCTTTTAAACGTCATTGACTGAACCACACAATTCATTACAAGAATTATCACCCTCATTTGAAGGGTGGAGCATTGTGAACTGACAAGTGGCAGTTTCAGACAGACGACAGAATTGGGCCTTAGCTGTGAGTCTGGTGCCACTTAACCAAAGAGTCAGTGAACGTAAGAAAGTCCATAAAAGATAGAAAAGCAGAACAAGGCAAAAAAAGGGCTGATGAAAGGCCAGGGAAGGTTGGAATATTAGGTCACCTAGTAGACTTTGAGGCGTCATATTGCTAAGGATATGATTTTCCCCAAAAGCAAGAAATTTAGCAGGAATAATTAGGGAATAGAATTAATTCATATCTTCTCCAGGCAGCCACCTCAAACTTAAAGCCAAACAAACTGAGAATGAAACAGGAAAAATTCAAAGAACCTCTTCAGGCCAGCTTTGACACCTTCTCTGAATAGTTTACAGTGAAGTTCTCAGAATATCTTATATTAATACTATGGAAAATACAAAGTTTCTTCCACAGGAAGAGCTCAAACATGAGTGTTTTTGTTATGTGCATGATTGTTCCACCAGGTTAAAATGGCATCAAATCTTTCTTCATTTATTCTTTGAAAGTTTTCCAGTTCTCCTATAAGCAGGGGGTCATGGAGGTGATTTCAGTAGTAGGCATCTGTACTTCAATCAGTCTATCATAACAACTAATGAATACACTGATATTTCTGTAGTTCTAATTATGATCTGTCTGAATTAAATCTATTTCAGTTCTTTATTCAAGTACAGGTGAGTCCAATTATCCTTCTATCATATCAGGCTGCACACCTAGACAATTTTGATGTCTTTTGTCAAATTATGTTGTTTTTCAATGCAACTTTCATTTTGCAACAATGACCTAAATATCCAATTTTAGAAATATCTTAAAAGCCCTTTGTAGACAGTGTACTGATTTTCTACTCTGCAGCTGTCAGGTGGATATTTTTTGCAGATAAAACTTCATTAATTCCCAGTAAATTATGCTGAGCTTATTTTAGAGCAAACCTTAGCTGGTTTATGTCTTCACACCAAGGAGAAGAAAAGGTCTGAAATTTTTACTTAATTTCTCTTGGAGTAACAGAGGTTCAAGCTCACTTATGTTGATATTGGAAGGAAAGGATCACCAAATGTCTCTTGAAAGCTAAAATGCTCAAACTGAGGACACTTCCACTGCAACATTTCCTTAGTGTGGACGTCCCTGACTCAGCAAAATATGCTGTATCAAGTCAAATTGCCATGGAAAAGCAATTTGTGTACTTTTTGTCTGGCTAATAAAGAGGAGGAGGGGGGAAAGGGGAGGCAGGAAGGCAGAATTCAGATGAATTTAAACTACTCAACCTCCTTTTACTTATTAGCTCATTTGCTCAATCTTTGTATGTTTGAGGATTTCCTTTTGCTAGAAATTAAAACATTCTGTTCTGGTTTCTCCACACCAGCCCCACTAGTAAAGGCTGTACGCTAACCCTCCTCGCCTTTACTCATAACAGCACTTTCATGAACAGCCTTCTGTTTGCATGAAAAGTGAACAAAAATTAAAGTAAAGCTGTTGTAGGAGAATGATGACACTTCCATTTCTCATAGCATGCAGCAGTGCTAAGTTCCATGAGCGCAGAAGTCTTTACCTTGAGGCTGTTGTTTGTCCAGGATATCACTTCCAGGAGGATTTCCAGTCCAATGAACACACCAACCATCTTTCCAATATGTTTTCAGGATATTTGTTTGAAGAAACTCCTGTCTGTGTTTTTATTTTGGTTATTTTATTTTGTTGGTTTTTTACATGCCGTGTTTGAAAAGCGTTTATAGTAAATAGCACTAAATGGTCATCAGCATATCAGAGTAAAAACCACACAGACACTGTGTGGAAACCACAGTCTTTCACCAAAGTTTGGTATGTGTCTGCCAAGGCTACAAAATTCTGACGTTTACAACAACTGTCAAGAGACAGAGGGTATGAAAGATGGATTGGCTCTACAGGCAGAAAAAAATCAAAGCTACTGAACTTCCAGCAAATTTATCAGCAGAACAACATAGATAGTGGAGTATAGACTTTTTGTTCCATATGCATGGAAGAACAGACTGAATAAAAAGTAAAATATTCTTGATCTATTTTGGACAGGCATACATATCTTGTCTAAATAAAAACTTTGTTCGAGACATGTAAGTGAAGAAAAAAAAGCAATGTATAAAACTGAAAGAGATACTGAAATGAGAATGAGCATTTTCCTAAACTGGTTTTCATAGGCTCTAAGATAGATTTGTTCTGTTTTTAAAAAGCCTTTATTTACAGACCTGAATCAATCAAGTAACCCTCTGTCACTCTGACAGAAAAAAAGATTTGCGAATAGTAATCTTTTGAATAAGGAGATATCAGCATTTGGAAGCAGGCAGAGTTGTAATAAAAATTTCCACTTGATTTAGTGCATTGTTTCTAATTTTTTTCTGAAAATCCCTTTCACAGCAGAAATGGTGATAGTGTCTTGATTTCTTGGGTTCAAACTACATCTGGTGCTAAATGGTGTTGTCCCAAAAATTTCACCAAACAAATCTACTATAGCTGAATCTTTCACCCAGTTTTTGGAGCTGTATTTACAGACAGAAGCAACTGTGCACATTTTTAACTACATGCTCGTTTAGTTCATATAATTGCTTTGTTTTATAGCCTCACAGTTAATATATGTATTTTTCAACCACAGTTATAGAAGATTGTTGGCACATCATGTGCACATGCCTGCTATCTCTCTAGACGTGCATTTTATGATCATCCTTCCCCCTGAGGACTGTGGGCATAGCAAGAATTGCAGGAGCCATACTTCTAATTAGTTCTAGATGGGGATACTTTTGTACCTCTTCCAAGTCATACATCAAGCTTCTCTTCATTAAATTTGTTTTGGCTAGTTGACACAGGCAGGGATACTGCAGAAACTTCAGAACAGAATCAAACTCTGCGACTCTTCATCAAAAGCCTAAAGCTTTTGGAGTTCACCAGTCTGTACTGCACATTAATGAGTGTTCATTTACAAGTTTAAAGGAAGCCCATTAAATAGATAATAAAAATAATATGATAGTTAAAAGGTTGTATTATCACTGTGGCTTAATATTGGATCTTCTTTAAAAGAACGGGGGAGAGTTTCTAGGTTTTACACACTATTACTGTATTCACTGAAATTAATTTTGTTTTTATAAATACACAATGCAGTCAGAGTTTCTAGTTCTCTAGACTTCTACCTTATCCCTCAATATCTTAGAGGGAAGCAATCAGCACTCACCTAAAGTTATGCATTATAGTCCTACTAGCAGACATGGAAGTTTTATCAAGGAAGAAAATACATTCTTTACTGATTTCACTCTTTTCACAAAACATAATAGAACAGTGTCTCCTTTATAATTTGGGATTATTCTATATAAACATTTTATATATTACAGACAAAAATATTAAAAATAAATATTTTTTATGTATTTTTTATCAATATTATCATTCCTCATGGTATCCAAAGCAATCACACGCACAGCAGAAAGAAATCATATCTGCTACTTGTGGAACTAAAAGATGCAGATGTTCTTCTGCACCAGGTAGTTTGCTCTATTACATGTTCATTTTTCTTACTGGTGCTACACCTCAAACTAAATTAGCAATTTTCAGGACAAAAAATAAACAACCAGATGTGAAATTTTGCTTTCTACTGCTTTGTAAATTCCACAGGCCATTTGTAGGAAACTTTTTCCCTTGGACAACAAAAGATGACAAAACTAGAGTGTGAGATTTATGACAGCCTGAA
Source organism: Acanthiza pusilla (assembly GCA_036630365.1). Classification (NCBI taxonomy): domain Eukaryota; kingdom Metazoa; phylum Chordata; class Aves; order Passeriformes; family Acanthizidae; genus Acanthiza; species Acanthiza pusilla. Next base: position 34,499,962 of record JAXCHO010000073.1, on the reverse strand, counting down.
AACAGCTTTCAAAAGCACAATCACCAAACATTTATTACAAAGTGATGAGTATCCAGAGTTTTAATTAAAACTAATGTGAGTCCTGAGTGCCCTAAATCTTTGAAAGCCATCCAAATTGTGTCCAGTTCCTTGAAAAATTTCTTGTGTGACTTAAGGCATCAAATCCTACATCATTTTATACTGTAGCACAAAGTTGAAACCATTTTCTATCAGCTTCCAGGGTTTTTTTTCTGTACAATAGTTTAAAAAAGGACTCAGGTCTCAAGTCATGCCTACTGAGATGAAAAATAGACATAAAAATTATGTGGAGCACAACCAGAACCAAAGGAAACTGCTAACTTCTGCAGCAAGCTTTTATCCTAAGGGGAAAAAACAGTGATGTCTGTGCTTCAGAGGTGGAATTATCTGACTTGTTCCTCTTTGGATTCCAGAAAACACTGGAACATGGAAAACATGAAGATGTGATGTCACAGGGAAAAAAAACTATGAACGGAACAGACAAGTTTTATGATGCTAATGCTATTTTACTAGTTTTATCAGCTTCTCCATAATCACAAATTATGTCTTTTTAATTATTGAACTAGGTCTCACTCAGCACTTTTAAAATTGAAATTACATGGAGTGGAAAACTCTGAGTAATATAGTGTTAATCTAACAACTCTTCTGATACTTTACAATATTTACATCTGTGCTACTGAAATAAATAAGAGAACAAAATAACCACATCACCTGCTTCCAGCTTTACATGATAATGTTGAACTGTTTATTTCTAATGGAGTTCTGGTGACATTGAAATCACACCTGAGTTTGATAAAATGGCAGGTGTGCCTTACATACCTGTTAGACATTCAGGTATGTTGATGAATTGCCAAGAGAACACCTCAAACAAAGCTGGATGATTAATGTAAAGACTTTCTATGTTTTCCATATCAAAATCATGAAAGGTTCTGTAATATATAAATCATCAAGGACACCAGACTACTGCAGTCTTGAATACACTTGTTTGCCAGCAACATAGAAAAGAGTGGCAGCAAAGGTAAATATGCTCTAAAACAAACAAGTGAGAAAACCCTGTATGTTTTATGGAAAAGAAAAGTTGTAGGTTCATGTAAAATAACAAGTGAGTGAAAACTCCACTTACATACTGAATCTGATCCAAACAGGGCTATTAGAAGACCATAACAAGGAATTTTTTTCTCTCTTATTCCCTTTACCATTACTTAATCCACTTCAGTCAACGCTCTCTTAGAAAATTAGAGTTTTAAAATGTAGCTTAAGCTTTTGCCCTTAGAGAAGGATTATACAAATCTCACCAGGGCCAACCTACAGGGCTGAACTTCGCCCAGGAAGAGTTACTTCTGTGCATGGCAGAAGAAGCCTCGTGAGCATGAGTGAGTCCTAGCAAGGCCAGTATTCAATCAGTGGTGCTGGAGGGGACTGGGGACAAGCAGCAGGTCTCTGAGAAAGCCCCATTCCCGTCAAGACCAGTGCACAGTAAAAAGCAGAGCCTTCGGTCATTGCTCTCAAAACTGTGGCACATCACTGCTGGTGAGGTGGTGAGAAAGGGAGGTGATGAATTTTTGACATTATATACCTCATAGTCCATCTAGAAAGATTCAGTTAAATTATGTCAGCCACACATTGAAATGGACCAAGTTACCAGCTAAAGGATTGTCATTGAATGTCAATGGGCATTTATGGCCTGTGCCCTTTCTTCTCCTATAGAATTTCTGTCTGAAGAGAAAATTGTACATTTGTGTTAGTTTCTCTTGTGTGGCTTCTGAGCCACTCTGCCATCAGAAGCTGGGAACAGGAAAGCAGAAGAGACAGCTTCAAAGACCCAAGGATCTGCAGATGTAGGGAGCTTCAGCTGCTGCCCATGGAGCCCCAGAGAGCTCTGCATGTTCCTGTGGTGGCTTCTCCATGTCTGCTGCAATTCCTAGTTGAAATGTATCTTGTGACAGCCAAGCTCTGGCTTAGTGGACCCTGAACATGACAGGTTTTCTGTGCTGCTGGCAGAGGTGGGCAGCCAGGGCACACTGTGGGATGCAGCTCACCGTGACAGCCAGGTGTCATATGCCAGGAAGAGGTTTTGCAAAGCCAGCACATTTATTTTGCAAATGAGAAAAAGACCAAAAGCCTTGGCATCCTCTGCAGCAACAGTAAAATCTGCAGGTCCAGGAGAGTGAGGAGCTGAGCATGCTTTTGCTGAGAACAACCAGAGTGAGGAGCCAGCCTTCCTGCTGACTTTCCTCTGGAGCCCACGAAGTCACCAAAGCTAACAAATGAACTGTGCTAGAGCCTCAGCTCTATAATTGCTGGGTGTTCTGCTCTGCATTGTAGTCTATAAGGAATGAAAAAAGACATTTTCAGCTACCCATTTTTGCTTAAAACTAACCATAAAATGAATAGAACAAATACGAAAATTATTCCAAAATAAAGCAATATCAGCTCTGGCTAACTTCACTTCCTGGTCTCCCATGTTGCCTAACTAGTTAAGCACTAGTTAAGCACTAACTAGGTAAGCACAGAAGTAGTTTAAATTGTGCCTTCCACTTTCACTCTCCCATTTCAATACATGAGTTGTTTCTCCAGTTACTGAAGGGTATATGAGAATATGTGAAATCCAGAGTTAATACTCCATCTCGTGGCAGATCATTATGTTCCCTGCAGGCAAAAATACACTTACAAAATCAAGACTGTGTAACTCTGTTAAGGCTATTGTATAATTATTTTAAGATTGAAAATATAAAAATAAACATATTTCCACAGAAGTAGAGTAGAAAAATCTATACATATTTATGTAGTAGGGTAGTTGAAAGCAATTATAGTTTGACATCTCCAGTTTGCAGTAAAACTTTCCCCTACTGAAAAACTCCAATCCCCAAACCACCACCACCAAAAACAACAACAAAGGAAAAATAAATCCCATAACAAACAAAAAAACCTCAAAACAAAACATTAACAATAAAATAGGATTTCTGGAATATAAAAACTTAGCACACTGTTTTTTGGTATAAATTCTTCACAGAGTTCATAGAAAATATAGCAAAATAGAATAACAGGATGAGCTAGTTTGACTTCTTGTGTGTTATAGATCTGTAAGTATTGATAAAATATTCTAACACATACACAAAATATTGTAGCCTTCCAAAATAAAATCTATGCTCCAAGAAAAGAATGTGTGTTACCACCTTAATTCTCCAGAGATACACTTATCTATCTAACCCCTGATCCACACATAAATAAAATCAATCATCAAACCATTCTCTGGTTCATTTGCAAAATCAGTGCTGTCAAGCAGCTAGAAGCCCTTGAAATTAGTTGGATCATGTCAATATCAAATTATAATTCTGAATCAAGTCAAGTAAAGAGAAAGTCAAAGAACTCAGAAAACCTAACAGCAGTTCAGTTGAATATTGGGAACATAGCACCAAATTATTCCTTTCCTGACAACCATGTGAGAAGACAGTCAGTGACAGTTCTGAAAAGTTCTGGAAAAAATCAACAATAGAAAAATACCATCCTAAAAATATTTAATATATGGAGGTTTTACTCTTAAGGACTCCAAGGGATAATGTTCTTTGTAGGTCCAGGTTGCTATAATCTCTTACATCTCTAAGAAATCATTCTTTTCCTTCAAGAACTTTTGTTGCATCTCCACAAAGTGCTATAGGAGATACCATAGGTAGTAAACAACAAAAATAATTTATCTCATACTCCGCAATATCCATTGTGGGAGCACATTAGGATACATCTACATTATTGGGGCCCCATCTACTTCATCAGACTGGAGCAGGTTTTCAGGTTCTCTGCAGTGTGTTCCAGCCATTTACTGACTCCTATCAGGGTGAAATTAACACTAGTCCCTCCTCCAAACACTTCTTTCCATGGAAAGGAGCTATAAAATTGCAGATTAGATGGAATCACAGAATTGATCAGGTTGGAAGGGACCGCAGTGAGTCATGTGGTCCAATATTCCTGGTTATGCTTCAGCAAACCGGGAAAAATGAGTTTGTAGGCAGCCTAAATGCTCACAAGCCTTTTGCCTCTGCTTCTGAGCACAGCCAGGGCTTTTCTCAGAGAAAACGCCCACATTTCAAAGGCAGAAATATATTATTAAATACCCACACAGTGACAAACAATGCTAAAGAAGCCATCACACTATTGATGCCACCAGTTAACTTCTCACGACTTAGATTCATTTTCAGAATAACATCAAATTGAGAAATTTATAGAAAGTCTGCTACATTATCTGGACATCCATTTTCCTGAGCAACACTGTCAGACTCAGATCTCATGAGAGGCACAGGGTACGGCACAGCACTCACCGATCACTTCTCCCTTATCCATGGTGGAACACAAAACCAGAACTCACCACTACTGCCTGTAGCAGACAATTGGTTAAATCCTTTGGAGGCAAAAATAATGGTGAATAATCATTGCAAACTGAACCCAAGCCTGACTATTTAGACCCTCATTTTCAAGATCTTCTTTAAGGACAGTACTAAGCCAACAGAAACTCACATGGAAGTCATCCAAATGTCTAGTTATTTCAAAGTTGAGGCACAACATATCCCATCCCATCCCCACCCAAGCCTTGCTGTTTAATTTTTGATAGAAGGATCAAGACACACAGGCAGAAAGAAAAAAAATTAATTGTGGGGTTTTTTTTTTTGTGGGGTAGGTTTTTTGTTTGTTTGGGTGGTTTTTTTTGAGTTTTGGTTTTTTTGGGGGGGGGTTAGGGGTTTTTTTTGTTGTTGTTGTTTTGTTGTTGTTTTGGTTTGTTGTTGTGGTTTGGTTTGGTTTGGTTTGGTTTGGTTTGGTTTGGTTTGGTTTGGTTTGGTTTGGTTTGGTTTGGTTTCTTGCTTGGTTTTTGGGGCTTTTTTTTTGGTCCTCAACATCACACCAGGGAGAACATCAAACTTAGGGTTCATTCTAAGTCTCTTTACTACATTGTACCTACTATAGCTAGAGTGATCTGGCTCTGGGTAGAAAGCTGTCCTTTTCTAGAGACACACAGTTGTGTTTCAGACACTCATGGCCTTCAGCTACAATCGTCATATCTAGGAATGTCCAAAAATAGCAGACAGTGTTAAATATTGTAGCTGTTTACTAAGTGTCGGAGGTCACCACGAATACTCCAGACCACCACTGCACTGTCACACGGAGTCTCCAAAAAATAGTGAGATTAAATAGCCTTTTTCTGATATGCACAGTCTTCTGAGGTATTAGAACTTGCTTGATCCCTAGAATGGGTGCTGAAATATTGATTAAAAATTGTTAGCATGTCCATCAAGAGCCAGTTTTATTTTTAACACTAAATTTAGCCCAGAAAACTCATATGAAAAATATCACAAAGACATTTATAACTGAGACAAGGAGAATGCTGTATAACTTGTTAGTGATTAAACCTCTCAGATATCAAATAGTTGAATAAAACTATAAAGTAATATACAAATCAGTATTCAATCAAGACTTTGTAGTTGGCTTGATTAGCTTAGCGCATTCTGTCCCTTGTGGCAAGCAATATTAGTGATTTTTGATAAACAATATGTTTTTGCCATTAAATGTTTTTCTAGGAGACAATGAGTAAAAAAAAGAATCAAATGGTTAAAAAGCAATCATTTATCTCAAAGTCATTGTTATCTCTTAGTAAATGTCTTAACCTCAGCTGAAAGTCTTAACAAAACCTATGAAAAAAACAAAAACCAAGAAGACAAATAACCAACAAAAGTTTAAAATCAGTGGTGTCCAAGAAAATCAGGGCTCTGCTTATGTAAAAGATTCCTGAGATGGAGTGGGGTGGGAGAAACTAATTTAGAATTAGAAAAAAAAGAGCATTTCTAGATCTCGAGGAGGAATGTTTACCTTATTAGGTTTTAAAATCATCAGGATCAGACTGTACAGGCAAATATTATTAAACAGAGAATTAAATACGACTTCTTCTGATAAAATCTGTTTAAAGATAACCATAGAAATATTTTCAGTAATGTAAGCAATCCATCATCACTATTTTATCTGCTATGATCTTGCTTCTACAGACAGCACATTTTTTAACTTAACTGAAACAAAATTAAAACAGCTTCAAATTACATTCTGACTAACTGAATGCCCCTTCCTGTGTTTATTAGATATAATGTTATTCACTTCATGCTCCCTTACTCAACAGCTGATGTTTACAGCCCTGAAGCATGTCATGTGTCAGTGTAGGTGGAGCAATTCCTCTATTCATAATCTGCAGTGTCATTGGGGTGAAAAAGGTGACATAAACATCAAATTGCTATGGATGCACATTTTTCATTCGGGTAAGTTAGAGTCTCTAGACTTCATAAAGTTCCTCTCTATCTGTGCTGACACCTCCCCACCAACACCTGCATCCCAGAGGCATCGCTCTGCTCGAAGTGTGGCCAGACACGTCAGCCTTCTGTGGCATTATCTGGAGACTTCCCACTGGAGACAATACATGTAACAGTGTATATATAAAAGGACAATGAAAAACAGCATAAAATATGAATAGGTAGAGCTGTCAGAAGTAACTAATTTTCCTTTCACATTGTGGAATAAAGTAATTCCTAAAAGGAAATAAAAATCCAGTGTTTTCATGATCCTTCCTTAGGACGGATCAGCTACCATGGGTGTGAAATGTGGTGCTCAGGGCATTTGGCTGGTGGATGTACTAATGAGAAATGCTAATCTGTCTACACGAGTGTTGTCTCACCTTTGTAAAGGTAATACAAGACACATTTCTACTGGACATTCGCGGTTAAAATATTCTGTGATTTCTCAAAAATCCAGAGAGGAAAGAGGTTCCAAGGTAGTGCCTCACTGACAGCTGCCCATTACCCAAAAAATTAGTTCCAGTAAACAAAATGACTATGTATATTTTGCAGTCTAGTTGTACAAACCATTTCAATTAAAAATATTTAAATTCTGCTTTTATACTGTATTTATTATTGAAACAAAAGAAAGAGGAAGAAGCTTAGCTTATTTTCTGAAGCACTAATGAACTTTTCCCTGGTGATACCACATCCTATTTCTGCTGATGCTTCAGCATAGCCATTGACAAATTGGAGAACAATCAGAAAAGAGTTGCAAAAACTAGTCTAGATTTCTGAAAAATAAATTAGTTTGAGACCTTTTTAAAAAGTCAATTTAATGTGATTTAAAGGAAGGTTAAAATCAGGAGTAAGCTATCTAATTAGAAGATGTTTGCCAGCAGAAAGCTTTCTGTGCTAGTCAAATTCCTCCTCCCCCCAAAAAAATCAACTGAGAAGACAAATATGTCAGCATTTCCTCAGTCATTTTGTGAACTAAGATTGTAAAAAACAGTAAAGAGGTAGGGAAGAGAATGCAGTACAAGTTTGAGTAGAAGGTGATAGATGAGAAATGGATTATTTGCTTCAATATGCTAATATAGAATGATTAATAACTATTAATTTGATGCTGAACTTCTGCTTCTCTTATTATAATTGTAGTATTTGAACCAAGATAGATCATATTTTTTCATTATCTCCCCTATTCGTAAGCCTTCACCCTTTCTTAAACTTCAGTTAAATCACTAATCTGACCTACTTCCTTTTAAAATCATTGTACAGGATGTGCCACATAACACAGGACATGGGAATTTTTATCCCATCTTCTCTGTGACCTTCCTGCAGCTTCTTTTTCCAGTCATCTTTTCTTTCTCCTGCTTATTGAAAAACTGTCTGTACTTTATGCTCCTTCTGGTTTTCTTCAGCCCAGTATGGGGCCTGGGGCTCGTTCCAGCTCTGTTGCTGGGGAGAGCTGTAACTAAGGAGCGTCAAAGACACTCAGGGCTGGAGAAAAGGAGGGTAGCGGGCACTGTCTTCAAGAGTTTTGAGAGTGAAGTCCAAAGAGTCAAACATTGATGGTCAACATCTGCTTTTCATATGTTGTTTCATGGAAACTTCAATAAACTAGGTGGAAACATTCGGGAATGCAGGATAACTTTAAAAGACCAGAAGATCGTGGAAGCTGGAGGAGCATAGAAGTGAAAAGCTGCTTAATATTTGCTCAGGTCTCCATCTCCTTCCCAGGCATCTGCTACATTTCCTCATGACAAAGTGGATGCTTGGGAGCAATTTTTGGTCTAATTCCATTCAGACAATTTTAAGTAGGGTAAAGGAAAACACAAAATAAAGAAGGGGAGAGAAATTTTTAAAAATTGCACAGATACTTGTGCAACAGCCTGACTTACACATTTTTCATCAGTTTCTTTGACTGCCTTTTCTCTTACATCCTTAATGTTAAATGAGTCCCATACCAGCTAACTAATCTATTTCCTTTTTGATTTGTGAAAGTTTTAATGAGCAGCCCCTTCAGAGAGCTGTGCAGCCCTGGCTGCGGTGAAGCAGCTGCTGCTGTCTGCAGAGGGAACTGATAGCAGCCAAGCTATGGCAGCCGTGCCGAGCCCACACTGCGCCACGTCCATTATCTTCCCTTGAAAAGAAAGGGAGCAGAGAGTCAGAACATGCACTCCACTGAGCTGGCCATATTTTATTTTTGTTGGATACATTCTTTTCCCTTTTGCTTCTCATTAATGATCAGGACAAGATCATGCAAAATGACAGCACACACTTAGGATCAGCAACATGGGGCAAAGCAGTACTTTTGTACTCCTATAGTTACATAGCGATACCAAGGAGAAAACAGAAGTTGTTCCTAATCAGTTCCTTGTCTGTTCCTAATTAGAAAAGCACACCTTTATGCAGTTCCAAACTTCGGAGTTAAATGAGTGGAATATGTAAAGTCGTGGTGGAAAAGTTGGTTCTCAGAAGTAACATTCTAGCTGGTGCTGCTCTCACACGAAATACCTCTTTCACAGGACACTTCCTAACTCAACATTTGGGATAATTATGATGTTACAATGCTATTTCATAAAGACAATTTTACATATAAGCAATGAAACAATTAATCACAAGCACCTTATTATAGAAATGGTTCTGTCCTTAAAATGGTTTTGGTCATTTATTTCAAAATAAATGTTGTTTCAGAAATCATTATCCTACCCCCTTGTCAAACATAAGAAGATATCAATATCAATGGACTGACCCTTGAAGGACTTTTTTTTCCCTTATGGCTTTTTGGAATGAAAAACAAACAAAAATATACAAATAAAAAAAGATTTTTACCTCTGTCGACTTCCAAATTTTGTCATAACTTCCGCAACATTTAAAGTTATGGAACCAACACTGAAATACAGTGAATCTAATTTAAAAAGAAAAGGAATAAATGTCTGTTCCTTTATTAAAGGTGACAAAAGCGAATCAGTCGAAAAGGATGAAAACTTTGTAGGCAAACACAATGATATCACTTTATTAAGTACATATTTTTCTTTTAAACCTCATGGCACTCGGTCTCTTCATGCTGATTAGTAGGTATGCATGCTTCAGGTTGGCAATACAGTTTAAAATTCGGTGCACAGATTAAAGGTATAAATGGAACTCCCATTAAGTAAGAGTGAGGAAAATAAAGTCCATATGTCTGAAAATAATTGAGTTGATTTGGGGGAAAATTTAAAAAAAAACCAAAAAAACAATTTGAATTCTTGCACTAATGAACTGAAACTAAATTGTTGATCACAATAACAGGATGCGGTTTTTCCATTTTTACCTTAATATTTTACTTTACTGACCTTTACCACTTCTGTGTTGTAGATGGTACTTTTAAAATGTCCTAGAAGAATGGAAAAAATTTCAAGAGCAGCTTCTGTTCTGCTCTTTTGAGGCAGACTGCTCCTCTCCTCCCTTTAAGAAAAGATAGAGTCCAAACAACATCTCCCTGAAATGTCTTATTAAATATTCATACAGATTTTGGCTTTAATTAAAAAGAACACAATTTGGGGTCTCGACCTATCCCAATTCGAGAATTACCTTTGAGATTTGTCTCATCATTATCACACATCCTTTTAATTACTAGGTGGACAATGATGTGACCGACAGTATTCTAGCAAGGAAATGCTAAGAAATGTTCCCACTAATTTGATGTAAAGCCCATGAGAGGAATTCAGCTATTTGCAAAGTAGGCACATAGTGGCAGTGCCAGAAGGAAATTCCTTACTCTACTTCTTCATTTATAAAGCAAGAAAGCCCTCCTATAATAACAGAAGGTGGAAATAATCTTCTATGAAAGCACACTGAATGAAGACAAAGAAATAATATCTTAAAGATAGACTTACAAAATGCTAAGTGAAGTTAGCAGGGCTGACAGCTTCATACAAGAAAATTACTCCATCTCAACCAAAATCTGAGGGAAAGGAAAGCATAAATGAGCAGTAGATCCTCTTATAGGGTGAGACAATAGGCTTCTCATCTAATGCAGCCTACTGTTTCGAGCAGTGTCAATATTGAGTTCAGACCTTGCTGTAATAAGTGGCTTCAAAGTCAGGAACTGCATTCCAACCTACTTTTCATATGGATAGGACATTTTTAAATCAAAAGCATCAGTATGAGTTATTATCAGAAACTCCATCCAGCACATCAGGAGATACACCTGCGCAGCAAAAGAAACATCTGCTTTAACTAAAGCACTTGTAACTACCCTCCTTTTCTTTCTTTAAAAATTAGATGTATTTTTGACATCAGAGACAAAACATATATGAGGGCTGTGCAAAACTTTATGTAAGCAATTACAGTAGTACTGTGAGAGTCCAGTTCATAATAAATGAAGATATTAGAGGCATAAAAACTGGTAGAAAATATTTTGTTTTTGTAAAAATTGTTTAATGACAGGAACAAAGCAAACTAATTGACATTCTGCACCCAAGTATTTCCCTAAGACCTCATTGGCTGCAAGCCAGTTGTCAGACAACAGATATTTATTAATTTTCTCAGTAAGATAAACTTCCTTTTCAAGCAAAAAAATATTTTTAGCAAGAAAATGTAAGGATTTTTATCCAAAACCCCCTCTATTTTCATTTCAAAATATAAAAATTGGCATAGAAACCCATAAAATTCCTTTAGACCCTTTTGAACTTCCTACTTTATCTCTACTGTGAAGATAGTATCCTGAGACTGTGATAATGCAAAGACCTTGTTCCAAATGGCAGACAGGCAGAGAAATATGCAAACAGGAATAGTGGCAGAATGCTACCATTATTCTCTGAAAAAAGTACAAACAAATAATTTATTGCTTCATTATCTAGTTCAGAAAAAGCTTTTTGTCTAATAACTTCAGTACTGGAACATAAAAACATCTATGCCAAAAGCTGAAGATATAAATCTGTGTGTCTTTTTGCTGCATGCTTCTGTGTAAGAAATTATCTAGGAATGTAACTCAAATATCTACCAGTAGTTCATTTTTCTTGTAAAGGACAAAAGTCTGCAGTAAATTTACAAATAATCCAAGAAGTGCAGGCCAAATTAATTCACCCACTCATTGTCCCATAACCCTTTGGCTTCTAGGAAAGAATGCAAGAAGTCTTAGCTGGCTGATCAAACTGGTCCTTCTATGTTGACCTTTTACATTTCCAGTATCAGTAGCGAAACTATCATACAGAAAATTATATTTGGTTGTGCATTAATTCCCATATTTTCTAAGACATAGCATATCTTTCTTGCTAAACTACTTAAGGAATGAAGAGTAAATTATTTAAGAAATTATTAAATGGATGCAATTGAAATATTGCCCAATTGCCCTTAAATTCATTGACAATGTTTCTAGATTCTGATATGGAATTTTTAAAAGCCTATATTCAAAAATTTAAAATCTTTCAGTCAAACACCTAAAACCAAGCTTCTGGTTTGCTAGCAGCCAATGGAACACAATAAATGGACAAGTTAAAGTGGAAGAGAAAAGAGGTGATCTCACTGCTGAATTTTCCAGTGTTCTGTACAAACAACAAGCTGTTCAAATCAATATTTATGGCATATTGTCCATGGGATCAAAGATGTAAATTCATGTGTCGAAAATAGTTTTCAGGATAAACATTAGAGTCCATCAAAACCACAAACTGTGGAATACATAAGTCTCTCTTTGATAAAGGCACAGTAACAAGAAAATACCACAAATTCTTTTATAAGAAATATTTGTTGTAGAGAGAGTAATTACAAATTTATCATGATTCAATATATTATCATCAGTATGAATGAGTGTAAGTCTGAAAACACTGAAACTGTCAACCAGGGGTAAAAAAGCATTCTTGTCTGCAGCTGAAGTGCAGAGCCCCTAGGTGGTAGAGTATTTCACAACCAGACTCTAAACAGAAACTGATACCAGCCCCAGAGCAGAGGGCAGAAAAAACACAAAGCAGAGCTGACCAAATACTATTTTGGTGCCTTGGAGAATTGTGTAAATTACAGCAAGCAGATTTAGGCATTCCATTTAGAAAGAGCAATAGAAAGCTCATGCTCGTACCAGAGAAAATGTACTAGAGAAAAATCGTTAAAAGAAAATGAAATAAAAGCAAATAAGTACATATCTACAAAGAAAATATATGAAAAGGAAAATGTGGATGCACATACTGTGATCAGACTGCAAGTTCATATTTGGACATGTTTTGTCTGCTGCAGCTACCCTCTCATACACTGTTTGAAGTGAACAAAATTTAAATGTGGGAAATCAATTTTAACCACGTATTTTGGGGAAGAGTTCTTTAAGAGCAACCTTATTCATCTTCAGACAAAACACAGTCCTTGAATTCAGAAGGATTTCCTGAGCTGAGCTGATCTACCACCAGCTTCAGGGGAAGGATTGATGTGAAATCTTGCAAGCCCCCTCCAGCCCCTGCCCATGGCCCCACTATGCATGGACTCAATCCAATGAGCACCTGGGTGCTCTCAGGCCATCCCCTGCCTCTGTGCTGACCAAAGCTGCCCCTCAAGGTTTGCTTTTCCTTGGCCAAGGGGTCGTCCCCTACGTGGATGACAATTTTCACTGAAGTTATGCAGAAGATGGTACCTGTCGAGTTTTCATCACTCTACCAAATTATTGGGAAAAAATAGACTCTGAAGTTGTTAGACAAGAACGACAGGTGAAGAAAAGGAAAGGGATTCAGCTGTTTAAATACTGGTGCCTACTGTCTGGTGCTCTTGAGTATATATATCCCCACCAGATGACCTGGACCAGCACCTATTGGACTCCATTCTCTTTTGCAGTTGCAGCTAGAAGCCAAATGAAAATTCTCAATACTTTAGGTATTGAAAATGATGGCTTTTTTCTTGTATGGTCCATTAGATTTTCTTGTATGGTCCATTTTTACTTCTTTCTTTTTTTTTTTTTTTTTTGTTTGGATGAGTATTGGAAAAATAGCAGGACAGTCTATAATTTTTCTTTATCTTATAACAAAATTGTTTCACATTTCTGGATGCATTTCTAGGTACCAAACACAGCTCTATCTAGGTTTCAGCCCACTTTCTCTTTTTTAGATGGGTACATTTCTATGGAGGACAACAACCATTATTTTTCGTTCTTCAGTGCTCTAAAATGCATTATCAAATGAAAATCTGAGCTATCATTATCTGCCAGCTATCCCATCCACTGATTTAATTCAAGATAAAAATAGCAAAATGGCTTTATATATGATAAAAAGTGGAAAAGGCAGATTGCTTATAAGATAAAAAGAAGAAACTATGAAAAGTCAATCATGAGCACCGGAGATGAGAGCTAATACGTATCGGTTTGATGAAGACTGACATGCCCATTACCAAAGTGGAACAATTTTTAGCAGTAAAAAGATTAAACATGATGGTGTGAAATAAAAAATTGACTAGACTTTATATAACATGGAAGTTCAGAGGCTTCAAAAGGATTATTACAATTTGCTGAAAAAGAAGACTCCATGAGTAAAAAGGATCAGAGAGATTATGCTACCCCTTAATGCAAAGAAAAAAAATTAATAACTTATCTCTTCTACAGCAAAATGCAGAGAAATTATTTATAAGAAAGAACGAAAGAGTGAAAAAGAATAGTCAGCTGCAAATTGCCACAGAAGAAAATTACAAAAGTAAAAGATAATTGGCAGGCAAATACAAACCTCAACATTGCCAATTAGTGATCTAGAACTTGAGGAACATTCTTTTAACCACAGATATCCTGGATAATAATTTTTTTATATTATTTTCAGAAGTTGGTAATTTACTACTGATCATCTTATCAGAAGCTGCAATAGGTGTTATTTTATTGTAGTGTCTTCCTGGGCCTTTCACTTGCCTTTATGCTGGATGATGTAGTGAGCAGTAAGTCATCTATTCAGAGCATCATGTGAGTCCTCAGAGGACAAATGACACAGTCCCCTCTGCACTGACACTGCACACACAGAGTCCCACAGCACTGTGGATTCTGAGATAGCTGGTGAGACACACACTGGTAGGTGGAGGCAATACTAAGGGTTTAATTCAGCTTTAGAGACGCATCCCAGAATGGCTATCACTTCATTAATTCCCATTCATACACTGAAGACAGCAGAGCTGGCCCAGTGCATCAAGCACCATGATACTTACACCATACTGACGATTTATACCATCCCACATTCAAACTTTTTTTACTCCTCACATTTTATACTTATCATTGAAGATTTGCTAAACTGGATTTACAAGCCTTTTGGTCTAACATACATGCAAAACATCAGAATTGTATGCTTTCCATTTCAAATCATGAACATTTATTATATTCGTTTACTTTGTCCAATATTCTGTAGCACATATCAATGTGGTACAAGCATTTCAAAATGCCCAAGAAACCCTCATCTACATAAGGAAAGTATTATTCCATACAAAAACATCATTCTTTTCCCATTTATTTGTTTTTCCAAATGCTTATGAATTGTACACAAATCTTAGCATCTTTTTAAGCCTAGTTATTGATAAACTAAAACAACAGCATAAAAAATCCACTCCTTTCAGCAGGATATTGATTTTTAAAAAATAATGGTGGTATAGGATGGGATTAATCTGATTTAGTATCAAACCTGCACTTGAGCTAATCACACACAATTACCTTCAAGCCACAGCTCATAGATGTAGTTAGAGGAGGGCAGGGCAAGAGTCATGTCATCCTGATGCTGACATCTAACACAGAACAAGGGAACCACATGCCAGTTCTTCTAAACCACTGCAGAAGGAGCATGGTGCAAGCATCTTAACCATTTACAACAACAATATTTAACTGTCTAAATTTACAATTTATATCTCTCATCCACAGGGTCTACCAGGCATTTTTTTCTGTTTGTTTGGATTCATTTTACCACTATTTGTTGCAGAGTTGCTAATGCCCAAAGAGTAAAGATTGATGGAATGAGTGTGAAAATTCCAGTTGTTCTAAACCTCGTGCTGGTCATAGATCATCAGCGCTTGACAGTTCCCATTTCTGTGGAAGTTTGCTACCCCCTCATGCCTAGGTCTGTAAGTTAAAAATGTGGGCTGAAAGACAGATAAAACTGCAGAGATATTGCCCTCTGGATTTCAGAGAGCACATAACTATTACCTGCAGCAAGAACTTTGTGTTTTGCTGAAATAGATGTTTAAACTGTTTTTTGAATCATGGCACTATGGAGATATTTTTAAAACTGGGATTTGCTTCAAGTTATATCTACTAGAAACCAATGAACAAAACCATAAAAGGACAAAAATAATCTTACGTATTTCCATAAGTAACAGTCCTTTTTATGACATCAGTTTAATTGCTTTCAGTGAAACTTCAGCCAATATTACTATTAGCAAAGAAGGAAAACCTTCAAATTGGAAAACTACTGAGGAAAAAAATCAGTTACCAGAAGGAACACAGTTGTATCAACTGAAACTGTCCAACTGGTTTTTTACCTGTCAAATTTTCAGTAATGATGATACTTTGACTTGTGTGTGTGAGGTAATTGTTGGTCTGATGAAAGAGTTGCCTTAAGCATGTTCCTAAACCTACTAAAACCAGGCTGAAACAAGCAATAGCAAACACTTAAGCAAAACACTGTATCCTTTCTCATTTTTCAAACTTCTGGGTGAAGTAACAAATTTAATTGTGTGGGTTTTCTGGTTTTTTTAACACTCTCAGAGACAACTTTTGCCCAGCCATTCTGTGAACAACACTTTTCCAGGGATCGCTCAGCAGAACACTGCAGAGTGCTGCCACTATTAGCACAGTGGAGGTGGTTTGGGATAGTTCTCACTAAAAAAAAAAAAAAAAAAAAAAAAAAAAAAAAAAAAAAAAAAAAAAGCTTAAATTTATGAATGTAGTTTATGACTACTAAAACAAAAGTTCACCTGTTTTCTCAGAAAGGGCATAGAGTCCCTCTGAGCCCACTCCAAGCTAGGGTTCACTTCCTCTTCCAAACACGGCTGCACTCACTCAAAGGATGGCTCCAGCCCAATGAGGCAAGTACAGTCACATGCACAATATGTTCATTCTAAGTAAAGACAAAATATTTTCTATTTGAACAGGCAAAAAGAATTTTTCAGAAGGCTCTGATAGATTAAGGTTCATCAAGATAAGATCTGGGTGTTGGTTTTCACAGCATGTGCTATTGCCTTGACATTCCCTACTGTGTAATACAAATAGGGTAAGGCTAAAACTCTATTTTGAGGCAGGTGTGATCTAAGAAGACCTCAGGAGAAATACAAAAAATTTTATTTCTTTACGTAGTGTATGTCCCAATTCCATTGTTTCTAAATGAGACATTTTGATTCAAACAGGAGAGGTGAGTTGGTCTGTAACACATCAAGCACACATTTCTTTTTGTGTAATTTATTACTTTAAGAAATAACAGAGTAGCTCTTAGTCAAAGAGCAGTAGTTGACCTGCATTTCCTGAGTATTATTTTTTAATTATTATTTTGTTCACAATAACTTTTTTACTAACTGAAGAAACAAAAATATCAATTCAACTGGATCCTTATAATAGAAGAAAATATCATTGCTAATTAATTTTTGTTTACATTTCCTGTCATTTAGGCAACATACATTAGTATTTGGTGGTAATCTATCAAAAAAATAACCTTTATCTATTTCTTTCTCCTCTGTTTTCAGAAAAGTATAAAGCTTTGATCTTTCTCTTTACTTGTTACAGAGATGAGGGTATAAAATCTGTATCATAGTCTAATATCAATACATGAAAAGTCAGCTACCAAAAACATCTCCCTTAGATGGTGAGATGTAATTTAATGCAATAGTGAGCATTAAAAATAGACAAGAAAGCTGAAACTTGGTAAGTACAGGAAACTTGTTTCATTAAGCCACCTTGAGTTTCTCTTTTTCTCCTACATAGCTGATGCTATTTTTGTAAAAGTACTGGTAGTGTAAGCTCAAGATACAAGCAATTATAACAGGGTATGGTATTAAGAATTACGATTTGCTACCATGAAGAAAAAGTATTCTTAGTGTCATAATGGTTGAAACTTTTCTGCAGTTCATTGAGCTAGTAAGAACACTCATGGGCACCTCTCTGCATGAGGAAAATAAATAAACAAAAGTAACTTTTAACAGCAGCAGCCTCGAGATCAATCCACACATCAACTTTGTGTCATGATCTGAAGATTGAATAGAGAGAAACGCTGCGCTACTGAATCATGTTACTGCATGCTCTGAACACCTGAGGACCAGGATATCACCTAACCTGGAAAGGTGAGGGATGCTCCTGTTGTGTCATTTCTGGCTCTGAGAGGAGAAGGATGCACACTCAGTGCTTCTGTCTGCCTCATTTGGGTTGCTGCTGCCCAACCACAGGGAGGATTTGGTACCAAAGGGAACAGCTCAGACCCCTCACTGCTTCCCAGGCAGACTCAAGCAGGAAGGAGGAGGGCTAAGCTGCCATGACAACGTGACGGTGAAGGCAAAGAATGGAGTTTATACTTTTATTTCTTATCCAGTGGCTCGCTCTGCAATAAAACAAACTTGTAGTGTTCATACAAAGGAAGAGGAAGAAAGAAATAAAGTGCTTCCAAGGATTTTTCCTTTTGACTCTGAAATGTCCAGAAAAGTCTTGGGGCAAGCTTCCTCTGAAGACTGTAGAAGCTCCCACATTAAACTTTGGGGAACTTCTCTGGGACACCCGGATGTATGTAAACTATTTGAGATTTGGCCAGTGTTACATCTTTAACTGCAAAGAGCAGAACTCAGAATTCATTTCTGTATAAATGAACAGAATGGAAATCAAAAGCCTCTTCACTGCCCACTACAAGGATGACTAATTTTTATTAACAGCAGCTGTGATGTAGGGGTTTCAGCAATTGATTCTGGGGAAGAAAAGAAGAAATTGTATCTTGGGGAAGAAAGAATTTATAAATGCAATTATAAATTTATAAATGCAATTTAAAAATTCTTTTTTTTCCCAAACTGTTTTCATCACACACTTGAGAAATAAGAGGAGTCAGCTTTCTCTCCAGTAGAAAATATGGCATCATTATTTTAAATTTAACAATTCAGCAGTTTTGTCCAGGCAGATCTCTGATTCCGGAACAGGTCAGTAGATACATGGGGGAACTTTCAACCACATCCTACCTATACACAGATCAAAGCATGACAAATGCTAATTCAAAAGCCATGGTGCATCATGGACTGACACACGACTGTAAGTGTGATATTGAGGAAGAGGCATTTGGGAAAGATCAAAGTTGCAGAAAATACTGATCAAAAGCAAATGGAAAAGATAAAAATAGTGTGTGAGCTACATTAGCACAAAAGATCTAGACAATAAAACCTCAGATACTGAGATGTTACAGTTTGGCACAGCTTCCAATTGTAACATTTTCAGTAGATGTGCCATAAGTCACTTGCAATTTTGTCATGATTTCTATGATAGCTTACATTCATCCAGAATTTCTGGGACATCTCAAAAACCTTTCTCAAACTGAACAACTACGCAATAGATTCAACGAGATTCCTGCTTGAGAAGCAGAGGAAGCAACATCTCATGGATAGTGATGTTTTAGGAAGAAACTCACAGATTAGATATAAAATCCCCTCAGAAGCACTACTGCAGCTGTCACCCTGTTCTCTCAGCTCTTTTTAAACTACCATTATTTCCATTTTTTCAGATAGAGAAGTAAGCCAGAGAGGTGAAAGAACATTCATAGACCAAGTCAGTAACACTACTGGCAAGAGGTACTATTGCTAATATAAAGATTTTAAATTCAGTCATTGCTGCAACATCTTTACTAAATGTTTAATATTTTTTACAAGTAAACAAGAAACGGTTTACATCTTTATTAAGGTATTTATCTTACCTATTTTCTTGTTGTGGAAAGCCACTTCCTAGCCCGAGAGGAACAAAAATAGATGGATTTTTTTTAATATTTATTTCTACCAGCTCACTAGCTATTCTTCATTATTAGCAACAGCAATTTCTTAGAACAGTGCAAAACACAAAGTCTTCAATGTGATATGTTAGGAAAGAACATTTCAGCAATCTTACCTTGAATTTGGATTCAAAAATTTGTTTGGCTCTTAGAGGCATCAGTTGGCCTTAAGCAATTTGAGCGCAAGCTTCAAACTAAAAACAAAATTCTGAAGATTTCCCTTCTGTGATGTAGCTATATCATATAACATTAGGATGAGTTTTCTGAACATCACTGTAATTTACAATTTTAATACAAACATGCTGACAAGCACTGCTCTGGATATGCCCTAAATTTATGTAAAATTGCTAATGACCTGTGGCAATCTATCCAAAGAAGTGGTGTATGAGAGACAGCCCAGAACTCCAGCATTTTATTGTCCAGCATTTATTTATAAGTCTGTAGCTCTCTCACAGCATGAAGTACCTCTGCTATGCTTTACTGGTGTTACATTAAATAATGGAAGTGATGAAACACTCTTAGGAAATTATTCCACACTGCTAAATTTAACACTTAGAAAATAATGCATCACTCCCAACCCAGGCAGCAATGAACCCCATGGAAAAAAAAGTGCTTTTGAATGGTGTTTTGACTGCACAGTTTCAAGGAAACATAAAGTATCAGAAAGGCTGTATCATGAAATATTTCCATTTTAATTTTTGTCAAATCCAATTAATTGATTTTTTTTTTAACCTTAGAAGTACAGTACTTTGCTACTTCTTTTCTTTAAAAAAAAAATTAAATAATGCATTTATTTTTCTTTTTTTTCCTACTCTCATTTCCCCATATAGTTATATTTACAAATCTCTTATGCCTTATTGTCAGAAACTTCAGTCACCTGCTTGTGAGAGGTGAGTTAGTCAACTGAAAGCTGAAAGTTGAACATATTTATTTAACTGAAAAGTTATACGTAAGTATTACCTTTATAGTAAGAAACATTTATGAAAGAAACAAAAGTAGTTTTAGGAAGTGTTCCCAGGCAACAAATCCCCAGTAGCAGTAAATGCAAATTAAAAAGCTTTGGTGAAATCCATCTTTTGAAATCTGTCATGTCCCACATCCCTGGCCTTCATTCTCCTATTTTCATTCACTCAAGAAAAATGTTTTTAAAAAAATTTAATAAATAGAACCCCCAAATCACACACCTTATTAACACTAAAACAGCTGGACTCTGGGCAAGGAGGTATGTTACAATTTTTGGAATGCAACAGCGTGGGAACACTGAAGAAAAATAGTTTGAAGTTGTAGGTAATCAAGAAAAACTGGATAGTCTGGAAAGAAGTCTGCTTCACTTGTAATCTAGGAGACAAATGCACGTTTCAGCTGTGGGAGGATTCAGGATGATGAAAATTTGTTTTGTTGGAACTTCACCACAGGTGTTCTGCTCTACTGCACTTGTAATTGCCTCATCTCTGCCTTGGCTGACCCCTGCTCAGGTGATGTCCTTGGCAGCCTATCCTCACTCCTGGCTGCACTTGCTGCTTTCTGGCCCTCCAGAAACAGAGCAAAGAGGTGGTGGCAGCTTCACAGGCAAGGGAGAACCAGGCAGCTCTGAGAGGGAGCCTGGAGCCAGCAGCAGAATAGTGCTGAAAGATTGGGAGTGAGGTACTGAATTATGCAGTTTTATGAGCATGTTGTGGACTGTCAGCGTGCCTAAATCGCTCAGGGATAGATATCCCTGGTATTTAACCCCACCTGGTTCGCTGAAGGGAGGAACTGCACTTTGAAGGGAGGAACCGCATTGTGACAGGACACAGGTACCTCACTCATCTGTCCCTCACCTGAGCTCTGGACATGGGACACATCCCAAACACAGCAGCTCCTTCTCTGTAATACAGCACTGCCTGCTGTTATTTTCTCTCATGGTATTTTGCTCCTGAGATCGTCCAGTTGGCAAAGATAACAACCTAAATAATATTTAGACAGAATCTACAAACTGTAGAGATAGTTAAAGGGACATTTTAAATTATACCTGTAGTAATTGCAAAGAAACCGATGAAACCAGTTGGCTTTGGATTATATCTGGAAAAACAGTCTACTCTCAGGAGGAATCTGATTGTTACTTCCTAACCTTGCAGGACATTTTAAAGGAGAGTTAATGTACAAAAATAAGGTACAATGAATAGATAAAAAATTCTTATTTTAATGTTCCTTCTTGACTGATGTGCTTAATAAAGTCAAGGAGAAAAAAGAAAATAACATTACCTATGTATTGAAATCATTGAATGACTGTGTACAAAAAGCCTACAATTCCTGTTTGGCAACACTTATCTTTTATTTATTTCCTTTTTTGTTTGTTAGTTTTGTTTGTTTGGCTGGTTGGTTTTAGCTTGGGTTTTTGTTTGTTTTTAATTTTTCATCCTGATGAATGAGACTGATTTAGTCAGAACTGATTTCATAACAAGGACACACAGGGCAGGCAGTACCTAAGAAAGCTTTTTTAACACTACTACTATGCCAAACTGCAAGATGGCATCAGTGTAGGGATAAATGTCCCCTGGGGACAAGGGTGCAAACTCATTTTAACTTGTGACCCACACCAGATTTGAACTCAAGATGGTACCTGAACATACCGAGCTGGGAGAGATCCTCATATGCAATTCTGCCCCACTCTCCTCAGAGCAGATAATTTCAGCCATATCAGTGAGGTCTTGTCTTGCCTCAGTTGTGCCTGCAATGACTCTAACTGCTCTAAAGCTTTCTGCTGCAGAAGATATTTCCAGCCCTTTCTCATGACATTTTCTTCACATCTTTTCACATAACATTCAACATGTATAAGGAAATAATTGAATAAACATTTCACTGTGAAATGAGTAGGAGAGTAAGCAGCCAAAGTAGGAAATGAAAAATGAACTGAGGCACCAACATTCACACAAAACCTACTTGGGGAGAATTCCAACGTCACTAGTCTAGTCTGCTACTCCTGTATTAGCTGTCACCAGGTAGCAGTTCCATTAAGATGGTTCTCTCCTCAGAGTAGCAATTATCTGTCAATGTCTAAATGAAATACACTTTGAATATCCCTGTGCAGACTCAAATATAATTCGCAATAGCTATACTAATACACTGGTTGCAATGCAAACATACAGGAACTATCCAAGCAGTGCACTTCAGAGCAATACTTTCCCCATCACTAGACCTACTAGCTTCCTTTTGCTTAAACTTTTTGGGCTAGGTCACAAGTTTTTTGCTGGGGTTGACAAAGACAGAAAGTCTTAATTTGCTCACAGAAACTAGTGGAAGTGTTAATGTGTTTTAAACAACCAACTAAAATAATTTCTTTGCAAATGTATCCTGCTCCTCTTTTCTTATGGGAGTGGAGACAGACATAAACCTACAGGGTGAGATAGTGACAAAGAATGCACATTCAAACACAGCTGTGTCTGTTCATAATTTTGTTCATATTTAAACACAATTTAAATGGCATGCATTATGTATTTTTAAGGAGATATTTTCCCTACAGATGGCAAATTCTGCAATCCCAAGAAGCTCAGCACAGCTGCACATAGCTCAAGCCAGTACACATTCTTTATACAGAGTGCAGCCCCATTAAGCAAACTCACTAGAGAACAGCCCTCAAAGCTATTCATTATACATTAGGTAGTGTATACAAGGAAAATAAAAACAGGTTTTATTATTTAACATCTACTTAGTGTTTAAAAATGCATGCTCCATGTTTGGACAGTTTAAAAGGCACTCAGGTTCCATGCACTAAGTGACATGCAGTACTTCTGGTGACTCTCAGTCAAAACACAAGATACGTTGTTTGGCAGTTGTTTGTGTTTAGCAGAGCCTTGAGAGCTCTAGTAGGGTTGATAGCTGCTGATAAATTTAATCTCTAGCTCAGTAAAGTATATTTAAGATACTGGAAGTACTGCAGCACATTAAATTTTCACAAGTTACTTATATCACTAACATGACCTAAGTTTTTCAGCAAGTCATAGAAAACTACATTGCACTTCCTTAATGAATTTGATTGCATTTCATTGTCTCCTGTTCATTCCTGTTGCTTTGGTGACAAGCAGACCATCTTATGTGAGACTTCTGCAGTTTGAATTATCCACTATAGAGTACAAAATATGATCAGCTGCTGCCAAAGTAATTCACTGATTATCATGGAAGATCACAGATCAGTAAGACAGATAAGAATCTACAGCTTCAGTGGAATGGTTGTCAGAATAGAAGAGTATTAGGTTATAATTTGAAACATTACACGCACACAGAATAAACTGCAAATTCTGTCAGAACTCTCATTGCACGAGTGCTGATGTGTCACGGTATCTGCTGAAATGATGAATTTATTCTCAGCTGAAGGAGCAGCTGACTCAGCACGTCAACCACTCCTGCAATCCTTGCTCTGCAACAGTGTGAATGTTTTACAGGTGTTTGACACCTGAGATGCTCGACACCTGTAATTTTCACAGTTTGCAGCAGTCAATATGTTGTTCTTCTAGCTTTTAACTTTTATTGCCTCCAAGAGACTCAATCCCAAAGCTTGCCAGCTTCCAATTCACAGTTGAAGTCACGTATTGCATCTAAATCTCTCCAATAGAAGTGTCTTTAAAACCTTTGTAGAACCTAAGTTGTGTCTTGTTTTCAAAGCACATTTTGCTGTCATAAGTACATGTATCTAATGCTAACTTCAATGGCATTGATATTCTTTATCGTAAAGTCATGAAGGAGAATAGAAACTTGAGGGTTTTTTAAACCATAAGATTATTTTCATTAATATAACAATTCACAAGCCTGAAATGAAAATATCTATTCACTACAGTAATTTGAAACCCGACACTTATGTACAAAATATTGTTTGAACTAATGAACCTAAGAGGCTAATTGTTCTATGACAGTAACAGAGGTGTCATCTTTCAGGGAAGCAGTTTATAATAGATGTTGACACTATATTTTGATAGTTTTGATAAGAAAGTTGAGTTGAAAAAATAAGTTGAATTAAAATATACTTAAATTTACCAAACATCTTTAAGACTTTAAATTTTAAAACCCCAGTGAAGCTGAGTGTCATTACATAGTATGGAATACAAAGACAATATTGGTTACTCGAGAATGCCATTTATAGTTATAATACCTGATGGTATTGAGGTAGCCCAATTTGTTAAGCTTATCTACAGCACCACTGTAATATACAAATCTTGAAAGAGAAACTCAAGATCTTCCAAATTGATGCTTCACTTAGAAGCTTGGGAAGGAAAAGACAGAAACAAAGAAACCACAGAAAAAAAACCCAAAACCAACAAACATTCAGAGAAGGACAAAGAACAGAGCAAAATTTAGAGTTGTGTCCAGTTCTATTTTTGCACACTATCTATAAAATACCATTTTGTATAGCTTTACTGCATTTACAGCTTCCCCTTTCACCACACACTCTCCCAGCTCAAATCCCACCCTGATTTCCTTTGATTACACTGTTCTTGTTGGGATGAAAAAACCCAAGGATTGACATAACTGAAATGCAGGATCTCTCAGCTAGAGCTGGCAGCAGAATTCAAAGTACTATTGCTAAAATTTCATCCCCATGATGTTTGATTGTCCTATTATCATGGTATGTGCTTCAGAAACGTGATGCAGAGCAGCAGAAATCACTTTATTTATAAACAGTATAAAGCACTGAACAGCGTGAGAGTTAGCAGATTGACACATAGAATCAGAGTGAATGTGACAGCTCTCCATTTCAAGTTCAGATATCCTAGAGGGTAAATTAAAGGTTTTTCTATACCAAAGAATAAACCTCAGAAAATACTTCAGCTGTCATTGAGCTTAATGTTAGGCTATGGAAAAGCTGAACAAGATCTGTGACAGAAAGGTTTTGTGAGGCTTTCATTTGTTTACTAAACACCAGGGTTTAGATTTTACCTATATTTTTCACATCAAATCCAGAATTTGAATTGAACTGTAGCTTTCAGTGAGCTTTGAGAAATTACAGCAAATGCTTGTTTTTCTACCACATTTTTGCTTGAAGCCTAAATTTGAGACATTGTCAAGAAAGGCACTCAGGCACTTCTAAATTTTATTTTGGGGGTTGTTTTGGGAAGAAAAAAGAATTTAGTAGCTTCTGATTATTTTGCCCATTCATCCAAAGGACAATTTACATTGATGATACTTCTCATTTGCTTAAATGTAAGAATTTTCCCACATCACTCACCTGTGTATGCATTGTGAAGGAAAGGAAGAAGGGACAATTTTTGATTTGCAAAGGGGTTGTTTCTTTCCTGCATCTCATCACCTTGCTTCTTTCAGGAAAAGCCAGGAGAGGATGTTGTTAACACCAATGTTGTTATTTTTTCATCCTGAAATCACTTAATGTTATTTTTAGCCAAATAAGTGTCCTGACTCTCAGTGTGGTCACATGAAACGCTCAAACTGATGCCCCTGGGCACAGAGATGGGATTGCAGATGGATAGGACAATGTGGGCAAGCACTGGCACTCAGTCCCCAATGGGACAAGGCTCAAAACCTAAATTTAAAGTTGGCCCTGCTTGCAGTCAAGTACTGCAATTAGTGAGCTCCAAATATATCTTCCAGCCCCAGTTCTATTCCAGCAGCCACAGATCATTGCCCTCTGACTCATGGAGACTTTGATGTTTCCTTGCCTGGGCAGACTCAAGGCATTTCCACCTCTGATGCCTTTTCCCTTCTCCTTTCACCACTCATTGCTCTTTTTTCCTTACTCATTTCACCACACACGGAGCTTCATTCCACCCTCCTACTCATTCATACTGTAAGACAGCCAGCAGAGAAGGATCTCCTTTTGAACAATCTCTGAATAAGCTATCAGGGGCACACTAAGCTAAAAAACTACTCTGAGTATCTGTTAACAGCTGAAATGTTCCAGAAATGTGAAAGACAACAAAGAAGGTTTAAAGCATCACTTCCATTTCCGGCTACTAGAAGTGGGTTCAAGGCAGAAAGGAAGACAGGATAGTGCTGTTGCAGGCAATTAGATCTGAAATAGCTTCAGCATACTTTAAAATAGACACTATGAAGAGTAAGCAAAGGTAGGAGTCTCCAACTAAAGACTGAAAAGATATATAGGGGTTTAAACTTAATCAGACTTTTAAAAAAAGACTATGGGACAAAATTAATTTTTATGGAAATAATGTATTTCCCATTCAAGTATCGCTCAACTAGAGATGAAGTTTATGAGCAGCCTACAGTAGTGCAAACATGACAAAATCCCACAGCAAGAAAGAGAAGGACCTGCAGAGGCTAGCACTGGAATTAAAACAAGACAAAAAGCTGCACAGAACATTAAATTATACAGCAGACTCATAAAACAAGAATATGCACATAATTTAAAAATAAAATAATAAAGAGGCTCCATGATTTCCCAAACAAATGCAAACATTAGCAGAGTATGAACAGCATGAACAGGACTGGAAACAACATTATTACCACACTGGAAGGAATGAACAACACAGCATTACGAAGTGAATGGGCTATCAATTTTAAAGAAGGCAGAATGTTAACTTCAAATTGGACACAGATGAACAATCTGGTGTTATCAGGACACGGTAATTGTTACTTTTGAGAGAAACACTGCAGGAAAACAGATGAAATTCAAATGCTATAATAAAGATTTTTGTTTCCAACCAAAGAGGTTTATTAAATAAATGAACAGGAAACGAAAACAAGGGAAAATGTACAATCTTACCAATACAGTATTACCAAAGGGGGGAAAAAATCTCAGCTAGAGTAGAAGATGTGTCATGATCTGTGTTTCTTTACTGGGGAACCCAAAACAGCTATGTGAAGAGTTTAAGGCTGGTCCTCATGGAACATCCCAAGAGAGGGCCTGAGAGAGCCCATCCACTTCATGTTCCTCAGGCACAGAGAGCAGGCGAGGTTTTTATTGTGTGGGATTTGCCAGCTGAACTTGGGAGACCTGAAACAAAAGCAAGGAAGAACCCTGCTGCTGGCTCCTGAACCACTGCACTGACCTTCTGCCAATTCCTGATGTGGCTCAGCGCTGCCTGTTTTGGCCCACATAATTTGCTCCTACTTCATCAGGATTCCATCCACAATAGAAACACGGCTTACTGGGATGCCCAAACACAAAAATGGTACAACCTTTAACTAACTCCATTTATCACACAACACCATTTCACAGTCAATGTTTTTTAAACAAACCACAAAAATTCCATTATAAGATTCCACCCAACCAAAAGTGACAATGGATAAGTAACTACTACTTGAAAGTGAAGTACATACAGGATAGGTCCTATAGGATAAGTACTATTTCTGTGCATTGATTTCTTTAATATCTGAGTTTTAAAAAAATAGTTAATAGGACCTTTTTATATAGAGAGGCATTCTTTTGCTATCAAAAGTTTTATTTAACAAATTTGGATGTGTTTGGAATGCCAGTACCACCCAAAGAGGACACAGTGAACGGATAATTGGCCTTGTCAGCTAAAAGCAGTCTTCCTCGGAACATTTAACTCATAGATGCAGTCAATTACCTTCAGGTAATGCCTGCTTCAGGGGCTTTATTGCTCTGTCCCTTTGAAACAAACTAGATTTACTAGCTAAGTTAGATTTATTTTGCCTGAAGTTCCAAAAGCATTTTAGCATAATTTTAGCAATATTAAAATTTCATCCAGTTCTAGTCCTAGGCTTTAAAAACAAAGCCACTGACATCTTGTTTTCAACACAATCAAATATGTATTTATCTTGCAAGTATTTTTGTCCATAACCCTGAATTCATGACTATGTATATTAGATTTATAGGATCAATAGCTAATTTTCACTTGTTGCATTATAAGTGTACTGGACAAATTGTCTTTATATCCCATAATTGGTGGGGAGAACCTTTGGTTTAAATCAGAAGTCCTGCCAGAGTAAAAACAGGGCACAGAAGTGTCCTGTGGTTTATGACACTGTCACCAACATGGTCTCTTCCAAGGAATCTTAGAGAGTCTGCGTTTAGTGCTGAGAAATCCCACCTGACATGTCACAAACAGAACTAAAAGAGAATACTTGGAATATAAAGCCCATGGCTTACATATGGTGCCTGTATCTAGTACTTGTTCAGCACAATTAAAAAACTCAAATCCTTTTTTCTCCAAAAGAAGCACAGAACAAGGCAGACAGATTCACAGAGTTTGACTTGAGAAAAAAGTACTTTTGCTCCTTCTTTATTTCAACTCAAACATAATTAACCCTTTTTACTTTCTTTTTCCTTAACCTTTTTTTAATTTTTTCTTTTTTTTAATTTGGTAAAAAATGGTAGATCTATACTTAAGACAAAAAGAAACAGTCTTGACTGCACAGAAGAGACAATCAAACCAGCAACTGAATTAAGAAGGTACTGAACTTAATTGCTTATTACCAAGACATAAACAATTCACGTTAATGTAAGATTCCATTTTCACTGCAGCTAAAAAACAAAAGCAAAAACACAGAAGATTCAGAGGAAGCAAAAGAAACTTTCTACACTCGGAGAGAACCAGAATTGCAAGTAGTCCAATATTTTTTCATTAACTGCTAATTAGACAGTTCTATAAAGAAGAATGAGTGCTGTTGGATTATGCATCCTACTGCCAAGTCCCCAGATACCTCCTGTATTGTTTATTTTCACAGAAGCAATAGGATTTAATTCTACAGTAATTACTTACCAATTTTCCTCCAGAACAGAAGTATATTACATTTCCTACTAAACTGAAAATGGATTCTATCAAGTAGCTACCGCCTTGCAACTTACTGATAAAAGAGCTAGGGGAAAATATTTTAAGAAGTTGTATTTATTTTTGAAAGGTGCTGAATCCAAAGCAACTGTTGGATGCGAAAAGCAGTGCTAAGAACTGAGAGCTTAGGCCTTTGTATGATCAATCCTAATCTTGCTCAATAGTTACTGGACAGACTACAGTATGTATGTGCATCAATTTCCATTATATATGAGAAATTTAGATATACATAGATATTTTTGTATCTTTCAAAAAAGATCAAGTAATTAATATTTTCCTACAAGTTTGAACATTAATCTTTCAATTGGTTTCTTCAGCTTCTACCTAATTGTAGTGTATTCAGCTGAAATCTACACCAAGTACCTAGCAATGCTATTTTTAAAAGATGCATTCAAAGTTTTTCCCAACACTGGCGTATTGGTGGTGAAGATAGCTTGTCAAACTTTCAAGGTTAGCCAAAAAGTCATTTTTTCAACATGATATTAGAATAGTTAAGCTCCAAGCCTAAACCAGTGAACTAGTCTACAGAATGGAATTAAACGTCAATGGGGATGTGGGAGAAGCTAATGGAATAATTAAAAGCACTCAAGAAGATTCCGTGAAAATGCTGCTTTAAAACCACAGTCTTGAAAAATGAGGGACCAGAAACCAGTTTTGTTGAGAAAAGACATGTTTTTCTTAAAACTCAAAGATTTTGACCAGTTTTAGCCAGCTATCAAGTTTTTAGTTTTAAGTCACTATCAGTTTTAGCAGCCCTATTTTTGAAACCTATTTCTGAATTTTTTTGAAAGAACTCAGCAGACATTTTCCCAACCAAGAGTGCCTTTTTATTAATTTAATTCCAAAACATCAGTGGTTACATCTGAAAATTTCAATCAATACTTTCACTGAGGTTTTTATTGGAAGACTTCATTTCAGCTTCCAGTGACTTCACGCTCACTTCAGGAGAGGAGTGCAGTGAGACCAAAGTCACCTCTGGAAGCAGATCCACCTCACTCTTTGTGGATGTAGCAAGTGCACCATGTGCACTGCAGAGAACAGAAGCCTCTGCACAGGGCTTTGGAGAGCAGCACAATCAGGGTGTGGGGATCTCCAGGTCAGCTTTCTTGGAAAGCAGCCTCAAATCCTGAATGCTCTGCTAGTACATTTGAGCAGCCTTGGGAACAGAATGGGATCTCACCCTACAGACTCGGAGCACAGCTAAGCTAGGTCATGACTGCTCTCACCTGGCTCACCAGATATCTGCAAGTGTTTTCAACTAAACTCTCTGGTACAGCTTGTACAGAAAGGTTAACTTTTTCTGCGAGCTGTAAGAGATGTGTTGCCAGAACAGATAGTGAGTTTCAAGAAGTTCTTGCTCATCACTTCATTAAAGAATATGCTTAGAAAAGACATGAAATTACTGACATGAAAAGATGTGAATTACATGACTTTACTCCTTCCTGAGATGCCCCAACACTTTCCACCAGTTCTTTTCTTGTTAAGTATGAAGGATGAGCCCTTTGAGACCATACAAGTCAATTCCCCCTCTAAGAAAGATTGGACAGCAATAACTGTCAATGTGGACATAAATATGAAGTGCTAATTATTATGCAATACTCTTGTCAATAATAATAATGTAAATGACTTTTTAAAACTGCATACAGAGAAATACACCAATATGACATACATTTTATCAACTGCAGGAGAAACAACATGGGCAATGAAAGACTGCTGGTGGTAATGCACACTGCAACCGTTGCTATTTTGAGCACTGCTTACACTAAAAATGATCTAAACCTTGCAGCAGAACTGCCATCCTTGCAATTTCTTAGCAGTAGTGCAACAGAGTATTAGAAAAGCAACTGTCAATCAACCAAGATTCAAAAAAAATCAAGCATGCCATGGACAACAGACAGAAGTTATTACTAAAATGAAATATGGCAGGGATTGTATTAATTCTTTTTGTTGTCTACATTCTTAGTTGCAGCAACAATAAAAGGTTTAGAATATACTTCTTACCATAAACAATTAAGAAAAAATGCCTTTAAGCTATAGAGCAGCTTCAATTTTTTAAAAACCTCACTGTAAGCTTCTTTCCCACCCAAGGTGTGATTCAACTTTCCTTTATGCTGTCTCCCTTATATCTAAGCACGATTCCCATGATTCAGCCAGTGATATACAGCCTCTTCATTTACCGAGGCATTTTTAAAGTCTTTCACATAGATGCCAAAGAACACAAGCTAAAGCACGTTTGGCACTGTAAAACTGATCCTTTCCTGCCATCTAGGGGACACAAACTGGTGTGCAGCTGCAAGACTGTTTTCAGTTACATGCAGGAAAGCTTTCCATATGAAATGCTTATCTCTACCCAGCAAAACAAAAACCAACTTAACTGAAGAGTGTCACACCTAAGAAAGAAACAATCCCAACATGAAGCCTCATTCTCCTGCCTGCACGGTGGGCACACACACTGTGTAGGCAGCATGCAGCTTTTCTAGTGCACTATCCCCTAAGAAGCAAAATACAGAACACCCAGTGCTGAAAGACCATCAAGGTAATTTTACAAAAAGTTGAAGGTTGTTCCAAGATGCCAGGTTCTATTGCTAGTGTTGGCATCATCCTGGCCAGGTTTCTCGTCCTTGCTCTCCTCACTGCTGCCTTCCAGGCTCTTTCACAAGGCAGACCGTACAAAAGGAAAGAGCAAACTCAGCTAAATGCTAAGCATGGTCAAATGCAGAGACAAAAATCCATACAAGTTCTTTCCCAGTCTTTTGTTTGGATTTGTTTTGTTCTTACTTTGAATGGGAACAGTCCACTAAAACAAACACCCTTCACTAAAACAAACAAAGACCCACGCTTCCCATGGCTGAAACGATGTGACAGTCTCTTTAGGATCAAAGCTGGAGCTTCCCCCAGATGAAAGGAAGCAGGTGCCCAGCCAAGATGTTCTGTGAGCTGGCTACAGCTGCACATGATCAGGCCCCCATCCTGCCCCAGTGAACAGACTGGAGATGAAATTAAAGTGACAATGCTACACTACTGCAATACCTCTTCACCACGGAGCACTCACAAACAAAAACCCCATTAAACTTAACAGAACAACTCAATTTTATTTTGATGACAAATATTTTGAGCAGCTGTGCCCAAGTCCTCTTCACCTTACTGAGTGCAGTGTGTTTAATGAGCTGGAAAGAATCCCTGCTTTGGGGATACTGAACCTCTTTACCACCTAGACAAAAAGTAAAAAAACATAAATACAAAGCCATGTGCCAATCCATTTACAGCAGAATATAAATGTGCAAAGGACACCATAATTTCTTGAACTTAAGGTGATTCACATTGTTCTTTGAGAACAGCATATTAAACACAGAATATTTTCCAAGTGCAAGACTACCTGCAAGATATCTACTACATTCAAATTAGCAAATATAATGCAGTTTCTGGCAATGCAAAGACACACGTAATATTCTAAGGCACCCCTTTAAAAATATTTTAATCAGAGCACCTTTAATTTAACAGGCTCTGAAGTTATTAAAAAAACGCGCCCCAAAATGCCATAACAAGCCTTCCCCCCTGCCAAAAAAGAAAAAAAGAAAAAAAAAAGTTAAAAAGAAATCACAGCAATAGTGCTGTGAACAAACTGGTATTATCAATGGAAAACTGTTGCAGAAAATGAAGTTGTTAGGTGATAACAATCATAGCAATTGTCAGAGATGTTTCATTCTGTAAAAATACTCCAAGGTTTTAAGTGCTAATAAATTAAAACTTCCATTATTCTGATATTCTAACGTCTACAATCAGACCATTTCCTCCTAATCAAAGTTATATGTATTACCTCATGTAAGACTGGATTTATTAATCAAACCATAGATTTACAAATGGTTTTAGCTAGAAAGCATTAAATACAAGATCATACCTTTTTTCTTTTTTTTTTAACAATCAAAGGGCAATATATCCAGCTAGTGCTCCTTGTAAGTATTCAGGACTAAATTCTGAATTACATAAAAATACACCTGAAAATAAATCTAAATTGCAAACTGAAATTAAGTCACCAAACAACAAACATCATTCATACTATAATTTTATTTTTTCCTTTATAATTTGCTTTCCTAAGAGCAAAACAAATCTTATTTTCACACAGTAAAATAGCTAAACATCAGAGCAAGCAGCTTTAATACCAGATTTTAGCCTTGCCTTGCATTCATCCTTTTTCTTTAAGCACTGCTTTTTGCTGACTTTAATTATTTTCTGAACATTTTGACTTGACACTCAATGTAGTCCTACATGTGACTTTTGCTAACTGGCATTAATACACAACTTCATTCAACCAACCACTGTTTCCACATGTATTCAAACTCTTTCCAACACTTACAACAACATATTTGCTGATACTCTTAAAATTTCATTAAGTTTTGTTCAAATAAAATGGAAGCAAATTGAAATTTACAAAGTTTAAAATTTTATTAAAGAAAACTCAGTGTGCTTAAATTTTCAGAACAAGATTCAACAAAAATATTTTGTCATCAAAGGCCTCCAGCCAGTTTGCAAAACGGTTCTGGTAACCAAACTCCATGTGGCTTTTAGGCATGCAGAAGAGCAGAACAGAGCTTCTGGAAAACCTGACAAGCATTTAGATAGGTTGGGTACCTGACTGTTGCTGGGCCTTTGCTAGGAACTGGGTGTCTGCTATTGGTTCTGGTTTGTTGGTTTGTTTGGCTTTTTTCATCCTCATGCGGGGTTTTTTGGGGCGATTGGTGGTTAGGTTTATTCAATGCCAAACGTTCTCAATTAACTCCATACCTTTAGATTATCTCTAGATTTAACTTAATTCCCTTCAAACTGAATTAACAGTTACTGGGTCCAATATTTCACCATCTGTTTTTCAAATTTCAGGTGAAGGAATCTAACTCAAACACCGTCAAAAGTTCTCTGCTTGTGCAAATAAGACCAAAAACCAAAAATGAAGGCAAAATAATTTCTCTGCAACAGAATCGGCAAACATATGTGACAGCAGGTAAATGTCAAGATTAGCTTCACTCTGGAGTCTACAAATACAGCACCATGGTTTTATTTGTTTATAAATCTGGCTTCCCTTTTGATTTTGCATTCATTTAAAAAACAGCACTCTCACTAAAAGGTGAGGAAGGCTCATGTATACAGAATTTAAAATTTTAACAGAATACAGCAAGTCTACATGTAACACTGGCTGCTGTGATTCCAAATTTAATAACCGATTTATCTTTGAAAAGATATTCAAGTTCTAAATGACTATACCAGCACTTAATAACAACATCTTTATGCACTGTACAGAGATGCATCTTCAAGTAGAAGAATATCCTAGAACTATATACCACAGAAACTGTGACTGAAACAGATTTCTTTTAAGGCAGAAGTTCCATTGTATATCAGATTAAAAGCCACCACAATATTAACTATAACTAGCTCATTAAGCATTTAAAAATTTGCATTCATAACTATTAATTCTCGTGCTGGCTAGAACTCTACTAATGTTCCAGGAAGTCCAGCTGGAGATATGGTTATCCTTTGAGGTTAAAGCTATGGCAGAGTAAAGTTAACCTAAACACTACTTTTAATTGTTAAATAAAATGTGCTCATTTATGTTAGTAAGTTAAACAGCTATTTAGAAAGAGGAAATATGAAATACTGACAATGACAAAACAGATTTTAAAAAGCTATCATCAAAAAAGCTATTTATATTCAGAGGAATTTCAATGCTTAAAAACAGATTCACGTATATTCATCCAGTTGAAGATTAGTGTATTAAAAAAAGTTAAGAAAATACTTTTGTGTTTCAGTTCAACTGCGCTTGATTCAAGCACAGCTTAGAGGTTGGCTGATATAAATTAAACATGGTCACTGCCTCAGCAGCCAAAAGTACAGAAAAATGTACATGTTCACAGGATAAATAGAAGTCTCTTCTTTTTGAGGAATAAAAAAAAAAGAAAGAAAAAAAAAAGAAAAAAAGAAAAAAAAAAGCTATCTCACTCCAATACGGGAGGTCATCCACTCCAAGCCTTGGCACAATCTGAAAGGTAAGAGAGGTTATAATTGGTAGGAGTTCTATTCCAGCATCTTGAAAGTATTTTCTACTTGTTTTTATGTGTAAAAACATCTACTTAAAATAAATCAAATCAACTGGAAATAGGATTGAAAGCTGAACAGAGTAAAATAGTGTTTTAAACTAAGTCTACTTAGGCTTTAGCCACAAGAAAACGGTCAAGCATTCTATTTTATTGAAGCTTGGCAGTACTTCAATTTTTTTTCCTTGTAAACCTAAAAGACACTATTCTTAAATGCTTACTCAAAAGTACATGGAAACAAAAAAGTTCTTCTTTTTCTACAGAAAGCTAGACGTTTACATACTAATACTAAAAGATAAAGGGCAGGTTATCCAGACTGAATTGTTTAATGGACAGACAGTATCTCAAGAATTCTAAAATCCCATTACAAAATTAAAAGTATGTTAATATTGAATACTAAGACTGCGTAGGATCTAACCTGCTTCCTAACTCAATTTGCACCTCCATCCATTTCCATTTCAGAAGACAGACTTTCCTTTGATTTTCCAAGGATCTAGTTACCTAGTTTATACCTCTTTGAACTTTATTTTTGTACAGTAAATCAGGGTTTAGCTATCCAAGAATGCTAGCTTCACTCACATGGGGCTGATCTCCCTAGATTTCTATCAGATCTTCCCGAGGAAGACTCAGCTCAGTAATCTAACTCTGGGAATGTTTTTCCTAAGTTGATCTCACTACTGTCATAATTTAAAGTATTCTAAATATTCAACCCCCCCCCTTTTTTTTTTTTAACAGTATGAAGGAAGCAGCCTAGGATGGCCACTGTTTCTAAACTAAACTTCATATTTATTAATTATTACTTTCCTTCAAATGTCAACTTGGTTGAAGATCTTAGGTAGCAAATAAATTGCATATTCAAAAGTGGCTTTAGCAAAACTGGTAGAAGGAAAGCAGAGCTAACTCTTGGAATGAAAGAATACAATCCAAAGACCCCATGAGAAAAAAACCCACTTTGTTCTCACTAACATATTCCACCCTAAGGAAGTTAATGCCACCATTCACTCTACAAGATATCTCCATGGTATCAGGCAATACTTCCTGCTAGAAAGTGAGGTAGATGCTCTCCCTTCCCAAATACTCAGTTGGATTCACCATTTTTGAAGTCCCAAGACCACATTATTGTAAAGGTTGTACAACACAGCTGAAAAAAACCTCTAAATATCACAGATTACAAAAGTGTTTTAAAAAAATCAAGATGAAAAATGAATACACTTCACATCATACAATCAAGACATTATCTAACTTGTTAAAAGGTATCCAAATAATGTTTTATGATCTTTACAGACCAACGATCCAAGGCTAGCCCAGCTTTCCATTTTGGTAATTGTTGGCATAAGGTATACAAATCTCAGAATTAGCTATATTAGCCAGATTTAAACAGGAAGTTTAATATTGGCAACAATTTTGTTTCATGACAGATCTATGTAGCTTTTCATCAAAACTATGTTTCAATACTAATCAAAAAACCCAACCAACCAAAAAACCCCCAAACACCCCAACCTGCCAGCTTAGAAGCTTCCTGTAGTTTAGAATATAAAGGAAGAAAGAATAGTTTATTTCT
This sequence comes from Acanthiza pusilla, assembly GCA_036630365.1. Taxonomy (NCBI): domain Eukaryota; kingdom Metazoa; phylum Chordata; class Aves; order Passeriformes; family Acanthizidae; genus Acanthiza; species Acanthiza pusilla. The sequence goes on along the minus strand of JAXCHO010000073.1, from coordinate 34,463,335 downwards.
TTAAATACAGAAAGACACACAAGAGTAAGAGAGCAGCACAGAGAGAGTAGATAGCTATGTCAACAGCTATATACTTAGGTGGAGGAACATTGGTTTGAGGTTTTCAACAACAAATGGAAGACTTTCACATGAATTTGGAGTTTGAGCTATGAAAAAACCCAGAAGGTTCAATTAAGAAAATGACAAATTCAAAATGTGCCTCTGACTGCAAAGTTCAGAAAATAAGAACTTTCAGAAAATCTGCGTTGGTGTCAGCAGGCTTCTAAATCACTATTCTCATTTACCACAAATTGCCATACTAAGCAGGAAGCATTTACCCTTCTCCTGTCAAAGCACAACAGGACTGAATGTGCCACGGGTGATCCTTTATGGAGCTGAGGGTGAGGTATGCAGATATCTCAGCAGCCGTCATGCAGCCTTTCATGTCCTGCTTGTTTGCAAAGATGAGAACCGCAGCCTTCCGTAAATCCTAGAAATGATTTATAGTACTCATAATAGTTATTACAGAGAACTAAAAGGCTATTGTGCTAACTTAATTTCTTACTGTATTCAAGCTAATCTACAATTACACAGGAGCATGGAGTTTTAGTCAACTTACTGCACTAAATATTTGTTACAATAAGACTGAAAAAACTAATTTATTCAGAAGTGCTCACCACCAGAGAGAATCAAATTGTAATGTATTATAGGATATCCTTTTGGCGTTGACCACATGTTCATACATAACTAACGGAAAGCCTTGTCAAAATACATTTTATAATGCTACAAACCATTCAGCCAGTGGATTTTTTTCTGGTTCAACATTCCAAGTCCTACAATAAATAATATTCAAATGGAAAAGCTTGCTAGTTATCACTCCCTTGAATTGCTTTGAACTTCATTAAACAAGTTCTGTATTGATCAAAGCAGTAATAATTTAAGAAAGCTTTCTGAATTCTTGTAAGTTTAATCCTAGTGTTCCAAAACGGGAGCTCTAATAATGCTGAATCAGCTTTAATAACTAATTAAAATTGTTTTGTTTCAGTATGGAATTTAGCATTCCAAACAGCAATGAGACGAGAACTGGAATGCATGGCTTTAAAAGTGCAGAACGGTAAACAAATGTAATACTCAGGATGCTGACAGATGCAACTAACAGTGTTCAATACATTTCAATGCACACTAAATTCTGAGACTATTTTTCCACCAAGAGAAAAAAAAAAAAACCAACAAAGCTTTATGATCTATATCTGAAAATTTACTCCTATAAGTAGTCCAGTCTAGGCCAATCAACTGTTTTCCAGAGATGGTAGATCACAATTTCCTGAGTTTGAGACTAGAAACTAAAAAACTATGCGGGAAAACTTCACCACAAGAAGTAATTTCACCCCTCCACCTTTTTGGTAGTGAATTTACTACTTACTATTAGACCCAAACCACAATTAATACTAACTTGTAAAGCAAAACTCACTTACGTGAAATATAACAAGTTTCTCAGAGAAATTAAGACAACAGGATTACCTGCATTGTACTAAATCCTTTTCTTTCAAAAATGAGGGAGACTATTTAGATTTAGAGCAACCTTAATTCAACTTCGAAGTGATCCCAAAAGGTTTTAATCTACTTCACCTAAGCCAATGTACAAGTTAATTTAGGATGTTTGAGGGAGTTGACCCAATGCCGAACAGTCCCCTGGACAACATTTAATAAAAATACAACCAAACAATTCTGAAGGAAAATGAACTGAAATTAATTTTCCCATTGTATGATATATGCTCCTTAGTTTTTAGGAACAGGATTAAAACAAACAAAAAAAGTAGGCAATTCCATTTCTCTAAAAAAAAAGTTTAAAAGAAAATGTTTCTTGAAATTTTAGCCATTTAACTGAAACAGCGGTAAAGGACAATAATACCTCATTACATTAATATGAAGCATAAGATATGCACAAGTTCAATATTTGTGAAGTAAAGACTGATTTGATTACAGTCAAGCAAGTCATTAGAAGAATGCTTCATAATAACTTTTCTGTTTATTTATAACTTATATGGTTTTAAAATGTGATCGACATGCATGCACACTTACTCTCTGAATTTTTTTCTGATGGTATAATTTTTGTTAACATAGAAAGCATGAAATGTTATTTGCCTGTTCTCAACAAAACTATTATCCCAACTCCCCACCATACCTCATGAGCCAGCATTCTATAAAGTTCTTCTTTTGTAATAGAAAGTCGCTCTCTATCAATGCTGTCAACCACCAGAATGATGAACTAGGGAAAAACACCAACAGTATAGTATGTAAATACAAAGTACAAATTACAGAAAGCACATTTTCAAGAGACCACCACCATAAGTCTTCCTACAGAAGAGACATATGCTTTCAGGGGACACTAGAAAAGAGAAAGTAACAAAAGAGAGAAAAGAGAGACAGCAACAGAGAATTAAAAATCACTGTTATAATTCTCCAACATATGCTCCAAATCACTTTGCCTCATAAAATTAAAGGCATTCATTAGCCATTGAAAATGACAAAGTATGAAAAACTACGTCAATTTAATGCTGCTGTGACTTTGAGATGCCTAGAAGATGAGGAGGAACAGTAACGGAATTATTCATATCAGGGAGGCTAGGATTAGCATAGTAAACAGATTTCTTTTCTTCCTCAACTGTTTCCAGCAGACAAAGCTTCTAAGTAAAAGGAAAGTTCTTTCCTAGTACTAGAAGGCACTGGATTTCAAACACTCACAAGACAGAATATGAAGAACATTCCACAAGTATCAGAAAAAGAATATATGCATCTCTCCAAATTCCAAAATTTAAGATACTCAAGGGATAAATGACATGAACTTATTGCTCTATACCAGATAATGCTAGCAAAAGCCTCTTTATCCTCATGTGTGTCCTAGATGTAGCTGTACTTTTCCAGATAAAATAAAAAATCAGTCTAAAATACTAGAGATGAAGGCTGAGATATCATCACTAGGCTTTCAGTAGATCCAGGACTGATCACTGATCTTGTCTCTCTTCAAGAAAAGTATAGGAGAAGATAGAGAAAAAGGAAAAGATAGAAAAGCTAATTTTACAGGAAGATGGAATACTAATAATGATATAATGAGCAGTATCTACAAGAGAACTCAGCTTTTAGTAGCAATGGTAAGAAATGAAATCAAAAATATTTTCCATCAATGTCTCAAAAAGAGTCCTCAGAGTCCATCACAAATTCTATGTGCTTTTTTGTACTGATAACCTTTTGGCCTCAAAAAGACTGCCATAAAAAACAAACCCCAAAAGCCAACTGTTGCTGAATTCTACTCCAACTTTTCCAGCAACAGCAGCTCTGGCAGCACCTCACAAGTACTGCACAGCAAGACTTTCCTTCCTCCTTGGATAAAAGCTACAAGCTGATGAGCTTTTTAAATACTGCTGCTTAGGCCTAGAGAAAGTTTCATTCCTTGTCCCTAACAATCTTTATTTCAAAACCATTTCAGACTGGATGTACGGAAGCCCAGCTGACCACTGCAAATCCTCACAAAATTTGCAAATTACATTGCAAAATTTGCTTTTTAATCCACTTGAAAAAGCATACAAAAATCTGATCCAAAATCTATTTCATTATTATTTGATTGCCTAAGAAAAAGTCTAACTTCACAGTTTATAGCATAGATCAAATAACATTAGTGTAAAGTATACAGAACAAATACTTCAAATATTACCAGAAAAATGGTTGCATACCAGAGATACCTCACACTTTTTGAGTTTATTCTTCCTCAGTAAGATTTAAAAACAATACAGCTGCAATCTTTACAAAAGTCTACTAACATTCCTAATAAATAAACACTATTTCAAACAAACTTGTTTAATTTGCAGATTTCAAAGCAGCTTCTCATACCTCTGTGTTTGAATAATAGGTATTCCACGAGGACCGTAACGATTCTTGTCCTCCAATATCCCACATTAAGAAATGAGTGTTTTTCACCACTATTTCTTCTACATTGCTTCCTATGGTTGGAGAAGTATGAACCACTTCATTCATTAAGCTAAAGGAAAAAATATCACACCATAAGGACCAGTCAGCAAAATCCATAAGGCATGTTACAGCTCACAGTTATAACAGATTTTTTGTAGAAATAGTAAATATGTGTAACTGATAAAAAAATATTAAAAATGTAGGCATATTTTTAAAAAGCTATACATTTGAACTTCTCCACAAAGCAGTGACTGTAGGCATCCTTAAAGAAATCAGGAATGAAAAATTAGCACATAAAAGGCATAACAAATGGATAAGCATCTGTGTTTGAGGAGGACTATCCTTTTTAAGGACATTAATGGACACTTAAAATGCACTTGTTTTAAAGTAGAAGCTGGCATTTTAATGATCCCAAATGCAAAAGCACTAAACTGTGCAAAATATAAATCAGAATATAATTTTATCAAAGCACTCTACTTAGTAACTCAATATTAAATCCCAAAGGACTGTTTGATTACATAGCTGAAAATTTCTCAGTTCCACCTTAAGCTTGCTCAAAAATGCTCATGAATAAAAAGTCTTTTTGGAAAACATACTATGCTGCTTTGATATCCAAATATATGGATAATAGTTTAGCTACACCCTCTTCCTTTTCCACAATTACAATAGTAATTATGGTTCTGACAACAATTTAATTTATCATGGATATTCTTGTAATGCTGCCAAGATTTGGGTGCAATGATGCTATTGAAAATGAGTAAGGTAGGACCTGGCAAGATGAAACATTATTTTTAGGAATTCTCCATCACAAATTTTAGACACTGGAATTGAGAAACATTTGGAAACATTTTTGGTTTTTTGCAGAATTTCCATTTATAAATTTCCATTTGCAGGATGGCTAGAATTTAAATTAATTTAAAAATCACTTTCTTTTCTGCAGTTACTGGCAATAGGTTTATTTCTATACTTACAAATTCAGACAGGCTTTCATGGCAAAAAATTTGCAGTTCACTTTGTGCTTGAATGTATAATTTTGTTATTCAATTTACAATTCAGTTTTAAAGCACAACAGTTCCTTCACTTATCCTTTAAATATTTATTCTGTTTAAAACAACAAATACCATTAATGTACAAAGTGTGATCTAGAACCCTAGAGATTCCACCAGGTTACAAAGCTGAATTTTCAAGGATTAAACAGTGACAAATACAAAAATGCAAACAGAAAAACAAGTAGTTCATATACTTACAACTGGTAAAGAATAGTAGTCTTTCCAGCATTATCAAGTCCCACTATGATTACTTTGTGCTCTGCATATAACAAAAAAAAAAAGACCCATTAGTGGAAACAGCAATAATTATAATTCTGGTTAATCACCCTTACTGAAGAAAGCAAGTGCTTGTTTCTCTTATTTCAATACCTTACACAGATTAGTGGTGACTTCAGGACAGAAAAAAGCCAAACAAAACCACAAAGCCTCATCTTCTCTTGAGACTACAGTCTCAGAAAAAGTCAGCACTGAAAATCTTAATAAAGGAATGGTTACTAATGATTACTTCATCAAAAACATCTAGTTTTAGAAAGAAAAGTATAATGAAAAAGTATCATTCACAGCAGTGTATATATTAAGAACACCAACAAACATCCAAAGACTGCAAAAAGTACTACCCAAACATTCAAGCTCAGTAATAACCATTTGGGAAGGTACCATCATCACTCACACAGTAAAACCTAAGAGAGAACTGTATTTTGAATAGGCCACAAATTCTAACTTTGCAACTTCTGAACTGAAAAGTCACAGAATGACAGAATGGTCAAGCCTGGAAGATGACCTCCACGTCTGGAGGTCATCTGGCCGAACCTTTGCTCAACCAGGGCCACAGAGCCAGTGGCCTAGGACTATGTCCAGATGGGTTTTTAATATATCCAAGATGGAAACTCCACAGCCTCCCTGAGCAGCCTGGGTCAGTGCTCAGTCACCCTCACAGTGAAGAAGTGTTTCCTGATGTTCAGAGGGAACCTCTGTGTTTCAGTTTATGCCCAGTGCCCAGTCCTGTCACTGGGCACCACTAAGACGAGTCTGGCTCTGCTCTCTTTGCACCTCTTTTTGTGATGTGAGACATTCCAGTCCCTAAATCACCCTGGCAGCCCATCACTGGACTCTTCCCAGTATGACCATGACTCTCTTGCACTGAGGAGCCCAGAACTGGACACGGAGCTCCAGGTGAGGCCTCAGCAGTGCTGAGCAGAAAGGAAAGATCACCTCGTTCAACCTGCTGAAAAGTCCAGCACAGAAAATAGTACTCTTGCAATTGCGGCAATATTATTTTTTCCTGGCACAGGGGAAGCAAAACAGAAAACAAACAAACAAAACCAGCAAAAATGTACTCCAGAATTTATATGCTTCTCTGTAAATAATCCTTCTTAGAATTTCAAATCCAGTAGCACAACCACTTAGAATGGTGGTTTCTTTTGCTACATGTGTGAAGTTACAACATACTGATCCAATTACTGACAAAAAAGCAAATCACTTGAGAGCAAAAAATTTGCAACTGGATACATAAAAATTCTGTGAACAAGCTCGCTTTTAAAAAGATAACATTTACAATTCTAGGCACTTACTCCAAAGCAAAATATGGTTGACAGTCTAAAGATTTGCTATAAAATACCACATTTGCTCTACAGGATCAAATAAGTTACTAGATCAGAAGATCTATCACAAACATCAGATTGGTGTGTTTTTTCCCCACAAGTGTGTGGTTTAAGGAAGAATTAAAGTGTTTTGGTTTTTGCTTTGAAACCTTTTATATATAGTAACCTAGGTCTTTTCATACTGAATATTGCCGTAATAAAATATTCTCTTGTGGGGACTTCTGTAAGTTTCGTTATGCAGTAGGGTCATAACAGATGGTAAAATGTATTTCCTTGTGCCAGTTCCCCTACTACTGCATCCTATCAACACATTCAAAGGAAAGAACATTTCCTGGGTGTAAACGCCATATTCCTTCTACCCCATTAACAGCAGTGTCAGTAATTAATTACCTTTCCCAATACATAAATAGTAGGAAATCCTCTCTACTTTCAATGCTAATAAATCATGCCTAGTAGCTTGACTGTCCATCTCTTCTTCAAATTTAAATTTAAAGAGCTTTCAAAGGAAAGGTCAAACAAAGAAATACCCTTCTGTTGTGTTCAAACCAGACATGCTGTCAACTATTGCCAGGAAGAAGATGATTTTACTTTTGCAGCATTACGTTTGAGCTATTTCCAAGAAAAAAAAAAAAGAAATTCCAGTCAGGCATTACACTGCTCTCTCATATTGTTATCAGAATACATAATCTTAGGCATGAATGATTGGAGTGTTGGATGATACAACATCACACTACTTAAAGTAATGAAGAAAGAACCTCCATTGAGATGACTGTTTTTGAAAGCCACTGAAGTGTGAATGGTTCAACACTAACTGGAAAAAAGGCAAAGCTTATCTGTGTTACTTCATAGTCAAATGGTGTTTCATACAGTGATTGAATAAGCACAAACAGTAAACAGTCACACAAGTGTTAATTAATGGTGATCTTGGCATGGAAATAGTAAGATGAAATCATGGGTATCTCATACAACTAGCAGTTTCCAGAACTACAGTAACGGAAAACTTTTCACTTACAAACATATTCAAAAGTTGAGTTTCTGTCTAGTTTGATGAAAATACAGAAAACTTACACATAGATGTGCATTACAGGAAAAATGTGGGCTTAAAAACTACCAAACTAAGACAGAACAGAATTTTAGCAAGACAACTACTTGTTTACAAGAGCAACTAGTAGAAGATAGATGCCACATTTAGGAGGAGGGACAGTTAAGGGGTAAACCATAGGCAGTGATGTATTTGTGTTCTGTACTTACAGACTAACCCAAGTTTCTCCCTTTCACTGGCTGGTATTCAAACTCAGTTTAGGTTGTATTCATGAATATCTTCCCAGTCCACCATGTTCTTGGCAAAAGAAGAAGAAAATCCATAACAAAGTTTAGAGAGCAGAAGAGAAGAGTCTTTATTAATCAGGTAGGAAGGGGAAGAGGGGGAAGTAGAAGAAGTAGGCATATGCAGGGGAAAAAAGACAGCATCAGGCTACTACTTAAAAGAATCTAAGGACTTCTTTGATTTTATCAACTATCTCTGGCACACTATTTAAAAAAATTAATATGTAATATTGTTTAAAAAATCTCTGGCAGTTTAGTATTACAAAAACACAGGACAGTGAAGATTATTGTCTTGCAGATGTTAGAAGAAAGACATAATATGCTATTTTCTTCCCTTACTCATCTGTACTTCTATGTGGTAAAAGGGCCCAAACCTGAAAATTCGATTCTCCCAACATGGCTTTTCCTCTATTTTGCAAAAATTAAAAATAAAAATGAAAAAAATTCTGAATACTTTAATGATGAGACTTCCAACATATTTGGAAAAAACACTACTGGAAAGGATACCAATACTTTTCAGGCTGGGAAAAAAAACACTGATCTGGTTCCAAAGAGTAACAATCTTGGAAGCCTCACAGTTGAAGATGGAATGCAGACAGAAGTTTGCTAAAGAGGAGACAGGCGGAATAGCATAATTCTGAAAGTCAAAGAGGTTTCAATACCAAGACTCATTCTGCACACTAAGAGCAACTTTAGAGTCTTCTCAGAAGCACAAAAGAACAGCTAAAATACATCTTGTATCTCCTGACTTGATTACAAGAAAGTAGAGAAACTGTCAATAGCATTTCGTAGTCAGTGGAACGAAAACCCATTTGGTTTTCCACATAATGGTCTCTCCCAACCTGACTGGGAACTGCCAGTAAGCCTAAGTGAAGTAAACTGTGGAGTTACAGAAGTTCAGCCACCTTGAGTTAGAGCTTACCATTATTTCTCTTAAAGCAATTTTTTAACAACTGTAGCAATTATTCACAGCAACCTGTAAGACTATGAATAACTACAGTCAAAAAAATAAACTCCAGATTTGTGAGCTTCTTAAAGAACTCTATCAGACACATACAGAAAAATAAGGTATTGACAAGTGTCAGTTACCTTTATCAGGGTTGCTGATACTCACTTTCAGTTTTTAACACATAGTTTCATTACGAGCAATCTTGATAGTATTGATGGAATGATAAGTCAAGCAAGGTTTACTGAGACACACGTTAACACTAACTTAATTGCTCCACCATCTATTCATACTACTACATGTTGCTTAGAAGAGTGTGCCACTTGACTACTGAATCATAGCTTCAGCAGCTAATTTTTGAAGTCTGGGTTGGTTTTTTTTTGAGCTTCTAAAAGTAAATTTCTAATAGAAGTAAGTTCAATCTGAACTTAGGTCACTTAGTAACTAGACTTTAAATGGCTGCCGGGCATGATATTTTAAATGAAAACAATATTTTGGCAATGTTTTCTGTCAATTAAATTACTACTTGATTATGAGACAATACATATTGAGAGTGGAAAGACTTAGGCACACCTCATCCCCCATGCTCTACTTGATGGAACACCGATGGATCTTTTCGAGTCTTTGCTTTGTTCAACCTTTCCTTTTGCCAATCAGGTGCTGCAGACTATCACACAACTTGCACTAGCCACACGAACTGATACCATGCTCCTCACATAGCGGAGCCTATTTGGAACTTGGGAATACTCCCTCTGTATAGTCAAAATCAATGTGTAAGTTACTGTGCTAGTCTGTTCAACAAGCAGCTTCACAGGACAGCCTATGAATTCTCCGAGGAATTATCAAGATTTGATATAACTTGAAGAGCAACCAAAGTCAACTCAGAAATTACTATCCTTTATTATTGGTAATGATATTTACAGAGAAAAGCAGTTGTGTAGTTAGAGCATATTTCCCATTAGGTCAAAAGTTTATGTTTGAAGCAAATTTTCTACAATGGAATCTCAATTTTGACCATGAAAAGAAACTCACTTCCTTTTCTGTGGTTACCACAAGAAGAGAAGGCAAAAAAAAAATCAAACCCAAAGCAAAAACCAAAGATTACTCCAGCACCAAACCAAGATCAGGACACACCCCAAAAGCCTCTCATTGGGATAAAAGCCAAGGAGTAAATATTTCATGGTATTACCTCATCTCTCTTAACGGTGAGACTAATTTTTCACTAACCATTTAAATATATGAATGCATTAGGTTTGCACAGCAAGATTTTGATAGTGCAGAGGGCTACACAGTGTTTTCTGCGAGAAACTCCTAGAAGCTTCTCTTATGTTTATGCAGCCAAGGCCATCAGCAACAGGTGCAATGCCTTTGGGATAGCATATTTATGATGGGAAAAGGTTATTGCACAGATGCAATTATGGACAGAGAAAAGAGCAGTGAGAATACGTAAGAGAAACAACTCTGTCGACTCCAAGGCTGGTTGCAGAAGGAGGTGGAGGAGGTGCTGCAGGTGCCAGAGATCCACCTGCCCACAGCGAGGCAGCTGTGCCCCTGCAGGCGTAGAGGTCCATGAGGATGCAGAGATCCACCAGCAGCCCATGGAGGACCCCATGCCAGAGCAGGTGGATGCCCAAAGGCAGCTGTGACCCCACTGGACACTCACGCTGGAGCAGACTCCTGGCAAGAACCTGTGGACCTGTGGAAAGAAGTCCACTTTGGAACAGGTTTGCTGGCAGGTTTGTGACCTTGTGGGGGATCCACGCTGGAACAACCTGTGCCTGAAGAACTGTGCCTTGTGAAAACAACCGATGCTGGAACAGTTGGGGAAGAATTGTAGACTTTGGGAAGAACACACATTGGAGAAGCCCATGGAGGACTGTCTCCCATGGCAGGGATCCCACACTGGAACAGGGAATGGAGGCCCCCTCATGAGGAGGAAGGAGTGGCAGAGACAACTGACCACAGCCCCCATTCCCTGTATACCTCCTGTAGGGAGGCAGTAGAGAACCAGAAATCAAGTTGCTCCTGGGAAAAAAGAGGGAGAAGTAGGGGGGAGGTGTTTAGAAGACTTGGTTTTATTTCTTATTAAACTGTTCTGATTTGACTGTAATGACTGTTATTAAGTTTACAAATTGAGTCTGTTTTGCCCATGAGGGTAACTGGTGAGTGGTCTCTCTCTGCCCTTATCTCAACCCAGAAACCTTTTGCTGTATTCTCTCTCCCCCATCCAGCTGAGGAGGGGAGTCATAGAGCTGCTTTGGTGGCCATCTGGCATCCAGCCAGGGTCAAACCACCACAATGAAGAATAACTTTTCTTCCAAGAAATACTATACAATAACAAAGACAGTGTGTTTTCCTGAAGATAAATATTGACATCATAAGTTACTATATAGGCAAATACTAAAAGCCACCAGTTATCTCCCGCTTATGGATCTCTTTGGAGTCTTTGGAGTACTTCATGGAAGAAAAGGAGTGGCAGATTGCAATATTTGATGAAAACGAAAAAAGGTACTTAATACTTTCCTGGAGAATAGGGGAAACATTGAATCTTAACAAAGAGGTTTGACAGCTCAGAAAAGTAAGAAATTAGCAACAAATTTAGAAGACTCTGTCAGAAGACTTCAGGAACGATGTGGTAGGATAGTGTATATATGAAAAAAGAATAAATGATCTGGGACTGGATCCCAATCCCATCCCATGAAAGACAGTTTGATACACAGATGTCAATGTGCACACACACTGAGACTTTGCTCTGGTATTCACAGAATTAGAACGGGTTATGTGCAATTGCAGTGACAAAACTATTGAAGTACACCAGGCACTTGTCTCCAAAAACTTGCAACAGAGCATTGCACAAAAAAAGGCTCATCTGCATTTTCAATAACTTTAAAGAGGAAATGAGGTACACATATGGAAACGTGCTGAGAGAACAATTAACAGTAACATAATTTTGCCTGCTCCAAGCTCAGGGCCTCAAGGAAAAACAATACAAAGTCCTTAACGACTTAATTTTCTAACCAAAGATGGCTAGGTAAAAAAACCCAAAAAACATTAAAACAAATACATTAACAGAAAAACCATAATTTTCTATTTTTATGATAACCATCTGAGGTAAAGGTAGTGGCAGACAGAGATTCTGAACTCTGAATTAGAACAGGAGCCATGATTGCAGGGCTGGATGAACTGGGCAGGAGAGCATGGAAAGCGATACTATCCCCTTACGACCTTTTCATTTTTGGCTGGAAAACTGATTTTCTTGGGTCACTAACTGTATTTAACTAGCATGTTTGCCAAAACACAAACAGATCTTTACCTTGAAGGCCCCTATGCGTTTGGCTTTTTTTTTTTTTTTCCTTTTAATTAAAGACTAAAATAACATGATTTTAATAACAGACCCCGACTTAAAAGGAGGATCGGCGAAGCCAAAAAGGACCGTCATTGTCTACCCAAGCTTCAGCAGTCCTGGCCGCCGCGGACCGCGGGCGCGCACCGCCTGAAGCGCTGCCCGGGGCAAACGACGCGCTGAACGCGGCCAGGGAGGAGGGGAGAGGAGGGACCACCTCGGGAACTGAAACAAAGCGACCCCGAGCATGAGGCGCCGCGGCACCAGCGCTCACGGCGCTGCACAAAGCGAAGCCCAACTTTTGGCCGGGCGGGCCTTCAGGGGACGCCCGGCGAGAGGAGCCGGCCCCGAGCCCCCACGGCTGTCCGCGGCCCCCGCAGCCCCGCGGGCTCCACTCGCCACCCGCCCCGCCGCCAGCTCGGGCCCACGCGCCCACCTTGGCTACCGAAGAGGCTCCACAGCTTGGCGAAGATTAGGCCCATGCCTGGCCCCGGCTTCACGCCGAGCGCCCGGGGCACCCCGAGCTCAGGCAAGCGGCGGCAGCGGCAGCAGCTCCCCCGGCTCTCTCCGCGGAGACTCCCGCAGCGGCCCCGCGGCAGCGCCGAGCGGGCGGGCCCAGGAGGGGCGGGCACGCGGCGCGGCCCCGCCCCGCCAACGGCCGCACGGAACCGCCCCCGCGCCGGCACGGCCCGTGCGCGTCACTGCGGCGTCATGGCGGGACAGCCGCGAGGAGACTCCGGGGCTGGGGGACAGCCCAAGGGCCTGGGGTCGGCACGGTCGGGAGGACGGAGCCGCCCCGCAAGGGACGATTCCGCGGGGAGCGCTTGGTCCCCGCCGCGGTGGTCAATGCCGGAGGGGGAGATGCTAGCAGCGCGCCTTTCCCGTGCCCGTGTTCTTCAGCCCGGCGGTGCCGCGGCCGATGCACGGCCTCTGCCGTTGGGAAGGGTTGAGGGTTTCACGGCAGGCAGGGCTCTCGTGTGTAGCAAAACTTGTGAAAGCAGCGGAGTCGCTCTCAGGGCTGTGCTGCAGGTTCCTGCACACTGAGCTGTTGAGTGGGTGCCCCCCTAGGTTTCCTCAGCAGCACCTTGGGGAGGGTCAGTAAGTGAGCACGAGTCGGTCCTAGCGAGTGAGCCCGCGGGCACTCGTGTAGGAGTGGTGGAAGTACAAAACCTGTTATTTTAATCCACTCGGCACAATTTCAGAAAAGCAAACAAGAATAATAAATAAAAAAGAAGCGATGTCAGCAATGTCCTGTCCGATAAGCTCGGGCGCTCCCCGGGCTCTGCTGCCGCCCTCCCGTGCCCTGGCGGGGTGGCAGGGCCTGCAGCCGCTGCTGCCTCGGCGTGCCCGGCTCCCATGGTGACACCGCTCCGGGCACTTCCTGCTGCCGCCCCGGAGGAGGCGGGGCCGGGCGGGCCCTGGCGGTAGGTGTGGGTCGGGCGGCGGGCCGGGGTCTGAGCGCCGCCGCGGGAGGGCCGAGCGCGGTCCGGCTCGGCATCGGCATCGGCACCGGCACCGGCACCGGCACCGGCGTGCTCCGCCCTTCTCGTGGCGGCCCGGGCCCTGTGTGCCTCGGTGTCCGTCGGGGCTCCGGCGGTGGCGGCGGCGCGTCCCGCGGGGTACGGCCGCCTACCGGGCACCCGTGGGCTGAGGAGCAGGGACTCGGGGAGGTTGCGAAGAGCTGCGTGTCCCGTTCGTCCCGCTCCCTGATGTTTTCAATGACGGGGGAATTTTCAATGAGGGAGGCCCAAATTCCGCTCCCCACAGCAATGAGCCGACTGTCGTTTTCCTCGTGTGGGAAAGGGTGGGCAAGGGAGGTGTGAAAGTCTTTCTCGGCGTCTCTGGTTCCGGCTGCGTTTGACAGCTCGCAGTGTTCGTGTGCATAGGTAGATCAAAGCCCTGATCCGCCATCGCGTCCCCCATGCAGTTCCCCACAGAGGCACATGAAAATCTGTGAGGTCGTGAATGGGGAGGGGATGCTCCCTCAGTGGCTTTCTTCTGAAGTCCGTCAAGCCTTTCCTGGGACAAGGTATACGGCACAGCAGGTCTGGGGAGAAAAATCACCTCTCTCAGGTATCGAGCCTGCCTCCTGCTGAACGTTTGAAGTCTGGCTTTTGCACTTGACAGAGCACTATGCAGTCTTCCTCATCAGACTGACTTCCTACTGTGTCTGAACTTACAAGCACCTCTCCTATCCCCCCTCAGCAATGTTCACCAGCCTGGAAGACTGCAAACTGTTTGGTCTTTCCTATATATAGGAATTCCCTATATATATCATAACCACCTTTCCCTTTTTTCTAAGCTACATACATTTTTTAGATAGTGGCCACAGAAAGGGCATATATATGCTTCTGAAGCTGGGCCTTACGTGGGTGTGCTCTGAATCTCCAGTCCTGTGGTTTTGACATTTGCAGGCAGCTTACTGTGGTTTTATTCTTTTGATGGCTCTTTTTGACTGCAGAATTGTTTTTCATTTGTGTATTGTTCAACTACGTGACCTGAGCATGTCTGGTATTTATCATTTGAATGCAGGTGTTGAATACACCTTACAGTTCCTGTGACCGAGAAGCTGTTCTGCAGTCATATTGCATGCCAGGTCCTATGGACTGGTCACAGTCAGGTCTTCTCCAGTTCTGTGTTCTGTGACTTCCTAAAGTGTTCATTAACGGTGGTTAAAAGCGCAGATGTGGCATCATGCTTCTGTGTGAGTATACTCCCATTTATACTGGGACAAGCGAAATCCCTTGGTTTTATTGTTTTTCTATTGGCCCTCATTATATTGCAGTCATTGTAATATGCTTGACATCCTGTTCAGAAAGACAGTAGTTTCTAACACATAATTTTTTTTGGTATGAAATTTTGGACTATAGAGATGCTGCCTTATTTGTTGACATAGTTGTCATTAATTTGTATATGGGACTAGATTCCTTTTCATAACGCATTACCCTCATTTATGCTGGGGTAGACTAAATTTCTTCCCAGTAGCTGGTACAGCACAGTGTTTTGGATTCAGTGTGAGAATAATGTTGGTAACACACTGATGTTTTGGTTGTTGCTGTGTTGTGTTTATCCTAAGTCAAGGACTTCTTTGTGTCTCAAGCTGTGTTAATGAGGAGGTACACAGAAAGCTGGGAGGGAGCACAGCTGGGACAGGTGACCTGGACTGGCCAAAGGGGTATTCCACCCCATGAAACATACATGTAAACGGGGGGAGTTACCTGGAAGGGTGGCTCTTCAGGGGTGGGGTCTGGCATCAATCAGCAGGTGGTGAGCAGTTGTGCTGTGCATCACTTGTCTTTATTCTTAGTATTGTTGTTAGTGGTAGTAGTAGTAGCAGTATTGTTGTATTTTACTTTGTTTCTGTTATTAAATTGTTCACATCTCAACCTACAAATTTTACTTTGGGCTCTCCTCCCCATTCCACTGGGCTGTGGCGACATGTTGCTTAGTTGCCAGCTGGGCTTAAACCACAACTCACATTTAGGGAATTTCACTGCAGTTCTGTCTTTTGTGGGCAGTGTTTTTCAGCAAGAGTTTTAGGTTTTGACCACCTACTGGCTCATGTTTCATGGTAGCACTAAGTCACATTTTAAAAATTCGATAGGTCCAAATGCTGTTGCCAACATGCTCTCAGATCAGTGGTTGGTTTTGCATGAAGAAGTAATTGTGATATCACCTCGGTCATTCAGTGATACTCTGTGGCCAACATTAAATAACCCATTTACTTCCTTGAAGGATACCCTCATACTGTCAATATTGAAGTCACACGTAGGGCTTATAAACAGCACATTTCTACCAATTTTCAAATGTCTGCTTAATTATTTCAGGATTCCAATTCTTAAAAAAATTCACAAGTGTGGGATTTTTTAAAAGGGTAGTTTATTATGCTTCTGAAGAAAAAGCCTTCCAAATGTGAGCCATATGGAGATTTTTTGTGTTTGGTTTTTTTTCCTGTAATGTAGGCATTCTAGGACAACAGGCACATGATATGTCACATTTTCTGAAATGTTAAAACTGAGCTTTGGTGATTTCAGTTGTATCAACTGTTGTAATACTGTTAGATTGTAATACTATTGTAGCACTATTAGATTCCCTGGAAATAGCGAGGTAAATTATTTGGGGGATTTTGTTAGATTGTAAAAAGATGTTAATTCAATTACCATTTCTTTCTTTCAATAGCTGCTAATGTTGCGAATAAAGCTTTGAAGCTCCTACCCATGAAAGTTTACCTTTGTCTGGACTCAAAAGTAAGTCTAAATAAGATCACATTCTTCTAGCATTAAGATTTGAATTGAATCAGAAATACTAAAAATTAAAAAATATTTTTGAGGGGTTTTGTATTATAAAAGTGACAAATAGCCTCTTATTCAAATAAAATTAGTACCAAACATTTCAGTCTCTCTTCTCTGAGTATATTTAGTACAAGGAAAATGTATTTTAGTAGTCAAAATTCCATGTTACAAATGGAATAAATCTAGAGTGATGTTCTCTCCTTCTATTTAAGTTGTTGTAAGCAAATTTAAATTTTTAAGAAGTCCCATTTCAGACTGAAGTGTATGTAATTTTTCAGAATACAGGTAATAGAGGGGTGGGCAGATACCTTTTGGGAAGATAACTGTATTCTATTACCTACAGAGAAAAATAGTAAAGAATAAAATCTCTGTCAGGACAGAGCTACAATAAGACTTTATATTTGGGCTTTTCAAGAGGATTTAAAGCAACATCTTGAAATTTCCTGTGTCTTTCATCCATGTACTTTTTTCACTAGATAGCTTGAAGGTTTATTTTAGGCATCAGTTGAATTTCTGTTGCATTAATCCTTCACTGTTCTTACTGTGAAATTAACACAAATTCAAGTGAAAACTTACTTAGTTTTTTAAGTATATACATAAAAAAATCATTGCTCACAGTCCCCGTTTTGAATTTTCGATAATTTGAACTATGGAGGAAACCTAAGAAGTTAAGCTTGAGGAAAAGAAACCTGACAGAGAAAATTAAGATTATCTCTGAAAATGAACAGATCTGATGATGGAATAGAATACAGATATAAAAGTTGGGACTTAGAAGAGTCAAAACTAAATTCCATCAGGAGCCTTCATGAGTGAATTCTGGAACTATGAAATTTGTTCTCCACAGGGATAGCTAGGAGAGCTTTAACAGGACAGGATTTAGAGATGGTAACACTTCCTTCACATTTCAAACACCAATGCAGTAGCCCCAGAAGGTCTGGCTTGGAAGGATGTGACAGCAACAAAAGCAGTAACCTTATTGTAAGGTGATTGCAACTGCTAAAGATATTAATGAACGTATTTTGCAGTGTAGTTGAGAGTAGTGTTACAGTCATATCCCGACTAATATTTGGAAATCTGAGTGCAAAAAAATTACATTATTAAAATAAGAAGAATCAGAAACCACTGCTTAGTTTGTGGGTACATCTTAAGTTACATTTATAAACTTACAGAATATGATAAGAACCACTAAGAAAATACTTTGCTTATTTCAGTTCCTCACCAGCAGATTTTAAAATCTAAAGGAAGATGTCCTTTTTCCCTAAAATTTCTTTCCAATATGAAGTTGAAGAGTATCTCACTAAAGTGTTCAGAAATAAAGAGGTATGTGACATAGTTCCTACTAATCATCAACAGATAATTTTTTTGTGTAATAGTAATACCTTACAATAAAATAATATCTTCACATTAAACAGTTTTGTATATAAAATAAGAGCTTTGTATTTAAAATATTTTTATCTTTAAAATATAAAATTAGTATTTATACCCATTGGCTTAAAGTAAAATACAAATATTTAAATTAAATTTAGCATAAATCAGAGAATTCAATTTTGGATACCACTGAAGAGTGATCATAGATACTTAAGCGCATATTAAGCACATAATATTGTCAAGAATTACTCCTTTACTCCAATGTAAGCTACTACAGACAATCATTTAATTCCTAATGCTAAGGATAATAAAGTTGCATTTTTATGTACGTTTTTATCCATATAAAAGTTACTAATTCATAGTTTTGAATCTACTCTTCATTTCTTTAGGACTGGTCTTTGTACAATATTACAGAGCTGTCTAGAAGTTGCTTTGATACTTGCAGCAGACTGTTTACAGTGATTTTGCTGATACAGCTGTTTTTCCAACAAGTATTTTTCAAAAAATTTATGAGGCTTCCAGTGGAATTAGGCATCCAGACATAGACATTCCTCACTATTGCACACTGCATAACCATATCCCTTAATTTCTACAGAATGTTTATTCAGTGGGGTCCTTTTGCATTGTGCAAGAGAGTTCTGTGTGAATCTCTTAATATAAAAGCTCTTCTTTCCCTTTCAGCTTATCACTGCTTTAGGTACACAGGAGGCAGAGAATAAATACCAATCTCTGTTAAGTCATCTATCCCATCCACCAGGTTTTACAACTGTAAGAGTGAATACACACTTGGCCTCAGTGAAACATGTGAAAAAATTGCTGTTTGAAGAGATCCAGAAGGTTTGTGCAATTTCTTTGTTACAGCACAAATAATAGGGTATTTCATCTTTTACCTGAACGTGAGACCTTTTCATTACTGGAAACTATGCCTTACCTTAAAGCATCCACTAGTATTAACATTATCCAATCACACTGATTTCCTGTCAACATTAAATGTTAAATGAAAATTCGTTGTGTACCAGTATCCCTCATCTAATTCCTCCAAGAAAGGCAGTAACAGAGGGAAAAGACATCTTACTCTTTTTCATATGGCAGATCCAAACTTTAGATAGGATTAAGGTGCTGTAGTGGTGAATACTGTAAAGGTGTCATAAGTCTGTAAAGAAGATGATAGATCAAAAGTGTAGTTCAGTATGCTGTCTTCAGCAAGCTTAGAGCACTTTTATTTAAGATTAAAGGAGAATGCCTGTATATCTCATTGTAGAAACTGTTCAGGAAAGTGAGAAAGTGGGTATGATTTGGAAACTGGAGCCACCATGATGCCCTGCAGATGCTGTAGTTTCTTTTTTTAAATCTGTTTTTAATCTTTATATAGTTTTCTGGATTTTTACTTAGCTTAATTAAACATTTATTTATCTGATAATACGTAAACCATTATGTTTAAGAAATGTATTATTTTGAAACTGTGTCCTAGATCTTTAGTCTGTCTAAAAAGATCTGGTTCTTCTTTAAATTATTAATGCTAGTGGGTGTAGAGGGAGCTTTTGCATGACAGGAGCCAAGACATTTCTGTGATGCAGAGTCAGTTGACAGTGTTCTGCTGGCTGGGATGGTAATGAGTTATGCTAATTTTAGCTTGATTGTAGAAATCTGGAAATGGGTATTGCAGGGTTATATTTTGCTTCAGGGGAAAAGGCTTTGCTGAAAACTGACTTAGGACCGGCTTTTCACAAGCCTTTGTATTTTGAAGTGTGATTACATGTTAGAAAAGGAAACCACATAACACTTCTGAACTAAAGTATGATCATAGATTTTTTTCTTTCTTAAGAGTAAATATTTATTAGATGCAAACTGATTTATGGTTTTACATGCTTTGAGGTTATAATTAAGAAGGCTCAGGTGAGAAGACATGGTCTTGTTTAAATCCAGCAACCTTTATGAAATGTCAAGCTGTCATTTATTTCAGCTAAATGCATAACTCAGCTATCGGTACCCAAACTTGGGCTGACAAGAAAAATGAAAAATATTGCCAGCCTGGCTTATTAAGTAAGACAAGCAATACATGAGTAGAGTTAAACAGTGGCTTATAACTAAGAACATCAAAGGGTTAACACAGATTACACCCAGGTTTCTGCAGTGGTGTTACTGTGTTCTGATGACAACTCAACACAGCCTTCTTCCAGAAGAAAGCAAAAACCACTGGGAGGGTTTTGAGTGCCAGAACACTCCCACTCCCTGAAGCCAGTTCTCAGTCAGTCTCTTTGTGGTCTTGTTATTTCTGAATTTATTAAATGTTTAGTCTTTTACACTGGTATTTTTAATATAGACTGCCCCCTTGCATACTATTTCCTGGCTGCTCTTAACTGTTTTCATTACCTTTGTGTTTTATGCTCTACAGCTGTAAATTATGAATGAAAACACGGTTTTCAGTCCAATTATGTATTTGAATATTAGGTTTATCAGTAGTGCTTACTAATTATGGTTTTTTTAATGAAGCAGCAGTTTAAAGGACTATGCCTTCCAGTTCTCGAGCACCCAAAACTTCAGGACATTTTATTAATTCCTGTCATTGGACCCAGGTTTGAAATTTTCAGTCTTTAATCTTAAATGTTGTAACACAATTTTCATACGGATTTCTTGTTAAACAGTTATGGTAACTAACTCATTATAAGTGAGGCACAACTTCATTTGTTTATGACCTGGTGGACAGTCCATATACTAACCAGATCAGGGTTTTAGTCCTAAAAAAATGAAAAAAACCATAGAGTTCTCTCCTTATTTATAAGACTAATGATTTATAGGGAAAAAGTGACGTGTGCATCCTCCCTGGAAAGCCAGGTAGATGGCAGATAGAAAAACTAAACTTTTGCTGTGGAATATAGTACTATAGTACGGGCAGGGTTTTTTTTCCACTGGAAGAAATCAAGTGGAATCAAGAATTACTCAGCAGTTGTTAAACACAAAAAAATCACTGCACAATCATCTGGTGTAGGAAGGGGTAGAGGACTATTTGTCCACCCCAGTAAAATTTATTTTTGTTCCTGTGTCAGGTTCATTATAGTGGCAGAATGTGACATAATCTGCATTATTTTGAGGATTGGTTTTCTTCTTGACTCTTTCCTTTGATTTCTCTGGGACTAAAATAAATTTTTTAAATCTAATACATGATAGTAAACTTTTTCCATTATATTCTGACAAAATCAATATTTATGAACTAGAGTTTACTTGGGGAGTATTTGGCTATTTTTTTCAGTATACCTTTTTTTTGGCTCAACTACATTTTGTATTTCTAGGCGAGATTTAAAAAAACATGAATCTGAGGTCATAGTTGGAGCTCAGTGTGGAAATGCAGTACTTCGAGGAGCACACGTTTATGTCCCTGGGATTGTATCTACCTCAAGATGTAAGAGTTTTCTAAATCCGCCAAAATAAGTTTTAAAGATGGCAGAAAAAGTGTCACCCTTGGATAACAGATAAATAGTGACATGAAATTGTTTTCTATTCTCAACTGACATTAATCTTACAGTTGTAATTTATGGTATTCACACTTTTTAAAGTTTTTGTGGCTTTTGTTTTTTTTTTAAGATTTTCACTATTCTTCATTTCACTTGTTATAAGTTAAATGTAAATATTTCTTACCTGGCCTGTTTTAAATTCCTTTTTCCATATGTAATTCCTAGCTGAAGAATTAGTTCTCAAGGATTTAAATGTCTTGGTTTTCATTTCAAAACCTTTTTAAGGAAAATTTTCAAACTAAAACCTCTTTTCTTTAAGAGGTTTTTTTAATACTGAATACTGTAACTTTTAATATGCATGTTAAGTTGAATAAACTTACAGAAGTTGGCTGCTTTGCAGTCTTGTAAAAAAAACCAAATAGGATCCCACATCTGGATGGTGACTGGTTGTATCTTGATTATTTAATAGATGCTGTTTCCAAATTTGCAGTCACAAAGCCACTTACCTTCATGATTCTGTTAGAAGTTACAAATCTAAAAAACCCAGATTCTCTTTTTTCTAATCCACTGGTGATTCATTTGATATTGTTTATGTAAGAGAGATGTAGTAAAAATCTTTTTTTCATTGATGAGAAAAATCTTCAGTTTTTATGTCAGATTCTTAAAAGAAGTGGAAATTATGCATCAGTGCCTGTGATAAAAAAATCTACATATGCATGCTTTGTGTTCAGCAACCTATTTTTTTATTTAAATGTCAAATTAACTTTATGTAAAACCAGTGTAATTTTGGATGATTCACCTTATTATTCCATTGTGTTGAGATCTAGTAATCATCTTGATTCTTATTATTAAACAAAGTGAGTCATAAAAGCATTTATCTAGTCACTTTGTTTCCTTTCAGGAAAAGACCTTCAAGAAGTTTTAAGCATATGCTTAAGTCCCATTCACTGAACAGGAATGTTTTTCAATCTAGGGCTTGATAATGAAATAAGTATATTGCCATAGCAGTTGTTGAAAGTGCTTATTTAGACAACTCCATAAATATTCAAATCCTTCTTTGAGTCAGCTAGTGATTTATTATAATTGCTGCATGTAATTATGTGCATGTAACATCAATTCAAAGAAAATAAAGATACTATAAAACTTTAGGAACACTTCAGGGGAATTGCAGATAAGAAAATAAAATAAAAGGGCACGCTACCCACTTGATGCCAAATATAATAAGGCGGTATTAAGCACAGATGGTCTAACTAGGGAAAAAAATAGTGAAGCAAGAACATGTATTTAATCACTGAACTTGCAACCCAAAGGAGGGTAAACTAGTGATCAAGGGGCTTTGAGCTTAATTGAACTAACCAAACCCTAACTTTGTGTTTATGGAATGCTGGTATAATCTACAGAAAGCTTAAGAACTCTATGCAGGACTAGTGTATTTTGAAAGGATGGTTGTCAGCAAAGAGTGACATAAAGTCATTTATGTTTGAATACTGCAAAAATCATTGGCAGATACGATTGATGGAAGAGTTAGGTTGCTGCACGTTTTTGTTCAATGAAGTTTAAGTAGACAGTAACACTGAGCAATTACATCATGTTTTGTGTCACACTGTGTAATTAGAAGAAGTGTAAAAAATATATTTTCAATGCTACACAAAAAATAGTACCATTTAAGAATTTCAGGGCATTTGGGCATAATCAGAAGGCCACTTGAAAGTGGAAGAAAGGATTTTCTAGTACAATTCAAAGAATTCTTGGGAAGCTGAACTGTCATTAGTCTTGTTATATCTTCTGGTTCCTCCAGCCTGTCAGTCAGCTCAGAAACGCAATTTTGGAAAAAAACTTATTGCTAGCAGAAGAGGCTTTTATTTTTAATCATGTTTTTCAGGCAGTCAGCACATGGAACTTGCTTGCTATTCTGTAAAATCATCTAAACCATCCCCCTTTTATATCTTTTTTTTTTTTTCCAACTCAGAAAGTTTGTTAAGTCTGTAGGATTACACTTCTCAAGTTTGGTGTATATTTACATACTTTACTGATCTTGTGGGTTTTAATTGGAGATGTAAAATTTGCTAAAAGGATTATTGAGCACAGCAGTTGCCTTAAAGGGAAGAGAGCCAGACCAGAACCAGAATATATAATCACTTGTGTTAAAGCAATAAATAGTTAGAGAAAAAGCAGCTATAGCTATGTTCTAGGTAGCTATTGAGAGGTCATTAGATACATTTAGCACTCCTGTCTTTGCTCAGCAAGGCTGAGCCCGTGTTGTTTGATGTACTTGTGTGCTTGGAGCACACTGGAGACTGGATCCTGAAGAGTACTTAAAACTATGGCTGACCCTGCCATGATAAAATAAATGAAGTGCAGGTTTGTGTCGTCTCTTAGAAAACAAGACACAGTGCCTGACTTGCAGCTTGGTGTCTCTCAGTAGCTCCAGTCACTTGGTGGCCATCATTCACTGTGTACAATTTTCAGGCTTTATATCACTTAATCGTCTTTGGTTACATTTAGAAAGTGTGGAGTTTGGTATGATAGAAGAGTTGAAGTAAGCAGTCTACTGAAAATGCTAAATTACTTGGTCACTACTGTTTTGTTAAGTGTCATACTGATCTCAGACTTTCCATTCTTCTTTGTGCAGTTGTGAAAGCTGGAGATCTGGTTTCAGTGTATTCAGATATTGAAGGGAAATGCAAAAGAGGAGCCAAAGAATTCGATGGAGTCAAAGTTTTCCTTGGAAATGGGATTTCAGTACTCAGTCGCAGTGAAATCTTCAGTTCAAGTGGCCCATTGAAGTAAGTCCATAGTAATTGCAATCTACATGTAAAAATCTGCAAAGGGAAGAAAGAATATAGGGAAACACTGAATTATTTTGTACCTTTTGTGAAGTCACAAGATGGCTTTGCATGTTGGCATATCCAGTATTTTTTGGGAAGCCATTAGTTTCATAGAGGGATCCAGATACCAATTTACTTGAGAGGCAGGAGGAAATATGTGGGAGTCTTTTCATAATTTATGTTTATTCAGTTCAGTAATATCAAACAAACAGAACTGGCAAATGTTTGCACTGTGGCAAATTCGCATTTTTGTAAATTGTGTTGTACTACTTCCCCATTTGGATGGAACAGAAGTGCAGCCTTGTCAATTTCTCCATCTTTTAAAAATATCTGTAGATGATGCTTTTTTTTGGTGGGACAAGGGACAGAACATAAGGTCAGATATCTTAAAAAAATTACTAACATTTGCCAAAGTAGTTACCTATTTAAAGATTACTTGCTTTTCTGTTTTGTTGACGAAGCATATGGTTTATTCCTCTCATATCACCTAAAACACATATAAAAAGTAACGTAGAAGAGCATGGACATCAAATTAATGACCAAGACTTTACATCCTGAGAACAAACTACAAAAGTTCTAGTGGAAAAAAAAAGTACATTGTCAGAGAATTTCTGATTTATGAGAGCTTAAATATAGTAAAAGTAGTGGTAGGATGTACCTGTTGAGTTGGTGACGTGAAATAGCAGCATGTAACACAAAATCTGGTGTCTGCAAGTTTGCTTTCTCATATCCTTCTTTCTTGTTGGACTGTCCAGTACATATGCAAAATAATACTCATTCTCTTTAGTAATCTTTTGTTTGCAGGCTCAGTATTACTTTTTCATGGTTTTCTCTTTATTGTTACCCATTTCCTGGTGCGTTTGGTTTAAGAATTAAATCTGTGTCAGAATTTCATCCGTATTTAAAACTTTTAAGTGACTTTTAAGTTCAAACCTTAGCTTTGCAAGAAAGTCAATGTTCCTGCAAGGCTTTTCATATAGGATTTCTGTAGTTATTTGGCTGAAATCTCAGAAATTTAGGAAATGGAGGAAAATCTAAGTATGAAATCATATGCCGGTGCCCTAGTGCATACACAGGGCTAGCCAAAAGCAGTTAAGGATTGAAGTTCAGATATTTAGGTCTGGTTTTATGGATTTCTTTACAGTATCAAGGCTTGGATTAGATCTTGGTTTATCCTGTGTACAGAACCAGAATTTTGCATTATGCAATTTTACAGATGGTACCAATTTATAATGTAATGCATTTTTTACTATAATTTACTCAATAATGTCATGTTAAAGAATATTGTATTGCAAAATTGTAAAAGTATTTTTCTTGGCTGTTCTTTCATTTTTGTAAGGTTGTCGTTTCAAGATGCTATTTGTAAGCATAATGATTTTAGTTGACTACTGTTAAAATTTATAAAACTGAGTATTTGAATTTTTTTTTTCATGTTTTTCAGGGGGCTGGGCATAAGAATGATAGAGCCAGTCTACCTTAGTCCTTCATTTGACAATGTGCTCCCTAGCCATTTATTTTTACAGGTATGTTTGTTCCAAAATCAGAAGTCTGTACTATTTACAGAATAATGAATATTCTCTTAGTACACATTCATGGTTTATACATTCCTTGTGCATTGTAGCACCTAGTTCAGTCTTTGGATTTGAGGAAAACAAAGCATTTAGAATGAAGTCAGTATCTACATGTAGGTGGTTTAATTATACTGTGTCTGAGATATGATAAGAGATTTCAAAGCAACATAAGAGATACTCACTTAAAAACATAGGGATTCCTCATGCACAGATACTCTGCATAGAACTATGAGTTTTTGGAATCTGCCTATGAACTCTGGAATGTGAGCCCCTTTCAAGGTACATCATTCTGTAAATAATCAGGAAAGTCTTCAAATATTAGGTTGATTTAAGCTGTTATTTAAGTACTACAGACAGCTTTAAAAGGTTTTTATACCTTTGTGTTGAATTAAGAAGAAAATATTTACATATTGTCTAAGGGGCAGTATTGTGCACAATTATTGCACATTATTTCTCTTCAGTGCAGCTGTTCTGTTTATATGATTAACAGCACAGTTCAGCTTCTTGGTACTTTAGTTCAGCAAGCTTAGACTTCTGCCTTTTGATCTTACTGTTCTTGAGTGTGCTGCCAATATGTTAATATAGTAAATGTTCCAATAAAAAGGTTAATAGAAAATATTCATAATAAACAGAGCTGCTCTGTGTCTGAGCCAGTATCAGTTTTTTTTATTTGAAATTTTAGCACTGTAGTCTCCTCAGTCATGAGCTCTTAAACTTCAGTCATAGGTACTCAGATAATAGCTTTAAATAAAAAACGAGCCACTGGAGACTTCTGATGTAAACTGTCCCTTATAGATAATACAAATAGGTCATTTCCTGTTAAAGAACTGAGAGCAATATCATAGGTATCTTCACTGCTGAATGAATTATTTGTTTAAATGAGTTTGCCATTCCTTAATAAAGGAATTGATGCAGGGTATAAGGTTTGAATTCTCCTATATTTGTTTTTATGATAGAATTTGCCTTCTGTGGTTGTGAGCCATATTTTAAACCCTCAGCCAGGAGAGAAAATTTTGGATATGTGTGCTGCACCTGGAGGAAAAACCACCCATCTTGCAACATTAATGCACGACCAGGTAAGAGAAGTAATTTGGCTTTTTCTGTTAAGGAAGAAAGTCTGTTTGATTTGTACAGCTCTCTTCACTTAGCTGATAGAATGCACAGATAATTTACAACAGCAAAGAATTAGTATTTTGACATTCTACTGATCATTGTATTTTGCTGCACATCAGAGTTACTGAAATGGGCAACAGACAGGCTTTATCAAATATTCACCATCACCTTTAAAACCTTACCTGCTACAAATTGACTGTTGAAATATGTTTAATTTCACTTTTTTAAATGTTAATGAGATATTTTTAATCATAGAATGTTTTACATGCAAGGCAAAGTTATGCAAGAATATGCTGGATTCATGAAACTGAGAAACATAAAAATCAAGGGTTACAACTATGTGCCAAAGAAACACACAGCTCTGTACAAAAACATATTAAAAAGTTCTAATCTGATTAACTTTTTCTCAGTAAAAATTATCAATGCTGCATACAGATAAGATCTAAGGCTGAATTTCTAGTCTGAATTTGTCATTCTATGGTAGAATGTCAAAAATCCAAAACTATCTCATGAGAAAGTAACAACGAGAAAAAGCAAAATATGTAGAGAAAGACAAAGGAAAAGAAAATATAATAAAATAAGAATGTAGATATAGGAGTACAAATTTGGTTATATTAAAATGTTATATGCACAGTGAAATACAGAAATGTAGGTTACTTTCCTCTAGCAGAGGGGGAAAGTATGTAATATTTCCTCTAAAATTTTTGTAAGGCATTATTATTTTGGTTGAAATAGGGTTATCAGAATATATCAGATTATTTAGGAGTCTTACAGTTACATTATGCAGTACTTTGACAGGTGCCTGTGCATAAATGGGAAGGCGCAGTATGTACTGGTGTGAATGTGTGGAGAAAAGGCATTCAGTTCTTTGATGGTTTGCCTATGGAAGTGTTTCTGCTCTCAGTATGGAACATTGGCAGAAGGTATTAAAAATGCATTAGACAGTCATTAGACATTTATTATCTACATATATAAAGCTTCCAGTAAAGAATTCCAGTGTGATAAATAAAGGAAGTCTGTAAATCATATATTTCTGTCATGGAGTCATTTACATCTATACTTTTTTCCACCTGTGTATTTACACTTTTTATAACTTTGCAGACTCTTTTTTTCCTTAGTCACTTTACATATTTTGATTGTGCTTTCCTGCAGTTGGAGTAGTAAAGATTAAGAATATAGATGTTGAATATTTATCTCAATTGATTTTCCTTTTCCAAATACAATTTTGATTTAAGATATGGAAGATAAAGATACGGAAAAAAGCACTTCTTTTTGGATTTTAAGGTCCATTCACAGATTTTCCATACTAATTTTTTACAGACAGTATATTAAATCACTAAAATCATTAACATTTCAGAATATTTGAATCACTCTTACTTTTTTATGATATAATTATAACCATTAGTATATTGTTTTCATATGAGTTAACCAAGATGTAAAATTACTCTGTAATGTTAAGAGCTCTTAAATACGAATCAGGAATAGTTAAAGCTTGAGAATTTACTGTTTATCTGTATCCCAGTCCAGATGACTCTTTTTTTTCCAGATGTCTTTCAAGTAGTTGTTCTGGCAGTGGCTGGCATGGGCCAAATGGAGAAAAGTTGTCTTCCAGCTTGTCCTTTACTCTGGTGTCTCTCACACAACGGAGTTGTGGTCAAAGGCTCTTATGTGCAGGTGCAGGCCCATCATGAGTGGTGTCCCTCAGGAGTCCATCTTGGAACTGGTGATCTTTAATATCTTTATCAATGACAGACAGTGAGATGGAGGGCACCTGCAGTAAGTCTGCCAGTGACACCAACCTGAGTGCTGCAGTTGACACACCTAAAGGACAGGTGTGACAGGACGCCATCCAGAGGGACCTGGACAAGCTTGACTAGTCAGCCCATGTGAACCTCATGAGGTTCAACAAAGCCAAGTACAAGGTCCTGCTCCTGGGCCCAGGATATCTCAGACATGAGTACAGACTGGAATGACTGCTTATTGACAGCAGCCCTGCCAAGAAGGACTTGGGGGTGCTGGTGGATGACAGCCGGGACATGAGCTGGCTGTGTGCACTTGCAGCCCAGAAAGGCAAATGTGTCCTGGGCTGCATCCAAAGTAGTGGGGGCAGCAGGGTGGGGGAGGGGATTCTGCCCCTCTGCTCTGGTGAGATCCCTTCTGGAGCGTTGCATCCAGCTCTGGGGTCCTTGGCACAGGAAAGACGTGAACCTCTTAGAGCAAGTCCAGAGGAGGCCATGAAGATGATCAAGAAGGCAGGAGCAGCTCTGCTGTGAAGACAAGCTGAGAGAGTTGGAGTTGTTCAGCCTGGAGAAGAGAAGGTTCCAGGGAGACCTCATTGTGGCCACTATATAGCGGAGGCTTATACAAAAGAGGGAAAGTGACTTTTAACATGAGCAGATAGTAATAGGACAGGGGACATGGTTTCAAACTACGAGAGATGTAGATTAGATGTTAGGAAGGAATTCTTTTACTCAGAGGTGATGAGGCACTGGAACAGGTTGCCCGGAGAAGCTGTGGATATCCCATCCCTGGCAGCATTCAAGGCCAGCTTGGATGGAGCTCTGAGCAACCTGGCGTAGTGGAAGGTGTCCCTGCCCATGGCAGGGGTGTTGGACTAGCTGATCTTTAAGATCCTTTCCAACCCAAACCATTCTATGATTCCACAGTCCCTTTATCTCTGCAGTATGCAGAGATGTGCAGCAAATCCACTGTTCCTGCAACAGACAGAACTTCAAAGCACAGTCAGTTCTCAGTGTACAGGTGCAATAGGTTGAATGGTGTTAGGGGACAAGATGTGGCATGTGGTTCTTGAGTACTCCTGTAAGAGGTGACTTGGCTCACAGTAGCTGAAGACTGGACACCACTGACACAACCTTAATCCTTTCTTACCTCTCAGTTCTAGATCTACAATATTGCTTAACATGACATTCAGGTGACAGCTTATCTTTACTGATGTTTTTTATTTCTTAAACTGTCTTAGTCATGTTACCCTTCTATAAGCCTCTAGAGAGCCATCACCAAATAGAAAAGAGTTGTTGTTTTCTCAGCACCTTGTATTTGCTTTAGCAAGTCTAGTAGAAGTTTTAGGTCATTGGGTCTTTCTGTTCTGGATTTTACTGATGCGACTGTTTCCTTTGTGTTCACAGATTTTATATAGCAGTTAACGGTGTGTGTCTGTTTTGATTTCTTTTGGGGGAGGAAAAAGAAATCTTATTCTTACATAAGGGGAATAATGTGTAATTGTGATTTTCCTCCCCCCACCTCTAAATTTATTCTAGTATTTACACTATTTCTTGAAGTAACTTGAGTGACAGCTGCTGCAAGTATTACAATATATTATTAGTCTGAGCAAGTCAGAGACATGCCTGTGGGCCTCATTTCCTCAGCAGTGTATCTCACAGTATTTTGATTATATTTCCTACTCTCTACCTACAAATTTAAAACCTGTTGACCTATTTTACCTTGTATTTGAGGCTTCTATCCTCTTTCAAATGATTAAATTTTTATCTTAGTGCCCAGTTAAGGAGTTCAAAACAAACAAAAAGAAACAAACAACAGAAGCACTTGCCAAAAGTCAGACATTACAGCATCCCTTAGAGTGACGGTGCTGAGCAGTCAGAATGTGCGCAGCTTCAGACTAATGCGGCTATCGCGGAAAACACATGTGAACAAGGACTGCAGGAGTATGGATTTAAGAATAAAATTATTCTGTAGGGAAGATTATGCTTTGTACACTGCCGAGGGTGAGGCAAAGGAAGTCAGAAAGTGTACATCCACTTAATCCCTCTGCTTTTGATGAAAACTTTTGAAAATTTTTTTCAGGGTGAAGTAATAGCTATGGACAAGATAGCTAACAAGGTCAAGAAAATCAAGCAGAATGCTGAATTGCTACAGTTGAATTGCATTAAGGCCTTTTGCTATGATGGAACAAGGGCCCTTTCATCTGAAAAGAGAGAGGATAAACAAGGTAAAATAAACAAATTTGGTAGTAGTAGCTTTTAGAAGAAAATAGTAATGTTTTGTGAAAACAGTGTTAAACCTGTCACAGGTCTACAAGTCCTTGAAATCTTGGCAGATACCTAAATTGCTTCAGCACTGTGAATGCACTTTTATTTTCTACTCTTTTGTGATTATCAGCTTCTCTATGAAGCAAATAAAAAAGTCAAATTATCTGTCCCTGTCACAACCTAATATTCTCAAAGGAAATGCATTCCTCTCCCAGATAATATCAAAGAGTGAAGAAGCCTTAAAGCTTCTTTCATTAGAATTTTTAACCCCATACTCTGAATTGCCTGACATAGTCTGAGAAAAAAATTATTTTTGCAGACTTGCTTTGCTTTTCTGCCTCATAATCCTGATCAGTAAAATGGGGTTATTAATACCTAACTCCCAGGAGTGCTGCAAGGTTCAGTTCGTTGATGTTTGTTCAGCTGTTCAGGGGAACGTTATATACAAGCACAGTGTATTATTTTAAGTAATTTAATTTGCTTTTCTGAAGTGATGCAGTTATGATATTGGTTCTGTTCCCATGATGGAATGATTTAAATGGTATCTGCTGCCTTGATTATTTTTAGTTTGTTGTGCAAAGTATGCTGTTCTTTCTCACTCTATTTTATCTCAGTCACTGGTTAGCCTAAGTAGGAATCAGATTACATAATTCACCTTCTTTGTCCCTATGCATTGCAGTCATTTCTGCTTTGGAGGAACAAAGGTACTTTCTTAATAGTCTTTTTATGAACATTAGATGTTGTAGGTGGCAAGTAGCAATTACAGAGATGAACAAGAGCAAGCTTTAATTCTGAGATCATGAAGGCTTTTCTGTGTGTCCCTGCAAGTAACACATTACATATCTTGAACATTTTAGTAATGGATCAGAGGCAGATAAACCAGATAGACTTATTTTGTAGTGCAGGAACAAGCTAGGTAGCAGTAGTGTGATAATACAAGTTTGGCAGCAGTAGTACCTGGTGATGCTGAGCCAGACAATCTCCCTAGCACTAAGGAGATAGAAACTTTTGGGCTGTTGAGCCATTGCATTACAGCCATACAGATTAAAGGATAGGCTCTGCATATAGACAGTACATATTGTCATCCAGGTAATAGCCAGAAATTCTTCTTCTCTTCACAATCCTTGTTTACTGAATTGTTCTGTGTGGAGGCAGCATGACTCATGCAATAGAACTTGCACTAGTTCATGTTACTGTGAAGTGCTTTATTTTCTATAGATATGTGTGCATCACAAGAAATATTTATTATATATACAGTCCAATTATTATGATATAAGGCAGTCTCAATGATTAGCTACAGTTTTCTCTCAGTAAAGGTTTTCACACTTTCAAGCTGACTGTGGTTCTTTACAGCCTATATGTACAGCTCTGTACGTAGCAGCTCTGACCAATCATATTTCAACTTTTTTGATTACTTTTACATTTTACTTTAAAATTACTAAATCAAGTTTTAAAAAAAAAAAAAATTCCTAAAGGGATAATATTTGAGCTCAAAGAACTTAAACTGTGTAGTTTTCTGGGAGATTAAAACTACCATGGGCAGTGCTGAGACTTGTCTCTAGCTGAGACTAGTTTTCCAGACACCGTCTATAGCACATAAATGTTTTATGTCAAGGAAGCAGTAAGAGCTTGTCCTTATCTACAGTGAATTCTCAAGGAAGGAAACAGCTACATTTTACATTACTACTACTTGCTTTTTACAGAAGGACCTCCATTCTTACCAGAGTCATTTGATCGAATTCTTCTTGATGCTCCATGTAGTGGGATGGGACAGAGACCAAACATGGCTTATTCCTCAACTTTAAAGGAAGTGACCTCTTATCAACCACTGCAGCGCAAGCTTTTCACTGTGGTATGTGTTAAACATTGAGTAGATGAGCTAAATTGAACATAAATGCTTTTGCAGCATAAAACTTATCCAAAAAATGGTGCCTCATTTTCCCTACTTTTTCAGCAGTCAGGAAGTATTAGGGTCCTGTTAATCTCTCAACTCTGCCAAATCTGTTGCTAGGTGAAGTCAATTCATTGGATCATGGGAAAGGTATATGTAATCCATAGTAAATAAAAACCTTTGTGTTTTTTTAATTCCCTCTGTTTCATCAGTTTTGCTTTATAATAATTGCAGGGGTCTAAGTCACAGAGCAGGTGACTTAGGAACATGCTAAGCAGTGTGCTTGGGTTGATGCTGAAAGATGAAATGAAACTTGTCAAATCTGAATGATACATATTCAAACTGAATGACAGCTTGAAAAGCAGCATAGATATAGCTTCTGTGCCAAATATATGGAAACAGTTGACATCTAATATAACTGACATAAGTATTGTGTATCCATGGTTGGCAGCAGGTGGTGAAAACAGACCTAATCTGTCTGGGATATGCAGAGCTGTACAAATAACAAATCTTACAAGGTGAATAATCTCAATGACATTAATGAACTGCATGAGCTATAATGCCTATTTGGAAAGAAGAATCTTTCTGATCCATGTTGTCCTTTGCTGTATTCCTTGAGAGCAATTAGCATCTTAATGCCTATCTTAGGTTTGAGTTTAATTAAGTGTTCAGTTTTAATATTCTAGGTACATGGTTTATTAGTTAATGTTGCTTAATACGAAAGTTTTAAATTTAAAAATAAGCTGAACTATTGTTTCTCTCTGCAGGCAGTGAAGTTGCTGAAGCCAGGAGGTGTGTTAGTATATAGCACATGTACAATTACACTTTCTGAAAATGAGGAGCAAGTTGCTTGGGCCCTGAAAACTTTTCCATGCCTCCAGCTTCATCCACAGGTAATACTATTTTCAGGCTACTTCACACAATCTAGTGAGCTTATTTTGGAACTGTAAAGTTACATGGTATATTTACTATCAATTAATCTCTTTTTCACTGTGGACAGTTTTAACTGCTGTGGGTAGAAATAACAGAAGGATTTCTGAAGGCTTTTTTAAAGTCTGTTTTTTATGCTTAATTCAGCTTTATTTAGGCGTCATTAAGTAGCTTCCTGCTGTTTATTGTGGGTTTTTTTTGATTTGCACAACAGTCTTTTAAAACACACCAGGGATAAAAGATAAGTCAGGTTAAAATTTATCTTGCAATTTCTTTAATGCATATATTTTGTTCTCTTCTCTTACACATTCACAGGAGAGGTGATTTTTTTTTATTAATGCCACTGAAGTCATGAAGACTTGCATAATAAAGTATGGGATATAAATGAAAATAAATTTGTGTTTCAAGGAAGGAGGATTTTATATGTATGGGAGCTATTTTTGCTTTAAAGGAATAAGGGAAAGAAATTATTTCAGGCTCAGCGTCCCAAGAATGTACGTTGTCTTTTTTGGAGTCAGTGTCTACCATTAAAATGTCTGGGAGGAGGTAATATATAGCAAGATACTAGAATTTTTTTATCTGTACTACATACAGTTCATAGAATTCAGAAGTACCTGTTACCTTTGTCAGTGCTTCAAGGCGGTTTATCATCAGACCGCATGTGTCCCACTTCCTCTTTGATGATGTGATGAGCTGGGTGGGGGAGTCGTTTATCATCGTGGCTTTTTGGAAAAGCCTGACTCTGATACCTGTTTAGCTTACTTACACATTCTGTGATGACTTGTACCTGTCTTAAGACAAGTTTAGATGAATCTTTTAATGGAAATTAAAAAAATATATACAATAGCTGTACAATGAGAAATTATATGACGGTTGGTGAAGATTTAACAGAACTGAAGCTCTTCAAAGCTTTTTGTGTTCTGTTCTTGTTTTCTCGCCATCCATTCACTAAGAATTTTTCAGTTCCAGCCATTTCAACTGAGATTATACATTTAACCTAACAGCATAAAAAGTTCTCCTTGATAGAATGACAAAGCAAAACACAAGCCGTATCAACTCAAATGCAAGATTAATTCTTGCTTAATAGGCTTTCTCTCACCAGTAATATCAGTCTTAAAGCACTGTTTTTCACACACAAATGCCATACCTGTAAAAATTAATCTTTTTTGTATAGTATATTTTAAATAACACTTAATTTTTTACCCACATATAATACCTTATAAGAAGTTCCCCAGTAGTGTAAACTAAGGTGATCTTTTCCAATGAACAGGAGTCTAGGGTCTACTTACCTTGTGTTCTTTTATGTATTTATTTCTCGTTTTCTTTAGTCTTAGTGGACACATCCATTTCTACCCAGTCCACTGTTTCCCACTTTCTCAGTTTGGCAGCAGATCATGGAATCACACTGGGTAGTATGGGCAAGGAAGACACAGGAGATGGAGCCATAGGCGTTGTTCTTGTAGGTGGAGGTTACCACACGGCAGCTGCTCCTTTGTGCAGACTTCCTCTTAGGAGTTTACACAGGAGATACTGTAGATGAGCTTAAATGCAGTAACTTAACTGGAAAGAAAAATTAAAAGGTAGAGGAAAACACTGTTCTGCCTTTAAGCAAGTTACTTGAACCTGTGGAATACTCTTTTCCCTAGTCTTTTACCTTTCCCTCCTTCTATTACATCCAAGTTGCTACCCTTGTCTCCCTTGTATGTTACTTTTCTCTCAGTTTGCAATAGACTCTTCTTTTTGTCTTTTACTTGGAAAGCATTGAAATCCTGCTGAGGGAAAGGAAGAATCAGTCTGCACCCCCTTGGCTCCCAGCTTTCCAGCATGCAGTATGTGGTTAAGCAGCTAACTCACATCATGTGCTGACTGTGTGAGCTCATGCGTTAGCAAACTGTGATGGCTGAAAAATGCTCTGCTGTAGGCTGCATTATGGACTACATTAGACTAGATTGACAAAGGAGATCTATTTTTGATATTGCAGTGCCAGCTTTTGCACACTTCGTTCTGTCTCCTTACTGAATACATTGAAAGAACAATCTAGCTAAGAATTAATTTTTTTTTCAGGAATTAGGGTATTAAATAAGCAGCAGTCAAGGCTACTCACAAAAAATACTGAGAAAAGGGCTGTGATTTTAAGTCCTCTTCTCCAGGATTTTGAAGGCAAATGTCATCTCCTGAAATTGTTCTTTTTTTCTCTGCCTCATAGGCATGCACATGTAACAGTAGTCCCATTTACTTGTTAGTCTAATTACATGACTAGAAAATGCAAAGTTATATTTTTCTGCTGCATCATCTGCCAAAATGATGCGTCTTCAGGCAGCAAAGTATTCTGGAAGCTTTTAGTCTCTCCAGTTGGAAGTTTTTACTGTAAAAGATCCAGCTATTTTAGGTAAGACATTAAGAAGGATTTCTTCACAGAAAGGGTGATTGGGCATTGGAATGAGCTTCCCAAGGGAGGTGGTGGAGTCACCATCCCTGTGTGGCACTTGGTGCCATGGCATAGTTGACAAGGTGGTGTTAGGTCATAGGTTGGACTTGCTGATCTCGAAGGTCTTTTCCAACCTAGCTGATTCTGGGATTCTGCTGCTGTTACTGAGGATATTGGTAAGGGGCTAAGGACTCACTATTTTTTACTTAACTCACAGTCAGTACAGTACAGTCAGTACACAGAAGTGCTGCATCACGTAAGAGTGTCAACCTAAACCCTTCAGACCAGCTGTCTGGAGGTAACAGCTTTCTTGTGATGTTTCAGCCCTGGGAGTAATGAATTGATTTAGACCTGTGCACCCATCCCCAGCAAGTGCTCTGAACTACTGAGATAAAGTGGATGAGGGGAATCACTGCCTCTTGAAGATACTTTCAATCTTGTATATATGTTTGTATAATATTGGCCAGATGAAGGCAAGAAAAGAAGCCACATTACTTCTCAATCTCTTGGTGTGAATGATACAAACGTAGCCTGTCTACATTAAGTGCTAGGTAGCTAGGGGAATACATTTAAGTCATTTAAGAACTTCAGAGATGCAATAATTTCTTTTTCTTT
Source organism: Acanthiza pusilla (assembly GCA_036630365.1). Taxonomy (NCBI): domain Eukaryota; kingdom Metazoa; phylum Chordata; class Aves; order Passeriformes; family Acanthizidae; genus Acanthiza; species Acanthiza pusilla. The sequence continues at coordinate 34,426,630 of JAXCHO010000073.1, read as the reverse complement.
GTTACTTGAACAGGAACCTCACATTGGAGGAGAAGGCATGAAGGGAGCTGGACTGTCCCATGATCAGTTGAAGCTACTGCAGAGATTTGATCCATCTGCTGTGACATTGCAAGGAATGGATATTAATTCTTTGCAAGATTCCAGAGAAGATGACCTGATTTCATTGGCAAATAAGGACTGTATAGGATTTTTCATTGCAAAATTTATTAAATCGAACAGTAAATAAGGATTTGGGAATGCAACCTGAAAAAATACCTCAGTGAGTCTAAGAACAGTTCAGACGTGAAGTGCCTTTCTTCCTGCTGCAATGTTACCAAGCCAACGGGCTGACGGCAGAGTTGCTATGGCAGCACTAAAATCTGCCAGCTGTTCTGATGGGAAAGAGCCACAGGTTGCAGCAAGAAAGTCATGGCTGGGGGAAGGGTAGTATCATTTTTAAGCCTCCCTCTGCTTTTGTATTTACAGCAGGTCAGTGCCTGAATGACAACTATGTTCACTCATACTGCTGTCTGTTCTGGTTTTCCCTTATCTGGTGCAGCAAGTGTAGGAAGGGGATGTAAGCTACTTTATGAAATGCAAACATAATAAAATAGATGGGAACTATTACAATGAATTTTGGAAAGGGTAGTTTCTATGGAGGTTTACTAACAGTTTCCTTAAATAGTGCTTCTCAAAACACTGCAACATTTTACAAAGAACTGTTTTATAAATTGATACTTAGAACCTCATTTCTCTTTTATTTTAATACAAGCAAGATTCTCTGTACACATAGTATATACACAAAATACGATTAGGCTTTGTAGCATGTCTTTTATAGCAGCATGAATATATTAAACCATCTCACTCTGGGAATGTAAATAAATATTGTTTCAACATCAAACTTCCCATGCATAAACTGTATTGGTTCTGAAATAGCCTATTGGACTGGCTGACAAGTGACAATTTTTAAATCAAACATTTGTAACAGAAGGGGCTACAGTTGTGATTAATATATCAAAAGACAGAAAACAATGCATAATACCGTCTGAAATGTTGCAAATCACCTTTCAAACAACTAAGAATATTAAATCTTTATTGGTTAGAAAGCATCACCAGCTAAAATCATATGAAAATTGAAACTGGGGAAGCATGCTAATGAGAACTGCCTTAGTACACTGCTGAAAGTTTTAATAATCTAAATTTCTTAAAGATGTTAGATGTATTTGAAAATTCTGCTTCAGTTCCAGTTTGAACAGTTCTCTTTTCTCAGTCCTGCTGGAACTGACAATAGCACTAAAATTAGCAGGAAAGCTAAGTACAATGGAAAAACAGAAACTGACATTGTGTGTGTTTGGTGTTTTCCTCTCACTCATCAATTTCCAGTTTTAAAAAGCATTATCTGAAAAATGTCTGTCTTTTCACACAGAACTATTTGGTTGGATTAAAAAGAGCAATAGTTCTTTTATCATTTGTCTTTCTACTGTCAGAAGTGCTTTTTTTATTTACTCGCAATCAAAACAATCTATACAATCCTCTTTCTCAGTAGTCTGGTTGTTTACTTGTATTTTCCATAAATGTTTTGATACACTGTGTTTTCTACTGCTCTTAAATAGAAACCAAATGTCTCTTCTGTCCTGCCAAGGTTGACTAGTACAACCTCTGTAAGGCCTATCCTAGCAGGATAGGCAAACGGAATTCTTGTCTACTACTTCTCTACTTTTGTTGGTTATTCCTTGATATTAAACACAACATGTCTAAAGAAGATTTAAAGTAATTTGTTTCATCTGTAGTAGGCAAGAGATCCTATTCAGAATCATGAAAGTTCATACTATAGTCTTTCTAGTCTAAATATGGCTAAAATAGTTACCTGGTAAGAAAAGGGATTAATCTTTTATTGTAAGTACGTGTTGAAATCTTTAACTCAGTGCTAGTAAAAAAGCATTTTCTTTTTTGCAGAATATAGAAATTTTGTAAACATTAATCAGCACACATAAACTATATACTGAAGTTTGTGTATTCATATAAAGTAAGGAACTTTACCTCCAGTTTCAGTAGCAGGATTTGTGCAATGCTGAATTGGAAAGAATTAAGATTGATGAATTTCTAGTGGAATATTTGTTGAGACTTCCCCCAATTTCTTTAGTTTTGGATTATAAGCTTTTCAAGACAGTGACCTCACTTGATTTTATATGAAAAGTTTCTTGGGGGATGGGAAGAAAAAGTAACTAACTTACAGTTAATTCCAGTGTAATTGCAGAGTAGACTTCACCTGAAAAAAAATTACTGCTATATGAACTTTAGCTATTAGGGTTGTTCCTGCAAAAGTCAACTGCTAGCCTTCAAGGAGCACTGGCACATTGAAGGGACAGGCCTCAGCTGTTTCGCTGAGGCCTCTCTGTGTTGGTGATGCAGGGGACACTTCTCCATCAGAGAGTTCAGAACAGAAACTCAATTAAGATGCCCCAACCCTTGAAGGAGCCAGCATCCTTTCTCTGACAGTAGGTGTGGCTAAGTTATCTAACTCAACTTGGATGGTGCCCTTTTTTCTCTTCTTTCCCAATCTTACCAGGACTTTAACTAGAAGTTGTAGGAATACATTCTCATTGACACAGTTCTGATGTATGGTGTATATATGTTTTAAACATATCACACGATTACTTTCCTCATAGTCTTTACACACTGAATCATTGTGCTTCACCAGTTGATGCTGAAGCACAATGGAATATATTCATTTATTTATTTATATATATACTATACAATATATATATTAAATTTAAAAAGTTATTGTCATTATAATGAAAGATTAACCCTATAAAATAGGTAGATTAGGCATGCAACCAGATCCTGTCTTTAAGAAAGTCTGAAAAGTAGTTCTATTTGCAGAAATAGTGATTAGTAATTGTGCCAAATCTAAATATCTGTCTTGATCAGTATAAAGATACTAAAATAGGCAGCCTCATATATTATGAAATTATGATACAGCTTTTTCTTGTTTCAGTGTTGCAGAATGCACCAATTTTTAGATCACAGGATTTCATAGGCTTTTTAAGAAATGGGCTGATGAAGGTGAGCAACAAAAAATTACTTTAGAGTCAGTAGTTTAAAATATAACGAACTTTGGTTTTATGTTTGATTGTTCATGACTAAAAACTTTATAAGCAAATCCAATTTTGTACTGCTACAATTCATTGCAGAGTAGGTATGCATGATAGATAAAAGTGGCAAGAATAAATTAAGAAATGAGAATATGGATGAGTTAGAAGAACCTGCTTAATCTCTATTATATCTGATATAAATCTTTTCTAGGGCTGCGTAGGAATACATTTCTAGGGTGGTAAGTTATAAAAAGAAACTGTCTATAAAACTACTGTAAGCTCATATGCAATAGTTTGTTATATAAAAGTGGGGAAATAAATTACAGACAAATTGCCAAGCAATAAAATCGATTGAATAACACTTGATTAAAAACATTCACAGTAAAAATGGCATCCACATATTTTACAGACGATAGAAGAACTAAGATTTTGGTGAAAGATCTGCAATAAAGTAATAAATATAAGTAAATGTACACCAGAAATGTTATATTACACTCTGAAAAATAATTTCTTCTGTTTATAGTTTGTAATCAAGCTTTTTGCAATGTGCTCAAATTTTATGGATGGAATAGAATTAAATTCAAAAACATTTGGGAAGTAGCTTTCGGCCTGATGCGTTAAAGCAATCAGAGGTCAAATGTAACCACAAATCAAAATAAATTTTGAAGAGGTTTTAGTGACTAATAAACACAGGAGGTGGTTTACACCAGTTCTTTTCCTTTGAACAGACATGATTAAAAGCAGTCAGAGCACTCACTTCATTCCAGCTGAAGGAATGATAAACCGTTAAAACCTTTGCAGGTGTCACAAAACGTGAGTATGGCTTCACAAACCAACAGAGCTTAAAAATGGTAATTGCTAACAGATTCATAAAAGACAGGAAGTATTGAAGGGCAGGGTATTAGACCTGGGCAGGAACTGCATGTACAGAATGACTAACCAGGTATGCAGGGAGAAGTGAAAATGGGTCTCCACCTTTATTCAGGGTTTAGTGAGTGGAATTTCATTTCCTTATCCTCCATTTACAATAAGGGCTATAGGTTAAGAGTTTACAGATTTCTGTGAAAAGAGGTGCTCCACTGAAGCTCTTTGTGGCTTTAAAACTGATCTTCACTAAATAGGTCCAGAGCCTTAGAAGAAATTATGTATTTAATTTTGTTCCTTGAGAAGCAAGAATTATGGAACTCCTTTCAAATTCTGAACTCCTGATACCAGACACAGAATATGAACACATGAGCATTCTAGAAGAATTCTTTAAATTCTAGGCAGGAATTTATGATCAATTTAATAAAAATAGTTTCTTTCCACTCATAATTCCTACTGATGCTGCCTTTGCACACAAACCTGTTTGCTTATTCCTCCCCTCTGTCCTGTCCCTTAGCAGGTCTGGAGACTTTCACTGTCACTTCCTTCTAGTCCCTCCTTCAGAATTCTTTCTTCCATGATGTCTATGTGACACTAAACAACTGCTAAAGGATAGACTAAGGCTACTCAGCACTGATGTATATTCATGTGAAAAAACACACAAAAATAAGGTTAACATCTAACATATACATGCAGATTTTGAAATGCATCCCATTCCTTCCATATATGGAAATTCTTTAGAAAAATACCGAGTTGAGCTGCCAAGACTTACATATCACTTAACTATTTTATCTTCCTCCCTTTCCTCCTGTTTCACTGTTTTTATTATCTTTTTAGCTCATTTGAATGGAAATTTTACAGGTTGTTGTGTACCACACATACGTAAGAAGACTGGAGCTCACTGGGACCTCTACCATTTCTCAGATTCAAAATCCCTGAAACCAGATACAGAGATACAAACTCATTAGTATCCTAATGCAACCAATACTAAACTTTCTATTGGCAAAACTTTGCAAAGACATTTCATCACAATAATCTTTGATATGTCCTCCAGCTGGAGTATTTTTAAAGCTTCTTATTAACGTAACTCTGTTAAAGTGCTTTTCAAAGTAGTGCTCAGCAGGCAGGTGGTATTGTGCAATATGTGTAGTACAAGCTCACGTTACAAATGATTTGTCACTCTCAAAACAGTAACTGAAAGAAAGTATCTCAGCAAGGCTAATAAAACCTATTCCATGAGTCTGCCTAAGAAATACATGTGTTTGTTAGTATGTTGTCTGTACATAAATAGCAGCACTATATAAAACATGATTCTATGACTAGTTGGATTTGGATTTGTCTTTTTTGTGATGTTTATACTCTGTGAATCAATATATAGGCCTTACTTAAATACTAGGGCTCGGACTATGCTCTTTATTTTCTCATTTATTTGTCTATACACAACTACCTATGCCATAGTTTTTATATACTACTCAGTGCTTTGAAATTCTGCCAAATATTCCTTAAAAAATACTTTAAGAAAGCTGAAAAATAAACACTCTCTGGAGCAAAAGTAAAAAAAAACCCACAAAAAACCCCAACGAACAAAGCAAAAAACCAAAAACCAAACCAAAAACCCAACAAAAAAAGAACAAAATATTCAAGGTAATGAAGTGGAATCACTCCTTAGAGGACATAGCTGTCATGAGTTGCAGGGAGCAACAGCATTTACTGGTAAATTAGCTAAAGCCAGGCTAAACAGAGCAAGACAATATAACTTTCTTCTCACTTACATGTGATCTGATATGATTCAAACAACAGTTTAATGCCATTTTTCACAGATACCCTGAAAATCCTCTTGTATCAAAAGCCACTGTTTATGTACTCTTCTATATTCATTTAGTAATACAACATATCTACTTACCTATTCTTCCTTTCTCTAAAAAGTCATTTAGTGATGTTTAGAAAAATGATGAGAATTTTATTTCTAGAAAAATAACCTTTTTTCTTGTGTTCCCCACAGTTCATGCTTTAAGCCAAAACCTACCCTTGAATAACCACAACAGTCAGCAGCACTGGGAGGAATGGCCAGATAACTGACAGCAGAATTTCCCACTCTTAGGTTGTTGTAAAAAATGCTTATAAAGCATTAGGGAGAGGGGTAGAAGAGGAAGGTCAGAGAATGTTTAAGGGAGTTCCTTGGATGCTGGGACAGGAGATTGGAGAAAGCATGCACCTGCCATATATCTTATCCATTTCACTAAAATGATATTCAAAATCAGGCAATGCTGATATTCCCAGAATTGAAATAATAAATAAAAAGAACTTCCAGCTAAACTAATTATTATTGCACTACAGTCTTTATATAATGTGCTATTTACAGGGAAATACAAAAAGTATTTCATTCATACAAGTACTACAAAGACTATATGTGATGCAGAACAGCTTTTACACTAGGCAAGGGTATGGAACCTGGAGTCAAAAATAATAGTGAATTTCCCCCCACTTACCAGTGCAACAGGTGTTCAGTGCAAAACAAACTGTGTTCACTCCCTTTGATTTCAATGCACTTTCCCTAGAAAGCTCCTAACAGAGTCATAGTCATTTTTCTATGCTCTCACCAGCAGCACAACAGCTTAGGTGAAGGAAAAGCAGTGAGTTGGCTGCAGAGTGGGAATGCAGAGAATTGGCAAGTGTAGAAAAAGTGGAGAAGCTACAAAAATTTATTTTCCAACAAAATAACTCTCCACAAGCTGTGTAAACTTTTCTTACTAAAACAAATACTCTAAAACACAAAGATTTTACACTTCCAGTGAAACTCACAGTAACATTTACCTGTTTTTACTCTCCTGAAGTCTCAACAAAGAGCCAGCAGATTTATGCTTTCCCAATTACCTGGGTCAGTAAATTCCCTCATATTCCCTGAATGCAATTTGGATTTTTAAATTAACAGACAGAATGTAGAAATCAACTTTTTGGGCTTTTGAGTGACCTTTGTTTTCTTCAGTAGATTCTCACAGTTTGCTGCCTACGGTGCACACGCACACGAACGCCAATCCACCACCCACCCACTCACATACACACCTCCAACATGTGTGCTCTGTTTACTGACAGTAGAACAAAAATTAAGCTGTGCCCATTGCAATTTTGTGTCCTGAACAGAGAAGAATAATTTATAGTGGTAAGTTCATTATCTTTACCATAACTTTGAAATGCAAAATTTGGTTTGCAAGGACAGCATAAGGTAAAAGAGTTACACCCTTTATCTCAGCACTCATCCATATTTACAGTAAGTATAAGCTTTCTGCTACAGAAGAAAAAGTATTTAGATTGAACACTGTTACAGATTTCCTAAGTGAGGCTAGTTCCAGTTGCCAGTAATTCAAAAGCAAATCTGCTGACTTGGCATTAGGACTCTAAAACAGTGTGATCAAACTTATATAGTAAGAAGGTGTCTGCAGAAATAACATTTATAAACTGTATATACAGTACACAGTACCAGTACATAGAAAATAGATTTTGACTCCATGATCCCCGGTGTGTAAGGCAAGACTGAATTCTGTCTTTATATGGAGACCACCAGAGGTACAAGCAACAGAGTGGTGCTTAAATCAATATGCAAATCAAGTGCATATAAATTAAAAATCAGAGCAGACAAAAGGTTTTAGACTTTTTTATGTGCTGATCCTGGCTTGCTGAATACATGGGAAGTTATTAAACATCAAATGTACTTTTTTTTTAAAAAACACTAACAACACCTTGATGGCAACAGATATTGTTCAAGTGGCAGCTACCAAAAACAGCTTGAAAAATGTCATAGTACAACATCAGGAACTCTTCAGTTGTACTACACTAATTCATATAGCACTACCCAAAAAAATAAGTATATGAATATTCTATTTCATGCTATTGCTATGCAAGCAACAGCAATACAAATCAGCATACAGAAGGATACCATATGTTCTGCAAAGAAGAACCCAAGATATTTTCAAGGGGCATTGTTACAAGACTTCAAAGAAACACAAGACTGCCAGAGGCAAAAGTTACTGACGGATGTAAACATCCCTGTTCCACTCTCCTGCATCGTTACGTTTTTTGGATATCACTTCCCCATCCTTGTCACAATATTGGTCCCTCGATTTATGACGGCTGCGCTGTTTGTTGCATTCATTGTGGTCCTGCTCGCGGTCCCTCTCCTTTGAGCGATGCCGGGATTCTCTGTGTCTGTGATCACTGATCCCATGGGACTCGTCTCTGTGATTATGGTCCCTGTGAGAATCATAGTGGTCACCGTGCTCATGCGAGTAGTCCTCCTTTGGCTCTACGTAAGCTGAATCTCTGCTGTCTTGTGTTTCTGAGTCAAAAGTTTCTTGCCTGTGAAGGCCTCTGCCACCACTGCGATGGTTGTGGTGTTGGCTGGAGGAAGAGCGGTGCTGGGATTTCTTGATGGGTTCCACCCGTGCTTCCTCTTCAATGTGGGAACCGCTGCGCTCAGGGACCGAATGGTCATTCCTCTGGTCTCCTTGAGATCCCTGCTACCAGAACCAGCAGTGAGTTCATGAGGTACACTTTGACAAACTTCCCCCAATATAAAACTCAACTAGAAAGTATCATGAAACCAATAAAATTTTAAGTACGAAACAATCCACTTTGAATCTAAACTAGGAAAAAAACCATTAGTATTCAACTTTTACTGAAAATTCAGTATTATAATACAAACAATTCTTTTTACTCTCATCAGAATGGAGAGTGGCACTTGGGTTATTCTGTTTTCTCATTTCTTGTGATGTTTCTGACTATTCCAGTTAGCAACAATTGCCACCACCCTCCAAAGAAAATGAGAGCATGCAGAAACAGGACAAACTGCAGAAAAATTGAAGAGGAGATATCATGCCAGGAGAGGGCAGATATCAGTTGAGAGTTTACAGATGCGTGTCTGGAAACAGCCGCTATGGGAAAGTGATTTTAGAGGGCTGAGGAGGTGGATTCCAGCAAAGAACCAAAGTACATAACCTTGGCTCTTTTAGAGTAACTTGTTTTTAAGGAAAAAAAAAATGCAATTGAATCTGGTATGAATGAAGTTTGTATTATGATACTAATAGTATCACTGACCTTCTGTTTTCTCAGCAATAATTTCATTTCTTCTTGGTAGTGAAAAATTAAACATTGACCTCATAATTTTAAGAGGATACAGCCCATTGCCAAGAAAGAAGGAGGAGAGTGATATTATCACATACAAAATTTCCTAACACACCACTGCTATTAAAAGACCAAAATAAAAATTACCAGATAATAAACCTACTCTTCACCCGCATAAACGCTTTGAAATCACTGCAAAATGAACAAGTGGCATTATTTAACTCATTTGGGGGTTTCATTACATTAACCTGCTTTTATTGCCAAACCACAGCCAAGGACTTTTCAAGCTCAATTTAAAAAATTTTAAGAAATAGTTTATATTGAATTTGAATTATACTTCTCACATGAGGTGAAGAATGTCAAGACAAAAATCATATCTGCTGCCACGAAATTAATGCAAATTTTGCCAGAGTTATACAGGCATTTGTTTGCGAGACTGTTCCAAATTTACCAAAGTTAGTTTTAAGTTTGCCCTTCTATGTTCAGAGCTGTCTAAAAATAAGGATTGCCTCCAGGGCAGCTCATGGACGTATCTTCTTTCTGTCTTTCTATTTTGTGGAAAAGAGCTGGGGGAAGGAGGAGATTTTGTCCTTCAGCCACAGATCCTGGCAGGTGGGTTTCCTAGCAACCCAAAAAGTAAAATGACAGGAAACTGGAAAGGAAAATAATCTGTATTTAATTAGAAACTTATAAAAACCAGCATATTTCAAATCAGCAATTTGCTAAATTTGACAAATCTTAATTTTTTAAGACAACATTTTGTTATGTAAACTTCCCAGAGACTAGCTGGGTTCCTCCATGTGTTCCTAATTTGAAACAAACGGTATAGATGAGAACAAGGTAAGCGGAACAGCAGGGAAATTTCTTGTTTGTTCTTGTTTATGTGATTCTCAAGATGATTCTGATTTGCCAGAAAGGAATATATTAATTGTAAACATGAATAGATCAGTTCAAGGTGAAATGAAATGGCTCAACATAGGTGAATTGTAAATGCAATCAAGTAAAAAGCAAGAGTCCAAAGCAGCACCTGCTGTGGATGGGTAAACAGGACTTTTATCAGTTCATTACCATGACTGCTTTTAAGGCACATAAACATGGTGTATGTGTGAAACCTTATAATTCTCATGTGGTCAAATGCCACATATGCAGGTACCTATATATAATCATGACTAATGAAATCTGTCATTGTTGTGGTTTGAGAGCAAATGCAAAATTTGAACCTGCTTTGAACACAACGCTACTATTACAAGCTCAGATGCATCTTCTCTGCTATGATGAGTACATGTGAAGAAGCACAATGAATAAATTTAGAACCAATACTTGCAATTTCAGAATACTGTTAGGGCTGTTTGGATTCATGGGCAAATTCGTTGACAGTAACTTTCCTTAAATATTACAGGGACACTGAGCAGGATTTGAATCAAACAGGACACTGAATCTGGATTAGTCTGTTTTTTTGGTTCACAACCAAATTCAAGCTCTGATTTGGAACAGATTCTGCAGTGCAGGAATTTTATGGCCCAATCTCATAAGGTTTTTTGTCTAAAATAGAGAAAATTTGAGATAATCCTATTTCAGTATTCAGGTTATATTTTCAAGGAAGTAGGGGTTCTTGGAAAGAAGTTTAAACAGTGTTGAAAGAGGAGAGAGAAGCCTTTGTCCACTGAGTGGATTTGCCTTGCACCCTGTTCCCAGTGGTCCCTGATCACCTGCACCACACGTGTGTGAGGCTGCTCCCCTCCTTTTGGAATTAGCCAGCTGTTTCCACACAAGTTTGTTCCAAAGCTCTCCATCAGACAGACAGGAGGTGTAAGGTCTTTGCTGATTTCATTTCACACTGTCCCAGGCAGCCTCGTGCCTTTAAGCACCTTGTGCCATGCAACACACACAGGCAGCATCATGCTGTAAAAATGCCACTCTGGCAGCTGGCAACACAAATCCCTCCTTACAATGCACACCGGGGACTAAAACACCACAAACCCCAAATATTTTTCGTGGCAAAGGGGCACTGCACTGGCCCCGGGGGAGGATGACTTCTCTGCAGTGTGGATGTGGCTCCCCCAAGCCAAAGAGCTGGTGGCTTGTCTTTTCCCTGCAGAGCAGTCCAGAAAAATGGCACAGGCATAGACTGTAAATTCTCTAAATACAGAATTTTAACACTGTTGAAAGAATGGGTTCAGCCACCATGATTAAAAAATAGACCCACTCTGTGCCAAAGCAGTGACAGGCTCAGGTTTGAGATGTCAACTGAAGATGTATCATAGGAAAATGAAACGAAAGGAATGTACAAGTTTTATGTTGCATAAGAGACCCCGTTGATTCACACTTCTGTATTAGTAGACCTACAAACAAACTGTGAAACTACAAATACACTCTCATTTTTAGTCCTTAAAGTAAAAATCTGTTAGTTTGTAAGGAGACAGCACAGCATTCAGGAAAGTGTTATTAAAACTCTGCATAGTTCCTCCAGAGAATGTGGTTAATACAATGAGTATGTGAGCTATAAATCCACACCCAAAAAGCATAAAAAACTTGAGCAAAATAATTTAGAAGTTTACAGAGCAAAGAAAGTTTATCTAGAGCAAGGCTGCACACACAATACTGAATTTCATACTCAGAAATTCTTCCAGCTCACAATTTTTTCAGGGTGTTTCAGCTCTGAGGACAGAAAAAAAGGTAGAAATAAGCTATAGCTTACAGTCTCTTTTACTGCAACTGTGTCTGAAAGCAAAAGAAGGGAGAGTCCCTTCAAGATGGCTAAAGAAATTTTTCTTTTTAAAGAACATACCTGTCAAGTCTGTAGTTTTCTAATGGGACATAAATTCTTTGACACAAAAAATTGTTTTGCAAAACCATAAAAAAGAGCACAACCTTTTTGTATTTTAATTTGGGTTCAGATACATTTTCCTTTGATTCTCTAAAAGCAGGTGTTTTTCTTAGCCAAAGTTATGAATTGTAACTTGCATATTTATATAACTTATGGGCATATATGGAATTTCGGTAGAAATTTAGATGTAGTGAGCCATTATTTGATCTGGGACAGATACATTTTCACCCCCTCTTTGATCTTCTCAGCCTCAAGGCATCACTCACTACTTATAACGAAGTATCATCTTTAAGCATTTCATATCACGCAACACATATCCAAAGGAAAGCATCTCCTTATGCTGAACACCTCAATAAAATTACACAAAGCAAAAGCTGAAGGAGAATAGAGGGGACATGATATGCCCATATCAACAGGCACACCAGAGCAGAGGCAGGAATAAAGCCTGCTTTTCCCAGCTCACTGGAGTGTCCTCACTGTTCAGAACACAGAGCCTCTCAAGGTCTTCCTGCACGACGTGTAGTGCAGCGGGACTTGGGTTTGACGTAAGAGTTTGGCTTGAAGGAAGTCTGTACTTTTCACAGCAATGGCCAATGAATAAAAGAACAAAGGAAACACTGGAAGGGCCACTTTGACCTTGAGTCTTTAGTAATACACTCAGTCATTCTCAACCTCTACAACTCTACAGCCTGTGGGAAGACTGGAACAGATTTCCCTCCGACATTTGTGGATCTGCCCTGTACATAACCCAATTTGTCATGCAGGGCCTCTGGGGCTGGGATTTGCCTATTAGCAACAGTGTGCCCATCAGTGAGAAAGTTACCAGGGGCTGGAATGTGCATAGTCTTAGTCTAGTTTTATTTCTCTGACTGGATTGCATACGGCCAGCTATAAAAATGCTTGTGGCTGGTACGCATATTACTGGCACAGCGGTGTCCTGGGCACAATAAAACCTGAAGTGTTCCACTTCACATCAACATATGTTTTCAGTCAGGCCAGCTTAGTCCTTGGAATCAAAACCAGCCCCCTAGTCAATACACAAACATATGCTACTATGAATACAATAGCAATAACAATAACATGCTTGTATTTGCCTTTTATACTGAAAATGGGTGAATGCCTACTGAAAAAGCTTTTACTCTATCAACAACGGTAAAACATATTCAGCATATTCTAGTATCAGCCTAACACTGTACTTCGGGAGAAGCCGACAGAAGAAAAGGAAGAGATGGCATAAAAACTGTACCTGTAAATTAATATTTGGACCTGGGCTAATAGGAAGAGTGGCTGTTGCAAGTGTGCGAGTGAGAAGCTGGTTAGGAGGATTGCTGCTAGGTGGATGTGTGGCCTTCCAGTAGGCTTCCAGATAGTCAGCAAGGTGCTCACAAGCATCTTCAAGCTGGTTCTCATCAAGAATTACATCGAACATTTCCTGATAAAGGAAAGGTTTTAGTCAGAATAACTACCAGGTAAAGGGAGATCAGCTGGAGACATCGATCATGCTTTCCATTAATCAAAAATGAACCACATTTCTTGTACTTGTATTCAGATATTTTACCCTTTTTTTTTGTTTTAATGAATGCAATTGATACTAAAAGACCGTAATCATAACTAGCACTAATGTTACACTTGCTAAAGCAAGGCCTTGTGATTTCCATGTAGTAATGCACAAACAGACAAAGAAGACAGGAAGAAGAAGCTTGAACAAATCTTAAATATACAGAAAGATGGGATAAATATTGAAGTATTAACTATTGAAAAAAATTGAATGGTAAGAAAGGGATTCAATCCCCCTGTCTAGAAAAACTAAGAGAAAACTAAGGCAAACTAAGACCAATAACTAACAACAGTAAGAATACAGATCATTCAGTCTCCAAGTATCATACAAATATTAGGTAAGAGATTAGTCACACAGCCTAATTATAGTCTTCTAATGTTAGGTGAGTTTTATCTATTTCCTCCTGGTCAGGGAGCCAGAAGGCAGCTTTGAGTGCCTATGCAGGTCTCCAGCCTTCACTGACTTCTTGGGGACCTGAGCATCTCTTAACTGAGACGCTGAACATAAATGACGAAGATATTCCCTTCACTCAGCTCTGTATCTATGGCAAATTATATCTGCAATTGAACTGTACTCTCATCTTCTGGTTTCTTGACAGCTGAGTATGCAGGTGGCAATGCACGCCAGGTTTAAAACATGGTTGGGGTCTCATCAACACCCCTTTATAGGTGGAAATTGAGAGAATTTGCTTCAGTGCACATCTGAAGAAGAACCACAGAGCTCTCAGCTATGCAGAACCACTCAGCTCTTTGCCAAAACCCTGACCAAGAATATCAACAGCAGTAGGCCATGGTGATGATGCCCCAGAAGAGCCACTCAAACCACTGGCCTTACCCTAAACTACCAGAGATAAAGCACAGTCATTAAGAGGGTTCATTTTCAGACATATAACCCCCTAAAAATTATCAAGTAAAACCAATGTTCAGTTTACCGAAGCACTGGCTGTATCAGCACACATCCTAGTAACTGATTGTGAGTAGGACTCTTTTTTCCCTGCACCCTTGTGCAGAGCCCTGAGACCTCACGAGATGTTCTGCAAAAAGCAATAGTGAAATATGGCCAGAAGAGGGCAAGCATTCCCGAAAATTATGTAATTAACCTCGTGCTTGAAAAGAAAGGCACTTTTCAGAGACAAGACATAAATCAACAGTAACTCACGGGAGGACACTGTGCCAGTTTATCAGCTGCCACCATCTGAACATTAAGGTGTTTGGCCTGAGACTTCCCTCGAGATTTTATCAACCTCTGTAAAACCTGTGAAAACAAGACATTGAAAAAAGTGAGCAGGCTCAGACTTAATGTACATACATAATGACTTACAATGTTTACATTTTAAACTGCTCACATGAGCAGAGCAAATTCTTTATTTGCATCCAAGTATCTCCTTTCCTTTACAAGCACTAAAAAGTTTCCCTCCTGTCTTCTGCTGCTTGTGGTTTTGTTAGTTTCTAAGTTGAACTTCTTAAATTGATCTCCTGAGTTCTCTTCCCACAAATTCATTCTTCTCTTTCGAATGCCTCTTCACAAGGTTGATGCATGGTTTTTTTCACACATGATGAAAGAGTGTATTATCAGATGTCAAAGTTTAGCAATCAGTCTGATATTCATTCTGTGAAAATCACTCTTTCATTTCTGTATTACTTTGATTTAACAAACCATTAGCATTACTTACGTGATTGATACTGAAAGTGCAATCCGAATTAAAAAACCCATTGGAGCTACAGCATCTTTTCCAAAATGGTTTTTAGTAACACTAGATCACAGGCACTTTTTTGATTAATAATACTTCACTATCCAAAGGGAAGCGATAATATATAGCACTAAGACTAAATGAGGACATTTAACTATTTGCATTTAAGGCCTCCCCCCCAAAAAAGACTGAAAGAACATGAAGGTATCTGAAATATTTACCTTAGGAGAAGAAATCTTGACATATACTATAATGGGAGCCAGAGAGGTTTTGCTCAGTTGAGCTGGGTGGTTAATGGTATCAGCATCAAGCACTACCAACTGCAGTGTCCTGGCTAATTCAAAAATCCGTTCAATTTCACTTTGAACTTCAGCTGCAGAGAAGTAGAAAATCAGAGTTATGGAAATACTAAGATGTGATTACTTTTAAGAAACGTAACAATGCCACAGACTGGTGTGTTGCTCCTCCTCTGGTTGCAGGAGTTGTTATCCATGCATGTCCCTGGTAATGAATACAGAATTAATGAGAGCGTTTCACCCATTCTGCTGCCCTTGCAGGCACTGCCTGCCTCTCTCACCTCTCCAATTTCTGCCATTCTAGGCTGGAGAGATACTGATAACACCTCTTACGAGACCCCAGACCATGTATATAAGAAAAAGGGGTATGAATGCTTGCTGCATCTAATGGTAACCTTACTATGCCACAAATCTGCCATATGTAAGTAATTTCCACTCAGACTGGTATCTTACACAGTAACCTGTTTGCTTAAACTGGAGCGCTTGAGATAGGCATTAGAAGTACTGAGGTGTCTATATTAGCAGAAACTACTGTTTTCCCACTTACATCAATTATCAAAGCTCTGGAAACAGTTTTCTTCTACTGATCTCAGAATGATAAAAATTGTTTAAATTGTAAAAAATGTTAAAAATTTGATTATTATGTGTAAGACACTTTTATAAGAGGAAATAACTCAATAGTCCAAATAATGTTACGGTATCCTACTCACAACCCCAGGAGCTGTGGAAAGGTGATTTTCCCAGAGAAATATCATCTTTTCTTCTGGTAATCATGCTCCCAGCTCCTTAGCACCCTGTCTGATTGGCAGTACTTTCCAGGGCAAACCTCTCCAAGACAGATGGGCTGCATTCGCTTTCACAAGTGGTGTAGAAACTGTCTTCATTCCCCAATGAAACAAAACTACATCTTAGAATAGCAAAATCATCTTTGAAATGGAATCACATTTTCCTGCTCAAATCTTGCTACCGGCTGATTTCACAGAGAAACTACAGAAGCTGGGTGACTTGTTAAAGTCTATAAAGAAAGTCATCGGGCCAGACAAAATTCATACAGGTTTCCCTTTAAAGGTTGTGAACACTTCACGAACCAAAATCAGATTAGATATCTAGCCCATTCAAAGAAAATATTAGAAGACAACCAACAGAGACTTAAAGGTCAACAAGAGGTACCAAAAATTTAATACAGAGTTTCTTGAAATTACATTATCCGCCTTTTATCTATTATGCTGGCAAAAGCTTTACTTTTGCTTGAAAACACAATCTACCTGATCTGGCTAGAGAGTGTTTTCTATATCAAATGGTCTCTTTCAAGAGCTATGAAGAGATTGATTTTTGCTATCTTAGAATAGGAACTGAATAAATCAGGTATTCTGAAAAGGTTGCAAAATTTCCAAAAGAGAGCAAGGCATCCCAGCTAGTATTTTGATTCCAAATCAATAGGTGATTGTCATGGTCATTTTATACATGAAGTAACATCTAAATGGTTATCCCAAAACCTATATATGATATCGTTTATTGGAGGAGGTTGACCTTGCTTTGGATCTATCAGAGATCACTTCTAACTGTTTGTGGTTATCTCCAGTTCAGGGTGAGCCCATGCCAATCAGTCTTTCACAGCAGTGAACACTGGCACGGTGTGGCACAGAAAGCATTGATGCATACTTTCCTGCTGGTCAATAAAAGCACTGTGGGGCAGCTGCTGTCTGAATTAGGACCACATTTTTTAAGACAGAACTTCTGATGGCTCTTGGCACATTCACAGTTACATTTTTTACAGCTTCATTGCATAGAGACACTGCTGAAATCACTGAATACCACTGTCTCAGAGTTTTGGTAGAAGACAGTCAATAATCCATCCCAAATTTAAGTTCAAATGACAACTAGAATAAACATATCAGAGATAATTTGTCATGCTGTTCTGATGATGAGTTTGGATTACTTTCCTGCAATTTCAAACCAGGCTCAACACTATAGTCAGTATAACAATATTAGTTAATGTATCATTTTAAGATCATTCCAGACTGCTAAAAAACTCTCGTTCAAGACAATTTATAACCAGCAAAATCTTTCTCTATGCCATTGTATCATAATTTTGTCTCGGGAAGCAGTATTTGCTACACTGCTGGAAGCACTTTTCTGCCAGTAGAGAACACATCTCTGTGGACTAGATTTGCTAGTATACTTTTTGAAACACCCTCTGCCAGGGCAGAGTATGCCTCAGGGTATGTGCTATTGTGAAACACACCTGGGGCAATAACTGCAGGTAACTATAGTCCTATGAACCAACAGCTTCCACTTGAGTCTGAAGATGGAGAGATATTTTTTTGTTAATTAAAATGTATTTCAGTACTAATTTTTCTTAACTTGGGTATAGGAGAAAAGTTCAAGGAACTACACTGCATGATTGGTGAACTAATATATGTGCCTTTACCTCTTCAGTCAAGAATGGATGGGAAAAATGCCGCAGGGATAGCTGAAGAGGGTCCTGATCTCCTGTTCCTTAGAGTACTTCTTCAGCTTCTGGAAAAACTTTCATTTGCTTGAAATCTTTGAATTCTAACTTTACATTTCAGATTGTTGCAATCACTTACATAATATTAGCTTCTCTTTTTAGATGACAAAGACTTTATCCAGTCCTACAGCTTTGATTTTCATTTTTCTTTAGCAATATCTCTCAGAACCAAAATTCACTACCTGTAAAAATTCCTTAATAACAATACACTCAACACAAATCTTCCCTCAGACTTTTGCCCAAAGTAAGCAAAGAACTCAAAATGTCATGTGGGGATAGTAACACAAATGTCACTGGTAGTTAAAATAGGGAGCTGAGAACAGTGACAGTAGGGCATCTTCAAAGCAGCACAGTAATAGCTTTGCAATCTTCCCACCTCCACGAATAACATCTATTTATAATAATGTCCCTTCTTATGCACTGGAGAGGCATAAGAATGAAACTATAACACTAAACTCCAATAAATTGTCTTTGCCAATCATAATGAGAGGCATAAAAATAATTAGAACTACTGTGACAATCATCATGAAATGCTGACAGCCCAGCTACAACACTCAAACCCAGAACTCAGCTACCAAATTTTAAAGTGACCCTTGCAACCTATTTCATATGGTCTCCTTGGTAACCAGAAAGTGAACATACTTTAAATGACAGGAGCAGTCAACTATTTATTCCACACAACAAGAAATCAACTCTAAGAAACAGTAAGTATATATCTCCCAGACAACTTTAAATACAGCACATTTGAACTTCTGTCCAAATATTAATTCCCAATATCACTACTGCACCTTGAACAGAAATTCAGTGTAATGAGAGCACAAGTAAATGGCTTATCCCATTATGGGGGCATACAAATATTCTTTACACCAGCTGGACCTTACAAGTGAATTTCAAGAAAAAATCTTTCCCAGTTCACTACAATAATCTCACCTAAAATAAAGGCAAACACACCACAACACTTAATTTTATCTCTGTCAATTCACTAATAACATGATAAACTATGTTGGAATTTAGGGGCACTCATACAATGCCATAGTAAAAGAACATTCTCTATGCTACACAGCTGGAAAAACACAACTCTCTGGCAAACCTGGGCTGCATCCATAGCAGCCAGGAGTCACCAGGACACTCAGCCTGACAGAACAGCGATTTGTTTCAGCAAGACCCCAATGAGACAGCAGTTTCATGACAGGGATGAGATGCAAAATGGACATGCATCTGGCCTGCAAAAGCCCAAGTGAAGCACCAAATACTGCTTTGATGCAGCAAAGAGATTTTGATCTTCACAAGGATGTGTAAAGTTCACCTACTCTCAAACGAGCACAGTATGACTTTTAAATCTTATTAAACTTGACCTTGCCTCCTGTCTATGGTATCGGTGACTCTGTATTAGAACAGATATGTAAATTATAAATTTGACTGCAACAGGCACAAAGACAAAAGCATTCTATTTTTCCAAACAGGGCTCCTGATATTACAGACATATGGAATGAAAAGAACACACCTATGTCAACGTATGCAATGCAAAATGATGATCAACACCTTAAACAAATGGCTTTGAAACAATTTTATAAATTAAGGAAAACAGCCATCAGTAGCCATAATTTCTTTTAATGCTAATTCTTTTATACGAACACAGTTAAAGTAATTAATCACTAAATTCCATTAATATAATTTAAGTAATGAGAAGTTTAAGCCAACCTCAGGATTTCCATAACAAAGGTGAAAGAGAAAAATGTGGTTTTCATCTCCAGTGCCTTAAAACCATGCAGAATGTCTTGCATGAAAATACCTGCTAGAAATGAGCAAAGGTCATATCTAAAATCCAAGAAGATTAAAAAAGAAAAAAAAAAGGAAGTGATAATTATTGAACTGTGCCTGCACAAGTCTCTATTAAGAACAAAATCTTTCTCTTGGCTGACAGAACTAAAATTTTAAATTTTAATTTGTGAGCGTGTGTGTATACACATGCTTATATGGAGTGAAAAATCACCAGTGTCTCCATTGGGTACTGCTGGAAGCAGAATGCAGGCACCTGGCCACAGGAGGCTATCCTGGACTGCACCAGAGATCTGTGCTCACTGGAAACAAAGCAAAGAGGCTGAGATGCCCCTGAGGTGAGCCAATAAGCTACACGGGGTCTGAGCACAGCAAGCAAGCTGAGAAGAATCCCCACACATATATAAGCGTTTGGCTTCTTTCTTCTCATCTTCCTCTTTGCTCCCCTCAAGCAGCAATGCTGCTCTGGGCAGGCAGGGAGCTAACAGAGGGCTCATGCTGGGCAGGGCACAGCAGGCTCCATTCCTTCCCCAGCCAGGGAGGGTCAGTCCCTCAGCCTCCAGGCAGGAGTACATGTCCCACCTCACACCGTGGGGTGTCCCAGTGCTGGGAAGCAGAATGTTTTGTGCCTCTGCTCCAGCACACCCAGCTAAGAAGGAAAAAATCTTGAAGCAAGAGGGAATAAATGATTTAGCTTAGTCCTCAGACAACTGGTCAAAAGATGTCTGAATTACAGCTGTTTTAATCAAATGTCTAACCTAAATGTAGTTTTGGGAATATACTTAGATTTCCCTGCTCTCCACCAAACACCTTAGCCACTAGCTTGTTACGTAAAAAGGGGAGGGTGGGAGTGGGAGGATGACAATATTTTCCAGGAAAAGTGGCTGCATGTGTTACTCATGCCTAACAGATGGGGCTCCTGCGAGGGATAAGGCAGAAAGGAGAGAAGCATGTCTGCTGCTCTGCCTGGAGCTCCTGTCTGGGCTCTGCCGAAGGGGAGCTGTGGGGCGAGGTGCTGCAGGAGAACAGGGTTTTCCTCCTCCTGCCTGCTGAGGCTCAGTTTAGGCAGAATGCAGATGGCTTTTAATGCACACACACGTCCAAGAGGTATTGACAGAAACAATGTCATGTTTGGAAACCCCAACACAACCAAGATCTATCTATAATGGACTAACAGCTCCTGAAATGCAGCACTGTAATAATGTGAAAATATAAAACAGCTAGTGTCATTTAAAAATACTAAATAGCACAAAAAAATGTCTACTTCCTGTCTTATTTCTCTGGACTAGACAAAACAACAGCATTCATGGAATGACGCTTCTTATGCCAAGTTTAAACTGGAAGTAGATTTTAATGGCTTATGAATGGAAAAGATTGAAATCAGCAGATTGCAGCAGAAACACAAGTGGCTGAGCACTGCACAAGGGTGCACTGAAATGACTGTGCCAGGAAGAACCACAGCAGCTCCAGAAGGTGCCATGCAGCAGCACAGCACTGCTCCTATCATTAAGCTCCCTGACACTCTGTTAAGGAGTAATTGGGATAGCAAAACTGGGCAAAGAAGCAGTCTAACATTCATTCTGCCCAGGGGACCAAGCAAGGGTTCCTGCTAAGTTCAGAATGGATATCATCATGTCAGTCAGGCTGGCAGTAACTTGGGTATTTCTGCACCATGCCTCATTACTCAGTGCAGTGCTATAGGCTTTTACAGATCTGGTCCTTACGTAGGCACTAAGTGTTCCCTGGGTCTGTTGTTTTTCTCAGAGCAAACATAAATAAAAATGTTCAGCCTTCCTCCCAGATATGATGTGGAACTACTCCATCACTGGCTATTCAACCCCTCCTGCTGATGGCGTGCCACTCACAAAACATTTGCGTATTCACTGAGTGGGAGAGATACTGACTCTGCAGCCTGATGCTTAGAGTGGGAGGCAAAACACATGGATTCCAGTTCCTTCTCCAGGGAAAAGTTTAATTATTATGCAAAGTGCGTAAGACTCAGCAGGACCAACCAACAACCATCCTAAAGGTGATCATAACCCTGTCACGGCGATGGAAATGATGAGTCCATGCCTCTCTTAGCAGGGAACAGAACTGAACCCCAACTTCTCTGCATTCTGGTTAAACAATGCAAAACCTGTAGTCTTGGACGAAATGGTGATACAGACACCAACTTTTAATCAGTTCCACCAGCCTAGGAGAAAGAAAACACCTGGATCAATTCAACCTACAGTGTGAATGGTTTTAAGGCAAGCAAACTGTATTCTTAAACACCTAACTAGCTCAAAATATTTTTATTCACCTATCCAAATATCCTCTCTATTACACAGATATCCATAACCTTAAAAACTATTCTAACAATTTGCTACATTACTTTGTTTCTAGCATGTTTTGTTTCAATGTAATTATCAATCACACATATCTCTGTGCAGTATCATGAGAAAATATAAGGACAGGTTGCTGAGACTTATCTCTAATTTAAGAATTAATTTAAGAATTTAATTTTAAGAAATCAAGAATTGTTTTCCCCCATATGCCCTTTGAAAACATTCAGGAAATTTCATTAAAATGCTTTGCCTATACTGTATCAAAAACTTATTTGCAAGTTAGAATATTGGAAAGTTAGTACCAAACTTCTAATGCAGAACTACCTAAAGAATTCATTAGGGAAACTCTGACCTTAGATGTTAAGAAACTCAAGGCCGGCGCAGCAGGATAAAAGAACATTTTGGGACATGTGAGACTGATAAATTATAACAGGTTCATGAACTTCATGCTACTCTTTCCCCATTTGTGAGCAAAAAGAGGTATAGGTACATCCTCATGAATACCCAAAAGCTCTTAGCTGCTATTTTACTGCATCCTGGTTCAAGGCAAGTTCAGGTTTACCAGGTTAACATATTTAACACCTGAGAGTTATGGACATTTGTCACAGCTATCTTGAAGCTAAAATTATAAATGGACAGTCAGGGTTTTCCATAACACATTGAACTCCTCTTTTATTTTCTTTGAACGATATTAGATCTTTGAGACGTTGGGAAAGAAATACACTGTTCGTTAAGTCCAAATTTTGCATTCCTGTTCCACGGCCTCTGTAACTAATGAAGGATTTTTATGAGGCCTAGCTAGCACTCTTTTAAATTTATCTTTGATTTATAGTTGAGGAAGCCTTTACTTGAAACTTATCATATACCATAACTGTCATTAAATTACCAGGCATGGAGAATACATAGTAACATCATATATGTATATTATATACAGTATGTATGTATATATATACACACACACACATATATACACACACACATATATATATATAAAACAAATTAATTGTTACAATAGTTTCAAACATTCAACTGGCTTCTCACACAAATATCAAGAAAAGAAAAAACACAAGGCTGAAATTTGCACAGAGAATTCACTACTATTTCTTCGAGTATTTATGTTTCATTTTCAGAAGATAATACTTTGGGATATCAATGTAATGATGTGAATGGAAGCTCCATACAGTTTTTAGAGACAATTTTCCAAAGGCAGGTGCTCAACTGCACATGCAGACTGGGTGCATGTAATGCCTGACAGGTTACTGCATATGCATGTGGCAAGCAAATAAACAGATTCCCAGGCATGTGACAGCAATCGATTCACCATGAACACAATGACACATTTTACATCCACAGTCACACAGTCTGTGTTAGAGGACGCAGATTAGGTGCACACACCTCAGAAATACATAATGGAATACCTAATCTGTAGCGTTTACTTGTCAATGTCAACTTTATTTTTAGAATTACTTGAAAATAAATAAGGAAAATGAGCAAGGTTTTCTAAAAGATAGACTTAGCAACACGGTACAGGATTGGCTTTTGTCTATCAGTGAGCCAGATGCGAGAAACACATGGTGGTTCTGTGAGGCACAATAAAGCACTGAACACAAAACAGCAGGAAAAGTAATTTGCAAGCTTGTATACATACCTAAAACATCTGGAAAGGGAGAGCATTAATGAAGCAAAGAATGGAAAAAGCCAACACAATCAGGTTCTGTACAAAGCATACAGCATGAGGCAAGGCTATAACAAGTGTAACATACACAGAAAAAAGCTTGGGTTCTTTTGACAAAGAAATGCAGCAAAAGCACAAAGCTGGTTCAGCAGTTTCTGCAAATGGCATGTGTCTATATAAAAATCTAACTAAGCCAATTTGGGCTGATTTTCAGGTGAATAAGATTTAACCATGTACTGTACATTCTCGGAGAAAAAAATCTGTTCAGAATTACAGATTTCTTCTAGGCTTTTAAAGAAATCAATCATTTGCCCTTTCCTTGAATTTAGCTCTAAAATCTCACGTGTTAAAACATATAACAATATTGACAAGCAAACATTTCTCTTTACATCAAAACAAGCTTAATTGGAGAGGAATAAAACTGTATTATCCACCTAAATCTTTATGAGCCAGACACTATTTTTAAAAAGTTCTCAAGAACATTCATTTTATACTAGATATTCAGTGGCAGCATTGGTTTCCAATGAGTCAAACCCCAAGTCTATTTTTAACTGATTCCATTACAAAAGCAAACTGTCAGTCGATAGGTGTATGTGGCATTAAGCTGATTGAGACTCCCTTATAATCCTGTAAATCCAGTTCCTCGTGGTTATTCCTATTCCTGATTATCACATTGTTTTGAAATTAATTCAGGGTTATCTACTAAATCAGTCCCAAAGAATGGTGCTCACTTCACTGTTCTCTGTGCTATGCATAACATTGCAGACCTGTATTGGGTGATAAGGTAAGAGTTCTCAAAGAGAGGTACATTTATTTCCCAGAAAAAAGTATATGGTATTAATATGTCAAGCACAGTATCTTTGTACTATCTTAAGTAACTGATAGAATGCTTACTAAAATAATAGTTAAAAAACAACAATATATTTTCAGAAGTCTAAGAAATAGCCTTCTCTGCTGCAGTTACAACTGCTGCTCACAAATGCGATCACAAGTGGGGGTAAATCAGTGGCCTGGCTGCATGAGGTACCACTACACAAAGGTTGGTGAGTAAAGAAATAGCTTTCCATTGAATCTGGAAGGAGGGAGGGATTTGGATTAACATAAAGCAGTTCTGGGGAGCTATATTGGCTATAACAAAAAGTCATTTTTAAATGATACCAGATGTAGGAATAAACACACAGGTCTCTGTCCATGTGCCAATGACTATTCAAGGAGGAGAGAGAAGAGAGCAACTCATCTTCCCACATCCTAGAGCTGTGCAGCCAGCAGACCCATTCAGAGCAAAACAAAAAACCAAAGCAAACCCTGTTTTTCCTTAACAAGAACAATTTTTTTATCGTGATAAACACCAGTTTTAAGTATCTAGGCCAGAACTAAGTCATTGCAGATAGTGTAGACAAAAAAAAAGAAAAACAGCACAAATTTAGTGTTTGCTGACAGTCTGGGTTTTTTTTTCCCTTTTTTTTCCTCCCTGCAGTGATTTGGGGAAAAGACCCTATCATATTCATTTTATAGAAGGGAAAATGTAGGTAGAGAAAAAATTCATTTACCAGGACTCCTAGCAGACCTGTAGCAGATACTAGGAAAGGACTTAAACGATGTGAGTCCGGATGCAATGATTTATCTATGAAACTTGCATTAGTAGAGAATACTCTTGTCTGCAAAGCTAATGCTAATAAAGTAGGAAGCGCCAAAATAACTCTCCTAAATCAAATCTTTTGTGATCTGTATTTTAAGAGAGCACATTCAGGAACATATAATAAAGTTCTTCCTTTAGGGCTCAGTAGGCCTCATTCAGAATGCAGCTCCGTACACCATAAACTGATAAGGAGCCACTGAATCATTTACTTTCTCTTCATTGTCAAATACGTGTTTCACATCTCATTTAGAGCACATGGCTCTAATATTTCTCTGAAAACAGAATGAATAAAATATTTATGGGCTATTTGGTGGAACTTACTGTGGTGGTATATGCAATAAAATTACTTTTCCTTCGGAACATTCCAGTTAGGTGAGAAGCTGGAATTATTCCTATTTTCCATGGAGAAAATTGAATTACAAAGAATAATCACAAGTTTTGAATAATTTGGGGGGATTAATTTTCAGAAATGTAGCATCTTGTTCTTCAGAGAAATCACCACAGTAGAAATTACATTCAGACTAGAAATATGTAAGCCATCCTACAGGAAATCCTGATTCCTAGGGAATCTTTCTTCCAAAATGGAACACAACCTTGGAGCTTCTTTTAGAGTCAGTACTAAGATTCAGGACATTCCTGATGCTGCTCTGTACTGTCAGTACAGAATATCTGTACTGATCTGAGAGAAGGAAAAAATTCTTTGAGCGAGGAGGGGAATGAAAAGAATACCTCCCTAGTTAAATGTCCGCAAAGAGGAGAGACTAAAATAAGAGGACTTCAGGGGAATGAGGATCCACAAGGCTAGTATTTTACAAGGTACCCAACAGGAGCTCCAGCAGTCTATAAAGGACTGCCTGCCTTCCATCTACCTTCTCCAAGGCCGTGCATTACCACGCAACATGCTGATTTTGATGGTATACACTATTACTTGACAGGTCCAAAGCTTGAATTTCTGTTTCAGCTACAACATGTAGTATTTCTACAAAACATGCTTGAAGCATGCAAAGAACACTGGGGAAAACAGCTATCTTTATCAATTATTAACATCTACTGAACCATGGAGATAAACCAGTGTTCAGTATGCTTAACACTTAAGTTCACATTCAGATGTGCTTTTAGAGATTTGCCTGCCTGAAGTTTCTTGCCCCATACACTGTACAAGTCAATACAGGAAAATTAGGGAAATAGTGATTCACTCAAAAATTCCAATTCCCCACACTATTTTACATACTTTTCAACAATATTAAGGCGGAGAACCAGTGGAAAAGCTGTCTGTATACATTTGACCAAAGACTGGATCACAGCATACATAACCTAAAGATACTAAGAAGCTGCACAGTTAGCCTTCTTATTATCACTTCCTAACCTTTATTTTGCACTACTCAAATTTGTAAATCCAATAATATTATTTTAATAGGATTTTTGTTGACTTATAGCAAATGCATTACACAAACTGAAAAAAAAATTCTACTATATGGTGTGATACTGCACTCACCTCTTCTACTTCAGCCAACTAAATACTCACAGTAGTGATATGTTGTCATCTTGCTTGTGAAACACTGCTAGGAGAGGCCACCTACCAGCACACTACAATGATGTTTTCTGATTCTGACTCTTATATCTGCCCTTAGGTACATTGCAGGTAAGTAAGGGAACAGGCTGTAACACACCTTGTACTTTTTTTCTTTTGCCTTGCACAAAAGTGTTCCCACTGTCTTACAAAAGTAGTTGCCTTTTCTGACTCCAGCTTATTTTATTTCAGTTTTCCTCCCAGCACTGCTGCCACATCACCTCCCTCCCTGACTTCCTGTCTGATTTCTGTCCTCCCATGGTTTACCCCATGCTTAGAGCACAGACCTGCAGGTACCGTATCAGTGGGTTCAGCAACCTCAGCTCCTTCTCCCTAAGTCCAACCTTTTCCATAATGGATTTTCACTATTGCCTTCCTGCCTTAGCCTGGCCAGCCACCTGTTCCTCCATCTTTAAAGTAAGCGACATTTTGTTCCATTCTCCATGCTGCACAGCAAAGGAGGGATTGCAGACTGAAAGATGAGCATCCTTTCACCTCAGCTCTGCTTGGCTGCCCTGATTCAGTCTGCTGGAAGCAGGTTCTGCTCAGCATCATTGCTGGACCTCACCAAGGAAAGCTGAGTCTTTAAGCAATTCAAATGCAAAGCTTGGCATGTCTTAACTGCAGCTTCTCATAATTTGGTCAAGTTTTCTCATTATTTTAATAAAATTGCTCAGTTAAGCAATTTTGTTCAATTCACTACCAAATTTCAAAACCCTGCTAGAATACTAAAACTATGGAAGTATCACAGCTTCTGAAAGAAAAGGCATTGAGAATATTTTAGCACACGTAAAATTAATTTTTGCTCTAACTTTATTGCTAGAATGACCCATTTGCTCTATTTAATATTTCACAAGATATTTAAAATTTATTTTATAAATCAGTTGATTTTTAGAACAATTTTAAGCAACTGAAAACATGGTAGCAGGAATCTTATTTAATAACAGGCCTGTTACCAAAACTAGACAGCAATGTCTACCTATCTATCCACATATTTGCATATATACATAATCACTGTCATCTTTTGGGTGTCTCAAACTGAGGTTCTGTCAGAACTTCCATTTTAAATACCTCCATCTAAAAAAATACCTTGACACAAAGAAAAAATACTGGTGATCTCAAGAGCACAGTTCTACGTGAGATAAATGTGTACAAGACTGGACAGCATTTAATTTTTATTGATTTTTTTTCTTGTATAGATTTTTGTGATAGATGTTTCACATATATGAGAATATTTTAGCATGAGGAATGAATTATATGCTTTTACTGCTGCATATATTTGTACAGTATTACAAAATTGCACAAGCTTTGCTGATCAGGCTGGAAACTTAATCATCATGATTCTTTTTGTTCCAAAACTGGCTGACCTCCATACTTATTACCAATTTTCAGTCCTATTCAAAGTAAGTAACACTTTATCTTTCCATTAGATTATTAAACAGACTTTGGTGACAAGATTGAAATTCACACAGAAGAATATTCTTGTGTGTAAAGACATTAATTATGTTGTTACAGTACATTGCCTTTTGATATTTGAAAACACTTAAAATAAGACACACTCAGAAGCAACAGACTACTTGCAAGCAAAAATTCACAGCCTCCTTTTTTCAGGTTTCATATCATTAGCTATCACTACTAGTAATCTTAAAAAAATAATGCACAATATCAATAATATCCATATAATTCCAAGTATTTGAAAACTGTCATTTCTATTTAGCCAGAAGAGCATGTCTTCAGATTTTATATGGATGGTTGCTTCTCCCCATTGAGGCAAACAGCAAAACAGAAAACTGAGCATAAGCAGAATAAACCAAAATCAGCACTATAGGAAGTTTACCTGATAGTGATTTTAAAATGATTTCTAGTGCCAGGATTTCTGAATTATGGGACTTGTGATTTTCTCAGAGCAGAGAGAAGGCTATTTTTAGCTTACAAATATGAATTGAGAGTAGCATACTTCACAGGCAATTTGTAGATAGCATCATTACAGGTACTTACCTAAGCTTGATCTCGTGTTAGATCGCTCTATTATCGCATGCTTACTGGGATTGTTTAATACTGAGCGTTTGGCAAGCGAGATGTCTGCTGTGACTCGTGTAATTGATATACTGCAAAATAAATACAGCAAAATGGTTCTGAACGTTATTTATCTGTCAGGGATGTGAGGAGAATGCTTGTTTAACACTAGAAGATGGCTAAGACTACAGGAAAATAAGTTCTCTGCAGCACAGTATGCTTCGCCCAACGTGAACAGTGAAAAAACTTCATCTAACTAATACTCTACAGTAAGTACTGATAAGACATCCTCCTATATATACCTGGGGAGAGGGGAGGCAGGAGGAGGTCAGGGATAGCTGCAGAAGGTGGGACTTCCCTGAAGTCTCCAGGTGTGATGAGGGTCTGACTTTGCACCAGTATGCCCAGTAGGAGCAGGCTGAATTCTCCTTTCCCTGACTTCTTGAACAGTACTGAATGACAACCTGGCTTATTTTAGCCATATGTATAAGATGTATAGGGATATGCAGAATTAAATGGTAAAGGCAAGGCTTAGTAGGGAAACTAGTACAGCAATATAACTCAGTGGTTTTTGTTTTTTTGGTTTGGATTTTTTTTGGTTTTTTATTATTCAGTTTACTAGCATGTATTTTTTTAAGAGAGTGCAAGAGCTACCTATAATTTTCCAGAAAGATCCATGCTAGCAATATGCTAAAAGCCCTCTAAAAATGGGAACTGTAACTTGGAGAAGCACATACTTGAAAACTCTAGGTTGACTATCTGCAGGCTCAGTTTCGTGTTGATGAGAAAAGATGAGCCAAGAAAGAAGTGGTTACTTTCAGTTGTTAGCACTGACCTGCTACATAACCTCCTGCATATTCTTCTTCCTAGGAAAACAGCTCCTTTGGTTTGTTTTGCTTTACAGGGTCAAAATGCACCCTTAAGTTCCTTTTCAAACTCCCTGGTCTAATGAGGTTTAGAGGTCACATTTTTCCAGTGCTGAGAGTTAAATCAGGCTGATGATATTCCCTTGTTCTTCCTTGTAGGAATTTACTTGCAATTTAAAAGAGGAAATGGATTTGCTAAGAAGAGGGAGGGCTCCTCTCCAGCAAGCACTGTCAGCTGCTGTTTGTTCATCTGAAATGTAATCCAATAGGCCATTTCCCAATGAACTCAACATGTGTATATACTTATCTAAAACCCTAAAAATGTAACAGAGCCAGAAGTTAATATGAAAAAACAGAATTATTTGGACAATACTGATTAGTAATATTATTTTGGAAATCTAGGCGCGATTTAACTTAAGCTAAAAACATAACCAAAGATTGTGATTTCTGGCACAGCCCTGCACAGATAATGCCATTTTTCTTAAAATTAAATCAAACATGTATATTGGGGTACTTATTAGTTATCTCTATTTGCTAATTGAAGGACATGACAAACTTTTATAGCTTTTTGGTTTTTTGTGTTGATTTGGATTTTTTCCTGCCAGTCATTCTTCCTACAGGCAATAGAAAATTTTTGCCTTTTTAAATGCAATTATGGTATATTGAACAACGCTAGATTTATCAGTCTGTTTATCTATGAAAAATGTTATTTTCCATTTTAAGACAGTTTATCATCTTTCTAAGGACATTTTAATGTCTTTGAGATACATCACATCAGGAAGACCAAGTCTGCTCTCAAAACAAAGGGTGTGTATGTTCATATTGTGAAACAATTACAGTGGGAGAAGGGACAGCAGTGTCGCTTTCAGCAGCTACAGCTGAAAGCAGTAGCATGAATCTGAGAATCTCAGGACCTTGAGATTTGTTCAGGACTTTTAAGTGGTGATTCAGATTGCTACTTCAAATCTGCTACTATAGACATGAAATTTATTTGGAGTATTTGTGGATTCGTCCTGCCACAGTTAGATCTACAACTGAAAATCAGACATGCTGTAAAATACTTAAAAGCATAAAAATGTAGTGATTTTCTTCTGCTTGCAACGACTGTTTTGTTAACTTCCAGTTCTGAAGGTGTGTATCTAGGGTTTGACCATCCTGACTGACATAAAAAGGGACTACTAAAGCAGTTAGGTATCGATATCATTATTCTGACAGAAAATCCACCTTCTTAAACTACAATGCCTGGTATTTTAAAGAACTGAAGCTATTGACAAAAAACGTCAAGCTCCTTATTGAAAGTTTTGGCAGCAACAGGACTCACAGAATAGTGTTATGGATCTGTCCACTTCCAAACTAAATAGAACATTCCTTGAAGTTACAGATATTATAAGATCTTCATGTTTTCTCAGTTTTTCCCTCCCAATGTCAACCCATTAGTACATATTAATCTGGAGCTTGATCCAATACCAATATAATCCTGTCTGGAGATTGCACCTGACGTCTCTGCTCCACAGGACTGTGATGTTGGACTCACAGATCACAGCACTGCCTTCAGAGACAGACTATCACTTGACACCTGTACTACAGTAATGCCTGAAGGCTCAAATACAAACCCATTGGACCTTGCCGAGGTGCTGTAACCACATGGATCAGAACCCCGAGTGCAGCCTCTCTGCCACCAAGGGTGACCAAATTTCAGCAAGGTGGGGGACTGCCCCACCCCTTCATCCCAGTCTTTTTGAAAGTTCCCACTACAGAGCCCAGAACTATTGTCAAACCAAGCTCCTATCTTGAGGGATCAAGAGCTTCACAATCCCATACACCAGATAGTCTGAATCTTGTATCACTCTTTCCAAGTTGGATGCCAAGTAAGGAGTTAGAGCTAAGGAGGAACCGTGGCTCTTGTCAGTTTGCTCAAAACCTGGCAAGCATTGATGAAATATCACTTGGAAAATACTTCAAATAACTTTTTAATCTGTAGATAAATATCTAGCAATTTGGAGTGTGAATATCACAGTCATCAAGGAGAAGACATCCTTTTTTCCGCTCTCAACAAATATATGCCTTCCCGCTGCAACACAGCCTCTGCATGCTCTGTCAAGGAAACTTCCAATCCACCCTATAGTCCACTGAGGAAGGAATTAGCTGTAACTCCTAATTTTCTAGAATGTTATTATTTCTTAAAAACCTGGTAGTACCCAAAGGGAACCTGAACTGAAGTATATTTGCATTGCAAAGTACTTACCGCCCTTCGAATCTATGTTTTAAAAAATCAAATAATGCTTTTTGCATCATATCTGTTACCTAGAAGGAAACAAACAACAAATAAATAACCAGATAGGAAATTAATAATACTCGATGCTAATAATATTATATAATAAAGCTGACAGTAAATCTTATATCTGAACAACAGGACTGGAATGCAATTTATTCTTAATCTTAATTCTGCATGAAGTAAAATACAAATAAGCAGCTATTTAGTATGAGTAAAAACTGTCTGATATTTGCCTATGTTATAAATTATCAAATACAAATGAAGCACAGCATTTTGACAAAAACAAAACCGTTCACAACAATCAGTTACCTCATATCCCTTCAGAGAAGGCCCCACTAAAACTACTGGTCGCATAGAAGGCACTACATCATAGGGAGGGATGTGCTCTGTCTGCAAAACAGAAAACGTTTTCAGCATCATAGCACCTGGATAAAGTGTTAGATGCTGCTTACAGTATTAGAACTCTGAATTTCCAGTGATGTCACCAACACAGGAATCTCGGATTCATTAGCTTTTCCCAAAAACCTGTAGCACAAGATAAGGACATAAGAGGTTCAAGGATTTCTCCTTTTGGAAAAAACTTTTCTTTGACTTTAGGTTTTCCTACTGTTTTCATATTTACTCCGCATAGTCACAAAACTCTTACTGTGGGTCATGCACGTGTACCACTGCATAATTCCTAACTGGTAAATAAAAAGGCCATTTCCAACAACTAATGAATTGAAATGGTTAATTCTAGAGCTGTGACATCTGTTTTCAACAGAAATTTTATCTAGGAAATTTATGAAAGAGAAAAATAAAACAAAGGGGGGATGGAAAAAGCGTAACATGTTTTTTTTCATCTTTAGATCTGCCTACTGCTTGACAAAACATTGTGACATCACTGCAAATTCCCAAGGCAGCACGCAGTCTGACTTCCACATTTGCACCCACAATTCAATTGCAAATTAAATCAAAATAATGATTGATCAAGTTAGCATTTCCAGAAAAGTATCATAAGCAGAGCTTGGGATAGCATTTCTTCCACTTTGGGAAGTTCCTGTCACCACCCAAGAATGTATTCTGGTAGTACCATATTTACCAAAATACTAACTGATGTATCATGCACAATTTCTAAAAAGCATTTTAATATACAAAGATAAAAAGATTACCTCCTTCCAAAGA
The DNA here is from genome assembly GCA_036630365.1 of Acanthiza pusilla. NCBI lineage: Eukaryota > Metazoa > Chordata > Aves > Passeriformes > Acanthizidae > Acanthiza > Acanthiza pusilla. The sequence goes on along the minus strand of JAXCHO010000073.1, from coordinate 34,393,380 downwards.
CTGCAAAAATTGTATATTGTTATCATAATACAATATTTAAAAAAATACTGTTGGGTTTGGTATTTTTTCTTCTTTAATAAATGGCTGTTCAATATGTATCATAAGAATGGGGTCTTATCTGAAAAGAGTTTTTTGTTCATAAGGGAGGTTTTGGTTTATCTTTGTCTTGGCAAAAAATGATTGAAATCCAAACCCAGAAATGTGTGGGTGATATGGAAAAAGAAATGCCAGATCTATTTTTCAAATGCTTACATAGTACAAATACATCAGTCAAGATCACAGAATACAGACATTGTTCATTGTTCCAGAACTCAATGTATCCCAAGGTGTTTCACAATAACATTAAAATCAGTATATACATTCCAAAACACAAACCCACAAAGACAGACATTAATACAGTGACAGCACACAATGCTACACAAGCAGCAGTCTAAAGCAGTCTAAAACATAGAAAACATTTTTGTGAATGTCCTTCAATGTAATTTATTTTTTGTTACCTGTAGTTTCACCAGATAATTAATAACATAAGAATGAAAACCAGTGCCCAAGGCATCATAAGCATGTGAAATGAATTTATTTTACACAGTGCAGAATCTGACTCAACACATTTCAAAGCAAACCCCTGCAACTAAGCTGGGCCCATATCCAAAAGCAGTCCTCCACTGTTCTTGCTAACATTTTTAATAATCTGATAAGTGTATTAGAGACAAAGAAAAATTCATCACAGTTGTGCAAGTGCTTTTAGCATGAGTGCCCTGATGCAACAGATCTGTGTCTGATGTGGCTGACTTAACCAAAGGCATTCATGCTAGAAGTTAACCAGCTATTTGACAATCAGGGCAAGCACAGAAATTACCTTATTTGATGGAATATGGGATATTTTTAAATTCTGTTTTGTCAAAATGGGCATTTTTTTCTCTAATCTTTACAGCTTGAAATAATGAAGCTGTCAGCAGAAAAATGAGTAAAAAGTATCTGATGGAAGCATTGAAGTTCTTTATTGTTAGAGAATCTAATATTTTCTAAGAGACTGGCACTGAACAGCTTTCATTGCAGATTCAAGTTCAAATATGAACTCAAAATAAAGACTAGCAGTTTTGACAATATGGCTTTGACTCAGTGGTTTGACTGTGCAGATTACTTTGGGATGGCCATCCAGTACTTACTGTAAATGTGAGTGTTACAAACCCCACTAACACTAGTACTGATTCTGATATGGAAGAAAAGAGGCACCACAGAGTGGAAGAAAGAGGTGGGACTAACCACCATCCAGGTCTAAGGTGGTTCATGTAGAAGCTGCACCTTTGAAAGATGCTGATGCAGACAGCACCCAATACATATCAACACATATTGTTCTTTCTTATAATTTTTATCCAATTATAAATATGATTAAGTAAGAAATTACTCAGAAGCAAGAATCCATTGTTGATTTCCACAGCAGGCTTAACAGACCAAACTGAAGCCAACAGCAGTGACTTCAGAAATGAGAAGGGTTCAATACTATTTTAAAGAGTTCAAGAAAAGAGGGACAGAAACAAAGATCTATTTATTAAATAAGAGAACATCCACAGCAGGGACAACAATGTCACTGGGCACTGTTTAAGGACTCTTAACAGTCTGTTATTACCTGCAGATTTAAGTGAGTGGTTAAAACCAAATGAAGGAGAGCTATGAAGACTAAAGATTTAAAAACAAAGAAGTCAAAATGTGGTATTTCACTGCATAGTTTGACTGCTACTTAATGTCTTGCTAAGTTATTCCAGCAAAGGTCCAAGAAACGGATTGCAGCTTTTTGCGACAGGATGCCAATTGCGTAATTCTGTAGTTATCTGGGTTATCTATGGAGAGACATTGGCTCTCCTGGGAACCACCAGTACCATTTCCAATAGCTGAGATACTAAAAAAGTCTCACTGATGGATGGCAAGAACATTTGGCTGATAATTTATACATGACAACAGGAAAAACTTGCAGTAAACTGTCAAAACAAGTCTGAGGTTTTCCATTGGTCTTGTGTACTTGCAGATTTTGCATCTAGTGAATTAGAAACTTTAGTGCAGACTAAATTTAAAATACAACAATTTTGACAATTTGTTTCCCGAGTCCAAACTGAGTATCTGATAGATTCCAATAATTATTGCAATAGACTAAGTCATAAAGGAAAAAAACACTTTCTCAAAAAACTTGAGAAAGATACAAAAAGAACAAACACGCACTAGAAAGGTGCATTATGTTTGCTAGAAATAATCTTCTCAAACATTTAAAAGGCCTTTTAAGTGTGTCCTATTATTCCATCAAAAAGGATAAGTATGTAGCAGTTTCACAGACACACTGAACTTTTGCCTTTTTTCCTGTAATGAATCCACTAACAGCTCAACACATCTCTTCATCTTTAATTCTAGAATAGCTGCATTGTTAATCTGGAGTAATAATGCTAATGATGCCAGTGGCAGGATAAACACAGGCGATGTCGATAGAAACTTACCGATTTCTGCTTCTGCTTAGCTACAGCAGCATGGAAAAGAAACAAAGAACAACAAAGCATGCATGTTATTGGCTTGTCAAAGGACGCAGACATTAACAGGACTAGAAATGCGACGCAGTGCAAGTGAGCAGGTGGACAGATGGGAGCTTGGAAGTCGGTGTTACCTTCTTAAAGAAGGGCATTCTTTTCTCTTTGGAGTGGGGTGATGTGACACTGTTTGCACTGGGTTTGGGGGAGCGATGGTTTGCTGGAATATCATTTTCTTCTGCATCTAAGCCAGTGGCATCTATGTCTATAGCTATATACAGACAAACAATTCAGAATTATCAGATGACAGGGAAAGTAAAGATAGGCTAAAAAGGAAATTACAGGTAAAGAGAAATAAAACTGTCCAGAGTAATAAATAAATAAATAAAAATTAGAAGTCAACCATGAGAAAAAAACACAATAAAACAAAGGGAAAAATTTAAAGGTGCAGTACATTAGGATTAGAAGACAGAAGGCAATCCGTAACAGCTACTGTAACATTTACAAAACAGACCAGTGCCCAAGTTTGCTCTTGTTACACCAGTGTAAATCCAAAGTATTCACTGGAATACATAAGACTTTCACCAATGTAAACAACAGAACTTGGTCAACAACATTTGGATTATTTTATAGCAATGAACACTAATTGAAAATGGGTATCATCAACTGAAATTTGAAATGTCACTACTGTGTCTATGGGAAATGAAGAAATAGAAGAAAAATCACTTTTGGAGACAAAATCAGCCAGGTATTGCTACAATGATATCTACATTTATGTCAGGATGGACTGCAACTGGCATTTTTAACCCCTTTGAATAAAAATGCATCGTACTCATAAGATACATTTATTAGGAATAATAAACACAGATCTACTAATAGTGAAAACTAAAAAGAATGGATAGCAGAAGAAAGGAAATTTATCCCAGCTTGGCTCAGAGACATGGATCCTATGTAAAGAGTGAGGATGTAGGCAGGGTAAAATGGAAATGAATACAATAAACCACTGCTGTTCAATCTCTACCCCAAAAAAGTATATAACAAACAATGCTTATACCATAACCATGAATTATTTACCCCTTTTAGCAAGTAAGTAATAACAGTTTCAACAAGAATCCTTACAGACTCAGTAATAAATACATTTTCAAAATGTGAAGCCATATTATCCTGAATGCTGAGTACAACAGCTACCTGCCAGCTACATCTAAAACGAAACAAAACCTTTCTTGTTTACAATGATCAATCCTGATCTTAAGTAGTGATTTAAATTTGTCTTCAGAAAGCAAGCAGATGCACCAAATGAACCACGAAGGTGTACATCACCACCCCTGTGTGTGAAGATCTTACCCACCTCTCCACTCCCTCTGGTACCACATGCTTATCTTGCCATGCCATCATGTCGAACTGAGTCTAACCCTAAATAGATCTGTAAGCAGAATCGTTTGCATTGACTTTATCCAAACCCTTAATTAATCATTGCAAACTATTATGAAACCATCTTAGTGACCTGATTGCATCTGCTTCATGAGTGGGACATCAACTAATACAGTGGCATGTGCTATTAAATTATGTAACAAATAAATATTTCTGTCAAGCCTACGTGCAGCTACTGATTTAAGAGACACTTGGGGCAGCAATCTCTTTTGTTTGCATAAAGTACATTTTCCCATCTGAATTATCCACTGATCTAATGCCTTGATGCCTGGCATTCCCTGAGTTACTGTGCCTTTGAGCCTGCCCTTCCCAGGAAAAACCCAGTGAGTAGATCTGCATCCTGTTTCTATAATCCTGCTCCTAAAAACAGCCACAGAAATCATGTAACATTTTCTTCTAGCAACACTGTTCCTTCATCCTCTTCATAAGTATAAAAAGAACATATTATCTTTTCTTGAATACACGCCAGCACAGATGCTGTAAATCACTCATAATAAGACACATTAAAACCTTCGGTTCTATGTTCAACCAAAATTGTCAGCTAAGAAAAATCAGGTACCTTAAGCTTTTCCTGTAAGAAAGAAATGCAGAATTTCATCAGCTAGACACCAGTATCTTCTTTTTCATTCTCAGTCTTCATACTATGTAACATCTCCTGTGACAGCTCTTTTACTGCTAACTATCTTTAATTCATTTGGGTTTTTTCAGTCATTTTCAGCATTACCCTCACCCACTTTGGTGGCCCCTAAGGACTGTATGGATTGTTTACTATATCAATATTAATTATTTAAATGAATATGAGCCTCCCTTCCATTTGTTTTTCACTGGTTCTTCATCTTGTTTGTGGGTTTGCTTGGGCTTTTCTGTGGCACTATTTTATATTAAAAAAAACCCATCCCTGACTCAAAGTAAAAAATGAAATTGACGTATTCAGTTAATATTCTTCAACTTACTAAATAATTGATGTGTTTGTAATTGGTTATACTTTAAAAAAGAGAGGGTGTGGGAATAATAATTGAATTGTGCTTCAAAGTCACCTGAATTCTTGTTTTAGTCACAAACTATGCATCTTTCACCTTTCTTAGGATGCCTTAAACAAAAAATTGCTATAGACTCAAAATCTTGCAATCACAGAATAAGCTAATGTGCACTATTCATACATATTTTCCAAATCTTCACTGCAACTGAGTAAAATTTAACAGATTTCCTTCTTTCTCCAGAAAATCACGTTTCTTGAAAACCACTGTCTGAAGAAATGATTAAATGCAACGGAAATTAAAGGATGGGTAGCAAGCAGTCAGCTGATAATCTATGTGTTTTCTGGGCTCTCCACTCTAAATTCTGTGCAACATTCTGGAAATATATGTACTGATATTCAAGTGGGTTTTTTTGATAGCAAATAAATATTACAGCATTTCAGATGTTCTAACTATAAAATTACAACATAGGACCATGGATAATTTTACTACAAAAATGCAGTTTTTGAAAAAGTTGGCTTCAACAGTAAACATGTCAGTTTAAAGCTATCATAAAATAAAAGATTAAGGTGTGTTCTACACACTTGTGGCAGACATATATTAGTAAACGAATAAAATATTTTCAAAATAAAAGAGAACTTAAGTGAAACTCAGGTGGAATTTTGATAAACAAACTGCAACTGTAATAAATTTGGTTGTTACTAACAAATCCATGGTTTCACAAGACAGATATATTTTTCAATTAATTAAACCAAATGAAGCCACTCCCATAACATGATTTAATTTCTCTGTCTCCCTTTTAAATGACCAAGTAAATACTTCGAAATCTTCAGGCTCATTTTAAGACGCCCACCCTGTAGACGAGACTCCATACAAATGAATATGACTGAAAAATACATGTCTTTGCCCTAGTATACAAGGCACTAGCAACACTCATTAATATTTTCCGCTTTCAGGTATTCGAAGCGTATAAGAGAAAATAAAACATCCAGCAACACAGAAGCTGAATTCAGTAGAATTTTTTTTGTGATGTGCTATGCTTTTTTTATGGAGCTTATGCCAGCCTCCTCCACCAACTTGCCATGTTTCATACCACTTTAATCCAACATAACTGAAGTTAAATCTCTATGTTGATGCTCTAAGTACAAAATAGTATTTGTGAAAAATTTGTCAAAGGCAAAAAATATCCAGTATCCTAGAAATACGTGAAGCACATCCTCGTGATCAGAATTGTGAAACTAAATGCTTGTGATGTTTTAAAATAATGCCTTTCTTGATGCTACTGCAGAAACCTCTCAGGAACTTATGTTTTTATTGCTTCTTTTCCTCCTGAACCAGAAGGTATTTATTGTTCAGTAGGAGTGTTCAGACCAGATCAAACCTTCAACAATCCTACTGTAATGTAGTCTCACAAATCTATTATGTTGTTGCTACACAACTCCATGCTTAAAGCAAAGAGGGAATTTTGTGCATTAACAGTCCTATCATTGCCTGAACTTGCTGGCATTGACTCCATTAGGTCAAACCTACCCAAACCAGCCTTATCTGGTAATGCAACACTAAGGTTTTACCTATGAAGAATGGGGAATAGGAAGAATAGGTCTAAATGTATATAAATTTTAACAGATTAAGCTCATTAGTCCCTTCACCAAAGGGTTCACAACCTACTCACCAGATGATGGAGGCGTCGATTTTCTGGAACTAGGAACGATGTCACCCAAACTGGATGAAGAGTTTCCTCCTGATTTACTGGAGTAAAGTAATAAATTAGTCTGAAGTTCTGTAGCTTTCTCAGTGTTTATTCTAGTTTATTTATTACCTGTTTTTTAAATGAGGTGCTAGCTGTGAGACAAACAGTATTTCTGGCAGTGGTATAAAATATACATCTCACACAAAATGTGTGTACATTTTGAGACCTGAGGAACTGCAAACATCAATCACACTCCTTGTGCTGCTGTGCAATTCATTTGCTACTCTCACTTCCTCATGATCTTAATGCAATTCAGTCATTAATATGCCTACTGGTATATAACAATTAACATCACTACCCACTAATAAGACTCATTCTTAAGCATGTGAGCATATCTGTTTCCTTTAACTGAAGAGTTATTGATAAATTCCTAATGAAGATGAGACTGTATTTGTCTATCATCTTCTCAATTTAATTGAAGTACAAATTCTTTTGCTATCCCAATACAATATAGCACTTAAGATAAAAAGTCTCTCAAAGAAAGTTAAAGCAGTCTAAGGCTTTGTCAAGATCTTCTTTGTGAAAGCCTGTCCAAGCAATGAAAATGAAACTATAGTTATAGTCTTTTTATTTCAGTTACCATAATGAAAAAGCTCTGAAAAGAATGTAAGAAAGGTTATTTCACTCTTCAAATAATTAATGTAATAGTACTAGTTTCCACTTTCTCTATCTTAAAGTATTAATAAGCACTGCGTTAATGCATTTGTGGTGCAGGACAATGTTATCTTCAGCGCAAATCTCTGGAGAATGTAATCCTCTACGATTCAGAAAGGAACCGAATCACTGGGACAGATCTGGCTGCACCAGAAGTGTCACCAGAGGAATAAGGAGCCTGGCATCCTTCTGCTGAGGACAGCACACTCATGGGAAAGGCATTTCACAGCTGGTGAATGCAGCTGAGCACTGCAGAATCACCGTGTCCTACTGCAGACACGTTCTACAAACACTGTTGCCCTTCCTATCGAGATAGGAAAACATTTCTGGCTTCCCAAATGGTTCTTAGCTCAGTTTCAGGTCCATCCCACTGAAATACTCCAGGAATATTTGTTTCCTTTATACTTAAACGGAAACAAGTGACATTTGCTTCCACATGTGTTACTAGAAAACTACTTTATTAAGAATTCTACAGTAAAGGTGACATTATTCTATCATGTAGTACTGTTCAGAACATCTAGAAAAAACCCTTTTTCTTACGCAATGATGGCTGCAGTCAGAGATAACAAATGACTTGACATGAAACTTCCATCATAAAATGTAGTGTTCTTAAAAGCTGTATTTGTAGGCAATGAATTTGACAAGACTATTTTTCCCCTACGAGCTAACTAACAGTCATTGGCTTTGGCTTACAAATAAATTCATCTTAACATTTTCTGTAATTTCTAAAATGAGCTTTAAAGATGTTTAGAAATAGCAAGATCATCAAAACAAGTTACAAACGCTACAGAATTTAGATATATCAATTTTAAGTAAAAAAAATTTACTAGCACAAAGTAAATGTACTTACTGCAATGTATATTAGCAAATGTTTTATGAAAAAAAAGAAAGTAACTTTAATTGTACGCCACCACAAATTACCAATCTAAACATCAACTTTTTCTCTCAAACAGCAATGGCATTAATTATCTTACTAATTAACAATAAAATATATAAAAATTGTCATATATTGTATAATAAATAATGTAATTAACTATACATTAATTTCTTCATTGATTAAAAATGTTTGTAGCTGCCATTAACAATAATTAAGCATACATATGAGCAATACACAGCATTAATTTCCAAGTTATGCCACAGACAATGGTACTATTTTTAATGACTTCTTGTTATTACCTGGAGTAGAATTTTCCTTGTTTTGCCTTTTGTTCATGCTGCAGCCTCATGTTTTCTAGTTTGACTGGGCTTGGTATGAATCCTATTTCACAGCCTTCTTTTACCAATCGTCCTATCCACCAGTCATTATTAAATTTCTACAGAGTAAAAAAAAAAAATTTAACATAGTAAGAAATAACTGGACCTGGGATAACTTTGTTATTAGTTTTAATTTGCAGCTATGCCATTTTTTGTAATTTTTCCCTGCATTTAATCACCGTGCTATGTTATTATGGTAATGAAAAATTGCGGTAATATTCACAAATACATGAAAACAATTATTCCTTTCAAATTATTAAAATCCACAGTGCTTAGGCGGAAGCCGTCCTCCACAGACTTCATGTTTCTCCCTCGTTTTTATTTCTACCCATTTCACCATCTTCATTTTTTCTTGCTTCACAATCTTCCCCCCTCATACATGAGAGCTGCTTTTGTTCTCCCTTCACGGTTCTCCTTGGCGGACACCAGAGACTTAGGATCTACTCACCTACTGCTACAATTTTTATGGCTGTGTTATAATCTATTTTTTCTTATTCCATTTTATTCAGTTTTCTATTTAAATTAAAAAATACCACTTCTCAAATTCCCCCACTCCTCCCTTAAATCTTCTGAAATATCACTGAATTCTGCTGCTTATATATATTCTACTGCAAATAGCTCATGCGATCTGTATCTTAAACTTACTATGATAGATCCACAAGGAACAGATATCTTTGGATAATATCTTTGGATAACTAAAAAAAACTAACAATTGCACAGGTCCACCAGATAGTCCAATTAACTGAATTTCAGCTCTGTTAAATATGAGACTTTGACTACTCTAATTCACTACATTTGTTCATGCACACACTTCCCCCCTGCCATGTGTGGGGGAGGCTGTTGGTTTTGCAGAGGTCTATACAGCATAATTATTTGCTTTTTTCCATTCTTATTTATTCACCGTTTTTGAATGAGAATAGGTCACTCATGTATGGCCTCACATGCAATACTTTTGATGTTCCATGGGAATAACTACCATCAAATATGAATTTTGGATAATTTGGAATATTTATGAAACTTTAAGAGAACACCTGAATGTGAAGAGAACTTGCCTTCTTGAATCAGAAGCTATTAATGTAGATACTATAATGCATATTTAATTATTTAATAAGTAGCTTTAACAAGTGTACAGTTAGGAATAAAACATGTAAAATGTGTGGGCTCCCAGAAAAAGCAATTAATTTTACCATCGTTGGTGGATCACTGATACACAACCTAAATTGCAGTATTATCTTTCACTTTGGCAAATACAGAAATCTTATGATGCTTGAAACCAAGTGTAAGATATTCAGCTAACAAGTAATAGAGATTAAAATAAAAGCACTTTTAAGCTCATAAAACGTAAGTAGATCTATAATATTCATCCAGTGGAATGTCTTTATGAGTAAGAATACCAGCATTTAATAGGGAGCTAATCTGGAATAGCAGTATCTCAAAGCTGTATTAGACTGAAATGTATTATTAAAATTATAACCTTTCATTACAAAAGGCTAACTAAATCATTAACTTGGTAAAAGAAAGAGATGAAAAACCACCATTAAATTAAAATCTGAACAGCCACTATTTTTGTCCTACAGTATAAATGATTACTATGCAACAGTATTAATTTTATTAGAAGCAATAGAAATCCTAAATCCATAGGAATTTCTTCTTCATAAAGAAATAAAAGCATGTGGAATTCACTTCTGCAAATTCTCAAAGATAAATGCTGTGTCAGTATATGGCGAGTATAAGATACTTTTTAAAGTGAATAATACCACACATAATACTTTCTAATTTAAAATTTTTTTTGAAACCTTGGTAGTGAGGTGTCCAACTCTCAAGGTGCTGGCTGGGATGAGTGGTTCTCTGTAATTCACATGTGCTTGGAGTGCCAAGGGAAACACAAAAATTAATTAAACATGGAGCAAAATTATGACTACACATTAAAGCCTCAAAAGATCCAGAAGTTACTATGATGCAGCAGTTTCTTCACACAGGAAGGAATCCTTCATCCTTATGTGTACTGGGTTTTAATGAATGCAACCTAATAAAGAAAATTAATTTCCCTCATACTCCATCACTGCAGTATTTTCACTATTGCCCATGCATGTTTTGAGCTGAGGTTTTTCTTGTTTGAGCCCTCTCAGCAGCACAAATTGGTGAACAGCCCTCGCAGACAAGAAGATGACAGCACTGGTCCAGTATGGCAATATTATGCAGGCAAAAGCTACTAGAGATTAACTCAGCTTTCTTTATTTCTGGCAACAATTTAGGTATAAAACATAGAAGCAACACTGCATTTTATAGTCTAATACGGTTTCTTTCTTCTCTTAATCTGCATACATAATTAAAGTTTGGACAATTCAGTTCTCCCAGCATTAACTACAGGGAGCACCAAAAGTACTGAAGGAGCAATACCTGGTGGGATACAGAGCCCTGGAGGGCGAGCAGGGCATGGCACAGAAGATGGAGGGGGAGGCTGGGGCTGTGCAAGGAAGGGCTGGGCCCAGGGCACCCTCTGAAGGAGGTTCAACCCATCCAGCCACAACAGCTGCTGCCAAAGGCAGGACAAGAGTCCAAGTCCAACTCCTTGTGGATCCCTTCCCATCTCACCATTCCAGTGGTGCAGCTGCCTGGTCACAGGGTCCCTTCCCAACACATCTCTGGACTAGCACCAATAGAAAACCAATTCTCCTTGACAGCTTACAGAGAAAACCAGATGTTTTTAAAGGCAATCAGCACAGAATGCCTCTTCTATTTCACCTGAGGCTGCAACATTTTAATCTATTTTTCCATCCCTCAGTGCTACAGACAGCCCAGACAATGTAAGAACTCAAATGAACTAAGCTTCCTTTCAAGGCATTTCTGGACATCCAGAAAAGTTCTGGAGATTTTTTCTTCCAATTTTCTCCCATGTATATGTACATCGGAAACTAAATTGTGCTGTGAAGAAAAAAGCGTAAACTTTAACAGAAAATTGCTAACACTGTGTGTCTGGTTTATATGGAAACAAGGGAAACACTTGATGTAAAGTCTGAGATTACCACCTCATTTGAAGTGTAGATGGAATAGATGACTACACAAAATCACTTGATGTAACCAAACTGAGCCATATTTTCCCGTAGTTCAAGACTGACTGGAGAATGCTGATGGTTTTCTTTTGCCAGGACTCTGTGCCTGCTCATCTCTTCTTTAGTCACAAGAGAGAGCACAGCAATTCTTTCACACTATCATCAGACAGAAAGCGTATTTCCTTCACTATATACATTGTGAATCAAAATTATGCCCTTTTTGTGTGTTTAATAGATAAGAAAAATTACGATAATTAGCCAAGTCTGTTTCTTGTGTTTCCTTTGTCTCTGTCCACCTGTATTTCTAACTCTGTGTTAGGAATTTTTATTGCTTCCCCAAAGCACCTGCACTAGCAGAATCATTGTGCACTATCAATCACAACTGCTGAGGGACTTTTTGATTGCTCTCAACCTCAAACTGACTTTCTATTTCTTTTTCTATAAATTTCCATATCCAGATGGGCCATTTTGAGACAAACCACAATAAAATATGACCAACAGCTCTAAAACCTCATAAAATGAAGGAAACATTCAAAAGGGAGCAGCAGGCTACAGAGGAGGGCCTGCACGGGAAAATAACTGAGTTACTTGCTTGGCATTGTCTTGCAAGGAGCAAAGAAAAGAAAATTTCTTAGGTGTTCGAAACTGTAAAAACTGAAAATTTTCAAAACTAAGCTACAGGAAAAGAAAACCAATGCAGCAGTTACAAAGCACCTTTACTGACAGTTGCTATCATCTTGAAACATTTTTCCAGTTCTTCAGCATGTAACTGCTAACAAAATATTGTCTGTGCCAGGGAAGCGGCTTCATCAAAAAACCACGAGACTGAGATGTAGTCACACCAATAAAAGAGAAGCAACCCTTGGCTGTTGAATCACAATGAACCCTCATGTTGCCAGATTAGAAAAAAACACAAATATTTTATCTTTGAACAGCCAGACACAGATATTTAAACCCATAAATAAGTTATTTTTACTAGAGAAATAAAGTACTTGCTTTCTGAACTTCATTAATTTGATTGTAAGGAATTTGTGCCATTGCTTCCACAAGAATAGCATATAAAAGAACATTCAATTCCTTATACACTGTTATCTTCTTTAAATAACATTTGTAAAGTGCTTTGGCAATGTGAAGTGTTATCAACATTGCAAAATAGTAGCACTATTACTCAAATATTCCCTTAAAGAGTGATTCACTTACTCCTCTGGTTTTACTTACTTCTTTAACATGAAGAAAATCTTTAGCCTCAAATGAGATGGCCATGCCTGGGACCGGAACATCATCTTCGTGAGCTGCACTGTAGCCAACATTTGTCCGAACTGCAAATGCAACAGGTTTTGACTGCAAAATAAAAGATAAACATCATGAAGATTTCCCTTGTGAACACATACACATGTACAAACATGTACACAGGAGATGATTTCCGTATGCCACGCTTTTAAAATCATAAAAATTACAAAGAACTCCCAATGCATCCATGCAAAACATAATGAAGTACCATGTTTACTAACATTAGTTATTAGTTATACTAATACCAGCACATTTCATAGAATACAGATTTTTAGTAGGTGATAGAGCTCTGAATTAATTGGAGGTAAATCAAATTAGGAATTAGTAATCACAATCCACATGGCAACCTACATTGTCAGGTTGAAGTACTGCTGGAAGCTCTGTGCTTGGGAGCTGCCATAAGAGGTAGGTTTCCAAGAGCTACAAAACCTAAGCTCCACGGACAACGGGGCTGCAAAAGGAATTGCAAGGGGGGCATGGCACTGCACCAGCATTGCTCCTTCCACACCTTTCTTATCCGGGCACTCATGCGCTGGTCGCCTCAGCATCATTCTAAGGCTGCCATTAGTGTAGCCCTCACAGCCTCAGCCCCCAAGAACTGTTCAGAGAAATTACAAATTTGGAGAAGAGGTGCCAGCAGTTGCCAGTGACTCTTACACAAGTCATGTCACTGCACTCTGAGAGTGCAGCAATATGCCTTGAGATCATCATGTCATTACCAATACCAGCCACAGAGAGATCTGTTCATTCCCCTAATTTTTTCTGTAACCTACGCTGCTAGCTGACATCAGTGAGTTAGAGGATTTTCCCAAGTTTTGTTTTCAAGAAGCAATTGCCAGAAGAGTCACACACAAGCCCCACACCTGCACAGCTTCTTTCCCAGCAGCATCAGTGCTGAGCACCTCTCTTCACAGGCATGGTAACAGAAGGTGCCATCCAGCTCAGCCCAGACTACAGCTACCAAGGGCTTCCTCTTCTCAAAGGTACAACCATAGTACAAGACAACAACATCTATTCTGCTTTACTCTAGGCTAAACAACAGCTTGAGCTTGCTCTGCCCACAGAGATTATCAAACAGAGTCCCTAAGACCCACCCTGTCCTACCCCAGGGCTGAACTTTTAGCCCATCTTGTCATAACCAGATAAACTGTTGGAAGGGCATCCAGATATGACTATGTATTCATGATTACATTTCTGAAATGGGGCATTTATGAGAACAATCATCCAAAACAAAAATTTGGTGATTTCAGCACATCAATTAAAAAATCTTGCAGTGTTGATACAATGGTTATGTCCACTTCCTAACAGCTCAAACTCGTATCTTAGTCATCTCCTCTATAATTTTCTCAGTGTTACTTCCACTGTTACCCTACATAAAAGATTCCAAACTGTTACAGAACTAGTCATGCCAGAAAAAAAGGAGTCACACGGGCACTGGATTCAGTGATATTATGTATCTTCCTTAAACATAAACGATACCATAAATTATTGGGTTTAAATACTCATTCACTCAAAACTTTCCTGAATGTAAAAATTACAGACTACGAGAGTTGATGCTTTCTATGCTATTACTAATTTTAACACTGAAAATACAAATGTGAATAAGAATTGAATTGTCAAATCTCCCAAGCAATACCTACCATCAAATAGCAAATCATCAAATAAATCCCTCACTGTTATTAAGAATGATCATTTTGTAAGGCACAGTAACCTATTATTGTAGGAATATATCTCAGAACAGGAATGGAAATATTAAGGAACAATCTGTGCCAAACACTGATAGGAGGGATAGTATGGTTGCTCATCCATTCTCACATTGCTATATCCTCTAGCAAATATAAAAAAATTGCTCTACCACTGTGACTTATTCCTAAAAGTAACAGTGGATGAAAGACTTTAGGCTGACTAAAGACTTTAAAATCTCAGCAGCATTGCAACAATCAGACATCTCCAGCAAGTTAATGTCCTTGACATACTTCTTAGAAGTGATCTAAAATTTCTTGGTAGAAGAAAACACTTCACTACCCAGGACAAAGAATAAAATGGAAACTACTCCAGAACTATCTTAACATGAAAGAAAACTAGCAGGTAAATGTTCTCTGTCATTTTCTGCCATCAAAAAATTAATGTAAAACTCTGAGTAGAGAAACAAAGCAGAACATTGAGCTACAGATATTCACAGAAATTGGTATGTCCCAATTTAGATACTTGTCACACTGGTAGAAAGGGAGACTCAATTATTGTGGGATTAGACTACAATAATTCAGCTAATTGAATATTTAAAACTAATTAATTTATAGAAGTTAAATGCTAGCCTTTTTGCATAAATAAATAATTCTGAGGGTTTCCTAGAACTGTCAAATTAACTACTTTTCTTGAACTACATTGTCTTGAACTAAAAAAGACCAGTTGTTATGTAATTAGGGTCTTATGTAAAAAAAGAAATTTTTTTTTTGACACATGCATATGTATATTTGAAAATGTATCTAGCATTTGCTTACATATCCTGCAGTTCTAAAATTAGACTGGGTCAAAACAGTTAAGCACTTGCTGTTCATTCTCTAAATCTCCATGAAAATGGGATGGCAGTTTTGCACTCAGTTAATCCACAGGCTGGACTACAGGGACAGATGCTTCCAGATGTTAAACAGTTTAACATTTCATGTCTCGCCAGAGAAACAGAGTAGCCTGGAAAAGTCAATTTATATTCAAAATGAACATTTCCATCCTGTTTTTCTTTTTTGTCTCCTGTAAAAGTACAACATTCAACGGGCTAAATAAACCCACAAGGAGAACAATCAGACCATGAACATTACCATCATCTCTACCACTAGAGCAGCACGGAACACACTCTGATTCAGTGTGTGAAACCAGTTTCAGATTCTGATATAAACTCAGAATATAAATCAATAAAATCTTATTCATCAACCGTTAAACCAACTTTTGGTAACGGACATAAATTAAAGCGTGTCTAGAGTGAACTCACACAATTTTCTCTTTTTCTATCTGGATCTCGCCTCTTCCTTTACAAATTAACTTTACACATCTTCATACTAAGCCTCATTACTACATCCATACTATTTACAGTATTATTACACTCTACTAGTATTTCCTTGTGTCGTGACTAGCTCGTATTGAATGCAAACATGAGCATTTGCACATTGTACGTCTTGGTCAATTTGTCAGTTTAAACAAGTTTGTGCCTGTTTGGTTAAATTTGCATTCAAGAAATACTTCACTCAATAACAGAGCAAAATAATACAATCTGTTTTCTTGAAATGTACTTAAAACATGACAGACTCCTTTTTTCCTATAACTAATTTCAGATTTTTTATACTGTGCCATAAACCTAGTGGAGGCAGCCGCTGGGGATCCCAGCCACCGAGGCAAATTTTCTGACATGGAATTTGCTCAGAGAGCAGGTCATCTCCCTCACAGCCATTAATTTTGGGAATGTTGCTTGATAATCAAGGTATCTCTATTCCTCATCCACTACCACAATGTAGAAAAACAGATGAAAGCATTCTCCAAACCATTTTCATCTACACCTGGGCTTGATCTAGGATCTCTGATTCATCTAATTTCTTACTCTATTACATCATTCCAACAGTACAGACACCTCTGTATTTACACCAGCTTAAATGAAATCAGAATGCACCTTTATGAAGGCAATGCTAAGACAAGAACTGACTGAAAAAACTATTACGGTTACCATTTTGACAAAACACTTGTCAAAGTTGGTGTCTGTGTTAAAGTTCAGAAAATGCGTCTCAAAGCAAGTTCATTCCCTCCTTATTTCTACATAAAGCTACTCATCCTTCATCCTATCCACTTTTCACAGATGCATGCAACCTTATCCTGAAAGCAAGGAATTATTCTTCTCTTGGGTAATGAATATAATGGGTGTCTCTCAAATCATTAACAAGTTTGCACTCATGAAAATTTAAGAAGTCACACCATTTCTTTCATCTGAGGAAAGGTGATTACTACTACTGAACGTTTCATTAGTAGTCTTGGTAGGGAACAAATACGACAGATGATGACCTATGTTCAGCACTGTTTTCACAGAGTAGCCCTGTACATAATACTTGTGCCATCAACAATATTAATACTCCACATAGGACAAAGATCAATAGCACTGTGATGGCCTAATGACTGCTGTGTTAAAAACATCTCACTGTATTTTGCCCTGCTAATGACTCAGAGTCAAATATATAAAGCAGAGGCAGTTCAAAACCTCTGTGTTTTACAGAATTACATTTTTTTATTACTATTATAAAGAAATTTACAATGTTATGAAACCTATACTGTCACAAAAGTGGCTTGAGAATGCAAATAATAATGTAAGAACTTTCTTATTTTACCTTTTTTATTTGGTAAACTTATACATCTGTTACACAAGAAAGAAAAATCAAACCCACCTGAGAACACAAACAATTCACAGGAAATTTTTGTCATAAATGCAGATTATTGCTGGAGCCTCATGACAGATAAGTAATTGTCCAATCTCTAACAATAGCATCTGCTCAGCAATCTCATTGCTAAGGAAGCAACGACAATTCATGAATGTCCCAACAGAAAATTAGAGCATACGCAGCTGCTGTCACTAAAAGCAGCAATCAATAAATAATACGACTTCCCAGCAAAGATCAGGCTTTCTTTCACAGCCATAGGTGTGTGCACCAAACAAGCCTGGTAGGAAGCCAGACCCACAGAATAATGGAGGTAGGAAGGAGCCTCTGGTGTCTCCTAGTTCAAGCATTCCCCAAAACAGGTCTGTTTGATCACGCTGCTGAGGGCTGTGTCCCTGGGAGTCTTGAACATCTCCAAGGACAGAACAACATAACCTCTCTGTGCATCTTCCTCCAGTATTTGACCACTGTGGTGGTGAAAAAGACATACAGGAACTATGGTTCCCTCATGCATTAACGAGTGAGGGACATAAAAATCCATAATTGACAACAAATACTTGGTTTGATAGTCCAGTACAAGCAAAATTAAGTGTTATAACAAGTATAATTTATCCATTTTCAGTTTTAATTGTAAGTGGTCTAAAACAAGGGTTTATGCTGTATTGAGCACTTCCAACCAAGTGAAGGAGCTGAGAAGTACAGTGGGAGAACAAAGCAGTACAATTCTAGTTAATAAGTAGCAGCCTAAGTACAGTGGTATAATGACATCCAAATTCTTTTGAATTATAAAGGCTTTGGATAGCATGGATCCCTTCAGAAGGATCTGGGAGAGAAGTAGTTAAACACAATATTATTTGATCTGAGTACATTTTCCCATCTGTTTCCAAAATTAGGGCAACGTGAACTATGTCCAGCCATTACCAGTGCTTGCTCCGCTACCTTACAAAGGGCTGGCTCACCAAATTCTTCCCTGGGACATGTCACAACTGCTGCTCTCTGGTGCCTGACACGAAGGAGCACCCTTCTGCAAGAGCAGCCAGCGAGGGACTGTGCCCATCGCACAAGCCCTCACACCATCAGCCTCCCGCTTGGACTCGACACAGGCTGTAAGGGTTGCTGCATGGAAACTCAGCTATTAAAGCTTAAGCGTGATATTCCTTAGGATCAAGGCCCATTGGTGAAATTTTCGGAGGAAATCTTTGAATCCTTGCAGTTTCTTGGAATCCCTCCTACAGCAATGCCTGCTCTCAATGGTGAAGAGAAGGAAAATTTAACACATCCAGCTGGTACAAAAGAGAGTCTGCCAGATCCATTTTTTTAACAATAGGTAGATTTCAGAGAATTTTTTTTGTCCTCTAGTACTCTCTAGAGATACTTTTGTTACCATTTTAGCTCATCTTCACACACAGCTTGAAAGTCATGTTTCTTACTTCCTTTTGCGAAATCATATTTTAATAGTCACCGATGTCGGTTTACATTCAGCTCAGGAGGCAGCAAAGACTGAAATAGCTGTACTGACGCACACCAAGCTTTCTCATATGAGCGGGGTCTTTTTTTATTAGAGCATAATGCCAAAACTCAATGGTGGCCATGTGCTGTCTGCATGCAAGTGTGCCAGAAAGGTGGCTCTTCTGTACCACCCACTTGGGGAGTTAACGGGAACCGCTGGAAACAGGCACAGCTGAACAAGTCTGTTTGTGCTTACTGAAAACATGCTTATTCTGGCAGCAAAAGCCAGCAGATGAAAACTGTCATTTGCAATAAAATACTGTGCTGGGATTTCAAGTACTTTTTTCAATGTCACAATGAGGACATTTTATGCTTATGCTTATGAGACATCTTAAGCTTATGAGACAGCATTTTAGCAGATCTAAGTGTTTTGGTTAAACTGAGGTTCACATAGAGAAAAGATCTGCAGTAACATTTTCAGGCTCTTCACAAACAAAAATGTTCCAGGAAAAGCAAAATTCTGTGACACAGCAAGCTAAAGTAAACAGTAAATAGATCAGCAATGCAATGGTTCATTAAAGATGTAGGTTCTATTACAAAAAGCTCTTGAAGAAATGCTGCATCCCTGAAATAGTTTCTTAATTCAGTGTTATGCATGCAAGTTTTATTGCTGGGTCCAATATTTAAATAATTCTGCACTTCATTTTTTCAATTGGATTGGAAAGTCTCTATGACTGCTAGAGCCAAAGGTTAATGTTTGTTAAAATGTTTCACATTTACATAATATTTTAAGCATGTTTTTCTAAGAAACTATGCTGAAAAATTCTTCCTTTATTCAAAACATACATTTTGTAGCTAGACTGCTCTATTTCCAGGAATTATATGGCTATATGTTCCAAGGATGATATTTTAGAGTCTGAAAAGCCAAATGTTCTATTAGCTCTTAACTCATATGCTGAACTAAAGCTGAGAAGTTATGTGAGGACATGATAAACACTCCAGCTGCCTCAATGCTCCTGACCCTTTCCCATGATTACATTTTATGGCCATAGATTACACTATCTTGTGCCTCACATAGGTATCTATTGTTTATGTAGGTCCTGCACTATCTGAGATACTTGTAATTTTTAAATTAAAATGGAATCTGTACTGCAAATCTCCCAGACAGACTAGATACAGATTACATAAACACAGAGCACATATAGTCAAAGCTGTGGTAAATGAGTATTTGTTAAACTTGAAAGTTAAACACCTCAGTCTCAGGAAAAGTGAAAATGAGACTGCCTTTAACCTACTGGAATGGTGGTGGAATCTTTACCTTAGCCCTTGCTGTGGATATGGTTCAACCATTACCTTCACAGGAACATATTTTCTCCCACCTCAGCACTATAGAATCACAGCATCACAGGAGTATTAAGGTTGGAAAAGACCTTCAAGATCACCGAGTCCACCATTTGACCAAACACCACCTTGTCAACAAAACCACAGCCTTAAGTGCCATGACCAGTCATTTCTTGAACACTTCCAGGGATGGTGACTCCACCACCCTCCTGGGCAGCCAGTTCCAATGCCTGACCAGCCTTTCTGTGGAGAAATTCTTCCTGATGTCCAACCTGAATCTCCCCTGCCATTTCCTCTTGTCCTGTCACTGGCTGTCTGGAAGAAGAGAGCAACCTCCTCTCAGGTAGTTGCAGAGAGCAATATATACAGAAGCAGCTCTCTCTAGCATCCAAGAACCCTCCAATGGATTCATTTTTGCCACCAAGTTCCCAGGTCAAAAGAGAAAAGCAAGTGGTCTCTACAGGATGATTTAACTCTCTTTGCAATGGCATAAATAACTTTTTGCGTCTCTTTATCCCCCAAGCAGAGAACTAATGCACCAATCCCTAGACAACAAAGAAGAAACAAAATAATCAATAACTTCTCATTAAATATAATCAGGCTATACAGTAAAGTCTATAGCATTATATATCTTCACAGGAAGGCTAAGCTAGCAGAAAACACTTTACATCTGTCCTTTTCTACCTTTGGAGCACCTGACATTGCATACAGTATCTGTAAGTTTTTCTATTTAATTACATGTGTATGTGCAATTTTCTATGTTTAATTAAACAACAAAAAGATCATCCCAGCAATATTGTTCTAGTGTCACACTGACATTTTCAAACACCACCAGTATGACTGAAATCTTTACATCCATTGCCAAAAACTCCTTGCAACTTCCAGCACAGAATTAACAGACCGAAAATTGTTTAATATTCTGTAAGAGGCAGAACACCAGAGCCGAGGCACACTTTGGTTCTCCTGTTCAAATATTTGCTGAAAGCAGAAAAACTGTGAGACTTGGGAAGTAGAGCTTCTTAAACCAAAGTTAGTGAGAAATATAGTTTTATCTAAAATGTTTCATTTTATTTAAACCAAAGTTTACATAAGCTGATACAAAACATGCAAACTATTAGGACAAATATCATAATTTTGCCAGAGTAATACACATAAGTAGAATAAATTCTACATCAGCAACTTCATCTATTATAATGCTCCTGTATCTTGCATCTCCTGTACACTGTAATCCTCCTTTCATGCTTTGAGCAAAAGGGCAATTCTTGAGTGCTCAGCCTGGCCACCACTGTGCTTGTGCACATCTGGGAGGCCAGTGAGCACTAATTCCTTCCCCTTCTCTTTGAAGGAAAGAGCTCCCAGGAGGTTTAGCAGCAGCAGAGCTGCTGCTGCACTGCAGTTCTCCTGCTCTGGTACAGGAAGAGTCATGGCCTTGCTCCTATGTTCTGGAGATGCCTTTCTGCCAGAAAAAAAATCCTCCAAAGACTTAGAATTATGCTAGAGCAGTACTAGGGCTTCTCTGACATAAGCCAGGAATGAGGAAGAACCATGCAGGGGAGAAGCCAACAAAAGAGCAGCTAAAAGCCAGGCTTTGGACCATGCTGTGTCTGAGCCATGCCAAGAGCAGTCCATCATCAGCACCTGAATATTTTTGGGAGCTCTGATCTTGTTCCTGTCCAAAAATAGTCTCTCACAGTAACAAGCTAAAACCAGAATTACTTCTCTTTAATATTTCCTAATATGCTTTGCTTTTTTACTTTAATATTTCCTAATATTCTTATTTACTTTTCCTTCAGACATCTCATTTGTATTCCTTGCTCAGAGCACGAGATAAAACACGTTTCCTGGTGGGTGTATGAGATGCAAGAGTGCAGTGCTGTGATGATGATATTCTTACAGAATATATTATGCAGCTGGTGCACAGCTAGTCATCTAGCCAGCAGATGAAACATTAGCTGGCAATAAACCTTACTCTTATTATAGCCTTAGAACTGCTAAGGTTTAATTCCAGGCTGGATGCAGCAAGAGTTATTATAAAAACATGAAATGACACAGAATTGTACCAATTTTCTCTTTGTAAGAAAAGAGACATGGCATCAAAATGCAAAGTGGCAGGAAGAATTCTAATTTGGGTTTCTAGACTTTTTAAATTTACTGTACTTTCCTTGGCCAAGTGGACTGAATTTTCTGTGGGTATGCAAGGACATAATTCCTCAGGCTGAACCAAAGCTAGTGGAGCGGCCAGTGCTCAGTCTGACCAGAGAATCAGCACTGTATGATGCAGCTGCCTATGGACACAGAGCTGTTTTCCCCACGGACAACAGCTGGTACACACTTGAGTGTTTTATTCACCAGCAGCTGCCATTTACAAACGCAGCACCATGCAGGGGTTTACATGCCTACACCTGTTGCAGCAGCAGCTTCTCCTGGGAAGTGACTGTTACTGGCATGAGAATCAGCCCTTCTCCCCTCCAACCCCTGAACTGCCTTGCCTTTTATTTTATAGTGTCTAGTTTATATTAGAGAAATCCAAAATTTAAGTTCCTTCTTGTTGCCACATACTGTAGAGGGGAGAGCACCCAGAGAAGGATGAGGACATTCAGCAAGGGATCTCATCACTTCTTTCTCCAGATGGCCAATCAGAGTCTCCCCTTGCCTTTTTCCTCCACTTTTTCTCCCCTGTTTTTTTCTGATTTTTCCCCCGAAGTCTCTATCCTTATAAAGAGTGGATGTTTTCTACTTTTCGACTCTGGATCGACTCTGGACCTGGTGGGACAGTTGTGTACCAGCAAGCCTCAACACCAACACCTTTTTACATGCAATATAAAACATTACTGAACACCAAATATGATTTCCTCATAAGCAACCAAAACTCTGCATACTTCTAAAGCTGCTAAAAGAACAATTTAAAAATTCTGTATCTTTCCTCTAGTATCAAAATTATATAAAATCCATGGCTATACTCCAAGGAGAACTGTAATCCTTTCTGAATTGCTGGTAGTCAACCAGAAGCTTTTAAATGGCTTTATGGCATAACCCATGTGCACAAAGTGACACCAGGGATACAGGAAAACAGATGGTGGACTTCTGCTCTTTTATTTTTTAGAATTTAAATTAGTTTTATTAATAGCCATAGTTTATTTTCATATTCACTTAAATTAAAAAACTGGAGTGAAGCTTAAGAGTAGAATGTTGAGCTGCAATGCTGTTAAACATTCTATTTTTTGTGAATAAAAACTTTTTGCAAGATGTGGAGAATGGAAAGACAAAATACAATAAAATCAGTATGTTACTACTTAAATTATACATTTCAATAATGGTTTACATTTGTATTTTATCCCAAAGAAATACTCTTTTTTGCTAGCATGAAGTACTTTTAAAATTGGATGATTGGTATCAAAGTCAAAATTTCTAGTATGTGTTTTCTTGGTTGTGACATTTTCGAGTCAAATGCTGGAAGACAAAGACATGTTTTACTTGTTTTCATCTAAAATGAATCCTTTTCTGCATAATGAGAATAAAAATTACTTAAAATGAATGAATATAAACACAATATTAACTTTACACAGTTTTTTAATTTTTGTATTACTTATTATAAGATAATGAAAAATTATTTTAAATTTTCAAATATTCAATGTAAAATAATTCTTATTTAATAGTGTTTGATATCATGATGGGTTTATAAAGATTGGTTTCACCTGAAACAATACAGATGGTGCACCTAATTAATCAGCATCCAGTTAAAAGCTGAAGACAATTATCTGTTTCGGTATCACTAAAGAATTTACATGAACCTTTTTTTTGTCACTTCGCATTCTCAACAGTATGATCACTAAACAGAGTAGAAGTCCACTGCATAACAAAAATCATGTCTTAAGAAAACAGAGTTGTGTGCTAACTGCATAATCAGAATTTACATGATGACGTTAACATTTCCTGTCTCTGGATATGAGAAAAAATATGTTGCCTAGCACAACAAACATACAAGCACTCTCTGAAGTTCAGAATGCACTGTGAGACAGACCACTGAAACTCCCTGATTTAAGGATGAAATCAGGAAAAAAAGCCAAAACAAACAAGCCAAGGAAGGGACATAAAAGAGACACATTATAAGCAATCAAGCCTGAAGAAGATGACAAAGGGTTCTATTTAAATAATTACCAATTATGCAAAGAGAGTTCATTGTCCTAATGGCATAATTAAACTATGTAGACATTTATGAAGAATGGAATCAAGCAGGGCAAGAGTAACATCTTTGAGAGTGCTGGAAACCACAAGCAGAGAAAACAAAATAAAATGGGCTCTTCTAGTTTTGTTTCTAATCAACTGGCAGACGCTGTTTAAAACATGAAAGTAGAAAGGAGCAATTAATCAGGATTTGGAAAAAGTCACCAACAGTCAGGAAAGACTGATAACAGGGGAATGAATACAGTGGTCTTCATGAAAGCACATTTTAGTATATTTGCAGTGCATTCTCAAGTATAAGTGACTCAAGTGAAAAATTAGTTCAGGAAAGCGACACTGTTATATCACTGAAGCGGCATGTTAATAAGCGACATGTTAATCACTGAAATAATGTTAAAGGCACAAGCACAAACGAACCTATATGAAAAGGGATGGGAAGTTCATAACCTGAAACTTTGTAATATAAATACAATAGAGCTGACAAATAGGGGGAAAATCGGCATAAAATTATGTATTTCTAAACTGGAAGAATGAACTAAATGAAAAAATCGAGCACAGTTTATCAGGAAAGTTGTAGATGGCCAGACATTAATCTACTCTGTATGAAAGAAACTCTTAATTGACTCAATGGTTGTCCTAATGACAGGATTTAGAAACTAGATCTCAATTAAGAAATGCCTGTCAACAAACATGTGAAAGTCAGTACCTCACAGAAGATGGCCAGGCAAGAATACAGTCCACAGAGCCCAAAACAATCAATCAGAGGCTCTGGGGCCCCACACAGCATGTGCTGCACTGCCTTGAGCACAGCACTTCAAGAAGAGGGTGAGGGAAGAATAGTCACAGTTGGGACAGAAGCAGCAATGACGGTGGGAGGTGTAGAAAACAGCAGGGAAAACAAAGAAAACTGCTTATTTTCTAACGGTCAGAAGTTCCAAGCTATGCAAACACCTACAAGGTGTGCTGAAGAACAGACTTCTTGGGAATGCCCTGAAATACCTTTAAGTCTTAATTTTATTTTACTGTCTGAACTTTTTCACATTTACAGAAGTTTATTTTAAAAAACAAAGTATCTCAAATCTTACCAAACTTCTGAAACTTCACACTTTATCTCCAGCCTTTGCCAGCTATTGTGTCAAAAGACTGATCATTTAATACTGCTTAAACAGGAAGCAGGGAAAGGAGGGAAGGAGGGAGGGAGGGAGGGAAGGAGGGAGGGAGTATCAACCACAGGGCAATGAACTGCAGAACTTAACATTCACAAAACATTCAAACTCTCTTTCAATTTCACTACTTCCACTTGGTCAAACTCATGCTGTACATCATGGAGTCAAGAGCACAACAAATCTCGTCTCTTGCATATCTCATAATATTGTTTTCTATGAACTGAGGTATTTCTAATGAACTATATTTTACCTACCTTTTGTCCCCAAAGCAAGCAAGCTCCATACCCATATATTCTGGATTAGGGCTAATTACCCTTTTCTGGTACCCTATGAACTTCTCATGTTTCCATTAATGTGGCATCTAAGTGCTATATAAAAAAATTCATACGAGCATTCATAGTCATCTCACAGTGATGATATGTACGAAGAGGGAGAAGCATTAAAAAAAAAAAGACTAGAACCAGAGTTAAAAATTTTTTTTTTTTTTTTGGATCCTGAAAGAGGCAAGGTGGGGTTTATTTCAAATGA
This sequence comes from Acanthiza pusilla, assembly GCA_036630365.1. Taxonomy (NCBI): domain Eukaryota; kingdom Metazoa; phylum Chordata; class Aves; order Passeriformes; family Acanthizidae; genus Acanthiza; species Acanthiza pusilla. Next base: position 34,367,383 of record JAXCHO010000073.1, on the reverse strand, counting down.
CCAAGTTACTAAACTGTTGGGGAGAAAACAAGTCTTTAAAGACTACTCAGAGCAGAAGCCACCTGGAGTAGGTCAGCTCAGGCAGCAACTCACTAAGACACAGACAGTGCAGAAGTGGCCCATAAAGCCCCCCTAGATCACGATCACTCACACTAAGGGGGCTGGGCTGCCTGTATTTGTAGGGAAGAGAAACAGACCAAGACAGCTACCATGGTGGAAGGTGCATCTGTGAGCAGAAAGACCACAAAAAGGCAGAAACAAAGTGGGAACTATGTCAGGAAACAGAAGCTCAGAGGAGCCAGAAAAACAGTCAAACATCCTGGATTGTTGAGCCCAAAGGACATTACCAAGAAGTCAACATGGCTATTCAGACTTGCCTGCAGAGTCAACCCTCAAAACCTAAGGCACGGAAAGCAAAGGATGAGGTATCAGCTTCTTCTAGGCTGGTCCCAATCCTAAAGCCACCAGGCAGTGCAGTGGCTTCAACACCCACGCTCTCAAGAGGCAGGGGAAAGGCCAAGAGGTGACAAAAGGTGGCACTGCAGAGGGCATTTTGTTCAGGATTATCTGCTGCTGGGAAGCTAACACACAGGGTCAGGTAATGATGACTTGGCCTCCATAGGCCAGACAGGGAAGTGTTAGAATTCACTCATGCAAAGCTTTTTACACCTGCCAGAAATGTGACATTTAAAACACTCTGAAGACTGAAAAAAAATGTCACAGAGGAAAAATAAATAAATAAAAAGGCAAAGGAGAGAAGGAGCGAGACAGTTTAAGCTGTGAAAGAGTGTGTTAGGAGAGAAATCGGTGGGATGCTGTCCTGTCACTTGTCATTGAGCAGCAGCTGACTGAGTTTGCAAGGCCACTGGAAGCAGTCCCAGCACACGAGCTGGTACTGCCCGGCATCTCAGCACTGCTCCGGGAGAAAATCAGTAGAATGTGATAGTGGTAAGAGTTGGCCTTTAGCTGTACCTCTGACATGATTACTGCACAGCTCTCCCCAGCTGGCAAAACCACAGCAGCCAGCAAAGCAAGGACAGAGTCGATTGCCCAAAATATATTTTAAAATTCATTTCCCTGCCTTCTTTTTCATCTGTACTTCTCCCCATCACCTTCAACTCTTGTGCCAAGCAACAAAGGAAGATCACAAGCATATCCAAAACGCAGAACAGTTCATGCTCAATGTCGCTTGGCAGACCTTCTTGCTGAAATGTGTATGTGATAGACCCAGGGGCCACAAAGAGGAAGAAAAATCTGGGACGCAACCAGACTCTTAAAAAATTCAGGGTCATAATGAAATGCAGCTACCAAAGTAGCTGAGGCATTTTGATGGAGAATCACATGGCCTCAGATATTTCTGTCATGCCTCCATCCTCCCTGGCCACAGCACTGCAGCCAGGTGGCATCAAAGGAACCCTGGCAAACATAGCCCTGGATTGTAGGGCTGGCCCTAGCTACACTGTCAGGACAGAAGCAGTGAGCTCAGGCAGCAAGTCTGTCACTCTCTATACTGATTTGGGTGTTTTTGTTGCATAAAATTAAAAATAATATTAATAATACTAATAAAAATGGGGGGGAAAAGAAAAAGAAAGAAAAATTCCAGTATAAATTCTATCTTTTCCAGCTGTTTGCACTTTTGTGATTGGAGGTACAAAACAAACACCAATGAACTTTTCTCAGCAGTTACAATTGTAAATTCATTCCTTTTATTTCTCCTCATTTTATGCAACAAGTCAAAGGCAAAAGTTATAAACAGAGTTTAAGTTGGAAGTATTCCCCCTTTTTTACAGTCCAGCTCAGTATAATGTGTTCTGGCCATGTAACACAATGTTCTCATAAATCCCTCAAAGCCCAAACCCTTTTGATTTACCAGCGCCTCTGTCATTTGCTCACAGTTTGGTTTTTTTTCCTTTTCCTGCACAGGATCAAATTGGTCATGTCTGATTTCAGAGAGAATAAGAGGGTGTTTGGTTTACAAGGGTCTTTGCATTGAGACTGTACTTTTCTTTGCTCTGACCTTACAGAGCCACTGGAACCATGGGAAAGCAGTAAAGCAAAGAAGTGTGAGACTTTTACACTGAGTGCCCAAGACTGTGCTCTGGTGCTCATCCAAACAGCCATCCCACACACCAGAACCTCTGCACCCAGTAAGTTTTCAGTCTTTTACATACATTTGATAGAGGGAGTAGAAGTCTAACACATAGCAAGTGCTCTTAAATTTTGTGATGACAGGTGAGCAGGTAAAGCAAAAAATGTGCAAACAGTGCAACCAAAACACAAATGTCACCACACTTTGCAATCAACCAACAGGCAAAGTCACACAAAAAAAGCATTTAATAGTAGCACTGGAAAACTTGGTGGTAGTCTGGTAACATAACAGTTTCAACAAAGAGTAATTCAGTGTGAAAAAAGATCTGGGGTCTACAAACTACGTTTATTATCCTAAATATCAAATTATGGCAGGTAACATAAAGACATTCCGTGAAAAAGCTATGTTCTTTCAAGCCATCTATGAGAGTGTTTTTCTGCCCTGTTTCAAGCAGTGAAGAGCACACTGCCTTTCACTGGCTTAGTACATTATACCAGATTGGAAGCGTTAACATCAACACCAACCAATGAATTCCTCGGGAAGCTGAAGCCACGGCTGACCCAGTAACCCTTGAGAGGCTTAGCAAAAGCTTAGAGCTTTTAAAAGCATAGCAGAGACAAGCACCCAGAAGATCCTTTATCATAAATACTGTGCCTTCTTTGGAAAGAGAAAATCCTACCACCCCAGTGAAAAGACCCTGGAAGACACATCCTTCTTCTCTGAGGGGGATATTTAGACAGACTGCTGAGAGAAGCACCATCCCATGGGATGCAGGAGGGCAGGGAACAGAGGGAGGGGACTTTAATTCCTGGGAAAATGCCTCATGAGGTCAGGACATTGCTGCTGATCCAGCCAAGAAAAGGGATGCAACGGTTCCCAGAAGCAAAAGGGAAGAAGCAAACAACATGAAACCTTTAACCTTTTTGTTCACCATATCAAAGTGGTCAACCAAAGGGTAATGGTAGCTGACTAGCTTTCACTTCCCATAACCTCACAAACCATTAGACTCCCCGGCCTTGTCATTTCTCTCCCATCAGCATTTCATGAACTGTTTCAAGCATTGTGAAGATTTTACCTTTTCTTTTTTTATTTCTTTTTCAAATTATAAATGAACTTGTTTATTAGATCACAGTACCATAGATCTGTTGCCTTTTTTTTCTGTCTTCATCTTACACATAAATAACCAGTTAAATGAAACCCAAGATATCAATGTCTGACTTAAAAGAAAAAAAATCAGCTCATTATTAAAAAAAGCTTGTACCCAGTGCCAAGAATAGAAAAAGGCCAAAAGGCCAGGAAAGTGAACTCCCATGTTAAGCCAGACCTAGCATTTGTGTAAATGGGCAATGCATATGAAGGAAAGCACTAAAATTGTCTAAGGCTTAGAAATTGCTACCCTTGCCTTTATATAGAGAGAGAGGAAAAGGAGAATATTCACAAGTAACTCAAGTCTTTGAGGTACAGGATAAAGGGTATATTTTGAATACACAGTATTACAATATTTTAACACTATAGTATCCAATTTTTAAAAACATACTACAGAAGATTGTGATTTTTTGATCACCTTGACAGGCAACTTACATACAGGGTAACTGTGGTCCCAGCCAGAACACAGAAATGAAGACAGCAAGAAAGACATGCCAATTCAGATCTGCCACTCCTATAAACTTCACTAGTTCTTGTACTTCAAACGAATACTGCAGCCCTTCACCCAGAATATCTTCCCCCTTCCCACCAGGATCTCTCCAGCCTTAACTACAGGCATTCTCTTGGCCCTCACAGACCTTTTTGCAGATTAGAGAAGTTCCCAACAGGCTCCTGGATTTCACTGTCCTGACCCCATTCCTCCATCCTAGGGCAAAGCTGCACCCAAAACCTCTGCTGGTCCCCTTGCTAACAGGTTGTACAGGGACAGGACACGATCCCTCTCCACTGTCCAGCCCAGCTTCAGCCTTTCCAAGCTGGCATCTTTCTCTGGCAGTCCTGGTCCTCAGAGATCTCTGACTACTGCAGTGCTCTCACCGATTGTTGCTCCCCCTTCAGTATCATATCCCTGCTCCCTCCTGGCTCCCTGGTTTCCAAGAGGATGGAAATTAATAGCATTTTTTGAGCTAATATTTTGTGGTTGCAATGTTGGGACATCCTACCAACATTACACAACCTTAGAGAACTCAGTTTGTTCAGTTAACTCAGAAGTTAATGTGATTCCCTGCTAAGGTAAAGTGAACAGGATCAGTCTTGGTTTTACACCACCCTTTCAGAAAGGTAATATTTAACAAAACCTTCCTCTTAAAGTATATTGAAACACAGTCACTTTGCACATTCATGTCCAAGGAAGACAGAACAGCACATCATACCATGGCAACAAATCACTGAAGTGAAAAACGCAAGTAAGAACTGCAAAAGAAACTGAGGAATTTTTGCATTGGTATTTGTGTTGACCAAAACTCAGGATATTAAATCCTTACTGAACTTAACGGAGTTCACTAATAGTGAAATGGCAAGGTGAAGAAGGAGGAAGCCCAGCTCCCTCTCGAAGGGACAGAGTGGCTGTCAGCTGTGCTGCTCTGCCAGTGTGTCCCCAGGGCAGCAGCTCCTGGGAGCCTCGTGCCTCTGCTCAGGCACAAAACTCTGCTACTCACCCTCCTGTATAATTCAGCTAAGATACAAAATTGAACGCGTAGCATGCGCATTATTGAATTATTTAAGAAAATACTATGCAAGATCTTAATCAACAAGACAGTTTAGGGTTAAGACGAAGCAGATATTTCCATTAAAACTGTTAGGAGAAATGCTGCTTCCCAGCCTTGGTTATGGAATGGGAAAGGCTGCTGCTGAAAACAAGCTAAGGGAAAGAAATTCACTATCTACTGACTGTGTAAGCAGTCAATGAATGACAGATCTCCAGCCTTTCTGCCCTGCTTTTTGACCAATTTTCTATTCAAAATTTTCTCTTTCTAACATAAAAAGTGAAATTGTGCTACAGGATCTAAATTTTTATTTCATTTATTTGTTCCAAATTGTAACTAAGCTGTACTGATCAAAAGTTGCACACTTTTTGCCCCCAATGATGCTTAAAAATTGACTTGGATTAAAAAGTCATACGTTTGAATCAAATTAGCAACAAATTACTTTTAGAAAAAGTGCAAAAATAGTTTTACTTAAGTTACATAAGAATAAATAATAACAATCACTTTCCAAAAATTATTCTATTTCAGAGAAAGTTAATCTTCATAGTCCTTTGTAGTAGTTTTATCCAAACCTGTAAGGAGTCAGATGCTTAATTCTGCCCCTGAGATATCCTGGCAGACAACTTCTATATCCATCAGAAAGTTCCAGGACAACTGGAAGGACAACTCAGTAACATACAATAATCTATAGGGTAAAAACCAATAGTGAAGTATCCTCTAAGGTACTCTCATGACAGGAGAACATAAATAACTAATTGACTGTTTTCAAAGTTTGATAAACTAGCTGCTTTGAAACAATACTTATTGCTAATTTAATAAAAACATGTTTTATAAAGATGTGATAATCAAATGAGAGTGCTCAAAACAGAAAAGCCTCTTTTTCTCAGTGCATTTATCTACCAGTAACAATTTTGCATTTAATACAAGATTCTTGAATTTCAATTAGCTATCCAAGTATATGACTGTGTGATCAATTCCCATTTAGCAGGGTTACTGTCCTTCATTCACTGCTGTTATTTCCATTAGTAACCTTTGCAAATAATATGATAAACCTATCAATTGTGAAGGCCATTACTTTAATGCAGTAACCATAAATTGTCTTTCATTTGACATTAGTCCTGGACAAAAAAATGACCAAGCATCACAAAGGGTAATTAAGAAATGGCATGTATAACTTCAAGTGCAAAGAATATCACATTGAAGAACCAGTCTCAAATGAGAAGTTGGCAAGACAGAAATCCTAAACAACATATTTTCAAGAAGGAAATGGTAAGTCTGTTCTTTAAAAATACAAAATTACGGGCACAGTAAATTCTTACAAGAATAATACTAGTGAGCATGCATAGACTAAGACCATGGCAAACAGTTTTTTCTTTGTTCTTACTCTGATGTGCAACCAGCTTAAAAAATGGGAGCATTTTACCATGGAAAAATGTTGCACAGGTCTAAAAGGCCACAATAAAGAAGCTTATATAGCTACTTGCATGCATTCATGATTGACTAAACCTTGAAGTTCACAGTACAAACTGTGAAGTCACAGGTATTCAGATCTGTGATGTGCTCTAAATATAGATAATTTAGGTCATAACCATAAGAGATACAAACAGTCCTCTGAGATAATCCTCATGTGACACTGTTATTACTTTAAAAGGAGTATTTCTATAATAACTCTTGATTAAATATAGAAATTTGACAGCAGTGACTAAACCTAGATGCTATATAGCTTTTCTGTAAGGTTTTTCACAGAAATCTGTCTGTGCAGTCACTGGACAGACAGCACTAAGGCTGCTCACAACTGGAGAGCAAACTCAAAACTGGCTTTCTTCTTGCTAAATGGAAGTCTCCTTTCCAGGCATTTGCCTCTTTTAAAGAGGTATTCTAGAATGTTTTCAGAGATACTGACTCACTTCAGAAAGAAAAATAAAAATGAGGCCATGTATGGCCTTTGTAATGAAAAAAATGAAACAGATACTATCATCTTTCTAAATATCACTAATCACTTCACATTTCACCTGTTGTCACTGTTTTCATTGATTCCCAGAAACACTGAAATCATGAAATGTGCTGGAGTATATAAGCTACTTGCTGAAGTTAATCAGAAAAGATTTGACATGTAGTGGCAGAGGTGTAGAGAAGGCCACTGCACTAGGAGGCAGTTTCCAAAGGTAAAAAAACAAGGCACATTCACTTTTCTCCCCTCCCCATCAAGTTAATGGCTTTATGAAAGCAAGCAAGCAAGCAATGTTGCCAATATGCATAATTTTCAAATCTTGAATTACTTGGTTCTTAAAGTCCATGGTCTTAAAATTTTATAGTTTAGTTACAATCCAAACTGTCATCAAAAAGGAAGGGAGGGGGGAAAAAAGCTTATATTCTAAGTCCTTATAATTGTGAAAGAAGTCTTGAAAATATTTCCCAAACCTTGCCTAAAGGCTCAGAAACTTGGGAGCACACTTAGAAAATTACATTGTTTTTAGTGTTAATCTTGTGATTTCTTGAGGTCTCCAGCTGTGGAAATTGCATTTACTTCTCTGATCTTTTCCTCCCATTTATTTCCATCCCTTCATTGTCTCTTCATCACAAGCTGTGCTTCTCAGATCTCCTACATTTTTGGTTTTTAAATTTCTTTAGGGTTCTCTCCTTCCTCTCTCTCAAAGGACTCTCACCACATCCTCTCTCCCTTCTTCAGCTAACTGTCAGTATTAACTGAGTAAAACTCCGCCCAGCCCCTCAGCCCTCGGTGCTCTCATGATGCCTCCCTGGTATCTCTGCAAATCTTCTTTCAAAGGCTCACTGGAAGAGATGCAAGAAGTGCCAACTGCAAATGAAGGAGCATATAAAAATCAACATTCTGCAGGCGTTGGAGAAAAAGAAAAAAAGTGCTGCTCTCTCTTTTGACAGGCCATAAACCTATTGTTAAATTAACACCAGAGATGCAAGGGTCTTGTCCTTCCCAGCCAGGAGACTTCCTCCTGTCAGAAAATACTGAAGTCCTGGTAATGGGCACACCCTTTGCCTTACCTTTTGCTTAGCTCTGTACAGCTGTGTTGTGTAACACCTATTGGATATATTTCTGCAACTAATCCGTAGTAACAAATAATAAAACTACGTGTAGTGAACTGTGTCCCTACAATAAAGGGCCCAAGGGAGAGAAGCAACTTGCACAGTGATCTGAGACTGGCCATTAAACAAGTACAATTCAGGCACTGTGTCAAAACAGTGTCAGGGGATAAAAAGAGAACAAAGAACCTTTATCAGCACATGTAAAGCACACCACGCTCAGCAGCAATGGCTGTAATGCAGAATTAAAGCCCAGTGCAAGCCCCAAAGCATGCTGACAAACAGGAAAGAACAATTCAAAATGGATCTTATATGGAAGAGGAAGAAACCACCAGTCTCAGCACTGGGCTCCTCCCAGTAAAGGATGCTGTGATGACTCCCTGCAGCCCCATCCTAATCACAACAGCTGCCACTGCCCTTGGGACCCAGCGGTGCAGAGGGGAAAAAGGAAAGTATCAGAGAGTTTGTGTGGATATCCTTTCAACTGCATATAATTCTAAACTACTGAAATTGGAGTAACAATAAGCTGACAATAAATTCCTGGCTTTCCATATAAAGTGCTTGCTTTTGTCCATTCCTTTTATGAGTCAAAAGCTGGTAATGATTCAAACAAACTTCTCCCATAACTTCAATCTCCCCAAATCAAACATTTTAGTGTTTATAAGCCAAACATAACATTTGGCTCATTTTCCCCTACAGATTACAACAGAAAAAGCTCAAAGGTTTTTGCCTCCTCAAAAAAAAAATACATGTTGTTAGCTGAACTTAGCTGGATGAATGGACAGCATCTAATCATGGTTCTTTTTCACATCACTCAAATTTTTGCTTCAAAACTGTTAAAGGAGCACCCAGCCAAATATTTGCAGTATCGTATTTCTCCTTTAGTCATTCCACTCTTTTCAAGACTCACAAATACATTACTTTTTTATTACTACAATTAATAAATAAACCAAAACCAAAGTTCACTGGGGTTATACTCTGGTATAGAGAAAACTTGTATTTGTAGAAATGTGGGCTAATTAATAAAATTCTACTTATTATATTTTTTAAAGCATACTATAGATGCAAAAATAAATCTAATGCACCAGGAACAGACACAACCATTCCCATGCCACTTAAGCTGTACCTGTACCCTGCTTTCTTTTATAAAAAGTTAAGTTTGAAATGCTGATTTTTTCCAAGCATGTATGATGTTGCAGCTAACCTTCTCCTTGTTCTCCCTAATTTTCAAACTAAGCAACGCCATAAGGTAAAACTTGTAAAAAATTCTGCCTATGCAGGACTATAAATCAGATTTAGACACTGATTTTTTTTCTCATTTGCATGCTCATAGATCTGGTAAGGAAAAGAATAAGAGGAATCCTGGGGTTAAATATTGTTCAGTTTTACACTGCCAAGAGCTGGTTTTAGCCTTTGAAAGTACTAAATGTTCCTACACAGAAGAAAAAAGTTAGAGCCACATCCAGAATTCAGGAGGCAAGTATCATCTCTGAGATATCTTTATTCTTTCCATGTATAATGCTGAGGGCTATAAAATCTATTAATGTAACGTATAAAATTAATGTTTGCAAATTCTCTGCCTCAGCACAGTGAATAGTCCTTTCAGGGCTCCTGAACTGCAACCTGGTGCAAACCACTATGTGAACCACTTGCAGAACATATTTGGTTGTTAGAGTGAAGGAAAGCAGTAGCTTTGCAAACTCACAGATTCAACCAATAAATAAGGCATGAAAACATGAAATGTTTCTCACTGTTACTTAGTAATCTTGAAAGGATATCTATAAAAATACGGTCAATGCATAAACAGTTTAATAGTTCACATTCCATTAGATTTGCAACCACTGCACCTTCTTTTCTATGGAAAGACAGTGCTCCTCTGTCGTAAAAAAACATAAGCAAAGGAAGTTCTGCTAGGAATACTGACTGAGGAAAGCAAATGCAACAGAGATTAATGTGGTGGCATTATTTGAAATGGTAAACCACACTTTTAATATTAGAAGTGTGAATCCCCTTGTTTTTTCATCAAATAGAACATAGTAATTAAAATGGTATCAACTACAGAGATGCCCTATTCTATTTAATAGGCATTTAACAGACTAGACTACTGCATTTACCAGTACTGCACATACCTCACAGTCTCTGCTATCACAACACACAAACTGGACAGGAAGAAAAGTTTCAACATTAAAGAAGCAAACAAGCAAAGAAACACAGAACTAAGCAGCAACAGCAATACTACAGTCATTCTATGAACTAGTGATCATTTTCAAGGGAAGGAAAAATGTCTGCCACATTATAAGATCATTTAAAAAGCCAACTAAATGCCAAACAAACAAACAAACAAACAACAGTATACAGAGAAGGAAATGGAAGGGATTAAATGCTCTATTCCTGATGAGAATACAATAAAAACAAAGCATCAAAGAATTGTAAGTAAATCACACAAATGTGCATTTGGAAAGAATGCACATATTCAATGATCCTTTTTCTAACTGCTGGTAAAAAGAAGAAAGTTCCTGCTCTCTCGCAAAGCAGTTTAATTCTGGCATTGAGAACTTTACCCAACTTGCTAACTGCTTGGCAAAGATCTGAATGAAGGCAGCTGAGAAAGACACCAGCAACTAGACTAGACAATGAAGGATAGCTGATGTGTGCTGTCTGCACAGATGGTTTTATTTCCACAGCCGAGGAGCCAGCTACTGAAGATGAAGGAATTTCTGCAAAGCAGGTCATAGCCTTCCCCTCACAATTTCCTCTCTCCTCTGTAAACAAGAGGGAGCTTTCAAGATTTCCAAAAATGACACTTTCTTACTGTGATGGCTGGTGCCTCACCTTCCCACATGACAGGCAGCAGCTCCCAGCCCCTCCTCATCCCCTGCACCACTATCTGCCTGCGGAGATGCTCCAGCCAAGCAGGAAGGAAAGGCAGGCTGCCCAGGGACTGGACACCTCATCATCATGACTAACAAGGAGGAAGTGAGCAAAAGGGGAAAGGAAAGAATAAGAAATCTGAAGAGAGTAAGATGCCAGGTAGAATGTATACAAAGATGGAGAAAGCGAGGGTAAAGCCACCAGCAAACAGAGCTGTTGTGGTTGTCCTACAAGATGTCGATTTGGATGAAATCCTCTGTTCTGATGAAATCTAGACAAACCCTGCATTTCAGGAAATTAGGGCTAGTCAATTTATATCTAAATATAAAGTAGATATCCATTCTATAAAGTACCTTTTTGAGAAATACAGAGGTGAGATGAATGGCCGTGATCAGATGTCATGTACTCATTATTTATGAAGTGAAGCAGAAGTCTTTTAGAACGTACTCTCAAGGGTATTTTATTAACAAAATTGAGCCCTAATTCAGAATGACTTTCAGATATGGCTTTATGCATGTTTTCAATTCCTTTCAGCCAACATTGTCACCATGCAGTCGCATAATAACTGTTCCAGCAAGAGACCTGGAAAACTTGGCATTCTACAACATTCTAATAGTAAATTGTTAATTTTTACATCATTAACCGATTAGTGTAGAAACCAATAGAAAACAACAATAACTAAATGAATTCAGTTTAGGAACATATTTAAATACAGTATATTTGAAATGTTGGAATATGTTCCTTTTTAAAGTGTAAACTTTATTTAGTTGATGACTCATGCCTTTCTTCAAGTAACTGTGGGATAAAAGCACTTAGCTTCATGGACTACATTTTGACTTAAAGTTGAAAGAATTTCTTTCACTATTTAACATGCAGAAATTCACTGCAGCCTACTTGCAAGCAAACAGGCTTCTTTCACAGTCAGTGCAGGCTCATTTCTTTACCTGCATCTCCTATTTGCATACATACATTATACATGTAATAAGTGCCTGCCTTGATAGACATTCTAAACTGATCAGAGTAATTTTAAAAAAAATTAAAAGACTATCTGCTAACTTCTGCTTTAACTAGGCTAAATATAATGACTAAGCCAGGGCTTGAATACAGAATTCATATTTCAATTTAAAGATTCAACAGTAAACAAAATCTTACTCAAAACTGGATTTCTGCATATGCAGCCTACCTCCGCTCAGCTTAACGGAAAGTAGGAGAGATTTTGAGTCCATTTAATATAAAACAGACTTTTTTCTTTTAAGTTTTAGAATGACATTATAATATACTTATCTATTTTGACCCTGAGAGGAATTAATAATTTAAATGTGGTCTATGTGTTACTAAATAGATCTATTGGATTTTTTCTGTAGTGACACTGATCCAAGAAATTCACCCTTTAATGGGGCTGAAGCAGGTCTCAAAGCAGATACTGGGAGCAAGGCAGTGTCATTATGGGTCCCAGCACCATCCACTTACCATGGCTGGCTTTACACATGCCAGCCTGAGCTGGTTTTCAGCAAGGATGTGAAATCTCTGAGCTACTGGTCAGGGAGTGGAAGTGACTAAAATGTTTTCTACCTCTAAAAGCAGACAGGAGCAGAATCTGGTGTAAAAGCTTCTCTTGGCCATTCTGCAGGGGACACTGAGGAAGCGTGTGTTGGAGCTCAGAAGTGAACAAAGAGTAACAAAGGATCAGAAACAGCTGCAGAATGTTTAAAGAAGATTTGAGCAATTTTATCCTCTCTGTCCCCTTCCAAAATGAAACAACTTTCTGCAAATACAGAGTGCCTCAGACAATGTGCAGTGAACCTCAAGCAGTGGTTGACTACGATGATTTTAACTGTGCTTTCTGAAACACCGCTGGCCACCATACCCAGCAGTCTCTTCAATATGGTAGTGATGGATGCATTACAGCAGAGATTTTTACTGCTATAAAATACAGTGTTTAGCTCCCATCATTTGGCCTTTTACAGCTAATTAGAGAAGCCTTACTCTCCACGCATGAAATTTCTTCGGGTGTTATTCAACTCACTGCTAAATTTGACAGTGTTATGCAAGAACATGTGCGTCCCCCACCTCTGCAAAAGGTTTTTCTCACATGCATACTAGATACTGATTTCACACAGGACCCAGCATTTGCTAAAGCTGTTTCTGTCCTCGGAGTAGCTAAAGCAACACACAGCATCTACTCAACATTTGCTAAAACAAATAATACCCTTAATTTGCTGAGTCTTCAACAATTTATCTTCATTTTACTGTATCAAAAACCTCATACTTTACTAAAAAACTCAAACTTTAGATATAAAATGTGAAGAATCAAAGTCACAAAAATATTGTATCTACTGAAAAAGCTGTAAGAATACAACTTAAGGACTTTTTGTTTAAGCAAAAATCTACAATAGCGTGAAGTAAAAAATACTTTTTTAACATTTAGAATTCTGCAAAATCTGAACAAACGCTACAAAAACCATATTTTGACTCTAAAAATCAATACGTTTGATCAGTTTGATCAATTACATTTATATTCCTTGAACAATATAAATGGGTGCTCTTAGACCTTGATTAGCTGCTTAATTTAAAATTTATATTCAAACAATATGTTCTGAACTGACCCCAAATATTATAAGATATTATCTTCTACTTCCATTCAGAGTTCTTTCACTGAAAAAAAGAGCATTAACAGATTTAACTGATTTGATAAGACCTTCCTCCACTTTTATCTCCATCTAAACTTTCAGGTTGGCTCCGTTAGAAGACTGAAAAAAAAAAAAAAAAAGACTGGAGCAAAAGAAACCAACTTAATTCCTTGATATAAATCAAGAATTGTATCCAACCTGGGTCTCCCATATATCTCTTAAATGCTTATACATTTCCTAGACCTGAATGGGAAAAGAGATCAGTACATGATTTTTTTTCTAGCTGTATTAATGCCACATAAATCCTTATGTGTATTTTGTCACTTGGTATCTTTCACTTAGACTTAAAATACTCCAAACAAATTAGTTTTAACAGGGAAGAAAAGTGTTTGTGGGTTTTTACATGGAGGTTCCTGTCTTAGCTGTGGTTTATAGAAATTCCTGAAAAGAAATTAGTTTATTGATGAAAATCACCACTTCTTTTTCAGATCTTTTTAAAAGAACTGAATGTAGTATTATTAATGTAGTATTCTTTTATAATGTCTACAACTTGATGCTATGATTATAAGGATAAACAGAATCTGAACAGACATCACAGCAGTATTGACATTAAATACTCTATATGAGCATGTAAATGAACTAGCTCACGAAACAAATACATGCTTTATGTATCATTTCAAATAAATTAATTTAGGACTTGAAGTTATTTTGGTTTGTATAAATACATAAGAAACTTGACAGTATCAGTTATGCATCTTCTTTTACAGTTTTTCAAAAGAAGTGTTTCTGTGTTGACAATTAACAAAATTTATACTATTGATACACATATGATGAATTTTAGTTTCATATAAATATGTGAGAACAAGACAGAGTTAAAGCATATTTAGTGGCCTTTCACCCCTGCAATTCCGGGAGTGGGTATGGTTTATTACGTGTAGAGAGGGGGGTCTTTCATGTCAACAGATCACTGTGGTGAAAACTTCAAGTCATCATTAAAGCACACAGGGAGACTCTGTAGGAAGTCATGTACAGGAGGAGACATTCATGGTGTCTAGAATTAATGAACACAGCTTCAAGAATCCAGAGTGAACAAAACTCAGAAAAAGCTATCAAAAACTGTCTTTGTGATGACATGAAAGATACATACAGGATAGCATCTATATTATATGTTCTCGCTGTTGAATTATGGTTGTCTTCATTCCTGTCCTAGTGTGCAATAATCCTACAGTAACGGCAGAGAGCCTATACCTACAAATACAGTGAAATTGCTGCAACAGACACTGAAGTTTAAGGAGAAAACATGGTTTTATGTCTGTCTGTTGGAACACAACTGTATCCACCAGACTGCATTAGACAAAATTTCTACTGGATTTGGAGAGGCATTCACGAAGAAACACTGAAACATGTAATTTTTGAGACCAAAATAAGACCTTCTCCATTCATGACAGAACAAAGCAGATAAAGCAGATACATTGCTTTATGCCCTTTTAAGTCTCGCTCATTTTCCTGGAATTAAATAGAAGTGTGTAGCCATGTCCCTGCTCACATCAGACAGCTTCTAAAGGAAAGTCCTCAAGAGCAATCAATTCACTGGCAACTGGTAAACAAACACCCAACGCCATGTGCTGCTGTACCAGAAACTGGGATCAGCAGGAGGTTAAGAGCATGATCCCAACTCACACAGGAGAAGCTGGATTTCTCAGCTGGAAAGGGAGAAATTCTCACTTTTCCAGCCTTGTGGTTTGGAGCGTTCCCCACACCACAGCACACGGCTGCCTGTGAGGCTGCACCAAGTGCACTGGGCCTAACTGAGCTGGCCTCAAAATAACCCTCCCAAAGTAAATTAACTGAGCAGCCACAGATGGAAACTTCTCAAAACAATGCTCTGGAGCCAAAGCCACTGCCATCAAACTGCGCTGCCAGAGAGACTCAGCACAAAGGATGCGAGAGAAACAGGGTCGAGTCTGAGAAACACAAGGTAGAAGCTGAATCTTTCAAACCTGCTCAAGAATGCCAATTCAAGAACAGCTCCCTGTTTTTCCTTCCCACTGGATTTTCTTCAAGCTGAATAACAGAACAAGGCTGTGGGAGTGAATCCACACAGTGTCTATTCCCTTCCAGAACACTTCTGCCTCCTTTACCCTCCCCAACCTCCCCTTGTCCTCAGGCCTCTACCATAAACATGTGCATCCAAGGAAAGCTTCTGGATTGAGCACTTCCCTTGGAGATTTTACCCAGCACTGAGCGGACTGCCAAGACAAGCTCTTGCTCTGAAAGGCAAACAGCACAGATATGGATTACACTGGGAAATTTAACCTGGCAATTTTACACTGAGTAGAGTTTAAATCTAGGAGTAAGGAACCTCTCCCTTTCTGAGGAACAAGTAAGGGTTCCATTAGAGTTCACGTGTATACAGCCATGTACACCACCACAGCTGTGTCTTCCGTCACCTCACGAGAGGAAAGCACCCATCTCCTTTGGCACAGGCTGCTGGAGTTATCAGGGTCCCCAGGTCACTGCCAGCTGAGTGGGGACAGGCACTGAAAACACTCCTCCTCCTCATCTTCCTGTCAGGAAATGTCACATCCCTGTGCTTGCAGAAGGCAGCTCAAGCACTCGGAAGGCAGGCGGACAAGGCAGGCCATGCTCAACCCCAGCAGACCAGGGCCAATGAACACACCAGGGCTCTGATAAAGGCAGCACAGTTGAGCACTTCCATGGTGGGTCTGTGTTGTATCTCAATTGGATTAAGCCACCAGGAAACACCAGGGCAGAAGGCAAGGAAACACATGTTTTGTGAGTGAATCACGTGCCTCACTGCAAAAAAGGAATAAAGGGTCAAGGTAATGAGAGAGCTGGGATAAATGTAGTACGTTCCCTTATAGCTCCTCTGGGAAGAGTACTTTCATCTGTAATCTGACTGCTTCTGAAAGTCAGAAATAGATTTTCCTTTCCAATTCTTGCCATTTATTACGGCTGATTATTAAAAGCAATGTGCACAGCTGATTTACAAGATGGCAGGTTCCCAGCACTTCTTCTCATGTTACTTCAGTGAGGAAGTGTTTCTCTTACCACAGACAGAGGTGATCAGGACACAGAGTAACCCCAGGTGCTTTGTGTTCACATGTTTTACCCTAACTGAAATATTAGAATCCAACAATTTTTTAAAATTCATTTTCAAGTAATTGGCCGAATGGAGAGAGCCAAAAAACAGCAGGCACATCTCTTCTCTGACTTCAACAATCTGACATCTCCAGTCAAAATAATCAAAGCAGCTGCAGTTTGATCCTTCATCTTCCCTTTCAAGTTGTTTTTTCCCTTAGCTTTTCCTCCAGTCACTGAAAAAGGATGACTTGCATTTCAATAACACAAGTATATTTGCACAACAAAACTCAAACCATGGGGTGCATCGCTGCTTTCCATACCTGTCAAATACAGATTTGTTCAAAATACTGAAAATAAATAATCAGTTTTCAAACTGGATTCTGTATTCTAGATGTAATAAACAACAAATCACCTTGAAATATATATCTTATCTGGTAAGATTACCAAAATGAGAATAAACGGAAATCTCACTGACATGTATTTAATTCATGTATTTACATACCAACAAGCAAGAGGGAGTCTCACTTCTAAGAATAATCATATGAGAAGTTCTTATTTTAATGTCTGTTATGAGAGGCAACCAATTGAATAAACAAAAAAGTAATATAACAATTACACTATGTGAAAATCACCCAAATCTGACCAGGGAGAATAGTAAATAAAATAAAGCTGGCGATAGTAAAGAAAAATCAAACAGGAGAAACCCTTGAATTCTCTGCAACAATATTAATTTGAATTTTCTGCACCGTTGTACTGCTTGACATTAAATCACTTTTTGAAACAGGGATTGTTTGCAGGTCTTGCTAACAGTAAAACTGGATTTAAATATTACCTTCTAGCTACTTAGCAAGGAGAAGAAGGCATTTAAAAAAAAACAAAACTCCATGAAGTAATGTTTCAGTGATTACTATCTCATCTAAAGCTAGAGAATACCATTTGAAACTTACGTTAAGATTTCATATCAGATTCAATAAAAGTACTTGCTTGCTTCCTTACTTGTTATTAGAGCTGAATTTGTTTAATCAAGTAAGTAAAAATAAAACTAGGTAGTTGTGAAAGTTGTAGGACTAAAGCCCATTGGCGACATTTCCATCACAGAAATGAAATGAGAAGGGTGAATGGTTATCTATACTTTCACAAAGGATAAATGTCTGTTTAATCTTTGATGTTTTGCGGCAGCCTAAAATGCATCTCAGTACATACATTTTACCTCAGGACTGATTATTTAAAAAGTATAAAATAGAGTGTTTATCATATTTAATTTGGGAATGCAACCCAGGTGGTTATGAATTGCAGGAGGAAAATGTCAAAGCAGGATTCGAGGTTAATATACAGAGGAAGTGTTCAGAGCTTTCTATAGGCTCCACAGGTGAATGTCAGGGGAAGTTTTTTGCGGTAGGATATGCACTGGCTTTACAAGAATATAGTCAAAAAGATGGCAGGAATAAATGCAGAAAATATCCAGCACATATTCAGAACATATCCAGAACAGATGCAGAAAAGCATCAGTGAGGCCTCTCTGAATCTTAATTTTTAATTAATTTCTCTCATACCCTGAATTATGCAGAATCCAGACACTCTTCATAGTTCAAGCTGAGTTTTGCACTTAAAATGTTCCTAACCTGGGAACACAAAGTATCTTCCTCTCCGCTATTACAGGATTACTTCAGGTTCCTACTTATTTTTCTCAAGTTTTATACAACCAGCGACTGGTTTATGTAACTAATATTAAATTTTCCAAAGGGAACACTTTAGAATTGGCATCTAATGTCAGTCTAATTTTGTACCAAAGCACTCTAATGCTACCTATAGTTAGAACTCCTTGGCATCTTGCACGTAATGTTATAAAACAAGTTGCAATTATGATAAAAAAGAGACTATTTTTGAAACTTCTTTCCTTTTTTTTTCCCCCTGATTATATATAACACCAAAACTACAGATACTTGTGGTTTTTTTCTTCTTTCTTCCTATTTTTTTGGGAGGTTGGATTAGTGAGAAAGAGATTCAGATCTTTGCCAAGGACTCAAGAACTGTGTCTGGAGGTTTGTTTTCATTGCAGATGACAAGTACTTCCCTGCATAATAACACACATCAGCCAGGTGTCTGCTCTAACAGAAATCAGGTTAGCTCCTGAACTGGTTGGAAAATTGTCCCCTCAGCACAGCAAGCAGAAAGCACAGGGCTTTGTTGTCCAAACAAATCTTTCTCCAAGGCACTGTGCCACATCATGTGTGTCACTGTGAGCTAGGGCACCTCTGCAAGGTTGGACACTTGTTGCCTGCACTGAAGTCCTTACTCCAACTCATTCCTGCTTCCAAAAAGCCCGTGACAGTCCACTACCAGCTCTGATCACAGGATAACTTTGTTCTCTGACAAAACCTTTATGTTTTTGCACAAGTTAATACTTTGGTACAACAGTTCTCCCTGCATACAAACCAACCATTTTACAACAGGAAGCCATACAGCTGTAGAACATAAATGGCCAGTTCAAGTCACTCGTGATAGTTATCTAACATAAGCAGCCATTTATAGAGAGGTATATTCATATATACACAGGGATGTGTATATGGATATATATAATGCATACATATACATGTGTAAGCCCACACAGATACAATTCCATGTGCATGTCTTCCTTTAACAGTTCCTTTATGCTCCTGTTTACAGATTCACAGAATGTTCTGAGTTGGAAGGGATCCACAGGGATCTTAAGTAAATGGCCCATTATTCTCCCCATGCTCTGACCAACTGAATTGATCTCAGGGCAATAGGTCCAGAACCACAGATATTTATATTCAAACATCACAAACACTGTAGCTACCTTTAACAATGGCTTCTGCCCTGAAATCATATCTTACCCTCTACATTTGAATCATCATTCTCTTTTAAGTAGAAAAATCATATGTTAACAATTAAGAAACCCGCAGCATCTAATAGGTGGAGCAGCTGCTGATAAAAGTGAAGTTCTGGATTAGTGTCTTGGATTACATTACTGTCTTGGATGTTGAAAAAAGTAAATTAAACCCTATAAACCTCAAGAAAGTTAAGAACCCAGGTCACGTGTGTTTTAAGTGGAAATTACTTTGCTTAGAGCAACCAGCAGCATCTACCTCTATCTAACATCTGCAAAAGTGCTCACCTTTGTACCAGCCTGAGCAGCCTGCAAGACATTCCTTAATTCCTCCTTTCCCACGCCACATTCACTCCCCACCAGTCAAACAGGATGTCCCCAAGGCCATTTCGCATCCTCTTGTACAATTCCTGGACATTCAGCAGCTCCTGTTGACCCCCACATGAGCATCTGGCCAAACACCCAGACCCATCAGTCAGCATCCCCCAAGCCACAGGGAGGGCTGGCCTGAGCGCGCTTTATCTGCAGCTTGGTTCAGCAGCCACAGGTAGGACACAGGCACATGAAGGTTCAGGAGTCTCTCTTGTGACCCGTGCAGTACCAGCCTGCAGCAGAGGCTGACAGCTCACTGCCTGGGTGTGCCAGAGACCTGCAGGACAAGGGGCAAAAAAAATCCAGGCAAGGATGGCTGCACCTGGCTTACAACACCTACTTTAGCTAAAATGCTTCTTTGACACTGCCTTTTAATAAAGAAGTTATTTAGTTTCACACAAATACCACTGGTACTTCTGCCCTTTATACGATAATTTAACCATACAAAACAAGTCAGAACAAAGACATCTCATCAAGTGAGTGAGCAGGCTCCTATGAAAGCGGCAGGTGAGAGAGCAGGCAGAAAAGCTATTATTGTCCTCAGAACCTCAGTATTGCATCCATTCCTTGGAGACAATTTATCTTTTCCCTATTATGTGAAGAATGTCAGGATACTAAAGTATCTATCTACAGTTAGATGTCTAAACCCAGGCTGCGCTATTTAATATCCCTGCACTCTTTTTTTTCTCACTTAAACCGAGGAAGCAGAAGAGGAAATGCTACTTAGTAAACATATTTCATCACCCTAATCACAGTATGAATGGGAGATGACAGATGTCTTCTAATTAGAGATGGTACTGCCTCTTGGGCATTTGATTCCAGGTTACATGAGATCCCACTGAAGAAAGAATTCCAGCCCCCAAACAATGCAGTGCAATGGTAAGAAGGGACAAACTGCTCAGGGAAACAACAAATACAATGACAGACAATAGTGTAGAACAAGTATATCCACTTAAATTGGAGACAAAATAGATCTGAATACAAACAAGAAAAAACTACAGGTCACCGACAATATAAAGGAAGCTGCTTTACATGCTAATGTTGCACTCCTAAGAAAAAGCAGCAGCAATTAATGAAAAAAACAAAGAAAAAGAGTAACTGTAACCTGATTTGAGCAGATCCAGTAATGCAGAATTCACCTGCAGCTAAGCAACAACCAGATTTGCAACTGTACTTTGGGATCAACAACTCATTCTTTTTCCAGCTAGACCACTGTGCCAGCTCTCACGTGATGCCAGCAACTGTGACACACAACATTAGCGATCTAAATGATTACATGCAATGAAAATATTCTAAAACAAAAGAACAAATGAAAAGACATCAATGAAAAAAAAATTACCACACACAACAGCTAACACAAAGTACTATCCTGTTTTGCTGTAGCTTTGTATGCTGTTCAGCACCACAGTGTTCTGGTAATTGAGAGAAAATAGAAAGAATCTCCATGAGGGAACAAGCTGACATAATATAAGGATGCACATCAAGGAGATGGGTACTTCTGGCCTGTCAAAAATGCTACTGCAGCTTCAGTAGACATACCTCAACTAGCTTTGCAGCTGCCTGCTAGCAGCATGGGGTCATTCCGAGGCTGTGAAACCTGTCTGAGAGTGAATAAATACTCAAATAACTAGTCCTGGCACACTGCACTGGATAATTACATCTGACAATCTTTTTCATGCCCTCAGCCTCGCAGAGCTATGTCGGCATTATCCCAGCCTGCTACACATTTCAAAGCTGTGCTCCCCAAACCATGCATGGAGGCAATGCATTACACTTAAGACATTGCATTATTACTCACAGTCACAAGCCATCACCACTACTACAGCACACACCAGTAAAGCAAAATGTGACAGCTTATATCATTGCCTCAGACCCAGAAAAGGGACATTTAGTATCAAAATTTCAGTGGTTCACCATCTTAACATAAAAATTATTTAAACTGCACTTAAAGCTGCATTCAAAACCTCTACATATATTTCAAATTTTTACAAAATCCTGAAAGGATGCTGGCAGTGGAGCATTAGGTGGAGCGCAAACAAAGGAGAGCTGAGGGGAATTGAGATTTCCTATTATGAACACAATTACTGACTTCTCAAAGGCCATGATCTGATTTTGACAGTCATTTAAAAAGTTTTAGGACCACAGGATGTTGAGAACAATCCTTAACAGAGAACAAAGAGCTGTCCCTTAGTCCCAGGGGAAAAACAGAACTTGAATTATTAACTGGAACTTTTAGTACCCAATGTACTAGAAATAATTGAAAATAAATCATTTTCTAAAATGCCGAAAATATTCTTTAGGTCTCTGTTGAAAACTGTTTCTGAATAAGGAGCTAAAGCCACAGGAGGAAAAAAGAGGCAAAATCTAGAAATCTGAAGAGACTGAAGAAAGAAGCTACTTTTGCAGAAGAGAAGAAAGGTTTACAGAACATCTGACTAATTATATCTCAGTCAAAAACTAGGTTGAAAACATATGAAGTGCTTGTGGTGTAACAAATCAATGGAATATTTGAATTTATTTTATCAGCATTGGAGAAGGCCAAAAATTCCTGAAGTCTCCTTTCTCATGTGCAAATTTTAGCGCAATTAGTATTGGATTTAAAGTTCTCATTAATACTTGCACTTCAGTTTTTCATTGTTCTCATCCCTACCACTTGGTGCAATATTTTAAGCAATGTTTAATTGAATAATGGCAAGGAATGGAAAAAAAAAATTTTTTTACTTACTGTAATTTATTTTGAATCACATCCTTCAAAACTAAAAAGCTTTTTTGACTGTAGAAATGACAATTCACAATTAATGTCATTACTTTTTCAGCTTGTGCATGCTTAAGATTCATGTTTTTGTGGAAATAGGAAATTCAGTAAAATACAAGATCTTAGATTTCGATACTATTAGCATACCGTCCTTGGCCACAACACAGGTTCTCTCTCTTTATCCTAGATTTAGACACATGCTACAGTCTGTAAGAAGAATACTGAGGAAATCCTCAATGCCTTGATCTTTTTCTCCTATATAAAACCAAACAAACAAAAACAACAACCAAAAAAAAAAAAAAAAAACAAAAAACAAAAAACCAAACAAAAAGAAACAAAAAACCAAAAGAAAACAAAAGAAAACCACACACACAAAAAAAATCCCAGCCTTTTTGCATTTTGATTGCTAAACTTTTCTAATCAAGAACATTTCATCTCAGCTCTGAGCTTAACAGCTTCATTTCAGATCTGTTTCCCCCAGGAGTAGATGCTGGCCTGCAGGTAGCCTCATCAGCTGCCTCTTAATTTTCTGTCCCTGGACGACTCCGAACATGCGCCCATGGCCCCACCTTCCTTACAGTAAGTCACATGCCAAAGTGAGTCAGCAAAATATGCTTAACCATTTTCCAGAGAAGCAGTGCTTGTATTAAATAAATAAATAAAAGTGGCCAGAATGTGTATTTCCTTACAAGCCTTTTTGCTTTTATTTTCCCTGTTTGGATAGGTATCCGAGATACGTTCTGGCTTCATGACACACAAACACTTAGACGCTATAAAAATCCAAATTTAAAAATCTTAAAATTGTCCTAACAATTTGGCATTGTGCGCTCTATCACTATATTTTTATCTTCAGTTTAAGGTGTTTTCCCTAGCTGTAACAAAGGAAAATGAATGTCATTAAACTGTTTTCATTAACTGCGTGACACAGTTCAATAGTTTTTTATCTACCCTTAATTCACTATCATCTTTCCTCCACCACGGCATTATTCGTGTGTGTCACCCTCTTCTAATTCTTGTGACAAATATAATTGTAATGATTTTATTTAGGATCAACACTTCCTCTCACAATACAAAAAGGCAAAAAGTTAAAGCAGCTCTGTCACTTGGCTCTGCCTGGAAGTCGGTCAGGGCAGAGGCGAGGCAGCCGTGGGGAGCAGGCAGCAAACCTGCTGCCTGCAGGAAACAGGTCTGGGGGCTGACAGCAGCCAGGCAGCACCAGCAGCAGCCACTGCTTCATTAATGTTGCTGTGTTTCAGGGAGGTAAAGGACTGAATCATCAATAAAGGCAGAAAAACATACCCTGTCATATTTTACATCTACCGAGTTAGGCTCAATTTAAACACATTTTTAAACATTTATTTCAAACGAAAGCAACAATTGTACATAATATTTTATTTAATAGTATTTATTTAAATATTACACTAGACTAAATGTTACACTGTTACAGCCTCCACATAAAATTATTTCCGTACATTACAGCCTGGAATTACTTTTTCCTAGAGAAATAAAAATGCTAATCTAATTCCAGCTTCAATCAATTTTAAAGAAAAAAATATTTAAATAACTAATTTGGTGTTTTCTATGACTGGAATAACCCATTGTTACAGCAGGTTGATTTTGGCAGTGCCTTTACTTATTTGACTGTTCACAAGTTGTCTTACAGTTTCAGACGGTGTCAGACCTGGAGACTATATCTTATGCCAGCTGGAGTGGGAACATTGGTTTTATGTATAGAAATACAGCTTTTAAAAGTCAGGGTCTGCTAGCAGTTTCTCTACAAACTACAATGGCAGCTGTGCTAGAGGTCATGAATATTACATAAGGGCTGTCCATGTATTCAAGCCAGCATCAGTAAGCCAAATTCCCATAGCAACACTCGCATAGATTTACTCATTGCTAAGAGATGCATCAGTTCAGCAGTGAGCGCTGCACTGCTACCCTGATTAGTCTGCAAGATACTATTCCTTCAACTCTTCTTTTAAAGATTGAGTGTTTACTGATAAAATTCAAAACTTCACCTGAATTTCAGGGCAGCCTTTATCATCTTTCCCAGAAGCAAAAAAAAAAATTCAAACTAGCAAAAAACCACCCCTGATAAAACTGAAACTCCTGATTACAATCAGCAATCTCTGAGATACAAGGCTGAAGGGAAGAAGAAGGCTGCCTCTGTTGAGTTTCTGCTACACTGATCCCAGGACAGCAAGATCCAACTTCAAAGAGATGTTCAGCATCTCGTACACTTGGCACATTCCAGCAGCTCATTAAAAAGCTGCTGTAGAAGCTCTTATTAAATATCAGTTAACAATTACATTTAAAAAAAAACATTTTTGGCTTCCCTATTCAGGTCTTCTGGCCCGATGAAGATGTCTGCTTGTGCATTATAGTACTGTATTATTTACAGAGCTGGTCCTCGCCACACAATCAGCTACAGAGCTTAGTGATCTGGACTCACAGATTTCTGAAGAGCCCTTGTAAAACAGGTGGCATAAATGGGCAGAGGTAAGGCTGGAAGTGGAGAATCAAATGGAAGAGGAGATGGAAAGGAGATTGAGAATTAAAAAACAAG
The DNA here is from genome assembly GCA_036630365.1 of Acanthiza pusilla. Taxonomy (NCBI): domain Eukaryota; kingdom Metazoa; phylum Chordata; class Aves; order Passeriformes; family Acanthizidae; genus Acanthiza; species Acanthiza pusilla. The sequence goes on along the minus strand of JAXCHO010000073.1, from coordinate 34,342,394 downwards.
GCAAAATGGAAGAGGTGGGTCAGAAAGAAAGTGAAGGAAAAATGCAGATCAGGTAGATCTAAGAGGGGATCTCAATGGTGTATTTCAATACATTAGAATGAAAATCAGATTTTGGAAAACAGCAATACATTTAAATCTGGCAGGTAGCATACAAAAAAAGAAACACTGGAATGAAGTGATAAATGAATGACAAAAAATAAGATGAGCACAATCTTTACAGGTGCAATAGTGTTTAAAGATACAGCACAGATAGAAAAGAAACAAGCCCATCACATTCACTGCGAAAACCTTCACAGTCGTAAAGGCATCTCATGGAAAAACACATGAACAAACAGCAAAAACCTAAAGCTCATTCAGTGTTTTCTTACTACATTGTCACTATCTGCCAGGAGTATGGAGCGAGGAGAATTCTTAAGAAGACCTACAGCAAATGACTCATGGGGCCACTTTACACACAAACTGTAAAGAAAGTCAGTGAAGTCTTTAGGGAAAAAACACCCTTGTAACAGATTCCCCCTATTTGCATATGACTTGTAGGGACTGATCCCTCATTTAAGGTAGATGAACAGGATGTTTGAGGACTGATTTTTGACACTGTAAAAGCTTTAAGTGCCCTAGCAATCCATGAGCAAACTTTCACAAACATCTTCAGTAAGAATTCATAGCTTTGACCCTATACACTGCAACAAATGTTTGTATTTAATGAAAGAAATGCACACATTTAAATAAGAATGTTCTGAAATACACAAATGAAGCGCCTATTACAGAAAACTGATTCTAAGTGATTTTTCATGGAGCATATATTTTCAACTGCTTCTGGAATGTTTATAAGAGATCTAATCTATATGTTAACACATCGAAACCATTTTATCACTAATGCATAGGAAGACAAAGAATCATGGAATGATTTGGGTTAGAACAGATCCTAAAAATCTTCTAGTTTTAACCCATGCATTAAATCTGAGCATTTTATGAGTTTGTAACATGAAACAACACCTTACCTTTGCTTTTTCCAGCTGTGCCTGGGCCTGTCGCTCTGCCTCTCTCCGTACTGCTTCCCTATCTTCTTCCAGAGATACATCTGAATCAGATGGACGGCTGGTGTAGGAGTCCGCCGAACCCTGCAAAAGAAAAGGAAAAATAATGTCACAAGTTCCTTTGTTTGTTTTTTTTTTAAGAAATAGAAGTGGTTATATATCTTGTCTTTTCTCTTACTTCTGTATCCCTGAAAAGAGATTAACTGCCCAAACCAGAAATTCACTTAGAAGAAATTGTGTCTAGGTAAATGTTTTCTTCTGGAAACTTTCAAAAAGTGCAGGTCTCTTCCCCAGTGTTTTATTTCCTGCCCTATCCCTGCACTCTTATTTGTGTGCTTTTCAGAAAGCAGAGTCAGTTTCTCTGTAGACTTACAGCACTGGTGCAGTGCAGGGCTGAAGGACACACAGCAGCTTCAAGGATGGCTCCATAAAAATTAGAACTCTAAACAGTGACAGAAATAGCAAGCAAACAGACTTTCTATAATCAAAATGCAAATTTAGTATCAATAATTACCATTACACAATATCACTGCTAAGAGATTTAACCTCTGCTATGCATTTTTATTTTAGGGCAGCCTCTTTACCTGACACACTTTCCCCATCAGAACTGCAAATGGCTCATATCCATCTCTGCCCCTCAGCAAAACATGCAAATGACCACAAATCAACTTCCAACTAATAAAATCCGTCTGGACTCAACACATGTCCCTGTATCACCACAATGGAAGCAGCCACAATGCCAGAACAGCTCTATAAATAATGACAGCTCTGCTTTCCCTCTGCATCTCCCTGCATACAAAATAGAGTTCTGGTAATTCAATCAGAATGAAAACAACTGTCCTCTCCTCACCGCCTTTTTTCTCTCCCTCTTTGCAATACATACAATATAAGGTGATAAGGAAAACGCAGGGCTTACACAGATATCAGAATTCTTCAGACGTCCTCCTTTGGCTCTTTTCAGAAGCCTGATCCAGGTGGCCTTCATTAGCCAGACAGCTCAGTTACTGTCCGCAGCTGCAGCGCCCGGCACTGATCTCATAAAACATGTGCACACTGAGCACTGCAGAATCACAGCTCCTTTCCTATCCATGCTCTGCTGTGAGAGCCTTGCTTCTCTTCCCTCTGCCTTTCAAGCTTCCAGCCTCACTGCAAGTTTTCTACTGCAATTAAATTCTCAAATTTTCTCATGCCAGTTAAAAAAAAAAAAAAAAATTCAGAGAAATTCCCAAAAATCCACAGCACCTCCAAAAATCTCAGCTTCAGTGATAAAACCATAAAATAAAACCAGCTTCAGGTAAATATTGCAAGAGATGCTTCAGTTGATCATAAACTGAGATCGATCACAGAAAAATACCTAGGGCTTTTTCCTTTCTGTTTTGGGGGGCGGATTTGGCTGTTAAAAATAGTGCTTGTAAAAGAACCTTTTAAAATCCTGTGCAAAATGTATTCAGTGACATTTGCAAGTGCAAAGTTCATTTCATCTCTTCCTAGATTGGCTGGGGGTGGGGTAACAGGCTGTTCATACCACTGGGCATGCTCCATATGTGCAGCCTTTTACGCAGATGCTCACATCACACCGGGCTGTTAGCCTATGCCAAATTGCCATTTTACATCTCAAGGGTAAACAGCTGGAAAACGCGAGGTCCCTGTGAAACTGGAAGGGCTGGTACAGCGTCTCGTTCCCGTCACGTATGTCTGCTGCCAGCCACGTTTCCCTTGGATGCTTGGTTCTGTCACAGAGCGCTGCCCTCCGCTGCAAAGCGCTGAGCTCCACTCACAGCTCCCTTACAGAAACCAAAAATATGCCTGTTGAGTGGGAATTTAACCCCCTGGTTGCTGCTTACATTTTTTCTGACATTATCAGAGGAAAGAAGCAATGAATAACTGCAGTATACCACGCAACACATAAATATTAGATCCTAATATGACAAAAGCCAAACAAAACCTTAAATTTCACTATTCTGCTTTTCAGAATCACCCTCTCTCCTGTAATAAACTAACACGGGAGTAACATGCTAAGGCAGTTTTTCCTAGGGCGTTTACGATTTAATGATGGACGTGCAACACTCTAGGTGAAAAGGATCACTGTAGCTGACTGCAGCGCCCGCCTTCGATACAAATTCAGAGTTACAAGAAAAACAGCAAATAGAGACTACAGCTGAGAACAGTGGTCACGCACATGCTGCAGTATGTCAGTACATCCCAGGAAGGACTGAATCCTGCCATGGTTTGTGTCTGTATAACAATGAAATTGCCCATCACAAGTGATGCAGCAGCCTACATTTCACCATTGTTAGAGTAAACAACAGTTGTCACTAAAATCACACTTTAAAATAAAGCTAATTTTAAACTTTACAAATGTTTTACTTTTTTCTTTCATGAAGCCCACAATAGTTACAGGATTAAATTTAATAAGCTGTCTTTGAACTGATGTAAAGAAAATTATTCTCCAAGGGATATTTTGCTTTTCAGGAGTTCAGATACATCTGCTAAGTTACAGTGATCACTCAAAACTGTCTCCTAAGCTAGAGCAAAAGGAGCAGAAATCAAAATAAAATACACTCAAAGTTTATTGAATTTTTTAAAATATCTTGTCCATTAAGAAAATATACAGAGGTGCTGTAACCTCCCCAAAGCCTGCCAAATTTTGCTATTCTTTAAAATTTCCCTTTGCCACAACTTCTGACACAGCTGCCAATGGAAATAGTGGGAAAAGATGCACATCAACAAGCAGACAGAAGTTTAGTGCAGAGTTTAAATCCTGTTATGGCTGACACAGCAGTGGCACTTTGTGGACAAAACCACTGATGTTATCACGGCACTAATGAAAGCTGAGGCTGTTATGAGCTCCCCCATATAGTCTCAGCCCCTCAACACTCAATCCTCCTTGGAAAGGGCACATCAAACCCTTCCCTACCAGCACTGCAGCCCCTTGGTGCCACTCTGCTGCCACGAGGATTGGTGTCATAAACCAACCCAAAGCAGCACTACCTTTATGTAAGAGGAAAACAAACAAAGCAGCCATTAAGCCTGACAGCAATCTCATGACAGGCTGTGTGGGTGTTTGCTTTCCACAGCCCTTCCATGCTGAGCACATCATATGGACACTGACCAAGTGGCAGAGCATCACTTTTACTATCTTTTATTCTGCTGTCCACTAGGGATGCTACCTAACTGGTCTTCACCCTATAAAAAAGTCAGGAAGCACAGTAAGATAATTCTTATCTTCCCGAAGGGGACAAAATGCCTTTTGGGTCAGGCTAGAATTGCTAAAATTGGAATTTCATCTTCCAGGCCACAGAGATAATTTACAGTGATTTTCATGTCTTGTGTTGGTCACAGTCCCAAGACACATGCAAAACATCATAGTGATTCCCTTTTTTTGATGGATGATTTGATGCATGGTTCAAATTCAGTATTACATATATGTTCCCTATGGTACAGACGTGGTCGTGCAAATTTTATGTGGAAAGGGAAAGCTGGAAGCTTCTTTGCTTCTTGAATATGGAAAATACTCAAAGCAGGGTAATTCAGGAAAAGGAGGAGCACACAATTACATTTAATTAATTGTGTAGACTTCTGAGTATTTTTATATGAGCTAAGAATCACATTAAGATTAAAAAAAAGCCTATATAGAAACTATGATGAAACTGTAACAGAAACACCTTGACTAATCAAAAAATAATGACAAGTGGATGTGCATTATCTATTCATGACAACCAAGGAAACTACATACCCCTGCTGGTTAAAGTTTTTTGGGGTTACTCAGGAGAACAGCAAAAATCTTCTCCTAAGAGCTTCTGAAATTCAGCCTTTGTGAAATTCTTCATGTCTCCATCTCCTTCCACTGCAATATGGAAGAGCTGCAGTAATAGCTCTATGTAATGTATGTTACTGCAGCCCCCAATTCCTCATCTTTCATGGGAAACTGTCTACTAAAAGTGAGCTAATTCATGTTAATAATTACTCCATCTATTTATTCTTCTTTTTATTTTCTTCCTTACCTGTCAGGTTTACAAGCCCAGTTTGTTTGAAAAATAAATTCCTGTTTTAATAACATGCTTGACAAATATTTACCAACTATCTTATCACGTATTATATTAGAGTAACTTCTATGAGCAATTCTCATAATACAGACTTTTCACACTGCTAGTGCCTCTAGATCTCTTATTTTTCTTGTTAGTTTTCTGTACCCATGGTTAACTTTCATCAGTACAGCTGGAGCTTACGTACCGATTTTGACTGATAAATTCTCACTGGGTTAATACAGCCATCATTACTCTCACCAATTCAGTAGCGGCCTTTATATTTTGTTTTTCCCTTAAAAAATAAAAGCAATCTGAGTACCATGACTAACTTTAACACGGTAATCCACTTAGGAATTAGATATCATTAGAACAGATAATTTTCCAGATTACTGAAAATTGTCAAATAATTCTCTTCTTAAAAGATCAAACAAGTTCCTTAAAGACCTTTCACATTATTATTTAGTAAATTAAAGCATGAAGCAGTACGCAAACATGCACTGAGATTTTACTGGGAATAAAGAAATACGTGTGACTGCACACATACATAAAACCCTTCATTTATACTAGTGGGGTCTTCTCTGAGATATATTTGTCATCTTTTCATTCACTTGATGCTGATGAGACTTTTAAATCCAAAAGGAGAAATATATTTATGTCTTCATTTGATTTACATTTTGAATATGGAAAGCTCAGGCCTCACTGTGCCAATAAGAGGAAATAATTCTAATATTCAGAATTTTTAACAAGATACTGTAAACTGCTTATTGTCTTATCCTGTAGCAGTAGTAAGAATGGCATCACATGTCCCACTGGGACATGATTTGAGATGGTATATTATGAACTTGTCATGTGCAACTCCTTCTTGTTTGCTATGAACTACAGTAAAAAAAAAAAAGTTATTTCCATAAAATGTTTATTTCACTTAAAATCTTACTGATTCAGAACAAATGCAAAATGTGAAATGCCAAAGTTTAGCATGAAGTGAAACTGCTGACATTGGTACATCATAATATGCTGACAGGGAATACAGATTGTCGCTTCATCCTGAACTGATCCACCTGAAAAATATGAGCTACAGTCACAAGTCAGGAGCACTCCCACAAGTGCACCATGAATAGAGGGGACCTCAGTTTGGCAGAGGGACCACAGGTGGTGAACGTGAAAATTCCTTATCCATGAAATTTTCTCCAGATGTCTAAACAATGTCATTATTTCAAATTATGTTGAAGAAAACACATAATGCTGAGCTGGAATGCTATGTAATGTTATATGAATGTTAATTGTTTGAGGGTAGAATTTACAGAAAGACCAAATTTAATCCAATTAATTGCAATGTATATTTGAAGTGTATGACAAACTGTAGAAATACCTTTTAGCAAAGGAAAAAAGGAGAGTCCATGTTTTCAGTGAGGCAATATCAAGCAGGAATTGTTAATTCCCTGTGTAAGGACCACGGATGCTTTGCAACCTGTCAGAGTCTAGTCCTGATGTCTTCCCTGGTTCTTGGCATGGACCCTGCAGTGCAGTGCCACGCAATTTCCAAGTAAACAGACAATTACTGTGCAAGGAAGGCTACCAGCTCCTACAGCAAGCATTGAAATATTCTGCTATGTTTGCACTTTAAAAAACAAACCGAATTTTGATTAGAATGGTTTTGTTGTTCTTTAGAGCTAATGTGGCATTGCTACAGCATCTACAGCTGTGGGGGATGTTCAAATCGCAGGACTGAAATTTTAGAACAGCTGGGAGCTTTAGGGTGGCAATGTGATTAAAAAGCAGATTATATACGAAATCAGTCTTCTCTTTACCCTTAACATGACTTTGGCAAGCTTGATCGCAGCACTCAGCTCGCCATTAGCAGGTTTGCAAGGTGCTAATCCAATCGACAGCTGCATGAAAGCAGAGTTTTTTAAAATAGCTCTCAGGTTTGCAGAAGACTGGATTTTGGCATTCAGGAACCAGGCAAAAAGCTGTACCAGGTATTTATCAGGAAAAATCAAAACAACAAAAAACAAAAGAGCCCCCCACACCAAGCAAACCCACACACTCGCACTCACATTTCATGATATTGGCCTAAATGTTTGCTTCTACGTTGTTTCACTAGGCGAAAGTGGAATGGGTAGGTATTTTTAGAGGATTATGGTCTTTTCATGGCGACTCATCAAAAAATCTTTGAAAATATGCAAAAAGGCAGACACAGAGCTCAGCCTAGTTAGCAAACAAATACAGCCCTCATAGTCAGAGCTAAACTTTTCCCAAATCTGTGGGATGCTCGGGTGTGTTAGTTTACCTGCTTTTTTTCAAAAAACATCTAAGATAGAAAACTCCCTGAGACCATATCGTGCAAGGCACTGCACAGTCACAAAGTGAATGACAAACACTGCCTAAACAAGCTTGAAATCTAAAGGCCCAGAGAATATGAGCAGAAAAAAACAACAAAGGAGTAACAAAGGGATCAAGGTAGCAATGCAATAGAAAATAAAGCATTTTTAAATATTCAATACCAGCATTATGATTCATCCCTTGCATAACCACAGTGGGTTGTTCTTTAAGTAAGTTTCCTATACGTATTATGGCAGAGATTAGTTCTGTGAAAGCCTCTGAAGGAGGATAATCTGGTAGCTCTGTGTATTCTGACAGAGAGATTCTCACATTTATGAAATAAGAGAAAGGGCTTTTGAGGAAGAGGGCAATGACAGAAATAGAAGGAGGTCTCCAAATTCATTTAAAAAAAGCTTTATCAATAATATAATCTAATAATTGAGAACTTTTAAAAAACAAAACAAAAATATCTCCCAAACTAAAGGAAAAGAAATGGAATTTGATGTTTTGAGACAATTAATTGGCTATAGGGGATAGCATTAAACTATTAATGATTTTGAGCTATGGAGAAAAGTCAGAGCGATGACAGAACTAAGATGTTGCCAGTGGAATAGCTTGGAGACAGGTGTCAAAGAAAGAAAATACACCAAGGAAATTATTTCAAATGGTATGAACCTATATCATCTCACTTTTGTCTCAGACTGGCAGCACACACATGGGTATTAACACAGGCTGGTTGACTCACGGTAACTTCTGAAAATTCTGGTAACTTGGTTATATGTTTAAGATCTTAGGTAAATTAGACTTATTAGTAACAACAAGCTGACCTGTGATGCTGTTTACTGAGGCAGAAGATGCTCAAAAATTCAAGGTTTTCAGGAAAAATGGAAACATTACTTTTGACTGTATTTATTAAAAAGCAGAAAATATCACAAAGGAAGGATTTTAAATTGCAGAAAGACAACTCATAAAAAAAATAATTTAGAATCTAAAATGCTATGTGTTGATATAAGAGCATAGACAGAAAGACAAAGATTGGGTCAGCCACAAAATTAAAAGTGGACAGTAAAAAAGAGGAAAAATGGAAAACACATCTGGGACGTCAACAAGAAAATAGAAAGCTAGAAAAGGAAAGAATTTGCAGGAAAGCATGGCAACCATCATCCCAATTTGTCTCAGCTCAGTTAAAAGTGCCAATTTAGATTCTGTGTTCCAGATCGTCAGTATATTTTTATCTGGGATTTTGGTTCAAGTCATTAAGATTTTCTGCATACTTAAAAATAGCTTCCTTGAAAATTCAACATGAAATTCTGTTACCAGTGGAGAATTCAGAAGGAAGAAAAATATTTTCCTTGAATTTTATCTTTTATCTCCATATATACAAGCCGTACCTGGTTTTCAAATGTAACATTTTTAATCTACTCCAGATAAAAAATGGAAGGTTTGGGGCTTTGCTTGCTCTGTTTTTCACCTTGTTAAAAATGTTGATGTTACGCATATACAATGAACTCTTCTGTATTTTACTATTGCACAGAATCATAAAACATCCTGGGTTGAAAAGGAACCCACAAGGATCATCGAATCCATCTCCTAGACTGCAAGGGACCATCCCCAAGAATCACACCATGTGTTTGTGTGCATTTTCCAAATTCTTCTTGAACTCTGTCAGGCTGTGACCACTTCCCTGGGGTGCTGTTCCAGTGCCCAACAACCCTCTGGGGGAAGAATCTTTTCCTCATATCCAGCCTAAACTTCCCCTGACTCAACTTCAGGTTATTCCCTCGTGTCCTGCCACTGGTCACCACATAGAAGAGACCGGTGTCTGCCCCTCCTCTTGCCCTCTTATGGAAGTTGTAGACTACAGTGATGTCTCCCCTCAGTCTCCTCCAGGCTGAAGAGCCCAAGTGATCTCAGCTGTTCCTCACAGAGCTTCCTCTCCAGACCCTTCACCATCCTCATAGCCCTCCTTTGGACACTCTCTAATAGTTTAATATCTTTTTTTATACTGTGGCACCCAGAATAGCCCCCAGGATACAGGGTGAGGGCACCCCAGTGCAGAGCAGAGCAGGACAATCCCCTCCCTTTCCCAGCTGGTCATGCAGAGCAGGACAATCCCCTCCCTTGCCCAGCTGGCGATGCTGTGCCTGATGCCCCCAGAACAGGGCTGGCCCTCCTGGCTGCAAGGGCACTGCTGACTCGTGTTCACCTTGCCATTGATCAGGATGCCCACATCCCATTCCATGGGGCTGCTCTCCAGCCTCTGATTCCCCAGTCTATACACGCATCCAGGGTTGCCCCATCCCAGGTGCAGAATCTGGCATGATTGGCGATTGCCCAGCCCTCTAATTTATCAATGTCTCTACAGGGCCTCCCTGCCTTCAAGGGAGCCAATGGCTCATCCCAATTCAGTGCCATCACCAAACTTACTCAGTATATCAGTATGTCCTGTGTCCAAGCCATTTAAGATGATGTTGAAGCAAACTGGTTCGAAGACTGAGCCCTGTAAAAACCCACAGTGACAGGTCTGATGTCACCCCATTCACTGTAACCCTTTGTGCCCAACTCATGAGCCAGCTGCTCACCCATCCCATGATGTGTTTAGGCAGCTGAGAGCTGAACATGTTGTCCAGAAGGACAGTGTGAGAGACAGCACTGAAAGCTTTGCTGAAATCTAAAAAGATCACATCAACTGGCTTCCCTTGGTTAACTGGGTGGATTACATTGTTATAAAAGGAAAATAAGTCTGTCAAGTAGGACCTTCCCCTCATGAAGCCGTGCTGGCTGTGACCAGTGACTGTGTTGTCTTTCAGGTGGTTTTCAGTAACTCCCGGAACAACACTCACCATAATTTTACCGGTCACTGAAGTGAGACTGACAAGCCTGTAATTTTCAGGGTCCTCCCTCTTACCCTCCTTGAAAATTGGGATGTTTTCTAGCTTCCAGTCAACTGAGACATCTCCAGATCACTAAGACTGCTCAAAAGTCATTGAGAGAGGTCTTGCAATGACATCAGCCAGCTCTTTGTGTACTCTTGGATTAATCTCATCAAGCCCCACAGACTGACAGGCAGCAAATCCTGCACAAATCTGGGGCTGACTGGGAATTTATCATTCTCACAATGGTCCACCCATGCTCAGGGGTCTGGGACCCCCAAAGCCCATCGCAATGTTGAGACAAAGAAAGCATTAAACATCTCTGCTTTCCATGTGTCCCTGTTTATGAGGTGACCATCCTCATCAAGTAACGAGTCCATGTTATCACTGGATTGCCTTTTTCAAAAACACTTTTTATTGTCCCCCACAGTACCAGGTAGCTTCAACACAAATTGAACTTCAGCTGCATGAGTTTTCTCCCTACAGTGGTAAGCACCATCTCCTGTAGTCATCCCATGTCACCTGACCTTTCTTCCACTGACTTGTTTTGCCTTAGCTCCAGAAGAACATCCTGCTCAGCCAAGCTGGCCATCTGCCTTGCCTGCTGGACCTCTGACATTTTGAAATTGCCTGCTCCAGTGCCCTCAGGAGGTGGTGCCAAAAGAGCAACCAGCACTGATGGACCCCAGCATCTTCAAAAGCATTTTCCCAGGGAAACCTACTCGCCAGTTTCCTGAGCAGCCTGAAGTCTGCTCTCCTCATATCCAGGGTTGAAGCTTTGCTGGCAAAGCTTTCCTCCTGTCACCAGAGATTTTAAACTCAACTGCTTCATGGTCTCTGTCATCAAAAAGGCCTCCAACCACCATTTCACAAGATCTTCTTGCTAGCAAGCATCAAATCAAGCAAGGCACCTTTCCTAGCCAGCTCCCTTAGTACCTGCACCACAAAGTTATCGTCCAGATGTTTTATAAATCTTCTGGACCTGTTTTTGCTAGCTTTGTAGTGATCTCAGTTAACATTTGGCAACTTGAAGTCCCCCATAAGGATGAGGATGGATGATTTAGAACTATCCCTTAATCCCTTAAACAATTATTCATCAGTGTCATCATCCTAGCTGAGTGGCCTATAGAAGACTCCCACAATGTTATCTGCTTTATTTGTTTGTCCCTTAATCCTTGCCTAGAGGCTTTCAACTGGGCCAGTGCCAGCTTCAAGTTCCAGCACTCAAACTCTGTCAACTTTCAAAGGTAACAAGTGCTTTTCTACACATTTTTGCTTGCTACCCTTCATTTTTATACCATAAATACAGTTTTCATCTTTTAAATATCTTTTTTGCCATCTCTTAATGAGTTAGTCTGACAATCACACACTCTGAAGAAACCGCTGTCATACACTAGTTGTCTACTGATAAGTTTATATTCATCATCTGCTACAGAAATTTTGATTTTCTAGTCATGATCTCTTGTTAACAGCAATCAATGACTGTCATGACATAAAACACTGCCATTTGCTCACTGCTTATATGAGGAGAGGTTTTCTTACCAACACCTTTGTTAAACTGTGCACATGAAGACTAAGGAATTAATCAAATTTCCCTCACCCAGGCTCACTGAAAGCTCAAGCCCATAAAACAGAGGTTTATTTGTGACTCAGCCCAGGTATCTCTCACAGACAAAATGACCCTTTAAGTATCTGTAGCCTTCCTCTCTTTGATTCTGCCAGAAACACCAAGTGAGCAGATTTGCACTGCATGGCATCATTTACTTTATGATACAAACACTACAAAAAATACACACATCCTCATCAATGGGCTAAATCTAAGCCCAGTTTCCAAGAGTGTCCGAAGGCACATGAGTCCTTGTGGTTTCAGGTGTTAGTCTCTTGCTTCAGTCATCATCCTCACAGACTGAAAAATATCAGGACTGTTTCTTTATATCCATTACCTACCCACCAGGTCTAGCATAAACCAAAGCACACTACTTGTGATTTTCCCAAGAGGATGACGGACCTTTCACTATTTACGTATTACAATTATTCTCATCTGATTTCAAGAATATAACAGCTTGCAATACTTTGCATCAATTAAAAGATCTCTGGAAAGGCCTTTTGTCCCTCTTGTCTATCATGTATCAAAATAATCTTGAAAAATTCCCTTTCTCCAGCATATATTTCCATAATTTTTGTTCTAATCCAAAAATACACCAGTTAATGTATAGATGGCATAATGTCACCTGTCCATATCCACTGGCTCATTTGGATTTGTCTCTAAAAGCCATCTACCTAGTACATCCACACAGAGTGGATGAGGGTATCAGGCTAAAGGAAGCGCTACATGCCTGATTCTCCCATCCCAATCTATGTGGCTGTCACTGCTTGCACAGCTCCACCAACTGTCCCTTGAAAGAAGCAGAGTGAGATAGAGTTTGTGATTCTGAATCTCCTCGTTTTTAGAGTACTATCCCCACGTCTGTACTACGAAATAAGACTGAAGCCTCTGTATGTTACTGTCCTTGTTTTCCATCTGCAAGGCAACACAAGAATGTGAAGAGTATATGCAATACTTGTTTACAACAAAAAATAGTGAAAGGTTCTAGGAAAGCATCTGATAGTATATAATATACCATATTGAATAAATCTAAATTTGTTTTATCATAGATAAAACACACAGATAAAACAGATATTGTACTGTGGATTTATACGAACACTAGAAATAATATTGCTTAAAGAAAGATGGGAGGGTTAAAAGAGTAGTGTATGTTTTAGGCAACATAGAAACGGAAATGTACTTGCTGCTGAAGATGGCGCTAATGATACGATGCTAACCTGAAAAGAAATAAAATATAAATGAATTGCAAAAGAAAAATTCAAGGAAATCATAAAAGCAGCAATTGGAGTGATGAACTTTTTTAACTCCACGTTGGAATATTTATTGTGTTCTGGGACATTCAAATGTTAGAACAATACAACAGACACTTTCCAGCATAACAACTGAACTCAGGTTTCTAAAATTATTGCAACCTAGAAGACCAAGCATTTTCTGGTTTTCAGACATAAGAGAAACATCAGGAACATTCTTTCTGATTCAGAACGGACTTTGCCTAGGTCAGGAGAGCACATTACAGCCTATCCCTCTCATTGGGGCATTTCCTCTTCTCGTGGATACACCAAATTTTGGACCACCAGTTGCTCTTTCATCTGTTGTTGCAATACTGAATACTTGCTGAAAATTCATGTTTGATTGCCCTGCCACACACACCTCTGAGGAGCCTAGCTCCTTGCTTTTGATAACCTCCTTGTAAATGTTGAGGGATCTCGACTCCAGGCTGTGCAAGCACCAGTCCCTCAGGGTATTTGCAAGTCAAGTGATCCAGCCCCAACCATCCTGGGAGCTCTTCACTGAATTCTCTCTGATTTATCCACACCTTTCTTCTGATGGGGCACCAAAACAGATCACAGTAAAGCAGCTATGTACTAATGAGTGCTGTGATCATCTCCCTGGATAGAGTGCCTGCACTCCTTTTCATACAGTAATCAGGAGTTTGGAATTTCAAAAGAATCTGCGACTGGAAATATAATAGAATTCTTCTCCAAAAAGAGACAACACACACTTTGGCCATCCCTCCATTTATAGATTTGCTATGCAACAGTCGGCTTGTTCAAAATCTTTAAGACAAGCAATCCCTCACATTGTTGTAAAGCAGAATTATTAATATGCTACCAGGATCAATTAACTTTGTCAAATGCCTCAGATAAAGAGATTTCTTCCAACACAACCCTATCAAGTTTCTGGTTACAAGTAAGTCTCCAGCACCTGCAGTGATGAAAGACACAAGAATGGAAACTCCAGTTCTGCAAGTCTTAAGGTCTCAAAACACATTGTGCTAAGTCTCATCAAAGAAATAAAAATAAGCCTGTTTCATCTTTGAAAATTTGTTTTTTTCAGGTACTGCACTGGCTAAAGCCTGCTTTTCCCTCTCTGCTCCACTGTTTGTAAATGAAATTAATTCTCTCCTTAAACTCATATGGTTATGCTCAGTTAGAAGTCATATTTCTTTGAGTTTACAAGGGAATCACTTTCTGCTTGAGGAATTACCATCCAAATGTATCAGCTGTACCTCTGCTGCTATCACTGCTGGATTCCTGATGAGGGACAGGAATATGACAAAGTTGTCTCTGAGACTGCCACTCTGCTGTGCTAATTAGGAAGGCAACTCTTATTTGGATGAGTCCTAAAGAGAGTGAACAAGGAGCAGCCAAAAGTAGGTGGATGATGGGCATCATCCACATTACCCAGAGGAGGAGCACCAAGACGAAGCAGCAAAGAAGAACAAAGCTTCAAGAGGAGAAATATCAGGGTAATATAAGAGAAATGTGCAAGAATATTTCAAGCATGTAAGAGATAGATGGCAGGGAAATGAGCATTTCTGAACTTTTGCTAGTTCTTGCCACTCTCCAGTTTCGCAGCAGAGATCACAAAAGCAGAAATGTTTCTTTGCTAGGATGAAAAATACTGTATGAAAATACCACCAGACAAAAATTGCCTCAATGTTATTTGTGCTTATATGCCTGGCATGACAAGGAGAGTTAGTAAGCTACTATCTTCCTTTTGTTTCTTTTAACAATACACATTTTTATAACATTTAATCACCTCTGTACTCTATGAAGTTTTCCATTAAAGCCAGCCAGTAAATACCCAGCAGTTCTAGGCTTCTGAATGGAAGCACACAGGCAGAAAGGTAATTTCACAACTGGTTTTTTTTCTGTTTACAAGCATTCAACAGGCTCTCTGTGTTCACCCTGCTTTACATGAAGTCAGTGCCCAAAGTATGCATAGTCAAACAAAAATTAAAAAATGCTAAAGAAACCCAAGATGCGTCACCTTTCCTAGGTCACACCTATGGCCCACTCAGTAGTTTGTATATGCACTGCTATACCACAATTCAAATACATTGAATACAAAACCCCTCATTCTCCAGACACAGTGCTAGATTCCCATGTCAGATAAAAGTCAAAAGTCACCACTAAATTCAAGACAGGATTTTCACATTTTAGGAAATCCTCCTGGCTCTCAATATTATACCAGTTAAATTCCATTTTGGAGGGAAAAAAGGAATTTGGTATCTTATTTATTACCTTTTTTTTTTTTTTTAATTTTACATTTATCCTTGACTGATTTCAATTAGGCTGAAACATTCATTACAAAATATTGTCAACTTTCATTTAAGTAAACCAGAATGGCACTCTAGATATTCTCTGCTCTCCTTCCATTATTCCTTCTGTAACAGTTATTCCATCTATGATCAGCAGTAATTCACACAGCTAGCATCTTCCTTCCTGTTCAAAGTTTTTAAGTTTACAATGCTTAAAAAAAGAATCATGGCTTATTGTTTCTTTCCTCATGCAGAAGAAAAGGAAATCTTTGTTGCTGAAGTTGGCACAGAAACATAAGTGTGCTCTTTTATAACCTCTCATGTTTTGTCAGTTGTCTGCAGACCTGGATCTTTTCATTATATGAGAAGGCGTCAGTATTTTTTATTCCTGTTAATTTTCAAAATCATCATAGCCTATGATCTCCGCAGCGGTTCCTTCTTGTTTCCTCTCTGATTGTGCTAAAATAGACCATCTTTAAATTGAATAGCATTGCATTCACAATATAAAATCTACCAGAGACGTGCAGGGAGAACACTTTCAATTGTCACAAGTCAAGCTGATCCACAAAACACGTTGTGTAACTGGCAGGACTAATCTCTCCCACCACACTTACAGACACAGATGTCCAGGTTTATTTAAAATAACCCTAAGCAAAACAGCACAATTTGCAGTGTTTGGATATTTTTTTTAAATGTATGCGTTTTACTGGGAGGCATTTGATTACAAGAATATCTCAAACTTTATTCCTGTGGTGACAAGGCAACAATAGCTATAGGAAATGGTATCCACTGAGTTCTGTTTTCTCCCTCAGCACACCAGGACAGACCCATCCAGACCATTTCCCAGATGTTCTTGTCTGCAAATTCCACCTAACCTCTGGATCCAAACTGATGAGAACATTATTTTGTACTAAAAAGACATGGCTGAACTAAATCACTATTTTTCTTTACAAATCTATGTTCCTGGCAGGAGAGGAGACGGATAACATTCACGCATGCATAGGAAAACTCTTAGAAGGCAAAGCAGCTTAAGTCATCAGGAAATAGGTGTATGTGGTGATTATTTAAAAGAAAAAAAATCATTTTCTCACTGTCAAGTTCAAGTGAAATGTCAGTCAGCAAAATCCAAATTTCACATATGGTACTGGGGTCTTGTACAGGGAGCCTTATGATTTCACTTAAGCATGTCTGAAGGCCACCCATGTTCTTGCCAGAATGTCTATAATGAATAACAGAATTACAGCACACAATACAAAGTATTCCATCGTAGAAGGAATTAAGGGAAATCGAGAACAACTTTCTTAAATATATGGGGCAAACCACAACATGATACATACAATAAATTGACTGTATTTGAGCAACAATCTAATGCCTCTGTCTTTCATACCTCACTTTATAGATATTATCCCCATATTTACATGGAATGCAGATGAAGGCAAAAGAATCATAGTGAATTAGAGATTAAAGGCCTAAAATTTCAGAATTATACTGGGCATCCTTCAGCAATGGGAACTAAATCATAGGCAACTGCTGGACTAGATGAAAATTTCTGAGTTTTGACTTATGATGTAAAAAACATGGGGATTTCTCCTTTGTGCCCTGAAGTTTACTGTAGAGTCTGCATTCTCTCAATGAAATCACAGAAAAGTAGACTGGTGAGAGGACATGTGGGGGAAAGGACATCTAGTCCAACCTCCTGCTCCATAGTACAATATTCAAAGCCAGAGCAGATTGCTTACGGCCTTGTCTAGCGGAGTTTGGACAATCACCATGGATTAAAATTTTGCGATTTTACAAATAGTTTTAGTTTTTAATCTCCTACACCAGATAAAAGAGTAAAGAAATTCTAAGAGTAATTAACATCTTAGGATAATAAACTCTGAAGTTTGACATGCCTCAAAAATTAGCCTGCTGAACTGCCTCCACATGCAGATAAATACAAGTCTATGAAGTTAAGCACAAAGTCAATTTTAGTAAAGCCTACTTCTGCACATATAATAAACTTCAATTATATCCAGTGAAGAAAAAACTAAGTTTGACATTTCCTTTCAGGCAAATATACTTTATAAAAAGACATGTAAAGATTTTTTTTCCCTGTCATACTTAGTTTTTACTTAAAGGAATAGCTTTGAAATGCAATTATGTTCTTATGATACTCTAATAGCAGTACTAATGTATCAGCCTTGCCCTTATAAACTGGCCTATTATTTTTCCCCTCTGCTTAAAAATTCTTGTAATGGTCTACCTCCCTTTAGACTTAAGCACTCAGCTGAGTAGGAAGCACTCTCATTTTGGATTTCTGAAACAAAATTGCTTTGTTTGTACCAATAAAAAAATACTTTGATTTAAATAATTTATTTTTAATAAGAACAGGAATTTGTATAGGTATTTGTAAAAAAACATAGGAAATGCCTTTAAAAAGTAGAAGTATTAAACCTAATTCTTAAATCCACTTGACTCATTTGTAAGCTGTAACACAACTTAAAACTTTATTGTAGACCAAAAAATACAGTGGGGAATCCTAGAATTTTTAATGCCAAAAAGTCCTATGCATTGCTAAATTAAAACATATAGAATCACACTGAGCTGTAAATGACAATGCATAAGGAAATGTGCACAGGAAGATTTCCCAGGGATTTTAATCTTTCATTTCTCAGAAAAAAAATAACTTTTAAAATGGCTGGTTCCTATGGTTCTGTGGTTACAGCAATGAAAACACTCAAGTTTTCCTAATTTTTCTCCTGGCAGAATGTTAGACATTAATCTGGTCAGAGATGTATAAAATAATAAACAATAATGAACAAGCATCGCTATCATTACCCGCTTCTGTGTAAATAAAAAGCTTGCTGAAAAAATAATTGATGATTCCTACTAAATATGTGCTACCTATCCTCAGGATTTTGTAATTCTTATTCATCAGCTGAAGTCATTATCTGGAAAGTAACATGCAGTATAAGTAAACAAACAGCATTTCATCTACTCAGTCCAGTTGCCAGAGCTTATTTATAATTTAGAGAAGACATGTCTTCATGAAGACAGATATCCATGGTGTCAATAAAGAGGTAGATGGATTCTTTCTTTGTGATATCCTTCCTGAGAGTCAATATTAAATAAATAAATTATAGATTTGCTCTGATTAGCTGCTTCTGAATTTGTTCACAAGAACAAATCAACTTACTTATTATCATCAACCAGAAAATAAAACCATAGTCCCAAACAGACATAAACACACAACCTCAACTGTAACGAAGAGGAAAACAAAGGAAGAAAAAAAAAGGACTTGTGCCCCAAAAAGACTATCAAATAAACTTCAAATCAGTTAATTTGAAATGGGATTTTTGGCCCTTGGTTTCCCTGTGTGGAAGGTTTCTATCAAAGTGCCATTGGACTATATCCAGCCTGCCTGCTAAGAGTGCTTAAGGGAGCTGCTGTAATGCTAGAGTTTTGAAAGGTCAAGAGAGCAACAAGCTATGAAGACTGCCAGACGCCACCTCACACACCATTGATGGGAGAATAGTTGCGCTACCCAGGACAGAGCATCTACAACAGGCAGTCTGCTGCACCAGGCGAGCAGGCACGTATGGCAGACAGCACCAACATGCCTTCTTGACTTTAGCTTTCCATATGTGCTGGAGGGAAGTCACGATTTCAATTTTGCACATAAAACATCTCCTGCTAACCCTTCTGCTACCCCTTCTGCTACTTTACATCCATCCACAGGCTAAACAATGTAGATGTCAAAATGCATGTCACAAATACTTAACTGGAAAACAAACTTTAAAATAATGCTATTGTTAGAGGCAGAATATTGGGGTCCCTGCAAGATCTGGATTTTTTTTTTTGTACCATATGCATGCACAGCATATGCATGTCCCATTTCTTTAACTAAAGACATTCAAGCCACCTTCTTCTAAATATATTAACTTTTGCATGTAGGGCTCCACCCCAAGCGTTACAAATTGATTACTTAAACCACATGCCATTAGTATCTTTTACCCAAAAGACTTCTCTAGTTACATAGGTCTCCTGACATCTAATTAAATAAGAACTATGAATATATGTGGCATAACAGGGAAGAAGTTTTAAATAATTCCCAAAAGCCTGAAAACACACACACACACACACACACACACACACACACACACACACACAGAGAGAGACAAGGTATGCAGAGGAATCCAAGATTTAAATATGTAGCTACATAAATCAGAGAAGTCAAATCAACTAGCTTGTTGTTAACTCTGTACTGCCCTGCCTAGATTACTGCTCCTACCATTAACACTTGTTATGGCTACATTAGCTTCATTCAAATTCCTCACTGAAAAATAGCCATTTTTTTTTTTTAAATTCAAGACCCATAGAGTCAATTATGAATATGGAATAGAAAAACTCAAGTATTCCTGATCATGAAGTTATTAGGTTTTGGTTTTTTTTTCAAAGTCCATGGTGGCTCATATCACTGAGGTAAACTGCCTTGTGGAGCACGAGGTTGCTCAGTGCACTGCCAGGAAGCAGGTCATTATCACAGCCACTTCCTTCAGATGGAAATAAACCGAAACCAACACCAACAGATGAATTTACAGATTTCATCAGGACTTGGTGCTATCAATACAATCAGAAGCCAGGTCCTGTGAGAGACTTCCTTCCGCCCTTGCTGCTGCTGTCTCACAAATGGAAAAGTAGCTGAGAGGTTCAGAGCTCCCTCAAGCAGTTCAGTGGGGGGCATGCTCCACTCATCTATCTCTACCCTTTTTTTCCACCTTCATCTTCCAGCTTGTAGTAAATAATGGTGGGTGGAAAACACAAAAAAAGGGAGCTATGATAAAAACACACAAACAAAACACTCAGCACTGATGAGGCCATGCCTGGAGTGATGCGTCCAGCTCCTGGCTCCCCAGTAAAAGGGAGACATGGACATTCTGGAGAGAGTCCAATAAAAGGTCATGAAGATGATGAAGGGACTGGAGCATGTCTTACATAAGCAAAGGTTGAGAGAGCTGAGACTGTTCAGCCAGGAGAAGAAAAGAGTCGGGGATCTTTCTGTATATAAATACTTGAAGGGATGGTACAAAGAGGATGGAGCCAGGCTCTTCTTAGTGGTGCCCAGTGACAAGATCAGAGAGAGTGGGCACAAGCTGAAACACAGGAGACTCCCTTGAAACATCAGGAACTTTTTACCATGAGGGTGATTGAGCACTGCCACAGGTTGTCCAAGGAGGTTGTGGAGTCTCTCTATCCTTGGAGAGACTCAAAAGCAGCCTGGACATGGTGCTATGCCACTGGCTCTAGGCAGCCTGCCTGAGCAGGAGGATTGGACCAGGTGATCTCCAGAGATGTCTTCCACTGCCAACCACACTTTGATTTTGTGAGAAGTGTTCAAAAGGCTGTTCACACACATCATCTGCGTATGCAATTCTTAAGTACTTTGATTTTGTTATTTTTTTCTTCATGTTTGTGAGGTGAACTGTACTGGTCCTGCTAACCCAGGCCAGTTTTCACATTCCACGTCTCTTATCTTCTACTCCTTAAACAGAAGCAAACTTCTTCTTTGCTAATTCATCACCTGGAGCTGATCAATGGGATTGGTTTCTAAAATGACAGAAACCATTTGGTGACTTCACAGGGCTCCTTCTCACACATGCCTCAGGCACAAACCTGCTTCTCAAACATCATGCACTCACCATGATCCTCTTCCACAATAAGAGATATGCTCATTCCCATCCCTCTTTGTCCTCAGACACCACTCAGCACTAAGCCATTACAAAAGGACCCACATAAATTGCAGTCATTGATTTGCCTCATATTTTTTGTTGGATTTCTAAAAGTTAATTCCTGAAGGGAGAAACCTTGTCTTTAATCTCCCAGAGCTCCATGCACTCCAGAAGCCCATTTTATAAACCAGGTATTCTGAGCTCTACATGAGGGACGGCTGATCCACTGTTCACAGACTCACGTACACAATAGGGCCAACAGCTCGTGCCTCCACCCACAGCTTCCACAGAGCTCCCCACCTTTTTATTGATTCTTCATCTGTTGGATTGTGAGGGAAGAGGTAGTTGAAGGTCAGATATGGTATAAATACCTTCAGTATGCTGTCAAAAATAAAAAAAGGCTCCATCCTCAGTCACTGAAATTCACATTAAAGACAGGAGGCAAGGAAATAGAAGTCATATGAATGTCAAACTAACATTATTAAAGAATCTACTTCACGTAAACTACAGGAGGTTAGATTGAACACTGGTTTTTCTCTGGGGAAAAAAGTATGGTCACTACAGTTGTGCAAATCATTAACTGGAAAGTACACTGGGTGTCTTGGGAGTACCACAGAAATGAGCAATACTTCCCTCTACATGGGTTTATTAAGGTTTTCCTGTCTAGTGTTTCCCCATTCTAAACTGAAACTGCTTCAGGAGCCATTCTTCTACTCAATTGAAACCAGCAGCTCTCCCAGGCTTCCCTTGGGGAAGTCCCAAAACTCATATGCAGTGCTTAAAACACAGCTGCAATGTCTCTGAGCTAGTCATGGGGAATGATGCCATAAAGAATGACCCTAATTTTTCCAGTTTAGGGAAAAAAACACAACTGTATTGCTTCTACACTTTGGCTGCTGCAGAGAATCCACAGGAAAAAGACTTGCTAAGGGTGACTGTTTCACAAATCTACATCCAGCTCTGGATGTGAGCCCACCTATCTTCACGTATAAGCACTTCTTTATTCCACATAAGAGTCCTTCTCACTAAACACAAATGTAGGCATCAGTAACTCCATTCCTAGTGCATCTGTACAATATTTACAGTTGAAAATTAACCAAATGCTATTGGTTACTAGAAACAAACCAAGTGACTCCTAAAATTTAAAGATAAAAAATCAAGATGTCAAGGGATTTGTCAAAGGATGGACTCATGGCTCTGAAGTAAACCTCAGAGACTGAATTTAATTTGACTGCCTTTTAAGTCTGTACTTCCAGCTGCACTCACATGCTGTACAACTTATCTATCTGAACACAGCATTAGATGTTGCTGCCTTAGGTTGAACTAAGGTGAACATGGAAAAGTTATTCCAAAATCATATGGGTAAATTTTCACAGTGTACAGCCACAGGTAATTTGCAGAGCTATCTTTGTAATAATAAACAAGTAATTCTAGAGAGAGGCTCCTAAAGAAGAAACTCTGATTCATGACTTTTTAGACACATTCCCATGTCAACCCACATTATGATGAAAACTACTGTTGCTAAACAGCTACAAGTGTCTCACTCCAATCTTAAACAACACCTTTTTTTCCCTTCACTCAGTTTCTGAAATAAGGTAAGTAGAAGTGACTCATATTATTGTGTTCTCCCTACTGATTTCCAGGAATTACAATAGCATATTTCTAAAATAGGTGGGATTTTCCCTTGACACAGCAAAATTAGCCCTATCAGTAGAATGCCTGTACACACAGGACTGGGATTTGTCTGATTCATGAAAAACAGTCAAAACATAGCTCTTCTCAAACCTGAATGACATTTGACTGCTTCAAGATATTCCCTTCCTTTAGAAATTTAGCAGACGGATTTTCATACTTTTTAGAAGATAATTCTGCCCTGCAGGAGCCATGAGTATAACTGGCATTTATCAACATCATACTTAATATTCCATAAGAAGTGCTCCATCCTGCAGGAGGACATAGGCAAACTCAATGGAAGTGAAAATTTAATTTAAATAGACAAGCTCAAACCTTTTGCCTGGAGAGCACATGTGACAAATGCTGGATTTCCAAGGCAACCAAAACATATGCTCTGAACATCACAACCAATTCACTGGACTTATAAAGAGGTTTCCCACTCTTTGTAAGGATATTTTCCAAGAAAAATATCTATGGAGATCAACAAAAGCAAACTTCTGAGTTTCTCAAGAAAGTTAAAAACTCATTACAAAAGTTTGAAATTTGCATGTAATAGAGTGAATGAAATTCAATTATTTTTCTTAAATTACCAATCACCAAGCAAACTTTTTGGTGCCTGTGAATTATTCCGCTATAAAAATAGCTTTCCAATGATTAGGTTTTTCTAAGAAGAAATCCTAATTGACCCTACACTATCACAGTGTTGGATCATGGTTAACACAACAGAGCCCAAAGTCTCTGCCAGGTGAGACTGCTGGCGGGAAGGAGTGACGGAACACTAAAGGTGTCTCGTGCCTGACTGGGGACAGTCGCTGCCATCAGCCCTGGCACACCTCCACCAGGGCCCTGGGAAGGCAGGGGCGACATGGCTGGAGATGCCCAGCACCCACAGCCCTGGCATGGCCCACCTGAGGGAGGAAAAGCAGATGCTCTGCAGCCATGGGAAATGCTCTGCAGGGTGAAGTGTAGCCTGGGGGCACAGGAGAGCCAGCCAGGCCTCCCAAACATGCAAGCACCAGCTAGAGTCCCATTGTCCCCTATGCAGAACTCAAAAGACTGTTGGGAGTAAGTTTTAGATACTTTTGCTTTGGGAGGTTAATGCAGACTACGATCTCCCAGGCATCTGTGAAAAGAAGCTCCCTCTTTCTGCTTCATTTTTGATGAACTACTCCAATTCGGTTTATTTATTCATTCACTTTAACCGGAGGTTTATTTTGCAAACAACCAGGAAAACACCTAAACAAACAAGTTATAGCCAGAAATGAGACTGCTTGGCCTGCAGCTTTTTACAGTTTCCTGTCTTTGGGAAATTAAATTGCTTATTATAGTCAAACAAATCTACTTGGCCAGGTATGTGGTAAAGAATACCTAAAAAGATATTACATGTTTATTTCATTAGTCATAAAGAGTTTAATAGGTATCTGCCTAGACTTTTAAAATGTAATGTGAAGGATGCTCTGCACCCCAAGTTAGAATATTTATGAAAATACTAATGGAAATAGGAAAGGGCCACTGCTACCTGGTTTTATTATTAATTTTAAAAATATAGTTTTTGTCACTGTGTCATGACACTTTAAAAAAAAATTAATATGAAGTGGTCATGAACCCCAGCTTTTTTCTCTTGATAACTGGTTTTTAAGCAATATTATTTTTATTAGCTGGGGTTGGTGGGAAATGGTATCAAAGATGATTATCAGTGCTCTCAGATAGCTAGACTTATTATGCATTCAGAGAAAGCTAATAATCCAAGCTGGTTTATACACAGGAACAGAAAGAAAGCAAAGTGGACACCAGATGCAAAAACTGGTAGTACCAGTCTGTGGCATTTCACTATTAAATTTAACTGAGTTAGAGCATCACTTCAGATACTCCTGTTTCTACAAATGTGTGTGCATGCTCAGGTGGAAGTGTGTGTGTGCATATAAAACGCAAACAATGATCACATACAGTTCCATTTCTCTATTGCTCTATTTAAAGATTGAGTTTTAAGAGATGGATTTACTGAATTCTGCTAAGTCATGCTTTTATGGTGCTATGTTTCATTTCATCAGTAGTCTCCTCCCTAGGACAAAAATCAAATTTTATATCCATAGTTAGAATGCCCTAAAAACTTAAAATTGCTTTAAATTAATAGTAAACTTAAAATTAAACCCTGAAATTCTTCACTGTCACTTTTCACTCACTTTGTCCTTCAGTGACTGAAGTAATTGTGTGGGAAGATAAAACAAATGCCTTTTCCACAGTGCAGAGCATATGGCTTCATGAACAACAGATCTGTACAGACAGAAGTTTCACATTGATTTAGCTTTTACTGAACAATAAAAGTATTCTTCAAGCTTTATGTACACCATCTATTCTATTTTACTTACCACTGAGTAAAGCAAACATCTTGGTAAGTCTGACTGCCAAAATAACACTAAAGAAGTGCATCCCTATTTTTCCCCGAACTATCTTGCTCTAAAGAAAAACTAAGAAGAAAAATCCCAAATTATAGTTTAGTTTGCACTTAATGACACATTTTGGATGAGCAGATCATTACACTTCAGTTTCAGGGACCTCTAGAGATATCAAAGAGAACAAAAGAAAATAAAAGGGAATTAAAAAAATCCCAAGCCCACACAATTCATGGTGGACTTAATTCTTCTATAGATTCTATTTCACTTTGCACAACTATGTAGTAGAAAAGGGACTGGAATGAGCTGGCCCACCTGTCTGGGAAAGGTGTCTCAAATATTAAACTACTTTCTATGACACAGAATACTTCAATACTTTTTAGAAGCTGAAACAGCATCAGAAAAAGAGTTTGAGATTTGAACCCAAAGCTCTAACACCATCCTTCAGTCATCTAGGTTATTTTCAAGATTTAAAATTTCGGACTTGCTTGCTGTATAAACGAGGAAGTAACTCCACAGGACACAGTGGAATGAAGAGCCTGCAAAAATCTGTTCAGAGACATTTGCAACTCTTTACAAATATCTACAAAATGTAACCAACTAAAAAAAAAAAGCTTCGAAGTTTGACACTCTCTTTCATTTTACAGTTTTTATACACAAGTAAAAATTCTATAGCATAATCACTGCAATGTCACGTGGCTTACTGCTTTGGAAAAACTAAGTTCTTTTCAGCTCCCTAGCTAGGTTTGTGAAAGTTCGTGCAAGTCACACACACACACACACACACACAAATGAGTTCAATGAGCAGACAGCTGTACTCAAATTATTTTTCTGCTACATTTCTTGCATCTCAAAAACATAGCTGGTTGGAATTTAAAAAAAAAGAAAAAAAAAAAAGGAGGAAAAAAATCCAAAATAACTAAATTAATTCCTTGAAATGTGTTGTAGAATCCAGACTGCCATAAAAGGCCCTTTCATACTTCAAAGAGCAACTTCAATAATCAAAACAAAACATTTGCAATTGCCAATTATATGCGAAGAATGTGCCACTTTTTAGCATGTGAAGTTTATTTTGATGTCCTATAGTGGAGTTCATACATACTTTTCAGTGTCATTATTTTTCCCCAAAGCTCCTCAGATTTGGCTCGGCCACAAGTGGTGTGTGGGTGGAAGAATCCATCCATTTTGCTTACAACGTAGCACTTGAACCACAGGCTGCAAAATTGCAAACTTTTATGTCAGCTAACAATGTCATGCAACAGTGTGGAGCTATTAGTGGTTTTCTTCTGGTCTTCTCTGACATCATCAGCTTATTTCAAACACTGTTTTACACACATACTTAAGTAAAGAGTGTCAGATCTTAATGTGGGTGTGTTGGGGTTTTTTTAAGCTAGCTCTTTTGATGGACATTGCAGTACATTACAATGACATGCTTTGAACTGTACAAAAGAAATGGTTTGGCAACATCCCCACAAACATACTATTAAGGCCAGTTCTGTAAGCTCCTTGTAGTCTGTCTACAATACAAAGTATGAGACAAATTCTGAATTATCTGGAGGCATGGGTTTGCTTAACTCAGAATCCAAACAGCCTCATAATACTCAGCAGTCATATATTTTCAATGTCACCACAATGTGATAAACAAGACAAGGAAAGTCAAATCAATTTCATGTAGGCAAATAGTATCCCACTACTTGAAGAACTTGAAGAAAAATATCATATTTAAAAAGCAATCGAACTCTTGAATACCAAAGTTCAACCACAGAAAAAACGGTACTGACAGAAATTCAAAGCTGCCCCATAAACTCTAAGACAGGAACATTAAAAGTAAATAACAACTGAGAAAAAAAGAAAAATGCTTAGTTTACATCTTACCCCTTCGTAATCCTCACTCCCAAAAAGGTACATAGCTGCACCTTCACAGCCTGACACCAGTTGCCCAGAGCGCCGAGTCGCCTAAAGCCACATCTTCCCCTGCATCCTCAGCTCCCGCGGACCAGCCGGGCAGGCTTCCCAGGCTGCTTTCCCACGCCCGGGCTGCTCCTGAGGCACCGCGGCTCCCGGGCATGAACTCCGAGCCTCTGCTGCTGCGAGGGCCGCGGGGCCGGCGGGACGGAAAAGTGCGAAACTCCGCGGGCGGCAGCGGCAGCCCCGCGCCCGTGCGGAGCCGTGCGGGGCGGGCCGGGCAGAGCAGAGGGACAGGACGGGGCGGAGCGGAGTGGAGCGGGCAGCCCCAGCCGGGGCGGTGCGGGGCGATGCGGGCAGCCCCAGCCGGGGCGGTGCGGTGCGGGGCGATGCGGGCAGCCCCAGCCGGGGCGGTGCGGGGCGATGCGGGCAGCCCCAGCCGGGGCGGTGCGGTGCGGGGCGATGCGGGCAGCCCCAGCCGGGGCGGTGCGGGGCGATGCGGGCAGCCCCGGCCGGGGCCGTGCGGGCAGAGGGACGGGATGGGACGGGGCGGTGCGGGGCAGTGCGGGCAGTCCCTGGCGGGGCGGCGGTGCGGGCAGAGGGACGGGACGGGGCGGTGCGGAGAGGTGCGGGCAGTCCCAGGCGGGGCGGTGCGGGTAGCGAGGGGCGGCAGCGCCGCGCTCCGGCCCTGCCCCGCCTGGCGCGACACCGCCCCGACTGTCTGAGGGGAAGTGCGAGGGCGGCCCGCGGAGCCGCGGCTGGGAATGGGGACGGGAGAGCCCGGGAGCACCGCGGGAGCGGCGGTCGGGATGGGGACGGGAGAGCCCGGGAGCACCGCGGGAGCGGCGGTCGGGATGGGGACGGGAGAGCCCGGGAGCACCGCGGGAGCGGCGGTCGGGGCGGCTGAGGGGCGGCGGCTGCGGCCGGGGTGAGACGGCAGCACGGGGCGAACCGCGGGGAGCTCGGTTCACACGTACCCCTCGCTGCTCTGACAGCGCTGCAAAAACACATGGAGCTATCTCACCATCTAGCTCTTGAAAAAGAAAACCTCTTCTGAAAAATAAACAAACAAACAGCCCAGAATAGTTTTCCTTTTCTGTGTTTCACTCACTTCATTGCTTCCTCCCACTGATTAGTCCCAGTCTGCTCTGTAAACACGGTGTAACTTTATCTCTGTAGCACAGTGGCTCTCAGGTAACTGGAAAGTTACACCTGCTGCCTCCAGCGCACGGGAAGCGGTCCAGCACACAATCCCACACCGGGACAGAAGAATCCACGGACCCGCCTCGCTCCTGGCCAAATTCTAGTCCAGGCAGAGCAGGCAAGAAAGAGTAAAAGCAGGCAAAGAGCGAGATAAAACATAACTAAAACACTTCAGAGAATAATTCACCAACTGCATTCCCAAACTAATATCAAAATGGGGTTTAAAAATAAATCCCATTAAAGATGGTCAAGGATTGCTTTATGCTTTACTTTAGCATAAAGTAAACCAGGCACGCAGAAATATTGCCCTCTGGGAAAGGCTGTTCTTTATAACTGAGGAAGAGGCCACCAGTCGGCATCCAGTAACACAACCCTGATCCAAACTGCTTTCAAACAGCACTATGAAACCCATCCCTCCTCAGCTCGGTTCTCTCAACTCCTTATAGTTCATACTGCTGCTAGCACTATATCCTATAACCAGAACTATACATAAACACTAAAAAAAAAAAAAAAATACGGAATATGTAATGTCTTAAGGAGGAAATGTGTGGGTGTGTGCTTGCCCATGTATATCTATAATCGAGTTCATATAATATACACAACCTCTCATGTCAAGATACCATGAACACATATAACATTGAAAAACAGTTTGTGCTACTCAATTTCCTTCACTTCCACAGAAGAAAGAGAATAAGACCTCTTTCCCAACAAAAGCAGAAAATGAAGCAGTTCAAATACATTGTAAACATCCTCCCTGTTCCTACCCCTGCATCACCCCCTGCTTATTTTAAATAGATCTTGTCTTGACTACCTCAGTTTCTTTGCATGAGTTAGTAGAATATTCTTCTCTCAATCTGCTTTCTCTGTCAAAACAGACCTTTAGTCCTCTGTTGACTATATGTGATGTGACTCATGAGTCTGGATTTTTTTAAGTTCTTGTATGTATTCATAAGCAGAGTTAAACTCAAGAAAATAGCTGGAAAGGGCAAATTAGAAATCATAAGACATTAATTTTATTTCCAACCATATGTTTACAAAATAGCATTAGTTTAATCTGTCAGCTGAACTGGTCACTTCGCATTAGATCAATTGCAAATTACACTTCAAACAAATAATATCATAACAGTGCGTTCCCAGAGAGTAAATAAAGCACGCACTATTCCTGCATGGAGGCTAACAGGCATCAGACACCTCTACTGGAATGTAATAATCACTTGTCTAAGTTGGTTGCTCCTACTGATGCTGAACGAGTGTGGTCACACACATTTATTAGCTTTAATGTAATTGCCTAAGCTTTCCTGCACAGTGTTTTTAGTGTGAAACCACACCTGTCAATAGTAGGCAAAACCAGTGTCATCATGCATTACTTTGCTTGTCTGATACAGCTCTTGTAAGTAATTGAAATTTGGGTGCTATAGCTTGATTGTTCCCTATTGGATATGGCTCTCACAGCTACCTTTGGAGCAAAAAAAAATCCAGCAGGAATGTTACAAGTATTCCTAACATCAAAAATAAGGAAAATATATTTCTTTCTATGTATTAAAAATTGTGATAATTTAAAAAAAATAATAATTCCATCAGCTCCTTCACTTTGGGAACGAATATGAAATCAGGGAGGATTGCAGTTCACATATACTCAAGAGAGACTTAGGGCATTATTCAGACTGTCACCATAAGTGACTTTCATGTCACAAGTAATTCTCACTAGAGCCAGTACAAGCAGCCAGAGCCTGGCAGCTTGGACAGTAAATAAGCTGAATTGCTCATTGCTCTCTTGAATTGAAACATCATGACAGGTACCAAAGCCTGTCTCAGGGCTCCACAAAGCAAATCTGCATAGCTTTTATGGTTCAAGAGTCAAAAGTCTGCAAAAATGCCACCCCTGCTGAGGGTGTTTAAGCTTAGCAGAGCACTGCTGGATGACCTGTGCTCCACTCCCCGCTAAGTGACGGCACTGGACTTTTGCTGCACAGCCTTCCCCCCATAGCTCAGTGTGGCAAGGGACTGGCCAGCAGAGGGTGGGCGGTGTCTCACCAGCGCTGACCCTTGCACACAGAATGCCGTGATCCACACAGAAACAGCAAGCAGAGAAGTGGAGGAGATGGAGGAGTGGGAGGAGGGGGTGGAGAGGGAGAGAGAGGTTGGAAAAAGGAATCTGGGAACAGTGGGGCTGGAGAGGTGGTGGGATGGGAGAAGCAGAAAACCAGAGTGCAGAACAAGGATGGATGGAAGCAGTGTGACCCACAGGGAGGAGCCTCTAGAAGCCAGGCCAGAAGACAGGAATTAAGATTATGCAAGAAAGATGTTCATGGTAGGCAGAGAGCACAGTAGGATTTGAAAATACCTTCACAGGGACAGCTGGCTACCTGACCAGCCTAAAGCTAGGATGTAACCAGGGAAGACTAGAATGGTGTGGACCAGGGCAGAAATGCTGAGATAGGATGCCTGGGCAGAACTGGCTGATAAAGCAAATATCGGCCATTGGAAAACCTTTAAGTTGGAGACTTCAGCAAGAGACAAAGTTGGTATCCTATTTTTGGGATAGCAATGGAACTGGGATAAAGGCACGAAGTGTCAAAACCACAGAAATAGGTGTGAAAAATGGAAGGTGGAAACAAAGCTAAGGGTGGAATTGCTCCTCTCCCCCACTGGCACTTTCCAGCAGGACATGTTCTTGCAGATGTGTCACGGAGAGCTACACAAACTCGACTTGATGGAGACTGGGCCTTAAGAACCAGCATTCAGACTAAAGAAAAATAAAGTACTGTGACTGTGAGTGTCAAGACTACCATCTGAAATGATGAAGTAAATCACAAGGATAAAATAAATCACTTATTCAGGTTTCTACTATATGCAAACCATTTCAAAGTAGCTCCTGCTCATCTGCAGAAGCCAAGACAGCAACAGCAATATTCATCATCTGTTAATAGAGGTAAACAGGTACAAACACAGGTGTGTCAGTATGTGTGGACTTTGTTTCCCCTGATTGCTTCCCTAAATTTTGTTCCTTTCATAAAAATCTATTAGTGTATAGTATCTGGTGGAAGGGAAGGAGACAGAGCCAGACTCTTTTCAGTGACTCCTAATGAAAAGGCAAAAAGCAATGAGTGTTGATTGAAATACAGGAAAATCCATTCAAACATGGGGAATTTCTTTTTGTGGTGATAGGGTTTGTTTTGGGTTTGGTTTTTTGGGTTTTTTTAATTTTACTGTGAGGGTGAGAGAGCACCGGCGGAGATTGCTCAGAAAGGTTGTGGAGTTTCGATCCTTGGAGATATTCACAAGCCATCTGAACAGGGCCTTGGGTAACCAGCTCTAGGTGGCCTTGCTCTGAGCAGGTGACTAGAATAGCTCCAGAGGTTTCTTTTTACCTCAACCACTCTGTAAAACAATAAAAAATTAATGTGAAATATATCTGATTCACGTGGATATTTTAGGGATTCCATCTCTCCATTTTAGTTTTTAAGGATTAAGCATAATGACTTTTCAAATTGTCAGAGAGAATAGCATTTAACTTCAGTATTTAAACTCTGACCCATGTCTTTTAAGCATAGCTATGAACTGTCTACACTATAAATAGCTTTGTATATCATAGTACTTCAACACAGTGCCTTTGGGAAAACAAACAGAAAAAACTGCTGACATGGTTGTCAAGGTTAATAGACTAAACAGACCTTTCTTGATAAACAAGAATCTTTCAACTTGTATCCAACAGTAACAACATTTTTTTCTTCAGGAACTCAAATGGAAAGCAATTGACTCTCTCTTACCTAATTCAGATTCAAATTCAAATCCCAGTGAAGAATGTCAACAGCTTGTAACTCCTTTACACAGCTTGCAACAAAAATCATCTCTTGTAAACGTGAATGTTTCATTCTAAAGGAACTTTGGGCGAAAAAACTCTGAATAACTTGTTCCCTCTCACATATGGGATGAAAGAGCAAGAGCTATTTCACTATCCCATCCCATCCCATCCCACACCATCCCACACCAGCACTGAATAATTTCTTAACAGGGTTACTTATATGTGAAAATGATGATTACCAACTACTTTTTTTAGTTTTTCCTAGGAATTTTAGCTCTCCCATTGATTTTCTCCCATAGTGATCCCTATAACCCTGGGCAACACACGTACCAGCAGCATAAACTTGTGGCTTGCTTACATTTTCAGGAGTGTTACTGCCCTGAAAGAGCTACAGGCATGGATCTGAAGCCCAGGATGCCTTGTTTCTCTGGACATCAGCACATTTAGGTCTTTTCCAATTTTTCTCATTGCCATTGTAACTCTCTGAATGTGGTGTAGTGACAACCACAGTGTCTCAGCAGTTAAGAACAACTGAAATAAGAGTCCATGCTCTAAGAAACATCCAAGTGTTTTATGAAAATGATAGGACTGTCTCAGCAAGGAAGACTGGGAACATGTCAACCCAGCAGCGTTAACAGTTTGCTCATGGCACCATGTTGCTCAGACACTTTTGTGACAGGTTAAGTAATTCAGTTGGAGTTTCCCAGACTCCTGCTGAACACCACTCTTTGTGTGCTGGGGGTAGGCAAGGAGGGGGATGGCAGGACATTTTGGACATCTTCCTTCTCTTGAATGATACCTTCCTTTCTCTTAAGAGAGTCCCTTAAAAAAAAAAAAAAAAAATTAAAAAAAAAAAAAAAAAAAAGCATAGTTTGGGGTAATTTTCGTATCAGCAGAAGTCTTGGTCAGCATCCCTGAACACGGAGCAGATTCCAAATTACTAAGATGCTCTACATTCATTTCCAGAAGACTTTGTATTTCTTTTCTGAATGTATCCATTTTACATCCAAGAATAAAATCAAAGTCCATCTCCCTCCATGAAATTCCATACATCACGTAGGATGCTTTTAGTTCTCCCTTACAGATGGTGTACATTTCAAAGAGGGTTGTTAAGTAAAATTTTATTCTGTGAGATTTAATTTAGGTATATAATAAACCAGTGTCAACTAATTCAAGATGCAATAATGAAACACTTCCTTAAGATTAATGTCACATCTTAAATCTCAAAACCAGGCTTAAAATGAATGAGTAATACAATAAAATCTGAAAGTATGCCCATGGAAGTACTGGAATGCTATATAAATTTTATTTTTAAACATTAAAGCTGCTTATCATTTGCAGATTGTTATTGGTTATTATGGTTACCATTCTCTGACACAATCCAATCTGCCTGCACTTTTCTATTTCAGGATACAGCAGTGATAACATTAACAGCAGACTTAACTTCTCAACTTGCAAACATACATACATTAGGGGCACATGCTATCTCCTGCTGCACTGAAAGATAACGTGAGTATGTTCTCACAGTGTCACAGAAATAACAAGCTGCTGTGTTCCCTGCAGTTGATGTTAAAACATTTAACCCAACTCGCAATGTGTCAGGAACATAGCATGTTTGAAACTATCTGTATTACAGATGCATAATACAAATACCTGTTGCTATGAATCCTCTGCATCACTGAGATATTGGAGAAGTCCTATAAATTCTGTAAGGTTGGAAAATCTGCCTATAGGTGACTGTTCTCATGTGTGGGCAAGATTTTTTATTTTTATTTTCTACATGTGATGTAGAGTCATGTGGAACATTGTCTTAAAGCCTTGCTGCAGGGAAGCACAGAGAATGGGGACAGAGGCAGAAAGAACAATTCAAGTGCTCAACGTTGCTGGTCTAGGACGGTCACAGAAGTCACCTGCAGCTGAATGTGCTGCCAAACACTGCTGAAACAGCTGTAAATTCTGTCAGAGCTTTAAGTGGTTGGAAGAAAAAATTAATTCAACAGCCATATTTTAAAAAGAAGTAATACTGTGGGCATTAACAAGGAGATAATGTTCACTTTGTTATAGTAATTGCAAAAAGGTTAATGAATATACTTTTGAGGACAAGAATATCAATAACAGAAACAACCTACACAGAGAACACTTAATATCTTGAAGTAGAATATATAAAACTTACACAATGCTGTAAAAACAGCTTGTGCTGGCTATTTTTTGTTAAAAAAAAAAGTATTTCCAGTGAAAAGTTACTAATTTAACTCTGCAGTGTTACCCCTACATGAATGCAACATTAAATACGCAGGGGGGTTTAATCTCAGTTGAAGGCTTTCACCTCTCACACTCAGCACTCGTCCACTTCTGGGGGCACTGAAATGTTTCAAGTGCCACAGGCAGCTCCATCATGGCCAGATGCTGATTGCTCAGAGCTGGAGACCCAAAATACAGGGATATTACCCCTGGGCCACATCCACATCCTGAAAACTGTGATCCACTTACAGGTTGTCGTCTGGGACAATTGCTGCACAATTCCCATACTCAGGACATTAACTTAGTAACTGATAGTTCACAGAGGAGATGTCTGAGCCCCTGAGCCTTTTAAATGGTTTTGGTTTTTAAAATGTCCAACCATATCTCAAAATCACGTTTATAGAAGTGCTTGTAAAACTAGAGCTATCAATACCTCCAAATTCTGTTCTCATTTCAGAAAATAAAATGCATCTAACCAGGAGAGCCACAACAGCAGGCCACAGGAGTAATTTTGGCTCACTTTGTTTATGCATTTTTGGCACAAGCCATCACTCCACAATTCCATCAATTTAAATTATTGATTATCACAAAATGTTGTCATTTCTTTGGCCTCATCACTTCTTCAAATCTCAGTTCCCATTTCTCATTTTTACTGTTTTTGAAACCTCTGATATTTCTGATGGTCACAGTTTTGCAATCCTAAAATCTGGCTTAATTATGTCTAATTTTTGGTGGACTAGCTTATACAATTTAACAAGCTCCAGTGAAATGAGTTCTGGTGAAATGTGAAAGCTGGAAAACTTGTCTCTGCAGAACGGACTATGTATCTCCACTTCAGAGGTCAAAATAGGAATTTAGGCAGCATATGTGCTGCTGTAATGGCTCTCTCACCTTTGAGGCTGTGTGTCACCCTGGCACCACAGAAATGTAGCTCAGTTTAATGAGCAGGGGGCCAGATGTGTAACCCTGGCTAAGAACTCTCCATGTGTTGCGGTGAAAGCACGGCCAGAGGAAGCAGCATGGCAGCTAAACAAGGCATTAAATGAGTACAGGAAGTTGCTCCTTACAGAGAATTAATGCAATATGTTACAACAACATGTTCAGAATGGCCCTGATGAGATGCATCATGAAGGTAAGGTACTTTTAGTCAATCTTCCTTGTCCACTCAAATTAACAGAATCTTGTTAGCAGAGAGTAAGAAGGTGAATACTTGGAGCAAGGTGCAAAGGTCTTGCCTCTTGTACATTGAAATTACTTTTTTCCCCCCAGTTATAATCTAGATATAACTATAAAATGTAAAAATGTGATTTTTCAATTGCACTTTTCTGTTCTGCATATTTTTCTCCTCCCTCTTGCCACAATTCCCAATCAGCGTTCCTAAAAAGCATGCTCTGAACGGTCTGGCTCCCCCATGCTGACAGAACTGAAGGCTCATGCATCAAAGCAAAGAGCGTATCTCAAACTGCATTTCTATGTGGGGCTCTCCTCTGCCCGAGACTGCAGGAGTCTCATACGCCAAGAAAGGCATTCAGCCATTTTCTGTACCCTGGTGAGAGTTTGAAAGGTGAACCTGTTCCTGTGATTCAGAAGTCATCTCCCACTACCTTTTATAGGTTCAAATCTGTGATACTAAGGTGCGTTGGATGAGGATTTCTAAAGTTACTGAGAAACTCCTCCTAAGTACAAAAAATTTGCTAGACGTTTAACATGTTTAAAAAAAGTCATTAATATAAGAATTCTAATCAAATCCATAATTATTGATCTTAATATGGTAGCGACTTATAAAAACACAATACTTGGAATCCAAGATGCAAAAATTTTTCCTCGCCTAAATTCATAAAACTGAACATAAGTTTTATATTGTGTTACCCATGGCATGAACAGCAAAATGGATTTACACTGAATCAGAATCAATACAGAAAGTTGCTTTTAAAATTTAAGAAGGGAATTATTCTCTCAAGCAGTTTAGTTCTGATGCCTTAAACTTCTCCTAAAATAAAATACATCTGTCATTATGATGCTGGTTGCTTTGTTTATGTCTACACAAGTTCTAGTGAAGCTGGGAGATTCATGTGGAATCACAGTGATAGAACCTGATCACATTTTTGTGACAGGAAACATTCAGCCAGAAAGTATCATGATGTCCTGGGAACTCACTGATTTACTCTGAATTTTGCAGAAAGTTATCAAAGTGCTTAGTTTGAAAGCACCTGTTCCAGCATTCCACCATAGCATCAGCTATTCAAACTATTATGTAATCAAGCATTAACCTCTTTCTTACACACCAAAGTGACCCTGTTTCAAACACAAACTGGAAATATTGCTGAAAAGCAGTATTTTTAAACTCCAAACATTATTTTTCCATTGCCTCCTGTGTATATTCATTTAAAAGTTTCTAGAGAGCAAATATTGTAGAGATTACTCTTTCAAATAATACTGTGGTTTGAAAATACTCGTTTTCTTGTTAGCTTGTAGAAAGGACTTTATCATTTTACAAGAATGATAAAGTATATGCAAATGCGACATGGAACAAACCAACCAGAACCTTTCAAACAAATACCAGTCACTCAATGTTGCTTAAACAAATAAGAAAAATCACAGAATCATAGAATATTTTGTGTTTAAAGGTCGTTTACTTCACCCCCAATTGTAAGACTTTTAATATGGGAGAAAATTGTAAAGCCCAAGCATGTTTTGGTGATAGAGATTTTCAAGGAAACTCTATCCTGACAAAGTCAGCTGCTGAACTGTGTACTTATAACACTGTGGGAATTGCACAGAAATGACAATGCATACTTGACTGAGGACTTTGTCAAACTGAGAAAACACCAAGTTACAAGTACTGCATCTGTAAGCCAATCTTTCTACAGGCATCCTTTGATCAACATGAGCCTACTCAAAGTGAAATTTAGCTTTTATATCTGCAATTGCTAGCAGAGCTTTAAAATTATATTTTTTTCTGATACTAATATTCTACCAATACTATTAACTAGCCAGCTAATAATATTTAAGTGACGAATATTATAAATCATCAACCTGAGAGCATCCTTTCAGCAGCCTCAAAACAATCATAAAAAAAATAGATGTTCATACCCAGTAAAATACTGCAAAATGCAATGTATCATTAATGAGCTGAAGAAAAAAAAGTTGTTTAGTGACAGCAGAAGTAATGAAGCTTGGGTTCCCACACACACCTCCACAATACCTTCAGCTCTCTCTCATTTTCCCTACACACCACATGCTCTGTACCCTCAGCTCCCCTCCCCAAACTTCCCTTTCCGTGAGCTGAACAAGAGAGAGTGTTTGTTTCATCTGTTGCAGAGTTAAAGCTGTGCTCCTTAGCTGGATAGATGCTGACTTCTGGATGCCAGAGGGGGCCAGAGAGTGCTCTGCATCTCCCACACTGGCACGCTGAGGAAATGGCTTTAACAGCTCCTCCAGCCCCCAAGAAGGTCTGCTATAATCACTCAGCACTTCTGAGACCTCTGCAAGGCTGGTTTAAATCGGCCATTGGATTGAAGTTCCTGAGAAGCACAACTAACAGATGGAAAGTGGGATTGCATAAATCTTGTCTTAGGAAATAAACCTAAAAAATCAGAGCTGTTATACAAAGACTCTCCGTACACTTTAATACTCAGCAGCTTGTTTAAATATAAGCTGATGCCATGAGCAGCAGTGTAAATAATTAATCTGTCAGTCAGAAAATTTCCAAATTATCATTGTCACAGAACACTAGTTGCTGTTATTAAGCAGTTACAAGTACAGTATAAACCACAGGCTTTTGTGCTGTGTACATGCAGCACCAGCGGTGCAAAAAACTTGTAAAGAAATACTGCATTTATAACCAAGGCCTTTAGGGATCAGTAATTAAAATATTGCAAAAATTTATGTATTCATATGTAATTCGACCTATTTTCAAAATTCTGACATCTTCTGTATTTTGGTCTGTAGTTTAAAAAAAAAAAAACCCACAAAAAAAGAAGGTAACAATATTGAAATAGAGCATCCCAGTGGTTTAATAGCCTATTAAATGGATATCTGAAAGCCATCGAAGTTTCAAGGCACTTTACCTCCAATCCTTTTACACCTTTTTTTTGCGGCAGTTCCCCACCAGGGATCCTGGGGAAGCAAATAGCAGGATTTGCCCTTTCAAGTTTATGAATTCCTAGGCTTGTTCACTGTTATTTGAAAACTGAATAAAAAATATCAGCAGCAAATATATATTTCACTGATGCTAAAATCATAAATTCAGGTGAAGTTGGATAAATTGGAAAAAGGCAGGGTGCCACTTCTCCACATAGAGGGTGAGGTAAGCACAAAATGCCCTTACACTTTCTGACAGTTACTGAAGTTTCCATACTTCAGAACTTCTGTTTCAATGACTGTGCTGGTGGTGAAAACATATCAGTGGTTATGCAGTAAGTATTCTTTTATTTCAACCTACTATAACATTTTAATTTACTTGAATACATCAGGGGTCACCTTGTTCCAAGGGACATCTTGAAATCTGGCCATTTAGAAAAACGTACCCATAAAACAGCTATCTGAATTTCCGGTCAATTATGCAATTTGAATCTACTTTTGATGCAACAGCTGTCATTAAAAAACTATCATCAATAATTTAACTTAATTATTCATGCCAACAATATGAAAGTTCTCAAGCTATATCTCTTTTTTAATCGTTCCAATTACTTTCCTCCTAGATATTTAAACAATTCATTTTTTTCAATTAGATAATGTCTGAGGACTAGTACTGCTAAAAAAAACTAAGCACAGCTTCCTGTAAAATGCTTCTGAACAAAAAGCGACTCCAGCCAAAATTGACATTAGCAAAGCTAGTCTTCCTCTCATGACATATCAAGAGACTGGAATAAAAACTGAGGAACTATGAAAAGAATAGTCATCAACTATCACTTTAAAAGAAGGGTTGACCAATGTTAATAAATCCATGTAATATACATGGATTCATGGCTGAATCCTTATTCCTTTCCACCTGTGTTTCCCTTCATCTATCCTGCTTTTTTGCTGCTTCTCAGTTTACGAGGGCTGTACACCCACAGCACCACTCCCAGTGATCCCCTTACCTTGTCAAACAGTAACTTTTTCCTCCAACAGGACCTCTATGATCATGCTAAATAGAACTTGGAATTCTTCATAATGTGATGTGAGGGAAAAGCTTAATTCTACTCTATATCCCAGACAAACACAGCTTCTCCTTGAGGACATTATTTGTCAACCAATAGACAGAAAGAAGAAAATGCTGCATGGAAACGTGTACATTAGTTGTGCTAAGTTCCAACATCAGATTGCTTCTTTTTAGGAAAACAATAGTTTCCAATTTTTTTTTTATTTTTAATTTTACAACATCTTTTTCCCACCAAAAAAAGCTGTATTCCGATTTGTCCCTACTAATAATTATATTGGGATTATCAGAGAACCCCAAAACATATTATTAAGAAGTCCTAATAATTGCTTGTATATAAATTAAAACATAAAGACTTAAGCTTTTTCCTATATTAATTAGATAAGAAAAGACTAAGGGCAGCTATAGATATGGTTGAATTCAATGATTGTAAGGGTAAATGGTTCTGTGACTCTGTTAGCAGCTGATTTCTACTATTCTGCACATCCATGCCAAAATTAAGTCCAATGGAATTGTACATAGTAGTTGTACACTTTCCTGCTTCATGGCACACGTCCTGTAAGACCCACAGTTGCATTATTTCCCTCACAAACATAAGAGTTTAATTGGAGTAAAAAGAAGTTGTTCATAAAGAAAAGTTGCCCGTTAGAGGAGAATGGAATGGATATTAGCAATAACTAATCAGTTTCCTGTGTGGATATCCCTAAATAACCCAGGAATAGGAATGATCCAAATCTGATTTCCTTCTAGAAAAAAACTGTGCAGCAGCTGTTACACAAGACAATGCCCGTGAGTTCTCTCAGAATAACTCTGGAAAGCTACTGTCATGCTTAAAGTACTGTTCTTTTATTGCAACTTTATTCAAATCTCTCATAAATGTTATAGAAAGAAGCAAGCTTAAGCCAAACATTCTGCTTAAATTTATATTTATGCTAATTTTATTTTAATCTCCATCCTTTATTTTATGCAGTCTAAAAAAAACCAAACAAACAAACAAAGCACATCCATTAGAAGTTTAAAAAGTCATCTATCTAAATTTTATTTCACAGCATTGCTATAGTGGAATGTCTGCTACCAGAAGTCCCTGGCCCCAGGATACATGTACCTGGTCAAATGCTGCCAAACCAAAACTTAAGAACGTGTTACAGCGTAACCCGAACAAAAACAATAGAGTTTAATGTTTGTGTCTGTAAAGAGAATGTACTTCAAGCTACTGCCAGCAGAGAGTCCCATTGCTTTCATATTGAGAAGAAAACGATTTAGCACAATCCCCAAAATCACAGAACAAACAGCAAGCCACTTCTAACTACTTTAATAGGGTTCTAACCAGAAGCCCACGGCAGCAGCCACCTGTAAGTGCTTCCCCTCCCCCTCAACTCATTTTTTTACAGTTTTTTCAAACTGTAATTCAAGTTAGTATGTTTCAAAAAAGGAAGCTCAAAAGTATAGTTTGGGCTTCCACAAACAGGCTGGCACATTTCTCAGCATTTCAGCTTGGCTAAATGAGAACAAAGTGAAACAGTTTAACTGTAATTAAGTTCACTTGCAAGCCAGCCTCTACATCGCATTGTAAAATTAAAGGGCTCCCGAGCATCTGGCCTGCACTCCTTCCACATATGCTTACCCCAGGAGCAATGTGCTTAGTTTGAGGAGACATCAGGCGTCTGTCAAGCCTCACTCCAAGCAGGCCAGCCCTTCCAGCAGCAGCAACACTTCTTACAGGAGCAAAACCTCCGACGCAAAGCAGCGCACTAGCGAAAGCTTCAGCGAATCAGCCCACATTGACCATTATTGGAAATACTTGTAAGGCCTGGTTCGAAGGGCCCAGCTCTCGTCTATATGGAGCAGGACCGTTTGCTAGCGGTTTCTCTCAGCTGTTGATCTGATTTAGTCCCTATGTTAGGGACAGCTCAGCAGAGAGCCCGTCACCATCAATTAGCAAGGGGGAGTGGGAGGGCTCCGTGCTCACGCTGATGTCAGCCGCTGTAAGCACGAAGCCTGCACACTTGCTGGAGTAACATCACACTTTGTTCATCTCAGACGTATGGCTTGAGCATGCATGGCCCCCCGTTAGCATACAACTGCTGTGCAGCCAGGAGAGGCATCTGAGCATAAACACCACATAATCGATTTATTGACGCTTGTGGATACAGATCTTTTTTTGTTCTCCCCCACCCACAGAGATATTATGCTGGAATTTCAAGCTGTAAATATCAACTTAAGTCGAAAATTTTCCCTGTAAAAGGAAAATTCTGCTTGACTATATCTAAGGTAGAAGACCTTTTATGGTAGAAGAATAAATGTACCTTAATTATGATTTTCATACAAACGGCCATCCTAAAAGAACTCTCACTAGACATTTCATCACAGCAATACTTC
The DNA here is from genome assembly GCA_036630365.1 of Acanthiza pusilla. Lineage (NCBI taxonomy): Eukaryota > Metazoa > Chordata > Aves > Passeriformes > Acanthizidae > Acanthiza > Acanthiza pusilla. The sequence goes on along the minus strand of JAXCHO010000073.1, from coordinate 34,300,530 downwards.
TATATATTAGCCAGTCAATGGAAATCATCAGGAAAACTTACATGCATAATATTATTGGCCCTAATGAGTTTAAGAATTTGCAAGATTAAGGTCAACTGGCTTAAAAAAAGAGCATAGGTTAGATGTAATTAAGGACAAAAGACACATGTTTGTATTGGTCCCAGGTTTCTGGAGGTGTAGCAACAAGCAGAAAGGAGCAGGCAGCAACAGGCAAGGAATGGTACGAACAGAAAAAGAGCTCCAGAGGAGCTACTTTCCCCCTCTGTTACCACTGAGATAATGGACGCCTCGGCAGTGACTCCTCCCGGCAGCAACAAGCACAAACATTGTTTTGGCTCCAGCTGCTCAGTGAGCTGCGCGATCTTCTGCTCTGCCTATGCCTCAAAACTGGTCTTTAATAGACATGCAAGGCAAGCAAAGCCCACGAAGTCCAACCTCTGGTCCATGAGACCTGAAAACATCGTCTATTTTCAAAGGCTGAACTCTTAATACTGACTTTGTGTGTAGACTCTGTAAAGTCGACAGTACTTGGAGAGGGAAGGGCAGACCCTACCTACTTGTCTCACAATAAGTATCAAACCATTTTAATTTTTTTCCTTTTCAACAAATACTTCAGACTGGCTTCTGTTTATATTAACTGGTTCCTACACATTTTTTTCCCACAGCCACTTTTAAGGTGTACCAAGATTGATCAATATAAAATTATCTTAAGATCTAATTCCTCATTTGTATTATCTGCATACCATATTGTTAACAATTCTATCTCACTGAAACAAGTAATGACTTTTGGTTAATAGCTGATCAGGTGGTTGTTTGCAGTGGTTTTTCTGGTTTTTTGGTTTTTTGGTTTTTTTAAGGGGACTATGAGAATGCAGGATTGTTAAAATTTTACCACTGTTTCAGAATTCAGTATTCATGTTAGGTCCACTTTGGATGCCAAAAGAGAATTAAATAAGTAGAAACCTTGCCCTTATTTCTCATGAAATACTCATTTCTATTTACCTGAAATAGACTGAGCAAAGAAAAATACACAGAACATTGACAACCTCTTGCATAATTTATTTTGACTTCCATAAGGCACTTCTAGGATAGATATTAAACTCAAAATGTTGAAACAACTACTGGTTTCCAAGGAAGCAAACAGTAAACTTCAGCAAATACAATTTTAGAAGGCTGTGAGAATTATAGCAATTTCTGATGCAACACTGTATTAATAATGTCGGGGGGTTAACAGGAAAATTACTGAGCAAGCTTTTTAGCAAAGTTATTATCCTTAAAAAGTTTAACACATGCTGTGGGACACAAATACCTTGGGGCAAATCATAACTACTCTGAAGAATACACAGCCACAGTCCCAGCTGGAATATCACAATTAGGACAGAGCAGCTCTCATTCCAGAGGCTTATTTTCTGCCCTTCAGCAGATTTTACAGAATACTGAAACTAAGCTTGCAAGACCACGCTGTCATCATGGCAAATTTTGGTATCACAATATTGAAGCAAAAGAACTTCGTAGGAGAAAATACAGTAATGAGATCATTTAAAATGTAGAAACAGCAATAGAAAAATTTGCCAGTACCAATCATAGCCTCAAAAGCTCCCTAAATCTTCTAGTCATAGAACAGAAACACCTCTTTTTCTTCATTTTTCTTTTTTCCTTTTTAACTTCTGAGCAGCAGACAGCACAGAACTAATAATGTACAGTAAGTGCTAGATGACTTGTACCCCTTTTCTGCCCAAAAGGGTGAATCATCACCTAAGAAGTACCAGATCTGTTAAAAGGTGTCTGCTCTGTAACCTGACAAATTAAGGTGCCTTGGAATCAAGACCTTCAACCCCTTACAGAAAACACATCTTTACCAAGAGAACAGGAACATAATTAATTCAATGATTACTATTTTAATTCATTCTTTAATCCTGTATAGTTCTAATGGAGAAGTAGCCTTAACTTTAGATCTTAATACACCATATTTCCATAGTGATTTCATCAGAAGTCTCAATTAACTTTAAACACAACTTTATGAAATTTTACTAGGTTTGGACTATAAATGCCATTAACTACATGAGAAAACAGAAGTACTGATTAACTAAATACTCAGTAACATACTAATAGAAACTTGCTTGTGAATGTTTAAGCTGCATTGGTTTTGCCTTTTTGTGTAACAAAGCAAGATGGATGTCAGTCTATATTTTATAAAGTTGTTTTTGATAAACCAGATAAAAAATTAGTTGTTAAGAGATCACACAGTCAGTAACTCAGCAGTGATAAAACCTTAAGACATATGAGTAATTTTTCTTATCACCAAGTTATTGTGCATCAGCTGATCCATATGTGGACATGTGGGCACGCTTAGCATATGGCAAACAAATTAAGGCAATTTATTGAAATTCTGCCTCATTATGAATTATGTTATCTGACATTTGCTGATGGGTATATGCATGAACAGGTAATGCATGGCAACTTGTAAATCTACATATCTAATACATATATATATAAAAAATATAGATACTATTTATATAGATAAACACACACAGGATATGTATATGTATATATATATGTATATATACATATATACACAGGAAAACTTTTTTTGTTGTACTCATCCTTCCCATTTTAAAGGCAGATAATGCATTTATTTTTCTTCAGTTACCTCAGATATCACATTTGTTTTTCTTCAATGATGAAGTATCTCATCAGTCTTACACAACTCCTCAAAACATAATTCATGTTTCTGAGCTGCCTCAGTTGGCCCTTTAGATATTCTAGTACCCCAGACAAAGAGGTCAGGTTGAGTTAGCTACAACCCAAGCTGTTCCCTTTTCCTGTTCGAAGGTAAATATTTATCCCATTGCCATTCTGATGAAGTGACACATGTTATCAGTTCTTCTCACCTGGCAAGAGTCAGCTTTAGAAGAGTTTGCTTTCCCCTTTTAGAAGGCCCAAAGTCTTTCCAAAAGATATCAAGGTATTAAAATCCCTCGTTTATTTATCACAACAAGACAGCAGAACACTGTATATGCCTATGCAGAGTGGATATATATGAATTTTGACATCTAGAAAAAGTTGTTGAGAAGAGAGATAATAAATTAGTCAAAGCTCCCCCAGAGTCAACAATTCAGAAGAAAACAGACCAGACTCATATTTTTAAATTGTAAGGGCCACCCTGCTCGCTGTTGTGAACTTTGTGTGTCAGTACACAGCAGGTCCCAGGTGATGTGCTGGGAGTGCAGCTGGGTGACACTTCTAGTCACAGACAGCCCAGGGGCTCACCCAGCACAGTGGGGGCTGAGCTAGGGGATCGCTCACTGATGACTTTCCCAGAACACTCTGCCCAGTTTCAGTAAAGGACACAAACAGGGTCTCCTGCCTCTAAGGAAAAGTTTGTTCAGTACCAGATTTAAAGTCAATCTCTTGTTTTTCTCTCTGTGGCCAGTGAAAAGGGAGCTGTTCTCTGTAAGTGGGAGAGGGCTCCAGATGAAAAATTTGTCATAGAATAAAGGAGAAAATTCTGTAACCCTAGTAATTCTGTAAACCCTTAGTAGGAAACTACTTGCTTGTTTTGTGGGTTTTTTTCCAGGTCATTAAGATGAAATGGATAAAGGAAAACAAAAGCAGGGGAAAGGATGCTGGTGGTGGTGGGGCAATTCCGTCACTGCAAAGCCTTATGAGATAATCCACCAAAGGCATAACTCCATTTGTGAGTTTAATTTCTATTTTGCAATGCATAGCAATAGCTAGGCAATGTAATGCTTTACCAGTTTAAAAGCAGAAAAGAGATCTACTTCAAAAGTATCTCACATTAAAAATATTAATTAACCACCCCCACACAAACACCTAAGCAAACAGAAAAAATATGGCTTTTAAGATACCTATAGTTGGGCTTAACATTTACATGAAGGGGGTTTTTATTGTTAAAGATAATTCATGTCACATTTTTCTCCACTGAAGTACAAATTTAACGCCATCCAGAGTGAATAAGGCACACCCCTCCATCCATATATTTTGATTTTATAGTTATAATAGCAACAGACAATGTTAGCTTACTGCAATCTCCTTCAATATTAATTCTTCTGAAAATGTTCTTATTGGCGTGATCTGAAGCCCACAAGGCTCTTTTTGGTTGGCTTTAGATTAGGCCCTTACATAACTGCAACATCTGGGGCCCATTTCAACTATGCAAATTCCAGCAGACACAATTTCTGTGTGTATAAATTAGTTTTTGTTTAACAGACACCTGCAATTTCGAACAGCTAATACATATTCTCCAAGAAAATAATGAAATAAATACTGCAATTTTGTATGGCATACACCCCCAAGGTGTTCCAGTGTAGCTTTTTTAAAAAACTTTGGTGCTTTGCAAATTAATATCCATTTCTGCATAGAGGATAAAAAGCACAGCCGGGCAGTATTGCCACAGTTGGAATTACTGGAAGGTAGAAGACCCAGGATCAGTACTGTTCTCCTACATTATTTTTATGCCAAGTATAAAAGTATTACGTATACTGTGTAAATTCCAGATTGATCCATAATCTTACTCAGGAGCCAGGAAAGCAATCTAATATTAAACTACAGAAGTCACACTGCACTATTGCAGAGCCCACATGAAGCAGTTGTTAATATGTGAGTGAATGCATATTTGTCTATGTGCAACTCCTCAGCGAGGTTTGGAAGGGATTACTATCAAACAGTAAAAGCTCTCCACACAACAGCCCATTAAGCTATATGCAATGCAGAAGTATGATGAACTGCTATAATCTCTTTTCTCCCAAAGCATAATTTTCCCCCATTTAAGAACAATTATAAATTCTTGTTAAGTTGCTTTTTTCTCTACTGACAATAAAAAAAATCACCTAAGGATGTCTATATCCATCCTTGTAATTGCACAAACAATAAAATGTTAACAGGATTATCACTAAATCCTTGCAAAGAATTCATTATTACTACTATAAAAAAAAAATCTTGCTGGAATAAATGGATAAGTCAGAACTACTACCCAGTAAGGTGCACTGATTTACAGGGAATCAGAGAACGGTCTTCAGATTACAGCCTCTAAGATTATATCAAAAATAGGTCACTACAACAGTTCATTATAAGGACTGAAAATATGCTATTTTAAAATTATCCTCCCAACTCCTATCAATGCAATAGGAGTGCATTATTCACACTATTTATTTCACATTCTCCACTGGAGAACCATTTATCACAGAATACTACAGCCTACAAATATCTGAGATTATCTATCTGTACCAATAGAAATCATAGCTAATTAGGCTGATAATGCAGAATTTTCAGTGATCCTTCAGGAACAACAGCAGTCTCCACCCATGAATCTAAAAGGCACTGGGCTGTGCAATTCACAGTTCAACACCACTTATCTGGATTAGGAAAGCAATTACTTGCCAATTAAGACATGAAAATAGGCTCAAGAAAACAGTGAAACCAGCAAAAAGAATGCTAACTTACTCTTTTTAATAATAACAAACACTGTAATTTGGATTTTTTAAGCAGGGAAAGAATGATAAAAACCACAGTCATACCAAGTTTAAACTACAATATACTGCGCACATAACCTACTTAGACAGAAGACTAGACTGTAAAATAAAGCAATTAAGCATTTAGTCAACGTTAATTGAATTCTCTTGTCCTCACCTACATAATCATATTCTCATTTCCAGGGAGTGCCTACATTTTTCAGCATTCAGATGCGTGAATGTTTACTGATCTACTACTTTTTATATATATTTTTTCTTCTTTGTTCCCCTGAGTATTTGGGCCCCAGGCCTCCTGTATTGCTCTGAAACCTGTGTTATTAACTTGGGTTTTTTTATGTTTTCTGAGAAGCTCATCACTATCATTATCTATAGCTTCAAAAATTTATCTTCACAATAAGAAGCACAGTAAAATGAAGGGAATTTTTTTCCTGCTTTTCAAATGAGACTTTAGGCAGGCAGAACGTAGGCAAAAGGGGACTTGGTATCGCCTCAGTATATGAAATTGGAGCATGCAATCTTCTTGTTGCCTGCAGCACCACGGTTTGGTGTGTAAGAGAAAGCCTCCTGCTCCCAGTACCAGTGCCTCACCTCCAAGCAGCTGACAAGAAGAGAACCTCTTCTAAAGAATCTTAGGAAAACACGAAGAAAATTTGTCATTCACTCACATGACAACAAAAAAGAAGAAAGCTTTTTTAAAGTAGAAGAAAAGTGCTAATTAATGGGTAGAACAGAATTTAAATGCAGGCAAACCCCTCAAGGCAGGAGCATCCCCTCCCCTTGCATTTTGAGCTAAAGATCAGTTGTCAAGAAAAAACTTAAGCCATCACAACCATCTGCTGTGTAAATTCAGAAACCATATTGCTGTTGAGTAAGTAACATACACAGCAAATGACAGAACTGGACCCAAAAATTGTGTGGACACAACATATTCTTGGAATACAAATCCATTGAGAGCCAGTAAACACACATTAAATACAGCTTAGGAATTGTACCAAAGCTGCAGATTTTGTGACAGTATTCATGGACAATAAACTATTATGTGGAAGGATATCACTGCACACTTGCTTTGTGCTTATATTTCTCTCTCTTTCTGCTACTGGCTAATACTGCAAACAGCTAAATAAATCTTTGATCTAATTTGGTACATCATGTTTTATGTCAAGTGCTAAATTAATAGATGAGGGGAAGAAAGAGAAGAAAAGGAGATGCACACCCAGTTCTTCAATCTTCAAAGTTAGCATAAAGGCTGATATAAAACATAACTCCCAGGAAGTGTCATGGTGCTAAGCTGCCCCTAAGCCCCCTTCAGGGCTTAGAGATCCCTCTGCAAAATCTTCCAGGGAAGGAGGTCGGTGTTAAATATACTTAAAGTTCCCTTTTCATTCCTTTTATGTTTTTCCTCTTTTAACTCTGGTTCTGTTCTTGTGATCAAGGACTTAGCTTTCCCTCTGGTAAAATAAAAAGCAAAACTCGTGTTGTGTTAGAGCACAAATTTCCCAGAAACATCAAACCCAAATTTGGGGTACTAAATGCAACCAGTCCCTTTATATTACAGTACACAGGAGAAAAAAAATGCACAAGGAACTGCTATGCAACTTCACTAAACTGATAGGTCAGTACAGATGTTTGTACTGTCAAGTACCAGGTTATGGGAAGGAGTTTTCCCTACAGCATTAAACAGTGCTTTTGACCATGAACTAGGCAGCTGAGGGACAGCCCAAGACAGCAGGAACTGCCCAGGAAGTTACATTATCTCTGCAAATAGAGACTTCAGCTGATAGTGTTATTTTATTTTCCTCCCTAATATAATTCAGTCCATTTTTCCCATTATTATTTCCTTAATATTCTCCATGAGTCAAGGACATTATATACTCTACTTTTAAACCTCATTTTGCCCATAACCAGAAGCTGCAATAGACACTGTACTTCCTGTCTGTTTGCTGTATAGCTAATGCCAGTATTTTGTTTTGAAAAGTTTCATTTTCAACACAGAATATATTTACAAAAGCATTATTTTTCAAGAATAGAATATGGAGACCAAAGAGTCTTAATATTTTTGACAGCGTAATACCTCTGACTGCATCTCAGATCAGCTGTTTAGCTAAAAAGAGAAAATTATTTTTCAAAGTCTACTGCTATGTGAGTTACCAAGCACAAAATTACTTATAAATGATTGCTAAAACGTAGTCTTGGCAATGCAAAAGCCATCTTTGATATAAGGGAAGAGAGAGAAATGGTTCTGAATAAACATGGAGGTACCTCCAAAGGCTGGAGAAAGGCCACTATTTTTCCTCCTGGCTCACTGGGCTCCTGGTCTACTCCCTGTAGTTAGCAGGGCAATCACTGCAGGGCCCCAGAAGATAAACTGGTGGCTACTCTCATGGGACAGTCCTCCTGGCTCCTTTTGGTGGAGTCTAATGCATTGACATGCCTGGACCCTTCTTCTGCACCAAACCAAACTGCCTTGGAGTCACCAAGCCCACAGCATTAAACTAATTCTCTTCCCCTTCAAAAGAAGATGGCTGAATCCAAACTTTCCCAGAGAAGCACTACCTGGCCTGTGCTGTCTCACGAATGACACTGAAGAGCTGCCTGGAAGCCTGCGAGTTAGTCATGGCCAAATGCACACCAGGGACTGTTCCCACAGCTCTGCAGAGTTGTGCTCCTTCACCAGGAAGCCTCTGATGCTCCTCAGCTCCCACCTACAGAAACAGCCTTAGTGCTAGACAGTTTCCGTAACTCCTATAGGCAAAGCCATGCCTCATTTATGGCCACAAATGTATTTTAAAATGCCTTCAGGTGATTGTTTCACCATAGTTTCTAAGCCAACTCGATTATTTCAATTTTATATCCTCACCTGCTCATCTAGAGTTTTCTTTTAAAAAACAGACTCTCATTCTCCCAGCAGGCAGGGCCAGGCCATCAGCTGCCCATGGAGCATCTCATGTCCCTTAAAGGCCTTGAGAATTTCTATCAAATTTGAGCACAGCTAATATCAGCTTATTTCTGTTCTGAATCTTCTCACTTTTTCACTTCTCAGTTAATTATTTTGATAAAGATTTGGTAAAGTATGTGAAAGGAAATTTACAGAAAGAAACAAAATTGTGTTGGATGCAGCACTGTCATTTAAATGCCTGATTAGTTTAAGGCACTTGGTGTTTGTTTAAGACCTGAGTTATATACACATCTTGCCATTTTACACACAGATTTTACCACATTTCCAGGCATTTTACACACGTTTAGGATTGCTGATAACATCCATTAAGAAAAATGCGTATTTATCTTTCTGCAACTGGGCTGATTTCTGTAAACCTCTTCGAGACAAATTTTCCCTGATACAGACCCACCCCTACCACCGCTTCCCTTCTCATTGCCTTCCCACATAAAATTTCATTGACGTTTAGACACAGGAAATACTCAGATAAGTATGATACAGATTAAAGCACATGTTCACTTTGGATCATCTGCAGAGAATTTCAAACTTTATGGCTCCCCAAAACTGTGCCCTCTCCTGTATAGCTGCAGAGAAGAGGTTTGGGTGTGGGGTTTTGGCATTTTTTGTTTCTTTGTTTGTTTGTTTTTTGGGAGTTTGTTTGATTTGGTTTGGTTTCTTTGTTTGATTTTTTGGTTTTGTTTTCTTGGGGGTTTTTTTGCTGGTTTTTTTTTTTTTTCTATGGGTTTTGTTGTTGTTGTTGGGGTTTTTTGTTTTGGTTTTGAGGTTTTCTCCTTTATTTTGTTTGCTTTGGGTTTGTTTTTTTTTTCCCTGTGGTTTTTTTTTTGGTTGTTGTTTTGGGTAGTTTTTTTGTTTGTTTGTTTTTTGGCTTTTGTTTGGGGTTTTTTTTTGTTTGGTTTGGCTTTGGGGTTTTTTGGTTTGTTTTTGGTTATGTTTTTTATTCTTGGCCGATAAAAGATTTCAGTTGCACAGCAAATCAAACATATGAAATCTGTGTGCTTCAGCTCCAGACACTGGTCAGAATCAGAAAGTAATCAGAGACAGGAATTAAGGGAATGATTTTGTGTCCCAGATCCAGGGAATACACAGGATTGATGGGCAGCATTTAGACAAGAGGCTGCAGAAAGAAGATTCTAGAAAAGACAAAAAAAAAGTAGTACCAGAACAGAACACAAAACTCCCATTTGCCATTTCTGGTACGTAACAGATATTTTGGGATTAGCTCATGATGCAGAGAGGTGAATACATTGTAGAAAAGAAATAATGTAGATTATAAAAACAATTAGGCTTCTTATGTAACAGAAATAAAAGGAGGGAAGGGGATTAAGGAAGAAAAGAGAATGAATCAAATGCAAGTTATTTTCTAGAAGAGCATATTTTACTACAGGAGCGATTTTGAATCTGATGAATGGCTGCAGCTTGCTCAGTGCTGCTCTGCCCACCCAACACCCTCTGCCCACCCCGCAGCTGAGATTCAGAGAGGGAGGAGGGACACCCCTTTTCCAGCTCCTGGATGATAAAGAAATACGGAATTAATCTTTTACACCTCTTTCTTAAAATATTAGGAACTAAAATAAATTTGTAGACTGAATTCCTAATTGTTACATATTTGTTTTATTACCAGCTCACGGAAGTCAGAGATGAAGCACTCTTTATCAGACTGCGCTGTCTTCCATATTCTGTGCAACTGTTGTTGGCAACACAGAACAACAGAAGAGTTTTGTAGTGTCTGACAACAATGAGTATGATTCACTATTGAGTTAAAGATATTAAACCAGTATTCTCAATTACCACTTCTGTACATCTCAAAATATTAAAATGCCAACTATAGCACCTTAATGAAGTATCCATAAATCAAACCAATTTTTAAAGGTTTGATTGTTCTGATTAGTTCTGTTTCAAACAATAACTTCTGCATCAGTCTTTTTTCATGCACCCTTTTATTCAGCTGTTACTCAAGCTGACTTAAAAGCTCACCTTCAATTTTGTATTAATTCTTTTCTGTATTATTGTTCCCTTCTACCACTATATTGTTTGTTGCTCTCACCATATTTTGACTTTTTTTTCTAACCAATACGATTTTCCTTCCTTCTTTTAAGCTGTTCTAGCTCAGCTTACTCTATTGTTCTCCTATATTGGTGCTCCTAGAAAAAACAAACAAAAAACCTACCAGTAAACCCCTGCTCTAAATACGACTTCTTAAAAACAGCCCCAAAATGATAATTACTTAAACAGTAACATAACTTTTATTTTAAAGACCAAAACCTTACCTGAGAACTGTCAGGAAATACAGTTTCCTCAAAAAAAAATTTCTTAATTCTTTTCTCCTTATGAAATTCAGTAGAGCTAAATAAAGATCCATTACTTGCAAAATTATTTCTGTTGTAAATCTATTAGATCAGCCCTGACAAGAATGAATTTGTAATGAAGAATATAAATAATTCAGGTATGTGGAAAAGTCAGGTCATTTGGAGGGTGCTACATCTCTAGTATTTTTGGTTTAAAGCTGCTTTACAGCACATTTTGTGACAGATACCTTTTGATGGAGAGTTCAGAGCCCCCTCTCTCCTTTGTCATGTATTTCTCATCTCCTGATATGCTTCCTCATCAGCCTGTGTGAGAAATAGTGCACGAGAGAAAGGAACAACTCTGCTATCAGTTTGGCCCCACCGAGCCCAGTATGGTCATGAACCAGGTCATATAAAAAGGCTGCAAAACTACCAGTTTTATTTTGTTTTAAGCTGAGATAGAAAGGTATTCCTGCTAGTAAGCAGAATAATTTCAATTTCCCCGTTTCTTTGCAGGGTGGGATTACTTAAAGGAAGGAGAATGCTGCAACTCTGGTCATAAAAAATCCCCAAACCAAAAACATGGGCCACTGAGGGAAATTCCCACAGAGAGCAGAAAAATCAACTTTTCCTTACATTTGTTATCTTTAGAATTTCCTCCTTATCTTGCTGTGAGAGGGAATTCAGTCATATTTCAAGTAACCATTTTGACCCAGAGCTCGGTCCCTCGCACACCCCATGTGCCCCAGGCAAGGCCAGGCTCAGGGGGCACAGAGCGAGGGTTTTTTGCTCCTCATCTCCTCGCTCAGCAGAGCAGACCCCAGGCAGGAGGAGCCTGTCCTGCCACCGCCATGCCCACGAGAGGAGCCAGCCTGCCCTGCACTGATTGCTTCTTCCTAAGGGGATTTAGGCAGTTTGCGTCAATCAAGGATTTAACACAAGACATGCATGCCATCGCCTCTTAACACAAACAAACAGCTGCCAGCACCTTTCTTGATGAGCCAAGGCTGCATGGGCGGCTGGCAAAAAGTTAGTGATTTCTAGTGTACTCTCCTCTTTTACTATCTAATCTCATCAGTTAATCATAGGGCTGATTTTAAAGGTTCTCATTTCTCTGCAGTAGCAAAAAAAGTACTTAAAAAACTATGAGGGGAGATATAAATAAAAGGGGTATCCTTACAAAAAACATTAAAATCCCTGAATTACCCACAGAGTATGAAAATCATTAACAGGGTAAACATAGGCAGTCATTAAACATTTTTCCAGGGCCAATTGTCTAAATAAGGAAAAAGACAGAACTCAAATAATGAGTTACTCTATATAGCTTAAGCCTTGGTCCATGAAGTAGAGAATGTATGTACCAAAACTACAGAAAAAATTAGCATTCACAAATTACAGGGCTTCAAGCCTTGTCAAATTTCTTTCCAGTAAATGGAATAATATTAAATAGTATTCAATTAATATTCAATTAATGTTCTTGCTCTTCTCTATTACTAATAATTATCATTAATATTAAATATAAAAAAATTTTAATTAAAAATCTTGAATTCCATTGTTTCAAATTGCAAACTCAACACAAAACCTGTTTGATTTTTGAGATAGCTTTTGCTTTTGCTTTTTAAACCTGTCCATGTTCAACTACACACTTGCAAACCGAACAATTACATAACAGAATTACGAAGTCTTTAAAAACTGGCCCAGTCATTGCACAGTGAACTTCAGGAAGTTATCATGAAATTTGCAGTTTGCCAGATGCCCAGTAGAAGGCAGACAAGGAAACATCCCTTCCCCACAAATGATCTGTCACATCCAGCAGCCAGGTACATTCTTCCTCCTCACCCCTCGCCACCAGCACATCGGCATTTTTCTCCCGGGTTAAAATGAAGGGGCCTAAATACAGTTCACATTTCATTTCCTCATAAAGTAATTTAAATACAAGTACCCCTTCTTTGCCCTAGATTTTCCTTTCAGTAAACTGTTTGGTAGATCCTACTGAACACCATTAAATCAGTCACAATTCCAAAATTCAGCCACAGTTCCAAAAGTTCCATTCACTATGACACAAGCTTATTACAATTATATCACCTCTTAGCACTTGAACTTTTGATCTGATTTTCTTAAAAATAACAGAGAGTCCCAGTTAAAAGAACATTACTGAAAATAACAGTATTAATGCTATTTAATCAGCTTAATTTTCTTCTAGTCTCTTGAAGCCGAAGGCAGTGGGCTGCATATTCTATTCTATGCTCAGATTGGCTTGAAATTCAAAGCCGTGACTGTTTCATTCTGACACTGTTAAATAGCAATTCAGGAAGCATACAAAGCATCATGCTAACATTTTCAGGTAAAGCTTGTCCATCTTAACTTCCCATGTTCTTCTGCTGATGGGTTTTGGGAGTCAAATGCAAAAGTTTCCACCCTCAACTTCTTTCTCTTTCTATGTGGAGTGGAATCAGGGAGGCTTGTAGGACCCAGCAAACTGCCTCGCAGGCTCAGCACCTTTTCTTCACTTTGTGGCTTCCTTAGGAGCCTGCCTGCCTTTCCAGAAAACCTTGTGTGAGCAGCATTCAATTATGTTCTAAGAATGTCTTCACAAACCTTCAAAAGTCCAGGTCCCACTCAAGGGGTAATATTGCCCAGTTTCTTACTCAAAATTAAAATCAGATGTATTTTTCTTGAAAACAGGGTCCCAAATATATCCTAAATTTCAGAAAACAAAGCAAATGTTGGGACTTTGTAGAATGACTTTTCAACACACTATCTGATTATCTTTTATTTTCTTTTTTTAAGTCAAAGGAGCATGAGCCTGCTTCAACCTGGAAATAAATAATGTAACATTATTTTTTATTTAAAAAATAAAATGGCAATCGCTGGGACAGTTCTTGTCCTCACTTATGCTCACTCAATCCTAATTAACACCGGCAGAATTTGGCCCGCTGTACAAACCCCATCTAATCCCCCCACTGTAGTCTGCCACGCCAGAAGGTTATTCCTTGAAACACTCCCCAGTAAGCCGGATAATTCTAGAAATGACATTTCAATGCCACCGAATCAGTTTGCCCAGTGCTACGATTTAATTTCTAAGCCTTTTCCACTTGACTGTACTTGTATTATGACATAGAAATGGTGACAGTGAAATCTTTTTTAAAAAGAAATAAAGATCAACTACAACTATCCTTGCGTGTAGATAGGGACACTCATTTGGAAATTATCGAGTCTTTGCATCACCCCTCATTTGCTGCATGCATACAAGGTCCCTCACAAATTACAAAATACAAGCAGAACAGTTAGAAAGACAGTAACAGAGAGTCAGAGATTCATCTAATGAGTAAGATAAAAATAACAAACCCATTTGCTTCATGTCTTAGGACTGTGTTTAAAACGAGACACTGGAGCAGCAAGAGCAGAGCGGCAAGAACAGAGCAGCTGTTTTTACAATATTTAGCTCCTGGCTCCCAGAAAAAGGGCCTTTGAGGGCAGGGGAGCATAGGGAAAAGTGATGGGCTGACTATCCCAGAGGCTGCTGGAGCAGAGCTGGGGAGAGTTTAGATTTGGTTACATCATTTGTCCCAAGGCTGACAGCTCCAGAGGCAGTTTTGCACCTCCCTGCCTGAGCTGCACTTAGAGCTCACTACCTATAACCCTGCATTTAAGAGCACAGGCTTAGCATAGAAAACTATGATGTAAATAAAACCGGATTCTGCAAACATATTGGTCTTCTCCACTAAATGGAAATAATTTTTCTAAATATTTACAGGTTCAGGATCTTGCTATGCTGACACTATAATCTACGTGGAATAAAGGGAATCTGCACTGGTGCTCTTTCTGGGGAGAAGTATTTTCTTTTCCTGTTTATGTCATGTATGGATTAAACAGGGCCAGCCTCTGTATGAAGCCCAGGGTTTTGTGCTCTTTAGCAGCGTGGCTTCATCAACTTCATGTCCAGCTGCCTCCACAGGTAAGAAAGAGCTTGCCCAATGGCACTTGCTGCTTCTGCACAGCTCTGAAAAATGGGCAGCTCACAGCAAGGCTGAGACAAGATGCTGAAGCCAGGAACTCCCTATTATGCAGATAAATACACCTATACTTTTCAAGATATTCATGTCTTCATCACATGAGGAGCATGAGTGACACAGCTTTTCATTTTCATTGATGCCCCTCCTCAGAGCATCAGGGTAGTATCTAAAGAGAATAAACTTTTTTACAGTTTTAATTTCACTCAGTTTCTTCAGCTGCTTTCTGTTGCCTTGTTTAAAACACTCAAAATTAATATCCTTGGTTCTGCTGATTTCAACAGGGGTAGAGTTAATTTTCTCCACAGTGGCTGGTACAGGGCTGTGTTTTGGATTTGTGCTGAACACGGGGTTGGATAACAGAGAGATGTTTTTGTTGATGCTGAGCAGAGCTTACACAAAGACAAGACCTTTTCTGCTTTTTGTGCTGCTACACTGGCAAGAGAGATGGGGGTGCATGGGAGGCTGGGAGGAGACACAGCTGGGACAGGTGACCCAAAGTGACCAGAGGGATATTTCAGACCATATGGCATCATGCTCAGGATATAAATGTGGGAGGGGAGAAGGGGGGATGGGGTGACTTTTGGAGTGATGGTATCACTTCCCAAGTCACTGTTACACGAGATGGGGCTGTGATCTCCTGGGCATGGCTGGACACCTGCCTGCCCATGGGAAGTAGTGAATTCATTCCTTGCCTTTCTTTGCTTGTGTGCACGGCTCTTCCTTTCCCTATTAAATTGTTTTTATCTCAACACACAAGTTCTCTACCTTTTACCCTTCCGATTCTTTCCCCAGTCTCTCCAGTGGGGGAGTGAGTGGGGCTTGACTGCTGGCTGGGGTTAAACCATGACATTGGTAAAACTAACTTTTAACTCTGCCAGTCATGAGACAGCTGATTTTTTTGGTTTTTTCTTTTTCTTTTTCTCTTTCTCTTCTTTATTCTTTTTTTCTCTTCTTTATTTCTCTTCTTTGCAAAGCAGAAACATAAAAATCTTTAAGAAAATCCCCACAGTGTAGCAGCATAAGGAAATGCATATCTGCTCCATAGTGCGCTATACTCCACCACACTTCCTTCAAGACAATTTTAGTAAGAAAAATAAGACTATCAAGTCAACCAAGCATTTAAATATGCAGTTTTCTTCAATTCTGACAGATATCTTAACAGGTATTAGAACAAATACTTAGGCATATGGGAACAGATTGTGATGGGTATTTAATTACTACATATTCAGCATACACCATTTTTTTAAGTTATCTCAGTAAATACATTGCATTCAATATCATAAGAATTTTCTAAGTTCTGCTAGAATACAGTTTTATAAACCAGGAACCACCAAAGAACACTAAATCTCAAACCTAACATAGAAACATTGAAAGACATTTTGCATGCCCCTCACCACATCATATATCAGACCAACTATCTGTAAAAGACTTGGGTACCTGTTTTTTTTCCCCCTGTTTTTTTTTACCATCAACTGGCAGCTGATAATGTTATACCATAAAACACTGCAGTCAGATATAAATATTTCCGAAGCTCACCAAAATCCTTAAAAAGGAGACAGGTAAAAAGTTGTATGCAAAAGAATACAAAAATTCTTCAGAACAGAGAATGAAATGGGCTCCAAGAAGGTAATTTTGCTGGCACCAGCAAGGCTACTTTTCAGAGGAACTGAGGATGATGTTTCATCCTTGGATTTTAATACTACTACTTTAATATCTTTTCCTTATGTGTACGATTCAGACTAATCTATTCCGATCTACTAAGGAAAATTTAAGACTTATTCTCTCACTTATTCTCTACTATAATCTCTCTAGATTCATCCTGAAACTGGGACAATACGAAATTCGGAAGGATAAAAGCATGACGTGCTGACGGCAGCGTAAACTCGCTGTTTGGCAGGATTTTGTAGGAGGTGGAGGAGAAGAGCAGCTTAAGGAGCTGATTCTGCAGCTCCCAGCACAGACCACTGAGAGGCCCCAGAGACTCCCTGCCAGAGCCACAGCCACCCTGGGCAGCCTCGATGCCAGGCAGGAAGCATTGTTTAGGTTTCTCAAGTATATAGAAAACCACAAGTAAAACATCTCTCTCTCTCTCTCTGGAAATTTAGGGCCTGAAAAGTACAGTCTTAGGCTTTCCAAGAGTTTTCAGCTCAGTGCTCTGCAACCCACTGCCATATCAACATGGACACTCAATTTCAGCATGCCTTTTTGCTCTGAAATATATTCAATGATTTCATCTTTTCTCATGTCAAACTATATGTAAAAGAGAAAACAGGATGCTCAGTACAAAATAGGCATTAAATGACATCCCAAACGATAGCTTTTGTAAGGGCTGAAATCTTCCTGGCACAATATAAAGAAGACACTGTGGAATGTTTTAAGGTTAGCATAATCCTAATATTTACTATACAGCATTTTTAGATTGAATTATCCCAACCCTGAAGAAAGGATAATTCATGGCCAAGGCCAGAGAACAGACCTGTACAATCTCCCACCATGACAGGCGGTGCTGACTGCATTTGGACACACACAGAGCTCTCAGAGTAATGAGCACTGAGCACTGAAAGGGAACCACGGCTTGCACTTGGCCACATTTCCAGCTGCCCCCTTGACCACACTGGGGAGTTAGTGGCACCCCCAGCCATTCTGACCAGATCCACACCCAGCTGGCCAAACAGGTAAGGCAGGCCCATGCCAAAATGCTCATGAAGGATGGGAAGCACCAGATCCGGGAAAGGCTCTGGCAAAGGCAGAGGCCAAGCCTAGCATTTCAACCCTGCAAGTTCCTTCCTGCTACACGCCAAACTTCTTATGGGAAAGAAGCATTTACTCTTGAGAGAAACAAGAGCTCAGCTCTTGTTGACATCACAGTATCTCTGCACTGTTACCTTCCCGGGCTTCATCTGGAAACTCCAGAGAATGCACAAACAGAAGCAACCTACTGCAACAACACATGGGAAATAGTGAGACCCAAATAAATTTAAAAAACAATAGAATAAAAATAATGAAAATGCAGCTATATGAAGAGTAGGGGAAATCAGCCAATTTCAAGCACCTTGTCTGGTGCAGGAAAAAAGTGCTGAAGGTCATGTTGCATCACTTCTAGTTAGAGCTTCTTGAAACATTCCTTTTTGGGAGCAGGGGACAAATCAGCGCCTTGGAACATTATGTAATGTCTTGTACAACACTACGAATACACTAATTTTCTTCTATTTACTTTTACTGAAATACAAATATAAAATGAATAATTTTACATTTTTTAAAAAAAGGTATGTTTTAAAAATTGATGTCTGATTCAGGCCTTGATTTTAAGAAATGTCCAAATTCAGAGTGTATGTTTGTAGAGCAAGTACAAACCTCTCTTCAGAACCTCAAAGATATTTTGGCCTGGGTAATAAAGAGAATCATGAATTCATTGATGATTTCTATTTGCATC
The DNA here is from genome assembly GCA_036630365.1 of Acanthiza pusilla. Lineage (NCBI taxonomy): Eukaryota > Metazoa > Chordata > Aves > Passeriformes > Acanthizidae > Acanthiza > Acanthiza pusilla. The sequence goes on along the minus strand of JAXCHO010000073.1, from coordinate 34,282,348 downwards.
TCAGTAACAGTTAAACATATCTCCCATCTGTCAGACTCCTGAGTTTATAGTTCCAGCTTCCATACTACATACTCCTCACAGTTAATATTAATTGGTAATCAAACAGAAAAGCACCTGAAGCAAACAAACAAGGCAGAAATAAGCTTGGTATTCCCACCAGGCAAGTACTCAGACATGGCAACAGGGCAGTATGTTCACCATTTATGTTTACCCTGTACATAATAAAAAACTTGTCCAGCCAGAGTGAACAGCCATTTTTTCATCAGCATTTTTGTTTTTCAAATGGAAGGTTTTATTATATGCAAAATTGCATTAAGCATGTATAATGACTTATTCAGTGATTTGCATAAACATCTTCCATGGCGTGCACAAAACTTGACAGCTGTGATTTGTTTCACCCATGCATAAATAACAACAAAATTGGCCCAAAGACTTTTACTTCACATTTTAAATGTGAAGCCTAACAGGGTAAAGAAAAAGGTTATCATTTCCAGAAGCACTGGAAAACCACTTAGCCTAGACCTAGCAGGAACACACTAGAAAAGAAAACATGACCAAAAAAAAAAAAAAAAAAAAAAAAAAGTAAAATTCCCAGATCACAGGAGATTTGTACTCTATTGACCTTAGTGCTGAATGGGACATAAATATAGTCATAAGGGAAACATCAATAGATGTTTCTTTTAAATGGTAAAGAATATTTTAAGTGTTTTGAGAGCTCAATATTTAAAATATCCACTATTTGTATACTTAAAGAAGATACAAATATTTCAATTTTTTAAAATAAAATTAAAATATTTTCAAAATACTTTTAGGTCTTTACAGTAATTTAAAGTACCATAAAATACCTTGGTTAATCCATTTAATGGTTAAATTTAAGATTTTTTGAAGTTTACAGGGAATAGTGACTGGCCGGAATTTACTGAAGGTTTATTATTTGCTTCTTTCTGTAACCATTTCTAGCTACTTAAAATGTGCGTAAAAGTAAATTTTGCTTTAGTCTAGGTGACTACACTGTGCCAACAGAAAGGCAAGTTTGCTGCCTGAGGAGATGATTTTCTTCAGATTTAACCAGTATTTAGAAGGTGGGAGGGTATGAAAGAAAATGACTTGCATGACCTTTGCCTTCTTGCACTCTCAGGTCTAGACCATTTAAATACTTTAGTCAAAGTATCCTCTTTAAACAATACAGGCTTTATTTAGACAATAAGCTGATCAAGCAGACAGGTTAATTATTTGCCTTCAGCAGGATATGCACATTGGTCGTGGCTGAAAATTAAAACTACTTTTGCAGTAAGTACTACAAAACAATACTGTAATGTGTCTATAAAAGTCAAAATTGAACAATAAAGTGAAAACCATTGAATAAGTCTTAAATATTTTAAACTAGAAGGAAATTAGTTTACATTAATTTAAAAAAATCAAATAATAATCTTAACAGCAATATAATCACTATTTTTTTGTTTTTTTTATTTGTGAAAGTATAAATCAGGGCAGCTTTTAGAGAGCAATCTCTTGAGCTTCTAATTATTTACTCATTTAGATGCTTAGTAGGAAGGTAGCAGAACTGATGTTACCATCCTTATGCTAAAAAAAGTTTCACAGCATCTGGAGTTAAGAGCAGTCCGGCCTTGACAGTAGTTTGCTGCACCGGAAGGCAGATAGCATAGCACAGGAAAAGAGCCTAGAGGCATTAGTGTAATCCATCGAGGTTAAAGTAGGAAAGCTAAAATTATTTAATACTTTTTAAGCCCACAGTACAGTAAATGGTCTGTTGCTAGGAAGCAATTCTGGCTAAAAATACGGCTCTTTTTAATATGCTGATTTTATGGCTGAAGAATGCCGGAAACTGCTCTCACCGAAAGTATTTCTCATGCCCCTCCTCTCATCCCATGAAGTCCCCAGTTCACATTCACAAATGTCTGAACCTCAAGTGTTCCTGGGCCTGGAGGTTGTGTTTGACCAAGGAAAAGACAAGCTCAACAGATGGGTGATCTTTACTAATATCCTGTCAAGAGTACCCATATCAGGGGACCCATGGTAATAAGTAAAAACTCTTCAAAACTGTAAGATTTAAAGTTCTGATCCCCCAGTCTGACCATGGATTTGCCACCATGAAGGAAGAATTTTCTGCCAGGAACCTGAGAACCCAGGGAGAGGCTGACTGCCTGGGGAGATCCTCAGGGAAATTGAGTGATGCAGTAAATGGTCCCAAACCCCTCCTTGTATGCCATGATAAATTCCCGTAAATAAGCAACTGTGAAAAGTACTCGACTGTCCTTATTTCCAGCTGTAAATAGGTGAAGCAATTATTAAACATGCAAATTAAAATTTAAAAACCTCTCCTTTAATTGCTAGATAATTTTCCTGTCAATAATTACTGTTATTGCTGAATTATTTTGAAATTCAACTTTATTTTTTATGTTTTTACCCTGCAATCCTTTCTCCTTTCTAGGTGGTTTTCTGCTAGAAAGGAAGATAGGTTTCCACAGCTAGTTCTCCCTTTCAGTTTTCACAGCTAGTTCCCCATTTCAGATTTCCAAAAAGTTTACTTTTTTTTTTGCTAAAATCCTTTTCTCCTGTCTTAAGTAGAGAACAGCCTGGCCACCCTCTTAATTGAGAACCAAGTTTGTCACCATCCAACAAGTAGGTAATTGTCTCTCTTATGTTAGTAAACATTACATTTGGAATCCTGCACTTACCAGTCAGCAAACAGTCCTCTGCATCAATGAGGTACAAAACTCTCCCTCTTCTCATTCGTTGACACATTGACTACTTGGCATCTTTAGGGAGGAGTTCTCTCTCTTTGGACTTTTTATTCTCTGCCAATTTGCACTTTACAGTCACACAAGAAGTGGACATCTAACTAGGCCACTTTTTGTGCAGCTTGATGCGAGCCATGGTCATATCAGTAATAACAGAAAACATTCACTTTGGAAGCACAATGGTTTTTAACAGCTTTCTTCAACGTCCTCCTTTTTAGTCGGGTACATTCATACATGAAAAATTCTATCAAAATGTATGTATGAAGTACAAATTGGGAAACTTGAGGAATTATCTACGTATTTTCACAAATTACAGTCTGGCAAGTCTTGAAAATTTCAACCTAAACTACATTTTTAACAGTGCCATTAAATCTTATGCTAATGATAAATGCACCTGTGTCAGGGCAATTGCAAGCAAAGGTACAGGCTGGGCAGAAAGTGGACTGAAAGCAACCCTGAGGAGAAGCACTTGGGGCTGTTGATGGCTGAGAAACTCAACATGAGCTGACACTGCTCATGAACAGCAGCACAGAATGCCAGTTTTGGGCTGCATCAAAAGCAGGGTGGGCAGCAGGGCGAGGGAGGGATTCTGCCCCTCTGCTCTGCTCTGGTGAGACCCACCCTGCTGCATCCAGCTCTGAGGTCCCCAGGATAAGGACACAGACCTGTTGGAGTGAGTGCAGAGGAGGCCATGAAGATGATCAGAGGGCTGGAACACCAACCCTAAGAACACAAACTGAAAGATTTGGGACTGTTCAGCCCGGAGAAGAGAAGGCTCCAGGGAGACTGCAGGGCAGCCTTTCAGTATCTACAGGAAGATGGCAAGAGAGCTGGAGAGGGATTTTTACAAGAACATGCACAGATAGGACACGGGGAATGGTTTTAAACTAAGGAGGGGAGACTTACATCCGACAACAGAAAATTCTTCATTGAGAGATTGATGAGGCACTGGAACAAGTTTCCCAGAGAAGTTGTGCAGAATGCCCCAACCTTAAGTTCAAAGACCATCACACAACATTATAATTGAGTAATCTGAAAGGCCTGAGTTACTGCTAAAGAGTTTTCTCATTCCTTTTCCTTAAAAGTGCTGTATTTACAACAGAGAATTTACACCATCACAAGGAGAATATCATTTCCCAGAGCCAGCATGTTCATTACTTGTGATGTAACCTGCAGCATGACGAGTTCCTTGAAAACTGTATAGTACGAGAATACAGCGTTTCCATTAGTGTGGGAACATGCCGCATTCCTCATAGGATTCAAAGTATTTCCCTTAGCAACAACAAACTTACAGAAAAGATACAAAGCATTGGCTGTACATGAAAAAAGTTCTTAATTCACAATCATGAGCTAGTCATAAATATACACAAATTATTCCAGTAGTTTAGACCAGCTGGGGTTTAGATTTTGGCTTAAGTGATTTTTAAAATTTTTTTTTCTAAAGAAGGCAATGTGCAATTTTTTAAGATTTATTTTAGTTACAAGCACATTTCAAAGGACGTACTTTGAAAAATAAACCTAAAATTTTGTCCCTTGGAAGAGGTCACTTACAAAACATCTCCTAAAATAATCTCTTTCCAATTTACCAAGATGATAAGGGAAATTTACAGGAAAGGCTACAATTCAAAAGCCATTTCTTCATGAGTGCTTAAATAATTTAAATTAAAACCCACATCCTTACTGGGATCTGGTCCCTTATCATGTTGTCATCCCAGATCAGATTTAGAGAGGTACCTGTGCCTCATTTACCCATCAGCACATGAACCCTTTTCCCTCCCTCTCCCACCAAAATGGTCACAACTGTGTGCACACAGTGTGCAGGTAACCCTATCAGTAACGTGGTGTAAGGCCATATTACCTGGACAACACATGCCAAAATCAGGACAAATTGGAAAAGAAGTGATTAGGGGATGGCTGTTTTTTCTGGATGAGAATCAGGGTGGGAAAGGGACTTAGGAGGAAAGAAGGGATAATAAGAATTGGCAGATTGATGCAGTGACTGACGGTGTTTGGGGGTGCTTATCAAGCAACCCCAATCCTGGGTCCTCCCACAAACAGCTTAGAAATCAGGATGCTGGGTTAAACAGTGCTGTGCTATTAACAGGGACTGGCTTTGCTTCAGACAGAGAGGTATTTCCCTCCTCTCAAGCACCCCACTCCAGTCATGCACAGCAGCTGAACACTCCACATGGATTTCCTTCCAAACCCCGCAGAGCAGCAGTGCCTGGTCACACCACTCTGTTCTAGGGCCAGGGACTGCAGCCTTGGGGGCTGCTGCTGGATCACTGCACTTGCTGATATAAAATAAACTCCCCATTTGTTTTGGAAAGATGAGACATCAGTTTTGTTCATTTAAAAGACTTCCAATCCAACAGTGTACAGAGGTGATTGACTGATAACATGAGATTATCTGATAGAGGAGAACAGGCCAATAACATATGCACTACAATGCAGCCCACATTTCCTGTCGTGCAGCCCACACTCCCTGTCATCCCTAATGCAGGTGAAAAGACTGAAATGTCTGATCTGGTGACAGTGGAGAAAGATGTTGTGTGACTGATGCTATTTTACTCCTCGCAAATATAGTATAACCATACCTAGCATTGTCTCGCAGTTACACGGCGCACAGAGGTTACATCAGAACAGATTTACTGACTTCAAATAAGCATTCAGAGATAATTACTTAACCTTACAGGACAACATTAAGCATTTGACAGAGCTGGCGACATTTGAAATGATACTTGAGAGTACAGTTTGTTCAGAACAAAGTTGGAAAGTCATTTAATAGATTTTGCTCCACCACTGTGTCACTTTGCCAGGAACTGAAGAGCACATCCCCGTTCTGCCCTGTCCCCTCTCCTGCTGCTTTGCTGGCCGAAGCGCTGGGAACACTTAAAAATATTTGGCAATCCAACACTTTTCTACTTGCTCTTCATATCAAAGCTCGTAGGAGAACTCAATTAAGTTTATGAGCTTTTGTAAGTGACCTTGCAAGGGCCCAATTGTCAGTGCTGAGATAGCTGGCACCCAGCTTTTTAATTCCTGTTTACAATGGGAAAAATCTCCTAACACAAGTTTCTGTGATATTGACAAGCATCTTACAATTACAATAAACCAACAAAAATTTGTGAACTCTTAAAATTAAAGCTACCTAAGTGAAAGTATTATAGACCATAGTACTACATTAATAATATATTAATACTACATTAAAATGTTTTAACAGTTCAAAATAGATATTTTGATTGTTTACCATGGAAGCATACAACATCAGTTGTTGAATTAAAAATCTGCTATAGTTGGCAATGGGTGATGATGTCTCTTCTTCCTACAAAAAATCTGCTCCTAAAAATATGTTATTTTAGGAGGAAATTAGTATCTATTCTATAGTTCTATTGTGCCTCATTAGCTTTATTCTCTATCAATTGTTAATGACTCAAAAGAATATCACGACATATTAATGTCTTCCAAGCACAGCATTCCATGCACATATACACACCAAGTACTTACAAATTCCTGTCTTGTCAGTGTTTAGAAGGAGATCAGGACACTAAATAAAAACTCAATTTCTGTACAATAGAAAGTATGATAAAAATTACAAGGAAGTGCTGCACTCCTTTCTAAGTGATCAGTCAAACAGAACCAAAAGATCAGTTGTGCGCTCTGTGAGAAACAAGGTACACTATATGAGCAAATCCCAAGTCTGCAAATCAAGGTTTTTGTGAGAAGAAAAAAGACTTCTTGAATTTCGGTGTTGTACAATGGCGCTTCTGCTTCATATTCATCTGTCTGAATCACAGCAGACCATATTAACTCTTGTTCTAATTTCTGGCAACTAATAAAGGCAATAATTATGCTGAGGCATTCCAGCAACATTGCCTTTCACCAACAGGCAAGAACAGCTCTAGGACTAGATTGAGATGATGGGTTATACAGAGTAAACATCTTCTCAGGAGATGTCATATCTGATTCATACCTTCCAATATGAAATAAGTAAAGTAGGTACCAGTAGCTGGGATAACAGCACTTCGTTTTCCCTGTTCCCTTTGTGCTTTTGGGATTTCATTCTGGTTTTTCTGATGTCTTTAGACATTCGTACATCTTTAGGGAGGAACTTTTAACTTCAAGGACATCTGAATGACCCTTTTCAGCCAAAGAAAGAGTAAGCAAGAACTTTTGGTACTCGGAGCTTAATAACATGAAACCACATTCAGAAGTGCAGCTATGAACAAATCTGTAAAATAGTATCTTGCGTATTAGTGCACTCAAACGACCCAACACAGTTATACACAATTTTTTTTATGAGAGCTTCCTCTCAGTCTTAAGGAGATTATGTTCTTTAAATGCATCTATCTCAAATTGTTTGCTGGTCTTATTTTAGGAAGTGACATTTAACAAAAATATTATTCTTATTCACAACACTGCCTCTGGGCAACCTGTTCCAATGCTCAGTCGCCCTCACAGTAAAGAGGTTTTTCCTCATGTTCAGGTGGAACTTCCTGCACATCACTTTCTGCCCTTTGCCTCCTGTCCTATTGCTTGGAACCACTGAGCAGAGCCTGGTCCATCCTCTTGGCACCCTTTCTTCAGATACTGAGTGAGATAAGGTCTCCTCTCAGTTGTCTCTTCTCAAGGCTGAACAGGCCCAGCTCCCTTTTTTATTCAACACAGGGTAGATTTAGAGGGAAGTCAGACAATAATTATTGGAATTACTAATGACTCAAAATTACTTGAAGGCTCTGTAGAAGTCATATCAAAAAATGCAAATAACTCTTTGCCACAGCAGTTACTCCAGCGGAAGGAAAAGACCACAAGACAGTAAAACCTGCAAGTATTAAACACAGATGAGCCCTGCAATAAAATAATTCCCACACGAAGAATATGGTACTGTTTGGAATGCTGAATACTAAAAACACTGAGGTGTTGTTTGCAAAGAAACTCCTACTATTTTTAAAAAATTCTGAAGACAATAAGATAGTACAGAAACCATCAAAGTCTGTTGAAGTTTATTCCATTTAATTTACTTGATAAATTGACTCCAAATATTTTGCATTCAAGAGCCAGGTTCTATAGCATGGGAGAAATCTCACAGAGTGGGATTTTCCTGGAAGATAAGCCAAAGGCACGTTGAAATGAGGAAACAGTATTCAGCCTGGAAAAAGGGCAAGAATTCAGTATACTATATCTATCACAGTACCCAGAAACTTATTTACCAAAGCCAACATGAATTGAATGAAATTAGGAAGCAGAGTGGGAAGTCAGATATAAAGGGCAACCCTTAAGCCTCTGCAGAGCAGACCTCACTAAGAGGCTCTAGGTACAGGTCTCAACTTCTAAATTCTTGAAATCGAGAGCTTTTACAGCTCTACCTACTCCTTTCCTGTTTTTCAGGACTAATTATTTTCACTCCCTAGTGTCCTTGGAATCTCTTCTCTCATTTCCATGAAGTTTTCATTTGTGACTGAAAGCATTTATAAATCATGTATAATAGAAAAGAGAGATTTTCATTGCCAATGTGTATCTTGGGACTGTAGCATACACTTCCACATAAGTAACCTTTTATTTGTACTTTTTCCCCACCATGTGTGATACACTTTTGCGTATCTTTGTCCAGATTTATCCAGTCTAGTAATCAACTGTTATATTTTGTGTTAAGAACTGATGATGCTATTTTTATTCTAAAGAAGACATCTTACTGACACAGCTTACTGACAGCTGATGATCATCCAGAGAAACTGTGTTAACTGTACTGCTGGGTTTTTTTATTGTGGTAATTTTTGTCACAGCTTTTTCTACCATAATAAATACTAAAAATGCATGGTTTATTTGGTTTCATGTTCTATACAGTATTACATTCAGATTGCTTCTAAATACTCAAAAACAACTGCTGTTTGGGAAATCCTGTCTGTAGTTTCCTTCAAGAACAGACTGCCTTGTAAAAACAGAACTTAAGAAGACTTTTAATGTAATCAGTATCCCCTATGAATTCAGTATAAAATAGTTAATTAGATAAAAATATTCTCCTATTATTGAGTATGCACAGCAAGAAATGAACAGATACAGAATACTTTGTGCATATGACTACATTTCCACGAAATTCTGATCAACTGTATCCATAACTTTATGACTAAAATATGGGCACATTTCTTGAACATTTCTCATGAGCCTTTTTCATTGTATGCATAATTTTTGTTCATCATCACACATTACTTGAAGAACAGTATAACTTCATGGGACACAATAACCACAGGACATTACATCTATGCACAAGCAGATTCCCAGTTCAGATGCAGCAACTGGGCTGAGAACAAATATTTTTAAAAGAGAGCAAGATGAATTCAAACAGAACATTGTACAGCTTTAACATACAGCACTAAAAAAAAATTCCCTATCATCTGTAACATTAAGAAAATACAAAAGGATTAAAACATCTGCATCTTCCTCTGTTTTTACAGAATATTCCTAGGTCGCAGTATGTTCTCAGTCCCAAATGTCCACTATCCATTCTTTTGATTATCTTGCTGTTTCCCTTGGCTACCATGATTTTAAGAATAATTTTCCCATTAATGCACTTAATGTTTTGAGTGAAGAATTCATAAATGCTTATGCAGTTACATGTTTAAATTTGTCATGCATCACTGGAAAAATAAACCATTTACACTTTATTCACTCTGGGCCCATTTATGCCTCCAGAAATGTGAGATATATCTGACAATTTGGCATAAATTGCAACCCCAGTCAGTTTTAATGTTTGCAATTCAAATATAGGAAAATTACATTACAAATTTATAATGCAAGTACCTCTAATTTTAGTAGGGGCAAAGACCTTGCAAAAGAAAAAATGAAATTACAATAGAAATAACTAAACCACTGGAGTATACAGCTGGCATTCCTATACCCAGATTTTAATGTCCAAGGCCAGTACAAGTACTGCTGAGAAAAACAAGAACAATTCTGTTTTGTCCACAGATCCATCTGTAATTTTACCTTCTATTTCGTCTCAAATAACATTACTTTCAAATTAAAGTTTGTATTTTTTCCAACACTCTCCTCTGTCCCAGAATAAACTGAAGGTCTCTAAAAATTTCAAGACACTTCAAGGCAGCTCAAATCGGTTGTGACTGGGTCAACTGTTAACTTCTGCTTTTTTATTAACTTCTGATAGTAAAAAAACCAACTCCTAACTTTTACAACTTAAAAAGATGAAAACATATTCCTCTTGCCCTCCCCATCATATCTGTGAGGTTACTAAAGTCCCCAGAAGTTAGGAGCAGCAATTAGACATCTGTGGTAAATGCTTGTGCATGCTGTTACACAGTATTAACAAAAAATTACGAGGGAAACTTCTCCTTACTGTACAAAGTCAGTCAACAACAACTTTCTACCTGTAACAAAAATCACCCTCAAGACTCTTTAAAATTGCTGCCTGGTAGTCACAAACTCAGCACACCATACAGCATTGCTAAAATTACCGACAGATTCCCGTTTGGAATGCATCATTAATTTACTTCTCAGACTTGGCTGCCTAATGTCAAAGATCATGCAGGCTGAGTCGAGCAGTGCTATCGACAGGATGCATCACCCCCATCCAGCCCAGACTCCAGAGCCAGCAGACTGAGTGCAATCCCAGCTTCCTGCAGAAACTTCCATCCATGCAGCCCTGCGAGCTGGCACAGCCTGGCTGCTGGGAGCATGTGGCAGAGCCCTGGTTCCCCTGATTAGAGGGAAAACTTTCAGAAATGTCAAGGGAAGCAAGTCCTCTCGCATGCAGCAGACTGCTTAAAGTTCTGCACGCCCTTTCTGCTAATCAGATTATGAATGTAGCTCCAACCAAAATCAGTGGGAATTACACTGATAAATAAGTACAAGAGAAAACAGAGGAAGGGATAATATGTAGCTAAGCTTTTTGTCTTTCCTAGTGCTTTGAATCCCCTGAACTTTCTGCAGGACACCACCAGACCTGCACCCTGTGCAGCCAAAGGAAGACAATCCAGCAGCCACAGGAGCCTTCACAGAGGTTTGGCTCTGAAGGATGGAGACAACGCAGACCTGCCTCTATTAATAGAAAAAAACCTGTGCTGCCAGCAGAGAGAGCCAAACGTGTCATCAGAAGTTTGCTGAGGAAGCTTGCTCTATTACTCAGGAATGCTAAGAGCTGTCTCCAGTAGAAACTAAGGACTTGAAAAGAACCAGAAAGAAAGCAAATTACAATGTCATTTCAGTCAATGATTCTTTGACAGAGCGAGTATTGTATCACATTAGCACACACTAGACCAAGACCAGACAGAACCAAAAGAGCAACCCATCAATTTACTGAAAAGAAGCACAACTTCAGAAGCAATGTAACACACAAGTTTAGGGTGGTTTTTTTTTTATTTATTTTTGTGTTTTTCACCAATAACGGTGCATTTCAGACAAAACATATCTACAGCTGTTTCAGCTGTGTCAATCTTTAAATGCCAAGACCCACGATTTATCAAAGGATGAAAGACCTCCATGCAAGCCAGAGATGATTGCATCTCTGCAATCCTTTTGACCTTTAAGGCCAGAGAGACAGATACTGCTGCAGTCAGGAGCTCTCTCCATAAACCTTCCATCAAACCCTAGCTTACCCCCCTTCAGTAACATTTTAAAACAGCACTGCGAAATCACCATTAGTTCTATTACTTTTTCACACACAGGTGACATGTGCATCTTCAGTACTCCCTGACTTCTCACACTTTTGCAGTCTCTTCATAAGATCGATACTAATCCACAGCAGAGTAGCCTGTGAACAGCAGGTACTTCTCTCCAAGTTTTTCTCTCATCCATGTGCCTCGAGAACCTCAAGTAAAGAGAACTCATCCGAGGGAACCTTTTGTCCTCTGCTAGAAGCACATCAAATTTCATTTGTATTACCATTATCTTTCATGTTTCATGGTAAACATGAAATCATCCTTAGCTAACGTTCCTATTATTTCCAAGCTTTTTCCACTATCTTGTCCTTCAAACTACTTTTTTCATTTCCTATTTTCAAGTTGACCCAAGTGTACAAAAATAGAACTCTCAATGTAGCCACATCCTTCTCTTTGTGTTTCTGTATTTGTTTAATCCTTCCTTTCTAATAATATCACATATCTTAAGATTCAAAGCCCTACTTTGTCTTTTTCTTTATCTCTCTTTTCTCCCTTGGAATTTTATCCCCTGCTTTCCCTTTTTATGCGACTACATAATGCTCCATTTTTTCACATTATGTGGTATTTCAAGCGTATTTCACTATTTACATTCTTTTTTTCTTCTCTTCTCATTCACCTTCTGTACCATTGTAACACTACATGTATCACCATGTTACTTCTTAAGTAATTAACTGCGATAGAAACATCAGTCCTTTTTATAAGCTGAGGGAATTTACCAGGAATTGTAATTCTGTTAATTACATAAAAGTCAGCCTTCCTCCTCTGTAAACTCCTTTGAACTTGAGTGATACAAGGTGTGCAACAGAGCATTATTAAGAAGACAGAGATAAAAGATACTGTGCAATCAAGAAGATTTATCTCTTTAATACCAATGCTGAAACTCAATTTAGATATTAATAAAAGCAGAAGCAGACTGTGTGTGCACTCACAAGCATCCTACTTACAGTAAATTTCCTACCCACTCCAACCTGTGTTTCAGGGAAGAAGAGTTACTCCACCAAAGAGCCACAAAGACTGCTCTTTTTTTGCAGTGGGTACCACAATCTATAACTACTGACAGCAGAGCATGGCAGGCAGCTCTACAGCTTTCAGCTGAAGAGCTACAATTTATTTTGGGTATTTGTGGCTCGATGACCTTTCTGCTCAGTAGGTTGCCTTGGCACAGAGTCAAGGTTTGCGGCCCTCCAGCAGGGCTCGTATGGTTCCAAAGGCCAGAGGACACTTGGATAGGTAAAAATGGCTGTACTTAGAACACTAAAATGATGCTGCACTTGAAATTGTGTACATCAGGTACACAATTAAATGTTCTTTACAGAACACTGGAAGGTGCCCAATCCTCTAAATTACTGGTGTAACAGGCTAGCCAAGTAGTTTACAGAAACTATAGGGGAGAAATCTTTCATTAACATGCATAGAAAAATACTTTGAACATGCTATGGTATTTCAAATTTCAAAGTTCCTATACTTTCAGTTCTCACAACCACTGGCTGCTTAGGTCAAAAACATGGTTTAAAGAAATATACCATGTCCCCTAGATGCACTTATTGTAACCTTACTGCCTTTTCCACAGGTATAGGTCCTTCCTACAGTTGTCACAGACCTCAAAGGTAGCTTTGTTACATAAAGTAACAAACAATCAAATTGCTTATATTAGACAATGAAAATTAAATTTGTGTCAATAGGAGTCAATTTAACAAAATTATTCCATTAGGGATAATTCAATGAATTCATTTTGCAAATCAAATATAAAAAACCCCAAGGCACTAGATGACAAACAGATTTTACAGTCATCTTGTCTAGGTCAGCCTCAGTTCTTCCAAACAATTTTCAAAAATATTCACATGTGACAGCACCAACAGCCATTAGAGAGAGAGAGAAGTGAAAATATTCTCTACATAACTTAAAACTTAAGTCCCCACAGCTCCTAGAAGACCATTTAGTGCCTTTAAAAAGCCAGACACCACATGTAGCAGTGACCAAAGCTTTCCTGAAAATCACAAGCACAAAACCAAGGCTGATATTCACAGAACCTGTATCAAAACATGGAGATCTACCAAAAGGTATCTGAAGCACTTCTGGGCAAGAAACAACCTACTGAAAAGCTGACGAATCCTCAGCTCTTGAAAGACGTTAGATATTAATTTCTAAGCCTTGCAATTTCTGAGGTGAGGGTCCTTGCAGCAGTCAGGTCTGTCAGATGCACTGGTGTAAAATGCTAGCAAAGCTCACAGAAGCTGCCTGGTTTTTAAAGACTGTAGTAGGTTTGGTTTTTCTTTTTCACTGGGGAAGGCACTCAGGTAGGCACCTTGAAGCCTCAAAGAGGAACTATAAATTATGCAAGTATCACATATTTTGTAGAAAGATAAACCAGCATAGCGTGGTTTCTGTCCTTAAGAACATTGTATGCTAAAGATACAAGGATCAAATGCCAACTTCAATTACAGGATAGCAAAAATTTAGCAAACACTCTGATTCAGCAAAGTAGCTGGCCAAAATCTTAAGTTTAAAGCAGGTGAAAATTAAACAGAAATTTCAGCAGATGTCAAAGCATCTTGCTAGAGTACAGCCAAACTTTTTATCATGCACTTATCATCTTTGTGATTTAGCCTTGGACCCTCATATTTTCATTACACATGCACAAAGGTCACAATCAAATCCCCAGACAGGTAAAACTTCTGGAGTCAAAATCCAGATTTTCAAGGAGTTGAACTTAATCTCCACTTGTCGAGATTTAAACCAAGTGATACTTTGAGCAGATATCTGATTCTGTAAGGTGCCCTTGTACTTCACTGTAGGGTATGTCAGATTTTAGAAACATTAAAGCACTAAAAAAACCCCAACTATTTTCATTACTTCTTTTAAGTATCCTCAGAGCAATAGGCATTCTTTTTCTCAATTAAAATACTGGTTACAAATTATACTTACTAAAGAAGTGATACCTTCCATCACTTAGTAGTGAATAACTTTTATTTTATATTGCCAAAGATGGATGAAGTGATTAAACACACACCCCCCAAGAAAACCAAAGGGAAAGACATGAATGCAAGACTTAGATAAAACCATCTTCATCCTTTTATAACTATGAATTTCTTCCTTTTGCTCAAACAGTTATCCAGTTATAATTGTAAATTACTAATAGAATACACTGAATTTAAAAATGAAGTTAAAAATCCTTGCAGATAATTTTTGCGGGTTTATTTGTGGTTTTAGTTAAAGGAAAAAATGGCACATGAAGTAGAAATAATCCCAGATGCTACAGTGGTTTGGAGCTGCATCTATTTCTTTATATAGCACACAGTTGCAGTCATGTAAGTTGTCATTTTTGCGCTGGAATTTTCAAATCAGTTTATAGTTTATACATTTCTCATGCGCAACTGTGGGTTTAGTGAAACAATTTAAGGTCATTAATGTCTGCAACATAGGGCTATGCTATGATAGATAAACTCTGTATCAATCAACCAATTGAAATGATTACCAAAATTTACCATTTTCATGACAGCTTATATCTGTTTCCCTTTTTCATGTGAATTGGTAATGAAGGGATGGAGAGGAAGAAAAGACTTATTTATTTTCTTCCTGGTGACTATTCTTCAGTGCAAAACCATGGGTAAGGGTAAGTATTTCAGCATTCTCCAACATAATCACCCAAAATAGCTATCTGAATACCTCAATATACCTGATATTTAAATAGCCAGACCTGGAGCCCGTCATAGCTGCAGACATACGAGATTTCTACTTCCAGGAAGAGACACTGTGTGTGTGAGCAGTTTATCTATCCCTCAGTACTTCAATGGGGTATACAAACATCTCTCCACTAGGCTCATACGCAACCACAGCCTGCCTCATGAACACACTTAAATTTCTAAGTAATCTGAAACTTAATGCATTTTCACAGCAGGGAAAGGAAGGTACCTGAACCTCAGAGCTGGCAGTGACATCCTTTACTCCTGCACAACCCCACACTGCAGACAAGGTAATGCAGTTATAGGGAACACTTGTGGCAATATTTGGGACTTTACGAGGTCACTGAAGAAGCCCTAAAGGTTTCTACTGAGCAGTTGCCAGCATTTCCAGGGCTCTGCATGGAACTGGGATTTGACGATATTCAGCTGTGCGCTGGTAGTGTTGTATAATCATACATGATGGGGGTTTGCAAAGGGCACTGTTACTTACTCAGGAATTATATTTCATGGCTTACTTTTTTCCCCAA
The DNA here is from genome assembly GCA_036630365.1 of Acanthiza pusilla. Classification (NCBI taxonomy): domain Eukaryota; kingdom Metazoa; phylum Chordata; class Aves; order Passeriformes; family Acanthizidae; genus Acanthiza; species Acanthiza pusilla. The sequence goes on along the minus strand of JAXCHO010000073.1, from coordinate 34,266,704 downwards.
CAGGAATCCTAGTTTCTGACACAGAAATAGAGGATAAGGACAAAATAACTATATATTTTCTTAGTAAAAAAAGAAGAAATTCAATGTAAAAGACACTGAACGCTGACTCCCTCATCCCACTGTGTATTGCAACTTATTACAATGTACCGAAACAACTCCTGGGACTTTTTAAATAGTGCTTAAAGATATGAATCACACTACATAGAACACCTACAGTATCAAACCACTGAAACACGAAAAAACAGAAATTAAACTATAGTTATTCATGAATCCCCTCAAAATCTTCAAACCTTACTCTTTAAGTCTTAAACCCTGCATCCTGAAAGTCACAAAAATTTTTCAATTGATTTAAAAGTATGTAGCACAAACCCTTTACTAGAATAGATGAAAAGTCTAGAATTTAATAAACAAGTAAGTTCAAAGCCTGTCATTGTAATATTTCCTAGTATAGTTCCTTCAAAATACTAGTGTTCAAAATATGATGGTTTTTTCGTAATTCTTGGAAATATTTTAAATAATTATGATCTTTAATGACTCTATAATATTTTCATCTACCTTACACCTCAGTCTGTGTAAGTTTATCCTTCTACATATATAGAGAGAAGCATATTCATACATATCTGAAAAAGGCATACTTATAGAAACTTTGTTCATGCTTCTGTACTTACCCAGGACACATTTTTAGCCTTGGGTGTTTTTAGCATGGCAACATGCAAGGCTGAAACGACCAACAACAGTCCCACCAGCATGGAAAGTCAGATGGAGGGGTAGTCCAGGTGCCTTGGTTACCCCAGGGTGTAGAGTTCCTTAGCCTGGCTGACACAGGCACACTGAGCATGTGGTCAGGTAAGAATAAAAAAAGTCATTTTCCTTCCCAGTGTACAATCCAGTCAAACTGAGACATATCTGTCTTCAGCAGCAGCTGCCTGTATTTCTGTATATCCATGAAATCCAAAGTTGGCTCTTCTCTTCGAAAAGACAAAACCGAAAGTCAAAAGGACTTGCTCTCACAGACACTTCGCCTTCCCAGTGAGAAAATGCAGAGTCCAGTTATCCTCCAAGCTTCCACCGAAGCACTGAGCTCACAGGAGAATGAAGCCCAGCACTGGAAGCCACTCGCCTTCAGTGGATGTCAAAGAAACACACAGTGGCCGGCTGCACTGTTTAACTGCTGCTATGCCTGAATATTTCACAAGCCCAGGATCTTCAGAGTAATAAAGCGAATTAGGATCTCGATGTCAATAAATAATGCATGCCAGCAGCTCGGGCAGGTACCTGTTGCACTGTCTGTGCCCGTGGTGTGGTGGCAGCCACTTCAGCCCCGCCGAGGGCACCTGCTCTGCCAGCACCCCCCTGCAGCGCTGGGCTCACGGCCGGCACGGACACGCGTCCCAGAACGGCAAGCAAAGGCAGAAAATCACTGTTCCTGCTCGTTTCTCTTTGTTCCTCTGCCCTTCTGTCCTTTTACTTTTACCTCCTGTCAATCTAGATTACCAGAGCAGATCCAGGCTAAATTTTGCAACTATCAGTAGTGATTAGAGTGAGTTGATTGAAATCGGATTATACAGGAAGACCTCTGCTTCCTCACTCAGCACACGGGCCAGTACCATTTGCAAAATACTTATGCTTCATTGCACAGTATGAGAGCATTTGGAGCAGTCCATTACAAGAGAAACAGCACAGTGAAAACAAGCCAGACTGCACTGTCTTTAAAAGAGAGAGAAAAGGGATCCTGTTTTCAGTAGCTGCACAAATTTACAAGGGAGTGTTTCAGACCATTTCCAGATGGGAGAGTTTGCTGGATTCTCACAGATTCACCAGACAGAGTGAATATGTATGTCATCATTATTTCCACCACATATTCACCAGCATGTCAAAGAGTGGCACTACGTACCTAAGGTGCTCTGTGTACCTGCTCAGATATGGATCCAGTCCAAGTGCACCCACGTGGCATCTGAGCACCCAACTTGTGAGAAGCATCATCCTTCCCTGAGATAACATGGGAAATCCTATGACAGTATCGACGCAACTCACCAGGAATACTCAATTCAAATGCTTTTTTTCCAAAGCATATCATAAAAGCTATGAGGAAGGTGACCTGCCTGAACAATATTCAAATATATATATTAAATATTAATATGAGCTATGAGGTAAAAAGGTACAGTGCCATCCTAAAACAGTGATATTTTATCTTGAAAAGAAGAAAACAAAACACAAAATAGAAAAGGAAATGGTGAAACAGAACAAGGGAGCAACCTGATAAAAAGCAATTAAAAAAAATGTACAAGATTAAGTCCAGCTGACAGATACTGTGAATGTGACAGACAGATGCAGTTTGCATTACAACATACCATTTTTCTAGGACTTCCTAAATAATAACTTAATATTATTATCTACTCATGATACAGACCTAGATTACGCTTCAAGCATCATCTGTCACTTTATGCTGATTATTTAATGTATTTGCATAAATGCAATGGGTTTATGATTCCACGAATTCAATTTGTGGATGGTCTGTGATTTGTTTGTGGGTATTAAAATAATATTAAGGTCTTTTCCAAGGTGACAACATACACTCCTTATTTTGTTAAAAGAAACTAGAAACTGCTTATCTGACTGGGACAGAGATAAAATATGTGTGCTTCCTACTGGAAATGACTATCTGATTTCAGAATAATTACAATCTTCTGCTTGTTTGTAGTCCGCATTGAAGGTAATCAGAAGCTAAATCTGGTACACTCTGCATTGCATATACTAGGAAGAAAGTTTATATGCACACAGTTTTTAATTAGATCCCCCCTTTTTTTCATAAGTCTACTCAGTCTCATGGAGCTGAAGAACTATCTGTAGATTTAAATGACTGGGACTCAAAAGAAACAGTGGATGATTGCCTTCAGTAAGAGCACTGAGATTAAAATTCTGGTAGTTGGACAGGTAGAATACAAAGGTATATGACTGCATATAAATCCAGGAGTGCGGCAGCTTTACGCAGTGAAAAGTTCTCAATGAGATGTAAAGCAGTTATTAAAAAAAGTTCTGTTTCAAATATACCATGTCTAGACATATTAAAGAAAGTATTTCACAGAGAAATTACTTTATTCCATTCTGAAAGTTAAAGACTGTAAATCTAGAGTCTGTTACATTAGCATCTACCACAAAGGTATCCTACAGTACTGTCACTGATGTAGAATAGATTAGATCAGATCTGTCCCTATATACTGTGACAATAAATATAAACGTGGTCCTATACATACAAGCTGAAAAACAGCTGGCATTAGAGCTGTCTCCCTCTTAATATTAACTCAGTTCACAGCATTTTAGAGCAGCAGCTGCTAATGGCTTGCCACACATGTGCTCAAATAAAATGAACTAAATTTATTCCCTCACACAGAAGGATACTGAAATACTGAATTTTACTTTAAGCAGCTAAATTAGTGCCAATGGCATACATTAAAAAAAACAAAAACAGAAAGCCTACTGCTAAAATATAACAAAATAAAAGACAATAAAGGTTGAAAATTTAGATGTTAACAGAAATTAACCCTGTTATATGTAGGACCTATGGTGCAATCTTCAATTCCAGAGGACACAAATCTCATTGCAGAAAACAGAAGGCACTCATAAGAGGAACAATGCTGTACAATAAACCAAAAATGACAGAAATATTCTGCACCATGCATCCTCTCCTTTCTGATGTGGCACTTTTTGTACAGTCACTGCAACATCCAATAGTTTTTCTCTTTAATGAGCATGTTTTTAGAAGATGCTTATGAGGGAAGCTGCTACTGTTATTCTCATTTGATGGCTGGAATATAAATTCCAGATGAGTCCATTAGTTAATGAGGAATCTAGTCTGAGAGGATTCTGGTCTGATCCTTTCAAGAATTTAACATTCTGTAAAGCTTCTGTATTTAGAGCACAGTTGTGGACTTTCTCTGTATTGCATACTCAGCAGTTCTGCAAACAAATCTTCATCACTTCTATTTTGACACTACAGACCTGTTTTAAACTGGCTATTCCCAAATGGTGGTACACAAGACACTTAGACTATTAACAGAATCTCTGATTTAAGCAAAATATTCAGCCTTGCCAAAAGCCAAAAAAGCACCAAATCTATTTCCATTTTACTCACAAAACTATCCTGTCTTTGCCTGCCCCAAATTTACTTAGCTAGCTTTGCCTTCAGCAACAAAGTGATGTCTCACATCAAGAAAATTGATTTTTTTTTCCTGAGTATCAGCCATCCATTGATGAATATGGCTGTGATCCTAGGTAAAAGAGAATTTGGTTCTTGGTGTTTAAACACCACATTGCAGCATATACACAGAATTCTAGGGTGTTATACCTTTCAAATAACTGACTTCCTAATCTCAGTGCTTTCTTATTCAGAGGTTCTCCTTTTTTTACAGGTTTTAATAGAAGTTCCAGCACCATCACCCCCAGAAGAAAAACCAGATGAATGAATGCATTGATTTTGATTGCAAAAAGCTTCACAGTACTGCCCACAGCTGTCCTCAGGTCAGAGCTGTGGCTGAAACAGATGCGTGTTACCCACATCATTCATTTTGGCTCCTCAAGATAAGCAGACACTGGAATTAATGTGTCTTCTCTCCAGATATAAAACAGAAATAAGACTGTGGCCTTGCAAAAAAATGCTGCAAATTTGCTCATTAAAACTTGTGAAGCAATTAGATGAACATCACTGGAGTGCACTGCTTAATGAAGACCGTGAAAGATGCTCCAAGTTGCACGATTTCAGAATCAATGTGCATGGGATGAATGGAGGAGTCAGGAAGCAAGGCAAGAAGGCTCCTGCCAAGCTGCTACAGCCCAGCAGATGGGGAAGAAAATGGGATGGATTTGCAAAGAGCCAGAATACCCCCAACTGCAAAGCTGTGAAACCAATCAAAATTCGGATAACTCAAAGTTTGTTTAAAAAGTAATTCTTCAGCATTTGTCATAGTTTATAATCATCATTTGTATTTTCAAAGTATCTTATCTGAGGTACTGCAGCTGACTCAGAGATTATGTTCCTCAGAATAGGGAGAAATTCTATGCATATTAATAATATACAGTATTGGTTCCTGTAGTTAGTTCCTAAGATTGGTAGGATAAAATCTTCTTTCTATATCTGTCCTATTCAGCAGTACCAAAAAAAAAAAAAAGTTTCATAACAATGTAGAAAAGTCTAAAATAAAAGTGGATCACCAAAAGAAATGGGAGACAAAAAATATCTGTGATTCTAACTGGCTTCTGCATCATGCTTTAGAGGTAAATGAAAAATTCACATTAGATATTTATAAGTTGAAAATTAATTACATGCTCATGGCAAAGGAAAGCTTAAATAGTATGTAAATGTAGTATTTCAGTGGTATTTCAGTTCATTGTATATAAATAATAATGGAAGTACTAAAAATACTCAACTGACATTTAAGAGGTGGTGAGTACCACATATTAAATTGTATTCAAAATCACTAAGAAAAATAATCAAAATAAACTATCAGTAATCAATGGTACGCCAAATCAAACCTTTTTTGTAAAGAAAGGTATCAGTTTCTGAAGTAGTACATTAATTCTAAGAATGTGTCTATGAAACTAAATTCCTCAAGCCTTGGTGAGCAAAAGGAATTCTGGTATCTCTCTTTTTTTAAAATGCATTAATTGTTTCTATACCTGAAAAGTTTTGTATAATTCTTATATATGAAAATCAAAAGTACAGTGAGTACAATATGGAACTGATTACCCTCCCCCATTCATCTCTCATCCAAATATATTTACATTAAATAAATACTTTTTAATGCACTTATTTGAATAGCTGTGTAATATCCTTTACTATGAGTTACTGACAAGACTTGATTTTTTTTTTTTTAATTTTTCTGTTCTTTTTTTCATGGCCACTTTAACAGTTCTTTCAGAATACACACAGGGACAAAAAAAAGGAGCTGACTCATTAGTAATATTTTATACAACAAAACAACAAAAACATTGTACACACAATCAAAGCCATGAAGAGTATAACAGTGCTTGGGGAAACAAAAATTTATTTTAACTTTGTCTTTATTTCTAACCCTAATTAAATACATCATCAGATGATACTGTTTTCCTGTGGCCATCAATTGAAAGGTGTCATGGACTGAAAAGCCAAATACCCTAGACTACAGCAATAACAGAGTTTATTAGATGTTGTTGTTAGACAACATCATCAAGCATTTCAAGTCCAAATTGCTAAAAACAATGGAGGTTAGAAGGGTGGTATTCAAAATCACTACTAGAACTGTGCAAGCCTTTCAGAGAGACAGTTTCATTTTAAACTCACACAATGTTGTCTTTTAATCAATGAAATCATCAGTGAAAAGCCAGTTCAAAACAGAGTCTGTCCTACTATGCCACAGCATTCCTCAGGGACAAGAAGCATACTGCAAAAGCACAGACTTCAAAACAAAAATGCTCCCAAAAATGCTATTAAAAGATTACATTTGACTTACAGACCATGCATCAATAAATATCCTGGCTTATACAGCCTTTTTCTAATCTCTCTTTTCTCATGCCTATTTATATTTGCTATAGAGAGAATGATATGATGGATCTGTATCTCTGCTTCTCATTTTATAGCATCTACATGCAGAGAAGACAGCAGGAGTGGTGAGAGCAGCCAGTCCAGGACACATCAAGGGAAAACACGTGGCTCTGGATGAGAGTACCCTTGTAGTAAAAGTCAAAGAGACATTCTGGGGAGAAAAGACAGAAGAGGGGACAAAGAAAAGGTAATTAAATAAAGTTCAGCTTGGCCAGGTAATATTTATGTATTATATACACAGATTATCCTCCTGGGCTGCCCAACACAATCCAATATAATCAAGAGTAGTGTACTGGAAAAAGGCCACAAATTGCATCATCTTTCATGCACCAAATTAAATGTTCCAGCAGCAGAGCAAGCTCGGGAGCACATCTCAGGCGTTGAGGGATGAAAGCAACCAGCGCATGACAGACTGATGGGCAGCAATTTATGGTGCCTGGTAACAGGAGTGTCCTGTTGTCAGCCCTGCCAGACAGAGGCCTCCTGAGCTGAGAACAGGCCCTGGGACAGAGCACTCTGCAAACCCAAAAGACTTCAGGTGAAGGGAAAATGGGAGAGATTCTTAAAAAGCTCATAACCTGCCGGAAACATCTTTATTTCAACACTGTTCACAATATGTAACACTGAGGCTGCAACATATCTTCAAGTTTAGCTGGTGAAGAGGCAACATCGCTCCAGCCTCCTTCTCCTCTTCCTCCTCAGGAGGCAGGAAGAGGCAGTCGGGAGGCAGGAGGAGGCAGGAAGATGCAGGAGGAGGGAGGCAGAGGCCACAGCAGCAATGGCTTCTCTTGGGGTCTCTGTCCTCCTTCACAGCAAAGTACAGCCACTGGCAAAGTCTTGAAACTTCATTTTAACAAAATGTGTGAAGCCAGATATTGCCACTGATCTCTGAGACTTTAGAACACTTGGAGAACACGTTTACCTTGCACAGCAGCAGCCCACATGTTCCTATATATTCTTTCTGGTGCTGGGCTGGCACAGACATCCTGCCTCAACAAGCTGAAACCAAAACAGGAGAACCAGCCTTGGTGGCTGAAAATAGTCCTGGTCATACTTTCTCCAGCTTCCTGGAGTTTACATCTAGTTTTGGCAAGACTCCATTACAATTCCATCAAATAGGCCTTAAATTCATCCAATTTATTTTCTTTGGACAACAGATTTTGCCCTTCTGAGCTGTGAGTAACTGACACATTTTATTTTCTCATCCAGTTCTTATTGGGAAATGTAAAGAATTCCCCAGTCCAGAACGAAGGCATTTCTTATAATCTATTTTTCCTTGGCCCTAATGTTCACTGTCACTGGTCAGCCCTCCAGCTTGGATAAACTGTTATGATAGCAACACCACACTGCACCACTCAGTTTGGGAAGTACGCTGAGTTCTGAAGCTCAAACTGAAAAAGTTAACCTACTGAAATCACAGTGAGAGTTTTGCATTTACCTCAATAATTTAGTCACTTATATTCACAGAATCATGGAATTGTTTGGTTTGGAAAGGACTTCAAAGATTTTCCAAATGCAAGCCCCCTGCCACAGGCAGGGATGCCATTCACTAGATCAGGTTGCTCAGAGCTCCATCCAACCTGGCCTTGAACACTTCCAGGGATGGGGAATCCACAAATTCTCTAGGCAAAATAAATTCTTATATTAAAACTGTCAATGTAATTTGCTATATTAAATCAAGAAACCAGACTGCAATCATTTATTTAAAAAATTAAATTTAAAAAAAATTCATTTTCCACCTTCTAGGGCAGAAATCCACATTTTATGTGATAGCAAAGTGACAGAGAAGTTACTTTCAATTTGTGATTCATACATTTTTGTATTTGGAGAGCACCCCAGAGCCCTGTCACACACACACACAAAAAAGAAAAGAATAGAAGCTCTAAAGAAATTACTGCAAATGCAAGTTATGTTTTGTGGTCTAATTTGTCCCTTTTTAGCATGCGTTAAATTTACAACATGAAAGTAAAAAAACTAAACAGAACCCAGAGGCACATGTACATGTGATCATCATTCAATCAGCAAATTGCTTTGGGTCTCACTGACTCTGGCAGTTTTACAAAATTTTTATTTCCGGCTGGTTGAACTGTTCTTGAACAACTTTTTTATTTGACTGCAGTAGCCATAAACCTCTTTTCTGTCTCATCTACCATCCACGTACTCTGAATACATTTATTTTTTCTAGAATATACAGCTACGCTATTCCTTTTGTATTTTTACAGTATCTAAGAAAAATATTTTTTTCTGCCTGTAATCATGCCATGTCTGTAAGAGTACAGAAGGCCTTTCTGCTCAGTGTTCCTGAGACACAGCCTCACAATAACAACTGGTACTGTGAGCAAGCTTTTCACAAGAAGGCAGAGACATTTCCTTTGAATCCAGCCAGAGCTCTGCCATGAGCGACTGCAGAGAGTTCACTGAACAAAAGCCACCTCTGTGATCTCTGCCTGTACCACAGGTAAATATCACTATTTCTGGAAAGAGTGTCTATCCTCTCTGTTCTGTCTCCTTTTTATTTCTCTCTTTGAAGAAAAAGTTATTTCAATTCATGCCTGAGGTTTATTTCAGTCTACAGTACTTTGGCATTTTCTTCAAAATTTACAAGGATCATTTTATCCAGCTTAGAAACACAGCTAAGACTGGGGTCACCTCCTTAAATGTAAGTAACAGTACTAGGATAAAAACCTGATGACACGATGTCTATGTCTTTGGATCCAAAGCAATTTCAAAAATAAGTACAAAATAAAAGGAAAATATCTGGCCTAAACAACACATTTTCAAATACACACCTGGAAGAAGGGTCCCCTGCAGGAAGCCTTGTGTCTGCAGCTGGCAGGAGCTTGGCCAAGGCAAGGCTGAGCCACGTCACCGCGGTTCAGACCAGGAGAGATTTGCTGTGCAATTCTCCAGCTTTCCTAAAAAGCCTTCTTAATTAGTTTTGGGTTTGGGTTTTTCCGTGTGTGTGTGTGTGTGTGTGTGCGTGTGTGTGTGATGGGGTTTTTTGTTGGGTTTTTTTGGTGGTTGTTGGTTGTTTTCTAATTTTTTTAATTTTTCACAAATCATACTCTATATGGATGGGAAGATGTATCATCATAGATCATAACAAGGGAAACAGTTTTGAAATGGTTTTTGGCAAGCTCACTGGAGAGACCCATGTAAAAAGTGCTGTTTTGGTTCCCACCAGTAACTGGGACACACAGACTCATGTGAGCATAGGACACCCTTTTCCAGGGCAAACCTTCTGGAAGGTCACCCTGAACACACATTGGACAGAGTATTTCTTAAAATATACCGTGAATAAATTGTTTGACTCACAATAGGCTCGGATGAGGTATTACCCAGAAGCTTTCCAACCCTTGACACAAGTCCATTTAAGATTAAACAAAAAGATTTCCTTAAAATTTCCAAAGCAGTCAACAGTTAAATTTTTTATGAAGACAATGGCAAAGAAGCAGAATCTTTTTCCTTCCACAGACTTTCCTGTGTTTCTATTCCATTTTCCATCTTTCTGCATATCTTAACCCTCAGGGTGCAACCTTCACTGAGTATCTCTTTTTGGAAGCACTTAGCATTTTGTAATTAACCTGATCATTGCATTCCCCCTCAACCTTTGTCACTGAGATTTAATTTATTTCCTCCCAATGTACAGAACTTCCTCTCGAAACAAATCCTGTTTTGTTACCACAGAGATGCAAATATTTCCTTCTTAGACAAGATATCATTTCATGTGATTGCCTGGTTTAACGCACACTTCTTTGCCTCAGTTAGGATAACATTCCTTTCAATCATCCTGCGCTTTAGTGACTTTTTCACCTGTTGCTCTTCCCTAAGGTACGTACTGTAATTTATACGCAGCCTATACAAATACGTCAGTCCTTGTAGAGACTGTTACTAAAATGCAAATAGATTTAATAACTAATGGCATGGTGACAATTCAAAAGATAAACATGACAATACTATAACGATTACCAGCAATCATTAGACAATATAGTTTAATTAAAATCTGCAAAAATTCACCTGTCCATTTTACTTGAATTACCGTGGTACTGTGATTGCAGACATGTGCAAACATATATCTTTAATGAAATTAAAGATATATCTGTAATGAAATGTGTACAGTAGTTCATAACAAAATTAAGCATTTCCTCCACAGAAGAAGGTGCTGTGAGTGTGACTCCTCTCCACCTAGTTTTTCTATACATGTGGGAAACCTCCTCCAGGACTGTTGACTGCTGTTAATTTGACATCCTCTCTGAATTTCTCTTTATGATGTCTCTAATTCTTTCAGTTCAAGTAGCCTATTATTATTCCATATGAATATGATCTAAATTAATCTGACTTCTAACCTCTCAATTAGATTTTTGCTGATAAGTTCATAAAGACTTGCATGACTAAGCCTTTCTTTCCTTAGCTGCTAGGAAGCAAGGACCAGCGTCTTATATTTATTTTCTGATGCTGGTTTTGTGTAGGGTCATGCTGTTTCAGCATACTTTTAACATTCTGGGAGAAAATGAAGACCAAAAACCATTAAATTAACTGTATTACAACATTTTTCTTTCTTCTCCTTTGGACAACCTTTTACTATGTTTGATTCTGATTAGGCAGATAATTAATCCAACCAGTCTATCTTCTGAATCTTTTGCATGGCCTGCAGTGACATAGGCCTTAGAATGAGTGCTGCTCTTAGAAACAGTAAACTATCCAGTTTAAGTAAAATCTGTGGCTCACAAATGAATTCAATGAAAACAATATGAAGAGTATATTATATAATGCATGTAGCTCTTATTACCAACAAAGAGTTAAACAGACTATTTCTAAGTCAGGTAAAAGCAGAGAAACCTTAGAAAAGTTGTATTCACAACTTCCTAAAAAAACACGATCAGAAACTATGGGAAAAATGTTAGTGAAGAAGAAGAAAGCTATTTTGACTGGGATAGCTTTTGGAAGTAACAAATTGAAATAGAGAAGCAATAAATGAAGCAAGATGTTTCTACTGAAAATAGAGATATCGATGTCTGCTATAGTCAACCAAGTTCTGTGCACAAACACAGAAACAGAAGAGATTATAAAATTTGAAGATGGTGAGTCTTGATAGCAGTCTGGTTATAAACTCTGAAATAGACTTTACAGAGATGATGGACAAGATGAAGCATTTCTGCAGATATAGAATAAATAGGTCATTATTCCCATAAAGACAGTAATTTTCATTACTCCGTAAGAGATCAAAGCTTGCAAACACTACCTTCAAATTATTTATTTCCGGAAGCAACACAAACCCCAGGACCATTCCTTCTCTTGCATCACGCTCTAATGCCACACAGATTGCCCCGAGCCACACGTGAACACAGATGCATGATTGCAAATACACACTGCAACAGATTCTTCAGCTGTTAAACAAGTAGTATGTCATCCAAGTGAAGCAGCAGAGTGGTTCCATCTAGAGGAAGAGTGTGTAAAAACTACTCATCCCCGATGACTAGCTGTTTCTAAACAAAGAATAAGCATTAACACAGCACACTCAGTATAAAGGCCCTGCTACCTTGTACCATAGCTTCATGAATAATCTGTTTCTTATAGAAGTGTGTAGTGCATGCTTGGTTAGCTGGACAGAAATAATGTTGTTGCAAGCATCAGAATTACTAACATCTACAGTCTGGACAATCTGCTTCCATTGATGATGCAACTCAGGATTTCTGGTCTGTGAGTGCACACTGATGGGTCATGTGGAGCTTCCCATCCACCAGCACCTTCTCCTCAGGTCCAAGGACACCAAGTTCTTCTCCTCAGGGCTGCTCTCAGTCTGCTCAGAATACTCTCTGCCCAGCCTTTCCCTGTTCTTGGGATTTCCCTGATCCATGTGCAGGACCTTGGTCTTGGTGTTATTGAAATCCGTGAGGTTGGCACAGGCCCACCTCTCAGGTGGAACAAGATGCCTGTCTTGTTGGAGGGATGTGATCCCTTCCCTCCGGTGTGTCGAGTGCACCAGCCAGCTTGCTGAGGGAGATCTTTATCCCACTCTCCATATTGCTGACAAAGATGTTTAACAGTGCCCATCCTGAACCCACGGGAATTGGCTTGGGAATTCCACTCGTCACTGGTCTCCACTTGGCCACTGACCCACTGACGACAATCCTTTGAGTGCAACCATCCAGCCAATTCCTTCTGCACTAAGCAATCCACACGTCATATCCATGTCTCCCCAGTTTAGAGATCGGGATGCTGTGCCAGACAGCGTCAAATGCTTTGCACGAGTCTAGGTAGATTCACAGAATATTCTGAATTGGAAAGGACTCACAAGGATCAGTCAGTCCAGCTCTTAAAGAATGGCCTGAACAGGGACTGAACTCACAACCTTGGTGTTTTTAGAACCATGCTCTGACCAGCTTGCCTCACCCACCAATGCTGTAATCAAGTCGTAGAAAGACACCAAATCTGTCAGGCGTGATTTGTCCTTCATAAAGCCATGTTGGCTGTCATCAATCACATCCATATTTTCCATGTTCCATAACATACAGAATTATGTTTTCCCCTTTCCAGTCAGTGGGAACTTCACTGGACTGCCATGACTTCTCACGTATGATTGATAGTGGCTTGGCCACTTCAGCTGGCAGTTCCCTTAGGATCCATAGATGCGTTTCCTCAGGTGCCATGGACTTGTGCACCTTCAGATTCCTTAGATGGTCTCAAACCTAATCTGCTACAGCAGGCAGTTCTACATTTTCCCAGTTTCTGCCTTTGCCTTCTGCAACTTAGCTGGTGTGGAGCATTTTTCAATGAAGACTGAGGCAAAAAAGCCCTTGAGTACCTCAGCCTTCATGTCCCAAGTACCCAGGTCTCTAACTGTGTCTGGAGAGGTCCCACATTTTCTCTCATTTTTCTTTTATCATCAATACACCTATAGAAGCTTTCCTTGTTGCCTTTGACATCTCTGAGCAGATTTAGTTCTATTATAGCTTTGCTGAGACAATTTTTCTGTATTCCTTCAATATTCCCAGTAGAAGGGGATGTTTAATCAAAAGAGAACAATTACAAGACTTTTTCCAGAAGAGTTTCTGTTCAGAGAAGCACTCTTGCTATGTTCAACACTTCACAAATCTACTTTTTCCATTCAAACCTAAAAGTCTTCTTTTATTTTCCTCTCATTTCCCGATTACTAAGTTACTAATTTTGCCACTTTGGTTTAGTATAAAGATAGTAGGAAAGACATTAAGCATGGCCTTCTTCCATAGAGAATTCAGGGGACTCAATTAGTATTGTAGGACAGCCAGTTAATTTATCAAGACTTTACAGACTCATAAAATTGTTATGGAATGCCAACTCATCAGAAAATGTATTAAAATTGCCAAGAATACTTAAATTTTTCCTCCACCACTGAAGTCAGTAAGTATTGTATTCAAAGACATTGTACCCAAGAAGAGCAGAAAGAAAAGTAACTGCTGAAAGGAAAAAAATATATATTCAGAAAAGAACAAAAGAACCAAACCAATAAAACACTAAGAATAAAGGAGAAAAACATTTTACCAAGTGAGGATGGCAAAGGTCACTACGTATGAAGTGGGAGAAAAGGCAGAGGATAAAAAGCTGAAAAGAAATGAGGCATGAAAATGGGTTACATTTTATTTGTAACAATCTCTTAAGCTAGTTTTAAGTGTTTATTTTTAACAAACACTCTTTTTCAAGTTTCATAAAAAATATTATACTTTTGCACACATACTTGTGCAGCAGGATTCTGCTCAGTTTTATGGAAAGGAAGAGCCCCAGGCCTCTTTCCATATGATTTGTTCACAGCCACAGGATGAATCACTGGTGGGTTTGGAGACAGAGGTTACAAGTTCCAATTCCCACTTATTAACTCCAATAGACTAATCACAGACCATCCAGTGACTGAAGTGTCCAGTTTACTGCAAATTTGAAACTTATTTTCAGTAATATAACACAAGTTTCAGAAAACACAAAGCCTTTTTAAGAACACCTTATCTAAGCACAGCTTCAGAAAGCTCCAGCATCAAAACAGGCATAACATTCAAGTCAAGGGTACTACTGAGGGAGAAAGAGGAGTTCACAAGGGAGGCCAGCTGGTTTCACACAGCCAAGCCTTTCTTGCCAGAAACAATGCAAATAATGTCACTACTTTGATAAACCCAAATTAGCAGGTAATGCTCCATTTTAGTAACAGAGAAATAGTGATAGAATTACCAAAGGAAATATGAACTCAGCTTTAAGAGATGAAAATAGTGGAAAATAATTAAAATGGGGTTCTCTAATTCTTTACTGCAGTACAAAATTTAAATTTTGATACTGCTGCTGCCTTGAAATTTTACATATTTTACATCTATTACTCAAGCAATTGCATTATACGCAGAATGAAAAAGGAATGACAGTGCGCCCTTATTGCACATATTATCAAAATATTTTATCCACCAGCCATATCGTTATATAATTTTACCTCAGAATGCTCAATGAAATGCAAATGTTCCATTTAATTCTCCTAAATGTAAGATTCTTTTTCGAAAGAACCCCCTTTTACTAGTTAATTAAATTCTAAGGCAGCACATAGGAAATATAGCAAGAAGAAAGAGTTTAAAGAAGGGAGACAAGAAAACAGAGCCTTTGTAGTCCAAAATCTATGTTATAAAATGGAAAGAAATATTTTAAATAGAGCCACAGAGTCCAAAAAACACAATGGCCACTTAATGATGCGAAAGGAAAAGCAATTGGAACAAACGTGTGAAGTTTCACTTGAAAGGACTGGAGCTGCAATCAAAAGAGTTTAGCATCACTACTACTCTCTAGCATAATAAATACAGGTTATTAGACATTTGTAGCAGAATAAATGCAGATAAAGAGAATTTATTACTTTTAATTTTGGCTGTGCAAAGTTTGCCAGTCCTGGTTTGGTTGGTATACAATGACTAAGAGAGTCTTGGTTCAGATCACTTTCCCTTTAAATATTGCCACATCAGTTTATTCCACTTTATTCGCTGACTGTCTTCTTCCCATACTACTAAAACAAAAAAATAGAAAATTAAGGTATAGAAAAAATGCAAAAGGACATCCTAGAAAGAACTTAAATATAGAAAACATCCCCCCAAACCCATAGATTATGAGTTCCTTCCTAACAGTGCTGAGGCACCCAGTACTGAGGGCAGTGCAGTCACTTAAGAAAGTTAAAGGACTTTTTCCTTTTCCAGCCAGTTCCCTTGATCTGTAAATATAACATGTTTATGCTAAAAGAATTCCTTCAAATGTCTTCATCAGTAAACCACAACTTGTTTATACTTTCTTTCCTCCTCCTCAGCATGTGCTTTTCTGCCTACAATACACAAAGAAGAGAATCATGGACATAAATTCTGGTAAAAGTTCATCCACAGCTGCCTTAGCCTGCAACTTCTCCCTGTGTCCTTGTGAAAAGCTCAAACTTCCACTAAAACTGACAAAAGCAGCAATGGAGAAAAGAGGGATAGATGCAAGAGTAGAGTTGATGGCACAGGAGCATTAGGGGGTCACAGAAATAGCCCTGGCAGGTGCCACCCTGGACAAAGAACAATATCAACAGAAGCAAAGGGAGTTTTCAAATGCAAAGCAAGAATTCTGCAGGTCAAAATGAGAAGCATGGTGGAGGAAAGTTAAAAAAGTAGCTCTACCTAGGAAAAAAAAGGTATGAATCAGCAACAAAGAAGAGAAAGGGAGGTGGCAAGCAAAAGGAACAAAGAGAAGGACAGCATCTGCTACGGTAAAGAATGGTCAGGTGAGAAACATTATTAAGTGATAGAAAAGATTACAGTCTCAAAAGGAACAGAAAAAAAAAACTCCTAGTACAAATCTAACAACACCAAAAAGAGAACATTCCCTCAGGAGGTCTGAAATATCCTCCAGACACAGGCACAAAAAGCCTGACGTCTGGAGCCCACTCACTGCTGCAGGCAGAAAGCTCTCCAATTACAGTCCCCACCATTAGAAAAGAAGCATCTTGAAACAAAACCATACCAAGGTCCTTTAATTACATTAAACTAAAATACACAGTACAAGCCATACCATAAATTTCACTACTAATGTTTAAATAAAGTTTATATTGTTTTGGAATGCATTTTTAAAGTTTTTTTTTCTTTTTTATATCAAATTATAATAGTCTTTTGTTAATATTAGAGCCAGAGTAATGAATATTTGCCTTCCAGACATCATCTCCATGCTTTATCAAATTAGTTATTTATCTGAGAAAAATATTTAAAACATCAGCTCAGACTTATTCTGAATAGTCCTTCCATGTAAGTAAAAATGTAATTTGATAATTCTAAAAAAGAAGTAAACCAGAAAAGCCCACTAAAGTTCAAAAAGTCAGCCACATGAGTTTTCAAACAAATCAGTATTAAATTCAATGTTTGGAAATCCAGACAGCTAAAGATTTTAAGCCATTATTTAAAGTACAATGGATTCCAACTCATGGCTTGCCCATCCAGATTATCATATGTTGGTCCTCCCTGGCCAAATTCACCAACTCCTTGTTTACACAGCTGTAAAAATGGCAATAAACATGTCCTCTGCAAACACACCTGCACCCTGAGAAGCCAGAAGGCTCTGCAGCACACTAGGATGCTCAAGGGGGTTGGAATTTCCTGTCTGTATGCTCCAGCAGATGCCTTCCAGACACGGATTTGGTCTCTTCCACACACACTGACTAGAACAGTCTTTCAAGAAACTATATAGACCCTCCTCCTCGATTTCACTTCCCATGGATTAAAAAGTTCAGTCAACCCCTATTATGTTGCCATAAGAACATTTTTTCCAGTTTGGCTGGCAATTTGCACCACAGCAAATGAGATCACTCACAGCAGTAAGAGAAGGCAGCACATATACAGTGAAGCAAAGTGGCTGACAGAACTGCTCTGGTCAGAAACCTGCAGGCTCTGGAATTATCTTGGACTCTGTGTCCAAACAGCCTTCACTTCCAGACCCAGGGAGAACAGAGAGCTGGAGACAGTACAAGAATTCTGAGTGACTTCCATCGGATTGCAACTTCTCTTGAAGGCTGGACCAACAGTGGGCTAACCAACCAAATGGACCAACCAAGACTGGACTAAAGTCTGAAAACTAAATAAATTGGTCAGTCTTCAGGTTCCAGTGCTTTTAGATGTTCTGTACCATGCAGGCAGTAAGAATTGTGAAAACATTTCTGGGCAACACACAATTAGTACTAATTTTTTAGACTGCACTTCCAGAAAGAGATGAGATTATTCACTGGAAGGACTTCACTCAGCTGCTCCTCCACACTACTCCAAATAGATCCTATTTGACAGATGACCCCATCTCACAGACGTGAATGATGGAATAAGCTGGAATTATCTCCAGCTTTTGCCATGAAAATGTCCAATATGGGGGTCTTTATTTCTGGAATTGAATCATATGCAGTCATAATGTCCATATGACACTTCCTACCTTTAGAAGATGCAGATTATTCCACACCACATTACACAAGTTGCATTAAATGACACCTTACTCCCCAGCCCATCACCCTGACTACCCACCCAGAGAAACCACAGAAGAGGAAGAGTGGAAATTTTCTGGTTTCAGGCATTACATGGTGCCACAATGAAGGAAGAGTCAATGATCAGGCAAGCCAAGAGAGAATTCCTGTGCCAGATTTAATCTTGTTAACATTGTATGGTCTGCACACCACTCATTAGCTGCAAAACTTGGAGAGAAAGTAAAGGTGGATACAACCCATCCAGGCCTTCAATTTCATCCCAGCAGACAGATGCAGGACTAATCTCTGTGCATGGCAGTCTAATATGCAGGAGATCACAGAAAGGAGCAATATATGAATGCAAGTATCTTCCCTAGCAGCTATGCTGCTCCTCCAAAGAAACAATGGGATCCTGTGGAACTAAGGGTAGTGATATATTCTGGACCCAAAACATCCTCAAAGGGATTGATTATGCCTAAGATTTGCAAAGGACACAGAGCAGAACAAGCTGTATTGCTGGCACACAACAGTCAGTTAGGTTGGGTCATGTGTTTCAGTTACATAAAGTACAGTACCTTAAACTCCCCAAAAACATTTAAAAAACCCCAAACTTCCAAGACAGATCACTTACAACTACAATTCATAAGCAACTTCAGAACTGTAAACTATAACCCAGAATAAAAGTCTAATTTTTTCCCCAGTGAGTCAGACAGTAATAAAAAGGGTCATATCTTGGCTCACTTTAATTTCAGTGCTTTCATCCCAAACGAATCACGCACTACAACCTCAATTAGTCCAATGCCATTGGGAGTGCCAAAAATATTTAATAATAACGGGTTTGGATAATCAAGGATTCAAACAACAGGGAGAATTTTCATTGTAATTAAGTTATTTAAGAACACGGTCATCTTTCACGTAATAGCGTTCAGACCAAAAAGATCAAGGACAAACTTCATTTCACTGTCCTAACTAAGAATGAGCAACCTTCTCCTTTGTAAACAGTTAGTGAGATATTCCACGAGGTCCATCAGTTTTGCTCAATACCGTTTACACAAAAAGTACCACAAAAAAAGGTACAAAGCTTAGTACTTTATAAAACATTCACTAAGCATCTTTCTCTCCATAACCCACAAACACCAAAAAAATGATGGAGTTCATGAGATTCTGTCTAGATAATATTATTCACAATGGCTGGTGCCACTGTTAAATAACAGCAACAAGGAGAAAGGAAAGGGTGGGTGATGCATCTCAAGAGGTCATTATTTTCATATGCCCTAAACTCCACTGGCATGAGAGAGCTAACAAGAAGTGTTTCAAATGTATTTGTATTTCAACTTCTGTATAATTGTGGGAATATTATGAAGTAAGTATCTGCATAAGAGATGTCCAAGTTTTGATTTTATACTGAATTGATGGTTAAAAGTAACCACACATTGATTTTTGCATAGTTTACACAAAATACAGTACTGTTTAGGTTCTTTATCTTATCTGATGCTCCATACTTCTGCCTGCTTCTTACAGTATCAACTGTTGCACCAGTGAGAAAAAAATACAACCAAAGTCAAATTAGCTTTGTGCAAAACAACGTTCCTATTTGCAGTTGTTTACATCTCTGCAATTTGTTCTGAAGGAGAGGTTTGGGGTTTTTTTAATAATTCAATTCTCTCCATTAATCCCTTACACAAACTTTGACTTAGATAACACCTGTTTATGACCTTGTTTGTTCTGTGATGAATTTTTAAGCATTTCTAAAAGACCTTTCTATGACACAGAGAAACCCACAATAATTCTGGCAACAGAACTGTATCTTCTGATACCTTTGCTCTTCTCTTGTGCAACAAGCTACAAGCTGCTTGTTGCTAATACTCAGCAATTTCAATTTGCAGCTTATCCTGATCATTGCAACCTCCTGTTTCTTATCATGTCTATCTGACAACTGCACAGAAGAATAGGAGAGCAATGTTAAAACATAAATTAATTACTTGAGGGTTATCATGTCAGCTGAGTATAATTCAGATATATTTCAGCTAGTATTTGATCTTTTACATTGCTAATACTTAACATTTGGTGTTGGCCTTCCTTGTGGAATTTATTGGAGACAGCCATTTTGGAAGACAGAGAAGTCATATAATACCTGAGTATTGAAATATCTGGTTCTGGAAAGAAAATACACCATGCAAACCATCAGACTGTACTTCTGCCATTGTACTACTGCTCTTTTTCAAAAGAACTACCTCACAAGATTATTTTTATATTTTCTTAGGATCTTTCCAATAAATTTTGTGCCCAGTCCATAATTGCTTATAACTTTAGCTGATTTTTAGTTATCATAAATGGATAAGTGGAGATGTCCTTTTCTAATGACTCCACTTACACAGAGCTACTGGCAAGAATAAATACACAATTTTAAAAAATTAGTCAGAACAGTCAGACTTCCAGTCTTTTAATACTACAGGTCATTTTAAAAAAACCCAAACAACATATCCTTGAGAATATGAACAAGCTACAACAAAATAGATGGCAAGACTCATACCTGTTAAAAAGATCCTTGTGTCTTTGGGCTGTGAAAACTTACTTCACAGGACTTAGTGCTCTGGTCAGTCATTCAGCTATGTATTAAAATACCTGCCTCAGCCACACTATACCATCTAATACATTAGGAGTGGAACATACAAGTCAGCATCATTCTAATGCAAATGGAACTTACATAGGAAACCCGTACTCGCCGTCGGTGCACCAGCCCACAGCACTGCATGAAGAGGACAGCAGACAACGATCTGGGTGTGCTTTCACCGAGCTTCGGTCATTCCTGTCTCCTCTGAGACACTGTCCATTTCTCTTCACTTTTCAGTCCCAGGTGCAAGGGAACAGGTAGCAAAACAGTCACACTTCAGCTCCGAAACTATCCCTTTAAATTATCTTGAAGACAGACGAAACTTACTTTCTCTGAGTAAATTAATGTCTTCTGATTCCGATGATTTAAAAAGAAAGGCAGAAAAAGCCCCCAACAAAAAAAAAAAAAAAAAAACCCAGAGGCACGTCTTTATTTCCTCAGCATCCAGGTATTACAAAGCAAATTCCATATTCCTGTACGTCCTTTACCACATGTGGCGTAAGGTTTGTATGAACCATTCTGAACTTAGGAGAGATAGAGACGTAACAGGATCTTTATATCTCAGACTACTGCAACCTCTGCTTTCCGAAGGTCTCTTGCTGCTGCTGCTGCTGCCGCTGCTGTTGTTATTGCTGCTGCTGCTGCTGCTATCACAGCTTTCTTCCCAATGCACAAAACAGCAAGAGCATCCTTGCTTCAGCATCACCTCTGCTCTATCTTAGGCATATCTGATTTGTTATTTAACCCTTCCCAACAGCCTGAAAAATGACGGAGTCTAGACTTCAATTCACTCTGGATTCGCAAGACTACAGAACCACCCTCCAAATAGGCAGATGCTTTGTCTGGCGAGACGTGTTTCACATGAATTGTAGGCAGGACTGCTGAGTGGCCTTGCTACCTGACTTGCATCAGAGGCACAGTCTCCTCTGCTGACACTGTTTACAAAAGAACTTGAGAGAATACGGAAGCTCCGAATACACACTTAGAGAACTAATTAAATACTTGGCTAATTGAGACTTACAGATAATGATTTTGAAAAGACAAATATAATGAAAAAATATTATCCTTAAAGCAATAAAGGGACACTTCAGAAATCAGGTCAGATTAAATTAACCTGTTTATCATCACAGTTCATCACTTTTCTTATGGCAGAAACTCAGTATTCCAACACTGAAAAGGCTTAATAGCTACATTATATCTTAAAATTCCATCCTTCACTACTTTATGGCAGTGGTCTAAGAGTCTCAAATGTCTCCAGTCTGTCAGAGGAATACATGAGGTACTTAACTCTTTCAGCACTGGCATTTCGCTAAAACTAGGATATGTGATGGGATTAAAATAGTTATTTAATAATAGTTACTATTACAAAAATAATAGTTAATAAAATATTTTAATATTAACTGCAAATATTATTATTAAATATTTATTATACTGTAATATTATTAAGAGTTGCAATGAGAAAATTAGAGATTATACCAGTTATCCCTATACTGTCTTTACATAGGCTCTATGATGATGACTAATGAAAGGGTAAATCTTCCCAAAAAGGTAAAGAAAAGGAAGATGGTACTCTTCAGAGACTGGTTTGGATTTAACCTTGAAAGATGGGAATCCAAAGAAGGCAAGTTATCTGTGTGTGACAAAACATTATCAGCTACTCAAGCCAGCTGAATGGTCAGAGTTTTATTCCAGTGTAAGGTAAGGAGGGTCTGCCCACCGAAGTAAGAAGCCCTCTGATTCTATGATGGAATCACATAATGAAGAGAGTTAGCATTTACAAGCCCAAAGTCTGGCAACTAAAATTCACTTCCTACCAATTTCAAGTACGCTTCTTTTTCATGTGCAACATCCCTCTTAAAAAAATAAAGATCAGTGCTGCTAAGCATCCATGTGTCTTTGGGGACAAAAATGCCTGTTTAGCCACTCAAATATCACCAGCTGGTTTGGGTTTTGGTTTGTGGTGGGGATTTTTCGGTAGGTTTTTTTTTCAATCCAACTAACAACCAGCCTTTCCTATGGACACCAATGGACCGACTGGTCTTTTTAAGCCAAATGTACTCTTGGTGTAAAGCCACAATTGTTAGTGAAGATGTATTGCTGATAACTCATCTTAGCTGGACCTGCAGATGCTCTCAGCATCTTAAAAAAATATAATAAGACTAATAAAATTAAAAACAGGAAATTGTGGATGTAAGGACCTAAACTATACACCTAAATCTAAGTTATCTTTATTTTACCTCCTACCACACAGTCTGATATATATTGATTTATCTCTAGCAGAAGAACAGAAGCTGGTACTTCCCAGTGACACATAAGGAAGTGTCCTTGTAACAGTTTCACAGTTCAAAAGCAGTATATCAGATCAATAAGCAATGCAGACCATTAATCTCTTCAGATCAGGACTGCTTAGAGTTATTCTAATAAAACCATTTAATAATACCAACAATGACAACTAGCAGGAAGAAAAAAGCATTTTGAAGGAGGACATACTGAACATTATCATAAAAAAGTGTAACTTTCCAAAATAGCTAATGAAATAGAACTAGACAGAATAAGAGAGCAGTTGCTTACATAGGAACATAACAATCAATTCTCCAAAATCTCTCCTTATAATGACTACTTTTTACTCTTGGGGAAGATCCATACATAAAATAACACAAATATAAAAGCTGTGCATCAGCTATATGTTACACATGCAACTTTTTTTAAAGATCTGTGAAATTTATTTGGAGATTATCAATAATACTGGCTTCACATAAGTGTTTCTTGCACTGGTAAGGAAACAATATGAAAGGTAGCCATTAATTTTAAATATTTCAATTGTTTCTGAGGAACATAAATCCATCTATGTTTTTAACTCTTCCTGAAACTCATCAAGAAGATCCCCAGCAACCACAAGCATCTCTTACAAAATCAGTGTCAGAACCTTTACTCAAATTAGTCTGTATCTATTCTCAAAACCAAAGATTTCATAATTTAAACATAAAATCTCTCCTTACAACACAGGCAGGAAAATTGTTTGGTTGTCTCTCTCCCTTCCTATTCCCAATTACTAAAATACTTTGTCATGACTCTACGTCAAACAACTACCTAAGACAATTTTTCAAATGTCTGTGTTGCTTTTTATGGAGAGGTAAGGAAAGGATGACTATATAGGGATAAAGGGGACACAAGTATGGCCAAGTCAAACTCATCTGTAATTGAAATCCAGTAGAATTTTATGTTCAGCAAATATGACTTTGTCATAGTCCCCGTAGGACAATGCAGTGAATACAGAATCAGACCACTTACATTTTCTGTTAACAAAAAAAAACTTCCATGTTACCTTAATTGAAAGTGTAACAAGGTACATAACACAAAACCAGCTTAAAACCCCAAAAAACCTTACTAAAAGTCAGAAACCTATCAAGCCAGTAAAAGGTATTTTTTTCCCTGCTCTAACATTAAACAAAAAAAATCTGTGAACCTTGTTTTCCTTCTGATGTCTTTTTGAAATCACCTTTTAGTTAGCCATTATCATTAAGACAATACCAAGGTTAATGTACTCAGGGATTGATTTTATTTTTGCATACAGGGCAAAATGATAGCACCTTCAAAAAAGGAGCTTATCAGACACATACAAAATATTTAGAAGACTGGTACTAGTACTTTGGGAGCAGGAAAAAAACAGTGAAACATATACCAACAGGTACAATGAATAAGGAGAAAGTTTAGAAGTGTTTTGAAGTAATCAGTGAGGCTAATTTTTCAATTTTTAGATGCAGCTTCTCCAATGCTGAAAGAGCATGGAAGGAAGGACAAAAGCTCTTATCTGAAATTCAATGAACAGGCTGGCATGAAAAGTGTAAAAGGAATGAACCTTTAGAAGGTAAATGAGCGATACAGCTATTTGTATTCTCCTCAAGTGCTTTATTTCACAGGTTATATAAACTGAAAGGTGAGAAAAGAAAAAGTGGCTGTCAGAGAATTGTTATCATTTACTTTGATTGGTTTCTTCAGCTAACCAGCACTGTCTGGGTGAAGCCTCTGCCAGCTCACAGTCAACTGAAGCTCATGGCCAGATCTTCCATAATGTGATCAAGCGAATGTCCAGAGATAATGAGATGGATCTGAAGCATTCAGTGCCAGCAAACTCAAGGCACTGCTTCTCTAGCTACCTCAAATGGCATTGCATCCACTCCAAAAGAGAGCAATGACAGAATACAGCCATGCTGGATCCTTTTTCTGGTTGAAAAACACCCAAAACACGAGACACAACCTCTCCCTCCAAACCCTGTATAAAATGTCACATTAAAAATTACTGTCTACCCTATGCTACCTCCAGGACCCTTTACAGATAAGTTCCATTAAATCATTATTTCAATTTATCCACAAATTGGTTGAGGTAGGAAGGCACTGCTGGAGATCACTGAGTCCAACCCCCTGGTCAGAGCAGACTCAGCTGGAACAGGTTTCTCAGGGCCATATCTGAGTTTCAAGTTATCTCCAAGGATGTAGGCTCCATAACCTCTGGGCAACCTATTAAAGTGCTTGACCATCCTCAAAGGAAAAAAAAGCTTTATCTTGCATTTAACAGCAATTGCCTGTATTTTGTGGCTCTCGGATTGGCTCACTCTAGAATGTGCATGTCCCCCTTCTCCTGAGGAACCCAGAAGTGCATGAAGCACTCCAGATGTGTTGCACCAGTGCTGAGCAGAGAGAGATCATCTCCTGCCTGCTGGCAGCACTTTTCCTAACACAGCCTAGAAGGCTGGTGACCTTTGCTGCAAGGACACGTTGCTCGCCCATGCTCCCTTGGATTCCACCAGGATCCCGGGGCCTTTCCTACAAAGCTGCTTTGTAGATGATCTGCCCCTGTCTATATGGGTGTATGGAGCTATTTTTTTTCTGGGTGGACAACTTTGCCTTTCCATTTGTTGAGCTTCCTGAGGCTCCTGTCAGACCATTTCTCCAACCTCCTGAGGTCCACCTGGATGGCAGCGCAACCCCCGATGTATCCTCCACTTCTCCCAGGTTTGGAGCATCAGCAAACTTGCTGAGGGCACGCTCTGCATAAATCACCCCAACTATTAATGAAGAGGTTAAACTGCATGGCTCCAGGACCACTCCAGGGGCACAGAACTAGTGACTGACTGACTTCCAAACACAGTTTAGTCTTCCAGTTCTGACAAGTTTCAGTCCACTTCACCATCCACTTACTTAGTCCAGCTTTTTATCTGTGAGGATGTGCTGGGAAACAGCTTGGAAAACCTCACCAGCAGCAGGATATACAGCATCCACTCTTCTACCCTTCTACCCTAAGCCATGTATCTCATCGTAAAAGGCTGTCAAGGTGGTCAAGCCTGATTTGCCATGTATAAATGTGTGCTGACCACTCCCAGCCACCATATGTTTATGCATATGCTTAATATGGATAAACATACAGTGCTGGGAGAGGTCAGCACCTCTTTCCAAGAGGACTTGCTCCAGCACCTTCACAGGGATCAAGGCAAAGGTGACCAATCTGTAGCTTCCCAGATCCTCACTCTTCTCTCCCTTCATGAAGACTGTGGATGTATTTGCTTTCTTCCAGTTCCTACAAACCTTCCCCAATCACCATGACTCTTTATTAAGACGCAATTTTCTGGGATGTCAGTTTTTTAGTATGGATACTCAGTGTAAATCACTGTCCTTCAGAAAGGCCTCTCCCCCTAAAAATTTACATGCACATTTAGGTCTGATTTTACCAGTTGCATCATTACAACTTCATTCTAATCATGTGAATAAATTCCTAAATTTACATCAAAATGTTTAATTTTCTTCTAATTGTAATCCTTTTAAAGCTCTTCAGGCTCACTTCTTAGTAGTTTATCTGACTCAGTGTTTGTGAAATAATGTACTATTTTTAGCTAAATGTTTTTGGCATATTGGCCAATTTTTGAATAGATTAATTTACTCATTTCCATTTTACATGAAGCACTTCAGAGAAACTGATATGAGATATTTTAAGCCACTCAGTTACCTACAAATAAAATATTTTAAGTATTTAAACATCCGTGCTAAACTGGAAGGCTCTATGGTGACAGAGATTATAACAAAAATATCTGACTTTTTGGCAGAATAAGCTGTTTCTGAATCCCTCGTTTTTCTGAACTGTAAAGAAAGTGATGCAGTCCCTCCCCCTAAAAAATCAAAACCAAGTGAAAAAATTTTATTTTGTTTATGAAGCTACAAGTAAAAAACCTATATGAGATTCTCAAAAACAGTCCAACTTTTACAAAGCATTTCATAAGTATTATGCAATAAAGTACACACACAAAGAAAAAAGAAAAGTATGAAAAATCTGGCTCTCAGAAGCTACTGGATATAGCCCTAAGAATTTGATTTTTCTCAAGTGGTGTCATTTTCCTCCACATGACATTTTACTGATCACATGCTATACTCAATTCCTCCCAAGGCTTTTCAAGAACCTACTTTTGTTGATGTCTAACTTTTCCAACTGCTTGAAAGACCACAACAATGTTTTTCAGTCAGCTGCTTTATTAATGGTATTCTAAATTGATAATGCTACTGTATCATCCATATATGATCTCTATTGTCTGGGGAAAAAACAAAGTAACTAAATTTAATATAAAAAAATACACAATACTAGCTCAGGAATTCTGCACTCAGATAACATTTGTAAATAACAGTTTGCTGATTTAATCACTGACAATGAGCTTTTGCAAAGTACAGCTCCCACCTTCCTGTCTTTCATCAGAAAAGAATGTGGTTGACTTTCTATTAATGTTATAAATGTCTTCTTCTCTTCCAGCCTTTCTCTGGAAAAGAATGTCAGTGCTAAGGAGTCTCCATGTTCATGAAGAGGGCTTCGTG
Source organism: Acanthiza pusilla (assembly GCA_036630365.1). NCBI lineage: Eukaryota > Metazoa > Chordata > Aves > Passeriformes > Acanthizidae > Acanthiza > Acanthiza pusilla. Next base: position 34,239,197 of record JAXCHO010000073.1, on the reverse strand, counting down.
ATGGCTGCCTCTACCTCAGAGCTGTATTGTTCAATTTTTAATTTTTAATTTTTTTTTTCTTATAAAGCTGCTGAAGTTGCATGCAACTATTTCTAAGCAGACTGGAAAAGAGCAAAACCCTTTTAACCTATACTAATAAGCAACATTTAGATCTTGCTTACAATATCTATGCACACATAATTACTGAACAGAAATAACTTCAATAGTTTAAAAACTATCCTTTAACAAAACAGTTCCTCACTGTTGCACAGCTGATCCTGAAAAGAAGCAGTGTATGCAAACCCTACTGTGCCTGTTAATCTAGAGAGGTAATGCAAACTGCAATATTTTCGAGCTCATTTTTCAATGTTAAAAGCTCTCGAAAGACAGATAATAAACAATTTCCTTCAAATGATCACTAACCTGTGTTTATATGAAACTTCCCAGCTAACATCCAAGCTATAGCTGTAATTATTCTCATACAGATTTACGTCAGAGAATTGCAACCAGCAAGTCATAGTTTAAACTTTATTTGACTTGTTTGAAACTGATTTCCTGGAAAGCCAAACAAATAAAATAATTCTTACAATATCAGGCATAGAATTCTAGAATTTGCTGGCACTAACAGTACCACAGACATTACTAGAGAAGAGGGGACAAATTCAAGGACAGGAGACACATAAACTGACACAAAAGCAAGCAGTCAAGGATATCCCCTCTGAAAAACAAGGAAACCAAGGGACTTCAAAAAGCCAACAGACTCTATCAGACACTAACTAACATAAATTTAACTACAGCTGGACTACTGTGCTAGAAGGACCATCGCTCTGGTGCAGGAGATTTTATGTGATCTGCTATCAACGCTATCTAGCGTTCTTTAAAGGGATTCCTGCTTTACGGACACGTCTGCATGTCAGCTGAGGCCCTTTGTGCCTCATTGTTCCCTTTGCCTGCAGTTCATTCTGTCTCTTTTTATCCAGAAATATCAACTGTATTTCAACTTCTTTTCTTGTGATTCTGTACTTGGATCCAACACCCTCTGAGGTGGCGGCCTGCTTTTCGGGTTTTGCTGTCAGACAGGTATTCTAACACACCATGTGACATCCTCCCTTCTTTCCTCCAATTTGTCTCCAATCCTACTGTTTCCACCTGGGAACTCTAAGGCACAGATATGTTCTGCTCCCAGTTCAGGTCACATTATGCATATACAGATGTTATCAGGAGTCTTATTAGCAATGCACATTTGGCAGCTTCTACACCCAGTGATTTTTGCTTTCTCCTTCATGTGAAGGTCATCTCTCATGCCATCTTAGGCACTATCAGCACCTCTCCCTAGTCCCCAGCTCAAAAGTCAAGGACTTGTTTCTTTCTTATTAAAGACAATCTGCACCACACCCTTCTTTTTTTTTTCTGGTCCTATGTCTACTCATTCCTGTACTTCAGGGATTTATCAAACAAGTTCCTAAAGTTAAAGTTTGCTGCATTGAATCTGATAATACGAATGCTATGCAACTTTAACAAGATGTCCATACTCTTTCTTATCAGTTTCAGTTCCTGATTGTAGTTCCTTATTGTAGGCAGATGCTCTCTTGGCCATATTTTGATCAAGATGCACGACAGCCTTACCCACAGCTCTTTAGATGAGGTTTCTTAAGGAACAAAGCTTTATGTAATTCTATGATTCTTCCTTTCATCCAGCAGATTCTCCTCCCTTTCACCACCTCATCAGATTAATCTCAATAGACCTGTTAGTCATTTAATTCAAATACTAGAAATTTCAAGGATATTTTGCTTCTACCGGCTTGGCAACTACTAGAAGATGGATAAAATTAGAGACACACAAACCCCTGATAATTAAAAAATCACACTAAATTATGAAGAAGCATCTCATGCTCTGCCACTATACCATGCTTATATGTGTGGGGGGTCACCACACATATAACTTTGAATCAGTCATAGCACATGCTGTCACTTGCCTAGAAAGAATTACTGTCATTGGGATCTATGACATAGAAAGGACATACAGCAAAAGGAAATCTCTAGCTTTGCTGCTCAGACAACTGCTATTTTTTTCCTTTGGACCTTAAGAGAGATTGGAAGATGATAATTCATGCATAAAAACAATTTGCTGCAATGGTAATCATGACATTTTCCAAAATAAATATCATTGCTAATTTCAAATGTCCATGTTACAGATAAAGGCACTTTTTCTTTTTTTCAGTTGAAAGAATTAATTTTCCCTCAACACTTCTCTTTAAGCCATTTTCTACTAAGTATAAACAAGGTCAGCTGAAAGCGCATGAGGAAGAAAAAAACAAAAGGTAACACTTCTAGATTTAAAAAAAGAAAAAAAAAGGGGGAGGGGGGTTGGATAGGGAAAGATTACATACAAACTGGGGAACTGCCTAGCCTCTGGCTGTGTGTAGTCCAGAGAGATGATGGCAGGTGGATCACTGTCCAGAGGTTTTAAGGTTCATTACTGCACCACACATGTCCTGCCTACTGCAGCTGTTCACTGCACGTGTGCCATCGCAGCGTAGGAAGACAAGGAAACAGCAGTGAGAGAGTTTCTATTTTAACACAATTGCACAGAAAAACAGGCACTAAACCACACAAAATTACAATTTACAGCCAGATTAATTTCTGTTTCTTTTGGATCTGGTTCTGTATCAGAACTAGGAGCAAGTGGAAGAGGAGAAAACAATACTTAAGCAGTCTTTATTACTCCTACTGTGGACTTAGCCTGCCTATAAAGCATAATAGAAGCACAAGCACTGCAGGTGCAGATTTCTCCTCACTACATTGTAGGGATGATATCTAAAGAAGGATAATTTATCTTACATATGCCACAGGGATATTAAAGGAAAAACAATCTGCAGTACATATGAACAGAGAAAACAGAGTTGTCTTTTTTTATGAAAAAAGACAACTTTTCGTAAGAGATTATAACAGGTATGATGTTTTTTCTTTTGATTCTATTATGAGCAGGCTACTTTAAAACAAACAAAAACAAAAAAAAGTATTGAACTCTCCTGTACTTGCATACTAAGCTTTGAAACATTAGAAGACGAAGTGTTTATTTTCATAACATACTATGACTGGCTTCAGTTGCATCTGAAAATTATACTAATTCAAATAGCCTCGAATAATTCAATGCAAAGAAAAAAAAGACAGCATTACTGTGCTACATCACCTTTTGTTAAAAAAAAAACAGAAAACTAGCTGCTCTATTTAATTACAGCCGCTAGGTGGCAAAGTTGGCCAAAGAACTATTAACAGTAACTAAATGTTTGAAACTTGACTTTATCTACTTGAATACAAAAGTCTTATTAAAAAAAAAGTCACAGAAAATTTAAAAAGTGAAAAGGAACAAATAAATTCAGTAATCATAAACCTATTTTATGGCATTACCTGTAAGCATTTTTAAACTACTTCATCCATCTATTAAAATCCTTAAAAGATGGTAGATAGTGAATGGTCTTGAAATCACACAAAGTAATTACTGTACTGGGCAACAATAAAAATACTGAATACGGATTTTAAATTTAGAAGAGAATACCTGTTAACACATGCAATATCTTCTGACTTGACAGCAGGCACAGTAATGCTATCTTTTGACTACAGAAGACACAGTATTCCTTATGTTCCTTGATATAAAAGCTGCTTTTCTTCCTTTCAAACCAGCACAGTCACTCTCCATCTGGTTGAATTTCAGCAAATACTTTACAAAGAAAGCCAGTCTTTTAACTGTTTCTTGTAGTACTTTCTACTCCTTAACCTTTTCTGGCTAGTTCTTACTTTTTCTCTTTATTTCAGCACATCTGCTTGTTGATTCATGCTTTAAGTTAAATTCCACGCTGTCTACACTTACACATCCCAATGTACTGGATTTAGGAGTATTCCAATACAGCTAAAAGTGACATGAAATGAACATTAGCTGATCCACGAACTCTCCAAAAATACACTGCTAAAGAAAAGAGTTTGGAAGAAGAGCTTTCCTGTCCCACAGTTCCCAAAACACTACTGAGCCATCACTTAGTAAAAAACTACTCGCAATATAAATATCTCCCTCTACCAAAAAAACCTGCACAAACCAGGAGTAAGTATGAAGTGTCCAAAGAGTGAACAAAGGCAGGATGATCCTCTCTTGTTTTTCCTGTTTCATGGGACAAATCTGCTCAGCTCCAAGACAGAAGTATGGTGAACTCCACAGTCAAGGGCTTTCGACTCAGCTAAACTACTTAACCAGTCAGAAAATTATAAACTTACTGTATTGAATGTGTGTTCTAGTGGTAAGCTCCTGTCATATCAAGCTCTTTAAAAGCCACTGGGGCTCCAGCAAAACAGGGGAGGGAGACTGGAGAGAAGAAGGAATGTGAGACAACCACTGCAGATACTAAATGATCAACAGCTTTAATCGCGTTCTTTACAGCAAAGGGGGAAGATCTAACACTGAGTCTCAACACTATTGAATTTGCATTTTCCTTTAAATGACAGTCATTAAGAAACATCCCACTCAGAACAAGGAGGAAAGAAAACAGAATAAACCAGACCGAGGACAAGTCATTCCAAAGCAATGAGCACTGCCCCCTTGGAAAGTTCCCAGCTACACGCAGTAGATGTGGAATGTATTTTTGCTCGGTAGCATCCACTCCCATTCCTAGATGTGTGTCATTTAACATGTCAGTAAACCACTGATCGCAGTGACGCAGCTATAAAATCTGTGAGCTTCTGTGTCGCATGAGAGGCTAAAAGAAGCAGCCAGAAGTGCACTGAGTTTTTAACCTAAACTGCTGCATGTCTCTCTCCAGAGCAGTGTGAGGAAGGAGGAGGGGACAGTAAAGGAGGAACAAAAGAACAAGGCACCTGCTATGCATATTTGAGCAGTCCAGTTTCTGGAGCACATGAGAGACAGAGCAAGGTACTCTCACACCTGGCTACCTTTGTTTTTCAGTCCCCAAAAAAGCAGGAGTCTGCTGACAGGTCACTTGGATGCAGCTTACAATAATGTCCACAGTGAGGGCTCAGTGTGAGTCCCTGTATCTCAGGAGGGCTCCAAACCACTCATTTACAGAACCTTTAAGGGGTGTAGAGTTCATCACACACTTTCAACAGGGCATAATCTCACAAACCTTCTTTCCTTCAGGGAATTTTCTTCCCCAGGAAACACAGCACCATCAAGACATACACAGACATACTAGAGTAAGTCCAGCCAAGGACCATGAGAACGATGAAAGGCTTGGAGCACGTTATACAAAAGGAGACAGAAAGTTGGTAATGCTCAGCCTAGAGAAGAGAAGGTTCAGGGAGACTTTATCCACATGTTTACAAATGCAAAGGGACACCATAAAGAGCACCACCAACTCAACTTGCTCCTGACAGGACAAGAGGCAATGGGCACAAACTGAAATACAGACAATTCCAATTAATTATTAGAAAGCTATTTTACAGTGAGGGTGGTCAAGCACTTTTAACAGGTTGCCCAGGGAGACCATGCAGTCTTCATCCTTGGAAATACTCAAAACCCTCCTGGACATGGCCCTGAGCAAGCAGCTCCAGCTGAGTCTGCTCGGAGCAGGGGGCTGGACTCAATGATTTCCAGTTAATAGCTTCCTACTTCAATCATTCTCGGACTCTAAAAACACTAAATACACTAAATGCCACAGAATTTTGCCTAAACTGAACTTGCAGCAGTCTTTTTGCCTAAAGAAAGAACTCAAAATCTCCACTGCTTACTCTACTTAATGTTAATCTAGAAAACAATGGGAAAGTAGTGCTCTGCTACTTCTGTATTGTGAGCAAGGACATAACCACTTTAAGTTTTATTGAAAAGAAGTCTGTTTTTCTAAATTTGTCCTTATTACTAACCAAAGAGTAAATGTATTCAAAAGACAATTACATGATGCTTTACAATTGTTTTGTGAACCTTTTACAGATATTAAGAAGCTGGAAAGTTTCAAGAATGTGCTGCTATGAAAAAGTAAACATAAACTACAACATTAAAAAAATAAAGCATAAGAAAACTTTCCTTTTATGATGGTCTCACTAACTTTCACAGCCTTCTTCAAATACTGCCTTCATAATTACCAAATTTTCTAGACTCTTGGAAAACAGCTGTCAAATATATTTCTACTGAATTGCATTGTTACTGATCAGCAAACCATAAAATAAGGAATGGAGAAGTTCACTGAGCTCTGAGCAATTCGGTCAAACAGGCAATACAAACCATATCTTTAAGAAGTTCAGAGTACCCAGTGATAGTGCTTTCTTACTAAACAAACAAGCAAACAAAAACACCAGCTTCTTTTTTAAAATATAAATCACAGCTTACTTAAAAGAAAAATTTTATAGGAAAATAAATCTAGTACAATAAAAGCAGCTGGTGCAAAATGAGTGGATTTTCTGCAAATTATGGACAATATTTCACTATTTCCAACCAAACAGAATGCATGAACAATCACCTTTTAGACCAGTTTCCTAATAAAATAAAACTTACGTCTCCCTCTTTGTCCTGGGCTTATTTGCCAGTTTTGATAGCATTTGACCTCACGAAGCATTAATTTCCTACAGATTTGCTTAAATGAGTAGCCAAGTAAAAAGAAACTGTAGATTCTATAGGAAACACTGAGGGATAAACATGGCAACCATTACACAAAGGGCCTCAATTTTGGACAAAACGCCTTAGAAACTAAGGCTAAATATATTTGAATAGATTTTGAAATAGCAAAATAAATCCTACTTTATTATTAAAATTTCAGCACACTTCATTAAAGTAATTCAAAACATTCCTTCTTCTCCAAACTGACCCGAGACCCAAATAGAATGCCTGCATTACGCAATGGCAAGTGAAAAAACCACACATTACTACCAGTATTGGGGCACTCTCTGAGCTTTGCCAGTCTCTGTGGGGATTTGGGTTTCCTAACCCCTGGCTGTACGTGCAGCTGCCATACTCCAGACAATGAAAGCCCAGAAGCCCTTGAGCTCCAAGGCTGGGGCCATGGGGTAGGAGGCAAAGAGAGAGAGTGAACCACAGGTTACACCTCTACCACCCTTCACGCTCTGCCAAAGCAGAGACTTTTTCCAAATTAGCATTTTGCAAGTGAAACAAACCCAGCTGAACCAGGAGACCTGGAGTTTCATCCTAGCAAACATATCCAATGATAAACAAGACAGCTACAAGCCTGAAAACGTCACAACAGCTGTGCAGAGTATTCTTGTCTGGAGCTGGCTATGTCCCCACAGTTCCCATGGACCACACTGAACACTCTGGTGGGTAAAGGTTGGGGGGCAGAAAAAAAAAGGAGAAGGATACTCTTCTGAAGGTGAACTATTGGGAATTTTAAAAGATAAATGGATGAAGAGTAAAAGAAAAAGAGGCATTACTTGGAGCATAACAGTAAGCAGCAGCAAAGTTTGGACTGGTTTCATAGCGAAGAAGGGTAACCTTGGCAACTCAGATGGAAACAGATTTTTTTATTATTTATTTATTTTTAATAGAGACTTTCAAATATTTCCCCCCATTTTATTTTAGGCACTTCCAAAGCAACTCAAATAAAACACCTTGGAGCTCTTCAGTGTCCAAAAAAGGATGCAACATGTGAATGATCAAGAATTTCCAGATGGCACATCCCGTGAACTCAAATAAGACATCCCTGGGGTATTAACTAATGAAATCTCTACTTCCTGCAGCTACTTGTTGCTTGGAAGAATTCAAATGGCACTAAAGCATTTCGCTGGAAATGAAAACACTTTAAACCTTGCAGTCCTACTTTGCTTGAAACCTGATGCGGTGTCAAGAAGCCCCTGTCTCCTGAGACAGACTCCATACCTGATAACTTAAGCCTGACTAATCTTGGCCTCTCTCTTTGGATGGCATATTGTTCTGATAACAGAGTTATCAGAAGTTCAAACAGACTGGAATGAGGAAAGAGTAGCAGGAGGACTGTAGCTTTTACAGCCATGCAACATATAAATGATAAAGAATACTGCCCACTATTGTGAAATGCAGCATGTCACTATAATTTTTTTTTTCCTCCTAGAGGCATAATCAAGTCAAAAACTGCTACCAGCTGCAAACGAAAGTATGATCTAGAAAAACTGTAGTGCTCTGTGCTGCTAATACCTTTACATTTCCTTGTAGATGTCACTTTGAATTCTTGAATGATTATAATGATTGACATGAAATGATGAGAAAAATAACCAGAATATAGAAGCTCCATTCTGAAAAGGAATGAGTGCAAATAACAAAAAGGTGGCAGAATTCAAACCATATCCTGCATAAAATAATTTTTGAACAGTTACAGATTAAGACTGTAAATCATGTTCCAATAAAAAGAAAAATCAAACTGTTTACACAGATATGAACTGTTCATGAAATAATGTATTACGAACCCCAAACTTTTTGTTTGATCTATAATGAAATGTTTCATTTCTGTACTCTCAAACTACTTAATTAAAAGAAAACAAAAACCATGGTTTGCCTTGAAAGGAAAAACTTTGTTTCAAAGCCAGAACATAAACTCCCTTGCACCAACTTTTCTAATTTACAATGTAGTTTAATATCCTGCAGGGCCCTGCTGTCAGCCAGCCAAATGCTTTCCCACTGCTCCCCAGGGAAAGACTGGAAACTGGCATCAGCATCGCTCCCAGATGAACAATCACAAGCCCCTTCCCACACCCGCCAGCAGTCCAGCCTGGATGGCAAGGGACTGATGAGGTGACAGGAGAGCCGGGGACAGGACACATCTCCTCATGACCATGCGCTGCCCAGCAGAGTCCCTGGCACTGCTACACCCCTGCAAAAACCCACACGAGTTCCAGAACTGGGACCTGCTTCTGGAGCCAATTGTCCAGTTTACCCCACTTCACATTATCCCTAGAAGAAGGCTTGGGATGGCCCAAGAATATCTAATTTCAATCTATTCAACACCACCACTGAGGCTGGTCATGAATGGTTAAAAAAAGGCAAAGAGAGGCCAGCTTACCCTTTCACACTTCTGTGCTATACATCTGTGCTGGTATTTCAATCTCTGCTTCATGAAAGTCAAAACAGAACAAATCTTTATGCAAAAAGATGTTCCGCTATCCCCTCCAGTCTCTCACCTACTCTTGGCAATGTATAAAAATCTTAACTTCTGCTAATTCAGGAGTGTCATCCTTACTTGAGGACAATCTCTTCCACAAACGTATGCTACAGCTCTTTTAAAAAGCAATACAGTACTTCTGCTCTTCTCATCACAGTTTTACCAGGTCACCACAAGCAGTTACATAAATCTTGATTTCTGTCATTCCTTGACATCATTCACTCTTTTTAGAACTTTTCCTCTACAAAAAAGATGATTGTCATAGGTTTGACAGAATTTCCTTCACATATTGCAGAAGGCAGAAGTTAGGTGTCACCTAACTGCATGCAATAATTAATACATCTTGGAAACAGGACCAAAAGACAAAAATAACCTTCCACAACCAATCCTCACCGGTTTTCCACAGAGGATTCATAGTGCAGTTTACTTCACCTACAAAATGGCTGATTGAGACTATGCCTGCATATTGCTTTGGTTAAAATAGAGCACATAAATTATATTAGCAAAGAGTACAGCTGGATTCAGATCAATCATAGATATGTTCCTGTGTAGCATCAGGTGAGTAATGACACTTGGTAACAGGCTGAACACCACTATCATGTGGCACACACCAAATGCTTACTCCTGGATGCTTACCTACTTGGATTTATTCACAGACGAAATGAGTCAGAAAGATGTGTCCCAAATTCTATTTATCCAGGATCACAGATACAGGAAAGTTTGTACATCTTATGCTTAACCACACTCTCCAGCTTGTCTGTAATGTGACACCAATAATCAACATACTAAAAAAGCGAGGTGATTTCTGAAAAAAACCAGATATTAACAAACCCACACTATTCAGAAGGGGAAGTAATAAAATATTTTAGAGCTTTACTTTTTTATACCAGGGATTTAAATTAGTTCTGAATTTACAGGTCTTTCTCTTTTGAAACACAACTGTGGTTCCTAAAGGGAGCACTAATCACCAATTTGAAATACATATCTACCTGTTCTTATAATTGTTTTATAGGGAGAAGATGCCAAAAAGATTAAAGCAAAACAAAGAGAGGGTAAAATCTATGCATTAGTTTTCTCCCTGATTTTCATTTTCAGAAAAGTAAGTAGGATAAACGGGAGCAAGGAAGAAAGAGTTCAACACATCTTTCACATTCTGAGCAGCTTGAGATTTTGCAGGGTAGGTGAAAGACGATGTGCCTCATACAGACTGAGCTGTCACTTCCCTTAGCAAATTAAAGACCGAAGTGACAGTGCTAATGAAGTGGCAAACAGGTCCACACTGGGGAGAAAGATGCAGCTCACAAAAAAGAAAAACATTTCTCAACACGGTCCTGTGTCTTAGAATAACCAAGAGCATTACTCGCCATCAATGACTCATAGAGATGAGTATCTGTTCACAGATGTCACATTGTTGGCATTGCATTCATCACTAGGACAGCAACCTTCAACTCACTGACAGGCTTATGTTTTCGGAACCCAACTACCTTGACAAAGACTGGAGAAAACAAACCTACAATTACAATTCCAGTCTGAAGGATTTTTTTCCTTTTCTCCTTTCCCCTTCAGATGGCATGGGGCTTTTCTTCCACCAAGGGAAACGATAGCTGCTGCAATTAACTATATTCACAGTATAGGAAATCATTTTATACAGCTGCTGCCACACACACAATAGGCACAGAATGGTTTTGGCATCAAACAAAGGAGGAGGCCGTTTTGTCTGGAATGAAGAAATTAGTTGTCAAGCACGTTTATGGACTTGCTGTTTGAATTTATACTATGCTCCAGAAAATCATGTAGATTTAATTGCCACTAGGAATCTCAACAGTGTACTCAACATTTTGCTAAAATATAGCAAGTTTTGCTTCCTGCAAGTTTGATTTGGAATTTAGTTCTGTTTGCTATATCTTACACAAAAATTGTAACAGCTGAGCAATGGTGGGATGCTAAAGTTGACTCAAAACAGCTCCAGAATTCTGGAAGAAAACAAGGATATTTTTCCTTTCCCCTTTTTTAGGTTATAAATATATTTTCCATTTCTTTTCCTTAAACAAAAACAAACAATCAAAAAAAACCCCACAAACAAAAACACACCCAAAAAAACCCCACCAAAACAAACAAACAAAAAAACCCAACACACCACCTTAATCTTGTCTACTTTTCACCATCTAGAATATGAATTATTATTTGTAATATTTGATAATTTTCATTGCTCCTGATTGTGCACAGTACTTCAAGGAACTCAAACAGAGAAGTGTTCCAAAGTAATTTTTAGAAGTTGTACGGGGGGGGGTGGGGGGGGTGCAGGAGGACAGAAGAAAGCCATTAGTAAAATTAACCAGAACTCTATCACTAATAATAAATAAAACATATTAGCTGAAAAACTGATTAAAAAGTTGTTTGGTTAATATTCACAGCATTCTGAGCCACAGCTGAAGGCAATTCCACATTCAGAAGCAAATAACAGATTTGGACCTACAACCATTTTCAGCAAAGACACAATAAATATAATTTCAGGACTAGCTTCATTCCACTTTGACTCCATTCTTCAACAGAGAAACTTTCACTTCTAGAAATACATGTATACCCAATGCCACATCTTGTATCCTATGGAGTCAAATACAAAAGAAACCTATCTTCACAGTTAATTATAAAGCACTGCTACATCAATCATCTCTTTAAAATAAAATCCCTGCAATACTGGTAGTACTTTGCTTACAGTAAACACTGACGTAAACCCTATAAATCACACGGGCATGGTTTTGTGGTTTTGCTCTTAAGGTGCTATTTTGAGTCTAATCTTTCTTTAAGGAAAAAAAATACAGAAGCTATTTCCATGCTAATTTGCATCCAGACACTAGATGTCTCTCCCTGAAGTGGCACCAATAAGCTCCTGCTCCTCTTCTGATCCTATGAAGACATCCTGCAGTCCTACTTCAACTTTACGGCAATATTCTCTGGGTTTTTAAAAGCAGGTACAGCTCATCACAACCAAAGAAGAAAGAGATGTCTCACTTTTGCTGAAGTGGGGTAAAGTGAACCAGAAAGACAGAAATGCAACAGCCTTCCTTGAGGTATAAAGGAAATCTCTATACGAAAAAGTCTTGAACATAAAGACTTAAAGAAGGGTCTTGGAGTCTTTTAAGGGTCTTAAAAAAAAACCTTAATGTTTTTTTGTTGGCTTTCAGGTATTTTAACAAGTCACTTAAGGACTAGAATAGTACAAACAGGCTCAATCTCTAGGAAATAAATGAAAAATAGTTCATCTGTAAAGACTACATTAATTGCTACATTAGTTGCTACATAACTAATAAAATGTAAAACTGTACTCAAAATTATCAAGACATGCCTGAAATAATACAGTTACATGCATTCCAGTCAATAACTGAAAATTATTTCTGCCAGCATGGTGCAAGTAACATTTCCTGCTCAAGAACACATTATGTGTGAGTCACTAATGAACTGAGACTTCTGTGGTTACTAGGATTTTTCTTTTCCCTAGATAACAGTGATACAAAGAAGCAACTCAATCTGGACTTACTAAAAAAACCCCTTAATTTTTTAAGAACAATCTCTGGATTACATGTTATATCATACCCAATGAACATCCATCTGCATACCTACCTTCAACACTGTCCACATGGACACAGAGCTCAAGACAAAGATTGATTTTGGAAACTGTCCAAACCATAAACACAGCACAGCAGTCTTAGTAATGTCCTTTAAACCATAACCACTTAAAATGACAAAATTAATATACCCTGATGTTTCCAGATGTCAGATTCTCAATACATCTTGGTTGACTAGGCTCAATTATCTAGATTAGAGGTCTTTCATTTTCATTAGCTCACATACAACAATAACAAAAAAAGAATGAATTAGGGAGAACAAAAACATATGTTGCCCTCCATTTCATTTTTGACTCCTACAGAAACAGCTTGAGACAGCTTTTCTCAATGCTGTAGTGCCTTGGATGATTTAATTTTTAATTAAGCAGACTTGTTAAACAAGATTTTAGCTTTTAATATGAAAAATTATGCTGAAATGTGCATTTACTTTAAAGGGTCTGCAATATAGTATTGGCTCCTTAATGGAATTTATCACCTCCATTGCAGATATTACTGAAGTATTGCAACTGTGAAAATTCATATTATTAGAATACAACAGGGCCCACACTCATTGTCCCTACACACTGTGACAGACAGTTCCTGTTCTTTCACCACAGCGCCCACATGAAATACAAACCCTGCAAGTGTCATCTGTACATGTGTGTTGGAAAGGGTGCAATTTAGAATCTATCAGCTCAACCTGATAGACAGATCCCTCTCTCACAGAATCAAGAACTGTGCCTTGCACTCATTGCCCTGAGATCGAATGTTTTTCTAAGGTGCAAAAATTCATATTTTTTTCTAAACAAAGGCATGAGACCTAAACCAGAAGTTTCAATTATTAAGGTTTAGGCTCAGTTACAAGAACAAAGTAGGCTCAGTTACAAAAAGAGAAAAATAAGTGATAAAAAAATCCAATGGAAAGTGTAAGTGGCACGACTACCTCCTGACTCAGGTGCTCCAATGGCAGGTAATAGGCGTCTGTGCCACTCAACTTCAGCACTGTAAAGAAAAAAGTAAATTCATCATGTTTAACTCCATATATTTATTCCCTTGAAAAAAACAAGATGGAGTTTTTGAGGGAGACTTTAACTTGCTGGATGTCTGCTGGAAACTCAACACAGTGGAGAGGAGAGAGAGTATATGAGGTTCCCAGAGTATGTAGAAGATAAATCCCTGGCATAGCTGGCAGGCAAGCCTACCAGGGATGGTGCCCCACTAGACCTGCTGTTTACAAACAGAGAAGGGCTGGTGGGAGATGTGGTTGTTGGAGATCATCTTGGGCCCAGCAGCCACAGAATGATAAAGACGTTTTGATTCTGGGTGAAATAAAGAAAAGGGTCAAGAAAACCTCTGCCTTGGACTTCCGGAGGGTGGACTTTGGTCTGTTCAGGACACTGGTTCAGAGTCCCTTGGTTATAGACAAAGGTGTCCAGGAAGGCTGGATATCATTTAAGAAAAAACTGAACAAGAGGAAATGGCCTCAAATTGGACCATGGCAGATTCAGGTTGGACATCAGGAAGAATCTGATTCACTGAAAAAGTGGTCAGGTATTGGAATGGGCTACCCTGGGAGGTGATGGAGTTCCAGCATCTGGAAGGGCTCAAGAAACCACTGGACATGGCACTTAGCGCTGTGGTTTAGTTGACGTAGTGGTGTTTGATCAAAGGTTGGATTCAATGATCTTGGAGGTCTTTTCCAACCTTAATGATTCTGTGACTCTGCGAAGTGTGAGCTGTGAGGCAATTAGCTAGGCTGAAGACAAATTGCCATGTAACTTATACCAGGCTGAACTCTGAAAACTCAGTTACACTAACATATAAATAGTGCATAATATATACACAGGCAAAGGGATGACAATGTTTATCTCACTGCACCTCCAAAGAGCACACATCACTTCCCCAAAACTCCCTTCAACAGAACAAAAAAGTTTTCTTTATTCTTCTTTAGTGGAGGTTAAAAATGTTGAAGAACACTTCACATCTGAATAGGGGATCCTGATGTTTACAAAAGCTTATCTCATTGCACTTCCAGAGAGCACATATCACTTCCCAAGAGCTTCTCTTAACAGAATAGAAGTTTCCTTTATTCTACTTTACTGGAGATTAAATAATATTGAAGAACATTTCACATCTGAAAAGTGACTGTTATTAAGCTTTTCTGTCTCAAATTGAGTTCTGTTTCATGACTCAAAATCTCTCCCTTGAAACAACTCTACCAAAGCCATACACAGATGCACCCTGATGGTACCATTTTCCCATCTGAAGACACAGAGCACAGAGCAGGAGATTGATGAAGCTTCAGGACGTAGCTAACATCACCTAAACACTCCTTGCTGTTTACTACTGAAACTGTGCAGGGAAAGTGGAATGAGGATTTTGGAGCCGCTCTGGGGTGACAGTATTGGGAACAAACGACTCTCACTTCATTTGCACAGAGTGTGTTCTGGGGGAACACACTGGAGCTGCAGGTCGAGGTGCTGTGCCAGCCCACCCCAATGGCTGCAAAGTGACTCCTGACCCCCAGGACAGCCCCTGCAGGAGCTGGCCACTGCAGAGGGGAGGCAAAGAGCCACCATGCTCCTAAAGTGGGGACTCCTCCTGACATTTCAGATGCAGGGCAAGTTCTGATACTTTTACATTGCATTGGCAAGTGGGGTGTGAGCAACATAAATCAAGTAGGAGCTACTACTAAGCCAAGTCTGGTGACAGGCAACCAATCAGTCAATATCTGCCATAGTATGTAGATACCTTCAATAACCTGCTTCACATCAGGCTTTTGCTCTGGATAGAACTATTCTGCGTGAAAAACAATCTCTGCTTCACCTTGGGACAATGACAGGATCATCATGTTCACTGAGGACTCGTTCATGCCACCCTTGGAGCATTTCCTGAAAACTTAATTTTTGAAGTCTGATAGAAACTGATTTAATTTTAATTTTTAGTTGCCAAAAGCCAGATCTGAAGACTGCAACACAGAAGTGTTACAAGTCTTACACCCTACCCCACACTGGTTTTATTTCAGGCTGACAGAAGGATGAAGGTTGGAGGCCAGGACAGCTGCGCTCCAGCTTATTCACACCCATTGGTCCCAATTGCTGCCGCCTTTGGGAACTGCCGGAAGGCTACAGCTGTCACTGGCAACTGCAGGCTGCAAAACCAGCTTCTCTGGCTGGTGTAGCCTCCCTGCAGACCTGAGCTTCCTGCCTTCAGGGGCTCTGGGTGCCTTCCATACACTTGTCCTCAGTTAGGGAAAGACGAGTTGCCAGTTGGGGTAAGAAAAAAAAATCTGCCTCACAGCGAGCTAACAGAGTTATTTTCTTCTAATATTAGAGCATTTAAAGAAAGTTGCATCTGCAGAATTCATTAAACTAACTTTGCAACTAATTTCTGCCAAACTGTTGAATCCAACAGTTGGTGGCAGAAAGCATTAATTAGCATGTCACATTACTCTATCTGCTGTTAGAGAGTATTGATTGCAAGTTAACTATTACATGGAGTATCACAAAAAAATCTAAATGACACTTTACACATAGCAGCTCTCTGCACACCATAGCAACAGGGAGAGATTGAAGTAAAATGGTCTGGTTTCTATAGCAACTATCACACAGGCCATCTGTAATCAAAAGAAAACCTAGCAAAGGAAACAAAATGGGGGATTTTGCATACGGGAAGACTGTTCATGTATTTAAAATGTATCACTCCTTAATGTTCGTTCCACTCTAGTCCCAGAATATTATTTAAGTGCAAGAAATCTACAAAAGCTTCTGAAAAAAAACCTTTTACTTAATGAAATACTAATTAAAGCTCACCAGCACTATCTCCGTCACTACAAAAGACACCCTTTTTAAAAAGCCAATGTTTTTCAGACACCAAACCTATGACCCTCAAGATCCATAATCCATGAGCTCATCAAGTATTTGGTTACTATTTTATTCTGAAACTCAAATACTGTAAGATATTGTAAATACACTTCTGACTATCTACAGAACTGCTTTTAGAAAGATAGCATTTCAGACAGAAATATTTAACCACACTTTTTATAAAATATAAAGTATATAAAGGTATATCCAACTTTTGGAAAAAAAACCCCAAAGAAATCAGATGTAAGAAAACAACAAAGAGAAAAGGAGAGAGTAAGAAAACAAGAGAGTCATTTTTGTCATGCAGTTCATGTCCTGAACAGAACAATATTAATGCACACCACATATGAATAGAAGGCAAATTCAATGTTAATGATGCAAGGCACTCCCTTCTCTACCTTTCAGAATTTAAATCTTGAGAATATAAAAGTGACTCTTGCTTCTAGATAGTGAAATATTTTAATATTAAATATAATTTTTGGTGGAAATTAACTGGCTATACATAGGCTTTTAATCAATTATAGAACTAGCAATCTGTGAATAAAACTCATCACTGACATTGGTCCATTTCTTTTGCCCAGGAAAATGCTAATTTGCAGAACATCAATCATCCACGTGCTGAAGGCAGGTATTCCAGCCTCCTGGGCTCATGTAAAATAGAAAGGGGCAATTTGGAATAATAAAATTCAGTTCTCTCTTCAGTATGGGGAAGGGGACTAGGAGATCACCATGGTGACCCAACACTGTCAGAAGTTAGTTCTTCACTAGAGTTTAAACCCACTTCCCCAACATCAGGCTGGACTAAACCACAGATGCTCAGCCTATTGCCTGGATGGTCCGTATGCCCTGCTGTCACCTCCCTGGGACAAGGTGGAAGGATGACTAGATGGCAGCACTGGTGACTGCTCCAGCACACACCACCCTTCCCTGCTCTGCTCTGCCTGAGGCACCAGGATTAGAAGACACAGAAATCTCCAGTCAAGGTGGTGGCTGAGAGAAAATAATTATGGCTAAATATTCCCCAAGGCTGCAAACCTACTCCCTGCCTGTATCCAAACAGCACAGGAAAAAGCATATAGGTTAATGGATAGCTGTGGCAATGGCTGCATATTCCCTGTCACCATCCTTTCCACCCTTCGGACATGGAAGAAAACTGTCTATCCAGGGCTGTTCCTTCAATTGACACAAAAGCTGCCACACAGAAGACCAGCATCTGGTCTTCTCACACCATATGAAAAAGAAACATGGCCTAACCAAGACAGTAAAATAAAACAGGAAAAAAACAACCCAATAATCAGAATTTAATCACTAGATGCTTTTATTTCTACAGGAAACATGGTCTTGCATTGGCAGTCAAAGCTGAAAGTTACTTGACTGAATACAGTACTACGAGAGAATTCAGAATGACTCTTGTAAGAAGAGTTCAATACAATGCTAAAGAGCATCTTTCACATTGTAGACTTTCATCATCCATTTTTTTCAAAGATATCTCTATTTATTTATATGTGAAAATAATTTCAGCACTCAAGCAATCTTAGTTTGGATCTGTAATTATCCTGAAAAATAAACACCACCTGTAGTCAGTGTAGATTCTTCCACAGATTTAGGCAAAATTAAATAGATCTAAAGCATTGTTTTCATAATTTTGTTCACAAACCCATTTGGTGAGTTTATCACATTCTTAATTATCAGTGAACATAGAGACAAATTTTAGGATGCTCTACATCCCTCCTGATAGCACATACATGTGGGGAGAAGTTTTCAAAAACATATCCTCTGGCTGCATCAAGTGCCTTGTACCACTAACAATCCTTATTCTTTTTTACTCAAAGGTCAAGAAAAAATTGTATCCTCTAATATATTTGCACATGTGCAAGAAATGGAAAACTACAATTGAAGAAAAACTGCACTTTTATCTCTGATAGTAACAAGCTTTACAAAATGTACTAGCACTTAGGCAAGGAAGAAGTGGGGAGGCTGTGGAATGCTAAGGAGGAAGCCTTTCAATGGGTTATCTAAGGAAGTCACTAACACCCATAGGAGATTATATTCTTGGCTATGTCTCTGTTAGCAATCATGCAGCACCACAGGAATCATTCAGCAGATCAACAAAAATCAGTGCCAATGCCCCTGCAGGCCTCCGCTGTACACAGAAAGGTTTTTATTTCAGACAAGATTTAGTCTTGGACAAAATGTTTACAGCATACATAGGATTCCACCATTGGTTTGGACCCTTTTAGAACCATAAAGGATTGTGGTACATTTGGGGCACACCTCAAGCTTCTGCTCTTACACAGCTGCCACTTTAGTCTCCTATCATTCTTATCAAAACCATTCTATAATTAGGAGATTTACTTCCATTTCAATATTTAGAATATTCTCAATACATAAAGAAAATTCTGAAATCTTGCAGTAAACCAGAGCTGACTTGTGTCTCTTCAGCAATATCATGCAAAATTTTCAGCTCAAAGAAAACCTATGGGTTTAGCTCAGTTTTAATCTTTAAAACCTCAAAAGAGGAAACATGAGAGCAAACGGACCATCTGTGGAGAAAACGACAACTTAGGCAAAAACCACCAAACCTCCTTAAAATGAAATAAAAAGGTTTAATAAATGTTTAGTAAAAACAGTGTTTGATCCAATTTGCTTTATATTTTCAAAATGTATGTCTTATCAACTTAATGAGCATTAATAATCATTATACCCTCAGATATTCACAGTACCACAGAACTTCTTCCCAGCAATTGCACAACATATAATTTAAAATATCTGGGAATTCAATGCTGATTCATTCATAATGTCTTAATTGCTTTGACGCTCTATATGCGATAAATGTATGTGCACTACCAGCCAAATTAAAATTTACGAAAATTTTAAAAATATCATGCATGAGTCTTCAACACAAAATAATCCTGCTAGGAACAGAGATCTACTTCCAGCATATGACAGTGAAGTTTAAGATAGAATCAAAACTATTCTTATTAGGAAGTTTGTCTTCATCTCTGGTATCTGTAACACTGCCACATGAGATATATTCAATTTTAAATGACACTGCAAAAGGTCAGAACAATTCCCCTAACCTTGTCAAGGCTGGCAAGATTGATAATTGTTTTAGGTAAACTTAGCATCCATGTCATGTATATTGGACTAAATATAAAATTCAGAGAGCAGAAGGAACAAACATATACTTAGAAATTAAAAATGGAATTTCATTTTCCAGTCCAACAGTTCAGTATCCAAGACTACAATTCTGTAAATATTAACCAGTTCACTGTCATCTGATTGTTCTTACAATTTATGTGTAACTTGCACAAAATTGCATGGAAACTGAGTGAAAGCATCATTAACCTCCTTGCTGGTCAACCCTTTATAACTACAGTAGAATTTTTTTAGAGTTGCATTTTCTTTTTCTGTAACTCTTTGAAATCCAAAGCCATTTCAGCAACTATACAGAAAAGAATTAGTAACTGTGTTTCACCTTCTTCCTAAATATGCTGAATAACCATTTAACACTGGCCTTGGCCTATTAAATCTTCCTTTTAATTCAGTGACATTGATTAACATAAATTCAATACTCATTAACAAAATTTCTTTTGTGTCTTAACTTTTTTAACTGCAGAATTTAGAAGACACAGAACACATTTGCACTGTAGTCAAAGCCAGTTTTCTTCTCATCAGAGCCAAAGTCAACACAACTGACAAATTATTCTCTATAATCATCCTTGAAACAGTGATTTAGTTCTCCATATGTACTCGCTGCAACTTAGTTCAGATAGAACCAACTAACAGCCATGCTTTTGTTTATTCACTGTATTGAGAAACTTTATGAAACATTAAAGAGTGAAGGACAAAATCAGCATTATGGAAGCACATTTTCATGTATTTGTGTCCTTAAGCTTAGATATCCCTTGCCTGACAACACTAGAAGAATGAAAAAATCTCTAACATTAAGGGCCACTGAGAGAAGATGTTCTGGATATTACAATTATATGCAGCAACAGACTTATCCTCAGAGAATATTTGAAAAGACAAAAAGAGGAATCCATTTCGTGCACACACACATGTGCTGCTGGCCAGTCCATGCAACAGAATACATATTAGGAAAGAAATACACACATACTGGCAAGGCACAGTAACTTCAGTACAACCCCATTTATCTCTGTGCTACTCTAATGCAAAAATGACAAGAGATAAACATCCATGTTTAAAGGGATGATTTTTCTGCTCAGTCTGATTGCTGAGCAGTAATAAAAGAAAAACTTATTTCACGAAGAATCTATGCAATTAAAAACTTTAAATGCTTTGGCTTTGTTTAAATGAATAAAAAACATTCTCCTCTAGTAATTATGGACAACAGTACCTTAGCCATTTAAAGATACATCTGTATTATGTTTGTCTAACCACAACTGATATTTTAGAAACTATAGCCAGACATATTTTCTGTTTCCCTGAATACAAGTTGATGAGATAGCACAAAAACAGATTATCCAAGTAGAGCACACTTTGTCATCAGAAAAACATTATAATTTACTCTTAAAGAAAGCTATTGTACTTCTGCCTTGAATATTATTACATTCCAAACTCATTTTTTAAACTTACAGTATGTTGTAGGAAATTTTAATGCTACTTAGTAAATAACTCACAAAGCCTGAACAGTAACAGTCATGAAGAGCCATCCCTTGTGCAATGAACACAGGGACAAAGCTGTGTTTCAGCAGTGATGATAAAGAGAGAAAGAATTACAGAAACCAGCTATAGTGGCTTCTCTAAAATATCTCAATGCACACTCATTTGGACTGTGTTTTGCATTTACAGTATGCTTTTCTCAATTATTACTGAAGCAGTGATGATTTTTTATCCTCCCTCATCTGATTCATTGATCATTGTCTTTGATTAATATAGTTAACCTAGCTGAACACTTCTGCAGTTGAAAGAATCATTCAAATAAACCGAAGAGAACAAAAAGCACTTAAAAAACATCAAAAAATAATGTTAATGTTGACTGCCTTTTCTGTTTTGTTTGTTTGGTTTGGTTTTTTGTTTGTTTTGCGATTTTGTCTGTTTGGTTTTTTTTTTTTTTTTTTTTTTTTTAGCTTTTTGGGTTTTTTTTTTCCCTGTGATAATTTATCCTGTGTATATTCTTTGATGTGTTGGTCAAAAAAAAAAAAAAAAAAAAAAAAAAGCCAAACGAAAACCTAACTTTATATTCAACAGATGAATCCACCATGTTCACCTATCTGGAATAACACTTCCCTGTAATATCTTTCTGCTTTCTTGCCAACTTCCAGTAACACTTTTGAGCACATTTTATTCAGCAGGATTTCCAGAAGATGCCAATTGCAGCATGTAGCTCAGCTTCATGAAGTTTACAAATGAATGCTCAGAATGTGACAAGAAATTAAATGTGAATTCTTGGGAATTCATTTTCATGCACAGAATAGTATGTATTAAATTTCTTTGTCCATTCTTAAATGTGTCTTTTCTTAGTGTTTGCTTTATGTATGACTAGATCATCTCCTGAAGCAGGCCAAGAGTAGATCACTGGACACTGATGCTTACAATCTGATTATCTGACCTGCTGGCAGCCACTTTGTAGGCAACAAAGGTGATATGCTTTGCTGATCAGCAAGGCAATTGATTAATAATACAATATTTATTCATTCTTGCAATCTAGGCCTAGTGCCATCACATGCCAGCTCTTTAAGTTCTGACAGCTTTTAATTCAACTTCCTTGCATAGTAAGAAGATACCCCTCTGAACCACAAGAAGCATATCATTAAATTCTCCAGGCAAAACAGGATTCTTGCAGCTATATTTTGAAGGATTGGTACAAAACCAAAACATAACAAAACAAAACAAACAAACAAACAAAAACCCCCACCAAACAAACAAACAAACAAACAAACAAAAAACCCAACCCCCCAAAAAAACCCCATTAAATTTTCTCTATTAATAAACTATAAAAATATAAGCTGAATTTCCAGCTGGTTATTGCTAATATCAGACATAATAAAAAAGCATAAAATATCATGTAATATTATCATGTGTAATAAATGTCACAGTTTGACTATTGGCTAGGCACTATATAGACAGAAATTATACAATTCTGGCCTTAATGGACTTAAAACTGTGCCTGGCATTTTTTCAGAGAAGGACATGAAATCAAAGCTTATGTGAAGACAGAGTAGAAATCAAAATCATTTGGACATTAGTGAACAACAGAATGTTGGGGGGGATACAACTGACCCAGTTTCCAGACCATTAAGAAAAGCAGTCTTCACAAACAATAAAATATTCCAATTATCTGCTTTTATAGCAATTTCCTTAATTTCCATGGTAAGTCAAGCCTACAACACCATCTTTGTATACACTTGTATTGAAGATTTCAGCTTCACAGTCAAATGTTTCATGGCCCAGCGTCTTAATCTTGTTCAGTCCCACCTTTATATAACCACAACAAATTTCCTGTTATGTCAGACTTCTGAGACATTATTAGAAAGTTTATTTGAACAGTGCTTGGACACCAGCAAAATATTTATAACAGATAGCTTTGGTAGAGCAAATTCAATTAGCAAATCATTTAAAGAGGGCATGCAACAAGAGTTAATGTCTATATTTATACTATAATTCATTACTGTTTAGAAGATATTATTTTAAAAAATCAACAGAAAGTAACATAGAAAAGATCAAATAATCTAACCTAGTAGCTTTTTTAAAATTTCCTCTAAAAGGTGCAGTTGAAGGCCATCTAGTATTTTCATCAGTTTCTTCTTTATATACATGTTTAGAAATATTTCTGCTACAGTGTTTTAAAGAAATAATCTTTTGACAAAAATATCCAACACAAGAACACAGAATCATTAAATGGTGTTACTCAAAACTGAATCACTGTCATCAAAAAAATTCATAAAAATTAGTGTGTTTTCATTGCCATTCCCATTTTGCATTTTACAGTCTGGTGGCTCTCTGTAGTGCAGAGGATGGGGTCTAAACAATGCTATCCTGATCATGTTTCCCCATGGCAAGCAACAGCAAGAAAGACTGCATACTACTGCTCTGGCCAGCCATATGGAACTATCAGCAGAAATCTATACCTCTCCCTAGTACCACATGAATAATGCATTAACTGTCTAACTGTGTAGGATTTATCTTTGAAAATATAGGCTTAGCTCTCAAACAGCACTCTAACCAGTTCTGTCATATAGTACTCAAAGTAACACAACACTAGGTTTCTTCTGCTGTTCTGAAATATTTGCTTAGTGATTTTAGCTATGACTATCTCCTGTTAGAATTTTTCATTGGGAAAAAACTAGAATAGTACAATGGTTTTTTTAACCGAAACAAAAATATTTTTTTCAGATAGATTTGGGTGTTTAGTACACTGACAAATAAAAAAAACATTTGACAAAAAAACCAAAATGCAAGCAATTACATTTCAGTTTAAATATGTAGCCCAGACCCATGGCACATGTAATATGTAAACATGAGGATGGTAAATGGGCTCAGATCAGTTCAGTGGAGCTAATGCCAGCCTAAACCAGTAAAACCTACTGTGGTCTGTCTTAAGCCCTTGTGCATTTCCACATCCCACTCACTGCACTAGCCCAGAGTCCCTGATTCCGTAAGCTTCCTCATGCACCAAATTCTTATTCTTGACAGCACCACAGTGCTCCCTGCTTACACCAATACCCTCTCCCACCTCTGCAAGGGCCAGCTTCAGATGACACAGGTGTCCTGAACCTACACATATGCTTGTTGCGCCATGACAAGCCTCACATCCACTGACCATCCCACCACTGCCATACAAAGAGGGAAAAGGGCAAATTTCACCCATCTGCACTGTGGAACCATCCCCTTCTGTCTGCTTCACAGCTCCTCCTGTGTTTTCACACATTCAGCATAAAGTTAACATTTTTTTAGGATCTCCACTGAACTGCCAAATTTGATGGAATAAGGCAATGATTTTTCAGAAAACGGGTAACCGATGAAGTGGCCGCTTCATAGGTAGGTTAATCTGAAAAATCTACAATGTAATAAATAGAGATGGAGATGACGCAATTACGTGGAAACTTGGCCTGACTAAATTAATTTACGCCAAGCACACAGATCTATTTAAAGGGGGAACTAGGTAGTAATAGAATACTTTGGAAAGGAGCAATCTAGAAAGGATCATGAACAACACTGGTTTCACAGACAGACTTTGCAGGTCTGTATCTTAGGTCAACATGATTTTGAACCTACTAAGAAATGCAAAGAGAGAGCAAGTAGGTGATGTTATGGGTATTTGCAAAATTACTACTGTGATAATGTGTGCAGGACAGACCTCCACACATCTTTTAGGCTGCTGCTGCAAACTAACATTTTAGAGGAGTGCCAGAAAAATTACTTCAGGCATGTTAAAGCAGTTGAGTCTGTTTATTGCAGCAAGAAAGTTAAGAGGTGACTTGAACAAGGATTACACATAAGCTGGAGCAGGAAGGACTTGTAACAGTAAAGAGGTCTTTAATCTAGTAGAAAACGTCAAAATAAAAGCAAAGGATTAGAAACTGAATCTAGACAAATTAGGTGAGACAACTGCATTTTGGACAGTCATTAAGAATAAATTTAGATGGCACAGTTTTAAAAAACAAGGGGAGGGGACAAAAGTGGGTAAAAGGGTTTTTTTAGCATTAAAATTAAGAGATTTGTGATGATTACCATTAACAACATAAATACTAAAGTGTAACAAAACACTTTTGACGTGCTTAAGTAATGCAGATAATGTAAGGTCTAAATTAATGTAACTGGAGACATGAACAATAAACCTGATTCACAATGCTGTGGTCTCAAAAAAAAAGCCCTTTGTAAACTGATCTCAACCTCATGGTTTCTTCTCCTAAAATCTTGGTATTGATTCGTGCAACCTTCTCATTTTCATCTAGAATCCGAAATCCCGCATATAACTTGAGTTTGTGTTTTGGATCATTTGGTATTTAATGTGCCATTTTCCACTCCTTAGTTTGCTGAAGGGAGATTGCTGGGCCCCTCTGAAACTAATCTGCTGTTCTCTGTTTCACAATTCAGTGTCCCCTGAGTCACCACTTATATTTGCCTGAATTACGGCTTCTCATTATGAGCAATGATTCATAATTCTCCAGCTGCTCACACAGGTTTCACACAGGGCTTGGCAGACTGTGTCTGTAGAGGGCTTTAGCACTGCAAGGTAAGTCATGGAGCACACTTGTTCCACCTCTTTTAGCACCACCTTTACTGACCACGGCCAGGGACAGCTCATAAGAAGCAGCTGTGTCCTGATGGAACATTCAGCTTCAGAACTAATGGCTTACCTCAAGTTCAGACATGCGAAGTAATAAACTACAGACCAACTTGAAAGGCCAAATAATTTCCAGTTACTGGCTTGAGATTCAGGATGATACATTTATAAAACCGGACTCATCCAGGTGCCAATCACAATAAAGTCATAGAATGATTTTATTCTTTTATTCTTTCATTCTTTTATTTTTATTTATTTATAAAATCATAGAACTAGATGATCTCTAAGATTAGAAGGGACCTTAGAGATCATCTAGTTCCAACGCCTCCACCATAAGCAGGGACACCTTCCTCTAGGCCAGGCTGCTCAGAGCCCCATCCAACCTGGCCTTGGACACTTCCAGGGGTGGGGCATCCACAGGCTCCGTGGGCAACCTGTTCCTGTGCCTCACCACTCTCACAGTAAGGAATTATAGAGTAGAGGGGCAGAACCATCTCCCTCGAATTGCTGCTCATGTTTCTCTTGGTGCAGCCCAGGACATCTTTGTGGTTTTGGGCTGTGAGTGCACGTGGCTGGGTCGTGTCCCAACTCTCATGCACCAGCACCCCCAAGTCCTTCCCAGAGGGGCTGCTCTTCATCTGTTCATCCCCCAGCCTGAGTTGATACCGGGGATTACCTCAATACAGGAGCAGGACCTTGTACTTGGTCTTGTTAAACCTCATGAGATTCCCATGGACCCACTTCCCAAGCTTGTCCACGTCCCTCTGGATGGCATCCTGTCCCTCAGGTATGTCAACTGCACCACTCAGCTTGGTGTCACAGGCAGATTTGCTGAGGGTGCACTCGATCCCTTCGTCCATCATTGATGAGGACATGACTAGTAAATAAACTAGTCCTACTCATACAGGACATTACCCCGTGTTCAACTGAACCTTGTTACAATCAGCTGAAGTAATAAACATTAATCCAGACTGGAAGAAATCTGTTGTGATTTTTGGCTCATCTGAACTGCAATTAAAACAATTCATAGAAAATTCACAAAACATTAGGCAGTCTGACCTGTACATAAATTTGTACATGATTGAAAGTTTGTACACAAATCCCCTTAAGGGAAGAAAACCATTATCATGGACATTGCAAATTCTGACAAGTAAGATGCTACGAGAGGAGCGTGAACCCAAATCAGACTGCTTCAGATGCCTGATATCCACCTTTACAAATTCCTCCAAGGTTATTATCAATCTAAATTGCTCCTGATCACAAACAGAAACAAGAGCTGCAAAGCCTTTGGGAAAGAGCAACATCCATTCATAATGTATTCTGAACATATGTGAAGATGACACACAGCTGCACTCTCCGAAGAAGGCACGATACAGGAAATATTGGGAATGAGCCAATATGGCAGATTCTAGGTCCTTTTAGGGTTGCTTTCTGATTGCATCCAAAGAAAGCATCCACAGCAGGAACTGTGGTATAAAGGCATAGGTTATACCAAGCAGCCCATCTCAATGAAACTTAGTTTCTTTAGGTGAGATCTATCAGACTGACTTGGAGCAATCAATGAAGTTTATGAAGTTTCTCAAGTAGAGAAAGGGCGCAGAGCAAAGAGTGCAGAATGGGAAACCACAAGAGGCTATGCATAAGAACACCTTGAGAGTAATAAACCCCAAATATTTGGCTGAGCATTTCACTTGTTCTTAATTAAGCACATGCACACTTTACAGGAAACCATATTGGAAACAATCTTCTCCTGTGCCCCCTTCAGTCTGGGCTCCCCTAACTGAACATAATTCTGCCACTATTGGGGGCAGTCATTTGCCACTAAGGATTCCCCATTCACAGGCTAAGACTGGTAAGAAATGGTGGCTTTTTCATCTGTATGATGATGCTGGGCTGGCCTCTGCCTAGCCTGGATTGTCTCTAGAGAAAAGGAACCAGAATTTCCTAGTCCATTACACTGGCATTTCTTGCAAGCACTACTGACACTTTAAAGAGAGAATAGTGGAACATCTGAGTCATACAAAATGATGCCAGAAATGAAGGGGAGGAAGGGAGACAAAGAAACAGAAAGAAAAAGACACTCAAGATCCATAAATCTACCAGAAGTCCCTGAATATAAAGGCTGGGGAATGAATAGCATTCATACTGCCATGTTAGAAAACAAACTGTATTTAGTCTAGGCATCTAATGAAGCTGCAGGTTCTGACTTCTGTTTACTTTCTGTCACCAGGCAGAATCTGCTGTATCTCAAGTTGAAAAGTTCATAAACTAAACATTATTTTAAAAGTTCAAGAACTACACACACATCATTATATAATGCAAGTGCTTAGTGTCCAGAATACACTGAAAGTTTGCCTCTTGACAGTCCTAAAAAGGCAGAAATATTTTTAAAAGCATTGATTGAGTGTTTTGTATCATTACGAGCAATAGTATTCTTTAGTTCTTTATAAATGGTTCTTTGCTTTTATTTACCTCGCATCAAAACACTAATGGAAAACACTTCTAAACTTATTTATATCTACTTTAAAGCATTATGATGAAGAAATTTCCTAATAGAGAACATATTTTCTATGGATTCCCATCTTTTTTTTAGCTAAATCAAGTGTTCAGAGAGGATAAAGAATGTTGGGATGTGCTTTAGATGAGTTTTAGAAACAATAAAAAGAACTTCTGTATATAAGCAAAGAATTCTTGTACATGTGCCAAGAATTTTTCAACTTTATCAACATGATTAATAGTTTCATTCTGAAAGGGGCCATATACACATACAACCCTCTAACACATGAAGTTCTGCACATGCAGTCAGCAAGAGCAAAGAGAACTTGGGAAACATTACAGAACTAAACAGCAAGAACTGTTCCCAGCTATTAGACAAAGAAAAGGGGAGGGCTGCGCCAAAGTGAGTGCTCTCACAGAGCTGTATTCCTATGTTCTTAAAATGTATGTTCAGCAGCATCAGAGCATAGTAATAAACTATACCAAGATTAAATCTCAAATTTTTGAAAACAGTCCTTGTCCTTTCCTGACTCCATACCTGAAGTTGCACAGTAGGTCTGATTTCCTCTCAATTTGGCATTAAAAACCTGCCTCAAAAATGAAGGACACATTATCACAACTGCTGTTCATTCATATCTTACATTCAGCAACACTGAATTTTACCTGGATAAAGAGATATAACAGATGCACTGTTGAAGCGCACCTTAGGAATTCCCTCACTCTTTAACATTACAGATGGAATAATACTCTCACTTAGTAAATAAGCAAGTTATTTGACAAATAGGAAAATTACTTATTAAAGGCTAAGATTTAGAGTCTACTCATACCAAGAAACCATTTTTAGAAGCAAAAGAAAGCCCTGTTTCAGAAGCATTTGTTCTTCAAAATTTTAGTACCTGAGTTTTTGCATGTGTGCTCGTTTCAGCAGGGGTAGAGTTGATTTTCTTCACAGTAGCAAGTATGGGACTGTGTTTTGGATTTTTTGCTGAACAGGGGGTTGATAATAGAGAGATGTTTTTGTTGATGCTGAGCAGAACTTACACAAAGCCAAGGCCTTTTCTGCTTTTTGTACTGCCACACTGGCAAGGGAGATGGGGGTGAATGGGAGGTTGGGAGGAGACACAGCTGGGACAGGTGACCCAAAGTGACCAAAGGGACATTCCAGACCATATGGCATCATGCTCAGGATATAAACATGGGGAAGAAGGAGGAAGGGAGGGAAGTTTGGAGTGATGGTGTTTGTCTTCCCAAGTTAACTGTAATGGGGCTGTGCTCTCCTGGGGGAGGCTGAACACCTGTCTGTCCACGGGAAGCAATGAATTAATTCCTTGTTGTCCTGCTTTGCTTTTGCTTTTCCTTTCCCTATTAAATTGTTTTTATGTCAACTCAGAAGTTTTCTACCTTTTACCCTTCTATTCTCTCCCCAGTCCCACTGTGGAGAAAGCGAGTGAGCAGCTTCATTGGGGCTTCATTGCTGGCAGCCACAACAGCATGTCCCATTGGTTAAGACGACAACCACCCAACCCTGACCCTTCTTTCTAAAACTCAAAACTTCAACAAGAAAGAAGAAAAAACCCCTGACATCATGAGTTTGTATTTTCCAACAGAGTCAAGGCACTGCGTAAACGACATTTTCAGATTCATGAATTGTTGTACTGTGAGACTTGATAATTTTCTTGCATTATTAACTATTTTTTTATCCAGACATAGGAGTCATCTTTTCACTCAGAGAAGGAATTCTTCCTAACATTTCTTGATTTAAGAGTTTTTCAAAAGAACAATACTGCAGATAAAATCAGTCAATCTTTTAGGCTAGATTTTTTTCAACAATTTGTTATTTTTAATAAAAGTTTCTTTGGGACAGACTTCTCAAGTTCAGGATAGGACTGCTGGTAAAAATTTCAGATTAAAAAAGAAAAACTCATGTAACTCACAAACCAAACATTTAAGGAACAGAAAGACACCCATGCAGGATGTAGATAGCAAGCTGAGATCCTGCTTCTGGCAGATCTGGACTACTGATTCGGAGCAAAATACTTGCTGGGTAGGACACTCACCTGGTGCTTAGGAGATGTTTCAAAAGCCTGCTGCAGTGAGAGTTGAACAGTTCATACAAATGGGAAAATTTAATAGAAAAATATTAAGAGGAGAAAATTTCTGGGAAAGAACCCAGTCCAGCATTTAGGATATCTGCTTCTTGCAGTACAGAAGAGCAAGGACTTGCATTGCAGTGAAAGGCAAGATCACTGGGACCAGTCATCAAAGCCTGTCTCATTCCTGACATCTTTTTTTCACTTGTTTGGAATAACAATGAAAAAGGTTTTAAGTTGGTTCCAATAAAGAAAACTGATTTTACACCTGTTCTACTTGAAGCCCTCAATATCCATGTTTCTCCTTGAACTATGTGATATCGAAGTAGAATGCAATTTTCTGCAGAGGAACACAATACTACAAATACCACAGATGGGAACAATCATATTTCTAGCCTCACTCTCAACTGAGGCCAGTAATTTCAAACTGCACACAAAAGTCTATCTCATATTAGGATAGCTACAATTTATCCATTATGGGTAGTGCTCAGTGTTACACCTGGAAGTTGGCTATGTAGGTCAGCTTGCAACAGATACTCTCACTCCACTCAATCCCCCTGAAGACGACAGTGGCATACATAAACTTCTGCCTAGTTAAAGCCAAAAGGGTTTCCATGATATGTACCGCCTTTTGGGGGCTTCACAGATCCAAGCCCTAGAAACAACAGGCTGAATCCGTAAAACCTTAGCAAGCCTTCTCAAGTATAACTGAAAAATAGTATGTCCACAATTGCTAACAAATACATTACTGCAATTGTAAAAATGCCCCAAACCTTTAATCTACAGTATCCCTTTGTTGTACCTGTCCAGTTCCAGGTTTAGCATCCTGCGTTGCTTCAGCAGGAGCAGAC
This sequence comes from Acanthiza pusilla, assembly GCA_036630365.1. Taxonomy (NCBI): domain Eukaryota; kingdom Metazoa; phylum Chordata; class Aves; order Passeriformes; family Acanthizidae; genus Acanthiza; species Acanthiza pusilla. The sequence continues at coordinate 34,207,974 of JAXCHO010000073.1, read as the reverse complement.
TCCTGCAAATCCTCGGGCTTAAGGTCTTGAATTTCTTCCCCAGGAATTGTTTCCAGCTCCTCCTTGGGACTAGGACTTTGACTGTCCTCTACAAGGTCTGAAATATCTGATTCCTGCGGCCTGTCCGGGGTTGGGCCCCCTGCCTCATCTCCAAGAGCTGATTCCATCGCCCACCCTGGTGCGGAGAAGGGCAGAGCGCTCCTTGCAGAAGGAGCCTGGTAACGATAACATCGGCTCTCTCAGGGAACACTTACAGACACCCGAACCCTGCTCGCTGACACTGAATAAAACAAGAAACACATCTGCTTTAAAATAGTCCTGCTTTAAAATTGCCACCCTGAGCAAACCTTTACTCTGCTCATGAGCTGTATCTATTACAGAACAGATTTCATTTTACTTAAAAGAATTATCTTAGAAGTGACTTATGGGCAAAAAATAGCACAGTGGGTCCTCTAAGAACAGAGCTCTAGGAATTGCAGGGGTGAGAGAACCAAAACTGATGCAAATTATTCAGGATTACGGAGCTTTAGTTCATTGATACTTGTGTGGTTCCAGCAGTCTTTCTGGGACTTCCAGTAATCATCCCTAGAGTTCAAAGTAACTTCAAAATAGGGACAGGAATATATATGGAAAGAAATTTCTACCACTGTGCAAGCATCCTCAAGAACAGAGATAGCAGATGGAAAGGAAACTACATCTCAGACTAGATGCAAGGAAGACAATTTTTATGATGAGGGGGCACTGGGACACTGCAGAAGTTGCCCAGAGAGGTGGTAGATGCCCCATCCCTGGAAACATTCAGTGCCAGGCTGGATGTGGCTCTCTGCAACCTGATTCAGTTGAAGATGTCCCTGCTTACTGGGGTAGGACTAAACGACCTCCAAAGGTCCCTTCCAACCCAAACTCTATGAAACATTTCATACCAAACCCTGTCCAGTGTGGTGAGACTCACAACACTGCTGGAGCTCTCAGGCTCAAAGCTCAAGCAGCATGAAGAAAGAGAGTTACCCAGTGGGAATTCAATTTAGTGGCACATCAAACACAAGATACTATGGTAGAAATTCACTAACTAGATTCATCCAGTTTAAGTAGATGATGTAAAGCTTCTGGTAAGAAGATTACCTATCAAATGTATGTGACCAAATATGCAGTATTAGAAAAGATGAAATGAAAGGGCAAATGAAAAAAGCATAGAGCAAAACATGCCTTCATCTTCAATCAATTTAATGTGTTTAATTTGCATTTTTTTGAACTACCAGAATTGCAATAAGAAATATTTATTTACTTCCTTTTTAGGAAAAAGAAAATTCCCTTTTTGCCACATCTCGCTAGTAAAAAGAAAAAACTTAAAAATTTTAAAAATTTAGAATATTTTTTAAAAAATTAAAATATAAAAAATTTGTTACACAAATGAGGTTTCATTATTAAAGTATTATGGCAACTTAACAATTGGTACAATCAATTATTAGTAATTGTTAATAATGCTCAACCCTTTTTCTGCAGGATTATTCAGAATAATATCTGTATATTGATCAGAATTCAGAATAATATCTATATATATGATCTGGATAGTATCTGGCAGCTTATTAAATAATTCATGTAGACTAACAATAAAACAATTTTTTTTAATTGCTTAGCATGCAAATGAAACGCCAAGTTAACATGGGTGAAATTTCAATCAGTCCATGATTATTTCTTCAACACAACATACATGTCTCATTGCCTTTCACAAATTGTCCAGACAGATACATATCTCAGAATCAGTATCCAAAATATTAAGAACAGTAGGATAATTATTTTAGATTATTGACATAGAGGAAAATACATGGAAAATTAAAAGAAAAAAATGCCATTTGGTGTCATAATAACAATGGCATCAAAACATACTTTTGGTGATGCTTCCCATATCTAAAAGCAGACACCTAGCATGATAACTTTTGACGTTACTGAGCAAACTTAAAATGCCTCATCCTTTTATTATTTTATTCCATTCAAATTCATATTCAGTTTTGCTTACTTTTGGAAATAAACACATATAATTTAGAAAACAATGCACAGATTTCTGCATAATATATTATATATAATGTAGCTTGATCCCAGCAAAGAGAACATTTTATTTTCTTACAGGGTTTGGCTTTCTTTCTTGTCAAGTAAAAACAAAGCCATAAATTCAAAAGCATCATGACTAGAGCCAGCCTGTGTATCTAAAACATCCACAAAGTAAGAATAAAAATGAAATATGTTTAACTTTCACAAGCCTTTGGTAGTGTACCATGGCAGCCAGAATCTTTAGATAAGGGTGGAAAGTTCAGGTTATTCCACAGGTAGAAAAAAAAAAAAAGAACTAGCATAATCTCTGTACAAGGAACAGAAAAAAGGCATGCCTCCAGAATTAAAGATATACTAAGTACATCACTCAACATCATCCATTTGATCAATGTCTTGTGAATAGCTGTTTGCTGTCAGCTAAAGAAGCAGATGGACACAACGTGGTGTGGAGGCAGCAAGGGAAAAACCTGGACCACAGCAACTGTGGAGCAATGTTGCTGCTGCATGTAGAACTGCTGGAAAGCACTAGCAGGGCAAACAGAAATTTTCCCAAGGTTTTGAATAAATATATATTTAAACAATTAATATAAAAAACTTCAATACATACAATTTTAGATTTTCTTCAGTAAATGATGGACACTTCTACTACTGTTTTTAATACAGTAGCTAGATTTTAAGTCATAGGATTAAAAAAATCAAATGCCAATGCCACAAAGTACTATGAAATGAAGCAGAGCTCAAAAAGAAAGATTACGAGTAGGATGTGCCAGTTTACAAACTAGTGCCTCTACATCCTCCCTGTGTAACAGGATGGCTGCTCACAGCCCATGAGAACTGCAGCACTGGTCACTGCATGGCATCAGCTGCCTCTGCTTCAAGGGGGCAAGGGCCTTTGCTCCAAGATACAGCCACTCTCACTTGTGTCTATTTAGTCTGCATTTCACCAGGATCACACTCACAAATACAAAAGCTGTTAGCCTTTGCAATATTCTCCCACAGTTTACGTACCAGAGCACTATTTCAGAAGCTCTGATAAAAGTAATTTAAACATACGTAGAAAAATTACAAAATTTGTGAAGTCAGTGAGTTGTGCCTTTGAGGCATTTTTTTCCTCCTCAAAATAATCTATTACTTACAGCCCAGATGACAGCTCCAAGAGGGGAAAATGGCTGGAGCAAATATTGCCTCTTTAATCCTTAAATTTCTGAGGAGATAAGGATATTAAACTCTGAATGCTCCCATCAGCTGTTCAAACACCTTGTATTTTTCCCCTCCCTCCCTGCTCATTTAACACAATTAACAAGGGGACATGCAGGAGAGCCCCCCAGCTGACACACATGCCTTGCACACGTGCTGAGAGAGGCTGGGAAGAAAACACTCCTGCTTGTGTTTCAAGCTGAAGAAAACAACATATGGCATATGTGCTCTTTGCTCGGACACCTATGCTCAACTTGGTCTTCACAGAGCTTCCATATCTGAAGAAACACAAAGCCCAGTACTAGAAATACTACTATATAATAATATAGCTTTTGCTAAATAGAAAAAAAAAATAAATTCAAGAAGATGTACTCTCAAAAAAATTTTGAAAACAACCTCTTTTAATTCACGTAAATATTTTAGAGAATACTGAAAGCATGGGTCCAACACACTCTAGAAAAGTTAGGTACTCTATTTTACTGCATGTAGCATGTAGAGGATGATATTAATCACCATTTTAAAAATTTCTATGAAAATTAAAAAAAACAATGAAGATTGGATAAAAACTTTACAAACATGCCTACAGTTAAGCAAGGTATAGAACATTATATATTGGTTTTGTCTTTTACTAAAAAACTGCTAATATTTGGGACCTAACATTCTAATCAAATTTTCCTGTTTTACGCAAAACTTGTACTAGAGTTTATACGCAAACCAACACTATGTCATCAGCTGTGAAAAAGAATAAAGGTTTGGGCAGAATAAAAAAAATTTAAAAGGTAACTATTTTTGCATTTATCTTAGCTAGGTTAAGAATTCCATGCAGACAACAGAGACAGGCTGCAAAACAAATATCTAAGGTTACCCATGAACTTCACACAATACAGAAAACTATCATTATACAATTTACCTGTTGATCACTTATTTATCTTTCTATATCTTGAACCAAGACATGTTAAAACACTACCTGCTAGACTCAACCGCATGTAGGTATAGCCTCCAACCTAAACTGGAGGTCAATGCCTTAAATTATACAAACTTAAAGAAATATTTCTTAAATTGGAGTTTCTGGGCCTAGTTTGTACTTACAATAAACAGAAAGTCCCTGGAACGCATACAATGTTGAACAGAGCAGATGTCGTTTACATGAGCCAAAAAAATAGTAATCACTGCGACTCATGGACTATTGCCCCTTCAGAAAATGTGGGTTAAATTCACACATCAGGTGCCCACCAGTCTGCCCACAACTTCAGGGCAAGAGAACTATTGTTCTGTCCTCCACACAAAAAGTAAAGCGTGTACAAACACACACAGCCACACATCCTATGGATAACTCAAAGCAAGGCTCAGCTTCAGCTCGCATGTGCAATTGATCATGCTGTCTTCTTACAGCATTAAAAAATGTAACTCCCTTGCAACCAGGGAGTTTGGCTTCAGTTGAGAACTGTCCATACATTTTACCACATTCAGAATTTTCATCCTTAGTATACTACCATAAACAACCTTATTACACCAAAAAGGATTATTCCCAGAAGATACAAAAATGCTGCAAACTCTCGTCTTCTGAAGGATGTTACAGCAAACACTAGGCTTTTGCTCAGACAGGAGGTCTTCAAGCTCACATGGAGGTGCCCAGATCCCAGAAAACAGGCCTAAGCCTGACATGTATTACTGACTTTGAAGTGAGAGGTTTGAAGATTGACTATGATCAAGTGTTTTCCAGGGGACTCTCTCCACTGGTTTTGCTTCCTACTTTTTGCTTGTCTTTCCTACAATAAGCACATTCTGTTACAATTAATATTGGGAATGATTGTTTGCCATATCAAACATTATCTTCAGTTTTTCCTCAGTTTCAAATTTTTTTATACACAAAAATGGACTGTAGGGAACCTTCATTCACTCTTTTGGGGATGGGGTTTTTGGGAGGGGAAGAGAAGCAGGGGAGACATGAGACAACAAATTCCAAGACAAAGTAAAAACAAATAGTGAAACAAGAAGATAATCAATTTAGTTCTCAATTTAAAAAGTAGCTCACTTAGCTACATTCTGCATTAAAATTTTTGTCTAAATGAGAATCATAAAACTACAGGGGAGCATGGCTGTACGATGTTTTCCTTTTTATATTATTATTATTCTGTGTCACTTTACGGACTACTATTACATAAAATAAGAACTTTAAAATAGTTTTAAAACCAATCTCTTGGTCAATCAGGTGGTTGTCATCAATTTCTTTGATTTATATTGAAAAAGAAAGAAAAACGTCACTGTTCAGAAAAGCTTCAAGGTTGATATTACTGACAATGAATGGTATGACTAACAGAATGAAATTGAAGCCTTTTAAAACTCTTGATCCAATTCTGCCTGAGGTCTGAGTTCCAAAGCATCATTTTTTGGTTTCTCTAAAGAACTCCTTGTGTTGTATTTTCATTTGCTAAAAAATTACACCTAGGGTAGTTTCATGCAGACAATAGTATTATTCAATAAAATAAAAGTTACCATGCACCACATGAACAATGGGCTTTTTCAGTGTAATGTTTCCTGGGAATTACAGTATTAGATTAATGAGATGTGCAAATTTTTTATCAACTCAGTCTCCAAAGCAATGAGTCACTCCTAAATGCAGAACAGCAATAAAATTAAAAACAGCTTATGTGCTGCTGTATTCTACACCCCACAGGTATTAGAACATATGATTTCCATAGAGGAGAACAGATGCAAAAAGTTTCCATTGAAATAAGATGTATGGACACAGAAAGCGCTGTAGCAGCATGTGCTGAATCTGTGCTCAATAGGTAAAGAGGTGCTGTTAATGCCAAACAGCTGCAGGTACACCAGCCGAGGAGAAAGCCTGACCATCAGACACAGGCATGAGCAAAAGAGACTATCCACAGCAACCAGCCACAGGGAGCTAAATGAAAAAGCTGCTCCCTGATGTTCCCCCTGATCTCAGTGGGACTACTTCTTTCTTCTCGAGAATACTTCAGAGCACAAGGCTAATTTAGGCAATACAAATGAACTTCTGGAAGAGATGATCTGTCTCCATAACCATCGAGCATGCAGAAGAACGCTGCTAGCTCGGGTGAGAGCTCAAAAAGTACTTTCTGCCCTACCTAATGCCTACAGCATCCACTGGAGGCAACCAAAATGTGCTAAGCAACAGAGACTCTGTACCATGTTCTCCTTTTCTCCTAAGAAAATCAGGATAAAAGCAAGGAAAACAGGATTCTAAAATAGAATAGTTCAAATTGTACCCTATCTTCTCATGAAAAAACAGACAAGTTTGTGAAGTGGATAGTAATTAATACATACTCTCTTAAATGGCAGTGATATACCATATAAGGAGCAAACAACATTTATCCAAATGCCTCAGTCACCCTCATTTATGGTGCCTAGAGACCTAACAAACAACAGACTGCTAGCAATCTGATAAATCTGTTCTATCTGAAATCCCTGGAATACTCTATACAGCAAATGGGCCCTATAAAATGTTTGTAGCCACAGTGAGGAAATTTCCCTTTGTTTACCCTGGTATTCTGGGTTTTCTGCTTACAAAGGCTTGCAACCCTTCTCTGTGCTGACACATTACCTTCACGTCCATTTCTGTCTGCTTCCTGACCTATTTAATACCTAATACCTGCTGACATCACAATTTCCAATATATTTTTTGTCAAAACATTCTTTCAAAACAGGATTTGAAGTCTCCTGTGAGCAGTTGGAGACATTCATTCCAGTAAGACAGGTGTCAACCTGTGGGAGAAATGTCCAGCAGCAACAGGGAGGAAATGGTCCAGCCATGGCCCAAATGCAGAAACCTCTGGAACACACAGCAGGTTGGGCCTCCTTGCAAACTGCTTCCTTGCAAGGAAACTACAGGGTAGGGGTGAGGAAAAGGCAGTGGTGTTTGCATGCATCTCTGCTTGCCATGCTGCACATAGGCTGTGCTCCAAACCCAGGGGCTTACCAGAGTGTGGACAAAACCAGAGGGACTAAGGCATCCATGTTTGATGGCTTTTGGCATGATAAGGATTTCAACCACACTCTTCAGCCTCAGGCTGTGCTGTATGTAGTAAAAATCCAGGTGACCATTCCTACAGTCCTCTGTGCATGCAGCACTTCACCCAAAGCAGCATGCAAGCAATGCCATCTGGGGCTGGAGAGGACATCTGTGGGGACACAGCATCCACATCCTCCCCTGGCCGCCAGCTGCGCAGCCTCGCTGGCCCAGCAAACCAGCACAAGCACGGTTTGGCACCTGCAGCATTGGCAGATGACTGTCCAGCAGCTCGCCCTCCTGTCTGAGGGTGCCTCCTTGCCCCAGTGCCTGACAACACTCCTGCCAGCCAAATGCAAAACAATGAAAATCACTTTCACCAGTTGGCAGAAGTGGGGTTTATGCAGATCTTGGATTTTCCTGGAGTTCTGGTTTGGGGATAACTTACGTTATAAACCTGATGATGTATTTTCAGGCAGATCCTGTCTTCCTGGAAATATAAGGGATACTGTATTTCCAACTCTTGAATGACCACTAAAATATACTTTCACAGAAAAATGTAGTTATGCATACACGGTTAAACAGACTTGAAAGTCCATTAGTAGAAATAAGACCAAGTTAAGGTCCTGTTCCACAGCTGGCAGTACCACATTGGTTAAGACCTTTCAAAAAGCCTTAAAAAGAGCTAGCAGACAAAAATCCCTGAGTGATACTCAGAGTAAGCAGAGGTAAATGTTTCCCAGATTAACTGTAAATTGCAGCTGCCTGACTTCAAGCATGTGTTCTGAAAAACCATGAATAATGCCAGTCTTATAAATACAGTGAACTTTCCTAACGCGAAAAGTAAAATCTTACGTGTGCTGCCAAGAAAGTCTGCCAGAAACTTTATGTTTAAATTTCGTACAACCTAGGAATAAGATATACCCCAAGTCCAACATATACCAAACATTCAGACAATAAGAGGAGGTCATTCAATGTCTAAATCAAGGACTCTTCTTTTTGGATGCATAAATTGATCCAGAATTTTAAGCTGACTAACTACAAATTTTCCAATGGGGGAAAATTAAAACTGTCTTGGAAACAGCAGAGATAATAATTTCATCCGGCCAAGGTCTGTCTTTACTTGCAAACGGCCTGCAGAAACAAGAGAACTGGCAAGCCTAAACAGGTTAGTATTTTAAAGCAAAAAAATTAGAAAAATGGAAAAGATCAATGCCACCTTCTGAAAAATATGCTGCAGACTTTAGTCAGAAGCACATTATAAGCAGATCCATTTCACAGCAATCCCAAGGGAACCATCAGAGAACAGACTCCCTTTGGAACTGGGGCTGTTTTGCAGCGTTGATAAAAGGATAAATGATGCACACATCTCCCAAAATCACAGTATTTCAAACCCTGCTTGTTCCCATAAATGAACTTTCTCTCTTTTATTTAATGAAGCAAGCACTGCAACAGTGGGTTTCATTATTATTTAATCTCTTCATTTCCCCTGATTATTGGTAACTCCTAGCTAAATGTAAGCCACCCACAAGTACTTTGCCACATCAACAACCAAACAACCATAGCTACAGCTACAAGCAGGAGATGTAGTATCAAAAATACACATTTTCCAGTGGTTTTGGGCTCCATTTACCATTTAAAAACATTAAGAACTAATAGGACATTCTCCAAATCATATACATTTGATGCATGCTGGAAATAAACCCTGGATTAAGCTGACCCTGCTTTGCAAGAAAGTACAAGGTGTAGGATAACAAATAGTGTGTGACATCACAGGAGCCCACGGATTTTCTGAGTATCGTGCAAGGACTGAGCTCTGGGCTGAAGTGATGAACTTTGCCACAGCAGAAGGCAGATCTCTAATAGAAGGAATTCCAGATTAAATGCCAAATCCTGTGTAAAACAGGATTTTACCACATTGACTTTTAGGCATATAATAGGACCAAATTAAGTAAGCTGTGAATTGAACTCTGAGCAGCAAAAATTTGCCAGAAAGATAAAATGTGATACTGCTATGTACTTCAGACTGCCAGGAGTCTTTCTAAAATAAATAAATATCATATGGAGGCTGAGCACTGTGCAAAAAATTCAAGTATTGTTCTAAGTAGCTCTTGCTTATGAGCAATTAATCAGTAAGACTAGGGAAAAAACCTTCCAGAGTTAAGTTGTATCCATAAAAAAAGAACAGGGCACACTGCCAATTCTTCCAGACTATCTCCAATGAATCACTGCTTCTTGGGCCTCAAAATGATGTTGTCTCTCTTTCACTTGGCTGTGTCATCTCATTCCAAGGCTGTATCTCAACACCATACTTTATCATCACACTTATTTATTGTGCAAAGTGTTGACTAGTTTTCTACATTCCGATTTCAAAATATATTAACAGCATAACTGGTCAAGTCTATTGATGTGTTTTCATTTATTGTCATGTCTGTAACAGCATATTAAATACTGTTCATTTTTCTCACATAATAAGAGGGACTTGAAGATTTTACAAATTTTAACCTTCAATATCTGCAAACTGCTTATAGAGTTTGAGCAAACATTATTTCTCCTAAGCATGGGAAATTTTACTTTAATATATTATTTCAGCATTTTATTTAACAATAAAAGCATCTTAGCTAAGCACTTTATTTCCATTTCAGTTTAAATGGCAGATGATGGATAAATTGTTGCTAATGTTGGAAAGAGATGAGTAAAACCAAACAACTCCTGATTAAACTCTGTTACAAACTCTGGCAAATTTCTCAGCAATTACTTCAAGGACAAGGCTGAAATAGTCTTTAATCTTTCCTTATGATAAACAAACATTTCCTTGACACGTCACTGCTTTCAAAAGAATTCCTAAAAAATAAATAAGGTCAAAGAAGTTGGACGAAGAATGGTTAATTTTTCAGAGAGATACACATGCAATAACACGTTTTTAGAAAAGTAGTAAGGGGAGATTACTGCATATAGGCTATACTTCTCACCATTTGTAGGAAAAATAAACCCAGCTAGCTATGCTTCACTGTTTCTGCAGGAACAATGATGTCTGCCTTCAGCTCAGTCCTCACAAAAGCAGGATCTTACAAGGACACTTTTGAGAGCCAAATGATCAATCATGGCCTAAAGCTATATTTCTAACTTAAAAGACATAGCAGTTAAAGCAAATTCAGCATAAAAGAGAAGGTTAGTTTTCATCCTGAAACAGACTCCCCAGGTTCAATCTGCACAACAACTGAAAATTTGAAAACACCAGTGCAGACAATAGAAGGAGACATATCAAAGGCATACATAAATATATTTCTCCTTTTCCACTTCACCTTTCTCACGCCTTTTTCACTTCATCCATCCTTCCATCTTTCAGCTAATCACTTTTTTGCAGGAATCAGTTCTCCTTCCTATCCAAGACCTGATCATCCTATGAGTAAACCATCTGATGAAAATAATTCAACACATAGGGGACCACAGGTTTATGTGATGCTTAGAATTAATATTGCACATTTCAAGAGTATCATTAATGACCCCCTTTGGCAGACGAAAAAGAATTCATATATTCTACAATGTCAGATTTTAAGGATGTGTTTTTATATACACAGGACTGCTTCAGGTCCTTCTCTTTTTCAGACCAGTGTTATTCGGGAACTAAAATGTTAAGTGACCATCAGAGGAAACAACACTCACTAACTGTACTCATACAGATGTCACTCTACAATTCAATAACAAAAAAAAAAAGGTTATTGTAAATTCCTGAGAATTTACAATTAATTTTAAAAGTACTGGAGCACTAATCTTTTCAATGAACCTAGAGCTCCAGCAAAGTCTGAGTGAGATCACATAAAAAAAGTAACATTCAAGTCTACAGGAACATATAATCAGTTCTGGAAGTCCTGTCTAAACACATAGCCCAAGAAAAGACAGCTCTCTGCTGCAACTGCCCATAAATCTGGCAATTTTGTGACTAACTGAACACAAATGGCACCTATATTTTGCAGCATATCTACTTAGTGAGGGATGAAACTAAGCACTCCTGAGTTGGAGCAGGAATGTACTGGTGGAGTATCATGAAAAAGGTTTAGTAAATCCACCTGGCTAATTGCAAAGGATCTTTCTTTATTCCCTGAGCCCTACCAGCAACTGGGAGCAGCTCGTCTTCACATCGGAGAGAAACTGAAGCAGCTTGCTGCACATTGGCCAACCAGCAGTTATTTTCCTATGAATCCGCTTGCATTTTGGAGCAGATGATATTTGCTTTACAGTGGATCAAACTGTTCCCTGTGTTAGGCGCTTGCTCCCAATCAAAACTACACAGCCTATAATGCAAACCCGGAAAATCATGCAATATTGAAAATTACAGAAAACACTTCAGAAACTAAGCAACTGTTTATGATGCACTTACACACAATTATAAACTGAATTTTGCAAGTGATTTAAAATGTGTTATTTCAAAAAAACCCAAACATATTTTAAGGCCTTGTTAAAAAAATTTGAAGTAGAGAGGCCCATAAGAAAAAGTTGCAAAAATACTGCATTTATCTTTATAAAACATTTTTTACAGTCTCTGCATTAGCTATAATTAAATACATGCATCAGAAACCTTGTTCCATTGCAGATACTTTGTATGTCTGTACTTACTATAACTAGAAGACATCTATGATAGCATATAATAAACCTTGCATCTCTCCACAAATTTATTGAGTAAGACAATGCTGCACACAAGAACCAGAAACCACACTGTATTTTCTGGGAGAAGCAAGGGACAAAATAAAACGTAACACTTGATTCTCATTCAATCCAGTTCCTAATTTTCATCTTAACTGTTTACAACAGCATAGTTCTTTTCTTGGAGCTCCTGCTATACCCCACACAAGAGACCAGCAAATACAGGCAAGGAGGTTCCTGGCACAGCTGTAAGGCTTTAAGAGGCTCAGCTCTTGCAAACCCACTCTGATCAGAACAAAACTGAAAGATGGAGACTGTCAGAGAGCAATCACTAGGCATAAAGATATTTGGCCAAAGAGAAAGGCTTAAGCCTAACTCAGTGTTTAGGCTTTCTGTTCATTCCATATGCCATCTACTATGATGGAAGAGTCTCCAACTGTGTCTTTAGTGAAGTTGCAGAGGTCATTCTTTACCTTCATCGGTTTGACTAAAGCTTAAAACCCCTCACATCTCTGCCTGCCTAAACAGCTAAGCCCTCGCCCCCTCCTCACCTGCAGGAGCCCCCATGGGCTCAGCGATGCACAAGTCCTATCACAAGTCCTTTTGAATGCCCCGCTACAAAGCGATGCATCTGATGCTGCTAGACGTGATTGAGTGCAAGTTTTGGCAGACACTGAGCAACTGGAAAGCCCCATTTCTCCTCTCCCTCACAGACCCAGAGAAGCACATAGCCAGCATGCAAGGCAGCAGCACTGGAAATGCCAAAGAAGGAGGTCCAAGAGCTGCCACGAGCAAAGATGCCACCCACTCTGCTTCAGGGCTTGCACCTCCCTTGTTCTCTTGCAGGAGGCCACGCATGACCTCTCAGACACCTCTCAACACCCACCCATCATCTTGGCAAGCTCAAAAGCAATGCTGGCAATCACATCAGCAGACATCAGATATGAACCCCATCTTCAAAATTTTCACTGCTGCTGGGAAAAGGATGTGTTGACTTCAGCTGCACGCAGAGTAACATCAAACACATACACCCAAGGCTAAAAAGAGAGCTCCCATTTTTAATAAAACATTACATTTACTTGCTCGCCCCTGTAATTTTCTCTTACCCTGCTACAAGAGTAAATGGATGTGTAAGAAGAGCATTGTGATGTTTTGCCTGTTTGTTTTGGTTAGAGGGTGTGTGGGGTTTTTTTAAACACATGGCAACATTTTGATTTCTATTCTTAGAAACCATTTGAGGCAAAAAAAGGGCTCATGAAAGAATTGAAGTCCACAAATGAACTTCCTTTCTACTGGGTTTTTCTCAGCCATCTCCCTTCCAGTCATGCCTGCCAAAATCCCATGCTTTATAGGGGCATCTGTTCTATTCTCTCCAGGCCAAAAAAGGAGACTTTTCAAACTCTTACTACAGCCGAGAAAATCTATAGCTCAATGAGCCTAATGTGATTTTTTTTCCCCATGTCTGCAGTGCCAGAACTGCCATCAGAAGGGAAAGTCCTCTTCTCCTCCCTCCCTTCCTCCAGCCCCATGCTCCCAATCCAGGCCTCTTCTAAAAGCTGTCCTTCTCCCACTCCCCATCTAACATGACTGAGGAACTGAGAGCAATTTATTTATTCGTTATGAGCCATAAATGAAACTCGACATCAACAGCTGAACTGCCATATTCTTACGAATCCCTGCACTGCTCTAAGTTATTCACCCCCGCTGTGAACTTGGTATACTTCATACAACAAGAAATACATAAAAACCAGTTGTTTTCCCATACTGGTACTACTCCTAGAGTGGTATCACAATAAAGGCAATCTCACTGGATTTGACTAAAAACTGATTCACATTGCTCAATACAAACAGGTGACCCTGCAACTACACTGCCTGCCCATGAGGTAAGATCACACCCTGGCCTTCAGAGAGAAGTTTGGTTGCTCCCACTAACCCCAGAAGAACAGAGCAGTACAGACATCACACTCCATATGCCAACCTCACTGTAAGGTGGCTTTATCCAGGTGGAACCCATTTCTTTCAATAACTTACAGTTGATGGCAAAAAACATAGGGCACCACAATTCCATCAATTCCCCATGAAATAACAGTTTTAATGTATTTCAAATAAGCAGATGTTCTAGAATGTATCACTTGTGTAAGGCTTCAATGCAACCACAACAGCAAGCACAGGCCACAAGCACCACTGCTGTGGCTTTCAGGGAAATCTGCAGAAAGAGACCAGAAAAAATCTGAATCTAACAAAACAACCCCAGATATCTGCATCAGAAATAGGAGATGAGAAAATTTAGGTATATATTTTCATGCATTACAATCAGTATTTGCACAATACCTCTAAAGGTGCCTCCCATACTTCATTTTTTTATGGATAAAAGCTAATGGCAAGTCTGCAAAGCTCCTTTTCCCTCTACAAGCAAAACATGTCTCATAATTTGAGGCACATAAAGGATGTAAGAACATATTAATTGGCAAATGAGCCCTATTTGTAATTATTTATTTAGATTTTCTGGCTAGCCAAAATCTTGTTCACATATAGTGTTCAAGAAGCAGGAATAGTCCTAGCAGGGAAAGCGCAGGCAGATTTTCACTCTAAAATTGCTAGTACTGGGCATGAAGACCAAAGCTAATATCTATGCCCACTCTACACCAGCTCTTTGTGGCTCAGCCTGTAAATACATAGCCTCACTGGCAGGCTGCATCTATGAGCTGAATACAGAAGCTCCTCCCCTCATGAAAAGGAACAAAAAAAATTAAAAAATCAAAGCTAAGCTCTAAACCTGGAAGAAAAAAGGCAATTAAAAGAGGAGGAATATATTTCTGACACGGCCCAGTTCTCTGGTGAAATCAAGATTAAGAGGCATGTTTATGGGCAAAACGAAGTCAATATTTTCAAATTGGTTTTTAGAGCAAATCTTAGTTTTACAATTCATAAAATTCAATAGGTAATTACACAGCTACGCAAACGTCCTTAGAGGAAAGCAGAAGAATAATGAATTCCCTACATAATTATTTATAGCTGTGTTTTTGAGTGAACACAGTAGAACAGGCATCAGGCCAATATTTAAAGGAAAAAAAACAGATTTGCAAAACCCTAAATATTTCTGTAAGCCAGTCCATAGACAACAGCCTATTTCACAATCTAATCTGCCTTTGCAATACATAAAAATCCCAACAACTTAGACTGCCTCTGTGATTAATCATTATGATTTAAAATAAAACCTTGACAAAGACAGGTCCAGAAGCACAACCACAAAATATGTAATGCTATCAGAACATGCAATTTGCTTAAAATAATGTTCCTGGGAAGTGCCATAGTGTCGTGTGCAAAATATTTTGTCTGATCCGTATTTTGAAGAAACCCTTGGGAACAAAATCATTACCAAGCATCAGTCAAAATGGCAATAACTAGAGACCAGATCCAATTCAGTATTTCATAACTAACCCTAAGAACAAGCTGCTTATCAGTTCAAAGCTCACAAAAGATGATGAAAACTATATAACACAATGTCCTTTAGCTCCCTAAAGACAACTGATTATATTCAGTTAGGAGCTGATTGGTATGCAATGATGCTTCTGCTTTCCAAATACCCAGCTTAATTGCCAATACAACTTCAGAAGAAAACAGAAAGGAAAAAATTTCCCTCTCCTGCTATTGAAAAGACAACCAGTAGCTGCTAGCAAATGAAAGGAAGGCCAAATTTTTGTTATTTTTTTAAGATCAAATATCATCAGTAACATGCTGGAGACAAAACTAAACAAACATTTTTTTGTAACAAACAAATAGAACATGATCCAAAACATTCCCCTAAAATCTCACAGGTTTTAGAGTGTCACAAGTAAATATGGTAACAAAAATCTATCAATACATAAAACTCACAACACAAAGGAGCTTTAACTGGATTGAAAAGAATAGGGTTTTAATTTGTATATTATATACAGATGCTCTTGCTCCAGTTAAAGGCATGTTTTATACACATTAGAAACAATACTGGATAGATTGCTCTGCTCTACTTTAGCACTTCACAAAACAGATTTAAATGGAAAAGATCATTGCACACAGCGCTGTGCAGAGCACATTTCATTCTTCTTATACAACAGCAGGAGTTTTCAAGCAATTTGAATGTTACTTAGTTTCATTTGAATGAGAGAGAACAAAAGCACCTTCCAAACATTCTTTCTTCTTTATGAAGAATGCAGACAGATTTTAGTGATAAAAGTTCAAGGCAATACCAGGATTCCTTCTTTGGTGGAGAGGGGAGTACTTGCAGAGATGTATATAAAAGTTGCAGGACAAGTTAAGAAGTAAATGGGAAAGGAAACAGGAACCAAGGAAAGGAAAGGAGGTTGGAGAAACAACAGGCATCATAAGCATTGCTAGAACAAACAGGCTGTGTGTATCCCACGTCTAGATCAAAACCACTGTCAAATCACTCCAGAAACCCCTTTTTAAGCAAGAACTGACTTCCTAGTTTTAAGACGGCACTAAAATAATGAAAATGAACAGTACATCATTGACTCTATAGGGTTTAAATTCATTTGTCTGCCCTGCGTTTCTGCAATTTTCATCCATCTTGGAAAAACACAAAATTAATGGATTTACTTTTTCCCCTGCAGATAAATGGTTATTGCAAAATAATTATGTTCACTTATACCATGTAAAATATGCAAGATAGATGGAGACAAACAATATGTAGACCAAGAGAGTTTCTGAGAAGGGCACAGCAGCTGAGCCAGCAGAAAACTCTGCCCCCATTCTGTTTAACATCTGGAACATTGGGCACCCTGGTCATGCTGGTGGCAATCCTTCCTTAGTGCAAGAGAAGCCAAGCTGTCCCAGGAGAAGAATCAGAGCAAGAAAGCCTGGTGAAGATGCAATCCAAGCTCTGACATAAACCTCTCAGCAGAAACCATGAAGAGGCATTTCTCTCACACATGTGCTACAACTTGAACAGCTCTGCCTGTGGGGATTTTTAAAAAAAAATATTCTGGACCATTTCATATAATTTATTCATTAAGTCATTTATCCATTAACATCCCTTCATTATCTTTAGTGACAATACCATTTCAAAACTGAGTTTTGCTTCAGCAATCTATGAAATCTCTGATTTTTCACAGAAGCCTATTCACCTTCCAATCATCTGTATTACATCACTTGAGTAACTATTAAATTTGGACTTTTTCAGGGAAATATATAAATCTCTTCTGTAAAAATCTACACTTGAAGTCACACTCCACACTCCCTTTAGAGCCCTTGGAAAGATATAGACCCACTTAGACTATACCTCGCCAACCTTCCTATGCTAGTTCTGAAGATTTGATAAATCCTGCCGCACAGTCTGTAGAGACAACCAGGCCTCCAATGACTGCATGAGTCCACCTCAACATCACCACTTTGTTTGATGATCTGCCTCCTTGTGGATCCTCTTTGCCCTGCTCCCCACCACAACAGCAAGAGGAGACACTTGAGACCAACTTCAGATTTCACTTAGGTAAACAAGAAAGGCAAAGAAGCATGTGCAGCTGGTGTAAAATAAACACTCGTACTCTGCTAAAAATGTTCCAGGCTGATTTGAACATCCACAAGGAGCTAAGGAAAACAGCAACACAGAATTCCTTACAAATATTCTTTGGAACTGGGAGATCCTCTTGCTGCTCTCAAACACTACTTGGGCTGGATTTTTTCAGAGTATTTTAAGACAGGACAAAATGTCCCAAACAAGTAATTTACTTCATCCAGGGTTTTCACCTTGAAATTGTTTACTGTCACTGAAAAACTCTCATGATCAATTAATATTTCATGTCTATGTCCAGCATACACTGAAATGTAATAAGAGCCTGACTTTATCAAATCCACAGCCTACCACAAAACCTACCAATACGATTACAGCTGGACAAAGTCAAAGAATTTTGTGAACAGAAGATGAGTACTGATACAATCAATGCAACAGCAATGGAGTCATTAAATGTTTTGGGATGAAGGAACATGCAAAACAAGCCAGAAGAGAAGCAGGTGTGATGCCTGCTTATGGCAAAACAAAAAAACTCTGCTATGAGAGCTCCCAAATTCCAGAACCTCTCTGAAAAAGATATCAAAGTCTGCATTGACAATACCATGGCTTAAATCAGGTGGGCATGAAGAACAGTGTTTCAGATTCTGCACAGGCTCAGTCACTGTGGTGCTTTGGGTACCATTTCTGCTCTCCAAGTTGTTGTCAACCACATGCCCATGGACACACAGACTCCTTCCTCCAAAGCACAGTCTCAGTAGCACTGTCCTGCAGCCACAGGCACACTGGGCTCTGGCTACACTTCCACATACCGCCTGCTGACTGAGCTGTTCTCCAAGCAGCCACACTGGTTGGGGATCCCCATGAGGTCCCACTATGATCTCTCCCTTTGAAGGAGACACAGACACCGGGGCACAGGAGCCTGCACCACCGCCCCAACTTCTACAGGCTCTTTTCAGCATCAGTGCAATGGGGACAAATGCTGCCAGGGATTTCCCCTCCAACCCATGCCTTAAAATAACGTTGGGATGTGGGAGGAAAGCATCTAGGTTAACTCTGCCTCATGCAGTACTATTTTAAACAGGAAAACCCTGAGGATTGGTAGGGTTTTGATTCTTTCTTCCAAATGTTGCCACTTTAGGCACTTCCATCAGACTGTCTCCTCCTCCAGCTTTAATCACCTGATGGCATTAGAGTAACAAAAATAAGGATAACTACTATACATGGAAATGAATGAAAGAAGAAAAAGTATTTTTATGCCAAGATCAAAACAATAGCAACCAAGTATTTTTCATTGTGCCAGAAGAGACTTCTGCTATTTCTCAGACTACAGCATCACTCTAATTTAATAACTTACCAAAAAAACAATTTAAAATGACATTTTGAACATTTACACCAGCCATCCATCCAGTCTTTCAGAAGCTGAAAAACCCATACCTGGCGCACAAAACTGTTGGAGGTAGTGTCAGAAGATGTACTCCCATCTGATCCTTTAAATCGGTTTTTTCTTCTTGCCCCTTTACCGTAAGACTGTTAAAAAACAAGTAACAAAACACAGGTTAGAGAAACCATATTACAGCATTAGTTCGTGTTGCACAGAAAGCTTCCAGTATCTCCTAGGCTAGCAGGGATTCAGATTATCAGCTTTGTGCCAATCAATAAGCAGATATTCATTAAGTAACTGATGGGATGTGTGTGCAAATGCTCACCAGCCTTGGTCAATTGAGTACTAAATGTTTTGCTGTTGTTGGGGTTTTTTCCCATTTGGGTTTGGAAAACATTTATAGACTCACATAGATGAAGAATTATTCACCCAAGTCACAGTGATTAAAAAGTACAGCTTGTTGTGCAGCCAGTTTAAATAAACAAGGTAGGAAAAGACATACTGGAGCTGTCTCCAGTACATCACAGCTATGAGCCAAGTCAGCTGAGGGAACATTTTGGAGTAAGAAGTGACAAACAACTTGTTGATTGAGATAAAGTCTTACAACTGAGGGAGATTTTACAATAAGTTTTTTTTACAAAAGTTGAAGTAAAAACAGTATAACAATAAAAAAGAACTATATATATAACTGGGAAAGGGATAATATGCAACAGAAAAGCAAGGCATCACTTTTATCTATTAGGAATTTAAAAAGACATCAGGAGAAAGCTGCAGTTGGCTGAAGCAAAACTTTAAAAGTATGGTTTAGAAACACATCACGTTTTAGAAACAAAGCAAATGCATGCATGTGTGTGTCCACAAAAAGCTACTTGTTCTGTGCATTGAATGTGGATCATCAATAAATATCTTTACAATAAACTACAAGAAATAAAAGGAAAGAGTTCAAAACTATGTTATTTGCAACCACTTATTTCTGTGTAAATGAGGGCAAACTGTGTAGACTGCAAACTGTGCCATGACACCACCTCAGGGCTGGGCAACCTTCAGAGCTTCGGGCCTGAGTTTAGTGGCTCTCATGGCAGGGAAAAGTGGGCTCCAGTGCAGGCTGAGACACTTAAAATCTCATACTGGCAGATTTTTATTGTCATGGCTTCAAAATCTAAGTGCTGTTTTTAGCAAAAACACATATGGTAAGTATGATGAAATAATTTACAATCTAAGAGTATCTGAGGAGGGCAACAGAAACCCATGACTAACTTCGGATCATTTGACAAATCCAGGTAACTTGCCTCCACAAGACGCAAGAGAAAAATCTCAAACTGTGTCTCGACTGTAAGTGTTGATTCTGGGCGAGTTTGGAGCACTGCTTGAAACCTAATACACCAATCTTTTAGACAGGATGACTAAAGGAACAATAATTCTGTGAGCCAGACACTCACTCTCAGAAAAAATAGTTTCTGTTTTGTCATTAACCTAACAATGACCTACAACAAAAGCAATGTTGGATCCCCCAAAAAATAGATTTATGGGAAAGATATTTTGCCAAGATCATATGATTTTTTTCAAAACTGTAAAACAGACATGTAAGAAATTTCTGAAAGACACCCAAATTGATTCTACGGATGTTGGTTAGGGCAGAACTATACAAAAATGAGCATGCTGCACATTATGGTGGTGAAAATAGAACTTTCTGATGAGTCTAGAACTGTAACCCAGCAGGTCTCAAAACATTAAATTAGATTTCAATCAGGAAGAGTTTTACACGGATGCATTTCTAAAAGGAATCTTTTGTACTTGAAGAACTTTGTGGTAATAGAAAGGCCTTCCTAGACCAATAAGAGCAATAAGTAGATTGGAACCACTGTTACGAGCAAATTATTAAAAATATTTTCTAGTTAAAATAGACAGTTCTATCAGAACCATCTTTTTCCACCAAATAAAATCAATAAAATGTTCCACCTAATACAATGCTAAAGTACCTAAAATACATTAGAAGTATCTTTGACAGCAGTCTTCAAATAAAACAACACCTTTAAATGAAAATTTACCTGTTATGAATGATTCTTATTGAGTTAATTGACTGTGGTTACCCACAAACATTCTGAACTAATTTCTACAATTTTTGTGGAAGAATACAGAAATATACTTTAAAAAAAATAAAGAATTTCTAACATTCACAAAGGAGCTCAAAAATACAAAGCATCTACATAAAGTTCACACTATCTAGGCAACTTTATAAATGGTGTACAGTACAACATTGTGTAATTCCCGAGGTGATAATTAAAAATGTACACACATTCTCTTTCACAGTCATACTTTTTTATACTTGTCTCCAGTTTCTGCAATATTTATTTTACATATCACAGTGTTCAGTTTGAGAACAAAAAAATTATGAGAAAGGCAAAGGAGGGACAGAGTCTAGAGTGATGAGGTTAAAACAAACAAGAGCAGGAAAAGAACATGTTACAAGCACAGACAGAAAAGTGTGCATTTTATCTGTGTAGCAATGACTAAAAGCATTTATTTCTAGCAACATCATAGCAAATGCAGCTCAGGCCAAAACCCACCTTGATTTTTCAGTTTGAGGAGGTTTTTTCTGTGCACAGCAACGTGCACTTTTTTTGTTCTAGTGTTCTGTAAGTGAAAACTATTCAGAAGCATAAGCTACATACTAACTTTAAACACAAAAATCCTGTTGACATGATGGCAGGCTGCGGCTACAGACTGTAGGCAGAGTCAGTTTTACACCTGCTTCTTTGCACAGACAAATTTTCAGTCAAGAAAGGGGGACAACTTTGGTATGTGGGAAAACTGGGATTTGATGACTCTCCTCATTACTTTAGAGGGTGCTAATTGGGGACTACATTTTTCTTCCACACCTTTCAAACTTATTCTCACAGTCAGAAATGCTTGAAACTTTCTTCTGAAGATGAGGTTAGCCTTCCATAATCCCATAATCAAAACAATCTTATATGGTTTTTTTTTAATTATTAATTATCTCTATCGTGTTGAAAATCTTGAATACTCATCCTGTCATAGTCATTATGTTGTGCTTCTTTATGTTCATTTTTCCATAAGATCTTAATGTGAGAATGAGGCCTTGGTCAAAAAAAAAAAAAAAAAAAAAAAAAGTAATGATTTATCAGTTACTTTCAATCCTCAGGGGGAAAAAAAGAGAACAAAAAAAGAGAACATTTTTCCCCAATACGTTACTGTGATTTTCATATTAAAATGTATTCCCTTATCTGTGTTCTGTGCAGCACTTGGCTGCAATTAGGTAGCTAAAAATAAAGGGCTGAATCACAACATGAGGGCATTGGCCAGTAAAATCAGCAGCACAGGGCAGTCATTCTTAACCTGTATGGTGGCTGTACCTGACAGAACAACCACTGGAGACCAAACACCTCAGCAGCCCAGGATACAATGAAAGCAATCTCAAAACCCAGCAGGGCAGGGCACCCATGGCACAGCACCATTTGCCCCAGCTAAGCTGAACAAAACTGACTCCAGCCCTGTGAACAAGGCTGTTTATATAAAAACTTTGCTGACATTAACATTCTCACTGGATTTTCGCAGAACATCTTACACAAACGTGAAGTTATGTATACATGTAAGTGTTTGTAAGATCAAAACTATAGCTTTGTTTATTAGTCAGATGTGTGAAATTCTTTTAAAATTGGTTGAGGTGCCAGAGACACAAAATAAAACACACACATTCATGTTCTAAAGCTTCATAAAATACCTGGCAAACAATGGGAAACCTTACCAAAAAAAAAAAAAAAAAAAACAAAACCAAACCAAAACCAAAAAAACAAAAACCAAACCAGTTTTGTAAAAAAACCATTTCATCAATGAAATCTTAACAAAGAAAGACTCTGCTTTCCAACTCTGATTGGAAAGTACATTGTGCAACCTTTATTCAGCCCCTGTAATCAAATGAAATATGAAATCATATGAATCATTAAAGAATCATATGAAACATTAAAGGCATATGGCATATGTAGCAGTTTTCTGATGATTAACAGTTTTATATACAATTACTTCTTATTGCAAACAGATGAGATCAATGTCAGTCAGTGAAACCCTTAATTTTAATGAGGTTCTGTCTCAACACATAAAAAGCATGCATCCATAACATTTAATCCTGTAACACACATGACAAGCAGAAGGCATGGTTTATCCCTGTAGGCAAAATACTATCATCTGGAAGAGGAAATATAAAACATTTAAAATTGCAAACTATCTATGGCCAGGGAGCTGATCTTCAGTGAGAGTCTTAAAATGCTCTTCACCAGTAACCACTCTAATGCTACTTTGTATCAAAGCAGTAGTGGGGACTGTCCAAAGGATGATTCTGAACCTTAACAATATCCTAAGTAAAACAGCACCAGTCTTTGATGGCAGGCGCCAAGGTAAACCCTTAAAATCTGGTCTCATGAAGGGAGGGTACAGACAATTTAGGCAGTAGAGTCACTGACACCAAGTCAGGTCTTAAACAAAGATGCAAGAAATAAACTGGAGGAAAAAAAAACCAGAAAAAAAAATTTCAGAGCTAAAATGAATCTTACACAATCTCACATGAACAAGTGACAAATTACAAAAACCAAAAGAACACCTAAAGGTAAAAAGGGCAAAAATCCCTGAAGGATTAGCGCATTACTAGAAGGTCAGAAATGAAAAAATGCACTAAGTATTTTTCCTTCCCATGCAAAAGCTTCAAAAATATTTAAAGATGCCCATGCTCCATACAAAGAATAGAAGTCAGGATAGTGCAGAACATTCACATCCAGCTCCATCCTCTCCTTAAAAGAACAGCCACTGCCACTTTAAGCAATTCCTTACAACAAGGCAACAAATGTTCCTTGTAGGTCAGACACCCTGGGCCCTCTCTGGCCACTGGCCAGGCTTGCCACCACTCAGAAATTACACCCTCCAGCATCAGCTGCATTGCTGTAACCTCCACGCCCTCACTCAACAAAAAAGACATGAATATTTCTGATCTTTGCACCACAAATCATACCAATCCCACAAAGGAGTAGAGGTCAGCCTCCTGACTGCACAGCCAAGGGCTGACCCAGACCTTGGTTATGTGCTCCCCACTATTCCGCAGCTCCCTTCCATGATGGGAATGAGGGAAAGAGGGCAAGGTAGGATACAGCAACATATCCTGGCTAACCTCCACCTCAGGGGTGGGGTTTTGAGTCATCCTACATGGTCAACATCAGTGCAGTCCTGTGACAGACACTCCGCTTTGTGACATAGCTTCAGTAAAGAAGTTGCCTGAGGAGCATAGATTCATGTCCCCATAGCAGAAAAGAATCCTCAGGTCAGGTCTCAAAACCTGGATTTCTTCAAGCAAACAACATTTGCTATCAGGACAAGACTCAGAAAAGACAGGACTTCCCTTCAGGAATCCTAGCAAATTGAGGATCTCCATATACAGTCATCAAGTTCATGCAAGCTACAGGGATGAGTCTGCAAAGTCCATTTCACAGTCATTTTATAAAATCCTACACCTACACCAAAACGAAAATCCACCCAAACAAACAAACAAAAAACCCCAAACCTCCACAAATAACTTACTTCTCAAAACCTGCAAATATAATACATAAATAAGTATTTGACAGATGATTCTTTTTCCCCATTAAAACTAATTTCTGCTGAGAAATCTGTAACTGTTAAATCTTAGATGCTCTTTTCTGCTGGCCTATAATAAAGCTTTGCTAACACTGCATCAAGACACAGTCCTATTCTCACCAGTTCCTACACTTGAAAGCCATCTCCCAGTGCTCTCACCCTGGCCTCAGACCAGGTCATCTGGCACTTTCCACCTGCCAGACAAGAAGCTGGGAACTTGGCCGGCTCTCCTCCTCCCTGGTGGCTTGGAAACCCACCTCAGTGCAAACCTGCTGCACATCTATTTGTAATGCCAGTGATGAAGATGTCAGCTCCCAGCTCAGCAAAACAGGAGCACACAACAGCAGAAGGTGCTGGAGCTCGTGCCCAAACCCCACTGTGCCTCCTGCAGCCTTTTAAAACTGGCAGCTACAGTCATAGGCCACGTGCCTGTACCTCCCCACCTGCTCTCCGTGGATTTCTGTTTTATACAGGCAAGCAGAAAGAGATCTGACTCTGTGAGAAGGATGCCTGCAGGGAGCAACAGCAACTATGAGGCAGCTTCCCTCTGCTAAGGGTCTGCCACCCCGAAGACAGAGACTAATGCAAGCCCTTGGAGGGCAGGGAATGCAATCTTGATTCCTTGATTTTTAAACTCTTCTATCCTGGCACAGGAAAGAACAGGGTAAAAAGAAGAAGTAACTGACACACCAGAGAAGCCAGGCTTGGAAGAGCACAGGAACTTTTCATCCATAGAGACAAAACAAGACAAATCCAGAGATTGCCTCTAGAAGATGGTTACCAGATACACAAATAAGTTAGGACTGAAACTGCTGAACTGTTTCAGAGGGATTTTACACTCTAGGAAAATGTAAAGAAAAACGATTACATCCCATTCATGCCTATAATGTGTAATACCCAAGTGGAAAATATCTCTGGAAGAGATGAGCATGCAAAATCACCTTTTGCTACTTGAGTAGAGGATAATGCAAAAAACCCCAAAGAGCAGAGGAGAATCATCGGACAGTAACAGCTGAAGCCAGAAGGGTTTTCTTCAGTGAAGGACTATTAAAACTTATTTTTGTCGGTAAGGAACACAACAGTGAAAGGAGATTACCACATCGGGAGAGAAAACACTACCCCTTACTAAGGACCATGAGGTAGTCCAACGAATGGAACTGCATTTTATCTCTTCTTTGTAAATACTCCACTGAGTTGCTGCCACACTGGATCTGGCAACTACGGATGCTGCCAGAAGAGAGTAAAATCTTCCATGCCTCTACGTGGAATGGGTATTGTAATTATTTAAGTAAGCAAAGCAATATAAATCTTGTTTGTTTATTGCAAGTCAGTACTGGGAAATACACAGTTGCAAAATGGTTGTTTGAAGAACAGGTAAACACAGTATGAATTGTGATAAATCAACTCAGCTGAGAGACAGCAGCAGAGGGCAGTGTGATTAATCTGCTGAGAATAAATCTCTGGATATTCTCTCCATTCCTCATTACCAGAAGACAGGCAGTGAAGGGACGGTGCTACGTAACTGAGAAGGTAGCTGGAGATTCAGGAACAACAACAGCCAGTGTAAGGGCCTGTAACTAAACAATTTTCCGGAGTCACCATATGCACATCACTCTAAAATTCACCTTAGCATCAATTGTAGTTGATACAGAATGAAAACTGAACAAGCCTGTTCCCTAGCCTCATGCATTCAGTTTACCTTCAGCAACGTAACCTGGAAAACAAGTCAAGCACTCCAGGGATGATGAAAACTTTAGACTTGGAAGGCAGAAGCACTTAGCAGTACCATGGAACAGAGGAAATGTAAATGCAGGTGAAAGAGCTGAAGAAAACAATCAAGAAGAGAATTGTTTTCACTTAAAATGTGTCAGGCTGTTAGGACCTGCACTGACAGATGATGTATAAGAAGTCAAGAAAACAAACAGGAGGAAAATAATAATGAGGAATAGGGAAGAATTCATCCAGTGTAAGATACCTTCTCCCTCCACATGCCAGTCTGTAGTTGCTTGATAGAAGGTTTCATTATATTTTATTTGAAATATCTTTGTGTAATTTACTCATCTGATTTGCTATGACTGTCCCTAATGCACAACACAGAAGCTTTATGATGAGCAAACAGCAACAGAAATTGAATGTAATGATTTTTGAGGACTGAGGGACTTTGAAGTAGGATCATAAGAAAATTACATGGGAGTGAGGGGAAGAAAGAAGAGAGGCTAAGAGTTAGCATGAAAGGCATTAATATGCTATATTATAAACAAATCAGAATAGTATCTAGGTTAATTAAAATTATTAAACTGAAAATTCTACTGATTTAGATTCCTAAAATAAAGGGGTTCTTGAAACAAAGAACTAAAAAGAAGATTGGGGTAGACTTTAAAAGCAAACACCGAGAAACCTGATCACAAAACATTTGAATAGTTTGCTTCTTTTATGATGTCAGAAAACCAAATGCTGATTTTATTACAAAAGGGCCACACCTAAAACTATCACTTTGCACTGACGTATACCTGGACATCGTGAGTAAGCCCACAGCGTAATTGTTAGCATGCAGATTGGTCTGGATAAAACTGGACATCTGAAACAATATTCCAACTCCCCCTAAGATCAAGATCCATCAAAGACTAAGGTCACACTGAACTAGAACTATGTGTTTACAGTAATGTGGACCTAAAAGCCACAGAATTTTAGGTAATGTAGAAAAATACACCAACATCTTGTCCCAGTTGCAAAGAACTTCCCTGGAAAAATACAGTGTACTGTCATGATCAACACCCAAAGAGATTTTATTTGGTTTTCAGATCTTGTTAGGAAAATGCATTAAGAAAATAAGAAATAGACTTTACACAGATGCTACCTAGGAATACTTCACATATTTAACTACCTTTTAAGTTAATTACTTCCAGAGTACTAACTACTTTCACTCCTCTGCCACATGGTGACAAGTTTGGTCAAAATGGATGGACATGCACAATCCAAGATATTGACCATGATGTTAAGATAGATTAAAAGAAATCTCAGCTTCACAAAAGTTAAATTCTTGGGTAAGAGAAATGTTGAGACTTGGTACAACTCTATAAAGGCTCTTCAATAATACTCCACTAAATCATAATTCCCAGAAGAAGCACTTCAGAGTGAACACTTTTAGAAGTGACATCACTCCATAAGCTCGCATGTTGGTTTTTTGTTTTTTTCCTGACAGATTATTTGGCAGGAAATGTTTCTAGGATTGATATTCAAGCACCTTAGTGAAAAAGATAGTGGTACACGTAACTGAAGTACCTGTAGGCAATCTACTTGATGATTCACATGTCCTCATTAAGCATCTCCTTCTCACTGTGTGTTCTTAAGCAGCAAATTTTACAATATTGATTTTTTTTAAATGCTCACAGAACAAAAATTCAAATAAAAATAATTGTCTCTAAAGGCAGTGTATGCTAAGAAATTGACTTACATTATTATTCAGACAAAGGGTTCTTTTGTTTCCATAATGTTATTTCCTCTATACCAAAGAGGATGGTTTATGTATGACTAAAACAAGTACATATTGAGAAGATATGATTCCTGTTCTGCCTAATTTGATTCCAAAAACTGAAAAACATCTCTGAACCAAAAAGCTATATTATTGCTGTCTTAAAAAGTGAATCTTTTTGGCTGTGAGTGTTCAGAAACCTGTTTTATAGAACAGAGTATAAATGTATTACCTGAAACATAAATAACGTGGGTGTTAGCAAACTATTCTTCCTCTCTAAACAGAGATTCTTTAAGCCTAGTAAAAAGGAGGGGTAAGAAATCAATTTTATGATCAGTGTTAGACATTTGTCCACAGCAGTGAGGCACCATATGATTTGACAGTTGCTGATTCTGTGCTTAGGGCTGAAAAGATATAAAAAAGGGGGGATTTATAGGTCAGAAATTAGCTCCCTTGCCACTGTTTCTAGAGAAGCTGGCAAAGCATATGGCCCTACCGAAATGTCTGTTCTGCGCTTGGAGGCTACAGATAAATTCACATCGAAAGAGACATTTTTTCTTTTTTTGGTTTAACCTAGTCTCTGTTTCCGTGCCTGGATTTTGTTCTTCTGTCACTGGGCCCAAGTAAAGATCAATCACCAAGACTGTTGACAGACTGACAGCATTTTCAACTCTGTCAGTCAAGCACTTCTGGGATGAAGCTGGTCCACCTTCTCAAACAAAGTGAAACATTAGAGATAGTTTTGGCAGCAACAGTAAAAATTGCACCCCAAAAGGAAAAAATCTCTATCCTAATAAGATCACACATGTTTGTAACTTAAAATGCACACAATCCGATTTTACCACCCTTTTACTGGGTTTAAAAACAGCACTCTGAAGTCTTTGTAGCCAACTATTACAAACTTGAAGGTACTATGTAACGTTCATATATTAAACAGGAACAACCTTTCAAAATATAAATTCTTGACTAGTGTGCAAATATCCACACCCTGCCTCCTTCTCATCACCCATCCACCTGAACACCGTGCACATGGACGGAGTTGTTAAAATTTCTGAGATGACGGTACCACCACCTTCTGCACAGAAATCGAGCAGCTTCAATCTGCAGCACGCTCAACACCTTCAGCCTCCCCAAAATTCCTGCTGATCAATCGGCGTGAATCGCCTTCCCTCACCTACAGACTGTCACCAGCCCGCGGAACAGAGGAGGGAGCTTTCAGCAGTGCGGGCTAAGCATCAGGTACAGATACAACAGGTTACTGGACCAGGGAAAAATAGCCGTAGCCTGTGAGTAATACATGCACGGAGCAGCAGCAGCTTAATAGCAAGGTATTCTTACATATTCACCCTCCAAATAACCGCACGGTTCTTTTGGCTTACGATGCTTCTATGGCACAGAGCATCCCATGTATGTTAATTACACGGCATTTGAAGGTGGGGGCGAAGACAGGTGTTCGGGCGTCTTAGGGGAGCCGTCGAACTTTTCTGACGGCGGCGACCGAAGTTGAAGGATGGGGAGCTCCGACAGCCCCGCCGCCCCTGCCCCCGCCCCAGCCCCGGCCGAGCCCCGCCGTACCTGCGCTGCCGCCGCCGCGGGCAGGGGATTGTCCAGCAGCTCCATCTGCACCTCCTGCGCCGGGCTGGGAGGAGATTTGGACATGTCGCTCTGGACCATTGGCGAGGAGAGCGAGAGGCTGGGCGCCGAGCCCCTCGGCGGGACAGAGCCGAGCCGTGCTGAGCCGAGCCGGGGCGGGGCGGCGGGCGCCGCTCAGCGCCCGGCCATGCCGAGGAGCGGGCGGGCGGGCAGCCCTGCCCAGCCCGGCTCTGCCCTGCCCTGCTCTGCTCTGCTGCGCTGTGCACTGCTCGGCTCGGCTTGGCCCTGCCCTGCCTGCTGCCGGCGGCGAGCGCTCGGCGCCGGGGGACGGGGCAGAGCCGGCGGCGGCCGCGGGGGAGGGCAGGGGGCGGTGCGTGGGGAAGAGGGAAAGTGACAGCGAGCAGCGAGCTCTGGCAGCGCCGGGCGGGGGCGGCGCCGGGATCCGCGCTGGGTCCGTGCCGGGATCCGAGCTGGGATCCGAGCTGGGATCCGTGCCGGGATCTGTGCCGGGATCCGAGCTGGGATCCGAGCTGGGATCCGGGCTGGGATCCGGCCCGGGATCCGCGCTGGCGAGCAGCGGAGTTGGGGCTGTGGGCCGGGCTGTGGGGTGCGGTCAGGCCCTGCTCTCCCCTCAGCCCCGCCGGACGTCTCGACCGTGCCCTCACGGCATCATCGCCTGTCTCAGCCCGCATCGACCGAGAGCTCTGGTGTTAGTGAGCAAACCGGCACTTCCCAGGGAAAGTGCCTTGGTGTCTCGTGTTGAGAGGGTTTTTTCGTGTGCTTTGAGGTTTCTGTGCACATATCAACAAGGGATGAGTGAGATGAAGCCCACTGTCTAATTTTATATAACCTGTAACAGCACAACCTCAATCATGCTGTCAGGTACCCCCACAGGAGGCTTTTGAAAGACCTGTTCAAAACCTGATCTGGGAAAATCACCCTCCACCCCTGAGATTTTTATAGGAGCCAGCTTAATGACCGTCCTGATAGAGGCTAAACCCTCTGACCCCATAAAGCCCACCTGTAGTCTTGTTACCTTTCTTTATCTTCACTGAATGGGACCTAGCTGTACTCCATGGAGCATGTGAGGGAAACTGACGTTTTCAGAATCACTTTGTGATGGTTTGTAAAATCTCTTATCGGTAGATTGTAAACACTGAAAACTCAGTCTTAGAAACTGACCAGCCTAATGTTACACACTTAAAATCACAGCATTACTAAAAGCAGTAAAAGTCCCTTTCGGGAAAAGAAGCCATCAAACCAAAGCCAGCACAAAAGCCAGATCAATTTCAAGAAGTACTTTCCAGCTTTGTCCAGATTGCATGGTTGATTTATTTCATTTTTTGTAATAGCTAATAAGCTTCCTTTCTGAATTAGCTTACCCCTATGGATTTTCTTATATGAATAGTGAAAATCTGACAGGAGCTGCCCAACTTTTTGTGAAGAAATTAGCTTTTTCTGCAAGCAAAAGTGCCCTGTGCTTTGAAGAAGGACTTCCACTTGTTCAAGAGGTTTCATATTTTTTTTGGAAGACAACATTTCAGAATTAATTTCTAGAATTTTTTTAATTGTTGTCCATGGCAAAACAGAACCTTAATTTAAAGTGAAAAGTATGTTTTTTATTGCTTAACTTTCATTCAAGTAACTCAATAGAGGTGCTCAACAATCTTGAAACTATAAAGATGCTAGAGCCTGGACTGCTTAGAGATGTTCTCCACGTGGTTATAACCGAAAATATATTTTCTTTTTATGCATTTGGTGTGAAAAATGTGTACTTCACCTTCTAACAGAGACCTTGAAGTAGTTATTTCTTTGTCACTTATAAATTAGATTGTTTTAATGGAATTACTTTTTGTGACCATCATCATTATTAAGGAATTTACTTAAAAACCTAAACATAGTATTCCTGTTATAGATTGCTGGGTTGCATGCTATTATTGAAAGATATTGTCTTTGAATGTCTAACACCTTTATAGCTTTGAAACAATTTATCTTTCTGTTTCGAACCATGCTCTAGGAAAGGAACTTGATGATCCACAATGATTCAGTACATTTACTTGGTAGATTTTAAGGCATCTGTCAGAAATTGCCTGTTCTCTCTCACACAGAGAAAGGAGTGGAAGTTACTCAATCATGTAACAGTGGCCTTCATCCTTCTGGATTTTCACTTTGTAAAGAGTATATAAATAACAGCATTTTTTTTTAGTATACCATTCTTTTTTAGGAGCAGTTGTGATCATTTTTGAAACATTACAGTTTCTAAAACCATGAATTGCAAGTCTGGATTGAAAGAGTATTTCTGCTCTCTTATAAATTAGAGCTTGAATATGTCAATTGAAGTTCATTATTTTGTGTGCCCAGCCTTATATCTTTTATCATTAGTCTTTTTTTTCTTTCCATCATAAAAATTTAGTGGTAAGGATTTTGCTTTGGATTGTTTATGTACACACATATAGGGTCTGTAGAAAGCAAAGACTGAGGAAAGAATTTTCCCACACACACTAATAAAATTTGAATTTTTAGTAAGTTTATTTGGCTTTCTCTTTCTGAGGAAAAACATTCTACATAACTTCTTTAGCAGCAATTACCATCTATTGTCTTGATGTAATGAGGGGCTAGAAGATTAATGTAGAAAAATAATTCTATTTTACTCTGTTTCACTCCTTTTGTTTAGCAGTTAACGTAAGTTCTCTAACCTTGAAGTGTGCAGTGAAAATCCTTCAGCTGAACACATATGCGTGCAGTCATCCCTCTGCATGCTGTCTTTGGCCACATCTGCTCCAGGATAAGGGTCAGTGTGTAAAAACAATGTGCAGAGATTCTAAATTGCTTGTTCTTTCTCAAGGGGAAAAGCAACCTGGTATGCCTAACCACTTCTCAGCAGAAAACCACACTGCTGCATTTATTTACACTTCTATCTGCAACAGAGAGGTGTTGTGCATGCTTATTTGGATTTTTATAAACATGTAAATGTTAGAAAACCAGATGAAAACACAAGCTGTTTTGTTCATAGGCGTTTGGTTTTTTTTTTTTCCCTTTAAAAAACCAACCCCAAAAGCTTAGGCTGACAAACA
This sequence comes from Acanthiza pusilla, assembly GCA_036630365.1. NCBI lineage: Eukaryota > Metazoa > Chordata > Aves > Passeriformes > Acanthizidae > Acanthiza > Acanthiza pusilla. The sequence continues at coordinate 34,175,427 of JAXCHO010000073.1, read as the reverse complement.
AGATAACCTGATTTGGGTGCCAAAAATAGCTGGTATTTTTGCATGAGAGTTTAGATGTTCTTTTAGAGCCAGGAGGACTGTATTACTTTGCATGTTTAATTGTTCTTTACCACCAATATAAGAACGTGGTGTCAGCACTATGTCCTAACCTTTGTACCCATGTACAGCAAATACAAGTTTGGTTTATCCTGTAACTATCACCTGAATGTGCAAAAATAGGCCTAGGAGGCTTGGCTGATATTTGTGCAAATGCAGCTAAAAGCTAATAACTTAGACCCAAGGGAGTTCATTAGAAACTTGCATGAATACAGACCAGTGAGCTTACAGTTATTCTTATGAAACTAATAAAATGCTTCTGAGCATTTGTTTAAAGCCCTGATATAGCAAATTTTTTTAGGACTATCAGTTAAAAAGAAATGCTGGCCATCTTTGTGCCACCTTCTGCCTAAAATGAATTGTAGCGAGAAATTCAATATTGTGAAAATAAAAATTCACTTGATTATCTGGTTTTAGTATCTCAAAACAGACATAGTTCTTCTTCAGTGGTAAACTGGAAGCTGGCTGTCACAAGTGCAAATTGAAGGGATTCCTCTTATTTTTGTACTTTATCTTTCACACAAGTCTGAACAAAACCACTCCAGACAGCCTCACTTTTGAATCCATTATCAGTCTGTATCAGAGCACACCGCCACCTGGCTGGATTTAATGAACTGATCCATTCTTCCAGCTCGTGTTTATTATGTTTTATTCTTGGATATAGGTTCCATGCAGCACAAAAAAGCCTTGATTGATATTGTTACAATGCATTCAGGAGAAGACAGGATTGAAAGGAAGAAGGTTTCCACATGATGGAAGATAGGAGCAAGATATAAACACTGGCAAAAATGCTTTTAATGCACAGAACGGCTCGCAATACTTGAAAAAGCCACAACACCTACTAAGCACATATTTTCAGCCCTTTGCAAAACGTGACCAAAAAAGGCTCGCTCCCGCTCACAAGCTGTTCACTTTGCAAGAGGCAAATTTGCTGTCGATGGGCTGTATACAAAGTTCATGTTTGATTAAGCACTTATGCAGAAGTTGCTGGTCTCAGTTGATATTTTCTTTGCTTTTTCTTTGCTCTCCTGTCATAACTGAGACTGCATATCTCCTTTTGTATCCTCAGTCCTTACCAACTATGGTGTTCCTATTTATAGCATCATTTCTCTCTTATTAAATACTTGAATCACAAGAGCACAAAAAGGCTTTATAGCACTCTCACCCACAAATATGCTCAGCCCATGCGAGTTACTGACATGAGAGACAGTTTATAATAGATCATGTGGCCTGTGTCCAAGGACAGCATCAGAGGTCTCCTCAGCTCCTTGAGGATGGCCTTTCCTCCACCCTTCATTAAGTCCTGTGCTCAGTTTGGGCTTGTCTGCTTTTGGGTAGACATTTTTTATTTTCAGCCCAATAATCATTTATTTGTGGCACTGAGGCAAAATTTCATTCAGAATAAATGGTGTAAGAAAAGACAATGACAACCTCTAGTCAGTGTGACGATTGCAAAACCATCAATGTGGTTGACAGTTAACTCATCGTTACCAAGGCTGTTGGCAGAGTTAATACGTCTGAGAGTATTGAAATTCTTTGCCAATTTATACATGCACAGATCTGAAGCGCAAATCGCTGATGGCACTGCTCCATGTTGCCATCAAGTCAGTTTTAACAGTGAGCATTTGCCAGATGTTATTTCCCTCCCTCCTTGCCTCGGCTGTGCTGATCTGATCCTCTATGGCACACCGCTTGGCTCTTGGAGGACGAGGGACTCCACTCCACAAGTAAAGGTAAAATGTAGCAGAAAATTAATTACCTTTCCATAGGGTAAATCTGCTGCTTTATCTCCATGAGCCATCCTACCAGGAAGACTGAGTAGTGCAACTGCCAGGGTGAAAGGGGAAGGAGAGACAGCAGGAATACACAATTCAGAGCAGGGCTGAAAAATTCCTTCCTGGCAGCACACCAACCCTTAAGGCAGCCTAGCTATAAACATCAAACTGCAAAGGGTTGGTTTTGAGAACATTATTGCAGAATAATGCTGATTTGATTTCAGAAAAGTAATTTTTGGTAAGTAATTTGAGTTTATGCAGCAAAAGGAGGCAAGGAAAGACAAGTCGCCAAGCTTTTGTTTGTTCCTCCATTTTCTCACATATTGCTAAGCCTATTTTACTCAACTTTCACCCAATCTTTACCAAGATTGAAGTTCTTATCTTGTAAGAAAAGGATTTTCAATAAGCACCCTTCAAGTTTTCTAAGAAAAATGATTCTGAGAAATAAAATATCAGCAGTCACATTAATACTGTGATGCAAATGATATAATAGCCACAGCCAATTAATTGCTGTGAAAACCATCTTTTCTATTTCCAGAGAAGATTTTTTGAGGGAAACCTTTGTGCCCCTAAAACATGAAATGGGGCATAAGGTTTCACGATCTTCTCTGACTCTGTGCTGCCCTGAATTTTATTGAGATAACTGTCCTTGAAGTGTATTTCAAAAACCTAAAAACCAAGTAGTACTAACATAATAATTTTCTATTATAACATTGCAATGGTATCCCATGTGACTTCTCTAGAAAAGAAATGCCAAAAGCCTAATAGCAGCATTTTGATCCCAGTCATGTGCAAAGAAAAGAGTGGCAAGTATCAATCAAATTTACTATACATTTTGAAATTAAATATGTACTTTCATATTATTTTTAAACCATGTGTTTTAAAACACACTCTCAAATACTTCCTATGACACGTTACTCAAATCTATATGGTTTCCTTATATCATTAGATGCTAAGAAAATAAATTTCCCTTCAAATTTGCCCTGGTCTATTTTGTAGGAGGAGTAGCTTGAAATAGACATAGTATATTTTTTTTGTTTTTTACATTTTTATTCATGGTGGAATTATACTTATAAAAATAATAGGAAAGGCTCAACTTCTAAAATTACATATCTCTTAAAAGCAAAAGCTGATGTATTGGTGTCCAAGCCTGTGCCACCCAGGACATCAAACATCAAACCACCCTGTACTACTCCAGTGGGCAGTGCAGGAGCTGCTGCTCCCGGTGGAAGTCATGGTGAAACACATCCATGTTCACTCTTGGCTTAGTTTCCTGAATGCATATTTCTGAAAAAGGCAGCAAAGAACAAAAGTGATGAAGCATTGCTCTTTCAAGGAGAGCATTTCAGGCCATCAGTGATCTCACAAAGCATCCATAAGAAACCAAATCTTAAGTATTACTTAAAACAATACCTTAATAGGAAATCTGATCGGAACTGCTTTTCCTTTTGGCATTTGTGAAACTCTGTGGCCACTGAAGACATGTGTTAGTGACAGGCTGTATCAGCTCTGGTGTGCCATCTGAAGTCTGCCCAGGTGAATTCAATAGGCAGAGACAGCGCCATGGCAACAAATACTAAAGAAACGTCCTGTTAGCCAGAGACCTAATTCTACAAAGATACATGGAGCATATTCTGGCACAACAGGAAGAAAAATAGATTTCAGAGTGATAATGAGCAAAGCCTTAAAAAATTTCCTCCTCAGGAAAAGAAGCAGATCATGGTCTTTGTTAATTAGCCATAAAGGATTTTTCCTGAGAACAAAATATATTCAGGATGAGATTTTACAGCCTTTGTTTGGACAATATTCAAATAAATTTCACATAGTTGTTTTGTTTCTTCTTCTTTTTCTTTTTTTTTCCTTCTGGTGTAATCAGTGTGCATCTGTTTATTCACTCAAAGCTCAGGAAGTCCTGCAATTTTTCATGCCCACCCAAAGAGAGAAGCATCAAAAAAAAAAGAACCGTTCACGTTCAGCTCTTACTTAAGCCCTAGTTTTCCGAGATTTGTGAATGAGCTGTATATCAGGGTACCAAAAGGAGTCCTGAAAAGTTACGAACTGCTCTACGCTAGTTTTTGACTGGATGCCAGAATTCCAAACAAGATTTCTCATGTATTGGACATATTTCAGTATGGCTTATAAACACTAACGCAATTCTCACTTCATGCAAGTTTTTTTCTAGCACTTTATGCAAACTAATTTAATACTTACTGTGGTAAATGTGTTTGTATCTTCCAAACGTTCATATACTATTCAATACATAGCTAAACCCCATGTTTTCATTTCTATAGGCTGACGCAAAACATTTAGAATAGATCAAACACACGAAAAAAGACAACACTGTGTATTAAAGTAAGTCTCTCAACAACAAAATAACATGTAGGTGAATGGCTGCGTGCATAAATAGTATGGCCAATGTCATAAGAATTACTAACCAGTGTGAATCTCTAGGATCTGCAGTTTGGGTCACTGTGAAGTTGTTTCTTTAAGAAAAATCTCTGTTGCATGCTTTAACAAAAAACAATACTGTTTTATTCAATTTTGCTGTATATGTCACCCAGCATAAAGGAAACAATGACAGTAAACATAGTGAGATAGTCAGAACCAAAATTTTAGCTGTTTGTAGCCAAACCATTGTTCATGAATCAACTCCTGGACTCCTGCTGTTTCAAATCCAGTATAACAATTTAAAACAAGATTAATTCTTGCTTCTTACTCGTATGTTCAGTGTAATAGTTCTCTAAACAGTAGCCATTGCTGAAGCAGCAATGTCCTAAAGCAGCAAAGTGGTCAGCTGAGTGTGGTCACCCACTCAGCAATTCCAGCTTCATTTGCTGTGTAGTTCCTTTTGGAAGAAGCATTGGTTTGTCTGCAGTGTTTGCTTAGCCCTTAGTGTAAACTGAAAAGGCTTTTACTGGGAACTTTTGCCAGAGTAAGTGTTCTTTCGTTTTGGGGGTTTTTTTCCCCTAAATAAACAAGTCTAAAGTTATAATAAGGGCTTTTACATGTCTTTTTCTCAATTAGCAATGAAAACAGAGTGCACACCAAAGTATCTACATGAAGGTCATGTAGAAGAAAGAAGCTTGTTCTCCATGCTGTGAGAGTTCATGAACAGATTAGGTGCTACTCCTAAGTGCTCCTCCACACTGCAGTTCAGATCACTGTGTAGCTGCGTGTCTGCTCTGCTTTTCTTGGAATGCACGTATGCTGTTGTGCAACAAGCCTATAAACTCCTTTTAATTAGCATTCATGTTGCTGTTTGCCCCTGCAATAAAAGTTCATTTACCATGATCTACTATGCTGTCTATATATCATCTCCATGTGCAGAGGTACATTCTGCGTGTTGTAAGAAAATTCACCACTCTTTTGCATTTGTTACCATGCTTCAACTAGAAACGGAAAAAACAACCCTAAGATAGGTGTCTTTCTTGCATAAATATGCATTCCAGTACATTTAATGTTTTCACTATTCTGAAAGTCTTGCAGAATTAGTTATTTTGCCAAATGGCTTGCACTGTATAATTTAATGCTTTTTAAAAACATTTTAAAATATAATGTTGATTAAAAATAATAGCATAATTAGCCAGTGAAATTATAACTTGCAGATCAGGAAAAAGAATTACAGAACAGTTCAGTGCTTCCAAGGTGAGACTGTACTGGCTTTTTAACCAAAATAGGCATTGGATAAATGAAAATGTTCTTTAAGAACAGGAACCAAATCTCAGGATACTTCAAACTTCTTGGAATATTCAACCATCTGATTAAAAATTAATATTTACCCCTCATTCCTTGTCCTGTCAAAATGGGTGTTCAGAATAGAGACCATTCATGATCATAGAATCATAGAATTACAGAGTGCTGTGGGTTGGAAGGGGCATTTAGAGGTCATCTGGTCCACTCCCCCTGCAATTAGCAGAGCTATCCTCAGCTGGATCAGGTGCTCAGAGCCCTGTCCAATCTGACTTTGCATGTTTTCAGGGATGGTGCATCCTCTGACTGGGGTGGTTACGGGAACTTCCTGACAGATATATATTGTGGATATAAGCATCTTTTTAGGGGGGAAAAAAGTTACCTAGCCTTTGGTCCCAGGTTCAAGATGAAAGAGAAATACAAAGTCCATTGTGTTGAGTGCTTTTAAAATCACTTGGCACCCTGGGAGGGTTTTTCAGGTTTGTGCTTTACTACTGCTGAACCTCAATTCAGTTGCCATTTTATGAGAGTAATCCTGGTTTTAGATCAGATCTTACATTTTAGAAGTAGCTAAAATTTCAGAGATAACTACACAACATATTTTAGAGAAAATTCAAACATCGAATCAAACAAAAAAAGTCAATTCCAAACAGAAAAACATGACAGAATGTAGTTGAAAACATGAGTCATAAAGGTGACCTGACACACCTTAAAATGTCCTTTTTTTTGGCTTTTGGGTAATTAAACAGATATCAGATTACAAACCAAAATATTCTTAAAAACAGAAACAAAAACTCTTTCATTGTTTTTACTGTTTGCTCAGTTGGTCTATGCATACAGCTTTTTTTAATGATGAGCAACATAAATATTAAAAAGGTAGACTGGTTGTAAATGTAGCATAAAAGTGCAAAAACTATAAATACAAAATACTTTAAAAATAATTCCTTTAACAGAAAAAAAAAAAAACTTTAAAAAAATGTCCAGTAGGTAAAATGATGTATTGCTACCTACCAGGGCAATGGAACATTCGGCATTCACTAACACTTTCACATCTTCTTTACTAAACGTGCTTCAGTAGGAAAAGCATTGAATAATAAACTTAGGTACAATATTTTGAAAATGTAGTTTGATTATATTTTCAGAGCTCAGAGAGTTAGAAGTAGCACTGTATTACATTCAAAGTTAATGATCAGACTGGGAGCTGTTTGCAATGAGTGTATAACATCAGTTTATTACAAAACCAAACATCCTCCCACTCCAAAATGAAGTCTTTCAAGGTTTGGTATCTTAAAATTGTTTGTTGCTACCACTCTTATCTCCCAGACGAGTGGAATCAAACTTCTTTGGAATAATTCAATGCAATTACTTTATAAATGGGTTTAGCAATTGTTAAGAAAAGGAGGACCAGATTTGACTGGCCAATTTTATTGGCAAAACTATATAGTAAACCCCACTTTTAACCTTTAGCACAGGTTCATCACTCTGTGATCCAAGCCCAAGTCTGGTAAAAAAAAAGGAAAATAAAGAAAGACAAAAAAAAGAGACAAAAGAAAATTGCTGGTAAAATAAAAATAATAAAAGCCTGGAAATTTTGAACAGTGAAAACACAGACAGAAGGGTATTTGATGAAAAGCAATTGTTTTCTATAGAATATAAAAGCAGTTTTGATCTTTACTAGTCTTTACATTCAGACTAGCAATAGGAAAACCACGTTGTTGGCATAGGCAGGCCATGGTCTCTGCTATAAATTGTCTCATTTCATTGGTATCAAAACAGTACTGTAAGATCTTAGAAGGTGTGAAGCTCTCAGGCTGTACCACACAGAAATATACCTGCTGCAGAAGTAAAATCAGCACCTTTCATTGTTTGTTAGATGACAAAGACCACATAATCTTTGAATAGTATCTTTGTCAGCAGGAAATTACTGTTCTCTGTGAGATCTCAGATTAACAAGAACTCGCCTTGTCAAGAGGCATTTTTATAATCTCTATTTCAACTTCCCTTGCTCTCTGTAAAAATACCCCAAGATGTTAATACTGTGAACAAATACATCTGCAGATAGATTGCATCTTTGCATTTCTAGCACAAAACATATGTATTGTTAAATCTTTGTCAGTCAGTGGCTTTATTGAGAGCAAGTCACTGCAGATTGGAAATCCAAACTATTTCATCACCTTCTCCCCTGCTTAAAATTTTTTTTGAAACACTACTGCTGGTCCACAAAGATTTCTGAAGCCAAGGATAAATTAAAGCTTGGTGTGGAGCAGCAATGGCTCTGTGACTACATGGTTTAGCAAAGTGTGTCTGTCCTGGCACACCCCCGGCAGCCAGAAGTCTGTAGTGAGGATGGCTGAAGGGAGCTGGCGTGGATAACAGGAGAGTGTCAGGATCCAGCCAGGGCTGCACATTCCACCTGAACGAGCTGGTAGTACTCAGGTGGCTGGCACACACTGCGCTCTGTCCTGCTGGAAGCTTGCTGCTTCTGTGCTGGCCAGCTCTCATAAAACTACCTTTGATTTATGGTTTCAGCCTGTGGGATCCTTGGCTAGAGTGAGATATGTGCTGAAACTCACAGGCAAGCTAAATGTAGAGTCTTTAACCCTTCTGCTGCTCATTTTCCTTACTGTTTTTGAGGGAAGGCAATTTAACTGAAGATTGTTCCATGTGGATATAACTTAATATATGGAAACTGTGAGGCCAAAATGCCCTAAGACAAACACAGCAGAATGGCATGAATGGGAGGTGATGCTTGGCTCTTCTCTGGATACCCTGAGTCTCACACACAACTTCTGTTAGCACTAAACCCAAGCATTTGGAGCACAGACAGGTTAGACTCCTGTGCTGGCACTTTGCAGATTGCATCATAATCGAGAGAAACCAGCCTAAAAATGTGCGCAGTAAAAACAGTTCGCACAAAGAGCTGTGTAACTGCAGCCCTTTAAGCACTACAGGAAATAATTTACAATGGCAGAAAGGCAGCAACCACATATACCGCAAAGCAAGGACATCAGGACTGAGTGGACTAATGATAAAGTTTCTTGATAATTAGTGATTAGTCTTAGTTTGGAAGGATTGTAAAATGTTGGCTTATATAACCAATTCCCTTTCACTCTAATAAGTATGTATACACCAAGACACCTTTGTTTCTATGGCTTCTCAGTAGCTTTTCCTGAATTTTAAGAGAAAAGTATGTTTAGAGCTGTACATCCCACTTAGAAAAACATCAAAATGTGAAAAAGCAGCATTGTGCTGAGAGGTACCACAGAAGAAGTTTTAGGTGTAAGCGGAGCAGAATCAAAAAATAAGTTCATTGACACAGGATGAAGTATGACTCTGCATTTCAGAGTTTGGAATTTATCTGATGACTGCTTATGCCTACCTACCAGGCTGGCATATTGAGTGCCAATCAGCCGAATATCTGTGGTGTTGAAACACTATTTCATTCAATAGCTCTTGAAGCCACCATATAGAATAGAAATAATTGTTTGCCTAATAAATCTCATCACTTTCTTGGGGCTAAAAGTTCAAAATCTGCTCTCTGGTGTGTCCTTCCCTTTTCATTAAAGCAGCAGTTGCTCTATTGCTAAATATTATTCCATGTTACTCTGTGCTGTTGTACTCTGGTATTTATTCTGATTATAATTTGTGTTATTAGTGCATTTCTACCTAGAGATTTTATTACTAGCATTTTACAGCAGCTCTTGTGTCCTGGTTATTTTAAGTATATGTTGGTTGTAGCATTCATTGAAGCTTCTCAGATTAACAATACTGATGTGAACACACATCTAAGAGCACTGGTCTCATGCACAAGAATGCTGCTGGTAAAAACACTACATATGATAACACTTCCAAAAATAGTGTTTCACCAGTGTTACTTCTGAGCAACAAAACTCTCCTGAGAGACTTGTAAACATCATACCCACATTAGTAGATGTGTCATGCACCAAGTCTAGGCAAAACTTTTTAAAAAGTCAATATTTTATTTCAGCTTCATAAATATAAATCCAGTCCAGTAAATGATATTTTAGCAAGCAAGCTAGTATAAAAGTAATGATAATTTTTAAAAAATCCCTTTCTGTGACATCAGCTGTTCTAAAATGACTAAAGTAGAGCAACAGCCAATTGGGATAACTTAGTTGTTATTTTGATTGAGAAACTCCTGTAAGAGAGCTCTGAATTGAGGCAGAGACCAGGCAAGCTCTAGTTATTTTAATAATAATTCAAAACAGTCAATTCTTCTCAACAATACTCTTCTTATGTATTTTATAAGGATGAACTATTTTGGAATTATTATCATAAATCTTTCAGAGAAAAGGAAAATATTAACAATGTCAATATGCACTCTTATTTATAAACAGTGATCCAATTACAGGCCAAAGGGAGTATTTCAAGCTATCATAGAAGCATACTTTAAATCTTAAGTGTCTTTAAAATGATGAGTCATTTAAGTTCCAGAGAAGACAGTACAGTTTGTAGAGCTGCTGGCTGGGGTAATGAGGTAGGATACAGATACAAGTCACCCATTCCCCCTGAGATTTTATCAGGAATAGTTTTTAAGTGCTCTTGTCACATTTCACATTATCATGGGTGCAAGAAGAGTGGCTCAAATTAGGTCAGGTACTCTGAGCATTGCCAGATAAGTCACTCCAGAGGGGAGATCAGTTTTTTCTAGTTTGGTTATTGCAGCACTCTGGTCTTCTATCAAGTATTAAAACTGCTCTTGGTTTATTGCAGTTCTCTAAATTTGCTAAGACTATTGTTCTTCAGAGGATTTACAATACTGACAGCTATTGCATAGCCCTTTTTGCTTAGCAGCCTGAAATCAGGTTGGAATACTGAGTGTACATCTCTTCCCTATATGGATGCAATAATTTCATCCTGCAATAGCAAAGAAACCAAATTTCAGTCCTAATCAATAAACCTGAGTCACACTTAATGCCCGCCCTGATACAACTCCCCTGTACAGCTGTAGCTGGTGGAAATTTGAAACCTGTGGAAGTGAATTAGCAGTGCCCTGAGCTGGGCACTCCAGGCAAAGCCCCTGCTCTCGTCCTCAGACTGTCTTGCTCTATAGGCTGATGAAAAATGCAGAGAATGCTGTAGCTACATTTACTGCCATCTTTTCCATTTCTCAGTAGTAGCTTCACATGAATGCAACTTAGCTTACTTTGGTAATAAATAAATAAAGAAATAAATAAATGCAAGTCTCACTTCAAGATTTTGCACCAGACAGTTTTAAATACTCAAACCTTTAAAATGAGATCTATTCAGATAGCCATTATTTTTTCCTTACAAAATATGATCACTGAAGAGACCTGAAATATCCTAAGCTTCTGAACCTCTACAAGATATTGGGTAGAAAACAAGTTCACAGGTTAGTGACCTGTTTTCCGCAGCAGCTTCCAAATTCTCCAAATTCTCACTTCCATTATGTTAAAATTTGATCTTGCTAGGAATTCCCAAATGAGAAACACAAACGCATTTAAAAGAGAGGAATGCTATAAAATGAGAAGAGATAAATATTACTTCAATAGTTTTGGAAGGTCTAAAACCTTTTTCTCATTTGGTCTTGGCACAGTGCTGTCTGTCTATCTAGAAAAGAATCCAAAATCAAATGTAAATATTTATTGCAAAGCCTGGTGTGGGTATATCCAAAAATTTTAAGGATGATGACCAAAGGTCTCATCAATTCACCAGGAGAGCCCAAAAATAAATAGTCCTTCTTTGTTGTGATATCAAGTGCATAATAATGAAGTAACATTTCCTGCCAGAAAAATACCTATTAATTTTCATTTCTACTATCATGGATCTGGCCCACATCATAAATAAGGGATTAGTATGAAGTATACAGTATTCATAAGAACGCATTTACTACCACTTCCATTTTCTCCAGGTTTTTTTCAGACCATAAATGTATTCTCAGGGCAAGCATGCAATATACAGGTGGTGTCACCACTAAAACTATTCGTATTTTCATATGATTTATGACATGAACTGTTATTTTCTGTTACTTTATGAGCAATATATATCTGACCCAGAAAAAATTACAACATTCAGAAAATAGATATTAGTTTCTTTAGAGCAGCCATATCATCAACTTCTGTTTTATTGTTTATAACTAAAAGATGTCAAGAAACACTATCTAAAAAATCCTATGGTTTTTAAACTAATGAGTTTATAATGGATTTTATTCTAAACTCACTAACTTGTGTCATGAGAACGATGGGAATTACACTTCTTAAGGAAATGCATTTTAAAGATTTCACCTTAAACATTTTCTTGGGATCAAATATTATTGAAACATAGCATTTCTTGGGTGACTAGCAGTAGTTTATAATTCCATAGCTGTTTACAGCAGAAAAGATTGTCGTTCATTGTATCACAATAAAGTATGAGTCTTAAGGCAAATAAAAGCTTTCCCTGGAGGAGCCAAATTTTCAACATTTTGGGAAAAAGTCAACAGGAACAAATATTGCCACAATAAGCCCACTGAATACCTTCCACTCTGTCTTTCAGCATCTTTGTGAAGTGCCGGTTAGTTGTAATTGCCTGATAAACCTTTGAGAAAGCATGTGATCAAAGTAGCAAAAGTAAGTGAAACAACACAAAAGAGCGTATTTGTGAACTTCCTAGGATTTAATTTTGGTTTTCTGCAGAGGAAGTATTGGGCAGGTTTCTACATTTGCAACTATAAATACTGATAATTTTTTGACAGATAGAAATAAGCAATTGAGAGTCAGGGTGAATTGCTTCCTACAGTGATTTTTTTAAGGAGCTCTGAAAACTGTTCTAATTAAAGGGTCTGTGATTTATAATTTTTTTATTTAATTAAATGCATTGAGACCACCTTTAAAATAGATTCAGTTCATTATTGTAGTTCATTCACATTTACTTCTTAATTTCTTAATTTAATCTAGATTTCTTAATCTAGATTTAATTTCTTCCTGCTTGCTCTTAAGGCAATCTCTGAAGTGTAAGGGGCTATTGCTTTAACTGAGGACACATTTCAGATAAAGAGACATCTTACTAACTTGGCATTTTAAAGCATGTGTTCCAGACTTATGAACAACTTTGGAAAGACAAGAAGTGCTATCCAAATAGAAAATTTTATCTGATGGGCACATTTTGGGATTAACAAAAGCATGGAAAGTACAGTCAGATCTGTGCAGTGCAGGAAGCTGAAGAAGTTTATTGATAGCAAGTAAACTCAGCTTATGAAAAGAAAACATCATTCTTTGAATTTCAGATTTTCAAACAAGTGAGATGATGTTTGGGTACTTCACATATTGACAAAGCTTTGGCAGAAATGAAGAGGGTTGTAAGTAGAGTTTGCACTTTTCATTTTTATTTTTCAAAAATGCTTACTTGTTTAAACTTTGAAACATAAAAATCTGTAGCTCTAGTGGTTTCTGTACAGCATAAATTGTACTAAATTGCAGGGACTGGTGGGGAGTGTTAGAATAAAATAACTATGCAATATTTGTCTCATCTCATTCCCTTCCCTTCCCTTCTCTAGAGTATGTAGCAGTAGTTTGACAGAGAATATTGTACACTCTTGGAACTTTATAAAGCTGGATGGAAAGGACAAAGGGTAAAGTTGCTATATATGAATAACTTTCAGAGTTACATAAGCTGGTTAAATAACTCCATTTCATTGATAAGCTCCCTAAATTCAGCTTCTGTCACAGTCTGAGCAATTCAGAATGCATCTCTCAAGGATTTAGGACCTAGAAATCAAGCATTTTCTAGGGCCCAGCCAAGACATGCTTCAGAATTCCTTGTGTGTGAACTATACTCTGACAAACAATATTATCACTGCCTTTCCAGAGATGGTTGAAAGAAAAACACAGATCCCTATTCTTAGGCACGATATCTAATGTGTGAAGAACGTTGCTGGGGACATTGCCTTGTTGCTTTTATCAGAAGGAGCCTGAAATCCCTGTCTCCTACTCGCCAAAGGACTATGTTTACATCACACTTACTGGCAACACTGAGAGTGACACTCCTCTGTTCTCATTAGCACTCTGTAAGAATTAATTTAAGGTGGTAGGTGAGAGAAAAAGAAGGAATGTGACCAACAGGTGGTACAGAACTGTGGTTTGTGCTGCCATTGAGAGGGACCTTGATGGGCTGGAGAAATGGGCAAACAGGAATCTCAAGTTCAAAAAGTCAAAATGGCAAGTCATGTCCCTGGGGATAAGCAATGCCATGCAGCAGTACAGGCTGGGATCAAGCTGGAAATCAGCTTTGCAAAGGAGGCTTTTGTGCTGTAAGGACATGTTGCTGGCTCATGTCCAGCTTGTTCGTCAGTGCTGCCAGCAGGCTGAGGGAGGTGACCCTTCCTCTCTACTCAGCCCTGATGAGGCATTTCTGGAGTGCTGGGCCCAGTGCTGAACCTCCCAGGCCGAGAGACACATGGCCATATGAGGCCAGCAAAGTTCGACAAAAATGTTTAAGGGCTCGTAGCATTTGCTGCATGAAGAGAAGCTGAGAGGGCTGGGACTGTTCAGCCTAGGGAAGAGAAGGCTTGGGTTATCCATGAGTTAACTTGAAGTTAAACAGTTGTTGTGCAGAAGATGGAGCCAGACTCAGTGGTATTTAAAGATAGGACAGGAGGTGAGGTGCACAAATTGAAACAGGGCGACTGAGTGCTGGCACAGGTTGCCCCGAGAGGTTGTGCAGTCTGGATCCTTGGAGATTCCCAACACTTAGTTGGACATAACTGTGGGAAACCTTCTCTAGATGAGCCTGCTCTGAGCAAGGGTGGTTGGACTAGAGAATCTCCAGAGGTGTCTCCCCACCTCAGCTCTTCTTTGACTGTTACTCTTCAGCCTGGTGACCAAGTTTATCACTTGTGGATTCTAGTCTTTGCTCCAAGGAGGAGTAAGCCCTGGAGAAAATGCAAAAGCAGTGTCTGGGAAATGGACTAGCTAGTTTTGGATTAGTTTCTGAGTATCCTGATCCGCAATTTTGTTTCATACAATTTGGCAAAGCAACCTCCTTCAGCCAATCTCTAAAAGGGAAGCATGATCAGATTCAGATCTTTGATAGAAATGGTGAGCATGCTCAGGAGAGGATTACATCCAATTCTCTGTATCCAGACTGGATCATCCCTGCAATCTCAAAGGCCTCTAAACTGTAGATAAAAAGGTGGGATCACTATATTTTCCTAACTTTTGTATAGCCATAACTAGAAACAGATAGTTTCTGTACAGATATTTGGGGCTTTTCACTGACAATTCTCATTTGTCCTACTGCTCTTGTGCTCCCTTACAAAATCTTGTGCAGAGATAAGACCATAGAGCTAAGGAAGTTTCTTTTGTTGTGTCTAACTACTGATAGACAAATTGACAAACTTGCCAAGCCCTAGGGGTTACTTGAAACACCCAATGATTCTGCTTAAAACTGGTTGGAAATCACCATGTTTTGATATTTCTGTTGAACTCTAGTAGAAAGTCTTTCAATTTCCTTACCATTCTGCAGAACTCAGCTGATGAGATAATGTGAAAGACAAGATATGGAGGACTCTCAATTGTGAAGGAGCTCTCTTCTTCATTAGATTTTTGCTGAGAGAACTTGATTGATCATTTTCTCATTTAAGTAGGTTATATGGAACACAGTATAATTAGAGTGAAAATAGGAGATGTAGCCAACAGGCAGAGTTAAAGACAAGCAAACTAGTGCCAAAACTGTTATATTATTATTATTATTATCTGGCATCACAGACATATCAAACACTGCATCTTCCCTCTCGCTGCATGGGAAATTGTTTAGTCATATTTGTCTTCATAGACCTAAAAACCCATTCACACAGGTGCAGTACCAAGTAATCTAGAAGTTTACTTTCAATTCTTTTTTTCTTTTCTTTTTTTTTTTTTTTTTTAGCAGATTAATTATAGTGGAAGTATTTGCAGCAGCCTATCTGTCACCAGAAAATAATAACACAGGGCAGCAAGAACTGTAGGGGTAGACTTACTGGAAGGGTATTATATGATGTGGTTAAACTTAATAAATTGAATTTGCTTTTATTTTGTTAAAAATCAGTTCCACAGTGGATTAGCTAATGAAGTGTCATTGTGGTGACTGAAGAATGTAAACCAGATATAGGTTTTTTGAGTTGGTCTGTAGTAGAGATGTTTATATCTCACATTTTAAATAGACATAGGGGATAAATGAACATGCAATGTGTTTTTCATCAAACATACTGCCTAGGAACTTTCAGTACTTGAGATACAGTGCTGGTTGCCAGCTGCATTTCAGATGATCTCCTTATCATGTAGATCTCAGTAACAGAGGCACTGTGCAGACTTGGGAGTTTTGTTATAAAGAATGCAAAAGATCATGTCATCTTTTGTTTAAAATAGCATGAAGTAGAAATTAGTGCTTTTAGTAAAATTTTGCCAATGTTAAACTAACCTGAGAATTCAGAAGTTGTTTATTCTTTATATGTGACAAAGTCTCGTTTACTTTAAGAGCTTTAGAGAGCAAAGTCTGGGTCTGACATCTGATGCTGTTTGTACTCATGAATATAGTGAATGCGAATGTGAATATCTCTTCTGCCAAAACGGTGCATCTTACCATGTGAGCAAACCACCAACTTGTCCAGGGAACAAGCTTGGCACTTCTTTGTAAAAGGTGGCTATTTCTGAAATAAGTAGGACAAAAGTGTGGAAGACAGGAAAAGGCCTTTTTGCTATTCAAACAGCCATTTTGAACATACAAAAACATAATTCTTGAGAAAGCCAGAGACCTGAAGGTTTTATCTTACTGGCTGAGATACCCTTTGTGTTGTGAATTCTGAAAGAAAAAGTATGGAGTATTTCTTACTTGAAATCAATACAAGATATTCAAAAACAACTCTTGTTATTGCTATAGTTTATATTCATACCAGAACAATAAACTGTAAGAGCATATTGCAGGTTCATATCTACTTCAAGTCATCAGCAATTTTCAGTTTATATTGCCTAAATCAAGTCCTTATCCATTATTAGAAACTGTTTTTCTGGGTCCTTATCTGTAATACTAGTAGACTGTAGAAATGAAAGTGGTTAGCAATTGTTTTACTGAGAATTTGAAAAAGATTAGGCACACGCCCAGGGTCAGCTAATATGTCTCAGTTGGGAAGCAATAGCTTTAAAAAAGAGTGACTGAAGATGTGCAGAAGACCTGACCACTTGCAGTCTAATGTAAACTGGTGAATACCAGTGTTGGTATTTGCACCTTGATGTTTAAATATTTTGTTGGGGTTTTAGTGTTCCTTTTTTTCTTTTAAAGCTGGAGTATGCTTTCTAATAACAAAATGAAACAAACAAGTAAAAAAAACCCTAATCAACAAGCCAACCAGAAAAAAAAGGTAGGATGCTCTTGCTTTATTTACACTTCCTTAGAATTCAGACCATTCTGTCTGAAGTCTCTCTTGCCCTTGATCCAACACATAGTATAATAATGAAATGTCTGTAAAAAACATCTCCTGACAAGTCAGGTTTTCTCCACCAAAACTGAAACTTAATACATAGCAGGAATTATATTGGGAAGGAATTATAGTGAGAGAAATTAAATGAGAGAAAGGGAAGGAAACAAAAAAAGCCACTTCACTCAAATGAAGTACACTTTAATTACTTCTAGAAAACACAGTTCCATGAGCAGACATCATGGTCAAGAATGAGGGGTTAATTGTGTGCACTCCAACCTCAGAATTTTGATGGTGTATTAAAATCTACATGCCAGAAAGGAATTTACAACAAATAGTCATGTGCTTTCTTAGTCCACCCTAATAATGCCAGAAACATCAGACATTCAGCTACTCTGCTGTCTAGACAAATGGCATATTGCTAATTGAAAGTACAAAAAGCCAATTTGAAAACTAGGTTTTATGGTAGAGGAAATCAAGAAAATGGACTATGCTCTCATAAGCTTTTTTCCCTCTCACTACTCGCAATGGAATTGAAGTCTTGTGAACAAAATTATATCAATTTCTTCAACTATGAATATGTATTTTCCCAACCACATGGCTATGAACATATAGATCATATTTTTGATACCTGTCTCAAGTTTAAGAGTTATTAAAAGTCATCTGTTTTGTAATATGTGAACTATTTCCAGTGTTAAAGCTTGACTTCTTAGCCACAACATTTTCCAGCAACATTTGAGAGAATTGTTTGGGGGGTGTGTTTGCCAATGAGAAGGTACCGCAATGAGGAGGGAGTAATACTTTATGTATTTGTTTGTTTTGCCATTTACACAGTCATCTACAAGAACTTTCTCCTGGATACTTCCTTCTTCTGTCTTTCCTGTTTTGTATCAGTTTTGCCCTGTTTGTCTCCAAGTGAAAAGGAAGATGCCTTCCATTTGTGCAGGATGAGGAATCACTGTGCAATTTAGACTGTGATGCCACTCGTGTTAATTTTTTTACCATATTACAGAAGACGCTTCATTGTCCATTGTATCTTTTTCTCTGAAACCTTATGTAAAGTGCACAAAAAAATTACCATCAGTGAAGTTCTGGAGTGTAACAGAATGATTCCAACATGCACAGGACTTCTCATATGGATAGTACCTGGGAAAAGGATTGCATTCATGGCTATAGCTCAGTGTGGATGTTTTCTGAATGCTGCTGTGCTGTCCTGGGCATACTAAACCACCACATGTATATTACCCATTTACAACTTTCTAAACTTGCTGGTAATTATAGCTACCTGCTCCTGAGTCACTGTACCTTGCATATAGCTGACATTAGGTTGTGTACTTAAATTCAATACCCACCCCCTTCGGGCTGGGATGACAGTCAAAAAGTACGTGTACTCTTGCTCCAGAGCTCACACTATGCCTTTGCACAGGAATATGTAGATGGCCTTTGAAGTCCTGAAACTAGGACACACTATCAGTTATTAGTGATGAAACCACCCAAGACCACCTAGGCAACACCAACACACTTCAGAGTGGATTCAAAAGACAACTTACTTATGTTTATGCTCTGTACTCATAGCAGTGTCTCTCCAAAGAGAGTTGCATTGCTGGTACCACTGTGGGGTAACAATACCTCCTTCTGTGTGATTCTCAGTGAAATCTCCAATATTCTGTTTGCCTTTCTGAAGAAATAAAGAGTTGCAACACAAAAACCTGTCCAAAACCATCGGTATGGGTGGTGGAGAAGAACAGGCAAGAGCCCATATCAAATGGGTTATGGGATTTGCATAGCAGGTGGAAGGACAAATGCTAGAAAGTCCTTGCCAAAAAATCTAAACAGAGTTGTCCTGATGCCCTCCCTGCAGCATGAGAGGCCATGGAGAAAAATTTGGTGTAACCTTAAATTAAGACTGGAATATGTCATAAGAATTGGCTAGTCTATCTCCCTGTGCACGTCTCTTGTCACCTCTCTTGGATAGGTCAAATTAGGTCCTGCTGGGCCCTGGGAAAAGGAGGAGGGAGGGTTCCCCAGCCAGCTGCAGTGGAACAAAGCGATGTCACATATAGACACATCTATAGCACTGCGTTAGGTTTGGTCGGCATTGTCTTGGGCCAATATGGAAATTGTTGATAGGCAGATTTAGGTTGCCAGGTAATCCTGTTTTTAATGCTCTCTGGCAATGTCAGAGCTGAGACCCTGGCGAGGAGAGCCTGCCATGTCAGGCTCCGTTTGGGTGCCCTGCAGCTGTAAGGTGGAGATGGACCAGCCTGGGAATCCCTGGGATCACCGTGGCCGCTGGGATCCTGGGCATTGTTGCGGTGCGGGAGCCCGCACTCACGGGGCTATCAGCCTATCGCTTTCACGATAGTTTTCCTCTACAAAGCCAAGGCGACATGAACCATCTGAGACGTGCCCTGCGGTGAGCTGCTGCAGGGTGGGAGATTCAGCTGCAAACCCTTGGATCCTCCCGCTGCGAGCGCTGAAGTGCCATCCCGCCGCTCCCCCTCGGGAGTCCCTGCCTGCCCTGTGTCCTGTCCCTGTGTCCTGTCCCCTGTCCTGTCCCTGTGTCCTCTCCCCATGTCCGGTCCCTGTGTCCTGTCCCTGTGTCCTCTCCTCATGTCCTCTCCCCATGTCCTGTCCCTGTGTCCTGTCCTTGTGTCCTCTCCCCATGTCCTGTCGCTGTGTCCTGTCCCTGTGTCCTGTCCCCTGTCCTGTCCCTGTGTCCTCTTCCCATGTCCGGTCCCTGTGTCCTGTCCCTGTGTCCTGTCCCTGTGTCCTCTCCCCATGTCCTCTCCCCATGTCCTGTCCCTGTGTCCTGTCCTTGTGTCCTCTCCCCATGTCCTGTCCCTGTGTCCTGTCCCCGTGTCCTGTCCCCGTGTCCTGTCCCCGTGTCCTGTCCCTGTGTCCTGTCCCCGTGTCCTGTCCCCGTGTCCTGTCCCCGTGTCCTGTCCCTGTGTCCTGTCCTCATGTCCTGTCCCTGCGCAGCGGAGCCACATTACCCCAGCCCTCCCTGTCCCTCCCCTGCCCCGGGGTGCCGCTCGGCGCTGCCGCCGCGGGAGCCTGGCACTGACTGCGGGCGCCTGGGCAGGGGCTCCCGTGGAGCTCGGTCCTCTTATCAGGGACATAAAAGGAAAGAGGCACTTCTTACATTCTCCTACGTGACCCAGAGCAACCGCTCCGTTGCGGATTTTTTGTTCTTTTGGGGAGAAGGGAATGGAGGTGAGTCTAGTAAGATAAATTGCAGGACTTTCTGTTTTGATTAAAGCCATTGTGTAACTACTGCTTGTATTTTCTGTAGTCACATTCCTACAGCTACACTCACAACGGAAGACAGCTTATTTTTAAAAACAGAGGAAGGCTTGACAAAAGGTTAAAGAAAGAAAAAGCTAAGAACATTGATAAGGTACCAGCCCTAATCCATACATCAGACAGATAAAAACCTGGTGTTCATTTCTAGCTGCAGGCTTAGAACTGTTACAGTAATAATTTACTTTCTCAAGTGCAATGGCAGGGTGATAGAAAAACAATCCAAGTACGAATATCAAACTATGTTTTCTTATACGAAAAAGGTATTTTTCTGTCTCTAGTGAAATGCCACATTAACGTTTTAAGCATAGAATACAGTAAAGGAATAGATGGCTGTCTTTAAAACACGCAGATGAGCTCCAGAAACTTCTGAGGGCATTAGTATAACTGCAAAGAAGGTACTATTTATCTTAGGAGTCACTGGATAATGTGTAACATATACAGAAAAGAGAGGTACAAGGTCAGCTCTCATGCTTAGGAGCGCTGGCAGTTTGGAAGTATTTTTTATGAGGCCCTCTGCCATTTAACTTCCAAGAAAAAATACTGTAGCAAACAAATTCTTTCAACGTTTCCTTTTCTCTCTAATTTTCTGTGTAGGAAAGCAAGATCTTTTTCATACTTTTCATCTTAAGAGTGCCTGAAAACTAAGAATAGATGAAAGGGAGAAACACTAAGCAGCTCCATCCAGAAAAATTCCTGTATCTATAGATCCATGCATTTAAAGTTTCAAAGGAACATTATGATTATCTAGTTAGAACTGCCTGACTGGCTGTAAAACCTCACCAAGTAATCTCTCCATCAAGCACATAACATCTGTTTGAGTAATTGCATACCTCTTACAGAGAAACCTAGTCCTGATTTAAGGGCTGCAAGTGATGAAGTTCTGCAGTCCTTATTCAGGATTTGACTCAATGAAAACATTGGCATATTATGCTCTCTGTTAGGTTTGAAGGAACAGAAGGATGTACCTGGCTTTAAAAACAGGTCTGTTTCACATCTCTATGAACAAACTCTACAGAATTTAAAACAAACTAAAAGAGAATGCATCATAAGAATACTTGTGCACAGTCTTCTCTTTTGTAAGGACACAAAAACATATTCTATTATTTTTCTTGGCATTTTTAGAGAACATTGACTAAACAGATGAATTCCACAGGTTAATCTCTTTGGCTTAAAACTTACTTACTTTTCTTTTTCAGTGATCTATAGGAACAGTTTCCAGCCCTCTGTAAGGCTAGAAGTCTTGTTTTACACGTGGTAACACTCCACATTCAGTATCTTTTTCTAAGACACTAATGTACAGAGATTTAGAGCAGAGGCACTACCCTTAAGTAGTGAGGTAAGTTCTCTCAAAAGTGCCATAGGAATTCAAACTTTCATATGCTGGTGAGACTTCAGGTGTTTGGATTTGACACCAGGGCAAAGTGATCATAGAACTACTCACTTAGTGACAAACACCACAAAAGCCTAGGAGCTCTGTGGCAGAAATAAAGATTAACTGGCATTCTGATCAACATATCTGTGCCTGTGCTGCAAGCTGTATAAATACATTTGGTTATTAAATGTGACCAAGATGTCTGATAAATGTACATAGGAAAAGATGGCATTTTCTTAACAGATGTGGATAAAATATGTTCACAGATCATATCAGGATGGGAATCTATGCTCATATGCAACTTTAAAGTACACACTGCCAGAAATGACTTGCCCTCTTTTGGACACATTAATAAATAGTAGACAAATATTTCAGAATACAATAACATTACCAAACATGACCATATTGGTAATCTTGTTTTCCATGATAGCAAACATGATGCATATATAAGCGTTCAAACTGTAGTAACTCTTCTCTTTGAAATAATGAATGTTTCCAATATTCATTTGTACCATCTGATACAAGAATAGATTTTGCTTACGTCCAGTGATGCCCTGCTATTGCTTGAATTGACTGTCACAGCTGAAGGTCATGAAGTGACTCGATGCCAACACAAACAGATGAAATACTGAGAAACCACTTTTAAAAAATATTACCTTAATAAAAGCATGCACAAACTCCTGAAAAAAAAGTAAACTTTGAAGCATTAATCATGGCTGCTCAACTCACCTTTCAATATTGCATCAACAGAAAAAGTAATCATAATATTTGCACATCCAAATTAAAAAAAAAACAAAAAAAACAAAAAAAAAAAAAACCACCTAGAATTTTACTTTGGGCCTTAAAAAGAGCTCAGTTCATTCCCCTGTTATAGAGACTTCCTGTGTTACCTTCGATAAGTTGTTTGGGACAAGGTTTCTGAAGGTGTGTAAATATCTAGGTGTGTCTACACTTGCATTGGGATATTTGCTACAGATTCTCATAACTAACAGGCATGAAAATGAATGCATATCTACTTTTAAAATTATCTCTAAGTGTTTTTTTTCTTGAGGGTTAATCTGTAGTTGACTAAGGGTTCACAAGCCCATGAACCTGGGCCATCATAAACAGTGAAATTCAGTATTTTTTTCCCTTTGTGTTTTGATAAGTTAGTATGGTGCCCATGAAGCTTTAGAGAACTAACAGGTCTGACAGTCTGCTCTAGAAGAGTAGACTCTGTTCCCCTCTGTAATATGAGAATAATTGTACCTTCACTAGGAGCTATCAAATAAACACAGGACACCTTGTGAGACAGTCATGTTGTCATAATGTAGCGAAACTTCTAGACTGAGTTTAGACAAGGAAAATTTTCAGTTGCTGCATAAAGAATATATGTCTGTTCTGTAACTTGCTCCCCTATTTCTGTAGCTCATGGGAGGAGGAAGAAAGAACATAATTCAGTTCTGCTACAAAAGTATAAATAAGGTAGGGGAGAAGTTCTTGCACCAGAAATTGAGAGCATGTAAATAGCTGAAATCACACAGCTGAATGTTGTTCAATACCTCCTGAAAGCTGCTCAGTGCATCAAAATCCGGGCAGAATTTGTATATTTGTTTCAGACTGGGTTCTACAATACTAAATTAAATGAATCATCTCAATTTATGCAGAATTACCTTGAAATCCAGAGGACTAATTACACAAAAATCAACTCAGGACGGGAGGAGTTGCAGTGACACCGCATGCACTCTAGACAATTGAAAAAGCTCTTTCCACAATGCACATCACATATCTATGATTAAGCTAATTGCTGACAGGAAGGCAAGTGTTTATTGAATGTGATGTCTCAGAAGCAACATTTGGCTCAAGAAATCCCTTCGTTTGAGGAGCCAGGGCAGGATATCAGGGAAAAGCAATTTAAACATTCTTCTTATAATCCTTCATAAGCACTTGCTCTAAGCAACCACCAGTGGTGAGATAATGCAAAAGTGGTTAGTCCAGTGCTTGACCATCACAGATTCCATTACACATGTGAAAAACTGTATTACAGTCAGAAAAGAGTGTTCTCAAATTTCTGTATCATAAACTTCAACATTTACACTCATAATATTTTCCCACCACAGTGGACCAGTAAGATACAACTGCTGAGAATCTTTATCTTGACAAAGTAGATAGTGCAGACTTTATGAAATTGCTTTATGCCATTTAGCAGTTTACCTTTGCTACGTTTTTTAGATTTAAAGAAATACATTAATTCTTCATATGAAAATGCAAAAAAAAATCCTTATTCAAATTATTCAACTATTGTTAGTCCACTTTAATTATTGCATATAAAAGTGTTTTATTCTTTTCTTCAATCAGACTGGCAGAGATCACTTAGAGCATTCAACTAGAACGGTCTCAATAAAAACTAATTAAAAGCTCCTGTGAGTTTGAGCATGGGATCTGGTAAACTCAGTAACAAATAAAATATAATTCTAAACATTCATGTTTACAAAAAAAATAATTACAAAATCTGAACAATAAGTTAATAAAGTAAAATAGTTATCTACTGTTCAGATATAAAATCCCAGCAACTTAATTTACATATCACTATAGCAGACATGACAAAATTGTGAATAATGCTATCCACTGTCATAAGTGGTACGTCGAGATTTCCAACAGAAAACTTATATTTTAATTTTCTGTTCAAATACAGCCAAAAGTAAGAGGCAAAGCCAGCCTAATAGTAATCCAAGGTTCTGTAGGAGAAACATCAACCAGGGTCGCCGTGTCTGAATATGAGTCATTTCAGGAAGCTAAAAAAAGAATAAGACACCAGAATGAGAGCCAGATACATTCATCTGTGGGAAAAAAAAAGTTATGGGAAAACAAGGCAAACTTCATTTAAAAAAAAGCAACTTTCAGAATGCTGAGCTTCTGACTATAGTTATTCATGTGTAGCATTTTCTCTACATTTTGACAAAGCTGATCTTCACAGTGAAACATTTAATCAAATTCCACTCACTTTGGTTATTTTACTAGCACTGACAAGAATTATAAATAAGATTCTGAGACCTGTTAACTTCTCAATACTTTGTAGTAATTTTATACAGCTGTCTGCAAGGAAATGCTTATTTAGTAAAATTAGTGATTTCCTTTTGTGGGAATAAACTAGTTGGAGTATTTTTTTGCTTCAGTACTATATATAGGATCAATCATGCTTTTTCTGAAATAACTGGCAACACTCCTATTTACTTGGGCTTTAGCTAATGTACAAGTAGAAAACAGGATTTTTAAAATATACTTGAAAAAATCATGTTTAGTATTTTTCTCTGTGAGTTTTAATTCAAGCAATGGAGCAACACTTGTTTTTAATCACAGTAACAGCTACTTGCATTGACCTTTCGCTCTACATGGTGTCTTTTATCAAAAGTTTAAACTAAATATATGTCTAAACAGAGCTTGTGAAAATGATGCCTCAGGCTCAGATTCTCTTAATTTTTCTCCTTCGTGCATTATAGACACCAGGGGAAACACTAATGACTGCTAATACTGTCACATCAGCTCTGGAAATAAATATAGAGCAACGGTCTGATGCTGACCTCTGGTTTTGCTTGGGTGTTTTTTAATGTGCTCGAATAAAACTACTGAGTTCCTCTGCTCTTTGGAGCCTCTTCACAGGAGCTGTAACAGCAGCAGCCACTGGGAGACAGTGGAGTGGTGCTGACCAAGGAGGTTAATGGGAGTGTTTGCTATGCAGGTCCTTCCCTCGCTCAGAGGGAGATCTCTGGGGCTGCTTCTCCTGCATTCTTCTTTCTCTGGAAGTTGGCATGGGCCCAGAACAAAACTGTACAGAAAAATTTGCCTCCACTTTAAAGTTTTGCCTGAAAATAACAGGGAAACCCAAATGTCCTGGATTTTCATTACAACTAGGCAGTGGTTTAAATGAAGGTACAGTAACTTATGTAGTAATATTTTATCTGTGTTTAAAGATAATCAGAAACTTTTAATCTAAAAGAAGCGTAAACACCTAAAAGTTCTGATGTAAATCAAAATCTGAACTGACACTTTTAAGTGCTCAGAGCACACAGGTTTTCTCGTGTATATAAGTAAAAACTGTTAATTAAGACCTAGCCTGAATCCAGGGTTCCAGTCTAGACCTTTAGTCTTATTAATTCTTATACTCAGTCTGCTTTTCCCTCTTCCCCAGTGCCTGAGTGAACGAGTTCTCCAAACAGGAGACTTTTTCTGTTCCACTGCAAAATCTAATATTTTCATTGCTGTCAGTGACAATTTATTTATTGCTGTCAGTGACAATTTACGAGTTACACATGCACAGTAGGTTCCTAAGAGAGTTTTCAAAAGGAATTCTTAGCAAGTAGTACCCTTCCCATGCCCAGTGCTGATGTCTGCTCCCTCCATCTAAACTACATGCACATTATCAACACAAACACCATTTCTAAAGCCATAGTGTGACATCCCTGCTTTTCTGTTAAAGTAAAAGCTGGTTGCTGTCATAATATCAGCTATGGCTGCCCAACCGTCTCTGAACAACCAAGTGTGTGATATAGCAGAGAGACTCTTGTTTGAGAAGCATAAGCCTGTTCAACTGGCAGATGCAAACCACTTCACAAATGAAGGCAACATCCAAGTTGCTGGAAGCTATCACACTTGCTAATGTTTCAAGTCTCTCAGAGGCAAAAGAGGGACTGCTAATCAAGGGATTGCTCTATTCCACTCCAGCTCATGTTATCATGAGCGCACGAGAGATAAGAAGAAATAGGAAGCAGCATGCTGAAAGAAGGCATGAGAGGCCCTCAGGCATGTACTGGCTAAAAAAGATTTCTGCCAAGCTGGGCACATGTGGCATGACTGCTCCACTGCAACAGCCCAGTAAATCACTTTAAAAACTACTCCCTTACGTTTTTTAAAATTAGTCAGAGTAAACATCAGTTTTGCATAATTTCTTGGTGAAAAATGATAGATATAAATGATTTTATCTTTTGTCCTCTATTCAATTTCTGAAATTATTAGTCCACCCAGCTTGCTAATGGAGCTACAATGCCATTTGTAAAAATGAAAAACCTTTAATTAACCACAGAAGTAGTTTTGTGCTACTTTGACTGTGGTGGCAGACTCACAGTGCTGTTCTGTCAACAAACCTCCACTCACACCCCTCAATGTTCCTCAATG
This sequence comes from Acanthiza pusilla, assembly GCA_036630365.1. NCBI lineage: Eukaryota > Metazoa > Chordata > Aves > Passeriformes > Acanthizidae > Acanthiza > Acanthiza pusilla. The sequence continues at coordinate 34,148,627 of JAXCHO010000073.1, read as the reverse complement.
CAGAAACAGTGAGGCTTTTCAGTTTTATTTAACTGCTGCTCTGACAAGCACATGAATATGTGAAAGCCCATAAAACAAGTACTGAAAATTACAGTCAAGCTTCATGTACTATTAAGTGTTTGTACACCATTGGCAGGAACACGGATGATTGCTGTTTGTAGATGAGAGTGAAACAGAGAATAGAACCTACTTCCATGCAGAAAGCTGAAAAATACATAAAGAATGGCTCATTTTCTCTTGAGATGTACTATACAAACACGCAAAACTTTTCAGATCTATAGATGCCTGCTGTGCTACTTATATAATTTTTAAAATAAAATAATCCCTGTGATAGTTGACACTGATGAACAGGTGAGCTGCCCAACGGCAGTTCTTTTGACAAAATGCAGAGAAAGGCTGATTAGAGTCCTATTAATAAAAGGGATTGAGAGAAATAAGGTCCTCCCCTCTCTCTCCCTTCTTTCTCCCTTCACATCAAGATCAAGATTATGATGACAAGCTGAGAACAAGGGAAAACAAGTCCCTGTCCCTGCCTGGAACTATACCATCTCTTAGGATTTACAGCTGGCACATTGCTTTGAAGACTCAGGGAAAAACATGGTGTTGTTCTAGGAGCTCGTGGATCCCTGATGGATGCCATTCCTACATGGAAGGAAAAATATGTCTACATCATTCTTAGCCCCATTAGTAAAACCATGACTACACAGCTGGTAGGCAGCCTCACTTCCAAATTTCTCTGTGTCAGAGCAAGCTGCAACTTGGTACACAGTGTACTTGTCTGTTATTTACCACCTCAGTCAGGACTGTTGACACATCCACAATCCTTCGGCAGTTCCCTCTTAAACTCTTGGATGCACTTTATGTTCATTTTACTTTACTTACAATAGCAAAAATAGACTAAAATACTACCAAGGTCTGAGATCAATTAGTGTAAGTACAATTTAAAATAGGTTATAATACTGGAATGGCATATCAGGTTTAAAGTATGATGCCTGAACCTGGCAAATAATATTTCAGGCATTAAGTGGTAATGAACACAAGGGGTGGTAAGAAGCACAAGAGAAAGACAGACAGGCTTGGGAAAAAACAAAGTAATAATTTATGAAGAGACTTTTTTTTCATTATAATGACACCTAGTACGAAAGACACAAAACAAAAACTGATTACTGGTCTAAGCACTGTACATGCACAGGGCAGACAATATGCTCTTCCCAACAAGCCTATGAACTCTTATTCTCTCCAAGCTCATGCACCTGCATTTGGCTGACACTCATCTATGATGTGGCTATGCTATAAGGAAAATATAACAATAGACTGAAGTTCTCACCATTTCTGCTAAAGATAAATACAGGAACATTCCAGCTGTAATAGTAAAGATCCAGTTTTGAATGGATGGGTCAGTCGATAGGGAAAGGCCAATATAAAGTCCTAAGAATGCTGTTAGTGCACTTATAAAATTCATCAAAATTGCAATCTTCGTGGGAAGCCCTGTACTTAGCAGCACAGCAAAATCTCCTGCACAGAGAAAAAGACATAACACTTATTATTTAGCTGATAAATGTATTTTTAAGACTCTTGGTAATAAAATACAAATGAAGATAATTAAGATATGCACAAGGATAGTGAATGATGGAGGGTTTGCCTTTAGAATTCTGTAGAATTAGTTAAACTTGTCCTGTGTGAAATAAAAGCCTCAAAACAACAAAAATTCATATTTACTTGTATTTGGTTAGCTGTTCCTAAAGATAGCATACAGTATTGAGGAGTGGCTTTCTGTTAGTTCTCTATGTTCCGTGACATTTCCAACTTGGATACATGCAAAAGTGAAGTCACATGTTTTCCCAGAGTTTCTAAATCCTTCTCCACTGGGAACTTGCCAGTTCAAATCATGTGGGTATATTTGCAGCACAATCTTTGAGTGTTTTACAGGTGCTGCAAGTCAGAGTAATCTATGGCAGTCTGATCCCAGTTTTAATTCCACTGATTTCAGAACTAATCAATTGGAGTAAGTTGTACATCAAAATCCTATCACAGATTTTTTTTTTCTAAAATAAAAGATTTCATAACAGGCCCACAGTAGAAGATTTGAGAAACTTTGCTCCATGAGTGTAAAAATGCCACTTTGACATTTGGGGCACTAATGCCCCAGAATTAAGGTAACTGTCAGGTTTTTCAATTTCCTTTGCTATGCAAAAAAGAGTTATCAGTTCTACAGCAGCCAACCCATCCCACCTTTTTTTTGGGGGTGTTTTCTACACAAGACATGAAATCTTCAGTCATTTGATGACAGAAATGAGAACCTGCAATTCTCATTTCAAACTTCCCAATTTATAAACATTCATTAACACGTCAGGAACAGCTTCAGCCATGCTGGAAGTTTTAGCATCAAAAGTCAGTCAAGAGCAGTGTTCAACAGAACAACCTTCTTTGTCCTATCCACTAGTAAAATAGGTCATAAACCTTGTATTATCTTATTGTTCTTGATTAGCAGCAGGAATGAGGGAAGCAAGAGGAAAAGTTGATTCAATAGCTCTGCTGCATATTTGAACTCATGGATAGCCCTTCGTGTCAGGCACGGCCATTTTGCACACGTGGGTCTTGCTTACAGTTTACTGTTTTTTGTGTCTGTAGAGAATAACAGGTCACCCCTGACCTGTTGTCATTTTCATTTGGAGAAGGTGAGATGGGAAGGCATCCAGTAATGAGTGCAGAAGCCTCCTCTGGTTTTTGTGAAGGGCAAAGACTGTATCAATCTCACACAGTAATGTTACAGTTCATGATGCCAGAAGCAAGAATTCCCATAAATGTCATGCAGGAAAGAACTTTTTGAGAAACCTAGAAATCGTAAAGCCAATCAGGAAAAATACACACATATATTTCTTACCCATTTCATGAGGAATTTCATGGCATAAAATAGCAACAGTCGTTGTCACACCTGTTTCTGTGGAGGATGAGAATGCTGCTCCTATTACCAGGCCATCAGCAAAATTGTGAAGACTGTCACCCACCAGAACCATTATTGCTAACAAGCTGATTTTCTTACCTCAGAAAAGAAAAACAGACAGATTAAAACCCCAGTTTTATCCCAAACAGATATTGCTATTTTTGTTATATTACAAATTATTTCGTTTCTTTTGTGACTTTGCATACAACAAAGTCATAATCATCAGAGAGAAATAGCATTTTTCTGCTTACACTTCCTTCAATACATTTGAAATAAAAAAGTATGTTCCAGAACAATTCAGAGATGCAAATACCAGGAAGTAACTTCCTTATTCTTACTAAGTCAACTATTAAACAAAAAATTAGGTTTGAGTCCAGTCTCCTGATGCATCCTAAGGGTTTCTATTAATCTTTCTTTATTTGATGAAATTCACACAAGTTTTCCTAGATGTTATTGGAGTTCTTCCACCATTTCTCACAGAATTGCACCATTATAGTGAAGTGGTCTCATGCAGCTGGTTGTTTTAATCCTGTAAACCTTGCTACTACGGAGTAATATTTGCAAGGTCTGGTTTTTTATGCGATTGCATTACAGTGGAAGATAGAAATGAAAGACAACAAGCCTCAGAGTATCACTCACAGTACAGGGTTACAGCATGCTCATTTCCAACATTTGCTCCAATCAATTAATGGCTGTTATGCTCATAGTACTCCTATCTGGAGCACCACTCATGGGGGTAGATGGCTGTTTGTGTTTCCCACACTGTTCTGTGACCTTGTTTTAGCGTGGAACCGTGTCCTGGGTGTTCATGGCATCATGTTACCTGACATGAGTGGAAAGGTGGCTACTGGTGATGCAAGTACTGAAATCACGCTGGGGAATTAGGGACAGTCTCTCTGCCCAGCCTGTGACAGAGACAGCTGGGAGGAATGCTGAACAGATTCACAGGGAGGGAGTTTATCTCTTCAAGAAGCAACAAGGCTCCATATAGGTTCAATGCCTAAACTTAGCAACACATAATTGGCTGCCCTACCCTGTACTTTGTTTCATTCATTTTATCTACAGTCTTACAAGCAGCACTGCCTAATGTCTGTCAAGAAACTCAACCGGCTTCCCTCGAGACAGAATGGACAAAACATTTTGAAAAGGGCTGGTTTCATGTCTGAAGGAGTAGGGTCATTATTTGGGCCCTAAATATGTATTTTTCTGACTTTTAGTGACACCACATAGACCTAATATGACAGATAAGGAGCAAATGTGAAGCTGCACAGATCTGTCTGAATGCAGTTATTACAAGGTTTCACTCCAGTAATGTTTCTCAGAGATGACCATTTTACAGTGATGGGGGAGATGTTTTTCTTACAGAAACTGGCTAGAACTGAAGTCTTCAGACTATTATAAAAAATACACAGAGCACATAAAAGCCTAACAACCGTATTCAGAAAATCCTCCCTAGTTGCCTGGGAGCTCTGTGGGTTTAGAAAAATTGGCAGGCTTGTTAGATTTTGCTGCCAGCTTACAGAGCTGGACGTGGATGTCCCCAGTTTGCACAGTTCTTTCTAAACACTATGGACAGTTTATAATCAATAGTGCAGAGCATGAATTACATAGAAATAATAGATTGCTATGTTACATTAAGTTTGCGATTTATAATAAGCACTGGCAAGGATGAAATCATGGCCTGCCCTGAGGTCTTATTAGTCTGTTTTGTTCAAGTATCTGATTGTTGGAGAAGATACACCATGATTACTGGAACCCACTCCAGTGTGTTGTCTGTAATATAACACAGGGATCAGGTTAACATTATGGAGCAATTACAGATATAAGCTTTGTGAACTTACTTGACAGAAAGTTAAGAAGATACATGTATAAACAAATCTGGATGTTTATCTTTACTTTCAGCCTATTTTAAAGCAGCTTTGTTACTGGCAATTATCTCACTGCATTATATTCCAACACGAACTATTAACTATTAACTTATTACCTTAACTATTTCGACAAAGCCGCTTCTTCTCTAACAAGCCTACTTTTTTTTTTTCTCTGCTTAAATAGGGGATCAGAACTCATAGCAAATTCTATTCTATAATTTTCATAAAACTAATGGGTACAGGAGCTCAACCACATATTACACTTTCTAAGTTTAGAATATAAGAGTTTAAAGCAAATATTTATCCATAAATTGATCTTCTCCCAATTTTTCCATGACTAACAGAGAAAAAATATTTCTAGTTAATGTAAAGTTCACTAAATATATGAAATATAAAATGCTACCGTTCGGTCTTCTCTGATATTGACAGAACAAGTACTGATAAATGAGGAGAGGACCAGTGAGACATATTTTCCTTTAGAAAGCTTCTTGCTTTCTAAGTTACTCCCTGACTATCTAAGGCAATTGACTCCTTTTGCAGTTCTACTTGACATGCATTTAGAGTGAACCTTTGCAGCTCTGGAGTTGTCAGGCTTCTCTCTTAGACCTGCAGATTCCGTTCAGACTTGGGGAAGAAACACCTAGTGCAGTATCAAGGTACCCAGGTATGTTTATGCACTTAGCTATTCAAAAGAACTGTAGCAAACCAAACTTTTGTAATTATCTATTCCCCAAAAAACCCCAGAATTGCCTCCCCTCTGCCCTACTAAGGTTTCACTTATGGAGGTAAGACAGAGGTAGGAGGAAAAATTAAACCAAACAAAGAAGGTTACTGTGAAACTATCCCAAATTCAGTTACTTGGAACAAATAACATTGAAATCACTGGAAATTTGCAGGTGCTTAGCAGGTAATGATGACTGAACTGAAGAGAGATATCTAGAGATGAGCAATGTAGTCACGCTCAAATTAGCACAATTACTGGAGAGGTGAGAGTGAAGAAATGGAAATCCAGGTTTCTAATGCCTCAGAAATAGAAATGAAGTCCAGAAGAACAGAAGAGAATATTAAAAGCCTAGAAGAAGATAATGACATGATTAAATAAATCAAACTGATGACCTGAGATGAGAAAATAAAGGGGAGTTAATTATAGCAAATAAACTGATTTCAATTAAAATATTATTCCGTCAGTTGAATGACTGCCACTCTACTGAATTCACCAAAGTCACAAAGTACAGCTAAATGTAAAATTTGGTTTATAATCTATTTTACTATTTTTACTAAGCAGCAAAAAAACACAGAAGGCAGGAGTTATTTGAAGTTATGAGAGGCAAACAGATTATACTAAAACTGAGAGCCATCATGAGGCTGTAATTCCATACCTGTAATAACTCATTACTGGTTTAAAGAGTCTATTGCTTTGCCATTTAAGAGAAGAAGGAAGCAGAATTATATTAGTATAGTGAGCCAACAAAACAAATGTTTCATCACCTTCAGAAATAAAAGCTTGAGCTAAGTTAAAAATTATAAAAATGTGTTTTGTATTAATTTTTTACTATTTCCCTTTAAGCAAAGTCTTTAGAAAAATAGATTGCAACAGTGAGACAGCAAACACTAAAGCAAGGACAGTATAAGATTAATGAACTTCACAATCACAGTGTTGGCAGCTGAGAAGGTCTTTAAGCAGAGATTAAATTATGTAGCCAGGCGCCATCAGATGTGGTGATGTAGCACACAGCAAACGCAGAGCTAAGCCAGCTGCACTCTTTCAATTCCATCTTAGGTCTGAAAGACTTTTCTGTCTTGTCTAGTCTTTTTGTTGATACTAACTTTTTTTGCTGATCACCTTGCTCTCTGGAGGAACTTCAGCAGGTTCAGAATCTTCTGGGCTTCTCTAGTTAAAAGCAAAGATAATGGATCAGTGTTAAGGGGCTCTTCCAGCTGCTGCCATAAATACAGGAAAATATCAACTAAGTTCAAGCTATTTAAATTAAAGATGGTCAATTGTTATTCACACAGATATCATCAGAATAATTTACTGGCCACTGGCAGTGTGATTGGTACTGCAGAAACACATAAAAAAGAAATCTGCCTCACCCAGAGAGGGTTAAGTCTAATACAGGTAGGAAGAAAGGCATTCATAAACATTGTTGTAGCCCAAGAAAATCACATTTCTGCTTGGATACACAAAAAGCTGAGCCAAATGCAAGACTAAAAAGGACATTATTATTAAAATTGCATGTTTTGATTTTGTCATGACTGGATGACTGTAGTTTCCTGGAGATGTGTCCATAGGATTTCCAAGGAAAAATAGGTATAGTCTCTTTGGCATTCATGGCTTTCACAGTTTTGATGTGAAAACACAGGACTAAAATAGACGGTCATCAGGAGGTTTCACCATCTTTCAAAACATAGGGGCTTTTCTTCAGGGTGCTGCAGCCTCCAGAGTCTTGTATCTTGACTTTTAGCAAGGGCTTCATCTCAGCACCAGGCAACTCTGGCTGGGCAGAGCAGTACTTGAGTGCACCCCACAGCAAGGAGTGAAATTTACCCTTATTTCAAGTGAAGAAAGAGACAGTGTCTTCTTCCTTATCCTAGAGACAGAAGTTGATGCATCAGCCCTAACGTTTAATTAATAGGTATTGCAGCTGTTGGGAGAGAAAGGAGAACTTGAGCAATCCCTCACTCCCCCTACCTCCCTGGGGCCTTGCTTTCTGATTGGAGAAATTGTTAGAAATTCTTGTGAGGGAGAGAGAAGCCAAAAAATTTGTTTGCTTGAAACTAGAAAGACTGAATTTTAATTGCTGGGGTATTTTTCCCCCCAAAAAATGTGTTAAACCTATTAAGACAACCAGTGGAGTCTGCAACAGCACAAGAGTGCTGTGTCAGGGACAGCAGTCACCACTCCGAGAACTGTACCAGAGATGTGCACTGGCTACAAAATAGGACATGTTTATTGGCTGGTATTAGCTTGGTTGTGATGAAGGATACATGGTGTAGAAGCATGAGGAGTGAAGGAAAAAGAACTGTTTTTCATATTCTACATTTTAAAGGAAAAATAAATGTCTCTAATTCCCATGACGGCAGCCAGTCATATGAATTCCAGTAATTGTTCCCCTTCTCCTATAATATTTATTCACACGCCACTTCTTTGAACTCTGAGTCAAAACTGCAAGACTAATTACTGACCTGAAGGATTCATAAGTTTTTCTTAGTCAACCAGTGTTTGTCTTAGTATAACTCACATGATTCTGAAAAATTGGCTGCTCTTGTACAAACCAGCTCAGCCAGGCTAATTCATGTGATCTATATAGAACTTTGGGGGGATCATGCAGCTGAGTGGAATGACATGATCATTCATTATCATAAACAGGAAGCTATGACGTGTCTCACAAATTAGTAAACATGCTTCACTCCTCTCTTTGCTCTGTTTTCAGTTGAGTTTCCCAAAATTTTTTTAAAGATTAGTGGTGACTCATGAGGCTCTTGCCCATCACAACTACATTAATAAAATGGAGTTCACCTATGCATCTAGATACTGGGTATAAGCTGAAGAGATTTTTTGAAAAAAAGAGAAAAGAGATAAAATATATGACTCAGCTTAGTTTGCAAAGGTTTCTCTGTCTGGATTCTATCCACAGACCAGTATAAAAGTGTGTAACTTCTTATAGGTAAGCACCATTCCCAGATATCCAGAATGTTTATGATAATCTTCAAATCTGTGTAAAAATGCCCAAGAACAGTCCAGGATTTAATCTCTTCACTAATTATGCACTTAACTCTCACTGGAGAAAATCCTGACATTTTTCCTGTGGGAGCGTCTGCCTTTACATATGACCAATGTTTAAAAAGAAGGGAGGAGGAGAATCTTCAAGAATTTTATCAACAAAATGTACTACAGAAAGTGTATTGTTGTATCAATCTGATACACACTTAAGAAGAGTTATTGTAAAATATCTCTTCTTGAAATCTCTGTAGAAGCTCATTATAATCTTCAAAATCTAGAGATTCTTGACAATCATGTCAAGCAATAAACAACAAATCAATAAAGACTGAAAAATAATACTGATTTTTTACATTAATTTTTGCTCATTTCTTTTGAGGAACAGAGAAGGAAGAATATAAATTCAGGGAAGTATGTTGTATTGGTAACCTACCAACTGTATGGTTGAAGTAGATTTGCCTCTGCCTGAATGTTCATTTAATTCAGACTCCACTGGAAGATCATGGGAATGTCCCCAGTGCCCATTAACTAAAGAAAGGCCCTGCTGAACGAAGATGCTTTGCAATTAGTTCTGAAATCCAATGAACACAAGTGCAGCATTTCTCAGTCTTTTGTGAAAATTTAGCATTTTTAAGAATTACTTTTTTCCAAACAAAATCTATTGAAAAAGATCACTGGCTGGCATCAACATTTCCTAATGTTTATTTTATTAAAAAACCCTGAAAAGTGAATCAGAGAAATCAGTGACAAGCACAATGGCTTGATAAAACTTAATTAACTTTAAAAATCAAATTACAATTTGAAGCTGAGATAGATATAAAAATTAACTCTGAGACTTCATCTAGTTCTCAGTAGAAGAAGTTTAAAGATTTGTGTGATGATGATAAAACTCTTCTCACAAATAAGTAACAAAAATGTCTCCTTTTTACCAAGCAAATAAAATATCACCATCATCAAAGTATTCTCGTTCTGTTAATCTCACATTATGTTCTTACGGCTGACTCAAAGGCAGTGGGACTAGAGACTCATTGCTGCACATTTAAATCAGGCCAGTCTTCACACACTGTAGAACAGAACCAGCAAAGGTTTAGCCTTCTTAAGTGACATTACGATTGTCTCTCCTGCTGAGAAACTTAATGGCCCATCGCATTTTGTGTCACATTATATCCTTGTGCATAATCACATTTTCAGGCTCCAGCCACACTAAAATAAATTTATAGAATTACTGTCAGCGTGGCAGCAAGCAAGGAGATATTATTAATATAAGATTGGGTCCTACCGACTGCAACACACAGATTTTCAAATCATTGGGATGGGGATCAAAAACAATTTGGAAATTTTAAGATATCATCCTTGAAAATACCTTATGCTTGCGTCTGTCTTCCTATTGCATCTTTCTCCTGTTCAAACAGAGCCTAGAGCAAACAGCTGTCATCGCTGTTCCATATGGATACACACTTTTCACCTGCTCCAGTGTGAGTCAGGAATGCAGCCTTACGGAACACGTTCGATTAACTGTTCCCCTCTTGAGTTATAAATACGTGGAACACACTTATGAAGCCAGAACAATCCACAGAGCAAAGCAAAATAGAAACTGAAGGTTGGTCTGGTAGGAGCACTTTGGAAGGCAATTATCAATGCTTCATTTAACTCACAGAAATGATAATTAATTTCCACAATAATTTTAACATTCCATGCACTGCAAAATCTCAAAATACAAGAGGCCTTTTAAAGTGGGAATTGTACAAAGCTTTACCTGGTCACGTGGTGTTACCAAAAGAAAGAAACACTTTTCTATGAGAAAAAATCCATGAATTCCTCCAATTATTCCTAAAAGTTTCCAAATATATTCTTTTCCCTCATAGAAATGTTCTACATCTTGTGCTTCATGTTTATGTAAACCAAGGGTCTAAAATAAAAGAAGATAAAGTTAAAAAATTTAAATGGCAATGTTTTAATTTTTGTTAGAGCAAGCCATCATGTGTTTATATAATTTACTCTCATAATTTTATTTTCCCAGTTCTTTCAAAGTTAAATTTTGTTTGAATTAATCAGCTGACGAAATGAATTATTAGGAGCCTCTGCTACACTTCTTCATCTCACAGTGGTGAAAGTAACAATATTTTTAGGGACAGATTTATGAAATTGCCCTTTATATATATGAGATATATTTTGTTTGCAATATATTGATATTAAAATTCTATATAATATACTTGCACCATCTTAATGTGTAAACTTCATATTGAAAATAGATAAGGAGCTGCTGGAGACGGTCCAGCAGAGGCCACAAAGATGTTTAGGGGACTAGAGCATTTATCTTATGAGGAGAAACTGTGGGAGCTAGGCCTGTTCAGTCTAGAGAAGAGAAGACTGAGAGGGAATTTCATTAATACATATACATATCTCAAAGGTGGGCGCCAAGGGGGTGGTGCCAGGCTCTTTTCAGTAGTGGCCAGTGACAGGATGAGGAGCAATGGCCATAAACCAAAACACAAGAAATTCCGCCTCAACATGAATAAGAACTTCTTTACATTGAGGGTGGCAGAGCATTGGCACAGGCTGCCAGGGAGGTTGTGGATTCTCCCTCTCTGGGGACATTCAAAAACACCTTGATATATTCCTCTGTAACCTGCTCTAAGTGATCCACCTTGGCAGTGGGTTGGACTAGATGATCTTCAACTCTAACTGTCCTGTAATTGTGTAACTCTGTGACTCTATGAAAATAAGGCACATATTAATGCATAATTAATGCAAAAATCCATTCCATTGGTGGGTGTTCTTCCATTTTTTTCCCCAGTGGCACAGCATGGCAGCCCTCCTTTGCTCTGAAAGTGAGGGCTTCAAAGGCTACTGGATACATCACTTAAAACTGGTGGAGAAGAATGCTTTCACACTCAAAAGGTGTTACTGAAAAAAATGCATTTCTCTGACATTCAGTAAGAATTGCCTTCCTTAAACCACTCTCCCAGTTTTACTTCCAAAGATGATGCATTGAGTATGAAGAAAATTTTGACCAGAATCTTAAGAGAGGCTGTGAAGCTCTTTTTCTATGACCACTAGAAGCCTACTCATAATATCTGTGTCACATCAGAGGAGACTCTGTCAAAAATAAATTAATAAACAACGGAAAATTTGGTTCTGTTTTGCACGTTACCCTGTTCTTAAAATTTATTTCATGAATTTAGGAAAAGATCATGGCACCCATTTTATTACAGTTCTAGGCATCAGGATTAATGTTCTCTGGAACAATGTGTGGAGGGGACTGTGGACGTCTTGTATAACCTTTCAACAATTTCTCTTAAAATCTGTTACAGAATCTGCCTCATGAAAGAAATTAATACCCATCTAGAACTTGCCTTGCACAGGACTTGTGCGGTTTCTGAAAAGTTTTTTTGAAAGTAGGAACCTTATTTTCTTTGAATTCATCATTCATGGATTTCTACTTCTTACTATTTGTAATCTCTCTCTGAGCTACAGAGTGCAAATGTATTTGAAGTGCTGAGGGGATTTCATGGAAAGCTTTACTTACAAACTGATAAGCATTATCCAGGTTTAAATGAAACTTTTCTCTGTGTGTGTGTGTGTACATGCACACATATATCTCAATATTTTAAAAGCACTGAAGTGTCTATTACTCACCTGAGGAATGAGATGTAGTAATGCATCTCCAGAAAGGGTTCCAACAGCCAAACCGACAAACAGCTGTAAAATGAGTGTATAGATTTCTTGACAGGAGTTAAATAAAATGAGAGTTGTACCAAACATAGATCCAATAGTAATAAGTAAAACAGCAACAGTGCTGTAACCATATTCTGTAGAGGAAAACAAATGGAAGAAAACAAGGGCACCTTTAATCATCCAGTATTTGTATTTGTGTTTGAGTATTTTTTTGTATTTGTAATTGTTTTTGAAGGTGTGTTTTAATACTTTTATATACAAGCACACAGGAGAAGTGATTCATTGTGCCACTGTCTGATTTCAGCTCAGATTGAGTTAATTTTCCTAGTATCTGGTACAGTGCAGTGTTTTGGATTCAGTATGAGAATAATGTTGATAACTCAGTGATGTTGTGGTTTTTGCTAAGCTGTGCTTACCCTGAGTCAAGGACTTTTCAGTGTTTCATGCCCTGAAAGTGAGGAGCTGCACAAGAAGCTGGGGAAAGGGACATCTGAGACAGCTGACCAAACTGGCCAAAGGACAGTTCCACACCACAGAACATCATGCCCAGTATACAAACGGGGAGCAGTTGGCCAGGAGGGGCTGACTGCTGCTCAAGGGTGAGCTGGGCATCAGTCAGCGTGTGGTGAGAAATTGCATTGTGCAGCACTTGTTTCTCTTGGGCTTTATTTCTCTCTCCTTGTATTTTTTGTAATCTTTCCTTCCATTACAACTAGTAGTAGCATGAATAGTATATTTTACTTTATCTCAATTATTAACTGATCATAGCTCAAGCAATGGGTTTTACCTTTGTCCAGTTCTCCTCCCCAGCCCCTATTGGGGGAGGCAGTGGGGGTGTGCAAGTGGCTGCTTGGTACTTAGCTGCTCTCTGGGATTAAACCACAACAGCCACATAGATTTTTCTAGTCATGTGTGATACAGATGACAGAATTAGAAGCCCAGAAAACATTCATTTTTTCTGGCTTTACATGTAATAGTCTGCTACTTCCAAGTTTCAGACCTTAAGAGCTAAACAGACTGTGGCTATGCAAATTAGAGATACCCAGAGCAGCACAGTGAATACTGCTCTGCATTTGCTTTCTATCGTAACAGATTTGTGCTTGAGATTCTATATTTCACATGCCACACCTGTGTATCTTTACAGTCAACATCACATTTTTAACCAAATCATTTTCTGTAAACAAACCAAGGCCTAAAACCTCAAATGAATGTAGGGATCTAATTTAGGTTCTAAGCATAAACATTTTGGTCCAAATTATATTTATAAATCTGCTGTGGAAATACATCCCTTCAGTTAAAACACCAGGACCACCAAGCTATTTTTCCTAGATTACTGGGATTTTTTTGAATGTTACTCTTCTAATTCTTCAGAGATACACGCTGCTCACATTTCCAACCTTTTGCACAACATAAATCCCGATTAATCTGTATAGAAGTCCTATGATGGGAGGTAAAACATACATAAAGGAATGAGTGCCAAAATATTCAAAACTGTTACTTACTGTTTCAAACTTTAATAGCACTGCAAGTGCTTAGCACCTCACGAATCAGACAGGTAATTTCACAGACTGCACATCAATATACAAGAGTACAGTAGATATATATGAAAGGGCATGCCTTGGTGACTTAGCCAAAACAGCACAGCCTGTCACTAAAACAGAACTCAGAATAAAACTAATGAGCCTGGGCTCAGGTCACTAGGTCACACATAAGTCAAACATGGAGTCATTTATCTGTATCAAGACAGCAGAAGTGTCCCCGTGGTCATGGAAACCTTCCTTTGTCAAAAAGCACAGGGACAGGGCTGCAGAAAGGGCTCTTATTAATTCCATTCTGCACTTGAATAGTTCAGTTCTTCTCATCTCTCACCTTTATGAGATCACTAAAATGTCATTGATTGGGCTGATGGCTTTAGACTTTGAAGAATTCCACTTAACAGTGAATTTTTCATGAACCTTGTATACGACCTGGGTAAGTTCCTTTCTTTTCTTTTTTTGTCCCTTGATTCCAGATCTGAAAAACGGTCATATCTGTGTAGCACAGGAAAGATCAAAGCAGTAAAGACTGCAAGGTGTTCAGGTAATGAGAAGAGAGATAACATAAAAAAGAAGGACTACCGCCTATTGAAGACCCATAATTATTCTTCCTATTCTGTATGTCTCTTTCTCATATGAATGTTCTCCCATGTTTTTAATTCTGGGATATCCACAAGTGTCCTTTCATGCTTTTTAATTCATGTGCTCTTCCATGAGGATCATTGGACAGCAGGATGTCAGGAAAACTTAATAGCTCCAAAAAGACCTAGTCATCTAAAACTGGCCATGAGGATATTAGGGCAAAGGTTTTGAAGATATTAACTTGTAGCCTAAAAAGTGCTCCTCTGGATGCAAGGCAATTAGGCTTAGATGCCCATTCCTTTCTGGTCATTCCTCACTCTCAAATTCCCCACCAAAATTAATGTCTCCTGTATTATACCAGCACACCTTGATTTGTAACCACTTCCAAGATATCAATGGCTTAAAGTAGGAAAAAACCCCCAGAAAGCACATTAGAAAGCCCTTAGGTCAGATCAGATTCAGATTTTTTTTTTTTAATAAGTTGGACTAAGGATTGATTACAGGAGAAGTGGAATCCACAGATCACAGATGGGGCAGAAATCATTGGAAGCAGAGGCATGTGAGGGCTACAACTGCAAATGGAAATAACCTGACTATACTCTAACTCAGTTCTTGTTCCAGCTCTACCACACAAGTCCTGATGCCCTGTCACTGTTTTTCTGGATGCTTTTTCTTACCACAATAGTATCCTCAAAGCTTCTCTTCTATAAAATATCACAAGCTGAAACACTGCATTCATGCAGAACTTACCTATATCAAGCATTTGCCACATCACAGTATAAAAGACCATTGAATCCTCTCACTTCTCAATATAGTACTATTATCTGACATGTATGCTATGAAATTATAGAATGCATAAATTACAGAGTGCATGAATCTCATTATATTTTGGTTTATTAAGGAATGAAATGTGTCCAGAAGTCCTTGCACCTCTTTATCTGAATTTAAATAATTATTTATTAATAAGAACATAACTCACTTTCCACAGTTGTTGGTGGAAGCTTTGTCTGCTTGAAGTCAGGAAGCTGACATGAACAACTTAAAAGTTGTTGAATGATAGCTGGACTGATTTGCTTGAAGTGGTCCTTAGAAATGGAGGAAGAACTGTTTTTCAAAAATATCTTCACAAGTTCATTGGCAGAGAAACAAACCTTTGTAGAAAAATATATACAGTTACCAAACATGTTTCATATACCTGCATTTAATGTTGAGGTTAAATATAGAATTTTAGAAGAACACATGGTCATCCAGCCTAGAAGAAACCTGTTGTATATATACTCTTTCTTGCTTAAATTAGTTTTAATACTTCAATTACTTCATTTTTTTCCCAATTAAACTTGCAACTACTGTGTGTTTCAGAAAAACCAGAATCTTTGGGATAAAGCAGCCCAATTTCTATTGAAGTCACTTAATGTCATAAAGATCTTACAAAATAATACCTCAACATTTTATTGTCATATGTGTTAGGAAAATGTTTTAATGCTAATACAAACCATATTCTTATATTCTCACCCATTAGTGAATTAAAATATGCCTTGTGGTTCACTAAGAAACTGAATTAATTGAACACTGATATATTTTTTCTGAAAAACCACATTCAAGACTTCCAGGTTACAGGTGATCTTGTCACCTGGTCCGAGTATGCTCTGTTTTCAAACCAAAGGAGAATATGAAGACAATTCAGAAGTTACCATTTTGGAAAAGACCATCATTTTGCCTGTTCTAGGCAGTAGTTTTGACTCTAGAAGCAGGGAAGACCAACATCTGGCATCAAGTTGGAACACTAGCCTGTGGTTGGTTATGAGCAGCATTGCTGACCAGTCAGAGCGGGGATGATATAATTTAACACCCTCACCAACATCCTGAGTGATGGAGCAGAGTGCCCCAGATAGCATTCCCAGGTGAAATCCAGCTGGGACCATTAGCCAATATGTTGAGGGGCATGGCTGCTCTTTAGAGGGACGTTGGCCAGCCAAAGAAATGGGCTGACCAGACCTTCATGAAGATCAGCCAAGACACACTTACTGTGCTTCACACAGAGTAACCCCGTGCAGCAATAGGGGCTAGGGAAAACCAGCCAGAAGGAAGGTAGGATTGCAGAGAAAGCCCTTGGGGCAGGTCTTGACCAGAAACTTGAACATGAGCCACCAGTGTGCCCTCGTGGCAATGACCACTCACTGCACGCGGGGCTGCGTTAGCAGAGCGGAGCCAGCAGGTGCTGCAGAAAGCGCATTGGTCACCTTTCAGGGCCTGAGTCCACATCTGCGCTATGTCCAGCTTAATGACCAGCAGCACAAGACACTGGCACATTGAGGGCCCTGGAACTGCAGAACATGATGTGCCAGCAGAGGCTGAGGCACCTGGGTTTGTTCAGTTTGGGAAGAGAAGGGTTGATGGGTTATCTTAAGTCTTCAGCTGTCTAAGGTGATTTATAAGGAAAAGAGAACCAAAATCTTCTCATAGGCATACAGCAAAAGAATGACAGGCAAAAGGTATTAGTTGCAGCAGCAAAAAAATCCAATTGTTATTATTACTATTATTATTATTATCATCAAGAATTTTAAGTAAAAAGCAACATCTCATCTCTAAAAATAAACTGTCTACCCATACATAAAAAATAGCTGTTCAGATCTATTTAGTAAATGTTCTTGTAAGACTTGGGGCATGAGGACTTGTGTCTTTTCCAGTTGCAAGCCCTAGCCTTTTAAGCTTTTTAACATAAGGAGGCAGAGAACTGTCTCCACTAGAAAAGCAACTCTGTGTGCACTCCTGGAGGATAATATCAAAGAAACAAGCAAATTGAATTTGCATGCTTTCATGTGAAAAACTGGATGGATGGATGGATGGATGGATGGATGGATGGATGGATGATTTGGGTTTCCAAAATCCATGTCTGTTTAATGAGGAATAGTAAACGAATACATAGACATTGTGACATAATTTAATGGAATTTAAGATTATTTATCTTATTAGATCATCTGCCACTCAATGTTTTATATAAATTTTTTAATATAGAGACAATGATGACCTAAAAAGAAAAAAGTGACCGTTTTTTCTGTGGTAATGTTTCAAATAATAATTCTAATATAAAAATCAAATTGCAGATCTTAATGCAGTCAGCAAACACAAGTCATAAACAAGTCAATGCCTGGCATGTAGCAGAATCTGTTATTAACGAAGCACAGTGGCTATCATAGGTGCAGGGAACAGGAGGCAAAATTAGCAACACAACAGTGAAACACGAAGTGTTCTAATGGAATACAGCAGGGAAAATAGGCATAGCTAAAAAGAAGAGGAATGGAAAAAAACCTCTCAGAAACGAAGAATTAATTCAGAAGAGAAATTATCTTCTCTCCAGATGTTTCTTTGTGATTTTTTTTCATTTATACAGAATATTTGGCTCTCAGTTGACTCCTAAGACTCAGATAATGCCCCTGCACACTTATCTTTTGAGTTACAGTCAGTCTCAGAAGTTCAAGAAATCAAAAACTGAGCTTTAAATATACTTCAATTGCTGGATAACAATTTTACTTCTTTTATAGATAGTATCACAGTACACTGATTTCTGTCCTTCATAATTTAAAATTCATATGAAACAGATTTAAAATGACCTTAATTTAAAATTATTTTGAGACCCCATTAAAAGCCTCATCATGCTGATCAGCATGATCCTTTTTTGTGGTCAGCTGCAAAGAAATAAATGTATTGATAGAGTATGCATTTCAAATGCAATACAATTACACAGATAAATACCTATCAGAATGGCAATTGTCTCAGATGCAATTTGTCTCAGTTCCCCATCATAAAGTGACCACACAGCGAAAGTCAATTGCACATCATTCATTCTCCTAAACGGAGAAGAAACATTACTCCTGAGTTAATGTAAATAGTAAAGGACTGCAAACAATAGAAATGTGTTCTTTGAAGCATATATTTCAAATGTATACATCAAAATATATACCCATTATATACTTTGAAGTCTCCTTCTTTGTCTAAGGAATGATATCCAGTCTAAAGTATGGCAGTCAGTTATCATCTTGATCATTGTCACAAACAAAATTTATTTATTTTCAAATTCTTATGATAAGGATGAAATCACCTGCAATGAGCCAGTGTCCTTCGAAATCCTCAGAGAGGACACTGGGTAGTAGCTAAGGCTCTGTTTTACAGAGTTCATACTTTCTAAAGAAGGCTTCTGTATTCCATAGATGGCTATTAAAAGAGTTTGGAAATGCCCAGTCTTCAATTTATAGGAGCCTTTTAAAAGCAACTTACACAGAAACTTTCTTTGTTTTCCTTAGTACAAAACAATCCTTCTTTCTACCAAGTCATTTAAGGGGTCCTAGAAACTCTGTGACATACAGCCCCTCCCAGAGACTTTAATCACACATTCAACGTCCATAAAGTTATTTTCCCAATTAATATTTAAACAAATATAGCTATATACATAATTTTTTCATCAGTATCTACATGCCTTTTTGAAATTAATACATTTTACCTCAAAAATATTGTATTATTTGTGAATCAGTTTAAAATTTTGTCACTGAAATTCTGCCACCAATATTATAATAACATAAAAATAGATTAACCTGGTCCCAATCTGCGTTCCTTTCACGATCTTCAAAATATTCTTTCAGATAGCCTCCTTTTGTATGGTTTCCTTTGACTGGAGTATTTCTTCTTCCAATATCTCTGATTGCCATACCATAACGTCTTCTTTTGTGACTGTGAAATTGTCCATTTACAGTACAAGTCTTTTTGGCTGTAAGCACATTTAGTAGTTGTTCTAGTTCTAGTAATTCATTAGAGAACAGATATGTTACCATGGGAAATACACATTTAAAAGACAAAACATTACAAAGACAATTTTTTTAAACATTAATTCAATTCCTCATTTTAATACTCTTTTCTCTGTGTGGTTCTGGAGGCAATTTCTGCTTAACAGCTCTGGAAGTTCCAGACACACAGATCCTCAGCCTTTCCTTCCTTGCATATCACACTCAGATGTTTTGCCTATGACTGCCTCAGAAGGAAATAGAAGTGACTGAAAGGCAATTAATTTTTCATTTAATCATCATCTCTGACAAAGTTATTTAGTTATTGATAAATAAATTCACTGTTCTTGAAATTCTCCTGTGTAAATGGAACTCCACACTAAGCTGCCACGGCCAGGTATTCAGATCAGGAGACAGATCCTCCAAAGGGTGTCCTGAAATCAATCATCAGGATGCCGTGCTGCCCCTGCACTTCAGAAGTATAGCAGGACAGCAAATTTTCTCTCTCCTTTGATTAACTGGGGAGCATGCCTGCTCACAGCACTGGCACAGGAAGGAGGGAGCCAGGATCCCTAATCCAAATCTGGGATAACACAGGGATGTAGCCCATGACACAGCTTGAGTGCAATGGGTGCTCCTGCTGATGGAATGCCTGGTTAGTTGAGGGGGCAGGCTCTATCTTATCTTACTTATCAACTTCCTTCACCCCTGCATTTTCAAATGAAGCCACAGCGATAATTTCTGTAAACCTCAATTTACCCATTAAAAAAAAAAAGTGGTACACAAATTTATTTTAAAGAAATTTAGATTAAAGAGAATGTTTCCATGCGGTAATCCTTTATTTTTTAATGTTGTTACTCAGAAAATGCAAATGGTATGATCTTAATGGTAAATCTCACAAAAAGGTTTCTGATGAGATGTTTCACTACTTTCTTTTGGCTACTTGAACAAACAGATCTGAATGGAGCTGCAGGTATATTTTCTTTCTAAATGTACTAAAAACTAATTTTCTTTTTTCCTTCCTTCTAGTTTGTTACTCTTTCCTAAAGTTACTATGAAGAATTTAAATAAATTTAGAGGGACAGTTTAATTAGCTTAGACAAAATATATTTACTCTGTAACAAACTATTTAAGAATATGTTTTTTGTTTTTCTGAATAACATTCTAACTCCACCAGGCATACAGACCTGCTATTATCTTCACTGGGGCCCAGATTTCACCATATATGGCTATTTAGTAGCACTGTGCTGAGATGGCTCCATCCATTCTTGTGAGTTAATTATTTTAGAAGATCTGGCTGGGCAATTTTAAAGGAAGGGCTTTGCTGCCAAACCAGTTTATGTAACTACAGTCTAGAAGCCCCAGTTTAGGGCTAAGGATTATTATATTTCCTAATATTTATTTCTGTGATTCAATGCACCTCTGTGTAACCTATGAGTGGTAAAAATGTTTTTACCTATGCTCAATTCAACTTTCTAACCTGTTTTAACCCATCCTTAATGTAACATTTCAAAGTGCTTTGAAAAGCTTGTAAACTGTTGCTGTTAGCAGTTGCCACAAACAAGCAAAAGTAGATGTCTTATAACAACCTTCCAAATCCATCCTAGGTCCCTGAGTTGATGGTGCAGCTTCTTAAACCGCTAAGCAGGCACAGCCTTTTACAGAAATTAATAGCTGTTACTGCTGCTGAGGGCTCAACATTTGCTTTGTTTTGTTTCAGGCTTTTTGTTTTGTTATTTTTGGAACACTTAGAGCTCTCTGGTACTTCTATTTATTTATGGTTAAGTAGCATTTCTGATAAGTCCAGCAATGAATTTTCCTGAAGAAAATGAACTTTGCATATTCCAGCTTACCTGTCACTTGGAGCTCAGTGGTACTATTTAAAGAACTGAAAATGTATTTTGTAAAGAATTCTGGGGAAGGCAAACTTGCTTTCCCCATACAGACTCCTTGGAGAGCCAGAGTAAGGATTAAAGCAGCCAGGCGTGGAAGAGTGTTTTCATCAGCACCATCTCTGTCCATTATATCAGCATTTTTCTCCAGAGTGCTCACATCAACACACTGAAATCAGGAGAAAACAGCATGAAGACAGTCCTGGTCACCTCCATTTAAATAATCAGAGTGACAGGAGGAGAAACTGGGGAGAACACTTTCACAGACAGCCAGAGCAGAAAAAATGCTAAGACGTAAGCTGTAATTGCCAGCAGGACAGCTAATCAAAGGACATTTTCAGGGGAACAGGCATAGAATTAAAAATCCTGAACATTCACTCAGCGTCTAATGGGGGAAAAGTACAGTCCTTCATTCAGGTTATTTTTGCTTGGTGTTATTTTCCTGCTGCTTCTATTGTTCCCAGTGTCCCCCTCAATTACAGCTGCATCTACTCCCAGAAAGTTGAAGAAAAGGGAGGAATTTTTGTTAAGTTACGAGAAATTGGCTCAAATAATACAGACTTTAACTCTTCACATCAAACTTCAGGAAGAATTCTTTAAATGTTTCTAGTTCCATACCTATTAAATGGAATCAATAGTTTGTTATTGAGTACTTATCTGGGGACACTATGGAAAGATATAATTTTGCAGATGAAGAGTGACTTTTCTGCTGGGTGATCAAATAAAAACAGTAGTCAGTGGTATCCACCCACGTGTGTGGATGCCTGCAAGCTCTCTCAGTTACCCAGAAACTTATCCCCCTTTTCTCGTTTTCTTCCCTTTTTGCCTTTCTTGTTTATTTTCACTGCAAATAGATGGATTTGAAAGGAAAAGACACCAAAAAACCCAAAAAACCCAAAAAACCCCACCCCCCTAAAAAAAAAAAAAAACCACCCCCTGCAAAAAGGGCCAAAAAGATTTAATTTAATTTGTTTCTAACTCATATTAACAAAATTAAAAAGTCAACTAGATGAGCCAATACAGGAGTCATTTATTTTATACATAATGTTCTCTCCATGTTTAGGCCATAAACACTGCAGAGAGGAGGCTGGCATTTCTTTTCCTGTTCATTCACCACACATTAAAATTTCCACAACCCAAAATTTAATCTCTCATTTCAAACAAGATATTAGGTGCTATGACTAAAGAAGAGGATGTTTTCTGTGACTCCAAAACACATAAAGAGACACTTTTCTTGCTTTTCTTCCATTGCTACCCTGCACCATTGGCCCTTTTCCATTCCCCAAGTGTTGTGATTCCAAGTATTATACTATTATGTTTTTATTACCTTTCATAAAAGAAACCTCTTTTCCCTTCATGAGTGGTGAAGTCTCACTTGCTGGACAGGCTTGACAAGTGATTGTACTGCCAGCATAAACAAACAGAACCCTCAGTAAAGCATTTTAGGGGTTGTTATTCTATCTTGACATTCCAAATACCCTCTGATGCCTCTTTACAGTTGCTCAGATACCATTGGAGTCCTTGGAAATCGGCACGTTCACCAAGACTTAGAACCAAAAGTGCTGGTCAATGAATAATTTATGATGGGAAATGATTACACAACAAGAGAGAGAGGAACTGGAGGCCCTCAACATTCTGGACACAGCCAGGTCTCCTACCTATCTTCTCTCTGTGCAGAAAACCCTACTAGAGTATGCTGTAAATTAAAATCTAATGAAATGAAAAGGGCAAATTCAAGCTTTGAATAAACTTAATTTAACTCAAGATGTTGAACAGATCCAAGGGGTTATAAACAGGAGATCAACCAGTACTTTAGGAATTATCTAATCTGGCAAAACCTGTTTTATTGCCCATTACAAGGAAAAGTTTTTCTTAGATTTTGTACTCTAGAATATTATTCTATTATTTTATAGACCCTATTTGAGATAAGGAATTATAAACAGCAGTGAGAAAGCTCACTGCATGTTTCCTGACTTAGGATGATCTTAGCTGAAAATACTCAATATGCTTTCTTTTTTTACTTTCAGATTTAAGCTTATCTCGATCAATCTTTCTATAAGGCATATCCATTCTGGTAGATAATTAGTCAAAAATGTATGTGTTCCAACTGAGGAAACCATCATATCTTTGGCCAGATTCCTTATTCCATGCAGCTTGGGACAGACATGGAAGTGTAGAACCTGACAAGGATTTCATCACAGCAAAATAATTCATTATTTCTCCTATACCAGCCAGTAATGGAGCTGTTCTGCTTTATACCATTGAAATACAATCACTGCTAGTGTATCTATGCCAACAAACACAAGGCATGAGAAAGTATTTTCTGTCCTTGGAGCCAAGCGCAAGATCTTATACTTACACAGCTTTGCTCTTTTCCATCTGCCTAAGCAGGGCAACTGCCTCTAAATTACCTCTTGGGAATGGTCCCTAAAGTGCAGTATCTCCCCAGCCATGTCACAGCAGACCTTGTGGAAGTGGCACATGCCAGAAACAACTCACGGAAAAGCATTAAACAGCACATACAACACAACACCAGCGTTCAGCCTGTGCTCTCACACTATCATTTATCAGTTTTCTGGATGACTGTGATACTGGCAGTGCCTGTACTAGCATAAAGGCATTTTACCTGTCATAAAGATGAAGTTATTTTTACGTATGTTTTCTTTACCTGGTTTTCAGAAGTTTTAAAGTGTTGCCTTACTGCAGCTAAAATATCTTCAGTTTCATTCCGTGAAAAATAGTAACAGTCTTCATCATGTCTTAAACTAAGCATGCTCTGTAGGTAAAATTTAAAATCCTTATCATTCAAGCTGAATTCAGAAGAACACATATCTCTACGATGAAGAATGTAGTAGAGAAGAATAAGAGAAATTCTCTCAAATACTTCTTCACTGAGATGGTCTTCTACATCTCCTCCAGCTATTCGCAACAAAGCATCTGGTTCAAGGCACTGTGAAGAAATAAAAATAAATGGAAATTCAACTCAAGTGACACAGTCAGGCATCTGCAAATACAGTTAAGAAGGACAACAGGAGAATTTGACTTCTATAGTTAAGGGATCAGACCCAACTACCAAGCTTCCAAAATGGAATGGCAGGAGGAGGGTGCAGGTATTTCATTGCAGTTCTATGGCTGCAAGATCACACCGTGGGGGTTTTTCCCAGAGCCCCTTTTGTTTTTAAGGAAAGTCATGTGCCCTGGAGATGGGACTTTGAGGAACCTGATCTAGTAGGATCCCCCTACCTGCCCCTGCCCATGGTAGGGGGAGTGGAACTACATGATCTTTAAGGATCTTCCAACTCAAATCATTCTATGATTCTATTCTATGACCTGATGGTCTGAGACTCGCTACAAATTAGGAATAATTCTGATCAATCATTGTAGAGAGTGAAAGCCTTCCACTGGCTTCAACAGATTATACTTCTGGCTACAATTACATTAGATAAGGGCTAGGGCTATTCATGTTTTCATCTGTGCATTCTATATGTGTTTACATTATAAGATAAAACAGTATCAGGATTTAGTTAATTGAGGCTATCTAAACAGAAGTTATATTCAATGCACTGTTGAGAGACTTAATTGACACTGTAATTACACAGCTATTTTTATGTCTCTCAATGAATTCTGTTAACTGCAACAATGAGATCCAGTGCAGAAAGCCAGCACAAGGTCTCAACCCCATTTAATCCTTCAAATGCATTTCAAGAGGGACCGAAATTACATATTCACCCTGTGGAGGCTTTATATCTGAGCACAGATTTTTTAATACATATATATATAACGTTTTTCTTGATACAAAGACACTTTCCAGAAACTTTTTCTGCTCATACAAAAGTTAGTCTGTAAATTAGACTAGAGGTCTATCTCAGACTATGAGAAATAAGATACTGAACTCCAAAACAAAGAATCTTTCTTGAAGAGATCTTGTCATTAATGCCATTCATTCTGTATCTGTTTTTTTTTTTTTAACAGACTCCTTTCCAATGTTATAGGTGTTTTAATCTCAACTGTAGTAGAGCAGCTGAACTGCACATTTCAGAGAAGAAACTACAACACATGAGATACCATGGGAGGACCAACACTGCACTGTAATAAATTAGTGAATCCAGACAAAATCCACTTTGTCAGAAAATTTTTTTTGTGGCTACAAGCATGATGTGTTGTTTAGTGGGGGTCACATTGTATATTAGTTCATTTTCCTACACTGAAGCTGTGTTAATGAAACTCACATTGTCATCTTCAGAAGCCAAAGTTCCTTGGAGGAACTGAGAGAGCTGCTACTATCTAATATAAAGAATTTTAACAAAACTTCTCAAAATATGCATTCTAAGAAAAAAAAAAAGAAGAACTGTGGATATTAACATCTAAATTAACTATTTATATACATAAAAAAACTAGATTACAGTATCATTGGCTGTGACCTGCCTACATTGCCTGTCAAAGTCTCTAAGTCTAATTTTTCATAGTGCAGTGTCTGAGAATTACTATGTGGACTAGGAGGAGTCTTTTCTGTTTTCTGTCCCAAAGACCTCAAGTCAGTCAATCACCCTCTATGAACACTCAATAGTAATACAATAAATATATGGTATGAAGTGGAAGATTTTCAAAGATTTCTACATTATTTAAAACCCACTGAGGATAAATTGCAATCAATGAGTCCACTGTTTGCCCTTGCAAGGAAGATGACTGAAAAGAGTATTCTAATTAGAAGGAAGCAGAGGCATTGTAAAAGATGCAGTTACTTCATAGTACTTGGGTAGCCCATAGAGAGTGACCTTTTAAGAGATATTAAGAGGATATAAATTGGCTTGTCACTGAGTTGGTTTTTTGGTTGGTTGGTTGGTTGGTTAGTTGGTTGGTTGGTTGGTTGGTTTTTTTGTTTGGGATTTTTTTGCTGTTACTAATATTTTTACAGGACTAATCATCTGCATGTCCTTGATTTAGGAATGCTTATTTCCTATAAAAAAAGAAGCCCAGAACCTGGGCACTGAAGTCTGAGTTTCTTTTGTTTAAATGGCCAGAAATTCTGAAAAAAATTTCTTAACCAATGCAAGAAATAAATTACTTCTGTGTGCTTAGGAAATAAAGAAGTGTCAGATGTCATTCAATAACTGCCAGCCCCTGCTCAAAGAGTCTTAGGGCCACTACATAAAAACAAACCAGAAGAGGGTTTAAAGAAAACATTAAACTTCACTACGTTTAAATGCCCAGTAAAGATATAATAAAAAATAATAATAAAAAAAGTCTGAAAACTAAGTCATGCGGTATAAATGGAATCCTGGATGTAGAAGGGAAATTTGAATCTGAAATCAATTAGTGATTCCCAACAAGTATGAGGAAGAAAATGCCAAACTAAGGTGGGGCATTCTGTTTCAAATTTTGCTGATCTTGAAGGATAGTGCTTCTTGCACAGTTTTTGCAGTCTTGGTTTACCAAACCTTGTTATATCATCATGGAAGATTTCAGCACAGTGCCATGTGGGCTCCATGTGACTGAAAATGCCGCGTCTCTCTCAAGGATTTCCTACAGAAAACCATGTTCCTGTGGTGGTGGCACAGAAACACTGGCAGTGCAGGATGCGTGCAGTGTTTCTGATTCAGCCCACCCTGTGGAGTACTGAAAATGCTGAAAGCCCTCAAATTCTTCCCATGGGAAATTTCCAAAATGAAGCCTGAACAGAGCAGAAGTACTGACCAAAGTAAGCCCCAAGTAAGTTTTCCTTAGAGTTCTTCCATCCAAGGACACAGTGGACAAGCTCTCCAGAAATACATCACAAATACAAGAAAAAATTATGTCACTCAAGAGAAGAAAGACAAAAAGGGCAAACAAAAACCTAGTCCCCTGCTTTGAGATATTTAGGAGGACTTTGTACCCAAGTTTAATACATTGTCAGCTTTCAATCTGAGCCTATATCTGATGCATATTCATTGCCCACATGGGAATAATCTCCTTCATTTAAAAATTACCCATTTAGTGAATGACAGGCACCTACAATATTTATGTATGAAATTTCACATTTGGGCTCATAGGAAAAATGGGAGCATTTTTAGAAAGGGTCAATTAAGTGAACAGATGTCTACTGCACAGGATAAAAAATTTCCATTTCATTGGCTTGGCAGATTGCCGAGAATACCACCTTGTGAAAGCATTCACCTTTCTGACCATCCTCATAAATGTGGTATAAAGTGACACTCTCCTGTATGTAGGTCACTGAACAGTGCCAGAGCCAGAGTAATGTTAATGAAAGCCAAGGCTGACCAAGCCCTTTGTCCTCCCTTTCAGCTAAATTGCTCACTAACACTGTCTCTGTCCTTTCTTCATTGAACCAGGAATCAGTTCTGAAAATATTCTCAAGTAGACAACCAATCCCTCTGTACAACTGTACCCTGGACTACTTCCAGTTTCAATTTGGATTTGTAGATTCATTTTTCTGCCTTTCATTTTGCTTGACCTGAACTGCTTACCAAAACCCTCCCCTAAATCTTGAATGTTTCAGGGAAGTGGCACATAAATCTGAGACAATCCTGTCTGGGTCTTATTTTTATGAAGTAAAATCCAGAACAACAACAAAAAAACTGGCAGAACTGGTTACCAGTGTTTACCTTTGCCTTTCCACAATGAAAATCCTGTGCCCCAAATTCAAGCTCAGGTTAGATCAGGTTTCAGTAGAAAATTTTTTTTTGGAAAATAAACACTTGGCAACGTTAAAAGGAAAATTATTAGTGTTATGCGACTGAACCATGGCCTTTTTAAGGAATGTCTGTCATGTTCGGAATATCTCTTCATGAGCTTAAACAATAAATAATAATAATAATTCAAAATGAAACAAAGCAGGGAAATTTTTTTTTTGCTGCAACAACAAGTTTTTTACATGTTTAGGTACTGCATTCAGGACAGTATCCCTCTAACAAATAATGTTAGAACTCACTGACCATCCTGCAAAGATATCCTTCATTAATTGGAGCACTAACCAGATTACAATCCTCTTGCATGCCATAAATCCGCTGTGGGCACTCAGCTCTCTCCAGTAACATTTTGACCAGTTCTCGTGAGTGGTTCAAGTGGAGCTCAGTGTTTTCAGCTGAGAGAACGCGTAAAACTTCCACCAGAGAGCCTCGGCTGGGAGGATTGCTGCCATCCTGCCCATGCTCTTCCCCAGGCTGTCCTTCAGCAATGAGCACGCTGAATATGAAAGCAGAACATACCACCCCAAGAGCTGCATGCTTGGTCAGAAAACACATCTCCTCTTCCTGCAGTGCGTGATCTGCACTGAATCTTGGGCTGTTGTTTGCACTTCACAGCTTAAACTGGAAACCTGAAGAATCTGAATGGTAAAGGGGGAAAAAACCCAACCCTTTAATTAGTGTGAATGCAATATGTTCGAAAGGATTTATTAATTGGTCGGCTAAGCTGATTTGCAGTGACAAGCTGTTTTTGAACAACAGGGAGCCTGTAAAGGCTTTACAGCACAGAACAGCAGGAAACTAAGACAACCATGGCCTCAAAACTTGCTTAGAATTACCAAAAAGAGGTTGTCTCAAAGTGCCCTTCCCTCTTCTTAAAAATAAAGTCTATGGCTTTCATTTCAGTGTTATGTTATTGCATTCATTAATAGTTCTTTTCAGTAAGAACAGGAAAATACCATGGCTTTCACTTTAATTTCATTATGAAAACAGGTTTTTAGTAACAAAAATAGCTGTAAATAAATATTACTGGTCAAATACTGACATGAATGTGCAGTAATTACATTATTCAGCAATAATGTAAAGCAGGTTATATCGTCAAAACCCTTTACCAAAATTACTAAACTCCAGCTATACAGCACAAAAAAGGAACAGGATGTACTTAAAAAATAGTGATATATTATTACTACTCAGAGGAAAAAATTACAAAGATGAGGTTATAATTTCACTCAAAGAACTCAGTGAATAAACAAGACAAGCAAGCTTAACTTGTTAACTCTAGGTGCAAAAGACATTTTGTACTATAAATCTGTCTTGTCACAACCCTTCCTAATAAACCACTCCCTCTGTTTTAACAGTAATCTATCTCAATATCAAAGCACAAGAAATAGAAAAGGGTTTCACTCCTGTTTTCCACAGAAGTTTTTATTTTATTGATGGGCAGATGTTGGCAGTGACATACATATTCAGATAGTAATGCATATGTGCTAAACAGCCTCATATATGTTCAGCTTCTTCGAACTGCAATATTATACATGTGTCTTATTTTAAAGGAAACTCTGCTAACAAAGTATTTAAAATGAAAAAAGAACTGCTGAATTCAAATGGGCATTCACTCAGATAAAAGTTAGTATGTTTTTAGATATTAGGAAATCTTTTGGTGTTTAGATATATTTTACTGTTAGGAATATGTATTATTGTTATGAGGATATCATGAGCATTTCTAAATATTATTTTCTTACCTTCTGAAGGGAAAAAGAATGCTTGTGTATCTAGCTTTGTGGCCTTCTGAATCCTCAGAAGTATTTAGCTGCTGGAAGTCCAATGTTTTTAAAATTCCTTGATGGTGCTCTGGAAGCTGGAGAGGATTAGTTTATTGCTGCCTTGAAAAGTTTTCAGTTGCTATGGAGAGAGCTGCCCTTAAGGTAACAATGGAGGTGGATAGGAATTAGTACATGTTCTTCTTGCGCTTGCAAGTTCTAAGCATTGCATTATTGAATGTATTTCACATATTTTAGTAGTTATCATTTTATGTAAACAGTCTATTTTAGAAGTACAAGACATAAAAAATCTACTAAGGAATTATGATGGATAATACATGCAAGCACTGTTCTCTGTGTTACTAAGTTATCTGATTAATTTTACAACAAACCTGAATTTTTTTTTATTAAAATATTACTACTTTTTGAAAAAATGAGAAAATAGAAAAAGAAATATTCTCAAGTACATCCATAGAAAAAATATTTTTTCTTTGCAAAACCCTGCCTTTCATCCCCACTTATTCTGTGTTACATTTGCACAGACTGAAAAAGCTGGGATAGCTCAGACTGTGGTGAAAAAAATTTCGTCCACCCACTCAGATTTTCCAGAGGGATGCTGTTACAAAGCTGACATTTACATCACCATGCCATTACAATATTATTGCACTGGAATTTAGTGAAAACTGTCACGACTGACAGATTTCCACAGAGAGTGGTACACCAGTCACATCATTCTCCCACCTTCCAAACCTTCCGTGCTGTCATGAAGGACTATCATCTCAGCTGGCTCAACAAATCCTGTAAGGCAGTAAGCCTGTAGTAACAGAAACATCATAATTCCCTTTAAAGCTAGATTAACAAAAAAAATCCTGGGTTCTAAAATGTCTGTAATGTCTCCCACAAGGTGGGGAGCTCAAAGGGAACAGCCTTGTTTTAGCAAGACTCAGAATGACAACTGATAGTGACTACAAAAGTATTAAACTGACAACACCAGCTTGAGGGAAGTGCAAAATGTAAACGAATGTTCTCAAAAATATGAAGCACAATTATATGTACAGATGCTTGTGTGATGAAGGCTGCGTATGTCAAAAATCAGTCCTACTTTTAAATATTCTTTTATTTTACTTCATAAAATACAGAAGATATTTATCAAACTAATATTGCTAAAAATACCACTATGAAAACAAGAATTACAGAAATTTTCATATAAATTTTTTATAAGAATGACTGAAAAGCAGAAACACATGATAATATGCATTTCCTCTGGCTTTTAAATAATTTCCTCTGTCAAACAAAGCTAACTATGTCCAGATTTGTTCCACTAATAAAAATAATTCCTCAGATAAGGGGAGAATAGCTTCCAGCATTTAATTCTGGGGATTTCTCAATCTCCAAACAAACCTAGAATAGGTTTATCTGTATATAATTTGATGTTTTGCATATAACTACAAATTGAAACTAAGAATTCATTCCATCCAATTAAAGTGTACAAACAGAGGGTGAGTTGTTTCAGTTTACCAAGAAAAGCTAACATTTAAAAACACATTTCATGATTTATAACTATTGAAAGCTTCTGAGAGTTTTACGTAATAATACTGGCTACAACTTTAATATTTATATTACAGAGTGATGGTAAAAAAAGAAAACATTCAGTACATTAAAAAGCAACAGATAATAATTGGTACAGGATACCGTGGCTGCTCTCAAAGGGGAATTCACTTCCCTTTTGATGACCAAGTGTTGCAAACCTCCTCTGATTTGCAAACGAGGTTCTCAGTGGCAAAATCACTGACATGACTCAAGGCTCAACCTCTGCTTTTACTCTGGACACTGCGTTTTCAGTCATGCCACTGTCATTAAAGAACAATTCTATCTACACAGCACTTGGATTACTACTTTTGAAGTAATTGCTGGTGTCAGTTGCTAAGTCTTCTCTTCCAACCCTCGTACAGCAGCATTATTCCCCTACTACCTACCCATCCTGAAGCTGTGCCAGCTGATCAAATGGGACCACAGCAATAACGGAGCTGTGTGGTTCGATGCCCATTAGAAATTTGCTGAGATAGAGACAAAAATAAATCACCTGTACAGTTTAATATCTTCAAACCTCCCAAAGCACCTATCACTAATATTGTAACAGAAGTGTTACAAGACTACCATTTTGACTCAAAAGTGCACTGAAGTGCATGCCTTTTGAAGAATTTTGATAAAAGGGAAAATGTCCTAGCACAATGCTCATAAGCCAAAGACTGTCCATTTACTGTAGAATGATAATATGCATGGAAGAAAGAACCTTGAGAAGAACTGGAGAACTGCGGTAATTCAGAGTGAAGTAGATTATCATTCTAACATGACAACAGACTCTCTATAGCAAAACCAGAGGTATGATGAACTTTCTGATTAAATAAACAATGTAAAAAAAAATTATTTCATTTTACACTTAGTTACGTACCTTGGCATGATCAAGCAAGGATCTGAGATCAAGAATTTTCAAAAAAAGAACAATATTTTTAAATTAGCTTAAACAATTACCATGCTGGGGTACTTGCAAGAGAGTAACTGATTGCTGACAGGCATAGGTGTATGTCCCAGGAAATTAAGTAAAAGAAGAAATAAGATAAAAGAGTGATAAAAATGTGAACTTCTCAAAACTTTATCTCATGACCAGATTCATGATCCCAGACAACTGCATATAAAATTTTTTCCACCCACAGATACAATCTTTCACGCTTTAGAAAGCTCATACAGTAATACCCTACATTCTTAATGAAAAGGAGTGAAGGCAGTTTAGAAATGGCATAACTAAACACAGAACAGCAAGGCCTTTCTGGTTACAGAGTTTTATTTAGTTAGTTATAGTTTTAAGTGAACCAGTAAGACTAGCTGCAGCTTATCTGGTTTCTCCCACCTTCGTGCCTGCTGTGAGAACAAAAGGAAGTTGCCCATTCACAAATGCCATGGATAACTGCACTCTGCAATTTACTGGGTTTCAAAGGACTGCTGAATAAATTATATAGGAATAGGAAAACTAGAGGACTCACTCTGAGATGACAAGGGCATTCCCATGAGCTCTACCAACATGACAAATGGCTTAATTTTATTTGTACAGCAGAATGGGAGAGGATGTAGGCATAATTTTAGCAAGACCCCTGCTGAACTTCCCATCATACTGAGTAATGCAGCTATATAACTCTTGTTCTTTCAATACTGGGTAACTTGTTTTGATGGACATTTTTTTCCTTTTTACTAATCACAGCAATTATGGCAAATAGAAGAGAATCCTCTGGCACTGTAGCTTTCCTCCATGTTATTAATGTGATGCATGCACATTGTATAATTACAGCCATAGGCAGCATATTGACATATGAAAGAACTACATTTTGTATGTAATTTATGTAGAATTTCAATACATAAAGCATCTTTGCCAATGAAATAATGCCAGAATGCTGTAATAAAAAATGTCAGTACTTTAAAATTACCACAGTCAATTAAGCTTTTTTGGCATCACATGCCAATCTTAACAATATCACATATATTAAGGTTGCCAATGAATTTAAATGAATGAATATTATTGAAATTATCTGAGTTACATGTATTAGCATAGAGTGATACACATATATTAATACTTGTGCATAGAATAAGTCTTGTTTTAGTTCTGGATTGCAAAATTCACCTGTTAGCAGAAAGTTTTCCAAGAGGACCTGGAAATCTATTTACATTAAAATAGAACAGCAAGAAAGAACAAAGTTATAGATTACTATACACTCTGGGCCAGCAAAGCCTCTTACATTTTAAGAAATATACCTCCAGAAGTGCCTCCTCACATATTACAGAATTAAGGTGACATTTATTTTCCTAAAATATTACTGTCATGAAAATGGTGTTTTGAAATGAAAGTGTTCATTTATATGGAAAATGTTGGGGAGGAAGAAATAGGAAAGTCTTGTAGAAATTATTACCTGGTGAAAGATGCTGAAAATATAGAAATTAAAAGTGAGATTGAAATGAAGACAAGTTTTGAGATACCAAACCTCAGTTACTGAATAAACTGAAAAACAATGGTATGGCCACCACAGGTAATCTCCCTCTCTGATTGAACAATGGCCTTCCTTGATTAGACAATAGCCCCGGCCTGCCTGCAGGTCCAAGGGTCAGAGTAGACTTCACTAACTTAGCATAAGGTAAAAGAAGCAGTTTTTAGGGGTTTAAAATATAACGCCATATGGTAATACAAGGATGCTCATAGGCTGTATGTAAATGCTATAGAATTTGTATCTTGTCCCAGACTGGTTAGTGAAAATTAGAATATTCAGCATAGAACATGATTTATTGTATTGTAAGCAAGAACCACGGTATTCTGCTTCCCCGAGTCCTGCACCTCTCTCTCTCTCTCACCTCTCTGACCTGCTCTGGGCCACGCCTGGGGTTCATAGCAGGTCTCTTACCCCCACGCTCTTTATTACAATAAACCTCATGCTCTCAGACCAAACTCTAGAGATCTCTGTCTCCGTCCAAGCCGCATCCACACACCGCAGAGGCCATCCAACAGGCGCCCAGATTTCTACAGAAAATGTGATGTAAAACTTAATTAACTGCCTCCATCTGACTACAGACTTCTCCCTCACACAGTCTCTCTATTGCTAACTATCTGTTGTATTTAAAACAAAACAAAACAACAAAAGAAAACCAAAAAACAGTGAGATGTAGGGATAACCATCAAGACTATTCAATGATAGCAATTATTATGAAGAACTTAGAATGGGAAATATTAGTATCTTGGACATGAAAAAGAGAAGGTTTCATAAGTATGGCTATAATGTTGCTCATTTTTAACTTAAAATACACATAGGAAAGAATGCTTTTGTGTTCATTCTTAGGAACTTCAGCAGCCTGACTTTTCTGAAGGTATCTAAACATTAAAGTATAGCTACTAGACCACTAAGTCAGCTTCAGTTATCTCACTTCCTCATACTAAATAGATGCAGAAATCAGTTCCTAAGTTTTCACACTGCCTATTGTGTAGTTTTGTTCTGGAGCATTGTCAGACTATTGTGTATATTGTTCCTTTTTTGTTCCTTTAGGTTTCCAAAGAAACTGGGCTCAAAAACTGAGTTCATTTTACTAACAGTGTCTTATCCAGTCCAAAGCATTTACAGTCCAATTATATGTGTTGAACTATTAATTTAAATATCTCAAATGGAATATTGTGTAGTATTGCAGCATAGAACACTGAGTAATATTTTAATGGAAAAAAACAGGGTTTAAAATTGAAAAATAACCTTGTGACA
The DNA here is from genome assembly GCA_036630365.1 of Acanthiza pusilla. Classification (NCBI taxonomy): domain Eukaryota; kingdom Metazoa; phylum Chordata; class Aves; order Passeriformes; family Acanthizidae; genus Acanthiza; species Acanthiza pusilla. The sequence continues at coordinate 34,113,901 of JAXCHO010000073.1, read as the reverse complement.
ATTATACTGTTCATCTTGTAGGAAACTGACACAGACTGTATGTTGCATCTTCAGCCATTGACTTCTGACCCCAGCATATTGATTTGCTCCTTTCCTGTTGATACTCATCAACTTATGCTTGAAAACCACTCAAATGTCCTTTATGCATTTGTGTATCTTTTCTTTATCTGAATATTCATAAAATATTTATAATTCATTTTTACTATTAGAGAAATTGAGATAACAAGTGCTTACTCACCTATTGTTTTTTAAACTATGACTCAGTGTTCAGTTGCTCTAAAGAAATTCTCACAATACGGAAGAGTCATTTCAGGCAAATACCTGTTGTCTGAGAGACGAGACTGATGTTTCTCAAGGTCTTCTAGTCTACTCCCCAAAAAAAGAAAAAATATAAGTTTCTGAGTCATGAATACAAGACAGAATGAGAGAAGACAGTTTCTTTCCTTCTCTTTGTCCTAAATTGAAGAAGTTTGTAGGCGGCACCAACAGTAAGAAGAGCTGCCAGAATATATGAGTGATTAGATGGGCTTCAAGTAACAGATGCTGAAGCCGTAAAGGTGAAAAGAAAAAAAAAAATTGAATGGAAGGACAATGAAAGAACCAGTATCCATTGTTCAAAGGCTTGGTAACAAGAGTACTGAGAACAGAGTTTGTAATAAGAAATGCTTGTAGTTTACGAAAGAAACTTTTTCACTTCTAAAAGAAATGTTTCTCCCTATATAACCATGGTTAACTTAAATACCAGTATTCACAATAAATGCACATATGCAACCATTAGATTCTAAATTAAATGCTTGCTTTTTTCTAGCCTATAAGAAACATAGTGAAAATACAAAACTAGCAACTATTTTAACTTTGCAATTACAGTTTGAGTTAAATAGACCATATATCCTTGTAGCATTGTTCTATCCAGCTTAGGAACAATTTTTATTTTATAAAGAGGACACACTATTCATTCTGCTCAGTGTTGGCCATAGAATTCTTTGTATCACTAGCCCCTAGAACAGAATTGCTGTATTTTAATAATATTTCAGTAAATTTAGCATGTCCTTGCCATTGGTTGTGTGGTTTGTGGTTTTAGTAGTGGAAGAAATAAAATAATGAGTGCAGTATGCACTATACTAAAAGTCACCAGGATAACACAATGTACTGAGGTGAGATATTGGTATCTTCACCAGTTTCTTCTCCTGTAAACAAATTTTCAAACAGTTTATGAAGTTTATAGAAGATCTTCCATGATGGGCAACAATAGCACGTATCTATGTAAGCAGTTTATCATGTCTGCATGTTCTTTGTACACAAATGCATATAAGAGGAGGAGGAAACAAATCCAAAGAACATGAAAAAATAATCAAAACCCCCAGCTTTAATTCAATATGATTATTCAGCTCTTATGTCAACACAGCAGGCTTTTTTCCACTTAATAAATTCACCTCATGAATATGTGTGATTATAAACATATTCATTAGTCCCAATGAAGTACCTTTAAAATAATACTTTCTGCATCAAGACCTGAATATCATCTGCAGTCCCTTGTCATCATCTGTTATCCCCCAATGTCAGCCACAAAAAAAAGCCAAAAAACAAAAAACAAAACAAAACAAAACACAAAAAAAAAAAAAACAACAACCAAAAAACAAAAAACAACAACAACAACAAAAAAAAAAAAAACAACCCCAAACATCTGATGCCAGGTCAATAAGTGCCTTTTCAAAGCCTTCTAGATTTTTACCCGCTCTCAATTTTTCCATTTCCTTCAGTTTAATAAGCAATTTCCTATTTCTACCACCCCAAATATCTACACGTAGTTATTATAGTGAAGTCTTGGCATATCTGATCTAATGCATCTTCACTGAAGAGAAGAGTAGTCATTTAAAAACAAAACAAAAAATATCTTTCTACTAGTTTATTAGTTAGTCCCTCTTTACCAACTTTGGAATAGAAACAATGGCTTATTATATAGCTAAAAGCATTTGATTTCATAAAAGCAGAAATTAATAAAATACAGGGCTAGTCTATTCTAGTTGTGTAGATGCACTGAATAAATTACAACACTGAAAATATTCAAATACTGAAGGTTGAAAATATTGAACATATTGAAAATAAAATCAATATAAATGTAGATTATAAGAAAAGCTTTATTTAACACACAATGATACTGCATCAAAACAGCTGGCAGAAGTAACACTTTCTCAGATCTTTTTCAGTCTTTTTTATTGCACTCAGGTAAGTAAATATTTTTATTTGTTCTGTCAAATTCAGCTGGAATTTACTAAAAATACATACATAATTAGCCAAGTCTGACGCTGAAGTTTGTTCCAACCCAAAACAAAGGCATGGAATGAACGGTCTAACTATAAAGACAGTTTTACTCTTAATTTCCTTTAGACAGGTGTTTCTTAAGAACTATTAGATGTTCTTCAGCTATTGAAGTTAACAGCGGTGGCATAACCAGGGCTCTGTCCCATTCTCGAAAGTCTTTTCTGGTTTCCACTTCTCATATCAATGTTATATATACTTCTCACTTGACTGTACTTAAAAAATCACCTATCAGTGTGGACATAGGTCATGGAGGGCTGTGAGTTGGAAAGCAGATTTCAAGCATGGACCTGGGACTCTGCCATTGTTAATCATCTCAAAAAACTCTTTGAATACTTTCTGCCACCTCCAGAAAAAAGCTGAAGCTGCAGCAGAGTTTTTTGCATTAAGGCTATTCTTGTATCACAAACAATAATTGGGAACACACCACTTACTAGCGAAGACACAGGCAGGGATCCTGGCCATGAAAATGATTAGGGATGAACAAATAAATAGTGGTAATGCAGGCACATTTTGAAACAAATACAGAATGCTGCATTTCAGGGCTGAAGTGCATCCTGTCGCGTACCAGAACAGTCTCTAAAGCAGGTAGTAGTGGGAAGGTATCACACCACTGGGACCTGAATTTCATCAGTCATGGAAAGCCTGATAATACTCAGCTGCACATGATCAAGCACAACTCTCACTCATTGAGATGTTGGTTGGTATTTCAAGCTTTAATTACTGATTTTTAACTGTTACCACCCCAACAATCTGTGGATAATCGGTACCTGTAAGCTCCCACACACTGTTCCAAGAACTGCTTGTCTGAATTTTCTGTTTATTTCTAATTATAGAGTCCTATATAGGAAACTGCAACAGTCTGTAGTAAAGTGGTATTTTCATCAAAAGAGCAACAGAAGATTTAAAGTAAATAACTCTTCTAGTTTCTGAACAAACTACTATTTATCTTGAAGGTGCTCCATACTGTATAAAACTTCAGTGTCGACTTACCAAAACCAGCTCTTTGAAAACATGTTTTATGGAAAATCATATGTCTTTAAGAAAACTCAAGACAAGATAGAGGTTGACTTCATGTAATTCCAATATATTCCTTATCTTGCATATTGAACTTCTATTCAATTATATGGAAGGATTTTCAGTTCACAGTTTTCAAGGACAGAAAACATCATTAGGAACATTACATGATTTTGTATTAAAGCGGGACAAAAAAAACTCCCATATTCAATATTTTTTGTAATAAACTCACAACAAGTTTGCATTCTGTGATATATTCATGTACAAAATAAAAAAAATAGAATTAGGCTGTTTTAGTGGGTCTGTGGCAACTATAATTTTAGAAAATCCTGAAATGCTAATTTCAAAGCACTATGCTAAAGATAATAAGACCAGCTTAAAGCTAACAAATTGATTAAAATTAAGTAAAAAAAGCAAGAGCTAGAAATCCACACAAGTAAGTGTAAGTTACATTTTAAAAAGCAAAACAACAATCTGCAGGACAGTGATAATTTGGTACCAATACTCTCTCTGTAAAGTTTTTTCAAGCCTTTCCTTCTGCTGAACAAATTCTTCCAAAAATACAGAAATATGATTCAGCTTCTCTTTTTCTCCTCGTGTCTCACCATTATACATAAGGGCAAGAAAAAAATCTCTTATTTAAAAAAAAAAAAAAAAAAAAGTCTTGAATTGCAGTCCATTCTAACCCTCCTAAGCAAGTGCTTGTACTTTGATTCAGCAGCTGAGCAAGCTCTCCTGTGTGCTATGGATTTATTCTGAAGGGCTCAATGAGAGTAGTTTGTGAATACCGAAGGCAGAAACTTTACTGGACCTGAGGGTCTGCTACAAGCAAGTTATCTGTTTGGTGTGACACTAACCAAGCCTCCTGCAGCTTTGATCGTTCTGCAGTTCTTGCTCCTGTGCTACCTTCCACACACATGGAAATAGATTTTGAAGTAAGCAAGAAAGTTTATTCTAATGGCCCTTTCCCCACTGCCCTTTTTAAACATACACACACACACCCACACAGGAATCTAGAAAAGCATAATTATAAAGTGTAATCCTAATTTTCACATTTTATTCAGATGACCTTAAAGTGAGTAATTATTAACAATTGGATAATTGTTAGTTGTTAATTGGATATTGTTAAATGTAATTCCTACATTTAACAATATACAATCTGCAACCCAGTGTGAGGTTCAAAGTAGCCAAGTAGAACAAGTCAATGGTTGGCACTCATAAGCTTGAAAAAGAAAGCCTAAGTGGATTAGTATGCAGAGCATTAGGGCATTGAAGTAATTTTCAAAATTAACTCTCTACAAGGAGGGTTGGGGGACATTTTTACCGGAATTTTTTTTCTTTTTTTTTTCTGCAGAAATCTTGGAAAGAGCTAAAGAGGAAGCTGAAGCAATTTTATGTAAGGGGAAGAAAACTAAGATTCTCCATAAACCACAGACAAAGTAAAGTAAAAGGGTAGTGTGAATCTGTATGCACTTTCAGGTAAGTCTGGAGAATGGATAGATCCAAGGCACTGGCTTTCCTTCCCATCTTCTGAGTGATGACTCATTGCACTGTTTCTATGCCTGCTTTTGAGTAACATGGAACTCTTCTGCAAATTTTGTCAATTAAAGTCAATAAATGACACTGCTGTATTGGCTGCCTGCACACTGTTCTGTGTATGTATTAACTTCAGTTTGCTCTCTTACTGCAGAAAGAAATCTGAGATACACCTGCCAAAGACTACCTTTACTGTCATTGAAAGAGGAAAATACATGTGCATGAGAGAGGGAAAAGTAGACCCTGCTCCCTTTTGGCATGCTCCTTTATGTTATCTCTTCTTTATTGACAAAGCTGAATTAAATCTTGCAGAATTCAAATTTCTTGCTCCATGTCAATGAATTAATTCTTTAAAAATCTACAAATTTTATAGTAATGCTGACACCCTTAATCTGCCCGCAACCTTTGGTCTCCGATCTAAATATTTTCTGTAAAAGCCTAAAATTCCAAAAGGCCTTTAACTTACGCGTGAAGACCACTAATGCTCTCTCACCCATGGTTATATTTTTTCTAAAAAACTCACTTTGCAACCTTTATTATTCATAATTGAGTAGAGTCTTAATTATTTCTCTTTTCTCTTTCATTTCATTTTCCCCCTCATTTAAAAAAAGGAAGGATTTTTGCTTTTTTTCAGTGTGATCTCCTGTATAAGTGAGGCTTAGGCTGACAATTTCTGCATGTATTGTGTAGTCAGGATGGATCTTAACGAAATTTGCAGTATATGTAAGTATTGGACCAGTCACCCTGGGATCCCTGTACAGTCATTGGAGGCTGAGGCATTTTAGGAGGGAGTTTGTCAGGCCTGTTCCACAACAAATTTTGGATGAGTGGAACTGCACTGTAGCCTCTGTAATTACAATTTCCTTGACAGCTAAAAGAGCCTGGAGAGACTGCCTTTGTTGTAGACATCTGTACTATTAATTACATTTTGCCAGTTAAATCCCTCCCCGTCCCTGTATGAATTCCCCCACTCCTTTCACCCCAGTAAGTTATTAACAATTTTGCCTCTTCTAAATGTATCTGACATAAGAGCAAAAATCTCAAAGATTCCTGAAAGTTTTGTGCAAAACAAGGGCTAGAAGAAACATTCTACTAGTACCTACATGCAGGGAAGCTTGAAACATAGGACTCAGCTACAGACATGGAATAAACAAAAAGAAATGTTACGAAAACCATAAACCATGCTATTAAAAATGAAGAATCCAAAGAAAAGCTCCAAAGCCATTGTACACAATTGTGTTCATTGCATCTGATACTTGTTTAATTTATAAAGGCTTTCAAATATTTTTTATACTCATGAAAAAGAATTCACTGATTGAGAGGAAGTATAACAGGATGTTGACCACTAGAATGTAATGAAGCAATCCCTAACAAAATGCATCTGTAGAAGCAGCGATTTATGATCTCAGGAAAAAAAAATCCATTTCCTAGTTCAGAACCAGATTTTATTTCATTTGTTCAAAGAAAAATACAATTTTTACAGGCTAGAAGGTCCAGGGATGTTTTTACGAAGTGAAAACCACAGTAATTTAAGCCATGAAATGTAGAAACCATGTACGAAAATAATTTTCTCTTATTAATGACAATAAATGCTGACACCAACATCATTAAGAAGACAGAAATACAGGATTTAACTCTGTTTTCTTTTAATAGTTTTTATTTTTACTATTTGAGCTACACTATATTAATGATTATAAAAGTAGACACGCTGCAATGACCTCCTTGCTACACCATTTTACTACTGCTGCCCTCTGCTGCATGGAACAGCTTCCAGTGTCTTTATTTCTCACTAAGCTGGTGAATGATTTGTTTTGGAGATAAATGTTTAAGTCCAGATGCCAGATTGCTTTTGTTTATTCCTCTAACTTGCAGTGAAGTTTATTTGGCAGCAGAGAAATGTGAATTTTACCATAGGATTTAAAATTGTCAAAGTAAATAAATGATTATCTAAGATGATATATGATATATAGCAGAAATGTATTCTCAAATTTGTTTTGCAAAGAAGAATGACTTACTTCAAGAGATACTTTGACTCAATTAAGCATGCTGCAATATCCATGACATTAATGTTAATGTCTTTTAAAATGTCATCTCTCAATGAATGTTATAAATGAGGAGGCAGTAAGAACAGATCTAACATGAACAGTCTATGAATTCATATCCTTCTTCAGTACAGTTTGTTTCCAACATTGCTCTCTTACTCTTTTTTTTAATCCATCCATCTGTACATGTCAGAAGAAAGTGCTACTCTTACATACCACACTCCCAACAATAATAAACCTATTACGTAAGCTGCACTGCAGGGCAGTCAAGTTCCATTGTGACGTAATATATCTTTGAGCACACCCTCAGCTGGGTACACATCCAACTACTTATGCATTTAGCTAATAAAAGGCATAGACAACCATGTGATGCTTGACACAGAACCTTAACAATATCCTAAAAATTAAACATTTTAATTTTTCCAGCACAAACCTTAGCTAAGGCTAATCAGTAACTTAGCCATATTCACAAATTAGGAGGTGTGTTTTCTTCTTCCCATGCATTTTCTGAGAGATCCATGGTTTTCTTGAAAACCCTGCAGAAGTCCATGGCTTTTGTCAATTTTATTCTGTTTAATAAGCCTCAGTACTTTTAATTACTTTTTGACTGGAATAATCAACAATCTATGAGGCAAACCTTATGAAGAGAAGGATGGAAAGTTAAATAAAAGGAATAACCCAGAGCAGAGGACCATAAGGGCTAAGAAAAGCTATAATGGCCCTAAGCATTGTTTTGCCTTTCTCAGCATTAATGTTATTTAGAAAACGCTATTTAGGCAGTGCAAGCAAGCCTGACACTGTTTGGGGTCCATTCCCCTCACACCCCCAGCACATGTAGTCACTAGAGTTAGCTGTTAGAGGGCACACACATGATTATTGCCTTTAGAATATGCTTATAAATGCTTTTCACACATTTAGCTGATCCCTCTTTGCACTGCCTTCGTAAGATCCTGTGCTGAAAAAATTTTTAAATTCCCTAACTACTATGTAAAATAGAATTTTTTTTTCACCCCTTTAAAATCAATTTCCTCTTAACTTTCAATTAGTATACTGTCAAATTTGATCAATAAAAGTTCTGTATCCATTTTATTCTCAACCTTCACGATTTTGTAATCATTACAAATGTCTTTCATCAGCTTTTTCCAGTCCAGATTTAGATATTTGCCCTCTACTTTCTCTCTCATAAGAGAGTTGTTCTATCCCTAAATAATTTTGCTTGTCTTTGTATCCATTCAAACCCCATGTCCTTCCCATTTCAAACAATACTCAAGATGTAAGTAGTACACTACACTCTTCACAGCTGAAATCGAATGTACTTAAGTTGTTTTTTTAGCAGAAGTAGCAGAACCCTTTATTTTCCTCCTGTATTTCTAAGCAAGTACTAATAGTAGGCACTTGATTTAGTTCATCACCTTAATATAATGCAGCTCCTGGAATCATATTGTTTTGTAGGTCATCTTAACATTGGTATTGATGCATAAAGGCAGTAATCTTCAACAGTTTTCATCCTTCTCCCACATATTCAACAAGGTGCCTGGCTCTAAAAATCACCAGAAGAAAAATGTGTGCTCAGGTGGGGAGGTGGTAGATAAGTATATCAGGATGTACACTACAGTTTATGGCTAGTGAAGATGAGGGCAGGATAAAATACACCCTTCCTTCCAAGAGTCCTGTCTCACAGCACATGCATTGCAATCAGAATTTAAAAGGAGGTGTGTCTTGCTGCTGACATGGGAGTAAGCTCTAGGGGTTCACCTGGTGACCAGTTAAACATTTCAAAGGAATTTACTCAAACTACAAATAAATGTTGCTTGGATTTACCAGAGATGTGCATGAACGATGCATGCTGTATTCCTCAAGAAATCTTGTTTCTAAGCACTTTTTTTTGTGTCTTGGGGCATATTTTCTGTGAGCCACCTCCCTTGCCCAGCTGGCGACGCTGTGCCTGATGCAGCCCAGGACATGGTTTGCCCTCCTGGCTGCTAACTCATGTTTAGCTTGCCATCATTAAATTGCAAGCTAAATGCAATCCTTGGTGCACTTAAGAAAATATCATGTCCCAAATTGAAAATATTAAGTTAAACTACTTACTTTCAAGCTGTTTGCAAAGATGCAATTTTCCTTTTACGTTATTGTTTCAGATTTCAGCTAGTTCTGTATAAACACAGGATACAGTCTTGTTTTGTCTTCTTCTGGCCTTTTAGCAATACAGCCCATTTTCAGCAGACAACTCAATTGGAAACACCATTAGTCTAAAAGCAAAAGAAATTAAAACAGTCTGTGTAGTGATTCATGTGAAACATTAATATATTGTCTTCATTTTTGTAGTGGCTGCTTTCAGGTGCTGTTAACACACCAATAGCATACTATACTGGAATAATGTATTGAGAGTGTTTTGTTGTAAGACGGTGACACAGCATGTCATGCTGATAAAGGGTTGAGAAATGCTCCACAAATAAGGGAGTCACTGCCCAAGGGAGTTTAGAGCTGTTATTCATCACACCAAGAATCCAACAAAGCTTCTTTAGTTATGACTGGTCTAATACTCTCCAAAATTTCTTGAGTCTGTACCTAAACAGAAACTGCCTAAACTAGGAAATGCTGGACATATGTATAGACATATCCTATCTTGTCAATCCTGGGTGATCCTGTTGTCTATGGCTGCCAGGATAATACATCCACTATATTATTTCCACTATTAATGCAGTTCAGCAACGAGCTGATGTCAAGGAAGCCAGTGTGAGGGAAGACTAAATACACTAACTTCCTTTGTATACTCAGGTTGTATTTCCTTATTTGCCAGCATGAATTCAGGTGCTGTTTACGAGATGGGATAGTATACAGTATACAGGCACAGACATTGGCATCTGCAGGAGCAGTGCCTGCTGTACATAAGAGCAGATGTGCCTTGTCACAGGGATTCACACAGGTGTGACAGCGAGGGCAGTATTACACACCGGAACAGTGGGCGTGCTACCAGGACAAGGTAACACTGCTTGAAGATGGTAACTTTGAGTGCATACACCAAAAAGCCAGCCTTTGTTCTGTTAGCCTGCCTGAAACAGAGTCTTTGTATAAAGACCTTGGCTGATAGCTTTCTTCACAGTACTGCTCTTCTCAATCATCTGTAAGAGAAAATACTCTGTTGTTTGGCTGTGGACTGTTTGGGATTCATTGGGGTCATCACTGATGAAATTTTAAGGTTCCATCAATCAAGAAAATCACCATTCGTGCTTTTAGGTCTGATGGTCTTCTTACCTTGCTAAAACCTAGACCGCTCTGTAACAGCAGAAAATTCCAGCAGCTTGAAGAGGAATCTAGCCTTATTCAACTTCAGGAAACTGAAGAGAACACCTGTACTCTTGGACAGATTCCATGACATTTTATTTAAATATTCCTTTCAAGTAAGTGTTTTGCATTTCAATTTCTAGTCTTAGCTATAACTCAAATTGGGAACTCATCCAGGATGCTGCCCAAGGCTGAGAATCTTAAATTGATGTGTAAAACACCTTCATAAGTGGTTAGTTTAGTAAAGAATCCATTTAATTTGATAAGAATGGAGCTCTTAAATCATGTATTGCAGACGACCATATACGAAACATTAAGGATTATAACAGCATAGTAAAAAAATATTATCAAGACAAAGAATTCATTAGTTTGATTACATATTATTGTACAAATATGGAAGACAGCTGCAACACTGTCACTAAAACCTATCAAGCTTTCATTCATAATTTGGTAATTGAGTGAATGAATATTCATGAACTCTTAACTTGTAGTGATTCCACAGTTCATTTGTCAGCTACGCGATTTGCAACATTGCCATAAAAATCCAGACTAGTAGAAAACATCAAAGAAAACTAACAGACTGTGCAAATTTCCCTTCTTTCCAGACTGTCACTTGCTCCCTAGGCAGCAGTAAAGTACTATACTGAAGACCCTGCTCAGATTTAAATTCATGTCCTTTTGAACAAGGAAAGCAACTGACCACAAGAGAAGTTTATAATTTAGAGGTCTATGTTATTTGTACTTTTCTCTGTTTCATTGCAGTTTAGGGAACTGGCTTTAAATTTTTTGCTTAAAAAGATGGCACTTTCGATTGCCCATAACTTATCTATTACAAACTAAAGATAAAACAGTAAAATTGCTGAACATACCAAGTACTGCACCTATAACTTTGCATAATGATTGCTTTATCTTGAAAAAATTCTAGATTACTTTCTTAATGGTTTAATATAAAGTGCTGGATTAATGTTTAATATAGAATAAAAAAGCCCTTCTAATAAAAACAAAAATGTACAACTAGATAATAAGTGATTTAAACTGTGTAATTTGAAAATATTTCTATGTCCAGAAGTTATTAATCAGTGAAATAAATCATCATCGTTTGTTACCACAAATTTTCAATAATGTTTGTTTTAACAATAAATTGCGGGATATGCACACGAGATAAAATTACCGAAACCTTTGCTGGATTTATAAGACCGTAATGGATTTTACTGGCAAAATTATTTGCATAAGTGCAATATATGCCATTCCAAAACCAATTTAGATACAGAAAATAACTCACTGGTTGGGACTGATATTTGACATGCAAAATCCATCACAACAGATGTCTCAAATCCATCAGAACAGATGTCCCTCAAATTTCTCAAGAAAATAAAGATAAGTACATCAGCTAGATGCTCACAAATTATTGGACTTGAATCCACCAATTCACCTCATCTATCGTATTTCTATAAGGCTCCAGTCCTGCCAGTTACTGCATGATGTGCAGCACAGAGCACTTTACTAGAGTGAGCAGAGCCTACAGAGGAGAACAAATAAATCCAATTTGCATTAGGCACAATAAATCCAGCTTACATTTTTAGCAGCAGTGAGTTTCAAACAAATTTCTCAGGAAACAGCTGTACATGACTACAGGCTTGTTTACATGTAGCACTTTTACATCAGTTTTGAAAGTGATATTTACACTGGTTTCGCTAAAGCTGAAAAAAAAGTTAAAGTATAATTTGTTGGAATATAAAGAAACTTCACATTTTTTATTTTAAACTGACTAAAAGTCAAGTTACATTTAATGAATTTGAGTGTGTCCAGAAGGGCACACATCTCTGAGTAAGTGATAAGGCAGTTGAATGGATTTTGGTTAGTAGGCTGCCCTCCTGAAAAGCATTATTGGTTGCCCTATCCTAGGTCTTTATAGGCTAAGTAACTGGCATTCCAAGTATCCTCAGATTTGAGGGACAAAGTATTTCCAGCATGCTGATAACGACAGTGCGGGAAGTTCATTAGTTAGTCACAAAGCAAGATTAAAGGATATTTTTAATCTAAGTGAGAAGGAATAACAGGCCTGTGAAGGAACCCTTGCAGGAAATAAGAGCATATTTCTGACACAAAACGGATATTCAAGAACAAAGCAGGGAGACAGTTTAATGTGTTTCTGTTGTTGATAGTGGAAAAATATGTAATCTCATTGTAAAATAACCAAAAGATATGGTAGAAGAATAGCTTAACACGAATTGACTCAAATATAAGACTTACAATCTGGTCTCTGATTAAAGAAGGCAATTATCATGCTGTTTTCTGACCTTGTAATCTATTAATCGTTTGTGTTATATAAATATGTATTTGAATACAAGCAAGTTGGCATAGCCCTACATACTGGCTAAGCATCTGAATCAATGGAAAAGTACAGTAAGTGGAATCACAGAATCATGGAATGGTCTGGGCTAGAAGGGACCTTAAAGATCATCTAGTTCCAACTGCCCCATCATGAGCACTAGATCAAGTGAGACACCGAACGTCTTCAGAATACCAAACATATGGATTTCTACTCATGAGAGAAACGGGTCATATTTCAGGCTCTTTTTGAAATACTGGAAAACCATTATGCAAGCAAGCATGGAACTTGAATGTACATTTTCTGCCGAAGAATACATTTGGCAATGTCTTATGAAAACATACATTCCTTCTCCAAGACCAAATAAAACATTGCTATTAACTGTCAGAATTCCTGAATTAGCTGAGTATTTTAGACAGTAAAGAAACACTTTAAAGGAAAAACATTTAATAGCCCTCTGAGATACTCAGCGTAGTGTATTTAATCCTTTCATTTCTTTGAAATACACTACACCTGCTTTTGTGAAAGCAGTTGGGAAGACAACAGTTTGTTGCTTAAACAACATTGCTATTTCCAAAAATAAGAGTACACAAGCAGTAGCTGAGAGTCATGTACTTTTTAGAAATATTTCAAGCATTTGACATGTTTATTTAAATGATATGTCATAGTCATATTTGATACTCAAGATTTTGAAGCTTATTCTTTAACTGAGTGAAGCTCACTTTTCAACTTTGTCACTAACAACAAGAAGAATTAGTAAAAGTACTACAGTCCCTCAAACCAGAAGCCCATGTGCTAAACTGCTTTCTCTCTTGTACATTCTAATAATGGACACTAACAGAAGTGTACAAATAAGCATATAATGAATAATTATTCCTTGCTATACCACCCTGTTTTCTTTGAAACAAAGATTTAGGAACCTCCTGAGCCAGTGGTTGGTCACATTTGGATGACTGTGCAAGATTCCCTGTCAACCTGTTCTTCAGAAATATGGCAAATCCATTTTTGACAACAGACTATCCCATGGCAATTAAAAAGCTCCTGATTTTATAGGCTTCCATAATATTCACCCTTAATCACCCTGTCTTACAAGTAACACTACTAGTGCATTTAACCTCACCACACTGTGTAACCCTGTAACAGTGTTGCAAAGTTTAACTATCACTGCACTTGTATTTTACCTTGGCTTTCACAAGATTTAGTTTCCATTTTATTATAACTCAGCAGTGGAAAAATTTTCTGCAGGTATCCATACTCAAGCTCTAGTTTTGACAACCACAAATACATGTGAGTAAACAGTAAACACCATCATTACCTCTTTCTTCCAGGTGATTCAGGAGTTTTTGAATCAGACATGATCTATATTCTCCATATTTATTGGATCCTTCTAGTAGAGTTGTTGGGCCTGATTTTCCAACACAATTTACTCTTGTGTTGGAACAACCCCACATTTACTCTTTTATAAGCTATCACAGGTATCTCCTAATTCTTTCCTTATTACTGTTTTGATCAGTCTACCTTATAGAAAATTAGATCAGCCATCTTAATGTACTCAGGAAACACAGAGCTTGTTTTAGAGACTGATGTGGTATTTGTGTCTTGGTAGTCCTTTGGGATGGCAAATGTTTTCAAGAACAGATTATGTAATAGAGCAAACAGCAATTTCTAGTTCTTTCACAATTTCTAGGATACTTTTTACTATTTTTTCCTTAACGTATGTAAAATTTGAGGGGAATGTAATTACTGTTACAATGACCTTTACCCAGCATAAACTAACAGGGCCTTGTGTTATTCGGATGACTTAGCCTTCTGTTGGGAGTTTTTCTCCAAAAGGAAGTGATGCACATGCACATGTGCTGTCTACATGACTACCCACCCATATGATAAATATAATTCTTTGTGCAGGTAACTGAAGTCTTCCATTATTCTTTCTTCATTTGAAGTCTCTCAATCTGTTGTAATCAACAGCATCTTAGTGAACAGTTTAAAGAGACAACAAAAACAGAAATACTGTTAGCAATTACCCTGATGCTCTCTGATATGTCAAAGCCATATTGCTTCTAATTGCAACTCCACTTCCTCAGAAATCTGCAAGGAAATAAATGTACCTCATTAAAGTCTGAAAAAAACCCATAAAAACAACACAATGGACATTTACTGAAAGACAGTAAATGGACATTTACAGAAAGACAAGTGATGCAGTCAGTGAAGTATCTTCATCCTGACATTAAGACAAAAATGTTGGAAATAAAGTGACCATATTTATATCCCCAAGAGGGGCAAGTCTGGTGTGTAAACAAGTTTCTGAAATTGATCCAAGAGAATTCCTGTCAGTTCTGTGTCTCTAGTGATAATAAGCTAATGTTCTTTGCATTTTTGTAGAGTTCTCAATTTTAAGATTTAAAAGCAATTACCTGACCTTGATAATGTTCTGTGAGATAAACACACATTATTATCCCTTTATTAGCAAGGGTGATGGAGGCACACAGTTTTTGATTTGCCATGTAATGAGCTGATTACCAGAACCACGAGTGAATCACCTACACATTCTCTGTTGCTAATATTGTTCAAACTGACGCTAATGTCATTTATGATGACAAATGCCCACCTGGAACATTGCAGTGATGGTCTTACAAGACTTGTGGGAAGGGGAAAAAAAAGGTAGACGCAAAAGAGAAACTGAAGAAAAGTACCATTATTTTACTAGTTTGCTTTACTTCCAAGTCAAACACAAGAAAAAAAATGTACATACAACCTTGAGCTAGAAAAATAGACAACTTGAGTTGGAGAGAGAAGACCGCGACATTATCTCATTCATCATCTAAAAAATTGATGATGGGTCTGAAGCCATTCTCTCTCATCCCCAGGGCAGCCCATTCCCTCGGGCCCAGGCCCTGCCCCCCAGGGCCTCACGCGTCCTGCTGGGATCAGCGGGCAGAGCAGGGCATTGCGGTCGTGCTGGGGCGCGTCCCGGACACCTCGAGCTAAGAGGACTCACGCCCGCAGAGCAGAAATGCTCCCGTCAAGGCTCAGATGTCGCCTTTGGCTCCGGACAGCGGCGACAACAACCGCGGGCGAGCCGACCGCACGGGGCCCGGCCGGGCTGCGCCGCGCGCTCCCTCGCTCGCTAGATGGCGCCATCGGCTGCTGCGGGGCGCGCGCCCCGGCCCGGCCCGGCCCGGCCCGGCCCGGCTCGCCATCGCGGCCGCTCCGCCCTGCCCTGCCCTGCCCTCAGTGCCCTCACCGCCCTCCGCTGCCCGCCCCTGCCCTCCGTCCCCAGGCCCCCACAGACCCCCAGACCCGCACAGCCTCTCTGGCTCCCGCAGCTCCCATGGAGGCGGCAGGGGAGGCTTGCAGTCCGTGTAGGGCGGCGGGCGGTGCGGCCCAGGGCGGGCGTGAGGTGCGGGCCGTGCAGCCCCCGCCGGGATGATGCCCCGCGTGGGGGAAGTCTGCGGGAATTTGAGCTCGGGGCTTAATGTATGGGACAGAAGAGGGTTCAGGCAGTCTTCCCTCGCTTTGGGGCGCTGTTCCTTTGAGAGGCTTGGTCACATCGGACACCGGCGTGGCTGCCCTGGCGGAGGGAGAGGATGGCCAGGTCACGGAGTCACCCTGGGCTGGGATTGGAAGAGGAGTCACGCAGTCCAGCCCCTGGCACCGAGTGGGGCTGTGAGTATCTCCAAGCCTGAAGACTCCACCAGCCTGCCGTGCCAGCCAGTGTTAGTCTCCAAAGCACAGACCAAACGTGGGCTCTTTCGCTGTGCAGAAGATACAGTCTAATGGTCCTTCCTTCAGCCCTCTAAACAGAGTCATGAGAGACATCTAGAAGTACCCCAGGATGGGGAGGATTCTTCTTCAGTTGCTTTGCAGTTCCAGGAGATAACAATAAAAGCTTACTTGTCAATTAAGCCCTGTCCTCAGTGCATGGATTGTGGAATATTGAGGTGCCAATGCCAATTTGTCATCTAAATGTCTGTGTGGGAAAAACGTTTCTCCATTTTGCGGCTTCTGTAGAAATACCTGCAACCTGACTCAAAGTCCAGAATCATGTAAACCATTCAAGTTCTGTTTCTATTGAAAAAGGGATGAAGTCATGATGTTGAGAAATTATTCTGGCTGTATAGCAAAGTTATGAACAAGGAATTATGAAGTTAGGAGCAGCTGGAAATCACGGAAACCCACTGGGCAAAACTAATGTTCAGTTAGGAAAAAAAAGCTTGGTTGTGCTTGAGTGCTAAATGAACATTATACTGTATCATATGTTTAATTTCAAATACTCTTTCTCAACCACAAAACTTTGCAAAATATTCTCAAGTGTTTAAGAAAAGTGCTGAGGTTATTACATGAAGAACGTACATTTAAAAATCTTTCTCTGAGTATCTTTCAAACTTGTATATGTTAGATAGGAAGTTTGGGAAATGGAGTGAATTTTCTCTTAGGGAATCCTACAACTATATGACAAGTTAGGTAACTGCAATAATCAGTCCGCTTTCCATGATGTAAAAAGAGATACTAAAAAGCTGTGATGTAATACTTTGATCTCCTTCTAACATTTAAATTTTGAACTTAGTACTCAAATCACAACAGGGAAAGAAAATGAAGGGGGAGAAGAGAGGTGCTTCTTAAGAGAATGGTCCAAAGCTGTGCCAGGGACCCCAGAGCTGGATGCGGCACTCCAGGGCTCTCACCAGAGAGGAGTAGAGGGGGAGAATCACCTCCCTCAACTGGCTGCTCACACTTCTTTTGATACAGCCCAGGACACACTTGGCTTTATGTATTGCAAGGGCACATGACCAGCTCGTGTCCAGCTTCTTATCCACCATTCCCAAGTCCTTCTCAGCAGGGCTGCTCTTGATCCTTTCTCTACCCACCTGTATCTGTGTATTTGTGCAAATAATTTGAAAATTGTTCATTAATACACTTCAAGTAAAGAGCTATTTCTGATCACTTTTTACCAGTGGAACATGGCATCATTTGAAAGCATTAGGAAAATAATGCTGTAGAATTCAGGAATGTTTCATACCTGGTTTGAGGACAGCATTGGAGTGATTGAGATATGCAAGATACTAATGAGTAATGATGTTTAAGTGATAGTTAAGATTCATCTATGACACTATGTATCTATGCCGTAAGATTTATCTATGGTACTGTGAACAGGAACTGGGCTTACAGAAATAAAATGTAAACTCAGTCCAGATTTAGCTGAACTAAAAATTGAACAATTCTTGGTAAACAGCAATTATCAATTTAGCATTAAGATCATGGATACAGTAGGAAATAGATGGGAGAAATATAAACAGAATGTAGCCAAAGTAGGTGCCGTAGTTTTATGCCAGTTTATGGCAGTCTGTGAAGAACAGGAGAGGGAGCTTTTAGCCCCAGCACTCAGTATGGGACAGGGCTTTCATGCTCTGGTTTTCTGCTTCAACTCTATGTATCAATGATGAAAACAGATGTGGCAGAGCCCTCATTTCTGATGCTCAGCACAACTTAACCTTCTCAAGGGTGCACTGGTGTGAACACATCAGCAGCTGCTCAGGAAAACAGAGTTTGGTGTACTTTAAACACAGAGATTGTATCAAGACTATGAGCAGACACACTTCACTGATTTTTCACCTATCCTGGCACTAGGCTGGGAAGTGTTTGTGGGAGTAGAAAGGCAGATGCTTGCCTTGGAAATGTATTTGTAGTTTCATAGAAGCTTCTGTCAATGTTCTTAACATTTGCTTAAGAAATGCTGCCTGCTCAGTCTCCATTCTGAATTAATATGAAAAATAAAATCAACAGAAATTTTTGAATTTGACAGATGCTTTGTCTACAAAAGTAATGATTTTCAAGATGGAAAAAGAAATCTGTGTGGACTGGTTTTGATAGCTGTTTTCTGAGGTAGCCTGGAGCTATTGATGAATACAATCAACAAAAAGCTATTAGTGCATGTTGTGCCAAATTGCGTAAGATATCAATTAAGAACTAGATTCTGCGGAATTCATTTACTGTGAGATAATTGGTTTAGGCTGTCTTTGTGCCAGAGACAGTCTAGAGTTCTCTTCAGTCTCTAGACCAGATCAAGTATTTGCACCCTAATGTAGGCATCTCTCTGTGCTGACCACAGTGATGACCTTGGGTGAGTAGTTTAGCTATATATGACTGCATTTTAGATATCTACATTATGTGAGATTAATTCCATCCCCTTCAGGCACCTTAGATAGCTGAGCTTATGTATGAAAGAGATTATGTTGTCATTGCAAGCGGCAATGATTAAAAACGGGGAAAATCAGGCACCATTTATTTATGAAAATGAAAAATCCCACATACACACACATCAGTATGAAGACGTTAGACATTGGTGCTGAGGTGTCTTCTCACTGTTAATTTGATTTAAACAGCAGCCATTCACAATAGGCAGGTTTTTTTGTATTCCAAGTACTGAACTAACAGTGGTTTTAGGTATGCAGGACTTTTCAAAAAGAAAAGAGAAACATGCAAGCAATTTACTTGAGTAGAAACATTGGAGTTTGGGGTTGAGAATTGAAAGGGGAAAGGGCCTTCTTTGTATTGTGGAGTTTAACCAAGTGCAACCCAGCCCTCTTCTGTGTGTGAGAAATACCTGAGGTGTGTGGGCAATGTCTTACTCATATCCAATGTCAAGTCCAAATGACAAATACAGAGAAGTCAGTGCTCTGATTGGTCTCTTCTCCCGTGGTTGTTCAGTTGTTTGAGATAATGTAGACTGAATGATGTGTCCTTGCTCTGGCACTGCTAACAGCTAGTTACAGTGACAGTGGCTGCCAGGTGTGAGCAGCTCTGGTCAGGACTATGGCTCTCAGCCATCACCTGTTCCCAGGTGTGAGCACTGCTGCACTGGCTCACTCTGCATTCACTTGTTTTCACTGCTGTTCTCACCACAGTGCTCTCTGTCTTTCTGGAAGAGGCATTTTGGATCAGCCTTTGTGGTCTCTCAGTATCTTGCAGGGGCATCAGCAACATACTTCATGTCTAGCCTGTGATCCTGTCCAGTTCTTGTTCAGTTATGGTGTTCAGTCCAACTACAGAGTAGCTGTACATAAAAATGTACATTTATCAAAATATTTTCATATGATAACACATAGAGCTGGCATGCAGAGCAGCCTGACTGTTGAACTCTCTGTGCTTCCTGTGTGGTGGTGGTACCAGCCAGGCTTCTCCTCTGAAGATCTCAGGCTGTGCTGAATCTGGTCAGCAGAATACTTCTGTTATGAACTCTCAATTTTTATAGTCAACTTCCAAATACCTTTTTAAAAAATAGTCTTTTCTATTGTGTGTTTCCTTTTTTCTTTTGGGAAAGGTAACTTTTATTTATCAGATTCAGTAAGCTGAGCAGTAGGATCCTATTCAGTAGGATCCAGCAGCATGTACTGTTTGCAAACATAGACCAAGAAAAGTGCTTTCCCTACTCACTTATCTAAAGGGCAAGCAGAACCATGTATTCCCAGAGATCTGTAGCACATACCAGGAAGCAATTTTATCTGTAGTCATCTGCATGGGAAGCAGGTGTTGTTATTCTCATTTGCACAGTTTTGTGCAAAACTCTCTCAGCTATTTCCTATTTCCTCCTGAAAATGGCAGTGTCTTTCTTTATCACAAGGAGTTGGTGTGACAGGACTTATTATAGTAACTTAAGGAACTTTTATCTGAAGGCTGTAATCTCTGGGCTTTACAAAGTGTTCAAAGGACATAAATTGTAATATATGCTTTTGGTTTGGTTAATTTTTAACTCTATTTTAAGTAACCTGTGGATGGGAGTTTTGGGTTTGGGGGTTTTTGGTGGTTTTGTTTTGTTTTGTTTTGTTTTGTTTTGTTTTGTTTTGTTTTGTTTTGTTTTGTTTTGTTTTGTTTTGTTTTGTTTTGTTTTTTTAACCAGGTCTTGGTTAAAAGACCTTATGACATTACTTGGTTAAGTAACAAAGGGAAAGGCGTACAATATTCAGACATCTTTCTATATTTGGGATTGGTTGGAGTTCTTTACCAACTTAGCCAAAGGTGTAGAGTAATGCGTTTCCATCCAGCAAAGGAATGCTGGGGGAAAACTGAGCTCTCAGGAGGAAACGTTACCAGGGTGACCCATGTTTTGAGATAGCCCTTGTTAAAATGCCTGAAGTCGTCCTATAGGAAGGGGATTAGAATTCTAAGTAACTACCAATAACATTTTTAGTTAGAAGCCTTTATTGTTTGATGGATATCTAGACGAAATGTAAATAATAGAGGTAATTCAAATGTGTTCTCAAGCTGCTCAGGCATAGTCACAGATGTTGTGGTGCAGAAACCTGTACCACTTATTCCAGATATTTGCTTCCCTTGCAGAGATTTTTAGTGTGGCCTTATCTTTTTTGTCAGTTGGAGACTCTAAGCACATGGAGTGAGTAAGAAATTTTGACAGAAGGGCCAAATAAGAAATCTGTTTCCCAATAAATATATTTGGTAGAAGCTCCTCTGCTCTAGTCCTGCTCTCCACTTGCTTCTTCAGTGAGGCCTTTTAGTGCCATGTGCCCTCTTGTGGCTTGGGGAAAGGTGTGTCTATTCCTCAGGAGGGATGAAGCATGTCTTAAAATATGCAGAATGATGAACTGGTCCCTGAGGCAAACCCTTCTACTGAGTACAATGGAAGAAAAGCTGAGAAGGGCCTAGGCAGCACATTATCAAATGAAATTACAATGAAAAGGAAAGAATTTTCAGAAAGTCAGTGATTTTATATCTCTGCATCAAAGAATTACATAATACACTGTAAGATAGCCATTTATTATATGCTTGGATTTAAAAAGGGGTAGCTCTGCATACTGAAAAGTCATTACTGAAATAAAACCCAATGGCAAGATCATCTTCTGTTCTATATTATTAATTTGAACTGCAGAAAAATATAGGTATTTGCAGAATACTAGAATACTTCAAGGCTGTAGGGAAAGGCATAATCCATAAATTCAGACTAGAGGTAAAATTAAATGAGCCTCTTCAATTTTTTATGATTTTTTTTTTTTTAAGCAAATAATGCACGGGTGCAGGTATCATACCAGGTTTTGCATTAATGAAAAGATAGTATCATAAATGATGAAGCTGAAAACCTGAAATGAGTTTTTGAAAAGTGTTTCATGGGTTGGACTTGATGTTCTCAAAGGTCTTTTCCAACCTAGTTAATTCAGTGATTCTGTGATTCCCATCATAGTCTAGATAACACTGAAGTAACACACAGGGAAAAACAATTTAAAGTTATGAGTAATGATTTCCCCTGGGTGTAAAAGGGAGAATTTCTACACTGGGTTAAATAAAGTCATTTTCACATAGTAAATATCCGTCAGATTTTTCCCATAACACCTCTGGAGCCAACTTTTCAGCCATGCCCATTTATATGAAAAACATATATACTCTCCCCAGACTAAACAACTCTGTAACACTTGGAGGGAATTTTGGAAGATGTATGTGTGTGTTTATATAAATCCATGAACTATGTATTTGGGAAGAAAGGAGACTATTGTCTGGTAGGAAAACACAAAGCTGGGGTAAGATTTCACTGATTCATGGCCTGGTTTTTGTTAGTTGGAACACATGGGCATTTGGTCAGACTACGTGTCTGTATGTGTGTCTTTTGCTTGAATATCCACAGTTGCTTCTGATCCACTCATTCTCGTTGAAATATATGGCAGGTTTTGTCTTTTTCTCCTCAAGCAGAAATAAATTGTACTTCCAGCTCCAGCTATAGAAAGGGCTAGAAGAACTAACAGCCAAATGATGCCAGCAGAAAGTACTTTCCCCAGTTTCTCTTCTGTAAGGATATACAATGGAATCAACACCTTTGATGTTAAAAGGTATCAAAATCTAGTAATAAATGAGACATCTCTAACCAGAAAGCAGAAAAATTCAATGTGCACATAGATTTTCTGTTCAACATGTGGTTTAGGTTTGTTTTTTTTACGGACACCACCAAACAAAATATAATTAAATCTGAACAAAGCCCAATATTAAAAATAGAAATATAAATAATCCCACAATGTTTACTTCAGGATAACCTCTATTTCTGATATTTCAGTACAGAGTAAGCTTACAGACTTTGTATTTTTAAATGCTCTCAAAATCAATATTGAGAAACTATGTAATTATGTTCCTGTTTTGTTTTAGCATGCCCTTATTATTCTACTTAAAAGGAAGTATGCTTACCTGTACCTTCTGTTGACATCTCTTTGTTTTCAGGAGCTGTTGAAAGGTTAAAAAAATGTTTATTCTGAATGCTTTAAAAAAAAAAAAGGCATTTCAAAGTTCCTAATACCAGTGATTCTGACAATTCCTCCTAAATTCATGTGCTGGTGACTGTTACTCTCCCAGACAGATGGAGCTAAGCATGTGTAAAACTCTAGAAGGATGATTTGGTCTTTCATTCTAAGAGCATCTGACTTCCTCAACAAATATCCAAAACAACATATAGAGACAGATTTCTGTTATTTCAAAAAGTGTTTTCAAATACGTTCATTTCTGAGAAACTCCTCGCAAGATCCTTAGTCATTTTAGGGTGTTTCCTGAAAGGAGGTCTTGAGTGTTAGCAAGGCATTATGAGCATTTTACTTGAGCTTTTGAGAATTTTCCATGGCTGTAGCCCCTTCTGTCAGAGACAACCATTCCATGTGGATGGGGTTCCTGTGGTAATTGCACTTCCTGAACTTAGCAGGTAATAGAAAGGTGGACATAAATATGAAGATTTACCAAACAAAATGTCCATGTTCTGGACTACTTCGATTTAATGTCAGTTGGTAATCGAACTCATGCATTTTCTTACAGATGATAATTTTTCTATTGGGATACTACCAGTATTTTATTAAACATGATTCTGTCATACTGTAGATAAAGAGTGCCACAAGAATGCTTGTCATGGTATTCCTGTAATCCATCAGATCAGTGGTCAGTAAGGAAAGGAATCACCAATTCCAGTATTTCTATGAGACAGTTTACATTGCACTCATCAGAACAAGATTTGTTTGAGAATATGTTCAGCTGAAATTAAACAAAGTGTTGCCTTTGGGCTTAGCTTTCACCTAGACAAAGGGGGCTGCATGGGGGTGATGGTAGTTTTAGAGGATTTAGGGGAGATGCAACCTTCTGAGAAGGCCGTCAGAAGAAATGTGGGGCTTGTTGGTATTTAGGCAGCTACATCCTGCCATTAGAGTCAATTGGTCTTGCTCATGAACTTAGAATATTTTACATTTCTATATTATACAGTGAAAATACATTATTAGGCATTATTAACCTTAATGTGTTAGAAATACTACTTACTTTTTAGTTTTTTACAGATATATCCTTTTCTGAAAGCACAGATATTGGTGTTCCAGGAGCCAGACAATGCACATAGTTCTCCACAGTCTTTAAACCTTTTGTTTGAAGGTTCTCCCGCTTGCCAGTTTACAAAATCCATTGCAGATTTATCTGTCCATACCCACTGTCCTAATATTAAAAAGGAACATACTATGTATAAAATACACAGGTTTAGACAAATAGAATGAGTTGTGATGAAGAAAAAAATTTATAACATGAATAGCTACCTAAGTGTTTCAATTATAATTTTAAGCATATTTAAGCATGCTTTGAAATAAACTTTATGTCATTTTTATATATGCATACTTTCAAGTGTACAAAGTTGATTTCTTTTTAACATAACATGGAATTTCATATGAAAGGGTAATATATGATTAAAGATATTACCTCTGTCACCTTTCTTTAGCCCAATCCAAAAGTTCAGTGATTTTCCATGGAGTATCTTAACGGTTTCTGCCAGAAAGTTTGTTTCGCTGTAGTCTCCTACCGATACCAAATCAGCACCTGAAAAAATGTTAAGGAATACATCACAATGGTTCATTTTCTTAGAGCTCAAGTCAGTAAACACATAAAAAATATGCAAAAGTATGTAAAAGAAACCAACTCCTCCATATTATTCACTAGACCCGTTGTGGGTATTATATCACTGTACTGTTTTGTTTTGGGTTTTTTTTGAGCATGACTGCATGTTGTATGGATGCAAATCTGTACAAAAATACGGATTTTCTGAAATTTTCTGGATTTTTTTTATTCTTTGATATTTTAGAGAAGAATAATTGCACTCCTGAAATATTTTTTGGACAGATCCGACCACATCCCAGATTTTGGTGCAAATAGGCTGAAAAAGGTACATGTGATGTAGTCAGCACCATGCCTGTTGCCACTACAGCTTGTCCCCCATCAATGGTTGGGCAGCAGTTTTGGCAGTGCCCCATGATAACAGGTTAGGTAGGATGTGTCAGCAGCTGGAGGTTGCAGTCCAGAAGATGTCCAGAAGTTGATTTATAATTGCAATGTGCGCTGGCATTGCAAATACACAAAGCTGTGTTGGGATCATCAGGAAATTACTCGCTTCCTGGCCTGGCCAGTGGGTAACAGGCAGGCAAACGTAGGAATTTAGAACGTGGAGCAGTGTCCAGTTGTAACCTTTTGTCCTGGTTATTAGTGTAATGTTTATTTTGTAGTAATTACGTGGTTTAACTTTCTACAAAACCACTTCAGGTATTCTGTTGTTGTACAGCTGTGGAGCAAAACACCTTTGCAAAGCAGCTGTTTTGATTTACTCAGTTATAGGTCAGTGTTTTCAGTTATATGAGGAAGTGCCTTTAGAAACTTATAGGATGTTTCCTCACACTGAAATATGTGTTGCATCACACCGGTTCTCAGAAATGTGGAGCAAAGTGTCTTTTCCCTTCCCTGATGAAGGTACTACTCTTCTCTCCATGGGGGCAGCATTGGGCTGTTCCAGAGCAAGGGCTGCGTGTCTGGGTATGTTTCAATGGTTCTTGAAAGCTAAACAGCTCCTCCATCTCATTTGTTGTCCAGCCAGTGAGATCTGTGGATCTCACATGAGCTGTGCCCTGGAACTAACAAACACAACTATCCTATGACTTTGTGTCTCATAGATTACACTGTGTGCAGGTTCCCTCTTGTTTGGGGAAAGGAAAGCCAACTCTGCAGCCTGTGCCTTGGTGGGTCTGTAAAAGTGTTTATCTCCCTGGCTAATTACTTTTTGCCATAAAACCAGTAGGAGTTTAATATTTTTGAGGTACTCATATTTTGCCTGATATTGAGATAGAAGATGCTGCTGTCTCTGGCCAAGGTTACTTCTATTGTGTAAAAGCATGCTCAGAAAAGCAACCAAAAATGCATTAAATGTGAAGTTTTGAAGTAATTTGAGATTTGCTCAGTAACATTATCCATTATTTTGTGTGTTTAATTACATAATCCATCTTTCTAAGACAAAACACTCACCTAGTCGGGCACATTCGTCATGAGCTTGAGACCAGCTCCTTTTCTTGGAGGCCTCAAAGTAATAGCAGTGACCATAGAAAGGTATCCAAGATTTGTGTCCTCTTGACTCTGGGCATTTTCCAGGAAGTTGTGGGGGCTCGGTAGGGGCCAATACTGATAAGAGATCAGGTAGTTAGAGTCCAGCTATTTTATAAAACTTGGGTTTCCCCTTATACTAGTAAGACAAAACTAAAAAGACTATGTTAGCTTTGTAATCTTAGAGGAAATGAAGCCTATTCTAACAAGAGTTAGAATATGGTTCTGATTTTCTGTTTGAGACAAAGTTTTCCTTCATATTTATTTATCTATGTGATTTGGAAGATACACTAGTTTATAAGAAGCGTAAATTCTGTCTAATTACGTATTTTTTGTAATTAATCTAATCAATAAAATATCCAATTGCTTTTCTGGCATAAATAACTGCCTAATTAGTTAAAACTGCTATTTTTAGAATGCCTTCTATCACTTCCGTCTCATTTTTTAACAGTAACAAAACCTCATCAAACTTACAGGAGCAATTGTGATTGTGAATGAAAGTGTTGGCAAGCGCTAAGCATAGCTTGCAGATTTTTTATTAAACTGCGTGCTGAATACATTCCATAGTGGCTGATATAATAGGAAGATTTTGGATGGGTAGATAAATGCAGATGGAATGTAAATTATGTATTCTGCCAAATTACATTTTCTTCCTGTAAGTCTTCTGCAGTCTATTTCTTTCCCTGATAAGGAATACTCAGCTCTTAAATGAGATTTTGAGAATAAAGTGGAAGGAGACATTATACATTAATAGGATTTTTTTGAAATTGAAACATCTTAGAATGTAATTGGGCATGTAATCTTAAACTTGCTAATGATTCAATATCTTCCATAATGTTAACAAATTCAAGAATATAGCTAAATTGTGAAATCATATTTATACTTATTTCCATATAAATTATAGAAGTTTGTCCTTGGAAGGCTCCCCAAGGGATTATTTACTTCATCTTTATTCTCACAGTTCACATGAAGCTGATATATACTTTTTACTAGATGTTAGTCCTGTCTGTTCTTAGCAAGCTGTAGTGATGGAGATTTGCTGATCTGTCCAGAGTATTTATTAAAGACTTGATAAAATTAGAAGGTTTTCTTTGCTGTATTTAAGTCTGCTACCCTTTTCCAACTCATATCATACACAGAGAAAAATTAAATTCCATCCAATAAGGCTCATTTTTAATATTTAGAATAGGTAATATGGTTTCTCATAGTCTTTGGTTTCTTAGGTTTTTTTCCAATATTTCTTTTAATTATTTTTAATCTGGTCATCTGAAAACCCTAGTTGACTGGGAAGCTTTTCAAACTTCAGTACCCAAAACTGGGTACAGAATTTCATATAATGCCTAATTAAAACAGACCTTATAGCAAGTGAATCACTTTTTCTAATAGAATGAATAGTTTAAAAAAGTGAGTATTCAATCCTTTGTTTCTTAGGCTTTTGCTAATTATTATGAATCAATTAACTTTAGAAAAAAAATCATGTCAATATTTAGAAGTCGTTAGCTACTCCCATTGTCCTGTATACTGGTGTATAAACAAAGTATTTTTCCAGTGGCTTATTATATTTAGCATAGCTGATAAATCTACGCAGCCTCTAGTGAAAACGGTTGTATGGAGTTACTTACCATCTGACTTTTTACAGACAGAGTAGAGATTTTCCTCACAAGAAGCTGTCTTCCAGGTGCCATCAGTGTCTAGGTAGACACATGCTAATGTCTGTTTTGGTTCTCCAGTGGACCACTTGCTGTAAACTAAACTCCACCTGTCGATCCATTGATACTTCCCATTGGTCTAGAAGCAAAATCTATATGGTAATTTCAAGGTTGCTTAGTGACATAGCTGCTATGCGTGATCCTCGAGAGGACTCTCATGTAACCAGTATAGAATCACCTGCTTGTTAGTGCCCTTTCTGAGCTTGTAAATGCTACCTGACTAAAATGTAATGTCTGTCATCCACAAATGTGAATGTCCTTTGAAAAGTATTTAACATTAATTCAGAGCATTTTTCAAGCATTGGGAAATGGAAGGGAAAAAGGAAGGGGGGCATGAGAGAAGGCATAAAACCAGGGGTCAGAAAAGACATCATGTTGGTATGACCACCCAGATGTCTGCATGCAAAATGGGAGTGTGTGTGGGAGTGTTCTCAAGCAGCTCTGATCACCATCACTTTTGTTGCAGTTATCGTGACTGTGATTCATGATGAAGAGTGTAGTATGTCAAAACACACCTACCATCCAAATGTTCACCCTCTCCTGTCATACAACTGGTACAGACATCTCACAAACAGAAAGGATTATTTTTCCATAATATTCCAACTTCTAATGGCAGCAATTACACCAATTGCATTTTCAAACTGAAAAAATACAGCCATTTGTCAAAATGTACCATATCGTATAGCCTCCAGATTCCTTTAACTAATTTTTACCCTTGTTGCTGTTTACAGCTGTAGTTTGCTCTTGGTACCATAAATAAATGGTCTAGTAAAATGTGTGAGCATAAACACGCACATAAAAACTGTTCCTTTTCAGGTCTCAGGTATGTAACCTGTGATACCTTGTCGCTGATCACTGAGGTACACAAACACATGGCAGGAGGGCAGGATGCATGTTGTTCCCTGAATGTCCTTTAGGTCAAAGTCAACACAAAATGTAGGAGATTTTACAGTTTGTCTTTGACATCCTTGAAATGACTCCAGACAACACACTACATTGTTATATACTGGTTTGCAGAACATTTCCTCGTGCCAAAGGAAATCTCTACTGTCCAAGCCTTAGTTGAAGATTTCCAGTGCAAATGGCAGTTACATTGATGTAACATGCTGTTTTCAGCACTGGCAGAAATTCCAATGGGCAACAAGATGAGAGCATAAAGTAAAATCAGGTCCCATGTCAGCTTGACTGCCTGTGTGTAATGTAATGTAATGTATTTGTTCTTACCATGTTGCTGTTGAGACCAATCCACAGAGGCTCTCCATATTCTGCTGCGAGTAGGAACAACAGTGCCTGGCTATATGGGTCTAAAATGCTGGCAAGTTCTGAGGCATTGTTGTTGCAGTTTCTGTGTGCTTCCTCCCAATTCATTTTGGAATGTGTGACAGAGTAGCTAATCCCACTAGAATGGTCAGAAGCAAAGTCCAGCACTGTTGCTGATGACTTAAAGAGTTCAGGATCTGTAGGAAAAAGGAAAAAAAACCACCCCAAGAGCAGTTAAATCTGGAGTCACATATTTGACTTGAGCAACTGAATAACATCTTCATTATTTACAAATGTAGTATAAAATTGATAATGGAATGGAGCATCTTCTTAGCTGTTTATAATTAAACATAACTTCAAAACAACAGTTCTGGATAAAAGAAATGTATTTTCAGCCTCTGACAATTTTGAATCAGTAAATGCACAGTATCTTATATTGCAGAATTAAATTTACCCCATCATTCCAAAATAACACACCTGCCCTGCCTTTTTTAAAATACTCTTTGCAGCTTAATGACGATCAGGTTTATATGGGTAAGTGTTAAACTTACTAGTTTTGATACCTTATAGATTGTTATGAAGATATGTAATTAAAATGTTTGTGGATTTCATCTATTCAGTAACACTTTTAAAAATGAAATAATTTTCTTTTCCTATATTCTGCTATATTTTCTCAAAAACATTGCTAAGTAACACTGGGAAGCAGGATGGGCCCTCAGGTTTTACTGATCCTTTACCTGAAAACAAGAAATGAACAAAATGAAACAAACAGAATGAAACAAATCAAAACAAAACCAAACTGAAATAAAGTATGTTAAAGAAAAATTATTTTAATCCTTGTGTTATCAAATTCAAGATTCACAATACAGAACTCACCACTAGTCTTCTGGCAGATGTACCCTCTGGAGTTATAACACATCTCATCATTCCATTTTCCTGTGTCATCAGGAGGACCTCTCTTCAGAGAAACACAATCAAACTGTTGGAGTAAGGGAAAGAATATGGGTACATTGGTATTAGAAGTTATAAAAGAAAGTACTGTAACTCCCTGAGTAGTTTGACTCCTTTTTTTTTAAATTCTGATGTTCTAGGGTATGTGTTACAACTCCAAAAACACCTTTCATTTATATCCTTGTCTGTCCTTTCTGACCCCTTTTCTGGTGGCCAGCTCCCCTGTTGTGCACACTTCAGCTCAGCCTGATTGTTCATTTGGTTATTTTCAAGGAGAAATACTTGAAAGGCATTATTATTTTCAAGAACTTTCTTCCATATTATCTATCCCAAGTAATGACTGACTATCAGTAATATTTTGAATGAGAATGAAATGGAGGTCATGCTTTGTATTTCACTTGCAAAGCCAACTTTAAATAGTGGTTATTCTTGACAAAATCACCTAAATTAAAATCCTTGGCACAGCTCTCATCAGTTCTTAGAATCTATCGTTCAGCCACACCAGATCAGGTGACAAGTGCTTAAGAAGCTGGAACATCAAATTTATTACAGGCTGCAATCCTCTGCTAAGCTGTCATGGGGTAATTGTTGGTCCTTTGAAGACAATCCTCTGAAGGAGAGAGCTGTTAGTGTCTTGAGGGTGAAGGAGAAAAGTAGGATGTACCTTCACACATTTTTTTTCTTGCTTGATGCTTCCTAGGATATTTCCTAGGACAATTTCCTAACTGAGATATCATTAGAGCTGCAGTGGAGCTTTGTGTTGTGCAGCGCTGTCTATGCCTTCCTGCATGCCTTGACCAATGGCTACATGGGCAAGAACAACATGAATTGGCTCAGGTGTAGATTAAGCTGGTTGTCCAAAGGCATGATCCCTGGGTTCTCTGAAGGTGTGGACACCAAAATGAAGGGAGGATGGACAGAGCAGAATGATATAGTGTGAATGGCGAGTTTTGAAAGCAACATATAGGATTAAAAGGAAGATAGGCAATGTGGGTGTGCAAACCAGTCTATATTGGTATGATTACATAGAATGCTATTTTATTTGCAGCATTCTGAGGTTTCATATCAGTGCTAGCAATGGAGAGGATTTGATGGGCTTAGCAAGTAGTTGACATCTATTGGCCTTTAACAATTCAATTACAGTTTTAGTTAGGGAAGAAGTTAAAAAAGTTGAACTCTTTCCTCTTGCATCCTCTCCTCCTTCCTTCTTAGACATGAAAATAATTCTGCATCAACTTCTAAAATTCTCATGTTTCATTTATATTCTCTGAAAAATTAACAACAAATTATTATTAAAAAGAAAACTTTATTCAGTATATCCAATCTTTATTCAATCTATCCATTGCTGTGATTGTGCCAAGTACTTTGACAAAATTACAGCAGTGTCATTTTATGCTCTGAGATAGCTAGTATACTCAAACATTGAATGGTTTTTAAGACCAGTCCCAGAGTAAAGATAGCTGAACACCTAGTGGAAAAGGCTGGGGCAATGTGTGCAGTGAAGTCAGCTGTTTACTTGTAGTGGTATTGCTCCTCAGATTTAGACTTGATGGCAAACACTAAGCAATATTTACCTGTTCACGATTTCGGCCATCTTCTGGACGTAGACTGTCAAACAAAACACGTTCTTCAAGTTTTGGGGAATCTGTAGCCCAGTTTGTATATGAGACAGCACTTCCATCAGACCAAACAAAGTTGAGTTCACTGAGCTGATCATTCAAGCCAATCCAAGGATCATTTGAAAAATCCTTCAAATGGTAAGTGAGGAAAGCTAGAAACAAAAGCCAACAGAAAATTAATGTGTCATGTGATCAGTCAAAACATCAACTCATAAATAAATACGTAACTATTTTGTTCAGGAAAGTCTTGTAAAAGCATTTTACTTAGCATTTGATCAGAAATTTATCTGTGCTCTTTATTTCAAGGTTATGCCAAGCCCTTGCCCATGAAAAGTCTCAAAGAGTTAAAGTATTTGGGAGCAATGAAGCAAGATTGGAAGGAGGAAAGAAACAAAAAACCTGTCTGACCACCATGATATCTAATGAGTTCATGTATGTCAAGTCAGGATGAGCCATTTGACTGATGGAAATGTGTGGCTCTATGCAGCTGCAAATGGAAGCCAGGGAACATGTGAAGGCATGGTGAAAATGTGCCTTTCTCTGACATTCTACTGAATTAAGTTGCAGAATTTAGGCAGAGGTATAGAAGTATATCCCTTTCTGTTTCTGGCAGAAACAGACCATGCATTGCATTTTTTTCTCTGTGTCTGAAGCTAAAAATGGCGGATCTGAATTTTTAATTTTATGCTAATTCACACCTATAAATAATGTAAGACACTTCGCATGAAATGAGAGGAAACAACCCTTAGCTTCAGTAGCATGCCTGAAAGAGATTGTTTCATGCCATGTCCATATAACAAATGTTGAATATACATATTATAAAATACATACATTTACATACTGACTCTTGCCTTCTTTGCAGGAAACACCCACTCTATACAGAGTAAAGGCTATCTACTACCTAAGGGGCTGTTGCACTATACCTTGGACTTGTTCGTTAGGTATGCTTGCCAAGTTTCCTCCAAGGCTTCTGCAAGCTCTTCTTGCAGTACTCCAGTAATCATAGGAAGAGCCAAAAAATTTGTAACACTAGGGGAAAATGAGTATAGACTGTTAGAATTACAGAAAAAGGAATTTAGGTAGGTATGCATTACACTAGTTTGAGTAAAAAGTTGCCTAACTCCCTAACTCAGACCAGCAGAATATTTTTTCAAATTTGACTTGGCTCTGGAGCTGAGTCAAAATGAGTCTCAAGTTTTAAATTTGCTCTCTGTCTTTCTGCAAGGGACTGAGAAAGTCACAACAAAACTCAAACAGGCATTTACCATCCACAATAGGAGTCTGATGAGAATCTACTGTGTTAACTAACTCAGAGATTTCAGGCAGCCATATGCCACCACAAGTGAAAAATTAAGAAGTGCTGACTGTACAGGAAAAGCTCACTGCAGCTGTAGAATTGCCTGAGCTTTCTGAAAAGCCTACGGCCTATGGTCTATGGTCAGAGTACTCTCATGTTTACATTCAGCCTTCTTCATTGTACAGCTCTTTTATTGATGGAAGTATATAACTCATTTCTTAAAACTGTGTAGCCATCACATTAAATATATATATTCACCCTAAATGATTCTGGTAATTATGAGTGTGCCTCGTGTGCCCTCTCCATGTTTGCAGCTCACCCTCTGCACTTGGCATGCCAATAGCACAGTCAGAGAATTATCTCACAAGTTTTGTGGAAAAGAACAACTTTGATGAGTGTAACTTGGCATAAAGTCACCTGGTGTGATATCCATGGGTGCCTCCATAACAATAGTGTATGTATCACGAAATAGAACGCTCGCTTATTGAGCACATGAAGTTTGTCCCTTTTGGGAAGAGGCAAGCATTACATTCAAGCCAGTTTGGAAAAACTTTGTCTTATTTCTGATTTGTTCCATCTGAAATGACTGATCTTGTGCTATACCTGGTGCTTTCAGACTAATTCAGTTCAATTTTTTGGAACATATATACAATGTAACAGTTTCCGCAATGTTCCTCAGGTGACCACTTCTCAGGAAAACAATTAAAAATTGGTAAAACCACCATTTTGCAGTAATTAGCCAGTTGGTTCATTTTTTAATGCAATTGACAAAAGATGTCTGAGAGACAAAAGGCCTCTTGTATGTCTCTAAGTACCAAGGAGTAATATCAATGTACTTAGATGAAAGTTGTCGTACCTGATTTTTAAATAAAATCCAATCTGCAGGACATCCTCCAGGAGCTGAAGGTTCTGCTGAAGGGAGTGTTGCATTTATAAAACTTCTGTGCCTCTCACAGATATAGCCATTGGAAAAACCACAGCTGACATCATTCCACAAGCCTAAAATCAATTAAAGTTTAGGTAATAAGACACTGAATAAGAATGAAATTTTTGGGAAATGAACTGGTTTCTGTGCTTTTAAGTTCGGAAACAATCTTTCTGGGCATGTGGGATAACCTGCATCAGCTCAACTCTACCTCCCATTGTCACTGTGTACAGGGGCACTTTGGTCCTGCTGTGGCTGGGGGACAAGTGGCCATATGAGATGGCCTCTGAGTGGAACCCTCCCAAACAGCTTTGTGGCACTGAAAGATGCAAGTGTAATGTAATGCTTCATCATATAGAATGTGAAACTCCATATATGTTCTATTCCTTTGCTAACTATTCCCTTATTAAAACAATTCTCTAATTATTAAAATGTATATATAAAAGTATTACTTAAAAATTAAAATATTCTCTATTATTAAGAAATATTTTAAAATAACATTATCTTATTATAATTATTTAAAAATAATTGCTGTTGATTTTTATAGAACATTTTTTTTGTGCAGCTGAAACATCAGTGATCAAATTGCCACTGCATTCCCCATTAAAATCAATATCTTACATTCCACTTTTATGGATAATATTGCCCCTGAAGAAACCTCAGGTATAATGACTATTTTTTATTATGCATATTTCTCAAAATTGCTGGTAAATAATGGGTGAAATTGACAAGTGGTTTTTAAACAAACATTGGAAGAACAGCACCCATAAAATTACTTTACAAACCAGAGTTGTGTAACTCACCATCTCTTTTATTTAAGACCACACAATTTTCTTGCTGGTATGCAAAGTTGGGCTCACCCTGTGCCCAAGCTGCATAGTGCACTGGGCTTCCACTCATCCAACTGAAAAACAGTAGTGGTTGCTCAGACAATGTCCATGAAACAGTTGAGAAAAATCTCCTTTAACATGCTAAAGATATTTTTAAAAAGTTGTAGCTGAGTCTGTCTGTAAATTGAGTTTCCACTAGGATTAAAAGACCCTAGATAATGAAATCTCTGCATATCAAGTCAAAGACCAAAATACCTTTATTTTTAACAGATATTATCTACATACTCATAACATATATATCCCCTATAGAAATTCAATTTAAAACGGGATTTGTACGATGTAGTTTAACCAAGGGAGAGCAGTCATTTCAACATGCATTATCACTCTCTGAATCTGCATTTAACTCCTTTGCAGTGGTTCCTCCAGAATGAACTCTGGCAGTACAATACTCATACAACTGCCCTTTATGGATCTTGATGTATCTTATTTACCTACCTGAACTGTCGATCAGAATTCTGAATTAATCCTATGAGATACGAGTTCAGTTTGCCATTTTTTAAGATCTAAACATAAAAATAAATTTTTAGATAGTTTTTTCTCATATTTATTAGTCATCTAATAGGAAAAAAACGTGTAGATTTTGTGCTGTGGAAGCAAAGAGATGAATTTATATTATTTAAATGATTGTGCACCATCACTTGAGATACCCTACAACACATACTTTTGCTTTATTATTTTTGTTGGTGCTTTCCAGTTTTTGGCTGCATTAATGATATGATCAAAGCTTTCAAAATTCTGTTCTCAATTTAAAAAGAAAAGGTCAAAGAAGGCTTGAGAAAAACAACTGAATATAAAGTTTTTGACACTTTCCTTGTTTTAAGCAACTATGTAATTCTTGTGTCTCAAGCTGTCTGGGCTCTCCTCCTGTCATATCCTTTCTCAGATAAGAAAAGCAGACATCTAATAGTGTGAATCAGAAGGGTGATGGTGTGGCCACATTGGTATTGGCAAACCAAGCAGGATTATGGCAGAGGTTTGAGGAACCATCCATGCTATTAAGTTGTAGGCATTCCCCAGCTGCACTTCGGTCATGGTGCAGGAAAACTAATCCATGAAGGATTGTTTGAATAATCAGTCTAATGTGGACCAAGCTAAACCTTTCCTTGAAGAGTGTTTTGGAGAGCAGAATCAGATAGGACCATCAAAGCTACCCTGGCAGTTGCCTCACATCTACATGTAACCCTGCACTCTAGAATATGATATTCAGATGAGAGGTAGCCACCCTGTCAAAAGGAGAGTTTTCTGAGAATACACCTACTCTGCTTGTTCATTGCTCCTTATGTATTTGGTCATGGGCAGAACTCCATTCAGATTAGAATAGACAAGAATATATCCACCCTGGTAAACTGTAAATTCTTTCGCGTGTTTTTTTCCTAAAGTGAAGATTCATTTAGTAGAATAAATATTTTTTCATAGAATATTTAAACCCAATCCTAATAAAATGTAGTAATATTATGCAACAAGCACATTCTTCTGTACTTCAAAAGCAGAGGATATATGCAGAATGTATGTAAGCCACATAGTGTATAATATAGAAAAATTTCCCCTTACATATTTCCACAAAAATTTTCTTTCACTATTATTTCCAATAGTAACAAGATTTCCATGATTTGTTTTGCAAAATGTTCTGGCTTTCTCCACAGAGGTCTTTTCTTGGCTGAAAAAATATTGTTTGTCTCCTTTTACAATCCAGCCATCTTCTGTGACTTCATATGCTGCAACACAAAAGAGAAATCTCTGCATTCTTCGCAGTTCTTAAGTAAAGGGATTGGTGTTACATCGCACCACCCTTTCCATAAGTGAAAATAAACAGAAACTCACTGACAGAAGAGCCCAGAGGTTCTGGTTTCAAGGGTGTCCCTGTAATGAAATGGGGTAAAAAAAAAAAAAAAAAAAAAAGATGTAAAACATTTCCCACATTGAGCCACTATAAGTGTCCAATTAGTGGAAATTATTTTAATTCTATTAATTTTTCACATTTTACATATTCAATGCAGCATGTATTTTTATAATATCTTTGGTGCAAAGTTAAAAGATGTTCAGGGAACAAAAGATGCATTAGAGGCCTACATCGCTGTTGTGGTAGACTTTTGGTAAGTGCATCTTGCACATCCTGAATGTTGCCTAAATTGGATCACTGAAGTTAGTCTGAATGAATACTTCTTTCTAAAGGTGAAATAAATAGTGGAAATACTTCAATGTTGGTAGACTTTGAACAATTCTTTATGGTCATTGTCTTATATTTGAACAAGAAATTAAAATATTAAATGAAGTTTTGCTTCCAGCTATTTTACGTTTTATTAATATTTGTTTGTCAAACTTCTTCTGTGTAGCTGCTTTGAGAAGAATGACATTCCTACTTCTTGAAAAATAATTTAAACGAAAAATTTCCTCATCAAATGGAGTGTGATTATGGAGCAATGTTTCTCTAAATATGCAAGGCCAAGAGCTATAAAAGTGTAAAACAAATGTCACCTTTATAATCCCAAGACCATCTGAATGGGGTTTTGAGCAACCTGGCCAAAGGTTGGGGGTGGAACTAGATGATCTTTAAGGTCCCTTCCAACTAATAGTATTCTGTAATACTATGGGGTTTTTTTCCCCACAGGAATTTATTGCAATATTTGTGTTGCTGTATATGTAATTACATTTTATTAAGTGTGTGAACACATGCTTGGGTTAAAAAAAGAAAAATGTCAGCGTTTAAAAATAGTCCAGTATATGATTGGTTACAAGCTTAAAAAGAAAATGTTTACAAGATTTAAAAGAAAAAACCCAATATATCTGTTCTGGAAGTATGAAGTATCATGGCTGTTTCAGCATCTTTGAGCATGCCATTATATGCTGCTAACTAATGATGGCAATTTCTTCAGGCTGTAGTTTCTGCCATTCATATACGACTAATAATTAACAGTAAACAGCAACTATTGACACTTTTGCTAATGATTTTTAGCTGCGGTGACCATGCAGGTGAGAACTCACAAAGGAATTTACCAAGAAAAATATCTTCGCAACATCTCTTTGGGATAGAGCTCTGTGACTATTACTTTCTAAGTAGGAGAAGCTGAGAATATGTGCCTTGGTTAGAATGAGATTGTTTTGAATAATTCAGCAGCACAGAAATTATGTTTTTAAGAAAAGTATCAATTTAAAGTAGTGTGAAGGAGCCTGGGGAGCCACCAAAGGAACATTGCTGGAAGTCTGGGAAGTAAAATATATAGCCCAACACATAGCTATAATTGATTCCTCTCTAATTTCACTGAATATTTTTCCCAACAGTAGCTGAGAAAATACCATAGAAACAGAGAAGATTTTTCTACTAGCATGAGAGGAAGGTGTGAACCTGTCTTAAAGTATGAAGTGTTTTGAAGCTTTCATTACCATATTTTTGTTACAGCAAGCCTGTTGTTACAGGCTTGTCTTTTCATGTCATCTTACAAAAAGAGTAATTCTATGATGCTCGTAGTGTTGTTTAATTTAGAGTAGGTGACTAATGTGTTGTTGTGTACCAACATCTGAGCAGAGGAGTGAAGTTTCACTTCACAAAGGATATGGAAATTTGAAATAATATTTTCTTTTTTGCTTTCTTTTTTTCAAATTGTAATCCTCTCTCCCTCAGTCAGTCAGAGCTTCTGTTTTGACAAAAATCTGCTTTTGTGCAGAGCAGTGAATATTGCAAGGTAAGCTCTTGAGATTGCTTTCATCTTATTTTCTATTATTACATAATTACATCAAGAAGTGTAATTTCAGTAAGTCTTATCATGGAATGTACTCTGTTATAATGAAACAAAAATTTTATTGCTAACAGATGAAATCTTGTTTTCAAAAGGTCTTGACCTACTTTTCTGTGTGCAAATTTCCTGTAAAATCAACCAAATTTTCTACTAGTATGTAACTTGTAGAGCTTCCTGTTTTGGTAGAATGGATTCAGTTTGAATTTCTTCCTAATGTGAGTTTACAGTAAAAAGTACCCTACCTTTCTTTATTTCACAAATCCAGTTATGACTGTATTCACAGTGCTCCTTAATCCATGACGGGGAAGGGTCTTCACTGATGGCTCCGCAGTCTTCAAATGCAGTATCATAAAAGTAATGCCTTGCTCTGTAATTCACCTACAGAGAAAACACACCTGTGGTTTTTATTCTTATCTACAGGGGAAAAAAACTATATTCTGTAAGGAATGAAAAATAGAGCAAAAGTTTCAAACCACTCCGTTTTCCTCTGGCTGTGAAGCCAAAGTGAGCTATTAAAGTGATTGCAAACACTCTGCAAGAGGAAATAAAGGCTCTGAGTTTATGCAGCACCTAACAGACTGTAGCAGTCCCACAAAATCTGGAATCAAATGAGATTATAAATAAAAAGCAGGGAAAAGGAACATGGCAATTTATCACCAGATACTAACAAAAATCAGGAGAGACCTTTCTCATATATTTGTGACTTGGATAATCATCTCTGTAGCTGAAAGTAGTCCTAGAGGTCTTATCACTGTTGTGATGGCATAGCCTCGGGGTTTATTGGCCTTTTCTGTTTTTTTCCAATCCCGTATTAAGAATAATGATCCAGAGTTACCCAGTTGCAAAATAGACATTTGTGGAAATTCTTATACAACTTCTGTACACACCAGTCATGGAAACGTCTCCAACAGAAGAGTGTCAGAACAGAAGGAAACTGGCATGTGAAACACTCACCGGTGATCCATCACTCCAGGAAAGCCCACCATCAGGATCCAAACACTGCAAACCTATCCAGAAAGGCTGAAATGATGGGGATTTCTTTCTAGAGTGTGAAAAAAAATGTGTAGTGGAAGAGGATATATGTGGTTAGCTCTGCTCAATTTTAAAAGTTACGTGGGGCAATAACTCTGACACTTATTGAACTCTTCAAATACAGCAGAAATTTTAAAATTAAAAAGCTGTTGGTCAGCAAACTCCCATTGGCATGTAAGTGAAGTTCATGCCTTAAAATTTCCTACTTTGCAAATGGCTGTATTGAAAACACAGGACATTGGTTTTTTTCATTGATGTGATTATAGTGTTCTTTGAGAAAGAAAATATTCAGGCCTGCTGGAAGACAAAATTTCTTTTTAAAACGGTTTACTGAACAAACTTAGGATAGGGTCTGAGGAGAAGCATTCAAAAATTTTGTTGTTGGGGTTTTTTTTTTTCTGAAGTTAAAATGTTTGCAATTATTACAAATTTTAGGAACCCCAAAAATGTCTTTGAAAACATTACCCATATGAGACATTTTCTCAGTTATTTTTCTTGATATTATGATGAAAATGAGATATATTTTCAAGTAATTACCTCAGGAGCAACACAAGAATATTATAATTTGTTACCGCGTAATGTGTCGTTACACCAAAATATCAATTACTAGACAGTTTGCTCACTTTATTAAGTTTTCTATCACTGTTTGCTCTTCTTCACTTCTAATGGCAGCCAGGTCTCCTCCTATTTCTCTGCAGAAATCTCGGGCTTCAAACCATGTTTTCTTTTTGTCTTCTTCTCTCACAAAACCCTGTAGATGCAGGTAGAACACTGTGTTTTCAGGGTGCTAAACATAAATCTGCTGGCCACCTTGCATAAGAAAAATAGGTAAACTTTCCATTAGAATTATCCATTACAATATGGATTAAAAAGTACTTGGATAGCCTTACATATCACTGATAGAGTGAAAACTGCAGTGATAATTTGAATTGTTGTGTAAAAGCTTGCTACATTTGTGCTATCATGTGCCATTCCGTGATGTTTAGATTACCTATCTATTTGGTGCTTTCCTGCCTCAAGGGTAGGATTATGGCAAAAAACAATACTTACTCTGAAGCATGAATTAGTGCTATTGCTTGTATCCCAACCCAAGGGACATTTGGAATCAGAAACGGTTTCAGGAGCAACAGGAACAGTAACTTTTTCAGCTAATTTTTTGCAGAGAAATTTTGCCTTTACTTCACAGTTCTGAACATCCCATAGTCCAGCTGCATTTCCAGTCCTAAGGGCAACGCAACCAGCTTCCTTCCCTTTGTGAGAAACAAAACAAAGTTGAAATGTGTTTTAAAGGGGCTCCCTTGACATTTTTACAGTTCATATGATTAATTTACAAAAGACTATTTGAAATATTAAGTGTAGTGATAACTCAGAGGAGGAGTTTTGTGAAAAGGGGAAGCCAGCAAGCCAAGTCCTTTATCCCCTTCAAGTCCTTTATTCCCTTTGAGTGCATGAACAACCCCTTGCCTGCCTCTTTCCTATGCCACTCATGGCAAGGCTTTGGCAGCCTTGGCTGGAAAGGATCGCCAAGGCTGGAAGGAATTTTGTCCTTTCTGCTCAGTTTGATTTTGCTCTTATAAACAATGAGGAGTCAGAAAATTAATGTCTTCAGGGCATCATAGGAAATCATAGAATAATTTAGGTTGGAAAATGTCTGTAAGATCATAGAGCCCAACCATTAACACAGCACTGCCAGGCCCACCACTAAACCATGTCTGTCAGTGCCACATCTACACATCTTCAAATCTTGTAAATACTTCCAGGGATGGTGGCTCAACCACTTCCCTGGGCAACCTATTCCAAGGCCTGACCACCCTTTCTGTGAAGAAATCTTCCCTAGTGTCCAATCTAGAGCTCTCCTGATGTAACTTGAGGCCATTTCCTCTTCCCATATTACTTGGGAGAAGAGACTAATCTCCACCTCATGAGAACCTCCTTTCAGGCAGTTGTAGGCAGCGATAAAGATTCCTCTGACCCTCCTTTTTCCAGGCTAAACAACCCCAGCTCTCTCAGCTACTCCTCGTCAGGCTCATGTTCCAGACCCTTCACCAGCTTTGTTGACCTCTGGACATTCTGCTGCATCTCCACGTTTTTCTTGTAGTGAGGGGCCCAAAACTGAGCCCAGGATTTGAGTTGCAGCCTCGCCAGTCCCAAGTACGTGTATCAAAGACACTTCAGTTTCTAAGGCAGAATGTTCATATGTGTCATCGTGGATTTATCAAAGTCGGAAACAGTTTAGAATTAGGGAACACAGAAAGTTCCTTAGTAGAATAGATTTAGTCCAATAATAGAGTACCAGGCATTGCTGCGTTCCAGTTTGTGTACAGAACACCTTCACCAGTCACCCACTTGAAACTCCCTTGCTCTTCCATGTCTGAGAGACCAATCCAAAAATACTTCTCAGAGCTCAGACCAATGAGGCTGGTCAGGTAGGCTTGCTCATATCTGAAATGACAGGAGTCAGATGCGATTAAGCCTAGCTTTCCTGTTCTCATCCACTCCTCAGCATCCCAAACTTCACACAGCTAGAATGACTAGATTCTCCATTAGGTTTCCTCTTATGGGGAATATGTTTAACTGGATCCTAGGTGCACTAGCTGCAATAGGGGGTGAAGTTGTGCTATGCTGAATAACTGCTCCTTACATAGCAGAACTTGCTGTTTTCTGTTCTTTCAAAGTAAAGTACTGGAAAACATTGATGTGAAAATTATTTTCACTTAGAAAAGCCGTACTGTGTTTATTTTTTTTTTTTTTTTCCTTCAGGAAAAGGATATTCTGGGGGTTTTTTGTTTTACTTTTTTTCCCAAAAGTTCTCAACTGTTTTTT
Organism: Acanthiza pusilla; assembly: GCA_036630365.1. Classification (NCBI taxonomy): domain Eukaryota; kingdom Metazoa; phylum Chordata; class Aves; order Passeriformes; family Acanthizidae; genus Acanthiza; species Acanthiza pusilla. Next base: position 34,071,750 of record JAXCHO010000073.1, on the reverse strand, counting down.
AAAATTGCAATGTTATTGCATCAGATATACCATTTTAAAACTCTTTTCATACCTGTCTCCTATAGTTGTTAAATAACCACTGCTCCTTTCACAGGTTTTCTTTGCTTCTGAAAATGTAACAGAGGTATGTCCAACCAGGTAGCAGTAAAAACCATATCTTTCCCAGCCCTGTCAACAACACATGAAATATACTTCCAATTAAAAAAAGCATATGTTCTAGTACTTGAATTTCAGTGAATACTCATAAACCAACATATTTTTAGTATACTCCAATGTGATTATGTGTTAATTTGAATTCCAGTGTACTTATGGAAATTCACTTTAGCAAACAGTCAGTGCAGAAAGAAGAGATTTAGTGCCTATGAGTCTCACTTTTTTGACAATAATAGATACATTTTTACTGGTAAAAAGGTCAGAGGGACACAGAATGAAGAGTACATTCAGAATCAGGAGAATAAAATACCTGCTCAGAATCAAAAAGAGTAGTCTGTGTTATAGTAGATATGCTGACTCAACTCTCCTGATTGTTTTGAGGCTAAAGGAACAGTAAACAGGCTAATTAATTGATTTAATTCATCAGGTCACCTAAAAAGTCTGACTGAAGAGGTAACATAAAAACCTCTGAAGAGGAAAATCCTAAAAATTACAGCTGAATTCCAAGTCACTTTTCCCTTTTATGCCAACTCAAGATTTGCTTGCTGCACTAGAAAGGTAAATAAACTCTGTGTTCAGTATTTGGCTGCTGCTTAGTTCCATGGAGCACAATGAGTCTCATCTCTGTTCCCCATATGGGATTGTGGGAAAGATTACTAAATATAGAATAGTAGTAAATAGGAAAGTAGAAAGAGGGAAAATAGAAGGGAAAAAGAGCTGTAGGATACAATAATTTGCTCAAAACAAATTCACTCATGAAAAGGATATTATTGTTTTGATTTGGCCTCAGTAGTGAGATTTGTCATCATCTTTCATCATGCCACATCGTCCAGAAATTGTTACCAGTCCCCTACTACATGCTTGATAACCACAGATGGTTGCAGAACAATATAACAAATATGCAGAAAACCACTGGAATGGCTTTAGTCCCTTTTACAGACAGTTCTGAGAGGTAATAGGCCTGACTTCTTGTTGTTCCTTATATGGGAATGTAGTGAGAATTATCACCCTGAATTTGTTATAGAATAGCACTTGTTAAGGACGGAAAAAAAAATAGTTTCAATGTCAAGTAGAACTTGTGAAATTTTGCTAAGCAGATTCTTGGTTATGCTTTCGTCTTACCTTCAGGCAGGCAGGATCAGTCCTTGCTGCCCCAGAAACTCCCTGTAGTGGGTCTCTTCTGCAGATGTAGCCCGACTTCCTGTCACAGGCACTGTCTGCCCAGTGTCCGTCCTAGTTGGAGTTTGAGAACAGGTAAAAAACAGTGAGGCAGAACCTGTCTCCTTTAGAGACATTGTCGTTCTTTTGAAAATACTGTTTCAATGTGAAGATCTGCACTTTTTAATGGATTCCAAGTGTCGAGCTTGGAGGTGAGGTAATGTTAAGCTAAGTGGTATGGCTAGACTGTTGAGGTTTGCTTGGCGTATAATGTACACTCATATTCAGATATGAACATTTACTAGTTATATGTAATTTCATTTAAAATTTCATTTAGCACAACCACATACCCGAGTGAATAAAGATGACATTCTTTGATTCTGTGCAATTTAGCGGCTATGCTAGGTTGCATTAAAAAATACCCTAGCAATATAACAAAACTCAAATAGTACAGTGCTACACTGTATGATTCATGTGGAATGATTCACCTTTCCTGCCATAATGACACAATCTTCTTGGCCAGTGACTTCATGGGTTGGTTCTCCAGGCAACCACTTGGTATATGTCACAGTAGTCCCATCACTCCACTCAAAGTACATTTGAGTTTTGAGGTCGTTCAGGCCAATCCACAGCTCATCCTCAGCTTCTAAGGGCAGAAATTTATCTGTATTATTACCCAAGTTGAAACAGTCCATAGGAGCAAGATTTTATGGAGATGAGCTGAAATTGCAATGTTGCAATGCAAATTCATCTGTATTAAAAGACAGAGGAGTTTGTTTTAAAATGTAATTCACATTCTTCATTCAAGAAGTTAAAAATGAGATACCAGTAGGAAATGAGACTCCTCAGCTTTATCAGTAAAGTCCATTACTGTATCTACAGCGACAAGGTGTCTGATGCAGATAATCCACTCAAATGCACTAACTAGAGCTGTTATTTCCTTCAAGTGATTTCATGCAGAGAAAAACAAATGAAAATTGAAATTAAAAGAATGAAAATGAAAATGAAGATAGCATAATGATTTCTCTTGAGGTTTTTTGGCATTTGGGTTTTTTCTAACCTATATATCTGTGGCCTTCCCTATAAATATTCATAACAAAGAAGCAAGAATTATTTTATTTAAATGCCTAAAGATTTCTAATAGTATAGCTCTCTATTTGTACCGAACACTGCCCTGTAGAAATACTCACTGTAGCCAAGCTGAGAGAGTACGAAGCCATGCTCCTCAGGGTTGTGGATACTGGCCAGGTTGCCATTGCTGTCATTGCAGGAAATTAGGGCTTCTTTCCATGCTTTGGGGTCTCTATGAACCATGAAACAGTGACCTCCATAGGGCAGCCATCCTTCTGGGCATTTAACAGACTCTACATCCCCTCAAAATCAATAGATATTTCAAGCATTTAAACAGTGCAAAAGGAAGTCTAGAATAACTGCAATTACGTTTAAAATAACCTAGTTAACTAATTAGAATTAAAATGAAGGGGTAACAAAGAAGCAGTACTTCATTCTTCACATATATATTTTAGTATGTATGTTGTTGCTCACTCTGCTTTTGCAGAAACCATATTGCATTTAAACAAAAGAGGAAAAGACTGGAGCCAGATGTAACTGGGCTTCACTAGTGTGAAGTATTCACTGGCCAGAGGAATATTTTGGAATTTCGTATGTAGTTTTTCCACCCAATTATGTTTTTTCGTATTTCATAAAGGCATTATACTGCAGAAAAAATAATTCTCTGCACACATGGCTTTCCATGCTGACTCTCATTAAATAAACCAGAGAGAAGTATAGTAGAAAAGAGGCCTGAAGGAAATTGCTCTTTTGCCATCTCTCTAGGTTACAGGCAACCCCACCGAGAAGTTTCTTTGAGCCACCTGGTGCCATCTTTTCAAGCCTTCAGTGACAAGCCTCAGTGTTTCCATTAGAATGCCCTGCAGGAAGGATGAGGCATCTCTAACTTTCTTTTCATGGCCATGCAGACCATGCTACTTTCATGACAGTGGATGGCTTAACCCAGTGCCTCTAGAATTGTGAATAATAAGATGAAGTAAAAAATGCTTGTGTGGCTCCAGGAACATTTTCAGTATTTGAATATATTTCGCTAAAGAAATAACAATATGCATTGTTCTGTACCACTCGTCATGGCAGAAAAACAAATTACAATGTTTGCTCTTTCTTTTTATTTTAAATAGCCTTTAAATTCAACTTTGGCAACATAAACTATGTCTTTATTAAAAGGTGCTTCTATTTGCTTGACATACCCAATGGAAGAGTTAGAGGCTCCTTTGTGGATTTTTCCTTTTTACAGACATAGCCAAGTTTCAGCTCACATGGCTGGTTTTCCCATTTGGCATCTCTTCTGGGATTTAGTACTGCACAGAGTTTTTCAGACTCAGGCTCAGGGCTTCCTTTATGGGATAAAAACCAAATTATTTTTATGTAGCACAGGGTTTATGTCAGCAGCTAAAAGAGCAATTTACTCGTAGCCATTTCATGTGTCAATTATGGGCTCATGATTTCACTCCTACAATTATTTTTCTATCAGAGATAAGCAAATTTAATTTGGAAGTTCCCATCAAAATATTTCTTTCGATGCTTGTTGCATAATTCATACTTTCTGCTACATTTGATTACAGAATAGTGGTCCTTTCTGCATGTCCCTTTGGAACTCGAATGCAGATTTTCTCCTTGCTGCAAGCAGAACCTCCTGGCATTCCCTGACAATTGCTGAGTGTCTTTCCTTTGCCTGCCTCTTCAACCAACACTCCAGGAGTTTCTCCAGGACCGCTACCCCTGGGGAATGGTCAGTGTTTTCTTCTCAGAGAGGCCCACAGTGCGATTAATTACTTTTTCTCGTGTCCCCACAAAAGATACAACTCTAAAAAATTCTGCAGTGAACTGGAAATGCATAAATTAACTCATGATCAAAACCACTGGGTGGAGATACAGGAGCTCTGGGGGAGTGGGCTGCCTGACCTGAGAGCCAACTCCTTGGCTCTGCAAAGCTTGAGGAATTTGACCAGCTCAGCAGAAGGTGGAAAATCCTCTACCAGACTCAGCAGCTCTGGGCTTTCCCTTCGTCCTCTGTGCCAGATAAAAGCAGGTGGCACCTCTGAGACTTGAGAAGGCCAAAAGATGGGCTATGCTTGCATCTATTCAAAATTTCCTGCAACCAACTGTTGCCATGATAATCAGTAAGTGACTTTCAAAGATAAACTGTCAATGCCATGAACTCTGTTTACAGTCTCTTGAATGAGAGAAGAAGAGCAAAAAAGTGTAAGAAGTGAAGAGGAAGGCTTTGCAAGAGCAATGCTCGCTGGCAGCTGAGTCTCTGCAGGATGCAGGGTCTGATAACCCTGTGAGAGTTGTAGGGACACAGAGGATTTCACTGACTTGAAGGCACTCCCGGTATGCTACACTCAACTCAGTGCTTTTTACTTTATCTGCCTCTGATAGGAGATGAGGTTATTCAGCTCTTCTGCTTGAAATTTCGTGAGTTATCCCTAGTGCACAAAAGTATCATTCTCAGATTTTTCACCTCGCATGTCTCATAAGCCATTCAGCTCCCTTTCCTCATATTTGTGTGGAATACTACAGGACTGCATTTAATATTCCTCATATTGGTGGGAAATATTGATTCCAAAATTGTTTTAAAAGATTACTACCTGGTGCCCAGTTAAAGTATCTGAAGGGAAAACCACCGCTCCACTGCCAGCCGCTGTTGAGATTCAGACTGTTCAGCCCAATCCAGAGAGGGGATCTCTTGCTGTCAATCAAATCTAGGTAATCAAAAGAATTGAATTCTAATGAGATATATTAGGAAAACTTCTGCATTTCGAAGTTTCAAAGAAGATAATAAAACTCTGCTTAGTGATTTGTAAGTTCAGTACAGAATCCATGTTTACTGGAAATAAATTCATAGGGTTTTTTCTGTGGATAAAGGGTAGAGAATTGAAAAAGATTATTTTACATATTAGTTTATCTGAACTTTATGCTATTCTACAGTTATATGTAAACAATAAGCTTTGAAAACTGAAAGAATGATTTGCTATTATTAATATTGTTACAAGTTTTCTTGATTGTGGTGCAATCGATATGGGATCTTCATTCTACAGAGTGTGCATAAATCTAGAAAGTCTGAATTAAATTTGTATTGTATTTCCAAAAAACTATTTCATTATATATACATGAAGAACACTGATATATTAACACAAAACGTAATTGCGGCACATGTCATATGATGTAATACTCATATAGTGACTGCCTCCTTAAATGTTGTTTCTTCTTTTAAGGTCCATTTCTGGAATGCTTCTGGTGTTTTCTGAGCTTGAGCTAACTTTTGCTTAATTAGCAGGAAATTATTTTTTTAAAAATATACTACTACTACTACTACTTCTACTAATACTACTACAACTCCTACTACTACTACTACTGCTACTACTAATAATAACAATAATAACAATAATAATAATAATAATAAAATATTTTCAAATGGTAATTCCACAATTTACAAAATGTACACCGATAAAAAACCTAATGTACTGTAATTTTGCTATTTCTAACTACTATGCATACAATTTTTTTTACATTAGCTATTTATTGTAATGTGATTAAAGTATTAAAACATTTGTAATCAGTCAAAAAAACCTTTTGAAGCACAGTTTACTGAAACTTGCTTATTAGTTCACCTTTTAGAAACATTTGTTCATGTATCTCCGTGACACTTAATAATTCTGCACTCTGTTGCTGACAGCTCTTCCTTGCTTGGTGCCATGTGAGAGCTGACTGGTGGTTTATCTGGTAGTAGGTTCCTGTCAAAGGATCTGTACTCCAGAATCTGTCACTGTCTGTGTGAGAGAAAAGAGATTTAGTACCTGAGTTTATAATAAACATTTTACACAAAATGTTATGGCAAAATTTAACTGCATGCTTATTTGTGAAATAACATTTTGGGGCAAATAAAGCTCAGACCCACAAGTTATCTTGATCTTTGTTAAGGAAAGAGAATTTCTCATTGACATGAGCAGAGATGTGACTTTCATCCTTTATTTGCACTTTACCCTTCAAATTTTATAATCTGCAAGTGAAAAAAAAAATTGTAAAGAGATCAATAAATCAAAACTGTATCTTGTTCTTTGTCTACTCTGAGAACCTGTTCAGCAGCTCATAGGCTATGCCCAATTTTATTCTTGGCTGAAACACAACTGAAATACAAACATTTCCAGTAATGAAACCTTTCTTGTGAAATTATGCCATCACTAATCACATTTACAATGCTGTAGGCTTGGGGAAGAGGAGCTGGAAAGCTGTCCAGTGGAAATGGACTTGTGGGTGCAGATTGATAGCCAGCCAAATGTGAGCCAGCAGTGCCCAGGTGGCCAAGAGGCCAATGGCATCCTGTCCTGGATCAGCATCAGAGTGGCCAACAGGACCAGGGCAGTGATTGTCCCCCTGCACTCAGCACTGGTGAGGCCACACCTCAAATACTCAGTTCAGTTCTGAACCTCGCTACAGTAAAGATCTTGAGGTGCTGGAGCATATCTGGAGGAGGGCAAGAGAGCTGGTGAAGGGCCCTGGGAGGAGAAGCTGAGGGAATTGAGGTTGTATTTGTAGTCTGCATGTGTTTTAGGTGACTGGAATTCTGAAATTTTCTTCTCACTGTTAGCAAAACTGTTCCCTGGGCAAGTGCTAAAATGAGCTGTGATTGCAACTTGCCCTAAATTTCTCTTTTGTTGAGAAAAGAATACTAAATCTTTTTAATGATTTTTTAAAGAAAATGTTTTCTATTTCTTATTGTGTTTCTTTATTGCTGATTCACAGATTTTTAACATTCTTTTTTAACTGTAGACTGAAGTATTAGTGATAATGTCCCAATAATTTTATAATGTCAAGTACATAATGTTTTCTAGTTTATATAGTGAGGATGTAATGGGATTTTTCAATCTACTGATTGCAATGTTGCACCAGAGAATAATTTTCACCAGATCAGTCAAAATGATGGTGGTTGTTGATGGTTGATAGTGAGTTGAACCTGTTTTACCAGTGCAATGCTCCTATCAAAATGACAAATTGTGATTCTGTGGTATTGCACTGAAAAATTAGGTTTGAGGCAGCATTTTTAATATCTTCATTAACATTGTATTTTGGTGTTCTCGATCCTGCACTCCAATGCCCATACTTTTACCTGTTCAGATAACATTATTTTGTACTGTAGTCTGAAGCATTAAAAGGGAAATACTGATCATTCTATTTCAGTAAAACCTTTAAGCCAGTCTTCTAATTTTGTATCTTTTCAGAAGACCTCCCGTGAAGCGTAGACCAATCTTGTTATACAGAAGAAAGCTTTGCTTGGGTGGAAAAGGTTACACTACTGCTCTCAATTTTCAGGTGATTCTATGCTGAAGACAGTCATATTTAAAGCACACTGGTTTTCTCCTAGGTCTGAACTAGGACACACTCAGACAACTTTCAGCCTGACTATAGACTATTAGCAAACAGATTTGTTTTGTCTGTCAGGAATGCTATTGCGGGAAAGACATTTTTGAGTAAAATCAAGTAATTGCAAGGTTTTTCTCTTCCACACTATTAACTGTGTCTCAATATTGATATATTTACTTAATAGTGATGTGTTGCAGTGTCTGTGTCAGCATGTGGGACTTACTGGCAGCTGGACAGAACCCAAATGAGTGGTCCACGTCAAAGTTGGGTGTTGTTGCACACCAGAGCAAGCCATCTGACCTGCCAGCAGCTGTGCACTCGGCATACCATCTACCGCTCAACAGGAAGGGGAAGGCACACGGAGCTCCATTGGAATTTCCTAACAGTGTAAACAGATCTGAGGGGGCAAAAGAGAAATTTTAATATAGGTATGCGAACCTATGTGTCTGTACTCGCCATCGGACTACCTGGAGAAAATATTACAAGGGTTACACTGGTGTAATTGGGGAACTGTTGTCTCCAGCAATGTCTTTCCTGGAAGTTTTAGTAGCTCTTGCAATTTACCTTTTGCTCCTGAGGTACATCATCAGCTGTACCATCTGGAAATTGAGCACTTTCATGCTGGAGCCAACTATAAAAGAACTGTAGAGATTTTTGCCTCACATTTAAATATAATTTTCTAAAAATAGTGATTTTTATCATGTGGCTTAACAGCCTATCATTCATTAAAGGCAAACCATTGCTTTAATTGTTACTTGTGGTGGGATTTTTTGGCATCTTTAATCTCATAGAGCAACTGAAGGTATCATGCATGGAATTATTTCCTTACATTCAATATTGATGTATTAGAGATTTTGACCTTTCATCCAATAATACTAATACAATCTCAGTAGTAATAGTATGCAGTTAAATAAAGTGCTTTGATTACAGAGTCACAGAATCGCAGAATGGTTCTGGTTGGAAGGGACCACAGTGGCTCATCTGGTCCAACCTCCCTGCTCAAGCAGGGCCATCGCAGAGCACATGGCGCAGGATTGTGTCCAGACAGTTATTGAAAATCTCCAGGGATGGAAACTCCTCAACATCCCTGGACAGTCTGCTCCAGTGCTTGGTAAGAGAAGTTCTTCCTCATATTCAGGCGGGACTTCCTGTGCAGCAGTTTCTGTCGTATTATTGCTAGGCACCAGTGAGAAGAGTGGTTAATGCTAACAGTTAAAGATGATCTGCATCTACACTTGCTTTAAAAATAAAGAACAAAAAATATGGACATTTTTGCACATACTGTATTCTGTCTGAACCTAGGCAGCTGTGCTTTTTCAGGATGGAGGGATACAGGCCCGAATATGTGAATAATCATTCTCTAGTTCACCATTACCTCAGAGGGAACAGCTGATATTAGGCTAAGGGGAGTAGAAGTCAAAAGACCTTATCTCTGATGGGAAACAAGTGGATTCAATAAACCACCAATATTAATCTTTAAACTTTACCTTCATGGCCTTGAGAGCACAAATCATCCATGGTTCCATAGATCTTCCATTTATCCATTGTCTCTGATCCTGTTTTCAGTGCAACATTTTCTTTTCTTTTGCCAGCACTGAGAAATAAATCTTCCCCTTGGATTGCCAAGGCTGCATTTCTGCATTCCCATTTCTGGAATTCACTTTCCTTGTTGCATGGGTACAGAGAAATTTTAGCCTGGTTTCTCTTGTAGGGCACTCCCAAGCATTGTGCAAATGCCACGCTCATTAGCTGATGATCAGAGACCCACCTGAATTTTTGTAAGTCACTGTTTTTCTTGCAAGTGGCTGTTGTGACTGCTTCAGAGCTCTGAGCAATTAAACAGAGCTTAGTATCGTCATTGTATATTAAGAATATTTCTTTCTCTGTAAAACAAAACATTCAGAATAAGTGGTTATAGTGAGCTCGAGGGAAGCTTCTGAGGAGAAAGATGCGCTGTTTATGCTGATCTGACACATGACAGAAGGCTGCAATTTTTTACGAGGATCAAATGGTATTTTCAAGACTTCGTTCTGGGAAGGAGAAGTAAGTTCAGCTCAGTATAGACATGTAAACACAACAGAGAGGAATAAGAATACATAAACTACATTATGGCAGCTTCAAAAATGTGATCATAAGAATGGAATTTCATCTTCTCCTGAAATGCATGTTTCATTCAAGATGTCCAAAAGAGACTTTTACTGAAGATTTGGAAGTTGGCCATCACTTTCATGCATTATAGATTTAGTTCCTGTTACATACATCTTCATGGGGTTGCATCTGTTCTTAATACAGTTAGTGAGCCTTCTGTGACTCTTGCTCCTTCTGGAATTGACATGTTCTGTTATGGTTTGGGGCCTTTTTGGAATTAAAACCTGTATAATCGTGACTTGTTATCTTGCCTTGGATCAGCGTCCTTTCATTGGTACGTCTATCATAAGAAGTCAACATAATTTGCACAATAAATCACAAGCATTCTCACAAGAACCAAGACTGAGGAGCATATGGGTACTATAGGGGTGGGTGAGCATGCCTGTGCATTGTGAATGCTGAACAAGATAATTAACACTCCCAAAGGGCTATAGGCAGCCTCATGTAGAAATTGATGGAGATAAGCAGGCCCTGCTGGGAAGGGCTGTCCAGAACTGCAGCTGTGCTGTGACGCACAAAGCAAGTCTGTCTGGGTACACAGCTGCAAGCTCTTCAAAATGTCAGGTACCATACAGCTCTCACTGGCTTTGGGTTGTGAGGGATTGAAATCTGGGCTACAGGGAAGCTAGGAGCTATAGAACAGGAGGGCAAGGTCTTGCTCTCTAGTTCTCTGTGCCTCAAGTTCCCACCTGGAAACAGAGATGCAGCGTCACTGCCATATCCATCTGAGAGAATAATGCATAAGAGAGAATGAGATACCCATCCAAACACTAAATTAAATTTCTAGGGCAAGTGGAGGATGTTAGGGCAAGCCAATGTTGAGTAGTGAAAAGAGGAGAAAGTGCAAAATTCTGGAAAGCTATGACAGAAAAAATAGTTCTTGAGTGCTTCCAGAAAGTCCATGTATTACTTTGGCCAGCTCAGTAATATATGAAAGTTTCACTTCTGCTAATCTGAATTTGAAGCTGAGACTTAGTTTCTTCCTTCCTTGTCCAATTAGGCAAAAAGTTTTAAATATTATTAAATCTTTTATTTCCTACTTCTCAGTAAATAAGTGCTTAGTCTACTCCCATAAGTTTTGGCTATTGTCCCTTGTAGAAATTCTGGTTCTAATAATAGGAATTCATGCTGGAAACGGTGAGGTTCTTGCTTTTAGGTTGGGTTTCCAGCTCACAGAGGAGGTGGGAGACCCCCTTTTTGCACAGGGTAGTACTGTCATAGCTGGCACGTGATATGCATCCCACTCCACAAATCTAATGAAGCGAAGGATAAAGAAAACATGTCCTTGAACTTGAATATTATCATCATCCTTATAACAAAAAGAAGCTGTGATCTGTCTTAGGTCAACTTCAGAGCCTTAACTATGCCTCTCATCCTTACTCTTACTACTGCAGTGGTTATTCACAGCTGTTCTTGACTCTCATACATTGCTAATATTTTTTTTCGCTGGCATCTGCTCAGCCACAGTGTTGCATCTTACATCAATCCACAAGTTCCATCTCATCCCACACAATCTCATGCTAAGGCTAGGAGAAACACATGCAACACTCTATTTAATTCCTTCATCCTTTTCATTTTTTGTACGTCAGTCACATATATAGACAAGGACTATGGAGCACACTGGGAAGTCCATCTGCTCTACAGTAGCAAACATAATGAATAAAGAAGTTGTACCCAAAAGTCAATCTTTATCCACATACATGACTCTGTCCTGACTTCTGATTCCCAGCTTTACCCCATTTCGGATATTTCCCTCTCTTTAAAAGTAAATCAGCATCTCTGTATCTGTCTTTTGGAAACTTCTGCGGAGCACTCCCGCTAGGACAAATATGAACTGCAGAGTAGTAAAGCTGTGTGAAAGTCTTAAAAATCCTGAGAAACCAGCAAGACAACAGAGATGCCCACTTTCACATCCACTTTTGCAGGGGATAGGAAAAAATAGACTCACCGAGTGTCTGAAAAGCAGTATGAGCAAATGGGAGGAAAACTAAAACTGTAGAAAAGGTCAAGTGTTTCATTCTGTCTTCTTATTCACAGAGAGATGAGATGAAATTAATTTCTGCAGTAGAGGTCCTTAAAGAATCAGTTGGCACTGGCTCCTTCTCAGTTTTGGAGATTTTTAGTTGAAAGAGAAAGCTCTGGGCTCTAAATAAGGAAATATCCTGTCACATGTGGTATTTTGAAACCTATAAATAATTACAAAATTCAAACTTTGCATCTGAAAGTGAAGTTTCCATCCATTCAAATGCAAGTGGCAAGGTTTGAAAAGTCTGAGGTCATTCTGCTGAATTATTTTTACCTTTCTTGGTTCTGCAGTAGAATTGTACCATTCTGACCCTCTAAGACAAAGAAGCAGGGAGTGCACTTTAAATGGATGTACCTTAAATGTCATTCGTATATACCTGGCAAACACAGAGAAAAATATATGCAAATTTCCTAGCCAGATAGGTCTTCACTGCTGCAAAAGATATACTGATTTAATTTACCACAGTGAGCAGTGTTGACTATTTCAGTATGAAAAATTAACCCACACAGGACAATTTAATTTTGCTTTGTACTCTACAAACTGTGAGCTATGCATACACCTGCCTTTTATTTATCCAGGGTATCAACTAGTAGAACTACTGTGCTGTTATTTCATGTGACTTTATCTTAGAAGAACCAATACAAATTAGCCAAATCTTCACAAATCTTTCTGTTACCAATGATTTGGCAAATAAACTGCCTTTCAAAATTATTTAATCCATGAAGTACAAACTAATTTTAATACTGTATTCTTTTTTGGTACCAAGTGTAAATGAGACAAGGAAAGAGGAATACTTTCAAATTTTACAAGTCATCTGAAGTAATTTATTAAGTGGAAATGAACTATAGCTATGATGCACAATCCCTTAATTATTTTGACGAAAAGAGAGGAAAGAAATTCAGCTGAAATTGCCCTTCAAATTTTCTCTCATTTTTCTTGGCTTTATTATGAAGACAAATCTCACAGTATTTTCTGCAAGAGCAAAGTATCACTTAATATAAGAAACTCCACACAGTACAGAGTCTTTGGAGCTGTTATTAACATCAAATATAAAAATTTTAAATAATTATATTATTGGGATTTTTAAAATCTGTTTATTCTTTTCTTTTGCTTTTCCTTTACATTAGCCAGCAAACAGCACTGAATCCAGTTCAGTATTTACAAAAAAAGAAAAATATGTGTATTTTTTGTAATTTACATGAAGGGGGGAAAAAAAGTTGTAAGATCAAGACAACTGTCATTAAAAGTAGTTTGAGTACAAAATGCCATTTATTCCTTTTCCTCTGCAATATATTTTGTTTAATTGCCATACCAACAAATTGTCAATCCAATGTCATGTGACATCTCCTCTGCAGTTCTTATGCACTTTCTAAAGGTTTATTATTGCCAGAGATCCTTGAGATTTTTTTTCTTCAGCATATCATAGACAACAGAAAATTCACAGAAAACTTAAACAGCTCAGTAAACCTCTAGAACATTTCACTAACAAGGCACTGTTTAGTGCCCCACTGTTTTACTGGCCTGTAGCATGGACATGGTGCCCAGTTATCAGTCCCTTTATCAGAGGGGTGGAGGATAGTAAGCAAAGATATCCTAAAATGAGTGGTCAAGTGAAATAAAACCAGGAATGGATTCTTCCAAATTTATTTGGCAACTACTTTATTTTATAGTTTATTTATGGCTTTTTTAGTCATATGCCTTGTTCATGTTTCTATGTTTTCTCCTGTCAGCCTCTCTTTAAAGGTAGAAGTTTCATTAGATAACAAACCACATAGCATCTCCACATGCTAATTAAACACTGAAGTATTATTATGTAATGTATAGGTCGTTTATTGATACAGTCACATGTTCATAGCTGATAAAACCATTCAAAGTCATAGAATAAGACTGTATGCAAATATTTATTTATTTTGCAAAATCCAAGTTGAAGGCATGGATAAAAGACAAGTATTTCCATTTTATTTATACTACTATTGCAAGGAAGATATTTGTGTAAAGGGTATAAGACAAGCACAGCAATGGGGACAAGGAATTCACGTAAATCTCTGTTTATTCCAAACACCACTTAAGTCACAGTGTTCATGCTTCAGTACATGGTGAGATACTCCGAAAGTGCAGGCATTAGGGCTGAGTGCCCTGCAAAGAGTGCTCAGTGTTGCTCTTGACTCTGTGTGCGATGCTGCCACAAATTCCTGAATAAGTAACCCATATCTTTCTAGTCTACATTCCCACAAATTCTGTTATTTTTCATGTTTACCTAATTAGCCCTTTTGTACAGTACTAACTCAATAAATACCTGAGAGTATTTATTGAAGAGCACACAGCAATAATTCTTAATGATTACCAAAGGAATAACTGACAACTTTAGTTCATAGTAAAAGTTACATGCACCTAATAGAGACTAAGGTTGCCTTTAGTTCAACTATATTTTTTTCATCTTAACCATTTATTTTGGCTGTATCATCCCATCAGACAACACTGTATTCTTTTTTTTCTTGGTCGTTGGTGGCATCACTTCCATTGTCCCCTGCAGTTAGGGCACGGCTGTGTTCCAGCTGTCTGCTGCTGCGTCTCGCCTCTCTTCCAGCTCCACTTTGAGTTTTGATCTTGGATGAAAAATAGATCATGAATCCCAGCCCTAATAAAATGATGAGGACCAGGGTAAGTAGTATCCACATATTCAGGTGACCACTGGCTTTGCCCTTTTTGGCATCTGTAAAAAAATACAAAGTAAATAGAAATTAATGAACTGCAGCCACAAATAAATAGAAGAATATTGAAAACTATAATTTTTCCCTTAATTACCAGGGGGAATATCTATCATAAGGTCTCTGTGTCAGTCCTCCTCATAGATCTTACCATGCAAAGGAGGATCAAACAGGAATTGATCAATTTACCAAAGCATTTGGTTATTTTGGGGTTCCCTCAGCATCTTGCAGGTACTGCTAAATTAGGCTGGGAAAAAATTCAATGGCAACTAAGTAAATTAAGCTCTTATTTTAAAAAATAAATATAGATATATACACTAAAGAAATAATATTAAATTCAAGCACATATCTTTGAAACTATTTGGAAGGGGAAAAAAAGTCCTACCTTCCATGTTTGCAGCTGCTTTAAGAATAGCTGTCAAAGATAAAGAAAAATGTTTAGTCAGAATCTAAAAAGGTCACATTTTCTTCCTGACAATTTCATGTTAGCAAAAGGTCTGGTAACCTGTACATCATCATCACTTCTCCTGGAAACACATCTGTTAAATTAACAAAGATGAAAAGGCATGAAAGATTTTTAACGCTGTATTCCCCTCAATAAAACTGCAGTGTTTAGTATGTTAAAGCCCCGCTCTTGATTCTTTTTTAATAGTCAAAATATCTCCAAGCACTGGCAGTTTCTAACAGTTTTAGGTGGACTCTCTCTTCTCTGATTAATTAACCTTGCCCTTTTCAGCGGGTCTGTTTCCTGCGGGGACTGGGAAAAATTTGATCGACGGCTGAGGATGTGTGAGCTTTCCTGTACTGCACACAGCTCCTTTGAGACCCAGCAGGTCTTCATTTACCATCACTCATTTGCATCTATAATTACACGTGTGAAATGAAGCTTTCCTGTGCAGCTTTTCCCGGCTGTGCACAGAGGGCGCCGTCTGCAAGGCTTTTCCTGGCGCCTGGCGGGGAGCTGCTGGGAGCTGCTGGGTGATGGCCATGGTGAGGATGGACCTTCCCCGTGGGATGGATGCAGCAGGAGCCGGGATGGAGCCGCAGGATCACAGCAATGCACCGAGCACTGGTGTGTTTGCAAGCACCAGGGAGAAGCAGCTGTTAAATGTGCCCCATGAAAGGATGCAGAGCTGGTGGGATAAATATTGGTGATGGAATAAATATCTGGTTGTGCTGGAACGCCATTCTGCTGGAGAGCCTGGTGCCAGGGAACATCCTCTGCACTTTGGCACTGCAGGTCAGGGCTGCTCGCAGTCAAACCCATCGAATAAAGTGTGTGGTGATGGTGAGTTTCTGCTTTCTGACACGTGTGGTAGCAAAGAACTATAATTCGGTACGGTGTGTTGCCTGCAAAGAAAACTAGGCGTTGTCCCAAAAGTGGAATTTTCCTTTTCAGAACATGCCCTGAACTCTGCTGTGAGTGCTGCTTCCCCCATCAGCTGCAGGTTTGCTTTGAGGGGGAAAGGACTGAACCTCAGAAACATCCTGAACCCTGGAGTTGTGAAACAGGGCAGGAAATTGGACTTTTTTGCAGAATTAACAGTTAAACTCCAAAATACCACATGGCTGCTTGGCTCACAATATTCTGATATTCCTACTTCCTGACCGAAGCAGATGGTGCTCAGTTTTACAGAAACACAATATTAAAAAAAAAAAAAAAAAAAAAAAAAGAAAAAGCTAACCAAAACACTTCTACTCTTTTCAAAGGTCACTATGTGCTCTCTGGATTCTGCTTCCGCTCCTATTTAAATAGAATTGCTTCATCCATCTCTTACTGGAACAGCATGTATCATAGTACAGCAAGAGGAAGAAGAGCAAATTATTGATGCCACTCTTGTTCCAGAGAAAGAAAATAGGAATGTTAGTAGGAAAAAAAAAAGTGTTTATGTTGGAGCGGAACAAAACAACAAAGGAGTTAAATTTTTTTTTTCAGGAAATATTTATGATTTTCAGTTACTAATTAAATATTCCTCATAAAATGCAAGAAAATCTGAGGTAATGAAACAAGAAATCATGAACAGTAAACAAAAAAAAATTAATATTATTTTTGTCTGAATATTGAAACAGGTGATAAGCAGGACTGTAAATGCAAAGTTTTACGTCAGTCTTTTGTAATGATCTTGTTGCGCTCTTACTACTGAAATAAAACCATAAATGGCAAGAGCAAATATAAAAGAAGTCACTTACTCATTGGTTTCTTACAAATAAAACCCTTTTGGGAAGAGCAAGGCAGGACACTCCAGTTGCCCGTGGGCGCAGACAGCTCCACGCAGAAAGCCAGCTCGTCCCCTGAGGGCTGCCCCTCACCCCAGTTGACAAAGTCCAAGGCGCTGTTGTCTTGCCAAAGCAGCTGCCCTGGTGTTGCAAATGTTAGTATCAATACTAATAGATCCACAGGAAAGGTCTTCAGCTTAATGAATATTAACACAGTATTACTTTCCAGCCTAATAAAGCAATACTACTGTCTTCAAAACTTCAGTATGTGGTTGTTTCTTGTCTCAAAAACCATATAATTGCTTTCCTAAATTATTATTTGCAGATTTCTCAGTCATAACTTGGTTTTAATTTATATTTCTCAATGGTTTTGCCTAGGATATTAAAGTTTCAAACTGAAAAATGCTAAATTCAGACTTTTTATTAAAAAGTCTAAATTATTATTTCAGCAGTACTCAATGAAAATTAAGCAGCTTTTACTCTAATGCTTAAACATATGTTTAGTTAAAATTCAAAATTTTTTTTCTTAATAAACTCTAAAAAGTTTTTTTCATGTTTCAATGGGCTGAAAATAATCTAAAATAAATCCCTTTCTGACTTTTTGTAGTCTGATAATAGCATTTTCTTCCAGATGCATGTTTTCTACTGCAAGCTTTAGCAAGCAGCCTAATTTTCTCAGAGTCACAGAGGATCTTGATGCTGTGGGCTCTGTCTGGACTCCCACAGGTCCCACATGAGAGTTCCCCAGCCATGAGAACATGAGAGCCAGATGGGACTTGTTCCCCAACAGGAAAAGCTTTATCAGAGATCAGAAATAGGAGACATCCTCAGAGAGGACTGAGGTCTGAACTTCTACTGTACTCAATTGGTTGCTGAAAACCAATTAATTTTATTAATGTTTTTGTCCGTTTAATAAAGTCTGTTTACGATTATTTATAGAACTCAGAATAGTTACCATTTACATTTCTGTATATTCCTATCCAAAAGCCACTTGTCTTGCTTGCATATAAGTCTGCATGTTCTATTAAAAAGTTTGATTCATCCAGATCTTCTACAGAAGTCAACATACCACCTAAAAAAAAACCAACAGAAGATGATTGGAGATATCTCCAACATAGATACAGCTTGTAAAATAAGTTAGAGTTAATAAAAAACTTCTCCTGCTGGTAGGGAGTAAACAAAAATTTAAATAGAGACCACAAAGTAGTGTCCAGCTGTAGGGGAACAGCAAAGACAGTGAAGAAAGTAATCTGACTTGAAAGACACAAAAGCACAGTGAAGATGATGACTTTTAAACGCCAGGCACTATATTTTCAAATGATTGGATGATATTTTTCATAGGAATTATGGGTGATTATTTATTTGTTCTTCATGGTTTGACAGAATAATTATAGCATTAAATATTGCACAACCAACAAATCTGCAATTCAAACTGATGCATTAATTTTTTTGGCAGTGGTAGAGTAAGAGGGCTAAGAGAATCTAAAAAGATATGAAACAAAGGATCCTTTTTTTTTTTGGGCAGTATTGTGCCTCCTTTTCCCTTTCCCAGCCTCCTGAGACAGGGATGAGACGCTGATGGCTCAGCAGCAAAGCTGACAGTGCCAAGGTGCTGCTCCTGGTCGTGGCCAGGAACAGATGTCTCCAAGGAGAGGGAGGGAAGCATTTTCCCTCTCCAGGCTCTGCAGTCTGCCAGGGAGCCTTGCTGGTAGAGCAAGGGCTTCCAGGCAGTGCATACTGTCTTTAGGATCACAAAGCCAGCATTAAAAATGAGAGATTGTTTTTATGATATTTACCTGGCCTATTGTGTAGGGAGAGATATGGAAAAAAGAAGGGATAGGGCCAGAAGCAAGTGGGGTTTTTTTAGATTGCATAAAATTTAAAATCTTACTAAAAGCAGAGATTTTGTGAATGTAGAAATACAGCAAGAAACAAACAGCTGGAAAAATAAAACAAGGAAATCTGACCACCTTAAATTCAATATAACTGAATAGCACATAAGAGTAAAATATGAGACATTTATTCCTTATTATTAATATTTTTAGATTTTGCATTATTACTTTTCAAGATTTTTTAAAGACTTCTTTTTTATGTCAAGATTGAAACCTTGTATTTGGGTAAAAATAATAATTACCTGATTGAATGCACTGAGTCACAGACTGTGCCCAGCTCATTTCATTGGCATTGAAGTTATAGCAGTGGCTTCGGAAAGGAATCCAAGATATGTGATCAGATTCAGGACATGCTCCAATATCCTGGGGGGGATCAGAAGGAAGTACATCTAGAAGAAATGAGATATTACAGATGCTTTCATTCAGTAAGAATTGCAGTTCTTCATATGTGAAATCAAGCACTAAAACCACCTCTTCTTAAAAGTACTTAAAGTATTCTTTGGCATACAGTGCTAGAATTATCAGTGTCTAAGTCAAGAGTGACAATGAGAAGGACTGGTCAGCCATGAGAGGATGACTCAGTGTGAACCTGTGCCCTTTTGTGTTCTTACTAAATTAGACTTGGACTGTCTCAAGGATACTTGAGTGTTCAAGGATTTTGGTTGTAGTTTATTTTTTTATAACCAACAAATTTGTATTAATAAAAGAAGCATTAAAAAACAGGGGAAAAAAACCCTAGAAAACTCCCAAACTCTCAAGAAGTTCAAGTAAGTTTTATTTTAAATGAAATATCACATAAACCCTAGTTTACTGTAGAAATTTCCCATTTAATATCTTCCTCAAGATAACAATCCTTACATAAAATTCCTGAACATCTTTAAATCTGACAAAGCATGGAATAATCTGAGGCTCATTGAATATTTATGTAGTAGCTCTCATTTTCCCGCATGCAATTACAATATGGAAAGAAATGGCAGCATTGTCACTTAGTACATGTGTTTTTAAAACAAAACTAGCAAATTAATAACTATGAAGTTCGGTGCATGGCCTAGAAAAGAAATTAAAAAACAACCAACCAACAAAGACACCACAAAAACCCCAACTCAAAACCAAACCAAACCAAACCAAACCCAATCAACCAACCAACCAACCAACCAACCAACCAACCAACCAACCAAAAAAATGCCCCCCCTCCCCCCAATAAACTCTGAATTTCCATTAAGTCACTAATGAGATGTTACTCCACACAACTGAGAAAGCAAAAAAGCTTAGTCCCATCTTGAGGTTTTCCTGTAACTTTAACTGTGCAGTATTCCTCAGTGGTACCTGCAGAAACCCTAAGAAGTATGAATTTTTGTTTGGACCAGTAACAGACCCTTTTTCATTGGCTACAACTCTTTCTCCTTTATCCAGTTTTTGGAATCTAATAGCAATGAAGTAATAACCAGTGTAGGAATGATGTGTATATGTTGAAGAAACAAAATTTACTTTATACTCAGTGGACTTAATTGATTACAGACCTTCCCATAAAACCCCTGTCAGCAAAACATTTTACATTCTAGACTCAATGTGAAATGTTTAATGCTCCCACAATCTCTATGATCTGTCAGCCTGCTCCTGTACCAGTTATCACTCCAGTCCAGTAAAATGGCAGGATCTTTGCTGATGAGTGTCAACTCCATCAAAATAAAACACTGTTCATGCAAAATAAAGGTATGGACATTACCTGCCCAGGCTTATTCTTCCTTAATATATACTTAGAAATTTGTAATTCAGTCAAGGCTTTCAATTCAAGCGAGGTTTCTGCCATAAAAACAAAAGTCATCACCTTTACTTACCCTCAGATTTTTTGCAGACAGGAAGATGTTTTTCATTACAAGGTGCTGTTTTCCAGTGCTCAGAGAGTGCTAGATAGACACAGGCACTTTTCTGTTTTGGTTCTCCATAGTCCCACTTAGAAAAACTTATTTTCCTTTTATCGGTCCATCTATAATAGCCGTAATTCTAAAATTGAAAGAGGCATTTAGCGTAACTTTTCTACACTCGCACCTGCTGTTTCAGATAAATGCAATTATACAGGAACACATTTTCAAAGTGATGCAGACAGCTCAGTTTGTATATGTGTGCTAATGCTGTTAAAATACTGTTGAATCAGGACTCAGCAACATAAAAACAAGACACGTCAGTGTGTCTCTCATGCTGAAACAGCCCATGGAAGTGTTTTGAAGGCTAAATAATGCTCCCTGGGGACTCAGTATTTTTTGGGCAGTGTTGTGAGGTGGAATCACCATCCCAGAGGAGTCAGATCTCCATGAAGAGCAGCAAGACCATAGGACTTGAAACCTGTGGAAAGCACAGGTGGAAATGGGTCTCAGAGTTCGCTATGAAACAAGGATGCTAAGCTCCAGCGGTTTCAAGAAGAAGCATTCAGGAGTAAACTGCAGCTATCACTATGAAAAACCTGAGAAAATTTTTACTTTGTAAGAAGAAAAAGAGAAATATGCTGAGCAGGAATTCCTGAGTCTTTGTTTTGTCTTCCCTCCTCCCATTTTTGCTTTTCTGGGCAGAATCAGAAGAATTATGAGGAAAAGCGAACAGACACAGACAATATATTGCTGACATTAGGAGGGGGGGATAAGACACTACTTCTCACTCCAGTGTCTGGTTGTGTCAAGAAAGACACGAGATACACAAGGTCCTACTGAGCTCAGCATCATCAGGGCAAGGTCACTCCCTGCCTAGGGCACAGGAGGAACCACAAAGCTTGACTCTGTGAGAGCAAGAATAGCTCATTTATAAGTACCAGGGAGATGTCTGGTGATTCAAACTTGATCAAAATGGAGTTTTAGCTGCTTTCTAAATCATATTTCTATTACTCTAAAAACAGCCAACTTTGATATCACATGGACTTAAACACTATTATTTTGGTTTGAGTAGAGATGCCCTGTGGACTTGTGCAAGTGGAAGGATTTATTTTAAGGTTTGTGACTACCCATTACTTAGGTGAGCATTTTGTCTGACACACTGTTAAAATAGTGGAAATATGTATTGTTCAGCAGCAAGTTCATTGTATCAGACAATATAGCCTTCTGAGGGGCTTTATCAGAGTGTTGCTGCATCATATAATCAGAAATGTTGTTTTTACATAGTATTTATTATAAGTATACCTAGGGATACTGAATTTCAGACATGTTTTGCTATGCTATGTAACAGTGTGGAATCACAACTAGTAAAAACAATGAATAGTTAAGATGATTATTACTGAAGAAGGAGCTCATTTTTATTATCAGATCAAAGAACAATGCAATAGAAACATGAGAGTTAAGTGCATTTAGCAACAGTGTATTCACTAGGGAAGCTGAAGCTCAATTTGTCACTCAGTCACAGAGCTAATAAGACTGATTTTCACTCGAGTGTTCCCTGGCAAAGTGGTGGACCTGGATCTCAGTGTTCACTACTTCGGGTACGACACAGATTTTACTGATTTTAATCTTTGGGATCTAGCAGGTGTAAGAAGTGTGTGTTCAAAGGCGCATGGTTTGGCCCATGAAATCTTCTGAACCAAAATGTAATGGAAAAGCTACAGCTGCCAGTGACCATGAGGCACTAGCCCTACTGACCATCTTGGACCCTTTGAGTAGGGTCACCTGTCCTAAAAATGGCCAGCTGAAAGTTTACCATGTATTTTGACCTAGATGTCTAAGATTCACACAGAACTAGGAAAGAGAGTCCAGCACTACCAAAGGTTTTCATCCTTTTCCATTGCCTAAGATGAAGTTTAATGATTTCAGATAGAGGAAGTCAAAAGTTGTGAGGCTGTCCACCAGTCCTAGGTTTCTAAATCTGTTCGTGCTACAATTCTCCCTGATAATAGTAACCCAAACATAGCATTTAACTGAACTAACAATGAATTTATGAATCTTACCACATTGCTGTTGAGCCCAATCCATAAGGGCTCTCCGTACTGCACTGCCTGCAGCAGCAAAAATATATTACTGTAATAATCAAAAATGCTGGCAAGCTCTGAAGATTTCTCCTTGCATGCTTTTCTTGCTTCTTCCCAACTCATTTTAGAAGGAATGATTAAATAGCTGCTGTTACCATAATGGACAAAATCAGAACCTGGAGCACTAGTGGAATGGAACAGTTCAGGCTCTGTAGGAACAAATTTGAGGAACAAATTTGAGAGGAAGAGGAGAAAACAGTGAAAAATTACTAGCTGCTGGATAGCAGTATTACTTCTGAGTAACAGGCGAATATATCTTGGCAGCACAAGCATCAAGAAACAGCATTTCTTACTTTAAACCCAGGAGACTTGTCTTAATGGCAATTTGGAATTATTTTAAACTATGGTGTAAATAGACATTCAGGGATTAGGGAGAGGCAGAGAATGATCCATGTGTGTCTGCAGACATACACTGGCCAGATGAAATGATGTGAATAGTGGTTCCACCATGATCCACCCCCCAGGGCTCTCCCTGTCCCCCCACCTCAGTGCAGGTGAAGTTCTTCCAAGGCATGAGCACAGAACAGAATGTCCTCAACACTTTAGTCTCAAAATTATTTCATTCTAAGCAAAGTTTGTGACCCTGCTGCTACATCTTTCCCTTGTAGGATGAAGTGAAAAAGGAAACTGTATTTGTACCTTAAATTATACATGCAGAAGTAGAAGGCAAAGGCCTAGAGCTAGTGATGGTGACAGAAAAAAAGACGTAAACTGTCTTTGTGTTCAGTAACTGTTGAGGACACCCTGGCAACTGTTTTTGCTAGTGCCACCCTTGTGCAGCTTTCTGCACTTGCATGGGACAGAGCTGTGACTCATCTGACCCAGCTGTGGCTTCTTCCTCTATTTTCACTTGCTGCTCAGCAGTTCCCGCTTTTCGTTCCTGCGGACTCTGCAGTGTAGCTGTGCTCCAGATGTGTCTCCCATCCTAAGCTACGTGAAGAAAATCAGAACTTTTGCCCTTCTGTTCTTGTGATATGAAGATCTTTCCAGAGACTGACAAGCGAACTAATCAGTTTAATTGACCTCAGTTAACCCCCAGTTGGAAGTCACCAATGGATTTGACTTCTTGTATTTTATTTGCAAAATAACTCAATTCATGCACCTATATCTGGGAGAGCTGGGTAGAGCACAGATGACTAAACTTTTCTGTTAATAGAGAAAACAGATATTTTGAAGGCGTAGCCCTTCTAGGAACCTGGTTCGGGCATTTTTCTTATGATGAGGCAGGTGAATCCTGCCTTCAAAATGTTTGTGTGCCATGGACAGGCACCTGATTTGAGTGTGGACGTCTGCAGGGTAGGCCATGTCAGCCTCTAAGTGATGGCGGCTGTGCTGATAGGGGAGAAGTCGTAAAGCAAAATATTTTCTGTAGTCCTCAACCCAGAGTGGCTTTTTCTTCTGAGATTCCTGAGCCAGGAAAGTAGCCCTGTTTCTCTCACCCTTCCTACTACAGCCACCGTTGTGCACTTACAACTGAGGACTTAAGTGGTCGGATTGTTCAGTAAATGTTTTGCAACCAAACAAACAAAAAAAAAAAAAAGTGAAAAATAAAACTTACCGCTGTCCATCTGGCAAATGTAGCTTTTTTTATGCTCACAGTCAGTATTTTCCCATAATACTGCTTCATCTACTGATCTTTTTGTCATTGCAATGCAGTCAGTCTAGGGAAAAAATAAAATTGTTGCCGATAAAGTGCAAAATTCCCAGCAAAATAATAAAAATAGGTGTGAGGAGAAAAAGTTAATAGCTTTATTTTCTAATTTGCTGGCTCTTCTTTTCATGTATTGCTTCTTGGAAATTACATGCATTACATTATATATCTTAAGCAAAAGTACTTTCATTGGCAGACTGCTGCAAGAAATTTGTCAATTTGTTAAAATTCCTGGGAATGTATTGAAGTTATTTGTACTATGTAGTTAATAGTATTCTGTACTGAATTTGTTGCAGTTTCATTTGGATTCATGCCATAGAAGGAAAAACAATAAAACAAGAGTAAAAATCACAATCAATAAAATATTATCATTTTAATAAGTGTAATTAATTCTAGCACTGAAAATAAAACAAGATTCTTTTTCTGCAGTTCTGGACTTCGCCAAAGAAATGAGAGTAAGCTTAGACTCTAAAGAGGCCTATTAATTTCTGAGTACAGCTTAAAAAATTGATCTTTGTAATATTCAGTTCCCTTCATCTTTAATCTATTGAAAATATGATCTCAGTAGAGACAAAAGTCAGGCTGGTTACTCGAACTTTGGAGTATGTTAAGTTACTAATTTTCTGATTTTTTTTTTCTGTTTACCTCTATTGTAATATACTTCCAGTCAACCCTTGTGTATTTATCTCTGA
Source organism: Acanthiza pusilla (assembly GCA_036630365.1). NCBI lineage: Eukaryota > Metazoa > Chordata > Aves > Passeriformes > Acanthizidae > Acanthiza > Acanthiza pusilla. The sequence continues at coordinate 34,046,661 of JAXCHO010000073.1, read as the reverse complement.
ATGGGAATCCTTGCCGCCACTTTGCATAGTCAAAAACACTTCCATCAGTCCAAAGATATCTGTCCTCACTATTAATGTCATTCAGCCCAATCCATGTTTCGTTGGCAACATCCTTTAGGTGGAAGGTGAGGAAGGCTAATAGAAAATAGAGTAAAATGATAAAATAAAAAGTACCTGAGGAGTTTCCTTTCTTCAAATTCCATGTAAATCAAATTACAAATAAAACAAACAATCATCTTCTAAATATATTGGAAATATCAACTTCAGTATTGTTAAACTATGAGCTAATGACAAAATAGAAAAATTACAATGGGTAATTAAACAGAAGCAGTTTGATTTCAGGGAAAAGAATAAGGGGAAGGAAAGTAAAAATTTTTTAGATAAAAATTATTTTGGCTTCTTGGAAATATAGAAGTCAAGACTAAAAGTGAATTCAAAATATTAAATTATCTTTCTCAAGGTAGCATCAACTGCAGATATGTAATTTCTGATGGGTGTCTGTTTACTGTCTAACTTGAATATCTGTTAGCATTTCATGACTATAAACTATTACAATTTATCCCATCTTCCAAGGCCATAGGGAACAAACTATTCTGTTTCTGCCACATAAGATGTTTGCCAAAGCTTGGGAAGTGTCATAACATCTCACTCCAGTCTTCTCTCTGGATCAAACACCTCCAGGTCTTCCTTCCTAGGTTATGCTCTTTAGACCTGGGGGTCAGTTCAGCCTCATCATCAGATGGTGAAATGTGTGGTTTCATACAGTGTAAGGCTCAAATGCCATACCTTGCACTTGATTATTGTGTATGGAGACCAAATTTCCCCCTAATTCTCTACAAACGCTTCTTGCCGAGTGCCAAGATAGCTTCTCGTCTTCTCTGGATCCAAATATTTTATAACACTGTCGAGAGAGTAAAGGATTACACAGAATTTCAGGTGTCAGAGAGTATTAAAACCATGGATTTGAATTAATTCTATGCTAGTCCCTGCATGCAAAGAGGGGCAGATGGGGTATCTGCTGAAACACAAATACTGTGGGCCAGAAAGAAGGAGACCCAGCCAGTCCCAGTGATTGCACAGGATTTACAAACCTGTGGGGTCACTGCTGGGCAAGAGCGGACAACCATCAAAACCTTTGGGGGAATTAAATTACCGAAAAGTAGAATTTTTGAGGGACTGGAACTATTTCCTGATTGGGAACATAATTTGGAACAGGCAATAATCTCTCAGGTCAAGTTCTTTCAATTATACATTGCAGATGGAGTGCTAAAACCTGAGCTCATGTGAGAACTCACAAGAGTGGAACAGCATCAGGAAGAAGTGCCCTTTTGTGTGGTGTATTAATAACCCAGGAGGCTTTTCCTGAATACCAGTGTAAAATATTTTTTGTATGGCTGAGTATCTTTTGAGGGACAGAAGACATGGCTCTTCCCTTTCATGCCCTTTGAATGCATAAAACCTTTTCCCATTGATTGCATTGTGGGATTGATTTCTGGTTTTTCCTCTGTTGTTTGTTTGTTGGGGTTCTTTAAAGTTCATATGTCCAGGGGTTTTTTTGCTTAACTTAGCAGAAAACAATGCTTTCTTGTTCGTTGTATTTGATGTGACATTTATTGATGTTCATGTTACTCAGCTCAAGATGAGTTTCTGTGATAGCCAATTACTTACGAAAACTGTGACCTTTCATTTCTTCATATGTGTTACTCAGAAAAATGGGGTTACACTTACAGGTAAGGATAATGATCAGGATTTCCATGCAGTAAGTATGCCTAAAATAAGCAGGAGAATCTAGAAACTGACACAGACATTTACAAAAATTATAACTTCAAACATTCAAATCACCCTTTTTTTTGAGATTTAGTTACAAATTTGCCAACCTGAAAATTTACTGCACTCCTAACTAGAATACCACTCAGTAAATTGCTATAAATTAGTATAAAGAGAGAGAATTTATATCGTGAGATAGTTGTTTTCTTCACCTATAGCAAATCTGCTATATATGGCTGAGATTTATTACATACCTTATTGTTAAACAAAAGCCAAGTTTCAGGACATCCTCCCAGAGGTGGAAGCACAGTAGGAGCAAATCCTGAGTAAGTCGAATTTTGCCTTTCACAGATAAAGGTGTTTTTCACACCACAACTTATATCTTTCCAAAGGCCTGTAAAGAACGAATACAGATAATCATTGCAAAGCTTACAGAATGCAGAGGAACTCTCTTACAACCACTACAGCAATCAGCCCCAAATGGCATTCTTAAAGCACAAATGAAACACATTTACCCAAATACACTCCTCCTTCCTCTGCAAAAATGTTTCTTTCCTAAAAGTGATGGCACAGTTTCAAACTTGAGCATGTTACAAAAAAATGTCAGTATTGTTGAGTTACCTCTTTGTGGGGTAGCCTCAAATTTAGTATGCAACAAGCATTTTGAATTTTGGTGCTAAATCTTATCCATATATTTCTTGTTGCTATTTTACTCACCAAAATCTTCTGATATTATGACACAGTTTTCATCATTATTTGCAAAGTTGGGTTCATTTGGAGCCCAGGCAACATAATTGACTGGGGTGTCATCCAGCCATCTGGAAGAAACAAGGGCACGGTGGGCACCAGGCAGATGTCTCAGCCATCAATCACTCACAAGGGCTGCTTGGGCAGAGGGCTAAGCAGGGTTTTAGCAGTGACCAGAGGGCAAAGGCTCTGCATATCCTGGAGAGAGCCACAGCACTGCTGCTGCTTCTCATCTGCTTTCAAGGTAGGGTATGGACATCCTTTTCATCCCAGAAAGGTGTCCCCCTGAAAGATTTCTACAAGCAGACTGTTAAAACAAGTTTCCTACCAGAAATTTCAGAAAGCTGTTGGATGAGATGCTGCTCACACTTCTTGTTTCCAGCTCACATGACTTGGACCACTTGGGATTAATTTGATTTCACTCTTACATATACATTTTATCAAGTCCTCCTGGGCTTTCTCTGTAGCCATTAGAGATCTGGTCAGAGTAAATCTCACCCTTAGGTCAATGTCAAAAGTGGATCAGGTAAATAACATCCTAAAATTAGCCGCTTCTCCTCACTGCCTAAGCATGATTGCAGTTCTCTCAGTGTAAGACATTAGGTGAGCTGCATCTTAGCCATGAGGTTTTGTTTTTGGTTTTTTTTTTGTTTTGTTTTGTTCTCCCAAATTTGGAAGGAAAGTGCATTTCTCTGCTTAAATATAGAAGAATGTAACACTTCTGATCTGAGACATCTCCTGAAAACTATCCAGAAGGCAGTTGCACAACAGTTTTTAGCTTGAAAAACTAAAACGCAGCAATGCTCCCTAAGAGTGAGATGAAATTACCATCATTTGTTGCCCATTACCAGTTTTCCTGTACTCACCTGAATCTCTGATCAAAGCTGACAACTAAGCCAATGAAATATGATTTTCCTCTGTGTTTTGTGTACATCTAAAATGAAAGTAATTAATAGTTAAGCGCTAGAGTGTTGTTCAACGTCATGCAAAAACCTGAGATCCAATTAACCATACATATGTTTCTTTTTTTCCTGGTTTGTTTTTTTGTTTGTTTGGGGGGTTTTTGTTTGTTTTTTGTTTTGTTGGGGTTTTTGTTTGTTTTTTTGTTTTGTTTTGGTTTTGGGGGGTTTTTTTTGTTTGGTTGGTTTTTTTTGTTTTGTTTGGTTGGTTGGTTTTTTGTTTTGTTTTGGGTTTTTTTTCAGATTTTGAGCCTCACATAAGAATATTGTAGGCTCGGACTCTGGTTTCAAGCAGACAACAGCAATATGTGGAACATCCTTGAGCGAGGAACCCACTGGACAGGAAAGCAATAATCACTGTGCTGAAAACTACATGTATTAGAAGAGATAAGCAACCTGGGCTGTAACTATCCTCTGCTGCATCTTTAATATTTGCATACCATTTTCCTCTTCCTATTAAAAACAACAGTAATTTTTTACAGGTTCTGAACACATCTATTGGTCTGTGAAAAAGGAATGTAGGACAATAGCTCAGGACTCCAGCCTTGCTAAATATTTAGTATGTTCCCTTTATTTTATCATCTGCTCTGCTTCCAAATCCAGCTATAATTAATAGGCTTTCTGCTTACATATTGCCACAGAAATCGTCTTTTGCTTTCTTTCTCAATGACAACAAGATCTGCAAAGTTCTTCTGACAAATTCTCCGTGCTTCTTCCATGTGGACTTGCTCTTTGCTGAAATAGTACTGCTTATCTTCATATATAATCCATCCATCCCTGGTGAGCTGATAGTCTGAAAGGTAAAGAATCATATATAATACCTATAATTTCCTATTGGGTCTGTACAAAGTCTGAAAACTAGACAGTAATCTTTGTGAAAGAGGAAAAAACCTACCAAGTTTGTAGTTTGGTTCAGGCTTTATCAGTGTACCTGTAAAATAGAAGATTGTCATAAGCAACATTCCAAATACAAAAAAAAAAATTCAGAGAGATTTGCTTTACGTATTTGCTTTCACATGCTTCTTAAAATAGAGGGAAAAAACCCAAACCTTCCAAGCAAACTATGAATTAGCTAATGCATTTTCAAGAATTTAGAGAACATACTGCCATATTAAATTACGGGTATAATTTAGAAACATCCAGCTAGTGAAAAAAATTTGTAAAACCAAATTTTACAATAATGTATATCTAAAAGCACTGTATCAAACAATCCAGGATTCACAGTAAATTTGTGGTAGATTAAACAAACATTACTTTGAAAATTTATTTTAGTAATTTTACTTGACATGTTATGATTAATTTTTTTTTTATTTTCTCGTGATTAGAGCCAAACAACATAATCCAATATAGTAAATTCTAAAGCTTACCTACATAGTAGTAGACTATCCACAAGTGCTGAAAACTTAATGCTGATTTATTGCTAATATCAGGCCTAATTTGCAGTGTGTCAGTGAATTCTTCCTTTCCTGATTGCTTGGCTTTTACTCGGAAATTCTGTTTTTAAGAGTCCTGGACAGACAACTGATATCAAACCCAAGTTTCTGATTACAGGTTGGACCAGGAGGTACCAAATACGTTGTTGTTATTCCCAGAGTCAGCTATAGCCTCTCAAAGGAAGTTCTGCTTTCATATGAATGCCTGTTATTTTGTACTATTGGATTAATAATTCTGTTAGATTGCTCCATTTGTACTGTGGTTTGATGGAGATAAACATATTATTATAGAAATGACAAATAGTTTGATGATAAATAAGCAAAATTTTAAAAAAAGAAAAATCAAGTGTAAGTATTTTGGGATCTTTTAAAAACTTTCTTCTCAAGTATTTAGTGAACAGTAGAACTAAAATTATTTAAATATCTTCATTATTAATTTACATACGTCTGGTCATTTTGATTTTATTGTTTAATCCTAACATAACTGTAACATTCATTGCTTTCAGAAAGCTGGAGTATCTTATGTAAATATGTGTCTTAAGTGAACATGAGGGAATTAACATCTGAGTATGACTTCTTTCACATGGATCGTCACATAATCTAGATTCACAGTAACAAGATCAATTTCTTGAATTTTTCTTGCATTTGAAAGGTCACCTCAGATCAAGATAAACTGATCAGAGTCTCTATGTCGCTGTTTCTGAGCTCCTCCTGAGTAAGCTCTCCAAGAGCACAGAGGCACATCTGCATAAAGCAGCGTGCTCAGTGTGCCAGAAAGGGCTGCACAGGATGTGCTGCTTCGAGCTGGTGTGCAGAAATCAGGGCTTGGATGGTGCATTTGTGTGACTAATCTACCAAAAGGGAACAGGGATTCTTCCTTTTTGCTTGAGCAATTTTTCAATGTTGCCATGGTGTCTTGTTCACCCTTCTAGGGCTTCGTGGGCAGAGTCATCAAATATTAGGAACACTCAGTGTTTTAATATAGCTGCTTATCCCTTCCCCCTCCCTGTTGTGCCTCCTACTAGTTCCCGGTGTGCATCCAACTTTCTCTTCATTTCAAGAAGTTTGTAAAATCTCTTTCACCATGTAGATGCATACAAATACTCAGTTTACAACCAGGAAGCAGGGACGTAGAAGTAAGGCTGAGTAAGCAAAACAAGTTCTTTCGTTATCAGCTGTCACTTGAGCTCTTCAGCCCATGCAGACCCCATTTCCATTTCCCGCTGGCGGGCACCCCAATATCTGTCAGGTCCATTTTGTGATCTTGGCACCAGGAGTGGGAGTTTTGGCATTGGGGTCCTGCTTTCCAGGCTAAGCTGGTGGATGCAGGAGTCCATCAAGGTTACACTGGCCTCTGCTTTTGGTCAGGTCTTCAGAGCTGCTGGTTCCTATAGCAACTGATCCCTCTCTTGGTTCCCATCATTTGTTCCACAGTGGGAAGCAAAGATTTTTTTCTTTTTTGTACAGAGAACTCTAGTGTCCTGCATCTATGGCTATCTTGGGTAAGCCTGAAGCAGGGAGAAGTAGAGGGAGGAGATGAAAGGAGAGGGGATAAGTACCTTTACTTTGCAAATTTATTCAACCCATGTCAGAAAGAGATAAAACTAGCAATAAAGTAATAGGGACACTCTAACTTCCTGCATCCAAAGACAAAAGAAATATCTCAATTCATTCCTTTTGCTTTATGTGTTGCCTTCACTGCAACCAGTTTTAAAATGAAAAATTCCCAATATCTTTCTTCCTTTCAATTTGTTTAAATCCATAAAATTTGATTTTAAAACTTGGGTTCATTGCTGCAATTAAATGGGGAAGTAATAGTACCTTTTTTTGTTTCACAAATCCAATTAAGTAAATGTTCACAGCGCAGGTCGTTCCAGCGCATTTGGGGTGATCTATTAAACATAACACAGTGTTCGAGCTCTTTATGGTTGTTGGGTTCATCTTCTTCCCAGTTCTCATAAATTACCTGTGTTGGAAATACATATCAATTACTGTGTGATTCGAGCTGAATAGAAGTAATTGAGAATGCCGTCGTGACACAATTTCAGTATCTCATCATCTCAAGTACCTTTTTATGGGATCAGTAGGAGTTCAAAGAGATCTGAGAGGGCTGTGAAAGTCATGCTACTCAGGTTACTTTCCCCACCGCTCCCTGAAGAAGGTGCAAGGACTACATGGTATAGAAAACCACGTGTTTGATGAAAGAAACACTGACGGGCAGAGGGAGTCATGTTTATTTTGTTTTGTAAAAGTTGGCAACCTGACTTCCCTGTACTGCCATACAGCAGCGCCTGTTTTGGGATGCTGTGAAGGTCTAAGAGCACAGACTGTCAAATGTGGGATATAACATGGTACCAGGGATGAAGCAGAGGCAATGCTGTGTTAGAGACAGGGCACTGCAGCTATTCAGCTGCTGGATAAAGGGCTGCCATGCACCTGAGGGAGGTTTAAAGAGGTGAGAAAAAAGGCACTAAAAATATATATATATTCTAAAAGACAGAAAGTCAATTCATATCCAGCAAATAAATACTCACAGGGGAGCCATCAATCCAGGCAAATCCTTCATCAGGATTTAAGAGAAACAAACCAATCCAGAAACCCTGAGTGTTCAGTCCTTTTTCCCTAAAATAATTCATACAATATGAGTTTAGAAAGAGGGACCACAGTATAAATCCTGAAAAGTATAGACATGTGCTGCTTTCTGTCACACCTGAATTGGGAGCTGTGGCCCAAAGCCAAGCTCACCCTCTGCACTCTGTCAGGGGTTTGATAGCGCTCTGTGTTGGGCTAAGACTTTCCATATTTAAAAATAAGTTGAAGGGAGAGTGATGTGGCACAGAACCAGCTCAGGCTCCCACCCCTGTGGATGCAGCACAGCTCTTGGTTGTAACATGAGTTCAAAGACAGAGGCTTTAGCAAGAGTAAAACATAAATAGATGTTTGTTTGACTAGTAAAAAATAGTGAAAATTGATTTTCAACTACTTTCATTCTTGGCACTTCCTAAGTAGCTTATTTAATCGTTCATGCTCTTTGTCTTGTCATGCATATGGACCAAAGAAAATAGAGTCCTATTTCATTCACTGCAAAATACAAAGATTTCCTTCCACAAAGATTTCACACTGTAAAGCAAAGAGTCTTAACAGACAAATAAAACCACATTCAGTTGATCACAATACTGAAACATATTTAAAATGAAGAAGCGTGAGATCACAAAAATCTCTCAATACAAACATTTTAAATCTGTTTGAGAAAGTAAACCTCGATTCTCCACCATGTGAAAGAGTTTTGGTTAAACAGCTGTATATTATGTGCCATTGATACATCTTGACATTATGGAATATAATCAGAATATTGGTCTAATTTGAGGGGAAAATAATGTCATAATTTATATATCATAAGCAAGACACAACCATCTAAAGTGCTACCAAAGGTTAATTAAAATGAATTATTCTTTGATTTCAGGAGTCTTCAGTTTATAGTCAGAAAAATTCCACATTAAATCCTTGAATTTTTGTTTACATTACACAGTAACTCAAAGGATTTTTTGACTGACTTGGTTAAAGTAAGAATTGCAGACAGGTACAAAATGCCACAGTTAAAGCTGAACATTTTATTTTCTCCCTTTGAGAGAGGGACTAACATCTAAGGACTTGATCAGACCTAGAGAATAGCCTTGCTAAAACTTGTGATGAAAATTTCAAAAATATTAAAGCCTCCTTGAAATACTCAAGATTTTTTTTTAGAGCAATATTATAGGATGCAATTTCCAGAAGAAAATTTTCCAATGTACTTTAAAATTTGGTTGTTTTTATTCACTCATTTGTTCAGCTCCAGATGTGTTTTAAGTAATTTTTATTTAACATAGCAGGAATATGAAAAAGAATTCTTATGCAAGTACTCACGATGCTAATTGCCATAATAAAATTTGATCTTCTCTTGTATTGATTGTGACCAGATTTCCACCTATTTCTCTACAGAATTCTTCAGCCTCAAACCAGGACTTCTTTTGGTTTCCCTCTCTCACAAAAAACTGTTGAGAACAAAAAGTAAAAATAAATTACTGAATTTGTAAAGCTTATAAAATGCATGTAATTAAAATTAGCATCACTTTAGGACCCCTTTATTCTTGGGTGAGACAACATAATATCTGTCCACACCCTTAATTTTAAACATTAGAAATAAAAAGTGTAAACATTTTTTTCTTAGCATCATCTATTTTAAAATAAGGCAAAAGTACTATAGGCATCTGAGGAGAACAAAAGGTATCAGATTGTAGAGAGGAGAAAAAACTAATATATAACTTAATTGGAACCTTGACCACAGAAAGTTTCAAAGAAAGATGGAAAAGCTCAAACATGGACTTTCGCAGTAGAAAGCAGGAGATTTTTGAGAAAAGGAAGAGAAGGGTAAGTCAGTAAGATGAATTAGAAAAGACAGTATGGATGCAGAAAGCTGTTTGGCAATGTGTGGTCCCTGACTGAGGAAGAAGTTTTTGTGTTTTGGTACAAGCACACAAATACAAAATACACTTTCTGCCATGAAGAATGTACATTCTTGGACTAAGGATATGTTTAACAAGGCTAAATGTTTGACTTTTTTTGAAAATATAATCAACATTTAGTCAATGGCAGAAGCAATATAAGGATAATTACATGTGACATAGAAGCTCTGACCCTTGTAAATACACGACTAAAATCAACTCTGATCTCCCAACAGGCAGAGAGCCTCAGAAAAGAAATTGATGATACTTATCATACTTATATAAAGACATGGGAGAGCAATGCTGCATATTTATGTTTAATTCACCTATTTTGCCTTTTCTTTCCTTTTTTTTGCCTCTGCAAAAAGGAGAGCTTTTAAAGGCATTTTTATCTAAATCAAGAGTATGCTCAAAAGCTTTGCCTGCTGGAGAGTCACCAACTAAACCCAGATCCAAAAGCATCACAGTGAGTATTGAACACTGTGTGAGAAAACGTTGTCAGAGGCGCACATTTTCTCTTAGAAGCATTGTCTTATGCAAGTGATGCTGCCATCTCTTGAGATGCAATACTATGTTTTTTCTGAAGTCCTAAAGTCCTGGAAGCAAATAAATCAGGCATTTAGATAAAAGAAAGCATATTTATAGTGCTCTGTGTTCATCATTTTCCGTTGTTGACTTTTGCTTTATTTGATGAATTTTTTCCCCACGTTTACTTGCCCTTGAACACCATGGAGAAGATCATTCCCAAATAATGCCCCAGCGTGATGGTGACCAGGGCACTGACCCCTGGGCTGCCCCATGCTCAGGCTCCCAGTGAAGGTGGACACACACTTACTTTGAGGCATGAGTCTGCCTGGGAGGCTCTGTCCCAGCCTTCGGCACAGGTGGCCATGGGGACCTGTCCTGGAGGAGCAGGAGGTGGCACTCCTGCTGCCCGCTGTTTGCAGAGGTAATTTGATGTCTTCTCACAGCTAACAACATCCCATAATCCAGCTGCAATTCCAGTTCCCATGACAACACAGCCTTGCTCTTTCCCTTTGTGATGTGCAAAAGAAATTAGTAAAACCAAAGCCTTAATTGCGGCATAAGGAATGAGACCTTTGCTTTTGTTCATAGCAAATTATGAAAAGGAAGATGCAGATTATGCAGATTAAAAAACATCCTGGATATAAAACTATTTTAATACCTCCTGTCAGAGGCCAGATATGGGTCAATGAGTCTCACAGACACAGCTTTGCCAAAATCAGAGATTTGCAGCTTCAGAAAGCAAATCTTCCTTTTCTTGGCACTCCCGGGAATTCAGAGGGCAAATGGCTCTTGATTATATTTACATACGTAATGGATGACCTGAAAACTACTTTGGAGTTCTTAATATCCTGGTAACTCAATTGCAAGAAGGTTGATGTCAAGTACAACAGATTTGTTTTAAGGCATTACTGTCCATGTGAAGGCAAGAGCTCCCAAGTTGCTGCTAAGTTGTATTGCTGAAATGCCAAACAGTTTCATGGTCACTGCTCATTTCTCACATATGCACATTGTGGGTCAAAAACCTGTCCAGATTAATATTTCTAAATCTGAAATTTGTTGTTAACTGGTGTTTAAAATGGTGGGAAAAAATGAGACCATGGGCCTTGTTAACTCCTGCACACTATTGCCTTCAGTCTAAACAATCAAAATCTCTCTGTACACCTTGGCAGGAGGTTAGACCAACACCCGGAGCTCAGCTGTGACAATGCTCCTTGCCTTGGTGTCAGACACAGCTCTGATGGTGCTGACCACCCACAGCTACAGGCACAAAACACGGTGCCCACTCTCATTTCTAACCAGGGGACTGAAAGCACAAACCTGTGTGAGCTGCAGCTGAGCTCTGCCACAGGGGCTGAGCCCATGCAGAGCTTACCTGGCATTGCTGTGTTCCAGTGGGTGAAATGAGGAGTTTCTCCGTTGCTCCACCTGAAAGTCCCTTGCTCTTCTGCATTAGAGAGACCAATCCAGAAATGTTTTTCAGACCTCAGCCCCGTCAGACTAATCAGAAAGGTTTGCTCATTTCTGCAGTGGGAGAGAGTGTTCATTCACAGCCTGTTATGTTGCAATATTAATGTGACACAAACAGAGGTGTGTTAACATAACCTCAAAAAAAACCAGCTCCTCAGTGGAGTTGAGGCAAAACCCTGGTAGGCTTTAAACTGCAGTCAAACGAATTTAACATGGACAATTTTCTCCTTTCAGCAGAAGTAACCTGAAACATCACAAATTGCTGCTCTCAACGGGCTTCCAATTGTATTCAGCTTTTTTCACTGTCTTTCCAAATCCTTGAGGTGCCTCAAACAGAGCACCAAGACAGGACCAAGCTGTCAGCTTTGCCACCCATCACCTCTGAAGGCAGTCGTGTTCCTCAGGGGCCATGAAGACTCTGAAGCCTGACTGAGGTGTGGGTAGGTTAGAGATGACACATTCTTGGCTGTGGGAAAGGGCAGGACCTGGGCAACAGTTTCTACAGTTGTTCAGAATTTGGCTTGGAAGGTAGTTTAGGAAAATATTATTAAAGCTTTCCTATCATAATGAGAGAGCACCTGTCAATAAGTAGATGAAAATTGTATTGCCTACTTTCCAACAGAAAAAAACCCCAACTAATCAATAAACAAAAATCGCAACCAACCACTCATTCAACCAACCAAAAAAAAACCCCAGAAAACCACACAAAAACCAAAAGTTGCTTTAATTATGAATTGAAAGATAAGAGACAACCGTTTAACTCAAGAACCCCCCAAATTTGAAAATTGCTATAATAGATTAAGTAGATAGCCCTAAAATATCGAGGTGTTTGTTTTGGTGTTTTTCTCTGGATGGATAATCTTTACATGCATTGCTAATATGAAATTTTTTGAAAAGCATTGATAAAACACTGACAAGTTCAAAAAATGGAAAAACTTTGCAAGTTTCTCCATTAAAAACATTGATTTTTAAAAAGCAATTTTCCCACCTGCTTTCCACCGAAGCTAGATAAGCTTTGCTCTCTTCACACGTCTTATTTGCTTCTGAGAATGTCAGAAGTGCAGAACCCACCAAGTAACAGTGGAAACCATATCTTTTCCAACCCTGTGACAAACATAAGATTTTTAATGTGCAATGTAGAAATTTTTCTGCTCTTCTGTGTATAAATATTCAATTCTCAATTAGTTGCAGCTGAGCTTAAAACCAAGATGAGACTGGGTTGATCTGTTAATAAATAAAAGCTATTTTTTTTGCTGCTCTTCACTCCTACAGGAGGCCTTTTTTTTTAAAGGGATGAGATTAAGATCTTAGTTTTTATTTGTTTTTTGTTCACATAAGTTTTCAAAGAAAATTGTGACACTGCTATTTGCTGTGGCTTTCCAGTGCTCTTTAAAGATAAGAACACGCAAACTGAATCTGTAAGGAGCCTGTGATTAATTCAGGGCCACCTGAAGCTGCAGCTTTCCAGAGCTGCACAATCAGACATAATGAAATTCAAAAATATTACAATATGGAAATGAATTCACATAAAGCTCAGCCCCCCAAAGCTGCCCATGTCACTCCCAAGTACAGGGGGTGAGGAGATTTTCTGAGCCAAGAGGAATCCAGACAGTGCTTGCTTTCAGTAAGAGTGGAAAGGAGGAATTCAGTAAAACTGCCCCACTTCTTCCTGCTCTTACAGAGCTCTCCGCTGACCAATACAGATACAATGGTTTTCTGAATCACAGCATGGCTCGTCTGGGAGTGGAGGGTAAGGCAGTATTCATGCACATGTAAATGAACCTGAACTTCCTTGAGAATTTTCAGAACAAAAATGAAAAATGCACATATATTAGTAAACTGCTAGCAGGAAGAGACCGGGTTGCCTCAAGAGCAGATTTTCTCTGAGATAAAAGCACAGTATCCAAAAGAAGTAAGAACTAGTAAATTAATTCCTGTTCATTTTCCCAAAGATTATTTATGAGAAAGCAATTACTTTCTGGCAGCCTGGGTCCTCGATTGGCTCTTTTTCAGAGGATTGTGATGAAGGCTTCTTTTTACAGATGTAACCAAGTTGCTTATTACAAACATCAGTTGCCCAGTATCCATCCTAGAAGAGCAGGGAGAAGGAACAAAAGTAAAAAAAGGGCACTCCTAAGCATAACTAGTGTTATTAGACGCATCTGTAAGTACTACATTGAGATCCATTTAATGTTCTTTTGAGGTGAAAGAAGGAAATTACCATTTTGAAATCTCAGCATTACTTCCTACCATAACTTTTAAATGAAAGGGTTTGTAAAGATCCATCTTGTTTGGGGCTAATGGATCTGCTTTTAGAGCAAGAATATTTCACTACACTTCTGGAAAAAAGATGAACTAATGCACATCTGATAGGTTTCCAGTAAATCTAACTATTTTATCCATCAAAGAATCTGAATATGACTGACTATTTTTTTAAAAAATCCAATTTAATAGGAGTTTTGCCCTCCCCCACCCCATGAAATCTGGTTTAGGATCAATTCTGCTGGTGCCTAATACTGGCAAACATTAACATCATTCCATGATATAAAAGTTCTGTCACTAACAGCATGTATTTCATACCAGCATTTTCAATTTCTTTCTTTCAAAATAGTTAACACTTTTGGTGTGTGCATGTGAGTGCATGCATTTGCAGGTAAGTGTATCAAACAACCAAGCCTTGCACGAAAATGAAGTTTGTGAAGCAAGCAGTCAGAAATACTGCTGAATACAGAAATGCAGAATTTTGCATTAGTTTTTTGACAGGTGGATGACAGCTGAAGAAACATGCCCTAGTGCCAGGTCTCCCTGCCTCGATGCCATGTCTCAGTGATGTGACACTGAGGGACATAATTGTCTATCTGATTGTAATATGAGGCATGAAAATAACACCTATGGTACCCTCAGAGGTTATGAACTAGCTCATGCCCATTCCTCTCCCAGAGATTAAACTTTGCTAAAACCAAGGGAAAGAATTTAATGCAAAATTTATGGATCAGACTTTTCACCAGACAAGGACATCTCTTTCTGATGTCTCCTGACCTCTGAACTTCTCTTCTGGTTGATACAAAATTTTGGAGCAAAACTATTTCAAGATAATATAAAGAATGATACCTGAACAAGCACATTAGTAAGTGGTTTTGGGTTGATGCAATTATGAATTTGCATTGCTGTAAAATGAGTGGATGTCATACCTGCCCCTTCATAGCGACACAGTCCTCCAGAGCGCTCGTGTAGGCGGGATGGCTGCGCTGCCACTGGGTGAACGTCACAGGAGTCCCGTCACTCCACTCGAAGTAGAATTGAGACTTCAGGTCGTTCAGACCCAGCCACAGCTCTTCTGTTGGCTCTGAGGCATGACAAGAAATAGGTTTGGTCACTTCCCACTGTGCAGTGAATGTTTTCACATGCAGAACAGTAAATCTGGCATGTGGTACACAAGAGCTGGTCTTCTTGCTTTTATAGAAATGCTGTTTTCCTCTTAGATCTGTATAAGATATGTGCTGTGAAACAACATCAGATTCCATTCAGGAATGCTGATTCTAATGAACATAAGGCTCTTTACAGCTGGCAGAAATTTTTTGCCAATTTTCTGTGATTCAGAGCAATAAAATGGTCCTGAGCATGAAGACACTGAGTGGTTGTGAGTGTCCCACCTCTCAGCAGATCATACTGAACCTAAGCCATGACGACACCTCCCAGTACATCTCCGTAATGGGGAAATTTTGGCTCATCAGGTCTGTTCACAAGGCCAGCACCTGCAACAAGTGTCAGGACGGGTTACTACAGATCCAAGGAATATCAGAAGTTAAAATATATTGTTTCCCTAACCAAGAGGTTGGGGTCAGCAAGAGGTTTGAATCTCAGCAAGAAGTTTATCTTCTATGTTTGTAGCTCAGTTATAAAGCCTTGAACTAGAATATAGGTGCCAAAAGTGGAATCTTTAGAGATTTTTCTGTGTCTCTGGAAATAATATTGTTTTTTGGTTGTTTGTTTTCTTCTCCTCCTTTATAATGTTTTACATAGTGGACTTTTTCTTGATAAACATAGCTATATTTCTATGTTTATGCAACAGCAATCACATAAAAGAGCATGGAAAGTTGAATTCAGCCTTTCACTTGTGATATTTCAGAGAAAGCATTAATATTTAATGTGAAGTTTGTCTTTTATGTTACAGATGGAACAAACACAGTACAGGCCTACATATATACTCACTGTAACCAAGCTGTGACACTAGAAAGCTGTGTTCAGCAATGTTGTGGACACTTGCCAAATCTCCATCTTTCTCTTTACATGAAGACAGAGCATCTTCCCATGTTTTGGGGTCCCGCTGAATGCTGTAGCAGTGACCTCCGTACGGCCACCAACCATCCGTGCACTGAACAGGCCTCAATTCCTCTAAAATCACAATTTTTCAGAGAGGAAAATAAAGGACACTAGAATGAGGTCTCTTGAGTACTCTTTACAAAAATGGGACTATATGAATAAACATAAAGCTGTAGTTGGCAATGCAAAATATATTCAAATTAAAAGCAAATATCATTAAGGCACGGTATGCTAAATATGTAAATAGAATGACGTCTCCCTAAACAGAGAACCACTGAAAAATGCCCACATTGTGCCAGAAATACAATTCGAAATGATGATCTGGGAGGAAAGAGAGACCAAAGCAGACATCAGCCTCTCCTCTCTTTGTCCCCCAGAGCCACTCAATCAGTGTGTCCTGGTCTTGTGCTGCCTGCAGTGGCTTACATTAGGCTCTGCCTGCTGGTCTATGGCATCTTGCAAACAAACATATTTTTCAGATATGGAAAAGCATGAAGCAGTTCTTTGATAACTGCAGGTCAGTAAACCTTGTAAATTAGTGGAGACTTTGAGTAGTCTCTCAGTGGCTTTTTTATAACTTAAATTCTTAAAATAATTTAACGGGCCTTAATCTTTCTTTAAAAGCAGAATCCTATATTTCTTTTAGAGGTTAATACTGGAATAAAGATTCTCTGAAATTACTTCTCTACTTTCTTTGTTAAAACTCGTTCTTTAAAAGCAGCTGTTACAGAATTCCCAGGTGGCAGTCTCCAGTGGATCCCTCGTGCTTGGGGCACGCTGATAGCCATGCTGGAGTGTTGGGGTGCCCCAAGGATGCCGCAAGGTCTGTGTCAGTGCTGCTGCTGCTCCTGCTCGCATGAACTCAATGCATTGCAAACTGCTGGCATCAGAGGAGGGTTTTTTTGTTTTTATTTTTAAATGAATATATGAATAACTGCAATTATTCATTTGGAGCAAATGAGAATAATATTTCTATCATATTTATGCAAATTTGCCTTTTGGCACTGGTTACCATGACAGAGCAGCCACTGTCTTTCTTGCAAGAATGAATGGTAGAGTGATGGAACAAAACAATAATATTCACCTATGAATGTCAAATGCACAAAGGGAGGGAAAAAGCAGCATGTACAAGTCTGTGTGCTGTGTATAGCTGTGTTTTTTGAAGGTTTCTAACATCTTGGTTGAAAAATAATGTTGCATGTAAGTTCCTCTTTCTACAAGTCAGATAAAAACCTTTCTTTTTATTTGACTAACCTACCTTTGGGCAAAACGTCAGGCTTTGAACTGAAGATTCCCTTTTTACAAATGTAGCCTAGTTTCTGGTTGCATGCTTGGTTTTCCCATTTAGCTTTCTCTCTGGGATTCAACACTCCACAGATTTTCCCAGGGAGTAGGAAAGGACTTCCTTTGAGTAAGAGAGAAAATAGAATCTCACAGCAAAAAAAATTAATAAAAAATATTAACAGAAACATCATATTACTAGTAGAAACATCCACTTTTTATGATTCCTTGAATCATTAATAGGAAGAAGCCCTCCCCTACAGGATAATTGCCTTGTATTTTATAGGATGCTACCTTTATTCAATGCATTAAGAGTGAAATAATGACCCTCTATTGACTTTATTATCAGGATAGTACTGGGAAATTTTTAAATCTTTTCCTGACATCCTGGTGCTCACAGGAAGAAGAGCTGAAATGGGACCTTTATCTTGTGTCAAAGACTTCCAAACTTTAGACTATTGAGTTTTAAATTACATTGTCCTTCCAGTGTATCTCAAGAGTTTCACAGATCTACTCTCCTATGAAAAAGCTGGTTTCTGTTGCAGTGTATACAAACCTCTGTAAGTAGCAAAAAAACGGTCCTGATACAGAATTTTTGAAAACTTAGAGGAGAGTTTAATTGTTCCTTTGACATCTTGTAAGTTTTCCAGAGCAGGAGACTGTTTGGAATATCATGGCACAAAGCAAACACTGAAGCAAAAAACCCCCAAGAAGCAAAGAGAAGAACTCCCCGTGAATGAGGAACATCACAAACCCACCCTGTCTCTCTTCCTGGAGTGGCCCAGTACAATTTTCATACACTGTTGAGGAATTATAAGCTGGCTTCCTAAGCTTCTCAGGAATATTTAGTTTTTCTCCAAACAACATAGTGCCATTGTTGGCTAAATATTTTGCTATCTTTGGAAGATTTGATTTATATTCGCACTCTTGGACAAAATGTCATGGAAAATTCTGATCTCTGATGTGTAGGGTTATGTATCACTCCCAATGACACTCTGCTTTCATAAACAAGCTCTCTGTTTAGGTAAGAAAATAGAATAATACATTACAGCTGATATCCACTGTGAACTTTGTAATTTGAAAGTGTAATTCTTAAAACAGGGATCTAGATCTTCAACTCCTGTAAATCAGAATGGGCTTTCCTGAAATAAAGTTAGCTAGTACAGTTTTTGTCAGCTGGTGTCTTATCAGAATTCATTCAAAGATTACAAAATAGATACAGCTCTTACCTGGAGCCCAGTTTAAATATCTGAAAGGGCTGCCCCCAGCCCACTGCCATCCACTGTTGAAATTCAAAGCATTCAATCCAATCCAGAAGGTAAAACTAAAATTTTTTGTTAGCTCTAAATTAAAAAAAAAAAAAAAAAAGAAAATCCCTCAGTTGCATCTCTCTGTCCTTATTCTTAGCGAGTTCATATAAAATAAATTATCTAAAGTATGAAATTAGTATTTCTTCATTTAAATCAGCCCTAAGCCAGTACTTTCTGGGTTAATGACATGCACTAATTACAAAAAGTAAAATTTGTAAATACATCCATATTATTTAGCAGAGATCTTAGTAGGCAAATTAACATCTTATTTCACTACTTAAAAAAGACTTTCTCTTGCTTGCTTGCTTTCATCAGAATGTAGGACATATAAAAAAGCCCTGATTTTCATTAGGGAATTTTGCTAGAAGTTTTCAATAACAGATTTCATGGAGCAAAAGAAAAGAAAAAAAAAGACAATGTGTCAATAAGTTTTTCCAGCTTTTTTTCCGAGTGCTCTCAAAGCCTCTCTTACACTATTTGTAACCAAAGACACACCGTGATATCTGTGTCTGAAATCCGCTGGAGTTATTTGGAATTTATTTATGCAAATGTACCTACACTACGACCAATCCAACCACCATTGCTTGTTCTCCTGAAAAGATTAATAATCTTTGAAACACAGTGGGAAAAGGTAAATTTGAGGACCAGCCCACAGCCATGGTCAGGAATAAGTGCCCTTGCACAAAGGTGAGCAAAGGAAACCCTCCCGGGACAGACTGCAGGAGCTGCAGGAGCTCCCATCTGGAGCACAACACCGGCATGGGGATATTTCAGCCCCAAAGAGGTTTGTGACCAATCCTTCATAAAAAACCCAGGTAGTGGAAGGGCAGTTCAGAGCATCCCCCTTTTGGTGGCTGCTGAACCACCCCTGACACTCAGCCTTCTTTCTTCGCTGAGGCAGACGACAAGGCAACCAACTTCATCACAGTGTATTTTAAAGTTTTGTTCTCTGTCCTTTTACCTGCTATATATGCTTGCTCCTGAGTCTCTGTGATGCTTAGTAGCTCTGCATTTTGCTGCTGACAGCTTTTCCTTGCTTGGTGCCATGTTAGAGCTGATTCTGAGTTTATCTGATAGTGAATGCCGCTTGAAACATCTTCTGTCCAAAATCTTTCTCTGTCATCTGGAAGAAGTGACATAGAGCACTGTTCTAGTAGACTCACATATACCAACTAAAAGAAAATAAAGTGTGTAATAATGCAAAATCTCTAAAGATGCACACTATTAGCTGTCAGCATCAGAAAAAGATGAAATAAGTCTAGGCATCAATTTAGAAAAACATTTACTTTTTTTTTTAATTAAGAACAATATTTCTATGTTTTAAGAAAGGAGTGAATTGTTTCCCAATATTTGCTTTTGAGTTTTCTCATGCTCCAAATGCAATTCTAGGTAAACCAGACATATCTATTGATAGAGAAAAAGAGATTCCAGGGTGAAGTCAGATGAGGAAAGCAAGTGTGTAGGTGAACTATGACCCTGGAGGCTCTTCATGCCTGATGGATAGGAAGTCCCTCTTAGCTCACCATCAAGAGAAGCAGTTTTCCCAGATATGACAGAACCTGGCCCTTGACAGCTTGGGAAGCAATCAAAGCAGTCTGTGTAGCACCAATGTGCAGCTCAGCCACTGTCTTTGCAGAGCAGCTCACAAAACCTGGCGAAACTGCTGTGTCATTGGGAAGGCCATTGTTTGTGACCAGTGTTTGTGTCCTGAACTGGAGGGATCCAAACATAAGTTCAGTGCGGAAGAGAGAACAAAAGTGGGAGAGGTGGATAATTTTCACAGCAACATTTTTGTGTAGGTTGCCAATAGGGGACTAGAGCAAGAAATTAAACAAAAAAAAAATCAGTATATAGCAGTTTAAAAGGGAACTGACCTATAGAGTGTGCCTGAGGAATAAAGAAAAATAGGACTTTTCTGAAAGGAAGAGAAATGTCTAAGTGATCATGCTGATCATTCATGCACTTAAGTCACATAAAATGAGGCCTCCTCAGCTCTCTGGTTCACAAAGAAAAACAGTCACCTCCAGCAGCTGAGTCAGAACCTGTCTGGGCTGAAGCACTCTTTGGTGGCACCTCTTGCTCTCCATTTACTACAGAGAGAGCTCAGCCAGTGGGACTCGTGTTCAGTCAAGTGATTTTCATTTGGGCTGCTCTGACAAGGCTAAGTCCTGCAGGTGTGTGGCTGGTACCAGAACCTGGTAGCTCCAGAGACGGTTTGATCAACATAATTTCATGACAAGTTAGTAAACAAAATGCAGAACTTACTTATTAGTGGGCAAAATCCATAGAGTTTATCAGCATCAAAGTCTGCAGTCGTTGCACACCAGAGCCAGCCATCTGACCTGCCAGCATCTGTGCACTCGTTGTACTGCTTGTCTTTGTATTTGAAAGGGAATACACAAGGCTGGCCATTGGCATTTCCCCGTAATGTAAAAATTACTGTGGGGAAAAAAGTGTTAAGAGGACATGAAAATAATAATAAAAACATAAATCTAACTTTCTAGTAATGGATCTATCTGTCATATATTTGTCTAGCTAAATTGAGAAGTTATACAATATTTTAATTTTTATTCTAATTTTCTCCCTAGTGTAACTAGAGATTTTAAATAAAATGTTTGAGTAAAATGAGAAGTTCAAATACTGTGGTTAGAATATGATATATATACACTGTAGTCAAGTCAAATTCTGTGTTGATAAGTTGCTGATACATTGTGGTTCCTGAAGAGAAAAACTGCAAGTAGAACTGAAACAAGTTCACTGCATTGCTGTTTTCTGCACAGCTCAATAGGTTTACATTATTTGCTTGATCACTCTATCCATTACCACATCTATTCCTTCACTGTTAAAAAAAAAAAGATAGCTGACCAGAGAGAATACAGACCAGGTTGTCATGAACATATTTACACAGTAAAAGTTTTAGGTTTCTGTTGCCCATTTCTCTGCTTGGAGAGATCTTGCAGGTTCATCCTGAACTCAGATTCTTTGAGGTTAGTAGTGCTTCATATTTTTAAACTATCACAGTATAATAGGAGTGTTCTTTCATCCTGAAATTTCTGACGTAGACCCTCAATCTCACATTCGTGCACACTCGTTCCCCCACTCAGCTATCCACTCAGCACTGCTTCACCATTTCCCTCCACAGCTATACCCAATGACTGATATACACCTTCAGAGAAGAGCTGTCCTAATTTGGTCAGGCTGTAGGGGAGGAGCCAGTTCTTCCTCCTCATACCTCATGTCACAGGCAGAAAGAGAAACTCAAACTTCTATCATGAAATCATGTAAACCCCTTGACTGAGCACTGCACCAAGGGTGTGAGGAGTAGAGTAAATGGAATGAGCTCCATGCTACCTTTCATTTTTCATTTCATCATTCATCTTTCATTTCCATCCCATGCAGTGTCATCTGATTTAATATTTCCACAGAATGAAATTCCAGTTTAAAAATCCTGCTCTTATTACCTCCATTTTCCCAACATCCCTACACATCCCTTCTTTCAGTCTGTGAATCAATAACTGCCAGGGTACTCCACATACTTTTTGGATCATGTATCAAATCTGATAACAAATACAAAATAATCAATCCATGCATTAAAACTGTAAAGCATCCCAAGGAAAATCACTTTCATATCCAATTTAATAGAAAACCAACAGGAAACTTACCTGATGACTGTAATGAACCATGCACAAGGGAAAGGAAAACTAGAAACCTGGAGAAACTCATTGCAAATGTAACTTGCTTCTCATTCTTCTACCAAAAGTTGGACTAGAGGATTGGCAACATATAAAAACCCTTCTTTCTGTGGATAATAATGGGTCCTTTTCTGTGTCAACGGGCGGATGGATAAAAGTCTGTCCTCTAAATAAGGAAATGTCCTGTCACATGGTATTTTGAAATAACTGGAGGGCACATTGTAAACACTGCTCTCTTGGATGAGCTAGTCCCTTCCAAACCTGAAGTCTCCGTCCTTGTAACTAGAGTTGGAGACATCTGTCTTCTTCCGTGACATTGCTAATATTAATACAGGTTAGTTGTTGGGCTGCTACACAAGGCAGACCTGGAAAAGCAACTTGAGAACTGGGGACAAGAAACCTGCAGTGAAGCAGCATCAGTTAAAACTCTCAGCCTGTGATTTAACCATTACATCTCAGAAACAAAGGGAGATGAAATCCCAGTGGTTCAGTACATTGCAATAAAGTCACAGCACTTTATATCTGCAGGAAAGAGAGCAAACTTTACAGCATCTTTAGCTTTCGGTGCATTGTGATTTCTTGCTCACTTTGAGGCTACATTTGCTCTTTTTTCTACATGGTCACACTGGTTTCTTTAGTCCCAGTTTGGGGCTGGGCTGTTCATAATTGCTTGTCAAAGACCTGAAAAAAGTGAAGATGTTCAGTACTGTATGCTAGGGGTAAGCTTCCCTAAGACAGAAGGGAAACTTTTCCCTGGAATATTTTAATATTTTAATCAAGGGAAAGGTTGTGTTTATCCATCTGAGAAATTCCTAATGAGGCCATTCCAGGACAAAGCCAAACACAAGTTAGTTGGAAAAGCTCATTTTAATCTGGGAGCAAAGTGCTCATCTGAAGACTTGTATTGGCGTGGCAATTCTTGTACAATTACGCTGCAAATCCATACTGGCAAATGTTCACAAGTCCTACTGTTCCTTCTGTTTATTTACATCAGTGAAATTAAAGAAGCTGTGATAACGAAATCCAAAAAATCAAGAAGTGAAATAGCCAGTAGTGAGATATATATAGAAGCTGAACAGTAAATGTCATAGGAGGAGCAAATATTGTTGCTATTATTTTTTAAAAAGTGGTGGGGAAAATAATTGCAAGAGCTGAACAAACTTATTGACTTGGCTGTAGAGTGTAGTAAGAGAGAAAAACATTTTATGAAAAAAATGTCTGGACTACAACAAAAGTAGGAATTGAATGAATTGTTTAATAATAACTATTCTATTTGCAGTTGACATTCAGGGCGGGCTTAGTGTGAACAAGGCTTGCAAGAATAGCTCTAAGTCACAGAGCTGAATGGTGCCTCAGGCACAAATGTGGTGGGACACAAATAGAAGCTGAGTTTCCTGAGTGAAACCATATTTCAGATACATCTAAAACAACAAAATGAAATAGCTCCAACAAAGGAAATCCCAAGGGAAAATACCTGGAGGACACAATTCCTGCCCAGTTCTCTCATTTGCCTCACAAAGTGGATCTGGTCCAAAATGGGCTTTTTTCCCCTCTCAAGTAAATGGATGCTTGTGAGGATTCATCCAGGGCTACAGCAATGGAGGAAGATTAGTACAGACACTGGGATAGGCTAAAAGAGGAATTGAGTACTTCAGAGCTCCCCTGCTCACATAACCAACCAGCTTCACGCTGCTTACAAAGTTTTTGGGATCAGTACCCTGTGTGCTGCTCAGCACTTTGTGCAATAACCTTTTCTCAGCAATGCCCTACATTCTTGTATTTACACCATGAGAACTGGAGTTCAGTGCCTAGGAAAGAAATGTAATTATTTTTTCTTTTTTTCTTTTCTTTTCTTTTTTCTTTTTTTTCCCAACTTCCCAGCTTGCTCAATAGACACTGTGCAGCCTGAGGAAGGCAAGTTGTTTCCTGGGGATATCTGCTAAACACCCTTTCTCATAAAGTATTGTATTTACAGCTCACTTGAAAGCTATTTTGTAGTGCTGTCTACTGTTTTTCTGACATCTTAAACTTAGGCTCTTGCAGGTTTCTAGTACAGAGCCATCTGCTGCATTCCTTAGTTTTCAGTTCCTTTTTCTTGCATTTAAAAATGGCAACTTGGTGCTTATTCAAGCTAAATTCAAAGTGGTGGGGAGAGAAGCCCTCCTTGTTATTGAGAAAAGAGTTATTGTGCTGACAGGAGCACCTCCCTTCCCCTTTCGCCTCACTTGATTCACAGGGAATGCTGAAGCTGAAATTATGCTCATAAAAAACTTATTTATTTATTTCAAAGCATTAAGAAAAAGAAGGAGGAATATAAGGGTCAGAATATTTTAATTCATGCAAGTAAACATAATACAGCTAATAATCATATTATTGCATTGAAAAATGTTTACAACTTACACTTGGACTTAATATTCTTTGCTGACATGAACTGTGTTTTCCATAGCAGAAAATGAACAAGACAAGGTTATCTGAGATAAGTATATGAAGCAGTTTTATAAGTGTAATAGGATACACCCATAAGGAGCAATAAAATGCTGGTCTGATTCAGTGAAGCCTGTAGGTCAAATGAGTTCAAGTTTGCAAGAGATAGACAGGTTCTATTTCTTGAGTCCTTTTTAGTGTCCACAAAGTCACAGCAATGCAGTTCTAATAGGCATTCACACTTTATTGGACATTCATTCTCACTAGTTTACTTTTATAAACCTTTTTCAGTACATATATTTCCTTTTGACAAGTTTTTTGCACTACTGTCCTTGCTAAGGCACTTGAGAACATCTTGACCATTACAAAATTATGACATCAAAGCATAATTCTGATTTTGTAAAATATGCATGACAAAAAAGAATGAGCTAGTACAAAAAGAGAAAAGTAATTTAAGATTATACTGGATTTCACTTAAGATCTCACTAGAGACATTTAACAAATACATCCTTTAATTGTGAGTAATTTGCTGCTCCAAGGAACATACCACAGGACCTATTCTCACCAATTCTTCAGTTGCCAACACATCATTTTAATAGTGTTTCATTCCCAGAATCTGTTGAGAGCTGGTTTTGCCTTTTTCTTTTGTAGAAATAGGCTGCCATGCCAGCTCCAAAAACAGTTAAAAAAGCCAAGAAAATGAGGGGCCAAACAGAGACGTGAACAGGTGGGTGACTCTCTCCATTCATTTCCTTGCCTGAAATGAAATATAACTGTGAGAAACCATAGTAGTTTTTAATTCCACATGCAACGTGAAAAACATGGAGGAGATGCTCTCCTGCCTGACCTTGAAGGCTATGAATCTGAGCCCTGAATTGTTGCTAATCAGTAGTCAAGTCTCTGTTCCTAAAGTTAACATGGTTTTAGTGGATCTGGATTATAGTGACGTACAATGCATGTGGTGGATGCTTGTAAGAATTTAATGAAAATGGATGCTTTAGATGGATAGGGGATGCTAATTATTTGAAATTAGTTTTACAATATTTTTATGTTACCTTATTTACAACCGTATCTTTGCAGAAACTTTCATATACATCTACATGGTTTGCAACAGCCTGGCTCAAGCACTCTGTAGCTGTTCTCAAAGTTCTTCTCAAGCTTGGTCACTGCTGAGCTCATCAGTTCAGGGTTAGCTCTGCAGCTCACCCATTGGCCAAGAACAAGCGAGTACTCCTGTACATGTGAAAGGCTCTGTGGGGTTACCCTGAGGGGTTGATAACCATGCCACCCTCAGCAGGACTTCTTCTCTAAAAGAGAGTGCTTTGGGGAAACTCATTTCAAGCTCTTCTATTTAGATTTTGTTAATTTTCTTACGAAAGCTCTTACCTTTTTGCTGTATAGGACTCCCTTTCGATTCAACTTCAATGAATATCAGAGAGAAATGATATGACACTTTATTAGAATCCATAAGTTTGACTCTTTTGCAAAAATAGTACAGGAACAGAAAACCCTGAAGTACTACCATTAATAACATGTATCTGCTATAAAAGGCAACAAAGTGAGGCTAAAAATACATTGTTAAGCTTTCACCTTCCTACTTAACACTCTTATCCATTCTTCCAAGGCTTTATATTGTTTTTATATTAACAACATTAAAATACTGACTCTTCTCTATGTTCATTCAAAATACCTTTTCACATTTTTCCTGAAATATTAATTTTAATGTACTAAGACCATGATGCACCACTCTGGGGCTTAATCTTACATGGAATATTTTAGGAAGATCTACATGTCTAGTGCTTACAAAACTCTTGATTCTTAAATGTCTTCCCTAGAAAACGTCTACTGAATCATAGGAGTAATATTCTTATTTGCCTTTGTGTAAGATAAAGACAGAGAAAAATAAAAGGCCTTTATAATTTTTTTTGAAGTATAAAAAAATAGTTTGGCACTCAGAAATTAAGAATTATATATGTAGAATTAAAGATTTCTAAATTATCATGAAAATATTTCTCCTCTTGGCTCTTTTACATTACAGTTTGGAAACACCCTTGATACTCAGAGGAGAATTTATAGAGGCATGAAAGCAAACAGAATGCAAAATGAATAGGTACAAATCAACAGTAACCCCTCCCTACCTAGGAAGGAAACAGTTACATATGGAAGCACCTTAGGATTCAACAGATGCACTCTAGAGATTCCCTATTATTTTAGTACTATGTAAGATGGAATGTAATTTGGATGTTTTTAGTAACTCTTTAATAGGGATTAACTGATTTACTGTCGTGAGCATGTGCTGATTTAAGTACAGAAATTAACAGTGCATGGGGAGATGACTGTTACTTGGTTACACTTCAGTTTCTGTAATTAAAGACTACTTGGAAAATGAGTAAATGCTAACCCCAAATATTCAGTTATTTTTCACCACCTACTGTGTCTTGAGATGTCTTTAGTATGGAAATCAAGTTCTTTCAACTTTGCATCTGAATAAATGAATTTTAGAACTGGCTTTACAGCCAGCCTTTACTTTATTTGACAGAGAGGTTCCCCGTGGTTTATTGGGTACAATGGGCAATGCAAAAGCTGGAAAATTAAACCTGATCTCACAGCTACTACAAAAGAAAGTAAAACGGTTTAAAGATGTCTACCTACCATTTTTTGGGGTAAGATAGATTGATTTTTAACACCTAAGTTAAGAGAATGGAATTACAGTGCTTTCAGACAATTTCCTTTGTATCTCCACTTGGTAATACTTCATGAAGTTTTTTACCTCTGAAGCATTAATCTGATATATACAGTATTGTGTGAAATTTTCCAGAAATGCTGATAAGACAGCTCCTGTAATGAATTGAAGTTTTCATTTAGAAGGAAAGTGTTCCTCATATTATTATTGCAACACAAACAGGTGACCTTTTAGTATACCTGCAGCATTATTGACTTATAGGCTGTTGAATCAGGGCCAATATGAAGCCAGTTTGGGATGTTAGGAAGTAATAATTTTTGAGAATAACAAGCTGGAAGAGGAAAATTGATTATTCACATTGATTCCTCCTTGCAAGGGTATAGCAACTTCTGCAATACTTAGTTCTTGGAATAGTCATACCCCTGCATGAGTGTTTGACAACACAATTCCTGTGTTGGGTGCTCAAAAGTTGCTGAAAGTTTCATTCTCAGCCTAGGCTGTTCAGGATGTGACCCTATTCCCATGTGGCTGCAGACAGTGATGTGAAGAGCTCACAGTCTGCAAAAACAGGCAGCTACAAATGGTTAGAGAAGTGGGACATGCCAAACAAAACTGCCAGAAATTACTTCCAGACCTGTGGTGAAGGGCTGTAAGAGTTACTAGTGAACAGATCTGCCCTGTCACTAAGGGCTGACACACTGAGGACCTACCTTTGGGTTTTTTGCAGATAAATCCTTTTTCAGAAGAGCAATCGCTTTTGTCCCAATAACCAGATGGTGCAGTTATTTCAACGCACTGATGCTCCACACTGAACTCTTTCTCTTCCCAGTTAACAAAGTCCAGCGCAGCATTATCTAGCCACAACCACTGGCCTACAGAGCAACAAGAAGAGTAAAACAAAATTAAAATGTATCTATTTCATTAATATTTTAACTCCTTAGCTCAGCAATTTACTCTAAAAATCTATATTAAGCCACTTTCCAGCAGAAACCCATGTTTTTTTGTAAAAGTACAGTAATCCTCAATTTTCTCATATTAACAATGCAATTTTTCATTAAAAATTAAAAGTAAGACATACCTTCCACATTTTGGTAAAGTCCTATCCAAAAGCCTCCTACTTTATTTCCAAGTGGTTGAATTTTATGGGTCAGAAAGTGAGATTCATCCATGTTTTCTACTGAAACCAAGGTAGCACCTGATAGGCATAAATAAAAAAAGTAACCTATATGAGCGATCACTGTAATGACCTAGTCTTTCTAGTCTGTACAAACAATAGGTTCTGGCAGTATTAATGCTGCTCTGTTGGTCTCTTCATTGTTTCTTGCAGAACACAATGACCTGGAGGTGCTTAGAGGCCATGCCCCGCCCACTGCTGCGCCCAGGATGGTATCCCAGAAGCCAGGAGCTGATGGGGAAATCCATATGCAGGGAAGCTGCAGACCTGAGAGGACAAAAGGCTGCAAAAAATCACCCATGTCAGCTTACTTTCATTGTGCCAGCCTTGGAACAGCTTAGTAGATTTTTAAAAAAAAAAAATTTAATCAATTTTTTTACATTTTTATGTGAGTTTTGTATAAACCTTGGTACAAATCTTGTTAGTTGATAATGAAGGCTCTCACCTAAGCGAGAACACTCAAGGGAGGCTAGTGCCCAGCTTCTCCCAGCTGATGCTTCGAGGTAGTAGCAGTGATTGTGGTAAGGGATCCAAGCTTGGAGTTCATCTGCTTCAGGACAGTCTCCAGGCAGCTGAGCAGGGTCAGTTGGAGCTATCTCTAAAGAAGCCATATGGTATGAAATTGTTATTGCATTGAGTCATCTCTGATTCTGTAATATGTGTGTAAATAGTGTGGGATTCCTCTCACCCAGATTTAGCTATCTGGACATCTACTCCTGACTAGTCCCACATTCCCCCAAGCCAGACAACAGGGAGAGCCAAGCAGTCAAAAGTGTGAAACATCTTTTTCTCAAATCACATTTCTTAGGACAAAGAATCAAACTGCATCCTGCAACATCTAACTAACTGCCTTGGCAGTACTGTGAGGAAAGCAAACCCTGAGGGATTACACAAATCTCAAATTTGCATTATCACAACACAGAAAGCTGTTGTAAGCTAATGAATCATTAATGCCACAGTCCCATGTTGTCTGGCTGCCTGGTCTCTTCATGTTGTCCCTTTATAGAAAAAGAAGCCATCAGCAGAACATGCTTCTGCCAAATTAGACTCTGTTTCTGATCATGGGTGCAAGTACAATTCACTTCAATGGATCTGTGGTTCTTGCACTGCATAAGCAGACCAAATGTATGGTTTTGAGTGGCAAAACCTACTGTGAATCTCACATCAGCAACAGACTACATCATGCAGCCTTAAAACTTAAAGGAGGGGAAACAGCATGATTCTGCAAAATCTAGATGTAAACGTGCCTCTGTGTATATCTTCAGAGAGTTAAAGTATCATTCACATTCCCAGGGCTCTTACACCTACATCAGAACAGTTTTAGCTCCAGCAGCAGAGAATGGGAGTGAAGCTCTAGCCTGTCCTTTGGCTCAGTGGCACGTGTGTGTGTGTGTGTGTGAGCTTCCCCAGCTGCAGTGCATGCAGTCAGTGCACAATCCCAGCACTTAAATTACACACAGACTCGTGTGATTTATGGCCACGCCTAGGAAAGTGCAAGATGTGCCTTGAAGATCAATCTTCATCTCATACAAACAGTTTTACCATGAAAGCAGTGCAGCATATTCATTTGCACAAGAGACTTTCCTAAGTTCATGCATCATCCAATAGTAAACATCCATACTCTGCAGGGAGCTCAGTGCCACCCTGAAGCACAGTCCTCTGCAGGAGTGGCCCAAGCTAGAGCAAAGTCTTTAGGATTAAGCAGACTCATGGAATTAGCAGTGTGTCTTTAAAATTGTTACATGCCCTTGCTTACCATCTGATATCATGCAAACTGAAAAGTAGCTTTCATTGCAAGATGCTGTTTTCCAAGTACCGTCAAGATCCAGGTAAACACAAGCGTTGTTCTCCTTTGGTTCCCCTGCTGCCCATTTTGTGTACCTGGTTTTCCAGTTATTGGTCCATTTGTAATAACCACCAGTCTGAAAACAAAGACATTCTGCTAATAGATTTTTTTTTTTAACATAAAAAGTTCTGTCACATAAACACAGTGTAAATATAATGACATGTCTATTTGATTAGTCTTTTTTTTAAAGCCCTGTTTCTTTAAACATCATTCACTGTCCTAG
This sequence comes from Acanthiza pusilla, assembly GCA_036630365.1. NCBI lineage: Eukaryota > Metazoa > Chordata > Aves > Passeriformes > Acanthizidae > Acanthiza > Acanthiza pusilla. Next base: position 34,016,323 of record JAXCHO010000073.1, on the reverse strand, counting down.
GCAATGTCACTGGGCAATTTGGGTTACACAAAAACTACATGAACAGTGTTCAACACTGCATTGCTTTTGGGAGGGTTTTTCTGAAGTAACAAACTTCTACAGCATGGCAAGAAAGTCAAATGAGGCCACCTAAGGTCATCTAGTAAATCCTATATCAAGAGAAGCAATTACAGAGAATTTGTCCCCTCTGCTCTGGTTTATTTAAATTAAAATTGGGAGCTATTTGTGCATCAAGATTACTTGACATTAAACAGTCAGCTTAAATCTTTAAATATCTCCCTAATACTCACAGTAACTTTTATTAATATAATAATAACTCCTAGTATCTCCCTGTTAGCAGGGTGTTTGACTTTCAGGATGGCCAATATGACAGCTGCATTTTCTGGCTTGTGACTTTCCGTCTGTGCCTTGGCTTCTTTTGCTGTTTCTAGAACTTTCTACTTTCATCTTTTGCTTCTTGGATAACCTCTTCTGTGATTCTTCACTCCATTTGGAGGATGAAAATCCTTGACTAATCCAAACAGGAGCATCTGATTTTTGTGCATTTACGCAGCGAAGCCATGCAGAATACAGTTGTTTCAGCACTGATATAAAATGGTTATCCAGAGGACTATCAGAGCAGGAGAGCTCTCTGAGCACCTGCACCTCCCATCTACCCAGCGCTTACCATATTGCCATTAAGACCAATCCATACAGGTTTTCCATATTTCAGCATCTGGATCCACAAGAATGAATAGGTGTAGGCATCTGAAATGCTGGCAAGTTCTGCAGATTTGTCTTGACAATTTTTTCTGGCCTCTTCCCATTGCATTTCAGATGAAATGATTGAATAGCTGCTGTCACCATAATGCATAAAGCCAGAGGCTGGATTTGTTGTTGGTACCTCAGGCTGTGAGGGAACTATGGAGGAAAAACTGAGTACATGAATTTACAATATATTGCTCTTCTCTAACATGGAAGCTATAAAAAAATAGGTCAAACGGTCCAGTCAATAAGTCAAAATCTTTTTTTAAGCTCATGAGCAAAACAACAACCAGAAAACAAACCCAAACAACAGTTCTAAAAATGCAAAAAAAAAAAAAAAAAAAAAAACCCAAACCAAACCATAAAACCCCATCAAACACAAAACCACCAAAAAAGCACCAAAACTAGCTTTCAAAACATGGAGTAGAGTATACATACTATAGACCTTAATGGTCCAGGCTAAGACTCCTGAACTGGATATTTCAGATTTATGGTCTAAGTTATTTGACTAAATCTGGATATCTCAGTGCATGCCTGTTTCAGATCCCTGGTGGGGAGGACTTAGGACAAGGCATTTAAGGCATTAACTGTTGTACTCTGTAGTCTCAGCCTGAGACTTTGATACCTGATGTTAATTGATCACCACTCGCTGTTGACTCCAAGTGGTTGGCCTGTCTGTAGGGGCTGCCAGAATGTTGCCTGCATGTTTCAGTCAGGCAGTGTATATTTCCACCCTTGAGACTGTAAATTTATTCAGAAGAGCTGGAACTGGGATCAAGCAAATTTAAAGTACCTCCATAAAACTATACATTTGCTGTGCAGGGAGAGGATCTTATTACAAGCAAGTTAGCTGTGCTGAGAGTGAGCAGGCTACAGGAGCTGACTGAAGTGAGGGGTCAGGGAGTAATTTTTAGTTTAATTAAGTTGAGGCAAAACTGTTTTGCTATCTGTGCTTTGCCTTCTCTACTCCCATTATATGGTTGGGCAGCTGGGATTTGTTTAATTAAAATTCTACTGGAGAAGAGTCAACAGTCATTACTCATTTTGGTGTAAAAAAAAGAATATGCTTCTACAATAAAGACACAAGAAGCTGTACATTTTGATTGACATCATGTGACATTCAGTAAAAAAACTGAGAGAGGATTAAATGCTCTGCTCAGAGACATCCAGGAGAATGAGAAGATCACTGTGAGAACATGATTTACACTGCACTTAAACAGGATGCCTAAACCCTTCATACTTCAGTGAGGAGAAATCCATTTTCATTTATTATTCTCTAGGATTATTCATTATTAGGTACAAAGCCCTAATTAAGATAGTGGTTCCTCTTCAGCAATTTCTGTGAAACCAATTTTACTTTAAACATAGCACTGGCTTAACACTGACGGAGCTCTGAAAGTCTGAGAGACTCAGAATGAGGCTCAAAGCTGGAAGAAATCGCAGCAGTTTATACATTCAGCTTCTCTAACTGAGATAATCCTTCTCTTTAGGAGACTGGGCTGAACAGAACTCACGTGGATTCCTCTGGCACACGTAGCCTCTTTCGTTGTCACAGCTATCATCCCTCCACTTCCCATCTGACTTCCCGATGAAGACACAGTCTGTCTGAAGGAGAGGGGAAGAGGCACAGCCATTATAAAAGGCAATGAGAGGTGAGGAGATGAAGCTCCTGTACTGCTACTGCAGGCCTGATGGCAGAGAGGACCTGGGGAATTAATTCAAATTTCCTAGGTTTCTGCCAAGCAGCTTGACCTGGAATTTATTAGAGACCCCTTAAATTTGAAGCAGGCTTCCACTGGTGCTACTTAAAGTCTGAAAGAAGCAAATTAAAACCAATTTTACCAGTTTTATTAAGAACCCTTTAATGACCATAGAAATTAATAAGGTACCTATAACAAATCTTCTCAGTTCTGACTTACAGTTATGTAGATCTGTTTTGAAACATTTTCATCGACGAGAAACACAATATAAGAACTTTTAAAAGTACTAGTCTAACTGAAGCACACTTTTGCAGAAAGCAGACACTCTTTGCTGTTTTTCTTATAATCATTATCAAGTTATCATTATCAGATGCCTTTAGCAAGAAAAAATTTTCTCTTTACTTCCTTACGTTTAATTGCTCCAATATTTCCTTCATGACTCCCCTCATTACAAGACTGGCTATAGCAGTCTTTCAGCATTTCATCCAAGTTTCTCCTTTATGCTGATTTAAATAAGTTTCAGTCATCAGCAAGTTGACTGATGATAGATGTTAAAAATCTTAAGTGACTACCTGCCAATCATTTCCTCAGAAACCACCACCTTTGGAAAGGAGATTGAATTTCAGCAGAGAAATAGCAATTTCATTGAAGATACCAATTTGTACCATCAGAAATGAGTAAAACAGTGTGGGAGCACATTAGCCAGGAGTGGGACATGTACACAGACAAATTATTGTCACATCAGCAATCTTCATTTTGGTGTATCAGACCTTCTCTGTGTTTGGTGTTGCAACTTTAGTAATTGCATTACTGCAGTTTGGGCAGGAACTGATGTAATATAAGCTTCTCCAAGCTTCATTTAGAGAACTGGTCTTTTGCAATAGTTCAGATGGAAGGCACAAAATCCCTCTTCTACAGAACCTTTGCCAAACATCTGGGTGTATTTGGAATCATTATCAGATGGTTTGCTAAACCCTATCCTGCTTACAAAAGGACTTGTTTCAGCATCCTATTGCTGCTGTAACTTTTCTTAGCTGCCTAAGATATAAAGGTTACTTAAATTTCTCGTACCTCCAGAGGATCATCCATCACTTTTGTGATATCATAAAAATCATAGTAGCTTTGTTGCTTTTCTGGTGCATCACTAGCCCAGTTGGTGTAGGAAACAGTGCTCCCATCGGTCCAAAAAAATGTGGACTCTTTGTTGATATCATTCATCCCAATCCAAACATTAGTTGCGGCATACTTCAAATGATAGAATAGGAAAGCTGGGGGGAAGCAAAGAGTTCTCGTTAATGAAAGCTCATCATGACTTGCCCAAAACAGGGAAAATGTGCAAAAGCCCAGAATGGGGGTTATAATAATAGGATAACATTTTTTGCTGCAGAGCCCATCTGCCTTTAATTAAACGTTTAGATAAGCGTCCCTTCCCCACTGTTATGCTCACATAGTGTTTCAGCAAATTCTATTGCCAGTGAGAGAGACAGAAAATACCGTTTTCTGTCAGTACGAGACATCTGTGCAACCACATTCAAAACAGGCTGGAAGTTTCATGAAAACAAAGCAACTGAAAGAACTAGAAACAAACTTTATTTCTTATATGTAACAATTTTAGCTATTGCTTTGCACTTCGGAGTTAAAATGAACCATGGACTAACCCACTTAACACACAATTTTCATCAGTTAATCCCATATTCTATATTGAAGAATATAGCAGTTTATTTAATGAGAATTTCTTTTTCTTTCAATAGAGCCCATACACATACCTTGCACTTGTTCATTTGGTATAGTAGCCAGGTTTCCTTCCAATTTGAAACAAACATCTCGTGCAGCATGCCATGTGAGATTTCTTGTTGTATTGGAAGCAAATATTTTGAAACACTGGAAACAAATCAAGGACTTTTTTCAAACTAGCGAAGATTGGAACTATCGTATGTGACTAATACCAATTAGCCCTAAGATATACTTTTCTGCAGGAAACGAAATCAGGGCCAGAATAAGTGACAAAGCTCGGGAGTAGAAAGTATGTATGTCTACCCAGGCAGGCACTTAGGCCCCCTCATTGCACAAGGTGTAATCCAGGAGTCTGGTATCACATGAACTGATTGTAATGAGGTCAGGTACATAATCACTTTTCACATTTTCATCTGCCTTCTTCCTGCAATAGTAGAGGCATCATTTGAAACCATGGCTTCAGGTGATGCAGCTGCAGGGAATGATCTCCACTGTGTTTTGTCCTGCTTCCAATGACTGTGGTTACAACTGTTCATCCTGCCAAAGGGTGTGAAATATCCTTTGGCACATTCTGAGGATGCAATTGCAGTGCAGTGGACATAAAGTAGACAAAATAACCTCTGGTAGAAAGACTTCAAGTCAAATTGGTAAAAATTCTTCTGTTACAGCAACAAGGACTTCCTGACCATGTCCTAATGCAAAGCTATACTCAAAACAATTGTAGTTTGGCATCATTTTTCTCAACTCAAAGCTTTGTGAACCCTGTACAAGTGAAAGGGATTGCTTAAATAAATTGTCCCTGAATTGTTTCCACCTTTTTTACAAGAACAACCCTTACAAATTTGCATTTCTAAATACAATAATGCGCATAAAAAAGAGAAGGAGAGCTTTCTTAAACAGAAATGGTGTATTTTAAGCCTGCACAAACCGTGTTCTCTGAAATGTATTCAGCATAAATCTACTGTACTTTCTCTGCAAAGTCAAATGTCTATAGTCAGTTCAAAAACAGCCCAGTCATCCAGCCTTCATGTTCTGACTAAGTAATTACTGTCCAGATTTACTTTATAGTCCTAAAAAATATGGGATTTTCAGGATTTTCTTTTCAGTTCTATTGCTTTACACAATTTACTGAAGATACTTGTTGACATACCTTGTTGTTAAAGAAAATCCAACTTTCTGGACATTCTCCGGGAGGCAATGCAGAAGCAAATGTTGCATTAATAGAACTGTTATGTTTTTCACATACAAATTTATTGGCAGAACCACAGTTTATGTCATTCCACAAGCCTGAAAATTAAAAAGAAAATTGAATAAACAAGTCAAGGCATAAATTTGTAATAATTTTTTACTTTTTTTCTTTTTTCTTTTTTCTTTTTTTTTTTTATGAACACAGTTTTCACTATTTTGTATTTGAGACTGCAGCTTGATCTGAAGGCAAAGTAACCATGGCATCTTCAAATGACACAGCTTAAGCTCGAATAGTAACACCACTCTAGCCCCTTGTAGTTAATTTGAGCTCTCTGACTGTTCTGCTCCTTGTTCAGGGCTTTCTCCACAGTGTCAATACCTGTTTGTGGTTTGTTTGAGCTCTGGCATCATCACATGGCAGGCAGCAGGGGAAATATGCCAGTAAGCAATTTTGAAAAGAAAATGGATCAGAAATGGATGAGATAGGAAATACCAGATCAATCTAATGGCATTGAAATCTTTGTAGAACATAAATTGAGAGATCGAGATGCATATACTAAATTCCCATTAACCTCAGTTAAGTTACAAAATTAGAGCCAGGAGGAAATAGAGCTGTCAGATTTGCAAGAAATTTGCTTTTCAGTGTATTTGTAAACATATAAGACAGTCCTAGAACATTAGATGTATTTGTTTCTTTCCTCCTTGACTTGTACCTTCAACTCTCATTTCCTGTGGCTGCTATAAATGTTTTCTTAAGTTCATGGAAGAGAAGACAAGCCATTCAACTTTTTACTAAAAGAAGTAGTCAAAATCCCAGTAAAAAGGTGCAATATCAATATTACAAACCCAGAAAGAAACATCTGCTTTACACATGGTACTGAAATCTCTCCATTCTAAGGACATAGACTCTTCCCTTGTTGGTGGTCCCATGACTGGAAATGGTTACTGCATAGTTACTGCATTGTCACTGGAAAGAAATTGCAGAAAACAGCTACCAAGGATTGTGTGACAATTGGTAGCAATAGTTTGACAGCATCAGCTGTAATCTGTGCAGAGATAAATAAAATCTAAGAGTTTTGCCTTCTTACTTACCGTGCTGTGACGACATTAGCACACAATTTTCCTCATTATTTAAAAAGTTGGGTTCATTAGGAGCCCAAGCCACATAGGTTACTGGTGTTCCATCTATCCAGCTTAAGGAAAAGATATACAAGCAGTTATTAATACACTTCAGTTGTGAGATGATATTCTTAAAGAACCCCTCAAAATTAAGAATATCCATGAGAATAAATGGAAACTGGCTAAAATGGGAAGGACTTACAGATTTTCCTTTCTTTACCTGATTATTCTAAATTGAATAAATTTTTGTAAAATATTTCTGGCTGCAAAATAGAAAAAGAATACACCAGGCATAATTTCTGTTAATTGGCAGGATTGGTCAGACATAATTTAATATGAAAAACCAAAATCAGTTAGTCGGAATACATAATACAGAGAAGAATATTAAAATTTTATTTTAACTTATTTCATTGTATTTTTAGTTAATATTATGCTTCTCACTTTGAGCATTTCTGATGTCTTCATAGATAAAAACAAGAATGAAAATACTGTTCTGTGGATTTTACCCTGAAGAAAAATACCTCTTCAGGGTTTTTTTTCCCCATTTTTCTGTAAGCTTATGGACATTCTGTCGGCTTTAACACCATCCTTTCTCTACACAACTTGAGAAAATGTGTATGGAGAGTAGATCTGCCAAGCCTTTCTTTGATTAAGTGCTTACTCAAAGAAAAAAGGTTCTTTTCATATTTATTTTGGGGGAAAATGATTGGGCTTTAGAATATTCTAGAACTATTCCATTCTGCTTTGTATACCATATGTGGAACTGCCTTCAGACCTTGAAAAGAACATAATCAGTACCTCCAGCTACATAAAACATTGTATTTGTTTCTACATGTTAAGAGCTGCAGTGATCATTTCAACTTACCTAAACGTTTTATCAAGGCTCACTCTTAGACCAATGAAATACCCTGTTCGCTCACTCCAATAGTCCTCCTGAAGAAGAAAGACACAATTTTAATTGAAAGAAGAAATCTTTGAAGCAGAACAAGAAAAAAATTGATACACCATTGATCAGGTTCACAGAGCAGCCAGTGAAGCCCACAGCAGTACAGCACACGCTTGCAGTTAAGCACAGCAATGTGTTTATATGCCCAGGCACAGCAGTCAGGTTTTTATCTGGGACGTCACAGCTGAATCCTGCAACATTGAAGGCCCTTAGCATGGAGTAGGAAAGAAGCAGATTTTGGGTCAGAAACTGGTACTCTTTTTTTTTTAATTGTCCCTCAAAGACCAGCTACTTCCCAAGAGAGTTGGTACCTTCCCGCATCACTCGTCCTGTCAGCCTCTCGCTGCCTCAGCACAGCGGGCGCAGAGCAGGAGAGACCAAATCCCATGGGATCAAAGGGTGCATTTGGGGAGATTTTGTTAGTGAAGATGCTGATGGCTCTGCTTCTGAGACAACCAAAGTTTTGCAAGCAGATTGTCAAAAGCATTTCTACTTTATGCTGGCTGTTTATAATGATTCTCACATTTTCTTTTAGAGCTCTCTGTAGGAACCTTCTCTCTCTGTTACTATGAACAACAGCTAGGTCTGCAGAATGCTTCCTACAAAACTCTTGGGCTTTTTCCATGGAGAGCTGTTCTTTGTTGATATAGTAGAGATTATCTTCATATATGATCCATCCATCTGCAGTGGTTTTATATTCTGGAAGATAAATAAAGTAGCCTTAAATTCTGTATATGTAGAACACAGAAGCTTTTCTTAGAATAACAATTTTAGGAAAAAAATAATTATCAATAAGAATAAATGTATACAAATACCTACCATACGTGTCAATTGGTTCCGATTGTAATGGCACTCCTGCAAAGGAGGAGAATAGAAGACATGATGCATCTCTGTAGCTTGTTTTATGATGTAGCTTGCGACTGACTGTGAGAAGAGTGAGGAACAGAGCAGCATTCTCCACCCTTTTGCCACTGAAAGCAGGCTTAGCCACACATTCCAGCTTCACATTGCTCAATGTGCCAGGTTATCAACTTTAACTTTGTATCATAAGCTGTGCTTCGCATCAGCAGAGCCATAGCTTTGGCTGAATGACATTCCTGCACAGAGCAAGGCAAGGGAAAATTGCTCTTCCAGCCTGTTAGTCACAGTAGATTTATCTGAAACACTTTAAACTTTGGTATATCGCTCCTTTACTGATCCATCAGTAGGGATTCCATAATTCACCTGGGGGGTATTTTCATCAAGAGTGAGAAAATTTCCACTAGATTTACTATAGCTCTATCAAAAAACTCTCTGAGTACTATTCATAAGCAAAAGGAAATATTACTCTATGTATATATATACACACACACACACATATATATGTATATATGTACATACACACACACACACACACACACACACACACACACACACACACACACATATATATATACTGACTGTGAGTTATTTCTGGTTGTGATGGAAAAAGAAATGGCACTGCTCTGAGCCACTGCTTTTCCAAAAGCAGTTGAATAATGCTACAGGAGAAGTTGAAGTACCAACAAATCTGACAAAGATATACTTGATTGTTAGCTTTACCTGTGTTAGTATGAAAACCAGTATTGTAAGGAGTACAATACTAATCCTTACAATTCCTCACCTCCAACATTACAAAAATAAACGCAAAAGATTCTTAATACTAAAAAAGTTTGTAGTCTTGCAAACATATGGATTATTTATATACTCTGATTTATGTATAAAAAATTCTATTTATTCTTATCATCCATAATTGAAAAAATTGAAGCCTATAATATGTTACTCAATGTTCTTGACTTTCATTTGGAAAAGTAGTTCCTCAAAATGTTGTGTCTTTCTCCAGTAACTTAACATAGAAAGCAACTACTTATTAAAGTTTTTTAAGCTTCTTGCCAAAAAAGAAGAAGAAATCTACCTTGTTTTAGTTGACAAACCCAGTCATGCTGTACTTGACAGATCAAAAGAGACCATTGTTTAGAAAATCTCCCACCATTGAGTGAGCCACAAAACTTGCGTCCTCCTGAATTCCTTGGACTATCATCCCAGTTTGTGTACCTAACCTATAGAAGAAATCAGCTTTGTTACTTTTTTCATCTTTTCCAGTAGTCGTACTTTCCAATGGAAAACAGAAACTAGTTGCTTTTGTCTCAAAGTTTCTGGTTTTAGCTAACAAGAGTTGGAAATGCAGGGAAAGCAGTAGGTGTAAGGATTTGGAAGTGGGACAGTGGCGTCAGGGTTCAGACGTGGCTGTCTTGCCATGGAGGGGTTTTCCTCTTGTTTGTGCCTAGAGCCATAGACATAGAAGAGAAACAGGCAAACAGACTATTTCTAATGAACTTCGCCTAGCTATGAGCTTTACCCACCCATCGCTCACGCCAATCACGTGCAGACAAAGTACTTTTCGCATCACATCTGACCTGGTTCAAAATTACATTGTCCAACAGCTGTCTGGTGGCAGTGACCATATAGTGCATCAATTCAGCGTTCACTCCTTCCCTTCTCTGTAGTTAATGAGGATGGGAGCGTGACTTTTGGGAGGGAAGTCACGTCTTACAAATCTAGAGGAGCTTCCTCTAAGGAAACTGACATCCAAATGGGGAGATCCATTTGATACAACCTACTTACTATTTTCAAGATGTTCTTGATAACATCAGTTTCTGAAATTTTATGGAAACTAATGTGAACAGGATAAAGGGAAAGATCCTTGCTCATGTTGAAAAAAAAAGAATGGGGAGTAGTAGTAAATGGAGGGTTATAAAGAGTGGAATCCTATAGGAATGTTTTCCACAGCTGTAGATATTTGCATGGGCTCAAGAGACTACTGGATAAATTCAGGAAATAAATTAAAATTACAAATATGAGCTCCAGTTCTAGAAGAGCCTGAGCCATCACTTAGTGGGGGATGCAGAAATATACCGGGAAACACGCTTGCTGTTTGATTAGCTCTTAAGACATTTATGGCTACTGCCAGAGGCAGGATACATGATCCTGTATAATGAATTTTTATGTTTTTACCTTAGGTGTAAATATGATCTTCTTGGAAGAGAAAGTAAGTTGGAGTGTTACACAGAAAACTACAGGTTCTGCTGAGATACAGAAAATTTCCGTGTATTCAAATGACATTAGTCAAACTATGATATTAGTCATGACAATACAGGTTAGCAGCCACGTGAATGTTTGCAGGGTTGGTGTTTAATTTGGTGAGGATAACAGTAAAAAGACAAAAAGTATATATACAAATCCCAAAGTATCTTAAGCAAACAAATAAAATGAAAAACTAAAATACTTACTGGTGAGCCATCACTCCAGGCAAATCCTTCATCTGGATTCAAGGAAAATATACCAAGCCAAACTGTTTCAAACATACAGCGAGAGGCACTAAGAAAAATTACAGGGCAGAGCAGTGTGTAAACATCAATGCAAAAAACATCCAGAAATACATAGTTAAACTTTCTAGAGCACATTGTAAATGCAGTGAAGTTGCAAATTTCCCTGCTACCTTTGGTGAAGTACATACATATGTTCTTCATAGAAATGTGTAATATTTCTGTGGGTCAGCATCAACAGCTTAGTTATCAGACTTAGTAGTAGTATTGATCATGTTATTTCCTTAAAGTATTATTTACTCACAGAAAACCTTCACAGATTCAAAAGGTGGTTTCAGAACTGATTACTGCAAGGTAGATACATATCTGCTTCAACAGTAAATACATTTGTTTTCTACCCTTGTGGAAATACCACTAATTTCATGTGCTTCTAAATTTTATCCAGTAATCATGATACTGGTGGAGGTTTTTTTAAATTTTTCTCAACATAAACCACATTCTTTTTTTTCCATGTAAAGGTTAAAAACAGTACAGGGTAGATAAATTTCAAAGTAACACTGATCTTTTGGTTTTTGAAGAATCCATATGTTTCAGAAATCATCTAAGATCATTCATAATAGTTCATATGAAAATCTTTTAAATCTGGTGAGATAAACACACAGCAAATACCAACCGCATTGCTTCAATTAGTAACGGTATCTCCTCTTCAGTGCTAATGGTGACCAGATCCCCTCCTATTTGTCTGCAAAAATCTCGAGCTTCAAACCATGATTTCCTTCTAATTTTTGATCTGCAAAAACACTATGGAGAAATTACTTTAAAACCTATTATATATATGTTACAATAATAAAAGAATTATTGTCTTGCTTTCCCATAAATGAGGTTTCATACAAGCCAAGCCCGTAAGTGAAATAGCATTTTCCACTCTGTTCATAGAATTTTTACACTTGAGTTCCTGTCCAGTTAGCATAATGGTGACACAAAAAAAAAAAAAAAAAAAAAAAAAGAAATGCTAGAAGGGAAGAGAATACAACTCCCCAACTCCCTTTGTTTTATCTGGAGGAGGGCACAAGCCACCTTCCACATGAAGAGAAAGAAAAGTAGTTGTGATGGAGAGGCAAGATGGCCTGGGAGGAGTCTGAAGATACAGGCAAAAGAATGACCTCAAGGTAGTTTACAACTCTCACTTTACATTTGTAGTATGGTGTCTAACTAGTTTGAGAAAATAAGTACAAATTTGATCAAAGTTAAAACTATGGTTTGGGGATAAAGGAGCCCAAATACATGGCATTGCAGATGAGTTTGAAAGAAATGAAAAAAAAATAACAGAAAGAGAAGGACTTATTAATTCAATAAAGTGATAAGAAATATTAACATCTCACACTTACCACATTTCAACTTTGCATGATCCCAAATAACTGTTTGCACATTACACTCATTTCTTCTTCAAAGTCCTTTTTTATGCCTGCTCAGATACAGCTGACTGTACTTCAAGCACAAGTTATCTGTGGCTTTGCACCAGAAACTCTCAAATAAATGTCCTCCATAAACACTGGTTTAATTAACTTTTCATGTGACTTTTCATCCTTTATTTTGTGGGGTAATGTGCTTATTTTAGCAAGGTCCAGCCTTAGGCATTGTGCTGCTTGCTGGAGGATACACTTTTTTTCCCTGAACTCTCACATATCACAAATTCCACATCTTTTCCTAATAGACATAAAGAGCAGTGCCAACAAACAAGCTTTGCTGCTTCTGTTGCTTAATACAGAATTTTGACATTTTCCTTTTAATAATTTTAATATGAAGTTGTTTCCTCTTTCTCTTTTTCTTATTTTCTTTATGTCTTTCTGGGGCCTTGATATTTATGTTCCTCTTCTTCCATTTCCTGCTCCAGTTCATTCAACCCCTGAAGCTCAAACTTCCTCATTTTCTTTCCTGTGCCCTTCTCCCCTCCCTTCCCTTCCCTCCCTTCAACCTCATCTTTCCTCCTTAGTTTCTCCCCTCTCATGGATAATTTGCTAAGAAGAATTCTGTGGGGTTTGTTTTTTGCTTATATTCCAATCTCAGATATCACAAAAGAAGATGTCAGTTCCCGTTTCTTATTTTTGTATTTTTGTTGGGGTTTTTTAACCCCAAAGCAAGTTACTTCTTTTAGCTATTTAGGCACTTACTTTAAAACAGGAACTTCTATGGTTGTTTGACACCCAACCTTCAGGGCATGTGGGGACCGGAGCAGTAGTTGGAATAGATGGAGTTGTTGCACCCTTTGCCCACTGCTTGCAAATATATTTTTGCTTTGTCTCACAGTCAAGAACATCCCATAATCCAGCAGAAGTCCCAGTTCTCATGGCTACACATCCTGGATTATTTCCTTTATGGAAAAAAAAACAAAACAAACACTTTGGATCTTTTATAAAGTGTGGTTTAATTCTTTGTTAAAATCTTTGAGCAGCAGCTGTTCACTTTTTGTCATGCAAGAACATTTGATTGGCATTTATGTTTTAGGTGTTTTTCATGCAGGCAGAGTAGTTTTTTCAGTTTGTGAATGTCATGATCCATGTAGAATCCTGCTTTTTTTTTTTTTTTCCTTTCCAATTTGGATGTCCTGAATAATTAATTCTTTGGGTAGAAAGTAGTGTGAGAGTTTTTGTACAGTGGACTCTTGTGTTTTCAAGTGAGAATCTCATTTCTCTTTATGTTAAGCCTGTTTTACATGAGATAGCATTGCCTCGGTCACCAGTGGTTTTCACACAGGTGGAAACAACCCCAGTGATGCACGCAGAGGGCAGATATGCAAACCTAGACAGATTCAGGGTGAAATTTTTCCCATGGTGTTTGCTGTGATTTTAGATTGTTTTCCCAGGGGGAAGCAGAGCTGGCTACATCCCATGAAATGCAGTCAAATGAACAAAATGGGCTTATTCAAGGGCTTCTTTGTGCTCTTTCTTACTTTCATAAGTATTTTTAACATTTTATTTGGCTTTTTAAAAAAAATTCTGTTGGGCACAGACATGATGTTTTAATGGACCTGTCTACTATGGGGCCAAAAACTGAAATGAAATGGTCAGCTATAAATCCATCATTTTATGTCAATTCAAGACATATATTCGTTCCTAAGAGCATCCTTTACCTGCATCAAAGTTCACCTGCTGTTTCACTGATCATGCTCAGTCAATTATTCTCCTGATACCATCCTGAGTTTTCTCATCTTTCCTATCAGAAATAATTTACTATCATCAGCAAATCTTGTCACCCCACTATTTCACCTTTTCTAGATAGTAATCTGCCAATATATTGAACAGCATGGACTTTGGCACAGGTCACTATGGGATTCTGTTGGTGAACACACTTCCCTAGTGAGTAATAGCCCCCATTAAAGAAAATAAAAATCCACTGTCCATTCAGTGCCTTTTGATCAATATTTTTATTCATGTATGAGCTTTTCTGTGTTAGGTCAGATTAGCTGAAAGGCTTTTGGTAATTGAGATAGACCACACTTAATAGATTTCCCTCATTCATATGTTTTTGCCTTCTGTGGGGAGTACCAGGAGATCTGTGAGCATGACCTCCCTTTCCAGTAGTGATTTTATATATCTTTCCCACTATATCTTCTTTATTACAGATTAAGCAAATTTACTAATGACTCAGTCATCTGTATTTCCCCAAATGCCCATGGAAACATTTTAGATGTTGGCACCAAATTTGTCTTTTTGCAGAGCTTAGATGTCAAGGCAGTTTTAGCAGGAAGTTACACATTAAAGGGAACAATTCATGTAATCTTAACAGCTCCTGGATACTTTTGCAGCCATGTTTAGTCCTGACCTCATGCCATCAATTTGCTCCATAATCTATTTTCTTGATATTTGAGCTTGAAATAGACTCTCCAATGATACCCTCCAGGGCTAAATTTTTCACTAGAGGGACAAATGTGGAACAGTCTCAGGACCTGTTTGTAATTCCTGTTATCTCCCTGTGAAGACGGGCCAAAAGGTTAATCTTATGGGTAAATAGATCAGATGTCCTAATATAAAACTGCAGTTCAGATTTTTGCCTTTGAAATTAAAAAATGGGATTTGAAAACTGCCAGTGCTTGTAAAATATACCAAAAGTTTAAAATGTAAAATCCAGAGGACATTGCCAAAGGAAGCCCAAATAGGGACCATGATATCAGAGAGCACCTACCAGGCATTCCTGCATCCCAGTGAGTGAAGGAGACAGCATCACCGTTGGCCCATCTGAAAGTGCCTTGATCCTGCACATCAGAGAGACCAAGCCAGAAATATTTCTCAGGCCTCAGCCCGACAAGGCTGGTCAGATAGGCTTGCTCATATCTGTAAAAGGGATCACAAAGACACAAGTGAAAACAAAGTTGGTTATCCAAATCCTACTTGTCTAATGTGATGATGAATTCTTTTCTACTTTTCCTTGCATCAGACTGGGGGACAAGACCTTACTGTGGGATTCTGACTCCATATGTACAGCAAAAAACCCCAAGGATTATTTGTTATTCAACTAGAGACCTCATCTGTTACTCAAACACTCTGCTGTTTGGTGTTGTGCTAGCTTTTCTAGGAATATTTCATAGGATACAATCCTTAGCTATTTAAAAACCAAGAAAAAGCCATTATCATACCTACTTTCAACTGTGGCTAAGTAACCTTCTTCTCCTTCACAAGTGGTGTTTGCTTCTGAAAATGTTGCTGGAACATGTCCAATAAAATAGCAGTAGGTCCCATATCTTCTCCAGCCCTGTAACAAATTTTTAGGATTTCCATCCAATTTTTAAATAATTGTGATATCATGTGTTAAGTGAAATAGTTAATTTAAAAATTAATGAAGCACAATGATCATAAATATCATGAATTAGAAAGTTTTTGCAGTGAAATTACAGATTCCTCTTAAAGCAGATTCTGTAAATGGTTTTCTGAAGTTTAGAGCAACTGAGAGGAAGAAACTACATAATTAATAAAACAAAAAAACCCTTCCATAAAAATATTACATATAATTCAAATAATTCTAAGTGATTCTCAGACAAGGTACTTACTACATCTGGGAAACTGACATTCCATTCTCACATACTTACATTTTTGCAACCTGCATCAGTAATTTCTTTTTCTCCAGCTATTTGTGATGTAGCTTTTCTTTTACAAATGTAACCAGCCTTCTTTTCACACCCATGGTCTGCCCAATAGCCATTCTGTGTCAGGAAAAGGTTTGAAATAAAAAGAAGATTAAGATTATTAATCTAAAGAAGATAAATGTCTTTCTTTATAATGAATATTATTAATTTTTTTTCTCCTTTTATTTTTAAATGGATTTTTTTTTTTTTGGTTACCCATTTTTCCTACATTATAACAAAACCAAACCTGCTCACATTCAGTGAAATAGTAGACTGGGCTAAAGCAGTACAGCTGGCAGCAATAAGAAGGGAGGAGGGTGCATGGAGCTGGTCCCTGACCTGCTGTGCAGAGCTCTGCACAGGCAGTTGTGCTAAGCGACGGCAAATGAGGAGGCACAGAGGAGCCAGCAGGAATCAGAGGTCTCCACATACCATCATTACCACCAGAGGAAAAGGAGAGAATGTGCTCAAAATCGACCTGTTTCATAGCCCTAATAATTTCATTCGTGACTTTCAGATGTACTTAAAGAGAAAATTTTACCAATAAGGCAGTAACACTTTCTTTTTTTTAAAAGGTCCCATTCAATCTCATTCTTTTTCCCTACATCCCTTTTTCTGGCCTTAGCCATTTGCTGAAATAACAGAACACGTCATTATTCTGTTATTAAGTTAGTTTCAATATGGAAATAGAATATGTATTGAGTGATGTCACCTGGCCCTTGATCAGCACACAGTCTTCTGGCCTGTTGTTTGTGGTGGAGGGCTCTCCCAGGTGCCATTTTGTGTATTTCACCGGGGTTCCATCACTCCATTCAAAGTACATCTGAACCTTACGGTCGTTCAGCCCAATCCACAGCTTGTCTGTTGGCTCTAAAATATGGAAACAGAGATAAGACCTCTTACGGCACTCCACCCTTTCCACAGCACCATCAAGCTTTGGAAATTTAATTTCACAAATTTATGAAGCATAAAATTATTTAGTGTGTTTTATGGCCATTTTATAAATTAATATTTTCATATAGGTATGAAAATAAAGACTGTATGCTTTGGAAAATCAGGCTGTGAGGAAATCCTTGCACTGGATGAAAAAATTATGCTCTTCTTCCTCATAACAGTGGGTGCAAATTACCAGCCTAATGCTGATACACCATGATGATAGAATGATAGATGACAGTATGATAGAATTCTGAATAGTTACTTTTTAGTTCCGTTGCACTGGTCAGATTTTAAGATACTGGTTTTATGTAACTTGAAGCATGAATGTTTTAAGCTTCTTTCAACAAAATGAAAAATCAGAGAAAACCCCTAAGCTCAGCCCCCAGTCCTAGATCAATTATTTTGGCAATAAGTAAAATCGGAGTTTTGACAACATCCAGAACGCAGCAGTAACTCTCAGTTCAGCTGTCTGGTTTTCCATACAGGCAAAGGCAAGAGAGCCCCTGGAAATACTCACTGTACCCAAGCCGAGACACCATAAAGCTGTGCTCCTCAAGGCTTTGGATGCTGGCCAGGTCACTCTCTTCCTTCTGACAAGAGGTCAAAGCTGCTTCCCATCCTTTGCTGTCCCTGAAGATCTTATAGCAGTGATCTACGTACGGCACCCATCCACCTGGGCAAGTCACAGGCCCAGAGTCACCTAGGAACACACGCCAAGGCTTCACAGGGGTTCAACTGCCGTGCAAGGGACGTGGCACTGAAAATATTTTCACTTAATCTGTGCAAAAGTTCTAAACTAAGAATTTTCTTTTGAAATTCTCATCATAAGGAAATGATGAACACGAAATGTAGTGAACATAAATGTGATTCTAAATCAGGCAATTTTTGGCTTGGAAAAGGAAAGCCTTTTAATACAAATAGCATCTAATGCAAATTCTAAGGTTAGTCAAATGCCTGCAATAAATATATTAATTTTTTAATGTATTAATCAAATGTATTAGTTTTGTAATTTAGTTATTTTCTGAGCTTCTGTATCACCTAGTATTTATTTGTCGTATTGGAGAAATCAGACATTATCTATAGCTAACATAGAAGATTTATGAATTTTTAAAGGATTAAGTGTATTGATAGAGTAAAAGTCATCAAGACAGATTTATAGCTAGATGAATACTTAGGGACACACCAACAGGGAAATCTTCATACATTTAAAGTATCTTTTCTCAGTTCACTGTGCTGGTCTTCCATAAGCTCAATCTTCCACCACTGCAGAGACCTGTGAATTTGCTAATCTGGATGCTGGTTGACCACAAGTCACAGAAAATCACTTAGAACCACACTAAGTTCTCCATCTTTCTTTCTTGTGCTTATTTTCACTAATGTTCCTTTTCTGAAAAATAATTTTTGGGTTATTCTCTCTTTGGATGGTCAGTGGTGTGTGTACTTGAAGGGGAGACCTGGCCACTGAAACACAGACAGAATGGACTACTTGGGCATTCTTTTTTTTTATCTGTTTCATTCTGTGTATTGTGCAACTGGAGATCAGACTAGAAAGGTTGCAATTGTTGTAAAAAGCAAACCAGAGAAACAAGAAATAGTTTCTATTTCTAATAAAATATTTCTGTTCATCTTTGTCAATATGCTGAGCAATTCAGATAACAGCTTCTACTTTAATTATCAATACATATCAACATACCTGAAGGAACCAAAGTAAAGTTCCTTTTCTTACAAATGTAACCAAGTTTCTGATCGCATTCCCAATTTTGCCACTTAGCTTTGGTTTCAGGATTCAAAACTGCACAGAGCTTTCCAGTTTCTGGAGAGGGGCTTCCTTTGGGAAAAGTACAGAGGAAAAAAAATAATGAACTTTTCTGAAAGACAAACAGAGCTCTGAGCTCTAAAATGCACATGAGATACTACTCCTGGATGAAGTGATGAATGACATGTCTTTCCCTGCTTTGGCAAGAACTAAGGTAGGTCTCTAGTAGTGGAAATGTCTGTATGAAATGCAGTCTGTAAGTCAGGTTAGTGGATACAAACCTGTAAACTACTCGTGCTTTAATTACTTGTCAAGAAATGGAAGATTAGATCTTTTTGGGACAGGCAGTGTTGTTTTCACAGCTAAAATATTTTTGCACTACATTGAAGGTTTCTGTCTTATATTGTTATAGAAAAAGAGATTTTTCTAAAGCTAAAGCAAGAAAAGCTAAAATACATATGGCATATCTATCTGATAATAAAATTTATAGCAGTATGTGCCATATATTTTCTCTTTGGAAATACAGACTCAAAGTCACGCCTACCTGGAGCCCAGTTTAAGTACCGGAAAGGGCTGCCTCCAATCCACTCCCATCCACTACTCAAATCCAGTCTGTTGAGTCCAATCCACAGCACAGAATCTGTACCTTCTGTTAATTCTAAGTTAGAAAAAGAAGATTAATTGTTTTATAAATCACTCTTGTATTAGCAATGGTCAGTAACAATGTCTCTAGGAAGACTTGCAATTCCTAAAGTTCTAACTGCAAATACCTGTAGGTACTGAGATACCTGATAAATTGAAATATGCCAAAGCTCTGAATACTGTAAAAGGCAAACAAACAGAAACTCCCTGTTTTATTCTATCAACTAATGCAAAATGAGCATAGATTATATTCACAGAGTATATCCAAAATAAAGTTGTTTCTTTAGAATAGGCTACATTCTGTACATTTAAGTAGAAATATTGTTAGAGTATAAGTATAAACAATAATAATAATACATCTGTCAGAAGTTAAATTAATCATTAAAACCAAGAATAAATATTTTCTTCCATATCATTCCTTCAGCTATACATGGATAAGTAAAACTACAATTTGGTATTTCTTTATAACTGATATTTTTCAGTTTGCCAAATGAATGAACAGAGCAGCTGCCAAAATGCATTTGACACATAGCACATCTTTCTTCTGGCATAAAGATATATATTTTTTTATTTTCTTTTCAATTTTTATAGAGTTTCCTTTTGACCAAAAATAAAACTTTCATTTACTTTTCAGGATTTTTCCCCCATAAAAAAAAAATCAAGGAAGTTTTAATAAAAATAAGATTTGTAAATATGAAGTTAAACTGTTACACTTGCAGGATGGTGGAATACTTTGAATTATATGTAAATTTGGCAGAACTTTTGATATGAACTTGTGAATTTTAAAGGATTTTGTTTTCTTGCTCACGCATATTTATGTCCAAAGGCAATGGCCAAAATCATACTAAATAATCCTTAGCTGTTATGATGGCCTGAACAGATCCTTTGTGTTACCCAGGGTTTGCTTTACTGCCTTACCTTTAAGATATGTTTGTTCATGAATGTCTGTGATACTCAATAATTCTGCATTTTGCTGCTGACAGCTCCTCCTGGCTTGGTGCCATGTGAGAGCTGAGTCAGAATTTATTTGGTAGTGAGCATTTGTTGACAGATCTGTAATCCAGGTGCTGTCTTTATCTGTGGAGAAAATAATTACAACAGAGGCCATAGTAGCTTGCCAACAGAAAACTGAGTTGCAATTTCTTGCCCTGTGTGACAGGTTCTCATTCGTCTCCTTAAATATCACTTGCACTTCTCTTTCAAGACCACTGACAATGTTACGAGCAGATGGGGAAGGACACAATTAAAGCCAGTAAACTAAGAGGTAAAGCTGGCCTATGCTGCTTCCTGTTCCATGGAGAGAGATATGTCAGGAATTACCTCAAGGGAAGTGATTGCATAGGAAAATACAGTGCATAGAGTGCTGAGGCAGAAATCTCAGGTGAAAACTTTAAAAAGATGTCCAACATCTCCTTCTCTCTCTGGACAGCAGTTCCCACTGAGAGGTGTAAGAACCAGTTCTAGACCTGAATTTAGCATCCAAAAAGCTCTTAGGTAAATCCTACCCCCTGCGAATAGCCTCTGGATGTGCCTGTCACACAGCAATGGTGCTGAGTAGCACCATGCTCCTCCTCCGACTGCCTTTGCAGCTTCGACTTGTTGAAGATCTACACATGCTCAATCAAGCACAATACAAAATTGTACCAGGCATTTGATTATTCCCAAAAGTCAGTATGAAGATGAATTTAAAAAGAAGAGCTGAAAGCTGGGACTAGCTTTCAAAAACTCTGAAAATTATTCAGTAACTCTATGTCACACACCTTCAGGGTTCAGTGTCTGAGGTACCTTTGCAGGGACCTGGAAAGGATGTGTTCCATGCTGAAAGTCAACTTTAAATCAATTGGAATGAAGGGGCATTCTAATAATAAAAGACAATGTTGAACAGGAGCCATGGGGAGAAATACAAGGGAAGCTGAGATGTGTCAGGTGGAGATTTCAACATCATGAATGCAAAGCTCTCCTGGCAAGTAAAAAGCCATAAAGGGAGATAGAGGGGGAAATGACCACAGGAATAGAAGAAAGTGATTGAAATTGCAGAGAAATGGCAGGTAGGTGTCAAATGGGTGGAAAGGCTGATTCACAGACAATATGAGCAGGGCTTAGCAACATGCATAAAAGGACACACTCCACTTTAGCAAAAGTATATATTCACATGAGAATCATGCACATTGAAACATGAACATCAACATCAATCTTCCTACAGTGCTCATTTTTGTGCCCACATCCATCACAATGGGGGTCCTTGGAGAAGGGTTGTACAACAGTGACAGCACACATCCCAGCTGGGAAACAGTGAGGAGCTCAACATTATTGTGCTGCTCAGCAACACCCCCACAGTTAGTGGGAACTGAGTGCTGTTCTACTCTTCAATCACTCTCTTCACATCTTTATGCAACATGTTATTTCCTTGCATAGCGAGCCGCCGGATGCGGCAATGCATCACATACTAAAATACATTCTTGTAAGTTATGAGTGGTAATTATAAAGAGAATTGTATTCTGCTCGTGCTGGTTTGCCAATACCACGCTGAGGGGAGCTGCGTGGGAGCAGGTACCTCACCTCTGGACGGGCAGAATCCGTATCGCTGGTCCGTGTCGTAGTCGGCGGTGGTGGCGCACCAGAGCCAGCCGTCCGTGCGGCCCGCAGCCGTGCACTCTGCCAACCACTGCCTCTTGTACATGAAAGGGAACACGCACGGGGCCCCAAAAGAATTGCCCAGCAGAGTGAAGGTCTCTGGGAAGACAAAATGGTAGTGTCAGTATGAAAGATAGCAACTAAACTAGGAAAAAAGTAAAGCTTATGGCTGAATTACATCTCAAAGTGCCTTCCGTGGTTCCTTTCCCATAATCATAAAAAAAAATTTCAACACTTTTTCAGACTTAAGCTGCTGTTATATGTTTTAGAGCAGTGCTACTCTGACATCAAGTAATATGTCATAGACAAGGTCTACAACTAAATTTCTGTCCAATAAGCTTTTACAATCTTAATAAGGATCCAGAGTTCTGTCCTAAGATATTTCTATTTCAAACAATGTTAAGATTTATATAACACGTGCACAAGGGCAGGAACTAATAATTATCGGTCTTGATTCCTGGAAGGAAAAGTAAACATATATTAGACTACCTTTCTCTGGTTTTATTCCAGTGGCAATTTAAGTATCTCATACACTGAAGCAGCTCCCATATGCAAGGCTAAGTTCAGTGTTCAAATATCCTGTGAGATGGCTTTTAGAGCATTCATTCTGGATGTGGGAAAGCCATTGAGAAAAATCAGACTTCAGCTAATCAGAAAAGATCATTTCACCGGTGAGTATAATTATTCCATAAGCATCCTTGTCTGCTGAGTCAAAAAAGCCATGCTTCCTCCACTGAAATCATACTTTCAGACCTTTCTCAGCTCACCCATATTGTGCTTCTTTCATGAGGGCATAATTCATATCCATGTGGCTGTAGAAGAAACTTATCATTGTTTATGCACTCTATTAATAATGTAATGACACAGTATGGTGAGCAATAGTGCCTTTAGAGACTACTTATACATAGTGTTGGAGCATGTGTGTATATACACCTATACCAATAATATATTTTTAGAAAATATATAGAGAGTACATGTAACACTTATAGTACTTGAAATATTAATGTACTATTTTTTGTAGACTAAAAAAAGTGTATGTATAATACATGCTTGGATATAAATATAGCATTAAATTCAAGATAAAGTACCTCAGTGCATAGGTTTTCTAAAACTCCAGTGATTGCTGAAGGAGTCAGAATAGTCAGAGCCAAAGATCCTAAACACTCTAACACTCACACAGAAATTAATGTAAAGGATGAAAGAATCAATTTTTTGTACCTTCGTATCCCTGGGAACATAAAACATCCATGGCTCCATAGATCTTCCACTGATTCTTTGCACTCAGCCCCTTCTTTAACAAAATGTTATCATGCTCTTCATTGCCAGGACTGAAAAACAAATCTTCTCCTCGGATTGCAAGGAGGCTTTCATTTCTGCATTCCCACCACTGGAGCTCACTTTTTTGATTACAGGGATACAGGGTGACCATAGCCTGATCCTCCTTCAATGGCACCCCCAGGCATAGTTTCAGTTTCACACTCATAAGCTGATGATCCGTGATCCACCTGAATTTTTGTGATTCATTGTCTGGATTGCAAGTGGCAGTTCTAACTGACCGTGCAATAGATGCCTCAAGACAGACCTTGTTGACTTTATTATATATTAAAAATGTTTCAATATCTGTAACATAAAACAATACATAGCAAATAGTTAATATAGAATATATGTATAGTGGATATGTGATATGATTCTGCTTCCCATTCACATGAACAACATGTCATTGCATTCATATTAGATAAAAACCTTATATTTTTCAACAAGGTCCAGAGCAACATCACTTCTACTGATTAAAAATAAAGTGGACAATATAAAATGTATGTCATGATTATATGTTAGCATACCATAGATCAGTGGTGGGCAGCAGCTGAGCTGAGCACATCTTGTTGGAGGGTTTTATGTCAGTCATGGGAATTCCCTCAGCCACACTGCTATTGTCATTACCTCGTTCCAACCTACCCTCAGCTGCATGGCCTTGTAGACCTCTGACCTCTACAAACTTTTCTCACCCTGCCTGATTTTCCTAACCATTACCCAGACACCAACAGCTCAAAAATCAGAACACAGAAATAAATAATTAAATAAACTAAAAGAAGACATTTAAACATATGTCAGTATTTTCTTGGGTCTGATCTTCTGGGATCGTTGAAATGATAGTGCCACTATAGATGAATAAAGCCATTAAGAATTGAATCTCTGCTTCCTTCTCTATCCATTTCTTTTTTTCTGTAAGATCTTTCCCTGCCTCTTTCCTGCCATTAAGAGGTTCCCCATCCCCAAACTAATAATGTACATATTGGCAGCACCACAGAACCACAACCACCCAGAAAAGCCAGAGCACTTTCATGAGAACCTTCACAGGAAACATGCAGGAGGCACTTACCCGCCAGCTGCAAAGCACTGTGAACAAGAGAGAGAACAAGCAAGAACACAGAGAACATAATTGTAAATGCTGTTTCCTTTTCTTCCCTTCAGTAAAACCTGGATGCTGAAGAGTTGCTGGCAATAAAGTCCTGCCGAAGAGAGGACAGCGGCCGATGCTCCTCAGTTTGGAGGCTGGATGGTTGGGCAAAAAACTCCAAGTGCTAAATAAGGAAACACTCTGTCACATGCCACATTTCAAAAAAACAAGAGCACACGGCACAAATTTCACCCTCAAAAAGGCATGATTTCTCACTGAGGGCAAACCATGCTTCCTTGGGAAAGCAGGTGGTTCACGAAAGTTTGTATCTGACTACTTTTCCACTGTCTCCCCTGAGGAGACATATGGAGCTCATAGAATCAAATCAACAGTGAAATATTAAAGACACAAATTCAGCCTAAATCTTTTAAATCTTATATCTTACCTATGCAGAATAAAAAAATGCTATCAGGAAAACACAGAAGTCTCATATTTTCATGTGTGAGATGAGACAGAAGTGAATTTTAGAAGATTCATTCTGCAGGACATTATGAAAATTTCTGCCCTTCTGTAAGAGTTTGCCATTGTCCTACATTTCTACATAAATGCAACTAGGACAAAAGCACCCAAAACAATTTGAAAATGGCTCATTGTAAAAACAATGCTTCTTTTGCTTGTGACAGGTAAATCTATTTTGAGCCATACCAAAGGTATGGTATTCCACAATTTTAGGAAATATCCCATATTGCTTTTTACCCAGATCAAGATCCTACTGAGAGCCAGCACTCAGCAGTTTGGTTCCCAAACTTAGAGATGGAAACTTGAGAAAAACAGGACTCCTAACTCTCCTTTCCTGACCGCTGTAGACTGTCCCTATAACTGTGGAAAGGCCTGACTTTATCACAGCAGAGTTTTACAATGGAAATATTTTGTTTTGTTTAGAAAATCTTCTAAATGGAAAAAACCAGCCTGTGATGTGAAAATATCATTTGAAGTGTAGTAAAATATTATATGACCTCTGAGGACATTCTGGAAGAGCTCAGTCCACAGGAGGGAAACCACAGCAGGACAAAATAACAGTCTGCAAAGTTGTAAAAAGTTGCTGCATGAAGGAAGGTCATAAATTATCCCATATATCTATTCAGAAAAGGACAAGAAATACAGAAAAAAAATGGAATCCATTTAAGAAGGGAGAATTAGGTAGCAGGGGAAAAAAATCTTAGCAGTATAATTAAGTACTTGGACATGTTATTTAGTAGAGAATTTAAGAAAATAGGAAAGAAATTTTCAGAAATCAGCCAGAGTCACTTATCTCTCTTTCACCAAGAGTAGTTTTCAGGGTTTTCCACTTTACCTTCCTATCTCTAGAAATTAAGATTTGTTTTTCAGGTTTCCATTCAACAGTCAGGTACACTACATGAAAAGAAACATAATTACGAACTTGATATAAAATCTTCAGCCTTAACTTCCAAGTTACTGCAGTTCAGTGCAAACAAGTTTTGGGCACCTGTGGTACTCTGGCAAAGAGCATGAGAAGAGATGAGAAGCTGCCTCTGGGAAATTGTCACAGGTGGCCCATCTATTTGGTGGCTTCTCAGCTGCTTTTCCAGCCGCATGAGGTGCTAATGCTGGGGTGGAGGAATGGTCTGTAGGTCCTCAGTCCAATCACACAGCCACAGTCACACAGGCTCAATTTAGAAAGCAAACAAATATAGCAAAACATAATAATCACCCTTTGAAATAAGAGCAAGAGAAAAGTGCAGATGAAGGAGAGGGGATTTCAGGCTGAGCCTCACTGAGTTTCATTCAGTTCCCCCCGTGCCCGCAGTGGCCCCTCTGTGGCCTGTGCCCAGCTGGGCAGGGACACCCTCACCCTGGAGCTGGCACTGCCTGTCCCATACAGAGCTCTTTCAGCATGCCAAGCACACGTGTGTTCCTTTTGTCCTCACTGTGCTCGAGTAGCTCTTGACAAGGTTGAACTAGAGCCAGAGCAGGAGTGAGAGCTGAAAGGCCCTGGTGCGGTGTCAAGGACAAATCTCTCAGCCCATCATGCAACATCAGCCTCAGACTTAAAAAGGAAGGTGAGACCCTGCTCTCTTTGGAGAGAAAAAGCAGTTGACTGCTTGAAAATTTCTCCTATTTGCCACAAAAAGTGAGTGGGGATTAAAACAGGAGCAGCATGCTCAAGCCAGAGTAAACTGCAAAGTCATCACCACCCTGATAAATATCGGAGTGAGCACCAGCAGCTCAGCAGGTCTCAGCCCTTTTTTCCTGTGATGGGGACACAGGGGCCACATGCAAGGGGTGGAAGAGTCCCCATCGGGGAGACTGCCCCCAAGGGTGCATGTCACAGCTGCAGATATTGCGTAGGCCTGCCTGATGACACAAACATCTGACCCTCGTGAGCTTGGCTGCAGTACAGCAGACCAGCATATGCTCCACAACTGCTGGTTTACAGAGGGACTCATCAGCCTTTTGTACTACCCTTTAACTGCTTCTTGTTAACTGAGCCTCAGCAATAATTGGAAATAATCAACATGTATTTTTGGACTATTGTTTGGTAATGGATGGTGTGAGAAAAAAAATAATTAGTCCAGCCATACTTCCTGGATAACAGTATATAGTTGTAAAAATAACTGGGGAAATGTCCGCTCTTTATATTATCTCTGTGATTAGTCTTTGTTTTCTTCCTTTGCTTTATCACTGTTTCCTGTTTTTATTTAAAAAAAAAAAAAAAAAGTATATCACTTTCTAGAAAGTATTCCTTCAAAATATTTCCCATGGGCAAACACTTCAAGAAGCATCTGGACAATGCTTTTAGTCATATGGTTTAGTGTTAAGGTGTCCTGTGAAGTACAGGGAATTTTCCTTGATGATCCTTATGAGTCCTCTCCAACTGAAGGTATTCAATAATTCTGTGATAATTTTTTAAGGATTTTAAATCCTTTTTATTTTGTAAAATTCCCTACCAAATATAAATGTCACATTTGACTTGAATACCTTAGAGAAACATGTTGAAGCAGGAAAGTTGGCAGAAAAATGTGCACTTCCATCCCCCATACTTGTGGATTGGTGAGTTCCAGAACATGATTTTAAATATAGGTAACAAGGATGTGTGAAAAATTCCATGTCTGAAAAATGTTCTAATGCCCAATACAGATTCATGGCCTGACCTATCTGTCAGTCTCTACTGGGGGGACACATGTAGTGACTGAAGTTTCTTTGCATCCACTGGCAAATAAGACACTGAAGTTCTTCCCCTCCTCACAAACCTTCCAACTACAATTGTATCAAACCTATTTTCTGAAAGAGGAAGGAAATTTCATAGTTAGCAGCACAGAAGAAGATAGAGAGAGCAGACATTCACATGGACTGTTACCAAAGGAATCTCTTAACTACAAAACTATAAAAATATCTGTATGGCTTGGTTTCTTTCTTTCCTTTTTTTTTCTGCTAAGTGTGCACACTAGTTCACATAAAACAGCAAAAGGAGTTTTGTAAATAGCTGTAAGGGCTGGATTTAATCTGAAATAGTTTCCAGATTTCCTTGTTATAAGGGGCATCTAAATCTCTCATAGCTCTTCCAGGCATTTTCTGAGTATTGTAATACCACTGCAGTGCATTTTCTTCTTTTTTTACTTCTTTTTGTGGTTTGAATCAAGTGATTTGCCTAGGGCTCAGTCATCAGTTCAGTTTACCTACTTTTCAGGACTGTCTAATGCTGAAACTATCACCTTACTTAGCCTGAACATGGCCTGAGCACACTGTGTTGGTCACACCATTTTTGCCCAACTGCCTGTTCTGGAGAGAAAGGCATATATTCCTTGCCTAAATTAATCCATATTTAGGCAGACAGTCATCTGAGCTGGTAAAGAGCTACAAGGGTGGTGTCCTAATTTTGAACACATCTAGGAGCAGAAAAAAATTAAAGGTTAGTGTAACTGTTCCCAGCTCTGCCCTAGTGCAACCTACCAGGTGCTCCTCCCTTCCAGTCAAACCATATTACCTCTAATTTTTGCATCTGCAAAAAATAACGGTGTTGTGAAGTCTGTATGGCATCTAGAAAAATGGTTTCAGTTCTTCAGATACAACACCTTGTGTCATGTTACACTGCAGAAAAAACTGCTAGGATGATCTGAACTGCCTCTAGAAAGCTGGTGAGGAGTGGTCGAAGTTTCAAATTCAATCAGAACCAGCTCCCAGCTAAAGGCCTATCCAAGGCCACATTCTCTGCAGCCAATGTCATGCTTTCTTCAGTTACTGATTATCTCTAAATATTCGTCTAAGTAGGTACATCATCTAACAAAGTACACTTTTTTGGATGCTATTCATATCACTGCATGTACAGAGTACTCTTAATTTAGATGATTTTCCATATTATGAAGGCAATGTGCATTTAAAATGAGTTTGGACTCCTGCCCACATTTTCAATAATATCACTTTTTCTTGGCAGCATCATAGTCTATCACACTTAAGTCTGCTCTGGAAAGCTTCAGTGCAAAATACATTTTTCTTCTCATTTTACATGAGGCAGTGTAGCTGCACTCATGAGCTTAATGCTTCACACCAAAACATAGCCTGCACTGTTTAAAGTCTGCTCTTCATTTCCACAGCATTTTTTCAGACATTTCATTAGGAGGCATGTAAACAATGGAAGATAAGGAAATATTTGCAAGATCATTTCCTATACCATGGACATTGTTTAGTTTACACAAATTCTGCCCAACTCTGCATAAAACAACAGGATAGATTAAAGATGAAAACCAAATGTGATGTTTGGGCTACAGGATAACCCCATAAATAACTTTTTTTTTAAGCAGATGAATTTGATTATTCTTAACTCTTAGAGACAAGCTAGAATACTTGGAGAAATTTGCAATTCTCAGTAAACACTGAGGGAAACAAGGCAAGGTTTGAATGTATAAAAACACCACGGAATTGTAAATCAGCAAACTAACCTGAATTCCAGGGAAAGTAGTAGAAAAAGCAGTACTATTTGCTAATCACGGGAGGATGACTAGATAATAAGGAATCATAGTCCTAAAAAAAGAACAGTAATTAGTAGCTTATGTTGAGTTGGTGGGTGTACTGACAAGAGTTTTATGGAAAGATTTGGCATTATTCTGTATGTTAACAGCTCAAATAATGGGGAAGCATACTTAATAATTTACTTAAACTTCATGTCATGATTTAAGCCCAGCTTTTAACTAATCACCATTAATTAATTTAAATTAAATAGTGCTCAGGAAAAGGCAATATTGCAAAGCTGTCTACTCAGTAAATGAATGTAGGTGTGTGTCCTTCACCCATGACAATGAACACTCCCCTGAAGGGATTTCTAGGTCCATCTGGGCATGTCCAGCATTCCAGGGATCATCCCCATGAAGCAGGTCGAGCACAGGCATTGCCAGCCTGTTCTGGAGCAACCAAGTGCTTATTCCTGGCTTATGATGTGGGCCACTGTAGCCCAGCTGTCCTGAGGAGCCAGCAACACTGCAAAGCACTCCAACATTTTTAGTACAGAAGTGTTGCAAGGCTGCCCAGGAAAGAGGTGAAATCATGGCTGCTGTTGGAAACTTTAAAAGCAGTGTTGGATCATCTTTCAGCAGCTGATCAGTTTTAGTTGACACTGCCTTTGGGCAGGACCTTTTCAGTTCCCTATTTCTATTATGTATATGATTATAGGTTCCTATTCACAGGATATATAAAATTCTAAGACCTTTAAGATTTAAATTACATCATGCATTCTCTTGTTTACTTTAGCATTTGAAAAAAGAAATTGTATTTGCACTTTTCTTTCAGTGGCATCCAGAACCATAGATAACATGTTTATTCAAGCATCTTTGCAATCCCTCCTAAATTCAAAATAAGGTATTTTGAAGCTTAAAAATCTGAAGTGACACATTGTTTCACAACACAGTTAGTGTGACATGGAAGCGACACATTCCAGTGAGACAACACAGTGTGTCTGTGTACTGAAGATTTTTACATGTTTGTTTGTTTTTGTAGGACTCTGAAGTAAAATGCGAGGTAAGAACTTGTCAGTTACAGCATGACAACGGATTTGCGCAATGCTGTGTGCTAGGAATTATAATTGTTATTTTTGCAATTGCCTTGCTGAACTTCACCTTTTGAGTATCTCTGAGGAAGGATGCTCCCATGCTCCCAGCATCATTTTCCGCACACACCAGGTGAAGCATCTTCTGTGCTCTTCTCTGCTGACTCTGTCTATTCACACAGCCAGGAGTGATGTGAAGGAAGAGACTGGATCCACGTGTGCTCCTGCATGGCAATTTTCTTTTGCAGACACCTGTAAGTAATGGGCACTCATTGAGGGCTCCTGTCCATCAGTCTCATGATGAAGAGATTGAGGAAAACAGGCAATTGCAGGGGTTGAGGTACTGACAAGAAGCAGAGTACTGAGAGGTAGATAGAAGTCTTGGAAGAGAATCTGATACTGGGAGACAATATGAGGGACTGCAGGATGACAAACAGGTACCCACAGCCACTCAGAAATATGAAGATGAGGAAGATAGTTGCTTTTAGCTCGTGTTTCCTTACTTTCTTTTCACAATTGATTTCTTCGGTTTGTTCGATTGTTGTGGTTTCATTTCACACTTAAAAATGTAATTAATTTCCTGAAGAACTGAAAACCAAATTTCTTGAAACCTCACATCTGATTTGGACCCACTGCAACTTTTACAACCTACTGGAAGCACTCATCTACTTGACCAATGGAGATGAATACATGGGAGCATTAACCCAGCTTTTCGGGTGGGTTACTATAGGAATCACACCCACAAGAAGAAAGCCAAGGTGAATGTCTGATATAAGACATTGTCCAAAGAAAGATCCAGTGAACTATAATGACTAAAGATTTGAAAGATTTATTTGAAAATAATATTGTTTTATAAGCATCTCTCTCAGTTGTTAGACAAAACAAAAAAAAAAGTCTGTATTAAATACTTGGTAGAAACTGGAATTGACAATGTTGTCAAAAGAAAACCCTCTATTTGTGGTACCCTGACGATGAGCCCAACACTCACTCTTGCCCTGAACAACCTGGAGGCGATGCCAGGCACAGCTTCACTGCCAAGCTGCTCTGAGCAAAATGTCACACAGCAATTGGGGAATCCAGACTTGCACATCTGTAGTCTTGCTAAGGACTCCACTCAGTGGCAAATAAAAGATGCTGCATCTCCAAAGTGCAGCAGCATGTCAGGGACACTGCTTGTGGTCCACATGCCGGAGCAATCGGCCCGAGCTGACCTGGGATAACCTCACTCCTGTCTGCCACCAAAGCCTTGTGCCCAGGCTGACCTGCTTCAAAGAGCAAGAAAGGTGCCAGAGATCCTCGTGTGCTGTCCTTGCACCTGCTCTGCCTCTGATGAGGCTGGGAATGTCCCTGACTGGTCTTGTGGTGTCTGAGACTTGAAGCAAAGTCACTTACTCACAAATGAAGAGCAGGCAGACAGCTTTTCCTAAATACAGTAAAAATTATGGGAATATTTTAAAGCATAGAGTAATAAGAATTCCTTTCCTTAACTGCCATCTCTGTCCATATTTCAGCAATTTCAGGGCTTTTCCTAAAGCATTACCAGTGATACAGGACCTTCAGCTCATGGTGTCTACAGACTAATTCACAAAATAGGCTGGCTCTTCCAAATTTCTTTCATTCTTACTCTTTATCAGTAACTGTATTTATTAGTCACACTGGCATGAATGTGGCTGTTCATTTCAGACATTTTTGCATACAAAAATATGTGTGGGCTATTTTCACCCCTTTTTAGAAGGTATCCAGTCCTGCAGTTTGTGGGCATGTATATTTCCTGATGAAGTCCAAATACTGGGGCACAGAGTGGTGGCAGGAGGCACCCAAAGACTAAAATGCAGAATAAACTTAATAAAAAATATACATATTTCTCAAATAGCTTGAGAAACTAAATGCAAAATTGAAGATTCTTAAGGAAGGAAAGACCGATCAGAGAAGGTTTCTTTTAATGAAAGTAACAGTAAAAATAATACATACACAGAGCTACCATGGCTCTTCATGAAAAATGGTGAATCTACATTTATTTCCCTGAAGCAAACCAAAATAGTCTACCAATAGGCTATTTATAAAAGAGAAGTGTATTTTTCTTCAAAGATGTTTCATTTAGAAGTCATCAGTTGAAGAACCATGAGTCAAGCTGTGTTGGCATCAGAACAAGAATAGAATGTCTTTGAGCGAAAAAATGATATGTCTCTTCAAGGAAACAATATATCTCTGCCCTCTACTGTACAGACCACTAGAAAATCTTTTCATATTTTCATACTGTGTAAGTTACACTACACTGCCCTTCCGTGGGCCATTTAATAGGATGAAATTGTCAGAAAAGAAATTACAAGTTTGAAATATTAAAAAAAATCCAGTGACGATGACTCCTGTCAGAAACTGTCTTGATACACGTGAAGTATTAGACACCTAAATTGATTCAATAGGAAGAAAAAAAAATAAGCCTTTGATTTCCAAGAAATATGACAATAATAATATGTTTTTCACTGCTGGTGTCCTGGAGGCTTATGTATAGAGGAAAATTTTGTAACAGTAT
This sequence comes from Acanthiza pusilla, assembly GCA_036630365.1. Classification (NCBI taxonomy): domain Eukaryota; kingdom Metazoa; phylum Chordata; class Aves; order Passeriformes; family Acanthizidae; genus Acanthiza; species Acanthiza pusilla. The sequence goes on along the minus strand of JAXCHO010000073.1, from coordinate 33,983,472 downwards.
ACACTGAGTTGATGAGCCACCCTGTTAATAACTGTCTATATGGTTTTTTTGTTTTCTACTCCATGCAAATCAGAACAAATCACCTCAGATTTATCACACATTAAAATTTATTTGAGGACTTGCTCTGGACCTGCTAGAATAAATTCAAACCCAAGATTAATTGTATGCCAGTTTCCTTATACAGAGGAGTTCAAAACCACCACGTCTGGCTCTGGAAATCCCAGAGCTGCAAATGTTGAGGCCAAGAGAGGTAAATTAAGAGCTACCACTTGATGTTTGTCAACTGTTGAGCTCTTCATTAAAAACCTGCTTTTGGGCACTATCAGGGATAGGATTCTAGATTAAATAAACCCTCAATATGACCTGGTAGAGCTGTTATTAAGTTGTGATTAAAAAATCTAATTTACCAGCTCATTTCAAGTAGACATCCCCGTTATATAGGTTTGGTAGGACTCTACAGGGATCTGCATTGTCAAGGCTGGAGAAAACTTCTCACGGAACATGAGTCATATGCACTTTCCATCAGCCCTTTCTTCTGTTTTTTGTCACTTCAGGACACTCTACAGATGCCATTTCAAGCACAATTCTATAAAGTGTAGAAATCCATTCAGGATATTGGAATTTTTCCAAGTGTATTTAAAAAAGATGATTGATGGAACTGCTGGGTTCTGACAATAAGTTGAATTGATCCCTGACTTTAAACTGTATAAAAATATGCAGCATTAAGACTAGTTTCAGTGTATATTGTTTTCAAAAGAATATCTATCTCCAAATTTCTCTGATTCCTGACTTTATATGGTCTTTAGAGGATCTTGACAGATACCAAGAACTAACTGAAATTCAGGCAGGACCTTAAAAGATGAAATTTTTGGTTATAACTGACCTCATCCTGTTCCTTTGGGCATTGCAATTAACCCCTAAGGTAAAATCTAAGGGTTTTGATTAGCCAAAGCCACCTAATCAGCTAAACTAGTCTCACAAACCCAAGGCAGAGCCATCAACCTCAAAGGGGTGGATGACCTTTGAGGATGAGGAAAAGACACAAGGCTGAACTTGCTGCTGGCACTCGCCATTTCCAATAACGTTTCGAGCAGCCTGGGATACATTATCATCCCTTCCCTACCATTATTTGCAGTGGATTGATGCAGTTGATGGAGGGTGCTTGTGGTATCTGTGCTTTGATCTCCTGTTAGTGGAAAGCTTAGCCTGGCGTGGGTGGCTGCCCTGACCATGTGGCCACCAGTCGTGCAGCCAGGACAGAGGTGCTCCTTGCTAAGGTGGTGGCCTTTTCTCTTCCCTGCCATCTCCACATTTGCTGCTTCAGCTCATCAGAAGTTCCGAATCCTGTACACCACTACTGACCACAGAATTACGGAATAGTTCCCACTGAAAGGGACTTCTAAAGGTCATTTAGGTGAAGGCCTTCCTCAAAGCAGGGCCTTAAAGATATTTACTCTTTTAAACACTGTTCAGGACCTTTTCCAGATGGGATCTGAGTATTTCCACAATCAAGAGTGACATTTCCATAGAAAAACATATCAATGTTGAACACACTAAATGTGAGAACAGAAAGAAACCATTTACAAAATTCACTCCTAATGACACTTTAGTTGCTTGAACTATCAAACACCATATGAATAATTGAGGGAAACTTATGAATATTTGGAGTTTTAAGAAAATATTGGAGTTTTAAGAAAATATTAAATTTCTGGAATTAGTAGCCAGTGCAATTTCAGTCAAATTATAAAAATGCACAAGAAGCAATGGAAAATTGTTAAAGGAAGAAAATTCATAGGCTGTGGTTTTCTCTTGTGATTCTTTAGGTGAATGCAAATGGTTTTCAAGCAAAATTTAAGGATTTCCTTCCTTTTTATCTTTCTTCCTCATTTATTCAAAATCCCTTCCTGATTTGTATCACTGTGCTAAGTTTCTATATAATTGAATTTCACATATTCAGTAAAGTAATTATAATGTAGCCATTTCTTTGTGGTATAATCAATTCCCTTTTATTTGTAATCCAACTAAGAATGAACAGTTTCACTGTTATGTACACTAAATGTACCTGCTTTGGCAAACAGACAGTCAAGGAGATAAATTGTCTCCTCTTTCCCAGACTTTTGTTATCTTTGCAGCTTGTGGAAGTCACATATTTCTAATCTCCCATTTCCTGCTAAAACATTGCTGTAAACAGATTTAACCCTGAATAGACCCTAAATTTTGTGCACTTTTAAATGCATCATTAAGTCAATGCACACTGCAAACAGTGCCTTTGACAGAAGCTTACTTTCAAAAGCAGCCTGACAAACATGACTATTTCATGTAGTGGCTCTGAAATAAAAAGTACTATTACTAGGAGAGAAGGCTGCCGTTCCCACTGCCCAGAAATAAAATATTAAAAAAAAAAAATTTAAAAAAAAGTCTTGCAACATGGGGAGGGGGAGGAATCCTTGGGCAGATGGGAGATGTGTAATCAAGCCTCAGTATTACTATTCCATTTGCCCTCTGACTGATTATTCACCCCCTTTACTCCCCCCACTAATTACAGGCCAATATACTTTTTCTTTTGCCTGTTGTTCTTGCCTCCCAGCACCCACTGAGATTGTACCCCACGGTGGCCAGATCCAGCAGGTTGAATTATCAACACCTTTTCTGCAAACTGAACATGCTCCAGGACACCAGAGGGTGTTTGTTCTCTAACAGGTTGTTTAAAAACAAATGACTCCACTTTCCACAGTATCTTTGCAGAGAAAGTGCTTGCTGTAAGCTTTCTCTCAGTGGCTTCTTGGGTTGCAAAACAGCCCTCGCAGTTCCTCTGTAGCACTCTAGCAGAAACCTCTTCCTTTCCACTGCCCCAGAGGCTTCCCCACAGGTCCACTTTCTGTTCCTCTTAGGAAAACCCCGGGGTCCCTCCCATCCTCTGCACTCCAGCATGATGCTCTGCAGCATCACCCCCACCCCATGCGCACTCACCACTCTCAGGGAAGAAACCGTCTCCTCATGTTTTCAAGGCTCTTCCTTGTGAAGGATGTCAGGAGCAGGGCAAGGTGGAGAGGCAGCCTGCCTTCTTCCCTGATTCCCAGCCCTGGCCTTTCCAAAGAACACAAGAATACCCAGGCAAATAGGAACAAACATGAAAATATCTTACACCCTCCAGACCTTCCCCATCCACACACACACACTCTTTCCTGGTCTGAATGGTGCTTTTGGGACAACAGTTCACTTCAGGTAGACTTTGTTCTTGATTCTCATATGCAAAGCGGAGGAAGCAAAGAGGAAGCAAATCCTCTTTTGCTTCCCAATAACCAAGAGTCTTATCCTCCTGCATTCTCCCTGCAGCATCCGCATTTCCCAGACCTCTGCTTTGCCAAGCTCAGCCTTGCCTCTCCCAGGGATGGTCAGCACTTCTGTCTCAATTCAAACTCCTTCATTTCTACTTTGACTTTTCCCTTCAATCTCCCTTGCGTGGACACTTTGCATTGTATTTTTGTGTGCCATCCTCTTACCAGCCTCAGTCGATGTTTCTCACTGCACAAGCCCTTATTCCTCCAGTTACCAAATGTTATTCCCTCCTATGCCTAGAACCTCTGTGCTATCGTTAGCCTCTTCTCGTGGACCACGGAACAACTGCAAGTCTTCCTTACCTATTCCTGATTTTTTACTATAAAGCACAATTATGTCAGTCAGTTTTAAAAGTAGGTGAGAGAGATTTCTAGACATCTAAATGCCTAGATCAAGAGTCTGGTTAAAAAGTCAGTGTAATGGTTGCACTGTGTGCATTCTTGTGAAATGAGTGCAAATATTTCCTCAGAGAAACCAGAACCACTAACGACATCCTTAAAACTCTAACCAAATCCTTAAAAAGATTATATAACAGATAGTGAATAGTTGTGCATAGCAAAAACTTACGCCCAGAAAGCTGGATATGTCAGATAAGGTCACAGCTGAGGACAGACAAAATGAGCACTGACTCTTCCTCTGTCCGGATACAGGGACATCAGGACAATTTTATGCTTATGGAGCAGTTTACACCTTTCCTATTGACCCCGGAAAATCTGCCTCTTGCCCATTGGAATCTGGCCTGAAGGCACTAGCTCATTTCACAACTATCTATCTATTCTCTTTGTATTTATAGAACTTCCTTACATTTTCCTCCAAATTACTCTTCACTTCCTTTTTCAGTCCCCTAGTTTCAGAAACATAGTGACAAAAGTAAAGACTTGTAGTTCAACAGCTTCTATTTAGATTGTAGTTCAACCGCTTCTTTTTAGATTCATGCTTAGCAAGGGACCTGAAGTGCATAGGTACTGATACTGATATTTACAAACTTTCTCTGTAAATTGGTATTCTTTTGTACGAGGAGGAGATTCCATTCTCCTTTGTACATCTGTCTGCCATGGCTCTATCATTGTTTGACCTTACAGAAAGTTACAATGGTGAATTTTTCCACAGCTTTTCCTTCCTTAAATGCAGTTACTATTTCTTACTATGTAATGAGTTCAAGTAGAGAATCAATTACTTTTTCATCCATACGATAGTTTAGGGATATAGTGAAACTAGTGAGAAAAGGCAGGACATCCTCTCTGAGATACCACCCTAATACAGAGAAAGCAAGGGCAAGCAACTGAGAAAGTGGTGTCAACATCTTGTCTATGTGGAGTGGTGTTTTATAAATGCTATTTTATTGCATGTAAGACCAAATCTTGGGCTTGGCCTACTGTTTTCTGGTAGCCACTTCTTTATTCAAAACTACACGTCCTGTAGAACCAATTCAGACAAGTCAGACAGAAGGGTCCTTTATGGAAGGTGTTACAAGAGTGGATTAAATCTTTTGAATCTACTCAGTGTTGCTGGGATCTCATCTGAAATGCTTTGTCTAGTGGCGCACTGTACTGTCAGTAGGACCTACAAACCACAGCACAGGGTCGAGAAGGGAACAGCAGAAGGAATAAGAGATCTAGAAGATGTAGCCAGTGAAATGAAAAGGGAAGAACTCGTGTTGCTATCAGCAAATATGGAGAGGAGATACAAAAGAACTATCAATATATATGAATCTGTCTCAGAAACTACTAGAGCAGAACAGCACATAAGTAGTCTTAAATTATAACATTTTAATTAGACAATTATTAGAGTAAACTTTCAAATGTTAGGGATAAAGAAAAAATGAGACACAGTTTCCCAGGTTGGTAAGGACCATTTAAGAACATGCTAGACTAGGAAAAGTGGATGTTCATTTGTGTATAAAAATCTAAGAGTCCCATCTTTTCTTCCTCTTTTTACTGTTACAATAAATTGTTCTGTTTAAGAAGAGACACACTTTTACTTAGAATCAGCCTTTTAATTCCTGTTTAGTTAACCAATGCAGAGTAAAAACTTATTTACATGTATTTCATACAGACACAAAATATTTTAACTTAAACACAATTAAAATCTGTCAAAAGATTAAAATATCAAAAAGTATCAAATTAAATAAGGACATCCACTGCACTAAGAGCTTTGAGTCATTTGGTTGTTTGCATATGGCATAAAATATACTAGGAAAGTGAAAACAAAATACCCCTGTATGTGAGCCTTTTTTTAGGGTTTATGAAGCCTGAGAATACACCAGTAGACCAGTATGAAATGCAATGCCATCAGCTCTGTCATGATGGAAGTCTAGAGTGAGACTCAAAGGTTTAAAACAGGCCTGGACAGGGAGAATTTTGTTAGAAATTCGAAAATACTTTCTAATGGTAAGTTTCAATAGGCTTTGAATAAATGGCCTAAAAATTTGTGAAATCTACACTGGCATTGGAGATATCAGGAACATATTTTATGTAAGTTTTCAGGTGTCAATTAAGTATAATTCCTCTTTCCTTCCCATGCTTTTGCAGCATCCTTTGAGATCCCTATTTGACTGTTTAAATGATAAACCACTACTATTCACAATACACTCCCATCTCGCATTATAGTTCATTGTTCAATGCTTATGTTACAGAACTATTGCAGAAGAAATAGAATTTACACTTTGCTTTCCATCAGTCACAAACAGAGGAGCAAATTATGTTAATTCTGGTATTATGGGCAACACAAAGGGTTTCTGTGGTATTTCAGTAGCAAAAAGATGTGGACCCACAGCACTGGAGCAGGTTGCCTGCCTGAGACTGGGACCTGGTCCTGCTTCAAACAGGGATCTGCACCAGGTGAGCTTGGACATCCTGTCCAACCTGTACAATTCTGCCAGTCTGTACTGGAGAGCGATAGGACAGTTTCAGCATACCTACAGGTCTGGATAGACTTTTTGGAACATGCTAAAGACCATATTTGCACAGTTGCCTGTGGTGAACATGGTTCTTGTGCATGAAGACGATGCTGGACACACGCAGAGACTGGAGCTGCCTGAGTGTTGACTTACACAACACAGTTCCAGGTCTATGTGAAAGCTCAACAGTCCTCCCAGGTACTACAGTTTGTGAGCAGATCTCTGCATCTGCCTTGCAAGTTTGCTTGTTCCTGCTAATACAGAAAGCAAGAAGCACCCCATGCAAAATTAAATAGAATTTCCATAGGAGAAAATTGCTTTCCTTAACAATTCTTGTATGCCAACACTTTAACTGTTTTCAAGATCAGGCCCAAGATTACCCTGCCTATTAAATTGTTGCCTGCTCATTTTCTTCAATATTGGTCACAAGAAAATTCGATTCGTGAGTTCCAAGGTCACCACGGTATATGGCATTGTCAAAACCAGCTGTAAACATTTGTCGATCGCGTCTTCTTTTATAGAAACAATACAATGTAAGGCCAGTGCCAGCTAGCAGAAGGAAGATCAGCGTAAAAATCATCCCTCCTAAACCACTTGCTGATGTAGGAGCAGCTTTGTCTGTTGGTGCTGTGGAAGACAAAACAGAACAATTGGTACAAATGCCCAGAGACTGCTGCTGCAAAAAAAAAAATCTCCCTAAACAAGCAACTGAGTGAAAAGTACTGAACAACCATAACAGCAGCTAAAATTGATGAATGTTACAGGTGGAAAATGCAGAATTTGGCTTAATCTGTTCAAAGGAGCATTGCATTGTACTACAGATACAATTTGTAAGAAAAAAAGAAAAGGCATCCAGTTTGAGAGAGGATTTATCATTTTAAACAGATTTAAAATAAAATAATCCATGACAATTAAATGGGTATTAAAATGAAATTTTCTGGAGGAAATTCTACCTGCAAATAATGAATGCCTATAAACCTATCAAAATTTATGTTTAATTGGCTTAAAAGAAACCAACTTACCATTGTGGACAAGTGAATCATGGGTTGGCTCAACTTCAGCAACTTTAAAATTAAAAAATAAATATATTATACAGTTTGAAACAACTGTTTAAAGTTGAAATAAATACTGCATACATAATTTTTACTTTGTGTTCATTACAAGTTTGAAACAGTTATAGAATCGTACAATGGTCTGGGTTGGAAGGAACTTTTAAGATCATCTAGTTCCAACCCTCCTGGCTTGGAGAGGTGCACCTTCCAGAGACAAGGTTGCTCACAAGCCCCTATCAAACCTGGTCTTGAGCACTTTCAGGGATGGGGCATCCACAACTACTCTGGATAATGTGTTCCAGTCCCTCACCGCTCTCATTGTAAAGATTTTCTTCCTACTCATTTTCATTTTAAAGCCATTCCCCCTTGTCTTATAAAAAGATATGCCCTTGGAAAAAGTCCCTCTCCAGCTCTCTTGTGGGCCCTCATTAGGTACTGGAAAGTGCTATAAGGTCTCCCAGAAGCCTTCTCTTCTCCAGACTAAACTATCCCAATTCTCCCAGCCTGTCTTCATATGGGAGGTGCTCCAGCACTCAGATCATCTTCATAGTACTTCTTTGAACCCAGCTGAATAAGCTATTTTAAAAGTGAGTTATTTTTAAAAAGTTTAAAAATAACCCAGTTGAGTCTTTTTTTATTCTGGGGGCCCCAGATCTGAACAAAGTACGTGAAAGTATATGAAAAAGATATTAAAATATGTTTTGACAAATGAGGCCAAATCCTTCAAATATACATGCTAAAAATACTGGTAAAAGAAGAAAATACTGGTATAAGAGAAGACTAATTATCATCTCACTATTCATTGCTTTGAACACCTTTTTTGAAAGGTAGATGGTGCTCAAAGTTTTTATACTTCCGCAGTGTAAAGCTTAATACTTCACACAAAAGAACTCCATCTTTTACTCTTGCAAAAATGATAAGCACAGTTGTACTCAACAGCATTTTAGCTGTATTTTTGGGCAAATTCTTTGCCCTCCCTCGGTGGCTTGGGGAGAATGACTCAGTTAATTGCCTGCAGAACTGACTGGCTCCCTACTGAGCTCATGGGTGACTCCGTGCCAACCTGCCAAGAGGTGCAGATCCACAGGCAGGGTAGGTTCTCCTCTACATCACCCACATTTGTGTGGTGGATCTGTTCCAAGCTGTCTCCCAGCTGATGTGTGCAAGCCCAGCTGGGTCTGTGCACACACCGTGACCCATGACAGCTGCATGAGTGCAGATTTATGTTCTTCGTGTTTTATGCAGCACTGCTGTGCTCACAAGCAGGACTCACCCCAGCCTGTGACAGTCAGATTGCTCATGGGTTGTCATCCAAAAAGCCATTGGCCACAAGTAACCATTACAAATGAAGCATACCATGCTGTTGGTTGTCCTGGCATGACTTACTATGCCTCTGTCAGCAGAGAAATGAATTGGGCCCCTCTGCCCACCCTCACTTGATGCCTTCTGCTTGCTTGTCCAGCAGATCCCAGCACACTTCACCATGGTGGCACTGTCCCCATCAGCAGCACCTACCTTTTCTCCGCAGGAGCTCAGTGACTTTGTACTGCTTCCCCTCAACTTAGCTATCAGGAAGTGTCTGCCTTTCTTCCCAGCACTATTTTAACCATCTGTTCATCATCTACTGCTCCTTGCACTCTAACCGTAGTGACTATGAATGTTCTCTGCACTCTCAACAGGTGATATGTTCTTCCCTAACCCAGGGTCCAATAAATGCCCCAAAATCAAGGCTTTTAAACTGAAGTTAGGGAACAGTGACTCAGATAATTCTCCAACATTATTTCTCGTCATTTTTAACTGGAATTACTCTTGGCTTTGATTGAGATTCACATGCATCAACATCAATGCATAAGGTGTACCCAGTGCCTAAACAGTTGGGCTTGATGTATATTAATCACTACTTTTAAAATAACCCAATGCACAAAAATTCCGAACTTACTTTTGGGGATTTTGCAAATAAAATTCTGGTCAACAGAGCAGTAATAGGTCCTCCAGGTTCCACTTGAGACATCCATGTCAACACAGTGCTCATCAAAAATTACTGTAGGCTCTCCTTTCTCCCAGTTGACATATTCTACTGCACTTCTGTCCATCCATATCCATTCTCCTAAAATCAAATGTATTAACTAGTGAGTGAACAAAGTGGAGAATAGTTTCTAGTCTACCGGTCACACTGGCATATCAGATCAGATGTGGAATTTTTTAGTTGATTAAATTGGTATCACAGAGCACTTTTTTCTCACTCTTTTAACAACCAGAGCTATTCAGGTGGGAGCATAACAAACACAAACACTCACAAAATTAATTTCATTAGCGTTCATGACTGCCAGTGATGTAAGGAAGACCTTTGAGTCTACCCAAGGACCTTTAGCTGAAGCCTGTGCCCAGGACTGTGCCTTAAGAAGAGAAAAACATCTGTACAAGCCAGTGTCAGCAGTGCAAGCATACAGAGCGCTCAGGAGTTTGCCATACATGTATTCAAGATCAGCAAATAACTACTTTAGTAGAGCTAGATTAATCAATTATCTTTTCAAATTGAATCAGCTCTCTCTTTAATCATCTCCTGCTGACTGTCAAACATCTCCCATCAGGTAGGAATAACAGCCATCCTCTTTCCCTCAGGGTATGCTTTCAAGGCAGCATATCCCAGTGCAATTTGCAGCTGCCTCAAAGCCACTTCCTCTGTCCCTTCCCTGCGGCTGCACTTGCCTCCTGCAGCCCCTGCTTGCCCAGCATGGAGCAGAGTGGCACTGTAGGGGACAGGTCAGGAACAAGTCACCGCTTTTGTGGTGTTCATTTTCAGCTAGAACAGATGAACCTGGCCCACCACTGCTGGTGGTGAGAGACAGAGACTTGAGTGCAGGTCCCAGTCTAGACTCACTTTGGAGGTTTACCCTCAAAGTCTGCCAAGAAAAACTGGCTTCAGAATTACGGTGATATAGAATACAGTATCAAATCTGTAATTATAGCAGTTAAAAATCCCCAAAAAACAATAAAACAAGCACATGAAATATATTTGGATTAAAATCAAAGGTTCCACCCAAAATTTATGGAGAAAAATACTGAAATTTAGATTAAGAATTTTTTCTAGGCAGCTCATATGAGATGCCGTACCCTATGTTGTCTAGAAACACATTTAATGTAACTCAGCATTTAATAAGACAACATGTTGCTTAAAATCCTACACTGGTTAGATGTCAAGTAATATGAGTTAAAAAAGGCAATAAGAAATATTTTTTGTTAACTACTGCAGTGCTAAACTAAAACCTTTTACAGACAAATATACACTAATTGCAAGAAAGATACAGAAAGCATAGAGCTCTTGGGGGTTTAAGTTTTACATAGTTTAGCAGAAAAGCTATTAAATATTTATTAGTTATTTTCCCCCAATTATTTATTTAATATTTAGCATATTGGTACTATTATTTAGTATGTTAGTGGTACTTAGTATTGACTCTGTTTATTTAGTATTTATTTTCATCTCAGTATTCACTGTGAAATAATTACCATCAATATTTTTGAACAAGCCTATCCAGAACTTTCTGAAGTCACTTGCAAGAGGAGACAAATAAAGTAAGAGAAAATTCATTTCAGCTGAATCTTCTATGGAAACCAGAGAAGCACCTAAAATACAAAGTAAATATTACATATACTTTCAGCAAGGTTTTTCATTACAAATTAATTATCTCAGTTAAAAAAGTCATTACATACTTCATGATCAGCATTGCCATATAGGAAAAATGCTTGATAATAAATTTAAATTAGGTGTAGTTTATAATTGATATACACATACACACATTACATATTTTCTTTTGGTTTGGGGTTAAAAAGCCAAGCACGCAGCCAACCTGTAAAACATCCTAATAAAAAAAAGGGCACTCACCCATTTGAATACACATCATGGAAGCATCAGGCCAGCTTTCCTCAGAAGTGGTGTGAACATAGTAACAATGCCCACGGAAGGGAATCCAAGATCTACCACGCTTTGGTTCAGGACACTTCCCAGGAAGCTGTGGTGGTTCACTAGGGATTAACTCTGTTAAGAAGACACTCAGGTTTAGTGGAGTCCTAAAAGCCAAGGGAAATAAATATTCCTGAACCACATATCAGCCCTAAAAATTTGACATTTATCCCAGGAAAAGGAATATCCCATAGACTTGGCCAATAATAAGGTATTGAACTATGTGGCAAACTAGTAACAAACTGTAATGGTTGGGGCTGGTTCTCCAGGCTGCTAAAGGAGGCTTACACCAGTCTAACTGCAATTACCTTCAACAAAGCAACTTTTACCTAAAACTTGTGAAACAGAATGAGAAATGACTCAGCATACATAAGGGATCTCAACACAAGTCAGTGTCTTTGTGTCTAGCCAATTTTTACAAAGGTCAGTCAGAGAAGTTGTCTGTACCTGCCCTTGTACATCATACATCTTAATCAATGTAAAAGCAGAATTTTTAGCCTATTGCATCATCTGATTAAAGCCAAAACAGGGCTCAAATGAGTATAAAATTTGCTGTGAATGATGATGCATAAATCATAAATTTCTTACATAATTTGAAACATTTGAAAATTGCATGCAATATTTGAGAGTTAAGGTATTTGAGCAGAATCATCCAACAAATTAATTGGTTTGGTTGCTGCACTGACAGAAGTTTCTTGACACACAATATTTCAAAAGATACTTGTAAATGTAAAAGTATATCATTAATATCTTTACAGTTAGGCTAAAGTTGATTGATTCTGTAGTTCTTGACAAACAAGGATGCAAAAAAACTGCTATAGCATGTGGCATTAAATATTGCAGCTGTCTGTATGATGTGCATGTGTTGACTGGCCTGTAAAATGAGATGTCTGGAAATCCCACAAGATAGACTGGATCTGAGAGATATTTCTTTAAAAAGTAAGAGTTTATCACAAGACATGCGCTGTCTATCACAACCTTTGCATATGTGGAAAAACTAAATTCAAATAAAGCCATTAACCTAAATTCCAGCCTCCCAAATCACATTTGTCCTATTCAGAACTTACCATTGGATTGTTTACAGAGAGATAAAAATGTTTCATTGCAAGATGCTGTCTTCCAAAAGCCATCCAAATCTAAATAGACACAGGCTCTGTTCTTATTTGGTTCTCCACTGCCCCAGTTAAGATACCTGCTCCTCCTTCTATCTGACCATACGTATTGGCCACCATTCTAAAAGCAAATGACAATAAAGATTTTGTCACATTCAAGAATTAGATTGGAAGAACATTAAGATTGCACTTGAATCTATGTAAAAATTAAGAAAAATTGAGAATCAGTTTCTCACACTAGATTATGTCATGAATACATAAGAAACTCGTCCACTCTCCACAGCAGGTAGGGCAGTGGTCCTACAGATATTTGTTTAGCATGCAGCCTACATTATTCAATTCACACCATCCATCTCATGCCCTAAATGAGCAAAGGGCCTTGAGGTAACAAATGTGAACATACAGCTGAAGATTTTATCAAATGAGTCCACACATACACACAGATCAAATAAAGATTGCAGAGAAAATATTGTCAGCATTCCCCTAACACAGGCGTCTCTAGATATTTAGAAAGCAAATAGAAAAAGCAGAATTTTCACTGGAGTGAAAAACTGAGAGGCTTTCCTTGGGGCTGGACCACAGACCCCTGCCACCCATGTTAACTGGGCTGGTGGTAAGCTTGTGGGTCTTGCAAGGACCATTTACCGGAGACGAGCCAAGCATGTATTTTGTCAGTGGATTTCACCAGTGTTTGCAGAGGATGACTGACATTGGTCACATCCATAGCTTCTGTCACCCCATCCTGTGCAGCCTAGATCTTTCTTCCTGTGATCTTTGGAGGCAGGCTCCCATCCTGTTCTTTGTGCCATTTCCTTTCCTGTCTTCTTTCCTTTGAGACCCTTGACCATGTTTCATTCCAGACTCCTGTCTAATCCTGGTTTCCCAGTGCTCTCACTGAGGTGTGGCTCCGGTTCCTCTCACCTCAGCACCTGTGCCCTCTCTCGGATCTATGTTCCACCAAACTCTTGCTCTACCTCTCTCCACCTGATTCTGGCTTCAGATCCAAAAATATCCAGCTACATTATGTTTATCCGTGTTCTTTTTTAGCTGCTTCCCATTTCAGCCCTTCCCACTCTTAGCTGAGCTTGTCGGCAGTTTTACACAAGGCACTGCCTTCAACTCCAAAACCCAGCCTGAGGAGTCCCCATTGCCAGAGCCCTGCTCTTTCCACGATCACCCAGCACAGGTTCTTGTACTGCTGGGCTGTGGATTAAAACAAAAACATAAATTCACAAAAAAAGAACTATTTTTAACCCATTTTTTCCTGTGGTGTGCTCCACAGGGTGCCTTCAGAACCAGCACAGCTCCACCACAGGATTATGTGGTAGACCATGGAGTAGGAAGTGAGAACTCTGTCACCGCCTTTACCACTGAAGCTACTCAGTGCTGCAGCTCCATCCTTGGTGGCCTTTGAGGTGTGGGCTGTGGTAGTTCTTGTTTACTCTATGGACAAACATTTAAATGTTAAATCTTCTCAAGTGGAGGGAAGTCAGGATCCTCCACAAGGTTTTGATTGCTGCCACGCATTCATGGATGTGACCAATGGCTCATCTAAGTAGTGATCTGACTGTCACAAGCATTTGGTGCACTCACCATGTTGCTGTTAAGGCCAATCCATACAGGCTGCCCATGCTTTAATATTTGTAGCCACAGGAAAGATTCAGCATAAGGATCCAGGACACTGGCCAGTTCTGCAGACTGGTCCCTGCAGTTCTTCTCTGCTTTTTCCCAGCTCAGTTTGTAGTCGATGACTGCATAGCGGTCATCACCGTAATTGTTAAAGCCAAACGCTGGAGTTGTGGGTTGGGAGTTCAGCAGTTTGGGGTCTGCAACAAGCAAAAAAACCAAATCTAAAAGTCTAACTTTATATTGGCTCAGACTTACAACACCGAGAGAAAATCTAGTACACTGGAGCTGTCACACAATTAAGAGAAACTGGAATAGCAAATGAAGATACGTCCAAACAATCCATGCAGTGATGAAAGTCACATTTTCATGTACTGTGACAAAATTTTCTAATACTTGTCAGTATGACCTTTCAGCAGAAATATGTGTATCATCCCCAGAAATAAGCCTTGTAAGCACCAGACCTACACAAACCATATTGTACCAATGTAGGGCATTAAAAGGAACAATTCCTTCCCTTTCTCCATTATATATTGGCATTTGTTGTATTTCTGACAAGGAACTGGGTACAATGAACACACCACGAGCAAGTAGAGGGATGCAACTGCTGCTGCTGAAATTGTCTGAGAAAGAATGTAAAGGAAATCAAGCAGGGAAGTTTCAAAAAATAAAGAAGTTCCAGTGTTTCTAGCATAATAATAAAAATTCCAGTTTTGAAGATATAGAGACCGGGCACTCAGCCACCTTTGATTGCCAAAAATAGTAAAATATATGATGATACACAGATCTATATTTTTTGATTATTTACTGGTCTAGTCCTTGAAATAAAAAAAGTTAAGAGGTTAAGTTGTTTTTTTCTAGAAGTCATTTTTTCTCCAAAAAAATACAATGTGTGATTGTCTTGATAAAATGGCCCATTGTGCATGTGCTACCATCATTTATTTCAGTTAGGTTAGGGCGGAATTACAGGAAAATCACTTTTAACACCAGTTTGAAATTACCACAATAAATCAGGTCTACTAGAAAGTGGTGAAAGAAAACTCACCAGAACTTTTTTGGCATATGTAACTTTTGCTTGCTTTACATCCCTCATCTTTCCACTTCCCTGCTTGTTCAATAGGGTTCTTCATCAAATAGACACAATCATCCTACAAGACAAATGAGATTAACAAGAAAAAATATATAGATAGGTAGGAAACATTTCTACTTCTCCTGGATACACAGCCTCCTGTATCACATGCAGGCACATACAGATAAATAATATGAAGGTCATAAAATTCATACAATGGTCAGGCACATAATATGACTATAAGCCTTTGCAACTCAGCCCTAAGAATGTTTGCACTTGGATGATAGAAGGAATTGCAAAGCACAGCACCGAGGCAGGAGGGCATGTCTGGGGCTGTCTGGATGTCCATGACCTCTGTGCATGACCCTCTCTGTGTGTTCATATGTGTGTGCTAGGTGTGGCCCACTGGTCTGTTGCTGTTTTCCTGGAGGTTGTGGGGAGTTGCTCTTCTGCACTGAAGCTTACCTGGAGGGCTGAGCTCCTCCTTCTGCCCCAGTTCAGGACTAGGAAGCAAAGTGGCCACCACAGTGCAGTAATGTAGAGGTAGTTTGTCAGAAAAACCTTCTGTGGGAGACACATCCCAAACCCTTTCTACTGCGCTTTGGACCCTTTACCTTCCTCCTTTCCCACCCACAGCAAGAGAAGCTGCAGCTTGGCTTCCTGCAGGAGGAGGCAGCAGCTGTCCCCACTTCACATCACTACAATCTTATTCAAACCCACTCCTGGCATTAGCCCAGGACTTGTCTGCAGGAGAAGGGAGTTGTATGTGAAGTGATTTCCGAAAGGGAATGGTCACAGCCTTCCGCAGAAAGCATAGGCACGTGTGAGATGGGGAAGTCCTGGAGATCCCAAAACCCAGCTCCAGCCTGATGGCAGCTGGACCTCAAAGAACTTCTTTCCATTTTAGCTGAATGTGAAGCAATTCTCTTATGAGAAAGAAACTTGGTAAAGCTAGCGCAGGAGTATAGAAATAATGCTGTTGGGCAGTATTGTACATTAGCATTTCACAGTTACTGAATAACACTGAGATTTGTCTTACAATTACACACAAAAATGTATAGCCATGCCAGAAGTTTCACAGCATATAGAAAGGATCTTTCAGAAGGAATATTAGAGGAAGATAAAAATTAGAAAGGAAGACCCAGACTCCCCTTTTGAGTACTCCATTCAATGCATTTGTCTTGACAAGCTCAGTTCCAAGAACTCTCAATACATGCAATTATCTGATTAATTTCATCAAATCTAAATAATATTCACCACATCCCAAAATTATATAGTTTATATTATAGTTTATTCAAATATCCTGATAAGTCATGGTAAAGTGAGGGAAATCACTCACTTGTCTGAGTTTTGCTTAATGCTTCCAAAACTCTGTCTGGACTCATACAGAACCATGACAAATACAGAAGCTGAAACAATATGTGTAGTTATATCTCCCACATGGATAGTCTGCTTTTAAAAAGCAACAAGACTACTCAAAATCCTCATAAAGGAAAAGACAGAAAATACAATAGTAGCTACATACATTTTGTTCATCTACCAAAGTTGTAATGTTTAAGTGACAAACAGAAATTGATGTTTACCATACTATAATAACTTCTGGAACCTTTTGCCCAATTTGTATAGTCCACTGGGCTTCCATCTGTCCATAAGTATGTGTGCTCCTGATTTATGTCATTCAGTCCAATCCAAGCATCAGTTACAGCATTCTTTAAGAGGGACATAAGGGAAGCTGAAGGGAAAAAAGAAAAATTGTATAAGGAAGGAAACTGAACGCACTTTTCCCCAACACCACAGACTTTAGAGTGCCGGGAACCAGGATGATGAGTTTTCTCTTTATAATAGGGTGGCACTCTCATGATAAAAATAAAATGAACAGATTTTAATAGATTTTTAACATCAATCATCTAAAGTTAAAATTGAAAAAAAGTATTTACAAACTCAAAGGTGGGCAATTTTTTAATAAAACAGGAGTTTATTTGTACACTCTTCTATGTTGTTCATCATCTGAGGAAGCATGCAATATGTTCTAACGTATTACAGAAATTAACATGAGTGCACTAAGCCTTGGCACATAGAAAGTGAGTCCACAGACTGTGCACTCCCTTTCCTTCTTCGGAAACTTCTTTGTTAACTTGACTTAGTAACTTCATTTTTAAACAAACATAACACAAATAAAACTATTTAATAACCAAGTATGTATGAACGCAGATCTCAGCTTTGTGGAACGCCAGATGCTGCTCTGCTTAGCTCCTACCTAGACTGACTTTCGACCAAAATAATTTCCTTCCTCTGCTACAGAAGAGAAGTATAAACCACCAGCAGTGATAGAGCGCGGTAGGAGATGGCCCATGTACAGCCCTCAGGACTTGAGGCAGCACATCCATGGAGCAAACATGAGGCCTCTTAAAAAATCTCCAACATGCTGAGCAACAGGCGCTGAGGTCCAGCAGAACAAAGGGAACAGGGGGAAGCTGGACCCCCAGCACTGGAGCCTTCTGCTGCCTGGGGATGTGTCCCCCACTGACACCCACAGCATTTGGTTCAGCAGCTAGCTGCACAGTGATTTGGGATTGGATATTACTCCTCTTGTGTGCTGTTTTTACATACAATCATAGAATCATAGATTGACCTGAGTTGGAACGGACCTCAAAGATCATCTAGTTCCCCAAAAAATTAATATGTGGACACTTAATTGTATGACAAGCCTCAAATAAAAATTTTTATATTTCAGCAGTACGTCCTAAATTAACGCCCAAACTATGATTTTAAAAGTTAATCAAGGGATGAAAACTTATGCAAACATTTTTCCAAAGGTCCAATTTCTCATTTAGCACAACTTCATATTAATATGGAATAAATAAGAATATATATGGCAGAAGCTATAACATCCTTTTTAATCATTTTATCAGGAATTACATGGCGTCTCATCAAATGTCAAATGTCAAATGTCAAAACGTTGTTACTTCATACCTTGCACTTCCTTTTTTGATATAGTAGCCAGATTTCCTCCAAGATCAATGCAGTTGTTCCGTGCAGCATGCCATGTCAGTGTATCATTTTCATCAAGGCCAAATACCTTAAAACACTGAAAAAAGAGAAGTGTGCCAAATCTGAGTCTAGATGCTGTTTTAATTTCTAATGAAAACATCTCTCTTTGTCACAAACTAGATAAGCTGGATATTTTAAGTAAAAAGGGGGGTTAGCTCATGTAGCAGTACTTTCTAGCTTGTCTTTAGATTTTAATGACAGAGAAGATCAATACTAGAAAATTATTATAAAGCCCAGTATTTTAGCATATACTTAAAGAAAGGAGTATGCCAGTCCATTGATCTCAGCGGAAATTGTATTAAATCTGAGCACAATTCTGAGGTGTGACTTTGTGAAAGAAATGCTGAAGAAGACCACAGAAAACCAAAAAGAGTAAGATATGTTATTGGAGAGAAACATCTCATATTCTGTCACCCTATTTGTCAAACCAGGTTTGGTTCTCACAGGATAATCACAGGAAAACAATGATTCTGGCATTATAAAGAAAGCCATGAATTTAACGTTTCTTATAATATCATCTTATGAGATTTAAGTCATTAGACTTAGCTTTGTCAGAGTCAAGCAACCTAAATGTGTTCCCTAAAGCATGCGAGTTAAGCAGTCAATTTGAGGAAAAGTTGAGCGAAACGGAAGGTGGTGTATAAACACTTAGGGAAGAGTCAAGGGAAGAACCTTTGAAGCTCCTCTTCCAGGAGGTGAGGAAGAG
The DNA here is from genome assembly GCA_036630365.1 of Acanthiza pusilla. Classification (NCBI taxonomy): domain Eukaryota; kingdom Metazoa; phylum Chordata; class Aves; order Passeriformes; family Acanthizidae; genus Acanthiza; species Acanthiza pusilla. The sequence goes on along the minus strand of JAXCHO010000073.1, from coordinate 33,964,657 downwards.
GGAGAGATTTTAGCTTGAGAGAGCACCATGTAATGGAAGACACTGAGTTTGTGATTTTTCCTCAGGACTGAGAGAGGGAAGGAAAAGGAGACAACAGCCAGAGGATCTCAAATAATGGATCTCTATCAAACTGAGATAGTTTTGCTCAGCTGAAGGGAAGACAGACAGAGATAGAAAAAACAGTGCAATTGAAAATTATCTTCATTGCTAGATGTATTCTAGCTACTACTATTGTAGCGTACACTGTTGTTTTTACCATTTATAGCATCATTAATAAAAATCTATGGATTTTTAATACATACAGTCTCTTATCCTGAAGTTTTGTCTTTTGAGAAAGCTAAGAGGGGTTGTACACAATAAAGAGTAGCAAATCTTATAGCTGGATCATTTAAAAGCCTGAAGTTGTTTGTTTATAGAAAAAAACTGATAAGTTTGCTCAAGGGAAGGTGCCTCAGTGGCTTAAGAGCCATGGTAGGCAAAGGATGAGTAAATGTCCAGGAAACATGTGAGAGTCGGATAAGCTCAGCAGAGTAAATGTGAATATGTATTTTTGCTCGTGTTTTGTGTTGCCAAAGATGGATGAGAAAATTCTCTTGTGTAGAGCTGTCGTAAGATGAAGCTTTCTTCTTGTATGTCTCAAGATCACCCTCATAAGTGCTGTGATCACAACACAGGCTGTAATTTCTACTTCAGGATTTGTAATTTTAAAGTCTTTACACACAAACAGAACTTAGTATGTGATAAGTGAAAACCCTGCTACAATTGAAAAACTGATTCAAAGAGGTTTTCCATTCTGCTCTTTTTAAATTACAACATACTGGCATTTCATACTGCACCTTGTTATCAGAGAGGAGCCAATCTTCCTGACACCCACCCTTTGGTGGTGGAGAAGTGGGAGCAACAGTTGGACGGATAGTGTTGTTAAGCCTTTCACAGATGAATAACTCAACACTGCCACAGTTGAGATCATTCCATGTACCTAAAAGGAAATTAGAATTTAAAAAAAAAAAAGAAAAGCAACTGAGTTTGAGATTAAAAGTGTCATTTCCTAGAGAAATCTATCGTAGGAAGTAAAAGTGGTTACAGTATTTGTATTTCTCTCCTGCAGGAATAATAAGTAATTATCTGTTTCTTTGAAATATTCAGGTTTTCAGCACAATTTATAATGTAAATAATTTTTCTGGAAGCAAATATATTCCAATGTTGCAAAACCATAGCAGTGACAAAGGGGAGCTCTAGCTCAAATGCTTAATTCTCTGAGATCTGTAAGGTCTCTGGAATCACTCTGTCTAGGTAAGGCACTCAATCCTGGTTACCTTACTAGCTGAGCTTTTCACAGTCTTAGAGTTTTCTGGTGCATTTTCTGCCTGATGGAGTGTGATCTGAGAGTATAACAATAATGTCATCATCCCCATTTTACAGATCTGGAGTGAATAAGAAAATGGCATCCATTTCATTAACTGCAGACAGTTACAAGGTGACTACTTACAGCAGAGATATTCACACCTAATGTTTAATGGAAATATTGTCATTTTAATTCAGAGAAATTAAGGACATCATTCATTTTATCTGAAAGAAGATTTCCAAACCAGGACATAATATTTACACCCTAAAAGTGTTCACATCCTTTCATTCACCTATAAGAGAGCCTAGGAAAATCACCTCAGCTATAGATTTTGAGACTCTAAATTTTTAAAAGTAGGAGATATTTACTGCTCAAAAAAAAGACTAAGTTCTTGGCTAGTAGAAACACAATTACTTCCAGTTCTTTGTATTAAAGGATATTTGCATTTATTTTAAGTAAAATATTTTATAGCATTGCTTAATAATAATCCAAGCCATGCCCAAACACTCCATTTTTAGGAGCTGCACAAATGACAACACATAGCTGATGTCCTGGAGAGGACAGAGGGTAAAATGGACAGAGGTTAGAAGTAACACTGACTCTGTCTGCCAATTGTCTGATGCTTACCTGATTTGTTCACTTAGGAATTTTCTGACAAAATTGCAAGTGTAATTCAAAGTGTTAGCTACAGAGAGTTCAATTTTTCAGAAGTGCATAAATGAAAGGAGAGACCACAATTTATTTTCCTTCACTTTTTGAACACTGTGAAACATCAGCCTGCTCAGTATGATCACCCCCACAGCCTTGACCCTGCAGCCCTCCCAAGCCTACAGCACATCCTGAGACTGAATGTCGTTACAGCACCCACCTGTATGGGTATACATCACCACACAATTTTCATCATTATTTGCAAAATTGGGTTCATTTGGAGCCCAGGCAACATAGTTCACTGGTGTTCCATCCATCCACCTGAAAGAGGTAAATTGAGGGAATTGTTAGTTGAATTAGTTAGCATTTCTTTGCAAAGGACACATTTGAGTTTTGTATTTTAAGTTTCCTCTATCCTAGCTTACAAACATGCTGTTCTCTACTGAAAGGAAACCAAGACATTTCACCTGTAATTAGTAAAAAATATTTTCATATCAACTGCCTACTGTGTTGACTTGTACCAGATCTGAACTAACCATCTTAACTGGTCTCTGTTCTTGGTCTCTGAACATTGATAGTGTGCTAGAAATGCACCAGTGTAGCACTGGATGTGGCTTTCTCCGAAGCACCTGAGCTCATTTCAGCAATTTCCTGGGTCAAAAGCAATACAAGATCTTGTAGTGTAAGAAAGAGTCTTTAACCATGTGCTGGTAACCACTTGGAACCATTTTGTTAAGCAAAGGTAATCTTTAATATTGTACACCTCTTAGCTTCCTTTTCTTTCTTTTTTTTTTTTTTTTTTTTTTCAATTATGCAACAATCATTTCTTAGCTTGGTGATTCACAAAGTTATTTTCAAAGAATAGCCAGGAAAAGTGAAAAGGCCTCAGTGAAGTTAAGTAATGAATCAGCCAAGACCGACAATCTTCAGACCGTAACAGCTCCAGGACAATCCAGTGTTTTTCCAGTTTCAGAGACTAAGCAGCTGCATGTGTGCTTTTGCAAGTAAATTACAAATTAGGAATTCATCAGGATGCCTAGCTGCTTGCAAACCTCCTGAGTCAAACTGGAAAAACCAATACATAATAAACCAGGAGAAAGGATACAAAGCAAATAGTGGCACCATTATCCAGCAGCGAAGAGAATGATACTAGCAAGGGAAAATGAGAGGGCTGGGAAAAGAGCAGTTATTTGAGCAGTGAATGTGATGTAGAAAGCAGAAACTCCAGGAGTTGAGACTGCAGAGTCTCTGTGGTTTGTGGTTTGTGGCCAACAAAGGCAACCTGTGACAGCAGAAGAAAGACTAAAATGCAGAGGTTGAGACTCATCTGACCAAGCTTTGAATCCCCAAAGAATGCACTAGGAAAAGATGCAGCGGGAGAGAAGAATGCCACAGGAGACATATCTGCAACACATCTAAGGCTTCAGGGGATGCTTAAGACAATTCCAGGGCACTTTGTTTACAAAGACATTTGTAGAAGAGTATTGATTCCCTATCACCTGAAGCTGTCCTGCCCTGAACTCTGAGAGTACAACCACCTGGAAATCCAGGTAAGGGCTCTCCAGTATTGATATTTCTCCTCCAAAAACCACTTTGATGCCTCTCACTGCAGGTTCTTAGGGTTCTTTTCCTTTGATAATTTCAGCATGCAGTAATGTCTGCAAATACCACCTGGAATATGCTGGAGACCTCCAACCAAATTTTTCTTTCATTTAACAAAGAAAAGGGGATGATGCCTCACTTACAATCGTCAGACATCCCAGCCTCAGAACACAAAAGCAGGGCAAAGAACCAAAAGAGGTGGAAAGAGGTAGTGACAATATGATGGGAGAATTGCTTTGCTGAGGAGCAGAATCCCATTTTAAAACTTCATGTCAGGGCATGGCTCTAGACAGGTCATGTCAATCGTCGAATTTCGACTCTCTCCTAGAGCCAACCAAGTCAAATATTCACATTATGAGTCTGACAAAATTAATTTGTTTTTGCTTACCGGAATGTTCTGTCAAGGCTCACACTTAAGCCAATATAGAAGTTATTTCCCCAGTCTTTATAGAAAATCTAAAACAAACAAACAAACAAACAAACAAACAAACAACATTTAATGAGCGGTAGTAAAACAGATTTCAAATAAAATTAAAAAAAAAGTTTAAAAAATGCTCTAGTTTCCGTTGTACAATTGCATAGTATATAATGTGCAGGGAGTTGCTGGAATTATGTGCCAAAACACGAAAATTCAAGATTTTTCTCCAATTTCCAGTATATAATAAGACAAAAAAATTAAAATTATATGAAAAAACAAATGGAAAAAAGAGCTATGTTAAGAAGGCAAGAAAGACCTCTTATAGCAGTATTTTCAAGAGTTTTAGGAAAACATAGTTAGAATTTCCTGAAAGACTACAAGTAAATTCTGAGGTTTTCGACTTAGTCATGTTGGAGGAAAAAATGTAATCAAATTTGATCTTAATAGCAGAAAACTATTTCCAAAACAGTATATCATCATCAGGTTATTCTCTTCCTATTAGAAAATATTCTAACTTGAATGTTTTACTGCAAATATGAGATCTATTTTGACAAAGAGATTCTATTGAACTCTGTGAAAAGAATGAGTAAGAAAAACAACATCATTAGTAATTGCAGCTTTCAGCTAAACAGAGCAAAATCTTTGAAAGCTGCATCCTGAGAGCATTCTTGAAAGGAAGCTCATTCTTGAAAGGAGAATTTGTCTACATATAGCAATTTATTAAAATAATTATTATAATAAAACTTCTAATTAGATAAGCCCATGAAAGGTGGCACTGACTTTTTTTTATGACGGGGACTGCTTCCTAGTGTTTTACAAACCAGCTGAAAAAAGTTGCCTCAGTTCCCAACAAAATGATGTATTTTTGAAGCAAACATGTTACTTACATATTTCCAAAGAAAATTTTTTTCTGTTTCACTCTCAATGACAACAAGGTCACCACCCTTCTTCTTGCAAAAGCCTCTGGCTTTTTCCATAGACATTGCTTCTTTGCTGAAGTAATATTCCTTGTGTTTATATATTATCCAGTCATCTTCACCAACAACGAATTCATAATCTGCAAATTAAAACATTAAGTAATCTGCAATAGAAATTAACTTCATTACATGTTAATTGATTTTTTCCATTAGAAACACCATACTTACTGAATGTGGAATTAGGCTCTGGTTTCAATGAGGTTCCTGCAATATAAATCAATGTTTGAGTATATTATGTTTCTCAGCTCTCTCTCAATTATATTTACACAGCAGTTATCATTTTAATTCCAAGTAATAATCTTAAGGGTTACTCAGTATATGCTTATTTTTGTCACAGAATTTCTCAAAGTCTCTGAAGATAAGTGTTACATGCAGCAAGACAGCATTTTAGAGCTGATCTTAAATTAAACTTTCAGAAACTATGCCCAAATTTAGGCTGTTATGTTTCACTTTCCCAGCATGTTACATATACATCCCAAATTTGCCTGTGTATTTCATTGATAAATTAATAATTTTCCATTGCTTTTACTGAAGTGAAATGTATTAACTGTTTTATTGTGATTGTTGGCACAGCTGTCTCTAATAATGCAGATAGTGTGGTCTGACCTGGGAAGGATGCTCTTATCTACCTCTAAAAGTTGATAAAAGCAGGAAGTTATCTTACCTTTTTTAATTTGGCAAATGTAGTCCAGCATGTGTTCACAAAATAAATCATTCCAGTCCATATTGAGATAGCCAGTAAAGGCACCACATTTTTCATTCCCATCATAATTGTTTGGTTCTCCATGTGACCACTTTTCAAAATTTACCTGTAGTGGAAACACAACTTTGTTACTATTTTCCTTTTACAAGGAAACAATTGTCTTGCACCATCCTGTTAAAGAAGAATGTACTTCATTTGATTTTATGGTCCATCTTGTTCTTTAATGCCAGACCTTTTAAGCAGAAGTACATGACCCTTGAATAGCATAACAATTCATCTAGGTGTTTATAAGCCATGCTAGTAAGCCAAGAAGTTCTTGCCCCATTTGTTACCAGGAGTTGATGTTCTCCTCTCAAGCTCTAGAAAGAAATATCTTGTCTGATTTCTGGGTTGTTTATCCTGCTCAGGTGTTCCAAACTAAGACAATCCATTGGTGCTGCCATACGGCCTTGGACCTGGCAGATTTGAGCTACTTAAGACAAGCAGGACACCAAAGCCGAGCTTGTGTAGATGTACGAAATTGTTTCTTAGAGCAAATGACAAATGGGAATATACAGATTAGCACAATGAGACTTGCTTAGATGGGAACAATATTCCATCACCTTTCATCACTGTAAATATTGTATTTTTATCTATAACTACAAAATATCAGAAGATTAAAACTAATTCCTAGAGAGGAATCAGGTACTAAAGACTTAAGGTCACTTGCACCTTATATAGGAGTCATAAGAGCTGTCTGCCAAGAGATATATAAAAAATTAGTCAAAAAGATGAAATAATAACTTATTTACTCACTGGTGAGCCGTCACTCCATGTAAATCCACCATCAGGTTCCAAGGAACTTAAACCCATCCAGTAAGAATAGTGAATATAACCTCTATCTCTGAATGATTACAAATACAGACAACCAGACACAGCGTGAAACAGAGAAGAAGAATATATCGCATTACATTATACAATACAATATCGTTGATATTTCAGGTATAATTTGTGACAGTCATGTAAAGTAATCATTCAATTGTCATGTGGGGAAAAATGCCCTGGCACTACATGTGGCAGGAAGCAGTGAAACACAGAACTTTATAGGAAAGATCACACATGTTGTATGTCCACAAATACTGAGTTAAATGAAAATATATTTAAAGGTCTTGGTTCCACCAAGTAGCTTAGACATCCAAATTCAGACTTCTCTGCACTCATGGGTTTGATTTAAACATTTATATAAGTACATCAACAGGTCAGGCTTTCCTTAGTCTTCCAATTCTCCCCCTTTTAATTAAGGCAGGAAAACAGCACAAAATATTCTTATAATCAAGAGTATTTTATCTACTGATCAACTAAAAATGAGCTAAAAAGATCAGTTTTATCTCTTGAATTAACTTCAGTTGAAACCAGCTTTGGTGATACTTCTCTCAACTTTGTTTATGTTCAGGATACTTTAGTGCATGGTATCGCCTTCTCAGGGGTGTGTCAAGAAAACCTTTTGCTCACCTCTTTTTACCCATTTTTTCTGCCACTTTTTACACCACCTTTGTAAGGTAGAAATTGATCACCAGAAATCCTTTGTGTCTTACAGAAAGGTAATTTTTAAAATATTTTTTCTTATACTTAAATTATGGACTTTGCAGATACTTACAATCTGGCTATTAGGTTTTGTTCTTCTTCTCTGTGGATACATGCCAGATCTCCTCCAATGGCTCTGCAAAAATCTCGTGCTTCAAACCATGTTCGCATTTTTTCCCTTCCTCCCTGAAAAATCTGTAAAAAGTGGGCAGCTAAATACTGTGCTGGGTGTTACAGATATTTAGAAATACATTTCTGGGCTTCTGTCTTTCTTCTGATCTTTTTGGTCTAATTCTATTACTTACTATTTAATTGTTCAGCCATAAACCTGTGGTCATCAATCAAATCTGATTACTGCAACTTTGCTTTTCCTGTCATCTCAGAGTTCCTGTGGCTCCAAACTTCAGTTCCATGCACATGCAGCTTTTTCCAATATTTCCTAGCTACCCCACCTGGATGGCTGGACACATTACCACAGACTGCCTATCAGGTAAGCAGGGTAAAACCCATCTTCCATGCGCGCACAAAACATATTCCTATTTAAATGACAAGCGTTTGCATTCAGAAATTGAACACTTACCTTGAAGCAGAAGCTGCTCTGAGCAGTGGATTGCCATTCCTCTGGGCACAACAGGAGAGGGGACGCTGTTGGGGGAGGAGGAGGGGGCGTCACTCCCTCCACCAGCTGCTTGCAGAGAAACGTGTTTGTTTCTTCACAGCTCAAAATATCCCATAATCCAGCTGAAGTTCCTGTTGCCATGGCCACACAGCCTGATTCCCCTCCTTCATAAAACACAAAGTTGTTAAATCTTATTGATGACTACATCCTCTCAAAACATCTGCTGGTCCCTTAAGAGTAACCTGTTCCCACTGTGTTTGGATACCAATAGCTCACAACAGCTCATGTGCCTTCCTATTAAATTACTAAAAGACTTTTTTAATGTAAGTTCCTTTTACATTATGCTAGAAATCACTTAAAAATAGCCATCAAACAACAAAGAGCGAATGAACAAACACGTGCAGCCCCAAGTGATTTTCTGAAAGGAGTTATCACAAGACCTGATTTGATCCCTTTAGCACAAATGGAAAGTTGCGTTGTCCTTTCTGCCCCTTTATGCCAAAAGAGTTTCTAAACCACATTTTAGCTTTCAAACCCTCCCTTTGTGGTTCCCCAGAGCAGGAACTCAATGGCCCCCATGGCACTTACCAGGCATTCCCACATTCCAGTGAGTAAAGGTGACCGGATCTCCACTGACCCACTTGAATGTCCCCTGCTCTTCCACATCTGAAAGGCCAATCCAGAAGTATTTTTCTGGTTTAAATCCAATTACGGAGGTCAGAAAAGCTTGCTCATATCTGTGAAGAGTAAGCACCAAACTGTTGTATCACATTTTGTCAGAATTTGTTCATTTCTTCAAACAGTTCATGGCAGCAAATCTGGTAAAGTTAAGGTGATTTGTCAATACATATGAAATGAAGCAAGGGTAATTATCTAACATCTATAGTTCTAATTATCATGCAAATTAACTTCTATTTTACATTTTGCTAATGTAAATTGTGTCTAGAATTTAGGATGGTTCTATTCACCTTTTGTACTGCACAATGAACAACATCAGCCAAACAACACTTGAGTTAATGAGTATATATGTCTCATTCTGTATAAATAGGAGCTACAGTGTTTTACTAAGCTTTATGATAAGGTCTAGATCTTTAAATCTTGTTACCATGGAGGGAAAAATCTGCTTTTATTTTAAAATGGGCAAGTTTCCATATCCGGCTGTTTCAAAGAAAGAAAAAAAAGGTTGAAAAGCTTGAATCCAGAAGAAATAAATAGTTCCATGTTTATCTGTTTATTTTAAGTTCAAAAGTTTTAAAACAATCTGTCAGTCTGGTGTTGTTGTGTGGGTGACCCAGTTTTTTAATTCCTGGAGGCAACAACAGTGTAAGTGTATAGTAGCAATGTCCTGAATGCTTATATTGATGGCCTAAAAGCCCATGAGGTATTATGCAATACTTCATCAGCTCTACCAGAAATTTGCCTGGGAAAGAGTGGTGTCACACTAGATGGACATTATCCATAACTGCTGAGTAAGAAGAAATTTCTGTTTAACCCTTCCATCCTGGTTACACACATTAAAGGACAAGAATTATGTTTCCATACCTGTCTCTCACAGTAGCCAGGTAACCTTTGTTTTCTTCACAGATTTTTTTTGCATCTGAAAATGTTGTTGGCAACTGCACCAAGGAGTAACAGTAAAAGCCATGCTTCATCCACCCCTGTCAGAGTCAAAGCAGAGATGTGCAGAGAGGCTGTCAGATTGCACAGCTTTGTGCACTTCCAAAAGCCACATTAATACCACACCCCCAAGTCACAACTGATCTCAGAGGCCATGAGAAGACACCAAGATGATAACCAAACTTAGCTTTCACAACCATAACTCTGTGTCTTGTCCTTTGGTACAGGACACACAAGGGGTCTTTGCAAACAGTGAGCCATGGTTATGCCTTGGCGTGGCAGCCACAGTCACAGGCACTTTGCAGCTCCCTGCGTAAAGCTTGCTTTGCCTTCTCATGGCATAAGTAGGTGCTGCAAGAGGCTACAAACAATTTGCAAAACAGTCAGCTCAAATAGTCCTGATTCCTGTGGCAGATTGATTGAACTGAGAAGGCGTGCAACCCATGACAGGTGAGCTGCAGCCTGAAAAGAGTGCTCTGCAGAGAGTGGCTTTTATGGGTGCGGTGACCAGCTCTGTTGTAGGAGAGAGCTCAGTGAAGTACACTTGTAAGGGAATAAACAAAAAAGAAGCCAATCTACATTTCAGTTAAATAAAGCAAAAGTTTCCCTTTTAGTCTAAGAAGTATCAATACATATGAAATTAACAGTTTTCTAGGCTCCAGCAAGAACAGTCAAAATAATTTACTTCTGTCTTAATTATTATCATGGGAGTGAAAGTAGTATGCAATGACCTTTTGCTACTTTTGTTTTACACTTACTTTCTGGCAGCCAGGGTAAGTAACTTCAACTTCCCCTGATTCTTCAGCCAAGGGTTTCCTTTTACAGATGTAGCCAAATTTCATTTCACAAGTACTGTCAGCCCAGGATCCATCCTAAGAAGAAACCACAAAGAGAAGTGAAAGCTAGAGACAATTCAGATCCAACAAGAATATTCACCATCCTCAGAAAGAACCCTTCTCTCTTCCTAGGCTGAGACTGTTTCAGCTCTCTTCCTTGCCTTGGTTTTTCTCCAAAATTCCCAAATACATACAGTGAGGGCCACATGTCCTTAGAGGTGTGAAAATGAGGGCTGGATGTATTAAATATTCTGGGACTAATGAGAACAGGAAGGAAACTTTTGGTTCCTCTCTATTCTCAGCAGCATAACATCTATTATGTTCATATAACCAGATGATTATGGCAAGGAAATGATGGATAAACTAAACAGAAAATATGAAAAAAGGTCTTGTGTAAGTCTTTTTCCACAACATTACAGGTTTTTTTAATAATGAGTATAAAGATAAAATTCGGGGTTTGTGCCTTCATTAATATGAACCTCCAAAGTAGCTCTAAACACCATATATTTTAATTGTTTTAGAGGAAAAATGAGAAAGTCCCTGCTCCAAGAATCCATTCCACTATGCTCAGTCATGTTCAATGTGGATGATTAGATATTTCAACCAATTTCAGATGGGAATTGTCTCAGAGAAGACCAGATCTCCATGCAGTGCACTGCTTCTGGAGCTCCATCACACACCATTCTAGATCTGGTCTTCAGTCTCCCTCCACACTAAGATATCCTAAATTAAGCTGAGTTCATAAGTACTTTGAAAACCATCATTCCTCTTTTTTGCGTCTCTTTTGCCACTTTTAAAAATTTTTTAAAATCACAGATGTTTTCCTTTTGGGGGGCAGAAAGGACAGAAGCAAGTATGAGAGCGGGGGATGGATTTTTACCTCTCCCTTCATAAGGATGCAGTCTGCCTTATTCCAAGTGTGGGTTGGCTCTCCATGGTGCCATTTGGTATAAGTCACAGGTGTGCCATCACTCCATTCAAAGTACATTTGAATCCTGAAGTCATTTAGACCAATCCACAGCTCATCATCTGGCTCTGGGAACACAAAGAGGATTGTAGGTATGGGTGTATCTCATAATGAAATAATTACGTCTCATATCCACTTTTGACTGAAGAACTTAAAACCATGGTTACAATGATTAAAAGGATGATAGCAATAATTTAATCCCAGATTAAAATAAGAAAAGGTACTCACTGTACCCAAGCTGTGACACTGTAAAACTGTACTCTTCAACATTATGAATACTGGCCAGCTCTCCATCTTCTTTTCTACAGGAAGACTGAGCTTCTTTCCATATTTTTGGTGTTCTATAAATTCTGTAGCAATGACCTGCATAGGGCACCCAGTCCCTGGGGCACTTGACAGGCTTTAAATCACCTAAAAAAAAATAAATTAATGAACAGTCCTATTCAGTGTTTCATTTACGTCAAAAAGAAAATTACCTACTCTGACAAATTGAAAGTTTGGAGCACATACTGGAAGAAGAGAGAAGCCAAAGTCTGAAGGTACAAAGATTACAAAAGAGATTTTTCCCTTCCCATTTCTGCTTGGAACTTCCAACAAATAATTTTACAAAATTAAGTAAATACTGAGTAATTTGGCATGTAAATGTGCAAGGCACAACTCCACATTAAATCCCTCTCAGTGAGGCTCTGGGTACAGCCATGCTCTACGGAAAAGGGCCTCTTTTCCTACTCAGGGACTCTATCTTGGTGAATTTTGTAGATTTTTTTTTTTTTCCTCTGGAAACACCAGGTATTCAGCAGTCACTTGGAGCTCCCACACAGCCCAAATCATATATTAGAGAGTCCAGACATAATCATGTTATACCAGAAATGTTATACCAGGAATTCCAGCTGCACAGAAATACCACACATTTTGTTCAGCACCTATTTCTTGGTATGAATTTAGTATGGCCAGCCCACCTTCTATTGCTTGCAATGTTCACATGCTCTGTGCCTACAGAGCAAACTGAAGAGGAAAGGATGTGTGCCCAGCATTGGTGTGTGGTCAAATGCTTTGTCTGATGCTCCCTGGACATGGTTTGGACCTGGAAAAACTTACATTCCCCTAAACAACATCCAGGCATGGTTTGGAGGTTAGCAGGGTCAGAAACCTTGGATGCAGCCAGAAAGTACAGCATAGGCATGTGCCATGCATCCCCTGAGCTATATAATCTTTTATACTCATATATATTAGAGGAGGGAGGTACTGTGAAATTAGTTGCATGCTGAGAATTCCCAGGTGAAGCAACTGCACATCTATTTCTTCGCATAGCTAAGACCTAGTCGACCTCAAGCGGAAAGGGAGCTCAACTGGGGAAAGGTTCCAGATGCATATTCTGTTGTTTTTTTCCTTTCAGAATAGAACAAAAAGGGTCAGAGACAGCAGGGAAGCGTGAACTCTGGCCCACATCTTTCAGCAGGACATAGCTTTAGAGTATATTTCAGAGCACAGGATATTCATTAGTATTGCACCATCTGGATAACATGGCTAAACACCTAATCCTGCCTTCTTTGGTAGCCAGGGCTCTTTTTAAAATTATGAACAATATTTAGATATTGTCTTTAAAACGAGACAGAAAATTAAAGTCTTCTCAGTATTTGACCCAGATCAGCAAGTGTAATCCTTCTGTTTTGACAATGTGTTGCCATTTCTTGCATGGCATCTTCACAGTATGTCTCACTGACTGTAAAAATAGCTTTTGACAAGCATACCTGAGACAATGGTGAAAGAATCCAAGGAGGTGTTTCTCTTTTGGCAGATATATCCCAGTTTCCGATCACACACCTTGTTTTCCCATTTGCCATTCCTGCCTTGGAAGGTCCCACATATCTTTCCAGATTCCACAGAGGGATTTCCTTTAAAAAAGAGGAGCAGAATCCTACTGTTAACAGTGAAACTTTTCACCTCTCCATGGGAGGGAATGTGCAAGATTTTTGCAGCTGCAAAGCCACCAGAGTATTACTCTTTGGAGTGATAATTCCCAAGAGATGTGACAAGGCAGCATCACTGGAATGGCCAAGAGGGGAGGCAAGGCAATTTTGGCCCAGATGTTGATCATCACTTAAGAAAGGTGCACTTACCTGGAGCCCAGTTGAGGTATCTGAAAGGACTGCCCCCAGTCCAGTGCCAGCCACTGTCAAGTGCATTGTAGAGACCAATCCAGAGCTGTGCATTGATGCCCAGGTCACTAGTGAGTCCTAAACAGCCAAAAGAAAGAAACGGTCAGGTTATTAAATGTCTCTGATTTTTTAAGTTATTCAATAAAACTGAAAATAATATTTCAAAACATGAGGGATATATTTTTTTAATATAGGTTTGATTATTTCCATTATTTTAATGCAGGTTTTTGTGAGAAAGGGATAAGATCTTTTAAGAATGTCACTGAGACCTATTTTTATGAGATAAATGTAAGTATCTTTGTTAAAGTTTTGGAGCTGATTTACATTTTAAACAGTGCATTATTTTTTTATATTTTAGGGGTTTTTCTACTTTACCTAATAAATACATTTCTTCACGAAGGTCTGTGATACTTAATAATTCTGCATTCTGCTGCTGGCAGCTTTTTCTTGCTTGGTGCCATGTCAAAAGTGACTCTGAGTTTATCTGATAGCGGGTTTCTGTCACAGGATTTGTTTTCCAAAAGTTATTGTGGGTGCTGTCTGTAAAAGATGATACCAGCAATTTGACAAGATAATCGTATGTACTAACACAGAAAATAAAATCTTTGCTGCTGACTAAAATAATATAACTGTGTGATTTGATAATTTTTACATACATTTTGCCTCAAATATACTTTGTCTAGTAAATTTTAACAATATGTCAATCACATAAGGAATAATTTATCCTTACAAACCTAATTTTTCTACATTGACCCTGTTCCTTTTTATTTATATAACTCATCTACTTCTCTCAAATTCAGTCCACATTAACACACTCACTGATATATTCTACCTCTACAAGCATTTCTCTATTCACTGTATAGATGCTTTGGTCTCCACACCTATTTCTTACCTTCAGACCCCTCTTACGGTCTTCCAGGCTCCCCAACATGACAGAAATTATCGTTTCCGCACAATCACATGTGAAGTGGGGATGAAGGGGCAGGGGATTTGTGTTGGGGTTATTGGAAAGCTGTGTTGGATGATTTGCAGGCGTATGGGAGCACTGGAGCACTGAAGGCAGGTGAAGGTCACTGTGTGTGCCCTGCACTGTTCCCTTCACTAAACCTCCCCTGTTCTCTCCTCCATCCTATGATACACCCCAGCCCCCTGGTATATCTCACCTTCCTCACCCACCGCACTTCTTCCTGTCTTGAACCCCAGTCCTAGGGATTTTCTCTTTCTTTATCCATCAGTCCCAGCCACCACCCTCAGAATACTCCCTGTATGTTCCAGTTTTGGAAATACTGCAGGACAGTGAGAGTGAAGAGCAGACACCTCATCTCCTCATTGCACAGCTCACCAGTGAGCCAGGAGAGCCAGAATTCAGCTCGCTGTCCAGTGCTGCTTCCACATCCCAAGAAGATTTTGACCATGACAGTGGATGACACTTTCGCTTAACACCTCTCCTGAGATTTTTATAAATATAAATTACCTTTTAGTGGACAGTTTCCAAACAGCTGGTCTTTATCAAAATCTGAAGAAGTTGCACACCAGAGAGAGTCCGCATCATCCCTCCGAGGGATGCATTCAGCATACCATTTCCCCTGGTGCTTAAAAGGGAACATGCAGGGTGCACCAAAGGCATTTCCTCCCAGGGTGTAGATATCTGTGGAGGGAAGCAGAGATCAATACTCAACAGTCAGCTGGCGTCAGGTGCTCACCACAGTGACACTCACAGTCAGCTTTCCTTGGACAAGCTGAGCTGTGCCAGGCTCAACACACCAGTACTTTGTTACCCCTAACATTAACAAGGCTGTTGTGCCGGTCAAGTATGACAATGGCAAAATATTCAGAACTAAGATTCTCAAACACTTAATTGGGCCTCAAACTAATTTCTGCCTAACTTTTTCATGCCATTTCTTTCTGGCCAACTGTGTCAGATGTCCGTGTGACTCAGCTTCTCCCTTGGCATATGTACTTCTCTCCTTGCATAACATATACATTCCCTTTTTTTTTTTTTTCGTGTATGGTTGGAAAAACTTGGAAAGGAGGTATCACAATATTTTTATTAGTCTTCATGAGAGGAAGTTATATCTTCAATTATCAAGAGACCCTGCTAGGAAGTGACCCTTCCATCACTCTCCAGTCTAATTCGTTGGTGTCTGTACAAAATCACGACAAACTTCATTCCTGTGGAACAGCTGTAGTGTACAACAAAAATTTATTCCCTTGTTATCTAAATTCCCAACCTACCAGTGCCCCAACAGAAAGGAGATTGATCACTTGATCCTGAGTACCCATTCTACACAGCCCAAGAGGCATAAAATTGTATGAAAAGGAGATCTTACTCTCTAGTGGTCCTTTCCCAGGGTGATAAAACATTGCATCCTAAACCATTAAGCCACAGCTTTCAGTTTGCTTTTTTCTACTTTTTCTATTTACTAGGCCTGGGTAACACTAGGTAAATAATGTTAGTGGTAGATTCCATCTATGTAAACTAGAAATTAACTTCTTAGAGATCAGTAGTGGTCAAATCAAAGAATAGCAACAATAAAACTAAGTATAACACAATCATCTCTTCTACAAATTGATCAGACATATTTTGAAACAGACATAGATTTCATTTTGCTGTTTCCATACAAACAGAATTCCCGTTCATCCTTATAACTCAATTATAGGCCTTTGTCATTTTATTCTATCATTTGAAAGAATTGCACTTTACAAGTTATGCAGAAAGGTATACAGTTACATATGCTGAAAAGTGTATATACATTCACCTTTCATTTCTGCCCCCTATTTATAGTTAGCTCCTCTGCTAACTATCTGCTGATATCACTGTAAGAAAATAGTTACTGTCTGCCAAGCAGCCAGTGCAATGCTCTGTAGATAGGGGCAGTCAAGTTACCAAGAAATAGAGATGGAATTTCAGTACTCACCCTCATAGTGCTGAGAGCACACGCTGTCTGCACTTCCACGGATTTTCCACCTGCTCCCTTTGCTGGATGATTTGGACAGCCTGATTTTCTTCCCCTTCCCCTTGCCATAGTTGAGAAATAAATCCTTGCCATGGGTTGCAACTGTCTCATTCCTACATTCCCACTGTTGCAGTTCGTTTGTCCTGTTGCAGGATTCCAAGGTGATGGCAGCCTCGTCGTCCTTGGAGAGCACTCCCAGGCACAGCTTGAGTGCCATGCTCAGCAGCTGCGTGGGAGAGACCCACTTGAACTTTTGAAACTCATCACGCTCATCGCAAGTGGTAGTTATGACCGAGCTAGAGTTCTGAGCTTGGGCACAGAGCTTGTTGTCTTCATTATAGATTGAAAATATTCCCTTACCTATAAAATAAAATGATAATGTAAACATTTGAGGAGAGGTTTCTTAGGAGATAAAGTCAGTTACTTGCTATAGGACTTGAAGTCCTAAAAGAAAATCTGCTACAAAAAAATATATACAGTTCATAAAGAAATAAATTGAGGGAGGTTAATTGTCACTTTGAAGGATATTTATGAAAATATTCTTAAAATGAAAAGATACAGAAGCTGAAAATGCAGCTCTTTCAAGAGAAATTGCTCTTCATATCCCTCCTTAAACCACAGTGGTCTCAAAACGCATGTCAAAAATGACCATTATATTTCATCATTTCTTCAAAGTTCCACCACAGCATATTAAAAAGACTTTAATTCTTCAAGTAAAAGGACTTTTTTTGCTTTAGAGCTATTAAAAATGGTTAACATACTCAAAATTAAATAATTTTTATATTTGGCCCAAGACATTGTGTTTTTCAGCTCACCAAGGAAGTGGTGTATTTTTCATTTTTGGTTAATTATCTTGGAAATTTTTAGCAGCTGTGCAAAATGTCTTTTCTTCACAGAGTTTTATCTGTAGGTTTCTCAGGAGGGAAGCCACAACTTGCAGCATCATCAGTTCTGAGCACAGTTAAACTAAGCCAATACCCTAAGTGCTATTAATAACTACATTCGTAAATAGAAACAGGAGACGGTGCACAATAGGGTTTTGTCTCTTAAGATGAGCTTCAATAAAGGGCTACAACTTCAGCCTGCTCCAAATCTTCACTCTTTTTGCTGCTCACCTTGCATCCCTTTGTTCCCTTCTACGTGACAGGCAACATCATCCAACTCCCTCAGCCGTGCCATTGAGTTTTACCCAAGGTTTCTTGCTAAGGCCGAAATACTTAAACGGGCCTTCATAACCCTCCCCATACCAAAGCTGCCAGGGAGTGGTTGAACAGCCTTGGTAGTGCTGCTCTGAAAGGCTACAGAACAAGCCAGACAGCATTTTCCCTGCAGAGCTCTCCCGATGCAGTGGTTCTTGGGAAGGTTAGCAGAGGATGGGTTGGAGCTGGCTTGCTCTCACCCAAGAGTGTGCACAGAAGAAATTGTCCTGGGGTGGATTAGATTATTGGTGCATTGGCTGGTCCCTGCTGCCAGTCAAGCATTAGCACTGGACTCCCCATGGAAAATGACACAGTGCCATTTTTTTTCCTCTCAGCAGTAGGAGGGTATGAAATCTAATGGACAGAGGATTTTAAGGTCCTTCCTAAAGCTGTCAGCATGGAAACAGGATTTCAATATCCACTGATCAGTATGCTGTGGTCCGTGTGAGCTGCCTAAGAAACTCAAAGCACACATCAGCCAGCAGTTCTGTGCATGCTGACAGTCCCCTGCTCTGTATTTCTGAGCTCTTCTAGCCTCGGATGGAGCAAATTGAGGTCAGCTTTTGCCTGCGTTCAGCTTTCTCAGTTTCAAGAATCAGCACTGCCAAGGTTATGCCTGCATCTCTTGGCATATTCATTTCACTCATACACCTTGCTGAAACCTGGGTTAAGGAAAGAGAATGCCTATGCATATACCACCAAACTTCAAGGTTGAAGAAAACTTTTTCAAATTCTATGCTGTAACTAGTCCTAAATTCACTGCCCACTAAGGGACACCATCTAGAATACTTAAAAAACTCGAAAACCTCCACATTCAGCAGAGGACAAAGACTTACCAGCCATTTGAAGAGATGTGCTAACGGAGAGAAGAAAAATCAGGGGCAAGTAGATAGACATAGCAAATATTTCACTCCTTTCTCTCCTTCACCTTGTATTGATGCTAAAGACCAAATCAGTGCCTTGCAAGAAAACCCCTCTGCACTGAAGTGGATTAACAAACCCTTTTTAAGACCCAACAGATACAGGGAAGTTCTGAGCTTCAAATAAGGAACTGTGTCATGTCACATGAGTAATTTTGAAATAATACATTAATGAGTAAACTTTGCTTTCTAAGCTAGTTTCCCTACTGTATAAAATTTTGCCATGGAAATACGAGATCTAACAGGTAACATTTTAGTGTGGATTTTTTAAGACATATCTTATACGTCAGAATCATTACTTTTACAAAAAGGTGAGATTAATGTCTCATTTGCAGAAATAAATTAAAGAAGTAAAAGAAGAAGAAGAAGATTTATCTATATTAATACATTATGAGAAAAGCCAGACTGCAATGCAGTACGGTGAAAAGTCAGCTGGGGCACCATGCAAATCAAGCAACTATGACCTTGGATTCAGAGTGAACTAGAATTTTCCATGTCTGCGATACCACAGAAAAGAAAAAAAGCTGAAGGAAGTAGGATCTGTGTTCTTCAGGAACCTATTCCCTATTCTTTCTTTTGCTCCATTCTTGACTATATGCAGGAGTAATTACCCAATGGATAGCAACAGCAGAAGAATTTTGGGAAAGAAACCACACAATTCTAGGAAGAACAGAATCTGTAACAGGAAAATACTGGATTTTCAATTATTGCTTGTGAGGAAAACGAAACTGATAAGGAATACTGACTCATTTTTCATCCCACTAGTCTATGAAATTTTGCACCCTGTAAAGTGTACACCCTACAGGCATGCTGATAAAATTCTGCAAAGGGACTCCTGTGGAAGCTTTATGCCAGTTTTTGCTTATGGACTTTGAAAAATTTCATTTCCCATACCTCCAGGAGAGGCTAGTGTGGGATACCTTCCCCAGTTTGCATCTGCAGCCAAATTGCTGCTGTTGCACGTAACGAAAACCCTGGACACCCTCATGAAGATGTGGGATTTTGCTTCTATTTCTGTGACTCAGACACAGATGAATGACCCACAGGGTCTAAAAAGGTACACAGGGAATCAGAGCAGAACAGAACCACAACAGTGAGGGAGAATGGGGGTACCTGAAGGGCAGCAGACACAGCTAAAGCAAAGCCATGCAAAGAATGTGAACCTGAAAAGGATACTGAGACCTGGGGAAAGTGGGAGAAATGAGGGCTGCTCCACAAAGCAGCAGCATCCAATTATTCAGTATGTTATGATCCATATGTAAGGATGCCTGTGCTGAGTCTGGATTCAAGCATTCTGGTACTCCACAACACTGCTATGTCTGAAAGTGCAACCTCAGTTTTCCGACTTTCCTTCCTTCCTCGTTCAGAGCTAGAGGAATGTGTCTTGTGGTTCTGCTGTGTAAAACATCTCAGCATATCCAAAGCTGTCAGAGGCAACAAGTACAATTAAAACAGATAAAAAGTAACTAGTTCTGTTCTGGAGAAAAAGCACTGGTTGGGGAAGGACTGGTATTGACAATCTGTTGAGAGAGGCTGAAAAAGAGTAAAACAAACCACAGCTTTACCTCATTGTTTGTGTGTTTGTCTGATCAGATTGCATCACAGCCCACAAAGTGGGAAAACAAACCAGAGGGCTGCAAAGATGTGCTCCAGGATCTGCCATTTGGCAAGGCACAGCCTGACATTTTAAAAGTGGCGAGGAACAAAAGCTGCTGGGGTTTGTGTTGAGTCAGCATTGTTCCTTTGGCAATCTCTGCTCCCAGGCAGGAAGTTACACTCACAGTGTGCAGATTCACCACCTTTCTTCTGAAGTCCGAACTTTTTCAGAGAAAAGGGGAAATGAGAATTAAACACAAGGGTATCAAGAAACATAGCAATGTGAAGAGACAAAACTTTACATGCTATTGAATATTGCCATCAAGTCATTCCTCAGGTGCCACAGAAATGTCCATCTGGATTCAACAAAATGCTTCCCTACAGAAGCGAAACAATTCATTTTCAAAAAAAAACCCACTGGCATTAAAATATGAAAGGAATTTTGTGATTATTTAGTCTGCGATTATTTCGATTTCAATCCAGGGTCCCCACATATAGCACAATCACAATTTCCAACTATAAACATTTGTTTTTTTAAAAAATGCATACTCTAAACCCCAGGAGACACTTTCTAGACTAAAAAAACCCCAAAAAACAAAAAAACAAACAAGAGTGAACAACCTTTAGTTTCTCTATTTTAATGCTACATAATCCATTATTTTTTTCTTTTATTTTTCTAAACCTCCTGCTCAAATGTCAGAAATCTTGGCAGCATCTGAGGATTATAGATGTGAATTATTAGCAATCATTTTAAAATTTTATTTGCTTTTGTATTCATATTCACTTGTTCATACTATTCATCATCTTGTTTATTGAGGAACTATTTTCCTTGTTTTTACAGCAAATATATTTCAGAAAATCAAGAACCCAATTCTTCTCTGAGTGTACGCATATATATATGTGTGTGTGTGTGTGTGCACGCAAAATACAGCCTGAGACCTTCCCTAATTAGTGTCATCTCCTTGGGAGACAAAGTAAGAGATCACAAGAGCAACACTTTGGTTCTGTGGCACCTGACCAACCTCAGCAGGAATAGCAACCAGTAGTAGAAAATGGTTGAAAGATTTGGTGAAGGATCAGAATACATAAAATAAAAAATTATAGGGTGTCCATATGAACACAAATAATTTCCAATAAGATACTTGTCTTTTTTCCAGCCAAATAGAGAAGCATGTTTTACCTCTGTTCCTCGGTAAAAGCCTTCCATTTAATCTTATATTAATTAGATATTGTTTAAAGTGTTCAAGCTTGCTTGTTTCTCTACCTTGCATTCAAAAGCTTCTATTAGAGCTTGAGTATAAAGAATCAGTGCTCATCTTCTGCTTACTACAGGGAACTGTAATGATCTCCTGTGCTGTAAATGTTACTATTTCCATGTTAATATTTTAAATGGGAAATTTGCTTCAATTTCATTGTATTGAAATAGGAGGGACAATAAATCATACAGCTTAAATTTCCTCCTCCTCTGAAAATCTTTCAAGTCATTTTCACTCACACTCTTTTTTAAAATGAACAGACTAAGTATCTCCATCTTCAGAGTAGGGCTTCTTGTTTGGAGCCTTCTCAATTTTTTCTGTACCTATTTGGACAGGAGAGCAGAACAAACACAGCATTTCGCAGAAGCACCTGCATCTACTGCCAGCTATTAACCAGCATGACATTTTTATTTCTCTTCAACTTAGAGATGATGCTGGATTTCAGGAAGAATAAATGGATGAATGAGCTCAGAATTATCCAGGCTCCAGTGGCTGTATTCCCTCCTTGACACTTTTTTAGTGATGTACCTGATAAGCATGGCAAAGAACCAGAAACCAGACATCCCCTCTATTTTTGTCTTCATTCCAATCATACCTTTGTGCATGTGTGTGGGAGTAAACGCTGACTGGAAGAGTGACTCAGTGTACCAATGGCATTTTAAGATTGTGCAGGGCCCCAGAACAGGACTGAATTTCTTTTAGGTACCAACTGCACCTGTTTGTTGTTTGTTCAACAGCCAGCACAGTGAGGCTGGCATTCCAGTCAGGCTCACTTGGCCTTTTATTGTCCCTTTCACATAAATTTCTACCTGGCCCCACTTCTCCATATAACTGAAACGACATTACATAGCATCATTAATCAGTCAGTCAAGAGCTTTCTGTCATGAGCCATGTCAGATGGCATAAAAAAAAATTAAAAGTACTATTCCTTGAAAAAACATGCTTAAACTGCGCATTAAAAAAGAAACAGCAGCAGGAGCAGAGCAAGGAAATTTTGTTTTGTCTATAAGCAGATAATACTGAGACAGATTCAGGAAAACAGTCAATATAATACTTGATCACAACTTCTGATGGAAAGTCCCCACAGGGGACATCCCTCACAGGGATATCATCTCCTTTTTCACTTTATCATGTTACAGTGTCTTATATAGATGAGACTATAAAATGAAAACCTATTTTAAAAATCAAAGCTAGTTATTGTTTATTTCACAGAGCAAAATCTGAAACCACAAAATCAATCCTTGCAAACCTTTGTATGCAAGTGAGGAATCATGCATGATTTACATTTTACAGGTTCTACAAAAATTAGGAATATAAACTCCACACTGGGGAAATATAAGACTTCCATAAATACTAGCTCATTTAGCCATTTTAGAAAGTAAATAAAATCAGTAGTAACTGTTACATTGGTAAAGCTAAATTGTTCTTGACTTGCAGCACACACCCCACAAACCTTCGCTACTTACTGAGAATCCATAGAGAGCACTACCAACATGTGATCACCATAACAGCTCTCCAGAAACCTTCTGCTCCTAGAAACCTTCAGAACATGCATAGGCAACATTCCTCCCTCTCCTCAGTAGCTGTTGTCCTGATAAGAAGGAAGTTTTGCCATGACCTTCATCACCTCTCACCAACAAACCCACTTGTGGCCAGCCAGAACTCTGGTGGTTAATATCAACCACACTTTTCCACTCCAGAGGCCTGCCTCCAGATTTTACCTGATTAAATCCTAGAATACATAAATTACAAGAACAACATACTTGGTTTTCTGTGTTGTATGAAGTCTTGGGAACTGAAATGTCATAAAGGTCTTTTTCCCAACATGGTTCAAAGAGGATGTGCCCAAATACAGACTTGTCCTCTAGTGACTATGCCTGTAGTTAAACCCATGGGAATGCTTGAAAGATGGTAGAATTAGAGAGATTTTGACTGAATAGCTTTGTTCAATAGCATGGTTTGAAATAAGTCTGATGCTGAAATTTCAAATCTTGTGTGTGGTCCTCAAGTGGATCTATCCACATTTTACTTCCTTTATTGCAAACATTTCTATTGTTCCATTTAATAATTAGTCAACATGATCACTATTCTTAAGAAAACATTCACCAGTATGATCATTATGTCCTGAGATCTGAAATCTTACACCTTATATAATGGCAAGAAAATAAAGTAACTGCAGTATTTGACATTATACACACAGAGAAACAGGCTACTACAGTAATTGCACATGAGAAAATAGCTTTGGCTTAATTCTAGTTGCATAATTTTAATAAAACAAGGCACATTTTATTTTATTACATTACATTTTATATTACATATTACATTACATTTCCTCTTGTTACATTACAGTGTTGCATGTTCATTCTGTTCTATGTTGGTCACAAGATCCTTTGTGTCACTAATTTCAGGGACCGTATCACCATTAAAATACAAATTATTCTCAAAGCTGTCATTTGTTGGCAAGCAATTCTTTCTTCGGTTGTAGAAGAGATAGCCTGCAAGGCCACTTCCAACAAGGATGATGGCAACAACAATACCTACAACTCCTGTTTTACTGTGGTTCAGGATGGAAGCCTTCTCGTCCTTTGTCATCGCTGAAAACAAATAGGAAGAAATCAAGAGATTGCTGCGTACTCTTTATCTGATTACTGGAAACAAGTTCTTTAGAATGCATGATCTTTTAAGAAGAAGTGCTTCATTTGTTTCCAAGCAACGAGACAAAGGTAGCAATGTAAAATAACTTCATTTTAAATCACTAACATTACATGCTATATCACAAATTATTATTTTTTAAAATCTGCATTTGGATTCCAAATGGAGTATATTGTATGCTACTAGGAAACAATAGCATCCTAGGAAACAGGTACAGCACTTGGGTATATCAGAAAATTGAAGAGACATACTACAGAACAGGGGGTTTTTTTGGTTGGTTTTTTTTTTTTTTAATCTTATGTGGGACTATTTTTTTTCTAATTAAAAGATAACATTCTTACCCTTTGTAGGTATTTCAGCTGGTGGCATTTCAGATGCTGGTGGCATTTCAGTTGCTGGAACTTGAAAACATTGAAAAAGAATGTTTTCATATGATTATTTATTTCTACATTATTTATTATTTATTTCTATATTTTGAAGATACTGAAAATCATAGTCAGATAAATATATGGCAATACAAACCACTAAATACTGAAAACATTTTGGTTTAGTTCTTACAAAATTGCGTATGCCTAAGGAATAGCACAATGGTCTGGTGTTTTTGGTCAAATATGTCATTATTTACATAGACTGGCAGAAAAGAAGAAATATCAAAAAGCTCCATGAAGACTGATCCAGACATCAGAGACATCAGTAAAACTGCATCTTGAGGATAGACATGGTCAAATATAAACCTCAGTATAATTAAAAATTCTTTCAGTACTTGTTATCTAAACATAACAAGTATAATAAATCTGTTTTGCCAAAACATGATGGCTTACCTGCAAAGACACTAGAAATCACTCATGAACTTCAAAGTGTCCTAGCAGATACCACATCCAAACTACAAAATGCTTGTTGCTCATTTAAATTTTAACATCTGGACCATGAAACATGGCTTGCTGGGCAAATGGGGCATCATTTAATGTGAAGATCTTTATTTTACCATGTGGACATAAAATCAGTTTATAACTAAATCTTGAATCAACGCATCATGTTTCATTCTGAAAAAGGTGAGCTCAGGAATTTAAATTATTTTTACCAGTAACTACTTAAGTCTCCACAGTGCTGTCCAGTGACAGAACAGAGGGTGTGGGCACCAACTGAAACACAGAAGTTCCCTCTGAACATCAGGAAACTTTTTCACTGTGAGTGTGACTGAGCACTGGCACAGGCTGCCCAGGGAGGTTGTGAATTTCCATCCTTGGATTGTCACTACAGGCCCTTGTAAAAGTCCCTCTGCAGCTCCCTCATGAGCCCCCCTCAGGTACTGGAAGGTGCTATAAGGTCTCCCTAGAGCCTTCTCTTCTTCAGGCTGAGCACCTCCTCACTTATGAAATAAAGTTAGATACTTTCTGGAACAGATCTGCTACAGAACTCAAATTACTATGGCAAAAATTACCTCAATAAATGGAACATAAAACAGCATCTATACTACGGGAAGACTTCAGTTAGAATTTTGTGTTTCAGCCTCTTCAGAAAAAAGCAAACATAACCAGCAATAGCCAGTGCAACTCAGTAAAGCCATGCTTCTAACACCCCATTTATTAGTCTATAGCTACTTAATTGTTTCAATTCTGCATGTGGAGCATTGCAACAGTGCTGCAAAACTGTGCCAAGAAAAGCTGCATTTCTATGACAATATAGGACTAGACTGTGTCCCATTTTGGGGTGAGTGACTACATAATCCTTGCATTGACACTGGAACTAGGCTGAGTCCATGACATTCCAGATCAGTAGGCTAGACTGGCTGAAGCTAATCCTAGAAAAAATTAACTAGCTTTCATCTGCTTCAGCTCTTCGAAATGGCTCAGCATCAAAACAAGTGAATGCCAGTAGCAGCACAAATAGCTGAACTGAATGGTCAAAAAGGAACGGTGGCCATTTATTTTAACACTTGGTACCCACATCTACAAATATTCTGGATAGAATAAAGAGCCTTTTTTTGTCAATGACAATGCAAAAAGACAGATCAATAATCTCTGGAAGGGTGGATATATCTTACATTTTGCAGTGTTTCCTGTAAAAGATACAGTCATCATTACAAGCATTTGAGTAAGTAAGAATAACTTTGCATAAGAACAAATTTACAGAAAGGATAGCAGAATTCCTCTGATTTCCAGTATTGTAGGGGAAGTGGGTTTCAACTACTATATGCATTTGAACTTTCTTAAGAAACATAAGTAAGAGATTTTGGTATTGCAATACGTGCTTGAAGAAATTATTATGATGACTTTTAGGAACACACATGCCCTGCTGTCATGTCCCTACTGTCAAATCTGCACATTCAGTTGTTTCAGGACACCTTCAATTTGGCACATTCAAACTGTGCTATTTGCTTTGCTTTTCATTCATTCATCTTTTCATAACAGGAGAACACATAGACAAAAGATCCCAAGCTGTTAAATAATTGACTGTTCATAAACACTCAATTCATAGAAACACTACGTCATACTCAGAAAACACGTGCATATGAGACTGGCAGAGGGAAATAAACAATGGCCACTCCATGGGCAGAGCAGAGGTGATACCCTAGGGAATACATTCGTGTATAGATAAGACAAATCTGTGTATGCAAGGCATGGTCCTTACATTGTGATTACTGAACCATTATTAACAGAAAACACGTAAACTGTTAAAGTGTATACACTAGGTACAGTTATGAACTCAGTCTTATAAAAGCAATTCCTAAGGGACTTAAGCACTCTCCAGAACTTCCACTTTCTGACAAGAGTTATTCTATCTTTTTGTTGGCATGGAAATTTTCATTCTTTACCATTTACAAAAACTCAAAACACCCAGCTAGAATGCATTGCGTGTAATTGCCACCTACTTATACTAGCATATAAAGAGCATACTCCATAAATAAAATTCATAAATGCAGCACTTACTTTTTGGCTTTTTACAAACATATCCTTTGTAGGAAGAGCAATAGATATTGTTCCAATACCCAGAGTTTGCATACATTTCAACACAGTGCTCATTTTGTTGAGAAGAAGGTTCTCCAACATTCCAGTTGACAAAATCCACTGCAGTGTTGTCTAGCCACAGCCATTCTCCTAATCGAAAAAACATTGAATGTGGAAAAAAAAAAAAAAGATAGTATTAATTTCCATATGGACACCTTCACACGCTCCATATTTATTGCTTTCATGAGAAATTTACTTGTCACCCCTTTTGGAGACAGACCACTAAACTATTTACCTTTTTGTTCTGACACAACATGTTGCCCTTAAGTTTTTATGCAAATGGTAACAATATCAGTTTTTGGAAAGTGGCAGATTAATCTGGTTTATGGTGCTGCAAAAGCAAGACAGTTCTAAGAAGAATCTCCCATAAGTTTTAGCAATAGTGCAGTGTCAATTATTTATTCTATTTATAGAAATAAATGATGTTAAAATATAACTTAACTTCACCAGAATGCTCTTCATTTCAGTAATTTGTAGGAAGGTTTTGTGTTACTCTTTTCAAAGCTCACAATGAAGTCTTTCTAAGTACAATTTTATTCCATTTGTTCCAGTTTCTGCTCCTTTCCACAAGCTTTACACAGATTATTTTCCTTTTTATAGATCTGCTTCCCAAATCTTGTGATCACTGTTGTTCAGCTATGCTGGGACTTTCTGTTTCTTCCTTCCGGTTCCTTTTTTCTTTCTTTCTTTTAATAGTGCTATTTATTTAGAATAAATGTGCCCCTTGTGACTGTAAGTTGTACTCAAGCAAATTCTTAGACTCAGCATGAAAGTTACATTTTGGTTTCTTATAAGATTCTACATATTTTGCATTTGTTTTGCAGGTTTTTTTTTATACTTCCTGACACCTTTTTTGTCAGGACATGGCATCTGAATACAGTCTGGATACATAAATAAAGGTATGAAATTTAGTTATGCAGTTATGCTGAAATCATTATAATCACTATCCAGAGCTATAATGAAGAGATGTAGAACTCTTTTGTTTATGATCACTGTAAGAAGTGTGCTGTTCTCACTGCTCTAGAACCACTTTAAAAAACAGTTTTTGTGTCAACTGACCACATGAGTAAGCCTCAGCTTTCCTTTATGTGTTATGCATATAAATCACTAAGCTCAAATTCTTTCCTTCACTGAAAATTTTCGCTATTCCTGGTTCAAGCAATGTAACTGAATAGTTGTCTTCTCCATAAGAAGTTTGTCATTCAAGCCCTTGGGTATGCTGTTGTACAAATAATTCTCCAAAACTCAAGAAAATCCCACCTCAAGTAACCTGAACTACTTTGCAACCCTGCCTCTGACAGTTATATTGGGATTTTTTGCCTGAACAGCACAGTATTGAACTTTAAAGTCTATTGTAGAGATAGTAATATCTATCTAATTGAATATTAATGGCATTAATGAAAAAGCAATAATCATCAAATTTAAGATTTAATTAAAGCAACCTGTTGCTTATTCTGTCTTGCTTTATCTTCCTTGAAGTGAGGCAGAATACAGAAAAACCTGTGATACACAATTCCAAAGACACAAACAATTATCTTTAATTGAAGCTGCTCTGAGGGCCAGCTTTAAATAAAATGAGAGACTGGCCATGCTGGAATGGCGATTCCAAATACTAGAAGGGATGTTAGCCACATTATTCTCTAACTCAAAAATTGGAGTATCTCAAGAAAAAGTACAGGGATCCCTGGCCTATTCATATTTGAGAAGAAAAATTCGAATTTGGCTCAATTCCCAACACTGTCTGTACTCTGCTATATGTCCCTTTGTGCCTTACTTGTGAATTACTTTTCTTCCTCTAAGGTGAAGCTTCCGTGCCTGGTTTTTCTGTTATATGTTATTGGTTATTTCTTGACTGTAATTTACCAGCTTCCCCTATGATGATAATACAGTACATTTTCTAATTTCATTATATATTACAGAAGTATAATGTGAAATTTTCAACGCTCATGTCAAACAGCTTGTGGTAATTATTCAGTAAGAAAAAATATATTAAAAGTATAGAAAGTACCATCCACATTTCTGTACATTCCTGTCCAAAATGTTGATGTTTTCCCTTCAAGTGGTTCAAGGACATAGGTCAAAAAGTTGGCTTCAGCTGTGTCTTCAACCGAGACCAAAGTGGCACCTGGAAGACATGGGGAAAGAAAAATCTCTTAGAGATGTTTCACACTGGAAAGTATTCTCATTGTCCTGTCTACAAACTCATTCATGAGAACCCAGGAACGAACCTGAGTATCAGGAGAGAGAGGGAGAGTCTCCTCACCTGGCTCCAGGTGTCTATATTTGCCATGGGTTTCACTGGTAGGTTTATTATCAGTGAAGGCCTAGATTGCAGTTCACCTGACCAAATGTCAATATATACCTCCTGTGAGGATAAAGCTATAATCAGTTCCACTGGCAGAGTAGCGAGATCTCTGCATAATCTAATGGGAGGTCAGACACCTGGGCACCATTGCCACCAATGTTACAGACAGCAATGCTACAGAAAGATGAAATCCAGCACCATCAATCTCCATCCCTTTCCCAGAGAAGGAAGTTGAGAGAATGAACTGCACAAAGCTCTCATTTACATTTATATATTATCCAGAATAAAGAGCTGTAATTCTCACTCCAATGGCATAAAACTGCATTAATCAAGAGGGAAACTAGATTGAGAATACAAAATATATATAAATTTAATTAAAATAAGTGTTAGTGACTTCTACGGATGAAGCTGTTTATCTCCTATCAGAGTCAAAGCACGGTTTTTCCACTTTGAGGATCTTCACTCCAGGCTACAAAGTTCTTCTCATGCCTGGTCCCATACCCATGAGACACAGCACGTAACATTGGTCGAGAGCTATTTTCCATTACCTCCCAAATTAAGGCAATAATTGGATGTAACTGTCTTGTCCAACACTTGGACCATCCTTAAAATCACAAAAACATGTAACCCATGTTCAGCTTTCCACAGGAAGGAAAACAAGTCAGGAATGTGTGCTCATTAATTAGGATACTCACCTAGTCGAAGACATTCTAAAGATGCCTGGGCCCAGTTTCTTGTAGACGAAGATTCAATGTAGTAACAATGACCTCGGAAAGGGATCCAAGACCTGTGTCCTTCTGATTCAGGGCACTTTCCTGGAAGCTGAGGGGGCTCGGTGGGAGCTTGAACTGATTAAAAATAATTTTTAAACCATGTGACTACTCACTAACATTCATTGCCTTTTGATTTGTGAGGTTTTTGATCTTGCAAGTTTATTCGATAGCAGAATAAATAGCAGAGTAATGTGAGTCTAAGTTTTGCAAAATTTATCTAACATTATTGATATAAAGTGATAGCTATCCACAGTCACACTAGTCCTTTCTTCCTATGTGTTTGCTCTAATTTTAAAGTAGTCTAATTCAACTCAAGTAAATTCTAATGATTTCATCTATTTAGCTCTTGGAATAAAACCCAGCTTCTCTAAACAGATGTTGATTGTAATTGCAATGGTCAGATTCAAGTTCTTACCATCAGATTTTTTGCAAACAGAGAAGTAACTTTCATTGCAGAATCCTGTCTTCCAGGCTCCAGTAATGTCAAGATAGACACAGCCTATTTTCTGCTTTGGCTCCCCTTCAGCCCATTTCGTGTACTTCATTCTCCAGTTATCAATCCATTCATAACGCCCATTGGTCTAAGGACAAAACACATCAACTGGAATGATCAAACTCTATCTATCTATGTAATACTTTGTGCTAAAAGCTTTGGGGCTTTTTTAGAAACCAATAACAAACACAAATGGCTCAAAGTTTGAAATTTTTGTTGTGATTTATCGGTTGAGAACTACAGCAGTGCAAAAAATGCTTTTCAGCCAAAGAGAACGCAAAGTGACATTGAGTTAATTTTGAACTTAATACCTTTAATTTGGGACTAATAACAATTTCATTTAAAATAATTTGTAGGAGTGAAATTCTGATGACAAATTTTTGCGCTGTTTCCCCAGAAGTTTCAAGACACATAGATTATTTTATTGAAATATGTTTAAAACCAAAGCTGGCAAACTCAGTGATTCATCTTGCCGGTTAATGTTAGAGGGATCTTTTGGTTTTTAGGAAGTGGTGTGTTATGTTCATCTATTTGGGGTTTTTTCATTTGCTCAGCCAAATGAAGTGAGTGTGGGACAAGTGTTTATGCCAAGAAAAGAAGAAACCATTGTCCTTTAATATGCCAAAAATATTAAAATATGAAAGAACTATGAAAGGGGTGACAAATTAGGTAAATTAATTAATTATTTTGCTAGCTATCTTCAAAAATGTTTAAATAGCACCTTCTAGTAATAGCAATAACACCTTTTTAAATTTCTCAAATTTTGGTATTATTATTTAGAAAAAATGCTTTCTTCTGTAAATTCTAAAATATGTGGATTTTATATCACATATGTATCATATTTACACCTGACATATATACAAAGAGATATTCCAAGATGTTAGCCTAAAATGTCTTTTTTGGAAGTACACAGAGTGGAATATCAGAAAAAGTGTGAGAAACATGTACAATATATACAATTTAATCAGATACACAGAAGAGGATGGATTCCTCCGACAGCACAAAAAATAATTTAGGTCCAAGGTATAAACAAATAAGCTAAAGTGAAGAGAGACACTAAGACTTTTCAGTTCCTGATTTGTCTGTGAGGCAAGCAGCATCATGTTCAATAAGTTTAATGTTCTTACCACATTACTGTTAAGACCAATCCATGCAGGTACCCCATGCTTTAATATCTTCAGCCACAGGAATGAATGACTGTAGGGGTCTAAGACACTGGAAAGGTCAAACTGACTTTGTTTGCAGTTTTTCCATGCATCCTCCCATGTCATTTTGGTATGGATGAACAAATAACTACTATTACCATAACGGATAATGTTGGGTGGGGAGGAACTTGTAGAAGGCAGAAACTCAGCATCTGTAAAATACAGGATAAAAAAAGAGACACACTCTTGTTCAAAAGGGAAGTATGATTTCACTATGGTTGCAAATAGAATTAAACAAAGGTCTTCCTTCTTTATTTCCTATTCCCTGATTTATAATCAACATGGCTTGGATGCACTATTCTTTAAATCAGCATCAGTAGTAAAACTCAATTACAAAGCTGTAGAAAGGAAAAGAGCTGCTTAAAGCAATCTCTGTCAAGAGTACAGGAGCGTTCTGTATAATCCTCAAGAACAGTACTACTGAAATTATTTAGGATTAGGTCATAATACTTTTCATAATTTTTTTTTTCATCAGATGAAATGGTTTGCAGAAACTGTGTTGTTTTCCAAGGATTTTTTTCCCAAAAAAATAAAAAATTTCACAACAGATCAGTCCTCAAAAATTATTCAGATACTTAAACAGGTAAGAGATTTAAATATTTTAGTCTTTTTTTGGAGTTGATTTTACCCAAGTTCAGTGTAGATGAGTTACAGTCTCACTCCAGACACTTCATACCACATGTACAAAAGAGTATTTTCCAGAACATGTTTTGAAAGCAAATATTCTCAGAAAATTACAAAACCATGGAACAAAAGTCATATCAAGAGTCATTCTGGACACAAAGATGCAGCTACAAATTCCAGCTCAGGAAGATAGCAACACAGCATTTGCTGGGAAGGGTCGGGTGAGAGCAGTGACTAACCAGAGTTCTGATGCATTTGACCCTTGTGTTCCTGCCTGAAGAACAATTTGTGCATTTATTGTTACTGGAAGCAAAATTATGTTTAAATCCACACATCTAAGCAATTCTCTGGGCGAAAAAAAAGCAAAAAAACCAAACCTATAAGGTTTGACTATGTTTTTTAAAAAAAGACAAGTACCTGCATTAATTTGGCATATATATCCTCTGTTGTTGTCACAACTCTGATCAGCCCACTTCCCTGCTTCCTTCACAGGTTTGTTTCTCATGGCAACACAATCAGCCTCGAGGCAAAGAGATATAACATCAGTTAAAAATAGCTAGAAAAAGCAAATACGAAACTTTTGTCCCCCTTTTACATCTTCAGACACAAGCAATGCTGTAATTTTAATCTTATATCTTTGTAAAATTCAAGAGCACAAGTTTTATGTCGTGTAAATTCTATTCCTCATACACTTAATGAATTTCTTAATTACTTTCTATTGCACAACAGTGGGGTAAACAGACCAGAGGAATTCCAGTATTCTCAATCTTCAGGCATAAGCATGGAGAGGAGTAACAGGCAATTTAAAGAGAAGATCAACTCTTTTAGAAAAGAATGGTCAACTTTGCCCCAGAAATAAAATAATAGGACCCTTAATGGGCAATGCAATAATTTATTGTTTCAAGCTGCAGTAGCACACGCAGCAAAGTCAGAACAGCTCATGCCCAAAGGCAGCCACTGATTTGTCAGTACCACCCTTACTATGACATTTCAACTTCTCTGACATGGACACAATAGCAAGAACTTAGGTTAGCACATATTAAATAAACATTAATTAGTGGAAAAGCCTGCAGGGTTACAAGAGGTTTTGTGCAATGAAACATCCATATTTATTTTATTCTATTTACTTATTTGCTTCTTTTTCTGTCCACGAGGAGATGTGCAGATAAATACTTCATTTGAGAGTGAAAAGCATTGGGATTTGAATCTTTAAAACTGAACAGTTGCATAGTATTTTGTACTATGACAACATTTTTTGCTAAGATCAAGTAAACTTTAAATTTGAAATTTATATAAGGGGGACTTCACAAGTTTTCACATAAGACTTCATAAAAATCCTATTACCTTATATAAAAAGAGAAAAAATATATTTTTCCTTTCAGAAGTAACATTTTAAAGATATTTTCTTTTCAACTCTGAATTCTACCTAATTTTCTTCCTGCTTTAGAGATAAGATCATCACAGGTGCTAATTTCCAAAACAGGGAAAAGGACATTATACATAAAAAGATTTCCACATTAAAAATATAATTCAAGGGAAATGGAGTTAGCACTATAAGGCTCTATGGTTCCCAAGTACAGAACTGTCTACATGCGTATGATCAGAGAGAAAGGAACTCTGTGACCTATCAGATCAGTTTGTTTGACAAAGAAATAGAGGAAGTGATTTTATGGCAACTTTTTTTCTTTTTTCCCTTGTAAAAATTGAACAGCTGTCATTTCATAGACTCATGTCCTTCCTGCAATGGTGACTGACAGAATTTGCCTTTTGGCTTCTATGTAAGACACCTGTTCAAGGGGAATGTTGGTAAATGGCCCCTTGCAGACTAAATGCCAGCTGAGGGACCTGCCAAGCTCCAGCACAGCTGCCACCAGAGGTCTAGGAGATGTCCTCATTCCGTGAGCTTTGGGGCAAAGCCATGAGGCAGGAGAACCACTGCCCTCTTCACACAGCTCATGAGAGAACACAGGCTGAACACAGGAGCTGCACAGCCTTCATGAGCAGAGAGAACTGAAAACTGAATCAAGTCTTTGGATGAGCACTCAACACATCCTGTCACCAGCTGATACAGCAACGGCACAAGGGCTCAAAACCCTTCTCTCTGCCTGGAGTTATATTCAACGTGTATAAATGCATGAGAGTAGTAAGTCAGGCAGCAACAGGCCAAAAAGCACAAATGCATAAATCCAATCTTAAGTAAGGCGGGTGTTTGTCTCCTCTCCCTAGCATAACAAGTGATAGTAGAACAAGTGAAGAGGAAATGGCCTGAAGCTCTGCCAAGGAATTGATACAACTAGATTGGATATTACAAATAATTTCAACACCAAAAGAGTTTTCAAGCACTGGAACAGGCTGCCCAGAGAAAAGTGGTCAAGTCACCATCCCTGGAGTTATTTAAAAGATGAGTAGAGGTGGCATTTAGAGACGTCGTTTAGTGGTGGCCCTGGCAGTGCTGTATTAACAGTTGAACTCAATGATCTTAGATGACTCTTCCAACCTAAATGATTCTATGACTCTATAAAATCAAATTTCAATAAACAATTTGTGATTGCTATTTACCTGGCCATTATATGCATATAAGTCCATATGTCCCGATGGGAAGCCTTTGGCCCAGTCTGTAAAGTAAACCCCTGTTCCATCTGTCCAGAGGAACCTCATTTCATGATTTATATCATTTAATCCAATCCACGCATCAGTAACAAAATCTTTTAAATGGAAGGTGAGGAAAGCTAGAATAAAAAAAATGCAAAGAAAAAGAGCAATGATTTTAATGTAGAACAGTTGAAATGTCTGGCCTAACTGAGATTGGTGATATTAAATACTTTTTCTGAAATAGAGAACACTACTGTTCGAAATACAAGCAGGCAAGATGGAAAGGAGATGAATGTTGAGTTTGATGAGCAGATATACAGCTGTGTCTTGGGGCAAAATACGTCGGCTCAGTATCTAACCTGGTACAGGGATGAATCCCAAAAACATGAAAGAAGTGGTTTTTATAATATCTCAAGACACTTTGGAATCTTAGTCCCACAATTAGACATAAGCAGACGTGGGGATGACACACCTTTCTGATAATCCCACAAGACTGGTTGCTCCCCAGTGACATAACAGGACCACTGAGCACCTACCATTTGAGTACCTGCACAAGCAGTGCTGCTCTAGAACCATGAGGGTGTTTCTTCCCTCCCTGGGCAGCTGGGCAATAGCCTGCACTGCCTTAGCAGGGAGCAGAATGCACAAGCAATGTGCTTCAAATGAATCTTAACAGAAGTGTTAAGCACAAGGAAATCAATTATCACAGCTTTGCACAGTCCAGGTGGGTGCTTATGTGTCTCAGCTAATGTGGCTAGCTCACAAACAGAGCAGGCTAGGTCAGCTGACATTCATCAATCCACTAATCCACTATGTATCAAATACTGTGATAAAATAAACGTATCATGGCTTTTGCCAACTGCTGCAGACAGTTACAATTTTTTTCCTCTGAAAAGAATAGATTAATTTCTGCCTGCTCTCTTTATCATTCACCTTTAGTATTTTTAAATGCATGCAACTTACTCCTCCAGGATTGAAACCTGTGAATTTCTTTGCCAAATATTAGCATTGTTGTTCTGCCAGAAACTGTAACAGGAAATCAAGCCTTTATGCCTGCACTTCCTGCAATGATAATAGTTTTGTGCTAATAGCTTTATTGCTCATTTCTCTTTTACCTAGAATTCAAGTCCTCTGCATGAACTAACCACCTGAAACCTGTATTGCAGAAATTATGTAGGATAAGAATATAACTACGTTTGAAAAATGAAACTTTGATTCTTCAGCTCTTCAAAAGTGGAAAACATAAGTGGTGCCAAGTTCGTATGGGCAGTTTGAATTCAAACTATTTAATTGCTCAGACTACAATGCATTGTTTTACAATGGTTGATTTTTCAGTGTGCTTTCTTGAGCTCACAAACAGTATGTGTGGTGCAGCAGCTGTTTTTCATCACTGTAGCATAAAACAGTATGTAAAAAAAAAAGGTGTTATCAACATCTATCAATGTCTTCCCTGGTTTTTAGTTTTAACATGTGCCTTGTTTATTCAAGCATGAGGAAACCTCCCCCTGCTCATCTCCCCAAGACATGGATGCAGCTCTTAGGTTCATTACAATAAGCTCCTCTAGTGAAGGAGCTCCTCTGGCTCATCTATGTGGTGACTTCTGGCTATGTGAATGAGCAGTCAAGCCTGTTTCAAATTGCCCACAGACAAGTCCTCACCCTGAAAGTGTTCTGCTTGATTTAATAGGAAAGCCATGCAGCAAGTTAATGCCACCTAGTGAAACCACATTGTTTGGAATGGAAGCTGCAGGGTCCAGCTGGCATCATGAGCAAGCAGGAAAAAACACTGCTTTGGCTGCCAGGACAATATACACATGTATATATCTGAGCCAACATTAAATTTTGGTAGATTCAGGTGAAGACTTAGTGGTAAATTTCGAAAAATTATGTTTTGAAACAAAAATCAGATGCGCAATCATTATCCAAACCTGATCATATTCAGACAAAATCCCCAGCCAACCTGCAAAGATTAAATGTCATCTCATCTACTTGCTACAAAACTGTACCTTGTACTTGTTCATTAGGGATCGAGGCCAGGTTTCCTCCTAAATTCATGCAAGCTGTTCGTGCAGCATGCCAAGTAACACGTTCCTCTTCTGTAGATCCAAATATTTTGTAACACTAAAATACAAACAAATTCTCTGTTATCTTTACTCCAATATCCCTCAATTGATAATCACTGCTTTAGACAGAGCAGGATGGAAAAAAGGCAGTAAAGCAACACACATATCTGAAAAAATATGTTCAACTTTAAATGACCTTTTTGTGTGGTTCTATATAAAATTAGAAGTCTCATTAAAGTGTTTTGCTCAACAACTACATTTGATCTGAAATCCCTAGAAAATAAGCAATCCTAACTTTTTTATAGACGGTCAGTTAACAGTGCTAAGTCACGTGTGACTGATCTTAGTCTGCCTGATTTTAAATTTTTCTCTACAAAGCGTAACGTTACTAAAATTAAGAAGGACAAAATGTAGTCAGCAAAAAGCATTATGGTTTAGTTAAAAACCACCAAGATCAAGGCATAAATACTTAAGGAATTCTGACTATATGCACATCAAAAGATTTGAAGAGCTAATTAGAGAATGACTTTCATCAACTGCAACTGAATATGCTTCATTAGAAGTATCAAAAAAGCACTTTTCCTGTAAAACAGTGGATGGGCAAACAAAGAAAAGCATGCATGTGTCAACCAGCTCTCTGCATAAGCATAATAATATTTTGTTTTAATAAGAAACAGTATGATTAAATATCTCCCTTGTTTTCTATTCGATGCTTTGCCAAACATCCAGCATGCACTGTATTTGTTATGGTACCTTATTATGAAAAGAAAGCCAAGTTGAATGACATCCTCTTGGAGTTGAAAATGTTGTGGGAGGAACAGTTGAATTAATGGAACTGTTGTGCCTTTCACATATGTAGGGATTTGGATAGCCACAGTTTATATCATTCCAAAATCCTGGATGTAAGATAAATGGAAAACTGTATGACACCACATCTCAAGTTGGTTAACGGAAATCAATTTCACTCATTCTCACATAAAGTGCTTTTAGTTGAAAGACAAGATCAAAGCTGTCTCTCAGTTTAACATCATTCAATATCAGTGTCTACGAAAAATATGTCACTTTATGTCACTGAAATTACAGAAAGTTAAAAGCTTTGTAGAACCAGGTATTAGAAATTTTATAGTGACACATTAAGTCATTTTTAATAAAAAATATAAACCAGCAATCACAACCACAGACTTCTAACAACAAACCTCCATCAGAACTTCCCCATGTAAGGTTTAAGGGAAGCACAAGAGTACAAAACAATTAAGTCCTTTAAGTAATACTGTGGTCTACTTCAATAACTTTTTGCAAAAGAGGTGAAAAAAGAGAGGGGGAAGGGGTGCTTCTCAGAAGAAAAAAGATATTGTGACACAAACACACAAATAATGCAATTCATGAAAGAAACATACAAAACTCACCTAAATTCTTATACATAACTACACAATTCTCATCATTATTTGCAAAGTTAGGTTCATGTGGTGCCCATGCCAAATAATTCACTGGAGTGCCATCCATCCAGCTGAAGAAAAACAATCCAACAAAATGCTTCTTTAACATACAAATAGAATTGCTTCCATGTTAAAAACAAAGTAATACAATAAAACTTTGCAATATGTTTAATATAGCCGTTCATAGTAAAGTGTACAAGGTTTTTTGACCAAATTGCCTCTACTAGTTGCTCTAAACTTACTCCCTGCATAAAGACATACAAGATAAAATACAAACATTGGAAAAGCTGTAAATCCATGTAGCTTAGGCAATAAAAAACAAAATCGTGACCAGGCAAATTATTAGGAGATCTCTTTCTACTGAGGTGCAAGTGACAGGGGTGCCCAGGTTCATCCTTCAGGCACATGCACAAGGTACTTATATTCATCTTAGGGTCCCTACAAAACCGTAAAGACAGAAAAACCTCATTTTCAGCGGGCTCACCTAACATCTTAATTATCCTCTGGAGGTTCCTCATTGTCACTGTGGACTATAAGGAGAACTGAGAACTGCTAAGCATCTACCCAGGCACTTCAAAACACTGACAGAAATGAATCCAGGCCTGAATAAACATCACATGTCAAAATCAATATGGTGCTGTATACTGACATTTGGAAAAGCTTTGCAGAAAACCTGCTAGTCCTGACAGTGCAACAGCTGTCTTTGTTATAGAAAAAGAAAATAGGTTCCATTCGTTCTTTTATTAGAGTCTGATTTCAACAGTTAAGGAAGGGGGAAAAAAGAATATTTTTACCTTCCAGAAGTCTTACATATTTAGCGTTCGAACATCCATTTATATTTTTAATATAAACTACAGAATAAAGGAAACTAGAGTTCCTGAATAAAAATTCCAAATACATGAGCTGCAGTGTAATTTTTTAGCTAGCTTTGGGTGAATTCTGTCTAGGAAACATGCAGCTTTTTTTCTGGATAATCTAGAGCTAAATTAAGATGGAATTAAACTGCTTGAGAATATAATCATGCTTAAATTAAGACTCAAAACTAGGTATGACCTACCTTGTACGTTGGTCAATACTCAGTTGCAAACCAATGAAATAGGCATCCTCCTTGCCATTTTTCAATATCTAGAATGTAAAAATTAAAATTGAATAAATGTCCTCTATTGTCATACAAATCTATTGTGTTACTGATGAGTAATATACCTCTAAATGACAGAGGATATGAACTGCTATATTCTGTAGCTACAACTTTCAGGTTAAAGCAGCTTACGGCTGAGAGTCCACAGTCAAACTTCACCCTTGGCCAAAAGGTGTGGTCACTGTATCAACACTTCTCACAGTTTTACCTGAAAGCCACTGAAATCAGCTCCTATTGCACCGTCTCTGCAGTGGACTTTATCTGACTAATTTCTTGCAAGGACAAGCCTTCCTACAATACAGATGTAAATTTATACATGCCCTTATGTCTTTTCACTGTCACTCTTCAGACAATTCATGAAACCTTCTATGTAGTTCAAATTTAACTTCTAAACACACTCTTGATTAAAAATAAGTTGGCCGCAGGGAGCATAAAAAGCAAACAATTACAACTATATAGGAAATAGGATTTCAAAGCTCTTTCTCATGGCATAATCCATGTCCCAGTTTTTTCTTTCTTCATAATTATATTCTCACAACAAGAAGGAGGTAAAGGAGCAAACTTGAGGACCAAAAAGAGACTGCTGGGTAGACTATAGCCCAGACAAACAAACAAGCTCTAAAGTCAATGTTCTGAGTGTTACATGTATGTCAATTGCCGGTTTGATCCACTACTAAAGATATCCTACACAATTATAGCTCAGCAGTGTAATCCTTTTTACTAAAATGAAGCCACAGATCCCTTAAAAATAATCATAAATTTGCTCTTCATACTAATCTGACTTAGTGTTACTGTCATTTCACTATTAAAACTTGTTGGGCGAACACCGTGGTGAAAAGGATTTGTGCCCATGCTCACTTGTTTTGGATGATTTATTCCATAGTATTAATGATTTTTCTTACGTATCGCCAGAGGAACTTTCTTTCACTTTCACTCTCAATGACGGAAAGGTCTCCAAAATTCCTTTTGCAGAACTCACGACCCTGTTCCATGGGAGCAGTCTCTGTGCTGAAATAATATTGTTTGTCTTCATGTATAATCCATCCATCCTCAGTAGTCTTGTATTCTGTAAGATAATTGCCAAGCTAACGATATTGCTCCTGAGATACAAGACATCCTCCTTAATAAAATTTTTAATGCTTTTGAACACACACACACACACACACACACACACACACACAAAGAGTGACAGCAGTAACACCTACCAGGTGCAGGAGATTCTGTTGGTTCAGGCTTTACACTTGCCCCTGTAGAGAAAAAAAGACTATTTTATGACTGTATGCTTTCTGCCTAAAGAGAAAATACTTACTATGACTGATAGGCATGTTTTAATACTGACATCGATTTTTATGGTTAATAATGGATTTAACACCAAAATGTAGAAGGAACTAAATAACCTAAATCTCTTTTTTTTTTTTTTTTGTATACTATTCAATTTTAAATACATAGTCTCATTCCCTGAGGCTATTCCTTAAGTGCAAAGTATCAGATATACCTTGAACTTTACCTAGATTAAGTAATTTTATTTTATTCATTTAAAGCAGTGAAGTTTATATCCCAAGATGTTAACTCTGTTGGGATAGTTGTCCTGGATCTCCCTCCCTCTCTTTTCCCCTGGTCACAAATACTTGAACTCTGGCTTAAACCAGAGGCAGCAGGAATGCAGGCTTGGTTATCATCTCATGTGGTGCCCTAACTGCTACAGAACGAGGTTCTGTCCGTCTTTCTCTGGTTGAGAGTAACTTCTACCTGGATCTTACAAATTTCCCTAGATAAAATATCACTGGAAAAGAGCTCAAGGAATTAACTGATCCTTTACAAAAAGAAAAACTTCAGACCAAAGAATTTCCTTGATTGTTTTTGCTA
The DNA here is from genome assembly GCA_036630365.1 of Acanthiza pusilla. NCBI lineage: Eukaryota > Metazoa > Chordata > Aves > Passeriformes > Acanthizidae > Acanthiza > Acanthiza pusilla. The sequence continues at coordinate 33,923,120 of JAXCHO010000073.1, read as the reverse complement.
TGCCATCATGGAGATGGCATCCTGGATGCCATCAGTAACATCTCAGGAAAACAATTTATAATACAGGAAAACTCTGTCAGTTTAGGCTTACCAACTAATTTTGCGCTAAAATATAATCTCACAAATAAAGAAATTTATTAAGAAAATCCATGCCTAAGAAATTCTTTTACCAATATAAGGCAGAGCTGATATTTATTGTCAATAATCTAATGCAACATCTTTATTTTGCTCCTCTCTGTAAGAATGTAGAAAAACATTTAAATTTGTACTTTCTAAAATGCTCAAGTTTAGGTAGATGCACTGCTAGTGGAACTCAAGTGTTCCCTAAATTATAAATATTGTCTTGATGACTTCAGTAAATAAAAAGCATCCAAAAACATATTGCAAGAGAATTTAGTAAGCAACCAACATGTGAGCATAGAAATAAAACATCTCAAAACCAGGCTCCATCTTGAAACTACATATTCTGAGCAGACAAATCAGCACCCGAGGCAAGTGAAAGAAGGATTTTTCACACATTAAAAAAACAATTATGTGAATCGATTTGCAATTTGCAAACCGTTTTCTAACAACTTGGAAATCAACTCAGAAAAAAATCCATAATCAGATTTGTTGGAGAAGGCATGAATTTTCTAAATGAAAAGTAAAATGTGAACATGAATATTCAAAGTAGTATTCACTGTTTATCACGTATCACGTTATCCTTTTTGAAATCATAGAGAAAGATCAGTGAGAAGTCCCAGCAAGGCACCAAAGGCTCTCCATCTTTAAATACCACAAAGACACAGAAATCCTTACACCACTATGATGTTTCACATTCCACAGGGAACTTTTCTTATAAAGAGGTTTTGAAATTTTTTATATCAATCAACTGAGAATATCTTCTTATTATGCTAATACACAGCAGTAAGCAATACCTTTTCTTATTTGGCAAATCCATCCATACAGATAATCACAGTGCCTGTCATTCCAAAGCATGCTGGAATCACCACTGATCTCTGTACAGAGTTCAACTCCTTGATAATTGTTTGGTTCTCCAAAGCCCCAGTTTTCATACCTCACCTATGACAGAAGAAGTTTCGAGAAGATTCTGTTATATGGAAATCCAATAAGGGAGAGAGGGAGGAGACAGCATCAAAATGCAGACCTACAACTTGTTCCTACTGTCAGTTTAAAAACAGATAGGAGGTAACCAGAATCTCCCTGTGCAAATGCTGACATTTCAAACTTTTTTCAGATTGCAACTGGATTTCAGCTTAGGTAACAGTTGTTTTTGTTCACACTTGGAAGAATATTAGCATTTTTATGAGACCTAAATTCTGTAAAATACATTTAATGACAATGTTAGGGCATGTTACATCTTGATATTCAGTAAATATACAGTATGAGTAAAATAGGATATCATTCAGATACTATAATAATGTAGTCATTTTCCTCAGAAGAGTATTACTGCTATTCTAATTTTCCTATACAAAATCCAGTTTCAGGTTTCTGTATTGTAAATTGCCATCAATATATCTTGACTAACCTTGCATCAAGTGCACCTACATCTCCAAAATTACTTTTGTTTCTACAGTTTGATATCTTAGTTTAAAGTTCAATAAGTCAAACTGGCATTAAAAAAATGCCTTAATCTCCATGGAACATAAGCCATTGCAGATAACAAGCAAAGAAAAGAAATACTAAAGATGGACTATTATACTCAAAAAATCCTTGCATTTGTCAGAACATCCTTTTAGTCTACATGTACTTATTTTCCTTGTCGATTCAATGTGTATCTTCTTATCAAAAATCAGTATGTTTTAGCCAAAAAAACCAAGCCATGAAATTGCTATTCATCAGCTTTCCTAAAGAGAGCATGATAGAGAGGGTTATGATTAAGCATAAAATTACACAGAAACACATACACTACACATACTTGAGAAGCATGGGGAATGCAAAACAACAGCTGTGGAAAATGAAATTACTCACTGGAGATCCATCACTCCAAGCAAAACCATCGTCAGGATTCAAGTAATATAAACCCATCCAGAAAGTCTGGTGGTAATAGCCATTGTTTCTAAAAAAAAAAAAAAAAAAAAAAGGCCCCAATACTAATAAGGGCATTGCAATATTTTTAATAATCTATCATTTACTACAGTTAAGAATGTTCTCTAAGCTTAGTACTGAATGCTGTAATAAACAACAACAGGGTGGAAATAAACTAAAATGCAACTGCTTCTAGCTGTTATCATTGTACATTGACTCAGGCTGAAATACAGATCAAGAAAATTATCAGATACAACTCCTGTAAATAAACTGTTTTAACACTTTTGTGTAATGGCTCACCAACTACTGCTGCTCCATTTCTCAAATCTTAATTTTCTCTGTAAAGACGTTTACAGTTTCCAAACAGAGAGTTATTTTCTGCAGTTGAATCACATTTTAAAAATATCACCATAAACTAATCCTCGTCTCCAAGCAAGCAGACACACTTTGCTGATTTATTTGAATATATTCAGTCAATTTGTGGCAATGAGGTATCTGAGACTTCTTCCTTACTGTAAGTACACAGCTGGAATTCTAGTATGCTCATAGCATTCTGCAGGACCATGATGTTTCAGTTGTGCTTTTTGGTTAGCCAGGGATGTACAAGATCCTTGAGCCTGGTTTATTCTGGTCATATTGCAAGTGTTAGCTTTTTAAGAATGTGTCATCTTATTCAGAAATCTCACACCTGTTTTTTGCAGTTCAGGGACTTAATAACCTTATTTACATTACTTATGTAAGAAAAAATTTAATCTAAAGTTGTTTCTGCTTTTTGGTTAGTTCATAAAAGTGACAAAATTATCAACATATTTTCCAGATTTATATTACAGCTGTTACTATTTTTGTACACTTACTTATGTGAAAACAACTGGCATCTGTAGTAATTTTATAGTATCCACAACTCCACAGTAAATAGCTTTATTTCAGATGATATGTGTTGCCTTAACCAGATATCTTGCCAATCTCGTTTCAGCACCAGCTTTTGAGGTTATTGCTGCTAGTCATATAACTCCTGCTATTTCATCAGCTCTGCTCTTTTGCTATGTGTTTATCACAGACACAGACACAATTCAGACTGGCTTAGACTGAAGTGAACAAAACACCCAAAAATAAGTATTTCAGGAAGATCAAGAGCTAGTGAAGGTGACCTGATGGCCGCCCTAGGGATACTCACGCGATGGACCGCCATATCACGTACTGCTCCTCTTTGCCGTTGATGGAGGCCAGATCTCCTCCTATGGCCCGACAAAACTCCTGCGATTGCAGCCATGTCTTCTTGTGCTCTGCTCTTGAAAAAGGCTAAAGAGAGCATTTTGCCATCAGGCAAAATAGACCATATAGATCACAAGATCAAGAAATATTAACAACCAAAAAGCAATTAATTTACAGTGATATTCTGTGGGGATTACAGACACTTTGAACACAGGGTTTAGGAGTGCTCTGTGAAACACAGGCTTGGAATGAGTGTTCTTAAGCCAAGTTAGCAAACTGCATTGCTGATAGATGAAACAAAAATAGACAACAACTGCAAGACAACCGCCAGACAACAATCTTAAAAGAACTGGAAATTAAGAATAGAAGATCAAACCTGAAGATTATTCTTTAACAGAATAAATGAAACCATGAGCATTTCAGTAGAAAGGAAGAAGACTTGTACATATAATCTGTAAATAAGGTTATGAAACAATAGGATATATGTATAGCAATTTTTATTGGGATCACCGAATATTCTGCGTTGGAAGGGACCCACAAGGATCATCAAGTCCAACTCTTAAGTGAAGGGCCCACACTGGGATGGAACCTGCAACCTTGGCATTATTAGCACCATGCTCTGACCAACTGAGATAATCACATGTATGTGAAGCAAATAGAAACTGCCTTAATGCAGAAATAATCAACATACTTACTTTGAAACAGAAGCTAATACGATTGTTTGAGTCCCAGCCTTCTGGACACCGAGGAGCAGGAGTTGTTGTAGGAACAGGTGGAAGTGTCACTCCTTCTGCCCACACTTTGCATAGGAACTTTGCCTTTTCTTCGCATTTTAGTACATCCCATAATCCACCTGCTATTCCAGTCCTCATGGCAACACAGCCTGGCTTTCTTCCTGGTTGTAAGCAGGAATGCACAATAACACCATTTAGGGTGTTATAAGAATTTAGAAAACTTCATGTTCTATCTTGGCAGAAATAAAGTCTTTGTACAGGGTCAAAAATATTTCTAATGTTAGAGCAGGTCCATGGGAGGACCACAAAAATCATCAGAAGGCTGGAACACCTCCCCTATGAAGAGAGGCTTAGGAAGTGCTGTTGTTCAGCCTGGAGAAGACTCCAGGGAAACATTAGCATGAGTACTCAATATCTAAAGAGTGCTTATAAGATGAAGAAATATTTTTACCAGAGCTTATAGTGACAGAACAAGGGACAACCATTTTAAAAGAAAGAAGGTAGATTCAGATTGGGCATAAAGAATGAATTTTTTTATTATGAAGGTGGTGAGTCACTGGAACAGTTTGCCTGGGGAAGTTGTAGATTAGGCACTGAAATTAAACAGAATCAGAGGACCTCCTGAAAGTCATATGAAACATACCAGAAATGTGAACACCCAAAACCCATCCCCTTTCTGATGTGATTGTGTCAGAGATTAAACGCCCTCCCATTCCTATGTTTTGGTCCTCTTGTCCTCCCTTACAATTCCATTTCCTCTAGGACTCAGAGATGCTTCATGCATGCTGTGATCCCACGCTGGGAACGTGCAGTGACAAGTGTGCTACGAGACACGGCTGAGCAGGCAGGACTCGCACGGAGGGTGCACCATGCCTGCAGAGATTGCTCCTCCAGAGCACAGACACAGCCTTCCCCAGAACAGTTGCAAATCAGAAACTGGATCTCAATTAACAATTTCTTCCCAAGATCAGATTAAAAACTCATTTCAGCAATTTAGCAATTGCTCTGGATGCTTGGGGAAAGCAGATGGATGTATTTGAAAGTCATCAGCCATTATGTCATCAAGAGAAGGCAAAGGGAAAAAAATCAAGTAGTGAGCAATGTATTTTGGGCTATGGACTCATTAAACAGCACAGAGTCATACCTACCAGGCATTTCAGAATTCCAGTGTGTAAATAAGACAGATTCACCATTAGTCCACTTGAATGTTCCTTTTTCTTCTACATCTGAAAGTCCAATCCAAAAGTATTTCTCTGTTCTCAGCCCAACCAAGCTAGTCAGATAGGCTTGTTCATATCTGTTCAAAAGAAATCAGTCATAAAATTCATACTGTTCAATTTATTTTTAAAAGTTTAAAAGGCTTGTTACATTCTCAGAATTACTGCTGTACCTTCTTGAAAGCATAACTTGGATGGATTTTAGCAATTTTGCAAACTTCAATATCAGAGTTTTCTACTTTCTTTTCAGATGTCTAGTAAATAAGGTGGTATAATCATGGACTGATAGGAAATTGGTAGTGAAGAAGAAACCTGGCATGCCTTATGTTTTATACCACTGTAATTTGTTTGTAAGAGTTTCTAGTACTCTTGTATTTTATGACTCCTTGCTTTAGACAAATCCAAAACTGAAAAAGGAATCTCAGCATTACTAAGGAAAGTTACAAAAAGTAGAGACTAAAGTAGTATGATACTAAATTATCAAACTAAGGAACATGAAATTAGATCCAATGGTTATGCAAGTTTCATTTGGGAAACAAACCTATGTAGAGGTAAAGTCTGTCATAGTTCATTATGGTTTTTAAACAAAAAGCTCTTAAGACATCAGAGCAAATCAAAAAGGTCTCCCCTTAACAAGGTGTAGTCTGAAGACCACATTAATGTTAAACTATTTTTATGTCAGCTGCATCAGTGCTATTCATGTTTAGAGAGCTACCATTTTTGACAGGTGGAGCTTTCACATTAGAACACATCTATTTTGCTTATATAGAAGCAAATAAGAGATAGTATGAAGCATGAAGTCATTTGCAAGCAAAATATTTTGTTTCTTACATCTTTTATTTTTCCATCCAGTAATGTATTTCACATCCAGTAATATGCACCATTTCTCCAGAAATTTAACACACACTGAATTGTGACAGATTTTCAGGTACCAAGCACTTTACATCATTTGATTTATCACTTTTTTTTTTTTTAAAGTACGTCAGTTCTAAGACCAGACAGTGGAAAATTATATCCTCTTCCTCATTTGAACTACTTTTTGAAAGGAATTCAGAGCCATTTAATAATCAAAATTGGATTCTGTATTCCTCACTCAAGTTAGCCACTACAATTAAGGAAGTAGAAAATATAGTTCTATTTTTTTCTTGGACATAACCATCTATATCAACACTGATTTCACAGCCATGATCTACTTCCAGTATAAACCCGATTCCTGGATTTGAATATACATTTAAAAACTGTGAGAATTTCTCTGTGTACAGATAGCTGTCCTCTGAAGCTAGATTTTTGCCCAGATCAGAGTCTTTATTTTGTTATGCAGGTGAATCTAAAAGTTGAATCCTCATTTGATCCCCTCAGACAAGTAGGCATTTACATACCTGTCTTCAATAGTTGCTAAAAAAGCCTGATGCCTTCCACAGGTCTGATTTGCTTGAGAAAATGTTACAAATGTATTTCCAATGAAGTAACAATAAAAACCATGTCTTTTCCAACCCTGTCAAAATAAATTGAAGTGATCACATATGGGAAAGGGAAAGGGAAAGGCAAAGGGAAAGGGAACCAACAAAGCAAAAAACTGATTTATACCACTGTTACCTAACCACTAGACAAAGGAACAATGGAACTGAAGAAGTCAAAGTGGAAACAGGCACAATCAAAGCTTTTTAGAATTTTGTTTCATAAAACAAAAACTTCTCATAGCCAGTGAATTTTTAATCAATGTAGTCTACCCACAAAGGGATGAGAGGCTTTGCTGTGCACCTTTTTTGTTCAGACCAGGATTATAGCCAGCACATAGGCATTGTGCAATCGTGAGAATGGTCTTGAGAAGCAAACTTCAGCTTGAGTTTTGAGAAAGGGAATAGCACCTCAAAGAAGTTTGTTTATTCTTAACTAACATTAAGACTCTCTCTTAAAGTTTTGTCATTCAAATATTATTTACTCAGGAACATGATCTCAGAGAAGTTTGCTGTGATCAGCCACAACTCACACAAATTTTCTTCTGATGGTTTTCAATTTCTCACTTTTGAGAGACTTTTCTACAATCATTCACTTAGTTCTTTAGCCATTGATAACATCCATAAGCATGAGGAACCCTCTATTTCCTCCAATAGTTGAATACTTGTAAGGATTCCAGGTACTCTTACAAATACCGGGAATAATCATCAAATACTTTCTCTGAAGCTGTGTAAAGCAGTCTTGGCAGAAAAGGCAATTTCTTCAAGGAAGACAAATACTCAATAAGATTTCATATTACATATGAAATTACAGAAGTAATTTGTAATTACTGGGTGTTATGTCATCAGAAGGCAAGCAAGTAAACAATAGATCTGCTGGCAATTCAGAAGGAGCACAATAGATTAATTTTACTTGGGCACTGCTAACAAGTTGTTCAAAGTAGAGAGCACTGCCAGAGACCACAGCAAAGCCCTGAGAACACTGTTGAGACATGGACACCCTTCCTGCTGTGAATAATTTTGTAGAAAACCGCAGACAGAGCTGAAGTGCAACTGCTGCTACATGCAAACCCTTTAGGGTAGCTTGAAAGCCAATCAAGGGGAAATGGTCTGCTGCAGAGACAACAGGTTTGAGATTTGGTTCAAGTTCTGGAAAAAGAAAGGGAGTATCAATAGCCAAATGACAGACATAGATTACATTTATTCATATGTATCACCTACCCCATCTACCATAGAAATGAGAAGGCAAACTCCTGATTATGATGACACAGAACCTATTTCTTCTGTTTTATCTGTCACCCAGGTGACAGTTTCTCTTTTTTATCATTCCTAGGAGCCTATTCAGCTCAGACAGCTTTTTCTTCACTTACTCTCTGGCAGCCTGTGTCAATAGTTTCCTCTTCAGCAGGAGCATCTGACACAGCTTTCCTTTTACAGATGTAACCAGTTTTCTTTTCACAAGAATGGTCTGCCCAAAATCCATCCTGAACATACAAACAGAACATCAGTAAACTGGGATTTAATCTTCAAAGAAAGCTGGTTTATACATTTAAGTATGTAATAATTTTTTGCTGGCTTTAAATGGAGCAAAATCTACATTCCAACTTCATTCCTATCTCACTGCTTCTGGAGCTGATTTACCAGTGACTTACACTTTCTTTGATTATCTACCCTTCTGAAAAGCAATCCCTTGAGGGTGACAGCAGTACAACATCTTTACAAAGACTACTGATTTCATAATCATGTGGGAGGAAAGGGAGATATCATCTCTCCGCACTGAAATACGGCTGGAACAGAAAAAACCAACACCAGAAGACTACAGTTAATACTTACACAAAACTTTGAAGATGCAAGAAGTTCTTTGTCAAAGTTAGAATCAACATTCTTATTCCTCATATTGCAGATTCTCAGAAGAAACAATGACATTCAGTGGGAGTTGTACTGAAAGTAAGGAACATTACACCATGTTCCCAAAATATTTTACATACATTTTGGCTGAACAGATGAACTAAGGTATTAGGAGAGGACGGGAAACTTGTGTGCCTCTCACCTGTGCCTTAAAGACTCCACCTTTATAATAGTAATCTCATAGCAGTTGGTGGCAATTCCCTTTTTTTTTTCCATTCTTTTTATTCTTCCCCCACCAAATCAGAAATGTAAAATAATCATCATGGCAATATACAAACACTTGTGCCACAATATCCAAAGTTCTCAAAAACCTCAACAAAACCTTTGCTTCCAGCAAAAACTCTCCCAAAGCTCAACAGTACTGCCTACAACAAAAAAGCCTTGGATGTTCAGCTTGTGCTTGTGCCTGTCCTGTGCTGACTGCAAGGCAAGTCCTTTGGTGGCTGTCACATCATCCCCTACCATGTCTTTCTCAGTCTCTGAGAAAGGTTGTAGGTTGGTATGCCCTTCGAATAATCACCCAAATCTTTGACCTTCTCAGACTGGGAGAAATCAGCTTTTCAAAACCTTCAGAGTTCTTCAACACAGGAAAACCTACTCTGAAGCTGTGGGTCACTAGCCGCAGGAGGATCATTTGCTGCCTTTCCACAGCTCTGTGGAAATTCATGCAGTAATTTCTAGGTAGTTCTTAGCATGTTTTATGAGCTGCCTTTTGCAAATATATTTCTATTCTCTTGCTTTTTCATTAACTAAACCCAAACACTTTAAAAATAAGGTGGTGCCATAGACAGGGCCAGACTTTGTTCCATAAAAATAAGTGATGGATTCAGATGGCTTCAGCCAAGGAGGGATTAACCCAAAAATATCAGCAGTGGAAACAGAAACATACTTAGGTAGGCAAACATCAACCGACTGGGAAGGTCAACTTATAGTTATGCATTGTTTGGTCAGCTGACAGCTGATTCCAAGAGACAATGAGCTGGTACAACATCCACGGAATTTCTTCAGCCAAAAGCTACATCATGTTTTCTGTCTTGATTTTGGGCACTGATACAAGTGAAAGGATGACAGCTCTTCTAAAGCAGCAGAAAGGCACAGCAGGCTGCTACTTTTATTTATAGCTACAGCCATAAATATATCTATCCATTGCTGTCGGAATTAAAAGAACCTCTGAGATTTTGATACAAGTCTTACTTAATACATATTCAGTGCTGGAGGACACCAAGATCCTTCTGTAGTGACTGGCACTGTGTTAGGTGAAGGAAGAGAAGGCTTGGTCTAATAGAGGATGGTGTCCTCCTTTCCCAAATTCAAGAACCAGCATCCTGAACCAGTATTTTCAGGTGGTTGTTGACCATAGCATTAAGCATGCCAGCTTGCCGTTGGATACTCTATTTCTGAGCAATGATCATGGGTTATCTGGCTGCGCTGAGTGCTGCAGTTTTAGCATGGCATGCAGCACATGACCAGTGGGCCCAAATTTTAATGCTTTGAGACCTTTATCATTGAATTAATTTTATTTTAATCGCCAACCAAATGTTAGATCCCTTTTAACAGGTCATCTTCTGTCAACAGATTTGCCTCCTCACATACACACTGCTGCTTGTATCTGTAACTATTCTTGGCTCCTTGTAAATGAACTGCTTGTGTGTCCCAGTGGTTTGGTCTGAACTTCTAAATTTTACTGACCATACAAAGTGAGAAAGAGGATGTAAATAACAATGATTCCTATTTTTCTATCAATTTCTTTATCCAGCAGATTTCAATGAATGGCCACATGGAATAGGGAAAACTTTAGGTAGACCAGCAGTTTTTTTTCAGGGCTTGACATAGTGGAGCAGCATGAGCTTACTCCAGAGCATGCTGTTGGTGCCCTGCACCAGATGAGACTGCTAGGGCTAGTTGCAGTCTCTACCTGCCTTTCTTTTCTCCTAAAATCTTATAGAAATAACCAGATTGTCTTTCCTCTAATCTTTAAACAATCTGAGGTAGCCAGCTCTTTCTTAGAAAAATGCAAGAGATTCTGGAGTTCAAAGTGTCATGGGTGATTTACTTAGGTTTCCAGAAAATTAGAATCTAGTGAATGCCAGTTTCTGTACATAAATAGAAATTTTTAACCTGAATCTAAGTTCCCCAAATTCTGTAATACTTGGATTGGCCGGAAAAGGCCATCTCATTCCTCAGAAAACCATAAAACAGGTTATGTTCCTTCCTGTTTTTTTCTTGAAATGCTTGTTTGAAGGCAGTCAAGTCATTTTGATGAAAATCACAGCTTTACCAATGGATTTAAGCTGCCCTGTGTGTTCCAAAAGATTGGAATTCTTTTTTTTTAAATATATCTAGGAACTATGACTATCAAGAGCGATCCTAATACGTTTTTTAAAGCACTACCCAAATCATTAAATGCCTGTCTGCCTCTTACTTCCTCTAATCCTTTCTGCACCGATACTTCCATGTATAATACCATAAACCTTAAAGTTAACACCAACAGATGAGGTTAGCTAAAGGGCACAGGATGGCAGATGAGATAAAACCTCATGTGTTCCTAGAAACTCACCACCCACATGCACCAAGGCCAGCTGCCTCACTCACCTCCCATGCCTGAGCAAGCTCTCCAGTACCTCCTCAACCAGCATAAAAGGCCTTGAAGCAAGTGCCATTTACAGCCTTGATTGGCTGGCTCTCACATTGGAGCACTCAGCCTCTTTCCACTGCCTGACCCAACAACCCTGACAGGCAAAGAATAAACAACCTCAACCAGCCCTGGCATAGCCACCACACAGACAACAGAGCTCAAAAATTCTCACATCCTTAAAAGACTGTTGGCTCAATTAACATGTGCGCCATGGTGTGGTTGACATGGAAGAAATATACATTTACACTCTTCTCACCAGGGTATGCCCCCTAATTTTTAAAATAATTTTTAATAGGGACATTGTCTCTATTAATTTTATAGGGACTTAATTAATTTAATAGGGACTATGTCTGTTACTACTTCTTCCTGCTGCAGAGCCAGCTCAGCCCTCTCGTGCTGCACTGAATCTCAGTCTTTAAACTTGAATATTTCTGCACCAAAATGATGGTGACACATGAGCCAGCTGCATGCATACAGGCCACGATTGCTGTTGGTGTCTGCACCGAAGTGAAGCAAGTGAGGAACCCAAGCCTATTGGAGCTTGACTGAAAGCTTGGGTTCAAGTAGAGCTCAGTAGTGTTCAGGATATTGAGAAAAAATTTAGTTTTCCTCTCCAATTTGTAAGTGCTCTCACCAAAAGTGTAGGAAAAGTACAACCATCAATTTTTAATTTTGCAAAATAAGAAAATACCTTTTGTATGTGTACATGCTTTTTCCACTCCTGAAAAAACAGGCAAACTCTAAAGGAGGTGGTGAATTTACTATTGTTAATTACCACAAAAAGGAAAAATACAATATCAACACAGACTGACTTTTATGCTAGGTATTATCTCTGTCCCTGCAATGCTCCTAGGTCACTGATCATTGCCAGATTTCAGAACACAGCCCTTTCAAAGCAGCCTTTAAATTGTAGGTATACAGCCACTCAGGAAAGGCTTTCACTAATGCCATTGCTCAGTATTTTATTACCTTTCTCACAGCTCTTCATGTGCAGTGCAGATAAAAGCAGAATAACTAAACCACCTAGATCCAAGATTTGTAACTTTGCCTGGAAAAATAAAATTAAGATTTCTATTTTCTGTTAAAGAAAATATTTTTCTCTAGCATAAATAAAAATTGCCAGTGCAATTTTTAGGGTGAATCCCATATTCAGTCAAAACAGGGGGAAAAAAAATCATATCTGAAATGTCTTTTTCACTTCCTGAAGAAAAACATTTACGTGTTCTTCTGCTTCCTGGTGTAATTATAAGATTCTTTTAAAAGTCCACATGCACAAACTGAAATCCAGAAATACGGATCTTGGGGGGCAGTTGCCACCACTTTTCTGCTTCTTAGAAAAGACAGTGAAATTTTCTGCCAACCTCAAACAGCGATACTTCCTCAAAAGATTAATTCCTGTCTCCAAAACAGGCTGCTTAAAGCAGTAATATCCCAAATTTTTTTATTATTTTTTATTATTTGCTGTTGCACAGGAAAAAGCCCAGATGACAAATGAAATTATAAGGCAATTTAGTCAATAGCTATGTGACTTTACCTTTCCCTTCATAATAACACAGTCCTCTTGCCTGTTGTTTGCATGAGTGGGTTCCCCACGAAGCCACTTGGTGTAGGTGACAGGTGTCCCATCGCTCCATTCAAAATACATCTGAACCTTGAGGTCGTTCAACCCAATCCACAGCTCATCAGATGGCTCTAAAACATACAATTAACAATCCTTCCATATAATGTGAACTTTTGTCTTCGTGGAAGAGAAAAAAAATTATTCTCGGGAAGTTTAAAAGGCAGTCACAGGAAATTAAATCTCTCAGTTTTATAGAGCTCAGACTGACCCTCATATACCCACTCCAGTCATCAGGAAAGCCACCTAAAGGGACAATATAATAAGGGTGTTCAACTTCATATAAAACAAGGAAAATATTCCCTTTGCTGAATTATATTGCTACACAACCAGGTTCATCTTCTTTTCCAACTCAAAACTCCGGTAACAAGGTATGAATAAACACCTAAATAAAATATTACCCCCGCCCTTTCCCCCTCCTTTCAAAAGAGTGAAGAAAGAAGTGTCCTATTTTCTAATGCTCAGACACTCAGTGATGTCTTTTAGAGCTGACAACCAGAGTACCTGCAAGTTTTCCCATTATGTGTGTTCCTATATTTTATTTCACTTCAGAGTAAAATGAAATTCACATGGATGTTGTATTTTTCTCACTTTGCAGTGAAAGGAGTCAGTTGATGGCTTTTGCCTGGAAGGGAACTGAAGGATTGATCAAGGAATTTACTTCACACTATTTGTGTGAGATCTTTATTTTCATGTGTTTAAATTCCTCCACTCTAACACGCTGCTACCATAATGTTCATATCTAGTTTTGTTCTGAATAAACTATTTGAATAAGGAGGATTAACATTTTGGGCATTTATAATCAATATGAATTCCATAATTATCAAAGGGTATTCCTCTCTAGAATTGATATTTTGACTTTGTTCAGTGCAATCAGCATTTTTTAAAATATAATTTCATTATTTATTTCCAGTCTGTTATCCAGCATATACTCTAGGCAGCAGGTACTTCCTTTTGTCTTTAGCACTATAACTCACACTGACCAACTCCACACCCAGTCCTTTCCTTGGATTGCTGTCTTTCCAAGCAAAGTATAAACTACTTGATTGCTGGAATTTGCTCATTATTACCATTTTCATGAACAATAAGGAAACTATTTTTTGCCAGTTTTTTCTTTCACTTTGACCTTTTTTTTTCTACTCATCAAATTCAGAGTTTTTTTCCTGTTCAGTCTCTTATCAAAGTTCTTGCATTCTTGCATAAATCTTCATCTAACACACTCTATCCAGACTGACTACAGATTACCTGACAATGAAACCACCCATGGAATTTAAAAATATCAGCTTTATGTGAGCCCACAGAAAAAGTCATCAGTTGCAGGAGCAGGTCTCTCAACGGAACTGGAACTGTTTCTTTTCTGTCTGCTGTCCCTATCAACAGAAGTGCCTATAAAAAAGCTAAAAGTCATTGTCCCCAAGGCAATTCTTTCTGATTAACACATTTCAGATGAAGGTTTTCCTGGATACCACCACAACCTAAAACTCTCCCGGGACACTTCTGCTGCCTGCTAGCTCAGGAGCATGGAGGCTTCCGATTTTGGTCAGCCAAGATACTGCAAATATCACCCTCCCAGCCAGACACTTTAATGACACAGAGAGTCAGCTCTCTGCCCTTTCTCCTTCCCTCTCTTGGCTCTCCTGCCTTTATTACGCCTAAGTATGATCAGCCCTCACAGCTCATCTATATAGTTTTTACCATCTCTCTCCCATTAAGAAGCACTGATATTCACCCTCTCAGGCTCCATTTTCAAACACACACCTTTACCTCTTCTTCCAGATTGCACTTTATGTTCAGAAGTCCCCCAAAATCATATTTCAGTACCCTTGTTTAAACTCTCCTCTGCTAACACAGTTGAAAGCTCTTCCAATTCTACTGTTCCTCATGCTCTCATTCCCTCCTTGCCCACTGCCATCCATGCTCTCTAATTTATTTTTTGTTTAGTTACCTCTTAAATCCGTCTGTGTTTATTGAGCACTTAGCACAGCAGTGCATCATCCATGGCCAGAGCTCCTACACGGGCTCACACCATGGTAAATACAAACAATAAACAACATTCTTTTACAAAATTACTACATCAAAGTCATCTAAATAAGCCATGCAAATCTGTGGAGTCTCTTCCTACATAACATTTTTTTCCTCACTAGAAGTACTGTTGCTTTTTTGCAATCATCTCTACAGCTGGATGACTAAATACCAAGAGGTTTTTTTCCAGCAATATGTAAAGCTGCTTCCCATTCTCAGTCATGCACCGGGCCACATTTGTGCCATATCACATGCTGGACTTCCGTGTAAACATCCAGAATGCACTTCTTTATTCTTCATGTTCCTCTCTAAAGTTCTCCTTTGTGGGTGATGCCAACAAAAGCTCAGCTACCATGACAATATTCATCTCATTGTACCCCTTCTTCCTTTGTGCCAAACAATTCACAGTCCCATGATAAAACAAAGATAGACTTCTGTTCTTTCTGTAGAGCAGAGTTCTGGTGCAGACAAGATTTTCTAGGCACTGCAATACATGGTGTTCCCCTCTCAGTGCTGAAAAAGGGCAATCTGATACAGTCATAAACTGTCGTAAAAGGCTTCTTTAGTTGTTCCAATTTTACTTCTCTGAAAAGAATGCTTTCAAAATAGTCTGTTGCAAATAGTGTGCCATTTGTGAGAAGCCCGGTTTCCTTCAGGACTATTTGTTTTTCAGAAACACCCACTTTTACAAAAACAGTGCAGCACAGTCAGTTCAGGAAAGGTCTTTGGAGGAGGTATTAAACTATGAAATAACCTACTTCCCAGATGTAAGGTGAAAATACAACTGGTTTCCTTTCAAATCTAACTTCTATCAAATGTCCTAATGTCTCATCAAGAGATCCCACTTTTCCTAAGAATATCTTTTGAAAAAGCAAAAGATTCATGTTGTTCATGAAAGAATAACAAGTCACTCTTTCAGGAATGTGAAGATAAGCACAAGTTTCCATGGAGGTGGCTAGGATACAAAAGTAAAGCATATCAGCTGTTTTATGATTTCCATTCCAAGACTGCTGTTATGCTACAGCTCATAGCACATGGCTGCACTTTCAGTGAAGAATAAACTTAGACACCTTTACCTGGCACTAAAAGCACACATAGGATCAGTCACTGAAAAGCATATTTGGGTGGGAACCTGTGTCTCCCATCAAATAGCCTCAGAATCAGCATGGCTGCATTTTCCTGATGAACACATCTTGCATCTGTAGACTAAGTTGCCTTGCAACAGCTCACATGAGTGCTCAGAAACCAAGCACATAAATACTTTATTTGATAGGGGGCACATCTGAATCCATGTACTGGGACAGACAGACTTCTTTCTCAGAAGGAACACTAGCAGCATGACTTGACAGGTAAGGACATGGCAGTGTTGGCAACAGGACAGAGATCTTCCCAAACTATCTTTGACCAGCAGACTATGTTTCCCCTCATTTATTTTTCCAGATCAGTAGAAAAAATCCTTTTATCTTATGAAAAAGTTGAAAATTGTTTTAACCTTTATAAGAGGAGGCAGAAGCAGACCCTAAGAAATAGGATTTAGGAGATAAAGCAATTTACATCATTGACTACAGCTTTTTTGTGACAGTAAAGTCTGTTTGGGTTTTGTGCTTCTATTCTGTGGTTTTTTTCCTCTGATTTTTCAAATTTAAAATTTACCTCCTTCTGCACCCTCCGATAGGGACAATTTTTTTTTTAATGGTCTTCTCATTTTATTAACATGTAAGACATATTAAAAATACTCTCTTTACTTAGAACAAATATATATATGTATGTTATTATTAAAAAAAATA
The DNA here is from genome assembly GCA_036630365.1 of Acanthiza pusilla. Lineage (NCBI taxonomy): Eukaryota > Metazoa > Chordata > Aves > Passeriformes > Acanthizidae > Acanthiza > Acanthiza pusilla. Next base: position 33,906,502 of record JAXCHO010000073.1, on the reverse strand, counting down.
CTCACGGTACCCAAGCTGAGAAATAACAAAGCTGTATTCTTCAATGTTATGGATGCTTGCCAGATCTCCATCCTCTTTCCTGCAAGATGTTAACGCATCTTTCCATATTTTGGGGTCCCTATGAATTATGTAACAGTGACCAGCGTATGACATCCACTGATCAGGACACCTAACAGGCACATTAGTCTCTGAAAAGAAAAATTGCCATGGAGAGTTTCAGAATTCTTTTCTTAAGTAAAGACTAAACATCATGTCAGACAATATTTAATAAAAAAAATTAATCATATATTTTCATCATGAAGAACAGCAGAGATGAAAAATATGTAAGGAATACTAATAAGGGGTACTGTAAGGGATACAAGGATAATAATCTGCATGGATAAGTGAAAGTTGAAACTTCCACATTGTTTTTAAAGTACACTACAGTTGTAAACAAGTGCTTGCAAGTTGTGAAAAGACAATTAAAACACAGTTTCGACTTTTATATGCATACATATATGCATACTAAAATGTGAGGTCTGCAGAGTGGTGCTCTATAATTTTTCTACACTCATGTCAACACCTCTTTAACACCCATGCTATCTGTTAAGAACCTGACTTCACAATACATATTTATGAGAGTAACTATTTTTCCCCAGAACTTAGGTACTTTATGGATTAGCCCAATCTGCTAGACTAGGAAAAGAAATAAGTGATTGTACATAATCACGAGAGAACCCAAATAAGACTAGTGCTTTTAGGAATCCTTTTCAGAGGCTAAATTGATAAAATTATACTGTCAAAATAAATTATTTACCCTTAAAACTTGCTTTAAGAAGCTCAGTAGAAGACACCAGGGTATTGCCAACAAACACATCGCTGTTCAGCAAACAATTCAGCCTCAGGAGGAGTGCCATCCGAATATATAATAAACAGAGTATTACAGTTGTAGAAACAAACTATGATTCTTGCAGCCCTTTATTTATAATCAGCAGACGGGTTTAGCAAGCACCAATATATAGAGTAGAATAAGGACAGCAGGTTTTCAGAAATTCTGCTGCCGAAAAAACTTGTGTGTGTCGGAAGGAGAAGCAATGTGTTTGTTTAACAGTGGGATATATTCTGTAGGAATGTTTAAATAGACATCCAAACTCATGACCAGTCAGGCCCATGCTGCAGGCACATTTCCTGTTTCAACTGGAATATACTGATGATTAATAGATGCACAGTGTCACAGCAAATTTCTATTATAAACAGTATCTGCTGTTTCAGACCTGTCTCTAAAAACGGCTAGCATGTTCTCACAAAGTTCAAGAAAAACTAAACTTCTTGTCCCCGGGATGAGGGGCTCCATGCTTGGTCAGAGACCTCTCAATTCTGCCACAGGAGAGAAAGAACTGAACTAGAGAGTGGGGGAGCCCCAGGAAAAGAGACTGAATATACGTGGTGATGTTGGGAGAAACAAGAGTGCACGGAGGTGACAAATGCTGTTGTAGAAGTTTCTCTGATGCTTCAGACATTTGCCTAACTTGTCCTACACCTCAGCTCCGAGCATATGCATTTTACAGTGCTTTGCCATAAATCAGAGGACACTCAGCACATCCTTCTGCAAACTGCAAACACTGAATAGAACAGAAATCAGCAGTTCAGATATGGCCACAAAGAGAGTCATAAAGGTATTTATGCCTCAGTGAGTCTGTGACCATCTCTTTTTCAAGCCGATGGAGACAGTGAGAATATTACTCACTAAACATTAAAGCTGCTATGGCAAGGCACTAAACTTTTGCTTGTAGACCCAGTAACAACAGGAAACTTGTTGCAGGCCACATAACAGAAAAAAGCAGTTGATGGTCTAGTTTCTTTGGTGTAAGTCTTATTGAATTACATTGCTGAGGATTTCTTAGTACAAGAAACTCAGAAACTCTTCAGTTCTTCATTTCAACTACTCAGCAAAAATTAACTCTGTGCTTCCCCATTCTACTTTTGAAGAAAATACTAGACAACTCAAAGCTGTAAAATTTACTTTTTCATCTTAATGGAAACAAGTACTACTCCCTGGACATAATTTCTCTTAAGCAAAAGAAGCAATGCAAATTACCACAAATAAAAGGTAAAAAATGAAATCATATTAAAGTGTAAAACAGATTATCCCAGATGTCAGGCTGATGAATTTATTGGTCTGTAATCACAGAATGGTTATTCCTCAAATAGAGAGCAAAACTTTCTGAAGTCTGAAAATCTCACTGTGATTGACTTGGGTGTCTAAAAGGGTGAGAGCACTAGCTGAAGTTTCTCATAATTCAGACATTCAAATTTCTCTCTTAGACCTATCCTCTGCAGTCTGGTAAGAGAGAGATACACAGCACTCAGCAATAAGTAAAAAAATTTATTTCCTCTAATTGAATGCTTAAAGAAATATTTGGAAACTGTACTTTAAAATCACTACACTGTACTGGCTTGGGATGAAATCTATGCTGGCAGTCACTTGGTGGAGGCAGATAGACAGCCTTTCCTTTCAACATTTTGCAGTTGAAATTAATATGTTCCTGTTAATCTACTCTGCTGTGTCACAGAGCAAATACTCTGTAGCCCTAAGAGTCTGCATCACTTTGATGTATAAAATGATGTGGCCCCCTGCTGGAAAAAATATTTTGCTACAAGAAACGAAAAACAAAAACTCAAAACAATGCTGTTTGCTTTGTGAATATCCATCTGTAATAAGCGCAAAAATCCTGTAAAGATTTTTCCCGACTTAGTTTTGAATGCAAGCATGATTACATTCTGTTGTAAAATGATCCTCTGTCCCACATATTGCCCTTTTAGATACAATTATAACTCTGTGTTTAATGTCAGGTGAGCAACTAAGTGCATATATGAATTTGCAATTAACTTATTTCTTCACTCAAGAGCCCTGTTCAGGAAAATATAAACTGCCATGAGTTTTCCTTTACACCTTTAGAAGCTGAGGGCACTTAACACCTTGCATGATCCCATGCTTACTCCTTTTATGACTTCCCCCCATGGGACATTTTGGAAAATATTTTATGAAGTGAACCACTGCCAATCTCTGGTTTATCTGTCACAGTGTTTACTCAGCAATTTCTGTTTGATTGAAAACTTCCGTCTCTTCCTTCAAATTACTGTTAAACTGGAGGGTGGGGGTGGTGGGGGAGGAACAAAAACTTAATGCAAAAGGAAGTAATGATCATTAGACAAACACCCCCCGAAAAAACCTGAATTTAAATCTAAATAGTATAGCAGGCAGTATTAAATTGTATAGTATTGGATAGTATATTTGTAGGCATCAGTGTTTCAGAACTGATGTATGAAACCTGAAGAGCTGAGCAGTAGCCATTTGAACAATCTAAAACAACATATAAAAATGACCTATACAAATACTAATGAAACTTTACATCTGAAATTAAAAAATAATTTAAACATGTATTGGACTCCTTCTCAGCTAAGGCAATGAGTAAGTTTGATTTCTTTACTGAAGTATTAATTAATTTAAATATATTTCAATATTTAATTAACGAGACACTAGCCCATTCTTGTGGTTTTTTCTCCTAGCAATAAGGCAAAATGAATGAGGCAGAATCCTCTGTCTTAAATGTTTTTGACTGGACTGATTCTATATTGGCAAAAGCAGAAAAAAAAATTTAAAACACCAACTCATTTTTAAGTCAAATATCAAACACTGATTTTCCAAAACATCTGTTTTGCAAGTAGCGATGCTTATTAATAAATGATCTGGAAATCCAGTAATGGTTTAGCCTTCTGCTTTTAAAACCTACACAAAATAGTATCAGTGGATTTAAGAGATACAGGTATGTCGTGGAAAAAGAAAGGAAGTTGGAAAGAACAGAAAGAAGTGATGAAACAAAGGAATAAGTTACAAGGTGTTTATGGTACACAGAGAGATAAAAGGAAACAGGTCTAAATAAATCTTATCCCTGTTCTGTCTTTCATATATACATTAGGCAAGTGCCAGAATCAAATTTCTGCTGAAAAAGTGTCTGAACATATATCATATAAATAATTTCATAAAGAATTTTATATGCTTCTATATGTATACAAGTACGTATTTCTATATAAATATGTCTATATTTTTAAGACATATGGATCTATTAAAAATATCTAATTCAAAAGAATTTTTAAAAATTCCTCTAGTCCACTACTGACTTGCTCTGAGTCACATGCAGTAAAAATTACAGGAAGAAGTGGATTAGTTTCATTGTGTACACGGGGCTTCAGACAATTACTTTTGAAAACATTAGATTAATTTTTTCTTGTTTTATAATCAGAATCTGACAGTTCTGCTTTGTTTGGGATAGAGAACTCCACAATTATGCAGTTTAGAACTCAAGACTATTGAAGAGAGATTATTATACAGGAAATAGGGAAACCAGAGCCAAAAGGAATCACACACTGTTCACTTATAGAGGGAATCTTGGTCCAACCACAGGCTACAGAGTCCTTTGCTAGGTTTTACCTCATGCAATAATACCCAATCCAATTACAGATAGAAACTACTGGTTATTAAGAATTTGCTGAGGGTTTATTACCAAACCTACCTGTAGGAATAATGAAAGATTCTAAGGTAGCATTTCCTCGTTTACAAATATAGCCAAGTTTCTTATCACATTCCCAGTTCTCCCACTTAGCACCTTTGCCAGGATTTAATGCACCACAAATTTTTCCAGGTTCTGGAGATGGATGGCCTTCAAAAAAAAAAAAACACTATCACAAACCACGACAACAACAGCATAAACATAAAAACACAACATGGTTACCCTCCCCATTCTCACATTCTCTTCTGGTCCACACTTCAACCATAAACTGCATTAACACATAGACTACAGTGGCTCTCTTTAGACTGAAGGGGGAAGTTAATTCCCTTGAGACATAATTTTCCACAGCGGCCACAAGTTGCAAATTCATAATTTAACAACCTCTTTACACGTTCAAAATCTTGGTGGGAAGGTATTACAGTGCATGTGTTTATTTTCTTTGGGATTTTTTCCTTTTCTAAATGGACAACATCTAAGCTCCAGAGGACAGTCTTGAACATCCAACGAAATGTGGATGAGACAGAGGACAGAGGTAGTCTAATTAATGCAAAGTCATGAAAGACATAGCACAAATATGAAATACATTATATGGACAGAGCAGTAGAGAATTATCTTTGAATGAAATTAAACATAAAGAGTTAAAGATAAGCAGAGCCCATTTTTGTTACATCAAAACCTGTCTAATTCTTTGCAGTACAACTGAGAGTTGTCTGCAGTTTTAGCAGCCATGAACAGCTCCTCTTGCTGCTTTGGCTCCATTCACAACTGTGTTTGCTCCACTCCTCCTTGCACGCAGACTCTCATCAGTGCACTCAGAAGACAGAGCTATAAATACACAACTTCACAGCAACTTGCAGTTCCTCTGTTTGCCTGTGCGCTCACTCCACTGGAGAGCTATTTAGGAAGTAGTTCAATTCACTCTTCAAAGCTGCTCAAGGAGTTTGTCCACCTAAACGGTGCTTTTGGCCTCATCCACACAAGGAATGCCCTGTGTGATACATTGGATCACACACTTGCAGTTACTGATAATTAAATACATGTGAAATGCCCAATGAAGGTAAAGAGTATTTACTTCTGTAGTTTACGTTACAGAACTTCCAACATCTACTTTAAATTAGTCTCCAAAAGTGCAAAGGAGCAAGGCAAGGTCCTGCAAAATGACACCTTAACACAGGCACTGAATACCCAACCCAGGTACAGTCCTTCACCCTGGGCACAGATGGCACAGGAACAGGACTGTTAGTGGTGGCACCTGAGTTCAACACTGCAGCTACAGCTGTGAAGTAACTGCTCTTCTATCAAAGTAGACTAGCCTAAAGTGTTCCATCTGATATGTGTTACTGCTGTGGGTAGGTTAATCCCAAATGAAAATGAAAAATCTACTCTTTAGGCAAATATAAAAAATTAACGAACACAAATTGGAAAAGAATTTAAAGAAAAGAAAAAAAAAATTTTTTTTAAAAAACCCAAAACCAAAACACCACTGAGCAGTATAATCTCACAAATGAAGACATCGACAGTGCTTGATTTCTTCTGTATTCAGAAATAAAATAAATTAAGAAGATATGCAAATGAAGTGTCAACTGATGACTTAAAACTTTCCTATGGATTTTGAGGCTACCATTTCCATTTTAAATAATAAATTAAGCCTGGTGCATATCCCTAGCATAAGGGCCATTACTCACAGTGTTTATAACCACAATCAGAATCTTTCAATATCAAAACAAGCTCAATAATTGCAGGAGAATAGAGTGCTAGAAAAGGTATTTGTTACACAATGACCAAATTTTTTGCCTTTTGAACTAAGTAGCAATGTATTTAACCTTACCTGGAACCCAATTTAAGTACCGAAAAGGGGCACCACCAACCCATTGCCATCCACTGTTGAAATTCAAACTATTAAGACCAAACCAGAGAGCTGAACTCAGCATGCGAGTCAGACCTAGGTAACAGAGACAGAAAAAGATTTTGGAAGTCCACAGCAAGAACAAACACCTCCTCAAAACTTGAAAGCTGAATTCTGATTAAGACATCTCCTTCCCCTTTTTCCCAGTACAAGTTTTAACAATTTTTGACATTCTAGTTAAGGTGGCTATGCTAAACCTGCAAAAAGGGTCGTCTTATATTGGTCAGTTTAGTTTTAGAGTTTTAATATTTTTAGATTTAGAGAATTTTATTACAACACAAAACAAAATTACTCTGCTACCATTGATCACAAACATGAAACTTTTTTTTTCAGAACTATAAAATATTAAATTGATGAAGTTGCAGAAAGAGTCACAAAACCAAGAATCAGTTTTCTGAAATGAAAGATACAGTTTCCCAGTGTGTATTTTCTCTTCCATAAAATTAACAAGCTTGAATTTCCCAGTGTAAAAACCTGTTCTCATTTATCAAAATACATTAAGATATAATCATTGCAAACATCATCTTTTTAACAGCATATCTTGGGCATTTTTCAGACTGATCTGATTTCAGTTCTTTAGCCAATGATAAGTCAGGCTTCAAAAAAAAAAAAAGTACAAATTTATTTCTCTAGCTCTGAAAAGCACTTAGAAATATCATGCTTATGTATGGCCCTGCTGAATTCTCTGAAATTATTCATAGTCATTATTAATCGATTGTCTATCTTTGCCCTTAGTATAAGACTTGGAAACCCAGCTGGACGGCTGCTGATTTTTTTAATTTAAGTGTAATTCTACATAGTTCACAGAAAATCATTGTGCAATATGTATAATTTGTTTCTGCTTCTACTGATGGCATCATGACAGGATATTGCAATTTGTAGTTGTCCTTACACTGCAATTATAGGCAGGACTTGAAACACTGCAAAGCTAAAATGAGAGCTAGTTAACTGTGCACCAACACATTAACATGTTTTATTACTTCTTCTGGACATGCAAGTTGTAGTTAAGAGAACTGAGAACTGAGGATGACAGGAAATCCTGGTACAGCCAGGGTAGTTATATAAGGAAAAACTGATCTTCACATACATTTAGCAGCCATATCTAATAGTTTGCAATTAAAACACATCAACTAATAACTAACTTCTGTGTTAGTTATTAGTTAGGCTCAAGGGAGCCAGTTTGCTCCCTTGAGCACTAATTTCAACAATAATTTCCTCACAGTCATTTAAGAAACAACATGTTTTGACCAAATCCTTAAATTGAAAACAGATGTTTAGACAGAATAAATTGTTCATAGCATTAAAATACATTTCTCATTCCTCTAAAGTGGAGAAATATGGATTTGATTGATAGACTATTAGATGGATAAGGAAGTGACTGGATGTCTACGTCCAAAGAGTTACAGTCAATGGCTTAGCATCCAAATGGAAACCAGTAACAGGTGCTGTCCCTCTAGGGTCTGTACTGAGACCAATATTATTAACATCTACAGCAGTCACACAGACAGTTGGGACTGCGTGTAGATGGAAATTTGCAGGTGACACCCAGCTAAGTGTTTTTGACTCACTTGAGGGGAGTGATGGCAACCAGAGGGCCTCTGACCGGCTTGAGGAACTTCACGGCAGCCATGTGAAGCTCAACAAGGCCAAGCACCAGCTCCTATGCCTGGGTCATGGAAATTCACAGTATCAATATGGACTAGGGGATGAATGGATCGAGAGCAGCCCCGCCCAGAAGGACTCGGGAGTGCTGGTGGGTGAGAGGCTGGACATGACCCAGCCACGTGCACCCACAGCCCCGAGAGCCAAACGTGTCCTGGGCTGCATCCTTGGGCAGCAGGGCAAGGGAGGGGATTCTGCCCCTCAACCCTGCCCTGGTGACACCCACTTGGAGTGCTGCATCAGCCCTGGGATCCCCAGTCCAAGAAAGCCATGGAGCAAGTCCAGAGGAGGCAAGAAATTTCATCAGAGTGCTGGAACATCCCCCCTGTGAAGAATGGCTGAGAGAGCTGGAGCTGTTCAGCCTGGAGAGGAAAAGGCTCTGGGGAGGCCTTATCATGGCTTTCCAATAAATAGAAAGGGCTTATAAGAAATTTGGGGAAAGACTTTTTGCCAGGGCTTGTAGTGACAGGACAAGGGGCAATAGTTTAAAAATGGAAGAGGGTAGATTTATATTGGACAAAATGAAGACATATTTTACAATGAGGATGGCGGTGCCTTGGAACAGGCTGCCCAGAGAAATTGTTGATCCCCATCACTGGAAGTGTTCAAAGTCAGGTTAGATGAGACTCTGAGCAATCTAGTATAATCCATGATGTCCCATACCATGACAGAGAGGTTAGACTAGATAATCTTTAAATGTTCCTTCCACCCAAACTCTTCTCTAATCCTCTGATTTTGACGACTTTAGGGAGTACAACATATAGCTTATGGTATAGAATATTTTATCTTTCAACTGACGTAACATATTCAAAATATTTTCTAATCTATTTAATAGATGAATTAGTGGACTATTTCATGTGAGTACTCAGGCTGAAAAGGTAATAAAGAGGAATTTCTCAATGCAGAATATAAATATATTCAAGTACAAATTTAAGAATTTTCTCATAGGAGAAGTTTGGAAAATTCTTCCAAAGATATTGAAGGAGATTGAAACTAAAAGAGACTATTCATGAGTCCTTTTGTTTATTAGTTATTTTTCTTTTCATACTTTAGGATAAACTGAAAATGTAATGGCTTTTGTGAGATACATCGAAACTGCTGATTAATACACACTACAAAAAGGATGCAAAAATTATGCAATCTTGGTATGTACATCCTCAGTTTACAAACTACTTTGCATTTTTCTGCATTTCAGCATTCATTTTTTATTGCCTGCGTTACTTAATTGTTGTAATTTTTATATTACTGTTAGTTTATGGCAATATTTAATCATGATAAAACAAATACTGTCTTAAATTCCCAGCTGAATCATTCAATAGAACTATTTCAAATTGCTAATTACCAGAATCGAACAAATATAGATCTTCAAGATCTAATGTGCTATATTAGCATCACTGCTGCAATAATACAGTTTTTAAAGAAAAACTGATGGATAATATTAACCTACCCGTCAGGTATGTTTGTTCATGTAACTCTGTGATGCTTAATAATTCTGCCTTCTGCTGTTGACAGCTTTTTCTTGCCTGATGCCATTTCAGAGCTGCCTCAGAGTTTATCTGGTACTGGACATTTGTTAGAGGATCTGTGTTCCACAAATCATTAGTAGTCACTGTAGGGAGTAAAAGAAATGCTGTAACTCATCATGAAGACAGAGCCAGATAATATACAGAAAAAAAATGCATAGCAAAAGACATGAAACCTAAATACTGCTATAGAGAACTGGTTTGAAAGGACTCCTGAGGCTCTCCAATGTGTTAGTAGATCCAGGGCAGTAGACAGGGAATGAAAAAGGTCACCATTTTCTCTGGTACAACAATGCTGCTCTTTAAGGTAAATGATGAGTGGCTAAAGAATGCCCAAATAGTTGATTTGTCAATGTGGAGAAAAAGACTACGAACTTCCAGGCTGATGCTAACTAAAGTGTATATCAAGCTGACCTTCTTTTCTGAGATAAGAAACCCCAAATTTTTTTATTAATTGGGGTTACTATGTGAAGTGGCCATGGATTTTCTTACTGTGACAGCGGTAATCAGACCCAACTGCTGAATGCAAGTGTGATCTTGATCTGCCAGAAATGTAACCTACATGAGGTCCCAACACTGAGCTAAATATCACATAAAGGGAATAAAGCTGCATGACAAAAGAACACAGCAGAAATCACTGAATGTCTGCCAACAATGAGAAAACAACTGAAATTCCCGAAGCCTTTATCAACTTCTCAAGTTGCAATCTGTGAAAAATTTGAGAGAAAGAGGTCTTTTCTGAATTCAGAGTGCTCAGAAAACTTCAGTGTGCAAATAGAGGGAAACATTACAATAAAAAAACTCAAGACAAAGCATGATACATGTTAAATGTCAGGAGGTCACTTATCAGTTCCACTTTTTCCTATACTAAATCTGATAATCTATAGGTAATATGAAGTGCTTCTTTCAAACTATATTTATTTTTTAAACCATCAAATATAACCTACTTGTAATAATGACATTTCAGTAAAATTTGGAAATTTCATTTGATTAATATTATCCACAAACCAACCTCTGTCCCAAATATTTTACAACTATCAGAATCAAAACTTCTTTGCTACACTATTTTCTAAAAGACCATAAATTCCTGTGCACAAGCACAAGCCTGGGATAAAATGAATAATGTAAAAATAGTAAAATCTATAATTCAGTAAATAAACCTGGCTCTGACTTGAAATAAGGGGTTTATAAATCTCGTACAATTATTACAGAGAAGAGGTAAACAAGTCTTGGGCATTCATCCAAACTTCCACCTCAGTTCCCCAGTCTCATAATTTATAGCTGACTTCCATATGGTGTTCTCCTGTAGAATTTTGCCATTTCATAAAAATTAAATTAATTTCTAAATCTTAGAAAATCTGCTTTTTAAGACATTTGAGTTTTAAGAGGTCAAATGTCTTTGCAGAGCAGGATTTTCGAAAATCTATATGCTACTGTTTAAAATTTAGTTCCCCAGAGAAACCAAAAGATGAATCACTTTTCTGGAATAATGTATTTTAGCATCTAAGCTAAATTAATGTTAAATCACACCTTTGCTTAGTAAATGAGTAGAAAATTAATAAAAATCTGAACTCTATCCCCACATAGATGAATTCAGCATGCATTTATTCTCCGTGCTTTTTGTTTCTGTCCTAGTCACCTGCATTTATATACATCACTTAGAACGCTTTCTGAATCCTTCTCTGAATATATGGCTCTTCCATCTGTCAAGAAAGAGGCCTCAATGGACTTTTCCCTGCTGGAATAGAGCTATAGGTACACACTGAGTCACTCCCCTGATGTTCTTACTCTGTGCAACCTGTTTTCTTCCCCAACACCTTCTTTGAAGTGCAGTATACAGTTCAAAAAGACATGGAGTAACCTATAAAGAAGCAGCATTTCTTAGGCTATTAAAAATTGTTTGCTGTACCAACACTTCTCAGCTCCTTTTCTTGGGTTTTAAGATTCTGCTGTTACTGTGTCAGCATCTCTCTCTAAATCACCAAATCAAGGGTCATAATCACAATTATGTGACCTCCACTGATAAAATTTCTCCACCTCTGTGGATTATATTAACTGTTTCAAGTATGGTCTCATGCCCTCTTCATGCTGGAGAACGTTTGAGGTGGTTTTAGTCACAATGAAAAGTGAATGGGTCAGCCACAGTCATTACACTGAAGGTTCTGCCCCAGTATGAGCAGCTGTAATAATTTAAATCACTTCTTTTCATGTTGGCACTTCTGGTTCCCTGGACAGTTTAAGAAACAACAAACACCTTATTCTTAGTATATAAACTTTAACATGCACAGACTTAAAGATTCTGTTTTTAAAGGTTTTGTTGAAGTTTATTAACTTATAATTCTCTCATATCTCACTCATTCCTCTTTTCCTGGGATGACTAAAACTTCTGCTAACATGGCCTGTCTCTCATTAAAATATATGACTCAAACTTGAATATTTTATAGCCAGTACTAAAGAATCAGGAAGGAAGCATGCAGGCAATCAGCATAAAGTAGCTTTTTCCAAAAACAATCACTGCCATCTGAATGGATTTCCTTGAATTATGCTGAATAATTAAACAAAATTTTAATGATGCCTCCTATTTGTTGTACTCAAATAATACTAGGCAGGGAGTATTCTTAAATTAACTTTGTATGTGCTTTATTAATGGGATTGATATTCCCAACATGTTGTTATTATCTTGAAAATGATACTGGCATAGGAGAAAAAAAATGTGATTTTTATTTGTCTGAAATACTGAATGCAACATTCATGGAAATCAGGCTAAGACAGCAGTATTTTGTCATCAAACCAGTTAAGATCAACCCAAACAGTATTCTTCACATCAAAGGAAAGGCATATTTTTCTCCTTAGTTCTGATTGCAGTCAGCTGGAGCTTTCCAGCAAAACACAATAATAAAGAAGGGAGGGAGAAGTGTTACCCTTCTCAGCATGACAGAAGAAGCAGCTTGCAGACAAAATATTTAGTACATATTTTACAGAGGTCCAGAGAAAACTGATTCAAATTTAAAAGAATTCAAATACATACAGGCATAAATTACTCCCATTTACTTAAAGAAAGATCAACATTTCTAAATACAGTTCTGCATATTCATAATACTGCATTTTAAAGTCCAAGTATACTCAAACCAGGGAATTTAGAACACAAATACTTCTAATTGAGTTAAAAGACAGAACTAAAATATAATACACAGATTTGGGAAGCCCTAGGAAGTAGTAAAGAGATCATGAAAGCTCCTTCATGTCTCGAAGGCAACTCATTCTCCAAAGTAATTTTAATTCTCAAATAAACTGTATTCTAGCTTCCAGTTCCGCTACACAGATTTCTACTTTTTGGCCTTTTGCATATACTATTTATGCTAATGTAACATCCTTACATGTAATTGACTTTCTGTTTAAGTAAATGGTGTACGTAGAGATTCCAGCATATGATTAACATGCTTTCATCCAAAAATAACTGACAATGTTTTTTTGGTGGGTCTATATTTGGATATTTAGGTAGCTCTTAAAAGGATAGCAGGCTAAACAGAGACAGAAACAGAACCATAAAGCACATGTTACGGACATATTTCCAGGCAGCGGAATAACAGTACAGCAGAATTGTGAATGTAAAAAGCTTACATTTCATTGGGCAAAATCCATACTTCTTGTCTACATCATAGTCTGAAGTGGTTCCACACCAGAACCAGCCATCTGATCTGCCAGCATTTGTGCAGTCAGCATACCATTTACCATCAAACTTGAAAGGAAATACACAAGGGGCTCCATTGCTATTTCCTTTCACTGTGTAGGTATCTAAGGAGACACAACAATTCAAAAAAGTATGAACATTAATAAGTATGGGATATTTATGAGTTCATTTTTATGATCCTATTACAAAATATTACAGCAAGGAAAGCTTGCTAGCTTAGTATACAACTGTAGTAGAAATGGGACATTGATCATTTTACTCTAGGTCTAAGCTGATACCCACATTCACAAGGCAAATTTTTGTTGCCAAGGGAGACAACCAACCACAACTGACTGAGCCAAGACAAGGACATACCCATACTAAGTTTCACATGCATAACAATCAAACGTATAAAATCCACACAGTTCAGCAACTTTTTTAAGCATAAACAGCTGTTGAGTGTTCTGTCAATAACCCAGTCATCTGCTGATCATTTTAGACATGGAAGAGCATGTACATGTAAACTTGAAAGATATATATACCGTGGAGTGATTCCAATATGTTATGCCCAAATAAAATTTGCATTTGCATATAAAGATATTTTTTATTTCATCAGAAACCTTACTCAATTAAACTTATAAAAGTAACTGAAACAGCTTTCTGTGTGTGCACCTGTAATGTACACGCATTGATGGAAGGACATACAGGGGAACAGCACTGGACAAGGACAGCTGGAGTGGTGACATGCCAGGGTCCCTGTCTCACAGAGCTGCTAGAAAACAAAGGAGGAAGGAATAGCAGGACCTCATTACATCTCCCCCCTGTCTTCTTTCACATAATTTGCTTTGCTAGGGTTCTTCTATTCTGGCTTCTGGCCAAGGACTAGTACTGTAATCAGCCATGGTGTAAAGCACAGAAACTGCATCCATACCTCCCTTCATCACCCTTTCTGTTTATCAAAGAATACTAAATGGGAAGTCAAATGTATTTCCAGACACTTATCATGAATATATATATAGATGCATTATACATAACTTTCAAATTTAACTATTTAAAATACCTTATTTCTTTGTCTAACATTTTAGCACCAGATCTGAGACTCCCTTCAAACACCTAGGTGCAAAACATTGATACCCAGACTTAACTAATTTCTTATAGATAGTTAATATTTGCACCCCAAGGAATAAAATATAACCAACAGACCATATGTTTATGCTACATCTTTCTGTACGCTTGTAGTAAATAATAAAAGCTATCATCAACTGTTGTGTAATAGTTATAAACATGTTTTGAATAACCATAGAATTTTTCTCCTCTCGAAATGAATCACTATCATGCATGGTTAATCATCTATCAGCACTCTGACAAGTTTGAAAAACAAAACAGAATTAACCTCTCAAAAAACAAAAAGCACACACTCATATACTGTTGATTTCACCTGAAGTCACACTCACTGATCATTAATAAGATTAAGGAAGTTCTCCTACACATATAAATATTTTAATTAGCTGCTCATAAAAATGAGTTTGAAATACAGAAACAAATTTTCAGAACTTTACCTTCATAGCCTCGAGAACACAGATCGTCTGTGGTTCCGTAGACTTTCCACCTACTCCATAAACCAGATCCCTTGTACAGCATTATATTCCTTTCCTGTTTGTTTCCATAGTTGAAAAACAAGTCTTCCCCTTGGATTGCAAAGAGAGTCTCGTTCCTGCATTCCCATCGCTGAAGTTCACTAGCCTTGTCACAAGGATATAGAGTGATCGGAACCCAGTCTTTCTTCGAAGGCACTCCCAAGCACAATTTGAATGCTATGCTCATAAGCTGGTGATCTGAGACCCACCTGAATTTTTGTGACTCATTTTCTTGAATGCAAGGTGCAGTAGTCACTGAATTAGAACTTTGAGCCAGTACACAGCGCTTGTGATCTTCATTATATATTAAGAAGATGCTAGTATCTGTAAGACAAATAACAGGGGAATTATTTGGGTTAAAGTAATCTTACCTACTATCTAAATGAAATCTGAATCGGGACACTCTTCTCAGTGTTAAAATCCCATCTGCTCAGCAATAGGAGGTGTGGACCACACCTGTCAAAGTGGCTGTATGATGCAACTAGTTCAGATGTGAGGACATTTCAACTGTTTTGAAGTGAAAGCATCTACACTCTAAAGCACGAGGCAGCAGCGGTGCAGATGTAGTGTCTCCTGTAGGTTTAAAGCATGGCTTCAACTGAAGAGAGAAAACACACTTATGGTACTAATCCCAGCTGCACCCTGAAGTGGGGTACAGATGCTGTAGGGAGCAGATCCTGACACAGAACACTCCAGCAGCACTGGGTCCCAGCCGTGGGGAGATGAAAACCCTCACCAAGTTCTTCAGGCTCCATTTCCTCACAGCGGGGAGCTCTGTTCTCAAAAGCCCTGCTAAAATCTTTAAAATATTAACTGAGGGAAAGGATATGTTTTTAAGTTTTATACACAAGCTACTTGTAGAGCATATTTATTTTTCACTCCAGTCATCAGTGACTTCTTTCTTGTGCCTCTCCATTATGAAGGAAATACCAACAGCAGTGGGATTTGCCTTCACCAGGTATACCTCTTCATGATTTATGAAAATATACAAAGCTCTTCATAGCTTCCCAAGTTATTTCTCCCTCTTAGTAAACAGTGCTTCACAGCATGCATTTTCATGTATTCAAGGTTTATTTCAAAACTGTAGCCACTTGAAAAGTTTTTGGCATCTTTTACACTTGGATGTGCTATGGCTAACATTCCAAACCTGGTCTTGCTGAAAGACTGAAAATTTCTCCTCTCTGATCCATCTGAGATACATTTTAGCACAATAACTTAATCATGCTCTTTTGCATAACGTAACAGGATGCACAATGTCTTAAAACTATATTTTAACTGGGTTATGAGCTAAGAAGGAGAAATATTAATTTATGTGACTCTGGGGATTGAAACTAATTAAAACACTATTTATTTTAGTGTATGATTACCAAACTAAACAAATTCTATAATGCAGAAACATTTGAGGGGAAAACAGGTTAACCACAGAAAATTTTCCCTTCTCTGCTGAGGCTCCAGTGGAGAAATGGTCATATATTTTTTGCAGAAGACCAACCTGGGAATAAATAACCTCTCTCTCAGAGAAAGAGCTGACCTAGACTTATCTCATCTATAGTTCAGCTTCCTTCACTTGTCCTTTGGCTTCCAACTCACTGGGAAGTAATGTAAAACTGATGAGCACTGGAGGCAGAAATTGCTGTCTTTTGCCAATCTGTTTTACTCACAGACAATACAAGGAAATGTATAATTATCACTGCTAGTGACAACTTCTTTTTATTCCGGTTTTCTACTAGCATTTAGCACAACGTTACTGTAAACTGATATATGCAGTGTTTGCAACTCTTCTTTTCCTGAAATCGTGTTTCAAGTTTCTGGATAAAAGAGATGTCAGACAATTTCCCATTTGTGGAAAACACTACCTGAATTTTCACACTGCCAGAATTGTATTTGCTGCCTAAAATAAAATTCCTTATTTTCTGCTTCTTGTGATGTTAAAGAGAAGATGCTATGCACATGAAAAAAGTATCCCTAAGTCAAAAGCCTGGATTGCTGCATCCAAGAATGAAAGGGTGCAGAGTTTTAGCTTCAGAAACAACATTAAAAGGCTGAACAAATAGGTCTGGCCAGTGGGGATGGAGAGGGGGACAAAACTTTAGCCCTCTACTATTCTGACAGTGCCTTTAGAAGTGTGTAAACCCAACAGACCTGCTTATGAAAGGGTCCCATTGCATATTCCCAGTGCAGGGAGTAGTACGCTTGTAAGTATGTAGTATGTAAGCAGCTAAAAGGCCAATACAGCCAAGCAGGCATTGAAAATAAGTTGACTAAACAGGAGAAGAGAACAAGAGGTAGCAGGATGCTGGAGCAACTGTGGTTGGGGCTGTAATTGCAGGATTTCCTTTCTCTCAGGGTTGATCCTCTCTAATCCACGACCATCAAGCAGACTTGCAGCTTGGTCCTGTATTGCTGCAGTTTACAGCTTTATTTCTGTTTGTTCTACCTTCTTAGTCACCTAAGGGGATTCCCATACAATAGTATCCATGTTAGTGATTAGATAGTCTAGAAGAAACAAGCCAGGTATTTGTGCAGCACTTCCCCTGCCCTGCCATCTCCTCTCTGTAAACACTTGATACCACTTGCCATCATGATGAGCTGTGTCTGTAAGACGGGCTGAGCAGAATTACACATACCACCACTAGCTGCGTTTCACTGTTCTGTAGCAACATTTGTTATAGAGCTCTGTAACAGGCGCCATTCTTCACTACAGATGAACCGTGGGTGGAACACTTTAAGGTCATTTTAAGTGTGCTCATGAGTACCCCGGCGACAGTATTTTGAATTAAACTTATTTCTAACAGTAATTCATATTTTGAAACTTACTCCTGGAAGGAAGTTCTTTACAATGCAGACGAACATATGAGGCATAGGAAAAAACTTCACCATTACCAGCGTACAACCAGCCATTCAGGGAGATCTGGCACCTTTTCTCTCAAATGTCCCAAGCAGATCCAAACAGAATTTTTCTCACAGGCTTTCATTTTTCTTTACCCACCCCACGGTGACTATTTGACTATCTATCTCTGGCCCCAAGTTGTATCTTAAGAATTGTGACAAGTACTGCAGAATCTCACCAGACAGTATCATTTCCACAGTAAAGATTTCCAGTATGCCAAACTGGCTTCCCACCCTGCAGCATTTGCAAATCATCACAGATGATGTGAGTGTAAATGAAGAAGTAACTCACGAAGCCAGCAAAGTGCCACCAGTGTTAAACACTAGTGGAGAGCACCAGAAGAGCACACCAAAAGCCAAAAGCAAAAGAGGAGGGAGCAAGGAGGCAGCAAGCAGGTAAGACAACTGTCTTCTTGCTTACCAGATAGCCCAAAATGATTGCTGCTAATTAGACAAAGCAACAAAGGTTACAAGGCAGTGTTATGAAGCTTTTCACCAGTAGGTCTCAATCTAGAGAGCGGAGGTTGCTGAGAGGTTTTCAGGAAGAGCAGGTGCAAAACTTTCACTGAAATATAGCTGTGAGCTGGAAATCACTGTAAGTATCAGAGCAAGTGCGTATAAACTCCAGGTATCACCAAGCGACACAACTTCCCCCTGTTTTCACACCTTTATCCATTCCAGCACCTCAGCTACCTTAACGCCCCCCACAAAAGCCATCTGCCAAAAGCAGGGCCCATCGAAGAGGGCTGGGGCTCTGCCTGTGCCCCAGCCCCAGGCAAACCTCTGCGGGGAGGTGGTCTCTGAGGGACAGCTGGGTGATGGCATTAAATCAATCACGAACTGATCGGAGCAGTGGGGAAACTGAGGCAGAGCTGGTGACAGCCCTGTTCGGCACCCGCAGCGACATGGAGACCCAAAAGGTTGTCCTGCCGGGCAGCTTTGCCTGCCGGGCCCCTCTGGCTGCGGGCGGGGAGGGGGTCCCGGGGGAGGGGGTCCCGAGGGAGGCGCCTCGCTCAGCCGGCGCAGCGAGGGTTAAAATGTCCGTGGGCTTCACCTGCGCGGACGCTCCTTCCCCACGCTCCCGCAAGCCCCGGGTCAGGCTGGGCTCTGTGCCCGCCGTGACCCCTCGTTTTTCGGCTCGCCCTTCCCGCACAGCCCCCGCGGGCACTTACCCAGCAGCGGAATGACCCGCGGGAGCAGTCCGAGGAGCAGCAGGAGCGCGGAGGGAGCCATGGCGCGGCTCCGCCCGGGGCGCCCCGCGGCTCAGAGCAGAGGGCGTCCCGCCGGGCAGGTCCTCCGCACTTGTGAAGGGCTGGTGGATCGGGGAAAGCTCTGGGCTCCAAATGATAAGGAAATATCCTGTCACATGGGGCGTTTTGAAATAACAGGAATTCGCTGTTCAAACTTTGCTTTCCTAAGCTGATTTTTTTCCCTTAGCGGAGGAAAGAGCCTCCTTCCAGGCATGTGCAGGTGATAAAGCGGTGATAGCTGAGAGGAGGGCTGCTTTTTTTGTTGTCACCCTTGTGCGTGGTGTTTTTGTCTTCTATCCACTTTGCGACCCTGCCAGTGTTGCATCTGGGTCAGTGGTTTGTCTTCCAAGAAAATTAGCCAACCCCGCTCCCAGGGAGGAGGACATCCCTCTCCTTGCCTTCTGGGGTAAGGAAAGGAGAAGCATGAAGGGGAAGAAACCCAAGTTTCAAAGAAATCCCCTTCTCGAACGACCGGGTTGCTCCCCAGAGCGACGAGTGCAGAAGGAGCAGAGACCTACTTTTGGGCTGCGGGATCTGGGCTGCGCCCCCGTGCCCAGCACTCCTCCCCCGGGCGCCAGCAGGGCGCTCCGCCGGAGCCGGGCGCGGCCGGGGCTGGAGCTGCCGAGGGGGAGCCGGAGGGCACGGGGGCCTTAGAAACCCTGAGAGGCATTGTCTGAGCTCCAGTAAATGAACTTCAGGCGATTTGTTTGTTTGCTTATATGTTCTCCTGACTGTGATGGCTCTATTTGCTGTTAACAGGGCTCAGATCTTGCTAGTGAATCAGTGTCAGAAAGACAGAACCTTGCCTGCTAGCTGGGCAGGCACCTGCCAGCCCGGCACAAGCTGAAGCACCTGCCTGGAATTAAATGATCTCTCTGAAAAGGTGCCTTTAGAGCACTGTCTGCCCTGAGGTTTTTACGGCTTCTTGCTGTACTGGGTACAAGACCTTCTCCATGTGCTTTTTTTTTTTTTTTTTTTTTTTTTTTTTTAAGAGCAGCATGTTATTTCTTAGAGAAAACTATCTGAAGAGTCCCAAACGGGTTGAAAACATCAGTCTTTCTGTTCTTTCAAATAGGCTTTTTTAATGTATGGGACTTCCTGGGGTGTACATGAGGCTCAGGGGACACCTTATTGCTCTCTTCAACTCTCTGAAAGGAGTTTGCAGTGAGGTGGAGGTAGGTCTCTTCTCCCAGCTAAAAAGTGACAGGACAAGAGGAGATGGCCTGAAATTGCGCCAGGGGAGGTTTAGACTGGGTATTAGGAAAAATTGCTTTCCTGAAAGACTGGTCAAGCACTGCAACAGGCTGCCCAGGGAAATGGTGGAATAACCATCCCTGGAAGTGTTCCAAAATGTGAAGATGCTTAGAGGCATGATTTATTGGTGGCCTTGGCAGTGCTGGGTTAATGGTTGGACTCAATAATCTTAGAGGTCTTTTCCAGCCTTAAAGATTCTATGACTATGAATCTGCAAAGTATCAAACTTGCCATGTGTGTGAAGCATGTTGTGCAGAAGCTCTCCCTTGCTGTCATGGACTTGGAAATCTCTGATAAGTATTAAAAAAATCTTCAAAAGCCTCCTTGATGGAAGTTCTAGATGGGAAAGTACAGCACATCCAGGGAAACACCAATATGAGATTAGTATGGAAAGAGACGAAACAGAGTAAGAAGGTACTTTGACACTATCATAAAAGGAGAAGAAACAATGGAGGTGAAAACCCAGCTCATTTGAAGTCAATTATTCCAGCCTGGCACTGCAGCTATGCTGGATCCTCTTGGGGGCTACGTGAGGGGAGTAAAAAGTTCATAATTTCTCTCAACATCTGTAGAACCACAAAAAGGTCAGGAACAGCCTGGCCCAGAGACAGGAGGTGGGAAGTATTTCAGCCATAATCAGCAATGTTCTGTATTGTTGTGTTGATGAATTGTCATGTAGGAAACTTAATCTCTTAATGTAGTGTATGGCAGATATTTATTTTTCCCTACTATTTGCAAAATCCGAAAGCCCAGGAAAACATCTAGTGCTGAAAGGAACAAGTCAGAAGACTGAGAACAATGCTGCTGCCCTAAAGAATACAGTTATTTCTAAGACTGTCACTGAAAGTTTGGGTATTTGTGGTATTCTTTTGGCTCAAGATAATCAGAGAAGGGAGACACTGTGTGAAGTTCAGTCTCAATGTAAGAAAATAAAACTGCCACCAAAGTCCTCACATGGTTAAACACAGACTGGTTATGTGATGGTTATGTGCAGTAAAGGCTGCATGTAACTTCAGTGAGTATGTGTGTCACACAAATGAGCAGAAAAAGGGAATTAAGTAGATGAGTAGTGATACATCTTTGGCTGTCAGTGTCTGAACCAGGAATGAGCTATGTACTCTGAAGTGACAGAATTTGTTATTAGGCCGTTCTTGACTTTCTCAAAATTAAACTGGACAAGGAGCTGAGCACCCTGACCCAAGTGAGCCCTTCTTTAGAGAGGAGGTCATGCTAGATGTCTTCCCAAGCTCTCTTCCAACCAAAATGAGACTTCAGAAGAGCTACTTCCAAGAGAGGTATTCCAGCCTCCCTTCCGGATCTGAAAACTGCCTTTTTGTCATTGTCCCTTACACTCACTGGAGATATTGGAGATATTACCAGTTCAAAGCCATTTTGACATAGACATATGTGATACATGTATATATATATGTCTATGTGTATATATATAATGTCTATACATACTCCCTGTCTAGAGCAGCACAGGTCTTGATGAGCTTATTCCCATAGCCTCCGTGCCTCATCTGCAGCACACTCGTCAGTAATTATATCTGGATCCAGCTTCCTCTTTGGGAATCATCATGCAAATACATGAATCATATATTCTGATCTGATGTAGTCAAAAGGAAAGATTTCCTCTCTTTTGAAACAAAAGGATTCAGCAAAGTCTCAGGCTGTAGTGATTTGCAGGCAAAAAGTTACCAGAAGCTCAATCTGCTAAATAACTAATGACAGGGTGCATGTCCTAGATAGACATATGTTTTCATCTCTCCCGTGGGTAGGAAGCCAGCTGACATTTACACAGAACAGAAAAGCCTGAATTCCTCTGAGACAGGTCAGACCCTCTCTTCTGGCACTCCCAGTTTTTGCAACTGGTCATTCTTCCTGGCAAAATAGATTGAAATCCTGAAGCCACAGTGGCACTTGACTTTTAGAGCTGGCTGGAAAATGGAAAGTTCAGTCCTAAATGAAATCATATGCAGATCTGAAATGTAGTATGCCTGTATTGTGTGTGTAGAAGAAAAATAATTGGATTACAATCCATGCTTTTACATTTGGATGCAGGATGTTTTTTGGTGTTTCATGTGGGAACCTGTATCTCTCAGATGGTATTCATTAGTTATCTACACATTACTAATATTTGCATGGGTGCTGCAGTGCATTACCTGCAATGGAAGCCGAAAACCATTTCTGTGTATCATTAGTCATTCTAGAGTACTTAAATAACTTTCTCACACTACTGAATTATTTTGGAGAGAGAGCTTTCTAGAAAACTGTACTGTTGTAAAGAGATATTTAAAGTTAGACATTGTACTGGTTTTGACTGGGATGGAGTTAATTTTCTCCATAGCAGCTCAGATGGTGATATGTTTTGGGTTTATGACCAAAACAATGTTGATAAACCAGGGATGTTCTTGTTATTTCTGAGCAGTTTTTGCACAGCCTTGAGGCCTTTTCTATTTTTCATGCTACCCCATCAGTGAGCAGGCTAGGGTGGGAAAGAAGCTGGGAGGGGGCACAGCCAGGACCGTTGATCCCAATGGACCAAAGGGATATTCCACACTCTAGGATGTCATGCTCAACCATAAAAGCTGGGGGAAGGAGGAGGGACATTCAGAGTGGTGGTGTCTGTCTTCACAAGGCCCTGATTTCCTTGGGAAGTAGCTGAACACCTGTTTGCTGCTGGAACATAATGAAAGAATTCCTTTTGTGTTTTGTGCATGCGGCTTTTTGCTTTCCCTATTAAAATGTCTTTATCCCAGCCCACGAGTTTTCTCACTTTCTGCTCTCTCCACCACCCTGCTGCAGGAGAGTGAGCAAACAGCTCTGTGGGTTGATCTGCCAGATGAGGTTAAACTACAAGAGACACAGACTAAAACATTATCTATTAAGACAATTTCAAGAACTTTACTATTCTATGCATTCTAATTAGTATATAGGAGTGAGAAAATTTATCTTCATTGAAGCCAGAATATTGCAGGGTTAAAAGGAATTAAAAGCTAAGAGGAAAATCACAGAAAATGTACAGAAATCTTGAATTTTCTCAAAGAATTTTCAATGATGGTCAAATTAAGTGTATCTATCAAGTTGAGGAAAAATTATAGCACTGCTGTGTATGAACTAAAAGAGCCAGGACACAAACCTGTGAATGCTGGGTGTGGATCAGCAGCCATCACAGCTGATTTCAAACATAGCTGTGAATCAGACGCATTTCCTCCATGCAGGAGATAGTAGAAAGGGTTATGAAAACTTTCAGCTCTTTTCATCTCATCTCTTGCTCTGCAACGTTTAAGCTCATCTTGTTGACCTCTGCAAGCACACAACACAGCTAATAGAATCAGCGAACAAAACAACACATAAGGAGGATCCCGTTCAGCACTGGTTTTAAAATACCGTTATCTCAACAACAAATAGTGACCACTGGTAAGGAAAAAAAAAGGAAAAATAATGCAGTGATACACTGCCATGAAATCAAATTCATGCACTGTAGCTACTTTAAGTCCCACCAAAAGAAAAGCTCCTCTAAACACACAAATGTGTTCGGCCCCTACACATGTGCTAAAACAGCAGCACAGTCACCCTGACCTCCCTTTGCTGTCAGTGGATGGAGCAAAGGAGGAGCAACAAATAGAGGAGAAATTTAGATGTCATACTCTTATGTTTGGTCTTACCTGAGCCTGGGCCTGCATTCCTGAACAGGATACATACATCGCTGTGCTAAGTAGTACAATAGAAAAAATATTAAATCAGAATTACTTTTTTTTCTCGTAAGACAACCCTTCAAGCCTTTATTGTGAAGCCCTACATGTCTTCCTTATTTTTAAAAATACCTTTTTTTGATTACATTAAATCCATGCTACAAATCCCCTGCAGCCAGAAGGCGGAAAGGGAATGCTGCTGTAGAAGCATTGGTTGATCTTCAGTCTATTCCACTTTCTTTCTCATTGCATAGTAATAAATCACTCCTAACTAACACTGTGGGAATTTTGCTTTCATTACATGGCAAAGAGCTGTACACACCCAGAGCAGTGAGACCCAGGGCTCTGTTGTCTACACAAGAGACAATTACTGCACTGCCATTTCTTATTTATCTAGGTACAATAAGCCTTTTGATAAGACTACTTCTCTTAACAAAATGAATACATATCTTTAATCCTGGTCATAAATTCATGAGTACAGCAGTGGTCTCTAAGATTTCTCCACACATAATAGTCACACAGAATCAAGGCTGGGAGAGACCTTCAAGATCATCAAGTTCAATCATTAGAGTAACATCACTATAATCTCCCCTAAACCGTACCCCCACATCCAGACATCTCTTGAACTCTTCCAGAGACAGTGATTCCATCACCTCCCTGGCCAATTTATACCAATGCCTAACCACCCTTCCAGTGAAATAAAAAATTCTAATGTCAAAAATTTGGAACTTAGTGGGAGTAGAGCAGTACATACTTGAAATTAATATAATTCCATAACCTACTTACAACAGTTACTACCTTTGAGCTGTATGTTAATTTCCAGTTATTTATCATGGTTAAAAGGAGATGTAGGAGAAGTGTGGCAGTAAACATATGAAACAGTATTTAATAAAGGATGAAAAGAAATAGTTATTTTTAGAAATGAATGGAAAAAGATTATATATGATAAGGAAAAAGTATAAATGGTACAGAGCTGATGTATATTTTCTATTTGCCATATAATGATAAAAGCACCAAAGAAAATCCAGTTTAATTCCAAAACAACAGTCTTTACATCCACTGTCATGATCAACTCAAAATGTAGCCATGATATGAGCACAGAGGTCCTTCAAGAACTATCCTCCTTTAGGACAGAAATAAATCAGTAGGAGAAAATATTTAAGAAGAAACTTCCAAGGAGGAGGTTAAGGAATCAACAGGTAGCTGTCAGCTAGAGAGTTTGGGTAGGCTTTGTTTGCAGAGAGGAAGGTTACTTAGGGGTTTGCTTGCTTGGGTTTTTTTTAACTTTACTTCAAATAATAAAATTTGGGATGAAATCACAGGCCACACTCCTTAACCCCAGATTTGTTCCTGTCTCACTAGAATAGGATTACTGTGGCATAGTATTAAGAGGATTCCAAGAAATCTTTAAATCATTCTTTTGGCAAATCTTCTGTTGAGCTGTAGTTGAGCAATGTTTCAATAACTTGTAGTATAAATAAATCTACAACAATGATCAGTATGCCAAAAAATCTATGCCATCCTGAATATCCATTCATGATGGTTACAGCAGCAAAATACCACACATGTGGCATAAGAGAAAGGAAATAGATTTCAGTGCAATTTTCCAAAGAACTATGGAATTAAACAATAATATGGGCAAAAAAACCCCATATATTTTTAAAATAGATTATACTATCCCTAATGTCAGTCAGATTGTTTTTACAGATTACTGGTAGCCCCACATTTAGGAAATGTTACCCATGGTAGGGTTTATCCATGGGGAGAATATTACTCTTTTGAATGGAAATATACCTAATTTCAGTAAAGGCACTGAGAACTACAGTTTCATATATGATTTAATGTTCAAACCTTCTGATTAAAGAATCATTTAAGCCTATGCTATCTGCATTTTTTTCATCATTTTTTGCAGAATTTAAAAATATTTTTTCTCCAGAAAATTAACTCAGTAAAGACTGAAATGCTATGAAGTATTGTGTAAACTAAACAGTCACTGAGTACACATTATTGACATTTCAATATAATAGGGGGCAAATTAAATTTTATTTCACAGAACTTGTTCACATTTCATTCTAATTTCAACAACAGGGTTTTTATTTTGGCAATATTTCCTGCAGAACAGAATAGAATTTCCACGCCTCAATGCCAGTTCCAGGTACCCAGCCTGGTGATCTCATGTTTCACTTATCCTTAAAATGACATAGTCACTACCTCCCTCAACTTACTAGAGAAGAAAATAGGGTGACATGTATATTTATTACTCAATATAATGAAATCTATGAGCCAAAAAGAAGCTGAGAAAAGCTCAAAACTGTTCTCCCCCCAGCCTGCTTCCAGTGAAATAAAGGCCATGTAAGAAATTTGTAAATTGTAACCTATTTTGTGAAGCATACTTTGGGGCTTAATCCTTCCCTGCATCTCAGGAGCCTGCTGGAGCTGCAATAATGAGCCTTTTCACTTTTTCCTCCATCTGCTCATCCATAACTGAACTTCAGGGCAGTGTGACTCCAAGAGATAAAGAGCTCACCACCTCTTCTTGATGCAGTGTCTCCTGCACGAGGCCCAAGGGGGACAAAGATAAAGAGAAAACAGAAGTTTAAATTGCTCTCTTCCTCTTATGAAGTTTTGATAATGTAGAAGGGGTGAGTTTAAGTCTGTAGATAATAATTTCAACAGTCTTACCTTGAATTTTAAGAAGTTTGTCAAGAACCTCGAAGTTAATAAAAAATGTAGCAGCATGTTAAACACATGAAGAGCACTACACCACCCCAAAGAACCTGCCACCAGAAAAGTGCAGGGTGAAGCAGTACTGAAAGGACTCAGGCCAGAAGCACCTGAGTGAGGGACTCAGATTCCATTTTTCTGTGTGTTCATGGTGTGTGACACAGTCACCGCGTACCTAATTTCTCCAGTTTAAGACACACTGACGTAGTGTCCTGAGCAGGTTTATCAATACTTGTGAGACAATGACCACCCCAAGGTGAGACAGTTACCTCATGATAAAGCTTGTTTGCAGACAGAGTGATTAAGTACAATCATGAAAGCTTTCCTCAGCAGAGCAGGGGAGCCAGGTGGGTCTGAAAACCACGTCAAAGACCAAAGCAGAAGGCAGCAGTACCTGGGTCATAGTTGAAAATGTCCTGTCCAATAAAACAGTTCAGGGTACTGTACTTCCACAGTATTTTCTGTCATTATTATATCCTTTTTTCGCACCAGCAGTGGGGATTAGCCCTCACACATGTGGGTACTGACAGCACTACAGGGCTGAGGAGCCTCATACACAACCCCCATCTCTCCTACGATACGGTCCTGTACCTCCTCCCTGACCAAGCAGCAGCAGTGCCATTACCAGGAGAGCTCCATCTCCTGTTTTCATACAGATATGGGTGACTTGGACTCCAACATTTGTTGGTATTTCCATAGGTGAACCTTTCTTATGTAAGTCAAAGTAAAAAAAAAAAAAATCAACCCAAAACCTGAGCAAATAAAAACCTCAAAACACACCTGGGGAAGAATGTCCTATAAAAGATACCTAGAGGAAAGACATAACAATCCCAAACCAGACAGAATTTGGGATTAGTTATTTGCCTTTCCTGGTGCCTTGTCTAATAGTGAGAGACCAGCCACAGTTGCGGCTGAATTATTTTGATGCCTCATTTCAGTGGGAGTTAGGCATAATATAAACTTTGAAAATATGAAGCCTAGCTGTTAGTTTAATCCTGCATGTGAAGGCGCAAGCCTGATTAAATGCAAATTAAATAAGATAAAAAATCAAATGGAAATAATTTCTCCAATAGGTTAAGAATGGTTTTGTCATAGGGTAGGTTTTTCCCTTTTTTGAGACTTATCTTTTCAAGAGCACTATCTGTTCTACAACTTTCCCTCTCCACTATTTCATATAAGAAAACTTCTAAATATTTCAAAGTACTTCTGCTGTTTCAACCACTGTCAGAGTCCTTAGATAAAACAGACAGATTTTTCACTGACTAGTAGCTATCTATGCTATCTGCATTCATACCCAAGTTAGGTTACCTGCACTAGGAATCGCAGAAATTAGATATCTGCAGCATTCAGTTCAGCAGAGAACCGTCGTGTCTGTTTCTGGAGGTAGGGCAGCAACTGTGCCATTTGTTATTTCCCCCAGCACAGTGTGTGGCTGCTCAGGCAGCCCCTCTGTGGCAGCCTGCCAAGCAACCCAGACAGAAGTGAGACAACAGCTTTGTCCCCTCTTGTTTCATTCTGACATTGTCACCTTATCTAAGCTTTCTGTAGACTAATGGGTTTGAAATCATGAACAACTCAAAATATCTGTATTTTCTGAGAACAGCTTCCTTCTGCAGTATCAAAACATGACATTTGCTTTTTCTTCCTAAAATAAAAATACTCACTTCAGCTCTGATCTGCATGCAGGATTTTAATGGACTATTCTTCTCAGGAGTCCTAGCAGCTCTTCCTGCCTGTTATCTATGACCAGAAGTGAGCTGATCCATCAGTTTTCACAGGAAACCAAATCAGCAAATGTCACACAGGCAGCAAAGCAGGATATAGTAAACCATTCCCCACATATACATCCCGTGCTTCCTTTACACCGTTAAAGCTGAGATCCAAGTGGCAAAAAGCAAACATAGACATATGGGGGAAAGAAAGCTTAAGGGCTTCATAAATCTTAAAATTCTCTCTGATTCTCCCTACAAACTAATCAGTGCAAATATAAGCAACTGAAGGTGACCATTAAGTGCTCAAGATATCGCATGCCATTGGAGTCAGAACACACCCAAAAAAGGCTTGCCTTATTCATCCTTAAATTTTGTTTGTTTTAATAATTCTCCTGGGTGAGGTATTTAACTACTGCACCCAAAGCAGAAAACTTCTGTAAATCTCTTGACATTACAGAACATGCCATTACTCTGACTCCACTCAGAGCCCCGATTTACTTTACATCTTTTATAACATGAAGAGGTTACTTTTGACACAGACTTGACATACTACTTGGTTTACAGAAACTGAGAGTTTCTATGGATGAATCCTCCCTATACAAAGAATGTGTGTCCTCCTAGAAACAAAGATTTATTATTAAGGATTCATTTATTTGAACAAAGTCTTCTTGTCTCTTGTAATTGCATCCTTCACTCAAGTTGTCACTTGTTTTTTTCTTTCAGTTTTCCCACCTTTCTCAATTCCTTGAAGACAAGGATCTTTTCTTACCAAGTTTTTCAAATTAAATACAATGTCTTTAGACTTGTGCTGCACCTACTGATCTTATGCAGAACTGAATATTATTCTTAATAAAATTAACCCAAGACTATTGTACCTTAAGGGCCAAGTCCTTTATTTTCCAAAGGACAATCCAAAACTTTCTAACCCCAGTGGAAGTAGAAAAAACAGACAATTTTGATATTCCAGTAAATTCAGTGCACAAGGCAGGCTTAAATATTCTGTGAATATGTGGACAATGCTACAGCTGTCCTGAAGGATCCCAGGGCTTAAGAGGGAATCATGAAAGGGAGACTTTTTTCGGTCTTTGTTGGTAAGAAAGATTTTTAAGCCTGCAGGATTTACTGTTGTGGAACATGCAGTAGGGTTGCTGATAAAAACTGGTCTGGCAGTAATAAGCAAGGAGATCTTACTCCTTAATACAGCAGTAGAACATTATAAAGATATGCATATGTAGGAGCTCAACACTGTTTTTACCTGACTGCTGCCTGTATGTGAAACTGTACTGCAATGTAATAATAACAGTTCTTAACAACAGTTAAGAACAGGTTTTCCAGGGGAGTTGTGGGTGCCCCATCCCTGGAAGTGTTCAAGGCCAGGTTGAATGGGGTTCTGAAGGAACGGAAAGTGTCCCTGTCCATGACGGGGTTTGGAACTAGATAATCTTTAAGGCCCCTTCCAACCCAGACCATTCTGCGATTCAGGGAATCTTAAAAGCAACACACAATGTAGGGCAAACTACTAATAAAATTTTATGGTGAACTTGCCACATATAATACAGTAATTGTGTTTCTAAATCCTGCAATGAATAAAATTAGCAAGTACGATGGAACTATCAGCATGTATCACTAAACAATTTCGAACCAAAGTTTGGTCCCCAAGGACAGAGGTGCTCCTTCCCTGGGTTGAAATCTGGCCAATTCCCTTGGTGAAACTACACCACTGATGAATAGAAAATAAAGTGAATGAGAAAGCAATGATCCAAGGTTAATGGCAAGGTGCTGTGTAAAGAATACCCAATAGGCCAAAGGGATATTGCAGAAACACGAAAAATACAAAGCCCAGTTACAGCCATTCTGTGACTGAACCAGTGATGAGGGGCACTTCAGAGGTTAAAGATCAGGACTATCTGCATTTCAGAAAACCAGGTAAAAGGCTCTAAAAGACACCTGCATGATGTGGAAGGATAATCAGAGAGAGAGAGAGGGGGAGAGTGAGAGACAGAGAGATTGCATGTACATGTATATATTAAATTAATTTGATTTATGATTAACCATTAGTATTTCTGGGCATGCTTGCCATAAAAAAGATAGCATAAAGGAGATAATCATTAGGAAATCCATACACTACATGGAATTGATCAAATATATATACAGGAGAGCTGGGATTTGGACTCTTTGCATTACTGATGCAGTACAGGATCCCACTAAATTCTGCTCAACTCAGTGATGTTCACAGATATACAAAATTATTTCATGCTACCTACTGTCTGTCATGAATAAAACAAGCTTAGGAACAAATCTGGTGTCAATTTGAGTCGCAGGGATGGACAAACTCAAGGAGTCTAGTTCTTGGAAGAGGCAATTAGGAACTGGTCTGAGCAACTATGACAAATAGTTGCCCCCTGAAGTGATCAGTGGGACTCTGAAACCTTGGAAGGAACAGCTAACATTTACAGAAAGCATTGATTATCCAGAAGATATGAAGTGCTCAAGAGTAGAAAGCACGTCTGTTTTGAGAGAACAAGCTTACTAAAATAAACTACTAAATTAAAATCACCTATTATACAGTTAAGTGAGCAGGAAGAGCTTTAAAAATTACTAATGCTATATCCTAGTGAATATAGTGGAGTGTCATTAGCCACACAATCAGATAACATAAATCATGATTCTGCAGAAGCTGCAAGAAACTGGCTACAAAGGGAAATTGTGAGCTTGAATAAAGAAAAAAATTCTTCCCTATTTGTTTTGCCTCATCCCACCAGGAGGAAAGACATGTTCTCTGAACAAACATGCCCCTAACAAGAGTCTTTTAGACATCACTCATGCTTTCTCTGAAAAAAACCCAACCAAATTATTTGAAAGTTTCAATAGCACGTTTCAGTGAGATGCTTGGTGCTGACCCTGTGTTCAAACACAGGTTCAGAAACTTCTCTGCCATTGGCTGAGACAAGACTTCCATTTGCTCTTACATAAACCAACATATTTTTACAAAAATCACTGTATTACCTATATTCATCCGGCCATATGATTTTTACTGAAGGATTTGCCTAACCATTCTTCAGCATCAGCTATGACAGTATGTCACCAGGGAAAGAAAAAGACTAATTTGGGGAAATTTTCACAAATTGAAAAGCCATTAAAACCAAGGAATCTAAGTGTTCACACTCCTTTGAGAAACACAGTAAATTGAGACAATCTGACACATAGACTGCGAAATAAAACACATCTGTATAACCCACAAATACCTGAGGATGCATGAGTCAAGAGGGGTGAGCCATCACAACTAGCTAGAAATATTCATGTGATTCCAGCAGCAGTCAGAGCCTTATTAGTAAATCGAGCTTCAAAACTGTTGTAGTGTAAAACTGAGTGGTCCAGGTATGTATATATTGAAGGGTTCCATTCCTTGATATGGGCACTTCCTGTAGCCAGAAAGTGGCAAACAGAGACACTGACCAGTCAAAGAGTTCGTGCTACTGAGCAGTGTCCCACTGATGACAGGCTCTGCCAAGTCCCCACCATGTTCCTGCTGGATTCTGCACCTCTACAAGGGTCCAAAGTACATCTGCTAAGGTAGTAGAAGTCACCAAGCCTGGGAACATCGGGCAGAGGCACCAGGCTGCACTGTTTGTTAGCATGGAAATGTGCATGCATGAGGACTCAAAACTCATGTTTAAAAGGGTTAACCAAAGTCAAAGCAAAATATTAGGCACTACAATTATCACATACCTTATACTTTATATCAGAAGATTGTATGATAAAGATGCTCTAAACCTATAACTCAAAATACATATTTGCCTTTTTCAGCCTTATATGATTATCTGCATTAGTGCATGTTGCCCACATATACTCCCAGGGTTGATGTGACTTTTTAAAAGTGCAAATCAGCCTTAATCAGTGGAACTTCTCCCACACATTCTCTCATAATGGCTTAATTCTCATGTCTCACTTAAAACATAGATCACAATCACTATCAACAAAAACAGGCCTGACATAAAACAATCCATATAATTTAAATTTATAAATACTGTGAGAGAGAACGATTTTTATCCTGCAACAGAGTAGAATACGATTTCAGAAACCATCTACAGTAGTAGGAAAATTCATTAAGGTCTCCAGCTTCACAAATGTGATACGAAGTGAGTGCTATGAAGAGAGATTATATATGAATCAGTTCTTCAAAGGTTTAAGAGAGTTGGTTTCACCCCCTTAAATAAAATGATACTTATATTACCTCTTGCCCAGATTCATGGCAACAGATTTTACAGTAAACTTTAAATACTATGAAACAAACTCTCCAACTGTATTTTATCATAGACATCTCAACAGAAATGCTTTCCATCCAAAACAGACAGGCAGTAAAGCAAGCACAGTATTAATTCCCTGTCCTTGTTCCAAAACAGAAAAATCTCCCCAAACAGAACAACCAAAACCCCACCTCCACCCCATCTGAAATCAGAAAATTTGAGTTAAATACTTCAAACAGACCTTGCTTATTTTATCTCTAAGTCCTTCCAGCAAAAACAGTCCTTTTCAGGTTATTCTTTCACAAAATTTATAAATTGACTTTGCAATGTAATGAACTAAATACTCCAACTTTAATATTTTGCATTCATACCAAAAACAATTAACAGTTTTTACAAATAGTGTTATTTACTAAAACAATTCTTGTACAACAGTGCAGTATATCTAAATATATACATATGCCAACATCACAGAGAGCATCAAAACAAACAAAGCCAAACAAAAATGCACTTTGCTACTGTGTACACTTTATTAAAACCAAAGCAGACTGCAGCAGATTTTTCTTTCTCATGACAAGACAAAAATTATTTGGATTCCAGAAGAACATGCAGGATAGAACAAAATCTCCCACCACCTTTCTGCCAAGGTAGCAGCATGAAAAGGGAACTTTAGATCTGTAATTTACATAGTAGCAAATGGAATGTTTTTAAACACAACCATCCTAATTTAAGAAACCAGGCTTCAAAAATGTACATAGTGTTTTTTACATATTGAAGCAAAAAGTTCAAATGTCAAGGCTTTCTCCATGTTTTCCTATAGTGTTGGACAGTGTATGTATGAAGGTCAATATTCTTCATTGCAGCTGAACATGAGAAAGGAGTATCTGTAGTGTGGAGCTGATCAGCTTAACTAAGATTGAATAACAGAGTAAAAAATGATTCTGCCAGCCGTTAGTAATGGAGGTTTTTTGCAACTTTTATTCTACCTTTTTTCTTTAAAAATATCTCCTAGTTTTTACTGGAAAAATTATGCTCCCTTATTCTTCAAAACAGATACATACATGTTCTCCAAAGGAAGGTGCAGTTGCGTAATTCAAAGTGCCAGTGTAGCTGCTCTAACTAGAGATGTCTTTTTTCTGTCTATGAACCCCAGCAGAGAAGGAATAAGGTGAGACCTTTGTATATAAAGACTGCACAGATATCTTTCAAATATGAGTGAAAAATAAAGTAGGTGATATTAGAGACAATACTAAAAAATTGGAGAATGAGGTATTAAGCAGTTCTCCAGTGTAAATCTGATGTTCCTGCCATCTAGAAGAAATCAGAGAACTATAGTAGCAGCCTAGATTCAATCAGCAAAGTTATGTACATGGTATTAAAAGCAAATCTATCTCCTTTGTTACATCTAACCATTTGCAATCTGGCAGAATTTTCTGAAGTTTAAATTCATTTCAGTTCCCGTGCCTCAAAATTCATGAACAGTAACTGTAGCATGAGAGCAGTATGCTGCTCCACACCTGTTGAGAAGCATGCAGGAATTCTTACCTTTTGCTCCTTTTTACTCCTGTCTCTATGTGTTTTGGCCAGTGACATTACAGACACACCTACACAGTACCAGTTACTAAACAGAGGTGGGCAAATACATTGTGACTGTTCCTGCAGCTGCACACTCTGGAACACACTGCCATAACATCAGAACAGAAAATTTTAACATACTGCCCCAGTATTTTTCCTGGGATGTTTTACAGTAAGTCTTGACACCTTTGTTATGCCCACATGAATTGAGATGATACACATAGCTAAAAAAATTTTACTTATAGAAGTGAAATGCACAGAAGGCACTTTCCAGAGTTTGCTCCAGTTCATGCTAACCAAGCCACTGACATACCCCTTCTGAAGATAATTAGCATTTTTGTATTCCTTAATGAAAGGGTTAAGTAAAAAAGGTTTATACAAAGTATCTTGAACACATTTTAGCCTTAAATTGACAATTTACATGTAAAGAAACAAGACATTCAAAAATTAGGTCTTCTATTGAAACATGAATACCATTTCCAAGGATTCTTAACTTTCAAATAGTTTACATTCTGACACTTTATTTAATTGCTAAAAAGCTTTTCCACACGGTAGCTGTACATGTACTTTCCCCTGTTCACTGACATTTCAATGTTCAATACCATAATAAGGTAGAACATAACTGAACTTGGTCAAAACAATGCATAAACAAGGAATCTAAGAATAAATCATGGCAGAGAAGCACCAGCAATGGCATCTCCAGGTTCATGATACCAAACCAGCAGGGACGAGATAAACTGAAGTATAATTTCTAAGTTCTCAGAACGAATACGAGAGGATGACTGAAGGAATTCATGCAATTACAGCATCTAGCAAAGTAGAAGGCATCACTTCAGAGTATCAAACACACAGGGCACAACCAAGCAGGAAGACATTTTCTGATAAGAAAAAACAACATGAAGTAATGCAGCTCCAAATTCAATTTAATCTGAAAATTGCATGTGAAATGGAAAATGTAGGTTGCAACAGAAACACTAAGACTCAGAACCTAAAAATATAGTGACTTACTCCACCAGTTATAGACTATGAACTCTTACTCAAAGTCAACTACAATTCCCAATCTGGTACAGGAGATATCTTAGAGCAGTGACTTTAATAAAGGTATGAAGGAAAATAGAAAGTGTCCATACTTTTTTCACAACTTTCATTATATTGAATTTAGAGGGGCATTGAATTTTAGCAAGTGATTGTTTTGGTCATGATGAACATAAATGAAAGGTGATTTCAATTTTCATAAAAATGGATGAATGGCTAAAACAAGCAAGCTGGAGAGCAGAAAAACTACAATACACATAAGGTTTCAGTGTTCAAATGAGAAACCAGGAACTAGCATTTCTGTATATCAAGGAAAGACTTCAAAAATTTTAAAAACAATGACAACTTACTAACAACATGTATTTTTTTGGGGTCATTTCTGTACAGAAAGTCCACAGGCCCTTATTAGGGAACATGTGATACAACATGTGAAAACCTAAGAATATAATAGTCAGTATCAGTAAGACTATCTTGATGCTTTAAGCTTCTCCTTGAAACAGGGACTAAGAATTATGGAATACAAAATTATTTTCACTTTTGTGTATAAATTACACATTTCTATACACATTGTATATCTGATTTTGGAATAAGGTATCTAATGCATACAGCGAACACTATCTAAATTAGTCTACAAGTCCTTTCTAAAGACATCACTTCTTCAATCCATAAAAAGTTATCTATGACACAGTATGTCGGATCACTATTTTTTCTTTAGTATTTCCTTTCAAATTCCACAGGCTTTTGTGATGACATCAAGTACTGAAATAATTAATGATGGTTTGCAAGGATACTTAAAAATTTTAGAGAAAACAAATAAGCAAAAATACTAGCATTAGATCAACCAGCTGGCTAGAACATCCCCAACTGGAACAGATCAGCCATGGGCATGTTTTGTAACCATCCCAGTCAGACGTTATGGAAAGTAGTCATCTGAAAGTATCTGGCAAAACACTGATGTCAATTAAAATAGTGAAACAAAGGCATGTTAAGTAACTGTGAACAGATGCAGGAGTATATGGGATAACAGTGCTCATTTTATAGAATAATGTGCAATTGCAACATTTAATTCCAGAAGCATAACACTAAAATATAGTGCACAAAACAAACAACTTCTGACATACACACAAGACTAAAAACAGATCTGATGTTGAAGCCATCTAGTACTGCAGAGTGGAATTAGAGTCGCTGGAAAAGATGAAACCAGGATGCATTACTAGATGGAATACAAATGCAAAGTAACAACAGTTTTTGTACAAGAAACTCTGCTGAAACCCACCTGAAATGCTGCCTCCCATTACCATGTTTCTTTTGCAGCACCTCATCCACAGAAGGAAAGTATCATGATTTACAAAGCCATCTGGCTTAGTTACTGAGTAACACAAGGGTTTAAAACAGGCTAATGCATGTTGCTGCAGAAGAGAATTTAAAATAACCTAAAAATGGATTAAAATGAGATGCCTCATAAAATATTCAAACTATAGAAGGGCTAATAAACTCAAATAGTACAACTGGAAATTGAAACAGACATTTAAGGCAGAAGTGTTTGTGTTAGAGCAGTAAACAGAACAAATTGCTAAGCAAGGCCACAAGAGAGAAAACGAAGCCCTGAAGGTTTGTTCAGCAAAGTGATTTAAATGTCCATAATTCTCCATGTTCTAATTAAGAAGACTTGAATAAAATAGTGTAATTCATGTTGTGTGTTCCAGTTTAAAACTCCATTGTTTCTCTTTCAGCTCAATTCCTCTGTCTTTCTTTGGTGTAATCTCTACCAACACTCATAGAATACAGTTCTGGTTCTCATTTTAAAAAACGACTTGGAAAAATAAATTACATACTTCTCATGATAGAATGCAAGATCCTGATCTGTTTCATGGTCCCATTATATGTTTAGCAGCCTCTGAATAGTAGTTTTAAGTTATTAATTATGTCCAAAGCAGAATCATAATTTGCTGTTATCCCCCCAAATCATTTACTAGTTAACAAGTTTACTTTGGTAGATAAGCTATCTAATAGTCATGATACACTTGTGTTCAATTCAAGAAGTAGTGAAACTTAGGTAAGTTTGTAAATTCAGATATAGACCTTAGCTTGTAATTGTAACCATGATATGCAGAATTACTGTTTTTCCTGCACTGGAAAAAGACATTGCATTTGTCTTAAAACTAGACAAAACTATGAAAATATGGTTGTCAGTTCATGATTAAAATAAAATAGTAAAGCAAATTATTTTAAAACATTGTGTTAAATATATTCACATGACCACCATAGCCATACGAAATGGGCACTACTGCAATCACACACTATATGTACATAACATATATGCCACAACAGTTTGCAATGGTTGAGTTTTCACAAACTAGCCAATTTAACCATACATAAATAATCTTGTACCAATTTTTAGGCATTTTAAAAGGAAGTAAATTTCCTAAATATATCAGTTCCTCCGCAAAATTAAAAACAAAAAATCCTAAAAAGTCAGTGCAAATTGAACTTGTTCACCAAGAGAGATTCTTATTAAGCTGAGGATAAACAAAGTTTAAGAGATTAAATGAAGAAACTCATAGAATCGCCAACTGCCTTTAGCAGAGGTTAAAGAAGATTAGGAATCAGAAGTCCTGGATCCTATAGCAGAGCCTTCTGTGAATAATTATGCTGTGGTTGTTGAGGTGGTGCAGGCTGTGGTTGTTGTGGAGGTGCTTGCTGACTGCCTGCTGTCTGTGGCAGAGCTGCAGGTGCTAAGTTATAGTTTGGCACCTGGGACATATTAGTTCCAGCATTCTGATAAGCAGCAACATCAACAGTACCAGGTGGTGGACTATACACTGGAGCCTGGTTAGAGTAAGTACTTCCAGCAACAGAACCAACCATTGCACTGAAAAAAAATAAATAAAAAGAGAAAAAATATTTAAAGTCAAATTAACAAACAACTTGCCAACAGAACAGCAAAACTTTATTGCCTCTTCAGTTGTTCTATTCATACACACAAAATTTTCTAACTCTGGACACATTGCGTATTTAAAACTGTAGCCAGTGAGTGTTCCCATTAAAACCTGAACACACTCCTCAGATTGAGACATACAATAGACACCTCCCATAGATTTAAAATTAGACCATGAATCTATATTACTGTTTTATTTTAAGGTGCAACAGGGAATGCCATGTATCTTCCAGTCTGTTAATGAAAAAACCAAAACCCAACAAACTGTTTTAAATAGCAAAACAAGTCAGGTGAATATGCAGAAACTCACTTTATCACTGTATGCTTTACTATTCCAAATAAGTAACTTTGGGGACAAAGATTAACTAATGACTCAAGATGGATGTCTCTCTCAACTTTTTAAAATAAAATTACTTTCACCAGAGAGTAAACAAAACCATAAAACCATCCAAACAAACACAAACCATCTAACAGAAACTCACCAATTTTTTCATAATACAGGTAACTTAACCAAAACTTAGCATCTTTGGCCATCTACCTAATGTAGAAAGCCTCTGGTAGCTGCTTTATAAGGGCAAGCTGTATAAGCTTTAGTAAGTATCCATATCCCAATCACTTCTTTCCCAAAATTAGCAGAATTCTCCCCATTCTTCGGTGGTAAGCCATTTGACAAAGGAAGAGTAAAATACACACACTCAAAAATTACGCAGAGCCAGCCAGGGCAGTGGATAATCTTCATCACTAAAAGTATATTAAAAGTTAATACTACTGCTACTAAATC
The DNA here is from genome assembly GCA_036630365.1 of Acanthiza pusilla. Lineage (NCBI taxonomy): Eukaryota > Metazoa > Chordata > Aves > Passeriformes > Acanthizidae > Acanthiza > Acanthiza pusilla. Next base: position 33,867,457 of record JAXCHO010000073.1, on the reverse strand, counting down.
ATGTCTATATAATTTTCCCTATTTTTATATATAAGAAGTACAGACCTATATGAATTACATATTTTGTAGATGGAAAATTAAAAATTAGATAAAATTATAAAAACAATAGAAAACTTGGAAATTTGTCAGGAATTTTTACCAAATACATGACACCAATAAAAAGCACACTGGAAATGATTGCACTACAGTATCTTTCAATTGTGTTTATAATTATACTTCTGTAATTTTTTTAAAATGTCTCCTTTAAATATTGTCTGTATTCCTTTCTGTTTAAATTGATTTAAACTTGAATAGAAAAATATTTAAAATTACTTTGTGTAAGATGTCTGTGCAGGCTGACCAGGCAGTACTGAGCTGGCAGATGGAGTAACTGTGCCTTGGCTGAGAGAAGGGAGCTGTTCAGGAGGAAGATTGTAACCTTGAATATGGCCCATCTGTGCACTCCCTGCCACCAAATATGCATTACCTTGACTTTGCCCCGGATAAACCTAGGAAGTTAAATAAAGGATTATTAGAAATTAAATACAAGAAAATTTGTTATTGAATATCTGACTTTAGAACTTAAAGACACCCTCTCAATTTTTTAGTTTCCTTTTCTATATGTATATCAGTGAAGAGCATTTAGCATTTAGCATTTAAATCATTGAAGTTAAAAATGGTAACTCTTTCAAAGCAGTATTTTCATGTTGACTTATCTATGAGTAGATAGGGGAGAAACTGTACTCCTTTGGTTGTTTATTTTCTTTGACCCACTATGCAAATCCCTGGCAGTTTTATTTTTCAATTTTATGTGCAACTTAAAGCCCACGATGGGCTTTTTCTTATCAAAAGGAACCAAACAGAAAAAAACTAAAAGCATTAGAACCCGCAAAAGGAGAGTATCCAAAGCTTGTGGCTGAAAACAAATATTTTCATTTTTATTTTTTTACATACTGTGTTGAGAGAAAACACTGGTCAGTCAGTGTGAACTTGATAAGGTCGATGGCTGTTAAAGGTTACATCCATACCTGAGAGCCAGAAACACCAGATGACTGCATGTAATACTGCTGGTTCTGTAGTTTTGCGTACATGGAATACATTGGGTCCTCATTCATCAATTTGTTATACAAAGAAAGAGCCTCCATTGCTTTAACATTGAGCTCTGAAAGTTCTGAATGTTTCCTAGAAAATATATTTTACAGTTCATTCTACAATTTAGATAACTTTAGTAGAGGACAGACAATACAGAGAAATTTCATGAGTGTTAAGTAACATATTCTTACTGTGAAGTAATGCCTGACAAGTGCCAGAGTGTCGAATGGTACAACACTATAAAGTATTATGTGACAATGGGAAAAAAATCTTCAGAGTTCTTCCCAGAGAAATTACTAATGAATTAATTGGGTCAATGCACATGACATTTCTTTTTACCTGTCTATATCCTCCAATTTTTCGTCTATGAGAGGTCCCATCTGGTGGCACATTGCTAGAATAGAAAGACATTAAAATATATCAGAGAAATAAATATTTCCATGCTGCAAAGCCAGAGAGCAGTTTAAAAAAAAAAAACCAGAAATAGATGCTAGCCAATTTTTTTTTTAGTTCATTACTATAATCTGTATTTCAAAAACATTTTAGTAACAAAGGTAATGTCATGAACAATTTAATAATGAGACCCAGCTGAAGTTTTCAGTAGTGGTAGAATTTTAAAAGTACATTTTAAAATAAAAATAAATTAAAGCAAAATACATTTAACATCCAGGAAGTATAAAACTGAAACTATTTTTGCATAAAAAGGTTCAAGCAAATCTGAAAGGTGATCTTCAAGGAAAAAAATTTGCCACTGCAACCCAGATCATGTGTTCATCTAACTTTACTACAAAAAGACCATCTACGGAAACAATGAAGGAGAAAATCGGTTGCAATGGTTCAATCATCTGCACATCAAAGACACTAATAGCAAATTGCTCTCACCAGAATCCTAACTGGGTGAAGGAGGCTTTTTTAAACCACTGATATGTGCAAAAGCCAACACAAAAGCTTACCAGAAGCAGAATGGAAAAGCATTAAAATAAACAAAAATGTACCCCATGACTCCTTTCAGCACAAGGACAGGGGGCTCACCTAACTGCCAAGCAAACCGTGGTTAATTAGCAGAAAGGTGGAGTTTTTCAAATGTAAAATACACAGACATGGAAGCCAAAAGGGTAATTCTGGATATTAGAGATGCAGAAGATCCGGAAAATGTCTGAGCCACGATGTGTGAAAGGACATCACTATTGTGTTCCTTGAAGGCAACTCCAGGCGAAAGAGGAGTTGTTTGAGAGGTACCCATCTGTTTCTTTGAACCTGGGATCAGTAATACATTGCAGAATGGTGGGAAAAGAAGCAAAACCTGTTGAAGTTCTGCCTACTTTCATGTATAGCATCAAGTGTGGCAAAAGACATGACAAGGATTGCTTAGATATCTGCTAACGTGATGACTGCTCTGCTGCCAGCCCAAACCCTGGGCTCCTGGACACGTTAGGATGAGCTCTCCAATTCAAAGCCATTTGTGACAGGATACGTGGAAAGAAGAAAATGAAGTGGTTTTTCCGTCAAATGTTGATCAGCATCTGCCACCACTGGTAGGAACCCAGGACTCAAAACACATCTATAGCAAAATTTTCAGAACTATGCCAAAAACAGTAGTTCACCAAAGCCTACTTAAGTGTAGAGCAAGTAATCTTGAACTGGCATTGTAGAACTGTATGTAGCCATATGTTTGGCAAGTGCTGTTGCAGGTAGCTGGGGAGCAATCATCTGACCACATTACTGCTTTCAGATTCTAGGAGCAGTCCCACGGTTTGATACTAAACACAGCATTGCTTTAATGATTTCACAATGCATTTTGAAGCAACTCCTAAAGTAAACCACATCTGTAGGCTGGTTGACAAGCATACCTTTAATTTCTTTGCCTCTGTCCTGGACCAGATACAGGCAATCTGCTTCTTAGACAACAGCCTCTACAGCTATATTTGGGACTTGAGAGAATAAAACCGGTCATGTGTCTTTTTACCTCCCTTTAGTTTCAGTGGAACCAGAATATGTGCAGACATGTCACTGAAGTGAGTTCCTAAACCTGGATTCATTTGCAGCCATGATGAATCAGATGGGTATGGAAAGATGGGAGACATCTAGAAGCTTACAAACCTATGCATTTTTTAATTATTAACTTCTAGACAGATGTAGAAACTGCCCATTTCTTAAAGTCTGGTACCACCTGAATTGTCAGTCTAAGCCTATGTTCTGTCTCATCACTGGGAAGTTTCCTTTCTTCCTTTTCCAAGGTCCATTTGAAAAATCTATCAACCTAGGTAAAATCATCTATAATGCCTCTATGAAGAGGCAGTCTGAGCAATTTGATTCTAAAAGGGCAGGATAACTTGTAGCACTCTATAAGGTATTTGTTAATACACAACTCCTACAGAAATGCACATGCAAGCCAAAAGCATGTGGGACACCCACAGGTCTATTCTAAACCTTAGCAGTATTTCTGCTTCCTCTCATGGAATCTTCCTCACACTCCTTTCGCCACTCATGCTGTGCTACTCTATAAAGGAAAAAAATAATAGATGAATATGAGTGAATTAAGTATTTATGTGTCTTGAAAAGGAAAATAATATAGGAAACAGGCTTGTTTCAAGTTAACATTTTGCACTTTGGTCTCTTAGATGTGGGAAAAAGGAAGTGAGAAGATAATTATGGCTCAGGCACTTTTCTCAGGCATGTCTCTTGCATGCACATGAAGCTGAAGTACTTTCAGCTTAGTTTCAATTTGCATTGGTACAGAAAATTAGCAGAAAGGAAAACAACAGTGAAGAAACTCCTTTTTTCTTTTCTTACCCTCAAGATGAAGCAATTCCGGGAGGTCTGGCTGATCATCAGATGGATCAGCACTTTGTAACATCTGCAAGAGTTGGTCCATTTTATCCTAGAATATAAATTGTATAATTAGGGCAAATGTAACAGCAAGGGAATTAGCACTTTCAGGATAGTAAACTAAAGCAGCTGTTCACAACAGCCATTTTGATCTCCTGGCACTTGAGATTTATCTAGACTAACTTTAAGAAAATACAAATGATACATGCTGCTTTACAGGAATGAAGATGCTTGAACAAGGAAAAGACAAATGAGGAAAATTAGTGGTAACAAGCGGAAAGTGCAGAATACTCCTTTATTCCTAAAAGTCCTTCTAACCAGTATTTTCTGAGCAGTTTCTATTTTTCCAGCCTAGTTATTACATATGCAATACCACCATCTAGTGGGATTAGTGGAAATGCTTTGACAGAATACATTGAGAGAATACTTCAAATTCACTGAAAAGCATTTTTAAGTGTATGAGGACTATTCAGTACATGAGCCATGTCATTACTAATGCATATGGAAGTGTTGTTTTAGGATGATGTTTGGAGGCATTTCAGGGTTGACTCCAGAATAAGTCATCCTAAAATAAGGAGTTTAAGTGCAACCCTTTTATAATAGAAGTATCAGAAGTTAGAAAATGAACAGGCATGAACTCTGTGAAAAATGCATCTTGGAATAAAAATTATTTTTAATCACTTTTTAGCTAAGCACTATCAAATAAATAGCCTTTATCAGACTGAGTTATATAGGTTGTATTAAGGTAGAAAATAAAACCATGTTTTGTCCTCCTTAAACCATGGAAAGGTGGGGAGAATTCAAATTAATTACTCCCTTAAAGATTATACTGTGGCAAATTGAAAAACAGAAGAAGACATTAAAGCAAAAATAAACATGGACTCACATAAAGCAAAAGCTGGAAGGCACCTCAAGGCAGGCCTGAGATAATCTATTTCAGCAGATTACAAACTAATATCTCTTGGGAAGAAGAGTTTTTGTGGTGAGACTTTAATAGGACTTTAAGAGGGTAGTAACCAATTTCTCATTTCAAAAAACAATGACAGAACACAAGTCAAGGTAAAAAAAAAAAAAAAAAGAAAACAGGAAAAACTTCCTGGACTGAATGTTCCTGGAAACCCTACAGGATCACTGTGGTGAGATTGTAAAAATCTTACTAAATATTACTTACATAGCAACAGAATCTCAGACTTTTCAGAGATGGGAAGAGATCTTTCAGTCTGAGGGTAGAGAGTGGTGGTTATACTGGAAATAAATCTAAGACAGCAATCAAGATGGGTATCTCTGTGGTACTTAAAGCAAAATTTGAAAGTAGAAGTGCCACTCATCACCAAGCTTCTAGCTTGGAGGTAAACAGATGTACAATCCCAGAGCAGGGCCCTAAATGGAATGCAGCTCCAAATTCAGTTTCTGAAATTTCTAAGCGCTTCAAGACTCTTGAACTGAAAATACTGCAGATGATTTTTTTAATTGCTTTAAAAAAACCTCTCTTCCCATTCTCTTTTTATTGTATTTTTGAAGTGCAGGATGAAAACATTAAACATCACATATTTAAATGTCCCAGCAATGCATTTAGTACCAATCAGTACTTATCCCATGCTTACTTCATCAATATAAACTGGTTCAGGCTCAGGTTCTATTGTCTCTACTTGAACTTCATCACTGAACTGCACTGTTTTCTTCTCAGCTTTCACTGTAAGATAAACAGCCAGATTTAATTTTATAAAAGAAAAAGCAAAAAATGACATAAATACTATACAGCTAGTATATTGCCTAGGTTCCTTGCATTTGAAACTTCTATTGTGAAATTTTAAAAATTAGTATTTTGTTGGCATTTGAAAGCCACAGACCTAAATTTTCTTATCTGTACTCACATTAAGATAAAATACATCGGTTCACACAAGGTCAACAAAAACACATTTTAGGAAGTAAATATCTTTATCATAGTCTCCCTGCACATAACATGCATATTAAGAAGTCATCAGGATAAAAGACTCAGAAAGAAGTGACTGGAAGCAATAGGGCTAGCAAGTCAAGTTCAAGATAAAACTGATAAAATCATTTATGACAAACTGAGCCTTCTTTTCTCCAGAGCAAAGTACAGAATCAAAAAGTCTCAAGTTTCTCTATTCCTTCTTTACCAAATCCTATCCGCAAACCATCTCATTCCTCTGTAGTGAAGGCCAGAACAAAAAAGCTCCATATTGTGCAAAAAGCAAAATACAACTCATACACTCTTATTAGATTGTCTTAATATATGACAAATGATTGCTACAGCACGTAATTCTGCTGACCTGCTCATACTTCTAGCAACCTCAAACTGAGATCCACAGGAGATTAATCTTGCAAACCCACAAGATTTACAGAAATCAGTTCTAGAATCTTAAAGTTTTGTCTAATATTTAATATTTTTATGAAATATTTAAAGTAGGTTAAATGGATATAAACAGATACAATAAGCAGTATATAGAAAATCCCTCGTTACATCTACTATGCACACATACATACCTACAGCATGCAGGTTTCTTGAACTATTTGAACACTGGTAATCTGTCTGCAAGTCCTATCTGCCATGGGGCCTTCAATTTCATCTTTATTACATACGCACCATTGCAATGGGCAAAAAGGCAATTTGGAAAAAAAGCTGCTGATGGCTACATTAATCGAGGTGCCAATGGAGTAATTCCATGAATCTCCAGCTGGTGACAAAGCCAGCAGCAGACAGCAGCATTTTTCAGCAGAATACAGCTTGGGCAACCTTGGACTGACTGTTGTTTCTAAGAGCAGAGCAAGGACTATTCAGATTTATTTCAATTATCACATTAACCTGCAACCGACTCCATCATAAGGAAAAGGAAATCACCCCTGGGCCATGGCAGGGTTTAACATATATACGTAAATATAATGTTACTTACTCATTTCAGGCTCAGCAGAAAGATCAGCTGTTACAAAATTAGACGGAAACAATCCTATACCCTGATGAGTTTCACCTTTCCACCAATTTGGATCACTAAAGATAAAAAAAATAAAGCCCCCATACATTAAAAACCCCATACTCACATGGAATTTTTGTAGGAATTGCACAGTAAAAGTTTTTATATTACTAGCACATAAATACAATTTGTACATATGCAGAAATTTTTACACAAGAATTTTTGTGCAAATACATTTATTTGTAAAAAATCTAGGAGATAACAAAATGAAGTTAAACATGGTTCTATTAGGCATTCTATATAACTTACCTGTCATCAAGGATAGTTATAAGTTCTCCAGCTTTAAAAGTTAGTTCATTATCTTCAGCAGCCTCAAAATCGTAGATTGCACGAACCTTTCGGCCCTCATGTTTGTGGTTTGTTAAAAGGCTTGAGGTGCTAGGGTACAAACTGGAAAGTGTTGTTTGCTGTTGCCTTTGTTCTTTTAGTGACAGCTCAATAGCTACAAAAGAAGAGTTACTCAGATGAAAATTCCCTATAAAAATGGGTTGATTGATATGAAAATTTAATTCTGTGAAAACTGTTAGTATAACTCTATTCCTGTTGCATTTTAATCACTCTCTGTCTTTCTCTTAGAATTAAAAGTAAATAGCAAAGCAATGCTTTACAACCAGAGAGCAGAATTCTGCCTGTGGATTTACTGAGGCTTCCAACATGGACAGGATGAATAAACAACATTTAAGCACAAATGGAATAACTCTGCAAAGTAATCCATTTTTTGTAATTATATGATTGCTACAACCTTGAACTGATGTAAAATATTTACATTCTTACATCTTATACTGTGTTGAACTTTCCAGAGTGCAAGAAACATTAAATAGATACAGCTGTTCCAGTACCCCTCTTTCTCTGTTAGGTAAGAGCCTTTAGCCTGGATTCAGAGAATCAGATTTACACAGATTGGCTGAGGTTGGACGGCACCTCTGGAAGTCATTTTGTCCAATCCCCTGTTCAAGCAGGGTCATCACAGCTGACTGCTAAGGATAACTTTTTAATACCTCCAAGAACAAAGACACCATGGCATTCCTGGGAAACCTAGGCCAGTGTTTGATCACGTTCACAGTACAAGGTGAAGTAAAAGTAACCCTCCGTAATTCATAATTTAAAAAATTATGTTTGCTTGAACAGGCAAAATTTTGCCCCTTCCTTTTTTTTCTCCCTCTCATTCCTTGAATAATTTCACATTTCTAGGTCATTTTCAGTTAAGCTTCAGTTGAGCAGTGAAGTTTCACTCATATTATTATATTGCAGAAAAAAAAAGGGATCATATTTAAGAAGGGTCAGGGTGGACACACAAACAAACATTACAAAACTTATGTACAATATGGGCTTTTGAGACACAGATCTCTTTAACAATAGACTGTTGAAGAAACCATTAGTAACACATACAGACTGGCTAATGGTCATTTAAATAAATCACTATATGCATCATGTCAGCAAATAAATGCACTCACCTTTAGCTAAATCCTCCTCTTCCTTTTTGGTGGCTACTGTACCAGGATCTTTGGCAACTAGAGCTGGACTTGCTTTTGCCTGCTCAGCAGCCTAGCCAAAACGGAAGATGTAAAAATGAATCAAAAAAAAAAAAACCCGACAATGCATTAAGTTCACCATTTTGATTTGTATTCATCTGCTATGTAAAAATCTAAAGTAATTGAGAACATTATAGTCCTCAAAGAAAAGTTGTTTTAAGACAAGGTAGTTTTCATCTTGTTTGCCAAACATTCTAGAATTCAAGACAACTGGAAAATATGGAGCTGAGGATAAAAAGAAGTTGTGACACACTTTAAGAATAACCACAAAGATCTAATATACCTGTGAACCAATAGCTGGGAAAGTAACTCCTTGCTCCTTCAGATTTTTTATCATAGCAGATATTAAACTAAGCTGTGGGTCATTCTTGAATTCATCAGTCCATTCCACCATAAGGGCTTTCAGCTTTTCACAAACTTTTGGATGACCCTGCACAGACAACAGAAACTAGTTAAGTAATGTAGGAATCTGATCTTAATTTCAAGTAAATTCATGTTACTGTCAATATAAAATATATAGATATTTTATTTTGTAATCAAGTTTAGCATTCAAACTTTATTAGAAAGGGAGAATAGTACATCAGCATTGTGTTTGTACCAGTACAGTATGTGCTAGGCCCAAAATAAAGTAAAATCAGGTTATATAGAAGCCCTGTATTATCTTCATTTCACCACATTTGTGTTTAGGGTTTCACTGCTGTTATTTAAAGTGAAAATGAAGTAGTTTATTTATAAATTAACACACCACACCTCCCCCAAACAGAATACCTACATTAACTGGTATAAAGTGGCATTCAGGAAGTTCTGAGGACCACAGTCTTTACAGGAATCTTCTCTCCTTTCCCCCCCCACCCCTTTCCAGTCCTCCAAAAGTACATTCCATTCCTCTTTCAGATTACCCCAATTCTCTATCTGATTTTACTTATAGATGAAATGTATAAGCCAATGCAACACATTACCTTATTCAACACATTGCTTACTTCACTGGCAAAATCTCTTGAACAGACTTCTAAATGAAAGATTTTGCCACAGTTCGAGACACATGCTCCTAGAAGCTAATGAAAGAAAGAATAGAACTCAGAGATCTTTTTGTAATATAACTTTTCAGGAAGAAAAATTGCTACATTAAACAGAACCTACTGTTAACGCTTGCATAGCGACGTGGGGATCTTTATGGTTCACTCTCTTCATAATAGAGCGGAGGCAGTCTTTAGGCCTGAAAAACACATGGCAGATTTAAATATAAGTAATGGAATGAACATTTCCTGTTGCACACATGACAATGCTGATAACATTAACAGACAGCAAGAGCTCCTGAAAATCATGGGTAAATTATTTAGTAGCTTATAAGCGCACATTTTAAAAATAAATTAACTCCATAAACAGTTGTAACTATTTCTATCTGTAGGATTTGTAGTTCTCTTAATTACCAAAACCACTCAGTAATTTATATTACCTTTTGTACTTAGAGCAAATTACTGTAAATACTCCAGAAATGCATAAAATCCCTTACAATTAGAGAACTGGGATTCTCTGTAGTCCATGCACCTACTTCCCTACATTTCACATATATGTGTAAGAATATTTCCTTATATACTGATTTACCAATACCATTTTGCTACTTTTATTTTGAATGACCACTGCTATGTTCCTCAGAATCTCTTTAAATCTACAGAAAAACATTTCTAAAGAAGTCATGTAATGAACTAATAATTTCTAAAAATCCCGTTAGACAATCTGCATCAAAGTTTCAAAACAATTAAATAAAAAATTCAAGTCTTAGCTATGTTGTGGTAGATAGAAATAACATGAAAAGCAACTTCAACAAAGAATTTGAAAGGGAATTTCAGAAAGTTTAGCATATGAAAATGTGTGACTTTCAGTTACTTTTTTCTGTCTATGAAAGTAGTGGAAAGCTGAGCGAGGCTGAGGTAGGAATTATCATGGGCATAATAACCCTGGAAGTGGGTAAGTAGAGAAAGAGGAAAAGAGAAGGTAAATCTAAACTAAAATTTTACACATTTATGGGGGTTAATACATTTATAGCATGGTTGTCTTTGGGAGCAAAATTATTTTTCTATTGAACTGGAATCCACAAACTAACATGAAACCCAGGTATAAGTTACACCACAGCTTGGCTATACTATATTTGGCAGTGCCTACATTTTACAGAAATGTCCACCTCATATTTAGTGGTACTAATTATAGAAAGTGCTGTCACGCAGCACAAGTACATATCATTCAGTGTATACCTTCAAATAACCAATTATTACAAATGATGGCTTTAAGGCAGTACTACCTTTTATCTACTAATTATCCAGGACTTCTCATATGTTCACTTTAATTGAGAAAGAATACAGGCTAAAGTTTTCAGAAATAACTGCTTTCTTTAACCATTAACTTCTGGGTAGGATGAACAATGTGATATAAGTGCAAGCTCAAAAAAGTGCTTGCCCATTGTTAAGCCAGTATTTATAAAGGCAGAAGCTCAAGAGCTTAGCAGTTCAGGAACAGGACCATCAGCCTAAGATTTTTTTTACAAAGGAATCCAAAGTCTTATTAAAAGTAATAAAGTAATAAGAAAGCCTCAAAGCCAAATGATAATCCACATGTCTCAAGTACAATCTACTTGTTTATATATTTAACAGAAATTATTAATACTTGAGTGCTAAATCTTTTAACATGCTCAAATTTTTAAAATAAGAGATCTTTTGATTACATGTACATAAAAAAGAATAATCCAGGCATACCAATCTTTAGTCACACAGTGTAAGAAAACCTAAACTAGACAGGACTGTAGATCTTATTTTTACTTCAAATTAATTCATCATACAATTTAGTGTGTAAATTATGAGAAGCACTATGCAGAAACCAGAGGGAAGCATGCACCCTGTGAGTGTAGAATTCTATCCACTTATTAGGTATCTCTCCAAATCATACTATACAAATGTTGTGCCACAGTTCTGCACCAACAATTCTATGATCAGAATTTCAGAGGTACCACAATAAGATGTAATAATAAATAAGTAGGGTGAAAATATGGCAAGATACAATAGAAGCTATGTATCATATATGGCATCATACACCAATATATCCAGAAAATATTCACAATAAATTTCAGTTTTAGTTTTAGAAAGTAAAAAAAATTCTGATTGTATTTTACTTAACAAACACACATTTAGCAGCATTTGCAGTCTAAAATACTACTCTGCACAAAATATTTCAGATATGTTGAGGAATTTATTTTTCATTTACAGTCTAAGGTAACTCTGTGGGGCTCAGCTTTCCTCCTTGCTCTCTCAGAAACAGGCTGGTCATAAAGCTTCCTGGTCAGCCTGCTAGACATACACTGCAATGACAATATAAAATGCTACCAAGATTACATAATTTGAGGGGGAAAAAAATAGAAGACACATTGGAAAACTATCAAGTAAGCAATTTTGCTGTTCCCTCTTGCATGAACAGGCACAAAAACAACCAAAGAAGAAACAGCTAACCAGAACAATGACTTGCTGAGGCAGTGATTAATCCTTAAGGAATCAGGACAAAGTTAGGCAAGCAGTAATATGGACAAACCATTTCTCAATGACAATTTTCCAATACCCACCCCCAAGAGAGTGTGCTGCAATGAACATTTCTATTTTCTCAACCATCGGTGTATTCTCTCAGTCGCTGACTTCATTTTTTTCAGCCATTTTTTTATTAACTAACTTTTCTGCAGAAAAGCTGAAGTTGTGATGGTTCCAATGTAGACTGATATGTCTCATGAGATAAACATAAACAGTACAACTATCTCAAAGCCAAATGCAAATACAATTAGAGTTAGGAACTGGCTAGCACTGAAATGACTGAGGAAGGAGGGACCTCTTTGCTAAAATATACCATACCTGTCCTTTAATTTTTCCTTTTATTTTGTTTAATGAACTATTCAAATTTTATAATGTTATTTTATTCTGAGATTATAAACCATAGATTCAGTTTTGTAAGCATTTTCATTGCAGAAAAGCAACATTATGCAAAAATCTATACTTTCCTGTAGTCAGATTTAAAATGCCAGTCAAATATACGATCACAGAATATCCTGAGTTGGAAGGGACCCACAAAGATCATCAAAGTCCAGCTCACGGCCCTGCACAGGACAGCCTCAAGAATCACACCATGTGATTAAAGTTTTTAAAATAAACAAGTTTTCAAAAATGCTGTACAAAAACAGGGGACAAAAGAGATTGCCTGTAACAGTAAAACCTTTGTTTTAATCATGTTTCCATGTTGAAAAGGCAACTTGCTCACTGAGCTAATACTGGCATAAAACAAGATGCCAACAATGTGATGCGCAACTGCTGAGCTGTATGAGTTCCTAAAACAAATTCAGAGATTAAAAAAATGTGTTGTCTCATCATTAGACAAATCTTAAATCATCTTAAGAACCTGATATGCAAAATGTGCCGAAAGTATGAAGTTAATTCTATACTACATAGAGCAGTATTTCATACATGCTATTGTAAACAAGTCATGTTGTTTAAAATATTGACATGTTTTCTGTCTTTCCTGTGCTTTCTATAAAAATTGCAATAACAACTCTAATTTTGAAATTCACAAAAAACAAAGCAGTCAAAGAGAGGGATTCAGTGGAATTCTAACTTGCTAAAAATCTGTATTACTTGTTTGGATTAAAGGAAGCAAGATAATATTTTCAGCAGTTTGTGACTCTCAGTATGTACAGTACTACAATGTAAAAGATAACAGTAGTAATTATGTTATGGAACTGTAACTTATTTATCCTAAGAGAAAATGCAGCACCTTTGTAGCATAACAGGTTTCCAACAATTAATCTGGATACAAACAACTTGGCAGACTATGTGCTATACCAAAAGTGCTGCTCAAGGAATAAGTATTCTTCTAGGCTGCTGTGGTGTCAGGTGTAAGACAATCCACATCCAGAACACTGCAGACATGCAGTGGAGCTTACTGACTGATACAAAGAAAATCCATAACAGAGAGTTTTTGTAATCTAAACTTCTGCCAAGAGCAGTAACAGACAGCTTGTACTGGAGCAGAATTGGTTAAAAGATTAAAGCCGATCCCAGTTAAGAAGACTAGCATCCTTGTCAGAGGAACTTAAACTGCAGGAGAATTTCAAACAGCTAAGCATATCTCCTTTAAACTTCTTAATGGGAAATACTGTTTTGCTTTACCTTGCTACTGCATGACTTAATCCATCAAAAACAAGGAAAACCCACTATCAGCAAGTTTTAACAGAATCTGAATTTAAGCAACAAGTCAGCTGGCAGCCTATTACAAGCAGGATAAATATTAAAAAGGTTAAAGTCCCACTTTTCTTTTTAAAAAACAGCTTTATTAAGAAAAAGATTAAAATATAAACACACAAAAGAAAAAGACCAAAACCAACACAAACAAACCTCACAAATCCTCACAGGAATTTAGCTGCATGCTACCAGAAGATCTCTAGCTTTGTCTGTACTAATGTCTCTTGCAGCTATACACATTCGAGCATTGTTCAGGCTATGTTGCTGTGACACTAAATTTCATCTGTGGAAAGGCTTTCAGTGATTAAACAGAACACTGAAACATTCAATAATATCGTTATTGTTATAGGCTCGGCATCAACATGCTCAAGGAATAAAAACGCAGTTTTACACATGAAGACTAAGATGAAACATGATTAAGAACTTGCCAACTGTTAACTACAGTTATACACAACAGCACAGAAGTCTCAGTGTGCCACGCTATTTTTAAGTACTCCTCTAGAGACCATCTCTAATCCCAAGGAATAAGCTTATTTGCAAACCTGTCCTTTGGAACAAAAGTCCCAGGTGGGACTTTGCTGTCTGGCATCTCATACTGTTTCTGGAAGTTTTACAAGGCAATCCAAGTCATTCTCAGAGAAACCTTTCACAGCATCAAAGGCAGAACTCTCTTCCGGAGTCTGTTCCTTACCTGAATTATTACAGGGAATGCTTTGAGAAGGTGTATTTAAAACACTTCCAAAGCCTAATACTATGCGGGCTGAAAGCACTATAAATACAGTGAAATTATGCTTTTAAACAGTATTTTTTAGTTGCTAGCTCAAATTATATTTTATCTTTTCTTGTGCAAAAAGTAAGTTCATGCATAAATTCCATGGAAGAGCTCAATAAAGAATCAATAATGGAAACATTAGCAGCCCATATTAAGATGTGTTTAATTTAGTATCACATCTTCAAAATGTACATTTATCAAAGCCCTGATGACAGAGAATACCTTCTGAAAACAAGGGGAAGAAACACAAAGCCTCATTGTTTTCTGTGACAAAGATACTGGTGGTCTGATGGCGAGAACCATGGAGGGCAGCAGATGCTTTATACCTTGGTTTTAGCAAAGTTCTGGTATACAGCTGAAGCCCTTACAGTCTCCTTATCATACAACTTCTGAAATATGGGCTGCATAAAAGGATGATAAGGTGGGTGGAAAACTGGCCTCCTAAGCTCAAAGAGTTGTCACCTGTAGTGCAAATTCCAGCTAGCAGGCAGTATCTAGTGGGATCCTTCAGGGATTTCTGCTGGGACCAACACTGCTCTCCAGTAGGTAACTGAACCAAGTAAGTTGAAGGAGAACAATCAATATACTGGAGGGCATGGCTAATATTCAGAGGGACCTGGACAGGCTGGAGAAACGGGCAGACTGGAACTTCATCAAGTTCAACAAGAACAAGGGTAAGCTATGGCCTTTTGAATGAGGCCAACAGCTGACCACATGAAAAGCAGGAAAGGATCTGCAGGTCCTATTGGGTGAGAGGTGTGAGCAGCGCAGCCTGGCAGCAAAGGCAACCAACCACATCCTGGCTAAACAAGTGGTCAGCACAACGAACAGGGTCAGGAAAGTGACCCTTCCCCTCCATTCTGCACTTGTAAGATTGCATCTGGAGTACTCAGTCCAGTTTGGGGCTTCCCAATGCAGGAAGGCTATTTACACACTGCCGTAAGTCCAATGGATGGCTGCCAGGAGGGTAAGGGAGGGTCACATACACGGAAAGATGGGAGAGGTGCTTTCAGCTTTGAGAAGAGCAGACAAAAAGTGGGCCTCAAGGCTTTCTACAGCCAATTAATCAGGGAATACATAGAAGATTCAGCCAGACTCTTTCTTAGAGCTGCACAGTCATAGGACAAGATGAAACAGACAAGTTGAAACAGGGAAAATTGTAATCAGATTGTAGGATTAATTTTTTATTTACTTATTTAGCAAGTAGAAGTAGTTAAATACTGAAACATGTTGCCCACAGAAGTTGTGGAACCTTTGACCTTGGAGGCATTCAAGACTCGACACGGTCCTGAGCAACCTGATCTAATAAGACCTGTTTGAAGCTGGGGGGGTGGACTAAACGACCTCCAGAGGTCACTTCCAACTTAGATTATGATTCTGAAAGAAAAATGACTCATAAAGCCTCCTGGGTCTACAAGTGATACTGCTAAAACATATAAATTTATTTATTCTGTTACAGTGGCAAGAAACTGCTATATACAAGTCCTAATTTTAACAGATCAGCCAGTATCTCCAAAGGAAGGACAGCAAAATATTTCAGCAGAAGCCCCATATGCTTTCCTTTTACTTGCAATCAGTTTAAGCTAAATTCAGACGTTGCAGAATTTTATAAAAGATAACAAAAATTTCATTCCTCTCACCTGGGTATGAGACCAAAACAACAAAATTTTAAAAGTTTGGGGAGGAAATTCCTGAAGTCACTTACCCTGTGCGTGACTGTCCAACTTTATCACAGATGTCTAAGATGAGGCCCCAATCCTCTGCAGTGTTCATCTCACTGGTTGCTTTCTCTGACAAATATACAAAGTATAAGTAAATCAAAATACAAATTTTTTTTAAGAATTAAATTGTCAACAAAGATGTTGAAATATTACCTATTTGCATATTGCTAAATGTATGACAAATCCCTATATTTAATAAAATTCATATATTAACAATGTTACATCTAATTATTTTTAATTTTCTAATGTTCTTTTGTGACCATGAATTTTAAGTAATGAGCAAACATATTTTGGGGTTGTTTTCCCACATGATAAAGATGCACCCAGAACACGACACAAGTAGTACAGCTACCAACAGATTATTTTTTCCATTCAAAACTTTAAAGTTTAATAGGATATGATCATCCAAAACATTAGTTCACTGTTTGCATGGTCAGATACAACCAAATTCATCACCTTCTCAGACACTAAACTGCTGAGTTTTGCATTTCCTTTCTATGTATTACATTTCAACAAGGAGGATTTAAAAAGTCATCATAATCACTAAACTTTTATCTTCCCATTCTTATTTCTGCTTTGGATGATACATTTCACTCTTTCTTTTCATCTATAAAGACTGCTAAACCAAAGCTAATCTTAAAGAAGCCATTGGAACTCTTTCTTCCAAATCTTTTGAATAGGACAAAAGTCCCTGGTGAAGACTAAGAAAATAGAGAGAGGAGGTGGAGAAGAAATAGATTCAATGTCAGAAGCAAAAATAAAGAATCCCTCCCTATTTCTCCCCCAAAAAAAGTTTATTTACACTAAGGATAACAATAAATAAAAGCATTAAAGGAAACTGAGCCTTACACTGCAGCTCAATAGATGATTATCTTTATACTGATAGATCAGATCAGGACAGAAGAGAATAAAGGGATGTACAAGCATTTTCCATTAGTAACCCAACAGAAGGAGAATGGGCACAGAATAATACACACACTTTGTTTCCCATCCCTCCTTCATCTAATGTTCACATCTTAATCTACAAAACACAAAATATGCCTCAACAATGGGTACCTTCGGGCAATGTCTCAGACCACTTAGTTTTATGAAACAAACCAAATATTTCCTATAAAAATGTATCTGCCCGGAAAGATTCATTATCTAGATTAGCACTGGCAAAATTGCAAAGAGAAAGACGAAGCAAAACATCTAATCTACAAAAATCACAAGGAATTATTAATATCAAAGTTGATGGCTTTTCTTATGAATGAGTTTCTATGTCCGACAAATTGACGTAGGTTACAGTTAATTAGTTTCCTAATTCAGAACAAAAATGCAGAAGAGCAAAACTCTATGGTTATGTGCTCCCAAAGTATTTCTGAGGAAAAATTCAACCCTGTCATATATACAAGTGAAATGTTAACAGATCAGCTGTACTGCCTGATGCAAGGAAAAGAGCAAAACAGTACAGGGAAATCCTAAAAGGAAGTTACAATTCTCTATGTTCTCTCAGATAAAGTAAAAGGGCACTGCCTCTTCTCTCTAAACCCTATCAGAAAACTTCTTTGGTTGTAAAAAGCAGTCATAATCAACAGAAACATCAAAAATTATGGGTACATGCGAACATCTAGCACTAAGATATACCAGCTGATCAATCAACCACTTTATTTTCCTTTTGGTTCACTTTAATTCCAAATCATGCTTATGACTAACAATCATAGCAATTTGTGATTTTCAGGTAAGACACTTGAACTTAATGCCTTGCATAGAGCCATCACAGGCCAAGGCAGTCTTCTGAAATTGCAATCTATGAGCACAGCAGCTGTTCTGCCAGCAACGCCAGCCCAAACTCTGCAGCACAACTGCTTTTTTTGAAACAGAGAGCCTGAGTTGCCTACACTGCCTTCGCCAAACTGAAAACAGCTAATAAACACAGTCCAGAGTCACACAAAACAGACCACATGGAGGCAGTTTACTTCCAGGACTCCACTGCTGCCAGTTCTACTGGAGCTGGACCAGCTGCAGTCAAAGTGTGCCTGCACAGTGCCCTCCGAAGCCTTAAGTTCCCGCCAGGCTCAGCGCTCACACATGGAGCCTTGCAAACCCAGACCGGCCACTCGTGCCTAACACTGCACTTCAGTTAGCACATCCTTCAGCAGAGAGATGAGCAATCCAATGGAACTGAAACCTTGGTCTTTTCCATTGTTCTACATAACAGACAGTTCTCTGTATTTTTGACAACAATTGATCCTTCTTTCCTCACAATGTCAACAAAGAGAAATGGCATGGCAATGGGTTAGGTCTGCTAAAAACCAAGGACTAAACTAATACATGCTTCATGTTTTAATATAACAGCAATCTGGGCTTTATGCTAATTTAAATACTTTGGCTAAAACTATAATTAAGATAGTGATTGGTGAAATCCCTGACCTGTATTAACCACACCAATTACAACCTTTATTTTAGTTCTCAATGAATTTTGCAAATTTATCCATGAGCACAATTACAAGTTTTCTGCCATGGCCACATTCCTTCTTTGCAGTTGAAGTTAGTCCTATATAAAAACTGCCATTTAATTGCAATGCCTTCCCCCTTGTCAGTCGGGGTATTTCCTCTACCAACAAACACTAGATAGTTTGTTACTAAATTTCAGCCTGAAACCAAGTTTGATTGTATACTTTCAGTCTTCTGCAGTAACAATCACCCAATAATTCCATTGGATAATAAAATTAACGGTAAGCCACAAGAAAAATAATTGCCTCTAGAGTTTTACTTAAATTCTGTCTCAGACAAGGGTAGTTAAAAGTTAAGAGCATACTGAGAATGTTAGCAGCACACTGTCTGAGCTGACTGTCCACAGAAAAGGACACTATCTCTGTCAGAGCATTAGCAAATGACTATCATCTTTCACCACTCTGGGAACAGGAGCAACAAAGATGCTTTGACAAAATTGCTAAGTTGCATCAGTGTTTTAAGTGATAAGTGCATTATCACTTAACTTCCATGAGTACTCTCTCTTTGAACACGAGGCACACATTCACAGGCAAGAAAAAAGTTAATGTGCACTCAGTAGTTGCCTACCCTGCCTAACATCTGGCACCCTCCTTTCAGGTACAGTTGACATGTCACTGGCAGACTATCTTAGTACTGAAATGGACTCTTACAGGGAAGGAAAAACAGACATTTGTGTTTAAAGCCTTAAGACAGGTTAGCATAGCACACAGAAGACAACTTAAAGAAGAACAGTTCTTCATCTTCCATCCCTGATCGAAAATAATTCTACCACAACAATATTAATGTTCAGTTCAGACCCTATCCCTCCACCTCATCACTGCTTCAAAATCTTACTCAACTTAGTGAATGCCAAGCCAGGATCAGATAACAGCTCAAACTTTACAAAAACAACTTCAAAAGACAGCAATGGCTCCTTCATGAGATCAGCATACTTCGAAACTTGTATTAATACTATGCCAAACACAAAGGAAGAAGCACTACATCCCAGCTTTTTTCCATGGAGCTGCACCACTCAAATTTAAGACATTACTTTCTGAGCACAAGCAAGGCCTACAAATGAACATAGTCATTTTACCAGTGCAAGACTGTACAATCTTACGCTGCATCATGTTAATTTGTAGTAATAAATAGTTATTATTAATTCCAATTACTATTAATAGTAGTTAGTAAAATAGTAGTTTTAATTTTTTTTACTGGCTTTTTTCCTTGGGGGTTTTTTCATTACATGTCTTCATTGCTCACCTTTATTTTTTTAGGAGTTATTCAATATTATATTCTTACGAGTAATTCCATAATGATAGACACACAAATTGGTAAGTACCATAATTTTAGAGGAAAAGAACACTAGGATCTATGAGTTCTTCGGTCAAAAACAACAATGATCTGGCACAATATAAGAATACCTGTCTAAATTACTTCAACAATTTATTTAGCTCCTAAAACAAAAGCAAGAGAGACAACCCCAATATATACCAGTTTTCAACCACTTTGCAAGGCACAGAGCACAGGATCACTAGGCCTCTCCCTTTATACTTCTTTATTCAGATCACTAACCATACTGGGCCAGACCAATTCCATCTTGCCCAACATTCAGTCCCTATTACGTACATTATACCTAAAGCAGATGCCTAGGAAAATATAAAAGAAAATAAGGTAAGCATTAGTAATACTTCCCTACCAACACACCTTTCAGTGACCAACAATTTACAGCTTCGTGACTCCTGAGTCAGAAATGGTGCTCCAACCACACAAACATTGTCATAAATCACACATAGAACAAATAAAGTATTCTGAAGCAAAACGCATCTCCTATGACAGAAATCTCAGCTGTGTTTGTATCTTCAAAGTTTCTCAGTAAGTTGTAGAACATAATGCCCTTCAAATAAAACACCTAGAGGCTGAAATCATCCTTCCAAATGTATATTCTATCTTTTTTCAAGTAAACCTCTGAATAAAATTTATACAAAACTGAATAGCACCTGGCTTCTAAGGAAAACACCATTCCTCATTACAAATGCCATAGACTCTCACTGAAATACTGTACCTAAAAGCCAGAAGACAGTGTTACACCTGTTGAATAAGAAGTCAGGCCAGAAAGACCTAAATATATGAGTTTGATTACTTATACTTTGGTTGTAGTGAAAGTACACAGGCTCTTGCATGGGCTCTTTTGGGATACCTCAATCAACCTGCCTCTCTTTGTGCTGCAAAGTTCATTAACTGTGTTGAGGCCCCATTTCCCCATAATTTACACAAACCTGAACGCTTGGAGCATTGATAAAATTCTGTTTGCTCCTCCAGTTTTGTGCATTATTTATAAATTACAAGCAAAGCAAAAATATTTGCACTGTGGTTCTATTTGAAGTTCAATATTATATACAAAACACAACTGCAATTGATCATTTTAGGACAGGAAAAAAAAACAACAAAACACCCTTTTCTTAGAAGAAAAAGAAAATTCTAAAATTCATACCTGTCCTAAAAGAAATTTATCATCAGATTTACAAAGTACTATTAAACAGAAGAAAGGTAGTGCATGCTGAAAAAATCCATTGCCAGATTTAGTGGTTGATGCTTTAGGTGCTGGTAATAGGAATATAAATATTGCTGCAGATTTTCCATGGAAATATGTGCTAATCACATATTGATTTATCTGCCTTAGTTCTGCATCTTAACAATAGCATTTTACTGCCTTATTAGAAATTTGCAACTGTTTGGATACTGCAGTGAACCAACCATATGATACATTTCTTAGAGCAGAAAACTTAGTGACTACCCATTGCTAACATCATTTTCAGAGGGAGATCTTGGCAGGCTTGAGCTTTTCAAGCTGTAGATTTTACCGAAGTTTATTTTGGAAAAGAAAAACAGTCTTAGAACTGAGCTATTTTTCTGCAACAAAGTCTCAAACATGTTAAAACTAGCAGAACATCAAGAAATAACAAATCTAGACCAAAATACCCTCAAATCCAACACTTAAAATGTACATGATTTGAAGCAGTTAAAACAAATTTCAGTAAAAACTGTCAGAAAATTCTACCAAACTAAGGTTTTTAACCATCCTACTTATTATTTGCTCTTAGTCTATTCATGGATGTAACATCATTTTCACAGCTGGACATTGCTAAAATGAAATACTGAAGTTGTAACTTCAAAGAAAAGAATGGTTAAAGAAAGTCTTCAGAAGAATAGCTAAATAAAGTCTTCAGCTCACAGACTCATATTGCAATCAGTTTCTACTAGAACAAAATAATCCTCAAAAATCTTTTATGTCATTGCAAGTACCACAGAATTTTTACAAAAATTCAACACTCCCCTCAGCCTTCTCTCCTCCTCTTCTACTCAAACTTTTGTTTTCTTTGCAAAGCTAAATAAATAATTTCCCCTTCTCTATAAAATTGGAAATACTAAAATTCCAAAGTAATATAGTTTAAACAGTTCTTAAAGACTGAAACTGACTGCAAATTTTTCTCACTATGCATGAGGCTGCCCAACCAAAATGAACATTACTCAACTGAATGAACTGAGCAGAATGAAGGCAAAAGGATTCACGACCTGGTTAGAAAAGGCTGAAATAGTAAGATGAGCTTAGCAAAAATAATTTCAATGTTTAGATGCCTCATGGTAACCCTAACAAATCCACAGAACTTAAACTACCTTTCACCCAGAAATATTACAACACAACAGGAAGGTGAGCACATTAGAGATCCATGTGAAGGATGAATAGTCCGTAAACAAGGTGCATCACAGGTATGTCATACTAACAAATGGGGCCAGGATATATTTGCAGAACCCCACAAGCCAAGCCACAGCAGAAGAAGCATTTCAGAAGCAAGATCAGCAAGAAACTTAACTTTTCACATTAGGTATGCAGTGTTATTTTTAGCAGTTAGAGGAACAGATTTTACATGCTGGAGATCTACTTTGATTCTTCTGAATTTTGATATTTTAATGCAAACTGTCACAGCTGAAATGAGGAGAAGTGCTTAAAGTGACAGTTCTTGCCTGGGAGGAAAGAAAGAAAATTACCAGAAAAGTACAATCTTTGACTATAGAAAATACTATGTTGGCTTCCAGGTGCCCTGCTGAACTCAAGAGTCTGGTAATTGATAGTGAAAAAGATTTTTTTGTTGCTGGCTGATATATTGAAGGGGTATTTACTCAGTCTTATCCAGTCAGCGTTGCCATTTTTCACTGAGAACATTACACCAAAGGTATCTTTAAGTAGGAAGCTGTTGTTTTTCATAAACATTTATAAATAACTGAAAAGGCGGGTGGCTATAGCTCCTTTCCTACACATTTTCTACTCAGTCTCCCTGTTAGCTCACAGCTAATGTTGTTTTTAAAACAATGCTGAGAAAAAACAGTAAGCCAACTCAGGCAAAAAAGTGCCAGTCTCATGACAAGCTGAACAAATCACTGGAATTCATCTTCCCTTGAAGCCAGATGTTAACTCCCAGTCTGCAGTCTCCATAACGATCTGGGGTCAAGAAGCTCATCAGTGACAATCTTCCCTTCTTTTGGCAAACCTGGCCTAACACAGAAAGTCCAGCTCAGACAGACATGTAATTGGATGTTTTGAAGATGTTGACTAACCAAGGGGATGAATCTAAAGAACAATGAGTTTAAATAGCAAGAGGATTTTATTTCAGGAAATTGCACCATGGGAATCATGGTCAAACCATTTCTTACATTTTAACAGCACCAAACTATAGTCTGACCATCTGTAATTCAAGCATATTATTAAATATCTGAAGAGGTGGTAGCATAACATTATCAACAACTGCTATAGTTAATAAAACACAGGGAAAATGATTGCAAGTCACATCCAGTTCTACTACCTCACTAAACTACCTGCTTAATTTCCTATTACTACAAATAGTAAGCCTGAATTTCTTCCCACTCCCATGCTGAGTCAAACCAGCACCGTAAGAACTAGAGTAACATCTATAGCAAATGCAAACACCTTCATCCTTCACTGTGTGTAAGAGAAAAAAAAATAGAAACTCCCCTCGGTGTTTTTTAAACACCTCCTCTTAATATCATGTGTGATGTTTATGACAACTTACACTAGAACCTCAGTTACAGATTTTATTCTTGAGATAGTATCTAAATGACACTTGAGAAGTGCTTTAGCAGTAAGTTCTTCATTGAACCTAGCCTAAGCACTGCTACATTACTAATTAGCCTGTCATGACAGATTAGTAGACAGTATTTTGGTTCTTGAAGAACATTTCACCATTATTTTACCTGAGTCAAACTTACAGACAAATCTGCATTTCTCAGGAACAACTCCCTGGGAATAATTTTATTATTAAGATTGAGAAACATGGCAGAAACAGACGACCCATGAACCTAATAGGAACACTTTTAATTCTAACCCCTTAAACAGAGGATTAGAATTTCTTAATTATACTGTCACAGGCCCAGTGTTTGACATTTTTTTTCTTTTATTTCCATCATTATGTTCCTTTCTTGGACACACCGTCAAAGGTTCCCTGACTTGATTGCGAAAACTTGTGTCACCACTGATTAACATCCCTTCCTGCTGAAATATCCTAAATATGGTAAAAAGAAACTTCAGAAAATGGAAAGTATTTGGGCTTCATCCAGAGATTTGAGGATCTTGAGGATGAGAAGGGTTAACCTCCTCAAGTCTCTTGGCACTCTTTAATTTAACAGCAGTCTTAAAGAACATTCTTTTGCCAACTACACCTAAAACAAACAGGTGCACCCCTCAAAAATCTCTCTACCAAGTTGACACTAAATGGTAAACTATTATGGATGACCATGTTCCACTGCAGCAGCATGGTTAAAAGACTAGCCAAATGCTGCTACCTGGCCAAACAGAAAAATTTGTCCTGAACGTAAGATATGCTCCTCAAAACAATGCAAAACAATTTAGTTCCAGATATGTTCTCTGCCATCCATCATCCTAAATGGTTTCAAAATAATTACTAACTACTCCACAGTACTGATCAGCTGTTCAGTAGACAAGAACGCACAGCTATCGCAGCAATACTATCAACTACACCAATGTCCAAATTCATATGAAATTAAGAATAGCCGCTGACCACCTTTCTGCTTTTCAAAAGAAAACTTTCTTGCTGGATAAGAACAAAACCAGAGTACTCAATTTTCACTCAGAGAAAATAAATGAAAAATAGCACTATGGCTTCACAACTTTTGGAAGTTTCCTGAGAACATGAGAGCTTACTCTAAAGCTGATGTTATCTTATGACGCCTGCCAAAAAAAATCATCCAGATAATAGCACGTTCCCAAGGGGCCTCAGAGAAGAAGAGCCCAGGGACGCTTTCCGGGAGACTTCATCACTCCCATCTCCCTGGCACAAATCCAGTTAAGTGATGGATAAAGGCAGCAGGCTCCTGAAAGTAGGCTGTCACCAACTGAACAGCCTGCTGCTCCGTCAGTATCCCTCAGGACATCATGAAAGGGGCCAAAAGAAAGAGGCTGTTTACCAGTGAAAATTAGCCCACTGCCCACCATCTGCTTTTCCAAGAACAATTTGGGATTGAGTGGTTATTTCTTCTCCTCATACAGTATACAGAATAACACTTTGAAAATTATTTACTAGTGGTCACATTAGACTAGCACAGTAGGTAAGGCATTGGCATCCTCTACACGTAGAAAGGAGCAAATAGCCACTCAAGTAACTGCTGGGTGCGACTGCCCTGGGCTGAGACTCACAGTGCTGAGGAGTACATTCACTGGACCAAGCTCTAGAGACACCCATTCAAGCAGTCTGAGCTTCCCTGCCAACCAGAGCCACTAGGAAGAAAAAAGGTGAACACCTGCCAGAACCTGAGCCTATCACTTTTTAATCTTATTAGTTCAAATCATTCTCACACATAATATTACCAATGTTTCAATCCTCTAATAGTCCATAGAAAACTGGCAAGCAATACAATCTCTTTCTCACTTTCAGCTGTCAAATTACACTAGAAGACAGCAGAAAAACTAAGAAAAATTATTTACTACTTTCCAAAATAAGTCAGTTGAGTTTGCCACCAACAAAATTATAAACTGAAATGCACTCTTCAGCTTAAAAGTGTTAACAGCTCAAAACGAGAAGACCGAGCTATGTCTTATTTTGATACAACAGACTAAGAATTTCTGATAACATACATACAGAATTAATGTCTCAGTACTTTGTTTATGCACTAATACTTTCCCCTGAAAAGAGACATATTTTTCAAACGGTTTTGACTTGCTCCTTCTTTGAAGAGCTGGAAGAATTAAATCGCACCCCAAACGTCTATAGTTTGACAAACACTAAGAAACAATGTATCTGTAGTTGAAAGTTGCAGCAAGTATAAGGCTATTATGAAACTGGTTTCAAGAGACTTATACAGTGTTACACTGCTGTAAGAAAATTATCGCTGGGAAGGGGGGTACTTACCCACATATGAGAAAAAGTCCCTTTATATTATGTGATTCCCCAGACAAAGCTTTTATCACTTACAGTAAAAGAGATGTCAGCAGCAGGTTGAAACCAAACCATATTACACAATCTCAAATCAGACATACAAAACTAATTATTAACTGTCTATATGCTATTTTACCTTCAGTTTGGACACATCAGCATTAAGCACAATTTTTGTCAAGTAAAAGACAGACATTTCCTCTCCATCTGGTCTGGCCTTGGAACAAGCAAGGTGGGAATGACACCTGATCTCAGCATGTCAAGTTTTACTTGAAAAGAGAAAGCTCCCACAGGAATCCCCTTTAAAGCACTCAATACAAAACGCTTTGACGATTTTCTCATGCCTGTCTATGAAGCAACTGCAGATGGTGCTTTTTACTGTTCATCCTTCCACAACACTCCAGCGCAGACCTTTCTCACTACTTGTTTTGCTGTGCTGCAGCGTTACTCGCGCTGAGCAGGCCAGCCCGTCCCCCCCGAGCATCGCGGCGCTCTCCGCCCCGGCCCGCGAGGCCAGCAGGGCCCGCAGGGGCCCCGCGCTGTCACCGGCCAGGCCGCAGCCCCCGCCGCCCCCAACGGGACGCGTCCCCGGCCCGGCCCGCCCGGCCCGGCCCGGCCGCTCCCGCCGCACCGTGACCGCCGGCCCGCCCGGGCCGCCGCCGCCGCTCCCGCGTCCCGGCCGGGCGCCAGCGAGCCCGGCAGCGCCAGGCCGCGATAGCGGGCCGGCTGCCCGCGGGGGATGGAGCGGGAGCGGGTCGCGGGGCCGGCCGCCCGCGGGGTTACCTCGGGCAGAGGCCGGGCGGCGGCCCCGCGGGAGCCACTCACCCACATCCTGGTCGAAGGGGTTGGTGGCGAAGAGCGGCATCGCGGGGCGGGGGGCGCGGGGCGGCCGCCCCTCCCGGCAGCGCGGCGGCAGCGGCGGCGGCGAGACGGAGCAGCCCTCGGCGGCAGCGGCGGCGGCTCCTCCTCCCGCCCCGGGCAGCTCCGCCGCCACCTCCTCCCGGGGCCGGCGCCGCCTCCCGCGCAGCACGCCGGGAACCGGGGCTGGACCGGCCGCCGCCGCTCGGCGTTCCGCGGGGCCGCGGCCCCGGCCTGCCCCACAGCGCCGGGCCAGGCATCCCTAGGCGAAGGTTTATATTATTTACTTGTGCGGAGCTCTTTCGTCCTCCGTACTTAGGAGGCCCAGGTTTTGTGCCCAGACATGTGCTTTCTGTAAAAGATTTTTGGAGCTTCCCTGTACGTTGGGCTTATTGAATATTTTCATTGGTAATGCCATCCTGCTGGTGACATGGGTAGCCTGACAGCCAAGTGCAGGCTGGTGGTTTGTGCCAGCATCTCTCACAGCACAGCACGGGAGCCCAAACACTTCTCTGCAGTCACATCCCGTGGAGATCAGTAGCTACCAGTCGGTCACAGGGCCTGGAATATCCCATGGCCTTGGGTCGCCTATCTTGCTGCTCCACTTTGTAAGAGTGTGTTGCTGGTTTCAGTGGGGTGTGTCCCACGTTAACAATATGACTCACAGGATAAGACACGTTCTGCCTATTCCTGCTATCACATAAAACTCAAGTCATTATCCTTAAGGCCTTCTAGTACTTCTCGATCACTCTGAACTAGTCGGGTTGCAAATTAAGTAGAACTGGGCTCATGTATACACTTGGGGGAAGAGTCAGACACAGAGCGATAAGGGCACATCACAGCCATGCAAACAAGAAATGAAAAAGGTACTACTACTATTTGCAGCACAGAAACACTAGATGCAATCAATAGCGCTAACCATGTTCAATAATGAATGTGATTGCATGCATTAGGCAGACTTCTGACACATCAAATGAAAACTGCACACCAAGCCTCTTCCCACGGGCATTTACAGTCACTAGGCACTTTGTTATTTTACTAAGGTTTTTCTTCCCAAATCTCTAGTTCTGCTTTTGTACCTATCCATAACAACTGTTTTCAGCAGCTAATGCAGGTCAGCATTGATCTACTGCTTAGAACTGACTACTTGTAAGGAATTGCATGTTTTCTTTGGATTCTGTCTCAGTTCCACGACATCTGCTAGATATTCTCAGAGGATGCTTTGCCTCCTCTCCATTCATCATCCCCCATTATATTCACTAAAGACATATGGTAGATGTTCTCTGAGCCTGTTTCATCCCTTCCTTTCTCATCCCTTCTTTCTGATGGGTTTCAAAATGAATTGTAGGAATCCTTTCAAAACAAGCAGAGCTTTTATGCAGTAGTCCTGCAGGAAGAGCTAACACAAGACACGTGAGGAACTGGGGTTTTAGACTGCCTTCTGCCTGAAAGCATTCCAACCCATCTTTACTTCCCAATACCCTACTCAATATTTTGAAAAAGATAATCTATACTCAGGAAGCATCTTAAGGCTCTGTAATCATTACTAATATTTTGATTCCATAATGATTTCTTTTACAGTTGGACACAGTGTGAAGTCCTTCCAAAACTCCATATTACATTACATATTGTGTGTCCCTCTTTTCCCTGTCTCATGGTTCTGGCATTTTTCTGTGGCACAGCAATGCGTGGTGGTTAGAGCACTCTCCCACAAAGTGTGGGGCTTCCCCTCTCAGACACAAATGGCTATGGAAACCAGCTTTTCCACCCTATGCGTGACTAGTGTAATGAATAAGCTATTAAAAACAGGTGTGTTAATCTTCCTTTACTGGATGTAGTGCAAAATGTAGGTATTATTTCCTACTGCTGCCTAAGTTAGCTATCTAAAAGCAAGGAAGTTCAAAGGTACAGGCTCAAATTGCATCTAATTTTGGGGTATCTACAGCTGAAAGAGAATGTAGCAACACTGCACTGCCTGTGCCCACAACTATGTGCTGCCACCACATTTCTCTTATTAGATTTGGAATTTGATCCATTTCATTTGTGGCTGCACAATCAGCTGATCCAGCTGAAAACTACCTCACTGCAGAAAAGTTCCTTGTTGGATCATGTCACACCTCTGACTCACCTTGGAATTAGATCAGGCATGTGAAGAGGTGGGAAGGCACAGCTGGGGACAGTACTTCAGCAGACTGGGTCAGGAAAAATAGGCATGTCCAGGGGATTATTCATCTGTTCTATTTTGGACCTCATTCTGAGGATGGCCTCTACAACAGTGACTCTGTTGATTTCACAGATAAGCCTATCTGCCCAACAATTCTCTGACTTAGGGCTTGTCTCTAGACACCCTTATAGCAGGTTTTAAATAGGGTGTTTTTAAAAAATGTGTGCTATTTTTGTCTGAAGTAAGCAATCGCATATGACTGGTACAGACATTTCTTCTTTCTTTGCACACTTCTCTTTTTTACACAGTACTGTTTTTCAGATACAGCTAAGAGGTCATAGAATCATAGAATGGCTTGGGCTGGAATGGACCTTAGATATAATCTAGTTCCAACCCTCCTGCCATGGGCAGCGACACTTTCCACTATACCAGGTTGCTCAGACCTCCATTCAATCTGGCCTTGAGCACTGCCGGGTTTGGGGCATCCACAACTTCTCTGGGCAACCTGTTCCAGAGTCTCACCACCCTCACAGTAAAGGATTTCTTCCTAATAAGTCATCTAAATCTACCCTGTTTCAGTTTAAAGCCTTTCCCCACCACAGAGCTGCTCCGCCCTCTGCTCATATTCATGGCCTCCTCTGGACTCAGTCCAGCAGGTCCATGTCCTTCTTATGTTGGGGTCTGCAGAGCTGAGTGCAGTACTCCAGATGGGGTCTCATAAAGGCATGTGTTCAGTTAATTTCCAGTGTAACACACTTCCTGGATTTTAAAGATGTGGCATACTTCTAAATTTGATTAAGTGTTTTATTTATGTTGTTGGTTTGTATAATTTATTACTTATTTTTAAAATTATAAGTAGAATTTATCCATATGAAGTTTAGTTCTGGATCCTGATGATATACAATGATTCATTTCCCTACAGTCTTCTGTAGGAAAGGATACTTAGGAACACTAACTTGTAAATAACAATCTGCTAGTGAAGTTCTAATGATCTTTACAATCACTCCATTGACACCTATCTGCATTAGACATGCATTTTCTTAGAGGAAGGCAAAACAGTTGTGGCTGTGGAGGTCCACTGCAGTTCCAGTTTACTGGGGTAGTATTTTACTTGTCATGCCCATTTATTTTAGCATATATTAGTTTTATAGCTGCTGCATTGTAAAAATAAGGTGTATGATGCCAGGAAAAATGTCAGGGCAATACACTTCTATCAAGGAGACAGATACAAAGAATAATGATTGGCTCACAGATCAGTCCCACTGACCTTTATTTTAACTGCATTTTCATTATAGTCCACTGTGTACATTGCTTTTGGAACTGGAAGCTGTGAAGAAATGATAATCAAAAGAAAAGAGAAAGGTTCAAAATAGAGCAAGTGCCAGCAGTCCATTTAATCACAGCTTTTGTCTTTGACAGGGCAAGTACAAAATGTTTTGGATGGCATACAAGATGCTGTAATGCATAACAATATGATGATATGACTAAGACAAAATTTTTCCCAGTTACAGGTCACATGTAGATGTTTTAACTACTGGACCACAGTGATTTACTTCCCATCTATAATCTTCTTGCACATGCCTTAATATTTTGCAAGTGTCCAAGTAGCATGGGTTACAGTATTCCTATCTATTTTGTTATATAGAGAGAATATATGAAACATATCAATACAATAAGTCTGGTGTCTGCTTTTATATAGGAAATCAGGCTATGATTACTGCATACTTATGAAGTATGCAGGTAGGATTATATGACGCATGTAACTGGAGTTCCTTCAAATCCATGTAATCTTAGAACTAGGCAAAGATTCTAGTAATGAATTTTATAAAATAATTCACTTTGCCCTGACCACATTAAAAATCGTGATGTGCAACTTTCTACTTAATATTTGCACATAGATGCCAGAAAAAAGGGTTTATATATTCCTCAATCTCTCTGAATTCAAAGCAGTACTTGCAAACCAACTCACATAAAGTAATACTTCATATGTTTACACTGCATTTTTTTAATATGATTTTGGATAACAAGTTCATTGAAGTCAGACACAAAAACGTGTTTATGCTATTTGCTTTAGTAATCTTATAGAAATGTGTTGTGATATACCTGTAAAAGGCAGATAATCTGTAAGGTGCTGGCTGCTAGGATCTCTGGGTGCCTGGGCTTCCCTGCAGATGCTGGCCTGGAGCATCCCTCTGTGCCAGCTTCCCGACACTGCCATAGGGAACCACTTGTCCTAGTGCTTTTTTTGGCACAAACACCTGTTCTCAGTGTGGCCAAACTGACTACACCCAATATGGTCACTTTTTCTTGCTGATAACTCAGACCAGTTTTCAACCAATGATGTGGTTAAAATTAATCTTTTTGTTCTCCACCACTCTGTGAAGAAGGAAATAGAAATACTTCCACTGACCATAACGGGCCTCAGATTGGAACACTACTCATTTGATAAAGAGCCCTTTCAAACTCAAGTTCCTGAAATAAAACTAACTAACAAGCTTAGATTGTGCGTGCTCTGAAACTAAGAATGGAAGCAGTCTCCTCTATAGAGAACGTAGTTCTCACACAAGCAAGCTACCATTGAAATGTAAAGAATATAACACTTATATATAAGTGTTTTTTGAAACCCTGTGAAAAATTTTCCTGATACCTGTTGGGCAAGGTAGCAAAGCTTCTTTATTTAAGAAGAATATTACTTTCATTGCATAATATAGAAAAGGGAATTTAAGGATATACTTATGCTAGCAGTTAATTTCCAAAGTGTATTTTATTTTAAGCATTATATATATATATATATATATATATATATATATATGTATATACACACATACACACACACACACACACAATTAGAATAGTAGAGTGGAGTTAGCCAGTGTGCAGTGTGTAAAGATGCCAGCTCACATCACAGATCACATAATATCTAAAATATCCCATAAATAAAGTAATTGTTGTACAGAGTTCAATCAGTCTGTTATAGCAAAAAATACACCGAGTTTGAATAAATCAAAAACTCAGATAAACCAAACACAAATGAGCAGTCCAGTCATCTGCCTTGAACATGAATTTGTTCTTCAGTGTTGTAGTTTGCATTATGGTTTTGTTCCTGGAGAGGATTAAATAGAACAACACACAAGGGCACCCCAGAGTGGTGCTTTTCAGAACGTTAAATAAACCTGAGGGTTTCAGAATCAATAGTTTTCATATAAAGATTTCAAAATGTTCACACTAGAATTTTTGTATTTTTATAACAGAAATAAAAAATTCCACTTCGTCTTGTGTTCATGACATTTCTTTTTCATTGCTGACTACTGAGATGTACAGTCAGAGGCTTAATATGAATCATTTCTTTTGCAGTAGCAGTGCAAAACTCCAACTGCTTCAGAAGTGCCAAATATGAGCAGATCTTCTAGTTCTTCCCACAAGATTTACGCAATTCATTCTACATCAGGTCTTTTGAAAACATCTTCTGTCAAATTCCTAGCATAGTAAATTAAATAACAGATATACACACCTGGATGAATGTACAAAAGGACACATACATAGTGTTGCTCAATTTAGTCATAATTCTGTTTACTTGCATTTATCCTTGAATGCCTCACTGATTCCTACATACTATAAACCTAAAATAGTGTGCAAGTACTATATATAAGTCTCTTGTCTAAACACATGGTTCTTGCAGTGTGTTGGGAACATTAACTGAAGAGAGGGCAGAAGGACAAGCAGAATTTAAGCCATTAATTTTTTTAACAAATTCTCCTTGTCAGGATTTTAAGTTACTCTCTAACATTTAACTAATCTGAAGTATAAAGGTAATTCTGCAGGGTTCATATGAAGTAGTTCTTTCAGCATTTAATAGTAGATAACCTTCCCCTGTGATAGTGGAGCTGCTAAGTCATTATATTATTTTCAGAGCACTACAATTTTTCATTTCATGGAAGCGTTCTCATCTATTGAATAGATACATTTTGTAACAAAACCCACAAAACACTGTAGAACATTTCATTAGAAACTAATCTCATAAAAGCTTTACCTTGTATTTCTGGAAATAGATTGGAAGTAAAAACGATTCAGCTTTATAAGTTTTTGAATATCTATTTGTGCAATAGGCATCTAGAAGTAAAATATATATTGATAATATCAATCAAGAAGAAGACCAGGAAAACCACTCATTTTTGTAACAACAGTAGAGCAGTGTTGATGCTTTGGTGCTACAGTGAGTAAAGGTAAACTGCCAGGGAAGGCTGAGAATGAATATGAAACATAATGATGCTCTCACCTACAATACAAAAGACTTTGACCTGACTGTCTTGAAATTTATTAGGAAAGTTGATTTGTACTTGAATAACAGCAAAGTTCATCTCAACTGATAAGCCAGTCACAATTGATTTTAAAAGCTGATTTAAATAATGCAATCAATGTATAAGCCTATTCACTTCCATTAAATAAATTTCTGTATGTAAAAAAATCTGTCTTATGAATCATTTTGAGGTTTTTTTCTGGGGTCAGAAGGTGCTAGCCAAAGTTGAAATATTAGATCAAATAATTTTGCCACTAGGAAAGAACATTATTTCTAATTAAGATACTCTACTTAATGCTTTGAAAATAGCTGACACTTTATCAAATTTAAATAAAGGATTCAGGAAATACAGAATAGTAACCACAAATATATACATTGTAATTGGCAGAAATCATGATTTAAAAAATAACAATTGGAAACTTAGGAAAAAGAAATTACGTGTCAACTAATTTATTGCAATTTCCGGAACATGTAATTATAAAAACATATTTGAAAAAAAAGGATTAACATAACAGGTTTTAAAAATGCTGCTGAAAAAATGTCACACAGGAACTACCAAGGATATGAAGTAGCTACAGATCAAGGAATAAAATATCTCCATGGATTAAAACATGGGAAAAGGAAACAAGGAGCAAGTTTCAAGTTTGTTATAGCAAAATTAGAGCAGTGGGGTGTTTATGAAAGTTCTGTAATAAGTTTTGTGCTTGATACATTAATAAATGGTTGGGAAACATAGACAAATGTGGGATGCCAAAACTAGCAAATGAAACAAAATGTTTCATTTATTTAAATTTACAAAAAGGTTATGGGGATATTCAGAAAGTTCTCATCAATTGGGTAAATGTGTAGTGTGATTGCAAGAGAAACTGTAAGCCCATAAATAGTAACCACAATACTAGGGCAAACACACTGACATGCTTGTCCTCACCAGTAGGTTCTGAATTGACTAAATTAACTGAAAATTGACAAACCCAGTCATCATTACAGATAATGTGTGCATCCAAAATCAATAAATTTGATCAAATAAATAGGGAAAGGAAAGCAATACAGAATTCTAATGAGAATTAGACAAACATTGTTTATGACATTTCTAAAGATTCTGCGCAAAAGCACGAAAAACATCCAAGGAGGGATTTAAAAATGAAAATGTTTACTTCAGAGATGAAATAGGATTTGTTTCCTCAAATCTGCTGTGGAACAGTGTCGAAAGAAAAATGGCAAAGGACAGCTAAAAGTAATAAAAAATAAAAATTAATATTAAAAAATGGGATCGGGTAATACCTCTCCATGGATCATCATTTAAAGTGAGAAAGTCTTCATCAGTTAATGAAGTCATAAATGGATGAGAAGAAGTGGAATTCAAGTGGGAAAAGGGTGTAAGTAAAATAGCAGGAATATCCAGACTAAAAATAGTAAAAATAGAAAATATTCTGGAAAGCTACAGTATAAACTACCTTATAGCTGTTACATTGAGATGACATGTAGGCTCAGATTAACCTGTATTGGCAAAAACTTCTGAGTTGGGTCATTTAATCCTGTGCGTATGTTCTTTCATCCCAATTTTTTAACTACAGGATTCTCAAACTGGATTATATTTATGACTTGAACACAAAAAGCATCTGTGTATGTAAAATATTGGTACATACTGTAATCTTACTAGCATATACAATGTGCTCTTTTGCCAACTACCCATGTTGCATGCTATACATTTACTGTTGCCAGTGGGAGTGTATTTTGAGGCTGAAAGATGAACATCTGCTTGTGCAATTTGGTGAGGAGGGGAGACTTAGGTTTTGTATGGCATATCTGCTTATCTTTTACGTGAAGGCCCTCAACCTGAGCCATCCAGGTGTCTTCAACATTGGGATACCTGCCCCATCCTAAAGTAGATAGACTTGGACTCTTTAAATTCTACTGGACAAGTGACATTTAAAAAGATACCCTGACCCAGTTTCGGAATTCTCCTGTCTGTGTATGCCTGTGTCCAAGGTATTTGGGCTGAGTGGCCATGGTCACCATGCTTAGCTGCGGAAATGAGGAGCCTGCCCCAAGTAGTGAGCACCATCCCCAGGCTAGCAGAGACTGAGCGAGGTGTGAGGACAGAAGGTGCAGCCCGCACCTTTGGGGGGGTCATGCCACATCGGCTTAGCTCAGGCTAAGGCTGTCCCCCTTCCAGAGCCAGCCCCAACAACGCTACCTGTGCTGGCTTAGCTCGCTTGGGCACTTGAACAGAGAGTGGACTTAGAAGATAACATGCATATTCAAATGTCATCCTTCAGTCTGCCAGCTGGGTGCTCTTCAGGCCCTCGGAAGAAATTTACCCCTTCTCAGGTGTGGGTCCCAGTCTTTCTCGTGTATTGAGAGTCTTTTTATGGAGACCTACCAGGCTCCCGAGGTCACCCTGGCACGTGGCTGTTTGACCTCTGAGCTGGGGGCCTGGGAGTATTCCCACCGCTCGGTCTGACCAGACTCCCAGATGTTCAACCTCAGACACACATTTCTGTGTTTCCAAGAACTGCGCTATTTTCCGTCACTTTCTCTGGGGTGGGCTGTTCCCCCTGCTGCTGCCTGACGGTCAGCAGCAAGGCCGGGTACCATCCGAGCCGGAGCTCGCTGCCGATGGAGGCTCTCCCGCCCCCGCAGGCTCGGTCTGACCCGGGGAGCCCCGCGGGGCGGAGGGAGGAGCGCGCAGGGCCATGTGAGCCGCTGGCGGCGGCAGCGGCCCTGCGGGAAGACAGATGGGGTGAGGGACGGCGCTCGGTCCGGCTGTCAGCGCGGCCCCAGCCCCGCCGCGGAGGGAGCCCCTCCTCCCCGCCGTGTGCGCCGCGCTCCCGGCCGGGCAACCATGGCGTCCAGCGAGGAGGACGGAGGCGGCAACGGCGCGGTGGAGGAGAAGGAGAATGGCAAGAAGAAGAAGCTGGGCGCCCTGGCCACGACCTGGCTCATCTTCTACAACGTCGCCATGACCGCGGGGTGAGCGGGCGCAGGCGGCAGCGCGGCGCCTCCGCGGGGCGCGGAGCGGCGGAGCCGGGGCGGCGCGGCCGGGGCGAAGCGGGGGCCCGGCGGGGCCGGGGGCGGCCGAGCGGGAGAGCCGGGGCGCGGGGGAGCCGGCGGCAGCAGTGCTCTCCTCGCCGGCCGGGCATTGCCTAATACGGTGCAGCGCTGCCAGCCGCCGGCGCGTCACCCCGCGCCCGCCGCGGGGTTAAGTATAGCCGGCACCGGCATGCCGGGCGGGGGAGCCGCGTCCCTCGGCGCGGCCGGCCGGATGCGGAGGGGGCTGCTGGCCGCCCGCGGGGCGCTGCTCGGTGCCGCCGGGGCTTGCCGGGCCGGGGTCCCGCGCGGGGCGGCGCTCGGGCCGGTGCAGAGCCCGCCCCGGCTCCCGGCAGGCTGAGCTGTCCAAAGCCGGCGCGGCCCGCGGCGCCCGCCGACACTGCCGGTGAGCGGGCACCGGCGGAGGGGAAGAGCTGCGGTAGCCCGGGAGGCTCACTTGAGCTTGTGCTCGGTACCGCGAGGCTTTGCTGTGAGGAAAGCGGTATTTATTTTGAGTAACAGACCATAGGAGCAGTCAGGTTTATGTTGTTCGAAACATATTCTCACTTCTTGAAAATTTTCTCTGTTCACTAACTCTTGGGGGTAAAAACCCCAATCTGTTAATTTCCAGATGCTTAGAAGAAAGCTAAGAATTGAAAATTTTATGACTTCTGGAGTGATATTCATCATGAGAACAGTTTTACTTTGGTTACCAGTGGGTGATTTCTCCGCCCTTTGAATCCCACGGATTAAAATTGACACACCGCAGTTGAGGCGGGAGCTCAAACACTGATGGGAAAAGCCAGGAATGTGATAGTAATGGCTTTCTTCTCACTAGCAACTGTGAATCTTGAATATATATTCAAGTCTGTTCATATATTACTGCAGCACTTTTTGAAAAGTCTTTCATATAATTTTTTTCCAGCTGGCATTTAATTCCCAGTCTTGTGCTCCAGGTGTGAATTTGCTAATGAAAACTGACTCTTGCCACTCTCTTTTATATCTCTCTAAAAGATTATCAAACCATATTAGTTTTGACCTTAGGTGCTGCTTCGGTATCTCCCACTTCCTTCTCTCCCATTTTCCATTAATATCAAAAGGAACTAAGACATGCAAATCAGATATTTTATGTGGAAACGGAGAAAAAAAGAGATAGAAATAAGTTCTTATAATTGTTTATGGGTACAATTTAAGAGAAAAATACATATTTCAAATACAGCTATACTTAACAGAGGCATTACACAAGATAAATAAGCAACTAGAACAGTATATATATCCAGTTGTCCAGGCAGTGCAATATAGCAAAATGTTTCTGGAATTTTAACAAACCAATGCATAACTACATGTTAACAACCATTACAATAAAGAAAATTGCATCTTATCTAAAACAGATTTAAGGGACTAAAATCTTTTTTGAAAATCCCAACTGGAGATGCTGCCTTTATTGTAGAATGTGTTTGCCATTTCCTGTTGATTTGTTATACTCAATATAAGGGCTTTCCTGAGATCCAGAGTCAAAGCCACTGACAGCTAAATAAATCCATCTACAGAAATTTATGTCCACATAAAAAAATCATTTGAGAAAAATATATTTTCAGTCTTTGTTTCTGAGTGTAGTCCAAGATTGCCTCTCTCTGCAATGCTTTGGTTGTGGAATGAGGTGCGGAAAATGCCTTGTTAGGTTAAATGTATTACGACTTCTCCATCAGAGCTGTTGCTGTCACATTTGTGCTGCCAGCTGGATGTAAACTCACTGTCACCTTCCTCTTGTCAGACACTTCCCTGTAAAACAGGGCGACTTCACTGTGAAAGACTACCAGTGATATTCTAGTAATTCCTCATTTCCACGTGGTGGGAGACCACCTGAAATAAATGCACTCATATTTAAAATCTGTTATAAAATGTAAGTAACACTTGCAGGGGAAAATTTTGGAGCGCTGACAGATCAGATTCATGGGCTTAAAGTGGAAAGGATCAAAGAGGGGAATCATTCCTACTGTGTGGGGAAGCCTGACTAGCTCCATGTGAGTTTGAAATGCTGTCATGAAGTGCTGGAATGGGGCACGCCAAGTGAACTGCATAGCAGTAGCCACCGTGAGTAGGAGTTGTTGAGGGGCTGATCCTGAAGCAGTGGCACCCGAGGTGAACGGGGAGCTGTCAGGATCCGCGTGGCTCTCACGCTGTTACAGCAGAATGGAGGCCAGAGATCTGTATTTCCTGGTACCCTGTTTCCAGTGTTAGCCTGTGCCTTATGCTTAGCGAGGAGTATAAGATGAGTTAAATATTTATCCAAACGTTTACATACATATTT
Source organism: Acanthiza pusilla (assembly GCA_036630365.1). Lineage (NCBI taxonomy): Eukaryota > Metazoa > Chordata > Aves > Passeriformes > Acanthizidae > Acanthiza > Acanthiza pusilla. The sequence goes on along the minus strand of JAXCHO010000073.1, from coordinate 33,828,671 downwards.
CTCTGAATGTTAATAATCTATCTGAATCTGCCTCTGAGTATTTCTGAGACCCCTCTGCTTTGTCACTTGGGCCCTTCCTTAGCCAAAGCTCATGTCGCTGTAGAATATACTTGCTATGGCTTTATGGAAAATGAAAGGACTGAGTAATTCCCAGCAACATCAGAGAAGAAGTTAAACTAAAATTATTGTAATTTTTTATTTTTATTTTTACCTCTCAAAATAGCCATCCATAGCTCTGGTTATGTCTGTGTCTATATTAAAGAATTTTTGTACTTAGTCTTTTTCAATTGAAACCTGAAGTTTTCAGTCTTTTTGCTAGTATGACGTTTCAAGAATGAGGTATAGGTCTGAAAGGCTGAGAGAGTTGGTTTTTTTCAGTCTGGAGAATGGAAGGCTCCAGGGTGACATTATTGCGACCTTTCAGTTCTTGAAGGGTCCCACAATAGAGCTGGAGAGGGACTTTTCACAAGGACGTATACTGATAGTATAAGGCATAATAGTTTTAAACTGAAAGGGTCAGGTTTAGATTAGATAGTGGGAAGAAATTCTTTACTGTGAGGGTGGTGCGGCGCTGGCAGAGGTTGCCCAAAGAACCTGTGAATGCTCCATCCCTGGAAATGTTCAAAGCCAGGTTGGATGGGGCCCTGAGCAACCTCATCTAGTGGAAGGTGTCCCTGCCTACGGCAGGGGGTGTTGGAACTAGATAATCTGTAAGGTCCATTCCACCCCAATCAATCCTATGATTAAGGAACGTATAGTACACTGTTTTGAAAGCCTTAATTATATAAAAATGGGTTTATTATGTGGAAGGAATGCTCATGCCTTGGACTATTTTATGGAGTCTGGGCTGGTGGTGGGATCAACCCAGAGTTTAGAAGTTTATTTTTTTAATCTCAATTTCCATTCCAAATCTCTGTTTAAGTTTTATATCAAATTCTGCTGTGATTAAGAGATACTGTTACTTTTTCTTTCTTTTATATTGGAAGGGTTATTAGTTGGCATCATTTCTCAGTTTCCTAAAAAAGCCCAAATAAAATCATCCAACACCCTCAAATGTGCTGGTTAAATACATCTGCTTCTGGAAGTCAGGAGCCCAGAACACTTCGAGCCCAGAACACTTTGAGCACTTTGGAGTCTGATTTTTAAAGAACAATTCTCAACACTTTTGAAAACATAAGTGTAGTGGTAGCTTCATTTGGACAATCACAAACAGAATCATTAAGATCACTAGTCAGTCCTGAAATCGGTGAGTTGAGGGGCCATGAAAAATGTAAAGATGATGTGCATAAATTCTGCTCCTTTGCTTTTGCAAACTTGCAACCCAAACAGTGACTTCAGTGCCAAGTTCATAATGTGTTTTCAAATAACAGTATTTAATAGTTAAGGTGCAGAAGGATTTAATAGTAAAAATATGTGATCACTGCTAGTGAAAAGTCTGATGGTGGTTTTGGGGGGTTTCTCTCAATTAAGTCAATCCTCTGAAGGTAGCACGTTTTTCTCCATCCTTTTCCAAGTAAAGAGATGAGTGTAATGTTTACATAACATTATATAATATTTATGTCTAAAGATACTTTTGATGATCTAAGAACACTGACGAGTGAAGAATCAAAGATAATCCATGAAGAAAAATACTAAATTATTTACAATGCATGGATATTTTTAGAATTCTAATTTGAAATGTATCCATTCTCTTTCTTTTATAGGTGGCTGGTATTAGGTATTGCCATGGTGCGGTTTTATATACAGAAAGGAACACATAGAGGCTTATTCAGAAGCGTTCAGAGGACGCTTAAATTTTTCCAGACATTTGCTTTGCTTGAGGTAAATTTTAAACATTAGTTTGCTTTACTAGATGCTGCATATCATAGGCAAAACACATTATTATCCTGAATTTAAAATAAAAATATTATATTAATTCTAAAAGTTCTTTTTACTTTATTATTTAATGAAATTTTGGGGGCGGGGCAAGGTGATTACTTGAAACAAATGGGCACATGTTTTTCAGACTTAATTCTAATATTTCTTTAAATCAGACAGTGCCTGGGAACTACTTTGATTTGAGAGTCTTTTAACACAAAAGGCAAAATCTCGAAGGCATTACAGCCAGGAGATCAACCCTCTAGTGTAGCAGACATCTCATCACCATCTCAGAGATTATTCTGCTGCCTATTATTCTTTATACTGAACTTACTATCCTTCTGTGCCTTTCCTGCTTCTTCTTATTTTGAGACTGGGTTTACGTTCCCCATATAATCCATTGCAACGGGGTCTGTGCAAGATGTGCAAAGTATTCTTTGAGTAATACTTTAGCAAACTATGCACTGGTGGTCGCAGTTATGGTACCTCTATGGAGTGAAGCTGTTGGGTTTATCAAGCTCTTGCAGTTCTTTCCCAGGCACAAGAAAGAATGCCCATCTACATTTTAACTTTTTTGCTCAATATGCCTACAACATCTCTAGTTCAAACAACCATTAAAATCAAGTCACCAGCTGTATATAGGTTTTTGTGCTGTTAAACTTTCACAGTAAGTAGTTCTATTCAAACCTGCCAAAATAATGAAAAGCACTTCATTTGCTAATCATTACTGGCCAGAAAATACACTAGATCTAAAGCTTCATAGCTGCCATTGGCAAAAGTATAATAATGTTATTAATCTGTAATAAGTGCAGAACATTTTTAAATTGCTGTGTGTTTAGTTTTCCTTATATTACTTCCTCCACACTGTCCTGTAAAATTCTTCTTTGATTAAGGTAAAGGAAGGGAAGTTTACTAGTTGAAAAAAATGCTTTGTAAGTATCTAAATATCTAATATTTCAAATTAATTTGGAAAATAAATGTCTTTCATGTATTTGCACAGCTCAGATATTGAGCCTATCCCATCACTGATTGCCAGGGCTCTGCCATGTATTTTTTTAAGAAAGTTAGTAGGAGACAAAAAACAGAATTAACCCTAGGTTTATATTAATATCCAAATGTTTATATGGTAACTAGTAACATACTGCACGTCAGTAACCTCTGATTTATTTTTCTTTACAGGTAGTCCACTGTGCAGTTGGTGAGTTCTTTGTTTTAGTTTCTCCTGTAACTAGTTAAAACATGAATTGTGAAACAGAGATAACATGTTTCTCTTTTTAAGGAATAGTTCGCACATCTGTGCTTGTGACTGGGGTCCAAGTGAGTTCAAGAATCTTCATGGTGTGGTTCATTGCACATAGTATAAAACAGGTATGTGGGTGAGCAAATTACGTCTTGATTACTTTTAAGGAGAAGCCTAAAGGAATGCAGTTCCCATTTCACAAGGAATACCAATTTAAAAATTAATTCTATTCCTACAGAGAATGCTTATATACTTGAGCGCAATTTTGGAAGTTTGGGTTACAAAACGGGATTTGTGTGATTCTTTCCAGGAGACTGAGTCTGGTCTTAGCTGTGAATCCACAGTGTCTTCGGCATCATGCCCTCTGTGGTCTGCCTAAGTGAAATCAATGACTGCTCCTATTATTTACAGGCAAAACTACCCCAGCGTTACCCGCTCCCTTTAAAAAATTTTAATTAGCGCTCGCTGAATTGATCTAAATAAAATGTAAATTTATGTATTTAAATTTATGTCTTAAATTGAATTCACTTGGATAAACATGGTTGCAATCTTGCAATTTTTTTAGAAACCTTCTCAAAATTGTAATGTTATGGTAGTAGTAGCATTTGATGACATCCAGCATGTCACAATGGCACTTAAGGACCTGTGTAAATGACAATAGTTTATTTGCCTGGCTTTAGGTGGCTATTGTAAGTCTAGTGATCCATTAGCAGAACGAAACAAGCAGACTGTTCACAGCTAGGAGGTAGGACATTAGGTTCCGTTTGTGAGGTGTGCCTCCTGGGAAAGGCATGTAAAAAAAGTTAAGTGATGGATTTTGTGCTCCTGAATTTCTTCAGAACTTGAAAAGCTGAGCCATTAAACTGTCTCACCAGCAGATGGCACAGGCCTTTCTGCAGATGGATTATCCTAGCACCTGCCTCAGTTATCAAATCTTCATTTCAGTTCACAAGAGGTCTTGTTTTCTACACTGCATCTTTTCCTTTACTATCACTTTCTTAACACGGAATAAATTAAATAGGCTTTTCGTGGGGATTTTTTTTGTTTGTTTTGTGTTTGTTTTGTTTGGTTTGGCTTCTTGTAAGCTAAGTGTTTTTATTTTTTCCTTAAGGCAAAATGTCTCAAAGATTAATAAGATTTTTATATTGAATGTTTACACATGAGCTGGACTATAGCACTGCATTTCACCATTTTTTATTATCTGCAGTAGACTAAATCTTTAGCATATCCAGCAATTTCTTTGGCCAAGCTGTGTCCAAGAAAAAATACATCTGAGTGTATGTCTGATTGTATTTCACGCTGTTATCGCTTAGCAGGCATGAATGTTCAGGGTCACTTTAGGTGGTGAGAGGCACGTCAGTGATAATAGCCAGAGCCAGACCTCCCCACTTGACTGCAGATTTGCAAGGCAGCAGATAGGAATTCTCTGCATACTTATTTAAAGCTCTTCTGCTTGGATTTAGCACTGTGACATGAATCCAAGCTTGAGTTATCAATGTTTGCCTCTAATTGCATGAGGCAAAGAACAGCCTAATTCTGTCTTTTACCTTTGCTTATTTGTTTGGATGTCTTTGCACTTCAGTTGTTGCTATTTGTTTGTGATTTCGGTGCTATTTTTGTATCTCCATTTTTTTACTGATGTTGATGAGATTCTTCTGCTAAAAGTGCACCTTCTTTGACTGACACATTGAGGGCGCGATTTTATGAGCACTTAAAATTCTTCTTGATTTTTGACAGAGTTGTGGATTTTCAGCATCTTGAAGATATATTAAACTTTCGAAAAATCATTTCCCTTTCTTGTAATTTTAACAAAACTTGTGTTGCTTTATTCTATTTCACAGACATCCCTGGAGCTTTTCAGCCTTCAGGCATAGAAGTGTATTACAAAATTCCTCCCCTCTTACAGAAAAGAAATTACTTGCGTGTTAATTCTTCTTCACAGAAGGTAGTGTTTGTAATAGATCCCCAGGTGCCTTCTTTGTATTTGGGGACTTTTGTTTATTTTTTCACTCAGAGTGAAAAAGACCTGGTGTTTTGAAACAGCAGAGATGTGCTACCTACTGATGAGGCAGTTTAATGACTCAGAGCTTAAATCTTACACAAGATTGTTGAGTGAGTTTACCCAAAGCTCCTGATCTGCCAACTACTCTTCTTTTAGTGAGCCATCTGTGCTCCAGCGCCTTAACTATCTGAGAGCTCCCTGAAGTCTGCCAAACTTGATCTTCTGTGACCAGGTTCCAGTTAGAAGGTTATATAAAGCAATTCCTCTTGCCTAAAGTTTCATGGAGGTGTGCATCATACATTGAGGAAGTAGCAAGATAAAAAGTAAGAGAAAGTCTATGAAATGGAGTAGTGAAATGCAGAATGATTAAAAAGTGATTTTGAGAAGGACATATCTTCTGTAGCATTCGTTTGTTCTTGCTGTTTTGAGGAGTAAGAAGGTAAACAAGTGGGTCAACCACAAATAAAAGAGGGATAGTTAGATAGCGGAAATGCAGGTAGAGAATAAAGAGGAGCAATAAGCATAATAGAGAGTTTTGTATTTTTTTATTTGCATAATGGATAAAGATCGCTCAGTTGGCAAATGTCTGTATGTTAGTAAACACATATGATAATGAACTGTACATGGTAATGGTTTCAGCATATCACTTTTGTGCCAAAATTTACTTTCTTTACAAGATATTGGTTCTACTCTATGTATCTTAAAGAGAAGCCTGTTGCAGATTGCCCAGAAAAGAAGCTTAAGGATGAAGAAAATGTTGGTTCTTTATACTTCTGCAGATCCAGAATGAGGAGAGCGTTATTCTTTTTCTGGTCGTATGGACTGTGACAGAGATTACTCGATATTCCTTCTACACATTCAACCTGCTCAACCATTTGCCATACTTCATTAAATGGGCCAGGTGGAGATGCCTTGCACTTAAGTTTCTCATGATTCTGTGCATGTTGGTTTCACGCATGCTGAACTAACACACAGGAGAGCAGATGTTTGAGCTTTGGTTATGCAGCAGCAAAGTGCAAGTCGGTTGCTTTCTGTACTCTGGATCATTGTTGCTTGGTTTAAAATATTAAAAATATTTTAACTGAAGCTTTCGGGATATGGTTTTTTTCTTTGCTTTTTGAGCCTCACAGTTTAAACTCTGCTTTCACTTACTCATTTTTTTTTCTCTATCTTTGGAGTCATCTTTTAATTTACAGTATGACTCTTTATGATGCTCTTGAATACAGTGCCCAAAATTGAGCACCTGTGCTAGGCTTTGTGGGTGCCAGTTCTTTGAAAATGTGGCAGTTGTTGTCAGTCTGTGTTACTATTACTTTATGAGCAGTTCTGCTTTATCAGAGCTTTTGTAAGATTATATCTGTATAGTGAAGTTAAATACTGACTTTGTTTAGCCCACCCAAAAAGCGTGTTGCATATCAAAACTATTTTGATTTTGAAGCGTACTTAAGCTTGGCCACTAGATCACATACAGTTACAGAAGCTGTGTATTTATCAAGAAACCTAACTGGAATAGTATTCTATGTAGTCATTATTTGAGAAAGACATGTAAGACAGACTAAGGATAGAAGAAGGTTAGAAGAAAAATATCTAACCTTCATTCAGTGCAAGCAACTTATTTGAAAGAGTTTGTTTTTTCCCTTTATTTGTGTTTTATAGATAATGCAGGTTTGATGCTTCTAATACACTTCTTTATGTCTGATATTAATGTCCATTCTTATAAAACATTATCTTTTTGCTAGTGCCTGAGGTGAGAGACTTGTTTATGTTTAAGCTTAATGACAAATTTAAAAATACTCAGATTGGTTGTCATCAGTAATTTTTTATATAGACTTCAGAAAGAGAAATGCATTCAGAACATACTACATTGACATACTACATAATGATTTTTGCCATCAGGTCAGTGTGCCTTGAATAACAGGATTTTGTTTCCATAATATAGACAATAGCGAAAACTGACATTCTCACAGAAGAGAGGTATGGTGAAATATTAATATAAACAAAACATTTGAAAAGGTATTATTTTTTCATACAGTCCAAAGTATCCCATCAAGATTTATGGATAAACAAACAGCACAACTGGGCATAAATTCAGTGCCAAGAGAGATGGAATTTCTGATCTTTAGCTTATAACTGCATAGAGACAATTTGTAAGGCATCTGTTCTTTCTTATCTAATCTACATTCTTCCCCTAATCTGCATTCTCCTTGGTGCTGCCAAGCAATAGAACAAGAGGTAAAGGGCAGAAATTGATGCACAGGAAATTCCACCTGAGCATGAGGAAGAATTTCTTTACTGTGCAGGTGACTGTGCACTGGAACAGAATGTCCAGAGAGATTGTGGAGTCTCCCTCACTGGAGATATTCAAGAACAGCCTGGACACAATCCTGTGCCATGTGCTCTGGGATGATCCTGCTTGAGCAGGGAGGTTGGGCCAGATGACCCACTGTGGTCCCTTCCAACCAGAACCATTCTGTGATTCCCCTCATCTATGAGTCTTCTAAGCCCTTCTGCTTCTAGGAGAGCTTCCTGCTTAATTGCTGCTGTTTTGGATCTCATTTCTTTTGGTTAGGGAGTGCACACTGTACCTTTCTCTATGTGTGACAGCTCTCATTGCTATTCCCTTCATGAACTGGAGAATTGTTTCTTAGGAGAACCTGCATATCCATGGTGCACTGTGTGAAAGGACAGCACAAAGCCTATTGATTACAATTTTCATTTTGTCACTGCCTATGTGGCCTATGGCATTTAAACCATATTTTCTTTAAACTGGATGCTTTGCCTTTTATTCGAACATCACCTCACTTTAAAATGGATCTGATAAGTTTCTGGCACTATTATTTTCTCTTTTTATTCCAATTTCCATTAGTGGTAAAAACAGTATTCCCATGTTGTTGTCAGTAAAACAGGCTTCTGATGTTTTTCAACATTTTCATTATCTTCAAACAAATTGTAATACATACAGTTGACCCAGTGTGTGTGCATTGTGATGAAAATATGTAGGATCATCTGAATTTGAGATTCAGTCCTGATCTGAATCCTGTCAGTGACAATAAGAGTAAGATCGGTATATTTAAAAACAAAATATTATTGGAGACTAAAAATTTGGGGATTGTTTTATTGGAAAGACATAAAAACATTCTGATACGTCACTGTTTCTAAATAAAAGCACTGAGGAATGCATTCTCTGACAATCTAAGCAACTCTGTCAAAAGTAACTGAAACTGATATTCTATGCGAAGTCAGGATGTTGTCCTTGATTTTGGTGCAGGAACTACTGTAATACATTGCTGAGCCACTAATAATAACAAGAGAAAATTTTAAGGGGTGTTTCTCACAAGGTTCTTTTTTATTTTTCAATGCAGATACAACTTTTTTATCATTTTGTATCCTGCTGGAGTTGCAGGCGAACTGCTAACCATATATGCTGCTTTACCCTATGTGAAGAAAACAGGAATGTTTTCACTGAGACTTCCCAACAAATATAATGTCTCCTTTGACTACTATTACTTCCTTATTATTGTCATGTTCTCCTATGTGCCATGTAAGTACTATTTAACTGTAGAAATAGTTTAACAACATAATAATTATTCATCAGTGATGCTGTAAACACTGCCTGTATTAAAATTGGCTGAACACTTTCTACTATAAAAGCCTCTACTATAACAACCTATACTGCTTTGTGTTGTTCCAAGCTTCACTATGCTTTAATTGGTTAGACTGAAATTTTCTGTCCTGTGTCCTGCTTAGGAACATAAGCTGCCTTAAAAATTTCAGCAAAAATTCTAAAAATATTTCTCAGTAAAAGTAAAAAACAAAGTAAAAAAACCGTTTTGCTTACATACAGAAATGTCTGTGTCACTGAGACTTTCTAGTGCCACTCCCACTTTGAAGTAATGGCTTAAAAATGGTCCTGCAAATTGTGCCAGAGATTGCTATGGCTGTTTGCTACTAATAACCATTTACCTTGGAAAAATCATGATCCAAGCATGCTTAGGAAAAACTTGAAGCAATATGCTCCAAGATTTCATTTTCACAGAGATCAACCCCCCCAAACCTCTCTGAACATCTGCAGTCCCTGGTTTCATCAGTTTGTCCTTGTGCATACCAGAAGCCATGGAGACACCAGTACAGAGTCTCTGCTTTTCACTTCCAGTGTTACTTCCACTGCTACCTAAGCAATGAAGACAAGGAGAAAGCAACCTGATATACCAGATATTCCACCATGAATGGGGCTAGACCAAAAATAGGCAAATATAAAATTTAGGTAATATTAGTAATAGAATATATAGTAGAATTTTTTTAATAATCTGCACATTGAGACAGCAAATGTCTAGGGAGAGAAATTGAAAAGAAGGAAAATTGAAATTAAAAGGTCTGTAATCTGCATTCATGAAAGGTATTTATTTGAGAAGGTGACCTTAAACATGGACTTTGACAATATGCACGCATACTGAAATTTTTTGTCCCAAGAAATCACGAAGGCCAGCAAGGGAGATTTATGTTGGTAAAAAGTATTCTATGATAGCTTACTAACAGTTTTACATCTTTTTATGTAACTTAATGCTTCAGGAATAAATCTAGTTTTCTCGCCATTAAATGTAAGAATCAACTCTGTCATCAGGACAGTAATATAATAGATGACAGAGGGACAGGAAAGAGGGATCTCCTCACTTCAGACTTGCACAAGCAGGGTAGATTTGTATCCTCCAAGTCTTAATTCAAACATTCTTAGGACAGATTTGAAGGCTTCAAGCACTACCAGAATGTCATTAAATCCTGTTTCTACAAGGGAACCATTGGAGTGAAGTTCCGAGAACGCAGCATATTTATTCAGGGGGCCTTGTCTGAGCTTTGAATAATTATTGTTTTTTAAATCACTGCAGTGTTCATGACCTGTTATTATTTTCCTTAATCAACTGCACCACTGTGTGCCATAAGTTTTACTTGGTTCATCATTCTGCAAAATTGTGTTTTTCCATTATGTGATCTGTTGAATTTTTTCATCTAATTTGCTTTCCTTTATGCTTTGATCAAGTATTTCCACAACTCTACTTCCACATGCTGCGGCAGAGAAGAAGGGTGCTTCATGGAGAAGTGATTGTGGAAAAGGACGATTGAATCAAGCTGTGTAACCATGGTGCTTCTAGTGGAAAGGAGAAGAAAAGAGGGTAAAAACCCAAAACTTCCTCTGATTTTTCTGAGTCCAAGTTTTAAAACATGGAACAAGAATAAACAACTGTGCCTAAAATATCATGGGCTGTATTATTTTTCAAATTAATATGTTTTCAGACCTACCTTTTCATCCTCGGATTCACTTTGATTTTTGATTGTTCATTTCTTCAAAGAAATTATTTTCTTATTTTCAGTAGGTTGACAAAGCTTTAAGAATTAGAATAGGTGGCTACTGTGCCTTCTGTTATGAAAGTTCTGTTATGACCTGTAGTCATTACCAGGAACAGAAGGAGAGTTGATAAGTTGTACTGAAAGTGAGTCTTCTGGAAAACAGAGTGTAAATTAGGTAATGTTGTTTTTCTTAGGCTAGGTGAATTGAATGTTATTTAAGCTTTATATGAAGTAATACCTTTCCAGTTATAAGTACTGTAGCTTGTTCAATATTTTTTTGAATTACAGTATCACACTGCAGAATTCCAGAAGGACTTTTGAAAGGAGCTGAATTCTTGATTGTCAGTGCAAATTTAGACCTCCCTGTGTTTTCATTTGTAATTTTAAAGATATGTAGAATAATAGCTATCATATTAACTGGTTAAAAGTTTGTGCTGAGGAGTAGACAAGATGTGCCTGCCTTTCTCTAATCAGTGGCTGGAACAGGACTCCTTTGCAGAGGGAAGCTGATTGTCAGCAAGTTTCCTATTCTACATTTAAATTATGTATGCAGAAAAATCAGTATTGCATTGAAAAGCATGGTGAGATATTTGACTTCTTATAAATAGCTCAGCGGGATAAAATATATTTGAAATAGCATCTTAAAATATAAATTGTGCTTTGAATCATCCCATTGGGTAATTTTAATTGCTCCCTCCCCATTAATTGTTTATACTGTGCTGACCTAATTCTATGTTATGTCTTCAATAATCCGCAAGAAGGATCTACAGTATATTAAAAAAAGTTACATATGATATTACACTGTATGATACCTGAGTGAGAGAGGTCCAACAGATCAGACACAGCCTAAGAGATTCAGAGAGAAGGTGATGCATTTGAGGAAACTTGGATACTTAGTGAGAGAGAGAAGATGGAAATGCAGTCATGTGGTATGAAGCCTTGAAAACGTAGGCAGCAAACCTGTTTTGCTTTTGGCTTCACTGATGTCAAGAGAACAGTAGAGATGTGGAAGAGCTGCATCAAGCAGCTGGAACTCAGAATACTTGTGATTGCTGAGGTAATTTCTGGAGTACAGTCTTACATTTTGGCTACCTCAGGGATGAAGAATTGGTTACTCTTCTGAAAGATCAGAGAACAATAACAAAACTACTTGAAGTGAGAAAGAAGTCGGAAAGATTGAGTTGTTAATATGTATAATTCTTTGTTACATGACAAATACATGGAAGAGGTTTTCTAAGTATGAAGGTGTAGCTAGAACTGGTTATATGAATTTGAAACGAGGTAAAAAGCCAATGAATATCAGAAGGATCCTACCAATAACATCCATTAGGTTACGGAATGACACAGTAGCGCTATCAATGCATACAGTGTCTTGGAAGCTTTTCAGTTAGAGTTGGCAAGAGTTTGAACTGTGTACTTGAATAGACATTTCCATTCTTAGCTTCAATGATTCTATGATAATACAGCTTTTTTGAAATGTATAGATACACCAGAAAAAGGTGTATCAGGTAATTTGGTAAAAAAGCAAGGATTTGCTATATCCCTAATTTTCAAATTCTATTTTGTGCCTTAAATTTGTGATATTTATGCATGTCTTCATTACATGTAAATGAGTTTCCTTTTATATGACAGGTGCATAGTAGACTTGAGACAGAACAGTTGTATTACTTTAAATTTTAAAAGGTGTGATCTTTGTATTCCTTAAATTTCACACAAGGTGCTCTAATTTAACTTACTGCTTCTGTTTTATATGCAGCTAAAATTACCAAAAGTTTCAAATGTAAACTACATTTACAACACTGAATCACAAAGTAGTTGTGTTACATGTGTTCAGACTAGCAGTTGTATGTGTCCAACATTCTTTGAATACTGTTGTATAAACTCCACTTGCTTTTTGATCCATGAGGAACATACTGGTAGTTTTTGGAAATACATCTCAGTTAACAAGCAGAATAGTATGATAAATTGTGAGTAACCAAGATTAGATTAAGTTCTGTGTCTCTTTTTTTTACTGTCAGGGCAGCTCACTGAAGACCATAGCTTTCAATTCATTGAAAAAGCATTGGACACTTAAGGATGTGATTTTGAAATCCTTGATCAGATGAGTGTATCCCATGGATAGTATTCCTTCTAAAAGGGATGCTTGCACTATAAAGCTATATTATATTTGTTTTCATTGTGGCCTGAGGATATTGTCATATATTAATCAAGGAGCTATTTTTCATATCCTCCTGTGCATGTGAAATAAAAAAAATACAGCACTGTTTGCTACAATCTTGGGTTGCACTTCCATAAAGCAACAATGTACAAGGTAATGATACCATTTAAAAACTGATTTACCCCTACAAAACAGTCTTGCTAAATGTTGAAGGAATAAAAGTAAAGCTAAAAATTACTTACAGTATTACATTCAACATTTCATAAACCAGAGAGATTGCAATGTAGATTAGTTTACATGGCATTTACCTAAAAAAAGTAAGCAACATATTCTTTTCTTCCTTCTCTGTTTTGACTGAAACCTTTTGCTGAAGCCTCCTTTTCACAGAATCAGTAAGCTTGGAAAAGACCTCCAAGATCTCCAAGTCCAACTTTTGACTGAACACCACCACATCAACTGGACTGCAGCACTAAGTGCAATGTCCAGTCATTTCTTGAACACTTCCAGGGATGGTGACTCCACCACTCCCCTGGGCAGCCAGTTCCAATGCCTGTCCAGCCTTTCTGTGGAGAAATTCTTCACTGATGTCCAACCTGAACCTCCCCTGGCACAGCCTGAGGCCTTTGCCTCTTGTTTGGTTGCTATTCTGTTAACATACCTTGTGAAAGCTAGTGAGAATTGCAGGTAAAATCTTGCTATTGGCTTCAGATGGGCTAGGACTTTATCCTAGGTAGCTTATTTAAATTTCAATATAACATTATGAAACATTCAATTAAGCTGTTAAATGGACATTAAAACTGAAGTATGATTTTCATATGGTGCTCTCTTTCCAACTTCTTTTTTACATCTGTCTTTTTTGTCTTCCTCTCTGTAATATTCCTAGTTTTCTAAAGCATTTAAATCCTCCTGTTTATGCAAGATTAGGAATGTATTCAAACATCAGCATCTCTAATGTTTTCATGTAGTCTTTAACAAATTGTTCTTATAAAGATATTTTCTTACTTGTTCTATATATGCCTTCTGAAATGAATTCATATAGAGCATGGCCTTCTGAAACTTTTGAATGGCAGTACCCAGGAATAGGGAGATTCCTTTTAATCAGGTGACATTTCCTACTATTGGTGGAAACAGAAACTCGCCATCCTTTTTATAAACTCCACCTGAAAGCAGCTGGATTTCTTAAGGTTCTCCCCAGCACTCAGGAACTGTGAAAAGCTGTTTTGGGACAGATTGGGTTGTTCCACAGCTCAGCCCAGGATGTTTGGAGGTCAGATCCTGGCTTCAGGGCAAGGGCAGCAGAAAGAAATGTGGTGCTGAGATATGGCATCTTGTAGGTGATCTGCCAAGGCGTCACCATTGTGAGCAGTAATTGATAGATGTCATTTCTCTCCGCCCGCAGGATGTGAGATGAGAGGAAGCTCAGTGTGCTCTCATTGCCTTCTGCCTAGGGAGCTCAGGAGATCAGCTGGGAGGATCTGTGTGCACAAAGGGTGTGTTACCAAAAGGGCTTTTCTGCTCCACTCAGCTATCTTTTAGCTGTTGGCCGGTAGGATTTGCTCTCTGTTGGCCTGGATGGGTGAGATGTTCTAGTGTGCCGGGATGGGTGCGGCACACGGCTCCCGACAGCGCAGCCACAATTACCTGCCTTGGAGAGATGGTGTGGGTGCTGTTTCTGATTCCCCCTGAGCACAACATCTCGCCAGGTTCATGTTATGGATAGATTGCAAGGCTAGTTAACGGGGCGATGCATGGACACCTTTTCTGTGGCCAGATGGAACCTACCTTTTCTTACTGAGATAGAAATATGTGCATTTTCAATCTAGGTCTAGCTACTGCTCTGACTGTGGTACTCGCCGTCTTTGCAGTAGCTTATTTCAGTGGATATTTGGATATGTATATGATTGCTAAATAAATCAGAATGAAATCAAATCACAGCCATTATAATAATTTATAATTTTGAATTAGTTGTTACGTTAAAAGTTTTTGTGAATTCAGCTCTTGCTTAATCTGCCTTCGGAAGAAAAAAAGAAAGGAAAGTTAATACAAATAAATGTTCCTTACTAGGCAGTAGGGCTTCATAAATCAAAATTTTCAGGCAGGCAAACTGGCTGCAGTTCATAAAGGATTGTTTAAGTGGGGTTTTTTTAACAAAAAAGTTGAAAGCTTTTCTGAAAATCAGAGTTTATTTAATAATGTATATTTTAAAATGTGCTGAGACTTACTGTATTATTTATTACCAGTTTACAATTTAAATTCATGCTGAACCTACAGTTTTTATAGATGATTAACCGTAGCCCATTAAAATGTTTCATTCTGTGTTCGTTACAATGGCTGTTTAAAGAACAAACTCCCCATTTTTCTGCAGAGCTCTGCATTCTCTTGCTCAAGTGAGTTGCAGCATCATTATTGCCTGTGATGCTTTGCCAGGCTGCTCGAGTGGCAGGTCTGTGTTTGCCAAGGGAGCTCCATGAGCTCGCTCCCAGGAGGGCACAGCTTCACAGTGGGTGGCACTCTCGGGTCGATGTCAGGCACTGTGTGCCACTGGTGCCACTCTCGGGGTCTCGAGTGCCTTTAGTAGGACTGACAGCTTTACAGATGCCCCCAGCCGATTTATCCCTCTGACTTCCCAGCTGGAGAAGACCTGTCTGGTGAACTCTTAGGTCTCAAAAGTAGATCTGACAAGTGAGCTGAGAGCTGTACTGAGAGAAACTGTGGAGAACTTGGATGTTGGGTGACTCCAGCCCTCTCCTAGGAAGTTGCTGTCGATTTCACACCTGCACTGCTAGTGGCTGGTGGTGTACTTTCTGTGTCATGTTGTACCACCTGAAACATGTTGTCTTTTTATTCATGCCTCTCTTGCCTTTCTGTTCGGTCTTGAATGTATTTGAATGTCCTTTCAGTTTATGGCTTTGTAAAAGTGTAAGTGCAGAAAAATTTATCTAAGTGTATAGAATTTATATGTATAGAATTGTACTAATGTAAATGCACTGCCACTGCTTATTGTTATTTCTTCTGAAATGCGTTATCATTAGAAGTTTACACAGACAGGAAAGCAACACAATATACTTCTAATAACTTATTTGCAAATATTATAAGATTTTTTGGGATATAGATTCAGATATTTGTTTTAGAGATTGTTAATACTGTAGCACTGTAGAAATTAATCCTCAATTAAAAGACATATTCTAAACTTTGTTCTAGTTGATTTTTTAAAATTTTTTTAGCGTCTAGAAGTCAGTTCATACAAGCATTCAGCATATTACACCAGACTGGTATCTGTTTACAAATGCTATACTTTTTTAATCTAGAATTATTTCACAAATTAATCAAGATCCCATTGTCACCAAAACTGTGGGAAAAACAAAAACCCTCCAACAACATTTTTAATGTTAGAGAGTCAAGGCATTACTTTATTATCTGGCCAGGATCTTGTTCTGGCCAGGGTGTACCACAGAAATCATCTCATCCACACGTAGCCCAGGTGTGCAGAGAGAGTCATTCCATGATGCACACCTTTTACAGGATTTTCCCCCAAATTTTATACAGTCAAAACCCATAGAGATGCATTGTTTCAAAGTTCATTGGTCCAGAGTTGAGAAACTCCCAGTGTTCAGTTTCCCCATTGGATCCGAATCCCCCTCACCTCAAATGTAAATTAGATCTTCATTTTTCCATTTTCTTATGAGTCCTTTCTGGGCGAGATGTCTTCAGCTCTGTAGGACGTGTCATCTGAGGTGGATGTTTGTAGATGGCCACCGATGTTCTGTTGATGTTCCGTCGATGGCCTTTGTCTCTCTGGGTATCTTTGGGCTACTCCCAGTCTGTAAATATGTTAAGTTCATCAGACCTCACCCGGCACAACAATGTCCTCAAAAGAAACTTAAAATTCCTTTTCTCTGGGTAAAGACAAACAAAGTCTTTGACTAAAGTTGTACAAAATTTTTAAACTGGTGTATTTTCCAACAATTCCCCCCTTTGGAAGTGACCTGAATTTTAAGGTAACTTCCACTTAATTTACTGACTCAACCAATGCTAGTTAAAAATTTTGAAGAAGAGAAAGACATAGAGTATAGAAATATTTTGAAGAAAAAGAAGACAGAGAATATATAGAAAAGTACTCATATAGAAATTTTAAGAGGAATGTTAATTCTTTTTGCTTTCTTGGGCCGCCTTTTTTTTTTTTTTTTCCCGTGGGATTCTTGTTTCCTTGGTTTCTTTGGAGTTGCTTATGGGCAGATGGAAAACTGTCTCTGCTGTGTCCATGGCTGGCTCCACTGCAGGGCTGGGAAGCTCTGGGGTAAGGAGCAGTTCACTGTCTCAGCAGAGAAAGGCCTGACCTGCTCCCTCCCTGCACGCACACAGGCGTCTTGAAGTGTCTCACAGACATCTATTTGGTTTTTGGCAGCTAACTCCATGGCACAAGACGTTGTGCAGGACTACTGTAGTGTTAGTTTTTCTCCTTGCTTTTGGTGGAAATTTTAGCAGAGCAGAAAGGAAAGAGGAAAGTGTACTGGAATTTACATAAATGGTAACTAACTAGGACTACTGTAATGTTAGTTTTTCTTTCTTGTGATCTAATAAGGGTGCTTTTTCTCCCCCTACTTCTGGTGAAAATTCTAGCAGACAGAGCAGAAAAGAGAGAGGAAAGCATACTGGAATTCATATGAATGGTACTGTTATTTTAAATTTAAAAGAATCTTTCAGTTGTGGAGTCCAAAACTCAGCAGATCAATCTATGCTCTCTAGCAATTTCTGAAGGCAGTATCTTTCTTCTGTGGGGTCTAGCGTTCTCAAACGTTAGACAAACAAATATACATGTAATAACAACAGTTAGAAATGTGACAATCAGCAATAGAACTTACTTGGTCTTAACACTTTGTTAGAATAGCCAGCCATCCTTTTGAAACTTTTTCACTTTAAAGATAAACATTATTTTGATTTATATATGGTTATATTCCAATTTTGCAAATTTATAAGCTAATTAATAATGTAGCTGTTGTTTTATGTGCATGTCTTAAAAGGGTACCACTCTTTTTCTGGCTTACTTACCCTTTGCATCTGAAGCCATACCCAGTACAATTACTACAAGGTTCTGCTAGGATAGCTGACTGATCTAGGAACAACACTGTTGGTAACATTGTTCTGGAAATACAAAAAAAGTAAACCATTTAATGCATTTAATTTTGGAGTTTTGTGTTTCATTGCAGCTTTTAACATATTAACTGTTTATTATAATTTTTATTCGCATGAGAGGAGTCTCTGGCCACAGGTGTCACGGTTGCAAGGGCAGTCAGTAGTTGTTCTTGCTTTTCTAGCTTGAGTGGCTTCTTCTCATGTCTGGATACACTTCGCTTTTTATCTGATGAGGATACACTTGAACATTCAAAGTTGTTAATGGTATCAAAACAAACCTGGACAATGATAACACATGTTGGAGAGGGAAGAAGGATGAATCCCCAGCAACCCCTCCCCCCTCTGGAAATTTTAAACTAATTTTGTTACCCTTTTTTTCTTTAATTAGGCAGAGCTTGGTTTTGAGTGGAAGATCAATGTTCACCTCTTCTCTTCAGCAGTGTCAATTTGCACCTCTAAGGCAACCTCCCTGGCTGCCTGAAAAGCCTCGGCCACACAGGCACACAAAAAGACTTACTTTTATTATCCTTCTTTAAAGCTAGTATTACAGACTGCTTTGGCTCTCTAGGTAACAAACCACATTTCTTTCGTAAATCTAGGTTATTCATCAATTTACAGAACAAATCTATGCAACGCATTTCACCCTTCCTCTCTTACAATATAACATTAGCTGCAAGATTGTATCAGAATCTAAACACTCGTTATAGGGCCATTTTTTGTTATCATCTAGTGGGTACCTCAGCTACTAGTGGTTACAATATTCTGTCAACTGTTTACGGGTTAAAGGGTCACCTTTAAACTTTTTTCAGTTTTGCCAAATACAGCCCAAGGGTGAACTTCTAGGTATACCTCCTTCTCGATTATGTGGAAGATGACTTTAAACGTATACCGAATTATGTAATCACTGGAACCTGGCACAAAAGGGCTTTAGGCTCACAAACACCAGTTACACACACGCACAGGAGTCCCAAAGGGATACTTATTAGCATACACAGAGAAACAACATACACCAAAATTTCACAGGCATTCAGAACGCGTTTCAACACTCAGCAAGTTACTTTATCTTACGGGTGTCCCTGCATGGATTTATATACCGGTAAAACACACACACACATGCGATTTTCATGCATGCACACACCTTTCTTAAAAATTTAAAGGGCTTATAGCTATGCCTCTACTAGGCACCGAGACTCAAACCGATATTACACAGAAAGCAGGCACCGGGACTCGAACCTGAGGCGGCTATGTGGCAGGATTCGAACCTGCCACGACCACACAGCAGGACTCGAACCTGCAGCAATTTTACACCAGGACTCGAACCTGGAGCTATGAACACGCATATACACAGAAAGCAGGCACCGGGACTCAAACCCGAAGCTAACTTGGCACCAGGACTCGAACCCAGAGCTACTACGCAGCGGGACTCAAACCCACTTTTTACTTCGGTACCTACTTAGTTACTTTACACATGTATTAAATAGAGGATAGCCAATTATACCATTACTAATGATTTGTTAACTCAAGCAATTATACAAAAAAAACCAACCCTTACATTAACTCTAAAGTAATGCCTTTATATATTAAAAAAATACCGGGATCTTGCTTTGAACTCACTGGACTCCGGGAACGCGAAGTCTCCCTGGGTAATATCTTTTGTGCGCACTTGGAGTCCTTCACGATCCCGGAATCCATAGAGTGTCGAAAGCTCCGTCCCATCTGGGTCGCCAAAATTGTCACCAAAACTGTGGGAAAAACAAAAACCCTCCAACAACTTTTTTAATGTTAGAGAGTCAAAGCATTACTTTATTGTCTGGCCAGGATGTTGTTCTGGCCAGGGTGTACCACAGAAATCATCTCATCCACACGTAGCCTGGGCGTACATCATCTCGGCACACCCAGGCTACGTGTGGATGAGATTTCTGTGGTACACCCTGGCCAGAACAACATCCTGGCCAGACAATAAAGTAATGCCTTGACTCTCTAACATTAAAAAAGTTGTTGGAGGGTTTTTGTTTTTCCCACAGTTTTGGTGACACCATGTAACATATTTACTCTTACCCAGACAGCCTTTTCATATTTCTTATAATACGTAAAAAACAGGTAGGTTTGAATAGTAATACTGGTTTATGAAGGAAGAGTGGAAAACACAGGGCATTAAAGAGAATGTCAACATGAATGAAAAAAATTGCATTACGGTGGTCCTGAAATAGATGTTCCAGGAGTAGATGTTTCAGTGTTTTGGAACAGACTTTTTTGTGGTATTAACCTTTAAGAGGGGTGGAGGCAGAGAACATCCTCTGGCTGTCCTTTGCTCTGTGACTAACAATGACATTGCAGCTATGAGGATTTCGTTGCCATGGCAGTGTGATAAAGCAGTGAGTGAGCATTCACACCTACTTCTTTTGAATTAGGAATCAAGTGGTTGTAACCCCAAGGAGCTTAACTGCATACAAAGCTTAAATCCTGTTAGTCAGATGTATTATAATGGAGATGTAGATCTCCTAATCTGAAAGTCACAGAAATGGTCTTCTGTTCTAAATTTACAGGGGAGGATTTATGTGTCCTGGCCCTCTACCAAGGTTAAGCCATTCAGATTTCTATAGAAGCTAATGGAAGAACATCCACTGATCACAACAGGAGTATGATGGGACATAGACATTGCTGTATTCTGTTCTATGTAATTCTGGATTTACCAGGAAAGGAGTGAGCTGGAGCCTCCCTGTTGGTGCTGTCTGGGAGAGAGCACGTGCTTGTCATGCTTTAGCTCTTGCAAGGTGGCACTTCCTCCCAGCTCTGCTCCCTGCAGAGCTCATCAGAACATCTGGAAATCTCCAGTGTTACAGCACTATTGCATTATACTGATTTGAATTCAGCAGAGTTGTAGAAACTCCCTTCACATGTCTGCAAAAGTATCTTTGATTTCTGAAATTAATCTAGGCCCAGTGAGACATCCCATTAAAAATAGGCAGGGTAGATCATCCTTCACAGCTGCTTGGACATTCCTAGCTTGAAATGCTGCTCTCTCTGAACAACTTTGATTTTCATATATAATCTCTCGGTGGTTGGTGCTCATACCACGTTCATAAGATGGCACCTTGCCTGCCCTTAAGTGGATGTTCCAGATTTGGTAGAACAAATTGCAAATAAGAAGCAAGAAAAGATTCAAATGA
Organism: Acanthiza pusilla; assembly: GCA_036630365.1. Lineage (NCBI taxonomy): Eukaryota > Metazoa > Chordata > Aves > Passeriformes > Acanthizidae > Acanthiza > Acanthiza pusilla. The sequence goes on along the minus strand of JAXCHO010000073.1, from coordinate 33,807,768 downwards.
GTGTCCTGCTTCACACACCAAATACCCTCCTGTGCTCAGAAAAGAATCCTGATTCTGGGTGTGTAGTCACATTTGCATGCCTCCTAATTTATCATGTATGAAGCTGAACAGTATATTTTGGACCTCCAACTCATGAAGAAAAGAAACAAATTTCATTACTGAAGACAACAAATGACATTTATTGTGTAAATTAAGTCTGGGAAGACCATTAAGATTGAGACTCATTCAGTGGCAAATCAGAGAATTTTGTACCTTGCAGCCAGCTCAAAGCAAGTATTTAACATTACTCACATTTTCATTCAAATTGAGGTGATATAACTGAGAATAAAAAAAATAGAATTGACAGAAGGAGTCTTTTACAGTGATCATCTCTGACTGGGGCTTGTTTGATTTAACCTTCCAATCTACATTATGCCTAGCCAACTCTTAGCAAAAGAGTTCTGTCTCTAGAAAAAACAACCTGCAAACAATTCCTCTAGAGGTTCTTAAATAGAAAATTTATTTTAGAGTTCATGAGATACGAACACTTTTGAACATTTTTATACACTTGAGAAATATTTATTTAAATAATTTGAAGGGTTTTTTTTCCTTTTGTTCTCTGTTCTTTCTACAATAATATAATGTTTGAAAAGGTGTTGGAAATGTAGAGAACAATGCCTATACACTAAATATGCTGATTGAATCTTTAAAAAGATTATCATGCCTTAGGGTTACCAGAAAGAAAGCAGAGGCACAAACTAACTCTGCTTAAATGGAGAGTGGCTGAAATATACCTGCGTGTTCAGCTCCATTTGATTCATAGGCAGTGTCCACTGTTGTCTATTATAAATTTCACTGTGTTCATACTTGCTACAGAATTTTTTTGATTTTCTAAAATTAATAGACATAAGTAGTTACTGGTAGAAATATGTCACAGTTATGTGCAACTTGAGTTGGAAGAAAAATAAAAAAGATGGCATAGTATTTCCATTTCTCACCTCTTTTAAATTGAAAGATTGTCTTAAGAGCCATATTGGACAGTGTTGTCATTTTATTTTTCTTTTGCCATAAAACCAAAATGAAGCTACTTTTTAGATTTTTATTTTCCCACAATTTCTTTGCTGTGTGAAAGTAAGTCTATGGTCTTGATGATTTTGTCATTTGTCTCAGGGCTCTGCTATTTTACAGGTCAGCAGTAGTCCACAGCTGGAAGAACACTTCATTGTGATACTCCTAAATTGGTGCAATGACTACAATCTTTAGGAATAGCTTTATTATCCCAAAAATTGCAGGATGAAGATGAAATATTCTATACTACTGATTTTTATGAATGCTATTGGCCTCCTGAAAAATGTCTGTTGTGTGTGAATAGGTCTGTGTGGTTTGTTTGTTTGTTTACTTGTTTGTTTCCACCTGTATAGTTTCTTAAAAACTAATTACACCCTTGCCTACTGAAGTCAATGGATTTTTGTGGTTCCAGATACATGAGTTCCTTGAGTTTACAGCAAGTTTGTAGTCAACTTCCTTGATCATTAGCTTCAACTCTTAGCTGCAAATATTTGTGGGAAAGATACAGTGACTTCACCTTCTCTCTGAAGTGAGCATTATACTTCAGAATATCTTTCTGTAGGCTTTCAATGTTTAAACATGATTCTCTTTTAGTCCTGCTTCTTTCTGATCTGTGCAGAATGCTGACAGAGGGAACAATCATGAGATCTCTTGTAAATAACATGAGGTTGTTGTTCTCTTTTCACTCCCCTGACTCATTTGAACACTTGCTACCATCCTTGAGCTGTTACAGAGCACTGAATTGGGGCAAACTCAGTCACCTTCCTGTGGTCTGTAAAGTGTTCAGGGATAGACTGTGCAGAGGGCAGAAAGCCAGCAGAGAACAACAGAACTAACTGTTTGTTAGGTGAAGAGTGAGTGGCTTTAGCCATTTGCCAAGGGTAGCATGCAGGATGCATGTTTAGGGAACTGGAAAGGAGACTGTGTTTCTGAGTCACTAACTCCTGGATGGCTGCTGTGCTTGTGACTGGAACAAGCTTGCTATTTAGCCTTTGGTATTGAGAAGACACATGAGACGTGCTTCACTGATGAGAGGTACCATTTATATATCTGCTCTTGGTTTTCAGTTCTGGGCACACTATGTGCCTGCAATCTGCATGGTTCTACACGTTAAAAGAATTAACACCTTCCTCCGGTGTTTTAATGTAGCATAATTCTGAGGTGTCAAGAACTTCTTGGAAGAAATAGCACCTTGAACTGATCTGATTCCATCTTGAGAGCATGAATGTTTCAAGCAGCAGAAGTAAATCTATTTAGGGTATTGGGTGCCCTCCCTAAATAGTTCTGGCAGCTCATTTAGTCCAGTCTCCCATCTTTCTGATGTCACCTTTTCCAGCATAGCCTGTATCTTCCAATTCATTCTGTGCTATGAAATCTCATTACACAAAATAAAATATGTATGAAAGAGAAATAGGAGGAATGCAGGTGAGCCAGCACACTTAAAATCTAGGACTTCTCCTTCCTTACTGCAGTCTTTTGTGGCCGTTGTGGGAGGAATGTCAGGCCAATAATTCTGTGGAATAGCAAAACTGTTGGTCACCAACACTGGTCTAAAAGTTTCCTGACTGAAACTCTTTGAGGCTCATCTGCTCAGGGATGTGTTTATTGTAAGTGCTTACTGAGAATTCAGTCACAAACTTTTTCCCAAGGCACATTGGGGTGGTCTTTTTGCTTTAAGATGAGTGTGTGTACTTCACTTCAGAGGTGGTGCTTAAACCCTCAAGGCGTATTGTGCCAGTGCTAGGATTTCTACCTTTCAAAGGGCTTTAACCTTTCTGTGATTCTGTTATACTCCCATTACAGGCCCATAGTGTCCCTCCAGTGATGACCTTTCTTCAGTGTGTATTTCTTATTTCCCTGAGATTGTTGTACCTAAAAATATTCACAGCCCTAGTAATACTACCTAGTATTTCCTCTGATTGTGAAAAGCTATTACCCTGGATTTGGTGATTGCAAGCATGGAAGTTTTTTGATCAAGGAGTGCTTAGTTTCAAAGCTGTGAGATACACAACAAACCTTAAATTGGAGGAAGGGGTTAAATTACTTCATTATTTACTAGAACCTCTGAGACGGTAACAGGTGCATATTGAATGAGATAATTAGACATGTTTAAAGTCAGCTGCAGACAAGCTATTATTTCAGAATGTCTCTCTGAGAAACCACAGGTAGAGAATTACTGGTCTCGTGATGATAGTAACTGCCCTGAGCATTAACCAGTGTCATGCTGTACAGCTCCTCTTCTGTGAGAAACTGAGAAATAATTACCATGGAACTACCCTGAGCTGTAAATAGCTGTTATTCTTTAGGTACGCTACCTACCAAGAGGTTTCATCTGCAAATAATACCTCTTGAGACTGTGCACGGGCAGGATGTGATAATTTACAAAAGCCCTTAAGAGATTGCATTTTGAAATGTCACAGCTGGGTAGGTTTGCAGTTCACAGTAGGTTTGGAGATACAGATCCTGGGGCCAAATCCTCTGCTCCCACGTCTCAATGGAATTGTGCTGACTTACAGAATTTCAAAGACTTGACTTTTAAAGGAGTTTTTCTAAGAATAGTTCAACATTCAAATATGTAGTACGTGTGAAATGGTGATATTTTTTTTTTTTAATTTAAAAGAACTTTAACAAGTTTCTTTAACAAAGTTGGAAACATTGAGGGATTTTCTTCTGAACCAGTTTTAGATTAAACATTTTCCTGAATATTCTAATAATGTGAAAATGCAATTTTCTGTCAAAGATGCAATATTTTCCTAGGAAATTTTTGGCTAGTGCAATCTCCAAGTCCTGAGATGGGGGTTGGGGGTACAGGGAATAGGGTGAAAGAAGGTGAATGAAAAGCCAGGTTGCCTCCCCAGCTGTGAGCAGCCAGCAGAGGCTCCCACATCGAGAAGCCAAGGACACAGTGAGTGGCCACAGGGGGCAAGGGACAGAAAGGAACAGTTGTAATAAAATCTAGATAAAAGATTTCCTGAGTCTTCTGCCCTGCAAATAAAAGGAGGCAATGTTGCTGGAGGACAAGGGGGTGAAGGATTAGTTAATCCCCAATTTGAGAAGAATACAGTCTCATTCAATGAGACTTCATTGTATTAATTTTACCTCATTCTGTCACTGATAGAGTAATCTTTTGTTCTGAATTAATCTGTTCCTTTCTAATAAAAAGCAATGTGATGGAAACTTCTTCTATTGTGTCACAGCATCTATTTTCTTTCCTGGTGCATTTGACTTGCATTTGGAGAACAGTGGCAGGAACTTGAACGGGGAACCAACTAACTCTTCTTCCTGTGTTTTTACTTCCTATCTCCAAAAGAGGGTTTGGCATGTTCTGTGCATGACAAGATTAACCCTGATTCACCTCAGCTCTGTGCTGTGAAAATTCTCAGCCTCCGTCTGAAACACCTACACAGCCACTCCCCTGAATCCAGCAATTTCACTTTCACCTCTGCCAAGGGTTCGGCTTCAGACCCTGGTAGCTTCCAACCCCCTTCTAATGCAGGGGCAGATCTTTGAAAGAAACCAATTCAAGAAATGCCATGAATCTGGACTTTTGCAGTGGTTCATTGCTTTCAGTCATGGGAGTGTAGATGGAGTCATAATAATCCCTGTTCTAACAGTTCACCCATCTCATTTTTTACCACTATGTCCTCTGGTAAGGATGATTGACTGAAAGAACCAGATTTTTTCTCAGAAGCTTAGAAAGAGGCTTAATGTTGTGACAGACAAGAAAGTGGCTGAGAAAACAAAGGATGAAATGACAGCAAGAACTGTTTAGAAAGTAGGAACATGGGATTTAACAACAGCGTACAGTAAAAACAAGCTAGTTCCAAAGTATAAATGCTGATCTTGCATGTCTGAGGTAAACAGAGAATGTTTCCATGTTTCCCAGATTTTTTTTCATGACATGTAAAGTGGACCAGATGGTCATTTGGGGGGAATTCATGAAGTGCCAAGAAAGTGAAGTTGCTGGCTTACAGCGAATGATATGTGGCCCTTTGTTTCTATAACCTACATCGTGTGTATTTCTCTTTTCTATATTGCTTTATGTTTTCTAAACTGCATCTCTCTAGATCATTCTTTGGAAAGCTGAAAGAAATCAGTGACTCTCTCATTTAATTTTACTTGGCCTGACTTGGTTTAAGGCTATAGCAAATACAATTTTTCCTCTCCGTTATATGTGAGTCCCTTCTGATACTGAGAACATTATATTGTCTTCACAAAGGATTGATGCTGTTTATTGGACATAAAACTAAAGGGGACACTAAAAAAATCTTAATAATATGGTATCTGCAGACAAATGGCTTTTCTGACACAAAACAACGAAATGAGTTATTGCTGTAAGTGTCAATTAATGCTTTTAAAATGCTTTAATTGCACAGTATCTATTTCAGACTCTTGAAATGCAAAGGTAATTTGGGCTAAAAGAAGATATGATTCACAGTCAATATGTAAGCTGTGACTTGACAAGGCAAGCTTAATAGCTGCTTGAGGCAGATCAGAATGTGTGATAATGAGAATCCAGCAGAAAAACACATCGTGGAACTGAACTTCAGAGTTTCCCAGGCTAAGTGGTGTCAGTGACTATCTGGTCATGCTCCTTCTACAAAGCAAAAAGGCAAAAGTGGTCAGTTTTGACAGCAGTGACTGCTGCAACTTTGGAGTTAGTTAAAAAGTACTTTTTTTGGAGTAAATACATGCATTCATTCATATTCATATATACATGTATATACATCCCTATAAAAAATCTTTTTTAATGCAGTTCAGTGAAATGCATTTTAGCATGACAGAGAAGTGGGATCATGATAAAGCCTTCAATTTACTGTGCTCCATTGTCTACTCATGTCCCTTGCCAAGTCCTTTCTGGGAAGCTGCAAAAAGAAAATTATTTGCTGGCTTAGGTTTGGACTTGACTATGTTCCCTTCATTGCTACTGTACTCTGCAGGGGATCGTTTTACATTTTCTTAATTGCAGAGAGAGATCGCGGTGTTGGCAGTGGTTATACTGAGAAAAGGGTTTTAATGAAGTGCAGCCCTCTTACTGCACTGGAACTTTAGCATTTGCAAGCTGAATGATAGCATCCTGTCAAGTTGATGTTGATGACTTTGTCACCAAGGGGACAGATTTATTTGCACCCATGCATTTTATAGTAAGATTGTGCTTTAAAAATGTTTTGTCATGTTACTTTATGTCTACATGTATTTTTCCGTTTGAGATTATTGCTACTTGGAAGTAAAATAAAAGGGAAGTTATTGGCCGGACATTAAGGTGATATTCCTTTCGAGTAACTTTAGACTTTTATGCTGCAGATGTTTGCAGCCAGGGCAGGTACATAAGCTTCCCTTTAGAATCAGGGGAGAGAAATTTTAACGTTTTGTAGACATCAAATTTTAATTGAGATGAATCCCACTCTAGCCTCCTTGGCTATAAATACCATACTGTTCCTGGCTCTGCAAACAGTATTGCTGGAGGCACACTGATAAAGGAATCCACACTGCTCACAGGCTGCCCCATCAGGAGGAGAGTGATTGTATATCTCTGCTGCATAACAGCTTTCGTTTGAGAAACTCTCCAAAACAGACTCCTTTCCAGTGCTCGTAAGTCCCACTTGGAGCAAATGAAGGAAAACATTGCAGATTATCTCTAAAGAGGAAAATCAATCCTGTATTTGTCAAGATCTTGTCTATGAGAAAGTTCTAGCACCTCTTAGAGGCTTCGTAAGGAGTGACACGTATTTGGCTGAACATTCAGTTCATGCTTGTTCAGGTCCTTTCTCCAATGGTTTTTCAATCCAGTTGTTAATTTCAGCCACATGAAAAAGAGATAGTAATGTTTCAAACACACTGTATTCCTAATTTTTGTTTAGAAAATTTGTGCTTGAGTAGAGAAGAAAAAGCCAAGTGAATGTTATCATAAAAGAAAAGATTACACCATCAGCTGGTCATGGACTTGGGGTGCACACAGTCTGCCCTGCCAGCATCAACAGGCTCTGGACAAGCCACTGCACCTTGCGCTTTCTCTAGCTGGTACCCAGGGGATGCAACAGAAAGCAAGGATTTCAGAAATGTAAGAGCAGAATCTCAGGTCGATCAGAGAGAAAGGCAAGAGGAAGTTGCTGGGTCTGTGGTGAAATGCTGAGTAGATAAAATCCATAGGAATCCAGGCTTAAACTGATTGTTCTGCACATGTCATTCCTAATCACTTGTAACATTGTAAACACTGTTCACTTCTAGAGGTCAAAGAAGGATCAGGGAATTTGAGGCAATAAAATGTACATACTCTTTAGAAACTGGAGCAAACAGCTGACTTGCCTTCACCTGCAGCATCATTTCCTGCAATCCCCAGTTTCCTGCCATGAAATCCTCTTAGCATCGCTCTGAAACACAAGTGTAAAGAAAATTGCACTCTGTCTACACTTCTATTTAGCTAACAGAAAAGAGATAATCTCTGCTGCCTGGATATTGTCCAAATGCTATACTTAATGAGTTTACTTAAACACCTTAATGAGAGAAAGGTATAGAAAGGCAGATCCTCTGAGCAACTTATTACAGAATAAGGGAAAGCTCAACAGTGGAAATTCTGCAAGCCACACAACAAAAATTCAGGGTGGAAAGGAATTAACATCATGGCTGAAATGTCTGTGAGAAAGGAAGAAAAACTGTGTCCCTCACTTGTCAGTCTGGTTATAACCAACCTGAACAACTGCTTAAAATCAGCATGTGCCTGTCACTCTTGTGTCTAATGACTTACACCTCCTCAGTCTTGGAGTTTGCCTTGGGTATTCAGAGCATCTCGTGGGCCTTGTGATGTGCTGCCTGTGTTCTCTGCACTGCTCTGCCCAGTCCTGATTCTCTGACCTGTCCTATTGACCGATTTCTTGGCCTTTTCAACTTGAGATTCCATGATTCAGGAGTTAGCATAAATAAGTTCATTTCATGTTGTATTGAACACTGCATAAAACACAATATATTTTTACACTTTTAATGGTAACAGCATTTTTTGTTATTTTGGTTTTGTCCTTTATTCGCATCCTCAGAATTAAACTTTTTTTGCCCTTTCTAGACCTTTATTGTGTCCATCATTCTTTTCGTCTGTGAATTTGCTTTAAATCTTTATGGACCTTTTTACTTTTTAATGAGCCTGGCTTTTTGACCTGTTTTCCACCTTAGAAGAGATTCAGTCTATTCCCTAGAAGTGAATGTTCCAGCTGTTATTGCCCTTTTGTGTGGAGTTCTAGAACTCCCACCATGGCAGCCATTCTGTCTGTGCCCTGCGTGTCTGTGCTCAGCAGTATGAGCTTTTCTCTTTGAGATCTCAAATCAGTTCAAAAGCCAGTATCAAGCTGACACAAACTTTAACAGAGTGATGTTCTATTCACATCATTCCCTTTTGAGAAATTCTTTTTCACAATATAGACTGTGAATGAGTCCTTGTTTCTTAATAGGTACACTAAATCCCACTCTGCAAGATCTTACTCTGCAAAATATTTTGCCCTAAGAATATAACAGTTTTGTCCAAAGTCTGATTGTTTAAAATACACACATCTTGCATGGTGTTCAGAGGGCTGCATGTGTACATCAATTCCAACTATGATTTTCAGTCTTTGGCCTGTAGAATTCCATAATTTTACTGTGTCCTTCATGACTTAAGGTTTGGTTACACTCTGTATTCTGTAAAACTGTTTTCTGTTCCTTCTAACTCTTGTAGATCTGGTTCTCTTTTGCTAGTGCTAAATAATCTCTGCCTTTTCACAGGTTAAAGCAGTAGTGTTAATTGGATTTGTCCCCTTGATTTTGACATCTGATCCCCCTTACAATTTGTTCTGACACAGTGATTATAATAACTACAGTATATGGGGTATTCTGAATTAAGACAAGTTATAGATCAGCTATACATGGCTCAGAAGTTTTCCCCTCTGATCATTTTCTCTGGTAAAGCTGATACCTTTCAAGAGTACTTTCTTTCTCCTAGAAGCAATACACCCCTTCACTATCTTTCATGCTGCCTGATCAAATGCTCAAGCTTCAACACTTCACGGTGCAAACCTGATTACATGAAAATCTAATACCTGTCTCCTAGCAATATTTTTTAAAAAAATATCCACTTCAGGGCCATCTTTCTTTCATGTCGTATTCCCAGAAAACGTAATGGTCACTTGAACCTTTTCCCCTTGCCTGATACATTTCTGGAAAATGTCACATTTCTTGTAGTTTTAACCTCATGCCTCTCCATGAAACAGTGTATTCACTGCTTCTTTCTATTTCTAAAACCTTCTCTCTGTTTTTGAATCTACTTTTGCTTATTCTTTTGCTCCTTGCATCAAGGAGTATTCTTTGGCTTGGGAGCTTTTGCAGAATTCAGAATTACAGTTTTTAAGCACAGTGAGTCATTACTACAACAAAAAGGTAAAAGGAAAGACAATGTGAAGAAATGGTACATTAGGGAGGGAGGCAAATCTGTGTAGCCCACTCTGAGCCTGCCTGCAGACAGCTAACTCCGACAGGATTGTTCCAGGCCAGCACATTTCTGTCTCTATCATGGCCCCTTGTCCTCACATGCAGTCTACAATCACCTGCCCTTGAGAAAAAAGACTTGATCAGAAAGTCAGAAACATGACAAAGAAATATTCTGGACACTGAAGAAAAGCTATACAGTCCTCTGTGCAAGAGATGGTGTAGGTAATTATTTCAGCTATTGACAGAATTATAGTTAGTTGTAAAATATGAAACCTTTCTCAGTTGTTTGTAAAAATACTAGTTGGATGAAAAAAAAAGAGAAAAGGATAAAATTGAGCTGAAAGGTGACTGTGAAGAGGATCTATGCTTCTGGAGACTGATGCTTCTTAAATTATGGAGAGTGAATATGTGTGTGAAAGACACAGTTAAACCCCACAAATCACATTAATTGAAGAAAAATTGCACTGCTACGCTAAAAGCTGCTCCCAAAACGTGCTCTTCTGCATTTACAGGATGAACCAGCGTGTTCAGCGACCAGTGTGTTGTTAGCAGCAATGAATATCTCTTGGGATGGTTGTTATTGAAAGCTTTGAGACAACAGAGATGAAAGAGACAAAGGGTTATGGTCCCAGGTAAGAGTCACAGCTATTTTGAAAGGTGCACCTCATTCAGCGGCAGAGACAGGGACTTACCAAAAGCTCTGCAGGCATAACTAACAGCAGGAGGTGAAGCAATTTAATGATGGGAAAGGCAGCTTCTATAGGTGAAATATGTAGCCTAACAGGTCTGGAAGAAGGGGTGCTTCACTTTTTTCCCCCACGATTTATTTTTTCCAATAGCTGACAATAATAGCAGCAGGAGCTGGAAGTACCTGAGAGTGAATGACAGTGAAGGAGCCAGGATGATCCACAAATGACAGTAAATAAGAAAAGTGACTTGAAAAGGCTCTGGGCCTCTAGCGGCTCAAAGAATAGTGAATTGGGACAACAAAAGCAAGAGTGCACTTTGAAAGAAAACACAAATGTGCTCTTCCTCCTAGCCGCATCTGAACCCTTTCTCAACTGATGGATCAATGCTGAAGCAAAGATGTGTTGTATCTTTCATGTGGCTGTGCTGTTCTATAATAGAACTTGAACAAACAGGTTTTGTTTACCAGCCTTCTAGTGAGGCCACGTTTTTCAATCAGGAATCTTCTCATGTACCATTCTCCAGTCTACTGAAGCAGAAGGTTAGATCTTCCCTTGACATTGACAAAGCAGCACCAATTTCAATTGGAAAGTCTCCAGCAGCTCACTTCAGAGGTGAACTTTGCAATGGAAACCATCTTTAGTTTTTGAGTATGAGGAATAAAATTTTTTCCATCAACCCAAGAGTTCAGTGAAAACCAACTGCCACAATTCTGTGAAGTTGACAAGTTTTGGTGGTGTCTGAATTTACAGATTTCACAAACAGACCTGGATTTGAGTCACAGACTTTCTCCCCTTGGATAAACAGCTTCACATCTGTATTGTCCTGCTTGTTTAGTCAGTTGGTTTTAAAAATGGGTTTTGTCAAGGCAAATAATATGTTAGGTGCCTTGTAAAGCACCTAGAAACAACTTTCTTAGTCAAGGATGGGTTCTGGCCTTGTTTTCTGCCACTGGCAGTCTCAGAAGAAGCCTGGGTCAAAGCACTGTAGGTCAGGGATTTTTGTTCTGACTCAATGTACATACTTTTACAATGTTCCCTCTTTAGTGAATTTCTTATTTTTGCCTTCATATCATCATGGTTTTTTAGCACCTCCTTAACTGAAGACTATTTTGAGGGGCAGTAGCTGCAAAGAAACTGACCGCAGCATGGAGACCTAACCTGAGAGAAAACCCCTCTTCTCGTAGTGACCACAACTTGCTCACATCTGAAAACCTTGACTTCATTCATGAAAAAAATAAACCCTTTAACTAAGACCTCCTATCACTGATAGCCCCTCTCCAAAAAGACCCCAGCTAAGACATGAATAGTCTCTCTGATACTTCCCTATGTCTGAATATAATTTCATGGAAAATTAAATATGACAGTAGAATTTCCAAGTGACTGTGAGGTGAATGGTAAGTCTTTTCTCTGCTCCCCAGTACATTCAGTGTTCATAGCACTGAGTTTGGCAGAGCTGCTGGGTTTGCTCATTTCCTTTACTCTGAGCCAAGATTCTCAGTAGTGTCAGGACAATTTTAGAAGCAAGATGCACTCAACTGAACTTCATCTATGAAGAGATGAACAGGTGCTTACAGCTGAGTTGTCAAGTCCATATATTACCTTGATGGGTTTTTTCTATCTGAAATAGAGCCAGTTTTGAATATGGACTTTTAGCCAGCCTTCAGATTTCAGGAAGCCGTCTACTCCTGAACTGATTCATTCTGGAGAAAAGAAAAATACAGAGAAGATAGAAAGAAGATCTGCAGCATGCAGAGTAACTTTCAGGGGTGGAGTAGTGGCGGTGCCTGTTGCTGGGGTTGGAGCAGCTGCAGGGAGTGTTGTCACATTGTCAGATTTAAAGACCTCTTCCTCCTGAGGACACTGAGCAGTGTTGAACGTGGCTCGATAGGCCTGGGCCAGGCCCAAACACATTGCAGTGATTTGGGTCTCCTATGGGGCGCCAGGTTGATAAGACACTTTAAAAATATTTTGCTGCTTTTCTGGATTCTGCACATGTTCAGGGGTAAGCTGCAAACACATTGGAGGTGCCCACTGCCCTAGGGACTTGCTCATACAATCCCACCCACCCCACCACTCTTAACTATCCAGCTTTTGGGCAGATCTCCAGGCAATGTTCTTAATTATTTGTCTGACCTTAAAGAAGACGTGAACCATATGCAACAACATGATGGCTCCTAGCAAAAAGGCCAGTTTGGTTCCAAGGGTAGTCACAAAAAATTCAAAATCTTTAAAAATCTCGACTACTGTAATCAGACTGGAGGACAAAGAAGGAATAAAGGAGGGGAGTAAAAAAAATAGGAAGGTATTTCCCCCATATGTTGCTCCTCTGAGAAAAAGGAGAAAAAGCCAAAGGTGTGGTTTTCAGCGGTTCCCAGTGGATGAATCCCAAAGCACAGAGGTGCCTGCAACACTGAATACATCCATTAGGTTGGTGTCCTGACCAGCAACATAAACACATATGTCATAAACACATCTTATGAAATACACCACAGGAACACACCCTGCAAGTGAGGTGTTACTGGTATAACCCAGACAAAACACCACAAATATGAGGGCAAATAAGCACATTATAAGTAGCAACTATTGTTAAACCAATACAATAAATATTTATAACAATTTTCTCTTAATGCACTCTGGTCAGATCTGTCCTTATCTCAACCCTTGGCTCCCCTGTTCAGGTGCCAAAGAAGAACTGCCATGGTTTTAAGCCCAGCTGGCGATGAAACACCACACCAGCTGCTCACTCAACTCCCCTCTCCCTGGTGGAATGGGGAGAACTGAAGTAAAACTTGTATGCTGAGAAAAGTACAGTTTAATAATTGAAAATAAAGTAAAATACAACAATAATGGTAAATAATGATAATAAAAAGGAAACAAACCACTGATGCACAAATTGCTCACCACACACTGACCAATGCCAAACTTCCCTTCCTAAACCCAGATCAGCTGCACTTCTGGGTAACTCCCCTCAGTTTACGTACTGGCCATGATGTTGTGTGGTGTGGAATATCCTTTTGGTCACTTCGGGTCATGTGTCCCAGCTATGCCTCCTCCCAGTTTGGTTTTTTTGTGCAGCTCCTCACCGGTAGAGCATGACACAAGGAAAAACAAAAGTCCTTGACTTAAAACGATTTAGCAAAAAAACACGTCAGGGTGTTATCAACACCTCTCTCATTCTGAATCCAAAACACAGCACTGTAAGAGCTCCTGAGAAGAAATTAACCCTATCCTAGCTGAAACCAGGACACTGAGATAGGTAAAATAATTGTTGAGCAATATGCAGAATGTTTTCTGCTATAATAATACCCTCTCTCAAGCCTGCTAACTTAATGGATTTTAACTTCTCTGTGCTTTGCTACATTGCATGACTTCAAATTATATTTCAGGGAAGGACTAGAGCTGGTGCATCCACCAGTGTAAAGAAGTGATAAGGGAAAGTTATGAGGGATGATGAAGGAGCTGTAGGCTGGGGGGTTCTACGAGCAGGAATGCATTGATACCCTGACATATATCAGTGAGTTTAGCCTACAGATTTTGAACTTTACAACCTGCAAGGCTGAAGATGTGTCAGTTGACATTCTCCAATTGAATTGGAAGCATCAGAGACCCCATATTTCTGTCCAGATCAGCAAAGGCATAAATCAACATGAACCTGGCTGGAGCATCTGAATGGATGCCCACACTGCTGAGCAGTGGCTTGCAATAGGAGTAGGTCTGTGGGGTGAAGCAGTTGGGGATCCCACGTCCACACTATCCAGGGTGGGGGCATGGAGGGGATGGAGGAGGCTACTCATGCCATTAGCGGTTGGAACCCACTAGATATGACCCAGAGGCCTGTCTTCTGTTTTAATTTAATCTGAAAGCAAGCCAGCTTGTGTACCCTGAGACAACTCCACAAAGCAAACAAAAATAGGATTGATAGGTTGACTGACTTTAAAAACACCCTCTGAGTGTAATACGCTCTCAATTTCTAGCAATATATAACAATACTGCTGAGTGGAAATCATTCCTGTGGGCAGGGCAATTTGGTTAAGAGGTGAACTAATACTCATGGGAAACAAAGCAGTACTGGTTCCAGAGTTCTCTGTCTAGGAAGTTGAAGTATTTCTCACGCAGCTGTTAACAATTTGTAAAATACCACAGACCCACAACTCCAGCAAATGCTGATCACTGTGCCTGGGTCTCTGGTCTCTGGCACCACAGACCTCTGATCCCGCTGTGGGTCCTGGGGTGATGCTGCACAGCCAGTAACATAAGCCTGTTTCTATTTCCTCTGATCATTAATCACTCAGGATTTCATTGGCGCTTAATGGCGGTACTTTAGGCTCTCCTATAAAGACTATAAGATTTCTTGTGCTTGGAGCCCTTCTGCCTTTCTAAGGCACTTACACTCTCTTTTTCTAGGAATAGCCTTGGTGATAAAATGAGTCACCTAACCCTCTGCCAACAGTGAACATGATGACTGATGCTTAAATGGCACCTTTCATGCTAGGAATGTTTAAACCTATGCATGGAATCCTTCCCTGGCTGCTGGCTACGCTGTCAGTGCAATGCCAGAGCCTTTCTACACACACAGACCAGGAGGGTTCAGTGTGAGGATTCAGCACCCTTCGTTACTGCCTTGGAAAGGATCTGTGTGTGAGGCTCTGAGCTGGCTGGCAGGCATAAGTATTACATAGGGAGTTATGGTGCTCCTGTGCTGTGTTGCAGGGAACAGCAAGGGAAGGGATCTGTGCAAGTCCTCTGGTGAGGGTCCTGCAGCCATGTCACAGGCACCTCTCCTCATCCCTCCTAATGTGCCAACAGCTCCATCCTTAGCACACCAGTGCTCTCCTGAGTGCTGCAGAGATCCAGGCAGTTGAGCATGAAAAGGTAAGTGACATGAGCTTTATGTTTCTTTTGTTCCTACTGGTTTAACACAAGTAAGATTTGACTGTGTGCCTTAGAAGCATGAATTACTTTCTCAGGAATGTGGTGCCTAGCAGCACTAATGTCAGAAAGAAGACTAAGTATTTAATATTGGTAGTTTATGGAACACTCTTCATGGACAGAATCACAACACAAAACCATTTGAGGAGCAAACAGCTCAGCTGTTACTTCAGTCAGCCTTCCAAACACATCTTCAGCTTTTCTACCACAAAGTACCTGACTCAGAGAAACCAATAAACTCTATAGAAAAGGAATTAGGAAAGTAAAACTGATGTAAAAAGTAAAACTGAACTTCATTTTTTCTTTTATGAAACTTGAACTTCTGCAGGGCAGATACATAAGTTCTTACAAGAAAATATTGCAAGTATCAAATAAAAATACACTTTAGTTACAAGGGAAGTCAGTGTTCCTATAGCCAGAAGCAAGCAAGTGGGAGATTGAATAGGATGGTGTCATTGGTGTTGATGGGAGCCCTGGTCTTTTGAGAGCTTGTGCACATCTGCCCAGCGACATCAGGAGTTTTCTATTTAAAGTCAAGCATTGGTTTGCTGAACCTGACTCAGTAGATAACTGCAGCTTGTTTCATAAAACTGGAAAATTAATCGGTGTGAAATGTATTGGAAAACAGGACGGTTATTCATATGCCTCAGCAGTTTCCTTATTAGGTAAAACAAGCTTTTGATTGTTCTCCCAGGGCGTACAATACCTCAATATGCTGCAAAATAGGCTGTTAGAAAATGAGCCAGCACGCCTTGCATACCTCAGTGACCACTTTTGTGACAAATGCAAATGAATATTTTGAATCCAAGGTCAAAGTCTAATTATCAAAATGGAAAAGGCTCAGTCCCTGACTAACTTCTTTAGATGTACTCTTCACCCTATACCAACAGCCTGCCTTAGGCTGACTGTGACCCAGTGGGGTTTGCAGAGGGCAGGGACCACTCGTTGCCCCTATAATGCGTTCCCTAGAAAGCTACAATGCAAATTCTTCCCAGCAGATGCAAAAGAAACCACCATGGGATCAAAATCTTCCTATGGAAAAGGAAAGTACCACACATTAAAATAGAAGGATTAGAAGCTCATAAAACAAAAGGGTGGCTTAGGGTTCCAGATGTATCATGTTGCAAATGGTCTTTTACAGTTGGCTCTACTCCTTGGAACCACTGAATCATTTCCTACTCGGACACATTTGGAAATGTCAGCTTTTCTATTCAATTCAATTCTATCTAGTTGCATCAACTGAAAATTCAGAATGGCTCAGTGGCAAAGTGTGGTAAAGACAGTTTTGTAGAAGAATATAAATGAATTAATTATCCCAGCAGAATTCAGCTCATTTAAATAGCACCGCCCCCTACCCTGAACAATGCTAGAATAAAAATTTAAAGGCAGGTCCTTTAGCAGAAAGAAAGTGTTCCTTTTTCAGTCTACATTATTTTTCGGCAAGTAATGGTAATAACATCCATAATACTAGGATGCAGGAGATCAGGATGCTCTCTGCCTCTATCCCCGAGGAATGGCATGATAAGAAATTATGTTGACTTAACCATATGTCCAGAAAGATTAATTTTGATTCTGTAGTCTTGGTATCAGCTGCTGCCTCAAAGGAGATGAGTGTGATGGTGATGTTTCTAGGCTACTGATCACTTGCTGTCCCTGATGTGAAAAATGATGAGACCCCTGATTTTTCATGTCTCCAGACTACAAGCTACTGTCAGGAGAGAATTATAAGAGATGGTGAGACTGCTTTAAATACATCTTTACATCTGGTCTAGACACAGATTTCCTAGCCCAAGGTGTTATTTGATGGTGAGGGTTCATTCAAGTAATATCTGGGATGATGTTAAGTCAACACCACGTGGTGCATACCACAGCAAAATCCCTGTGCAAGCTGGCAAAGCCTACGTGGCCAGCAGCACCTGCACAGGCATCAGATCTTCTGAGCCACAGCTCTTAGCTTATGAATCCATGTTATGTGGGTAATATACAAAACATGATATCCTGGATGATTTTGGAGTGCAGACAAGTAATTTTTAAAACCTTGTCAGCCCCCCTGTGGTTGTGCCCTCCCTGGGGCAGTGCTGCATGCCTGCTCACACCAGGCAAGCCCTCCAGGGTGCTCCCAGGCCACCCCAAGCAGCTGGTAGACGGACTTTTTGTGTGGGCAAACAGCTGGCCTGGCACTTCCTGCCTCCTCCCCTTCCCCAGAAGCAGCAGCCAGAGCAGCTGGACAGTGGCTGATGCTGCTGTGCCACAGAAAGGATAGAAGCTTCTCTTTGAACACTGCCCCAGTGACTGGTATTTTGAGTGTCTGCTTAATGGCATTAGTACAGACTGATGGAAAAAACAACTTGATACAAATGAGTTGCAATAATCTTCAAGGGAATGATTTCTAGCGTTTTGTTAATATTTTTTAATAAATCAAACACTGAGTTCCTAGAAGATGTCTACATTGTGGGTGGACTGTTTCACCATAAAAAGGGTTTCACTCCCCTGATGTCTGTCTGCAGGGGAGTGGAAAGAACTTAGCCACAAAGCAGCATCCATTAACATGTAATTTCTGACCTGACATTTATACTTTAACCATATTGTGTTTGCAGACATTCATTTGTAAAGATTTTGTTTTTCTCTTCCTGAAAAAATTGCATTTTTATGAGTAAAACAATCAGTCAAGGTGGCCACGGTGCCACTATCCCCTTTAAATCATCAAAAAGAGAAAATAACCTGAAATTCTATGAAGCACAGCTCATTTCTGGTTGCTATCTATTATTCATATGCATTGTCAATAGTTCATCAGTTCTGGTCTGTTTTCCCATGTCAAAAATCTTGTTTCTCATGCCTACAGCTATGCAGTAGAAAAAACAGTGTGATCAATGACCTCAATACAATGAAAATAACCCATTTAAATTATCTGTTTGCATTGAGTCTAGAAGCTGAAAACTTCACATCCCATTTCTGCAAAAAAACCCCAGCCCAACAACCTTTCAGGGAAATGAAATTTATTTTCAAATAGAAATTAACTCCTTCTCAGTGTTTTGAGTGAGGTATTTGAATGAATTCCTGCAAATAACACTGGCAGAAATTGGGATGAGTTTGTAAACAGCCTGCAAAAAAGGAAAAATTGCACTTTTCTGATAACATATCCCTCTCCACAAAAATTGTAGCTAGTCCTACCTAACCAGGAGCTGTTTGTGAGCATTTCTCAAAGTGATGAATGGTGTCTCAGCATTTCCTTGTCTCTTTCTGATGATCTGTTATAATGACAGCAGCTTTCATCATATCTCTATTTGTGAGGGCCCCTCGCTTTCTTCCTTCTTTTACTACAAAAGCTCTCAAAGGAAGCCTTTGTGTGTCAGGAGAAGCCAAATTAACATAATATGCAGCATCTATAAATAGTTGCTTCAAATTAGGCTTCTACAAAACCTTGAAGCAGTATTTCTTTAGGTTTTTTTCCCTACCATTGGTAAAAGATACAATCTCATATCACATTTTTCCTTTATAAAACATTAATTTTGTTGGTCTGATTTTGTCTGTTTTTCAATGTTTTTATCCAGCCACAGGTAAAAGATGGCCAGTTCCTTGTTTCTGTATTTTGAATTTGTGAAAAAAAGACCTTGTTAGAAATATGACATGTGGTACTGGCAAATTAATTAACAAGGACAATGCAAAATTATCTGTCCTAAAGACAGATACTGGAAAACATGGATTTTTAATAAACTGTGCTCCTAAATTTTTTTAAACCTTTTGAGAATTGCTTCCAGATGCAAAAAAATTGAAAAAACTCATAAGCTGAGAAGCATTAAGACAAGGCTAATTAAATCAACGTCTGGTATGAGGATCATGAGAAAATGTTAGTCACTATTTGCACACCTGTAAGGATCAAGTCGTGAAATTATCAGATATCCAATACAAATTAAGTAATGGAATTATTTCTTTTTTTCGCATAATTTCCAACCAAAGTGCGAAATTCAATTCCATGTAACAAGGAAGTTCAAGACGAATTGAGACAAATTCCTGGAAAAAAAAACTCTTAGGTTTTTTTAACAAGACAGTCCAGAGATAACCAGTAACACGGAGATTTCACAATGCTAAGGGTTCACTCTAAGGCTGCATCCCCTTCTCCTTTCGGTGTTTTCCTCTCGAACATGTTGGGCAAGAGGTATTGAGGCTACCTTAAGCACACATGATGGTTGTTATGATCTTAAGTGTCTCAGACGTTGCCCAGGCTTCACTCTGGAGGCAAAGACCTGGCGCCACGTGTTGGGACAGGGGGTGTGCGAATCAGCCCTGGGGCCCCTTCCCACATCTCTCACCTGCAGGACAGTCCTGCACAAACATCGAGTCCCAGAACATGAGCATGGCTGTGAGATCTGTAGGAAACCATTGCTATTGCTGTTGACTGAAGGTAGTCACCACCGAGTTGTCAGCACTGCGAGTGTCAGTGGCTGCCAGGAAGGAGGCAGCAGTTCCAGCTGTGCCAGACAGGAGCAATCTGGCACCAGTGCCGCTCACCATCTGCTGCCCTGGGATGGACGAGGCTCAGGACTTTGCTCCAACAGAGGCTGGGGCTCTCCTGCCTCATCGTTATTTGTTTGGGGCTTTCTTCTGAGGACCAAGGGGCGCAAAATGGTTTAAAAATTAGCCGTATGAAAAATACAGTTTCTCTTCTGCAATAGTTGTTTACTAATGGTTGATATTATCTAACACTTTTCAAAACCTGCACAGGAACACACCACTTCTTCAAAAATACTTGGGTTTTTTTTTTTTTTTTCTTTTTGGTTTCTTTAACACTGAGGAGTTTCCTTTTTTTCTTTCTTTTTTTTTCCCCTCAGCAATTTTAAGGACTAATAATTTAGTTTTTAAAGGAAAAGCTTGGCTTTTCAGAATCTCATTACTCCAGGGACTGAGCAGTGGAGGAAACACCAAATGACACAAGATGTCTAATTAAATCACAGACATCCTTCAGTTTCTTGAGATTTTGTCCTGAGAATATTTTCCTGATCTCCAAAGCAGCTAACATTTTAATCCTAGCCAGGGAAAGGCAACCACCCCTCATCTAATCTAATCTAATCTAATCTAATCTAATCTAATCTAATCTAATCTAATTTAGAGTTTGCAATGAAGCTAACTCATGACCAAACTGTTTGCTTTTCAATTCCGTGGCAGTATAATCCATTGCTACATCCTGGACAAATTACGGATCCCAGTTCATGTATAAATATAAAGGTTATTTACATAAAGCTTAGACTATAGTATCAAACAGCTACTCAAAGAATGTCTGTTTTGTTCTAATTAAGAACAGCATGTGCATTGAAGAAATCTGATGAAAACTATTATTTCAAACTAATAGGGCTCCTCAATAAATACTTTTTGAGAAAAGGCAATAGCTGAATAATCATAACACAAGCTCTTTGTATAGCCAAGCTCACTACGCTTCTGAGACAGCACCATCTACATTAATTACTAGTTCCCCTTCCCCGTAACAGTCACGTCTTCAGGAGGAATTTACAAAACTAAAATAGCTCTTTCTGAATAACTGGATGTTTTGCATGATGGAAATTCTTTTAACACTTCCACTGCTGTAACTCAATACAATAACTCAAATGCAACAGACAAAACCTCTTAAAACATGTTCATGGGAGGGGCTTAGGAGCAACCTTCTTGCCTTGCTTTAATTGACTGTCATTTTCCAGGAACTGCAGGGTTAGTTTTTTTGGGTTGGTTATTTTTTGGGATTTTTTAACAGCTTAAGAGTTTTTTTAATGCCGTTGCCAACCTTTTTTTAAAGGAGTTTAGCTCCTCTTTGTTCAGTAAGATATTCCAGCTGTACTGCCACCCAGGAAGGCCTCCTGCATGGGGGCTGTGTCTGCACTCACCACGTTTTGTGGCTCTCAGCGTTCTTTGTGCCCAGGCCCATGAGCCTGTTCAGAGGCTATATCTGCTGTAATCACCTTGCATGTTTATGGCTCAGTACATTAAAACCTGTGGCAGCCGCTTTTCTTGAAGGAGCATGCTCAGCCTGGCAGAATATGAGTTGTAGAGACATGTAGATGTGCCACATGGTTTAGTGATGGACTTGGCAGTGCTGGGTTAAGAGTTAAGCTCTAGGATCTTTGAGGTCTTCCAGCTTTGATCCTATGGTTCACTGATTTGAACCTAGACTTTCATTAATTATTTTTTTCTTGTGAATGTAAATAAAAAAATCAACCAATATTCTTTCCAATGTAAGTCTCTTATAAACTTGAGGAGAATGGGCTTTTGGGTTGAATTCCAAAGCAAGCACACACTTTGTGACCTTCTTAATAGGAACAGCATGAGCCACACCGCTGGTGGTGCTCTGCACACCAGTGCCTCCAGCCAGGGTACCAGAGCCCTTCACAGATGATGGATGAGTTATTTTGGTGGATGCAGGATTTCTCCGAGTAGTTCCTGCCAACTAATTCTGCTCTCTGGTGAATTTAACAGCAAAACCACCTTTGATTTCTGCAGTAAGTACTTGAAAAATTCTACCTGCTATAAGGTGAGTATGACAGACACCTTCTACATGAAAAGGATAGGGAAGATAAAGGCTAAATTTGGCTCTGAATTCAGGAGAAATTGAAGTAGGTAGTGTGAATATAGCAGGGTGTCCACAGAAAGGATAACTCATGTCAATAAGGCCATGAGAATATGCACTGTACCAAGTCTCTAAATACTTTCTCCCACATAACTAAATATGCAAGTGTAATTAAACCCTATTTCTATCAAGCTTAGTCCATGTCAAAATGCAACTTGATTCAACCTTGTGTCTCCAGTAGAAGCTGTGTGCCAGGCTATGTAAGAAATACTGATTTAAAAGCTTGCCAGCTTCTCATAAAATAGTATGTCTGAATGAATGAAACAGTCTGTGTTTTCATATGAGGAGAAGAATGCTTTTAGTTCCCCCAAATGTCTTTCAGGAGAGGAGGACTTTACCTCACCTGTAGCTGAAACATTCTCGCTGGTATCTTTTTATGCACATGGTAATAAATCTCAGCTTAAATATGTTCACTTTTGATGAGATAAATTTCTCCCCAGAAGTGAGTATCTTTCCTTTAAGTATAAATGGAACCAGGGTGAATGGTTCAGGTGTGGATATGTATATTCTGTGACTGTATCTGATATTATGAAACCCAGTCACGATGCACCATCTGTGTCCTATAAAAGTAAACTTTTGTGTCTTTGTTTTTTAATGATCTTTTAAGTAAATAGATCTAATGAAGCTGATACTTTCCATGAAAAATGTATCATTTCAGCTTCCTTTTAAAACCAGAACCCCTTACAAGGTTTTGTATCTATAACTGGCAAAACCAGCTTGTTTGTACATCATTTATTAATTTCACATCCTGTCTAGGTAAACATAGTATCTATAGGTTATTTAAAAGCTAATTGTGAATGGGGAGGTAAGTTTACATTTTGTAATTTACTTGATTTCCTAAAAATATTCTCTTTACTTAAATAAAAGAGAACTCAGGAATCTAACCCAAAGTTCCAAATTTTATACAATTTTACCCTTGTAATAATAGAATAGATCAGTACAGTCAAAGGGGGAGTTCTGTCACTTTTTCAGTTATGTTACCTGGACCTGGGAGTGCAGATGTAATAGTCTACAGAAAATCATGCCTGTTTGCTATAACCAGGAAAAAAAGCCCAAGAGAGATCTGACCTTCATGTGTCCACCACAGAGCTCCTTCAGTGTTTATTCACCCAGAGCCTGGGGAAAACACAGCTCCCTTCCTTGCTGTCTCCTCCAACAGCTGCTGCAGTTTGTGATGAGGATGATGCCTTGTGTGGGGTAAAGGAGTGTGCAGCTCAAAGCACTGCCACTCATGTCACATCCAGTTTAGGACCTCAGCCAACTGGTATCCAGGGCACAGGTCCCTACTGGAGCTCTACCAATGCTATTCTCCATGCTCTGCTCACATCTTCCTGGCCCACACCTTCTCCCCAGTTTCCTGCAGAACATCTGGCAGTACCTTCTCAACCATGCATTGGTACTGCACTCAAGTAGTCATGCGTTCTTGCTTTTGTTTAGCCTGAAACATGTTTTTGTTAAAAATGGCCTGCACTCTGCTTGTGAATCTAAACGAAATACATGCTCAATAAATGTAAAATGTCAGTAAATGATAAAACAGTATTTATAAATGGGCCAGTCATTAAAGACCAAACACTGAGTTACAGTGCTGTGTTGCAGCTTTATGAATTATATGGTGTCTGAACAAAGAAATCAATATGTCACAATTTTGAATTACTTGGCACCTTTTAATTTCCAGAGATCATCTTGCTTCAGATCTTGACATGCATCGCTGGGCCAGACAGGAAACGGGCCCCATCACAGCACTGGTTCCTGTCTTTCAGGGCTCAGTAGGCTACATGCAAATATCCCATACAGCAGATCTTTCAGATACCTGCCACTACGCATTATTCATCCTCAGCCAGATGCTAACATGCCTCAGAAATGAAAACATGCAATCTAGCACTGAAAATTTGGTTCACTGTCGTTGAGAAAGGGAGCTAGTCCAACTCCTCCAATGTGGACTGAATTTGTGGCCTCAGTCTTGTCCCCAGTGTAAAGACTATTGGTTGTTGGGGTATTTTTTTCCCAAAAGTTATTGCACCATATACATTACTAAAGACTAAGTCACACAAGAAGGAAAAAGGTGGTGCACAGGCTGAAGTACTCTCTCCTTGAAGAAGATCCAGGTAGTGTGGTTTGGAGCAGTTCAGGGAAGCACTGCTGCGTGTCCTTGCTGCTGTCTGTGGTACTCCCTGGTCAGCTGTCAGCAGGGGGCTCATTCAGTTGACCACACATGACCACACCCAACAATTATCAAAAACAATTCAC
The DNA here is from genome assembly GCA_036630365.1 of Acanthiza pusilla. NCBI lineage: Eukaryota > Metazoa > Chordata > Aves > Passeriformes > Acanthizidae > Acanthiza > Acanthiza pusilla. The sequence goes on along the minus strand of JAXCHO010000073.1, from coordinate 33,783,792 downwards.
ATATTGCTTACTTGTTAAATTCTCAGTTTGCTCTTAAGGACAGCCAAGCTGAGCCTGAGTGCATCTGGAAAGCCTGAATAAATTTTCTCCAGCTGTAGGTTCCAAGTGATGATTCCTTGCTTTAGAATTGACTTTTACACACACTCAGCTATTCGGTCAAATGCATACTCATGCAATATGCAAACACAACATTAAAGGCGAAGGATTTTAAATGCTAGTATTTAAAATGCACAGCTCCCCAGCACATGATAATGGTACTTTAAGAATCAGCATTCCCCTCAGCTGAAAATGCCTCATCCTCCCTCCCCTCTGCCCTTAGGGCTCATGCTCCACACATTTTGCATGCCATCCTGTTCCCCACGCTGAGCCTCTGTGCTCCCCCATGAACCTCCTCACCACCAGAGCTTCCATCCTCCTCTCCTTGTTCCTGCTCTCCCTTTTGGGTCCTCCTCCCAAATACTGATACATTTTTAGATTTCTTCAGATCTACTGGTGAGGCAAAGGCTGTTCAATAAAGAAGACTCAAAAACGGTGCATGCAAACCAGCTTAGTCTATTTGGATGGACTTGTTAACTGTAGGGCATGTCCAAATACCCTGGGTGTTAAAGCTCTCAAGGTGAAAAATGAGGTTGGTCAATCTGTAGAAGAAAATGACCATGTGCTGCAGAAAGTCTCACCTGGGAGCTAGGTACTGAATGCCTGCTCTGAAAATAATGCTAAACGTAAGAGTTGTTATTGATCCCTTCTGTTCAGATGACACTCGCTCTTCCTAGGCTACATTTGGTTTTCCCCTTTGCTAGACCTTAATTCTTTCCTGCCAAGCCATCAAAACCACTGGATATAATAAACTAAAATGTGCTTTCTCTGGGAGTACAGTAATTGAGAGGGAGACAAATAGATAAGTGGCTGAGGACTGTAGGAGAGATTCTAGCTTACCCAGCACAGAGATTTTGCGGGAATGGCAGTATTATTTGCAGAGCCTAACGAAAGTGAGCCAGGACTGCAATACGATCTCAGCAAGGCCTGTCACTGAGGTGTGGGACAGCAACATATTTACTGAAGTTCTGTACCTAGCACTACATGTTTAGAGGAGAGAGACAGAGAGAGAGAGAGAGAGAAGGAGAGAGCTGAGCCAAATTGACAAAGATTGGCCGTGAGAAGGAAAATGTTCTAACTCTCTCCCTTGGCCTCTGCCTGCCACCTCCCACATCCCCTGGCCATGGCACAGGCCTTCCAAGGTTTCTCACTTTCTCCCCATGCCAGAGAGGGGCTGTGCTGCTCTGCAGCTGGCCAGAACAGCCCCAGTCCAGCTGCCCCACTGCCAGTCCTCTCCCCCGCAGGACAGGGATGCTCATGCACTGGCTGAGATGGCTCTCTCATATGTTGGCATGAATCCCATCATGTTTTGGCTCATTTTGGACTCTGGTCTGCAACCAGCATCACTCAGACAGAAAACTACATCAGAATGGAGAAAAAAAAGACATTTGTGACAACTCAGGTTTACAACAAGCCCTCCCAAATGCCTGTATATCTTGCTAACTCTTCAAGTATCCTGGATTTATTTCTGTTTGGAGGTAAAAGCTTTCAGTTCCAGTTTATAAATGGCTCAAGATGTTACTCGACAAACAGAAATAGAGAATTATGTAGAGTTTTTTTCTCCCTTGCTTTCACTGATGATTCTGAAACAGGAAGCCATCCTAATGCTAAGAGGTATATTTTTTGGTCTGGCTTATTTTCCTAGACTATCTCTCTTCCCAGGGTGTTCTGAAGGTCCAGTGGCTGTCTTGCTTTTGCTCATCACTGCATGGATATGGCCCCTGCCCTGTGTAAACACTGATGTTTCACTGCAGAGACACATTGAGCTTTCAGAGGACTCTGGCAGGTGCCTCACCTGAAGCTCAAGACTGGCCCCACATTAACATGGGCTCAAAGCTGCATCTGAGCTTGTTGAACCCTGACTCTCCAGCACCCTCACGATTACCTTCCTACATAGCCCCATGATTTATGGGACATGGTTTCTCCTCCAGGTGATCTCCTTTTCACAGCAAGGTATCCCACAGTCAAAAGCCTTGACTGGCTGACCCCACTGTTTACCCCCACACCCCTCAGGGCACCCCTTTGGCAGCCCCCTTGCACCACAGCCTTATCAGCATTAACTTCACTGCTGCAAATTGCCTAAGAAGTACCTGATGATAGAAGAAGGAAAATCTGGGATTTGCAGCTGCTATGTTTCTATGGAGCATTCAACAGTTTTTACTGAAGAAGAGACTGTGAGAATCAGTATTATGTAAGAATATGTTTAGGCTGCAATCTGGGCAGTTATATTTTTAACTCTATTTAAAGAGGTTAATGGCTTTTTCCCAGTTTAAAGACAGAGGTCCTGTCTTTCTTCCTCGAAACCCCTCAAATCCATGAGTTCATGGTGCTCTGTACCACTTCTGTTGTGTTCTTCCATATCAATGAAATAGTCTACCCCCATACACTGGCATACCGTTCTTCCTTATTTTTTCTTTTATTGTACTCTGTGAATTTCAACAAAGGAAATGTAGCAATGCGGAAGAAAAAAAAAAAAAAAAAAAGCTCTAGCTTTTTTCAGTGCACTGTGACCACAAAAAGACATCTGGAGCTGAACAGTCAGGCCACCCTCCTGGATCAAACTCAATGGATAATCTTCCCAGCCCAAGATTAGGCCTTCACACACCTGTTCCTTTTTTCTCCTTCTTCCAAATTATCCATGCTATTTGCTCATATTATGCATTTATTTTCCTGAATTGTTGCTCTGATTTTCCATAAACATAAATGATGCAGACTGACCATCATACCCCATCACATGTAACATAAAAGATGACTCTGGACTCCACCATGGCCCCTCATTTCAATCTCTGTGTATTTTATATGCACACTTCAACAAACATGTGATCCCAAATCAGATTTTTCTACAGATGGGCAGCTGGACACAGTTTGCCACACTCAGTGATGGAAAGAAATGTTTAGTTTGATTTAATTACCTCAACCATTAACCACAGTACCCAATGAGAACTCTTATATTATGTGACATCCCTGGAGGCATATTTCCCCCTTCAGCCATGCAGGCATTTTAAAGTCTCTGGGACCTGTACAGTCAGTCTGCACGCTGATCTATGACGAGTAAATGTTGCTCCAACAGTTATTGTCAGTGCTAATTTACTTGCTTTGTTTGTTTGCTTGAGGTTTTAATAATAGTATTAAAAGTCTTTGCTCCTGATGTATTTGACATTGTGCCATTGGTCCATTAGGATTTGGTTGAGTGTTCTGCATTATTTTTAATTTGCATTCACAGTATGCTCTGTAATAACTCCCACTGAATTCTAGCAATGGATGCTGTGAATTTGTATTAACAGCAGCGCTGTTTTGTGCAACTGTAGTAAAATTATTTGCAAAATACTTAGTGCATCATCTCCTTTAGTGAAGGAGATCAGAGTTTCCAAATAACAACAGAGACTTGTCTTAGCAAATTGTTCCTGGGCTAATTGTAATGGAAGGATTCAGCTTGGATGGAAACCATTGGCACAAGCTGCTGTTGATGCCAGAAGTTTACATGGTTTCAAAAAGCAATTAGACACAATTATGGAAGAAAAATCCATGAAAGGCAACTAAACACACAGCTAGCTCTAGTTCAGAAATTCCCCGAGCCATTGATTGCTGGAAGCTGAGAAAGGGTCCCAGGGATGGATCACTGCACAGTTCTTCCCTACGATTCTGCTACTGGGCACTGCCTGAAGAACATGCTGTTCTAGTCTGACCCAATACGGCCTTTCTCATAGTGTCATGTTAAGATGTCGTGCTGAGAGCCTGTAGGAAGAAAAGAGAATGGGGGAAAAAATTATCTTCCTTCAGGCTAACAACCTGCAAGTTTTTCAGTTTCTGCATTATCCTGCTTTCTATGTAATTGTAATGCAGATCCTCTTGCCCCATCAGCTTCCTTTGGAAAAGCATACACACTGGACTGCACTACAGTCATGGGCACATGCCTGTGGTGCCCTTAATTGGATGAAGGCTTGCACAGTGGCTGGCAGTAGAGCACTCATTTTCAGTAGTTACTGGCCTCAAGTTTGCTTGTGCTACAAGATGCATTTTTGGCAACGAGTATCTGCCATTGGGCTGGATCATCATTGCTACTGAGGAGAAGCTGGTTTCTCAGTCAAACTAAATAATGGAATCTGGTGAAGCACACACAATATATTCCTCTGACAAATATAAAAACATAGCTTACAACAGTGAAAAATCATTAATTTTGAGCAAGAGGCAAGTCTTACTGCTGGTTAGAGCAGGGAGCTAGTAACACCAGGTCCTGGGTTCAATCACCATGCAGGCCATTCACTCAAGAGCTGGACTCAACGATCCTCATGGGTCCCTTCCTACTCAGAATATTCTCTGATTCTGTAAGTAGGACATCTTATGAGACACTCAGAGTCTTGAAGACTTCTCCATGTGTCCTGATTTTTTTCACCTTGACCATCTCCAGAGAGTGAATGGTGCCTGACTGGATGAGTCATCACTGGCACACTTGATGAACATCTCAAAGCAATGGTACCTGTGACTGCTTTTGAACACCTAATACATTAGCTAGGTTTATGTAGATCTCAACAGACTACTGGCTGGCTGAATTTAGTTATTAAATTATTATTTTAATAAAGCCTAATTTTTAACTTACAGGACACAAAATTATGTCCTGAAAAAATAGAGAAAAAGCATTAAGGCAAGACAAAAAGCACAGCAGCAGCAGCCACACAAGGTGATTATTGGGTTTGGACTTGACTTTTATTTTAATGGAGTACAGGAATGCACTGCTTTTTGTCATTTTTCTTTAGCAAAATGTTTGGGGCAATTTGATGTCCTGGAGTCTGGCAGACAGCACCTTAGTTCTTGCTGTTTATCATTATGTAAAACCATGTTGCCCAAAACCGTGGGTGGAAATAAATGAAGAAGTTGTGAAACGCAATGAACCAATGACTTTCTCCCAGTTTGAAACACATATGTTTCAGTTTTGTGAATTTGCTGGATTTTTTTTTTGCTAAAAGCACTCACATTGATGACTACACTAAAAATACCAAAATAGTTGTCTCACACCAACACCTCACTCTGGGGACTCTCATGCTTTGCCAGAACGTGGGACTCCAGCTTCACTGAATATCTTTAGTACCTTTTTCTTCTTCCTAATTGCAACAGTCATCTCTCCTCCTATTTGCTATAACTAATATCCCTATGACAGCCATTTCTTAGATGAGAAGGCAGCACTAGGAAAGCATTTAATGAACATTAATTGCTCCTTAATATGATTTAGCTGCTGGAAATAAGAAGCCTAAGCTGGCTCCATGTGACCAGCAGCCCTACAGGCACCTCCACCAGACTCCTTTTGAGATGCAATCCTGCCGACCTGGGGGGCAGCAGCCTTTCATGGATAATACCCAAGGCTGCATTTTGCTTTTCCAAATTAGCAGCTAAGTAGGGCTGTAGGAGCTCAGTAACAAAGTCATGATGACACCACCTGGCTGATTAGTGATCTCTTCCTTCAGTGCAAGCCAGCAATTATCAATTCCTGCTGACTTCAGAAGCTAATGGGAATCAGAGGATGGGGGATGCTGCCAAGATGTAGCAGCTTCCAGCTGTGAGGAAGAAGAGGAGAGGGGACACAGACTCTACGTATACTGTTAACTCTCAGTCATTTCCTATGTAGCATCTTTGGCACCTGTGCCTTTATCATTTTGACCCTCTACATTACATTACCTGACACCATCACCTCTGACATGGCAACACCGTGTAAGAGAAACTTGGACTTTTGAATCCAGCATTTTTAAATTTGAATTCTGATTCACGATTGATTCTCATCTCACCCTTCAGAAGGGTCACTTAACCTTTCTACTAAGTGGCCGTGCCAGGAAATTAAGGCTAGTAACATTTAAAGATACTGTGACAATCAATCAATAGATGTTTGTAAAGTTGTTAGTAAACAACAAGCACCAAGTGCCAAGTCTAATTTAAACACATATGGTTTATAATCGTCCCATTTTCTTTGCAAGAACTTTAATATGACACAAAGATTAACCTTCTGATCTGAGAAAAAAAATCTTTACTGGTATTATAGACTAGTGTTGGCAGCAGACCTCTAACTTGAAATATGATGTCCTCACTGGCATCACTAAATTTCCCATGGATTAGCTGACAGTGATACTTCAGGACTCATGGGAAAACTGTATTGCAGAGGGAAATAACAGTGAGCAAAAAAAAAACCAAAACCAAATCCTTTTCTGGACTGTAATTCTTAGTCTTCTTTCATTCAGAGCTGAAATTGAATACGACTAGGCTTTCTAAAATGAAAGACTTACTGTTTTACATAGAGTATTTAATGGATATTATGAAATAGCTGATGATATCCACTAACAGAAGCAGGAGCCTTCAAGTTTTACAGGGGTGATGGGGGACTGAAATTTCTGGTATCTGCTGATCGATGAACATACATGTACCTTGACTGCTGGCCCCCAACTTGCTCATATAAAATGTCAACTGGTTTTATAGGATAGGCCTGAAGCAAGCTTTAGGGAAATGGTGATGAAATATCATCATACTCCAGACATTTATGATTCACTACAATCCCAATCCAGCAAACTTCTTAATGACTTCAGAAGTCTTGACACTGGCTTTGCTTCGCTATTACAACTAAGTACCTCAAAGCTAAGAAGACAACTGAGCTGTGCTCGCAGGGGGATTGTGCAATGAGCCAGTCAGATACCTGCAACCCTTTGGGACAGCAGCTAACTGCTTCTAGCTCCCTCCCACCAGAACCCACAGTGTGGCTCACCAGCAAGATAATGAATGCCCCAAAAATATCTTTAGATGTTCCCCTGCACATCCCGTCACAATCATAGCTGGTGCTGTGCTGTTCCTGTGTTTCTTATTGTCATATCTAACCACTCAGAATACCAAGTCTGTGTTACTTCGTTAATACAGCTCTTCGTTAATACAGAGCTCCTACTTTGAGGCTTTCCAGCCATTGTGTGAGAACAGATGAGCAGCAGCTCCAAGGCTTAAGGAAATTCTCAGACACACAGAAAACAGGAAGGATAGGGAAGAATCTGCAAAAACAAGGTGTCAGACAGCTCACAACTGAAAGGTTGCTGTAAGTCATAACAACCCTACTACCCACTCTTTTAATAAAAAGGGCCTAGCTATTGGCACCTTGTCACCTTACTAGGTTTCTCATACTGGCTGGCTTGTGAAAGCAACATTGAGCGCACAGTTAGGTAGAAAGATACACACTTACTAGAGAAATATTTCTTTACCAAAACCACTGCAAATCTTAGACTGATAGAATGTTTTGGGTGGAAGGGAACTGATAGGTCATCTAGTTCCAACCTCCTTGCCATAAGCAGGGACACCTCCCACTAGGCCAGATTGATCAGAGCCCCATCCAACCTGGCCTTGAATACTTCCAGGGATGGGGCATCCACAGCTTCTCTGGGCAACCTGTGCCACTGCCTCACCACTCTCATGGTAAAGAGCATCTTCCTAGTATTTAACCTAAACCTGCTTTCAGTTTAAAGCCATTCCTCTTGTCCTATCACCACATGCCCTTGTTGAAAAATCACTCTCCAGCTTTCTTGTAGGCCTTCAGATAGCAGAAGGCTGCGATGAGGTTCCCCCCAGGGCCTTCTCTTCTCCATCTGCTGAACCATCCCAGCTCTCCCAGCCTGTCCCCACAGCAGAGGTGTTCCATCCCTCAGACCATGTTCACGGCCCTCTTCTGAACAGGTCCACATCCTTCTTACATCGGGGTGACCACAGAAATGCACACAGTATTCCAGGTGGGGTCATTTTTATCTACAGAATACCTATCTTTATAACATACTTTTTGTAAGACAAAACACAGGATGCGTTGCCTACTATTTTTAAATTCAGATAAAGAGCTATTGGAATAGCAGCGGCCTCACTACAGCAGCCGCGGGGCAGGGCTGCCTGCCTTCGCCGGGCAAGCCCCGCAGGCTGCTCACGCTGCTCTCGCCGCCGTCCCGCACGGCGCCCCTCTCCCCTATTAAAGTTTAGGCAGTTTCGACTCCCTCGCTCCACCGCCCTCCAACCGGGCAGCGCCGCAAGCGGCTGCCAGCAAAGGCCGCCAGTATAAGCCTGCCGGGTGCCGCCCTCACGCCGGCCCGGCCCGGCCGCCCCCCTCAGCACCGGCGGGCCGGGCCCCGAGCGGCGGCCGCGGCGGGAGGAAGGGGGGGACTGATGGCGGCGGCGCAGGGCTGCGGGCGAGGGGCGGAGCGCTGAGACCCTGTGGCTGCCATGGCCGCCTCCCCCTCCCCGCAGCCTCCCTTAAATACTATGGGGCGGCCGTAGCTGCGGCGGGTGCTGCTGTCGAGCGCACCATGCGGGCTGTCATCGCCTTGGCCGCGGCGCTGGGCAGCCTGCTGCTGGGCGGCTGCCTCCTGCGCCTGGGCGGCCAGCAGCCCCTCCGCGCCAGGTAGGGCGGCCGGGCGGCCTCGCCCGCGTTCCGGAGCCGGCTGGGGAGGGAGGGAGGAGCGGGACGAGCCCCGCGGGGCGCGGCGGAGCCCGGCGCGGTGCCCGTGGCGCGGTGCCCCCGGCGCGGTCGGGGCTCGGCGCGGGTGCAGGCGGCTGTGAGCGGGTCGTGGGCAGGAGAGCGGCGCCGCTCGCGCCGGGTGATGTTCAGTCACTGGTCCTGACAACTTTGTTTTCCCGTCTCGCTTGCCAGGGGCTGGGAGGAGGAGGCAGGAGTAGCGGCTGTCACGCCGAAAGTGGTGCGAGCCCTCAGGTTTCCCCTGACGCCCCTTCCTCAGACCGCGAACAGGTACGGGCTGGCCGCCCGCAGGTGGGTCCGTGAGGTCGGGTCTACAAAAGAAGAAATTCGCCTTCGCTCCTGTTCCTTCTTCCTTTTGTTTCGGCAGCTTGATCAGAGAGAGCGTTAGAGATTTTTAGAGGAAACGACACTTTGCTTTAACTGTAATGAATTATTTGCTCGTGGGCCCTCTTAATGACGGCTGTCACTCTGCCATTGGTTTGGAGCCCAATAAAATGTTGCGTAGAGCAGTTTTGTTAGCATATGATGCAAAAAGTGCCTGCTGAATGGCGTGTTCCAGGTATCTTTTATTCTTTCCAGGAAGGTGGAGCTGGAGCTGGGTAGTACTGTTAGTGTTTTTGTAATGTATATTTAGTTAAAAATACAGATTTATCATTTACAATCCATACGATGAAGGCAAGACATATGAAGCCTGTTTCATTTTGTGTTGGCATTGTGCTTTATGGGAACCTTTTCGCTTGAACCTGTGTCTTGACCTTTTAGATCAGTGTAGGTCCTTGCTTTACAGTCTGTTATTTTATACTGTCAAGTTTAATATGAAGATACTTTGTAAAATCAGCTGTGAAACAAGTTGTGTCTTAACATGCAGACTTCAGTACTAATGACTATTGTTTTCATGTTCTTGAGTCCTCACACACTGTAGGAAAACTAATAGTGCAGAAGAGGGTGGTGTAATCCACACATGACATAATACTATGTAAGAAGTAGTTTTCAAATATGTTTTGCTTTTCTCTTTTATTCTGTGTGGCCTTATTAACATTGCAGTTCCCATGACTATTGTATGTTGATATATATTATGGTCAAAAACACATAATAAAAATTAGAAAGAACTTAAGAATTGGTTCTTGCATAGAAATTATTATGTCCTGGTTGTGTTGAAGACAACAGTGACAGTGTAGTTAACCTTACTGAAGCCACCATCTCACCCAATCTAGCTGAGTTTGACAGCCTATGCTTTCCCTGAGTGAAAGCAAGTGATGTTAGTTGTAGTAACCGTTGCAGTGTACCCTAACAGTGTGTTTAGTATGTGTTTCTGATGAGAGACCCTTGTGCACCCTGCCTCAAAATTTAGAACTTTCCTAAGCTGTAAGTTTATAGTACCTTTCAAAATTGCAGTGAAAGAAAAGGAACGGAATTCTGCAAATGTTCCTGTCTGGTGTTATGAGCCTTGTTATGAGGCTGCTTCTCTTCCCTATTCTCATTTTTTCCCTTTCTGCCTTTTTTCACTTCTTTTCCTCTCCTTGCAATGTATTGGTTTTTCGGTATGTACTCAGTTCTGCTTTGCATTTTTTGTAGCTGTCACTCCGTTCTTCTCTGCACTCTGTTTTGGGTTATGTCTGTGGTTTCCCCCAGCCCTTCTCCTCACACTTTTTCCTGCTAGTTTCTGAGCTGCTTCTCCTTCCACTCAGCTCTGTGTGCTTTACCATGGAGTTGAATTGACTAGAAATCCTGGCAGAGAGTACTTCAGAGAATAGTCTAGCTACTTCCCATCTGCTGTTAGTGCACTCACAACTGGAGCAAAGAAAGTAGAAGCAATGCCTACCAAAGAAATTTGAAAATCCATGGCATGTTTTTAACCTTTATAATAAGGCAAGTGAGCTTGAGATTTTAAATATGTATTTTTCCTTATTCTACTTCGAGCATTTTGGCACCAATTTGAAGCTAGTTTTTGTCAACCTGAAATTGTATTTTTTCATGACTAAGTGACTACAGAAGTGTGTCAAGTAAATAATTTATCAAAGAAAGTTTCATTTTACTCAAGCTCCTATAACCGTAGTGTCTTTGGAGGGATGTCTTACTGGCTGAATCCAAAAGTGGATGTGCTTTCTCACCTGAGTGACTGTGCTCAGTAAGCTGGCCTGACAGAAGTTTGTGGTGCATGTTTGGCTTATGAAAAAAGAGAGAGAGCTGCTGGGCTGGACTGACCAGGAGCTGTTACTTCATCCAGCGAGCAGCAAGACTGGGCAGGGAGCCATGCTGGTGGAGTTTGATCCAGGCAGCAGCTGGACTGGGCCTGGCTAAGGGCCATGCTGGAGAGGTTTGATCCAGAGAGCATCTGGACTCATTCAGGAGGTTCAAACCAGTCCTTCAGTGATGGAGATGGATGGTCTGGTCAATAGATTCCAGTGTGCAGTAGGGAAGTATGGTTCTCCTAAACTACCCTAATCATTGACAGCAATGTCCTTTCCTCCATAAAAGTAAGAGGATGTGCATGGATGTTTCCAGGAAAGGAAAAAAAACCAAAACTGGCCACTATCCTACTTGATCTCTAAGTAATCTAGACAATCTTCACAGTCACAAGCTAATCTTTTTTCTTATCATTATTTCCTTTGCTGTTGGAGGCGTATTTGTAACCAGACATCTCCTGAAGAATCTCTAAGGCCCTATTATTCTGTTCCCTTGCAATATTGAAAGCTAATCTGTTCTTTTACTTTGCGTAATTCCTTTAAAAGGATGAAACTGAAGGATGAAAGGATGAAAAGCAGGGGATTGGATCAGACTGTCTTAGATATTTAGGCAGCTATTATGCACAGCAATGTTTAAATACGTGGTGACCAGGCACCTGAAGTTCTCTGAAGATCTGTGTCTTAGTAAATAACCTTGATAATGTAGTTTGTCTCTTACAGGACATTGCTTACTGCTTTTTCTTGTTAAGTGTTAGCTAATTGGAGCAATGTGACTGCCTCTACAGTGTGACTTGCAGGTTTTGTCTTGGGTTTATTTCACAGCCTACCATGCCTGTTAGTAGTGTTTCTTACTGAAAAAAGGCCATTGTTGGTAAGATTTGTCTAGTAGTTCCCAGATTTATTCGTGGAACCAGTATCATTTATACTGCAATACTATGTTCACTGGCAAATTCTCCTACCTATGTCTCATACCGTCTTCTCAATTTTTAAGCTGTAACTGCAAGTACAATTTATACTTCTGTAAGCCAACGTTACAATTTTAAAAAGTAGTCTTGCATTTTCCCCACCTTTAGACCCTTGGTTTTCCCTCTCTCCCTTCCTCTCTCCCCAACTCTGTTTGTGCAGGCATATTTGTTTGTGTAGTGATAGCCTTAATAGTAGAACAGAAGGCTCAGGACTGCTGGTGCTTATCAGGGGGAAGTAAAAATAATAAGAGGAGCTAGGTAGTCTTTTCTTTGTTACGAGGCCCAGGGTGTGCTAGGTTAAACTTAGGCAGAAATTCTAGCTCCTATTATACTACCCAGGAATATGTAGCAGATAAATAATGCCAGCTCCTGCAAGGGAAATGAAAATAGCACTTTTAATATATACTTTATATAAAAATAACAAGGTGGCAGTACCCTGAAGAACTGGCCACCATTACTCTGTTGTTCTGTGTTGCCAGTTTTAAGGCATTCACTTACTATTTCCCTGGCTTGCTCTCTGTCTTTGTAGGTCCAAGTCATGCACAGTGTAGAGACCACTGGCATAATTCAGCAGTGGGAGGAAGTGATTGAGGACCTATGAGTAAACAATTTAGTATTAATACAGTGTTCCATAGTGTTGATTTCTCCAATTCCTCTCTCAGCAGCAGATCTTTATGCAGGCCTAGGAAATAAACAGCAATACTTAATTAACTGTGCTACAGAGACCCGTACATTCTGTCTCCTGTCAAAATAGTGCATTCAGGCAGTCAGAAGGGGAAGAAGAGACAGGCTAATACCACAATTATGGAGTAGCCTAGTGTATTGCACAAATAATTTGCTATGGTTTAGATTAGTCAGCAGTGGTGTCCACTTCACTAATTTTACTGCTCTCTTTATATTTTGCCCCTTCATTCCCAAGCCATGCATGCAGACATATTTTAGGAGCACATTTTGAACACATGCCTCATGTATTAGTTCTGTCTAAATTAATAGGTGTTCAGTTGAAAGCTGCTGCCAGGCCACATTTGTGTTCTGACAGTGGTGAAAGGTTTCCCAGACTCTTTCTGTTCACTTGGTCCAAGTGAAACTGCTCTGTCATTCTATCATGTGCTCTTGTAACATGGTTTTAGGGTAAGTACCTTATTCTTTTCACTTCACCCACCATGAGGCTCTGAATGTTGCTTGTCATGTGGTTTATGTATTTTATAAATAAAAAGTATGTTATGTATAACCCTGGTGAATGCACTGGAGGGTCTTTCAAATAACTTAAAGATGCAGTTTGCGTTAAAGACCTGGTTTAGCGTTCCTTAGATAAGAAATACCTCTGTGGGAACTTGAACAAGGGTAGTTGGATCAGTCTCTTTCACAGTTGCTCTGATTAATGTTTCAAGACAAATTCTTACTCCTGTGGTTTGATAAAGCCATTTTTATAGTCCATCTCACCACGAATTTGAATTGGGTATTGCCTTATTAATCAAGGTGTTGTGAACTTTAAAAACATCATTCTATTCTTATCATCTGATTAATTTGAAATAGTGTCAAAGATGGCATTTAAGAGTACTCTTCCTGGGGAAGTATGGATTATGTTTTTTTTTAATAGTATTCAACTAATGGATGATGAGATTCAAATATAAATTAGTCCCTTCAAGGGAGAGATTAAGACAGAAGATATTCACGGTCTGAGTAATGTTATTCAGAACCACTTTGGTAGAAGGATAAAAATGTGCAATTTTGCATACAGAAGTTATCCTTTTTAGCTGGAGATGCTCAGCGAGAACAAATTTAGTGCTCCTGTGCTGCTTCAGCCAGACAAGAGCAAGAAGCTATAGAAGAGCAACAACTGGTTCTGCTGGGTGTGGAGAGAATAGCCAATGAGTGGGATTTTCTCTTGCTTTCAGCATGGACTTACTAGGGAGGTGATATTTTTGTTGCTTTCACTGCTTCTGTTGCTTTAGACAGTCTGAGTAATTTTGAGAATCTCATCCCAAGTTCTTTTAGTTGTTTCCGCTTTATTTTGAGGGAATTCTAGAGCCTTTTAATCTTGGGCATATCTTCGTGTTACAGTATAACTCACACCACCAGCTTTCCTTTTCCTCTCTGGCTTTTTTTTTTTTTTTCTTCCCTACCATTCCTCCATCCTATGCCCATCCCTTTTCCTACTCTGATAATTTTTTGGGGTTGATTTTGGTTTTATTTTCAAAAGGCTTCCTTTTTCTTTCCTTCCCTTTACCTTTTACCTTTCTGCTCTCCCAGAATCCCATGTTACTTGACATACCTCTCTGTCTGGTGAGGTGTGGGTAAGGCTCCCTATTGTCTCAAGACTGAATGCTACAGGAGCAGCAAAAGGGACCATGGACTTTCCATATAGTTTCTGTATTTCTTATTCTAAAGGTGGGTGCAGTCCTTGTCTTAAAGAAGTTTACAGTTTGAGGATCTGCTGTCTTCCTGAGTGCAAGATATAGAATAACAACGTGCTGATAAATATGGCACATGGTCTTAATCTACTGTGGATTTATTAAAGTACAGATGGTGTACTTCCTGAGTTTCTAGAATTACCATAGGAAGTATGTGGTCCTCAAGCTGTTCGTATATGATTAAAAAAACCCCTGCTTTTCAGATATGGTCCAATGAGGTTGGCTTTGAGAACATCTAAGCCCTGAGGAAAATACAGCTGAAATTTCCCTGTATCATCAGTTTTATGAGTTCAAGCCAACAGAATGTTTCAACTTCAAGTTCCCATTTAGCTTAATAGTTCACAAAATTAGTTGAATGTAGCCTGATACCTGCATTGTTAGGCACATTATCTGATTTATTGCAGAAGTTGTAGTGCTGCTCTAAGTAGTGAACAAAGGCTGTCATCCACTAGGTCAGGTAAATTCATTTAGTGATAAATGTTGTCTTGCATAATTGTCTGAAATGAGCAGAAATTTAATCTGAGTCTGATGACTGCACAACTTTGCCATGAATAATGCAGTAGAAGTCTGGACTGCCTCTTGCACACCCATTTTTATCTAAATGCAAAAAGATTTCACTCATGTGAAGCAAAGGCCACTCTGACAGTGAAATAGAAATTCAGAAATTTTACTTTTAATAGAATGAGTCATTGGTTTGCATCTCTTGCAAATAAATTGTTTTAATTTTGTACCTTTTGCACCATGTAAAGAGCATTGAGTAAATTTTATGGGTAAAAAGCCACAGAAGAAGCCTTTTGGTGATCTGTCATGTGCCTGCACTACATGAATAAACAATTTAGATTAAAATTCCTGTCTGGTTTTCTCCTCAGTCATGCCGTTTTCACCAATCTTTACATGTGTTATGGAAAGGGAAGGAAAGACTTCTTGTTCCTTATTTTTCACCTTGATGGCTCTAAAAGTGATTGTGAGAATTTAATGACAAAACAGAACAGGGGTTTTTTTTTTTTTCCTTTTTTCTTTGACTTCCTCTTTTTTAAGTTTTTTGACTCTTGAAAATGAGTACATAAAAAACAATTACATACTAAAAAATGAGGCAACTTGCCTGCATGGCTCTTACAAATTTAAAAGGGCTTAAAGTCTGTGGAGTATGGCTTGTATTTGAGAGAATATTTATTCATTGCCCCACAGATCTTAGGGCATAAATTAATAGGAAGCTGTGAGGACCTTGTAATGATTGTCTGCACAGAGTTGTGAAAGAAGGTTAGAGTTCTGTCGCTGCCTGCAAATGCACCTCGCAGGGGGCTGATCAAACATTACTGCCTGTTCTGATTTGGTCATCCTGTCATGTATTAGAGGGTCTCTTCTGGCCAGCTGTGGCTCAGAAGGGTTGGGGCCACTTCTCAAATCAGCATCCAGCATCTTAGGTTTTAGTTATAATGAAAGACTTATTTGCAGCAGTAACATGCACTTTGCTTATATCAATAGTTCCCTTTTTTTTTTCCTTTAAGATGCTGTTTAGGCAGCTAAACTTTGCCTGTAGCTGCTTCTCTTATTTCAAGCCACAGCTGCAGAATAATCATTTGTGGTTACTGAGTTAAAGAAGCAAGAGAGAGGAAGCATGATTAGTGCTAACTAAATTTGAGAACTGGAAAGGGCCTACCTTGTTGTTCTGCATAGACAGAACCATTCAGACCAAGCTGCAATAAACCTGTGTACATAAATTGTGTGGGCAGAATATTTGCTAGCACTTGCTATGTGAGGTCTGCAGAGTTCTTAGCTCTGAACTGTGTACTCTGAGAGCCTTCTGCTATTTGTATGTCACTCCTTGAGAAAAAAATGAGATAAAGAGCTGTATGCAAAGGCAGCCAAGGAGCTCTCAGTAGGCAGTGCCAGCTGTTACTCTCTATTGAAGTCACTGCAGAACTGAAAGGATAGAGGTTTATGTTGTGCTGTCCTAGCATTGTCCTCAACAAGGGGCATACAGACTGGCTACTTCCTTAAGGGCACTGAGTGTATACTGGGAAAAATTTCTTGGTGGCAGGAAGAAAGGAACAAAGCTGTTCTCTCCCCTCTGCAGCCTACATCCTGTGTGAATTGCTACTAGGGGGTGGCTGTTTCTCTGGAAAATTCATGGGCAATGGAAAGAAAAAGAAAGGTGTATTTTTCCTTCCCTATCAGCTATGACTGTGAGAGTCAGTTCAGTAACAAAATAAACATTTATTCTTCTCTTCCTTCTGTCAGTCTTCTCAATTGAAGTGTTTAAGAAGAGAAGGCTCAGGAGGGACCTTACTGATACCTGAAGGCAGTGTACAGAGAGGATGGAGCCAAGTTCTTAGTGGGGCCCAGTGGTAGAACAGAGGCAGTGGGCGCCAACTGGGAAACACAGGAGGTTCCCTCTGACCATCAGGAAACACTTTTTCACTGTGAGGGTGACTGAGCACTGGTGCAGGCTGCCCAGTGAGGTTGTGGAGTCTCTGTGCTTCGAGATATTTAAAAGCCATCTGGACACAGTCCTTGATCACCCTCTCTAGGTGGCCCTGCCTGAGCAGGGAGTTTGCACCAGATGACCTCTACAGGTGCCTTGCAACCTCAGCCACTCTGTGATTCTGTGGCTTGAAATGGCATCTTTCCCAAGTAAGGTCTTCCAAATCAGCTTGTCAGAGGCCTTGTTAGTAAGGGGTCTCCGTGTTTTAGCAGGTGAAGGCAATGGAGTTTGGTCCTTGTCAGTAAAAGTGGCGATTGTTCAGAAGCACAGTGCATTGTGTGCAAAGCAGGAAGACCCTTTCTCTTTGTGTGTGAGTGCCCCAATAGAGAGATGTTTCAGTTGTTCTTTAAGAAACAGCACACATCATCTCTGTCTTCTGTATTTCTACTTCTGGTTTGGACAAATAGTTTGCAGGGCTCTGTAAGTAGTGTATCAGTGGAAAGAAGTAAAAAGGAGGGGGAGGTGGCAGGGAGGAAGTTGGTGAGGCACAGGGAAAATAAAAATGCTGAAGGAAAAATCATTATGATAAATGGCAATCCACACAGTGGAAGGCTGATGGTAGGAGAGGGTCATTGTAGGAGATTGGACTTAGATACAGGGTAAACTGAGGTAAATGAAATAAGACCTTGGTATCTCAGTCATTTACTCATTTACATCTCAGTCTTCTACCAGGGCTGCCCAGAGCAAGAGGACCACACAGGAGTTTGGTGAAAATACAACAGGAATTAAAGATCACTATCTGGCACTTGCCTTGGTTCCTTTTACAAATATTTGTTCTCACTGTGTAAATAAAGAAAAAACAAGGCAGGAAATATTACGCTTGAGTCAGTAAGTTAAGGCCGAAGTACAAAGATCCACTTCACCTGTGGTGTTTCCTGTATATATTATATTCGTTCTGAATATTGCATTTCATCAACAACTTTAGGAAACCACATCTGCTAAATATTTTACTAGTGAATATTTTAAATATTTTCAAAAAATAATGTTCAAGAGGCTTTCAATTTAATTTATGTTTTTAAATTACATTTTCTGATTACGGTGTAAAGCGGAAAATATAATTCAGACTATGAAATAGGGTTATTTTAAAGAATCAAATATTTTATAGTCCCTAGCAGCAAAATCTCCTTTAGTGACAAAGGCTTCACAATAGAAGTCAATAAGATTTGGTTGGTAATGTTTTCAGCTAAATCAAAGGTTATTAATCGTATTGTCATAGCAAAGTAAATGTGACAACATTGGTAGAATATGTTCTCTCTTTTAAAGTTTATCACTTTTTCTCCTCCTCCTCCCCCTCCCCCTCCCTTTTAACAGAACAACTCTTAACAAAAATGGAATTTACCAGTTTGAACAGGCTTCAAAATGTAAAGCAATTCAGGACAACATTTTGTCATCATCTATCAAGAAGAAAAGGTAGGTGTTTGCAGTCCTTTCTGCTTTGTTTATTTTAAATAGAAGGGGAAATATTGTCCTTTTTTACATCATTTTTGATATATTAATGTGGAGCTATACAACAGAAAACTGAATTTGTTCAACCAGTGTTTGCTGCATTTTTTTTGCTTTTACATGGATAAGATTTATTCGAGGTTGGATTTTAACTTTTTTGTTTTTACAATATAAGTCAACAAGATTTCTTTTCAGTTAACAACATTACATTCCAAGTTATTCACCAAAAGATTGAGTAGAAGTGTGGAGTATAATTTTATTCTTGAGTGTCTTTTTCCTGATTGGTGAACACTCCTCCTTGTTATGAGCAATTTCAGTTAATGATTCTGTTCAGCGTATTCACTAGAGTCAGTACAGAAACGTACTAGTATAAAGACCTGCTGGTTAGTTGCATACATTATGATAACTAGTCCACGGGAAATTAACAGTCCAATTTTAGACACATTGAAAGAAACCCACCCCAAAATAATTTTGGGTTTCAACTTGCTGTTCTGTATTTTTCTGACATGGAGAAAAATCCAGCTTTGATATCAGCCCTGCTAAAATTCCTTGTCACTTTCTGGAGTGAAAAGGGGAGCAGCAGCCCACTGTTTTGACATGTAACATTTTTCCTGTATGGATGCACCAATAAATAAAAGCATGCACCAATAAATAAAACATTTTTGGTAAGAAAAGCTTCCCATTAGGACTGAGTTGCAGCTTAAAATGGATGGTGCCATGACGTCTTTAAAACTGGGAGCTTCCCTCTCCACTCCCCTCCATTTAGGAAGAGAAGTGAAATGAGAAACAAAAGCTGAGCTAAAAATAATTATATGCCTTTCTCTATTCAAAGTACTGGAGAAGTCAAATTTTTCCTTAATACCAAAACATTAAATGATGATTTAAAAACTTATCCTGTCTTATCCTATTCTGCCCCCTTCTCACTTTCTCATTGCATTTAAAGATTTTTCACCTCTTTTTAAGTCATTGTATTTCCAGCATTTTGTCTTTACTCTTATTTTTTTTATTTCTTCCTTTTTTTTCTCCTTCTCTACAATCTCTTCTCCCATCAATATTCCACCTCTTTCAGTGACACTATCATTGAAGTTTTTATTCTTTTCAAAGGTGGTAGATCATTGTGTTACTGAGGTACTGAGAGTGAGAGCTGAAACATACACTGGCAGAGGTCAAAGAACGCAGTTGACTGAAAACTTGCGTGATTAACTCCAGAAGGAAAAGCAGTCACTCTATTGCCTTCAAAATCCACTTATAGCAATACAAATGCTGTTGTTTATTCCACTCATTGCAAAGTTGTACAGACTGCAGCAATGGAGGTGAGCTCTTCATATTGAGAACATTTTGGAGCTGAGATTATACGAAAAACTTCACAAAGTACAAGACCTTTATCTGTGGTTAAAGAGAAAGGGGCTGTACCATTTAATGAGGCAGAAGATTAATTGTGCAGGTAGGAAGAGAAACAGATGCTTGGAAAAAAGGAGCAGGTGATTGCATTTTGCCATTAATATTGCAGCTATTTGCCTTCACTGAGAAGAGCTGCAGGGATTTTGTTGCTTTTCCAAGGTGTAACCCATGGGCGTGGTATATAAATGCTTTATATTGCAGTTCTACACTTGCAGGGACATTCTGGACACTCCTGCCTCTTAAACTGGAAGAAAGAGGAAGAAAAATCTAGTTTAAAGCTTGTCAAATGGTTTGATAGTAAGAAATGCTATGTAAGTGGGAAGTTGTTATTGTAGCAAGTATGTGCTGGTGGTGACAAAGAGCCTGAAATACTGAGTTTTGTAAGCAGTTTTCCATTTTTATTCTAAAGCAAGCCCTCTGTACACTCTCCTGAGAGCTTATAAAACTGGCATTTGTTTTTGTAGCATTAAAGTGTCCAAGAGCAAAACAGATCCTCCCCTTATTTTGCATTTCCTACCATTATTTTTCTTTTTATTTGTTTGTTTCTTGAACATAAACTGTCAAGTAGAAATACGTACTTTTTTTCACTGCTGCTGCTCAGTCTTGCTTCTAATTCAAATACCCTTTTTTACAAGTTGGTGTTTAGTTTCAGCAAATAACCAGTGGGACTGCATCTGTCTGTTCTGACATTTTACCTGTTGTCTCCATACTATCTCAACACTTCTGTCCTTGCTGTTGTCCTTTAGATATCTGCCAACAATTAGAAGATACGTATACTTTGTCAGTGCCTTGAATGTGCCTAGTAATTCCACCTTAGCCACTGCAGTTAACATAGAAGGTCACTGCCTACCTGAAAAATAATGTAGAAAAAAAAAAAAAAAGCCTTCTAGGTGTTATTTGTCATATAGTATAAGTGAGTTTCCTAGGACAGCAAATTGTTATAATGGTCCTGGTGCAGGTGGCAGACAAAAACAGGACAAAACATGTTTCATTCATTCACTCTTCTCAGCACTGTAGTTATTGTCTTGTCCAAGTATTTTTATAGTTCAATTTACCTGAGCTTTGTTTTATCTTAATAATAAAACCCTTTTAGCATCAGTGAGTATGTGCTGTAGGCTCCTGGGTGCCAGTGGATATACATGTCATGTCCCAGCTCTTTAAAATGGAGCAGTGGAGAAGATGACTGTCTGGGTTAGAGCAGAGTCATGAAATGATTCCCTGATAACCTGAACTGATTCCATTCAAGAAGTGTGTCCCCAAGGCTCCTTTAAAGCAAGAAATGCTAAAATTGGCTTTCTGAGAGGAAAACAAAATTTTGTGGGCTGTAAACCCAGCGACAGCAAATCCCAGAGGTTCATGTTGAGTCTTTAAAAAATTATCAATAGGAATACTGACTGTGTTCAAATAGAGTTCATTTCATAGACACCTTTTATTGGTGTGAGCAGATGCCTTTCAGAGCTGCCACAGTTGGGAGCTCCTGTCCCCCAGGACAGCGTGCTGGGATGTCTTTGCTGCCTGTGGCACTGTGCCAGCTGGCAAAGACAAGTTCTGACAGTCCAGAGTATCTCTGTAAGTCACATGAGGAGCTAAGCTGGATGCATAGGATGAGCAGAGGTGGTGTTCTGACTTGTAAAGACCTGGAAATGGTGCTTTTCTGTGTGAGCTGCTGAGCTTGGATACCTCCAAGTGAGAGTGATTCCAGCCAGTGGGGACAGCAGTGGGAAGGCTGGAGTGTTCTTGTCTTTGTAATTGGTGTTTTTACCCTAAGTGCATTTTCTGTTACATGTATAAGAAGGTCCTTATAGTTTCTGATGAGGAATGCGTATGTTTGCTATGAAGCCTCAGAGCTTATGGATGATGCTTTCATTTTTCTCCTTACCAATGTTTCCTTGTAACTGGCTAATAACTTGTCAGTCCATGCAATTTCTTTCTGAGCTGATGGTAAATTTTCTTTTCATTTCTGCCTCTGATGTTCATCTTATCAATGTCTTTAGGCTAGAATTTGCTTTTTCTGTATTTTTTTCTCCTGGATAATGATAGCCTAAGTAACTCTTCACGGTCTGTTATCCTATTAATTTTCGCAATGTTTTTATAAGTCCAAGCACATAAGAGTGATTTATTGTTTAGCTTAAGGAATAAAATTAGAAGAGTTATTCCACATTAGAATAGGCTATTTCGGTCCTGTGCTTTTATCTCATCTTCCCCCCACACGCACTCCCTGCCCTGCCTTACGCTGGTACTCACACTTGTCTGACCCCATGGTGACTCAGTTTAGGTAGCAGCTTCAGCAGGAAAGTAGTTCCATTTTCTCTGGCTGCAGTTCCGAGGCTGATAACACAACATACCAGCAGGCAGCTGCCAAAACAGGAGGACCACGATCCCAGTTTTTCCATTTCCACCACTCTTTGCTTTTACCGGCTGTGGTGTTTGATGGAATCCACCTTGATCTGGTGTAACACAATGAGGAAGAAGAAAATATATATGCGTATCCTTTTCCTTCTGGTTTATTTTTTTGCCGTGGTAGTAGTAAAAGTGACCTATGGAGGCATTTGACAAGTGCAAAACCCGGCAAAAACAAAACAGAGGTGGAGTCAGGTAGATACCCATAGTGACACAAGCAAGAGAAATTAACTGCATCAGGTCAGATCAGCTACAGCTGCAATGAAACAAGTTTTTTTCTTTTCTGGCTTCTGCCGATTGATTTCCCTTGAGTTGTGCAAGGGCTAAACAATCAGTTTAGTCATAATCATCGAGTTCCATTAAGAGTTTGCTAAGTTTGGAGGATGAAAATTGCACATGTTGTCACAGGTGCAAACTTGAGCCAGAGACCAGCTCTAATGCAGTATTCCTCTTAAAAGTATCATTTATTTTTCCATGTGGAAATCGGACATGACTTTACTTAGGGGTAGATAAATGAGTTACCTTTAGCAATTGCAGTACTTTTATGAAGCAAACAAAAAAGTGATCTGTTTTTTTCAAATGTTGAAGAGAGAGAAAGGAAGCTTTCAGATCATTGACCTCTGCTGCTGCAACCACCAGAGTGGTTTTTATATAACTGTTTATCAATTCTCCTGCTCCTCTTAAAAACAAGTGATGTTTCTTGCCATCCCAAATCTTGTAAAACTGTTCAAAATAGACACTTCTAAGTTCCAGCTTAAGTAAACTCATGATCATTTGGGTCGACACTAAGCTATTTTTATTAAAATAATACAAGGTATTTTATGGAGACTCAAGTCCCATAGAATTTTAGTCATGACATTTATACTGTCTTTTCCTCCTATTCCCCCAGTCCTCATTATAAGTCAGTTATTGTTTCTTAAAAACCTGTGTTATGATCCAGGCACAAAAGGGAGAAGTAATAGCATTGAACATGAAAGGAAAAAAAAGTCTCCGTTCTTTTGACTTGCATGTTACAAACTATTTTACTTATGAACAAATTTAAATCTCTTGAATGGATTTTCAAGAACAGAGAGCCCTTTGGTTATATGTGGCAATGTAACCAAAGTTCTTTCTGGTTTGTGTAAAACAGCAGATTGTTTTATTTCAGATATAATTTAAAGGAAGACTTAAATCTGTAAATATTGGTCTGTTGTCTTTAGATGATTGAATTGGGCTTTGGGGACTCTATAAAGTAAATGAAAGAAAAGGCATAAGAAGTGTTACGTTTCATCTTGGTCTGCAAGAGCCACTTTGCAAAACATTTTTAAAGTTTAAACCACCAAGTACAAGAGAATTATTTGTATTATTTTTGACTTTTGTACTTGAGATGATTTCTAATAACTTCAAGATCTTTATGGTCAATTATGTAAGTTTGAAACTGTACTTTTGAAAGTTTCTGAAGTTCATTAGGACATCAGTACTAAGAAGAAATGCTTAATAGGTCATGCTAGTTAAATGAGGATAGTGCTGTTACAAATTACAAAAATAAAATGGGTCATGGAGTTCTAAAATCAATCTATTATATATGCACCATGCACATTATTATTAATACATGCATCATTTGAATGTTTTAGAGACTGCTTCTAAATATACATACATATATATTCTAGTGTTTGATGTTGCTTCCTTTTTTAGATACTCAGAAGATTTTTATCTTCACATAGTCACAAAACTGCAGAACTGCACCTGGGTAAGGAAACCAGAAGAATCTATAAAATTCAGGTAATTTTCATTTTCTTATTTCGAAAAGCTGTTTACCCTAGATTTTTCTAACAAGCCATAAATCTAAATATTCCCTTTTAAACAGATAATTTTATATTGCTTGTAGTAATTTTTATGAATCTTTTGATGTTGGGGCTTTTCTTGTTTGTTGGAATTTGACTGTGCAAACTGAGTAGAATAAAAGAACTACATCAATACTTTAACCTGTCTTCACTATAATGAACAGTAAACTAACTTAAGTAAAACGAATTAAAATGTTCCTGGCACAAACCCTACAGTGTTAAAGAACTGTAATGTTATTTTGTCCATCTGAACAGGCACTTAGATAAAAGACTGTAATGATGCAGAGTATTCCTTACCCCAAGACTATTGCCTCTATTGCAGAAGTGCCCAAGGCACTCATTAGGTTTGACACTGCATGTCATGGCCCCTGAGCATGTGAGCACGTGATTCCATCTGTCCTTGTTCGGGATGGCACATAAGGGCATGTTCAGTAGGGGTGGTGATCTCTGAAAAGCCTAAACTCTCATTTGGAAATGCATCACACTGGTTTTAAAGAGCAGCTTCACTGTGCCATCCCTGTTTTCTCCAGGGAAAAAAGCTCTCTTGAATTACATTTTTACATGGATCAGAATTAAAGATTCTGTCATGATCGTTAAAAATAAATAAACTGAGCTATCTTCCAGCTCTTTGGAATTAACTAGCATTGAGAGCTTAGTATCCACATGCTCTGCATGATCTCTTTGGAAGAAGTCGTTTTGGAGTGGGGGGTTGGGGCAGGGTAAAGGGGTTTGTTCAATGTAGATTGCTGTGTTTGTTGTGTATCACAACTGACTAATGGTGTTTCCCAAAGCTGAGGTAGGTGTATACACAGAGTTAAGGTTTAAGAAACTTTTCATTGATTCAGGCAGGCCTTAGCTGCGCACAGAGATATCAAGCATGATAAGGAGCTGTAAAGCAACCCATTCCATATCAGAACAGGCAAGTCTTGTACAGTTGACAGGAGGTGAAACTACTCTCACCTGTTCCTCACCCTGCTACATTTGGGCTTTTTGTTTTCCAAACTGTTTTTGCTTTTTTTTTTTTAACTTCTCTTTCTTCCAAACGGACCAGCCACCACATACCAGCTATTTGCTACTGCTTCTGCTGTACTGGGTGTTTGAATGAGTGGCACAGTAGCCACGCCTTGGTCCAGCCTGACTTCTTCATTTATTGCTTATACAATCTCCCCTCCACTGGGCCAACTTCTACATCTTCTAGGCCTATGGGAATCAAACATCCAAAACTGGATATCCATATAAGACTGGACATTAAGTACAGGATGCTTACTGTTCCTCATGCTGTCTTTGGCTTCCAGCAAGCAGTGTAGGTCATAAGTATTCAAGGTGGGTTATGCAACCAATGATCAAACTGGAAAAATTCAAAAGAGAAAACTGTGGGATGCACTAAGCCACTAAAAAAGTGTGGACTGTAAGTACGTTGAGATGATCTTGATAGCTTTAATTTCGCTCAAATACCAAGCAGAAAAACATCTTTTAAAATCCATGGTTCAGCACAGGCTGGACAAACTTGTTACTGAATCAACACTCAAGGGCTGTGATGTTATGGTTTCCTTGGTTTTTAACATCCGAACCAGCTGGAGTATTAGCTAGTTCACGTGTACATAACCCATGCTACAATCCTGATGACAGAATTCTGATGAATACGATGTATTCTTCTGTTCCTAAAATTTATCTGATTTGATGTCATCAAAGAATTCCATTGATAAGACCAAGGACTAGTACTTTGGTGTAGGGCATTGTGAATAATTATTTTACAAAAGATGGGTTCTTTTGCATAAGTCTTCTCTGTTGTTTTTTGGAAATAGGATATTAAAATTTTACAGTTGTCCTTAATCCAAGACCATACTGGAGATTTTCAAGGCTCTTAGCAGTTGGTCAATAGAGGCTTTAAAAAAAAATATTTAAAAAAGAGAAACCAAAATTTTACATAAAATTTGCTGCCTAAATCTCCATGCTTACAGTACTCCCAGACTTATTCATCAGACTTAAGCCTCCAACTAGCTTTGCAAGGGCACTTTAGCTGAGAAATGATGCATTAACAAAGCTGGGGAAGAAAAAGTTTCTAGAATTGTAGTGAAATAAATGAATTAATAATCCCTGGGTAGTTGATCCCTTCCTTTTTGTGACTTAGCCTAGTGTCAGTAATAACTGTGTAATACAAATATTAAACAGTCTGAAAATCTCATTAAGTAGGTAGATAAACACACCCATTTGCAGAAGAGGAAATTAATCTCGGAGGGGTTGTGCAGCAGAAATTGGGTACAGCCAGCCACCTTCAGCAGAAGAAACTTGAAGCTGCCTGTGTCACATTATTCACCTGCCAGTGCCACCAGAAGTTTGCCTGCTGACAGGACTGCAGAGAAGCAGCTTGACTTCTTTTCCTGTGTGTCCATCTGTTAAATGGAGTGAACGCTAATGCTTCTCAGGCGTGGTGTCAATTTTATGACATCTCTCTATTATCCTGAAGTTCTGAAGAGAAGGCATGCATATTTATAAGGGATTTAATGTCTTATGCTTCAGGGCATAAACTAACCTCTAATTAATAAGGTTCAAGAGCAGCTTCTCCTGGGGTAGTTAATTTTTCAGAGAAGCTTTCCTGTGTTTTCCTTTGCAGCTTTTGCTGTTGGCTTCCATCATGCTGCTAGTGGAGTGAAGGAATATGTGACCTAAGCCAGTAACTCTTATGTTCCTAGAAGACAGCACTGTGTGCCAAGGAGCACACATCCGTTCTCTTTGTAAACCTCTCTCACAGCAGATCCAGGCCAAATAAAAGAATATAAATTAGAAGTGCAGTGCAGGAAAGAAATACTTGTCTTTTTATTTGGCAACAGGGTTACAGCTGACAGCCATGTCTGGCACAAACTACAGTGGTTTTGCCAGCTCACTGTTGGGGAGAGCCGAGTGCCGAATTCCAGACTGACCCTCTACTACCAGGCTCAGCTTTGTCATGCAGCTGTGCAAAGTGTGTCCATTTGTTGTCAGAGAGCTGTCCTTTCCCAAATGGCTCCCTCTAAAGCTGCTCTGCTGTGCAGGCTCACACGCTCTTGGCTCGGTTGCTATCTGGCAGTGCTCAGTAGTTCTTGACAGTGTATGTGATGTTTACACATGCATTTCTCAAAATCAAGGCAAACCAGGAAGCAAGTACAAGCCATGATGTTCTCTTTAATACCTCCCCTATCCACAGTCACTCTCATGTGGTTGATTCTTGTCCAGACTCTCTCAGGGAGCAAATCTCCTGGCATTTTGCTTATTTTAGTGTCTATAACGGTGACATCAGCATTGCCAGATATAGGCTGCCCTCAGAGGAGCAAGTGCAAGCGCTTGGTTCATTGCTCTTGAAATCTAGTTAGGGATTTATTGTGCCCCACAGAAGTATTTGTCAGTCATTATTAAAGAGGCTTTGTCTAACTTCACAGTAGATACTAGCAAAGGTGATGTACAAGAAGTGGTGTAAGTAGCATCCTGCTAACAGTGAATTTGGGAGTCTTCTCCAGTATTTACTGCTAGGGACATATAGAAAACTATTTTTTTTATTTTGACTTTTCCTTTATGAAATTCATCTCTTGACCTTTTCAAAATTTCATTTGTTCTTTATGGCGCTACGATCATCTAGCATCTCTGCATTATGCCTTTGTTTCTAAACCCACCTGAATTCTTCCTCCCTTTTTGGATTTACACTTGTTTGAGACAGAGCAAGTCCTTGGATTTTTTCGTTGGAAGAGAGAAACTTGATAGAAACTTGGAAAGGTAGGGAAAATGATCTCACAGCAGCCTGGAAGGGTCATCCTTAAAGCTCTGGGGAAAAAAGCTGTGCTGGGTAGCTTCCTCTGCAAAGATCTTCTTGCTACAGTCAGCAGAGTCTTAAATTCCCTAGGTAACCTGAATATTAATTATTACATTAGTATTCTTCAAAGGTTTTCCACTTTAAAGAAATGTTTCATTAGTGCAACAAATTACAGAGCCCAATTAAGTGCAAGCTGTAATTGTTTTTTACACCTCCACATCTCTGCTTTGCAGACTTTTAAACTTGATTTATTCTCATTTGGGCTATACACCAATGGTGTCAAATAATCTGCAGGTTTTCAAAACAGTTGTGACTTTAGTTTTTGCAGAAAGCTGCAAAATAGTTAAAACAGCCCTCAAAATGAAGGGAGAGAGGTTACAGAGAAAGGCTGAGCAGATGCTGTGTTTCAGAGAAGCCTCTGAGCATTGTATTTCTGGGCTATCTGAATGAGCTTGAAGCCTGGAAAAGAAATGCAACAGGTAGTTCTTCAAGAGTGGTATCACACCAGAAGAGCCCTGTGTGAGCTATGGGTACTGGGCCCTCTCCTCATGGAAAGGCCATTCCAGACAAACCTTATTTGCCTCTCATAATGAAGGGAGAAGGATATTCTTAGGAAAATACAGTTTTAAAACTCCTGATGTTACACTTCAGTTCAGTCACATTCCTCCCCCTGACAAAAACATTTAAAACTTTTTTGTTTTTTTAAAAGAATCTTACTACTTTAAAAAAAGAACATAGAGTCTTGAAGAGTTGAAAGATCAACCCATTTTCCTAGTCCTGTTATTTTCCATTTTGCCTTTTATGCCACTTGACCACTATTACCCTTTTCCCACTTTCATATCTCAAAAGTGTGTGTTAAACATTCGTGCAGATTATAGAATCCCACGTTTTGAAGAGATTAGTTTTGTTGCTAGCTACAATCTAACCCATGTAACAGTATTGCTTATCACATCTGTGTACTGCAATGAACCCCAGCTGAAACACAAATAAAACACACTGCAAGGTCAATTTATGCTTATGTAAGCTCACACCACCACATAATCAATAGCTTTTCTAACACTAAACAGATCAATATTTCTGCTGTAATCTCTGAAATCTTCCAGTTTACAAGAAAATGCACAGAACTCAAGACTGCAAAGTGGTTTAAGAGTACATCTGCTGCACAGGTTTAATAGATCATATGTAAAATAATGAGTATATATTCAAAGACACATTTTATTTCAGGAGGGAAAAGGCTGGGTGGAGAGACAGTAATTAGTGACAGTTTGAAGAAATACTTGAATCTTTTAATTGGTCTACAGACTATTATATACTTTTCTAAAGGTTGGTGGATTCTTATGAGGAGAACCTAATTTTGGATCAGTCTGAGCTAATTATGTCTTCATGACAGACTCTTTAAATAGTCTTTGGTTTGAAAATTTTATTACACTTTTTACATATTCAGCCTTGATTTCAGATTCAACTCTTTTGGCTTTCTTTGTCAGACATTTATGATGTTACTTCATTTATAGACAATTCAAGGGCTGTCAGTGTAGCATTCTCGTTCAACATGTTCTGTTTCAGATATCAGATTTAACCACTCTTTTCTAAAAGTTTGGAATATGTCATAATACGCCTCATTGCACTTTGATTAACGCATTGACTTGGATTGACAAGAGCCTGGAGAAACCCATATCATTGTCTAGAGCCCCCAGTGCAGTACAATAAGATAATTGCTTGCTCATTATAAAATATTACAGCAGTGAACAGAGATAAAAAGTGGTCGTGCTGTTTGCAGTTATGCCCTTGAAGTTTGCTGTTACATAGTGGAATTTTTTGTGGGTTGTTCTACTGTCACAACAGTCTCTGCAGTATGAAACCTCGAAGTCTCTGATGTCATTGGTGTCATCACGTGTACAGTACAGTAACTCACATGAACTAATGATTACAAATACCCAAGCTAGGTAAACTATTAAAACAAACTGTTAAGCAAGCACAAACTTTTTCTGGTTTGTAGTAATCCACGGATTTTTGTCACTTGAATGCTTTGTTCTTTGTTCAAATGACATTATGAGCTGTGTTGTAAAATCCACTTACCTTAAGTAGTTACAGTTTTAAATATTTGCTAGTTTTAATTTGTGTTTGGTTCTCTATGTGGTGTTTTGGTGTGTTGAGTAACTGAAGATCCATAAGGAGATACATCTGTGTAAGCATTGTTGGTTACATATACTACATATATATATGTATAATGTGCAGGTGGTTTATAACAGGACTGATGTGATATTGTTTTTGCAAACAAGCATTCACTTTATAGATGTTTGTAAATGATGACTTAGAATCAAATAGATTTAGACCATTATTGAAAAAAGTTTGTCCTGATCACTAGTAAAATACTCCAGTTGTTCAAATTTTGCACCTTGCCTAGGCAACCAGTTTCAGTGTGTTTCCTAATACTGAACTTAAGCTTTCTTTAGAGCAAATTAAAATTATTTTACTCAGCCTTCCCACCATGGCCTTAAAGGACAGTTGAGCATCTACTGTTTTGAACAGTGTTTTGAATATTTCGATACTTCTGCAGTATCCATGTCCATCCATTTTTCTCCTCCTCCCACCCCAGTTTAGTCCAATGTATAACAGTTGAAATATTTCACACGGTTCTCAGCAATGAAAAATGTCCTCAGGCCACAGGCACTGGTGTCATACTGAAGTGTAATCTGCACAAAAGAAATACTATTAATTCCACACACTTCTATCAGACTCTGTAGGTTCACTGGGGGCACTGCAACCCCCCGAGGATCACAGTTAACTGTGTTGGCCCAATGGTCCAGCTGTAGGCTGGAGGGTACCAATTCCAGTGGCATACTCTCTTTGCTATGTCCCTGACTAATGTTGTGTAAAGTCTGGGTGCAGAAGCAAGTGCCTTTTCACACCAAACACATATCTGATTAAAGTATTTTAAAACATATAAACCAAAATTACCTTAGCTAAGCATTTTTAATGGAAAAAGTTTGGAAGAATGGAAAGTTTTTAAACTCTGCAGAAGCTTTTTACCTAATGACAAATTTCACCCTCATTACAGATTCTTCCCATTTCACTCAGAGTAAGGGCAGCACTCATTTTGAACCAGCAGAGAGAGTCTGCTAACTCTTGACTAACCATTGATTGTTTTAGCCCTTATGGTTGGTCCACATTGAGTTGTTGAAGATGTTGAGATGTTTTCAGTATCATCAGGATGTGTGCACACTGTGACTTGTCAGCAGGCATGTGCAGCCTGTGCACAGGGCCTGAATCAGCTAAAATGCATGTATTCATACTAGCACAGAACCAAGCTGAGCTAATTTTGCCGCTTGGAGGGATGCGATATCTTGGCTATAGAGCAACTGCAGGAGCTGCAAAGAAACTACATCAGCATATTTAGAGCCTGCATATTCCACTAAATAGAGTGGACTACCCATGTGAAGTGTTTGTTATGCAGAAGAGTTTGGAAATGTGTGTAATCAAGGCAACAGCTCTCTGCTACTGCCCACGGTTCAGCATGGACAAACTGCATAGCAGTTGGAAAAATAACAGTATTTGGCTTGTCTCAATATTTTGGTAACTTGCTTCAAGAAACCAGGATTTTCTTAAGGTCTAAATGGCCATGAACCTGAAGAAATTATTTGGATGCCACGTGGGCTCAAAATTCTGTACCAGCTGAACATCAATAGAAACTTGGGTCCTGCATCCTTCAGCCACAAAGGAAAAAAATCAGTGAAAGTGTATGCTGAGCAACAAAAAACATTCTTCAGTGCAACTATGTATGATTCTGTACTAATATGATCAAAACTTCCCAGACAAATGCAGCACTCCTTTCCACTTAGGTTATTGACTAAGATTATAATGACTGTACTTACTCAGTCCTATGAGATATGTTTTACCACTCAAAATAGTGTAGTCTTTTTCGGGTTCTGATTTTGTTCCTCACTTGTTCCAAGTGACTTTTCCAGATAATGCAATCAACTCTCTTTCTCCTTATCTTGGCATAAGAAATATCTGTGTTTGGAGTTATGCCTCAGGATTTAAAAATAGCTCTTAGATATCACTCAGCTTCCAAATCCCTGCAGGAGAAATGTTGGAGGAAAAGGCTTCTCCAAATAAGAAACTGTCAGTAATAACCTCTACTACAGTGGAGATATTTTCCAAAACTAAGGCCCTACAAAACTTGGATACTTTGACTCAAGCATCACCTTCAGCCTGGACTTGTGATGTTGTGAGTGGATCCTAAACATCCTTTGTTCTAGGGCAACCCCCCAGTCTCTGTTAAACTGGAACTTAAACCTTCTTACTGTAAGCTATATTCATGTTCTGACAGGTATGAGGTGGATGCTCAGCCTGTGTAGCGACAACCTATCTTCCAAGAGCTGCTTCCATATCTCAGGGTTTTCTCCCACTCAGAACAATGTGAATCACTTTCTATTCCTAAAAAAAAAAAAAAAAAAAAAAAAAAAAAAAAGAAAGAGCAGAATTTGACTATAAGTTACTATTGTTCAGTGCTGTTAAGATTTTGACCCTTTTTTCTTATCCCACTATCTTTTTAGGAACTTCTTTGTACTGTAGATTTTAAGTTTCCCACTCCCCAGGTGGCATGATACATGAGCTAAAATGTTGTCTCAGCTTTGCAACTCCTCAGGTATAGCACTTGTTAAAAGGATGGGCTTGTAGAATACATGTGTTAATCTTATCAAGTAAATGCTCTTTAGTGAGTGAGTCATTGTCTCCTGACAGACCACATATGAATGATATTAATGCTTGGATGAAATTGCAGTAATAGATTGCTTGAACTACCAAGTCTCTACCCCTTCCTCATCGTTTGCTGTTGGGTGTAGATTACCACGTGTCACAGCTTGTACAAAATCTTGCATGAACAGATTGATGAATCCACTTCTGTGGGTATTGCTGTCTGCAGGTTACATGCATTCCTGTTGGAGCTCTCTATAGGGATGCTTGGGCATGGTGGGGTTCTGTGTGATTTGATCTAAGTAAAAGGTTACTATTGTTACCACCAAATTTTTAGCATGGATGCTCTAAGAATATTTATCATTTCTCAATATGTATTCTCTTGGTCTTACTGTGTTTCTGGACTCGCTTGGCTCTGTTTTACTTCCTCAGTGAATCCATAATATTAATTTAAACCATTACTTTCTTATTAATTCTGATTTCTGTTTTTCTTCCACGCTGTTTATGCTTTTATTGAAGGACTTGTTCTTGTGGAATGAGTAATAAAAAGCAAAAACATGTCATCTCTATTAATGAATGGGATCAGTTTGCCTTTTCAGGGTGTGGTAGCCATCACACACAAAGAGCTGTTTTACTAAAGCTGGCAAGAATATTCTGGCATTATTCCTTCTCCTCTGAATGTCCAGTGGTTGACACAGATAATATTTAGGCCTGCTTCTTTTAGCTTCAAGAAAAAAACCAAGGAAAATCAAAACTATGGGTTATGTGATTTCTCATTTCCATGTGAGTGCCAGGGAGCAGTGAAGGACAGCTTTGAGCAGGGCAGTGGGAATCTTTGTGTTTGGGGAGTGGAGTTGAATGAGCTTATGGAAATCTGAGCCCTACTGGTTCCTCTCTCTGGAGTGACTTTTCCTGGTTGCACTCCTAGTATGGTTATTTCAGATCTGTGCCAGCCCAGCACTCAGTCATTCCCAGTGTTCCCCATACATCTGGAAAATTTGTCTTGGAGGGGTTTTAGAACTCAGTATTCAAAATGGGTTAATACATACCAGTAAGTTGTCTGACAACTGAAGTGGTGCTCTTTGCTTTCTTTGCATTGGTATTTTATGTATGAATCAAACCAACCTTCCAAGCTGGTGTTTCCCCCCCTCATTTTGACTGTTTTTTCAAGAGAAATGAGATTGAGAGTTATCCCAGACCTGTTCATTCTCTTCCCTGTCTTCCAGGAAACATAGTCTTTTGGTTCTTCCATGTGCTAGACTATGCTTCAGTTCCATCAGAAATTAAATAATTGTTATTTTTAATATTTTAT
This sequence comes from Acanthiza pusilla, assembly GCA_036630365.1. Taxonomy (NCBI): domain Eukaryota; kingdom Metazoa; phylum Chordata; class Aves; order Passeriformes; family Acanthizidae; genus Acanthiza; species Acanthiza pusilla. The sequence continues at coordinate 33,750,312 of JAXCHO010000073.1, read as the reverse complement.
AATATTTTATTATTAGCATTAATAAGTTAAAACTATTTTTATTATTGTTATTATTGTATTTTCTCTGTCTACATTGTTGATAAAGTGAAATGAAGCAACTTCTCTTACCTGTGTCTTACCTCACTAAAATCAGCTCACTTTCAGGCAGAATTTAGCCTCTAATATTTAACTAGTTCTAACAGTTTGTTTTACTTTACACATTGAAACAATATGAAATAAAACTTTTGTATTTCCCTGGCTCTGACCGTAAAATTTTTTTTCTTCAGAATTAACCTTCAGTGTGGTATTTTCAAAATTCTAGGCAATTCTGTTATAAACGTATTTTCTTCTCTAAATTGTTAGTAGTTCTTTTAGTATGTCACCTAATGAGAAAGCTATGTCCCAACAGTTGATACATAATGTCTGGCCATGAATATTTCAGCCTTACAGCCTGAAAATCAGATCCCTTGGCAGCAGGGAGGACGTTGTCGCCTAAAGCAAAATGAATTATAGTGTTTTGGGTCTGATTTCAAAGGTCTGGTGGGGATTTTCATTTCATTTCACTGTTAATAATGCAGAATGTTTGCACACATAATATTTTTATAAGTTTGGAGGTAAGAGGAATTGTAAGATGAGTGATCGTCTTCACTCTCACAAAAAGTTTGAGTGAATCCCTTGCATTTTTATTTATTTAAGAACTTCTGTTGGTTGTTTTGGGGAGCCACTAGGCTGTCTTTAGCACAAAGGTGCCTGTCTTCTTTATGTGGAAGCTGTGATGTAATTTATTTAACACCTGTGCACAGGAAAATTGTGATGAACAGTTGCAGAAATTAATTATTAATTAATTGGCTTGCAACCATATCGCTGTTCGCTGAGTAGCATTGCCAGTACCTTCATCTCAATCTCTTTTACTTCCTTGGTTTTTTCCTTCTTCAGCCTTCTTGTTTCTTACAATCACTTGTTCTATGTTGATGAAAATCACATTTTTAATTCTTTGGGGACTGAAGTCTCTCAATGTTTCTATATTAATCTTAGCAATTAATAATATTGAAGAGATCAATTGCAGCTTTTTCTACATGGGAAAAGGAGAGCAAGAGATAAAAACAGTTATCAGTTCTTGGTCTGATTAGTTTCTGAACATTTGGTGTGAAAATGGACTTGCTTAGCAAAGCAAGTCAAAGGAAATGACATCACAGAATGTTAATACAGCCTTTTGTTGCTAGTTAATTCAAACTGGTTTTCATTGACCTGGTTCTCTAGCACTGATTTCCTACTTATTTGCCTGTCTTTGTTTGTTTGGGTTTTTTTGCAGGTCAGAATTAGCCTCCTGCTGTGATGCAGTTCACAATTTTATTGCTTCTCAAAACAACAGCCCACTGGGAAGTAACATGAGTTATGAAGTGGACAGTAAAAAGACTATCCTCATTACAGAGGACATTTTTAAGATGTTGCCTGCGGTAAGAACTGTATCTTTACTTGTTGTTATAATCACAGTATCATATATATATTTTGGGTTAGTAATTGAGATGCTTTGATTCCTCTGGAAAAGACCCATGAACTCCTGTATGCACTTTATGCAGTTCTTTATTCACCTCACAAGGTGGTTATTTTTTTAGCCTTCTTCTGCAGTGGTAGATTTACAGGGGATCACAGATCAGAGATTGGTGGCAGAGTTGTTACAGAGCACAAGCAGTGCGTGGCTTGGCAGCCAGCTGAATTCAGGAGCAAATACTCTGATAATGTTTGCCTTGCTGTTATCATTCCCGTTTTTTAAGGCATTTCAATCTGGAAGAACTCTTCAAATTCCTTATATGCCCATGCCATTTCCTGTGCAGGCTTGGGCATGTAATTTATGAAAGCTATTTTGGTGGTAAACCTGATACAGAATAGCACAGAATAGAACAGAACTGAGTAATTCCAGCTGGAAGGGACCCACAGTGATCGTCCAGTCCAACTGCCTGACCAATTCAGGGCTGACCAAGTTAAAGCATGCTATTAGGGATTGTCCAAATGCCTCTTAAACACTGACAGGCTGGGGACATCAGCCACCTCTGTAGAAAGGCTGTTCCAGAAATTGACCATTCTCTTGGTAGAGAAATGCTTCCTAATGTCCAGTCTAAACCTCCCCTGCTGCAGCTTTGAGCCATTCTGGTGTGGCCTGTCACTGGATACAAGGGAGACAAGATCATCACCTTCCACTTCCTTCCTCAGGAAGCTGTAGAGAGCAGTGAGGTTACTCCACCTTCTCTCCGAACTATACAAGTCCAAAGTCCTCAGACACTTTTCACAGGACATTCCTCCCAGCCCTTTCACCAGCTTTGGTACCCACTGTGGCAGGGTGTGTGCAGCCAGAAACACAGGCTGAGAAAAGGAATCAGATTTTGTATTTTAGGATTGCAGTAGACATACAAGATCTTGAGACTAGACAAAGAGGTTATATTTGGTTTCTTGAAGCTAAGAGCACATGGGATCCCTCTTACCCCTCTCCAGCATTCTTGATTTGTGAGATCCCAGCTACTGTGAGTCTAGCTCTTCCTAATGCTGCTGTGAATCAGTCTTTGCTGACTTCATCGCAGTAGAGGATATAGCGGTTCCAAATTTAAACTGAAGAAAGAAAAAAGTAGCATGTTTCACATGCACATATACATGCTAAGCTAGCCAGAATGATCTGGCCTTTGTGTTCTCCTACTGTCCTTTCAGAATTGAACAAAATATTTGAACATGCTGTTTTGTAATATTTTGCCAGGCAGTATGATGTTTGTCACTTTCCCCACACTTTTTGCCTTGTTCATAACTGTCCCTTCCTGCTTCTCTTTGGGCAAGCTGATGAGAGAAGAAGGAAGGATAATGCTTTCCATAAACAAGTTTTGATTCACTTTTACAACTGGGTTTAATTTCTGCAGTCAAAGTATCGCAGCTTTTGGCCTCTGATGAATGTCAGTGCTCCCACAGCAGAAGAGGTTAAGCAAGATGTACGAAAAGTTTCTGAGACTGGGATAACAGCCAGCTATATTAGCATCAACCTAAATAGCCAACAATTTACATTCATTTGCTAGGTTGTGAACTGTGCTAGTTCTCCAGTGGATGCACTTAACTCCCACTCAGCTTCCCCACTGCAAAACAGCAACCTGTAGCTAGAAGAGGAGCAGAGAGGGTGAACAGCCAAAAGCAGTAACCTCTTCAGCAAGGCTTCACGTTCATGAAGAATTAAGCCAGGGCACATCATTATCCTTTGCAGCATCTTCAGGTTCCCCTAAATTCATTGTTCTGCTTCAAATGTAATTGTGTGATGACAACAAGTAAGGAGAATTTACAAAGTTATCTTCTATCAGCTGAGAAAGTAAGTGACTATATGACAAACCCCAGTCTGTTACAGTGCAAAGAAAAATTTAAACTATCTTCAGCATAAATGACTTCTTTTGCTTATCAAAGTTTCAATCCACTACTAGATAGTTTTAGTGTTAAGTGTATTTAAAAGGTACCCAGTTTTAACAATCCAGTGTTATTCTCTCAAAGTTCTGAGAGCAGAGGTAACAGTTTTCTGTTTGTTCATGCCTATTTTTGGCTCTTGGCTGTCCACGTTTGGCAATCCTGTCTGCTAAATGGTGAATGCTTTTACTAGAATTCACCAGATTAAACCTGCAAGAGCAAATAGATAAAAAGAAGCAATTAAAACATTTATAAAGAATTGTCTGCATCTTTTTATTTGTTTGCAGTCCTCTCCTCTTTCAGTCTATCCCTTCAAGAACTGTGCTGTGGTTGGAAATGGAGGCATTCTGAAAAATTCCAGCTGTGGAGCTGAAATCGATAGTTCTGACTTTGTGTTCAGGTAAGAGCTGCTTCTTCTTCCTGAAGTGTGTCCAACATTTCTAAAAACTTGGCAGGGCTGGAAGCATGCCAATGCCAGTTTGTAGCAATGAGGAAGGATCTCAACAATTCTTTATTTCTGCCTCTTTAAGGATACTTCTGCTCTGTAGTTTTCAGAACACTGCTTTCTAATTAAAGAGTGGGCTGGATGGATGGATACATGTATGTTCTATGGTTGCAAAGACAGCTGTGATGTGAAACGTGATTGTTCGAGAGCCTGACATTACTGGTCATTTAACATCCTTTCGGAGACTGGTATTACATGTCACGTGTATCTCTGGTTCAACACAGTGTTTACTTAGCTGTAGTTTGGCTCAATCATGTAGCTATTTAATTGCCCTGATACTTGTTTCATCTTCTGTTACTCATTTTAAAAATTAGGTATCTCTTTAAGTAGTTTTTTCATCTCCCTCTATAGACTGGGAGAAAACCAGGCACGCTCTGAGCATAATTTGGCCCACTCCCTCAGTGTGTGACTCACAGTTTGCAGTTCATGCAAAGAAACAGAGTAACAGGGGGAAGATTCTTCTCTCAGTGATGTCCAATCACACAGCATGCTGGATTTTGTTTCCTTTCCTTACTTTTGCCTATTATTTGGGCTTTTGAAGATTTAGGTAACTGCTTTAATAAAAAGGGGAAATCTGCATACTAAGATGATAAACTCATTAAGTGACTGAATTTTTAAAAATACTTTCTTTACTTTTTACAGAAATCACTGTTTGTGCAGTAGGGCAAGTTATGATGTTGTTAGAAGACTTTCAGCAGAAATGCATTGTTTAGGCAAGAGGGGCAATGTTTCCTAGCAGCTAGCATAGGGCATTCATAGACTGGCTTCTCCTGGGATCTTAACTGTGCTCCTGGTTTGTGATACGATTTATGAAAATGAGCTCTCTGTGCCCTATTTTAACCATCTGTACAGTAGATTAAATATTTTTACTAGAAGTGCTGTAAGCCTTATTTAATATTTGTAAAGTGCTTAGACATCCCTGGGAGCTGACATGAAAGTGTCATTGCACAAGAGAGGAATTTGCAAATAATAACTGTAAAGCATTTCTGGCGCACATCTGTTTAAGCAAATGTTTCTCAATTTCAGGTGTAACCTCCCTCCAACCACAGGAAACATCAGCAAAGATGTTGGCAATAAAACAAACCTTGTGACTGTTAATCCGAGTATCATAGCTCAGAAGTGAGTACTACTGCAAATCTGTTTCTGCACAATGGTGGATAGTTGTTTGACATGATTTAGATTTTTATGGAAATCCATTGGGATACCAGCATAGAGAGCAGGGCATGTAGATTACCCCATTAAGCCTCAGTTTCCATGTAAAATATATACTAGTCTAAATGGAAATCTTCTAAACTCGGCCTTTTTTGGAGCGTAGAGGAGTCAGCAATACCCAGATTCGCAAGAGCCTCGGCTGATACTAGTCAACAATTTATGGCAGAATAGAATTGGTGATTGTAAGCCCAAGCCTCTTCCTTTTCCCCCCATGACCCTCATGACCCCAAGCATTTAGAAAGGAATTGTAATCATAAATTGGGAAAGCCTGGAAATGTATGTCCAGCTCTATCAGCAGGACTGTGAACATGTGTTCTTAGGTAATGTGCTTAGAGGCTGTTCTGATGAAGGCTATTTCCTGAATGAAGGCCCAGTTTCTGTAATCCATTTTTTCAATCCACATGAAAGCTGCTCGCTCACACAATTTTTTCTCGGCAGAGGTGGGGTTTTTCACCTTCTTGATGAAAAGAAAATCTAATAAGGCCAGCCCGACTAATCTGACATCTTCGGCAGGCTGGAACTGCAGCTTATCTATGAAAAGGACTGCTGTGGCATGTTATTTACTGCTTGCTAATCTTACTGTATCTTATTGTCTGTCATAACTGTATTGTCAAAAAGACAACATCAGGCAAAGCTTTTTTTTCTTCTCCTTGAAAGGAAGAAGGAAAAAGTACAGTGAGTACATAGAAATAACTAACAGCCATTTTTCATTGATTCAGGGAAAGAACTTCATTTTTTGTATGAGTACTAACTATGTTAATGCTTACCCAGCCCTTTTTGACTTAAATGAAGATGAATTACTGCTTCTCAAAAAATAGATTTAGCTCATTGATGTTAGTGGGGCTGCACAAGAATATGAGAAAGGGAAATTGTCCAATGACTCAGCATCCTTGGTGACTACTGACCTGATCCACAATTTTTCTGGGCTTGATCAAAGTGTTCTGCCATAGCTGCACTCATTTTTTAGCCAAATCAAGTCACACTAGAGTTAATAGGAGTTACACTGAAGGAAATAGGAGCTAAACCTGTGTTAGGATTAACGGAGATTATAATAGGACGTTATGATTTAAAAAAATATTTATTTAAATATTCAGAAAACACAGTAAATGCTTTTGAAGAAGAAGCAGGCAGCAACTTGGTACTTTTTAGCAGAACTAAGTTTGTTTCTTCTCTCAGGAAACCTATTGCTACATTATTCCTTGTAATTTCTAATTTTGTGTTTGCATACTGGCTTAGTCTGATGTTAACATTGTTAAGGTTAATCAGCTTTTGAACTGTGTCTGTCAGGGTGTACAATGCAGGTTAACTCTCTTGGAGAAAATACAGTTCTTATGTGGAACTGGGCTGCACTTCTCCTTGCAGTGGCAGAGCTGGAAAGGAGATTGAGACAAGGTTGAGTTGTCCAGGTTTCTAGCTAAGGAAGATCGGAGATTTGAATTCTGTCCTGGAGGCTCAGTACGTTACACTGAGTAAAAACAGTGAAAATTCTTGGAGTGGAGGCCAGAAATTCACTTTTCCTAGATATTAGGCTCAGGCATTTCTTGCTTGTCTTGCCTGCATGACTCTTGCATGCACAGAGGCTCAAGGTCAACAGGAGGGCCTGAGTCTCTCTCATTCATTTTGTTTCAGAGTCTGGTGGTAATGGCAATTTTCTGGAAAGCAGAAGCTGTAAATTTAAACCCCTTTAGGTTGAGAAAGGGTGTATCACTCCTTGCTTTAATTTAGTTGCACAAGCGGTAACTCTTCTGTGAGTGTTTTGAATGGAAAAGGCAGTAGCTGCTGTCCTCTGTCCTGAAGTGCTGCATGAAAAGCAGGTTTGAACCTACTCAAGTTGTGAAGGGAAATGAAACAAATTTTTCCAGCTTCCACTGGAGCCATTTGTGAAAAGTGGGCTCTGGTAGCCTTTAAAAGGTGAAAATACACTGCTCAAATAGACAACTATCTACAAAAGAGGACTCAGTGCTTTGAGTCCCAAAGGGGGTGGAAGCTCCATATATTTAGGTGATTCAGAAAAGTGAGATCTATAGAGGACAAGAGTTGAGCGACCCCTTTACTTGTATCACTTCTTGGATAACTTGGGAATTTCACTAGTCACTATTTGGGAACACGGAATTATCCAGTGGTGAGAACTAAGTCTCTTTGCTCTTTGTTGGAGACTGAAAGCATCTGACAATAAGTCCTTGTCATTTGTGAAGCTAGAGCTCTAAGTCTTTATAGATCTCCATGTGTCCTCTTTGTAGTTGAAGGAGATAAACAGGCATGTCTATATTTCTACCTATTTTGAAAGTATATCAAATGCAGGTAAAACCCTGCAAAACTCGAGCGCACACTAATCCTTAACACTCCAAGACTGTTCATATGCATCCTTGGATTTTCACAAAGGGCAAACACAGAGATTTTGAAAAGAGATTTTTGTATCCCTGTTGATGTAAGAAACACATTTTACCAGTACGTACAGTATATATTGTAGCCCATTAGTGTATTTTTAAACAGAGAAAGTATGAACACAATATTTTTTTTGCATTCTTCTTCTTTAGTTGATCAATTCTGTAAACAGGTCCTAGTCTCATTAGCAGTGAATTTGATCTGCTTCAGTATCTCCTGTGTTGCCAATTCAATCCTATGTAGTGTGTCCTCATTAGACAATAGTCAGATTTTCATAGCTGCACATATGACAACTTATAATAGGGTGATATAAATTTGCAGTGTAGACAGGCTGAACTGGTGCAGCGGAGTTCATAATGCATCTTTGCAAGTGCAGTTGTGCTGTTTTGGTCTGTAATGTTTGTATCAATAATACATTCTAGTCCTAAAATTTTGTACTTTGCAGATACAACAAGCTAAATGAAAAGAAGACAGAATTTCTGGAAAACATTGCAGTCTATGGAGATGCTTTTCTTTTACTGCCAGCATTTTCCTTCAGAAGCAACACAGCCACTTCTTTTAAAGTATACCATACTCTGAAAGAGTTCAAAGCAACCCAAAGGGCAATATTTTTTCACCCCACCTATCTGAAAAGTCTTGCCCAGTTCTGGAGAACTAAGGGTGTGAAAGCCTACCGGTTGTCATCTGGTTTTATGATCACTAGTGCTGCTCTTGAGCTGTGTGAGAATGTGAATCTCTATGGCTTCTGGCCTTTCTCAAAGTCCGCAGAGAAGATGCCAATCAGCCACCATTATTATGACAACCAGCTGCCTAAACCGGGTTTCCATGCAATGCCCAAAGAATACAACCAGATCCTTCAGCTTCATGGCAAAGGCATTTTGAAGTTGCAGTTTGGTAAATGTGAATCAGACTAAAAAGGTAGGTCCCATTCTTACCACATAAAATGTCTTTATTTCACTAATATACCAAGGGAAAACTTGTTTTACAAAGTGTGAGTCTGTTCTTCCTTAGAGAGACATTTCTACCATACACTTAATGAGAGTTGTTTTCCTAAATAATTGAAAGATTGGAGCTTCCAGAATAAATATGTATCACAGAGTTGAGAAATGTTTCTAATTGTGAACATTAGACGGGGAGCATATCTAAGTACAGATTATCCCCATAAATCACAGTCAGTCAGTAGTGTCTCCTCATCTCAGATACATGTCTCTGCCAGCCTATGTTTGGTTTGGTACCAGTTCCAGGAGCCAGCCTCCTTTGAGAATTACTTTATTAAAGACATTCTCATATTGTGGTCTTCTAAAGGAGATGCCTAATCCTGGCACAGCCTTTCCAGTTGTATACAGAGAGCAGAGTAAGGATGAGGATTGTTCCAGGAAGGGGAAGCATGCATCCATGGCCTCGCTCCCTCTCATTAGGTAAAGATTAGAGCAGTGTGCACTCACAGCCCAGGGCTGCAGAACAGCTTGTGGAGGGCAGTGAGGGAGCTGCTAAACACTACAGCAGATCTTGCTGAGCATTTTACCTTGAGGCAGCTCAGAATCTGGGAGTTACAAATATAGGATGAAGTGTCATTTCCTCTCCTCTGTTCTTTCTGTCCCAACCCCTTGGACCTCTGCCTTTTGTGTATTGCCTCAGAGAAATGCAGCACAGTCTGGCCTCTGCTCTTGAGCCAGTTTACCATGTACACACACTAGAGATGACTCTGAAAAGATTTGCCTGCATGTTTTCAATCTTGATTTACCCTGTTGACAAAATAAGACCAATTTGTAAAAATACTTCTTCATCTTTTAAGCTAACTCAGAAATTCCTGAGGTCGCAATAATGTTGTCAGAGTCTCCTCTCACAGAACTCTATTTTTCCAGGGGGTTCAAGTTAATATAACAGTAAGTGAAGTGTACAGTAGAACTGCCATTGTATACGATATGCTTTAATTGGACTGATGTAATCTCATGACTGTATTACTCAAGTTAAATAAAGTAAAATAGCATCATCTTGTTCAAGCCAGAAATTTTAAGCTTGAAAGCTAAGGGCTTTTCTTCTGGCTAGGTTCTGAAATGTATTTGAAAATATCCTTTGTTGGTATTTAGAAAAACATGTTGTCAAAGAAACATTCACACTTAGTTTATCATCAGAGAATGCTAAGTTTTAAAATAGCAGATTGCTAGTACCAAGAAGGCACAATTTTATTCAGTTTCAAGGATTTTTAAGAAATAGAAAAATAAATGGCTTTCATAGATTATTAGAATAATATAAAACCTGTGAGAAGGGACCTAGAATCCATTCTCCAGTCCATGGCAGTAGATTCCTAGGAAGAGTTGAATTGTATATATATGCAATTTCATGTGGCTAAGGTATGCTTTTTTTGCTTGTAAAAGGTTGCAGCATATTGGAAAGGTTAAGAAATACATAATGCATTTTTCTTGTGGCAAAGATGTTTATATCCAACCGTTTCCATTGTATTTATTATTCCTATAATATAAATAATTGGAGACATCCTGTGTAATTTTAATTGTAGTTAACTACACCAGCTAAGAAAATGAAGGGCACCTCTTTAGAAATATTTTCCCTAGAGAGAAGCCGATAGAAGCCACAAAAATGTATAAGTATCTGTATGTGTTAATTAAATGCCGTCCATGCTTGACAGAATGAAAATCACCTGTGGCCAAATTTGAAAAATAAGCTGTAAAGAAGAAAAAACACAAGAAGAATAAGTTATGCTGCCTTAATTTACACTTACATTTACAAAGAGAAAACCAAAGAAATTAAATGCTTTCAGTATGAGCTACCATTCTGCAAGTATTGTCAACTATTAGAGACAATTGAAATTCTATAATGAGTATATTTCACGGAAGATGACCTTTTATAAAAATTGAACAATCTCCTTCCTCTTTTCAATTTCCATTTTATGCTCTTCTCCATGCTCTGTGTTCTTCCCAGCTAGTGGGTAGCTGAAGGTTCCTTACACCAGTGGGTGCCCACAGAAGGCTCAGGCAGAACCTCCCACACACATTACTGGGACACAAAAGTTTGCTGCAATAAATAAGAAGTGAAGAAAGCTGCTCTGCTGCAAAGCCCTAAAGGGAGAGTATAACTGCATCCCAGTGAATCATTTTTGGCAATATTGCTCCTAAACGCCATCCTTGCCCATTGGAAAGGTGAACTTTTCTTATTGGATAGAGAGAATTGTCCGATGTGAGAACCTGTAGAGTCCCACAATGTGGGAAATTCTGCCTTAATATCCTCTCCTGTAACATTATGATGATGTTCAACAGACATGCAGGTCATCACTACAATAGGTGCCCACCTGTCACAGAGGGTCAAACAGAAAATGCAGCAACAGCAAAATCTTGAAATATAATTAAAATAATGATCTTTATTATTTTGTATTAGATTACCAAATCATTTTTGCTGTGGCCCTGCAGCTGAAGGAAGTCTTGTTTGTTCATTGGTTTAACCTGATAAGCCTGAAGGGCATGTCATTAGCTTCAAGTAAACATAGGTTCAAGGAGGGGAAATGACCTGATTCATATTTAAAAATAGAAAAAAAAGAAATCTGATTAGAAAAATTGTCAGATGATAAATTAATCAGACTGGCATAAATTTGATTGCCCAGAAGCCTGGTTAAAATGCAAATTTTGTCTGACCGAGAATCCATCATGTTTTCTGCTTGGTAGAAAAAGACAGCAGGGAAGATGAGTATGTGTTGCTTTGACATACAGAACAGTAACAGTAAGCAGCTGCTCAGAGGAGTCAGTCAACAGAAAAAAACACAGAAAGGAAGAATGAAACTGAGACTCTCAGCCTGGGGAAGAAAATATTGCTTAATTGTCTGAGCAGAAGGACTGAGGGAGGAGGGCTTGAGCAGAGGTGTGCTGGTGGTTAGGAAGTAAGAACTGCTGAACCTTCCACTGTGTAAATGTATCTTACCTGGAAAGTAAAAATTGGGTATGAGGTTTTTAACTCCAACCAAACAATTAAGAGCCATCTATTTCTGACAGAGAGCAGCAGTCACTCCCTCCACCCAAGGTGGAGTTGCCAGAGCAGCATCCTGCAAAGCAGGGGGATGCCTGCTTACTTGCTCAGGAACTAACCTCAAAAAGGAGCATTTTGTTCGAAGCTCTGTCAGCATGTGATACTTTTTTAATCTTGAAATTTGCTGCAATCCAAGTAAGTGATAAATACTGTTACACGTAACCTATTTATAACAGTAGAATGCCAACATGAGCTTAAATTCTGTTGAACTTCTTTTATGCTTGTAGGGTACCAGTGTAGCTAGAGAAATAAGAACTACCCCACAGTTAACTTTTAATTACCTTGAGAAAAATTATGCCACATTTTAAAATAAGAATGCATCTGAATGCCTGTCAGGCAGCCAAATTGCAGGCACTCCTTGACTTAGGCAAATATTATCCAATGTGAAATTATTAGATATTGCAAGAAAGGTTTTCTGCCTTAGAACCCCTGCAGTACAGCTTGTGAGCACACACTTTGCCCATGCTTTCAGTGAACTAAATTTGCATTTTAAGAATAATATCAGTAATGAAACAAGTGGACATAAATTGCTTCTGGTTTAGTTAAAACCCACCAGAATAGAAAAATATAGACTGAATCAAATCAGGATTTATGTTAGATTTCAATACAAATGAGGACGTATTTACATATCTGGAAGGGCTTTTGTTTTGGTTTTCCACAACAGAACTATCCTGTTGAAGAAACGGAGTAATTGCAATCTCTGGCTGTTTCAAACGATGAGTAAGATAATGTAATTTAGAACATATCCATGTTCAGAATAGCAGTGGCTGTGTCCCCATGAGGATACTGGTTAGGCCCAGCCTTGGTTAGCTTAGGAAGCTTGAAGAGTGTGGTGCAGGTGGGGTGAGTGTGAGCATTTCTGGGGGTATTCCAATGGAAGAGTCCTCCTTTAGAAAGAGCAGATGATCAAGTTAGACCAGGCACGAGCATTCCAGCTTAGCCAGGAGAATTCTGAGAGCCTGTGACTCTGTATGATAGATCTCACAGACTCACAGTCTGAAATACAGATGAAAAGCAGATGCAGAAGGTGCAATGTATACACAGGAGACTAAACTGTTGGCTTATTTCAAGCATAACAAGCAGTTTTTCCACTATACAAGAAATACCAATAACATATTTTATTGTTCTAATTCCAGGGTGATGATCCTAAGGAGACAATTTGTGTGTATCTCGGCAGATCGGTGTTGGATTTGATCTGATGTGATTTTGTGAGCATTAAACTGCATTATTACAATAGAGAAATATTTTACACTTGGGGTGAAAAGGGAGTGATTTTTTCACACAGTGACTGCTACATTTACGAATTTCAAGTGATCATTTTTTAAAATACAAAGCAACAATTATTTGGAAAATTCTGAAACTTGGTACTATTGGTTTAGTTGTAGCAAAGCACAATCTCAGGATGGTGGCAATATGTGACATTCATCATGTTTTGCTTCTTAGAGGATCATTGAAATATTTTGACATAAGATCTCTGGTTTTGTTGGTATCATATAATATAGGCAATAGTCTCTGTATGGTGACTGCATGAGTTGGCAGTGAATATTTTCAATTAAGAACTTCATCCTGTAAATACTGGCATTTGTCTACATGAGAGAAGTGATGAGCAGAGCTGCAGAGGAGTAATTAATTCAGAGCCGTGTCATTCTTAGTTTGTCCCAGGGTGAACAGATGAGAAAATCCCTCAGGTTAGAGGTAGTTAAGTGGTTTATGGGCTTTCATTTTGTGGGCAATAAGTAATGCTGTGGATTTAATGGGCTTTCATTTTGTGAGCAATAGATGATGCTGTGGATTTAATGGGATCACTCATATGAGTGATGTTAATTCTGAGGACAAGTGTATGAAGGACCAGAGCTGTATAATTACTTATAAACCACTCTGCTTGCTTGTGTTCCTGTCTAAGATCCAGTTCAGCTCCAAATGAGGACAGTGAACCAGGTTCTGCTCTACCCTCAGAGTCCTGGTAGGGCATGACTTCTTGCCATTCCAGCTCTGCATTTTGACTGATACATGAGATGGAATCTCCATTAGAAAGATGATGGGTACCAAGCCTGTAATTCAATTTCTTTCCATGTAGTATAGCTTGTACCCATATGTGACTACAGTTCACTACTGAAACTGCACTAAGCATTATTAGAAGAATGTTCCTCTTTCCATCTACCGCAAGCTCTTCTACACCAGAATGTATGAGAAAAGTGACTACATTCACTTAATTTATAGCCAGTGCAGTTCTTTAAGTTTCCCATGCGGTTTAAGAATACATGGGGAGCAACATCCTGCAACAAGAGAAAGTGAAATATCAGCCCACTGGAAAGAATCACTTTAACATTTACAGGACCTATGACAAGCAGTTGTACCCTAGCTTTTACTGCTTATATGCTTATATGTTCTACTGCAGAAAAATACCCCAAGCAGGCAAGCAAACAAAATTTAAAAACTGTAATAACCAGATTGTGCTAAGTTTCACTGACTTTTTTAAGAGTCCTTTGAATGGTCAGTTAAAAGATAGAGTGTCCTTCTCCTTTTACAGTCAGATGCTATCAGGTATTTCATGTACTAAAACTCCTTTGGCTACTGCAGCATTAAATCCCAAATCAACTGATTTAAAGAGCATTCAGTATTCTACTCTTCAAGGATTATATCTGCTAAACAAATTCCCACTTAAATGAATTGAACCTTATACAATAAGGTTCAAAAAAGCCTTTTAAATGTATGCTTCATAAGAGCATTACTGTATTGTAATATTTGAAAGCTTACCTTGCAGCAGTTTTATAATCACATAAACACTCATGGGAAGTATTAGAATCAATCATTATGGTTACAGGTCTGTTGACTGAGACACATTTCAGCATCTGGATTCATTTCCAAGATAAAGATATCAGAATCCAGTATTACTCCTACCCAAGCTGGAGTGGCCATAAATTCTGACTGCATATATCAGAAATAAAGTCAATTTTTTAAAATAAGGGGTTTTAAAAAAAATACACAGTGCTTTGGGGCAATGACTGCTGCCATTAAATACACATGTGGACCTTTGAATGTCAGTAGAGACTTTAACAGCTACTGAGACAGCAGAATTGAGCTGATGAGTCCATCTGCATTACCAGCTGGTGACTGTGGTTCCAGCACCACAATCCACATTTTTTCTTCCCCAGCAGTGAGATTTTTGCCATTTTCTGGCCACAAGCATCTGTTGCTCATGTGCAGAGAGCTGGCTGCTGCAAGACCCTGCATCTGTGTTCAAACTGTTATGGATGGTTGCCTACTGCAACATCCTAGTTGTAGATCAAAGACAAATCTGCTCCCAAAAGAGCATCTCTTATGCTATAAATCACTCACATGGACAGCCCCTGAGTGTTTTTAGTAGAAGCCATGCAAAGTGATGTGGTTGTCCTTTGGGTGATGCAAACAGCCAAGGTTGAGGAGAACCTTGCTGCATTTCATCCAGAGAGACAAAAACACACCTGCGGTCACGTAAGGACTGTAACTTATTCCAGTCTAGTGTAGAGCAGTGAGGTGATCTTGGCTGTGTAGCAGTTACATGATTTGTGTTGGAGAAAACTCATACTTCTTTTAGAGGTTCTTGCATTGTATCCAGAATAATTGCAAGTGCTCTGTGTGTACATAATGCAAGATCATTCATTGCTCAGACTAAATTCAGTTAACTACTCAGCATGAGTAAAGGGGCAAAAACTGGTTGTGTTTTTGCAGAAGATGGGGAGAGGAGAAAATTAGATTTATTTGCAGTAAAGAAGCAACTTTTTTCAAAATCATTTGTTAGTTGGTACCATATTGCGTTGTCTCAGTGAATAAATGTAAACAGTGTACCATGACACGCCATGAAGAGCTGAAGTTACTGTGTGTCTGAACTATTTCTGTGCATCTATAGTATTTAAAACACATGTGCATTAGTAAGTGGAAAGATGGTCAGAATACATTCTAGGAGAGGTTTAGCCAGAAAGAGGAAACCTATTCTAGCTTCCTTGATGAAAAGGTCTTAACTGAAGGAATGTGATGTAGCACTCACAAATCAGAGCAAATGGAAAATTCTGTAGCATGAACAGACTGACTTTTTAGCACTGTTTAAGTGATGTTTGAACTTGCCAGTGACCTCAAGACCTGATCTTCCATGCTCTCAAGGCTCTCAATGATTTGTGTGGAACACAGGGCTGATAAGAAATGCATGAAGGAATTGCTGACCTTTCCTATCCTTTCCTACAAATGCTCTTAACTCTCCATGGAATAAAAATATACTCTATTAGACTTTAGATTGAGAACCTCAGGCCTTACTCCAGACATGAAGTTATTATGAGATGTTAGTTGCATCCGCTTCACTCTACAGGAGGGCAGACATTGTACTCAGCTTTAATATAGCTACTGGTGCTGTGTCCTGGATTGCGTTAACTCATGCAGAGGCTGGGCAAGTTGGGAGTGGCTTTTCTGCATCACAGGGTACAATTAGATTGATCAAGACTTGCTGAAGTACACTCATTGTGGGAAATGATATTTTCTTGGGTAGCTGAATAAATTATTTCTCATTTATTTTACATCTGTGCCAGGTTAATAATAATAATAATAAATGGATTTTGTACCTGAGACTGTTTATGACACTTTTGCAAGACTGAGCCAACATCAGTTTGGATTTAGGATTCTTGACCAAAGGTTAGGGAGGACCTTTCAGTTCCCTCTATTTCACATGAGGAATATTCATTTTTAGGGTTTGTGGGCCTCCAATGCTGTCACATGCTGTGGAATGAATATTGAGATTAAATAGTTTTCTAAAGATAGAAACACTGACAGTGTGCTAATATTTCCACTGTACCTTTGCAGAGGCTGACAGTGTCCTTGCACGACTGCATCACAGCATCATTAGATTAAAGCCTGCCTGGCTGCTTTTATTCCTTTTTCTCCTCTGAATCTCTAATGTTGCATCTTCCTTTAGGATCCAGAGCTGCCTTGAGTTGGTTATTTGTTTTTACCCTGTGGAGTACTGTGCAGTCCTGTTTAGTGTCTGTTAGGGAGTTTGTGTGCCTGTGAATCAAACACTGCTATGCTTGCAGCATAGTAAAACATTCTGTAAGTGGCTGGGTTTACACCTCAGGGAAGGCAGCTTGGAGAGATATTCATGTTGCCTAACTGGAGGTGCTAAAGTTGGTCTGTAGCTCTGTGGTGACTTAAGCTGGAGTGGCTGCAGGGTCCAGTCCCTGCTCTTGTGCTGCGCCCCTCCCTTCGTGCCCTCTCTGGCCTTGGCCTGGTCCCACACCAAACTGTTCTGGCACACTGAGATGGTGAAACCCGACCATGGCAACAGAGTGGGAAAATTGGTTCATGCCAAGAGACGGGAATTTTACAGTCAAAGCAAAGGAGGGGATAAGACCATGCAGGTGGGGTTGTAGGGACTCAACAGGAGCCATTTGTTATCTGACAGCTGTTGGACAGACCCAGTGGTCCTCTGAAAGCTTGACCAAGTCCAGAAGATACCATCTCTGAGGGTCTGCCAGGTCAGAAGGGAGAGATGGGCTCCTGCGATGGGGATTGGCAGCACAGCAGCTGTTCTAGTGGGCTGGAGCCCATCTCTCCCTGCAGTGCCAGAAGGTGCTTAAGGCACCTACACTAAGGGCTCTAGGTGCCTACACTGCTGATTATTGCTCACCCTTCTCTCTTTCCCATTACAGTCATTTTAACAAGCTGTTGACCACCAGCAGATTCAGAAATGAAAAGTAGAAAAACTTCTCAGTTCACTGATGGTAGACTTGCATAAACTTGCTTGTTATTCAGCATGCCTTTGCTTTCAGTCTCTTCTAATCCCAGCATCTTAAACAGCATATGCAGAGAACAGAGCTGAACAAGGTTTGGGGAGCTTGAGACCAGTTACTCTCACTTTTATTCTCATTTCTGGTGCAGTAGTGAGATGACTGACATACCACCATGCTTGACAAGAGATTAAATTCTCTGTCTTGTGTGACTCAGGAGAAGAAACTAAATTATCTAGATGACTTCAAACCATCTGTGGCTCTCTAAACTACTAGCAAAATATTCCTATTATTATGTATTAGCTGATTTTATTCAGTGCAAGTATCTGGATTGGTTAATTGATTGTGTACACCTTGAACCTGCACACTGTTCCGTGGTGGAGCTACAGCCTGACACAGCAATTTAGATTTAAAACCATTAGACCTAGAGATCTTTTTTTGTCCTGTAACTTGCTCTTCTGTAACAAATTTGTGGAGGGCGGTCCTGAATATCCATGTGGTAGTTCCTCCAGGGACACTCAGCTTCACAAAGCACGCATCCACCTGTATACAGGAGTCTGTGAGACCAAGCCCAAGGAATATACTGTGGAGTGCTTTATTCTGAAACAGCTCCATCTCGAACAGCTAATAGCCACTTGTTGCATGCTTTGAAGCAGTAGACTTCTTACACATGAGCCTTAAGTTTTAAATATTCAAAGCCAGGTAATCCTTCATCCTGTGGTACCTCAGCAGCAGGTCTCTTTAATCTCTAGGTCTGCTAGCCAACAACAGTGACAAGGGGGTGTGTAGTTACTTTAAAAGACCCAACTCTCTTTATTTTGAATTCTGTCATTTTAGGCAGGATCATCCTTCTCTGAGTTTCTGGACAGACAAGTGTCAAATGCTGATCTCTCAGGGTACTCTGGGGAAATCCTTAAGGGTTTTTGGCTATAGCATACAACAAGTGGACATATTTATATTTATTAACCTTTGTTCCAGATTTTCATTAAGTATTTAATTGGCTCTAAATTATCATTGAGATCAAGTAGAGCAGAAACACTCTACAGCATGCCACTAAACAAAGGAACTATTGCTGTTATTTCGTGGTCTCCTTTCATAAGGGTGCATTTCAGAATACCTTCCTATTCTGGGAACACAGCTCACCAGGGGAGTGACCCAGGGTTACTGGGTTACAGCTACAGGGGCAGCAGCCTGCCTGTGTGCTCTCGGTGTCGAGCAAATTCCAGCAACACAGCAAGAGCTTAACGCGATGGGAGACATCAGCTTGAGTTTGCCATTGACCAAGGAGTAAGCGTAGTACTGTGATGTGTGGTACCTGAGCCCACATCACTCTGAGCATGAGCAATAACTGCCCTGGGGTGGCAAGTGTTGGCAGACACTGGTTTAAGGATAACAGTATGACTGTGAAATACAATGAGTGGCATCCTCATGTTGCCATCAAAAGAGCATTCAAGTCTGTCTTTTGCTAAATGCTGATGTACCTTCAGCAATATATCAGTGTTTGTTGCTGCATCTGGTACTGCTGTGTCTTATCTTTTTTTCATCTCTCTTTTCTCCAGTGAGGGAGAAAACTCACAATGCATGATGGAAGTATTTAATGATCCCATCATAGTTTCAAGGCAAGAGACCATCAGAATGAATCATGCTAATGGTTGTGACAGGATGGCCTATTGTCAATATTGCTGGGCTTAAATTCCTCACTATTCACTTTAGTCCCTGACAAGAGAAGATTCTTCACAGCAAGTCTGTAGTTCAACAACATGCTAGGCTCCTCAGCTCTTGGTTTGGCTGTGAGATGTTTCCCTAAAAACACCTCCTCCTTGGTTTATTTATTCTCAGTGTTTACAGTACAAACCCATTCTTAAATTCTTGCGACACAGGCGTGTAACAGCTGGCATTTCTGCATCTTTATATGTATTATTTATATAGTTGCTTCATATGTATTCTTTATGTTATTATTCTTGACATTCTTTTCTTTGAGTATCTGATTAAAATTATTTTAAATGTTCTTTTTTTTTAATGCCACCAGAGTAAAGCATGTGGGAAGTTACATAATGTCACCTAAAAAAACAGTCATACAAGCCAAAATAATTTTAAGGGTATTTGACTGATTTCTGGAGGAGTATTTTCATTAGTCATTTGGACACTTGCATCTCAGATTTACCTTTCTAGGGTAGGTCTAAGAGGCAACCTCTGCTTCTCATGTAGTTCAAGATCTGTAAGTGAGAAAACAGGTAAATGGAGAGGTCCTACACAGGGCTGCTCCTCAGGGATGGCAAATGCGTGGCTTTTCTTTTCAGAGACTGCTCCGTGTGTCAAATTGTAATTTCTTAAAGTTGCCATGATAGCTTTTGCCCAGAGGTTTCATTGTCTCTTAAAATGTATGTTGTTTGCATTCATTTCAGCTCCATTCTTGCCAATGCAGTTGTCAAAGCAGAGCTTATTCCCCCGTGGAGCTGGTATAATTGTGCTCCTCCACATGCGCCAAGCTCTGTGTGAAGCTGCTAGTGTAGGCTCTGCTGCTGCTGTTCCAAAAAGGTTCCTCAAATTCTCTCAGTGCTGAACTTATTTATGTTTTCAGATGTGAACTTGATATTGTCTGAGTAGAATGTGTGCAGCGTAATATAGAAATGTCTCTGTGCAGGGTTTAGGAGGAGGCAGGAGCCCCTCAGCCGTGTGTTTGCTTTTATTACAGAAAACCAAGATGAAGTTGTATTGTTGAGTCATCTCTTACAGCTGATTTAATTTGTACTTTGCTTTCATGTTTTAAGTGCCTGATGATTTTTTTGTCAAGGAGGCAATGGTTTCACTGTTATAAGGCATATGTAGAATTCTGTACTTGTTACCTGTTCTGTAATAGAATATTTTTGCAATTTATGTTTGGAAATAAAGACTTATTAGGCATAATTGTGGTGGGTTTTTTTCTTCTGTGAATTCCTGAGACTAAACAATCAAAAATATGTCTCCTGAGGCAGCAGCATAGACAATGCATTAATCTGAATCTTCTGGAACAGTATTAGCAACTGACAGTAGAAATGCAGACAATTCCTTAAAATTGTGCAAGGAAAAAAGCAATCTGTGCTTAAAAGCACAAATAGGGGGTTGGGGCACTGGTGCATATGTAAATATCTAGTGCTTAAATGGTACCTTCATGTGATTTCAGTCTTTTCTGTTCTTGAATGGCAATATAATTAACCATCTTCTTTCATTACTTCTAATGACTTGAAATACTTTTCAAAAATTATTTATTGAAAAAAAATCAAACAAGGAACCAAACAAGACCATCTTCCACAGAGAATAGCTCCTAAATTTGAAAACTATCTCTAAAAATAAGTAAGCACTTCGAGAACGATGATTAATGAAAGATGTTTAAACCTTAGATGAAAAAGTTTTTTATGCATGATACTAACCATGAGTACATGTCTGATAGATGTGTATCGAGTAGATTTCTATGCATATTTAGTAACTTATAGTGGGATTTTTTTCTTAATATAGGTTTTGGTCACATACAAAGATGCTTGTAGTGAATGAATTTCAAACAGATGAAGTTCAGAGAAAGAATTTTCCCTCCAAGCGTTTACTTTTTACTTTTGGGCAGAAGGCGGCCGTAGAACTTCTGTGCTGCTTACTGTGGCTTCTCCAAATAGAAGCTGACTGCCTCATTAAATCAGGTCAAATATGTACATGCAGCTGTTTTGCGAGGAGGACTATTATCCTGTAGGGCCCTCTAGGGACTGAATTGCAATTGCCAAATTTTATTGCAGACAGAACAGAGGATTAGAACTGAAAGCTTTTATTTGGCCTCATGGACCATCAAGTGACTTCTGCCTGAAGATTAAGATCTGGATCTGTGTGGCCTACCTCCTTCCCATAGTGCATGAGTCTTTCACTGATGATCAGAACCAAATGATATCTTTTGTTTGCTGTGCTGACAGTTGGAATTGCATATATGAGTGATGCAGATGCAAATATGTCCCCATAATCAGAGCAGGTTCTAAAGCAGTGGTGTGATTTCTGCTGAGGAAAATGTCTTAGATTGAGCTTAGCCCTCTCAAATATTTATGAACAGCCAAATGGTGAAAGAGCAGCACTGCCAGGTGATTAGGACTGCTTGGTCCAAGTGCGTCCCTAGACAAAGCATTGCCTTTTCCTTATCCCCTGTTTCGAAGGGGAGCAGTCTGGGGAGTCAGCTGGACAAGAGGAGAGTGGGAGGGAAGTGGTTGTGCACTGGGGTTATGCCTGTCATGGAGTCACTTTACCTCTGGATCACACCAAGCACAAAGCATTTTCCTAGGGGCAGAGCACCTACTGTCAAGATGGTACTCCTTCTGTGGGAAACACATGGTCACTGGTGTTAGAAGGACTTTAGAAGGCATGTTCCCAGGAGCAATTATGGTCCAAGACCAGGTTAGGTTTTCCTCTTGCCTCTGCTAGGCAAAAAGCATCATGTGAAGATTTTACAACATGAGGCCACTGGCTTAGTCCAGAAAAAGAGAATAGCCAAAATCCACAAGCTGAAAGCCATGGCAGTGGACTAGGGCATCTGGGATCACAGCCACAGCACAGCCAGCAGCTGCAAAAATACTCATGTGGGCTGAGGAAGTCATCAGCATTTTAAAAGATGAGGGGAGATTGTCTCCTTCTCAAGGATCCCAATGTGCCCATGTCCTCGTAACTAAATGTGCCTGGGTTTTGAGATACATGGCTGTTTTAGCTTGCGTCTTCCAGCCTGTATCAAGTGTCTGTGTCATCCTCACTCTGCACCAGAGCAAATTAATAGTAAATAGGAATGTTAAGGTCTCATGGCCGCTGCAGACTGATAGATGGAACCATCTGGTTAATGGAGATACCATAATGAAAGCATTAGCTCTTAAGTATAGCACTGCAGATCTTTTATCATGTAAGTGAAAAAAAGGAGACTCCAGCGAGGACTGAATTTAAGCTGCTGTCTGTTTTCTACAGCATAGGGAAGCAAAGCTGAATTAGTCCAGCTGCTGCTGTCATTGGAGGAAGAAATGCTGGATGTGCTGGGGAAAAGATACAAGCATTAGGAATGGAATAACTTTCATATTTGAAATTACTTTTATTAGGTAATTTGAGAGACTTTCAAGGCAATAATATTCTGACTGAATTCTAAGCACAGTGCTGCTTGTACAAATCCAAACCTATAGGGACATAGGCTTTTTTGTTTGGCTATTAATCGTTGTAACAATAAAAATTGCTCTTTTGCTATGTGTAGAGTTTTAATAAGTTAAAATCACTCAGTAAAGGTCCCTCAGTTTGAACTGCCCCTTTAATACTGATAGTTTCTCTTGAACAATATGCATTTTGCAAAAGCTGCTGTAAGCCCAAGCAGGACCGTGGAGTGGGCTGCAGCCATCCACTGTGTGTGCCCTGTAACAGAGCATGGGAACAGCTCCTGCCTCTGGGCTGCTGCCGACCCCAACCCTCAGATTCCTGCCTGGAAGGGAGGAATGATGGGTCTGAATCACCTGTAGGAGAGGAAGGAGTTGAGGTGGGTGGTGGCATGCTGCCTCAATAAATGTCCTGAGGTTGGGTTATGATACAAAAGAGAGGCAAAAGGATTCTTACCTTAGCTGGGTTTTAAATTAGTTGGTTCTGTTTTAACAAAAAAACAAACAAACAAAAAAAAGTTTTTACATACTCTGGATATGCTTGTGTGTGATACGTCACAGAGAAATGTTATGAAGGAAGATGAAGGGGGGGTGTGATTATTAAGTGGCAGAGGAGTGATCTAAAATGGAAGATTGCAGTGCTCTGGCATTGAATTCAGAGTCCTCCATCCAATGCTGGTGTAAAATAACTGCTTTTTTAAAAGCCAGACATGTTGAAGCACTGACTGGGCAAGAGTGGGAGGCAAAAGGGCACCTCACCTTGCTGTAGAGCTGAGTGAGGTGACAGGAGGAAATAGCTCGAAATTCATCTCCCCACCCACAGTCAAGGCAGGGAGACTTATATGTCAAGCTCCATGGTCCTTAAGTACAGGAGGCTACTTCATAGGGTGACTATATATAAATTCCTACATCATAAACACCACATTCCCATCATTTCTGTTCTACGCTTTCCCTATCTACACTGAATGTTTTTTCAACGGTACCTGAATCATAGAGCTCTGAACTCTGTTGGCCCTATTCGCTTCACTGTAATACAGATAATAATTTCTATGATGAAATCTCTTTTTCTGAATGCATTTAACATCTTTCAGAAGAGTCTAAAATAGAAACTCTAAGAGCATTAACTTAGAGCACTTTTCAAGTTCGTCTTACTTGCAGTCCATTAAAGTGAAGTGACAACTGAGGTGTGACATGAAGTAATTATACTGATTGTGTTGTATGTGCTCTGCAGGAGCCGAGTGATTTGCTGAGGATATTAATTTCAAAAGTCAGACAGCAAGAGATCAGCTGAGATGAAAGATCACTGCAAAGTGACCTCAGACCAGGGGAAAAGAAAAAGAAGAGAGGCAAGTGTGGCCCAGCTGAGGAGTTCAGTGCTCTACAGTCTAGCAGTGAACTGAAGTAGATGCATTTTGACACCAGAGGGGGTTTCCATGGAACTGACTGCAGGTGTCATCACTACAGTTCAAAGTCACCACTGTGAGTTCCCTTTATGGTCTTGGAGAGAAGTGGAGTATAATTCATCTGGCTTGTTTTAGGTGTCTACATTCACATGTGATAAATCCTGCCCTAGATTCCCGGGTTTCTGGAGAGAGTGTAGAGTGACTAGCTGAGCCTTCACATTCAGTGTGCTGGCCCATAGTTCAGTGTCCCACCCTGAGGAGAGGGTGAAATGCAGGTGCAGCCCCAGGCTGAGCTGCCACCTGCCTTATTCACACACAGCCATGACCTGACCGAGGCCTGATCATTACCCTGTGGCATTACACCTCGTGAGCAGGGAAATAGTAGCTAAGTAGCAGTCTAGCATCCCTAAGATATAGCATATAATGAGATCAGGTTGATAAGGATTCTCTGAAAGAGAATAGGTGTAGATTAACCTTCATGAATAATAAACCTAGTGAACTTAATTTCTTTGACCTCTAAAACAATTTTCACGGACACAAAAGGTTAATCAGAATGTAAAAGCTCTTTATCAAATTTTCACTGTTGAAATCAGTATTGGATTTGTGTACTCGAACTGCTGTGCAGCCCTGAATAGACACATTAAAAGTAGTTTAATCCGATTGTGCTTTGGCTTTAGCTTAGTTTGTCAATCTAGCAGTGCAAGTCAAACAGCTTTCACTTAGGGATTTTCACTGCTTCGCTTGGATAAATTCATTAGCAAGGCATAAAGTAACTGTAACTCTGAGGGACTTTGGGAGCCATGGAGATCATCTTGACAGAACCAGAACCTGGAGGTAAGTAACAGCCAGTTCTCAGTGTAACACAACACTATGAAGAGAATGTCATGAAGCTTGACTGGCAGCATATTCATTGAATCTGGATATCCACACTCAGAGAAAGAGGTAAGCAGTAGTATAAGCATGATTTTGTGCTAATAGGGACAACCCCCCCACCACCACCACCCACCCAGTATGTTCCACTTGGTTTCACCTGTCATTTGTGAGAAAAAGTGTCAAACTATTTTAGTTTCACTAAAGTATTGGCTTGGCCAAAAACCAATATTCTGCCACACCTAGACCAACACCAGTCAGGAATCATCATGGTTATCACTGCTACTGACTCACAGACTTCATGGGAAAACACAGGCAGTCCTTGAGCTGAAGGCCCTGGGCTCAAGGGCCCCGAGCACATGTCCAGTTATCCCTGATCCCTTGTGGTTTTGGCTGCTAAGGCTCAGTCTGCACTGAAGAAGAGCCTGGCCTATCCAGCTTGTCCCAGGGTAGCCATCTGGGCTGCCTTCTGTAGTCAGAAACAGGCCTTTTATCCCATCCATCACAGTGCTGTTATGCCTCCCTGACAGCAGAGATATGGTTTGAACAAGAGATTTAGGTTTTTGGCAGCAAGAGTAAGTGAAAAGATCACCTTGCTCACTGGTTAAGGTTATATCCTTGCATAGCAGCATAAACTGCATCAGTACTCCATGGTGCAGCACAGGCACTATCCACTGCCGATAGTGAATGCCAAGAAATTCATGGCCATCAGGAATGTTTTCTCACTTTCCACACGCCTGGAAATGAGGTGAGCCATTGCAGTTCAGATGGAAGGATGCCTTTGTAGGGAACTTTTCAATCTTTATGTAATGAGAGCAGACAGCAATCCCTGGCTTTCTCTATGGCAAAGCACTTAGTCCTATATTATTCCCTCTTTGAAATGGGGACAGTAATGCTTGGTCACCTCCCAGTAGTGTTATGGGAATAGACAGTACATCTTGAGGCCTATTTATGTCCAGTATGATGGAGATCATGCATGACCTGCAGACAGCATTTCCTCTCCCTGCAAACAGCAATTTATCTCTTGCTGCTCTTTCACAGCTTAATCTATGCTTGGTTGGCTATGACATAAAGCACAACTGGACAGTTTAGACATATGGTACTATTATTATGAAATTGAAATTACAAAGATAGAAAACATCAAAAGATCAGGGAGAGAATTTAACATTTTTGATCAGCCTTTCTCCTGCATTTTCTTACTATTTAATTTAAACCAGAAGTGTTTCTTTCCTCCTGTTGTAATCACCCGTCTCCAAGAAGTGAAAATACTCTTGCAAAACCAATAAATGAGAATCTATTTGCAAAGATATTTATTTATGCGCCTGGCACTTCAGGGTGCTTAGAGGGTAATCTCAAACTGTGAGCTCTGCACTGTGTAAATTTAGGAGCGATTTTTCTAAATGTCAAGTATTTATTACATGAAAAAAACATTTGGAGTGTAGAGCAGGTCCCCAGTGATATACAGTGCACTTGGGGAAGGGCTTCTTGGATGAACAGAAATAATATTTGAGAGATGAAAAGCAAATCCTCTATTTGAAATTGCTTTGTGTGTGTGGAAAGGAGCTTGAACAAAGGTAGAAGGCCAGTTCAGTACTTTGCTTTGTCTCATGCATAAAATAGTGGTTTTCCAAACCTCTGTAACCTTTATACCAATCTGTCTTTTCTCATCCTGGAGCACTTCTATCACCTTCTGCTTCTCCTTCTTACCCTTGTAACAGCTCCAGCAGGCTCCATTCAGACCACAGAATGCAGAATTTATTTGTGTAGGATTTAACCCATGTAATGCCTTACCTTACTGTCAACATATCTGTAAGTGTGAAGCAGTAAAGTACAACTCTCCAACTGGAGGCTGATGATATGGAATATAAGGGACACTGATCTATTGTAGGAAGCCTGTGATGACTGTTATTTTTCCTGGAAATATGAGAACAATCAGAAGCAAGGGAAAGAACAATTGAAGGTGGCCTTGCAATGACATTGGCCAGCTCCCTCAGCACTCAGTGGTACATCCTCTTGGGGCCCAGGGGTTTATGTTTGTCCAATTTGTTAAAGTGTTCTCTGACCTGATTGTCTTCCACCAAGGTACATCTTTCCTGCTCCAATCTTTCACCCTGGTCTCTGGGCATTCCTGAATTGTGTCCTTCTAGCAAAGGCTGAGATGAAGAAGACATTAAGTACCTCAGCCTTGTCCATGTCCTATGTCACCAGAACACCTGCCCCTTTCAGCAGCAAGCCCTTCTGCAAGTCCCCTTTTTGCCCCTTATGTATTTATGGAAGCTTTTCTTGTTGCTTTTGACATTCCTTGTCAGACTCACCTCTGGATGGCTTTGGCTTTCCTAACCGTATCTGTTTGCTAGAAGGTGTCTCCTTGTCAGGTAACCTTATCACAGGTTACCTGACACTAATTTCACTTTCTGCATATTTCATTTTGAGGTGTGAGTTTTTCCAGAAACTCCTTAAGAACCTACACTGGCCCCCCGACATTTTTTCTTGACTTCTCATGCATTAGGATGGATTGTTCTTAAGCATAAGGAAGGTGATTGTTGAGTATCAACCATCTTTCTTGGACCCCTCTTCCCTTTAGGGTTTCATTCCATGGAACTCTTTCAAGTGGATGCCTGAAGAGGCCAAAGTCTTCTCTCCTAAAAGTCAGGGTTGGGATCTTGGTCTTTGCCCTTGGTCTTTGCCCTTGGTCTTTGTCCTGAGAGGTCTTCCTCCTCTCAGGATATTTAACTCCACTGTCTCTTGGTCACTGCAGTCAAGGCAGCCTTTGACTCTCACATCCTCAACGAGCCTTCCCTTCTTCGTAAGTGTGAGTTCCAACAGGGCACCTCTTGCTATTGGCTCCTCTGTCAGTTGGGTCTGGATGTTTTCATCAATGTTCTCCAGGAACCTCCAAGGCTGTGCTTCATCTCCAGCAGATACTGATATGGTTACAGTCTGCTGGGAGGACCAGCGCCAGAGAATGGGAGGCCTGGAGAGGCTTCATCTACTTCTTCTTCCTGATCAGAATAAACACTCTCTGCGTCAGGCACCTCCTTTCCCAGGGAGGTGTCTGATACCTTGGTCTGGGGCTGCTCCATCTGTCATTCCACAGCAGCCTGCCCTGTTCCCTGGCTGCAAGAGGTGGGACAGTCCCTGATGCTTAAATCATTCCCCGTCAGCCCACATGGAGAGCATCTACAGTGCTTTTCCATCTGATGACAGTAAGTCAAGGTCTGTGAATAGAGGTCCTGCGTTTTATTAGTCCATCTAATAAAGTTGGGGGGAAATGACAAACTTCCATCTGAAAGCTTTTTTTCATGTCTGAAATAGATACTGTGACGTTCAAAGCAGTTGCTCCAAGTTCAGTTAGGTACACAGGAGCTCTACTACCTACAGAGGAAAAGGCAGCTAGAGAATTGTGGGTTAAAGAATAGAAAATCTAAAAATGTATCTTGCAAAGGACACAGAGAGACAAGTAATTTCCAGCCTGTGAGGAAAGTGGAGAGGTTAGTGGTGGAAAGGATATAGCAGTTGCATGTCACACACACGCACACACACACACACACACACACACATACAAAAACAAACAAACAACAACAACAAAAAAAAACCCCACCAAAAAACCACAACAAACCCTAGAAACCAAACCATTGAAAATGCTGATTAGACATGAACATGTTTTTTGAAACACTTTATGTCCTGGTTTCATCTGGGATAGTGTTAATTTTTCCTGGTATCTGGTATAGTTCTGTTTTGGATTCTATTTGAGAATAATGTTGACAACACACGGATGTTTTAGTTGTTGCTGTGTAGTCCTTGCACTGAGATAAGGACTTTTCAGTGTCTTGTGCTCTGAAAGTGAGGAGATAGCTGGGACAGAAGCCAGGACAACTGATCAAACTGGCCAAAGGGATATTCCACACCATAGAACCTCATGCTCAGGATATAAACTGGGGGAGTTGACCAGGAGGGGCTGAGCTCAACTCAGGGACAGACTGGACATCAGACAGCGTGTGGTGAGAAATTGTATTGTGCATCACTTGTTTCTCTTGGGTTTTATTCCTCTCTCTTTTTGTAATCTTCCTTTTCATTGTAACTATTATTACTAGCAGTAATATTTTCTACATTATCTAAATTACTGAACTGTTCTTATCTCAGCCCATGGGTTTTACCTTTATCTGATTCTTCTTCCCATTCTATCAGGGGTGAGGGGGCAGGGAGCAAGTGAGTGGCTGTGTGGCACTTAGTGACCAGCTGAGATTAAACCAGGAGATCATATCAAACTGAGAACTGCCCACTATCATGCTGAAAAGCCTTCAAGAAATAGGAGAAGAGGAAAAGGAAAGGAAAAGGAAGAACAAAAAAAAAACTCACAGAAAAACACCACCCAAATTTAAACGGTCAGTGAAAGGAACTACTAAAATTTGACAGAATTCAAGTTCAAATGGGAAACCCTGGAAAATGTGGCAGTTGAAAAGTAGATCTCCAATTAGATGGATCAAATACCTGTTCAAGAGGCAAGTTGCTAATGAAAAAAACACTTTCAAGTACATCCAAACCATGATGTCTGCCAGAAATTCAGTGCAGCTTCAAGTGAGGTAGTCAAGAAGGATTACTTAGCAAAAATAAGAAAAAAACTTAGATGAATGCAGCTCATTAAGGAAAAGGTGAAGGAGGCCCCTGAGACAGATGAAGAACAATCTCAAACTGAAAAGGTTTTGAAACAAATCAATACATTGACAGGTAAGGAGAAGGCAGGATGGCAACCATCAAGCAGCTCTGCAGCAGCTCAGCATGAAAATGCTAATTTGTGAGCTGCAATGCATCTGGTGTCAGAGGAGCAGACAATGGCCACTCTTAACTTCAGACACTTAAAAAGAGGCTGCAGGGTGATGCTGAAATCTGGAAAGCAGTAACTCTAACATTTTTACCTAGCAACATCAGGAGGAAGTGTGAGAGCAGTTTTACTGGGTAGGAGTCCACATGCATTTTTTCCTGGGGAAGTCACACCTCATGGATGTGGTGGAAACATCAATGGGATTATACAAGCTTTGTGGGTAAGGGTGGTGCAGATGGAAGATTTTGTCAAAAATTTTTGCATACCAATCACTTCAGATTTTTAAGAGATACAAAGGTCATGTTCTCCGTGTTTTAAGCTAGAAAGAAGGAAATGACAGAAATAATGGAGAGCCTTCACTGTGGAAGGAATCTGTCAGTAGGCTGCCACAAGTATTGGCACACTGGACTTTACTATTCCATACATTCCCCAGGAACCTAGCCAAGGCTGTCCAGCAGGCTGAAAAAAGAAAGAAGGGCAATCAGTATTAGTGCTGAGCTCAAAGCTACAGAAGGGTATTGCATTCCTGGATAACTGGGCGATCAAATGGGGAATGAAAATTTAATGTCAATGACGGCAAAGTAGGGAGAAAAAATAACTCATAGCTATTAGTCCTTAGGAAATAGATCTTTGAGTCACTTTGGATAACTTTCTGAAAACATCAGCCCAGTACTGAGCTGTGATCAAAAAAGTAGCTAGGATATATTTACTTACTTTGAGCACAAAACAGGAGTTCTCATTATGTCATTCTGTATTGTTCCAATGCACATGTTTTGAACATCACATGTTTTTAGTCACCATGTTTTAAATAGATCATAGGAGAACTAGAGTGAGGAGTAGAGTGATGAGGAATATTAGGGTTACAGGATGACTTCAGAAGGCACTACAGATGTTGAAATATGCAGAAGTTGGAGGGGACCTTAAAGATCATTGAGTTCCAACCTCCCTGCTGTGGGTAGAGACACCTTTCACTAGACCAGGTGCTCATAGCCCCATCCAGCCTGTCCTTGAACACTGCCAGGGAAGGGAAATCTGTCAAATGAGAGATAACAGGGAGGAGGTTGAACGCAGGATGATTATTTACCAGGTTTCATAACACAAGAGCTCCTGGAAAGTCAACAAAATGATCAGACAATAAGGATAAAATAAACAAAAGCAAATGTTCTTCCCTGGTATACTGTCATATTATGAAATACACTCTGCTAGAAGCTAAAAACATAAAACTACTCAGATCAAGACAGACAACTTCATTAATGGTCTGGATAAAGCCACTGGCTCAAAAAAGCCGCTGAATTTCTCTTTGCATGAAAATAAAGGCTGCTCCAGGAATTGGAGTCCTGCTTCTTATGCCCTTTTTCTCAGCAAGCTCTGAGGCCAGGCAGATCACTGGCCTGACCCAAAATAGCTTTTCATATATTGTTGTAGAGCTCTGGCCTTTACTTCCCCTCCATCTGCCAGGCCACCACTTTCTACAGATCCTTTTCATGACCAGTCATTATAATTTGATACGATGGAGCTAAGTTTTCTGGAAAGGTGATCCTTCCCTTCTGCACAGCCCTGGTGAGACCCCTCTGCAGTGCCATGTCCAGTTCTGGGCTCCCCAGTACTGGAGAGAGATAGATGTACAGGAACAAGTTGATCTAAGGGCTATGAAGATGATGAAGAGCTTGGAGAACCTGACATACAAGGAGAGGAGGCTCAGAGAGCAGGAACTGTTCAGGCTGGAGAGCAGAAGGCTCAGGGGGATCACATCGGCGTGTATAAATACCTGGTGGCAGCAATACCAAAGACAAAGCCCTGTTCTCCTCAGTGGTGCGTAGTAGAAGGGCTAGAGGCAATGGGCATGAAATGAAATACAAGAAATTCTGTTTAAATATGAGAAAAAGCTTTTTCAATTTGAAAGTAACTGAACAGCATTTGGCCATGATGGAAATATACCCTACCAAGGCAAGAATTTCCCACTCCAGACCCCTCCTCTAGTATTTTTTAGCCTACAGGATTTGGGAAAGTACTTTGTGTGGTACAGAAACACACTTCCACAGCCACCCAGCTGCAGGGCACTAACGGCTGAGGGGAAAAGCTGGGGGCAGCAAATCTGTCATGCACTCCAGCAAGCATCATCAAAGAAGGACTGCTGGAGCAGAAAGTATGTTGGCAATTACCATCTCCAATTTGCAAAATAAACGTTAAAAATATGATTGTAATGGTTTACAATAAGTAGGAGCCAAGGTATTTTTGCAGTATTTAAGCAATAACTAGGGATGGGAATGGAAACCTGGCCTGCACATGGAGTGCTTCAGACAGCAAAACCTTTCCATATTATTCACTTTTCCATGTATTATAAAGCTCGTTGTATAAAAGGGCAGAGATCTAGCTCATACATTTTTTGGACATCCATGAAATCTATAAGTTGTCTTAAGTTGGAAGATTTGGGCTTAAAACCTTCGCCTTAATTTGGAAAATATGGGCTTTGAATCTGGGTCATTCTCAGGTCTTGCATAGGCCTCCACCCCACAGCCAGGTACAGATACACACACCCCCACCTGAATTTCTGGAAGATTCTCGACTGGGTCTGGCCCAGACAGAGTTCACTATCTTCACAGCAGCCCTGGGGCTGCTGTGCTTTGGATTTGTGACTAAAACAGTGTTGGTGGTGCATGGATGTTTTGTCTATTGCCACGCAGTGCTTGCAAGGCATCGAGGCTTTCTCTCTGTTTCCCATTCTGATCTATCAACAGTCTGGCTGAGGGTGGGAAAGACACAGGGAGGGTATACAGTTGGGACAAATGACCTGCATTGGCCAAAGGGATATTCCATATCACACAATGTCATGCTCAATCAGCTCAATCATCTCAATCATCAGCAATAAAAATTGATGTAAAGCAAGAGGAAGGCTTCCAAGGTGGCCATTGTTCAGAGACCAGCTGAGTCTTTGTCTGGCCATGGAGCTTGTGATTGTTTTATTTTTCCTGGAGTTTCCCCTCACTTTTTTCTTCAACTGTTAAACTGTCTTTATCTCCACTCACAAATTTTCTTACTTTTGTTTTTCCTTTTTTCTCCCCTATCCCACTGGGTGTGACAGGGAGAAGCAAGCATTTCTGTAGGTGCTTGGCTGCTGGCTGAGTTCAACCCACCATGAGTTCAACCTCCATCCTGAAAATGTGTTTATATGCTGTCTGTGAAGCCTGAGACATTTACTGTCTTGCAGAGAAGAACTGCAGGACAGTGCTTGGAGAAGGCAGCGTCTCTCCCTTTGTGGCCATACCATCCATCTTGTGTGGTTCACTGCAGGCAAGGATCCACCAGCCAGAAGAAATGCTCCATGCACTGCCTTTGCCTTGCAGTTCTCTTCACCCACCACAGGGAGACAGCTGCAATACATGTCTGGAAAAGAAACTGGCCCAAAATGTCAGGCTGAGGCATTTGTACGGAAACTGTGACACACCACTGTGCAGAGATGTGGCTGCTGTGGACTTGCCCTTTCCGGGAGCAATGAGTTTGGTTGCTGTGGACGGAAGCCCACAAGCAGCTTTTCCCTCTGGCCAGCTTGGGGGCCTAGGGAATGTCCTGGGAATGGGTTGGGAGGGGGCCTGTTAGCCAGAGCATTGCTGCCCTCAGTGCAGAAGGAGGGAACGTGGAATGAAGGATGCAATATGCTGCGGATAGGAAAAGAGTCTTATGGCTAAGGTAGCTCTACACTGTTCGAGAAAAGGGTTTTTCCATGTTTGTGCTATGGCTTTCCTGGCTGAAGCTGAGAATTTCACTTGAACTGTGCGTTGCACTGGTTCCCCATAATGTG
The DNA here is from genome assembly GCA_036630365.1 of Acanthiza pusilla. Taxonomy (NCBI): domain Eukaryota; kingdom Metazoa; phylum Chordata; class Aves; order Passeriformes; family Acanthizidae; genus Acanthiza; species Acanthiza pusilla. Next base: position 33,716,985 of record JAXCHO010000073.1, on the reverse strand, counting down.
TGAGCTTCATTTTGTGAGGACTCAATCTGAAATCCAGACTGGGAAAGTACCTGGACCTGAAATCAGTGAGTGCTTTAAAAGTACACAGTGCTAACCACCCTCCCTGTGGACCCCTGAGGTTGGCTTCCACTTCTGAGCTCAAGTGCTGTGCTCCATGGCCCCAGGTCTGAAACAGGGCTGACAATACCCTGACTCTTGCAGGGGTATTGCGAAGAACCATGAAGGATGGCAGGGGGTACTCTAGAGAAATTAAAAATTCAGCTTCTTTAAAGCAGATAAGCTGAGGAAACACATATGCAGATCTGAAACGCTCTAGCAGTGGTGATTCCTGAAATGCTGTTGGGTGTATGCACTGCTGGACAAGATCCATGAACTGCCTGCTCAAATCTGTAGGATTATGCATAAGCATGAAGGGACCAAATGAAGACTGAAGATGTAATTTTATTTTTGGCACTTCCTAGTTCTGCATGCATGACTACACCCAAGTAAATGTCTCTTAGAGCAGTTTATTGTATGCAAATTACTTTAAAATGTTTTATAATATCCAGGCTTCCCTTCCCCTGGAGAAGGATTTTACAATTAAAATCTCCAATACTTGTTAGGGCACCAGCAAAATTCTCTATCCAGCCACTAAACTGTTCATCCTCTCCAAACATGGGAATTTATATCCTCTGGATGCCTTCCCTCGCAGCAGTGGCATAAGCAAGCCCTGGCCAGGAGCGGGAGCCTCCCAACCCCAGGTGTGCTCCAGCAGGACGTGATCCCCAAGCAGCATTGTGTCCTTGGTGACTGCCACCAGGAGTCCGGGATGTCAGCCACGAGTGTTTCCATACTCCATGGGTGCTAAAGCTGATTGAGAATTTATAGGATATGTTTAAATGACTAATGGGAAACAGACCAGTCTCAAAGCACCCAGAAACCCAGTGACATGTGGGATCTTGCACTTGCAAACAGGACTTGGAGTGTGAGCTCTCTAAGTGCTCCAGTCCCAGGTGCTGGGCCTGGACTAGTGGGATTTGGCCCAGACCCCAGCTGGAAAGTTTCACACAGGGCTGGGACGAGTGGCTCCCTATAAGCAGTTTTCTGAAGGTTCCTCGGGTGCTTTTGTGGCTTTGTCCAGCCCCTGTCAGCCCATGGGGCAGCACCCTGCAGCCTGAGCCATCACAGCACTGATGGACAGCTTTCCACCATGCTGCCAACAGGCCTCAGCCAAAGTGTCCTGAGCAATTTAACCTCACAGCTGAACATTCAGGACCTCAGAGCAGTCTCGTAGATATTTCCTCCATGCATTTAAGAAAATACAAGAGTTCCCACCCAGCACAGTATGGCATCAGTGAAAGCACCAGATTCATTTACTGATGTAACAACTGAAAAGAGCTGCCACAGGGAGGGGAAGGGAGAAGGCCACAGCCTTTGGCTGGGACAGAACTGTGAGCACTCTGTGAGCCAGGTAAGTGTGTTGAAATGAAATATTAGACAGAGAGTGAGAAGAGAGGAGAGGAGAGGAGAGGAGAGGAGAGGAGAGGAGAGGAGAGGAGAGGAGAGGAGAGGAGAGGAGACAAAGAGACAAAGAGAAAAAGAGAAAAAAAGAGAGAGAAAAAGAGAGAAAAAAATAGAATGGGAGGGAGGGAAGGGGAAGAAGGGAGGGAAAAGTATTGTCTCTGTATACTAAAGGAGACCAACTGGATGGCAGAAGAACTGCATTAGCTACATATTCCCAGGGGGTTAGAATATGGAGTTTCTGCTAACAGTTTCTATGTTCTGTAAGATTATTTAAAAAAAAAAAAAGGAAAACAAGCTTCTGGCTACATGATGCAAAATAAACTAAATATGAGGATCCTGAGTTATCTGGAGGATTAACATTGTTTACTGTGGGAACAGCTCACACATTTGGAGGCACTCAGTATGTAAGCTCACGGGTGCAGCTTCGTGGGGCTCATTGGAGGGCAGGACAAGCATCCAGCCATTGGTGAGGGCTGCCCCGCTTGGTGCAGCTGCTGCCTGCAGTTATTGGGATGTGAAATACAGTTCTGAGGTCAGCTGCTGGCTCAGCACTGAGCAGCTTTCAGTAATTGTATACGAGCATAAGGCTGGTGTCCCTAGATCAAACAGAGAGAAGTTTACACAGCCACTGTCCACTCTCCACCATGAGGGTGCTGTCACACTCACAGGAGCAGTTTTGGAGGTTTCCCGCAATCTTTCTATCCCCTTGGTAACTAGGTTTATTTATTTTTATTTATTTTTCTATTTATTCCCAGGACTGAGGGCTCTGCCACATGCTTCTCTGTGCTCTGAGTAACCTCAAACTCTGAAGAGCCAGGAATAACTCTGCTGCAGTCAGTGCTTGAGACAGGCACTTCTTTTATCTACTGAGTGAAGCAATCAAAGGCAACAGCAAGCATTGAGCTGGGTAGCTGGTGGCAGAGGGGGAGCAACATCTGAAAGACTATCCCAACCTCCAGAGGTCAGTGTGCATTTCAAAAAGCACACTGTGCTGTGGGTCTCTGCCCAGAGCCACCAAGGGTCCCCACCACCCCCTACTGGAGCTGGCTCTCCCTGCCCACACACTCCCAGATACCACCAACCAGGGCTCTCACTTTCCTTTAGCTGCAAGAAATTACATTTAGCATTGGCTCAACTTTTTCAATACCTAGATCCAGTACAAGACTTAAGTGGTCTGCAACAGGCAGGACATTAGCCCCTTATTCCACTCTTGTCCTGAAAGGCTATTGACACCTGTGCCTATAGTGTTCAAAATGAGATATTACACATGCCCAGAACTGTCATTATCACAGAAAAGACTTCCCATGCAAGCTCATTTGTGCTTTTTTTAAAATCAGTCTGGATGTTGAAAGGTAGTAGAAAACCTGGTGTCTATAATCTCTGCAGCATGAAAAAGGCTGGGTTAACTCTCAGTTTCTAGTGAGACTGTCCTACCCATCATATGGTCGCCTAGGTTGAATCTGCTCTGCTTTGCTGAGGCAAAAGCCGTCCAGGCTTGGGTCCAGGCACTCTCCTCAGAGTCACTTCTGGCCCTGTTGCATGAGGGAGTCGCCAGAACAAACACTGGGCCAGCTGCAGGACTTTCCTCTTGGGTAAGAACATAAAGCACCAAGCAAGACATATCCCAGCCTAATGGATTTAAATGTATTATCAGCCCACCTTTGGTGTAACAGCAAAGAGAAAATCCCCCCCGCCTGGCAGGAAGTGGAAGTGAGAGGCTGAAGTCTTCTTTGAATACTTTCTAGAGAAAAGTGGGGTAAGAACAGCACCATACCTTGTTTTAAAATTTAGGTGCTTTTCTGCTGTGAAGAACGGCTTCAGCACGTCTCCCTGGGTGGCTCAAAGATGCAAACTGCCCTCATACCTAGGCCCTGCCTTCAGGTTGCAGGCTAGCTGTGTGTTGGAGCTGCAGAGGCTTTCAGCACACTCCAGGCAGTGCACCTCCCTCTTTAGTATCCTGGCTGCAGGTCTCCTAACCTGGTGCTGCCAGCAACTGGGACAAGAAAAGCAGATTCTTACAGCCCCCGCACCCCCTCCCGTGCCTGCACTGCATCCACTTGGTCACATGCTTGAGCAGAAGTAACAATAAGGATGGAAAAGGAGTGAATTGTTTTCATCCCTATCAGACACAGATAACAGTAAGTTTTTCTCATAGATCAGTTCCCAAGGGCTAGTGAGAGTGTCTGTACAACATGGAAGTGCCACCCTTACCGTGAATGCTATTCATACTTACAAACAATTCCAGTTTGCATTTACTCATTCCAGAAAGTTTATACCTCAGTAAAATCTTACAAGAAGCAGGCTTTACAGAGGTAAAAACACAGAACACAGTAGCTGCTTTCAGACGGCTGTGCTGTGGCTCTTGTGTTAAAATTGTGTATATTGTGCTGCAGAAGGAAATTTAAGTGTTCACAGAGCACTTCAACCTTCCACTTCTGCCTCATGGAAGACTAGGGCAAGGCAGATGGGAGCTTCCTCGCTCCCATTCTGCTGTACTTACACTCATGTTCAGCAGAGAACACAAAGCATGGTGGGTGTCCCTTTTAAAAAGGAGTTTAAACACTGGAAGTGTCAGCAAAAAGGCAAGTTAGTCTCTCCTAACCCCCCACTCCAGCCAAAGCCCTCATTTAGCTTCTGTAATACCAGCAAGCCTTTGGGAACTAGTTTTTCCTGGAAAATTAAGTTAGTGCACCAAGTCAGCTGTTAACTTTGCAAGGTGCTGTCTGAGATAAGGGCGTACATGAGCTACTTTTCTGCTACATAACTACTATGTTTCATGAAGCCAGGTTTTAAGGTACTTCGGGCATTCTTATGTTTAGTAACTGGGTTAACTAGTATATGGAAGCAAGATTAATTTTTATTAGCTTGAAGTATCATATTTTATTCAAGTGATAAGAAATATCATAATACATTATGCATCTGCCAGTTATAATCCATTTTAATTGGTTCCAAAACCTAAGCAGTAAATAAGTAAGACAGTTTATCTAGTTAAACTGAAAAAACAGCATTCCACACAGCCAGTACTAGAGATGTCAACCGTATAATAATTCCAGCATTATGTTGTTATGGCTTTCCAGAAAGTCATGAAGTTAACAAATTAGAACACATCAAGAGCCATTTTCCAAAGATTTATTGAAGTAGCGACAGGTTGCTCATACTGTGCTGGAAAAAGCAGTTTTATTGAATTCAGATACTTAAAAACAGTATTGCAGCACAAGATATTGCTATTTGTAAACTAGACTCCATTGTAAACTCTAATCCTTCAGGGAGAGTCAGTTTGCAAGATCTAAGACCTATTTCCTAGCATAATCATCTTGCGCTCATGGAAAAACTGCAGAAAGGCACTTGAAAGCTGTTTCTTCCTTTAAGACATGGACTTTTTCAATCTTGCTGGTAAGAATTTCTCCTTTAATAAGTATGCATCTTCACTTCAGCTTTACTCCAAGTCATCATGATGCTGGGAAGTTTCATTAATAACCTAATGAAAAACAAAAACACATTAAGCTTTAGTAGGAAGATTGTTGTGCTTTTTTAAGCGTTAGAAGTAGAACATCCAATACATGAACAAGTGAGTATCAGCTCTCACTTAAGAGAATTCTAGTTTGTAAGCAGCATGCAGAAACCATTTAAGTTTTATTTACTTAGACCAACAACAGCATCTTATCCTAAGCAAGTAAAGCACCTCTGTTTACTGTCATGTTTTCCTAAGGAAATCCTTTGAGAACTTTCTAACTCAGCTGAACTTAAATATTCAATACACAGGTAACAGTCAGCAACTTAAGGTTTTACTGTCAAATGAATTTTGATTTTCTTCCCAAGAATCCTGTTTGCTATAAGCTGTATGTTCAGTCATACAGCTTGGAGTGCCAGTTGCTGTTCTACTCAATACTTACTACCACACACAAGCTGCAGTAAAAGCAGTAGAGAAACTTAAGAATTTACGGTAACCAGCTGTGATAGAAATAAAGTTAAAGTTACCACCAACCTGTCCATCTCTAGTTTCGACGGTCTTAATTAGAAGTGTTCTCTTTGAGTGAGTGTCAACCATTGGCTGAGACTCAATGTTGGTTTCTGCAGAAGAAGATGTATTATTACCAACAGTCTTGACAAAGTGCCTCCCCAAAGAAATGAGGTGTAAGAGATTTTAGTGTCAACTTTCAGAATCCCAATTTAGTATACAAAGAAGTCTCCTGCTCTGAATAAGCCAGGTCTTCTACATTTTCTCTCTGTGCCCCTTAAAGCACTTTCAGCAGGCATCCAAACTAATCACTTGCTATGTACCAACATTTAAAAATATGTGCCCAGGAACAAAAGAGCTCCTACCATCCAAGGTTAAGTAATTGCAAATACTGTAGTTAGATCCAAGAAGTGCATTCACAATCAACTGCAATTATGTAAGTTCAAAAACCAGCATAAAAAGAACTATCCAGAGCCCTCATGCTAACAGATAGAGCAACCATCTACGCTGAAATAGCAGAAACACCTTACCTCTCAGGTTCAAAGAAGCAAAGGTTGGAATAGGCATGTTAATCCTGAAGGAAAAAAAGAAATGGATAAAATCAGACATGGGTATAAAGTATCTTCTAGTAATTACGGGTTTTAGGAAAGTGTCTACATGTGATTACCTGCTCTCTTCACCCTCCAGCAGTTTTCTGTAAGTGGCAATCTCAATATCAAGAGCCATCTTTACATTCAGCAGGTCCTGGTACTCGCGGAGATGACGAGCCATTTCTTCCTTCATGTTCTGAATCTCATCCTGCAGGCGGCCAATAGTGTCTTGGTAGTTAGCAGCTTCAACAGCAAAATTCTCCTCCATTTCACGCATTTGGCGCTCCAGGGATTCATTCTGGAAGAGAATAGTGAAATCAAGCACTGCTGCAGTTCAGTCACTCTTCCCCACCCTAAAGACCTGTTACATTTTTAAAAAGTAAAGTTGTGTTACATTAGCATCCTTTCTGAAAATGCCCAGACATATCCCAAATTTCTCATCTCCTTATCTTCCCTTTGCAAAGTCAAGGAGGGTTATTCTGCTAGGTGATCTGAGGTGTGCCACATTATCTGTTCTACCAGGTGGTAAAGCCATTCTTTACAGTAAGCCAAACACATGTAGTTCAAGTCAGCATTCAGACAGTCCTTAGTAGAGGAGATTTGCAGGTGTGCTAAACACTGCTATATCCATTTCAAGCCTGTCTTTAAGGCAGTCAGGTTCTAGCAACAGCAAAACTTGCACCTTTCACTGCTCCTCCAGGTTTTTTTTATAACTTTAGCTGCACCTGGCAGACGAGGCATGAACACTTTCAGAAAGGGCTAAATAATCAGTGAATATTATAACAAGAGAATGAACTCATTGTTTACAGCTTAAGTAAGGCTAGTTCAGTATATCTAGCCAGTGCACTGTTGTGCATGCACACAAATTGAGCCCATAGCATCTTTTTCAAAAAGTACTAATATGCTGCTGAATTGCATGGCAGACCGCCCGCATGTACATCCAAATCAACAATTAAACTGCAGTGCAGTGCTTAAAGCTGCAATGAAGAACTGCTGCCTTGTACTTACGCTTCCCTTAAGAGCATCAACTTCGCAGGTGAGAGACTGGATCTGTCTGCGGTACTCATTCGCTTCCTGCTTGGCCTGGCGCAGGGCGTCATTGTTCCTGTTAGCAGCTTCGGAGAGATCTGCAAACTGGAAAACCCCAGCCTGGTTAGCATAACACTTCAACAGAAATGGTGAAACACACTTTCTGTGGACACAGCAGTTGAGGGCAACTGAAGGTACTACAAGAGTTAGCACCTGAAATGTTTAAATATTAGCATTACTCTTAACGCACCTCTCTGTTTCTAATTGTTATATTAGAATTCATTCCCCACCCTGCACATTTCCCATCTTTTCACCATTTTTTCACTCATTTCTACAGTACTTCATCCAACATCTGCTTTCAGGTATAAGCACAGGAACGACTTCCCAGTGTGCACCCATTACTTTGATGCTGTAGTTATGGCACAAAATGTTTTCAGTTGTACCCCTCCTAGACTAGGATTTAAAAAGAGACTTTGTGTCATGGCTATGTTCATGTCCACTAGAGAGACAGAGGGAACAACAAGTGCTACAGTAAAGCTGTTAAATAGAATTAGTTGCAGTACCTGATGCATTTTACTTACTTTGGACTTGTACCACTCTTCAGCTTCCTGAAGATTCTTAGCAGCAACGCTTTCATACTGTTGGCGAACATCACGCAGGGCAGCAGTGAGATCAGGCTTAGAAACATCCATATCAATTTGGATGTGCTGTTCCTGGAGCTGGGCCTGCAGTTCTCGGATTTCCTTAGAGAGAAGCAGACACTCATCACTCTTGCACAAAAGCACACAGAGCATACACAGGTGGTGACTCTGGGACAGAACCAGCAAGGAGCTTCCTTGCTAGACAGTCTGCATCTAAACACAGATCTCATTTTTCAGCTTACCTCATCATGAAGCTTCTTCAAGAAGACAATCTCCTCTTGCAGGGACTCAACTTTGCGCTCAAGATCAAGACGGGCCAGAGAGGCATTGTCAACATCCTGATGAGAGAGAAGAATGATTCATAATCTTAAAAACTGATGTAGAGAAGTCTCTTACAGCAAGTTCAGCAGCATACAGACTGATGCTGCATCTGAACTTTTTGACAAGACAATAGGAAATCAAAAGCTATAAAAAACCTTTTTGCTATCTCCTACCCTTAGCCTTAAGCAATCATATGAAACTTATTGGGAATTTGCAAACTATACCGCATATGTTGATTATATCATCTTAGCTGACATGCTGCTAAGCATGATCAAGAGCACAGAGATCATGGTGGGTGTAAATCCTACAAGTATTTGAGTCAGAAGTCTGCAGTAAGTGCTTCTAGCTTGACTACACTGAAAAAGTGTTAGTCTTGCAATTTGCAAACTTCCATTCTTTTCAGTGGGGCTTATAAGAGTAACACATGTGCCTTCATGCCTATGAATGGGCTTAGCTTATGGACTCCTTTGTGACCAAGCACAGAACCCCTTAGGTCCACAGACCACAGTTTTAAAGCATACTTGTAAAGCTGGTGAGGTATGTATAGGAACTGCAGCATTTATTTCATGCAGGTCAACAGATCTCCCTTGAGAAAAAGAAGCTATGAGCATAAACACAAATTGAGCTACTCATCACTGCCTACACCCTCACAGCTGCTGGCAAAGACTCCACCTTTTGCTGGACGGAGATAGTCTTAATCAACAGCAAAAATTCATTTAGAGCATAACAGAAGCCACGTCATGAATGTCACATGGGAGCAGCTTGAATTAGTTCAAAAACATAACTTAAAGAGTACACATTGATTTGGAACTTCTTACATTTTGAATGTGTAGGACATTTAGTTTGCAAAGGGGAAGATTGTTCCTTCCACACTAGTTACATACACAGCCACATGCTTGTGCTCACAGGGTATTAACATATCAAGTTCTCACAGCTTACTCTAAAGCTATTTTGGATTGCCCAAAGCATAAGCATTCCTAATGAGCAGCACTCTTTATTATAGTACCTTTGAAATAAGGAGCATTTTCTTTAGACTCCTAGAAAGCCTTTCCTTGGATCACTCCTACTCTGGGGTAAGGTCCTTGCTCCAGAAGAATTATTCTGTTTATTTTATCCAGCAAAACACCCCTTTCATGCGTCATTCCATAACTTCTCCATCAATTCCACTTTTACACCCACAGTTCATATCAGCTCTGTTCTTCAGTTCAGGGAAAGAATTTCCTAATTAATTTGCTCTCCTCCCCCCCCCCCCCCAAAAAAAAAAACAAACCCTCAAGATCATCCTGGCAGAAAATTACATGGCTCTAACCCAACAGGTTTACACAACTGGCCAGACATCCAAAGATTTTCTAGAGGATTTTACAGAAATCTTCACCCTGTGAAGGCTATTAATTTTTTTTGGCAACAACTGAATAGCTACAGGATTTTAGGACCTTATTGTAAATTGAAAGCAACTTAAAATGAAGACACTTACAATATGTGGTATGTACTTTACCATATGCTATCATTTATATATTCCCTAGCATTAAGATTCAGTATTTCAATAGTTCCTAGATGTATGGAGAACCACATAGATGAATGAGCTGCTTGTAGCCTGAACAAACAAGTTCAAGTCATGGACAGATGCAGCTGGGGTACACACTGATTTTATCCTAGCGGATTCTTCAATGCAAGCCACACAGTTTGCAGGGCTGAGCATCCATGTTTACTTCAGACAAACCTCATGTTAGCCAGGACCTGACCTGTTAGTCTTGTCACAGGTTCAGGACCTATTCCTTGCTGCCAGGCTAGCTGGCAAAGCTGCAGTAAATAACCTTCTCACTAAATGTGATGCTTGTCCCACCCCAAAGGAAAGTATTCACTGAACCTTCAAATTTATTTCATGAAGTACACCCCTCAGCACGTGAGTAAAACTACATCTTTGCCCAGAAGAAATAAATTAAAATTTAGTACATAGGAGCTGAACAGTCTCTGGAAACAGGCAGCTTTTGGAAATAAAAGCTTAAGTTCAAATATTTGTTCTTTATTTTATAATACTGAAGTACGCAACGGCTCCATCAAGTAACAAGTAGCTTTGATGATACATCAGAACAGCAAAGTACTTGCTGAAGTGTTCCAAAACTATACAACTTTCCAGTAGAAAAAGATAATGATTTAATAAAAAGCTGTGCATTTTTTAAAATGGAAAGCACAACAGGATATTTCAGCTTCAGTGTTCTATGAATTTAATTTCTCTTTCAGAAGAACAAAACTTTCACTGAAACAGATTTAGGTTTCAAAACCTGCATGTTAATTCCATCCTTGCCGGTAAGGAAAAATGAGGTATGACTGATGTTCAAATCAAACACACCAGCATGCACCAGTTATGTCATGAGTGGATTTAGTGTAGAGTTTCCATAGACAATGATTTGTATTTCTTATGCACAAGCTACAGTGTAGGTGGTTAGACAGATCCAATTCTGACTGTCCTGCACGCACACATCTGCTAGAGGCTGAGTTCCTGAATGACCCCTTTCCAAGGTACACGAAAGAGCTGGATAAGGAGCGTGGAATATGCACAAAGCCAAGTTCACTTTAAAGCCTAGAGCCTTCATAAGGTTCAATTGGTTTGAAATACACACAAGCCTAAAATGCACCAATAAAATATGAAAGATCATGTAAAAGCCAACCTTAATTGATCCTTCAACTGAAGCACTGAATTAGAGTAAATGAGGTTCTCTCAAACTTAAGTTAAATGCTTCTTCGTGAAACTTCACACTATGTTAAATCGTCTTAGCACCCCAAAAAACCCCTGAAGCTTAAATTGAAGCAGCATTTCAAACTGTTCTGTTTCAAACTTCTGTCCCCAGAACACCGGTGGAGACTGAATCCCCAGGCTCTGCATGGGAGTAGGTGTTTCAGTTTCCCCACATTATCTCATGAACACACCTGCACTCCTTCAAGGACTATAAATATACTGCAGTCAAAAGCCTTTCCCAGGGAAATGTTGACAATCAAGTGGTGATTTCCTGAATAGTGCGTTCTATTAATGCCTATGAAGAGGTCTGGAACAAAGTCAGCCTGTACCCAGCTGCCTGGAGATAAGGGCAGTCACTTCCAGCCTGGAAGAATGCTAGCAATGCTGTTTTATACCAGCAGTTTTAGGGAAGAGACCTTGTTTTGAGAAGGCACATTCCTAAATATCTCCTAGTCCAAACAATGCTTAATCTAATTTGAAAGCTGGTTTTGCACAAGTGAAAACTTGAGCTTGAGAATTTTTGAATACTGTTTGCACAGTTGTTTCTGGTTGTCACGTAGGTTTTACTTTATCCGGATAACATCACAGCATCCTACAAAGACTAAACTCTAACATAACTTGTTTTCTAGGTTAACATCTTTGTTTTACAGAGAACGAAATTACATGTTCTTAATGAACACCAGACGAGGCAGGCTCAAGACTGTGACCTCGCCCCAAGGAACATACTGTCTTCTTCTTGTCAGGAGACAACACCCACATGAAAAACCTTAAATTTGAAACTGTTGTCCAGTAATGCACTGACCAGTGATTCATCAAAAAGGAGTTCTGTTTTGTATAAAAACTGGACCATAATAGACACATTTCGCTAGAAATATGCCCGCACCATTACACATTTAGTAAGAATGCAGCCCACTGCGCCCTCCCCTCTGACACAAAGGGATCTATTATTTCAATCTGCTGCCACCACACTTGCCATAATGCCTGTATCTGCATTCCACGGTGAATCCCATAGAAACCATTAATACCCTTCAGCCAAGCGAGCAGATGGCCCCCTTTCACTTTTGTTGGATCGGAAAGTGATTCCACGTTGGGGCGTTTTTTGTAAAACGGGCTAGACTTGGATAAAGCGGGACAATAGTTTCCCTCCCCTCCCCTCAGACCGCAGCATCCCCGTAAAGAAAACACGGAGGGCTTGCGTGAGAACTGACAGAATCTCTTTGTGCAAGGAATGCAAACTCGTGCGGTCCCACCCTCCGTCCCAGGCAGAGCCACCACCTCCTGGGGCCCCTCCCTCCTCCAGCACCGCTAACCTGTCTGAAGGACTGCAGGGTGTTCTCGGCCTCCTCCCTCTGAAGCATCTCCTCTTGCAACCTGGAAGGAGCAAGACAGCGGTGAGGAGGGAGCGGGGGTCGCCCAAATCCCCCCGCCCAGCCTCCCGCCGGCCCGGCACCGCTCGGGATGCTCGGGGGCTGCCTCCGCGCCAGGGGACAGGGCGGGGGGGAGGCAGAGGGAGGCGCCGGCAGCCACAACCCGCGTCCCCCCGGCACACTCACTTCTCCCGCAGCCGCATGATGTCGTCGGCGAGGTTGTCCCGCTCCACTTCCACGCGTGCCTTGTCGTTGGTGAGCTGGTCCACCTGTCGCCGCAGCTCCCGCATCTCCTCCTCGTAGAGGTCGCCCAGGCGGGACGTGCCCTTGCCCTTGAGCTGCTCCAGCTCGGCCAGCAGGATCTTGTTTTGCTGCTCCAAGAAGCGCACCTTGTCGATGTAGTTGGCGAAGCGGTCATTAAGCTCCTGCAGCTCAACCTTCTCGTTGGTGCGGTTCGCCTTGAACTCCGTGTTGATGGCGTCGGCCAGGGAGAAGTCCACGGAGTCGTGGAGCCGCATGGGCGGCATGCTGCTCCGCAGCCGCACCGACGTGGTCTTGCTGGCGTACATGCCGCCGGGCGAGGCGGACACGTACCGGGCGCTGCTGGGCCGCAGGGCGCTGCCCAGCGAGTACCGGCTGCTGGACGTGATGTAGCGGGTGCCGGTGCTGGGGCGGCTGCCCCCGCCGAACATGCGGCGGTACGAGGAGTTTTTCGTGCTGATGCTCATAGCGGCGGCAGCGGCGGCGGCGCGGGCTTTGTAATCCGGGAGCGGAGCGGGGAAACTCAGCTGTGCGGCAGGCGAAGAAGGGCGGTGGCCCCACCCCGGGCCCCTACTTATGGGGCCGCCGGGCCCGCCCCGCCGGCCCGCCCCGCCCAGCCTCGCCTCGCCCTCGGGGAAGGGGCGGTGGCCGCGGACAAAGGCGGCGAGCGGGCGGCTCGGCCGGCGGGGCGCGGAGGGTGGGCGGCAGCCTCTGCGGGGGCTGAGCGCCGAGCGCCGGCAGCTTTCCGCCCGGGCTGCGGGACGTGGCAGGGCGGGCGCGGCGGGGCGGTGGCCCGAACGGGGGGCGCGGGGAACCCCGGGGAACCCCGGCACGGCGCGCCCGGGGAGAGCGGCGGTGACTGCAGCGGCATCCTCGGCGGCGCGGGAATGGGCGCTGGGTTTCCCCGTTGCCTCTCGTTGTCCCCCTCCGAGTGAGCGCGGGGACTGCGAGACGGGGTTGGCAAGTTTAATGTTATGTCCCAGGCCTGGTAAAATACTCCGAATAAGCTATTAAAAACCCCTTTATAGGTATGGTGTGTGTATATATATATGTCTTTCTAAGAACCTTTTTTTCTGAAAGTAAGATCAGGGAAAAAGATGCTAACTATTCACAAAGGGCTGACAAATGTTCAAAATAAACAGCCAGAAAAATAATGTATGTGTTTTCTTTAGCTGCCTCCCATGATAGCAATCTCAGCTCCCAAGCCTAAGACACAAACTTTACAGGTTAAATATGTTTTCCCTGTAGCTGGGTGAGCAGTTACATGCCTAAGATTTAATTCTACCATTATTGTAACAATGATCCCAGCAATAACTTAGGTTTTTTGTGTGGACAGTACATGATTGAAATTGCTGCGTCCAGGATCTTGCTCCTGGATAGTAACTAGGATAGTAGCAGGCTTGATTTTAACAAAGGGGTTTTTTTCTGCACTGTTGTACCCAACAGACTTTTGCTATTAATTTCGATAGGCACATGGTCAGAGTCTTCTTATGAGAGCATCTGGCAAAATTATGATTATTTATTAGATAGGATATGCAAGTATTTGTGTAACATAAAAGGCCAGACAAAAATCCCAGTGTTTTAAGAGCAATTTTACTATCAAAATGGGGCTACCAGCAGTAGAGAAGAATGATGTAGGTAGTACAGGACAATAGCAATGACATAGAAGTTAACAGAGAAAAATTTCTACTGAGTAGCAGCAGATTGTTTTCAGCATGAATGCAGAGGTTGCTTAAGGAAGATGACAGAATCCCTGCCATTTAGAGAATTTAAAACTTGAGTGGCCAAAGCAGGACTCATATTCTCTAATTCTGCACTGATGCATCAGGTAAGGGTATTTTTTTCCTCTTTGCTATGGGAAATGAGTGATACATTGTAGAGGTATTATCTATAATGTATTACTTCAGCACTTAGGGGATGCAAAACTACCATTGAATTTTGATTCTTTTCAGCTTGCAGTCCTGCAGAAGCAAATATCTTCACTGGAAGTTCTGATAAACCTAAACATGAACAATGGGTAGAGAGAAAGGTAATCTTCACATCGTAATTCACAGCAGTCAACTATCACACTTCAGGTAATTTACCTTACAAGGAAGACTATAAACCTATATATTTTATTAAATATCTCATATTTTTTGAGGAATCTGTGCTTTGCTTTCATTCTGTTGGCAACCAGAAGTGCAGGAATGCAGTTTGTATCTAAATGTAGGTCCTTGAGGTTTTAATTTCTTTTGTTCACTGAAGCTTAATCAAGCAAAGGAAGCTGACAAGGTTGAGCTACTGAAGTGCTTGCAGTATAAGTCCGGGGCTACAGCTCATTCCATTCACCCACTGAATAAGAGGCAGAGGTCACACAGCATTCCTGAGGCTAAGGGTTCCCGAAGCCCAGCCTGGACGCTGTTGTGCTGCCCAGCCCTCTCAGAGCTCTATTTAAGCCATCAAGTTTGAGCTGTAAGCCTTTGTGAGCCCTGGCACAAATACGTAGTCGTTCTGTGAGTAGGCAAAAAGCAAAACAACACATAACCAACAGTCTCACAGATTAAAGATGATTTACTCAGAAATACTGGTAGCTTTAGTAGACTTGGTTTTTTAAAGGTGTGCTGGTGCCCCATCTCTTTTTCCTAACAGCACAATTTATGCTTCACAAATTCTTCAATGGCACACAAATGCAACAATCATCCTCATTCAGAAAACGCTTTGTGCCTAAAATCCAAGGTGTTTGTTTTAGTAAATATGACACACCCACTTCATGTTTCAAGTGTAATTTCCATATGTTTATGTCACTGCTGTCATATGTACTCTTGGCCACCTGCCTCATTTCCGTGTCTCACTATGAAATGTTCAGATATTGTTGGCTGTTGGGACTACGGTAAACCTTTAAGTGCCTTGTGCTGGTTGGCACTTACACAGATGCAGAAATGGAAGAAGCTGTAAGTGTCTTGTAAGATTGTAATCAATTTAATGTACATTTGCATTGCAAACCCCAAAGGGGAATAAAACATGTCCCCTTGAAATGCAAAAAGATCTCCACCGTCCTTTTCAGAAAAGACTCTGTCTCAGTGTAACCATAAAAATTGCAGACAATGTACTTTGAATGGAAATGAAATCACAGTAATCACTCTACTTTTATGGAAAATGCTATGGGACTCTCTGAGGTGGTGGCTGATGGAGATCTTGACCACTTCTGATATGAAGAACTGACAGCTAATAGCATCACTCAGTGCCACGCTGGGGATTATTCATAAACTCTGGTTGTCAGCTGTGCTGTTTACTGTGATGCCTTCCCTTGCAATCCCAGTACGCAGTCATGCAGCTGCCTGGTCAGCCTGCAATATCACTTACCTCTACAGAGATAGATCAGAGGCAAGCCAGTGGCACTCCTGAAAAAATAAACAGGTATTTTTATCATGAAAGCTTCAGTTCACACTGAAATTTTATTTTTTACCTTTCTTTTGGTGAGGTTTGTTATGGTTTTTTTCAGAGAATTATGTATTGGTTCACTGCCAAGAATGAAATACAGAATCAGGTCCTAGAAGCTACCAAAAAGACACCTGTATTGTGCGTACCTTTCATTAACTGGGAAAATGGATGTGCACAGAGAGAAGGTACAGATGCCTGAATGGCTTTATACTGCATACCTGTGGTACTAAAAATTAAAACCTCCATATAACAGAATTTCTGTTATTTCCTTGCAGAAATATCTGTTGGTCTGAAAATATCACTGAAAAGATTGGCATTCACTTCTTTTTTATTTTTTTTATTTACCATTTAATTTAAACAGTAAGAAACTAGAGCATTAATCTGAATATTGAATATGCTTTCCAGTTATTATAAACCTCGGCTAAATAGATATGAATGCTTTTATTAATCAGATTTATGCCCCTTTTCTAAAGTCTCTGTTTCCAGGAGGTGTAGAAAGATATATAAACATCAAATACCCATGAAAAAACATCCTGCCATGCAAATACAGTAATTTTCGTTGTCAGTACCATACAGCAAGCTTAACCCCTGGCATGCATGGGGCTGTAGAGGCATTCCTTATGCTTCCCCTGTACCATGAACATTGAACAAACTCTGGGCAATAGGGACACACTTCAACATGAGGAAATGAAAGACCCTTAACACCCTACAGACAACTGAACAGGAACTCTCCGTAGTGCTCAGCCAGAGCAAGTGCTGTGGCCTATCACTGGAGTGACTGCTGTAATTTTCACTGTCCACAGTGAAAATTACAGCCACAGTGAAAATTCACAGCCACAGCCTGAAAACATGAAGGCTGCTATGGTTTTGAAAACAAAAAAGTCCCTGTTTCCCTGTTAAAAAAAAAAAAAAAAAAAAGAAAGGGAAAAAGGCATTCTGGCTCTAGTCTTCAGCTGGGACAAGTCCCTCCCTTTAGCTGAGAGCCAAATGTAAAGAGGAGCCCCCAAGAAAGGCCAGTGAGACCAGTGCATCCATGGATCATGGGACGAGATGATTTTCCTGAATCCCAATAATCCATCTCCCTACATTCTGACTAGGAGAAGCTGGTTTGGATTTCTGAATATCATCAGGCTGCAGAACATCTAAATGTTCAAGCATTGAAATCTCCCCTTGTGAGCAACTTGCTTGACTAATTTTGGTATTGAGAAAGAAATTGGCAAATTCTTTTACAATTTTTTTTTCTAAAATGATGGTGCCTATAGTCATTGCCAGTGTTGCAAAGCATATCAAATTGTATGACTAGCTGCTGATTTTTCCAAGTAAATGACTAGGGTCTATACTTACAACTAACCAAGTCTGTCTAAAATATTCTATTTTAATGAATAATGAACTATATGAAACTGGCAGGGGTTTCATCATTAAGGAAGTGATTTGAACATGACTCAAGCCACCCAGTTGCAAGATTTACATTTCCAAATAATTATTATTGTCATGCATGAAGTTCCTCTCTACTATGGTTTCTAATTTCCAGAATAGAATGTTTTCTGTATCAAAATTGGACATTTCTGTACCAAATTGGGTGCTCATTTTCAAAGCCACTATGGCCCTATGCCCTGAGGTTGTCTCAAACACCATGCACACCTCTAGCAACATGAGAAGAGAAGAGAAGAGAAGAGAAGAGAAGAGAAGAGAAGAGAAGAGAAGAGAAGAGAAGAGAAGAGTTTTTTCAGCTCTATTAAAGGTATAGCAATTTATTTAATCCATCCCTTAAATAAACCAAAAAAACCAAAAAATCAAGGATGACAACCCACCTCACTTCATTTAAAAACAATAGCACTGACTGCTGAATGCCAGCAATACAGTTAGAAATGACTGGGACATAAAGAACAAGGTTTTCCAAACTGAGAAGAGGTTTGGCATGGTTTAAGGCTCAATGCTCAACTAATTTCCAGAATACACAAAGTCTCTCAGTCTTGATTTTGGGTGCCCAAAAATAGGTAATTCGAAATTTTATCTCTCCACTATCCTTGTTTCATGAAATTTGTACTTTGTCAAAGACCAAGAAATTGTTCCAGGATAATGATATGTGCTTTATAAGGACCATTTAACTTAAATGTCAGATAAAACATTTAAATTAAATAGCTCAAGTTTTCAGGAGTATCTATGCAGAATGCATAGTGTGCATGGCTTCTTTCTGTCCTTTGTCACATTGCTGACCCGGCCATCTTGACCTTGCTCTGCACTAGGTTGTAATTCCTGAGCAAACTGTTGGTACTGGTAGAAGTCAACAGCATGGATGAACAGTCACTTGTCACATTACAATGGGAAGCTGTACCTGTCTGGGTTCACTGTTTTAAATAGAGGTTGCAAACTTTTTCAAGGATGAGTCATCCATCCATCCATCCATCCATCCATCCATCCATCCATCCATCCATCCATCCATCCATCCTCTCTTTGGGAAAAAGCTAAAAGAAGTGATTCTAGTATGCCATTAATGAACCCTGTCAGTTAAACATTTACTACTTCTTTTTGGCCAAGCTTTTTCAAAGCAAACTGCTTAAAGAGCTCCACTAGCCAAAAAACAATTAAATCTGAGAAGTGATTTCATTTTTCTCTCTCCCCCAGTTCCAGCACTTACACAAAGCATAAATAGCATAATGTTTTCTTGCCATGATATACCAGGAAATGATGATCTTTCTGAGGAAGAAGCAAGACACAGCAACAGAATCATTAACTGCATGCAGCAATTGTTCCATTCTTCCTTTGAGATGCCCAGGACAAGCAGAACAGTACTAGCTCCTGAAGGCCAAGTTTTTAGTGGATTCCTCAGTCCAAGTTCTTGTGCCAAATCCTTGGTTCCAGTGAGACTCATAAACTGAGCGTACATTGTGTTAGCCATTCTGGGATTAGTTGGCTCCTTTCAAAGGGAAGAGGTGGTGGTGCACACACCCCAAAGCTGAGAAGACTGAGCTTCTAAAAAGACATTCTGTTTTTACGTGCCAGCTCTATGCCTAATTTTCAAGCATAAATATACTCTGTCCAGTTGGGATTAAGGGAAGATGATCCAGATTTAAGAGGCATAAAATGTTGTGGGCTACAAGGAACTGAGTGGAAAACTAGTTAAATACAGAAGAGATGATGCATGTGGCTGGAGAAGAAAGATAGCAAATGTCTGGAAGAGTGGAGGTGTCCATACTTTTTCAGGTGGAATGGTGTCCTGTTTCCCAATACAAAGACAAATCCCTGTCTACCTGAAATTTTCCTTAAGAATTTGGTCCTGTATATGGTCATTGGGTGGGAGAGAGCTTGTGTAGGATCACAGGGGGAAGGACCTAAGAACTATTCAGGAGCTTTGTAGATGTTTCAGTTTTGCTAACTCAGACTTTTGCGAATGTTTATGGCTGTTTATTTGACATGGATCAGGCATTTTCATAAACTCCATGACATAGAATTTACCAAGCTTACCATGGAAGTCCAGCACATCAGGATGAAACAACATAAAGGTCAGATCTCAGGATAGTTCAAAGGGAGAGGCATCATTTTCCCTAAATATGGTAATGCCACTGTCCTGCAGTTGTATTCCAAAAGTGATCAACTTCTGTGATATCAAGAGGAATCTTGAGACATATCCTGCAGATGGAAGGACAAAATACTATTGTACTACAATTTACATGATGCCTGGACTGCCAATGGCAATGGAAATGATTCACAGTTTAGGTTAATTAATTGCTTGAGTTTAATAATGTTAGTTTTTGAACAACAGTGTCCTATACTGTAGAAGATGAGTGCTACATCTGACTTGGCCCCAAAACTGTAATGAAATCATCCTCAGGGACTCCATCTGACACTCAGGGTTCTCAATAGACAATTCCAACAATCTCCCATTGTATTTTTCTGATGAATTATGTGAACATATTTGCTGGAGTTTTAAGTCAGCCCAAATCCCTGCAGCTGAATTTTGACACTGACACTCCATACTGGCATATGTCTTGTGCAAGAAGATTTCTTCAGAAATAACTATTTTAGGCTTTCCTGACCCTTTTAGGCTAGGCTTATTGGGGCTTTTTTCTTCAAGCTGTCTTAGCAAAAATAACATTTAAATTTCCCAGTCCTTGTTCTAAAAAAAGTTTGTTTCACCTTTAGAAAAACCCAAAGCTTTTGTTCTTAGTTGAGGTAAAGGGGAAAAGGGAAGGGATCCCAAAAGCAGCCAAAAATGACACTGTTATATTTTTCCTAGAATTTCTTTTTCAGAATAGCTTTTCAATTTATACTTTATTTCAGTTTATCCTTACAAAATCTCACAACTTCTTCAAATCTGTGTTTTATTATAGACTACTTTCCAAGAGACTTTAGGGTAGATATTATATTGGTGTGCTTGACAGACATTTGTAGACATGTACAGACATGTACAAAGCCAGAAAGATAATATTTTAAGTACAACAACTTCTGCAATTACAGTTCATAAGTGATATCAAATAGTTTTAAATTAGCTTTAAAGTAACTAATTTGCAAATGCTAGCAATATGGCCAGGATGGAAGACATCTCTGTGCTGCCTAGGCACCAAGCGCTGAGCTTCTTGTGCAGATTTTACAGTACTTACTGTGTAAAATTATTTATCTAATATGAAGGTAGCTCAGCAAGTCCACAATTACAGCTCTGCTATGGCTGCATTAAAGTTTTTTTTCTCTCTGGAGGAAATACCCTACTACTGAGATCCTACCACCACAGCAGGGCTCATTTCCTGTGCTAATGCTAGTCATAGTCAGAGATTAAACTCACCACATGGGTCTGAATGAAAAGAAACAGTTTGGGCAGGGGCTGAACTCCTTAAAAGACAAGACTGCAGTGTACAAAAGCTGTAGGTGATACTAGATGGCCTTGTGATCAGAAGGTGTGACCAACACTCACATACAACTACAAGTCTTTTTCAGTTTGCACAGTATAAGTTGTGCAAATCATATGGGGATACTGGAGGTGAAAATTCCTGCCTTAAGCAAAAGGTTAAGAGGCATATCCAGGCTCACCATCTGCACTTCCTTTCTTTCCCTCAACTCCCCTCCCCTCCCTTTGAGAGAGCAGCAGGCACCACATCATTTCCTCCTGCCCTTGCAAGCGAGCTGGGATCTCCCACGCCATTACCTCATCCTGAACTGATCCCCCTTTAACAAATCCCTGGCTCCGTGCCTGCTGTCACCCTTCAAAGGTCTGAGTCAAAACACACTCGTTGCACCAGCAATCTTTTGCCTGACTGCAGGGGGCTTACAGAGCTCTGAGTCTGTTTTGTTCAGTCCAGTGAATATATAATTCTTTATATAATTTTTTTTTTTTTTTTAAAGCACTGGAATGTGTAAGATCAAGAAAGTCAATAACATCATGTAAGCATATGCCTCTCATCCAGCCTGGGTAGCCACTGCAGGCCAAACATAACAAACACACCAGATTTATTTAGATTTAAATGTATTTAAACCAGAAAAGTAAAGATTTAATTAGAGAAGCAATGTCTTTTTATGCCTTACTCCTTACAGAGTATATACCTAGCACCAAAGCCTGAAAATAAAATCTTGAAATGGAACTATGAATATATTTGAAAAGCAAAAGGTTAAAAATGTTTGTGTCTGATCACTCTTCCAAATAATTTCAGCTACATAAAAATCCCCTAAGAATTCTTAGAAATGCCCTGAGAGAGGCTGACAAACCTGGTTTGATGTGGGTTTCGCTTCTAGTCTTGCAGATGTGTGGCATTATAAATTAAAATCACAGGCTTCCTGGAAGCACCACCTCTGTGGCTGACAGCTACTTTTACTGAGCACCACTTCAGCAGAAACCAAGTCTGATTAACACCCTCCTGAAACATTATAGCCGGTAAAGATTGACTTTGATAAACTGCAAAAGGTTTTCAGTTTTATTAGCAACCCACTGGACCAATGGTTATGGAAACAATAATTGATACTATATGTTCTCAGTAATTTTTTTCAATTCAGTGGTTGCATTGCAGGGGTATGACATGCTTCACATTCTTTCCTGGCCACAGTGATTTCTGACCCAGAACATGAGCTTCCTTCCAGACAGCTGAAATATTTGTATACTCTTCCTGATCCTCACTTGGGTATTTAGTAGGTTATATTGGACCTCTGGACACAAGCATTTTTTTATTGTTCAGCCATCAACATTGATATTTGCTTGTACTGAAGTTTTGGCTGATCACTCTGAAGGCACTTTTAAACATCTGGTGTATCAGCAGAGGGAGGTTTTCCCTGCTCTCTCTCCATTCCTTGAATGTAGAGGAAATGTGTACAAACATTTCCCAGCTACAGGTCTACTACCTTTCTCCACCCTGAGGGGTTACATTCATGGCCTGGACAAAGCCCAGTGACAGGCACAGCAGACTGGCAGCCCCCTGTCACAGCTGGGGGCGGGCAGAGGCACCGCTGGCTTTGCTCTGCTGCAGAGGGGAGGGCAGGGAGGAGACTTGCAACTGCCTATAAAATGCTTGTGTGCATTAGTTGCTGGTGTGAATTATAGAAACAGAGCAGTGAAAATCTTCTCACTTTGAGGACAAGAGTACGTGGTCCAGTCATATTTTGTAGCTTTGCTTTTCAGTTGCCAAGTACAATGCAGAATCTTAAGGCAGGGAGTTTTGCATGTTTCTGTGATATTCTTTGGCAGCATTGCTAATTGTAACGTTTTTAACAATTCTAAAGCATTTTAAGAAGCGAAAATATTGCAGTGGTTTCATTTGCGTGTTCCTCTTACCACATGTAGCTGTTTCACTGGAAGTGTTTGTTGATTACCAGGGCAACAATTTCAGATCTAACATGATTACCTGTATCGTACCACTCATCAGAGATGTGGGCAAACTTTGGAAACTTCTACATGGAGGAAATGCTGCTAGCTGGTAGGAGGCAGGAGTTTTCAAAGTTGTCTCAGTGAAAATGCTGGTATCACATGCTTATGTCAACAACTTTAAAAATATCATTGAATGATCAGTTTGCTTAAAATATATTTTACTATAAATATATTGGGGTCAAGCAAATAGCTGCTTCATCAATGCATTTTCATAGTTCTGTAGATGTGCCCACTTAGAATAAATTAACATAATTTTAGAAAAGCCTTTTATTTGTTATTTAAAGCCAACTATATTGTGGAGCCACAATTCATACATAAAACAGCCCATACTTGTATCCTAAAAAATGTAAAGGGTCCAGAGTTGGACTTTGGACTTTAACTCTGTAATTAACCTCCTCTGTTAATAAAATGAAACATTCATTGAGTTTTACAGGAATCCTATCCATCCTATATGCATGGAGAAGAGTAAAAAGGAGCTGTCACAATATCCAAATTTCAGTAAGTCAGAGATCCAGTTGGGAAATTTTGCAGACATTTGGCTGCTTTGGGGTCACAAGACAAAATATGAGCAACGTTTAGCCCGCCCCATGGCAGTGGCAGCACATGTCAGCAAGACTTTATGAGTGATGTATGAACAATTGCTTTCACAGGGCTCACTCTCTCTCTGCCATAATTCAGGGTTTTCCTGTGAGAAGTAAGTTAGGAGTAAGGCCATGTATCTCTGCACTTCTTGGCCATTACACCTTTCTGAAATAAGCAGCATACCTCAAATACTATTATGTAAGTTTGGATCCAAAAACTGTTGTTATTATTATGTTGACTTTGCACTTTTAAAGTGAAAAGCACTTCAAGTAACTATTTCCAGATTCCCTGTTTTCATTTTGGTTCTTTTCACAGCTGTCAATTAACAATGAGAACCAGGTTAGGGCAGACATAGTAATACAGAATTATAAAAATGACTGCTGACAGTTGTTTAAAAATGAGCACTAGGGAAATTCTGGTGTTTCCCATTCTTTGCAAGAGGAAGCCAATAAAATCCCAATGTAGTTTATTATTTTGTTGCCAGAGTGGAGGAGGCACGTTGATCAGATTCTCCAGTTTACTCCACTGGCAGAGGAAGTAGGTGGAGGATTTCCCCTGAGCAGGGAATGTTCTGCTGCCACCAGCATAGCAGAGACATCTCTGCTTTTTTTTCCATCAGACTCCAGTTCTCCTATGTGTGAATGGCAAAAATACCTTGGAGTCAGGGAAAGGAGAAGGAAAAACAGGTCTTACCTCTGTCTCCCTGTCTGATATTAATCAGTCCAGGTACTGGGCAGCTCCAAATAAATGAACTGTTTCTGGCTAGTTACAGCTCCCACTCATCACGGTATCTTAGCATTGCTGTGATCTGTAGGTTACGGGAATAGTAAGACAAGAAACTCAAACTCATTCGTCAGCTTTACTAATGCTAATAGTCTAAAAGTTGCCTTTTCCTTTATTTTCACCTTGCATCTATATTTTGAAGGTGTTCTACTGAAGTGTATCTTCTTGGCTGATAACAACCTTGCTCTTTGTAGCCATCTTCATCATCTTGACCCCTTTTCTTCAGAGCCTCCATCATCTTTGTCCCATGACTGTTTTCTCCAGAGAGCACATTCCTGGTTTAGTTGTGCCATGATGTGATTCCCTCCCTTTTCTCAGTTCCCCATCAACCATCCATGCAGGAAACCTGAATGCCGCAGGTTGCAATGCCTGCTGCTCTCCCCTGGTACCTCAGCTGCTGCACTTCCTTTCACAAATCCTAGAAGTGGACTTGGATTTCTTGCTTTAGCCACCTGCTTACTTCCATGGATGATACAGAAAGCAGCTGCCCCAGATTCTGACAATGAAGATCCGCAGGTTAATGACAGCACTGTTTCGAAAAAACTGGCAAGGACTGATATTTTTGCTTTGAAATTTTGTTTCTAATTCCACTGTTTTCCACAGCTGATGCATCCTATATTCTGGAGAAGTGCATTGAAAGGCAGCAGATTTACCTTTTGTCCTCCAGTTTCAGCTAAAAACTCTTCCCCCACTGCAAGTCAAGAGGTGGGAGCTACTATGACATGCTGTATGAGGCAGCTTCTAAGGAAATATTGGCTTATAAATATTCCTTAAATCCACCTTATTTTTGACAGGTTTCTAAAAGTCTCCACAACAATATAATTAAATCAAGAAAATAGTGGAGAAACATGTTCAGGTTTGGTTTAGTTGATTTTTTTTTTTTTTTTTTAATGTTTCATCTTCACTTTGCAATCTGAATCTGCAAACTGAGGCATAGGCGAGCGTCTGCTTGCCTGTGGTGGGTAACCCACATAACACTCTGCAACAGTGTCACTGAGTAGCCTCTTCCTTCTCAATTTAGCAAGAAGCGGTGGGGTAAATTAGGGCAGTTTCATCAGTTATTTCCTTCTTTCCTGTGCGGGCTTTGAAAGGACTTCTCAACAACATGACCTACGCCGAAACCCCGGAACGCCGGGCCCATGGCACCGCCGAGGCCGCTGGCACCAGCTCCCCGCGGCGGGAGAGCACCGCCCGCCCTCATGAGGACAAAGCCCCTCGGCCCTCCCGCATGCCCCTTCTCGCCCTCGTCCCCGCAGCAGTGCCGCCTGACCCCCGCGGGACTCATGGCGAGCAGCGGCTCCCTGTCCCGACCCCTCACTGCCAGGAGGGCGCGGGTGCCGGAGCCGCGGGCAGCAGCCGCCCCACGGGCACCTCAGGGGGTGGCAGGGCCGGCTGAGCCGGGGCTGGCGTCGTCCTGCGGGGCCGATCCCGCCTATGGCTCCCCGAGCAACCAGCAAGCCCAGGCAGCCGCGGCTCCGGGGCAGCGCAGGCCGGGCCGGGCGGGGGGAACGAAAGAGCGGCGGAACGGGCGGGCGGCGCTCGGGGACGCGCCGGGCCGGCCGGGAGGGCGCCCGGGCCGAGCATGGCGGCGCTGCGGGTGCTGGAGCTGTACAGCGGCATCGGGGGCATGCACCAGGCCCTCAGAGGTACCGGCGCGTCCCGCGGGGCTCGGTGCTGCCCGCCCCGCCCGGGACACCCCGCCCTCGGGGGCTTCGTCTGCTCGAGGGGTCCCGGGCCCCTGAGGGAGGGGGGCTGTGCAGGGCACCCTCTTCTAGATGGGGCGGGCAGAGGGGGCCCCTCTTCTCCCATAGCCTCTTCCCCAGCCCAGCGTGTCCGCACCAGGTGTCCAGGAGCACGTTGGGACGGAAATTAGGGATCCATGAGCCTTCCTTGGCCCAGGCAGGTGCTTCTGGAAAGGCCATGAATTGGTGTTTGTTAGTATGTGCTCCGTCTAGTACAGACACACCCCTGCTGCAAATGCAATCAGGATCATTGAGATGCACGGTGTGATAACCACATTAGCCAGGGTTTTCCTCTGGCATGCACATGGACTTGGGTTTCGTGGGCCATAGTTAGGAGAACAGCTGAGCCATGTTTCCATGTGAGTCTGACCATCTAAGGGTGGCATAACATTTTATAAACTGAATAAGGAATTTGAACTGGTATAGAGAGTTCACACCAGCCCATGTGCCCAGGTGAGTTTTTGGGCTGGTACAAGGAACCCTGGAGTCCAGTTTGCTGAATTGTTAAAGCACAGCCTGGGTGACCTTCAGCAGCTCCTGTAGACTCTCTGTGAATTGGATTCCCCAAATTAAAAATTGAGTTAGGGCTATTGATTTCCTTTGTAAAGTACCTTGTACTTTATTACTTTGAAGTCCAGGTTTCAACACACATTAGTATAATTTATGAGAATCACCTTAATAATTTTACTGTAACTACAATCCTTCAAATCCTTCAGTCTTCAGGAGCATTAGTAGAGAGCATTGTCATAGAAACATCAGGTGGAAACTCGCTTTATCTTGCTGTTTTTCCAGGGAGCTATGGAATGTTAAGAGTATGTTTATGGAGTGAAATCCATTTATCATAATTTATTTACTTAAAACATACTCAGAATTGTCAGAATGGCATTTTTTCTACTATCTGATTTTTGTGTGAATGTGTATACATGCTTTATTTATAAATATAAATATATAAAATATATTTTAATATTTATTAGATATAAAAATGCACAATTAAGTAGGTTTCGACATTGTTCCTAACCACGTGTTTTGAGGATGTATTTTCCTTACTTCCGCAGACATTCCTAGGATATTTAGAGAAAAGTATAGCTTTGTCTGGACCTGCAGATTTTTGAGTTTTTGTAGAATGAAAAGAGTGTGTTATGCCTTGTATGTAGTTTACATGCTAAGGGCATCGTGCTACTTTTCTAATAGTTATATTCCTGAAGTGATGGGAGCTATCCATGTTTGTTGTATTGTAGACAATTTCCATATTTCCATAGAAAGTGGACTGGTTCCTGAAATTTAGCCTACAACATGATTCCTTTACTCTTTACTGAATTATCTAGCTGTGTTCTTCCCATAATAATAGATGTCTTGGGGCAGTTCAGTAGTGTGGTGCAATTGTTAGTAAATTATAATGCTAGATGTGATATCCTGTGACCTTCCACCTGCAAAAACATCACTTGCAACTCAGTAAATACTTAAAAGGGTGGGAATGTTGGGAGTGTGTCATTGGATTATCAGAATACTGAAAACTTTTATCCAAAAGATACACAGAACTAGTGATGCCCCAGTGGATCGTTACTACACATATGAAGTCTTGACATCATGTCACCTATATGGTGTAGTTTGTAGACTGAAGGTTTTAACTAAACCCCTTTTATTATTTCCTGAAAAGGTAAATTTACTTCCACCTTTACTATTTCTGAACTTGCTGAACACAACTGCTTCAGTGTCAGTCTGTTGTAATTTCTGTTCCTCTGAGTTTACATTTGACTGAAGAAGTTACAATAACAATGAACAGGGAGACTGAGATTTTTCTGTAGTGGTATCAGCCAAAGCGGATGAACGGACTCTAAGTAACGGCATTCAAATTATTATTTGTGTGAATGACCCTAACTAGTGCAAAATGGTCAAGTACCAGTTGAAATTTGCAAAGTGAATGGACACAAAGCTATTTACATTAAAGTTGGTATAACATTTTTCAATCGGAGTGCTTATTTTTCTGGAAAGCATATGAGAGCTCAGCCCAAGTATTGTGTTGCCTCAGGAAAGGTCCAAACCATACACTTCTGGATGACAATCTTGTTTAGAGTCTTGTTAAAAGTAATACTCAGGGAATTTGAATAAAAAGGGTCCTACGAAACTTGCACTGAATTAAGTATTAAATGACAGGTTATTATATAAAACTGTTTTTGATGAATTGGATTTCATTTGGGAGTAGAGATACTTGGGCATTTGATAATTTCTACTGGTTTTTAAAGTCCTTCAGACATCTGGATTCAGTTTTGTTACATAGTTTATGAAGCAACAAAGTAAAGTCAAGGGGCATTGAAATGTTTGCTTTTACGTGCAAATAAAACAGAAAAGAAGTGAATGTTCCTCTGTAAGTACTTTAATAATGGGTTCCTTATATGTTTTTGGCCTATATGTGTACATGAAACCATGTTATTTGAAAAGCTCTCTGATCCTTTTCTCCATTTAGTAAGTGGCAGATTGTTCAGCATCTTCCTCTTAAAATCATGTATGGAAATATTAGAAGGGTTGTGGGGTTTTTTCCATATAAATACGAAGTTTGAAAGAAAGGCCACCATTGTGGCAGTGCTTTCATAAGCCAGATGCATGAGAGATGAAGATTATGTATAATAATGTATTATCTTGGTATGGTTTCTAGTAAATCTATTAGCCAAGAAAAATAACATGAATATGTTGAAAACAGAGGGAGCATGGAGTATTTCAGTGGCAGTATCCTAGGAAAGACTTGTTCTGCAAAAGGGATTCTGCAGCTCTGGCAAGCTAGTTCCTGGCCGTGTTATGGGGTCAGTTATGGTTAGTACCGCTGGGCCAACTTCTTACTTTTCTATGAAAGTGACAATGTTTCAGTTGGCAAATAGATATTTTTCAGGAAATCTGATGCTGACTTTTCTACCTTGATGCCCTTTTTGGCTGTGATCTTTCAAAAACTTGGGTTTAGGGTTCTTGCAGGATGAGGATGTTTGTTGTTTTGGCAGCTGTCATTAAAGTGGAATGCATTTGGCACCAAGTAGTATGCAATTGGTTTTGAGACTGTCCTTGCCTACTGTAAGAAATAATTGAGTTTGCACATATTCATGGAGGTTTATAGTTTTTATGTGTTTCTGTAAAGAGTACATAGAAGTTACAAGTACATAGTTTCACAGTTGAATCACGTTCTTTTCAGTGGTGAAGAGAAGGTTGTTCCTGAATTTAGGGTTCAATCTAAAGCTGAAAATAAATATCTTGGGGATTGTCTAGCTCTGTGCTGGTCCTTTAGCAATAGATAGTTGAGCACATGCAGAATTTCTGGTTTTAGATTTTGAATGCTTTATAATAATATTTTAACACCAAAGATCTGCAAAAATGTACAATTTAGAAAGCTGAGCTTGGTTAAGGTCGGAAATCAGTGGGTCTGTTCATATTCACACTCTTGAAAGATTGAGCCAGCTGAGAGATAGAAGATATTTCTTTCTTCTTCTCACCCTGTACCCCAAACCTTTTGAGATTTATAAAGATTGCTGTTTAAGTCATATATGTCTAAATCTATGGTAATTTTTTATGTGTATGTGTGAGTGAATTTGTTCTTTAAAAAGTGCAGAGTTTCTGCAGTGAAAAATAGTGTTTTATTTTTAGAAAATCTGTGGCTACAAATTCATTTCCTTAGCAACTTTCCATCAAACAAACATCCCGCTCTTCCTCCTTCCCAACCAAAACAAACCTAAACTGGCTTATTAATTTAGGCAGTTTTCCCATGAAAAGTGGATTCCATGTCTCCGCCATAAGTATTTGTAATCTGCCAGGTCCCTGAAAAAAGTCTTCTTGCATAAAATATTAAAGGACATTTTTTTTAAAATACCATAATTTTGCAGTGATAAAGTTGGTGATACTTCTACTCTGCAGTTGTTATATTTCAGTTTTACAGAGTAAAAATGTCTGTCTCTTGTGCTCTGTCACGCATGTTTATTCATTTTATTTGATTGTGTGTGAATTGCACAGCATAATGGACTGGCGTGTGTAATTACACCAAACATAGCTGTCCCACCAGGAGAGGCAAAGGAGACAAAACTGGCAAGAAGCTTTAGGATTCAACACGATGCAAAACAAAAATATTGCTGGTTTGAGCAAGTTTTGACACCTAAACTCAATTTAATGCTTCTCCAAAATATTTTCCTTTGTAGCACAGGATGGTGCCAGTTGTGCTATAATGTAAGTTTATAAAGTATAAGTGGCTTGACATGACCAAATCCTGTACAAATAGAGCAGTGAAAGAAGTTGCTAAGTATCCTGCAGGAAGCAAGTATCAAGTTTACTGATAGCTGTGTTGACTGTAGCCATGGACAGTCCAGCCTAATCATTTCAGCCAAGAGCTGACAACTCAGAAATTAAATCTTTGCTCTCTGTTTTAAAAGGAAACAGAACTAACAAAACATGTGACCAACCTTCCCTTTTCCATCTGTCTCCATATACCTGTTAGAATAGATAATTGTTCTGGCTCCTATTTTCCAATATTCTGAAATCTACCAAACTGCCCTTGCTATAACACAGTGTATTTCATGTGTTCTGTTGACATTGATGACTCTATTGCAAAAGTACAGTGGTGAATATAAACAGATCTATGTTAATTTTGAGGTCTGCAGAAACACATGACAAAGGAATCAATTCTGAGGAGGAAAAGGACAGATACTGTATTGTCAGAAATTTTATGTTTGGCATTTGAAGGTGACACTCTTTGGGTTTACTTTTTCAAATCAGAAGCTGATGCACACATCATGTCTTCCTTTGTTTTGAATGCATCACCTTGCATCACTGCAGTCATTACAGTAGTGTCCCTTTCCCTGAAGAATGGCAACTCCATAGCTGAAAGGGCTTGTAAGTGTTGTGTATTCAACAAAGTAGAGAACTGGGACCCAATAGGCAGTTTAAATAATGGTTAAAGAGTTTCTGCTGTCTGGGTCCAAGAGATTTTGAGCTTTAAGTGTGAAATCAGTACATTAGTAGTAGGATGATACAAATTTGATTTCATCTGCTTTCAGCCAAGAGAGAATATTACAATCTAGTCTGCCTAAAAATAAACCATAACACCTCCCTCAGTAACTTCCCCATCGTGTCTGTGGCTTCCGTTTGAACTACATCATCTTGCTCAGAGATGCAAAGTCTCAGTTCAAAAACTGGTGTTGAGGAGTCTTGTAAATCAAGTATTTCAGCAGCCTCTTAGTTTCACTTAGGAAATGTGTGTTGTTTTTCCTTTAGTCTGAATAAAATGATACTGTTTTCTGCATTGTTGTAGTTCTCTTAAATAGGTGTGTTTTGAAAATTGGCTGTACTTGTTTGGGGGGGATAAAAAAGTCTCCAGAGCTGTGTCTGTTTCTGTATTGAAGTTCTGGTATGTATTTTGGGGAGTTGATTTAACATCCCACCAAGTCAGCAATTCCTGAGTTGGTTTAGTGCCTTTTGTTAGTGGGGATAGTTAAACACAGTCTTGATTCTGTTTTTCTTAGATTCTGCATTCAGGCTTTTTTTATGATACATTCCTTCTAGTAATTTTCAAGTAGTAAATGTAGTTTCTATAGAAAAGCAGAATATCACAGTTTGACATAATTAACTTTCAGGAGAAGTTTTAAAAAAATGTTGCATTTTCACATTGTTTGAAATTTACACAGCCTTTTCTTTGTTAGGTTGAATGTGTGAGAGCTGCTTGTCTGCTCGAGCTCCTTCATGCGTTTCCAGGGTATTTCCACACAAATACGCTTAATCAGCTTTTAAGGGGAGTCTGTTCTGTAACAGGAATTCCCAAGTGAGCTGAAACTTCTAAATTAAAAGTAGGAGAAGCTTTGAAAAAGTGATCAGGTCTTTGAGTTGGGAAGAGAGGATCTCAGGTGGAATACTTCAGGAAAAGTTCCTTTCCTTTTTCCATGCTGTTTACATCTCTGTTTTAGACTGAATATTGTATTGCAAGGAGATTCAATAGGTTACTGTTAGCTATGTGCTGTCTTCCAGTATTTCGAGGCATTTGGTCCTGTGAAATCCCCAGCAGCTATTTTTTCATGTATGCATGCAGGGAGACATTGGATGAATAGCAGTAAAAAAGATGAGTGTTTGAATCATGAGTTGTGAGAGAAAGCACACAGATTGCCTTCCCAATTGCCCTTTTTAAACTATATGTTAATTTAGGTGATAATTTGGGGGTCTTGATTTTTTTAAATTGTATTTTTCTTCTGGCGTACCTGGAAAACACAGTAAGTGCCAGCTCGTCAGGACAATGTGTTTCAAGAACTGAAAAAGTAAGTGAGAAAAGCGGTCTCCTTAACAGTATTTGAAGTTTGTTCCTGTTACTTTGATGCTGCAGCTTTGTTTTAGGAAGATTGAAAGTGTTGCTTCTTGAATATGTTTATGAATTGAGACATTCATCCAGTTTCTTTTCACGCTAGGTGTCAGTGTTAACATACCTGTTCTGTTATCTCAGGTGTAGTCATTCTATTGTCCTTGTAGATACACCTGTATTTAGTTCTCAGTTACAACTTATGGTCAAAAGGTCAAGACAGTAATGGCAAATAATGATTTGTATGTTGACCCTAATGGTCTGTAAATATTTATCTTGTGAAAATCCTTATCTTTTTGCCCTCGATTGCACCAAGTAAACCCAGAAGAACCAGCTTTGTCTTTGCTAAAATATCTGCTACAATCTTTTCAATACCCAGATTTCTCTTTCATCTTAGTTTTGACTAAGATGGCCTTGAAAACCTTGAAAGATAGTAGATGGATGGTAACTGCATCATTCAAAATTAAATCCACTGGGGTCATCCCAGTTGGGCTTTCATCCTCTCAAACTGTAAATAATTAGCTGACTAGCAGTAATTCATAAGCTGTCTCGTAAGGTCATTTGTTAATGTGTTACTTGAGCATATTGTGAGATTATTCAAAGGCATGTGGCTATTTGCCTTGTTTCTTTTGGTTTACAAAAGTTTTTAAAAATTGCCTGTGTTCCATTTGAGGCTTTGTAATGCTGACCATAATGTAAATATCCTGGTGGTTGAAACTGATCTTGGGTGTCAGGAGGTAGGGTCACTTCTCTGCCTGCGGCTGTAATACTAACCACAGCCCATCTCCTTGGATAAAAAGCCTCAGTGAAGATATTGTGTTTAGTAATAAATATAGCATGACAAGATGAGCAATTGAATAAACACTGCTCTTTTTATCTCTTTAGCTTCTGTAGAACCTATTATTCTCTTACTCTATAACTTCACAGTTGTTTATTTACATTCTTTTTAGTGTATTTTTATTTCAGGGTTTTAGCTGTGAGTATATTTGTTACACTGTCCTCTCCTCAATAACACCTCTATCCAAGAGAAGAGGAGTTGCCAAGTTTGGTATTTTGGGTACCTTTAACTCAAAGGAGGCAGCAGTTGAATTTGAGGCCTAAGGCTTTACTGTAATATAAGCACAAATATTTTTCAGACAACTTAAAAGTTTTATTGGAAGAGTAGGCATACATCAAACATATTGGTGCCATTTTTTCATAATGAGAAGTAGTAACTTAAAATAACACACTTAGTTCTTGTAAGTTGTCAGTGGATAAGGCAGTGGCAGTGGGGCTTAGCAGTTGACTTGGGGTTCCTGTAGCCAGGGGGCTTGCTGGCCACAGAGACCTGCAGAGTGCAGGTGGAAGCACTGTAGAGATGCATCCTGTTTGGAGCTTATTTATTTACTAACTGAGTGCACAGTTAGCTTCCATTTTTGGATATATAAGGAAGGGAAGTGTTCCCCATATGATTAGAAAAACAGTATGTTTTTCATGCAGAGTTTCAAAGGTAAAGCAGCAGAGTTTGATTGTGTAATTTGCCTTTTGGTTTTGAGCATAGCTGTAACACAACTGAGCAAATATGTTTTTCCAAGAGTAGTAAAGAGAAGCTAGAGTTTTCAATTATTTTTTTAATTTTAGAAAGCTGCACATATGCGGAAGTTGTTGCTGCTGTTGATGTGAACACTCTTGCCAATGATGTTTATAAGCACAACTTTCCGAGCACACCGTTATGGGCAAAGACTATTGAGGTGAGTAATCAATGGGTTTTTTACTGTAGTCTGGCATTTGTAGATGTAAGTTGTTTTCACTATTCTTACTAGTAACAAGAGAGACAAAAAGATTTATGTTTTTATGAATAAAGTAGTTTTACAATAACTTCAATTTCTTGTGCTGTAATTGCTTGTTGAAGTAAGAGTGATATTCATACTGCAGACTTTTCCTTAAAGTCTTGCTGGCTGCATCAAGAGGGTTACATAAATGTCAAGATGAATGCTTACTACCAATAAAGGAATGTCAAAAATCGTATTTTTAGATTAAAAAAAATATTTTCATGTACTTCGAAAGATTTCATTAAATTACTTGGGGGCATGCCTTTGTTTTGTAGTTACAGTTGAGCTCAGAAAAACACACCAAAATATATTGGATGGAAAAGTCTTGATTTTTTTTTAATGGGCTCAATAGATAAAATGTTTTAGGAATTCTGTCACTTTCCAAATTATTTGAAAAATAACTAATTGGATTCTGTTTTAATAAATGAGAGGCAAGCTAGGCATGGAGTTTTGTCTGGATTGAGTTAGAAATTACTGTATACTTCTTAATCTTCTTTTATGGTTTTACAGCATGACAGTAAAAGATACTGTGTCTGTTTTAAGGCACCAGCTTAACTAAGAGTTAAATAGGTGGCTAAAGGTTAAATCCTTATTCAGCACTCAGTAATAACTAGCTAAATGATAGTTTATAGTTTTATAATGGAAAAAGAAGAAGAATCTGCCTGTATCATCTTATAGTAGACAAGAGCAGATTATTAGTCAATAAAACTTTCTTCAAGTTTAATGGAAAAAAACAGCAGCTTTTGTCTAGTTTTCTGAGGGTAGTTATGTTACATTTGCTATATAGATATCCCTCAAAATATGTAAGGGGTGATTTCTTTGTCCAAGTCATAATTACTTGATCATTATCCTTCTTTCCTTCTGGCCCCTTAATGTGTTGACATTCTAGTGCTGGTGAAAACTTAGAGGAACTTCTACCTGTGTAATTACCACAGACCTAATTCATTCTTTTCTGAGCAGAAATATCTTTGCAGGGGAGAATTTCAGCCATACAGAATCTTTGAGAAATTTTTACTGGGCAAAAACTAGAATGAAATAAACTTTACAGGGTGCATTACCAGAGAGCTCCTAAGAGTTAAAGCCCATAGTTTGGATCTGTAAAAACTATCACATTGACACTTGAGGTACTTTTCTTTTCAAATATTTTTTCACATATTTTGAGCATGTGAACACTGGTTTTGATGTAAAAAGAGTTCATATTTCAGTAATGATACTTTATTTTTAGGAGAAATAACAGATCAATATATACTGAAAGAACCACTACACACCTCAAAGAATGAGCAGATAAAAACCTCAAGATTGTGTATAAATGCTAACATTATTAGTGTTTTGTTTTATATTCAAAATATTGAATGCATATTTGCCTTTTATGGTTTACCAGGATAGAAGAGATTTTTGAAATTAGGAGGTCAAATGGGAGATTAAGTAGTTTTTTGCTATATGAAACATGCAGTGGAAGTAAGAGGAGTAGTTTGATCTGAAAGATGACGTGAGAGTTTCATACAGTTCACGACACTCAACATTCTTCTATTTTTTTTCTGTTTTCAGGGCATAACACTGAAAGAATTTGACAGATTATCTTTTGATATGATTTTGATGAGTCCTCCCTGTCAGCCATTTACAAGGTAGATACAGCACACTTGGGAAAAAAGTGCAGTTACTGCACTATGTACGGTCAAAGGAGAAATGTTTTCAAGATTGACACTATGTGTGGGCAATCTGTGTATCTTTCTCTTCCTAAGCAAATATGTTGTAGCTCTGTTCACCATGATGTTTACTGAAGTGAAAGAATGCAGCCTTTTGCATCTTAATTGTTGATCACATTTCTTGTATATGTATATATTAATTACGTTTAAGTAAGCTCTTATAGCACCTATTTTTGTGTACTGTATTGTTCCTCTAATAGTGAAATTTAGTGTTCAGGAGGGCTGTCTTTCCTTTTAGATATCAATCTAATATTTTCCTGGGGCAACTCCAGAAGGAGGATTGGAATTTCTTGGTTCTATCTGAGACTTAAGAGTGTGATCTGGTTTTATTTGTACTTTGAAAATTGCACATGCACACATACAATTTATTCTGAAGAATTTTTCTATTTTAGCCAAGCCCGGAAGGATAATGGCTTTGAAATGATTTTGTTGATGATAAAGAGAAATATCTTGCTGATTAAGAACTGAGTTTACTGAGACGTTATTTGTCAGATTAGTTTATAATTTGTATCTTTGGCAACAGTGACCAGTTGAGATGAGATTCTAGTAACTGCACTCATGCAAAGTAGTAGCTTCACAAAAGAAGTCTGTTGATGGTGATAATACTGATTGTTTAAGAAAGTATATCTTACTGAATGTTCTAAGATTGAAAAGAAATCCCTGTAGAGTGGTGCTGATCTATAAAAATGAATTAGTGCAAACCTATGATGTATATAGGAATAATTTCTTCAGATTTTTTTCTTTGTAGTGTGATGAAAAGAAAAATCTGTGCATGGCTGATTAAATTAGATACATGCTAAATGTCTTTTACAAAGTTTTTATTGTTTATTGTGAGCTAGTACAAGTATAAGCTAGGGAAACACAGGCTTGGAATCATTATAATTTTTGTAACCTACATAATCTGTCCAGTTTGATGTTATAAAATTGGTTCTGAAGTTATTCATGTGGGGCTCAATCCTGCTAAATGGTGAACAATGAGGGTTCAATTCATAGAAATAATTTAATATATTCAGTGCAAAATAGCAGGGTATTCCCAGAAACCCAGTGGGGTTTTTTTGTTCTTTCAGAGCCAAGTATGTTCAAAGGCTTTGCTGGACAAGACCAGAATGCTAAAGACTTTGCAGAGTGGGGAGTGGATTTCATTACTGAATGCTTCAATTTTAACCTTGCTGTGAGCTGATGGATTCCAGGGGCAGACTTCCATTCCTTAGAGCATTGCTTAGGACACTGCCTCTGTGAGCAGGTCCTCCTGTCTTTATGTGATGCTTTTGCAGAATCCCCTTTTGAAACTCAAAGCGAAGTGTCAGCATTCTGTAGAAAAATGTAACTCAAATGTCAGTCTGCTCTGAGTAATATGCAGGTGTTTCTTTATTCTTTCTTAGAATTGGCCTGCAAGGTGATGTATCTGATCCCCGGACGAAGAGCTTTCTCTATATCCTTGATATTCTCCCAAGGTATACCTCCATTCTAAAGCCTTTGTTGTAACTAGGCTTTGTTGTAACTAGGTCTTTTATATTTCGGTGAGACAAGTAATCTGTAATGTTTTACAGAAGTACTTAATAGTACTGTGTTGTATTCTGTGATTTTTTCATATAATCATATGTAACTTGCAAATACTTGTATTTTACTAATGCCATAATCACCTCATAGTTACTGTATATGCTTTCATTGTCTGGTTTCCTTATTGCTGCATGTCTGTTTAAAGTGTGCCTATATCATAAATGAAAATAAAGAGTTCTTTTCAGTTCAACATCAAATTTACATTGATTTTACATAGAAGCAGGAATAGATAACATAATGGTTGGCCTATTGGTCTCATGGAAACATGAAATTTTTTAACGATACCGGGTTACAAAAGCTTAGGTTCAACATGTAGTCATCTTTTGAAGAGGTACCATTTGAAAGTTTGTTTAAATATGTTACTGACTGTACAATGCAAAGCATCTTTCACCCCCTTCTGTTCTTTCTTAAAGTCTCTGTTATTTTTGGTGCTGCTTGTAGATGTCTTGGGGCAGATTGTGTATTTTTGGTTTGTAGTACAGACTCTTGTTTTGAGTAGTAATACTAAAGAATTCAAATAGCACTGCTTTGTCTGAACAGTGTCCTTGTCTTTGCATTAATCTGTCATTTATTGCCTGGTCAGATCCCAGTTCCTAATAATACAGCCATAATTATTTGTATTAACGGCAGTGTTGCTTCACCTGGAGACTAGGACAGCTGTTCTTTATATATTCCTCTGTTAATTAATCTTGTTCTCAGGACTGGAGAAGGACAAAGGGATGTTTGTTGTCTCTTTTACTTTTTTTTTTTTAAATTATGCTTTCAGCACCAGAGGAAACCAGTACCAAAAAGCCTTTCTTTCAAACTGATGTTAGCACTGGGAGAACAGGGTCTTCATCCTTCTTCTAGAAACTTTATGCAGCCAACAACTGCCAGGGACTGTGTCTTTGCCCTCGTCATGAGTAGAAAGTGAGCACAGACACAGAAGGGCTGAGTGGCTTAGCAGGGCCATACATAAGAAATCTATGGCAGAGAACACGGAACAAAACACAGATTCTGGAGTGCAGTAAGTTAGACAATTCATACGTACAAAGAATGGTTATTACTGGTTATCCCCTGATTCTGGCAGAGACACAAAATAAGGGAGAGACTGCAGGTTGTTTAGAAGTTGCAGAGGATGTCTTTTGTGGAACAAGAAATTTAACACAGGTTCCACCTGACCTTTTAAAATGGTAAATAAAACCTGGCAGATACTGTGTGAGTTAATAATTTGTCAGAATAATAGTACCTTCCATATCCTTAAAGGAATCATGACCTTGGGATTCCTTTCCATTAAACTGAGACACAGTTAAGAGGCTGGCTGCTTTTAGGACACTGTAGTGCATTAATACAGAAATACTGCTTCCCAGTTGCTGTGGGCTTAGCTGGATAAATAGCAGAAGCTTTTCCTTCTCAAAACCAAAGCTTTAGACACTCCAGGACATACATTTTTATCATGGCGATGCAAAGGACCTGGGCTTGGCTGTCTCACTTTTATCTCAACACCCCAGGAGACCTTTCTAATGTCCCTTATCTCCTTGGGGAGGGTTCTTGAAGCAGCACCTACTCCAAGCAGTCATTAGAAGGTTCAACATGATGGCTTCTGTGGAGTTTCTCAATTCCAGTGGATTTGTGTTTTATTGAGATAGTGCTTCTGTGTTTTTTAATAGGATACATTTGTGAGACATTGAGTATGGAGTACTCCAGCCCCAAAAAGGGAAATTCTTAATACAGGAATTATCCCTTTACATTCCAAATTGCTATGGCATGTGTGCAGTTTTTACAGAAAACTGTAAAATAATACCTCATCCCTTGGATGTCCTTACCTTTTGTTCAGTCTTTTATAATGAAATGTCACTGAAATGAGGCTCAGAGATAGCCTGGGATGACAAATATTGGAAGTAAGGGAAAGGACAACTGGAAAGACCTTGGAAATCCTTGGAGCACCCAGCCAGCAAACAAAGTCCAATCCAAATGGTCCAGATATTGTCTGTTTATTCTGTCCAAGCCATAACCTGGGGAAATACAAAGCTAAAACATCAAAGTGTTGCTTTTACAGACACAATTTTAATGTTAATACCTGCCAAGTACTTAGCACTTCCTCTTTGTGCAATGATTACTTGCCTTGTGATCTGTTGATCCCCTCTGAGTGCTTGCATTGCAGGCTGTACTCTGGATTCATTGCTGAAAAAGAAGTTTCATAGTAGGCAGTGACGATGAGTGTTAGTAAACATACCAACAGATATATTCTCCATTCCTCTGCAAGGAATTTGGCTGCTGCTGCTTTTTTTTTCAGTTTAGTATTATTTTTTCACTATTATTTTTAGTTTTTCTAAATTTGGCATAGTATCTTGTACATTTTCCAGTTTCTTGTGAGATGCATTGGCTCTTTTAATTCTTCATGTGATGTCTTTAATCAGTGGTAGTTAAAAATGTGCTAAAACAAATTCTGCTGTGATTTGTTCCAATGGAAGTCTAAAGTCACTAACTTCAATAAGCATGGAGCTGCTGTCTGGGGGCATTAATATCCTGCTTCTGTATGTTGTTCTGAGATGCCAGTGTGTGACAGACATTCTGTGTCTTCATTAGTCTTATTAGAGAATTAATCAGTGCCACAGAGTGTTCCCAGAGACTTGAATCTGAATCATCTATGGTTCTAAATTGTTGTAACAGTCCCTGGCACAGTTTGGGCATGTTAATTTCTCAGAGATTTAATATGCTGTTTTTGGAATGTGCCTATTTCCAGGCCTTTGCACTGATCTTGCTAAAGCTCAGACACCTCCTTCCCTTCCCCCCATCAAAATGAAAAAGTTAAGTATAGAAAATTGAACTCTAAACACGTTGTGTTTCTTAAATCGGTTAAATGAATATTGGTTCTGATGTGTTAAAAGTAAAGCTGATATGACATTTTGACATTGATTTCATGTACAAGCACTTGAAAACAACAGTTACGTGGCTAAGTAGTAATTGGTGTTCCCCATACAATTATATTTCCTATTATACACTTAATCTGTTGAAAAATATTATTATGCTTTAGGAAATGAACAGTCGTAAACATTTTCAAAAGTACATGCATGGAGTACAAGAGGATACAGCTGTTCATCTGAACATAGGTGGGATTTGTGATTTTTACCAGCAGTCCACATTTTTAATTCAGTTGGAAATGATTTGAGGTACATTTTTTAAGGATGCTAAACTTTAACAGTTAGCATGATACGGAAATACTCTGATCTTTCTGGTAGCTAAACAAATCTCTGGATGAATCTAATGTACTTTACATCTTGTTATTTTGATTTGCGTTTTTTTTTTCCCTTGTAGGCTTCAGAAGCTTCCAAAATACCTACTTCTAGAAAATGTTAAAGGATTTGAATCCTCTTCTGCAAGGTGAACTCTAATTAATATATGCAGGTTTCAGTTTGCAAAAAGGGCATATTCTTTAGTAGGAGAAGGGATTTATTCTTTAGAAGGGATTTTTATTTCCTAGAATTTGAGTTAACAAAATAGCTTGAGATGGGACAGGAATTAAAATCTTAGGTTGTGAAAAGTACTTGCTAGATAATTGTTTATTTCTCTAAGCAGATAAAATATATTGCAACAGTATTTTATTTTTAATTTTATTTGATTATTTGATGAATATTTTAATTTAGTTTAGTTTAGTTTAGTTTATTTGATGATCATGTTTCATTTAGACAAGGTCAGTATTAGTTTTCAAAGAAAAAGAACAATAGCTGTAACACTCAGAGGTTTCAGGGGCTTTTTCATGTCAGGAGCCAATGGTATCTTGTGCTGAGGTCACAGAACAGTCTAGGGGCTTTCTTGAGTATCTTTGTTGATAGTAGATTATCCCTGGTTCGGAGCTGCCACCAAACAGTTCAGAGGTACAGTAAGAAGATCATATATAGTCTTGGTCTGAAATGTGGAAGGGGAAAGCTCACTACAATTACCTACTGACAGCAGGAGCACTCTCCTCTCTTGTGACCAAAGCAGGAGAGAGAGAGTTGCAGTCTTCCTTCTCACTTCTGGGTTGAATAGAGCAGGATCTTTCCATAGCATTCCTTAAAACAGCGAGAGAGCAGCCACCCAGCATATCAAGCTCTTAGTGAGTATGGCAGGCAGCTGGGAGTCATGCTCAGCTCTCGCACTGGTTAAGGGGTCCTCTCCTGTAGGCCCTGGGATTCCCTAGCTGCAGAAAGCACTGCAGTTAGGACACTTATTTTTTCTTATGGAAGTTGGGGTGCAGTCTCACATACAGTGCTGGGTACAGGTCACAGCTCCTGCCTTTTGTATAGTTCCAGCCTAGTGCAGTCTGCATGGAATACAAAAGACAAGTCTTTTTAAGATTATTTCCCTTGCAGTCTTTTTCCATTGTTTATAAAGTACAATCCTACCTCACTTTTATAATCAAAGCCACTGATTTTTGTTATCCCATGAGTTAACCTTTTTATTAGGCTTAGCTGGTGCTGTGTATGTGAACAGAGGGAAGTAATGATTTTAATCTCCTGTTTTATGATTCCCAATAAAGAGAGTATCTTGCCCTCTGATTACTTTCCTTGTTGACACACTACAATTACTCTCCTAGAGATGGGATGTTTTTTGAAGAGGCATTTTCACTGTAGTAGGAGTGAGGTGTCTTTGAATGTCTAATAGTCTCTAACATTGAACTTGGTATGTTGTCTCTAAAATTCAGAAATGGATGACGTTATATGAATAATTTGCTGTCCAATTATTTCAATGAATGCTTTGGTAAATATGATGTTGAATTTAATCTGTTTTTATTTGGTGTATAAAAAAGGGCTAAACATTCTGTGAAGGGAGTAATTGCTTTTTGATTCTTTTCAGAAATGAACTTTTGCAAACACTAGCAAAATGTGGATTTAAATATCAGGAATTTCTCTTGTCTCCAACCTGTGTGAGTACTAAAATTGCTCTAATATTGTTTAATAGTTGAAAGTGCACTGAGTCCAAGAACATTTGAAAATGATCTTTTGTATTAGAAAAGAGAGTCATACCCAAAACTGAAGATACACTTGAATGAGAAAACCATCTGACATGACTTCTGATTTCTCATACTGGTGTAATTGCATTGCTGTTTGTGTTCAGATCCTAGTCCCATATTGCTTTGCTGCCATTTGATATTTTTAAGAAGACATGAATTTACACTGTAACCAGGAAGGTGGTTTTCCCTGCAGGAGCCTCATTGCTTCAGAAGCACTGTGCCTCTGAATTTCCCAGCACAGAAAATGTGACTGTTTCTTGTGGGAGGAGGAGCTTTGTTTCCATGTTACCTTGGCAACTGAAAAAAGTTTGAGAGAGATTTCAGATTGTGCAAGACTAACTGGAATCAGTGAAGTACCGTAAATATTTGAGAGAAGCTAATAGACTGTAGCTTAAAACCCAATGATGGTAGATTTATGTAATTGTTAGGTGTCTTGTAATTCCTTGCTCAAAAAGGCAAAGAGAGACCTTTTTGCTTTTAACAGAAAACGGATAGTACCTGTCCCAAGAAATTGTGAGGCATGTAAATATTTCTTCAAGCATCACATAAAACTTTATTTACATTCCTATTCATTTACAGAGAAAGTCCAAACCATGAGGTACAAAGAATAATTGCCTACTTGGTTCCTTGGAAATACCTAGGTATGGAAGTTACAAGTCCTTAGGTATTATTGACTAATATGTAGAGGATACCCTGGAAAAAAGAAGGCCTTGGGGTGACCTATTTGCAGCCTTCCAGTACCTGAAGGGAGCTTACAAGAAAGACAGAGAGGAACTTTTTACACAAGCATGTAGTGACAGGACAAGGGGGAATGTATTCAAACAGAAAGAGTAGTTTTAGATTAGATACTAGGAGGAAGTTCTTTATGATGAGCATGGTGAAGCACTGGAACTGGCTGCCTGGAGAAGTTCTGGATGCCCCATCCCTGGAAGTGTTCAAGGCCAGCTTGGATGGGGCTCTGAGCAAGCTGGTCTAGTAGAAGGTGTTCCTGCCCACAGCAGGGGACTTGGAACTAGATGATCTTCAAGGACCCTTCCAATACAAACCATTCTATGAGTCTCTCATTCTATGAATACTGATATCTCTGAAGTCACAAAATATATTAGCCTGTCATAGTTTTGTTACTGCATGTAATGGCAGGTAATTTGTATGATGCTATGGACCACTTTTTCTCTACTTATCACGTGCACTAAAGGCTTCTGAATTTCCATTACAGCTTGGCATTCCCAATTCTAGACTGCGATATTTTCTAATTGCGAAGCTTCACCAAGAACCATTTTCTTTTCAAGCTCCTGGTCAAGTGAGTTTATTCATTTTACTTGAATTTCCTTCATTTCCTGAAGATGTAGGATTAAATTTTCAGTTTAGTAGTGTGTGTTGATAAATGGAGAAGGAGCATGAGTGATACTAATGGAAAAGTTAAATTCTGTCTCCTTTTTTCAGCCTTTTTTCAGTTTTGTAAGGACTGATGTGCATATCTGTGGCTTAGATGGCTTTAAACAGCTGGGAAATGTTTTGTAGCCTCATAGTGGGCTGGAAAACAGGTCATGCTGCTACATTTTTTGCACGCTTGGAAAGGTCTTTTTGCAAAGGCAATTATTTGCGGTTGTTCCTGACATCATTGCTGATAGGTCAACATATCTTGATGCTACTGTTTTTTGAAATCTGCATGAAAATAACATCAAAAGGTTATTTGCTTTATTCTAAGCATCTCTGAAGGAATTCTAACTTGACTCTGTGGTTGTCAAGTTGTTTATTAAATACAGTTCTTTAATTTTATTTTTGTCACAATTTCTTCTTAGATATTGACAAGATTCCCAGATCAGGATCCAGAAGATTTACTCAAGGAAAAAGTTGCTCACAGAGT
The DNA here is from genome assembly GCA_036630365.1 of Acanthiza pusilla. Taxonomy (NCBI): domain Eukaryota; kingdom Metazoa; phylum Chordata; class Aves; order Passeriformes; family Acanthizidae; genus Acanthiza; species Acanthiza pusilla. Next base: position 33,672,972 of record JAXCHO010000073.1, on the reverse strand, counting down.
GGGTGAAACCAGTTCTTCTTTGTCCACTGAAGAGAAGAATCTGGATCCAAACACTGGTCCAGACTGGAACAGCAAGAAGAGTTTACCAAAAGGGGCCTTTCTATTTAAGCTTGAAACAGTAGAAGAAATGGAAAGAAAACATGATCAGGATAATGATTCCTCTATTCAAATGCTAAAAGACTTCTTAGAAGAGGAAAATGAAGAAATGAGTCAGTATTTCTTACCACCAAAGTCCTTATTGCGCTATGCTTTCTTGTTAGACATTGTTAAACCCACCTGTAGGAGATCCACGTGCTTTACAAAAGGGTAAGTTGAAGAGAAAATGTCTTCCTAAATCACGTCCTGAAATTTTAAGTGTATTTTTACATATGTCCTGTAAAATCACAGAGAGGTGTTTCGTCAAAAAACCCTGGGCACTTGAAAGAAATCTCCTTATATAGTGTGCTCGCTGGTCCAGTGGAATGCCAGCATGAGAATCTGTCTGGCAGAACATCATGTGCCCACTCCAAAAAGGCATTCATGAAAGACAGTTGCCATTTGTTGTTGACCTTCACAGAAGCTTAATTACCCCTGCGGAAATATGGTTCCAGTAGACTGGTATAGTGCTGATTCATTAATGAATTTCTTTATATTGCTCAATGAAGTTACAAAGTGTCATGCATGACAGATCCATTCCTCATTAAATCTGTCTCCACTGTACATTTTATTGATTTCTTGGATTTTTCAGCTGTGTAGATCAGAAGGGCTGTGGTTTGTCATGAAACCAGTTAGGTTGTTGCATTTCAAATGTATTTGATGGAGCAGAACATCAGCGCTTTTCTGTCTAGTAGTTTTCTGATTTATACCTTGGAATTTTAAGTTTGACTTCTGGAAGTTAGTGAGTGTTCTGAAACACTGTGGAGGAGCATTTCCACACTGCATTTGTATTGAAACATTCTGGTTGGAGCCTGGAGATTTGTGGGAATTCTTAATACTGTTAAATTTTTCTAATTGGATTGGTATTTTGAATTCACTGAATGTTTCAATAAAAAGCTTTGGATGATGAGTTAAAGATAATAGCACCTTCTTTTTAAATTAGTAGAAGTAGGACTGCCCGATTGACAAAATTCCTCCCGGTTTTTTAACTTTTTGACAACAAAAAAGAAGAAGAAGCATTTCAAAAGTTTGAAATTTGTGCAGCAGGAAAGACCTTCCCGCAGCTCTTGTTGATATGTATGGGTGTGCTTTTTCTGCCTTCACTCTTTTGAGCTGTGGGGGCATCAGCATCTCTTGGGATCTCTTTCTTAACTAGAATAGTCATAAAAACCCCTTAGGCCAGAACTGTGTCTTATGTACCTTATGTATGCCTTAAGTGTCATCAAAAGTAATTGGCCACTTGTGGTTTCCCTAGAATACATCATGGTAGTTTGTGGTCACACTTATCAAAATCACTCTGAAGGAGTCTCCCAAGTAGTTAATACCAAGTCTCTGTACATAAGGGTGGGAAATCTGACCCCAGGGGAATGTGACTGTTACCCCTCTGCTGATATGGAGGTAGTTGTGGTGGTAGTTGTGTCTGATTTACCATCCTTGTTCCCTTTTTCAAGAGCCTTTGGGAAGGAAGGTTGCCAACATGGTTCTCAATGTAATCATCTCATTTACAGCTCTGTATTAAGAGAAGGTTTATAATTACATCTTATCCAAGTCACTTTCTGAGGCCGAGAGTAAGTCCCTGCTGTATCTGTTCCAGAAGCTGTGTTTTTATGTTTTTCTCAAGCGTGAGATTTAGGAAAAAGACCCCTGAATGGGGTGGAACAGCTCTTGAAGTAGTACAGAGAATCCCTGTGCTACTGTGCCTGTCTGGTGTCTTTCTTGTAAGTCACACTGACCATCAGCTTTGAGAGTTGGAGAAAAAATGCCCTCTTTTCTCTTTGGTTTTCAGATATTTCTAGCAAGGTTTATGCGATGGAAATAATCTGGGTATGCCTTCTCCAGTCCTTGCAAATTCAGGGACCTCAAACACTGATATTTCATCAGTGATATTTTGCTATACCAGTATGTCTTCTGAAAGGCTTTGGTGGAGTATACAGCAAAATGTAATGGCCTGTAACGCATGAGAGATCAAGCAGGTAATTCTGTGTGCCCTTCTGACACTGGATTCCTGCCCACTTAGTGAATGATTGCTGAGTTCCCTGAGGCTACCAACACTGTGGTTTCTCTTTGGAGTATGTTCGTGGTGACTGAAGTTTTGAGAGGAAATTGTCTATTTTAAAGGACAGAGGAAATAAAAATTATATCTAACTTCTCTAGATATAACCATTCTGGACATACTTTAAATTTTTGAAATGCTATTGATAAGAGAAGTGATACCTTTCAAAATAGTGTAAATATCAATTACAGAAGCGCTCTCTCACTTTATGGAAATTAGTTTTTGTCATTCATAACATAGGACACAATATACCCAGAAACAATTCAAGTATGAAATGGAAAGTTTTTTTAAATCTTAGAGAAATAAAGGAGGGAGGGAATCTTGAATCAGATAAAAATTGAAGACTGTAATTTCTTAAGCCAAATTCTATCATTATAACTTGTAATGAAATGTCAGAAAATCAATACATAATTTTTTTACTGTGACAAAATTTAATTATATTCTGGGTCTGAGGTAGGAATGTTAACTTTTCTGTAGTCAGCAGTTTCAATAATAATTAATAACAATCCAGCTAACATTGCATTGGCCATATGCCCACATTTGTGTTAAAAACCCAACATGGACACATTTGTGCCAAACCACATGGACACCAACTGGAGTCTTTTTTGCGGGGGGGTGAGTTATGTACTCTGGTGCCAGTTATTTAGATGGGAGTATTTCTTTTTCCCGAAAAACTCTTCAATGCTGCTTTGAAATTTACATCATTTATTTATTTAGGCTTAGTTATATTAAACTGAAATATGATCAGATGCTGTATAAGAGGAAGAGGATGACGATTCCTCAGTGCTGTGGGTGTTATACTGTTAAACTTGGCGTTAGGGAATTTTCAGAATGCAGCTAACCAATTAAAGATGATATATTTACAACACAGTTCAATTCCACATGTATTTAATCTGTATCAGTGTTTAGGTCTTCTGATCCTGAGGAATATTTGTAAGCCCTTTGTTTTCAAATGAATGCTGCTCCGGCTGTTATTGGCAGAACTAATCGTAAGCTTTTTCAGCTGAGGATGAAATACTCAAGATTGAGCCATGCTGGGTCATTGTGTCTGTGCTGAAGGGAGAGTATTCTTTTACTCACTGTGGAGTTATAAAGACTTGAAACATAACTTGTGCCATGCTTTAGGAATGGGTCCCAAGTGGAACAAAAGACCTTTATAATTGTCTTTACAGTTGTACAGATAAAACCAGAGAATAGTATCTGCTAACAATTGATGCAGACTACATCCCTCTAACGCAGGGGATCTTCTGAAGTTCTTCCACCATGCAAAGCTGTCTGTTGTCTTGGCTCAGTCTCTTTCTGTTCAGAATGTTCAAACTGCCATAGTTGACCAACAGAGCATGTTTCTGAAAGCACATCATTATATTTAAACGATAGCCTTGAAGAGACTACAGAGTAAACATGTTATGCAATCAACCACAAAGCATGAAGAACAGCTGTCATAGGTTTTAGAATGTAAGTTTGCATACTGTTTACTTGGATTTAATTTTTTTCTTCTTCTTTCTTCTACTGCTCTGCATAGATGCCTGGCCATCTCCCTTCATTCAGTGGAAAATCCACAAGCAACCAAAAGTTAAACCTGACTGAACCACTTTGTTCTTCATGCTTTGACATTAAATCTGGAGGCTCACACTAGTGGTCCTCCTTTGAATAAGGAGAGCTAATTTGAACCCCTGGGACCATTTGACCTTTAACACATTTTGCCTTAATGTAAAATTGGTTTAGGCAATGTAGAGGGCTCTTTTTGGTGGTCCTGTGCTTGACTTCCTTGGCTTTGTGTAGTTGCCTTGTTTAAGGTGCTGGTGTGGATAAACCCTTGTGCACTGAGGGCGCACTCATCCCCAGAGAGCATGTTCAGAGGGTATTGCACTCCAGCGGTTGGCAGTGGTTATAATGAGGCCCTTTGCTTTATCTATCCAGGGGGCTGTTTGTTGATTAAAGCAAAGAAACCTAAGTAACCTCCCCTACATCTTTGCAGTGGTCAATGCTATGAAATCCAATGAAAATACTAATTTAGGATTGTTATTGTTGTTGTTAAGGTATGGACACTATGTAGAAGGGACAGGCTCAGTTCTTCAGACAGCAGTAGATGTACAGGTAAGTGTGTAGTTTAACATATTAGAATGGCTTGTTTTAAAACTCGAGACTTGTTTTAAAGTTTGGGTTTTTTCTGTCTTCTCCTTTGTTATTCTAAATATTATAAGAAAAAAAAACTTCTAAATGTACATTTTGTGGCACCTGAGTTTCCAATTGGTTTACTTTGTGTTCCTAAACAGCAGTTTGTTTAGACCAAAATTGTATCTGTGTCTGTCTGTGAGGAGAATATGGGTTGCTATTATTTTATTATCTGTCATGTCATACAGAGGTTTCACAGGAGTATGTGAAAACGTTAAAAATTATTAATTCCATGGAGAAACCACAGTACAGTGTTGTGAATTGAGGGCCATTTTTTGTACACAGATGAATCAGTAAATATTGTCAGATGTTTAACCTGTTTGAATTTCAAAATTACTGTTTATTTGGGAAGAGTATTTTGAAAAGTTCTACTGTTGATAGTTCATGGCAAAGTGGTATTTAGGCATTGGGGAAGGTAATAAATGTACTGGTGAATCAGTACTCAAAGATACTTTTCACAAAGCCCGTTTTGTACACAAGCCCTGCCTCCTGCACTTCTGTGCTATTCACTAATATTATAGGGCATTTCTAAGCATAAAAAGAATGCAGCTCTGGAATTCAGGATAATCTCAAAGCGAGTATATTAAAACGGCTGCATCCATACAGCTTAATTTATATGAATGGTCTGCTGTTGAGTTATATTGAGTCACTGTCCTTTGGCATTAACAAATGTTTGTAGTTCTTTGATTGCCCCATTAAGTATTGGTATCGCTTGGCACTGGAGGAAGAATTGATGAACGTCCTCATGGCTACATTGATTTCTTTCTTGCAAGTCCATGTGTTGAGATGTTGGCTGCTCAAAAAGAATGTGAATGACACTTCCAAGCGAAACATGCTTAACATTTCTTTAATTGTCACAATGTCTTTGGCACTGTGATAATTAAAGAAATACTCTATTAAGATGTGAGTGTAAATTTTACATATTTGGCCCACATTGGTCATACCTCTTGTTTTTGATATTCTTCATAGCTTGAATCAGTGTTTAAAGACATCGACAAGTTACCAGAAGAAGAGAAGCTTATGAAATTGTCAACACTAAAACTGAGGTACTTTACCCCAAGAGAAATTGCAAATCTTCATGGATTCCCTTTAGAATTTGGTATGTGCTGCTAAGTACCTACTTCTACATTATTCTTCAGAAATGCCAATGAATTTTCTCTTACTGGGACAAATCCACACTTTTTATTTTGCATTTTTTTCAGATTGCTCAGTTCTTATGATTGATTGATTTTTGTTATTTGGCTAACTTTGAATTTCTCTGAATTTCCACTAGTTTTTTGCATGTTTTGTAAGACCCAGCTTCTGTGGCAAGGTTAATCTTCATGAGCTAAGAAGAAGATTTTGGCATTCGAAATGTGCTGTTAGTGAAGCGCAATGAAGGAATACCTTTGTTTAAAGTTGAAACTATTTACTCAGCAGCCAGTGTTACTCACAGCTGTGGTAAATCAACATATCCTACCAGCTTACGAGGTCTGTTTGTGGTTCTCAGCATTTGAGCTGCTTGCTTTCTCCCACACATTTATAGCTGCCGACAGAAAGGGAACTTGAGATGATACAGATAGTTCTTTGTTGAGGAGTAACCAATCTATTAAGACATCTCTGTTTTCTAGAATAGGCAGCCCTTGGTCAGTTACTTCATTTTCCAAGTGTTCTTGTGAAGAAGGAGTCAAGGAACAAGACTCTTCAGTACACTGGATGCACATCAACAAGAATTAAACTTGAAATAAATTCATTAGAATCCTCCTTGTATAAAAAAGCAAGCAGGAAGGTGTAGCTGTTACTATCTGCAGAGAAACTGGCCTGCTGATGTCAGATTGGATCAATTTATTGTCACTCAGCAACAAAAGCATCCATAGAAGGGTTTGTGTTTGAAGAGACCTTAAAGATCATCTAATTCCAAACCCCTTCCACTAGACCAGATTGCTCAAAGAATAAGACAGCACTGACCTTGAGTAAAGTTATATTTTTCTTTGACTTTCTCAGTTCTGAGGAGTGTGACTTGTTTCTATGTATTTCTTTCTTTCACAGTTTTAGTTTGCTTTTTCATTTATTTCTTGTTAAGTTTGGAATTGCTACATGTGGAGAACATTATCAAGGTTGCACAGTGAAACTAGAGTTGCCAGCACTAAGTTACGTGTTTGTGAGTATTTGCAAGCATGTGCTGTGTTGTTACATACCAACGTGCAATGTTTTCTCATAGCCTCTCTTCTCTAGTAGATCTGTTCTATTTGCAGGCAACCTTTTAGCACAGCTCTATTCCATATTCATGTAGGCTGATGTCAAGATACTTGAACTTAACAGAGCTGGATTGGGCTTTTACAGGCTTATCATGCTGCTCAAGATCTCTTTTGAGCACAGAATTGCCCATTTTCTCAATCTTTTAAATACAGCTGGAGTTTTTCAACTGTAAATCAATCTCTGCAACATTACTGAGAAGTGCAGTAGGGTTAATGTTGCTTGTATTTTAGGAAGGGAGAACTGAGACAATTGAGATATTTATGTTTGGAAGACTCCATTAATTTGGGGTGAGCAGTTTGCAAAACCTGACTTCTAATTTCATAGAGCTTGGAGTGTTACCATGCTTTCTGAGCTGTTCAGAGCTTATCTATTGAACCTGTGAGGTTCAATATTTTTGCAAACCAGAACTGAACTCTGAAGACAAGTCAGACTTCTGAATTTGAATATCATCCAGATGATCACCATGTGCAGTGTGTTCATTTAGCACATCTTTTGTTGGTTGGGATTCCACCTCTCAGAGGACAGTACACTTTTTCCATAATCATGGCAGTTAGTATTACAACTTGTACAGTTTTTGCAGTTCCCTTCCCTCTCTATACTACTTTTCCAACTTTGATGACACATAAAGCAAGCCTCTCTCTCATTCAGTGATTTCCTCTTGCATACACTCCTGATTCATAGGCAGAACATGCTTTTCCCACTACACTGAGTCATAAGTCTGACATTTCTTTGTGTTTAAAACATTTCCCACTTTTTGCTTTAAAAAGTGTTACTTGACTCTGATTGAAATCTTCAGTGAATTTAGGTACTGTAATCTCGGTTTCCTTTAAAAATTTGCAAGCTCCGTGTTTTTTAAAAATGGGTGTATTTATAGCTTCAGCAAAGGGTGTTCCCCTGACAGCATTTCTCCCATGTTAAACTTCAAGTAATTATTGTGAAATATGGTATTTTCAGAGCAAAATGTGTTATAAGTTCTCTGCTACTGTGTTCTATAGTGACAGCAACATTTAGGCTGAAATCTTCAAAACCTGAAAGCTTGGAATTGTACCCACTGCAAATATGTTGTTGATCCAAGAAACTAAAGAATGAGGAAACTATAAACTGAAAAATTATGTGAACAGACTGTCAGGAGCTTTGTAACAGATGCTGTTACTAGTGCAGCTACAATATCATCAGAAGAAATGTGATTGTGTCTAAATGGTTCTGTATATTAAGAAGTTGATGGCCTTTTCCAATATGCGAGGTCCAGAGTTAAAGTCATTGTTCATTCTTAACATGACCAGATTTATTTGTGCTTTTAACATCTAAATGTATAAATAGTAGTTGGACTATAGCTCAATGAAATACTGCAGCAATTTGTCTTAGTCACTCTGGTGGGTCCCACAGCAATATCATTAAAAGTGAGCAGAGCTTTCTTGCACCTGTGACCTGCTTTCATGAGAGTGATGTCAGGGTGTGTTTTCCATTTTTCTTATTAGCAATGTGTGCAAGCTTTTAGGAAACAAAAGCCAGCATGGTGGGGCAGTACGTGCTGTTAAGACCTCAATGTCATCAAGTACTGTGTGTGACTTAAATGCTACAGTGAGAGCTGTGCAGCAAGTGCCAGCATACTGGGAGTTGTTGAATCTGACCTTCTGATGTAGGCTACTCTGAAGGCAAGAAGATAGAAGGTGCAAGATAATGTTAACAGTCAGAGGGAGGAGGCTTGGGATAAAGAAAACCATGAATTCTGAAAATTAACTCTTGGCTTTCAGTTGCCAAGAGGTAGAAGAAGAAATTCTGACATTTTCAGTATTCAGATAGGCTTCTTGGGCTCTAAGTCCACGTGTGTGTGTGTGTGTGTGTGTGTGTGTGTGCGCATAAATACATGTGTATTTTCATGTACTCTTTTGAAATGCCTTTATTCTGTATCTTACTCATCGATGGAATGTGAAAACTCCATCTAAGGAAGTGTGTGTGGGAGTGCAAGTAATTGTTCCAAAGAGTGAAGAACAGTTGTCCAAATGTGAGTGCCAGGAAGCTGGGCAGAGTGGATGGAGCTGGAAGAAGATGTGTTTACCAAAGAAGTCCACATTTGAGGCATTAATAACTGGCAGAGAAGGATGGAACAGCTCCTCCCAGACACCACCTCCTCCTCAGAGCCTACTTTGGCTCAAGAACTGTCCAGCCACATTCCCTCCTGAGCTCTCTCAGGAAGAGAGTTTTTTTGAAAAGTTATGAAAATTTCAGAGTATACATATCACTACTTGCACTCACAGTGTGCTTATGCATCTGAGTTAATTGGGGTGGTGATGACCTCTGAGTCACAGTTCGGTGTTTCTTCTTAGGGAATGATGAAATAATTGAGTGTGGTTAAGTTTCAGCAGCTTACTATACGACCCTGACAGTTAAGTCACCACTGCTGTTCATCTTTCACTCAGGTTGAAGCAAATGCACTTTACCTCACAGTTGGAGTAAGGTAAGAGTGCAAGCAAGGACAGAGCAGATGAGCTGACTGCTCAAAACTGCTTCACTCTCAGGAGTTTCGTGCTCAGTACACAACACAGCCCTTTCTCAATACCTGGACTGGTGTAATTTTTACTGGCCCTCCTTCCTTTCTGCCATGCGCTTACTATGGGAAGGACATTTCTGATGCTGTCTGTATTTCTGAGTGTTTTTTAACAGGGTTAGCATTGTATTACATGGAAAATTGTTCTACTGCCTGGTCACTCACTGAATAAGCCTTGTTCATCATTTAATCTGTACTGGTGCTATATTGCACTGAGAGACTCGTGATTTGCCTGAACTGGTTAGAGGGGATCATGTGGGAAGTACAATATAAAGCTTATTGAGAAGTGCAGTTCAGTCCATCTGCAGAATCGTCACATTTTCTTTCTGCTGTGGCTGTGTTCTTCTGGGGATGTTATCTAGAGTAGCAGTTCTGCAGGGATTTAGTGCTGCTGCCCCTCCCTGAGACTGCTGGATGTTTTGAGCTCTCTGAAGGGAAGGTAGGTCAGCATTAGTTACACAATAGAGGAATGTTTTGAAGCTTCTTGTGAAACCTTAGAGGTGGCAGTATTGTTAATAGAAGAACTGATCCAAATCCAATGAATTGATTGGTAATTGGTTTTATAACTTCGTGAATTTTGGGGGAGGGGCTGGAGGGGAGATCAGTCCTGCTGCAATCTGTGATAACTGCATTAAGAAATGTTCACTGAAAAAAGGATTAGACTAAAAAGTAGGAACAAACCCAGACTAGTGATGTTGCGCTGTGTGTTTTTGTTCTAGGTTTTCCTGAAAAGTTAACAGTAAAGCAGTGCTATCGTCTTCTGGGAAACAGCCTCAACGTACTCGTGGTGGCAAAATTGATCTCCATTCTACTTGAATAATGTAGACACTGAATCTGATGGATATGGACTGGTGACAGAAAATACTTCCATCTTTCAGGAGAAAGCTGATGGAAACTGGACAAAAGCCAGAGCTTACCAAGATATTTGTCCAGGCATTTTGCTGAACAGTTTTGATATATTTTTAATGACTGGCTTTCGTGATGGATTTGAACTGTATAGGTGTTTTATTTAAATGGAAGTTTACAGGACATTTTTGCTTGATTTAAGTGTTCTTTTTAGTTTGCAAAACGGAAAAGAGCAGCATATGCAAATACTTCCACGACAGATAAGACTATTTTATCTTAAAACAATTTTCTCAGTATTCTGTGAAACTGTCAAAGCTGTTTTAATTAGGTGCAGAGACCAAGTTCTACATGTAAAATGTCTTCATCTGTAAATGTAAGTAATCCATTCTGGAAAGATTTACTGTATATATGATCTGAAATTTTGATGTGATTTTTGTAACTCGTGAAACTATTAAATTTAGTATTTTATATACAATTTTTAAGACACAGTGTCCTTACTTTATGGTTGTCTCATCTTCTTTAAATACTTGTAGGATTCTGGAACCCAACTGTATCTGTATGGAAGGATTTGTTTAGGTGCAGCTGAATAAAAATATTTCAAGGTTATCACAGTCCTGAAAGTAACTTGTCTGTTTCTATTCTCACATCATTCAGGGTAATATCATTGGACCTTACTAAAGATCTACATGTAAAAGACATAAATAATTTTTTTAAGCTCAGTGTTTAGGTTCCTGTGACATAAGAACTGGAGAAAAACTATATGGGCTTCTTCTGAAAATTTCTTCACAGATCTTGGTAACAGTGTTGGGTTGAGTATATATTGGGGTGAAACCACTGCATGTGGCCCTCCCAAGTGCCACTGCTGTACAGCACCTCAGAGAACTGGACTCAGAGTGGGTTTTTAATCAAGTCACGCGAGTTTAGTATCTCTGAAATTATTAATAGAGAAAATTATGAGAAAACTGAAAGCCCTCTAATGAAGCATGTGTTCCAGTTGTTACTTTTCCTTGGGATTTTCCCATTGGTATCTAGATTAAAAACAGCTTGAGTGAGGAAAAGGTGAGATGATACTTAGTAAGCATCCATTAGGGAGCTGATGTGCCAGAAAACAAAAGGATTTTGTAGTTTGATTATACTCCTGTGCACCAAAGCAGTAAGTCAGAGTTAAAAATCCTGACAATGATTTTTCTTCCCACCTCTCCCCCCAGTCCATGGGATGACACAGGAACAGTCATGGCATGGTCCATCTGGGTTTGGTAATCAGGAGAAATTGAAAACCATGGAGAGCAGAGCTGCTGTAGAGATACTGCAGCTACTTTCATCTGCTGTGGTCCTGAAAACAATTTCAAAATGAGTTTGTGTAGATATTTTGTGCCATACTTTATCTTATGCTGACTCCTGTGTATTTCTTCTTCAGTCTTGATTTGCATTTTTCTTGTGGACTGTTAAGCCAGGAAAAGCTTGGGTTGACCTACTTCAGCCTGTCTTATTCTCCAAGAGCATATTCACCACTCGGGCTGTTCCAGCTGTAAAGGAGAAATGGAAATGGATTCTCCTGAAAGAGCTCTGGACAAAGCCCTAAAGAAGGATGAGGTTGGCCTGTGTCTTTACCTGGCATGTAGTACTGAAATGGCAAAAAAGTACTACTGTTCTTGCCTACTAAACTGCAAAGAGCAGGTTTGGCTTTGACAGTGAACCATAGTTATCTGTTCTATACAACACAGTGGTTATTGTGTAGATTTGTCAGCCAGATCAATAACTAGTAGCTGTATGGTGGTGTTCTTGGGAGAAATGTGGCAGTATGAAGATCTATTGATATCTAACATATTTCAAATGTTAGTATGAAATCAAAGGATGTCAATTTGATGTGTAAACTGGAATTTCCTTCTGCTAAACCACGTAAATAGTCTATTCATATTGTTTCGCTATAATAATACTTGGAAAAATATTACTATTAACAATTAATTTTCAATTCCTTTATGTGTAGAACATATTTTTATGCATTATATGCCACCTGTAAGCTAGCAGTATTGAAGTGTAAATTGAAACTTACCTGGCTGCACGTAAAACTGATACAGTAATACTGCCTGTTACATATGGACAGATTTTAATTCAGTGTATTGTGAAGACTGAATCTGTTTGCTAATTTGAGCTGTTTCTGAAGGGAAAAAATGGGAAGAGTTCAGAGTTGTAAATACATATTTGTGTATTTTACCCCTGCTAACCCTGTAATACTGGTGCAGCTAAATTGGGTGCTGCTTATCCCCTTGGTTTGTCATTAATAGACTGGTTTACTGAGTTCTGTTGGGTTGTACCTGCTTGACCTCACTTGATGATCATGTTGCTTCCTTGCTAAGCAGTCTCCTAATCCTAAGTACTTTGCAGCCCACATCATTGCTGTACTTTGCAACTTCAGCTTAAGCATTTTCACAGCAATGAAATGTGATTACCAAAGCAGCTGAAAGGTGAAGAAGTAAAATCTGGAAAACAGCTTTGGAAAAGGAGGGAGATTTCCAGAATCTGATTTTTTACTTTGTACCTCATCCATTTGCCCACCTTAATTACATTTCATTATCTGAGTGAGGTGATGTGGTTGTGTTCCCTTAAACTTGAGAATTTCCACTGAGAAAAAGGGTGTCATATTTGGTGGTGTTATATTTATGTAGCCATTCTTGGAGCTTGCAGATTGCCTTACAAAACATCTTTGCTGTACCAGCTAGTTTCTATCTGACTAGTCTAGGGTTTCCCTAGACTCATGAAGAAACCTGTCTAGCCACAAAATTACTAAAATACTATTTGTTCAATGCACTGAGTTTGAGTATTTTTTGATGCTTGAAGTGGAGGTGCATCCTTCCATGCAGTGAATGTAAGGTTACTGCTCAGAGGCTTTTTTATTTCACTTTTGACTGGTCCCTCATAGAAGAAGTGTAGGGATTTTGAGGAATCTCTGTGTTACAGTCTGGCAAAACATTGGTCAGTGATAACTATTTCATAAACTTAGTCAAGGGAAAGCCCATTTTGGTTTTGACAGAGACATTTCAATAAAAATCTGATGAGGTCCAATGCTTCAATGATTGTACAATCCTGTTTTAGCAGTTGTCACACATTCCTAAAATAAATGGAAAATTTAGGAAATATTTGTTACATCTCAAGGATGAACTATTCAGTTCTCAGCTTGCCCTTTGGTTTTGCAGCTCTATTCGCTCGCTGTTCATACAAAAGTTTAACACTTGGTTTCTTATATAAATACTGAATTACATTTCTTTTCCTTAGCAGTTTAATGTATCTTGTCTCCTGTGTGTTTACTACCACTTAAGTGTTGTATTTTTTTTCTGTGTGGTGTTTAAAGAATATGACATATTAGTAAGGATTTGGAGGAGATAAAGTACTAATTGGTTAAAGGCACTAGGCATTTCTGAGCAGTCTTATATAAATATTGTATAAAGTTGAAGTGGTCAAGGAAATATCCAAGGAAAAATCATGTGAAACCATAATAAAGTAGACATAGAGCCCAAAATTAATTCAAGTAGCCATTTTCCTTTTGCCTGTGCAAACATGAGTATTACAGCGTTTACAACCTCATTAGGGGAAGTTTATGAAATACTGAGTAGTGGTAGTTTGTCAATTTAAATATTATTGTGAAGAGCATGACAAGATTTCTGTTATTTTTATCTTTAGTTGATTGTAAGGTTTGGGGAATTTATATAACCATTGAAGAAAAGAAATAGTGGCCCTGGAGTGCCAGGCAGCCATCTGTGAAAGCAGGACAACTGAGTTGTTCTTTTTGACTTTCCCCTACCTGGTCCTTCTGACAGTGGGAGGAAGCTGAAGAAGGAATCTTTTGGTAAGAGCTCTGGTGGAACAAGAAGCAGAGTTGGAAGGTTTAAATCAAGTGGAACACACCAGTTTTGGTGAGAGAGTTGTTGGATGGAATGTCAGCTATTCTGGTTGGATACCCTTCACTAGGATTTGGGAAACTGCAACAAAAAAGTTCCTAAAATCTCCTCCAGTGAGGAATGTCTCTGATTTTAAATGCAGGAATACATCCTGAAATCCCAGCCTTGGTGAGAGTGTGTTTGTCTTGTGCTTTTGTCCATGCACTGGGCTGTTGTTACTCAAGTATTTTTAAATTGCCACCTGGCATTTGGAAGCAAAGTGTATTGATGGTAATGATATATTTTCTCTTACATAGATAGTAATAAATAGTTTTGATTAGTTCAAATTTTTGCCGTGTATATATTTTAAAAAGTAAATGAATCTCATTCTGTTTATAAATAGTACACTTTTTTGATATTTTTGATTGGCATTTTCACTTGTATACTGGCCATACTTAACATGTGGCATTGCTCATTTTTTGTTCATGTGTTTTAAGGTGAAGCATGGGGAGAAGGAGACAACTGGACAAGTCCATGTAAGAAAAATCCTTTGAGAGTACTGAGTAAGTCTGACTGAAGAAGTTCCCAAGCTGCAGATAATTGGAGGCCAAGAGGGTACCTGTGAGACGTACTGTATGCTCTTACCCCTTCATGTATCCTATCTGCTTTTGGCCACTGTTGGAGAGTGACCTGGATGATCCACTGGCCTGGACAGATCTTTTTCTAGCCCAGGATGATGACTCTTACTGCTTATTTTGTATGGTGACAGAATGCCAGTACTTGTACCCACAGCATCAACACACAGCAGATGCTTTACAGACAGCTCGGACTGAGCTTCTCGGTAAAAGCCAACAGTACAGAATGGAATGAATCTGAGGGAGGTTGTGCAGACAGGTCCATTCATGGCTTTAGGGTTATTACTGAAGAAGGGTGGCTATGCAAATGGAAGTCCCTAAAAATAACTCCAGTGTATGTTAAAACAATTGGAATGTGTTAAAAGGACTGGAATAATCAATAGAAAAAGACAAAGCCAATACAACTGGCTGGAAACTTTTCATGAACCTAATTGCAAAAAAGAATGAAATGGAGAATAGGAAGCATCAAAGTGGTTAGTGGTCTATAGAAACACCAATGTGTAGGAAGAAGGAAAGTGAAAAACTGATGTGTTAAACCTTCATTGTGATAAAGGAATCCAGGGAGAATTGGGACAGTAGATCAATTCTGGCTTAAGTAGCTAACTAAATCAAGACTCTTTTCTTTGTCATTCGCTATTAAAAACTGAAAAAACTCAATTTCCTGGCCAGGTAGTTTGACTTCATTAGCAGGTAGCTTATGAGCTTCATCAGCTGTGTTGAGGAGCCAGAATCTTAAACAGGTGTCAGAGGGCAGAATGCTGAGAGGAAGAGGAAGTCCTTAAGGAGGGGTGTGGAAAATGGAGGTTTGTAGCAGCTGTGGCCCCTGGGGAAAGTGCTGTGGCCATAAAACTCTCCAGACACTCGTGAAGAGAAGGAAGGAATTAATCATAGGTGGTTATAGGTAAGGAACAGCAAGGGGAATGCTACTTTTTGGAGTCACCCATGTTTGATGTAAACCTCATGGCTGTTGATCCTCTGCACAGAGCCTGATACCGGCTTAGTGCTTGGTTGTCTCAAAGCTGTGGGGGCACACAGAAAGTGCTGAGTTCCATATGGAGCATGGTTTACACCATGAATTTGCACAGTTGTACCACGGAGGTAACTGTGTTACTTCATATGTTGTGTGTCGCTTTTGAACACTAGAGTATTATTAGAATGAGGAAAGATGAAAGAGGATCAGGGAAGTGAAGATGGAAATACTCACAGACGCAAGCTCAGTTGAGGGAAAACTTGGGTAAATGTGCTCTACTTGGTATTTAACCAGCAATGGACTGGATTTATAATTATTTGGAAATATTTGAGTGATAAAATTGAATAGCAGGAATCTTTCTTTGTGTCTGTAGGGAAGAAAAAAGGTTATTTATTAATCTTCCATTAAAAAATTAGCCAGGTTTGGATTCAAACACCAGTTGCTGCTCTTCCTCCATTCCAAAAGGTAACATTGTCAAAAGCTCATGTCGTCCATGCATCTGAGTTACTTCTTAATGTGTATTGAATTTTGGCCATAATCTGAGTCACCTTTCTCTTCTACACCAGCATCATTGCATTGCAGGCACATACTGCTGGAGAAGTAGAGGAATGCTGCCATTTCCTTTCACACAGCTGCACAAGATGGTGGTAAATTGTAGTCCCTTCTAGTACAGGATGAACTTCAACCAGAATTAGAGACAAATGCTCCATTACTCTTGCCAAATCTGCGCACAACCTATACTCTTTAGAGCTGTTTTCTGAGCCTTCATGTTAGGAAGGTAATAAACGACCTGTCCGAGGAGGAGAGGTTCATGCCAGCTCTTCTTGTTAGAAAGAACAGTCGCTATTCTTATGCCAGACATTTGCAGGTTTTCCATTCTGTTCCTCCAAAAATGATGTCTCAATCCAATATATTACAGTAAAATTAGTAAGTGTGGACCTATTTTTCTCCTTAAGAAAGTTTGTAGATTTCTCAATTTGGCCAGCCTAAGGTGCATTCACTAGGAACAAACATTAAATTAACTAAAATCTGGAAGGTCTAATGAAATGGAAAATAGTGTGTCATGCAAATAGGTGGGTGTCCAGCGCTCTCTTTCCATCCTGTAATCAGTGCATAGTCAAAGTCAGCTGGTCCTCAGGCCATTTTCTAAGCTATTAAAGCCTGAAGGAAGAGAAGGTGAATTTCTCCTTGTTCCTTGCATTACCAGCCTTGTCTTCATCCTTTATAGT
The DNA here is from genome assembly GCA_036630365.1 of Acanthiza pusilla. Taxonomy (NCBI): domain Eukaryota; kingdom Metazoa; phylum Chordata; class Aves; order Passeriformes; family Acanthizidae; genus Acanthiza; species Acanthiza pusilla. The sequence goes on along the minus strand of JAXCHO010000073.1, from coordinate 33,656,268 downwards.
TTATTGCTCCCTGGTTATTGGTATATTGGAGTTAATTAGTTGGAAAGGGAAGCCTGAAGCAAAGGCTGACAGGCAGCAGAGAGGGGCAATGCATACTCAGTGTGCAAAAGAAATAAATAGAGGAAAGGAAGGATTTTGTGAGCCACAGCCAAAGGCCAGGATGGAAACTGTCAGCATATAATGGGCAATGTGAAAGTAAGTTCCTGCAGAACATTTACAGACATTCGGCCAACCTGCTAAGGAGTGAGGGTGTAGTTGGCCCAGAGTTTATTTAAGTTGACATCCAACTGACAGTTACACAAACTCAGTAAACTGTTAAAACAAAAAACAAATCAAAACAAAAAGAGAAAAATCCCCACCAGACAGATTTCAGAATCGACAGGAAGAATGTTAATGAGCACTGGTTAATGGACAGTACCAGGATACCCAGAGGCAGAAGGTGTCCAGTCGACTAGACAGAAACATTGATAATTTGTCTATGCTGTCCTATTCCTGAACAGAGGTTTCAGAGCAAAAGGCATAATAGTAAATATAAAAAGGTGGAGGGACAGATTCTCTGTTGGTATAAAAAAATATAGCTCATGTGGATTGAAACATAGCTCATTGTGGAGTAGTCATACAGTAGCCTAACAATTGTGGATACAATTCTCTGTTTTTATGGGTACTTTATCCCCTGTGATGATAAAGGACAACATACAGAAGTTTCTCCTTAGGTTTCACTGTTCTGGCACGAACGGCTGATGGACTCCCTGCTGCAGAGCAGGTGAACATCCAGAGCAGGTGTACCTTCTTCCTCACCAGTAGGTACACAGGAGGGCTGTCTCCCATGGGTTCAGGAGGAGCTTCCTTTCTGCCCTTCCACATCCCTCAGCAGCAGCAGTGACTGCTGGGTTACCTACAGCACATTCAGTGTGAGCACAAGGGATGTGGTCAGCAGGTTGATGCTGTTCTGAATTCCAAGGTAAGTTTATGAAAACACAGATAATAAGATGTAATAAAAAACCTGGCTTTAGTGCAAACAAAAATGGGGGGATACAGCTGATACAATCTAAAGCATTATGGTTATTCACAATGAAGATCAGGTTATCTGTGGCAGCACCACAAACTTTGGCCATCCTGACTTCACATTCATGTTCACAGTGCTCATCTGTCTCTTTTTGAGGTGACATTAATATTTTTTGTCACCACATCCAGTTTCTTCCCAGGTTGTTTTGACCTCATAATGCTTCCATCTGCGAAAGCTGTAGAGTTTCATTCAATCCCCCAGCTCCAGGGCAGGTTCTGCATGTCTGACAAGTACAAACTGGAGCAGAAAGAAAGACTGGGCAGGGTTAGGAAACACAGGAGCTCCATGGCCTCCAGGAAGGTCTGGTGCTTAAAGATGCTGGTGTTATCTATGAGCAAGAGCAGCTGCAACTGTTGCTACTCTTTTCTTCTCAATAGAGTTTTGAAATGTGAGCAACCTAAATGTCTATTAAGCAAAAAGGAAAATCCAAAAGAATGGTAGTGGGCCTGGAGGTTCACAAAGCTCCTAGCATGAGGAAAGAAAACGTATACAGAGCTTCTCTAAGCAGGAAGAGCAAAAGTGCAGCAAAGTCTTGTGCAAGGGGAATATGGAGACTCTGGCAAAGGCCAAGGGGAGGTGGGACATGGAATCTTTCATGGCTTTTAGCAGTAACAGGCTGAGCCCCAGCATCTGGGAACTGAGTCACCCTTGAGTCAGAGCAACTGTATTCAGTTAAAATTGTGCTTTGCTGTTGCAATCCATGGGATGCTGTTCAGTACCACTGACTGTTTTGTGTCATCTGCCCAACAAATTACTGACTGGAAGCTTCTCTTTCAATACAAATATTCCTTGCCAGCCACTGTGGGTTTCACATTTGGGGTTGGGGATTTTTTTGTAACAATTTAGGTCCTTTAGTGCTGCCAAATAAACTTTCCTTTGCCCATGTGGTGCAACATGCAGGAGAGCCATTTCTGCAGTAGTTGGCTGTAGATTACAAGGTGCTCAGGGACACAGGGGTGCTCAGCTGTACAAAGGGCAAAGACATACTGATAAAATACAGGCAGATTCCAATTAATTATCTCTCAAAGCTCCTGAAACCAAAAGACAAAAAGAGAAAAATGCATATAATGTCTAGAGGATTTGCATGCTGTCAATCTTTAATTAAGGTATCTGAGATAAAGTTCACCCTTGCAAGACAAGGCAGCAGAATGGGCATCTTGTGAACAAGGAGCTGTGTGAGAGCAAAGGGCACCTGGGCTCACAACAGCCCAGTCCAGCACTGGAGATTTCACTTCAGCTGCAGGACAGCTGGAGGAGAGCAATGCTTTGGGCTCGTCCTGCTCCTGGGCTTGTAGTTGTGTTACTATTGCTTACTGGACTGAGCTGTGACTCAAACCACCATGGAAAAAAGAGGCAGAAAAGAACCACTTATGATGAGCAGTAAGTACCATTGCTTTCAAATACATTTGTAGATATGGTGGCCTGTGAGTGCTGGTTATGGGAGAAGAATGGCTTTAATACAGCTCTATTTTACATACTCTTTGGCAGATATGTGTAACTAAATGATCTCATTTTGTTGGTTTTTTTTTTTTTCCCATAATACAACAGGCCTCGTTTATCCTCCGAGCAGGGTAATTTGGTGTTCCATGCTGGCTCCAGCAAAAATATTGAATTTAGAACTGGACCACTGGGGAAAGTAAAAATTAATGAAGAAGACCTTGCAGAACTTTTTAGTCAGGTGATATAGTTATTTTTCCTTAATATGTTTTCATTTTCATTTTTACATATTAATAGTTAAATTGTTTTCACAAGCGTTTGATGTGTTTTGTATTATTTTATTTTGTATTATCTGTATCAGTAGTCAAATATGAAAGTAAGCTATTGCAGACTTGTAAAGTAATCATGTCATCACAGAAGATAATTAAAAGATTAAACTGTGTATGTAGCAGAGCTCTCTGTATTTAAGTGGACTTTATAATAGCAAAGTTATGCAAGGACAAGGCTTTCCAAAGCTTTGGAAAAGTCAAATTTTGTTTCACATTATCTCTGTTGTTTAACTTTAGGTTAGAGAGAGTAGCACAGAGATTCAAGAACTTAAAAAAGCCACTGGTGCCTCTCAGAATGTGTCCCAGCAGATTACTCTGCTGACCTCCAAGGTGAGCCATATCTTTGTGTTATCCTCCTCCAGCATTCCCAGTTTTCCATTCCTCACACTAATAATAAACAACCAGACTGATTTTAGTGTTTCTGGACCCAGTTCAGGGAACTGGAGCAGAGTCCCTATTTAACATCAGCTCGGAGTCTGTGTTTAGTTTTGAGATACTTATTCAGAAACTCTGGAGACAATGGAAATATTTTGGTAAATCCCCCCAAAATGTCCAGTTACTGTGATTTTTCTTTGTTCATTGTCAGCATCTGTATTGACTGTATCCTCTAATATTTATGGATAAATTCTGGAAATGGACCATATATGTTTTCATGGTTGTCACACAGACATCCCATTGCATAGGTGAAATGGACTGTAGGGGTTTGCAGTGGAAAGAAAAGACCTATGGAGTATTTTTGTAATTTCCCTCTTCCTGATTTTTTTTCCCTGAGAAGATCTCTAAACCATTGCATGATTTAAGTGTCTTTTGTAACAGTACTTCCACAAGTTCCCAATAGGAAAATGCTTCATAGCCTTAGAGACCTTCCTTTAGGGAATCATGCTAATATGTATCCATCATATTCCTTGATTCAGAGTCAGTTTGCTGTTTGTGGTTACAACCCACTGAGATTTGGTGACCCCTTTCTTGGCTTTTGGTGCTCTGTCCCAGATCTCCTCACACATGTGAGGACCTGAACAATCCCACAAGAATATTCACATTCTCTCTTTTGAGCACCTGAATACATCCTTGCAAGACGGAGTCTTGCCTTGTGGAGTCAAGCTGGGACATATTTAAGCTGTCATTTTCTAAACAGCCTAAACCACCAAAATGACAGTGAATGGGGCCTCATTTGGATCTGAGTGTTAGCTGGTATCACATACCAGCTATTCTCTTTTCTCAGAGGAAAATATTTTGTTAGCTTACCGGTATCCAGCAAGTACCTTTGCGGTCACTCTCATTCCATGCACCATGTAATTTGCATTTCTTTTACAGATCCTGAGTCTTGATAACAAACTTCAAAGCTTAGAGCAGGTAAGTAAATGGGAAGCAAACTAGAGATAAGAAAAGAAAATCCCAGCCCCAAATAAATAAAGTGAGGTTTCAATGATTAAATAGCTAAATGATTTCTTTCCTCTCATACATTCCTCAGGAAAATATTTTTTGCTAACAGAAGGTAAAAAAAAGCACCAAGATTTGCAGAGGAGGTGATATGCCTTCTTACAAAATATAAACTGTGTAGGAGCCTGCATTTCTTAACAGAAAAACAGTGGTACATTCAAGAACAACAAGTAGATACCAAGGAGAAGTAAACTTTCAACTGTTGTCTGCTTCTCAAGTGAGCTTGTAACAACCCACACCTACAGGTGCCAGTAAAAACAATTGTCAGATGAATCACCCATGGAATCAAAAAGACAAGATAACTCTCCATCTAGACTCCCAGTCTGCTTCTGAAGAATAGTCTCTATTAATATTTACTTTTTACAGGACTTTTCTCATCCTAGTACTTGGCCATTCTGTGTCTGACCAATCACAGCATCTTTTTTTTTTTTGTACAAGTGTATAAGTGAAATAGCTCAAAACTTTTACAAATCAGCCTTGCTGAAAAAAAATTGGAGGGGGAATCCAAGAAAGAAGTGGGGGAGAAAATAAAAGATAAAAGAAGGTTTGTCTTGGAAATAATTGCTAGTGGAACACCAGCTAAACAGAAACCTAATTTTCTACTCTTTTCTGTCATTTCAGGACATCCAGAGGAGAGCCTGCAGTAGTAATCCTTGTGAGAACTCGGGGACTTGTGTAAACTCACTGGATGGTTTCTTTTGCCTCTGTCCCAGCAACTGGCAGGTGAGTCTCTAGCCTCCTTGATTACGTAGTGTGTATTTTAACTGTAAGGTTACATCTAGGTTAGTGTGAGTGCCACGAAGCGTGGCATTGTAGGATTGCTCAGGATAGAGTGAGTGATACTGCTGTTTGCTGAATAGCAAAGCAGTATCACTCATTGATTGGAGAGCAAGATGTTTGCTTCTCAGCAATATCAACATATGTATGTAAAAAAAAGAAGCCCAAAGCACTGGGCCAAACCCTACACTGTTACACGCAGGCGATGGCCCATGAAGTCAGTGATTCTTGGCAGTTCCCACAGCAGAGAATTAGTCTGGTTTTTGCTGAGCAGTGAACTGAACTGCGTGCCTTGCTGTTGACCTTACACAAGGATAGAGAGAGAATGGGGGAAGGGATGGATGTTTATTCAATCTTAAACAAGTAAGACCAATGGGGAGTGTAAATAATGAGTACCATTCTGAATTTTTTGAATCCAGAGGCTTTACAAGCAAATGCTTTAATGGTGCTATTACATGTACTAGAGATGGAAATGTTGTTATCTTCTTCTCGAAGGCTTTCAGCTTTTATCCCTGCAAGATTTGGGTCAAAATTGATGTGTTTTCCTGATAGAAACACTTTAAAAGAAAAATTTCTGAGTCTTTTTCTAGTTGGAAAGTGGGGGGATGACAAAAATGTGCTGTCCATATGCTTTTTGCATCTGAAATATTTTATCCCCATCTGACTGATAACAAGGGTCACAGAAACACAGCTGAAAAATAAAGTTTTGTTATTGTGTTTCATAAGGGAAGCTGTGTTGATAACAGCCCATGGTTTGTATATCTTTGAAAACTTTATTAAACATTGGGTCCATGGTTTGCTTCATTTCTCAGTTATTTGGAAAATAAACTGGTTTTCCATTTCATCTTAGGGCCCCCTGTGCTCAGTGGATGTTAATGAATGCCAGATTTTTGCTGGAACAGGATTAGGCTGCCGGAATGGAGCCACTTGTGTGAACACACCAGGCAGCTACAGGTAACTTCTCAAAACTATACACAAATATCCCATGTAGAATACTCTGCTATTTTTGTACCCCATATCACGCGTGCAGCACAAGTTCTAGAAAGAAGTCTGTTTAATATCTATGCACTATAACCCCTTGCAGTCTGAGAAAGTATAAAATCCTTACTACACTGTACACTGAGGCCCCTACAGACACAGAAGGGCCTGCAAAGCCTTGCCTGCTTGGATACAAAAGAGCAGGAGGAACCAGATCTATCACACAGCCATGCCAGGGGAGGTGGTTGCAAATAGAACACTGGCTCCAGTGACCCACTCCCCTGTTGTAGGTGCTGATGCTTTAATGGAAATTTCCTGCACCATGGGATGTAGCTGGGGCAGTGAGATGCTCATGTTGGTCTATAACCAGCACTCACCAATATGCCTACCAAGCACAGCCATGCTGCCATCGCTCCACTATCACCTCTCCCTTGAGCTCAGAGGCATTGAGGAGATGGAGGAGGTGAACAGGTTCAGCCCAGCAAAGGTTATAAGTTGGAAATCTCCTGAATATATGTTCACTTTCGATCACTGGCACTTCCAGCACACTCAGCTGGTCAGAGCAGGCTGCTAATAACACCAAGATCATGGGTTCAATCCACGTGCAAGCCATTCACTAAAGCTTGGACTTGATGATCCTTGTGGGTCCCTTCCAACTCAGAATATTCTGTGAAATCAGAAACAGTTCTGTGAAATGCCTTCATCCCCTCCAAAAACACAGGCACTGCTGAGACAGCGGCAGAGCAAGGAATGCAGAGTTCTGCCAGGCAGAGAGGGAGGAGAAAAGCTGTCTGCAGCCGGCTGACCAAGGGGTGCCTGGGCTGCCTGTGTGCTGCACCCCATACACATGAGGCCTCTGGAGCATATTCTTCTCTGGCTGTGCCCAGCTCCTTAGGAAATATGCATATGCTTACAGGGCAAGCCAGCCTGAACATTCTGTGTCTCATTCTCCAAAATGTCAAATAATCCGGTAAATAAATAACTTTCAGATATAATACAAAGCTATCCCTGTGCAATGGGAACAAGCACACTGGAAAGCATGCTTTCTGCAAAGCATTTTGTCTCCTGCTTCAACCCCCACAAATATTTGCTTGGTGTAACACTGGCTTATAGTGCTTTGTCAGTTCTTGGAAGAGCCTCAAAGGAAGCTCTCCTGGAGTGCTCTTCATGCTTCAGCATTAACACAGAGTCTGCTGAGGTGTCACTGGTGCGTGATGCCTCCTGTAAGCTTTTCTTTGATTTTAAAGGATGTTTCTAGCTTGTGTGCAACATATATTTCTTAAGGAAACAACACACAAAGCAATCTGCCTTTATTTGTTTCTAATTGTGCTCAGAGATGTACAAGTGTGTGACTAATTTAAGGTTTAAGGTTTGCCGTTCTTGCAAGTGTTATCATTGTGTTAGTGCAGTCACGATTCCCCTTTTTTTTCCTGAATGTACTTCTTGCCCTCCTTGGTACTTGCTGAATCAGTGCTTCATGAAATGAACTAAGACCTCTTCACAAGTCATCCAAACCTTAAGATTACTGCTCTTGCATTACACACTCAGAATTATTATACAGTCCCTTCTCCAAGTCCATTGTATTGCCCTCAGTCTCCCTTCACATGTTGTCTTACTTATTTCTGAGTGCTCCCCAAATGCTAAATCCATCCCCAGGCAAAGCATGACATCTCTCTTCAGCAACCATGAGGACTTTGCTGCTAAGCTTTCTGGGGCTCAGCAAGCCAGGTCACCCCACTCCTGCTCTGGAATAGTTATATACACCAGTGTGGACTGCAGGGAAGGAGAAGGGTAATATTTGACTTTCCACAGCCTGCAGAGATAATACCAGATGATGGGAAGTACCGGATTATGTACCATGAAATGGAACGTAATGCAGTCTTCACTCCTTGTTCATACTCTTTACCTGCATGCTTTTGCTGTAACTCAGGAAAGCACTGAAGTATGAGGAAAAAGAACAGGTGTCCAGGAAACACCTTCCTCAGTCAGAACCTTAAGGGGACATTGCATCAGTTGGATGAAAGGCTGTGACAGTCCCCATTTCTATCAGACTTCTGTGCCACAACCAAAATAACAGAGGCCTCATCATGTGCCATGAGCCATGTGAGAGAGCCACGGCAGTGCCAAGTAGCAGCGCATCACAATTTGGCTGAAGTGCCTTGCAGTGTGACCTACTTCTTGAAGCTCTTCTCTGAGAAACTTCAGATGGGTGGTAGATTAATCTTTGCCAGACTAAGCAGGAGGCAGTGCCATTGTTCTCCTCCTTTGGAGATGGTCAGATTGCCTTGCTGTGTCTTTTGAGCATGAAGCTCTAAATGTACTTTGGACATACAAAAGCCATCTGGTTCCCTGACCTGTTACCTCTGTGCTTGCCCAGGCCGAGCTGCTGCGCTGATGGGAAGGTGTTGTTCTGCTTGCTGTCTCTTACAATAATGAACACGCTGTCTTGCACTGCAGACTGCAGTTAAGCATTAAGCTGTTGTGGGTTTTTGAAGCCTAAGTTCATGTGGGTTCCTTGTCCTGGGTGCACTGCAATTGGCTTATCAAACTGCTATTTCAACTGAGCATGTGACACAGTGGAAGGGACAGCAGCAGCTTATTTTATATAAATTGCTCCAAGGTCCAGGTCAAGCTGCACCAGAATACCCTGATTCTAATTCTGCAGAGAAATGCTTTTATGGAGCATTTTTCATTAGGCAGCTTAAAAGCAATCCAAGAAGGGTGTGTACCTGCCATATGTCTGCAAGCTGCAGACATTGCAGCATATAACTTGAATCCAAATGAGAGTCTCACTGTCATTTTAATAAGAAGCTAGTGATCTGACAGGAGGTTTTCTGCACATTTATATCTCTTTCAGTTGTATTTCAGAGCCTCACATTTAGTCTATGTGGAAATAAAGAGCCAGGAAAAAGGGAAACATTTTTCGATGGCTTAGAAGTTCCCAATTTCAGTTCCACCACATATGTATAATGCTGCAACTAAGCTCTGCCCTATAAATAACAACGTAATGCGTCTGGGAGCTTTCAAACCAGATCCTACCAGTAGAATTCCTTCTTTCAATCCATTACTTTGTTCTCCCACCCTATCAATCTCAAATGCCACCTCCTGCCCACCACACATCCCTAAAACCTGAGGTGCTGCTGAGACAGCAGCTGCCCCTTGTTGTGGTGTGGGGGTGAAGGTACCCCACTCTCAGGGACAGGCCAAACATGGCATTTCTGCATATTGCCAGAGGTAGGATTTTAAGCACTTGTCATCATCTGAGGGTCATAAACTGAAACAGAAAGTTTAAGTGCTTTTTGACTGAAGCGGAGTTTTCCAGGCTCATATTCTGTTTAAATTTTATGTTAGAGTTTTCTTTTTTTCTGGATTTGTGCTTATGAAGGTAACAGAAGGCTGTAGATTCTCCAATAGGGCCAGACAGTCATGAATTTACACAAGTCTCCCATGATTCTTGAGTTTCTGCTGAACAGGAGACTTGCCTCTGTGCATGATTATTAGCAGGACTTTTGATATAGGTAAATAGAGGTATTTCGTAAGGAACACCCCACAGAGTGGAGAATGGCAATAAACAATCTTTAACAATGGTAGAAAGACAAAATTTTGATTTTTCTGTCCACTTGCACTATCAGCTGCTCCTGTACTCCAGAAACCTATGGGCCTCACTGTGCCTTGAAGTTTGATGATTGCCAGGGAGGATCTGAGACACTCTGTGTGCACGGCCTCTGCGTAGATGAAGAAAGAGATCAGCCCCACAGGGTAAGGAACAATGTATAAACTTCATTATACAGCACGGCATGAATAAGCAACAAATACTGCTGAGCACAACAGAACTGTGTAGCACACGCTGCTGCTGAGAAACAGCAAGAAATGCCACCAGACAATATAGCAACCTCTCTGTTGTATGAAGGATGGCAGAAAGGGTCAAAAATATCTTATGTCTTGTTAGAGATCCTTGTCACAGTATTAAATCTACTACTGCATCCGTAGGGAGCTTGGGAATATTCTTTGAATAAGTCGAGTCTTATCTGAACTATAATATTATTACTGTTTATTATTTTGGGAGTTCTAAGTTGCTAGAATATTCTACTACTTAAATGATTAAGAAGGACAAATATACTGAATCTTATTTTTCCTGGGAAAAGGCATACCAGCGGGACATTACTGCCAAGGGCCTGGAAGCTGCCAGGGCTGCCTGGTGACTGGGTGGCTGCTGCTCATCTTTGGTGCTGCTCAGTGTCAGATGGATGTGGTGTCTGACTCCATGCCCAGTCTTTCCAAGCGTCTGCACTGGGTGGATGCTAGCACACACTTGAGTGCTCTTCTGGAGCAAGCCAGCTCATTCATCTGGGCGAGAATCTGGGTACAGGGTGTTCACTCCGAAGGGACAGATGGACCATGCCAGCTTTGGCTCTTTCCACTCAGAGCAACCCTTCAAAACCACCCAGCCAAGATTGTGCTCCTTAATACTCCTATATGCCCATGCACCATTCCAGTCACAGCACATATTTTTTCTGCTTTGCTATAAAATAATTTCTCTGCTTAATTTTTAGAAGTTTCATAACTCATCACTTACTTTCTGCCCACTTTGTGTGGCAAAAGCTTTTCAAAAGGGTTCAGTGTTGGTTTAACAGTGTCTGCTCCTGTGACAATCAACAATAAAGCTCCCATTAGCTTTAATTGGACCGAAGCTAGATAAATGCTGAAATCTGGCCATTAGTAAAGTTTACTAGAGAGAAAACTGTTTTCCTAAAAGAAAACATGTATTTGCAATTTAATGTCAGTGCTGCACATTGCATAGTCTACTGAATAATTTGATTAAAAGAAAACAGAGAAGAAGGTTTCAAGTTGCTTACACTGATCTGTTTGCCCCAGTTAAAAAGCAAGTTGATGACTTTTAATTATGTTTATGTACAGCTCATAATTTATATTATTTTCTTTGGGACCTTTGGGGTAAATTACAAATTTCTTTTATGAACATAATGAATGAGCCTAAGTTGCTTCCATAATCTGAATAATTCAGAGGAAGAAATAGACTGAGAAAACTACTGAAGCAACTTACCAAACAGACAAAATGTGCAATTCATGTAATGCTCTGAAAGCTTTCTTGCTATAATTTGAAAGTAATTTCATAGAATTAACTCTCCCTGCCTTTTTCTTTACTACTGCAAATGTCTTAAATATGTAATGTGATGTGTTCTGTGGCAGCCCAAGTACCACTGTATCTGTGACACTGGCTGGATGTCCCCTCCTGGCAGCCCTGCCTGCAGTGCTGATATAGATGAATGCGGCCTCCCTAATCCTCCATGTTCACAGGATCCACTTGTGCAGTGCCACAACACTCCAGGCTCCTACACATGTGGTCCCTGCCCCACAGGTATCTCATCTTTCCATGTTCTCACAGTGGGATGGGTGGCAGGAGGTACTACTGCAATGTATAATAAGCGCAGATGCAGGATCCAGATGAAAGTAACTCCATGAAATACTTTGGTCTGTGTTCTAGGGAATAAATGCTTGCATGTTATGTCTTATCTAGATAACACAGGCAGTGGATTCTAATGCATGATTTATCTTATCCTAAACTGAGTACCTGAATAGGTCTGATGTCTACAGGTATCTTCATGTCCATCATGTCCTATGACCTTCACGTAAAAGGTCTGCAGCACTTTCACATCTGCATGTTTACTGCCCTAAGGCAATATAAAAATCTGATTGTCCCCTCAAACCATATAACCTATGATTACGCTTCCTGGGTTGGGCAGGTGGTGTCAATGGGAGGAGTTTTTTAAATATTTAACTGAAATACATAATAAAATAAAATAAATAAAGCCCACAATAAAGCTTAGCTGCAAATTGTACACATGTGTACTAGACCAGAACTGTATCCTCTTCAGGTAAAAGTGTATTTGAATCTGGAATATCCAGAATATAGTTAAAATAAAACATTCTTGCACAAACATCTCCACACTGTTGTTTGTAACCTAATTTTCAGACCAGTATAAATCAGTTGTGAGACAGACAGGTCTACTGTTGTGTTAATGAAGTGCAATTCAGTTGTACTCTATGAAAAGATTTGGTCAAAGAAGAAACCAAAAAGACCAGGCATTTTCTTTCTAATGTCTTTTCTGTGCTGCTTTTTAGGCTGGCAAGGAAATGGCTACACTTGCCAAGACATTGATGAATGTGCAACTAATAATGGAGGCTGCTCAGTTGTACCAATGGTTCAATGTATCAACACAGTTGGATCATTCCGCTGTGGGCTCTGTCCACCAGGTAAAATGGATTTCTTGTTGGTAATACTATGGAAGGGCTTAAAAGATGAAGATTCAACACATCTGAGCATGTTTTGGGGTGGATTTAAGAAACTGAAAATTTGCTTTCTAGAAGAAGTATCACATACACAATATGGTAATACAGAATGCAGAGTCCAAGTATATTCAAACTGCTTCAGCTATTAATGAATTGCATAGAGTATGCCTCTAAAGATGATCCTCTGAAATGTGTTTCACTCGTAGTAGGTAACGGTTTTCGGTGTTAGAGCCTTGATTTGGTGAAGTACTCCCTTTACAAGATCATTAATGGGAAACAAGGATTGCATAATTATGATAGTAATTTCATTGTCTGTATTAATTGAAACAGTATCCTGTGTGCCATAAATCAGCTGAATAGTCTGTAGTAAAAAAAGCCTTGATAATTGTCACGCTCTGAATGCTGTCTGAGAAGGCAGTGTTTCCACTGCAGTACAGGTCAAGCAGCAGAAGTTGCTACTTAGGTTTTTATAATTTGTGGTTTATGATTTAAAATGCTTTCTGAAATGCATGGTATCAATACTGGAAATATAGCAGGAAAAGTCTTTTTAATTGACTTTTTGATTGCTATTTAAATGGCACTAGGCTGCAGGTTGTAAAGACACCCAGTTATTGAGCGCTGAAGGGGTATCACCATGCTGGAAACGTGGCCTCAGACAAGTTTTGATGATGTCATCTCTGGCCATAAAGAGTCATGGTGCAAGGCTTTTGTCCTCCTGAATGTCCTAAAAAGAACTGGGTGTTGTGTTTGAGATCCAAGGGCCACTCTGGTGTGCAGGAGGAAAAAGCCTGGACTTGATCAGGGCTGACTGGGTGCAGATGTGTAGGGAGGGCAGCACATGGTGGCTGAGAGACATGGGCTTCTATGGCCTCACTGACCTCACCTGTACTTGGCAAACACTAATATATCTTTTTTTCCACAATCATGGAAGTATTTATTTACTGTCAGTATCCATCCCTGCAATGAAGGAGCCACAATAAATATGCCAGGTTTTACCTCCGCAGCTATCTCAAGTCTTTCTTTTTAACTGCAGGAGGCTATGATTTTACACCATGAATTAGTGTTTTGCTCACCATTTGATTGTTTTACTCTCGATTCTCAAAGAACATAGTTACAAACTAACTGAGATTTACCTCTGAACAGGTTATGAGGGAGATGGACGAAGATGTACCCAGGTTGATATCTGCTCAATAAACAATGGAGGGTGCCATCCTTTGGCCACTTGTACCTCAGCTCCAGGTACGATGCTTTCTTAAAAACTGTAAGGTAATACCAGTGTGAATCTCAAGGAGGACCTGGTTAGGGTGAATCCACTTTGTAGCAACATATCTATATTGCAGCCCCTTCTCCACAATCAGTTTTGCCTCACCCAAAGGACCTTACAGGCAGGTTAGCTAAAGCCAGCAGACTTTTCCACAAACACTGACAGAAGTAGGTTTAGGTTCCACCAAAAAGAAGACTTTATCCTAAAACCGTGGAGAACTTCCCCATTTCTCTGTGATGCAGTTTTCCAATTATACAGCTGCTTTTACTATTCCCCTTCCCACAAATACCCTTTGACTATGCCCACCACTTGCCATGAAGGTGACCTTGGACCCTCAAGTACCCATAGCAAAAAAACCCACTAGGGCTCTTTCCATGGTCACACTGGGTACTGACCAGGGAAGGTGTCAAAAGACCAAATAAGTTAGAATTATATAAAGACTCTGCTTCAAAATGTCAAGGACATTTACAGACATTGGTATTGTCAGTGTGACATAAGATACGGAAGGTAATTTAGTCTGTCTTATCTCTCAAGGGCCGATGGCATTTTGTTCCTGCACGTCTGGGTACACTGGAAGTGGATATGGGCCAAATGGGTGCTCTCCTCTCAGTGACATCTGTCAGCTGCAAAACCCTTGTGCAAATGGGCAGTGCTTGGTAAGTGCTGGGCTCCTCACACTTAGTGACACTCTTGTGTAGGTAAACCCAGTCAGGGAAATTGGTGAGACTGAAGGCTGAGTGCAGACATACTAATGGGAATGAGGCAAAGTCAGTGGGGATTGCAAGATCTATGGGTATACCTGGGGAAAGCTAAATGTGGTTCAGGGCACACAGGCTGTTTCTTTGTGTGCAAAGTAGAGGTAGCAATCTTTGCACTAATGACCTGAGAAGTTCTGTCTGGTAGCCCAGGCTAGCCAATGGACTGCTAGTGCTGATGGGGGAAAGCAATTTGAAAGAGCCCTTCAAAGAAATAACTTAATAGAAAAAAACCCAAAGAGATAGATAAACTGATTATCCTTTATGTTTATTTTGGTATTCACCAGTGACCATGAAGGCCAAAAAATTTCAAAGGTTTTATTTCTTTACTCCAATATCTCATCATAAAATAAGTGTAAATATCAGTCTTTCTGCCGTCTCCATTGATTTCTTTAGGTGATTCATGCTCACAATTAATTTGATATTTTATACCTGTAGGCAACAGTCTCTGGCTATTTCTGCCTGTGTAATGCAGGCTGGACAGGCACTAATTGTACAGAGAACATTGATGAATGTATCAGCAACCCATGCCAGAATGGGGGGAGCTGCACTGATGGGATCAATGGCTACACCTGTGAGTGCACCAGCGCCTGGACAGGACCACAGTGCCAGACTGCCCAGCAAGGTACAGCCCGAACCTCCTCCCCTTCCTCCCGTCCTGGGAAATGGGACACCAGGCTTCAGCCAGTAGATGCTTGAATTTGGGATTAGTATGTGAATAAGAACTGAGTTGTGATGGGAAAATCAGCCCTATGTTTGGTGGATTAGAGGTCCCAACCCAAATTCCCTCCAAGTCAGAGTTTTCCATGATCTTCATTTATAGCTGTTTTGTTTAGCAGTAGGAACACAATGATGAAGTTGATCTGCAGGCCCACTGGCCTTGGCTAGATGCCAGACATCCTAAAATCAGATCTCTGTTCCCAAGAAAGTGGCTTGGTAAGCTGGTTGGGAAAGAGGATCTGGTATAAGGAGAACAAGAGAATATATTGATATTTCTCTTTTGTGCATTATTATTTCATTTCATTTGTTGTGAAGCTGAGAGCTCCTGATGTTCTTAGTTAAAAGTAAAAGAAGATTTTCAAACAGAAATTTAATGAAAGAAATGTTAGCCATGAAAATGGAGGACTCTCTATTTTATAGTGACTGCAAGGTCTTGCCTTTAACATTTCTTCTTAATACCACTTTTTTTGTTTGTTTGGGATTTTTTTGCCATTAATTTTAATTAAACAAGGTCAGGATAGTATTACAAGTCCAGTGTCCCTGTGACAACAGGAGTGGCTCTTTTTTGTTGTAGATTGCTAAGAAGAAAGAAAATTAAATTTTAATGTAATACAGAATGTAAAACTGCCACTGATCCCCTGTGAAATCGACTCTACTTTAGAACTATTTTAGGCTTTTTTTTCTGTTTTTCTAAAGTATCTAGCTAGTAATGTTTTATTATTAAGTCCACATGGGAAAAATTCTTATTTTTAGCCATTCATAGTGAAGGGATAGAAAATCAGTTTTTAGGCAGTAAGAAGTTATGGTGTACCAACTGTTCTTTTAGTTTCTATCAATGAAAAAATAGTGTATTTTATTGCAAGAATTTTGAATCTGGTTGAAAAATGGTGAGATGCTTTAGACAGATGCCTTAAATAAAAATGCTTTAAAATAAAATTATATTCTTTTTACCACTTCTTGAAATAAAACAGTTTGCTGAGAATAGACTATATATTTGGAATCCATTTAATGTTAAACTACAGCGGCTTGGTGTACACTGTAGCTATATGAGCATTGTATTTTGGTTGCTTTATAGTCACATTTTTTGTAGCTGTTTGGGGTTCTCAGTTCCCATGCATTGAATTGTTCAGTGAGAGAAGAGACCAAGGTATTTCATGAGAGGGAATATCAGGCTCAGAAATCTGACCAAAAAGAATAAGTGGAACAACAAAATCTCTTGAGGATAACTCCTATGATGCACCACTACTGAGAAAGATTATTTTACATCATGTTAACTTCAAAATGCAAAATGAAGTTTCATTGTAGGGGAAAATTAAGAGATTCAATCTGGAGCTATCCTTTTGGAAACAAAGCAGTTTATGGACACTATCGTGAGACAGAATCAACATCTTCTGGCAGTATCCACATGTTCCAGCTGATACTCTTTGTTCTTTTCCCAGGAGCTATTTTTCTTTCAGGGAATTCAGGTTTTTTTGAGATGTCATTCCACTTGAGACGAAGTCCTGAAGAGCCTTTAATAGAAGTATTTTTCAACATTGTTTTAAATGTTTAAGAAGCAAAAGCTGTGCAAAAAAAGTTAGGGTTTGTTTTAGTCTGTAGAGTAATAGCACAAAGTAATCTGTTTAATTTTTTCTCTCTCTCTGCAGTTTGTGGAGGATACCTCTCAGGCTCCAGGGGGACTTTCAGCTACCCTAACAACCCACACAGCCAGTGGTACAGCAGTGGGGTCAGCTGTGTTTGGGTTATTGAAACTAATCCCAACAAGGTAAAACAGAGTTCAAGTTAAAGAAACCTTCCATCTGCAGGACCCCTGAGCTTATCAGAGCAAATATGATTGTCATCATGCTACATGTGTTCCAATGTTGTGATCCAATCCTCTCAGAATAAATAGTTTTTCAAAAGAATAAGATTCAGATCCTTACAAGCCTTCAGGCTCCTTAGCCTAAGAATTTGCCTGGCTTAGATTTTCCAGAATTTTTCTATGCAGCTAAGGGTTAGAGTTTATTAACCTACCTCCAGCTACAGGAGGGAACTGTTCTACATTGCTTTTTCATGTGATCTGTGAGTAGCTGCAAGAGGAAAGCTCTTCTCTGATGGGCTCCACAGTTGCTTCCTGAGCTAAATCAGTTGATTGTGGGTTTAATCCCCAAATGGGCTGTTCACTTAAGAGCTGGACTCAATGATCTTTCCAGGTCCCTTCCAGCTCAGACTATTCTGTGATTCTGTGACCCCAAAACAACTTCACGTTTCTGATCTCTGAATGCAGAAATGTAGAATGCTGTATTCGTTTTGTCAATGGCTTTGTGTAATAACAGCATTTGATTTTTTTTTTAAGGATTAATTTTTAAATGTTGCACTCAAATGTATATTCTGATTCTGATCTGCAACTAACAGTTCCACTTGCATTATAAATAACAACTACAAAATATACTTTGTACTTTAGCCTGAAATTTCTTACTTCAGAACTAAATATTTGGTCTATTTTTGACATTTTGTGGAATGAATTGTTTATAAATCAGTGCTTAACAGTGGTTTACACAGCATTATATATGTATATGTATGTGACATATCTTCAACTTTAAGCCTGGGAGCCACTGCTGTCTTCAGCAGAGCATATTAAAGAACATCAGTGAAGAATCTGAAAAACTTAAAGCTGTGCATGTCATTAAGTATCCAGAATGACACGGATTCTGTATGTGCAAAACAAGATCATTGAATCTATTAATGCCCATTACAATACTTTCAACCATAGCAAGGATGGAAAATGCTAATTATCTGATGAAAAAATTGCCATGGGAAACTTGGAAAAAGGTACTTTATGTTGTATTTCAAGCTTTTCACATGGCTTGAAATTTACACGTATATGTATTTTGCACATGTAACACATGCAAATGGTTTCAATTATTAGTTTACAGAAATAACGGTCTTTCCAGAAAACGTCACTGATTTAATTCTTCTCTGTGTGTCTATCTTCTCTCTTTCCTTTTGACCCTTAAGTTTCTTTAATATCCTCTTCTGTCCTGGAACACTTCAGGAAATGGCACAATGGCCCTAGAATTCACAGATTCTCACAGTTGCATGAATATATATGTCTGCTCTGTAACGTTTCGGCATAGACAGTGTCTCAGCAGATGGGAAAAAGAGATTTGTTGTTTTCTTGCTTCTGTTAGATTCTGCGTGTTACCTTCCCAATCTTCCATCTGGAGACAAGCAATGAGTGTAACTCTGAATTCCTTCAAATCCATGATGGACCTTCAGCATCAATGCACATGCTGGGAAAATACTGTGGCTTCCTAGGTCCTGCAGAGCTTTTCAGTTCCCACAACTCTCTGTATTTTTGGTTTCACTCAAACCACACCATTACTGGAAGTTTTACTGCTCATTGGGAATCTCAGGATCCTGGTAAGTTGATGAAATGCCAAACATCTTCATGGCTTTGGAGTAAAATGAATTATTTATTTCCTTTGATTAGGAAACAATAGGAACAGAGGGACAGTATTTTACAAGGGAAGGAGTCTGAAATGTAGACATATGTATCACTTGAAAATATTTAAACTCCAACTCTAGGCTTCTGCATGAATGTGTTTCTGCTGTTTTTTAAGGCTGCTTTACACCTCCTATGAGGAATTCCCCAAGGAGCATATGTTCCTGGGGATGACATTCATCTGATCAGTTCCCTTTTCTCACACAAGTATGTAGTACTTTGAGCAAGCAACATAATGGGGTTTTTGCCACTGACAATTTACAATAGCCTAAAGATTCCAAACATGATAGATTCTTAGGAATTTGATTTTAAAGAGTATGTGACATTTTTGGTATGATTTGTTGTACATTTCTGCCTGAATTTTTGGTAATGCCACTTGGGAGATTTTCCCAGATGGCCTGGCAATGCATTTCCAGAGATAAGCTTCAAATAATCTCATGTAACATCAAGGTAACTTCAGTGTTCTGTGTATTATCTAGAAGCAAAATAGGGCATTGTGTTATGTCTTGAATGAACCATAGAGTAAAAAACGTGAAGTTTCCTTATTTCTAGAAATATTTCTTGAAGTGCTTTTAATGTGATTTTTGGTAGGTTTTTTCCTTTCAATTGTCATTATTAGATTGATAATTAATAATTGACAAATACGAATATTGAAAAGTGAAGTCAGATCTTTTGGGGGAAAAGATAGCACTATCAAAAAAAGCAAAGAGAACAGTATAGATGTGATTCTAGCTATTCCTGAGGTATAGCACATTATTTACTCATCCCATTCCCAACTGTTGCACTGATGCTATTACAGGTGTATAAAACCACCTTGCTTTTAATTAAATTTTCCTTTTTTTCCTTTTTAATGGAGATAGCCTTGTGCTAGGATAAAAAATGGGGACTATTTACAAAGTACAGAAATTCAGATTAATTTTGTAAATCCAATCAATACACAGTGCTTCTGATTATTCTTCTTAAGAAATATTCATCATAATTGGGAAAGAATCTTTCTTTTACTGTGCAAATCAGGAAATATTTGGAGTTGTTTTAAAACTAAGTTGCAGAATTAACAGCAAAATTTAAAGAAAACTTTCTGTTTTGTTTGGCTTGATCTTTGGTTTTTAATTTATTCTGACCCCTAAGTGGTACCTAGTTTTGACATTACAGGACAGTTCATCTTCTGACCCGACATGTGGTGATGAAGACTGTTCTTTCATGTCTCTTTCTGTTAGAATGTGGTGGTAAGCTGACAGGTACTTACGGCTCAATAAGCTCTCCAGGATATCCTGGTAACTATCCTGTAAACAGAGATTGTTTCTGGACCATCTCAACCAGCCCTGGCCTCCTCATCACATTTGCTTTTGGCACACTGAGCCTAGAACACCATGAAAACTGCAATTTTGACTATTTAGAGGTAAAGTATAATTGTGAGTCATGACAACATTTCATGGATATGTTATTGCAAAACAAGATATTTCAAAACTTTTTATGTACAGAAGGAGACTGTTTAAAATTTAATCCTGGGTTGAAATGCTCATTTGTATTTACATATTCCAGCCATCCATGCACAGAGACAACAGGATAGAAAGGGGATGAGAACCTGTTTCACTGAAGCTGGTAGAAGACCTGTGACTAAAAGGGATTGGATTCAGGCCAAATACTTCATGGGAAGCTTTCACTTTCTTACAAAATTCAGTCTCCAAACTCCTTGTCAAATGTCAGCTCACAGAGAATTCATGAGCCTGAGGGAAACTGTTCAGGAAAGGGATCTAAGACTAATAGATTCATATCATAGCTCACAGAGCAGTCCGCCTCTTGACGTGTGAGCTTAGGGCTTTTTGTCAAGTGTGACATAACATTTACAGAATTCACCAATACGTATTCATGGAAATGAGACGCCGGTTTGGCATAGCATGTGCAATGCAGAGCACGATTTCAAGAAAACATTTCAACAGTGGATCTCCTGATACTTTCTTTCCATTTTGCAAAACACTTGATGATTCCCAGAAGCAGCATCACAGCTATGCTGGTGGAGCTGTTTCTTGGTTCCTGTGTGTTTGGAGGAAACTTCCTATGAGCTTTGCCTCCACCCACAATACCTCTGGGGCCTCCAGGATAACTTAAGGAGTGTTGGTACTGTACACAATTGGCACACATCTGATAATCCTAAATGTTGATCTGCCATTCTGTCTAGATCCGAGATGGTCTTCGTCCACAAGACCCTGTCCTTGGTAAATACTGTAGCACTGGATCTCCACCCCCACTCCGAACCACTGGTCCATATGCATGGATTCACTTTCATTCTGATGACTTAATTACTGATAAAGGTTTCCATATTCTCTATACAACATCTCCTGGTAAGTAAAATACTCAGGATTAAGAATTGGTCTGCAACATTCTCAAGATAGAGCCAACAGCACATAATGTAATTAACACTTGCTCTTTAATAATATAGTAATTGTTTTTTTTTTTGCAGGCAACGTACAGAGGAAGCCTGAAAAGGAGTTACTGTACTTATGAATATCTCAATTTTTTTTTTTCTTAATATAGCGGATCCAAGTTGTGGAGGAAATTTTACAGAGAGTGAAGGGATTATCACATCCCCTTTCTGGCCTAACCCTTATATCAACAGCCGACAATGTATCTACATTATACAACAGCCAGAGGATGAAAAAGTATTCCTCAACTTCACCCATGTGGAGCTGGAGAGTCACAGTGGTTGTTCAGCAAATTATATTGAGGTGATTCCCTTAATGAGTTGATATGAAATTTTGATTACATGTGTGTACAAGAACATGTACAACTTCTGTCCCAAGGGCCACTGCAGAAATAGATGTTAATCAAAGGATTAAGTATACGAATTTATTAGTGTCCAAAAGTCACAGGGGCTGGAAGAGCAGTATGTTGCATTTGGAGTGAAACAAAGATAAGAGAATGACAGTATCTGTCTAGCTAACACTAATTCTTAATTGTCTGTACATGGTTAAGGGGGAGTTTGGACTTTTGGTAAATGCATGTCAACTGCAAGAAAAATTGAATTAATGCCATAGTCACTATGCAGCATTTTATGGATTCATGGAGTCATATGGACGATCTTGTTCTGACACTAAAAGGAAAAATACCATATAAATGTTTATAGATACATTCCCAGGGAAGTGGTTGAGTTACAATTCCTGGAGGTATTTAAAAGATGTGTAGATGTGGCACTTAAGGACATGATTTTGTGATGGGCTTGGCCATGCTCGGTTTACAGCCGGACTCTACGATTCAGAGGTCTTTTTCAACCTAAAGGATTCTATTATCCTATATACATATATAAAGCCGGGAGTTTATTGTTGCCCTAACTGAACTATCACAAGTCTAATTCAAGAATTGTTATTAGTCTAAATCTAATTGTCAAAGAAAACATAATAGTACAGTTAGAATGTTTCTATATGGAAAATGTAATAATAATACAGCAGTAGTATCAATACCAACCGAGATCCACTTGGGGTGACTTTTATGTTTGCTTTTACCCCTAGCTCTCTCTTCATTGGCGTGCAATTTCATGTTACATACAAATTTACAACTGTAGGGTGCCTTTTAAGTACATGAGATAGCATGTTTCCATGTTCTTTGTTATCCTAAAGCCTGATTTTGCCCAGCTGCTGGTCTGCACCCTGTGAGCTGGCCGTGGTGAGGGCCGGCGCGGTGCTGTGCAGGCCAGGGCAGGCCCCGTCCCACCGCCCTGGCCAGGGAGTGGGGCAGCCTGGGCCTTGGGCACCCTGCCTGAGGCCAGGCCGGGGTGGGGCACACACACGAAACCTGGCTCAGGAGAGCCCCTGGCGGGCAGGGCAGGGCAGGACTGTGGGGAGACAGAGATGGGCCAGGCTGCAGGTTTGCTGGGGCAGGGACTGACGGCCCTGGGGCGCTGCCATGGGTCCTGGGCAGTGGCAGGGCGTGGGGCCCCGGGGAAGGCAAGGCTGGCCCCAGAGAGCCATCGTGGTGCCCTCAGGGCCTAACAAGCTCTCTATGTTGGTGGCCCATGCCTTTTCTCCTATCACCCTGTCCCCATTCTCCTTTGTGTCATGCCCCGACTCACCATGTCTCAAGGCCTCTGCTGCCATACCCAGCCTGTATTTCTCCATAGAGTCATAAATACCTCATCCCACATGGGATGTCTGCTGGGTACCACTGTCTGTGTGAAACTGTGCCTGTGCCGTGCAGAGCTAAACAGAAGTAAAACAAACTGAGTGCAGTCAGGGGCTGATTTGAGAAGGTGCTGCCACAGCTGAAACGGGACAGAGCCATCCCTGCGGCCCCAGAGCAGGGCCCAGCACTGCCAGCCATGCAACTCAGTGGCAGCGCAGGTTTGGTTTTGTGTTGAATCTCTTCTTGACCAGGGAGGAACAGGCCCTGTGAGCTCTGTGCTGTTGGTCTATTTTTAAAAGATGTTATTGTGCTGGCATCGTTCCCTTCTCTCCTCCTGTAATTCAAAGACCTGGGCTGGAATGAAGTGTAATTAGTTTCTGAAATGAGAGGGGAAGTGTGTTTAATGAAAACAGACAGCTTTTGTTTGTTTGGCCTGCTACTCCTTTTGCCTAATTGCTGGCAGAACAGCAGCTAAATTCACAGCAGCCGGAGAAACAAAACGATTTCTGTTGAACGCCATCGGTTTCTATTAGTTCAGCAAGGCATTTACCTCGCTGTTTGCTGATCGGTCACAAGCTCTTCAGTTTCCCTCTGCTTCAGCCCTCCTCTTCTTCCTGCCCTCTTACTCTGTGGCTCAGCCCAGAGCAGAGCAATGGGACCGACATTTTCTGGCTGAGACAGTCAGTAAAACAAAAGTACTGTGCTCTGTTATCAAGGCGTGATTTTTCACATGTGCTTTTCTAAAATACTGTCCCACTGGGTTTTATATTGAAGTTCAGCTAGGGAGATAGCTTTTGGGCGTTTAATTTACTTTAAAAGTCACTTTCCAAAAATTCTTTTGTCACTTTGGAAAGGTGCAGATTATTCCATTCCCTGACTATACCAGGAGATCTGTAGACTTTCCACAGGGACCAGACGCAGCTCACAGCACTTGCTCAAGGAGGGATGTTTAGTTTCTTACTAAGGAAGGCATCTGCAATAAGTAAATAGAGACAATAAAATTTAATTGAGAAAGGCTGTGACATGGTGATGGCGGAGGTAAGATGTTAGGCAGGGCAGCTCCTTTTCTATGCCATCCTTCTAACTGGCAGTAGGAGATATTACTCACATGGTTTAGAGAACCTGTTTTTTTATCGCTACTCACTGGACTTTGTAAACCAAAAATGTAAGAAGAATCAGCTCAAGAAAAATATGCAAACTCCTGTGAATTACATTTCTGGAAGCTTTCACTGCTTTCCAAAGATTTAGTAAATATTTTGGCACAAATTTTGATGTCAGCTTCTCTGCTGTAAATCCAGAATAATTCTGTCACCTTAAACTCAAGTTCCAGGGACACTGGCAATATCTGTTAGTCAGAAAGCCATCTCACCACCTTGAGACTGCCAAGCTGGGCAAGCAGGCAAGCCGCTGCTGGCTCACCAAGGCACCCATGAGGGTTCCTTGCCTTCTCTCCCAGCCTGTGGATGAACATAGCTGAGGAAGAAAGAATTGGTGAGGAGAGGGGACCTGAAAGATGGATGATGCTTTGCCAGTGAATTTTCTGGAATGATTGTTTGGGGTTAGCGGCATACAGATGCATTTAAAAGCAGTCCTGTGTACATGAACTACCACCACTTTTACAGCAGAAAAAGGTGTTTTGTTTTCAGGAGAATCTTTGGGACAAAAATTGCATTTTTTTTGCTTGGGCAAAGAACAGAGGACCTGTCTTTTGGACCTCAGGTTGTTGTTGCCCACTTGGAATAAGATGGGCACCTCAGAGATAGACCAGGGCTTTGCCTGGTTGCCTGGATGTAGCTGGTCTTGCTTACAGATTGAGGGTCTGAAGTTTTGAGGTACAAATATCTCTTTCCCATCTACTCCCCCTGATTATCAGGATTTATAATTAACTTTAGGGGAAATATATAAGATTCATTTATCCTTTGATTAGCAAATTGATTGAGGTCAGTAGGAAAGCTGTGCAGAAGGTAAAAGCTGGATTCCCTGATATAGAGTCATTGCCATTATCATGCATCGAACCCTTCAGATAAAGTAGTGAAAAGATGTCAGCATGCCTCTTTACTGTGCTAGGGACTTAGATCTGCATCTCCTGTTAGTGAGCTGTCTGGCTGCATTGATGTATGGATGTGATGGGACAGATGCTTGTTCTGGAGAAGTGCCATTGAAAAATCACTGGAAACTTCATGGCCAGAGCAAGAAAATCAAAAATACCTCCTTTCTCCAGCAGATCTTTGTGCTGGCAAAAATTTCACAGCTATCATTGGTGAGCACCCTACCTGTCTCTTTCATACTAAAGGTGTCACTTTTGGAAACATAGGCCCAAATAGTGATAAAACTGTGGTTCATAGAGAAGATCTGTTTCATCCTAATGTTCTGTGGCAGCAGCATATGTTTGTATCTTCTGTGCTGATCATCTCATTTTTCCTTTGAGCTCTTGTAAGTCCTGTGCTTGTGCTAGTTATCTCTTAAAAATATGTAAAACAGTTACTCCTTTTGTTATTTAACAGCTCTTGTGAGATTATAATTTATCTGGATATCAGATCCCAATGCTTTAATGAACTAACACTTTTCTTTATTTTTTCCGATGACTAGGTTCGAGACGGTGACAGTGAGATGTCTCCTCTTATTAGAAAAATCTGCAATAATACACTCATGTCTCCAATCACTTCTACCAGCAATGGTCTCTGGATCAAATTCAAGTCTGATGCTTCTGTGCAAAGAACTAGCTTCAGGGCTATTTATCAAGTTGGTAAGAAGAACTGGTCACTTGCACGGGGAACTTGCCTGTCGTTTGGACACATTCAGTCATTTCCATGCTATATTATTCATGTATTAGGCTAAACACAAATTTCAAAAGAAAGAACAAAATAGAGTCAATTTATTTGTTTAAAAATATGTCCGCAGTAGGTGTGCTGCAGGCACTCCTAGCATATTTGTAAACATTCTCTTCATTGCTCCTGAGCATGAGATGAGCTCAGTTGGTTGGAGCATGGTGCTGATAACAGCAAGATTGTGGGAGCCTATCCTCATATGGGCCATTCATTTAAGAGTTGGACTAGACAATCCTTGTGGGTCCCTTCCAACTCGGAATATTCTATGATTCTACTAATGACGTATGACTTACTGCTGACATGCTGAAGATGTTATAGCTTCAATTCTGCCTAAGTATTTTTACTTTCACTTTGGCTGTCTTTTAGTTCTTCACCACCAACAAGTCTGTCTGTGTCTGTGAAACAAATGAGTCAAATACATTCGTTTTCATGGGCCCAGTTTGGTCTTCTGTACAAGCATGTTTATGGCATACCTACAGTAATTTGTTCTTTTAAATATGTTCTTTATACTGCTTGAGTGGTCTGTAGTAGCTTCCTTAGTAAGATAGGGGTTTAGGGTTGGTTTTCCTCTAATTTCATGGTGGTATTTGATACACATCATACATCATAGTTATGATACATTCCTTGAAATCATTCATCACAAGTACTGATTCTTGGTGTCTCTTTGCAGCCTGTGGAGGTTCCTTGTCTGGAGCAGGCACAATCCATTCACCTTATTACCCCAGGATGTCCCCTCACCCAAAGACTTGTGAGTGGATCATCTCCCAGCCAGCTACCAAAGTGGTGATTCTTAACTTTGTCGACTTTGACATTCGAAATACAACCACTTGTGATTCAGACTACATTGAGGTAAAGAATAATACACATATACTATGAATAGTAGATACATACCTTCTAATACTCATCTCTACCAAAGCAGAAGTTCTTGACAGGCAGGCACTTCTTCCAGCAGTCACAGAATCTTTTCCAGCTTCATAATGGGATCCCAAAGCTTTTCTTGGTCCTCCAAAGATGTTATGACTGTTTTGATAACCAGAGACAAGTCTCAAGTGTCTTTAAGCAGACAGGTCTGATTTGGGAGGTTTATGTGCCACTTACTGCTGAGGGTGTAAGATCTCATCTTTTCTCCATCTGACATGCTTTGTGTGGGACAGTGCTCCTCTGATAGGCATAAGGTTGTATTTTATGTGCCTGTAGTAGAAACCACACTGAAGAAAGGGTAGGGTTGACTTGCTAAAAATCTCTTACATAGTTCTTATGAATTACTTTATGCTTAATACTTGAATGTAATAAAAATTTCTATAGGATATTTTGAACACACTGTTCTTCAGGTCAGAGATGGCAACAACGGAGACTCTCCTGTTTTGGGGAAATACTGTGGTACAGCTGTACCCTCCATGGTGCAATCCACACGGAACAATCTCTATATCAAATTCAGAGCTTCCTCACTTACCAACCTCGGCTTCAGAGCTGAGTACTGGCCTTTAGATACAGGTAAGGGTTGTTTTACTGTTTTCTGTGTAGAGTGTTGGGACATTCCCACACACTGAAAAGAACTGGCAGTCAAGTTTTATGATGGTGTAATGGGCGATAAATTCTGAATGAGTTACCATGTAGTATGCATCAAGGAAGAAAGACTATGAAATTTCTGAAAGAAAAGTAACCACTTTTACAAGTGCCTAACTCTTTTTTAATGAATATATCATTTAACCTGACATTTTAAATCCCTGCAGTATGTGGAGAGACTCTCACTGGACCATCAGGAACCATTACAAGTCCTGGTTATCCAGATGTCTACCCCCATGGGATTAACTGTACCTGGATTATCAACATTCAGCCCGGCTATCTCATCCGCCTGACCTTCACTTCATTTAACTTGGCATTTGATTATGGTTGCAGAAAGGATTACCTAGAAATATATGACAACACCACTGTGCAAAAATTGGGAAGGTGAGTATGTCCATTAGCCTGCAAACCTGAATTACTGTGGAGTGAGCACTGTTCTGTAGGTCTTGACTTTCAATTTGCTTCCTTTAGTTTTGTGTATAGATTATTTTCTCTTCATCACAGAAACGATAGCAGCAATTTGTCTGCTAGGATAGTAAAGACAGCTTGCTTTCCTTGACCATGGAATGAGAAGCATGTTTAATAAATGGGAGAAACTAAGTTCTGTCAAAATGATAGCTCTTTTAAGGACAGGTTTCAATAGCTGTCTTTGTCCCGCTCCATTAACATTTTGATTTATGGAAAATAAATTGAAAAACATTAATATATCTCTGCCCAGAAAAGATATGATTTTAAAGACTTGAAGAAGTGGAAGTAAGATTACTTAAGAGGCTGTACGTTTGGATCTCTGCAAAAACTAAACCACAATCTGCATTTTATGGCATTTAGTTTTCACTTTCTCCTGATACAAGATTTTATCTTAGGGAAGAAGATTTTCTTTTATTCCACTTCTCTGGTTTTCTTGCTGCCCTATAATTCAAGAACATTTGAATTACTTGGAAACAGTATCCAGCTGCAGCTATAGACTGTAAAATAGTTGGCTTATGTGGCAGTATTTTGGAAAATAAGGAGCAAATGACTCTCATAATAGAGAACATTTTGCAATCTTAGTGTTTGGCCAGCCACCCTGACTCCTACAAAAGACCAGAATATGTTGTAGGTACAACATAGTATAAATTCAACAAGAATTTGACAACTTGATGAAAGTCAGAGTTTCTTCTCTGATTTTGTCACACTTTAGATTTGTACCCTTGTACATGTAGTGTGCTATTTAGTCCCATGATACAGTGTATGCCTGGAATCTGTATCACCCAAAGGAGAGAACTGTGTATTTGTAGCTATTCAAACTTCCCAGGAAAGCTGAATTCTCTTCCAGTGATACATATGCTTTATAAAGTACTGCTATTTAATTTGGGGTATCTTTTTGCTGCAGGTACTGTGGAAGATCAATTCCACCATCTCTCACTAGTGGTGGCAATATGATGACATTGTCCTTCATGACAGATCACAGTGTTGCATCTGAGGGCTTCTCAGCTAATTATATCTCCCTGAATGCATCCAAAGGTAATATGTCAGTCTGTTCATTATGCAAATTAAATGTTTTCCACTGTCACTGTAAATAACCACTACAAGAAACAGAAACATTATTTTCTGTGTTGCCAGAAGACTTCCTGGTGCCTCTTCTACTGCTTCTTATTCATTCTGCTTTATTCAAAAGCTTTTTACTCCCTAGGAAAGCGGAAAGCAATTTCTTTAAGCAGCCTTGTTGCTTTCTTTAAAAAGTCAGTAAGAGCTGACACGGCAGAACTGCATGAATTATTTAGGAAAAGTATTTTCTGAATTTTCTTTGTCCATTCAGAGTATGTGTGATCTAGGAAACTTAGTGATCATGGACAACTCACTTGAATGGGAGACTTGGGTGCCATAAAAAAATAATTTAGTCCCTATAAGGTTAAATATTGATGGTGGGTAGAGAAAGGTCATATAGGATGAAATTTGATAAAACAGCAAAATAACCTGAAAGCACAAGCAATTTCTTCATTGCAACAGAGTGCAACATTTCTGTCTCCACCAGAGTTCAAGGCTCCTGTCACACATTAAATCTCTTCATTAAGTATTTTCTAAAGGGCCATGTCAGTGAGGTGAAGGAAGAATGACTGCTTATTCTCCCTGTTATCTGTTGGATATTAGGAGGAATTTTTTCACAGGAAGGACAGTTAAGCATTGGAATGGACTGTCCAGGGAGGTGTTATATGTTCCAGGAAGAACTGGACATGGCACTTAGTGCTATAGAAGGTAGAGGGACAGGGTCTGCCTAGCAGAATTAAACTGCGGAAGAGGCAGAGTGGGGCAAGGGAAAAAAAGTAAAAATGAGAATGCATTTGTAGCTGGGATGTTTGTTATCCATCATTAACCAGTTTCTATGTGGATTGTGTGTGTAAGTGCAGACTACAAGAGATTTATTGGATGAATACCAGAAATTCATAGTACTCATCTGCGCAGCCATAAACTACCAATGGCTGTTCATTGTTTGCTCTTAACTTCTTTATTTTTCCTAATTCCTGAATTTATCCAACCTGTAAAAGCAGCAAAATTTCCAATTCCTAACTGTTTGCTTGTGACAGCTTGGAAAATTTGGATAAAATTTCATCTGTCAAGCACGTGTGTAGGCAAGACCAGTACAGGTTTTGCCACTGTGGTTTTATTCACTACCAGATAACTTACAAATCCAAATAAACCATTTTCTCAGATGTCTTCATTTCTATTTGAGTGATCTGGTATGGAAACCAAAAAGCTAGTACAAACAATTAAGATTTAATGAGAGCTATTTCAAGGAGGAAATTTCTATTTTTCAGAAAGTAATAGGCAAAAAAACAAGTTCTACTTTTAAAAATGTTTTCAAGAAAACTCTGTAGATTGAAATCTGAATTCTTACTAGTGAGAAATTGTGAAATTATCATCCTTATAAAGTCTTTTTTAGCCTGTGTTTACAACTGCAAACTAAACCTTCTGTAAATATCATTGTTGCTTTTTAATGTGATATTTTTTCCTTTTAATTCACCTCCGATTAATATTTCATGGGTGGATTGATTCCTTCCTAAATGTTCTTACAGCAATTTTTCTCACAGTCCATCAAGATCAAAGTATTCTTTACTCAACATTAATCTATATTTCTGTCCCTGTTGTAACCAGATCTGTTTCTGGGGTTCTGTTAGCTGTTTCATTGCTGTCCAGTTTCACAGCTCTGCCTCCTCTCTTCTGTGCTGCCTCCTTTACCACCGCCATGGTGATTGGCTTTTCTCATCTTTCATCCAAAGCACTGCAATATGTGTCATGTGGAGTTCAAGATGCATCAAAGGTGTCCCTACATTGTTTTCAAACTATGCCTTGAAAATGCACGTCTGCTGTCTCTCCAGTGCTTTTAACAACTATATATTTATATGAAATTAGCACTACGTAATATCTTAATCCAAACTCTATATAACACCTATGATTTTTTTCCCATAATGAACATAAATATCTTTACGAGTCTTCAGCCAAATTGGGCTAACTCTCAGTTTATTCTCACTCCGACTTAGTATGATCTCTAGAATAAATTTCAACCACTTCAGCTTGTATAAATATGGCAAAGTAGGAGATAGCTACTAAAACTGAGTAATAAACTTACGGAGTGGCTGAAACTATGATTTATTTTCTTTACAAAGTCTTGTTTTCTTTGGTTCCAGAACAAGCATAGCAGTATGATAAAGTTTTCATAAATACCATACTGCTAATATTAATTTTTTATTAAGAATAAAGTGGTTTGAAGTTTCTGTGGCCTGAGAGAAGGCAAAAATGTATGTGTATATGGATTTTGCTGTGAGAAGCAGCTCTTCACTTCCCTTCAATCATATCAAGTTTAGTTTTCCCCCTGTGAGATGTGTGGGTCTGATCTTCATCTCATGTATATCCAGTTACAATAAGGTAGCAAATTGCTAAACATAATAATGTCTGAGAGATTTACCAAAACTATGGGTTTTTTTCTTTACATCTGCTGCTTATTTACATTTTTCCTGCTAAAGAAAATATGGTTCTAATAATGCTTCTTGTGCAACAAGAATCCTTCATATTTTTAAGTTATGTTTTCTTAGCTAGTTAGAGCATAACCAAGCATCAGAACTTGTCAAAGATGTTCTGGTTTATATTACACATTTCAATAGTCTTTTGCCTGGAGTTATTTTGGAGAGAATGAGCTATTGAAAACAGGGACAAGATTATCCCTCCTCCCTGCCCCCCAAATAAATTGAAAGGGTGATAAATTGGAGGATAAATCGGGAAAAAAAAAGGATAAGAAAGAGTGAAATTTTTTTTTATGTAAAATGGAACTAATTTTCTTCTTCATGCATCTTGGTAAACAATGTTTTTATTAGCATGGTTATCTGTGATATATTAAATACTTGAAAAGTAGCCTGAAAATAATAAAAGGCCAAGCTATATTTCCTGTAAAAAAAAATTTGAATGCCACAAGATGCAGGCATGGCCATGGCCCATAAAGTGCAAACAATTGTTTTAGCAGTCTGCCAGCTAGTAGCTGTGAATAGCTCATGTAGCAGCAATACAGATGAAATCCTTCAGTCAGCCATGCCCACATGATACTCATTTTAAAATGTGTATCTCCCACTTAAACTTAGGTACCTTGGATGCTTAGTCCTTCACCATCCTTTTGTTATTTAAAGGGGAAAGTCACATGGAATGCATGGTAGTATTTTGATTTATTTCAAAGAGTCTAGGTCTCAACTACAAGATAGATTAATGTCACAACAGCCATGTAAGTGTTACGGTATATTTTAGGGTTTTCATCTGCCAGTTTCGGCTGACCACATCACAAATAATCCAAGTAAAGCTATTGAAAAATCTTTGACAGACTTCAGTCTTTCCTGGAAACTTTGCTCACTGACTCTTTAGGGGAACTTTTAGTCTTTCCTGGAACTTTTGCTCAGGGATTGATAAATGCAGGCCACAATTTTCCAATAGGAATAGCACTGGTGTCACTGCTGTTATTTTTTTTTTGCCCTCAACATCTTCACAAATAAGTGGGAATCCATCTGTTTTACTTTGAATTGGGGTTTTGGTGGTGTGGTTGGTTGGTTGGTTTTCTGTTTGTTTGGGTTTCTTTAGATTTGTTTATTTCTTTGGAGATACTTAATTTCATTATTTCTGCTGGGAAAAGTTAACCTTAAGAGTTAACCTTTTTAGAAGATTGCCTTCCTGATAGACTTTTTATTCCTGGTCTTTCTCTGGCTTTGGTGAAAGATAATTTTCCTGAATTTTGAATGATATTATTTATCAAGATGGGTATGCTGGTTTTAAATAGCTTCATTGTGGATTATGTTAGTTACAACGACTCTTTAGGGGAAAAAACATGGATATAATTTTCTACATTATGCATGATTGCATGAGTGAGTAGAACAAAAGCTGGCATTTTTCTCTGCTGTCGGCTATTACAGTGGGTTACTGCCATTTATGGCTTTTTTTTTCAGAAGAGCAAACACGTTCAGTACTAAAATCAGAAGGCAGATTGAATAGCTTTCAAAACCTCACACACTGGGCAAAGCAAGATGCGTGATTGTCCTCAACAATTGCCTCCTTCTGTTTTTCATGAGCTGTAATAAGCGTCTTCCAACTAAACTGAATTCATCTTTTTTTCCAGCCATATAATAATCACATATAGTATTAGACTGCGTTCTGAACTTTGGCAAAGGAGTCAAAGTACTTTTTTCCTGCTAACTTTGCTTTGTCTGTTACTGCCCAAGCACACCCCTAAAATGTTAGTGAGGTGAGTGTTAAAGAGGAGTGTCAGCTCTCCTGCTGAAAGTAGAACACCATGAATTAATCTAGTTACCAGAAGAGAGCTGGCTGTCAAAAACATGGGTTCATTTATGCTTTTCTAAATCCTCACAGCAGCCAGCATACTCCATCTATACTTGGATTTATTTTACAATAGCCAGAAGTCTAACATTTAAAAGGCAGTCACTGTTCCATCTTCTGTATTTATTATCTCTTAGCTTATAAAGAAGATTGTTATGTGATGTGTAAAGCAGTACACAGCACCTAGTTCAAAACAGCACGCTTGGGATCTAAGTTTCTGTCTGGGTTCCTCCCAAGAAGAAAAACTTTGGTGAGGGAGGGAACCTGGACAATCCAGTGGAAATTGCTATTAAAAGGGCTGATAAAAACATTTTGGCTACTGTAGCGCTAATTTTACTGTAAATGTTCTTATCTAGTACACCAGTTTTAATATTGTCCAGGTTGAAAGCTGGTATTCTTGGTCTCAGCCTCTGAGTAAGTAATAGCAGTATTGCAAGAGCTCTAATCATTAAGTGTGCACAAGTCAGGCACATATCCTTCCAAAAGCAGGAGGAAATGATTAGTTAAAAATAAGTAACCTAATAAATACACACATATTATTTTTAATTTTTTACTGCTTTTTTGCAGTGCTCTGTTAGGAAAATTTGGGTCACATTTCTAAGTCAGATTTCTAACCCTTCAGGCAGCATTCTCAAGAAATCATATGACTTAAGGATCTGGGGTTTGATGATAAGCCTCACATATCACAAAACACCACGGGAGCTGGCAGCACAGCCAGGGCATTGTAAGAATTTACAAAGTAGCACAAGGCTCTTAAGGTGACCAGGACTAACCTGTTATGCGTACATTAAAGCGTATCTGTGATGGAACGCATAAATTACTAATATTCTAGATAAAGACTTTAATAGATAATGATTTTAGGTGAACTAGTTCATGAAACCTTTTTGACTTGTCAATACCAAAGCACAAGCCAATGGCAGAAAATTATTGACCTTTTTCTGTGTCCTGTTTCTCTGTTCTCCTCATGATGAATTAGAAACATAAGTCTGGGAGCTAGCTTTGGGAGTATTTATCTCACAGAAAATGTTTTCAACAGAGGCCTTCCAGGTGACCAAGGAAGCAAAAAAAACCCATTAAAAGTGGAAGTGTTTTAGAAGTTAGAATGGATAGAGAGCAAACATGGAAATGACCAACCTTAGACATGAGGGGCCTGAACTGTAGCTCCATCCCTTCCCCCTAAATTGTAATGCAATTAAAGAGTTAAGCATAAATATTGCTACACTGCAACTGTGCTGTGTTCAAAAGCAGATCTCAGGGATCTGTGGCAACCGGCTTAAGTGAGAGTAGTTGAACATGATATTTTGCTTGTTCTCTCAGTTGTATTTATAATTACTATACACCTGCCTATTTGGTAGAAACTATTTAATTTCTTATATTTGCAACCTGTAGGACCTGAAATGGGGAAATGGAGGACCTGACTGAGTCCCCAGCATCATCAAATCCAGTCCACAATTTTATGCCACTTGCCCCGTCCTTTCGTTTTTGCTAAAAGCTACATAATGTGGACCCCTCCTTAAATTAATCAAATTGTACCTTAAAAATCAATGGACTTGTTTCTCCTTTCTGCATCTGTTATGCCGGTTGGATGATTGCTCTAGAAACTCACTTCCTAATAGAAACTTTCTCCTAATTCATATGTCTCTGTACTCATGGACACCTTTTAATTTCAGAACTTGTCCTATCTTTAGAATGTGTTCTATTTTTCTTTTCTTCATGCTTCTTGATGTTTATCTGCACTTGCTAAGCTAAACAAGTTAAGCTTTTCTAGTGTCTCTTGCCTACCAATCTACTAATTTCCTGCTATGTCCACAACCTCTGTCTTACTTGTTCTTGTCTGGTTTTCAGAACATCAGTTACCATGGTTATCCACATTTTTCCAGGTGACATTGCCATTACCTTGTGCAGTTGCATCGATTCCCTGTTTTACCTGAAAACATCCGACACAGTTCACATTTTTTCTTGCCATTTTTGCAGCCAGATCACAAACTTTACTCACTGACTGTGATCAACTAATAGACAAAAATTCTTCTTTCCAAACCAAGTCTCATACTATTTCATAGCAAGTATTTTTATTCCTAGTCTTTATGTTTGTGCTTTGAAAAGACCTTCTTTTTAATTATTGCTTAGATTCTACCTCAGCATTAGTCCACACTCTTTTCTTCTTCCCAGCTCGTAATACCAAGATGCATCTACATTGCTCACAAAAAAACCTGACGGAGTTGATTTCAGTATAAGGCCTTAAGTAAAACTGTTGTGTCCTCAAATTCTAGGGATTATACCACTTTCCAACTTGTTGTCACATAGCTCAGAAAATGGAAAAAGAAATTTAGATATAAGATCCCTTCTACCAGGGCGATTTAAATAAAAAATATAAAATCTCTACTTGGTTTGATTATGGGGAGTACTTGAAAACAATGTAGCTTCTCATAGCTAGAAACTATGTTCAGTTTCCATCACCACTGCATTTCAGAAATTCAGAAATCCTACCTTTTGTGTTCATCAAGACAACCCTTTGCATTTCCTTTCTCTGTGTACCTGGAGTTTAGGACAAAGCCATCCAGGCAGCTGAAACTGCTTTTATGTTGCCTGTTTATTCCAGACACAATATTCTGGTAAAAGCTGAACAAATCTACTCAAATGTACTAAATCCCATGAAACAGCTGGATTCTGGATTTAGTTTATACTGTTGACATTCAGCAGTAAGATGTGTCCAGGAAGAATTATAATGCACAGGAACACAGGATGTTTGCTCCTCTGCCTGTTGAAAATAGAAATATCCTGTTAATTTAGCAGACATATGACATTAATTCATCTTTGTTTCTTTTCTTTTTAAAGTTTGCTCAAACAACTACAGCTCTGACACAGGCGTGCTAACGTCTCCAAACTACCCCAATAACTACCCTGTCCGGACTGAGTGCATATACACCATCACCGTGGAAATAAACAGACAGATTGTGCTGCGCTTCACCAACTTCACCTTGGAGGGGAATAAACGCTGTACAGAGGATTATGTAGAAATCAGGCAAGGCTAATTTTTTCTCTTGTCCTTAGTACTGATAACCATGTAAGTTGTCCAAACCAACTTAGGCATGTCCAGAAAATTTAGTTTTAACTATACACCTTTCTGTCAATGTGGGAAAAGGACTTAGCAGAGAACTTTAAAGGCTACCTTTTCCTCCTCTCATCCTGCTCTGTTGTCAACTTTCCCACCTGTGAGCAAGTGGAGTATGTGGACTGTGTTCCCATGCACTGTATTTGTGTTGTTTTCCTTAGTACAGAAACAAAGAGTTTTATTGTCTGTTTTGTGACATATTCTCCATGATATTTGAAAAATCATGGCAGTCAGGTGAAGTTCCAGGTGACTGGAAAAGAGGAAACATTGTACCCATTCTTAAAAAGGGCAGAAAAAGCGACCCTGGGACCTATTGACCTGTCAGCCTCAGCTCTGTGGCTGGGGAGATCATGTAACAACCTCCTAGAAGCTCTGCTAAGGCACATGGAGGATAGGAAGGTGACTTGAGACAGGCAGCATGACTTCAACAAGGACATTCTTGACCACCCTAGTGGCCTTCTGTGATGGAGTGACTGCATCAGTGGATGAGTGAGCAACTACAGATGTGATCTGTGTGGACTTCTGTATAGCCTTTGACACTATCACCCATGACATTCTTCTCTCTGAATTGGAGAGAGATAGATTTGATGGGTGGATGATTCAGAAGATGAGGAATTGATTGGATTGTCACATCTAGAGGGTCGTGGTCAATGGCTTGATGTGCAGATGGAGATCTCTGACAAGTGATCCCTCAGGAGTTTGTATTTGGACCAGTGTTATTTAATATCATCATTAATAGCATAGTGGAATCAAGTGCACCTTCATCAAGTTTGCAGATGACACCAAACTGAGAGCTGCAGTTGACATACCTGAAGGACAGGATGCCATCCAGAGGGATCTGGACAAGCTTGACTAGTCGGCCCATGTGAACCTCATAAGGTTCAGCAAGGCCAAGTACAAGGTCCTGCTCCTGGTTTGGAACAACTCTCAGTATCAATAAAGGCTGGGGAGTGAGGGGATTAAGAGCAGCCCAGTGGAGAAGGACCTGAGGGTGCTGGTGGATGAAAAATTGGACGTGACCTGGCAATGTGCCTTTGCAACCCAGAAAGCCAACTGTATACTGGGCTGCATCAAAAGCAATGTGGGCAGCAGATCAAGGGAGGTGATTCTGCCCCTCTGCTCTGCCCTGGTTAGAGAGACCCCACCTGGAGTGCTGCATCCAGCTCTGGGGCCCCCAGCATCAGGACATGGACCTGTTGGAGCAACTCCAAAGGAGGACCATGGGCACAATCAGAGGGCTGGAGCACTCTCATATGAAGACAGGCTAAGAGAGTCTGGATTGTTCAGAAGAGATTTTTTACAATGAGGGTTGTGAGGCACTGGAACACATTGCCCACAGCGGTAGTTAATGCCCTGTGCCTGGAAATGTTCAATGTCAGGCTGGACAAGGCTCTGAGCAACCTGATCTAGTTGAAGGTGTCCCTGTTCATTTACAGTTGGGTGGCATAGATGATCCTTAAATGCCCTTCCAACCCAAACTATTCTATGATTCTGTTTTATGTTTATAGTCTTTAGACAGCAGCTACTCTAGGATGCAACATGCAAAGCATGTAAATAATCTGCTATATTTTTCTACACTGGCATCACCATTAAACGTAGGATACTAACCTAGTGATTTATAGGAAATTTTACAGGGTAGAGTAGAAGAAAGTAATATTTGCAGGAAAGTTACCTGCTCACAGTACAGCAGCACCAAGTGCAGGTCCTCTCTACTGTGTGGCTGCAGATGGATTGCACTTAGCAGTGTTGGTGCACCCATTTCTGTCCTCATGAGCCAGCTCTCTGGGTGAACCATGTCTGCAGAATGCAGTGTGTTTTTTCATTCTCAGCATAATAAGAGTTTCCATTACCTCACTGAGCACCATGATAAAGCTCATCCTGAGCTATAATATCATTATACCAGCTATTCTGTATGGGTTATTGCTAGGTAAATAGTATCTTACTTTTTAAAATCAAACAATAATCTGCTTGCTGAAGTTGCAGTATTGAGATTCTGAATTTCAGCTGAATTAGCTGGGCTTTTTAAGCTGTACATACAAACTGGATAAAGTTATGAAAACCTGAAAAGCTTTTTAATATTTTTTAAGTAAAGCATTTCATTTTTTTCTTTGTTAAAGCAACAATCTGGGATTAAATTTAATCTAACTTTATTTTAACAATTAGCACTTTAATTTTGGGTAACCCAAATTGTAAACAAGGGTGATTTTTTATCACTTTTTCACCTCAGGAACTGAAAATATTTATTTATAGCATAAATCTAACTCTGTTTTCACTGTGAAGAGTTCATCAGCATTAAGCAGGTTTTAAGATATGGACAGAAGATTCTAAATGCAACTCAGCACATCGCTGCTGCCATAACGGGATTTTTAGAATGCCTCTTCAAACCTGATACTATTAAATAGGATGGCTACACAAGTCTTAGGTGAAGTGCCACTCTCATCTCTTGTCCTGAGGTGTCCTCTGATAGATTGTATTCAGTAAACTGAGAAAATTGTTCATCTGACCACAGCTGCAGAGACCAAGATGCAAGTGAGGGGAGGTTCTGGCACACTTTTTCAACTGCCAGTAACATGAGACAGCAGCAAGCAGTTTAAGCTGGGAGGATGACATGGAAACAGAGTGGCAAAGGCTAAGTAGAAATTTTTCTCAAAAGCAGCTATAAACCTGTGAATATGCAATTGAAAGTATTATGCTCCACTCAAAAGGCATCAAGCAAGATCACACCCATATATAGACATAAATGTATCTATTACTGTCCTACTGACCTGTAGGGTGTAGTATGAAAGGATAAGGATAAGGTCAGGAAGCAATTGATAAGCAGGTTGTCACCATCCTTTTTATTCCCATAAGGCATGTGCAGGAGGCAAAACAGAACATTAGCTGTGTATCCTGATTACAGTATTAAAAATACTACTGGAAATATGACTTTATTTAAAAAATAGGAAAACTAATGGTTGTAGGACCAACGCTGAAGACTAAGAAAATATTTCAAAACATCAGTGAAATAAATTCAGAAATGAATTCCCATTTTTATGGTGGCAAATAAACTTTTTAAAAAAGTAAGTCAGCTCATCTCGGTTTTTGTCAGGCTAAACAGTGAGCAGTGAGAAAATTACTACCTCAAATTAGAAGATTACCTCTGGTTGTACCAATAATTTTCGTCTTGTAAAATTCAGAAAAGGTCTTGCCCTCTGCAGGACCAAGTCTACCTGAGACACTGCTCTAGCCTGTTATTGTGTTGGCACACTCTGGACATGCTGCTGAGATGAGAGAGTGGCATACCCAGCAAGCAGGTGGTTGTGGTAGGGCTTATTACTGCAAGTAGCAGACTCCCTCAGTATTTGGTAGCAGTACTTCTGTGGAAAATGAAGAGCCAGGATTAGTCTCTCCCAGGCCCGAAAGAATCACAAGATTTTTGATTTGTTAACATTTCTCATAGTTTCCCTCTTTGACCCAAGGTTTTTCTTCTCTACCATTCTAGAGATGGAGGCTATGAAACTTCTCCTCCTCTTGGAAAATACTGTGGTACAGACCTGCCTCCTGTTATAATCTCTCATGGTAACAAGCTGTGGATAAAGTTTGTAAGTGATGTATTTGGCACAAGACAGGGATTTTCAGCAGAGTGGGATGGTACCTCAGCAGGTAAAATAACTGCATCAAGTGTAGAACTACTTTACACATCTCTTTTATCCTTTGTTTGTATTTCATTTCTCACTTTTCCCCCCAAAATTTTTCTGTTTCCCATCTTCTAAAGTATGTCTGCTAATTATATAGCAGCATGTATGCATTTTGCTAAGATCAAGGATATTTCGTGGGCTTTCTTTTTTACCACAGAGAAGGGCATAATATTCCCTAGATATAAAGTAGCTTCAACTTTCTCTTATGTTTAGGAAAGCAATAATTAAGAACTTAATAAAGGGATTTCTATTTGAAGGTTAACTCTCTATCAGAATGACTCTTCAAATTAGATAGTTCATATTTCTAGGTGCTATGGGCTCTCTTCTGCTTGCCAGCACTGATGGGTAGATGCAGATTTTTGGGGCATTACTGAAAATGTTCAGGGCATGTGAAGGAGCTCAGTGAGAATCTCATGCACCATGTCTAATTCTCTACTCTTCTAGCTGTTAAATGTTGGTTTGCTTTCTCTGCCATTTTCAGGTTGTGGTGGGACTTTGATGACAGCTTCTGGCGTCTTCATGTCTCCCAACTACCCTATGCCATATTACCACAATTCAGAGTGCTACTGGTTGCTCAGAGGAAACCGAGGAAGTCCATTTGAAATCCAGTTTGAGCAGTTCCATCTAGAGTATCACCCAAAGTGCAGCTTTGATTACCTTGCGGTAGGTACTCTGTGACACTTTGCTCCATAGGAGGCAGCTGAGAATGCTGAGTACAAAGGCCAGGCAAAACACAGGGCCTTGGCTTTCAAATATTTGTGAGCGAACAGACCTAGAATAGGAAAGCTCCATATTGATGTGCTACCTTCATATCATGGAGCCATGAGAGGCAAGGCAGCAGTGTCTGTGTAGCTGCTGGCAAGAAACTCATGTATGTCTAGATAGATAGAAAGAAGAATCTGTCTATATCTTTTAAATTTTCTATGTTTTGAACCGAAACCTTAGTATGCTTTCTTAGTAAATTATGTGGGAAAAAGCGTAACAGTGTCAATAACCATATTGTTAATCCCAGATTTCATGTTCGAATTGTTGCATAAATTATTTGAGTATTTTAAATAAAATTGAAATGGAGTGCAGTGTTCCCGTCTTGGTGACTAAGCCCCAAAAACCCACTAGTATTCAGTTACTGGCTTCCTGTTTTTGCTTGTTTCTGAAATGCCTGCCAGGCTTCCTCTGGGCAGAAATGGAATTTAACCTCTTGTATATCCAGTAACATTTCCCTAAGCAGATATTTGTCAGGGGGAAATTAATTGGATTTTTAATATCATCAGCTTTATTACTTTTTAATTTTTATTATTTTCTTTTTTTTTTTTAGATATATGATGGCAATAGCAGCAATGCTAAACAGCTAGGTAAATTTTGTGGGGATCAGATACCACAAACAATCCATTCCAGTGGAGACACTGTATACGTAAAACTAAGGACAGACAACAGTCTGCAAGGTGGAGGTTTCTTAGCCAAATACAAACAGGGTAAGTAAGTAAAAGAAAACAAGAACATGTTTCTACAGCTCATTTTGCCGGTGAAACTGCTTGCAGCCCATGACCTTACATATTTATGAGCAGAGTAAAATATATAGAGCATACTACTGACCCAGATTCTCTAGTCTGCTACAGCTACAGAACACAGAGAGCTAAAAATTATCTGCCCATCTACCTGTAATGGAGATTATCTCCTCCTTAGGAGAAAGCTGGTGAGGTGGCTCTATTTGTATTACCTGCACTAGTGGCACTTACCACTCCAGATTTACTCAGAATAACAAGTGCTGGAAGTCCATCACAGGGTAGATTGGACTGTTTTTGCTCTTCTGCTCCTTCACTCTCCTGACTTTTTAAAAGAGAAGGCAGATACAGCAAGATTCACTGATCTTAGAGCTGCTTGTGAGGCAGGATGACAAAGGGTAATTGAATTTCTGTCAGCCAGACTGCATCACTGTGGGTGCTTGGGATAATTTAGCCTATTGGGAGCATTTTTTAAAGTCGGGGTTTTTTAATATATCTTGTGGTAATGCGTTCCTTGCAAACTTTTTTTTTTTTGGTAAAATGTTACTATCTCAGAAATATCAGAATAATAACATTTAGAGAAAAATACAAGAAGACACATGACAAATTAAAGTTCTTTTATTCCCAGTCATAATCTTGAATACAGCCCTGCTGTTTATTTTTCTCTTTATACACTTTATAGTTTTTGTATGGTTAAATGCACATTAGAAGTGATGTAATTTCATCACATACAAAGTGATTTGCAAGCATCATTGTGTCCTCTCAATATGCCATGCCCAAGTGATAGGGATTGTTGTAGGTTTATAGACATGAAGTTGTCCTAGGTTTAGACAAAAGTCAATAGCTTACAAAAAACCAGTTATTCATCCACATGTAACACACACAGTAATTAGAAGAGGGAGGGAGCCTTGGCTCCCTCATTCCTTGCAGATATCACTACAGATTCATCTACCATGTACCTTTCAGACTGCAATGTCAAGAGGATATATTAGAAAATGTTCCCCCTCCCTTTCATTAATTAAACAGAAAGAGCACTTTCAAAGCACTCAGATGTAGAACCTGAGCTATCAGATAATGTGATTTACATTCATATTTAATTCCTGAAGATGCATCAGAGAAAGCTTTTAATGGCTTGCCCAAAAGCAAAAATTATGTAGGCAGTATGTTATAAAGTAAGGATGCTTAGATACCAGATACATTTACATGTACATGAAAGAAAAGATAATGATTAATTGGAAAATCTTGTAAAGGAAAACATGGTATCACGTTAACATTCAAAGGCACCTTTGTGCCTGATATGTTTCTAATAAAATCCTGATGGCGGGGGGGAGCAGCTTTTACCCGTCTTGCATTCTTCAAAACCCATTTTCTGCTCTTCGTCCTGCCCTTTCAAAAAGTCATATGCTTCAGTGTAGCTTTGCAGGCAAGCTCCACTCCACTCCACCAAACCCTGACCTTCAGCTGTATTCCTAGCATTTTGGAATGCTGAAAACACAGACCTTGCTGCTTTTTAAATCATTTGGATAGAATAAAAAATGTGCAGGAGGTAGGTGTACTGTCCGTGGTGACAGACAATAGAAAATTTATGCAA
The DNA here is from genome assembly GCA_036630365.1 of Acanthiza pusilla. Lineage (NCBI taxonomy): Eukaryota > Metazoa > Chordata > Aves > Passeriformes > Acanthizidae > Acanthiza > Acanthiza pusilla. The sequence continues at coordinate 33,613,470 of JAXCHO010000073.1, read as the reverse complement.
GTGAATCTCAGCTATTTCTGCTGTTCAAACACTGCACAAAGCAAACAGCCTGGTCTGCTCCCTGCCTCCTGCCTACTTCTCTGCATTACACTGCTCTGCTCCCAGTCCACACTGTATGCTGTCTCTAGACAAGGGATTGCCCACGCTGACATTTTTTGTCTTTAGGGAAAGGTGGATACAGGAAAATGAGACTCACTGTCCTAGTGCCATAATTGTAATTTTGTTCTTTATCTAGTTCAGTTTATTTTCATTTTCTCTGCACTTCAAGGAAAGCTCTTATTATTCCAGGTGAGTGTCCAGTTCTTACACTGAGATGCTATTGAATGTCTCACAAGGAAAATCATGACTCTTTTTAAAAGAAGTTTCATGATCACTTTCTCTTCCTGGAACTAGAAAACCCAATACTAGCAGTGTACTTGGTTGTTTTAGTCAGGGAATATAATTTTTTCCTTGTCCGCTGAAATAAACAATTTTATCTATTCATCAATATTTGTTGAGCACCTCTCCAAATTGTTTCAAATGACAGGTTAAATTTCTATAATTTAAAAAAAAATTCTCACCTTGTAATGTTATCAGTAACTTCAATTAGTAATTTTTGAGGTATTGGATTAAAAGCACTATACAAATATAATCTATTAACACTTTTTTTTCAGTTTGCCATGAAGTGCTGACTGTTAATCGTAGCCATGGAATATTGGAAAGTTTAAATTATCCAAATAATTACCCATTAAATGAGCACTGCAACTGGACTATCCAAACTACCAAGGGGAACACTCTGAACTATAGCTTCACGGCCTTTGATGTAGAAAGTGGATCTGACTGTAATCGGGACTTCTTGAAGGTATGTACCCAGATTCTAAAAACAAGAAAAATCAAGTCTTTATCAATAAAGAAAAATAACGAGTGTGCAGAAGAGCAAGGGGAAATTTATCTTATCTAAATTGAACCATTACAGCTCGGGTGTTAAATCCAAACTATTACAGCCATTTTTCTCAGTGATCAGTAGGGAGTGAAGCATTGCTACCTTGAGACAGGTGTGTGCATCTGGGACGATGAGCCGTTCTGCAGGTGTCTGGGTTTGGTACAGTCTAGCGACCACCTTAGGTTAGATGCACAGGCTTTTATGGGTGAAGTGAGATGTCGTGATTCCAGCTTCATGCAAAGAGGAAATGCTGAGATTATTAAATTGACTGCAAAAAGGCAATGACCCCAATTATTTTTGTATTGTTTTTTATCTGAGAAGTAGTGGTGAATGTTAAAAAACTTTGATATGTTTCATTTCTACATTTTTAAAGAGAGGGTTGCTGTGTCTCCTGTTTATACCTGTCATGATTCATCTGCAGCTTTAAAGGGACTGAAAGAAAATGAATGTCACAAACAAAATGGGACATTTGTGGGCAAATGAAACCATAGAGTCAATCTAAACCAAGTATGCTTTATTTTCATTTGCTTAAAAAAATATTTCAAGGACAAAAAAGATTTTTTCTTGAAACTTTCTAGGACAACTGAAAAGGTATTTTCTCTCAATTTTGTACTTGGTACTGTAGGATGTAGAGGGTAGTCATGATCACTCTATACTGTAGATTATTATCTCCTGCCTACAATTTTCCTGTTTTGCTGGACTAACTCATCCTTCAGACCTCACCCTTGAACAGGATGCCAGTGTGTCCCCTGAGCTCTACTTAGGGTTCTGCACAAGAGTAACAGAAATTTAGAGAAGTCTTAGAGAAGACTACTTACAGCCAGGGAGAGGGCTATGAAATAGTACCTGTATTTCTGGAGATGTTTACAGCAGGGTCTTGCAGAAGGTTCAGCAACAGACCAGCTGATGGGCTAAACAGTTCTTTCGAGATGTCCTCCCTTGTTCCCTTTGCCTCTTTACTATGGCAGCTTTCACAGCTCAAAATTGGTAGTAAACTGGCAAAAGTGATGTTCTTCCAGCTTTCTTCTCTTTGTGGCCAGGAATGGAAAGAAAGAACAGACATGTGAAGAAAATAAACAAAGGAGCACTGTATTTAGAACTAACTACTAAACCCTGGTTCATTTTTGTGAGGAGGCTGAAAAGCAAACATTGGAGCCAAGTGGAGAGGCCAGTGCTAGTCTCAAGATGCCTAAGGCTTTGACCCACGAAAAGCAGGAGCCCTGCACACAGTAGCCAGCTTGTGAGGAGCAAGAAACCTGCCAGAAGACACTATTCTGCACATAAGTCAGGGGTGGAGGAATAGTACCAAAGGCAAAGACCTGATCCAAAGCATTTAAAAGAACAGAAATAAAACATATTGGATGGAGTGAGGAGACAGGAGCACTCTTTACTTAACAGTTTTTCAGTGCTTTCAATCAAAGAAAATACAGACTGAAAGAGGTATAAAAAAGAAAATACAAAGGGAAAATAGAGTCATGGAAGTGTGTTAAGGAGGCTTTTATTTGCAATTCGTGTAACATTACTTACAAATCTTTCTCCAAATGCTGTTAAGAAATACCACTTGGAAAAGATGTTCTCATTTGGTTGTTGCATGCTGCACAAATATGTGCCATAGTGTAAAAAGAGAACAAGGTTGAACCAACCAGGGAACTGAATAATGTTTGCTCCCACCCTGCATCTTGCGAAAGGGGAACTTATTGGCAAGGCTGGGAGTGCTCTGTGGTGTAGGGGAAAGGGGGAATCATCTGGAACAAGTGTACAGTTCACTTTCTAAGCAGACTGCAGATATTTGGGACTTTTCTGTTTGAAATCCTTGTGCAGTCTGACACTGCTGCAAATTGGAAAAAAGGATAATTAAAAGAAACCTCATAGCCGTTCAGCTAAAATAAATTACTTTTCTGCCACATGCTAGTTTTGAGATTCCTTTATTGCAAAGAGGTCAAAGAGGGGAAAGATCTGATGCTTTTGCTGAGCATAGTAGAGACATAAACCTGTTTACTGTACTCTAAGTAGGTGATGCATGGACCATAAGCCAGAGTCACTCAGCGTTTTCTTAAAGGAAATGGAAAGTTGCTGCTCAGACACTTTCCTTGTAACTGCACTCATAAATCAGAGTGGCTGCTTGTGCTGATGAAATGCTCTTTTCCCTGGGAGTTTTCAAATGCCCAGTCTCCCATCTCCTTTTGGGTTTGTGGCAGCAGCTCTCCCACCTCAGCTCCTTACAGCAGGCAGCCACCTTCTCTTTGTCTTCTTAGCTCTGTGGCAGCTCTGACAGTGGCAGCATGCTGCTCCATGGCAGCTAGCAGATGGCAGGCTTGGTGAACAGTTTCTTCCTTCTTGCTGGAAGGCTGGGGACAGGAAGGACAAGAGTTAGCTTAGGTTGGATTAGGTGATGATCACAGCTGTAGTGGCAGAATGAGTAAGGAAGAGTGGTATATGATGCAAAAGGACAAGACTAAATGCTGCAGAGGTGTTATGGCAGAGACATGACCTGCCTTAGCAAACTACGATCAAGAAATGGCAGTTGCAAAAAAACCCCCAAAAATAGCAGAGCCAATTTTAAAAGTTGGTGTGAGAAACAGATTTATGGACATGTGGAAATATTTTTACAGTCTCAAAGGAAAGCTCTAATTTTTTTTTTAAATCTTTCTGAATTCTGAAGGGGAAAGTCATGGTGCTTAGTGGGGTGGGGACAGCTAGACTGAGCAAGCTGTTTTCCTGAGTACTGCTGGACACCACTGGACACAATGGTTTTGGTCCCAGTCTCCATACTGGAAAAAGGCTGTTCTTCAGCTTTGTGTTTAATTATGACTGACACTCTAACCCAAACCCACATAAGAGGAGCATTTTGCCTCATTACTAATTCAGTCAGATACACACAGTTAATTTGCTTCTTGCTCCCTGGCTTAGTCCACATCTGAGTCAGAAGTTATGTATGTAATGTCAAAATCAAAAATTTCTACACATGAGTATTCCTAGTGATTTTCAGTTACCAAAGATATTATCATGCCATAGAGCAAATAACTGTTTCACATAAAGGACAAGGAAAAACACAGTCAGCTGTCCAGTGAGTGCAAGTATTGTGCATAGCTGTCCCACACTGAAACGCAGGCACAGCTGTACAATGGGAAGTCAGCTGTGTATAGTGTTACCTATTTCCTTTTCTCCTTTGATCATAGCATGCCTCTTGTCAGCCAGGCTACCGTTCAACCAGCTGGCTGGTGTTACTCATGGTGAGAAGCATTCTCTCTCCACAGGGAGCACTGAGTGACTCCAGGGGCAGGGCCTGCATCTCCACCACTTTAGCATATACAACTATTTATACCTGTGTCAGGCAGGAAGGAAAAAAACTGTTCTTCTAACTTTGTGGCAATTCTCTGCCTCTGTGTGTAGGTGCCAGAAATTGAGAAGGGGCAATGTGAGAGGGAGGCAAAACTGTCAGTCACTAGCATGAATCTCATATGAGCACTTTGCCAGCAAATGAGCACCGTGCAGTGTCTCATGTCCTGTCAGGGGTTGTTGGCTCATTGCTAGTAATGCTCATAGGATGTGTGACATTTTGGAAGGAGTTTTAAAGTGAAGTTTCGAGAATATGAGATTAAATGCTTCTGATAAAGACATGTACAGAAGTGGCAATAATAGGATACAAGGCATACTAAATACCAGACTCTTCACTGGTGATGCTACACTAACTGTAATTAGATTGGATGGTCTTTAAGTTATATTGCTCACTGTGGCTTGGCTTAATTACCTGACATTAGTCTTTCTAGAGGAGTCATGGGGCTGTAAGTAGTGAGATATTGCAGGCAATGACATAGAAATGTCATTCTTTCCTTTACATTCATCAGGTTATCAGCTGAAAAAGCATATACTTAACTCCCCATCCTTAATGATGAATTACCTTCTTATTATGTATGGCAGTACATAATCTCTGTGGAGGCAAAGTAAGGAGAATGTCATGGTTTTGCCCTGAGGGTCCCACTGTAGAACTGAAATTTACTCCTTCCTTATCTAAGAAAAATATTATTTGAAAACCACTGATCATTCTGTTTTTCAGTGACAATCTCCCTCTATGTTCTACTGTTCAGAAAGTACCTTGATGTGCCTTGACATCCAGTCTGTTTAGTATCTGCTTTTATTAAGTAAAAGGATGTCATGGTATAGGAATGGTATTCTCCAATTTAGTACTCCCACTAAAGCCATGTGCTGCTCCCCTTTCCCCCTCCAATTGGAAGCACAAAAAGCAAAGACCAATGATTAAGATAAGAAAATTAACAGCAACAACAACAATACTAATGACAGAGCGTGTAAGAAAAGAAATTATTCATACAAGGAAGAAAAAAATCCCAAACTGTAACAGACAATACCAGACAGCTCCCTCTGCCAGGTTTTCTAGACCAGAAGGACTCGTTTCTTTCTGGCCCTGTCCCCTGACCCTGGCAATGAAGTGACATGGTACAGAATAACCTTCTGTCCTGGCCATGCCCCCTCCCACATACTGCAAAAAATTAGCCCTGCCCCGGCCAGAACCAGAACTAGAGCAAGGGAACACCTTGACCAGCCTTTTGCAAGATGCCAGCAACCTGATAAGCAGATAGCAAAATTGTGTCAGGCAGCAAAACAAGTTTCAGAGCTCTCTGTCCGAGTTTCACCCCTTTGGTCTTTGCATCTAGTGTCAGTGATGAAATTATCATTGGGTTAATGCAAAAGAACATCTTATGAGGGCAAGCAACTGCCTGATAACAGCAAATGCCTTTTTTCTGCTGCAGGCCAGGACAGAGCTCCACTTTGGACTAGAGCACTGCCTTGCTTGCTTACTGTCAGTGTACTTAAGCAGCCCAGACTCTTTCAGCAATTAGGCTCAAAGTGATTAAAATACCATTGCACGATTATATGAGGAATATTATCAAATGAATACAGTAATTAATATGGCATCTGCTCCTGAGAACTGTTTCATTTCCTTCTGGTGGTAACAGGATACGTCCTCTTTTCCCCCCTTTTTTAAACCACAGTAGCATTCCAGGGATGTGCCATAATATCCTTTTTCTCCATCTGGGAATACTACGTTAGATAATTGTCACTTGTACTCATCTGGTCATCCTCTTTTTTTATTAGTTTAACATAAAAATATCTTACCCTGTTTCCAGTTTTACTCCCTCTTACAATTAGTAAATATGCTTAAATGCTATTAGGCGATTACATTATTACATTTTATTTATGAGTGTGTCTTTCTAAAGTGCTGCAGGAATTCTTCAAGCACAGGGAATGGCTTTTCTTATGAGCATACATTGATTTACAAAATGTCACTGGTAGCCCATGCCCTGGAGGAACAGATGATGTATGAAATATACCCACCCAGGTCCTGCACACAGACATCAAATCACAGCCTGCTGGCCAGACTGCCAGACTGCCAGTGGTATCCATTAACATATTATCATGCAAGCTGGCAGCACACCAGCCCATCCCTGAATTCCTTCAGGGGGTTATGGGCCTCCACAAGAAATCCTTCAGTGTAAGACTGTAAGGATAAAAGTGACAATTCTCCTCAGGTTTCTGTGTCAGGCTTCACCATTGGTATACAATGAAATCTTAGCCCATGCACTGATTGTCAGTGAAAAATTTGGATACTCAAAAGGAGAGTGTCAGGCAAAAAAGCTGCCCACCCTAAACGAGAGCCTCAGGGCTCAGATTTTTTGTTTTTCTAGTTGCCTGTATTGCCAGACTCAAAGTACACTTTGGCTTTGCTGTTTGAAAGGTTATGTAGAAGCAAAATTACAAACGCACACAAAACCCCCGACCCCTCACGACAGCTAAATTTGTAGTGATGACAGGGTTGCTTGGTGCCTGCAGAAACCTCAGATGACAAGAAGCACGAGTGAAGCCAGCACAGACTCCTCTTTTGGACTCACAAAATGAGTCAGACATTCATGGACTTGGTGTTTTCCACACCCTGCCAGCTCATAGCAATGTGACTTTGCCTGTTCCTTCAGAAAAAAAGCATGGTACAATGAAATGACTGTGAAATACCACCACATGATGGTAGTGTGCATGCCCCTTTTTGGAGAAGGAATATTTGGGACTCGTCTAGTTGCAGCTGGATTCTTGTTTCCTCTGTTCTTCAGTATTCCAAATTTTGCTGGAAAGCCTGGGCATCATCTGTGGGACTGTCTGCTTATCACACTCAGCACAGGAGTTGCATTAAAAAGTTACCCTGTGGCTGAAGATACTCCATTTAAATCAGTCAGAGCTTCCTCTAATCAAAGGGAAGCCCCAGGGAGCTCCGAAAAAAACCACATTGGACTTTGAGGAAGGTCATGTGCACCCCCTGCATTCTTCCCATCAGCAAGCCTGAAAGCCTTACAGGCAGGAATATTTCCCTTTTCTTCTGTCTCCATTTGCTGAGACTGAGCTGCAACTCTCCTTAATTGCCATAGATATGCATCATGCAAATTTTCTCAAACAGGGGGGAGTTCCCAGAGCCCATCCTGCCCTCTCTGGCCCTTTATGGTGTTATTGTGATGTTCCTTCCACTTACAGCTCAGTTAGTCTGAGATGGGAAAGTACAGGAGGAGAAGAACAGCCCTGGGCACGAGTCAACAGCACTGCAAACTGCTCAGACCACCGTGGACTTTTCAGAGCAGGCACACTTCTCCATCTGCCCTGATTGCTGTGCCCTTAGGCACAGACCCTCCCTTTGTAAGGAGCTTTTCCCACAATAACAGCTTTCTGCTGAAGAATAACTTAGGAAATATTATTGCCCCAAGCTCAAAAGCAGTCTTGTTCCCTCCACCACGAGGGGATTCTCGCTGCAGAGGAGCCACCTCAATTTCTGAGCTTTGAGGAAATTAGGCACTCTACCAAAATAGCAACAGCCTCATCACCAGGAACATGTGATCCCACTGCCACAAAGGCGTGGATCCCCAGGAAGTCCCTTGGTCAGCAAAGGCTGCAGAGACACTTCAGGGACCCATTTGGATTCCATCCACCACGGCATGGGGATTAGGTGGAGGTGCTTTCCCGATACAGCTTTGGAGATTTAGAATGGCATGCTGAACATATCATGTTTTGAGGGCAGATCTTGGGGTTGACTCAAGACCAATGCCTTCTAGGCATTCTTTTCTTCAACAGCAATTATTTCCTACTCCTGTATCTAAAACAATTTTAAAAATTCATCCAAAGATACGCTCTGCATTTCTTACATTCTTATAATTCGTTCATCGCTGATGAGAAATATTGGTTTAATATAATTTGAAGAAATGAATCTTTCCTAAAAAGACAAGAATGAGCAGGTATGAGTGTAGTTAAAAATCTTTGTTTTCTTTGAGAATGAAGTGGTAATGCAAAATGTGAAAAATTGTTTAAAAATCACTGTAGTGTAGTGTAGACTTTAACACTGATTGAAATTTTCAAAGGGCTCTGAGTTTTTCAGGATCAGGTTATGAGACAAAACACAGACTAAATAAAACTCTTACTAATAAAAAAATAGGCATTTTTTTATTTCCATATGTGAGATAAATCCCAGCAAGATTAACTAGTATGCCTACAGCTCTAAGTGAGGCATGATGTCAAACTCCATCGTACTATGGAATAAAATGGTTCATTAGTGAAAGTGTGTCATTGTGCAGAGACAAGAAAGCTGCCTGTGGTGGTCAGAGCAAGCATTTTTATCATCATCTAGGGTATAAATACATTTAAATAATCATATTAAAATATTAATTAGAATGAGTACTTAAGGAGAACTTTTTTCTAGTGGCAATTGCAAACTCTTCTCATCATGCAAGCATAACCTTATTTTGTTCTCCTGTTTGTGCAGAAGTGTCAAGGCTCCATGCAGTCAGTCTCTCAAAGTCTTAAACTGCTTTTGTTTCTGTGAAACAATGTCATTGTGGTGCTCAGCTAGCACATTGGGCCACATCCTGGAGCTTTAATGTGTTTGTTTTTTTCCAAAGACCTGCAGGTTCTTAAGTTTGCACTCTGTCCCTTCTGGAAGGAAATGTGTTGCTTGGAAATTAGTATTTTTTGTTTGTGTTAATTCTTCTTTTAACTATTAATGGTAATCTCTCTTTGGAGCGCATTCTGTTATTTGGATGAGGATTATGTTGTCTGGTTTTTGCTTCTTTTTGTTTTCTGGTAATGTATTTGTGGCAATGCCATCAAAATTTCCTTTCCAAAATCTCCTTTCCTTTCGTTTCCTTTCAGGAAGAGCTATTCAGAAAACTGTAATCACTGCCTTTGGTGTTTAGAGCCAAACAATCCCATATCAGGTTTCCCACTTCTAAGAGGAAAGGGATACTTGCATGTGTCATACTGTCGTAGAGGCTCTGACCATGGGTGGGTCACTCACAACTTTGTTGGTCTGATCCAAGGCAACGCCTCCTTTCCTGAGTTCTGCAAATACAGCCCAGGACTGTTGCTGCTGGTCCCTGTATAAATGTTTTCTGACAGCACACAGTTTGTTTCAAGACTCAGTTGGAGACAATTATTAATATAATTGCTCATAATTATGAATTCATGACATCTGATGACAGTATTATTTACAGTACAATAAAATGAGAACTGTCAGAATTCATAGGATAGATTCCCCCCCATATAAACTGAAAGTTTGTCTTTGAAGACTCTATCACCACTTGATCAAGACTATGTTATGACTAACTAGGCTATATAAGCAGCTTTTTCCCAGAGCTCATTAGGCATGGGCTTTTCCTCTGTCATGTCTATCCTGATTAAAAAAAATCCTATGCCTTTTCATAGAAATAAAGGTCTCCAAAAGAAAACCGATATTTTGACCAACCCACTCCCTCCCCGCCCTCAGTTTTCTGCCAGGAAAACTGAACAGATGGAGTCTCACTACCAGTCTGAAAGGCTCACTTTGCAAGACAGAGTAAGTTTGACAAGGTGCTCAGCTAGAAAGATGTCTTTACCCTAAGTATGTCCAAATAGAACACATTCAAAGTTTATTTTTCCCATTTTTTCTAGATCTTTATTTCTTCCAAGCAGAGGAAACTTCATTTTCCAGTCAGCTCAGTCCCTGAGCCTCTGCTGTCTGTGCACACAGCTTTTCTGTGACACAGGTCATGCCCTTTGCTTTGCTTCTCCAAAGAGAAGTGAACAGCTGTGGCCTCCAGGGCATCATTACTGGTGTTAGTGCCATATTATCAGGCTGAAGAGTCAGAAAACCCAAAACGTAGTACTGGTGACCATGGTGTTTCCCCTGGGAGAGCTACCCAGGCCGAACCCTTCCTGTAGCCTTTGCTAGTGCTGCTTTCCCAGCCCCATTGTAACGTACAGCAGATGGTTTTCAGCTGCCACTTCGCTGCGGGGCAGTCATACAGCTTGATTGATCCCTTAGAGAGCTGGTACCTCCCCTTTTTGCTTTCGTGTCAGCCTATAGGCTTGCTCCTAGGCAGCCTGCTAAGGAGTTTCTTCTAACAATTATTGAGCCCGTGCCTAATAATTCATTAGAAAGTAGCGCATCCCCACCTGGGCCCAGTGCGGGTTCAGGCTGATGAAACAGAGCGTTCTGCTTGCAGCTGGGCAATTGCTTTGGCGAAAAAGGAGAGGCTAAGGACCTGGATGTGTCTTGCAGCTGTTTGCATGTTTTGCCTGTTGAATTGCCTGCCAAAATCACTATGTAGCACTTGGATTTTCTGGTGGAGGCTAAAAGGTCTGAACAAATAAATATATTGCAAAACCAATATATACACAGAGGGGGAATAAGCACTTTCTTCCCAATGGGGAGCTGGAAGGGAGACAAATCATCAGTTCCTAAAGCCAGTATAGTACAGAAGTGACTAATGCACTGCCCCAAAATCCAATTGTCTTGCACAATCATGAGGAGTATCTTGCCTCATGTAGCCTTCAGAAGAACCTTCCCTTCATTTGCAGCAGTTTAAGATAACATAGCTGACAAAGCAGGACCTTACACAAGAAACACTATCTCAGAGATCAGGAGAGAAATTGTCGCTCATGAGATCTGTGTTCAGCTTCAGTTTCACTTGCCTGTGTTTGAGTGAGAGCAAAAGGTGGTTTGAGAAGTTCAAAATGCCCTGTGAAAACACACAGCTGTTCCCTTCATTTAGAAATGAAAGACAGCTCAAAAAAACGCGGCTGTAATTCTAGCAGTCGTGGTTTTGCCTCTCTCAATGAGTTACAGCTGGCCAGGCACTCAAATTCCCTGCGAAATGCTGCTCTGAACTCAAACCCAGGGGGCAGCGCGGCATGAAGGGATTGCCATAGTAACCATTCTTTGTGTCTAGAAAAACTGATGGACTGTTTTCAGAGGAAATGACATAGATATGCAGCATTCTCTGGCTTCAATAAAAATAATATTCCCTTGATGAATCAAATTGCAGGAGATGCATGAAGCTTTTTTTGTTTGTTTTTTTGGATTTGAAAGTTTCTAGGTATGATTTAAGCCATAGCTCTTTAGAATGGTTTCTCATTTGTAATCACTAGAGCCAATGGCAGATTGTGAATATGTATCTTGACATTGTTTTTGCTACTATTCAGAGCACAGATGCATGATCTCCACATTGATTCATTCTTCACCATTCATATTTTTCTGGTGTAAGATTTCCATGGCTTGAAGCCACAGAAATATGAATAGTATATACCACAAAGTTGTCAAAGGAAGTACTATTAAAAAATCTAATTGGATCTGACTTGATTTCATTTTGCTGAACTTATGCCTTGAAAGAATGTGCAAAGCTCTCACTCTGGCTTGGAAGAAGGTCATTACTGGCCTTGGGACAGCTGGCCATGGGACAGCTTGTCTGTCTATCAGGTGGTCTTTCAAATTGTACATGTGGTAAGAATACAGATTGATATTTAACATATTGCCATCTAATCTTCATGAAAATTTCGTATCTATTTTCAAACACATCTGATTACTTCCAGCAATATGTCTGCAATTAGAAACTTTCAATGTTTTCTGATTTTACCAAGAGGTATCATACCAAACAGAGTGATAGTTCTCAAGCTGCAATACACTTAGCTTGCTTTGAGGCTTTCATTGTATTAGAGTCATGGTCACCAGTCACGGAATAGGTCATGGAATATTACCATAGAATTATTTCTGCAATTTGCCCCTAACTTCTAGCAGAACTAACTCCAACTGATTTTTTTTTTTAAAATTTAAAAAAGACAAACTGGACTGTCTGCTACAGGATTTGAAACCATTCGAGTAGATTTCTTGTTCCCAAGTATGTTTTAAATGAATAACAAGATTTCTGAAGATTCTGCAAGACCAGCATCTTGAACCGAAAGGCTGAGGGTTTAATTACTCATTCCCATATGTGAATCTGCCATAAAATGTGTGCAAAAATTAGTGTCTAGCATGGTTAATCAATATTTGCTGTAATATCCTACTTCCATAGTATGAGTTTTACAGTGCTGAATGCAGCAGAATTCTTAGTGGAATCAAAGATATTTGGCAAAGAGATTTGAATGGAGAGCAAAGATAAATAAACTTTGGCTGTTTTTCTAGAGATCATAGATTTTATTCTTTGCATGGAGAGAACTTTACGGTGATGGCTTCAGAGCACAGAAAAGTTTTTGTTGAAATTCTGAAAGGAAGCATGCCAAAAATGCACAATGAGAATGTTCAGACATGGTTTCTGTGCCAGAAATTTGCTGGGTTATGTTAGGAAGATATGCTTTGTGAGACATAAGACCAGATGAACGGTCTCAAAGTGATAATAAAGCACAAGGATCACTGTTTTTCTAAACTTTAAGAATCATAGTAACCAAGGTAGAAATAATAAAGCAACTCCTAACTTTAAAATAACCATCAATCTGATATTGTAAATCAAAAGCAATTTAGCTAAAATGTCTAATTTTTACTAGCTTTGCAAAAATTACATTCCTCATGCCTGAAAAATGACACTGGGGCATAGGATATTTTGTGAGAACACAGAGGTATGTTCATTGTGATTTGCTGGATTTGAAAGAAGTTACAAAACTAGAATTTCAAATACCATTTAAACCTGTTTGGAGACAACAAATGTAAAGAAGTTTAAAAGCTCTAAGCATCTACTGTTACCCCATCAAAATATGTATTATGTGTTTTCATTTATTGTGAGTATATGAATACCTTCAGACATCATTTAAACATTTAAATACAGAAATATTTCCTGGTTTGATTGTTTGGTTGATTTTGGAATTTTTTAAGAGTGGCAATCTTTTAAGAGTGGGATGTAGGATTTCTCATCTGTATTTGGGGAACAGAAAGATTTTCAGGCTGGCTACATCTGACAACACACTAGTTGTCAAAATACATAGAATATGACAAGGAAATCAAATTTCAAATGCATGGCTCAGTACAATTTTCCTCCAAAGCAAGACTAGCATAAGATTATGAAACCATTAATAAACACATATGAAATTTCCTTGTGTTTTTGAAGATTTACTTCTGGTTTTCAGTTTGTCCTCACTACTCTGGCAGGCCCTTGTGACGCTGACTCCTTGGTTTCTCCGTCAGAAGCCCAGTCAGTCCTCGTATCACCTGAGTGTAGTCTTAAAGAGATGAAGATATAAACAGAGTCATCACCAAGGGGTTTGGAGGCACTGAAGACATTAGATGCATGGCAAACCAGACCCATGACATCCTCTTTTTCTTTCTATTTCAGTTCATTGCCACTTGCCCTTTATCTTCTTCCCCAGCAACCCCGAATACACACCAAAACAGAAACAGCAAAACATTCCTACTGCACACAGTGTGCAGCCAGGTTTAAAGACATATTCGTGTTACATTTACTCATCATTTTACCCAAATCTTTCCACACTGCTCAGTCTCATATTGCTGTGCAAGGGTGGCCAGTGGGAGAAGTCACTGTTTTGGTATTTTTTTTTAAATCCTGTACAAAACATTAAGAATTGGGGAGCTGCTTAATTGGGGAGCTTTTTTTTACTCACTGGCATATTTTTTTATTTCATTTCAGCTCTATGATGGGCCTGATGCACAATCCAACCTGATAGGCACTTTCTGTGGACAGTCTCTTCCACTGGCAGGGAGCACTACAGGGACCAGCCTTCATGTGGAATTTTATTCTGATGGACTGAATGCTAGAAGTGGGTTCCAGATGCTATGGCATGTTAATGGTAAGTTAGCCAGGTTTTCTCTGGTAAGGTAGGTTTCTTTCCCTATATGGTCCCAGCTTATGCCACTCTATGTCATCTAAATAGCAATAACCCATTACAGCTCTAAACCCATTGCATTTCCTCATAATTCTTCACTTACTTTCCCGGCATGTGTTTCTGCACGTGTACAGTGTCAAAGATCAGCTGATTGGAGACTGAGAGCTGTTAGTGAAATATGCTTTCATTTCCAGCAGTAGGCACAGGGATGAGGGGCGTGTCCAGAATGTCTGTGCTGAACCAGGAGACAGATGCTCTTATGGGTAACTGTGAGTTCCTTGGGCTTTCCAATGGGAACATTCAGCCCTCAGTTTTGCCCATTTCTATAGACTTTTGTTTCCCCTGCAAGCTTCTCTCTAGTTTAATTTAGTGGTACTTGTTTTCTTGGGAAGTGCCCACTTCCAGCTGCCCCAGCCCCTTTTCTCAGTGTGAAATAACATTGGCCAGGATGTGCTTTGGGTGTTTGTTCTCTTGCTCTTGCATGTTATGAAAACTGTCACAGGCCTTATTAAATATGCAAGCTTGCACGCCAGCTATAAACAAATCTGTTAATGATTATACAACTGCAAACCATGTTTGCAGTTTATTCATAAGTAAGGCTACAAATGCAATATTTTTCACTCTGCTTATTTCACAGCAGCTGTGGACTGTAACAAGGTTAAATCGTGTGCTGTTGCACATCCTATCAAAGGGGTTCCAACCTGGAAAATAATTAAATCTCCCCAGTTGCCCAGTCTGTCTAATCAGTCGGCAGCATTCAGGTCTGACAGCATTGTGCAGCAGCTGAAGTGTGCTGCAGAGGCCCCACTGTGGGTTGCTGAGGTGTAAGGCGGGCTGTGCATGCTTTGAATGGGAGCTCCGTGCGCCTACCACAGACTGCTGGCTCTTGCGGGCTCCCAGAGGGCTCTGCTGGCTCCACGGTGGTGCCGTGCATTCAGCGGGGTGAATGAAAGAGCATTTCTGGGTGAGGAGTGGGATGTGTAGCAGGAGCCAGAGGGGAAGGGCTGCAGCACAAAGGTACCTTCTTGTGCTTTGGGGTGACGTCATTGTGGAGCTGCACAAAAGAAGAAGAAGCGGAGGCTTTTATGCACAGCCAGATGACATCAGTTCCATACAGTAGCCATGGTGCTGGGCTAACTTGCTTTTCTAAAGCTCTCAAAGCTTTCCAGAATCTGCCTGCATGGTAAACACTCTTGTGCTTTCCCTCCTTTCCCACCCCTTGCACTCCTTTTCTGCACTGCCATTCACTTCTCTGTCAGACAGCACTGCCCTTCTGTTAATTCTTTGACACTAAACTCCACCTAATGCTGCACAGGACCCAGACTGCTAATGTGGGGCTGTGTCTAAGCAGCAGACCAGGATCTGTGGGGTCACATAGGCCTGGCTTTCAGGGAATGTCATTGCTGGCTCAGAATGTCACAGCTGTGACTTCTGACAGCTTGCAATGTGAGTGCAAGTTCCTCCAGAACTGACCACATTTGTCATCTTTTTGTTCATTGCAAGAAATTCCTTTTTTCTCTCAATTGGTGTAATGCACTAATACAGCTATTCCTCTTACTCTTGGTGGCTGCGTTGTCTGGTTGCCCTAGAGTGGATAAAATCAGATATGTCCCTGTGCTCGGGGTGCTATATTTACCTCTCCCTTCTGAAAATCTTTCAAGTACATAAAAAAATTCACTGGAGAAAGTCTCCTTGTCTAGGGAAACTGATCAGGAGATGCAGCCTTTGAGTTGGGTATTTCAGAGTGAATCATTTGGGTCCCTTCTTCCCTGAGGGCAAATTCTTGGGGGAATCTACACCCAGATCTGGTAACATCTCACCTGACAAGAAAATAACAGAGCTACATATATTGCTGAGAGAAGAGCTTTTATTTCTGCTCAAATGACAAATGTGTGCTCTAGAGTTCAAGCCACTGTGAACTATTTCTCAGGCTGTCCATGTGCTCTTTAACTGGCAGTTGTGAAGCATCTATGAGTTATATATCAAGGACATTCACATGTTTTGATGGTAAAGGGAGCAGCGTTTGTATTTGCTATGTGCCTGATGCAGTTTGCTTCAGACACTCTCCCCAGCAGCTTTTTCACAATTGTGAGGTGGTCAGAAAAAGACTAAAGCTTACCTCATTGATAGCTGATTTGAGTACCCCCTCCTGCCACACACGAAACAAAACTGTTTTGATTTTAAACATTTTCATCTGATCTTTCCAGCCGCTGAGGAAACCCATTCTAAAGAGTGGTTTCTTTTACGAGGCTTTCACAAAGACAGAATTAGTAACTGTTCTTGTGAAAATGCTGTTATTTATGCTTAAAACTGTCCTATATAATTTTAGCTTGGGTAGAAAGCTGTCATGTGAAGAATTCAATTAAAAAATTATTGCAGTTCTGAAATAGCACTGTTCATCTAGGGGGCTTTCATTGATGAGGGTGGATTTAGAGTTGATTTGGCTAAATCACTAATGTTTTCTTCAGCAGTCAAGGCCTCAAAAGCTTTATTTACCAGTGGAAAGCTTGAATCTGCAAGGTGCTTATTCTACTTTCACTCTATTTTGGGAAGCTTAATATGGGCAAATATATATATTGACCCTTTGAGAAAGAACAAACTCGTGGTGACAGTCTGGATATTGTGAAGATAGAATGCCAATTGAATTGCTTTCCTTAAAAAAAATTCAAGAGGCCAAGCGGGCAAAGGTCTCTCAGTGCAAAATTACCCCAGTGACAACTGTCATATCTGAGAAGACACATATTTCCTAGAGCCGTCACTTACCTTATTAAGCAATGTGCATGTAGGAGCTCACTGCTTTATATATACGTCTGCATTTCATTCCAAACTCACTCCTTTGGCTGCTTGATTGTCAACAGAGCTTATAAATTTGATTGTCTCTTCTCAGCATAGTCCAAACTTGCATCCACTATTCTGCTTTCTGTTTCACGTTGTCAGTCTATGTGTCAAGTCAAATGTTAAATAGCTTGTAAGTTCTTCAGTGAAGCACTACAGAAACAGAGGTTAGATGAAGATGCAGAAGCCATTCACTGCAAACATTTGTCAGGCATCCATTAGGATTACTGCAGAGAATATCACACTGCAGGTCAACAAGGGTGCTGAGGTCCAGATTTTCTAAGCCTGAATCATAGCTCTGTTGTTGATTTCTTGTGTAACCTTTGACAAATTGCCATTTGTTCAGTTTCCAAAAATGATTATTCTTTTTCAGTGTCTTTCTGTCACATTAAGTCTAAGGATGAAGAGGGTCTGATATTAACGAATTAGAAAGCAGAAAAAAACCCAGAACAGTATCTCACTTGAATTTTTATTCTCTTGCATTAACCCTTATCATGTCAATTATTCTACTTCATCCATTGGACAATATTCTATAACCAAACCTATCCATAAAGCAAAAGTTTTCAGAATCAAATAAAATTATACTTTTTGCAAGTATTACTGCACAAATATTTATAGGCAAATATTTATAGTACACACCCCTTGCAGTTAGAGTGAGTTTATGTTGACTGAAATGTTTCACCATGAGTACCACAACTGGAAAACTCTGTATCCTTTCATTTCCCTGACTTTGATTTTACAGGAACAGTGCCAGTTCACTTTAACCTTTATGGATGGGATTTTTCTAGCATGTGGCTAAAACATACCCGTGAATAAATCTGAAAGCTTTGCAAATAATAGAGGTTTCCACAGATTACAACATTTCTGTTCAGCTATAATTATTTATGAGAATAGGGATTCTGCTTTGGTTAATGAACACCATCTGCTAACCAGACAGGCAGTAATATGGAAAGATCTGTAAATCATCCCTTGCACAATCTTCAATGAATACGTAGATTTTAGTCAGAGGAAAGCAAAACCACCAAATATATGTTTCCTTAGTTTTCTATTTGTTGTCTGATTTCCTAGCAACTAACACCAGAGTAGGTACTAGTTTTCAGTATTTTTCAAGGGAATTCCAGGACCTTTACACTACTAAAAGAGTATCTCCCCTTTCTTTTTTTTTTTTTTTCTCTGTTTAACTGCACGGCTGAAATGCCCAAAATTACTGCAAGGAGGTCAGCACAAGCTGGTCATATGCTGTATGCAGTTCAGCTGCAAGAAACTTTTCCACAGTGCAGCTGTCTGCATTTCATAGCACACAGCAAGACCATGTATTTCTGTGCTGAGAAAAACTTTTTAAGATGCTTCACTAGGAGCAGAATGGCTTGATATTATTCACTGTTATTTCAGTGAGAGCTGAAGTAATGCAGCAATTTATAGGATTTGCTTCTACATTTTTATTTGTCCCTAAGGATCAAATTTTTTTACTTTGTTGCTATAAAGAGCGCAAATTCCATTTATTTGAATAGACTCAAACTCTTATTTGGTGTTTGCAGACGAATACAAACATTGGGAGAAGGTTTGTGTTCATGTAATTAATTATTCACGTAACTTTGTAATCAAGGTTTCGTAAGGATTTCAAAAAGTTATTTTATCATTATTTGGGTCTTTTCATTTTGGTGCTCTAATACAGCAAGTGAGTCTAAATTTGGAACATCGTTTTTAATCTCTTAAGTATTTCTGTAAATATTTTTTAAAAATCAACTAACATCTGTATTTTCAGAAAAGCATGACAGAACTGATTCTTACCTCAGCCTTACAAAGAGCAGAAACATCATGTACAGACTTCCTGGCAGTTGGCCAGAGAGTTGAGAGATAGTGCTTCTGCTCTGATGTGGAGGTTTCTAGTGGCGTATGCTGGTCAATCAAAAAAATTCAGGTGTGAATTTCACATATTTGCAAAGATCAGTGAGTTCTTTTTTTAGCTATTAGTCAGTGAGAGCATAGGCATAAACTCAAGTAATTCTGATGTTTGCAAACAACTTATAAGAAATGAATCTCAGAGACCTAACCTTTACCTCCATTTTACTGGAGCACTTATGAAGAATCACTCCATAAAAGAAAAAAAAAAAAAAAAAAAAGCCTTTACTGGAAACATTTTTAGTTGGGTGAAAAGAAATGGGATATTAAAAACAGTTTGACCTTCTTACTCATCTGCTTCCAGAGAATGTTGATTGAGCTCAGAGGAAATATAAACCTCTCTGGAGAGGGAGTGTGCGTAATTTGAATGCTACCTGTAAGGGTTGCATGGAAGAAAGGTCTGTGCCTCAAAGAAGGGCACACGAGCTTTCCACTCCTCTGAGCCATTTTGAGTTAAATAAAAACCATGTCTTTTGTGGCTATCAGGAAACTCTTAGTAGGAGAAGCTGAGTCATAACTGCCTGTTAAGTTTTAAAATGTTCCCAGCTTTCTTCAGGCTGAGATAAATAGCAATTGACTTTGTTCCCGCCTGCTGAAACTCCCCTGCTCCCTGTTCCCACCCCCTCAGGAGCCGAGCCATCAAGTCTGTTTGTTGAGAAATCTTTCTGTTTCCCAAGCTGCCCAAGCGGCTTTTTCCTCCTGAGGTCTGTCCTTTGTGGCTGTGAAATTCCGGCTGCTGAGGAGAAAGAAAGTCTGCAAATTCCGCTGCAAGGCTTCCCCGATGACACCACCTTTTTTTGTCCATTTGTAAAACCTCAGCGACCTGGTTTCTTTAGAGGAAAAACAGGCCATCTTTTAATGGCACTGGGAGTAAAAAGGGGCAGTGGTTCACACTGAAGCTTTCTTCCTCTCCGCCTCACTGATGAAATGTTCATGGATATCAAAGTTTCAGGGGCTTAACATTTACCCATGCTGGAAGCCTCGGGCAAGGAAGTGCCTTTTTCTCCCTAGGGACCGAAGGCAAGATTGGTTTGAAGTACACTTAAAAGTGCCTAGGTTGAGACACCCAGTAGCTTGACAGTGTGGCTTTGTGACTGCAGGGCAAGCCACCTCTGGCTGCATCGTGTGCAGCAAGGTGGGGAAAAGGCAGAAGAGCTAAGCCTGTGCCAATTCACCTGGGAGTCAATGTCAGCTATGTAAAGGTTTACCTGGATTAGTGGGAATTCTTATGTTTAAAAGGTGCTTTTCCAGTGAGTACTGTGTGATGGACTGGCAGAGATCGGTGTTATATAGCTGGCTTGGCCTCACATCTCTATTTAAAAGTCTCCTTTTTTAGCTTAAAATAGGTTCTTATGCTCCCTTTCAGACTTGCTGCTCTTTGTCCTCATGGATTTGTATTTTGCAGTCATAGAAGTCTTATAGTTGACTACGAGGAAGCCAAAGTCAGGTTTTCTGTGTGAAGCTGAAGGACCCCATGGTAGAGATGATAGTAAATGCTTCTGGGTCTTAGCAGACACAAGTTTGGCACAAAAGGTGTTAAAGAAAATGTTTGCACTTAATTGAAGATCTTGATCTACAGCTTCCTGAAAAAAAAGGTGTTAAGCAGAGGAATGGCCAAAGATACCTTCCTCAAATTGAAAATTATTCTTAGACTTAATAGAGATTAGATGAGTTTTACACATCTGTGTGGATTAGTTGAGCAGGTTGAAGAGGCAGTTTATTTGATGTTATAAAATATCTCCTATAAATGAAGGCTCTGATACAGATGCTATTTATCACTTCTGACATACAACAGTGTTTGCTTTTGGGAATATAGAGCTCATGGTGTGTTAGATGGTGTTATTAAGCTTTTTTGGTATTTTTTGCTATGTGACAGAGCCTTCGCTCTGGAGATGAAGCCAAAGAGATTGATGGAGTGTGGGCATTACTTACAATGCTAGAGTGACCCTATAAATTCTGTGTAAGCAAAAGATTAGTGCCTAAATTAAACACTTGGGGGGTTTGTGAAGTAGGGAGCAAAAAAAAAAGTGCTGCTGGAAGGCAGAGCAGCAAACACATAAAATCAGATCAAACACAGAATTCTCTTGCTTTCTGCATATGACAGATACATGGCTAGTATACTGGCTTCTCTAAAGGCAAGGTTTCACTCTGACTGTAGCTGATCTAAGTCTGCCCTGATCCTGGGAGGGCTGCTGTGCCTTCCCATCCTGCTTATGCCTGGGCTTGGGGACTGAGTCAGGGATAGCATCTTCCCAGGGATTCAATAAAGAGAAGCTAGTGCTCCACTTACCACATCTCCATAAAGGAATGATAAAACCAGTCTCAAATGTTCAGCTGCTTTGTGCTGTTAAACCAGGGCCTGCATTTGATCCGTTGTTTTGCTACTTTTTTTTCCAATCTAGCTCATACTATGTAAGAACTTAGTCACCCCAGGGTCTGGGGAGTGGTGTTAGGACAATACTTTCTTATCTGAAAAGAAAATACATAACTTTTCAAACAAGGTTTGTCTTACAATTGCACAGTTACAATTGAATAAAAAAAAGAACATTAAACCCACCAAGTGTCAGAAAGCTGGTTTATCCACTGTGACTTGGCAGCTTGTAATCATGCACAATTGGCTGAGGCAAATTGCATTGTCTTTAATTTTATGATTTCTGAAGCAGTAGGAAATGGCATTTTTACAATAGAAAGCACTCCCCATGATAACTTAGATGGTGTATTATTTGAAGCCAGTAAGAGCTGGGGATGGATCTGATTCAGCTTTCTAGAACTGACAAATTAGAAGCCAATATGAAAAATGTCACTTTTCTGCTGTGTCTCAGTCAGTTCAGCAGTCAAAGCAGATACTGAGGTTTGGTACAAAATGTACAAAAACAGGAGGTGAAGTACTTCCCGCACAGGCAGTGCAAAGAGCTCCAGCCTGTCATTCCCTTCCCGGGTTCCCTGTGGTGGAGAAGACCCTCCAGCCCAGTGTCCAGATTGTCTTTGAAATGGGTGCTACTGCCTGTCCTTGTCACAGAGCTGTCGGTGAGTTTTTCCAGAGCTCCTTGCTGACAGGCTGCTTTGCTGTGTTGTCAGGTTGTGGAGCAGAACTCTCTGGCCCTTCCGGTTCATTTCACAGCCCTGGCTACCCCAGCAGATACCCAAGCAATAGGGAATGCATCTGGTACATCCACACAGCGCCTGGCAGCAGCATTCAACTCACCATTCAGGAATTCGACATTGAATATCACCCAAACTGCAGCTATGATGTTTTGGAGGTAAGAGCATTAGATTTACTCCTCAAAAATACACAAGTTGTATTCATTTCTGTCTGGAACATATAATCCCAAGAACTGCAGATGCAGAACAAGCAATTCTACTGCAATTTCCTCCTTCTGCTGTGGTTACAGTTATGCTCAACAGGTATTGTCAAAGAAGCCACAATGTTCTTCTTTTTTTTTGCTTTTATGTCTTTGATGACTGTATACCATAATCAATTATGATGTTAGGCACTGTACGCTTCCTTACAAGAAACAAAACTGCTTTGAAAAACTCAGTCTTAAAAAGCCCACCTTTTACAAAGAACTCAGTGTAGGATGCTATACCATGAAGATAATTTCCTGATATAAAGGAAGATGATGGATCACTGTGGGGATAACTCAGGTGCTATGTTGTGTAGGGTCTTCTACAGATGTGGGGAGATTTATAACCCTGAGTGATGAAAATTATGAAGAATCTTTGCACTCAGAAAAAAGAATAAAAGAAGAGGCAATGTCCCAGTCACCTTAGGATGGTGGAAAAAGGAGAAAAGGGACCCCTCTAAGGATGTACTGACCTTTAAGAGACCCATAAGACTGGATGACTCTGTAATATATGACATCTTTTTGCTCAAGTTGGTAAGGAACTAGGTGACCAATCTCAGCTAACAGAATTGAATAGACTTACAGTACAGGAAGAAGGGATAGGAAATAATTTCAGGAAGAACTTGTTTAAAGTTGTAGACTTTCTAGGTTGCTCTCACATTAGTCTGAGATCACTAATGCAGGTACACTTGTTGGGACTTTTTGTAGATGGTAATACATGGGTGACGTTTTAATATTTTTGTAATGAATCCAAAAGATTGATTAAGAGAACTTGTACCACTCTGCTGCACTCTTGTACTGGGTGGTGTGATACAGCATACAGTTAGACAACATTGTGTCCAGCGCCCACACCTATGCACTGCTGCCCATTCCCACATTAGTAGCTTTGATTTCTCCAGACTGTGTTACTTAGTGCACACTAATCAGCATTATCCTTGGAAACTTAACTGACATCCTAAAGCTAGTCCTAAATATATAGTTGCCAGATAGATAGATAGATAAAAATTTATATGAGTAGAAGAGATGTAGCTTTACTCCAGTTTTCTGGCTCTGAAGAAGGCTCCTCTAGCTTATCAATGCAGTAGAAGTCTTAACCAAATGGACACTGTGCTTTCAGTGTCCTATTGGCTTTGGGACTTCTACAGGATCTGGGTTTAAGGAAGTTGTTCCATGAATTCTCCATCAGTGGCATTGGCAAGTATGCCTGTGTGTCACATTGCTGACACCAGAGACTGTAAGTGGGTGATCTGTACTGGCTGGTTTAGGTATTGATGAAGTCTGTTGTATTGCAGCTTCATTGTTCTTTGTGCCCAGAATTACTAGAATTACAGATTAAGTTAATCTGTCTGTAAACTTCAGTTCTGCCTCTGTTGCACAGAGGAATGAATCCATTAAACAGCCCCTAAGTCTGCAGTGGATGACCATTTCTTGAATAGTCCAAAGACAATGCCTACATCTGTAGATGGTTGCCCAGGAGCTATCATGATCCAGCAAGAGTACAGATGGCTGGCAACCATTTGTTTGAGAACTTTTAGTCTGGGAAGGTAGCTGGCCTAAAACCAATTGAGTGGATTGCTTGACACCAACTGCTTAAAGACACTGTTTAAGAGGATCCAGTGGTTTGCTGCTCTGTGTTCCTGAGCAAGGTATTCACCTTAGGTTTTGGGTTTCCTTTCTTTGCCATTTCCTTAGTTGCTACGTTTTGCTTCTTTCCAACCATACTGATTCATCTGCACAGATGCTCACCTTGCTGTTTGAAGTCCCCTGCCTTCCTGCCTTCAGAATTGGCATGCTCTGACTTACTTGTTACCTGACCTTGGTTCATCCAGTTCCCAACACCTGTCTCTGATCTGCTGGCAGATAACCTAACATGAATCAGCTTCCTGAGGAAAATTGTTTCATGTCTTAGTGCAAAATCAAAGGTCCTGCCTGGCAGCATAGAGCTTCCCCTGCCAAACTGCAGGTATTTGGTTGAGCTTCCTGTACCTTGCAGCACACATATTTTCTTGTCTCTGTTATAAAATTCATTCATAGCATGATTGACATAGTCTGCATGGAACAAGTGATGACTCAGATTTGGTGGGGGAAAAAAAGGACATTGCTACCCATTTTCAGAAGTTGCTCTATCTCACCCTCTTTCCTGTGATTGTCTACATATGTCCAACCTGAAAACCACACACACACTTAAGTTCACAGAGTGTTAAAAAAGAGAGGTTCCTACTTTTGATACAGTGTGTTTCAGTGATCTCTCAGGTTCCAAATATCTTTCATTTCCACATTATCTTCCCAAAAGTATCCTGTCTAGGTATTCTTTGGGATTTGAAGTCTGATTTTTCTCATGGTTATTCTCCTGATTGCACTTTTTCCTTATCTCTGAGTAGTGAGTTTTACAGCTTCCTGCTTTCTTTCATGTCAAACAACTTTCCAGTTTTAACAGGAAATCAAAATCAGTGCTGAAGTAGCTCTGCACTCTGCTATCCCTCCATGTCCCATTAAGTCTGCTATCCGAAATAAGCGGTCTTGTAATAAATATTTCCCAGTAATCACAAAACTTGCTCTCCTGGATGCATTTAGGTTTTGCTTAGGAACACCCTCATCCCTTTGACCTGGCAGAGAATTAAGGAAAATTCGAAGAAATATTTCCAATTGCAGCACCTTTGCTGCTAACTTTATTTTTATACCACAGTTTCTTGAATATTTCACTCTTGCACATTTGTCTGAAGCATACTTGTTCTTGTAAAAGGCAGCAAGTGTTTCCCTTCCCTTTCCTTTGACAATGCCTCTTAAACAAGCTGTCCTTTCCCTGTCAGTAGCCCAGGACCTGCCATATGTTTCACTAAAACTGTGCAATAATAGTTACATTAATTTTTTTTTTAATGTGAAATCCTTGAGTTATCCCCATGGCTCAAATATTTGACACATTCTCCTATAATCTTTCTCCCTGTTTCTTTTATGACACTGTTGCAGTCCATCTTTTTTCTTCCGCATCAAATTCCATTCTTTTTATAAACATCCAGAAGCAAATTTAAATGGTTCTTAAAGATGTTTTCTATAAATGTTTCATGGAAATAGAAGACATAATTTTGGATGAAATGAAAGAGTTGAAATAATTTTTAAGTGGCTTCTATTGAAAATACATTCATAGAGAAAAATCACCATGTCTGCTTTGAATGAATTATGACACAAAAATTATGACATTTTCTCCTTAGCATGGGCCAGATTTTTATAAACTATAAATATATTCTGCCTCAGCAAGATGTAGCTCTGAGCTGAAAAGGAAGGAAAACCATCAATCTGTTTTAATTCCAAGTCTATTAGATGCTCCGGTCTTCTCATTTCAATATAAAGAAACATCAGGTATTACCATAGATCTTAACTCTCTGTCAAAGCCAGGCTCTCTCTTTGCTGGAAGTTATATTTAAAGAGGATCAGTGTTATTCGCAGAAAATCTGTGTCATGGGGGTGACCAACCGCATAAAAACAGCTTTCTGTTGCTCATAACTCTGGAATGCTGACTGTTAACAATAAATGGAGCTAACGGGGCAGAAGCAAATGATAAGAACAGATTAAAACCATGGGCTTTATGGCAGTATCCTGCAGCCCTGCTATGCCATCCAATACCACGTTATCTCTGGATCAGGTACTCTGGTCAGACTAGATGTTTATATTTTTTTTTTTTCCAGTTCAGACATCCTATCACTATGAACCACACCCTTGTATTCATTCTTTCCATCCATTCTCTTTTCCCTCTTCTTTTTTCATGTGGTAACTATTGGTTTTTCTCTTTGTAGCCAAATATAATATTTTATTGTTTTTTGTCATGGAAACACTCAAACTTGTTTTTGTTCCAGCCCTTATGAAAGCATCTGATTAAATGAACTGGCCTAAAGGAGAAAAGAAAATACACCCCTTACTATAAAGAGCATACCTCTGACTGCTTTTTATTTTGAAACTGTGCACAAGGCCATTGCTGAACAGTTAACAATGTAAAGGAGGCCCACAAACTTCGTATTTCCATCAATATTTCTTCTCCATCCTTAATGCTTTCCCAACAGATCAATTCAAAGTGTCCAGCTTGGGCCACGTTAATTTCTGAGGTAATGCTGCAGAAATCGACAGGGTTTATGTCAGAGCTGGGTTTGGTTCCCTTGCCCATGGTGTGCAGACAGCCCCAGGGGGCACCAGGGATGATGTGAGAGGCTGGTCCATGATACTTATTAGATGCATGTTAGAAACTCCTGCTGTTTCCCCTGCCACATCGCTTCCCTAGGCTGGTTTAGATGATTAAGAGCATGTGTTCCTGCGAGATCTCATGCTGTGGCTCTGAATCAGGGAATATACCACAAACACATTTTAAATTTCACATTTTGAACAGACTTCTGACAAGTGCAGCTGTCACTGGGCCTCACAAGCAGCCAAGCAGTAAGATTTTTCTGAAGACACTGAGCTTCCAGCAGACAAACAGGCTTCTTCTCCAGACCGTGACAGCTTCATTACAGATTCTGAATCTGAGCTGTGATTTCATCCATACTGACTTCTTTTGAATGCCTTGAGACGATCGATTGGACAGAGGAGCCATTATCCATTCAAGTCATGCAGCCTCCCTGCAGAATGCAAAAAAGTGCTGTCTCGGTCAAAATAAAAATGTTTAAGCTATTAAGCCTGTGTTATCAGCCACCAAAGCAAAATACTCTCTTTTGAACATCTAAGAGACTGTGATGTTTATAGAAAAATTAATGCCTTATTTCTTCTGGGGTGCAAGCCTCAGTTCCTGAGGTCTCACATTAACCTGGAGTCACTGAATTTTTTTTCCAGTTAAAAACCAGATTTTTTCTCTTATATCTCTAACATCAGAGCACTGTCAGGCCCTGTGAGCAGTTAGTGAGCACACAATTAATCAAATTACGCAACAATGCAGTACACTTAGCCCTGGAGGTGGGGGGACTAGCTCAGCTCTTTGTTAGACTTGCTCAGTTATTTAGCTTGGACAGAGCCCAAACTTCTCCTGGGGTTAAAAAGTATCTGACAGAGCTTATTAAAATATTGAGTTTCCCCTCATCTAAAAGCGATCAGAGGAAAAGAGACACACAGAAAGCTGTTTCTAACAGTACCGTCACTTTCTGAGAGAGATTCATGGATTGCTTCTTTTGACTTTTTTGATGTTTATCAAACTAATAAAATTTTGGAGTGGTCTTGAAGTGCTACTGGCTGGAGAATTATGATGGGATTTGTTGCCTTATATTCCTATTCTCTGCTTTAGGTTTTTTGGGGGGGCTTTTGTTTGTTCAATTGTTTTTTTATTGTTTTGGGTTGTTGTGGTTTTTCTGTTGTTAGAACTTGCTATTATCTAGTTTAGTTTTAGGATTTATACATAATAGATACTTATAGAATGAGAATCTTTCTATTATTAGTTCAGTTGCTGAAAGACAGCAACACATTCTTTATTTGGTGTATCTCTTTTGCAGTTTTCACATCCAAGGTTACTGTCAAGGTGACTTTTGCAGCTGCAGTCCTACCAGGGACATACTAATGGAAGGTGGTAGACTGTTAGTATTGGGTGCCATTTCATTAGCATGCAAGAAGCCAAGAAAATTCAATCATTGAGGGCTCTAGGCAGCAAAATCACATGTCATTTGGAAATTGCACTGAGCATTTGCCCCCTGTGTGTTTTCTTCAGCTTTGGGAGGGAAGACTAGGGAAGGTGAGCCAGTTCCACTAGTTATAAATGGGTTCAAACTAAAATCCTACATCCTTTCTGGAAAACAAGAAAGAGGGCTAAAAAGGCTTCAGCACTTCCACCTAATTCACTTCACTTGATTTAAAAATGCATTGTCAGTACACAACACTGCTGTAATGCTTAGGAGAGTGGTGTTTCTCTGGTTTATGACTGCCTGAGGCACACTCTTCTGAGCAGGAAATAATTACTCTTAAAAGCTAAAACCCATCTTTGTGGCAAATATGTATGCTATATATCCTAGCTTCCAAAGAATATAATTAAAATGTCATTTACTTGACCCAAATCTAGTAGTTTGGAAGTTTATGCTGCCCTTGAAGTCAAGAAAATTGCAATGGTTTTTTGTTTTATCAGAAGGAATGATGAAATCTAGCCCCAACATAAAAATCATCTTTAACTATGTCTCTAAATATCAATGGTGCAAAACATCAGCACAGGTTCCTGCAAAAAGAAGCAGTTTGTTTGCACAGGCACGTGAAAAAAAAAAAAAAATCTGGGTTTATATGCCCAGAGAAACAAGGTGCTAATTCTGGAGGGAAAAGGAAGAAGAATGTGGCCAAGTCCCCAAACAGAAAATGCTATTTAATGCGAGGCTGTTCTGAAATCATCTAGAATTTTAAACCTGTTCAGGTGGTTCAGGCAGCAAGAAAACTTCCAGACAAAATAACTCTGTTAGCTGCTTTACGTTTTAAAATGTATGTTCGTTTGTATATAGATGTTCATTTTTTCTTCCTAAAAACGGAACAGTTCCCATGTACTCTGTGTGGCAGACACTCTCTTTGGAAAACTTTGACAGTATTTCTTCCATTTCCAGGTCTATGGTGGCC
This sequence comes from Acanthiza pusilla, assembly GCA_036630365.1. Taxonomy (NCBI): domain Eukaryota; kingdom Metazoa; phylum Chordata; class Aves; order Passeriformes; family Acanthizidae; genus Acanthiza; species Acanthiza pusilla. The sequence goes on along the minus strand of JAXCHO010000073.1, from coordinate 33,584,772 downwards.
CAGATTTCCTCTCTCCTAGGCTAGCCCAGCTGTGTGTTTCAAGATCAGCACAGAACCCCCTGCGAGTCTCCACCACTGGCAATTCAGCTGTTGTCCGTTTCGAGACAGATGCAGCAGTGACAGGGAAAGGTTTCAATGCCTCCTGGCAAGAAAATCCCGGTGGTGAGTATACTGGTTAATACCATGAGAAATTCAGGAAGTCTGAGAGTTGACGATCAGCCATGCAAGTATTTAAAGTAGTTAAACAGCACGGAACTGAAAGCTGAAAGAGAATTTGAGTGGTACTGAATTTGGTAGTAATAAGAGATGCTGAAAAACACAGAGTTAAAAATTGTCTAATTAGCTGAAATCTAGGCCTATTTATGGTTTTTTTGGGGGAGTTTCTTCTCTACATAATTAATCAAGACATTCCTGAAATCAGCAAAGGAGTTTTGCATGCTACCAGTTCTTGCCACCCACTTACTCACACAGAGTCCTTTATTCACTGAATGATGCTTTCGGTTTTAAATGGTAATGTGAAAAATATCTGAGAACATGGCTTAACTTGAAGAACTTAGTGGACTCCAAAAATATTTGGGGTGATTAGTAAATACTTGAACTCTATAAGGTTCATCCACCCCCAATGTGATTATTTGCTCATAGCCTTACTGGTAATCAGTAAAAGAAGAGACATGCTTAAAAGACTCAACCACGTCTCTACATGGGAGTTCTTATAAAAAGGCCAATTATTGGAAAATAATTGCAATGAAAAGCGGTGACGAGAGGCAAATTTTAATTCTTGCAGTTTTGCTTGATTAAGCACACTGGTTCATTAATTTGTCAAGTTTTATACTTCTCTCTCACAAGTTTTATGAGAAAGGCACAAGATATTTTTTTCAATAAAAGAAGTCTACAATAGTCCTTTGAATTAATCCACTTCTGAGATCTGGCGGCTTATTTTTCCTACTTAGGCCCCCTGAAGCTTTCTCATCCCTTTACAACGTCTTGCCTGTTGTAGTCCAACCCCCCTCTAGCCTCTAAAATACCCACTCACCAGAATGCAATAACAGTATACTGTTTTATCCTTCCAGCAGGCTGCCTCCATCTACAGCAATCCCAATGTCTTTTATTCTCCCTCCTCCATCCCTTTTAAAGATATAAAAGTCTGTTTGTTTGTGTTAGTTCTGTTGAAAGCCCCGGTACTTCCCACACAGGATTCATCATTCCTGGCTATTTAGATATTCATGAGCACCAGAGCTGTTCTGACCAGAAGTATCTAAGGGTGGAGTCCTCAGGAAACCCTCAGCTTCATGGGTAGAGAAGTAGAAATTTGAGGTTTGTAGTTGCTGCACTGCTCATGAGCAGCAAGGAGCTCCCAGCTGCCTTGATATAGAAGTAGTTTCCTCAGCTAATGCTCAGCTAGGCCTAGTCGTTGCTTTCTCAGTATGCCAGGTCTGTGGCATTCATATGGACAGTATTCTGGGTTGCTTTTACAGTATCTAGGATCGAGGAATACCAGCCCTAATGCTTCAGCCTTTACAACATCTACTACCAGCTTGGTACAACATTACTCACAGCATTGTTGTGGCATATTCAATTATAATAATAATGTTATGCTTTCCTGATAGGAATTTCCATTGCTTTTTGTTGCAGCCAGGACACTTCAACAACTGCAGCACTCATCTTACAAAAGATTAATGTAGGAAATATAAAGCAGGAGGTGTTCTTGGTTTAAAAATAGAGGTGGATTCTCACTAAACATAAAAGAGAACAGCTTGTGATTAAAACTGATTGTGTCTTTTTCAGGCTGCGGTGGTATTTTCCAAGCTACAAGTGGGGAAATCCATTCTCCAAATTATCCTCAACCTTATAATAACAACACAGATTGTTCTTGGCTTATCCAAGTTGACCACAGCCACAGAGTCCTATTGAATTTCACGGATTTTGACATTGAAAATCACGATTCATGTAACTATGACAATGTTGAAGTAAGTAACAAAAGACATTTCAAAAGTTTCCCTAATGAGTCTGGTGAAATGCTTGCAAAATAACCTGATACATAGATGACTGTTACGATGACACCCTTTCTCACTTATAGTGCAGTTTACTACAGCTTGCTCCAAGCCATGGGATGAACTGCTGACACATATAACAGATTGCCCACACTCTGCTGCAAACTTGGGAGAGGGGGAGTCTGCATCCAGAGGGAATTGTTGGTGGCTGATTTTCTTCATGCATGCACTGTGTATTCAGGTGCTCCTCAGCTGTCTGTTTAATTGCTTCATTATACCCACTGCACTCTTTAAAGCTTCACATTGCTGTTGGTTTGTGAACTTTTGTTGATGTCACAGAAATTCAAATTGCTGCTCAATCAGTGCACAAGAAAAACTCTCCAAGTCTCCACTTGGCCTTTTGGGAGCAGGGACATGAAATCCTGACCCTCGATGTCAGATTGCACTTCACTCAGTACAAAGGCATGTGTGATCAGTACTAGTCAGATAAAGCACAGTGGCTGTAGCCCAAAATCCAGCTTTCCTCTTCTTGATAAACTGTCATTCACAGAGAACTCAATTTGGCACGAACTGAGACTCTTTTGAAAACAGCATCAGTTTTAACAACATTGCCTCGTAAAGCTTTTTTGTATTGAACCAGAAGAAAAGGAAATGTGTCCCCATTTTGCTGAGCAGAACTGAAGATTTCATTTGGCCACAAAGCGTCTTTGTACAATGACTGTTCCTTTTTTTTTTTTTTTCCTGGTTATGAATCATAAGGAAATATGGTTATGTCTTTTTATTTAAATTATTAGCTACATCAGACAACCATTGAAAAGGAACTTTCAAATCTTCTGTGTTATCACATAGGAGTAGAAAGTCAAAGTGCCTGACAGAAACACAGGCCATCTGAGATGGTAGTACTTGTATTAATGCAAAAAGACCATTTACAAATTAAGGGCTAAATTCTGAAAAGTTCTGACATACAAGTTTCTCTTTAAGACCTGATGCCAATGGAGTGTGTGCCCATATCTAAACACTTTGTGGAGTACTTGGCTCCGTGAGCTCCTTGCAACTACAGGTACAAGTCTCCCATTATCTTTATAGGCTGGATAGGGCACTGAGTTTTTAGTTGTTGAAAAGAATCAGCCCCTCAGTGGGCTGAGGAGATGGCTGTGCCAAAGCTTTTTGCATTTTTGCAGTTTGCAGACCATGTGCAGTGACACCCCTTGTCCTCCAAAGTTATTAGGTGTATCTGTTGTTTGCTTCTGCTTTTTTGTTTTTTGGGGGTGGTGAAGAAGGAAGTTACCCATCAGCCCCAGCTGTGCAAACACAACTGGAGACTCAAATTTAATGCAGACATCAATCACTGCCCACCAAGTGGAGTGCGGTTTGAAAATTGATGAGGGGGACTGCTGGTTTGAAGCCAAGAGATAATGAAGGGCTCTGAGGCTTTGGTGTATGAGGTAGAGTTTTTCAGTGCTCATGTAGGGGAACCAGCAGGGCAAGAAAGGAGTAAATGAGGTTTCTTTCACTCCTGGTATGCTAATAATAGGAGAATCACTTGTTACCAACACCTAGATGTGATTTGCGTTCACATCATTCCAAGATTTCTATATGCCTCACACACGGGAGACCAGAGTGAGGGGACAGAGAGTGGCTGGAAAAGTATAAGTAGATGTCTGTGAATGGTTTAGGAAATGCATTCCAAAAGCTGTGTAAATGGAAAATACAGGCAGCTAAGGAAGCAGGTGGGTTGTTTTTCTCTCCCTAATATAGGAACAACTGCTATGTACGAGTAGGACAGCGGTTCCACCCTTTTCTGTTTCTTGAATTTTTGCTTATCTGTATGGATTTTATTTGCTCTGTGAGTTCTCTTGGGGCTTCCCTCCACCCTTGAGTGTACCAACAGTCTTTTTTTTCATCCTCCCCCTTCCAGATACACTCATTTTTCCCTGTGTTATGACTCAAGATTGTTTTTTTCCCAAATATTTCTACCATAAATTCCTTTCTATGGGGAACACATGAAAATGTATTTTTTGCCTCTAAGATTTTCCATTGCACATGTGTTATGTGAGCAAAGTGGGAGGAGGGAAAATACTTGTGCCTGCTGCTTCTTGGCTGTGCTGCAGCTCCATACAGCCCAGTGCATTTTTCAATTTTGCTCAGCGATTTTACGGTGAATCTAAGCACAGATCTTGGTTCAGCCAAATGTATTCTGAGCTTGTGATGGTAAATCACGGGATAACTGCCCTGAGCTCCCTCTAGAGCCAATGGAGGGAGTGCACAGAGAGCACATTTTTCATTTGTTTAGCTGCCTAAATTTAGTGGAGTCCTCTGTTTCTGTGCCTCGGTTTTGCGTCTTGTTTGTTCTCAGAACAGATGGGCATCTCTTCATCTGCTAAATGAGGGTGTACAGCCTTTCTCTAATCTCAAGTCTAACTCAGTTATACTATGTAGAAAGCATAAGATCTTTGAGAAGAGTTTTTGTTCTCACTGTCAGCATACATGAGTAAATTTTTATTTCCTCTCTGTGTACTTTTATCTAGAGTGTGTCTCACAACAAATTGGTTTCTTTGAAGGAAAATGGGGGAAAGAAATTGTGAATGCACTAGTTGCTGTATTTTTTGACTGTGTTTAACCAGTAATGAAAATGATGGTATGCCAGGAGCACAGGTCAGCAAGAGTTTCGAGTATTTGGAGACTCGAGGACGATGTGGCTCAGAAGACAGTGCTTGTAGCACAAGATCCTGAAAAGGGGAGGGAGAAATAGTTTGTTCTGTCCAGTGAGTTTGATTAAGTAAGTGTTATTTTTCTTTCCTGTTGCAGTATACCAAGTAGTACACAGGAATGTATAAATGTAACCTTCTGGGAGCTAGGGAGGAGGGTACGACTTCATTTCTTCCAGGTGCTGTCAAAGGGGATCTTTCAAGAGAGAATAGTTAGAAATATGTAGAGTTTTTTTTTTTGGCTCAGAAGACAAAAATTGACATCTTTCTGTCATATGTTTGTGCAAAATTCAGGACACATTTGAAGAAGAAGGCAATGAGTCACTCAGTTATGTTCATTGTGGAAAGGGAATTGCTGCTATGCAGTGTAACTGAAAACTTAGCTTTTAAGTAAGCAGATGCATCGGTTTTCCTTACTCATGCAGCCACAAAAATGCATTTCTCAGATGTTTTTAAAATAGCTTTAAGAAACTGCAGAGGCACAACTCTTTCCTGAACTAGTGTGTGAATATCGTGGTTTCTCATCTAACTTCAAGCCTGAAATTCTCCTGCTCGCATCCACAGCTGGGCAGACGCACACAGATCTGTCAAACCCAGCATTTTACCAGGACTGTAGTCAGGCCCTCTCTCTATGCGCTTAGTTCTAGCATTCAGATAAAATCCTCTCACTACTGTCAAGGGAAAGACACTGCCTTAATTCCTAAGGGTGATTTTGTTAGTAGTTACTTTTCTTTCCCCCCACATTCCATGGTTTGTGGTTTTTAACTCCAGGCAGTCTGATTTATATACAGAATATATGTGCAGAGGAAGAATAAACACTGCACACTGTGTGTTAGAGGGCTGATTGTGGCAGGCTGCCAAGAGAGAAGAAAAGGTTGAATGGATGGATGTTTTTGGGTGTCTTTACCAGGTACTCATTTTAACAGGCGTTGCAGGCCTAATACTCAATCACAAGATCCCACACAGCTAGCTAGTGTTCACAGAATCACAGGCAAATGTTTAATTCATGAGCACAGCATTGACTATGTAGGGTATGTCAGGGGATTAAGCAGGAGTTTTGTCCCTTGTTTCTCAGCTCTGAGGTTTATTTGAGACAGGTCATCTTTCTCTCAGCTGCTGTTTTTATTTTTTTTTCACTAGTGTGCTCAAAGGTCTTTGAATACAGGAGGCAGAAACATTGCATTGTGTTACACAGTCTAGTTAAAAATTTCGAATTCATTGGTGCTGCCTTGCACAGACTTTACACAATGTGAGGCATTTTGAAGTAAAAGAAGACAATCTCAATAAAAAGTACATGTCTTCTAATCTGATAGCTTTTATATAGCTTTTAGCATCCTGGCTCCATCTTCGAGTACTCCTGTCCATATTTCAATCCATATTTTTCTTCAGCTGAGTCATAAATTGTATTAAATTATGTGCTTATAGGAGGGCAGGACGTAAATGCTGAAACAGGAACTGAATTCAACTGCCGTTGCTGCCCAATAGCCCAAAGGCTCTTCCTCTGTGGATCACACAGCTGTGCTGGGAGCTCCAGCACTGCTCACTTCTGAAACCAGGCACTTCTGAGACTGTCCCATGGCTCCAAACACAGCAGCAACAAATCACTTCTGCTGGAGTGCTAGGAAGGATTAATGGGAGACTGAGACTGTGGCCATTTTTGTCTCTCTGTGGTTTCACTTGTCAAAATGTTGATGTTGCTTAAACTACGAACTCGTTGGTTCTAACTTCTCTGTCTGTCTCTTCCTGATTGTGAAACAGGAAGGAAACAAAATTATCAGCTGTAGTGGGGGGAAAAAGAGAAGGAAGGCATTTGTGGTAAAATTAAAAGTGAAGTTTTGTTAACCTATCTTTACTTTCTTCCTCCTTTTTTTTTTTTTTTTTTTTTAAGTCTTTACCCACTGCTTAAATTGCTTAAATAACACTTCATGTGTATGTGTGTAAATCAGCACTCTAAAGCTGCTGTAAAACATAGATATATGGACTCTGATCCTTGATGCTGGGTACATATACCTAAAAAACATAATCCTAGTGACCTTTTATCCAGAGTCATAGCTCTCACTAGTGCACCAGTTGCATGTTAGGGCCAGTTTAGAAATCTTTTCTGAGGCAAGATGTAGGGTTTAATTGAATGAAAGCTGCATGGAAATTCATGTTAGCCATTAACAGAACACAACAAATGTATGGGGAAATCTGGACTGTTGAAGGAGAGTTGCTTCAATACCCAATACAAATGAAAAAAGGTGTTCACTTGGGACATCTCTGTTACAAGGGTCACAGTAACTTCAACCTGAATTACACACATTTTTTGGAAATTGTCACTTAAGGTAAGCAATGCGCAGTTTGTTTGCACTGCCCATAGCAGGACTATATCAGAATCAAAATATATGAAACATAGGAGAGGGAATGAAATAAAAGTCTTTTCAATACTCCCATTGGAACAAAATGCTTCATTTGATCTTTTTGTAACAGGTGTTTGATGGTCCTAACAATGAAGCACCACTTCTTAGAAGACTCTGTGGAACACAGACTCCTCCTCCTATCACATCCTCCAAGAATCTGATGTACATCCGATTGCACTCTGATACAACCATCCAGCACAGGGGCTTCAGTGCTCATTTCACTGAGGGTAATTTTGTCATTTACATTAATTTGTATTTATCTAATCACACACAGTCTTTTAGCACAAGTGATAATGGGAAGTGTTATTTCTACACATGCAGAACATCAATGTGTATCTTCACCAGAAATGAATTTTTCCAAATTATAGATTAAAACATTAAAAGTCTGAGGATCAACTTAGATTCTTCAACTGGGAAAAAAGAAATCATATTTTTTAGAGCAAGGCATCTAGTACACATCAGCTCCCTCTTATTTTTCCTCCCTAGAGGGTTAGCTATCCATAACTGTCCTGAGAAAAATGTGCAACTGGCAGTTTCCACAGACCTAGTGACAAAATAACATTTTATATGTCCATCCATGCGCATGAATCTGAAAAGCTATAAAAGAATTCTGTGTGGTGCTGTTGATGAAGTCCATGGATTCAGGCCTGCACACCCTGCCAAACATCAACTATCCAATTTGTGGAGGACTAATTGGTATTTTACATGGTTTTCTTTTTAATGAAAAATGACACCAACTGGGCAGAATTTTTCATGAAATTACATGCTATTTGATAACTGGTGATTTGCTTTCACTTTTTCTCAATAATTCGGGAAACATTTTCTTCCCCAAGATACAGATATTTAATTTTTGCATGGAAAATCTGTTTCTCTCATTTCCCTCTCAGGATTCTTTTCGCTATAAATTAGTACTTCTTCCAGAAATGTTTCCTTCTTTGAAAATATTGTGAAAAATTATAAAGAAAAGGAGGATTTTGTATCAACAAAAATCTCAGAAACCCCAGTTACTAACGTACTAGTTAGATACCTAATTAGGCATTTCTACCTAACGGCTGTGAGAGCATTAGCTGTTCAGCTTTCTCAGAACACATCTACTGGATTCAGTACTGCACAAACCCTGTCTGCTGAGTGAGTGCTCCCTGCCTAGGATGTTAGCAACCCAGCTTCCCTCTTCCTAAGAAAACCCACTTAAGCCCCATTTTTTTGTTTGGTAATTTAGGCAGCACAGTGCAATAAATGAATCTCACTTTTCAGTACACACCTTCTCACCCTGCAGTTTAAAGCAGGTGTGTGTTAAACTCTGACCTGGGGAACTTATGAGCAGCCACTGAGCTTAGAGATGAGGCAGCACTCAGCGCTGTCAGCCAAAGTTTTGCTGTTAGCCAAGCAAGTTGCACAAATGCAAGCTCTTGCATTTGTGCAACACCTCACACAACTGCAGGTTTGCTGACACAGCTCACAAGAGGATCCTTCAATGCAATGTGGTGCCACCCCTGGGTGCTGGAAGGCTGTGGAGAGTTACTTGTGACTTTTTTCTTCCTAGTTGCAACAAATTATGAGAGAAATTGGTGTATTGCACTACCCTGAAACCAAGTTATTTTGGCCCCAAGGTTTCTCTTCTGGGCTATGAGGAGATGAAAACTATCAGGTCTAAAGTCACTATGGCTTCTCTCAGATGGTCAGCCAGGTGCAGCATGGCTTGTGGATCCCGATGAAGAAAGTGCACCCAGTGCTGTGAACTAATCCTTAAGTCTCTTCTGATAAAGTACTGTTGAGAATTTTATCCTCATTTCACTCTGATTTACCATGCTACACTTTATGCATTCATTTTCACTACAGAATCTAGGAAAGGTGATTTGTATATACAAATATTTACATATGTATCTATATGTGTTTCATTCTAAAGCATGTGGAAGTTTCATAGAGTCGGACTCAGTTGGGGGAGCAATTTCCTCTCCACTGTATCCTGCCAAATACCCAAACAATCAGAACTGCAGCTGGATTATTCAGGCTCAGGAACCATGTAAGTAAAAACATCTTTTATAGTTAGCTGGGATGACTAACATCCTCATCTTCTTTTCTGTAATAACAATGCAAAATTCCTCCTTTATTTCTTTAGGAAGTTCTGCATCCTGATAGTTGGAAAGTGTGACTCTCCCAATCTGTCACAAGTCAGATTTCACTGTAAAAGAATTAGTGCCTAGTGAGGAAAACAATGTACAACTTTGTCATCTTAGCCAGTTTATTGTGACCCAAGTGTTACAATTATAAATGAGGTGTTGAATACTATGTGAAATTGGATTAATTAGTGAGAAAAGCTAAGGGTTTACATGTAATTAAAGCACTTGTATTTAGCTGAACTTATTTTGGTCTAGAGTTTTCGTGATAGAGTTGTGGTACATAAAATCTATGCTGTTAGCATAAAAAAATAGGTTGAATAATAAGAAAAGGTACATGGAAATTTCAATTTCAAATACAGACAAAAATATATAAATAAACTGGTCTTATGTGCTTAGATACACTCTCAGCTATTCATAATTTTACATGTATTTGTGATTGACCATAAACCACCAAATATTTTCCATCAGATACTGGTACTAGTTTTAATATGCACTATTACCTTTACAGTTTATAAGATCCCTAAAAAAAAATTTGTGTGTATTAAATCCTATAGTAGTGTTCTTGTATCCAAATTTTAAATAGCAACTATTCTACTTCAGTTGTACATCTTATATTTAGATGTTGTTAAAATCATAGTATGTTTCAATCCCATTCATAGGTTTATTTTAGTAATTTATTAAACAAATATCAATTTGCCAAGAAAACACCAAAACACAAATCAGGAGATAAGCAATACTTTTTTTTAGCATAGTTACTTATACAAGTAAGGTGTCCATGAAAAGAACATCATGAAAGCTGTTCCTCACCTATACTGGGTTTATTTTTAAAAACAAACTTTTCCTGGATTCATGTTGAAAAATCATGCATTACTGCTGTCTCCTGAATTACATGAGTATGAGAGACCATAAAAATACTGTATAAGAAGCAGTGAGTTCCTCCACTTACCAGCAGGACCACCCAACACCACATGTTACAGCTACACATGGCTTCTTTATGCCATTACACAGCATTTCATATATAGATAGCATACATACATGGCATTGAAACCCATATCCCATAGATTTAGCCAGGCAGGCCCCAGCAGAGTTCCTGCTCTACTTTTACTGAGAAGGCCAACAAGTCTCCTGCTCTGGCCACCCACTGTGTTTTTCCTTTTTGCTGTGTATCCTGAGGACCTGCATTGATAGCTATAATTGATTGAGCAGACAGGACACAAAGGAGCGCGGAACATGCGTGTGCAGCTGAATGCCAGTCAGCGGCTCCCTGCTGAATGCAGCGCCAGCTCCATGTCTGTCATTTCAGCTCATGCCAGCCAATTAAGTGGGACCTGGTGAGAAGCAAAATATTGGTCAAATTCAGCTTGGTCAGCGTGGGAGAAAACTTAGTTGTCATCTAAATCATGAGACTCTTTCTGGCCTACTCGAACTGTGTAGGAGCTCTAAGGCCAGTAGTAACTCATGTCCCAGACTAGTGTCAAGGACAGCTTCTCTTCTGCCAGCTGTGACTTCACCTTTGTTTAGATCAGAGAAGCAAGAGCAGTATGAGAGTCGAAAATACCCTGAATCAGAAATCCTCTTTTTCAGGGTATAGCCTGCAGTCCAAGAGTGTGGAAAATCCAATTCTGTACAAGTATAGCTGAGGGTAGTTAATGATCCTTTGACCAGTCCAATTGATGAATATGGAATGTTGCAATATGATGAAAGACGCGGCTCTTTCTAACCCTGGAGCAGGGCAGCAGCAGTTCACATTTGTCCAGATCTATGGTATAGATTGCAAAGGGACAGCAGGTCATGGGTGTGTAGAAATAAGTTTTGTTTCTGAACGTCTGTAGATTTTCCATGTTGTATTTGCTAATGTTTTCAGTATATAATGAAGCTGTCCAGACGCAAGGAAACTTAGATTCATGTGAATGTGTTAAATCCTGTCTTTCTCATGTTGATTGTACTAGAAAGTACTGAAAGGTGAAGAGATTTACCAGGACCTTTGCAGTACAGGTTAATGCACTTCCATCAAATTCATTCAACATATAATGGAAAAAAATACTTCAGATGTTATGGTTTATGGAGACTGATTGACCTCAGGGGGAAAAGAGAGCATTTGTCTACATGTAATTATTTCTCTGCGAAATTTCTTTCTAAATTTTTATTCTTTCCTGTTGCCAGTTAACCACGTCACACTTTCATTCACTGACTTTGATATTGAAAACAATAGACAAAACTGTACAACAGATTTTGTGGAGATTTTGGATGGAAATAACCATGAGGCTCCTCTTCAAGGTATTGTACCTTTCCCTTGTGTATTTCATATATAGAACTACACCCAAGGTATGCAGGAGAAGGTTTTCTGTGCATGGCCTCCTGCTTCATAGATTTTCTTTGATAACAGAATCTCCTTGGCCTCTCTGGCCAGAGGAAACTGAGAATGGAGGATAAGTCTTCAGTGTGAATGGCAGAGTCCTCCCTGGGCTCTGACTGTAGGAGTTCTGACTGTGCTCCTACAAACCTGCGGTCTGGTGTTCACTCCAGCTGCCTTTTCCTTCCTCCTCAGCTGAACAATATTGGGAACCAAGCAATTCAGTTTAAACTGAATTCCCAGTTAACTCTACAAAAACATAACATAACTCAGAGGCACACTAAATAAGCACAGCCCATGCTAAACACAAGCAAGAAAGCTGCAGATTTCTGGGAGCAGAAAATGGTTTTTCCTCAAGCTCTGGAAAGCCTGATTTTTCTGCTCTTTCCTGAGTTTTCTATAGCTTTCATCTGACATCTCTGGACAGAACCATCCATTTCAAGTGCCAGGAGCAGCCTGAAGCAGCAAAATTTAGAGCACCGACCACAGGGTGGTCCCAACTCTCCTCACATCTGCAGGGTTGCTTCAAATTCCTTCTGGAAAAATCAGAATATCTGTGTCTTATTATGTTCTCCCTTACTCTACTTTTGTATATGCTCGTTTATTGGGAGTGGGCCTGCAGTCAATTTAAACGGTGTAACTAAGAGCAGAATTCATTTTTTGGTCTCCTGTCCTTGGCTTTCATTTGGCAAACAGACTGCTCAGTTCTTAAAGAGATTTTCTAAGAAAGATAGGGAAAAACATTTTAGAGGGGCGTATTGTTATTGAGCAAAGTGACAGAGTTTTAAACTAAAAGAAGGTAGATTTAAACTAGATATAAGGAAGAAATATTTTACAATTAGGGTGGTGAAACTGCAACAAGTTCCCTGGAGAGTTGGTAGATGCCCTGGAAACAGTCAAGGTCAGACTGGATGAGGTTCTGAGCAACCTGATCTAGTTGAAGATGTCCCTGCTCATTGCAGGGGAGTTGGACTAGATGACCTCTAAGCATTCCTTCCAACCCTAAGTATTCCATGATTCTGTGATACCGGCTGCCATCTTTATTTTTATTGCCTTTTTGCTAGATCATGATTCATATTCCTAATCCCCATGTTACAATCCATTACAAGAGAACTGGTCTGTTATTTTTCATTGTTTTTTTTTTTTATCAGAAACTAATTGAGTGAAGTGGATACTGCTGTCAGATATATTTAATAGGTTTGGTTGGGTTTATTTCCAGTTAGGCTGTAATTCCTCATTTTTTCAGTATCATTGAAGGAACTCAGTGGCAGAATAGCTGGTAACGAGTGCATCTGGAGTGCAGGAGGCCCTTTTTCTGTTAAAAAAACTGCCACCGGAGTTGAGTTTCATGCAAATGAAATGGAGTATTCCATTTTTATGTAGATTGAATTGACAACTGCAATTGTAAGCTACAACTGTTACTCCTGCTTGTTGTCAGGTGTTAACTCCAAATGTTAAATTAGGAGTAGTAATTATATGAACACTCCATTTTCCCTCTCTGGCTTGCTCTCTTTCAGGCCGTTACTGTGGCACTACCATACCACAACCTATCACTTCTTTTGGTAATGCCTTGGTGGTGAACTTCATCTCCAACAACAACGTTACTGCCAGGGGCTTCCATGCCACCTATGCTGCATCGTCATCATGTAAGTCCATACAACAGGTGCTAGTTCCTTATGCCTCTGACTTTTAAGAAAAAAACAGATCCTTTACATCTTTTTCTCTCTGCCATTCGATTTTTTAACCCCTGCTGTTGCCCTTCCTCTTTTTGGCCAAGGTCTCAGCAAGTATATCAACAAGCTAAAGAACAAAGAGTCAAGGAGACATGCTTTCTTGATTAGCAAATGCTCTGGCTCTCTCAAGCTTTTTTGTTGTTTTTTTTAATGCCATCCTTTCCAAGCCTCTGCTGTCTCTTTCTTGTTGCAGCCTGCGGGGGTACTTTCCACATGGACAGAGGAGCTTTCAACAGCCCTGGCTATCCCGAGCCATATCCGCTCAACAGCGAGTGTGTCTGGACAATCCTCAGCTCCCCTGGCAACCGGCTGCAGCTGTCCTTCATGTAAATGCATTGCCATGGGTTATTATTCAGCATTTAACAGACCTGAAGGAAGGATGCTCTGTGTTTGTTAGGAAATGTAATTACTGAATGATAAAGCTGAAACATATTTTTAGAGTAACTTGGAAAGAGAACACAGCAGGGGTTAGTGGCAGCTTGTAATCAGTGTTTCCCTGTCTTAGTCATTGCTTATATTAAGGCATATACAGCATTGTATAAATAGGTGGTTTATTATTTAAGCAGCATGGGGCACTGAAGAAGACAGTTCTCACTCATTTATAAACAAGTAGAGGAAATTTGGTATCACTCTGCCTTTTCTTTTCAAAGGAAGTTCCTACAATGTAAAGATTAATTTTAGTATTTATTATTTAGCTGATTAATATAAAGGGCCTAGATACTCCACAGATTGTAAGGTTATGCCTCCAGAGGGACCTTGGCCCACTTGAGAGGTGGGCTGATGCAAACCTCATGAAATTCAACAAAGTCAAGTGCCAGGTCCTATACTGGGTCGGGGCAATCCCAGATACACCCACAGGCTGGGCCGAGAAGTGGTTGAGAGCAGCCCTATAGAGAAAGACTTGGAGGTGATGGTTCATGAAAAACTGACCATGAGCCAGCAATGTGCACTCACAGCCCGGACAGCCAAAGGAATCCTGGGCTGCCTCCAAAGGAGTGTGGCCAGCAGGTCAAGAGAGGATTCTGCCCCTCTGCTCTGCTCTCGTGAGACCCCACCTGGAACACTGCATCTGGTTGTGTTGCCCTCAATGTAAGAAAGACATGGAAGCCACAAAGCTGAAAAGGGAACTGGAGCACCTCCCTTATGAAAACACACTGAGAAAGTTTGGGCTGTTCAGCCTGGAGAAGAGAAGGCTGTGTGAAGACCTCTTGGCAACCTTCCAGTGTCTGAAAGGGGCCTACAGGGAAGCTGAAGAGAGACTCTTCATCAGGAACTGTAGTGACAAGACAAGGGGAAGTAGCTTCAAACAGAAAAAGGGCAGGTTTAGATTAGATGTTAGGAAGGAATTCTTAATTGTGGGGGTGGTGAGGCACTGGAACAGGCTGCCCAGAGAAGCTGTGGATGCCCCAAACCTGGCAGTGTTCAAGGCCAGATTGGATGGGGCTCTGGGCAATCTGATCTACTGGAAGGTGACCCTATCCATGGCAAGGGGTTTGGAACTACTTGATCTTTAAGGTCCCTTCCAACTCAAAACATTCTATGATTCTATTCTGAGATTCTGAAATTGATATTAAACTCTTCAAAATTTCTCCAACAGTTAAAGCAGAGGAGGTACAAGAGGAATCAGACTATGTGATGGAATTTTGTGTTTTCCCTTCAGCAAACTAACTCTTCTTTGAACACTTCTGACAGGAAAGTCATGTGGAGATTAACATGGAGCTCTTTACCAGGGCCGTTAGGTCGTTCTTTACCCATGAGGTAGATTTCTAAGCTTCACCGTTTCCGGGCATCAAGCAGCGGCTGCTGCCAAGAAATAGAGCACTGACCTTTAGCAAAGCTCACCAAGAAGGAGCAGGAAAAGAAAACTAACTCTGAAACCTGCATTTGCAGTTAATCAACACAAAAGGAAAATTCTTCTGGTAACACACTGACTGCATAAGGCACAACTTGTTAGGCATGTGCTGATTCACTAACGCAATAAAAAGGACATTCTATTCCTCCTCTACTCACTGAAGCAGAGAAAAAGTACTACAGCCTGAAAACATTTTCCAAAATGTTTTCCAAAAGCCTGAAAACGTTTTTCAAAATGCTACAAAATAACCAATAACTTTTCAGAAACAAACCAAAATTCTAGTGTGAAGCAGAAACCTTCAGCAAAACATACGCTCACTTACATAAAGTGACACTGAGTAGATGTAAATTCTTTTTCTTCAGTTACACAGAGCTGAATGGCAAGCTAAAAATACTGGAAAGCATGGAGTAATTGTGTTAGAAAGCACTATTTGTTTTATTTCATTTCATATTAGGGGTTATAAAGTTTTGTTGGCATGAGGCATTCATTTTTTTCAGCTCAGTCTGAACTGAAATGTCTGTCTTGCAACGTGAGCATTAGCTTTAAATTGTTCTGAAGTATATCCAGATGAGTGGTTGGAATCATTTCACAGCATGGTATGCTGAACACACATGGCTATACTCAAGTCTGAAAGGGAGAAGCTGTTACCAGAAAATCAGAAAGCACAAATATTTGAGGCATTTGTTATAAGAGATGATCTCTGGAATCTTTGCTTTATATTCATGCTTTATGTTCTGAAAAGCATGTTGGATAGAATAAAAGCATTTCACTTAGAATAGCAGATAATGAATTTTAGAATATATTTAGCATTCAGCTTGGTGCAATAATTAAGGATTTATAATTTGATTACTGTATCCCATTCCTTTTCTATGGTAAAAAGTAGTTTAGAAGAGTTAATAGCAATCCTTATTATTTTGCACACCCAGATATGTGAAACGCAGAGAGGCCAAAGAAACGGTAGTATTTTATAAATCTGGAGAAACTGCTAAGGGATTTCTGAGCTCTGAGGTGTTAACTACAACTTAATCAACAAAACAACTTAATCAAATTGTTTTCTCACCACAGAGTGTGCAGAAATAATACACATATGAAGGGGCTAAAATATTCTCTGCATGCAACACTCACTGGATTTACATTAACAATCTGGATTATATATCAGCGCTTTCTGTGTTTCATGGTTGTTCTTGGAGAGCCAAGAAATTTTACAAGGTTTTGAGAACTCTTTAAAACGTGTAACTCTGCTCACTGAAGCTCTGTTATAAAATAATGGGCTGGAAAGAGAGAGCCCTGCACTGGTGGCCCTGGTGAGTGATGAGGGTTTTATCACTGCCGTTTTTTAACTCTTACAGTAGGATACCAGCTACAGTGGGATTAGTGGACTGGCAGGGCACACTGAAGCATGTGCACTGATATGTATGCTAATGCTCTTCTACTGCTATTGAAACAGAACATTTCAGCTGGAAAATAATCGTGGCTGCACCAAAGATTACCTGGAGATTCGTGAAGGGAATGAAACAGGCACGCTGGCAGGACGATTCTGTGGGAACTCCTTGCCTTCAAATTATACATCAACTGTTGGACACATCCTGTGGGTCAAATTTGTCTCAGACAGTTCAGGCATGGATGTTGGCTTCAGAGCCACCTTTTCACACTGTAAGTAGATGTAATTTGATTAAAAACTATTTTTCTTTCATAGTACTTCTGAAATTATTCTAAAAAAGAGATTGTTTGGCCCTGTAAAGCCTATTAGAAATATTTGCTGATGTCAAAAAGGCTGTAAATTCACTTGAAAAATATTTTATGAAATATCTGTTGAATGTAAAGGGATGCTCTAAAACATGCTAGAACAGAACTCACATGCATGTCATGATATTAAATAATTTTGTAACTATATCATATATGTTAGGCAATTGACAAATTAAGAAAAAAGCATTTCTTTCCCAACTTTCCATTTTGCTTTTTGAGTATGACTGTGTCCATCTTCCGGTTTGTATCTAGATGCCATCAACCAGGGAGTAAAATTAGAAAAAAGGAAATTATGCCAAGTTATTGATCCAAAATTTCAAGGGACCGTTGCCAACATTAGTCTGACTTGCTGCATGAGCAGACTGCTGAAGCTAAACATCCACAGCCATTCTGATTATGCAAGCTAAACTTCTAATAATTTTCCTTATTTTGAGATTTTAACTACTCATTTTCAAAATTAATTATCAATAGTTCAGACCTCAGTGAAGTCAGCACTATTTTTCACCAGAACACGCAAAGGCATTTAAGAAAAAAAATATTTAATGCTTTTGGGTAGAAATGAATATAAAGTAGTCAGAGTTAGGGAGGAGTTTAGAAATGTTGTCTTCCCTCCTCTCCTACACGTAGACAAATGGCTCAAATGGGTAATTTCCTTCAGAAAAGGGAACACCACATCCCTCAAAACAAGAAAATAATCAGATATGTGTCTTAGGACTGCCTGGGACATGCCTCGTGGCCTTACAGCACTGTCTAGTCCTAAGTAAATTGAGATGGGCCCCAGTGTTTCTTTTCCTCTACATGAATTAGAGGCATTAGTTGTGTCTTTCTTGTTTTTCAGTGTATGGAAATGACATTGTGGGAGACAGAGGACAAATAGCCTCTCCACAGTGGCCCAGAAGTTACCCTCACAACTCTGATTACCAGTGGCGAATAAGCGTTAATGCTTCACAAGTTATCCATGGCCAAATCCTGCAGATGGATATTGAAAATCATCAGACATGCCAGTATGACAATCTAAAGGTAATTTCATCTTGAGAAATTATTTTATTTCAATCAACTTTAGTAAAATGGATGAATAGAGAAACCTACAAGAGTAATGGGAAGCATTTCTGAAGATCTGGTGTGGCTTATTGTTTTTGCTATGTTGTCTTTTCAATAATTATTAGCGATAGTAATGGAAGAGTTACATACTCTTTGGCTCCCTAACAGATATTTCCAATCTGTAAGTTTGAAATTCACTAAAAGTAAGTCCACAATGGTAAAATCCTGAATATTAATATACGAGAATTTCAGGTCAGATAGGAGAATGAAATTTGCTCCATGCTGGTTCTGTTAAGGACAACAGTGACATTTACATCTCAGTGCTTCTAAAGATAAAGTTACTTTAAAATCCTACAAGGAACAGTCCTTTACTTGCACCTTCTTTGCTTTCTGCATCAGTAATTTTGCTGCTGGCAGTAGGAAGGTGCCTCTTTCTTCCAGTTTGATTGTTTTTCTGTATGCTCCTGTAATACAGTCTAGCCAGGTTAAAAAACAGCATCATGGAATAGTTTGGAGTTGGAAGGAACCTTTTACAGGTCATCTAGTCCAACCCCCCCTGCAATAGGTGGGGGCATTTTCAATAGAGCACTCACAATGCTAAACAAAACGGAATGATAGAACTTAGTTAAACATAACCATATAAATAAGGTAAATGTCTTCTTGCTTTCTTTTGTTTTTAAGCAGTTAATTCATTGTTTATCCTTTTTTTTAATTTGAAAAAGTTAATACTAGTTCAATATTTTCAGTTCATCATTAATTTACTGATATTCAAATAATATTGGTAATATTAGTTCAAAAAGGAATTACAATCTTTTCTTTCACCTCATGTCATATATTAACAGCATTTTTTTCTCCTAACTCAGCCTGCCTTTCTTTGTCCCTCTGAAAGCAAAATCAGTTTCTTAAACCAGCTAGACGTTTAGTGAGTATAAATCAGCCTGACCTTTAACTTGATTCAAGGATTAGATCATTAATGTAATGTTAATGTTTATTTAATATTTCCTGGCTTTCTCTACTGGACATTTTTACTGGGTGGTAGATGACAAGAACAAAATAGGTTTGAAAGGTGACAAAGGAGAAGCATCTTGTAACTAGCCAAGATTTTGGCTCATAAATACATACAATGAAAATAATATTTCTGCATGTTTATCTGAAAGAATTCAAAATATATATGTTCCTCAGTGGGGCGGGGTGCAGGGGGGCGGGGAGGGGGCAGGAAGAAAGGAGAAAAAGAAAGTAATTTCTTTTCTTTTCCTTGCATATCATGGGGTGGTTTTTTTCCCCATCAAGGAACAAAATTGTACCTGTTGACTTTTTAATGTGGAATACCAGTCTATATCCCCAAAAAGCAGCCCTAGGATGGGGAATGAGCTGAATTTGATGGCTTCCATTCAGATCCTTCCTCTGTGAAAACTTCACATTTAACACATTGGAAATGGAGATTTTGTTCCCTTTTAATAAGCAAAGTTTCTCTCTAACTTGGATTTGCTAAAAGATCCCTCACTCACTTAAAGAGGGTAATTTTCTTGGAAATTTGCTGAGTATGGGGCAGATGGAAATCTGGCAGTGTGAGGAACAGCGCCGTTCTTCTCTCTGCAGGTGTATGATGGGCCCTCTGTTCATTCCCGTCTTATTTCAACATACTGTGGTGCAGACCTTGCTTCTTTTGCATCCTCTGGCAGTTCCATGACAATCCAGTTCCAGTCAGATTCATCTGTGACTGGAAAAGGCTTTCTTTTGGAGTGGTATGCAGTGGATGCTTCTGCTGTTACACAGACCATTGCTAGAGGTGGGTTTTCAGTGGCTTGCAGTTACAAGTGATATGGCCAGTGGTACACTCAACATTACTTAAAGAACTCCAAACCAACTTCCCCACTAGAGAAAGCTCTAGCTATTAATGAGGGAAAACTTTCAGTGACATTTTAATGAAGCATTTTATTAGCTTTTAAAAACAATTTCTAGGGATTCTTAGAGACACTAATTTATAGTGTTCTAAAAATAAGCATGTTCCTAGAGGATCATTTTTCTTTACAGAGGCACTTCATTAAATCTAAACATTTCATCTGCTTTAGTGGAAAATTATCCCTCTTGAACAACCATTCTAAATCATTGGCCATTGTGATATGAAACCAGCACAATAACTTATCTTAAAGTGTGGTAGATGCTCTTCGATAATTTGCTAGATATTCCTCATGGTAAAATAGGTCACATCATTGCTGAACCAGGTGGCACAAAAACATCCTTACAGATGAGGATTTTCAAGTTTTATACTCCCAATCCAAACTGAATTTGAAGAATTCCTGCATTACTGTAATTACACACATCATCA
Source organism: Acanthiza pusilla (assembly GCA_036630365.1). Taxonomy (NCBI): domain Eukaryota; kingdom Metazoa; phylum Chordata; class Aves; order Passeriformes; family Acanthizidae; genus Acanthiza; species Acanthiza pusilla. The sequence continues at coordinate 33,564,500 of JAXCHO010000073.1, read as the reverse complement.
CTGTACTCTCATTGTGCTTTATTATAGGACTGTCATATTACATGAGGGGAGTGATCAGTTTCAAAAGAGGTTGCTTTCTTTTTTTGTCTTCATGACAGGCGCATGTGGAGGGGCTGTAACAACTGAAGAAACACCTTCATTCCTCTTCTCACCGGGCTGGCCAATGAATTACAGAAATCTTGCAGACTGTATGTGGGTTATCAGAGCTCCTGGATCCACTGTGGAATTCAATATCCTGGCACTAGACATAGAATCTCACAGTTCATGCAACTATGACAAACTTATTATCAAAGATGGTGAGAAGCCAATCTTGCCCTATCCTGGCAGGATGCAGTAGAGATCCAAGGTCAAAATACCTCGAATCCACTGAGCTTAAGCAATCTAGGCAGCAAGGGGGACATGCCCTAAAACAGTACTCTTCTGAGACGTTCTGCAAGTTAAAATAAAATTAGGAAAGTCTAGCAAAATGTTTGGTGATCTACAAAAATATTTCTAAATATGTAAGGGGTTAAAGGTCTTGAAAGGCACCTCCTTGAAAGTGTGAGCCACTGCAACAAACATGCAGATGTGGACTGATTTAGTTTTAACACTTAGATATTCTTTTCATCTCAGGAGACAATAGTCTTTCCCCAGTACTGGCTACTCTGTGTGGACGAGAACCTCCGGGGCCAATAAGATCAACTGGAGATGCAATGTTCATCCACTTCATGTCAGATGCAAGTGTCACTGGAGCTGGGTTTAATGCCTCCTACCACAAAAGTAAGACTTGTTTCTCCTCCCTCAGATAAATGTCTGCCTTGCTGCTAACAATGGGGTAAAAGACTCTGGCATTGTCGACAGCAGTTTACAATCTAATTAATCACACACATGTCTAATTATTCACATCTCATGAATATGTGTTAATAAATGTCTGATGCTACAATTCTAAGAAGGTAAAATTTGCTCTTTTCCTGGCAATATAATGCAACAAAGCCTGATTCAACCAGACCAGTCACTTTTCAGAAGGAAGAAAGTGTATGCCCAAGTTTTTAACAGCTCAGCTGAAGGATGAAAGAATGCTCAGCTAAGAGAAGGAAATAAATGACTCAAAACAGAAAGAGACAAGTACAGAAAGCGGTATAAATTCTAGCAGGAATGTCAGCAATTTCCAGCGACAGTCCTCCCACATGCACTCAGGAATGATAGCAAGTTCCTGAATGGGCTGAGGCACCAAGGAAGGTGTTAGGGCAGCAGTGACAGTCAGGGGAAATTTTTCTGACTGGCAGCTGGAGTAGATGGCAGTGTTTTGGTCCATGGCTAGAAGATATGTCCTCAGACAGTGTAATGATAAGCTCATGCCATAGGAGGTCCTTGACATAGCTGCCTGCTTATTCATCTGCTAAGTCTGAGAACTGAGTCTCGCTGTCAGGAATCTCGGTGTGTGTCATCTTGCAATCTATTAGCTTGTGTTTGGGGAGATCATTCACCATGTGCATTGCTATATGCCCCTCTGCTCTTCACACACTCATTTCAATATTTGTTTTTACCCATCACATCCTTTATGAGACAGGGTTTCTCTCTAAATGGAGAGCTGAATATTTGACACTAATATTTTTCTCTTTGCATCAACATTTAACTTTTTTTTTTTCCAGGTTGTGGAGGCTATTTGCACACAAGCAGGGGTGTGATAACATCCCCCAACTACCCTCAAGACTATTCTCCTAATCTGAATTGTTCCTGGCATGTAGTGGTAACCACTGGATTTGTCATTGCTGTTCATTTTGAGCAGCCTTTCCAGGTTAAGAGTGAGGATGCTTCTTGCAACCTTGGAGATTATGTTGAGGTGAGGTTATTGACTGGGTCACCAAATCCTCAAAGCTGTTTAAGCTACTGAATCTTACAGATTTCAGTGTCAGTAAAGCAGCTCAGGATGTCACAGGGTGGAAACACCAAAGAGAAATACCAAGGATGATATTTCTCTGTATCTCACTCTCTCTCTTTTTTATTAATGTGCATTAACTAATCACTAAGCTATTCATTTCCCCTGTGGCTGGAGTCAGTAAGATGGTGTGTGCTCAAAATTTATATTCCAGGGATGTTTGCTTGAATAACATTAATAATTTCTGTTTTAGCTGAAGAATGGGTTAGATAATGCTGCCCCACCTTTGGCATCTGGAAGAGGGAATGGACGGTTTTGTGGAAGCAGCCCCATCTCTACCATGTACACCACAGACAATCAGCTATTTGTCCACTTCACTTCTGACAGCAGGAATGAGGGTCAAGGATTCAAACTGAAATATGAGGCTAAGAGTCTAGGTAAGTCTAGGCAATAAACTTAAATTCTGCAACGCATATATATATATAACTTGGAGTTTGTCGTCTTGAAGGATATTTTTGTTATAAGTCCCAACCCTGGTAAAATCAGTTGTCTGCGAAAATGTCCTGTAGTGCATGACTTCTAATCTGACACTCAGATTTCTGCTTTTCAAAGAGAGTCAGGTTCAAGTCACAAAACCTGGAAATATTAAAGAAAAAAAACAACAAAGGGAGACCCTTTAGTATTGAAGTAGCATCTATACTTAGGCAGAGATGATAAAAATTCATACAGGAAGTGAAAAACCATTGGAAACAAGGACATTATTTTGAACATATAGTACCCGGTGCAAATGCTAAATGAAGTTAAATATTTTTCAGGGTAGAGTGTCTAGAAAGGTGGCAACATTTCTTACAAGTTTTACTCCCAGCTGAGAAAATAACATTAATTGCCAAAGCTAACTTTTTTGAAAGAATTAACAAAATGGAGACCCAGGTCCCAGGAGTAAATCACGAACTTGGCATTTGCAGTTATCCCACTGTGTTCATAACACACACCACTTTTGGCACACTTGGAGACCTCCTGCTAACAGTGGATCTAAACAACTACGGCAACCTGTCAATCAGCTCAGATTTTTTAAGTGCTTAATTTCTGCCCATTTTCACCACCACCCCACAGAGTTCTTAGCATTACATTAGAGGATTCATGAGGGGAATAGGTGAATATGTACAATTATAGCAAAGTAGAACATAGGTTTTGGACAGAAAGGTTCTGGTTAAAACAAAGGTATTTTTGTCAGATAAAAGACCTGAACAAATCCTCATATTTACTCTGACTGGCATTCCTCACACATTCATTATTATCTCAAAGAGATGTTTTAGTTCTTGGAAAGTAGAAGCTGGGAATGATTCACAGAGATACTGATGGGTCTGACTTGTGGAATTTCTAGCTCTTGGGAATTGGGATAGGAACACAACAAGAAATATGTTTTCTGCCTGTTTTAGAAGCAATCCAAGGAAGAAGTAATAGCAGATTAATTCAGGGCCCTGAACATTTGGAAATGAGGAGGGCTAGGTAAGCAGGAGGACAGGAATATAAGATTCTACTGCATTAAAATGTTTTCCCGCAGTAAGCCTTAAAATGCCCTTGTTTTTTGATGTAACTATATGACATCAAAAGGAAACTCTGTTGGAATATAGTGATAAGTAATATTTTTGATGTCTCACCCATTTCCTTTTCATGTTGTTTTTTATTTGCAATCTTTTGTTTCCCAGCCTGTGGAGGGAACATTTATATCAATGATTTCAACCCCAGTGGATATACATCTTCCCCCAACTATCCAAGCAATTACCCTCCGCATGCTGACTGTGTCTGGACCATAACTGCTCCCAATGGACATGCAATAGAGCTGCAATTTGAAGATCAGTTTTACATTGAACCTTCACCAAAGTATACATCCACATTATTTTGCCTATGTTTCTTCAGAGACTTCATTCTGATTTGTCTTTCTCTATTACTTTCTCTAATTCCTCTCAGAGAACACTTCTGGATTTAAAATCGAACATGGTTAAGAAATTTTTGAGAGATCACTGAAGCTATCAGGCCACTGGTTTACATTCCTAGGACTTTGCAATGCATAACAGAAATTAGTATGACAGAAAAAGTGGAAATGTCCATGGTAGAAAGGTGCTTTCTGTAAAATCTGTGCAGTGTAGTCCTTTCATATTCAGGTTTTCAGTCATTTGGACTCTCAGGTGCTTTTAAAGGCAATGGATTGCTACCATGACACTTTGCCTTCCTCCTCCGTTGCCTGGCTGCTGGTTTGCAATTAGTCTACACATTTTGTACACTCTGCCTGAAGCATAAAACAAGGCTATTTTCCAGCTGATGTGACTTCATTGATAGGGGCTGGACCACTGTAAGGCAAAGGTGAGCATCACCTGTGAAACCATGTCCAGGAAAAATTGTGAAGGATGGAGAATTCCAAAGGTGTCCTTTTTGGGCACTGCACCATACTGAAGGCAAACATCATAGTTAAGATATTTTAGGTCTTTGTATGCCCACCTAATTAGATCTCAGATTTGAATTTTTATTCCCTTAATCTGTCTTCTTGTTGTCCCTTAATTCAACATTCACCAGGGAGACATAATATGGAATATCTGATGAAACTGAATCCTGCCAAAAAATATATTAGAGATGGTCACAACTGCTTTGCCAGTGCTGTTCATATCCCTACCCAGAATTTGCTCCTGTCAGATCTGATCTGATCATAGACTGAGTTTTAGATGAATCTTTCTCAATGTTTCTAGCACTTCTTTTGATTCAATGATTACATAACTGCAATGGATTATGAACTTGTTGATTCTGTCCTGGTCACCCTTTATGGAAACCAATCTAATTCCCTACAGCTTCATGGCTTTGTGCACGTACTGAAATGAGTTTGAACCACTACTGCCATACATTGAAACGAAAATTCTCTCCTCTTCCAGCTGCACTTCCAGTTACCTAGAGCTGCGCAGCGGTGCCGACTCCAGTGCCCCCCTCATTGCCAAACTGTGTGGAGGTTTGGTGCCAGGCTCACAGAGATCCTCAGGAGCTGTCATGTACCTGAGGTTCAGGACTGACAGCAGTGCCACATACGTGGGATTCAATGCTAAATACTCCATTGGTAATGCTTGCATTTATCAGTTTCTCTGATTTTAAAGAAGATTTTGGTGTCAAGTGTTAGAGTTTTGTAATAGGGCTTAAATCAGACCTCTGGGGTTGGTTGACAGGTACATGCATCTTTCAGTTAGTGTTAGAGCTAAGGCGTCAGAATATCAGCATGTTCTGCACCTAGCAAGAGGTGAAAATTAGGGAAATATTAATAGGAAAGTGCTCATAGACCAGCAGCAGTGCAAAAAAGTACTGGATAACCTCTTGTCAAAACCAATTATCAAAGGATCAGTAGAAAAAAGGTCAGTATAGACAAAGTCATGTTACATGGTTTGATTATCAGCATGCAAACTTAGTGTCACTTTCAGGAGCAGGGTTCTGAAGGGGAATGCAAAGATCAGATGAGAACTGGCAGTAGAAAAACAAATTAGGAGCTTCTCTATGTAAATGTAAATCAATCTATAATAACAAAGCTGCTAGACAAACAGGGGCAGCATAATAATGGACTGGAAAAGGAATGAACAATGAGAACCATTATTTGTCACCTGGGAGAAGAAATACTTTAAAGTTACTTGCTCTCAAGCTGCAAAAACAGGGTTAGAAAGCACTAGCAAAATTTTAAAATTCAAGAAAAAATAGTCCTTGATCAGGTTCAGAAATATGCTACTATTTTGGTTTGATAATGTTAATAATCTTCAAACAATAGCAGCCATTACATTAGTATCACTCATATATAGAACTGTTAATTTCTCAAAGGGAAAGTAGTGAACTATATTTTTTAACATAGAATTTTGCTGATTTTTTAATTTATCTGATAGTGCTTTGCAAGGTTTTCTGGTAAATATGGACATATGTAGAGACTAGATTTAAAACTGAGTTTATCTGAATTATAAGAGATATGAGAGAGAGGAACAGATGTTCGCAATGGCAGGGGATATGTGGGTGTGTGTGGGTGTGTGTAGGTGTGGAAAAAAAAAAACTAACCAGCAACCAGGAGTAATTGAATTAGATTGAAAACATGGAAAATTTTTAATTGGAAGGCAATTCCTGCTTTATTACCACAGTTAGAGAGCAAGTCAGTTGTGCCTTACCTTGAAGTCTTGTTCAGGAGAAAGATCATCTCTCTGAGATCCTTCAGTCAACCAAACAATATTCTTCCTTTTGCAGCTCCCTGTGGAGGGACAGTGATAGGACAAACTGGTATCATCGAAAGCATGGGGTATCCTGACCTTCACTACCAAGACAACCTCCTGTGTGAATGGTTTCTGCAGGGTCCCAGGGGCCACTATCTTACCATCAGACTAGAAGGCCTAGATATTCAAAACTCTTCTGAGTGCACAAATGACTTCGTGGAAATCCGAGAATACAACGCTTCTGGTCTGCGAATTATTTCAGTGTTTTTCTTCCCCACCCTAATACTACTATGAAACCTCACCAGAGGTTCCTGAAAGCATTTCCCTTTGGGTGCAAAGTGAGCCTTTTCAATGTACTGTATTTGCTTTTGTCTGCCTTGATTGCTGATGCACAGTAAGGCAAACAAAACCCTTCTATTTGCCAGCAATAACTTGATTCTACTAGTTTACTCCTGCCTGTCCAGTTAAATTGGCGAATGATCCATAAATATAAATATAAATATAAATATAAATATAAATATAAATATAAATATAAATATAAATATAAAGAATATATTGATAAAAAATTCTCTTTCTCTATGTGATTTTTGCAGGAAATTTGTTGGGCAGGTACTGTGGTAATATTCTCCCTGATGCTGTGGACACCTCTGACAGTTTTGCTTATGTCAAGTTTGTCACTGATGGATCAGTCAATGCCCGAGGATTCAGACTGCACTTTTATTCCAGTACTGAAGGTTGGATTTGTAAGGTTGAAATATAGTCTTAGGAAGCAATTTATACCCCAGACCATAATTGCATTAATACAGCATACATTGTAGATCACTTGTTCTTGGAGTAGTGTTTATTTGCTCTTAAATTTAAACTTGGGTGGATGTACAAATAGAGCTCTCTGGCAGCTACGTAGCTGAGCTGAAGCTTGGTTGAGCAAGCAATCTCCTGCTGTAATGGATGTTGCCATCTGTGCACAATGAAGCACACTCTTCCACACCTTTTTTCTTCGTCAGTCCAGGGATATCCTAACATACCCTTCCCACATCCCTCTTGATAAGCAAGATCAACTTATTCTGGTATTCAGTGACTCTCACTGTGAAAAGTGTTTTCCAATGTTCAGGTGAAATTTCATGGGTTTCGGTTTGTGTCCATTGCCTCTTTTCCTGAGCGCAATGACTTCAAAGAGCTGCTCTAATCAGGACTGAGGACATAGACCTCTTCCTGCTTCACACTTCTCTTTCACCTTCTTCAGTGTCCATGCAATGCTTGTCCTATCAAAATACGGCTACTTTTTTAGAAATTCTTTGCAATAGTCATCTTGAAAGATCTCCTGTCGACCCTTCTTAACTCCTTCCGGCTCATTTAAAAGTTCAGCTGGAAGCTTTCTTCATGCTTGTTTCTGCAATAAAACAACAGAGGGGGAAACAAACTCCAAAAGAATGTTATTCTGCCTGTAGGATTCTGTTATGCAAACTTAGAAGACAAACTCTATTACCAAAATTTAATGCAGGTGGATGCACAGATCAGACTCTTGTGCAGAACTGTGAGTGTGAGAAAAGGGATTTCCACTACACTCCATTAAACTATGTCTCTCTATTTTAAAACAAAACTGAGGGCAAGCTGGTAAAATCCTATCGTAAGTTTCAGAAAAAGTGCCCTTTATATCCAAGACCTTCAGTATTCTTTCCTCACAGCACAGTTTAATATTCATAACAAAGATAGGAAAAGCACAAAATAACTGTACTGAAAACTGTTGCTTAAAATACCTAAAAGCTTTACCTCTGTTAAGCAGAAGAGGAAAAATACATCCTCCATCATTAGCCACTCTAAGACCCTGCTTGTTCTGTGTAGCTCTGCTCAGTTCTCTGAAAGTCAGAAATATCTCCATCTTGTCACAATGAGAGGTTTGTATCATATGCCATCAAAGCCTATGGGTCTCCAGGCTTCTGAAGCCTGGGATGAGCCCTTCAGTGTTAACAATTACACTAAAAGGGGTTGCTATGGTCAGTTAATACTCAAGTGCTTTTATGAGTGACTGATAAAGACTGGCAGGAACTTTGCTGTTTAGACAAACATCTGGACAGGGTAGGCTGACCAAATCAACCTCTCAGGATCTCTTTTTATTGCAGCATTGATTTTTTGGCTATAATTCTATAAGCAATGCTTTACTGTCCCAATATCTGTATATTTCAGAATGTGGTGGGGATCTTACTGCACCTGTTGGAACATTTACTTCACCCAACTATCCCAACCTATATCCACATAACCGAGTGTGTGAGTGGAGGATCACAGTGGAAGAAGGCCGACGTGTGACTCTGACCTTTAATGACATGGAAATGGAAGAGCATTGGAGCTGCTCATCAGATTATGTGGCTGTGAGTATTGGGTGTAGAGTCAGAAATTGCTCTTCCTAATGCCTCTGTGGAGAATTAATGGACATAATAAAACTGAAAAGTTACTTATAGGTCTATATATGGTTTTAAGACAAATCATAATTTAATCTGGGGAAAGCAGATAAATGAGAGAAAGTTATCTCTGTAGAGCATCTAAACTCATCTGCTTGTTTTAGGGTATGGAAATTTTGAAATTGTGGCCCAGGCAGAGTAGAAGGCTTGAAGGATTCATTGGAATTGTCTTTTTATCAATTATGAAAAAATGTTCTGGGGTTCTTGAAAGCTTGCAATGCCTCTTTTCTGTGGAAACAAAATCCATTAGTCAGTTCCAGGTTTTATTGACTTTGGAGGTATCTACTGTGGTTCTTACTTATTGCTGTCAATTAAAAAAAAACAAACAAAAAAACCAAAAAACAAAACAAAACAAAAAACAGAGAGAGAGAAAGAAAAAGCCAGAGATTGCAACAAATGGCTACTCTGAACTAAAGATGGGGAAACGCCAGTAAACTCTACTTGTCACCCTGTCTCTCCAAAAAGATAGATATTGGTTATTTTATCATGTTTATTTTTGATTTCTAGTTATTTAGTGAAAGAAAATCAAGCCTGGCACACAGACCTGGACCTGGTCAGATGTACAAATGCTTCAAAAGTATGATTCCTGTATGAAATTGCAGAAATGGGAGATAAATTTTAGTTCCCACTCGTTCAGATAAGCAGGGCAAACACAGGAATTAGCTGTAGGATGATCAGAAGCCAATCCATGCACAAGCATGGGGGCTGAAGTAGCTGTCTATCCCTTGAGGTTTGTAGACGATGTTCCCTTTGTTTTTCTTCACAGATGCTTTAGACAAACCTTTGGGAGCTGGCTTTTTATCAGTTAATGATCTCTTAAAGGAAGATTTTTCCTGCCAGCTTTTATGCCTTCAACACTCTAATATATTCAAATTCTCAGTGGGAAACATAATTTCTGCCTTGCTTGCACTGCAGCATAGAAAGAAGGAAATTAACTCCTAGGCTAAAGGGTGCATGAAAGAAACAAAGCAAAATACCTCTGGATCATCAAAAAGTGAAATGTTTGAAGTAATCAAAAATGCCCACCAGCACTCAATATGTCGGAGGAGATTTTGATAATGCTGATGTTGGCTTTAACAAGAATACAATGATAATTTGAAATTAAATGAATGCCAGTAGCTGGCATTATTAAGTGATTGAACGTATTTGTATTCAGGGCTAAAACACAGTATTCTTCCCAATAAAACTATTTCAATTTCTGTTTTGAAAAGGAGACAGAGAAAGAGAGAGAGAGAGAGTGAGAGAGAGAGAGAGAGAATGAGAATATGTTTGTATTTCACCAAAATAAGCAAGTTATTTTTGGTGTTTACTTCAGGGCCTCATCCACTCAAGGCAATCAAAGTTTGTTTCAAGGTTTTGAGTAGATTTGAGAACTAATCCCCTGTGAGGGACATCAGTGAACTTTGTATTAAAGATGATAAACACTGTTAAATGATACAGGACATGCTCATAAGACTGTATATTGATGTCATAAGAGTTCATTTTGACTCCACAGGTTTACAATGGCCTTGGGCAAAACTCTCCCAGGCTGGCCAAGCTGTGTGGAGAGGTAAATCCAGGCACTGAGGTGAAGTCCACTGGAAACACAATGAAAGTCATTTTAGTGACAGATATGTCCCGTGCAGCCAGAGGCTTCAGCGTCTCATATACCTCTAGTGAAGATGCAGGTAGTGTATGTCTTTGACTTAAGTGACTGATCTTTGGTGAGTCATTTCATATCTACAATAGTGGCACATATAAAAAAAAATTACCTAAACAGATAACAAACTCTGATACCTTTTTTCTCTTACATCTCTGGATGGGAATAAATATGTATCTTTAATTAACTGAAAGGACTTGAAAAAGATGGAGAATGTCTGTGAGTAATGGACTTCATGTGCCTCTGTATGGCTCACAGTCCCAGCTCTCCCTACTAATTTATTGTTTTGTACTTAGTCTTGAGTAAGAGATGGTCTGAAGTGGCCTTATTCCAGGAAAAGTTCCAAAAAGTATAGTGCCATAGAAAATTGAATAATTCAAGTGCTCCCCTATTACTCAGGGGGGTAATTAATTTACTGTAGCTTGTGAAAGAGTGCAGCTAACCTACTTTTGCAAGATCAGCCTCCAGAGAGGAGGCAGCTGGCAGAGCCTTACTACTACAGCCTTGAGTCTTTTGAACTTATTTTCCAGCTCCCACCCCAAGCACGCTACTGCGGCATGAGTGCACTGCTCTTGAGGGTATCTTCCAGAAAAATATCTCTTGAGTCTAGAATTAGGTAATGAGTAGGGCTGAGCAATATGAACTGAAGCTGCAGTGAGATTTTATCAAAATATTAAATAATGCTTATTGTACTGATAGCGCTGCTGAAATAATTTATTTGATACTGTTCATAGCTGTTCTTTGCTTTACATGTGAGTTTTTAAAGACCTCCCAAAAAATTCCAGGGTACCAGGCAAGAATTCTCTTGTACACAGTAGTAAATTTTAAACAAGTAAGAACATGGAAAAGGTTTTGATCTAATCAGCACATGTGCTTTCTAATATGAGCATACTTGAATAAACAGGGTAACGATTTCTCCTCATACAAGAATGATTACTACTTTTAAATAAACTGTATTTTGCTTCTGCAGTTTGTGGTGGAACCCTGATGGCATATACAGGTGGGAATTTCTCTTCTCCTGGTTATGATGGCATCAAAAATTACACAAGTAACCTGAACTGTGAATGGATCATTGAAAATCCCTCCCACTATAATTCATCCATTTATATATCTTTTGAGGATTTCCACTTGGAACATCACCAGAACTGCCAGTATGACTATCTAGAACTACGAACAGGTTTGTATGTTCAGCAGGAGAATAGATAAAGCCTATCACAATCCTGGTTGTGCAACTGTGTCCCAAATCTCATTTGTATATATTTGCAGGGAGTCGCTGTTGTAGAATCTGTACATTTGAGAGTGTTCACATCATGCCTTCCATGTTGCATCTGTGATCAGGAGTGTGATTTCACTATCGGAGTAATGGATGCAACAATTTTGTCACCTATTCTTTCAGGGGAGAAACTGGAAAACTGGATAGATATGTTGGGGGGATAAATAGTTTTGCTGTTTGCAATACTCACCTGACTCTCTCTTTACAAGGGACAGTATGAATTTCACTTCATCTTCCGTGAGAGATGGATTTGCAGCCATCAAAACAATTTATTTGGTCCACTGCCCATTCTCCCGTTGGTCCTGAAATATCTTCAGGAACAGCAGGAATGTAGTAAAGAATGTTTTAATTATTCATAGCCTCTGGACTGCACGCCCGCTTCATACCCATTTTTGTATTCTATAAGATGTTTCTCAAAAAAAAAAAATCCATATTTCCTGTGAGGCTGCATCACAAAGCACAGACTAAAGCATTTTAAAGGAAAAAGAAATCACAGGATTAATACACTAGTAATATCTCTGCATATTTGAACATCTTTAGCTATCCGCAAGAGCAAGCAACTGGAAATGTTGTATGAAAGTCGCTCAGCTACTGCCAAGTGTAGTATGAAAGCTGCAGCTGTCTTCTTCATGGAAAGGCTGTACCTGTGAGTCCCAGAGAGAGCAGTATTTAATTTACCAGGAAATGCTTTCTGAAACATGTGAAAAGGTTGAGAGCGGGAATCTGTCACATCCTTATTTGCACTCATTTGAGCAAGAGCTTTTTGGTTTTAAAGCATCAGTTTGTCCTGTGTAGAGCCACAGCCTGCATAGCTCTGTAGCCTAGCAATTCTCTCCCATGTAGGCACTGGAGGTGGGAAATAATAGAAAGAAAACTCAGAGAAGGAAATAATAAAATCTATCTGCTTTGTTATTCATCCATTCCCACTACTCTCACTTTATTGTGTATTCAGGCTTCCAGGCAATACAATCAAAGAAGGGGGGAAAAAGTGTAGTCTTGCTTTGTTCTACACAGTTTTGTCATCTAAATAGTAGTGTTCCTTTCAGCACTGCTAATGGAACTCCAATTTCACTGCAAGTCAGGTGTCAAAAGCAGAATGCCCTCATGCATCTGTGTATGCTGACAAGAAACACTTAATGAGCACTAGGATGCAAAAGTGCAGAATACCACTAAACTCAAGCAGGTACTGTTTAAGACTCTTGACACAGCAGATGCATAGTTAGGGAAAGGTCCAATTCAATTGTAAATTACCCAAGAGACCCCAAATGAGGCTGAGATGTGCAAAATTGTTTTGTGATACCCCTGCAACACACTTCATGGTTCTCAAGTAAAAAATTTAAAAAGCAGAATTGACTGTATGTATTCAATGAGAAATATTTAAGCTAAATAGATAAAATACATATTTCAAATTTCTTAGGGTAAGGTATTCAGTTATTAAATTATGATACATGTTCATGTAGGCTATACATGGTAATACAGCTGAGGATATTGTTACTGTGAAATATACTCCTAACTTTTGGCTTTTGTGGAAGACTCTTGATTTTATCTTTTAGACTGTTCCCTTCAGTTTGAATGAAATATTACAACACAATATTTCTGTTTTCTTTTTCTGTTTACCAACAGTCTAGATAGCTGGCCATTCATGAAAGCAGTGATTGGTATCACTTTTCCCACTGTAGAGACTGAGTAACCTGGGTGACATCTGTCACCTAGTCAATCACCTTGTGAAATGTACAAAAAAGAAAACATGTATTTCACATACTAATGCTAAAAGTAGTTATTACTAATTTTTCCTGAAGCACATTTATCATTAATGTTTTCTGCTTGTACAGCTCAATATAATTTTTAGTGCCTTTTATCAAGACAGTTCGTAGCATTTCTCTGTGTAGTTTGTATGATAGAATTTTATTATATGTCCCTTTTCATCCTTGTGTTTCAAGGCACTTCAAATGGTGCCTATGACAGAAACATGAAGTTACTCAACAAATCTGTGACTTGGAATTACTATGAAAAGGCTTTAAAAATCACCCAAAATTTGTCCCTCTTGCTCTATAGCCTTCTTCACAAGAACAGCCTGCCACTCTGTGCAGAGCTTGGAGTTGCTTTTGAATGGGGACTATTAGACAAGCAGCCTGCTATTATTAAAGAAGTGAACTTAGGAATGGCATTGACTGGATGTCATGAGGAATGCTATTACACTTACTTCCTTTCTCCTGAGAACTATCAGTAATAAACAGAAACTGATACTTTTACCAATGTGATGGATAAGGGCTCACCAATATGAGCATTCAGTGTCACTCAAGTGCAGTGGCCTGTGTTATGCTTTCCTTTTAGGCTTCAAGGATTTCAGCAAATGCTGGTGGGTTTTTTTGCCATATAGAGAACAGTATGTTGAGCTCCCTGGGAAGGAGATGCCCACTATTAATACAGTGATGACAGCTTGTTCACTGATGGTGCACATCCCTACATAGTAGAAAACTCAAAATCCTTGTTGACTTTAATGAGGATGTCACAAAACCAAAGTTTCAAAGGTGTCTATGTGATAACAGTCCTTAGGCGATCTCTTTCCTCTGTTCTGCCCCAAAAAGTCTGTAGTTTTGGGGCAGAACAGTGAGGGTTTTGCATGACATACAAAATGTAAGTGTACAGGATGGCAGGAAGGTGAGAAAAAGAGCCCAGGGTATTAAAAGCATCATTACTATACCTTTGGAGAGAACTTTCTTGTTGCCAAGATTTAGATCCCAACAATGAACTGCAACACTCCGCTTATACCCATAACAAATAACCAGTTACTACGTGTGATATTTACTCCTTTCCATTTTCTTGTCGAAACACAATGAATTGCATGTTTGCACTACTTTATGTTATTGTAGCTCTTTTAGGACTCAGAAAGTGTTGTGTTAATTTTTTTTTTCTTTACTTAGGGGATGCCGACGGAGAGCTAATAGCCAGACTTTGTGGTCAGGCTGCACCATCTGTACCACTAGTCATAGCTGCCCCCCAGGTCTGGGTACACTTTGTAAGTGATGAAAACACAGAAGACAAAGGATTCTTGGCCCATTACACGTTTGAAGGTAAATGGCTTGACAGACTGCTGCCTTGGCTGACTGAGGCACTCCTGGGGAATGCTGCTATTTGTTTGGTGATATGGAGAATACTCATGATGGGATCAGCTCCCAAAGAGGTCCTCAAAAGTTACACAGTGCTTGCCACTATTTATATCCTTCTAAAGTAAGCATGTGCTAGCAGCTGAACTCTCAGATTTCTGCCTCACTGTTGCCACTCCCCAAACTGCATTTGGGCTTTTGCAATGCTGTGCAACACTCAGAACAGCTGGTTGCTCTTGGGAGTAGGGACATAACAGGTAATACCAGCCAAATTTGACTTACTTCAAATAGGTCTCTGGAGTGCTAGCAGAGCTGAAATGCATTCTGCTGCTTGAACCTTTGCACTCATTTTGAAATCCACTTGAAGCCATATCAGCGCAAATTACACCACTTTGCCATTTATGTGCCAGAACAAGTTCTCTTCCTGCCACAGCTGAATTTAGCCTTGGGGCTTATCTAGACACATCACAAACTTTTTGACTTCATTGTGTTGGTCCAAGAATGACACTGGTTTGCTTAAGAGTAAGATAAGTAAATGGAAGATAAGGTGGAAGAGGCAGCTGTGTCAGCTGGCAAAGTTTTCGCAAAGTTATATTAAGTATCAGAATAAATGCGAAGTGTCAAGGTCATTGCATCTTTTTACTCACTATTCAATGACAAAGATTTTACTGCTTGGATTTTCACAGGTAAATTGTTCATCTTTATTTCTATCAGTACAACTTAAATATATTTCAGTACTATTACAAGCTGAATAATCTTCCAATAATTTGATTATAGTGTTCCGTTCCAAAAATGTATTGAAATGTTGCTTTCTTTTTCTCCAGCCTGTGGTGGTGTACAGTCAGGTGAAAGGGGAGTTATCTCGAGCCCTAACTACCCAGAGCCTTACAGCAGTCTGGATCGCTGCTCCTGGGTGTTGGAAGCCCCTGAAGGTGAAACCATCACTGTGAGTAACATAATGTCACAATTGTGTGCACAGCTGACAGTATGAGAAGTACCTTCTGAGTTTTGGGAAACAGGTTTAAAACACTTTGGAAAATCGTAAATGTGGAGGAATGAAATATCTTCCCACTGACTTTACCTAAAAGAGGGAATGAAGATAACACAACAAAACTAGATTGTTTTTCCTGAAAAGCGAAGGATCCTCTTATAACTTGACCTCAAAACATAGCACTGACTTCTCCTTTAAACAGTGACTTTCTATGTTTACAAAACTGAAATAACTCATTTTATTAGATGTTCATGGATATTCTCACTATCATGAGAATAAACATGAGGCTGAAGGTCTTTCTTCTCTGCAGATAAGTTTCAAGCCACTAGAAAGTTTTGTGTCTCACTGGTTAGGCTGGAACATAATATGATTTCTGGTACAAATTACAATGAAATGTAGCTCTTATTTCCCAGTAAGTATTAAAAGTCTGCCTGAGGTGCTACTTTCTTGAGTCAATCTCCTGACAGAGCAATTTAAGCACATTTATGACCAAGAAGTGCAAAACTTAATTCATTGAATTACTTGACTGCTTCTTTCAAGCACAGATCCAATCAGTGACACTTATGGTTCGGGTCAGAAAAATATCCAAAAAGCATTTTTGGGAAAACACATTGCAGATTTTCATATGTTATGCCTTTTGCTAATTTCCCTATCATGTTTTCCACGCTTACAACTACAAAAGTATTTCTTAGAAATGCAAACCCATAGCCCTAATTATTCTGCTACATGATATTCTGACCACTGCTTATGTACTTATTTCAGGGAACACAAGATTATTTTAGTAGAACACAAGGTTTCTATTTAATCCACAAACTAGTTTAAAGCAGAACTAATTTTAATCAGATGAAAGCAGATTTCTGTTTTGAAAGGACTAAGTAGCAGCATGCTCAATGAAGGCAGACTAATTTTTTCCAGAATAAGCTGCCAGTTTCAGTTGCTGGCAAAGTTCTGAATTTAAACCATTACACCTAAATTTGTATTTAGTCTTAGCCAGGTTCTTTTGGAAATGAAGACACACAAAAGGTACAGAAATAAATACTGTGTATTTGCTAAGCTTTTCTACAAAGATCCTGCTCCTGAAACTAGTTTAAAAACCCAAAACTGATGGAAACAGGGCCAGGCAGTAACTAGAGTACATTGGTATTTCAGCATCAACAAATCCAGGATTCTACTGGATCAGCAATCTAAATGTTTGAACTGGAAATCCCACCTGTGAGCATATCACTCCAAGGACAAATGGCATCAGTGTGGGAGGGAGACAGTGTCAGAAGCTGCCTGTCCAGCCCAGTCTGTTTATGCAATGCATCCAGGCCCACAGGGACAAACCACAGAACTGTTTCTGTTTTTGTGGAAGCTAACATTATTTTTAGGAACTGTTAGTATATTGATTCAAAATAATAGGAAGGAAAAAAAATCCAAGGCCTTCTGCTTGCATAGCTACTTACATTTCGTGAGCAAAAACTTTGAGTGCAGAAAAGTGGTTCAACACCTGTACGTATTCAACACTGCTTGGAAGCACATACTTAGTTTCAAAATATGGTTGTCACAACAATGCCAGTTTTGAACTTATGCATTCCTCTTCCACTTCTGTCTTCAAGCTAAGCAGCTGCTGTTATAGTTGCAAGATTCCGATCAATACTTGCAGGAAAGCATCATGAGGTGATGGTCAGATTTCTGAGTGTAGCCAGAAATCATTGTGCCACGATGGCTACAGGGTCTGTCTGCAATTGCTCTAAACCCTCCCCTGGAGTGACTGGTTTTAGCACCTGAATGTCACCTTCGTGTGTTGCAGCTTACTTTTACAGCCTTCCACGTTGAAAACCATTCGCTTTGTAAGTGGGATTCCGTTACTATCCTGAACGGTGGCTCTCCAGGGTCTCCTGTCATAGGAAAGTATTGTGGAACCACCTCACCTGGGACTATTCGGTCTGGTTCCAACAAGCTAGTTGTCATCTTTAACTCCGATCACTCAATTCAAGGAGGTGGCTTTTATGCAACATGGACAGCAGAATCTTTAGGTAAGTTTGCATTAAAGAACAAAAGAAATGCATGCCAGCATTTTCGGGACCCCTGATAGAAGCCAGTACTAAAAATATCATGTAGTAACCCAATGCTGTCTGATCTCACACAATTAATTCAAATTTGGATCAATTTTGTGCTTTTTAAGCCTCCTACTGGCAGTTTCTTGATGGCTGTAAATTGACACCACCACCATTACCCTCCCAGCAGTGGTATCTATTGTCAAGGACCATGAGACATTTCATTTCATGAATAACAATTGTTCCAGAGCTTGATTTGGTTTAAACACTTAAAACTAGGAAGAAATGAATTCCAAAACAGAGAGACAAACAGAACTTCCCATAGAGCATATGTGACAACAGTCTAAAACTCTTGCACTGTGATGGAGATGTTGGTACACTTTTGAAGGTTGTATATATGCATTTCTCAAAGCTACCTTCCTTCTCTTGAAATATTCATCACTATGGATTACAAAAAAAAAAAAAAAGGTATCTCACCATTTGTGCAGTGTACTTCAGGAAGTCACTAAAGGAGTAAAGGCAAGTGTAGATGTGGCAGGTGGTGGCAGGGCAGAAATCACTGTGCCTTCCTACTTTAGTACAGAGCTGGCATATGCTTCCTAGTGTCACCTCCAGCTGGAAAATTTCTTGCTGCTCCTGATGAGCTTTTTGTCCACTAATGATATAGCTATATTCACACAGCTAGTTGATGGAGTGTCTTCTTAAACATATCGATAGTCTGTGCCTGTATGAACACCCACTGTCACTTTAGCAGGTTTTTGACACTGTTCTCTGTTGCCCCTGAGATTCCATGTGCAATGAAGCCTACTCTTCAATGGTGTAGTAGACACTGCCCTACATGTGCCATGTGCACAGGCAGTATTTTCTCTGTGAAAGGAGTTTTCTATATATACCTGGTTCATCTTCTTCAGCTTTCTTCTCATTTGTTCACTGAGGATCTCCAGGTTTGCATTCTGTATGTGAGACCAAAACTTGGCTTCACATCCTTCTAAACACAGTTGCCATTTCTAACATAGAAGAAGAAAAAATAAAATCTTCCTTTTGAAGCTATTATAGATTTTTTCAAGGAAGAGAAAAGAAGTAGGCTGTTACAAACCCTTTTTTTGCTCTTTATTCATCCTTTTACTACATGGTACCTGAAATAATAAGGGGTTTCTAGTACTCTACACATAGCCTTAGTAAATTATTCTTGGCATGGTATTCACAAATATGTTTCAAATTAACTAAACTTATTATGTATAAAAACATGAGCTGCCACAGAGCCATGAGCAGCTATTCCCCTTTATAAATGAATCTGTTAGCAATTTTTATAGGCATGTTTTTCAGCCCTCTCCATAATTCCACTGAGATCCACAGGGCTGCCTGGGCAGGGGAAGTCACCGTTTTGCCGTGGGTAAACGGATGTAGTTTGAGTAGTTTCACATGTGGAACTGCAATATTTGCATGTTGCAGAGCAAGAAGAAAAAAGGATATAACAGTGGACTTTTTTTCCCCCTAGAGTGCTTTTCTGAATGGCTGTCTGTCATGATGTGCATGCTGTGGGATATGGGGAGGAACCTGCACAGTCTCAGATCTATTCCTGACCCCTGCAGCCTTTCAAAGCAATACTCACTTCAAATTGCCATGAGTATTTAGATGGGCCTTGCAAAAGGCTATGAAGTGGCAAGGGGAATGAGCTTTTGAAGAAAATAAAGCGAAGTACAAAGAGATACATCTAGAGTGTAACTATTGTCCTGTTGCAGCAGTGGGAGAAGGCAAATCAAGTGGGGTAAAAGAAGTTTCAGTGGGTATCAGGGCTTTCCTCTCTCACTCTTGCACCTACAGAAGCAACCAACTATTCAAAGCTGACACCACCCAAAAATATGTGATCATTTCTCCCAACTCTTGCTATTTTTTTCCAGGCTGTGGTGGAATCATTCATTCAGATAATGGTACAATCAAGTCCCCTCACTGGCCTCAAAACTTTCCCATGAACAGCAGATGCACATGGACCATCATTACACATGAAAGCAAACACTTGGAGATGAACTTCCACAGTAACTTCCAGATTCCAGATAGCAGTGGAAGCTGCCAGAGCAGTTATGTGAAGGTAAAATAATTGTTGAGGTTATGTCAGCAGAGCAGTGCTTTAAGAAGTCATGATTTCAGAATCCTGTTTTGCATTTGTTATGGTTTGGACTGTGAAGGCACAAAACTTGGGAAATATAAACTAAAGTCCTTGTATCATACAGTCCATTATCTGTGTGCTTTGTTAACTGTCCTGTATATAATTTTAATTTTCATCAGTTCTTGTGGTTCCACCTCCAGCTGGGTCCCATCACCCTACATGCTTCCCCAAAAATGAAAAATATGAAAAAGGCACATTTTATTTCAGAACCAGAAAATCATGAGAAAATAAAGTGTAAAGAAAAGATCTTTTCAATTACTGCAGTGAATAAAAACCCCAGGAATGTTACGCTATAATTCTAGCAAACTGCTTTATAAATGTTTTGACTATCCAGGTTGACCTTCTCCTTTCTTTTAAATCTCCAGAAACAAAGATAGAAATCTGATCTTTCATATATTGTCAAGAGCTATTGTTTTCAAAGCACTAGAATAGAGTGGACATGCCTTGAATTTTTCAGTGTCATTTTTTTCTCAGGCATTTGGCATATATTCAGAGGTTCTGTGCTCATTCTCTCCACAGCAGTACAACTCCCACTTGAAATAAAGGGCAAACATAATTTCACAACATGTAGGAAGACTTGAGCAGCTGTACATCTGATCTATACCTACCAGTTTACAAATCACAGATGCACTCATTTTTTAAGGCTGTGAAAAAAACCCTACAGCTTCTCTTTTCTTAACCTGCTCCAGCGATTAATTGATGTAATGTTACATTTCACTAATATGTAAGTCTTAATGTAAGACTTTCACTCAGTAAAAGTGTTTCATTTTAAACTCCTAAACTGCCCTGAATGACATAAGCAAAACTATGTCAATTGGACATTTTCCCCCTAGAGGAAAATCCAAAATTTTTGATGTCCACTTCCTTTTCTGAATATTCATTTTGAGATGTACAAAGGTGTCTGAAAAGCTGTAGAATGATATCAGTTTCTTCCATTTACTCCAAACTGAGCAGCCAAAAAAGAGTATCCAAAATCAACAGTGACTTTGCAAAACCTTGGCCAGGCTCTAGACTGTATAAATTAATCCTTTGAGCATCTATTACCTCAAACACCTGGTCACATGAATGAGGTCATTCATATACTTACACTTACAGGCTAACCCTTGGCTAACCCTGTCCTTTCTAGGATGGCTGCTTAGAGACATCATAATTTCATGTGGTTGTACTAGGTCCACTCAATTTCCTTCAAAGACATTATTTTGAACATCAGATATGATATTATATATTTTTGGTGGAAACTACAGTAAAAAAACTGTTCAAATACATCAACAAAACTAATTTTATTATTAAGTAATTCATTATTTAAACAGACATTTTAAATTCTGTCAATAAATACCCTGATTAAGGAAAATATTTAAATGTTCAGAAATATCAAACTTTTACACCTATGTTTCATTTTATATGTGTCTTGAAATTCAGTATTTTAACTGTGAAACTCAAGCATATGTTTAAGTAATTACCTGAAGAGGGTTTCACTTAAATACCTACCAAAACCTGCATGAGCTTTTTTGGTTTGATTGAACTTCAATTGGCTATTGGTACAGTTGAAGTAATACCTAAAAAAATAATGTTTTTTTCTTTATTATATATATATTTAATTTTATTATTTTATTAATTCTTTACCTCATTTAATACTTGTCCTTGAACAAGTGAATGCAACATTAAAAAAGAGTTATGAGCAATACTAGGCATTAAGGATGCAGATCTCACAGTCTGATGCCTCTATATTACCTTAGCATGCCAGCTTTGACTTTTGTTTACTGAATAATGTAAGGATTGCATGCAATAATTCCTTGAATACACAGATATGCATATTCATAGGTTGTATGGAGTTAAGTAAGCAGAGACAAAATGGAAGTAGGTAATGATATGCATAAAATGGTTTTCTCTTGTCCCTTGGACCTGATCTATGTTTGCTATGTTACCAGCAGGGGTTCAAGCAAATGACCTTCAGAGGTCCCTGGCAACCTAAGTTATTCACTGTGATTCACTCCTTGGAGGAGCCTTTTTGTCTCCACTGACTGTAGTGATTAGCTCCAATTTAGATCTCTTAGATCCAGTACCTCCCCTAAGTCTATGGAAAGAAAAATTGCATATGTAATTCTGGGTGAATTCCCACAAAATACTTACTAAACCATTTCCAATCTGGCCTTGCCAGGTGTGGAGAGGAAATAATGAAGAAGAAGCAGCTTTGCTAGCCACAGGATGTGGAAGTTCAGCTCCTGATCCTGTTGTTGCCCCAAACAATGTGATAACTACAGTATTTCAGTCTCAGGATGCTCCTGCGCCAGGTTTCTCTGCAACTTTCACAAGCAGTAAGTAATACCAAAGCCAGATGGCTGCTCTGTTGGTCCATTTGGGATTAGTTTGACCTGTGTGTAGCAATTCAGACCCCTGTCCAACAAGGCATTGAAGCCTCTGCTCAGATTTGGAAACCTAGAATTTCCATACTGAATGCAATGAACTCTAGTGTTGGACTTGCCAAAGATGCAGCTCTAACTTTGTAGTTGTTCTCAGCCACCTTTGCCTTCCAGTGTGCTGAAAAAAATGAATAGGCTTTAACTTTTAAAATCCATAGTTAAGCTGCATGGAAGCTAAAGCTTTAATTTTCTTAAAAAGATATTTCTTTAACCATGACATGTGCTTTGTGATGGTTGAACCTACCAGAAGAAGAAGAGGTAGTGCTCAACTGCTGTTGGTTGCTTGGGGTTTTTTGAAGGATGCTGCCAAAGGAAACCACTTGTCCTTCATGGAATTCAAACGGTGAGAAACTAGGTGCTTAGAGGGAAACACTATCAAAACATACAGAATTCTGAATTGAAACCACTTTCGATTTGACATTGTTTGCACTAATGTTGTCAGTAACATCTAACAATTTCTTAGTGGAGACAGTCACGGGCTCCATATGCCTGTTCCTAATCTTATACCAGCATTTCACTGTGCACTGCATTCTTTTAAGCTTTTGTCTTAAAAAAAATAAAAAAGGGCCATGCAAGTCATGAAGATCCATTAAGAAGGAGCTCCATGAAAACAAACTGTTCTGTGTGCCTGAAAAATTCTGGGTGGCAAACCTTTCCTGCCTCTGCATATAACAAAGCAACCCAGAGACAGCCCTGGAGCAGACTGAATTCTCCTGGCTGTCAGGCATGAAACAAGAATGGCACCACTTAGACTAATGCAGACATTTTCAAATAAGGCTGAACTGGTGCTGTGCCCCAATAACCTGCCCCTACAATTCAGGTACATTTGTATTTACTATGGGATTTTGAAATGTGCAGGCTGCACACCCACAAGAACAGCAGTGCTGTGTCCTTCTGGTCAGTGGGCTGAGGGCCTATGGCCTGGTCTTATCCAAGAGTGTGACACTCTAGGCAGGAAGGCCTTGTGCTTCCCAAAAACACTGCTCTGTGTATGTGTACTTTGGCCATCATGGTATATGCTACTCTCCCTGGTTTTTTGCACCAGGAGAGATGAGGTCGTTGTGTACATTATTGGGTTTCTTGCTATAAACGCAGAATAATATTATCACCTGGATTATAACTGTACTTTATTTATTTGTTTTCAGGATGTGGAGTAAATTTCACCAGCCCTCAAGGTCGTATTGTCTCTCCAAACTACCCTAGGCAGTATGATAACAACCTGAACTGCAATTATATCATAGATCAGGGACCACAGTCAGTGGTGATCCTAGAATTTGAGTCTTTTCACTTGGAAGGTAACTGGTTCTTCATAATTTCAGTATGTGTTATGAAGTGTAAATTCTTACTTGAAAAGATACAAGTCTTCTATCATTGAAAATCATTTATGGTGTAATTTGCTGGTCCATTCTGAAAATCTTTCACAAACATTTATAGATATAATTTCCAGGGCTAGATTTTGAGTCGCTGAAGTCTTCCAGAAGAATGAAGAGAGATCTCACCTGTTGAATATCTTGCAGCAATGGAGTTGGGAATTTACCAGTCTCTTGGAATATAAAAGTGACTGTGGCTAATCTGGGTCTTTTTGATCTTAAACCAGATGTTATGCTTTTTAGTGCATCTGCTCCTTAACTGGCTAAATAGATGTAAATATACTTGAGTGTTTTCCAAGGATGTAAGAACACAGAAATACAAAACTAGGTGAAAGACTACAGCAACAGGATTACCCTGTATATACCAATGAACAAAAGTCCCTCTTGTGATTGTCAAATTTGGAAGCACTTAGCCAAGAAATAACAAGTATAGTATCCTGATCACATTGGTGTGAATGGTAGAGCTTTCTCAATTTTGGTAAGATCAAATTTTTATGGGTGGACCTGCCATGAAAACACAGAGGAATCAGTATGTACAAACTACTTGGGTGGCATCGTGTATTTTGAGGCCATCTTAATCTGGTTCCCTTGAAGTCACCAGACAAAGAGATTATTGAGTAATTTGGTACTAAGCTGGGTTGCGTGATTTGAATTTTTCTTCAGACCCTACAATAAACACAGAAAATAGCATTCTTTTATTTTCTTTTTAAGTTTGCAGACTGTTTTGAATTCAAAAGTGTTCCGGTTCAGACTTAATTTAGGTCTGAGATAAAGATTTGTTTTGACTATGATTTTATCTGAAATATTTTTTCATTGCCTAATACAAACAACTGCTTTAAGATTTTTTTTTTAGTAAAATGTAAACCAAAGAAATTACATAATTTCTTCAGATAGAAGATATTATTATTCAGCAGACAGACACACTAAACATTCGGCTGAATCAGATGGTGCCAATTTTGAAAACTCTTTGAGTACATTTACTATTCTGCATTCTGTCTGTGCATTCAGTTAATTTATAAATGGATCCAAGCTTTTATTATCAAGAGGGTTAAAGCAGAGAGGTAAGTGATACAGACATAACAATAAACATAGATCTAAGTAAATACTAAAAATATTCTATTCCTTGCAGTGCAATTTGTTCCTTTATTGTTATAGGCTTCCTAAGGTTACACCAACTAAAAATCTTTGGTCACATGAAAGAGCTATGGATATGAGCTCATGGACATCTGTTTAGCAAAGAGGAAGTATGACACTCTCCAGTAGTTGATTACTAATATTTTTCACAAAATCTTAAAATACAACCCTGCACTAAAGAAAAATCTTACTGGTTTGCCTGGGTTTCAGTTGTAAAGAAGATTGAAACCACCATCCTGCAAACTATCATTGCAGAACTGAAAACTTAGTCAGCAGCCACACTGAATATATTTATCATGAGTGCTTAAGGGTTTCCAGTGTGAACTCCATTAGTTCTTTTGCAAAGGCAGACAATGTTTGGCAGCATCTGTTAAAAACATTTCTAGTTATTCCATATGCAAGGAAGCATCGCACCTGCTTAGATTGTTGCTGAGAGTGGCCTTTAAAATTTTAACCATGCTATTACAGATGTTCTGAATTGGGTTTTAAAGTTTAGCTACATGTCTAATTAAAGTAATTTATTAATTACTTGACCTCTCAAAAGAAATCTAATTGTTTTTTTCTATAGTTGTTAAGTAAAGAAATTAAATATTTAAAATTAAGCCTGTAAGGCATGCATATCTTGTTGACTTGAACAGGTTGAGGTATCTTCTCCAGAAAATTAGAAGACAGAAGATAATTGTCTATAGTACAGTGACACATTACTACAAAATGGAATGACTTCATGGGTTAGCCACAGATCTCTGCCCTAGAGTATAAATGTTTTCAGTTATGATGGGCTGCCTGTTCTGATTATAAAGAATGACAGAGGCTGTTAACCCACAGCAGAGATGTGGTGTCATTATCTGGAAACAAATGAATATGGCATGCACGTGTTAAGTATTAAATATGCATTAAGCACCAAATATAGCAACTAACAGAGCAAGAGAGAATTGGGGGAAACTGCTTTTGTTGATTTTGTGATCAAAATTTAATCTAAACTGTCTGCATCTTGGTAGGTAGAACAATTTTTATCTCACTTTGAGCTCCTGAAAATATACATCTAATTTAGATACTCATGTAGATTTATCTCCTAGTGGTGGAGGAGTGCTTTAAAGTCAAAAACCAAGTGTGTTGTGCAGGTGGAGTGAATTACTTTCTGAAAGCCTTTCTCACTCTCTTTGAGTATTGCAGGAAGCCATAGACAATAGCTTGCACAAGATACTTCAAATCTGGGCAGGAAAACATGGGCAAGATTAACCCCATGAATGGAGTTTGGCTTAGTTTCTGTGATTTCCTCGCAGTGTGAAGGATGTTTATTCCTGAGCCAAACTGAATACCATCACAGATCCTCTCTTGATTTGCCAGTTTCAGGAAGTTTCATAAGCTGCCACTTGTTTCTTATACTACCATTTGAATTGCTGTGTTTGGTTGTTTTAAAAGGAACCAAACAAATAGGGGTGAGTTTGTTATCTCAAGCCAATTTCTGCAATGATAAATGTCTTCTATCTGCCCTCCCTCCTTGGATCAAAAGTCTACACAAGTCACACATTAGAATTAGTAGAAACCCTTATTTATTTTTCTTATTGGACTTCATATCTTAGAAATAATTAATCACATTCAATTTTTGTCCATAAGGTTTATTCAGATGAACATCCCAACAAATTCGCCTCAAGGATAGCTACAGTAATGTAATATTAAGTGGCTGTAACACTTTCCAAGTGTGAGTATAAAACACAATAAAGTCAGAGTCCCAAATAACGGGAAAATAGGGAAAATGGATGTAGGCTTCCTGCAATATCTGCTTTTAGAATTCTGTAGTATTTATACTGTGTTGATACAAGACAACTGCTTTGTGTTTATACCACATTGACCTGAAAAATGTTTTAATAACTCATTTATTTCTCCTTCTTTAAAAAACATGTGTCTGCAATTTTGCAATCTGGGATAGGGTCACAGCTTTGTTTTGGAGTCTGCTCTATCTGCTTTCTCAATTGTTGCTAGGCAATTCAGAAAATAGACAAGTTTTGCAATAGATTATTTTGAAATAGAATATATATGAGAAAGATTTTTAATTCCTTGCTTTCAAAACAATATTTTGTGCTAGAGGTGGTTGATATATTGCACAGGGATATGTTTATAGCTAATACTTCTCCTACATTAGTAATTAATAATTGTATTGCCATTTATATCAGAAGCTGCTGTTGTGAAACCTCATTATTTTAAGTTTCACAAATTTTAAACAAAAAGACAGGTTCTGCCTCAATACTAAAAGAAACAGAATCTATGGCTGTAGGCAGAGAGATGGAAAGAGGACATTGATATTAGTGATCAAATAGTCAGGGGCCTGGATTTGGCCAAGGTTTTTTTTGTGCAGACATCATATCAAACAAATGATTTTATGGAGAATGATGAGAATGGACAGAAATTTCTGCTAAGTGGAAAGGAGACAATCTAGAGGCATATTTCAAAATGTAACATAAGGACATCTGAAGCTCTTATCATGTGAACTTTGAAGGCAAGGGTCAATGTATCAATGCTGAATGGTACCAAGGGATGATAAATAGAGCGCAGATAGATAACAAAAGGCCTTGAAAGCAAATGCATGCAGCAATTCAAAGAAACAGGGATATGTTCATAATGTCAGGCCAAATAAATGATCTCTCTAGAAGTATTTGGAAGAAATATTGTCAAGGCTAGAGGAATGAATGGCACAGTATCCATGTTGAAATAATCTGTATTTCTCAGGTAAGAGTCATAGGTATGTGGAAGGATAGGAAATAGTTTATCTAAAAGATAGTAACTGGAAACTTATGGGATCACCAACAGAGAGAGAGCAGCTGCATCTGTCCTTGCAAATGAGATTATACAGAGTTAATGTGGAGATAAGGAGCAGAAAACAGGCGATATCCCATTGAATCCTCGTGGATGAATCAGAGCAGAGGATACAGTATTACCAGAAGGATGAGCAAAAGCTTAGTAGGCAAGGTTTGATGAAGAAAAACAGTGCTGGCTATGTGGAAAGTGCCTTTCATCTCGAAGAGGATGTGGGTCTGATGTCTGGCTAAGAACAGATCTCTGGAGACTCATGAAAGCTATTTCATTGTCATGTAAGGGACTGAAATTGGTCTAGAAAACATCTAAGATTATATTATTAGAGGAAATAAACCACAAAGAGTTGCTGATGATGTGCTGAGTATGTGTAGAGGCTGAAAGTATGACATGAGGAGAATCTGAAGCTGGAGATTATTTACAAAATAATGCATTTAGGTTGGTGAGAAATTACGAAAAGTATAAACAAGTGGATGTTACAGGAGAGAGATCAAACAATCATCAATCTTGCCAGAATTCATGAGTCATAAATCCTATTGGCCCAAACAATGAGGATTCAAAGATAGAAATTAAGAATTTTTTCACAATCCTACATCAACCATCTTATAGTGGTCCTTAATACTTATAATAATCCCTGATAATCACAAGTCCTAATAATAGGTCCCTAATAATAACAGGTCCCCAATAATCACAAGTTGATAAGTATCAGGGACCTGTGCTTTGCTGAGAAATTTGTTTCACTTCATGCCTTTCTCCAGTCTTTTCAGAAAATGACCTAGGCTGATTTCCCAAATCTTTTCCATTTTGAAATTGCACTCATCTCAATTTCTTTATTTGAACTTTAAAATTTACAATTTTAAATTTTTTTATCATATTATCAAATATTCCAAAACAGGATAGGGCATGAAGAATATTTTTAATCAATTATTTTATTAACAGTGTAATCAGCTATCTGACATGGCTGGTTGTTATCCGCTTAGTTACTCTTACTAGAGTCAGACAAGCACCATGCCACATTTCTGTGTTGGCATAATTGCAAAGCATGCTAGCATACATTGTCTTCATTGAGACAGAAGGAATTTTTAAAATTAAACCTCCAGAGAGGATCTAAAATACATCTGACTGCTGAGATCATTCTGTTGTTATCATGAAACAGAATTATCATTCCACTCCTACTTGTCATCCTGTTCAATACGAGTTATCTTGTTTCCTGCAACATTTGGAAGCAGCTTGTTTTGACTGGACAGTCTGCAGGAATCACTCTGCTACAACAGTAGGCTCAGTGTCTCTCCTGTTATATTTAGATAATTCCCTATTCATCCTTCGCAGTTTAAGTAACTGCCCCATTATTGCTTACAGGTCACTAAACATGATAACTTAAAAAACATGTGACACCCCAGCTTCCATTAACCTTGTAAATTACAAAAAAACAAAGACAATATCAAGTTATTCTTTAAGTATAACAACTAATGAAGCTCATTTTCCTGTAGGTGTGTGCTGTGCTTTTCACTGACAGCATTAATTGCGCTTTCTTGCATAACCCACATGGCTCTCTTCTTGCTCCCACCATATATCCCTGGGTACCACCAACTTTCCCCCATGCTTATGGCTCCCAGTTGGCAGGGAGGTGGTGACATGGCTCTGAGCTCCCAGGGCACCGGTGGCTTGTGCTCAGTTGGTCTCTCACACCCCCTGAAAGTGCAGTTTGTCCTTCTTTGGAAAAATTCCTCCGGCCCTCTTACTCAGCTACTTAGCTTTTGGTCACCCCAATATGAGAAATTTAGCTATTGTTCTTATAATGTAAGAAATTTAGCTATTATAGCTTTGAGCTATGAGGGAGTGTCCAAAGGAGGGTAATGACAATGGTGAAGGGTCTTGAGGGGAAGCTGTGTGAGGAGTGGCTGAGGTCACTTGGTCTGCTCAGCCTGGAAGAGACTGAGGGGAGACCTCTTTGCAGTTTTAACTTCCTTGTGAGGGGAAGAGGAGAGGCAAACACTGACCTTTTCTCTGTTGTGCACAGTGACAGGACCCAAGGGAATGGCCTGAAGCTGAGTCAGGGGAGATTTTGGTTGGATATTAGAAAAAGGTTCTTCCTCCAGATGGCTGGGCACTGGAGCAGCTCCCCAGGGAAGCGGTCACAGCACCAAGCCTGACAGAGTTCAAGAAGTGTTTGGACAATGCTCACAAGCACATGGTGTGACTGAGGGAGGGTGCTGTGCAGAGCCAGGAGTTGGACTTGTTGATCCTTTGGGTCCCTTCCAACTCAACATATTCTCTAATTCTGTGAAACTTATATTACCTTCATATTTTTGAGTCCTCTCACCTCAGTCAAATCTGTTTGCAAACAGTGAGGTGGCTAGAAAGCCCTGAAGGTAGGGCAGGGAGTCGGAGAAAATGGCTCTTTCCTCCAGGAAGCTAACTGCAAATGAGAAGCTTAAAAGAAGTGGGAAAAAAAAATAGAATGCAAAGCTCCTCATTTCTGTATTCCTTAGTGGTTTTTTTTACTCAGCCTAATATCTGCACTGATTTTCCCCCTAAGGGAGATTGCATTAGAAAATAAAATTTTCTTTTGACTCTTCCTTGAGTCAAGCTGAAGAGCCTGAGTTTAGGTACTCCAATGTTTGAGGAAAATCAGGGAGAAATAAGTCAGCTCTGAAATTTGCTAGTGTATGGGCTACTTTTTGATTTTTCAAAAATTTCACTCAATGGTTTGACATTCCCTGCACTGAGTGCTGAATTCTGCATTAAGAGAAAGAAATTTCAGGTAGCTAGCTGCCCGTAACAAAAAGTGCATTGCTTTGATCTGCTTTTGTCGTGCTTTGTTGGGTCCTCCCATCTCCTCATAGATCGCATTCACTCAGCTGTGCACTCCCACAAATTCAAGGGGCCTGGAGCCTTTTCCAGATCATAGATGTGTTGAATGAGACAAGTCTGATGTCTTATATACAAGGTCTCCTTGCCTTTTTCTGCCTGAGTTTTACTGCATGTGAAAAATTGACACTTGCTTCCTCAGCAAGCAAATGAGATCCTGAGATCCCTGGAATGGAAAGTAATATAAAATTTAATTCTTATCCTGGATTAGGTCTATATAGTTGCTGCTCAGTAAATCATATATGATAATACTTCTGCACTCTATGTCCATGCAGCCCCAGCACTCCTAAGCAGCATTTGTCTTTATGATGGAGTTAGCATCTTCAGTGGGAAGAGTGCAGACGTGCATCCTCTCATCACACTCTGTGGCAATGAGCTCCCTGCCCCAGTCAGTGTCTTTGGACCGATGCTCCTCAACTTCTACACTGACTCCCACATTGTAGGCTTTGGATTCCAAGC
Source organism: Acanthiza pusilla (assembly GCA_036630365.1). Lineage (NCBI taxonomy): Eukaryota > Metazoa > Chordata > Aves > Passeriformes > Acanthizidae > Acanthiza > Acanthiza pusilla. Next base: position 33,533,682 of record JAXCHO010000073.1, on the reverse strand, counting down.
CAGATACAGAGCAATTGGTGAGTACACACTGTTCTGTTTTTTAGATGGTAGAAATATTCCAGCTGGATAATGGTTCCATGTAGGAAAGCTGTACCTCATTTGGGCAATACCTTAGATGCAGATGGTACATTTTCCCTCTGCATTTGCCCAAAACAGTTCTCAGGACCAGGACATGGGACTGTTTCGTGTGTATTAACACACTGAATGATGCGTTACTTCACAATTCTCATCTCTAGACTCTCCATGGGGCCAAGTCAGGAACTGAAACTCTTTCCCTTTTCTATAGAAAAGAAATGCAACCATTTCTGGCAGGTTTTGTTTATTTGTTTGTTTGTTGATTACATTGTCTAAGGAGAAACAACACTAGTTTATTTAACTGAGTTAATTTTAAAGATGTTATCACTTACAGGAGAATGGTCTTATTCTCAGTTACACTAAAACTACATTATTCAATATAGGAAAGAGAACAGGATCTTTAAATAGACACAGCTATATGCCTCCATTTGATGACCCTCTTGCAGTGCCAGGAATTACTGTAAATAAAACCTGGGATATAGATTTTTTTAATATATATAACTTTTTCACCAAAGCTTTTTTGTCATTCACAAAAGATCTGTTATGTTTTAAAGAGGAAACATGAATTCAAGAAAGAAATTTCCAACTGAGTTTAGACTTTACATCTGCACAAATACGAATATCCCAGAAGATTTATTTTATTTGCAAAGCCAATTTTAATATTTTCTAGGTTTAACTGGTAGAGACCACTTTTATGTTTGAAAGCATAATTTTCTAACTGCATAGAATAGCGTGAGTTTGTAACTTTGATATTTCCCTTTATGTATTCCTCATGTTCAAAGCCACAGCAAAAAAGCATAAGGCTAAATTCTTTATGTGAAATGAATGGCCTGTTACAGATAAGAAAGAGGGACTGGCAGTGAGAAATGACAATGTGCAGTTACTCATGGAAAAGACCTTCACAACTCACTCAAGTCAGTTGCTGCTATCTGACTTGTGACTTCTGACATTTGAGAAGGATGACTGCAGCCTTATTAGCTTGTTGTATACAAAGCAGATTCTGCCAATTAACATTCCTCTTCCCCCTAGTTGCATTGTTTGCTGCAAAAAAATGAAAAAGGCTCCCCCCTCCTAGTGTAGAATAATGCTGATTCTTTATCCTCCCAGCTCCTGTCCTTTATCTGCCAATGCTCCAGGCTGCCAGCCTGAGGAGTCAGGGGCTCTGCATCCAGCAGCACCTTGTATGGGACTGTCTTTGTTAAGGTGGTGGCCTGGGCAATGGCATCTTCTTCAAAACACAAAAAACTGTGTATGACTCTGAGCTTATCAACAGGATGCAGGGAGAGTCAGGGAAACCTTTTTTCTTTTTTTTTTTTTCCTTCTTTTTTTTTTTTTTTTTTTTTTTTTGCTAAATTTAAGATTATAAAATAAAGGCTGAAGCTAACAATGGAGATTAGAGTTTTTGTTCCCTGAAGCACTGAAGCTGGGAACAAACATTAGCCACATCCTGGTCTCATTTGCATCCATGGTGTGAAACCCTGAGAAGCCAAACAGTGCCTTGAGTTTACAGATGCAGAGTTTAACTTGCTTTTCAGCTAGAAAGCAAATATTCAGTCCTCCAGCTCAGCCACCCTGCAGTGCTGGTGAGTCCCAGCACAGGATGAGGTGGGGAACAGGATTAGTGATCCCTGGAGACTCCTCTGTGCATTTCTGTGCAGAACACATGCTACAGCAATGCCCCAGCCCTGACAGGGTGTTGACAGATGATGAGGCTCTGCGTACATTTATTCCCGAAACGTCAGAGACAGGGCCATGAGTGCAGTCATGGTTATTCAGAGGCTTCCACGGGGCCAGGATCTGGGTGAAGGAATGTCTTTGTCCACATATCAGCCAGGTTTGTCTTGGCAAGCTAGAATGAGTGCAGAGCTACTCCAGGCACTTCTCACTCATCCTGCTGCTCCCTGGACCTACTGCAGGACACTTGAAATCAGTCTCAGTCTTTTCCTGCCCAGAGCCAGTGCTATTGGGTATGGATTAGTACCAACCTGTTGCTTTCCTACTGACTAATCTTGCACTGCAGAGCACAGCCTGACAGACATCACACATTTAACAGCTCTAGGCATGACAATGAAGACTGCTCCTAATTTACCAAGGGTTTTTCTTTCCTTGCCGATAAACTCCTGAAAGAAATATGAGAATTAGGACCAAACTAGTATTCAGACACTAATCACCCTTTTTTCTGTTTCCCCTACAGCTTGTGGTGGCGTTTTCTATGGCTCTAATGGTGTTATCAGCAGTCCAGCTCATTCAGTTCTTGATTATCACAACAACATGAACTGCTCATACTACATCACAGTTGGAAATGACAAAGTAGTGGCCCTGAAGTATGTCATCCAAATGCAGTTTGTCATTAAGGGAACAGGGGGGTCTCTGATTCCAGTTAAAGATAGCAATTATTGACAATATTTTCTGTGTCTGTCCTTAGCCAAGGTCAAAGCTAAACTAAAATAAGAAATGGTTACTGAAGTTGTTTTTATCAGGCTCAAGCTCCCTCACATCTTTCTTTTGAACTTGCTATACAAAAAAAACATCACCACAATTTTAAGTTCCCACTTTGGTTACCAAGAGGACAAAGAAATTGTAAAAATGCAGCTCATGCTTTTTAGTTAAATTCTGTCAGCCTTTGAGAAGTTTATAAAAGAAAAATAATAATTCTTTTAGAAGGCTAATACTCTTTTTATAGCCAAAGTAATAATACGTGCCCAGAAAGAGTGTATTTCTGAGTGCATGCTGGCTTGTGTATTGTTGTCACAAAATCTTGCCACTGAGAAATCAAAAATTGATCTTCAATCATATATATACTGATTGTGAATTAGGAGAACATTTCCCAGCTGGGAGGAAGACCCACCGGCCTCACTCTATGCCTGCATTTTATAGGCCACTTATGTGCCCAAGGAAATTGCAGCCTGGGCAATTGCAGAAATGAGACAGGATGTGTTGGCACAGGAGAGACCTACTGCTCCACAGAAAGCTGAGGTGTGCTGACAGCTGGCCTTGCAAGAGGCCCAGTGGGTGAGGGTCCCAATTTCTCTGAGGTTTGTTGGCTGAAGAGTTTTGCCATGCAGTTAATTGTTGCTTGGTTTGTTCCTGAAGAGACATTTTTTGTCTCAAATGACTTTGGCTATTGCTAGTTCTTGGACCTTTCCTCAAGCACTAAAACACACATAACACAGGAAAAGAAATGAAAATGTGATGCTTAAAGCTCCAACTGTATTTTGCAGATTCAACAGCTTCCAGCTTGAAATATCTCCCTCCTGCTACAAAGATTATGTGGCAGTGTATGATGGCTCAGATACCCACGCTCCTCTCCTTGGGAAATTCTGCGGCTCAGAATTGCCCCCAAATATTAAGAGCTCCAGTAATAACTTGTTCCTGGTGTTTAGCACTGACTTCTACGGAGCAGACAGGGGATGGAAAGCATCCTTCAGGGAGACCTTAGGTAAGTGTTTTATCAGACTCATAATCTGCTGGTAAGTAATTTCTTTAGGTGAGGAGCAGCTGTGATCTCCCTCTCCAGGGGTGCGTGAAGCAGAAGAATGTTTCTGATTTCACAAAAATTGAATGAACTAAGCTAAGTACTAGGCTTATGGGATCCCTGCATTCCAAACTGGTTCTGAACAGATCCCCTTTATTCCTTGTTACCCTTTTCCTGCCTTTCTGAAGTTCCAAGTGTTTCTTGGGTGACTGAACTCTCAGCAACACCCAAAGGTTTCTCTTTTGGAGGAAATACAGCAAAACCTGAGAATTCTTATTCTTCTGTAGTCAAAGGTTGGTGGTGTGCTAAAGATGCCTCCTTTCAATCTATCCTCAATTTCCATTTCCTTTCAGTTTCCCTCACACCTTCTAAAGAACTAAAGTGTTGAGGTCAGTTAAGATTGTGGTTCCCACTGTGCGGATTTTTGCTGATTTGTGGGATCATTCTGGTTAGCTGCCCGTAACATAAATGGGATCATACTCAGAAGGCACTGGATGCCTCATGTTTTGATAGGCACAAGAATAAGGGGCAAAAATTGATTATTACTTTAAAAAACAGTTTAAACTCAGTAGTCTACTTTTAAGATCAAGGTGTAAAAGGAGATTTTTATCTTCTTTTAACACCTGAATTGTTTAGGGATGGTAGGCAACAAATTATTATTACATGCAAATTTATTTCATGCCATCTCTACTACTTCCCTGTATAATTAACTGCATGTCTTCTGTGATCTAGAAAGAAGTAATTGTCTGCTTTGCAAAGCTGGCGCTCAGACAGATCAGAATGAAAGGCCTTTGTGGCAGAACAAACATAGTCTTCTGCTGAGTCATTGAATCCCCTCCCTGCCCCTAGCCTGTGACTTTCTCATTTGATATTCTGAGAAAGTATTTACAGATAAGGAAAATAACTGGTTCTACAGGCTTTGCCAAGAAAAATACTCCCACAGAACCTCATGGTTATTACTATTATTAACTCATCCTTTGCTTCATTCTAAGTAATTGCTACAAGAATCTTTACGGCCCATCTTGTGAATGGTATTCCAGGTAACTTAATGTTGCTTCAGATGCGGCTGTCTTAAAACCCTGAAGTATCAGTTGTTATAGATCCCCTGCAGCCTGGGCCCATGTTTCCAGGGTGAGATCATCAGGAACTCCCCAAGCTCTTGCTCTTCCTGTTGGCATTTAGTCAATTTTTTTAGCCACTGACTTTAGCTTTATTTGTGCAACTTGCCAGATATTCTCCTTAAGCACACAACAGAACAAAAGCCAAGCTCTTCAAGTCAGTATCCTGCCTGATAATTTCCTAGAGTGAGGAGAAACCTTTTATGAATAAACTTTGACATCTCTTAGATGCCTTGGAGGAACATTTCTGGAGGCTCCCAAGGAAAGAGAGGTTGAGATGTTGCATGAATTACTCAGAAGCAATGAGTTGCAAGTTATAAAAGATGCCCAGGCAGAGGTATGGGTTGTGTGACGAAGAGCCCGTGGTGGTGAGATGCTTAATGGTAGGTCTTCTCTCTTCATTGTGGGAAGCAAGCCACAGGGACTAAACCACACAGCCATTAGCAAGGATCTTGGCAGTCCCATGCTAGTACAGAATAGCCAAAAAGTAGAAAAGCGTATTATAAAAGGAAAACATGAGTCACATCCTATAAATGTTTCCAGTTAAGCTTGCCTAAAAAATAGAGCCAGGAAAATCTGTGACACATCTTTGTACTATGAGGTCTGAGATTATGCTTCAAATAAAAGAGAATAAAACCATGGAGATCTCAAAGCCTGTTATTTCACTTGCTGCTTTAGAGAAGCTCCCTCATGTCTGTTAAAAGATAAAACCCATGTGGTTTTATAAGCATACAAATGCAATCAGATGACAATTAATAATGATAAATCTCTTGAATAAGGAAGATGGTATCTGTAGAGAAACAAGAAGCCTCATTCTCTGCTGGATGACAATGAGCACATTATTCTCTAGTCGCCCCAGGGAGACACAACTGGATAACGTAATTATTGCTCTCTGTTTCATGTTGTGAGTGACCCTGATTATGTATTGGAAAGAAGCAACCAGAAACAGTACATTGTTTCTGTTTGTAGTAAACTAAACAATTTCCTTTCCTCAGGAGCTCTTCCAATCTCTTTCCTGATCAGGTTTCTTTTAGGAATACTGTCAAAATCTAGGCTTATCCAGGCACTCAAAGAGTTAAACCCTGACATTTCTGTAGAAAACCTTCCCCGTTTTTATTAAACAATTTGTTTGCATCACTTATCCTGCACCCAATAGAATATTCAAGGTCCCCCCACTAAAAAGAAAAAGGAGACTCAAAGAAAGTATGAAATAATATTAATTTGACCATTCAGCATCATCTCATCTTTCTTGTTAAATATCTCATCTTTCCCCATGCTACTCCATACACTGTGCAATAAAAAGTGCACATTTCATAAGCAGCATTCTTTGTCTTAACTCACTCTGTGAGATAATGTGTTTGAGGCAGTGGAACATATGGCCCTTGTGATGTAGTTCAGAGGGTTTATCATTTCACTATTTCTGCTGCTAAGTTTGGGCACTTATCAGCCTCATTTTTGGAATCACTTGGACATACTCTCAGGCTGAGCTGCTGAGCTGGGCTGACTGGAAGATCCCAGCCTGCTCCAAGCGTTAGATTTGTGGAAAGAGAGACTCCTCTTACCTTAGTTACCACTGACCTTTTTTCTGCCTTTGTTTTCAGTCTGTAAAATGAGAATTATACCTCTGTTCCATCGTGAGCATGTGCTCCTCTAGGCAATCAATAAAACGATGAGAAGAGAGAAATCAATAGCAGCTTAAGGCATCTGGTTACATGAGATGTCTCTGTAAAGGAAAGAAAGCTAAGATCTCTCCCCAAAGAATGAGATCTGCGTGTACTGAGCTTGTGACTTGGCCAAAGATCTCCTGATTATCTCTCAAGCTCTAAGGGAAGATCTGAGTTTTTCAGCTGACCCTGGCTGGCAGGGACAGAGCCTGCACATGCCTCTGCTGTCCCTGCTGTAATAGCACAAATAGTACTTTGGTGACAAATGGAGCTTCTGCCTATTCTCAGTCAGTAATGGGGTGACCCTCTCACCTAAATCTGTGACCCCTCTGAGACTTATGATACAAAAGCTAAAAGACATATAAAGATTTGGGTTTTTTCTTGTTTTAAAGAGTCAGCAATGCCTGTTGGGAGATGTAGCAGTGACCTTATTAACAGGAAATCATTTCTCCTTGAAAGCTCTCTGCTCATGGACATAGCTCCATTGTCTAAGCAATGAAAAATACCTCACGTTCTAAACCATCAGAGAAGGATCGAGGGGTCTTCTGAAATGCAGGTCTGCTCACTGAGTCTTTCTAAGGAATTCACATGAATTGACAAGACGCAAAGTGTTGAACGTGGTTGGATAAGTGGGTTGAGTCAGAAGGCTCTTCCTGAGCTTTATTCACACAATGCAGGTAAAACTGCAACAGTTGGGACACTGGAGAAGGTGGGGAGGAGGAGGGAAGAAAGATTGTCTGCTTTTTCTCTACTGCCCTAAGTTCTTCTTGACTTCAAGCTGTGACCAGCATTTTCCCCTCCTTTTTTTTAATACTGTCTTTTGTGAGCATGCAGGAGAAATCCAAGTTTATGTGTTGTGAAAGATGAACACTGTGTATTGGATTAATACCAATGTGGTCCCTTGTTTGCATTATTTTGGGGCTTATGAGCTCATGGGCCACAATTCCACTGAACAAGGCACTGCACAGGCAGAATAAAGCAACAATCTAATGTCACAAAAAGATTGCGATTTAAACACAAGATGAAAGAAACCCAATGGATATAGACAGGCAAGAAGAATAGGGCAGCCACTATGAGAAGACTCATGTTGTTGGCTCTAGGGCAGGAGAAATATCTCCTAAACCTTTGCAACCATTAGGCTGTTGGCATGTTAATTTCTGAAACATCCTATCCTCTACATTGTCCTCAGTTTGCTCAGTTTTCCCCTCAAGGATCTTTCCATTCTTTTTATTCAAATCATCATTTCTATTGAATGAATATTTTTCCCTTTACATAAGAAAAACAATCATAAGGAAGTAGAGTTTAGAAGAAAAAATAGCTGGAAAAAATAATCTTCCCTGATATACCAGAAAAATGCATTAATAGGTAATTTACATAAATAATCTAGTTGGCATATAATAGAAATAGATTATAATCTACATGCTTTTCTTCTTGATAAGATGATCTGTAACTTACTTGATAAATCATCCAGGGGTATCTGCTTTCTCTTATTCTATTTGCTATGTACTGAATTACTTATTTCCTGCGTGGAATTGAATACACTAAATGCTTGTCACTAAAAGGTTTACTGTTACACTCTCCCTTAATGAAGTTGCAGTTTACTTAAAAAAAAAAATCCAGAATTTTCACATTTTTATGCTATTTTATTGTATCAACAAAAAAAATTGACTTATTTAGTTCTAGTTCATGTTCTGTCCTGCAAACTGAAACTATGGCTTACTCTATGTTCAGTTTCTAGGTGCACATTTTCAGCAGTGTTCAGCATGCACAGTTGCTGCAGATTCTTTCTGGGTTGTTCAGAATTGCTGAAAAAGCCCTCACAATTCTGAATGAGCAATATAAGGTTTAAAATATTGGTTTGTATATTGTGTTACATAGGCCAGGGGGGTAGGTGGCTTTTTGTGAGTCATATCTAAAATCTCATACCACCAGAAGTAGTTCATTGCACTGATTTATGTAATTTACGTTGGTATTTGCTGTAGGTGACACAAGGCACATGCACTGATAACAGCAGTTATGGCCTGCTATGTGAAGAGGGCTCAGCACAGCTGAATCCTGCAAATTTTTCTTCCTCCAAAAAAAAAAAAAAAAAAAAAAAAAAAAAAAAAAATCTTAGAAGAATGTGTCCTTGACTGTGGCATGTCAGTGCTGTTGTATTTTCTCATGCCTTCGGAAAAGCAGCAGTGGCTTGCAGAGATTTCACACCCCATCAGGACTGGTTTCCAGGGGTGTATCTCAAGGTACCCAACCTGAACTTGGAACCTGGTGCTGCAGAGGGTCTAGCTGAGAAGTAAATTGTCTGAATATCACAAGTCTTCTGGCAGAAATTTCATCAGGCTTTCAGTTCACACAATCTTTGCCAAATATATTACTCATTAGTATTACACCTATCATTACATTGTCATGCATAACTTATGATTAGTTTTATGTATTAAAATAAGTGAAAAAATTGTGGCTAATAATATCTTTTCTTGCTCTTATTATAGTCTATGGAAATAAGAACATCCGTGACAAGATCAGAATATATGATCATAAGTCATAATTCCCAGACCGTTTCTAAATGTATTTTGGGGCTCAAATATAAAAATATCCATCAGTTTGAAATCTCACTAAATTTAGAAAGCATTGGCGGTGTTGAAATACATCTCTCTGGTGTCTTTGAAAAGAATACAGCTGTTGAGCTAAGGGATAGTCTGCAAATGCCTCTCAGAAATGTCAGTTAATTTATCACAGAGTCACAGAGTGGATGAGGCTGGAAGGGACCACAGTGGGCATCAGCTCCAATCTCCCTGCTCAAGCAGGGGCATCCTAGAGCACATTGCATAGGATTGCACCCAAACAGTGCTTGAATATTTCCAGTGAAGGATTTCTTCTTCCAAAGCAAAATAAATAGAATGGGATTGCATGCTCAGATTGGACAGATAAGAAGCAAGGCAGATATTCAGATAGGAAATGTCTGTCTGATCTGAGAAATTGAGGTGAGAACTTATTTTCAGACACAGTAATTACATATCTGTGTAGTGACTAAATGGTTAAAAGCTGATGGGATATTCAGATTAATGGAACTTCACAAACCTGTGGGTGAACTCTGCTGGCATGAATTGTCTTAGCTTGACTAAAATCAATGACTTCTTCAGCTGAAAATCTGTCCTCTGGTGCATACAAAAAAGAGGTGAGGAGACATTTCTCATTCACATTGCAAGAGAGATCTGCAAAGGCTTAAGCAGCTGTGGTGCCAAATATGAACACTAATTCAGTATTACTAAGTATTGGAATTAGGCAAGACTGCATGTCAGCCTCTGGTCTCCCAGACAAGCATCAAGGAGATGGATAGGACAGAACATAGATCACAGTTTTGCAGGCTTGGCACAGAGCATGTCTGGACTGTTACATTTGGTGTCAGTTCAAAAAACCTTAAGGATACAAATTTCATCTGACTGCATTTGTGAAATCTGGCTAAAGCAGGATACTGGGGCTTTGCAGTCCTAAATGTCACTGCTAGTACCATTTCCAGGCCATCAAACCAGTCAGAACACTTCCCTGCATAAAGGCTGGGCTAAGGACTCTAAAGGGCCTTTTGCTTTCAGAGGTCTCCTGAAATGTTGCAGGCTCTGGGGACAGGGCCCTGCAGCCACACAAAATCACAGTGTTGGTGCAATGATTGCCAAGCACAGGAATAGTTCAGCTTGCAAAGGTGTACCAACCTTCAGTATCAGCCACGACACAAAGCAGAACAGTACAATTCCTCCCTCCAGCCTTGTCCTTCTGAGCCTTACTGTTTGAAGCCACAATCCAGACAAGGTATGAGCTAATTATTACAGCCACAGTAAGTCCAGCCACTCCAGCCACTCCTCTGGAAATAAGACCCATCAAGAAAGAAGAATTAGTCTTAATTGAATTAATCTTTGCATATACCAATCTTTAGTTCAGATCAGAGAGAAGTCTAGAGTCCCCAGGGATGCTTCTAGGTGAAACCAAAAGAGAGTCAGAAGTCTTGGAGGGGATTTTCATTACTGTCAAGCAGAACTAGACCAATTCTTTAACTTTGCAGCCTTCTATTAGCTGTTTAGGGTGCTCATTTGTAAAAGAAGGGAAAGACAGCAAAATTGCTTTGTTGTGTTTTGCAATGTCAGTGGTTTAGTTGATTCTGATAGATTTCAAGCTATCCAGTAGGCTACCCTTTCATTGCACCCATACCTGTATAAATGAACCTTACCCCTGGCTGTACTTCAAAGGCAGGAAGCTTCAAAGATTTATCTTCATCTTCATTCCATATCTAGAGGGTATAACTCTTAACAGAGAGCCATGTGCTTGGTCTCTGCTGTAATGATTTTTATTTGCCATAGGGAACCTTCAATTCCTTCTTTTCTGAATGGTCCTTGAGCCTTTCAGTTTCACTAATGCTTCCCACCAAAAGCAATTAGGGATGACAGTGTGTGCCCTAGTTCTGATAATTTGTGTTCTCTGGCAAGCTGTTTATGAGAACAAGATTGCTATCTGATTTATGATGACCTTATGATTTTTATTTTAAATAAGAAAGCAAAGACTGAAACAAGACAGTAAGCCATGTAGCTGGTCCATCTGCTGACATACAAATTGCTCTATAAGGTACATTTCTCATTATCTTAATCAAGTTAAGCTTTCAATATCTAAGAGTCTATCCTACAAATTAACAGACTTCTCAGTCCCAGACTTTGCCTAGACTTTAGCTACATGTGTTTCTAGCTGCGTTAGCCAGCGATGAATATCTTTCTGTTAAAAATCACCTTCAGGCTGGATGGCTACTCTCTGGCCACCAGAAGTGGTGCTGATTTTTAAAGCAATGTGTCATGGCCTGGCTAAAATGCAGTGACAGTGTTTCTCTTAGTTCCCTCCTGTTAAGCAGTTGGTTCTTCATTTACATGTGGGTGTTCCCTTCCTCTATTGTGTAACTTCTAGTGCCTGCAATCAGATGTGACATTGATCAGTACTGAAAAGCACCAAGATAGATGGATTTTTCAACAAGGGCTGCTCTTTATTTGGCTTGATGCACGGCTACTTGATATCTGGTCAGCTTCCAGTCTAGCTGTTATTTATAACATACTGTCCTGTAAGCATCTGACCCTACCCTAGCTGAGCAGGCCAGGCATTGTGAAACCTCATCTTTATTAACTATAAATCCCACTTTCAGTTATTTAACTCCCCTTAGATGATATTGCTGGCTATACTAACTAGCTGGAATTAATTTTCTGGTAAGGAAGATTTGGCCTGAGACGATTCTCTCTCTGTCCAGACCTTTTCATATGCTGCACACACAGAGCTTACCCACATCTGTATTTTTTATCATTAGAGCTGTCTGTATAGCTGCACAGTTAGCAGTGAATTTCATCACGGCAAAGGTCCAGATATTTGATATTCAAATAAAAGGATAATCCTGCAGCGCTGAGAGCCTTCTTGTTGCATGGCTCTGTGGCAATTCCTTGACTTGTGTTGCCATGGTCTGACTGGCATTGTTGTAATTCTACCCTTGAAAGAGGGGAAGGGGAGCTTTGTTAGTGTCTGACCCATATATCAGTCCAGACTAAATATTGCCAGGTTGGATGGTCAGACTATGATCTATGACTGACGTTTATGTGCTTAAGGTTATGTTTAGTAGATATTGTCCAAAATGCTGGCAGGAAACAGCCCCAACAAGATTGTCTCAGGGGAGCAGAATAAATCACACAGAAGAGTGAACACAGAGAAAAATACAGTGAAGCTGCACTGTTAGGGCCCAGGCACCCTCCTGTCTGACATTTTCCTCCTTCCTAGATTATTTGTGAGAATGTGATTTATTGCTCACATTTCCCCTGCTGTTCTCGCCTTCTGCAGTGGCATTGGAATGAATGCTAACACTCTTCCAAGTTTCTGACTTCATTAAATGCCCACTAAACAGGACTATATTAATTCATGGCTTTTTCACTTTGTAATAAGTTTCTTCTGTTCATTTTTAACTATAGCAAAAGCTGAAATCTCATGTTATTAGGACTTTGGGTTTAAGCAAACTGCTATACAGGGTGGGGTTTTTCCGGCTTTGGTCGGTAGAGCCAGGATGACTGTCAGCCTTAGTCACTGCTTTAACCACTACAGTCTCGCAAGCCCTGGGTTACTGATGCAATCCTGATGCTTGGATGCTGATTTCTCACTAGAATGATCTTTTATAATACTGTAACTCAAGAAAGGCACAGTTTTTTATGTCTGGAAATGTATCAGCGTGTCAAGGTTAAGTCACTGAATGTGCCGGACAGGCGTATTTTACATATGCAGATGAAATTCTGAAACTATGCTTGTGTTGCTTAGCCACAGCTGTAGCTTTATTTGTTATTGAATGCTCATAAATGGATTTGCTTCAGGAGACAACAGGCTGCTTGCAGTTACTGCTCTGCGCAGTTTACAAAAACTCTTTCCTCAGACCCCAAAGCAAGAGTATAAGCCATATTTTATTTAAATTCCTGAGTTAAATAAATGACCAGGAGACCTCATAGAGACTGGGGAAGGAAGGAAATAAATGAATTGATCACATTTACTAGCCCAGTCCAACCTCTGGAAATCAAACTATCAAAAAAAAAAAAAGGCCCGTCAGATAGTCTGTGTTTTTTGCTTGTTTGTAATTCAATGCAATAAATAACTGCTTTTCCCTAAAGGTAATTTCTTTCAATGTGACTGACTTTATAGGGTTCAAATTTTCACAGCAAGTAAGTCAAGGACTTAGCCCTGTCTGTGGGAACCAAATGAAAAGCAGCCTGCAATTCAGAGGGGCTGTAAGTTCCCACCAAGCAAAACGCTTGTCCTTTTTAGCTAGATTCGTGAATATGAGTCTGAGTCACGATGTCAGGCTGCCAAATTCAATCCCCCCAGGATGCGGTCGTATTGCCAAAATAAGCAACGTGATTTTATACATTTGCAAAGCCTACAGCTCAGTGCCCCCTACTGACTAAATATTCTCAGCAGCTGGCAAGAATCCCATTCAAAGGCCTCCAGACCACTGTTCTTCTGTTTCATTGCTGTCCTCTGTCTTCTTACAACCCCTTTTTAAAACCTCTATTACTACATTTTCAAAGTAAATACTGGTTTTGTATTCAGTGGAAGACATGAGCCTTTTTTAATTCACTCTATGAAATCTAATTGTGATTCATGTCTCACTTTGTGTTGAAAGTCTTTTTAATCACTCAGTCCTTGCAAGACAGGACAGTAAAATACTGTGGCACAGATGAAAAGCTACTGGCTTAACATTAAAGAGTTGAAGATTAAATAAATGCCAGGAACTGCTGTTAAAAAGCTTCTGCTTCTTCAACAGGACCTCAGAATGGCTGTGGTGGTTACTTGTCAACTTCAGCTTCTACCTTTGGCCCTCCAGTCTCCAACGTGACCGGAAGATACCAGAAAAATCTGGACTGTGTATGGATCATAACTGCACCTGTAAACAAACTGATCAACCTCACCTTCACTTCATTTAAGCTTGAAGCACAATCTGCTTGGACTTGCCGATTTGATTATGTCAAAGTAAGACAGCTGCGCATTTTAACAAGAAAACAGCAGTGAGATACAATCCATTATCTTCTCCATAAGGCTAACTTAATTAATAGAAAATGATGTTAAGAAGAAATTAAATTGTTTAATATAATTAAACTTTATCATTGGGTTAGATTACTACTCCAGATGTTATCCTGCCTGTTTGGAAACTGCTAAGAGTTTTAACATTGTTACAGGGACACACTTCTGGTCTTAGACTGCTCATTTAATGAGTATTTATTTCCCAGAATAGAAACAAAACAAAACTCAAACATATAAAGTAAAACTTTACAGTAAACTTGCAGATTCATTATCACATACAATTGCATGAAAGAACTTGAATTCATAAAATTTTTCATATCTTTTTTTTCATCAAAAGTCCTGGTGCTCATTGCGCACCCTGTGGAAGCTATTTTCTTGGAGATGAGCATACAAACCATCAGATAGCAGAATACTGCTAAATAAACTCCAGCAAGGAATGTTACAAATCCTGTTGAACAGGATTAGAGATACTAAATGAAACAAGAAATTAATTTTACATTTTGATAAATAAAATCAAACTGCTCACTGAAAAGCGCTTTGAGTTTACATATAATAAATGAGAATGCCAAATTAAAATGTAATAATTTTTTGATAGATTTGCTGAGACAGGACCAGAATGTTCCATAATGAGATTTATCCTGTCTGACAGAATTAGTTAATATGGCAGTGAATAATTACGGTGATCAAGAACATCCTGTTAAAGCACAAGCACATGTACTGCGCTTTCAAGTAAAAGAAATTGTAGTGTCAGGAGGGGTCAGAGAACTTTATTTCTCTCTATTTGTTTGTTGTGCCTAAAGTATTAGTGACTTATATACTTTGCTTCTTGCAGCTTTTTGATGGAGATAATGAAAATGCCAATTTAGTTGGCACATTCTGTGGATCTACAGTGCCAGCTCCTTTTCTTTCTACCCGTAATTCATTGACGGTGAAATTTGTCACAGACAGTTCTGTGGAAAGGGAGGGTTTCAATGTCACCTACACCACAGTGGATCGTAAGTACACATATATACGTACACATATATATTGTTGTGACTCTTTCATGGGAATTCATATTTAAATAATAACTCAAAATTTGTTCTAGACATAAGACTCAGGAAGGGGCACAGACAGTAGCACAGCATCTATAAGCAAGCTAAAAGTAGCTAGACCCAAGTGCAATTCTCTTTGGTCTTAGCTGGTTGGGAGGTGACTGCCTGTCTAGGGGTACAAAACAGAAACACTCACAGATCGTTAACAAATAGGAAACAAACATTTCTTTGAAGTTTTGTTCTTTGAGTTTTATGACATACATTGACACCATTACCATGTGTTTTGCTTTTAGTTTTTCTTCTAGAGACTCAAAGGTAAATACCAAAAAGTATACCATCCAAAACTCAACTCCATTTGAGTTCTGCTCAAACAATACTTTTCCGGAGTTTTCACTCTATGATGCATTTGTTACTGTTTTACACAGGCCTGTGTGGAGGAATCTATAATGCAACTTCTACATCCGTGACTGCAACATCTCCTAATTTTCCAAATCAATATCCACCATTTACTCTCTGCACTTGGGTCATTGATGCCCCTCCACAACAGCAAGTCAGGGTGGTGGTAGAGGCCTTCCACCTCCATTCCAGCCAGGACTGCTCTCAGAACTACCTAGAGCTCCAGGATTCACCAACAGTAAGAAATTTACAGGCAATATCATTCCCCATTCCCATTCAGCTCCCTTCAACCTTTGGAAAAAGAGAAGAAACTATTTGGTGATATATACATTGATGATCCTCTGTGAGGGGCACCTCCAAAGCATTCCTCACCATGCCCCAATTAAGGTGTGATAACTGGTACACAGATCTCATGGATGCACTCTATGCACACATGGAGTTAGACCTGGGCAAATATGACACAGTTTCGTACAAGTGCACCAAGTATTAGTGCTGCCAAACTTAACACCCAGAAAATACTGCCCCACAGCAAATTTTCATAAAATAATTGTGCTTCCTCCCATCCAAGAACCATAATAAAACTGAATACTCATGCCAGGAAGACTGCTTTAAAAAACACCAGGAAAAAACCCAACTGTTTATGTCCTTTGTATTATACTATTCTAAAGCTTCTTTCATAATTTCTCATTTTGGCATGAGAATACCTGTTATATTGTATTTGTTTCTCATAATAATTCCACCAATAATGAAATGTTGAGACATTTTAAAGTGATTTCCATGAGAGCTTTAAAATGCAATTGCATCATTGGTATAGAAAGTGTTGAGAGATTTATTTACCTTAAGTTCAGTAAATATAAAACTGAACTATATCATTAAGTAACTTGTGACATATTATATTCCAGCAGAGCCAAGGGTCAGTCCATCGGTTCTGTGGCACTGAAACTTTTCCAGTCCCTGAATTCTATTCTTACGATCGCACTGCCATTGTGACTTTCAAGTCAGATGAATATATGATTAATAATGGAGTCAGATTTTCCTATCAAGCTACAGGTAAGCTTGAAGAAATGTAAAAAAAAAAAAAAAAAAAAAAAAAAGAATCTATCTACTATTCTCTTTGTTTATTGAATACAGTGAAAAGCAATACAGAGATCTGAAATCCTTATATGTTTCTGGTTTTCTGTCTCAAGGTTGCAGCAGAGAATATAACCAGACATTTGGTTACCTGAAGAGCCCTGGCTGGCCTGGCCATCACCCCAATAACATGGATTGTTCTATCATTCTTCGAGCTCCCCCAAATCACACAATATCTCTCTTTTTCCATGCTTTCAGTTTGGAAGACAGCATCCAGTGTTCACATGATTTCCTAGAGGTATTATGCAAGTACATATATTTTGTGGGCCTGTGTAAAAATCAGCTGAATTCCAAGGATATTAATAAGTTTGGATCAAGTCTAAGTTGAGCTGACTGAATTAGGGACTAATTTGTTGCTCCAGTTTTATGGTGAAACAGATGTTATAGTAAGAGGTTAAACAGTACACTGTAAGAAGTCCAAATGCTATGGATAAATAGTTTCATTATCAGCTAACTCATCTTTACCTAACTCTTGTTTACGTTACTCAGTTAACAGAGTTATGTGGAATAGTTTGTTTGATAGTAACATCCATGCATGAACAGAAAGCCATAAATCTGAGTAGTTTTGTTATAGCAGTAGATTCCATCTGCTTGATACTTTTCATAAGAAAGATTTTTTTCCTAAAATAACAATTTTTAAAAACCCCAAAAAATAAACAAGCTCCAGTGACAACTGTAAGATACTTGCACAAGTACTTTGTGTCAATCAAAAGCATATCCTCCTCCTACACAATCCTCACTCTTGCAGGTTTCACTGGTCAGATGATAAAAATCAGATGTCTGTGGCAGAGTCTTTATTTAGTTCTCCTTTCATATCCTCTTTACTGTCTCAAGAAATGGATCTAAGCACCAGCACTGTTAGAGTACAGAAGAAATCAGATTAAATCTGAGCTATGTAATATGATCTGTGTCTTAATATGACTGGGGAAAAGAGCAGTCTGCAGGGTAAAGAATTAATCCTTTCATCTGGAATGGTAACATTTCTTATGAAAAGCAAAACTTGGGCTTGAATTGCATAAGGACATTTTAGCTACTAGTCAAGTAATTTTTTTCACTCAGGAGATATACCACACTATAATATTTAGCTGCCTGTTTCTGATGATGCTTGTTCTGTGCAATTACTTATAAAATTCAGACAGACCATTTAATGGTATCTTTTTCCTTCTGCACAAGAGTATGTGGTAGGAAAAACAACAGTATTACAATGACAGCTATAGTATGCATGCAAGTCACTACTTAGTTTGTGCTGTGCTTGTATCCATGAGTAATGTGCTGGTATATAACTGGCATAGCAATTCAATGTTGACAGTATTTTTTGTGTCCCCTGAAGGTCAGGAATGGGAGTCATGTGCAATCACCACTACTTGGCAGGTTCTGTGGAAGCACTGTGCCCAGTCCCATCTTCCCCCAAAACCATGTTGTGTACCTTCGTTTCAAGAGCGATTTTTCAGGGGTTCATGATGGATATGAAATTACTTGGACTTCTTCATCAAGTGGTAAGGCTGTAACTACAAAATAATGCTACATAGTAGGAAAATGCAGCAATGTGGAATTCAGCCCTTTTTTGGACCCTGCCTCATCATCACTTTAGACCTTCCTTACCACTCGCAATCCACCCTATTCAGTCACTAGAGAGAAGTAGCTGCTCCTCAAGACCAGCTGGGCAAGATTCATTTTATGAGATGGAAGCAACTCCCTCTCCCTAATAGAGACATTAGCAACTTCAGATGATGTAGCCCACTTAAGATGAAGACCTCCTTCTTTCACTGAGAGGTCGGAAAATATCAGGAACATCTGCCTTTGGACCCTCAGAATGGTGGTGGTGACTCAGCTTGCTCTATAATCCAGTTGTGATATTCACTGCGAGCTTTGCAGTTAAGCCTGAAGAGGATAGGAAGTTGCCCCAAGAAAATTAACTATCTATAATGCTGGGTAGTGACTGTATCATAGATACATTCATGAATGGCTTATGAAATGGCAGTGAACAGCTGGGTAATAGTTTCTTCATGACATTGAGTTACTAGAGGTAGGAAAGCTCATGGCCAAATGAGAAGCACTAGAGAGTAACCATATAATTCTGAGGGATCCAGTGATAGAATAGCAGATAAAGCTCAGTGTAAGAAAGTGTCAATAAAGAACATGGTAAAAAAAAAAGACAATCCTAACTTCACTTGCAGAAATATGGGCACTGAGTTGACTTTTAGTACTCAACAACAAGATTTTAGGGGTAAAATAGTTTCATGAGAACAAAAGTTCACTAAGAGTCAAATAGACTGGCATAATGATAGAAATCGTTAGGAAAGGAAGAGAGAAGAAATAGACAGCCACTGTATGAATCCATTGTTCACATACAAATTGAATGACGTGCACAGTTCTGGTCTCTTATAAAAATCAGGATTAACAAAAGGCTCAACATAAAAAATGGCTTCTGTATGAGGTGCGCTGAGACTTTTTAATCTGGTTAAGAAACTACAGAGGTCTATAAAATTGAGTGATATTGAATGATAAATAGTGATCAGCTGTTCACTGACTTTTCTCATAGAAGAACTATCAGCCATCATATAAAGCTAGGAGCTGGTAGCTTCAAAACAAACTAAACAAACGAGTTCTTGACACAGTATGCAGTTAAACTGTGGAGTCCCTTCCCACAGCATGCTACAAATTTACGTGGATTCAAGGGCTACCTGCACAAGTCCATGGAAAACATCTGATAAACATTATTAAATTGAAAGATGCCTCTGGGAGCTGGGAGCTGCAAATTCTTGGAGACTGTGAGGGTAATCTGGGGCATGACCTGCACATCCTTACTCTATAAACTTGCATTTTTCCCAGATCATCTGCTTCTGCCCACTCTTGAAGATTGAATTTTGGTATAAATGGATTTTAATTTACTTAATATGACTAATTTCTCTGAGTTGTTCTCTATATTTTTCTATCAGATGAGGATTCGCTACTTTTCATGCCAAAGAACAGTCACAGCAAATTCATCTCCAGTTGAGTAGCTGCGAACTGAACTAAGGCACAGACTTAAAACTTCAGTTCCTGATTCAAAGAACTGGAAGGGGGGGAGCTGGTTTTTAATATTTAGTGATGGCCTAATGCCCATTGCATATTCTTTGGCTGCTGAAGCTAGAGCCTTAGTTTTGTCTTTTACTGGTTAGTGCTCTTAGCAACATGAGTCGTCCCAGCTCACAGTCTGCTTTTCGGTGCTACTACTAATACTGTACTGATGTACTACACCATGTGCTACCTTGTGAAACTAAGCCTCCTAGGCCAATTAACAGTGTCTCCTTCCAGGATGCGGCGGAACGTTATACGGCACCACTGGCTCATTTGCCAGCCCCAGCTACCCAGCAACTTACCACAACAACACCGACTGCCAGTGGGCCATTACTGCGCCCCAGGGACGAATTGTCACAGTGAACTTTGATTTCATCAGCATCGATGACCCAGGGGATTGCAGCAGCAACTATCTGATCCTCTATGATGGGCCAGATGCCAGCTATCCCCCTGCTGGGCCCTACTGTGGCATGGTATGTATTGCCTTCCCTCAGTGACCCCACGAGTGCTTAAAAGGAATTCTTATTGTTTTGTGTACAAGACTGTTTCCCTAGTTCTGACATGAATTCCACATAGACGAGTGGAAATGAAGGCACAAGGCGTGTGTGGCACTTAATAAGCCTTCCAACTCAGACCGTACAGTGACATCTAGTGGAAGGCATCAAACAAGTTTGCTCCATATTTAGTTGTATTTATGATTTAAATATTTGCAATACCCTGAGGGAGAAATGCAGCAGCAGTACCTAGAACAGACCTGAGATCATTGTCAATCTGTGACTCAATTTGTGCCTCAGTTTTAATTCTCCGTCTCTTCCAAAGGATCTTGATGTTCTATAAAGCTTTTAATTTTTCTTGTCTTTCATTTTAGGATACAAACATCGCTCCATTTACTGCTACGTCTCATCAAGTCTACATAAAATTTCATGCTGAATATGTGACTTTACCATCAGGATTCCATTTAAGCTGGACAAGCTAAAACACTATTTATGAGAAATATATTACCATTCCTTGATATACTGAAGAGACTTTAGATTATAAAGGAAGTTTGAAGTCCAGTGATGATAATTTCAGCTGAAGTAAGGTCTTTTAAAAGTTACTGTAAATGTAGCTGTTATGAATTTGGAATTCTGTCAAAAAATCCCTTGATGTCCCATGCTACTGAAAATAAACTATTATCTACCCAACTAGGAAAAGGAGCTTTTGATACATATTTTTTATATTCTTCTACATAATTTCAAAGTTTTACAATTAACGCTATAAAAAGTGAATTACTCAGGATAAAACTTCTACATGAAGTTGATAAGAGGGCCTAAGACATGAAGCCATCTTTAGTTCATTCCCTAGAGTTATGTGGTTCTGTCCCAAGCCTCTCTGAAGACATCAGCTTAAGTTTTATTCAAATTAGATAAAATCAGAAATTGCTAAAAAATGGTCCCTGTCCTACAACCACTTACACAGATAACTGTGCTAAAGAACTTTCAGTAATGCTGTGCATTGGGTATAAGAACCCAGCTGACTCAGTACTTGAGCATTCACTGAAGTTTAATACAGCAAGGACATGATGTGGTCCTAACTTAACCACATCAAGAAGTAATGTCAGGATCAGAGCACTATGTTCAATACATACAGGTATCTGTGGTTATACTTACTGGGTTATCTTTTCAAGCTTCCAAATCTACTTTACAACTGAATATAAAAAACTTCTGAGATATTTAGTAACTATTTCACCCTTCTACTCAACTTGTAAGCAACTTCCTAGGCATTTATGAAACATATATAACTTCGAAATAGGGCAGACATAAAAATATCAATTGACCTTTGACAACAATTAGTTTTTCCCTTCCCCAGGCTAACACACATCATACATAAAAGATGTTGTTGACAGGGTATACAGAGGACACAGATTCCCACCATGACACATTTTTTGTCACAATCCTGAACAAATGACCAATTCATTTCCTGAATGTCAGCTGTGATGGACAGGCAAGAGAAATTTCCACCACAGCTAAGGAACATGGGCCTTATCTGAACTCTCACTCCACAACTATTGCAAGGAGTCACTCACAGTGAAAGCAATTCCTTAATGTGATTATTGCAGTAATTAATTATGAAATTATATTAAAGTGTAAGTGACAGTTTTAACAAAATCTAGGAACTCTTTGAAGATTTCCCAGTGAATGCCAAAAAAGCCATCATTCCACAAAAATATGAAACTTTATAACAGCTGAGCAGACATTCTGGTTAAAATAAAATGTAGGGGAAAAAAAAAAGCAGACAAAAAGGACAAGCTATAAAACACAAATCCTCTGGTGGTAAGTTAGAAAAAGAGAAACCTGTGAAGTCCAACCAGGCAACAGAATGAGATGTATGCCAGCATTTTATACTTGTCCAAGGACTAAGAAAAATTGAGCCTATGTAGAAGTGATACTCTTGCTAACATGCCTAACTATAAAATGGAAAAGCAGAAATATCTGTATTTTGATGAAACTGGGAGGCATCTATGCCTTACTGAGCTGCTAGCAAAACAGAAAGTTCCTCTAATAAGGGAAGACATTTACACCATATAATCAAATGAAATATTTTCAGATTAGTAGTCCAGAAAACTTTTGGTGAGAGTCCACTCGGACTGATGCTGTATTTGCAATCAAAGGATGATGCAATCTTTGTCGATATTGTTTATTAAAACTCCCTACACAGGATAGCAAGCAGCAAAGAAACACCTGAACTCTCTGGCAATGAAGCCACAGAATAAATTTTGAAGACAGCAATGCGTAAGAAACTCCAAGAACAATCAAGCATGGATTGTTTGCCTGAAGAGATAAGGAGGTCTATATTTCTCCCTTGTGGAATGCTGCATCACAGGCTTTATGAATGTCCATTGTGGCTCTGACCTTCCTATGGATCACCATGGATTTGGTGCAGTTGGTGCACCAAAACCGCAGTTGGCAGAGAATCCCCTCAAGATGACTTCCTCCTAGGTGGCTGAACATGGAAGCATCAGATTTTAGGCAAGAATCAGCTTGGCAAGAATGTTGTTATTTGCTGCATTTCACCCACCCAGAATACGGCTCAGCTGGAAGCCACACGTGAAAGGGGAGGATACGTGGATCCCTCCAAACAGCTCCCTGCCACTGCAGGCAGTGTCCTGTGGTGCGTTCATTGCTCCTGTTAAAAGTGGATCAGCCCTGTCAGAAATGAGTTCTCAGGTTAAACTTTGGCCTTTTCACAGGTGTGATGGACCCTAAACTGACAGACAGACAGTGATACATGGTTTTAATGAATGAAGTTCATTAGTGGCTTTCCGAGGCTGGTGTCAGGGCCTTGTCACACAGTTTAAGGACACCAAGTTCCCGAGGGCATGGCAGTCCCCAGGCTCACCACACTGAGGCTGGTCTCCTGCTGGCTTGGGGACTGGAATGGAGACGTGCTCTGGTCACCTGTCACGCACTGTGTTACCATTCTGGTAACACAGCCTTTGGCCTTAAGGTCTCGAGGGGAATTCTAGCTAAACTGTTGAGTATGCTGAAATTTATACTTCAAAAAGACTGATTTCAGGAAAAGAAAAAGCATGTTTCACTTTAAAGCACATTAAATGCTTCTGGACATTTTTTGATATGATAAATACTTGCTGTTGGCAAGACCTTCCATCACAGCATCAAATATTACAGGATCATTGAAATTCTGCAGAAGAAAAGACTAATATATAAAAGAGCACTATGAAGGGGAGGAAGAGAAAAGGTTAAGGCTTTTTGTAACATCTAACAGTAACTAACTAATGCTTGGTGCATCTTTAAATGTTAGAAATACTCAATACCTGGACATAATTTTATTTACAAATCAGTAAAATGAATGAGGTTATTTAGAGAAAAGAAGAAAGTCCAGCAGAGAATTTGTTCTCATGAAGACTGTTGAATGAAGCTGCTGCTACAAGGTTCAATTGATCTAGCCCAACTGACTCCAGCCAAAAATAGTCAAAGTCTAAAATTAGGGTAAATTATCAAATGCATTCTTTAAAAAACAAAGGAACAAAGGAACAAAGTAACCCACTGCTGTCCTCTAACATTTCGTATGAGGAGCCACAACAAAAATACCAACTGCAGAAGTATTGAAGTGGAGGTCCTTAGAAGAGAGAGCTGCTGTTAAGCCATGTTTTTGTCTAGGAAGGTAAGGAGTAATTTAAAACACTTGCTTTAAAATGAATGCACAGCAAACACAACCAAGCAGAACTAAACAGATAATCTGGAAAGAATTATGCCATGGAACTTCTATGTGCTTTTTGCAGTGTACAATTCGAAAGATGAAATTTGTATTTAATAAGAATTATAGATCCATCTCACAACACTGCCATGAAAACCTTTGCTTTTATGTCTGTGCACATTGCTATTTTAGGATGTTATTGTTGTGAATGCTGCATGTCTGTATTATAATACCTGCATGACTCCAATCTCCCTCTGTCAATGACAAGGCACAGATAATGAATGTGCATATTTTCACTTTCTAGAGCCTGCATGTTTTTGTTTTACATGTAAATCTTCTTCTGCGTGTTACTATAGATATTTATTCCTATATAAAATTAATTTTATGAGGCAGTTACATATGAAGGGTAAGCTCTCCGAAGACTAGGATTTGAAGAATAAATACTAAAATGTCCATAACCATGTTTTTAATTGCCCTTCCATGTGGCAGGACTGTTCTTTATAAACTATCAATGAGAAATAACACCACAATGAGATATTCTTAGGGTCATAGTTACTTGAAGTAAAGGAGACAGAAGATATACTGCTAAAAAGCTAGAAATCATGGTGCTGGTTCATTTAAAACATTAGCTAATTTTAGTTAAATTTACAAAGCAATTTTGACTGAAAAACAATTTTCAATTGGTTCATTAAGCAAAGGAGGAGGTGTCTCAGTTTCCCATAACAACACAGGATATGTGTCCTAGGCACCAGAATTAACATACTTGGTGTAATTATTTTTTGTCAACTGCCGAACTAAAACTGCAGAATTATTCTGCAGTCCTAATAAAAATTAAATGCAACAAAAATTAATGGGATTGACTATACTGTTCATAATACAAAACAACTGCAACAATACAGGATTACTAACAAATAAATATTTAAATTATTTATTAAATGATAATAAAAATAGAGGCCAAATTCTAGGAGTTTGCTTTCATAAGGAAATTATCATAAAAATTAATATTGCATGCCATTATTACACTTAGTGAATCTGGATGGATACATTCATACTAGAAGTGCCCAGCACCACCCAACTGTTTTTCCAGGGGCGTGTATCGTTTTGACAACATGCTATCCCTGCATTAATGTTGCCCATTACCATGGTTTTTCTTGGAGGGGGAAAAAAGGGATAAAAATAGAATAATAATGTAAACCATCATTTGCTTGGTTAGTATAAGTACCTAGGACAGCGAAAGCAAGGGAGGTATCAGAGCTCTTCATCCCCTTGCTGATCCCCAGCACAGCGAGAGGAGCCAGCAGGAGGCACTGTCCAGCCATCAGTGCCCAGATGGAGCAGGCTGGGAGCACCACTGCAGGGGCAACTTCTCCCTTCTCCAACCAGCACAGGCAAAACTGCATCTCTGCCACACAGCCATGGCCACACAGCCACCTCACAGTCACCTGCTTTAGCCTGCGGTCCTAAGGACAGCCAGCCTTTACAAAGAATTCAGGCGTCTGCTCTACAAACATTTAAGCCAAGTGATGGATTTAGAACAGATCTGTCTGATAGCAAAGACATTTTATAGTTTCATAAGCAAAAAATCAGTAGCTGGAAGGCGCAGAAAGACCTAAATTGGAAAAGCCTGTACTGTGAGCTCAAGCACTGCACATGTGGGGAGGGTTCTAGGGTCAGTCCCCAGGCACAGGCTGGCCAGGCCAGCCTCTAGCCGGGAGTATAGACGGAGCTAAGGATATCTGGGGCCAAAGGGGTTTTGGAATGACTGCATGTACTGGGAAGAGGTGGGGGGGATAAGAGAGAGCAGACTGGGTGGCTGCAGTGATATATGTCCTCTGTAGGAAATGACTCTTCATGACTGCTGAAGGGACAATCTGAAAAATAAGTTTTCATTATGAAGGAATGACCCGGCCTTTGGACACTGTGGCTTGTGCACCTTCTTTCCCACTCCTTCTCAGACAAGTGGCACTCAGTGGTCCATGAGACATTGAGAAACTTTAAAAGGAAGGCTTGACAGCAACTCCTCTTTGCCAAATCCAACGCAGACCTGACTGGGGTATGGATTCATGCTCAGACTAAAGGTTTGCTCAAGCAGAAACCAAAGGAGGTCACATGGAAGGTGTGAATGATAGATTAACTCTTTACTCAACAACAGGGTAATGAAATTAGGTAGATGGCAGAACCTCCCCCCCCCCCCCAATCCTGACACAAGGGAGTAATGACAATATGTTTATTAAGTGGGGAGTAATTAAATACTTCTATGGTAGAGATAGAATGTGGATATCTCGGTCACATGCAATGTTTTGATCACTGCATAAATGAGGCAGAAAGAAGCCAGGTGATCTTTGCATTAGCCACCAAGGCACTGTATTTTTAGTATCTTGTTAGAGTCACATGTGCTGTTAGTTGGAATAAGGAAGTAGGACCATAATTACAGACAATCTGCCTGTGCCTTTGCTACTAAATGACGCCTGCAATCATTCTTCATGAAATAAGAACAGCAGACATGTTAGCACTTAGGTCTTTGGGACAACTGACTGGTGGCAGTTAGGGCATTTTCTCAGGACAGGGATCCAGATTCATGTTTCTGCAGACAAAAAAGTTCTGTACATCATTGTCCTGTACATCTGAGCGACAGTGGGTTCTGCTGAGAAATCCAGCTACAAGGAGGGTCTTCCGGTTGTATCTTGTAAGAAAGACCTGAAAGCAAACACTAACTTCAGGAAGTGCTCAAGGTAGTAAACTCCTATTAGGGATAAACACGCTACAATTCTGCAGCCCAGAGTTAAATCCTTACATTCCTAAAAAAGGAAAAGTTTAAGTTGTGCCTCCAGAAAGTTTTTTATTTGCTGGCTTAGGCAAATGTTCATCCCCTTGGTTTCTGTGGTTACCATTTTTAGGCTACTAAGTAACACCATGGAGTGCATATACAAAATTCAAAGCCCTGGTTCTCAACGGGTAGCCAGGCCTCGGGTAACTTTATAGATTTAGTCACTAATTGCTCTGAGCTTCCACAGCTGTTGAATGACAGTAAGTAGGAGCTTCTTAACTCCTATGAAAGAGGTTACATGCGAAACTACCCTCTGGGCAGTGAGGCTGTAACTCCAAAGCCGTGGTGTGTGGAGGCCAGTTACAAGTGCTCAGAACCTGGACCCAGCCTTGTGACTGCTCTCTCAAGCACAGCCGACTAGAAAATCCAAGAAGGCACCTGAAGAAAAGGGAACGGCTGATTCACTCCACCGGGGTTTTTCGGTGTGTTTTTTTGGCGATAACGTGTTTTGTCTCCGGCAATCTTTGCCAGGCCCCGGAGCGCTCCGGGAGCCCCGGCATGGTCCGAGCCCTCCGCGCCGGGCCGGGACCGCTCGCGCCCCACGCACCGCTGTGGGCGGGGCTGCGCTGCGCCTGCGCGCGGGGGCGGGGCGGGGCGGTGCGAGCAGGGTCCGCCGGGATCCGCCCGCTGTCCCGCCGAGGGATCCGCCCGCTGTCCCGCCCGCTGTCCCACCGCTTCCCACCGCGTACCGCCGCAGCGCCCCGCGGTGAGTGCCCTCGGGCCAGCGCCGGGCCTGTCCCTCAGCCCGGGGGCGGGAGGGCGGGCGGCATCCCGGGCAGTGCTCCGCTGGCCTGGGGCGGGCGCGGCGGGGCAGGGTAGGACGGGACGGGGCCCTCCGGCGGCGCCGGGCAGGGCGGTTCGCTGCCCTCGGACCCCTCGGGGCCGGGGCCGTCCGGGCGCTGTCGCGGTTGGAGCCCCCGGCGGGTTTTCTCCGCCGCCCGGCTCACAGTGTCCATTTCTGCCCCGCCCAGACCATGTCCAAGTCCCTGAAGAAGATCGTGGAGGAGAGCAGGGAGAAGAACCAGCCCGAGGTGGACATGTGCGACCGCGGCATCTCCAGCATGCTGGACGTGCCCGGCCTCTGTAGGTACCGGCGGCGGCGGGCGGGCACAGCGCGGAAACTTCCTTATTTGTCCCGGGCGAGCCGGGGACGGCCCAGGGCGCGGGGGTCCGGGCCGCCCCGCCCCGCTCCGGCCGCTGCCCCGGCGCCGCTGCCGTGGTGGCTCCTCCCGAGACTCCTCCGTGCGGGGGTGGCCTGTGGGCATGGGGGGCTTGGGGGCACATCCGTGGGCTGAGCGAAACGCCCCGCGTCAGGCTCCGGCAGCACCGCAAGGAGCTGTGCGGTGTCCGGGGGAGCCCCGGACCGGGGCTCAGCGTTCCCTGTCGCGCTGCTGGCGTTCTGGCACTTGACTGATGGGGAGACTTGCCCTCCTCTCCATCCTGCTACTGAAACAAAAACACCAGCCAAGCAGCATCTCCACTGCTGTCTGAAGGGGTTAGGGTGACATCAGTCTGCAACTACGTGTGGCTGGTCTCTGAAGGAGAGGACAGTAATGCTCTATCACAGATACAGCAGCATCGTGCTTTGCATGTTATATGATTACACATGCTTCCTGAACCGTGACAGGGTGCTGCTGTTGGTATGGTGCATTTGCTGTAGTTAGTTTACTGTAAGTACTACATATCAATGACAACATACTGTCACAGTTCTGGAGAACACATAAGTGAAGAGCAAGCCAGGTATCTTCGCCTTGCTAAAGTGCACATGATGTTATGGTACAGCCAATACTCAGGGAGTTAATACTCCGTGACTGGCTGTAGTGTGCCACAGGCTGAAATTTTTCTGGATGTATGGTGTAATGAGGGAAAAAAGCAAGATGTCAACCAACCAATGTGTTTAAAACTCCGACTGTATCCTGGTTTAGCTCTTTACTATGTTTGTTAAACTTGATAGCAGCCAGGAGCAAATGTACATAATTCTTCTTACAAGATAGATATGAGCTCAGGGAAGGGTATGGCTCACTACCAACTCGCCATTATTTGCAAAGTTGGGGGCACATCAAGGTGTTTTCAATCACATCAATAAAGGATGAAATCTTACATACAGTTTTGCAGAACTAGGTTTTGTAGTTACTCTTTTCCTGGTTTTGGGTGGTGCATGGGACTTTGGTAAGATGATGTTGTAATGACCATATGTGTGAACTCACATTAAATAGAAAGCTTCACTGCATTTCTCTTGGATGAACAGTTACTTGAGACAAAGTAGCGTTTAGCTCACATTAACTACAGAACAATTTTCAGAACTATACGTACACCTGTCAGGTATATGGGGCAGCAAGAGTGGTGTTGCTTTTGTAAAGTAGACTTGATGCCTGCTATCAACACTAGACACATTATTAATTAATCAGCTTTGATCTTCCAAGCAGGAAAAAAGGATAATGTTGAAGCACATTGATAACCTTAACAAAAAAAGCTTTTCTTGTGCAAAGACTGTTTGGGGTTTGTTGTTCAGTCAGGGCCAGGGACCACAAAGGGGGGTCCCTGTGGTCCTAGGACACCAGGCTGCTAATGAAGCATCTGAAGTGTCTTTGGCAGGGACCTCTCTACATGAAGTACAGACTTGTAGTACCCTAGTTAGATTGCATCAGAGAGATGTCTCCGAAGATACTTTGTGCACATCATGTGGCTTGGTCTAGCATGGGCACTTGGGGCCTTCTCCTATTTGAGATGAAAGTTAGGGAAGGGGAATGACTGGTTTCTTTTAAATTACTTGGTTTTTCAGTTATTTTGTTCTCTGACAGAGAACACATAAGTTGTGTTTTTTGGTTTTGTTTTCTTTTGGTTTTTTTTTTTTTACCATGAAGGTATTTGCCTTCTGGAGAAGGAATACCTTCCACCAGATAAAAAGGCATTATTTCTGAATTTTTGGTAATGGCTTGAGAAAGTGTTAAGCTTGTTTTCAAACCCTGTCATCTGACTCCAAATGGATGGCCTTTTCTAATGTAGATTGAGTGTTTTGGTTTTCTCTGGCTCTCAGAACTCGCATGGAACCTAAATGAGACTAACCTGGTACCTTTCCATCTCTGTGTGTTGCATATCTTTCCAGATCAGTGTTAAAGCTTGCCTTTTCAGCTACCTTATTTTTTTTCCTTTCATGAAGTAAAGATCTCTGTTAAAAGCCCAGTGACTCTTCTAGCACAGCATTTTGTCTTTAAGGAGGGCCACTAGTAGATGTTGAGAGTTAAGGTAAATTTAAATGATGATTGGAGGGAACATTTTTGACTATTTGAGTTTTAAGGACATTTTTGGTTGGAAGATATGTCTGAGTTACTGTGTGCAATAGCTCCTGATCAGGATTTTGTCTCATGCAATTATTTAGTGGTTGTGAATGCCCCTACCAGAGGTGCCAGTACCCCTTAAAGGTAAGCTGCTCCCTATAGTACTTACTCTTCAAGGAAAGGACCAAGCCTTGTCTCAATGCCCATTTGAGTACTTGCTGCAGAAGGGCTACTGAGCCTGTATTTAAGCTTTCTTATTTTAATTCACTTAGGGTAATACAGACACAAGGATTGGGAAGCAGTGTACCATGTAACATCTGCTCAGTGTGCCAGTCCTTTTCCTTAGGTGTAGCCCTATTCTTGTCATGTGCATTTAGGAAAAAAAAAAAACCTCAGAAAAATGTAATTGGTGGAGGAAGCTGATGTTAGATGGGGGCAAAGAGGAGCAAAGGGGAATATGCCCTGTCTTGGATATGATTCTCTTCTGGCTTCTCTTTTCAGTCTAGTGAATCACTTGCTATGGTACAAGGCAGCCACTCATACTTCTTTTGCATTGACTTCCACCCTCTGTAGCAGCTGTGGGAGAAACAAAGCAGACAGAACTTGCCTGTGTCAAATACCTGGGTCTCTGTCAATTTAAGATGAAATACTTCTATCTGGAAGGAGATTGACAAGCTAGCTTAGACCTGAAAGCTTGGCAACCTTTACATCTCTTCCCACTTTCATATTTAGCAAAGAAAGAATGTGGTTGCCAGCTTATTTACAATGTGGCATTCAGATTCACAAAGAAAAGTTAAGTAGTGCCTGAACCACTTGTAGCTGAGGACTTCATTAATGTCATTAGAAATGGAGTTCTATTTTTGGAATATTCCTTCAATCCAGGTACTTCCATGTTTTCTCCTAATGACTTAAAGTACAAACTAGAATTGTGTTACAGGCATTCAGAGCATCTGAATTTTTTGTGCTTTCAGAGCTGTTACATGAGAGCTTTTTTTCAGAAATGTTCTGTAGAAAAGGAATTTAATTTGAGACAAAAGATATCCCCCCTTGGTCTAAGTGTTCTGTGCTTTAGCTTGTCATGCAAAGACCAAGTGAAACACTTTTAAGTGTTACAGACTTTCCTTATTATTGCAGCATATGCTAAAACAACGGTTATACCATTTGTGTGCACATCTATACTGTAGTTGTGCATCCTCCATGCATAAATAGTGTTAAAAATGTCTTGCCCTGTAGAAGCGTTCTGTTGTGTTGGTTTGGGGTTTTTTGCTTCATATTGTAAGATAAATAGATGACATTTGTTTATAAAGCACCCACTCTGGACAGGTAATGGTAGAGAGCATTAATAGATATCCTGGAGGCTGATCAAGCAGGTTCAGCAAGCAGGGAATGCTGTGCGCTTTCCCTGGCCTAGCAAAGGATAGGGCATTTATTGGCAGGACTTTGAACAGCCATCAACAGCTATGGAATTGTTCTTAGAGTGTGGATCAGTCTCATTTGTGTCTTTTAAGTGATTGATATGGATAGGCTACGAATGAAGGAATTATTTTGCCCAAATAACTAGTGGCATCTGCTCTGTTGTCAGGGAAGGAATATTGGATGCAATCCTATTTAGTCTGTAAGTGTTAATTTGCTCTCATTATCATTCCATCTGTAAGCTATTCATATTTTGCATAAAGTACATACTTGTGTGGTAGGAATTAACATGACTAGAATTATTTATCAGACAGTTAGTGTTGATAAAATTGTTCATTCCTAAAATAACCAAAGCACAGAAGATGGAGAGGCAGGCTGCTTGTAACAATACTGTAATATTCATACTGCATTAACTTCCTCCAGTGGGACAGGCAATGTCTTATCTTGGCTCAGCAAAGTCACTGGGGTCTTCCTGTTTTGTGGGTGTGGGGTGTTTTTTTCTAATTTATTTTACTTTGGTTTGGTTGGTTTGCCAGGTTTTTTTGGTTTTTTGATGGGGAAAGTTTTTATTTTTTTTTCCTTAAAAATGGCGTTGAGTATTGTCATCCAGATATTTTATGTAAAGCTAACTTGCAGTGCATGGCAGTAGTATATGAAGAAACTTGATATTAGGGCCAAAATGGACGAACCTAAATATTCTTCCCTTGACTGGCTCTGTTTTGAAGTAATAGTGGGACTGGGACCATAATGAGAATTTGTGATTACTGTGCAAGTAAATTGCTGTGGCCGCAGGTATTACCCTGACCCTCAGGCCATAATGAGAATTTGTCATTACTGTGCAAGTCAGTTGCTGTGGCCATAGGTATTATCCTGACCCTCAGACTTCAGTGTGAATATCTGGTGCATTCATGAAATCACAGTAACTTATTGCCTGTATGCTACTGACTGTAATGTGACCAAAGTGGTGCCCAGAAGCTCCTCCAATGGCATCATAGAGAGGTTATAGCAATTTCCCATGGGAATCTCAGTGCCCTTCCATTCTTGGGAGACTGGTACTCATCTGGCCTGTTGTATGATCCTCAGCAAGTCCTGCTTATGCTTACCTGAACTGTGTACCTCCAGATCAAAATTGCCCCACAGGCCCCCTTTAGCCTTTTAGATGTTACTTGGAGATGTTAATCAGTTAAGACAGATGTCTTCTTTGTCAGACCTGGTAGTTTAGTTGTCCTACAAAATGACTTTCTGTATAGGATGAGGTAAATCTCAGTCAGCTGTTTCAACAACACAGTCCTTTTCACAGGAGTAGGCATATGGCAGCGAACTAAAAACATGTTATTTCCAGGGGCTGGTTGTTTAATACAGGTCAGTTTAATGTAAGTGAGCAAATTCCCGTCTGTGAAAGGCGTGAGCAAGGGTCGCTGTCTTATCTTGGCTTCCTTTACTAAAATGCTTCTAAATTTGTCTCTGAACTAGTAGTAGCTTTGGACGTTTCAAGACTGAAAAATTCCTTTGTCTTGATATGTCTAAAATGCTGCTGGAAGTAGTCCAGAGCACAGACACCTAAACCTTTGGTTTTTTCAAAACAATATTGGAGTATAGCCTTTTTTTGTTGTTTTGGGGGATGTCAGCCTGCTGTTGCTGGTCAAACTGCCATGGGATTTTTTGTCATGGATCAGGATTGACTGAGATAGTGGAGTTTCAGACAAGGTGTCTAGGCTTCAGTCAAATTTGGACAGTAAAGTCCAGATTAAGATGTCTTTACTCTAGGGATTTTGGCCTTGAAATTTTTGACGTGGACTTTGTTCTGTTCTGTATAGATGTGAGAGAAGAGACCTTTCTGAAAATAGTCTCAGTTGAAGAATACAGTGATAGGACAAAAAAGGGGAGGGAGTAGTGAGAATAATGCTTCTAATCCTGTGTTGCTAAAGGCCAGTGGTACACATGGCTTTATGGTGTAGTCAGAAGGCTTACCTTTAAATATGCACAGAACATACTGTGTTATTTAAATTCCTCAGGAGTTTGCTGTTCAGAAGACCAAAGTCTGCAGCCCTCATGCTTCATTGCCCTTGAGTAAACATCCACTCTTCCCCAATACAGACATGATGACATTGTGGCAGGAGAGGTTCACCATGTTCTCTTGGATTAGATCAGGGTCTGTCTCTGTTCTCTATTAGTAAAATACTTCGTTTTCTGAGCTCAGTTTGTAGCTGATCCAGAGCAGGTACAGACATGTGTGCTGTGGTGCAGCAGTCAGTGCTGTTCAGTGACTTCATACTTCTGTGGTGCAAACAAGTTGCATGTAAGTGGTGTCTCCTTAGAAGATGCTGGCTTTTTGCAGGAGTTATGTATTATTTGGCATGCTTTTCTTTTAAATATTGAATTACATCTTGAGCACAGAAACAAAATCCTGAACACTTCTCTTAGTCTATCTGAGTTGTCATTCTGGTTTTTATTCTTTCGCATAGTGACACAGAGGGACAGGGAGATCTTAGCATTTCTTATTGCTGCCTTAAAGAGTTTGTTTTATTTTATACCTTGGATATGCCTAGACTTAGTGTTAACAAATAATCTTCCACAGAAGTCATAGGCACTTCGCAGAAGAAATGATTCTTCGGCAGAAGAGAGTGAAGAAAGTCCAATTATGTTGATGGATATATGAACTATATTTCAGCTTTCCTCCTGTAGTTTCTCAAGTTATTCTAGCTGCTTTTATTAGAGGGCATGTAGTGGGGATTGATGGTTTTACTGTAATGAAGTTCATTACTCACTCCCAACAAAATAAAGAACAGATCATCTGAACTTTGGATTCTTCTCTGAAACTGGCAAAGCTCTGTGCAAAACTAGAATGAGCTAGTCAAGGCCACAGAAACATGGTGGCACCTTCAGTCTTTGCTCTGCTCTAATGAACCAGAGGAAGCATCAACCCTGAGGAAAAAAAGGAAATAGTGGAAAGGTTCTAGGAGAACATACTCTGTACCTGAGTGCCCAATTTAACTTCACGGTGGCTGCGCTCACAGTTCAGCATGGGTGTTGCAGACCTTTGCCAGGCAGAAGTGATTGGGGGTCCAGTTGTCATTGTGCACGTGGCATGATGCTGACTCTTCCATATAGAGGTGAGGTGATGTTAGTTGGTCTTTTGCTGCCACTTTAGTTCAACTTCTCTGCTTTAAAGGCAAAGTGATATGGAAGCATTTTTGTACAGTATCAAAAACAGTAGTGAATTTATTCTTTTCTTTTAAAAAGCAGATTTTTTTTTTGTTGATGCTGTTGAGTCTAGGTAAAGCCTCAGAGCACTAGAATGAGCACTCAGAGCACTTTTTTCTAAGTTAAATGCTGGGAAAAAAGTTTTCCCTGGGATTGGTGATGTCAGTTTTGATCTGGCTGTGGTCTAGATTAAGTTGCCTTGGAACTGAAGACATCAGACTAGAGCACTTCTCATCTCAGGATGTCAAATGGTAGGGCTGCCCTTCTGGTGGTTGTGTTCTTATTAGGCAGGCTTGGATATCAAGGGCCCATGAAGTGTTGACTTTACTGATTGTCAGTTACTAAAATAGCTAAACCAAGAGAAATAAATGTATAAAGTGTATTTAGGCATTTGTTCACAAGCTTGTGATAGTCTCGAGAATCTTTTCTCATTTTTCTGTGTAAATTGCAATGCTGTATTTATCTCTGTGGGTAAGCACTCAATAGTGTTAAATGGTTGCTTATGGATCAGATGCTGATGTGCCTTTTATGTTTTAAAGCTTAGAGCTCTTTGCTGCTCATCTGCCCTTTAGTGATGATTTTCCTACAATACTCTTACAGGCTTTTTATGGGCTTCTTTCCCTGTCCTCTTGTTCTGCGTTGTGAGGTAGTGCAGGCAGTACTTAGAGTGCTCAAATTTTAGGAGAAATTTGGGGTGGGTTCACTGTTTCTTCCTTCTCCTCCCTGCCTTTCCTTCCCCCACAACCTGCAATTGATGGTTTTTTTTTTTAAAAACACTGAACTTTCTGATCTGCCTTTGAGTAACTGCTTTCATTCTGCTAACAGATGATATTTGCCTGTGTTAAGTAATGAGCTTTTTCAAGAGTCAGCTGAAACCGGTTGCTATATCAGTTAGTAAAAGTTCTCCAAGTTGTGTCTGATGCAGAAACAGAAATGTGAAGTAACAGGGCAGAGGAGTAGGTGGATGTGTCCTTTAGTCTTGAGCTTCTCTTGTTTGTTGTGACAGTGCACATGAATCAAGTTATTGGATTGGAGAGAATAACTTTCCTTTTTTTTTTTTGGCTGAAATAGATACAAGCTCCCAGTTGCCATGTCCATTAACTTCTTTCTCTCTTCATTTGCAGTTACTCTGTCTCACATCACACAGCTGGTTCTGAGTCACAACAAGCTTACAAGTAAGTATATTCCTGTTTTTGGACTTCCCTGCAGGCAGTTGAGTAGTATTGAAAAGACACTGCTAGTTTGATATTGAGTACAATGTTGCTATTAAGAGTGCTTCTTGGTTAGTATTTCATTAAAAATAAAGATATTGAGGGTGTGACTAAGCAGCCATTGTCAATACAGACCTGCAATGTACTGAAATATCTGTAATTCTCAGTCTTGCTACCAGTTCAGCCAGAAATCCATTTCCTACCGTTGCCCTGAAGTCCTCACTTTAAGGTGAGGACTTTTGAAATTTTTAACTGTATGGGAAACAATACAGTTTGCATTTTAGTGTATGGATAAGTAATTTGACTGAAGCAAAGCAAATTTCAGCTCCACTGCATTGTATCTACAACCAAACATAAATGAGCAAGGCCAGCTCCGTTTAAGCATCTGGCATGGAAGGTGAGCAGCCTATTTCTGTCAAAAAAAAAGTTGTCTCTTACTCATACTGCACATACCACCCTCAGCTATTACCTTGTGGATCTTGCTTCCTATAGTAAAGAACCCCTTAAGTGAGGTGTTGATGAACACCATGTCAAGAGCAACATAAATATGAGGCTTAACTTGGTGGAGGGAGATACCAGACTGACTTTTGCAAAGCAGAAGTTTTTGTGGGTTTTAGGGATTTTTTGTTTGGTTTTGTTTGTTTGTTTGTTTGTTTTTGTAGATTCAGGATTATGTATCAGTGTCTTGTGCAAACATTCCTGCTTCTTGGTTGTTGGAATTCAAGCAGGGAATTTTGTCTCATCCCTGTTACTGTGCATCTTCTAAAGAGAAGTGTTGGGTTTGTTGATGTTCTTGTCCTTGTCTGCTCTCTGCATGTGCCAGTGGATTTCCCTCTGAACCAGTCCTTCCCTCTCTGAAGCTCAGTTGGAGACATGAAATGGGGAGGGGAATTCTAAACCACTAAAGTGGGTGTATGTTGACCAGAGGACTGGGTAAGTCCTTTAGTGTGTTCCCAAGGAAATCTTTACAAACTGGGCTGGGTTTAAAAAAACACAAACACCCCCCCAACAGACAAGCCAATAAAACCCAACCTGTTGAACTCTATGCTACTTGCTGCATGGGCTGTAAGGTAGTATGTGTTACTTAAACCATATGAGTTTAATGCAAAAATGTCCCTAGAGTCTCTGAACATTTGCAGAGGATTAAGCATAAGGAAAAATGTAAATATTCCTAGATTCTAGCACATAAGCACTTCTCTGGATGCAGTTTATTGGGTACTAATGTGTAGTTTATATGGTTTGTAGTTGTGAATATATCAAATTATAGGTGCTGTGTGACTGGCTGTGAGAAGTACGAATTAATTATTCATTAGTTAGGTGCTGTTTTTAATTGTGTAGTGCCCTCTAGACTGGCATTTTGCTATTTGTTTTTATCTTGTTGTAGTTTTCAAGTGAATCTCAATTTATTTATAAATGTGACCAACAGTTTGCAGTCATCTAGCATGTAAATGATGACTGATGGGTAAATTAATGGGCCAATTCAGGCAAGGAAAATTGTAAGCATCACTGTTAAACGTGCAGCTCTGTCCATGGTTTGAAGGTCATGAAGATAGTTTGAAGCTGGGAGAATGTTTCAAGAAAGGTAATGGTAAATTTTCTTTGGGCGTATTGCCATCTGGCCTCTGTTATCAGCCAGTGGTGGAGCTGGGCTGTGGGGCCACCCAGCTGGTGGCTTTTGTGTGTTCATTCAGGTACTGCAAGGAGATGGCTGTCTCTGAACTGGAGCTTCTGAAAGCTAGGCAGTTAATTGTACTCAGCCACTTCAGCTTTCTCGGTAGCCTTTGGAGGGTTGCAGGCACCTTGAGATAGTTGATTGTGCACACCTCTGTTTAGTGCTTGAGATCAGACAGCTCACCCAAGGTTGGGTACCCTAGTGCTGACAGGCAAAGCTTCTCTCTGGTGCTGATTATTTGCTCTGGTATCACTGTCTGAATGCCGGCTTACCTGTCACAAGGATGAAATGAGTTGGAAGCATTACTAGGTGTAAACTTCACTGTTCTTTCTCTGAGATTTATAAAATTCCTACGACTTTTGGAATCTGACAGTTTATCAGACTGTCGGTGAATCAGCTCTTCCACCTGGTGCCGTACAAATCTTAAATGTAACTAAAGGATGATCTCAGCTGAACACACAACTGGCTGGGCAGGTAGCAGGTGTCTGCCTTGCTCTGAGGAAGAGGAGACAGGCTGAAGCTCCTGCATGGAGGCTGGACTCAGGGTAAACTTGGCTGTCTCACATCTGAGCCTAGGGCAGGCATGTGCTTCAGCATGAGCTCCACAGTGAAAAGCTGAGTAACTTATGTCCTAGTTGAATCTTAGATGCAGACCTGACTGGGGGAGGAAAGACACAGTAATAAGAAGTGTTCAAGAAGAATGAGTTCAGGTTAACTTTAACTATTCAAGGAAAATCTAGAGTGTACTGTTGCGTAAAGCAGTTTTCGTTTTCAAAATACCAGTTTAAGGACTGCCATGACAATAAGTTTGTGTTACATTACATTAAATCTCAACCTTTAATTACTGCTTTCCCTTAAAGCAGATTGGCAGACTGCAAGTGTATGTCTTCTCTCAGCTGAGGGATTCTGTCAGCCTTTCTAATTTCTGTGTTTGGGTTTCTTTCATGGCAATGCAAGACCAATGCTTCTCCAGAGAAGTAACTCATTGAGTCTGAAACTCACTCTTCTTTCACAAATGGATGTAGACACTTAAATAGACAGCACACATTTTTAAAAGGCTAAATTTCAAGTTCATATTCTCGTCTTTGACACTGTTGACCTAATCTTTTAAACTGTATAATTAATTGTCTTAGCAGATTGTTCTTAAAATGACTAGGAAGCTGATGGCAGTGACACTTGACATGCTACACTAAGGTCATATTAGCATCTTCTACTAGTTCTCTGCCATTTAAATGAGTGTTCTGCTAGCTTTTTTTATTTGCTGTTTGGAGTAAATATGTCTATCTGAAAGAATAAATAAATGTAAAAACTGGATATGCATATTTTTATGTAAACATACTTTGCATTTTTGCCAGAAAGCTATTAAAAGTAAGTAAAGTTTCATTAGCAAGTATGAGGACTACTCTATTAAATCCATAGTACTGCTCAGGATACTTTTGTGGCATCGATTTTGTTAATATTTCTAGTGTGCCATTGGTACTGCATTTACGTCTCTAAATCAATCATTATCAGAAATACTCAAGTCCACACTGGCTTTTCTGGAGCATATTAGTCTGAGTCTTTTTGAGCTATCTGGTGCTGTGCTAATGGAGGAGTCTCAAACTGGCTTTTTCTGCTCTAGGTGTCTTCTAAAATGGTTGAGTTTGTCCTTTGCTGCTTTGTGAGAACTTTCTGTGCTTCAAAATCAGAAGCAAAACTCTAGGGGAAGCTAAATAGCTGTGATTCTGCAGTCTTGTTGAACCAGTTGCTGAGTAAGTGACTAAGCTGGGATTATTCCTCTGTAGGGTCTCTGACAATCCACTAGAAAGCAGAAGGAGAAAGTAAATATTTGTGCTTCTTCTTAGCGTAATGTAGACATAGGGGCCAGTGTCTCTATATGTTGTACTGGGAGGTTTTTGTTCCATCGTTTAGTCATTTTAAAGCCTTCTATCCAGTGTAGAGCTGAGAAGCAAAATTCAAGATAGTCTTAGCCTGTATAGGTTGTCTGATCCTGACCCAGGTGTCTTTTGAACCCATTGGCTACCATCAAAGTAAATGCAACAGAAGTCCTGACAAATGTTCCTTAAATTGGTGGAAATGAGTGGCTCAACTGTAGATACCTGCCTTCAGTGTGGCGGATTAGTTTGGGTAGATGTGACCAAGTTGTTTTGTTCCATGTCACTTGATGCTAGCTTAGAGACATGCAGGTAACATTCACCTCCAGCTCAATAGGATCATTTAGGAGACATGAATAGTGGTAGGGAATTAGGGTAGCTATGCTGGAGGGGCACAGAGGGAGTCTGAGCCACAGGACGTAGTTTTGTAGATACCACATTTGGTCAGTTTGGTCAGCCGCAAATACTGTTTCTGCATCATGTGTGCAACAGTAGTAATTTTTATTGGTATTTATGTTGCTGTTTCGTGTACTTCTGCTTAGGGCTGCTTCACTCAAGTTCAGGTGGAAAGTAACTGGCAGTCTGTAGCAATCTTGGCCACTTGCTCATCTGATGCCTCTGTGCAGGATGAAAGTGACCTTCAGGTGTAGGTGTAGATCTGCCTGTTCTGCAGGGCCGGCTGCCATGATTCCTCTCCGTGGTTCATGCTGGCGTGGCAGTGTCAGTCTTGTGTTAAGGGATTTGTCATAAAAGTTCTTGGAATCAAACTTAGACCTACTTTGTTCAGAGCCCTTCAGCTAGAGTTTGTGCGTTAATAATGGTTTTGAGGAACAGGTTGGGAATTACAGAATACTGAGATTCTGTGGATTCCAGGTCAGAGACAGAAGGGAATATCACCAGGCTTGTCTGTTTTTTCTCAGGGTCTTGTCCCATATAATCTCAAGCACAATGAGGTAGAGCTCTGGGAGAAAGTGTGAAGTAGATGATCTGAGTGAGATGAGGATTTTTTCCCAGCTGATGGTAGGGTTTGTCTATCATATGTCTTGAAGGCTCATGAGTTTTGGTTGCTTTTTGTTTTACTTACTTACTTTATTTATAAATTGGTTGAGCTAGAACAAATTGCTTCCTTTGACTGGAAAAAGGTACTTTTGCAGGCTGAAGTCAGCAGGTAAATTAGGTTTCACCTTTTGGTCCCTTTGTGCCACTAGATTTGTAAATGAGCAATAATTGGAGTAGGACTAGCAGCAGAGAAACTCCCTTTTTTAAAAAAAAACTTGATAGAGCATAAAAATGTGGCTTATGCCTTGCCTGACTTTTTTTCCTAGCAGAGCAGCTTTTGTGTACTGTTTTGCCATAAAGTATGAAGGGATACTGAACCCTCTAAACTTTGGATAGGTAGGCTGACTCAAGGTATTCTCCAGCCACTTAAAACATATACAAAATTGTACATCCTTGTATAGGATGGGAAATCCTTACTTGGTATGCTGATGAAGTTCTGACAATTAAAATCTGTGTACTACATCATGAATAGGAAGTGTGTTTGAAGAGGTTTCAGAAGCTCCGTTTGTCTGTAATCCCACCCAGAAGGGTACAGAGGGGAAGATGTGACTGGAGAGCAGGCTAGGATATTAAAGGTTACTTCAGCATTGACAGCAGGTGTGAGTGCTGGTTGCCATCAATATGTGTGTAACTATTATGCTGTCGACCTGTTTTATTTTCAGTTATTTTGGAATGTGCAGTAAGTCTTTGATGACTTGTAACTACTGTAACAATTATTTGCTTTACCTGCCAGTGGTGGTTAATTAACGTTGCAATCATTTAGAGAAATCCATTCAGAGATTCTGGCTTTTGTGTCGTTACCTGCTCGTACCTGGAGTGTTACCGCTGCCAGTGGAAGTACCAGTACTCTATGGTTTGTCCAGTAGAGGTCACTATTTGAATATATTTAGCAGTTTTTTTCCAGGGAAGACGCTTGTGTTCCTGGTAGCTGGTAGCTATTCATCCTGCCTGGTAGGTGATGGTGGACAGCAACTTCATTTTTGCTGTTCTTCTCAGTCTCCTTAACCTCAGGTGATCCTGTGTTCACTGGCTTCACATATTCTTGTGCTGCCTGTAAATGATCTCAGAAGTTTCCTGCTATTCCTAGCTCACTCCTGATGATTTCTATATCCTTTTGCTCTCATGCGCTGATTCCTTCCCCAGTATTATCAAATGATTAAATGATGAGAGATCGGGAACAACTATTTTTTCCTCAAACCTCTTCTGCGTTACCTGATGTCATGTTCTCTGTCCTCCTCTACCATGCTTCTGATCTGCTGTCCTGTACTGTTCTGTGATCTTTCCACTGCTTCTCCCTTGATTTTCATGTAATCCTTTACTCATCTTTAGTTCTTTCCTTTTTGTGAGGTGATCCATTAGCTTTTTGCTGCTGGTTCCCATTTCCAGACCTGAATTTTGTTGGCGTTCACTTTGTGCTCCTGTCAGAATAGCTGTGTCTCATTGATCATGTTCTTTTGACAGCCATGTGGTCACCCTTTATCATCATTGTACATTTTGCCTTCTTTCAGCAGAGCAGTTCAAAACTTTTTTTTCTGCTCACACGACTTACTGCTTCTTTGCTCTGCCATCTCCTAAATTGTTTTTCTCTCTGTGTGTGACCAGCACAGAAGCTTGTCCCTTTGTTGCTGTTAACCCTCTTGACTATGTCCTTGATCTTTTTTAGCATGCTGCTAAAATCTCTTGGTTTCATTTTTATATTAGGATGTCTCCTTTCTGAGTCACCTTTCTGGCTGTAGTCTGTACCTGGATGTATTGGAGGTAGTCCAGAGACAGCAACACTGCATCTGCCTGTCCTGAATTCCTTCCCAGTCTAGCTGCTTTGTCTTCTCCAGTCTGCTGAAATGTGTTATGGTGTCTCCCACTGGCATTGTCTGACACTTTGCAGCTTGCCTGGTATCAGGTTATTTATATAGCAAGTTTGCTGACTTCTGGAAGGAACTAGATGACCGTGCACTCTTTACTCTTTGTTGCTTCTTGTATTCTCCTCTACTTTGCTTCTGCCTCACCTTCCTTCTGGTAAGTCATTCCATGCTGCTGACACAACATACCC
Organism: Acanthiza pusilla; assembly: GCA_036630365.1. Lineage (NCBI taxonomy): Eukaryota > Metazoa > Chordata > Aves > Passeriformes > Acanthizidae > Acanthiza > Acanthiza pusilla. The sequence continues at coordinate 33,491,375 of JAXCHO010000073.1, read as the reverse complement.
CAAAATGGGGCACATAATGTCTGTGCAGTGAGACCAGAGTTGTGTCCAAAGCACAGGACTTGCACCTGACTGTGGTCTACCAACTATGCATGGGAGAGATACTTTAAGTTAACTGTAAGCCCTTCATTTTTTGGGTATATTTTGATTTGGTTTTACTTCCTATTTCTGATGCAGGGATCTCTAATGGGAAATATCTTTGTGAATGCAGAACAGGAGAATGTGAAAAGGAGGAAAAAGGAGATCCCTATACATATGCCTTACTAAATTTGTGACATCTGGGTTCTTCTCAAATGTTTAGATTAAATACCTTGTTAGCTTTTTTTCTTCCTGAAAAAACCCCAAACCTTTGGTTGTGAGAAAATACAGATGGTAGAGCATTTTAGTTTTAAATATATACAATATCAACTTTGCTTCTAAAAAGCTTTGGGGGGATGAAACAGAATAATGTGTGAAAGAGTTTTGTGCTGTAATGGTATAAGGATACATGCAGAAACTACCCAATTGATGCATAAATTAAATTGTCAAAGTTTGTGCTGTATGGCAGTGAAGTCAGTTTTGCATCATAAGTGCCCTACTAAAAACAACACTAGACACAAATCATGTCTTGAGCACACTTGTCTTGAGCATAGTTCTTCAGAAACTACTTCTTCTCTTATTAAAAGACATCTGCAAACATATTAACTCATTTTTTAAAATCTCAATGTTTTTTGACATGTTAGTACAAATTTCTTGTGTGTTAAGTTTTTTTCCAGTGGCTTAAAATAGCTGTAATTTTTTTTGTGGAAGATTGAGAGAGAACTGGATTTAGTTTTCTATACTTGGTTTGGTACTCTATTTTCTAGGTATTCTTTTTGTTCTTTTAGTAGTCAGGTATGTTGAAGTGAATAATGACGCAGCATTTCCCTTCAGACCACTCACCATCTGCCCTCTTGCTTTTTCCACTGATATCCTATGGCATAACCTTTGGGGTGAATTAATTTCCTGATCTTGATGTGATGATGGGCAATGTGGTAACTGGTTGCTTGTCTTGAAGTAGTATCTGCCATAGCTGGAAATGAAATGTACAGTCACCTGAAGCCTGGGGTAAGCTAACGTGGAGGCGCAGGGAGGACTCTGTACCATACAGACTTAAGGAGGTGGCTTTAAGTACTGGGCATGGGCAGCCCAAACTAGGAGGCAGCTTTATTCATTCATTCCCAGTTCTGAGAGCTGGAACAAGAAACACGTGTGCTGACTTTGCTTTTGAGCAGTGACTTTTTTTACTGCAGCCTCCTCTGTGAGTGTGTTTAGAGGGCAGGCTGGTGTCCCCCCTAAGCAGTGTCAGCCCAGCAGCCTGCGATGCTGAATAGGGGAAAGACTCAGTTGTTCCAAGCTACAGTGAGAAATAGTCCTATGTGAGTTTCTAAAAACATTTCAGTGCTGTAAAAAGTGTCAGCTCCAAATACAGGCTAATAAGGCGAACTGAAATTATGAACAATTTTTAGACACAATGAAAGCAGAATTTTTTAAGTAAGCACTGCTAGGCACACAGGTAGATGGGTATTTCTGAGTCAGAGGCTGAAGTGACTTTCACCTTGAAGGATAACCTATAGTAATTGTTCAAGGCCTGGTGTGCAGGGCATCTTTGGTTAGTCCCTTTTGTAAACTGCAGAAACCATGTTAAATAGACTGAAGAGAATATTGAGAAAGGTAAAGGTGAATGTGCTGAACGAACTTCAGATGGGTTGATTTTTCTAAAGCCAGCAACTGTGCAGTGGTGTGAAACTGAAAAGATCGTGCTTAAACAACTTAAATGCCTGAAAGAGACTCTCTGAGATTTAGTGTTACTATTCATTATTAGGCTTCCACCAAATACAAATATCAACACTATCAACTGAAGTTCTTTTGTACTAAAGAAATTACTTCTCTTAACCATCTGCTGTTGAAGTATCAACCCATACAGATAATTTGACCTGTAATAAGGGTACATAGCCCATGTTCTTCTTCTTTTTGCATGGTAAATCTCATGGGGCTTTTCCTCCTGGCTTATATTTAAGTCAGCAAGAGTCTTGGCTGAACTGTGCACTTCTCACAAAGCAATTATTGAAGATGGAGATGCTGTGGTTCACTACAGTAATTCAAAAACCTTGGCTAATACTTCGTTTTCTTCAAAATCATGTGCAGAAATGAAGGGCATATTTATATCCATATTTTTATATATATTTATCCTTACTCTCACCATTCCTTAATGCTGTAGAAAAAGCTAACAAGCATCAGATTTTTGTGAGCTATTTTGGTGTGGTTTCAATTCTTTGCAGTTAGGTGATGTATTTTCAACCTAGTAATCCCTTCTTAACCTCAGCCCCTGGTTTCTAGTATTTCTCTCCAAACTCTGACATCTTAAACTCTCTTCTCAGAGAAGAACACATTTGTCCTTTCTCTTCACTAGATGTCACTTGATTCCCAGTGTCTTCTCAGTCTTTCTTGTGCTCACTGCTCTTTTCCTTAGACTCTGGCTTCTGAATCAAAACTGTTTATTGATAAATTGCTTTGTTAGCACAGTAGCACATCAGTGAGCTATAGTATAATTTAAACATGTTCATAAAAACAGTTTCATATCAGAGGTGCTTTGCATATCTGAGGTGGATAATCGCAATAAAAAAAACCCTGGTGGTTTCTGGAAAGAGCTGAAGATTAAGGAGACAAGTTTGTTTTTAATGTTTTCAGTGTGAGGAAGATTAATATCCATCTTTGGAAGAGTGAAGGAAGGGCAAAAGGGGAAACTTGAACTACATAGTGTGTAAATTAAGTACTGTATGCTTCAGCTGGGATCAGGATTCTCTCCAGTTAGCTGCCAAGTATGATATCAGCATGCCTATGAATATTTAAAATGAAAACTGTTGTGTTCTCCCTCTGCTAATTCCTCTTTCATTTTGGTGAAGCTGATTGCTTCTCTCTCAGTATAACAGAACCCTTGTCAAATTAATCTGAACATGACTCTAGCTCTATGAGTACAGTTATATTGGATGCACAGAATGCATTATATACTTAGTATTCTAAATTCTTCCTCCCCCATGAAATGTGAGTAACATTTCATGTCTTTATGACCTTTACACTAAGGGATCCTTACTCATGAAAACTTCCTGTTGACGCTAACTGGATTAGCAAGTCTGCAGAACTGGGTTTATTATATTGTATAGCCCTCAGGTTTTATTTTAGTCTTAAAAAGTAGATTCTTGCTCTTGGCAAGAAAAACTCTACTTGAGATCCACAATGGACTGATAGGACTCTGAAAGGTCTGTATTGAGTTCTCTTTACTCTGTGTGACTCTTGACCAGCGTTTCAGTGGAACAGTTTAATGAGAAACTGGCATAGTCTTATAAATCTTTTCTCTGTCAGGTAGTGCTATTTTAATAGCTCTTCTGGATAAATATTCCCTTAGAACCTGTAAAGATTTGGACTACTACTGAACATCATGTTCCTAGGTACTGCAGAATTACTTCATTAAGTAAAGAAACATTCTGAAAAAAACAGGGATTCTGCAGCTATTCTAAGTTTCTAAGGATATGAATGCCAAGGGAATTAATCTTACTTAAAAAAATTAAAATTCTTATTTGTCTTATGTCTGATTCAAAAAACGTTGAATTCAGTTGGAGGTTTTCTGTAACCTTTGGATCATATTTATTGAGGAGATCGCAAGCTTACTCATGCACAATTTGATGCATAATAAGGTATTATAGATACCTTTTTCCAAGCAGCAGTGGGACAATGTTTATTTTGAATATTCAGTGTTAAGGTTTAAATGAACTGAAATGTTTAATGCAGTTTATGTACCGTATGTTCTTCTCATGGAGACTAACATTTTTACTAAATGATTTCATTTATTCAGTTGGGTATTTTATTGTCTCTTGCAGTTTTTTTTCATCTTGAGATTCCTTATCTAAAATTTTTTATATTTTAGTTTCAAGTTGTAAAGGAAATTTTGATACAGATCTTTTTTACCAAGAGTGTCTTCAGAAATGTTTAATTTAGTGTCTTTACAAAACTAACAAAACAAACAAAAAAGCAGACTAGATTTCATCTTTTAGATAAAAGGAAATGGAGACTTAATTTTGCAAACCTGAGTTTGTTTACTTTTAAAGTTGTGAGGATTGCTCTTGTTTCCCAGGGCTTCACAGATGCTTTAAGAGAAAATCTTGGTGGTTTTTTTTTGAAATAAAGACTTTTTGAAGCCTGTGCATTTTCAGCTGTATAAAGGGCCCTGCCACCAGAAGAGGAATTGTGTTGAGAGCTGTCTGAATGGCAAAAGAGTTACAGAGTGGAACTAGAGGGAAAATAATGGCCCTCATTTTCTTCTTTTCTGTTTCCTGTGCTCTTCCTCCTTTGTCAGATGTTGAGTATAGAAAAGGAGCTGAACTTGGATGTCAGTTCTAGGTGGTGGTTTGAGAACCTCTTGAGTGCCTGCTTTATGAGCAAGGGTTACATCTGAGACACATATTTCCAAGCTGCTGTGGCTGATTTGGGTGTTGTTAGCATGTTGCTCTGCAGGGTAAGTAGCTGTCTTGGATCAAAGCTCCTTCTAACCTAATCTGTTCTCCAGCTGAGGGTAACGTCAGACCTCTGGTAAAGGTCATGTCTGGTGTTGGCTTCTGGTTCGCAATGTTGAAAGAGAGCTAAGGCTCAGATCCAGGATACTCTAGGTGTGGAGTTGTATAGGCATTGAATTAGTAGCATTTAATCCTTCCTACCTATGTTTTGGAAATAATTTTGTTAACTTTTGAACAGCTGCTGGTTGTATAGGAATAAAATGTAATAATTTGCCTCAAGTGAACTTGATGAGAACTTGATGTTTTAGTGCCTAAAGGGTTGCCACTAACTTCAGAGCAAAAAGAGCATAAATGCTTTGAAGTATAACAAGTTGCCAATCCCTATTTCCCGAAACATGAACAAAGTCCTCTTATTCCTTGTGGGCCGCCTGTAGACCCTGTCTTTCACTGTCATCCAATCTTTGAAATCAAGGTGAAGTCTATAGCTGTCGTGGTGAATCACTGCATGCAATTTCCAGTATTGAACAACAGGAAGGAAGCTGTTCCTGGTCTTGTGAAGTGAAACTTAATATGAATGGGGCTTCATGATGTGACTGAAGCTTCACAGGAGAAAGCAAAGGCATTGGGCTGCCAAATTTTACCAGCATTTGCTGAGGGGGTGTTGTTAATGACACTGGGCAGCAGATGGTCTTAGAAGAGTTGTTAAGACACTGTGGATCGTACTGTAAATACGTGGGTGAATAGAACCAGGATGCTGACAGTTCACTCTCACAGCTCGTCATGGGAAGGTGACTCCAGTGGAATTCAGTATTGCCAGAACAGGAGAACATGAATGTCTTGGGATTTGGCAGTCTGCTATGTATCTGGGAAGAGTTTTGCAACTGAGTAGTGGAATGGTAGTTGGGTTGTGTAAAGTTCAAAACAGAGAGCATGGTATGCCAAGTCAGCCGTGCTTGACCACTGCTGATCTTTAGACCTGAGGTACTGAACCTGTGCAGTTTAGCCACAAGACCAGCACAGGAGTTAACAGGAGTTAATTTCAGTCTTCTGATTTTCATTGAATACAAGAGAGTGTTCATTTATATTACAAATTAATCTGAATTGTTGAACCAGAAAATAAACTATTACAGGAAAGCGTCCTCTCTTCCCTACCACAAGCCTAGTCTTGACTTACTCTTCTGTTTTTCCTCCTCATGGAAAACTTCCAGGCACTCCATCCAGACCAAAAAGTACAGTAGTGGTTTGGGGCTTTTCCTTTGATTTAACAGGGTAAGACAGAAATGTATTTCATGCAAATTCATAGCTAAATATTGAGCCATTTTCTCAGCCTGCTTACCAGTGCAGCTTTTAGTATATCTTGAAGAAAATAATGATATAAAGTATCCTTAATGTCATTCACAACATGAAATACAGTATGTGGGAATTAAACAGATATATCAGGAGACAGTGTTTGGTCCTTCTATTGTTTAAGCTTTAACTAAACTAAAACCTATATTTGCTAGGACTTCTGATTACTAGTCTTCATGAATGTGATATCTGAGAAGATCAGAAAACATGGTTTGCCTGTCCATTGCATCTCATCAAAGTCAAATTATGAAGTCTAATTTCTGAAAGGAAGATATTTTAATAGTGGTAATTACTGTTCTGGTGAAACATTGAGGCTGGAAACAGCTGAATTATGTCAATTAAAACCCTCAGTTAACTTCTATTAGGGAATAATTTAAAACAACAGTAGTAGTGCATTATCCTTTAGTTTGTGAACGCACATAATTCTTGCTATCATTGAATGACAGATAAGCATGGACCAGTTGGAAAATACCACAAAGGGAGGTCTTTTAAATGTTCAGATTTGCCTTAATGAGTTTATATAAAGTCTGCTAAAAACCTCCTGCAATTGATACGGCCCTCAACAGTAATATTTATGTAGTGTAATTAGAGTCTTTGTTAGGGATCCCATTATTGTTCACAGTGTAATTAGACTTATAATCTAGTAAATGTGACATACTGCAATGTTCTGCTTTGTAAACATTATTGACTCCATTTTAAGACTGAGTTTGCCTCATACCAACAAATAAAAAAAAATCATGGCCTCATAAAACCTTCTAATTATTTAGATGTGCACTCTGTGGGTTTCTGATGCAGTCAAAGTTGAGACTGAACCAAGGTGAATATTGAGCACAGGTGCAAGCTTCGGTGCAGGTGACTTGCCAACCTCCTTTACACCTCAGCTGGCTGCTTAAATCTCACTAATTTAAGGGGGAAAAGATGCAAATCAGAACAGCTTTTTAACCTCATTAGCACAGTCATTCATATTGTGCTTCTGCCTTATGTTTTATGTTTCTAGATAGTAACAACCAGCTATTGATCTGTTGATAATCCTCTATAGCCATGTATGTGTATAGATCAGTTAGTTTATCACTCATGGGAGGTAACTGAAAATGGACTTGGCTAAACAGTTCTTTTAGAGTTGAATTTAATTTTTTGCGAGTCTTGTATCCTAAATGATCAAGAATTTGGATACTGGATTGTTTAAGCAGTAAGCAGAATGGGCCATTGCTAAAAATGTGGGCTTATTTTATGTTGTTAAAGACCTTTAGTACAACTGCTGTCTTGGTGTAACTACTTGTATCATTAATGTTTTTTCCACTCAAATAATGAAATGATCCAAGTCCCTCAGGCTCTGCTCTTTTGAGACCTGTGTGTGCTACATGAATTGAGAGGACAGCCTGCTTCTGTTCGTTAGTCTGTAAGAACACTTGTCCTTGTCTCTCTCTCTCTCTGCAGTGGTCTTTGTTAGTCAAAATATCTTACAGTTCTGGTAGTAATTTTTGAAGAGTACAAAATGAGTGCTCTCAGCAATGAGAACAGGTTCCCAGATAGGAGGCTTTTGGGAGATAAACTTTGCTTTTATTGGAAATAGCGAGATGCTTTCTGTGCTGCAGTCACTGTACAAACAGTGCAAACGCCAGGTGCTGGTAGAGCATCTGTAGTCTGGGTAGCTTGCTCTAATTGCAGTCTCTCACTGTGAAAACTTTCCCACAGCTGTGCCAGCAAACATCGCAGACCTGAGAAACATAGAAGTGCTCAACTTTTTCAACAACCAGATTGAGGAGCTGCCTACACAGATAAGCAGCCTTCAGAAGCTCAAACACCTGAACCTTGGGTGCGTATCTTAATGCAAAACGTTGCTGTAATAGAGGTGCTATCAAATGTCATCGCAACCGAATTGAACCTGGAACTTCTTAATTTTTCATAGTAAAGTTTCTTATTGAAAATGGTTTTGAGGGTAACCTGGGAAGTAGGGCTTCAGAGTGTTTAGCTAATGTCCTGGACAAACAGAAACTTAAGTGATCACACACTCTGGTATAACCATTTAAGGACAACAGCAGTTCATATTCATCAAATACTGTAGTCAAACTAAACAATTTGAACAAACTGACTTTTACTTCTTTAGCAACTGCCTCTTAGTTCTCTGGTTACTGCATAAGAATCAAGCTCTATTTCCCGTTCTGATTTTTTTTAAAAATTCCATTTTAATTTAGGGTTTTAATTCCAAATTTTCAAATTTGGATTTATAGACATTTCAGTTTATATTAAACCTGTAAAAGAAGCAGCCCATCTTTGATGTGGTGTGCATTTAGTTCAGAGAACTAGTATTGACTGAATTTGAGCCGGGGTGTTTCTGTTAAGTGTTCAGATTCTGTATTCCGGTAGAGTTGGTGATACTTTATAATAACTACAGTTGCTGAGGGCTTTCTTGAATTATTAAGAAAACAAATGTGAAGCATAAGACCTTCTTAAAATTAAATGGGCATATTAAAGTGTAACTATTTAGGAACACACTGGTAGGCGTAAGCTTTAGCATTATAGGCTTCTCATAGAAAGAATGTTTGTATTTTATGAATTCCAACTTCTAAACACATTAAACTGAGTATTTTTTACTCTTCAAAATACCAAATTATTTTGACTAGGCTCTGTGTATTCTGCTTTAGATACTTTTGTAAAATGCTGATAATTGAATTGCATCTTGAGCTGTTGGAATGACAATAAATGTTCTAATGATGATCTGTCTTCCCTGGTCTTTTTTTTTTTTTTTGATCACACTAGATCTCTAGCTTTCCTTAGTATCTGTTTGAACCTAGAAAAAAACCCCTGCTTTTCAGAGCAAATATGAATCAGGATTCTATGTATTTTGGGGTTAGAGCCATATTTTTGGAATGACATATAGAGGTGTTGCAGCATATGAAGGAAGAAGTTGGGCACTTCTCATGGATTAAAGCAGTGACAATTGTTAATATAGTTTAAATACTAGTCTGCATTAATGAAAAAAATGTTGTGCAAAAGACTACTTGGTGTTAGGACCAGATATTCAGGTCTGGAACCATAGTTGGAACCATCACGTGTCATGTGGCCTAAAATCTTGGAGATTAAACGTTCTTCCTTCTTAATCCCCTCCATACACATAATATTCCAGGCACAGGATTTACCTCCCAATTTTAGCTCTGCAAAATGGGTTCTGCTTTGGATGTCCTTCGAGTCAGTGAAGAGGAAACTTTTCTGCCCTAGTAGGTTTTTCAGGAAGCAGCCCAGAAACCCTCTTGTCATCTGCAGTGCACGTGTTAGAGGGCTTCAGAACAGCCCCCTAGGGGAGAAAGGAACCTTGAATAAGAGCAGAGAGTATTTTTGGGAGGGTTTTGTCATGGAAGGGTCAAGTGGTGTGGAAAGAGGGAAGGTGTACTGCTGCACTGAAAGCTTAAAAATATAGCATTTGGAAGGCAGGTGAGGTACAAGTTCAAACACTGAACTTCTGCAGGGACGAATAGTGCTGGGCAGCAACTTTGAGCTGGTTCTCTTTCCATGCCAGAGAATAGATACCGTTCTGCCTCTTGTCAGTAGGGAGAACATTCTTTACCACCCTGTTCCTTGCTTGCAGAAGAGAAGGCTGTTAGGGCAACTTCATAAAAACCCCTTTTCACTAGTGGAAAACAAGCTGCTTTCTTTAGTCCTGTTTGACATAAAGACCAATTTTTAAAAGAGTGACAACTCTAGTAGCAATAGAGGAGAATGCCTTTCTATATTTTAATTGCTACTACTACAACAGCAATACAAGCTGTATGCCCATGATGGGACTTCTTATGGGGGATGAGGAGGAAGAGGGATTTAATCTAGAGTTTAGCTACAGAGAGCTGATCTCTACAGGTTCTTGTTTTGTTGAGGCTGGCTTATGCAGAAGGGGTACAGAAAAGTGAGGTTATTTTCTGAGTTTGTGAAAGAAATGGTATATGTGCTTCTCTTGCCTTTGCTTACATGGTTATGTAGTCTTATTTTTGGTTGCGCAACTTTGTCAGTACTTTGACTTGAGCTTTTATAGTTTTAAGTGTTAGATCAGGCTTCATACGTTCATAACATCTCTTGACTTCAGTTGTGACTCTTCTTTATCACTTTTGCATCAAAAAGAGAATCAAATTCAGAATATGTTTAGAGGCAACATCTGAAAGGTCATGTTTGTTTCCTGTCATCACGTAAGAATAAAATCCTGTTCTTTACAGTAGATACTGGTGCAGGCTCTTTCTGAAGGTGCCTCTCTTCTCTGTTCTGCTTTCAAACCCACGTGACAACCAAAGCAAGATCCATGCACTCAAGGTGTATATTTGCTGTACATACAATAGGGACAGTATGAATAAGAAGCTGCTAGGTAGGTTTTTTCTGTTCATATGATAAACAGCCGTAGACAAATAGTTCATACAAAAACCATAAGGTTCTGTGAAGATATCTCCAGCCACATGCCTGCCTGCATTGTTGCAGCAGCTCTAGTGATTATCTGGATCACCCTGTTCAAGCTCTTTGAGATCAGAGAAAAGTTACCATTTTCTCCACCTTCTCTGCTCCAGGTTATCAGAGAAATCTCTTCCATTAGATTTCCTCTTGTTGTTCTGGCTGTTGCCAGTGGGATCTGCTGTCCTAAACCCTCTTGAGGCTGACTGATTGAGCTATATTTAGATTAAGCCTCATCAGTCACAGGACTGACATTTTATTTACTTCATGCTCCATGTGCATCAATAGTTTTGTAGTGACACAGATTTGCTGTTCTTAAGAAGAGGTTTGAACAGCAGTTATCAATGAACATAAATACTGTGCAGTTGAGGTATTCCCCTTTGTATTTGGTACTGTGGTGAAGAACTACATGGCAGAATGACATATGGTCAAGATGATGTGCAAAAGGGTCGTTTGTAGTTTAGCCAGAAGTCATTACCAAGGACCAGCTTTCTCCATGGAACACTGTTTAAGCTGAGGATGACACTGTGACACCTCTCTCCCTTGTTCTTTTATGTTTTGGGTGTGGCTGCTGATTGACATAACAGACAGAATCCCTTGAGCATGCGTAAATTTTGAGTATATTTATGGGAAGGAGAGATTAAAAAAAATCTGCATTGCAAAAAGCTTCCTCAGTATCTTGGAGCATCAAACCCTTTTTAAAACAAGAGGAATCTTGGCATAAACTACATTTTTAAAGGAAAAAAACAAACAAAATCCTTGTGACCTGTATTATTCCTATTAGGTGAAGTGAATACTGATGTCATATTCTTTATTTTTTCTCTTTACTTACAGCATGAACAGGTTAAACACCTTGCCAAGGGGATTTGGCTCTTTACCAGCCCTAGAAGTTCTTGACTTGACTTACAACAACTTAAATGAAAATTCCCTACCAGGAAACTTCTTCTATCTGAGTAAGAAACTTTTCTAAAACTCTACAAATCTTTGTGATATGGCGCTTTGCTTTCTGCAGTTGGAATTTATTTGCTGGAGACCAAAATACAACAGATTTTTTTCTGATAAATATTTATGTTTTTCTTTTAATATATCTTGAGTATTTCTACATTGCACAGTAGTATTTATCACTGTATTTATACAGTCAGCTGACACCTTTGGACATGAGGAGACTTGCTTAGTAATGGTATATTAGTTTTCTTCTGAGTAATATTTCCTTGGGTCCCGTACTCAGTTAAAACTTAAAGCTTCATGGAGGGTTGCAAGCCTCAGAGGAGAATAAACTGTTTTGCAACACGACTGTTGTGTGTTGAGTGTGAAAACAAATGTATTCTTGGTGGTTCATTACTGAAATAGTTTTAACAGCATGTGGATGTTGAGGTGTCCAGTACGTTAAAACATATGCTAAGGTTACAAAGCTTGGCAGAGAATGGTAGAGCTAAGCTGACCTTTGCATATGTTAAAAATATATAGCCAGAGAGTTGACAGAAAGGTACTGTAATGCATATGTGCAAAAGGGCTGCTTTATGGTTGCCTAAGCAACTTGAATTCTGGCACTTTCTGGATTTCAGTGATTCTGCTTTTCCGTGTACTGTGCTGTGCTGTGCTGAAGTGGCTTCAGGATCAGTGCATTCAGCATCAAAGTGACAGGCGAGGGGAGAGAAGGAGTGCTGCTCTCTGAGGGATGTTATGATTATAACCTGGCACAGGGAAATCTTTAAGTCAGCATTATTAAAAATGGTCACATTTAGTGAAATGAGAAGAGGAGGAGTAAACTACGTAAGACAAATGGGATCTCCTCTGGTGGGAAGGAGAGGTTTTGCTGATCTGACCACCTTCTCTCCTGCTGCACCTGACAGTTCTTTGTGAGTCTCCATTTTAATTCCTTTTTTCCAACTGTCATGTATGCTCATTCAATAATAGCAAGCTCCATAGTTGTGCTAGGTCATCTTTTTTTGGTGAATTTCATTGAGACTTCACATGGAAATTACAAATTACACAGTTTGAGTCTTCTGTATTTCATTTCAGGTCTCTTTCCCAGTGTGATTTGTATAGAGTTTAACATAAATGTGTATTTGTCAGAAAAACTCAGAATTTTTTTTTAGTGTTTGTTTAGGATGCAAATTGATATAATAAATAAGAATCGGGGGTAATAAAGAATAATGACTTTATTCTCATGTCTGAACATTCATACTGTTTGCAAGAAGCTGTCAGAGTCTACTATTGCAGGAATTGTTAATTGTGCCAGTCCTTTTGAATATAGATGTTTTCCTGAACTCACCAACAATATAATAAGCCAGTAAATCTAAGTTTGACCTGCTTGTTATTATTGTGAGCCCTGGGTATGTCAAAGGCTTTTCACCAAGTCAGGGTTATTAATCAAACTTGACTCCTTTTTATTGATTAGACCTCAAATGGTTGGGTTATATGCCACCCTGTTTATATATTGCTATTTAATTTGCAGCCACCCTTCGTGCACTCTATCTAAGTGACAACGATTTTGAAATCCTGCCTCCAGATATTGGGAAGCTCACAAAGTTGCAGATAGTAAGTAATTTATCTAAATTCTTGGAAAATCAATTCACTTTTGCAACACTTGTAGGAATAGAATCCAGTCAATTTGAGGAGTAGTAGGGTATGTTTGCAGGAATAGACCACTACACCTGGAACTCTTTCTTGTTTACCAGAAGACACTTGTAAATAAATTGGAAGAATTGAGTATTCAGGAGAAAGGTGGGGGCAGAGGGAGTAGAGTTCTCTTTTGGGCTGCTTTATGGTAACTGAAAATTGTTCTGACTGAATTTATATTTGCTCTTAGCTGAGTCTTAGAGACAATGACCTGATATCACTGCCTAAAGAAATTGGTGAGCTCACCCAGCTTAAGGAACTGCATATCCAGGGAAATCGTCTTACTGTGCTGCCCCCAGAACTGGGTAAGATTATGGATGATCATTTATGTATTTGACTAATAATGATGATGATGAACTGTATTTCCTCTGAAATGATTATGCTTAAGTCATCATATGTGCTAATATTTACTTTCCCCTGAGAAACACTCACTTTTTCACTCCTCCTGGATATGCAGAAGGAGCCAGAAGATGATGTGTATTTGGTTTGATTATTTTTTAACATGTTGTGTTTTTCTTGTGCATTAGTACACCTGATTGCCAATTTGTGTATAGCACCTTGCTTTTTATATAATATATCATAAATACTGGGTCAGCAAACCCATTCTTATCTCTGACTGGGTTTTGAGAACACTGTTTAGATTAGCCAAAATTATATTAAGCAAAAATGACAGTAGCATAAGTGGCTTTGTAGTGACTGTGCCTATACAAAGTGGAAATGTGACTAACTAGAGTGAAATATAGCTTAATTAAAGGATTTTTTTTGTTTTTCAGTTTGATAGCCTACCTTTCTTAGGAAGTTAACAGCTCTTTAACGTAAAGCAATGGAGCTGGTTGATTTAATTTGAATTTGTGATGGTGTCCATTTAAATACAGTTATAGGTGGTTTCTTTCAACCTATGAAGTAAGAGCTTTTCTTTAAAACTGAAGTATTGATTTTACTGAATTTGCATTGCAGTGTTCCATTTTATGTGAGGGGCATTGTTCCTGTTTGTCCCAAGCCAAGAATTGGTTTCTGATCCTAAAATCCTTAAAATGGTTTTCATTGGGAATAATGTAGTTATGTCAATTACCTGGTTTTGAAACACCTGTTACACAGGGTCTGTTCCTTCTGTCTTGTTATTGTGGACTGTTATATGGGGAAGCTTCTTCGCTTCTACTGATACCTTCCGCATAATAGTTCCCAAAACTCAGAAGGATAGTGACTGAAGTTAGCCTGATAAGGTAAAATTATATGTTTTTGTTAGAACTTGCTTTGACCCATTGACCCTGTGTGCTTAAATGTGACAGTCTGCAGTGAAGCTTTTGGTGTTATACAGCAGTGTCTGCTTTTCTTCTGTGAATTGGGGGAAGATGTTTACTTTGCCTCTTATTTGTTTGCACACTGTGGGGGTTTTTGCCTTTTCCCCTCACCACTATTGGATGAAAGTTGCTCTCTTTAATTTCAGATGTTTATTTCTTGACACAGGTATACTTTCTCTAGCTTTCTGTCAAAGTCATATTTATTTATTAAGTCTCTTTCAATAGCAATAACATTTCAGAAGCATGTAGTGTCTGTAAATGGACTTTTCTGTAGATTCCTAAATTAGTGCTTTTGGAGTTTTTTTCAGAAAGTGGAAGATGAATGGTGCACTGAGTCTAACCACATTCTTTGGCTAATTAAATGTTCTAAACATGCTACTGCCTTGAAAGCATAGCAACAAATCATCATTTAACGGTTTTACTATCAAAAAGCACCCCAATTAGAAATGATTGAAACAAAATTCTCAGTATTTATTTTGTATTGACCTGCAAAATTCAGGATGGCCAAGGGAAATTTTTTTTTCCTTTTAGTTAGCATTTCTTTGTATTACAGAGCAATGTCACAATCTGGTAGAAAAAGAACTTGTAATTTTGCCCCAGTTGATAAAGGTGAGGTGCACTGACATAGCTAAGTCCTTGTTACCTCTGTTCTTTATTGTTCAAAAGGTATTTTATAAATCCTGCTTTTCTTTTCATATATTAATTTATCAGTGTTTCATTCTGTGGTCTCACAGAAGATCCTTGTTTGTGCTCACTTGCCATTAATTTCTATTGTGGTCTATGCCATGGATAATGCTAGAACTATCTCAAATGTTTAAAATAGGTTTTGGGGTATATTTCCAGAGAGCATTACGCCAAAGTCTAGATTTGTAACTTGTGCAACTTCCAGGCATATTTACTATGAAAAGCAATGTTCTTGCTTGTTTATTAAGCATCTAGGCACTCATGTAGGGAATGGAGCACCAGACGAGGGTTTGGAAGGCTTGTTTGAGATCAGGGAACAGGCCATAGGCAAGAGTGAATCTTTGCAGCCCTGTTTTCCTTCTGTAAACTAGGGCAGTTTAGAGAAACACCCCTTTGCAGACAGTTTTAAAGTCTGCCAATGAAAGGTGGTATGAGTGGGTTACAACCTATTGTGTGGACTGCTAATGCCATAGGCACCATCTGAGGGAGAACCAACTTTATCTGCTGGCCAAGTTCTCCCTCCTAAATTTTTAAAATTGAATAATAATGTACTCAGAACTATTCAAATACTTTTTTGTGTGTGTGTCGGATAAATAGCTTTTCAATGAGCAGGTCCTATTTCCATTAATTGGAGCTGCTGCTGTTCCATTAAAAGTAAACAATCTTTTCTGTCTCATTATCACTTTCATAATTAAAGGTGCTGAAGGCTTTTGACTGGCTTAATTCAGGCCCTGGTGGACAGCAGTGAGTCATTGGATGTTCATTTACCAGGGAGATGGGCACAACTGAATGATGAGAAGGATGTGTGTGTTACATTAAACTGTTTTTTAAAGGTAATGGGAATAAGTGCAGAAGAAGGAGTGGAGAATAGAGTATGAAAAAAGGCCACAGGCAGGCCTTGGGGTCACAACTCTGAAATGGAGATACCAATAAATAATCCCCTACCGTCTGCCTGTAATGTCACCTGGTGTCATTGAGTGTGGCATCAGTAAAGGTCTGGGGGAGATTGCTATTATCCTCCATTGTGTTTAGCAGAGAATACCTACTGCTAATTTAAGAAAAATATTCCTGCCCAGGAGGAAATGAGAGGACTGAAAGAGTGCACTGGTCCTTGAGTGAGGTGCTTTTCTGTAAATACAGTATGTGTGAGTGATGAACACAGGAAATGGCCGGGAGTAGGTGGGTGGAATTTGCAGCTTGTTTTTATCATTTGTCTCTCAAAACCCCATTCATGAGAAATGGTGGTGGGCAGTCATATATAAACTTTAAAGAGGCGCTGGCATTTTTTTCCCTAGCATTTAAAAGGTTATGTG
Organism: Acanthiza pusilla; assembly: GCA_036630365.1. Classification (NCBI taxonomy): domain Eukaryota; kingdom Metazoa; phylum Chordata; class Aves; order Passeriformes; family Acanthizidae; genus Acanthiza; species Acanthiza pusilla. The sequence goes on along the minus strand of JAXCHO010000073.1, from coordinate 33,475,154 downwards.
CTGCATTGCGAGACAAATAAATCATGATTCACTGCAACAACAGAGTTGCAGTCAGTTATATAAATTGCCAAGGAGGCACTAAATCTGTCGCTTTGTGTGTTCTGACCATTTAACAATGAGAACAGTTTGGAAAGAAAGACTAGAAACAAGAACCACATAAAATGGTAGATGCAATTAGTAACATCAGTGATGGTGTTTTTAAGTTTTTTGTTTTTTCATCTGGGTGGGTCCATATGTGCCACATAAATGATTTTCTCAGCAGAATTAGGAGCATAAGAGTAGTATAATATGGTGCAGAGTAGTCACGAAGATGTAGCTAAATAGCCACCCAGAAAATATAACTAGCTTATCTGTAGGTTTGCATTTTTGATGTGCAAGCAAATGGTATGATTTTTAAAGCCCAGATTCTAATGTTGCCTGTGTGCACTATCCTGCTGCCAACACATGTGTGTGCACATGCAGTTTGCTCATGTTTATGCCTCTGGAAGAACAGTGGTTTCTAAGAATACATTCCAAATTACCATCCTTCTTTTTCAAAATTGAATGTGGCATCAATTGCTTGTAAGTTGCTGTTCAGTACTGTTCTAGTTTATTAAATAATTTCCTCAGGTAAAGCGTGACACTATCAAAATTGTAAAGTTAGTACATACTGGAAAAGTGAAAAATTCAAGCCTTTTGAAACAGCAAAAAATCTTGTTGGAATATGTAGCCATGTTCCTTTTTAAGGAACATGAAGCATTTTGTAAATTTGATCTGTATGTCAGAATAGCTAAGTAATTGTTTCATAATTTTTTAGTTTCGAACAGCTAAATTGCCTTCTGTGGATAAAGGATTGGCTTTAAGTACAAAGTTCAAGGAATTGTGCCAAAAGTCTCAATATTTCCATCACAGGAAGACCTTTTAAAATTTAGGCTTTTGAAATGACTCTAGAATTTGTGAAGTAATATTATATTACGCAAAGTAGTGGCTGCAGTTGTTTGTTCAAGTAAATATTAATCGAAATAGACGTTTGCTTAGGTAATTATAACAGACGTATGCAAACATAAGAATCACTTACTTTACAAAAGATATTCCTTTTCCAAATACAGTTGACGTAAATGCTAAACTTTTCTTGTTTTAGTATAAACTGTCACTGCACCCTGCCTGTATCACAACACAGCACTGCTCACACCTACAGTACAGGTCGTTGGTGCTTGTTGGAAGCCTGAACACTGGGGCCCTTTGGACAACAGTTCTGAGCACTAGAACAATTAATTGATACCTTACAATTTCAAAAAAAGACATGTTTCTACATTTGGAACTAAGGTAAAGGTGAATAAACAAAACAACTTGTTTTCTAGGACTGCTGATATAGCAGTTATCGGTCAAGAAACAATAAAAAACATGTATGTTGCAAGATAGGTTATGGAGAGATTATTTATGTAGAAAAGCTTCTCTGAAAATCTGTGCATATTCTAATTGTGATTCTCATTTGAGGTTTAAGCTAAAAAAAGAATAAAAAAGCCAAAACCACTACACCCTACACCTCACCACTTGTTGTGTAGTTGGAAACCAGGCTGAATGCAAAGTACTTGATGTACACTGCTGTAATTCTTGCCAAACTTTTCAAGATTCAGATTTGATCTTGCATTAGTTTTTAAAATATGCAAGTTTTACAGTCACTTCTCAGATGACTACAGTGTGTGTGGGGGTTCTCCTCATGTTGACTGTACTCTGATTATAAGTACCATCAACATAATAATGATGTTTCTGTCAGCAGATACTTCATCTGTTGTGTCAGAGCTGTAGTAGGTAAGAGTACTGTAATTAGAGCCAGTCTGAGCAAATGTTGCATTTGTTGTTATATTTGGTTCATTTTCTGCATTTCATAGTGCTTAAAAGTGGTTTCGCTCTTCTGAATACTTGGCAACTTGTGTTTGAATGGAAGTTTCAAAGGTGCAGGGCAAAAGCAATACAGTGAATCTCTTTTGAAGTCATTTTTTAAAATTAACTAGGTTTTGGTCTGATAGGGACCCTTCAAAGAGAGAATGCTCTGTTGAATTCCCATGTAATTGAGAATCTCAGGGGAGTTTCTGATGCTGGAAAAAAATGTGCAATATATTTCAAAATAAATTGGGATGCTGATCCTGTAAGCCTGTAATACTTCCTGTGCCATTAAAGTGTCTTTGATGTTAAACTACTTTGACATCACGTTAATTTCCTTTGTTCCAAAACCCATCTGCTGCGTAGTGCGTTTCTTGGGCTTCTTCACTGGGAACACTTAGCAGTGACTGTTGGTTTGCCCCTTGGGATCCCAGTCAGCACTGGACATTTGTTACACAGAGCAGTGAAGGAAATGGTATTTCCAGCACGTGTCACCTTTCAAAGAAAGAAATTAGTGAAACTTAGCAGTACTTGTAGGTCTTGTAGTAAATGGTCTCACTCTTACGTGAGGAATGTGGGAGAAATTAATTTAATCAAGTCATAAATAAATGATTTTAGAATATATTTTTAAAATACATTTTTATGTAATTTCTTGGATTTTTTTAAAATGCTCTTTCTTCTGCCTGTTCTCTTAGCTACCAAGACAAGTGTAGCAGCTGGGCTGGTTGCCCTGGTACCTGAAAGCTGTGTGTGGTGGAGTTCAGCTGTTGAAACAGCCTGATTTGTCATGTGGCACCACAAGCCATTAGCAGAGTGTTGTTAGGTGAGGAGTACCTCGTGTGCTGCACTGAATAAGTTCCTGTTTTATGCCTTTAATCTGTGAATGTTATTGTTATTTACTCTTTCTATTAGTTGTCCTGGTAAGGGCTGGTTTGTTGTGTGTTGCAATGGTAGAAGTTTCAGGGCTCTCGCCGTTTTCCCAGAGAGTTAACCGCTCGTCCTGTCACCTAAATATGGAAATGCAAGTTTGCCCAGTCAGGTTAGGTCTATAATCTGCCTGTATTTAATACCTGAAGTGTGGTTTAAGGTAGTAGTTCAGCATTTCATCCATCCCCTTCACTTTCCCAGGCTTCATCTTTAGTCCTGGCACATTCTGAAGCGTCAGATTTCCCATTACATTTTGGTATAAAGATTCTGGCTGACCTTTGCTTTGATGCTGGAATTTTGTATAAATATCTCAGGACTACATTCACTTTGTTTTAAACTCTCTCCTATGAAATGTGCTGGAGGGTAAAACTCTCTCCCCATACAATTGTAATAGCTGTAGCTGCGGCCATACCAGTTTGCCCTGTATCACTTCACATTTACATCAAGGGTAAAGAATTCAACATGTAGTTGCTTTTACTTTATTTATTTCAGTTGTCTTCCTTTTACTAAGAGTTGAAGCAAATGGAGTAGCTATTATGGGATCACAGTATATTCAGACTTTTTTTAACCTATCAAAGTGAGTGAGTGGACACTTGGCTGCTGATCCTCGTTCACTCCATGAGAAGAAAGCACAGGTGCTCTTTCTCCCTTGTAGATGGCCAGAGGGAGCAGCAGTGTTTTAGAACTAAGTCAGCTTAGTTTAGCACTGAAATAAAAAATGTATTCTGACAGTGATGAACCCTTAGAACAAGACACAACTGGCAGAGTCTCCATCTCCTGATGTTTTTCAGAGCAGATGTTTTTCTGTTTGAAATGTCTTTGTAAGCTCTTCAATTATTGAACTGACACAGAGAACTACTGTTAGATGTAGTCAGGTGAATGCTGAAGTTGGGGTCTCATCTCTGAACTCATTACTGGAAATTACCATTTACATCCAAGTTCTTGTTATATGTACTATTTTATGTCCCTGAAAGTAATTGTAAAACTGAGGCTGGACTTAGGCTTCAGTGTTTGGCTTTTAGATTGCTCCCTTAGACTTCTCCTACTCTGGGGCTTCCTGTCTAACACTCACAGGTGAGGTTGCAGGCATTCCCATCTGTGCAGTTAGGAAAGGAGCCAGGGGAAGACTTCCAGCCTGCTTCTGTCTGATGGATGCTCTGGAGTATCTCATTTATTTTGCATGTACTGGATCTGATTTCTTGTTATCTGAGATTTGAACCATTCCCGTATTATGCAGAACCACCACAGATGCTATTTCAGAGTTCTCTGAGGTGCCGGTGACTTTTAGTGATACTGTTAGACCTCCATAAGAATGTAGGGTGAGAGGGCAAAAGTATTTCTGGGATTGATCTTTTGGAGGCATTTCAGTCTAGGTTTAGATTTACTAAACCTAGTTGTTCTCTCAATGCATAGAAGCTCATCAGTAAGCAAATTGGTATTTTTGACATATGCTATGGAGATGCAGATTTGTTTATCATACTGCACATTTCCATGAGTATTTCTGCTGGTTCCAAAGAGATTGAGTCACACTTCACTTAGGTACAAGAAGACTTTGCTCTTTGTTGTCTTACTGCTCCTTTATAAATACTGTTTAAATCTACTGTCTTCTGTTACTAATCCTTCAAAAGTGATAGAAGTCTTCAAAGCAGAGATGATCTTACTTGTTTATAGGAGTTACTGGTACACGGCCTTACGTGTGCTTAAGATTGGGGTAAAAATCATTGGCTTTTGATAATACTTTATGGCATAGAAATCAGTATATATTTTCAATTTTTTTCATAGCTATTAAGATGTTATTCACAATTAATTTCTTTGGTATCCTTTTATGACATAATAGTCATGATATTTCTTCCACCTCCACACTTAAAACAATCTCTGTCTCTGTTGAGACGAAGCAAATGCCACAAAAGTAATAAAAATTATAAGCCCTGTAGTGTAAAGCAAATCTAAAACAAACCAGAATAGACATATTTTTACGTACAACCTAAGTTTAAATATAGTGCAGTGAATTGATCCCTTACTTAGTATTTAATAAAATAGGATTCAAAGGTATTTATATCTAAATAAATTGCTAAAACTAATTTTGTTCCTCATGTCATATGTACGACAGACAGTAAGTCCTTTGTGTTGTAAAGAGAAAGAACATTTAAATTGCAGTCTTAAGAGGAATCACTAAAAGGGATGTGTTACAGCTTGAGGACTCTCCTTGAGGTCAGTGAGGCAGAGTGTATGGGCTGGGAGGTGAGTCAGAGTGTCAACAGGACACAGATGTGAAACTCAACAGTATACAGGCTAAAAATTATATCCATTGATTTTAATGAAGCTCCACTGGGGATGCATTTAACCGTTACAAAGAGCGTTGATCTGGCATTTTACAGCTAGGATTATGTTTCTTATGCTGAATGCCAATGTTCAGTTCTCAAATGTCAGAGTTGTTTAATTACTTAATTTCACCTTTTAATTTTTGAAAGTATTTTAAGTGTTGCCAGGGGGCATTCAAGTAGAAAAGACAAGCCAGGTTTGTGTTCATTCTGTTTCCTTTTGTACATATTGAAGTAATGCCTTATTATAATACAGTAACACAGTAATACCTTACTGTACCTCCAATATATTATCCATTGGGTAAATATTACACACTTTGTAGATCATACATCACACGAGGATGAGGGGCTTGTAGTTGTATATAAGGGCTGCCTGCAGGCTGGATCTACTGGACAGGAGTAGCCTGGGAAGTCTGAAGGCACCCTTGGCCAAAGTGATAAGGTAGTATTATTACTGGCTCTGACGCTCTCTGCAAACACAACTGTGGGAGGCAGCATTTTATTTTCTGTTATGAGTTCTTTTCTGACCTTTGCAGGCATTTGAGGAAAACATGAATGTTCACACAAACTACTTTTTATTTCAACAGTACTGCAGGAAAATAACAAGAAACATTAATGATGGTGCTTTGGCTCAAGTGCAGGATAGATCCATTGAGACAGGAAACTGTAGCTGCGTTCTGTTGCTTTAAATGTCTCTAAGAATGAGGTGTGCCCACTGTCACACGAGATGGTCCTTCTGAGCACCCATGGCTGTAGAAGCTCTGAATTTAAGCAGTGGTAAATGGTATTTTTAGTTAACGGATGGCCTAAGTTAGAATACATTAAAATTAAAAATATGCATGCTTTGATTTTGCACTTGAATTTTCAAGAGTTCTGGTGTAGGTCTATTTTTTGTAGCTCCCAGGTGGCAGCTAATGACAGTTTTGGGCAGTAGACAGTTTTCAGGTCTGCACAGCTTAGTAGTTGGGCATTAAGACCAATTAATTTTGTTTTGAGGTGGGATAAACAAAGAAGTTAAGTCACAGTGATCCAGTCAAACTTAAGGGTTCAGGATCACCTTAGATACAATGAGTGCTGAGACAGAAATAAAAATGCCAAGATCAGGCATTTCTAAGACCACACAGATGGCTGCTTTTAGAAGGCTTTTGGTCATTCAGTGCAGGTCATCCGCAGCAGTCAGCTGTTAGATCTCTGCCCTTCCCTTTTCCAGATTCTGTTCTCTTTTCAGTGTGCTCTTGCTGGTAGCAGCAGTGTCCACTTTTCAGTCTTCCTACTTGGAAATCTATGTTTACTCAAGATGGAGTAAAAAAATACCTGCTGGACTTAGAAATTAGAAGATTCTTTAAGCATGTTAAACCTGGGTTCTGGGGTGTCTGGTTTTGATTATTTATTAGAATAATTTTAGAAGCACGCAAAAATAATTTGAAAAACACTTCTGTGCCCTAGGAAAGGGGCTGTGCTGACTAGCCTTCAAGATAGCCTGCTCCTTCTTGCTTACCAGACGCATACGACTGTGATGCCTTTCGCTGGAGCTGATCTCTTTCACAATGACAAAATAGCAAGAGCCTTAAGTCCATAATGAAGAATACAATTTTAGTCAAACGATTATGCCAAATTACAGAAATGGTAAATATTTTTTAATAGGCAGATGTGCATGGAAAGAACAAAACAGCAATGACCAATGCAGTCTCCAATCCTAATGTATTTTGTGATTGAATCTTCAGTGCTGGAGTTTTACTAGCAGTAATTCTGTATTTTGCTTACTAAAAGTATCTGAGGGATTTGATGTGATCTTTGTAGCAGAACAGTATATAAATTTCTGAAAGCCCTGGGGATGGTGTTCTGCTGATGCTGCTGTTAGACAATATGCATGAACGCGCATCTGCCATGGCTTTTTCCCTGGCTCTAGTGCTGCAGGGACGGAATAACAGCGTTTTCTGGCATGGTGCTGCCATAAAAAAATCACCTAGGCAAGGAGACTTTTGGTGTGGGGGGATGGGTACACATGTTGAGGTGTTCAGGTGCTCGGCGCTCCTGTGGTGAGTCTGGTACCAGGGCAATTGCTTCAGGCCTTGATGGTCTTTTCCACGCTGCTGGATTTGTTTTGTGCACTGCAGCGCAAGGGTCCGTGCAATGCTCCTGGGTCCTTGGCTACCCCAGCATGTGCCATTCCTGAGATGTTACTGAGCCTTTTGGCCTTGTGCTTTGGACTCCTGGATGTCCTGCAGCAGGAGCAGAATTAAGTACGGCCTTGATTCATGGATTTTTTAGCTGTAAGCACAGAAGGGACACCAGGATATGGCCCCAAGCAATGTACAGTGATGCAGGAGTGACACATTTCCCTTCTGTCTCATTTTTAATTATGTGGCTTCTTTGTGCTCAAATGGCTTGCCTTGTGGCAGGAGGTGAGACTCCATTTCTTCCTTAGCTCTGATGAGGTGGTGCACTCTCCCTATAACTTCTTATCCTGCTTATTTTTCTGCCTATTTCTGTCCTTCATTTCCAGATGGAAATTTTGGTATCAAATGTGGAGGATTTTAAAGCATTGGTTGCCCTGTCCTTCCTGCCTTCTGTAGGGCAGCCCTCCTTCACTCACCTGCGTAGAACCTGATGCTTGCCATGAGGACAGACAAGTTGTTCCTTTTCTCACTTCCACCTTTGATTAAATTTTTCACTTAAAATCCCTAGGCTCTCGCTCCAGCTCTAGGTGGCCAGTGGGATGGGCTGCCAGGCCAGCTGCTGTTGGCAGGGCTCCCAGAAGGACGTCCTGGGCAGGGAGGGGTGGATCTTGGTGTGGATGCTGAATTTTTGTGTGCCCCACTTTCCTCTGTAATTAGATTAATTAGGCCCTTTGCCTCCCTCTTCCGTCTGAAGGTGAAAAGAAATATTTGTACCTGCCTCTCGTGTGTTTTGGGGAAAAATGGAAGACAGAGGTAAATAAAGCTATTATATTGGGATGGTGACTTACAGGTTATTCTGCTTGAGCAGTCCTGGTTTTGCTGTCAGATTTCTTCTTCTTTCTGGCTGCAGTAGGCTAGTAATTATTACAATTAATTACATTTAAATGGGCCATGTGATATTTGAAATGGAAGTGGGCACACTGTGCTGTGGGAATGGAAATGTGCAGCAGCCTTCCCTGGATGGTAAATTTCTGACACAGCTTGGGACTAGAGGGTTCAGCTGAGACCCCAGATACTGAGATTTTGGGCATATGTAAATCATTCCTATAAGCAGCATTGAACTTGACTGTAATGGGGCCAAGCTTGTCTCCCCAAATTTAACTGATTTTATTAGTTGTACACATACTGATCATTTCACCTTGATGCAACACCTACAGAGTGCTTACAGCACGGGTAGTTTGGAAGAGCAATATACAGGATTTTTTTGCAGGTAATAAAGTGGGAAATCAAATTTGCAATTGCAAAGCAAGCCCCTGAGTGCTACATGATGTTCCCGGTCAGAGGGTATGGCCTAATCGCCGCACTGGCCAGCTTCCCCAGCGGCCTCCCCGTGAGAGCTGGATGGCGAGAGCGCCAGCCCACGCCTTCAGCCAGCACAGATTTAGACACACTGCTTTCTAGCTTATTAGGTCCTCTTTGTCACAGCACTTAATCCTTTTTCCTGCTCCTTGTTAGAAGGGGGCTGCCGAGTCCCTTAATAAAGCAGCCGAGGCGCACTGAAGCGTGCGGCAGCGGGCGGCCGCGGCCTGACTGACGGCTGGGGGGGTGCTCCTGCCGCTGCCGCCTCAGCCCAGCCGCCACAGACAGCTGCCAGATGAGCTTGTTAAGGTAGCGGTGACTCCGGAATAGGCTGGGATGAGATGCTTGGCATCTTTTCACACCGTGTAATGGCCTGTCTTTAATTGTGTTAACCCCTTTTACAGAGAGGAGCACGCCGAGGATTAGCTGTCATGCAGAATGTGCAGCCAAAGTGGGCAGTGAGCACAGGGCTTGCAGCAGCTCCCCTTGCCTGCGCTTGCACAGCCTCTTTCATTTCGGAAAGCTGTGGTGTCAGGTTGATTTCAGATTTCACCAGCAGCTCGGTTCAGTCAGTCTTCAAAACCCTGTAAATATTTTTTGGTTTGTTCCCCATAGTTAAAGATTAATTTATCTTACTGTGGTTTAGCTATTGTAGATTTCTGGGGAGAGGGTAGGCCTCTCTTCATTGTAAAATTCACAAAAATTAATTGAAAATGTACCACAGATTTCTTAATGTAAACACAAGAAGATACTTCAATGGCCAGACTGTCCTGGAATTCCGCCCTTTGTATCCATAGTCATGAGGAGTTTCAGTGGAGCATGTACTATTTTGGGGTTGGATAGTAAATGTTTACAAAATGAACAAACGCAAAACCCCAAGCAAGCCCGTAATAGGTCTCTTATGTCTTCCTGTCAACACAATAGGTAAAACTGCCATGTTACAAGAATGGTGCTGTTGGTTTGCTTTTGTGAGTGTGTGTCAGTCTCACTGCAGATCAGAGTGGGATCTTGATGCAGATAACATGTTGGGCACTGGAAAGGCAAAAAGCCCCTTGAGCAGGGATTGAGGAATGTTTTCCAATTCTCATCAAAAAATCATTCTCCTTTCACTCCTGCAGGTCGTGGGTGGAGATAGTGAACAGGTGCACTATGAAGTCCCACTTAAAATGAATTTAATAAGTAAGTGGACAGAGTTCAACCCTGCTTTGTGGCGTGTAGGAGCACTGAAACAAATAGAGTGGAACTGCATCCATCGTGTTGGGAACTACTGTGTCCTTCTATTGCTCTTTGCTAAGACTGAAATATTTGCTTTTATTATGGTTCTACTCCCTGAAACGAATACGAAGCTTTTATATTCACAGCAAGGTATTTCTTGCAAATTTTTCATGTTTCAAATATTTTTCATATGCTGTTTTGTTTAATCTCTTTCAGGTAATTTGGATTTGACTGGTCAAAAACAAGTCTTCAAAGTAGAGAACAATCCTTGGGTTACCCCGATTGCTGACCAGTTCCAGCTGGGAGTTTCTCATGTTTTTGAATACATTCGTTCAGAAACATATAAATAGTAAGTATTACATTATATACTGTAGCTGTGTTGTTTGGTTTTTTTCCTTGTAGTGTGTTGGGCAAAGTGGTACCAGCTACACACATCTTTCATAATGCATGCAGTAACTTGGTATTCAGGACAAGTATGCAAGCCTCTACATTTATATTAAGGAATTTTGCCAAGAAGAAGGTAACTGTCATGTAGACAAGTTAGAAAAGCAGAAAGACTGTTTGATACTGTCCTGCATTTTTTGTTTATTTGTAAGAGCTGTTATGTAATATGAGCGATGTAAAAGAACAAGGGTTACAAGCCTTTTGAAAAGTACTAATTTTAAGGATGTTTGGTACGGCTTTATAGATTGAAATAGATATTTGTTAATGTTTTCAAATGCAGGTTGTTATGTTTTGACAGATATCCAGAATTCAAATCTTTTTTGATCTGGACTGATTTGCAAAAGTCTGCAACCTTAATAGTTCAAATACAGATACTAGTGCTTTCTTCAGCAATGTAAATGTGTGTGTTGGGGCTTCTCCATTTTAATGCAAGATTCCATGTACAAATGCTGAGCACTGGTTTAGGAAATAAGGTCTTTAATCATTCACTGAATTGAAATATTTATTTTATGTAAAAAATCTCCATGTTATTCTTTAGATGGGAAGTTATGTTTCAGTGTCTAGCAGCAATCTTGATGCTGTCTCCCTAGGAGCAGTAGGTAGTACAATGACAGTACAACCTCTGGATTGGAAAGCTAGTTTTCACATTCTGCCTTTATTTAAAAAATATATTTTAATAATTCAGAAGCATTTCTGACAACCTTTTATATGGTAGCTGTCTGAACAAAATTAGCAGAGAAGAGTATTCACAAGTGACAGTTGTGGGATTCCAATTAAGTAACAGAGATGTAAATTTCTATATGAAACTAAATGACCCAACAATGACTTTTGTAGGCCATTGTTCTTCATTTACAGAATTTTAAATGAAAAGAATCACAGATGGGAGAGTGGTTGCAAAAACTGTGTGTCTCAGAACTGATATTTATGCTGTAATACGTGTTCTCAAGACAGATTTATTCATAGATTTAAGTAGGCTACAACACCCTTCTTCCAGTAGTACTCTGTAGTACAGACGTGGTGTAGGGAAATTGCTGCCTATCTCCTTGTACCATCCCTTCCCCACTGTTCGTTGTGTAGCTGCATGTCAGTTTCTTGAGAATGTTTTGTAATTTTGGTTTATATTGTCAATTTTATATTTCTGTCTGCTGAGCAGTGTAGGTTAGAGACCCTCATGCACTTCTCACAGGAACCACTCTGGGCATCACGAAGACAGCAAAATCTTAAGGGCTGAAGTGCAGTTTTGAGAATTTGACCCATATTTGGTTTGTGGGGAAGGGGGTGAGGGGGAAGCTGTTGTTATGTATCTATAATTTTAAAAAGATTAAATTATACTCTGGCTATATTAAACTGCTCTGGCAGCTTTCCTTGCATGATCAAAATTGAGAAGAGGGTTCTGTAATTCATCAGTTTCCTCAGCTGTTGTTCTTTGTTCCAAGTCAGCCATATTATATTTGTTGTCTTGTTCTTTGCTGAGGTGTAGCAGTGTCTTGTTGGCTAATGGGCCAATTTTGATTTTGTCCACAGTAAATATCTGAAGCCTGTATAGTTAACAGTGTAAGCAGAATCAGATTCCTGTCATTAATAGGGAGAAAAATCAAATAATCTTTCTGTGGCTATTCCTGGTTTCTATTTTGATCTTAGAAGCTTGTTACATTAATGTGTCATAATTTTCAAAGTTTAGTGATGAAAACCAAATGCATGGAGATGTTAATAATGTGTCAGTTTTGGATTTTCAGCATATGACATTTTATATTTAAATCATAACTTAAAAGTATCAGTATAATTTTGTTAGAAACCAAGTAGTAACTCTTTTTTGAGTCTTGATTTTCCTTATTTCCCCTGCTATAAAGAGAGTTCATAGATTTTCCTACCAAAAAAGTATTGTCCTTTTTATTTTCTGTTTCCTCTAAATATATGATCTGAGAATCACTGGGATGCCATGTCCTAAAGATGTTTCTCTGTTTGCATTTGGTTTTAGGTGCTAAAACTCAAAAGCAGTGGCATGGTCTAGGTAGCAGGTCTAGTAGCATAATTGTGCACAAAAATAGATAAGCTGTACACTCAGAAGAAATTAAAACTGCTTTTTGTGGTGGAATTTTGATCTTTTCCTGCTAATGGCTATATAGCTTCTTTAACTGCCTTTTTCTTTCAGAGCCTATGAACAGGTACTGTGTCTTTTTCCCTATGAAGCAAATCACAAGGCTGATTTGTGAATTTAGTATTTTTCCCTGTTGGTATCTAAATAAGCAAAGTCAAGTTCTTGAATTTTTCTGTGTTTTATTGCACATCCTGCCAGAATTTTAAAAAAAAAGTCCAACATTTGATAGATCCAGACAGCTTAACTTTTACTGTGAGGCAAAGCAGTACAGTTAAATGAGTGATTGGATAGGATGCTGAGTAGCTAACCTCACTTGCAGCACTGAGGAGATAGAACATACATTAGCAGCTGACCATCAGACCAGTAAGTTTGCTTTCAGGTACTGGAAGATGTAGACTTTCATAAACCAGAATTTTGCATCTGTATGGCAGATGAATTTTGAGCTCTAGAGACAGTATTTGTTTCCCTATGCCCATTGCTTTTGCTAGCTAATTGGAAATACTGATTTTTCTTCGTTTTCAAGTTTAACATTGTCTAGACTAGCTAAGACAGTGAGGGCAGGCCCATAAAATCACAAGTGCCCAATTTCAGGTGCTCACCAAGTTACCTTTTCTCTGAGGGGGTTATGTTAATACATTTTATTTTGTGTTTGCAATGGCTAGAACTTCGTGTTTACTCAATTGCTGTTAGCTTAACCCAAAAGCAGTAACTCAGTAAGTCCTGGCAATGCACTCACTTACAGTCATTTAAATAAACATTGAGTTTTCTGCTGATGACTGGCACAAGCCATCACTGCGGTCAGTGTCAGAGATCTCCATTCAGATTCTGTGAGGTTGCACTTGAGAAGCAGCTACCAAATAGATCACAAACCTATTCTTTCTTTTGTGAAATGTACTGACTGTTTCAAGCATATTTAGTGAAAAATTACATCCCATTTTTAGCCTTGTCTTGGGATATTCATGCTCTTGTGATTAATTGATAAGTAAGGATGACACCCATGAGGGATGATTATGTCTAAAGATAAAATGTCATTTGTCTCGCATACTTTTACATTTCCACCCTCCTGTTTTACATGGTACTCACGCACCAAGTATAAAACTGGAATTGCACTTTACTTCGAAAGCATGTTAACCAGTAAGACCCTCAGATCAGCTCTTCTTACTTTGAAGCTTCTTGCATTTCCTTTAATTTCCTTACCTTTCATGAGAAATGGTGCCCGGTGATTTTTTTCAACCCCAATTTTTCAAGGAAGACTTGTGCTGACAAAAAGATGGGCCATATATTGTGGTGGAAAATGTGTGTGGAGGGGCTCTTAATTCTTAACAGGAAATTCAGCAGCTCTTGGCACTTTACTAGCTTTTGTTGGCTAAAATACGCCCACTGCACATATCATCCTGTGACAGCATCGTTTGGAAATAGGTCAGTTTGCCAAGTATATAATGATTCTTAATCTCTCACTGCTGTGTAACTTTCTGAAACTTTAGTAAGCTGAATTTTGGCTTTGATTCTATATATACTCGGGGGCTGCCATTAAACTCTCCATGTGATGTTATGATAGTGTTGAAAAGCAGTTGAAGAACTTTGTTAAACAGTGAAGAGTAATGGCAAGCTTGTCTCCTCAAAGGGCTTAACTAAATGTTTTATTTTTTTTTCATGCCTTTAGTCAACTTTCAGAGTGACCTTTATGTTGTAAGCACATTCTCAGAGGATCTTCTCTGTCTAGGATACTGACAAAGAGATGATGTATTGTGTGATTTAGTGGTCACATTGTACTTAGATAAGTGCAGACAGACATAAATGTTTGAAAGAAAACAATGAATTAAGCTCCTATGAGGAACAAAATTCTGCGGTGCTCCTTAGGATTTCTGTATGATAATTAGTGATTTGATTAAGATGAGATAAAGCTGAGATGTGCAATTGGTACCAGTGGGTGGGTTTGGTTGCTGGCATTTACAGCAAAGTTAGTCCAGAAAGCTGCTCTTTGGGTACATTTCTGGAATTAATCATGTGCTTTTCATCCATCTTCATGTGAAACTTGTACTTTGCATTTTTGTTTCTGTAACAGAAAGAATAGTGATTTTGATTTTACCACAACAGAGTCAGTTGTGGACATCAACACCTGATAGCATAATCCCAGCTAAAACAAAAGAAATTTCAGGGTTCTGAGTGCATTTTTACACTGCCCTTAAATGCAATGCGCTTTTAACACTTTATCTAATGATTGTTGTTTCCCTGTATGACCTCCGTATTCCAGTGAGGCAGAACTATGATAGAACAGTCACACCATTCGTAAGTCTCTAGAAAGGAGGTTTTCCCCACGAGGCAGTCAATTTGGAGTCAAGAGGCTCAACAAGATGTTTTGTGAAAGGAAGTAAGTTACACTTTTCACATTTCCATCAGGAAAGGTAGTAGAAGAGCAAGCCATTTTCAAGACTGACACATGAACTCTTAGCAGAGGAAATGGTTTGACAAATGCAGTGCTGAGCATATATCGCTTGGCAGCGTTGGAACATAGGTTTCCCTGGGCAGGCTGCTCTGTGCTAAACATCGTAATTGAAAACCCCATTTCATCGGTAGTGACAGTCTGGAAATATCCACTCTTGATTCAGCCCTCTGTGTGGAGGCAATCTCCCCAGCTTCTTGGGAATGAGTTGTTGTACTGAACCCCACTATTACGTAGCAGCTGCTCTCAGGGCAACAGACACAGGTCGTGAAGAAACAGATTCCTCTTCTGGGTTACATTAATGAAGAGTATTTCAGCATTTATTTTTAAGAACTAAAGGAGACTGGCAAGGTACTCAGAGTAGTGCTCTGGAATACAAATGGTATCTTGAAATAACTCATTATTTTATTCCACGTTTGTTAAGCCAGTTTAAGTTCAGCTGCGTGGTCGGTGCTGTCCAAGATGTAAAGGTGATGATTAGTAAAACTACCTGTCAAGGAGTGGGAAAGAGGTCAAATGACTGAAAAATCCATGTGTTGGTTCTTCATGGGAAGCATGCTGGGAAAGTGGGAGTTGCAAGCAGTTGATACATAGGCATCAGCAGGTGGAACTGATATGAAGAGTCCTGAAATGGTGTTACTTGTGCAGCACAGTCTAGGACCTGCAAGAATCCAATTTTTTTATGTTAGCACAAAAACCAGGAATATTTAAATTCTGTTTGTTGATGGTAAAAAGCCGGCAGCATAGAAAAGAATCAGCATACCACACAGTAAGAATTAACAAACAAAGAGGACGGCTTGTGTGTATTAGTTCCAGGTGAGCCACTGTTGTGATAGGCTGGAATGAGGGGAAGAGAAAGATAAGCACAATCCCCAGAGCTTGGTTAAAAGGGTAGAAATTTTCCGGTACAGAAAAGGAAATATTTTTGCAGTTATGGTCATTATGTTCATAAAAGATGAATTCAGGCAGGAACAGGCAAAGTATGGAAATATAATAAGATAGTGAAATGAATGAATGAAGAAAGAAGAGGAAATTTAAAAGGAATTTATTTAGGAAAGTAAATTCTGGTAACAGAGGTCATGGCTGTCATGGGAAGGGAGAGCAAGAGGAAGAAATTTCATTTAAAGCATAAAAAAAAACGGGGGACATAGGAACAAATATAAATAAGCTGGTCAGGTGTATATTTGAATGAAGGTCTCTAATTATTCAGGGAGCAGGGTAATAAATAATCTTCTGATAGAAACAGTCTTCTAACAGAAGAAATCAAGGCCAAAGTCTTGTTTCAGTGAGCACCAATCAGCTGGGCAGGAGTATATGACATGATTTCATGTGGCAGAGGACAGTGTGTCTGTGATGTAGGCAGACCTTGCATTCACATCTCCTGATTTTTGAGGGAAAAATTCAGATGACATCCCCATATATATTAAGATAACTGCCACTGACATTAAACTAAAGGAGGCAAAGCTCTGTTCCTCTTAATATGAAGAAGAGTAATTATGCATGTTCCTGCATGCATATAACAATAACCTGTTTAAATAAACATGCATGGCAGTTTTGTGCAGTAGCTTAAAATTACTGAAAATTTTTCATAACCAAAGAACTGTTATTATATAAATTATATATTCATTAGGAAAAACTCATTTGGGGTTGTGAAAATCTTCCTAACATTTCTTTTTGCACTTAGACTGTAGAGATCCATAAAGAGAATGCTCTTCTTTGGCTATCTCTAAGTAAAATTAAATTACCCAGGCATTATCTGATCTTTATCATCTGATCATTATCTGATCATTATCTGTGATGATATCAAAAAGAACTGGGCACAGTTGATTTCAGGAGTAATTTCAAATGGTTAGTATTCTGTACTCCCTGGGGGAAACAAAGATCATATAAAGGAGCAGAGACCCGTTGCTTGAAACATCTATAGATCCGATTCAGCAGAGCTCAGTCAGACACCTCAGCTGTTTGTATGATCCGCAGAGGTCAGTGAAGATTTAAAGAACTGGGATAGTGTGAGTCTGCCCTGCCTTGCTAAGAAAGACAGGCTATAATAAATTCCATTTACCTTCTTTATTTTTCTTTGCTTTTGTCTGTAGTATTCTTTAGTAGTCTGTAGATGTAGTGGTTTAACTCCAGACAGCAATTTAGAAGCACACAGCTGTTCACTCCTTCACCCCATGGGATGGAGAGGAGAATCAGGGAAGGAAAAAGCTTGAGTTAGGAGCAATTTAATAATTGAAACAAAATAAATATAATTCTACTACTAATACTAAAATATAATAATAATAATGATAATAGTAATGAAAAAAAGAGAAGAATAAACCCCAACAGATGTTGCACAATACAGTTGCTCACCACCCACTGTCCAAGGCCAAGCCCATACCTGAGCAGCAATAAGCCCCTCCTGGGCAACTGCTCCCCGTTTGTATACTGGGCATGATGTTCTGTGGTGTGGAACTGTCCTTTGGCCAGTTTGGTCAGCTGTCTCAGATGTCCCTTTCCCCAGCTTCTTGTGCAGCGTCTCACTTTCAGGGCATGAAACACTGAAAAGTCCTTGACTCAGTGCAAGCACTGCTCAACAACAACCAAAATATGAGCATGTTATCAACATTATTCTCATACTGAATCCAAAACACTGCACTGTGCCAGGTACTAAGGAAAAAATGAACTCTACCTCATACAAAACCAGGACAATGGAATAGAAGGCTTCATGCATTCATTTTCTCTTAGATGCAGCTCTACAAATACTTTACTTCTAGAACCAGTATTCTCAGTGTTCCTAGAGCTCATGTTCATAAACTTGTAAGATGCACCATTAGTAAGTACTTCTTTTCCCTTCTTATTTGCACTGTGTGGTTGTCCTGAGCCTGTACAAGAAATAACACGGTGTTGTGTTTTCAACAGTCCATTGCTGGGGCTCAGTTATATATTTCAGTGATTTTTTTTTAGCCTGGCATCTTTACCATTTGACCCCTGACATGGTGTACCATCTGTGCCAGTGGTAGCTGTGACCTCATTTATTTTAGTGTGGTTTCAAAGACTGGATAAAGGTAGTGGAAAAAAGATGACCTCAGTGATCTACCTTAGGTGGGAGTCTCTGAGATGCCACATCTCCTGTGAAGATGAACTCATGACAAATTAAACTTCTCTCAAAGGATGGCAGGAAGCAAGATCCATCATAGCTGAGAAGTAAGCAAGTGTTAATAGTCCCAATTCACACATTTTGGTCACGTACCAGTAAAAAAAAATTAAATTTACCAATAAAAATCTTTTATCAACCTGATGTGGGGAAATATAAAAATGTCATTTACGTTTGGTTCTGTTGTATTGAAGACATGGTACTGTATATTTTATATGAAAATGCTGATTTGTATTCCAACCAAATGTTGTATTTATTGGCTGTATTTTAAAAATTGATAAATATATTAGTACATTATTTCCAACAGAGAAAATAGATGACTCAGAGTCCTGACATCTTTAGACAACATTTACATGCAAATCTGTAACTCTTCCCTAAAGAAGAGCTAACTGGAACCCATGTCGAAAGATAAACAATAAAAACACTGTGTCCGTATATTTCTGTTTATATATTGCTAAGATGGATATGTAATAAAACCAAAGCTATCAGTGATGTATCTGACAGATATAGATACTGCACATATAAATATTGGTGTAACTACTGATATTGCCATTCCCTTTGATACGAACTTTTATATAAAGTTTAGAATATTATGCAGTAATCCATTTACCATGTCAAAGGTGATAACCCAGGGTTTATGTCACTGGGGCAGATGCGTGGAGCTGTGTTAGAAGTGAAATTGGAATGAAGTGAGTTAAGTACAAAAACTGACGACTTGATGAAACCAAAGCTAGGGAAACAGTGATGGTAGGGTACGGGATTTGAGTAGGGAAACAATACAAAGTTGCGTCAAACTGTAGGGCAAGGCAAGATCAGTAGCTGAGTTAAAAATCAGTGGCAGTTACAGTGAAATCCAAAATGAGTAACAGGTAGGGGTGTGCCAAAGAAACTGGTAAGCAACACTATCAAGGACCTGGCCTAGACAACAGGCTGGGGCTCAAGCAGGCAAGCAAAGAGGGAGATATGCAGCTGCAGGCAAGTGGCATCTTGGGCAGGAAAAATTATAGAGGAGATTGAAAAAAGTTTCTGCAGCGGCAAAGACTGCCAATCCAAAGTGGGATCTATCTTGGTAGGCTCTCAGCCATTAGAAAGACTGTGCATAACTATCTGATTATGATAAACCTTAGAAACTAAAAGGGCCCTTTTTTGAGCTATGGTAGATTATTAATAATGATGAGGGAGTGAAAGTCATGTTCTGTTATGCTCCTGTTCAGTGCAAGCTGGATGGTAATTTAGGGAAGACTAGTTGCTTCTCAGTCACTCAAGTAGAAACCTGACCAACATTTGGTTATGAGACAAACCTCTGGGCATGCACCCAGAAAGTTTAGAAGAGTTGACTGACAGAGTCTGGACTCGCCGAAGTTCAGTCTTAATTAAATTGTTGTGTCAGTGAAAGACCCAAAAAGTGACAGAAGTGATAGTATCTTTCGAACATCAAGGAAGGTGAACAGACCAAATTGGGTTGTTATGAGCTAGTTTACTCTGAAATTAATTTTGCATTAAATTGTGAGAGACATGTGATTCTATTAGTGATGTTTAAAGAATGTGACTGAAATATGAATGTAATTCATACACCTTAAGGCATGACTATGCTTTTGAGAACTTTTTCCGAAAAAAATATTAAATATTATAAATACTATAAATTTGGTTGGTCGAGGCAACTCTTTAACCATAGAATTTTGTGAGGCATGTAGCTTGTACAGCTACACAACATTGTCATTAGAAAATGAGCACTGTATAATTTCAATAAAACACTAGGAAGAATTAACAACTCCCTGGTAGGTCTTGGGAGACAATTACCAAAGAGAACATTTCTGGTGAGCTCCACAGAGATCTGACCTGGAGTCATTCATTTCTCCTCAGGTATTTGGAAGCAAATATGCAGTTGTTTCTCATGACCTGGAAGTTGGTGAATTATAACAGTGAAGGTGTGGGCTCTCCTGGACCATTTAATGAACTGTGCCTGTACACAGTGTATTTTAAAGCAACTCAAAGAAGAATTACATATCTGTGAATAAGATATGTGGTACACATGGTGTGGTTATAATTACTGGAGGAGATAAAAACAAGTGAATACATCTTTCCAGAAAGCAATCAGCACTGCAAAACATTTTAGGAGACGTAATATAACCAAAGCGCACTGTCGGCTCACAGTTCAGTGTTGTATCTGAAAGGTCTAACTGAATTCAGCATCAGCCCCAGCTGATGTGGTAAGTACTAAGTTCCTATTCCCATATTCAGTAATCTGATATCAACTGGGTCTGATGCTGAGCTCAGTTCTGCTGTCAGTACTTTTAAAGGTGTGTTAAAATGCAGGCACCTCGATTATTTGAGAGCAGAAGTCAAGTAGATAAGGAAAGGAAAGCAAGGTTCAACTTACTAGGGCCAGTAGGGGAAAGTAGCATATTCGTTTTTCTCTTACTGTCCTCCAATTTACTCAGGATGCTTTCTGGGAAAATAAGTTTTAGAGCAACATCTCCATATGAAGGTTATTATATGAACCATGATGGATTTTCATACACGGTGTGTAGTTTCCAAAGGTGATGATCTATTGCCTGATTTTAAACTTTACCAGCGCTGCCGCACTTGTAGGGCCTTGTGTCCCATAGTGTGTTCTGCTGCTCTGACTGCTGTGAACATGGTGGATCCATCATCTCCAATGGATTCAAGGGGCTTTCTCAACATTTCTGGGGGGTGTTGTTGCTAACCAAAGGCAGTGTGTCCAAAATACACACAGTTCAGAAATTCGACTGATAACTCTCTGAAGGTGACTCACCTAATCTTGTTTGCGTTTGGTTGTTTGGGGTTTTTTTGTCTGTTGGAGAGGACATTGCAGGGAGCAGAATTTGGACTTTACAGCAGGGAACAAAACAAATACAGCATTTTAAAGAAAATCATTGAGACTGCAAGAGGAAGAAGAATAGATAGGAAATGGCAGACAGAACAATATTAGTTGAGGACTAATGTGGAAAACATTGGTTTTCCACATAATAAGGGTTTTCTGGTAAAGTGGTGCAGCTAACAGTAAGTAGTGGTCTCTTAACCCTTTGTAATCTTCAAAATTCAGTTGATTTGCTTTCTTGTTTTCTTCTTCAGATTGTTTCTTTATAACCAAACAAGAAGAGTTACTGCACACATTTGCTGGTTTTATTTGAGAGATAAATTAAAAAATGGCGCTTTTATAATCAAGCAGATCTGTCTGCAATTTCTATTCTCTATGCAGTCATATCTATTTTATTGCATGCTGGTTTTTATTGAACTCCAGTTTCTTCTTTCAGTTTCAGATTATTTCAGGGTTTTGTGTGATCTTTAGCAATTTTTTTACCCTTCTGGTGAGGGCTGTCCGTTAGATGGAGGTGTCCCTAATTTTATGATTGCCTTTATCAACTCTTTATCCAGTAAAAGGCTGAGGTTGGAATTATTCTTGTGTAATTTGCTGGAGCCACTTGTAATGCAATCCCTGATAAACTTCTTAAAAGCCATGATTTTATTTTAGCAGGTATTACTGTCATCCAGTTTATATGCACTTTTACAGCCCCTTATACCTAAAACACAGTATTGAAAATGGTTATGATCAGATTTCACTTTAAGTTCTTCTCATTAAAATGAACTTTTTCTTGAGAAGTATAACAGAAAAGCAAGAACTTCCACTATATATGACGCAGGATTTCTCAGTCCTGCATTTCAATGCTTTTCTCTGACCAAACAAGAAATGTCCTACTGTTAAAGCTGGGGATGGTGGAATTTAGGTCCTATGTAGGCAATACCTTCTGACTATAGCTTTGCAATGGCTTTTTTTTCTATTCTGTATGCAACTGCTTTAATTATTGAACCCTAAAAATCTGATATACTGAAAATCAGCATCAAATATACCAGGAAAAAAATACCCTGTAATTTTTCTTCTTTATTACACTTGATTGGAAGAAAAAATTGTAGTCTAAAGTGAAGTGTGCAGGAGTATAAGCAGTAAATAGAATTACATAGTATACTAACCATTTCACTTGCTCCAGCTTCACAAAAGCAATAATAATAAATGCAGGAATATTAGCCCTCTTCATAGCTTTGCCACATGTTTTAAGAAGCTGTCTGTGGTGCTGATTGTAAACAGCAGTGTTTGTTTCACTGAATGTGGAACAGAGATTCTCTAAATCCTTTTGATTATCTATAGAATTTTTTGATCAAGTTCGTTTTCAATCCTACAAAGATAGATTTTGCACCAAAGTGCTTTCACAGGATGGTAAATATATGCAGAAATAAATGGAGCAAATCCTATACCTGGTGCTGTTAATGTGTTCCTCTTGGTATGAAAAGGATATGCTTGATTTGTATTCACGTGTGTACCCAAATTGCTGCCTCTGACCTGCTTCAGCCTCTAATTTTGTGGTACTTTCTGCACATTAAATATTGTGGGTGTTCTCCAAGATAAGAGAGCAGGATCCAGGACTCTTCAAAGATGTGTTGCAAGAGTCTGCTACATACAAAGGTCACAATAAAGAGAGATTACAGTTTAAGAAGAATAGGATTTAGGCATACATATATGTGTGTCAGTTTTGATTCTTAATGTAAAAGGGATTTTGCTTAAAAAAGCTGCAGCTGTGAGAGTATGGGTTTTAGTCACCTTTCAAGTAGATATAATTTCCAAGCTAAACTGCAAGTGTTAATTTTGGGTATTTGGGTATTGGGATGTTGTCTCCTGTTTATTTCTCAAAAATTCAGATTTACACTATTGTTGACTTTTAAAAAAGAAAAGGTATGCAAGGAGTGACAGTGATGATCCCGAAAATAAATTATATCAAGCAAATTGATGCAAGATAAAATTACCAAATCAACCTTTTTTAGTCTGTATTTTGTGGAATATCTAATGTATGTTTGGCAGTAATTTACTCTTGCCTATGAATTTCTGACAGTTTCGATTCTTTGGTCTTATTAATCAAAATAGTCAGCACCAGAGCAATTTTTATGAGACTCACAAGTCATAAAAAAATTATTATCAGATAAATCAAAGAAACAACTAGCGTCTTAATAGGATGAACAAAGTGGCATGTAAAAGATCATTCAAGACTACATGCTTCTGACACTTAGTGTATTGCATTTACTGCTAGGGTCAGAGGTTCTGTTTGCATTTTCATTGAAATACTCACGACCATGATACAATTTCTGATCCAGTTGCATGAGGACCTCTGATATCCATTCCAGTTAAACCTGCAGTGTCTGATTCGATGCAGTAATCTTACATGACTCTAGTTTGGTATTTTAAGATTATTTTCTTGGTTATGCTTCTTATCAGAGAATGTTGCTTCAAGTCAGAGCTGAATACTTCTCAGACCTACCTTTTTGTTAAAGCAAAATGCTCATCTTACTGAAACTCTCTTATATTTAACATTTGAGCTGGTTGAGTCTCCTCCCCAGTCAATGCACATGCAATGGGCTTCCCTGGCTGGTTCCATCAGCCCCTCAGCCGTGTGCCCAAAGGCATGAGGAGGAGAACCTGAGTCTGCTTCTTGCACCAAACGAAGCAAACCTCCTATGAAGAGAACACAAGTGCTTTTAAGAACTAAAAAATTTAAAACTCCCAGCATCAGTAAACTAATCGGAAGCCTGGATTTGTCTTGTATTCAGAAAATAGAGGGAGGGAAAAAGTCCTGACAGCCTGTGTTTCACATGAATCTGGTGATGCTGAAAATATGCAAGTCTCGTTAATGGAATTCTTGTAGGTAGCATTCATATGTTTTGTCTAATAAAAAAAATAACTGAAGGGAGATTGAATTTATTCTGTGTTAATAACCAGAAAGGATGTTTCTGGATGGCTACCAAGTGATGCAGAACTGTGAACAATACAAAAGAAACCCTACTGTTCTTTATTCCACTCAATGCGTGCTTTTCCAGGAGAAACGTATTTAACTTCAACATTGTAGTTTTTGTTTGTGGTCCTAAGTATGACTGAAAATAGGGCTTCCTGTGGGATGAATGGCTATTCATCCATTCTCATCCATATATTCTCTATAATGAGACATGGAAATTCTAAGGTGTTGTATTTGTCATTAACATCAAAATAATTAACCATCTCTCTGTGTACCTTTTATGTGGCTGCTGCTCACTAGCATTTGCATTCAGAGTAGAAAGGACTAATCTTCTCTGATCTTGATTTTAAGGCAGACTGGGGTTTGAACTGGTCCAGGTTTAGGACACCTTCATGGTAGAATATATAAAACTACAGTTAAAAGAACTGTTAAGTTCGATGGATTAAAGGATGTGATTTGGACAGTGGCTAAGGAGGCTTGCTTGAAATACATATGTATTTCAGAGTACTCCCAGAGTAAATCTGGAAGCATCCACTGGATGAAGAGTGAAGTGGGAATTTAAGTTCCAAGTCCTTCTATAAATTGGATAGTTATCCGGAAGCTGACAAGGTGTAAGATAGAATTCCAGTTCTGTGTCTGTCACATCTCATGTGTAGCTTTAGTTACTTCAAAGATCTTAAAACAAGCTGTCTTCAGCTTAGGGCCATAAGCTCCCAAAAACCATAGCAGGAGACAATGATGTGTGTGGATTTTGCAGTGGAGAATTGGCAGTTCAGATGGCTGGTGAGAAATCAGCCAGCCAATGGCAGACTGGCGTTAAAGCACACAGTTCTGTTTGCTCCCTTCACTGGGAATTTGGTTCACTTCATTCCCAGTGTAAAATCTACCTAGCCAGGCCTTTGTTTTCCATAACTTCACTAGGATTTTTTGAGTGCCATAGAGAGGACAAAAGCATAAAGATCTACCCTTCAGCACACAGAGGTTAAGCAGAATTTAGGTCCAAGATCCAGCAGCCCCTTCACAGGACTTACCACTGATGGAAAGAGTCAAGAGCTGCTCTAATCACTAGTATGGAGAACTTGAGGGACAGGTGGTGTTCTTATTTTCATGAGGTTGTCTCTTGTACCTACATTATTATTATTAATAATAATGAATTATTATTAAAAGCTAGGGCAAGTTCTGTTTGGTGTATTTGGATACTTGCTGTACCTGACCTGATGTGTCTGAGGTGGCCTCCGTTGTGATGCTTTTACTATAACTGGGAGAGGTGGTTCAAACACAGTTTTACACACAGGTACATGACATCATACTGTATAGACTACAAATTTCTTCACTAAGCCATTTTGCATTTTTTAAAATTAGTGATATTGACTCCTTTTTCTTTGTTTGTTGGTTGACATTAATTTGCATTTTAGTCTGGGAATTGAAACAAAACAGTTTTTTTCTGCAGGTGAAACTCTTGGAAATTCAGTCTGGTATTTCACAATTTAGGTTTTGATTAATTTATTTTCTTTTTGCTTCAGTTTTGAGACTGTTCTTTAAATTTATGTCATAATGAGATTTTAATCTCTTCCAGATATGTTGACTTTGCCTGCTTTCCTCTTAAGTACAGTCCTGTTCACATGATGAGATATTACCAACTAGATTGCCCTAGTGATTCAGGTGTTCCTGCAGTCAGAATCTGGCTGGTAATAGTATATCAGTTCCAAATGATTCACTGCATAGATTCATAGCTTTGGGTGTGGCAAATATGTATCTGAGCGTTGCAATAATCTGTACATTCCACATTGTTTTACGGAGGAGAGTTTGCAGGTAAAGGTTCTTGTCAACCAAAATGAAACCCACACATGCATTTTATTAGACTAGTGACAGTGACCTGAGCAATCATAAATATTTTGACACTTCACTTTGCAAAGATAAACAATGTCCTTTTTGCACATTGGTGTTGTGTTTGGATTCCCACTGGATTATGACTGTACTGATAGTTGCTTCTTTTTCTGAAGATTTTTTAAGTATTGCACTATGTGATTATTATTTTTTCAGTAATATTTGCTTATGAGCATATAAATGCCCATTCTGTATTCTGTGGTTTATAGTGTTATGAATGCTAATTGAAACTTCATATTCCCTTTGCTTGGCCACTCCTGTATCCACTAATCTATACAATTATTCATAGACTTACTTTCATTGGTTCATTAAGCTTAATGTTTAGTTTTAATATTCTGAAACTTGATTTGCTAGACTCAGGTTTACCTGTGTTCAAAAAGTAAGTAGTGTGAGTTGCTTTCATTATTTCCTCACTGAAAATGGTATTAGCATTTATGTGTAAGAAAATGAGACCCTTGTATCAAGGGTGAAAGTTAGTAATTCTTGTTTCCCCGTAAAGGATTGATTTGTGCATTAGATAATATTAGGAAGTATTTCACACCAAAGCTTCCTCTCTATGTTTCACAGACAATGGAGCTGGGAATCAGGAAGGCTGCTTTCACTTAAACTTTTGTACCTTGGCATGGGAATATGTACAGGAGCACTAAAGAGTGTATGTATTGGAAAAGTAAGGAGTCTGGACTAAGATAAGCTGGAGCAATCCCTGTGTTTCTGGCAGAAGCTTAGAGGTAGACTTCTGAAAGGTTTATTTGTTCATGGTGTATGTCTACACACTCATCTGTCCATAAATATTCTCCCACATTCCTGTATATGTTTGGTTTAGTGCTGAAATTACCTATTGTTCAGTAAATGCATCCATTAACTCAGTTCCAATTCATTCTTTTCCAGGAGAAGGATAGATTTAGAAAACAATGGGCATTGAAGTGCAGAATTCTGTTGACATGAAATAAAAAAAAGATGGTGTTAAAAATAAATTTGTAAAAATCATATTCATAGGTAAAATACTGAGATTATCAAAATGAATCACGGGAGGAGCTGATGCAAAGTGTAGATATTGCAGAATCTGAATTACTGTATTCATGAGGATCATAATTAATTAAGTAATTCTAGATACACACATACTATAGCCTAAAAATGTATTGTAGGTTTACAACTGACTAGTTGTTTTATGGGGCAGAATGTAGTCTTTGCATATTTATTAAAATTATTCATAACTGGTTGCAGTCTAGATGAACTGCTCTATTCTTATGTCTTGCTTCAATACATTTTCTGACCCATTTTATCATGACATTATACTGGAAATTTTTCTAAATTTTAGAATGATCCATGGGCATTTTCCAAAGCCCCTATCAGCGTCTCTTAAAAACATGTATTTGCAGTTTACATTTAAGAATACTTTCAAATGGTTTAGTTGCAATACATATTTTCTATATATAATTGTTTGCTGCTCTTTTTTAAAAAAATGTTTATTTAGATGAAAAAGAGATATACATTGAAAACGTTAGGATTACGCATTTAATTAAATTCTATGTGCTTATCCATTCTTCAGCTTACAACTATAAATTGGTTCTTTTAAAAATATCATAGGATGGTAGAACATGTTCATAATGCATTTTTATGGCTTTCCCACAGATGTCCCAGCAAAGTTATAAAAATCAATTATATACCTATGGAGTGTGTGGTGCCTTACACCTCCCCCAGGTTTGTCAGGGCAACAAGACTTGTGCTAAAAAAAAAAGAGCAGGATGGGGAGGCTTTCTACCAACATGATGTGCAGTTAGAGTGACTGTAAGATAGTCACAGTTACCTTATCTGGTGGCTGGTCTATAAACACTGGCTAATTTGTTTAACACAGGTCAGACGTCTTTATTTCCAATAGAATGCAAATGAAAAAGTCTGCCTGTAGCAGTATCCAGAAGAGAACCTAAGGTGATACTTACTGTGTATCTTACTTTGTCAACCATGTTGGTTTTTTGGGGTTTTTTAATGTAATTTGCAAGAAGAAAAAGTATGGCTTTTAGAAAGAAAAAATTAACTTAAAACATTTCCACATTAGTGGTGTAGGATAGTTGTAAGTTGGTTGGGTCTTGTTGCGTGAAGCTGGAGAAGTCTGATACTGTAGCTGAAATAATTTGCTTTGTGGTGAATACTTTAGAAATGGCTTACTGTGCTGCCATTTGCATGGTGATGCAGAATTTTTTTCGCTTGATGTCAAAAGCAATTAGAGTCTAATGAAATTGGGTGCAAACCATCTGATGAACACTTTGCATTTGATAAATGTATTGGTGTTGAATAAAGGACCAGTCCCTTTTTATGCATTATTATTTCATGTCTTGCTAGAATACACTCAAGATTCCTGTTCATGATAAAATAGAGTTCAATTTAAGAAAAAAGCAAACAGATTGGTGTAAAAATTAGCCATGACAAATCAGCATGACAAACAGCTTTGTGACCACTGCTGCTGTGACCGTGGTGTGCCTATAGAAGGCCTGAGGTATGGCAGTTGCTTTGCATTCAAACAAAAGACACAGTCCCAGCTGTGCACTTCCTGTTCCCAAAGAAGTGTAGCATCTTTCTGCTGATCGAAAGATTTTGCAAAGCATCAAAATTGTTTCAACTCCAAGTAATGCAGGAAATGTGTTGCAAAAGTCATCCACATAGGCATAATTCTGCAAATAAAACGGAAAAAAAAAAAAAGAAAAATAAGGAAAGCTAGAAGAAAGATGGCACAACACGTCTGATTTACTTTATCTCTCTGGGGAGGTTTCTGGGTGGATTTGCTGGCCAAGTGTAAGTATCCTTAAGGAGAAATCCAAGAAATTTCTTTTTTAGCCAGCTTATTTATCCACATTCTGTCCGATCTCACCCTTACGTTATCGAAGTAAAATATTTTTCTACACTGATATTTATTCATTTTTGGGACTGATGTACCAGATTGTGGGGGTTGCCTTCTGTTTTAACTTTTCAGCAGGACACTGTGAAAGGTCTTTTTCCTCTATACAGTGTGTGATACAGTGGTTCAGAGCAATAGGATCACAGTGCAAGTTCACTGTTTATTTTCTCTTGGGCAGAAAAAAAGTTCCTCTCACAAATTAACCCTGTGCCTCTTCCTGACTTCTTGTAATGGTTTGTATGTGCTGGTGTTCTTCTCTGAAGTGATGTCATAACAGAAATCAGTGTTCAGATGGTGGTTACTACAAGCTTTTCCTATAGCAAAAGGTGGACAAAACGAACACCTGAAGTCACAGGATTCTGAAACCTTAGAGCCCAGTAGCTGCAAATGTCAAACTATGCACTGATTTGAGAGGGTTGACCTGCCTCAAACCCTCTGTGTAACAGTATTTGTCTACAGTTAGCAAAGGGATTTTCTCTGTGTGCGGTCCAACATTTTACATCTTTAGCTGGGCAGCAGTTTGAGAGAAGCACATGGTACTCCAAACAGCCTCTCTGTTCTGTCAGCACAAGCGGTGTAGATAAAAGATATTTGATGGACTTTCTGGGAGTTTTGTAATTAGATGGTGTTTCTCGATGGATATCCAGCACAAGAAGAGGTGGACTGGCTGGAAACTACTGAGAGACCAGGACAGGTTTGCACTTACAGGCTAATAGCAAGCCAGTGGTATTAATTCCTTTGTTAAGTCTCTGCAAGCAGTGACACTTCTTGATACCTGTGGGTCTTGGTGTGGTGGCAGACTCATGGGTTACTGTCAGCACAATTGTTTTGGGGATGAAAGATGGACCATTTGGAAAGCTTAACCTTTCCTTTCTCCTTCAGAGGGCAGACAGCCCTTTTCCCTCTCAGAAGAACATGACATCAATTTTACCAGGGAAGGCAGAAAGTTTGTCAGTCTTGTTTTCTAACCAACATAATGGACAATTTGGGCCAATAACTACCCTTGGTCAGTCCTTCTGTAATAGCAGCCAAGGAGATACTGTCATCAATTTTATTATATCCCTTGGTTTCCTGTGAACCTACTCCATTGAGGGGAAATGCTTAATGCTTTTGCTATTACTGTCTCAGAAACTTTTAGAGTTGGTAAAGAATAACACTAGCTCAAACTTTGGACCTTGTTCCTGAACTTAGATTTAATGTAATTGTTATTTACAGCATTAGAGAGTGGTAAACAGCTGCTTGTGCCTGCTGGGGTTTTTTTTTGCTGTTGGTTTGTTGGGTGTCGTGGAGGTTTTTTCCACCTAATGATGCCAACAAAAGTGACCTGGCGTTTTTCCTTTAATTAAAATGGGCCTTTGTGAATTAGTGTGTGAAAATCACGGGATACAGCACTAATTGGAGTTTAGGCAACTGTTTCCCTAACCTTTCACAGTGAAACTTCGAAATGAAATGTTTCAGTTTAATTTAGTAGCTTGAGAGTTTTTCATAGCTAGATATAAAATAATGATTCTTGACCTTTTTGGACAAATAATATTGGGGTTTTTTTCTGATAAAACCTTTACAGCATCATTCACTTGTGGCTAGTCTTACCTGTGATTTGACTGCTTCAGCTCCCATTCGACAATAGGCATCCTAAGGACATAAGAAAAGGCTTTCTGTGGTCGACCTCTGGCTCATTGAGCCCAGCAGCCTCCCCCAGGAGGCAGTAGGAGGTACTGTTTAGGGACAGCCCTGTCCAGCCTGCCTTTAATATTTCCAGGGATGGGATATCTACCACGTCGCAGAGTAATCTGTTCCAGTGTTTTACCATCCTCGCTGTAAAAATCTCCTCCCTTGTACCTAGTCTGAGTCTACTCTCTTTTAGTTTAAAACCATTACTCCTTGTCCTATTATAAGAGAACTCCTAAAAGGTCTGGCCTCATCTTTCTTACAAGCCACCTTCAAGAGCTCAAAGGCTGCAGTAAGGTCTCCCTGGAGCCTTCTCTTCTGCAGGCTGAACAACCCCAGCTCTCTCAGCCTTTTCTCATAAGGTTGGTGCTCCAGCCCACTAATCACTTTGTTGCCCCTCCTTTGGACTCACTCCAGCAGATCCTTCCTATGCTTCCATGTGCTGAGGACCCCAGAGCTGGATGCAGCACTGCAGGTGGGGCCTCAAAAGAGCAGAGCAGGACAGGCAAGAATCACCTCCAATGACCTGCCCACCACATACTTGCTTCACTGAAAAAATCCATATCAAGAGTAGAGTCACTGTGATGACATTTACAGTTTTCTTACATCTTTAGGCTGTGATTATGTATGTATTGGAAGTCAAATCAGATGTTTGTCAAGAATGTATAGAGATAGCAGAGGCTTTTGACAATGTTAATGGGTTTTAAGTATAAAATTTTAGGTGTCCTAATTGAACTAAGAAAAGTGCTGAAAATTGCCATTTTTGAGGAAAGCACTCTGCATAGATTTTGAACTCCAATTAGCAATCTACACTGCAGTAGACTAGATCAAAATCAATATTTCTGCCTGGAATTCACACAGCCTCTTTTGAGAGACGAGATTAATATGGTTACTGTTCGACTCTGTGTTCTCAATCAGCTAAGTATGTGCACTTGTCATTCATATTTTGTTTTTAGCTTGTTATTCTGACAGAAGAGTCTCTGAGGAATGAAAGGAGAGCCAGTTTGAAGAGTAAAGCGATGTAACATTTACATATTTTCGCACTGTTACGGAAGCCGGCTGTTAGGCTTTGAACATTATTTATTCATTTGATGCTGCTATTTGTTACAGACCTCTGAAATATGTTACTGACAGTAACTAAACCATCCGTCTCACTTTAGGATTTCTACTGATTGCTAATTTTGTTGACTAAGTGGTGGAAGAAGCTTGAAATGTGTTAAAACTAAAAAGACGTGGTTCTATTAGGCTTTTTTTCCCCTAATACCCTGCTCCCATACCGAGTTGCAAGAGAAGGTTTTTTTAATGTTGGCACATGCACTGACAAAAACATCATGTTGTAGGTCTTGCAAATCATGCAGATCACTTCAGTTTGTGCTGGTGTGTTCTAAAAACCGTGCAAATGAGCTTTCCATCATGGTTGTTTACCCAGTGGGTGGAAATATAACCATCATATTCAAAGGAGTTGAACCAAGTGACTATAAAAGCAATTACTGGCAACATTGATTTTTCCATTAATTGGCTGAACCCTGTGAAACATGAAATCTCTAAGGACAGCATCTGAAATGTGCTACTGCTTTTATTGCTGTTATGATTATTAGATTTTGGATGCTACCAAAATGTCCTGGACGATATTCAAAGTACAAGACAGTTCCTGATCTTGAGAACTGAGAAGTCTGAAAGGCAAAACAATGTCAAAGGGAATAAAAAACATTGCCAAAGTGATTTATGATTTCATTATTATTTTTGGTAACTATTTAAATGCTTTACAGTATAAATGGGACTTTATTGAAAATGTTGAATTATAATGGGGTAACTCTTGCCATAGCATGTCAGGAGAGATTTGTCCATACATGGGTTGGTGGAGGCACATCAGGAGTTTGCCATGTGTGTCATGGTTTATCCCCAGCAGGCAACCTTGCAGCCACTTGCTTATTCCCCTCTCCCCACCCCCAGGTGGGATTATGAGGAGGATCAGGAAAAATGTAAACACTCATGGGTTGAGATAACGACAGTGTAATAATTAAACCAAAGCAATAATAATAATAATAACAAGAAGTAGTAGTAGTAGTAGCAGTAGTAGAACAATAATAATTATAATGAAAGACAGGAATAAAACCTCAAGAGAAACAAGTGATGCACAACACAATTGTTCACCACCCACTGACCAGTGCTCAGCCCATCCCTGAGCAGTCATCAGTCTCTCATAGACAACTCTCCTAGTTTATATACTGGGCATGATGTTCTATGGTGTGCAGTATCCCTTTGGCCAGTTTGGTCAACTGTCCTGGCTGTGCTCCCTCCCAGCTTTTTGTTCAGCTCCTCACTGTCAGAGCATGAGATGCTGAAAAGTCCTTGACTTGGGTAAGCCCTGCTTAAAAATAAGCAAAACATTAGTGTGTTATCAACATAGATCTTGTGTTAAATGCAGTACCACCTACTAAGAAGAAAATTTGCCCCGGCTGAAACCTGGGCAATTGGGAAATAGGTGAATGGGGCAATAAAGGTAACATCCTTGATGAGGCAGAGGAAACGGGATTGACAGCAGGGAAAAAAGATGGTCCTTTCATATCAGGTTGAAGTTGGGCAGAACCAACTAAAGAGAAAAAAAAAAATTGAGCAGAATGCAGTGAGTAATGGTAAATTATTTTTTATAACATCTGGACAGGAGTGACATAGGCGGAGGGAAATTACGCTCTTTGCTATATGGACAGTGGAGAATGGTCAGATATTCAGAGTGTGGTGAAGGAAACAGCATCAGGATTCAAATGCTGATTGCTCCAAAATTTATTCAATTTCTGGTAGAAGAATTTTCAAAACTTTTCAAGAAAACTTAATTCACCCATGACCTTACTCACATTAGCCAACCTATGTTCTATTTACAGCTTTATATCCCCTACAGCTCTGACTCCGTCTTTGTCATTGCTGTTCTTGTTGTACGGGGCACATGAATAGAGGTGTTGTATAATTCATTTAGTAGCTATAGATTCCTACACCTGCCAGGCCTGCTGCTGCTGGGCATTAATTTTTGCATCTTACTGGATCAGAGTGCAGGTGTCTGCATTGGAAAATGACTCTTCAGAATGACTGTGAATGTTTAAGAACATTTTCAAGTTTTCAGCCATTTTGTTGAGCCAAACGCTGTGGGTATTTCCTGGAATAGCCTGTAGTGCTGTTGGAAAAATCAGATGTTTCAGTAGATCAGATCTCTGAAGCAGAGATTTTCTGCATGCTGTTTTTAACCCCATCTTATAGTTCGGGTCAGATTGTCTTTCCTCCACTCCTGCTTGTTTGGGAGAAGTTTTTGCTCTTCTGCACAAAAGGTTAAAGCACGTTCCCTTCTGCTGCTTGGTCCTGAGATTGCAATATAGGTAGTTGCTAGCTAAGAATAAAGGGAAAAAATTCGATATGTGCAACCATGAATAACAGAGACAAGGTATATCAGTATTTATATCAGACATTGTTTTTCTTCTACCTGCTGTATTGCTTGCCTACTGACTGTTTAGTCATACAGTTAATTTGTATAGAAAATTTTCCTCTGAAAAATTGGCAACTTGTGTATTTGGTAAGTATTTTTTCTGGAAGTATGACAGCATGATAAAGTGATTAACAGTGTTGAAGAGAAGATAACAGGACAGGAGACAGAGTTACAATAAAAAATCACTCTTGATGATTTTGGAAAATAAAAAGGCATTTCAAATATAGATAGTACTGTGTTCTGAAGAGAATAGCCTGCAGTTCAGCAGAACTGATTATGAAATAGTGACTGAAAGAATACATGGTTGGGAATTACTGCTGAGCGCTGGATCTACAGAATGAGCTCTGGAATCACAGAGGGTCAGCAAATGCCACCACACCACTCCAGAAGTGTTTTACATGACATGGAAGAAGTAACGTACCTGCTGTACTCAGTTCTGTCAGCCCTCTTTTAAGGTATGTATCCAGCTGCAAAAAGATGGGAACCAGCTAGAGAAAGTCCAGAGCAGAGGAATAAGCAAAGTCAAAGCGAAAAAAGTTCACCTACGAGGAAAGATGGATCAAGTTGAGGGGTGTACTCTGAAGAAGTATATGTTGAAATATTTTCAAACAGGTCTTTAAAGAAGAAGGGGAAAAGTGTGATCTTGAGTGAGAATAAGACAGAAAATGCTCAAATTTTGAAATTGACTCTAATTGACTTCTGTCTTTGCTCGAGATTTTTAACAGCAACTGTTCCTAAAGGAGACATGAGGTCAGGAACGCAGGTTCAGTTTGCTTTCAGCTTTCTCAGCAGAGTTCATGGGCAGGCAATAACCTCCATTGTCTTAACCTTTGCCATGGAGTTTAGTCCTCTTAGTTCACCCATCAATCACTTTATAGCGTATATTTTGCTAGAGGGAGGTGTGAACCACACGTAAGACACTACAAGTAGGTTTTCTAATTTTTTAAAAATAATTTCTGTCCCCGTCCTGAAGACTCTTTAACATAGAGGAGGGAAAGAGTTTTGTTTCCTTCAAAAGTAAATAAAAAGTTAAATGAAGTTAAAAATAATAAAGTTAACTAAAAATAAAAGTTAAGAGCTTTTAAAACATCCTTATGTAGCTGAAAGCCCAACTTTGTCAGGAAAGAACATGAACATACACCTTCCAATTTTCTTAGTAAGCAGAAATAGTGATTTGCAGTAGAGAAATTTGCCACAGCATACTGTGCCTACCTTATGAGGATGTTTTCTGCTCATGTCTTGGCTCTCAAAAGATTTTTCCTTTGGGGATTTTTTGGAAGCAGCAGTGAAGCTTGAAAAAATTGCCTTCTCTAGTCATCTTTAAAAATTTCAGTGTGAAAAGTTAAAGTAAATAGAATTTCAATGTTTGGTTAGTCAGCATTACTCTTTTTTTTCCCTGACATGATGACTAGGAAAAGTAAAGAAAATAAATTAAAATTGATGCATCAAACTTTTGGATAGTTGGTCTTATTAAGGCAATTACTGTGCATATTATAAGAAAAGTAATAAATATTTTCCTGCAAGACTAATGTACTGACAATTAGTCTTACTAGAAATTCTTAACTTACTGGAGAGTAAAGTGGTGTGTGCTTTGCTTTGCTTGTGCTGGGAGTTTTCACAATGAAGTGAAAGGAAGAAATATGCAAAAATGTTCAGTATCAGCTGTGCAAAATGCAGACTTACTAATGCAGGTTTTCAAGCTCAGGGAGGCCTGTTGTTATTTGGAGTGGAATATGTGGGGAAAAAAATTCTCAGTGAAACAGGAGTAAAAACTAAGGGGAAATCTCTTAAGGAGTTAAATGCACTGTCACACTGTGCACAATAGCCAGATCAGGGATGTAGGACATTGAAGTCACAGAATAGTTACTCAGCATGTTCATTTATGATCTCAGGGGAAGATGATTTTATATTTAATTTCTGCCACTCAGTAAGTCACCTTTTCGTGTGCCAGTACTCTTTGCTAGTGGGGGGAGGTCAAACACCTAAAGCTCCATCACACAGGGGATGCTGCCCACCCACAGTCCTGTTTAGGTCCTTTGTAGGGCAAGGTCCGACACTTTTCAGCTACCTCAGCCTTCCTACAGGTGCAGAGGGTAGGCAGAGCGTGGGAACTGGGAAGTGCAGTGATGCCAGACATCATAAATACCAAGTATTTCAGCTGTCTGCAACACAGTCCTTACCATGGAGTGGCAGCTATAATTTCCTTCCTTATCCTTCATACTCTCCCTATTAATGTTATTAATTTACAGTATGTACAGCCAGCAATTCAGTGTTTAATATCTGAAATGTATGGATCCTCAGCATCTCAGACAGCTACCTCACTATTGCACAAAAGATCTTCAAATTAATCAGATTCCTGTGTGCTGAAATAAAGCATTTGATACGGCTATTGAAAGATAAATTAAAAAATTTTGGGTGTTGAAAAACTCCACGAGTAATTGTAATCTGCCACCAGATTTTATGGTGGAAGAACAGAGGGGAGTGAGGAAGGAGAAATATGCATTTTAGGGACTGAAGCTGGAGAGGTGACAGACACCACTTCATCAAACATAAGCACAACTTTACTAAAGAAGAGCAGCAATATTCACAGCAAAGCCCAGCATTTCAAAAAGGTGTGCTTAAATATACTATACATTTTATCTTTTTGGTCCTCTTGTTCACTTAGGCATATGGTACCTGATTTTTTAATATATAAGCCAAGTTTAAAAGGGCTATTTCAAGATCAATAAACCTGATGATGTTGTATATGCACAATGAAAGCAGATATGTTACTCTGTATCACTATTGCTTATAGAATTATTTTAAAATCTATCTAAGTGTTTTGTTGCCACCTTTTCTCTATTTACACTGCTTAGATTTTTGGTTTATGAGCAGCAAAAGCAAACTGTCACTATTTGCTATAAATTGAAGCTTTTAATAACTATGTCTGTTCTACAACATTTGTCAGCATTGAGTATTCTGTCAGTAGAAAATAAAAATAGCAGGAAATCTCAGCAATAGTGACACTGAAAATTTATCTGCTTATGCTCAAAAGGTGTAAAAGGCAGGTTTCAAGAATAAGCAATTGTAGTTTTCCTTTTAAAAAAATTTGCACTTGCTGTGGCTAACAGTAAACTGTATATACATCACCACCAAAATAAATGACAAAGAATTTGTATGTAATGTAGTTATCTACACAAAATACTATTAAACTCTTTAAACAGTAAGAGATGGACAAATAGATATTGTTTGTCAGACTCCACATTGTGGTGCAAAGATGAAGTTGTAGAAATGCTCTGAAGAGTAGTTCTGCTCAATAACAGAGGTGTTCTATCACCTTGTAAAACTTGACTGTCATGTCACAGTGTTTTAAAATGAAGATATTTCAATTGTAAACTTTTCCAAATAGCATTGTTTTATTTAACCTGGAAGTGTGCTTGGTAAAGTAAGTATGAATGAAAAATGGAGTTAAAAGTTTACATACACTCTCATATTTTGTTGCTCTTACTTTTTTCAGTGTTGCTGGGGGAGATGCTCTTTCAGTAATTTTACTGTTTCTCTTCTATTTAAAATTTTCTTTATTGTTCAGTACTATTTTTCCCTCCTTAAGTAAAAGAACCAGCTAATTTATCACCTTCAGTGTTTTTATTAATTAGTGAAGTGTACTTAGAGCAACAGTACAAACTGAGGTTCAGATGTATTATATTGTGGTGGATCACTGGCTACAGAACAGGAATATTTTGGGACATCCCTGGCCAGATTTTTACTTGTCCTTTACTGAAGTGTTTTGCTTGCAATGGGGCTAGTTCAATTCTACCATCAGAAGTGTGTTATATCTAGCCTGAAACACAGCTTTCCACCTAAAACAATTTCCCCTTCAGATTTAATTTCTCTCATATTATTTGTAAAATGTCAGACAAGCTAGAGTTACGATTTTAGTCTTAGCAGATATTCTGGCAAATACCTGTCTGCTGTAGTCTTTCCATTCAGTAGTGGATGGCTAAATGTTTTATTTGTGTTCTTCCTTTCTGACAGTCCAAAAGCCAGTAGCTATCATTTTGCTCTCTAATAAACCATCTTGTTCACAATCCTCCTTTGAAATTGTGAGGCTCGTTTTGCCAGAAGATGAATCTGATTTAAAAAATACTTTCCATTTTAGGAGAGGGTATAAAAAATTTTTATCTGATCAAAAAGAAGTGTTACAAGATTGAATTCCTGTCCATTGTAGAAGTAATTTTTGTCTGACAGTGTCTTCAGTCTGCTGTCAGTTTCTTTCAAGAGTAATATAGGAATGTAAAGATGGAGGGGGGAGACTTACCTAGAGAGGGATAAAATTATTCCTCTGGGAAATACTTTTTGTTTGTTTATTTCACAGCAAAGGCTTGAGTCTGTTCTTAAATGAAAGGGCAGCACGACCTAGGTGAGTCCAGCAGAGAGAAGGTGATACATAGGACTTGTGTAATTTAGATAGAGAAAAAAAAAAATCTTAAATCTCTTTTTTTTGCTGTTGGATTTTGTTGGGCAAAATTGTGTATAGGTGCACAATCATGATAAAAATGTCTTTGTCTAAGCGATTGTGCGATTGAAGCCTGTAAAACATTTCTTCTTATGCTGTAGCTTTCAAAATATTTAGTAGGTTAAGGTTATGAATACATGTATCTAAAAGTGACTTTTGTAATACAAATCTAAAAAATGATAACAAAATCTCTTCAGCTTGAAATGATATTAAAAACTGTGAAAAAACAGTATATTCAGTGACAAAACAAAATTTAGAATTTTAGAGTAGATATATAGCAAAAGTAGTTGAGGAGTTGCAGGCTCAGAGCTTATAGGTTTTCAGTGGCATTACCTAGTTAGGAACGAAAGGCATTTAAATTACTTAAAATAATTAATATTGGAAAGCTGTAATAAGAAATACAAATCTGCAGAAATAGACCTGAAGTCTCCACCCTGGAAAGGAAATGACCAACCATGATGTGCTAGAAAGCTGTAAAATAGTAAGTGGCATGATAGAGTAAAAGAAGGAACTTCACTAAGTGTTTCTCATAATCAAGGAATTTAGAGAAATAATCTGGACAGAAGTAAAAAAGAAGGAAGAAGGGAGGTGGTTTGGGTTTTAACACATTGTTCATTCCCAGCCTCATTCTGCTGCTGTCTGAAGGCAAGATCACTGCTCTTCATATCCCCTCTACAATTATTCCCACAGCAAAGAAGTTGGGGTGCATGGACCAGACAGAAGTTTGTCCCATAGTAGCAGTAGTGGTCCATAACACATACCATCACCTAATCCAGGCACTACATCTGGCTACACCATTACCCTCCAGATAGCAATTTTTGCCTTTGGAAGGAGCTGTATTTGTGTTTCCTGGACATTCCTTGGGTGCAGCCAGAATACTCATGTTCAAGGGTAAATTCATAGTAGTCAGGTTATTGGAGACAGATCTACCTAAAGCTCTGTGAGCAGAAAAAGACTATATTCGGTGAGATAGGCATGGGAGTTCAAAGAAGGTTATGCAGAAGTCACCTGTGGTTAACAGGAGGAGAGAGATGCGTTGAGACTTGGGTGAGTTTCTCTTCCCCTGTCCCATGCACCTCCCAGTTATGTCAGCTGTCTGTTTGGCATGGGCAGTGCAGCAGTGAATTGCTGAGGGTCACGTACTTCAAGTGCATTTGGCAGAAGAGCAGCTGAGGTGGTGTAGTGTGCCAGGAGGTGTCCCAGAGAAGGCACATCTCTGGCACCTGCTCCCCACCAAGTTTTCATCTTGGAAAAGCTGTTTCCTCCGCAGAGGACAGATAAAAGGAGAGCCCTCTGAGGTAGAGTGTCTTCGGTACTGGTTGGGTTTCTATGATTT
This sequence comes from Acanthiza pusilla, assembly GCA_036630365.1. Lineage (NCBI taxonomy): Eukaryota > Metazoa > Chordata > Aves > Passeriformes > Acanthizidae > Acanthiza > Acanthiza pusilla. The sequence continues at coordinate 33,435,673 of JAXCHO010000073.1, read as the reverse complement.
GGATACACATAGAGTCACTCTGTAACTGCTGCATTGGCTGAGAGGCTACGATTAATTCAGGGTCAGTTCAGCTTTTGGGGCTGCAAGCTATTTTTAAGACCTCAGCTGCTACAAGGTTCCCTGCCCTTTCTTCAGTGCTGAGGCTCAGGATAAGGGTGATATGCACGGTCATAGGGTCACACCACCTTCCAGCATTCCAGCTGAGACCCTGACACCTGCCAGAACTCACCTTCATGTCCTGAGACAGAGGTTCTGTACCCCTCCAGTGGAGTCACCTGCCTGCACCTGCAGGAGCAGCTCCTCAGCTGTAAATCCTCAGCCCAGCGTAGTGATGGTGACTTGTTTGTCAAATCACGCCATTTATGGAACTGTAGTCTGCACCTTAGATAACATAGGGGATCTTTGTCCATCTCGTTTTCACATATGGTTTAGGCAAGTTTTGAAATACGTAGAACTTAAAAAATATTGTATCCATAAAATATCTCACCTGCATTTTGACAGAGTTATAGAAGCTTCAGAGCAACCATATAATGATATGAAATAGTTTTCTTTTAATAACTTCTAGTGGCCCCAGTTCTTATTTATGTTTCCTAGATTTGTTACTCCAACAACAGTATTTTTAAAAGTCAGATAAAGTGGTCTCATCTATTGGTTATATTTTTTGATGCTTTGGGAGATACATTTAGTTTTTATGTTGAAAGCCACCAGGCTGTTTTAGAACCTGATGAAAAACATTGAGAAGTAATCATAAAGCAAGGCTTTGGGAAATCACAGGAAGCAGAGTTCCTAGTAAATATATTAGATCTGTAGTACGATTTAAGGACAGTACTTTTAAGGAGAATGTGTTTTGCAGAAATAACATTTGTCATCAAGTCATTCTTCCCAGGTTAAGCACCCTTCCTTCGGTGCATTGCAAGAATTTCTGGGCATGTAAATAATACCAGGAATGTCCCTGGGAGCAGGGCCTAGTGTGGAACAAATGCTTCACTGGTGCTTCTGCTCCCAGGGAGCTCTCGCCTTGTGTTTCTTATAGTAGTCCAAGCTGATTGCTCAAATATTTTTAAGAAAGCTTTTCTTGCCGTCTTCTGTCCCCACATCTTTACACACTTCAAATCTTGAGCAAATGTTTCTTCCTTTCAGTCCAGCTGTTTCATAGGCGCTGCCAGCTGAAATGGTTTTCCTGTGCTCATTGGTTCAGTAGCTTTGGTGAATTGCTTCAGTGACAAATGCCTTTCAAAGTTGTCCCTAAGACCCACGGAACAGTGCTCTGGTGTGACAGGTAATTCCAGTGCCTTTAAAACAGGAACTCTCAATATAACTACATTTTTTTATTCACACCTGGGCGATGGTAATCTTTTTTTTACTTTCTTGACAGTCTGTGTGCAAAAGAATATGTGTGTGTGTAATTTAATGAATGAGTCTGTTGTCCTTTTCACCTCGATACTTTCTCGCAACCCTAAAAACAAAAATGAGAAAGAAACAACCTACTTCTTAGAAGCAATTTTGATTAATGCATTGCTTCAAAATTCTGACATCAGGAAATAGAAGAAACGTATTTTGGATAACTGAATTTTTCTGGAAGACCTGCTTTTAAAAGTGGGTTTATATCTTTGCCTGGGTTAAGTGATACAGCAAATGCTTTTGATATAATATTTGTGTTTCATCTGAAGGCTGTAAATATTTTTTTTCAGAACTGCCCCTGATATCCCTGCATCTAGCAGAAATTCTCCTTCTGACTGAAGCATATCCATCATTCTTTAGGGTATCCATCATTGCACATTCTGATTCAATAAGAGATTATATCTTATTATCCTTCCAGTGAGTCACTGTATTTATGGATTTAACTGGTATTGTCCAGATGTATCATCTTTGATTCAATGTTTTGTGTACTGTGGGACTTACTCCCCAAATACCACATACCATAGGTTGCTTTTCTGTGGTGCTGAGCCATCCCAGGGACCACTTTTATCTAAGAGTGGTATCAACAGATAACAACTGAGTTTTTGTTAGTGCAGAGTTTATATATTCAGTTTTGTTAAAATGGAATGTTAAGGAAGGCTTCAGTTTATCTTGTAATGCTGAAAAGTCTAATCTGATTTGGTAGTTAGGGGTTTTCATGTGGTTTCTTTTTCACAGAGGATTGCACACATATATTTACCATTGTTTGGTTATTCAATATTATTCTAACTCTCAATAAATACTCACTGATTTTACGTGGATATTTCAACTCTTTTGAGAGTTAAAAGGCATGAGGCATATTCAGATTGAAACTTCAAGAAGTCTTAATTGTGGTGGAGTATGTGACTCTTGGTAAGTTTCAGGCTTTTTAAAAGGTGATGCTTCACATAGCTTTGCATGTTGTTCAGACGTCCATTTTAACTCTCTGTTGAAAATTGTTTTGGTTTTCTGCTTTTGTAATTACAATAAATTACCTTCTGACCTTGTTAAAATCTTCCTTAAAAAAAACACAGCAAATGAAAGCGCAGGGAGAATGCAGAACCAGGAGTACGTTTTTAATGATGACAAATACGGTACAGATTTCACAAGGTTAAAGGTCAGTCAAGACATCTTTTTTTATTTGTGCATTTTCAGAGGGTAATTTTAGAAAATAATTGAGAAGATATGTTTGCAAATAAAGCAGAAGACATGAGGAGCTGTGCTTCTGTGGCAGCAGTAGTTGCCAGTAAGGCAGTAGGTGAAGGAAGTAAATTACAGAATTCTAACAGTCTGCAGACATTTAAGAGATGCAAACCACTAGTCAGAGTAATATTTTTCTATTGCTTATTGCAAGTGGGATATGGACAGTTTTAACATGAATGCCAAGGAAGATGTTTTCATACAAGTGAATTAACAATTTAGATCATGCTTTTTCCTCAAGTACTTAAAACACGTTGTTAGCAATATTTAATCAGGGGGAACTCTTCCATTGCTCAGAGCATGGGCTGGGTTCTGTTTCTAGCTGCTCCGGTGCTTAAAGCACTCTTTTGGGGCCATCCAATTACAGCAATCTGTTAACCTCTTTGGAGAAGAAAACTGAAACCCATGTCCAGAGAGATGAATGAGATGGACCTGAGGGCAGACAGCTCACCAAATAGGTTTTTGATTAAAAAATTACCTCGTTCTTAAGTACTGATTGGGGAATTTCTGAGAAACAGATGAGAATCTGATATAGAAAAATTCATGCATTTCCTGCTGGAGAAGACTATTCATGCAGGCTGCACATGGCCTAAATAATCAGCTTTTAGAAAATCCTCTTTGCAGCAGTCAGTAATTTCACTGCATTTTTGAGAGACACTTGCTAGTTTTCCCAACAAATGTTCCTTATGGTTACTTCTTGTAGGTAGCAGCCAAGCAAAGAAGTAAAGTAATTATCATGGAAGAAAAAAATTCATATTTTCAAGCAGAAAAGGTCTGATCCAGATAATTTATTAATTTTTCAGCCTTTGGAGTCCCTTCATGTAATGCCATAGACTTGCCAAATTAAAAGGGCTGAGAACTTAAGTGATGAAAAGTATCAGACATAAATTCCTGAAGTCAATTCCAAGAGAATGTTATGGGCACCCAGAGGAGGGAGGGCATGCTTCAGTGAAGTTACGGAGAGGTTTTGGGGAGGGAGCTGGTTGAGCAAGCAGAGGGAGATGTTTTAAATTTCAGCAGTTCAGTGGGCAGGTGCAATGCAGAGGAGGACATCTCTCCACACTCTTCAGCACTCACAGGCCACTTAAATGGTAGATGTATTGGCATTCCAACATACTTTTGCATACTTCGTTAATCCAGGCTCAGAGGGCTCTTTCCAGTGCCAAATCCTCTGGCCCATTGTGGCCTTCTTTAACCCCCTTTTATCTGACTTACATTTGGTGAGTTCCTATATTCTGGCCATGTATGGCTAATTAAAAAAATTGCCTAGTGGCATCACTGTGTGTTAGTGATGGATCTAATACTCAAAATCACACATGTCCAATGAGGTCAGAGCTCATTTGATCAGTGTCTTGCCAAGTTGCTGATTCTTCCAGAATAGAGACTGGTAAATCCGAGTTCTCAATTTTTTATTGTATTATCCAGGCCTCCCCATTATGTCCTTTCCTTAAAGCTGAAATTGGTTTTAAACTTTGCAAAACTAGTTTCATCTGTTCTGGTGGGATTTCTTCAAATCTCATCAAGTTACAAATCAGTCATTCCCAGGCAAGAGTGAGAGCAGGTGTGGGGAAGAGTTGTTACTTCCGTGCCATTTCACTTGCAGATCCCAGAGGTGGTCCTGGCCATCCAGCTGCTGATGTTTGCTGTGCTGTTTGGTGTGGCTTGTCAGCTGTGTCACTCTTCTGGCTCTGAAACATACTGTCTCTTGGCTTGACAGGTTTCTTTGTACTGGCTTTGTAATCCTGTATAAAATTTCTTGCAAATGTAGTGGCTTCTTCTCATCTGTCTGGCTGATCTCCAGTAGGTGTGAGCCTGTGGGTCTTCTTGTCAAGATTTTGACAGGAGTTTTCATAGTTTGGAGTACCCCAAACTGTGTGGTAAGCACTGGTGTTTGAGCCGTCCTGAGAGGCATTTGAAGTTGGTAGCTTCTGGAGTTAGATAGTGTTCTTCTCTGTCAAAGAACTTGTCACTGTCAGAACAGAAGGTGTTCCCTCACAGGGAAGTAAAAGGAATATAGAGGTCCTTATTAATACTTTAACTGTAAAATATCCATGACTTTTTTTTTCAGTTCTTTTCTGCTGTGTAAAGGAAGGACCTTCAGGGTCATGTTTCATTTTGTCTATTTTTGCTCTGTCTGTCCATCTGAGTGTGTATCCTGTTAATTAAATGTAAACCTCCTTGCAGTCATTTCAGTGGATTTTAATCTGCTCTGCTGGTGTCTTTGTGCGCTGTTTGTGTTCCCAATGTGACTCAATTCTGTTGGTAACATTTCTGAGTCATTTTTGAGCTTGTTTGTTTATCACTCTAGCTGGTCCACCCATTGAATTTTTGAGTGTAGTATTGACTGTAGTGTCGAAGGCTGGATCTTTTACCCTGGAATGTTAGCAGAGGGTAAAATGTATATCCTGTAATCTCCTAACTTCTAAAAGAAAAACAGAGGGATTGTCCACTGACAGAAGGGGTCCATCACGCTGTTCCAGTTTAGACCTAGCAAGGATCAGCCCCATGGTATGTAAAGGAGAGCACACTTACTGCCTTGCTTTTGTGTGTTCTTGAGAGGAAAGTCTGATACCCAGCACGCCAGAAAGCGTTGAAGCTGGCTTTAATGAGTACGAATAGCAGTAAAGATGCAACAACATAAGGCTCAGCAGTCTTGTGCAGCTGAAACTCATAGCTCTGCTTCTTCACTGCTTTGGTTGCCTGTGCTGCCTTGGCTGGGAAATCGCTTCTTGCCTTGCAGTACAGACCTGCAGTTAAGGAATGACTCATCTCTTTCCTGCACTGACATTGACCTCGGCAGAGTTACTCCTTTTCTGTGTGAGAGCAAATGAGAGGAGAATCAAGCCTGCAATCCCGAAAAGAAGAATTGCTTAAATTTGATCTCATGAATAAGTACTGAGTCCTAATTTCATACTATTTCTGGTCTTCAGCTGGAGACAGCAATATATTAGGAATTAAATAATAGTTTTGAAGCAGGATTGAAAATGCAGTGTCTGCAGTTGCTCCATTATGACCTTAACTGTGTAACTGCGCCCAGTACGGGACCCCAGCAAGGAGACCATACTGACTTTGTTCAGTCCTTCTTGATGTTGGCTGCTTTTGCCATCCAGCATTCTGTTTTCTGCTTTCTTCTAAAACAGATCAGTAGCATCGGTTTTTACTAAGAGATTCCGTGTACTGAATGGTGACATACATTTCTGTTGAGTTACTGTAATGCTGCCCTGTTCTACAGCTCACCAGTTACATTTTAGGTGAAACTAGCACTTGTGCCCTAAAGCTTGTTGTTAGGTACTAAGTCCCTAGTAGAAGTCTTCTGACATCCCTTTGAGATGCTGGTGTCCAGCTTCCTGAGCTGGAGCAGTGTTAGCATGGTGTGGTCAGCTATTAATGTCTTTCCTCTCAGAGAAGGTTTGACATAGGAGAGTCATTGCAGTGAAGTTGCATTCAAGACTCAGGCACAGGCAGTGTTAGTGCCTGGTGTTTGACACTTTGAAAGAAGGTGTTTTCATGTTAGTAATTCTGAGTAGGGGAAAAATAAGATCCTTGAGAAACGGCTTCCAAATTGGAAGCTGGGGGTCAAGTTCCTACTGTCCGAAAGATAATACATTTAAAACAAGAAATTATTTTTTAGTTATATATCCTGTGTCTGTGATTAAGATACTATTAATAAGTACTCTCTAAACTCCCTTTGGACTAGTAGCAATGCTCTTCACAGCAAGAGGATTAAAGCTTAATGGCTTAACTAGGAAAAAAAATTGAAATTTAGTTTTACCAGGTTAGATTGTAACAATTAAACATTAAAAAAAAAACAAAGAAAAAGAAAGATCAAACCTTTCTCACCTGCCCACTCCACTCAAACACCTTTCTGTCTCTAAGATGAAGTTGCTGTAGGGGCTCTGTAAGAAATTACTCATTGCCTAATGCTAATAGCTGAGCTGTTGTTTCCTGGGTGTTTTGTTTTGTGTATGTTTTTTAACAGGTCTTCTTGATCAAGCTGTGTGTATCTACACTTATATTTAGGAGAGAGTAAAAAACAGCATGTTTTTAGGGTAATGAGATGTCCTGTGTTTTCTTTACATTTGCAGTTTGTCAAAGTATGTTGAGGACAATACCTCAACTGCCTCCCACTGTCTCCTGTTTGCCAGGGACAAAGACCAGATGGAGTGAGATATTTGCCAAAAACTGCAGCCCAGTGGTGGGAAAGGACTTGAAACAAAACTAGATCATGAGGTTAAAATCCTCAGTAATGGTAGGTGACACAGGTGAAGCGATGCTGCAGTGTGGTCACTGAAGGGTCAGGGATGCATCCTTCCAGCATCCCAAATCAAAGGACTTTGCAGGCATCCCCATGTGTCTCACTGCAGCAGCTCCTGGTTTGAACACAAAGTTACATTCCCTCCTGAGCAATGTTCCAGTAAGCAGGTCCTGAGGAAAGCTGTGCATTGATCTGACAGGGATGTTGAAAGATCATTACTGCTGAGCAAGCCAGGGCCTTGTAAAGCTGTCACGTTAACGCAGCAGTGCCTGTAACAAGCTGTGTTCATATGCTCTGGTAGAAAGGGAAAAGCACTTCCTCTTCCAGGTGTGAGGTGAGGTGTTCAGTCAACCCGTCCTTGTGCTCTCTGCTTTATGGAGTATCAGAGCTTCGACATTGTTGCCTGGTTTATATTTATTTGTGCACCACTTGAACTGCAAGCTGTAATAGCCAGAGATCAACAAGCCAAAGGTAACAAAATACAGTAGGGGAAAAAAACGTTTAAAAGTGATCTGCTTGGAAAGGATCAGCAGCATCAGGTCGAGAATGCCCAGCTCAGAGGAGTCATTTCTACCTCTTGCACCAAGGACAAGTGAGCACTCCCCTGACAGCCACTGCAGAAGCAGCTCTGTGCTGGGGGCTTGTCCCTTGTAAGAGGGGAACACCTGTCACTGAGACAGATGTGTAGATGGTCTCAGAGCGTATTAGGAGCAATTTAGCCAGTAAAAGACCCACACACTTGTTTTTACCAAGCTGGTCATGTCATAGGAAAGAATGTTCTGGGGTGGGTTGTTTTTTAATTTTGTTTGTTTGTTTCAAGGGGTTTTTAATGAAAAAAGACAAGTTAAGCAGGAGGTATGAAGAGCTGCAATTTTAAAGTCTCACACCAATTTATTCAACTTCCATCCCTGCCAGAATTTATCTGTAAACAAAGGGGATGGTTTGTCTGAGGTGGGACTTGATCTGAGATTTTAGATTTTTTGATGAGTAGATGACATACAGAAATGTTTCATAAGAGGTGACTGTTAAAGTGTGCTCATAGCTTAAAAAAAAGTAATGAAGGTCCTGATAACCTGCTCAGACCATATTTCTGCTTAGTACACATGTGGCATGGTGTGAGTTTTTTTAAAGCATAATTCTATGTTTCCAAAGGCCAACATGAGAAAGATGGGCAGCAGCAGAGCTCTGAGTGGATCCTGTGGTGATAAGAATGCTGGAAATGGATGCTCAGTGCTGGAGAAAAACCTTTTATATTTGCCAGCTGACTGCCAGCTAGAACTAAATGCTTGATCCCACATCCTTTAGATTAGTTGGTGGAACAATACCATTGGCAAATTGCTCAGGTAAAATGGCATTGATGTACCTAAGGAAACTTCTATGAGAAAAACTGCAATTGTTCCGCTTAACTCCTCATTTTCAGAGACGGAATTATCAATTAGACTTAAAAGGCTTAACCCTGGAATCCAGAGGAGAAATTAACCCTGTTCAATGCAAGGGACTGGAGTTTTACCATTAGCTTGAATTGAAGGTGGGAGTTCTTGCTTCTGGCACGAAAGTATGCCTTGCCTGCAGGGAGAGTGGCCCTTCTCGCTTCCCCCACTCCATCATGTGCCAGGTAGTCTTAGCCATCTTGTTTAGCCATTCATTTGGGGTTTTACGCTCATCTATGAGCAAAGGAATTGTACATACAGTTCTATACATAAATCCTGACTGAGACTGCTCGTTTCTGGATTTGTCAGCTTTAGCCCATTGTGGACAGCACAGCTGAGCCATTGAGAGCACCGAATGACTGTTCTCAGCTGAGAAAATTTCACAGTAGGTCACTCTTGCTGCCATCTCAGTAAAAAAATTGTGAAACCTGGGAATTTTGTTCAACACAGAAAATAATTAGAAGCTTCAAGCCAATCAACAGGACGCAGATTTTTTTTCAGGAGCAGCAGGAGTGTGAATATATTAACCCATGGTATTCTACTGGAAGCCTAGCATCTTACCTAACTTGATGATGTAAAAGCAGCATTTTGTTAGATTCAGTCCCCACTCAGTTGCAAAAATAAAACCAAAACAACAAAAAGGAAACAAACAAAGAACCCATGAAAACACACCAACAAAAAAAAGGGTAAAAGAGATACTTGAGTTCTTGAAAACAAGTATCGATTTGTAGCCCTGCTGATGCTTGTTATAAGGTCAGTTATTATGAAAGTACCTGGATTTGGTATGAAACTCTTCCAAAAATATATTGGATCATTTATATATAGATAAAGAGATAAATATTGCTTTAAAACTAGAGCTTGTAAGCGTCTATTTTTTACATATTGTTGTGATGAAATGTGAAACACTTGTTCCTGGGTTTTAAGCTGGTCATCTGCATGAATTGCAGTCCTGCTGTAAATATTTCTCAACATGGACAGGTAGATGCTATTGGAAAAACCAGAACAAATTCTTAAGTTGCCAATATTGTCACAAAGTCTCCCTGCAGAATGAAGTTGTTTGACAAAATGTTTCCCTGGTGATTTGGCTGCAGATGAAAATGTCTTCCGCAATAAAATTCTGTACTCGGGTCTCAGTTCTCTGTGCTCATCAATCAGCAAATGACAGATCAAGGATTTTTTTTGCAGGATTAGTTAATATGGTGGGGAAAATATGTGAGACATTGATACTCCTATTTTCATACATAGGGTTTTTTTTTTACCCTTAAATACACATTAATTTTAAATACATATATTTTGTTGTCTGGAGCTTCCTTTAATAATCAGTAGTGCTGCAAAAGAACTAATATAAAACTATTTTTTATGTAGTCAGATTTTCTTGCCTGGAGATAATGCCTACTCTCTAAAAATCACTGTCAATCACAGGAGAGAGCTGGGGGAAGGGTGGAGAGCTGTACATTTAGTGACAGCATTTCTGCCCTCAGTGCACTGTCCTTTGTGGGTTAATATATTAATCCTTTGCCAATAAATGGCATTTTGTAGAGTTTTTGTGGCTCTGTGTGTTGTAAACACAGTTTTGCTGGGGATAATCATGTTCTGCATCTGCTGATACTTTCATAAGGTATCATTAATGGCTTTAGAAAGTTCAATTACATGGCTGCAAAGAAATAAATCACCTTATAGTTTAATTACCTCTAATATAACAGCAGCAAATATCTCCTGGGAAGCTGCCTCCTGTGTTACTAAATGACTGTCAATGATGGATCTACTTTCCTTAAAGGATGCTCTATTAGGGAGATTGTTTCACAGGGTTTTATGCTACATCTGTTGCTGCCACTACTAAATTTTATAAAGGAATTTAAAATATGACAGATGTCAGTAATAACTTTTATTTCATGCCTGCTTTTTAAGGAAAAAAATGGAACTTACTGCAATTCCCATAAAGATTTATATGTAGTGTTTCATAGGAAATCCTTTTTAAATACTTCTAAACTATTTTTTGAACTATTATATCGGTTCCAGGAAAATATCTTAAAACACATTTTAGCAGATCCCCTCTGTGCAGTGTGTGCCCATCTGCTGTGAAAAATATTAAGAAGAGACCTTCATTTTCCTACTTAAGTAACTCGAAACAGAGTTTCTCCTCTTCAGATCCAACCACCAGAGAGGCAAAAAGGGAGCACAGATGGAAAGATGAGTATCCTATATAAAAAAAAGAAGTGATAAAAGGATGAGAAACAAGGAAAGGAAAGAAGAAACCATAAAAGTGGTACAGGAGGAAGACCAGTAAGAGGACAAAGGCTGATGAGCTGGAAGGAGAAAAGAAATGGGAAGAGCTGAAATCCAGAACAGGGGAGATAAATGAAAAAGATTGGCTGATTAGGCAAATAGGAGGAAGTGCAATAGCAGAAAAATTGAGGATTTAGTGAAAGCAGAAGTCAAGCACACAAATAATCAGGGGATAGGATATAAGACAATATTGTCTGCCTTTTCCTCCCATTACCAATCAGTAGGTGGGAGATAGGTGTGATGGATAAATGTCAAAAGTGCAACCAGCTTGTATTTTCTTGCTTGTCCTCTTCTTAGGTCTCTGTGTTTCCTTTTTGAGATTTTTGTTCACCATGTTTACTTTGGGTCAACTACACCTCCTTTAATACCACTACATTGCTAAACTCTGTATCTGCTTTGAATTACTTGAAATGTATTAATTTAGGATCTCAGCTTGAACGAACAGGCTTTAAAATGATCCTGAGCCATTTTGAATCATCTCTTCTTGCTTCTAGAAGAGTGCAGGTTGCAGTACATCCCCTCCCCTCCTCTAATCCAGTAACTAGCAAGTGCTTTGACTTGATAGCTCAAGTGTATAAGGTTGTGCAGCCTTCAGTATAAATACAGTCATGGTGCATAATCTCAAGCATCTCCCTGTCCCTAGGGTGGTGAGGTGGCTCCAGAAGAGGTACAGAGCTCCCAGGATTTAGACGCTGACCAAGATTCATGAGTGTGTGCAGGGATGTGAAACCCGTGGCTGTGCTGTGGCCCAGCCTTTTATTTGCTGGCTAACAAAGGTTAGCCAGCAGGAGAGGATAAAAGAGCAAGGCTTTCTGAGAGATAACGCCCCAGTACATTTTTGTGTGCCCTGCCCTTTGGGCAATTTCTTTACAGCAGGGGTTCACACTTGTTAACGCTTTACAGGGTAATAGGTAGGTTGTTAACTAATGGCTGTTCTCAGCCTCTAAGTTGTAGGCCATAACAGCAAGAATAGATTCTATTTCAAAGGGTGTTTTTTTAAAAGAAAAAATAATTTTTTGCTGAATTCGGGAGGTGGGAGTTAGGCAGCACTTAATGTATTGAATGCAGTGGGAGAAAATTCGAGCATAAGGTACGGAGACATGTAGGTTGGGTTTGGATGAACACATTTGTGTGGAAAATTATATACTGTCTCAACGAAAATTACTTTTTCCTTCTGAAAGAAAATGTTTTCTTCCATGTACTGGGAGAAGTTACAGATCTCCTGTTGTAGCATGTCTAGCTTTTTCCCCCCATACACATGAACTGAAGTACTATTAAACTAATTTTGCAAAAATAGTATAATTCCTTCAGGGAAGTTTCTTTCTTTCTTGAAATTGTTTTTATTATACGTGTTGATTATTTTATTTTAGAGCTGTGAACTCCTGGCCTGTTCTTTATTGTTCTGGCAGGAATAAAAAGTACACCACAGATATATCCTTGTCTTACTAAAAATAATTTCCAATTTAGAAAAAAAATGTTCAGAAAGGCTCTGAGAATATCTGACTGAAAGTTGCCAGTACTGAAATAATGTCTTAAGAATATAGTAAAAGAATAAGTAAGAACAGAATCAAGTTAAATCTTCTCAATTCTCCCAGGCCAGAATTAATGAAAGTACAGAATGAGTGTAAAGTGAGGAATAATATGTAATCACAGCCCATTTAAACAACATAGCAGATAAGGAAGATGTATCCCAGAAAAATGTAGGGCAAAGGAAAGTCCTGCTCTTTTGTCCTTGCCTCCCTGTTTTTATTTTGACCATCTACAGCTTTTCTTCAATGCCTTTACTTAGCAGGGATAGCTTTTAAAAGGGAAAGCTCTCACAAGAACCAGGATTTTCAAGAGAAGGTCCACAGTCTGCCTCCAGTGATGGACAACATGTGTGGTTTTGATTTTGGCTCTTTTACCTAGTCTGGAATGGGATCCCATTGGGGGCAGCCGTGATGGGTTTGTGACACAGAGCAGTGGAACTGTGTCAGAGATGTGGGGACATCAGCAGGGAGTAAAACTCTGGTTTTAGAAATATTGTACAGGTAAAAGCAGCAATTCTTCAAACATCTGAGATGAATGAGTGCAGAGTGAGCCCCGAGCTGGCTCTTGCTGTTTGCAGGATGCTGGGCGTTGCCATAGAGACCAAGAAAGGGGGAACAGAGGAGTTTTGAAGAGAATATCAGATGGGGCTTTAGTAATGCTAACTTAGCATGTGATGTCTGCCAGAGAGCCCTGCTGGGGAGACGGGCAGTCATGTGGTATCAGAGCAGGAGAACATCAAGGTCACCTGGCATCTGCTAAGAACGACTGAAGTCATGTCTTGGACATGTGAGGAGGTGGTGGAAGTAAACTCAACTTGTGTTCACATATGCAGGTTATTTCCAAGTTATCTGTAGGCACATTTCCTGACAGGGTAATTGCTTCTGGTTCCTCTCCCATCCCTGAAAATATTGGATTTACTTCTAACAGTGACTGCTGTGGAGATAATTGCCACATCCTTTGTGTCTTGAGATCAGCACCCACACATCCCAGAGGGTATACAGGCTCTCCTGCTCTGGCTACCTAGTTCTCTTGGCAAATAAAAAAAAAAAAATGCAGACTGACCTTTTCCTTGTGCTTTGGCCGTCGTTTTGTGGTCTCTGTAGTTTTTTCTGTTGATTTGGAGAAAATGCAGAGTTGACCTTGTGGTTGGTCTGTGTTCGTGGGACAGATTTGGGAAGGTGGGCTACCTGCACAGGTGTCTTCACTAGGGTCCTGCACCTGAACCCTTGGATCTTTGGAGGCAGATGCTGAGTGAAACTCGTGGGCAGCTGGCTGGACCTAGCACTTATCCCTCGAGACTGGGGACCCACCCACTCTTCAGGGAGCTGCACATTTCTCACAAAGCTGTTTGGGCCAACTATTGTGTATGGAACCAGGTGACTTCTCTCTTCAAGCAGATAGTTTTAGTTGTATTGTGTCTATACTTTACAGTAAATCACTATCCAGGATCTGCACTAAAATACTCATTTTTGCATTAATAAGAATTACTGTCTTCTACTAAATACATGGAACCCATCAAGTGGGTACAGTACTAAAGACATTGAGTAAATTAATCATGTCCAGGAAGGAGAATCAGGAAAGAGTTTGTCTCTACAGCATGGAATCAGAATCTGGACAAGACTCAGAACTGCTCAGATCAAGATATATGACTGCTCTGATACAAAGTAAATAGCATTTTTATAATTAATGTCCTTGGCATTGGCTGTGTTAATACTTCCCTTTTGCAACATTTATTTTTTCATTAATGGAGCTAATGTGACTGAGAGATTGATGTGAAAAAGTGACAAGCACCATGTATGTTTAAATGGGGAAAAGTCTGCTGCAGTGTGTGCTCTTGCTGACTGTGCTTGCTCTTGAAGTAATGGTACTGAAAATCATAGAATAAGGAGAACACCATTTGAGGGATATGCTCCTTGCATCAGTGAAGAGCTCCCCATGTTTTTCTGTACCATAAGGGCTTCATGAATTCACATGGTCTGCATGCTCATCTATTTCTTCATTCCTTCCATGCTCCCTTTCTTCGCTGAAATGAGAATTGCCTGCATGTTTCTTGCAATATACCAGGTTTGTCTTCTTTTGCCAGGGTCAGTCACTTTTCCATACATGAAGCTTTGTGTGTCTCTTATCCCTCTTTTGACTTCACAGCTCTTCCTTCCTCTCTTCCATCCTTCCCCTAGCTTGGTCTTTCTTCCTCTCCCTGAGGCAATTTTTTTCTGAATGTCAGCATTCCTAAACTATATTGCAAGTCCTGCAAGAATATGGAGGAAACTGAGGTTCTTCTTTGCCAGACTTGTTAACTCTGGCAAAAAAGGTGGCAGCCATTCCGTGACTCTTGGTCTGTAGACCATTATTCCCCAGACCTGCATGGCTGAAACAGCTGCACCTGCTAACCACTGCAAGAAGTCAGAAACCCTGTGCATAAATGCAGCCTCTCATTTTCTTGTTTTCATCGAAATGAATATGGCATTTCCTATTGCCTAGAACATTCCCTGAAATGTTGGAATTTATCAAATAATCTGACATCATCTTGTAATAGACAAAAGCATGGAGAAATGCCACTTGCCCAACAATCATAACATCCAGGGATGAAAACTACCCTACAGTACTCAGAGGTCAACAGTCCTTAAGCACAGTTGTTTTTCTGGCCAAAATCAGTTTCCTTACAAGACTGTTCTACAGACCTGTCTGATAACTCCTTGACAAGAAATTGGGCTGCCCACTATTCTGTGGGTCTCTGTCCCGTTGTTCTCATTCCTCATCTCTTTATGTCAGCATTGCATGGGCTTGTGGGCTTTGAGTGACAGGGAAGTTTTCTCCACAGCACGTATGCACATCCCACTGTGCAGTTACACCTTCCAGTTCCCACCGTCTGATTTGTGGGGGGAGTTCTGAGTTAAAAAATGGATTGGTCTATTTTCTTTCTTTTTCCTTTTTTCTTCTGGCTAGGGTTTCCCATGCCTCTGTCCTATTAAATCTGGTAATCAACGAGCTGCACAGACACATTACCTTGCTGACCTGACAGAAAGCACTCACTCCAAAACAGAAGCATTTTCTAGAGCAGAGTAACCACAGTGCTGGAGAGTGGTCTGAGCAAACTGTGCCATGAGCACTAGACTAGGCAAAGAAGTGGAGTTGGTATACTGTTGTCCTTGGTTACTGAGGTTAATAACTTACGTTTATTTTGAATTTGCAGTGTGGCTTTGGATTTGTGACTTTCGTTCTGCTTTGGTTGTGTATTTGTTTGGGGTTTTTTGTGAAAGAATATATTTGCGTTTTTGTTAGACAGAAAACTAATAAAACATAACTGTTCCTTTCTTGAACAGAAGGAAATATGAGTGGTTCTGGAATTTGTTTCTTTTTAGTTTCAGTGTAAATTATGTGAAAAATACTTTCAGTTGGGAAGTTGACGTGAAGCATAAAAAACCACTTGAGTGTACTACTGTTAACTTTTGAATTAAGTATTTGTCATTAATCCAAAAATAGGTTATATTTATTTCAGTTTGGAGTTCAATCCTGAACCAGTTTACTTGCTGTGATAAAACCTGTAGTCCATTGAAGCCCAAAGAGATTCACAGAGAGCAGTTGTTCGCCATAGTATCATTTCTCAAAGATAAGTTATGCAGCCGTAAAGACAAGGTCATAAACTTTATTGTATTGCTTTAGTAGCAGTGCTTTAGGTACTACTGGGAAGGCAAATTCGACACTAAGGCCTTCCCCAAGGTTTATTAAACTGTCCTGGAAGCTGCCAGTGTCTTTTTTTTTTTCCCTGTTTTGGACATTTTTCTAAGCTCAGTAGTAGGACAGCAAAGAAGAGGATGTTTTTTTTTCTTGATCTTTGGTTAATCATCTTGACTTTCTGCTTCCACTAGCATGAAAAAGAATCATACTATAAGATGAAAATTATACTCTCTTTTCTTGATTGACTCAAACACATACAGCTTTTTATAGGCTCGCCATTTTTCTTCAATAGCATGCATCTTTGTCATAGTTTAAAAATTATCTAGAAATAGTACAGTTACAGTTCTTAAAATTATGTGTGGCTATGAGCAATATGTACCATCCACATTTTCCATATGTTGAGACTGTTCTAGTTCTATGTGTATAGTAAAAAATTATAAGGGGAAAACAGTTAATTGTGTGGAGCTTAATTGAATACTGAAAAAAATCAGGATCAAAGTACTTTACATTAGCACCCAGAAGAATTTTAGGAGAAAATATTTTTAAAACCCTTGTGTGGTAATCCTGAAATACTAGGTCTTTCTGGCCTTCACAAGCTGTACAAAAGCAGTGTTGCCACCAGGGGATTTGTGTATGTTTGTCTTTAATTGATTAATTTTTTTCTTAAGAATTTCAGGAGATCTTTAAGCACGTCTCATTTTTCCGATTTATTTCTGGGTTTCATTTTAAGTAGAATGTAGGAATATTGAGCTATTGCTGCTGTAGCTGATGTTGCAGTCTCTTTAGAGATGCAGTTCAAACTGCACGTTACAAGACTAAAAGGCTCAAAGGAGGATAAGAGGAAGAGTTCATGTTTGCACTGCCTGTGCAGGTATATCTTTTACAGCACAAGTGCAGTTTTCATGTAAATTCCAAGGCACAGATTTTTTATTTTTTGGCCACAGTATGTCTGGGTGATTTGGGATCTGAGGAACTGCCTAGCTACATCATGGTAAATGCAGCTTTGTCCCTGTGAAGGTGTTACAGAGAGGGAGCACACAAAAGTGAAAATCTGTAGTACAAGTTTCATTTTGGCAGTATGACATAGCCAGGCAGAGAGCTGATACCTAGTCTTTGAGTCATTTTTTAACTTCCACTCCCTTTAGATAAATCCTAGCAGGTGAACAGCAGGAAATCAAGAATGATCTCAAGAATGCAAGCACAGTCATGGCGAAAGGATCCAGATGTTTCCCCTGTATGGGAGCAACAGTGTGGATCTTGAATGTCATGAATCCCTTTTCTGAGTCCTGTTTTCTAGAGCATGTGCTAATCAAGGTGGGAAGCTGTCTGGAAACACCATTAGAAAGCAACCTGTCCACTGTGCAGTTTTTCAACTCAGGATGCATCTTTTCTGTTTCTGAAAACATCTGTTGGTCAGCTTAGAGCGCTAAGCAGTGTGCTGATGGTAGCTGGGGCTTCAGTGGAAATACAGCTCTGATGAGTGCTGGAAAATACGTTACCTGAGATGAGACTGAGGGAAGCAAGCCATCTTCTGTGTATGCACTCATTTTGGCACCAAGCAGCTTTCTGGCTTTTAGGGACTCAAATGTTTAATCCGCATGAGCATCTCTTTATTGATGCTGCTCATTTTGAGTGTCATAATAGAACAGAAAAAGCAGGTGAAAGCACAGTGCCAAATTCTCCAGGGCCTGAGTATCTGCATACAACTGTTGTGCCTAGGCAAAGTTGGTATTTATAAGGGCTCTGGAGTGGTGAAGAAATGAGGCATGCTATGTGGGAGAAGATGTTTTAGGCCTTAAAGAGGGATTGATTTGTGGTTATTATTGCTGCCTTTGATCTGCCAACAGGGATCTGAAACTAATCCACCAGAGCAGCACAAGTCTGATATATAAAGCCAGATGGAGATGCCAGAATAGGTTATGCCTGCTGTCTTTGATGCTGCCTATCATGAAGTGATAAAACAGGTAGTACAAAACAAAGCAGGCAGAGGATGGGAGTGAGTGTGTGCACTGCAGGAATGCTGCCAGCTGTGTGAAGTGACTGCCAGTTGTTAAAGCCACTGCAGGATCAATTAGCCATTTGCAGCATTACCCTGTCCTGGTGAGAGGCTGAGGCACCCGACCACACGGAGCATTGCGTGCCTACATCTCTGAACATCTCTGGGTGCTTCCATGCTAAATTGAGGGAGTAGAAAATGCAGAGTCCCTGTATTTCAAAAGTAATCCCAGAAGTACATATGGCCATAGAAGTAAAAGACAGTGTTTGCATAACGACTTTTATTTCATACCCATACCATACTTTTACCCCAGCTATAGAAAAAGGTGACTTCAGCAAAGTGAATCTCACTCTAAAATGTGCTGTAAGTAGTGAATATGGTGTAGCTACTGAAATGTTGGTGACATGGTGAAATCCCATATAGGACTTTATCACTTCTGGTTTCATTTTGTTTAGAAATTAGGGCAGTTTGGGGCTTAGTATAGCTATTAATTCTCTATAGATCTCATCATCATCTGAGTCAGCAAGCTCGTTGCATAAGAAGAGCTTTATATAGATGTTGGATCAATTGGCAGTAAGTTGTCAATAACTGTGTCTCCTAGACACTGCAATTGACAGGTTAATGAAGTGCATTCTCAGTGACAGAGCTGTTGACAAATCTTTTGTCACTTTGCTTTTCCCACTCCTGCGTTTATCATAAATCTGCTCCATATCGCATGCTTGGGGAGTGCTGGGATAGTTTCAAATCGTAGTATCACAAAGGTTGCAAAAGACCTTTGAGATCATTGAGTCCAACCATGAGCACAGCACTGCCAGTCTACCACTAAACCACGCCTGTAAGCATCACATCTACATGTATTCTGAATACTTCCAGAGATGGTGATTCCACCAATTCCCTGGGCAGTCTGTTCCAATGCTTGACCACCCTTTCAGTGAAGGATTTTTTCCTAATATCCAATCTAAGATCTTTCAGAAGTAAGTGGGTCCTATTTGCTAGCTTGTGTGCATAGGCTGGGATTTGGAAAACATGTTTGTAGCCTGTTGGTTGAGAAACCAGAAAGAAAGAACCTAGGACCATGTTTGCAATGTTTTCCAACATGTTTCAAAGGAGATGCAAAGTAGGTGATCTGCAGTTTGTCCACCGAGACTGCAGCATTGGGTTTGGCTCTCTGTTGTTTCACTCTTTCTGCCTTTGTTGCTGCTCTGGCGCTTAGAGTGATTCAGTGCAAGTGTTTTCAACTCCATGTTCCTTTTCCTCTTGTCCAGAAGCAGGTGGAATCACTGGCTTATTTTACATCACGCTTGAAGGCTCCCGTGGGTGCCTTTTGCAAACATCTGATGAGTAAACTAGTTCTTGTCCTTTTAAGTAAGAGTTCCATATTTGTTCCTCTAACTCATGAGCATTCGTAAGCACCAACAGTTTAGGATTAGTGCTGCCTACCTACGGCAAAAGGATGTTGAGCAAAACCAGATCAGTATGCATAATCCTATCTTCCTTGCAAGAGAAACTATTTTGGTCAATGCATGCATTAAGAAGTCACAGAGTGACTCATTGGCCTTAGCTATTACTAGCAATTGATGAGAAAACATAATTTTCACTCCACTGTTCATAGCCAGCCTAGATGTCGTTCATATGTTGTTGTACATAGTTGGGGGTTTGTGAGCCACACTGCAACTGCAGTTTGCCTTTTCGTTTGCATGGATAATTAACCTTAAAGGCCATACCTTGAACCCAATGAAATCAGAAGCAAAACTTGTATTGATTTTGTTGAAATCAAAATCAGGCTGACACTGTATTGCCATTTCATCCTGACAGACACTGGGGGAGAAGAAAGCCTTTCAAAAGGCTTCATGTTGTTCACTCTGTTGGCCCTGAAAGACAGTGAAAGCAACTTGGGAAATCATTCGGATTGGATGACATCAGAACTTACTGATGCCAGAATTACTGCTCTTTTCTAGCATTACTGCTCTTTTCCAGCAGGTTGGTCAGCTTTTTGCTTTGCAAGAGGGAAGGAAGGCAGTCTAAAAATCTTCCATAGATTAGGGATTCTGCAAGGGGTAAGGATTCACATAGTAAGTGAGACTTATCTCACCCGCCTCATCTAGCACTATGGAACACAAATCTAGGAAAAACACTGCTGTCAAGAAAACATGAGTGTTTCACAGTTTGTTTCTGGTAGATGAAGGGAAGCCCAACCCTTTGCTCAAGGTGTTAATGGCATGAAAAAATACTATGTGATTTTCCTGTTGTTTTAGAACTGCCTCCAACTGTGGGCAAGTTTGTTTTACAGAACAGAGCTTTAAGAAAGAGGACAAACTAAAAAAGAAATGGTAAACATTCAAACAAATGTTAGTGTCTTGTGTTACTCAGGAGTTGGTTCAGTTTGCTGATTGCTCAGTTTCAGTGTGGTCTGAGTAATGAAGAGCTGACTAGTGAGCCTAATTTGGGGTAATTCCCTGAGTACTTTGAAGCATCGCAAACCCAGAAAAACTCTATTGAAAAATAATGGAAAGGTAGCTGGGGGCTTAACTTATGATCTCTGCTCATTACAGTAAGCGACATTTTCATTGCAGTGTTGCCATAAAGATTATTGGCTGCCACATAGCATAGGTCCCTCCTGAAAAGATTCTGGAACAGCTCTGTTGGCACAGTAAAAGCCATGGAAAATCACCAAAGATTTGCTTAAAACCCAGTAATTGTTTGCCAAATATTACAGTTGTGATGCTTTGTTCAAAACTGGCTGGAAAATTAGGTGAATAGTCTGTATCATTTTATTATATGGTTTTTGAGTGACCATCCTTAGTCTTCCACAGTAAAGTTATATGGCTGGAATACCATTGTATTGATATTTTTTGCTTCCATATAGAACTACTCAGTCTTTGGCTTTAAATATTTCAGCATTTTAACATATATGATGACAATGATTTCAAAATTGACTTTGAATCACCTTTCTCTTTTGCATGTTTGTTGACCTGTCGGAGTACAACTTGCCAGGTGTCTGTAAGATTGACATAATTGGAATGTTTGTGCCCATATTGGCCTGGGAGTAGTTGAAAGGGCTGTGTTTGGGAGCTGGAAATACCTGCATTGACCTGTTAAGCATGTTCAAAAGTTCAACCCAAGAACAACTTTTCTGGAAAGTGGTATCTGTCATGAGTTAAACAAAGCAAACTCATGTGGCTGAATGAAATGGGAATGTCTGAGATGTGTAGCACTTCAGATGTTGTCCTTTGTGTCAAAAAGCCGTATTTTCATTGCAGTGTTGCCATAAAGTGGAGTGAGTTTCCTCCATTCTTCATCTTCTTCCTGGTAATGCTTTTGAGCAGCTAAATTCAGTGTCCTGGAGGAACCAAGTTAATTCCTTCATTGATGGCAGTGAGCAACTGCTCCAAATCGCTGTTCTCTTGTCCTGTCAGTAGCAAGGCTAACCACAAACTCAGAATACATGTGTACACATGGCCAGCCATGGGCACATGAAAACCCTCTGTCAGGGATCGTTCTGATACCTGGCTCCCCAGTCTTGGTGTTTCAAATATCAGGCCCCCAGACCCAGTCTTAACAGCCTGCATCCCCTCAGGGTTTCTGGGGGCTGATCCTAGAGTCCCTTGGTCTCTCCAGTGTCTGGGACTCCGTCCATCCTGTTGACCAGCTGATCTGTCTTGAACTGTGCTGATGGCACATGCATGCATGCTGTCAGGACAGAGGGCACACTCACGCAGGAAGCAGCTAGAAGCAGGGTTTAGGCAGGACAAAGTGAAGGTGATTTGGCACAGAGTTCTGCCAAACAAGTCTGCTGACCTCCTCCTGCTTGCACACTACTGACCTCATTTATTCCCTGCCTGATCCTCTCTCCTTTTCCCTGCACTTGTTCTCTGCTGTCCTTGGTCACTGACTTCCACTCTCTTGGTCTGTCCCCCTAAGAACTCGTAAGTCCTGTATAATCCTTAAATACTCTTGTTCAATCCCAAGGCTCTGTCTAAGCATCCCACAGTAAGTTCTGAACCCCCTTTACACACTGGTCCCCAGAGCTCGCACAGCCTTCCAGAGTTTCTTGTGTTGGGTCACGCAGGTGGGTTGTGTGACAGGACCGGGACTTCTTCCTTTCCCTTTGAGGGTCTCAGAGGTGGTGATTCAGAGGGGTTAGTTTGGTTGAGTTCCCCACCTTGTCACTGTGTCCCTCGTCACTGTCCAGTCCTTATGTTTATTTTAAGGAGCTGTTGGAGAGCTGGCCCTGCAGCCAGTTGGGATAGCAGAGGCAGACACCATGGGAGAGGAGTGTGAGCCAGCCCAGCAGAGCAGGGCAGCTGTATAAACCCTGTGTGTGGGGAATTGCAATCTCCTGAATGTTCTCCATGCTACTGCCAGTGAAACTGGTCATCCTCAGTGTGCAGCAGAGCAAGCTCAGATTAACTCAGACACTTCAATTTTGCTTAAAAAAAAAAAAAGGGAATAAAAGAGACTCTCTGTATCAGTATTTCCCCAGAGTCCCTTCTATACATTTTATTGGTACACTTTGTCTAGTTACTGGAAAAGAAATACATACCTGCCAGACACAGAATAACTTAAAGAAAGTTCCTTGGCTTGTGCTTAGCTGTTTTTGCCCTCTGTTTTTTTTTAAATGTTAATTAGGTGCACAGCAAAATGCATGTAATAAATCAATAATAAAGATTATGTAAGGGCATTTATCTGAGCAGCAGTGTAGCATTCAGAAAGGAAAGTGAGCACTGTTTTACTGAAGCCCAAAGGACTACATGCAGACAACAACATTAAAATAACATAAGAATGAAGAATACTGTGCTCTGCTGTCTCCAGGAGGGTGTCTGTACTGCATGCCAGTGTGTTTTCTGTACCCTGTTTGCTGCCTGTCCAGCATTAGTTTGAGATCAGGCAGGTGGCCTTGAATGTTGTCCAAGCAACATGGTTTGGGGAAATGGAGAAACTGTTGGTTTATGTACTGCATGCTCACAAATTACAAATACATAAAGATAAGAGTCGTGATGATACAGGTGACTTCAGTAAACAGAACACACTTCTTTCTCACTTGAGTAGTCTTTTTCCTTCTTGGTGGTGCATTTTTCTCTGCAGCTACCTGTGCTGGTGTCTGCCAGAGAAGCTGAGCATGCTCATGCAGATTCTATGGCTCCCAATTGCTTTTGATGAATTAGATGTAGGATGCTATTTGTTCTAGCAGATACCTCGGCCCTCAGAGTATAAGCTGATGCCTGTATCTGGCACTAAATTGTTTCTGCTGGTCCTAGGTAGGAAAGCACTATTTGATCTGTGTAAACGAGTACAAAAATATTCCACTGCAATTTGTGGGAATTCTTGCCCTTAAGGACTTCAGTTTCTGGCCTGTGCAGTTTTTATGTGCCTGGGGTGGATTCAGGACTGGTCTGCATGTGTAGGCTGAACAAATCTTTGCCCTATTTGAAATGGAGCGTGAGAAGGGAGATCAGGCCTCCTGAATGTGCTTGAAGATCTGAGTCCCAGGTGAGAAATTCTTCATAATTGAAATAGTCTGATAGGACTATGCACATGCAGAAGCTAATTGTTCTCTCCCTGGTCCTCTCAGGCTGCTGTTTCATTATAACATGCTAGCTGGGAGTTGTTTTATCAGCATAATAGATTCTCTAGATGAAATCTTAATTCCTGTTTGTCTCTGTTTTGAAAGAAATAAGCATAAGCATACCCTCTCCTATCCATCTTCGTGACAGTTCCATGGAGGCCTCCCTTGTGTGTCTCTCTGGATTTGCAGCACAGCTGAGATTTTCGCTGCTGTGCTCCCTGAGTATTGAGATAGCTCTGACTTTCAGAAACCAGGTGCTGGTGTTCCTTGTGCTTTCAAAATTGTCTCTGCCAAAAGGCACAGTTCTTGTAAGGTCTTTCAGGTTGGGTATGCAAAGTCATTAGCCAGTTTGCAAATCTTGGCCTGTACATTTTCCTTTTAAAAAAATCTTTTTTTTTGCTAGGCTTCTATGAGGTTCCAGCTGTGCTTCCCTAACAAGCCTCACATTTAAAGTACTTGCTTCAAAAGCTGCTAGCCTCAGAGAATATAAGGAGGGCTTTCTTTTATTACTGTGTATTAATTAAAGAAATACCCAACACCTACTAGAAATTCTTTTATGGGAAAAAAAATTAGTTCCCCATAACACGCAAGATGGTGAGTTGAAAGAGGCAAGGATTAAATTAACCATTTTAAGAGTGGATATGTCTGGCAGAATTAGAATTATCCATCAATTGACAGCCCTCTAGGAGGGCAAGTATTTGTAAATCATGGTTAGCTCAAATCTCCCCTCACTGACACGTTTTCCCCAAGGTGTCTCCTTATACATTCACTGGACTATATTCCCTTTACAACTGCTATGTTTGGGCTGGACTGATGACAGGGAGCTTCTGAGCTGAGGCCAGAGGTCCCTCTGGTCAGGGTCTGTCTCTGACAGTAACCTGTAGGGATGGAGGGTGGGAAATGTAGCGCATAGAGGTTGAGTCTTTCTTTTCTTCACATATATAGAGCAGGAAATAAAAGGGGATCGACTGGGGTGGAGGGGTCCAGCAGAAGGGAGCCTGGTGGAAAACCAAGCGGTGAAGTGGCCGGTAGGAGACACATGAGATTTATTTTGGCGGGTGCACGTTCTACATGGTTGCTGAAGCAGTGAGCTCCAGAAAGTTTTGGCAGAATACTTTTTTTTTTTTTTTTTTTTTTTTGCTTGTTGAGATTTGGAGTGTTTTTAGGCAGGAATTCTGAGTAAGTCAACTTTGGACTGCGTGACTCAGCAGAGTCTCTAATGTAAGGTAGCTAACAGCTTGTGAGAGTGCAGAGTGGGAACATAGAGGGAGTGGTTGGGTGGACTCCATCTAGCATTCTAAAATAGCTAAACATGAGTGTCTGCGTGTCAGCCAGCTACCCACTGTCCTCTGTAGCTGGTGAAAATCTTTAGCAGAGTAGTGCAGCTAAGCACCTCACAGCAGACACTTGTACTTGATCACCCAAAAAGATCTTTACTCCACTGGCTTCATTAGCTAGATCTCCACTGACTGGTACACATGCGCTTGGATGCCTAGTTTTCCACCTATGCTGAATCCTCTTCTTCTTATCTAATTACAGCTCCAAAATATGAAAATAGCTACAAAAAAAGAGCTAATCCAAGACGGGAAGAGGTGATCAGTTCCCCTAATGAGTGCTTGTGGGGGTGAAGGCCCAAAAAAGCATTTGAGGCTATTAGGAACTTCTGGTGATGCAGAAAGTCTCTTTGAAAGGTGAAATGCAGGACTACGTGGGGATTAGGAAGAGTGGTGATGGGCAAAGTCTGCAGGAACTTTGGGTTTTGAAGGTAATTGAGGCAGGTAGAAGGAACAGAAAAATAGGACAGGTTGTTACACTTGGGACTGTCTCAGAGCTGGGCTGTGGCGTGTGGAGATTTGAGATTTGAGATTTTGAGTCTGAAGCATTAGGCATCCCAGAGTGTCAGTGGTCTATAGAGGAAGGCAAACAATTAACAGACCTAAAAATAGTGGAGCAGTTTCAGAGCACATTGAGAGCTGCAGGGTCAGTGGCCCAGAGGCTCTTGCAGCACATGGCACTGCCAGCACCTGTCCCCTTCATCCAGGCAGTGCTGCGTCCATCGCCGAGCAGGAGGAGAGGGCTGCTGCACACACAGGGACAGGCCCAAGCTGAGGGGTCTTGAAGAAACTTATGAGAGCTTCAGATGATGAACATCGCTGAAATTGCTGCTGTCTGCTCTCAGACCGCTTGAAAACAAAGGGCAAGAAATTAGCTGAAAAAAAATTGTGTCTTTTTCTTATTAAGAATCCTAATGCTGCAGTTTGCCATTCAGGTGTAGGGAAAACAGATACTGGTTTCACTTACCCATGCAGGGTTCCTCTTTATTGAGATCATCTGACTTAGTTGCAAAGACTAAAAACATTACTGGTAAGCTACCAAAATAATACAATATTAGTAAACTACCAAAGTAATACACTATTAGTAAACTACCAAAATAATACAATTATTTGCATAGTAATTTTAACCTTCACTGTTTTCCCTCACTGGTACATTACTGACAAATTAAATCTCTGTGTATCCATGCCTTTCCTGGGAGAGAGAGTATGTGGTTTGAGGGAATGACATGTTAGCAGCTCCCTCAGGAAAAAAGGTCAGTCCCAGTCACTCAGAGGGGATACCAGAGCAGCAATTAGCTACGCAAAAACTGCAGCGGCAAGAGCACCTTGCTGTAAGTGCATGTGATCTGTAACTAACTCAGGGTAGCCAGCATGTGTCAGTCATGCAGGCACTTCTGCCAGCTTTGGGTTTCTGGTGATACCACCACTGATTCAGCCTTTCCCTTCTCCTGCTTCAGCAGCTGGGGTTTGAGACTGTCCTCTTGAGGTCCCTGTGAGTAGCCACTTTCGAAGCTTCATCTGAGCACTAAGTATCTGCCTGACCCTGAGCTCCAGCTTTTGAAAAATCAAGCAGAGCTGGAATGTTTCACATTTGTGTCCCTGATTACAGTACATAGCTGGAGGTAGCATCTCTCCAGGACCGTATTTAACTGTGTGGTCCTTTTTATGCTGCACACTCACCCTGCAGGTCTGTCACACATAAAGTGAGACCACTGTGTTTCTCATGGCTCAGTCTTGAAATCCTCTTCCAAAATGCTTTAAAAAAATCAATGTGTGTATCAAACACTTTGCACTAGCTCCCTAGCTTACACAAGTTCTCTCTTATCTCTGGGAGCATGTAGCCCTTGGCTAGTGAGCATTTTGTTGTACAAGAGAGAAAAATTGGAGGCAGTTGTGCTGGATTTGTTTTTGAAAGTGACTCTTTTGACCTTTATGAATTTTATGAGTTTTAACTATGGTTCTGTTTTTAAATTCAGAGATTTTGGTATCAAGACTCTATGCTTTCCAGTTACAAGGTTCCATGCCTGATCTTATGCTGTAAATTGCAACATTTAGCAATTCGTGGTTTAATTTAGAAGGATCACCTACTTTCCTAAATGCTTAAGTAATGTGGCAAGCTGTGGTTATTGATTGTCTCTG
This sequence comes from Acanthiza pusilla, assembly GCA_036630365.1. Taxonomy (NCBI): domain Eukaryota; kingdom Metazoa; phylum Chordata; class Aves; order Passeriformes; family Acanthizidae; genus Acanthiza; species Acanthiza pusilla. Next base: position 33,408,822 of record JAXCHO010000073.1, on the reverse strand, counting down.
AATTTATTACAAGAAAGCTGTATTCACTCTCTCCTCTTGGGAATGCCTCTCCTGAACTGCATGCTTGCTAGTGACAGCTTGGACCCCTGATACATAACCAGAGACCTTGCCTAATATCCTTGCAACTACTTAGGGAATTTTTATTAAGTAAAAGCATCATTAAAGTAGACAGAATGATGAAGTTTAATGAGCATCTTTCTCACTTGATGTTGTTAGTTTTGCTGCTGCAGCAGCCATGCTGCTCTCATTTGTTACTTCCAGTGGGGCAGGTGGAGAATGCAGGAAAATTTTGTTTATGTTTACATCTGCATACAAAGAAACATTTATATTCATGAAAGATACTTTTAAAAATATATACAAGAAAAGGAAGCAACTGGGAGTCTCTGTCTGAGGGCTTTCTGTGCTTTTAGTCTTGCCTGTATCTCCCTTGTAATTTTTATGTAATGAGAAGGCTGCTTGCAATACTGTAGCTTCCAAGTCTACAAAGGTTCTGCAGTTTGTGAGCTGTGGTTATAATAACCAGCTTCTGACTGTTGCTGCAAACTGCAAAAATCCCAAATATTTGTTTGCGCTCCAGATTTTGTTCTTCAGCAGAGGCTTTGGCCTTCAAGCTGTGTGTAGTGTCCTGCTCATAGCTGTAGCAGCCCTGTGAACAGGTGATGTTTTGAAGTATTAAGTGGGAAGGCACTGCCATGAATGTGTTATCAGCACTTACCTCACAAATCTGCCTTGAAACCGTAGCCACAATCTGCGTCAAAATTCTTTTGTGTGTTTATGGAGACAATCTGCCTTGGCTAAGGGTCTAGTCATGCAAAAGCTATGTCAAGGTGCCATACTCTAGCACATCACCATCCGTCAGCTGAGCAGCAGAACTGTCTGTGTGCATGTCTTCAGCTGACCTCTGCTGCCGAGGATGATGTGCAAGTGTCTCTACCTAACACATCTGACTCTGTTCGTGCAGAGCAAGAGCATGTACGTAGTTTGTACAGCTTGGCTACTGCTATTTCTGTGGCTGTCTTTCCAGTAAGTACTGAAATTATTAAAGACTATATGTAAACTTCACATCTGTTACAACTAAAGGGTTTTAGATTCTTGGGGAATTCAGATAGTTGCTTCTCTGTGCAGATAAGCTCCATTAGTTTTTTTCTTTTGCCTTTTTTTTTTTTTCTGTGGCTTTTGTTCCCATTGGAAGCTGTAAAAGTGGTTTCTGTTGTTGTACCAGAAGTTCATTGAAAATTTTGAATCTCTTTTCCCTAGTGTAACAGAAGGCAAATTCTGCCCCAGGCATTATCACAGTCATTATTGTATTTAAATGTTGTTGTGACACCATATGTCTCCTCATATTTGATGTATGTAAACAGAAGAGAGAGACCCTGTGTGGGAATGTTTGTATAATCTAAATGTGTCTGATCCTTGCTCTCTGCATAGCAGACCACATGATAGATTGTAGAGCACTCATCTTCAGTTGGGAGAGCAATGTGCATTGATACTTCCTCTCATTTTGCCAGGGAAACCTAAGTAGATATATTTGATTTTCTTATTTCAAACCCAGTAGTTTCTTTGCTGGATGAAACTCTGGTGTACATGCTGATAGAAGTGGCTGAACATGAGAACAAGTTAAAAGAATGTGAAAGTGTTGTCGATGCCTTCAACTCATGTACATCTATTACTACTAATGTCATATTTGCATGGGGCAAAGAATTGCTGGAGCACCAATAGCACTGAATACTGTAAGGAGCAAATATTAAAAAAAAATACCAAAAATACCTGCAGGTCAATTGGTATTTTTATTGCTTAATGCCCACAGTGGCTGCTGAACGTCATTTAGCAGTCAAAAAGTACTGCCCAAAGAAGACTTTACCAGAGTTCTGAAGTTCATTCAAAATTGTCATTATTCAGATTTTCTGCATTTTGAAAGCATCTGTGTAGTCAGTAGAATTCCTTCTGAGGAATTCTGAGCTCTGCCAGTCCACAAACTTAAACATTTTCTCTGAGAAAGGAGGAAATGAGAGATGGAATGAGTGCCAAAAGGATCACCTGAGAGGGAACTGATGTAAAGTTTCCAAAGCAAAAAAGGGGAGGCTAAACCAACCTGAGCAAAAGGAGGGTATAAAGGAGAGTATATATATAAACACTAAAGCTGTTTCAGTCCTTTTTAAGCTGGCACTAACAGGGCAAAGGAGCTGAGGGGCAGCAGGATGTGGAACACAGCACAGTGACAGGGGACTTCTGTGCCTATCCACGAAGGATTTTTGTGCTCAGATACAGTGGATCTCTGGATTCTCTGTTAATTCAGTGCTTGAAGTCCCAAATGGGGATTTAAAAAGAGCCAAAAACCAGCTTGAATGTGAATTTAGGATTTACCTAACTAGTGTTAACTTCTAAGAGTTAAAAAATTACTGCTGATAGTGGTTCGCATGCTGCACTGCATATTGTTGAGAACAAGATGCTGCTTGTTTTATCCTGGCTCAGTTTCTGATGGGACAACCTCCTTGAATGTCACTTCTGTGCTCTTCTACGGTGGTAGTGTTTCATAATACTGAACCATCTCCTTCCACAGACTGTCTCCCTCAACTAACTTAATGCCTTCCAAAACAGGACAGTTATTTAGCATGTATATTTGATTAATGCACATACTGTGTACTTGGATAAAACACAGCCTTGTGCCGCTGGAGCTCTATCTCTTATGAAATAAAAGAAATAAATGTGTATTGTAGCTAATACAAAGCATGTAGTTATCTCAGAGGGTCAGGGCTCTCTGCGTTCATCAGAAAATGGCACCTGATCTCTTGTTGACAATAGGTGATGGCACACATAAAACTTCAGTGGGGTGAAGTAATGTCATAGTTTACAGTTGTATTTTCCTTGAGCAAGGCTGTTTTGGCTGCAGTACACCTTGACAGCAGCCTGCTTAGCAGCATGATGTAAAACTTCAGCTGCTGAGAAGGTGAAAGCAAGCACTGCCTCTCCACCCCGCCGTACAAGAAGCTCTAATGCCATTGCACAGTCCAGGAACCCCATGGCTGAGTATTTTCCAGACACAGCAGCAAAAAACTCAGAGCAGGTGGTAGCTTTTAACCTTCTGACATAAAGTTTGTACAGTAAATAGAATAGAGTCACAGAATCACAAAGGCTGGAAAAGACCTTCAGGATGATGTGTAATGGTGACTTTGGAAGACAAACATCATCAGTCTGAACATCCCTCCTTCCTTCTTCCCCCGCCTTTATATGATGAGCATGATGTGGTATGGTCTGGGGTGTGCTTTGGGTCAGTTGGGGTCAGCCGTCCTGGCTGCATCTCTTCCCAACAACTTGTGCACTCCCAGCCTTCTGACTGTTGGGGTGAGGAGCAGAAAAGGCCTTGGTTCTGTGCAAGCGCTGCTCAGCAATAACTAAAACATCTCTGCGTTATCAACACTGTTTTCAGTGCCAATCCAAACCACAGCCCCATACCAGCTACTTTGAAGAAAATTACCCCAACCAAAACCCACAAAATGCATCTTCAAAAAGCACTTTATGTCCATAAGGGAAGTTTTCTTTTTTTGAGCTGTGTTTATTTTGGGTAGGTTTTTAATTTAGTTTAATCGGGATTACTCATAAATTATCTATTAATTACTATGTGATATTTAGCAAGATCCTCTCAGCCATGTAGTCTATTTAGCTTCACAGTGAATGCTAGCCGTCTTAATTGTAGGATACTTTGTCAACATTTAATCAGTGGTACTTACTAATGTGGCATTGATGTGTTGGTAGCTGTCCCAGTGCTATCAATCATGTGTGAGCAGCAAAGGCGGCGGTGACACCATTGCTCTCTGTCACATTATCGAGCCCTTGGGTTTTCTGGTTAGGGATGATGCTCACTTTGCTCTAAGCAGGCACTCTATCTCTCCAGTTCAACCCAATTTTTGTCATTGTCTACTTGAATACACATCCTTGCAGCCTTCCGAGCCTTAATCCCATAACTGCAGAATAAAGGTTGCTAGTTTCTGAAGGCAAAACTGATTGCTCCTTCACTGCTCCAAAGGCCTGCTCTTCCCTGGTGTTACTTCCATGAAAAGTCACGAAAAACCAAATGTTAATGACTGCAGCTTGAGATCTAATAGAAAATTCACTGTGTTGAAACAAAGTAAAGACCTTTTTTTACATATATTTCTAGTAACTAGATGCATTGTTTAGTGTGCTGCAGAGTAAAAGTAAAGTCTGTGTTTAATGGTTGTATCACAATTTTTTTTTCTCATTTCCTTGCAGTCTTTATGGCAGACACATGCAGGCGAACCCTGAGCCTCCAAAGAAGAACAATGACAAGTCAAAGAAGATCAGCCGTAAACCTCTGGCAGCCAAGAACAAATAAGTGCCTGGCTTCTGCCTCTGTTTTTATATCTTTTACATTGCTTCTGCTTGTGCCTATAATATTTCTACACACCTCCTGTTACTTATAAGAAAGCAGGGACTAGAATTAAATGCAATTTACTATGTATAATGCTTTAGAAGATACTACTAGACGGAAACAAAATGTCATATTCTCCTAATTATGGTCACATTTATAATACATCACTGTCAGACATATTTTAGCTTTTCTATTTATATGTATATTAATGTCCTCTCTTCACATGTGTCACATCCTGTTGAAATCAGGGAGTTTGCACCTATATTATACAATATTAAATTTCATATGATATTCCAAGTGATTTTAATAAAGCTCTTCATTTGTATTGTTGTTTAGTTTCTTCAGTAGGCCTTCTGAATAGGAAATTCCTTGAGGAACATATTTGTCCAGTTTCCTGTAATGTGTTGATTTCTTCTGTAGGAATTTGGTAGCATTTTATCTGATACAAGTTAGTTAAAATGCAAAGCGTTCTGTTCAAGGAGTGAGAAATTTTAATCAGTTTCTTTTTCTTTTTTTATGTTGCTGTGTACTGCTCTTTTTGCCTTGAAGGTTATTTTGAAATCAAGGAGTAGGGAAGGGGAGAGAGGAAAGAAAAAAAAATTGTCTTTGTAAAGAGCTGCCAATTGCCAGTCTCAGTTTGGGGAAGAGAACTTTGTCATTTGAAGAAACTGGTACTTCTGCCAATTTTTCAAGTGATTTTTTTACTTCAGGCAGAAAACCCAAATAATGTGTTTAATCTCTGCTGAAAGTGCTTGTATTGAAGAGTTATTCCAAATGGCTTTTGAAAATGCCACAAGTTCTATATTTATCTGTACAAAGCTGGCACCACAACCAAGCTCAGAAGCCGCAAATGGTTTAACAGCTCAAATAGTTTCAGGTTTTACCAATGGGGAAGGAAAACCTAAAATCCACAGTGTTTTCCAAACAATTTTATTCCTAGGAGAATAAAAGCTAACAAGGGAACTCAAGGAACAAGAACAGAAATTCATACCTAGATCGCTCATGTCAAGACCTTCCTGCCCTTGATTTCCAATTTAATGCATTTCATGCCCGAGCAGCCCGTTGCCGAGTGTCGGCTGCCATCCCATCCGGACAGCAAGCTGGGAACCATGCCCAGACTGCCGAGACAGGCCTCTTGTGTTCAGTGGGAGAAGAAAAGGTTTTAAATATCTCATGCTAGAAGTGGTACCTTCTGCAAAAACTGTTTTGTAGCTGAAGATTCTGTTACCAGCACCAGCCTCTCAAGCGTGTTTAGGATTACCCCAGCATTTAAGTAACATGGTCGCTGTAGTCTGGGAATAAATGTATTGACATATATTTTGTAACAGATTTTTTTGAATTGGCAAGCAGGGCTAGGAAGTTGGCATCAAGCTTTAGACACACTTTAAGTGGTCTTCAGTACTTCAGAAGAATGAGGCAGTCTTGGTAGGCAGATGGAGAACAGTAAAAATGGTAGACTTGTCAGGAACAGTCAATTCTATCTGTTGCAAGCTCTGCAGAGGATTTTCCAGACCTCTTAAGTGATCTGCCTAGGGAACAGGTCCAACTGAAACAGGCCCATGAAGGTGCCAGGTTGGATGCATGTTAAGGATTCACAGTAAAAACTGTGCCCCATCTGGAATGCAGACAATCAAATGTGGTTGTAGGCATTAACACGTGAGGGGGCCCAGTGACAACAACAATCATGATACAAAAAATCCTGAAGAAATGTCAATAAAATGTCAGAAGATCCCCAAACTACTCTTGCAAATTCTTTTTGGAACAAAATAAATAGCAAGGGCACATGTATCAGGAAGGGGTGAAGAGGCTCTGGATCCTTCCCTGGCACTGAAAGCTACCCCAGCCCACGAGGGTGGCACTTCCTCAGGGCTTGTGCCACTGCTCTCCTGACGGATGCCTGCAGCCATGGCTGGATACCTGCTTTGAGACCTGGAGACATTCTACATGCACTCAGTTCCAGCTGAACTGGATTTGCCACTTCCAAAATCTCCCTGGGTGCACTTGGACACAGCTTTCTGTGAGTGGAGTGGCAGTACAGCTTTCCTTTGGTTTGAACAGAAATCCAGTCGCAGCTGAAGGCTCAGGTGGTGTCTGAGACTGTGTCCATCACCTGCTCTATTTCCTGCAGTTTAGACAAAAAGAAGTTGCTACAGGGCTGCAAGTGTTTCAGAGCATGGGGTAGTGTCTCTAATATAAAATTAAAAGCTTGTTGGGGAAGGCCTGATGATGTTATTGGTGGGAAGCTACAGCACTGCTTTAAAATAAGCTTATGGTTTTTAAGCATTAGTCAGACTTTCATTAACTGCAGTTGCAAATTTTGAAAGTGTTGAAAGAGTCATGCAAGCTCTCCTCTGCAAGATTGCAAAGTATTGATTGGAGCATTCCTGTGTGTTCATAGCAAAAAAATCCACCCAACCTTCCCACTTCTTCCCTCACGAAGGAGGAAGAAGCACAGTTTTGACAAGCAAAAGCAGGAATGAAGGGCCTGGGGAAGAGTAAGTGAAAGGCATAAAGATGAGAAGGATAAAAGAAATCCAAAAGGGAGAAGTATTATACTGAAGATAGTGGCAGATGGGGGGGAAAGAAGTTTCTTGAAAAGAAAGATGAAAAAATAAGATAATGATCTCAGAAGATGATGAAAAACTGAAATGCATAAAGCTTTACAAACAGAAAACAAAATAGGTTGTAAAGGAATGTTCTTCAGAGGTGCAGGGCAGAATAAAAGACAAGGGAAAGAAAAGCAAACTATCTGGGATGAAATGTGCTAAGGTTTTAATGTTTCTAAAAATGTACCAGCTTCTTAGAGCAAACTACACAACAGTTTTAATGTGAATATGATGATTTTATGTATCTGTTCTCTAAGGTCATTGTTTTTTTAATATTTAAAAACAGTGTTATATTTTACTGGGTCACATTTATTTCCCCATTGTATTTCAAGGAAAGGAGTTGCTGCATCTTACTGTAGTGAACCACTTAATGAGCAATGCAACTCATGATGGTCCCAATGGTCATTTCTCCAGAGGATCCATCAAACTGAGAGCCCTTCCAATGAGCCCTGGGCAGCTGCACCTAGGTGAGCGCTTATGTTGTGCCAGCTGGAGCGCCAAGCTCTGGAAAGGCTGCTTTTTGCTCCACTTACAGTATTGTTTCACTGGCCTGGTTGAAAATGAGATCCCTGATCTCAGGTTGCCTTGAAGAGGGCATTTTTGCCATGCATTCATTCATCAGGGTCACTGGTTTAGGTTGCCTCTTTGGGTCACCCTCTCATACAACAAACAGCATGCCACTTCAAGGGGAGAAAATTATTCCTGTGAAGAAGAAATTTGCTTTTTACAGCTTTCCTGTACTTGGGAGCTCTTGGTAACAGTTATGCTGGTAATTCTCTGTTTTGATTTTGCATATGGTGAACTGGAAACAGTATGGCGATTTTTTTGCGTACTATACATCATGACAAAGGAAACTTCTTAAAATTACCATACGCCTGATGTGCTGTGCCTGTGCAAAGAGTTGGCCTGGGGAACTAATGTTCCTTGCTAAGGATAGGACAAAATGAAGCCAGAAAAGTTGCTTGTGCAGGCAACATCCACAGTTTTCTTGCACTTAATAGTGTCAACCCTGTATTGCCTCCTGCAGTCCCCTTATGGACAGGTAACAGTTTAAAAAAAAACCTCAGTTCTGAGAAAATGGGCAGTGCTGTTACTCTTTCTTATTTAAGAAACCTGTGGAGAACATACGTGATTTTAAAGTTTCACCTTTTTATGATTATTTGTCTGGGAGTAAGTTTCCTATGGAGTCACTGGTGTTCAAGCACCTTTATTTTGGTTTTAGTCAGGTCTTTCATGTTAAGGAAATGACACTCAACATCTGCTCATCAATTAGCTTCCAGCCTTAAAGCTGGCAATTCACACCAGCAGTATGGGAGTTTCTCCTGAAATGGCAGCTCATTCCAGGGTACGATCTGAGCCGGTGTGGCCCTCACCTCTCTTCCCTCCAGCACTGTGTACTCCCCATCCTCCTCCCCTGGGCTCGCCCCACCATGCTGCACTGCATGGGCCTGGATCCTGGGCTCCTGGAGGAGCTGGGGAGAGAGAAAAATCTTCCTCTTGTTCTGCCTGACCTGCTCCCAGAGAGAAGAGTGAGGTCTGGAGGCATTTCCAGCTCCAGCAGTGCTTGGGTGTTCCATGCTAGCTCATGGCTTGGGGCTGGTATGAAAGCTGGGAGGCCAAGTCTGTGCCATCCCCACGCTTGCTGAGCAGCAGGAGCTCCAGAGATGGGGAATATTTCCAGTTTGGAGCGGGTGGTAACTGTTAATATCCTCATGACAACCAGGAGGAGTGAGATTGTCATCGGTTATATTAGTTGTTAATTTTGTAAATATTAACAATTTCTAGGATTATGGCACAGGATGTGAGCTGTCAACTTGCTTTATTTTCCTCCTACTCCTTCTTGTAATGACACATCTTTTATACTCTCAGATTCATGCCATGTGTTGGTTACCTCGCGCTGACACCGGGGCTGGCAGATGCTCTGGGATGAAACAGTGATAACCTCCCAAAAGTTAGACTTTCTTCCCCTCCTGGGTACTTTGTTTCCTCTTATCTAAGGAGAGGTAATTTGCCTGTAAAGAGCAGTGATTTATAAATCTCTGTGGTTGGTTTCCATCCAGCGCTGCTGCCAAAGCCTCTGCCATTGGCAGAGCTGAGCTCCTGCTTCCCCTTCCAGCTCACCTGTGAGTGCCTCAGGCAGGCCCTGCTGCTCATCCCCCCCGAGCAGGAGCTGAGTTACAGCTCACCGGGAGCCCTATCCCTGCTGTGAGAAAGCCCTGAAAAATGACATTTTTACAATGTACCTCAAGAGCAAAATTTTAACCATATTTTTAGATCAAGAAGGACGGCAATCGCGCGAGTGTGCCAGTCACAGGAGTCACCCCTGCAGCTTGATGGACGTGTTCAGAGGCAGCTTTGGCGGCACAGTGCCACTGGGAGCAAAGCCCCGGGGAAGGTGGCTTTTCCAGGGCACTCAGCCCTCACCTTGGCTCCCTTGCTGCTGGTGAGAGCCTCTCTGTTGCTCTGCCCTGCTCCTGTGCCACTGGCAGCCCTGAGTGTACACCAGTGTTCAGCCAAGCAGCGATGAGCCCCAGGCCGAACGTGCGTTCGCTGTTTTCCTGACACCCCAGTTATTGAAGATAATGTTTCAAATGGCCTGGTGCCTGGGGCAGCTCCCAACACAAGCAAGAGTGGGGAGCTTGGCTGTGTCCAGGGGCTAGCTGCATGTCCAGCCTGGAGTGATTCACGCCTGCGGATGATGCCACAGAAACACTGGACTCAATTACACTGTTTCAGTAATGATCTAAATGGGGTATCCTCTGCCAGGGTGGGCATCCTGCAGGCCCCCAGGCAAAGTCTTGCCCTCTGCCCGAGCCTGGCTGATGCAGTGCTCCTCATGGTTTTGCTGATTGTTGCTTTGCCATTATGGAAATTGCAGGCTGCTGGCAGTGGAGTTCCCAGCGACAAAAAGCTACTGCCAGGAGAACCTGAGGAACAGGGACCCCTCCTGCGCTGGTGATTGCCCCTGCCATCCTCACGTGAAACCCAGCACCCATGGAAGCCCCACCAAGCTCAGTCAGCACCGCTCCCCAGGAGCAAAGTGCCACAGAAGAGGTCCTGGTACTTGCTAGGAAAGAACCACTTGTGGGGCTCGGCATGACAAGGTGCAGCCAGAGGGGAGCAGAGCCAAAGGGCTGGTCTGAGGCTCAGCTTGCAACCAGAGCAGTGCTGGAGAAGGGGCAGCGCTGTAGAGGCTGTGGGTTGTGCTGGAATGTGGGTGGCTCAGACTCTCGGTGGGAGAGTGGATTTTAGCTAATACTGGATTTTGTTTTCCCTCCAACTGTGTAGTTTAGGATGTAACATCCCAGCAGTGGCATGGAGAACTGGTGATCTTGTCAGCTGCCCCCTCACAGGGCTGAGGTTTACAAACCATACTGTTGGTGGCCTGCTTTGAGCATCCTCAGCCTCTTCTTTGCTCTCATATTGATCCAGATACTTTATTTTAGGGAGCTACTCAAACATGCCAGGCACATGTGATTTCCCAACATCACACTGAAATTAGTATCTATGTTTGAAATAGAAGAGAGCACTGATTTGGAGGAATGCAATGCATGGGTAGTTACTGGGATATGATTTTAGCAGTCCCCATCCAGACTGTACAAAGGTCTGTACAGTCTGTACCGTGTTTTCATTTCTGGTCAGCTTAGGCTACTCAAAAGATTCCTGCTCTGCCAGTTGATATCGAGAGACTCATTAAACACCTTGTGGATCAGACATTCAATGCTAATCCGTTCTGAGGGCAAACACGAAAATCAAAGCTTTGATTTCAGCACTGCTAACTTACAGATACCGCATGGGCCTGGGGTAGCTTCCGGCGGCTCCTTGCTGCCCGTGAGCCCGGGAGGATGGCCGGGAGCCCGGGAGGATGCCCGGGAGGATGGCCGGGAGCCCGGGAGGATGCCCGGGAGGATGCCCGGGAGCCCGGGAGAATGCCCGGCAGCACCTCGGGATGCACTTTCCGCCTGTGCCAGCAGTGGGGGCAAGAATACAGCCGGAGAGGCGAGGGAGGGAACACCGGAGCGGATCTGAAGCTAGGGCCTGAAATGCTTCTTGTTCCCCGTGTTGCTGGTACAAAGACACGCCGAGACAGTTCACAGTGAGCACGACTGTCACCCTCAGGCTTGGCAGGGTGTCCCCAGGGAGGCTGCTGGTATTTCCTTTCCCCTCACTTTGCTTTTACATCAACTCCGCCAATTAAGAAACCAAGTAATTCAGAGGCAGCCATGTGGCACCGAGTGCTGTAGCTACGGCTAAAAATAACCCCAAAGCCTCGGGAAAAAGAGCTCCAGGGGCTGTGCACCAAGGCGAGCCCCGTTGTGGTGTGTGTGAAGGGGATCACAGCCCTGCCTTGCCCCATTTGGGGGCAGCCAGACCGCCCGCAGCTGGCGGATTTGAGAGCAGTGGTGATTTGAGATTTGAGGGCAGTGATGCTCTCTGCACCTGTCCCTGGGAGAGCCCCCAGCTGCTGGGGCAGAGCAGGGAGGAGCACAGGGCCCCAGACACCAAGGGCTCCACACCACGAGCCTGGAGCAGCTTCTCTGTCCCAAGGCACGCGCTGACCTAGAAGAGGGTTCGTGAGCTGGGCCTGGGTTTTGGACCTGTGCTTGATGACTTTGCAAACCAGGAAACATGGACTAAACTTACCATTCCTTATTTCAGAGAGAAAACAGAAACACACAAGAGATAAATACTGAAAAATACTCTCTGTGAAGTCATCGAAATTAAAAACCCCATGGGTTTAAGAGAAAAATGGAATTTCTTTTGAATAAATAAGAAACTAGGGAAGGCCAGGCCACCTGGTGTAGCTCCACAGTTTGGCCCATGCTCCTGCTACGTACAGGCGGTTATAAAGAAATAGAATAGCGCGTCCAGTTCTGCATAGAAGTTTTCTGTTCTTGTAAACCAAATGAAATTAATCATTACGTTTATCTACAGGGTGTTCTATAAAATCAATAAGTTCCAGCACTGCATAGCAATCAAAATATGACAAGGCACTTAAACTTTGCCAACTCAATCCAATTAATTATATCTTCGTTAGAAAACAGTCATTTTTATAGAGTCAGTTGGCTCTTCAAGGACCATAATACAAGCTTGATATAGGCTCATTGATTTTTACTTTATGATTTCCAGTTGAAAGCAAATAGAGATCACTCGCTTTGTAAAACTGTGAAAAAATGTGTGTATTTAACATACCAATATTATTTATAAGCAGCAGCTAATATTTAAGTGCCTCTTGTATGCCTTGATAAAAGTGGTTCATGATTCAACCCTCTCAGATGTTCAGAGGATGTTCTTCCACATTACTGCTATCGTCATTTGTCTTTCCCCTCTGACATGTGCTGTTTTTTATGCAGGAAAACTGTAGATGAGGCTCATCAGCAAGGAGGAGAGCAGTCTGAATACCTATGAGGTGTCACTGCAAACAAACACTGCTGGACATCCCAGCCTGGCTCTACCACCTTTTTTTGCAACAGCCTGGGAGCTTGCAAGGCAGAAGTGAGACCAGAGGACCCTGGGGAAAGCAAGGGTGGAGGTGCAGGGTGATAGACGTGCTCCATGTGTAGGGGGTTAGAGGAAGGGAAATGCTTAGTGGGTGGTAAGGGACTTTTCAGGGTGACAAGTAGAGGGAGAAGGGTTTGGTTTGGGGTGGGGGTTGCAGGGATGGCAAGGACCCTGAGATTCACTGGGTGCTCATGAAGCTCACAAGCCCTCTGGAAAATGAAAGGTAAGAGGGAAATACTGCAAAAATGTACAGCAGGCAGGGAGCAGCACTGGACCCAGCTCCTCTCCAAACGGTGCAGGAAGGTCCTCAGCACCTGCAGATGGGTCTCTCTGGTGACTCAGTGCCATGTGTTTCTTAGGAACAGTCCTTACCACAGCGGCAATAGCTGTAAGTGCAGAACAGTCCCCCAATAATGGCAAACACTTGGGTTTTGCTGTTTTATTGTCATTAATTGGAGCCTCGTGATAAAAGTCTGAATCTAGGAGTGAAGGATGAGTCCATCAATGCCCAGATCTTCCCAAAACTAAAGGAGAGTGGCTAGAGAATGAGGATCTGGGCTTTTGAAGAAAAAGATGAAAAGTGAAGACTTAATTTTGTTTCCTTTCCAAAGTATTACTTTTGTTTTCAGTCAGAATGCATCAGATACACATGGAAACAGGAGATAAAGTTGCATTTCCACAGTAGTTATTTGCAGTTCCATGGTGCACTACTACTACTTCCTGAGATGCTCTGCCTAGCCAACGTAATGCCAGCCCTGGGATGTCACTGGCGCGTGTGAGAGGTTGTCCCCATCACCAGCAGACAGGGAGAGGGTGCCGGGGCCTGGAACCAGGCACAGGGCTGTGTCTGCCAGCAGGCAAGCCTCTGCCATGGCAAGCAGGCTACAAAGCCAGCAAGAGGGCTGCTGCCATCCCCAGGGCACAGGTGCCTGGGCTTGGCTCAGCAGCAGAGAGGACTCGGTGGCAGGAGCCACTCGTGGTATGTCACAAGACGTAGGAGTCTTCACTCTCTTGTGGGAGTCTTCAGGGAGGTGAGTTGTAACGGTCACAGAGGAAAGCTGGTCTCAAGTCTTAAACTTCTCCTTTCCCCCTTCCCATGGGTTTTGGACACTGGAAGAGATACAACAGGGTGAATAATTAGATGAGTCCCAAGGCAATTTTTTGATGGAATTGATATCAGCCAGGTTAATGGGAGTTCCTCAAGCCAGCAGGGGGGAAGGGGAAGAAAAAGCTGTGATAAGGGGAGGTGATAAGCAGATGGCACAGGGGAGCCCAGTCCAAACCAGCAGAGCTGCTACAGAGCCAGCTCCCTCTCACAGAGACTTCCTGGGATGGACGATTCGCTCCTGGCCAGGATTAAGTGTGAGCACTCATAATGGAGGCTTCAGTGCCACCCACCACTCTCCTGAGGCTCCTTCCCTACATTCTGCAGGGCCCCTGGTGTGGGGAATGACAGACAGAGCTGTAATTGGGCTCGGGGCAAACAAAGGAGGGGCTGGATGCAGGGGGTGATAGCAGTGGGAGGAGATGGAGTCGACCTCTCTTCAAACATCCCCACCTATGCAAAGCCTGTCCAGTGGCCTGGCCCTGCTCCAAGACCCAGCACTGCCAGGACAGCAGCAGTGAGCTGGGGGACAGCAGCAAGAGGAGGCAAACACAGCGGTGAGAAATCCCTTACAAGAGTGAGTGACAGTAATTGGGAGTAATTGCAGCAATGCGGACATGGAGACAGCTTTTTAGTAATTCACCACTTCCCGTGAAACAATATGAATAACCCCCCTCTAAAGTGAGGGTTAGGACCAGCCTTGTCATTTTTTTGCATTTTGCCTTAAACTAGTTGTAAACTGAGATAATCAGTTCCTGTGGGATTTTTAAGAAGAGCACACATCTATTACACATTTCAAATCAGCTGTTTTCCTACCTTATCTTTGTGTAATGTTGTTTTTCTTTATTGACCTTATAAAAGAAGAAAATTAATGTCCTTTTTCACTCAGACCTGCTGTCCTGGTTAGAGATGCCATGGCAGACATTTCCTACCCGGAAGAAAAATAAAACTAAGCCCAAATTCTGCAACATTTTCACAGAGATCACCACTTCCCTCTTCAAGGTTTTGCAGTGCTGTGGTTTGCTGGAACACGACATGACACTACAGAAGACAGAAGCAGATGACAGCAGCCAGTGCAGGAGCTCACTCTGCTGATAAGTGTTACCCAGAATTTGGGTTGAAGAGTAACTGATGGCACCATGCAAGACCATTGTCCAGGTATCAGCCTTCAGACGTAATTTGTGTGCAAAACTGCTGATGAAACCCAGAGCACATTTGCTCTGCCTCATGCCTTAGCTTTTTTAGCTGACAGGGTTTCCTACCTTCCTCCTTCTCACCTCACAAGTTGTCTGGTGGCTGTTCCAGGAGGATGGAAGTTATGCTTGTAACCTGTAGCACCAATGATCAAAAAATTAAAATGTGATTGAGTAGAAAATGCTCAGGTTCTGTTCAGAATACACCTCACTCAGTCAACATTTTCCATTTCAGTGTTGCAGCCAGCAAAGAAGGCTCGTCTGCCTTCAAGACTGAACTCACCACGTTGCTGAGAGAGCTGAAGAAGTGACTGGTCCTCACCCTGGCTTGGGAGTCAGGTGGTGCCACCCCAAAAAGAATTGGTGTAGTAAACTCAGGGCAAAGGCTCAAACTTCTCAGGGGAGTGGGTGAACGTATATGCATCTGGTGGGGGTTACAGGATACTATGAAGAGAAATAAACTTTCAGGGCCAGGACAGGGAATGTGGTGCCCTGTGCAGGGGCAGCTGGACAGCCTGCCCCGCTGGGTGCCCTGCCTGCCGCTGCCTCTGCAAGCACTGGGCACTGAGGGCTCCTTGAAATGAAACTCCTCTGTACCCAGGGACTGTGGCTAGAAGCAGTATTTCCACATTTCTGAAAGGCAGTGCTCTTATGTGGCTCTCTGGAAAGGTCTAATGGCACAACAGTGACAATCCTCTGCCCTTATTTCACAGAGCATGTCCCTCATGATTCCAAAAGCCTGGCGGAGTTCTTGTGAACATTTCTTCTGGACAAAGTGTGTTAAACTGCTTCTGTAGTACAAAATGCTTTAATCTGAGATTTGGTATTCCGGTATGGGTCTTGTATTCTTCTTTCCATCAGTCACAATGCTCCTTTCAGGCAGCCTGGGAAGTGACTTCCCCTTCTGTGCATGCAGATAGGCTATAGGGAATGCAAACAAGTTGTAAGCAAACTTGGCTGTGAGGTGCCACTGCATTCCTGGGGTTACCAGTGCGGTGTGCACAGTAAACGAGCTGGGCTGGAGTAGGTGCAGTTCAGAAAGAATGTGAGTAATTCTTCAGAGCAGAGGACAGTATATAAACCAGGGAGCAGAGGTCAGAGCAGCATGATTAGACCATTTGAGATGAAGGAAGGTTTGGATGTGGATTCTCAAGTCTCTGCGTCTTAGCCTTTCTAAAAACTTTGGGAGAAATATGGAAAAACATTGTGCATTATGATTTACAGCATTTGGAGAATCTTTGTTCTCTCGTGGCCTTTGGGCTCTGGAGTGTCAGCACTCAGATCCAGAAGAAATTCCTAATAACTGTTCTATCCTGGTAACAAAAAGGCTTTTCTTCTGCAGCCACACCCTATCAGCAGAGTGATTTTCTTCTGCCAGGCAGGTCTTGGTCTCTCTTCTGCCTCCCCTTCCCTTTTTGAACTGGCCACAAGGCTTGTATGACTGTGAAGAATCTCTGAATGGGGTTAAGCACAAAGCAGTGTTCTCTTTCTGGATCTCTTCTATACAAAAAGTCTACATCCATCCTGAGCTTACAGGGAAAATCTACCCCTCTGTAGAGTACAGAAACTTGGCTCTAAACAGAAATTTAGGCACCATCTCTAAAAACAATCTAGCCTATTCATGTAATGGATTAAAAAGAGAATTTTCTGTCTGGCATGCTCAAATAACTTTGTATTCATCACGCTGGAAATAGCTCCCAAACAGCAAAGCTCACTCATCATGCAAACTCCTTCTATACCAGTATGTAATCCTTTTAATTATCCCCTGCAGAATGACTTGTCTGCTATCACACAAACCTGTTCAACTCAACCAGTATGGGTGTAACAGCACTGTCTTGGGCACTCTTCAAAAATCCCACCAGTGCCTAGCTGGATTTCTGTATTTGTGGGACCTATGAGTGAGCACAGGGTGGTGGCTCTGATAGAACCATGACAAACCTGGGGGCGTGGTCTCCCCTAATAAGCCCAAAAATACAGTTTTTACAGTTGTCCCACTCCCTGCATGGTTTTGGCAACATGACAGTGGTTCAAATAAAGCTGCTAATTTCTGGAAGAAAAATGACAAAGCCATTTTCACAAGCAAGCTATCAAAAGCAACTTCTTTGATTACTAAGGCAAGAAACTGAATCAGCTCTGTTTTCTTGCAGCACTTTTGGTATTCTGTTGGTGTTTCTAAGATTTCTCATCTCCTCACACACTGAGACATTCATCTTCAGTTACAGTCAAAACCCACAGGTTTGCAGAAAAGTCAAAAATTTGTCCTCATCTACTGCCTGTGATGCAGTCAAATGTTTCAACCCAGCAGCTCCAGGATATCTCATCCCTTTTGCAGTGTTTGCTCAAGTATGTCCACTTCTCCCCAGTTCTTTGCTCCTCTCACAGTGTTTTTCAGCTGAGGGCTGTGTTTGAAGAGGGCTTCACTGAGCACTTGCAGCGTCACAAACATCAGCCTTTGAGATGCTCTGGGAAGAGGCTGTTAAACAGCAGTGCAGCTGTAGGAAAAAAGTGGGAGCAGAAGTAACATCAGCATGACAGACCAACCTCACAGACACACATCAACAGGAACAGAATATCAGGTTAAACACAGAACTACAGGATAGTGCCAGTGGAGGAATCACAAATACATTTTTCAGAGGGAAAAAAAAAAAGAATAAGAGGTATTATAATTCTCAGCAAAATTCTGAAGTCGAATATACCTTCTAGCTGTTGATTGTTTTTTTCCCAAGCTGCTGAACAGAATAATTCTTATGGAAAAACACAGCAAAGATGTGAAGAAAACATTAGGAAATCAGAATACATTTGTCAATCTAAATCACTGAGCTTAAAAAAATTACTGGATACCAATAGCATCAGTAGCATTATCGAGGACCAGATCCTTGGGGTGCGGGGGGAGGCCATGGGAAGGCAGGGAGGCATTTCAGGGTGTGACAGCTCTTCCTTCTGGTGCCATCCCTGCTCTGAGCGCTGCAGCACAAACCTGCAGCAGCAGCTGCCTCCCACCTGGGCCACAGCATCCCTCTGGCCCTGCTGAGCTCCTGCCTGTGCGCTTCAGGTCTGGCTTGGGAAGGAAAAAGCCAAACCATGCCACATTGTGAGGGAGCATCCTTGTACAGGGATGAGTTTGCTCACCTCTATAATCCCTGTGGCTGGAGAAGACCTGAATTAGAAGGATTTTTCAGTCTGTCTGCCCAAGGACTTTCAACAATCAGTACTTAGTGCATCCAAATCACGCTCCCAAACAACCGACGTTTAGCTCAAGTGTCCTTTTGGGGAATTAGTTGCGTGCAGACACATTTATATTTCTATACTTATGCATTTCTAGCACATACTCAGAGCTGCCCAGGCTGCTCTTATGTGGCACAAATCCTGTCTCTTTGCCTGAGCTTGGCCCTGGCAGGAAGAAAATCAACCCCGTTCAGCTGCAGTGCCACAGTGCACTTCTGGGGACAAAACTACACTTCCAGTGAGCTTCTTTAACCTAACACAGCCAAATACCGCTCCTGGACATTGTACTCTTGCATACCTGACTCGGACAGGTTTGTGACTGTATCTTGGACTGACTGGCACACTTTTTAGCTGTAAAAGAGAATACATTTCATTCATACAAAAATGTGTAGCACCTGAGTAGGAAACGCAGGGTGTACTCCTGAGAACTGGACAGAAATGCAGGCATTGCTGGCTCTAAAATCCCACAGACAATTAAACGTTATTTCAGAGCTGTTTGAACAGCAGATGCCCTGCATCAACAACATCAATTAGAAGCCAATTGTGTCACTGGCCTGGACACTGCCAGCAGCTGGAGCTCTGTGTTTTGGTTCAGCTGTAGTTGGGCAGAAGATTAAGCCAATTTAGGTGGGTGGTGAGATGGCTGGAGTAAGTTGGGTGCTGCTGCTGTCTGACACTGCATCCAGCACCATTGCGGGAGGAAATTACTTTGACATAAGGATTTCTTTTCAAGTCAAGCATTCCTAAATCTTGACCAGAGGTTGGGGTAAGAAGCAGTAGTGCATGCTCATCCCATTATCCCATTTCATGTGGCAAAGGGACAGTTCTACCTGGCACTCTGGTAGCCAAAATCCTTCTTGCAGTGGGCAAAGGAACTGCCCATTCCCTTTCTCCTACAGCAGCTAGGAAATCCTGTGTCTCCTGAAAAAAATTTTTAAAGCTTAAAATTTGCCTTTTCTTTCAGAAAAAGGTGGTTGCTGCTTTTTTTTTTAAGACTGTGGATCTGCTCACCTTCAGAGTGTGATTCTGCAAGATTCTGTGACTAGCGAGGTTGGATATTCCCAGGCTGCAGACTCAATGCTGCTTTAATTGCCTCAAGCTTGATGTATCAGCAACTGTCTTTTCGGTGGGTCCCACATATAACTGAGCACTCTGCTTTCCCAGCACAAGTGGGCAGCCTCATCCTTCTCAATTTTGTGAGCCGTGAGAGCCTCAAAACAGCATTCTCTTTAAAGGGGAGCAGTCAAGGAGAACTATGCTAATTATCTTGGGTAGAGGATCCTTTAGGTCTTTGCCAGTTTTTATCAAAGCATAAAAAGCAATTATTAAAATTAATGCAATTTACCATGTGTTCTACTTCTAGCAAAGCTATTTTTGGCAAGGGTTTCCATCTGTCCCATTCAGCAAGATCAGCTACAGACTTTTGCTCTCTATTCCACTTCTCAGAGTTCTCATGTGGAGCTGGGCAGACACATGCCTTTTTGGAGAGTGGAGTACCTCCATTGCAGCATCTAGTTTACCTGAGAATTGTCATCACCTGGTGGCAAGTGTCCTCAGCAGGACAAATACTCACACTTCTTTCTCTGTTGCTCTCTGCTGGCACTGTGGATGCCCCTGGCTGAGGGAATGCTGCACCCTGTGCCCTGAGCAGGTGCCCAAATGACAGATTTGTCTGCAGGTTTTCAAAAATCAGCTTTTATCTATATTTTTCACTGTTCTACAGCCTGCCTGACTTGAAGCAATTAGAAATTAGTTCATGTGCATTTTCATACAACTGAGGACAAAACAGCACAAGGAGAATGCGTGTGTAAGAAATAAAGACCTGACTCCAGGATAGTGACCATGAGCCCATCGATATTCAAAGTGTTCTCCCTCTGGAAACCTGGCACAAGCATCTGCACAAACAGGAACACAGCAGGTGTGATGGCCTGGAGTGGAGGCACAGGAATCTTCCAAGTGACTGGCGGTCTGGGGATGGTTTTGCATTTGCCATCCCCTCACAGTCCTCTGGCAGCAGCATCCTCTGCACTGAGCTCTCACCTCTGCACAAGAGAGAGAGAGGAGGAGGAAGCTCCTGCAGAGGAAACAGCAAGGGCAGCTCAGTCTATCCTTTGTGCCCCTCATCTGAAGCTGCACAGGTGGAGGAAGCTGGGCAGATGAAGGAGATTATTCTAACATGACACACTGAAATCACAGAGGTGAGACAGTTTATTTTGACTAGAAAATAAAAAAAAAACAAACTGTATTTTTACCTGTCCAGTGAATACACCAAGAGGAAGGGAAGCCCAGATGTGATGCTGTCGCTGAGATCCCTACTTTCTGTCTTCAGACTAGCTATTTCTTAGCACTTTAAAATTAAAAAACTGCAATAGATTGAGTGGGGAGGTGTGATAGGGACATAATTAAGAAAATAAAATATATATGTTAAATGCCAAATAAATGCCTACCCAGTGTAAAGAAAAAAAATCTAGGATATAAAACTTAAGGGGATAATTAAATACATAAAGAGGAAACTGACTCAAAGTCTTTAGACTCAGTCTCTCTGGTGGCTGAATCCCACAGTGTCCACGCTTGGCAGCACAACAGCACATTGCTTTCCGCTTGCCATACTTCCTGAGCAAAGGAACCTGAGTAACAAAATTGGCAGCATGAATTTGGGTTGTGCTTAAAGCCGTTAATATCCCTACCTGGTGGGAGACAAATGTTGGAGAAGCGCTTACCAGACAAGTTGTCTGAAGAATTTGCTCAAATCTGCCTTGAAGTTGCTGTCATTCACCTTTGCTGCAGCATTGCTCCCTGTGCCGAAATACAAAGATTCCTCCTGCAGATACACTCCCTGTGCTGCATTTTGCCTGGTTCAAAATTAACTCTCAAAATAATACCTCAACATGTTTTTCTCAACATATTATCACTGTGACATTATGGCAAGAAATGCTGCTCTCCAGAAATGGCATTCCCTTTGTCACTCAGGTTCACAACAGTCAGGTGGTCTTACCCTGCTCAGAGGCACTGCTCTCTGCTCAGATATCCTTTTCTGATCTCTTCCAGCACTGCAGGGAGAAGTGGCACTTATCAGGACACTCAGTGAAAATTCTTCCCATTTCATTCTCTCTTCCAGGCGTTAAAATCCATAAAAGATTGTTGCCTCTTTAAGATATTTAAAGACTGGCATTAGTGACTTAAAGTTAATTAAACAGGAGATTCCAGAGTAAATTCCATTCTCACAAATAGCAGTGAAACCCTAATGTGAGTTCAATGAGCTTTGCTGTGTAGTGGCACAGGAGCGAGGGCTCCTTCCAGGCCAGCGGAGCTGCTCGTGTGTGAAGTGCAAACAGCATTTGGCACTCTGTCAATTAGCTCAGTAGAGTAACGCATGCCAGTGATGGAGAATATTTTCATGGAATATTGTGTGTATTATCCTGCTCTTTTGGATTATATTTAAACAATAAAACACAAAATAGCAGGTTTGTGAATTGTGAGAGTCAGAGGTTTTATTGTTCTGTTCTGATTTCACAAAAATAGACACATTTCTATTTTACATTTGTGTGCATGCATGTTCATGGGCATATGTGTGTCTCTCCATATTGAAAACATATGTGTAATGTCTCAGTGCATGAAAGCAACATTCTAGCTGAAATTTTATCTTCCTGGAGATGAGAAAATCTCAGCTCCCAGATGGCAGACATGCTCTCTATCCAGTCATGTTCCATTTCTCACTTGAGGCATTTTGGATTTGTTCAGTAATTGTGCACACTAGAGTTTTAGTGCTGCATAGAAAGAACACAAACTGTCTAGCTGAAAGTGTATGAATCGCATAAGAACACATGCATATCTCAGGAGATGGTAGGTAAATACTTCAATTTTTGTCTCAGATCTGCATCTTTTACTTCTTATTATTGCTAAATGCGAGAATGCTAATATAACAAATACCAAGCCCAAAGTTACATCCAGTACAGGATAGCTTATTAGTAATGGCATTGGCAATACGTTATGCTGGAAAACATACAATGGTCCCTCTGCATGGCTCGTATCTCTACAATGCCACAAGGATATGTCCTGGTCCCTTCCTCATTGTGCAGGCATCATCAGTCCCTTTTGGGAAGGAGAGCACTCGTATCTCCCTGTGAATTGCAACTCTGTTGTCACAAACTGATTTTAGCAAACTGAGAGAACAGAACTGAAACAGGATTCCAGGAATGTGATGCAAAGAGCGGAGCCAATTCTGATCTCGCATGCGCTAGTTAACATCTCAGTTTACAATGTACTTCGGTGGAGTTATTCCTAAGCCATGATGGATCAGGCCTACAGAATAATATTGCAACATGCTTTTTTTAATGATGCAAGGCCAACTTTCTCAAAATTCCAAACATGGTTGCCTACCATAATAATCAAAAGCTCAACAACTTGCAGGATCACACAAAGTCCACTGTATGCCATTTTGTTGTAGGGAAGATTGTTTGGGATCAAAGGGTCTCCTGCTTTAGCTAATGAACAGATAGGAAGAAAAATGAATGATCAGAAGTAATTGCAACTTGCAAAGTAAATTACACCATTAACCGCTCCAGAAATCAATAATCAGGCACAAAAAGAAATTCAGTTGAGGGGATGACAGAAGGAAAAATAAATCTCTTGGGCATCTTGCCACTCTGGGGATTTTAATTTTGAGTTTTCCACTCCCATCTATCCATTCTTATTGCCCATCCATCAACCTCCTGATGAATATAAAGGACTCCAGTATGAAATGCCAGGAGATTGCTGGGTTGGTAGAACAATGGAAAGGGAGTCTTTCAGGTTTGGAGGAGAAAGGGTAAATCACAGATGACAGTTTAGAAAAGCTTGTCTCTGCTCTTGCTTTTTTCCCCTAACTTCTCTCTTTAATAGCATTGGCTGTCTAATAACCATTTCAAAGGTAACCAAAATCATTCTCATGGGCAAATCATCTGGAAATCTCCTCCTGATTGACTCTAACTACTGACATAATTTTTAATAGCAGTGCAACATGATATATGTCTTTGCTTATTGGTATAGTTTTAAGCAGGGACAAAGTGGTTGTTTAATCTTACTCCCATGTTAGAGGCATTTATCTTCCACCCCTTTGTATTTGCTATTTACATCCTCATAAGAATGCCGACACTGTAGCCCTCATTATTAGCAATACCCCTTGATTTAATAGCATTTATGAATATCTCTGTATTTTGGGTTTTATTAATGAACATTGTGAGTTCTTCTGTGTGCCTCCTTATGACAGGTTGTCTGTTATGGATTTTGACCAGAAGGGGGTTAAAAGGAGGGGGGTGGATCAAGCAGAAAGCCTGCATAGAAAACATTGCCACCACTGTTGTGATTGCATATGTGGTGGCAGAAGGCAACACTTCTACATTAAAAGAAGGAGATGAGTTAAAATACCCATTCTACAGGAAGGGGAAGGTGGGGTGTGTAGAGAAAAAAGGGTGTTTTCAACAAGTACAGCTGACCTAGATTGCGAGCTGGACCCTGCTGCAAGCAGATACGATCATGGTCTGTAGGGACACTGGATTGCCAGGCTCCCGTGAGAAAAACTGGTGAAGTGCTGTGTAAAAAGCCCTCATGGCTGGAAACCCAGCTCCCAAAATGCGGTGCACTTGTGGGCAAACAGAGGCTCTTTATGGAGGAAGCATTTACTGGTTGGAGCAAACATTGCTCAGTTACACATCCACAGCCCCATGGCTCAGAGACTCTCCAGAAACTGTCCAAATCCCTGCTCCTAGTGCAAAGGAAAGCGTGGACCTGTCCCTTGGAAGAGGTAACAAATAAGAAAGAGGATCTCAGGGGGTGCAGCTTTACCCAGAGACCATGAACCTGACACAGCTGGGGCAGTTCTGTACCATCACCAGGGCAAGAGCAATCAACTGCTCAGGCCCCACTGCAGCTGGAGAAGTGCTTCCATCACAACCAAAAATATCCCCAAGGCTGAGTGTACACTTTCCCATGCAGCACTACCCCTTGTATTCACCACCTCAGACCATGGCTGTGGAGGGCTGGAATAGAGAAAAGACAGAGACCAACAGGCTTGAAGGTGAATGGGAAAGAAGAAACCTGAAAGAACAATGTTTTATGCTTGCAACTAGTGTTTTATTTTGAATAAATAGGGGCAGTCGCAACTACGAGCATCTTTTATGGTTGATTACTGCTATTTATGTTGGCAATTATCAAGTGTCATATATGATTATTCTATATTCTTAAACTTTGTCAGTCGAATGCATAATCTTTAGCTCCCTATGTGTTTGAGACTTATTTTTGCAAACACATTTATGTTTTTATATCTGTGGTAATTCGCCAGTCAAAACATGACATGCATGATTTTGGTTCCAATCTTTCCACTTTAATTCTGCTCTCACCCTTCCCCCCGCCCAGTAACCAGTCATGTTTAACTGATCTTTTCAGATTAAAAACTAAAAAGGAAGAAATGTGTCAAATTTATTTGCAAATTCTCCTTGTTGAGCCCTGTCACTTTAGCGACAGCCCTCCCCGAGTTCCCTCCTCATTTGGATTTGAAAAGCAGATGTAACCCTTTCAAGGCAGGACACATTTTCTTTGGATCATTTTCCTGTTTGCCTTTGCATTCAGAGACTGATCTTCAAAGGGCTTTATTAATTGCAATAAAACTTAATCTACAGTATTTCCAATCACACATAAAGATGGCTTAAATCCTTTCGTGCCAAAGGACAGATAAAAGCTTCCAAAAATTAGCAAAACAATTTTTTTTCTTTTACACACCAAAACTGGTTTTCCTTCCATGAGCATGAAAAGCCTAAATTTTATGAAGGAATACAGTGGGAAACTTCCAGCACTATAAACACCTTTGGTCTTCAGTCATCTTGACCAAAACAGGTTTTGTGAGAGTTTAGTTAAAGCTGCCTGTACAAGCTCCTACCAAGACTGGTACAGGACATGGTCCTCCCCAGGACCTGCTACCTGACACAAATGCCAGTGCTGATTTACCAAACTGAGGGAACAGATGTGAAATAGGATACCAAGGATGGTTTCGGACAGCAACCTGTCACCTTGGTACCTTTGAGCCACCTATAGATATGAATATTTTTCCCTCTTTATGATATATTTTGCAGCATTGAACCTTACTATATATTGGAGTGAGTGCATGTTTTTCCTTAACCATACCAGTGGTATCCAGGCAAAAACACTAACTTTTACATACATAATTAAACCAGTGTTAATAACAGTACAGTGTAGCAAAGTCTTAATTTTTGAGCAGACTGGAATTCAAAACACTTCTTTAAAATAATAATAAAAGAGATTGAAAATATAAGTGAGAGCAAACCAGATGCAGATAGGAGCGAGCAGAAGCAGTATGGAGCTTGGCACAGTGTTCACACACTCATTTGCTAGGCATATGCTTTTTCCCATGTTACTCCTGCTTACTGTAGTTGGTAAGGGGTTGCCCTTTTTCACAGAGTGTTTTTCCTGGGCTGACTTTGAATTTAGCAGTGCAGGTGTAAGGAGCCATTTTGTGCTTGATGACTGTAGAGCGTGTTCCCTTGTGTGCCAGTGGGTGAATTCGTGGAGGGTTTACTTCAGTTTTCCCCTGTGTTAGTGTGGAGGCAATGGCACACATGTAAAATGGACATGCATGTTATGCTGTATGTCTCTGTATGAATATTCTGTAATTAGTCAGTAAGAGCTGTGAGAAGGCTGTTGCAAATGGCAGTGGCTGCAGGGGATGCAGCTCGAACACCAACTGCGTGTCTGAATGCACAAGGGCCCAGAGAAGGGGGAAGGAAGCAAGCAAGCTGAAAGACTGGAGCAAGACTGCAAGAGAGATTCAAAATACAAATAAATTTAGCACATGAAGACTGGCAGCAGCTCATGTAGGTATAATGGTTATACTAAGAATGGACTGTCAATCTGGATTGTCAGCTTTTAGCATGGAGAAATTATAATATAAGTGCTACCCAGCCTTAATTACAGCAAATCAATGTTTTGACACACCACTTCAGGACAGCAAAAGCCCCATGGTAGAAAGAGGTTTCTACACCTCCTTTTAATTTTCACCAGGCTGCTGAGACCTCCGGTGCATAACTTCTGAGCCCTTTGGTTTCCCATTCTTAGTTTTCCAAGAAAACAAGATTTTTCCGTGGGAACTAAGGTTAATCAGGTAGCCAAAAGAAAGGTCCCAGGTTATGTTCCAAACTAACATACAAGCTCCACTGACAACCCAGTACTTGCCCTGATCTCTCTATTCTGGTTACTCTGGCTATGATTTTTGTGGCTGTCTTCTTTGGGAGAAAGTCTACAACAGTTCAGAGCGAATGAGCATCCCAGGCACTATGCATGAGGATAAAACTGTCTATTAAGAAGGAAAATGTGGTTGGTATGGTAGGACCTCACTTTAAGTATCAGGTTTATCACAGCTGGGGTAAGGAGCTGAGGGTGCGCTTGACACCAGTAGGTGACCCAGCACCATGATGGCTTCACAGATCATGACAGGTTTGTGTCTATTTGAGGCTGAGATCTGCTCTTTGTCTAATGTGTAACACAGCCATTGCAATGAAGTTTTACGCACAGCCCGATGTCACAAAAACCAGCTGGGTTAGGGATGACTAAATACAGCACCTCAAGGGTCCAGCTACAGGCTGAGACAGAGCAGTCACTCCTGGCACAACTTTTCAGTTTTTCCTGCCCAGAAGAAAAAACAGTGCTGAAAGCCCTTTCCTGTGGGGTAAAGAGAGCAATAAGATATGAACAAAACCCTCCAAGGCTGTTCAACTGCCTTCCTGGGTCTTGAGGGGAAGCCCTTAGCTAAGGGAACTGGCTAGCTTGTGTCAGTGCCAGATAAAGAATTTTTTTGCAGGCAGAGCACTAGAGAAAAGAAAAAAAAAATTAAAAAGGGAGGGAGGAATATTTACAAGTTCATGAATGGAAGCTTTGTCGACAGTTTTCTAGGGAGATAAGGAGCTGGACTGGCCCATCTCCGCACAGCATGGACACACTCGTTGCCTTTGAGTCTCTCAGGAAAGAGCAAAAGGAGCTGCTGACATTTCTGCTTAAAAGGAAGAATCAATGAATCTTTGTTTCCCACTGCCTGCTTGTTTGACCTTATTGTGTTGCGGAATAGAAAAGATATAAAAGAGAACGGGTGAGGAGAGAGAAGATTCGTGCTAATAAAATCCAAGACAAGATCACAGCCCTCTGATCATCGCTGGAGATGCCATTATTTGGTTGTTGTCCTATTTGCCGCTGTTGCTCATTTCTGATTCTTGCCTTGCTGTAATAAGTCACACTCTTTCCAGCCATCATCCTTGTATTGACAGGCAAATGTCACCCAGGTTTGATTGACGTCCATTGCTCCTGAATACAGAAATATGATTTAGGAATCAATTCTGTTTGTTTATTTAAACAGCTCTTTGTGTACCTTGTGTATCTGTAAGCAGGACAAGTTCCTTAATATTTTCTCTGCAACAATGCCACTAATATTGCACATTCACCTTCCCACTCAGTCATAGAGGTGCCCACCAGACCTTGGGGGAGAAGAAGCCTTTCATGCATGAAAAAAACCAACCCAAAACAAACAAACAAAAAAAAACCCCACGAGAATTAGCAAAATGCTTTGCTTCCCCCGGCTTAAGCCAAAGAGATCTTTTTCTCAGGTCCAGGCATCTGTCGATTTGCATATACCCCGGACTTTTCTTTGGCTTCTAAACAAAAGGGAACACTTTCCCTCAGTGTCAGTTTGCAAGCAGAGCAGCGGCTGGCCTAAACACTGGGAAACACTGTAGCCAGTGATGAGTATGTCAATTTTAATTCACAGGAAAAACTATTTCCTTCTCTGCCTTTGTGGTTGCAATTGGGATGAGGAGGATGAGGGAGATCCGAAATTGCCAGAGATATTTATCTCTATTATTGTGGGAGTTATATTTTCAAATAACTTTTACTTGGGCAATTGGTAAAACATCCCTGCACTTAAAGCGGTATTTCCCAGAAAACACTAACATGGCAGAGTGGCCTCAGGGAAGCGTTAAGCAGGAGGTGGATTGACCTTTTAATTCTCGATCGGCGACCTGAAGGGTACCCAGAGGCTGCTAAGCACATCTCTTCCTCTCGGTCTGCCTCAGAAAGAGCTGTCATTGCAAGATGCAGCTAGTGAGTGAGGCTCACGATTTCGCTGTTCATCCGTTTGCGGGAGGGGTGGGGGAGGGAGAAAAGAAAAAAAAATATATATTTCCCACACTGCCAGAGTAATGCCAAACTCTCTGTGAGTGGGAAGAGCAGAGCAGATGCTGGAATGAGATGCCAAAGCAGCTCCCCTTTCCCCTGCGCTTTTGGGTGCCTATAAATTGCTCCAGCGCGCTCGTCAGCCTCCTCCTCTCCTGGCAGGTGGCACCCGGGCAGGATCCCGCTCTCCCTTCGGCTCCGGCTCCGGCTCCGGCTCCGGCGGCGGCGGCGGCGCGGGCACTGGGCGGCGGGCACCAGGGCGGCCGGGAGGCGCGTCCCCGCTGAGGACTGTCGTCTCTGCGAAAAGAGGGAGAGAGAGGGAGGGAGAGAGAGCGCGAGGAGGCGAGCGGGGCGATCGCGAGAGGAAAGGCAAGTTCCAGGGAAAGTTGACTCGGACTGGCACAGCCTGCAAAAAAAAAAAAGTCGATCGCCAGCGGGAGCATAAAAGTGCGGGCGGCCGGGGCGCGGCGGCAGCTCTCCCTCTCCCGCTCCGCTCCGCTCCCTCGCCCGCCCGGCGGCTGCAGCGGAGCGCCGCGACCCGCGGGAGCCCCCGCGACACCGGCGGCCCTCGGGAGGGCGGCCGAGCCCCAGGGGAGCCGAGCTCGCGCGGGCTCGGCGTTTTTTCGGCTCTGAGGAGGAACCCCGCCAACCATCAAGATTTTGTCCAAAAGCAGACAAGAGGATCGCCCTGCGCTGAGCCGGCTGGTGGGCAGCAGGCGGCGGCTGATCGCGGCCGGCGCGCTGGGGGTGGTGATGGTGCTGCTGCTGGTCATCCTCATCCCGGTGCTGGTCAGCTCGGCCGGCACCTCGGCGCACTACGAGATGCTGGGCACCTGCCGCATGGTCTGCGACCCCTATGGCGGCACCAAGGCGCCCAGCACGGCGGCCACGCCCGACCGCGGGCTCATGCAGTCCCTGCCCACCTTCATCCAGGGGCCCAAGGGGGAGGCCGGCCGGCCGGGCAAAGCGGGGCCGCGCGGCCCGCCGGGGGAGCCGGGGCCGCCCGGCCCGGTGGGGCCGCCGGGTGAGAAGGGCGAGCCGGGGCGGCAGGGCCTGCCGGGCCCCCCCGGGGCGCCGGGGCTGAACGCGGCGGGGGCCATCAGCGCCGCCACCTACAGCACCGTCCCCAAGATCGCCTTCTACGCCGGCCTCAAGCGGCAGCACGAGGGCTACGAGGTGCTCAAGTTCGACGACGTGGTCACCAACCTGGGCAACCACTACGACCCCACCACCGGCAAGTTCACCTGCTCCATCCCCGGCATCTACTTCTTCACCTACCATGTGCTCATGCGGGGCGGCGACGGCACCAGCATGTGGGCCGACCTCTGCAAGAACAACCAGGTGGGCGCCGCGCCGGGAGCAGCCGGGGACAGGAGGGCAGCGGGCGCCCAGGCGGAGCGGGGTTCCCCTTGGGAGCGGGCGCTGTGCGGGGAGCGGGCGGAGCGGCGCGGAAGGGCGGGAAGCGGGCGGGGAGGGGGAGCCGGGCGGCCCTGGAGGCGGCGCGGGTGCGTGGCGGGGGAGCAGAGCCCGACCCGGGCGGCGCGAAGCGAGCGAGGGGAAGCGGCGGGCGCCTCTCGGCAGCTGGCGGGGAGCCTGCGGGGAGCGCCGCCCCGCTCCGCTTCGTGTGCCCGAGGGCCACCGAGGGGCCGGCTGCTCCGCCCGGTGTTCCGCGCAAAGCCGAGGCCGCCCGGGCTGCTGGGTGAACGCGGACTCGACGCTCTCTCCTCTCCGAGAGCCTCGCCTCAGGTGCCGTTCCCAGCCCGCTGTCCGGGCGGCCCCGCGGGCAGAGCAGCACCTGGCCCTGCCCGCTCCCGGGCCGCGGAGCGCTGCTCTCAGCTCTGCCGGGACGGGAGCGGGGGGCGGGCGTACAAACAGCGCTGCCCCCGCAGGGGCGAGAAGAGCCCGGCGCTCCCTCGGGGAGGGGAAACTCCCCGGCAAGACAGGGGAGCCAGGGGCGGCGGGTGAGCTCAGGAGAGGGTGGTGCTGCGTGGGGAAAGGGTGAGATGGGTGGGAGGAACGCAGCCACGGCACGGGACGGGGCTCCCACGCAGCGGAGCGCCGGCTGTGACACGCTCAGCCCCCGGCGGGGAGCGAGGCTTCCCCCTGTCAGGAGAGCTGGTGCCAGGGTGAGCTCGGCGGCCGCACACCTGAGCCCTTGGCGGGCCAGCGCCGGGGCAGGCACCGGCTGACGGACCGTGCCGCGGAGCCACACACGGCCTCCGGAGAGCCCGGGCAGGACCCGAGTCTGTCGGCATCCCCTAGGCAGGATGGAGGAATCGGAAATAATTACAGTTCTTGCCATGCTACCGTCTGAAAGACAGAGGAATCATCCCTTTTAATTAGGATAAACGTTGCCACTGCGCTCGCAGAGGCTGTGTCTGTAACATTGCCCCCGGGGAGTCATCCTTCGCAATTTTGCGCCTCTTCCGTGCGTAGTTAACAGACACGGTAGGCTGGCCCTAATTCCTACAGCGCTTAGCGGCACCGCCATCCCTCAGGCTTCGGGTGCCCAGGGACAGTGAGAGGTGCCGGGCGTCCCCGTGTCCCCGGAGCTCCGCGGTGCTCCCGCCGGGCCCCGGTCCCCGTGCGGGAGGGCGCGGGACCGGCGCGCAGCGGCAGCTCAACAGGTCCCGCAGCGCCCGAGCCGTCCCGGGCGCAGGGGCTGCGGGGCGGGCCGGCGGCTCCCCCGGCTCGGGGAGCCCGAGCCAGCGCTGCCGCTCTCCCCGGGCTGCTCGCCCTCCGGCGGGGTAGGCTGGGGGGTGGATCGGCTCCACGCCGTGTCCGCAGGACTGAACACTGGCCCCCCGTGTCCCCGCCGTGCCTGGCGGCCGCGGAAAGCCTCGTTCGTTTGCGCATCTCCTCCCCCGCCGAGCACGGCCGGCTCACGGCCCTTTGTGCTCCGAGCGCACGGGAGCGGCGGCGGCCGGTAAATTAATCTGATATGCTACTTAACCTTTTGTTTATGGCTCCTCAGAAGGACTGTGAAAACAGAATAATGAGGAGATCAGCGGCAATTAATTAAATTAGAAAATGTCTGCCATAAATACTGTCTCGGCAGACAAACCAGGACTAGTAAAACAAAGTACATCCTAATATATTCACTTTTATATCTTCATACAAAGGCAATATTGTTCACTGCAAGAATACCATTTTACTTGCAATTAAAGAACTGATCAATTTTCACCCCTATCTATAATGTAGTGTTTATTTTCACAAACCCTAAAAAGTAAATACATAGCAGTAGTTTTAAAGAAGTATCTAGTAACAAATATTCAATTGAACCTGAAGTCTAACCATTCCCACATATATCTACTTCAAATACCAGACATGAGGCAAATTAAACTCATAGTTATTCAAAGAAGAAAAAAAACCCAAACAGGGGTTCCATGTGTATATTTGTATATACTACACAAGATAAGTATTTAGGTAAATACCTGAATATAAATGGTTTAAAATTGACCCACAGTTTTAATGCCTCAGTGGTTGATTATGATTTATACTTGAAACACTAAATGCTGATGTGACAGGCTTTGTGTATATTTGTAAGGAAGCTCAGAAATTTTGGAAGTAAGTAGTTAAATGAAGTGACAAAGGTAACATTATAAATCCAATGTTCTCTAACAATGAAAAAACCTGAAATATTAAAAAGTGTATGACATACAGAAGAAAACCCCATTCCTAAGCAATACAAATGTGGAACCTCAAGGTCCTCAGTGTTAACACCTTGTCTGCTTTAATGGTTATCAAGCTTGAACAGAGAAGCCCTGAGATCACTCAGCTTAAATATGTGTGTGCAGGCTGTGAGCGTAGCTTCATGAAAGAACTTACATGGAATTTGTGAAACTAATTGTCCCATAATGCTTTAATTTTGAGATACATTTATGCTCTTGCAGCAGTACAGTCACTGAGAATTCATTTGAGACTCTTCTCCTAGGCTTTAAAAAGAAATTGCTCTGGCTAACCAAGCAAGAAGGTAAACCCACTAAGAATAGCATACAGGACCTTTGCTGCTACACACAGGGCACTAAGATCTGCGTTTTGGTTTCTAGACTTTCAACACCCAGAACCTTTTTTTTTTTTTTTTTCCCCAGCCAGTATGTACTGTGTAGAATCTTAAAAATGAAATATCCTTTGCTGTTGTAGCCAGTGTCCACGAGCTGGCTCCCTTCGGATAGACACTAATATAATTCTAATTCTTCCATACTATCCACAGAAACACAGTATTTTATACAAAGCCACAATGTAGCATTTCACTAGGAAGTAAATGGGAATTTGAAAAGTCATTTAAACCAATTTGCTCACCAGTATGCAAGATACTAGCTCTCTGTGAAAGTTTTCTACCTCATCTGTAGCCTTTCCACTCCTCCCCATTTGCCCTTCCCTTATCCACTGCCAGCAACCATCTCAGTCCATTATTTTCTCTGGAAGATGCTTCCAGGGTTCGTGGCCCAGAGCCTTCAACTCCACCCTGCCAGTCATTAATGCAGAGGAAACATCCAGTACTTAGAATAATTACTGCTTAAAAAACTAGCAAAATAGATCACCTCAGTAAACAATAGCAGGCGAGTCAGGATCAAGTCCTGAAATAGTCGGGGTTTATCATCATGCCATGTATCAGTTTAAATTTGCAGCCTGTCACAGCTCTGCAAGCCTTTGCAGCCTTTCTCACTGTTCTTACAGGATGCATAAAGAATTTCCACCTACTGTGATTTTTAAGCTGCATAATGCCATAAGATCCTGCATGGTAAAAGAACCCCCTCCTTTTTAACATTTCAATATTAATGTGAAATCATATCACATGAAAATTTAATTTGGAAATATATCATGTAAACTTTGAAAGGAATCCATGGAAAATTGTGACTTATAGCCTATTTTTTTCAGTTCAGAACAGAAAAAAATCCCACATATAGTACGCCAAGTCATGCATTATTACTTAGTTCAGATTTGCAATGCCACTAAATCATTTACTGCTCTGTAACTGTGCTAGAACAAAGACAAGCAACAAGCAGATGACGTGTTACACTGAAATAAATCACATACAACCATGTTTAAATATTTTACCAAACAGAGTCAAATTATATATAAATGATTTGGAGACTTACAATGGCACAGGCGGTCCATTGCTAGAAACCAACATATATCTTGAAATTACAGATTACTTCCAGTTTGCAAGAAATGTCAAATTTAATCAGTAGTGGAATACCAAGGGAGAAATTGGAAAAAAGTATGTTTAAGGGAAAGTTGCAAATGAAAAGCCCTCAATGACTTGTAAATTCCAAAAACCTCTTAAAGCAAATAGTGACTTGCCTGGGATTTTTCAAAGGTGCATCTCTAAAACACAGTGAAATTAAATGTTTGCTTACTGAAATGCAGTAACAGCAGTTTTTCCAAATCCTGACTAGGATCCTTACCTGCTTGTGTGCATGTGTGTGTGCTTGTGGGGGTTGTACTTCTTGTATTCTTTTTTGCAACATGATCCTATTACTTGGTATGACAATAAACTGCCTCTGGAAAAAGTCCATCTTGGGAGATGCCTCTGGGCCTCCCTGTGGATCCTCACCATTGTCAATCACTTGTCCCACTGATACAAAAGTTACACCAATGTAAAACTGGTCCACAACCAGACCGAGTTCTCCCAACTCCAGCTATTCTTACATATATATTTAAAAAGGCTCCAGACATCTACAGAAGATCAGGTAATCGTGCATTCATCAGATGACTGAGACAGGAGTGTATTATTGCTTTAGTTTCAGAGGTATTGTACGAGAAAATAAGCAATAATCACAGGAAGAAACTACAATATAGGTTGCAAGACGTTTAAAGTGGCAACTCACGCATGTTGAATAAAACATTAAGGATTTGCTTTAATTTCACCATTCAGGAAGAATTCCCTGAGTTTCCTTAACCAGTCATTCTGTATTTTATGTAGGTTCGAGCTAGTGCGATTGCTCAGGATGCTGATCAGAACTACGACTATGCCAGTAACAGTGTGGTTCTTCACTTGGAGCCAGGAGATGAAGTTTACATTAAATTAGATGGAGGAAAAGCACATGGAGGAAACAACAACAAATACAGCACATTTTCTGGATTTATTATTTATGCTGACTGATAATGAGTAAAAAGACCCACCAAACCAATCGAGAAATGAAGCCTGCTCTTCTAAACGATGGATTTGCGTGGCAAAAGTCAATGAAACAAGCACCCCAGCAGAGAGTGACCACCGAACACCTCAGCAGCAGGGGAAAAAAGTCGAATGCTACCTGATTCACATCTGTACAACACAGAGAAACCTTACATTAAAAACCCACAAACCAAGTTAAACAGATGTGCGATCCACTTCCGCCAAAGCAAATACTTCCTCATTGTTAGTGTCCATGTGAATGAAGTTCTACATAGATCGAATTTTTATAGGAAAAAAAAGCCCACCTAAGGACGCTGAGTTATTTCTTCAGTGTATATGATACTTTGATGTGTTATGATCTTGCTGCTTTATCCATACTTCAGCTTTGGTTCTTGTGACTTACCTGCTAACAATGATGCTTGGAGTCCACTCATAGTGTGGTGAGGAATGATTTTACAATAAAAGGAAGAGGTAATCAAAATATACTTTCTCTCTGCAAAGAAATTGTTTGCCTTGTACTTTTCTTGCCCTTCCACTTAAAACTAGAAACTAATCAGCTTCAAGCCTTAACTCAATGTTCCTGCTTTGTAGGTTTACATTAGACCTTTAACATAAAATCAATCCAGTGGAGTTATTTAAATTTTGTCTTTCCCTTAGCTGTCCTCTAAAAGAAAAAGAAGGCTAGAAGAAACACTATTGTCCCCTGAAAAATACAACAGTTGAGAAACTACTCTATTGGACCATATCCCTGATTCCACCAAACCAAATGGCAAAACTCCCATTGCTGTTAGTGGAAAAGGGATTTGGTTTGTAATTTGTATACATGTAAATATATATTTAGACAATTATTACAGGCCCATTCTTGATGGTTAGTTATGTAAATATTTAGAAAGCATCCTCACCACCAGACTAAGGCAGAGTGTTTTCTTTGCAGCAACTAGTCTTCATTAGTCTTTTAGCACTTAGTCTGTACCTCGGTACTATTTTTAATAAAGTAGCTACGGATTAAATACTGAAGATGTTCCATTAGAATTTCATAGGAGTATAATGGGTCAAAACCTTAATTGATTTAGGTGTCTTGTCCCACTGAAGTTAGTAGGATTCTTCCAACAAGGGAAGAGTGGGAGATCTGACACATGAGAAAATGTTGTCACATAGACCTTTTCCACGGAAGCAAGTTACCAGTTTGTAGTAAGGTGTGCCTATGAGATGGACACAGAGAAGCATATTACCAAAAATGATAACACATATGCAAAGAAAGAAGCAGTTATTTACATGCAAAAAAAAAGTGTGTATTAAAACCTATTTTTCTCATTCATATAGATATAGATATAGATATATAAAGTCTCAAAGAAGTTTAATCCATATAGAGGATTAATGGTTTGGAGAATTAAACTAAACACAGATACATAGTTATAAAAATGCTTTACAATCACTCACAGCAGTAATGTCCACAGAATATTTTTATTCAGAAAATGGATTTATAATTTGTTTTGGATTTGGGAGGCTATTTCTCTCAGGTTAAAAGTTCCAGATTTCATTCCAAACCCAAATTTTAGCAAGATTATTAAATTTCTTTAGCACAGTTTGTTAATTATTTTTAATGTTTTGGCAAAATCAAGGTAGCATTTCTATAAATCATTAAAGAGTAATAGAGGCTACCCCTAGCATTGCTATTTCATATACTCTGTCACAAGCAACCTTGTCTAATGTAATAAGGATAGAAACTTAGATTTATCTGCAATAAAATTTTGAAAGTGTCTGCCAGTGACAAAAGCTCTCCAGTGCTGGCTGCTCAGCAAAAGTCTGATAAAGATTTTACACATCTCTCTATAAATCTCTTATTTGAATGAGTGAACCTCTTCTTAAACAGAACGTGTTACTCCTTCTGTTTTGAGTGGTCCAATTCAAAACAAACGCTGAGTGAGTCCAGGCTGACTGAGAGGATTTTCCAGGCAAACTCATCCAAGGTTTACAAGGGGACATCATGCTGCCAGCTGCTTGTGTATTATCTCACCAGAATGGTTAATGCTTTTACCTTATGACGAAGTGCCAGCCTATGTCTGTACATTGTAGTGGCTGCTCCCATTTTATTTCTACGAGGCAATTATTTTAATAACAGATGTGTAACTGACTTGTCTGTTCGCTCCACTGTTGCTGTTGCTGGCCAGTGCACTCCCACAGCAGTGTAGCTAGAGATTCCCTACGCAGTGTCCAACAGTCCTGCACCGAGCTAGAGATCATCTACAACCAGCAATGTGCATTTAATAAGGTGTTTATTGGTAAAGCTCAATACTACAAGACGTACATGGTCAAATTTGAAGAAGCTTTTGAAATCAGGCTACCACTGCTACTGGATTTATCCATTTTTTGGATAAATCACCTGCCCTGGTTAAAGCTAGACAAGAGCAAAGAATACACTTTATGTGAAAACCACATATAAGGCAAACATTTCTTCCTTTTTCATCATATCTTGATATACTGATTTGTAAAGACTTATATCACAACCTTTGTTATAACTATTACAACTCATTAAAACTGTATTATGTAATATATTTTGAGTGTTGGTGTTGCATCCTTACAAAAAGAAGCTGGTAGGTGTCAAGTTGTACATGATTGCTGTGAGATTCCAAGTTCATGATAAAAATTTAATGCAATTTTAAAAAGACATCTGTAATAATACTGCACATAGTTTAAGAGGTGATCAAACTGCTTTATTCAAAAATATATTTTTCCATGTATTTTTTACATTTTCAGTTACAATTAAGTAAATTGTTAAACTAGAAAGAAACATTATCTTTTTAGATTTATTTGAGATTCCTCGTGCCTTCTCTTGTCTATGGAAACTATTTATAAGTTCCAGACCTTTCATCAAGTATTACTTAAAGAATATAAGGATAATGAGAAGATTGTCAGTATTACAAGGATTAAAATCAGCCCCTGGAGACAGGAAATTTAACTGAAAACCATAATTTCCTTCCAAGTCCAGGTGATGCATCTTCAAAAGTAGTTTGAGGGTAACATTTAGTAACGGTATTAGATTATGCTTTTGAAACAATTATTTTAAAGTTTTAATTTAAAAGATTTTATAGGTAGGCTCATTCAGTAAATCATTCATGAGCAAATTTTCAGAAGGGAGAAAATGTAGAGACAGTACACAATTTTGATGTTCTAATTAAAAACAAAACTTATAATCAGTTTGTTTGCATCTACCTAATAATTTTCCATTTCTCTGAAAAAACCTGATTTTTAAAATGAATGCTCTCCTGAAATCTGAATTTTATCAAGCTTCCCTATAAAATAGGCATATTTATTCATTATTCCTACTTAAAAGTCAACCACCGCTTTGGATTTGCTAGGAGTATTTTATCAATTTTATCTCGGGATATGCCTCTAATTAGCATTTTAGGAACTATATTTTTAAAGATATGTGAATATCCATGACCTCCATATTTCATCAACCTGTTCTTGGTGTGCACATCATGAGCCATCAGAATTCTGTCTTCATAGCCTTCATCAATCAGCATACGAATCCTGCAAAAGTTAAAAGCATTCCCGTCAGTGAAAGTTCTCACTGCGACAGCACAGAACACACCAGGATCTACATTTCTCAAATTACTGTACTGCTGGACTGTATTATAACAGAAAATACTTAGGTGCTCAGAGGACCTATTCCTTACATTTACTTGAAATTAAAATGCATTTTTTATTGCATGAAAAAAACCTCACCTCTGAAACAATACCACCACAAACATCAAAATGGAGAAGGAAAACTCTTTCCCTTTGGCACGTGACTTTGCATTCTCAGTCCCATTAAGTCCACAGAGGAATTCAAGAACTCCAGCATCACCACATATAGAACACAGGTTTTATATATGAGTAAGTAATAATTTCCTACATAAATTCCTTCTCAGCAGGTTACTTCTTGCTGCTGTCACAAAGCTGGTCCTATTACATTTGTTAATGACCGGACTCTGAGTGTGACAGGTCTTTTAAGGAGCCTGGCTCAATTACATAAATATTTCCATATCTCCAGTCAAATCCCATTTAGCAAATCAGGTTAATAAAATTTTGAAGTTGCCAGTATCATACTCCATATAGACAGTTATCATGAAGACGCATTTCAAAGATGTTCATTAAAGAAGATACATAAGACCGGCATGGCACAGCACTAGCACATGCCAGGAAAAAGGAGAAATTAATAAGGCAGTACAGCTAAACAGCCTTGGCAAAATGACAATTCATCTTAGAAAAGGAAGTAATCCTTCTGGTCACACCCTTGTAGCAGGACTACTACAAGTCCTTCTGTCCCACGTTTCACTCAGGTAGCCTACTCCCTTGATCAGTTCATTTTTTAGCATTTATATTACGTGGGTGTCTACACTCCTGTATTGCAGGACTGTTAAGCTTCCCAGAAAGCTTCCATTTGGGGTGGCAGTGGATTGCAGCATTGCAGTGGCAGGAACTGATAGGCCAGGACTGGAAAGTGCTCATTCCTCATGAAGACCTCCAATTCCATCACTTGCCAGCATTGTGAAATTCTGATTCTTACCTTCCTGACCTTTATTTGATCAGCAAGAAAACAAATACTAGCTTTATAAGTAACCACACTGTATCTGAAAGCCCTTACAGTTTTTATTACAAGCAGTTACAAGGAGACACATGTAGCAGGATCTATCTAATCAACATGAGAAGCAGAAAGAAGGCAAATAGGATCGAATCTGGTAAAATACGGTCTCTCAAAAACCCACCATACATTGTGCCATACAGTGCACAACACTACATAAACCATAGTGTTACATCACAAGTATCTCCTCCAGCCTGAAATACAGAGAGACCACAAGTCAGCTGGAGAGTAAGAGCAATGGCACTGGAGGGACTAAGTTCTTTGCTGACCAAACATCTTCTTAGAGTCATCTCCTTTCATGTTTAGACTAATTTCATCAGTTGGGGAGACATATGATAATTTCCATTCTGTATCCATTGCTGCTTTTTGCTCATTCCTGTAAATTCAGTTAGTACCTGCTTCAGACTCAAAACTGCCCCAGAACAAAAGTCAGTGCTTTGCTTGCATTGGCAGTAGACTTCAGCCAAACTGCTGAAGTACAGATAGCTAAACTGTGTTGAGTAGATACGTTATGACTACAGAAGTTTATGTTTTGAACAGAAAAGATCTAACAAGTGTTTTCCATTCAGTATTTTCACTCAGAGGTGAATTTGATTTCCACCTCTCTGGTGCTGTTTGACAAAACAAAACCCTAAGGAGATGTCTGCAGCCATCCTAAGTCTGCTGTGGGTGCACTGATATCCATTAAATGGCACTTATAACTCAAATGCACATACACTGTGCTATGAGAGGACAAACTTTTCATCTTTTCTTCCTATGAACAGCCTGCTGCAAGAAATACTCAGACACAAGAGATATTCAGGAGAGGCAGTGAAGGCTGAGCAAGTACCATGGACAGAATGAAAACTCTGCCACGGTTGAACATGCACTTGTTAGCCACAGCCTAGTCCAGTCCTCTCCGTATATTCCCCAGTGTTCTGTAGATTCTGACCACCTGTGGCACAGGAGAGGGCAGGAGGCACAGCAGACAAAGCAACTTTACCCATTCTAAATGTGAAACCTGTGGATTCCTTGCAACAGTTTAAAATACTGAGTGCAAGACTGAGAGCACTGTTAAGAGAGAAACAGTTTTGAGTGTGAAAAGCAGCAGCAAATGCTTGGCAGTGAGAGGAGTAACCACGGCACCTTCTTAGGAGAGAACAGTTTAAAAACAGATTAGTTTCAAGATTAATCTGACAATGAGGGGGAGGGAAGCTATGTCTGAAATGTAAGGAAAGCCAGAAGTTACTTCATTAGCAATCAGCAATGACAAAATCTTTCTCAGCAAGGAGAACGAAAGAACTGTTTGTGACTCTGGAAGGTAAAGACACAGGCAGGATGGCACCCCACCCGTCAGACACCTGCCACTTCACTGCTCACAAACGCTGGGGACAAACAGCATGGCAGCATCACAGCTCCAGACAGAGCGCAAGGAGTGGGGTGTCCATTCCCAGCTTATCCTACCTTCTCTCAGACTCTTTCTGTACAGAATGTATCTCCTTGGCAAAACTTTGTGTTAGCACAGCACAACAGATTTGCTGTGCAGCTGAGCTGAGACTGCAGGTGCTGATGAGAAGCAGGGAAGAGGTATCCTCCCAGTGGGGCCGATATTTTCACATTGTGAGTGAGTGTGAGGAGCATGGGAGCTCTGAGGAGACAGGAATCTCATCCTTCAGAAGAGAGAAGGGGCAAAAGGACAAGGGGGGGAAAGTTGATAAAGTGCTTGGAAGAAAAAAGGCAGTTTTTCAGAATGGAAAAACAGGATCAAATCCATCCAAAACAACCAACGAGTTTTGCTGGGTTAGCAAACCAGTGAGGAGATTTAACAGGCTTAGATGATGTTTAGCAGCAGCACCAGGTTTCCAATACTATGTTTCAAACAGAAGTACTTAATCCTGACACAAATTCAGAATTTTCAGCCTTTTCCTTTATACAGACTGTATAAATTCTGTAAATTATAAAATTCAACCAGATCAGCATGGAATTTGGACAAAGAATGAAGTTGAAAAAGCTCCTGATCTTCTTCTCAGGTAACTTTCTACAACACTATGATTCTGCATCTTCCTTTCAGATAAAAGAAATGACACATGCTGCTCTAAAGGCGTGACAGCAGCAGGGGAAAAGAGCATTATTTTAGTATGACAGAAGACAATTTTGAACAGCAAGCAGAGCCACTCTGTAACGGTCTTAAGACAAGTTCCAATAATATTTTTTTGTCAATGGCCATGCTGTAGCTAAAACTGCATGGGAGCAGATACCTCGCAATTCTTTCATTGTCGTTCGGCATGTCGATATCAGGATGGAACTGGTAATGAAGGAATTCTGTACCAAACAGGTCATACTCTAAGTAACATCCAAGTTTAGCAAATTCCAGAAGCTTCTTTGTATCAAATATGGTCCTGCAGAACATACATAACACAGAGTCAGCATTGTACCAGGAATAAAACATCTTACAGTAAGAGGACAGGTATTTTGTGACCTCCTACTTGAAAGGAAAAAAACCCCCATAATCTAAGATTTAATTCACCCTTTTGAAAAACAGGACTCCCATCTGACACATGCAATTTAAGATGACGCACAGCATTGTCTTTCTTACATTCATTTGGGATTTCATGCATTAAAAAAAAACTCAACAAAATAACTCTTCCCGTGAAATAATGAAAACCTCTATGATAATCTTTAAATGGAAACAGGAAAGTTACTTACTTTTGATATTATTAACCCTCTCAACAGACAACCTAACAAGGAAGGACATGTAAGGAGGAGGTTAATTCACAGTGACATTTAAAAAAAAAAAAGACAATGGATTACTTGCACAAGACAGATTTACTTTCCCGAAAGAGTTACAGGAGACAGCTTCATCCAGGGCTTGTTTCATCCATCACACACCGGTGTTATACAACTTTGTCTTTAGTTTCTGTTCTGTACAGTGATGTTTCTAGATTGCCATTAGAACAGCAATATATCATTGTTTGCACTGGGATCTGGTCAGAACACCTTAAGGAAATGCTCTCACCAAAATATATAATGGCACTGTGAGTATCTGGGACATGGGCTTTGCAGCAGATTTGAAAAGTGAAGGAACAAAGCTTCTAACACCTCTCACTCATTTGGAAAAGAAC
Organism: Acanthiza pusilla; assembly: GCA_036630365.1. Taxonomy (NCBI): domain Eukaryota; kingdom Metazoa; phylum Chordata; class Aves; order Passeriformes; family Acanthizidae; genus Acanthiza; species Acanthiza pusilla. Next base: position 33,366,746 of record JAXCHO010000073.1, on the reverse strand, counting down.
AGCAACAGAAATAAGAGCTCTCTGGGATATTTTGGGGTTTCTTTGAACCATTTTTACCAAGTATAAGCTGTCCAAAGGAAAACAAAAGCACTCAAATGATACAATTCTATCTTTATAGCTGCCATACAACTTTTTTTTTAAGAATAAAACAAGTTTCCACAAGAGCAGCACAGTTAACCAAAAGGGCAGTAGTTTGCTGGGTTTTTTAAAAAATTATTGCAGCTACTGATGTCACAAAGCAGTTTTACCTTATACAATTACATCACAGTCTGTTGCTATGGAAATGACTGATGTCACAATTTCAATATTATGACTTAACAACAGGACCAAGTAGGAGGAACAGATGGGTTGAGAGAGAGAAAACCCTTGTTCAAACAAGCCTGCCATCAGCAGGAATCTAAGACTTGCCAACTGTAATTAATAAAAAATGTTATTTTAAAATAAATGTTACAGTTTACAGAGACATTTATCACCAAATGAATTTTCAAAGTGCAGCAAAAAAGAACAGGTTATTTTAGATCCAGCCCTGCTTGGTTCGCAGGGAGACAGTCGCCAAGAGTATTCAGTCCTGTGCAGGTGGCAAAAGCACCCAACCATGTATTTAAAAATCACAGCCAGAACAATTCCTTTCTAGAACTATTGTTAGTGTCATGCTTTTGGGTGTTCTATCCCAATGACAAGCTGGAGAACTTAGTTTTGTCACCCACTGGGTCCCACTGTGAGCCACAAGGATGTAGCAGTTCCCAACTCAAATTGCTGATCTCTGTGCTGGAATTGAGTGTTTGGGCAACACTGTCCGTGAACAGCTCTGAGCTCTTGAAAAAGGAGGTGGGACACAGTGAAGAATCGTGAAGTTTGAACCTCATCCATCCATCCCCATCACAGGGACCGACACCAGACCCAAATTCGTAACAGTTGCTGTGAGTCTTCTAACAAAAGCTACTCAAGTGAGTGGAGTCAAAAGCTGATTTCCTTTATAACCTTAACCCCTAACAAATGGCTAAAGCCGAGGCTCAGTAGCTTTTGCTTCCAGCCTTGTACAACACCACAGTACTGCTATGGATACTTGCTACCTTTTGTTCTACGATGTTAAATTGCAAGACATGTTAGCCAGCATGTTAGTTTTATCATTTCATTGTAAATCCACTGGAAAACTACCATTCTGTCTATGTCAAATGCAGACATGAAATACGGAGCTATTTAAGGGACTGGGATGCTCCCACGTGGATTTTTCTTACTGGAGGAGATTTAAAATGTTAAATGCACATTGCAAAGCCAAACTTCACAGTAGTTTATGATATAGCAAGTGCCAACCTGAATGTGTGAAAGTAATGATAGAAAGAGATATAAGGAAATGTCATATTGTGCATCAGCGGCTGTTAGTGAAAGCTCACCTCTGTTTTCCTACTTAAACCACTTAATTTTCATCAATTAATTACTTAATGCAACAACTTGCAACAGTGTATAAAGGCAAAAAACTGTAACTGTATGTTTATGTTGTATTGAAACGGCTACATAAGTACTGATACCTGCAGCTTGCTCAGTCCTCTTTCATAAAAAGATTTAAGCAACTGTTTTTTCTTCAAAAAGGGATGAAAAATACAGGCATAGATACAGTGGAATGCAGGTAAATACAAAAAAGAGGTCCTTTATAAATATTCAAATATAATTTCATGGCATGAATTTTATGCTCCTAAAATCCTCAAGTAAAACAAGGAGCTCTGTGTGAATACAAAGCACAACACCTGTAGCTTGATTTGCAAGCCCATAGAGCCTGTAACTACGAGAAATTTGGAACACAGTGCTGTTGCCTGTACTACATTCACACTGAGGGCAAACAATCCAATTGCTGAGAATCATATGACTACAAATAGTCTCCATTATTCAGCAACTGGCCTAACTAATCAATGCTTGGACATATTCCAGCTCACCATGAGCAACACAAGGTCATACAAAAATGATTCAGTAATAGAGGCTCTATTTCTAAGCTGGAGACAGAAAAGCATCCCAATTTCTCACCATGCCTGATGTGGAGCTCCTGGATTTTGTTCTTGAGGAAACTAAAAGTTAACCATCTGGTCTATGCTATGAACTATCCAAAACCCAACTATTTTCTTTTTAAGCAATACTTCCAGCATCTGGTAGAAGAACATTGAAAACCTGCCTCTTGCTTTGATCCAGACTCCAGCCAAATCAAGGGAATCTCCATTAGCTTCTGCGACATTTTAGTAAGGCCATTAAGAGTGACCCAGTTTTCAAAAACACTAGAAGCCCAGCAACTTCCCACCCAATTTAGTGAGAGCTGCTCAATGTCCAATGCTTTGTAAATACAGGGATTTGTGCAGGCATATAAATTAATGGAATTCCCATTTTTTAATTGTGGCTACAGTTATTCCTAATCTCTCTCTCAGGGTTTCAAAGACAGCATTTAGAACACCAAAATCCCTTTATCAACGCAAATCTAAAAGCTGACCCTGGCTGAAGTGCTGGAGGCTGATCAAGCTCTATACAAACACTTATTTTTAAGTCAGTAAACTTGAGGATAACACACTATGTCAACTATTTCCAGTGCAGTTCCACAAAATCCCAGTGTTGGCAAGAAGTGGCAACACTGCAGGAAACACAGCAGAATAGTCTCCTTACCTGTCGAGGTGAGACATGACTGTCTTTGAAGCATCAGCCCCAGCTTCCTGCAGGATGCGGATAATCTGGAAAGGGGAGTCGCTGTTCCTGCCAGGATGGATGATAACAGGGCACCCAAGCTGTGACTGAGCCTGTGCTGCTGCCTGAAGCACTCTGTGCTCACTCGGAGTCAAAGGCCAGGAGCAACCGACTTCTCCCACCACACCACACTTGATATTAGTCCCATCTGCTCCTTTGAGTATCTCATCAACAATAATCCCTGTCAACTAGAGAATAGGAAAATGAGATTTTTGGTTATCAATACTATGTGTGTTAAATAGCATCAAATTAGGCCTATGGACGCTGGGCTAGTTATGCTCCCAAGGTCTTTCTGAACTTATTTAATTAACAGCTGGGTGTATGAAAACACTGCAGTTAAAATCTGGTTTCTGTCAACTAATGTTATGCCAGCCATTCACTAAGACCAAAATAAACACAGAAGCAAATCAATTTAACAGTATCCACTCACACATTTGTCCAGGTTTGCCAAAAAAGCTGGTCTACATGTAATTTGAACTCTGAATAAGGCAGAGATTAAGTTTTCTTTTATTAAAAAAAAGATTAGTTAATTCCAAAACCTGTGCCTTGCACTTCTGAATTGGCTGCAGACACAATTCAATGTAATTTTTGCAAAACAAGGGATCAGAGAATAAGAAAACCTTGTCATTCAGATAAGGAAGGGAGAAACTCTGGCAAGCATCCTGAAGAGACAAGTTTCAGGTAAAACCTGCTCATGGGAATGCCAGTGTAAAACATCAGGAGCTCTGCTGAGCACAGAACTAGAAAAACAAAGCTCATTTGCCAAATTTGCAGGATCAAAATTAGCCTGCTTTAGAACATCCACAGACAAAAAACATCAGAATCTCTTAATAAAACTAGTTTGTTATAAAAGCTTCAGCTTTTCTTTCCCAGAATAGGTCATATATCTTAAGGATACATACAGAATTGAGAGCACAAAATGGCACTGATGATGAACTACCTTCTAAGTGCTGAGTACAGGAAATCTGTGGGTCTCCATCAGTCCACCAAACACAGAAGAGAAACCTTTGCCTTGAGAAATCTATTTGTATCTATTCTATTTGTATCTATTTTTATTTCAAGCAATGGAAGAACATTTAGGAAAAGCAGTACTGTTGCATACAGTTTGGACCAGCATGGGTCCATTTTTGTTGGCAGCACTGCTCAAGTTTTGACCATTGATTTTTAAAATGAATTTGACTCATTTGTTAACTGTGACAGATTGAAAAAAACTATCTCAACTCTATTCATCCACATTCACAGCCTCCTACCTTGGTGAAATCCATTTCCTCTTTCCTCATCACCACATTTTCTTAATAAAAGATGAATATTTAATATTAAAGGAATATCTGGGGACCTCAGTTATTATTAACACATTGTCTTAGTCACCGTATAAACAGCATGATGTAGACTATGCCCTCAAAAGCCTGGACAAATGATAGAGAAGAGAGATATAACACACAGCCTGAGCAGAGCATTGTTTTACAACTGTCCTATAAATATTGCAATTATTTATGCTTTTTAAGAGAATGCTAGGTAAACTCATTGGGAAGCAATTAAGACAAAAGAGGTAGCAAGAATAAACTCCTTCCTTAAAAAACAGTAAAAACCCCAAGATAATTGGTGGTGTACCAGATGTCCACACATGAAATGCTGTATTTTCCTTTTACTGTTGCATTGTAACAAATCCCTCAGAGAAAACTGAGCTTAAGAACTGGAAATTCTGTCAGAAAACCCAAGCATGTGCAAGTAGTGCTGCTCCAGCTATTACACGCAAGCAGTATTGCTGTTCCTGTTTTTTATGTTGAGAACCTCTGTATTTTATCTATTTTGCTGGAACTTCTTTCCAACTTTGGCTTACCCAGGGATAATTCAAAGGACAGAGACACTGAAGCAATGGTTAAGACTTACCTGCTCCACTGTCATGGCCTGTGTTTGAGGAGAATGAGTGGAATCCACATAAAACCCAGCACCAGCAATAATATGAACTCCAGTTTCTTCAGCAAGTTTCTTCAAAGTATTCATATCCCGGCCAATTCCTGTAGTTGTGTTTTCCACAATCGTCCCACCACCTGCTGCCTTAAAACACAGCAGCTCCTCCTTCACAGCGTCTGTTTCCTGATACAAAAGAAGGTTTTCTTTATGGCTGTAGGGATTTTGCTTAATCCAAAACAAGTTCTTCATCTCAATGGGCCCATTAGACAAAGGCTCTTGGCCTGGAGAAGGTGGACAAAAGCAGCTGCTGTAGTTCATAGTCAAGTGTTCATGAGTCAATGTGTAGCCAAGGCAGTCTGGCTCCACAGGGCCCAAGACTGTCTGCACTTTTCCGCTCAAGGAAGGCATTTTTCTGTAACAAAGGGGGGAAAAAATCAGATCCTAAAGGAATCTGGGAAGGAAGAAGAAAGGGAACAAAAACATTTCAGAAAGAGCAGTGCTTTCTCAGACAATTTCTGAAATCCCTCCTGTCTCTCACACATATACCTACACTCTGTGTGCGTTCGCTGGTATGTTTTCAAAAGCTGCTTGCAGCAGGGTGGTCAATATGAAAAACAAGGCATTTATTTTACCCAACTGTGCATGTATCATTACTCCAGCAACATAAACACATCACATTCCAGTACCATTTCCATGGAAATTATAATCATTTATTGAGTTGCAGTCAGTACCACATTAAGATAAATGTTTCCGATTTAATAACAACCACTGTATGTTCATTTAGGATTCTTTGCTCTTCAGCAGCTGTCAAATTTTGTCAGCTTCAGCCACCAGATGAACACACTTGGCACCAAGGCTGAATACTCTTCACTGATATGTTCAGTATATTTATCTCTGGCCTCAAAGACTCAACGTCCTCCTTGCATGCTGAGGAACTGTGTTTGGGCACCTTGTCTGCCCCCTCTATGCGGAATGCAGGGATGGGGGTGACAATCTGCTCCTCTGGCTTCAGCAGGGCTCAGGCTCTCCTACCAGCTGTGCTCTGGAAGCCTGGAACAGCCCAGGACAACGCCTCTAAGGCTGACAACAGTTGCTGAAGATACAGCATGACCCACAAAGCAATGAAGAAGCCAAAGTGCTTCACTGGGCAAATATTTTACCAGTTAAGAACAGACCTTAATCTAACCCTTAATTTATATATGGCTCAGCATCTCAGATACTTTCTTATTCATCTTTAAGATGAATGAAACAATGCTATTTCTCAAAACTTCAAATGAACAGTGACAAAGACAAATACTGAGGCTACAGTCTGTAGTCGGTTCATGTCACAGGCCCTGTGCCAGTCTGGCCTGAATCACTGCAAGTTAGAACTAGCTGCAGCCCTCCCCATTGGGATTTGGGCTTTTTTTTTTCCTTTTGGGAGTGGGGGTAGTCCTGACTAACCAGTTCGTGTTAGATCTTCCTGATGCTAGTCACAAAGGCTTGAGGATATATAGTTAAAATCCCTAGTCAACCAAAATCATCAGTTATGAAACAAAATACATGTTTAATCATGTCCAGAGGAAAGGACTAACTAGAGCATGCATTATTGATTAAAGAGAGAGGTCTTTCCCATTTCTGCCTCCCTTTTAGTGAATAATGCCATAAACAGGGGTTTGTTACTGGTAAAGCCCTCAGAGGACATTTTCCTTTTAACTGCTAAAGTTAATCTACCAGGATGACAGAAAAACTGAAATCTGAAGGGCACTGAACTCTACATATCAAAGGGCACAGGAACATCAAGATCTCTTTGGGAATACTTTGATCTCATGAGAAGCAGTCACTGTCAGAGCACCAACGCACAAAAACTGACCTAGCCCCTGGAAAAGGCAGCTATTGCCTGCCAACTGAAGTCCATAGTGACGGTGCTTATTGTAACATGAAAAGTTGGCCATCCATAAGAAAGATAAATGACTATGTTTACTTGCCTTGTGTAAAAGCAGACTTAGGAAGAACTGTTCTTTTAAGAATTTCGTTCCTGAACTAGCATGTTAACTTGTTTGAGAAGGCAGAAGAATAATTACTCTCATAGAACAGACTGCTGGCTGATTAATAGAATGATTTATTTTTCTTCCAAACAAATTAAGAAGTGCATGATTTCAGAAAATATTATTCTTGAGCAAATAATTAAAAGCAAAATACCTGTCTTAGTCAGAAACTGCTCCTAGCTGCAATTCAATTAAGCAGTCATTAATTCCATCCTTGCAGAAGGCTGGTGCTCTGTATAGAGCAACCCAATATTTTGAAGAAAGTTCAATGATCGGAATCATTCTTACATGCACTGCAAAGCAACTGACATAATTCTAAGCATTACCTTTATTTTTTCACCTTTTAAAAAAATGTTAAACATCTACACTCTGCCATTCAGTAAAACCCTGACAGCAGTGAAAACTACCCTCTGCATGGGATTCACACTTCTCTTTCGCCATGTTCACTGACAATTTTCCAATCCACTTATTAAGTTAGCAAAAAAACCCTATATACAATTAAATATGCAAGTATTTAATTTCTTTTGATAAATCTTGACACAGATCAATTACATTCTGTTTCCTCAACAATCTTACACTTCAGCTGCTTACTTATTTAATAGTGCAGTTACTCAAAAAGGCTACTCTAATTGAATGCGAATTTTTGCTCACTTTCAGATTATCGCTTTGAAGAAAAGTTGACTTTCAGCACTTATTCCCACCAATTTCTTTCTGACACAGTTAATTTAGACAATCCTCAATTAATCTGGCCTGCTCATTGCAAAGACCCAACGGCTGGCACATGTAAGGTCTTCTTAGAGCCTGAGGCTGCTGTCTTCTGATTTGTAACAGCAGGAAACACCTAAGATTACCAGCTCCCATATCAGGTTTCTCTTGTAGCAGACACCAACCTGTTGATTTTTACTCTAGATTTCATATTTCAGCTCACATACAGAATTTACAGAACCTTTTGATTGAGGCCAGGGATTTCTATAAATATAAGAAGCATCACAAAAATGGAAACTGACACAAACAGCATTTAAAATAGGCCTAATTTTATCTTCATGAAAAAATATATTAATATTAATGCCTGTTCCTGCTTACTAATGCAGTTTTAGAAACCCACCACTCTTAGTAAAAGAATTATGAAAAATAAAGACAGTCAACAGCCTGAGAGTGGCATTATTTTTGAAACCACTATCCTGGTATCTTCCCTACTGTCATTTACATAAACAGCCTGCCCTGATTATGCTATAATGATACATCATTCCTAGTAAGATTCACTTGATGGAATCAGAATTTAATTAAGTGCTTTTAAAACAGATTTTAGGTGCAAATAGCTTTTAAATTGAATAAAGGCTCCCACTTAATTTAAGCATGTATATGTTACTACAGAAAGCAATGTTCAGGTACTTTACTTAATGATGCGCATACCATGTTTTACACAGAACTTTCTTCTGAAAAAGTTTCTTCTTTCATACACCATGGACTGCATTTATATCACTTCATTTAGTCACTTAAATGATGCATGTCTACTAGAGATCAACATCTAGACCAATTTCATAGTGGAGATGGAAGGATATATCTATAGGAAACTCATACAGCTTACTTTGAATGCTTGTAATAGGACAGGACAAGTCACTTTCTGTAATGTTATCCTCCTTCCATGGACCAAGGAGTGAGCCAAGAAACAATCCAGGACAAGACAAATATACTTCAGTTGGTTCTACACAAGACACGTGAATTCTATTTCCTTAATCTTAAGCCAGTCTGAGGGGAGGGGGAAAGATGCTGATTCCTTTAACAGAAGACAAACAGGTAGGTTCATATCTGGCAGTAACATCTATTTTGGTTTAGAAAATTGCTGATTTATGTGGTGGTATTGCCAAGGAGTTCCTGCATAGACCAAGACTTCTCAGCTTTGGGTACTGTATAAAGAGAGAAATAAATTATATTTCCCGAAAATTACATATTCAGACAAAACTGAGAAAATTGCTTTAAGATATATCCAACACTTGTATTATTTCACAACAGCCTTGCAACAATACCTTAACATTTTTGTAATAAAATCTGGACAAATCTTGATAACCACCAATTGTATGGTGCACAAAATACAACTCTCACCATTAACCAACTATCAAATCCTGGTGATGTAAATATTTTTCCTAGAGGTACTGTTCAGAGAAAAGAGACTTGCTACTAAAAAGGCCATGGTAGTGCATTCCTGGCTCTGGTAAAAACTCCACTGAGTTTGATACATGTTTTGCCTGAATACCAATGACAAGATTTATGTTTCCGCTTTTCCCATCTGAAACTTGCGCTTCAGTCATGTCGTTTTAATGGCCTTGTAATGAGAAGTCCCCTTAGGTTTGGATTAGTTGCTTCCTACAGTAATCTCATATTGCTGAAACATTATAATCACATAAACACAGTTTTCACATGCTAATTCTGCATTTGTTTTGATTCGGTAAGCACATTTTAATGACATTAGCACAGATTCTCTGTAGACTGGTGTGGGAATCATTTCACTGCCATTACATTACAATGTGAGATTAGAGCAGCATTAAATCCAGATTGCTGGGACATAAAATTTACAAAAAATGTAAAAAGAATGGCTCAATAGGTATTACCCATATCCAGAAAAAGTGAAACACGGCTGCCATTTAGAAACAAGGGCTGCCCTGGCTGCATCAAGAGCATTTTAAGTGGGTCTTTCCTTTATAACCATGCAGTCCTGGGAAACGTGACATAGCACAGGCTCACTATATATTTACAGACGGAGGAAATGTTTTGAGCATTCAATTCTACTGTGAGCAACCCCTACAGAGCATGGAAAAGCAACAAATTAGAAATATATGACACATCCACATGAAACTCTTATTAGTTAGTCTACACAGTGTTATCTCACTATTCCTCATATGTAAACATTTTGTGACAGGGCAAAAGTTAGCATGACAAAGAGGCAGAGGGTAAGAGAACATGTGTAGACTATGCCAGGAAGAATTTAAAAAATTAATTTATTTTTCTCTTCCCCCATGTTTCTGCCAACCCTGCAGAGGTTTACAGAGTGGAAGGAACTCAATACTGCCAGCACAGTTCTTCCTCTTCCCCACCAGACAAGCAAGCTTTCTAACTTCTCTAACAGACAGATGCCATATCTACTTTACCTTCTTCAAAAATGTATTCACGAGTGCTAATTACAGTGCAAACACGCCTGAAACCCAGCACTCCCTCGGACACAGGTTTCAGTGAGCAGGGCTTTTTGCTCATGCATGCCATTACAGAAGCACAGCTAGAGAGGTTGTGGAGCAGAGCTCATCACAGCTGGGTGGCTGAGGGCAGCAGGAGGACAGAACATGCATTTGCTCCAGGACAGATGCAGACTCACCTGCCATTTAACCCAGCAATTCCCTGTGCATCAGTCTCTGTAAAGGTGTCCAAGAGCCTGTGACACTGGACTCCTACCCAGGCACTCTCGCACCATCACTAGTTTGTTTTACACGAGATAACAACGTATCTTATACTGGTTTTGGGTTATTCTGCCCAAGAAACAGGATATGCAAATGAGCGTAAGTACTGAAAAAATACAGGTTTCTGGGAAAACTCCTGTCTCTTCTGTGGAAATGGCAGATATGCTGCTCTGAAGGTGACAGATTATTTTCATTAAAAGTCATGTTCTTCCCTGTCTTCAGAATTAATATTGGTCAGAAGTGACAATGGTCTTTTTCCTCTCCCAAAACGGAGCTATGAGATTACTATGCTGAACTTCAAGATAAATCCAGCCTTTGTGTACTAAGGAACAATGGCACATGCTCCTTGAGATTTTTCATGCCTTGAATAAAGCTCTTAGGAAGGGAACACTTATGGTGCCTCTCTCCTACACAAAATTCTGTCTAACCCCACAGGAGCATATGATGCAGCTCCTCGCTTAGTGGGGCACCTGCACTTTCCTACCCTCTGGTGGCTGTTATCTTCATGCAGCACGCATACAAACCTCACCATTTTGCGTGTGTAAGCTCTCGACTGGGCAGAAATTGGCCGACAGATTCAAAGCCTAGAGAACTCTTGGGGGGGAGTATTTAAAAAGCATCATCTACTCTACTTTGCCACATTTTTTCCTGAAACACACTGTTCTAAAAATACTCAAAACAGTGGGTTAACGTTGTGGCCTTCAGCAACCTACCTCTGGTCCCCAAACCATTCAGGAATGTATTTCCTTACGAAGCCAAGCAAAAAGAAATGCTAAATATTGCTTTTCACTAAATTTTCTATATATGGTTTGAGAAACCAAAAAACCTTTACACTACAGAAGTGAGAAGGAATACTAAAAGTAAGACTTTATATAAGGTTACAGTATGTGCTATGAAAAAAAATTAGGAGAGCTTTAGCCAAGCCTTATATAATCCAACTCTGATAAAGAGAAGTCCCACCAAAATATGCAGGTACACACACTCCACAGCAGCTACATTGCTTGAGTGGCAGTGACAATGTTCTACAACCTAAAAGCGAAGTTATTTAAATTTTAAGAGAAATGTAAACACTAATGCACATACGGGAAAGGCCAATATATTGACCCCCTGCGCTCAGAACCTCTGAAAAGCACACTCAGATATGGAGCTGGGTAGGTGAGAACTAAAACTTTTAAATGTTTACCTGAAAGGTAAGGGAAAATTCTTACAGCGTCTTCCCTTTGTGGCTCAGCTTGCGGCAGACAGAGAGACCTCCCAGCTTTGCACGGTTTGAGGGTCGCACTGTGGCTCTAGCCAGCCTTGGAGCCAGGCATATCTAAACCAGATTGCTTCCTTACAGCTGAACTGCCACACCAGGACAAGTGCAGCCTCTCAGACCGATCTTGCAGGCTGGACAAACCTTTGGGATCAAAGCAAGCACGTGTGATTTGCCCCAAGAAGCAGAGTCTAGGTCACTTTGTATATAGAACTTCGCACAATTTTTTTCCAATTTGGTTAAAGTTTAGCTGTTGTGACCAGAATAGTCAGACTTCTATTTTACCTTATTTCTGTGCAGATAACAGTCTCAAAATCTAGGCTTCTCTGAGCAAAGTCACATTGAAGTTTCTTTTCCTCAGAGAGATCTGAGACCAGCATACCCCTAAGTGTTTTTTCATTAACATCTCCTTTAGAAGAACTTCAGGGGATTTTACATTTTGGGCAGCTTCCAAAATTACTCCTGATAAAAGGTCAGATAAAAATTTTCCTCCAGGGTCAAACATTACATTAATTATATTTTACATGCACACATAGTGTTTTTAGGCCAAAAATCAGAACTGAAGTCACATTATGCTATATGCAAATATGGGCTAAGTCCTGCATGTTGATATATACATTCATATTCTTAAGACTTAATGGAATCATATTTGCTTCTCATGGGTTCTGGGGTACAAGCACATACTCTCTTTCTTCCTAGCACAACAAGATGTAGGGGAAAAAAGTCTCCTTTTCAAGAATGCCTATCCAGCCTTCATTCCCTCTGATTTCAAATTTGAAACAAGCATACATCTAACTTTAACATCTACCATTACATACATCTTGTTGTTAATCTCATTGACTTCCATTGGTTTTCTCTCTGCTTAAGGTCACATACACATATTTTCACATGAGCTTAAAAAATTCAATAAGCATGTTGGGTGGAGCATTATCACTCACTTGTACAGTCCTATAGAGCCAAATCACTCTATGATATTTACATGCAGAAATGCACCACACAAACCTAAGCAATGGATGAGTGATGTGCATTACCACCTCTTGATCAAGACTGGACATTACTACCTAGAAAAATTCAGATGAATGAACCCCAGCACCAGCTTTGTCACAGAACACACCAGTCACTGATCCACTGAGACCTGTAAAGCCATGCATGGTGGAAAAGAGTATGGGGATAGAGTTTAATGCCTCACTCAGTATCACAGACTGCAGCACTGAAGTAAGCCAGGATTTCCAGAAAACCACCTTCTTCACTAGAGAGTGATGAGCTTAGATGCACAGAACTAAATTCGAAGTACCACTACTCAAACAACTGTATCACAAAATTTGCAACCAACCTGAAGACCTAATGGGAAAAAATACCCTCAGAAAAGCCTTTGGAGTTTCTACTGTGACTGTTCTCTGTGGTGGTGTCAGGAAATGGAAGCTGTGTGCCCTTCCCAAGGTCCACTTCTGCTCTAAAGAAACAAGCCCACAGAAGGAAAGTTAATGTGAGTCAAGGGAAAGCTTAAAGCTGATACATGTAACTCATGGAGTATCTTTTACCTTAGAGACTGCCTTTACAGAGTCTGCATGCTTTGTCAGTGGCCAGAGTCAATGACCTCTTGCTTGTACAGCTCCTGTTGTTTTCAAGTTCTTACCCCATCTGAGTACAACAGTGGAATGCTAGGAACAACCGACACACTCAAGCTGACAAAATTGCCAGGTCTCCTGCATATCCTTCTGTTTCCTTTCCAGGTATTGCTGAATCTTCAGTCTTAACCTGAACTGGACACAGAACACTGCCACTGTTTTGCCTTTTTTTGTATCACAGAATTTCTGAAAGAAGATACAAACTCAGTACTTTTGTCCTGGAAACTATTATCTTTTTTTCAAAAAGTCCTTGCTACTCAGTCTAAAGTGAACAATGAAGAACAAAGTCCTGCAACAAAGCTTACAGAACACCAGAGTTCAAGCATTAAAACCAGTTGAAGATTTCCAGACCTATCTGAAAAATGACCCATCTGGTCATTTTCAGGTAGACAAATCACAGAAAAAAGAAGAGGTAAATTGCTTTCCTTTGCATTTGGTCCCTAATCCTCACTTCAGTGACTTTGGACAGGGCAAAGACAACTGTGCAATAAAACAATTCTTTTACATTTTGAGGAAAGAGGTGAGATTCCAAAAAAGCAGAAAAAGGGAGTAGTTCAGCAGGTAACATACCATTCTTTGATTCTCCCTCCTCCACAAGTTACTTCAGGAAAAACCCTGTGGCTTTGGCTACACAAAAGTAGGGTTTCTGAATATCTTTGAGAAGAGTGATTCTACATGTTTCTGAGATCCAAGTAAAAATCTGTGATTTACTTAAAGCTGTCATCTAAGAGATGATGGTGGTGGCCTTTCTTCCTACTTTCTTTTTATCTGAGTAGTTAAGTAGTTGTGAAACATATCCCAGCTATTGTTAGGATAAAAAGCTTTTTTTGGATTATTACCCACATATATGTTACTACCACACCAAAGACATGGCCGCTGCTTAGAAAATTCTGAGGAAGCTTTTTAATTTGTGACCAGAAAAAGCATGACATTAAAGCAGAAAACCTACCCTAACAGTTTTGAGAAGACGTAATTTCTTCTTAGAACTAGAAGGATGGGATACTCCCTCTCCTTTCCAATACAGCTGGCAATTCAATTCTCCAGACATGCAGAAAATGTAAAAAAGTTCAAAACTGCTCTGAATCAAAACAGGGACTTGAACCTTAGGTTTCCACAGTCTAGACGGATCTCAAATCCTACCCATACCAGACAGGTGGCCAGTCTGATAGAAGCAGAAGTCTCACTGTTTTCATGAACCTTAAGAAGTCTTGGTTTCGTCTTACTAAAAAAAATGAATTTGTCCAATATTTCAAGTCCTGAAAGATGGGAAAAACATTTTAGATCTACATCAAGTGAAATAAAGAAAAAATTCACAGAATGTTCAGAGGAATAATCCTTTAATAAACACAGAACTCACTGGTGCCATATGCTTCACTATATACTGATTTTTATGTGTGAGAAGCAAGCTGATGGCTCCCTAACCACAGAGGGAAGATGTCACACTTGTTCCTGCTGCACCATGCATTAATTTAATAAGTTAGCACTGGTCACCTACATGAAATATAATTAAGCATCTGAATGCCATTGTTGCCACCTTTGATTATACCTATGAAAATGAATGTGATGATGGTGACAGGATGGCAAATATTATGTCTGTTAAATTCCAAAACATGAGAGGCATTCATAATAATAAATGACATTTATGTAGTCTTTCATAAAACAATCCCAAAGTACCTGACAAAATGATACAAAACTACCTATTAGAAGCATCGCTTCACCCATCGCTGAAACACAGCCCCCAGCAGAAAGAAGGCAACAACCTTTAAACACTACAGAACATATTATGACAGAGGATGTTGAATAATGTATCCAGTGTAAAGCAGAAGGGAATTCCAGACAAGTAAAACAAAATTTCCCAAATATAAGTGACCTCCAGCTAAAAATTTGTTTCATTCAAGAACTATCACAAGCCTCTAACATACAGGAGACACCACCCTTAACAACAGATACCTGAAAAAAAAAAATTATGTTTACAAGTATCTTAGAGGTCATACATACATTCAAGTACTTGCTACGCTCCTCACAGTTCCTCACCAACAGGACCTATATGCTTCAACTTGCGACCAAATTCACCACAAGACCTGCGGCAGAGGGGCTGCCAAAACCCAAGGCCACTGCCCAGCAGTGGCTTTGCTACCGTGCTGCAGCACACTTGGCGGGGGAAGCTGAACCTCCCTCGCTCAAATCCAGCGTACCCCCGCAGCACACCGAGCCGGGGCCAGGGGAGCAGGGAGCCTGCTGCAAGTGTGCCTTGGAAAGGGCAGCACGCCTCAGGCCACCGAGAGTGTATGATCCCACCAGGGCACACGGGCAAGTCTGGAGCTTTGCTGCTGAGCCTTGACGAGCTTAAGCAACTCTGGGAGCATCTTGCAGAATGCTGCTGGTGCTTCCAGATGGAGAGGCAGCTGAAGGCAGGCTCTGAAGGTCCCAGTTTTGGATTGAGGCATTTGTTCCTTCACAGAGACACCCTCGGGAACTGTCGAGAGAGGAGTACTAGAGAGGACGTAGTTCCAATATTTAACTTGTTATGGCTGTACAAATATTAAATACCAGCACTAATAATAGCAGCGTAGCTGCACTCACACAGGGAAGCCGCCTGAGCTCGGGGCTTACTCTGCTGATAACTATCATCTGGTGCTGTGAAACGCTTTTCCAGAGAGGAGCTGCTCATGCCCTCACACTCCAGACGTGCCGCGGGGCGCCCCGCAGGAGCCCTGCCTCACACAGCGCTGCTGTCTCGGCCACCGCTGCCCCTCGTCCCGCGGCCGCCGCTCCGCCGGGCTGCACCGGGTGGGCCGGGCCCTACCGCAGCCCTGACCCGCGGCCGAGCCCCGCCACAGCCCTGCGCTCCCCGCCCGCCCCAGCCCCGAACCCCGACCCCCGCCAGCCGCCTCCCGCTCTCTCGCCTCGGGCCTTCCCGGGCCGGCAGCAAAGCGGCCGGGAGCCGCTCCCGCCGCTCAACTCGGGCGAAGTTTCCCGGCCCGGGCGCCCTGTCGGGCCGAGGGCAGCAAGGGCAAGCCCGGCACGGCTCTGGGCCGCGGGAGGTCACGGAGCGGCTCCGCAGGCGCTCTCAGGGCCCCGCTCGCTCACCCCGCGGCCGGACCCTCCGGCGGCAGCACCGCACCCCGCAGGGCCCCGGCAGGCACAGAGCCGCGACCGCCCCGAGCGGGGCGGGACTTCCCGGGGACGGGAGCGAGTGGCGGAGCAGGCTGGGGGCGGCGGGGCTGCGGAGCCCGGGGTGCCGGGCGGGAGAGCGGCGGGGGAGCGGCGCGGTGCCCTCTGCCTGCCTGCGGGGCCCCGCCCGGCTCGCTGCCCGCGCCCGGCCCCTGGAGTGCCCTCGGGCTCTGAGGTGCGGCAGTGTCATCCTTTGTGTCATCCTTGGCTCCAAGTACGGATGTGAGCATCCTGGCTGTCCTTGTGCGTACCCCCTATTTACACGCGGAGGACGCTGCAATCCACTGAGTCATTTTGGGGGAGTTTGCGCTCAGTGCTTGGGCTTGCAAGAGGCAATGTTTTCTGACTTGCCCTTGCAGTGCAAATAGGAAGGTTGAAGAGGCATTTCCCAGTATCTACAGACGGGATGACAATGACAGTGATTCTGGAAGAAAGCTCAGGTCCACAGTGTGAGATGAAAACACAGCTAACACCAAGTTAGAATCACAGAATCATTAATGTTGCAAAAGACTACCAAGATCATCGAGTCTGACCTTTGACTGAACACCACCATGTCAACAAACCTTGGCATTAAGTGCTATGCCACTTCCCTGGGCAGCCCATTTCAATGCTTTTTAACCCTTTCAGTAAAGAAATTTTTCCGTTTTTTCCTGATGAAGAATTCACTTTCAGAATCCTTTGTTGAGGATCTCAAAACTGTCTTACTTCCCTAAGGCTCACAGCATCCACTGTGGTATTATTCCATTTTGTAGGAGGGTAAACATGCTGGTGACATGACTAGAAAAGGCACAGGGGACAGAACCTCTCTAGCCCTCACACATAGCCAAAGCTGCAGCAAAGCCACTCAGTGCCTTGTGGAGACATGATACGTGAAGTCTGGAAGTGGACCTCAAGCTTTCCTGGGAGAAGTACTTACCCTTTTCATTGCTATCTGTTCTACTTTGACTCTTCCTTTTTCCCATTTTTAGCAGGCTGGGGCCAGCACTGCAGCATGATGTCTGCAAATGGATTCTGGTGTGCCTGCCTTTAATACGGCCTGGGGGAGATGGATCCTGGCTTTATTCAGATCCCAGATAATCCTGTGATGCAGAAAGTGAGTGGGCAAAACTGGGAATGAAAACCAATGCATGCTGGTGCACGGGCCGTTTATCATCTATGTTACAGCGAAGGACAAAAGTGGAGGTAGTGGATGAAAAATGAGGAGGGTGCTGAAGTAAACAACTTTAGAGAGGTAGGAGGTAAGAGAAAGTTGTTCTTTTATGAAAGAATGGAGAAATGAAATTTTGGCTTAAAAAATAGAAAAGGAAAAGAAAAAAGGCATTGTGATAACACTAGATCTGAGGGTTAGCATCCACAATGACTGCTGGTACTGGTGTGGGGAGGGCTCAACCTTTGGGATCTCAGCTAAAAGGGAAATTACCAGTAAGGGAAAATAAAGACTAAGATGGTGACGAAAGTGAAATGCCTGGGATCTTTTGAATTAGCATCCACTCACCAAAAATATGCAGCAATGATTAATACAAATAGATGTCTGGAGCTAGGCTGCTGGGATGGTTCCAGTTTTCTGCGTCACTTGTTTTTATTTGCTTCTCATATGAAGTCAAGTGAGTAGGGGTCCTGCAAAGATTAAGTGGAGATATGAAAGCCTGTCATTTCTAATGCCTTGTATTTCAACACGTTCATATTGCTGGGCAGTCAATGCACGAGAAATTATGTATGAGAGCTATGTTAAAAATAGTCATGCAATGCTTTATGGGACATCATTTGTCACTGGCCATATCCAACCTGTTTTGCAGATTTGTGATGAATTTTACATAAGGCCTGCACTTCCACATCTTTTGTGTTTTAAAATATACAAGCAGTATTAAAACTTGGGTAGGTACAAAGTAAAACCATATTCAATCTGCATTTTTACACATGCAGATTGAGCTTCTCTTTAAAGCAATCTTCACTATGTCCAAAGCAAAGTAAGATACTATATTTTTGATTTTTGCGCCCTTGACTTCAACCTGCTACAAAACAGAGGCTTGTAAACATAAAGTAATGAGACTGCCTCGTCCTCACCAAATGCATAGTGAACAGTGAAAACAAGTCAGCAGCTGGCAAAGTCTATACACATGACACTGTGTTCACAATTTAGGTGATATACAACCTTATGTAATGTATCTGGCATTTCTATCCACTTTCCCAAGTCTGAAAACCAGGCTGTGAGCTTTCTAGAAATACTGAATTGGTTGCCAGATTAAATGGTTCATGAAATTGGGGTAACAACCCGCCACCCTTGCCCCCTAAAGCCTCTCAGCTATACAAATAGCAGTGACAACTGTCAATAACATCACAAGCTAAATATTTATATTGCATAGTTCAGAGACAAGGAGAAGTGGTTTACTACTTAAAAAACAAAACAAAACAAACAATCAAACAAACAAACAAACAAACAGAAAAGGTGTTCTTAATTCTGCCAGGTCTGCACTAAAGCTAAGCTTGATGTCAGTAGCTTCTGCAGAACCTAAAATTTGCTCAGGGCTAAATCATGTCTGTGCTTTTGTCCACCTCAATCGTGGCATGACCAGAAGGAGCACTGAAGCCAGTGTTCCTTTTCCATTTGGGACACTGTTGTAGGCTCTGTCCACTATTTAACCATAGACACAAAATAAGGACCAAATACTTGCAGTGCTTGAGCTTCAGTAGCATTTCTTCTTTTTCCAAAGGTGTATGAAGAAAAGAGCGGAACAGTAGCTGCAACATCAGGCCAGGGAGACAGAGGGGAAAGTGCTCTCAAGGGTCCATACATGGAGGGTGCGTAGGTCCCAAAACCAGGTGGCTTTTCCCAGAGCAGAGAGGCTGTGAGAGCCACTGCCACCTGGGTAGCTATGGAAACACCTGAGCCACTACACTGGGACCCTGGGGACTGGGACCCCCGAGACTGAGTGATCTCTTCCAGACTGAAATCTGCTCAGGGCTCAATTACTCAGGTGTTACAGAAGACAGGAGAGCCATGCCATGTTTTAGTTGTACCCAGAGAACAATCAGTAATGTTTACACTAGCTTAAATGCAGTATTTTTCTTCTTTTGAAACAAGCCCCTTTTGGGGGTTACTGTGGAAACAGTAAAACATTATAGTATTCATTAGGCCAACTGGGCTGTCCAGGGAAGTTGTGGTGTTGCCATTCCTGCAGGTATGTAAAAGACGTGTAGGTATGGTGCTTAGGGACATGGTTTAGTTGTGGGCTTGACAATGTTAGGTTAATGGCTGGACTGAATGATCTTAGAGTTCTTTTCCAATCCCAAAATTCTATGGTTCTATGATTCTAACGTAACTGCAGACAAAATTCCAGGCACAAACAAGCATTTCTTCAATATCATGCTGTATATGAGTTTTTCTTCTGGTATGACTCAAAGATAGAAAATTCCAGTTTGCTAAAATAAAACTTGGTGACGGAAGGCCACAGATTACTATTATTCCTTCTTCAGAAAGACAGTAAGCACAGAAAGGAAAAAGTGGCAGAATGTAATTTAGGCAGTATTTGTGCAAAGGCCCTTGCAAACATTAGCATTTGCACATGCTGTTGAGAAACGGGAAGTGAGAGTATCATTTGCACACATGCACAATGTAATCCACAAGTAGTTGGTAGTATGAATAAATAGGAACTCCAGAACATAAAAAACACTGCAGAGATAATTCATTCAGCAAGGGTAAAATAAGAAAAATTTAATCCTCCAGGGAAACCCCTTATTGATCATGCTCTTTCCAAGGGGATTCCATGAACTTAGAGGGTTAGAAAGAATAATTTGCTTGTGAATCTGGCATGTGCTTATTGCTCTTAAATGACAGAACAACAGACAGAACTCCTATGATGCAGGAGATGAATTGTATGGTAAGTAGTGTTTTAAAATAAACCATGACTGTTTGGAAGGGGCTTCAGGTATGTATTTTTTGTTTAGGAAATGGGGTTTATTTGATTAGATGTTATTCAATGATGACAGTGATTTTTTGGAAAGAATTCTTATGTACTGAAGATGTAGATACCAGTCTGAGTGTTAAATTGCAGGTGCTCCAAGGAGCAAATAAAAATTTGAAGTAGTAGGCAATACATAATATTTAAATGGAAATAACACAAAACTATTCATTAACAGCAAAAGTAAATATGTCTCTGGAGGCAAAAGGCAGAACAATGTTGACTTTGACTAAAGACTTACTTAATCCTACATTCCTAGTTATTACTTGAGTTAGTGGAGGGTATTTAGAAAAAGCCAAGCTAGGCTGATCATTAAGAAAGTTTGTAGAATTCAGCTTTAATGTTATTTCAGAATACCATTGGATTCAATTCTCTCAGCACCTTCCTCTGTTTTTCTTTTGACTAGGCTAGAAACTCTTAAGCATCTTATATGATGGTACCTCTCCTGTTATTTTGTTGATTAATATTTTAGGAGGTAAGTATTTTCAAGCTTTTGTTTGATCAAAAAAAGATTTTTTTTATCCTGGAGAGGAGGATGCAGACAAGTATTCCTGGGAGTCTAAGCTTCTGAGGTGTTTTCAGAAAAAAATGAATGTTCACTTTATGTGTTAAGAGAAATTTTTTCAAAGACATGTACGTAACTTGACTGGATCTAGATGACAAGTGACTACACAGACTTTTTTTAGAAAATGACAGGTTTAACAGTCATGTATAATCTTAAACTGCAGGTGTCTTACTGTTGATGATGACACAGTAGAGGAACAGAAGACGGAGAGGAATGAGGAGGAACAGAGGAGAGGAAAGTTTCACTGACAGAGTGGAAGATGGGCTGGTGGGGCAATTTGCATAATGTATAAGGGGCTGCTGGTCAACAGTAAAAGATTCCCAAACAAACATTTCCAGCTCTTTTCAATAAGTATTTTTTTTACCATACAACAGCAACAACAAAAAAAATAGAGTAAATTTTACTGTTTCACTCACTGTTATTGATCTGGACATCATTTTATAGTACTATGTGGAGGAAATTTGGAAACAACTGCTGCTTTGTTTCCAGCTCAGTGCTAAGATGACTTCATTCAGTAGCACAAAATTCAAGCTTATTTCTGCTGGTGATCAGTGCTAACACACATGAGTAAACCAAGAGTTGTCACTTCAGTCTGCCACTTTACCTTCATTTTTTTGATAAATTCCAAGAGCTGCAGATAAATGACTTTGATACCATCTGTACTTGCAATTAGTACCAAAGTTACAAATATGTTCATGTGGATGTAATTGAGGGCAAAACTTGAGGCTGCTGGGTTTCAATTCACTGTACAAACACAATTTCTTCCAGTTATTTGACACCTTTTAAACTTTATGCCTTTAATGAGAGAAACTGAGAATGAGAAAACTCCTTAATGAGGGGAATTGAAATGGAGATGGCTCTATAGGCTCAAAGTAAGCCATAAAGAGAGGCTAGACTGTTTTGTTTTCCTACTAACTCCCTGGATCAAATCCTGTGTCCTTAAATCTGCTCCCTACCTCCCATTTCTTTATTGGAAACAAGATTTGTTCTTTATTCGCCTCAGATTTCCATTGCTTAGGAAAAGGGCTCTGAAGGTCATGAGACCGCTCATGTTTAACAAAAGATAAAATTTGGCTTACAAGCCTTTGGTTTGTTTGCTTAAAGCACATTTTTATTTTGTTTACATGTTTCACTCTTAGTTTGGGCACAGAAAGAGGCTATAAGTAGTGTTCTTTAAACCTAGGAGTGAATTTAGGGGCCTGGGATAAGGTCTCCTATGCCCCACTCAGGCTTTCTGAAATTAGTGAGAACACTGCCCTTGTTCTGTCCAGATGGTTATTGAATTATGAACATTATTTAATAGAAGATACAACTGATGGCAATTCAGAAGCATATGAAGTTAACATGAGACATTCAGGCTGCAATCCAAAGTGGAACAGATGGATCTGAAATTGGTTAATGCTAGATCAAGGAAAGCTCAGGCATTTGTACTTAATGCTATCTGGGTTAGCCCTGGTGATCATTATGCACCCATGCATGCCTTAGCTTGCCTGTACTTTGCACTAAGGGAGCCTGACCCAAGGAGCTACACCGTCAGCACAGGAGTTACCACACAATGCCCTCAACAATTTCCCTCTTGAGTAAATCTTTTATAGATTTGACTCCAGCCATCCACATACTGAAAGTTTTGTGATGGCTTCTTTTTGTAAGCTTATGTTATTGGTCTATATTTTTTCAGAAGCAGAGCTTCTTTTCCCTTCTTGCAGCATGGCCACCTGCTACCACTTCAGCTTTAACTGCATCTTGATCTTTTGTTCTCGCTTGTTCACTTACTCGTTGTTTTCACCTGTCTCTCTAAGTAATAATAAGCATACATCTTTCCATGCTTCAGTGTCCAGCTTCTTGCTCTGCTCTATCTTCTCAGTTTTTGCTCTCTGTCATGGCTCACGAGACACACAGTTCAAAACTTTCTTTGAGAGAAATGAAAGATATTGTATTTTCTCCAGTCTTCCTCCAACTCTTCACTTTAACCTTGAGCTTTTCTCTGATTTTTTAAAAATAAATCAATGCCTACCACTAGAACAAATAATTGCCTCCCCATACAATGTAATATATTATTATTTCATCTTTTATTAAAAAATTATATTAGTTTGTGCTTACAGCAAAAATGTAACACAGCTTCAGGCCCTACAAGAATCACGTTTGAGAGATTATGGAACAATTGTTCTGATCCGTGAAATTAACTACTGAACACTAATCACAATCAGATTTAACACACTAAAAGGGGATTCAATTAAAAATTTAAATGTCTGAGAGTTTTACTTTCTGATTTGCAGAACTGAGTCTTACTCTTACCAACCCCGACTATACTGCTTTCCGTAACACGTGCATCAAGGACAGTAATTTACACTGGAATCCTCTCTTTATTGCCTCTCTGTCTGGACAACATCAGTTTATTTGAAGGGACAGTCTCTCCCACTCCTACTCTGTTGTCATATTTTCAGTCAGTGATGGCGCTGTGATGGTAGGTCTGTAAGTGATCTGGAAGGTCCCCTGGGATCAGATTGCTGTTTAAGAATTGAGCCCTTTCAGTTTGCCTGCTCTGCCAGGAACTTGCTTTTATCTATGGTAATTGCTTTTAGAGCTGTATAGCAAAGAGGCTCTTCTCTGAGATTCCCATGCTTCATCCTTGTTTGTGGCAGACTAGTTTCACAGCTGCTCCAACCCATTTAGGAGTCATTTTTCTTTCACCTAGTGGATATAAATCTGCTGCATTCAACCTACAATTGACTGTCCCTCTGCTTTGCTTTAGGACTTGTCCATTCAGCACTGCTTAATGATCCTGATCCTGCAGTCCCTTGGTGTTGACTGTAAGTTGGGTGGGAGAGGGGTCAAGTTTGAGGCCAACTGATAGAAGTAGAAATGACTGTCCCTTTCAAGTCAAACTAGGGTGAGCAATTTCTGCTGGCTTGCTCAATCTAGGATACAGCTGCAGTCCAGGCTATTTAAAAGCAAATGTTTACAGGAGAGAAACAGTTTTCACAAGACAAACAATTTTCTCTGGTTCTAACAGATTTTCTAGTTATTGATCAGCACAGCTACTCTTTGAAAGGAAAGAAAGAGCTCACTGGGGTGAGCAGCAAAGTGGCAGAATTTGCACTGTGTTAATTTGTATGATACCAATGTACACTCGATGGTATTGCTTCCAGTCATATTACATAGCTGTAGAAATTTCAAGGCTGACTACTGTCACTTCCAGGGGCTATAGAAGCTGCTGGGGATTGCTGGAGTGAGGATGACCTGGATTTACCGTTTTCTTGCATAATTCTCATTTGTGAATTTCTAATAGGGACAAGAATCCATCTTGAAGGTAGTTCCCTTCTGTGTTGTGCACACCATGCAGGAATTGATGCAGCCATGGGAAAAGGGGAAAACTGACAGCTCTTCAGGCAAACAAATAAAAGGGATTTTCTCATATTGAATGTTCATGGGAGAACAGGACAAAGAAAGAAGTCTTTGTTTTTATTTTGCATTTACAAGATCTCCTTGAGTTTTTGGATCTATATTATTTTTAGACAACATTTTGCATCCTTAATTCCCCTGATCCTGCAAACTGCTGCATGCAGGAAGCCCTGTGCTCCCATGTGGAGCCTCACCATTTTTAATGGTGTGCTGTGTGGGCAAAGGCAATTCTCCCTGGAGGGGAACTTTCAGGGTAAGGTGCATTAGTCAGTCTTCCCTTGTTTGTGTTGATCTTACAGGCAAAAAAAAAAAAGGAAGATAAGAGGTAGCAGAGAAAGCCTCACATGCATCCTCATCCACATGCATGCGGAAGTACACATGCACAAAAACAGAACAGACATCAAAAGAAGCTCTCCTGGTTAATTTCTGTGTTGTCTAAATTATGAGCTGACAGTATCCTCTTGTATCCTGAAACAGCATTATCAATTGCAACATCTTACAGGGAGAGATTTCTCATTTTCCCATGTTTTGATTTCTGAGGTTAGAGCTACAGTTATTTTATATGTACATTTTAATTTTTTATTCATATTTGCTATTGAATCATAGTTTTACATCCACATGAAGAAAGTCAAGGACAGTTCTCTTTCAGCTGAAAACATTCTTTCTTTAAAAATCTGGCTGCTGTTTTCTTTGATTTATTGCCTTGTTGGACAAGATACCAAGTCTCATGCCACAATATTCCTATTATGAACAGGAGGGTTTTTCTCCTTTCTCAGTGATAGATAAATAAGAAGAGCTTGCATTTTAGGAGGCAAAGTTACAGTTTCTAAATATTATATTCATTATCTCAGACAGTGCACTTGAGACAATGTACCTGCCTATTTAATTGCCTTGCACAATCTGTAAGTCTAAGTTCTTATATTGCTATGCAGATTGTATAATCTCCTGTGCAAAGGAATGCGAAAATCGTTCTTAGTGAAATACCATCCCTTATTTGTACCAGTGACAGCAATCATACATGGAAACCCATGTTTATAGAGAGATCGTTTTCTGAGAAAAACAGATGGGACAAACTAATCAGTGATAATAGGCACATTTTATAAATTTGGGGTATATTTTTGTTTCCTGTTTGAAAATCTATCAATTTAGAAATATTAACTTGGTATATTAAATATAATTGTCTGTAACATGAGTGCCAGTTTGCTAGAAATATGCAGAGCCAGTTCCAGCTACTTGTTTTCTAACAATTTCTGGCTTCCTCTGTTAAATTTAGGAGAATACTTACAGCTCAGAAATAGTTACATGCCAGAGTTTTGGACTCAGCCAGACTCAATGTGATTTTCCAGGCTGTGGCCCTCAAAACACGATCCAGATGATGAGGGTCCTGATCATAACTTCCTTTCAGTCATATCACTGCCCCCAGGGGTCATGACAAGTGGATGCCTCCTTTTACAAGGACATCTTTAATTGCTAGAAAATATGATGCTCTGTAGAATAGCAGGGGACTTGTTGCTAATTTGTCTAAATCACCTTAAATAGTTACTTTGTCTAGAAAAGAAGGAACTCAGGGACTGTCTGCTGCTCTGTTGGTGTTGCTGTTGGGAGCGCAGCAGAAGCAATATGCAATAGGTCAGCTCAAAATATGTCTGCACAGAAAATAGAGTAAAGAGCAAACAGCCATAAAAAACCTGAAAAAAGCTTTGTCATTGCCTACATCTGAACTTGACTAATTTTTTTAAATATCTGCTAATATTTAATAGAGTGAAGACTGAGATATTCAAACAAGGACTAAGCAAATGCTCTGAGCCAGATAAATATCTCTATGACCAATATGAAAGCAGCCAACCTTACAAAGCATCAAAGAAAGGTATGAATATATCTTTAGGACTGTTTATACCCCTAGCCATCCTGCCACAGAAAGACCCTATTAAGTCAAGGTAAATTGTACCAACTGCCTTAAAGTGGTGCCTGTCTGTTCTAATTTTTCTGATACAGCAAGTTGAAGTTTAGTGTGATAGTGATTGTACTGACCTATTAGGGCTGAAACTGATGGGAAAATGCAGTTGTCACCTACAGCTTTGTTACTGTGGTGCAACAGAAATATTCTTTCCTTGAACCATTCTTGCTTGAAAGAGAGGCAGCAGGCCCCTCCTTTCACTGTCCAATTAGATAACATTGGTACATTTTGCTATAAGGATGCATTTTAAGTGGGGTTCTATTTAAAATGCATTTGGCAGCCTGAAGACACTACCGGAGCAAATTAGTTATGCTTAGTACTGCGTTTGAACAGTACGTTTTCAATTGCTTTGAAAATAGAGTCACTCCACACTTTTAGTGGTTCATCACAACTCAGTACAACTTTGCAGTCATTTTGCTGAAACTGGCTTGGTGACTTTTCCCTTCTTAATTTTTTTTGGCATGAACTTCGTGTTCATGAAAAGACGCCAAATTAACAGCCCTGCATATTTTCCCCTATTTTTCCAGAGAGCATTCCAAGTAGCAGCAGTGAGAACTCAGTGCTTGCTGCCCCAGTAATGTGACGTTTAGTCAACCAGCCAAGGGAAGGAGAAGGTAGCTCAGACTCATGCAGGCTGGGTCTTTGCTTGTCCTGCTCACACTACCGCAGAAGGAGCACTGCACTGCTCTGTGATATTCAGTGCTGAAATCATGGATTTTCTCATGTCTTCCATGTCTTTGCTCATAACAAGTCCTTGGCTTTTCATTGTGGAGAGATGGCTCGAAGAGCAAGACCGTGAGATGCTAGATGCTCTGCTTTTGCAGAAGCTGCCACAGAGTACAGAGTAGGCATTGTGCAAGCAAAACCTTGAGGGTAAACTGCAAGGACAATGTCCTTGGTTGTTTTGGGAAAGTACTGAACTTATGAAAGAGGAATTGTGGTCAAAAGAATACAGAACATCAAGATTAGGGGACCACGAGCTGGGAGGGGACAAGCGATGTAGCTGTATGCAACTAACCAATAATAGTGTGGCAAGTAGTCTTACTAACCAATGACATTATGACATGTAAAACCTGCAAGCTGCTGAGAAATGTACTTAAGTCTGAGAACCTAGAGAAATAGTTGGAATAAAGCTTGTATTGATCACATTGATCCTGGATTACTTATTCTCCTCATCAATTGCAGTGCGGTGCCTTCAATGGGATTACCTTAATTGGTGCCGGTCCAAGCCTTAAATGGGACCACCTTAATCGGTGGATTTTCCTGTACCGCCACAGTTCCTCACATAAATTTGCCAGGTCTGCCATTTGCTATGGGAAAGTGTTTTGCAAAGTTTAATTAGAAGTGCTGTTGATGGCTATGTAGGAATGAGTTCAAAAAGTCAGTTGAGCATGATCTTGAAGAAGACAATGGGCGAGGGGCTACCTGTCTTAATTTAAGCATTTACTTAAGCACTCTATTTATCTCACATTTTCAATGTCCATTATATTTATTTTACTAAAAGCTCTCTGCTAATAATCTCTTTGCCTTAATATTGAAAGTTGTTGGGTGGTGACCAAATCCTCCTGTAACACTTTATAAAGCCAGGTAAATCCAGGACATGGCATCTGTTTGATGTATCAAAACATGCAGATTTCTGAGGGTACAGGATATTTCCATATGTGTTTGAGTGACTTAGGATCTAGCATCTTGACTGATAGGAACATGTTGTTCTGGTGCAGGCAGGACTTCAGGTTCAAAGAGGTATATTTTTGCAACCATGATACAGCAGGTGTCAAGCTTTGCTTCCCTCATCCACTTAGAATTCAATTGTGTAAACTTTACACCTGAGTACTTGGACCATGAACAATTTATTTGAAGATGTCAGTCAAACAGTCAGCAATACAAATACTCCCAAATGCACCTGCAATTGATTTTGGAGATACAGAAGGAAAACTGGCTTTCAGTGCAGTTGAAAACACCCAAATTTTGTTCCTTAATTGAAACTTCAGGTTTTTTTGTTGTTTTGGGTTTTTTTGTTTTGTTTTTTTTTTTAATATATGCATAAGGCTGGAAGAGGAGCAACAGAAGATTTTTGAAACTATAGTTTTGGTGAAATATCCTGAAGCAATTATGACACAACATTATCAGTAGATTCACAATAGGTTTTTTTCAAGATTTGAGAGTTAGATTCCCAGTCTAGTGATACAATTTGCTCTTATACTTTGTTGACCCTGGTGAGGCTTACAGAGATTTTTTGGCACAGAAGTGTTAGTGAAAGCACTGCTAACTCCTCTACTTGACTTGTGAGTCAGAGAAACTATGGGTCGAGACCAGGGAGGGGGCAAGGCAAAGCAGAGATCAGAGCTCTGCTATTTAGTTCTTCACAGTGTAAGCTGTTGCATGGGGAGAACATTGATTTTTCTCAGGCCATCAGTATGTTAGCATTGAATCTTGGAGTGCTGAAGCACCCAGGAATGTGCTGTCCATCACTAGGAAACCAGACTGATGCAAACCTAGAGAATGTACCAGATCTGCACTAAAGCAGCAAAAATTAATTTGTGCAGTCCAATATGTCTAGGGGAGTTTGCTTTTGTGTAGCTGTCTTAAAGATGAGGTCTTTGGTCTAGGCTGCTGGTAGCCCTACAGCTTTGAGTGTGGAAGCATGTGCTATAAAAGGTGGCAGGAATGTGTTAAGCTGTCCAAAACCCTGGTAATGGATTTGGATAAAATGTTCTTATCTTCAAGGGCTGGAGTGTAGTTTAGTATCACTGTGCACTGTTAAACAGCTCTCAGATTTCAGATTAGAGCTGTCTGTATTTTGCCATGAGGCATGTGTTGCAAGCGTGTGGAAATCAATCTGGTGTCTCACTGTAGGAAAGGTGCTTCATTTCGATTAAACCCATGCCCCTAGTGTTCTTTACTGGCAGACTAATGAAACAGTGATGGTTTGTGTAACTGAGGGAGCAAATACAAGCAAATGGTCTCATTAGTGATGTAAAAATGTAGACACAATTTACTAATAGAAGCTAAAATATGAAATATCTCAAGAAACTTCCTCTCCTGAAAACAAATTGGCATTTTGGGTGCAATCCAGCTCGTTCTAATGTTGATTTTCAAGACAAGGCTGTTTCCTCATCCTGTCAGAATATTCTCGTTTTCTATTTCTTTGTATAAAATGTCTGCATTTCAGATTTCTCAGAATCAGTGGATGCTGACAAAGAGGATTTCCCAGGTACCTTAGACCAAAAGTTTAGGTTTTGCCCCCATAGTAGACTGAGCACAATATTTATCTTTTCTAAATCTCTTGTTTTTAAATGAATTTACAATTTTTTTCCTTCACATAATCTCTTCTCTTAAAGCTACTTAACCAGGAACAGAAAAAAAAATGGAAAGGAAAGGAAAGGAAAGGAAAGGAAAGGAAAGGGAAAGGAAAGGAAAGGAAAGGAAAGGAAAGGAAAGGAAAGGAAAGGAAAGGAAAGGAAAGGAAAGGAAAGGAAAGGAAAGGAAAGGAAAGGAAAGGAAAGGAAAGGAAAGGAAAGGAAAGGAAAGGAAAGGAAAGGAAAGGAAAGGAAAGGAAAGGAAAGGAAAGGAAAGGAAAGGAAAGGAAAGGAAAGGAAAGGAAAGGAAAGGAAAGGAAAGGAAAGGAAAGGAAAGGAAAGGAAAGGAAAGGAAAGGAAAGGAAAGGAAAGGAAAGGAAAGGAAAGGAAAGGAAAGGAAAGGAAAGGAAAGGAAAGGAAAGGAAAGGAAAGGAAAGGAAAGCAAAATGTCCAGAAAATAATCTTACTTATTATATGCATCATACAAAATTAGTTTATATTTTTGAAGCCTTAATCATCATGCTTTGAAGTGCAGCTTGTAATGAGAATATATTAAATAATTAGTGGTAATTGCATGCTGAAATAGTCCTATGTATGCATTAACATGAATCTGTTTAGGCCAAAGACACACACAGACTTTATAACTGCTGTATTAACAAAGTTATAGACAAAGTTATGTGTTATACTTGTTTGCTGATATGAAGATGTTGTTCAATAGCTG
This sequence comes from Acanthiza pusilla, assembly GCA_036630365.1. Classification (NCBI taxonomy): domain Eukaryota; kingdom Metazoa; phylum Chordata; class Aves; order Passeriformes; family Acanthizidae; genus Acanthiza; species Acanthiza pusilla. The sequence continues at coordinate 33,336,675 of JAXCHO010000073.1, read as the reverse complement.
TAGTTGAACATTTCCAAAACCAGATGAATATTCAGTAGTTACATTTAAAAAAAAAAAAAAAGAGTACCCTGAATTTTCTAGATTCATCACAGAAGTTGGGTTTTAGAGATTCATGAGCTTTCCAGAGTAATGCTTTTCTTCATAAAATTTTGATTTTTTTTAAGAGAAAAATTATTTACTTCTCACAAATAAAAATATTAACATTCACATTAGACCACGTCTCATAGTGGTTTATTAGAAATTCAATTTTAAACTTGAAAAATACACTGAAGGCAAGATCGATGTTGCCTGTTATTACCTAGAACTCGGATACTTAGTCTCACAGAATGGGGAAACAATTATCTGGCAGAAAGAAAATATCTGTTCTCTGGTTGTTGCTGTTCAATTGTCTTGCTAACTATTTTTGAATCATCATAAAATTTACAGATAGATACAAAATTCACAGTGGAATAAATTGTATATGCTATGCTTATGCTCAAGAACATATTTTTAAAGTTCATTCCCGTATGAAGACCTGTATCTAGACTCAGAGAAAGTATTGATAAGGTGAGGGTGTGATTCAGTAATTCTGAAAATGACATAGGAATCACAGCAAACAATCAAAAGAAGCCAAGACCCCAATCTGATGCTGTATGCAAGACAGCAATGCAATTCCTGCATGTTTACATCTGCCATTATCAAACAGAAGTAGGCAGATGGAATAATCTCAAACCTACAGTGACATTCACTCAAGTATTATTTGACCATTCCTTCCCATCTTGTCTCTTCACAAAGGATACTAAAAACCACAAAGGAGTTGCAAGGAAGAAGAGTTACAAAGAAGGTTGAAGGAAAATAGAGAGCCGTGCTTAATCCATTTGTTTTTCAAATATTGTTTATTAAGGGTAAGATTAAAATATATGGTCCTTATTCATTGAGTAGTTGTAGATGGTTGAACATGGCTCTTCATGGAAAAGGTAAAAATAGTGAACTTGAACTAGACAAACTCAGATTAGAAATAATACTCTGCTGTTTAACAAGTGAGAGTAATTCATCCCTCGAATATCTTACTAAGGGCAAGAGCAAAGCATTCACATCTTGATTTTAAATCAAAGGATGAATTTATACATGACCCACAGTCATCCAATCCAAACTTTTGATTGTGATGTTATAATGTTGAGACAAAATTCTCTGCTCCATAAGGCCCACACTCTTGGAGTCCATTAATTGTTTTTAGTTGCTCTGCTTCAATGACAACATTCCACATTTCCCTAGTACTCTCTACTGAGAGCTCTTAGTATCTCTGCAAGACAGCAATGTATCTAGTGCTAGATACTACATCATGACTCTGGAAAACCAGAGTCCATGTGGGCAGTGAGCTACTTGTTTCATCTTTCTGTACCTGAGATCATATATCTGAGACCATAACCTTGGGATGGGGACATGCTTCAGTCCAAGGAGAGTGATTTTGCCGTGGTAGCTGATTCAACAGCAGAACATCTTCCTTCATCTTGCTTCATTTTCAGCTGCTGTGCCGCTTATCAGCTAGAAAGTACCACTGAGTTCTCTCCTCTGCAAGGGTTTTGACAGAGCCTGGCCGCTCTGGGTGTCTCCACTCCTCTCCACAGTCATTTTAGTCCTCCTTAGGTTGTGTTGTGTGTGGGAAGCTGTGTACACTGATCATGTGCCATCCAGGGAGCAGCAACCATATTTTCCCCTATATTTTTTGTACTGTTATCTTTTTACCCTCTGTCATCTTCCCAGAAAAGGCTTCAGATATGTTTGTTGGTTTACAATTGCACTTTCGACAGTGCCCACAGTAATAATTGCGCACATTGTTAATGTCTGGGAACATCATATGACTGTTGGCATTACCACCGTGGAAAGTTCCCGTTGTGAAAGAGAATTACATTTCATTGGTGACTTGAAAAAATTGCATGAAGTACCTTAAAATGCCTTGTTTTCACTCTGTGTGTGCATCAGTGTGCCAGAAGGTATGCAGATCGCTAGCAAGCCGTTGGCTGCTAGAGGTGGCTCCATACAGCTTGCAGATTAGCATTTGCTAGAACTGAATTTGAAACACATTTAGCTACAGGTTTGCCGATGTTTTTAATTGTGAAGGGAGCTATCTTGCTGTCAAGCTTTTTTTTTCACTTAGCCATGAAAGGACATTTTAACACTTTTTAAAGACTCTGAAAGTGCTCTTCAGCCACTAGTAATACTGATAAAGTCCAAATAGGAAATGTTTTCAGCCTCCTTGGAAAAGTTTTCTTGATTGCCTGTTCCACTTGGGGATTAGCCCAAGCATATTCACCTGTTTTCAAACTGGAAAAATGAGAAAATCAGAGAGACTGGTTCTCATTCAGGACAGATATAAATGCTATGTGAATGGGGTCATGAAAGGGGAAGCTTATTCCCTGTCTCAGGTTTAAAAGTGAAAGTCACACCATACAAAATAAGGGGGGGCCATCCTATCCTGCCCTTGTTATTCTCTTTCTGGTCATGCTCACCTCAGAATGACTGAAAATACAGTATTTTGGCCAGTGATCTGAGAAAAAAAGGTTGGGATACAAATATTATCTCTGAATATAATTTTTTTTTGTTTCCCTCTAGCTTCCCCCCCAGCACAGGAGAGCTCATGTTTATGGAAACACATCTCTGTTTTGCACAAACTTTTGGCTTTGAGCAGTTGACATATTTGTGACAGAAAGCTATATTACCAGAAAAATTCCCACCAACTCCAGTGTTGATCATTTGGAGGGTAGTAACAGGACTCCATTCTACCAGGAATTCCATCAGCAAATATAAAAGTAAAGCATTTAAAGCATATATTTTCAAATGTTTTCTCTAATTTGAGAAAGAAAATTCACTTATTCCATCGCCTTTTGTCTTGCTTCTACAAATAAGCCAGATTTCTTCTTCTTACTTCAAAATGTCATTATGCTTCTTCCTTCAGCTGCTCTAAGCCAGCAGAGTGAAACATCTCCATATTTTGTAAAAGAATATATAAACTTTGTTATTTGAAACTTCCTGCCTGGTTCAAAATAGTCTTTATATATGATTAAGTATCATAACTATTCTTTTTTTGCATTAAGATGAAATGGCAACTTTTATATGTAAAAGGCCAGATGACTCTTACCATCTAAGCTTTCCCAACTACAACTACAGAGCCTAGGAGCTAAGATGGAATTATTAACATGAGAGAGAAGTGCATTACTGTGCTATTGTGTCTGGAGTGCAGGAGGGCTGACAGGATGGGTAGCACTGGTACAATGTAGGGATAGATATCAAAATGTTCACCACTGCATATCTTCAGCTGTGCACTCACCTTCTGAAATGGGAATAGAAATTGTCATATAAATAGTTTTATTGTCTTTCAGAATCATTTACTTTTAACTCATGATTTCTTAGCATCCATTGCTCTAGATTCCTGCAGCTATAGTTATGCAGTTTATAAAATGCTACTCTGCTCAGGAACATAACTTTAAAAAGAAAACCTATTGTTCTTCCCAATCACCATTTTTCCAGCAGAAAAACTGTCTTCCTTTCCTTTATCTAGGCTCTGCTCCTCTTTTCTGTTTGGTGCCCACTGCCAGCAATAAAACTGAGTAAAATTGCAATGCCATCAGCTGACTCTATAACAAACATTGGTGTCTAATATTGAAAAGTTTGACCCTGTTCGGCTAAGGGATTCATCACTGAGACTTGGAAAATGGTGTGTGTAATGAGTAGGAAACTGGAAGAAACAGTGTAGTTACTAGATAAGAGGAGGAAATAATAAAATTTTAAACTCATTTTCTTCTGAACCTAAATAGTATAGCATCCGTGTGCATGGATGTGTGAATAATTGTCTGAATATTGCCCTGTGTGGCTGTAACTGCTTGGCTTGCTGCTATGTCAGTTCTTGTGATTGTATTTCTGCTGTTGTAAAGAGTTTGAAAGTCTTAAGAGTTTTGGGGGGGTTTTTTTGAGAAAAGAAAAGTGGGTAAATTTGCACCAGATATCTGTGTTAAAAGGTTAGAGAGAGTCATGATTTGTTGCCAGAGATATTTTAATGGAGAAAGGGTCTCAACTGAAAATCATGCTCTGGAGTCTCTGTGTCCTTAAGGTGGCAGGGTTGCTAACAGTTCTCCCTGGACTGACAAAAAGGAGCTCTGTAGAGGCCTTTTTGGCAAGCCTTTGGGATGCCATATGCCCTGACAGGTCATGTGTACTTCAGCTGAGGACTTTTGTCTGACTACCTGGGCTAGAGCTGGGCATTTTCTCTTTTTGGCTGACATTTTAAAGAAAATGCAAAACATAGCTTTATCACAAAACTTGTTAGGAAAAAATTATTTCAAAATTTAAAATTAATTATTTTAATGGTATTGCTTTTAAAATGTTTAAAACTTCATATTTTCAACACAATTCTTTATTCAGTAAAATAGGTGGGGTTATTTCTTGAAGGCATCTGATGCAATTACTTAGAATTTCTAACCATCTCTAATATACACATCTGTGGATTATAATAACATTCCTAGAAGGCTTCACTATGTTATTTTACACTGATCTGGCATATTTACTTGTTCAGATTATTCTTAAATGGTGCTATACATTCAGATGAACCCATCATGATTTCAATGAATACCAAAGCAATTAATAATGATTAAACACTTACATTAAATGTCATTCTCTCACATGTATTTCAGTTAGAAAAAAAATCTGGCATCTATTTTTATTTGAAGAGAGTCACATTGCCCACAGAAAATTTCAAGTACATACTCAAAGTTTAGCAATTAGCATAGATCAGAAGGCCAGAAACAGAACAGACAGCAAGAAGCGGTTTGGAATTTTGGTTATTTCATGGGAGGCATGTGCTTTCTCAAGCTGTTTCTTTCCTGGAATCAAGATGAAAATCAACATGTAAAAAACTCCTTTCCAGCTTTTTGAAGAAGAGAAGAGATGAAAGAGGTTTCTTTGTTGTTGCTGCCACATTTGGTTATGAAAATCAAGAATGGGAGTTTGAGTGCAATCCACCCCTGGATCTTTTGGCAGTCCTGAGGTGTCAGAAGAGGTTTTTTTTCCGTTTAGCTTGTCCTAGTGGTTGTTTCACCTGTCACTTCTGAGCCAGACTGCAGGGCTAGTGGAGGCCCCCTACCCTCCCTTGCTCAATTTCGTGACCAAACATATTTTTATATATACAGACACTAATAGTCGGGAGGGAAACAGGAGACAATCAAAGCAGTTTCATATATCTCTGATCATGTAAAATATAAGAAGCCTTGCAGTGGGATTGAAAAGAAGGTGGGGATATACCTGTCCTCCAGGGACAGTTTGTCATTTATTAATGACAAAATCTTCTCCAAAAATCAAATTGAGATAGTTTCTATTTTGCAGACCCCACCATAACAGCAGCTTTGGCAACTTTCAAAGGACAAAAGATAAAAGAGTGGTAAGTTCAATACTTGTACAGTAGTCCAATATATCTAACCACAAGACTATTGAAATTATTTCCCTTTTCTGGCATGGTTGTGGACTAGAAGGACATTCAATTGCTGAACTTGTAATAAGATTCAGTAATTCTTATAAAAGTAAATTATTTATCACTTGCTGCCCCATTTACAGTCTTGATGGTTTTTATGACTGTATTACCCAGAGTCTTTCACTGCTCAGGATAATCTCCCTCGCTAAAGAGGAATTAAATACAGCGCCTGATGGAGAAGGTGCAGAGCAGGTGGGGAAATGGATAGTGCGAATTCATCGTGGTCCCTCCTTGCACTGCAGCCTTTATGAAAAAAGAAACACACAGGTTTTTTCCTCCCTTTTTTCTCAGGGTATAGCAGAGTGACATTAATCTGCCATGATTGAGATATCAGTTTGGTTAGCAGGCACAAAGCAACCTTAAGCAAAAGGGCAGAGCAGCTTGAGAAATGTTGGCTGTTAGTGTTTGGTAACAGCCCGATTGAGAAGCCCTGAAGTGGTTCAAATCACAGCCTGCCTGCTAAATAGTCTTTGGGGAGCCTGCTCTGCATCTAATCCCAGCGAGAGAAATATGAACGGGAGTAGACTGGAGATCAATGTAGGTGCCTTGCTGGGGATATTAACTACCCCACTTTCACTTCTGGCTTCTGCAGCATGACAACTCTATTCCCAGAGGGCCAGAGGATTCTGCTGGAGTCTGTAGCAAAGTCTGTTGAAAGTAGGAGAATTGACATTTTGCTGATTGTCTCGACTGCTTTGACATCTCACAAGCAGTACAAATGATCACTTATGTAAAGGTTATTTGAATAAAGGTAACATCCCTTGGTGTGGCTTCACTGTGAAACCATTCTAGTTCCCTTTAGATGTTCCTTGGAGATTTCTAGTCTCCTAAAATGTGCATGTATTTCTAATTTGCCTGTAGGCTAGGAAAAAGCTGGAATCTGGAGTCTGCAGAGCAGACTGAGCTTGCAGAATACACCAAAACTAGGCATATTCAAAAAGGCTCTTCCAGGGCTTTATACAAGACATGAAAAAACATTTGAACCATTTGTATCTCAGGGAGCTGAGGTGGGAGCAGCCAGGGAGCTCCTGCCCACAGAGTTACAGGGTAAGTGAACGGTTTGCTCTGCAGCGGAGTTTTGCTGCCCACTCCCCAAGGTCCTGGGGAGGGTTCCTCCAGCAGATGGGGAAGGGGTGCTTTTGGGACACAAAGTCATGCAGCTTGAGCTCTCATTTAGCCTCTCAGTCTCTGGAAGAGCTTGAATTATGTTCATAGGGTTTTCTCAGCAGCTCCCCTTAGGGCTAGAATTGTTGGGGAAGGAGAGGTGTGCTGCTTTGTTTTGGTTTTCAAACCAACCTCAAACATTTTTAGATTCAACTATTTGAGGAGATGAACTTTAAAGAATCACTATGAAATACTGCGAAGGGTTCATGATATTTCAACAGCAAAACTGTGTATTAGATGTGGCCTAGACATTCATTCTTCACAGCTCCTGTTGTGTGGAATGGCAGGGACACTTGGGTAGAATCCCCCTGAAAGGGGAAAGCCCATGCCGTGATGCCCTAAACCAAACCTGCCATGTTCTGTCAGAGCACATCTGGAGATTTGTGCAATTTGACCCTGCATCTGCATGCCCATATAGGCATATTTTTCATTAACTATGTAGTTAACAATTAGCATACACTGACATACCTGAAACATGCAAAAATCTGTCATGGAAAATCACAAGCATAGTTGTGAATATTAGTTTCCTTCATGTTTGAAAGATTCTCAGATACTTTTCTGCACTGATAGATACTGTTAGATCACAAGAAAAAATGAAGTTACCCTAGGCTGGTGATAGTTTACATCTGTGGGTGAATAAGAAATTTAGTTTCTCTGAGTCCTTGTCTGAGCTCTGAATTAACCTGATGCAAAATCATTTTGAAAAGATCATACCTGAGATTTAAACCTGTTTTGCTGCATTGTGCCATAATGCATTGTGATCAGAAGCGTTTGAAACTCCCCCATATCTCAGGAACTCCCTTAGTTATGCTCCTGAGATAGACTGGAACTAAGGGAATGAGGCTCTGGCTACTTTATTTGCAGAAATGTGCTGACAAGCTTTGTAATAACGCTCTGCTCCTATTTCTAGGCTCCTGAGGGATCATATGTTGATTACAAAATAGCCTATGAAATTGTATCACATGAAAATCATGAGATCCACATCACAGTTAGGTGAACAGATTTCTTATTGCTCCTTCAAAACAGTTTCTCCTATAATGTTGAGGTCTCACCAATATGTTGCAAAACCCCCACATTTGAACATTCCATGCAATATAGTTAAAAAGCTTTGTACTGAAGTTGTAGTACTCCTTAGGAGGCTTTTCTTACAAGGCCGTGGGCTAGAAATCCTGATTTACATTAAATACAGTGAAACTTTATCCAACTGCTGTTGCACAGGAGAATTTTCATCCCACTGGATGAGGTGGCAAGGTTTCCATCAGAAAGGTACAACATTTCTATCAGGAGATCTACAGTCTCTACTGACACAGAAAAGCTCATTGTGGGGAAGAGAGCTGGTAATTTTTTTTTCTGTGTATTTCAGTGGTAAAGTTTTGCTAGAACTCTTTTTTAAAACGAAAATTCTGTACCATACATACATGAAGAACATGAGCTGATGGCAAGCTATAGCAGTCATCTGGAATTGCCTGTTGGATTCATACTTGTAGTAAATTAGTGTATGATAATTTTTATAACAAATTATGAAATGCCAAGTAATTATTAATTACTGGACACTTGTTATACAGTATTGCCTATCAGCGAGTGACTCCATCTGGTCTGAAACTATTGCAAATACTCTAAAGCAAGACTGTTTAAGAGTAGGAAGGACTTCATAAAATGGAAAGTAAAAGGATGGAAAAGTAGAAAAGAAGAACTATTTCCAACTTTTTTTTAAATTTCCTTGGCACTGAGCAGTGAAATTCTTGTTAGACTTTTCAGAGTCCTGTAAGAGACCAGCCCTCTGTGCAGAGCTGACTACATGAAGTTCTCATGTGTTTGCAGACTGCCTGCAAACCCGTGTTCTCACCAACATCTAGGTCCATCTGCATCTGCAAGATGAGTGGACTAGCAAAAGAAATTATTTCGCTCTTATCATTGTCATTAGCAGACTTTTGTTAGACTTTCTGTACTGAGGAAAAGTAATTATTGTTAACACTGTGAGGAATACTGAATGGGCAACATTGACTGGCGCTGAAGTCACATTTAATGACTCTGCTTTGGCAGAATCATTACAGGAGCTTTACAGCGGGCTGCATTTGTTTCTAAGTGTCCCCAAAATCAGTGTACTTGATCAACCCTCACCTTTCTCGCTGCAACTTTCTTGCTTGTTGTCATATTTCACCATTTGACCTCCAGTAAGAGCAGGAGGATTCCTTTGCTGGATATGTTGGCTGACCTCCCACATGCCATCTTAATTTCCTTCTAACAAGGCTTTTCAAATGTAAATTTGCAGTTTAATTGCTGAAAGACTTTTGAGCATGCATAGCAATAACAGAAACAAGGGACTCTGCGGATGTGACTATTGTCACCATAATCCCACCCTTCAAGTGGAGATGATCAGCTGCTCCGGATTCATCTAAGTATTGCTTACACTCAAAGCTATGAGGCTTCCCAGGTTCGGAGTATAAATATTTTTCTGTCCAATTTGAAAAACAGTATTCCGTGACCAAGCTGGAGCTCTCAAGCATCACTGAGTCACCATGGATGAGTCCTCCACCTTTTGGGTTTCATTGTGATTTGTTGTTTGATGATGCACTTGCAGCTTCAATTAAGGAAGGATTTTACTTCAGTTACACATCTGCTATCGACAGCCAGCTAATCACAACCATTTGAAATCTTTGGGCCAGAGCTCCATTAGTATCGTTTCCGTTGACATGTACTGATTTCCTGAAGGCAGCTGAGGATGTGGCAAGTTACACAGACCTGTCTTGCTACTTCTTTTGCCTATGGGTGATTTGAGTGATCAGCTTCTACTAAGAGTCCAGTTATTTTCTTCTCTTGGACCACAGTAAATTTGTAGGTAGGTCCTTTTCCCCATTTTTTGGTATTTCCCCTCTTCCTTCTCAATCATTAGTGGTTTTGGTGTTTTTTTTTTTTTTTTTTGTTTGTGATCTGTTTTCTTATCCTTCTTTTTAATTCCCTGTTTGACGCATTTCTCTGTGCTTTCCACAAAAAGCATTTTGTTTTTATTCCTAGGCAACTTCTGACCACCTATTTTGTCCTTTTTGCATGTCACCATGCTCCCTCCCAGAGTCAGCGTAATAAGTCAGGGAGAAAAAAATGTCTTGCTTGTCAGTGCCTTTCCTCCTTCCTGCTGTCCACACTTCAAAGGTTAATTCTCACTTGTGTTGGTTTTGCTTGTTCTGGTTTTTAGTAGCGGGGGGGCCACAAAGATAGGTCCTGTGAGAAGCTGCTGGAAGCTTCCACCATGTCCAGCAGACCCAATCCCTGATGGATCTGAAGATGGACATGCCACTGGCCAAGGCTGCGCCAATTAAAGAGGTTGGTTATGCCTCTGTCATAACAGATTTAAGAAGAAATCAAAACAAGGTGTGCACACAGCTTTTCCTAACCAGAGAAGAGGAGGAGGTGAGAATATGTGAGGGAACCAACATGGAGATGCCAAGTGTAGAAGGAGGGGGAGGAGGTGCTCCAGGTGTCAGAGCCGATTTTTTTCTGCAGGCCATGGTGAAGACCATGGGGGGAGCAGGTGGTCCCCCTGCAGCCCATGGGGTCCACGGGGGATGCAGAGATCCACCCACAGCCCATGGGGAAGATGTCCATGCCAGAGTGGGTGGATGCCTGGAGGAGGCTGTGTTCCAGTGGGAGACCCATGGGGAGAGAGGGGGCCCTGCTTCCAGGCTGGAGCAGCCTGGCCTTGGAGGGCTGCACCCCATGAACGAGTGACCCATGCTGCAGCAGTTTTGGGAGAACTGCTGCTTGTGGGATTTGGCAACACGTCGGAGAAGTTCATAGAGAAATGTCTCCCATGGGAGGGACCCCATGGCGCAGCAGGGGAAGGACTTCTCTCCCTGAGTGGCAGAAGAAGATCTCGGTGATGAACTGACCAAACCCCCCACACCCTGTTCCCTGTGCTGTCGGTGGGAAGAAGGGAGGGGTTAAGGAAGAAAGGGTGTCTTAAGGGCTTGTTTAAATTCTCATTGTCCTCCTTTGTTAATAATAAATTCACTTTTTAACTTTAAGTTGAGCCTGTTTTGCCCTTGGAGTGTTTCCTTCTGGTCCTTATCTCAACTCATGACCACTTCAATAAAATTTTCTTCCTCTCCTCTGCCCAGCTGCGGTGGGGAGGGCAAGGGAGCAGCTGTTGTGGGTGCCTGGCATTTGGACAGGGTCAAACCATGACATCACTCAAGTTTCAAAGATAGGAATCCTAAAGGGGGACTTTTCCCCCACTTGCCTAGACATCATTCCTTCATTAGAACTGTTTTCCAAATAAAATTGTGAGGTTTAAGTCTGACCTTGCCCAGACATGTAACCAAAAGAACTTTCTGTATTACACCCCAGAAGTGCTTTTATTTTCCACACAGCAAAACAAATTTCTTCCTGGCTGACCTTCAGCTGTCTCAGAAGCAATTAACAAGTAAGACTCATATTCTGCAACTTGGTTGCCACTTGACAGCAGGATTTCATCAGCACTTAGCTGCTTTTTTCCCTTCCTTGAGGTAGTGTTTCTGGTGGTAATCACCTCATCTATCAATTACAGTGGGTGTCTTCTCAACGAGGGTTGAGACTGCAGACTCCTGTCACTGTGAATAGTCACACTCATACCAAGGCAAGGTATTTCTGGTCTTTTAGGAGAGTAACAGGTGCAGAAATTTGGTATGGAGCATTTCTACCACCAAAGGAATGAAAGACAGAGGATGTGCTGAATGGGGAAATGTATGTAGGGTTCAGGGAAATGGCAAGTTTACTCATTGCTTTTTGAGGCCACTTCCAACAACTCTGGCCCTTGCCCAGGATAAGCCACCCACTTGAAGTTTTCCACATGTAATTTCTCTGCAAACTGATGAGGAAGTTGGATGGGGCCAAGTGCAGCTCATTTAGATGTGTACAGCTAATTTAAATAAACTCAGTGGTTGTCTGTACACCAGAAGCACAAATCGTTTTATTGCTGGCAGTTTACTGACAGTAGGACTAATATTTTTCACTGTTTTAGCTGCACACAGCTGTCTCAGATGTCCTGAGCGCCTGTGGCCATCTTTACCTCACAGCAGATACAAGCTCACTGTCCCTAAGAAGCCCCTTTGTTCAGTTTGTGGCTTGAAGCTAAGTTGACAGATTCCAGGGAAAGATCCAGACTTTCAGCAGATGCAACTAGTGAGTAATATCTATTCTAGAGCCTATCATGCACGAATCCTGGCTTTCTGTTAGAAGTAACTGTCTGTTTTTATGTACGTATTTTTTATTTGAATCCTTGGCACACAGGGACTGACTGGAGTCTTTCATATTCCAGAAAGCGAGCAGCAAAGGCAGAATGTAGCAGTTTTCTCTCAACTAACAAACCATGCTTTTGTTGATTTATTGTTTATTTTGCTTCTGCGTTAAAATGTGTTGCTTAAGAACTCCATTTTACTTGCAAATGAAAGAAACGTAGCCTTCTTGCTTCCGTGGGCCGAACGCCCGTCTTCCAAGAGTGACTGAGAGGAGAAGGCTCTGCTGGCTCTCTCCTCGGAAGCTGAGGGTTGGATGAGGAATGCGGAGGAATGCCGGGGCACACGGGCTGCGGGCTGGGCGTGCGGGATGCTGTGACTCAGCGGGCGCGGAGGCTCCGCGGCCCCGGCGCTGCGCGGGGCGGAGCGGAGCGGAGGCTGCAGTGCCGCACCGCGTGGGAGCCCGCGGAGCTGGGGTGGCTCCCGCAGCCGGGAGGGTGGCCTGGGACCGCTGTCCTGTGCTCGTGATTCCTCCATAACCTCTTCTTCCTTCCCCTCCGTAAGATCTGTGTTTGTTGCCATAGCGAGAGGACACAGCTCAGACGGAAAATGCTTGCTTTTATTTGATGGAAGTCTAAATAAAAATAGGGGCAGAACAGTTCTGCGTAGTCCTGGAGAGAATCCTTCTCTGTCTTCAGTGTTTGCCTCTCATGCAGTGAAAACTGACGCTCTTAGGAAGAAATGTGCTCAGGATGGCACATTGTAACCCACCCTAGGGAACCGCTCTCTGGCCTGGAGCTACTGGGACCTGACAGAGAGAGAGGGAATACAAAAAGAAGATGCAGAAATAGAGAAAAGGTAGTTCACTTCCTGGCTGAGAAGGGAAAATGGTGTGGGAAGGAAGAGAAACATACCTGTACTGCCCTCAATAGCATACTGTGACCTCTCCAAGGCAGAGGAGAGCAATCCCATGGCCAGGAGGGAAGGACAGGCTTCTCCCAGGACTTGATCTAGCAGTGCTGGGTTTGTGGACCTCTGGAGTGCTCTAACTCAGAGATTGTCTGTGGTGCATGTGTATCCTAGGAGTCTAAGAAAAGGCTTGAGTTGGATTCATGTGCCCTGCAAGTCAGCTGCTAGGCTTTCCTATCTAACAGGATCTTTCTACATAATTTTTATAGTTTTAAATACCAATAGAAATGCACACTGTGATCTGTCTAGCTGTCTCCTTTTCTGGTTTTACCACCTAGAAAGACTCAGAGGCAAGATTTTGCTCAGCTCTTGTTAAATCGCCATTTTCGTTTGTGACAGTGCCATGAAGGGAAGCCCACATAGGCAGAACAAGTGGGCTAGTAAGAAGAAAAACAGTCAAATATCTCCTAAAAAGGAAGACAAACATCCAGGTACAGAAAGCATTGATCATGCTGCCTGTGTGATCAATGGGAGTTTTGCCAATGACACAAATGGGAGCGAATTGGCAGGAAAGCGAATGGAAAATATTTGCAAAGAAGTGCATCAGCTTTGAATGTATAGAGGAAAAAGTGGCTACATTAGCAACTGTCCCATTAGATAGTGCTCAAGGAAATCGAGATTCATTGCTTCTATCTTCCAGGCATTAATAGTACATTTTTGCTCTAACTTTCAATTAGAACATTTAATCAGTCTGCACCCCTTTCCCCCCCACCCTCTATGCAATGCAAATAAGCTCGAGATGGAAGTTAAGTTTAGAAGAAATGAGAGAAGTCTCACACGGCAGAATGTATGAGGGTGTTCTTTCTTCAGAGACTGACTAAGACTCCAGCAGTGCCTCCCCTGCAAGTGCTGACCTGTGCCATGGGCAGACCAAGAAGTGATATTGTTGTCAGTGTCTCCAGCTACACATGCAGGGGGACCCCATTGAAACATGACTGTCACTACTGCAGGGGAGGACTATCAACCCTCAGCAATCTCACTCAAACACACCTTTGCCACTGCCTGGGCTGTGAAAGTTTTATGAAGATTTACCGAACACAGCGGGTGGGATGTTAAACTCAATTTGCAAATTTGGAGGCCCCTTCTGAAAACATGATCCCTGATGCTAAAAATTCATGTTGGAAGATACAACAGTGTAAGTGGTCCATGACTTCCTGCTTTGGCAAATGAGCAGTGAGTGCTCTGGAGGTTACCCTGCATGACCTACAACTGGTCACTTGAAAGAGAGGCTTGGCAATTACAGCTGAAAGCAAAACTTACCAAAACACCAGATACTGTGTTAGATTTGAACTTTCTGTATCACCAGAAATCTTTCCTGATAAAATAAAAGCATATTCCATGACTCTACTAATCAGCTAAGTTTCCATATGTGATACGATCCTCTTCATTAACCAGATTTGCTCCTTCATCTCAGTTCTCTAAAATACCAATTTTGCTGAACTACAAATTCTTACTTTCTAACAGTCAGTTATGAAAAAACATGGTTTTGAAAATATTGCAATCCTGTGAGCTGTCTCAGCCTTTTGCGGTAATGATATCCTAAAATACTTCTGGAGAAAAATGTCTACCCTTTATTACAGAAGCAGATTCTCCTTTTAGTAGTGAAGGGAGAGCTACTTCCATGGCACTCTGTCAGTAACATGGGAAAATAAAGCAATACTAAAATATGTTTGCAGCAAAGATGTCTCGTGTGCAATCTTCCCCTCTTTCATGTAAACAGTATATTTGTGTGGTTTTGTATGAAAGTATTCTGAATATAGGAAATTAAATTTTTGTAGAATAAAGGAGCAACAAATCTGAGTATTATGAAGAACCAGGTAACCAGAGGATTAAAGTAGATTAGGTAATAGAAAACTGGGTAAAATATAATTGCACTTAAAGAAGAGTGATACTATCTTTTCATGTAAACTGGGAATTCATAGGTTTGAAATTAAAAAGAAGAAAACCGAAGAGTGTTGCTCAATGACAGAATCCCTGTAAGCAACAATTATCATGCAATTGTGAAAGACTTGGATTTGGTACTAATGTAGCATATGAAGCCTTTTCAGGAAAAAAAAGAGGAAAGTATAAAAGTCATTGTGCAATATAGATTACTTGAAACAGTTCTGGCTATCTGTGTGCTGGAAACATTAAATAAAATTAGAATTGGTGAAGGGAGTGAGGCTGACCAGAGGAATAGATGTTAAAACAGTTGGTTGTTACAGCTTAGCAGACTGGTTGGGTGGAAATTGGGAGAGCATATGATAGTGCTCTATAAATGCATAAAGGACATATGTAGTCAGAGTAAGAAGAGCTATTTAAGCAAAAGAATCATATAAGCACAGAACAAATAAATTCATATTTTAAAATGGAAATCAGAGGAAAAGAGTTTCTAATTGTTGGTGACATTCTGGAACAGCCTCACATAAGAGGTAATTTCAGCAGCCTGAACATGATGAGTTTATGAGAAGAAGTGTATAGTACGACAGCCTGAAGTAGCAGATGAAAGGACCCAAGACCTTCCTATTCCAGTTCATATATTGTGTTTCCTCACTTCCACATACAAATCAGTGAAGAGAAGACAACAGAAATGTACAAATGAACAGGAACCTCAAACCAATAGTCCAGTTCTACTCCACACCCACCCGTGCTCTGGCAAGATGAATGGCCATAGCCAAATAACCATGTTCGTGGCCATGGCTTTTCTTCAGACAACGTGCAAAGAGTCACCGTCTGTCACCAGGGAGTAAACTCTGTGAATCACCGTCTTCCAGCTAAATGTCACCACTGCTGCAGTATCTCAGACAGCCACTTATAGGAGGCATCCTTGGTTGGGGCCCAGAAGCAGAAGCCTGTGCAGCAAAAAATAGAAGCAGTGTCCTCCCTCTGCTTTACACCAAACTGCTACAAATGCAACACTCAGTTGCTAATGTGACAAATGACAAATTCAAATTGTGTTTAACTGATTCCAGCCTATTCCATAAAGTTTCTTTTCAAGGCAGCAAGTTCCCTCCCTGCAACAATTTCTGTGACAGAGGAATCTAAGCAGCAAAGGGTCTGGGACAGTAATAGAAAATCATTGGTTTATAGTAAAATACTAAAAATATTTGCATTGACCCTGCAGCTGGCTCTCTGAATAGTCATTCCCTTCCTTAAAACAGGTAATTATTTTCTTCTGTGTCACATGAAAAGTGCCCTTTCTTGTCTTGCATCACAGATTTTCAATTCCAATTAAGTTGCAATCACAATTTCATGTGAGGAATTGTACTTTCTCAGAACAAAGCAGTTTTCTACTGTACACTGTAAATGTGTTCTCCATGGCTGAGTCGCAAAAGCTGCAATTCACCCTCAGCACTCAGTTATGCATAGCGTGCGGGGAAAAGCACTGAATTAAAATGACAGAATTGTCCTCAGGTTCTGAATATTATACTAAGCATGCTTTGGCATCTTATATTTAGACTGAGCTATTTTATGCTCGTTTCCTCTTGACGCAATTTAGTTAATGGCCAAATTCAGTCACAAAACCACTTGTAAATAAACACCTTGTTACAGATTACAGTGTTTTCATTCTCATGGCTCTTTGGCTCAGTCTATCAGCCAATAAAATCTGCCAATACAATATATTAACTTCTGTCATGTTTAAGTGTTTTTATACATTAATGGACCAGCTTGTAGTTTCACCATATAGGCTATGCACTCCTGGATATACAGCATATATGAGATAAATAAGCTGTCCAAAGAAGACATTTGTATTGGATGTTCACTGTTGGTTTCTTCCCATACTGCCCTCAGATGCAGAAGCTGCCCTGGGAGATGAATGTGCCAGGATAAGTTATCTGGGGCTCATAAAATCTTTTTTAGAAGATTGAAATAAAGTCAGTGCTTGCAAAAGACAAATCAATTGTGACATTTCTGAATAGAGTGCGATGCATTTAATTAGCACAAGACATACTGGCAAATGCTGAATTACCCAATAAATCACTGAATGCTGGAACCCATACAGAGCTGGGAATCAGCTGTCTTGTGAGATGTACAGCAAGTGATAATAGGAAGATCTGGCCATTTCTACTCCATTTTCTGCTAAATTTCTTCCATTTTGACATTTGCATGCCAGACCATTTTAATTATTTTTAAGTATCAAAGAATTTCTCCAGCCTAATCTGAGAAATCTGCCATTATCTGCATCTGCTGAGGAATGAAACATGTTTTTATGATATGCTGCGGGTGTGCTACTCAGTTGGAGACAAATGGTGGAAGTTTAGCCTCTAGGAATAAAGTATTTACAAGAAAATGTACAAAGCTGGTCCTAAGGGAAGGCACTGTAGGACCAGGCCCTGTAGTGACAACTGACATTGTCCTTGATGTCTCGGGGTCCCCCTGTGTGATGAGCAGAAGGGGCTTCAGGCTTTTTGTATATGAGAAAGGGGAGCAGAGGAGAGGCTGAGCTTCAAGGTCTCCATGTGCTGTCATGCTCGACACTCCTGGCCAGCAGCTCTGTGTTCCCTGCAGCAGTGACAGCCCCGGCTGGGTGCAAGGAGGCAGAAGTGCCGTCCTAAATGTGCAGTCCCTGTGCACTCCCTGTGCCCTTGCAGAGCTGCTCATCCACCTGCTGTGTGGCAGGAGTGCTTTGGAAGCCATTTAACAAAACTTCTTTAACCTACAAGGAATCTTTCCAGTTGTTTATATGGCTCTCACCACCTTCCTGCCTGAACTTCTTCCTTTCATCTCACTTCCCCATGCTTCACTTCTAAACACTACCAAAAATTTAGTGGCTAGGGTAGATTTCCAGAGACTTGACCACCTGAGGTACTTAAGAAACAAGCCAAAAAACCAAACCAAACAAAAAAACCCCCAACCAGCACAGCAACGACAAAACCAAACACCAAATAAATTATTAAGACCCTAAGATGTATAGATGTGGTGGGTTTTTTGTATTTTGCACTTAGTACATTTGTGTTTACATCAGATTCTTGTTTGCTTGTTTGTTTGCTATAAAGCTTAATCACAGCCTAAAAATAAAGTTGTTTAATAGGAAGTTATTTTACTATTTAAAAAAACATAGCTCCAGGCTAGACTGGTCTATCTTTAGGAATAAAATACAAAAGACTTGCACATCAGTATTGTTAATATTGTGCCTACAGTGAAAGAAAATTGAATATGCAACTATAGCCATGGGATAAGGATTTTGTACTCACTAGATGGCCTGTGATTTTTTTAAATTTGGCATTTCATGATGTTCCACCAAGCAGGAGTGGCTTACAGTCCCTGCCCAGCATCCTCTATTAGATAAAAGACCAGAACACAGCCTCTTATTAAGAAGAAATCCAATTGTTTTGTGTGTTGCTTGTATTTGATGTTTATTTAAATCTGTATTTACCACCAGTGTAAAAATAAATATAAATTTAGTTTCACTGCTTAATTTCTCTGTTTCTTCTGGATGAATATGTTTAGTTCAACATTTACATAGAGTATTTCATAACTGATCCTTCTGTAGTGAGTTTATTCTCTTGTCAGTTTTACATGGTCCCATGTTTATTTTCAACCTTGTAGTTATCCCTGCTCTGCAACAGATGATTTAAGCCACTCTACCAGTCTTACAAACGAGAGGTACAACTCAGATGACACTTCAGTGTTCTCCTTATCCTCAAGGAGCCAGCAGGGTGTCCATTGGTGCTGGTTGAGATTGCCCAGGAGTCGAATTGTAAAAAAATAGACTGAGGGTCTTCTAACTTTTGTTTTTGTTCTGTTCACATGACATCAGCGGCCTCCAGCTTTTGAAATGGATTTTAATTGTTAAGAGTAGCCTGTAGAGCAGAAGGCTCAGGGGAGACATTATCAACTCCCTGAAAGAAGGTTGTAGCCCTGTGGGGGTCAGTCTTCTCCCAGGCAATCAGTGATAGGACAAGAGGACACAGCCTTAAGCTGTACCAGGGGAGGTTTAGGTTGGACATTAGGAAGAAGTTTTTCACAGAAAGGGTGATTGGGCATTGGAATGGGCTGCTTAGGGAGGCGGTGGAGTCACCGTCCCTGGAGGTATTTAAGAAAAGATTGGATATGGCACTCGGTGCTGTGGTCTATTTGACATGGTTGTGTTAGGTCATAGGTTGGACTTGATGATCTCAAAGTTCTTTTCAAATCTAGTTTATTCTGTGATACTGTGAGCAATTAGTCTTTGAAATTATCGTTGTACATAATGATAATTAGCAAATATATACAATTATTCTTACTTGCAGAAAATTGCAGCTGAGTAGATCACAAGCCTTTAAAATCACTTTCTAGTACTTTAAAAGCAAGGAAACCAAGATCAAAGAAGCAATCTGGTAGATGGGTAAAAATAAGAGAGGTAAAGTCCTTCTATGCCCTCTCTACCGTCTAGCACCTAATCCTACAGAAGGCTGAGTTTCCTCAAGCTCCAAGGCTTCAAAGTTTCCTCTTGCTCTAAATTTCACTAGTTCTCCTGAATGTTATGGTCTTTGAAGGCAATGAAGCACAGTGATTACTCTATTAGCTGTTAAGCAACACACTGCTTTCCCTTTCCTGTAGTGAGTGGGTGACATCTCTGCTTTGTCTGTTTATGAAGTATAATAAGGCCACAGAGTTGGAAACAGATGAAATTTGCATTCCTCTGCTTCTTTGGGTCTTTCCTTAAGTTCAGAGCAGGAGAACAACAAGGCAAAGATGAGTCCTTTCTATTATTTATAAAGATTATTATATCATCACTTCCTGAGGTATTGAGGTTTTTATTACAAACAGTCTGTGAAAGGCCAAGGGGTCTAGAACCCATTACTGTACTCTTGCTCTTAGTGTGCTTACAAAATAATGTTTTCTGCAATGAAAAAAATGGTTAAATATTCTTAAGCTGCTTGAAGTGGAAGGACATGTGAAGCAATGTGTGTAAACTAAGTTGATGTACATGGCATATTAACAGGAGGACTTGCAGGTTGGGGTGTTGCTCAGGTTGGGGTTGTCCAAACAAGCAATGCTACTTTTCAAGCTCATTCTCACCTATGTGCCTTCCGAACAGCAGTTTTTGTATTGTATCCCACAGACCTTTATGCTGGGGTGACAAAATGTAGCCATGCAGGCTCTGGTTCCTTGGTCATCAGCATGAACAAAATTGGAGCTTCTGTTCCAGCTCTCCAGTCTTTTGCTTCCAGTGTTATTCTGCATTATTTCATTGGTAGGCACTACTTCAATTCTTTTTTAAAGTTGATGGCAAACCATCACCTGACTAAAACCCTTTGTGAGCCTCTGTGTCCAAAACAACCCATTCAGAAGTACAGAGCACTGTCAAAGCAAGCATGACATCCAGCAAGACCATGTCCCTGTTCATCCCCTTCACTCCCCATTGCAGTGCATGTTGGGGAGGTGACCCAGAAAATCCCACTGGGGACTGGTGCTGAAAGAGCTCTGAGAGGGAAGGGGCTTTTGATGTTAGCGCTACCCGAATCCTTCCTCCCAGCTCTCGGGCCCTAGGGCTTTCAGATCAAAGCTGAAGCATTACTGCAGAGAGCAGAATGGCTTGCCAACCAAAAAAAAAAAAAAAAAAAAGGAAAGTCTGCCAAAAAGAAAGCTCACTTAACATTTAGGGTGTGTTTAAGAAGTATCAACCTTCAGTTCTCGCTGGAAGAAGCTCAGCAGCCCATGCAGACCTTCTTGCAATGGGTGCCAGTGTCTTCTCCCTGGCCAGAGTTTCCTACAGCTCCTGCAGCCTGGCCTTAGAACAGGGAAGCTGCCCCAAGCCAGAAAGGGAGTCAGCTTCTGATCCTGATGAAACTCAGGACAGAACAACAGACATCTCTGCTGAGCATTTCTATCACTTTGATTTTATAATTAATAGTGCTGATATAAGCTGTGGGTGATGATTGCTAGAAATTGACTACAGAATTTAGACTGCTATCTTGGAGTAGCCAAGTAGTTGCCCCTTCCTACTAAACCCTGATAAACCTTTAGTGCCAATTGTGTTACTGTTCTGTTCCTCCCCTCCATGTTTCTAAGTAATTTGGTTTTTTCCTTTGTGCTGTTTTGAATCCTCATCACAATGTGGGTACTTCCCAGTTTGGTGTCAAAAGCACCCAGATCATTTTGTGCATCCTTGTTTGTGTCTGTGCCATTGGCAAAAATTTTAAGCATTTTACATCCTAAGACTTGTGTTTTGGGATTTCCACCAGTAACTTTCCTGTTCCTTTTCTCATTGCTATCACAGTCAGTTTCTGAGCAAATCTATGGTTCTTACACTAAGGACGATCTCTTCCAGCTTAACTGTTCTTCATACAGCACCATATGTGGATTATCTTAAATTTAGGTAAATTAAATTTAGGGCATTTCATCAGCAATTACCATACAAACCCCCAAAATATCAGGACAGTTTGGCTTCATCCATTCTGGAAAAAAAAAGTATTTCTATCTTATTTCCTATATGTTTCCATATCTCCCACCCTTCTTGCCATAAGAATTCTTTCTCAAGTCTTGCATACTGTTGATGAACCTCATAATTATAGATATTCAATTAATTGATGTTTGATGGGTGGCACATCACTCACTTGACTAGTTCATTGGAGACCGTTCATGGGGAAATTCCAGTCCCTTCTTTTGCATATCTGGAGCTGTAGGGATTTGGCTTCCTCTTTAAATGTGCTATTTTCTATCTCCCTTCCTTCACTGGTGCCAGTGAGAATTGAATCTGGCCTTTTGTTGGAAGCAGCAAGCGACAGCGTGTACACAAAGCTGGGAATTCAGAGAGGGGCAGATGGGATTTCAGAGGCTGTTTTTGATAATTTGTCCTTACACGTTTGTCCTAGTACACACGAGGCATAACAGTAGGCAAAAGAAGGGAAAATTAATCATCTTGCTAATGGACAATTTGTCTCCTGGGTGCTCTCTAATGAGGGGGGTCCCTCGCAGGCTGTTGTCTTTGTAGAACTCCAGCCCCATGCGTCACTGTATGTATTTTACTCTGTAATGCAGAATTTACCTACCACATTTCCTTTCAGAGAAGCCAGTTGTGAGCTTCAGTGAGTATTTTCTGGATCACAGATATCTGAACTGTCTGGGTAGGGGCAACTGTCTGGCATCAATGCAGGCTGGGGGATGAATGGATGTGGAGTAGCCCTGCCAGGAAGGGGGTGCTGGTGGGTGAGAGGCTGGACGTGACCCAGCCACGTGCACTCACAGCCCAGAGAGCCAAACTTGTCCTGGGCTGTGTCCAAAGCAGCGTGGGCAGCAGGGCCAGGGAGGGGATTCTGCCCCTCTGCTCTGCCCTGCTCTGCTCTGCTCTGCTGAGACCCCACCTGCAGTGCTGCATCAGCTCGGGGTCCCCAGCACAGGAAGAGCATGGATGGGTAGGAGCAGGCCCAGAGGAGGGCCACAAAAATTATCAGAGGGATGGAACGCCTCACTTGCGAGGAAAGGCTGAGAGAATTGGGGCTGTTCAGCCTGGGGAAGAGAACACTTTGGGAAGACCTTCTAGCAGTCTCCATGTTCCATGTCTTAAAAGCTAAAGACAGCTTATAAGACAGATGGTGACAAACTTCTTAGCAGATCCCATTGTGATAGGACAAGGTATAATGATTTTAAACTAAAAAGGGGGAGATTTTAATTAGATCTAAGGTAGACTTTCTTTACAATGACGGTGGAGGGACTCTGGAACAGGTTGTCCACAGAGGTGGTGGATACCCCATCCCTAGAAACATTCAAGGTTAGACTAGACAGGGCTCTGAGCAACCTGATGTAGTTGAAGATATCCCTGCTCATTGCAAGGACTGTTGGACCAACAACCTTTAAAGGTCCCTTCTAACCCAAACTATTCTACGATTCTATGATCTTCATAGTCAAGAACATTAATTGCATGTTCTCTTTCTTCAATTCCTTGCACTAACAAAGAAAAGTAAAGTTTTAATTTGTTATATTGAGACTTAGGTATTTTATATCTTACAATTTTTGCATCTATTGTATCTTCAAAATACCTTTCTCCTTAGCACTCCAAATATGAGTTGGCATTTGACAGTATATATATTTTGGCAGAGACGAGAGCAAGTTAACAGGCTGATGGCATTTTAATTATTTTATTGAGATGGCATTGGCCCAGCATGCTTGCTGGAATTTACAAATGTGCGTTGATTTATATTTTATTTTGTAAACCAGGCCCAAGAGGCTGACTAATTAGAAACATGACTCAAAGCTATAAGGGGTACTTATTGATTCAGATCATGAAAAGACCAGAATGATCAAAAGCAAACATCTATCTCCCTCTTCATCTGGGGTTCAGAAGGTTAAGTGCCATTTGTCTCAAATCCCTGGCATTAGCTCTCTCTCTGTAATGGAGAAGACAATTAGCATCTACAGCTATTCTGTTTTAATATGTACTGTATTATTTAAAAGTATGTGCTTTTCATGATTAAACCATGCATAATAATCTATTATCAACTCCTTTCATTAGCTGATATTTTGGTTCTTTCCTCCCTTTAATTTATATGTTTTGTGCTATTTATTTAAAGTTTGAAATGTATGGCTTCATTTTCAAAGAAATAGAATGATTGGCTAAGTATACAGGTTTTGTGCTGTGCATCTAATTAACATACCATGGTAGCATCTAATAATTTCATTAGTTACTTGGGACCAATTTAAAATGGCATCAACACTTCTGTGTCACCATAATGCAGCAAAAATGCAAAAATGTTAATGCATTCATGGGGTAGTCACAGAAAAGGCAAATCAGAAGTGTTTTATGCTGTCTGTGCTGCTCCAGGTCTTCACTGGAGCCTGGCTTGAGGACTGAAAAGGAAGGCAATGTGCATGTTGAAAACAGACCTTGAATTCAAACTCGTCCTGACTGCAGCTGAGAGAGAATTTTTTTACTGGAAAAGAGAACAGGAAGAATCCATACCTGTCTCCTTCTGCCCCATGTTCTGCCGGGGTGGGACCAGTTTTGAGCTGGTCTGGATACATTCTTCTGTGCCTCCAAACCACTGCAGAGGGACATTGTGTTCTCATGGGTGTCTCAGATTTTTAAAGACACTTTTTTCAAACTGAAGAGCCTAATGCAAGAAACGTGATTTACTTTTTAGTATGTAAAAAAAGCACAGATAAATGTCAGGGTCTTTTGAGTACTCTTCTGTTGCTCTTCCTGTGTCGTCTCACCATGGTGCACACGGAAAGCAAAGCTAATTGCATTAGCACTGGGGTGCAGCGAGAAGCATATTGGAGCTGGGCTTGGAAAGCGGAGCTCGCAGGCCTCTGCCTGCTGCAACCGCCTGTGCCAAAGCATTCATTACTATGAGCTGGAAATATTCACACCCTCCCACACACGAGGGCTGGATTGAGAAAGTTTCATATTGCAGAGTTACTGAAATTATTAAATAGAAAAACAAAGGATGTCTCATATAGGAGACTGATTGAGGTTCAGCAGTGCTAAAGGGACGCAGGACTTTCCATTCCAGATCAATGGGCTTGGGTGACAGCTGCCACCAAATCATTGCAACCTCATTGCTGCTCAGTGCCACAGCACAAGTGGCTTAATGCATTTCTACTGGCAGAAGAAAAAATATTCTTCAACATTTATAGCCTCAAATGTGAGACCAAGCACTGAGTAACCTCAGCTTTCCTTGCTGGTGCAGGGACCTAAAGGTGCTCAGCGCGGGCTGCAGTCGTGCTCTCTGTACTGCACTCCACTTTGTTTCTCAAAGGAATGAGTTTCCAGCTGGAGTCCCAGCAGTCCCAGGGCATCAGGGAAATTCCCTTTGGGTACCTGCCTGCTTTGTCCCTGCCCAGTGGGTGGCCACGTTGAACAGGAGGGGAAGCAGCGGGGGCTGAAGACATGGTACCATAGAGTAATCCACAGGTTACAGACACAGCTAAAAGGTTTCTGCCTCCCCCGAGTTACTCCATCCCAGCTAGTGACCAGTCACGGAAAAGGCTAAGTCAGGTCAACTCCAGTTTGCTCTGACTCAGCCTGTTCCATGACAGGGCTGTGAAGCACACTTACACGGCAGCTATTTACAACAAAAAGAAAAAGTATCTGCAGACAGCATTCAAAAAACAGGCTTCTATAACCAAATCTGATTTAGAGTGCAGCCTACGAGACAGCTGATTTAATTGAGCTAATCTAGCAACTACCTCCGAAAAAAAAAAAAATGTTTGCGCATAGGGGATTCAGGAAAAAGCTCTCCACAGTGGAAAAGAATGGGGAACCACTGTTTGAAGCTTTGTTAAGCAGAAATTTCATTTACAAAGGACTTAAAAGAGATATTGTCATGTGGCTAGACGAGTAGGTTGGAATCATCTAACTAAATATATCTATCCACATCCGAGTTGGTCAGCTTGACTAAGTTACAGTCAATGGAGGAGCGCTTGATACGATAAGTAGAGCATAAAGCATGATTCCTTTCTTCCTAAAGGTGTCCAAATTAGATGAATCTCAGTGCTTAAAACACTTGTTTCTCACCAGAAAGGAACCTCTAGTGACTAGCTCAGACACGGATCCTTGCCTTATAGATGTGTGAAGCTAAGTGAACAAACCCTTCTCAACGTGACAAATATTTTTGCTTTTTCAAACAGTCATACCATTGCTTTTGTTCCATGAAATATTTGAACTGCAGTCACCTTGCCTCCTTACTCTTACTGTTTTGGTCTCTACCTTATTAATTTCTTTGTGCTGCAAAGGCTGTCAAGAGGACATTGTTCTTTGCCTGACATACCTACTTACTGCAAAGCACTGTGTACACTGCTGTATAAATAACATCTCTGGGAAAAAATGAATAATTGAAAGGGATGGAAAACTTTGTTCAGTTGACTGAAATAATCTAGTAGAAGCTATATGAGAACAAAGTCTACTGGGACAAAATTTCTCAAGCATATATCCTAGGAATTAATTTTGACAGTTCTGAACAGAGTTCTGTAAAGAGACAAACAACTCAAGATACAGATTTAGGGAACACAAGTGGTTAACAACAAGCCAGGGAGACCTGCTCCAGCTGGAGATAAGCTTATTGATGTCTGTTTCTAAAAATCTTCCATATCTGGAATTACCAATAAGAGAGCGAGTTCATAGTCTGAGAGGAGGAAGAAGCCCATTTCCTAATGGACCAAAATATTTTATATTCCATCTAGACTGTGAAGTGTTTGGCAGCATCCTTTCGCTTTTCCTGATTGGTGCTGCTGAAACTGCAACCATTTCCATGGTATGGCACTTACTGTTCTGCTGCCTGCACTTCCACAAAGACTGGACCACAAGGATCTTCCAGGAAGACTCTTTGAGGGTGGGTGAAGGGCTAGTCAGGTTCAATTTAGATTGCACTAGTTTAGCCATCTGCAGTGAAGACTCATGAGGAGTGGATGGTTTTTGAATATTACCATAGATTTCTTCTCTGGCCATGAAAAAAGTGAAATATTTTTTCTTTTCCTTTGTGTGCTGTTAAAGATTTTGGTATGAGACTTCCTTTGATGTTTTTCACCTGTCTTATTTAGATGAAAAACTTGGTGTGCTTTTTACTGCAGTGGTGGGTTGGCTGTGGCCGGATTCCTTACACTCTCCTCCTGCTCCAGCATGGAGTGCCTTCCATTGGAGACAACCCTCCATGAACAACTCCAGCGTGAGTCCCTCTCACAGCTCTTCAAGAGCTGTTCCAGTAAGGGACTCTTCCATGGGGTGCAGTCCTTCAGGAACAGGCTATTCCAGCATGGGTCCCTCATGGGGTCACAAGTCCTGCCAGCAAACCTGCTCCTGTGTGGGCTCCTCTCTCCATGGGGTCACAGATCCTCCTAGGAGCCTGCTCCACCATGGGTTTTCCATGGGGTGACATATGCCTTGGCTTTTTTGCATCCACCTGCTCTGGTGTGGGATCCCCCATGGGTTCCTGTGTGGCCCTCCAGGGGCTGCAGGGGAAACTCTGCTCCAGTGCCTGGAACACCTCCTCCCCTCCATCAACACTGATGTTGGTATCTTCAGAGTTTTTTCTCACATATTCTCACACCTCTCTTGGTTGCAGATTCAGTGCAGGGTTTTTTCCCCCCTTTCTCACATGTGTTATCATCAGTGAGGTGTTACCACCATCACCGATGGCCCTGGCCAGCGACAAGTCCATGCTGGAGCCAGCTGGAGTTAGCTCTGCCAGACATGGGGAAATCTTCTGGCAGCTTCCCACAGAAGCCACCCCTGTAGCCCCCCGCTGCAGCTACCTCAGGGGCTGTCTGAAGGAGGTGTTATCCCACTGCACACACAGAGGAGTGCTTAGGAAGAGGGGAGCTGGCCTGCCCACGAGCAGCAGTGACACCCCAGGCCCGTGCACACCCAGGTTAGGGGCAGCCAGGCCAGGTCTCTGCAGAGCAGAACAAGCCCTGCAGCAGCAAAGTGTGAAGAAGAGGAGCAGAGGCTGTCCATTTGGAGACCAAGCAGTAGTGTGCTGGGTAACTGGCAAATGCAGGCTTTCAGCCTCCCCCTCTCGTGAATGTGCTTACCCCTGTGGATAACCCCATTTTATCATCTTCATATGTTTGTGTCATTTTTGTCTCACAGATAGACAGGGTGTTAGCAAGGCAAATGCTTCCCTGAAAAGTAGCATCTTCTGTATGCCCACATCAGTACAGTCTTTTTTTAGACTAGAGCTGAGCATTTTATTTTGTTTGAAATAATAACTTTTTTTTTTTTTTAATCCTTTCCTGCTTTGCATTGAATATAGTGTTTGTGGGGGTGGGACTAAAGGAGAATTTTCTTTTGTTCTAGTGACTGGCATTTTCTGTAACTATTTTCTGCACGTGTCTGTCTTGTTGCTGACAGTCAGACTTGGCCCTCCTGTACTTGCTATAAACTGGACTGTGAGATCACCCAGTTGATAAAGCCCTTCAACTTTTGCAGACTGTGCTGGTTGCCACTCAATAATATACCTTCAGTTTTAGCTTCTCACTGAATGTGTACCCTTTAGAAAAAAGCCATGTATTTAACTTGTATCTTTTATATATTTTTGAGCCATCCATAAGGACTTAAGAGAGCCAGTATAAATTTGTAGAGTATCTATCATGACACATGAATTCTCTCTCCAATAAACACCCCACATATTTACATAAAAATGCAGCCAGCAAGAAAAAAATGTTTGGAAAATAAATTGCCCAGGATCAGACTGCTACAGGTTTCTGCCCTTCCTTTCCCCTCCTCCTGTTTTAAAGCGCAGACCCCAGGAGCCCGGCTGGCCTCTGTATCTGTCAGAGCGATGCATTGAGCCCTGGGGGCTGCTGCCCCACCCCTGAGGCATCTCTGGAGGATGGCAGGCAGGATGTGGCCTTGGCCATCTGCTCCTTTGCACCTCCCAGCCCTGGGGAAAAGCAGCACATGGAGACACAAGTCTCCATGGGGTCAGGTCTCTGCGCAAGGCAGCATCTCCTGAACCCTCCTTCTGCAAAGGGCATGTGCCCCACTGTCGAGCACGTTGTCCTCAGCTGTGCTACATATTTGAAAATGCATTTATTTAGGTATCAAGATTAAACATGCAATAAAGACAGACCAGTCATACTTCTTATTTCCTGCACTTTTCTTGTAATTAAGATAATGGTAAAATACCAGCAAAATATGAAACCCAGTGGTTTTTAAAAGCTTATGGCTATTGACTGGTATTTATTTTCATTCTTAATGCTAGGTGTATACGGAGATGGTCACTCCTGACCTAGAGTTACAGTAGAGTTCTTACAAGAAAATAAACCCAAAATCTTGTAGCAATAAAAAGTCAGGTGCTTATTGGGAATAATATTACTTCCACACATCATATAGCTGCTTCATCATGTTCCTTATATTGGCCAGTGATCCCCCAAAGACATCTCTCATGCCAAGGCACCTCAAATGCATTTGAGGTCACTCTGACCTTGTTGAGCTGCCTGCCTGCAGTTTTTCTTGCCAAGATCAAGGTAATCAGCATCTGGAGGTACCTCTCTCATGATTGCAAGAAGATACTATATAGCCTATTGTTGAAGGTGAGAAATAGGTGAATCATCCTGGTGGATCAATGAGCTAAAGTATCAGCATTTCAGCTGATTTGGATATCTTCATGGGGCACTGTGGTGCCCTGAATACATCCACTGAGCCATGATTATGTATGACAGGATCACCACAGTAAGAATACAAGTTTATGATCCCTCCTTTGCACACAGGCCTGCTGGATTCAGCAGCAATTTCCACACGTGCAAAGGGCACTGGGTGGCTCCTGCTCTTAAATGACAAAGAGCTCCCAGATCCTAGTACCCAGAGATGGTACTACAGTTCAGATTCATGGAGAGGGCTGTCTAGCAAAATTTGGACCTTCATAGCCTCTAAGTGAATATGTGGAAGAAGCAGTTAAAATAATTGTACAAGCAAATAACCTGGGAATGCTAAATGATGACAAATTGAAAGTTAAGTGCTAGTGGCAATATTGGAGAATGTTACTAACTAGCTAAAATGGCAAAAGTTTTTATGTATGATCTGATGCCAAAGCGAGTGGGTGACAACGGAGGTCCAAATACCAGCAGGAATTATTAATGTTAATATTGCCCTGAAAAGTACTTACCAAACATTTAAAATACTGTTTTCACATTCCCCACTTTCTGCAATCCCTGACAGCTGATTTCCACTCCAGATAAGCTGGCAGATAAAATGATGGGTTTCCCCAGTACTGGATGTTCGTTTGTGTTATTTGTAGAAGTTTTTCTTTATTGTCTGATGGCTTCCATGGCTATGGAGCCTGTATCCTTCAAATACAGTTAATCTGTCTCACTCTGTGTGTGCCTAGTTTTCAGCTGGGAAAGATGATGGCGTGATCCTAGACTAGGCTGACTGCCTTGCTACTGGCAGTGGGCAGTTGTTCACAGAATATAGGTGTTCCCATTGTCTCTGGGCTCACCAGGAGACGTGATGCCAAAGCTGCTCCAGAGTGGTTGGTCACACGGGATGTGCAGGGCAGGTTCAGAAATAACATCTAGACCTTATGAATCCATTAGCCTCCAAAGGACTTGCACCACCTTTCATCCCCCCAAAACATCTGTCTCTTCCACTACAGCATCACAGAATGGTTTAGGTTGGAGGGGACCCCGAATGTCACATGCTCCAGTGCCCGGCTCAGAGCAGAATTAACTTCAAACCTCAGCCAGGTTGCTTGACTGCCCAGTTCCGTTTTGAGCACCATCAAGGATGGAAATTCCAGAAACTCACAGCTTGTTCCAGAATTTGTTTCATTTCCCTGTTAAGATACTTTTCCATGTCTTGCCAAATTCCTCATTTCACAGTTCACCACTGGAAAGAGTCAGGTTTCATGTTCTCCATATTCTCCCATGAGTTGGTTGAAGAGGACAGTAAGATTTTCCCTTAGCCTGATCATCTTCAAACTGAACAAATCCATTTCTTCCACTCTCTTATGTATTTATACTCCTGATTTGTGTTCCCACCCTGTAATCTTCTTGATGTCCCTCCTGTGGAATTTCCCATTTGTAATTCTTTACTGTACTGGGGAGCCCAAATCTAGACACAGCACACCAGATTTGGCCTCACAAGTTCCAGAATGAGGGGAATAAACACATCCCTCCATCTGCTGGGTGTGCTGGTCACGGGCAGTTCAGCACATGGCTACCCTCTCCAGCCCCAAGAGCCCACTGCAGACTTGGGTTCAGCTGCCCCTCCAGCAGTACCCACAGCTGGCCCTGGTCTGTGCTGTTGCAGGGGTTATTTCATCCCACATGTATGGCAATACAGTGATTTGTGAGCTAGCTGAAGCACCAGAGAGGCAATGATTTGTCTTTTGAGTAAAATTTGGTGTGGTTTAATTTGCCTGCATAAATGGTGTACAAGGTGGTTGTAGTACCTCTCCCACCAAACATAGATGGGCAGTGTAAAACTTTCTATTTTGTGATTTAGGTTTAAATGAAACCCTGCTTTACCAAGACAAAAAAGAATTAACATGGGGAGGGTTTAGGTTTATCTGTTAAACCAGGTTCACAATCTTTTACCAGGGAAATGAACATGGTGGGAGGAGGGGGAAAGGCAAACAGAGAGGAGGGATCACATGGACTACAAAGCTGCTTTCCTTTCTGATTTTCCTGAGAACATGAAGACACAAGGTAAGTTAACCTCTGTTATTTTCAATCACAAAGCAGAATACGGCACAAGGCAGCAGTGATGGGCCCTCTGTGCCACACTGGCAAGGCTCCGTGCCAAGGTCAATGGGCGACAGAGGGCAAGTCTGTGGCTCTCCACTGCACAAAGGCAGTGATATACAGTCAGGCAGGAGACACCTGTTCTTGAAAAATTAAAATAAGAGGAAACCTTGTGGTCTAAAGAGTGCTGGGACCAGTCTTGGTCCAGAACTGAGTGAGACGGAGTTTATGTGTGCAGATTGATGCTGCATGACAAGGATAATGAATTGCCTGTTAAGGAGGCATTAAAATCTCTTCAGCTTGGTAGGTAACATTTTTACAATGAGTTGGAAGCAGATCAAATATTAGACCAGCCTATAATTTCTCTGAAAATTGCGTTGGTTTTATGGGCTTTTATTTCTGGGTAGGGGTTTTTTTGGTTTTCATTTGGGAGTCTGTGTTTACATTTCTGTAATTGAAATGAATGGCAGATGACTGGCTAAACTCCTTTAAGAGAGTGTTTCCAGAGACATGGTGTCAATAAA
Source organism: Acanthiza pusilla (assembly GCA_036630365.1). Lineage (NCBI taxonomy): Eukaryota > Metazoa > Chordata > Aves > Passeriformes > Acanthizidae > Acanthiza > Acanthiza pusilla. The sequence goes on along the minus strand of JAXCHO010000073.1, from coordinate 33,305,221 downwards.
CAGAAGCATGCGGGATTATAATTATCTGTGATCTGTCTAATAGAATAATAATTTAATATGGGTAGGCACAGAGGGTCAGCTCTTTAGTTCAAATTAGCATGCCTCCATTAAATTAAATGGATCTCTGACAGACTTCAGCAGCTGAAGAACTAGCTCAGTATTTTCAAGAAAATTGTGATTTCAAACAGACAGTTCACCTTAAAAAGTGTGTTCGGCAGGGGTACACTCAGACTGCATCACAGAAGAAGAAATGTCACTCTCTGTAGAGTGATTTGCTTCTTCTTTCTGTACAGCAATCTGGAAGCATGTGTTATGTTGTTGAAAGAGGAATGCAACAGTGCCAGAAAGAGAATGCTGGTCTTTACCATCAGCAAGACACTAAGTAAGGTACAATTTAGTAGAAGGGCTTAGTAAAATGGGACAAAATGTCTTCTCTCACATGGATGCAAAAGTATTCTTTTCTGATTCCCAGAACACAACCAGAGTTGATTGGATGACATGACATTAAAACTGCTGACACAGATCCATATTGTCTGAGCAAGGCTGGCTGCAGACAATTTCAAATTGTTTTCCTTTCTCTGAACCATTTACCCAACAGTGTTTTCCCCCAAGAAGTACTGGCTTCTGCTAATCACACAAAATATGTCTGTGCAGCAAATTCAGAACAAGTGATGGCTCAGGGGCGTTGTCATCTCTATGATCCATTAAAAACTTAATGTTTTTACATTTTTTATTTTCAGAAGATAGATCTCTAGTAGACTGATCATCTGGAGAGGCCTGTGGGCTATGAGCTAGGCTGGGCCAAGCTGAAGCCTCACGACTCCACCTCCTGGCTATTGGGAGCTGAACAGAAAATCCATCTCTGATGTTGCTGTGGTCGGGGGAGAAGCAAAGATTGGTGGTTGAAGGCATTGCAGATAGTTTGGTGAAAAACTCTCAAGCGATGGCACTCATTGCTGTACTGATTTGTTCTCAAGTTATACTTGGTTACTGTGCATCACAGTCCTGTGGTGCTCAAAGGAGACAGGCTTGAAAAGACAGCAATAATTTTGAAATAGGCTCAAAATAAGTGAGCAGGCTTAGAAAATTCCTAATTGCCTATTGCCTGTAAATTATGGAAATCAAAGATGGTTCTGAGTCAGTATGAATCACAGATTTGTGTGATTTAAGACATTTTCCTTTTGAAAGTTCCCATACTATTTGCTGCTGAGTGAAATGTGGCAGGTATTCCACCACCCTAACAAAAACAACTGATTTATGCAAGCACAAACTCAGAGAAACCTTTAAAGCCGTGCCTCAACATGAAAAGCATGTTGTGCAATTCTTTATTATGATAATCCACATGGATCTGTGGAGACTATTTATACTGAAGACTTTGTGAAAGAAACAATAACATGGGATGGGACCCTCTGATGACTGGAGGGTTTTCGTACGGCTGCAGAACACAGTTTGGAAGAATAATGGTGTTGTATCACTTAGGATCTGATATTTTGGAACAAAAGTTCTGTCTTGCAGTGAGAGAGGAAAAAGTAGCATTTGAGGTGTTTTATGGCCAATGCGCATTTTGTTGTGATGTCTGAGGATAGTGATGATTTCTTCCTATCCAGTTAGATGGCCAAGGCTTGTGATGTTTTCTGTTTGCAGGCTAAGTTTCTTTCAAAGAAGATCTAAATGCTTTAAGATACGACAGTTTCAGAGCATATGAGATCTATAAAATCAGGAGCAGCTCAGAAAAGGTTAATGGGGAATGAACAGTGGCTCTGACACATCCAGTTAAAAGATCCAAGGGACATCTAATTTTAACAGCAGGCAGAGAGTTCAAAACAAACAAAGGCGATGGTTTTTGCATACCACACAGGTAATATGTGTAGCCCCTTGAGTCTGGGTGCTGTGAATACTGAATACAGTGATCAACAAACTCATGGTCTGTCTCAGTGAAACCAGTGTTCTCAGGGTTCTTATGTTGTGCTGCGTTATTGGACCGGATCTTAAAATTACTGTAAAGACCCACTATAACTGAGAATGACAAAGGGCTGGAGGACCTCTTCTGAGACCCATCTCTTGATGTGAATTTGGTTGTTCACTGAAGCAATATTTTATTCCATAAGAAGTTATGGATCAAGACTACAATATATTCATTCTATTTATCTTCATTGAAACTCTAAGATATTTTTAAAGAGTTGGTAGCAGCTGAATAGGGACCCCATAGTTTCCCTAGGACTGTTTCAAATAAAGATCCCGTGACATGTATATGAGTTTTGAAATGGAGTATCCATTTGTATGATCCTTCATCCCTGCACTCCAAACCAGCAAGATAGAGGCACGCTACAAATGTCAGATCAAGCTAAACCAATTTGCATTTTCTGAGGTTTGCGTATATGCAATCTTGTCAAATGAAAGCCATAACAAGCTTGATACAACAAAGGACAGAGTGAGCTCCTTCTGCTGTTTGTAGTGGGAGCAGCTAAAGCCTCATGCCTCCTATAAAGGCAGTATGTTTAAAGAGACTGGGAAAGATGCCCATGTTCTAGCAATTTTTTTTACTTGCCAGTGTTAAACAGAAAACAAGTTATTGCCACAGTAAGTCAGACTTTAAAAATGGTAGAAGCATGCATCTTGGACCTGTTATATATACATATATTTATCAGCCTCTACAGGAGAAGAAAGCATATTATAATGTGATTACCCACAGCGAGGAACTGCTGGAGTGCTAATAGCAATCTGTCCTCTTGAGCTTGCAGAGCTCTCCACTGCAGCCTGGAGACTCTTCTCACATTGAATTCAAGCTTATTGTCTCAAACAGAAGTTATGTTGCAAAGCACTAAAATATATTTTAATAAAATGGTCCAGACTAAATTGCTGACTACAGGACAATTCTGCAGCTTCACAATAGGAATTGTAGGGCTCCTGCTGACTTCTTAACTGCATGATAAATTGCAAGCCTCTTGCCTCTGTGCCACAGGCTCAGAGAGCATTGTCTGATCACCATTGCTTTTCTGAGTTACTTTTCATGCCTATTGGTGCCCATATAAAAATATCTCTGTCTATGCTCTGGCTCCCTCAAATTTTCTCATTGGTTATACAGTGTAACAATCAGATTGGCAGTTAGTGTAAACATATTTCTTGGATGTAATGCTAATTACATTTTAATTCTCTGTGTCCATCACATTTGTTGTCTCAGTCTGTGCACTTGCTCTGAGGCTATTAACCCATCATCAGGGCTCTGGAGATCAATTTACTCAGGTGTGTGCAAGGCCTGGTTCTGCAATTTTGTACAGATAGCAACACAAAATCTTCTGTTTTCACACAGAGTGTGCTGACTATTTTGCTGTGCAGTGCAAGGTGTATGTGCACGCAGGCAGGAGCACTACATGGAGGCTTGTTTGCACCCAAATCTCTGTTACTAGTGTTTTGGGGGGGTTTTTTCGTAGAGGGTCTTAGGGGCATCAGGGAGCTGTCTTTCACCACGGTTTAGGTACAAGTAATTGGTGGAATTTTGTTTGTTTGAACATCTCAATGAGAACCTTAGCCAAAGTCAACAGAACTTGACTGAAAGCTTGGCACTTTGGTACTTGGTACTTTGGTACTTCTTGGCCACAAGAAGATTTTGTTCCCGCTCAGCAGTGAAGACTTTGCCCCGAGCACTGTGAAACCTGAATAGGTCAGATGGGAAAAATGCCAGAGTAAGAAAAGCCCGAGAGCAGATGTGAGTACGTTACTAAAAAAGGTAGGGGCCTTCATGAGGTGATTTCTGCGCTAGTGAGAAACTGAGTTGGCGAGTCTCCTCCTAAGAGAGGAGACCCAGTTGGTCTTGCTGGGTTGTAGGTGTTATCTTATGGTTTCTGCTCCTCAGTAAAGACACTGAACACATTTGAGCCTAGAAAGAGACCCCACCTGTAATTTCTTTCTGAGAACCACCCAAGACAGTTTTAAATCTTTTTTAGTTTGTGCTTCAGTGGTTGAGTTAAATGTTTTTAATCAGGATGTCATACTGTATCAAGGGAAAGAACCTTTGGAAATCTAAGCATATTATGTCAGCTGTCACTTTTTATTAACTAAACTTGTCAAATATGCTAGCAATATTTCAGTGTTAAATGCTAACATTTAAATTTACATTTAAATGGGATGCTATTGTTTTCATTAAAGTGTGTTGTCAGTGTTCCTTTTATTTGCATGTTACACTGTACTTAAACCAGGCTTTAACAATAATATTTATGTCATGCTCAATCTTTCCCACAATATTGCTTGTGATGAGTGCTAAGCTAACAAGTCTGCAGTCAGCCCTGCACTTCGCCCACCATTAACACTTCACCTGTTCATATGTCTGCATCTGTCATTGTCACACAGACAACTATTTTTAAAAAGATAGATTTTGGTATAGGTTATATATGTTCTGTATGCAAAAATGTCAGGTCTACCAAAAGCACCTACACGTGCTTTTACAGATGCAGCAAAGATAATCACTGTATAACCTCTAAATTTTGATGCAGCCTCTGGCTCTAACTCCTGCAGTTAATACAAGAATCTTTGGGTGAAGTTACCCTATGTGTACACTGGTTAATATTTACACAGTGCTTTGAAGACACAAACTATTGAAGTCCTAAACGGTATTCAAACCTACATAAACTTGCTGCTTTAGGACAAGGATGAGAAATGCAGGCCACCTGAGGTGACATAAAACCTCAGTGAGCAAGAGAGTAGTTCAAAGCTGATGTTCTAGGGTGACAGACAGGGTTCTGCTTTTATTGAAAAATCCAGAAATACCTTACAATTAGCTGACTATTTTGAAACACTCTAACATCTAAGTTGTGACATGGTTACAAGGAAAGGACATACAATGACACTGAACAATTGAATCAAATATGCTATAAAATAACATTCCTAAAATAGTAAATGTTGCAATGAATTATTAAAGTTGCTTATTTTAACATTTTATTTACTGAATTTTGCATTATTAAAATTACAAATCATCAACTCACATTGTGCTGTCATTGAATCTGGCCTCCCTGAGATTTGCTTTGTTCCCATTCAGTCTATCCAGTTGGTTAATATGAACTTGGTTCCTGAGTCATTACACCCTTGTGATTCATGCCACTAACTCCTTGTTACCCATTCTGTCTCATTTGAATTTTCTTGGCTGTGCCAGGTAAGCTTTGCAAAGCTCCAGCACACCATGCATCTCTCATCATGTGTTTTCCCATGTGCAACACCTCTTGTCCTCCATGTCCCAGGGTGCTAAGCTACTGCCTTTTTTCATTTAATTTTATCCCTGGCACTTAACTTTCTTGCAGTACTCAAATGAAAAAAAAAAAAAAAAGGCTTGGTAAAATGAAATCCCTCATGAGATGCCCAGCATATGCCAACTTTCCTGTGATTGTTTTTATACTGTATAAATTTTCATATATTTTTGCTAAATATATAGGATGGTTTCATGAACAGGTCAATCAATGGATTCTTTAGCATGATAACAAGGAGAGACTACTCCTGTGACATGGCCCAAATGGACTAAGGCTTTGAGATAAAATTCCTTACAGGGAAGGGAGGAATCTGTAATGCTAAAAAAGGAACACATCAAATAGAAAACATTTGAGACAGAGCAAAAGCACAAAGGTATAGAAACAGCTCTACCTATACTCTTCTGAGTTGCTGAGAAAAGCCTGGATCTCTCTGTCCCATCCAAGGAAATAACGCTGGCCCGGGTGCAGAACGCCATCCCAGTCTGTTCCCGTTTATGTGTCTCTCCTCCTCCATGTCTGCTCCGATGACCACCTACAGCCCTCCATGGAAAGCGTGATGTAATAGACACACAGAGAAAGGAGAATCGCCCATCATGATTTCAAAGATACCCTGAGAAGGCAGGTCCCATGGGCAATTCTTATATCATCTTCAGCATTGTTTCTGTCCTTTGAGTTTAGAGAACCTTGATAAGGCTGATTCCTTCTGGGCAAAGCCGCAGCACAGATAATCCAGGCAGCAACAGCTTAAAGCAGGGTCTGTCTTCTCCTGTAGCTTGGATGCTTTATATTCAAAACTACCTATTTATAACATTTCTCATATGAATGCTAAAATAGTAGCTGCCATTTTTGAAACAACACTTATCTGTTCTGGTGAAATCATTTTATTTTTGAAACTACCTACCTTGTGCACGTAGTCATACTGCTGGCAATGACAGCTGAGCTTTGACTCAAGTCCCACTAGAAACAGTGTTTTGCCATTACACCTCATTTGCCTTTTTCTCTTTGAAACTTTCCCAACAGATGAACTTCTGGATATTTTGAAAATATCAGTTCAGTGGCACATTAATTTTGAGATTATCAGTGGCACCTGCCTGATGTCTGAATGGGGATGCTAAGTAAACTGTGTCTAAGCACAGTGCTCACTGCCCTGACGTGTCCTGAGAGCAGTCCATGTGGGAGGAGAGGCTGCCCTGCTCATCAGACAGGGCAAGGCATGTGTTTAGCTGTAATTAGAGATGGATGATGGGCAAGTGACACTGTTAAATCTGCTGCTTATCACTACCTGAGTCTGAGCTTCTCACCTTGCTCCAGGGAGATGCAGGCAGTGCTGGCCAGGGAGCGGAGGGTGAGCTGCACCCCAACCTCCTGCAGGTGTTTAAAACCTGGGCTTAATCAACTGGAGGTGGGGCATGGAACTGGGATGTGATTGCTGTCCTCAGCTCCCTGCCAGAGGTTAGACAGAGGGTAGTTATGCTCCTCACAGAGGTGAGCAGTGAAAGAAAACCTTCCCATGTGGCAGCAAGGGAAATTCAGATTAGAATCTGATTATCATTTAGGATGGAAAGGACTTCTAAGATCATCTATTCCAACCATAAACATAACACTGCAAGTTCACCACTAAACCGTGTCCTTAAGTGCTGCATCCACATCTTTTCAGTGCCTCCAGGGATGGTGTCTCAGTCACTTCCCCATGGCAGCCTGTTCCAATGCTTGAATTCTGATGCTCCAGTTTTGACTGTAAAAGAGGTTGGGTGAGTCACACCACAGGCGTGTTTTGGGCGTCACGCCTTCCTCTTACTGACCCTGCAGGGAGCTGGAGTGAGCAGTTCAGCTGGAGGTGGTTGCACTGCAAACACCAGCTGTACCACAGGAGCTTCCTGTCTACCCTGCTTGGAATCACCCATCTGTTTGCCCTTTGGTCCTTTAAGATATTTTAAGAATAATAATTGCTTCCCTAGTAGTCTTTTTAAGGACAGATAAAGTGGAATCCATGCATCCTAGTTTATTCTAGCTTATTATAAATGGGCATGAATTTTTGATATACAACAAGTGTTTCTGTATATATTTTTCCTTTTCCTAAAAATGCCGTTGCTTTTCTTTTGCCTAAGATCTCTTTGTCTTTGAAAGTAAAACTGGGGGACCAGGTAATCATTCCCAGAATATTTCCATTTTAATCTGATGATAGGGAAGAACGACCACTGAGGTAGAGAGCATTTTAATACTGCTGTCAAATTCTTCAGGTTTCTCCTATAGAATTATTTATGCTTTCTCATGAATGATTCCCTGGAAGGTTAATCAAAATAATGTCAGGGCATATTTCCTTCTGTGGTCCAGCTATCTGTTCCAGAGCAGTATGTTTATGAGGAAAACCCAACATACTTTTTCAAATGTAACATCTTGCACCAAGGCTTTCCATATCTGAGAGTAATAGGAAGAGGACTTGCAGATTCTGGCCTCTGCAATGTACTCCATTGACTTGGCACTGTCTTATTTTGGAAGGATTCCACTTTTGCTGGGATTCTTGCAAAGTCTGTCAACATAGACGGATGCTCAATGCTGAATAAGCTTTGTTTACTATTTGTGCTAGAAGTGAGTCAAAAAGCTCTATGATCACCTTCTGGCCAAAAGGCAATGCTAGAGTTTTCTTTGCAAAGATCATTTGGAATCTTAACATTTTCAGAGCCATGTAGGAAAAAAAAAATCCCACAGATACTGAAGAACGTGTGAAATACAGTTTACGTGAGTGTGCCAGAGACTTCTGTCCAAGCTGGAGCAAGGGGATGCCTTCTGATCCTTTTGCTTCCAAGGCAATTTTTTTTGCACAGCCTCAACCAGTCCTCTAGACAGAATGTAAATCCAAGAAAGTTCTCTTTATAGTATTTGGAATTAAGTGCTGCACAGATATTTTGCTAACATCTGTCTGCCTCAGTTTAGGGAACAGAAACTGATTCATCTGAGGAAGCTGCTGGCAACTGACATACAGAAAAGCTGAATCCCAGCCAGCACCAGAATCATAAAAATGCACTGTTTTGTTCAAAGGCAAGAATTTTGTCATTAGCCATGCCAAAACCTGCCTTCGTTGACAGAAATGGATGAGAGAGCATTACCTTATCTCAACATCCAGTTTACCAGGTCACACACTGGCAGAGTCCTAATTGCATCCGTGATCTCACAGAGCTGACAATGCCAAGCTTGTTCCTGGCTCAGGAGAAGCTTCTCTATATGAATGTCTTTGAAACTGGGTTATATGGCCAGGCAACAAGCAGTCCTTGCAGGGAACTCCCTTTATGATACCTTTGTTCTCTTCTTCATCCCCTTTTGGGAAGGCTCTGTTGTGAAGGAGACCATATCTGGAGACAGCAGGAGCCACTGATACCTTGGCTGCTCACCAGCCTTGTGCTGCTTTCCTCAAGCTGACCCTAAATAAATGGGTTGCCACCTCAAAAAGCCCATCAGGCAACAAATATACCATCAGGAACAGCAGAGGTCAAGCCTGCCCAAGCTCTCTGTTGCTGAGGATGGGAATTTTCATGAGCATACTTTCAAGGAGGAGGCTATGGAAAGTATTGCTCTCTTCTCAAGTAGAGCAGTCATTAGAGGAATTGCTGGAGATGGCACAGCCTGGGATTTTGCAAAACATACATTTCTTCTGAACATTTCTAGATTATTTTAAGAGTTTTATTTTCTGACTCATTGCTTTTGAGGCCTTGCTAAGGAACACTGCAAATACTGAAATAAGGCAAAGAGAAGGAAAAGTCATGTCTCTCCTAACTTTTTGTGCTTTGTCATCTTGGAAGGTGCCTTGAGTGCTTTTTTTTCCTCTCTGCAAGTTGTTTATACCTCCTGGGAGAGACTCTTAACAGAGAAAAAACAATTAGACGGCTCTAGGAATGTCATCAGGAAAATACTGCCTTCTCTTGACTCCATGAGAGCAAATGTGCAGCTGAGCCTGCTAATGTGGACAGATGCTCGTACAGTACCTTTAGCATGTGATAAAAAATGAAAGACTGCAGCAATTCAATAGCCCAAACTTCTATTCAAACAAAGGCATTTGCTATATAAAATAGCACAGTTAAAAGACATTTGGAATTGACAGGCAAATAGCTTAAGAAGAGAAATAAAAAAGCAATATTAATTATACAAGTAATATCAGGCTATCTAAAGAGAATTTACTCTTTCTCATTTCAGCTGATTACATCTGCCTTTGTAACTCTATTACGTCACTGATATCCAAAATGTGCAAATATTAAAGATCTTTTCAAGTCTTTTAAGGAAAATTTGAAGACAACAAAGGTTGAGGAGACAGAATTATGCACCTTTGCTCATGTATTTAGCAGTTCATTAGATTGTACAACAAAGGGATCTCAGGCTGTTTGCATATTAATTTTCAAGTGTTCTCCAAGAAATTGTCTAAGGATCTGAGGAAGGACTGCAGCTATTCCTTGTGCTTTAAATTTTTGAAAATGAAAAATTGACATTTATATGAGAAAGCTGGTTTTTACTGCTGTTACACATATCTACGAAGTTTAGTGTTGCAATGAATTACCATGTACTTCTGGAAATACTTTTAGGAGACGTCTTAGTTCCCTTGACCTTTTGGAGGACCTCCTGCATCAACAGAATTTCTTAATCTGCATTATGCTTCCATTATTGCATTGCTGGTTTAAGATGAAGTAAAGCTAGAAATGCAATGGCTCAAGTCAAACACCTTCCTCACTGATCTCATTGTAAGTGTCCTGAAGATATTACAGGTGAATAAAAAGATATTCTTTATTAAATTATACTCCCATATGTTCCATGTATGCAGGTGTGAAGAGCAAGAAAATATTTGTAGTAATACCTTATCCATCCACACCTTTTAGAAGCTCTAAAAAAAAAAAAAGAAAACCCAAGCAAATCTGTATTCCTCTTTTTCTGAGCATTTCAGGGAGGTTATTGTAATAGAAGTTACGTTAGGCTGTCTCATAAGCTAAAATAGCAACATTGTCCAAATATGCTACCAAGTATGTTCCGGCATATATTAGGAGCAGGACAGAATATGTTCCTAAACCACTGTAGCTGAATCACTGAGCCAGAGCTGGGGTGAGCCAAGAAGGTCCTGCAATGTACTGGGTGCTTCCTCAAAGGTGATACATAGGCGAAGGCCATGAGCACAGTGCAAGTCATTCCCAGCAGCTTGCAGGATAAATCCTCTTTGAAATGAATTGACCATCTCTAGATGGTTTCACTTATTTTATCAAAACATTCCCAAATAAACGCATTCCCAAAGGAGCCTCCTGTTTTTGAAGAGTTGAGAAATGGTCAGTTTCTGCTCTAATGAGGAAAATATAAATAAATAGAAAGGACACAGTGTAAAGTGGAGGGTCAAATGCATGCTGCTCAAAAATCTCTTGCCAGAAATCAGGGCCAGACTCACAGCTTCTGTAAATTACTGACTTCCCTGTTAATGATCTGAAACTGGCTTGTTGCAAAGTGCCCTGTGACTTCTTTCCAAAGGATGCTGTGTGTCAGTATTGCGCAGTAACTAAAGGGCTTTGTGCAATAAGGAATAAATCCATAGGGTTGTGTTCCCTTAAAAGATTAGTCTTTGAATGATAATTTCATAAATGGGCCATTAAAACCATGAATGAGATCTGTAAAATCATATAGTGAGGAACTGTGATCAGGCAATGGATGCAAATGTCCTGAGGACAAGTAGTGACCTTACAAAAATCAAAGTAAGCACACAAAAATTTGGCACTTCGATCCAAAACTACACTTTGACCTCTGTCATCCATGGTTTTTATCAGGATTACTTCAGAAAACATTAACCTATAGGTGGCATTCAAGGATAGCAAATTACTCCTGTTTTGCACACAGGTATAGTGCTGCCACACTTGGTCACACAGCAATGTTCCGAATGTGCTAATTTTTTCATGAGCTGTGAGTGTTGCAGTGTCATTGTCTGTGGCACAGCCTGGCCAGAACGGGATACGTGCTTGCCTGCCATGCCTCTGAGGGCTGTCAGCTGCCTTTCTCCACAAAGTTCTGTGCCACACTGCAGACCCTCCTTTTTCCTTGCAGTGCTGAATTGCTAAATGGGCTGGGTAGCAATGGGTCCTGGGCTGTGGTGTGAGCTGAGCTCCTGCTGAGTCTGCCTGCGCCTGGTGCCCCTGAGCCGTGCCCACCACTGCCTGCTGCTCAGGGGGCAGGTCCCAGCACACTGCCACCTTCAGCTGCCACAGCTGGATGTCTCTGGCAGTGCCCTGCTGAGCTGGCATTGAACAGACAACTCCTGGGTGCTTCCACTAAGTGCTCAAAGCCAACCCTGCCTATGCTGTTGCAGATTGATCTGGACCACAACTAAAATCCCAAACAGTTTCCTGTCAGAGGTCAAATTCTGACAAGCTGGTGCCTGGAGTCCCTGTGAGGAGCCACTGGATGTCTCCTCTTTAGATGACACCTGGGGAGGATTACCAGCCTGCCAAAGGCAGAGAAAAGTGCTTGAAAAAACATAAAGTAAGTAATAATAGTATTACCACGTTCTTTCCTCCAAACATTGGTGCAGCAAAACTTGAGACTAGATGTAAATGAGGAAGTACCTGGGAAGGCTCAGGGACAGTCTGGGACCTCAAGTGTGTGCTGAAACAGGGTGCTGGCTTGCAGATGAGCACTATCGTATATGACTTGTTTTCCCCATCCAAATACTGTCCAAATGGGCCCCACTGTACCTACATAAACACCAGCCCAGCCACTATGGGATTTCCCTCCTGCCCGGCTGTCAGGTGGCGTTTGGCACAACTCACACTGCAACCATGTCCTGGTGCTCAGGCCACTCTCAACAATGAGAGATTTGCATCTCTCTGTACCAGCATGGCAAACCATCATCTTGGTCCTCAGCCCAGAATAACTGGGAATCAGGAAATGCAGTCAGGGTAAAACAGCATAGCACCATTTCTTTGCTGAGAGGGTAAAACAGCATAGCATCATTTCTTTGCTGAGACATAAACCACACAGGAGTGCCATGACCTGTGCAGGAGCAACCTGTTCTTTAAGTGTGCCTATATTCTACCCATCAGCTCGGGCCAGCCCTTCAGAGCAGATTCAAGTGCTTGAATCACCCTGGGATTTCATCCCCCAAAACTGTCCTCACACCATACCTCACCCCGACTGGCACCGGGGGATGCTGCTGGGCACCTATTTCCATTCATCTCTTTGTGGCTAGAGATCCCTGTTCAGAGTAAAAATCAGACACAGCTTTTTTATCTCCTAAGCATAACTATCAAAGTTCTCAGGTCTCCCAGAGCCGTATCTCATGAGGTCTGTGCACTCAGTGGCCCTGGGCAGTATGCAAGCACAGCTGGGCACTGCCCTTGTCACAGGGCAAAGCAGCCAGTTGCTACCAGCACCACCTGCCTTCACTAAATTCAGAGGTCTGCAAGGCATGCAATCCCCTAATTCTTCACTTAGAAGGTTTTCTTAATAAATCTATGGTGCATCCAAGGTAAAACCCTCTTTTGCTGCAGTTGTGACATTCTCCTTTGCAACCTCTCCACACAGGACTTTTCCTCTGTAAATTCTGCAAAGCATTGTTCGGGGGTTAATTAAAGCAGTCTGTTTCTACAGCACGTTCTGTCTGTTTCTTCTTTTCATTATTAGATGTGATGACACATTTGCCTGTGTGGCTTCCCGCAGATGGCACGAAAATTTTGTGATCAAATGTTAAGAGTAAACCAACTGTCAGATCCGATCACAGCTTCCCATATTGCTCCACCGGTGTAGGAATACCATTTTAATGAAGGGCTCCTTCTTTTTAAAGTGATAGGGTTTGCAGCAGGGATGGAGTCTGAGAATGTCTTGTTCAATATTAACAGATTCAAGGCTCTATTGAGAAGTTTTATGTTCCAACTATAGATTTTATTTGCAAACATTTTAAAAAAATCAATAATAAGAAGGGAACATTATTAGAGATTGTGGTTTAATCCACAGGCAATTTTCATAGTAAACTGAATAAAATACAAAATAATGTGGGTGGTGAATAATTGAAATGCTTTGAAAATCCTCACTTCACAATAATCAAGTGCAGTGTAAAGCATAAAGGCACACAGACAAAGAAGAAAAATCAGACATTGCATAGTCCAGTTTGGTTTAAAACAGAAAGCTGGTTTATGGGGAAGACAGATTTTCCCTAGAGCTGCCCAGCGTAGTGTTAATAGAAGGCATATACATGCCTAGCACTGACCAGCTCACCTCAGCTTCCTCTGAACAGATCAGACTTGTTCTGGGGGCAATAAATTTGGATCTGACATTGAAGAATCTGTGTAGGAGTTCTGGTTGATAATTCAGATGTTGACAGAACAGCATAAACTATGCAGATCAAACATTTATTTTGCTGTTTTTGCTTTTTCTGCTATTCACAAATTATCTATGAACAGAATTTGATTTTGACAGATTTGTTCAATATTCAAAGTACTCAGAACATATTCCAGGTTACATCTTGTTTGCAGATTGTTTGTTTTCCATATGGGTGTATTCAATGGTTTGCCAGGCATCATCCTCTGCTGCTGGTTGAAGGAGTAAAAGATTTTACAACAAGAGGAAGGAGAAATCTAACTTCCTCACAGCAATAGGCACATGCATGAGGAGCAGGCTCTGCCTGCAGGGTCAAGCTGTGATTTTCTTGCAGAGAACTGATGGAAACACCTGGTATTTGTGACCTTCTTCCCTGCTTCACCCCGAATCCTGAGCCACCTGGACACCTTTCCCAACCTTGGTTCTTTCCCTGAATGCCCCGCAGGATATTTCACACTCAATCCCTTTAAAATTTTCCATAAATTTTGCACAGCTTTTTCCCCATACTGTCCAAAGTAAGTCCTGTGCCCCTGCACCCATCAGCCCATGTTTTGCTGGAGCTTGCCAGGGAGGGAAGCATCTCTCCTTGACCCACCTCAGTGGGTTTCATCCCAGGGACAGTGGTCTGCTTGGCCTCCTTGGATGACTTTGGAGTACCTGATCTGGGAGCTTTGGTTTTATTCTCTTCACCGGGACCTGGTGTGTCATTTGCTGAGTCTTTGGTCAGGGAACTCAACCAAAAGGTTTGGGCATGCTCTGGATTTTTTCCATGGCATTGCACAGGGAGGGGAGCCCAGCTTCAGTGGGGCAAGTGGTAAATCCAGCCAGCAGTCCAGGCTTGTGAGCGGAGAGGGGAAAGCCCTCGATATGAAAGCTGGGTGCCTGAAGCTAATCCCAGGCTGACACTTCCACACTAATCAGAAACTCTTCCATCTTTCTGGTGTTCTCAAGAGACTGATTAAATAGAGGGATCAATGGATGGCTTCACAGTAATTTCACACTCAGAGAAGATTCCTTTCACCTCCTGTTATAATTAAAATAACTGACATTTTTCTATGTTAATAAGCTACTTTATTTCTTGGTGGGGCTTGTTGGGGCATAACGAACTCCAGCATGGACTGGTTTGCTAATGTATATTGTCCTTTTTAGTTCTATAGATACAGATGGTTTCTCAGTGCCACGTGAAAGACCAATTTGACTAAGATATGGTATTTAGTATTAGAATTTCTCATGCACATATTAAATAGTATATTTAAAGGTCATAGCAATTTAAATTGTGATCTGATGGACCTTGTGGTTGAGTGCATTATGCATTAGATGTAAGTATTTTCGGATTTTTAAGTCGAAGACATTAAAAACCATTATTTTATAATTTTATTCTGAAATTGTTGTTGTCTCTACTAGTGACCTTTAGTGTTTTTACCTTGGGCAGAAGCCACGTGATTTACTTTTACACCAGCTCCTAAAATCCCCTTGGCAGGGGGGAATGCCCAGCACAGAGAAGAGCGAGATCATGAAAAATATCACATAATCCTGACTTGAAAATATGGTACACCAGTCTTGTGTCAGCAATACAGAAATAAAGTGTCTCGTTTTCAGAAAAATCAGATCAACTTCCTAAGGGTCTGGGTTAAACTGCTGAGTGTAAATTGCTATTGGAATCGACTGTTAAAGATCTTGGTTGAGCAGGTTAAACATCTGCTGGATTTATTACAGTTTTATTTGTACTTCATCTGTAACTGGTACAATTAAGCCAATCAAAGTAAGTGAATCAAATCTAATTTACTCTCTAATGGACCAAAAAGGAACGAATAAGCCCAGCACTATTAGATCCAAATGATTAAACATGTCTCTGAGGTATTTTTTTTCTATTTCAGCATAGAAGAATCATGGTGTTTATGCTGTAATTAATCACTAAGGAGTGATGTAAACTAGTTTGAGCATTCATTCATTTTTCATACGGTTTCATAAAAATGCTAAACAAAACATGTGAATGTAATGAAACAAAATCCATTGGAATTGGGTACATTTATTCATATAACCATTTATGTTCTATCTAAAATCATTATAGGATTGACACAGAGAGGCATATTTATCAAATTGGATGAAAATTTGTTGTACCAATCTTTTTCATATTACTAGGCTTTTTAAAGACAAAATTCAGCCCATGTGTAAATAGCTGTCTAAGGTGCACATATCATGTTCAGGTTCATTAGGTAAGCGTAAAGTTAAAGTTACACAATCAGGATTAATTTGATATTTTAAAACTATGCAAAATGGAACTGCACCTACTCTGCACTAGCTAGAAGCTGCACACTGTAAGTCTGTAGTCCTTTCTGCTTCCCAGCACCAGGTAGTAAACCTCAGCTTACAGCTCTTTACTCACACTGCCAGTTGGAAAGAGGATTTAATCTGAAACAAGTAGCTTAAATAAGAAATAAATTTAGAGCATTAATAAACAGAGTACGCAGCATAATTTAACCATATCATAAGAAAACAACCCTTTCCTTTGGAATTACTTGCTTTTTTGTACCAGTGTGATGCGTTTAGATTTTCATACTCCAGGAGAGCCCATTTATGAAATAGTTTCCTTTGGTGTCTCTGGAGACAATTGTCACAGCAGGAAGCAGCTGCAGTCCCTGTGGCATTGCTTTGCACCCCCTTGATCCTCATGTCACTTTTTCTGTCATCCTTAGCCTACCTGATCTTACACGAAGCTATGTTTTGGCTCTTCCACCACAGGAGAGAAAGCACAGTGCCATGTATGAATAGGCTGGAAGTAACAACTATTTGGTAAATGTGAATGTGTTTTATTCCATGGTGAAACATCTTTGCAAATATCAATATTCTGCAATGACTGAGGGTTTCTACAAGCTGCTGAAATTCTTTTTTCTCAGGACATTGTTAGGGTACCTCTGGAGGTGGATTAAAAGGAAAGCCAGAAATGACTCAAAATATTTTGTGAGAAAGTATGTTGCTTTGGAACTTGAAAGTTTACTTAGACATTTAGCAAACAACTGAAGGTAAGAATAGCAGGATTTGTACTCGGAAACCAGTTCTTCTGACAACTGAGGCTATCATCATTCATCAAATCACTTACTTTAAAAAGCAAATTCGCAGTGACAGTTTTCAGTCTGGGCTTGTGCAGTATCTAGTGTGAAGGAGTCCTGGCCCACAGCTGAGGCTTCAGAATAACATACCCATCAGACATACTATGTTGCTATAGCAAATTTACCACTGCCTTGGCATAGACTATAGTGCATATTTTTATCAGTCAGTACCATTCCCAAAAATATTTTTGCAAGTGGGGCCACCAAGTTGAGGGAATCATTTCCACAACCTGTGTCGACGTGTGACTGCTGACACAAGTGGGATGTGAGCTGCGCTGGTGGCGTGGGGAGCCCCTGGCCACCTTGGGGAGCGCTGCAGCCCCGCAGAGGCACTGCCTTGTGGCTGGGGTAGGCACTCACCAGCTGGGGAAAGCACTCACCAGCACCGAGCCTCCACACTCACCTGGCCTTTGGAATGCTAGGAGAGACAACAGGCCAGGTGTTGCAGATGTGAGGCGATTTTCAGCAGACCCCCTGGGCTGCATCCGAAGAGTTGGACAGGTAACCACATCACCCACGTGCCTCCAGACCCTCCCGAGCCAAACATTGGCTTGTTGGGCTCCAACATCACACAGCCTGTGAGCCCAGCTCAGCTCTGTGGAGATGGCAGGCTTTAAAATAATCCTGTGGCTGTCCCTAATTGTATGAGTCTTCTTCCCAGACTAAAACCAGCTTTAAATCATGAGTGTAATTTTGAAATGGCATGGGAGAGCCTGGATAGTCATTGAGAGCTCAGATGGCTGGAAAAACAAAACAGGTGTAAATATATGGAAATATTTAGCCTGCACTAAATGCCAAATATAGATGAAAGGTTTGATTTTTAGCAGGCTGGAAGTGAATGAACTCAGCACTAATGCTCAGTCACCTATCTGTGTAAACATGCTATTCACAGCCATCCTTCCTTTGCTTGGCTTGCTGCTGCCATGTGACACAATCCCGATGACAAGGAGCAGACTCCCAGGGCATTTGTACCATGCATATTTTATATCAGGGGTGAGATGCACACCACAAACCTGCTGGATGATCTGCAGATCTTTTGAGATACCCTTTTCTTCCCAATGTTTTATTTAAGGAATTGAATCAATAAACCTATTCCTGTAATACTGTCTAACCACCTGTTGCTTTCAGTGGCATTTGGGATCAATGATCTATGGAGTCAGTTCAGAGGATGCACAGACTCTGCCTTGCTGCCCTGGTGTAATTGCTGATGCCAAGTCAATGGTTAGGAGCTGGATCATCTCGAGAAAAGTGGAATCTGCACACAAGATTTTCTGAGCTGACTGTGAGAATGGATGTTAAAACGCAACATCTGCCTACAGATTCCTGTTTCCTCGATTTTTACTCAGGCTTACAGCAGGGTGTTAAGTAATGCAGTTCTAAAACATATGTAACAGCAAAACAAGCTGTTTATTTTCAAAGTGGTAGACAAATCCAAAATTACAATGAATAATTTAACTAGAAAGATTAATAATTACTTCCTCTTAAAAATATAATCAGTATGACTTTGATGGGAGAATGTAATGCACTGTACCTAGCAAATACCATTTTTGAAAACCACTTAAAAATACCCTAACTAATCACCTGGAAAATAACTGTGTGCCAAATGAAAGGGTCAGGAATCTTCTGGGACTGTGGATCAGAGCCTTCAGTGAGCTAGCTTTAATTAGCATCTAGACAGTGAGAAAACATCTTTCCAGAGGCATGCCAAAGCTAAAATTCGAAGTATCCATCCCTGAAAACAAGGTGCAGATATGCAAAAGAGCTTAAGCACCTACAAATGAACAAAAGGTAAGGTTGAAAAACAGAGAAAGCCTAGAGCTCTTCCTGGAGAGGAGCTGCAAAGGGAAAACTGCAAAGATGGCTTTGATGTGAGGCATGGTCAGAGGCAAGAGACAGAACAGCAACTAAAATAGAAGAAGCTTCAGTGAGAGGTCTTCTGCTCAGAAACAGCGACATACTAGATGTTTCTAGCATTTGCTTTTCATGAAGATAGCTGGGGTTTAGTTCTTGATCACCGTATAATTTCTTTTATGCAGTGTAATTGCATCACAACTCTTTAATTCTGTTTAATGTATGTTTTACTCGTGTTCAGACAAGGCTTGAAGGAAGGCCCTCTGTCTTAGCTGAATACTATCTTTTCAGATTTACAATATCATGCTTTGTCCTTCTGTTGCTCCTTCTGACCCTAAAATTGTTCCCACTGTTTTTGCACAGTAGGGAACGTGTACCAGGCAGGAGGCTCATCCCAGCGTGCCACACAGATCTGACTGCTGGGAAATGAGCTTGATCCGCCTCATGCTGGAAAAGACTCAGATCTGAACACCAGACTAGCTGATAAAATTATGTTGCCACTGACTGTATTTTTTAAAGAAACAAAGGGAGCTGGTCGTCTGTACCCAAAGGAATGATATAAGTGACAGAGTGTTGGTCTGTGAATCTCACATATGTTTTTCGAGTCTGGGGCCAGAGAAGGAACAGATGTCTAAGTCTGGAAGAAACACTCATCCCTTTTTAGCACTTCCTATTGACTATTATAAGGTGTCCCCTCATTCAGTAGTGATTTTCATTCCTCATATCTAGTTCTCCCTGTGACTAATGTAGATACCTAACCTGGCACTGGGTTTGACGGAGTGGTGCTCCCTGGTGAGCACCTCCACAGGCGGGGGCTGCAAACCTACAATCGTAGTGAGCTCAGGGTGCAGGAGCTGTCAGCTTCAGCTTCAGTCTTCTCATCTCAGCTCTTTATAAGGGTGCTGAAGAGACCAAGGTTGGTATGGAAACTGCCACTCCCAAAGGAAAAGCACTTTGTACCACAAGATCCTGCAGGAAGATGGTGGGTCAGGAAGTGAATGATTTTTTCGTTTGTGGTTATGACATCTCCAGAGTTGGTCTTACTCTCTCAGTAGATATTGCTATACGAATTAGCCTTTGTATGAAATAGAAGTCTGTTGAAACCATTCAGCAAAGTCAAGAGTGGATGGATATTGAAGTGCTAACTTTGTTCATGTATTTCACCTTCATGAGAGCTTTGCATTTTTTTAATCTGTTCTTCTTTATAAGTAGCTGTATGTATTGCTAGCTCCTTTGGCAGAAGCACTGCAGTCAGGACGACATGATGGCCAAATCAGCAGCATCAATGCTCACCCTATTGGTTCATTAGGGGCACCACAGTATCTGCTATTACTGAAACAGACTTTCAAAACTGGGTAGGGTATATTTTCTTTAGGTTACATGGGATTCACTGTCATTTTGAAGTTACTGTGGGTTCTGTTTTGACCTTATCTTAAACCAGGAAATACTAGTCATCCATTCTCATTCTACAGCACCTAAAATGCTAATCAAAATCCACTTCAAGTTTAAGTGCACAGCACTGCCTCTGCCATGCAACCTGTGGGCTGGTGTCCCAGCTGGCTGCAGAGAGCTGTTCCCAGGTTTTTGGTTCCCCAACAGAACCAAAGTGTGCAGTTGGTTCTATGCTCTTCATCCCAACTCCACCTTGGAAACCTGCACAAAGGGTTGAGGAAGTCACACACAGCTTGGATCCAGATTGTCACTGGAACACAGAGGCTGCCATGGAAGTCCCTTTTCCTCGGAGATGGCACTGCCAGCACCTGTTGCCAGCACAGAGCCCCCTGAGCTGCAGGCTGTGCCAGCCCACTCACCCTGTCCCTCAGACCCCTGGGACCCCTCGATTGTCCTGACAAACTTGGGGCTCATGCGGGCATCATACCTTACCCAACCCACACAGACAACAGCAGTCTGAATGTCTGTTCCCAGAGCAGCTCCCACTGTTGGACCCTGTCCTTCCGTGTAATTCCTGCTGCCAGGCACTGTCCCCCATATCCTCTTTCACGTGCTCACTGATGCTGGAAAGATGGGCATTCATAATTAGTTTCTATCCTGCTGCTCTATCCTGCTCACTGATGCTGAAAAGATGGGCATTCATAGTTAGCTTCTGTTTTTGATAAGATCCATTCTGTGACATGGTTTGTTTGTGACTTTATCATAGGAACACAAAATTTTATTTTAAACAGAGGTAATTTTACGATGAAGTGCAGAGTGCTGCCAGTTTTCTCCTCTGTGGCTCATCTATTTGGGTGGAGATAAGAGAAGGTAGATCAGAAACTTCTTCACACTGTGCCAGAGAATATAAAACTGGAAGACAGCTGACAAAAGGTGGCAATGAGACAGCAAGAGAACCACGTTGTTGCAGAGGTATAAAAACCTAATGCCATAAAGACAGCATTGCTGAAAAATAAATTTAAGTTACGAGCACATACTCAAAGAGGGTTTGAGGAAGGCAGAAGAATCATATTTATGTAAAAGAGGTAAATCCTGTGGCTGCAGAGTTTCGAGAAGCTTCCAGAAGACAGAAGCATTTATCGGCCTCAGCATGTGATCAGGCTGGGTTAGCACATCACTTGTCACAGCCAGGTTAGCTCATCACTCACCACACAAACTCCATAGCTGCCATTCCAGCATATTTTTTCCATACATCTAGGACTCAAGCTGCCCTTAGAGTAATGTCTGAAAGTAATGATTGTGCATACCTTACTGAGTAATTGCAGTCTGAATATTAGTGTTATAGACGGCATGATTTAAAATACCCTTTTTGATGGTACGGTGTGGATAAATTTGGATTACATATGTCTCCTTATGTAAAAGAGATTTTCTTCTTTTGGTAACACAGTGTCTGCTGCATTTTCTTAGCACCCCCTACCATATGTGCTTTAAAACAAGCTGTTGCATTTCAAGAATTGTCCCTAGTAATTAACAGGAAAAATATTGTATTTTTTTTTTCTGAATAAACTAAATCCCTGCATCAATTAAGACTTATTTTTTTCTCTGGCTACTTGTTCCTGTAAGCCATAAAATCACTTCCTTCTCTTCATTTCCTCACCTTCTGCCTGTCAGTTCAGCTTTTAACACTACTACTCCAACTAAATACAAAGCGAGCTTTTTTCAATCATCATTTTGTATCCCTTTACCACTTTGTCTCTGAGCTTCTTGAAACCCTGAAAATTAATTTGCTCTGAGATCTCCTTTTCATCTCTGTTTTGCTCTCTTCATTCTCATGTGTAGGTTTTTCCTCTCTTGCTTCCAGAAACCTATGCCTGAACCAGTCTCAGAGCTGCTATTTGCATCCCCTTGAACCTCTTTCTTTTTTCTGGACCAAAAATTAGCTTTCTTCTTTAATTCCAGAAAGATTTTGCCTCTGTGGCTTTCTGTTCTTCCAATTAATCTCCCTAGCACTTGATCAATCAATACTCTGGGCTGTATGGGCTCCCTGTTCCCTCATTCCCTCTTGTTCACTGTAAGATGAAATCTCAAATCCTTTTTCTTTCCTTCCAGCACGTCAGTTCTGGTCCATGACATTCGTTTTTATATATATATAGGTATATTATATAATACATATTTGTGTCTATTACAGTGAATCTCAGAGTCCCTCAACTCTGATTTCCCTTCTTCCAGTTTCTCTCCTTTATGGTCTGTCTGATCCCCCCTAGATTCTCTAAAGCTTTCTTAAATCCAGAGTGGTGGCACTTGAGAGAGTTGTTCATCACTGGCAAGTTCTCTCTTTCCTGTGACACTTGCAGGTTTGCTTGGCATCTAGCCATCCAAAACCAAGAAAACAAGATAAATGTCCTAAGAAAAGAATATTTTTAATGTCTTGATGCCTAAAGTCCCCTTCTTCAAAGTTACCCACTGGCTTTATATTCTATTGGTTTTAAACCTCATCACTGTCATATAGGAACAACTTTCATATAAACTGATAGCAAAGCTCCCATTAAAATGAGGAACCTCCTCAACCAGAATTTTTCCTAGGTTTTGTTTAATTTGTGGGTTGCTTTCTTTTTTTTTTGGAATGGGGCCTGGAAGTGAAAAGGTCACTTGAATGGAAAGATTCTTCTTTGGCAAGGAAGACTTTTTCATGAATATTAAAGAAACCAGAGCTCCAAAATTGAGTCCTCTTGACTGAACATGCAAAAGAAATCTTGACTTAATTACTGTCTTAGGAAACAAAGCTGTTCTGATGTCTTATAAGCTGATCTTAATTTCAGCTTCCAGTATTGCAATTTCGTATAAAGGTGTATTGATTACTTTGGACTGGTCTTCAGTTTGGAAAGTGATCAAGGTCTCCTAGAAAGTGAATGGGAAAAAAGGTGTTCTGAAAACTGGTTCCTTGTTACTTGCTTGTCTGGGTTTCATGGGGTCTGACCACAGTCTGAAAATGTCCACTGCCCACTGCAGTAGGCTGAATGCTGTGGGAGACAGAAGGTGTCTGAGGAAAACTTCAAAGAGATTGCTGGGGCTTGACAAGCATGGGTCTTGCATGCCTTAAGCAAAACTGAGCCAGAGGTAATCTTCTAGAGGTATTTTGATGTTTTAGAAATAGCAGTGGTTTCCTCAGTTCACAGTGACAGTTTTGTACTCCTATTTCAAGAAAGCTTTCTTTTGAGCTGGACAACTAATATGCATGTCCCACGTATCTAAACAATCATTTTTCAAGATATTTCAAGTGTATCTCCTCTTGGAAGATTTCTACCTTTCAGAAAGCCACCTTCGAGATAGTTGGAAAATCCCTATTTTCTTTAGATCAAATCACCATTTAGTTTCGTCATGCAGGGACTTTGTTCAATTTACAAAGACCATCAAGTATCTGGATCAAATACAGCAGCAGTTAGACTCTGCCTCACAGGGAAAAGTTAATCCAACACTTTGATGTATCAAGTGATGATTTAACTCCTCTTGGGAATCCTAGGTGATGGATTTGCTCCTTCTAAAACAGCAGCTGTTTCAGTTATGTGTTACCAATTAGGAAATCATTTTCCCATATTTTGAGCCTGTAGAACATATGGTATGTTGAGGTCCCCATAATCACATTCATACGCACCCTCACCACTGATTACTCCCTAGGGAACCTAAAGCTCTGCTAAATCGGTGTGTAGTCCCTGAAATAGACCCATACATGGTCCAGTCATCACTACTACAAGAGTAAATCCCCATTGGTACAGCCTCCAGCTACCTCTCCAAAATTGCCTTCCTCTGGTGAGATGGCTACAAACATACAGAAGTTTAAAAAGTTCAATTATGTTTATAATGAACACTTATTTCACAGCCTGTGCATGGTTTTTGTTCTCTGTGTTTTCCTATTCTAAACTCCTAATAAGAAGATTTTTTCTTGAACCTCATTGCTAGGAAATACCTCTGCTGTATATCACTCTGTGCATTGAGGGGTGGGGTAAAGGAGGTGTTCTCATTTTCAAGCCAGACCACAGGTCTGAAGCAAAAATGTATTATGGCTGTCGTGAGCAACAGCATCGTGAGTGGCTTATAGAGGCAGACACACTGCCAGACAGCAGTGACATTACACCACGAGGTTGTAAAACCACACTGACGTGAAGATCTGAGCCATACTATGGGGAAGTGTGAGAGTCTTGGAGAGACTCACTCTGTCTAAGCCAGGAGAAGAAGAGGTTTCTGCTATTCTGTGCCGAAAAGCAGGAGGTGCACTCTTGCTATTCATTGCCTGTGAAACTGAGAGCTGCTGCCTGAAGAGGAGGAGCTTGTCTGCTCCATGGGATCGGGAGAGCCTTCAGACCAGCTGGTGGAGAATCTGCAACCTGCCAGCACCTGAGTGAGCTCTGCCCACAGACTCCTCACAAGCCTGTCTCGCTCACAGACAGATATTTTGCCACCTGACTGAAAACAAATCTCTGCTCAGAGAACGCTTTTTAACAGCCAGCTTCCATCACTGCTTCCAGATACCTTCTCCCTTCTTTGCAGCCTGGAGAAGGATGGTGGTCTGGGCCATTTCCAGAGGAGTAAATGTTAGCAATGCTGGGAGCAGCTTCCCTGCATTCAGATGTGATGGTAATGAAACAAAACCAGCGTTGCCAACTATCACATCTTTTTCATGTCTTCTGTAACACACAGTGTTCTCTAAAGCTTTGGTTCAGAATATCATCACATAAAAATCTATCTTGTCTTTTTTTTCTATTGTATATAGCTGCTTAGAAATATCGGGGGAATGTAGATTTCAAACAAAATTTAAAACATCTAGAAAGCTCAGTGTATGTTGATGTTCATTTAGTTTGTGTAGTACAGTAATGAAATTAATGGCATTTACAGGTAATCATAGCAACTATCAATTGAGCAAAGCGTATAAGGAAGAAGTAAAGATTAATGAAATCTTTGTGAGTAATGTTGCTGGGTATGGCTCCTTAATCTGTTAACTCTAGCTAAATCAATTTTTTGGCTTTTAAGTTGTTTTAAATAATATTATTTAATTTAGTTTAAAATAAATTTAGTTTTAAACATTCTTTTAAATCATATTCAAGCTCTGGTACTTTATAAAGCACTGATGTATACACCCAGCAGAGTACTGGAATGGCAAAGAAGGCCAGTGATAACAACAAGTAACATCCCACTCTGAGAGGGAAACTGTAACAAAATCTAACAAAACAAAAACTGTTTTGGCTGTCTCATGTACCATCAGTATGGAAGTGAGAAATTTCTTATCACTATTCTCAGCTAGTTACATGGAATTTACTTCTTCCAAATTCAGCCGCAAAATACATAATTCTAATTCTGCCTGCAAATATGTGGTTACAAGAAGGGTATACTTGTGGTACATGCATCAGTCATTCAACTTAGTAAAGACCAGAAGGAAAGATACATTAAAAATACCTTCTTATTGTCAAATTAATACACAGGACTCACACAGAATCAATGGTATAGTAAATACACAGGTGAAGCAGGGAGACCTTTTTATTTTTTGGGGGGGGGGGTGTTTTTTGGGTTTTTTGGGTTTTTTTGTCCTGTTGTTTGGTTTTATTTTGAAGGAAAAGTTCTAAAAAGCAAACTATTTGCCAGAAGAAACCATATGCACTATCATTTCAGTGCAGTGGGAGCCACTGGGCTGTACCAGATGGAAACTCTTTTCTCTGTGTATCTATTGAAGGATGACTTGATGAATTTCTTGCCTGTTCTACATTATCTAAACATTTATAAATGACTTTCAAACCTAGGATGTAACAGGAATGTGTGGGAGTTCCTGTCTTATGCATGTTTAAATGACTGCTGGCCATATTCTGGTGTATGAAGTGTCACATATACAAACTTTGGTGCTGCTCCTCCCACAAATCATTTGTACCTTAAACACACTGTATTTTTGAAGGTGCAACTAATAACACAGGTTTACAGTATCCTGGCTCTGTCTCCCACAACCTCTCTCTTTCATTAATCTTGGAATAAAAGTTCTGAAACCTAGCAATATCTTCAGTATATATACAGTTCATTGGGACACCAACTGGTTGCTGCATTACAAATTACTATTAATAAATCACTGCAAAAATTTAGAGATCTTAATTGCATCAGGATAATGGATCTACTATAGAGAGAATGCACAAGGGGTAAAATTATCCAGTAGGATTTGCAACTGTTTGCCTTTAATACTAATAGATTAATTGGAGAGTGCATTTGAGACATGATTGCCTGGAAAATTTTTTTCCCAAACTGATGCAATGAACTCAACAGGATGAAATTTTGGTTGTCAATGGTTACTCTGTAGCTCTCTGAAGAAATTTATTTTTATAATAACTTACAAAATATTGGCATCATCATTCCATGTTCAAATGTGATTAAGAGTTCAGTGAGTGTGATATTTTAAAACACGTTCAAGATGTATAATGTTAATGCTCTTGAAATAAATCTTATCTTTTCCTAAAGTAAAGATTTCCTTTGGTCTTTCAAGACCCACATGTTCTCATAAGACATATGAGCCCTGTGGATTGTTTTTAAAGGATTTTTTGTTAGTGGTTGGAACTGCCACAATCTGAACAAAAATTTAACGGCAACAACTGGTTTATGGAGAAGTGCCTGGATCAAAAGGAACACAACAAAGGCGACAGCAAAAACCATGGCTCTGAAATGCACAGTGGTACAGTACTGAATCAGTGCAGCTGGGATTGTGAGCTTCTGTTCAGACTAATTGGTGATGCATTATCAATGTTGGAGTGATGTGTTTGAAAATAGCTCCCCGAGATTGCACAACACAGCACTGGAACTGTCTACCAGCAGTGACGCTGCTCCGAGAGCCATTGCAAACCTGGTAAAAGCAGCATCCTCGGCTAACCTGGGGCAGAATATGTAATCACACTTTAGAGCTATAGGGAGGGCACCACGTGTCTGAACTGATAAGTTATGAGCCTAAGATCTTTGATTTCTGACAGTTTCTTCCTGCAGCAAGTGAAATATCACGCGGTAGTAAATTACCATCCAAAGAGGAAAAGAGCAATGAGTTTCACTCATGGCAAAAGAGTCCCAGGTGAGTCAGTAGGTTAAATTCCATAATGACAATGACCCAAGAAGATAGCAGGATGCAGGGGATGCAGCCAGAGCATCTCTGGAGCTGCAGAGCTCTGAACCCAGTGGCTGCAAACAGCAAAGGCAGAGCGGATCCTGCAGTGATGGAGAAGAGGTGGAGCAGATCATGCGTCAAGACTGTTCTGGTCTTATTTTTCCAAATCTGTTATTTTCTTGTTCTGTTCTCTGTGTTTTGTTGCCGTTTTGTATGTTCATCTCATCTATATGCTGCATTTAGACTTAAATTTATGATGTTAAAGCACCCTGTGTCATATAGTTATTTGGTTTTGTAACATGATGGGATGCACCATTTGATATTGCAAAATGAAACAAAAAGTACAAAAGCAAAGCACTACACTTATGTGAGTGTCTTTGCAGACTGAAATTCTTAGCCTCTAGCCCTAAGGAACTTTCTCTCTTCCATTTCAGAAACTGTCAGAGCTCTCATACCTTATAGTTAATTAATAATATGGCGTTACATATAGTCATAAAAAACTGTCAGGATTTGATTTAATCCAATATGATGCAAGCTTGTCTTAGAAATATTCCTAAGAGGCATAATATGAAGGCATGATACTTGAATAGCAAAACAGCCAGAGTCAGACTCTATAGCAACAGGCAGCTGCTGATCTGCCTTCTCCAGCTGTTAAGCTGCTGTTTTGCTAACAAAGTGCCTGCTAACCTCACTCTCCAGACAAGATTTTATTAAAAATGAAACCAGCTTAAGTGAAAGTGGAAATGCCTATGCAGATGTTTCAACAGCAATTAAAAGATTGCTGTGTTTTGTCTCTGATCTTCAAATCAGATTTTTAATTAACTTTAATTAACTTAAGGGCAACTAGAAAAGATAAGAGGGAATAAAATAACGAGACAACCAAAGCTTCCGTGTTCTCAGAAAAAATAATCATATGCCTTCATGATTTCAGGAATTACTTGCAAAATTCTGCAGGTGGAGATAAAGTTGCTCTTGGTTCCAAGGCATTTACACTCAGCAACGGGTTGTCCAGTTCAAGCGCTTGGGCCAGGGCTACTGAGTTCTTACATTTGTTTGAAATAAATAAATCGAGAGGTGCTGGAAATCCTTGTACATCTCTGTGTAAATTTTGTGGCTTACAAGGGCCTCATAACTAGAGAAAATAGAAAATACTACTTCAGTTACAGACATCCTCAGTGGCTTTTGACAGACATAACTAGCAAGACTCTGTGCCCTCTCCACCTTAAAAATCCAGTATTTCTTCCTAAGGCCTTCCTATGTGCTGTGAAGGTAAAATCTGATGGTACAGTTTTGACAGACTCAGTAAGGCTCAGCAGCAGGTAAATATCCTGGCTGAAAAAAAGACACCCTTTCATTGTAGGATGAAACAAGAAACACCCCAAACACTGAAGAACAATAAACTGACCCAGCCTGAAATAATCAATTAGTAGTATTTTGTGTGCTAAACAAGAGAGTGGGAAATGAAGGCTGACATACTCCCTGTACTTCAGGTAGAGCAGAGAAGGGAACCATGGTTCCTATGCCTTGGATGACCAGTTCTGGGGAGAAAAGCTTTCCTTCCAGTTAAAATTTCTATTTATTAAAAAATAATAATAATAAAAGAGAAGCTTTCTCTCTGAGTGGTTTTTTTGACAAAGGCAAGTTTTTAGACAAAATTTTGTGGCTGAAACATTCCCAGCAACTCTAGCAGTCAGCTGTGCAACAGAGCCCACCTAACACAGATCCCTGGAGAGGAACCCAGGAGAGGAGTCTCACCACCAGCAGAGCTTACTCCAGTGTCACGGGAGCTTTGGGACCTCTTTGCTTCCTCACTTGTGTTATTTCATTGGAAGTAATGCCAAAAACAAAGCACCAATATCTAATGCAGCAAAACAGGAGGAAACTCAGGATCAGGAAATTCAGAGATGCTGTATCCAGTGTATGCTTTGTCCTAATACAGCAAAAGAGATGGTTCAATCAAAGACACAAAATAACTAGGTTGTTTTATATGATGTACTGGATTTTTGTTAGGTAACCAGTAAAGGAGGATTAGCCAGTAATCCTCCACCTCTTTCTAAGGGGCGCTGAGCCATGAGTGTCTTACAGTCTCTCTAATGTCACACTTGAGTGAGGGTCTATCACCATATAAGTTACACTAATAGGATGTTGAAAATGAAATCTCTGCTTTTTCACTGTGTAGTGCTTCTCCATGTATTTATCCAAAGGCTGGCTACTAAACCTGTCATCAGCTCCAGCTCTCCTGGGTACCACTATGATGAGTACATAGCATAAATGTCTGGATTGATACAATGAAAAGTTAACAAACTGCTCAGGTAAAATCAATCCTGAAATCATAGCATGGTAAGTCATGGCAACGGGCAATTCGGCTTCTAATATACACTATAACAAAACTGATACTTTTTCTTTACCTTGTCACCTACTGACTTTACTCTTAGACTAAGATCGTAATTTCTGTTTGTCATGGATCCACTTTTTCCTTCTATTTGTACAGTGCCCAGGACAGGGATGTCCGAACTGTAATGTCCTCCTAGTTAGGTGAGATCGCTACCACAAAATTGATAACAATTATATAGTTAGTCTTTCCAAGAAGGAGGATTATAAGAGTTATCAGGCTGCATGAAGAGCATAATGAAATTGCACCTGCTGTTCCTATATTGTGTAAAATGTCTAAATGTTCATTATTTTCTTATTTAATATACACGTAACATTACACATGTAGTAATTTTCCAAATCATTCCAAAATCAGCGAGACCCTATATTAATTTCACTTGTGATCATAATGCTAGCAGCAGTGCTTCTTAATCATTTGAATATGCAATTAAGAAAATGGCATGCAACTTCAAGCTGGCAATGCGTGGGATAAAACATGTCTTCGCCCCAACGGGACTGAGTTAAGCTTCCTTAAAGCAACATCTTTCAAGGCTGCCCAGGACTTTCATTTTCCATTTCTCTCCTTCTTCTTGTTAATGTAACTGCACACCAAGCCATACGGATAGCATAAACCTTTTCAAATATCTGATGTGCTCTTCCTGCACAGCAGAGAAAAAGTAATTGGAAAAAGTCAAATTACGATGCTAGTCCTTTGCTTTCCAGGGAACCCAGCCCAGGTTTTGGCTCTGAAGTTGAAGCTCTTACAAAGAGAGGGGTAGAGCAAAGGGTTAGAGTTCATGTTTGAGTCTCTCTCAATTCCATTAATTTGCTTTCATTAACACTCAAATTTATACAAAAATTTAAAAAGCCCCTGGAGTCTGTGCCAACCAATAATAATGAATGTCAGTATTTTGATACATGAAGCAGCTGGTATCTCCTACTAATATTTCAATTAGCAATATGAATGCTAGTTATAAATATTTCTGTGCACTTTGGAAATCTACACTTGGAAGGCTTGGCTGGAGTAGAATTGGAATTGCTGGCATTTAATGACATAGTCTGAATACCCCTTGAAGCAGCAGGTGGACAGGATGCTATACAGATATTATTCAGGCGTGCGTTCATATTGCAAACAAGATCCCAGCGTTGGCTGCAGATAAAAATTGGTATTGATTCCCATTTTAGCCTGTCTTTTGGTTGCTTATAACTTTGCAAAGCCGTGAGTGCTGTGTCTATGAATTTCTGTTTGGAGAATAAATTTGGTTTTGGAGAACTCAGCCAAAAACTGTTTGCAGAAAAGCTGGTGCTCGCACACAACTTAATGTCTTTGAGGGTCTGAAAACTTCTAGTGCCCCAAGCAGGAGCATGAGGGAGCCAGAAAGGCACATTCCTGTGTGTCAAACTTTTGCCCAAATCAAAATTTGAAAATTCACTTGGCACAGGAGCAGCTGAGGTTGATTCAAATTTAGTTTTGAAATGCCCTGACAATTTCATAACATGTAAACTCTGGTACATGTGAGTATGCTGGGAGCCTGTAGGTAGCAGGAAACTGAGATGAAGGGAGGAGGTGAAGGAACAAAAATGAGACTGAATGGGAAACAGAGCAATTTACTGATGAGGCATGAACCAGATCCCAAATAGGTCCAGAGTCAGCAGGTGTGTGGAAGACTGAACTCCAAGGGGGAAACCAGCCTGGGAGAGAGGCTGGAACTGAGGACTGGAACTGTCTGGAGGAAGAGACCAAAGTGGTCACATTTCTTGGGAAACTTCACCTTTGTCTTTGCCATCCCCCATGTTGTGAGTTAAATATACAGCATATGAGTCTTTGGCCAACCCAAGAAAGCAATGGCTTTCTATTAGGACAAACCCAAGAAAAATCTGACACAGTTTTCTTGTTTGGTTTTTCTTTTCTCTTTTAGCTAGAGATCTGTGTAGGTATTTCACTTTATCTTAAAAATAGAACTGGAAGAAGAGATCACTCTTGCTGTTGCCTTGCTCTTCCCAGCCATCCCCATCTCTGATGAGGAGTGCTGCTCCCTGTTCCTGTGCTTCCTTTCCCCACTGCTACATTTGCAGTCTGGCCATGTAAAGGAGCATGTAACTTTTTATATCCAGAAAACTAATGCAGAGGTGTTAGAAATCCTGTCATAATTGTTTGAAGAAAACTGCTAGCCTTTCCAGAAGGAGAGGGGAACAGCAGGAGGGTTCTTTTAATGTAAGTTTAATTATAATGGCCAAGTAGCTCAGCACCATCAGACCATAAGTTACAGCTTCTTGTTTATGATACACCTGCCAGGAGGAATTTCAGATTCTTTAAGATATGTGTCTAATAACTGGTGTCAGTCCCTAAAGGCACACACCTTCTGCTCCATATCCTTCTCCACTTTAACTTGATCATTTTTTATTGAACTATGAAAACACATAGCCAAAAATCCTCTAAAATTAATAACTTATACAATGAAGTAAGATTAATGAAATTCTTTATAAAACTGTTTAATCAGTGACAAGGCTAAACGCTGCAGTTCACAAGTTCTGAACTTGGAAATTCACAAAATAAATCATTTCTGTTTACTCACGCTGAGTTTATGCAACTCAGATGGTAACAGTAACCTTCAATGGACGTGCAAAGATTCAAGGGAAGAAGAAAAAAGCCAACAGATGGTACTGCATGTAATTCTTTAGCAGTGCTCACTAACTTTTTTTTTTGTCATTAAATTATCTAATTTTGCATGGCCATTTGTGAATGCATTAACAATACTCAATTTAGTATGTGACACAATGTTTTTTCGTGCCCATGAGTAGCATGTCTAAAATTTTCAAGGCCTGTTTTAGCACAGCTATAATAGCTTGAATGAAGTCTCAAAATACTTCATATCTGGAAGCTGGGGGGATTTTCTCCACTCTGCTTTTTCACTGGCTACCAAGACTATTGCAGAAACACCTCCCAGGCATGTTATTGTAGAATGTCTGGTGGGTGTGCAATAGTCTTCAGCTGTGACTGCTGTGGAAGTGCTGGGCAGCGGTTTTGGACTGTATTATTGACTGTGTGCCAGCCTTCAAACCTGCTGCTAAACTTAGATGCTTGTAGTCAGTGCTATTATTCCCTTGAGTATCACTTGCAGGATTAGGTATTACTTACACTAAATTGCACAAATGGTACAGTTGCTGAAAAGCTGAGAGTGAGTGCTCTGGAACTACACAGATATCCTGTGGTGGGCTTTGCTTATTTTAAACACTACTCTAAATCACAAGAAACATCATCTACCAAGATACCAGTGGTGTAAATCACAGCTTAAAAGACAGCCAGAAACATGATCAGGCAAAACTATCCAAAACAAATGACAGTTTTATAGTATTTTAATTATAGTTCTGAGAAAAAACTTGGAAGTGGATGATTCCTCCCACAGACCTCTTCTGGCAACTCCATGTCTCCTGGAGACCACAGTACACAAAGAGATCCTGTGCAGAGTTGTAAACTGGTTGCTTTTCCCCACTTTTCTCTTCACCAGAACTTGCTAGGTTCTCAGGTTCCCTTTCCTCAGGTTCAAAACAAGTGTGGTCTTCAAATACAGAAATAAAATTCCACCTATGTACAAGAAGCATCCTTCTTCAGAGGTCACTGATGGAGCTGCAAAATCTCCCGAACATTAAGAAAATATATACAAAACTTCAAGTGTTTTGTCTCCATTTAGTTCTGCTGAACAACTCTGAAGTTCATTTTCACATGTGCTCTCTTGAAATCTGCTTTTCTCATCCAGATAGTGTACTCCCCTGGTACCTCCTTGAACAGCTCTTCCACTTGGAATAAAATACTCTGGGTTTTTTTTCCGTTGTTGTTATTTAGACATTGCAACAATAGAATATTTGTTATCAAAGTGAGATATTCCTGGGACAATGTATTTACACACAAAGTAAACCTCTAAATTCGGTTTTGGATATCTATATGGGATGTGTAATTTCCAGGACTGCAGAGGTAAAATAAAGCAGGTGTGAGCCTTCCTGGATATCAGGCCAGTACTTTTTTTAGAGATCTAAAAACTTTAAAAGGATCCTAACTTCAGATGCACCCAGTTGGTAGTGCTGGCCACACATTCTTTTCCTGAAGTTGGAGATGTGGAGGCTGAAATGGAGGTACTCAGGTAACAGGGGGAAAAAAAGTACATTTTTCTGTTATTTTGGTGATGCTATCATTGCCTTTCCCTACCTGTTGATATCATGATTATATCACAAATACATTTTGTTGTCTGTTCCCCAGGAAAAGGAACTCCTAATATCAGCAGGGAGCTCTGGTGTCACAAGGCCATAAACTCAGCTGCCACTGGCCCTGGGGGAGCAGAAGAAGCCCAAGGAAAACTACAGCCATTTTGCACGAGTCGGCAGACCTGCAGTCACAAATCTGAAGAGCACTTTGTTCCCTTCCTAAACCTGACCTTAGTGATGCAAACAGCCCTTCAAGAAAAGAAAGAGATGCTCATGTGGTAAATGTCACAAAAATCCCAAAGTTCTTCTCTGACAAAGTTTAGCAATCAAAATCCAAGCTTCCCCTACTTGAATGCAGCAGACTGCCATTTCAGTGGGCCAGTGCTGAGCTCTTGCTGAGCAAGAGGACACTACTGCAGCATGCCAGTGGCAGCAGCAGTGTCTGGCTGGTGGCCAGGGGACAGCCAGTCCCTCCCAGGGGGATGCAGCCCATGCCAGTGCAAGGGTGAAGGCACCATTGGGAAAGAGCAGCCTTTGGCGGACTTGGCACCAGCTGCCTCTTTGGGACCCATGAGGTGCAGAGCCACCAGAGATGCTTGAACCTGATCTGAGCAGCCAATGGGGACTGTGCAAATATATTCCTCTGATTAGTACTGCTGGACCCACTCTGTGCCAGGGCTGAAAGGTGAAAACACAGCTGCTGGGAAGACAGGGAGGAAGAGAGAGGTGGAGAAAAGGCAATGATTGCAGATGATGAAGAGCATCAACAGGAGCAGAAACCAGAGCAAAGCCTGTACAGAGGTGGAGTTGGAGGGGATGAAGCATTACAGCGGAGAGAGGGAGGAGAAAAGGAAAGGAGCGGTCTGAGTGCCTGCGTGTCTCTCGTGGTGAACAACAGCGATTATTAACAAGGCCTTTTAGTTATTACAGTAGCGTAAGTTTAAGGATCAAAAGCAAAACCTGTCATTTTACACAGGGAATAAGTTAACCTGGGCAGCTGACATTGCTGTGCAGTTTTCAAGGTTGGAGAGGGTATGAAAATATCAGAGGTGGCAGTGCCAGGGATCCACAAGGAACACAGGAACTACTCCATTGTGCCCTCACTCTCAGTACCTTACTCACTTGGAAAGTGGTAATGAGAAGACATTTACTTAAAGGCTGATATTTAAAATAACAACCACCAGTTTTACAAGCATTGACTTGTACCAGTTAATAACCGTGCCAGAAAAATAGAGGTATTTTTAACAGCCAGCTCCTCAATCTGAAAGACTTGACATGTGAACAAGCTACTCCCAGAATAACAAGTTACCAGAAGGTGATGGCGAAATTCGAAATTGTACCACTGTGGCTTTAGATCAGCTTAAAATAAATTTAATTAAATCAAGCAAAACCTCCGTTTCTTCCAGTTAATCCACGGGTCCTATAGACTTAATCTGAACTGTTATGAAACCATATGAACCTTCTTTAAATACAATTAAGAAATGCCTGTGGGTTTTGTGTCTGCCAGCAGCAGGAGCACATAAAAGAACCTCCGAGATGCTCCTGACCAGAGTTAAGTTAGGTAAATGGGAATGCTTTTCCTTATTAAGAAAGGTGCCTGTCTGTGCTTATTCAGGCCAGGAAGATGGCCCTCAGGACCCTGAAAATGAGGTGGCTTGGTACTGGTGCAGAGATCTGCATGTGTCTGATGCCTCCTTTTGTATACTGATAGCTTTTAGCTGCTAACCACATTAAAAATAGACAGATCTTTTGAATAGTCAAAAATCAGTAACAGAGAGCTAGGGAAAATGGTCTTTTTAAAAATAATTTGTTGTCTTTTTCTCACATGGCATTTTCTGGGACTGTTTAAGTCTGTGATCAAAACCAGCCTCTCCTTGTTGAAAATATGTGTGTTTCTGAAGGGATACACATATCCAATATAACCTTCACTACGACGCTTCTAATTAACCACTCTGCTTCACAATAAAGTATCTAGCTGTCACCAAAATCAACACTGCTCTGTTATTAATAGATTAAGGAAAGAATGTTAATTCTTCAAGCCCCATTTCATTTGGTCTCATTACTTTGCAAGCCAGATGGTCGCAGGGCCAGACCTGTCAGCACGCACTGGGAGGAAGGATGCAATTGCCGAGTGGCAAGATGCGACACACACAGCATCTGGAAACCTGCACCCAGGGGCAGCTGCTTCCAGGTCCTGGGAATTATTCTGCAGGGAACAGAAGAAATCACAAATTGATCTAATTTGGTATTATTTTTCTCACCTCTCCCTCTACAGTACCCAACAGCGTCTCCAACTCCATGGTGGAGTGTGCCTCCAGCTGTGAAGGAGGTAGCTCCCTGTTTATTTTAGGTAGAGAGATAATTGCCTTTTTCCTTATGGTGATCGGCTTTGTGGTCTCTTCTGACCTGGCTGAGGTGAAGCCAACCTGGAAGAGATTTTGCTATCTACATCCAATTCGCTAAAGACTTTCTTCCTGCAGTATAAGTCTTAGGACTAAGAGAAGAGCACTTTTTCTCACTGATCAGTCAAAATGTGTGGTGCATTCCCACACTCACATGGCAGCCAAACCCAGAAAGAGAAGTTCACCTCCACTTACAGCCCAGGTAAAAAGTCTCTCATGCAGAAATATAAAGAGGTGGCTGTTTTATCCTCTTGGAAACAAATTTAAAATTTGGAGGTTTTGAAAAATAAACACCATTAACACTTTGGGGGAAAAAAAATCCAATTAGTTTTTCATAAAAATTCTCCAAGATTTTTAAACAGAAATGCAAGAAAAATTTCAATTTGACCTGACGCTAAAATTTGAGAAAGTTTTTCTCAGGTTGTCTTTTGTCTCCTTGAAACAATACAGGGAAGGGAACTCAGAGCAATACAAGGCTGGGTCAGGTTATCTTTCCATAATGAGGCAGAACCAAACATACTGAGGCCATTCTGGAAATATGTTCCTGAAACTTTCCATTGGGAATTCTGCCATCTCTCTGAGCAGCCTCTAACAGTACTTTTCTATTGTTAGAATTAGCAAGGTTTTCCTAAAGTCAAACCTAAGTCTTCTTTGCTGCAAATTAAGCCAATGTCATCTTATCCTTCCCCATGCTGAACAATTGATTACTTACTCTTTTAGCATCCATATTCTGTAAGCCTTTTAATGTTTCCCCACCTTAAATGTGAATTTCTGTGTATTAAATTGATGTCTTACAACAAGCTTAAATTTTCTAAGTTTCTTTCCATTCTTGTTTCTCTGTCTGTCCACAGTGATGGTTTGGGCTCTTCCCAGATTACCAGGGTATCCATGACTGATTTTTTTCATCTTGTTCACAGCTGAAAAGCAAAACTAAAGTATATTGAAATGTTTGTCTGTCGTGGGTTTGACCCTGGCTAAATGCCAGGCATCTACGAAGTTTGCTCTCTATGCTCTCTCCTGCTGCAGCTATGCAGAGGAGAGAAAAAACTAACACACTGGACTTATGAGTTGAGATAAGACTACTGATAAAGAGGACGCATGACAGACAGGGCAAAAGCAGGCGGGAGACTTAAAGTTGCAAAAAAGGTGATTTATTAATCTAACAGAGTCGGAGGATAAATCAGAGGTAAAAATAAGCTCTCAAAACACTGTTGCTTCACTGACCCCCCTTCCCTCTTAAGGCACTGCTTCCCAGCTCACCCCCTCCCTCCTTTCCAACTAACCAACAACTCCCGGGCAGAGGCAGGGTGCGGGGTTTTTTCTCAAATCAGTCTATCACAATTCTTTTACTACAGACACTGTTTCTCTATTCACCCCCTCTCTCCATTCAACTAACAGATCCAGGCCGGGCCAAGGTATGTGGCTTTTTTTAGTCAGTTCAATGCCACAATTCTTCTGCTGCAAATGCTGTTTCTCTACTCACCCCTCTCCCTATTAAGGCCATTTCTCAGCTCACCCCCTCCCTCCTTCCTTCTAACCAACAGCTCCGGGGTGGGGGCAGGGTGTGGGGGTTTCCTTTGGTCAGGGTCAGTCCATCAGGAAGAGGAGTCCTCTACTTAGCCATGGGGGTCCCTCCCACGAGACACAGTCCTCTGCGAACTTCTTTGGCTTGGGTCCAATCTCACGAGCAGCACCCGCCCAATTGCTGCAGTCCAAGATTCCTCTGTCCAGGCTGCAGAATTCCAAGCCGAGGCCAGGCTGTTTCCATGCCGGGAGCAAGGCCTCTCTCTCTCGTGCAGGGCCTTTGCAACTCTCAGTCTCTGGGACTCCCACTGGATCACAGCTTCCTGCAGGCATCACCTGCTCCTCTGGCGTGGGCACCTCCCCACAGGCTGTGGGGGGTTCTCTGCATCCTCTGGACCCCGTGGGCTGCAGGGGGACCACCTGCTTCCCCACGGTCTTCACCACGGCTGGCAGAAGGTTTTCAGCTCCAGCACCTGAGCACCTCCTCCCCCACTTCCTCCACTGACCTTGGTGCCTCCATGTTGTTCTCCCTCACATATTTTTACCTCCTCCTCCTCCTGCCCTGGCTAAAAAGAAGTGTGTGCTCACATTGTTTTGATTTCTTCTTAAATATGTTTTCACAGAGGCGTAACTAACATCTGTAATTGGCCCAGGTTTGGCCAGCAGCATGTCCATCATCTTCAGAGCCATCAGAGATTGGCTCTGCTGGACATGATGGAGAAATTTCCAGAATCTTTACTCAGGACATGCAGGAGCCATCTTTGTACCCCACCCTATTCACTGGCAAAAACTGGGCCAGGCAAAACTACCACATTGTTTTTTAAAAAAAAAGGGAAAATTATGAACCATTTCCGCAAAAAGTAATTTTACGCTCTTATAGAAAATGGCCTTAGGTTAAAACATTTTACTATCCCAAAAACACTACCTATCTCATCAACTTCCTAAGTGTAAATTTAGAAATGGCAATGTTTTTGCAAAACATTAAAGTGTAAAGGCTCTGAATGGGAGCAGGGCACAAATATACCTCAGCTCAGAGAGATCTGTGAAGAAAATTTATCTGTCCTGGTAGACCTCTTTTTGCTGTGGGGAGGCCAAGCTGCAGTTTCCGTGTCCTTTTCAAATGGGATGAGCAAGATGACACAGTCAGGACCTCTCCAGCCCCATCCTACTGTAGCCTGCAGCCCTGAGAGGGAGCAGCCACAGTGGCTGCTGCAGGTTGGTGAACTGGTAATGGTAAAATTAATGACAGACAGAGATTAAAAACCATCTGATGGCTCTAATTATGGAGCTGGGTTGTAGAGTTTAAATATAACAGGCTTTCATACAAACTCATGTGTATGATCGCCATATGTAATTAGATATTGTAGAAGACCTACATTAATAGTAATGAGGGCCATTTTAGAAAGGCCAGCTAAAATTACCAAGAAAATGAATCGACAGTGGAAGAATAGAGGCATTGATGGGGAATTTATCAGGAAAAAAAAAAAAAAGTCTTGTCTTTTATCTGAATAATACTGAGGGAGGGGAAACAAGGAGAAATATCAAAATGGTAACCTGCCAGGATAAAGATAATAAGTCCTGCAGTTTTTAGGAAACAAAATGATCTCCAGCTGCTACCACACTTAGTGAAAAAGAATTATTTATGCCACTATGTACAAAAAGGAATTGCTCCTGCAACTTTCTTTTGGCCTTCACCAAGCTGTGTTTTCTCATCAAAGCAGAAGATATCAAAACCTCAACTGTTACATTTGCTAAAGCTGAGTTTATTTCACTTATATACTTTCTTGGTGAAGAGTTTGTATCTAGAGAAAGGATGAATGAGGAAATGCAAGAAAGGCCAGACTTTTCCTAGACTTCCCAGTCTTTGCCACAGGGTCATAGATCTGGAAGGTTTCCTGGAGCTCATACAGTCTGTTTATCATCCTCAAGGCAAAATCAATGACAACAACAACTCTTCTGAGAAAAGCTATTTTAATCTATTTAATCTGTTTTTAGAGAACTCCAATAGTGGAGGTGTTGCAGATTTCCTTGCCAATCAATTCTTACCCATTTTTTAGTGTACACATATGGAAGATACAGTTTAACATGTTTTAAAACTTTCTTGCAGCAATTCAAGTCCATTGTTTCTTTTCCTATTTATTCCTACATAGATTTCTCCCATCCCTACTACAGTTCTGTTGAGGACTGTTATCATTAATTCTGTCACTGTCTGGTTTAGACAATCTTTGTTCATTTGTTCTTCCCTCATACATCACTTTTTCTGGAGCTTGATCATGCTTGACACTCAGTTTGTGATCCATGTCTAACATTAGCTTGAACCTGTTGTTCTCAGGGATGCATTTATCTGAAGTGCAAGTCATGGTGGTGAGGCTGGTTCAGTCAGGGCTTTTGTCTCTGAAGATCTGAGATTTGTCGAACGTCATGGTAAACCAAATCCCTTCCCTGAAGAAAATTTCTTGTCCTCTAAACACCCCATTTCCTTAAAAATTAAAAAATTCATAGCATTTGCCTTTTTTCCGACATGATAAGCTAAGAAAAAAACCATTAATAAATGCAGAATTTCTTTTTCTCTACCACTTTGGTGCCTCTCCTTGTGTGAGGGCAATGGGAATTCAGGGGTGGGCAGTGGCAGTCCTGAACCAGTGCGCTGCATTAGCCTTGTTTCTTCTCTCTTCCATGGAGTTTGCAGCCCATTTGTATCATCTCCAAAACCAACATCATTTAGTGGGATATCTCAACTCTAGCACCCTAGTTTAGAAGTATCAATAACGAAAAAGTTCTGTATTTGAGATTCTGGATTTCAAAAGGGATTAATTTAACTGAGGGAACTAGCTAAAGATGTCAGAATAACTGAAAGCATCAGAATTGGCACGTAAGAAGGTGTTCTGATTTCTCTGTATCTCAGAGGCAGAAATGTCCAAAACATGAATACCAGCCTAGAGGTAAAAACTTTGGACAAAACAGCTGCAGACCTGAAGGGAAATAGTAAGGCTGGGAAATAATGCTATAAGCAAAGGAAGAAAGAAATTATCAATACAGAAAACTGAGGTGTTGGAAAGTATTGAAATAGAACAAGACTCTCCAAAACAATGAAATTTAGCAGAAAATAAACCACCTTTGGTTGCAGCTCATCCTCAGAGATCAGAGGGGGTGGGTGTGACTGGGTTTGACTTCCGATTATAGTTAATTCAGTATGGTATGCCTAGTTAAGTTCAATAAGAACTTTCACAAGCACAGGTTCACAAATAATGCAATTTACCAATTCAGTACTACAGGTCTGGTTGTGTTCAATAAGGACTTGCATGGTCTGGGTTCACGAGTAGAACACTTCATTGAAGCAACAGGAAAGAAAGTTCAGGATTGCTGGTGACAAATGAACCAGTGACAGAGTGTTGATAGATGTCACTACAGAAAGTACAGCAAGACATCAATCAGTGCTGTATGTGTGTACACACTCACACCTATATATATATATTAAATGAATATTCCCAGGTCTGGTCCAACAAAGCTGGAGGTGCAAAGCTCACCTAAAGGCA
Organism: Acanthiza pusilla; assembly: GCA_036630365.1. Classification (NCBI taxonomy): domain Eukaryota; kingdom Metazoa; phylum Chordata; class Aves; order Passeriformes; family Acanthizidae; genus Acanthiza; species Acanthiza pusilla. The sequence goes on along the minus strand of JAXCHO010000073.1, from coordinate 33,264,148 downwards.
TCCTTTAAGGAGAGGAGGAGAGACACAGTGCACCAACTGATCCTGAGCAGGCAGAGGTGTTTTTCCTCTCTGACCCTTCCTGCTCTGAAGCCACCCTTTTATACCAAACATTCCTGTCCCTTCCCAATGGGATGGAACAATGGCATGCTGGAGGCAGTGAAAGCTGCCTAACCTTCACCAGAGAGTCTTTGCACATATCCTTATTCTTTAATGGACCAGTTTTACAGCAAGGCTTGCTTTCAGGGTGAAGGAGGAGAACAGAGGAGTAGATGTTCTTCTGTGCCTCCTCTAGACTGTGAGACCTCCACGTCACTCCAGACATCCCTCAGTTGTTAAGCCTTGCTTGAGCCAAGGAATCAGGAGCTCAGCTCATGCTTTCCCTAACTAGCATCATAAATTTTTTCAATGACTTAAACCAACACTGTACTGTTCTGATCATCTTCCACATTGAGTTAGAGCTCCCAAAGAAAACAGGGAGAAAATAATATTCATATTAAAAAAAAAAAAAAAAAAAAAAAAAAAAAAAAAAAGTAATTAGCTGCTATGCATTCAGAGTGGAGAAAATTATTAAAGATAGACAGGGTATGGCCTAAAGACTGATGAATACAAGTCCTCAATTTTCTATAATGGTAAACTAAAAGCTTTACCAACATTTCAAAAAAATAAATTGTAGGAAAAGGTTTAAGGCTTTTTGGAAGCTCATAAGATCAAGGGTTATATTAGAGGACTGGAGACCAGCAAAAACAGCATCTATTTTTAAAAGGAGGACAGAAGAAAAAAGAGGACAGAAGAAATGTAATCCCAGCAACCACGTTACAGTTCATGGTCATCCCAGAACATGATGTCTGGAGGTTTTAACAACAAGTATGAAAATGATGCTGCCAAAGACTCAGAGGTAAACAGATGGGGATTCATCAGGCAGGAAAGAGAAATTAGGGGCTCTGTGCCCCCTCTCCCTGCAGCACTGGTTGGTGTTCCATAGGTGATGCTGTAGCTGCAAGGGTGGTGGGCAGTGGTGGAAGGGCTCCCACACTGCTGTGAAAAGGCACCATTCAGAGAACTGCTGTTTTCAGTCCTGTAGGAAGAAGATGGGATAAAATGTAGCATAAGATTCCAATTTTTTTTCTGATATCCTACAAGAAGATAGTGTCAGAATAAGGCTATCTTCCCCTGACAATTTGTTTTTCCATACAAAAGGCATGCAGGCAGCCTGATCTATCTGATGTTCAGTAAAGCACCACAGAAGCAGTTGTGTACAGCAATGTTGCTTTCCACAGTACTTTAAGGAATGTAGGAAATGAACCAAATGAGACCAAATGAACCAAATGGCAAGAGTTAATCTTGAAGGAAGAAGTATGTTACTTGAGGGATCTCAAGGATCATCTGCAGCACAGATCTTGCTTAGTATTTTCTTAATGACCCTGATATGAAAACCAAGAGTATTTTGATGACATTTTCCAATGACGTGGAATTAAAAAGAATTATCAGAGCAGGGCAGGTCATGATGATGAACTCTAGAGTTTAAGAATTGTCATGAAATTAATGATAGAAATGGCAAAATTGTGGACTTACAAGTAGACATTTTCTTTTTTCCTGTAAGTTAAGTTTTAAAAATTGTGGGATTGTTTGGAAATCATTGAGGAAAAATGAGAGTAGTGCAGATGATCACAGCTTCCAGAGCCTCAGTGAGGGATGTGTGGAAAAAGGGGTTGAATGCCTTAAAATGTATTCAGGAGAATCAGAGAGTCATCAATGTCCATACAAGCCCTGTCAAGAGATTATCTGGAATGCCACGGCAGGTGGCAGTGACAGAACACATGGCAGATATGGAGAGGCTGCTGGGGAGACAGCTAGGGAGTAAAAGCCTGACACCGAAACACGTGATTTGAAAAGTCTCTCTACATGCAGGCTGGGATGATCACTCTCTATGGATGCAATATGGAAGGAAGGAATCAGGAAAAAGAGCTACTTAAGTCAACAGACTTATTATTAGTCAATGAAGAATACTGAGCTGAGGACAAACTTGTGCTGGACACCAGTGCAGTCTCCTGCCAGAAGAAAAGTTATGTTCTTGAATTGCCTTCCTGCAGAAAAACCGGGAACAGAAAAAACCTCTAAGACATTCTAAGATGAAATGAGATAATTTTACGAAAAGAATGTCCTGATATGACTGACTGAGACAGCAGCAAGAAGAACTTTATAATTAAGGGAGACACTTCCAACCCTTTTCTCCTGTTTCTTTGTGGATCAACATTCACTTTGTGTATTAATCAAACATTTTAATTTCTAATTGCAAACAGGATGAGAGCAATATAATGTCCAAATAATTTTGAGGGTTTTCATAAATAGTCCAAGGCTTTCCCACATAAAACCATGAAGAAAATTAATCTGATTACACTTCCCCTCCTTTAGGCTACTGGATAGCCGTGGGAGTTGCACCTTTGATACTTAATATGCTTATGTCAAATTCAGACCATCTGTGACTTGCAAATTAGTAATTAACAATAACAGCCTGACATCTCTAAGGTGCAGTGCTAGGTCTCCAGAGCTGTGCAAGTGCTCTCCAGCTTGTGGCCTGCATATCCACCCCTCTGGCATCTAGTGGAGAAGCTCATGGAGCTCAGCGTGACCTCCTCCTTTCCTGCCCATATGAGTTTGCTACTCAGTGTTTCCTACTGCCTGAGTATGGACAGAGGCTGCTTGCAGATACAGAGATAAGGGAACAGCTGTGTGTCCCAGTTTAAATTTATAGGACCATGAAAAGGAAGCACAACCTGAGTGGCACCCTGGTTCTGGAGAGATTTTATGCATCTCCTGCACTGCATACTTTCTATTTGACCAAGTTTCCTCAGCTGGTTCTCTGTAAAAAAAGTGTGTGAAAATTGTCCCAACCCACAGGTTAAGCACTAGAAGAAGTGCATATTCATGATAATAGGAAGGGGAAGTTATTAAATGAAATTCCTCAATATCTTCTCCTCTCTCTCCTTTTCACTTTCTTTTCTGATTTCCAGAATTCAATCTGTAGAATTTTGGCAACTTTCGGTCCTTTTCACTGCACCTCATTTCATCCCAATCTATTGTGTTGTATTCATTCATTTCTGATTTTTTTTTCCCACTCACAGGTTATTTTATCATATCTCCTGTCCCTAGTGTTTGTTCCACTTGTTCTCTGATTTCAGGATTTCATTTCCTTTCATGAACTGAAATTCTTCAGTTCATGAAAGGAAATTAAATCTTGCGATTTCAATGAGGAACAGTTCAGCAAGCTTTGGTCCATTTCCCTGCACTTCAGGTCATCCCATGCCATTTGCTTGTTTTCACTTCGGTGCAGAATTTTTCTCCTTTTTTTTAGTAGGCAGAAATATTTGTTTTGTCAAAAATTTCATGTTAATTTAATTCCCTTTTGAATCTTAATGAGAATGCAGTGAAGGATAAATCCAGGAAAGGCAGTAGGAAATTAACTATTTACAGGAAAATATTGAAGATTAGCTCTAAATTTTAATAAATAACTTTTTACAAATGCCAGACTGTCAGGAAGACTAGATTACCTGTCTAAGACCACTGAAGTTTAAACTACTCTGATTGTTCAGGCTGATCAAAACTCTGTCTTACCCTTCAGTTGTGCCAGGAGCATTTGACCAAAATGTTCTCAGAAGAGGAGTATGTCTCTGACTTTTTGTGGGGAAAATCAAAGCAGGTTCCAAACCTTTAGAAATTCAGCGTTAAGTCCTTGGAAGTTACTTGTCCTTTCCTGTTGGTTTCACATGTTTATGAGCAGCTGCTGCAGTTTGAGCCCTGGTGGACTTGGGAGCATTGGAAAGCTGCAGGGCATCACTGAAAATAGGTTTAGGCAGCTCTGTGGAGAACCCTGGAGCTGGAGAGTGAGGGCTGATTGCTTTACTGGCATAGCCTCCCTAAATAAACTTTTTTTTTCTTTCCATCTCCTGGTCCTAACTATGCTTCCCAGGAGTCCCTCAGGATGCTCACTGGTGACAGGCAGGCACGTCCAGCCTGAATGTGCTGCCCCCAGAGCACTGGCACAGCCCAGAGTCCTTTGGCAAACTCAGCTCTGCTGTTCACTGTTGTTTTCTTTTCCTGCGAAGGTTTACTGTGAATCTTAATAACTTGCCTGACACAGAGGAGGATTCTCAGTCTTTCTTCCCCAAGTTAATGTCAGCATGCCTGTTAATATCAGATAAGCTCAACTTCAAATCAAGTGTTTTTCCAAGCTAAAACAAACCAAAAGATTTCAAAGGCATTTCATGCAGGTTTATAGGAGAAAATCCTTTCTGTACCTGCCTCTCAGTGTTTAAATCCTTCACCCATTCCCTAATCCATCTTCTTATTTTATGATATGAAACAAAAAGCACTAGAGCAGGTTTTTCCTTATCTCTCACCTCCCTTTTCTTCAACCCACAGCAAAACAACAAGGATAGCACAAAGAAATATTTTTCATTCATTTTGTAATTTTGCTTCAAACACATGATGCACTTTTCTGAGAGCACAAGATATCTCTGATGTGAATGGGTTAAGATGAAGGAAAGAAAGAAATCAAAATCTGAGATAGCATGAGGGAAAGAAAGACATGAAGTGTAACTGAAAGGAACTACCGGCCAAAAGCATGTTACTCATTAACCACCAAGTTCAGTAAAGATTTGTCCTTTCGGTAGTTGCAAAAATCAGGTCAAGTTCTGTGTTCTTTAATCTGCCTCAGCCGCTCAGTCACCACCAGCTTCATACAGTACTGGTGGTGTCCTTATCAAGGTGTACTGACTTATTCTGAGATTTTAAGTTCTTTTGTTCTGTTTCGTGAGGCAGATATATTTCAGATGGGCCCACAGAGACAAAAATTCAAGAAAACCCTAAAATGTTCATTTTTAAAAGGTTAAAACAGCACTCTAGTAGTACAGCACATTTTAAATAGTTTCTAGGATTGATCTAAAATGCTCGGGCAGGGGTTATTAGCAGTAGTGACTGGGCTGTGCTTCGACAAGAACTTTCTCATGGATCACTGCTTAGTTACTACTTAATGATTTCATCCATGATTACACACAAAACCATTGCTAAAAACACTGGTATTGACACAAATGCCTGTGGAATGGCAAACAGGAATGAAGCAGAACAGACAGCTATTTTAATTAATGAAAAAATATACAGAGCCTTGTGTGGGAAACAAAGCCAGCTGTTGAAGGAGACATGGGAACGTGAGACTTCCCGGTAAGGCTGTACCTTCCATGCTGCCCAGGCTGCCTCATCCAAGCACTCTTCTGCATCTCCCAGGCTCTGGGTTTTGCAATGCAGGGACACAGCTTCAGAGGATCACCATTTCAGATTAGACTACGAAGAGCTCAGAAGAGCAATTTCTGAAAAATGAAAAATTGGATTTGAGCCCACCACACTGGCTGGAAGTGAATCTTTTGCTTCCCCAGAAAGTGTCTGAGCACCAGTCTGTTCCAGAAGAGGAAGGTACTTTCTCCTCCAGCTTTAACTTGTGGCCCTTTCTTTAGGGTCCCAAGTCAGAAAGATGCTGAGTCAGAAAGGCCAAATATCTCCTCTTAAAGAGGTGGCACTGACTAAAAGGAGAACATTGATTGTGCTTTTAAACCTAATATCAGTAAGGATAACCATTAAAGTCTGTATTTATCCACATACTTACAAGCTGGCTTGAAAGAGAACACAGAGGAATGATACAGCAATTCAAAAGCCAGAGAAAACACTTGCAGAATGACTTTGCATCCAGCTACCAGCAAGGAAACCAATGTACATTGACTATAATGGCTATCTTTGCAAACAGAGGGTGCTGCATATCAGACGACTGCTTAAAAACTAGTAGCTCCTTTTAGCTATGTGCTCTGGCAGTTTATAAAAGTAGGTGTAATGTTCTAAACTACAAGATACAACGTAGTTTTTCCAGGACACTAGCGCTACTATTGCTGTGAAATTTTCATGCCTGTTCTGCTCTACAACCCTTTTTTGAGCAACGTTAATAACCTCCTCTTTGCTACTTGGATGGGTTTGAATTTAGTAGGTGAAGTTTTTCCATTCATAATTTTTCAGGAAGGACTTTTACTTGTTTGAAGCGGCCGATGGTGCCCCATAGCTTACTCTCACGGACATTTAATGGTAACATGAGCTGATGTATATGCAATACTTTCTGAGGTTTTCCTGATGTGTGCCACAGAAGCACAGAGAACATTTTTTAGATGGCAAAATGTGGCCACTTTGCCTTAGACCAGCACTCTGCTAGCCCTAAATAACTCTCATGAAGCCTTTTGTCTTTTCTTCTGACACCAGCATGCTGTTGTTTTTATCCACATTTTCTGCCAAATTGCTTTCAGGAAATATGAGTGTCTGTATCTTGTGACACCCTCCAGTTTCACACAAACTGAATCATGCTGTACAGTTCAGCTGAGTAATAAAATATAATCTGATTGGCAGGAGGTATTAAAGCAGGCCACATCATTACAGATCCTCTTTTAACCCAGTTAAACAAGTTGCTCCTGAGAAGTTATTTATTCTAGCTGTCAACATCTTGTTGTTGAGATGACAGCGATCAAATCTCTGTTAGATCCTAATCTTATTCTTCTTACTCCACCTTCAAGTATCTGAGAGCCTCATATAAGCAATATCACTTTTTGTCAGCAAAATGATTTGTTTGACACTGATCATTTGCTGAAAGCTACAACAATGTGTTTTTTTAATACCTACAACAATTATTAGCACGAGATAGGGATGGAATAAATAGCAGGCAATAGTGAATCATGTTAAAAGTCTGAATTGTTGCTGTGTCGAGCACATTGATCCATATGCAAAACAAGAAGGTATTTCACAATTACAGAAACTTAGCCATGCATTCCCAGGTGCACAGATGTCACAGCAGCAAATTATCAGTGAGAGACTGATGCTCTCCTAGTGTCCTGGGGACATCTCACTAGCAGAGTGCCAGACCCATCTCAGTTATGAAGTTATGAGAGTTCTTTTATTATGACTCTTGATGCTAGGAATTGGGAAGGAAAAGCTATATATTATCTGCCAGGCAGACTCCACCTCAACTTGAACAGTTCTCTGACTTGGGAAACTCTAGCCCCTAAATGATGCATTCTGTCCTGATTTTAACTTTTCCAGTCCCCCAGACCTAAGAACTCCTGCAACTCTGTCATGCCATACATTATACTGAACAGTGAAATTCCTTGTAAATTCCTTGCCTGTATTTGCAGACTACTTTACAAGAATGTTTTAAAATATAATTAAAGCTTGAAAAATATCTAGAATTTTCCTGAACATAAAGTTTAGAATGTTAATTGGAATATGGGATTTTTTTTTTAATTTTTGGAAGCTTAATATTTTCATCTTGTGACACATTTGAAATAAAGCCACCTACTGAGTTCAAAATTATTCATTTAATATGTTAACTGTCTTTTGGCCATTTGTGAATGCTAGCAGATCTCATTCCTTCAAATGAGTCTGAAAGCAAGTTCATTTTCAAATATGGTAATATTAAAGGTATTCCTGATTTTCATCTGAAATCACTAAGACATGTTCTTCTAGTGAAAAAGTTTTAAACTCAATGCACAGTATATTTGTGTCAGAATGGATCCAGCTGGTGTTTTTGAAGGTGTTCACAAAAGTGTGAAAATATTGTGCCTGGTGGACAGCCTAATCAGCCCTGCTTCTGATTGACTGGGCAGGAGTGTTGACCTGCAGGGGGGCCAGCAGGCTCTGCAGAGGGATCTGGACAGGCTGGACCGATGGGCCAAGGCCAGGTGCACAAATTTCAACAAGACCAAGTGCTGGGTCCTGCCTGTTAAAAACAGACTATTAAGGTTGGCTTTTGCATGTGAAGACTGGTTGATGAGATGAGTTTTAATTGATGGGTGTTGTTAATGGTTGTTCTTGTTTAATGAATTTGTTGTGGGTTATGAGATGTTTTGAACCAGTACTATCTCCATTTTATATTTCATGTATTATCAATCTGACAAGGAGACTTGGAACTTTTGGAAGTCCGGTGATGTAACTGAAGGAGGAGTTCGTGTGGGGTTTAGGCTCAGGGGAGTGAAAGCAAGGAGATTATTGGATGGGGAACGAGCCTATGGCAAGACCCTGGACAACGGGATACAATCAACGAGTCAACTAAAAAACCTGACCCAATCTCCAGCCAATCATCTCAGACTAGAGGGAGAGCATAGGGGAGGTGACGGGCGGGGTTTGCGGCATATAAAATGTACCGACACAGCCCACGAGGTTGTCTGGCTCCAGGCTATCTGAGCCACACACTTCACTTTGTGCACGACAAGCAGCTCATTCCAAGCCTCTTATCGTTGTGTTAACGATGTTAATGAGTTAATAAATTCTTCACAATTGAAACCTTGAGAGGGTCTTTCTCACACTGCCCTTCAGTCACAGCAAGCCTAGGAAGCACTACAGGCTGGGGGAAATGTCTCGAAAGTTGCCTGGCAGCAAAGGACCCAGAGGTGCTGGTCAACAGCAGCTGAACCTGAGCCAGCTCTGCCCACATGGCCAAGAAAGCCAGTCCTGGCCTGTATCAGACACAGCGTGGCCAGCAGGACCAGGGCAGGGATTGTCCCCTGTACTGAGCACTGCTGAGGCCACACCTCGAGTGCTGTGTCCCGTTCTGGGCCCCTCACTGCTGGAAGGACATTGAGGGTCTGGAGCGAGTCCAGAAAAGGACAGTGGAGCTGGTGAAGGGTCTGGAGCACAAGCCTGGTGAGGAGCAGCTGAGGGAGCTGAGGGTGGCTAGTCTGGGCAAAATGAGTCTCGGGGGAGAATTTATGGCTCTCTGCAACAACAACCTGCTGCAATCCTGAAAGGACATTGTAGTCGGGTGGGGTCAGTCTCTTCTCATGGGTAACAAGTGACAGGGGAAATGGCCTTAAGTTGCACCAAGGGAGGTTCAGATTAAATATTACGAAAAATGTTTTCGCTGAAAGGGTTATCATGCACAGAAACAGACTGCCCAGGGGAGCATTTGAGTTACCATCCCTGGGGTATTTAAAAGACCTGTAGATGTGGCACTGAGGGACATGGTTTAGTGGTGGGCCTGGCAGTGCTGGCTTAACAGGTGGAGTCGATTTTAAAAGTCTTTTCCAACCTAACAATTCTGTGATTCTATTCTTATTATGCTGATTCATTGCTTTTATTTTGGGATCTTATATTTTGGAGACTAGCATTTTCGTGCACAAAAGGAAGATATGTTATTATCTGACTCCCTTTGCATAGGTTGGCTTTCTGCAGTTATTTTAATGTATTTCATATATATGCATGAAAAAAATCTGTATCACACCTCATCATCCCTCGTATCTCCTCCTCAATACAGCAAAGAGTCTTATGTTTTTAACATTATTTTTTCCTTCTCATCAATGAATCAATTTGGCTTCATATTTTGATATAGTTATTTATGAAAGCAAAAACCCTTGAAATTCCTGCTAAAACATTGAATTCTACATGTTGCTTGCTGACTTTCTTTTCAATTCCATTGCAGCTTTTCTATAATTTTAAAAATTAGTACTTCTACATTGTTTTATACGCAGAAAAAGAGGAAAAGCTTCATTTTTTCCCCATATGATTTTTTTGAGAAATATATTGATTTTTTTCATTGTTGGAACTTTTGGAGGTTTTCATGGTGTGTATCTATTTCTGGCATTTCTGCAGAAATTTCTACATTTCAGAGAAATACATTCGTGCATAAATGGGTGGAGACATTGAGATAGAAAGCTGGTTGTAAGAAGCTGTAGAATTTTTTTATAATTCTCTAAAAGCGAAATTACTAATAAAGGTTATTTCCCATGGATTTTTCTTACATTTGAATTTTGTAATGTCCAGTAATGCTCAAATCTAGATACACTACTTTGCTGAAGACTTCCTCAAAGCTGTGAAGCAGGCACAAGGGGAGCTGCCCAATTACTCCTACTGGGGGGAGTCACTGTGCTCCAGAAATGCATGCCCCAGAGAGGAAACAAAATTCTGGACCTCTCAGTGAGATAATGGGCTGGTTTGAGACAGTGGACTGGTTCAAAATGTGTGTTAAACATTATCCCTCCACAGCAAAGGGTTTGACTGATTGTGACAAGAGCTCTCCAGATGGGAATTTCAGGCAGTGATGGAGATTCTCTCCAGGCAACAATTTGAGTGCTAAAATGTGTTGATTAGTATCCTGACTGGAATGTCCTAAAGATGCCCAGGCTGTTTCTGGTCTAGAACTGATATGTGTGCGTAGATAAGACACTTGTTAATAATTGAAACTGTTACTGCAGCTACGGAAATGTTTGCATAACCCATTTTTTAATCTGTAGTTAAGATATTTCAGAGTTGCTTTATATGTAGTTAATTATGTACTGGAGGTGGTCCTGTAGGACCATGAGCCAACCAGGTTAGAACTGAGCAGAGCAGCAGCTCTGGGAATGTCAACCCAGCCGAAGACACTGCAGCAAAGACTCCTCCAGCAAAGAAAGACTCCTGTCACCACCAGACAGCAACTGGCAGTCATGTTTGAGGGATCTGATTCCCTATGAAATTGTGTGGTATGCCAACAAACTTCCTGGTCATGCGTATGTAAAAGCCAGAAAGTCAGGATCTCTGACCTTGTGAATTTTCCTTCTTTTTTCTTTAGTGTCATTTGACTTTAACATATTGCCAAATACTCTGCTCTACTAGGTTATATGGTAGTCATTCAAATATTTTTATGGCTAGTAGGGACTAGAGCATTGAATCTGTCATTCTTCCATCCTCTGGGTGAATGCTCTGGTGGATAGGTTCTGTGAAAGCTGAGTACTTTCTTTTTCTCTGATCATGTTTCCAAGCAAAAGTAATTCTTTGTAAGTTGTGACCTCAGAAAATTTATTTTAACTCCCAGATATGATTAGATGGAAATAGGTGCCAAGTGTTTAAGACCAAACTCCCTCATTGGATTAAGCTTCATAAATTCTAAGTTGTGATTTAGCAGTCAAGTGTCTTTTATTTAGTGTTACACTTCTAATCTGAGTAATTTAAATTCCTTCTACTATAAATAAAAACCACAACTCAATTGTACTAAATCCAATAAATGTTCCTATTTCTCACCATTGATTACAAAGACATCTTCGGGTAGCTAGGTTAGATGCTAGTATTTGCTTTGCAGATATTGAAAATTAGGCAAAATTTGCTCACAAGGGTCCAAGGCTGGTTCAGGAAAAGCATTGCAAGCAGGTGAAGGAAGATGCTCCTCCCTCTCTACTCAGCCCTGCTGAGACACCTCTGCACAGCTGTGTCTAGTTCTGGGCTCCCCAGGGCGAGAGGGACATGGACACACTTCAGAGAGTCCAGAGAACAGTAATGTTGAAGAGGCTGAACCATCTGACATGTGAGGAGAGGCTGAGAGAGATGGGGCTGTGCAGCCTGGAGAAGACAAGGGTCTGGGGGGACATTATCCAAGAGTATATAAATATAGTTCTATAGTATATCCAAGTGTATGTAAATAGCTGAAGGGAAGGAGTAACGAAGTTTAGAAGACTGAGCTAGAGTCCTCCCAGTGGACCTCAGTGACAGGACAAGGGGCAATAGGCACAAACAGAAATACAAGAAATTCTGCTTAAACAGAAGAAAAAATTCATTTTTATTCTGCAGGTAGTCAAACACCGGCACAGGCTGCCCAGATAGGTATGTATTCTTCATCGTTAGAGATACTCAAAATCTGACTTAACATGGCTCTGAGCAACCTGCTGTAATTGACCCTGCTCTGAGCAGGAGGTTGGACTAGTCCATCTCCAGAGGTGCCTCCCCATAATTCTGTGATTCTGTGGAAATTATTCCAATTCATTGCATCTATGTTTAGTCCAGTAAACTTTCTTACATCATATTTTGTTTCTTTTCATATTTTTTCCATCATCTTAAGAAACGTGCCACATCTCTAGCATAACATTTCAAGAAATCTTTCTAACTTCCAAGATTTTATTATCATCTCAAATTGACCTTCCCATAAAAATTCTCATAAATAATGAACCTGAAAAAATTGCCTAATATTTAAGAAATTTACCTCATACCACAAAAAAAAATAAAACCACAAAAGAGCCCCCAAAAACAAAAACAAAGCAAAAAAAACCCCCAAACATTTGGACTTTTGTTTGAAAATCTAATGTATCTAAATACAAGTGTCTTGTATCTGAGTATACAAGTTAATCTTTTATTGTCTTTGTACAGGGCTGTATCTTGAAACCCTTGCTCAGGTAACAGAAATTATCTCTAACTAAAGATCAAGAGGAAAGTACTTTGAAGATATATTACTACATTATGTAAATTTGAAAAATTTACTGTGCATTTGGAGCATGAATTTCATACTGTGACCTAATTCTTGCCTACAAGTACACCATGAACACACAGAAAAAATGTAAAGATTATCTTTTGATCTCCAACTCTGTCTAATTAGGACAAAAGGCTTGTTTTCAATAATAAAAACAAAACATTCCATAGGAGAAAATTGGGATTTGTTTTATTTTTGTATGTGAAGTTAAACCTTTAGAACAGTCCTGCACAAAAGTTAAAATCATAGAATCGCAGAATGATTTGGGTTGGGAGGGATCATCTAGTTCCAACATCCTGTCATGGGCACAGACACCTTTCACTAGACCACGTAGCTCAAATCCCCATCCAACCTGGCCTTGAACACTTCGAGGGATGGAGTAGCCACTTTCCAGACAACCTGTTCCAGTGTGTCACCAGCCTCACAGTAAAGAATTTCTTCCTAATATTGGGATGATTGAAGACCCCCATGAGGTCCAAGGTTTCTGAATGCAAGGCTGTTCTAATTTGTCTCACCTGCTCGGTCTCATCTGCTTTGTCTTCCAGGTCACATGGGCTGTAGGAGACTCCCACTATAATGTCACCAGTCCCTTCCCTCCCTTTAATCCAGAGCCACTTCTCTCCATCCCCAGGCCGAGCTCCATGATCTCCACCTGGTCATTGACACAGAGGCCGACACCCCCCCCTTGTCTCCCTCCCTATCCATCCATTCCAATACTGTGGTCATAGGAGCCATCACACCACATCTCCATGATGTCAGGGAGACTGTGGCCCTGCAGACATGTGCATGGCTCTAACTCCTCTTGGTTATTCCACATGCTGTGAGCATTTGCATAGAGGCATTTAAGTTGCCCCCCCCACCCCGCTCCCCCCCCCGTTGAAGGTGACTTACTGGCTGGAGTGGCTGGAATTCCTTTGTGCTGCTTTTCAGGTGCTCTCCTGATGATGATCTGTGAAGTTAATGTGAAGGTAAACCTCTAGAATAGTACTGCACAAAAGTTAAAATCATAGAATCGCAGAATGACTTGGGTTGGGAGGGATCATCTAGTTCCAACATCCTGTCATGGGCATGGACACCTTTCACTAGACCACATTGCTCAAATCCCCATCCAACCTGGCCTTGGACACTTTGAGGGATGGAGTAGCCACTTTCCAGACAACCTGGAATTCCAGACAGCCTGCAGAGAGGTCACCTGCTCCTGGCTGTATCATGATGCCCATGTGAAACAACACATAACAGCAGCAGATAACAGTCAGTGGACTGTAAGAGGCTTGGCAGTCTCTTGGTGGCATTCCTGATACAAACACCTGCTAAGGACCTCACCTCTCTGGAGCATGCATCAGGTCAGCAAATGGGTGCTCCATAACTCTCAGAAGAGAGTCACTTCCTACTATCACTCTGCACCTCTTCTTAGCTGCTCTGGTTGTTACACAGGGAGCAGATTGGGCTGCCTTTGCTCCGGCATCTCTCCTGATGTGTGGGAAATTAAAATCAGATTTGCTATGTCAAAAGACTCTCAGAACAGCATCTTTGTTATATTATACTAAATGGAAGATGAAAAAGCAATATTCCTAGTGCTAGAAAAATAGGGCTTAGAGCTTCTGTCTTTGAACCACAGCAAAGTATTTGACTGAAATTCCAGTGAAGCAAATAACGCATCAATAATGTTTGCAATGCCTCCTTAGGTTACATATGCAAAACAAACAAGAGGTTTACTTAACGTCGGCATAACTATTCCCCCTATTAGTTTTGATCAATTGCTTTGTGGTCATGTTCATTAGACAGCCTAATCTGAACTGCAATTAGATTTTATCCTTTTAAAAGACAAAGCAGAATCCCAAGTCATTAATTAAAGGGTCTGACTACAGTTGGTTACAAGATGGATGTTGCATACCCTTTAGTGATGACTCAACTTGGCAAAACAGAACACTTTAGTTTTAAGTGGCAAATACACCAGCACTAATTGAATGCAAGCTTTTGCTCTGGTACAGTTGGAGAAAAGGAAATAATTTCATGTGTGGATTCTTGAAGACATGAAATGCTAATGAGGGTCATGTGAATAAGCTAGATTTACACTGGGCAAACTGCAAGTATGGGGAAAACATTTGAAATAGGGGAGAGTGATTAATATACAATCCTGAACTACTTATTGGTTGTTTTATTTCTCTCAGAAACTGAAAAACCTTTAATATTTCATTTACAGACCCACTGTATCTAATGCTGCAGTATCCCAATGGCAAAAACCAATTTATGGTACCTAAGAAATAAAAAAACTCACTACGTTCTTACTGATTGCACCCCATGGGTATTCCCCAGTCCTTGCTTTGTGCTGCTCCCTCTTGCTATTCAAAGTGTAGGATATTCCCCTTCCAGATATTAATAAGTCCATATTCTTGGTCCCTCTCCTCCTAAAACCAGAAAAAGCCTTACAAGAATTGCAGGTCTTTAAGATCTGAAGTCATTTGGGCAGACAATAAGCTGCACTCAGCCATTCACAAGCCCATGTTACACCAACGCTCCAGGTTTATATCTCTGCTTCTCCAAAGACTTCCTGTATGACCACGAATAAATCAGTGGCATTTAAACCAATTTTGAAGGCAGGTAAAACGTGGTACTTCTAATGTATAAGACTCAGGCTTTTTGGTTAAAATGGCAATATTTCTCGAAGTCCCAGGGGTCCTGCAAGGCCCTCGGTATTTGTGGTAATTGAGGAGAAGCACGCAATGTGAGGTTGGAGATAGAAGTGAAATTCAGATGCAGTAACTAAAGTTTTAAAGGAATTTTTAAGCAATTTTTTTAATTGAAAAGAAAGAAAGTCAGAATTTTTTTAAATGCAGGATTCACTGAGGCTATCATCTGGTCCCTGTTTGGATGTCTTTCCCTTTCCATGAGTTTTGAGTAACAGGATTATTATCCAAACACTTTAAAAAAAGAAGGAAAAGCTGCTCACTGCTAGTGATGGAAAAAATATAATGCAGACCTTGGCAATAAGGGCCTGCAGCTGTACCAGTCATCTCAGCATGTAGCCAGAGTTGCTAACTCAGCTTTAAGAGAGCCAAAGCACACAGAGAGGCTTTTTTTTTTTAATTAGTTTATGGTCCATTATTAATAGGAAACCCACTGAAAATAAAAATACAAATTGTAGACAAACACAAAAGCCTATTTTTAGTCTGTGAGATATGAGAAGAAGGTACATTGCCACCACAGGAGGTTATCTTCCATTTCTCTGAAGTTTTCATCAGAAGTTTACCTCCACAGCTGTCTGCTGCATACTGTCTGCCAAAAATGCTCCCTGACACCACCAAGTGCCCTTGCACTAGGCTGAGGGGATGGCAAAGAGAAGTCTTGCAGTAAACTTGAGGAAGGTTGTCTGGCATACGTGTCCCTAGGAGGAGACTGAAAAAGAAAAAAGAGCTGGGTTCTCCCACAAGAGCCAAACAGAGCAAAAAATAAGGAAAATATGGGAACACCATCAAGAAAAGCAACAAAACCAAATACAAAATTGAAAGATCATAGCAAAGACAGGCTTTACCTCAAAGCAGCAGTACTAGCACAGGGAGTCAGAATTTAATAATTTTTTTTCTGCTTTTAATCATTTTCATGTAGATAATCACAGGCCTCGGAAAAAAGCCTAGATATCAAACCTCTGGTTTATCTCTTTCTGATAGTGAGCAAAATGCTGAGCTGAAAGCACAAAGGTAAACTATCATCTTCATCAGGTTGTCTTCAGCAGACAACTGGAAGGGAAAATTATGCCCAGGCTTGTATGTGATACATCATTCAACGTTAGAGACACTTTGAGTAAATTCATCCACGAAAAGGAGAGAAAAGGAGGAAATGTTGCTATTTTTCCTGGCTGTGGGGAATTTGCTACAGAATAAGTTGTTAATTTATTGATAAAGAGCTTTCTTGCTGAAACATGTTTAAAGCAAAATATGGGAAAAGGTCTATAATTTAACCTATTAAAAGAAAAGGATATTTACATAAAGAGCACAAAACGTCCAGTGTTACTATTTCAAGAAAAGAACATGTTGGATTTTCAGTTCGAAATTACTTTTACACTGACATTTCAGTTACTTAAAACATAGAAGTTGGAAGCAAAATTAAATATTTGAAACTATAGAAATGACAATTTCATCCATGTTACTGCTTCATGAAAATTCTCAATATTTTGATTTCTGATATTTGTATGGTTTAACTTTTCAACATTTCTGAATCTCTTTAGTACAAAAATACAATTTCTCCTCTTTATTAATTACCTCTTTTTGAATGGAATAATGAAGACACTTAAAGAGGTGCTTTGCCTGTGATTAAATAAATTCCTTAGAGGAACTACATCTAACCTAAAAAGTAAGAAAATTATGCATTTGATTGAATATTCATGGCATTGAATGAGCATTTCCCCATTGACTTAAGTGACTTATATTTCTAGTACAACATGAAGGGCTTCCCTTTCAGAAATGCAGATGTATTATCTCATGTTAAAACACTTATAGGCAAGCAAATGCGAACTCTCCCACTGATCTTGTGTAGAGATTGTCCTCCCAGTCTTGCACACTTTTACGCAGATTGGAAGATGACATGCAGATTTGTGTGCCTATCATGCACCTATATGGAAAATAACATAAAATATTTATATGTTTTTGGCTGCAGCTTCAAAGCCTCTCTGAAAAGGAACACCAAAAAAACCCCAGAGATTGGTAGAAGCCTAGATTTGTTTGGGGTTTTTTGATATATTGCTGCCTACTTGCTCATTAGACAACCTCCCTCTTTCTAATTTATCACTTTAACATCAGATTCAGCACAAAGAACCAGCCTGCAAAAGGTAAAAAAAATAATTATAAATTCTACTGACCAGTTCACATTAGTGAGTGCTGGCAACACTAAGGTGTTTCTATTTATCACCATTTGCTTCGATGGGGCACCATTCATTTCATTTATCATTTGATTCTTTTCAATTATTCCTTCTTGGGAAGAAGTAGAATCAGCATTATCTAGTCAGGATTGTGTTTGCCCAACAGGTTTTGTAAAGTCAACTAAAAGAAAACAGTCACTAGATACTTGTGCCTTGGATCTAGAGTTTTCCTTCAGTATCTGCCTATTTTGTGATTTAAAAATGCATTTGGGTTTTTTAGTATTACATGAAGCCAACATAGATTTAGGCATTTAAGCTTGAAAGAAGGTAAGAAAATTATATAACTTTTTTTAAAATCCAAATTCAGAGTAATACACTTCTGTCTGGAATAACAGCCAATTTGAAAACCTATCAAGGAACATTGCTGTATACCTTACAGTTTGGGTTAAGGTTATGGGGGGTAGGAGGATCAGTTAGGATTGTGTTGTTTGGGGTTTTTTTCCTCAATTTTGGAAGCATTGGGAATCCTCAGTAAAGATATGGAACACATGATTCTAAGAATTAAATAAAAATTCAAAAATTAGCTCTAGTATTGCACAACCTGCTTAGGTGCACTGAGTCAATATGAGTAATAAGTCTGTGCCACCTCTCACACCTCTTCTTCCCCTACCATCATCTTCCCTAAGAAAATACTGAGAAAGCTGCATATATCCAAAGGACAGTTTAGTTCAGGGAGGGCTTCTGGACTGTAAATCCCAGAGCAGTTCTCTCAACGTTTCTGCATAAGTCCCCACCAGCCTGCTGGATATGTTGGGCATCGTGACTTTAATCCTAACCTCCAGTTTGCCCTGAGAGTTGCACTGCTGGATCCTGATCTATTAGGCAATAGCAACCCTCTCTTGTATCAGCACCCGTCCCTCAGCCCCCTCATGAATTTGAGCCTTACTCTTTAAGTACCAGAAGATGTAATATGGTGAATAAATACAAAAGTGGTGTCCAGGAGAACGAGGTGACAGTCAAAAGTCAGGTGTAAATTTATAAGTGTGAGTTAATACATTGCTAATGAGCTGCTTCTACTTTCAGTGACAAATTTCTCTCTTACTTCTGGATTTTTTGTGACTCTGGGCTTCTCTTGCCACAGTCCTGGGCATTTGAATGTTTAAGAACGTTGAAAAGGAGGAGATCTTCCCTTGAGAGTTGGTGCAGACACCAAGGAAACAGTATGTGTGAGGGTCCAGAACAAATTTGGCTAAAGCAACAGGGACAGGACTAGTCTCACAGTGTTTGAATTATTACACTTGGAGGAAGAGGATTCTAACTTATATGAAACTTTAATTGTTTTTCTTTCAAATTTTTCCTTTGGCCCTTTACAGGAGATGGTCAAGTTCTATCTGGATGCCATTTTCAGATTGCCAGTTAATTACTTGGCAATTCCTGCAATTAAAAGCTTCTCTGTGTTTCACATATGAAAATGATGACAAGAACACTGAGAGGTTTACTGGAGGATTTGAGAGCCACAGAAGAGGAGCAATGTGTTTAACACTGCCTCATGAGACACGTGCCATGCCTTAAGATTCACAAACCTCCGATTTTCTACAGGTACCAAAGGGAGAAGGGAAAAAAAAAACACATTTAATTTTCAGAAATAAAAGCAATCTTCAACAGCTTTTTAAAGAAGGAATTGCACAAAGATATTCCTAAAGTAAGCAGCCCATAAATATTCATGCACCATCATGACAGTCACACAGTCCCACCAAAAAACTCTGTGCCAGAAATCCTCTGGAAGATAAGGCTGGTCCTGTTTGGCTCCAGAACTCCTGCCTGTGACAAAACACCAACCAAATTCACGGAAAATAGTATCACATGCATCCTCAACCTCTTTAAATAGTAGGAAAGTGTTGTGATTAGAGGTCAGGAATGTATCTACCTCTGTGTTTGGTGTTTGCAAAACAGGGACTCACGGGGGCACAGCAGGGCAACTGGCCCTCCATCTGTTGTGCAGAGCTATTTTTTTTTCTGCAAGGTATACAAGAAATAACCAACATTTCATTAGGAAAGAATAATTTGACCTTCACTTTAAAATATGCCTTAGTTTGCCTAAGAAGCTACAGCTTGAGGTCCCCAGCCTCACCAACCAGTAGTACTGAAAAGGTGAAATAGTCACAAAAAACCCCTAGTTTGTGCGCTACCATAAACATCTTGAAGGATCCCACAGAACCTACAGGCTCTGAGTTTTATTCCCATCTCTTACATGGTGTGTCCCTAAGCTATAGGAGTGATGTCATACCCAAAGTTCTTGACATATTCTGGGCCTTGCAATACATGGAGAACAGGGATGATTTATACAATAAATAGGATACGGCATCAAGTTCCCCTTTGCGTGTTGGTTTGAAGGCTTGGAAAGGGAGATTCAAGTGCTTTTATGTTCAGAACATAGCTGTTCGGTGATTTTTACAGAAGTCTCTAATAATTTATAATCAAACTTAGGTGTTCCCACCTTATATGCTGCCCAGTCTTTATCTGCAACATTCTATAAGGATTTGCAGAATTTTGGGACAGCTTCCTTCCCAGGGAGACACGAGCTCTGCCCCAGTCCCACCCTTACACCACTCCAGGTCACCACTCAGCTCACCACCAGCTCACTCTCTCTGCCTGAAACCTTTGATGCAATGTTTCCAACAAAAAACAATATTACCCAATTGTTTGGTCAAAACTCCCATGCTCTTGGCAGTGAGGAGAAGGTTAAGGAAAGGGAGGAGGAAGAGGCAGACAGGTATGGAGAAAAGGTATAGGGATTTTTGTTGATTATACCTGCTAGACTTTCTGAGGTACCTGGATAGAATTGTCGTACAAGCCGTGATTGTGTTAGACAGATTCTATACGTTGAGTCTGTGAAAGGGCACAATCTGCCAGACATTCCCCACCACAGGAAGTGAACATGCTTCTGACTGAAGTTTTCTTCATAAATACTTTCCTTCTCCAAAGGGCAGCATCTGGACTTTAGAGTGCTATCATAAAGCCTATATTTTGGGGTGCAAGATGTACAACATAGGAGTAGTTCAGACAGTAAACCTGGAAGGTTATTAGACATCAGGAAAAATACCAAAGGAAAGAACAAGTGCAATTAATAAAACATAAAACATTTGCTCCATAAAAATCTAGAATATCATCATTACTGCTTCAAATTAGTTGAAGAGTAATTATCCCCAAGATGTTCCAGCGCCTTCTACATCTTTCTTGCAAAAGTCTGACAAAACAGGAAGGAGCTGGCGAAGATAAGAATATAAAACTCTGTTGGATTAATAAGGGAAGAAGAATTAAAATAAATTCTTTTAAGTGGAATGACAATACAAACAAAATTAGCTCTAGTTATCTGTGTTGTGAATGTGCACATGCAAGTATCTGAACTGCAGTGAAGGTGACCTTGCACAGTCTCATCTGATAGAAAAGCAGATTAAAATTCCTATTTATCTCAACTATTGTCATTACTACTTTCAATAAACAATACAAACCTAGTGGAAGAGTCCAGCTGATTGTTTACGTGAGTAAATGCTTGATTTGCTGAAATTGTGCTACCTTTTGTGCTGAGGTGATTTAGACAAAGAATTTATTGAACATTTTTAGGGACATAGGAATGCTTTATGAACAGGGTGGAAAAAGTCCTTATGAAGCTTTACTTTAAAGAAGGTCTTCTCATGAGATTTGTAACATGGGATTCAATATCATAAATATTTCCACCATTTATCTGTGATAAGGAATAAAGAACATCACTATATCCCAGTGGTGTAGAGGCAGCAGAAAATTCAAGGTTAAGATTGTCTTTGAGGCATATTCCTCCCCTGGCTAGACCAGGTGAGACTTACTGAAGACAGCAAATGTGTGCCCCACAGAGGGGCTAAGGTGGTGAACTTTACAACCCTTCAGTGCACTGAGTAAGTGCAGGTCAGGTACAGCACAGAAGCACATTTCTCTTCCTTGCAAAAAAAAAGGAGCGGGGGAGGAGAATGTGCTGAGAGTGTATGGAGAAAGTGAAAGGAAATAATGATGGGCTGCTGGATGCCCTTCCTTCCCACCAGATCCTGAGAAGAACAATAGTGTGCTCTGCACTGTGCTAAAACATGACATTTAGACTTAAGCACTTTAAACAGTCCCCTGGGCTATGCTGAGGGTGCAGAACAGCTGTATGTATAATTAAATAAAGCTAATTACAATAAATTAACTAGAAAATCAGTCACAGCTTTTATTCCTAAAAGTTCTGTTGTTCTTGCCAGACTTGAAACTGCTGCAGGGCAAGATGTTGGGCCACCACAGATTGTCAGCTATCTAGTCACTTAGTTTTCTTTTTAAAACAAAAATTGTAACTGGAAAATGTTGGAGTAATGGGTAGGTTCTTCATGTGTTCCAAATTTAGCAACTAGACAAGGCTACTGATCTCCCTGGGATAATTGTAGTGCTGAGGTACATGCCTTCTCTGTCTCTTGGCTACAGAAGACTGCTGAATGCTCAAGTTGGCACCAGAATATGGTGTGAATGTTTCTTTTGCCCATCTACCCAGCCATGCCTGCACAGTTCTACTCTAAAACTGTCACAGGTGCAAAAACTTTTGTTCTACCTCAGCTTTTAAACATAACACAGAGTCCAGTGAAAATGTAGTCCAGCTCCAGAAAGTCAGCAGAGTTATATAAATATGCTGTTGGTGAGTGCTGTTTGAGAGAAGGGTTTGCCTACCCATTTATTGAGATTCCTGTTTCAAGTTGTGCCAGGGGAAAAGAGGCAACCTGCCAGGAGCAAGCCTTATTCTATTGCAACTGGTGGGGAATGTAATGCAACAGATGAATGGTAGATAGCTAGGATTTACAGTGGTATCACTGCCTTGAGGATCAACTGCAGGGGGAACAACATACAGTATTGGTTCCAAAAGTTTTCTGAAGAAAATGTTGAGCAGAATTTGACTCCACCTGAGGGAATGTGTGAAGCACAAACCCCTGGAATCAGGGCAAAGACACCATGAAAATGTCACTGTAGCTTGCCAGAACATCTGCTGCTGTCCACTCTCAGAAACAGGGTAGGGGGCTGGGAGGATCTTTGATCTCACCTTATATGAGTGTGACGATTGCACAGTCTGCTCCTTCAGTGGCAGGATGTATTCAGGAAGGAACAAATTGTGGTTCAGCTGGCACACAGCAAAGAGAAGCCAAAGGCTGTAAAAATTCCTCCTGTGCCTCAGTACTGGATGCTGGAGTTAAAGACCAGATTGTGAGAGGGAGAGCGATCTTTCTTTGCAGAGTAATGACTTTACTTTGTGCAAAGAGAAAGGAATTACATTGGCAGAAGCTTTGATTTTGCCTTCTCCCCACAACAAGGCAGTTCCCTGTGCTGGCAAATATAAACTGCTCCATGCATCACTGCCTCAAAGTGCTCCCTCTTCTCCAAGCCTCTCTTGGAACAGTGCAAAAAATTCCCCTCCATTGCCCCAAATTGGGGCAAAACCTGGTGTGAGCCTCCAGCAGCAAAAATACCATTGAAAACTACATTTAATTCATCTGCTTTCACCTTATTGGATAAGAAGGGATGTCACCACAGTAGAGATTTTTAGAATAAAAATGAGTCAGTAACTATCTTTAAAGGACTCAGTTTAAGGGTAGGCGTAATGCAATCCACACAGGCTGTGAAGTTATTCTCATCAGGAGGCTTAAAGGAATGTTTCTGGGAACCAAGGTGAATTAAAGTTTGACCTTCTTTTTAAAATTGTCTTTCTCGACACTTTCACTTATATATATACACTTGTTTTCAGGTTTCAGGAATGAGCTGCATTGATCCTGTTTTTGGAGATCAGTCATAGTGGTAAACAGCAAGTCTCTGTGATTTATGACTGGGCTTGCTGATAGTACCTTAGAGATGTCTGAGCACCTGCAGCTGAAGATCCAGCTTTAGGAACCATGAATTGAAGCCTTTCAGGTATAGCTTTTCCAGTTGTGCTCATTTGCGAGATGAAAACAAATCAGATGAGACAGCAGTGATTATTATCGGTGATACTGATCACTGTTCAGACCATGAAAAACACATAATTCTGGTTTTATAACATTCTTCAACATCCCCTTCCCCCATGGCATCCTTCATCCCTCCTTTAATAAACACTAAAGGTAGAATTTCTTATAAAACCAATAATGAAGAACGAGTATCAGGAACTATAATGCATGTCATAGATTTGAAAAAAGTAGTAGAGAATTTTTTAGTTGGTAAAGTATTCACGCCAGTCAAAAGCAGTTTTGTTGGTGTATTGACTCACAACACGATTTCACACCAGCTACCCCAAAAACACAGCTACTATGTGTAAGTCCTAGTTAGTCATCCTAAATGTCAGCAATGCAAAACAAAACTGTATTTGTGAACACTAAGATTAATTAACGTGTTTGCTTGCCATTGTACTTGATGAAAACAAGGGCAGCATAGAACACACTCATGCCATAGCCATGCTCACACCACTATCTTTTCTTTCTGTCTGACACTGATGGATATATAGGCATCCTGTACTACAGATAAATCTGTCAGTCACAGGAAAGACTGAGTAGGGAAAGACCCTCCTTAAACTGCCAGCTTTAAATTCAGCCCTTTTCACTGCAAACTAAATGATACAAGAATAAACTTGGCTACACGGGGCTGGATATTGCCATGATATTGGTAGAAAAGGCTGTGGTGCACTGCAGCTTCACTTCTGGCTGCACAGCATGGAGCAGAGTGCTTAGGGGGAAGTCTACCGCCCTCTGAGCCACTGCTAAATCTGCCCTTTGGTGCTGATAGGAAAACATCAGAATGCCTGAGATTCATCAGCTGGTTTGCAACATTACTTCCTTTGACACGAACGCAGCAGCAGCAGTAGCAGCAGAAGTAGCAAACAACTCTGGGAAAAACCCTGCAGGTAAATGGCACATCTGTATTGATCAAGACCTACTTACAAAGGAATTGAAAACATGCCACTCTTTATTAGCAGTGATTGAAGGCACAGATTTTTATGACTAGGAGGAATCATTATGATTTGATAGTCTGATCTCCTGTACAACATGGGTCAGAGGAGTCCTCTGGCACAAGGCCGAAAGCCAGGTTTCTAGGGCATATTTTTTAGGAAATAAATGATAGCCTTATTTTTTCAAAAGTCTTTGAAAGAAGAACCATCTCAGTCCTTCATAATGTATTCCAATTACTAATCATACTGAGCAGTACTGTACTCTACTACTCTTCCCAATCTCTACCAATCAGTTCACAGACATTAAAACTTAACCAACTTTGGGCAACTTCAGTAGTGGTCTGCAGCTGTGCCAGTCACACTAGGTGCCTTTCACAGACAGTAGAACAAATAGAAACTTTAAGGGAGTGATTCATCTAACCTGTTTTAGACATCTCCTTTAGACTGAGATGAATTGTGCTTTACAATCCACTGAGAGTATTGCTTAGATCTGTATTGACACACAGAGCTTCTAGATGGACCGGCTCAGGTACAGACACCTATATTTAGCCAGATGAGTCCTACCATCATGCATGACTTCTTTCTGTTGAACAGTTTGGCCCTTCTCAGTTTGATACTTTTGGACTATAAGCAAACTGTCCCTTAGCCCTGCCCTTGTTAAGAGGAACAAAGAAGATCGCTTAGTATTTGACTTGTTTCCTAATACTAAAAAGATATTCTTACAGTCTTCAAATTTTCAGTTTCTTTCTTGGAGTGTGAACATCAGAACTAGAGATCTGATCATATATCAGGATGGTAAATATATCAGTAGTAGGAACAACAACATATGACTAGCTGTATTAGGTCAGTCCCAAGGTCCATCTAGATAAATGTCCTGTCTTTGACAGAGATGTGCAGTGGATGATTCAGGGAAAGTTTAAAATAGAAAAGAAGTGAGTGATATTTTCTGAACTCCTCTACCAGCCTCCAGCTTTATGACAAATACAGACACCTCTGTGCTCAGAAGTGCTCCATGAAAGGTACTTACAAGAATTTGTCTCATTAGCATAAGCTTTTGGTCTCCATAATCATAGAATCATTGCAAAGTTTGGGTTGGAAGGGACCTTAAAGAACTCACCTAGTTCCAGCCCTCCTGTCATGGGCAGGGACACCTTCCACTAGACCAGGTTGCTCAGACCCCCATCCAACTCGGCCTTGAACGCTTCCACACATCCACAGCTTCTCTGGGCAACTGATTACAGTGTCTCACCACCCCACAAGTAAAGAATAACTTAATATCTCATCCTAACCTACCCTCTTTCAATTTAAAGTCATTATACCTTGTCCTATCACTACACACCATTGTAAACTGTAACATTGTATGCCATTATTATAATAATTATTTTTTTGTTTCCTTTTGAATTTGCCATTCTCTTTTCTCATCCTTACTTGAGGTCTTCCTGATCATTGTCACTAGTAATTTCTTGCTACAGCACTGAGCATCTGATCATCTGCTCCAAACCCCAAGATGTTTTTCAGAATTTCTGTTTCTGGAGGTGTGTCTTTAAATGTAGTAGTCTTTGACCTGACATTTGGGCTTGTACTAAATTGTTTAGCATTATGTACCAAAGCTGCAGCCTCCAGAGGAAGCACCAAGTGACAGGAGCTGCTCTCTTCACATTCACTTTGGTGGAGGAGGGAAATGCCTTAGTGTTGTTTACAGTTTTGTAATGAGAAGTATAGTGAAGTGCTCTTTTAAAAATTTTTATGAATGAGTGAAAGCTTTCTAAGATATTCATACCCATTATTGTTTACCATATTCTTCCTTCTTAACTAAGACTCTGGAAGCCCAAGAAGCAATTCAGAATTGAGTCGAGCACAAAATTAAGCAGAGTCTACAGTTTACATCAGGCTCAAATAAATCTGTTTTTACTGGTTTGGGTGCCTAGGTTTTTTATCAGGAAAAGAGGATGGCATGGTATAAGCCCAGACACAGTGCAGCAGCACTACCTGGCAGGCTAGACTTAACTGGAGAGAACATGCAGGAGCAACTGGAACATGCAAGTGGGAAGCTTATTTTGAAACCGGAGGTATGAGCCAGTGGAGATACAGTTACTTAAAAAGCCCCACAAACAATGAAGTATCCAGAATTTGGAACAGTGCAAACATGAGAACCATGAAGAGCCAAGGCCCAAAATCACTGCTGTGTTTGTGTCTTTTGTGTTCTTTCCCTGACTTGCCTCAGTCAGATCACACAAAACAAATATCTGAAGGAGAAAATAGGACTTTCAGCCTTTGCAACACAGCCAAAAATAGCTAAGTCTAAAATGTTATTTACAATTTTTATCTTCTTCCTCCTGGAGGTAGAAATGCTGCTGACATCCTCCATAGGAAAGATGCATGCCAGAGGGTGGAATGCATGAAAAAGGATAATTTCCTGAATCATCCTACGAAGGCGGCCACACTATGGAGGAGGAACAGAGCGACCTCTTTGCTGCTTCCCTGTTTTACTCCATCTGCAGATGGATGTTGAACATAGGGAGTAGGAGGTAGAGGGGAGGCACACAGGGAGTTTTGTACCTCCCACTCATCACATTTGAAGACACCAGCCCACTCACCCAGGCTTGCCCTCTCTGCTTTAGGCTGCTCTTTCATATATTAAAGAAGACCAGGGAGCCATACTGAAACAGACATTCTACATTCAAGTTAAAACAGTTATTTTATAGTTTTATATTTTCAAACACATTGTGGCTCGCTCTCTGTGCAAAACTTAAGCACAAACGCGAATCCTGCTCAAAGCCTCAGACGTGAGGGGTCAGTCTTTATATAGATCCCTCATAAAAAGCAATTTTTGTTGCCTGTGAAGATAAAAAGAAGGAAAGGTAAAGGTTTCAGGATATTTGAGGTAGAAAGGGACATGCCTGGCTCTGTGGAAGCAGTAACTATGAGAAAGACATACCAGTCTAGCTGCATCTATTAAAAAAAATAAATTGTCCATTAAAAAATTTCGTACAAAAATATTTTACTCACCCATGTTCAGGCAGCAACTGGTATCTCTTATACTCCCAGAAATTAGAAGAGTTTATCATGATGAAGAAGTCAGCACACAGTTAAAGACCAGAACCTGCCACCACCAGGCTTTCACTTTTACACCATGAACAAAAGGACTTTCTTGGGGTAATCAGACAACCATACATTCTATTGTAATATCTCCATGCACTAAAAGGTGATATTAAAGTGCCCTCTGATTACATAATCTTAATATATCAATTGACTAAAGAGCACCTGTACTTATATATATGTATAGGAATTAAAAGAAGGAAATGAGAAGAAAAGGATTGAATGAATGCAAAGGTTTATCATTAAAAGTTGGTTTAGGCTGTCAACAGAACAGATAAATAAAATTATAAATGAGGTATGTCATTTCAGTTTCAGTAAGGAATTTGCAATCTAATTGTGTCAGTGATGTAAGAGATCAGTTTCTATTGACACCACTGTCCCCTGATGACTGTATGATTATGGCCAAGGGTGACATTTTCCCTGGCTCTAGCTGCTCACAAGCACAAATACAAATTAATCCACTGCATTTGAATTGCCACAGATATGTGGATCTCTAGGATCTGAAGGATCTATATTTTTCTTAAAATATAGTATCTCTATGTCTGAAGAAAATTTGCTATTGGAACTGCAGCATCAAAAACCAAGACAAAAAAGTCCTGTGGAGCTGTAGGTCCATGGTGTAATTACTGCCCCCAAATCAGGTGGCTCCAGAGCAGTATAGAGTGAAATGCCTCATGACAAAGAGCTCCTGAGCTGACCAATAACTCAACATTCACTTTGCTTGATCTTTGTATCACCACTGAGAAAGAATAAAGCTTCTTGTCTGTCTATGCAGGGTGAATATAAATTATCACAGTATTTGCTATCAATACAGTAGCACAAACGTCAAGACAAAGCTGAGCAGATCTGCATCTCTAAGGAATATGAGTCCATACACGACTGACACAACTGCTTCTGCAGGATTTGCAATAGTATAAATGTGAGCATTGACTTTGAATCAAAACAATCTTATTAAATAAGCATTCATGTCAATGGCATGGACAACACAATGTTTATTTTATCAGACATATCCACTTACTGCACTAGTTCAACAAAGCATTGTGTATCGATTTGACAAAGATACTGTCAAATCATGTTGAGTGACTGCTGGTGGTATCAGTACAAACCTTAATTTATATTCTGGAACTGTGCCCTCTCTGCCATCTTGGATCTCCCTATAAAATCTTATAAGATGCATGAAAAAAAATCTATTCCACATTTTTTCAGATTTATGATTCTCAAATGAAAGAAGGAACAGAAATAATCTTTCCATTTGTCAGCCTGTCACCTACATGGAACAGACAGAGCTGCCGCTGATGCAAGAAAATTCTATTACGGTGCAAAATGGACATTTTCTTCACAATTTTTTTTTCTTAATTTAGCATAGAAATCAATGAAATCTTAGGGCAGTAGAATATTCATTTCATTTTATGAACAAAGAGACAAATCATAATTCACTTCAGGTTTTGACTTTGATATTTTGTGCAGCTGAAAAGCAGCAAATTCTGCGTAGTGCTCAGGGGTGCATGTGCCTGGTTTGGGGAGCGGTAATATGCAAAGCTGCTCTTTCACTTCAGTCTTTTACCAAGGAGACAGCAATGGGAGTCCCTACAAGCTCCCTTGAAATTATGAGAGAATGAGGATCACCCACTCCAACCTTAATCACTGATCTCCTCAATCAGTTACGGATGAGGACTCTCTCCAGTCTTGGGATAACCAAGAACGAGTTAATTTCTTTTTTACAGAGGAACACGTTGCTTAGGAAATGCATGCAAGTGTGACATTTTATCAGTAAGCGTTACTTCGATGATAACACAAAAAACTATCTGAAACATGAAATAAGAAACAAAATTTAAATAATAATTAAGTCAATATAAACTAAAAACTTTAGAGAAAAAGGGTAAAATTCCTCAATTGGCTTACCATATTGGCACACAATACCCCTGTATTCCGTCCCAAATGCTTCCAGGGGAGACAGACAGGAACCTGGAGAGTGAAATTTGACAGGGAATGTGCAAGGTGCAAAGAGTGCTTTGCTACGTGCTTCCTTTTCAACATTCACTCCCACTCCAATCTCATCCTAATACAGTAGTTCATCCTTAACCCCACATAACAAAGGACTTTACCATTGCTTCCTGCCCCGA
Organism: Acanthiza pusilla; assembly: GCA_036630365.1. NCBI lineage: Eukaryota > Metazoa > Chordata > Aves > Passeriformes > Acanthizidae > Acanthiza > Acanthiza pusilla. Next base: position 33,234,815 of record JAXCHO010000073.1, on the reverse strand, counting down.
TCTAGTGCAGCCAGACCCCACTCTACTGTCTGTTATTCTCTGAGTCCACAGAAACGATTTCTTTTCTGCAAATTTGCATGGGTTCCTTTCTCCCCCTCCTCTCACTCTTTCCCCTCCTGTCCCATCTGTAACCTGAAGCCCCCTGCAACAGGGGCAGGTGCTGCACCTTGCAGAGGGACGCCTTGCTGCCCACCACCTTCCTTCCTTCTCCCTCTCTGCTTCCTCTCCAAAGGATTGCAAGGGATAGAGAATTGGATAAATTAAATAACAACAGGAAAATGGAGCTACCTAAATGTAGCTAAGCTGGGAAAAGAAGTCGTTTCCAATCCCAGAAGTTAATGCCAAGTGTTTGTACTAATCTGTTAATGCAGATGCAGATTCATATGACTTTAAAGCAAAAAAAGAAACTAATATTTGCAAGCTTCTTTCATTTAAGAAAAGAGGGAAGGCTTGAAATTACAAAATGACCTTTACACCTTATGAGTCTGACCTGTCTGTGTGCAAGACTTCAGTGAGAATTTCAAATGAAAGAAAAATCAGATTTAAGCTATAAATGGGTAGTGAGTTAAAATGCAAAGTGAGATTACTGAACTAGACGAACAATATACTTTGAGGAGATTAACTGCTTTTTCAAGCATAGAAGAAGTAGTCTCTCTGGATTTCAGTAAGGAATTTAGTATGATGCCACCCCAAGAATATTTCTCTGTAGCCTAAAACAAAGTTCTGACAGCTGATCTCCAGAAAAAGTTTCCATTTTACCACTACTTCTTAAAACAGACTGTGTTTCAAAACCAGAGATCCTATAGAGCAAACAGAGCCCAGCACGGAAACTTGATTTTTGCCTTATTTTGAAAAGTTCTAGACTTTACACAGTTATTTGCATGAACAAGCTACTTAACACTGTACAAATATCTGCTTTGTCCAGAATTTAGAAATGTTCTGCAGCTCATATATATAATGACGTATTATAGACTGGAAGGAAAATTCTTTCATATTCTAATTCCTTACAAATTGAATATATCTATTCTTTTTCTTACATTCAAAAGGATATAAGTAACAGGGGGGGAAAAGGAAAAAAACCCCAGAACCTGCCCTCTTTTGTTTCTGCCATAATGACATGAGTAAACCTAATTTTCTGAGAAAAGTTATTTTAAAGTTTTGAGACCAGAGCACTAGATAATTCACCATTTTTATTCTGAGACTACTATGTTTATCCTTTGGTTTTAGTGAAGTTGGCATGCTCATAAATCCCACCTTCCTCTGGCTGTTATTTCTGTCTGGTAAATTATTTTTTTATTCACAAGGCAATAAAAGGTCACTGGAAAGAGGAATATAATATTCACTCTCATAAAATAAAGTTAAAGAGTATTTAGCATTTATATCTTTCCAGGGCGGTAAACAAAATATGGTTTATTTGACTCAATGAAGACCTATGATACTGAAAGAGATAAATCTAATGACATGTTTTAACAGAATAAGATAAATCTTTCAAGACAAATCTTCAATAATGCTGTGTTGTTCCTGTGAAGGTCCACTGCACAATTATACATAGGTGCACATAGAAAGAGCAGCACTTTGGCTCTTACCTGTCAGAATTACTTATTAGATGCACAAGTAGGTTTTGTAGCCACTTCTGGAAGTAGAGCACACTTCTAAATTGTTATCGTATTAAATTATAAAAGGAAAACATTGCTTAATAAAGTTTAGTACTAAATTTGATCATAAAATTACAGGAATAAAAGAGATTTTCCATTTTTCATGAAGTTCTGCTTTGACTGAAGGCTGGTTCCTGCAGTGTGTTTTCTAGGAGTAAAGTAAATTAATTCCTTTTGAAAGGAAAATTTAATTCTGCTTAGTAGGAAAAATTAATTCTCTAACTTGGTTTAAAATATATATATCAACTAACCAGCAAATATACCTAAGTGTATACTAAAGACAGGATAAGCCAGAATTTTTTAGAACAAAAGTGTATGTGAAAACACAGTGAAAGGATGCATAATAAAATACACTTTGCATTTTGCAATTACAATATTCACTTCAATTTTCTTTTTTTTTCTGTGATTTCTTCATATTCACATTCTTTAAATGCAGCCTGGAAGAATGGGAGTTCTGCCAGAGAATCATTCTGGCCCCAAATAATTCTTCAGCAAGGAGCAGAATTTTATATTCACAGCCCAGATTTTTCCTGGTTGAACTCATGTATTAATTGTGATCTCTTATGTGGACATCTAACAGATTAAAAAAATCCATGAGTTATTCTGCCAATGGAGAGTTGAAACAAGGTTTTCTCCTAAATGCGGACTCAGTTTCAGAATTTAGAAAGGAAAATGAAATAAAACATTTCTGCATCTACCCTATGGCTTCTGATCAGTCTCAGCCTGTCCAGCTCTTTGCAAACCAGAGCTTGGGTCATTAATTTACTTTTAGCACAAGTAACAGCAGTGGAAGCCCTTGAGAACTAATTTATTCTTACATTTGCTAGCAAGTTGATCCCCCACCATGGGAGGGGACTATTGTAAGGGAAGTCCTTCCCAGTGGCATCAGCACCAGACAGTGTAACACAGCCACCCAGCTGGGAGGAGGGAGGGTGGGGTGGGCATAAATAACACATAACATGTGTTATTTGCCCAGCACGCAGGAGCTGTGCACCCATCCAGCATATTCCAGTAGGACAGAACTTGGCAGAAAATGGTGTTGGTGGCCTAAAAAAATTATATTGCGAAGTTAAAATTTCTGTTATCTGGGAAGCTTAGATCACAATAACTGGCCCATGTTGACACGCAGACTTCTACACTTCAAGTTTTTACAGCAGGATTACAGTGAAAAAGCCCCATGAATAGCTTTTTATATTTGGGACAACAATTTCTTTGTTCCTGTTATTGTTCTCTAAAGCAACTGAAATATTTTTATTGAAATGGAGGGAAAGAAGGAAAGAAAGCAAAGAAATCTGCTGGTGGGAGGAAGAAAAATATATAAGGAAAAAAGGAAAGACAAATCTGTAGTAGATGTTTATCAACCACATCTACCCACATTCAAAACCTAAAAACTAATTCTTCCCTTGTTCAGCTGCCCAGTTGTGCATTTGGAGAATTCCTTTGCTCTTACATGAGGATCTAAACACCCCATTCTTGCAGAAGAAAAAGCCTCCCCTATTTGCCTGCTTGAAAACTCCATCTCCACTAAACATTTGCTTTTTGCCTATTTCTCCCTTTCAGTGAAGGAGCACCCTCATGTGATGCTGGAAGCTGCCCAGATGCTGTTGTGTCTGGTAGAAAGATTTTTCTCGAACAGGATCTCAAAGAATGATTGAGGCTTGATGGAACCTTTTCCTCCTTTCTATCTCAGTATTGAAAATCAAGTATAATCACTATTTATCCTTCCACCTGAACAGCTCCCTGCCTTGGGCTTCTCAAGTGGCACCATGTAACTTCATAACCCCCATAAATCAGGTAATCCTGTGTATTCAGTCCTAGAGGTGCCAGGAACTCATTTTTTAACCCAACAAGATTTATCAGGTGGTGATTTTTCATGCCTTCTGGCACCTCAAGACAGTGGATATTTATATTTTTCCTCCCAACTTATTCTCTAACATTTCAAAGCAATGACTGTATATCACAGTTTGTGTTCTAAAAGTATCACCTCATGACGAACTCCCTACGCATTGATACGCACAGGATCTAAGAGTTCTGCCATTTTTTTTGCATGGCTGACTGTGCTGCAGGTTTTTACAACCAGAGAACAGATATATCTCATACAGTGTGTTTTGCACTGCTGCTTTGAAAGACCTTGTGATGTACCAGTATAATGGATCTCCCCACTCTGGTGTTCGTGAAAACTGACAAGCTACAGATTGTGTATTATGCCCTGCATGGCAATCTGTTACCAGATTTTGTCACCAATTTTTCAAGAGACTATTAAGAAGACAAATTCACTGTAAATAGGATACTGCAGGGAGTAGTCTTAATACTAAAGTATCCTGATATTCCTGATAATTGAAGATGGAATGATTGTCATCTTTGTCAGGGAAACAAAATCTGTTACAGGAATCAGTAATATTACAATCTTACAGATGTAGTACTGTCAGCTGAACTTTCCTATGGTCCTACTGAAACAGTGAGAGTTGAAGGTTTCTGAAAAGCTAAACATCCAAGGCAAAAGAAACAGTAGGAAAACTGCACATTGAGTCAGGCTTAAACTGCTTACCCTGGAACAAAGCTCGTGCTGTAAAGCCTGGCAAGGAAATCAAACACATTGGAGAAATGGATCACAACATGGTCTGGATCAAATGTTTCTCTATTATCCTCAATAATGTGATTTTTTTGTTAGCATATCTAATGAAAGATTGCCTGTTCTCCCTTCTGCTGTATTTGGTGCCCTGGTCTCTGCCCTTTTGGCTAGACTACTAAGGAGTGCAGAGCTGCCTGCAGCCATGCACATCCCACTGCAGTCACATATGCACTTCTTGTCAGCTCGATGGCTCACAAAGACACAAAGGTCTCTTCATTCTAAACATGACACTGCAATACAAATATTACTGCGTGCCATCATTATTAATTTCATAATACTAGAATGTTAATACTATTTGTATCTATTAATTTATGCTTTACCTGGTCAGTGTTTTGTTTCTAGGAGTTTCTGTGAGACATTTTACAGTTAAGACATTCCCTGACTACATTTATCTGTAATCCTACTGCTGTCTCTAGGCAAGCTATTGCCCTACTACATGTAACATCCCCTAAGATCACATATGTGTGCTCCTCAATATTGTGAAGCAAAGCCCTATTTGAGTTTCTCATTATGCAGTAACTGAGAACTAGGGCCTAGAAGTGAATAAAGAAAAAAAAAAACCCACCTGAATTTTAAAAGCAGTATGACTAAAGCATGATAGGTGGTGCCTGAGAGTTTATTAAAGTTGCAGAGACTGCTTTGATCTGCATTGTACTTTAACAGTAAAGGCAGAATTGCTACAACTAATCTTGTGTTTGGTGGTGTGATTAAAAAAGAAAAAGCTGAAGTGCTCCTTCAAGATCCACAGAACTAGGAGAAAAGCTGATACTTGGAGAAAAACAAACAGTTTATATGGGAGGTGTCCCAGACTATTTTTAAGTTCAGGGTTAAGACTGATTTGGGGTCATGGTCACAGAAACATGTTAATTTATACAGCTTGATGTTCAAATCAATTGCAGTTTGGGAACAATTTCTGTTCCCATTAACTGTGTCTTGATAACGGCTAGCACTAGTAAGGGTTCTGATTAGATTTACAAAATGTAGATAATAAATTATTACTTTTGCTACATGATCTCGGAAGAACGAGGACGCAGAAAAAGGACTGGGCCAGAGCAAGTCCTTTGCTTCTATTAGTTCTAAAGATGAAGTCTGATTAGTGCCATAGACACCAGGAACTGACTTTTTTCTTATTACTACTGGATGAAATTTAACACCTGAAAAACAATCTGACAATTGATGGGAAATGGAAAACCAGGTGTTTTTGGGGTTTTTTTGGCCAGAGGAGAGGTGTCTAAACTACTATTAAGGATTGCTGTTAACAGTAGGACAAATGCTGGCAAAAAATATTAGAGAGAGCAGTGCCTGAAGGGCTTGGTTTATTTCTCTACCTTGCCAAATCCACAGGTTAGTCAGTGAAGCTGTCCCAGCTTGCAGTTTTCCATCAGTCATTTTCATAGCTGGAAAAGAGTGTTCATGATCCACAATGAGGACCTTCAGGTACCGAGCAATAAAATCAACATGTGCTGGACCTCTGCCTGTCTGTGATCCAACTCCACCTGGCCTCTGCTACCTATCTCAGAACAGAATGGAATAGAAACTATTTCACAATTTTCTTGTAAGTCCTCAACTAGGTCTGTGTGCAGTATCAATATCAGTAACAGTAGCAAGCCACTTATCTAGCAGTTAATACTAAACTGAAGTCCTCTTTTGTGGAAAGATAGAATCCACACCCTGTCTCAGTGAGATGAGCCTTCACGTGGCCCAACATGGCCACAGCCATCCACTGTTTTTTCAGCACTGTGCCTAATCATAAACTTAAGAAGGGATTCTTGCCTGAGGCTTCTTTGCAGACCCTCCTGGAAGGGCCATTGGGCCTTTGAAAGTCATTGGTGGCATACTCTCCAAGTGGGCCTGGAGCGCAGGCAGCCTAAACTACAGCCTGCTGACCCTTGGTACAAAATGAATTCATGACAAATTGTAAAAAATCTACGAGAATGAGGAAGAGTGTCAGATTTACATGGGCAGATAGTGATAGGACAAAAGGGAACAGTTTTAAACTAGATTTAGATTAGATATTAGGAAGAAATTCTTTAGTTAGAGGGTTGTGAGGGAGTGGAGGTGGTTGCCCTGAGAAGCTGTGGGTACTCCATCCCCAGAAATGTTTAAGGACAGGTTGGATGTGGCTCTGAGCAGCCTCACCTGGGGGGTTGCATCCCTGTCCATGGCAGGGGTGTTGGAACTAGATGATCTTTAATGTTCCTTCCAACCCAAACCATTCTATGCTTCTATGACTCTATGATTCTATGACTCTCTGATTCTATGATTCGCATACTTCACATGCCCAACCTAACTCCAGCTCCGATGATTTTTCATTACTAACCCATAACCACCCTATCCTCAGCATTATGGCAAACCCCACCCTCAACAGGCACGTAAAGTGGAGGACTCTGTATGTCCCAGCCCTCATCCTCACTGCAGGAGGTAAGTCGAATCCAAGCATTAAGCAAATCTAACTTATAACCCTACCTACAACCAGAGCACAAAGCTCCTAAACCTTCACAGGCAAGGTCTCAGAGGATCAAGGTGTAAAACTATCAACTTGGGCTCGGTCCCACTCTCAACCCTAATTCAAACTATAACCTTGAATCTAATCCTTCTTCTCCTTTGCTCATTCCAGTTTTGTCCTAGGCTTCTACAACATAGGAATTTGAACAGTAAGTCTATCACTTCAGCCCCTCCCATAGACAACAGCAGATCAAGAAGAAATTACATATTAATCTTTTGTCATAAATCAATTTCAATTCAATTGTTGCAGAAAGCACCAATATCTGGCTTGGTTAAACTAATACCAATAAATCAATGTATTTCATATGCTGAATTTTGAAGACTAAAACTAAAAGCAAACTTTCATCCCTTGGGATTTTAGTGAAGAGTAAACCAAGACACTAACATACATAAAGTGATCTGTTTCAAAAATTAAAGATATTCTACAAACAAGATTTATTCTGCTGAATGCTCAGTTGTTTTGGAAACTTCTAGAAGAAATTCTTTTGAGAAATACCAGATCTAAATAAAAAAGACTATTGGCTCTCAAAAACATGAACACACTAAAGTTAGGACCCTGAAAAGCAGCAAAACTGAAGCAACCTGTAAAATAGAAAGCTATGGGAGACAAGATATGGAACACTTAGCAGGATTTATAAGAATTGATGATTTAAAAATTTACAGTAATTCAGTTTGAACCAATTTTAACCATGTAGCCTGCTGCCTCTGAAGGGAAGCCACAGCAACCATCTACATCGCTCAAGAGAGGAATAGCCCATATTTTAAGACTATCAGTTCAAAATTTCCTTCCTAAAGTTGTTCAAGTACACATGTATAAAATGGGAAGAAGGATTCTTGGGAAATAGAATGAAAAAACTAGTTCAGATTTGGATGAGGCATACTAATTTCACATGTCTTATGGATGCATAATTTAATAGATGATACCAGAGAATGTAATATAGATTATGTTAATAGGTTATGGATTATGCTAACAGAGTGAGTGCTTGTGGACCTTATAGAATAGGATAGAAAATTCCTTCCTTTTGTAAAAATTTTTGTCTATAGCAAACACAAGACCATTTGCTCAATTAGGGAATGAAAAAATAATTTAGATCTTGCCATAATTTCCAGTATAAGTAATAATGACAAAATGTCAAAAGGTGACAAAGCACATTTAGGCTCGGCCCTGCCAAGCCCTTATTGCCCTCAACACCGAAAGAGAGGGTGGCATGTCAGCAGTGGTGACACTCCAGCTCAGCTGCAGGGCTGGGGGAAAGGACTCTGCTCTGCCCAGGCAGAGGTGCTGGAGCTGTAGCCCACCCTGCCAACAGGGTTGCCAGGGTTACCACAAGGATCCTGAGTGCAGAGATTCAGGATTGTAATAAAGAAGCTTTGCTTCACTAAACAAAAAAAATAGAGGGAGATGATTAAATACTAGAGGATTGCTGCAGAAATAAATAAAACTGAAGAAAACATTAACAACTATATACAGACAGAATGCCAGAGCTGGCAAAATGATTGCTAAATCCTGAATTACGTGTCAATTTTTAAAAGCATTTGATAAACCAAGAGGAAATTTTTTGCACAATTACATTAACATTCTGCTATACCTTTTACCACTCTCATGGTATGCTCACATTTATCCCAGCTGTATCACCAGCAGACAGATGTGTCTTGTACCTCGTGCAGGATATGATGAAACCTCAGCTCCAGCCACCTATGCTGGTTCAGCACAGCTGCTCCTGCATTTGGCTGCAATGAGTCTTATCCAGGAATTTTGTAACTGAGCTACAGGTTAATTCAATGTTCAATTGTAAGGCAGCATTTGAATCAGGACAGCTGCTGTGAATTGTCCCTTTTTGACACAGCACGTCTGTGTGAGACAGTGTAGGCAGGGCTGAAGACCAGAGCACAGGCACGAAAGCATGCTGCTGAGTGTGCCAGGGGCAAATGAGCAGCCCTGCATAAGCACAGCAAGAGTCTGGCTAATTTTATTACAAAAAAACCCCCTCATTATTACAAAATTACTCAGCTTGTATCTGACTACAGAATTGAGCTCCTGGTATAAACACAGGCTTAAAATATCAGTTCAGAAACCACCAGTGGTTGCTGTGAAATGCACTAACACCTCAAAAACCTCCTAAAATTTTGAGAAAAATACATCAGTCTCAAAACTGTTTCTGTTTTTCATCGTTTTGTTTGATTTGGTTTTTTCTATATTTTTCTGCTTCTATTTTATAGTCTGCCATTGAGGATATTGCTTTGTTCTTGCCTTATTTAATTTAATTTATTTTTGACATGGAAACACCTACATTTTCATGATACCCATGCACAATCTTATGTTATCAGCATAAGATCAGGAAGAGGTGACTTATGTAATAAAAAAGTTTCAGAAAAATGTCCCTTCACTTATATAATTAATTGCAATACAATATTATACTGAGAAAATACTCTGAACAACATAAACACTTTTTTTGAAGAAGTGCATTTTGTATATAAAGTTCAAACGTCTCAGGCATAATAATTGCTTCAAAATGTTGCTCCTTACCATAGACTGTTTCTTTGCCTGTGAAACTTAGGTGGACACTTCTACATTAGTATTCTAAAGCATTACAGTTAGACCGGATATCACAGAAATCTGCTTCTATTCTAAACCATTTCTTTTTGAAGTTACTGGTTTTGAAGACTATTACAGTGTAAGTGCTGAGCAGGGAATGGGTGCCTGGATGATTTTATTCTATAAACATCTAGTAAAAAATAAAATTAAGAAGGCAAATATAAGAATGAAAAAGAATAATTAATAAATCCCAAAGGGCAATTTACCTCATGAAAAAAGGATTTTCTGACCTTACCTATTTAGGTTTGCATCTTTATTTATTGTGCAGATTGTCGAGCAGTGTAATTTAACTACACAATGGAGGTTTGCTAGTTTTAAATTAAGCCCACATTGTGAATAATTCCACCAAGAAGCAAGAATGCTCATTGTGGTTATTTCTGCTTTTCCACTTGATATTGGTGAATATCCAGCGATTTCAGGACATGAGGGAAAGAGACACAGGAAAGAGGCCCAGGACACTTCTATTGGTAGATCTTAAATCCGTGTAAATGAATAATCTGTCCATTATCTGCAGTAGTGATTGGTTTGAACACACGAATCCCTTCATCTGGAGTGATGAATCTTCTTTCCCCTGGACACTTACAGAGGGTTTGGCCTTTAATGGTTATTTAGACATCTAAGTGTCCATTTCTGTATTTCTTAATGCTTGGCCTTCTCATAGGAGGAACTGTGAAAGTCCTTGGTTTCTGGAGGTTGTACCCATATCAGAAAATTTTGCATTTCTGTATTTCCTTTGGACGCATCCTTCAAGCTGCTGTGTGCAATGGGGAGAGCAGGACCTCGTTCCACCCTAGAAAAAGTGTGATACTTCCACAGCCTCTGCTTGGCACACTCCAGAGATACCTTTTTCTGCTGCTTTTCTCAGGAGATTTTAAGCTTCTTTTCATTCATTCCATATCTCCAACTGGAGGAGATTCAAACTGGAAGAGAATGTAGACAGGAGACAAAATACTGCGTATGCTGCATCAAAATCCCACGGCAGTAGCCCTTTTATGTCACAGACAGGTTTGGGGTTTCATTGAGATATAAAGCTGAAGAAGAAGCTGACAAAGATGAGAAAAAAATCTCCCAGAAAGTATAGAAAATGTAGGGAAAAAAATGTAGCCAAATTAATTGTTGTTTGCACTAATGGCATGAAAGTCTATCTTCAAAATATTCAACATATCCATGGATTTATTTGGAACTTTTCTGTCTTTCTACCCATCAGGAGAATTCTGCAACTTTGAATTGCTGGACCAGATAACTGAATTTTTTAAAAAATGTTTAAATGTTTAGCAGTAACAAATGGATATAATATAATTTCAGTAATACAACTATCACATGATTCTGGGGCTTTCACAAAATTAAAGGGATTAAATGTCTCTCTAAAGGTTTATAGTTTGATGCGAATCTATAACTCAAAAAGCCTGCCTGCAATTCAGCTGCCTAAGAAATATATATATAAGATGCACACAGAGCTTTTGATCCAAATGAGAAACATGAAGAAAAAAGTTGTCATGTTAAAAATTTGAGGGTACATTGAGGCTGACTTTTTGGATTTTGTATTTTTAAGATAAGTTTAGAGGCAACTAAGAGGATTTTTCCACCTTATCTAAACTAAATGAGAGGACAAAGGGAGGACTGTCCAGAGAACAAACGATGACCTATGAGATTAAAAAGAAGTCTCTTTGTTGCAATTTTATCATCACTTGTAAGTGACAAAGTGCCAAAAGACAGGTTTGTGGCAGCAGCAATATATTTTCTTCAGGGCAGGAAAATCATCAACAAGGAGTCTGTATATGTGTAGCACTGCTTGAATATGAAAGCAATTTTCTGAAGCCCTGTGGCTTAATTCTATTGTTTTCATCAGGAACGAATATTCTGGATCACAATCTTCAGCAACTGATAATACTGGACACATTGTGAAAAATGGATGAGCAAGTTCCTCAGATGACTGCTGGACAGGGCTCCAGTACCATTTACAGCAATATTTGCATTTATCTAAAAAGAGATTAAATGCTAACAAGGTTTCAGTACATTTATCTGCCTGCCTTCTGTGTATGGTTCCCATTAAATTAAAGGGGGAAAGAAAATATGTAAAGGGAATAAAATATAGAGAAAAGGGGGGGGGGGAAGCATGCTGCATGTAGAGAACTACTATAATCTTCCATTTTCTAAAATACATTTATTCTAGAAAAATATCGACTAGAAATGCAGAAATACAAGCAGTGATACAACTGCTCAGTCAAAGTATAGGAAATGCGGGACACTAGAAATTATTGCACATTCTACCTCTAATGTACTAATATACCTTCAAGAAAACCTAATTACGCATCCAATATTCATTCTTAATATCTTCTGAAAAATGCCTCAGACATATGAGAGCCAGTTCTTTTGCAGCAGAATCATATCCTCCAGCAATTGATGGCAACATAATTTACAAGCTTCTTTAATTATTCATTTCCATCCAGCCCAGCCAGTACCTTCATTATCTTCCCATTCAGAGCATCCTCCAACTTGGAGCAAAGACTGTGCACAGGACAAAATTCTGTAGACAAGCTCAAGGGATTCTCTTTTCTTTGCCAAATCGAGATAGTTGTTGACTTCTCCATCCACTCAAAATCCACACAAAAAAACCACTGTGTTTGTTCCAGTAATGGAACTGAATGAATGTTTTTTGTAAAAAAAATTCTACACTTTCTACATTTCTACACTGCCTTGAAAATTATTTCAAAGCAGCATGAAATATTTGCATTTGATTCTACTCCTTCTGAAATCAAGGGAAAAGTCATATCTTAGGTAGGAATGAGATTGGACACTGAAATCATTTGGCTTCATGTAAAAATTCTAGATTCTGATCCTGATTCAGGCAAGAATATAATCTAGGTACAGGCTTTACTTTACATATGTAAGCAGTCTCATTTCAGACACAGGAAGATTAAAGCATGTGAAGGTAAACACAGGCAAAACTGTCTGTTCAGTTCTTTCCATGTTTAAACAAAGGCACATATTCCCAACATTCCAAAGCCCTTTGGACACCTGAATATCTCGGAGAATCTGAGCAATACTTAGGAGTTGTTAAACCATGTTTCTCCGGTAAACAAAGCTGTAACAAAATGGTATTTTAATGAATTTATGTGAATAATCTGATAAGAAAAATATTAATAGTTTGTATTTAAACATACTGAGTATTGATTTTTATAATTTATTATTTTATATATTTTATTGGTTTTATTATTTATTGTTTTATATATTTCTATTATGTTTTTTTCATTAAAAATCTACCTTGATATGAATTTTAAACCAGAATGTCCAGTTAGTGCAAAAAATAAGACAGTAAAATAACATTGGTAAAATAGTTTTTGGAAGCATTCATTATTTGTTTATTTACCAACAGAAACTTTCCAACTCTAATCACACAGAAAGGTTCAATAGTTCTCTGTGGCAGGAGTAATGCAGTTCTGCTGAAGACACCTTAATAATTTGTTATAAAGTTTGTAAACATGGTTCCCTAGGGCCAAAGCACTGCCCATCCACAAAATTCAAAGGAACCTAGCAGTGTTTAGTCAAGGACAGCCTCTGCCCATAGCTTTATTCTTACCTTTCTGAGGAAACAAAATTGTTCAGTCACCACAGGACTTGATATCCAAAATGATAAGCAGTGTATGGGTACGTGTGTGCTGGTATCTCTCCAGCTGACAGGGAACTTCCCAAGCTGCAGTGAAGCACAAAGGGCTGTCTGGATGACAAGGTGATGGCATCTCCTGTAGTAGGACTCTCTGGTGGTTATGCTAGGAAGTATTTTTTGCTTAACCTCCAGGAAAAATGTAAAATTACAGCAATCTGTCTTTAACTCCCACTCTGATAAGCTGTGAATAATAAATGTCTGAATACAACTATCACAAGTGAGGCTGCTATTTAGGATAAATATAATAGCAGGCACTGACTACATGGAGGGCCATAAGGACAAAGGGGAACTGCTGGTGTTCTTAAACACTACCTGCAGAACTAGGGAAAAGAATGTTCTTTATACCTCAGGTATGAAAAGGGAATCATGGATGCATTTCTATCTAATTCCTTTCAATGACAGTAATTTTTGACAATTTTTCCTACAAAATGGAATTTCAGAACACCTTTAAATAGACATTTTGCATGTGTATTATTTCTGTACATATAAAACTGATATAAAACCAGTATTGTGAATGTCTATGGCATCTGCTATTGTCTATTTGAAAACTGAATTGAATTCACCATTGAAAGAGTTTAGCTCGCAGCTGTAAAGATAACTTTTGTTTCTTAAAGGAAATTGTAAAAGTATGTACTAATAGATAATCCTTGTTTCTTAAAGGAATATTGTTAAAGTATATCCTATTATAGTATATCCTAAATACGGAAAAATATTTAAAGTGTTTTGCCATGAATTTCAATGCAATATAACCAGCGCCAAATCCTCCACTTTGATTTCTTAAATTTCCTCAAAATTTCCTCCTTCCATGTAAAAATATAGCTAGTCACAGCACAAGCCCATTACTGGATTGTGGAGGCCAGTCCGATTAGGGCCTGGGACTCTGGGAGGGAGCTCCAGAAAGATCAGACTATCAGCAAGAAAAATAAGTCTATTATTTACCAAGATATTGATGTTCTGTCTCTTCATTCAACTACTTCTAACACTGCACATGAGAACTACAGTACCGAAAATATACTGTATCAGGAATGGCACACAAGATCTATGAACAATTTGTCCCTCCTGTCATTGCCAGAACAAGCCTCACTGCAGATCAGAAGTGAAGCAAAACAAAGGAATAACCTTAAAAAACTTCAGGCAGAAGATACTCCATTCAATCTAACCCACATACCAAGGGCTAAATTTTCAAAGTTAAAATCTGGGCAAAAAAATTTGCACAATTTGTAAAGTTCAAATCTCATGACACAATATTTCTATGACAATGTACAATGTATATATACGTTAGAGAGGCGTTTCTGGGTATATGCATCCCATTTCTTAGTTAAAATACAGGTATCTGTAGTTTATCCTCTACTTGATATACCTAGGCATGGAAATCACATAGCTATTTTGTTCAATGTAAATATAATTAACCATTTCAAGTATGAAAATATTTCAAAATTTAGGTTAGGAGGTTAAAAGAACAACTAAGAAACTATAACACTGGAATGCTTTCTATGAACAATATTTCTACAGTATTTGGGATAGGCGAAAGAGACAGTCATGCAATGATCTCTGGACCATCAGTCATATAATTTCCTTCCTACATTCATCGAGCTCCATCTGAAAATATAGTTGTCTGTGTCCACAGCCCACTGTGCTGGTTTTGGCTGAGGTAGAATACATTTTCTCCAAAGTGGCTGGTACAGGGCTGTGTTTTGGATTTGTGCTGAACATGGGGTTGATAACAGAGAGATGTTTCTGTTGTTGCTGAGCAGAGCTTACACAAAGCCAAGGCCTTTTCTGCTTTTTGTACTGCCACACTGGCAAGAGAGATGGGGGTGCATGGGAGGTTGGGAGGAGACACAGCTGGGACAGGTGACCCAAGGTGACCAGAGGGATATTTCATTATGGCATCATGCTCAGGATACAGCATGTGGGGAAGAAGGAAGAATGGGGGACATTTGGAGAGGTGGTGTTTGCTTTCCAAGTAACCATCATGCGCGATGGGGCTGTGCTCTCCTGGGTATGGCTGAACACCTGCCTGCCCATGGGAAGTAGTGAATTAAATCCTTGTTTTGTTTTGTTTGCATGCACAGCTTTTGCTTTCCCTGTTAATCTGTCTTTATCTCAACCCACGAGTTTTCTTGCTTTTACCCTCCTGATTCTCTCCCCCATCTCACTGGTGGAGAAGTGAGCCAGGGGCTGTGTGGGGCTGGCTGGGGTTAAACCACAACACCCCCACATACAATATTTTCACAAGCTTCTCTCTCTTAAAGGTTGCAATATTTCTTTATATTTTAGCCTAAATAGATTTATTCATGTTTACTCATCTGTTCTCATTAGAGTCAACAATGCCCTTGAGTTTAAGTAATTCTCAGTTCCTTTTGCCCCCATTCTTGATGTGATTAAAGCAATCACATCCTCTTCCAGCTTACTTTTTGCAAGACTAATAAAACCCTCTTGTAATCTCTAGCTCCTTGATCATCCATGAACTTTTCTTTGCAATTGTTTCAACTTGATCTCAGCTTTATTATATATAAGTGAGCAGAATATGATCAGTACTCCTGATGAGATCTCACTAAGACCTTATAAAATGGCATTCACGTTTCCTTCTCTTTTAGAAACATTTCATCCTGGTATATCCTAAGACTGTTTACTTTTCACAACCCTGCATCCAACCAGCTTCAGTTATCCTCTGGCCAACTAAGACTGTGTCCACATTGCTTAAAGCACCTTCTACAAGCAACAGCAGAGGTCACAGCCACAAACGATGCCAAATGACTCCTGCCCACACCACTTGGGACATGCAGTCCTTTTCTTGTGAGCACCATCTGTGTCTAAATCACACAGCATTTGATCTGGATCCCCTGTGGTGTCTGCATGATACTCCTGTGGCCCTAAGAGTTAATACTGATTCTCTTATGGCTTTCCAGTTAAGGTGCCCAAAATAAAATGGAAACTGAGTATGCCAGAGTAATGCCAGACCAAGGACACTGTCTGGATGTGGGTGATATATGAGAGGTACCGGGTTTGCTTAAACAGGTTTGGATGGCTACACACGGATAGGAATTAATGGTGAGATCCAAGAAAAAGCTTCACAATCCAGTATACATGCAGAGCAGCTGATCAGGAGAAGAGCAAGAAATGAGCTGAGAATTTCCATCATTTCACCAGCACGTGCATGTGTACTAATTTTTATCTCTGTTATCTCCAAAAGATGGTGACCCCTCTCTTGTCAGAAAATGTTCCTATTGCTCTCTGTTGACCAGACCAATACACATTACTTTCATGTTTTCTTTAGAGTTTATAAAAAAATTACAGTCTCCTTTTGATTATTTTCTTATTTCATCTTATTTCTATTATGTCATGCTTAAAATCTCCACTATTCCCCTACATTGAATATCAAAAATCAATTTGTATTGATCCAATGATTGTTTACTGAAGAAATAAGACTGTTCCCTACAGATACACCATTAAAAAAAACAGCACCAGTGAACAGTAAAACTCTTCCATCATGCAATTATTAAAAAAGGCCATAGTACAATTTTTCCCCATTTCAACTAGCTTTCTCAGCCAACTCCTAAGTACAGTTTAGGAGTTACCACAAGCTGGCAGAATCTCAACCAGCAGCATGCATGGAGGCAACCTTTTTGGAGACTAAATGTAATTAATAATATGGACATGGGTTATGCCATGCTGCTGGCTTCTTCATCAGAAAGTAGTCCCAGGCCCTCTTAATTTTCTGGTGTAGACTTGGCTCATAACATTATTAGCTTTGTCTAAAGATACTCATCTGGTTTTACTGCAACCTCTTAAATATATTTAAATCTGAATTTGAATGCATTTCTTCAATGTGTGCAATGGTTTGCCATTTTTTCAAATCTTTAGGAGATGAGACATTCAGTTAGAGTCTTCTAACCTTTTGAATATACTGAAATCTAACATCCCAGCTTACTTTATCTCTGTGATGAGCAGAACCAGTCTCTGCATTCAAACACCCCTAAACTTGACACATTTTTCCCAGCTCTGCTACTGGCATAGAAAACCTTGTATTTTAGTATTATGGGGCATTTTTCCTCTAACACTAAACCCATCAAATTCCTGGAAGATATTTTCTGCCCATACAAAAGTGGGACTATAAAAGGAACATAAACCTGCAAAGATGGTCGGAGACTATGATCATACAGAGTTTGTGCAGATCATACAGAGTTTCAGATGAAAAACCTTAGCAATAAGGATACAGCAGCTCCAGCCATTATCCTGCAGAGACACACACATTCTGTATTGCTCTTTTGCATGCACCACCAACTCCAGAGTGACCACATGCACACACAGAGCTCAGCAAGATCAGGGACTGCCTGTTTCAGACTCTTCCATGACCCTGACTGGCTCCTCTGGGTTCTCAGCAATTAATAAGTGATCACTGTAATGTATTATGCATTCAAAAATCTTTTTTTAATACGGATATTTCTTCATTCTTCCAAGTAACATACATGCTGAATTCTTACTAAATGCATTGCTCTAGGTGACTGTTTCATACTTGGGCTCTGTCTCTATGCCCTTGCTTTCTCAGCTGCTCTCACTAATGCTCAGGAAATGCCCAGGTTGATTTTGTTAGCATTTTTATAGTACTGGGAGCAAAGAGGGAGGTGATAATGAAAAGGAAAAGAATCATTTATCAAGACAGAATTAAAAGCAAAACTTTAACAAAAATATATTTGGGTTAAGATTTTAAATGGCATTTGCCTGAATTGTCTGGGAACCAATTTCCACCTGCTCTATCCTCCTGTGGCCAGAAGGCTTATACAATGCATTTTACACTGTGATTTTCCCCATATTATAAGGGGTGAGTTATTTCAGATTCTACTGTGCTTTCAGAGTTTCAAAGCTGAGTCTTAACCTTTCAATCTGCTTATTAATACTCATGTCATGGCTCCTATTGAGAAAGAGGTTTAGTGTCACTGTCCTCAATCAGTGTCCTTTCATTCACTTTCATTAAAGAACCATGTTTTCCTGACAAAGGATAACAAATGGACGCTGTGGGTCCCTAATGTGCTTTTTGACTA
The DNA here is from genome assembly GCA_036630365.1 of Acanthiza pusilla. Lineage (NCBI taxonomy): Eukaryota > Metazoa > Chordata > Aves > Passeriformes > Acanthizidae > Acanthiza > Acanthiza pusilla. Next base: position 33,216,715 of record JAXCHO010000073.1, on the reverse strand, counting down.
CAGAGCCTGTACCATTTCTCTGAAGCAATGGCAATTATTTGTCATTTTAATATGACTTGGCAAGGAGATCCAAAAACATATGACCATTATTCATCAATATGTATATCTTGTGCTTGCATTAATATTAGAATATCATTATTATTACCCTGACATTGTATGAGCTAGACAAAAATTACATCATGTAAAAAATGTATTAAACTATGTTCAGCTGTATCCATGCAGCAAGGCAAAAGTAATTTAAAGACCTGTAGCAGCTCTGTGTTGAATGCAGCAATTCATTCTGATTAGCAGTAAAGTCCTTTTACCTGTGTATTAATGAAATATATTTCAGTACCGCTCCACTGTTAATCGAAAACAGCATAGTTCTGTGTTACTGTTGTTAACAAACAGATCAAATGATCATATCCATTTTCTTTGTTCCTAAAATCTCATGATATTCAATACTCCAGACATTCCAGGTAACTAGTAAAAAAACAAACAAACAAACAAACAAACAAACAAACAAACAAAAAACACCAATAAAACAAAAAAAAAACCCAGGCAATTTCTGTTTATTTGGGCAATGACATAGCCATGTTTTTCCCATTTCTTCTAGTTGTTTTTTGTTATTTCTGTTTTTGTTCAAGCTATCACACATCTTGAGCTTGTATGCAATACTTGAGTCCAGAACTAAGTTCATTATCATAGTTTCCTACAGAGGTGTAAAAGAATTGGGCTTATGTCAGTGTCAGCTGGTTTCAGATCCAAAATCACTTACTAAAACCAGAGGAATACTCCTAATGTTTCTTGGGTTTGTGGAACATGGAATTAGAAGTGGATGAAGAAAATATCCTAATAATATTTAATATTTTTCTTCTCATTCCCCTCCACCTGATAAATAACACTGCTCTATGAAAAAAAGGGATGTAGAAAAATCTCAGAATAAAAGCTCTGTAATAAAATGCAGGGACTGCAAGTTCTATCCAAGCAGGCTATTCAAGTTATTTCTCTCAACAAAGTATGACTTGAGGGAGAAAGACTCCACCATGAAATAACATTTGAGTAGCTATGTTTTCCCAGATGACATACTTATTTTGGTACGACACTAACAAAGCTTAAAAAGGTATAGTCTCTTGCACATTGCAATGAAGCGAGTTCAGGCATTTAAGGACACTTTACTGGTGAATTGTTGGAAAATACAATTCATAACTAAACAGCAATGGCAAAAATTATAAGAGGTGATGGCAGAGGCAAGTGGTTTCAAAATGCTTAATATTAAAAAAATAAATAGTTTGTATTACAAAGTCTGGAACCAGCATGATATAGTAATTAATTTATTAGTTGAGTTATTGTATAAACTTGTTTTTTCACCTATTTCCCCCTCAGTTGAAGGAAGATACAAGGAGCATGATACTCTACTTACAAACTTACATCTGTGAGTCTTTTTCAGGTCACTTAACCTCAGGTGTCTCAGTCCCTCCATTTAGTAGGCCTGGACTAATATCCACTATGATCTCCTAAAGGCATAGGATTCTTCCCTTTGTTTATGCTCCTTATCTTTCACTTAAAACCAAAGCTACATTATTCTACTTATTTTACATATTTTTTTCCATTATGTCCTATTTTCTCCAATAGTAGCACTGTATCAATTTTGTATCAGATATTTCAGTTAAAATTAGGTTACTCTGAAACACTTAAACCCATCACACCAACCATGAGCCTTACTGTGCACTATGTACTTAGGTTATTGTCCATTCTAGGAAGGGCTGCTCTTTGGTCACTTGGGTGCTTTCTTAGTAGGCAGAAAAAGTGAGTTGCAAGATGCCATTGAGCTCATCCATGGAACAACATAATGTGGAGCAATAGTTGAATTAACGTAGGAGCAGGCACGTATGACAGACAAACAAAGGCACATCAATTATGCAGGTGGAGGGATTTTTGCAGAACACCATTTTGTGCAATTCAAAGACATGAAAAGAGAAGAATCAACAAAGCAACAATATGCACCAAACAGCACTGAGATTATAGCCCTAAAGAAGGTGCAGCAAGGGTTACGCCAAGTGCTATCTGAGTCTTATAATTCCTGTCATTTTGAGCACTCTGTAAATAAAAAGGATGATATCAAGATACCTAACTCCCTCAACCACTTCTCCTAGAAAAACTACCTCATTGACCAATTTCTCAAGTCAGCAAAAGTGATATAGGAGTATTCCTTCCACTACTTTCATACATCATCTTCACTTATGTGCCAAATAAGCAGTCCAGGCAGAAGGATGTAAGTGGTTCTGGTCAGAGCAAAGCCAAAAGCAGCATCAGAATGGAGAGCAAAAGGGGGAGTGAAGATGTCAGCAGCAAAAAAATCACATAATGCAGTGAAGAACATGCAAAGAGACATCTGGCTGCTCTTAAATATAGATATCTGTAAAGACAATAGCAAAGGGATTCCAGAAGTATGTGAAACTTCAGGGTCATTTTCCGTTCTTCATTAAGCTTAAGAAAGTTTTAGATATGTCAAGTTGGAAATACATTTCTTCAGAAGTCAAATCCACAGAGACTCAGCAGCCCTAGAACTGCTAGGGATTTGACAAATGCTGAAAAAGACTGGAAACAGTAAGATGGTAGTGAGATACTGTGTTCCCATCTCAGAACTCAGGCATACCAAGTACTGCTCTGTAAAACACCAGAATCAAGTGAAAGCGTAGTCTTTAATATCTTTGTCAATGACATAGACAGTGGGATCAAGTGCACTCTCAGCAAATTTGCAGATGACATCAAGCTGTGTGGTGCAGTTGACACACCTGAAGGACAGGATGCAATCCAGAGGGACCTGGACAAGCTCAGCAAGCGAGCCTGTGCAAACCTCATGAAGCTCACCATGACAACATACAAGGTGCTGCACTTGGGGTGGGACAACCCCCAATCTCAATACAGGCTGGGAGATGAAGGAATGGAGAGCAGCCTTGATGGGAAGGATTTGGAGGTGCTGGTGGATGAGAGGCTGGACATAACCTGGCCATGTGCCCTTGCAGCCCAGAAAGCCAACTGTATCTTGGGTTGTGCCACCAGCACTGCAGCCAGAAGGTTAAGGGAGGTGATTTGGCCCCTCTACTCCACTCTGGTGAGACCCCACGCAGAGTGCTGCATCCAGCTCTGGGGTGCCCAGCACACGAAGGACATGGATCTGTTGAAGCAGGTCCAGAGTGAGGCTAAAAAGATAATCAGAAGGTTGGAGCAGATCTGCTATGAAGACAGACTAAGAAAGTTGGGATTATTCATCCTGGAGAAAAGAAGACTCCAGGGAGACCTAAGTGCAGTCTGCCAGTATCTATACATAGTCTAGGTATAAATATATAAAAGATTGGGACAAACATTTTAGCAAGACCCTTGCAATTGGACATGAGGTAATGGTTTTAGACTAAAAGAGGGTAGATGCAGACTAGACACAAAGAATTTCACCACCTTTCACGACAAAGGTGGTGAAATGCTGGAACATGTTGACCAGAGAGGTGGTAGATGCCCTATTCCTGGAAACATCCAAGGTCAGGTTGGACAGAGCTCTGAGCAAAATGATCTAGTTGAAGATGTCCCTGCACATTGAACAGGAGGTGGACTAGATGCCTTTTAACAATCACTTCCAAAACAAACTATTCTATGATTCTATGTACAACAAAATAATTAAGCAGTTGCAGAGAATGATTGAAGAGGAAGAATCTAAAGCTTAGCTGCATGGGATGGCTCTCTGAGAAACAATGAGACCTGGAGAGAGTGAGCTATGGTTAGGTGTTTAATATCTGCTCAGAGTGCACTTACTAGGCTGTGCTTTTAATACCACTTTGCAATTGACTTTCTGTTTCCTACCTTTTGATGCAAAATCGGTGAGCATGTGGGATGGCCAAAGTAGTTGCATCAATGCTCGGTTATTGCCTGGAGTGCTTAACAAACATGTCTTTTTGGTGTTTTCTCAAGTGTATATATTATGGTAAGAGCAGCAATATTTCTTCAGTCTTCTGAGAGCATTACTGGGAACAAAGAAAAATTGAAAACAGTACAATTAAGATCATCCCACTTAAAGAAGAATAGCTATGCTGCAAAGCACAAAAGAAATCATGATTAAATGTCTTTAATATGTACATGTGTTTGTCACTTTAGCTGTGGATCTTGAAGATTTGTGTTGTTTATTTTTCCAGTTTTTAGTAAACAAAATATAGCTGGAATGAGCTGCAAGAAACCACTTTGTGCAAAATTGTTCATGGAAGACCAGAACTGCATTTGAAATAGCAAATTACCTGCTGGTGCTATAGAGATAGATGATATCCTAAAAATAACCTAAAACAAAATTTAAAACTGCAGCCTTTATTAGTTTCCTGACCTGGCTTACCAATGGGAACCCACTACTGGACCCATTGACACAGGAGTGGGGGTGGCACATGACACAGCAAACGGCTTGAAGTGAACAGTGGCAACAGAGAAGCTGTGAGTGCTACTGAAAGAAACATACATTAAATATGGCACAGTAAAATAAATCTCGTGTAAGCTTTATGTCTTTTTAGGACTGCACATTTGTGTAACTGCTCTGAACACACGGGAATACATCATACATGTGCTTGGTAGCCACCAGCTGTGGTCTGAGGAATCAAACCTTGCAAGAAGTTACAAAGAATGGACACAAATATTTGAAGGATATAAAGAACAGTTTTCCGGGATGACCTAAAACCAAGATGTTTAAAGTCTGAGACAATACGGAACCAATACAAGAAACACCTTAATGAACTTAAGGGTTTGGAATATACACAGAAAGGCCCTAATGGCTTCGATGTCATGGAATTCTTTTAGACTGAGACCAGAGCACTGGAGAATAACAATGATGGAACAAGAGCTCCAATTTCTATCATTTGGGCATTCTCTTTCACCACATGATCAACTTCTATATTGCCTATAGATAAAATGGAGATCTAAAAAGAAAAAAAATACAGAAGTCACCATGGCTTACGTTAAAATACAGATATAATCTAATAAATGTAAGTCTTTTATCTTCATGAAAAAATTTTCTCACTTTACTGTTTCTTGGATCTATAACATTTGCTGTCTTTTGCCATATTTTGCATGATGTAGCAATTTTCTGGTAACCTCTCAGGGACAAGGCTTGTCTCCTATATTTACTAATAAAGTGCACAGAATACCAAAACTTTAGTGCCTTTTTAGGTTTCCAAGCAGTGGCACTGACAAAGAAAGGAAAAAAAAAAAAGAGGATTATCTTGCACATTTTAAAGCTGCAGATTATACATATTAGACATTTGTTGCTGCTCTTTTCTTTCTGTGAAGGCAAATATTTATTTTGAGAGGTCAACTAATGCATAATAGCAACAGTTATTCCATACACTAAAGTCCTACACCAAGACCTTCTTCAAACTCCCCTCTTACAGGTTATTTACTGTCCTTGACCTTGACTGTCCTCTAGGAAGGAGAGAAAAATTGGTCTTAGCTTTGAAATGCAGTAGCAAAAGCTAATCAAACTCACTTTCACTTCCATTTCCAGCATGTATGTTGCCTTCTGATGAGGAAACTGCACACTGAGAGCTTAACCCAAACCAGGGACATTTCCCCCAGGATCTCTGGCTATAATGACACAGTGAAGTAACTCTGTGTCCATTTTAACACATTTTTAGCTAATCTGGCATCTGCCAGAATTTACCCTCAGCATCCCAGTTACATTTTGACCTGGATAGCCTGGCATTTTATGGTAGACTTTTGATAGTAAAGAATGGTCAAACTCCTTTAGCCTAAAGGGAAATTTTCCAGTAGGAGGGAGAGATTTTATCCCATTTTAGTTTCTTCCTAAATAGAAACACTGTGTATAGCACTGCTTTTAGTTCCACAGTGACATACTCATGAACAGACAAAAACATTTTCTCCTAATAGGTAATATTTTTTTATAGTGAATCAGTTCTATAAAGGTAGAGATGGTACAGCAACAACACATTGGCTTGCATGATATAACTGGGTGGAACGCACATCACATTTATGAGATCAAGATATGTAATGTATAAAAATCAGGATAGCACTCTTAAAAATGAAACATTACAGTCTCATGATGTGATCAAGAAAAAAGCTTTCAATAAAACATATTTACATCTAACCGACCAATACCGAAAAGTATTTTCATAAACATTTTGCAGTCAAGGAAGCTAAAGCTACTTCAAAAAAGACTGTCAATAATTTCTAAAATAAAGCATAAAAATAACTAAGGTGTCCTTTTGATCCTTGTGAGTATACTTTATTTGTCCTTGAAAAAAATATATCCAATGTACCTTTCAAAATGATTTATTATGTGTTATTGTTACAGTGTTCAATATTGTTCAATACCGAACTACTGTACTGATTACCACTCTCCCACTCTGCTTTAGTTCTATCATGTGCTTTTATTTACCACCTGAGGCAAGAACATTTTAATTGGTTTAGGGAAGCTTGAACTCTCTTTTATCAATGACACATTTCATCAAAATAGAATGAAGCCAGGAGCCATAGTCTCCCAGTGTTGCAAAACAATAGGTTTGTTTGAGGGCTTAAGTTTGGAAATGGATCTCTGCAGTGTAAATTACTTAATTAGTTAAATAGCAAGAGCAGAACATCTTGATTTTGTTTTTCTCCCTTTTTTTTTAGTAGTAAGAAAATTTACAAACAGATTGCACTAACTTTCCGTATCTTAACTTTATTCTAGACAAATAGATTCTGCAAACTGCCCCTAAATCTGTACTGTATATCTACCAAAGATCTGGAACATAGCATAACATGGTTTATAGTACTGTGAGTGAAAGAACTAAATCATGTACCCATCAATTTTAAAAGTTTCTGTTAAAATAATCCTTACACAAAACAGAGAGACAACTGTAGTCATGTTTGAAGAAAGCTTCATTGTTTGCAGAGATTAGAAAGAAAATCTAATTTTTCATTAACCAAACTGTCCCTTTAAGAAAGCATATGATTTACTTAACAAAGATACCATATGACCTGCAAACAACAGAAGTAAGCTGTCTTTCTATTTTATTAAAGTGCTTAGCTGACACAGACAGGATACCATTATAAAAATTGTATTTTTAAAAAGTTGTTTAAAACAAAAACATATGTACCAACACAATATATTAGTTAAAATTAATTACAAAGCAAGGAATAAATTTATTAGTCTGTTTCTATCAATATTTTCAACGGTGACCATAAACATTTTACTTTGAAATATAACAAGAATTATACAAGATAAATATTTTTTCGCAAAAAACAGAGTTAGTGAACCCTTTTCTCCTAACAGGTTACATACTACATCCCTCACAGAGGTTGCTGCCACAGCTCCTGCTTTTATCCCAGCTTTCTGTCTGGCCAAAAGGTGCAATAGCTGCCTGGTATCGCACACGTGGTGATTGATCAGCTGTTTCAGCACGTGTACTTCTCCACTGTACTTATGCATGTAAGTTTTTTTTGTCTTTTCCTCAATGACATAGATATTAGCTATCCAAATATCAATTTTCACAAAACTTCTCAAAATTCATTACTTTTAAGATCTCAGATCCACCCCATCCATATTGCTTGAATTGGTTTTAGGGATAGCTGGAAGGAAAGATGTACAGATAGGCCAAAAGAATAATTGCATATGCTTTGCTTCTTTAGAAATTCAAGTTTTGAAAAAGCAATATAAATACACAATGGTGATGATCTTTACCTTTTGTCTTTCCACAGCAGTACTTTACTGCGTGTCAGAGACCTTTCAGTGTCAGTGGAAAAGACTTCTGCTTCCCCCGACATTCGTGGTGCTTGATGTCTGCCTGTTTGCTGCAGAGGGAACAAGGCTGCAAACTTCACACACTGCGGAGGATGTGCTGGGCCTCCAGGGCACTTGTTAAGATGTCCAATGGCCCTGCTTCACAGATTCTTTACAGGCTGGGATGAGGAATGCCTTATCAACTCTAAATCACATAAGACAGGTTGAGGAAAAGAAAGAAAAAAAGGCACAGTCTTCGGAACAAGTAATACATTTTCAAACGTTTACAGAATACATTGACGTAACTATTTGTATTGGGTTTGTGTGACAAGGTTTTGGTAGTGGGGGAGCTACAGAGGTGGCTGCTGTGAGAACCTGCCAGAAGCTTCCCCAACATGTGACAAAGCCAATGCCAGTCAGCTACAAGATGCACCCACCACTGGCCAGGGCTGAGCCCATCAGTGACAGGAGAAACACCTCTGGGATAACAGACTTAAAAAGGGGGGGAAAACTGCTGTGAAACAACAGCAGCCAGAAGAGACGAATGAAAATATGTGAGAAAAACAACTCTGCAGACACTGAGGTTAGTGGGTGGCGGGAGGAAGTGTTCCAGGTGCTGGAGCAGAGATCCACCTGCAGCCCACGGTGCAGCCCACAGTGAGGCAGCTGTCCCTGTGCAGCCCATGCTTGACCCTTCAGTGGAGCAGAGATCCACCTGCAGCTCAAGATGGAGCTCACAGCAGAGCAGGTGGACGCCCGAAAGAGTCTGTCACACCATGGGAAGGCCACACTGGAGCACGCTCCTGACAGGACCTGTGTCCCTGTGAAGGCAGGAGCCCACACTGGAGCAGGTTTGCTAGCAGGACTTGTCACCCCCACTTGTGGAGCACCAACGCTGGAGCTGCCTGTTCCTGAAGGACTGCACATTGTGGAAGGGACCCACACTGGAGCAGTTCTTCTGGAAACAACTCACATTTTAATATAGATTTTTCCATTTCACAGTTACATAACTGCTTCTCTCACACCTAGTAAGGAACTTAGAAAAATGAGATTTAATGAGCATTGCATTTTACAGTGGACTTTATACTCTTTATCCATTTTTGCATTAGAAACATACATGGTATAAATATCTAAGGAAGCTAATGCTGAGTAGCTTATAGTTTTCTCCAGCTTGAAAACAGATATTGCCATTTATTAACCACTTCTGAGTGATTATGTTTTTTGGGTCACTGATCTTTAAGCTTTTCCTTTTAGACCTACCATAACAATATGGCCTAGAGAAGCTTTTGAATGTGCTAGTTGGAGCTGAATATATAAATTATTTTGGTAAAGCTTCTCAGTTAGCTTTAGAAGAAATTAAACTGATCTCTCTCCCCTTTTTCAACTGTTCATGATTCTGAAGAAACATTTGTATCCAAAACCTCTATAGATGAAGTCAGCAAACAATACTGGGAATCCATACTGAGATACGGAGAATGGGATTTATATTTCGAAAGACCAAATAGACTTTCTATTACCTTCAGTGTTCCAGGTGAGCGGCTGGAAGACCATCTGGCAAATCTCTGCCAGACTCTTAAGCTGACACAAGGTTGAAGGTCTGGCACTGATATTTGTGCCAAATTTCATAGTAACAGAAATTTGGACTGGTATTGAAGATGACTTTTATGATGCATGTGGCAATCAACATCAAAATATTTCCAACACCATTCTAACCAAGATTTTTATATAATTTATTCCGAAAAAGAGACTGCCTTTTATCTAGGGAATTACTACCAGTATTTGTGTCATTGCTACAAGAAGTGAATATATAGGTCCTAATTTTAAATAGCTTCTCCCGTGAAAGCTGTTTTGCTTTGGTTCTGGAAAGATGCTCTGTAACACAGCTTTGTTAGCAAGTCATAGGTAAGCACAGAAAAATGGCAACCCTTCAAAACCATTTGTTGAAAATACATCCAAATTTGGACCTCTTTGGACTTAAGATTCTGACCACATAAACTGGCATTACTGTATTTCTTTACTATGTACAGTTCCATATAAGAGGATGCTCAGAACTGTATATAAGAGGATGATATATTTTTCACGTTTACAAAAACCTTACTGGCAAAAGTGTTAGTAAGGTGTTTATTGAAAATACTTTTTAAATGTATTTTCAGTTTTACTTTAAAAATGCTTCAAAAGCATACTGCAAGAGATAGCTGACCTAATTTGCAACAAGTCAATACCAAACTTTGCACTGAATCCTAATTTTGTTCAGTAATCTAAAATATTAATTTTGACATATCAAAATTTAGAGTCAAATAGAGAAATCAAATACTGCAGACAATGCCTATTAAGAAGCTCAAAGAGAGCAAAGGACCTAGCTATAGTAGGATCTATAGGCAAACAGCAAGGTGGCTGTAACACTTGGTAACATTGGAAACATTTGGTACATTATTATTTCTCAATCTTTACATACACAAATCAAGTTCAAAGGCATGCACTATAAAATTATGCTCTATGGTTTCCTATAAGGCCTGGTTGATATTACATAAAGCAAACTGTGTGGAAACTAAACTAGTTCCTATGATTTACAATGTTCTTTCCATGTTATTTATTACACTGAATTAGTTTAGTATATACTGTATACATTTAATATTAATCTCTGGATTGTTTTGAGTTAGTACATTATTTCTTAAATTCTATTCCCTTTCTTTCCTTTTGTTTATGGGCAGTAATAAATTCTTATTGTTTTTCTTCCTTCATTTTACAAGGTAAAAACTGTTCTTAATGCCTCATCTTATGAGTATAAAAATGGAAGTTGATGAAGTACACTGTTATGATTTATACAGCTTCACCCAGAACTGCCTGTGTATTTAATCCCACAGTGAGACTATAATGTCTCTATAGCTACCATTAATTTCTGAATAAAATTATTTGATACCAGAAATACATAACTTTGCAGGGTGGGAAGCATTAAAAGAGAGAAAACCAAGAAAGGCTAGAAACAGTCAAGCTATCTGCAGTCAGACTTTATATCTGAGCATACGTTGCACACTGGTTTTGTCTTGGTGCTTTTTCTCTCTGGAGTATTAGCCTGAGAGACCAAAGATGATCCCGTAACTAATTACTACCTTGCATACAAACATTTCTCTTTTAAGCTTTCAAATACTGGACTGTCAGTGGGGGAAATCTCAAAGCCTGTTAATTTTCTAGCAAGAAATGTAGTGAGAAAGCACCAAGATACTTCAAGTAGCAAACTGCTAAGCTGTTAATCAAAGCACTTGATATACAACTTATATTATCTCTGTAAGTTGTTGCTACAATAAAATGACTTCACCTCTCCATCGAACATGAGACTTCAAAATTGCTCATAAACTTCTCTCACCAGTAGGAATACACACCATCATCATCATCATGATTAGCCTGGGAATCAGAAACTACAGGAGAAAAAAAACCCAGTTAGAACAGGAAAAGCAAAAATTCTAGGTTTCGGCTGGATCACCGCTGGTGTAAACAATTACATGGTGTGATTATCTGCAACATGAAAGTGAATGCAATTACTATGAAGTTCTTATGAGAGAACAGAAGTTATCAAATGAAATATCAAGATGAAATAGAGAAAGTGAAATACATATAATACTGTTCATGCACTTCTAGGACTCAAGTAACATACTGTACAAATGAAAATTCACAACGGATTTCTTCTTCTTTCACTTCAGTTGTTTCATTTTTATATTGTTCCCTGCAAAACAAAACTGCATTTACCTGTACCTGTCACTTCAAAAATATGAATGAATAGAGAAAAAGCTCTCTTACTGGCATCAGTCCTTGTGTACTCAATAACTACCACATAATGAATCCCTTAGACAGAATCAGGTCAGTTGGAAGGAACCACTGGAAAACACACCAACACCCTACTCAGTGAAAGTCCATTCAGATCCAAATGCTGAAGGCAGTGGCTAGTTGAGAGTTGAGTATCTCCTTGGGTGGAGATTCCACAACCTACCCAGGCAATCTGTTGCAGCATTTGACCACTCAGGGCAGAGGTTTTTCCCCCTGCACTGGGATGGGTTTCCAATGTTCCAATGTTTTAACTTCTGGTCACAGCCTCTTGTCCTCCCACTGTACTGCTCTGAGAAGAGACTGGCTCTGTCTTCTCAACACTCTTCTGTGAGGTAGCCTCACAGAGCATTATCCTTCTCTTCTTAGGACAGAACAAACACATCTCTCATTGCACATCATGTGCTACAGCCCTCAAAACATCAAAATGGCTCTCTGATGCATTTGTGCCACCATGACAATGTCTTTTCTGTGTTGGGAAGCCCAAAAATGGACATAGCACTAGAGATGTGGTCCCACAAGTGCCAGATAGAGGGAAAGAACCACCATTTCTCTTGAGCTTCTGGCTACCCTCCTCCTAGTACATCCCATGATGAAGCTGCCCCTCTTTGCCAGAAGTGCAGCTCACCAATGACTGAGTGCAGCTCTCTGCCCACAAGGGCCTCGGGTCCTTTTCTACAAAGCTGCTTCCCAGCCAGCCACTGCTGCCCTGTGCTGTTGGATGGGCTTCTTCCATTCCGGGCATAGGACTTTGTATTCACCTTTGGCAATTTTGCTGGAGTCCCTGACAGCCCATTTCTGGAGCCTGACAAGGGTCCTTTAAACAACAGCCCTGCACTCCAATGTACTGAACAGCTTTCCCAATTCATGTATCTGCAAATGAGCAAAGGACACACTTGATCCAGTCATCCAAGCTGCTACTGAGAACAAACATGGCTGGCATCAATCCCTGAAGCAAGCACCTCATACCTGGCTGCCAGGTGAGCTCCGTACCCGTGATCACTACCTTAGAGCTCAATGGCTGAGATAATTTTCCACCCATCACACTGCCTATTTATCCAGCTCACCAGTTTGGCTGTGGGACCACTATGTAGACTGTTCCAGACCTTGCAATACAACTTCCATTCTCTCAGTGGCTTCAGCTAGTCATCTCATCACAGAATAGAAAGCAGATGACCCTCACATATCACATGGCGCAGAGGATATACAGGTAACCTAAAGAAAGCTTATCACAGATGAGAAACGGCCAGAGTACATAGGAAGTAGTTCCACGGCAACTGTTTCCAACTGGTGCAAACTAGAAAATAAAAATAAAAATCCAGAAATCTGGGAAACAAGAACCAGTTGCCTGCTGGCCTTGCATTTTCTTCTGAAATTTTGTGGGGAAACGTCCCTTTTCCCAAGACTTCTTCTCCTCATTGTAAACACAATGCCCTCTAAAATTCAAAAAAATTGGTCAGGATTTTCATTTTCTCTCTCAGTTGTAGCAATTTCTCATGCAAATGCAACAACACTGGAAGCTCAGAAGTGCAAGATTTTGAGTATACATCCTTATCACTCATTGCCTGAAATGAACAGATTTCTTCACTAAAATACACAAAGCTTGTTAAAAATTTTGCCATGCTAAGCCACACACTGATTTTTCTTTTCAATGTCATATAAAAAATGTTCCAAGCCAAAAACATTTCTCTGTCATCATGTTGAGTCATCACAGCACTAACTTACATTCACATCTCCCGATGAGCTCCTGAGTTTTGCTTTCAGTTGCACTGCTACAGAATGAGGCTATCACAAAAAGAGAAGAGGAAAGCTGCACTAGGATTTCCCTGTACATAGGTGATGCTGCTGAAAATATACTAATGCTGACTGTTTATGAAGATTTTCAAAGAAAAAAAAATAGTGAGGCAATAAGAGAGGCGAATGGATTTTGAAACCCATCCATACGCTAAGTTTTGTAAAACACTATGCAAGGATGTACCATATGTCAATTGCAGAACAGGCTCTGACACTACCAGTTTCATACAATTTAATAACAAGCATTTAAATTTCAACCATTTCTAGTGACTCAAGTGACAAGCTGCTTGAATATCAGACTGTCTCCTCAGTTTTCCACAGCCAGCCATCTTAAGATGAGAGCTGCCATAATACTTTAAATTTATCTGCTGATTATTTTTTCTTAAAGCAGTGTTAGCAGCAGCAGTTCCACTGTTGTGCTGAATGAGCAGTTTTCTTTTTAGCTTTAATTTTCAGGTGTTCATATATTTTTTCTAAGAACATGTAATACCTAAAGCTACTTAGTATATTTCAAAGAAGCAGGAGGGAAGCAAGAAGAGAAGAAAAAAACACCTCTTAATAGGCTCAGGACTTTCTGGAATTATTAGTTTCACAAAACCCAAAGAAAACCGAATTTTTACAAAACAAGGAAACTTGTTTATTTCCATTTAATGGCAAAACTAAAAAAAAACAAACAAACAAACAAACTAAAACCTTTCTAATACTTGCAGTTATGGTCCATAAGGACTATGAATCATTCCAAGTATTTTATTTCAGGAATAGATGGTTTTAACTAACAAAGGAATGTAGTGTTGAGGAAATTCTCCTATTCATTTACACAGTTTTAAACTGAAAGAGGAATGTGGTATTGAGGTAATGTTTCTAATTAATCTAGACAGTTCTAGACCACAATCATCTCTTGAAGCTTTCATGTCTATCAACTGCTACTTAGAATGAAAGGAGAGAGGTTATTAGATTTTACTTGTGTTTATTCTTCTGGTTTTTTTTAAATAAGAGAATGGGAAGAAAACAAAAATGTCAGTATAATTTTGTTTGGGGAGAAATTTTTTTAAAAAACAACAAAAAAAACCAACAAAAAAACCAACAAACAAACCAAACCAAAGTCTAACACAGTTTATATGTTCAAGAATAAAAGTTGTCAGTAAAAATGCCAACAGTATGTAAAGCAGAGACGAGTCATGGTTGTTGTGGGAAACTGTAAATATGAATCCTTCACTCTATGTATTCCAAAGCAGATGTTCAGCTGCTATAAATCCACAAAACTCCCTGACCCCTAATTTCTTAACCACGGGAAGGTGCTGAGGATTTTTTCACTGAATTTAGTTAAGCTAAGAAGCAGTATTCTAGCTATTCTAAGAACTACAACACCCTCTATTGGGCAAAGAATTTTCATTCACATATGGAAAACCAGTTAATTTCAATGATCCGAAGCCACCATTGGTTGCATTCTTCCAAAGATCAAGCTTGAGTGCATGATGCACACATACACAGTGCACACAAATTAGCTATATATAACTATAATGACGTATAAAATCCTATTATTTATTTTGGTGTGATGATAATATTTTAGAAAGAGGAAGTAGGAATTCATCTTTTTATGAAAGAAAAGTACATTTCAACTCAATTATGAGGTTACTCATGAACTCCCTTTCCCTGAATTTTCTCATTTGATGGGTGCTTTTCTCAGTAGTGCCCAGCATCTCCTCTGAACAAACCACTGTTCCCAAAATGAGTGTTCCTTTTGAATTTGATTCTTGCATTCTTCCTTATGTATTCTTAAAATGTCAGAAGTCTGTGATACTTTTGAAAGTTGCATTGCAGACACAAACACACACCCAAGGAACTCACAGATCCTTGCACAGAAAGTATCAATATGAAAGTAGATGGTATTTTCATCTGCCTCTCTGAAAAGAGATGAAATAACAAATTTTCCTCACAGTTCAGAAGGATACAACATCATACAGGAAGAAACAGATCATTGCAAGAATAAAAAAAGCAGTAATATTTAGATTAATACTTTAGAGACAAAACGATGGTTGGCTTAGGATGGAAAATTTAAGAAAAATGCAAGCCTTATTAAACAGAAGTATTGTAGATGAAGGGGAGATGAGAACCAGTGTGTCAGGCTTTTAGAAAACAGGAGTTTGAAACAGAAAACCTGTAAAAGTAAGAAAAATAATTTAGAGAGCAAGACACTTAAATGGGCAAATGGTTTTGATTGCCACACTTAGAGAAGGAGGTGCCTGTCCCTTTAGTACAGACCACTTTCTGAGTATCTTTGTTTTCTCCTATCAGCAATCTGAACTACCTGTTCATTCTGCATTCTTCCAACACATCACCTGCTTGGAAAGAAAACTTCCCCAATAAAACCAACTTTTCCTCAATCTATCCAAGACAAAAAGTAAAGCTAGTCTAAACACTTTGATGGCAACTTCTGCAGGAAACCAGTCCTTTTAGAAGATTGTAACTTTTATGTTTAATTTTGACTAAATAATGCATATTTAATTATTTTAGCATTCCAGTGCAATTAATATATTTCGATTCAGCTTTATTGAAATCAAAACTTCAGTCCCTTGTATCAAATAACTTTTACATTTGAAATGCAGTTCACATTACAAAAATGGATGAATTTACACGCCTTTTATCTTTCCTTCTGTGCATTGTTACAGCTAGGCAAACTCTGCAATTAACCAGAGGATACTGACTGCACAGCAAGTTATTAGCCAACTGATGTTGCATTAAGCTTGTCTGAGCCACTTTTAACTAATAATGCCAGAGATATCATATTACTATCACTATGTTGGAACTTGATATTCTTTATTTAATTATACTCCTAATAGTCTTAATAATTACAGACTTTTTTCCTTGCCAATTACAATGCCATATTTCCCCTTTTTCTCCAAAAAAAAATTTAAGTCCGTAATCCAAAGCATTTACTGTGAGCAACACACTGAGTGACCATGCAAGGATAATGGATGTTTAAATTTACGTTACTCTGTAACATCATTTTATCTGAAAATAGTAGAAAACCTCAGTATGCTTTGGGAGGGAAAGGATTACTCATCTTTAAACAACATGAAAATGCCATGGTAACTTGCAAAAAATGAATAAATGACTGTTTCTGGAATAGTCCATTTTCTTCTTCCATACACTTATGAATCCCAAATGAAATGCAACAGTGAGTGGAATGTTTAAGTTCTGATGTAGCTTGTACTATGAATACAGAGGTATTCACTCATTGGTGTTTCTGCAAATGACGGAGTTTTTAGGTCCAGCAGTTTTAAACAGTTTGTCTGAAACTAATCTATTGTCTATAGCATTAAGACACTGTATGTATATGGTATATACACAAGAAATAACTCTTCTTCACGTTGCTATCAAAGAAAGTTGTAATTCTCCAGAAATTCCTTCCCAATCCACAAGGATGTCAACAAGTCAGTGTCCCACTGTCTGACCTCAGAAAAAAACAGGGATCAGAATCTCTCCCCACCACCACTTTGCCATCAATGCTACCACAATTATCTTCACCTCTTCACTGAGAACTAGCTGGAAGAATCAATGTCCAGAACTTACCTCTGCTGCAAGGGACAGAGTAATAAGCATTTTGTAAGCTGGTGACATTCATAATTCCTCAGACACAAGCATGCACATGATGGAATTTTGAGCATGACTTCTGATATTAAAATTTCCTCTCAGAGATCACCCTGCGAGCAAACAGTTATATAGCACTTCATGTTGCACTGTAAAAAAACTCCAGATACATTCACATCAGTAGGAAGCAGGCATCCAATCTCAACAGGTAGACAACACTTTTGTAATTTGGTTCAAGAGCATTTTCTAGCTTTTGAACACCACAGTGTTTCAATTTCTTAACAGCATTTTTCTATACTGAACTGATTAATAGATTTATTTTTATTCTGTTGGGTTGAGAGGGCAGAGGGACACGGTGAGGTAATTAAAAGATGGGAGTAAACAGAAAAGGGAACTGTAGAAAACTTTAATTTTAATACTCATTTCTACCTCCTCAGAACAATTTAGTAATAAAACATCACTGCGATTCCCTTTGAATCTGTATGGATTAAGTAGCCTGCCATTAATTAATATATTTGTTTTTCCTACCGCCCAAGCCAACATGTAAGGCAAAGCTATCTCAGTGTAGAGGAACTTTACTGAGATTTGTCTGGCAAAAATGTACAATGTCTGTAACTTGTACTGCTGTCTGTCAACAGTTCATAGCAGTAAACCCATAAATTCTCTATTAATCAAAAAACTTTCATGAACAGAGTTACTCCTTAAAAAACATGTTAAATAAACCAAACAGGACTGCACACATATAAACTATACGGTCATGTTCCTTCTGTCTAGGGGAGAACTGCTTTAATATGTAACATACTGCGACCAACAGAATCAAGTTAATCTAAGTGAGTTTGGATTAGAGATTAGAAGGGAGAGAACAGTATCTGCAACATTTTCCTAAAACCCCAAACCCACCACACCAGCCTGCAGAGAGATTTAGCTGTATTTCACAAAGAAATAAAAGTGCACTTTAAGTCACCAAACCAACCACATGATGGCAGTCCAACATAAAAAAAAGGAAAAAACCCACATTTAATAGAAACTACTTGAAAAAGTAGTTTAAAATCTATGCATATTATTCAGAATATAACCAAACAATGCTGTAGAGCAGTAATTTTGAGTCTTTCTGTTTGTACACCTCTAAATACTTTAAGAACTTAGAGACTTATCTGCAATATGCAGATAAATCTGCTGTTTATCTTCCATGAAGCCCTGACTTCATAGAACAGTTTTTACATCCCAGAGCTGCAGGAGAGAAGATTTAAAGACCACTTTCATGGAGTTCTGACTCCAATCCACTTACATTTATTTCTGAAATAGAGCATAGATGTCAACCTGCTATTAGACACACCTGAGTCTGTAGCTTCTCCTAACAAATCTTCCTGTCCAAAGTTTTGGTAGGAACATGCAACATATCACTAGCTTATGAATGCCCAACACTTAAAAGAAACTGGTGACATCCAGAGTCTCAATTGCTCGGATTCAATGTTGTTTGCTACAGCTGATACACAGTTTGCTTTTTACCATTTGTATTAGTGAAGCTAATGATTTCAGTGGTATTTCATGGTATTTCCAAAATAATTTTGCAATGCTGTTCCTAACCAGCACATGGCAGATTGTTCCAGTTGGCACATATCCTCAAAATTGCTCCCTTGTTCCTAGATTAATTAATTTTTATTTGTCTGTATTGAATACCATGTGCTGTACGCCAACCAAATCAAGATGGGTCAAATCACTTTACATCGTGTGTCTCTCATTACTGTTTTTGCTTTGCCAGTATTGTGAGTAACTCTGAAAATGTGTTTTCTTGTATCAATTTATATGGATCAAATTAGCAATATCAGAGTTCACATCAGTTGCTGGTGAGAGCATTTTTACACAACACAAGGCATTAACTGCAAACCTGTCACTGCTACACAGAAATACTTCTACTGCACCAAAATGTGGCTATTTGTCATTCTAACTGGTTAGAAATATCGATTTAATTTTATACTGTGATGTTACAAGAGTATTAGCTGCTAGCTCACCTGCAGGTCTGTAATCACAGATTTGAAGCTGATAAGCATTCTTCCACTCTATGGTGAGAAAGTAAACCTGTTGCACTTTAATTTAGAGCACATTAAACTGCAGGACCCCTTCTAGCTCACAGCTCTTCAGGTTGTGACTCAGCTTTTCCTTACATGTGGAAAAGTTTCACTGTGAATACCTATTTGTACCTATGAAATCAAGGGGCATGCTCATTCTAATTAACTTGCTTTCCACAATCATCACAGTCATCGAGTCATTTAGGCTGGAAAGGACCTCCAAGATCAAGTCCAGCCTTCGATCATCACCTTGTCAAATAGACCATGGCACTGAGTGGCATGTCTAGCCACTTTAACATCTCTAGCAATGGTGACTCCACCCCCTCCCTGGGCAGCCCATTCCAATGCTTGATGACCCTCTCCATAAGAAATGCTTCCTGATGTCCAACCCAAACCTATCCTGGTGCAGCTTGAGACTACGCTCTCTCATCCTGTCACTGGCTGCCTGGGAGAAAAGCCCACCCCCTATACAACTACAGCCTCCTGTAGAGACCTTAGTCCATCCTGACCCTCCTCTTTTCCAGGCTAAACAACCCCAGCTCCCTCAGCAACTCTTCATGACTTACTCTCTAAACCCTTCACCGGCTTTGCTGTCCGTCTGCGGACACACACAATGTTTTTCTTGAAGTGATGATCCAGTGCACTGGAGGTGGAAGTGGAGGAGGAGCAAGAGCTTTTCCAGCCTTTTGTTGCTTCTGGGCGGTGCCATACAACTCCTCTGCCATACAGTAGTGGCCATCACACCACTGTAGGTTCACCATCCTTGTTTTACATTGCCTTCTCCCCTCTGTTCTCCACTTGTCTACTGAATTGTTTTTCAGATTGCCTCCATTCTCCACTTGTCTACTGAACTGTTTTTCAGAATTTTTTCTTGGAGGTCCTGAGCATCCATGATAATGTAAGTTTTTTTTCCTTACAAGCAGCCCAGGAACTTGAAGAGATGGGCTAAAACTTGCACTTCTTTTCTCTACCTTGTAAAACCTTCCTATCAATGGATAAAACCTGACCTATACTTGCACCATTGCACTATTTTGATAACGACTTTTCTGAAGTACTTCAAATGTATTTACAACAACACACTTTAAAATAAATGTGCTTTGGTATTTTCCTCCTGCTCATGGAATGCTTACAATTTCAAGTCAGGCATACCTTGTATTACACCCAAAGTACCACAACAAAATTTACTTTTTACTGCACTATTGATTCTAAATACACAAAAACTAGCCACATAATGGCCTTTGTTATAGTATGTACAGAGCTTGATTTTGTTGTTATGCCTTTAATTCTAATTAAATTCCTTTCCATCGTTTGAAGTTCTTTATGCTAAAAAATCAAAAAGTGTCCATTATAATTGCATTATGTATTCAAATCCAGAATCCATTCTGTTAATCAATATTGAAGGAAATTGATGACTTGTCATTAATTATTCAGAAAATGCTTAACTGTGCATATACTTGAAAACGTTTAAAAATCAGAAGTACAACCACCCCATCTTCTGATCAATTCATGGTATGACATGTCAGAAAGCTCAGAATCATGCTTGATATTGGCTATTTTCGTATTTAATTCAGAACGACTGCACATGTAACAACCTCAATATGTGCTCAATCTTCATAAAAGCATTAAGTGTATGATGAAAGACAAGAAACTACTGGAGAGGGTCCAGCGGTGGGCCACAAAATTGATTAATGGACTGGAGCATTTCTCTTATGAGGAGGGACTGCTGGAACTGGGCCTATTCAGTCTAGAGAATACTGAGAGGGAATTTCATTAACACATATACATATCTCAAAGGTGGGTGCCAAGGGGGTGGTGCCAGGCTCTTTTCAGTAGTGCCCAGTGACAGGATGAGGAGCAATGGCCATAAACCAAAACACAAGAAGTTCTGCCTCAACATGAAGTAGAACTTCTTTACAGTGAGGGTGGCAGAGCATTGGCACAGGCTGCCAGGGAGGTCATGGAGTCATCCTCTGGAGACATTCAAAACCCACCCGGACGCATTCCTGTGTCACCTGCTCCAGGTGACCCTGCCTCAGCAGGGGCTTGGACAAGATGATCTGGAGATTCTCACAGGGGAGATTCAGACTGAATTACTAGAAAAATCTTTTTCGCCGTTAGGGGAGGTCAGGCATTGGGAATAGGTTGCCGAAGGAGGTGGCAGAGTCACCATGCCTGGAATTTAAGAGGTGTCTGGATCTGGCGCTGGGTGATGTGGTTTAGGTGTTACAGCAGCAGTGCTGGGTGATGGTTGGATTGATGCTTTTAAGGTCTCTTCCAACCTGGATGATTCTATGATTCTGTAATTCTGTCTCCAGCGGTCCCTTCCAACCCTACCGGTTCCGTGATTCTGCTTCTGTGAAGTGAGTGGCGCAACACCGCAGCTGCATTTCGGCTGCACCCCACAGGAAGAATTCCAAGAGTGAATACACCACAGTTTGATCTGGACACCTTTCAGGTCGAAAGGCTTTTCCCTCAGAGAACACCGCCACCCCCGGTTCGCCAGGGCAACACGCAGCCCCTCCCGCCCGCGGGCCCGCGGAAGCAGCAGGGCCTGCTGGGGAAGCGGAAGGGCCGCCCCGCCCGGCCCGGCCCCGCCCCGCCCGCGCGGCCCCGCCCCTCCCTCCCCTGCGCAGGGGCCGCCGGAGCCGCCGGAGCCGCCGCGCCCGCCCGGCCCGGGGCCGCCGTTGCCCCGCCATGTCCGAGGCGGGCCAGGAGCTCGTCCACCTGGTGTGGGGCAAGAAGGCCGGGCCCCGCGGGCTGGCCGACACCATCTTCTGCCGCTGGGCGCAAGGTACCTGCGTGCGCCGTGCCCCGGCCCCGCGCCCCGCCCGGCCCTTCCCGCCTCGCTGCCCGCCCGTTGCCCCGGCCCACCCGCCGGAACACACCCGCGGCTCCCCCGCCGCCCCCTGCGCCGTGGGTCCGTGTGCCTCAGGGGCGCCGTGCCCTGGGCACCGCTCCCGTTCCTGTGTCAGCGGCACCTCGCCTCTGGCCCACGCGGGAAAATGATGCGGCAGCTTCCCTTGCTGAATAATTATTTTGGGTTTTTGCAGCATGGTCGTCTGCAGCCGCAGATCTCCACAGGAGCTTAATATTGTGTAAAAAAAAGATGTGAATTTCTTTAGTATTTCAACAGCGTCTCATGTCGTGATTTTACGTAGCTTGTGGAAAGGAACATAAGCTGTGCTTTGATTTTGGTATTTTGCAAAGAATATGTGAGTCAGAAATATACTTAGCAAAAGTGGGGACAGGCTTGGGACACAGACCCGCAGATGTGTTTTTTAAACTGGTTATTTGGCCACGGAAGCAGGTGCATGCAGGTATTGGGATATGTCAAGAGATAAAGCAGCAATAACGCTGGAACCTGCGGTATTTATAAGGTGTTTTATTCTGTATTTAAGTTATACAGCCTATGCATTGTTTGTTCTTGATAGAGACTTGCTGGTGATCCTTAAAAGTGCAATTGCAAGGCTTACCTATAAAAATTATATGCAAGGAATCAGTCTGTGTACCTGTCCTTGTTGAAGGAAGGGCGTAACTGTAACTTACTGTGAGCTTTGAAGAATTCTAATAACGATTATGATGTCATGATGAACATACTAATTCCTGGAGAAAATTCGTAAGTGATAGTGGGATTTATAGTTTTTTTTTAAAATATGCATCCAGGTCTCAGGGTAAAGTTGCTTGAAACAGAAGTTTCTTAGTGTTCTCTGTTTCTTGCCTTTTTTTTTTTTTTTTTTTTTTAACAAGGGTGTTGCTATCTACATAGTTTCAGTAGGTTTGGGAGCTGCATAGCTACTCCCCATTACTGGACACAGCGCATTACCTGACTCATCTGACTCATATCTTTTTCTCTAGGTTTATCTGTCTTCAGGTAATTCAGTGACAAATGTTTAGGGAAAAAAGCTAAATTCCTTCTAAGATCTAGAATTTAAGCAGGCACAGTAAAGCCATTGCTTTTCCTAACAAATTTGATTATTGAAATATAATTACTTTCTGAAATATCTCTTTAAGTTTTGTAATGTTGCTGTTTCATTACAAGGTGTGTACAAAGCCATAAAAGAAGAACAGGTGTTAAAAAACTTAATTATTTTTTTAACTAGTAATTTTGTATTGTCACAATTGAAGTTTTAAAGGTAATTTTTATGAGAAATTTTAGCAGTTTCAAAATCTATTGAAATGTGTGTTATAATGCACTGTATGTGTGATCGAGTGAAGGATTAATGGAAAAGGTCTCTGGAGTTCTTGCTGGCTTCTGCAATGGAGCTGCTATTTCCAGTCTGTCTTTAGGGAAGCTCCTGTGACTATGATGTGTAGTGTATCTGTTCCCTTCTTTGTATCCTCTGTATAATGAATTTTGTGTGACAAAACCCAATGACATTAAGTTAGTATGTTTGGAGGTCTTGTGCTGAGAATCAAAACAGCTGGTTTCAGTCACTTACCTTGTGTAGCTGCATAATACTTTCACCTAGCTTTCAGTTTCTATTTTGTTGAAAAAGTTCTGCGGCATTTACTTGCTGCAAAGGAGGCCTGTCAACACTGACTCATCAAGATTTAAAAGAAAAGAAAACCCAAACAAATATATCAAGCTTTATTATTTCCAAAGACTTGAAAGTTTAAAAAATAGACCCTGTTCCACATAAAATGTGCAGAAAGCATCAAACAACTAGTTTGGTGTTGGATTTTTTTGTGTTTGTTTTTATTTCTTTTGATTGTAGGGCCAACACAGGCATTTATTTCAGATACTTGCTGAGCATTGTCTGATCCTTTCTCAAATCCTTTGGAAGTTGAGAATGATGATTTTCATTTAGAAAGAAAAGTAGGCAGTAGGGAGGGTGTTGAGGAATGTCAGACTCACACCCATCAGTTTCTCACTGAAGGCAGATTCCAGGAATCCTGCCATGCACCAAACTTGTTGACCATCATACTCATTTGAAGATGCAAGCAGTTAAGAGAACTGACCCAGCTCTTGTGAATGTGCTGTTGGAAGTTAGTGACAGTAATTCCCTCAGTTTGCTGCATTAACAACTTTAAATATATTGGTTTTATTCCTGACTTAACAAAGGCATGGCTGCAAAGTTGTTGTGAGGGTTTTAGTGTGGAGTTCTTTACAGAATTTTTTCTTCGTGATTTCAGTAGAATTTGCAGTTTAACCTTGTGGATTCCATTTGCCAGAATCCTCAAAGCAGACACGGGAATGTAGTGCGAAGCTTCAGTCTGGTCTTCAGTGTTTCCTGGCATAGATACAATGACTTGGGAAGGAGCTGAGAGGATGACTGAACCCTGAAGGACCATACCTATGTTAGGAGTAAATTTCTCCATTGATCCAAGGGACAAATCTCTTGCATAAAACTGCTCTTCAGATCATCCCCAAGGCATGAGGTGTCATATCTATCCAATATAAATGTCTAGCATATTTGCACACAACATCCTTCAGAATTACATAAGCTGTGTTCTCACTGGTCTTTGGAGAGAAAGACATGGAGTGGTCTTCTCAAACAAGCGTTTAACTGCAAAAGCATAGTGGGAAGTACATTTTATGTGTATATGGATAACATACAATGTAAAAAAGTCCATTTTATCTGGATTCTCTTCCAGCTTCCAGTTCTCCAGTTTAGTGGTAGCCTTCCAGGTAGTTTGTATGCATTCCTCATACCCTTAGAGGTCTTCCTGTCTCTTTATCCACAGCCCATTCAGTGGAGTTTTGTTGTGGCATTGCTGTATTAAATGCTCTGTCCTTTTTGTGGGCAGGAAAATGTTGTTTTGTTAGTTGTGGTTTTTTTTCCCCACAGAAAATTTTAGAAATTTCATTTTACTGTAAAGATACGCTTGGAAAATCCAAAGCCACAAGCAAAATGTGTGTTTTTCTGTTCCCAGCTAGAGAAAGGATGAAACATTAAGATGTGTTGTAAACCTCGTGGTTGGGTAATAATGCGTTATTCTAGTGTTTCTGTCAGGCAGTTCTTGTATTCCAAAAGAGAAAAAGAAATGCATTTCCATGGTGAGAGGTGGCTGAGGTCAATTGGTTTGTTCAGCCTGGAGGAGACTGAGGGGAGACCTCATTGTTGGGTTCAGCATCCTCACGAGGTGGAGGGGCAGGTACTGTTCTCTTCACTCTTGTAACCAGCGACAGAATTTAAGAAAATGGCATGAAGCTGGGGCAGGGGAGGTTTAGGTTGGGTATCAGGAAAAGGTTTGAAAAGCCAGAGGGTGGTTGAGCACTGGAACAGGCTCCATGCAGAAGTGGTCACAGCACCAGCACAGAGTTCATGAAGTGTTTGGACAGTGCCCTCAGGAACATGGTGTGACTCTTGGGGTGCCCTGTGCAGAGACTGGAGTTGGACTCCATGATCCTTGTGGGTCCTTTCCAACTCAGCATATTCTTTGATCTTAGCACAAAAAGTGAATAGCGCAGCAGCTTTGTAGCTAGATTGGATCAGCAAGAGTTTTTCTTACCTGGTTAGAGTTGCATGCTCTTTGCTAATTTCCATGTTTTATTCAATTAGAATTGGTTCTTTTACAGAAAATACTGAAGAGACATGGCATCTTCTGTGAAATGACAGTTATGTCTAAAGTGTCTTGGGTGGAAAAAAATATTTTTTAGAAATAGGCTAGTGATAAAAAGATGCAGGAAAATGGTGGAGTAGTCGTAATAGAAGAATGAATGGGTTTTATAGTGCTTTGGACCAGGATCTGGCATATTAGATGAAGGACAAGAGCGGGTAACTAAGTCATGCACTGAGGTTGGCAAAATGTATGTAGAAGAGGTAAGAATTAGGTGCAAGAAAGAAACATGGACCTTGATAAATGCCTGATGGGGAAATAAGGAGAATAAAACTTTATGTTGGGTGATTAGAGTGGACAAATGAAATAAAGACAGATTTCCAAATGTCATTGCTGAAAATACTGGGCAATGCACTTGCTACCAACAGGAATCTAGATCCAATCCTTCTCCCTGCTGCACTGCCTCAGAAGGTTAAAGCAGCAAAGCAGTAGTGATGTTGAAAAAATTGGACCAATGGAGCATTTAATGGGGTTATAAATGACGTGGAAGATGTATGGTAATGATACTATTTTATGTTTCTTGCAGGAAAATGATGCTAATTATACTCATGGATAAAAGGCAGACAGATTAATTTAAAAAATATTATTTTGGCTGCATTACATCTTTTTTCTTCTTGAAATTTTATCTTGAGTGAAAAGAGCTTTATGATAGATATAAATAGTTAAGAGTGAGAGTAAGTAGAAGTGACTCTGGATCAGAGATGCTCATCTTAATTGGTAGCTTACCGGGTGGCTGGACCATTCTGACAAATCATAAGGAAGAGTGTGGGCTTGATAAATGTTTACAGAGATTGCCCAAAATCTGAGTGTTGTGGAGGGTTAAAAAGGCAAATTGGTGTGGTTGCAGGCTGTGGTAGACTTGAACCCAGCTGCGGTTCAGAATGCTGATTTCTGAAATTTTACCTGAGCTGACTACCAATTCTGTAGTACTTGTATTCTGTAATTTGGAAAAAGAGAGCAAGACCATACTGCCTGAAGCCCACTTTTTTGCTTAACAGCTTTTAGAACCTTAATATTTATTAAGTATTAACCAGTATTTAGGTAATAAGAAGTGTTTCTTTTGGTATTATGTACGTGTTTTGCCTGTGGTTGTATTCTGCCAGATTCTTTGTAATACCAGCTTTGCGTTGTCTGTCTCAGATTTGTATTCATTCTGGTGGATCACTCAATGTTCTTTGTTTTTAGGAGGCAATTTTGAAAAGCAGGGCAGGGTTAAGCTGCGACAGTTCATGCCTTCTATAAGAAGCCTGAAGAATGTGAAGCAAATTCAAGATTTCTAAAATGTGGTTTAATGGTGCCACACCAACGTATGTTGTTTTTCTGCAGTGACCAAATCATTAAAACAACTAAAAAAGCTCTCTTGTTGCAGTGTGCTTAGATGGCATGCAGTAACGCTTCAAAGCAAAGGAGTACTTAACTTTTAATATTCTAAGCCTGCACAAACCAATTCAGAAGGTTTAAAGGACTGATGAAATTTCTTAGTAGGGAATGTTAACAGGGAACTGAAATGACATTACTACAAACTTTGGTTAAAGTATGAATTAATGGAGCTTCATTGCTACATCAGGTAATGCCAGACCTAAGTAAATCGTTTTGACATAGGCGCCTAGGTTTTGGATATAAAATAGAGGTTTGTGCACAGTTGCACATGGGGTTAAAAATAAACCTGGAGCCTTCTGTCAGATACAGGGGAAAGCCCATGGCTACACTGATCCTTTTTTAAACAAAAAATTCACGTTGTTGTGGAACAGCTACCATTCTGTGATGAAATATGGCCTACAAAACATGCAGTAGTCCTATCTTGCTGCGTGGGATGATGTACTTGCTGTGCTATAATGTGGGGGGGTGCATTTCCTCAGTTCAAATTCACATCCAGAGCTTAGAGATGCTTTTGATATGGCAGCATGTAATCATACAGAATTGGGGGAAGGAGAAATTGTGGGAAAATAGCATTGAACATTATTTCTTCTGAGACTGACTGTCAGTCTGTGAAAGCATGCATGTGTATCCCCTTTCTGCCTGCCCCCACTTGCTTGTGTTTGCTGGTTAGTTGCTGACTACACTTGCATGGTTTCTAAATTAAGTGAACTAGAATGACTTCAGCGCAATCTTATCATTACTTAAAAGGATAATGCAAAACACCACTTGCTGTAAGTTGCCGTGTGTCAGCTTCGTCAAGGTAATTGCATGTGCATTTATCCATGAGAAATGAAAGCTATGAATCACCGTATCTTAAAGACAAGTTTAAGGGCAAGGTGGTAATGAAACAATTTTGCAGTAATTGTTCCAGTATTTGCTTTATTATGTGACCGTAAGATAATTCTGAAATACAAATACATTGAAGATGGAGGGGGAAAATAGGTGATGTTGCATCTCAGTAAATGTAGTATATCTTCTGTGAAAGAGCACCATTAAGAGGCTTGATTCAGTGGTTACAAGAGAATATTTAAGCTACTCAGCATATTTCAGTCTTAATAGGATGCACTGATAGGTCAAAAATTAGATCAGCGTTAGGCATACTGTTCCCTTCATCAGGAATAGAAGTGTATTGTACTTGTTCAGTGAAGGTTCAAAGATGTAATTTTTTTACATATGTGAGACAAAATAATAATCTAAAATTTACTGATAAGAAATAAACTATCATAAAATAAAAAACGTGGTTTAAGTAGAAATTCTTTTGTTTAAAACCCTAGGCTGTTGGACCTTTGTGGTCATGATTTAATTGCAGATATAAATAATTAATTTCTGTCCTTTCATCTGTACTTGACTTCATTTCTTCACATAGTTTAACCGTATGTAGTTGCATTATTAAGGAAAAAAACCCGTATTTTTAAAAGTGAATAAATCAGGTGTCATTTGTTTTAGGGAAGGAGTATACATAAACGTGCTTGTTTGCATATTTCACTAAATAAAATCCTTTTTCATTTGACAGGATTTGTCTTTAGTGACTCTGAATCAACTGCTTTAGAACAATTTGAAGGTGGCCCTTGTGCAGTGATAGCACCTGTGCAGGTAAGATTCCTTTATTATAGGAATGGTTTAAAATTAGTGAGCCCAGTATTTGTTCTTTACATATTTGGAGCTAAAACAAATATGAAAAAAATCGCAGATCAGTTGTATTTTGATTTTATAATTAGAGTGTGGAGGAGGCAAAATCTCTGTAAAAAGGCGGAGATGGGCATGGGCTGATTTGGAGCTATAATTTTGCAGAACGGCATTTGTTTGAGGACATGCAGCAGGCTCATCCAAGCAGAAGTAACTTCAAAATCAGGAATGCATTATAAAGGGAAGGAGAAAAAGATCAGATGCAAATTCAGTCCTAATCCTTTCATATTTCTTGAATTCCCTGTCCTTAAGGGTAATGGCTATGTGTCTATGTCACAAAGCTTTTTTTTTTTTTTTTGGTCACTCTGTATTAGAAATATTTGAAGTAGTTAATTTTCAAATCTAACAAGGTTTGCTATGTAAAAAAAGGGTAACAGTTATACTTTTAAAGTCCTAATTAGCAGAATAATTGAAATATGTCAGGTGAATATATTTTATTCCTGATAACATGCTTAGGATTTCACTTGTGCTTCAGATATGCTCAACCAACTGTGGTTGTGATTCTTTGTTTGCTTACTCATTTGTACCTTGCAGGCTGTGCATGCTCTTTGCAATGCTGTTTCAGGGTGGTTCTGACTGCTGTGTGTATGTAGGACCTGTAGGCTGGATGTGTCCTGCTGGAGCAGTTTGTTTTACAGTGACTGCTCTTCATTCTCATAGGAGCACCTTGTAGAGACAGGCAGGCTTTGAGTCATGGACCAGAGTACTTTTTCTGGTAATCTGCTCTTGACTCCTCTTAAACACATCTCAGTCTGATTGGAGGCCTTGTCCACTGATAGGGGACGTACTTAAGTCGTGTAGCAGAGTGAATCTGATGATAAACTGGAACGCAACTGGGTCAGGCAACTGACATTGTGGAATTGTTTGCTACTCTGGTGTGTATAATGTCAAAAAACCTCTGCTACTCTAAACCCGGGTCCCATTAAAAGACTTGCACCACAGAGAGAAGTACCATTTGTTTAAATGGCAAACAGTCAATAAAAAGATATTTTCTTATGAATTGCACTCCATAATATGGCTCTCTCTAGTTCTGTGGTCTTAAAACCAGATGCAGAAAGTCTGGTCTTTGATGTTAGAATTACAAGTCTTTTATTTGGAGGATTGGAGAGAGTAAAGAATAGGACCAGCCAGCTCTTTAAAGGCAGTGCCAAGTCTTTAACATATCAAATGTTCTTGTAGACAAATGTTTTTTCAGATGATGTGTAGTTAAACTTCCTTGAAATTAAGTAGTTAAAGCATATTTAAAAGTGATTTGAGTTCCAGCTAGAGGAGGAAGGGATCAAACAGATCTTGCAGTGCCTGCTGCTGCTGTGAATTACTAGAAGGATGTGCAAAAGATCTGTAATAGAACAACAGGGTGAGCATGTCAGGAAAGCAGTGAAAGTTGGAACCAGCTGTTTTTAAGGTCCTGCAAATACCTGAAATGGCATCTAATAGAGTAATTAGAAAACTTAAGACTTCTTCCCGAAGTTTCCTCTTTCATTGTTCCTTGTCTGTAACATAGAGTATTTTTTATAAAATTTATTTTTAATTGTTGTATTAGTGTTGATGATAAAGGAGGGACATGGAGATGCATAAAATTTCTTTAACCTGATCTGCAGGTTATGATTTGCAATGGTTAAAAGAGGTGGGCTTGTTAACTACTAAAAGGGTTTGTCTTAGTGACTATAGAGATGTCTTGTACTACTGATCAGTTGTACTGAAAAATATTTGTGCCTCCATTACTGCAGTCCTGTGAAGCTGGGGATGTGTATATCAATATGCACTATTTGTATTTGAAGTGTACTTGAGGTTCAAACTCAATAGTGTTGAATGTAATTATTAAGCCACCTTTGCCATTGGTTTGATGGGGAAAAGTCAGTAAACAGGGGAGGCTTATAGTCTTGTACTGCATGATGGGCAGCTTGAAACCCTTCTAATAACATACAAAAATGCTTTGCTGTAGAGCTTGTGACATGTAAAGTTGGTGTTGTCTTGTATTTTAATACTATTTTATTCTTTGATAACAAAGGCATTCCTTTTGAAGAGACTTTTTACCAGTGAAAAGTCTACCTGGAGAGACTGTCCAGGTACTGAGACCTATTTTTCCCCCCTCATTATTTCTCCATTTGATTTATTTGTAAAGCATGTCTTAGGTCAAACAATTTAAAATATTTCACACTTTCTTTTTGTTTATGTGTGCTTCCATACCATATGTATACTACACGCTTCAGAACTCGTATTTGTGAGGTCTGTGCTTGTCCCTAATACTTACATGTTTTATAAATATTTACTTGAAAGCCATTATTAAGAAAGGGAATGGGTTAGAAATCCTATAGAACCACATTTTTCTAAAGACACATTTATAATCTTTGGTCCAGTGTAGTCAAAGAGCAATTAAGATTTGTAATTAATGAGATAAAAGTCATAATTACTTAGATAGCATTAATATATAAAAAAGATACTAGTAGCTTATATATGACAGTGGTTATCAGCAATTAAACTCACGTAGGTTTCTGATCTTTCAGAAGAGGAGCAGAAGAACCTTCTCTGTCATACATTATGTGATATTTTGGAAATGGCTTGCTCTGATAATTCTGAGTCATACTGTCTGGCAACATGGATAAGAGGAAAAACAACTGAAGAGACTGCTAGTATTTCTGAAAGTCCTGCAGAATCCAGTCGTCGAGAGGAACAACCTTGTAAGATGTATTTCTATGCTAAATTAGCCATCACTTAGTGAAGTATTACATAGTTTTTGAGGAACAATTGCTTTTTTATTAATTCGCAGGTGGGGGTTTTATCTTTGTGATTCCATTAGCAAAAGACAGATTTTTGTCTGTTGTAATTAGAGGCATTGATCCTTTTTATTGAAAGGAATGTGCTATCACTGGAGTTCTAACATATATGTTTCTTAGAATTTCAGCAATTTCTGTAATATTCAGTTTTATTTTGTAATTTATTGGGACCTGATATATCTTTAATTTTGAAACATCTACATGCTTCTTAACACTGGAAGAATACTTTAACTTGTTGCATGTTGCTGTAGAAGTTTTTGTAGGAAATTCTCCAATGCTTTATTTGTTCTAAAATATTCTGGATCCCCTGTTATGGTGAAGTTTTTACCATTTGTTTGGTTCTGTGAGGTAGCAAACTGTTTAAATCACCTTCAAGAATTTTTTTGTAGTTTAGAATTTTTCAGTTGCCTGCTTTTTGCACACATCTTGGTTCTTTCATTAGTTACTGACATCAAGGATCCAGGGAACATCATCTGTTGCACTAAGATGTGGCATCCAGTCATATCTAACTACTGCTGAGCCGGTGACGTGGAAAGTTTATCTGTGCACATATGAACAGGGAGTTGTATTTATTAATTTTTTAATGGGAGAGATCTAATGTGTTTAAAGATAAGCTTCTTTTTCTTTTAGTTTTTGTTCACAATGTGTCCCTTAAGAAGTGAAAAACTCTTCACATGAGAACATGTTGCTTATAGAGGTGCCATCTTTTGATGGAAGGAATATGTTATTCATCAGTTTGTGGCATAACTACAAAGTAAGAATTGTACAAATAGATATATGCATTTGCAGCTAGTTATCGCAATTTGTAGTATTGGAGCTCTTTGTTACAAGTCATCTTCATCTGCTTCTAGCAAGTGCTCCATGTGCTTTAGAAGGCTCAAACAATAATAATGAAAATGTTATTTAATTGAAAAAACAGAAGATCAGTGGAGAAGAGTTCCAAAGTAAACATTTTTTTAAGTAAGAAAAAGTATTATACAGAAAGTTGTATCCGCATCTTTTCTGTAAAAAAAAGAATCTTCCTTTGCAAGATAAGGCAGTTTTAACTCTGAAATTCCTAATTTCTATGCATTTTTCAGTTGTCTCTGAAGCTCTTGCTAATGATATGAAGTTTGCTTTGAAGAGAAAGTGAAGCAGAGCCTAGTTATCTACAGGATCTTACTGTCCTGTTTTTTAATGTATTGCCTTATTTCAAAGGACTTCTAACTGTAAAAAATGTTCAACAGTCTTTTTAAACACACACTCAGTTAATAATTATTCTCAATAGTGACACAAACTAATCCATTCTATTACATAGCTACATTTTTCATGTTTCTCTGCAAGTCTTCAAGTTCTGCCTCACTTGTCCTTAATAACGTGGCAGGTGCTCAAGGAAGACCAGGATACATTTACTATGTACAGCCTGCTTGTGTCATGGGCAACGTTAATCTCTTTCATGGTTTCTATTCTACATTCTGTGCTAGACAATGCACCTCTCGTATGTACAGTATTTTGCCTTCTATGTATAATGCAGTAAACAATGCCATTTAAGATATGTTAGTTAGGCTTGGGCTTTTTTCCCTTCCTCTGTCCTGCTGTTTAACTGTAAATCATCTTCTTAACCTGGTTAAGGGTGGGACAAAGATGTTGAGGAGAAGATATTGTGAGTAATGCAGAGTTGTGTAACTTTGCTAGTGCAAAGGAATAAATTTATTTCTTGCTTGGCTGCTGTACTCCATAAAAATAGAAATTGGCATTGTCATAGTTGACAGCACTTAAGAGATGAGTTGGGTGAGCAGGGAGACTTACAAGCAGAGTTCCATATGGCAGGCTATTTGGGAATTAAATATGGGGTTATGTTTGTAATAAAACCACGAAATATGGTTAGACACAGCATGGTAGAGTATCATTTTAAAGAGTTTCTATACAATTGTATTTCTCATACATCTCATGTTCTCTTGCTGTTCGTTCTTTTTTGTTCCACTAAGCACTGTCTTTATTTAGCATTGTTTGGGTCATGTATAGCTCTACTTCTCTTTAGAATTTCTACTTCTTTCCCTTTATTTCAAATAGTAATTCTCTTAGCATTTCACTCTGTTCTTTAGTAACAGAATGAAACTGCCTATCATCCTGCTGTGTGAACAAAAGGTGGATTCGAGCACACTTACTGAATGCAATAGCATTTTTCATCTGCTTTTGTGGTGTATAGCAGTGACTTGTTGGCCATGCATTGGCTTTAGTAGTGCAAGTTCCCAGGTTCAAAGATTGCTTTATATGAGTTAGTCCCTCCAACTTTCTGCTTACAAAAACATGTTCTTCAAGCAAGGTTAGTTTCTGCAGCATTTTCTGTAATTTACATTAATTTAGATTTTATAAAAATACCTTAAAAATACATTCTTTTCAGTCCAGTTTTGCTCTTGGTAACCTAATTTAAGCAATTCCTTGTTCAAATGACAAAAACTAAAACTCTTAAGACTGCTGCTGCTGTATTGCTGAAGTAGAAAATGAAAGTATTCTGTTGCTTTAGAATCAGTTGTATTTGCATGTAGGGCAAATCAAGTGCATCTTTCAAAATACAGTCAGAATGGGCATAAAAAGCCTTTTCTGGAATTCTGGTGGGAACAATTGATCTGCAGTATTAGCCCTAATGGCTTCAGATCTTAACCGAATTGTATGCAGTTAAATTCAGTAGCTCGGTGATCAGACATTGTTTAAACATTCAACATCAAGTGGCATCTGTCAGAAGGCAGATCTGTCTCTTTTGTGTATTGTTTTATGAGCAGAAAGATACAGAGAAGAAAAAAAAGGTATAAAGCCTGTGTTGAACTTGGGAAGACACTAATGCTGTATTTTTTTATGTCTTGGACACAACACTAATTTGAAAGGCTGTTTATCCATTATTGAAATAAAACAATGAGAACTTACTTAAAAACAGAATACGTAACACTGTGTAGAATAATTTTACTTTTTTGTTTTTAATAAATAAACATTAAAGGGAAAAACCAACTAAATTTCAGTAACAGGAGTGAATATTTGAAGAAAAAATACAGCTTACCTACACTGATAAAATGATCCAAATAATCATGCTTGCTTTTCTAGGAAACAGTATTTCTTGTTGACCTGCAAAATTATATCTGTAGTATGCATATGCTTGGTGACTTTTGTGAGAGCCACATTTTGTACAAAATCAACAGCTTAGTATTTGACAAATATTTCCAAGACTACACACTCCAGTGGCTTTGTGCTTTTAATAAATTGATTAGTCCAAATAGAAATATTCTCGCTAATTTGTATGGTGGAATCTTAATGTTGCAGTAAATTAGTTTATACTAATCAGTTAAATTTAAATGTCAAGGGAGGATTAAAAATATAATTAGAGCTTGAAAGTATACTAGCTTGCTGTGTGTATCTTGTGTCATTTTTTTGCCATGTGTAGTGCTGAAAAGTGTCTCTTGTGTATAGCTGCCTTGGCTGTCGAAGAGCTTGGCTTTGAGCGATTTCATGCATTAATTCAGTAAGTAATATGTTGGAACATTTAAAATACAATATTTTGAAGTTACACTAATATTCACAGGCCTCAAAGGGATATGCTGAGGAACTTTTAGTGTGTTACTCATCGGGTTAAACTTGGATTTCAAGTTTTGTTTTGGGGGTTTTGGTGGTTTTTCTTTGCATTTTAACCATTTAAAATGGAATATTATTTGGCGTATTAGACTCTAAAATAAAACTGAAGTAACGTAATGTGCAAAATTGGCTAGATAGTTTGTGCATTTCAACTATATGAACGCAGCTAATCAAGATTCATATTTAAGTTAAAGATGTTTATCCTCAATATTTCTATAATGTCATCTCGTATTTTTCCTGATTTGAGATATCATAAGAAACATTTATTAAAATGTTTCATATACAAGACCGATTTTTGCTTCATACTTTAAATACTGTTCTTTTTTTTGGGGTGTAAACAAAGAGCTCACAGTGCTAATGAGTTTATATTTAAAGGTAGCAGCCTTTTATTTTCACAGTGAACAGCTGGCTAAATATTACACAAATCAATCCCCAGAGAGGAAATAAAGAGCAGCAGAATTCCAAAAAACACCTGAGATGGAAAATGTTGCTAATGAAAACTGAAATAACCACAGCTCATTTTATCAGTAGTAATTGTAGTTTATTTTTTAAGCCCATTGTCATATAAGGAAATAAGAAAGAGGAGAATAAAAAAATTTATAACCTTATCTGATCAAAACACTAATTTCCTGCCCTCCTCTCTCCCTTCCTGGTCACCCCCTCAATCTTTGGACTTGTGGTACCCACTTAATATTTTTCTGTCATTCTCACTGGGAATGAATGCTCTGGCATTTGCCTTTAGACATCAGATGAATTTCAGAACTGGCTTTGCCTTGCATACCTTGTATGCCATGTGTACTCTACTGATGAAGAAAGGATGTTTAAAAATCAAGTATTAGCCAGAGTAAACCCATCTATGGATATATTTTTGTAGATGTTTGTTCCTTTTTTAAACAAAGCTTACTAAAAGTGTGCAAGAAATCAGAAAGAAAATAATATATCTGTTTGTGTAAGATAAGCAGTTTGAATTACTCAATAAAAACTAATGTTTGTGTTCTGAAATGTAGTGTTTAGCTCTAACTATGCAAGAAATTGGAAGTGTATTGCTTTACTGGAATAGTGATGAATTTTTTCCTTTCTTCGGTTTTTATTTCAGTTTTTTCTTTTTAAACATACGATCACATGGTGTTACCTTATCATCCAGGCAGTCACCATATTATGCAACCAGATAGTGTCCCAAATGTTAGTGTACCACTGTTCAGTGTTTTGAACAATTTGTTTTTTCCAGAGCTAGAGTCTAACAAAGTCAAATTCTCATGGGAAATACAATAATTTCTTCAAAAGCCTGGAAGATGTTCTTAGCTTGTTAAGTGAAAGCTTTTTTTCCCTATTGTTTATGGGCCAAATGCCTTTCAGAACACTGTGTAATGCAAATGTTATTTTGGTGAAATACAGTCTATTTGCAATTTCACTGACAGTGTTTTATACAATTACAGTAGGTGGTGTAAGCCACTCAGCTCTTTCACACATGTATGTAACTTTATGATTAGTGTTTGCATATGAAAATGGTTCATTTTTGGATTTTGC
This sequence comes from Acanthiza pusilla, assembly GCA_036630365.1. Taxonomy (NCBI): domain Eukaryota; kingdom Metazoa; phylum Chordata; class Aves; order Passeriformes; family Acanthizidae; genus Acanthiza; species Acanthiza pusilla. The sequence goes on along the minus strand of JAXCHO010000073.1, from coordinate 33,180,140 downwards.
TCCAGCATTATTTATCATCTTCAGATGGGTAGATACTAATGACTCTATGGCAGTTACAGTAACTCCAGAAGAGCTGCTGTGTTATTCTATATATTAACACCAGATCTGTTCTACTTCGACATTTTTATGTTAGGTGTTAGTAGTTCTTGGTTGTGCTTTGTGACACTATTCTAATGCTTCATCTAAATACATACTTCTTTTTCTGTTCTTTGTTTGTTCTTGTTTTTTGTCTTCAGCAAACGAGCCTTCAAAAGCTTCCCTGAACTGAAGGATGCAGTTTGGGATCAATATTCAGCATGGACAAACAGATTTGGAGTATTGCTCTTTCTGTATTCTGTAATACTGACAAAGGTTTGTGGGTTGCTTGATGTATTTTGTGGGTGGTTTTTATTTCTTTGTTAAGAGAAAGTTTGATCAAGTAGCCCTTTTTCTGTAAAAGGTGAACAATAAACTGATGAACTAAGTCAAGTCCAGATAAATGGATGAAATGGTATCTTCATTTACGTTGCAATACAGTTCCAGTTTAAAGGCTCAGTCCTTTGATTTTTTGGGTTTTAGTTTGTCTTTTTTGATCTGGGAGACTTAAACATTTTGAAAACATCTTTCGAGATGTTTGAAAGCATCTTCCTTTGAAGAGAAAGCAGCCTGTTATCAATTAATGTAAAAACATCAGCCTCTCAATGTTTTACTGTTGCATTTTGTTGTATAAATGTTGTAATTCATTCTCTAAGATAGCAAAAATGTTTGTAATTTTTCTGCAGGGTATCGAGAACATAAAAAATGAAATTGAAGATGCATCTGAGCCATTGATAGATCCTGTTTATGGTCATGGAAGGTAAGCTGCAAAATAGGTTTGCTACCACTTAAAATAGAAACGTGGGCTAATTTTTTATGTTTTATGTAACTGATCATTCCTTTAGGAAATTACTGACATTAAAAGAAAGATATAGTTACAACTTTAAAATAACTAAAAGCAACACTGAAAAGTGCACCTTTTTCACTGCTAACTCCATTTAGCACATCAGTTCTGAAGAAATGCTTCTGTTCTTGCTGAATTTTCAGAAGAATAATTCTTAGATTCAGGGCTCCATTTCTACATCAAGTTTATGTTTGAAAGAGTGGAGATGATAATTAGTGTTGCTGAACTACAAATACACACCAGTTAATGGAAAATAGTTACAAAATGCCTGCTTGTCTGTCTAGTCCAATAATTTTTTTATTTGCTACAGATAACCACTTTTCTTGAAATAAATTGTATGTCCCTTTTAATTTCTTAAGTCTTACATAATTTCTTTCTGTTATATAGCCAAAGTTTGATTAATCTGCTGTTGACGGGACATGCTGTTTCTAACGTGTGGGATGGAGACAGAGAATGTTCAGGAATGAGTAAGTTGAATCTAGTTTATGCTTGTTCATAATTTTTATATACTCTGAGATGCTGGCCTGTAGATTTGGAGTATGTTCCATTTCTGTTTTGGTATTCTCCTTGCTTACTGCCCTTTGATTTAAGTAGACCTCAAATGGAAATAAAACATCTTTGCACAAAATTGCCGCTGTTAATATCAGTGAATACAGGATTGTCAGCTACAAGCTGAACGTAGGAGTTACCTGATGACTTGGATGATGGGAGGAAGTGCAGTCTCTGCAATTTGGGAAGTTTGAAGACAGGGCCACTATTCAGAGCAGCCACATGAATCTAGAGAAATGAACTGACAGTAACCTCCTGAAATTCACCCAGATCCTATGCCCAGGATGGAATAAGCCCATGCAGCAGTACAGGGCAGCAGTGGCTGGCTGGGAAGCAGCTTTGTAGAAAAGGACCCAAGGCCCTTGTGGGCAGAGAGCTGCAGTCAGTCCCTGGTCTGTCCTTTTGGCAAAGAAGGGCAGCTGCATCGTGGGCTGTGCTGGTGGGTAGCCAGCATCTGGAGAGAAATTGTGGTTCTTTCCCTCTATCTGGCACTTGAGGGGCAACCTCTGTAGTCATGGATCCAGTTTTGGGCTCCCCAGTGCAGGAAAGACATTGACATAATGGAGTGAGTTCAGTGGAGGTTCACCGAGATGATTAGGGGGCTTTTATGTTTTTTGCATTTCCATCTTCTCTTCCACTGCTATAAAGTCCATCTCAGGTTCATCAGCATGTTTCTTACAATGATTTTCCATCATCTAAGGCAGCACTGAAAATACTTACTTGAACTGAGGTTCAAGACAGCTCCATGCAAGACCTGAACCAAAGTGCTCTGGTTTGACAATGAACAAGTAGTATAATATCCTTATAATTATCATTATAATATCCTGAAACATCTTATACTTGCACTTGGTTATGATTCCATGCAGCCTATACTTTCACAGACTTTCACAGAATGTCATTTGGATATTGTATCTAATTTTTCTGACATTGTTGTCATTTATCTCCCCTATTTCTAACTGAAATTTGTTTCAACTAGCCTTCCAGTTTTTATCTGTATGTTCTCTTCAATATTTTTAATTTTTGCTTTTTCATTGTGATTTATCAGTCTGAATTTGTAGATTATGATCGATCAATCAATCTGAATTGTTTTTACAGCTTTCCTTTACATTAGGATAATTTGCTGTTCTGCAATTCAGTATCTTAGTTTTGAAAACTGCGAGTTCATTCCCTTGTTTGTCTTTCAGATTATCTTCCTGGTACGCCTTATTTCTTAGTTATCCAAGTAGGAATTTTTTCCTTTTCTGAGAATGTTGAACTTGCTTTGGACCCAGTAATAGTCTGCATTCTCAGACAGTTTTCAGTCAGTTCTGCCCTGAAAACCTAGAACCAGGGCTCCCATAGAGTCAGTCTCTTTTTGTGGAGAGTGGAGGAGCAGAAAATGATCTTCTGTACTTCTTAAGGAATCTGGTATTATGTGTCCTGTTAGTTTTTCTGACCAGTCAAGTAATTGGACTTTACTGTTGGGAGCCCTCCATTTTCTTGAAGGCCTTGGATAATTATACTCAAACCCTGCTTATACACTGTCTTAAGTCTATAATTGTATCTGTTACCAAGTGATTTGTGTAGTCGATCAAAAAGAAGGATAAAGAACAGCTGGTACTGTTTACAACTTCTTAGGCAAGACTGAATTTTGGATACACTGTCACATTTCCTTCATCTAAAAATCCTTTTTGTCATCTTTTCTTCTTCGATCATTTCTCTTGGATTTTGTTTCTCTTTGTCTGTAACCTTCAGCTTCTTTCCTGTCAGTGCTTATGAGCTTTTCATCTAGAATGGTTGCACGTGTCAAAATAACAGGGACTGAATACTGTTTTATTCAGAAGTTATCTAAAGTAATTTTACCTCTTGTTCAATGGTTTATATAAGCAGTTTTTAATTAATAAGTAAATTACTAAAATTATTTATAAGCCATTTTAATTTTAGCAGTGACAAAGAACATACTGAATTGTAAACTGGAGGAATTACCAGGTGTTTGCAGATTGTACTTAGAGCACTGACTCTCACAGTATTGCATATTTTCCAGATAGGGTAGGAGTAATTTATTGGAATTGTTCTTGGCCACTCGTGGTAGAAATGCCAGGGAAATGATAATCTCTTCTTTGATTATGTACAAGTTCTCCTTTAAACCTTTCTTCATATTCTCATTTCTTCTCTTGCCACAGCTATCCACAGTGGGAAGATATGGGGAGTTAATTTTTTTTTTTGCTGCTTTTTTGGGACTGTTGTTCCTACATGCTCTGTATCAATTCCCTATGAATAAAGCTAGTGCTGAAATTGGTTTTCCCTCGCAGTGCCAGGGATTTTTGGGGTTGGTGTGGACACTTGGTGGCGCTGTGCTGATGCGGTTGGTAACAAAAACGTGTTCAGAAATTTGACTACTTTGCAAAAGTGCTTTTCCCAGCAAGACCCAGCAGGAGAAACTGACTTTTTGATAAGAGGCATAAATATTCATTTTCCTAGTTAATCTTTGGTGTTATCAGATGTCTTCCAGTCATCTTTACTCTTTGTGGGATGAGGGTATTCACAGATAAACTTTGATTTAGCACAGCCAGTCTTCTTTTGTTTCTTTGTAAATCATCTGTGAGTGATTTTTGCTTTTGTGTTGCTCTTCTCTGTTGGCTGATTCTGAAGGAGGCATGGCTAGACCACTGACTGCAAGTTAGCCTAGGAGTTTCCAGATACAGTCTCCATAGCTTGACTACTAACTATTCAGAATATTCACACTATGTGGCTACTGTTGTAGCCAGAGTCCCAGCTCTCTCTAGTTATATGTCTGGGGAACAAAGTACTTAATCACAGAATTATTTTGAGTAATTTTCTGAATAGTAAATGTTATTTACATGTGACATCGTTGTTCTATGCCCAGGCATTGGTTCCTACATCTAAAGCCCTTGTTTAGCAGACTGAACTGTACATTGATTTTTGTTAATGGTTTCTATGAAATATGTGTGATGTGTAAAATTACTTCTCTAATGTACTGTTGCTAACTTCTGCCACTCATTTCCTTCATTGCACATGAAGGAAATTGCTATTGCTGTACATTAGTTGCTCCTTACTTTGCAGGATTCTTCACTAGTTTTTTTTAACTGGGCTATAGCTCTCCCTCAGCACAAAGAAAGAATGAATTGTCTCATCGTATGGCAATTTACAGCAACTCGGCTATAAGTTAGTGAGATAATGGGGTTTTGTAAAGGATAATCTATGCACCCCTGAACATTTGAATTCCAAGCAAGTTGGAAGATAGTCTGTGAAAGTGCATTTTTCAGATCAAAGAATTCCACACTGCAAAGAGCCTTTTAATATGTGTAGCTGACACTCTAAGGAAGGAGTGGTACTTCCAGACACAAAGGTAGTGAACAAACTCATGTTGGTAAGTTTTTTGGGTTTTGATTTTCAGAATTGGATGTATGGGGACTTCTGCTTAACAGTAGACAAAAAAGTCAAACCATTACTATAATAACTGTTCTGCACTGTTGCAAAGTTCAGTGAGGTAAACTTGAAGTAGATGAAAGGAGTATGGCATGCCTGGTGCTAAGAGTTACAATAAATTGCAGTGTTGACTTCTGCAAGTCCAGAAATCCTTTAAATTTAGAATGGTTTCTTTACTTGCTATGGCCCTGAGGCTTTAGACCATGGGTAAAGATGTCACTTTTATGCTGTTGTACATGAATGATTGATGTTAAAAGTTATAGTTGAGACTTCATGTTTTAGAGGGAACTTTAGAATATGAAAGTCAGTGTTCACTGAAAAAAAGGAAATCTAGATTTTCTTAAATTGATTATGGTGTGTGTTTCCAGGTGTGTGCTGTTCTTGTTAGACAATGCTTGCGGATCTAGCAGAGCTGTTCCAAGCAGACAGTACTTGGAACTCTTGAGATGATGTATATGAAAACCCAGAGATTTTTCCAAATCTGTATAATTAGTTTTGAAGCTTGAATTTTGAAGTACTTTCTCATTCTTTGTTAGAGGACCTCAAGTAAGCCTCTTCCAATTAGTAGTACATAAATATATCGGCTATTCCTGGCAGCTGTGTGTGAGAGCTCTATGATACATTAAGTGGAAGTCAGTATTGAAAATCAAATTAGTTTTTCTGCTAACAAAACTGTTATTTGCAAAATTGTGTTTTATTATTCAAAATGTGAAATGATTAAGATAAATATGGCCAAGGAACTCTAAGAAAAAGAGGGAGAGAGGAAGAGACATTTGTATATGCTTATATATGGGATTTTCTCCTCTTCAAGATAGCTGTTTTTCTTAGATTTTTCTAAGAATAATTGTGGTGTATGTTGCAAGTACTTCATCTCCTCCTGAGTCAAACAATTTTTGAAAATAGGCTATCAACAGGAAGCTCATAAAACCATGAGTCTGGATCGATCTTATTTTACATAGAGAGAAACTATTAAACCTTTACCATTTTTGACTCTACCTTGATTATTTGCTGTTGTTACTAAAACTGCATAACTTAAAATTGTTACTCTTTGGCCAATTTTGAAAGTAAGAAAAAATGGCTTAAAATAGGATTTTCAGATTTTTCTTGAATAAATTCTGTGTTTTATTTTGAACAGAACTTCTTGGCATACACAAACAGGCAACAGTAGGCTTTTTGACATTGATGGAATCTCTGAGATATTGTAAGGTAAGCTGTTTCCTACATAATTTGAAAGTTTTCTTCACTAAGGTATTGCGGGCTTTTTTGACAGTATTACTGAAAGCTTTACTGTGTACAATTGGAGATCTTAAGGAACTTTCAAATAATGTCCAAATTCAATCTGAGACTAATATATTTAGACATATATGATAAAATTGTAAGTAAAAGTAAATGTTACTTGATGCTATTTAAATTAGAACTTTATTGCATCAATTGCTAGTTAGAAGCTTATGTTTTTAGTAAAACAACTCTTAATGAAAGTTATGTAGATGGTTATAAAACTGCAAAGTCCCGAAGTGGCTTGCTGTTGTGAGTATTGCAGTTTTATTTATCTCCTTTTATGCCATCTCCATCTTCCATTTAAAATAAATATCCGCAAGTAAAAATTACAAAGCTATTAAGCAAATGTATTCTAAATATAATATAGTCAAAATTTAAAAGGTATTTTCTGTATTTATCTCTGAACATTTGAAAGTAGCTGATGTGCACCTTAGCCCATATTGTTCCTTTGTGTTGTGACAGAACTTCTTGATTTCAGGTTTTTATTTGAGAACTTTTGTGCTTTACTGTCATGGTTAAACCCCAGCCAGCAACCAAGTCCCACACACCTGCTCACTCTCTCCCCCAGCAGCAGGATCAGGGAGAGAGTTAGAAGGTTTAAAGCTGGAAAACTCATGGGTCGAGATAGAGGCAATTTAGTAGGGAAAACAAAAGCCACACATACAAAAAAAGCAAAACAAGAAATGAATTACTGCTTCCTGTGGGCAGGCAGGTGTTCAGCCATCTCAGCAGGGCCGCATCACGCATGATGGTTCCTTGGGAAGATAAACACCGTCACTCCAAACATCCCCCCATTCCTCCTCCCTTCCCACTTCATATCCTGAGCATGATGCCATATGGTCTGGAATGTCCCTTTGGTCACTTTGGGTCACCTGTCCCAGCTGTGTCTCCTCCCAACCTCCCATGCACCCCCATCTCCCTTGCCAGTGTAGCAGCACAAAAAGCAGAAAAGGCCTTGGCTTTGTGTAAGCTCTGCTCAGCATCAACAAGAACATCTATCTCTTATCAACCCCGTGTTCAGCACAAATCCAAAGCACAGCCCTGTACCAGCCACTGTGAAGGAAATCAACTCTATTCCTTTCCAAACAAGCACATTTCACTCCATTATTCCATACCATTTATGTCATGCCCTGGCCCCACATTATTCCGTAAAACCTCATTAACCACCACCCTCCTTCCCAGTCTTTGATGTAAAATGTGTATGTCATTCCCTTAGTCTGACCACCCCTCCTAAATGTCCATACAATGTCCTCAAAATGTTCTGTGAAGTCATTTACGGTCCGTGACCTTGGGCTCCATCTGGTGGTCACTCAGGCTAGGAGGGGGGTGCTTGTGGAATTGTTGAGCACCAGAGGCAGCTCAGGTCGGGTCACCGCTGCACTGCAACTGCTTCTTGTGAGGCTTCTGCTCAGACTGGTTCAGTGGTTCCTGTTACAGTAATTCCTGTAAGGTGCAACTCAAATCATGGCTTACAACAAATTAAACCCATCGATTACAAACTCCACTGCTTGGACCATTTGGGCCAGGTTATCTGGTTTAACAATGAACTCCTGTGCTTGTTCCCAGCCTGGCTGCAACAAGGGGCTCCTGCTGTAGCCCACCGTTAGTATATTCCATATCCCAGTCCTGCATGGGCTGCAAGGGAACAAGCTGTTTCACCATGGTCTTTTCCATGAGCTGCAGGGGAATCTACTTGCCTGTTCCAGTGTGGGGTCGCACCCATGGGAGACAGTCCTTACTGAGCTTACCCACTGTGGGTCCCCTGTGGGGTCACAGGTCCTGGCTGTTTTACAAAGACTACATTTGAAACAGCATTAATACCCTTTAATTCCAAAAGCTTTCTGGTTGTTCTTTGCTTTCTCTTCAATCTCTATTGAATTCCTTTAGCTTAGCTCAGAGTTAAAGAGGATAATGTAGTTGGCAGAATGTTGGTGTATTGACGCTAACTGGCTGTCCCTTCAATGTCAATTCTCAATTAATTAATCTTTTTAAGGACTTTTAGCTCATTTAGCATGTGGTTATGGTATTGTTAAGCTCAGGAGTACTTGTGTGCAAGTTAGACACTTATGTCATTTTATTGAACATTTTATATCTGTGGAGTCCCAACTGTTCTGAAAACTAACTGAATTCTCATTAACTTGGTCACTAATCAGATGACCTTTCTGAGTTTGCTTTGTGTTTCTGATTTTGTTGTTCCTTTTTAGGTTGGCTCCTATTTGAAATCTCCAAAATTTCCTATTTGGATACTTGGCAGTGAAACACACCTCACAGTCTTCTTTGCCAAGGTATGTTAGATGTGGTTTTGGTAACCTCATGCAGATAAACACCATATAAATCCAAAGTGCAGATCTTGCTACAATGTGAGTTTTATGTGGCTTTAATGTAAAAATGTATCCACTAGATCTTTTAATTGTCTTCCCATGAAGGCAGAGTTGTTCACATACTTCAGCAATATCTCATAAATTTCAGTGAAGTCTTTAATTTTTAGCTTAATTTATTGGGCTGGGGGTAGTTTATACTTTGGAACACCATGCTTGGGATAAATACAATCTTAAATTTCTATAGTGCAAGAGAGAGTTATGTAGTGGTTTCATCTCCCTGACAGTACTTCCATAATTTTTTATCTATAGTTGGTTGTTCTAGATTAAAAATAGATCTCAGGACTGTTACAATAATTCCTTATATATGTTCTGTCATGTAGCTACTGTACCCTGTGAAACATAAACTGCTTTTGGGAGGACTCTTGAGTTTAAAATCTTAGAACAGGTTTTCCAAGGAGATAATTTCTGTTTCTTTAGTTGAAGATTATAAGTTGTTTTCTGTGGATTTTATTTTTATAGAACACTTGCTTCTGATTAAAAATTTTATTGAAACCCTTGAGTGGCAGCTACTAGTATATTTATTGGTACTTACTAGAAGTTAACTTCCTTGTACCTAGTATCTTAATAATGAATTAGAATTTTAGTTATAAATCTTGAAAATAAATGCTAGAACATATGACAATGATAAAGCTGTAAATTCTCGACCTGTTGAATTTCCTTAATTAAAATTTTTACCTCATCTTTAAGAAAACACGAATCCTAAGATTTTTCTTTTTAAAAAGCAAACACCCACAATATATTGGAAGTTTATGTGTAGTAGTATTTATTTACTTTTAAACTTAAATTTTTTAAATCTTTTAAATTCATTAGCCAGTGTTACACATTGAATATTTTTTTTGCAGATTTTGAATCTGTAATGTCTGATAAATACTTTCTTCCCTACTCCATGAAATAGAAAAATCCTTATTCTCCTTTAGATGTTTATTTTCTGCTTTACTCTTTCCCCAGTCTTTCCTAGTAAAGCTTTTTTAATTTCAATTTTGAAATTTTTTCCAAGGTTTTTCTGAATGATGCCATCAAAAGTCAGTACCTTGTCATATGGACAGCAGTCTGTTGCAAATAGGTATCAATCACTCTGTTGTGCCAGTCCAGCATTCCTACCACAATGTTATTACAGCTAATGTTTAGTGTCTACTGAGACATTTCCAGGCAGAAATCCACTTCTAATGCTCTTTCTTTTAGGACGTTGAAAGCTGTTCCCTGGGTTTAGAGTAACTGGGTATCAATATCTGATTTGTCCAATAGGTTTTCCTTTCTTCACTGAGCTCCTCTTAGGCTGTGGAAAACTTTAGCTTGTGATTATTAATAAGCAGAATAAAGAATTGACATGATCTTGGCAAAGAATTTCATAGGTGTTTTTTGTTGTTAATATTAAGCAAAGTAGGAGCTGAAGGTGTGTAAAAGCTCTTAGTTTTTGAATATGTTTGTCTAATCTAACCCGTTTTAAAGTAGCAGCTGTAGAGCATTTCAGGTAGAGCAGAGACGTGAGCTACAGTGGAAATACCAATTGTGTTCATAAGACATTATTGCATCAATTGAAGCTCCATGCTAAAAACTACAGGACAAAACTTGAATTCATTGCCAGTGGTCAATCAGCAAGTTGTTAAAATAGCATGTGTAGGTGTGTAGATGGTGTTTGATACTGAGGATATAGCTTCTAGTTTGACCATGGGTTTGATTACATGAGAAAGAAATTTTCCTTCATTTCTGAAAAATGAACTGTGGAGCCAAAACCAGTGCAGATTAAGTTAAAAACAAACAAACAAACAAGTAAGTTTTAATTCTTTAAAGCTGCATATATCTTACAGCAGCATAAAGCCTTACTTCTAAATAGCATAACGTTAGGCAATTATTAAGCAGAACAGTAGTCACTTTTGTGCTGAATAATTTGGTCTAGAAATTTAGAAATGGCAGTCTTCCTACGCTATTGTTGCTATAGACAACTAGAATGGGAAAATTAGGGAGCAGAACAGAATCTTCATTGCTATCTTTGGGACTTTCCTTGAGCATGGAGGTTTAACAAGCAAAAGGTTTTACTCAAATTCTGGATACTGCCCTACTTAAAGAAAGCTGGCTGCTGTTCTTTAGTGCTCAGATGCTTGACTCTGATTTTTTACATTGGATGAATGATAAACATTGTTCTCCTATCAGTGGAATGAAAGATAAAGCACTGCACTTTTCTATCTCAGAACATTTTGATTTAAATATTGTAGACTTCTGTTGCTGTCTGCCAGAATATATTTGCACTACTCTGAATTTGGACCATTCTTTTGTAGCTGTGACTGTGAGAAATGTTTTATTTTGTAAAATAAATAAATCTGTTCATAGCTGCCATTCTAAAACTTTGTATCTTTTCAATGGATTTTAATGAGTAAAACGCAGCACAGTATCTTTGGCTGAAGGTCACATAGCTTAAAGCGAAAATAAATTAATTAAATTATGTAAGTGGGCTTAAGCTCTCTGGTAACTGCTGCTGCATGAAATAGCCTTAAAAAGAGACAGTTGAATCAGTAACTAGTGTTAAGAGAAGTCTGCAGTGGGTCAGCAATTTCTCCCATTACTAAAAGAATGTTTTATTCTACCCGCATGGTCTTCATCTCCACATCTTGATTGTCATAGCATTTCTGTACATACTTAATTATTAGCCTCATTTTAGTATGGAGATTTGGAAGTAGAGAGAAGTAACTAATTTCTCATTGAAACAGCAAATTTGATTGAAGCACATTTTATTGAAGACGATATCAGTAGTTTTGTTCTCTGGGACTTAGCCAACCTGTCATCAGCCAAATTATTATTTGCAGTTAGATCTTGTGGAAAGAAAATAGAACCTGGAACTATCTGAAATGAAACCTCATAAATTCATTTCTAAGGTAGACTGTCTTGTCCTGCAGAGGAGTAAATGATGAAGTCAGAAAGGACGTGTGAATATCTGTAATACCATCATATTATTTTTCTTCTCTTCACAGCTGTGTGTGTGTAAAGTCAGAAAGCTGCTTAATGCTCAGCAGTCCAAATTTAACATTTTCTGAAAAAATAAATGTGGCTATTACTCTCAGTGGTCATGGACTGTGCATTTGCAACAAGGTAGATTTTACCTGGAAAAGTGGTTATGTAGATTTGTCGTAGGCTACTAAATCTAAGCAGCTGTCATTTCTGCCTCTCTGTGCCCACCCTTCCTCTCAGTGAATAGAACTTTCAAATGGCTTCAGTCCAACAAAAGCAAACAAGGAAGCTTTCATCTGACGCGCTGAATTTCCCTGCATGCTCTGTCAGACAGTGCGAAGGCAAATACGTAGTGTTGTAAAGGTCCTCTAAAAATCAGCTTTACTATTACAGTCTTTCTGCTTTTTTTTTTTTCTCTTTTATTGTAGGGATAAGAGAGAGTAGAAGTGGTGCAGCTCTAAATACGGCTGTGATGTTCTGGATGAAATGTTGTATGGGCACTTCTTAATTATCTTTATGATACTCATAACGTAGGAAGTGATGACAAGCTGAGACAATTCAGAACTTCTAGGAGTGTCAAAGTGTGGTCAGACACCGTATAAAAGAATACCAAGCAGTTGAAATGTTATGCAGAATATAACAAGAAAATGTTCTAGTGCAAAGAATAGGAAGAACTATTAAGGTTCTATTAAGGTGTTAAGGTTAATAGGTGCTTTCTAAATACTCTCTGCTGACATGCAAATCTACATGGTGTAGAAGTTTGACTTTAGACTCCTAGAACGTGAAAAGACAGCATGGAATGAATGTCTGTCTTGTGACTTCAGGTGATTGAAACTGTCTGTGGGGACATTTCAGCTGTGTGAGTTTTTAAAAATTTCCCTTAGTTTGTTTCTAGGTTTTGGAGCACACAGGCCATAACAGAATTGGCTATCCATTTTCAGTTACAGCATTGTAGCATTTCTAGACTCAAAGAGTCAGATAAGCAGCGAAAACTCCTGTCTGAGAGATCCGAATAAGTTACAAATTACTTCTTTTGAAGGAAAATGTCCTGTCCTCGTCTCCTGGAACCACATTGGTTTCGGATTACATTTTTTTTTTTTTCTGTCTTTGATCACTGTAACCTGTTCTACATATACTCAGGGCCTTTCTTCTGCATCCTGGATAGAATAGTCTCTCAGAAGAAAGAACATTCACTTCTCATCCTAAACAATCTTTTTCATCAGAGTTCAACTGAGGGGCACCTCAGCAAACACTGACACTGCTATTAGAGGGCCTAAATTTGGGTCAGTGGTGTTTCCCAGAACTGGGCTGAGGGGGTGTGTTACTTGGTACAGCATTTCAGCTCAGAACACCAACAGAGACTGTCAGTGGTCCTGAAAGAAAGTAAGATGCTTGTGTAAAAATTTAGTCATTATTAGTATGTGTTAACAACTTTGGTTTCTAAAAAAGTAACCTATGTGCATCCTGTAATGAAACAACACAAAATGCGTTTCTTTAAAAATCAGTCTTTCCTTTGGTAGCTAATGTACATGTAAATTAGATGTTGCTCATAACCTCCTCCTTCCAGGGACAAAAGGCTGCAATTCCTTCTAGATGCTAGTAACTTCTCTTACGAGGTAGGACCCAGTTTGTTACCTTCCAGCCCCCCAATTTCAGTTTACATATGAAAGTCATGCATTTTAATATTAGGAAAAGGAAAAAGTACTCCTCAGGACAGCACTGCCTACAAACGGGCAGTAAATGTCGCACCATTTCTATACTGCTCAGTGCATTTTTCACAACAGGTGTTTTACATGTTCCCCACTACAAGCTTTCCACTTAACACAGATCTAGCTCGTGTTCAATGTATCTATCAAGTTATTGCCAAAATATTGTCTCAAGGAGATGACTACCCATTAGCCTCAAGTATGTTCCCACAACCTACTGCTAATCTTAAAAATCAGACAAAAGTTTGTTTCTTAACCAACTGAAATGCAAACTCAGCAAGCAGAAAGTAAACAGAGCACACATTTTGAAGGCAGCTAGGAAGTTGGAAAAGTAAATTGAGAGATGACCTCTAAAATCACTTTTCTTACTAATTGTATTTAAAATAGACTTAAAATTATTAAGGAGATATTTTTCCTAAAAATGTTTCATGTGATATTCAGGGTCATTACTTAGGCACATTTTCTTTGTACATTTTCCGATTCAGAAGTGCTCCTACAATATACTAAATTGAGAGCTTCGCAGTTTGTGGGAAATTCCCTCATTTTTGATTTGTGGATCTAGAAAAGGTTATCTTAGTGCACTGGCTTTCTATCCTTCATTCTCTCACCCTTCATTTCAAAGAGTATCTCTTACAGCAAGTAGAAGCATTTTATTTTCAGTTTTTATATCTAAATGTTGGTGGATTGAAAGCTTCTATTGGAACTGCTAGAACTACTCCCCACCCCCCATTTTACACATTTTCATGTAGGCTTGGAAACAGCATGCCTAGAGTCAGTACTAAGTGCATTCTCTCATCTACCTGAGCACAGAATAATATCTAAATATGTAACATTTCAGGATAAATTCTTTTCAGTGAGTATAGCCACTCAGAGGAGCTTTGCCTACTCCACTGTTAAAAAATTCTTTTAGTAAAGCTGAAGTAGACACCATCAAAAATTATGAGCAGACAGGGAGATCTGATATTTCCTAGCAGCTATCAGAGTTGGCTGCTCATTCAAACAATGTGGGAAACAGGAAAATAAAATGAAACAAATATTTCTCCTGAGTAAAACTAAAAACTGTATGATGGCTAAAGTTTCTCATGAAAGCCATCTCCACTTAAAACCAAAACTACATTTCTAACTAAATTACAATTTTTTAAAAAAGAAAGAAATACAGAGACTTCATTAATCACAATGCTCCAAATTTTTTATCTTCAGTGAAGATAAAACCACCATGACTTTGGGTAAATTGATGCTGGGAACTGGTTTCATTAGAAACAAATATGCCACCACACCCTGTTGCATCACACATAGAGTCTCTTTTACTAGAATGAAAAATTTAGACAAAATATAAAAGTTCCTTGATAAATGCTGATGTGAAAATCACTGACATAAATGTAAAATGTACAAGTTCTCCCACAGGAAACCTTCCAAACAAACAATAAACAAACTGTCCGGTAGCATCTGTTCACAAAAAGGACCACACATCTGTAGTAGAACAAATTCATTCACAAATAAAATCGGAGTAGACCCATAAATAGCAGAACAAGGTTTCACAGTTAAGCTCTGTGATGTCACAAAGCTAGAGTAGGGTAGAACCTTTTAGAAATATTTTATTTTGAGGTATCACCTGCCAACAGCGAGACCTCAAAGCTGGCCTTTCTACTAGAAAACTCATTTGGAATTGTTTATGAACTTATGAACTGCTGTGTTATTCAGAACAACTTAAATTCGTTTAACAATAGCATTTACACTACAAATCCTAAACCCACCAGCAGAGTAGCTTCAATTCTTTTTGGGAGCCCACAGTTCCCACAGAGTTCCCACACCCTCCTTAACATTAATTTTAAAAAGGAGTCTCTTCCTGCAGAAAGGAGCTCTTAAGTAAACAGCCAGGAGAAATATTTGAAGATTCAATGCTGATTTAGTCAGGCAAGAGCTATTGTCAGAGCAGCATCTGCCTCCCTGCTCTTAAACAGCACACAGAAAATCTGAACCCTACTTTAGCCCAGGAATAATTTCTGCAGTTGCCTCACATACCTACATCTTTTCTATTATATGTCCAGACTGTTCTGACCAGAACCAATTCCTCTTACTCCTGAAAGGTAAAGACCCTCAGTCCACATGCTCTGTAAACATTTCCTGAAGTGGAATCTTTAAAATGTGATTTTAATTTTTTCTCTGATGAAAACATGCTTTTTCAAAATGTGATTACCTGCATTCACTTGTTGTGGGAGCAAAAAAGCAAAAGGAAGTGCATAGATATTTTTTGCTACCTTTCCAAAGTAGAAGAGTTCTTAATTGTAGCCTACTCACTGCGTCTCTTTAATGCAAGATAATGATACTGGGAATACTAAGACTTAGAACTGGGAATCTTGTATTGACCACATAAGAGAATGGTAGTTCCAGCTTCTGAACTGATTATCTGCCTGTTGTGTCTTCTGTTTGAGAAAATGTGTCTCAATGAATGGCTGTTAATCCTTGCTCACATGTTATAAATACATGTTCTGGATGGAATCCAAGGAATCATTCTTCCCTTTACACTTTTTCTTCTTGAGAAAATGGCCTGCAGTCAATGTATTACAGAACTTAGGAAACAGTTTTAAATACAGTTATTACACACCAATTAAAGGTATTTTTAAGTGAAGTGTTCTTGGGCTAAGCAACAGGGAAGTTATTTTGTGGCCGTTTGTCTCTCTGCCTGCAGGGCACCACGTATCTGTGGAAGTGGAGGCTGACATATTTTTTTATTCTCTGTTCAGCGTGCTTTATTCCCATGTTCCCAAACCCTACTGGGGTAGATGCAGGAACTAGAAACAGTAAATGAGACTGCCAACATGGTAACATATGCTTCAGTAATAAAAACACACTTTAAAATAGTAACTGTTGTAGTCCTCTTCTGAAACGTCGTGCAGAGTTCTGCATTTTGCAAAACTCACGAACTGCCTGATATGTGCGTGACATGACAGACTGAACTTGTGTAGAGAATCTCTAGCAGGAGACTTTAGGTAATTTTACAAATGGGAGGAATCTAGTTGAAATCAATTTGGCTTGTAGCTGTTGTTTGATCCACAGAACATGTGACAGCTGTGGAATCCCTGGGAGCATAGGGTGAATCCATATACAGCATCTGATTTAATCCAAGTACAATCACAAAGACCTTTAGCAACCAATTTCTAACCACTTTTTAAAAAGTATTTAAAAACAAGTCTTTCATCCCTTTATTTGCTCCTTTTATACCGACAGCTTTGTTGGATGCAGAATAACGTCTTTGATCTCTTTTGATTAGGCAGCTCTACTCTCAGGTTAGGATATGTGAATGAATTAGTTGAAAGTCTAAATATGGAAGGATACAAATAAAAAGAAAAGGCAGGGACAGGGATTGTCTATGGAGGAGGAAGTTTTGAACTCCTCCTAGCAAAGGTGAAGCATATTTAATGATACTTTAGACATTGTTCTCATTTTTTTCTTTCTCCTCTTACATAACATAAGAAGTTACATGTGATTAGCTATGTGAATAATACATTTTTTTGTTTCTAAAGCTGTAGTAACCTCATTTCAATATTTAGGTGCATTTTTTCCAGTGTTGGTTTGTTTTACATAAGAAGAGTATGACATCTGTTTTCTCCTTGTATTGCAGGGCGTTCAGTGCCATTTTCCTCTACCAGTTGATAGTTTGGGGTATCTTATATATGTACTTTAAAAACAACTGTTACAGAGGGGCACCAAAGTTGTCAGTCAAAGGAACTGTGGTATGAAAATATTGAGAAAAAGCTCAGTCACTGCCTATGCATGGTTAAGAAAGCTCATGCAGTTGAAGTCAGATGGGCTTTACTGTATAAAACAACTTCAATGAGAAAAATATTGCAAGTTTTAGATTAATTTAAAGAATAAACGTACTGTTTATTATAGAAGCTAATTGCTCTATTCTGCTGCTGTTGGAATTAGCTACCTGAAATAATATGCTTCAAATATGCTTTTTTATAATATATGAAACTGTGATGTTCGTGAATATTTAGTATTTTCTGTGTACATGTAGCAATATATGCACATAAAGATTGCCCAGAATACTACTAACCCATACTAAATAACAGTGGATTACGTGCCGTTATTAATGCACTTTTATTTCTTCATTGCTTCATAGAGCTTGTACATTTCACGTGAAAAGCCATAAAATATTACTGTTAGATTAATTAACCAGGTAAAAATTGACCTTTAGAAACACTTGTCATATATGAGTTATAAAACAATTAATCCAGTCTATTTTCAAAAACATTTCATCATTCTGGATTGAAGCAAACCAGAGGGTTTTCATCATCCCAAGAGAGAATTATGTGGTTTGAATGGGAAACTGAATAGTGTAAGCTGCTTTCCAACATTAAGTGCAGCTTTCAGTATTGTGAGAACTGTATTTAGGAAGATTTAAATTTCTGCAGTACATCTTCACTGGTTTTAAACTTTGCTTTGAAATATTCCTGGCATACGTGTTAATTTCCCACCTCCTCGTTGTAATTCCCAACTAGAATTAGTATGTTTATACTCACCACTGCATTGTATAGCTATCAGCTCCTGTGTATAGGCTGAAATAGTATTAGATGTAGAAATAGTATTTAATACATAAAATATTTTTTTTTAATGTGGAAAAGGGGTAGCATAATAATAGAAGCTAAAGTTTATCATGAGTGAATTATATTGTGGAGGTTTTGGAAGTCCTAAAGCATGGCATTTGTCCACTTGCAGCTTGATTCCTCTTAGGAACAAAGTGTTTGTATAGCAATGCATTCTGTCTTCCAAAAAAAGAAACCAACTGTGGGAATATAATTTGAAGAGCTGCCCTTTCAGATTAATCTTGTGACTGGAGGGTAGTATGTAATTTAGTTATTAGATAAAAATTCCAGTAAACTCAAATTTGCTGACTCCTGGTCTATAATTCCAGTAATCTCTTTTTGCTTTCAAAACAAAGGCCTTGTTCTGTGTCGATGAACAAAACAAGCAAGTAACTGAATAAGAAAAAGAGTATATACCTAATCTTTATTGGCTTACAGCAATCTCTTTTAATCTGTCCATGAAAGCAAGGAATATGTTGAAGAAGCTCTTATTTTTTATTGAGTCACCAAGTGAATTGTTGCCTTCTTGTGATGTTTTAAACTAAGCCACCACCATCCGTAGCAATGTGACTGTTAAGCACATTCACTGTGCTTTTGAGTTTCTCTTATTTCTTAAAAAATGCAACGCTGTGGCTTTTTTGTTGGCTGTCTTATTAAACCATCCTCTCCCACAGGAATGGAGGATATACTGTGATTTCTATAACTTGAGTGTGTGTTAAAAGCCCTGCTTTCCAGATGAATAGGCTGACAGGGTCCTCAGTTATTAATTCTTCCTCTCTGGTTTGTGTTCAATTTTTCTCCACAGCCTCACCCCACCCTTGGATCAAGTAGTCTCTCTTTTGTCTGGTAGTATGGGTGAAAGCGAAAAAGAATTTGAAGTAGTCCGTATGTAGCTTTTCATTCTTCCCTGTTGAGAACTCTCTTCTGTTCTCAGCAAGGTGCTGTAAAGTAAATGCAGTCCTTTTGCAAGACAGCCTGCAGCTAGAGCCAGTTTGCTTCCTTTTAACCACCTTGTTGCAACAAATTGCTTGCCATGAATGTTCCTCCTCCACCACCACATCTGTCTCTTGATGAACACTTTCAGAAAAACTGTCGTCTTTTCCTGGTCTAAACTACAACTCTTGTATTTTATTTTCTGACCCCTGATAAGAACTCTGCTACCTTGGGGGTGCCATTCTTCCTTTTGAGTCTTCTTCCTCTCTTACTCAAGAAAAGTACTTTCTTTTGGCATTTTCTGAATCCCAGATGGACTCACAGCCCCTCTTCAAGGCTTAGGAGGATCCAGTATATGATCTTTGACACCTGCCATTCTGATATGGAAGTAGTTGTGGCTGCAGAGCGTATATACAAGTGTCACTTGTGTAGTGACAGAAAAGTCAAGGACCTTTCCTTCAGCTTTACTGTATGCAGCTCTCAAGTGGCAAAAATCTTACACTGCTTTGAGTATTCTTTGGATATGTTCCAGTAGTATGGCATTTTTAATGCTTTCTCTCATGGAAGATAATACACTGCAGAGCAATCTCACGTTCCATTGGCCAGTAGAAGAAAATCATTGTAAGCAGTCTGTGCAGGGCACTACCGTCACTGCAACAACCTGAGGCAGTGGCCCCTGCAAACTTGGTGCAGATGATGTCCCTGAACACAAATGGGAGTCTTGAACTAGTCTTGGCCATCTCTCTGTTCAGAGCCAAACTCATAGTCTTTTAAACAACATTTATGTCAAATAATATCAAATGCTTTACGACACACTTTGCAGGTCTGGGGGCTCTAGGATTTGCCTTGCTGTGTTACCACAGCATAATTCTCTAACTCCATCCCTTTCCAGACAGACTCTTCACAATAGTCTGCCTAAGCTGACAGTAAATGCTATATTGGAGAGTATTTTTAGAACCAGTAACCTCGTACCTCAGCAGTCTCAGTACTTCTTCAGTAGTGCCTAAGAGGAAACAAGATTGATGACCTTTCTGTAACGTTCAGTTCTTCGTATGATGATAATAACGGCCTCCCATTTTAGATCTTAAGGACTCTTTTTTATTTGGTTTGATATACAGCTCCTAGGAAAACCTACAAAAAAAGCTGTTATTTAATTTCGAGCAATGCCTAATTTCTACTGAGCCTTCTTCATTTTAATGAGAATCAACAGCAGGATTTTCATATCACTCTAAGACTTTGAACCTATTTTTGCAACTGTAGTGATGATAGTTTTCCTACATCTCAACTGATAGCAGTCTATGTTATATTTTACTTTTTGGATCACTTCCTAGCCAGTCCCTTCAAGTAAAACTATTTGATGCCTTTAGGACACATGAACTCCTTTCTATGTGTGGTGATGCATATGGCACTTCTGCTCCTTGCCTGCAAATAAAGCTGCCTTCAAGTCTATTCTCGCTTAGTTAAGTGAGTTGTTATATCTCAGGGTGTAAAGAGCATTTCAGGTCTGGCTTTGGTAGCAGGATCCCTTCACCTTTTGAAGAATGTTCTCTGTGTCCTCCAAGGGCTCATACAGTGGATGTGAATATTCTTTGCAAATGAATGATTACAGCCACAGGAGGAATTGAAATTGCACGTTCTTATTTCAGAGCATCCAATTTGAAATGCATTCTGGTCATGTGTGAAAGACCTATATGTCCAAATTATAATGATAAAGTTACATAGTACCTCAGTAGGATTGTGTGAAGTGTCTTTTCTCTTCCAAAAGATAATCTTCAAAGGAGCCTTTCTGACACATAAGATCGAATTTCTTTTTGAACCAACTCCAAACTGAGATGCTCTGCCCAGCATCCAATTTCAACCAGTTGTGAGACTCCTATTTCCTCTGTAAAACTGAAATTGGGCAATGGATTCAGAAGTCAGCTAGAGAGATGGGAATCAGTTTCAGAGATCCCAATAACCTTGTTTTCTTAGGAAGCCATTTTGGAAAAGTTGATGCCTTCTAAGCCACTGATTATAGCATTGAAAAATACACACTTTTCTCTGTAATACAAGACTGGATTAAATAAACTTCAGTTCTTCAGATCTGATTAAGTTACAGCAAGTTAAAAAGTTGATAAATAATCAGTATTTGTATATTGTTTCTTGGTAAATTTTTAAGAAGAAAGTTAGTATTACAATATGTAATTTTTCCACATATCACTCAACAGTGGTAGTGTATGTGGAACGATAAAGCAGTTCATATGCAAGCAGATTTCATTTCTCATGGCACTGGGTCTTTCAGGGTGTGATCTTTGTAAAAATTCATAGCCAGGATTTCAGTGTGGTTTAGCCATTATGTTCTGCCTTTTATTTGTAGAATGAAAACTTCTGGAATGTTTTCATTAAAACTTACGAAGAATATTTTTTGCCTCTGAGGGTAAACAAGGGATCTTAAAATAACTGGTACTACTGATGAGAATAACTTTTCAGAGTAATATAAAATGACTTGTTTGTGTATCACCAGAGCCAATGAGTGAAACATGATTTTTGGGATATGTTGTACTTAGTATTGGAAATAATTATTGTAATTAACTGTTTATAGTATTCCCTTATATGGAACATTCAATGCATGGGTTACATCAAAATACAATTCATAAGGCTGGGGTGGGGAATATATTTTGGCACATATGGTGAAATACCAGCTTGGGCAGCTGAAATATGTTTTTGTTAGATGTTTATCACATTTTCAGCTTTATTGCATGAAGGAGCTATGTGGGGGGGGTTCCCCTAGATACAAGTATATGGACTAATTGAACCTTTTAAGTTATCTGGATATTGGAAATGAATGACATGATAAGTTAGAGGTTGTATGGGATTTGTATATAAAGGATCTTGCATTTTAAACTTTTTATAGGACAACAATCTCAGTGAAAAGTTAAAATTATTTTACAGATAAGAGAGGTGGGTTTTCTGGTCATCTCTCTAAGACAGACTTAGTTCTAAGTTTCCTCCTGAAGCTACTTTCTTAGATCCTCAGGAAATCAGGTGTAGTGACTAGAAAGTGTTAATATGTAACAGTAGTAAGTAATGCATTCAGTGCCTTCATCTCCAAGTTCTTCCCATATACACATACATGAACCAAAAATATAAGGACCTGGAAAATTAAAATGCAAACAGAAATACACACTATTTGCAATTGGACTATCAAAACAAGTTGTTGGTTGTTGCAGGAGACTTGCTTTAAAAAATCTGTTTTGCATCACATGAAACTGTGGAAAGTACTGCATTAACAAGATAATTTGCAGGGAGGGAGGACAACGCAAATGATAGTCTTTATTCTTGGATTACATAAAGATTGTATGGAAATAACCACAAACTGGTGAACTAAAGTAGAACTATGTAGTTTACATTTGAAATTATATGGCTGTGCCGTTGGAAGTTACTTTTGGTTATATCCTTCCATACCATTGGGAATTTTAAGAGGTCTCTCTTGTTACACAGGATTTGTGAGCTGCTAATTTGTTAATAAGTAACTACCACTAAAATATCCCTTATCACAGTTAAATCCTGAATATTGAAATCACTAACCATCTTGTTGCTAATGAGCTCTATATGCTATGGCATCATCAATTTTAAACTGAGAAGTATTGGCATTAGTTTACTGTAATATAATGTGATAATGAAATCTACTCCTGCTTAGTATGTTTTGTATTCCAAATCATTTAAGAGTTGGTCACGTATTACAAAATTTCATAGTGTATGTATGTACCTCATTTAATAACATTAGTGTTACCCATTATGACAGGGTATGTGCTCAACAGCTGCACAACTTCATGCATTATTTGGCATCATGAAACTAATTGTTTTGAGCTAATACGGTCTTTTTATCTGAAAGTACTTTAAAGGAGTTTAGAATATAGTAAACATGAAGATACACTGTTAAAGTATTGGTTTTCTGTAAATGTTCTAGCAATCAGTCATTTATAAAATCAGTTGAAAAATTTTCATTACGCAGTAGGTTTGTTCCAATTCAGTCATATTTATGGATCCTTAAAATTACATTATTATTAATAATTAATATAGACATATATATCTAATAAATTAATATAAACATGTAGCATTTATATTTCCAGTATGTAAAGGAAGCAGTTTTCAAATTGTTCTCACCCAGAGAGATTAGCAGGACAAAGGGACTAATCCCAAATTAGTTTCTTCTGTACGCTTTCCCAATTGGAGCTCTTGAGTACAAATGACTGGAATTGAAGTTTTCAGTGTTTTTGTGCCACAACATCCATGTGAAAAGACTTGCATAAAAATTGCCTAGAAGGTTGTGAAATAATCTTTACCGTATTTCTTGATTGTTTTATGTCTCTATAAGCAAAATTGCCAAATTACTGTAACTTTTCTTCCGTTGTATTGAACTTTTCATTAATTTAGGTTCCAGCTGGGTGTACTATGGCTAAGTATTTTCTTAGTAATCTGTATCTGCAAGTTTTCTTTGTATTTTTCCCCCCCATAGGACATGGCCCTTGTTGCTCCCGAAGCACCTTCAGAACAAGCAAGAAGGGTTTTCCAGACGTATGATCCTGAGGGTAAGGGCTGTACTTCATGATGAAATAAGAATTTTTTTATAGAAATGTACTCATTAAGAGAGGAATGAAATGCTTAGCGCTTAAGAAATGCTCAATACAGGAGTCAATCTACAAGTGACATTGAGCACCCTGATCTCCTGGAAGGTCTCCCTGCCCATGGCAGACAGGTTGGAACTAGATGATCTTTAAGGTCTCTTCCAACTCAAACCATTCCATAATTCTGTGAAGAAATTATCTGAGAATTCTACAGTAAGGGCAGTTGTGCAATAGGAAGTAGAGTTTTTAAAAGAGATGGTTTTTAACCTTGTAAAGTTCTTTGTAATTCACACAAAGCTTAAATGTAATTTTATTTCTCCTATATTGAATTTTCTTAAAATAACTGATCTGATATGATTAATTCTTCATGAGATTTTGTTCTTGAATGTATGCAGCATACACGGAAAATTTTCTTATGTTTTGGAAAACAGAGGATGTCTAGCATTCAGGTACTATTTTAACTAATCAAAAGGAAAAAATAGTACAGTACAGTTATTATTCCAAGGTATCTAGTGGAAAACTCTATACAAAGATTGAATTCTTAGCAAGTATTAAGCTTCTAAGTGTATGAATGATAAATCCACAGTTTCTGTATTGCACTCCTTTTTTTTTTTTTAAGTGTGAGAGAAGCATTTGAAAACTGCTTTCCTTCTAAAACCCCACCATTTGCTTGCAAATTTTATGTGTAAAGATACATAGTATTTGTATATTTGTATATATATATATCTGTATTCTTGAGTGAAATTTGTTCTCCTGGAAAGCATTTTGTTTCTTTTCCTCACAAGAAACTTTGCTACTTCTTCAGATAATGGTTTTATACCTGATACTCTTCTAGAAGATGTAATGAAGGCTCTGGACCTTGTTTCAGATCCTGAATAGTAAGTATAATAAAATTGAATACTGCAGAAATATCAATCACATTAATTATCATTTAAGGCTGTTTTCTGGATTCAATTAACCACATATCTATTATAGTTTCAGGTTGCTTTTGGTTTCTTTTTCCTAGTTCGGATTTTTTTTCCTAGTTGACATTCTGGGCACAGAATTTTGAAATGTTTAAGTCCACTTTAAATTAAAGGGGAGGAATTAAAATTTAGATGTCTCTAACTTTGGTAGCGATAGCTAGAAGCAAAAAGACTTTCAGACCTATTGCGTTATTATATATTGAGGAGATAGTTGGGATTATATTTTATATGTTAATGGAGGTGAAAGTGTGTGACAGAAGAGCCAAACAATCAGGGTATTCAGAAGCAAATTTGTATTACCACTGGATCTTTCTTCAGTGTTTGAAGCTGAAACTGCTTCAGTTACAGTTTTGTCTCTGCCAGCACTCAGGACCTAAAATAATTACCATTTTTTTTCAGAAATGATGCATTGATTCTCAGGATTAGAGTCAAGACTCAAATGTTTTAGATCTAATGTGGACAGACAAGACAAAGTGACAACAGTTAACCTTCAGTTTCAAAACTTACCATGCTATGTGACTAAATGCTTAAACCAGAAAGGAGAGCTGAGTACTTGGAATTTTTTTACCGCTCCAAAAGATGCTTCTGCACTCCTGTAAACATTCGGTCTAGTTTAGTTGAATCAAAACTGGAGCAGCTGTGGAGACTGCAAGTTTACTTACCACAGCCCATTTTCTGTCCTTTCAAAGGTTTGAAATATATTGAAGTTTACTGAGTTGTTCTCTGAAGGATAGGAGTGAAAAGTGAAATAAAGAGATACCCAGACCAGAAGAAAGTACAAGACAAAAGGTTGACGTTCATATTATGACAATACGTGGTGAAATCTGCAAAAGACTTTTTTTTTAAAGGAAGGGAGAAGAAAAAAAGCCATTGATTAATAGATCTGAGAAGCTTTCTTTCACCTTTTTGTTCTTCTGTCTCAATAAATCTGCAGAAATCGTCTTTCTTTATTCAGCAGTTTTTCCATTTGGCTGTTTGACTTTCAGGGCGTTTGTGGCATAGCCCTGTCCTATTTGATTGTGCAGAGCCCATCAAATATAAAGTGATGTATGAGGAGCTAGTCAAAAGGTCTGCAATATTGAAAAGCCATGATCAGACCATGGAGTATGCAGTCTTGAATCATCTCCTCTTAAATAAATATATTGCCTAATACTATTATCTTGAGAACCTACTCTGTTTTGGTTCTAGATGTTCTGTCTATTTAGAGTGGAACACAAGTATAAATAACATATTTCAAACTCCATACAGGCTTGTTTTTTGTTCATTTGTTCTTCAGTAAAATTAAAGCCCTTGTCTCCAAATGTACTATTTAAATTTGTGATGATCTAATCTAAGGCTTTAAGCTTCTCAGAATGTCAGGATGTATAATGATCAGACCTGATTAGAATTGTAAAACTGTAGAGGGGAAAGCTCTGTAGAGCAGACATGAATTAGCACTGTGATTTAGCCAGTACTGAATGTCACTGTATGTTTTCTTAGTAAAATTTTCTAGTCTTTTAGAAAATATATCTTAGAACCCACCTGTCTCATTTGTTTCGCCTGTTTCTAAAAACCATTTGATGCTTTTTAGGGCACTAGCTTGAGCACATCTGTCTGTCTACGTTTAGCTTGTTTAAAACATTTTATCTTCTCTGTCTGTTTGGCCAATAGTGGAGGCTTTTGTTCCCACAACACTTCTCAGCCGTAACAGTACAAAGGCCATCACCCCGACACTCGTAACATCCTCACTTCAGGTGCCAGGCTTTGCACTGAGGAGGCTGAAACACAAGCACACACACGTGTTCAGTAGCTCTGCTGAGGTACCAGTAACATTGGAAGGTGTTAAGGATTTGCTGAAGGAAAAAGCCTCAGCTGAAACATACCACAATGCAAGTTTATTAAATCTACCCTCCTGCTTAATTGATTGAATTTTGTACACTGTCCATGTTTTAAAACTTAGTGTGGCTCTATATTTTTAAACAGTTGTTGTATTTCTTTAGTGAGTATATACCTTGCATTAATTTTATTATAGAATTTTTAGTGCATTTTTAAAATTATCTGTCATGGTTCTGTTTACAAACACAATGTTTTTGCAACTCTATTGCAGCATTTCTAGAATTTGGGCAGGTTTCAAACAGCCACTGAAATACCTAAAATTTTGTAGCTTGAGAGCAGTGAAAATGAGGAATAGAAGGATTGAAGTCCAGTATCTTGCAAATCCTGAGTCATGGTTTCACTTGAGTACTGAATACTTTTAAAGTTAATAAATTAGCATAATTCATAGGATATCACATTAAGTGTTATGAATTTTAAAATTCTTCTTCCGAGGATCTTAACAGAGCCACTCTCTTAAGATCTGCATAATACATCCTCTGTGTGCTGAGGGAGAAACAAAAATAATCCAAATAATTTACTATTAGTACGGTGTTAGGACCAAGAAAGGAAGTTACTTGACGATGAAGATGCATAAGTGATGTCCAAAAGGATAAAATGCTTCTGTGCAACAATCAAAAAGACCTTGGAAACTACGCCTTCTGCCTGCAGCCCCCAACAAAAGAGACCTCTTTTTTAAATAGTAAAAGAGGCATCTATGAGAAGCTAAGATTGTGTTTTCTGAAAAGAAAACATAGTGCCTACATGAAAAAAAAAAGTAAAGAATCTGGATTTATGGAATGTTAAATGTAAATACAATATAAAGCAGAGTTAAAATCTTCTGTTATCTACAAAGTTATAAAATAAAAAATGCATAGTATTCTTCTGAGCCCATCAGTGCCAAGAAGTTTGCAAGAGGTTTGTAGTTCTGATAGATGACTCCCAATGTTTAAAAATATTCAAAGTCAATTAGAAAAGTGCAGTGAGTTCCTCATATTCACTAGGCAAGGTGGTAGGGAGCAGTTCTCCTCAGCACTGAAGAAGATTACAGAGAGGTTCTGCACTTAAGCCTTTTTATGGGTAGTCAGAGTAATTAAGATTCTGACGTGTCAAAATAAGTAAAAAACCCCAAAATCCTGAAAAAGCATCACAATGACATTGCTGAACTGTTTTAGGTTACCTACAACTGTGAACTGTGCTGGTAGCAAACAGTGTCAGAATGAGAAAGTGACAAATGAACAACAGCACTTAGAAAAGGATTTGAAGGCCAGTCTAGGGAAAATGCACATGTAAATATTTCATGTGTAAACATGGAATAGGAAGGAAGGTTTTTTGTAGGTAAAGAATTGATCGAAGAATAAAAACATCACTTTCTTAATGGAGGGAGATAATTAAAGGAATTTTACAGGAATTTGTATTAAGTCTGTGAATTTTGTTGTGCCAGCAAGGATTTGACAGTAGAGATTTGTATGATACTTTGCTGCTGATATAAAAGTGTTTGAGATAAAAAAAGCCACGTGTAAGAGCATGAGAAGTTACTAGAAGGTCGTTAACAGAGAAGTCTTAATACAGTAAATGTAGATTCGTTGCTCAGGGGATAAAGCAATCCTGATTTCACATACACATTGTTGGTCTCCATGTTACTGGTCGAGAAACAGATCTTAGATTTAAACTGATAGTGATAGACAGACATATGGAGTGGGATTTGTAGGAATTTTGTCATTGTATAAATGCCTGATGTTTCACTCCATCTTGGAAAAAGAATATTTTAGAAAGGTGTCACGAAGGCAACAAGGCTAATTGAAGGCACAGAATGCTATTAGTGCAAGGAAAAGCTAGGTTAGGACTGTTTGACCTGGAAAAGATGGACAACCACTGACACAGTAAATAGGGAATGATAATTAATTGCTTCACACAATACAAAAATGAGGTGTCATCAAACTGAGTTAACAGGTGACAGGTACAAAACAGAGAAGACACTTATTCCCAGAATTCATAGTTTAATTTGAAGTTTTTGAGTGAAGGTTATTAAGAGCCAGAAGTATATGTGGGTTCAAAGCAAATTAGGCGCATGCATGGAAAGAAAAATATATATCTTTGTGTTTTAGATACTGCCTGTCACTGAAGATATCTGAGCAGCAGACTGCTGGAAATGGGGAGGGTAAACTAAGGATGTGTGTTTGCCCTGTTGTACTCTATCGTAAGCATCCACTACTGACCAGTGTCAGGAACAGGATACTGGGCAAGGCGCTCTGTTGGTTTGACCCAGTGAGGACATTCTTGTCTACGGTACAGCTTGTAACTAAAGCAGAGGGCTAGGTAGATGCAAATAGATCCAATCTCCTGCCTGTAGAAATGTATTGCTTAAATAGAAATATAGACTTAAAATTGACATTCGTTTGCAGTGACCTGAAATTAGACTGTAGTCATGCAGTAAGGCTTCCAGATTAGTATTGTTAGTATTTCCATTGTTTGTTGGTTCTGGCTTCTTTGATATCAAGTACGTGATGTAAATAAGAAATGTATCTGTTAAATTTAATTTTATTTCAGTGTACTTTGAAAATCTTGGATGTATTTCATATCTCTGTTTAAAAACAGGTTGTTTGGCAGTGACAGAGCTATATTTGAAAGATGACTGGTTTTTGTATCTTTAAAGAATTCTTACGAGACAGCAAAATGCCTTTTGGGCTGTAAACCTGGTTTTAGATTATATGGGTTTCAAATTATTTTACCAAATATGGCGGTCCTTCAGAATTATCACTTATTTAATTTAAAATAACAGATTACTTTTATTTAAAAATAACCATGTTTTGGCAACTTCATGCCATTCTGGTGCAGTTGTCACTTACGATTAAAAATAGAATAGTATTGCTGTACTTGGCAGTGAGTGCTGTGGTAGCACAGCATAACTTAGTCATGCAAGAATAAAAGTGTCTTACTCATAATTTTATATTCAATGTTTTTATCTTAGTGTAAACCTCATGAAGACCAAATTAGACCCAGAAGGACTGGGCATCATACTACTGGGTCCCTTTCTGCAAGAATTTTTCCCTGAGCAGGTAATTAGTATAGATTTGTTGTTGCAGAGCATTCTCTCTTCTGTTTGGCTTTGACATTCATTAAACACTTTCATAAATATCACAAGAGTAATTTTTAATAATTATTGCATTCATTTGACTCAGCTGGTAAGTAAATAACTTCTGTATTACCCCACAAATGGTAAACTTCTGTTTTGTATAACATGTTCATGATTTTGTCAGCTTTACACTGGAAGGAAACTCCGTTGTAGTGACAAATACTAAATTTAACTTCAGGAAATATATAATCATTTTGCGTTTGAAATTGAGTTGTTTCTCTACTCAGAAAGTTCATCTGAGTTTGGTTTTTCTGAGAATAAATGATCATACTCATTTTATCAATGTGAAAAATGTTGCTGGCAAATGGAAAAAGGTTGCAAACATAATTAAAACTATTTTATGTATATTTCTTAGTAATGTAAAATTTTTGACAGTTTAACAAAAGTTATGATAGGTTTAACATACGTGGAAGTTAGGGTATTGGAAAATTATTTTCAAACTCTCAGTCTGTTCCATATATTCTTTAAGACTGCACCACTGCTGAGAGGCAGGCCAATGTTAACCTAGCCCTGCTGTCCTCTTTTCCCTTTGCCTTGGATCACATTTTCCTGCCCTCATGCTGCCTCCCTGCCACCAGGAGACTCTTTAAACAGATATGTGGTAAACCAGTACAGGGTACTGGTCTGGAAAGAGCTCTCTTTGCAGGTTCGTAGGGGCTTGTTCCATGGCCATGCACTTGCCTGTATTGGCAAAAGAGGGCAGGTTTACGTGGGGATAGAAGGATAGACTGGTGGAAGCAGGAGGAGGGCTGAGACGAGTACTTCTTTAAATGCTTTTCTAGTTTAATGAGTCACTGAAACTGTGGCTTAATTTTTACAATCAAGGAAACGTGAAACTGATGGGTTTCAAGTGCCTTCAGCAAGTTTCTTTTTGTAAAGGGTTGTGCAGCACTGGGTATAGTATTCTATACTATGAAACATTCTGATCAGTCAGAAGACACTAGCATTGCACTGCCAAAGATGGTAGGGAGTGAATATTCAGAGGCTTTCATCATCTAGAGGAAAGAGAAAGAGGAGTTAGTATTCATTTTCTCTGGACTTCTAGAATTACATCTGCATTGTATTTTTGCCAACTGTATCTTCTTCCTTTCATTTGTTTATCCAGAAGTGGAAATATATGTACAATTGAATAGAATTTGTTTCTTACAATTTTATTACATTTGCAAATCTGGAAGACTCCACTGTGTAATTTTAGACCCCAGATGCTTAGAGTTCAGAAAGCCAGAGAACATCCTCCATAACTGGCTGTGCCTAAACTGTCCGGTGCCATGGGCTATAGGTAGCTGGAGGAGAAAAGAGCCACTGTATGGGGCTGCTGCCTCTCTTGCCTGTCACTAAAGGGCATCATTGACTGAAGAGGGGAAGCTGGAGAGCAAAGCATAGTGGAGTCATGGGCAGAACTCTGCCTTGGTCATCTACAGCTAGTGGGGAAACTCTTTGCCTGCTGTAAAGTTGGAGACCCCAAGTCAATGCCTGTCAAGTACCAGTTGCTTGCTACATGTAGTTCTCCACCACTCACTTTTGCCTGTCCTGTTAAACCTTCACTGGTTCCAGGGGAGCTGTTACTGGGGACTGTTACTGCCTTATGGGTGCTGTTTGAGCAATCAGCATGTTTTGGACTGGAACCTGCCAGCATTCATTTTTTCAGTCTGTACTCTGTGGATTGGGTAGCAGTAGCCCTTACCCATGTTTGACATCTTGCTCAGAATTCTTTCTGAAATTGAAATTCTGCAGAAATGAAGGTTAATGTCTTTCTTTCAAATACTGTGTGGAAATAGCAGGTACCAGTGGTGGTTGGAACTGTTGATGTTAATATTTGAACCTGTAGCTAGGGCTCAGGAGATCCAGATTTGATTCCTTCTTCACTGGTAATATTCAAACCTCTATTCTTACTCTCCTAGAAAGTACTCAACTCCACCTCAAGAGTAGAAAGATATCTTAGCTTTCCTTCTGAAAGCTGCTGGCTTAGAAAAAAAATATTCAAAGCTATTCAGCCTGACACAGCAAGCTGACTCTTTCCTGCTCTAGGGCAGTCACCTGAGAAGGGGATTCCTGAATTCCCCACTAGCCCATTTTCTTTTTCTTTTTTTTTTTTTTTTTTAAACAATACCTGCACAAAATTTGTAACTTCCATGGGACAGGAACTGGAAAACAGCATTTTTTCCCTTCTGGGTGAGCATGACTTCCTGAGGGAAAAGAAAAATGTCCTCTTTCCTTCCCAGAAAAGCTTAATTTTGTTTATCTCTGTGAAGGAACTTCTGTAAGCAGAGTTACCACTTGCCTTCCTTTTCACCACCCTCGCTCCACTGAATAGCCTGGATGGCTGTGAGAGACCCATAGAGAGATAGAGTTTGAATCATTCAAGAGTAGAAAAATGAATGAGGGTTTTTGTTATTTGATGGATGTACTGTAACCTGAGCAGATTTATTCTCGTTCCAGCCTTTACTTCCATGTGCTTAAAGAAGGGATAAGCTTTTGTTTGGAGCCTGGTCCGGTAGGCATAAAAGAGCTGATACTACACCTCATTTGTGTTTCCTGGTTCAGTGAAATCCAAAGCTCTTAGGACTAAAGCATCTAAACATGTGGAATGGTAAAGGTCAACAAGAGCCAGTACATTTGCTGTTGGACCTTGGCAGAACCATTATCTTCCGAATTAATTTACTTAGACAGGCATGGGAGTATATTAGCTTTTTAGCTCTCAGATGGAGGGCCAGAGATGGTATATGGTCCTTAGTAAAAATCTGCATGGCATCCAGTCATAAATAAATGTGCACGTGACCACTGCATAAGGTGTCTAACATTAAAAATTAGGACAGCTTCTACATAGTCAGTGCTGAAGTTGTAATTCAAAGTGTCCAGGTGAACACAGAAAATCATTACTTGCACTTGAGGGTATTACTTATTAATTTACTGACATCTGGTTTCTTTATTTCTGATAAGAAAGGTAAATAAAGATTATTGTCACCTAAAAGAAACTGTACTTTTTTACAGTTTAGTTTCTTCGACTCTTCCTGGTTGAATGCATCTGTCCAGTTGTGAAGAGACTAAAGGCATAATGTATGTCACATGAAATTAACTGTCTTCTTTCCATTAGGACTCCAGGGTTTCAGAGTCATTCACTGTTTACCATTACAATGGACTGAAGCAATCTAATTATAACGAAAAGGTAAGATTTACAATTAAGCCCTAATAACAGTCACTATGCAAAACTGAATGTAGTTACAAGCAAAATACTCTAACTTGAAACAGACTTTTTACAAAGCTATTGTTTTGATAATTTTGTTCCAAAATTATACATTTGGAATTGGAAACTGCTTTGTGCTTGTCATCGTATTTGAGCAACTATAGTGGATTGCTTGGCCAAACCACGTCTCTGAAACTCTGCTTTTTGAAAAGAGCACTTCTCACACCTACCGGTAATAGGGGGGGTCTGAACTGTAAGGGATAGTGGACATGTAACATACACAAAATGCAACTTTTGGAAGTAACTCTAGATCTAAATTAAGGTGTTTACATTTCTTTGTGAAAATTTTTAGTAGTCCAGGCTTGCATCAAAAAATCAGTATTATTTTGGAGCCGTTTACTGGGGGAACAAAGATGACCTGTTTCATTTTCAGCTTTCTTGAAAGAAGGGGTATACCAGACACGATATGACTGCTTCTAAGTTCCTGAAGGAGAATTTGGGGTAAAAGATTGTAAGGCATTAAGAGACATAAGGAACAAAAATTACATCAAGTAAGAAGACTTTTTGAGAAAATATATATACTCAGTCTTTGGAATAGCTTGTAGTTAAGTCCTTAAAATTACCCCTGTCAAATCTCTAGCAGTTTCACGCCCCAAAATGTAGGCAGAACCATTCAAATATCAGGGTTTTTCAATTTCATACTTCCATTTCATTAAAAAAAGAAGTATGTAAAACTTCACAGCCTTGATGTGTATCATACCAAATCCTCTCCTAACCTGGTGAAACTAATCATCTTATCTTAGAGTTTTTGAACAGGCTGACAGAGTTGGGTTTGCTTTGACAGGTCATGTATGTAGAAGGCACAGCAGTTGTTATGGGCTTTGAAGAGCCAATGCTGCAGACCGATGACACTCCTGTGAAACGCTGCTTGCAGACCAAATGGCCGTACATAGAACTGCTCTGGACCACAGATCGATCTCCTTCCCTAAACTGATGTGTTGTCCAGGAACATCATCGGCTGTCGGATCCTCGAGTGGGGATACGGAATTGGAATTTGCTTGGGGAGTGGTATACTTTGACTGTGTGGAGTTATACACTGGTATCATTGATGAATTGTAAATAATGATTACAAACACTTTTTCAGTGTTAATTGGAATATTTAATTTTTTAATCAGATTGATTTCTATTATAATAGTTTGTCTTTTTTGGCCACTGTAGTACTGTTAATGTGAGTTATCCTAAAAAAAAGCCTACTTACAGAGTCTTACCATTATTTTGCCATCTCATGAAGATCTGAAAAATTCTGATATTGCAGAATCTGCATATTAGATGTCAGATCTTTAAAACATGAAACATATTCAGCTTTCTCAGAATCATATAGGCATGTTTTATTATTTAAATTATATTAGCTTACATTACAGTACCATAATGTGTGGACTAGACTGGCCTTTGCACTGGATATGTTTTAATGAGTTTAAATTTTCTGCAGTTTTTCCTAAAATCTAATTTTACCTAAAGAGCTTGCACAATGTGACATAAATATGATACATTTTTAGGTATAAGTATAATTCTTAAATACTCTTACTCTTTTTGGCAGTTGTATATTACTGTGGCTTAGTTATTGGGCATGTTAAAAGTGAACAGAAAATCTGAGGAAAAATAGATATATTAATATTTATTTGAATTTGTATAAAAGAAATGTAAAAACAGCAGAAAGAATTTCTTGTTCTATAATCTTTAAACTATTCAAACTTATAATATTGCCAAATACCTCTTCTTAATTTGTCCAAACAGCAGTGTAAGCCAGCATTACTGTATGTGTTAAGTGCATGAGAACATCTGTTATTACATTATTATATTCCTTTATTTATTATCAACTTCTTAGCCCTAAAATAAAATCTTTTCCTTGAATCATATATTATTTAAAGTTTGGTTTGCTTGGACTTGCTTGCTCCTTCTCTGAGATGATGAAAAGGGACCACAGGTTTAGAAATGTCAGGTTTCAAGCTGAACACATCATGAGGGGAAAAAAATCCACACCAAAAGGTAATTTCCTAACTTCTGGAATTACCATAACTGTTCCTTATTGCAAACTGACAGCAGAGTCTCTTAGTATGAAGAGAGTAGGGTTTTTTTTAGATTTCTTTTCTGAAAAAATTCCTTTGCAGATAACAATAATTTGAAAAGATTCCTTAATTTGTCTTAGTATTCACTTTATCTAGGACACAAATATTCTGTCTTGCGGTGTGGGCCTGGCATTAAAAACCTGTGCAACAATAGTATTACTGCTGAAAACTATAGATAACAAATAAAAATAATCTGCTTGTTAAGTGTAAAACTTTACTTTTCAGAAAATACTCAAGCTTGATAAGTGTTTTAGCTGGTTTTGCACATTTAAGATAAATGTCTTTAGATTTCCACCTTGGAAGGGAAAAATTGACTTTTCTTGCTGTTTTGTATTCTGGTGTCTGTCCTTGGCTTGTACTAGAGTATCTCACACCAGATTTTGCGCTGAATCATAGCTTGAATCTGTTAGAATAAGCATCCTTTTTTCTAGCCCACTCTCATAAAATTGATGTTCTATCTCACAGAAAAAAAAAAAATGGAAGCCCAGCTGGTGTGAGATCTGTATATAAGTATTAGTCTGGATTAAAACTTCTGCTGTACTCCAGAGACATTTAGCTGATGACAGTGTGTTACAAGAACCCTCATTCTTATATCCTTTTTTCCTTCGTACTTCCTAGGTGTTAGAGGCCTGGCTTCTGGTTTACTTTGCTTATTCTTGGACTACAGAGGCTACCTAACAGTGCTTAATGTCATCTAGGCAGCTTGTCTGAGAGCCTCAGCCAAGTGAAACTTTTGTCCTTTCTTCCCTGATGAGCAAGAGGGGAGAGATCCTGTCTTGATGGAAATTCACTTTTTGTCCCCTAGAAGAATGTGGTTATTTAGATGGCAGACTTAAAACATGCAGGACATTAATGTCTGCTACTTTTGATTTGCTTTCATAGAAAAATGTCCAGAAATCTATATAATCTTCACAGATTGTTTTGCTCTAAGTGCTACATCTGTGTGTGCATATATATTGCAGTTTGCAAACTGAGGCCTAGTCAATAAAATCAGAGCACTCTATGGGATTAAATACATGCTTTAAGTAACCAGAGCAAATTGATAATGCTAACTCTAAGAAAGCACATGAGCTACATATGCAGTTAAATGACATTTTGATTAATACTCCAGGGTTTTTTATGTATTGCAGAGTCATTCAATTTTAATTGGCAAGGAAAGGTCTGTACCTTCTGGGAGCCTACTGTCCTAGCTGGAAACATGGTACAGTTAGCAGGGCATTGGACAGTTCTGGAAAACTGGGTTCAACTTCCCATGTCTCAAAACCCTTCGAGAAAGAAAATTGTTCAGATACGTGTTGGTGTCTTTTTGCTCTAAATTCACTTTGATAAAAAAGAAGTGAGGGGGGTGAAAAGGGTCCCAGGGTCAACTGCTGGCTAAATGGTAAATTATTCCCACTTCAGTGTATACTGAGGTTTGCAGTCAGAGAACTTCAAGTAAATTATCTAAGTAAATAATGAAAAGACTACTTCTAGTGTTTCATATTAGCCCAGGTGAGTTACATTTGAAGGCTGAAGGCTTACAAATATGGACTTGCTTTTTTTAAGTCTCAACTATTAAAGGTAAGCAGCCACTACAAACCAAAATGTAAATATAAATATCCCTGTTAGAATTCACACAAAGGGTCTTTTTAAATAGTGAATCACTTAAGTACATGCTGGACATTTTGGGTTTTGGGTACTTTTGTTGAAGTTCTGTTCCTTTAGACGCTTCAAGTTTTGCTTATCTGGTCCATCTGCATGCTCCTACCTCTTCCGTTCCTTGTGTGGATGAGTTTAGGTCAAAGAAGCCCAAGATGGGTCTGGATGGAGCAGGCAAGTGATGTGGGAGTAAAATCCATTGAGGCAGAGGAATGGTTGTGTCTACCCAACAGCTCCTGAGCAGAAACAGGAACCTCCCTTAGTGCAATGGACTAATTTGCTGTCCAAGTAGATGAGTGTCTGCAGATGGGCTGTGGACAGCTACTCTGGATTGCTCCTGCTTGCCCGGCTGCTGAGCACAAAACATGCAGCCTGTTCCAGAGAGCACCTTCAGCCTCCCTCGGCTGTTTGCTGAGCCCAGTGCTGCAGCTCTGCAGAGGTGTGCCTGCAGAGGTGCAGTGGGAACACAAGAGCATCCACAGATCCTGCAACATCCCGTCCTTTGGGGTCTCACACACAAAGCAGCCAGTCTCTGCTTTCACCAGCATGGTGCTTTTCACCAGCCCATTGAACTGTTTCATACTGATTTGGTGTGATTAAGCTAGTTAATACCTATAACTAATGAAAAAACAGTATTTCCAGGAGATCTCTTGAAACAAGTTTTTCGACAGATTGTGTGCTTTGGTTGATAGAAGATTTAATCTGCTCAATCTAAAATTAGCTTTAATGCTTTTCATGTATGAAGTACTTCTGCTACAATTTTTAACTTGGACAGTGTTCACAAAAGGTTCAAAGAGGAATGCTGAACATCTTTTTGTTGGCGTGTCATCCTGAATTCAGATCCCACAAACTCACGCTATTTGTAGATCATAGTCACATCCTCACTTTTTCCTCTTGTGACAGGATAATCAGTACAATATACATCTATGTAGTGGCTCCAGCTACAGTTCAGGAGAAGGCTTCTGGCCTATGGAAACAAAACCTTACGGAAAGGTAAGTTTTCCTATGGGAATTGGACACTTCAGCTTCTGTCCTGCCATGTTTTGAAAAGATTTAACAGTAAAATTGTCATTAATTTTGAGAAGATTTTAAGAGCCCATACAATTCTTTGAACAATTTATTGTTCCTCAGCTAGCGAGTTCATTAGTAAACAATAGCATAGATAACATTAAAGCTCTGGTAATGGAGCCTCTTACAAAATACTAATATTTAAGTTTCATTTCAGCAAAGCTTTCCATAGAAGATTTGACTCATCTATTTTTAAGATTGGAAAGACCATAATGACATATTAACATCACTGACTGCATGTAGTATTAGCTGTAGAAATCCACACCATGAATCTTACGTTTTTCTTCAAAAATTACTTAATCCTTCATGTGACCTTGCAGTTATTCTGTAGTTGATAATGACTTTTGGCTAAATATTTTTATAAAAGCTCTCTGTCCTGGCTCCAGGTGTGGTTCTAGAGCCTATTAAGACTTTTTAGTTAGACATTCAAAACAGTTATTGTATCAGACCACAGGTATGCTAAAGTGCAGTCCACCAATAACTGGAGCAGCTGCTCACCTCTTAATGCAGTGCAGATCACAGTGTCCACTTCAAGAGTTTCTAAAGTCTGAGGAAAGCAAGATGTGAAATAAGCTTCCAGTGATCAGAACAGGTCTGGGTTGTTTAGGGAAACACTGCAGATCCTTAGAAATGAGGATTCTCGTTCAAAATTTTTTGTTCAAAATTATGTTGATTCTTGTTCAAAATTATATTCTTTTTGTTTATCTCTTTGAATTGATTTGGAATATCCTGCATACATATGTCTCTTCCTTAGAGGGAGAAAAAAAGCTAAGGCAAGGGGGACTGCCGTATGTTAATGCTTTGGGGGTAAGAGGATCTTGAAAGCGATTTTCGTATTTTCATTCTGCCCTGCCTTCCTACAGGTTTTAACACTGATAGCCATTTGAAGCCCTTCTTTACTTTTTTTAATTTAGCTCAAACCAGCCATGTTTAGTGGCGCATGTTAAACGCACATGGCCTTTCTAACTGAAAGGCAGGTACAAGGGGAGCACATGAGAACTGCCTGTGTTCTTGCTTATGCTTCTTCAGCTTCATTTCTGTGAACATTCGCCTGTCTCCAACTGTGCTAATTACTAAATTTTAATTGTTTTGGATGGATCTGTACAAGATGGCTACAGCACCAGAACATGCTGCCTTCTCACTTCTGAGTGCCCCTGCTCTAGATCACAGTGTGAGGACTTCACTGAGCCTCAGAAACTACATTTGTGACACTCAGCCCTGAAACTGCTGTGCAAAAAAAGAGCAAGGCATTGTTGTTATCATTATTATCATTATTTAGCGTAAGGCAACACAACTTAAATGCCTTCAATTGCCTTAAAACTGCATTACTTTTAGGAGCAGGTGTTAATCCTAAAGTCATTGAGGTACTTCTGAAATCATTACTTGTACTTAGTTCTTTAAGAGATACTTGTTCCATGTAAAATACTGAAATAGTATCAATGGTGATGTTTCACCATTTAGCAAAAGTAAATTTGGTATAAATATAAGGCAAGCAGAATTAAGGGAATTTACAAGCCTGTGGGGATAGCTAAGGGTCACACAGTTAATGCTGGAAATAAACACACAGTTCTATTTTTGTGAAAAGGAATGCCAGTCTTATCGGAATAATCTTGCCATAAAGCACTTAAAATAAAACAAACACAAAAGTAAAGTAACCAGAACCTCACAACACAACAAACTGCTCTCAGCTGCTTTCATAGGTGGATCTACTGTAGCGTGTTTATAAATGAGTTCTCTATTCTTCTGATCTTTCTCTGATACTGTTTTGGACATACCTGTGTTACAAATGCTGAGAACCATTTCTTTCTTCCTCGTTGTTACAAAGTTGATTACATGGAAAATAAAACATTTGTCCTTATCTTCCTAACTTTGAGTTGGCCAGAAAAAAATACAAATGATGCTGTCCCCTCAACATGTGGGTGTGATGCCCCATTTAGCTTTGTAAGGGAAGGTAGCATTTCAGACAGTCAGGTTTTTGGGTTTTTTTTTTACATTCTTAACCAGTTAAAACTCTGTTGTGGGGCTTGCAGGGGCAGAACAGTTAAAGACAGGAGTTAATGGCCCCATCATTTTTAATTAATTTCATGAAGGAATTACTAGAGGAACTTTCTAAAAGCACCATTCCATTTATGTGCCACGTGCAATACGGTAGTATTGGTTATTTCTGTGGGAAAGGTGCATGACACCTGCTCCTGCATGGGGCTGTGCTGAAGGCTCTGCTCGGCGCCAGTGCGAAGTGCGCCCTTCAGCTTATTAAAGCTTTACATAGCCAGGCACTCACGGGAGAACTTTGAGAGGAGCAGAGGAAAGCATCTTCTAACGTGTTCTGTACTCTGTGCCCGGTTTTACATATTTCCTGGGGTTAAAAGGCGTTTTTTCGATGCTGGAGTTGTTTGGTTTCTGTTTAATAATGGCCATGCCGGGCAACCACATAACAATCTGATGAAGGTTTACATTTTTTCAATGCACTTCAGTTTCCTAAAAGGGATTTTCAAGTATCAGGCTCTTCAGTTTAAACTCTTGAAAATGCTGGAAGTCGAGAGAAACTCAGCTGGAAACCACCAGCCCAGATTCCGACATCTCCCCCCGCGAACATGACCGCCCCACTGCACCCATCGCTATCTGCTGGGCAGCCGAGGGGTGTCCTGCTTAGCGTTTCTCGCAGTCACGGGCGGAGCTCCCGGCGCTCGGCTGGGGCAGGCACGGGGTACCCGGCCGGTATCTGCTGGGCAGCCGAGCTGGTGTGGATCCTGCTTGGCGTTTCTCGCAGTCACGGGCGGAGCTCCCGGCGCTCGGCTGGGGCAGGCACGGCGCGCTCCGGGCGCGGGGACCCGGCCGGGCGGCGCGGCGGGAGCAGCCCTGCCCCGGGGCCGGCCGCGGGCCGCCAGGGGGCGCCCGAGCGCGCCTCCTCAGGGCGGGCGAGCGGGGCCGAGCGGGGCCGAGCCTCCGCGCCGCCCCCCGCCCGCGCACGGCGGCAGCCGGACCGCACCGCTCAGCTCCGCACCGCTCAGCTCCGCACCTCTCCGCTCCGCACCTCTCCGCTCCGCACCTCTCCGCTCCGCACCGCACGGCCGCCGCACAACTGCGCTCCGCTCCGCTGTGCCAGCAGGAGCCGGCCGCGGAGGCGGCGAGGATGCTGCCCCTCAGCCGCGGGCGGCCCCGCCGCCGGCAGCACCCGCTGCTCCTCCTGTCAGTGCTGCTTTGGGCGCCGGCGCTCGTGGCTTTCAACCTGGACGAGGAGAAGCTGACGGTGTACAGCGGGCCCCCAGGCAGCTACTTCGGGTACTCGGTGGACTTCTACATCCCCGACCCCAGCACGTGAGTGCCGCCGCCGGGGGTGGCGGGGCCGCGCCGCCCCCAGGCCCGGGGAACGCTTTGGGAAGGCGGTGGGCGAAGGGCGGCGTCGCGTCCGCGGGGTGACAGCGCCCATCGCCCGCCGGTCCCGATCGCTCCGGTGACCTCCTGGTGTGTTTCGCAGGGTCAGTGTCCTGGTGGGAGCTCCCAAAGCCAACACCACGCAGCCAGACATCGTGGAAGGAGGAGCGGTGTATTATTGCGCTTGGCCCGCCGCCCGGTGCAGGCAGATCCCCTTCGACAACACCAGTAAGTGCGCGGCTGTCCCGCGGCACAGCTCTGTGGGTGTCGCGCCGCCGTGCCCGGGTCCCCTCGGCTCCTCCGCGATCCCATTACTTGGGTCGCTTTGAGCCGAGTATCTGCACTTCGCCGGAGAAATGTCGCTCCTGGGAGTCTCAGTGCATGTGCTCTTGCAGGGAAGGGTTTAATGGTCCCCAGAGAAATAACAGGATTGTGACCTCCAGGATCAGTAGTT
Source organism: Acanthiza pusilla (assembly GCA_036630365.1). Taxonomy (NCBI): domain Eukaryota; kingdom Metazoa; phylum Chordata; class Aves; order Passeriformes; family Acanthizidae; genus Acanthiza; species Acanthiza pusilla. Next base: position 33,139,009 of record JAXCHO010000073.1, on the reverse strand, counting down.
CATCTTAATAACTGCTTTTTTTCCCCCTTCTTCTTTAATGAAAGGTATTTGATTCCTGCTTTTGAAAATACTGTTGCATGTTCAGAAGGCAAAGCCCCAAAAGCCTTGTCTCTCACTGCTCCGAACCTTGGAAATAACAGGAGTTCTAGTCTTTGCTGGTATTTTCAACGAGGGGATTTCTGGCTGTTCAGATGGATGAAGTGCCTTGTGTGGCATGCTTATTTAATTCTATTCAGAAAGCAAGAATTTTGTTTCAGAATATTGGAAGCTAAATGCTAACCGATTTAGGCACAATGTGGATAGATTATATCCACTTCCAAAATCCCAAGACAGATGTTTCTTATTTAATTAGAGGGAACACACGTTTTAAACAATTCAAGCTGTTTATATTTTCTGTTGTCTCTTTATAGGTCTTGAAAATAATTTAAACCTAGTGTTTGCAGAGATGGTAAAAGTGATTCCTTTATTTAGGCAGACTTTGGCAGTTTGACCATAAAGCAAAAGTTATTCTTTAGGTTATATTTAATCTTAATATTTGTGGTTTTTTGAAATGGGAACACAATACAATTTTTTTTTTTTCTTAGAGCACAAGTTAAAGCTGTAGCAAATAAGCAGTGCAATTCTTTAGTCCTTACAACTCCAGACACCCACATCTTATTACTGTGTTAGTGTCATACTGATCAGGATGACTGTCTCATCATGCTGAGCATTCTTCAAAACAGAGTAAGTGATAGTTCTTGTATGTTTATATGGCTACTTGGGCAGGTAAAACTGTGTACAGCATCTGGTTATATTTATAAATCGAAATGCATGTAGACAGTAGGCATACATTATTTTAATTGTGATACGCCATGAATGGAAATACTAAAATAAAACCAGGAAACAGAGGAAATATTAATGTATTTCCCACCTTATAGTTAGATAGTTCATGTAACAGAAGTGGCATGTATTATCTATACAAAATAATTTCAAGTTTGAATAGAAAACATACAGACCAAATGAAAATTCCATCACATTTTTGAAGGGAGCTTTGAAAAATTAATAGAAGTCTAGTGATGAAACCTAGAAGGACATCTGACTTGCCTATGGGAAACTCAGGACAGCTCCATGCTCTTGGCAGAGATGTCTTTTTGCAGATTCTGTGTTTTGACTAAAGGCACAAGCGAGCTGAGGGGTAAGTATATCAATAAGGGTTTGGACTGATTGCGCAACTATTCGGCTTGGAATCTCCAAAGGGTGGTTCATTCAGTCTTCCTGAGATGGTTGTGTCCTCTAGATAGAATCCTGACTTACAGGCAGCTGAAGTTAAGCAAGAGAGCAGCCATTGTGTAGAGAGAGGTGCATTGTCCTGGCAGGAGAGATAGCAGCATAGGCAGTTTTAGCAGTGTTGTCCCTGGCTCTCTAATTCTGTCCCAAGGGCAGTAAAGGTGTGATTTTGGTACAGTTCAGCAATATCCTGTAGACAAGGACCCCGGGAAAGTTTGCGTGTACCAACCGCTGTTCTTCATTGCCAGCAACAGAAAGGCCATCTCCAGTACGCCTGAGGTGACTCCTTTTGCTGATGCGTGGGTGCATATTTCATGTTGGTTTTTTCTCTCCCAAACCCACTATTTAGAGGAGTGAGTTTTCCTTCTCTTCCACTATTCCCCCAAACAGAGCAGTCCACATGAACTCTGTCCTAGGTGAAATTATTTCAAATAGTGTGTCACACACAGTTTCTTTTGATGCCTTTAGCCATTTTATGCCTACTGGGACTTAGTCCTTAGTAAATATGGGGAGTTGTTTTCAGTTCAATGCTCTTTCTTGTACAGGCATCTTGTACTCGTTATGCCTTCTCCTACAACATCACTCAGAAATGTTGCTATTCCCATATTTAATATTCCTTCTAATAAACAGAAAGAAGTCAGTCTGGGTTGTCAAAGATCATACAGGAAGTTGATGATGATACTGGTAACTGACTCGGGAGTTTTTCTTCTTCTTCCAGTGCCTTAACCACAAGATTATTCTTTCTTCCAAAACAGAAACACTCAAAAGTTGTTGGAAGACTAGAAGTTCAGTTGTAGCAGCTTTAATTTTAAAGATTAATGCTTCATGCCTCATAGGAGATCTTTCAAAGTCTTGTAAAGCTTTGGGGATGTTTTCTGAAATGAAACAGAACTACAGAGACTGCTTCAGAGCTGAAAGATTTCCTTTTGATGCATTTTTGTACAAAGCTTCTATTTTTCAATACTTTCTTCTTGACTCTTAATAATATCAGCTCTTTCAGTTAGATTAGCTAAGCAAAGCACAATAAAATAAATGAAACTACTGAATAATTGGGAGCATTCTTAATTAAAGAAGAAGTAAAAACTGAGTGGAATTAGAAAGAAAGGGAGAATATAATGTAACACTTAAAAGGTAATGTGAACCAACAAGTAGATAAAGAATTTGCTAAATCAGCATTTTTCAGCTTCAAAAGTCCAATGGGGAGGACTTCTAAATTCTAAAGAATTTGTTAAAGCAGATTCACATATACTATATCCAAAGGTTGCTATGTGAAATTGCTTCAGGTCACAGAAACTAAATTTTCACTATTACATACAGATTCAAGAGATGAACAAATCCGAGTAGTTGAAAGCCATTGCCTTAAATTACATATGAGCATGAGGGCTCATGAGGACTGAATGTACAAATGAAGCTCAGGTATGTTGCATTCAATGCAAGTTATGTTTTGCTCATGAGGAGGGAGCATATAGTGAGTGCACTTGGATGATACTTGGACTTTTACTGCCACAACCAGGTATCTTAAGTGGACATCTAATTGGTAAGACTCATATGTAACTGCACAGATTATTTCTCTGTTTCCACAAGAATCGTACACCTAATTTCAAGAGAGGTTCCTTTGTTTGTTTATTGTTAATTGTATCAACACTGTTACTATCTTGATCCTACTAAATGAAAATAGTGCAGACACTGACTAGTATTCTGTGATGGCTTTAGTTAAGATTCTGGACATTTTCAAATATCATGGTGTGGAGTTACTTTGTTTTAATTTATAGTTATCCTGTATTTTACAGTTGTTGAGATGTTTATTTAATGAATGGATAGATATGCCTTTGTTAACTAAAAAGGAACAAAATTTAAGGCTTTTTAAGAGGGAGTGATGAACAAGAACAGGCTCATGAGTCAGGGAAGGGAAAGAAGAAGAATATAGTGTGTTGAGTTTCTGAGCTATGTATTGTCTTAGACAGAGGGGGCATTTGTTCAAGAAGTGATATGAGGGAACCAACTAAGTGACAGACACCTTAGTTAAAAACTTAGTCTTGGTTAGGTTAATTTTATGATGCTCAGTGCTGAGATAGGATGGGTTTTGGTTCTATAAAGGCTGTTTTGTTGAAGGGAAGTTTAGTTACTTAGTTATATGAATAATATATTTAAAATAACTGAAGTGTTATTTTAAAGAAAGTCATTCTGTATCCTGAGCCGTAGAATCCTGAAGGGAGAACACGAGCGCTAGGCCTAACTGGATCTGACATCATGACACTGCGGGGAGACAACTGCAGTGTTCCCTGGTGGATCAGGGACATGACACTGCAAGGGCTGCACCCACGGTCACTGGCGAGGTGCAGCAAACCTCTCTGTCACCACACAGACGGTGGCACCCAGTATTAAACTTTATGTTTTGGATCATGTAAGCTTTAAATGACAAAAGAAAAGTCCTTGAGGTTTATGAAGTCCCCTTACTCTTTTTTTTTCCCCCTCAGAGACTAAGATCACATGAGGGAGTAGACACTGCATTCCCAATGAAAGATACAGAAAAACCTTTAAAAAATGCATGACTACTTCTGAGTTCAATCTGACAAACACAGACTGGGTGCCTTACCACTAGCAATGATACTCAAAAACAAGACTACTGCTAAAATAATCTCTGTAGCACTGTGCATGTGTTAGGATGCCCAAACTGGTCTGAGTGCTGTGGGCAGCTGCATAACCTGGGTTAATGTGGAAACGTATGTGGGCTAAACTACCCTGCTGAGAAGATGGCTTAACTGGAGTTCATACAGGTGCAGGAGTATCTGCAGCCTGTTCCTAAAAGCCACACCACCTAACTGAAATTGCTCCACAGGTAGTTGTCCCAGATGACTACTAATTTCTCAGGCCACCTATCTCTGTTCTTCATAGTAGGTAACCCAGAAATTTCCAAAGTAATGAGATTATTTTCTTGCATCAATAATTAATCCTGTTGCTGAAATACTGTTCCTGACAAGCAACAGGGGAGCAAAGGAGAGGAGGAGAATGAAATTTTGTCCTGTTGCAGGATTTGAGCTGACCCATCCATAAGCAAGTCATGTAACCGGACATTCCCATATGGGTTGGCCAGTGATATGGCCTGCAGCCAAGAAGGGGCTTTAGCAGGAACTCTCTGTGTTTCCTGCTGTTGATACAGCACTGACTCTGCCGTCCCATGTTTGCGTTCTTTAAAGCTCCCTAAGTCTGTGTGCCAGGGTCAAGGCTCTGGGAAGGAGCTCAAAGCACTGCCTCTGAGAGCACAATGGGTGCTTTAACCTGCTCCATTGCGGCTGGGAACTGAGATAAAGTATAATGGAAGGGCTTTTAGTATCCCCTTACTCCAGGAAATATAGATCGAAGGGCAGTGATTCTTCTCCCTTGTTTCCCTACTTTGTGAAGTTGTCCGGTTGCATTGCAGTGTAAAGCTGTGATACTCTGAAACTCAATGAGAGGACAGGGAAACAAGCGTTGGCATCATATTAAAAGCTTGTGGTCTGTCTTTCCTCTCTTACCCACACAAAGCTAACTTCTTTTCAGTTTCTTCTGTAGAAATAGGTTTACAATGACTATTTCTGCTTTAGCATTCAGGTACAATTACCAAGTCCTTGTTTCAGTTGTGTGCTCTTCCATTCAGCTGCCAGGAGAGGTAGCAGGAGAGCAATATCAAGAAAACTTTCTCCTCTCTTGATTAACTGGGAAACTTCTGAACCATTCAAAGCATCTTGCAGCCAGAAGCAAACTTAAATACCCCCAAAGTGCACTACTGCATTTGAAATCTGGTAAAGAGCTAATAGTACAGATTTTGGAAACTCATTATAAAAGTCACTTTTAGTTTTAATACTTAATAAACTGCATCAAGTTCTTATATTTTAAATTAGATTCTGAAGGCACAATTTTAGATACCACTTCTCTTAAGTTTCCAAAGCTCACTGAGGCGTTCTCTTTGCTATCAGTTAACTTTACCAGTTTTACTAGAAGAGGTTATATTTTTCTAAACTAGCTGGAAAAAAATGTGAACGGCTTCTGAAGAGGAGCAGGGAAGGGGGATGTAAATCAGTTCTGTAAATCTGTGCAGTTGATAAAAAACATGAGCTAATCTGGCCAGCAGTTGAGCTGATTGTAACAGAACCCAGGTACTATATAAGGAAGAGATGTATTGTGGGCCTCAAGAGCTTTAGTTACATGAAAAAATCATTAGCTGTGGAGATGGTAAGATTCTGGGGAAAACTTAGAATCCTGTTAAAAACCAGAATTTGCATCTCGAGAGAAATTGCTGAGAGAGTGCTCTGTTGTACTTTTAAATGTTGACACTTTTTAGTCCAGTGTGCCAGTAAGACCTTATCTGGAACTTCATGGTTCACTTGTAGCATTCTGATTTATAATAGACTCTCATGAGTTTCTTTCGTAAGTCTCAGCCTTATTTACGAAGGGAAAAAATACCCTTAGCTATGTTAGTTCAAGCCCTGAGGTCTTAATTTGTTTTTGATCAGATTGTATTTAGGGAAAAAATCCTACTGGGTTTGATGATTTCTTTTTTCTTTTGATTCATGGAATGAAAGTCCAAATAAAGCTCTCTAGATATGATCTATTAAATTAAAATAACTCATATGAATAGCAGCTAAGTTACAGTAAAAAGCAGAAATAAAATAGATGGTTGCAGAACTAGATAAATCTAAATATAGAATCAGTTCTTCTCATCATGCCAGCGTTTTGCATGTGCTTACTGTCTCTAAAAATTAAGGAGTCCCTTTTTTCCCCCAGCATTAATTAAAAGCAATTGCTTGGCTTGGTTCCCTAGATCATACCTAGTGTTTAGCTTTTCATTTGAATTCTGTCTCTCTGGTGAGGGTCTAGTATCAATAACCACGTGAGAGTTACTGGGTTACCTGTGCTTTGTAACGGGTGGTATCATTGGGCTCTTTTATGGTAATGATATGGTGGTAGGATTGTTAAGGTTCCCTCATTTCCCTCACTTCCAGAATACAGGAGCAAGTATGCCAGTGCAAACCCTTCCCTCTCCCTCTTCCCCTTTGTAAGCCAGAACATTAATGATGCAGCAGAGCTGATTTCAAAGTTGACTGAGGTTGCTCAGAGCCTTTTGTAGCCAGCTTCTGAAAGCACCAAAGTGGGGATCCATAGTCTCTCTGGAGAATCTCTTCTAGTACTTAAGATTTCTTCAGAAATTCCCTTGCTGCAAGTTGAGTCTTGTTGCCCTTTTTCCTGTTGTTGCATACCTCAAATGGGAGTTTGGCGCTCTCTTCTCTCTATGTATTGAGCACTGGATGAAGCACAAACAGATCATCCTTTGCTTTCTCTTCTTTGGGCCAAACATCTGCACATACTAATGTCTCAAAACTGTACATAACATTCCAAGTGTTGTCTCCATGTCAGAGATACTCGCTTTCGTTTACCTGTATACATTTATAGAAATATTTGTTTGTTTTGTATGTTTTTATTCGCATTTTATACAAATATGTATTGAAGTGATTATTCACTTCTACTTTGTGTATATGTAATTATGTACAAGTGTATGAAATCCATGTACTACATTTTATTTTACCTATATTTTTTTTATTATGAATGTGCATAGGTACATACACAGATATATCAAAACGGGTATTTGAAAGGGTTTTGCCATCGTGGATGGCACAGATCTGAGGGCAGAGTGTAACTGAACTTGCTGCAGGTGCCTGGTTAATGGCCATCTGTGTTCATCCAGTACGTGCAAGCAAATACACACAGAGCATTTAGATATAATACTTTGCAAAATTCCAGAATGGTGAGAACTTACCTGAAAGAGCTGCAGGTGTATTACATAGAGAGATGTTTTGCTTTGATTAGAAGCATTGTTTTCCTGTGTTAAATTTGATTTTAATATTTCACAGAATCACAGAATCATTTGGGTTGGAAAAGACCTCTAAGATCATGGAGTCCAGTCTTTGAATAATCACCACCTTGATTTGCTTCTGTTCTTTGGAGTATTTTCAAATTATAAAAGATACTGCATTTTTTACTTACAGTTTTCAAGAGCTGAATTAATCACAATAAGTCACTACCAGTGTTTGAAAATACATCTCTCATGCAAATCTTGATTAGTACAAAAAATAAATATTTGTAAGGGAAATGTTTGATTCATGCCTATTACGCTGTTTATAATGTGCTGACTCAGTGACCGAGAGGAGACTGATTCCCGTAGAAAACACCAAATTTAGTCTAATGTGCGCAAATGACGGATTTGCACTAACACTTGCTCTAGGTTGAGGCTTTAATTCCTACAAAAGAATCTTCACTAAAGCTCTTAATATAGGTTTGCTTTTTACCGTCTGAACTCAAATTTTTCTACTTGTCCAGCTACTATTTTGGCAATGTAAGGGGCTTTTTTTTCCTTGGGTAGCCCCTAGGTACTTCAACTAAAAAACTGGGTGAAGGAATGCTGATTTTAAGAATCATATTTCAGTATCTCCAGAGCTGCCTCTGAAGCTGGATTGTGGGGCAGTACTATATGTACGAGTCATGGCTCCTGTAGTAGAAAATGAGGTGCTTTGGGTTTGCTGAAAGGCAATTTAAGGATGTCCTCATACCTAAATTTATATTTATAAATCTCTTTGCTCTTTGCATACTCCTGGTTGTCTGGGCCTTAGTCTGCAGCACAGTCTTAGGCAGTACAGTTGTGAGTGACTCCAGAGCTGCATCTCAAGCCAAATTTGCGAGTCATCCAGACTGTTGACCATCTGGAACAGCTCCTGGGCTGGCTCTGAAGCAATCCAGCTGGTACTCAGGCACTCCTTGGACCTCTCTGTGGACAGGCTCAGGCGTTGTGTGCCCAGCCCAGCTGCTGCCTTGTACTCTTGCTATCCTTGCCCTGGTGTCACATATCATGATACACGATAGCCTGGACTCCTTCCTAAAAGGGGAGAGGCATTCTCATCCAGAAGAGAAGATGACATTTGAATGCAACCTTAATTCACACCAAGTTTTTGCTGTTCAGAAAAATCTAGCTGTGGGTAAGGTACAATATAGATTTAGCCTGTGAGCCTCAGATGCCCATAAATAGCATAAGGAGAGGTATTTCCCTGTCGTATAATGGTGTTATCAGGATACAGATGTGCTACTTTTTGAAATCTTAGATAATGCTGTTTTGAGGAATATACAGAATTTATTTTACTTGGACTGGGATTTATCGGGGTAAATGAATAGTCTTTATCTGAGTCTGATTTAAGGTGGTCATCCATGGCTATCTACAGCTGGTTAAAAAAAAGAATTTAAAAGCTACTTTTAGGCCTTGACTCGTTTGACCTTCTCAGAGTTTTGCTTTAAAAGGAGAAGAACTGGTTTAGATCATGTCTTCAGATATAAGTGGATGTAAGTGTATGACTAGCTCAGAAGTGGACAATTGCAGCAGGGAACAGTAATGTCAGCTCATGTGTATTCAGACAAGTTAATTGTGTATACAGCTTTATTTTGATAAAGTTACATGGAAAGTAGTAGCTGTTTTATAGCAATCTGAAATACTGATTAGTTGTTACATGCAAAAGACTAAAATATATTTTAAGGTACAACCTCAGAAACTGGGACTATGACTCCATAGCTCTAGCAAGGATGCTGAACGAAAGTGATTAGAAAATTTCTATCAAAAGACATTTCTCTAGGGAAAAAACTATTTGTTAACTTGTATATCTATGATATTTTTCAAATTATTTTATAATGAAAATCCCATGTCACATGATGAAGGATTTCTACTACTCCATATGCCACTAAATGGGGTGGGATTGTGTGTGTGTGTGTGTGTGTGTCTGTGTGTGTGTGTGTGTACAGTTCTTGCAGATTTACTGGTAAATTCAGCTGTGCTTTTATAAATCCTGTAAATGGTTGTTTAAGTTTTAAAATTTAACTTCTTTTCAAATGTTGGTATACTTTGCCAGTAGACAAGTATGTTGTTTTGATTGAAAATGTAAGCTCCTTTTAAGTTAGAATACTGATCAAGAGTATCCTCAGAGCCAGGCTAGCATTGGCTTCTGTAAGCTGGCCATGGCTGATTTTCAAGCTTCAAAAGCTTTCTATCAAGACCCCATCTGTGGACATTGATCATGTTCAGATCTGCTGGAGCATTAAAAAAAGAAAAAAGAAACCTTTAAAGTCTGAAAGGGTCTGACTTCACTGGAAAAAATAATCGAAGGTAGTGTTGCCAACAGCTAGGTAGAAGCTGGCAGCTCCTACAATGCAGTGTGTCAAATACGCTGTCTCTCACATCCACACAAGTTTAGGCCTAGCTTAAATGAAATGTATTTTTAAAATCAATGTTTTTAGAGTAATTTTAAATTCTATTTCTTGAATTTTAAGAGCTAAATATTTCTGAAATTTTTCTCTCTAAGCATGGACTTCAATAGTAGCTCCTGTAATTGGCGCAGCACAGAAGCGAATACTTGTATGAAGGAAGATGTTTCCTCAGACACTTTCAAACTTTAAAATATTTATTCTCATTCAACTTTCCTTCATGTTTATTAGGAAAAAATACAGAGATAGAGTACCCTCGTTCTCCAAGTATGATGAATTTTTCTTTCTAATTCAGTTTATATTTATAACATTTATGAGGTTACCATAAGCTGAAGTCAGTGGTGAGCTAACATCCTAGAAAACATTCAGGTATCTCCTGTATTCCTGCTGGGCAAATCCCAAAGAGTGTTGACTTTTTAAAATGTTGGCTGTATTTTTTGTCAGTTATTTAAAAATATATTTGAATCCGTAGAATATGATCTGACAGTGCTTTTTTTTTTTAACATTCCAAGGTATACAGTATATGGTTTTATTTTCACTTAGAGTGACTAAAAAGGATTGATTCTTCTGAAATCTCTCCTGATAGAAACCAGAAACAAACATAAGGGAATGCAGATACAAGGGGGAAGGAGTAATGCCCTGCTTATGTATAAATTGAAAAGTTCATTAGGAATGACTGGTAAGGGAAGAGCATAGCTCATGAACATATGGGAAATCAGTTTACTTCAGAGAACTGAGGGTGAAAGGAAGGGATGTCTGCTTTTTATTAAAACCTGAAATGCATTATAATTGGCCTGAATCTTTGCCCAGATGGCTTCTCTTATGCTGACATCTGCAAGAGTGTATATAAAGCAACATTAAGAAGCTGTCTCTTGTGACAGTGTGTACACATGTAATTCTGTTAAAAACTAAGTCCTTTGCTGTGTGTAGTCTTGGTCTTTGAATAAGCATGCTGAGAAATGTCATTTGTTTGACAAAAACTAATTATGGAACATGCTTTTTACATAGAAAGTTTCTACCACATCTGAGAAAACTTTTTAGGACTTTTCACCTATTTTTGTAGATTCCTGTTCATTCTTCATCATAAATTTCAAGTAAACTTTTTTTTTTTTTTTTGGCAGAGGGAAACACAGCATTTCTTATTACAGTCTTATTACATGTATTTTTCTTTACAGTTTAAGTGAAATTTTTTTGAATTTTCATGTGTGGATTTTAGCTGGTTTCCACTGACCAGTGGAAAGGTTAAATGATACTAGAAAGTCCATTTCCTATTAAACAGGTTGGATGATGACAGTGAATGCAATGTAATATATCTGTTAATCAGTTCACTTGTGTAGCTCACAAGGTAATACTTTGTTAAAAATAAGCTGTCAACATACTGATTCTTTCTTTGTCAGACAACAGGAAAATTAAAGTCAATGGCACAAAGGAACCTATTGAATTTAAGACAAATCAGTGGTTTGGGGCAACAGTCAAAGCTCATAAAGAAAAAGTTGTGGTAAGTCTTATGCATTTGGTACTCATTTGAAGACAATGTTTGTTTTTCTCGAATGTATATGTTTAATAGCTGTCTATGTGTACTTTATGGAAATAACTCTCTGATTATGCATGAATTATAAAACAGATGATGTATAATTCAAAAAATGAAAGCAGCCTATAAAATTAGGTTGACCTGATCAAGTGAAGATGATCCCACTGCCACGTGAAAATAGCAGAATGTCATATTGTTGTGGAAGTGAATGATGATATTTTTTTAACAGATAATGGGCATATTTCAGAGATACACAGGAACTGATAGCTCTATGCTATAAAGTATTCTGTATTATGAAGATATATTTGGAATGTTAAATAGAGACTGTAGTGAAATTGCATGTAGTTGAATGTAATGAAATGTGAAAGCCAAGAACCTCTGTTAATGTTCAGTTAGGAAAACACCTCTTTTGTCACATTTACATTGTTTTGAACAGCTATGTCACAGTCATGGTAAAACAGCTGTAAAAAAAGACCTGATGAAAACAGCAGATAAAAAAGCTCCAAATCAAGATGGCTGTCGAAATACAATATCTGATTTCCAGTTTCACTGAACATTTTACCTGTACTGCTAGAGGCCTCCAGCAGTGGGCAAGTTTTTTTATTGCCTAGCAAAATGCTGGTAATGCTGCTTATACACAGACATTTTATATTTCCAATTCGTACATTAAAGTTTACATTAAAAATGGCACTGAAGTAATTGTGATAAGAATAATTGGTTTGGTTATTAGTTTTATTAGTTTTTACAATTACAAAACAAAAATTTACCTTGGGATTTAAAACTTCCAATTATTACTTAAAAAGTAGTCATAAGGGAGGAAGTATTGAAAGGAAATGCTTTCCCTTACGTTGTATCCCTTGTGGTTAACCTACAGAAGGATTTTGAAATTAAACAGGTAATGAATAAAACATCACCCTATTCTGTTACAGAGCTATGTAAACATAAAAATTCTAAAAGTAGATGAACATTTTTCATTTTATGTACGCTGCTAAACAATTCACAAATTGATATAAAGTACTTCTTTACCACCATTTGTTGAATATTAATCAAGTGAGTAGAAAAGCTCATCTCCAACAGATGTGCTGTGTCTGTCCTGGCCAAACTTTGGTTTATTTGGGGTAACTGCTCAAAATCTGAAACTGAGATATAGTCAACACTTGTTGGGCAAAAATTTGGGCAGCAAAGGTGGGAAACTTTGTCTGTTAAGCTTTGTAGGCTGAAAGGGAAAAAAAAGAAAATGTCATCAAACTGTCAGGAACTTGTTTTTTAAGCTATAGATGTAATAGTAAACTGTGTTAAGTCAATGTTTATGACTAGATTGTGTTTTGTTTCAATCCACTTGGCTTGATGTCAGAGGTACCTAAAATCACCCTCAGAGGTACCTAAATACTCCTCTTTGCTGTGCTCTGGTTTTGCTCTCTATTTTAATATGCAAGGTTTTCTAGGCAGGGGCATGTGAAGAGTCCCTGTTCCTTAAGCCATTGCTCCAGAAGCTCTGGAGCTAATTTTTATGGATCATTATTTTTCTGGTAAGCTCTGAGTAGCACAGTGGTTCATACAGCTGGTACTGAGTGTAGAATGAAGGCTAATACAATAATATAAATAAATACCTTGCCAGAGGTGGACAGATTTCTCACCTAAAAGTAGGACAAGACAGGACATGAATGAAGGATTTATTTGTGTCTTACAGAGGCAAACTTACAGGGAGGGGTAGTGTCTTCACCTTCCCAGGCAGTGAAAACTTTTAGGGCACAGGAAACTGAGGAATGACTTGCAGACCTGACAGCTTATTGTTCTTATTTTTCTAATTATCTGGATTACCTTCAAAAAAGATAATGCTTCTCTCTACACAAGTTGCATATCTTTTATCTTTACACTGTCATGTTTGTAACACCACTGCCATAACATGGGAGATTAAGTATCTAGCCAAAACTTCCTTAGCAAAAAACTTCACTCAGACTGTTGAATGCATTATAACGGTATCCTGTCTACGAAGATTTGAACCAGGGAGTTATAAGAAGGCAGACACTCTGATGATTGTGATAGGCAGTATGTCACAACACCCTGAGAAATCTCCTGCTAAGTGGAGTAGAGTCAGTTCTACTGCTACACCCATTATCTTAAGATCTACCAGGACAGAATGGGGATTGCCTTCAGCCACATATATGTGACATGCATCTTAAACTACGGGATCAGCTCCTGTGCCATGAGCAGTAATAGAACCAACATTACTTGTGAAGCAGACTTAGAGGGTATTTGTAACATGGCTTAAATGTGACTTGTAGTCCCTGACAGAGTTCACTTACGAAGAACTAAAAGTGAAACATCAGTGTGCTTTTCGGGTTATAATGAAATTATATGAAGCAGTGATCCTGCATTTTCTTCTGTCAGTATCTTGTTATCATTGCTGTATGAATGATACAACACCAGAGAGAATCCTTGTACACAGTCTATTAAAAACTACATTTGCCAGATGCAAGAGTGTGTGAAAGGTATATGTGTTTTCTGTTTTGTGTTTCTGTTTTTATAGGCTTGTGCTCCTTTGTATCATTGGAGAACCCTTAAAGACAGCCCTGAGAAGGACCCTGTTGGCACCTGCTATGTTGCAATTCAGAACTTCAGTGCCTATGCTGAATATTCACCTTGCCGCAACAGTAAGTGTTAATATGAACAGTCCTGTGTTGAAGGAATTGATTTTTGCATTCAATGTTTTCATTCTTTCAGTTTTCACACCATTCAGTCATGGCTGAATGAAGGTTACTATATGATGCTATTGCATTGAATGAACGTGTAAAGAAAAATCAACATTAAACTATATACTTGCAATTGGATGCCTTATTGTATAATTAATTGAACGAGGAAAATCTAAGTAAATTGTGTGCAGTTATCATAATGAGCTATAATTTGTTCAATTTTTATGGCTTTAAAATGTAGCAAACAGATCTTGATAAGAACCAGACAGCATTTTAAACCAATTATTCATACTTATGCCGAGTATAAATGTCTCATCCCAAGACCGCGATTTGAAGATCAGACCCTGCATAGAAACACACAAACTTGTATCACCACTCATGCCAGTATCATCTACAAGAGCTCATTTGTGAAGAACTTTCAGCATGGAAGAAAGCCATGCACATTAGCACTGCTGTTCCACACTCTCCTCTTTGCTCTTCTGAGGATGTAATAGCAACCTCTGGCCCTTGCTTCTTGAGAAATAGGGATAAACCCTATGTATATTTCGAACCAGGTTCTGCTACCTAGAAGTCTGAAGAAAATACCACACATTAGATGATTATCAGTCAGTCATCTTGTTCAGCACTCTATGTCTATTGTAGTAGGGCTCTTAACAGGGTTCTGCTGTGTCTTCCTTTTAAAGCCTAATCCTTGTCCCTGCATGGACAGGTACAGAAAGAAGCTGAGCCTGTAAAAAATAGTGGCCTTAAGATCTGTTTTATATACTTACTGATACCTTACTGGGGCTTTGGCAAAGGATTATGTCATTGGAAAGGAGAGTTCAAGTGGCCGTTCCATCTCTCAAGTTTTGCAGTCCTGCAGTCTTCCAACACGCTGGCACACATAGAATTTTCCTAAGATTCATGCCAACACATTTTGCAAAATTATATAAGGATTTGGAGAATAGAAATAAAAGTAGTCAGAAGCAGGAAAGTTGTATTTCCATGTACCCATCCTGACCCCTCCACTGTGTCAACGTTTTTTGAGAAAACCTTAGTAAACACTTATTTTTGTATTTATGACAGATCAGACTGTGATGAGCATTCTACAACCTTGTTTTTTACTTTTTTATCTCCAGCCAAATTAAGACTGAATCCCTGATAGTTGTTTCAAGGGTCCTTTCTTGGCAGTCAGAGGAGAAGGTCCCAACTAGCAGGTCCTATATTTCGAAATCTTCACAAGGGGCTGCATGTTCAGGGTCCTGTAGAAGGTCTTGATTTGCTCTGCCTCATCTAAAAAAGAATACATCTTTTCACATATATAGGCAGTTTTGCATTCCGTAGCCTTAGAACTCCAGAGGTATCTGTGTTATCTTCAACATGCACTGTGAAATCAATAAAATGCTTCTACCTTCATAATTGCAGGCAATGCAGATCCTGAGGGACAAGGCTTTTGTCAAGCAGGTTTCAGCTTAGATTTTTATAAGGTGAGATTCTGCTTCTGAAATATTTTGACCAAATATCATAGTGATATATACCCAGGGGTCAAGTGCCGTCTCAGTGATCGTGAGTTTATCCCCATGCTGTTGCATTTGGAAAGTCTTGTGAAGTTGTTGCAAGTTCTTTCCTCCTTTTCAAGCTTCAGACTTCCTGGTTTCATTAATAAAAGAAACCCTCAATTACCACCTGTTTTTCTCTTTGCAGCATTCCGATCTGACTCTGCTCAGTCTGTCTTAGATAATTAGGCAAAAATTTCTGTGTTTCTATCTGAGTCTGTCCCGCTTAGAATGTTTTACAGAGACTTGACTTTCAGGAAGCAGTGGGCAGGCACCAACTAGTCTTAAAAAGTTAAAATAGCCTATATAAGGATATTTTTGCTGGCAGACTAGTCATTGAGTAAAACAATTTTTTGTCATGTGGGGGTGAAAATACTTTAGGGAAAGAACTAGATTTTCTTAAATGCCAAGAGGATCTAGGAACAATGCTGTGGGACAAAGGATAAACTTAACACAATTGTTACTATCTGTGCCATTAACACAGCATAGGGCCTCGGGTAACTTTGACCACTGCCATTGTTTTGAGTGTTCTGCCACTGCGTTGTATAATTCTCTATAAAACATTATTGTTGCTTCATTGGATGTGATCACTCTCTTTTTTGCTAACTTTGTTTTGTTTCAAATAAGCAGCAATTTTTGAAATGTTATGTTGGTGGTAAAATAAATGGCTTTCATTCAAGTGCAGCTCCATAGGGTGATTTTAACTTTTTGTAACTTTTGATTTGCCTGCACATCCATGCATCTGCATCCTTTCCTTGAACACGGCTATTCTCCTTTATCATGATTCTGGTATTATTTTGGTAATTTAAATTGTTTTTTCCATGCATGCTTAATTTTGTTGTGTTCTTTTGTTGTGTAATTTTATTCAATTCTGCTTTTTGTAGAATGGAGACCTGATAGTAGGCGGGCCCGGTAGTTTTTATTGGCAAGGTATGTTTATCTGGCTGGTTAACTGGATCTAAGAAGTGAAGCAGAAAGTTGTTCTAGATTTCCACTGTTTTGTCAGTTTGAGATAACCAGTCTCTGATCTTATTTTCAACAAACCTAAATCAAAAGAATTGCTTAACAAGCAACTGAGCATAAAAATAAAACATGAAAATTCAGAATGTAGGTTGTATATGAAGTTAAACAAATACAAATAACCATTTTTATGTTGGCATCTTAGTATATTTGTCACTTAATGAGTAAGTTTAATTTTTCTGTAGAAATACTTCAGGTTTAGAAATTGCTAATATTGGTACAGCAAATGTACCATTTTAAAAGTTTTTGTTTCTCTTTCTTTCTGAACATAACCTTTTATAGCTATCTGCATGAATTTTATTTGTGGCATCACTGTAGGTTCCAAGACGTAGTTTCTCATGTAGATAAACCCTGAAGTTGTTTTGGTAAAAGATTAGGAGATTATTTTTTAACCTGTTCTTACATGTATGACCTAGCTGATTCCCAGCCTCTGCCTACCAACTTGCCCACTGTCAGCCTCTTTCATGTGTGTTTTTGCCTTGGTCTTAAAGGAGGAAGATCTAATTGATTGTGATTGTAGGGAATCCATAGCTTTCAATTTTCTATTAAGAAATTGCTTCCATTGGTCTACTACATTTGTACAGTGCAATGGCTTTAGTTTGAATTAGCACACTGAAATGGGTCTGAAGATGTTTTTGTGATGGTTCAGTAGAGATTCAGTGCCTTGTTGTGTTGATTTATGTGTACTCTTGAGACTTCCCAGGGTAATAATGGAGAAAACTTGAGAGAAGTTATCTACTCTTTGCATCTGTGCTGTATTTGTGTCCTTTCAGCTCTTTTCTGGTGTTCTGCTAGCCCTGTTTTATAGAATCTGGCCCTCTTTTAGGTCCCTTTCATTTATGAAGCTGTTTGAATCCAGGTCAGGTAATCACTGCAAGTATTGCGGACATCATCGCAAATTACTCCTTCAAGGATATTCTGAGAAAACTGGCTCGAGAAAAGCAAACAGGAGTGGCACCACCCTCATATGATGACACTTACATGGGTAAGCTGAGTTCTGTATGAGTCAGCAATATGTTCTAAAAGCATGAGCCTTGTATAAATACGAAAACAAGCCCTACATTACTATTGTCCCAATTGTGAGAGGATTTGAACATGTTTTGGCTTTAGCACAACAGCAAATCAGTGGTTTGCTGGTTGCTTCAATGAGATTATTAACATTGTTAAAATGATGCACAGCAACAGGGTTTGAAGGTTGAGATCTCAAATGGCTCCTTAGGGTTCTTATCATTTGATCTTAAATAATTAAGCAGAAATAAAGATTTTCCCCATTTCTTTTTTTCATTCCAAGATGATGGCTTGAACTTAATGTAATTAAAGACAACTTCAATTTTTATTAGATAAATTAAAATTCAGTTTTGTGATACTTTGTACAGTACTACATAAATACCCATTTATTCTCACTGATATTTAAAAGATACAATTGAAGTAAGCAATAACAAAAGTCAATTTGAAGATATTACGTAATTAATAGGAAAAAGGCTCCTTATCTACTTTTTATTAGTACTGTTCTCTAAGAATTTTTATCATATTCATATCTCTGCATGAAAGGCAGGCTTTTCTTCACATAGTTTTAGAAAAGATTTAGTGGAATTTGAAGGCAAAGACATGTCCTTTCACTGTTGCCCATAGATTCAAAATTAAAGTCCCTGATACATTCCAAAAGTCTTTACTGTGACAATAGCAACTATCTCACAGGTTTACTAAAGCTCCAGGAGGTGCTTAACTGCATCTTTGGAAATCTGTTTTCCATATAAAGCTCAACCAGGACACTCACACATTTACAGTACAGTGATGAAGACCTAAACTGTGTCAATAGCTATTAGGGCAAAACAGCATAGTAGCTGCTCGTTTTTTCAGCTAAATTAGTAAGTATTAATGTTTTAGAAGCTCATTTTTGGAGAGGACAGATCAATTTCTTATACATTCAGACCTACCATTAATTTAGTCATAATAATGTGATAAACAATTTTCCTTTTTTCCACACAGTTTTAGTATACTAATGTTAGAAAACTTGCATTCAGAGGATCCATTGAACAGACTAATCTGATGGTCTTTGCATATTTTTTGATAGAAATTGTTTATCAAGTATTTCCTTTTTGTAATTTATCTTTAAACAGGATACTCAGTGGCTGCTGGGGAATTTACTGGGGATTCTGAACAAGGTAAGAAGCTATGTACTTGAATGAAAACCATATGGCTGTATACTTGCTAAATTCCTCCTTTTGGGTTTCTGTGCAGGAACATACCTATTACACATTTGAAACACTGGTGAGACTTAAGCTATCTGTAGTCGGTATTCTCAGAGCCATTTCCTTAGACGGTATAACAGAACCAAATAGAATCAAAGAAATATGAACGTTTGAATTCCTTAAACGGTTGCTTTCTTGAGGGGATGAACAGCTCTGTGGCCCAGACTCACAAAGCCAATAGAGGCATAGTACATTTCCACAAGTAAACTCAGCTCTGGAGAACTGCTGCTGCTTAATCCCTCTGAAATTTAAGTTGCCTGTCCTGCATTATGAAGGATTCAAAAAATAAATAAAAACCACACATTTCTGAGCCAAACACTATGATGTGTAAAAAGATGTATCACTGGTAATGGAGGGCTACATTTTTGGGTTTTTTTTAATGCATACTCAAAGTTTATAATGGATTATTTTTGAATCAGTATGTCATGTGAATGACTGGCACAATAATATTGCAGTTAGCTGATTCGAGATTCATCCTGTGTCATGTTCAGGCCTTCATTATTACTTCCATTTCCCTTTGACCAAATGCATTCAGTCAAAGGGGAATATATGATCCCAGTGAGGAGCAGAGGAAGGCTAGGTCAGTACAAGCAGGTGGCTGAGGTGCTCTGTTATCTGAAGTTCCTGCTGCTATCTTCTGATGTGGATATTCTAATGAGGGAAGGCTTAGACTGTAAGTTTTCAGGCTGAGACTTTGCTTTTTTCTTCTTTTTTTTTTACTCATTTTTTCTACTAGTTATTTTAAGACTTCACCATTGAGCAAAATTACTCCTAGAAGGCAGCTAGGTCTAATGTTTGATGTTCTTATTCAATGGATTCCTTCAATGCCATTCACAAAAATTTCCTTGTAATGCTTCTAGATAGACTGTGCAGAACTTGTCAAGCACTTCCATGGCATCAAGAAAAATAATGGATGAGACAAATAGTTGGTAGGCAAAAAGAAAAGAAGTATTTGGAAGGACAATTGTTTTTAGCTTCTATGCTCTAGTATGTGATGCCATAACTAATTCTGGTTCCATGAATCCACAGCTGTCAGGTTGCAAGCTGAATTGTACCAAGAACTTTTTTATACTGTGCTATGCTAAGCAATGCTAGAAAGAGATCTATGGATGAGTGTATTCAAAAGTCAGTGTAACATTTTGTACAAGTAAATGCACTGAATGAATGCTATAGTGTTATGAAATAATGGCTTGAAGTGATTTACAGGTCTTTCTGATGCAGATTACAAATGAAATTCCTAAGGGATTTGACATTCATATATGTATCAAGGAATGTTTAATTGGCGTGGGATACATGTTGCATGCACCACTCTGGTAGCAAAACCAGTTCACTCTTGATCATTTATCCTTTCAGAGCTGGTTGCTGGAGTCCCGAGGGGAGCACAGAACTTTGGCTATGTATGTACGGGACCTTCATTTTATCATTTTTATAGTGAGAAGGCAGTTAAGTGATTTGTCAGGTCAAAGGCTACATTATGTTTTCTATCTTTTTGATACAAAGCTTTCAAATCAGAAAAAACTGCCACTGACTTTCACCCTCAGGCTTATCTGGCTGGGTTGAAACACCTTACTGGTGTTGGGTTTTGAATGGTAAGCGCGTAGTCCCTTCTGAAGTCTGTTTTAAATAGGCAGTCACAATTGCAATTACATGCTCTGAGTCTGACTAGTATCCCTATACCCACCGAGTGTTATCAGACCTAAGCTCACTCCTAGGTTAGCATATTTTTGTGCAATGCTATGTCCACAGTACAGAGGAGACCAAGTTCAGATTATTCATACTCAGTGTTTACTTTCAATGCTGTAAGTGTACACATTGAAATCCAGATGCAAAGAGCCATGATATGCAGCTAGAAGTGAAGGGAGAATACAACAGATGTTTGTGGATACAGCTTTTAACTTGGAAGAAGTTCCACAGCTGACCTGACTGGGAAAGGAGATCCCATCCACAGGCACACTCTCTAGTTTTGTGGACCCCAAATTCCTTGTGTCTCTGGAACTTGTTTCTAAAATTTTTTAGGGAAAAATATGTATATGTATGTATATATATATTTATATATGTGTGTATATACTTCTTTCTGTTTTAAGTTCATGTTTTCATGCCTAGTCACTGATAGCTGATAGTCTGTGATTTGCTGCTGTTCAGTGTCCAGCAAGGAAGGGAAGTACTTTTCCCTGTTTTTTTCATGGGGAACCTGAGAGTCATAAAATCTTAGTGATTTGTTCAAGATCATACAGGAAAACTGTGGTGAGACAGAAAAATAATTGTTTTTTCTTGGCCACTTGGACCATCTTTCAGTATGTCAAATTGTTTTGCAATGATGTCATGCTGTAGCATCTCCATGTATGCTTGAAAGTTTCCTTACTCTTCTGTTGCCAGGTCTCTATTATTAATTCTTCTGACTTGACCTTTATCCAGAACTTCACTGGTGAGCAGGTAATGTCAAGCAACTATGTGATGAAATATTGTATCTCTGGAGTATTGAGTTTCATTAACATAGTTTCAAGAATATCTAAAATAGTTATTGTATTAATGACCATAAAAGCAAAGAGGATTATCAGTAAAAATCTTTACAGTTGATATCAGATGTGAAAGCCTATCTGTTGTTTTTTATTTTCAGATGGCGTCTTATTTTGGGTACACAGTTGCAGTATCTGATGTTAACAATGATGGGTAGGTTACCAAATATATTCAGCTCCACTGAACATTAATAGAAGCAATGCCTGATTTTTATTAATAAATGTAGGTTTTCAGGTGCTTCATACGTCAAAATGCTTTTCTTGGCTTCTCTGCTCTTCTAATTTTAATTGTTCACATAGGCTTATCTTTGTGCAGTCACAGTGGCATGAGTATTTGCAGGCCTAGTTTGGGTGAGTTTATCTTCACGAATATTTATTCAAAGCAGTGTGTCAGAGCAGGAGTGTCCAGAGTCCTAGGAAACAGATCCAGGTAGGAAAACAGTGAATGAACAGCATTAGCTACCACTGGGAAGAGACAGGTGAAAGTCAGAAGTTCATTCTCCCATTTTCAGATATGGGTAAGTCTGCTTACATGTGGACCATCCATAGCTTCACTTCACAATTTTAAAAGCCTTCCAATGTCTTCAGCTCTTCTTTCCTCATTCCAGCATCTGCTGGCTGGCCATCCATTTTTATCATCCCAAGGACCAACAAGTGTCTGTGTCCCATAGTTGTTGTGGCAGGCATTATGTGTGTCAGAGGGAGAATGATGCTCAGCTCCCAGGGTCATGATACTTGGGGATCAAATCCCTAAGATAATTGAGGGGGTTCAGGCTCTGTTGAACAAAACAATAACTTTCAAGTCATGTAAAGTCAGATGAAATATTTTAGGAGAATAGGGTTTTAGTTAGAGATATTGATAGTAGCAATCTAGCAAGGAGATAAAGATCCCTGAAGCTCAGAGCCTTGGAAGTCTGCACAAAGGTGAGCCAGGACTATATTTAGAGATGTAGTATACTCTTGCTTTTTGCAAAAAGTCTCAGATGTGTCTACTTCATATTTTTTTCCTCATGATCATTTCTTATTAGGTGTTTAAACATAGTGCATTAAATAATTTTTCTGGGCTAAGTCATTGCTTCTCATCAATAACTAGTGACCCTTTAAAGACTGAGGAATACAAGAGAAGAGAGAAGTAACAAGGTGGCAAAATGTTATTTCAGTTACAAAACAAAACAACTAAACAGAAGCTTCAAAGGTTTCCATGGTGGCTTCATATTACTCAAATATTTCCAAGTTTCTAAGATCAAATTTTGTCATAGCATCACAGCTTTTTAAAATTCCTGTTTCTATGATATATAGAATCAGAATTAATAAAGTCCTACTAATGTATTACAAATATGAAAGGGTGGAGAAACATTAATCTAAGTTGCAATAGACATTCATTAGACTTTCAGGGAACTTATTATTTAACTTCTCACTGAACCAAACCATTTCCTGTGCAGGTTATTTCCTGTTAACCATAGGGTTACTTGGCAAGTCTCATATTTTCTGTGTACCTCTAAAACCACAGTTTATGTAAATAATATAATAAAACTGCTGTTGAGGTCTGTGTGGTCTCCCAGTCTGTATCTTAAAAGAAATCTAAAGACTCTTCCTGAGATCCAAACATCCCACAGAAAACAAAACACAAAAAGCTCTACTTGATAAACATGTCTCATTAGATATGTAGTCTGTCTTTGCTGGTTTGCACATATAGTCAATAGAAATATTTATCTGAAAGGAAGAGTAAAAGAGAGGGAAAAAAAGCTTAAGGGAAATTAGCACTTCAAATTCACTTAAGCATTTTATTCAGCTAAACATAAGGAGGGTAGTGATGGCCTTATCAGTATCAGAAACCTGATTAGGTTATTTGCTGAAAAAATTAATAAAATATTGTTAGGAATGGTGCTTTGCTGTAATAAGACTCAATACATGGCTCAGAGATTAGGCTCATCTTAGGAAATAAAGCTCTGTAGACCTTCTGGCCCAGCAGTTCATGTATTCCAGAATGACTCATGCAATTTTGTCTGTACCACATCAGGATTTTAGGCAGAACAGGGAAATTGAGGATACTGTTTGAACTACGCTTTAGCTGCCCATTGTTAATAATGAGAAATCCACAATGAAACTTAACAAATCAAGCTTTGCCATCAACTTATAGGCTACATTCCTAGTAGAGAGAGAAAAAGAGAACACTTTCAATTTAGGCTGATTCAGTCCAATAAAAATAGCTAAACAAACTATTTACTGGGTTTTTATTTGGCCTATAATCAAAGCTTTCCGTAGTTATACTTTGACCTCTTGACATTTCCCATTTTCCTGCTTTTTATTACTCTGCAGGATACAGCAGAGGAATGGCACACAGCCTCAGCAGGTGGTCAGCTTTGTGCTTTTTAAATACTTTTTTTTAATCAGAAGGGAAGTAATACTGGCTGGTTACTTTTTTGTGTTGGAGCAAAAATTAATATATAATTTATGTTAACTCTAGCATCTTAGTGAAGTAATGAAATCTAATGAACCAGTTCAAAATACTGCTGCAGACTGAACTGCACCTCATGGTTTAATATTACTGGCCAGGGGCTTTTGCTTTTATTTAGTCTTGCAGCTTTTTAAGAGGAGTCACATCAAATTGAATTTGACTCAGAACTCTCAATTCTGTAAATACAAACTCCTACAATTTAAAAGGCCAATTGAAATATCCTCCTCCACCAAAAAAAAAAAAAAAAAAAAAAAAAAAAAAAAAAAAAAAGCATAATACTAACTGCATAGGTATTTAGAACCCAACAAGTACACACATCCCCCATGCCCCCATGACTGCTTGTTTTTTTA
Organism: Acanthiza pusilla; assembly: GCA_036630365.1. NCBI lineage: Eukaryota > Metazoa > Chordata > Aves > Passeriformes > Acanthizidae > Acanthiza > Acanthiza pusilla. The sequence goes on along the minus strand of JAXCHO010000073.1, from coordinate 33,115,111 downwards.
CAAGCTGGGAGGCAAAACTGGGTATAAAGCATGGTAAGAAGCAATTGTTTGCTTATTTTACCCACCTGAAGAGAAGCCAGAAAAAAGTAAATGAGAGAGAGTTGGGTAGCTATAGTACACTGCTGTGACAGCACAAAAAACCCCAAACTCTAGTCCGAAACCTCTAGAATTGCCTGAGAGAATTCCTTCTTGTAGAGGACTTGCTGAAGAGCGTGCTTTGACCTACAGAACTCAGCTCTGGAAGAGAAGGGGAAAAATTAAGAGGGTGAGGAAAAGAAGGCCTTGATGGGGGCAGTACATATGTAGACCTGGAGGGAAGGCAAACCGAGCGCTGCGGGTGTTCCAGGTGGCTCTGCTGCCTGCAACCAGTTTAGGAATAGTGTATTAGATGACTGCCTGCCTTCCATCTGTCCCTTAGTACATCACAAAATGAGTCATCTTAGCTACTGGGTTCTGTTCTGTGGACTGTTCATGCATTTTATAGAGTCATTGTCATTTATTTTAGCAAAGTTGAAATTTTCCCAGAAAAATAACCCGGCACTGTGCACTTCTAGCTGAGATGCTGTGCTCCCTGTTCAACAAGCTCCAGCTCCTGTCTGCTTGCTTTCTATCTCACCTGATAAATCTTGTGTCCTGGGCTAGACTTCTGCTTAGAGAATTTTAGTACACAATAGATAGTCTGCCTCTCTCTTTTCACCCTTTTAGGCACTTTGGATATTGCTCCATGGTCCAGGGTTTTAAAGGTATCTGAGTATCTATTTATTTTACATCGATGTGCTATGAGCTTTCTGACTCTCAGGGATTTGTTTCCTTACCACCTCTAAAAAATCTTCCTTTAGTCTTATAATTGCTCATTTTTAAAATATTCAAGGGAGTCTAGCTCATCTTTTATTTCATGGGGTCCCAGTGTACTAGGAATATCTGGACTCCAAGGTACTGAAATAGTAATTGATGATAGTGCTACTGTGTAATGCTTTTAGTACTTGGCATATGTGAAATAACTTATTTTAAAAAGAGCATTCATTTAATTTTTTTTGTTGTTGCTATTGTTTCATGGCAACCATTTCAGCTGATATTCTGTCCCAACCACAACCATCTTCCATTAGTAGAGGAGGACTTTTGATTTAGAGTGTGAAAGGAAAATCCCACCTTTGATGTCGAGTTAGCATCTGCTTCCTTCCTTTTTTACTTATTTATGCCATAGGGTAAAATCTAACAGAAAATACAGGACAGCTATACCAAAGTGACCTGACATTTAGAATTACTAAATTTCCTTATGGAAACATACTATAAAACTTAGTAGAAAAATAACATTTGTGGAAATTTTTTGTCACAACTTATAGAATGTCTAAGTTCTACAATGTAAATAATTTTTTTTCTAGATGAAATATTCTGTGCTAAATTCTGTGGTATGTATTTTAGAATCATAGTATATGTCTATGGTAAAATAGTAGCTGAGCTGCTGCTAAATCATGTAGCGTTGGTTCAAGCCCAGAGAGTTCCTTCCCCCCTGAGGAACCTCTGGAAGCCTAGAGAATAAGACCCCCCTGGAGCAGAGTAGAAAGTGGATTGCCCCAGAGAGGGGTCAAGGTTCCCCCCCTGTCCCTCAGTTCATAATGGTATTCGTATCTCCCTCTCTCCTCCCTTCCTCGTTCCCGAGTGGTCCGAGTCCCTTGTCCCTCCCTGGTCCTCCCCTGCGCGGTTCCATTATTGGTTGTTACCCTCTGAATAAAAGTCTGATGCCCGTCTGGGTTGGGGTCTTTCGCCCTAGACGGAAGCTGCCTACCACCAAAGGACTCCGTGTCTGCTTCTAGTCCGGGCGGGAGAACCCTCTCTCTCTACAGCACTCCGGCTCACGCGGCGTGGCTGCATTCTGGGACGGTACAGCCCCCGGCCAGGAGATCTGTCTCTAACTGCAGCGGACCTAGACATTAGGAACGCTAGCAGACACAGCTGCCGGGCTGTGACCGTTCCCAGGTGGCCAGCAAGACCAGCGCGCTCCCGCTGCGTCACAATCATACAGATTTTTTTTCTGTCTCAGTTGGGAAAAATAATGTAGTGCAGTTTTACTATTTGGTTTGCTAATAGGTAAAGCCTTTGGGAAAACATCAGTATTGGAAATGTGATAAATTGAGAATAGAAAGTTTTCTATGAGTTTTACAAAGTTTGAACAAATTTTCACATTAGAGCAAGAGAATATCTTTTCCAAATTAAAAATTCTGGGATCAAGTAGTCCTAGTTATTTGCAGTAACAGACTTCGTTAATACAGATGATCAATGTCCACTGAATATAATGCAAATTATTTTATTATATGGGCTTGAGCAGCCTTCAGCACTTAATCTGATACTGCCATTTCATATCTCAGAATAATCCATTAAGAATAATTTTCCTTGTTAGGAGTCTGTCAATCACACTTGATTTTATTATTCACTGTTCATAAAAGGGTCTTTTTATTCCCTCTAAGTAAATGTTGGTAACATGTTTTGAAACATGCCTGTTTAGAATAGCAACATGCAAAATATGCTTTGATCAGTCTGTGTTCTTATAATGATTCTTCTTGGAGTAACATAATGGACAGACTTTTCCCTCTACACATTTTATTTTTGTGATTATGTTATGTCCTTTCTCTTTAATACTCAGTACAGCAAATTATATGAGCAGTGCAACTACTTGTGCACCTAATGTTGATCAGAAGTGTTTTCATAAATAGACCTTTGGCTTTGTCTCCCAGCTTCTATTTGAGGAAGTGATGAGGCATTCTGTATTAATTGATGCTCTACATGTATGCCACTCAAAAATCTGCTGTAAAGTGGCAGGGTTTTTTTTCCCGTTGGTCACTTACTGATGTATAAGTTGCAAACACTAGATTTTTCACTAAAATTTGTCTCTCACTAACACCGTTAGCAGAACAGATGCTGCTAACATTTGTTCTAGTAACAAAGAGTCCCTTTTAGTTAGATTCCTGATTTCAACATCATTAATTGCAAAATGTAAGTTTTCAATGTCTATTGTGGGCATAAATTGAAGTGCAAGAAATTTCATCTAAACTTAGAAAGAAACATTTTTGCTGTGATGATGATCAGACACTGGAAGTAGTTGCCCAGAGAGGCTGTGGAGTCTCCATCCATGGAGATATTCAAAACTGGACTGGGTATGGCTTTGGACAGCCTTCCCTAATTTGACAATGCTTTGACCAAGTGTTTGGACTAGGACTCCAGAAGTGCCTTCTTACCTCAGTTAGTCTGACTGTATAATAATTATCAGCTTCCTGTTTAGCTAATGTATAAACCATGTTGTTTACACTCAATCTCTCTGTGACACTGTTTTTTGTTTGACTATTCCAGTTTAGATGATATCTTAGTTGGTGCCCCTCTCTTTATGGAAAGAGAATTTGAGAGCAAGCCTAAAGAAGTTGGACAAGTTTATCTGTACCTCCAAGAAAGTGCATTCCTCTTCCAAGATGCACAAATTCTGACAGGCACTGAAGTGTTTGGTAGATTTGGCAGTGCAATCACACACCTTGGAGATCTCAATCAAGATGGATATAATGGTAATTTGTACGTAATGTAGTATATCTCTGTTTAACATTGAAATTAAAAATGCCTAAGCAGCAAATATCAATTGTCCGTGCAGTGCTGGAAAAGGCTTTTTAACATGTAACCACCTTTGAAATTCATGAGAATTTACACTGATGCTAATGAAACTGTAATTGTAAATATTGAGAGCCAAATCATGAAAAGCTGACTGATGAGAGGGCGATTATATTGACTACAGTGCAATTTTTTACTAAATATTAGTATGTTTATTTGAATAAAAATATCTTTTGTTTTATAGCTATAATAACATTTAATTGCTTAGTTAAGATGTTTCATTTGTTTAAAAGCAGAGTTCTCTCAAATGCTTGGAGGAGTTTGATAACTGAATGAGGCTCAGTATGTGGAGCATTTTGTCAACAATGAAAGAATTGGGCAAGTACGGAAGTACTATTTTGGAATCAGCCTTCCACTGGTACTTAAGTACTAAAAGAAACAGGTGCATAATGGGTTCTTTTTCAAATGTTTGTAGCACATGCACACAACAAAACGTTCATGTAAGTCAACTGGCAGCCTACATTCAAGAAAACAGCACAATTAAACTAACTGCTTGATAACCTGAGGTAGCTGGGATGCCTTGAGCACCTAGAGTTAGCCTCCTAGACATGGTCCAGTAGCGCCTTGGTTTTCCCTGCATGCATTTCCTGACTTATGATTCCAGGATGTTAGGGATATTCAGTGCAGGCATCTCTGCATCTAAAACACCAGGAAGTTTTTTCTGGAGGAGCTGTTTTCCACAGTAGCCTTTAGAATGATTGTCCCACTAAGGAAGAATGAATGGACTTTGCTTCTCCGTAACTTGAGGGCTGTTTTTCACTGTGCTGTAGATACTAGATTTGAGGGCAATGTCCTCATTGTGTGGGTGCTGTGCAAGTGATCAGTGATGTCAGGAGTCATAGAATTGCATTGGGGTTCAGAGTGCACAAAATATGAATGCCATCCTGTGGGCAGAAGCCATTGGATTGTGACTGCAGAGAGCACCCTCATGGGCTTGTCCTGGAATCCCAGCATGGAGTGCAGCACAGCCAAACCTCATGGTAGAGAATTCATGTTTTCTACCTGTGAGTGATAGCAGATACCCTCAGCTACTCTAGGCAGGAAGTGTTGGTCTCCCTTCTCTCCAGAATTCAGATGAGGCAGGAAGGAGACATGCCTGCTTTTGTCTGTCACTGTATAAAGATTAAGAAGACTCCAGAAGCAAAGTCTTCTGCTTCAAAACTGAATATGCCAATCATAGAGCTTTGGTGCACCTCTGCCTTTAGAATGAAGCTACAGAGTCCAGGTGCTCAATTCAAGTTTAATAAAGAAGTCCAGCATCAGCTCCTCAATCAGAACCCATAAATGAGAGCTATATATACATATTCTTTGTTGTTTTCTATTGACTAACTCAGCCAGTGCAGCTGCTGAATCTCAGTCTAGACACGATTGTCTCCACATCCTATGCATAGAAACTAGGAAGAGAACTGTGAGTTCTACTTCTTGGATATGGCACCTTATTTTTAAGGATTGAAGAGTTTAATTCCACAGTGCCTAAGGCCTGTGAAATTCCTGACTCGGTACTATTCCTATTTCTTAATAAGATGATGAATTGGTGTAGATGAAACCATGATATTCCATTGTTCCCTGTTGCATTCTAAAACATCAGATGTTTGAGGGGATGAAGTTTTTTGTCTATGTAGAATATGTTATCTGGAAAAAGAAAATTAGTTTTATCTAACAGCTGCTCCTTGTTAACTAAGTGATAGAGGAAATCAAGGAAAATTTGTGCCTGTTCAAAATATGAAAGTTAAAGCAGGCATTCATTAGACCTTGGTTTATTAAAGCTAATAAACTGTCCTGGAAATATGTAGAGGAATCTAGTGTGGACTCGCTATTCAGTGTAATTCAATAACCTCTTCATAGGATTATTTTGTAAGCTTTTGTCATGAAAGTTTGACACAGAAGAGACACTGCAAATATTTTGTGTATTTGCCTTTAAAGTAGAATACATACAGAAGTACAGAATGTTGAAGTTCTTGCATGTTTGTAGCAGAAACCATTTGTGCCTGTTTTCCTGCAGGGAGCTGAGTTTTAATTGTGTCCATTCTTTTTATTTTTATTTTTGTTTTCACTGCAGACATTGCTATTGGTGCACCATTTGCAGGAGAAGACAGAAGAGGGAAAGTGCTCATTTACAATGGATTCAGCAATGGGTTAAACACTAACCCTTCCCAGGTTCTCAATGGAGCGTGGGCCTCACAGTCCATGCCTTCGGGATTTGGCTTCACTCTAAGAGGAGACTCAGATGTAGACAAGAATGATTACCCAGGTAAGATTTTTGCATTAGAAAGGGAATTTCATACTTCCATTCTCTGGTAAATGCATCATGCCTAAACGGCTCCTTTTGGAAGGCAGAGGTCAGAATAAAGGATAGACATTTCTGGACAGTTCTAGTTTGCTTTCCTGAGAGTTAAAATCAGACAAAACAAATACTCCCTTTCCTCTCAAAAGACATGATCAGAAAGTCAAGAAAGGGCTTAAATAGTTGTATTAACATAAAACATGTGAAGTTTACAACAAAAAGCTTAACCCTTTCCCCCCACTTCCAAAAGTTGAATGCTCTCAGCTTATTGAACTTGTAAGGTCTCCTTCATCCTGGCATTCTTTCTTAATCAAAAACATGTTGCGTTGTAGAAGAAGGGATTGATTTGGTTGTGTTGCTAAGTTGTTTTTTGCTGACCAAAGAGACACTGAGCTATATATAGTTAATGGCTTTGATTGCATTACAAAAAGCAGACAGAATGCAAATTGCTTGAAGCAGTTATTTTATTTGGGCCTCTCCATTCCATTTATGTTTTCATTTTGCTATACAGACTCTTCTTTTTTAGGTTAGCTTTGATTCTTCCTAATGAGTTTACCTGACATATATTCACATTTATCAAGTTTGTAACATTAGTTAAGTTTTGCAGGGAAGTGTTTATTGTTTAAAGAAGATTTTTCCTGTCATCTAAGTAGTCTGAATTTAAGTGGACTTGTATGTACTCTCTCTCATCTGGAAGCAAATCTGTTCTATTTCTTTTCATCACAATTCAGAAACATTAGCAAGGATGTGCAGTAAAACATACTTTGTAATTGTAAAAGGTTCATCCATGGTAAAATGCTGACAGTCTGTGCTTCCCTGACTTACTATGAAATCTCTCTTGTTATCCTGGGTTATTTCAAGGCTAGAGTTCTTTAAAGTTGTATTATTTCAACAATGAAAATTGTAATTTTTCAAAGGGACAAAAATAGGGTCTTTTACCTTTTTGTGATGGATTATAAAAACTTTGAAAGAGGTGTCTTTCCAAAAGAGGAAGATAATTTCTGGTCAGGGGTGTTTACAATAGGAATTACAGTTTTACAAACAGAAAGCTGACTGCAGAGTAATAAAGTGAGGCTATCATGAGTCTAAACTAAGAGGATCTTCAGCATTTGAGAGAAGAAAGGGCTTTTAAACACTGTTCTGACTTTTTGTTTGCATATTGTTGATGTTGCTATTAATAGTCTTTCATTGTCCATGACTAATGAGGTTCTCTTGGACAACAGAGCTCTTTATTAAAGTTACAGCATTTAAACATTTCCTAAAGCACCCGCAAGGCCCCCCAGCAAAACCAAAGAAAACAGGATATTGCATTCCTGACATTTTTAAGATTGAAAAGATAGAGGGAAGGGAGAGATTCTTTGACTCGCATAGGGAAGAAAGAAGAGTAGAAGTCTCACTGCAGTATTAGCATCCTTTAAATGGAGCATTTTTTAAGCTAATTTGTGAAAAGCTTGGGTGATGCATCTTTATCTTTCCAAATGTGTCCTGAGGAACAGCTAGAATTGTGAGTTCTCTGCTTTTCATTGTGGCCTCCACCATGCATCCTACTTGCAGAATTTCACATTTTGTTATCAGCTCACTCTGTGTTAGATCATTTGGTTTTATTACATGAATTACCTTAAAGAAAAAAAAAGGAAAGAAAAAAAAGAAATATCACCCTGTATTTATTGTAACTAGCTTTTCGCTCCATCCCTCAGTTGAATATCTGGGCGACCAGTCCACAGTACTGGTGAAAATTTCTCAGAAAATGAGAGATTACTGTCAGTCAACCACCTCTTCCTTAATTCATGAAGATTTGGTGCACCAAAACAGAGCTGTGAAAATAGTGCAAATATGGCACAGTGCTAGCACAAAAATAGAGTGCCTTCCTATGGGCAAAAGCGGGGGGAAAAAAGAAAGGAAATAATACAGGGAAATGTGAGCCTAGGACAAACACACTAGGCAATGAAGTAAGTAATCCTTCTTGTGTCAAAGAGCTTTTTTTCTTCACCTCATGACGGAAATGCTGAAGGGCAGCCCTTGTAAAAGGAGGAAACAAGGTCCTGAAGTTGGAAGGATTAGGAAGGAAGTTTAATTTTAGAGAAACAGAGTCTTGCTGACTATAGGAGGTCTAGAAAATTAGCCTTTAATTCCATGCTTCCCAAACTACTGTTTGTGCCTGGGATTCAGAGGGTTGTGAAAAATTAGGGAAAAAAAATCACAAAAATTTTAATTTAATCCCATTGGACAAAGGTTAAATCCTCTCTTGGCTGGGATTTCAATTCAGGCTGAGATCTATGTATTAGCCTTCTGGAGAAGAGCAGCCATTTGGTACAGGAAGAACTATCTTTCTCTCTTCATCCAAATATGAATATAAGCTCAGGAACAGAGAAGGAAACAGAGAACATACAAAGACTCCCTATCACAGTACTGTTCAAATCCCTCAGGTTTGCTGTGGATGGAGTGGTTTCTCCTTTCTCCTTTTTCCTGCAACTCCTGGCCACTGAAGTGAGAGAGGTCCCCCCACACCCCACCTACTGGTCTTCTTTAGGGAAGGCAGAGAAAGAGTTTCTTGTTCCCCGTGATCTCAGTTGTCTAATAAATTTGGGAGAAAACTGATCTCAGGCAGGTTTGATGATGGAGTAGCAGAGCAGACAGGGAAGAACGTAATACTGGCATACTGATACAGATGAAAGATCTGTCTAGCACCATAGCATGTTTCCAGCAGAGGCCAACAATAGATATCCTGGGAATTGTACAGTTGTGGTATTTCCCAGAATATTCACCCAGCATTAACCAATCGGAGTGTCAAGGTGGCCCTGAGTCAGAGGTGGCACCTCCAAAATGAGTATCCCCTGACAGACTTTTCTTCCATGAATTTCACCGGCCAGTCAGCTGTAGAACTCATGCAGTCTATTGGCATGTGCAGTATGTATCAAGGGACCCCACAGCCCAGATTAATGTTCTGTGAAGAAGTAATTCTTCTCACTGTGTCCCAGTCAAGTCTTGAATATTCATTGGACAGTTTCTTTGGAGGTGCCCTAGTTCTTGTACTGAAGAGACAGTGAACAATTCTGCAGTCCACTGTTATTTTATAGACTTCTGACATCTTTCCTCTCTCAGCCATGTGTTTTAGCAATCCTGTGGAAGGATTCCTGGAAGGAGCTCTAATAGGTTTAATTGTTCCTTGTGCAGTGGAGAATGGTGCACCAGTTCTGCTGTACCAAATGATTGCTCAGTCTTGCCACCACTGCTGCCCCTTCTTCTCTTCTTCGTATATTTTTATGTAAAGAGCAGTTCATAATTTATAACTTGTGTCTGGGTAAAGTATTGCTTCTAATAAAGATGTTATCATTGACTTGGATTTCATACTTAACCAACATTAAAAAAGAGCTGTATCATCTCTACTGAAAAGAAAACCAGAATTAGTACTTCACGAAACAATAATCCCAAATATTTTTCATTGATGTCAGTTATTATGTTTGTGCAAGAAAATAAAGTAAACCAGGAGCTCTGGCCTGGCCTTGAGACTACATGGCGCAGCCCAGCTCACTATCATCAGATGAAACCACTGAAACAGGATGGCCATACCCAAAAGGCCTTTTGGGAAAGGTCTCTGGCCTGGGTGGCTCCCCAGACCTTTCCTAGCTACTCTCTGGGAGAGTACTAACTTGAATACACTAAAATCACAGCTAATCTGTGCTAACAATACAAAAATATTGTTAGTACTGACACAGTGCTCGAGCTCATGCCCTACCTTTATTGCACAAACACAGGATGCAGACATCTGAATGACTAACTAGTCAACACCATACCTAAAAATGGAACTTTCTCTCTTAGGGTCAGCATGCAGACAGAACTGCTTTTCCTTCTTGTTATCAGTCCTGTCAGTGTAATGACCATCTGTCTTCAGCTGTCCTGGCACAGATGTTATCACTGCAACAGTAACAGACCTCTGCTCTCAGCATTGTGAAAATACAGAGATTTTTTTCAACAGGGAAGACTGAGTCTTTGTTACTAAACACAACCTTTGGTTTACATCTCCACAGCTTTCCAGGGAAGGACTTCTATAAATTGTGTCATACTTATAGGAACTCCAGATGTTATATACCCAGAACTGTTCCTTTAACAGCAGAGACAACAGTGATAATATGGCAGTCTCTGCTTTGCAGGCTTGGAGGTAGTGGGAAACTTTCAACCCTGGGAAGCAGCAGAGGCAGAAAACTGTGCTGATCATCCGTAACAGCTATGTTGCTCGTGCAGCTGCCCTCTCTGTGCTGGTGTTCATCACCTTCAGCCCCAAACAGAGGGCTCTTCCTCACCAGCAGGATTGCAATGCCAAACAGTGGTGATGGTGGTAATGAATGGATGGATGCTCCTTTCTCTATAGTCGTATAAGATGCAGAACTGATTAAACTTCATAGTCAGACAAGACTAGTAAAAGGAAGCAGGTTAAGCATTATCAGTCATATAGATTGTGCACAGCCATTTCTGTGCTTTTTGATGTGACTTTTCAGGGGAACAAACAATGTGCAGCTTTCCCAGTCTTCTTAGCATGACGTTGACAAGCTTACTACCATGCTTACATGAAATACTCAATGTCTCTCCAGGGTACAACATGTACCCTGTATTTGAAGGAAAAGACCAATTAATCCTCCTAAGGTACATCTACACTAGTAAACGAAATATGCTGGTTTTGGTTTGGTCTGTTACTGAACAGTCCTTGTCCACACCATCAAGCTCACTTTTTTGCCAAAACAGGGTTGCTGCATGCTCACTTCTGGAGTCTGATAATTGGCATGGGCAAACTGCTTTAGGGTTATATTAATGATAGCACTGTGGACAGTACAGATACAGCCCACAGGCACATTCTCTTCCACTAATTTACTAACACTGACATAATTGTAACATCTTTCAGCAGACAATCCATTTCACTGTTTTCTGACAACTCATGTTCTAAGGTCATATTCAAAAGAGAAGATCTGATCTCACTTCTGCTGCAATAGTAAATACTGGCTTAACGCCATTATTCTGGATTGACAGTGGTAAAAGAAAGTAAATGGGCTTAAAAAAATAAAGGAGGTGACAGGATTGAAAAAATGTAAAAGACTGGCTTTTCCCATCAGTTTAACTGCAAATACAGTGGTAGGTGGAATTCTGTGCAGGATTCTGTGCTGAGGTTAGGACATAGGAAGGCAGCATCGTGCTGTGTCTTAGGCCATAATGGTGAGGGCTGTAACACAATTTTTGTAACCATGGGATTCTCTGTAACAGCAGCTCTGCAAGGTTTGCATAAAGGTATTCTGAAATACCTGCCTCAGTACAGTCTTCCTGCCTGTATCTGTGCTGGGACATCTGGAATGCATAATGGTAACTTTCAAGGCAGCTTCCACTGTCCTGTAAATCTTGGGCTTTTAGGGCCCCTTTGCTCCATCCTGAGCTTTATGTGTGTCATGAAGGCCTGGAGCAGGGAATGAAGCAAAGGCATGCATTTTGAATTATAATTTATTTTATTTATTATTTTTATTTTTCTATTAGCATAGTTCAGTTTTCATAGGAACAAAAGAAATCCATTAATCTGTTTAATGGGGAAGAAATTTGTTTCTTTTGGCTTCTGGGCATCCGTTCAAAGCTGGCCCCACTGAGTGCCTGGAGTCTGTGATTATCTAGGTGATGGTGCTGCACTTCCAGCTGGTTCATCTATCTGTGCAGGGCTCAGGCATTTGGAGGCTGTAAGGTTTCTGCCCTCACATTTCAGCATATGTTCAGTCACTTGGTGGCTGATTATGGCTGAGCAAATAGTTTATAATGAATAACTTACTCAACTCATTAAACTTCCTTTCTTCTTAGTGGCATATCCTCCCAAAGACTGTGGTTTCTTCAAATGTGTTTGTGAATCAAGAAGATTTAACCAGTTTCTTTTAAGAGTATGGGTAGATTCAGAAATTCAGAACAGTGCTTTGGATGAATTCACTGTTCCGACTGTTGATTAGTTAATTGCTCAGATAAATTATGCACTATTGACTCTGCTCCCTGCCTGTTTAGATTCTTGTGTAAGTCTTCCTTATTAACTTCAGAGAGTCATTCTGGAATCAGTGCTGCTGAAGCTCCATCTTCAAGGTATCCTACTTTAGCACAAACACAGCTGTTGGCCTGCTCTTTTGGTTGTTCTTCACAGTCAAGGCTTTTTCAGCACAGGGAAATGTATAAAGGCATCTTCACGCCTTGTTATTTTGGACTCCGTTATTTTGGACTCAGTTAAAATGTTCTAGAAACATTTTGAGAAGGAAAGCAGTGTGACAAAGAGACAGAATTTCCTCAGAACTTTCATAATCCTGTCTAATCTTAAGAAAATAGGGGTATTTAACAGCTCCATCTGCTGAGTACATTAGCTCAAACAGCAGGAAGAAAATCCTCAAATTTCTTTCTGAGAGGCAAGGGTTCTTCAGATTAATACATTTTTTTGAGAACAACCGGCATTGTGCCAACAATATTACAAATCGGAATCTAGTGATGATTAAATTATGAAGTTGGTCCAGGAGATTTGTGGAAGACAAACAAATTAAATCAATGAGAAGCTGCATCTGCGCTGGGAAGAGCTGCTGTGTGTGAGAGCCAGAACAACGGCTTGGGTTCTGCCAGCAAGTGCAAAAAAGCTGAAGTGCTTCTCCGAGCTAATTATTTTTTCACATGAATAATCAGTCAAAAATGTAGTGACAAGCCAAGAAATGCGTGCAAATATGTTGATTTTGTGGGATATTATTGTCTGTATAATTTATAGGTATATGCTTTTCCAAAATTCTTCATGATATTTTATGAAATCACAGTATTGTGCCTGATAGAATATAAGGGTAGAGCAATTGATGCAATAAGTAGTGTTTTACTGACGTGATAAAACATTAACTGTCCTCTTTGGGTTTTTTTTTAAATAATATAATGAATAATGTTGCATTGTGTAAGGGATTCATTCAGAAAAAAGGGAAGCATTGATACAAATCAGCCTTAGGTGTTATCCATAACAGACCTGCCGCCAGAGTGGTTTAAAAGCAGAGAAGGATTAAGGCAGCTGACAATGATAGGATTGGAAGAAAGTGACTCTGCTTTGAATGATGGCTGTTTGTAGTATTTAGCTAAAATTCTTGAGTAAAACTGGCTATACAGCACAGCCTGTGCCCTTTACTATGGTCAAGCCTGAAGTGATGGCCATTTAAAGAAAATGTTATTCTGGACGTTCCCTACCAAGATTTGGGGTTGTAATGCACACTGAAATCCTAGAAAACAACTATAATATGATCATGGGTACTTCTGGCACCTGATCTGCTGAGGAAAATAAAAAGTAAAAAGGGTCGCAAAGATTTTTTTAATAGGGTTTACTGTTAGTTTTCTCACTCACTTGTACAAAATTTCCATTAGCACCTGTACTGGGATAGAAAATAATTGTTTTCCAGTCCCTTCTTATACTATACAATGAAACTGACAGACTGCATGAAGTTATGTTTAAACCTGTTAGCAAATAATTTTGAGTTCCCAAAGTTATCATTTTCCTGCCTGTGTCCTGGCAAAGTTGCAGCAGGAAAGTGACTCAGCTGTCGTTTCATTTTTGGGTTTCTGACAAGTGAGATGTTTGCCAGTTATGTAGTTGTTCATTGGTTGTTTTTCTTGGCCACTGTCCCCCATGTACCCATATGAGACACCAAGTCTTGGCAATTTCTCTTGGGATTGCTGGACAGGCTCCAGCCAAGTGTGGGGCGCTGAACGTGATGCATGTTCCTCCCTGCGCAGACTCCCTGAGGCTGCATCTCTCACAGAGAATAGAGATGTCCTTTAAAAATACTAGGAGATCAAAGAATTTTCTCAAGTTACTAAATTAATATGTCTTGTTGAGACTGGAAGTAGGACTTCGTTCATCTTCCTACTTCCTTCATTTAGTTGAAGGCTTAATAAGCATCATGGCAAGTTTCTGCCCATCATCACACAGTGTTTCAGGTTTGGCACAGCCATGTGGCAGAAGGTGCAGGTGAACAGACAAGCTTACAAAATCCAGTGTCCCTTTCAGTGCCATCTCCTTAACTTTTTATGATAATTTTGTCTCAGTAAATAGACTTTCTGCACCAGACAGCATCTTGCAACCCTTCTCTTCAGAGCAAAATAAGGTTTGAAATAAGCATTAAGATTGTTTAACTTTGTGCAGTGCCCCTTGACTTTAGTTAAATATGTGCCAAAGACACTTGTTTCAGCATTAAGCTCTGTGAAGTACTACAGTCGAGACTTTAATGCATACAGACAGTAAGCTGTGTTGAAATGGAAGTTAAAAATTCCTGTGGAGTTGCTCTGTGCTTGTTTTCTTAGTTTTTGCAGTATGGTTGTGACCTCATAGCTCATTTATTCCTCATCAGCAATGAGGCAGAAGCACATGGGTGCTGCCAGCAACACTTCCTTACAGATCTCAGCTTCTCTGAAGGGGAGTAGCTGATAGAGAATCTTCTTAAATGGACAACATAGGCAAAGTGGTCATTTAAATAAACCAGTGAGGTCCCTCATCATCCCAGAAACATGACATACGAGAAAAGAAGAGCTGAAGGAGATTTTGTGATTCTCATACTTCTCCGTCTTTGTTTTTATGTTTTAGTCACACATTTTAATCTGAGCTTGAAAAAAACTCCTCACTGATGCAAAGGAGTAAAGGTATGCTTTTCTTCAGTCTGTGTTTGGAAAGGTTACGAGAAATTAAGCTGGTTTTTTTAAACTAGCCTTTTTTTGCTGTGTAATTGCTTGTTAAAACCTTGTTTTTCAGGCTAGTGACCTTTGCATCAGTGACATTGCATGCTTAGCATTAACAAGATTTAATAAAGAAAACTTCTCTCTATTTTTAGGAGGGGAAAGTTGCCAAAATCCAGATAATTTTAGACATCTCATGCATTTATTTGATAGAAATGATTGGTAACTTTTCTTCTGCAGAATACACAACAAATTTGAAACTTCTCCTTATAAAAGTGCTCTGCTTGGATGTGTATTCAAATCTCATGCATTTGTATCAACATCAAAACTTTTTTTCCAATTATGGGTATAGGAGTTGCACTCCACAAAGCAATGAAAGAAGAGTGAAATTACTGCTTTGTCGCAGAACAAGATAAAACAAAAAAAATTCTGTTATTAATCTTCCAGTGAATGCTCTGCTTGAATATATAATCCCTTTGTCCTTACATTAGCTTGTAGAAGTTACTACTGGGTATAAATACGTTTTATGTTTTTGCATACTCATTCTTAATTCCAGTTCCTTTACTGAAGAATTTCACTCATTCAAGCTCTTTGGATCAAGCATAAGCATGGCTTAGACCAGAAAATAAATTACATGTCAGGCTAAAGTAAGAGCTTCCAAACAAGAGCAGGATGAGCGCAGTCCTGGCTGCCCTTAAGGTAGTCTCAAATAGGGCTTTTGTGGTGGTGCCATGATCCTCATCTCATCTGCTGTGTCTCCAAGCCTGGCTGAAGTACCAATGCAGAAAGACTGCTCATGGAAAACCAGTCTTTTGGTGGCTGAGACCTACCTATCCCTGCTCCTCTAGACTCATCACTCTCTGTCTTCAAATAAGCTGGGTTCTGTGCCAAAAAAACAGGATTTAAGCAGATGTACAAAATCCTCTTTAATATTAAAGTGGGCATGCTGAGGTAGAAGGGACCTCTGTACAGCACTACATATTGAAATTGCATTCACTCCCACTAGTGAGGCCAACTGTATCTGACAGGCTCATTCTTCTCACCTTCAGATTCTAACAGGCTGCATTTTATTAAGCTTACCCAAGTTGTGTGTTTAACCCTTATTTTTTAATGAAAGGGCGTATTATGAAATCATCATTAGGCCAAGATCTGAATAAGTCTTGGGTATCTATCTGTTTTGTCTCTTACAACATAGCCCTAAAATCTTTTGAGTTATCAAGTCTGATTATGTATGATTACTGATATGAAACAGTACATATCCTAAGTCAAGTCTGTTTTAGAATTCGTAAAGAGTGTCCAGCTGGGAAGAGCAGAATGGAAACCTTTTCCATCTTGTCTTTCACTTTCTGTTCATAATATAATGTTTATTTTTCCTTAGAAAACAACAAACAGAAGAAAACCCCATGAAACGAAAAACTCACAAAAAACCCCTCGAACACAAGCAAAAAAAACCCAACAAAATATTACGTCTTCTTTGGGGGTTACTGTGGGTGCCACTATAAGTGAGCTGCCAGGAAAAGTTCTGTTTGTGCGTGGTGCAGCCTTCATGGTGATGGCTTTGTCTCAATCAGTTGTTTATTTAAGAGGAAAGATCTTTAGGTTTCGGTACTGTGTGCAAGTTGTCTGTAAAAGCTTCTAATGAAAACAACTCACAAATGTCCCAAAAAGGAGATAAAAACACTTATTTTCTTCTGCTATTTAAAGTGTTCCTGACCCTGAAACATAATACTCTAAGGCTAATGAAATGAGAAAAATGTAAACGTTGTACAAGAAGAGGATCAGACCCATAAACTGTCCATGTCTGCTCCTATTAGGACATTAATCAATGGAATTCAATGAAAGACTGGCTGTTGCCCATGTGAAGTATTTGTTTAAATTTCTGAAATCCTGACCATCTGAAAGACAGAGGAGCGCTAGAAAACTGCCAGCCCTGGACCAAGCCCATCCAGCTAATTAACATCAAAGCTTTGTATTTGCATCATGCTCGATGACTTCAGGGCTTCTTAAGCAAACCAGTGCTCAAACTATAGAAGCAGCAAGTAAGGTTTTGTTTACAAGCCTAAGAACTGGTTTAATTAACTTATTTAGATCAATTTCGGTTGTCAGTCTGTACCACCACAAGGTCTGTTGTAAGGCTCAGTCTTCTGAATTGGGCATGTGTCAGTCATATTGAATGATAGCAGTGGTGGAGTGAAAGCTATGCCCAGATGGACTCTGGGGGCTTTGGAAATTAAACAAAACTCTTTCCAAAGGCAGAGGCAGCAGGAAAGTTGATCCTTTTTTCTCCTGGCTTGGCTCCAGTTTTTCTCCAGCAGGCCTGAATGGATCCAGCAAGCCAGTCTGGATCCTTCCAGAGACCCCTGTGTGGGGCCTCCAGGCAAAAAGAGGAAATATTCTGGCCTGTGGGTTCCCCAACCCAGACCAATGACCATTTACAAAGACATGCCCAAGTCCCTGTGTAGTGCCTGTGTTGTTTGACTCCATCTGTCAGGGAAAACGACAGCTTTGAATGGGTAAATGTTGTAAGCCTTAGCACATATTGCTACAATGCTGGAAACACTAGAAGCTATCAAATCAGGCATCCTCTGACCTTGCATTTTATTTATTTGCACAGAGATGTAATACCTAAATTAATGAACAAATTACCTAAAACACAAAGCAGAGTGGGAGGATTGTAAGGAAGGAACACTATAAATTTTCAACATGACTTCTATGAAAGTGGCAAGAAATTGTTTTGCAGCTTTTCATGTAATGGACAACTAATGATATGAAATAAAATACATAGAGTTTAATAGCATTTTTTCCCTCAATGATGAAAGTTGGAGAGAAGTGAGACTATGGCATGGGTGACCCTGTGTTAAATATGTTGGCACTTACTGGGCACAACCAAGACATTTATGAGACCATCTCTGACATGTAAAATGGTTTCTCTCAGATTTACACTTGTGAAAAAAATTGCTTAGAAAGGAATTACTGTATTTCTTTTATGTTACTGCAATTTTAATGTAAATAATCTAATTTATGCCGGGAAAAAAATGTGTGAGGGATTTCTTTGTAGCTATTCTGAAGCAATTTTGCTTTTTCCAGATTTAATTGTGGGTGCATTTGGAGCTGGAAAAGCAGTTGTTTACAGGTATGTGGTAAATACAATGGATTTGATATTTTACAGCTTTGGTGGGAGATCTGCAAATTAAAAACATCGTATTTCTGTTTCTCTGTTTCAATGTGTAAAAGGTGGCCATTAGAGATGATGAATTAAACATCTTGTGAGAAACAAATGCTTTCTTCCCATGCTCAAAACCTGTAATTTTCAATGAAAATTTCCATGCTTAGACATAGTTCAAGAAGCTTCTTGAATGTTTGACACTTTAGTTAATTTTAAATAAGAAATTTGAAAGGCATGGCATTGAAAATTAATTTCTTTCCCAGGGGAATGGTGCCAGTAAGAAATTTTAAAGTGACTGATTCTTCAGAAATCGTGTATGCTAAGGCATGAACCATTTTTTGAAAATAAAGACTGCTACTTTTAGCCTCTGTTTAAAAAATGCACAAAATCCCATTTTGCAAAACAAAAGGTTGTTGCTGACTATGGAGTATAACTAAATGCACTTTTTGATTAGATGTAAAATTTAAAACTACCAAATACATAAACCAAAATGTGCTAATGCTCTCTTAGTCCAGCCATGCTGACGGTTCATTTCATTTAAATATTCACCATCCATTGCTACAACAATGTAGTCATATTTCTGATTCCTGCCTGGCTTCTTCTTTTATTTCCAACAGCACCTGACTGAGAGAAGGCATGTTCTACTTCCCAATTGAATGTTTGTGAAAGCATAAGAATTTTGTAAAACAGGAATGTTAGCTTATCTCATCTAACACTGTAGGTGCAGTGAGAAGACCTGATTTTCCTACTGCACTGTGAAAGAATCATGCAAAGACTTTGCAATCCATCATTTTGCAATGCTATGAGTGACTACACAAGATGTGAAACACTGAGGAATTAGATCCACTGTGTATTTTCGCTAACAATAAAATGTGTTCTATTTAATTTAAGAAAGTGGATAGCAGGAGGCCATTTCCTGGTCAGGATATATCAAATATGCAACTTGTCATATGGCTGAAAGAGAATTTTATTACTGAAATTTTCTAGGATTTAAAAGGTTTTCCCTGTTGCACAAAAGTGAAGAGAGTAATTTTAATTTTCAATGTCTTGCTGAAGTAACATAAAGAAGTAATCATAAAAGCTCAGATGTGAATTAAAATGTAAGGAAAGTTAGAAAATTGGGTTAGCCAGAATTATGTAAATTTACTGTAAAATAGTACTGCTGTCTTGAAAAAACAGAATCTGGGCACATACTTGTTTTCATTTGTCTTCTAAACTGCTTGCAGTTATACATTATCTCATTACGTAACAACGACTTCAGAGGAATGGTTTCCATCACCAAAACTATATATTCATGTACTCAGCAGAATTTACTGATGATTATTCCTGGTTTACAAAGTCAATTGTCTCAAGGAATGTCAGACAGTTTACTTCATTATTGGCTCAAGATACTGTACACCAACTTCTACTTTAACCAAATCATGTTTATTTTTTAAGAGGCTTAAAACAGATACTGTAAGTCTGAATATATCATTATTAATGGAGGCAGTACAAAACAAATCTGTAAGATGGCCAGAGGACCTCTGTAAAACCTAGAAAGGTATGCTCTGTCCCTTTGACAAAACTAAGTGTGATGAAATGTACCTCAGTCCTAGGACACATCTATTGCTTAACTATAGGATACTGTTTCTGTGATGGGTTAACCTGTGATTTTTTTTTTGTGAATGTCAGTAGGATTCTGACCAAAACAAAAAAAAAAAAGTTCTTTTGGCTATGAGCAACATTATAATGCTGTGTTCTCCCATGCAACCCTACGTCTCTGGCTTCTTTGTGGCCAACTCAGTTAAGTGTTTTCTCTGCTGCAACTTAGGTACTAATCTGTGCCTTCTGTATGCAGTGAAATTTATTTCTGTCCTTCAGAGCCAGACCTGTTGTGACAGTAAATGCTCATCTTATTCTGAACCCCATGATAGTGAATCCAGACAATAAAACCTGTCAGCTCCCCAGCTCTCAGCTTTTGGTGGCCTGGTAAGTCCATGATTACTCAAAAAATATCCTTAACCTCTTTCTCAAATAACTTCTTGTTCCTTAATTTTATTATAACTCTTTGTTGAACATGTTCAAAGTTCAAAATGTTGAAACGTGCTCTGAGGACAACATAACCCCCCTATATATGGTTATTTTTTATATTTTCCAGTACTTCACAGATTGTCTAACTAATTGTGGTAGCTAAAAGTTGAGTCCTTTGATATACTGGGTCTCCTGCATAGGAGGATGCTTAGTGTCTCCCAGGGTCAAGCTGCAAAGTTGTATACAGTGTTTAGATGAATGAAGCATGAAACAGACAAAACCTCTAAACTCTGTGGACAAAATGTAACAGTGAAAGTGTTGCAGAACTGGTGGGCCCACCATTTTCTTTTGGAGAAAGACAGATCTTAGTCCTTTGTGGAAGAGAGGAGATATCTGGCTGGCCATCCTGAGAGAAGTTCACAGGATATTGTTTCTGGCTGTCTTTGGACAGAGGAAAGTTTCTTTTAGCACATCACACAGGACAATGTTTCAACTATATTTAAAAGAGAAACCCTTAACCACATTAGCAATTAAGTTTGAAAAGAAAAAAAAACAACATTAAAAACATTGGAGCTAATTAAAACAATTTAAGATCAGTTACAAGTATAAAATGCTTGCAGGGCAGTTGGAGGCTATCTAATAGCACATAACACCACATAAAGGCACGTTTACTGCGCAAGAAAAAAGTCACTTAGAAAGGACCCCAGGAACAGTTAACAAAAGAGGCTATTACAAATAAATAAGATACTGTTTAAAAGTGGAAATCATAACAAATGAGGAAACTAAAATCAAAACAGAGCATAAACACGTGCAAGCTGAATATAAAATGCTAGTAAGTCTTGCCAGGGAGACTGTGAGGAACAGATTTCTAAGACATAAAAACATTAGAAGCAGGAAGCCTGCCAGGACATGGGCTGGACAAAAACAATATTAAGGTGTAAAGGAGGACTCCAGAAGATAATATGACTGCAGAAATTTTGCACTGCTTTTAAACTGAAGATGGTCAGAGGATTTCCTCACATTGGAGAATTCTTTACTGGAAAGTAAAAATGAATTCTAAAAATCATCCCAAATGTAAGATTCAGCAAAAGAGTCTTTAGAGTAAATTGATAAATATGAGCTGTAAAACATAATCATGAGAAGCAGTTCATTTAAGAGCCATAAAGGAACTCAACTCTGATACACTTAAACCAATAAATATGTGGGCTTTCAATGCATCTGGGATGGGGTTGTCAAGAGATTTTCTCTCTTGCGCTGTTCTTTTACACTTTATGGGACTTCTCATACTTT
Source organism: Acanthiza pusilla (assembly GCA_036630365.1). Lineage (NCBI taxonomy): Eukaryota > Metazoa > Chordata > Aves > Passeriformes > Acanthizidae > Acanthiza > Acanthiza pusilla. The sequence continues at coordinate 33,094,013 of JAXCHO010000073.1, read as the reverse complement.
TCATCATGTTCCTCATTTCTACATCCAGTGTAGAAAATTGCCCATCTACAGAGCAATGCAGAAGGCACTTGGTGGAACTGTGCAATCCCAGAACTTTACAAAGCTTTGGCCTTTCTGGAATTTTTTGATTCAAGTACCTTTTGTTTTAACAGTTGATGTAAAAGAGAATTTGAAATATGAATACTTGGCTGAAGCATGTTCATTGATTCAAATGATGTTGTTTCACAACTCCAGGTTTTAAGACTTTTTAAAAAATGCTTAATGTCATAATGGAAGAGATTTTAGAACTGTAACAGTTACCAACAAAGTATTGAAAGAAAAAAGGTGATTTTTTGCACAAGAGGAAAAACATCTCTGTTAAAAAATATTCTTGCTTTGAGACATTGTCTAGAAAAGGAAGGAAGAAATGCATACTCCTTTAACATGTATTTTTCATTTCTCTGCTATAATAAGCCAGAAGATGTTGGGTTCATATCTACAAGAACTTCAATAGGAGCATAATTTAATTTCTGTCTGCTTTATTCTAAAATAGTGTTCCCTAAAGATTTAGTTCATGTTACGAAATGACTGAAGAGCAGCTGCTATTTTCCACACTGTAATACTTCTCCTTAGTTGATATAAGCTTGTATTGTACATATGAAAACTATTAGTAGGGAAACTCCAACAGGCAAAGAATTCCTCAGTCCCATGGGATAGATTTCTGTATCTCTTAGCCAGCTGTGCAACTTGTAAAAAAACTCTACTGACTGACACGGCAAAATTAGAGTGAAAGGAAACCTCCTACCAGAAAAGTTTCAGGAAGTGTGTGTGCATGAATAATGGGGATTATTGTACATTTCCAAGTATTAGGAAAATATTATTTCTGCCATGATATAAATTGCAAAGCTGAAGCAACAGAGGAAACATGTACAGAAAGCAATTTTTTTGCACAGCCCAAAGAGAATTGTCCTGAACTTCTAGAAACGTATAATTCATTCTCTGCTCTGTGTAGTGTGGCTATTTCTGAGTTCCCAAAACTAGCAAATCTGGAACAAATTCTGCAACTTTGAAACTATTAAAGAACATGGAAAAAGACATGTTTTTTCCCCTTAAATGTGAAAGATGCAGGTTAATATCTATAAAAAGAGGTAAATAAATCAAAGATTTTAATTTTTCAAAAGTTATTTCAACATCATGTGATTTATTATGTTCAAGATTGGGTTCTAGCTATTGGGAGGTCTAATTTATCGATATCTTGGTATTTTTATCACCATTTGAGGCCTGGTTATCTGCTAACTATGTTGTGGATTTTTTTCTTAAATTGCATCTGCAAAAGTTATTTACTCACTTCTCATTAATTTAAGGTTGTTAACTCCATTTTTTAGTGGAGCAAATAGTCAGAGGAGTTATTAGACTTAGCAGAAGTATTTAAGTGTCCAATCATGATAAAAAGTCAATTTGTAGAATATATTGTATAATATATTTTATATATATATTTGTATAGTTCTATTTTTGTGTTTGTAGAATTTATTTTTTATTTTTAAGTGCTTTACAGGTTTGGATGTCTGATTTGAGGTGTACCATGTAGGCTATCCACCTTCTGTAAACCCACTAAAACAAGAAGCAGACTGCCTAAAATTTATGATCTTCAAGTTCCTGCTATCAAAAATACTTTGAAAAAAGAATACTGTTCCTTTATCTCCAAATTTGTTACTGTGAAAGTAGTAATACAGTATTTATAATCTTGAGTCAGCTGGATTCAGTAAATGACACATTTCTACATACACCTGAAAAAAAGCTAAATACAAAATTCCTACCAAATATATAAAACCCCGAAATAATAATATTTCAGTCTTTGCTAGCTGTATAGGTTAGACTGTGTTTCTGCTTTTGCTCCTTTCTACTGCTAGTATTTTCTTTTCTCATTGACCTAATTTGAAAGGGGATGTGATTGGTGCCCCATGGATATGGACTACGGGCTGTTGTTGAGATGAATTTGCATGAGATTTTCCATAGGCTGTTGGCCAGCCTGACTCCATAGGTCGGACAGCAAAGCCATATGGCAGGAGTCACTGGATGGATAGCTCACTTCTCAGGGGCTGGTGAAAGGGAGGTAGGCGGGTGGTGTCGGTTGCTTCCAACACAGCTCGGTTGCTGTACAGGAGACCTTTGTGCCAGGTTTTAGCTTCAGCAGTGCGAGAGACATCCAAAGGGATGACACTTGACATGCCTAGCAGCCCTAGTGCTAGATAAGCCTGGACATGTGTTTTTGCTTAGCCATGAGATGCCTTCAGCATTTAAACTCTATGTTGGTCACTGGCTTAGACTCTGGCATAACAGAACCTAAAAGCAGGGCAAGTATTAGAGCATCATAATGTTTTGACTTCAAAGAGGAAACTGTTTAAAGGTTATTCATCAGTAGATGATAACAGCTTCTTCTCTTCTCCTGTGGAGGTTTGTGACCTTGCAGGTTGATTATCAACCTCACGTAGAGCGGAAGTCCGTAACATTAAAACTTACATTGCCTTTCTGCTAAGGCATTATCCATTACTTTCTCTCCATCTGCAAACCTGTGTGCTAAAGAAATTGTTAACAATGACAAAAGACATCTGGTAGGATCTGCTAATGCCTTACTTTTCACCTCCTGAAGTAAGTTTTCTATTTTATTCAGCTGCTAGAGTAGCCAGACCAAACTAAATTCTTCCTGGTACAAAGTGCACTCTAAAAAATACTATACATGGGTAATTAACTTTTCTGATTTTCTAACAATTATCCACTTCTGTTGATATCAGGTAATTTTGTTAGGCTTGACTTTCAAAGAGACTGCTCCCATCTGTGCCAAGAGTAGTTTTGAAGAAAGGAATATTTTCAAGGTTCTTGTTCTTGTAAAAATGTTTTCTGTCTACCTGAAAAGCATAAAATTATTTTAAACTAACTGCTTTGTTGTCCCCAGATTGTCAGGAAAAGCTAGTGTGCTCAGTTTTAAGGCTTTCCCTCTATTTTGTAACTACAGTCAAATACTATTCAAAGCATAGTCTCATAGTGATGACAGACACAGCAGAATAAATATGATGAGGGAATCTCTTCAGAGAGGCAAGATTGATAGCACATAAAAAGTTGATATGCTTTAGGATGATGTACTATTTCCCATTTGTTTCTTATCTGCTGGAGTTTTCTTCCTTTCATTGTTAATTGTGTTGTTTGGTTGGTTGCTACTACAAGCAAGCTCAAAAGCTCAGCTATTTTATTTCTTAGTGTGCCTAGGAGTCAGATCTCAAATCTCCATAAATCCTTTAGACTCCTGTCCTCTTTTGTGGTCTGTCTTTCTCTCTGCTTTTCTTTTTCTTGAAGCTAAAACATCCCTCAACATCTCCGCAGCATCTTCTTGTTGAAGCAATGAGCATACCTAAATTCATCTAGGTTTGCAATTGAAATCTTTGATGTCTTTAGAACTGTTTCTGAACTAAATAATAAAATCACAAATGTGTGGCAGAATTCTGCTAAAACCATAGTCTTGCCTCTTGTGTGGCCAGGGTGTCGGAGATTATCCACTCCAAATTTTTCTTTTTTGCTCTGCCATTCCATTTTTTACATGCTCTGCCTGGAATGGAAGGAGTAAATCTTGACTCTTACAGTAATATTTAAGAACATGACTTCAGTTATCAAATATGTATGATGAATTATTCTGTTCATTGCAGTAAATAAAGCATACACTGAAATTGTTCTGTTTAACAAGTAAAGCATTCCAAGCTGCATTTTTGAACTCAACCTTTTTTCAAATATGATAGGGCAAAATTTATGCGAGTGCTCCAAAGCAACATAACTGAGTTTAATACAATGACAGCTCTTGAGTTTACATTTGAGAAAATATACTCTTGTACTCTGACATGTGAGACTGGCCTGTGAAACCCAGTGTTGAAATCGCATTTATGCAATTACAGAAGATTTCCTGATTTTTATTGTTTTGTCCTTGTGCATTCAGAAATAATTGGTTCTTCATGTGTTAACTCATAATTGTAAAGAAGTAGGAATATGAAAAAACTTGCAATTTCTGCATAGAATAGAATGTCATTTGAAGGCAACAGTTTAGTAGAGATTAACAGCATAATGCCATTTTTTTTCCTCAAGAAATAATGGCTTTTCTTTTTCAAGAAAATAATTTTTCATTAAGGTCATGAGAATGACACGTATCCCAGATGTGGCAGTTTCATTACATCTGTCAGAGGAATCAAACATGCAATTAGAATGTAATTACAGGTTGTTTCAAAGGTTATGTTAGGGGTTTGTATCCACTGCATGGGGACATTAGTGTACAGTATAACAGCAGTTAGGAGATCAAGATCAGTGGATAATGCAAATATTTTTTTATTTAACTGAAGTTGATTTTAGTGCTGACCTACAATCTATCGTCCATATACAAACCAAAACATTTTATGGAGCCGTGAAAATTTTCTTTAAGCATGACTGGTAACCAGGGACACTCACAAGAATCTTTCACCTGAGCAATATTGTTTCATTATCAAATCAAGGACATCTTTCCAGTATAAGATTCTTGGTTTGCCCCTTGTCAGGGAAGTACACCCTGCTGATTGCATCAATAGGCATAACTGATCCTATTCCTTATGCCATCCGGAGTAATTTGTGAAAATTTTTTCAAAATGCGATTCAGTTAAAGATTTATAAAACTTGCATAGATTCCTTACAAAGTGAAACTTTTTATAATCATTACTCTTTGTGGTTTTTTTAAGTAATTTTTTGTAAGTTAAAAATTCTGATTAGAAGGTATCAGCCAATACAACTATAAAAGACTTCTCCTGTCAGTTGTTGCGTATAACTGCAAATCTTTTGCCAGTCTCATAGAGAAATGGAGATAAATATTTCCTATGAGAAGGGACTCACCTATGGCTGAGGTGATGTTTGTATAATAGTTATAATTGTGATGTGAATATTTCTAGGCTCAAAAGAGCTTGCTATACATTCTGAATAGACAAATAAAAAAAATAATATAGTGTGTTGCTTTTTGTAGAATTGTAGCATTGCTTTAGCATACTAAATAAAGAACACGAATCACCAGTTTCTCTATGCTGTGATTTAGGTCATATAAGTGCCACTTTCTGCAAAACTTAGCAAATTAAATGCAATACAATTTGGTTAGTCTAATGCCACAAAAATCGAACAATTTTGGAATTGAACATGTTTGGAATTAATTATAGCCTCCTGAAATAAGGAAAATCTTACAGTAATGCCAGTGGAACACGTTGGTATACTGAGTGTTTTAATTTGCTAGAAAACAGCTTGAACGTTGACTACATGCTCTAAGATTTTTGTGATTTGACCATGATGAACCAGACAGGATTTCTGCTGAAATGAACCTCAGCATGAAGAGCCCAGCTTTGGCAATAATATTAGAAGGTTCATCTCCATAGGGTCTCTCAAGAACTACCGGGAACAGAGAATCTTCTCCATACCCTTGCCAGGAAGTATTCAGAGACTCTTCTGTGATTATTAGTGAAGCCTAGGAGACTTGCTGTCTTAGGGAATATCATAGGTAGCTAGACACAGATCTCAATTAACATCTTTTTAAGAAAATGAAAATAAAACTTAAGAGATATGACTGGGGAATGGCTGATTCCTAGGTCACTCCAGTTTTGCTAATAATTAATTACTTCTGCTTTTTTTGTATGTAGCTTTACTGTGAGAGTCTGTGCAGATTTTGAAGGTCAAAGTATTTCAGATGAGATAGGTAAGAAATATTTTCTATTCCTATAATTTACTCTGGCCTGCTTCATTTCAGATGTATTTTTTTCCTACACTTGGAAAGACAATAGGAGTGACATCCTCCTAAGGCAAGAAAATGCAGTTAAAAAAAAAAAAGGTTGTATGTATATATATATATATGTAACACAAACCTTTTATTACTCACTCAAAGTATATTTGTTTCAGATTAAGTCATTTTCTAAATAAAACCAGGAATGTACCTTGTCAGAGAATGTTCTGTTTTGGAAAAAAAAATTAAAGAGACAGAAGTCCTGCACATATATGATCTGTCAAGGAAATCAGCTTAAATTACACATCCTTCATACTTCGGATCAAAAACTAGTAGGCTTTTAAACAGATGAACACTTAAAGCATTGATTAGTTTTTCTTTGAAGACTTGTTTAGATTAATTAATTATAATACATAATGAATTCTTTACTATTTTCTTTCTTTTAAATCCATAACTAATTTATTTATTTGTATCCCTTAGTGCTGAAAGGTGAATTGCAATTAGACTCATTGAAACAGAAAGGAGCTGTTAAGAGGACCCTCTTCTTTGATTACCATCAGTCACATCATTACTTCTCCATTGTGATAGAAAGACAGAAACAACTCCATTGCCAGGACTTCCTTGTTTATCTCAGAGTAAGTTGTTTAAAATATTTTGGACCATTATCATCATTAGAGTAGTACCAGTGATTTAAAGATAATAATAAAAAAGGAGCCACTGGAAAAGGAAGAATAATTTCCAAAATTACAGAAACGGGATATAAGATAGATTTCTTCTGCATGTTCAGTATGTCCAGAGCATACTGGTACCTTAAAAAAAGTCCTTATGTAAATCTTTGGCTCATCATTTGTCAATATAAGTATAAAAGAAAGACTTCTTCTGAAGAGTGTAGAGTTTCTCTGTGTAAAAATACATTCATTTCATGGTCTTCTAGAGATTCTAATCAAATACGGTGTCAAATAATGCAAGACTGCTTTCCCTTTTTGGTTTCCCTTTACTTTTTTAGTATTCACAGTGCATTAATAAATGAATCATGTTAAATATCATGCCAATTCAGGTTCAAAAGATATTTTAAAGGAGCCTTAGCAGAAATATTGGCCTAAAATTCATAAATTTTAAGAACTTCTTTAAGGATATTTTAAAATGTTTTTAGAAAAATTAAGACTCTGGAGTTGAAGTTGTAAAGGAGAAAGGGTCAACACTTGCTCACTTGCAGGTGGAGTTACCTCATGCAAATGAAGTAGATTCCAAGACTGATTCAAGAAATGCAGTAGGGGGTGAAATGGAGAAGCACTGTATAAGGACATACCTAGACAATGAAGGTGGTTGAGTTTTACCATTGCTAATTCTTATAAATTCTTGGTTATGGTACAAGCCAGCAGTATTACCTCCACAAATCCACACATGCCCTATCTCCATTTCAAAAGGAAGGGGGTCAGTAGCTGGTAGGAGTTGGTTTTGTATGTCTCTCTTAAACAGCTTCGTTTTAAGCTAATGCTTTGAAAAATTTCTGAGTCTGCTCAGCTCAACCAGCTTCTACCAGATGTGGGCCTGTGGAGGCAATGTGTTCTGGGCATTCCAATTACTGATGAGTCACTTTTCTTTCCAAATGACACCACATGCAGCCAGAATTTGGCCAGCAGCTGTCAAAGAACAATGTCTTTGCCTTCAATAAAGAGCACATCTTTACCTTCAGAAATCTGAATCTGTTGTCATACCATACTAACTGAAATAATCATATTAAACCATTGGTTTTTATTATGTGATTGTCACTCACAGGATGAAACAGAATTTAGAGATAAGTTATCTCCCATCAATATAAACTTCAATTATAGTTTGGATGAGTCCAGTTTTGAAGATAGTTTGACGGTGAAGCCAATACTGAACTATTACCAGAAAAACTCATTAGCAGAGCAGGTATGTATTTCGCATGCCACATTCTCTGTATATAAACATGAAAGCATTTACAAATATTATGTGTGTCATCTTCCTTAAAAGAAAATATCACGGCCAGAAATTAAACAACAGGGATTTAATTAATTCAAAATGTAGATTGAATATAAATGTAGAACCAACAGACCTTTCAAGTATTTCCAAAACTTTCTTGTGCTTGTAGTTTTGATTGCATTCTAGAATATGTAAGCTAAGTTTGTGTGGGAAAGGGCCTGAAGATTATATTGTTCTGCTAAGGACATGTTTGACCATCTAAATAGTCTCCAACTGCCATGTGAAAAAGAGCTTACAGAAACGGCAAGATGTAATTCACTAAGGCAGTGCTAGTGGTATTTAAGACACTTAGGTTAGAGATACTTCATGAAGTTATTTGGACTCCAAGGCATGTACTAACTGTATTGTCATTTTTTTACTGTGCAATAATACAGGCTTACATTCTGGTTGACTGTGGGGAGGACAACTTATGTATTCCTGACTTGCAACTTTCCGCTATGCCGTAAGTTAAATAAAATAAATTATGCTGTATTTAAGAGAGTCCAAACACTGCTAACTGTTGCAATAGAATGAAGTATGTAGAACACAGTTCTGTTGATTACTATAGCTAATCATCCTTACATGATTTCCAGAATCCATTTCATCTATAAAACTAAGACATGGAGAAATACACACTTGCAATCTATATTCATGATGTTCAATTGTTATCACAGAAAACAGAGTTTGCAGGTGTTTGTTAGGAGTGGTCCTAGTTCTCTGAAAACCAAGAGATAATACAAATTGCTGTTCATAGGAGGTTTCAAGTTTTCTAATTTTGGTGTGCCAGTGACTTTGAACTTGGATGCAATTCTCCTGAACTCAATATACAGTGAAGTAAATTAATCTCAAAATTAAAAAAAAAACAACAAAAAAACAACATGGCAACAATTTTTCCTGTGGAGGGAGAAATATGCCAAGCCGGACAAGTGGGGAATATCTGACAGTTAACTGGCTCTGTGCCATAGAGTCAGAATCAGTCCATAGCTGTGAGACAATAGGGCACAGTGCCACTGCAGGTCTCAGGAGAATTTCTGACATTGTTTGTTTTACCATGGGCATGAGGAGAATACTACCACCTTTTTGTCCTTCAGAAAATGATGCTGATGAGACCCCGTGGCAAGTATTTCCCCCACTAAATTCTTCTTGCTGTTTAGAAAGTAGTCAGGCTTTGAAATTTTATACCAGTAACTTTCAAGTTCTGTGGTAGTCCACTTAGCCCATGGTGGTGTTTTCTCTTGACATCTTTTCTACCCAGGAGCTGGTATACTTTTTCATGGGGTCATTTTTTTATGGAAAATGTTTTATTTTGTGTTCACAGAGTACTTTCCAGAACAGGTGCTTGAGGGCAAAATGTCCTTCTGCTTTATTCATATGTAAATCCTAATTGTGCATGTTGTAACTCCTGACAAGTAATATATTCTGTACAGAGATACAGATCAGCTAATAATTGGAGAAGAAAACTGTGTCATGCTCATAATAAATCCAAGGAATGATGGGGAAGGAGCCTATGAAGCTGAGCTACATATAAAGATTCCACCTGAAGCAGATTACACTGGGGTTGAACGCAACAACAAGGTAAAGGAAAATCAAAATGTTAGCGATAATGAAGCAGGCAACTGAGAGCAAGGATAATCTCTATAGGCTGTACCAGCTGAAAGGAGCACATAAAAAGGTTCTTTTCAGGAAGGGAGATTCCATCAACTCTCAGCTATCCTTGCTTGCAAAGCCCAGGGTAAAGATTAGTCATGTCCCTAAAAGATGGGAAGGACAGGACCATTCTGTTCAGACCCAGCACAGGTTCAGTTCCTTCCTGTTAACTTACTTATAATAGTACACAAGTAGTGTCACATTTTTCCTAGGAATAGAGGTATTCACATCATTCAGATTTTGAACCAGTAAACACTACCAGTAGCAGAAAGTAATACTGCCAAATTCCCTGCGTGCTTCCAACTTGGGATCCCATGGTACCAGCTCCCAGTCAATGAGCCCTGCTGACCCCCAGATACTTGGACACTGCTGTCTCCTCTCACAGCACACCAGTGCTTTACCATTATTAAGGGTGTCCCAGTCTCCAGTATCCTAAACAGTTGGATATTGACTGCAGTATAAACTTGACAAAGTTGTTTTCCCTTGTCATTGTTCTTTTATGTTATGAATGGGCCAAAAATGCAATTACAATGTAAAATGTGCAAGTGTTCACAGAAGGTCTAATGTTGACTGAAGCCCTGCTGAGCTGTACTGAACATGCAGTGTTTTTCCTTTTTGGGTCTGTTTGTTTTTTAAGAGCTAAGATGAAACATTATCCTGCAAACAAGCAGAGTGTTCATGTATTCTCTGTTGGACAGCAAGTCTGAATTGCCTCATCTGCACATAAATCTCCCAAGCTGTTGCAACATGAGCCTGCTTTTTTCTGTTAGTTCCTGGAATGTTCAAAAGGGCCTCAAGGGTGAGAGTGGGAGAAAGCAAGTTAATTTCCTTTCTAAAGGCAAATGTTTTTAAGGAAGCTGAAAGTAACTTGCAAGGTATTTCCTTATTCTCCTTCTGTCAGTGACTTTATTAATGGACTTCTAACCTAGTTTGAAAAAAAATTACAAGAATTACAAGAAGTAATCATTCCATCAAAGATGATGGAAATTCTCTGCAACCTCACATCTCAGAGGCATATCTTAAAGACACCAGCCTTTTTCTATTGCCTGTGCCATTTGTTCTCTTAGCAAAGCCGCTGGTTTTTTGGACTGTAGTCTACAAAAAAGTTCTCTTTAATATACTACACATGGTTACCTTTCTCCTTCATTCCTCTGCAGAAATCATTCACTGTTCTTTTGGACATTACCAAAGTGTCAGAGGAGGCATTTACTCCAAAACCCACAGCGCATATTAGCACACATTTATCATTTGAAGGACCTGGGGTGGGGATGGGCAAGAGGCTGGACATGGGTCTGGACTCATGGCCCAGAAAGTCAGATGTGTCCTGGGCTGAATCAGGCCTTCCAGTACCTGAAGAGAGCCTAAAAGAAAAACAGAGAAGGACTTCTTACACATCACATTGTGACAGGACAAGGGAGAATGAATTCAAACTGAAAGAGACCAGGTTTAGGTTAGATATTAAGAAAATTTCTTGGCTGTGAAGATGGTGACACACTGGAACAGGTTGTCCAGGGAAGCTGTGGATGCCCCATTCCTGGTAGTGTTTAAGGCCTGGTTGGATGGAGCAACCTGGTCTAGTGGAAGGTGTCCCTGCCCACAACAGGGGCATTGGAACGAGATGATCTTTGAGGTCCCTTCCAATCCAAACTATTCTATGATTTAGACCAGAGAGAAATCATTCAGGGCTTTTTATAATTTTAGGAAAAATTGAATTTTATAGTGCCAACATAATAGACTTATGGAGAAAGGAAGGAAAAAAATATGGGAGATTCTGGTGCTTGGGGAGAATAAAGAGAAGCTGGAATGGGTTGGGAAGGAGTTTTAAATTAAGAATACATTTTCTTACGAAGGCAAAATTTAAAAAACCCAGGAAACATAATACAACTTCTTCATTCTCTTCAGATTTTGTGGAAGATAGAATACCTTTCTGACAAATCCAATTCTGAAATTCTGAATCACTGTTGATTTATAAAAAAAATCTTCCTTTTGCCCACATTTACTTAGTTCACTCCCATACATAATTTATTTCATAGTCTCTTTCTTTTCACACTTACTCCATTCAAAAAGATGTCATCATGTTCTTTCTTAGAAGGATCAAAACATTAGTCTTACTTTCTGCATAATTTTTAGTGTCTTTCTTTCTGCATTGGAAGGACCATTTTTACAAGGATTACAAATGGCACTGAAAGCAAGTTTATTCTTTCCATTGTTTTTAAATGGTAAATGTATATTTCTTAAAACTATGTTTTTTACAATATGGTTCCATTATGTAAATTATGGTTCCATTAAGTAAATAAAAAAATTAATTTCTAAGTGCATTTGGAAAATAAATTTATATTGTAAATTTCTCCTACAATTTTATAAATGTAAATAATGCTGTTACCATGATGACCAAATTCTTAGGAGTCATAGTATTAATGAGTATAAATGAGAGGGACTCAGTTCATTCAACTTTCAGGGCTTTGGGAAAATAGAGCAATTTGAACTGACAATATAACAGAAGAAATTATCACATTGGATGCAGTAAACACTGAGGTATATGGAAGAAAGGTCTCTAGGTCTGCAGGCACTTTTTGAGGCACGGACTACAGATGAAAATTACAGGTTTCATGTCACTTGCAGAGGAATCAGCATTTCAATTCCTAATTTTGTGTTTGTATTGTATCCTGCCAGTGGGACATCTGTGACTGCTACTGAAAAATACTTAATTTAATACAGAACAGTTTTAGCAGGCAGGTGTATTTGTGGTAGAGCCTGTTGTAATCATGTTCTTAAAGCTCTGCCTCCAGGATTGCATTTACTCTTGGTTGTATCTGTGTTTACAGTCCTCTGTGTAGCTGTTTTTCTCCAAATTGCAGAATTCCTTACATTAAGGTAGAGATAAGATTCCCCTCAGAGCCAACAAAACAGGTAGGCTGAGACCAGAATAAATGAAATATAATCAGCTGAATAAATCACTTGATACATTTTCTGATGGAACTAAGAAATCTGTAGAATCAAATCATTCAATTACGCTCTCATAATTTCAAAGTAACTCATAGAGGATATTTCTCTTCGTTATTGTGGGGCTATTCTGGATTTAGTCTGTCTAATAGAGAAACACACATTTAGTGCTTAATAGAGAAACTCAGTAAGTGTCTACTGTCCAGCCCTGCTTTTTTTTCTTTATTTCATTTTAACAATGTATTGTGTTACTCTGTATCTTTTGAATTGCACTTGGAAGCTGTTGAAGTCAAAAACTTAACTGAAAATTCACTTGCCTTCTACTTCCTCCCTTCAGCTTTATGCAACAGTATTTGACTGCCTCACTTGGCATTATCTTCTTCTCTCAGACCGGATTCTGTAGAATATTGCATACAGACTGTGTAACTGCATAAAAAACGAACAGCATTTTGCAGAAATGGGATCATATGCAAGTGGAGAGGCAGGTGAATGTGTGTGATCTTAAAGTTTGAGGTCAAGGACGTGATTTTGGAGCTTCGTTGATTCCTGCAGATGCTGACACTTCCTCCAGTCAAAAGCTGATGATTGAAATAGAATGACTAAAAATGAAATCAAGTGTGGTTTTTATCAGTTGCATTGTGGAAACACTTAGGTCCAGAGGCCAGGTAAATAAGAAAATTGCCACCTCTTCACTAATTACTGACTTGCAATAACTGTTCATATGCAGTAGGTGTGAATTTACTGAAATTAGCTGCTATGAAGGAAGCATAACCACATTATATTACCTCGTATTTCCAGCAGTAGATCCAGAGACAGTATATACTGCTTTATGGTACATTCTTACACTGCAATAGTCACTAGCATGACTGTGTGTTTGAACCCCCAGCCTGAGTGCTGTGCACCAATCCTTTGCTCCATGATAGAGTTGCCCATATTGAATAGCTCAATCCTGCCTTAGTAGCAAAAGCTGGGACCCAGATTCTTATGGGATAGTTAGTAGAAGTAAATCAGGCAAAGATAAAGTGCTAACAGGTATTTGTTACCCACCAAAAACATTATGTATTTTGGCAGAACTGCCCCTGCTCAGGCTGGAAAGTGCAGAGTGGAGCAGATCACATCCAGATATGTATTGCAATAGATAAACTCTGACCATTTCCCCTATGCCTTTCTGAACTAAAGCATGGCACTCTCTTAAAATAAGAAAAAGACCTGAAACATCCTTGTCTTACATGAAAATTCTTAGACTAAGTACATTGTGGCTGTCTAGATGAGAGGTGATTTGAGCCTGGTGAAGACAAAGACTAGTTCTTCATACATCAGCTAGATGCATACAGTGACTAAAAAGTGGTACCTAATCCGTTCCCTTTTCCTCAGAAAATAAAATTGGAAGGTGATGGTAAAGGAAAGAGGAAGTGTTTTACTCACCAGCCTGCTGTGCTTAACTATTCTGACATCAATTAATAATTCATCACTACAACCACGAAAGAGTTTCAAGTTGGTAGACTGCCCGGACTTCTTAAAGCATCCAATCGCTTTCCAGTTAAAATGCATCCTGGGAAGACACATGCTAATTGTTGGGGTTTTACTTCTGCTCAAGGCTGCCAAAAAGATCATGTATTGCTACAGAAATATAAATTGCTACCAGTGTCAGGTGGAAGGGCTTTGTGGCAAACCCTTACACCTGACTGAGTTAATGTGAATGCACTGATACTGACCATATTAGCTGTACAGGTCTCAGCTCTTGCTTTCTTCCTACCTGGTTTTAATTTTCCTGCTTCGTACTTAACCATCTCAAAAAGGTGATCAGTGCAAAAACAAAGGCAGTAAATCTCATTGTTGAAGAAATTCTACCACAGTTGACCCTTTGTCACATCTTTATACTGCAGAAATTAGTTTTTGTGATGCTGGTCATATAAATTCTGTACCATTAATCATTTTCAGTGTAGGAATATAGCCTCCAAATTGCAGAAGAATTACTTGCAAAATTCCACTATTTTCTCAGCCTTTGAGGGACAAAAAAAATTATGATAAGGGCTGATTTACTCTGTGCTGGTCTATGATGCAGCATTTTCAAAGAAACTGCCAAATATCTAATATGACTGAGTATTTGTTTCTTACTTTTAGCCCTCAGTTTCAGCCCCCTTCCCCCAACAAAAGCAAAACTATAAACCCACACATCAAGATCAAATGGACAATTTTTCAGACAGGTTTGATTTCAGCTGTGTTAACACCCTCTTTTCTCCCATGTGTTGTTTCCCACCTCTAATTAACTGGCTGGAAAGAGTGTAAAAATCCTTCCCTCCCAGCCCTAGAGAGGTTTGGGAAGGCTATTAGTGCACTGGACATGCTGTGTAACAAACTTTGTTTCCTTCTAGCGAACTGTAAAAATGTCAGTGTACAGTGAGGTGTGTGCTGAGGGCATGCTTCACATGGGCTCTGTTTAGGACATGCCCTGTCTTTTAATCTCAGGAAAAACTGAGGACAGCATGTCCATGCTGGCTTTTACAGATAGGGCAAATTGGTTCGGAGACTTCCCAGGACTTTTTATATAAAGAGCATGAACTTGTTCACACTGCTTCACCTGTGAGAATCACAAATGAGCAGAAGGGCAATGCAACTTGCTGCATCCTGCTTTTACAAAGCTGGTTTGCTTCTGCACATATGTGGAAATGCCTTCAATTACTGAAGATGTCAGAGAGAAAAACAGAAAAAAAAACCCAACACATTTTATTGCTTTGTCTTATTCTGTACCTTCTAACCTGCAGTATTTTATAGCTGTTCCTCCTCTTACACAGTTTGTTTTTTTACAGATGATATTACTAATGATAAAGATTGCTATAAACAATAAAAACCTTTGTATCTGGTAATGTGAAAGCCCATCTCCTTTAATGCTAATTTATAAACACACAAAACAGTTTCTATTTTTACAGAAATATTTAATGTTCTCAGTATTTAACTATAGATTGTTAAATAAAGATCTAGAATTGATCCATAATCAAGTTTTGCCAATGCAAGGAATTCATTATAGAGGCTTCTGGTGACGGATAAAACAACCGTTCTAATCAGTGTGAGACCTATTCTCCTGTCCTGGCTTTGCCTACTCTTTTTTTTTCTCTGTTGAGTCCTTATGGCTATAGGAATGATTCACAACAACAAATCTGTATGGTAAAACTAGACATAGAGTGATCTCATCATGATTCTTAAGGTAGTGGGAAACTGTCCTGTTTGTTTTTCCCTGGCATCAGTTTTCCCCCGTTGTCTGACAATAACCAAGTAAATGTTTTGATAGTGCACTGAGCAGGTGTCCAAAATCAAAAGAAAGGTCACAGTCAAAAAGGCATCGCTTTCCCAACTAGATACATTTCACTGTGATCTCTGACCTCTATATTGGTGTCCTTTTGTTGCAGGCACTGCGTGTATTGAGCTGTGATTACAAGATGGAAAATGAAACTAGAATGGTGGTTTGTGATCTTGGGAACCCCATGGTGGCTGGCGCAAATGTAAGGGAAAACCAGATGCATTCACTGATTTTTATCTAATTTAAAGGGGAGCAAATGGAAATTTACTCAATTACCAGAATGTGTCCCAATAAGCAGCACATAAACCAAATTATTTACCTGGACAAGAACTTGTTGGTATAATAAGAGGCAGAACTGTGCTTCTGAAAAATTAACAATTTGTTTTTCTAAAAGATTAATTATGCTAGAACTTGGGTTTTATGTCACTTAAAGGAAGTGAGAGTGACTCAATATATCACAGAAGTTGCAGTAGTATAATGAGGATTCCAATCCATAATGCGATGTTTTTATTTCTTCCTTTTAGTATTCCCTCTGCTTAAAATATAGATATACAGATATATGTATGGTAAATGACAACTTCTTCAGCCTGATTCTTATCTTGAGTGCATAAGGGTTGTCTTATCAGTTTATATCACAATTTATATCCAGGAAGATGTGGTTGAAATGAAGTTTTGCTTTAAGATATTATTGCAATTCTGAAGATTTTCCTAAGGCAGTCTCTCATATATCATACTGCACATTAGATGGGATGATGGTAGCCTTGTTTCTGGACAAAAGCAGAACTGAATTAATAACTGATGATGAACACTAGATAAGGATTAAAAATAGGTTTGGAGATAAAAAGCTCCACAATTGTTCCTATTTCATGACAGAACAGTCCAGGAAATCCCAGAAGTGTTAAATCCAGGAATGTTCAGCCATGGATGCTCTTGCAGAGGAATTTAGTGTTTCTCATAAATTCAAAAGTGCTATAAATATTTAATTAAAAGAAAATTATCCAAACATTGATACCTAGATAAAAAACTGTCCTAATAAAAAGACAAATTTCAAGTCAAGGCAAATAATTTCTTGTATTGAGAAAACAGCAATTTTACTTACCTGCTTAGTAGTTTCCTAGTTAGTCTCAAGGCAGAAGCAAATTCTCAAGATACAGACAGAAGTGGACAAGAATCTTGTGGGTGATTGGGATGCTGTGGAGGGGAGCCGGAGAGAATAAAACCCCTTGGGTTTGGAAGAGAAAAGGAAGACTAAACACAAGAGACACTGACTTCTAAGCCAAGGAGAAAATCTTCTCAGTTTGCATATTTTCATAAGCATAAGTAATAGAAAGGTCTGAGTGTGGAGGTGTCTCACGTTCTTCCCTTTGAATCCAAAGCCCTGTTTCCACATCATCCTTGACCCAAAATGCTAGCCGTGTGAAGACTTCAGGAATGCCATTTGGTGCCCCCTAAAGCAGTACTACTCTCACCTGTCTCCTTATTAATTTTCACAGCATAACTAATCCTTCTTTTCTTCAGAACCAATTCTAGCACTGCCATAAGTGCCATTAGTAGATATCCTTAAGCAAACTACTCCACCGAGACTTAAAAGTAGCAGAATAAAACAACAGGGTTCATAATATATTTAAGGATTCTCTAGTTTATAACAAAATAATCTAACCCTTTAAATTTCAGGCAGATGGCAAATTTAAATTACAAAGCCAGATGGCAAAATTGTTTGATTAGAGTGAGTGAAATCTTAAATCCTAAGTTTCTCTTTGAAGCCAGCTCTTCTGGAGGCTCAGTAAAGGTGAAAGGACTTGTGTTTTTTCGTTCCAAACATATTTATGATGGCAAATGTACTTTCAAAAGCAAAATACCAGCCCTTTGTACAAATTGCATAAATCTCACAAGGTTGCTCTGATCCATATCCAGTTTTGCAAAACAATTCCACTCTGGCAGGAGATCAGTTATTCTCAAAATACTCAGTCAGAAAGGGACTCTTTGTGGAAGTTGTGAGTGGGAAGTAAGGGTTAGGTCAAAATTGAACATTCCTAAAACTCTTAACTGTTGAGTCACCTTGATGACTTTCCAGTACCCTGAAATCCCCCAATTCCTGAGCTCTTAAATATCAGCTTCTGAGTATGAGGGTTATGTCAGGATTTTGTAATATAACCCATGGGATATTACTGCAGCAGACTACAGGGTTGTCTGACACTTCACATCTTCAAAACACATTATTGTCTTCTGTATCCTTAAAATTGTTTGCTGGCCACAAAAAAATACATAACCTTTTTGCTACTATCTTTGAAGTTAAAGAAAAAAAACAGTAAAAAAGAAGATAAAAAGACGTGGTAAGGAAAACCTCCATGCCACATGGAGCAGAATGCAAACTAAATGTCCGATAGCATCCCACTGGCAAAGATTGTTCAACATACTTTTTCATGACGCTGTAATGGATCAGACTGAAGAGCTTCCTAAAGCCTGTTCAGTGGCGTCCGTGAGTGAGATGTAGGTTTTATTAAAAATAATGGTAGAAAAATTTGGAAGTTAATAAAATTAGTAGAAATAAGGATAGAAGACCGAAGGCTTGGAAGATCTTGCCTATTTCTTGGTAAGTACCAAACTGATTCTTCAAGAGCGCCAGGTTTTATCTTTCTTAGGCACTGCAAGACACTTTAAAAAAAGCTATGCCTCCGTCTTCCAGCATACTCCTAAATCCTGTAAAACATAGTAGATTAAAACTTACCAATAATAGCAGAAATGCCATGAATTTCAAAGATAGTGATGTTACAAACATGAAAATAATGTAATTTTAATGAAGCTAACTTCAATTGGGAAATTTTAAGTAAAATTAAACTACTCTGATAAAATTTATATCCTGCTAAAATAAGGAGCTTGAGTGATTGCTAAGTTACAATTTCAAGCAAGTTAAACTCCTTTGGCTTCACTGGGTTTTCAGCAAGGGCATGTGAGCATCTTTGCCCCATTATTAGTAGCAGTGTCAAGGGTGACTTGACATTAACGAAGTCATACAACTATACAAAGACAACATCTGCAACTTATTAGAGCTGTACAGTAGGAGTGTGTTTCACTATTAAATAGGGGATTGAGCCTCAGGGGTGTAATAGATCATCAAAACTGCAGTTCATGTCTGCTCTGCCAGATGAAAATTTTATCTTTGGTTCATCAAATCCTTTTTCTGCTATAAGTGGAACCAAATTTATTTAGACTGGTTAGTAAAAACAGTAAGAGAAATGGTGAATTGAGTATTTGGAAATTTTTGTCTAAAAGACTAAAGAAAGTCGTACTTTTAAAGGCGAATGGAATATCAATGCAGTTGTTAATATCATCTCTAAAAAGTGACCTTTACAAGAGCTTACATCGCTATTCCTAATCACCTGTTCAATTTAATGAGCAGTGTCTTTCAATCTGGAAGATGTGACTTCCAAAAGGAGAGATCAGCTGTAACTATGATATTAAGATAGATAATCAGAATTCAAAGATTTGAACATGCCATTCCATTTATTATGACAATATTGCTTCAGCATGGACCAGCTGAAAGTACTTGAAACATGTTAGGGAAATCTTGTTCTGGAGATGGATTGTGTTGCACCACTGCAAGTGAAGAAGGAGAATTGAATGAAAAAGACTGGTGGGAAAAAGGCATTGCTTAAACATATGCAATTACATCCATGGAGGAAAATTCCTCCTCTTCAGTGATGTTGAATGTAAGTCCCAAACATGTGTCCTATCCTGCTGACAAGGTCTTCTCAAATATTCTAAGGAAATTATGCCAAGCAGACAACTTTTTTTTTCCTTCCCCCCGCCCCTGTAATCTACTTAGATATTGGCAGAAATTAGGGAATTATGTCCTCATTTCCTAATGCCTTTTGGTTAATTTCTCAGGAAGATTGTTTCTCCACATGGAGAATATGTCTATGTGTAACCATCCTTTTTAAAAAAACGAAAGCCCAATGTGCATGTTATCCTGCAAAAAATTCTACCATCAGGCCAGATGGAAGGTAAGAGGGGGAGTGAGAAGTTGTAGGAATTGCAAAATTCACATTTCAGAAATTACCTAATTTAAAATGTGCAGTTGAAACAATTAAAAACAATAATTTAAAATTGCAGTAGACTTCTATTAATTTAACATTGAGGGCAGACCACCTGCCGCTTACACACTGGGGCTGTAAATATGTCAAATAAGAGGCTTACAGAGACTACACCACAGACTATTCCATATCCCTTCTCTAGTTAGCGCTTCTCTCTTCTGAATTAACTTGTTCTGCTTATCCCTGCTCTTCTTGCAAAGCAAATGGAAATTGTCAAAGGGAGGAAGCCAGGTCAGCATTAATGCAAGGGAGCACCAGTGGAAGCACTTACCTCCTTCGGTTTTGGGAACTGTGTGTTTTACTATCTCCTCTGGTCACTTACTCCAAGCTGTGGCAAACTGGACTGCGAATATAACTTTGAAGCTGTTATTCCTCTTAACAGAGCTGCAGTGGAAAGAAAGAATCAAACTAAAAGTAAATTAAAACTGCTTCTAATTTAGCTTCAGGTGCTCAGTGAGCCCCACTCCACGTAAAGCATGCAGTGCAGAGCTCACAGGTGCAGAGACAATGCAGGGACCAGGAAGCCTTGCAGACCTGGACAAAGGCGTGCATGGACGGAGGCAGGGATGAGAGCTGCCAGACAACTATTATTTTCTTTTGGCTTGGCAAAGCAAAGCAAAGACTGTCTGGATGAAGAAGGGCCCTCCGCTGTGTTCTTGGGAGTGTGCTTCTCTATTCCTCTGATCTTTCCTCTGTCCAGCCAAGTTTTCCATCTGGTGACATACACAGGCAGGATGGTATTTTTTTCCTGAGAACAGCTAGATGATGTTATTTCATACTAATTTTAAAAAGCAACAGTATCCAGTTTAAGTCTGTGAAATGCAATGTTGAACAGTACTGCTTTATTGATCTGGAGAGATCAACCGTTTTCAGTAACCTGCTGTTTTGTTTCTTTCTCAGTTCTCCACAGGCATTCGATTTTCTGTTCAGCATTTTGAAAATGCAGATTTCAGCATCAATTTTGAGCTGCAAATAAAAAGGTTAGATATTTGATCAAGAGCATGTTTTTTTAAATTATCAATTCCTATTGACATGTGAAGTTGATTATGTAATATGTTCCCTCTTGAGTGTCAGTAATTATTTCATGGGCTTTCCAATGGTAGCTCTCTTCAGGAGGATTTTTGGAGTTGGAGCCTTGTTAGCTTTTAGTAAAATCAGTCTTATTTCTTTAAAATTCCGGTCAATAATCCAAGACTCTTCTACAGATTTGCCAAATTTGAGCTTAATTTTCTACTTCAGAATTATAAACAGTGATCACTTTGTAACAAAGGTAAATAGGTAGAAACATATCATGCTCTGAATTAAACCAGACATGCCTCTTCTTCACAAAAATTCAGAAAATGAAAGCAATTAAAATCTGCTCAACAGATTTACTGGCATGAAGAGACAACTGTTTCAGTTAGATGCAGGTGAACCTTTGTGATTTTTGCGTTAGTTTCCTCCCCATTTGTGGGCCTCACATATTAATACTGTCAAATCTTGTGTTTTATACAGAGCAGTACTTCTTCCACAGGGATAAAAAAGCACAGAGCAGGCTGGGTTAGAATCAAACCTGGGACTTTTGCAGTAGGTGGCAGAGCTTCTGCTCCATCTGTCCTCATCAAATACACATTGGAGTTCCTGATGGGGCCCTCCCTGCCCCACATGCAGAGACTTAATTGCTAATGTCTGGCCTTTAATGAGGGTCTTGATCATGCTCATTATGGTAAATAACTGAGACATTTAAAATGTTTAAGTCATGTCTCCATAATACAATCCTTGAAGGAAAGGACATGCAGAAACTCAGGAAGGGCACAGCGATGCCACAGAAGTCCATTAGGTCAGGCTTCAGCCCTCTCCCTGGGGTCTGGCTGGCAAGCTGGGGATCGTGCAAACCTGGACATTGGCTTCTTTGGAGAGAGACACAACATTTAACTTGAAGGTACCCTGTCCATGCCACTGTTCATTTCTTAATGCGAGCGATAGTTTTAAATGGGTATCCAAGGCTCATGTCACTCTGTGTGTCACTCGTCACACTGTGAAACTGGGGAGGTCCAGAGCTTTCTGGATAGTCAAGTCTTTCTAGGCAATAAGAATTGAAGGTAGGTCACTGTTTGTAAAAAGTGATAAGAATTGACAGAGGAATAAGTCTGAACTTCAGGAGACAGCATCTCATGCTTCTTCCCTGAGAGCAATTCACAATAATGTAAAGGAAGGAAATGTTTTGGGCTACAAACTGGTATGAAAATGTTGAAGAACAGACAGCTATTTAAAAAACAAATGAACAAAAATAAAGGAAAAAAGGGAAAGAGTAAAAGAGTGAAACTTTTTGCATAGGAAATGTACCCTAGAGTTAAAACTCACTGCCTTGTACATTCATTCACAAGCAGCAGGACAGTTTATGCATTTCTATGTCCTTAGTGAACAGGTAAAAAATCCTAAAAGAAAAAGGGAACAGAACTCCATGAGGCAAAAAGAGGAAATTGCCTAAAGGGAAGGAAGGGGAAGAATACATCTGAATTTGAGTCGTACTTTAATTTATTCAAAAGAGAGGGCTTTGATTTACTTCAAAACATCAAGTGGAAAATAAATATTTTGGTTTGCAAGACTGAAGTTCATTACTTACAAGAAACAAGCAATAGGCTGAGTAGTGTCTTGAAATCTGATTCCTTTTCTGACGTGGATTTTGCTATGCAATTACGTACCCCTTAGAGATGTCCTGACACTTTCATTTAAACTATTTTCTTCTTTAAAAATACCATAAAGCACAAACAAGGTTTGAATACCAGACATATATGACCAAAATCTGTATTTTAGCTTTATGGAAAGTAGGACCAATATATAAATTGGAGAGCACCTTAATCTAACAATGTACTGGTATAATTTGATATTTTAAGCGATTTTTGTACTTTTATACTCAAAACAATGGCCATAGAGGATTACGTAAAAAGTTCAAATAATGTTTGATGGGAATCTGCATTAGTTTACAAACAAATTAGAGCTGCTCTTAATTTTAGCAATCTGTAACCAGAAAGCCTGGATCAAAGCAGTATTGCTCTTTATTCCTCAGGAGTCAGTCACTGGGAATGCTGACCTCCTCTGAATGTTTCCATTCAGCTGATGCTACCCAGATGTGATAACAGCAAACTGTGACAGCAGTAGAAACTTAGTGCTCATGAAGCAAGGAAGTCCACACTTGCTTGGAAAAAAATCCAAATTTAGTGTCATTAATCCCATAATTATATAAATTCCAAGTCTGCAATTACTTCACTATCTTCATAAATTTGAACCTGCAAATCTTTATTTATGCGAATGGGTTATAGTCATAGGAATAGCCTTTTGAAGTACGAGAAAGTACCTTTGTTATTAAGGATTTGCAATAAGAAAAGAAGATGAGTGAGAGCACTAGATTTTAAACAAAGGGATCTGTTTTCACTGCTAGGTGGTTTTAAGAGTGTAAACATTCTCTGGATAGGGGTGGGAAGAAAATAAGAAAAGTAAAAAACAGTTGATCTTGCTTCTTTTTCCCCAAAGACTCTGTCATGCAAAAGTCACAAGTTTGAAGAGCCATAAAAAATAAATTTTATTATAACAAAGCCTGTCTTGTTCATTAACACTGCCTTCCTCCAGTGCATGAAACAAACTTGTATTCTATTAAGATACTTCTATCTCTACAGATAGCCAAATTGTACAAGGAATTTACATGATATTCTGAGCCAAATAAATTTGTATCATCTTATTCATTATCATAGGATTCTTTAAAGGAAGCTTGAGTTGATTATATTGTTAAACATGTGATGAGCTCAAATGATATCAAACTTAAATACCAGTGTCCTGCAAGACTGAAGAGTGTCAATAGGAATCCAATTTTGTAACATGTTCAATGGCATTACATCTTAATTGTGGGCCGTGTGTATGGAATACTATGATAATCTAGAGTTCTGACAAATACCCTTTGTTAACACTTGTACATATTTTTTCCAGTTCTAACAAGATAAATCCCACCAGCAACTTAGTGAACCTCCAGATCAACATCAGTGCTGTGGCTCAAGTACAGATCAGAGGGTAAGTATTCAACTATTTCAACTCATTATGATAACAAAATTTTTATGGAATCTTTCTGCATATGGTAACCCCATGTAATGAATCTTTTGGCAGATTATAAACCCAAATGCCTTGTCCATCTAGGGCACCTGGGTCTCACCCCTGCAAGCCTTGCAGGATGGAGTTACTACAGACTTATTGAGTGTCTGTGCAAAGACAGCAACCTGTAGAATCTTCCATTGTAGTAACACCAGCCAGAGCTCACATTTTATTTGGGCATTCAAACAGGGCATGGATGTTACTAATATAAAATATGTTCATATGTGTAGGCCTTCTTGTGCAACCACTTGGACACTTAATGCTGAATACCAAACAGAATCTACTGCTTTAATGGCTGGGAATGTGAAACACATTATGGCAAGGCATATACCAATGTAGTGCAGCAAGGCCTTTGGAGAAAGGATGAATAAGGGATGAGTTATGATAAAAAGTCATCCAGCTACTGCTGTAGGATTCTTACATTTTGCCAGAAGCAAGGGCCTGTTCACCGACACAAAGTATATCAAAGCTGAACAAGCACAGGATATGATCAAAGATGATCATTCCTCTCTCTATTTTCACATACAGCTTGGTTTTGGAAATTATAAAATGCAATTAGGTGATAATTTCCAGCTGAACATGAGCCAACACTGTTTCTAGGTGTCCAAGGCGGATGGCATCCTGGCTTGTATCATAGTGTGGCCAGCAGCCATTGATCATCCCACTGTACTTGGCACTGGTGAGGCCATGCCTCAAGTACTGGGTTCACTTTCGGGCCCCTCACTACAAAAAGGACATTGAGGTGCTGGAGCAAGTCCAGCGAAGAGCAACAAAGCTGATGAAGGGCCTGGAGTACAAGTCTGATGAGGAGGAGCTGAGGGAGCTGGGGGTGGTCAGCCTGGAGAAAAGAAGACTCAGGAAGACCTTATTGCTCTCTCCAGTTAACTCAAAGGAAGTTGTAGTGTGGGGATCAGTCTCCTCTCCCAGGTACCAAGTGACAGGACAAGATAAAATATCCTCTAGTAGCACCAGGGGAGGTTCCGTTTAGATATTAGGAAAATTTTCTTCACAGAAGGAGTTGTCGAGCATCGGAAGAGGCTCCTCAGGGAAATGATAGGATCACCATCCCTGGAGACACTGAAAAGACATGTAGATCTGGCACTGAGTGGCATGATTTAGTAGTGAACTTGACAGTACTGGTTTTATGGTTGGACTTGATGATATTTAAGGTTTTTTCCAACCTAAATAATTCTAAGATTTTATAAGAATATCAGACCACCCTGTAAAATCTTGGAACTAGACTCCTATCGTGGCATCCTGGAGGAAGTCAGAAGGATGTCTTTTTCAAGCAAATATTTGTCGTCAATGCTTTTTGTCTGGGATATTAGATTTCCTATATCTCTTCTTATGAAACTACAGCTCAAGACCTTAACCATTATCATCTCTACAAGGGTTGAACAGGAGCTACAAGGCCCAGATTCACTCCACAGTCAGGCCATGAGGCTTGGCTGATGCAAGAGGGGTAGATGTCTTTTATGTGATTGCACCTCGAGGGGCTGCCTTTGATGCAAACAAATAAAAATGTATTCATTTATGGGTTTTTAAATTTATAAAAATGTATTTATTATTCTCACTTCTGAGACAATATGACTACCTAGTGCTAGCAATAAGTCAGATAATATTGCAGATCACAGAGAACATGTTTTCTGCATTAATATTCAATTTATCCTTACTAATCTGCTCTAATATTCATTCTAAATCAAAGAGATTTTTAAAGCATTTTTCATTGTATTTTGCAAGTGTATTCCAGGTTCAGAAGACTCACCCTAAAACTAGACAGGCGATAAAAAAAGGGCTGGCATTAAAAGACTGTATGGATATATGTTAATGATTTTATTTCTGAAAAGGAGCATTTTAGAGACAACATGTTTAATAGGAACAGAAGTGAGAATATGATTTCATTTTCTGTAGCTAATGGTGATCTAAAGAAATGAGCTGGTTAGGAATAGAGGTGAAAAATACAAAAAGTATAACACAGAAGAAGTAGAGGCTGAGGAAGTAAGAACCAAAGGTGTTATTTAATGGGCTACAGATGTGTGAGAAAATGTTGGGAGCCAGTGGCTGCTAGGTGTTGCCATGGGTGAACACCCAGGCTAAGGACTGTGGAGTTTCAGACTGGAACAGTTATGGTTACATACACAGGACTTCTCAGGAAAGGTTGCTTCCAGTGCTGTGGATTCTTTTTTTTTTTTTTTTTTTTTTAAGTGAAGTTTCTCATCACTTTCATAAAAAAATGTTACAACCTTTTTATTCTTTGCAAACTTTTTGGAAACTTTGCACAGAAATCATATTCTTTCTGTGCCATAATGTGTTCTTTTTAATGAAAAGTTCTGTAACAGGTAAATAGATAGACCAGAAAAATGACCACAAAATCATGTTCTTATGAGCTTGGTGGTGAGTGGAAGAAGTTGCTTGAATTGCTGCCTGCAGTGCTAAGAAACAGGTTGTTAAATACAGAAGAATTACTTAATTGAGTGACTTCCAGTTTCTTTCCTGTTAAGTATTTTAGTTTTCTTATAAGCTATAGCATCTATGCACAAAGGAAACAATCCCGACTGCTTTGTTGACAGATTTTGCTCATTACTCAGAGATACTAAAACATGCAGTTCCAAGGGAATTGCTCACTATTTCCTAGATAAAAATAAAAGGGAGATTATGTCCACATTTGGACTGGAAAGTATCTTGCATTAGTTTCTCTACTGCTCTTCACAGAGCTGCTCAAAGTGGAACTGGATGCATTGTACGTTTTACTGAGGAAAAGTAAGTTATGAAATTGAGCATATGCATACATACATATATACTTGCACAGTGGAGCCGTGCAAATGCTTCCTCTGTGAGAAAGGAAGACATCTTCAATATCCTTTTCAAAAGAAAATTAACATCGCTCCTTAGTTCAATAAGCGGTTGCTTTGATAACTAAAATTTTATTATTCTGCTTACCTTTTTTCTCCTATAAAAATGTAGGAGTTTTAGTATTGGCATTATTATCTCCCACTGCTGAAAGAGTACTACAGGAATGAGGGATTCAGGAAGGAATTAATTTGGATTTAGAGGATTTGCAGCTGGCAGAATTTTTATTGTATATCCCTCATAAGCCTTTTCTGTGGACCATACTTTGTTGATCTTACTTTTCAGTGCTCTTGTTTGACAATAATTGTCACCTAAAAGTCTAGGAAAAATCCTTGTCTAATAAATCATGCAGATGTTAAAAATATTCTCAGTTAAATGCAAAATAAAATAGTTAAAAGAGTGGATTTGTTTTTCATTTGACCTAATTTTGCTACTTTCATGTCAATAGCAGAAGTCCTCAAAATAACTGTAAATTCTGTTAAAATAAATGTTCTTATATACTTTAGAATAATTTTAATTTGATGTCTAAATTTATAATTTTCATTTTGTAATGCTGTCGATAAGAGTAATACTTCCCTGGCAGTGTAATAGAAAACACTGAGTTTTGAAACCTTATGCCTTCTTTTTGTCAGTTTCTGATTTGCAATTTTTTGTGGTAGCTTATGGGCCCATGTCTCTTGGCTTTTGTAATGACACCCTAAAGTTCCTATTCTCCAACAGCAATCAGTAATTAAAATTCATATTGGAAACAAGATGGTTTGTGAAACTAAGTACTAAATCAGAAATTACTTCTTAAATGGATATGTTTAGTTTCTTTTATTGTTAGGGTTAGCTTGTGATTTTGTCCTCTGGCATACCTATTGGTACAAACTGCTGGTCTTTTGAAGTCTGAGGAAGTATTAAGAGTTCGCAGGATACTGCAGTATACACCAGATTTCACAAAGAGTTGTACTTCAGCTGGATGGTATTTAGTTGTTCTTCTCTGGGATTTCTTGCTGTTTTGAGAAGCTGTATACTGTATAAAATTTTCTTTCAGACATTTCCTTCATTGTATATGACATAAGAGCTGTAATCAAGAACAGTTTGTTTCTTCCAATAGTATTTTTTCAGCATTTGCAGCAATTCCATCCGGTCTTTTCTTCAAGGGGCAATCTGCAGCAGGGCCACTGCAGAGTGATAACATCAGTGCGTAAAAGTCCATCATCTTATTCAAATGTTACATTGTAAAAAAATTAATGATTGTTCTTTAACAGTTTTCTGTCAGCAAAATTCCAGCTTTGGCAGAATCAGCACTGAAATTTTATGGACTTCCTTTCAGCTAAAGACTCCATAAACCAGCAAAACTGAGTGAGAGTTGACCCTTGCAAAGAAAGGGTAATGCCATTTTAGCTACATGCTGTACTTGTAGATGATAGATATCTGTGCCAGAACTCACCTACCATGTTAAAAGAAATTCTTGGGATCTGATTTCCCAACTTCTGAACATCTGAGTGAGGTTAAGTTGCCATCTGAATGGGATTGGTACAATGAACTTCCAGTTTTTATGGGAAATAAAATGTTCGTGATTCAAATAAAAATGTTAGCAGAAGACTGCTTGCTTAAGGTCAGATAGAGAAGGAAAAGAAAAATAAAATATCAAAGGGGAAGAAAGATGTCAAATATTAAGTCGCAGTTTTCTTTGTTTATGTTTAATTTACTGTTGCAAGTTGCAACAATATTTCAGGGACTGCTTTAGCTGCCACTTCATTTGCAAAGCAATTGGAAAGCCTGGAGCACTCTTTTAGGCTCTAGTCCTGAATTCCGTTTCCCAATACACCAATTTCCATTATGACTTTATGGAAGTCACAGTATCTCTGTTTCCCATCTGTATAATGAGGTTGGCTACTTGGCAAGGTTTTTTAAAGGAATAATAACAGAGGTTATAAAAATTTACAGTTAGAACAGTTAAATAAATATCTAAAAATGTATTCTAGGGAACAACAATCCGTAGCATTAAACACGTATAGGTTTTAAATGGAAATGGGAAAATACATTTATCTACTCTACTTTTGTGGATAATGTATTTAGATATCTCATCAGTGAGAATCATATAAATACCCAACAGACTGGATTCCTCTCTCCAAATAGAGCTACTCCCTTATTTGGAAAGGACAGTCCATCAGATGAACTATGAAACTAAATGCACACCCTCAGTCATCTGCAAGGATTGGGTAGTATTTTATGGAGGCATTGTAGCAATCACCTCACCTAATCCTAATTAACGTGCCCAAATAACAAGCCTTTGAGGGCTCAGTTTTCTATAGTTGTCTTCATTTCTTTCTAAAAGTATTGCAGTCAGTCACTGGTAACAGTCACTGTTTTAACCTGTTTTGTTTATTACAGAGTGTCTCACCCCCCAACAATTATTTTGCCACTTCACAACTGGGAACCCAAAGATGAACCTACAAAAGAAGAAGAAGTTGGTCCTTTAGTAGAACACATCTATGAGGTAAAAGTCATGTATTTTGCCACAGGACCTCACACTGCCCCCACTGAATTCCTGATGGGTTTGGTTTATTGTCTTTATCTGTAGCCAGATAAAGCCACAAATGTAAATACCCTGACTTCAGCACATGACCCTAATTTAATCTGGGAATTCACAACCCCATTATCTGTTCATGTGAGTGGAGGAGATACTAGTTTATGCTATGATATTTAAGGGATATATAAACATTTTGGGTGTTAGACAAGAATTAAAAGCAGTCCTTCAAAGTTCCATGTAATCAATTTCAACTATCTTCTCATTAGAAGCTGTGCATACTGTGCACAGGAAAAACTGTTTTCTTTGACATTTAGCTAATTGAAAAAAAAAAAGTAGACATACATGTAACTTGTTACCTCAGAAAATGTTCTGTTGAAAATAACTTCATGTTTCAAGTACACATATTTTTAGTTGTATTGTTGGTGGTTTTTTTCTATGGAGGATTCATCAATTAAAAGTGGAGTTCAGCTTAGAAAAAGGGCATTGAGTGAACTACATGGAATAGAAGCCATCCGTAGAATCTGATGGATAGCCTTTATTCTAGAGGGTAAAACAGAGGGCTTCACATATGGTAATAATTCACAAGCTAGCACTCAAGAAAATATAAGCAACTGAGCTTAATCAGCAGTGGAAGGTTACAATTTGCATGACATACTAAAGTGTAGTGAATACAACTGTAAAATACAAATTATCATTTGTGAATTCCTCATCTTAACACATTTCTTTAAACTGAAAAATAACTAATGAATCTTCCTGTCTCAAGCATTTGGGTTGTTTGTGAAACTATATATGTGACTTCAAATGTATTAAAATAATTACAGTGATTAGTTACAGTTATTAAGGAAACTACTTTCATGGTTTATATCAGCAAAGCATTTAAAAGACCAAACACTCTCTCAGAAGATGTAGGATTGAAAGTGGTTTTTATTTAGTTTGAACTAAAGGTCATCCGTCACAAATATTCTGCAAATCTGAAAAAAAAGGAGGTTCTCACATCTCTAGAAACTTTGTGTAAAGGTCCATGGTGTTCAGCTTCTCTAGCTCTTCATGCCCAGGGATAACACATGTCCAGAGTTCCTGTTGTCATCAGTTTTTTCAAACTGTAAACTAATATAAGGAAACTATTTTATGTTGCCATCAGTTTTTTCAAACTGTAAACTAATATAAGGAAACTATTTTAATAGCCTAGATTTCTAAACTTTTATTTATCCTATCTTTGCTCATTTTCCTCAGAAAAAAATAATGTCCTAGAATGTTAATTTAGGAAAACTAGTTCCTTTAGGTCTTTTGAGGAAATTTAGATTGAGTGTTGAAAATACAGTTCTTAACCAAGGAAACTAGTTTAAGTTCTGCTCTACCTTCTATTCCTGTGCCCTGAAAAGTGATTCTTTTGTATTCTAAAGTTTTCGCTCTTATTCCAAGTATCATCTGTTAAGGTTCGTTGTTCATATTTCTATAGGGTTTATTTGCTAGTGTGTTTCGGGTTGTTTTCGGGTTTTTTTAATACCTTTTTAGATAATTTCTGCTCTTCATATGTAGGGTGAAATGGGAAACATTATGGATTTCTTTAATACAGACTCAGAGAGAAAATACTGTTCTCCTGGATTTGCCATTGGCTTTGTGGTTAAGATGGAGAGGTTCTTTTCTCCTACTTGCCGCAGATTCTCCACCAATAAAGTGATATTAATAATCTATGCATCCTTCCCTAAATACTTCAAGGCTGTGGCCGCTAAGAATTTGAAAATATCGGAGTGGTTGTTGCAGTGTTTTTTGTTACTATTTACTGCCTTGGAAAATGCTGATGATATTTCTTTGACAGCTGCACAATATAGGACCAAGTGCCATCAACAGTACAGTTCTCCATGTTGGTTGGCCTGTGTCCAGCAGAGAAGAATTTCTCCTTTATATTCTTCACATTCAGACACATGGACCATTGCACTGTCAAACAAGCTCTCCTATTAATACAATGCAAATAAAGGTAAGCATTTTATTTCCATCCCTTCCTGGATTTTGATTGGGTTTTTTTGCCTACACTTCACAATGGGATGGAACTTTTTGGGAATTTTTAACAAGCCTAGATCATTTTCCTGGGTAAGAGGCAAGATATAAATAGTCTATAATATTTCTAATGTGGCAGTTGTGTTGCACGGTATGTATTTGGTTTCTGTACTCTTTTTATGAGAAGGGTGCACCCAGTCCCACTGTGGATGGTACCAACGGAGATGTTACAAAGCACCCTGTCCCAATACCAACCACGCGGTACTGGTCTCAAATAGGACATTGAGCCATTGACCACAATTCCCTGGGTGTTATCACACAGCCCATTCAGCCCACTCATCTGAGTGCTCCATCAGATCCATGTCCTTCCAGTGTGAAGACCAGGATGTCATCTGGGACAGTGGCAAATGCTTTGTCTAGGTGCAGGTAGATGAGTTGTTCTTCCCTTATCCACCAACACTGTGACCCTGCTGTTGAAGGCTGCCAGACCTGTCAGGCACAATTTGCCTCTAGTGAAGCCGTATTGGCTGTCACCAATCAGCTCCTCGTTTTCCATGTGCCTTAGCATACTTTTCAGGAAGATCTGCTCCATGACTGGGCTGGGCACGGAAGTGAGACTGATTGGCCCGTAGTTCTGCAGGTTTTCGTATTTCTCCCTTTTTAGAAATGGGCATTCTGTTTCCCCTTTTGCAGTCAGAATTTTACCAGACTCCCACAGCTTCTCAGATATGGACAGTGGCTTAGCCAATTCATCCGCCAGTTCCCTCAGGACCCATGGATGCATCTCATCAGCTCTCATAAGCTCGTGCATCTCCAGATCCTTTAGATGTTCTCAAACCTGACCTTCTATAGTAGGCAGTTCTTCATTCTTCCTTCAGTATTTGGGCAGTGTGCCTGGAGGATTTGCCAGTGAAGACTGAGGCAAAAAAGTCACTGTGTACCTCAGCCTTCTCAACATCCTGGGTAACCAGGTCTCCTGTTTCCTTCTGGAGAGGACTTATATTTTCCCTCACATTCCTTTGAATATCCATAGAAGCTTTACGTATTGTCTTTGACATCCCTGGCCGTATTTAATTCTGTCAGGGCTTTAGCTTTCCTAACCTGATCCCTGGCCGCTTGGACAATTTCCTGTTTTAAAATCTATGTTTGTGATGGCAGAACCCCCCCAAAAGAGCTTGGTTTGGCTCCAAGTCAGAAGATTAAGCAAAACACAGCGCTACATATTATCCCATCAAAAACAAGGTATCCAGTTTATTAAGTATAACTAATTCCAGACATTTCTGGAGTAAACAACAACACTTCTCAAGTTAAACCAGTAGCCTGTTAAACATCTTTCAGGGAGAGCTGCATTCCAAGTGCTAAAAGTGCTATACATCTTTTGCATACCAGAAGGGGTTTGAGTTTGGTATATTCAATGAAAGTGAAGACATCTTTCTGTTGATGAGGAGTGCTCACAACCCCAGGAGCTACAAATCAAGACTTTAGCCTAAGCAGACATACAATACATACATAAAAGTGTAAAGAAAAATGGATGTCTACCAATTACATTATGGCTGGAATTTTGTGTTTCACCCAGGAAACCAGAGAGGGTTAAAATTCCTCCCTTTTATTTAGTTTCTTTAGAGGAAGAAAAAAATGAATGATATGAAACAGAAGACAGAAGATATCTATCCATTTTATACCTAAAGCACAGGAATATTGGAGACAGAGCATTTTTTCTGCTATCTTTTAGATATCTTTTCTACCTCATTTTCACATCTTTTTCAAAAGTGGCAAGGAGGAAGAAGCTGAGGTGCTGCATTTGTACTTGCAAGCCTAGTGTCGCAAACTCACTGTTCAGATCAGGTTGCAAGTATGTGAAAAGGAGTTCAGCATCCTCCCTCCATAGCCACTGTGTTCTTTTCTAAGATTGAATTAAGAATCTGGGTAGAATACTGCCACAGTTCTTACTGACATTTTCAGACAATGTTTGTTTGGGTTTTTTTTTTTTTAGGGGGGGGTTGTTTGGTTGGGGGTTTTTTGTTTGTTTGTTTTTTGGTTTTGGTGGTTTTTTGGGTTTTTGTTTTGAGGTTTTTTTGTTTGGTTTGTTTTTTTGTTGTTGTTTGGGTTTTGGGGTTTTTTTGTTTGTATATTTTTGGTTTTTTCATTTGCTCTTCCTTCTACTTAGTAATGATTGCATCTGTTACATAAACAAGACTAAATTCTTGTGAAGGTTGTGAGAAATTTTCCTGTAATATTCGTCCATCTCTTGTGGCAGAATATGGCTTTAGATGCACAATCATTATTGTGAGAATTTAAATATCCTTTCCTTATTTCAGTTTTTCAAAGCATTGAACAGCATAAATACACAAATCAGGTTTCAAATATGTAATGCATATCTATTGCTTCAGGTGAAAAGAGGACGCAAAGACAGGTTCCTTCAAGTTTTGTATAAACAGCAGGAGGCTTAACTCAAATTTCCAAATAAGGCTAAGGACATTAAAAGCCTGACTTCTCTCGGATATCTGAACCTAGCTCTCTTAGGGCACTCAAGCATTTCCCCTCTGAAATTATTCAGATTGTTCAGTTTCAATCAAAGCACTATATTCCTCCCCACTGCTGAATTTCTTGTTAAAAGGTTTTCTTTCGCCTTTGTTGTCTAGTCCACAAAGATAAATCACACGTGCACGCATGGGAAGATTTTTGTTTAGGAACTTTTCTGTAGCTTTTCTTTCTACGAAGGCAGTAAGGGATGTGAAAGAATAATAAAATTACGGATCTTGAACAGGTGTAAAAAGGAGCAAAATTACTTACTAAAGATACAGAATGGATTCCATTGCAGAAGAACTCAGTACACTAGGATGCTTCAATCTAGAAAAGAGGTGACTATGCACAATATGATCCTCAAAAAGAGGACTAGTGGCAGGGAAGAGTGTGGGTGTGGATTGACTGTTCTCTGCCTGTTCCTGCACAGGAACTGGAACCTCTAATGAAGCCTGGAGAGTCAGATTCAAAACAAGCAAAAGGAAGTGGTGGTTCTTGGTGGCAGGTCTTAGGTGTCTGGAATTTGTGGCCAAAGGGAAGTAGTCAGGGTTAAATGTTTACATGATTTTAAGAGGAAAGTGAATGAATTTGCGAAAGAGGAGTCCAGTGAAGATTAGTAAATGTACAAAAACTTCATCCCAATAAGGAAGTCCCTGATGTGAAAACATTTGGAAGCTGAAAGTTATTAGGAGAGTATTGTATATGCATGCCCCATTCCTACTTCCTTTTTACTCTTCTGAAAGGTAGCTGTGATGAGAAAAGGGCTCAGTTAGATGGACTTTTGGCTTGAGACAGTATTCCGGAAGAGTTGTTTCTTATTTCCAAAAAGCATTTTTATGAAACCTGTACCTATAGATACCACTATGGTAGAATATACAGGGTGGCACACATGGCCCATTCTCACTGTGGTACTTGTGGTACTACAGTGCCAAAAGTGCAGCTTCTGTCAGGGAAGCAGTGAAATAACCACAAAAATCCAGCACATGGCTAAGGTACACCCACCAACGTGAGTGGCAGGAGCTAACCCCTTCCAGAAGCACTGTCTCCTCATGCTGCAAAACTTTTACTAGAGTGTTTAAGTCTGTGTCTCGGGACAAAATAATACCATCCAATGTGTTGCTCTTGAATGGTCACTGACCCCTCTTATGTAATGGCTTTTACACAAAGTCCTCTTCCAGAACATTTCTAATGGAGTTACCCAGTGCAGCAGAGGCTATTGCCTGGCTAGAAAATGAGAAAAGCTAAACAGGGTTTTGAAATGAGAAGTCTGGAGAACTGAGAGACATCTGGAAACCTGCTCAAAGTAATAAAGCTCAGAAGAAAGCAGTACAGTTTTCCACTGAGACAGTCCACTGTAATTAAAGGGAGGGAGTGATAATCTATGTAAGATATAGTGAGCTAAATACATGGCATATAAAATAGCTACAGAGGCAGATTGTATAGTTGTGCAATTCCATGTGACCAGCTCAAGAAGAATAAAATATCTTTAACCTGGATATCTAGGCCACTGGAGAAATTCTGCTTTTAAATTGCAGGAGACGCATGTGTTTTCTCTTAACCCCAGAGGGCTGTTTTCTGTAACAATTCACTATTGAAGATGCTAACACTCTAGGATCTATGAAAAAAGAAAAATGTAAATATGAAAATCTTCTAGTATTCAAATGGATCTACATATCTATTCATTGTGATCATATATTGAGGGCTTCTTCACAGGCATGTTATTATATTGTGGGCTTTTTTTAATTTGTCATTATTAAACAAGTCTATATGCTGGTGAAAGAATTCTGGAAGGAGAGTTCACACATGTTATCACATTGAGAGGGAGAGATTTTACTAGCTACTTAAGTGTTCCCTTATTGCAAATAGACAATGTTAACTTCATTAAGAAACAGAAAAAAGAGGATTCTTTTTTTTATGGGTTTTCATCTGTTAATGAATTATAATATCTTTCACTTTGTAGGATGCTTTTGACTGAAGATCTCAGACAATGTCATATGTTTATGTTCTGCTTACAGAATTACAGTTTTAATCAGATAAATTATACAAATTTTCCAAATCTAGTACTGCACAGCGTTAGTGTGTGGAAGGTTTCGTGTGTTTATAGCTAATCTCCTCCCTTTAGTGCTACAACATTTATTATAATTACAAACATTTTCTTTAGGAATTTGTCTAAGATATTTGTGTTCAGACATTAAAGGACCAGATAAGAAGGATCCGGTGTAACTCTTTACAGTCTGAGGTCCTTAAGGAATAACTTTGGCCATGTTTAGTTGAGTTCCTGTTGAGACCTTATTGTAAACTTCCATGTATATTTTATTGTGATTTTGCATGATGGGATTGTCATGAATTAAAATTTATCTTTCTCTCTGTAGCAATTGGCTCCAGAAGTTCTTTGAGGCTTCATAAAAGAAGCCATAAATGCCCTGTGTAGAAATTAAAGACAAACTACCAGCAAAAAAAGCCAGTTTTAATTGGAGACAAAAAATTTGTAAATATGAAGCTGAAAAGAATACATTTTAATATGAGATTAAAAATGAAGAAGTTGTTGCTCTTTACAAAGTTGAGCTGTTACGAAAAAGAATCTGTAACATATTTGTTATATGATCAAAAATTGTGTTGTCCTTTTTTTTCTAAAACTGGTAAAATCATTATGTTTCATTGGGCAGATTCTGATCTGAACTAGTGATTAGATTTCTGTGCAACTCTGAATTTATCCTGTTACACATATCAGAATCTGTCCCCAAGAGTCTAACAAAATTAAGTAAAGCAACAAAATTGATGCCAGTAAAAAATGGAAAAAAAATGTTATCTACTGTAATTCCTATAACTGGGCAGTATCTTGCTATGCTGTTATTCATTGTGTTCCTACTTGCAGACAGTGTATTCTCATGATTGTGCTGTTAAATTGAAAAAACAGTGTTAATCAAAAATTCAAGACCTCTGAGACAGGAACAAATCTGTTAGAATCATTCTATGAGTATGTCATTACCATTCCCATTTTTTTCTTTGCAGTTTGCTGTTCCACAAGATACTCCAGAACTTGCTGCTTTTTTATATAATTCCACAATTTCTCATTACATCAGGAGAAGAGATGTTGCAGTGGCAGAACCTCACAGGAAAAACACAGCGAAAATATTGGTGAGCTATCTAAAAGCTGTATCCTGGGACTGTACACTGAATGATGAGATTTTCTACAGTACCACAAACAAGGCAAATAAGACAGGACACTGCATTTTTAACAATCCAGACAATGCTGGAGCAATAGCAATGCTCTCATAGGAAAATAGTTCTGATTAGACAGTCTGGTACCTGAGTATTTGGACTTGGCTGTATTTCCAGAGGTTTTTTTTTCCACTCCTGCATTCAAAGTGCCATCCTTAGCATACTTCAGCACTGTAGGTTTCAGCTGCCTTTGCCTAAAGACAGTGCTCAAACTCGGTGACCTTGAGATCAGTCAAGGGATTCACACACTTAGTGCTTTCCATCTATTTTTATGAACCTTTGGCAGAGTTTCTTTCATGCTGTCCAGCCTCTCATTAGGATGTTTACTGCAAACTCATGCTTGAATTCTTTGACCTCACTAGAATTTGGTAGGAAGCAAAGAACCCCCCAGACCTAAGTCTTCTGGAGTAATGGAATAATTACAGTTTCTGAAAGTTAATTTGGCAATTTTTGTAACAGGAAGAAGATAGAATCTGAAAGTAATGAAAATCATAATGTTATTAAGAACAAAATCACAGATTAACCCATTTTAAACAATAATCACTGTTGATTCCTGTGCCATTCTTTCGTCAACCCAATACCCCAGAAAGAATCTGATTCCACTGGGTCTGAAGGAAAAATGCCAGGATTTTTGAAGACATGCCAGTCAATATCACAGAACACTTAATCCATTCTTCACTGATAGCTTAATTTTCAGTTACCTTTCTCTGTGGCTAGGCTCATAGGCTGCCAACATAAAAATGACTGCAGCAACTGGAAATGGTTAACAAAGTTCTGAAGTATGCTTTATGCCTGCAACTTAAAATATGAAGCAGAGAATTTTCAGCTACTTGATGTAGATGGATCAAATATATTTAGTGGAGTACTTAGTAATATGAAATTGGCACTTTGATGGGCAATTTTCTAGTACAATATGCTTTTGATCAGCAAAAAATAGGATAGGATTGGGTACAGTGCTTACCACTGAATATATAGCAAGACTTTTCCAGGATGAACATAGAAAAGCAGTGTCATTGGTTCAGTTGGAAGGTGTCCCAGTTCTGTGTGCCTTTAGCATTAGTTACTGCTGATGCATAAATTTTTTTTTTTATTTGACACATTGGAAGTATACATGGAAAATGAATGTTGCTCTGGAAAAAGACTGATTGGCTGAAGATAAAGCTTTGTTAAAAATCATATTTTTTAAGAAAATTTAAGTTATTTTCAGTTTCATCAAAGCATTTTCACAGAGAGACAAAATGTTCTGAGAACCTCTTTTTTTATTTATACTGCTTATTAAACATTTGGTTTCTCTTCCATTAGTTTCAATGTTACATTGTTCTGAAAATCACTACAGGCTAAATACATTACTAAGAAAAACAGAAATATGTGTTCAGGTCCTAAAATGTCAGCCAAAAGTAGATTTTTTTGCATACTAATGATTTATTTTGCTAATGTGTGTTTTTGGCCACTATGATTAATGAAAACAACTCTTCTCTTTCCTGCAAAATAAATGAATCTGTTTGGATAATGTTTAAAGCCAAATAAACAGACACTTTAAAATATTCATTTAAAAAAAAAAGTTTATAGTTGCAAATTCCAGGGTTTACAGTTTCATTTTCAGGCAGATATAGAAAGCAGCAATTAAGCATACAGCTTCTGCTTATCCTCTGATAAGACAGAAGTCTGTGGGGAAAGCTGTCTGTAAAGATGCAGGATTCCTTAAGGGTGTTTTCAGATCTGTTACATGCATCATCATCTCATTTCCTGAAGTATGGGCATTGGTAATGCAATCTCACTCTCACTAGGGAATATACTTACTTGTGAAAACTTAACTTTGCTTTTGAGGTCACAGGGTCTTCTGTCATGAGACGGATTCTCTTCTTTGTTATAAAAATAGGAATCAATTAAAACTTCAGCCTTCCCCTGAATCAAACAAAACTTTTCAGATAAAACCCATTTGTATATACAAAACTTTTTATTTTTTACACAGACATTTAATCATTTTTAATGAGATCTTCTTTCATTTTTATGCCCTAAACAACCACATAATTTCTGTGGTTGCCCCATGAGACTCAGCTCATTCTCTTCAGTGGCTTCCAGTCAGCTTTTAACCTTTTCTTGTGACATTCTTCTGGCAGACTTCAAGAGTATATAGTTTTGAGTTGCAATGCTTGGCTTTTGCCTTCAGCCTTGTGTATGCGCCAGAATCACTGCTCATCAGGAATGTTTCATGGACAATAAGTTTCAAGTAAAGCAACTAATGAATCTTAGCAAATGTTCTGGCTGCTATAATGTAAATATCAGTGGGAAAACCAGGAGAGTTAGAAAAGGGGAAAGATTTAGGAGTATAAATAAACACTTCTTGCATAGAGAACAGAAAAAAAAAGTGTTGAAATCATAAAATGATTGATAGGTGAAGAAAAAGCACATGCTTCAAAGGATTGGTAAGTGCCTGGACATTTTAATAGTTCTCCGGAGCAGATATTGTTAAAATTATTACTTTTATTTTCTTTACTACAGGTAAGTGTTTGTATTCATTGGTGATGCAAAAAGAATCTGCTCCTTGGTTTATAGTTCTCACAATGATTCATGAGGTATCTCATGTGTATTAGATGAAATCACTGATTTCAGACTGTTTAGCTCTTTAAGGGGAAATTGATTTTCTTTTGCTTATTTATAACATTTGAAAATTATTTTATACATTTTCAAAGCATCAGTATGACTTCCCTTTATTTTGTGCCCAGAACTGTACGAATGTGAAGTGTGTCCTAATTTCATGCACTGTGGGACAGCTGGAAAGAGGAAAGAGTGCCGCACTAAAAATCAGGTCCCGGCTCTGGGCGCAAACATTCCTGGAGGTAATGCCCACAAACATCTCTTTCTACACACATATAAAAATATGTTTTATTTGACCAGATATTAAAAAATATAAATTATTAAATTAAATGGGTCACATGCAAATACTTTTTGTTACCACTTTCTTTGAAGATAACATCTCACTGGTTCCTGTCCAGGTTGTTTGGGTGCTGCTCACTTTTCTCTTTTTTCTGCTGTCACTCCCTCTCAAATTTATGTCCTGAATTCTACCTGAAAATTCCAAGAATGTTTTTAAATACCTTTCCTGGTTTTGTTTCTGCTTTCCTGGACTGGCCCAAATCAATGATCTCTTAGGTCTCAATGATGTGTCTGCATTCGTAACCTCTTTCCCAATGGAAGGTTTTTCTTGGAGCCAAACAGCGTATGGTGTACACTATGTCCAGTTTCAAAATTCATTGTTATTCATTCTCTGTTAATCTAGGGAGGAGTAATATGTCTCAAGCTCATATCATGCATGACACTCACATATTGACCATCAGTCTTACTACTAAAAGAAAGGACAGTATAGACCATGATAAAAATAAACTTCTCGTGGCAAATTCTTGCATTTACAACTTCTGCTCTCGGGATTATACTCACAGTGCATAAAGGGACCTGTTGGAGTGAACCCAGAGGAAGGCCATAGAGGTGATTGGAAGAATAAAACACTTCTCCTATGAGGAAAGGCTGAGAGAGTTGGAGTTGTTCAGCCTGGAGAAAAGAAGGCTACAGGGAGAGCTTACAGTATCTTCCAGTACCTAAAGGGGTCTTATTAGAAAGACGGGAACAAACCTTTTGGTAGGGCCTGTTGTGATAGGACAAAGGGGAATGGTTTTCATGTAGAACAGGATCTATTTAGACTAGATGTAAAAAAGAATTTCTTTGCAATGAGGGTGGTGAAATGCTGAAACAGGTTGCCCAGAGAGGCGGTGGATGCCCCATCCCTGGAAACATTCAAGGTCTGATTGGACAGGGCTCTGAGCAGCCTGGACTAACTGAAGATGTCCAGGTTTATGGCAGATGACTTTTAAAGGTCCCTTCCAGTCCAAATTATTCTCTGATTCTGTGAGGCAGAGGGATTACACTGTGAGCTATTACCTCACAGCTGACCATGTGTCTGTATTTACGGTGTAGTTGTCATATCTTTAACACAGGGTAGTACACTGAGAAATCTATAATTTAATTTGCTGTTATTAGGAAATAACTGCAGCTCCTATCTTGATCAAACTGATTTATTATCAACTTTTTCCTTAAGGAATTTAGAATTCTCCAGTCTTTCTATTTGGAATGCAAGAACCTTCCTGTGTTCCCTGTAGCTGTGAGAGAAGAATTGTTTATACACAGGATACCTCTTACCCTAGCAAGAGAAGAATTGAGGATCTTCAATTTACAGCTTTAAATTAAGCTCCTCACATCTTTTGTTAATTTCTCCCTTCCCTCAAATATGAAAGTAGACAAAAGAAATTCATCCTTGCTTGCTTTCCCAGAGAAATGAGAGCAGACAGGATAGTATTTCCAAAAGTTGAATGCCAGTAGCTAACCATCTTTGCTCCAAATCCATAACAGGTGCAGACTTTGGGAGGTCATTGGTCTCTCTTGGTGTACAGGACTGTGATAGTGGTTACTTAAAAGGATGACTTCAAAGGGTTTTCTACCTATCTGTCAGGATTTCAGGTCACATTCTGTGTTTCTTCTCCAAAAGCTGGTACAGGACCATTATGACTGAAGAGCACTTAAGTTCTGTCCTCGCTATCTGGTCTTGCTTTTAAAAAAGAGATTTCTGTCTGGCTCAGTAACAAAGGACATCCTTTCAGATACCAGATGGATTAATTCCTGATTTGTCAGTGCATTTTTTTTCTATGAACAATCAATCCCAAGAAACTTTCATATCCTTTCTTGAGTTCCGTCAACACAAATAAAATACTTTTAAGAGGAGGTATATTTAACAAATGTGTTTGATACTCTAGACTGGGTGTACTTCATTTAGGTTTGCTGAGTGAATCATCTGCTAGTGCTAAAAAAAGGAAGGCTTGGGTTCAAATTGAAGCCCAAAAGCATGGCAGCTTGGATGTCTCTGTCCTTTCAAATCTAGGAACTTGGGTGGATGTCATCTAGTGCAAACTTTTGCAAAGGACAGAAAATACCAGTATGTAAGCATCTCTACAGCTATAGAAAAACCATATCTATTAGGAAATAGGATGGGAATTTGATTCCAATGTTTTCTATTAAGAGACTGCTTGACAATCTCACACTGACTAGTCTCTGTTAAGTTCAGCTAAGAATTTCACTGCACTAGTTCTCTGTTCCTACCACACAGAGACAGGCAGAGACGCAGAGATATTATCCTTGACTGGAGCAATGTGTGACAATTTTGAGCACTGCAGTGGGCAAGCAATAACAGAGAACCTTCATCGTTTTCTTCACCAAGCACAAGATAAATCTTAGCTCCCTTAGCTAGCTTCCTTACTGGGAACTGAGCCTGACATATTCTGATCCAGTCAAGTCTTTCTCCTCATCATTCTGCTGGTGAAATCTAATTAACTCTGTAAGGGCCCAAAACAAGTCTGGTGAAAAAACCCTGTGCACAGATCCTTTGATGAAATTTCTAGACTGTTTACAGGTATTTTAGTGGGAATTAGCCTCATAAAGGTTTTCCTAAGCCTAGTTTAGTATGTAACAAGAAATATCTGTAACAGATTAAAGTTACACAAAATGAGAAACAGAGTTTCTCTGAGTTTTTGGCTGTGACTGAGGATGTGTAACAATTGGAATAAAATAGCTACAGAAGACACGAAATCTCCTTTTTTAGTGGCTCTTGGTAAAACCAGAATCTTTTTCTAGGATGTAACCTTAGTTAGCCTGACTTAGGTTCAGAACAAGAATAACTGCATGAAATTCAGTGCATGTTTAATGCAAGAGCAGTGGAACTCATTTTATGTAATTTTAGTAATCTGAAAGTTAGATGCCAAACTGGTTGCCTGATTCTGTAGACAGTGACAAGATATTTTCAGAGGATACATTATCCAGCTGATCTGAAACATTTTGTCTTCTCTCCTTCTGATCTGGGTGGGGAAGAGGGTCAAAGCTGGGCCTTGGGACATTGGTGAGTGCAAACACACCAGGCAATGGTGGTGCTGCAGTTCCTTTAGCTCCTCCTTCCTCCTTAATAAATCCTGCTTGCTTTGCCTGCACCTCCCTTCACTTGGTGAGCTCCAGGCAGAGGTGGAATGTTACACCAGCTTGTGGGCAGGGACAAGGACAAGCCACCCTGTAGATTTCCTTGGTGGAGAGACCTCATGGGAAACACTCCTACCAGAACATCTTCTGCTTACTCCACTGGTCTTACATACCTTTGCTATCAAACAAGACTTTTTATGAGCTATGATTTTACCTTTTCCCTGTAAACATTTCTGTGTCCTTTCAATAGTAACTTGCAAGTCTTGTTAAGACTCAGAAAAACTCCACTCAAAGCAACATTATCTTTTCCTAAGCAAAAAAAAGTAGTCCCCAGGGAGCTGTTGCATCCCCCCAGTTATGTCTAAATAGCTGCCAGAATAACATGATCCCTATTTCACATGCAAAGTTGGAGAGAGACAGTAAATAGTGTCCTAGGGTCTGCTTGTCTTCCTTCCACTCATCTCAAAATGGTTCCCTTTTTCACAGCCGCTTTTAAAATTAAGAGTTATACAGCCATCACCATAAAAGCCTGTAGAACATAATTAGTTTCCTAAAAAGGTCATAATCTGCTCTTAGTAAGTCTGCAACTGTTGTTAACTAGGCTGAAATCTGCAGATTCAAACTGAGGATTAAAATGCAGTCAAAATAATCAGGATGAGATGATTGTGAACAAGGAAGGACTGCTCAAGGGTCAGACTGAACCCTACAGACATGGTTTTGCAAAGACGCTTAGGGGGAAAGTCTCTAGAGCAACATTGCAACCTCTTTACCACATTCAGTTAATGTAAAAATTTTCATATGCCAAAGAAAGCAAAATATTGGTGACACACAGCATTCCTCATGTTATAATCTACATGATGATTTGCAGAAGAAATTCTTTGTGCTCTTTAAAGCCAAGAACACAGTGTCATTATGTATTTTCTTCTTATAGATATGCTAATGCAAACCTGAGAAAGATATTATTGAAAGTGATTGATTTATTCTAGGATGAAATAATTAATGTTTTTCATCAAAGTTATATGGGCCAGCCTGTATATTTTGTTGCCACTAAAGATCTGTCATGTATTGAGTGACTCCTTCCTCTTCCACTTAGTTTAACTGACAACAGCTGACCCTTTTGTCTCTTGACAGTTGTAATCTGTCACCTTAAAACCCAAACTCCCATAACAAATAACAGTTAAATGACA
This sequence comes from Acanthiza pusilla, assembly GCA_036630365.1. Classification (NCBI taxonomy): domain Eukaryota; kingdom Metazoa; phylum Chordata; class Aves; order Passeriformes; family Acanthizidae; genus Acanthiza; species Acanthiza pusilla. Next base: position 33,049,861 of record JAXCHO010000073.1, on the reverse strand, counting down.
TGTAATGATTAGACAGGTTTGAATAAATAAAGCAGCCCAAATTTCCCAACCAGCCAACAGAGATAGAGACAGACATTGTGCAAAGGCCAAGAAGAATCACAGACTTTTTTGGATTAACTTCAAAGTCTGGCTGTAAATATGAACCCTCTAATAAAGCTGACTTTTGGATTCAGACTTGCTGATCATGCAAATAATAGCTGATTTGTGCAAAACAGAAACAACCTTACATGGTTATGTTACGTTGTGTTCTGATGGGGCTCCAGTATGTCCCTATTTGTCTAATCATATTTCTGAGTCATCTGAGTCATCAGTCATCTGATCCCAAGGGGATCTTGTCCAGTATTCTTTACACGGTTGGGTACTTTTAAATATAAGACTCGGGAGTTGTCTAGTAAAACATCTGTTTTGAAAATGCATTTCTAAGTGATGAATCTGTACCATCTGTCTGATTTGTGGCAGCCTTCAGGCTCCATGCTCTTTGGAGATTATAACATTGCGGGACGTGGAACTCAGCTCATTCTTAGCTATTATTTCAGCCTGTACAGAAAACTCCTCACAATGATACAAATCTCCTTCTGGGAGAGCTAGGGGAGGCAGTAATGTAAAAAAACCGCAAAGGGTGAATGATGTTCCCAAGAAGTTTGAAGTTTATTTTATTTTATTTTATTTTAATGTTATTGAATATAATTGTATTGTTTCTCTCTTGACTTTTTGACAGTTCCAGATATGTGAATTTGGCACTCCTGGTTGCATGAACATTAATAGTTAGAAGAGAGAAAAATCTAGTTTTAATCAGAAAAAGTGGAAAGGCAAGAGAACCACCACTGCATTTGGGTGCTCTCTTGGTACCCAAAGTCATATTTTGGTTTCTCTGTTAAATCTTCATTATTTCAATGTTTCTGAATGAGCACTGATCCTGTTTATTTTTAGACACCTAAAAATGGGAATGTACACTTGACATATTAACAGTGATGTGTGCTGCAACACCAGTCTCTTAAATGCCTGGCCCCAGACTGGTATCCTAAACCTGAAGCTAAATACCTAGGCTCTCTGTTCGGCACATGGAGAAAATGAGGTACCTCAGACAAATTGACTTGCACTAACCTTCAGGGTGGTGCATGAGGGCTATCACTTATCAGGAGGATAGGCAACCAAATCAGGATTAAGTGGGAATATATCCACCCTCACTGGAATCCAAAAATTGCTTAGGAGGTACCTATAGAATTAGCTGAAAGACATTCAGAGGACTTGGTTTATTCCATATGCATTGCCAGAAGCAAGAGCTGGCAGTCTAATGATTAGAGAATTCAGGACAGGAAGGCACAAACTCAATTCAAACTCAGCTTGAGAGGCCCCACATTCCTGCTTTATAAAATGGTGGTGTTCCCTTTTTCTGAAGCTACACCAAAGACATAAAAAGAAATTGAGAGGTCTGGAAGGGTATAGAAAACAAGAGCCTGATGTAGCACCCTGTTGGTTTGGACCATCAACTACAAGTCCTCCCTGTCATCCACCTTTGCCTTCATTGCTTGGAACCTGGAGCTGTCACCACTGTTAGAGTGCATACTCGAATTGTATTTCCATGATGAGAAATTTTTTTGAGAATCTCCGTACTTTGTTACTGGTGAACTCAGAGCCTCTTTAGTGTGGTAGAAATTCTCTAGGCCAGGTAATGCTTTTGTGGTAAGGATTCAGTTTAGCTGCACAAAGGCTGTTGGAGGAAGAATGCAGATAGCCTGTGCAGTTGGACCACACAGACTGCAGCACATGTGTGTTGGCAGGGACTTGGAGTTCAGAACAGAGGTGAACTGGTAGGGGTGATCTGAGACAGGCGAGAGATCCAGCTCTTGTATAAGATCCTTTATTTGCTCACTTTTCTTTCTCTCGTCTTTACTATGGGAGCAATTATTCGATCTGTAAGTGGAGTATTATCCCAAGGAACAATAATTTCTGTCATCAGTATCCTCTGGCACAGAACCTCTTTCTATGTCTAGTGGAAAACATCTCAGTCAAGGGAAGATTGCTTAGTATTTTTAAAGAATAATTCTGCAGCCAACCTAAATTCCCCATCTGTGGATTGAAGTGGAGAAGCAGAAAAATTAGTGAGAGAGACATCTTGTGCCCTCATTCATTGCCATGTATAAGCCATATATGGAAGTTTAAGTAGGTTATTTTAATTCAGACTGAGAATTAAAAGCCGAAAATTTTATGTACTGCCCTTCAAGCCATATAAAATAACAAAAGGAGGAAATCATCAACAAAATTTTCAGTTACATCAAAAAACTGTTGTTATTTGAAAAAACAAAGTAAGTAAAAACCAAAACTTTCATTGTGGCCTAAAATACTTTATTATACTGGGCTTGATTGTTTATGTGGAATGAAGGCTAGAAAGAAAGAGACATTTGCATGGGGCTGAACAAACTGGAGGTCTTTTGGGTGTGGGCTAGTTTTGTTTTCATTCATTTTTATTTAGAATATTTAAATATTTCAAATATTTTCAGTGTTAACAAGAGCAGAACATGAGACTCTTGCTAGATGTTCTACAGTATAGGAAATGTTAGGTATATGAAAAAACAAATATCTTAAATTGATACTATTATAATCTGTATATTGAAATCTCCTGGAATCACAACAAAATAGCTGCCTCTATTATGAGTTGAAATAGGCTGTTAAAACAAATGTAAAAAGTACAGTATGTGAAGTGTAAGAATATAATGACAGAGAGAAGGATGTGTTGATTTTCGGAGTATTGTCTTTGGTCACAGATATATTTGAGTAGATATATTCTCTTGCTGTAAATAGCACAAATACTTTTTGACCATGTGCAGAGTCATAAGTACATTTTTAAGCAAATTAATACAAGAACAAATGGTTGTGTGAGCTCTACTCTCAGCATTAATGTAAGCTACTCTGTTTGCAGTAGTTCAGGTCTTGGGAGGTATTGGTCAAAGAAGGCAAGCTAATGAATTCCCAAAGCATGTATTTAAAAGGTATTGCTTACCCTCTTGTCCTTAAAGTGTGCCAGACTCCAGCAGACAAAAAGGGAAACAAGTTTTAATCAAGCAGTTCCAATATTGCTGTAACAGCACTGAACTCCATGTGCAACAGTCATAAGTTTTGGGGGCGAAAATTCCATCACAGCATGCAGCTTGCCATAGGGAAAGTATGTGCACTTCAGCTGGGGAGACTTCACTGGGCTACACCTAGGCAGAAAAAAAAATTATTTCCAAGAGTCTGAACAATTCTCCATAGAAAAAATGAAGCAGAGTCATTCTGGGGAATCTCTCCAGTAGCTGCACTCTTCAGACCTGCAGAACAGCAATCATCTGCCAGTCTTTAAGCTGCTAAAGGTTTTGTTCCTCCCACCCTCAGTCTAGCTCCCTGGGAGCCAGATTTGTCCCTGCATTTCAGTCTGCTCTCTGCCCAGGATGCCCACATGCCTTCAAGATGCTTGGGTGTCAGCAGGTCTGTGCTTGAGCTTCCTGCAGAAAGCACCAGCATTCCACTGGAGCCTGGAGAACTGTCCTTCTAAATGTCAAAGATTTTCCAGCACTTCTCACATTATTTCAGTCTCAGTTGTATTTAGGAAAACACTGCACTGAATATTTATTGAGAACACTCTCGTTCATTTCTGGCTGCTTTTTTGTCTCACAATGTTTAAAGAAAACAAAGGATTTAGTTCAAAAATCTATTTGTAAAACAAAAGCATGTAGAGAGACAGAAGCTTTAATAAATACATCAGCAGGATCTACCACCCAAGCAACACAGAGGATGGCCGTGTTTTGCCTGCTTCCCAGAATATTGCAAACTAATGTCTCAGCAACAAGCACAAGATCAGGTTCTGCTTGTTCTAACACAAAGGGAACCACAAAAGGCCAATGTAGTTAGGGCTGGGCTCTCTACTGTTGGGCATTAAGCACTGATACAAATACCAAATTCTTTTTTCTCCTTCCTTTGAGCCAAGACTAAGTCCTCGGCTTGAATTTCAAACCACAAGTCCTGCAGCTTCCACTAAATACTGAATATTTAAACATACACTATTTAAAAAATGATATGGTAAAGAAATGCTGTTTCTTACAATTGGCTTGAGAATTATAAAAGGAAAGACAGCTGCTTGTATCTTAAAGGTGTTAGTACAAGTAAGAATCTTGCTTGCAGCTAGTGTTGACCACAGTCATTGTTTTCAAGTCCTTTGCCACAAACACATAATTCTGTAAATACAGGAAAATACTGTCTAGTTTTTCATAGTCTCCATTCCTCTATTCCAGCATTTCCAGGAGCCTAATCAAGGGCTGAGGCAAATTGATATCTGTGGTCACAACCCAAGCTTATTAACCCAAGCCAAGCATTAATCCACAGGAAGTACCCTCCTCTGATGTTCTTGTGGCTGATATAAGCTGAAAATTAAATAAGCCATGTATAGTAGGTGAAAGGCTTTATTTTTCCATTAGTGCTGTATTTCCTTTATAAGAGGTTTCAAGAGAGTTAATGCCTTTACTGTACCTTAGCCAATCAGGCTGAATGTCTAATGTCTGCTTCTTCAATAGTATAACATATTCTGCTCTCTCCATTACAGATTGCTTTTATAAATCATATAAATCATATCCAGAATCCTGCTTAATAAGAATTTCTTAGGATTGAGAGTATAAGGCTTTTTTCAGACTTTTTTTCTGAATGCATAGCCACAGGAACATGCTGAGATCTTTTGTGAGGAGGAATCTGGTGCTGAAGAATAAAACATGAAGAGTGGCTTGAGTCTGAAAACAGAAAATAATTAATGTGATAAGGATAAGTAATATATTTCTGAATATCACCTCATAGATGATCAGCATAATGAAAGTGTATAAAAATACTTATTTACCAAGTCTAATATTTCATTTCAAACACTACTGATAGAAAAGGTAGTTCCCTTTCATTTGATGCCATCTGTGTTAAGGAGCTTATTTGGCTATCCCTGTGTAGCTGTTTGAGACAGATTTTTTAGTATTGCTCTTTCCTAGTATAAGCCCCAAGGAGTGGTTGAATTTTCTGATAGTAACTATTCAGCTGCTCTCAATATTTTAAAAGAACAAAATTATGGCATAGCCAAATAAGTTCCAGAAGGCAATAAGTATGCTGGCTTTTTATCACCAGTAAAGCCTCACATATTTGCAGAGAAAATTAGTTTTTAGAAAGGAAACTGGATGGGCAAGGCAAATACCAGAACTATGGCCCTGGAGCTCAGGACAGCAGCCTTTACAAGGATCTGTTTGGAAGAAGTTCATGGGAGATGATTCTGGAAAAGAGAGAAATCCAGAACTACTGATTCTCCAGTGCCATAATTACCTCCTTTAAGCTCAAGAACTGTCCATCCTGACAAGTGGAGTTTTACCATCCTGGTACAACTCAGATATACAAAGATGGTGATAGGTTAAAGGTTGGACTCAATCATCTTGGGGGTCTTTTCCAGTCTTTATGGTTCTGTGATTTTGTGAAACATAAAAGGGGTGGAAGCAGAGTCAGTTGACCCAGTGCAGGGGCTGGATAAGGAATATAGAGTGTATGAGAATGCAGGGACAGAGCTGGGAAAGCAGAAGCTCACCAGGACCTAAGCCTAGCAAGGGACTTAAAGGGCATTAAGGAGGCTTCTATATCAGCAACCAAAAGAAGACTAAGGAAAATATTTGTCTTCTGATGAATGGAACATGGAAAAGGCTGAGTTTCTCAATGCCTCCATCGCTTTTGTCTTTACTGGTAAAAACTGCATACGGTAATCCAAGGCCTCTGCAACTAGACAGGAAACTTGCAGCTATCAACATTTACTTTCAGTGGAGGAATATCGGAATAGGGGAACATTTAAACAAATTGGACATATGAAAGTCCAGGGAACCTGACAGAATACACGTACAAGTCCTGAGGGAGGGACAATGACAGTGCGAGACCTTTCTCAATTATCTTTGAATATTCATGGTGACTGGGAGAGCTCCTGAAGACTGCAAGAAAGCAAATGATAACACCTGTCTTCAGGAAGGATTCAGAGACCTATAGGTCAGTCAGCCTTATTTCAATCCCTGAGAAGAGAAGGTGATGGAGAAAAAATGTGGAAGCCATTTGCAAACATCTCAAGGACAGCAAGATGACTGGAAGCTGTCAGCGTGGATTTACGAAAGGGATATCATGCTTACCAACCTGATAGCCCGACAGTTTGCAGAAGGTAGTGAAGTGGAAGGAATGGTTGATACACCAGTTGGTTGTACTGAGCTTCAGAGGAGCCTCAACAGGCTGGAGAAGTGAGTTGGCAGGAATTTCATAAAAGTGTGACAAAGGGAAGTACAAAGTGCTGTACCACAGGAACAATAATCCTATGCACCAATACAAGCTAGGGACCAATCAACATAAATACATCAGCAGGATCGACCACCCAAGCAACACAGGGGATGGCCATGTTTTGCCTGCTTCCCAGAATATTGCAAACTAATGTCTCAGCAAAGGATTTAGCAAAGGATCTTGGAGTCCTGCAGGGCACAAAGTTGAACATGAGTGCACTGTGTCTGCCTTTGCAGAAAAGACAGTCAACAACCTCTTAGGCTGCATTAGGAAGAGCATCGCCAGCAGGCCAAGGGAATTGATTCTTCCTCTGTACTCACAGAAGAAGGTCTGGAGTTCAGTCCTGGGATCCCTGAGACAAGTGAGACATGGATATACTGGAGCAAGTCCAGCTAAGAGCCACAATGATGATTAAGGGCTTGGAGCATTCAATATACCAGGAGAGGCTAAGAGAGATGGTGGTGTTCAGTCTGGAGAAGAGAAACCTCAGGAGGGATCTCATCAGCATGTGTAAACATCTGATAGGAGGGAGTAAAGAAGACGCTGCAGGGTCTTCTCAATATCCAGGAACGGGGAAGAAGCACAAATTGAAATACAGGAAATTCCATTTAAACATAAGAAAAAAACCTTTTTTACTTAGAGAGTTGTCAAAAACTGGAATGGGTTGCTTCTTGATACTGTGGAGTTTCCATTCTTGGAGATATTCAAACCCCAACTCGATGTGGTCCTGAGCATACTGCTCTAGTTGACTCTACTCTGAGCCTGTGCTTAGAGCAAATGAACTTCAGATATGACCTCCAACCACAGCAGTTCCGTGAAAACTTTGATTTGGACCACGGTGATTCAGATGCATACAAGCTGGCTCCCAGGTTTATGTTATGCTTATTTCATGTCATTTTCACAAACCTTTCTCAATCAGTGAAGGAAAGAAATTGTAGCCCAAATTATCAAGGGGTCTTCTTGCCTCACAAATGAAAGAGAAAAGCAGTACTTAGAGAGGGTTTATATCTGTTTCAACAGGAAACTACAAGGGAAAACAGGAAAAGATGTTGAATAATCACATGGGAACCAAATCTTGTAAATGGAGTAGAACTCTTAAATGTGTGATAAATAGAAGGAAGGAGAAGGTTTTGCAGAAGGGGATTTAGGAAGTGACAGCAGTGTTCCAAATACACTGGACTATAAAAATCTGGTGACAAAAGGCAAGACTGCTTTACTTACAAGGTTCTGTCTTTCTGTAAATCATCAGTCAAATACTGTGTTGAAATCTGGCCATCATACTTTATAAAGGATTAAGGCAGGTAGCAAAAATAGGATATAATAATAACAATACAGAAAAAGATATAACAGTCGTAACTCCTAGCCCTCTGGATTCCATTGACCATATTAGCACTTAACCATCTAATGCTTTTCAGGGAATATCAAAGGACTTTAAAAGGAGATCCATATCACTACCCCAAATTTATAGGGGAAGGGATATACAAGATGAGTTGCATGTAGTGTCACCCCAAAAAATCAGTTGTATGTTTTGTCTGCATATCTTTGGGTTTGTTGAAATGCTGAATAACAGCTATATAAATATTTTACTAGGTGGCCAGTTAAATAATGGCTGCTAAACATTCCTCTAACATTGACAAAACTTAATAAAGAAGCAAGGTGAGTGGGATTCCTACTGCAATAGGAAATCAATCACATTCTAAGTGTAGCCTGGGCTAGGTGACTCTGCCTTGCCAGGGGAGTTGGAGTAGTTGATCTCCAAAGTGCCCTTCCAACCCAAAGTCTTCCATGATTCTGTGTATGTGAATTTCAAAGATGCTTGTTCCTACTATTGTTCTTTGGTGGGAAGGCACAGCCATACCTTTGATGTTATCAGGAAGCTCCACCAGCCTGGTCTCAACATAGGCCTCTAAATGTTCTCTGTATCCCTATGTTGGTTGTTGAGCTTGGTGAGCAGAGGTGAGGGTTTAAAACAAAGATTCCCCATAAACTTTGCCCATGCTTCTAACTCACCTATTTCAGAGAGAAATACGAGAAATAACTGAATATATCTTTCTGCATATCTAACCCTTCTTTGTCATTTTGAACATGTGGCCTTTGTGTTGCAGTTTTATGCTGTATTTATCTCATGGACACATACAGGTCTCAGTATTCCTGCACTCTTCATCGAAAGAAACCATCTCTGACTTATGAAATCAGTGCTCGGGGCGGTGGGGTTGGTTCTGCTTATTTTTCATAATTTTTTAAAATATAAACATGGGTTTTAATAACTTCTTTCTGTAATTTCAGAGAAAGAATGATCTCTATAGTCTTTCTTCCAATGTGTCCTTCGAAGTCAAGAGTGTCCCATATAAAGTGCAACCAGCAAAGCTCCCCGAGGGAAGCATAGCAGTAAGTAACTGAAAATGATATCTTTGTGTGAAGCACACGTCACTCTGATCACAGCTGTGAAAGTTTTTATAGATGAAAATATTGAGATTGGTCTTTCCTGTGTTTCTAGTGTAAATTTCTGAAGTGGTACCTTAAGGAAAAAACTTCATTGTTTTCTGTGGAAGTCGATGATACGTTATTCTAATTATATTTTAAAATAATTTCTTGCTGCACTAATGTGCAGACTACTTCATTACAATTAGGATGGATTTTTCACCCAAAAGAAAATAACTGTGAAAGCAAGTGTCTAGTTATTTCATTTGGGGTAAAAAAGTCTGGAGGAAATTTCTATGCAAAATCCAAAATCATGTTTCTGTCAGGTTTAGAGATCTCATTCTTATCCCAGTCAGCATTTCTCTCAACCAGCTTGTGTATTGTCTACAGAAACTTCTCTCTTATCTATATTAAGATTCTTGAGACCCTGATTTTCAGGAAGGTCTGTATACCTCTTTAGGGTTTCCACCTCACAATACATCAAGTGTGAGATACAAACTTACTTAGTAATCCCTACAGAAGTGATAGATAGAGAGACAGACAGACAGACAGACAGATAGATGGATGGATGCTAAAGTACTTGCCTTATGTGCAGACTGATATTTGCAGCCCTGGAGTACTATGTGAAAAATTAATTTTGGAGGCATAAGTCTGATTTAATTGTTTGCTGGTGCCAAAGCATTGGGTTTGGCGAGCACTTTAATTTGCTTCTTATGGTGTCTAATACTGTGGTTAAAATTCACTCTTTTTTGTCATTACTAATAGAAATAAGTAAAATATGAGTGCAAAAATTGCTTCTAGTATAAGAGTAATCTGAAATTTTAAGGCGTATTGTTCTCATCTTTATAAAGATTTATCAGTTACAGTCCTTCTTTTAAAAGGTCAGCTCAGTTCAAACTTTGCCAAGTTGAATTGTGGGGAAAATACATCATATAGTCTGTTGAGATGTAATAGTAGGGACAGAATATTTTCTTACATAGAAAAGCAACAGAATAACGCACTTTATAGCTAACTTTGAGTATATTTTAGACGATACAGACTATAAAGATTTGTTTTGTACATGCACAGATTGAATGGTTGATTGATACTTCATCTGGGAAGAAACAAGGTAAAATCTTGGTTCTGTGTACAGAGAGACTTCAGCCTCCACCATCAGGGGAACCATGATTTTGCTAGAGAGAATTGGTGCTTAATGCAGTATTCATCCAGAAAGGTTCAAAGGCACCAAACTGACATATACTCGGGCTCTTTTTATTTTCTTGCAGCATGTGTTCCATACTAGAAACACATGTGCAGAATTCTGTTGATAGTGAGGCCTTCATCTGGACTGAAGTGCTTTACCCCAGGTGATAGCCTGCTGTTCTCAACAAGTGTCAGATGATCTACCAAATGATCAGATAAGCATTTCATTCTCTTTTCCTGCCAGTATAATGCTTGTTATTTGCAGCAGATGATTTACAGCAAAATGCCTGTAATGGCAACTGTAAAATGTTGAAAAATGATAACGCTTTTATGTCGTTTCATATCTGGACATGGCAGTGGATCCTTGCCAGCTCTACAGCTTGATGTGTTATATGCACCAGTTCTTTGATGTTCCACTTGCAAGGAGAAATATTTCCTTGAAGTTGGGCAATGCTTAATATTTTTGCTCCTTCTGAAAAAGATCACTAGTTGTGTTTTAAAAGCTTACAAAGATTTCTTTCAAGGTTTATGGTTTTCTTTCAGACAATGAAAGGGTGGAAGTGGAAGAAAGATTTAAATATTTTTGAAATTAATTTTCAAAAGTATATATCTAATAATCACCCAACACTTCAAAGTTTATACAGAGAAGGTAATACATTTAAAAGAATAGAACATATGTCCTTCATTTAATTCATATAGTGCTGGATTCCAATTATGCAGGCTGATATTTACATTTAGTTTTAATGGCATGAATAATCCCGTACACATCAGTAACCTACAGAGTCACATAGTCTTATTTGCAGCAATGAGGACTTCATTTCCATCATCATCGAATGTAGGTCTTGGACACATGGATCTTGAACACAGGGTCATAACACAAAGGTGTGTGAAATGTTACGTAAATGTCAGAATGGATCTTTTATAATAAAACATTAGAATTAAAATGCATCAAACAGAAAATTAGAGTGGAGTTTAAACCAGAATCCACTGACAGCAGTAATAGAATTTCTATTAATTTTGATAGGCTTAGAATTGCAACCATATCTTATACAGCTGGTTGGATTTCCTTGCTAACAGCTATATCATTCAAGAGAAAATTTTCTTTTTTTTGTTACAAGTATTATACTGGTAAATAATACTGTCTTGGTGAATTTCATGTGCAACATGAAAGTGTTTTTTATTGCAAAAAGTATAAAGTTAGAATAAGCAGCAATTTGCTCTATTGCAATTCATGATTCTTGAGCCAGTTTGGAGTTTAATAAAATGATTGCTTTTCTTAAACATTTCATAAGATTTTTGCTGTGGATGCCTTCAGACTAAACTGTTTGACCAGTGTCCTACAGTGAGTAAAACTGGTTTCAGACTAAGGCTTATAACTCTTTTTAGCAATTACACAGTGATAGTACTTTTGTTTTAGACAAGCTTATATTCTTCATTAAATATATTTGCATAAACATTTGTAAAGTGTAAGCATAAGTGTGACTTCAAGCTCAAGGGAACTTAAACATTCTATTTTGAGCATTTTTTTCAGAACATGTAAGAACATCATGCTGCAAAGGTTGGATGGGCACATATAGGAGTACAAAAGAATTCCTGTTTCCCAGCCTCTGTGAACAAAATTGCTGAAGACTGAAAGGAAGGTCATCATTTGCAGTAAAAGTAGTAGGACTCAAATAATAGTTAATTTATCTACGGTTTCTTAAAGTAGCAGAATAAATTATGGAGAAATTATTTTTATTTTTTAAAGTTTGTCTTTTAGAGGACCAGGGAGAAAAAAAGCAACTTTGTGAGAATCCCACTAGCACGCACTGAATTCTGACCACAGATGCTGGAAGTTTGCACCAGTCAAAGCTAATTGATCTATAATTCCCATCTATACACAAGGAACTGCCAGTGAACCAGCAACTTACTACATGTGCTTCTCTCTGCTTTGTGCTCCCTTTCAGACGAATCAAAGACTATTTTGAAGACACGAGTAACACCAAAATCAGAAGGAAAATCCGCACAGTACAAAAAATAGTGGCAAAAAACCTAGTAATTATTTTATCCACTTTAAATGGCCTTAACTGTTGCGCAATTTAAAAATGGAAAATAAAAGCCTCCCCAGAAGAACACTTTGAGAAACAAGTGACTTTCATGGAGCCACACGAGGGGTTAAAGACTATCAGACAGCATTTGTGCCAAGACCAGCATAGATTTTATTTCCAATAGTGAACAAAGGCTCTGTCTGTAACTCTTGGCTTGACTTCACCCTCCATCTCAGTGCCTGAGGCAGATGGCATTCTTTGGCACCCTTTGCATACAAAAGGTGTGAGACCTTCAGCAGTGTCAGAAGTCAGATGGCTCCTCTCAAGTCTGTGAGCTGTGCTTTTCACCCACCTGACGGAGAAGCAGGCACTGTTTTCAGTGTTCAGCCTAAAGTCTTGCCCTGAATGGAGAGGAAAGCCAGCACACAGCTAAAGTACAGTATCAACATGCAACACTAGTGTAAAAATTCCACTTCTTCATCCTGGCCACCTTAGATGGAAACATTCCCTGGCTCTGATCCTGCAGTACTAAACCTACCACATGGAGAAGAACAGAAATCCAAGCTGAAAATACAAACTTGTCTTAAATCAAAATCATATGTAAAACTGTTGTGGACAGCATGGGGTGAAGGAGGGACAGTCCTCTGTGAACATGGTGGAACAAGGCAGAAAAAACTGAAGGGATGTTTTGTTTTTTTCTTCCCCTCCAGCTTCTGCCTCAGCTCTGTGGGTGTTCAGGACTTGCAGTTGTCAAACTGTTCACCAGCAATTGCATTAGTAGCCTTGCAAGTCTTTGTGTAGAGTATAAAGAGTGGCAGCCCAGGGGCATTATATTCTACTGGTAATGCACCACAGGCAGGAGTGAGACTGATGCCTACAAATAATTCCCTGCTCAGGAAATGAATCTCAAGTACTTAGCTCAACCATTCCCTTGCTTTCAAAACCTAAGACAAAGAAGGATTCATGGAAAAAGGGTGTGGGTGCGACAGGATGGTTTCAAGATTTTAGCAGACAAATATTTCATTAGCATTGGCTGAACTCAGGCTAAAAAAGAAGAGAGATGGGCCAGCTTTGCAGCAACATTCTGCTCTATAAAGGATAGACCTAATTTCTGCTGTCTGTTTCGCTCATTGCTGATAATCTAAGGATTACAAACATGATACCTTGCCCTTCTATAAGATTACAGTTCCTTGTTTATGTTTCAACATTTGTCAAGCTCCAGCTGTGCTACAAGTTGCACTCAACTCTCTGTAAAAGCAGAATGACAGAAGGACGAAGGGAGAAAGGATTCTGAACTCAGCACAAGCAAGACTGAGTGCTTCTACACCACTCATAATTATTTAGCATCCTTAGGAAAATCCACGTGTCCTTATCTGGATCCATGCTGATAGTTGCTCTACAGATACCAGAAGAAGAGCTAGCTTGTCTTGTTATTTTTCATACCCTAAGAGGAAAGAAAACACAACACACAAATACAGCAAGTATTTAGGAAGTGGCACATAAAAGAAGGCATGGAAAGGCAACATTGGCACTTGTAGTTGCATACACTGCTATCAGCTTTATCCCAAACTTAATGAAATCTACCATCCCTAATGAAATAGTCTGTTTCCACTGATTTCCAAAGGATCTCAAACATGCTTAAAAGTCTGAATTGACCCTACCTAATTTTTAACAGTGAACTGGCACACTTTACGAGTCTAGTTGTTGCTCTGCTCCTGTGCAATCATATCCAGCCCTGTGAGCTATTCAGACCCCCACACCAGGCAGCATCTTACTTCACCCCTGTCTGAGAGCACCTGTGGTGCTGAAGTAGTTACCTTTATTTGGGTTAAAGAGGACTTGGTGCCCAAGGAACCAGATGTGGTTCAGTCAAATACTACCTGAAGAAATCTGTAAACCAAAAATTCTTCCTACTTGCCCACTCAGATAATTTCCACATTCAGGATGTACAATTTCAGTAGACTGTTGTCATGGTTTAGAAATGGTACTCCCCGGTTTAGTTCTCCCACTGTGACTCTCCAAACCATGCACCGCTTGCTCGCTTCCCCACTTTCCCTTCCCTCTCACCCTGCAACAGGATGGAGAGGAGAATTGGAGGCACAAAACATAAAGATCACATTGAGATAAGAACAATTCACAGGAAACAACGAGATAAGAAAATGAACAGTAACAGCAACAATACTAATGACAGAAGTTACAAAAAATGAAAGATTCACAGAAATTCACAGACAATAGACAATACCCAACAGTTCCCTCTGCTACACTTAGTTGACTGGGAGGAGCTTCAGAAGAGATTCCCTTCTCCCCACCTCCAGCAATAGTGTGAGTTGGTATAGAGTAACCTTCAGGTCACGGCCATGCACACTCCAGGCTACTTCAAAAATTAATCCTTTCCTGGCCAGAACCAGGATGACTGTCCATGTACCAAGCCATCCATACCTGGCCAGCAGCTTGTCAGAATCTTTCTGTTCTGTTTTGCTGCTGTTCTACAATCCACCCCAATGCAGCAATGCTGACTCCCATTTCCTCTTGTATTTATTTCAGTCACAATATGCTACCCAGGAATTTGGCTGAAGCTATCAGTAGCAGAAATGGCAAAATAAAGTCTTTGCATGCAAATGGGTCTTCCCTGTGGTCCGATCTTGCTGTAAAATGGAGTCAGTCATTTTGTTAAACTTGAGATGACAGAAAGCACTGCTTGCCTGTTATTTTTGCTGCTGTTTTACAAATATTTTTAAGATGGTTTTGGTAAGTGGTCTTTCACTTTAGTGTTCCAGTTTCACAGCAACATGCTCAGGCAAGTGATAGTGTTAAGAACAGAAACCATAGCAAAGCTCAAATCTTACAAGATTAAGATATGCAATCTGTATGTTGACAGTGTCAGGTCCTTTTCAAATATTTAAAATTTATAACTTCCTGTGAATAGTACCTCAGAGTTTGCCAACAGAGGAAGTGCATATTGTGAATGAGTTGGTTTTTTTTAATCAATCCAGCTTTGCTGTCTTGGGGCCCATGAATTTTCATCAGCACTTCCCAGCTCTTGTACTGTATATGATCAGCCTTGCTTCAAGGAAGCATTCATGATTTTCAAGCAGTAGAAGGGAGATGCTTTCTTTCTTGGACAGCTGAGCTCATTGTTTTCTACAAGCTTCATGCAACCCCTTCCAACTGCATCCTTTCTGTTTTCCCTGGTCAGTTAACCTTTTACTTGAATTCATCTTTTTCCTTAATCGGCTTTTCTCGGGAAGAATCTCTGCAGACAGTTCAGATGACCCTTCTCTCATTTTCTCTGCCCTTGCATTTTAATGCCACTCTGAGACACAAACAGAGTCATTCAAAAGCATTTTATCCTTACTAAATGAGCTCTGTTCTTGCCAAATCTAATGATGCAGAGAGCCTATGAAATTTTGCAGTGGTTAAGAAGCAACCCAAAGAGGAGACTGGGGAAGGGAATGGTATTCCTATACTGGCATGGTTGATCACTTGATCACGCCATCAGGATGTCTGTTGGCACATATGAGTGAGATTTCATGGATTGTTTTATTAATGATCTTTGCCTTAAAATAATTTTTCTTGCTTTAATTAGATCACATATTTATTTATTCTTTGTAGTTGTTATCTTTTTTAAATATTTTAGAATTATGACTATTTAGAGCTGCTCCAAAGATGTATATTAGCTGTGTTTGTTAGATCAACAATGGTGTGGCCAGCACTGCAAGTACTTCATCTTCAGAGTACAGGCCAATGTTAAAGTGAAAACACCAGGACTGGGCAGTGTCTTGGAATTTTCTGTGTTACCCTCAGTGTAAGCTTTGGTAGAAAGCCAGTGGTATCCTACATAGAAAGTTTGTCCCTAATTTTTGTTTCCTGGTGAGGGATACTATAAAAAATATGTTCATCAGTAGAGCTCAGGTAAGTTGGCTTACAGACTGCCAACTCTGTAAGCACTGTGTCAGAATAGGGAGCAGTTGCCTGCACAGATGAAGTACATGGAAAGGACTACTTAAAGTGTCTTCCAATTAAGCCTGACAGTAGCTGGAAGACAGATCTACTGGTGCTTTCAGAATGAAAAGTCTATGAAAGAATGCTGATCACAAGAAAAAGTGAGAGAGGAAAGGTCTGGATGTTGCAGAAAGGATTAAATGATTAAATTTGCCATCTTCAAGGAGAGAAGTGAGAGGCACAGGAATTGAAACAGTTTTGACCTGAACAGAGTTATGTCCATTCTTAAAACTTAGCCTGCTGTTCCTTCAATGAACAAATTAGGAATTGGTGTGTTAAATTTCATGTGTATCGATCACTAAGGTAATAGCGGAAAAAAAACAAAACCCAAAAAAACTTAAAAAAACAGTTTACAAGGAGTGCAGCTCAGGGACTGGGTGATAGCCAAGAAACTTACTAAAAAAAGTAGATTTCCTAGCTGTACCTTGAGCACAGACAAGGAGTATCATTTGAGAGTTTGTGTCATCAGTTGCTTTGCAAACTGATTTCATCATCTCATAAAGCAAATATCTTCCATCTGTCACATACTTATCCTGTTTAAGGGAGATGAGGAGTAGACAAGAGAGATCCAAGAGAAAACCCCAGAGAGAAATCACTTCCTAGGCTAGCAAAAAAGAGAAAATAAAGTAAGACTGAAGGGACATAATTGTGGCAGAAGAGCTAAGGAAAGCTCAAATTCATTCCTTCGCACTTAGGAGCAGCAGGGACAGAGCAAATAGTCAGTGCAACTGATGAGAAGCCTTCCAAGCAGAGTCTGAGAGCATATAATAAATTGTGTACAAGGTATGGAAAGGCGAGTGACGAGGAGAATGTGGATGTCCCCAAAAGGAGAAATATAGAAGGGTTATTATTACTCTTTGTCCACATGAAGGTCTAAAGAGAGAAGTTTACCAAGTCAATTAAAATCTTTGATAACTGATATTAAGATCTGCTGCTTTGTAGAGCCTTAGACATTGAAAGAGCGTGGTTCGTGCTTGTTTCCCGTTTAGGTAATAGTCTGTATGCTTGGCTTCTTTTAAAGAAGATAATATCATACTGTGTGTTGGGCTTCATCACAAGGACAATGCATGCTGCTTGTGTTTCATTTTTGGACTGCTTAGCTGAAATGCAAATCATTGGAAAAAACGTATACTGGTATGTCAGCAGAAATTAAAATAAGAGAAATGTAGCTGGTATCTACTGTGGTTTGAATTAAGAGTTTGGGCCGAAGTCAACCATTGTTTCGGAATAATTCAGTGCAAGTCAGTGTAGTGGCCTAAGCTGTGCCAGCATGCATGTGAGCTGAGCTTTGCTCCTTGAATGTTCTTGAAGCATCTGCATAGAAGGGCATCTTTTTTTTCCTGTATTATGGGAAAATTATTCATATGTCTGATACAGCAAGATTTTTATGTGTGTGTGAATTCCATTTCTAATAATTATCATGAACAAGAGGAAAGGAAATTACAGTAAATGAAGCCAACACTGGAGAATATCAGTCAATGTGTATTTCGAATCTGCAAAATGCTGTTGAAGTCAATGCTTCTAACCTCTGTATTCTACTGTTGGATGTGCTTTGCTTGCTTCATTTGTGTTCATTAAATGTATTCTTTTCATTGCAGATCAGAACATCTGTCATTTGGTCCACCCCAAATGTCTCCTTTGAGATCCCTTTATGGGTTATAATACTAGCCATACTACTTGGACTACTAGTACTAGCTCTGCTGACCCTAGCTTTATGGAAGGTATGTTGCATTATTTCTGTTACTGATGCCTTTAAAAAAAACCCTGAAAGATACTGGAAGATAATAACAGAATAAAAAGAAGCTGGAACTTTGTGATCTATAACGATTTGGAGCAAAAGCACAATACACGTGTCTTTTTTGTTTTGGCATTTCTAACATGCTAGTGTCATTGACCTTTTTGTAGGGAACTTGTTTTCAAAGTCCTCCTTTATTATTGAAGTCTGGTTATAAATGGGCATACAGAGTTTGGCTCTGTTTCCCAAGACCTATGATCCTCTATTTCAGGATGTTTAGGTTCAAAAAGAAGTTACTCAAACTTTGTTTTCTCTGAATAATTCAGGAATTTCCAGTTTTTGTCAGCATGGAACAACACTCCCAGTTCTGAGAATTAATTTTTAGAAGATTTCCTTTTATATTAATATAAGATATATTTTGTTTTTTAAAGTTTTCTATTTCTGTGTTGGTTGTCACACTCCCTTCACAAGTTTTAAAACAAGTTACTGGAAACTGCTGTATTACAGGGAGCCAGTGTAGCTTTTTTCCATTCTCTCAGTTCACATTAAAAATAGGATTAAAACAATTCCTTAGGTTAGGATCATGTCTCTTTAGCTGCCTGAACGTTATGGTTAGGTGTACAGCCTATACTAACTTCCCAAATTCACCTAGTCAGGTAACAACAGCAGCAAAAAGCTATGGCTAAACCTGCAAGGATGAGCGAAATTACCTTTTGGTGGTACCTTCTTTTAACATCTTGTGAACTTTCAACCTTTCAACTAGAAGTGACTTTTAGACAGTTAAAGTAAGGTGAGAGGAATCTCATCTTTAGTGATCTTTAGACTAGGTCGCAACTCTGTCCAACATGTATTACACCTCTCTTGTTATTACTGCTTGTCAATCTAAGTCTCTTTTCTGAATGAGCGCCTTGCTGAATTGAGATGATCAGATTTCTCATTAGCATCAGTACATATGGGCATTCAGACCAACTTTATATCTCCTGCAAAGACACCTTTCATATAATTTGGATTTTTATTTAAAGTTATGATTTGGAACTCAGTGCCTTGCACCTAGAACTTTCATAGAGAATTATTTGGATAGAAATAAAATATCTTCACAGTCTATCAGCCTGCCGTACATTGTGTCCAGTGTTTCAGGTTGCCTGAGCAAAGAATCAAACTGCAGCTGAATCTTCCTGTGGTTGTCTTACATCTTTGTTTCTGTTGATTGTTTTCTGCAGTGTGGCTTTTTTGACAGAGCTAGACCTCCTCAAGATGACATGGCTGACAGGCAACAGCTGACAAATAACAAGACTACTGATGCATAAAGGAAGAGAGTGACAGTTCATCCTGCCTGAAACACGATGAGGATTAAATGAAGGATTCCTTCTACCAGTCTTCCTTTGTACCTGCAAGCGACATGGTGTCATAATCTGATCTATGCAATGTTCTGAGAACATGCCACATGATGGCCAGCCTTGCTGAAGAAAGCAACTTTATCACTGCCTTATAAACATATTCACACCGAACAGAACGTTTATCCCATATTCCAGTCAGTCTACATTTCAGCAGATGCTTTTGAGCACGTGTGGTATACTGAGATGCTTCCAGAACAAGCCGAAATCTCTCAAGGAGAGAATGCCTTCATTGCTGTATTGTCTAGAAGATGAACCAGGACAAACCTTCTGAATCCTACTGTATCATGCTGAATGCCTTTGAAACCTCCCTAAGAATAAGAACTTTTATGAAATTATGGCTCAGGGAGACAAGCAATATATCAGTACTGTGAAAGTACTTCTGACACACAAAGGTAGTCTATAAATAACTTTATAGATGGGGCACAATTATTTATTTTTCCACCTTTTTGGAATAAGTATCTGATATAATCATCAACATAGATTTTGAGAGAAGAAAGATAATAGAAATCATGTACTTTGCATGTAAATAGAAGAGTAAACCCATTGTACACATAGAACACAACTTCCTTGGCTACAAGGTGGTTTGCAAAGCAGAAGATTTATGGAACACTTTACAAGATGAGACCTATGATAAGCAAGTACACGTTGTATCTCTTTCAGCCCAGAGCTGGCAATTTCACACCCAGCTAACTAAATCCATGCACAGTATAGAGCAGGGATGAGTTACCCTGTCCTTGCTTTGCTGAAGGCTGGCAGCTGTACACTGACACTGTCATTTCTGAAACACTGTTTTAAATTATCACATTGCCACGCTGGTGATATTGAAAAGGCTTGGGGGGGTTGGGGCTGAGCTAAATTCTTGGCCATTGCCCTTTTATTTTGTTAAAATTGCCTCTTAAAATGGAACAGCTACTGCCATAATTGCTCACCTAAAGAAATCTTTGCCTTTTTTATTTTTCAATCTACAAGCTGGCAGCACCTTAAAAGTGTTGCTTTTGGCAAAGTTTAGGGCTTAATTATTTTTAAGCAAAGTCTTGCAGGAAAGGGTGGCAGGATTTGTATTTATGCAGAAAAATAGGATGCCAGCCAGCCAAGTATGAACAAAAAGAAGGAAAGGTATTTTGAGGTAAAGACTAAAAAGTACACTTAGTATTTATTATTTTTTCTGGGTTTAGGATTCCGAAGAAGGGATGTTTCATTCTTTCCCTTCTATCAGCAAATGGTCTTTCAACAGGGGCTCTAAGCCCTGATGTGTGTGAATTTGTATATGAAAGCTTGCGTTTTCCAGTGCTGCCTATGTGTAATTAGTTGTATTGTAAACTTTAGTAGGCATTGTTCATTTTATGAAACATACACACCACTTGCCTTCTCCTGAGTTTCTTTTCTTTCCAATCCATCTCAGCTTCTCAGCTGTTAAATGACCTCATCCATTCTGCCACTTTTGGGCTCCTTTTTAACAACTGCCCTTCTACTTCCTAATACTTCAAGGCAGAAGTAGTCATGAGACATTGTCAGTTCTGTCAGTCTGACACGAGATTTTACAGTTTTATCATTTTTTGCACGCAGACTGACCTGGGAAGTCCAAGCAGGAGCTGCATTACATCTTCATATCTAAGGCAAATTTGCAGGAAGACCTTTATGGAGTCTTTAACTTATCAGATGCAGTGTGCCCACAAGGCTCACTGAGAGGAGGAGACACGTGCCTCTGAACACAGAGGTGAAGCACCTGTGTGCTTCACACAGGCAAGCACCTCCATTTCCTAGGGATGGGGAGGCCTGACAGCTTCCCAGGCTCCCAGAAAACCATTAAGAGACTTGTTCCCCCAAGTGGTTTTGAGCTGATCCCTTGTAGATTAGAGATCAGCTGAAAAATACCACCGCAAAAGCAAGCCTGTCCCGTATTTGCACTCCTCTGCATCCCATACATTCCAGGCAAAATCATCCTTCCATGAAAAAAAAAAGTGAGCTTCTAGCTTTTGTAAATATTTAATTGTGTATAGCAGCTTCAGAAATAATATCAGCAGCTCATTGTAATCATATCATCTGCACAACTCTGATGAAATAGCACTGTAAGGAGATACTGAACATAGGATTTTTGTATGTGCAATACTTTATATTACTTATATACCTGAAGCATGTTTACACTGGCATTTGTGGTTGTTTTTTAAACTCTTGAATATACTGATAATGATTACAATAAAGGAAAAAAATGAATAGGGGAAAAAAAGGAAAACAAACACAGCACTATTCAGTATTTCTTGCAATGTGTTTTCAATCCTACATTGCTCTGAGGATGGGACTAGGTGACCTAAAGAGTTCTTTGCAGTTGTAACTTCTACAGTTCACTTTTGAGCAATTACTCTCCATTTTAATGATGGGCAAAACATGTTCAGATACTAAATTTAAACAAAAAAGAACTTCAGTGACTGTTGGGCCTGGCTGGAATCCATTGGCTGCAGCTGTGTAATGTCACTGGAAACCAAATTAGAGGCACATGATCTGACAAACAGTTACTTTGAGCAATACTTTGTTTTATATTTCTACATCCTTGTAGATTAAACTTCCCCCATGGAAATGTCTGAGTTGTGTGCTGTCAAGGACTGTAGTCTATTCCCAGCATTTGTGGATAGTTTTGGCTGCAAATTGCAAACAGCTTTGTGAAGAGTTCTGAGTTTCAGTGCTTGCCAGGGGTGTTTATTCCCTGGGGAGATTGCATCCTGGATGTGGACACTAGCAGGCAGTTGACATAATCTTTCCCCCCAGTATATTAGTAGTGTGCTGCATGATAACCTCTGCCACATCCCTACATGACTGAACTTTTGTTTCAGTGATGTCAGCTTTGTAATGAGTTACTAAATGCAGCTTTCTGTAAAAGTAATTCAGCCTTATGCTTCCCAATGTATGTGGTGAGCTGCTAACTGCAGAGAACATCGGAGTAGTCAAGAGAGCAGGAAAACCAGAAGATTACTTCAAAATAAAGTCCTTAAAAACTCTTTATTGCTTTGACCACCACAGCAGTCTAGTAAACAGAGAGACAGTCATCTTTTACTTCACATGCTTCTTGCTGTATTTGAGAAAGACTGTCCAACTATTTTATCCATGCAGCAGACTGTATCATATTTTCTGTTTCATTAACATTTCAGAATTTGCATAATAGGGACCAGTATATTTGAATATGTTTTCACTTACAGATTTAATCTTTAAAGATATTTAGCAGATACAATTTTAATTTCATCACAGGTTAATTTCTTTTCTTGTCACCATTCTGTAACTCATTTTGAGTTTTTTCTATCTTCTCACAGCTTTTACAGGTTTCCTACATTCGACAGCTCTCGAAAACAGCACTGATTTTCTCTACATTTTAGCTGTGTACTTTCCATCAATTAGCATAAATGATCTTCTAGTAGGCATAGCTTACATTAACTAAAACACCTTTGGGGAACCAACAAAACACCTAGAGATATGCAGGGGAAAGAAAGCCCCAGCCAGCCATGGCCTGTGGTACTCCACTCCATTGCAGCAAGCCTTTTCTAAATGAAATACCATCTGACACATTGCCTTTAGGAATTGTTTATGAGTGAGTGTTTTATTTATGATTGTTGGCAAAGATCCATATTAAAATGTAGTGTAATGGTAGTGCCTCTTAACAATAAAAAGTCTTGAATTCAGCTCGTGCAGGCACCATGATGTGACACAGTAGGAATGCTTTTAATATTGAAGGACTGTTCTTGTTTTGTCTGTGTGTTGTATTGGAGGCACTTAGCTATTCAAGATGCTACCCTATTGTACACAGTGATTTTTAGAAAAGAAGAATGGAAGTAATTGTTCGACTCACTTTTCAGATGGTTTCATTTGTTTTCAACATGTTACTCGACTTAACCAATGCAGTACATTTCACTTGGTTGTATATTGTTCTTTGTTTCAGTGAGCATTTGTAAAGCAGATTACAGGAACTCTTTCCAAACCTGGACAGCATCAGACAGTATTGCTTTTCCAGAAGCCACTCAGGATAACCTCAGCAGAGCAGAATTCAGGATGCTGTGTGAAATGGTCAGTGCATTGCAGGGGCTGGCTTACTTTTCAGTAGTTTATCCAAGTTCATATTCAGAGTCATATTAACAAAGCATCAACCTTATATTTTCTGTTTCTCTTGTCAAGGAGGGCCAAGCTGTGCCCCTGTTTATCATTGCTGTAAAAGCCAAAAACCACACAATTCTCACAGCAAAGCTGGGGAGAGGAGGGCATGTTTTAAACATGCACAAGACAAATAAATAGCAACCAAACCAATTGTATGGCAAGACCACAAACACCATCTCTCTTGTGATGTTCTCCTGGTCATGAAGGTTAACACTTTCCCAGCAAAAGCGCTCTGCCCATTTATCACATTACACCTGCAGCACCAGAAAACAATCTCTGAAGCTGCAAAAAGTTTCCAGGGATTTCATATTCTATGTAGAAATGTTATGTTATGAATGTATATGATAGTTCTTGGCTCTTCAAATAACCTTAATTGATTTTTTATTGGTTTTTAATATTTTAATAGCATTTGGGAAAAGATAGGTCAGCATAGTAAGACCTGAAAAAGAAAATACATTTAAACTAACAGTGAAGTCTCACAGAAGACCCAGGCTTATATCTGGATTAATTTTTTTCTATTTTAGGCTTGGAAGAGGCATCAGGAGATATCTCAGGTGTCTGCTGAGCTTCTAAGAGTGTTATAGCTTTGTTGTAACAAATACTCCCATGCCAACTAATGTGAAAACCAAAAGATTTGATTTTAAAGATCCATGTCTATCATGTCCTCCTATGTGCCCTGTATATGAGAACAGGCAGAGCATGGGTAAATGGCACCATTAAACTAGGAGTAGAATGAGAGATTCACAATTTGACTTAGTCCACAAAAAAGAAACTTTTTTGTGGAGAAGGGCCAAGACTAAATTTTCTCAGTGCCTAAAATTAGGAGAGATTTGTTTTTCTTGGGGGGAGTGTGACCCCACAGAAGCCCTGCCCTTCAAGCACCATGGGTGCAAGAATAAACACAAGGTGGCTGGGCATAAGGGCATTGCTATCAAGCAGTTCAGGAGGCTGCAGGATACTACATTAACTATAAACAACTTAGAGAGGAGGAGGAGGAGGCTCTAGAGGAGAAATCAAACATTTAAACACATAGATGTTACCACAGAGTAGATCAGAAGCAACAAAAAGGTTGATTAGTAAAAAATGGATGGATTGGAAATAAGGCTCAGCTACAGCAGATGAGAAGTTGTGACCCCATAATATAATGAGATTAATGACCTACTATAGTGATTTTTTTTTCTCAATGGCCAACTAGTTCATAGCCCATGCAAATCTGAGGAAGACTATTTCCCTAGTAGTAAGATTATGAAAGGAAAAAATATTTGCAGCTGTGACAGGCCTATTGTGTTAACTGTGAATCTCTCTCATTCCTAAATGAAGGGCTGTATTCATTGACTTTGAGAATAGGAAGGAGGTGATAAAGACATGGCACTTGAATTTTTTCCAGCTTCTGGCTTCACTGCTGTTCCAGAGTGACTTCAGTATTAGCTGAGGCCCTGTGACAACTTTCACTGTAGTGGTACAGACTGTGCTATCCAAAGGTAATAGACTTTTCTTTCAAACCAGTAGAAACTAAATTTTTTGTGGAAACATTCTGTCTATGCCTGGCTTACCAGGGAGACCTAAGGAGTAAAGTGGTGTTGAAGTGGGATGTTTTTATTTATGCATGTTGCCACATGCACTAAGAAGCTTCTCTATACATGTAGAAAGCTTTGGTCTTTATATACAGTTTTAAGTAGTTGAACCAAAGTAATTCTTTGCAAACAGATTGAAGGAGGCACAACTGAGTCAGCAATGGAATTGAAAAGTTTATTGATGTAGTAAGGATGACAGACCTATTTAATTTTGGCTGTAAAGAATGTTTGCTTGATGTTTTTAAGGTTTATTAGTTCTTTAATTCTACATTTAATGTATTATGGTGCTAATGAAGCACTTAGACATTATTATCAGTGATTTGTGTTTAATGTAACAAGATGCTCACTAACAAATCAGACAGAGCAGCTACTCTCATGGAGAAAATGCTGATACCATAACAGTTTTCAGTCCTTTGGATGTACTCACTTTGCCTTAAAGATTTCTGGAGCATCTTGCTCTGCTCTGTTGAGTGCTGCTTCATTAATATTATTTATTTCATTGGGTCCTCCACACTCAGCTGGATGGTAGAAAATCAATGTCATCTCCTCTGCATCTGCTTCTTGTTTAAAATGCTGAGGGATATCTCCTGTCTCATGAACATGTCTGCAAGTTTTCAGTAATTCTCATGTGACTGATGAGAATATATTCTACTTGATATTGGGAGGAAGGGGTGTTTAGTCTCCACCCCACTTTTCTAATGCCCATATATACACAAAGATTCAGTCTTACAGTATCTATTACAGATTATTTCACTAAGCAACCAGCCAAGTCTTTGTTCTGTAATTTAGTAGAACAAAGTAAGCCTGAACTTGGCCCCCCAGCCATTTTAAGCAAACATCTGTGTGAAACCATTGACTCATTTCAATGTCTTTAAGAGGAAATCTTTTTGTAAAGCATGTTGTGGACTCCCCAGTGTCATCACTACAGTTGCTATGTTGTGTCAAGTGTATACTGATTTTATATAGATCATGCTTAGCGGATTTTATTATCTCAAAAATGCTTTCTCTGGAGAGTGGGAATGAAGTGCAGGAAAAAATGTGAATTGTCTTTTGCAACACACTCAGAGCTGGTGTGCTTTTAGCTATCAGCCCCTCAAAGTGGGGACTGCAGGTCTACAAGGGAGGGCAAGGTAGCAATGTGGGGTGTTGAGCACCACCAAGGAGGAGCAGTGCCTGGAAAGATGCAGATTGGCTCCAGCATACACCAGTCCCAGACCTGGCATGAAGAGGTGCTTCTTCAGCTGCCATAGGACTGAGGGGCTCTGTGCTTGGCCTCCCTTTTTCCTCCTTGCACTCTCTTTCTTTGTGCCCCTTTGCTCCCTCCCTCACTCCCTCCTGCAGTGGGTGGCTTGCCTGCCCTCCAGCCCCCTCACAGTTCCTCCTTCTGCTTCCAGCCATTAATTCCCCCCAGCCTCCCTGCACCACAGTGGCAGCAGCTCCCCAGCTCTGGCTCCCCACTTGTGGTATCACCAGCTGCTTCCTGGCCCTGTGATGTGATGGGGCCCCAGCTGGGCACCACAGGTCTCCCAAAGGCAGATCTCACTCCATGGCTGCCCCTTCCTCCTTCCTAGGGAGGCTTGGGTGGAGTTCAGTACAGCCAGAAAGGATAGAGCAACCATGTACTTCTCACAGGGCTGCTGAATGGGATGGAATCCCCAAATCACTCCTATCCCGCTGTCTCACACACACATGGGCCTCCACAAAGATAAGCCTTCTCTCTGGTCTGCTCATGCTGCTCCATCTCTTACCCTTTTTTTGTTTCTGGACTGATCCCACATGTCCCAGAGCAATGTCCTTGCCCATTCCATGCAGACCGCCTCTCAAAACAACCTCTCTCAGTGACCTTTTCCTAGTTGAGCTCTGCCTCTTCTTCTTGGCTGCTAAGGCAGTTCCAGTGCCCAAAGCTGCCCATGTAATATGTACCCTGGATCTTTATAATACCTTCCTCATCATCACCCCAGGCCCTTCAGCTTGTTCCTAGTGTACACTGGGAACATGGGAGGGAAGGGATGGCCTTGAGCTTGGCTGGGCTGAGGTTGGGCAGTGGGATTGCCCACAAACTTCATCTAATTTTGGGAAAGCACTTTATGCCTTGCTTTCTCATCTGCAGCAGGGCCACCAAATAACAGTGCTGGGTATGTGTTGCAGTAATGAACTCCTCAGGTGAAAACCAGGACTCTCCTGTTAGTCTCTGAGGCTGAAACAAGCTTGAAAATCTGCATCAGTGCTGAGTAACATTAGCCTCCACAGACCAGCTACTGCAGGATTAACTGCCTGTATAGGAGATGCATGTGACTGCTCCCTTTCTTTCCCCACAGACCCAAAAAAACATACAGGGTTATTTTTTAGCTGTTTATGCTTGCTTTATTAGAGGCATCAGTTATAATTGGTAAAATGCAGTAAAACAAAGCTGATGAAAAAAGTAGTAATGGATGCTGTGATTTGAGCTATTTATTCATCTCAGGCTTGCAGAAAAAAGTCTCCTTATTCCATTCTCATCAATCCAATACATATAAAGCTACTGAACTCGTACAAATCATAGTTTTCCAAGCTGCTGTGTAGAATAATTCAGGTGGGAAGAAGTAGTAGAATTAAGTACTTGCCTTTTCAACTTAGGATCCATGAACACTAAAAGGATCAAGCTTGTATATTTCTTTTGAACAGAGAATTATATAGGAATTACACATCACATCTAGAGCTTCTCTAGAATTACTCTGGAGATTTTCAAGAATGAAATAGGAATGTAGAGCCTTGTCTTTGCTCTACTGCACACCAGGTTATTGCATTTTTGTTTCTGTAACAGAAGAGAGGCACAGCCCTGAATGGGAGTAAGACACACAAGCAGCCATGAATCAAATCACTGAAGAGGATTTTGAGGGATGAAAATGTGTGTCCCTGAGCAACAGCCAAGCTGGTGTGTTGACTCAAATAAGGAGCAGTTACTGATGAAGTGACTGAGGCATTGAATCCCTGGGCACCCTCCAAAAAAACAGACCTGCCTGAAGCTGAGCAGTCAGAAACATTAGAACACTTGACAGTCTTGGCCTAGGCATGGCTTTTTGTCAAACCGAGCAGGATCACTTCCTATCAGCATCCAAAGCTGCCATAAAACCACCATGAGTAGAAGAGACTGGCAGTAGAGCCTGTGTATTAACAATGCAGTTTCTTGTTTTGGCTGGCTTGTGTCACAGATGTAAAGGTGACATGTAAAGATTTTGTAAAAACTGTCTCTTCTCCACAAACTCCAGTGATGTCCACAGCTCAAAAAGCCGAGAGTCAATCTCTTAATTTGCCCTCCGAGTCCTGAATTTTTTGCCTCACTAGATAGCAGGCACCAGCAGACAAACACCTCAAATGGTGGTGCCCTAAGGAGGAATGAAGCATTTTTCCACACAATCTGCTGTCTTAACTATTTCATTCAACTGTTCAGTGCTTCCACCAGGATCTGTGGGAGAAGTGCAGGATTTAGATCTTGGCATGCCTGTACTATGTGCTAGGCATAGAGCAAATCTGTGGCACAGAAAGCCTGAACTTCAAATATAAAATACAGAGCAGCAGATGGATGTAATAAAACAGAACCATACGGAAACAATGACACAATTATGAGCAGCATAATAAGCAATGGTCATAGCATGCCAGGGCCATAAGCAGTCTTCCTTTTCTGGATTCCTAAATTGGGCATCATAATATCTAAATAGAAGTCATCTGGCCCATCAAGGCAACCCAGGGCATCTCTCTTAGTTACTCCAATACCTTATACAGCCAGTGGAAATGACAGCTGTGAGTTTACTCTCCAGCAACTCCCTTGAGCCCATCTGGTTCGAGTCTGGTGCCAAGGAGGAAACAGCAGGCATCAGCTTGGGCTATTTTTCCTGCCTTGCTGGGGGCTGAGGGACTGGGTGTCACTGGGATGTACTGTCCCAAGGCCATTTTTCAGAAGAGCACTGGTGTGCAATGTAGGGGGAGAGATGAGCAGGCAGACGTTGTGCCCAGGAGCTCATTTCAGCCCTGTGTTGCCTGCTGGACTCTGGCTGTGCTGTGCTGAGCCCACAGTGCAGAAGGACTACAGAGAGAGTGGGAGGGTCTGGCTGCAGTCAACTGAGTAGAGTGATCTTCTGGAACTGGAAAGTTGTGGTCTGTTCTCATAGGAGTGAGTGGTTTGCATCTTCTGTATTACAAAGTGCTCAAAGCATGGACTTTTATGCACCCCAAGAAGATCCCCTCCAAGAAGATCCTCTCTCTCTGAGTGCCGATGCTTGTTGTCCTGTGGTTCCCAGGTGTCCAGTGCCCTTTTCTGCACCAATGATGGTAGTGCTGTGGGAAGGATGATGCATGTGTCTCTTCCCAGACATGTCCATCACCCAGTTATGGTCCTCTCCTGAGAAATAAATGGTTGTTCAGATCCTGACAGGTTGAATTAATTCTAGCATGCACTTGCTCTGCTTTGTGGCTGACTACAGTAGCCAAGAGGTTCTTACATATGTAGTGCCCTTTTCTCCTCTGATCCTTTCTTAAGCCTATCAGTGTGTAGCACCATCTAAACAGGCTCAGTGGCTTTGGGCCTCCCACAGACTTTGAGTAATTCTGCACCAGTTGCAGAAACTCCAGCAATGATGTGCTCATGCTGATACACTTCTGAGTTTGTGCAGTAAAGCATAAGCATCTACAGACAGCAGCAGTAGAAGCAGCACTGTTAAGGCTGGATACCTCTGTGGGCTGGCTCCCCCAACTAGTGAGAGGTCCAAATTACTCTGTTGAACTCAGGCTCCTAAATTCCTCTTAAATCAGCCCTGAGTTTGCTAACAATCAGTCTAAATGTGATCCCTTGCCAATACATGAAGAAGCCTGGAATTCCAACTATGTTGTTTGAGATCCCCAATGAATGTCTTGAAAAGTTTATAGCCTTGCCATGTTCTGCTAATCATTTAAATATTTAACTTGTCAGATGCTCAAAGGTTCTCATTTTCATGTTTAGTTTCCTGAATATACTGGCAAAACTTTTTTCTGACTTGATCATTCAAAACAAGCAACTGTATTTGTATGTAGGCACCTAAATCAATGCTTTGCTCTGCCGTGCTCTGAACTCTGATCTCTGAAAATCAGCCACTCTAGATACCTACATATGGCTTTAGGAACCTAAATCTTGGCTGCCAAGTTTGTGATATTCTCACATGTTTTTAATAAGAATATAAACATAAACCAGACCAAAAAACCAAAGTGGGGAGAAGAAAAACAATGCTCTGTAGGATATCTGTGTGTTGACATAAAATATGGAATAATCCCAGCCTTCTCCATCTGTGTGTGCAGTTTTCTTTCAAATGTGAATGATTGAATCAGTAGTTCAGCCTGTCCTTGGAAGAGAACTACTGTATCTCACACATACCAGAACAGCAGGCTCCACACTGAGATGTTTTGCAGTGGAATTCAGGTGCCCACCACACCTCACCAGAAGGTCTTCACTTGCCCTCATCTCATTTCCTGGGCTTTCTAAAAAATGAATTTTGGTGTCACTGATGAGTAAAGGTTTTCATGTTTTCTGTTCTTGTGCTATTGTCTTAGCTGACTTCTGCCCTCAGACCCCAGCTCTGGGCATCAGTCCCACTCTGCAAAGTGACAACCTCAGGAGGGCTTCTGGTTGAAGAAAAAGATAATGGTGGGAGGCCACATTTGGCAGCATCTAGGAGATGCCCAGGATTACTGGCATCAGAAATTACTTGATCTGTTTTCAAATTTACAAGTTGTCAGTGGGGTTTGTTTTTAAAGGTACAAATATGATAGACCCACCACCTTATGTGCAACCTCAGGAAAAACTAAATATCTACTTGAAAGTCCCCTGACAAGCTTCCCTGTGTGCTTGCAGGGAAAATAAGCCCACATTTTTTCTTTCATTAATGTGGCCAGACAGAACAACAATACATCAGCAGAATCAATACAATGACTGTTTTGAGACTGCTGCTGTAGTCTCCATCCAGTAGACTAAAGTCAAAAAAACCCACAAGCTCTTCTGGGGTCTACACTTTCTTCTTGCAACTTCTCTCTCTGCTCTGTTGGTTCTCTGGAGAGCAGCACAGCTGTAAACATGCTTGGGCAGGTCCATCCACAGCTTCTCTGGGAGAAGAGCAGAGTTTGGGGATTTCTGTTAAAAGGCAGTGCATCTCAGTCAGCACTTTAGCTTTTACCACAATGCTGTTACTCACCAAAAGGTCAAAATAGCACACACGATTGTGGTCCCCTCACCCCTGCCCTTAGTCATAGTGTCAGATAGGGTTCCCAGGCTGGGGAACTAAAGGTGTTTTATATCATGCCTGGACATAGGTTTAGCTGCAGGGACCCTCCAGCCTTGAAAACTAGGAAGTATTCTTCATACAAAGACTGGAAAGGGCATATGCCTATGCCCAAAACTTAAACTGAAAACCATACTCTCACCAGGAGAACATTTTAAAAACGTGAAAACTGAGTGCTTTCACTGTGTACCTTCTTCCTGCTCTAGAGACCATCTACAGAGACGCATAAGAGCTGTAGAGGTACCATAACCTTGTACATACATGTTTACTATGGTAGGGCCCTCCCAGGCAGGATGTGTTCTACAGAACCTCCAGATTTCAAACTGGCACAGAGTTTGTAGCAGGCGCTACAGAGGCCAGAGTCCCTTGCTCAAGCCATTTAGGTAAAGATTTCCCTTCCTGTGTTTGCACCAGCACACACATACTCCTCTCCCATGCAATATTAGGCAAGAGAGGAATTTCACCTAGACAGAAGCATCTGATGGGGTTTAGCTCTTCCATGGCTTTGTGCCTGTGACTCAGCTCACTGGCTGTTGTTGGTCATTGCATAAAACCCTCTTCATTCTTTACATTCAGTACTTCTCAGTTTGGTTTATACCCACCAAAAATCTTTTCCATGTTTTTCTTCCTTACAAGGAAAATAAACTTGTAAAGAGGGAGATGTGAAGGGTTACATCTGGAGAGAGTTATGGCTGTGGCTCAAAAGAGCAACTGGAATGTCTGCAATGCGGAAGTTTCTTCCACAAAGCCATTTCTTTCTTCTTCTCAAGAAGTACAGATACAGGCTGCTGCTGTTCACAGAGCATAGCCCCAGTGCAAATTCCAGTGAGCAATGCCAACAGCATCCCTGCTGAGAGCAGGGTTGATGATTTACATTGGTGCTATCCACTCAGCCCCACGCACACTGTCAGGAGCGACTCAGCATCAGAAACTCTGCCTGTCTTGACACTAATTACAAAAGCCACAGACATAGCAGTAGCAGCAAATTTTATAATTGGCTAATTCTGATACTTCTTGGGATGTATTTCTGATAAGCCAAGTGCTTGCAGACCCCACTGAAGTCAGAGGCATTGGGGGTGTTTGGCAAAGACCCTTTGCGTAGGTGGTGACAGATCAGCAGGACTGAGTTCGCCACAGCCTCACGGCTACATTCACCTATTACAGATATTATGTTGGAGGGTAACATCTTCCACATTCAGGCTCAGCTCTGAATTTTGAGGAGCATTTTGTGAATTAAGCAATTTGTGGAATTAAGCAATTTGTGGAATTAAGCAATTTGTGGAATTAAGAGATGGGAAAGGAAAACACTTTTTTTTTTGTGTAAATTGGTGATGGGTAAATACACATACAGAGGGTCCAGCCCAATTCTCTTGCATGTCTAGGATTTCCCTCAGACTACAATTCTCAAAGATTGGGGTTGGGTTTTTTTTGTTCCATGTAGGTGAGTGGTATGCTGTTCAAAACCACTCCCTTCTCAAGCAAATGTAGGTTGTCATTAAATCTTTTTTAAACAAGAACTTAATTTCTGATTCTGATGTTCAAATTGTATCTGCATCTGGTTTTATTTTTTAAAAGACATTAAACCAAACTGCTTAAAAACAACCCCATTTCTAAAAAGAAGGGTTAATGTTTGAAACATTTAATATTTATTTAGGCAAAACTTACAAAGGTTTTTAAAATTAATTAATTCTCTCTTAATTTTTTACACATGTTTTGTAAGTTTGTTAGTTCATTAACAAAGTAATTTTGAAATAATGAAATTCAGGGAAGAGGAAAAAAAACAAACTATGAGGCAATAACATCTACAGTGATAGATTTTTTTCCATTTGTAAGACATAGAGTATTTGCAATATACAATATCGTGCATACTGTTCTTGTTTTGCTTTTCTCACAAGCATGCCAGACTAAGGACAAGGTTCTGTGAGGAATATTGAACTCTACTTGTTTTTAAAAATACCATTCAGCAGAGAACAAAAACTAGCTTTCCCTATTGTCTTGATCTTTCTTTTTTTTGCCTGAGGTATTTTAGCTTTTCTTTGCAGTCACTTTTTCTTTTCTTTTCTTTCTAAAACATCTAATATAGAACAAAACAATGCCAAAGTGAAAGTATTGATTAAAAAAAGAATTTGCTATTCACGTCAGTGTTTAGTGTATTTTTGGAAATAATTGTGAGCAGAGCAGCTACCAGTGTTCCAAACAAACAACATCTGCAGTGCATCTAGCAACTGGCTTTTCAAACATTCCCATGTGTGCTTGACTTGTTCCTCCACCATCTCCAGCAACTATTCGTGGTAGCTATATGTGTCACCAGAATGGATGTGGAGGAGACGTTATGTTGGAAAATAGTGAAAAACACTTTGGAAAAACTTGGACAGAGACCTCTCCTTGGAGAAGATCTCCTTGCTCCCTCTTGAAACAAATGCAGTGGTCCCAGCATGACAGCTATGGAAGCACTGGGCTGACAGTCCATCATGATGAACCCGAAGATTATACTGTGCCTTGGATATTTCTGTTCTTCATGCTCGAGTGCTTGTTTGCATCTCCTGAGTATCCAATTATGCAGGAATTAATTACACACTATGTTAAATTCATCTGAGAGATATTTTGATTTGTCAGCCATTTAACTGTTCTCACTCTTGAAAATTCATGTCTCAATTGCAGCAGTTGCTTCATGTTCTTACACTTTGCCTTTGAACAGAGAGTTTGCTATCATTGTTATATCAGCATCAGTATTTATTATATGTTAATGTTACAGTAATGCTTGTGGGGCTTATGGGATTATTGGAAAAAAACATTAAATAACATGGGAGCAGAACTGGTTACCTTTGGAAACACACCTGCTCAGTGATGAGACTCCATTGCCAATGTCCTCCTGTTTCCAAATTATAACTTGTCACTTCTTGTCTGTTTAGTGGGTAATCCACTCAATGTAAGCCACACTGATTTTGATTGAAGCTACTTTGCAGTCAAAGAACCCTACAAAATCAAATGTTTCAAAGCCTTCCATCAGTGCTGCAGCTTTTATCAAATACATTTATAGTCTTATTTTTAAGATACAGGTAGACAAGAACATTAGCCATACAGAACACAGGGTTACTCATAAAACTACAGGACTTAACTCCAGATGGAACTGTGGAGTATTAATGGTAATGCTCATCTATAAAAGACTCAGGAGCACTAAAGACCATCCCATTGCCATCACAAAGTCAGAGCTGCTACCAAAACCTTCCTTCTTTCCACACGAAGAGTGATGGGCAGTGGGAAGAAAGAGAGTGATTGTGTCTTTGTGCATATCTTGGCTCTGGCATGGAAGAACAGCAGCTGTGAGCTCTTCAGCTCTTCCCAAAGTCTTCCACAGCTTTCTTAATAGGAAAGGGAAATTGGAAGCTGGAAGTTGATAAGCATTCTGGCTTAGCCCATTTCTGGCTTCCTCATATTAGAAACACACAAAATGTAGTGGGAGATATGATGCCTCTGTGTGATTTCTGTTGTAAGTGTGGTAAGTGTTGTAACTAAGAGTGCAGATATACTCAAAATGGGTGCAATTGTACTTAAAGTTTGGTCTTTACTCCTAAAATGGAAAGCAGCCATGGATTTATTTACCATGACAAGAATAAAATAAATCTTGCATGCAGCACAGGTTTAAGGGGGAAAGGAGAAGGATTTGATATATAACCATGCACTAAGGATTCTGATTTGGCAGGGTTTCCATTGTTTTTTCTTTGGGAAATGTTTCTTATCAAGTCAGCTATCTGGGATCTTTCTCATCTTTTCTGTTACTTGGAGATTTTTCTTAGAGAAAATGTTTTAAAATTCTAGATTTAATCACAATTTTTTTCTTTGTCTTTTCAGACTCAGATGTGCCCTAGGTTCTGTGTTTCCCAACACAGACTGCCAGGCAGCTGGAGGGAAAATGATTCTTTATAAATTGAAGCTCTTGTTTTTCCCTTTCTTTCCTCTCTTGTCCAGTCATCTAGATTAATTCTTGATTGAGAACATAATTTAGAGCATTTATTGCTTTCCCTCAGGCCAGAGGACATCTATTTTTAAAGGAATATCTTCATAAATAATACTTTACTTAAATAAATGTTCTTCAGAAGCTGAATTGTAATGAGCCTTTTCCACCCTGGAAGCTGGCGAATGAACAGCCTCATGGAAAGGGCCTCATTGCTGGGACATGAAGCCAGGACAGCAGCTGAGCTGTTTTACTCAGGTAACTGTGGTGGGATGGTTTTCTCAGGTGTGGCACATGGACACAGCCACTCACCTGCGTATCCATGGCAGTGCTACTAATCCTCGCGACATACCGATGCACAGTACCCGTGTGGCTGTGCCATGCCAGGCGCTGCGGAGGACACCTCACAGTGCACGGATGGCTTCACAGTGCACGTGCTGCAAGAGCTGCTCCTGCCCCTCTGCTCCCACCAACACACCCGTGTAAGTGACAAATGTGTTGAGGGGAATGAGATCCGATATGGAATAAGAAAGAGGGAGGAGGCAAAAGAGAAACACACTCCCTTCTGCTGACATGTCATCACTGGAACATCTGCTTTATGTCTGAGTGTGCTAATGATCTCTCTGAAACCCCACTGCAAGACAATTAGGGCTGATAAATCACAAGGGTACTTTTTTAATTTTAAGATCCCAGATGCTATGGTGGAAAAAAGGAGGCAAAAAGAAAAGAATGGTCAGTTTATCTCACCTAAAATCTGCTGAGTGCTGACACCAAAAAATATAACTTTAAAAAGGTAGTGCAATGACATAAAACACAAAAAGGGCAAAGGTTTTTTTCCACTCTTGTCTGGATTCCAACTCATACACAAGACATTTGTCATGACTCTCTCTATTTTTTTGTTGGGGGAAAAAATTTTGAAAAGGAGCCTGGTCTTCCTAGTCTTTAGGAATTGTGTGTACATATATGTTCTTGACTGATGAACTTTTATGAACACATGAGGTTTTTCATCCAATAAAAAGTCATTTCAAAAAATCAAACCATAAATTATAGGATGATTTCATTGCAAAGGTTAGGGGAAAGTCAGAATTGTTTGCTAATGTTTATTCTTTCCCTCTCCAGGACATACTCGATTACAAGGCTGTATGCATCAGGGGCTGTTCCAGTTGTTTGTACACACTGTCTCCCACACCTTCACACAGTGGTAGAAGGCAGATTACATACTCTTTATAAAGCTAAAGCTGGATAAATTACCTGCAACAGATAGTCTGACTAGCCTGAGCCTCCACCTTGCTCACAAATTTTCTGTTATTGCATCCCGGTATTTCAGATTAGTTTGCTACTGAGATTTGTCCAAGCAAGGGACAGACTGGAGGAGCTCGGTGTCAGCTGCACCACTGGGGAGCTGTGGCAGCTGCACACTTTTCAGAGACCCTGGAGGAACTGATTGAGAAGTTTACAAACACTGAACAGCAAGCTGATGCACCACTAAGAAACCCCTAATATTAATGAAAGGTCAGTTTCCTCAAGACTAGTAAACATTGCCTGGAGTTGGTGTCTGGTGTTTGTTAGCACAGAACCTCCTCTCTCTCCAAAGGGTTCTGAAAAAACAACTTCCAGATCATCAAGGTCTGTTGTTTAAACCAAAATAGAGGGCAGGCTCCTGTTCAACCACTTCTTTTATTTCTTGTCTCCAGGGAGACCTTACAGTGACCTTCCAGTACTTAAAGGGGGCCCTCAGGAAAGAGGGACTGACTCCGAATCAAGGAGTGCAGTGATAGGTTGAG
This sequence comes from Acanthiza pusilla, assembly GCA_036630365.1. Lineage (NCBI taxonomy): Eukaryota > Metazoa > Chordata > Aves > Passeriformes > Acanthizidae > Acanthiza > Acanthiza pusilla. Next base: position 33,013,057 of record JAXCHO010000073.1, on the reverse strand, counting down.
GGGGTAATGGCTTTAAACTGAAAGAGGGTAGACCCTTTACTGTAAGGGTGATGGGACACCACCCTCAGAGAAGTTGTGGATGCCCATCCCTGGAGATGTTCAAGGCCAAGATGGATGGGGCTTTAAGCAACCTGGTCTAAAAGAAGGTGTCCCTGTCTATCCCAGGGCAGTTATAACTAGATGACCTCTAAGGTTCCCTCCAACTAAGCCATTCTAGGATTCTGTAAAATGGTGGGCAGTGATATCTTCCAGTGCAAGGCTAGAGCAAACTAATGGAGTGTGACCCACAAATACGAGCTAGATGCAAGCCCCTATGTGGACAGGGTGGCTTCTGTGGGAAGTGACTGCAGATCAACCCAGATTATTATCCTGGTTATTCTCAGCAGAGTAGAAAGCAGCTGAAAAAACACCAAAATAATTCTCAACTCAGATACCACTACACTTAAGACAGTAAGAGAAGAAAAGCTGTACCTCTACTCATTGACAGTATTTCAAAGAGATGATTTGACAAAACTCAGAGCTGCATTTCAATAACTTCATTATTCTAAAGAGATTGCAGAGGAGCAGACTCTTTCTAGCAGGAAAAGTCTGCTGAAGCTGGCCATTAACATGATATCCTAAATATCTGCTACTAAGACCCCGCTCTCTTCATAAAGAGTCAAGGAGGCACGTGATAGAGAAGACCTGCAAGGTCACCTAGTCCATCTCCTTGACAGTGTTTGTTGTTTTGCTCTTCCCTGGTTTCCCATGTCTTAATTTAAACTTGTCCTTATTTCCTTCCTCCTTATCAGCCATATGAATCTCCTTTAAAATAACTGCCTTCCTCCTTGGTATCAGACCAGATAATAGAGTACATATTTCATGTCTTTCTCCTGTAGAACCTGAAATTAGTCTGTTTCCATTACGAGCTCAGTTGCAGTTAATCACTGTTTTCATCACTCTTTTGCTTTTTCTGTGCACTTTGCTTCTATCAGCTGTGGTCAATAGTCCCCCTCTCCCTTACCTGCTCACCCTGTAAATTTTTTCTTGCATTTAGTTACACAGATTTTTAATCACCTCTTTAATGATTAGTGAATATTTGGATCGGCATCTGATTTAATTTTCATGAAAGTTGGCAGTGATGGACTTCTTGGACCAAGGAAATGTGTTTTCACCTGCTCTTAGTCAAAATCCTCCTCTTCCTTGCTTCCAGATTCCTTAGCTTGCTGCCTTTACAATTCCTTTGAGGGCAACAACATTTTCTCTTGCTCTTTCTTTCCTTGCTCCCACATGTAATCTAATGGTAACATTTCCATCCTTATTGTTTTCACTCCTGGTTGTTGGCTGCTTGGCAAGGCTATCCTGACATTTTCTAGTGAAGTTGACCTCAGGATAACAAGTGCTAGTTATTACTAAAAACGAACAACCAGTCACAATTAACTGCTCAGGTACTAACAACTCTTTTCTTTGACCTTATCTGCTTAGTTATGCTCATTTTAAATGTTACTTTAAAATATAGCAGTATTTCAATAGATTCATTATACTGTAGCACAAATATATATATGTATATATATATAAAATGTAGTATCCTTGCCAGCACTAAGGATTTTCAAGCTGCTGCCACTCTTAATACTGCCTTTTACTAGAATGCTTTAGTGGCTTTTGGATTATTATGAAGATGGCCATCATTGCAGAGTTGTATTCCAATTAACTTCTTCTGCCCCAGCTTACTTGAAAAAACAATCAATGAGATTTTTTAGGGAGCAATACATCCTTCAGAGAACAGGCTTCCATCATTTTCCCTGTCAAAGAGCTTCCAGATCAAAAGCCGGAACAAAGTCTGTTGACTTTATCAAGACAAAATGTTATGACTTCACTCAAATGAAATGTTCTGATAAGGCCACTTTTGTATTCCCAAAACTCAGCTTTGGGGAGTGCTTAGTACATGGGGGAGTATGAATTCTAACTTTTCATTCCAACTGAGACGGTAGTAAATTCAGATGGTGGGTATTTTTTCTCCCCAGAACAGAACTTCAGCATTTCAGTCAGCTCACAACAGATTCCCATTTACAGTGTGGATTTCCTGTCTGCCCTACAACCTTCTCTAGGAGTTTGAGGCTAAAACTTTCTGCTCCCCTCCTCAGTAGATCAACTGATTAAAACATTATCTGATCCTTAGTAACCCAGGGCTATAATTCAGAAAAAACATAATTTCCCTCTGCCCTTTATTTTTGTTTGTCCAAGGGACTGTAGAAAAAGCAAATATTATCTACAGACATTTTTTTGGTTTTCAGAGGCCACATGCATAAAGTCCCCCCCTCCTTGGAGCTGCAACCCCTTTCCCTATAGCTCTCTGTGTTATCTCATATATCCTTCCTCTTGTTATTTGTTGTGTGTCTTCCAAAATAAACACAAGTGCAGAACCACAGGATAACTTCAGATTGCAAGGCTTAGGATCAAAAACTACACTGGCTTTAGGCTGGAGGCAACACTGCTGCACATGGGGATTTGAGTTAAACCTCTCTAAAAGGCTGCTATTTTTTCCTTTCTCTTGTAAATACTAGAGCAATGTCCACAACAACGCCTTCATGCTTTTCAAGAAGCAGCAGCCACTTGGTTTCATGTTTTGATGAGCAGAGAATATTCCTGTGGTGATTTTTAGTGGGAAAACTTTATCCCATAAACACACTATGAAAGTACATTCTAGAGGATGTGGGATGGTTATTGGTATAGTCAAGAGGGCAAAATCCTATTCTGCTGGGCCTCATTTATGTTTCTCAGTTGGGAGTGTGGGGAACTGGAATTCCAGTTCAGATTGTTTCTGTGTGTATTAATGTGTGGTTGTGCACTGCACAAGATGGAATAACCCCTATGCTCACTGCCCAAGCACCCAGCATGAAAGACATAAATGACTTCATATCATCATAGAACTGTTGCCCAGTTCCTAAATGGCCTCTTCAGATCAAGTATAATATCAGTTCCCCAGACTCTAAAGGAGAAGGAAACTGCACATGAACTCCAAAAAATCAGCAGGACAGTCTATTTTAGGAGCAGAGCTTCAGCTAGTAAACTCTGAAGTTTTGTTGTTTTAAAGATGAATCAGTAAGATATGGAAATCAGTATGATTTGCACAAATGTGAACCAGGACTCATAGGGCAATCTGTATGTTCTGCATGATAATGCCTTTTCTTACCTTCAGGGTAATGTGAGAGACTTTGGGCAGATGGGTGCAGGCAGACACATGTTCATTCTGCCTGAGCTCTGAGCTGGCAGGAGAGGAGCCAGCTCCTGTGTGGAAGCTGTGCCATCGCAGTCGTGTGGCACCGTCACAAACCTAATGCGCACTGCCTCCCAGCACTTGATCTGTGTCACAGTCCCTTACTGTTCACTGGAGGGTCCCATGATTCCAGCCAAACATGGGAAATGGATGCAACCTCTTTGCATGGTCATCAAATTAATGAATGTCACACATTGCTGGATTAATAATATGCCAAATATTAAGTTAGAAAAAGAAAGAAAAAGGACATAATATTTTTAAATAAAAATTTTGTCTCTTCTAGGCAATTCTTCTGAGTCATGTAAACTTGCCTCTCAAGGTTTAGTCCTACATGCTCTCCAGCCACCTGTAGAGTCTACATTTTCCCTCTTTCCCACAAAAAGAGAGCAAATATAACTTGGTGTTGCAATGTAAAATGTAAGCAGGAAAGAAAACTTTCTGTGCCTGTAAGAATTTCTGTAAGAAATTCAGATTTCTTTCAAGGGAGGGCTCTTGAGATTCCCTATTTGATACTATGGCTGTTGTGAAAGAGAGAAAAAAAATCAGAATTGAATCACCAGATCTTGATATTTCTAAATGTTTTCTGTTTTTCTATTTTTTAGCAGTGTAATTCCTGATACGTATATATTATGAATAATTTTTTTTTCCATAAAATTAATCTCAGTTACAGAAAGTTTGCAGTTCTCCCCTTCAGGTGACACTGTCTTCCTTTAAGTTTGGGGTAGCTTTAGGCAGAATGTGCCAGTCAGTGCTTTCTTGGTACAGCTGAAAGTAAAGACTCTGCGGAACTGCCTAAAGATTAGAAATATCAAGGAATATGTGGTCTAATTTCTACCTGTTTATTATATTTTACAAAGTCTCAGGGGAAAAAAATATTAATTCTTTAAATATTATGTTTAAAATAGAATACATCATCTTTGGCTAAAAATCAAGCTGACAGCTGTAGCCAGCTGCCCATGACTGCTGGGTCTCTCAACTGACTCTCAGAGGTGAATATAAAGTCCAGAAAATCAGAATTCTCTCATTCTGGACCAAATATTGTTTGACCAGGATGGCAGCATAAACGACCCCAACCTTCATTTTATACTGTGGTTGCTTTAATCAACCCTAGAGACAGAGCTGGAAGAGGAACAGGGCCTCTGTCAGGGGCTGTAAACAGCACTTCTAAGCCACTTCACTGTCTCAAGGGTGTTTCGGATAGTGCTGTGTAATCACAGTCAAGCAGCAGAATTGAGAGGAACTGACATAATATTCAAGTATTTGTTTTCACTCTGAATGAGACACAGATAAATATGTGGATTTCAAAGAAAAGTAAATTAAAATATTTAGAATGATATCTTGAGGGTGCACAAAAACCAGAAGAAAGCACTTTTTCTGTTTGTTTTGAGAATAGAAATAAAAAATGCAAAGAGGTTGGAGTGAGATACAAATATGAAGAGGGAAAGAAGGCCAAAGAACCATGTCCCCAATGTAAGGACATGGAACGAATTGGAACAAGTCCAGATGACAGCCACAAAGTTGATAAGAAGACAGGCTGAGAAAGTTGGGGCCGTTCAGTTTGGAGAAGAGAAGGTTGAATGGAGACTTCGTAGCAGCTTTCCAGTATCTGAGCAGGCACTACAGGGAAGCTGGAGAGGGATTCTTCATCAGGAACTGTACTGGTAGGACAAGGAGTAATGGCAGAAACTGAAAGAGGGAAAATTTAGGTTAGATACTAGGAAGAAATTCTTTACTGTGAGGGTGGTGAGATACTGGAGCAAGGTTTTCCAGGGAGGCTGGGATGTCCCATCCCTGGCAGTGTTCAAAACCATGTTGGATAAGGCCTTGAGCAACCTGGTCTGGTGAGAGGTGTCCCTGCCCATAGCAGGGAGGTTGGGACTAGAGGATCTTTAAGGTCCATTCCAACCCCTTAACAAGTGCCCCCCCTTTTAGAGAGGGACTGGAGTCACCATGCCTGGAAGTGTTTAAGAGGTGTCTGGACCTGGCGCTGGGTACTGTGGTTTAGTGGTTATGGGGTTCCAGTGGCAGTGCCAGGTTGACATTTGGACCTGATTATCTTAAAGGTCTCTTCCAACCTTGACGATTTTACGATTCTACGAACATTCCACGACAAGTTAAAAAATAATTTTTAAATGGACTCAATGATACCAAAGAATTTGCTTTTATCTTTAAACCAGAACTAACAAAACGGGTGCCTGCCCTGAGGCCACGAGCTGCCCTTGGTTCTCTGCAGGGTTCTGCATGCTGGATTTTGCCACCGGGCTCGGTGGCCGGGCAGAGGTCGCCTCTCGGGGAGGCAGGAGCCTGCACCGCACCGGGGGAGCTCCGCGGACACACGGCTGTGTCGGCCGAGTGGAAGGGGACAGGAGGGCACGGCGCTGCCCTCGGCACCTGCCCCAGGCCCAGCCCAGCCCAGCCTAGCCCAGCCCAGCCCCGCCCGGGCTCTCAGCGCTGGGCCGCTCCGTGGCCTGTGGCGCAGCGCCCCCCGGCGGCCGCACCGCCCCGCGCTTCCCCAGCCCCGGCGTGAGGGGAGCGGGGCCGCGCCCGCCGCTCCCTGACCGCCCTGCCCTGCTCTCTCGGGAGGCGGTAAGGACCTCGGAAACTTTAAATAATGAAAATAATAGCGTGCGGACCCTGCACTGCAGCTGGCGGGTGCCCGCGTCAAATATTCGTGCTTAAATATTCACTGTGAAGCACAGCTTGTATTTGTCACCATAAATATACTGAGGGTTACCAAGAGGTTGAAAACTTAATGTGACTCTTGCCAGAGAGAAACAGACACCTTTAAGCAAAGTTACCGGTGTGTGTTTCTGGTGGAAAATACCTTCATCTGGTGGGCTATGACTAGTTTTGTCTCTGTTTTTCTATGAAAAAGCCGTGGTTTACTATGTGAATATAAGATTTGATGTACTATAGAAAATCAAATAATGAGGCTGTGGGATAACTTCTTTTAAAATCTGTTGATATTACTGTGTTTTAATCTCTATAAAATAAATTTTCCCTTAACCTGTAACCCACATCACTTATCAGAGTGTAACTAATCATTATCCAAACCCATAGGGGAGCTCAAAGGAGAACCATGCAGAACAAAATGGGGGAAATGAAAAGATGTGATGACATCCCACCATACACCTACTGAACATTTAAAGGCTCAATTCCTCTTGTAAATGTCAGTCTTTTCAGGAGAATCCCATTACCCCTGTGATTTACTTAGTGTCTGCTGGGTGCAGCCCATGAGCTACATCAATTGGTCTGTTCCATACTGGCAATCACCTCTTTGTTACTGCACAAAAAACATCCATAGCTGAAGGTATAGTAATAAATACATTCATTGCAATTATTTAAATAAATGGAGTTGGCTTTCGGTGCTTGTTCCTACCTGGAAACTAAAATGAATTTTGGTTCTGCTACAGGGGATGTTTTGGGGCTGGCTACTACAAAGAAGGACGTCACAATGAGTAGAAATTTTTTTACTTGTTGGTCATGATTTTTAAATTAGTTCCTATAATGTATACTAAATATGTGTACTATACCTCAAGATAGCTTTAAAAAATAGATACAATTTTAGGGAGTGAATTGTTAAACAACATAAGGAATTCCTTAAGTGGCAGGAGGCTTACTAATCACTTTTTGCATTCTCAATCCTCATTGTCCATCGCCTGTTGTTACAGTTATAGAACAGGCAAAATGTTGAGAATAACCAAGAAAAGGTACTACAAAATATAAAATACACTACACTACATTTTGTGTAGAAACCCAGGCTGTAGAATTTCAGGAAACTGCTGAGGAAAATAAAATATATCAGACTATTTCAAAAGCAAATAAACAATAACCCCATTGCTACCGACATCACTGGAGTCCTCTATTGAGCAATTAGGGCACTGTCAGCTCTTCCAACGTGCTCCAGAAATCATGTGGAGAACCCCAATGTAAACTGACAGAGTCATCATCAGTGGAACCATCTCAAGTCCACCATGTACTCCTAAGCATAATCATCCAAGCACAAAGATTAGTTAATTTGTTTTTCCTGAAGGAATTTAAAATAAGTGTTCCAGTTTATGTCATCAAAAGGGTTTTTTCCCACTTTGCATCATTTGATTACCATACTACTTAGGAACTGAGGCCGAGGCTGACTCTGACACTGCAAAGCATGAGTGGGAGGCTCTTGGTCACAGTACCTATTCCTCCCTCTGCACTTGGAGGCAGCTCTGAGATCACATCTGCAAATCATTCAGATAAGTGACTTTGGTTCCACATAAAATAATGTCTTACAACTGTCCAGTTCTGGAATTTATATGTGGTTAGTGTGATAAATGTTATATGATCTTATATATATACACACACCAGACAAAGGATAATCACAGGGTCAATGAAAAATGATAGTGAGGAATAGATATTGGGTGATAGCAAACAGAACATTTGTTGAGCAGCTCATTTGTAGCTGTCTGCAGAAAGGAAAGGGAGGGTGAGAGTCTCCCATGTGTTAGAGATAACAGTGGTATTAGCTATAAAAACTCTAGATGCACTAAAAGTAAACAGATCCTGAAGTCCAGATAATGTAAGTTTTTAGAAAAGGCACATCTGCAATCCTTTCACTGACATTTTCTAGAAGATCAGAAGCGTCAAGAAGAGATTCTTGGAGATTAAGAAGTAGCAGATTTGAATCTCACATTTTAAAGAGGGCAAAGGACAGGAAACTATAAACTAGCAAATGGAACATTGTTTGTGTATAAACCTGGACACTACTTCAGTGATTTGGCTAAAGAACACCTGGAAAGGTTCACACTGATTAAGGAAAGCTAGAATGGTTTGTAATTCATTAAGTTGTTTGAGGTCTTTAGAGATACTACTGCCATTGAGTTCTTTATAGGTATAATGACTGCTGTGAGACATGCATTCATTTGTATCATAATAATGTGAGCATAGTTAGTGTGAAGTAACAGCACATACTACAGGTTTTTGGTGTTCCAGCTGAAGTTTCTGTGAAGCTGCAAGAAAAGTTAAATGCTAGACAGAGGCCAGTGTTTTTAGTGGTAGGAAACAGGCTGAAAACCAAAGGCTATGAGAAAACCTTTATTCTATGGATTTTTTTTTATTCTCTTTTTAAAATTCCATTTTTGGGAACATTTGGGAACATTTTATTAAATTGGTTTTAAAATAAATGTTTTATTCTTCCCTGGTATTTTTTTCCAGCAACACAATGAATTCTAGTGTCTTGCAGTCAGAGGAAAATTTATTTTAGTGGCAAAGTCTGCTGAGATAGCAACACATCACCTCCCAATCACAACTGAGAATTTGGGGCAGAGATATGAATTCACGGTGAACACTCCTGTGCCACAGGCACACCTTCTGCATGGCCAGTTGTGCATTTAGTGTTGCTCTCAAAATTGCAGGGTAACACAGAGCTGCACTGAGAACAGCCATTTCTTCACCTATCCTGCTTGCTGAGGTTTTACCATCTCAGGCACGGGCCATATTTCAATGGGACTCTATTCTTACAGACTTTCCCCCTTCTCTCCTGGGAGTTATTCTCCAGCTGTATCTCATTCTACTGTACTATTAATGCATAATACTTACTGCATTAGGGAGCTGTCCCATTCCACCATTTTGGCAGGACATCAGTTTTGCTTTCTGCAGCAGCCTCAGACCTTTGGAGGTTGTGTCTGGTTGCTGCTAAGCAAAGCAGACCTGTCAGGGGAGGTGCTCTGCGGGTGCATCGCAGGTGCACATACGGTCAGATTTTCTAGCCCTAAAAGATACTGTGTTTGAGGAGCAAAGAGCAAATAGGATTTCTGGACACTTCCCACCTTCTAGAAACCTGATTAAACAGGGCTGGCTGCCAATAAAGAAGGAAAACAATTTATAATAATGTGTGTTGGAACCTAATGGAAAATTGCTTACTGCTCATCATTGTCATTAACTCAGCAATAGATTTTCATAAGGTTTCCATTTCGCAAGCTAAGGGCCAAATTCATCCCAGATGTAACTTCATTAGTGCCAATACAGCCACACTGAGAATAAACTTGGCCCCATGATTTTAGGTTCTCTGTGTGCGGGGACTCCAGTCCATATCCCTGTGCCAAACCATTAAAAGGCCAATCTCTTGGAGTCACCTAACAGTTCTTCCCTAACTGTTCTTCAGCAGAGACTATTTAAAATTAAACAACTCAAGGTCAGGTACCCCTCCAGACCAGGAGCTCTACAGCTGACAGTGGTTTTTCTGGTATAGCATGAGCCAGGGACAGAAGAAGGAGGGGTGTAGCTGAGAGGAGGATGTACAGCCCCATACAGTATTACTCCAGGACTAATGCACGGCTAAAGTCCAGGCAGATTGTGTGACAATTCACTTCATCCACTTCAAATGTGGTTACCATAGTTGTTCTAGAGGTAGAGAGATCAAACAGATCTTCCTAAGATAGGAAGATGGATTAAGACATAGAAAGCAGAACTTATAATAAGGGAGTCAAGAATATGGAGCACCAATGTTCCCAGAACTCTCCTTATTGATAATTTACTGTGTTAAATTTAAATAGCATATCTTTCAGGCATTGTATAAACTGAAGGAAACCCAGTTTGTGTGCCCAGACTAGCAAGACTTTGTATAAGTACAATGATGTCTCTGACACTGCATGCTAGTCTGAGTATCCTCAGGCTACCCAAGGTTTTATTCACATACTTGCCAATGAAAAGTGTTACTAATTTTTTATGAAGAGTTAAATTTCTGAAGCCAGAAACTCTGCACTCCATGCAGGCCTCAATACACTTGGTACCCAGCATTCCTCCTAATGAAAGTTTGAATGGCTTCTATAAAAATACCACTGATCAGGGTTTTCTGTCCATAACTCAGACATGCCTTTCAACACTCTATTGTGCTTAGGTGTTACCAGGGATGAGGATAACTTTATAGTTTAGTCAATGCTCACATTGAGAAGCAAAACCAGAAAGCATTTCCTCAATTTCTCTTCTGAGGCAGTTAAATATCTCCACACAGTCCTTTAATTTCAGTCTTACACTCACATTAATGACATATATTCACTTCATAAGAGTTTTATGTGTATATCAGAACACAGAACCAAGCTCAGATTTGGTTTTAATTTAATTTCAAAATACTGGTCTCTCCTTTTAAAAATTTATTCTTTGCCAGCATTTGTACCAAAACAATACATGGTTTTTATCTATTGCACCAAGTGTTACATTTCACTCTGCACTCTCGTTTTTGTGTTACTGCTCTGGGCCGTGTGTGAGTTAAAGTGCTTAAAGTTAGGCAATTGCTTAAATGTTTTGTGAGGTAGGAGCCTCAAGCCTCACAGAACTAGTGAAGAGACATAGAAGGGTTGTTTCTCTTTTAAAGAAAGGTGCATGAGTGATGCTGAGGGTGTTTACTGTCATGAAATTGCTTATGGCTTATTTATTCTTGGACAGGAAATTTATGTGGTTGATTTTGAAACCTTAAAGGTATGGAGGAAAAAGTAGACTTTTGTATGTGGAGGAAGCACATGTTTGGTTTGGATTTGAGGGGGTTTTTTTCTGTTAAGTCCAACATCTGAAGCTGGAAATGTCAAGCGGTTTGTGGAGTGGTTCAGAGGTCACTCCTGTGCACTGTCATGGCTGGTGACAGACCCATGATGCTGGGAGCTCTCTCCATCAGAGGAGGTTTTCTGCTTGCTGTTTACAATGCTCACCTGCTCTTAGGAGCCTCAGCAGCCTTAGCAGTTATGGAGATAACCTATGTGCCAAGGATAGTATGATCTGTTGCCACCTGCTCCAAATCCCTTGTAATCTTGAATTGTTAATGGACATTTTCTGGGTCAGACTATCCCTCTTCCAGCTTTGCAACTTACTGGTTAAGGCAGGGAAAGAAACAGAGAGCTAAGGCACAGACAGTCTCCTCCAAGCAGCATCACCTTTCCTGAGGTGACTCTTCCTGTTGGAGATGGGGCATAGAAGGGACAGGTTTGTACTGTGACGTTTGCTTCCCCGTGAGCTTTGGCAGCAACAAGTTCCTGGAGAGCAGCGTGTCAATGCTTACTTTGCGAGGGAGAAAACATTCATTTTTTCTCATTTCTTCCTTTTTGCAGTGGCAGAGGTGGTACACCCCTGGGACATGTCCATGGTGTTTCTTTCTCATGAGTTTTAGCACTGGATGGTGTCTGTATTGGTGCCTGGGCTTTACCCCTCTCCTACATATTGCAGTAAGACAGCATCTTAGGGGGCGTTTCTGGCTGTCCTTGCATTCTGCAACAGAGGGGGGTCAGTTATGTCACATTTCATACATGATTTCTATTTTTTGCTTCTATCCACTCTTTTCCCTGCTCCTGATTGTTTATTTTCTTTTTTGTGTTTTTCTCAAATGGTCCTTGTTTAAATGTTAAGAGGCTGTTTTCATATTAGTGTGTTTATATAGTGTTTCAACATCTGTTTATTTTGCTGCAGGACACTCCAAATGACCTGGCAAAAGAAGCAGCAGTTTTTATAAATATAGCCATTACTTTAATTATTCTGATTTTTAACTTACAGGGTATTTTTATGTGACTCAAGAGATTAAAAAAGAAAAAAATTCCAGGCCACACTTAATCAAGTAAGTATTACTTTGTTTAACTGTATTATCAGCAAGAAAGTCTGGTCTTGGCTCACTGCAAGCTGACTTTTATATTTATCACCAGAGGCTTTCCAGGTAATGACACTCCAATATCCTGGCTCTCACTAAGAATGTAGTAAGACATTCTTTTTTTCCTTTTGAACTTAGGTGATTTTAATTACAAGAGGTTTTACAGAGAAGATAGCTCCTTTATGATTTGGATCCAGATTGCTGATCGTAACCTCCATGACTTCTATAAAATACTTCCTTCTCCCTAAATCCTTTACCTACTACAGGTTTCACCTCAGCTCAGGCTGTTCTGGTGCAGCAAACACTCTCTCTGATGATGTGTTGCCAATGCATTTCCCCTCTATCCAAAGTAGTTTGGATCCAGCCCTGTTTTTGCAATGGAGTTTGATGAGTGAAGAACTAATCAAGCTTCTATGTTTCTGAGTTTGTAATGGAACAGAATTCTTTTTAGACTCTTATTCTAGTGTTCTCTTACTAGTGCTGGAAAAATGTGCAATGATACAGGAGTGAGTACCATGCACACTGCAACTTGTTTCAGCAGTACAGATTCTCAGAGCAGCCACAAGCTTTGTTTTAATAGAGAAATAACAGGGAAAAAGGAAAGGGCATTCAAGTAAAAGCAGCTTGTTCATGTTATGTAGATTTTGCAATGAATTTTGCATTGTGTATCCATCAGATTTATGTTTATAAAAGCCCAATATTATGTTATATAGGAGAACTGCCTTTTGGTTGTGTTTTAGCATAAGCCACTTATCACTCAAGTGGAGAAGTGCTTTCAGTTATCCTATTGCTCTCACATTCTTTGATGGATTTTTTTGTCCATATAGAAGTAAAAGGGCTCTTGCAATGATGGTGTCTAAAAACAGAAGAAATTTGACAAAAATGTCTGAGGGAATGTTGTTATGCTGCTGTGTGCCTCTGAATCCCTGAGTGCAATAGCAGTATTCTTCTGGAGCCCCAGGTTGCCACTGGCATCTTCTTTCTGTATCATTCCCTTTTTCATTCTTTGTCATCAATTTTTCCCTGCCTGGTAGGAAATAATAGACATTTCTTTGGCACCACATCTAGCCATATCTTCTAGAGGACAGCATATGCAAACTCACTCCTCTACTTTTTGCCTGAGTCTTTCCCCTTTGGACTTTTATAGCCTTTTATAAAAGGCTTTTATAGTAATGAAAGCCCTCTTTTTGTGCTTTCTGCTCAGGTTTCTTCCTACAGACTTGACTTTCTAAGAGAACAATTATTAGAATTCTTTTAAAAATATTCTTATGAATGGGGGAGCCATAAAAATGTTATTAAAACCTCATAAGGCGATAGAAATGTGCCCCCCTCTGAAAACTGTGCTATTACATAGCACCTGTAGGAGAAAAGTTGGAAGTTTTGGTACTTTCCCACATGATCTCACAAAATTACAGGTTTGAAGGTAGAGGAGTATTGGATTTTATGTTAAATGTTGTGCATAGCCTATTTTTATTTGCTCTGTTTGGGCTTGTTTGTCTAAGAAAAATTTTTGTTGCCTAGACCTGCTGTAGTGATTTGTGAGAGACATTTCAGAAAGGAAAAGGTGAGGTGGTGGCAGTTTAATTTTTTGTTTTGGGACTTCCTTTTATTCTGTAAAAAGCCACAATGCTTAAAGTGAGCTTAATGATGGCTGTTCTGATATACTTGACACAATTTTTCACTCAGTGAGTGAGACCTGACCACATCTGAGACTTTCTTAACAGCAGGTCACAAATAAAGTAAGTTATTGAACAGAAACGGGAGTTGGGACTATTCTGCAAACAGCCAGGGAAACTATTGGTGCTGGTAAGTCAGTTGGGAACATTATCAGGGACAGTATGCCACTCCAGCTCCAACCCCATGAATTATTTTATGGTTGCAGGAGGTCTGTGGGAGTGTTTATATTTGCTGTCCAACGTCCCCGTGTTTCATTTTTATTATGTGTGATAGACGGCGTGTTTTTATTAAGCAGCGCTTTGAGGACAGCTTCCCTCTAGATAAGGAATTAGTAAGCCAGAGAGCAGTGGCTATCCCTTCTGAGCTGCAGGATGGCGGGCTTGGGGTGAAAGACTCCACCATATATTTTCAAGGACTAAAATTTGTGGATGCAAGGGAAAATGAGGAATTTGGAAGAAACAGCAGGGTTCTATAGTCCATAGGTAACACATGAACAATCAGATTTGAAAAAGTTCCTGTGCCCAGGCCTGTAAGTCTTTTACCAGTGTGAGCTGTGGATGTATGTCCTACCAGCCCTCCTCTTCCTACCACACACCGTGTTTTTTACAGGAAGGAATACTGAAGTCCAGCTGCGTTGGAACACCCAGCCAATTCCACAGTCAAGGATCAATATCCAACACACATCCATCTCTCTTGGTCTATCTTTGGATCTTACTGTAGTTACCAAACCCAAGCTCTTCTCATGCAGCCCATAGGCTTCTTATGTCAAAGAGCTTTTCATAAACTTGGCAGTACTTTGGCCCAGGTGGGAGCAGAGTCTCTCTGAGCAGCCTTGTGATTGCAGTTGCCCATGGTCTTGTTCCCTTTCTTCCCAGAGGTCATAATACTGAAGGGCTATGGTTCTTCTTACAGACCTGTCTAAATCAGCTGTAAAGTCATCTACAAAATAGTAACATATTTTAAATAATAAAAAGAATCACCGATTTTTGAAGGAAAAACTGAAATCTGCTACAACATTAATGTGTCCAACTAAATGTGCAATATCTGTGGTTGTGCATTTTAGGGAAAAAATTAGAATGGAAAGTTCTGAATTGTTTGCAAGAGAAATATCTAATAAAGAGCTCAGTTATGGAAACAACACATTTCGTTGAACAAGTAATAATTATATGACTGAACTATATTAGATAAGCAGTAAGGACTCAGGAAAAAATTTAACTACATAGGAAATTACAGTTTCTCTTTAGTTAGTTTCTCTTTTATAGTCACTCTGTATGCTGAAGATTCATAGCTTATTCTGTAAGACATGAATCAACAAATGACAAGCTTTAAAATAGGTTTTTAATTAATGTTTTTATTTAAATACAGAATAACATTAACATTGAATTTTTTAGGTTTACAAGGACGTTATTATGACTGGCAGATGTGAAATTTAACACAGACAATCCACATCCTGCAGATTGTATTTGTTTTTATGGCATTCACCTGATAGCTTGCAATCCTCAGTTTGGAGTTCTTTCAGCAGTATTAAAAAGCCAGCTCCTGAAAATGACTGCCCAAAAACCCCATACATAAAATCACACCCATGATCTCTCAGAGCTCATTTCCCACTCTTTTACTGTAAACCCTTAGGGTTTGAAAATGAAATAACTTTCAAGTCTTAAAAGTGAAATTCACTTCACCTGCATGAAATCATAGTAATCAGATTTTTATGGGTGGAGTATGGCAGGGGAGAGGGAGGAAAAATTTACACTACAGAAATGTGGGGTCAAGTCAGGAGGTCCTACATGGTCCTCCCTTCTGCCCTCTCTTGCAGCTGCTCCTTTTTCTGGCATATTGACAACGTCAGCAGCTGCATTTCTTCAACATGCATGAAAAGCTGCAGACTGCCTACAACCAGTAGCTCTCTCTCCAGCCCACTGTGGCCTCTGCTGCAGTCTTTCCTGTCCCCTTGGGTTCCCATCTATTCACTCTTATCTTGGGACTGCCTGATGTTAGCTGCCTGATAGTTGAACTATGTAGGTCCTAATACAGAGCTCCTGAAGGCAGGAAGAGCTTTTCCAATGAATTAGAGATTTGAAATCAGGGTGGATCCCATAAAGAAAACAGGATGATATGAAGTGGCAAGGTGACTGTAGCTATGGAAAATCTGAGATTGACAAAATTCTTGGGGTTCACCAGCAGTGGTAAGGGCAAACCCAGATTGTCTAAATTAGACTGCAATAAACTGCATTAATACAGATCTCCTGGAGCAGTAGGGTGAAAATGGACCAGAGGTGCTATCAGAAATTAATTCAAATAAGTAGAGGTTGGTCCATGGATATAAAAATGTAACATCCTTATAGAAAGTTTCATTAGATGAAACCGAGTGTTGCCATAACCCCAAGTGGCAAAATAACCAAAATACAGAGACACTTTTTATCCATCTGCAAATACATGACTTTCAAATAAGGTACAAACTCTGAGAGCTGTCAGGTCTATAAATGCTATCTTTGCTACAGGATAGAAATTGCGGCAAAGCCAAGCAAAAAGTCAATTATATGTGCATGAATCTGATTTTAGAACATTCCTTAGATGAGACAGTGTTAGATAAGATTTACAAAGGCTGCAACTGATCATGAAATTGCACAGAAATAAATCCAGACTATTAGGATGGGAAGGATTGTACTGGATTATCATTCTGGTTTATTGGGGTGGTGGCTCCTGAATTGTTGTAGAAAACTGTGCTATGGCGAATAAGTGAATGTAATCAGCAAGAAGTGTAAACAAGCTAGAAGTATTGGTTTATAATAGCAGATGAACAGTGACATTAGAAACATATACCTTCATTCAGGCCAAATTAAGCAACAATTTTCCTGATGTGGTAGAGGAAAACTGGCCCCTGGGAACAAAGTAACTGTAGATTTGTGTATGTTGGCTGGAAAAGAAGTCTCTTCAACATTTCCTAGACTATTATTCTTGCTTCTCTGAGGTGGCCTTGCTTAAAGGTGATTGTGTATACCCAGTTTGATTTTGCTACACAATTTACTTGACCTGGAAGTATTTGAATACAGCTGTAGGGCCCAGGACATGATTTTGAGTGCTTCATAAAGAGACAGGCTATTAAATGCATCTTATAATTTGCATATGACAGGTTCTGGGGAGCATGAAAACAGCTGTAGAGTCAGACACTGATCACTGTTTAGCCCTTTGATGACAGAAAACCATGAAAGACAGTTCTGTGGGTGCTGCCGTGGGAGAGTTTTTTCTGTCTAATCACTAACATTACTTTTTTAGGTGTTTTGGTCTGCACAATGCACTTGCCAGGCCAGGAACTGGTATGGCTGGTGGTCCTTCTAGTTGTGCAAGGGGGTCCTGGATGAAGGATCAGGAAGACAGTGTCATTGCTAAAGCCACAACAATTTAATATACACACCCTGGCACTGTCTGGGCTACAAGCTGAGACTGACACAGTGGTATTTCCAGATCTGTGCTTTGTTTGTGCACACTCATGCTGACTTTTAACTGATACCCTGAGAAAACTACAAATGAAACTATGATTTTCAGGTCTCAGGGGACTGATACCAAGTGTTTGGTTTCGATTTTAGTTTTCTGAATTTACGTCTTTTTTTCCATGTCTTGTTTCCTTCTGTCATTTTTAATGAACACACAGATCCTGTGACAAAATCTCTGGTGCCCAAGTTTTATTTTCACACACGGTTAGCAGCTAACTTGGACACTTACATAACTTGCAATAATTCAGAGACATGTTGGTGTGTTTTGAGTAACTAAAGATTACATTACAGAATTCTGCAACTGATGGTGTCTACAATCAATTTACAGATTTAAGTAAGAAAAGGTTTGTAGTACCAGAGAGAAATTAAGTGAAACATTTTGCACCTAAATTATATTCTTTCTCAAGCAAAATAGAAATATAGCTATCTGAAAAGATAAAGGAGAGGTTCCAAATAATTTCTAAAAATACCTTGCATGCTAAAATGTCAATAAAGTCAATAGCTATTTTTATTTTATGTTATCAGTAAGATTTAAATTAAAGTTTTCCTGCCTGCAGGCTACGAAAAAAGTGACTGCACAAAACCAGGGTACTACTGCCTACTCCAGACATTACCAGAATCCTCAGCACCAATTACTCAGTGGTGGACCAAAGACTATGAAACTATCAAGGCAGTTTCATGTTTCTCAGTTCTCCCCTGATAACAGTGTTACAGAGAGAGTGCAAGGACCCTTCCCCAGGGTTGTGCTGTTCTCATCACCTGTACCTTATTAGAGGAAAAAGATTCCAGCACTAGTTGCCAATATTTTAAGGAATGTAACAGACATTTCCATCTCTGGAAGCATTTCTTCCTCTGCTTTCTGATACAGCCTGTAGTTCAGAGAGTCCTGGGTAAAGACCGTATTTGTACTGTTTTCTAGCTGTGCTCTCAGTGTAGAAAGTTCAACACCTAGCCTCCAACCTAGCTGGAGCATTTCATGGCCAGTCCATATATTAATTCTTAGATCTTTTCACAGGTGAAATTTTGGCTGGTTGGGTTTTTAGATATGGGAGAGTGAGCTGGTTTTTTCTGACTTTTTTCTACTACATTCTCATCTCAAAGCCATTGCTATTTTTCTAGTAACTTGTTTTCTGCTTTGCCTTGCTGCATACTTGGCAAATAAAGAGAAAGGTGTTATAAAGCTTTGTTCCCAAATATGGCGGTCTCATTTTCAGGAATTTTTACAAGAACATGGCCACTCTGGTGGCTGCTCTTATCTCCAGGGAATGGCAGTATGCCAATAATCACACACCGTTTTTCACTGCAGAACCTTACTGAAGGTTTTAAACCCTGGGCAGAGTGCCTGCATGGCCCTGTACCCTTCTCTATGCCCCACCTGGCATCCTGCCCAGGCAGCCTCTTGTGTGTACCACATGTGGGCTGTGGTGCAGAGCAGGGATGCTGGTGCACACATCCAAAGGGGTGAGGTGGGTGCCTTGGCAGCACTGCTTTGCATCTGTCCATGGGGGCACATCCTGCCCCAGCAGGTCTGCCAGCTTGGATTGTGGGTGGTTCTGACTGCTGAGGGCTTTCTTGAGCACAAACTCTCTATGGGGTGTCTGAATGCCTTTGAATATCTCATCTGCTTTTCAGGAACAATTTTTTTTGTTCCCTAATAGTGTTTTTGCAAGATTAAATTAGGGTGAAATGGGCATTTATATGATCCCTGTCTATAAAAGATGTTATCTGCCTGCTGAGCTTCCCTCCCCTGTTTGCTAATGGGAGTCAAGTCCTTCAATTCATGGTGCTAAATTTACTGTAATTAATTATATCTTTGTTCCAGTGCTGTCCTCATAATGGGTAATAATTATTTGCTCTGCATAGACAGATGTTCCTTCTGTACTGTCACAGGCATGCCTGGGCTGGGACATGAATAAGCTCACAGAGATGACTGAAAACTGAAGATTAAGCTTTATATTGCAGCAAAGAAACAGACCACTACATCTTTTTCTTTCTTTCTTTTTTTTTTTTTTTGTTTTGTTTTGTTTGGTTTTCATAGGCTAAGAAATACAAACTGTGACAGAAGACAATTTCACACATGACATATTTCTGTATGAAGTGTACAATGCTTATACTCAATAGATATTGTACAAGACTTCTTTTTCAGTTTCGAAAGTGTAAGTTGCATGTCTTAAACTTGCTAAAAGTAGAATTTCAACATTGGATTTAGGGGAGAAAATACCATCTTAAAGGAGCTATAAAAGAATTACAAGTTTAGCCTTTGTTTAGCCTTTCAAGGGATGTTTCAGTAGGCTTGTATATTTGCCAAGTATTCTTCTACATGGAGACTTTACTGTTGCATCTTGTCTCTCCTGATGTTCTGGAGATACTGGGCATGAGCCTGCTGCATTATGGAAACAGAACACTTTGGATATGTTGTCCAACATTTAATCAAATTTTCAACCTGTTTTTATGGACATAACCTAAGTTTCTCAGGTATACATTTTCCTGTTGGCCAACAGTCTTTAGCAAGAGCTAAATAACAAAGCTCCTCCTTTGGGAAGCATCTAATCTGTGGAGGGCTTTATTTGGGAGATACTTGGATCAAAAATGGGCTTAAGTGATGTAGGCACCAAGGAATCAGGAGAGCTTGAAGATGAAGTCTCTAAGTTTCCAACAGTGATTCATGTGTCATTCAAGCTGTACTTTGGAGCCCTGATGCCCTTCTAGCAGGCTTGTGGGTGAAAGTTAGGGAACATGGTGAAAAAAACAGTGAAGAGACAACATTGAAAAGTAACATATTAATGAAAAGTAATGTACTATGATATGTTTCTTTTTTAAGATGTATGAAGGTTGGTTATTTTTTCTTGGTATTCTTACGGCACTGATAAACTTGAAGAATGACGTGCAAGTGGGACACATTCTGAAGAATACACTGTGAAATTTTTCTTCCTAGCTACTGGTCAGGAACTTTTCTCTTCATGCTACTGTTCTATTTTTCTGCAGGTTTTGTTTTATTTGGGAATTTTGGCTAATTTCAATAAGTTGCTTAGGTTCTATGGCAATTGGAGAAGTAGTGAAATGATGGACTCTGAAGAAATTCAGGTAATCGAGACGAGAGTACAAATTTAAGTCAAACTGCTTAGCAATCTCTGCAGAGCATGATTTAACCTTACTTAGCATTTAAAAAGAGCTTCATCTACATTAAAAAATTATGAAGTTAAGGTGTCAGAGCTCCTTATAAAAATCCCTGAGGCTTCCTGCAAGTCTTGCAGCAAAATCAAAGAATATTAATTTCAACTTTCTTGCTCTTTTGGATTCCAAATATTTTGGATTCCTTAGGAAAAAATGAAGACTTATTTAGAAGATAATACCTCACCTTGTTGAAGAGTTTCTGCAAGCTTTATATTTCTCTTGAAAACACAAGTTTCCATTGAAAATGTTCAACATAAAACACAATTTTTCCAGTTTTCTTCAAATCCTTCTCGGAAAAAAGAGCTGTCGTACTCATTAAAATGACTGTATTTCTTTAATCATTTCATATATTGAATAAAACATCAAAGATTAAATACACATACAGAAATCATGCATATTTGTGTAGAGGCTCATAGATGAAGGAGAGGGGAGAGGGCACAGAGCACTCCATGATGGAGATGGCTCAGATGCAGAGTGGGTTGGTTCGGCATCCTGGTGGAAGATCAGCATCTCCTCCTTTATGAGGAGAGGTTGTCATTGACATAGGCCTGGATAACAGACTTTGATTGAGAAATGAAAAGTAAAACAGAGTTTGGACAGTAGAATATAAAGCAGAAAAGTTCTAAGTACGCAGAGTGTCACACAAATTTTCTCTGCCTCAAAATGGAACAAGGCATACTAATGAACACTTCAACCTTTTTCTTTTGATTCAACCTTTCACGAGCTCCTTAGGGCACAGAATTTTAATTTCGTCTCATAAAAACTCACTGATAATGTTTAATAGCAAGTGACCTCAAATAACTACATATGTTTGGGCAGATAATTAAGTACTGCTCTGCTTTTTAAAATTACACCATTCTTCTATGACCTGTTTGATTTCAGAAACTATTATGGATAGGGCTATTTTTCTAACCATGGATATACTGCCAGATACAATTATACTAACAAAAAATACGTCAAAAGTACAACAAGAGATTATTTATGCTGTAAAAAAAAACAAACAACCAAAAACCAAATAACAGCATTTGATCATGTAGTTCTCGATCTCAAAAAAGCCTAATGGCCCCTTTTTAATATCCCCTCTAGATATTTTGGGGAAACAAAGGTCTGAAGGTAGATAAACTTGTAGAGTAGGGTGAAAGGGTAACTGACTCTGAAACACACAATACTAATCTCAAAAACATAATGTAAGTAATTTGTGCACTGGCGTGGGGGTTATTATTTTTAAGATAGATTTCTGTATTCCACCATATTTTTACATGTTATTTTGTCCTAACAAAATTGTTGTGTGATCTTATTATGCAGATCCATCACTATCACAATGAAACATACTACAAAACTAGAAGAAGTAGGAAAGGAAATTAGTTTGAAGCGGTTTTCTATGAAAAGCTAATGTTCAAAAAAATAAGATTATTTGCATTTTTTCCCAAACATCTTGAGCAGGACATTAAAAAAGGAGCTGTTAATTTCAGGCAGATAGTGTGATTCTTGGGCAATCCTGTGCAGGGCAGGGAGTTGGATTTGATGATCCTGATGGGTCCCTTCTAACTCAGTATATTCCACAATTCTGTAATTCTGTAAATGTCAAGGTGCATCTAAGGACCAAAATAAATATTCTCTTTCTTGGTGAGAAATAGGTCTTGGTAAAACCCCTAAGGCGAGTTGGCTCCCTTCTGTACAGCTGAGGCAGTGATAACTGTGGGCACTGAGTCAAAAGCCACTGGATGTATTATCCTGCAATACAATTACAACAATTGAACTTTTTTCCGCTGTCAATGAGAGGCAGAGAAAAGGAGGATCTCTAAGCAGCTGGAAATTTCCTTAATCCCATTAAGTGAAGCTCCCTGCTTTAGTCAAAAACAATCACATCCCAAGTGGGATTTTATGATATAAAACGTCTCAGAGCTTGTTTGTGGATTTTTTCCCCCAACTCTCCCAGTAAAATAAAGCTGAAGCACAGAGGGAGGCAGGGCAGTGGCTGCCCAGCCAGCTGGACAGGAGGCACGGCAGGAGGTCCAGTAAATGCTTCTAAAGTGAGTTAAGGTATGCTCCTGAAACACTAATCTCGCCTTTTCATTCAGAAATCCTCACAGGATAAGCTTTGCTGACTTGAGGGGGGGAAGGAAAACTTTTTCTTCCTGTAAATACTTGGGCAGAATGGAAATTTCACAGAGAAAAATGATTGTCATAAACATCATAAATCTTTAAGGGGCTTAGTAATACACAGTGTCTGGAGTTAAAGAATCTTTTAAAATCACCTTAGAGAAACTAGAGGTCCCAATCCTCAGCCTTCCAGCTCTTAAAGCTACCTTCCCCCTGTCACTGAGAGAAAAATGTGGGAATTATTACCTCCTTGCATCATTGCAAAGAAAAACTAGCCCATGACACTCACATGTCTGGCCACACAGGCACAAAACAGTCCTGTAAGTAGTCCCTGAGTGCATATAAATCCTGTGAACCCATGTTCTATCAGCACAGGCTATATATTTCATATCTTTCCAGCCACCGCTATTCTTACTGTTGGCAAGTGGATGGTATAAACCACTGTCTCCATTTTCAAGAGGAATTTATTTTTAATAGTCTGGAAAATAACTGCAATTGGTTTAAAAGTTAGAAAATCTGTTGGAAATAGCATGAGTGAGTGAAATTAACTTTAAAATACAGTTCAAGTTGTCCAAGTTGCTTTTCTTCACTCCCTTTCACCCACTTTGGTCACTGAAAGCTTTGCATTGGGACTGAATTAACTAGAAATGTATTTCTGACCCTGCCAAGATGTCCAGACTGGATAAGGATGAATAGTATCTTTTCCACCTCGTGTAATGACAGAATTTGCCACTGCCCGTAAGGTCTCTGGCAGGAATAGAAAGGTCAGCTGCAAAGCCTTCTTTTACATTGAAATGTCATCAGTCAGAGTGCTGGGGCAAAGAATGAAGTGAGTTAGATTCAAGTATTTCCTAAATGCCAAGCTTCACTCCTCTAACAGGCCCCAGATTGGAAAGACTCATACATATTCATATAAAATTATTAAAAGATTCCTTTAAAACTCTTCACAAAGTGAGAGATCCCAGACCTTTTACATGATGTTGAAGAAAATTCTTCTCATGCAATTGGGGTCTGCTACATTTTATATTTTCAGAGGTGGTGGACACTGCTGCAGTTGAATGTCATGGGTCACAGAGGCTGAAAAAGGCTGTAATTTCTCAAATGTATTATCAATTACCAATGAATCCAAGAAAAAACATTCCTATTTCTTATAGTAAATATTCTGCAGAGGGCATTCTTAGTGCTGGAGTATTCTTAGCTCTGAGAGCAGATAATCATTCCTTTGGGTTGATCTTATATCCTGCCCCAGCTAAATGTGCACTCATATCTATGAAACAGTGCTTCTCCCACAGTGGACAGGGCTGAGGACACTCCGATGGACTCTGCAGTCCTTCCTTCCAGAGACAAGAGCTGACACTGGCTTCTACAAGCAACACAGTAATTCCATACATCTGGAAGTGGAAGAAGTAAACTCATACCTGTGTGTCACATCATATCCATGGAAATGGTATCTGAGGAGTAGAGTCTGTTCTGCTTCTGACTTGCTCCAAATAACATAGCAGATTATTCTCTGTTGGAATTAAAGATACATCAGATAAAGTTCAAAGGTCTGTTCAAGGTCTGGTTATAATTTTAGGTTTGGTTTTCTGGTTTTTGGTTTTTTTGTTTAATAATTTGTATACTTGAAAAGAGAGCAGGCTAGGAGAAACAGCAAGAGTAATGGAGGACAGGACCAAAACTCAGAATGATCTCAGTAAATTTAAAAAGTGTTCTGACAAGAAAAAGATGAAGTACAGTAAAGACAAGGTCCTTGCATAATCTGAGCAAATACAGGATGGAACATGACTAGCTGGATAGCATTTTGTAGAGAAAAGAGCATGGAGAATCCCAAGCCAAACAGAAGTCAGGGACCTAAAATGTCATCTCCTAGTGGTATAAACAAAAGCAGTGTCTACAAAATGTAGGAGTACTTCTTTTCTTATTATGTTGGTGAGTCCTTGGCAGAAGGGTTACATCTGATGAGGGGCAGCATCTCAGAATTGGTGGGTTCTGAGTTTTAAAACACTGATATGCCTTCCTGGTGCTTCAGGGTGTGCATTGTCCTTCAGACCTCCCCAGCTCCTTTAGGGACGCTTTGGCTTTTACTTCTGTCACAGTCACATCCAAGCCATGGCTCTGTCCTGCCAAAGGCAGCTCTGAAGAATGGGCAGGAAAGCAGCTGCAGGTTTCTATGTTTCAACCTCAAAACCCATATCACCTATTAAAATAAAGAGGAAATATTCAAGCAGGTAATATTGCACATGTTTTTAATATGCCATGTGAGATTTGAGGCTTAAACATGGGAAATCCCACTTTATAAGGAATGTTTGGCAAATTAAGTTATTTTTTAAAAGATGTGAATGATATGGAAGGGGTCCAAATGAGGGCAGTAAGAATGATTAGCTGTCTGCAAAGACTGACCGCCGAAAGAAGAGACAAGTGAGGAGGGAGACAGACATAAGCTTCCGACATGTGAAAAATTGCTGCTGCATGAGGAAGGAAGTAATCTGTTTGCCATGTTCATGTTGGATAGGATAAAAACCTAAAAGCTTTATATGTCACTGAGGGAGGTTTAGGTTAGATGTTGGAAAGTGTTACTTAACAGGCAGAGCAATGAAGCATAGGAATCATATTCCCTGAGAATTGAATTGCGACATACGGTCTGGATCACTGGGGCTGAGCTGCAGAGACTCAACATAGCCTAAGGCAGAAGAATGTCAAGAACAACCTTGCAGAGTTCTTCCCAGTACTGGAAGTCTTCCCAGTACTGCTTGTAAGTCTATCAACAGCAGTAGAAAGAGTTAATCAGCTGAGTGGCAATTTTTTTTAAGTATCATCTTGAAAAAATCATTAGCTCTTCAGGCAACAGGAAAGTTCCCACAGCATGCCTTGGAAAGCATAAAATTCACCTTTAATACTAAATGTTGCTTTCTTGGAAACATTTTCAGTGAGGTCATAGTCAGCACAAAATAAATTACTGCATTCAAGTTGAAGTTAAAGACCAAATTTTGACTTTTATTGTCTGCCTTTCTTTACATATAGGCATAATCTGCAGAATCAGGGAGTGCAGTGCTGTGCTCTATAACATGATAAGGAACAGAGGGATCTCGGTTTTTTTTACTGCAGTGTTGACAATGATATTTTTCTTTAGGTAGTACCTCGTCCCTGAATCTTTTGCCATGCATCTATGCAAGAAAAACAGAGATTTTACATTAGATGGACAGGTGTGATAACTAACATTAACACTACATCTAATACATATATATATATTAAATATACATATATGTACACATGCATACATACATACATGCATACATACATATATATAAAATATATAGTTATTCTCTTGCGATATTCATGACCTTCATATGCATTACAGGACTATTTGCTCTATCTGGTTTCTGGAGATACTTAAATTTAGGTAAATTTTCTTCAGTCTTTGTAGGGTAAGAAATTCCATTTGCATGCAAAACCTCATGACTCCATATGGAGCTTCTAGACCCAATTTACCAAAAGTTCATGACTTGATATAAGATTGATCATGATTGATATAAGAATAAGATACACTAATCAAGGAAGAACTGTCATGACTATGGTTAACTTATCATTTTAATTATACTGTATGAAACAGCTACATTAAACAACTTCACTAATGATAAGCCTTAGAGTACAAGCTGGGGAATTATTTTTCTTTAAGATATTAATTGTATCCTAAGACTTGATCTTTCTTCTGACATGGATAATGTTTCTGCACTGACACATTTACAGTGCAAAATTAACTACCTCTGGGCAACCAGAGTTTATGAATTTCTTTGTATCTTATTGTATTCCCTTTTTAATATTTGAAGTACCATGAAAAATGATTTCTATTTCTCCCTCCTTCTCTACTTTGTTTCCTTTTGAAGCAATACGTATTTTTCCACAACCTACTAAAAGAGAAACTGTTCATAAAATGTTATTTTTATGGTCTTCCAATTTCTGTATTCAGTCATGTAAAGGTGATATCATTACCCTGTGGGGACTGTGCTTTTTGTTTGCAGTGGCACCCCAGAGACAATATAAGGATGTATTTACATAACCATTGCCCTTAGAAATGTCACAGTATCAGGTTTAACTTACCGAGCAATAAATTCTTACCAGCTTTCAAATCCAAAAGGGGCAGCATGGGAATTACTCTTTATATTACATCTTTAAGCATGCATTTCTTTTATATTACATCTTTAAACATGCATTTCTTTCTAGGTGATAGAAAAATTACAGTGAAGTTAGGAGGAAAGAAAGGAGAAAAATAATCTGACTCATGCTGGGTAAATCTGAAAAGGTCATTTCTTGTTTCTGGCCTGCTAGCTTCGGGACACGTATTTCTTTGTTTCTCTGCCCAACTTGTACTAGTGCTTTTGACATGAGGTAAAGACTTGTCCACCTTCACAATGAAGAATGCAGTTCTGTTTCTGGGTGAAGATAGCACCGAAACCAAAACTGAATAGGAACCAATACCATTGGAAAATGCTTTCAGCCAAGTGTTATGGACTTCCCCTTCAATTCTCCTTTCTGGCACCAGCTTCTTCTTATACCTGATGGTTGAGGAAAAGGAACTATTTGGGTCAGCTTTCTCAACCTCTTCTCCACTACTAGTTCAGGTTTGAATTAACGTCCGGTTTTACCTTCATAATAGGTTTTATGCACAGCCCAAATGAAATTGCTCCTTTAGCTCTGATTGTTCATGCACATAATCTGTCAATTAGTCAGCCTAGGAAGTATGATCTAGGAACTGAGAAAGTATTGCTTTTGAGGGCATAAGTGAGCTGCAAATTAAAAGTGTTAGTATGGCCCTGTCACTGCCCAGTTCTGGAGTCGTTACATTTAAAATTGTAAACAAAAGCCTATAAATATTCAGATATACTCTATTGTTAAACTGTGCTTTCTACATCCTAATCATCCCTCATATGTAAATACTTCTAACTACAAGCTGCTTATTCCCATTGCAGCAACAGGCAAATCTGCAGCCTGGCCAGTGGGTGGCAAAAGTGTTTAGCTGGAAATCTGATCTACTACGTCTATGTTGCCTCTAGCCTACAACATTTCATATACTGATTTTAGCATGTCACTCCCATCAGAGGTCCTGCTATAAAGCTTCAGCACTTGTACTGCTCAGAAAGGCAGCTCTAATTCACTCAACTGGGGTCCTGCTCCAAGACCTTACTTCTTCCTCTCTCCATAGAGGCTCCAAGATTAATACAGTCCATCCCCATGACAAGCACATTGGCTCCAGGTGCATAATGCCATATATACCCCCAGAAAGGAAGTCAAAAATATCTACAGCTGTGCAAATGGATCAAGACTCAGCGATAAAGGCATGCCAGAATCCTGTACATTAACAGGTGAAGGATGTTCCCAGTTCTCATCCTCTCCATCCTGGCTGCCTGGGAAAAGGGGACTAAAACCACCTCCTACTCTCCCTTCTTCCCTTCCAGAGAGTAGCTGCTGTGACAAAGTCAATGTGGGAGGGAATGTGGCAAATAGCCATGTTGAAAGGATTTCTGGAGTTTGACAATTTCCTTAGGCATCTTCCCGCTCTTTATTATATTTCTTCTTGCTTCTATGATTTTTATTAGTACATGAAAACAGCAAAAGTTAAAGGACTCTCTTCCCACAGAGATAAAATACAGGATGCAGAAAAGGAAGTTTAGAAGTTTGCAGAAACTCTAGGGGAAAAAAGAAATACAACTTTTCTTCATTTATAAGACGCAATTCAGTATTTCTCATTTCTTAACGTTATCATGTTCTGATAGATTAAAAACTCAGTCGTGTCCAAAACTGTTCCTGGTCTGCTCTATAATAAAAATGCTTTAACAGCTCAGCACTGTCCTTGGCCAACTGCATCAGGTGACAGTGCACCACCACCACCTACTGTTCAACTGGCTGTACTACCAAGAGCGAAAGGCCCCCGCTTGGACCGATTTGGATTTGCAGATTCTAATTCACAAGTTAGAATTCTTGTACTGAGCCAGAGTTTGTCACATGTTGCACATGCCTGACAACGAGAGCAAAGACAGCTAAATTTAGGAGTCTAGAAGAAGCATGAAAATCAAAAATTTCAGGGTGCAACTGTTTAGGGGTCTTGGGTAATGCTGATCTGCTGCTGGAAAAACTGCAGATATGGATTATTTGAACAGTATTTTGCTCTGACTTAAAAAACATGAAAAACTAGTGAGCATATGATAGGCAAGACTGATTAATGTTGCACTGACAGGATCAAATACTGCTTTTTTTCCCTGCACTTTTACTCGTGCTAATGAAAACCATCAGCAATATCGTGTAAATTATCTTTGACAACTCTCCCAAGGCACTCAGCTGCCTATGTCCACTTAAAGAGCTCAGTAATGTAATGTATTGCATTGCATAGGCACACACTTGGTTCTTCAGGCTAAGCTCAGAATGCATTTGTTCAGAGGAGCTAAGCTGTCACTTCTCACTATGTCCTCTTGAATTTGACTATATAAATTAAAAATTATTTTGGTTTTGTAGTTATGAAAGAGATAGATTGATGTCAAATTCTTAGCTGTAAAGGGATTATTTTAGTTCATATTCCTTATAAGTTGTTCTTTTCCTAACCTTTCAAGGTCTCTATGTACTTAGACCAACTATTCACTTTTTTAAAGAGGCTGCACAGAATCTTTTTCTGCCCTTTGAGCAAAAGGATTTTTTTTACTGAAAAAGTTATGGATATTGAAAGTGTTATCTCTCAGCCTTTCTTATGCTATTGAATCCTTTATTCTGATACTTCTATAAACCAAATTGATGGGAATTAACCTGGCAGAGTCCAAGTTATCTAGAAGTGAGATACTATTAACAAGAAACCCGCTGGGTAACTTGCACAGCATCTACATTCTGCAAATGGATATATCAAAAATATCTAGTCTGAGCACAGAATTTCAAATCAATTCCATCTTGGTGTAAATGTCAGTGCATTGTGTATGAAGATACAGAGTGGTGCTCAGAGCCATCCTTTCCACTTCAAGTCCACTGCCTTTTGTTAAAGTGTTCCATATGGCTACCTCTTCAATCCACTTCCCTTCTTTTGTCTGTGTTGGTGGAGCTGTGCTGCCTTACAGCAGTAGATAATAAGTCATTATGTTCTGTACTAGTGTTTCCTCTGCGTTTCACTTTGCTGTGTCTGTGCTCTTAGATGATCAGGGTTTGAGGCCAGTCACCTTTGATTTATTGTTGAGAATGCCACGCACACCTCTACACAACAAATAGTGTGATAATAACAACTTACTCCCACTGAACAAGAAATCAGACACTAGGTAATGATCTAGAGGGCTGTCTTATCTCTGACTGCGATCAAGGGAATTTACAGGTGTTCAGCTGGCCACAGGAGGGCTCTCATATTGTTCCCCAGATTTAGTAAAGAATACAGTGTGAACAAAGACCACATAATTCAGATCAGACAAAATCTCTCTCTTCCCAGATTACACTCAGAGTTTATGGAAAATTGAGGTTTTCATGACTCTTAAACAAAGCCTTTCCACCAGGATTAAAACCAGCTGGGACCACTAGATCATCCTACAGAATACAAAACCATTGTTCCCAACATTTTTGTAGCTGGAACTCCATGCAACCATCCTCTCCACTTTCCCAGTCCCTAGACTTCATCTTTGTCTGGTCTTTTCCACTTCTGTTTTCCTACTTGTGCATTCTCTCATTTTAATGGCTCTTAATGGTTGCAGCAGGGAGGTCATGCTAATTATCCCAGCAGGGTTTACTAGCCTGGACTCCAGTCACTGCCATGCTTATGTCAGCGAATGTCAGTCTAATGTCATTATTGTGAAGCACACCTTAGGAAAGTAAGAACATGAGCTGTAAAATTGTACCAGTTTGTTTTGTCAAGATGTTTTTGCTGAATGTGTAATATTTGTGTGCCTTTATACAGTACAGTAATTTTAAGAGAATTATACTAAAAAACTTCACAGATGTCTATTCTAGACAAAGAATAGAAGTCTTTTACTCAGTTAATACTTTTGCTGTATGTTTATATATATATTTGCCTACTATGCTCAAATACAGTGGTATGCATATGTATTTATGTGTCTTGATATATATCTATATATAATTTTACAATATGTACAGACAGATTGAAAAAGGACAATATTTCATGGTGGCGTTGCAAACACATAAATAAATGCTTTTCATGGAAAGGAAATCCAAGAAAAGCATGCTTAAATTCTTCAACAGTTTGTGTGTATTCATGTGGATGTACCTACAGACCTGGTTAAGCCTAACGTTTGAAGAGTTTCAGTTTCCTACACTGAACATTTAATTAGTGTTTATTTAGGCTATTACTAGTCTGAGTCCCTCATTTTAATGGGAATTTTGTGTCTAAACATTCCTGTGAGCACTGTGCCTGATAGTCAGAGGTACTAAACTCCTTCAACACAAAGACAGCACATCTCAAGAGCAGGCTGGCATGCACTAAGCCAGTCTGAAGCAGAGGCAAATAAATTCAGTGCACATTTGGACAGATTAATTTCTGGGACTAGTCTGAGTCACTCTCACACTGAAATAATAATATCCCTACAACCAGGCCAAATGCAGGATTTCCTGAGCACCTCTCTCTGCAAGTATGTGATCCTCTTAGGGCCTGTCTATTTTTCTTGGGTCAAACCCACTCATTCGTATCTTCATTTTTTCAAACTATGTAAAATCACAGCACCATAAGATGCGTGTAATGAGCTCACATCTCATTTTCTGGGTTTGCCCAGGAAAGCTACATTCACTGTGCTCTGGAGAACACATTGCAATTAATGGCTCTATTTGCATGTTTTCAGTTGAAAGCAGAAACTGCCAGCATCTCAGTTTTTGTGGCACAGTACTTCTGTACTCTGATGGCCATAGCACCTTTGTCAATAAGTGATCTCAATATATTTTCTCAGTTCTTGTCTCCCATATTCTTTTGCAGTGTAGAAGAGTTTTAAGAGAAACAGAGTAGTTTTTGTGTGCTTGAGCCTTGCATTACATGGATAGACTGGCTTTTATCTATGGACATTATTCCACTATCCCACACTCAGCAGACCCATAAGTTTCTTCCATCCTGGGGAAAAAAAATCGCATTTTTAGATTTCTCATTAATCTCTACCCTGCCTACCCAACATATGGCCACAAACTCTCTTGTCTTAGTTTTCTCTGTGTTGGATGCAGGAGCTGATAATAACACTCCTTTTTTAAATTTTTTTTTTTAATCTTTTTAAAAAATTTTTATTTTACAGAAAGCATACATTCAGCTGGAGGACTGTTCCTGGAGCATCCTGGGATGTAGGAATGCTCAGTGAGGGACTGTGAATATTCCTCAGGATGTAGCACAGGGTTTGGTGTAAGATTAAACTGGGTAATCCATAATCAGAGAGGGTGTATGATGTGTCAGCATGGTGGGAAGCACCAACAGATCAGGCAAAGCCTGTGAGCCAAGCTAAGTGAATGGGCCTGGGAAAGCCAGAAGTTTTCTGCCATACCTAGAAGCAGCTGATCCCTGCTTCAGTGAACAGCAGCAATTTGTTGCTCACAGGAGTTTGCTCCAATAGACAGCTACCCACTTTGCCTTTCCCAGAGCCAGGCCTGTTCACATGAGTGTTCAAAGGATCCAGAATGCCAGAGACAAAAGCATTTCACAACACTTCAGCTCCCATCTCCTGAGGCTTGTGCCTCGAGGAAGCCTCAATTTTTTCCTAAATAGTCATGAGACAAGTTCCTCACAGCCAGTTGTATTTCTGATGAATTACAATGCCCGGTCTTATTCACTAATGAGACAAATAATACAGTCCTGCCCATTATTTCAGTATTTCACATTTAACTGTGTTTACTTTGCACACTACTTAAACTCCGTCTCTTCCAAATTATGATTAATTCAGGCAAAAACATCTGCCAGTGCTCCTTCTCTCATTCCTGCTTCCCTCCCTTGGAAATCTGTGGTGGCACCTGTTTCAGACATGCACTCCTCCAGAAAGTTGGGAAGAGCTGATTCTCTCTCAGAAAGAAACTGAAACAATAACCATTCTCCTATCTTTTTAATGTCATTTAATAAAAATTTCAACAAATGTTCAATTCTAATACATTTGTAACCTACAGCACAGATGTCAGGTTTAATTAGCAGTCAGGGTTGGGTTCTCTCAGTATGTCTTCAGTCAGCATGATATACTGTATATCAAGAATAATATTTCTGTGAAAGAATAAACTTGCTGTGAAGTATCACAGTTCAAGTGGACAGACTATTCAGCCATGGAGTGGAATGGAATGGAATGGAATGGAACGGAACGGAACGGAACAGAACGAAACAGAACAGAACAGAACAGAACAGAACAGAACAGAACAGAACAGAACAGAACAGAATAGAATAGAATAGAATAGAATAGAATAGAATAGAATAGAATAGAATAGAATAGAATAGAATGAGGATCATGAAGACCAGCTCCTGTCCCTGCACAAGGCCAAGAATTGCACTGTGCTTTGGACAAACACAGGGACAATGAAAATGAAAAAACAGTGCAGACAGAGTTCTGTGCATTTCTAATAAGTATACAGGGAAATATAGAGGAAGATATGCAAACCCTGACCTGAAGAAGTTCTGGCACAAGTGTATAAATATTTTCCAGTATGGTAATAACTTTCTGGCTGAATCTAGATTACATAAAATGTTCTGTCTCAGTGCACTCAGAAAAGAAAAGCCATGGACTACAAAAAAATAAAAAGCGCATTTAAATTGCCATTTAGCTTTTTAGTCTGCAGGTGAACCTCCTTTATTTTTAATACTATCATTTGTATTTTAAATGCATAGAGAAAGATCTGCAATCTCCGATCTCCTTTTCACTAAAGCAGGGACTAAGTTAATTTTCGCCTAAACTCTGGCAAAGAGAGCACAGTCATCTCTTCTTCCCCCAGCTGACAAAAACATCTGTATTGTTCATCAGTCTTCCAACAGGTTTCTGACGCTGCCTTCCTTCCTTCCCTGCTAGATGCGCTCTTGACACTTTGCTTCATGTAGAATCTCATTTCCATTGCTTCCCCACTCTGTGCTATGCACAGAGAACAAGTGCATTCCAGGTCTTCAGGGGCAGTCTGAAAACAACAGGATTATCTTTGTGTGAAAATAACTGTGATTATCTTTACTTCTAGGCATAAAGGTTGCAGAGAATGACAAAATCTTAAGGGTATTGGGTTTGGCTTTTGGTTATTTCCAAAATAATGGGAGATGGCAGGACAAGGAAAAAGGCACAAGTACACCAAGATGCTTCCTGAGACATTGAGCTCTGGGACACATAAGATTCAGAATAACAACAAGTAAACCATCAGAGCCATTTATAAGCATAAGTACATGTGAAAACCCAAGCAGTTTCCACATACTAATATTGTAGAATTAAATACTTACATGTCACGTGAAACAGCTTTGTAGCAAACTCTGAGCTTGAGTTTAGTGACAGAAGAAAAACAAAAACCATCACAAAATGCATCACGTAAATTGTTGTGGGAGGGACAGTGTTTAGCACTCACTAATTCAAAACCGAGCCCTTGGGAGCAAAGAAACTACTTGTATTTGCTGGCACAGCTGTAGCTGTCTAAGGGATTACTAAGGCGTGATGGGATGTGTGTGGCAGTCAGATGCAGCAAAACAGTCATCTGAGAAAAATTGTATCAATAAGTGCCACAATGCTTTGAGGTTTTTAACTAGGTAGTTCAAATATTCCCAAAATTATTTCCTGTAGGAACTGGTGGTATAATATGGTGGAGTGAATACCTGAAATATTTTAAAAGTCAAGCTTAGATAGAGCCTGGAAAGTTCTACTTTAGAGAGGTTCCAGGATTGCAATACAATTCTCTGTATTTGCAAATTACCAGTTACTGTGAGCTATTTTTAATCTGCTGCATAATGGTATTTGGAAAAAAACCAAAAATGCTTTAAAAACGGCAAGTCTCCACCTCTTACAAAGAAACAATGATTCATACTGATGCAGCATTGTCTGTCTGACTCAGCAGGTGTATTGACACCAACCAAAGGTAAGGGATGAGTTCTGATCAGTAGAATAACCCCACTCCTCAATTTATATTAAAGAAGGAAAGAGATGGAAGTAGGAAGGTGGGAGTACATGGGGAGTGACCTGTAGTAATAGAGATTAGGTAAAATTGCTTGGACAAGACTGTGGCAGTTGGTATGTTTAGGATAAAGCAAAATTTAGAAATACAAACTGGTATAAATGCATGTGATAAAACAAATGGGTGGAAAAAAGACAAAGAAAAAAATGCAAGTGCTCTTTAGAAGCTTGGGTGAGAAAGAACAGTTACCAAATTTTAAATGTTAAAGAAAATGACAAGGTTTTTGAATAGAGTATTATAATTTCCAATTGTAAAACCGATGTGCTTGAAACTAAAGTTTGAAGTAAATAAAATTTGGAGCAGAAAGATAAATTAGATTTTGGTAAATGTCGCCAGTAGCCAAAACCATGAGAATAAGTGAAGCGTCCTGGATGACAGGAAATGTGAGAGCAGAGGTAACAGGCAGATGAGAGGAAGGGCAGCCACAGAAAGACATAATTGAAATTGGAACTTCAGAGAAATTCTGTTTTAAAAATCTTAGTAAGGTTATGGTTTCTGAGAACAATGTTTGCCAGTTTTGTATTGATTTATAAAGTGGTTTATTTTTTCCCCCCCCAAAGACTAAAATCTGTACAGGACTCGTAATGACAGCTCAAGGCCATTAAGTAAGACTTTCCTGCATTTTATTTTTGCTGACTCAAATGAGCTGTCATCAGGAGGCACAAGGAGGCACAAACACTCACAAACTCCGCAGACAGAGCTGTGCCTGCATGGGTGTTTGTGTCACCATCGACTTCCAGAAGAGCTGTACTACTGCGGTGGCCTCCAGGAGAGGACTGACAGCAACGGTGTGATTTGGTGGTGAGGAGCTCAGATCTAAACTGCTTTGAGTGTGTTTCATCAAGGGGACTAAACAGAGAGGGAAGGCTCTTAAGTGTAGTTATTAAGAGCTGTAGGGAAGACAGTGGTTTTAGTAAGGCATTACACCAAAATAGAAATAGCTTTAGAAAGCTTCTGTTTTACTGGTATACTTTTGTCATCATTTGCTGTAGCATCAAGAAAGCTTGGTTTGTTTACATTAAACATATTTTTTTGTTATATCATAAGAGCTTTGTGGCAGTTCAGACAATCATGTAAGTAATATTCAGTAGCGTTTAAATCAAACCTTCTCCAGAAAAAGTTTAAGTTCGCCTAGCTGATGCCCAAATGACAGTCCTCCTTTCAACTGAATGCAGCCATAAATAACAAAAAAGGGCAAAGAAGGATTTTAATGCTGAATAACAACTTTCTCTTAATTATAGTTTCTGTTAAGCTTATAATAATCCTTAGTATGAATGTTGTCACCTTTTCTTATTTTATTCAGAATTTTGTTATATTGGTGTTCTTACTAAATCCTTTACTCTCTGAGTCAGGGACTCATCTGGGACTCCTGGACATTTTTGTTTGTTTTAAATTCACCTTTCAGAAATGCAGGAAAATCTGGAAAACATAACTACCTTAGCGGTTAAAAAAAGCCCCTTTCCAGTCACAAAATGCTCTGATATCTCTCATAGCTCCAAAAAGCTCCAGAGACCCCACACAACCCTTCCTTCATCCTTCCTCCCCGTCTCCAAACCCACTGACTCCTTGGTCATCCTTTCATCCCTGCTTCAGATCACCCAGTCCCTTCTTAGCTGCTGAGCCCGGCCTCCTAAAACCTTCGTTTTGACTTCAAGGCTTCTTACTAGCCTTTCCTCTGCAACTTCTATTCAATGCTTACAGATTTTTTTTTAGTCTCAGCCTAGTCCTATTCTGGCAGCTCCCACAAGATAAATATAATTTTATTTAATATAGACATAGGGCAATCAAAGCTATTTTGGCTCTAATATTTATTGAAATCTCAAGCTGGTCCACATCCAATTGTCTACCAAGGGATTTAGTGTGCAGTCAGGTATGGGGATGTATTTCACACAGAACTGTTTCACACTGACTTCCCTATGTAAACAAGTACTTAGGTCTTGCTGAGGCAAACATTTCTTTGCCTTACGAGCACATATAGACACTAGCTGACTCTCATATTAATAGCACAGCATGTGTATGTCAATATTGAAATGATCTGAGATCTTCAGGGTGAAAGGTATTTATGCCAAAGACAGCATTATGTTTTGGTATCCACGCTCAGCATGGCTACAACTAAAACTACAGTAGTACTCAAACATGGCTAGATTTATCATAAGGATATGAAATAATTGTCCTGGTCATAAAACTTTGCTTTTCTCTTCTAAAGGTCTCTTTGAAAGAAGGACTAAATAGCTTCTATAATTTTCATGTGAAATGTTTAATACCACATAATCTGTTTCTGACTCAGCTTGCCAGGAGCCCTGCAAAATAATCTTCAGGGCTTTATATCTGACGTTCATTCTATTTTTTGTTTTAGATTTAGGTTTGTGTGATCTTCCATATGTAAAGTAACCTGTGCACTGGTAAACAAGGACTCTTCTAGAAATTATAAATGTACTTCAAAGCAATTCTCAAATGCTCAGACTGCTACTGCCAACCAGAAAGGCTAGATAACAGCCTGCTAGAGCTATGTCTTTATTACAAATATTTGCACCTTCTGGTTCACTGAATTCACTTGCTATGTATTAAATATTTAACTGTTAATCCATTATAGGTTTGTCTTTGGCTGTCTGAGCACTGCTTTCATAATTTGTGTTTGTCTATATGGAAATAGTACCACAAGAAATACAATAGTAGACATTGTGAGAAAGAACAGAAAATAACTAATTAGCCCAAGTTTTTGTTGAAGAATATTCAGCATACCTTCCAAGGGTGTCTGAATATTGTAGAATTAAAAATTGGAAATTTTAACTATAAGCCTACCTGCAAACTAATCCATGTAGTCTCCAAGGCACTCACTGAATGCATCTGTCTACTAATGATTGGTACAGAGAGCCTCATTAATACGTACTAAGATTTTAAGTCTATTAGTATTCATTACTTGAATAGTCAACTATTTGAAATGTGTTTGTACAACTTAAAATATAATTTACATTGTTTGTACAATGTGAAAATGTACTGTGTGTAGCATCAGCATGGACTGGACAAATAGGAAATGCTGCAGAAAGGAAAAATTTCCCACCTTGGGTTAGGAATAGGCCCAGCCACCTAGTTCCCACTGCACCCCCAGTGCTAGGGCTCAAGTATTCTTTCTGAATAGAAATCACAGAATAGTTGAGGTTGGAAAGAGCTTCTGGAAGTCATCTGGTCCAACCTCTGTGCTTAGGCAGGGCCTCCTAGAGCCAGTTGCCCAGGATTGTGTCCAGCTGGCTTTTGAATATATCCATGGCTGGAGACTCCACAACCTCCCTGGGCAGCCTGGGCCAGTGCTCAGTCATTCTCACAGTAAAAGTGTCTCCTGGTGGTCAGAGAGAACATCTTGTGTTTCTATTTGTATCCATTGCCTCTGGTCCTGTTGCTGGGCACCACTGAAAAAAGCCTGGCTCCACCCTCTCTTCACCCTCCCTTCAGGTATTTACATACATTGATCAGAGTCCCTCTGAGCCCTTTCTTCTCCAGGCTGGCCAGTTGCTGTTCTCTCAGCCTTTCCTCATAGGAGAGAAGTTCCAATCCCTTTTCATCTTCATGACCTTTTAGTGGACTCTTCCCAATATGTGCATGTCTCTCCTGCACTGAGGAGCCCAGAACTGGACACGGCACTCCAGGTGTGACCTCACCGGTGCTGAGCAGAGGAGAGGGATCACCTCTCTTGATCTACTGGCAGTGCTTTGAATAATGAAGCCTGGGACACCATTCACCTTCTTTGTTCTAAGAGCACACTGCTGGCTCATCTACGACACAAGTTAGAGGTGAGCTCTCATTACAGCCTGACTTGGGTGATTTTATTGTATTTATATTATTTATTGACACTGCTCCTGCAGTGTTTACTCAAGCTGCAGTAAATTGTCTCCTTTTTTGTCTTCAAGTGTGTCTAACCAATGGGTGTGAGCAAACAAAGCATGGAAACATGACTGGGGTATAACTGATATTTGCCTAAGTTTGAAGAGGATTTGCACTGGGCTAGAAGATATCAATTATCCCTTGTGTCACAGGGAGTTTTCATCCAGCAATCAATGGCATTACCACTACAGCAGTGTTAGATGTTTCAGTGCTCACTGAAGCAACAGAGAAAAGATCATTTTAAGAGAAGCTATTTGGAGTAATAGTTCAGTTTCATTACGTGAATAGCAGCATTTATGAGAGTCCTACCATGTAATTATATAGATAAATTTAGCTTATTCAGGTAAGAGACCAGCCCTGTGTGCCCAGCATAGTCTGTAAGGATATCTTGGCTGAAATAAAGAGGAATGCAGGGAGTGCATGGTACTATACCACAGCTTCTGTTTTCAAAATCTACAGCTCGGAGGTCCAGCTGTAATTTGGGGCTGCATCACAAGAAGTGACCAGCAGGTTGAGTGAAGGAGCTGATTCTGCCCTCTGCTCTCGTGGGACCCTGCCTGGAGTACTGTGAACGGCCCTGGGGCCTCCAAATAAGGCAGAGTCCAGAGGAGGAGTATGAAGATGATCAGAGGATTGGAACACCTCTCCTATAAAGACAGTCTGAGAGAGTTGGGGTTATTCAGCTGGAGAAGAGAAGGCTCTGGGGAAACCTTGTAGTGCCTTCCAGTACCTGAAGGAAGCTGCAAAAGAGAATTGGAGAAGGACTTTTTACAAGGGCATGTAGTGACAGGACAAGGGAGAATGGCTTTAAACTGAAAGAGGGCAGGTTTAGATGAGATAGTAGGAGGAAATTCTTTACTGTGAGGGTGGTGAGGCACTGGCACAGGTTGCCCAGGGAAGTTGTGGATGCCCCACCTCTGGAAGTGGTCAAGGCCAGATTGGATGGGACTTTAAGCAACCTGGTCTAGTGGAAGGTGTCCCTGCTTATGCGGGGGAATTGAAACTTCCAGCCCAAACCATTTGATGATTCTGTGATTTCTCTGTGCAATATCTCATTTCTTTCCAGCCTTAGTCGTTATGTGTTATCCAGTGACGTTGCAAGAATGGTTGTATCTGTTGGGTTTTCTGTGAAAATAATACAATTATAATCAGGAAAATGCGTTTTCCTCTTTGTAACAAATTGCTCTATCTCTCCTTATGGACAGAAATAGGTTTTATATAAGTTTCTAGCACTAAGCTCATCCTATGTATGCTAATTTAAGTTCATGAACATCCAGAGAAAGGGAAATGGGATCTCAAAAAAAGAAAAAAAATCCACAACAGAAACCTTTATTATTTGCCACATGGCAAACCTTCTTTCTTTAGGAACAAGTTGCATCACAGTTAAGACATGCCATGGGTTTACAATATTGAAATCTTTGTTTATGACAAGCAGGAGTAAGATCACATGATCTGTATTTGTTCATTTAGTCTTCTCTGTGAACTGAATAGCCTTTTTGTACTTGGTTTTTCATGGGACCAAACTTTGCAAATAAATCCTCCAAATTCTCGGGATCCAAAGATAAAGTTGCAGTGTCTACACAGTATTTATCAACACTCTAAAAATGTATTTGAAAACAGCAAAACCAAAGTGAAATACATTGTAATCAATTGAAGTGTCTCAAAAAATTATCTGCAAAATCAGTTTTAACACTTCTGGGGCACCAGAATTTCATAAAATTCATAAAAGGAACAACCTGTAGCTTGTGATGTAGCTACTCTGGTCGAATACTGAAATGACAAAATAAACAACTATACTGCTTTCTAAAAATCAATCTATAACACATTGCATTTTTATTGAAAGATTTTATTTAAAAATAGATATTACAAATAAATCCTGAAACTTTCAGACACCTCAGTGAGAGATTAAATTTGTAGGCATACAAACTTCAGTCTTATAGGCCAACTGAAGCGCTGGGAGTGCATGGTAGCAGATCGTGGGAAATCCATGAGGCAGTGGAGCAGAGGCTTTGCTTTGCACAGCTGTGTAAAGACTTGCCATAATAGCTGTCTGGAGCAGCAACCTCCGTGCTGGAGGAAACATGAGGAGCGCCTGTTCTCCCTCCCTTAGGACGCGTAATGCTCAGCAGAGACCGGGAAGGGAGGCGTGGCTGCTGTGCTCTCGTGTTCTGCCTCCGCTGGCCTGACGAAAAGCTAGCCGAGAGATGCTCTTAGGGAAGATGCAAACCACCCCAGTGAGAAAGCCCCCAGGGAGCGTGCCCTGCCCTCGGCAGAATGTCCCCGTGCTACCCTTGGCGTGCTCCGCTCGGTGCGGGGCGGGAGCCACCGTGCCCGGTGCCAGCCCTCAGTGTCACGATTTCCAACCCAGAGTTCACCGTTCTTGTGCAGTCTGCTCCAGCGTTTTTTAAAACTATTTTGTATTAAATCCAATAGATGGGTGCATTTGGTGATGCTTTGTGGTTGGTCGGTTGTGTTTTTAAAATTCGGTTTAAATACTCCAGCAGCTGCAGGGGCCCCGGCCGGAGGTCACGCGTGGCAGCGGGGCCACGGGGGACCTTGCGACCCGACACGTCCCAGCCGTGCAGAGAGCAGGTCACCGCGCCCGCCTTCCCCCTCGTCCCTCCCGCTGGCTGCGGTGGGAGGCGAGCGGGGCCGGCACCGCCGGGGAGGCCATTTTGCAGCCGTTCAGGGAGGGAGAGCGGGCGGCGGGCGCGGCCGGGCGGGACCCGGTCCCCCGCGGCAGGTGAGCGCGGCAGGTGAGCGGGCGGCACCGGGCCGGGCCGGGCCGGGCTGCCCCGCGGGGACTCGCGGCCGCCCCGGGGCCAGCGCCAGGCGCTACCGGGGAGCCCCGTGCGGGGCAGGGCGGGGCGCGGGCGGCAGGGGGCGCTGCGCCGCCGGGCGCGGGCAGGGCAGGGGGTGCCGCCGAGGGTTAAGGGGCGGGCGGGGAGCCCGGGCCGCTCCCGCGGGGAGAGCGCCGGGGATAAACGGGGGCGGAATTAAAGAATAACCCGGGCGGACAGGCAGCGGGGTCGCGGAGCGCTCCCGCCTCCCCTTCCTTCCCCCCCGCCTCCGCCGCCCGCTCGCCCGGGGGGACAGCGCGGGACGCGGAGCCGGGGCGCAGCGGCGGGACGACAATGCAGCAGGCGGAGAAAACAGGAGGGGCAGCGCTCGGCAACATGGAGGGAGGCGCGGAGCGGGCCAGCCCCTGATGCGGCTCTTTCTCCTCCTCCTCCGGGCAGCGGCTCCGGCGGCGATTCTCTCCCTGGCGGCGGCTGGCGGCGGCGGGTGGAAATGAGCAGGTCGGCGGCGCTTCTCCTCTGCCTGCTGGGCTGCAACGTGTGGAAGGCGGTGACCAAAACCTTAGGGGCGCCCGAGGCGGCTCAAGGTCGGTGCGGGATGGGCGGCGGGACTGGCCCGCTTTGTGCGGCGGCCCCGGGGCGGCGGGGGCTGCATTGTGCGGGGGCCGGGCCGGGGGTACGGCGGGGAAGCGGGGCGGTGATGTGAGACCTCTCCCGGCGCCCACCGGCCGCCGCAGCCCGTTGAAGCGAAGGCAGCCCCGCGGCTGGGGAGCTTTTGTTACTGGCAGGGGCTGAGCTGGCCTCATTGTGCTGCCCCCTCCGTCCCTCCCTCCGTCCCTCGGCGCCTCCGGAGCTGTTGCATTGCGTCCTTTCCCCCCGGTTCCCCCTCTCCTCACCGTGCCCGCTGCAGGGCCCGACGCGGCGGTGAGAGGTGGGTGGGGGGCACTGGCGGCCGCAGGCCGTGCGGGGCTGCCGGGCTGGGGTTCGCCCCCCGGGCTGACGGCGCTGCTCGGCCGCGGCCCCGGGACGTTTCCGGGCCTCCGCCGGGCCTTTTGTTCGGCGCGGTGGCTCCCGCCGGCCGGGTGGGGTCTGTCACCGCTGCCCCTGGGCAGCTGGGCAGAGACGTTCCCCGGCCGGGCAGGGTCGTCCTCCCTCTCCGCCCGCGCCCGGGCGGGCGCAGAGCCGCAGCGAGGCAGTGCCCGAGCGCCCCGGGGGCACCTGGAGTTGCTCCTGGTGCTCCTGTGCGGGGCTGCGGGTCCTGCCCTGGGCTGCGCAGCCCCGAGCCTCACCTGTGCCGTGGTG
The DNA here is from genome assembly GCA_036630365.1 of Acanthiza pusilla. Taxonomy (NCBI): domain Eukaryota; kingdom Metazoa; phylum Chordata; class Aves; order Passeriformes; family Acanthizidae; genus Acanthiza; species Acanthiza pusilla. The sequence goes on along the minus strand of JAXCHO010000073.1, from coordinate 32,970,646 downwards.
TGGCAGCCCTCGGCCGGCGAGGTGCACCTGCCCTCCAGCCCTCCCCAGTGTGGAAACTCGGCGAGGGGGCGAGACGCCGCCGTGCCCCCCTCGGCCTTGAGTTGGGGGGCAGGAGGGCAACCCCTCGGTCGGGCTCCGGCAGGGATCCTGCAGCGGCATCGCGCCTGCCGGGACCACGGGTATGTCGGGATGCAGAAAACTTGTGTACTTAGGGGCACGAGATGTGTTAGAAGGCAATGCATCCTCCCCTGTGATCAGCGTTGGCCTTGTGGCACGTACTGTCAAATGGCTGAATGTGTCATCTGGGATGAGCGATCATACACCGGCTGAGCCTTGATGGCAGCGGGCTGGCAGCACCCTTCCCGCTGTGCTGGGGTGGACGTGCACCGTGGGAAGGGTATGCTTATGTCCTGCTTCCTCAGAGCTATCCTACCTCACATAGGTTGTAACCATCAGTAAGCGATGCCTGCTGCAAAAAGTAAAGCTTTAAAAGTAACCTTTTTGGACACTTTCTTTTGCGGTTGTATTTAGGTACACTTAGTAGAATCTAGGTGGGCGGGTGTTCACACACAGAGTAGTCAAAAGGTAAGGGTGTCTTGTAGCAAAACCTACCACGCTAGGCAATCTGACATCAAATGTAATACCAGATTCTTCCTCTTTTAAAGGACAAAACAATAGCAGTTTTGGAATACTGCCACTAACTGTAACTCAAAGGCCACTAAACTTGGGATAGACTCAGTTTATTGATAATTATGCCAGAAAACCACAGCTGTATTTGGCCCACGAAGTTAACACTTTGGATACCAAGGTAATATCAAAATCTATTGCAATTTTTGTGTCATATGGGAGATCTCCTTCATATATGTGATCAAAGTGGTGAGATATTGGCAAAATTAGTGCCTTTCAGCTGCCCTGTCGATCTTCTTTTCTATTGTCAAGCTTAATTCAGATGGCGTGGAAAGGCTTGTTTCTGTAGCTGCTACATCCACATCAAGAGTGATGGCTGATTATTTGAGTGAGTAATGGCAGCTATGTCAGTGAGTAGAGAACATTTTTATCGAAATAGAAACGTCTAATTTTATCTTCCATGCAAGAACATCTGAGTTTTCATAGTATCATTTTTCCAAAGACTGATTACAAGCCCAGTCTTTACTCTTTGGACATGTACTTTGGTACGAGGGGATATGTAGAGCTGATCTCATATCTAAGTGTATTCTGCTTCCTAGTTACCAGCAACTTACTGTGAATCGTTTTTTGAAAGTTTGTGATGTCAGCTTGTAGCCTTGAATAAGTTCCTGAACATCAGGTGTGATGATTTTCTGGGGAAAAGAGTTTTGGTGCCAGGTACATTCCCAGTTTGTATACACACAGCACAGTAAGCGCTAAATGGTTGTAAAACCTAAACTAGCTGTTTTTCCCTCTTGCCCTTTGTGGTCATAGTTGTAGGTACAGGTAAAGGGCCATTGCCAAAGTTCAGGAATGTTTGCAGATGACTGACTTTCCCTTTGTGGCTGGGAATAGACTAATTAAAAACCAGGGGATTGAAATAAAGGTAGAGGTTAGAAAGCCAGAGCATGTCATTAGGGAAAAATTGCTTCAGCGGCAGTATTTATTGTTGGACAGATTACATGAGACTAGGGTGGAGAACTCTCCTTATGGTGGGACAGATCAGATGAGACTCGGTTAAGATGTTTCATGTCTGTGTTAACAAACCAAATAAATAGGCCTTGGATTTGGAGCTGTTTGAAAGTGTGATTTGTAGTCAGTGTTCTGATTAAGGAAGGGATGAGGAGGGATGCTTTGCATCAAGCATTTCTCTCCTTCATTGCTCTCAGACATATGTTCAGACAGTCCCAGCTTCAAATTCTCCTCAGCCAGACTGATTACGTAATTTGTGAATATGAAAAGTACTGATAATTAAGCTCTGCACTTAGCACCGTATTTAGAAAATTGAATTACTTTTTTATGCAGATCTCTTGTGGCCTCTGAAGGTCACAGAGGTACCCTCTTAAGTTTCAGTAACTTATTTTTTTTAATATGGTAAAATTCTCACAGGTGTGTTGTTCACTTCTGTCAGGGCTGGTGCCTAGGACCCCAGCAGTGAGGTTGTTGGGTGTCCGTGAAGGTGCACTTTAGAACCTTTACCTCTCTAACTTCTCTTGAGCACATAAAACCTGACAGGTATTTCAGATGCAGACTTAATTACAGTTTTGAGGGGGTTTTGTTTGGTTTTGGTTTTGTTTGTGTTTTTAGTTGTTTGAAAGGGTATTCCAGAACTTAAATTTGTTTTAATGCTGAAGTGAATGTGTGGAAATTTTCAAATAAACAAAAAAACCCCCAAACTAACCCTTAGGCCGAATTCCTATTGGCATTGGTGATTTGTTTGGTGAGTACACAAAATGCGCAGTGCATGTTTTTCACATGAATAGGTCCTGTGTAAAACCTAACAGCAGACCCCTGGCAAATAGGAATTTAAGAGTTATATGAAGAGGTAACATCAACCCAGAGAGAATGTAAGCATAATCAATGTAATTTGAGAAGGGATTAAATTTCTTCATTGCCTGTAAACTTTGCTTCGCAGTAGAAGATGAGGATCATTCATTTGTAGCTGCTAGGGTGGTCTTTTAAGAGAAATCCTAGAATATTGTGTTGTAGTGCTGAAATCTGATATTACATTTGTCTGCTGCAGTGTATATTGATTTTGGTCTTCCTATTCTATTGGTTGTTCAAAATTAAGAAGTAATGAATAATAAAATAACATTTGAGTAATAAATAACACCCAATTCAAATGCTAGCCTACTAGTAGATGAATATGCTCAGGATATTCCACCTTTATAATCACAGAAAGAGATTAGGCAGATAATTGTTTTCCCAGTATCATGGTGAATAAAAATTGAGATGTTGCTCTTTAGTCAGAATCTGCAGTGTTTTTTCCCTCTGTATGCATGAAGGACAGGAGGGTTGATGCTTGAGTGCTGCTGTTTGGAATTGCCTGCCGGCAAGCAGCCATTCCATTACTTTGTGGAAGCTAACTTCACAACCATTTCCGATGGACATTCTGCAAAGTCTTCTTTTCTGGACAGCCCAGTAACAGCTGTGAGAAGACCCTCCAGTTCTGGGCCTTTTTTTTTGTTGTTGTTTTTATACTAGTTATCCCAAGCTTGCTGTTTTAACAATGACGATAAAGTTTAGACAATGCAGAAATAGTCTTTATAGTTTTTCTCTTTCTTCTTACACTGCTGTACTGTCTCTTCTCATTCAGCTACAAATTACTAATGACCATCAAATCCAAAGGTTTATTTCTTTGAGACCACAAATGGACTCCTCAGAGTAGAAGCTAAATTGCTCTAAAGCAGTACAAAATATGTTGCTTTATTTTAGTGGAAGAGCCAATTGTTTACTCAGTATTAGATAGTATTATAAAATGTTAATGAGGATGAGGTATTTGATGATTTTATCAATTATCAGATCCAGGTAAGTATTAGGTTTTGGTTGGGGTTTTTTTTTCAGGTTTGTCTAAACTACTAATGCCTGCAAATGCCTAGTAACTGATTTCTCACAGTCAGATGAACAAGTTACCTAGGTGATCAGAGGGTTTAAAACTGCAGTCTTTTTCTCCTAAGCATTTGTGTTCACCATTTTGGCTTGTAATACCTTGCACTAAGTGATCCAACTCACCTTTAATAACGCATGCATGCACTTGAGAAGTGACTATTTCATATGCTCGCTTTGTAGTCATTTGCCCACTTGTGTCTTGAGACAATGTTAATTGCCATGTGTTTCTACCTCTCTCTTAATTTTTGTCCTTTTTGTTTAAACACCACACTGATGCCTTTTTCTGCTTGAGACTAAAACTGGGTTCATGAAGCTTTTAGAGATGGCTGTGCCACCTTTTGGCTAAGTGAATGGTTTCAAATAGCAGTTTCTGGTAGCAATGAAATGCAATTTTACAATTTCGAATTGTAACGGTTAATGGAAGCTTGATTATATGTGTTTGTGTGCTGGGGAGGAAGGAGAATTGTGCATTTAGATTCTTTGGAAAATATAAGAAATCTCCAGTGGTTTTGGTAAATGGAGGAACAGAAATGTCACTGCCTCCTGTTAGTACAGACTTCAGATTAGTTTTTTACTCTTGTCTTCTGTGGGCAATCACTAGCCAGTCTTGGTGCAGGAAGTAAACCAAGAAGAAAATGCATGCCAAGGAAATGCAATGCATAAGTCATGTCATTATAGGAATGTACAGTACCTGGCAGGTTGAAGGTTCAGCTTCAATAGCATTTCTGAACAGCCCTGCTTGAAGTCTGGCCATTGGACAGCAGTGTGGTTGGGGGAGATGCTGCTATTCCACATCTCAAATTCCAGTACATTGGATCAATGCAGTTGCTGTGAACCTCAGGCTTGTAATTTAGGGAGAGTTCTTTTTCCAGTCAGCCAAAGGCAAGCAAAAGTAATCTCTCAAAAATACCTGCAACTTGAGTGTGCACTTTCAGTGTTTCTGTTGGCTTTTACACTCGTTACCTTATGCAAGCTGCATTTTTTTGTAAGATAAATTTTCCTTTGCTCCATTATATATCTGTTCTGCCTTTAGATATGAAGAGAGGCAACTTCTGAGAGAATTGTGCTATTGGTATTCTGCTTCTTCCACAGGAGTGGTTTTACCATATACATGCCACGGAGTACAAGTAAGGGAGGCAAGAATTCTGTGTAAATGGTTGTATTTACTAGAAAAAATGAGTTTAATAATACTAATATAATACATGTTAATAATATACACTAAAACATTTGGTTTCAGGAAGTGCCAAAGAGAACTGAGTGCTTTTTTTTCCTTCAGAAATTCCAGAAACGTTATCCTGAAAGCTGGTTTACATTAAGCTTTCAGTTAATGTAATATCTGGCTTGCTGTGCATGGGTAATAAGCATTATACACATGCTTTTTACGAATACCATTTTTAGTTCTATTAGAAACTGGAAAATATGTATGTATTTTTTAATACAGAGCCATAAAAATGTGAACATACTGTAATTTCTTGTTGCTTCTACTAAGGGCATTGAATCTTCCTCTTTAAAATAGTAAGACAGAATCGCAGTTGACATGATAGCATGTCTGAGCCCTTGAAAGGGGTATTTTTGAGTATGTTTCAACATAGAGCAGTATTTTCATTTCTGTAAAATGCTGCTGTTCTGCTTCAGAATACCCATGCCACTCTTGCTAGCTTGAAGAGCCTCAGATCTTGAGAAACACTGAAGGAAAAATTAGTTTATGTGCAATATAGTCTCAAATTTGACTCTCTATTACTTGGTGGGTCATCAGTAGGTAGCTGAGGCATTGGGTGTTTTTAAAGAGAGCTGCTGTGGATATTAAAGTAGGTTTTGAGTAGAAGCAGTTTATGCAGGCAAGGCACAAAAGTCCCTGGAAATCCAACACCAAAGCTATCTTTTAATTGTTCCTACTCTTAGTTTTTGCTATGAGCAGTCACTGCCTCTGCCATTCTGTGGAGGCATCCTAGGGAGTGAATTCCCATCTTTGTTCGTTATCTGTGCACCTCACGCATTGGGAGATGAAACCTCCTTGTCACTGAGTGGGAATCTGCACCATGACAAGCTGCTGCTGAAATGGGTGCTTTTCAGATGGACAGGCAAGAGCACATAACAGTGTAGAGGACACCATACAGGCCTTGCTGGAGCTGGAGTGAATTGTAGGGCCCCTCTGCCCCGTGGGAACCAGGCTTTGAGGAGAGCCAGTGGCAACTGAAGTAAGCAGAGAGGAAATGGAGCACGGAGGGGAAGCCAAGGGGAAGGAAGTAGCAGCATCCTTTCAACTTGGGGACAACAAAGAAGCTGAATCCAATGAGGTGCATAATGCTTCCAGTTTAGTTGTGGCTGCAGGAGTGCTGAGAGCTGTTGTACTGTGTGGTAGGTATAAGTAATACAATAACAATGTTTAGCAGTAAAGGGGAGTTCACCTTGGCAGTCCATAAATGCAGAGATAAATAAGAGGTAGAGCCATAAAGTATTCCTGCTTTGTTAAAGAAAACAGCCCTTTTCTTCTTCCTGCGGTGATTAACAGAAGTGATAGTGGTATTGGGTGCTTCCTCTTGTGTCATCCCACCTTTGTGATTGTCATTACTGAAATGTGATTGTCATTTAACTAAGCAAAGGCATATACTAACAAAGCAACAAGTATTTCTTAAGTGATTTTGTGAGACTTGCTGAGAAAACAGCACCAAATTAAGGTAAAAGCTGCATTTGTACTGCTGCTGGGAGGAAATTAATGTATCAGCAGTTTTGTTCAGCCCTCTTGCTCTTCACCATACCATGAAAAGCTCTTCAAAGTGAACGTTTAAGATGGAAACATCTCATATCTCAGTCTGTACATATCAAGTACTCCTCATGTGAGGGATATGCAGTTGTCATCCAGGGTAGGAGGCATCTCATCTGACTTGGGTGTCTGCAGTCTTCGAGTGTCTGCATTGCAGTGAGTCAACCCATGGTCCTTTTATAGACAAGATCTAATCTTCTCAGCTAATGGAGCTGAGTATCATTCCTGTCACCTGGAGTAAGCACATTTGGTCTGATGAATCGTGCTGTGTGAATCTCCACTGAGCAGCATGGCAGCCTACACAATGCCATTTGTATTCCCATTTAGTCAGATGAATCCTCCCTCAGTGTTGCCGGTGTTGCCCTCTGGCTTGGCCTTGAGCTACTGAATATATATGGTGTAATAAACTATGTGAAGGAACACCCTGTTGGATTACCTGGCTGAGTTATGTGCTTTTCAAGATTCAAACAAGAGTTATTGTCTATTTGCATTTCTAAACCATTTGTCTTTGTAGCATTATGCTTATGAGCCTAAGTGTTTCACTCCCAAGAGTAAATAAACAAAAAGAAAGGTTTAGAAACAAGTAAGCAGACTTGTAGAGTTGTTTGGACTTGCCTATGTGTTTTTGCCATGTTTTTAATTAGCTTTGTATTCCCAGGGGTTGATTTATTCTGGATTATACTACATCGTTACTCTCATCTTTGTTTTCTCATACTGGCATTTGTGTAGCAATGTGGTAAACCAGATCAAGGAAGTTACCCAAATGAAAACTCCTGTATACATCAGCTCAGTCTTCACCTGGATCATTTCCCTGATTGGAATCATCAGAAATTACACAAATGCTATTGCTAGTGCAGAGGAAAGAGCTGGGAGGAGATGGTAAGGGAAAACAAGGACTTCATGGCAGCAGTACCAGTTGATAGAAGATTACAATTGTTTTGTAGAACTGAAGCATGAGATGTAAGGCATAGCATTTAGAAAGGAAACTGTTTTAGAAGTTACTACTTAAAGGAAACTGCTCTTGTCTGGAAATACTTTGAGCAGTGGGGTGGTATTGTAAAAGCATAAAGAATTTCTTGAAAAACCTAGTTGCTTACAGTAGACAAAATGTATTATGCAGTTAATACTGGCAGACCTGGACCTGGGTGCTGGCCGATGATTTGAGGTGCTTTCAGCTGCAACTGCCTGTCTCTGTCAATAATGGGTTTTTGTCCCTGCCTAGGATTTCCAGTTTGAACCCTGCATGGAAGTTTAAATAGACTTTAATCTACAGTTTCAATTCAAATGTACTGTGATATGTAGTGCTCATGAGTGTTCCTCCCAGTTGCAGGGCAATAGGTGAGTTAGTACCTGAGCCATCTCTTCTGTGGATGTTCTAAATGGCTTGAGAGAAAGTGATACATTTTAATTCATTTGAATGCTAAAGAAATGTGGGGGCAGTACTGGCACTTCCCATAGCCTTCTGGTAGAATAACCTTTGCCAGCAAGACCTCAGCATAGGCTTTGACATGATTAGCGCCTGATGCCAGCTAGTGTCTGGTTACTCCTCTGATCTGTCTGTCAGCCAGAGTGATTCCCACCTTCCTTCTGCTAATTGCCTTAGCTACTGCACTTCTGCATTGATGTCTCCAAGATTAGAGTGGCTGCTGAGAGATAAGAACTTTTCACTCTTTATCTTGCCCTTCCTCCTCCTGTCCCAGTGTTGGGCCTCTCATATCTTGAAAGGTTTGGGTTGTTTTTGCTGATGACAGGCAGGAAAGTGTGCTAGGGAGTGTTCATGGCCTTTTCTTCTTTGAGTTGGGCAAACATTGCTAGGGAAATAAATGGTTCCAGGAGCTCTGGAGACAGGACTGTTGGTCTGCAGGGGGTGAGGCGGACAAGGGCAGGAGCACACTGCTAGACAAGATGGGATAAACTTGTCCAGGCCTTGCACTGTTTGCAGAATGGGAGCCATCAGCTCAAGATGGGAGCTTTCTTCCCTCTGTATCTTGCTCCTGGCAAGTTCTGAAACCTGCTGAGTAGCATGCTGACCTGGACAAATATTATAGTAGTTAAAAAGGCTGCTTGGAATAATAACATTGACAGACACAGTGAAGCACAATGATATACTTGCTCTTTTGGCTTTACTGCTAGTACCCAGAATATTCTTGCAACACAGCTTATTTCAGCATTTGAAGTCCTGCAAAATAACTTAAGCTTGGGCCAGTCTCTAGGCTCATGATGTATGATTTACAGGACCCAGGAACACAGATGTTTGAAATGAGAGCTGTATTTTCATTGTTTTGTGGTGTACCTGTGTGTGGGGACTGTTCTATTTTCCCTACTACAAAAACCTTAATTTGAAGACACTCATTTTCTTCCAAAGTTAACTATCCTGTAAGATCAAAGGAATTTTTATTTCATTCTTTAGTAAGTGCTAGTTAAAACTTTTCAGACAGAACTATGGCATTAGACTTAGTCAATGTAAATATTGTTGTTAGCATGTTACATGAAAATTAAATATACAGTTGCTTCAAGCAGCCTAAAGCAGTAGGAGCTAGAACTTCAAATGGGATGAATTTCAAGTTTGCTTATTGCTGTAAGCTATTGAGGTATAACTGCAATGGGCTTTGGAATATTAAATTAGTAAAAGTACTTTAAAAATCAGTTGTTGAAGAAAGAGAATCTGACATGCTAAAATTCTTGTTGAAAACCATTAGTTTTTTCAGACATTTGATAAGGCCTTCCTTCCTTTTTAAGGTCAGATATAAATACTTGCCTGCTCTATGAAGCTTTACCTCAGCAAAAAATACTTGCCATTCTTTAGTTATGTTCAGAATCTTGGTGAAAATGCTGTTTTAATTAGTAATTTTACCTGTATGTTATCTTTCAGTTAATCTTGGGGGTGGTGGGGGTAGTTGTTTCATTTGTTTGGGGTTTTTTTAAGGCATGGTTTACTACTGCTGCTTAAAGAGCTGAGTGAGCCCTCTCAGCAGATGTTGTCCTTAGAAAGGGGATCAAAGTAGTATTGTGTCACAAGCTGACTTCCTGTGCACAGAAAAATAGCCTTGAGGGGTAGGTAAAAAGAGTAGAGCAGTTTTTGTGTTGGGCTCCTAGAAAGGTAATGGTTTTTCCCAATTGGAAGTTAATGTATGCTTTAAAGTGTAGTTCCATAAGTTCTGTGGTGAAAAATTTTTTTTAAAATGTATATAAGGTCTCAAGAGCAAACTCATAGATAAGTGATAGACCTGTAGGTTCCTTCAGAGCAGTAGAGAATCTTTGCTTACCATAGAAGATTGCACATAAACAAAGATGCTTTTTAATATCTGATGCATTCAAGGTTCAAGTCTTGCATCAGTTAGCTGCTCAGAGTGATCTAGTGTCATCTTTCCTTATCCCTAGCCTAATTGCATGGCAGAAAATATTAAAGCTTGAAATCTTACAGCCAAACCCTCTCAGGTGTTTCTTCAGTCTAGGTACTCTGTGTGCCTGTGGTGATGTTAGCATTCCCAAGAAGGAATATACTGAATGGGAGGAAAAGCAAATGTACAGCACTGTTTCCTTACCGTGATGCTGACATGGGGCAGAAAGTCTCATGGCCTCACTGTCACTTCATGCCATTCTGTCTACTGCTGTACAGGTTAACAGCTAGTAAGGATATACTTGAAATACTCCATCCTGACAGAGCCTTGGTGCATCTAGGGGCTGGCTATAAACAAATGGTATCTGACGGTATTGGGTTGCAGGTCATTGCTTTCTGCTGTGTCTTTGTGGAGATAGCAAAATGCAGCCTTCATTACTCCAAATGTTAAAATTCAGAAGAGCTTTTAGCAGCCCAAAGGCTTTGAAGGCGATGGGTAAATTTGCCAAAAGGAACAGCACTTTCTCTTGCAGAGTTTAATCTTTTAAGTTATTCTTACAGCTTCTTGAGTGTATAATAAAAGTTCAAATTAATAGAAGAGTGTATCTTCCTTTGAAAAGAAAGGCTTGTTGTTTGTTCTCTAGTCACAGGATGAGGAAGGTGTCTGTTGTGCATAAAATAAGGTCGGGAGTAAAGAGAAAGTGCAGTGGCCATGGTGATACCCTGTCTAGGTCAGGGCTGGGAAGTAAATCAAGCCCACACAAGTTTGTTCTTAATTCATGCCATTTTTGTTTCAGTGGTTGTGGAATTTTAATGAATTTGGTGATAGTTAGTAATGAAGTTTCCACTTGGAGCCTTGTGAAATAATGTGTTGATTTATTCCCCCTCTTCTTGCAGTTCCATGCTTTTCTCCATTACACTTGTATGAGTGTAAAGAGTAGAGCCAGCAAGTTGTCTGGCAGAGGGCAGCACGGTGGTGTGTCAGCAGTGGGGCTTGCTCTCAGCCTCCTGGGAGGGCACAGAGCCCCCACCTGCTACACTGATGTTCAAATCTGAGGAAGGTTTTTTATGTACACAGCCACTTGTCCCCAAAATGAATGACAAGCTATGTTTTTGGATATATATACATGTGAAGAAACTAAGAAGATTAAAAAAAGGGGGCAAAAAGCAAAAGCATAAAGGTGATAGGAAGGCATGTTAAAGTTCCTATATAGGAAATGAAGTTTGAATGGATTCCAGCTACAAGTGCTAAGATCATTCTTCCTTTTCTTCTTGCACTTTCCCTCACCTTCCCTTTTCTGCTGAGTTGAGCTTAATTTTTGACTTTATTTCATTTTGACAGAAGATAACCTACATTTTAAAACAGTCTTGTAAACAAATTTGTATTTCAAACATACTCACAAACTTGATGTTGCAGATAACATCAGAATCTCATTTCATGCTCTGAAGCAGCAGGAGGATAAAACACCTCAAATTCAAGGTGCTTTTAAAAAGTCAATACTTGTCAGTAGTTATAATGCAAAAAATACTATAGGATGCAATTATTTTAATTCAAAGACAGCACTGATAAATGTTGATTTCAGGAATTTTGCTGATAACTAATTGCATTTGTCAGTGTTCTCTGTGATTGTAGTATAGTATTTGGTTTAACCTTTTTTGTTACTTTAAACCCAGACTGATGACCTGGGATTTTTATGAGGTAGCTGTGTATTCACTGGATCTCTTAGCCTGAGGGCAAAATAAAAGGACTATGTGTTTTATACTACATTAAAAAGAATAGGGGAAAAGAAAAGAACTTAATGGTAAGTCCATTGATCCCTTTCCTTGTCATGAATTATTCACATATTAGTATAAATTGGTTTTGTTAGGTATTAGGAGGGTTTTTTAAGCTTGTAAAGAGGAGAACAAATATGAGCATAATAATTAGTATCAATATAATACCTAGTTATCTTCACACCTTAGTTTCTCGCTTTGTGTTAATTACCAGGTTTCTGAGACAAAAATTGTGAGTCAGTATGAACAGTTTCTCTGAATGACTCCTGAAAAGCTATGAATTTGTTTGCTGGAATTCTCCTGTCTTCTTACTTCTGTTGGGAAGCTGGGTTGGCTGCAGTTGGTTGGAGACCTCAGCATTCATGTACACATGTGCAGACGTGCATATATGCTTGTCTTGTAAGGCCATATGGTATGAATTAAAGCTTACCTCACAGTAGTAAAACTGTAATGCATTTTCCACCATTTTCAGTTATGTGTTCATGGCATGATACTCTGTACTTCGAACAACTTACAGTGATTGTCTTTTGTAAATGGTCATAATTCTGTGAAATTAATTTATTCTCCAGGACATTTAGCTTCAATTTTGCCCTTGGATTGCTGTGGCTATTTCAATAACACCAGAAGTTGTGTTGTCTTTTTTGCTTACTGGCTTTGTTCAAAGCAGCTTTGGCTTGCAAATGCATACAGATGTGTTTGTTCATTCTTGTTCATGGCAGTAGATGTGCAACAAACCCTTGCTAGCAGATAGAAGACATGTGAACTAATTGAGTGTATGAGTGTGGTACTTCCTAGTTCAGGATTTTTAAACAATCTGAGATCTCTAATTAAACATTGCTGGCTTCTGGTTTTTGTTTTTCTTCCTGCAGTTTTCATGGTATTTCATACTGTTATTGGGAGTTCTTAGAAATTTCCAACTTTATCAGAAAAAGTGGCTTTTAATACTAGACTATTAGATATTTTTACATAAAACTATAGCACTTGAAATTTTTTCTTATTCTAGTAGCTCAAGACAATTCAGCCTTTAGGCTGTGGTAGTGCCTTTTATACTATTAAAAACTATCCTTTCTAGACACACAAATACATTTAGCATTAAAATGGAGAGCTTACCTACTGTTTGTTTTTTTATCTGTATTAAGATAAGTAGGGTGATTAAGATACCATAAAAATTGTCCAGATGCTGAATCAGATGTCTTATTCTGTAAATTACTTTACTGAAAATCAGTACTGGTAGATTTTTCTCTTTGGTGGTGATAGTAGGTCCTCGGGTTCTAACTGTTCCTATATACTTGTTTGGAACTGATATGCTGTCATTTTTCTCTGTCAGGAATATAAAATATTAAATAAAAGTAGACATATTTAGGTAACATAATGTGTCTTGTATATTGTTGTTTTGTTTTTTTTAATGGCTTGTAAGCACTCCAGGCCATCCCATCAGAATATGTCTGGCAGTTAAATCTTCTGCCATACTTAAAATTTTTGACAACAAGACTTCAAATTCCAGCAGTTCTGGTGCAGATAATGACCTTGGTGGAGTGGCCAGTTATTTCTTCATGTAGTCACGGTGACCTTGACTTTCAGAGGAGGTGAATATGTGTCCTCCTCAGCGTGCTGCTGTGGTTGTCTTATAGCAAGGAGCGTGTTCAGGCCAAAGTATGAAGGAAATTAATAGTTCATCAGGGAGTTTTCTAAGAGTTGCTTAGTTATTTCCTGATTCTTTTTCCTGGAGGCTGTCCATCCTTGTGTCGATTCTCGAGACATTTTATGCTTTGTCAGATTCACTTGAACTTGCTTCTGACGTGTTTCCAGCTGTGCATTGCAGAAGTTCTGTTACCTGGATGTTTACTCAAAGAATCGTAGAATCATTTAGATTGGAAAATATCTTTAAGGTCATCTAGTACAGCAGTCCACCACTAAACCATGCAAAGTCCATCACTAAACCATGTCCATAAGTGCCACATCTACATCTCATAAAGGAGTTAGTTAGGTCCCTGTTAGTAAGACCCTGACAACTTGCCAGTGTTTCAACTTGTCCTTCCAGTTGCTTGAAGTACAGCTGCATTCTGGAGGACTCTAATCCATGTGTCTTGTTCCTTTCCCAGGTTCTTAATCCCCATCAGAAGAGATTGAGAAGGATTTGGTTGCTCAGTAGTTCCTGCAGAGAGATGCTCAGTGTGTAGGCAGAATGAGGCATTTTGCTGGCCATCACTGCCCCAGAGGGATGGGCAGAGATGAGCCTATAGTGAGCACAGTGTTTCTTTGTTGTTCATACTTGAGAGAAGCTAGGTTAGCTTGCCAGCCATGGCAGTATCTCATGGCTACCAATTGCTGTCGTGTTGGCCAGTCCTTTGTGTTCTTGACATCCAGACTTAGAAGGTCTGTCATGCTGGCTTTGTGTCAGCTGAGGATCCCATACTGCAGCTTCTTCAGCGTGGGCTGGTATGGCTGAACGGACAGCAGTGAGCCAGCTGTGTTCCTGTTCTTCACCCTCATCCACGCCCCACTGCTGCTGCTTTTTGAACAAAGCACCCAGATTGTATGGATCTGTGCAATAATTAAAATAAAAGGATGATTCTTACCAACATTTTGTGAACTCATTGGGGAATATGGAAAAGTGTTCATCTTATTGGCTCCTGTTCAGAAGAATGGTGGCTGCTGTGCAGTGGTTTTTGCCTTACTGTGTGAGCTTGGAACAAATGTCTCATTGTTTTGCTCTCAGTACTTGCAGATGCTGGGCTTGCACTGCTTACCACCACTGTAACTTCTTGCTTGGCTCTTAGATACCTGTAGATAGCGGTAGTGCATGAGTGCTCCAGCTTGTGACTGGGCTTCTGCTGGGCTGTGATCTGTCATGGTGGTGTGGCTTTTAGTGTTTTCTGTTGCCAGGGAGCTAAATAGTAGAAGTTCTGCTTCACGACCACTTCTAATGCTGTAAGCTGTGCAGCAGAGAAAAGCAAGTAATGTAGAATTTCATCTGAAAATGCAAAGAGTTGAAAGAGGTAAACAAAACAGAAAACGTGAAAGGTACTTACTGGTGTCCTACTTGCTTTGTCTGCTTGTTCTAAACCGGTAAGTGAAGAAGGTGCCCATCCTTATTCGCCAAAGGCTCGTGTGCTCGGGAGAGCTTCATAGCTACTGTCCTGCAGTACTGAGTATGAGCTGGACAGTAGTTTACTGTTCATTAGTTCTTGTTCACAGCTTGGACTTAATGAAGTGGATACTAATAGAGGAAGTAAACTTAGTGCGAGGTTATGAAATGATGAGATAGCATGTTATTTATCTTTAAATGCTAACTTCTTTATTCAGTTCACTTTAGGTTTCTCTGCTTTGAGAGAGGTTTTTAATGCCCAGATACAGAGGCTTAATGTAGCGATGGCATGCTTGTATGATGGAATAGCTTTTTTCAATAGGTGTGGAAAAGATGAGCTTATGGGGAAAAGAGCATTTGTTTGAAGAATTATAAACATAAGCATTTCTTCTGTTTGAGGTATTCTGTTCAAAGACAGTATTTGATTGCTGTGTGAGACTTGCCCAGCAGATCTTGCAATGCAGACTTTGTCTCTGATCTAAATTCCCTGTGGCTGGGTTTTAGTGCCATATGTTGATCTTTACTTTCTGAGCACCTTTAACAAGAAACCAATGTGTTGTGTGCTTGGAAAGTGCCTCAAATTGCTACTTTTTCATAACAGTGCTCAAGGTTTTATGCTCTTGTTTGTCCGTTTCACCAAGCAGTCATTGGCTCTGTCCTTGTCCCTCATCTGCATATCTTCTCCCTCTAAGAAATCATGCTGCTCTCTTCAGCCTTATCCGTCACTTCTATATAGGTCATGTCTGATTCTACATATTCTCTTAATTTTGATTTCTCTGTCTGTCTGGTCTCAAGCAGCTCCTGGCTATGCCATAATTTATTACAACTGACAGATTTGGAGGAGGAGGTCCTCTGCTGTATCATATCTCTGACTATTGTTCTGATAGCAGATGATGGTGCTGTGACATTCCTCTGCTTGGGTGTTTTAAAAAAGTTCCAGGGTGGAGGAGCTGACAGGCTCTGCAAATTGTAAAACCCAAAGGAGTTTAAAGTAACAGCTGCCAAACAGCTTTAACTCCTTACATTCTTTTTTGGTTTATATTATGATTGAGGAAAAAAGTTAATATTTTTTTAAATGAAAAAAAATTGACCTTATTGTCAGCTGATGAGAATCAGATGCTGTCTTTTTATTGTGTGATTCTTTAAAGAGTTAAAACATGATAGCAAGGGTGTTAATTTAGCAAATGTCTTCTGGTCATGTTTAAACCCAGCATGAACAGACATGGATGTTTTTAATAGAAAGACAGAGATTTAATTCCAAGAAATATATAGGTCTTATGCCAGAATAAATGCAATTTGTGATTTCTGGTTAATTTTTTATTATTATTATTTTAGAATTATTTCCTTGGGGGCCATTTGTAGACTTTGGAGCACTTAATAACTTTTGCTAATAGTCTTGAGATTTTGTGTATTACATAAACTTCAGATTTCCTTGCTAGTCATCTGTGTTTATTTGACTTTCTGAGAGCTGTTATAGGCACCAACAATAGCCTGTACTTGATTCTTGGATTACTGATGCTTTTTATTTTTTAACTTTTTTTCCCCCACTGCTTTGGTCTCATAAGTCTACCTTATCTGCTTTGCTTTCAGCCTCGAGCAGGATAATTGTTACCTGCTGAACATGGAAAGCAAATATTTGTGAGCTGAAAGTAAAGGGAGGCTGTCTCATTTCTCCTTTCTGGTGTGCAGAATGATTACTTGTTGTTCTCAGAGTGAGTGGCTTGGTCTGCATGGTTGCAGCTGGTGCTTTTATGCAGACCAGAAGTGGGGACTAGGTGAAATTCCTTAGTATTATATTGTGGACCATACCAGGTGGCCCTTCTGCCCTCCAATCTGTGAATGTAATGCTGCAGAAATTGCAGGTGGTGTGCAAGATGTGCCCACAACTCTCTTTGTAGGGAAAGGTAATGAAGTGCAGCAATATGTTAACTTCTATGTTTGACCAAAAATGCTTGGAACGCAGTTCTGAATATGAATCATGAACCCTGTGAAAGTGTAGGAGTATGGTACTGGAACAGACTGGATTTTCATCTCTTTAGCAAGTACGTTGTAAGCATTTTTTGAATCTCACTGACCTCATCTTAAAACTGAGTTCTGCTTGACTTCACCATTATGAGTCAGAGGATGTTTCCAAGCATTTCACTGTTGTTAGTAATATTGTGCAAATTTTTCAATACTTTTTACTGCCAGAGCAACTGAAATATTAAAGTCCATGAAATATGGCATTTTGTTGGCCTTTACTGCCATGTGCATACACAGGGTTGTAACCCAAAAGCTTGATCCATCTGGTTGAGTTCAGTGAAAGTTGCAGTTGTACAAATAGCCAGTTCAAAGAAAAAGAAGGTAAAAAAACTTAAACTTTTACAAACTAAAGATTGGGCACATAGGCTCATTACCAACCCTTTCAGAGGTACCAAACCGTTTCAGAGATATTGAAAACACTTAGCAGTACAGAACCACAAGTGTTCAGGAAAGGAACCAATCAATTTTTATTCAGTTGGTGGTAAGGTAATTAGAACCTGATAATCCCTCATGCTTTCCTTCTCTAGTATTAGCCAAGTGTATGTAGCTTACACATGGTCCTATTTCTTAGAACAATAATGTTTTAGACCACCTTGTAAAGCTGAAATACAGAGAGAAGCTTGCAGGCATAAAGGTTTTATCCATATCTCTGACAAAGTTGGTTTTTCAACTTGTACATACCTCAATACAATTGATCTGACTTTAATTTTTTTGAGACAAGTCAAAGCGGGGAAATTAGGATGGTTGGTATCCGACAGACTGGGGAAAGGTAGGCATTGAAATAGTGTGGAGACAGGATCACTGTGTGGTTGAGTTTGGAAGGTACCTCTGGTCCAGTCTTCCTTCTTAGGCAGGGCCATCTAGACCTGGTGGCCCAGGGCTATTTCCAGACAGCTTTTGAATATCTCCATGGATGGACAATTGACAACCTCCCTGGGCAGCCTGTGCCAGTGTGCAGTCACCCTCAACAGTGAAAAAGTTTCCAGATGTTCAGAGGGAACTTCTGTGTTTCAGTTGGTGCTCATTGCCTCTGTTCTGTCACTGAGCACCACTGAGAAGTGCCTGACTCCATCATCTTTCCAATGAAGTAGAAACTGAAGAGAAACTGTGACATATGCTATTAGCATGATTATGCCACATTCAGAGCTGTTTTTTCCAAGTGTACTTGGCTGGAAGGTGCAGCTACTGTTAAGACCGGAAAGAGTAGAAAGACTTATGCTTGAAAAAATTATCAAACTTTTACTAATTATTTTTTCAGTAGAAGGATACCTGATTGGGAAATCAAGCCTTGTGTGTTTCCTCAAAATGAATTCCATATCAGAGCCAAGAAGTGTATAGCATGTCAGGTGATTTTGAGTAGAGCTGTATTGCTTTCATAGCGTTTGTTGTTAAAATATGGACAGTAGAACAGCCAGAAATTTTGTATGTTTTACCTTTGCCTATTTTCTCAGGAACAGTGATTTCACACTGCATTTGTCTATCCAGTACTCTGGCTATATAGAATTTAATATACACTGAGCTGTGGTAGTGCCCTGCTTGTATGCTTTTAGTGCCATATGTGTTGACATCTATATTTTATTTGATAAGCAGTTTTATAACATATTCCTTGTACTATTTCCTCATTACAGTGAAACTATTACCATATTTTCCTTTCAGATCTAGCATAGTCAGCTTTGGATGTTGCAGCAGTTACTGCGAGATCTCTGTTCTGCAGTTTGGGTAACTCCAGTTGGTTTTTACCAAAACTGTTGAGTAGTCTTGGTGCATGCAGTCCCTGCCTGGCTGTCTTTGCACAGGTAGGGATGAGGTGTGCTCACGTAACACTGTGTGGTCCTTCTGCTGGAGGAGTGATAATATTCAGATGAGGGATGGTGCTGGGCAGCTTGAGCATGAGCATCTTCGTCTGCTACGGGCGTTTGTGATTACGTGTTTCATGCACCTTTGGTATCTGCAGTGAGCAGCTGTTGCAGCAGTATTTGATCCCAATCAAAAAGCAGTCTTACTCTTTTCCTTAACCAGAAGGGAATGTTATTTACCTACACAGAAAAGGTTGTCATAGCTAGCCTGAGCTTGCAGCTTGGTGAAGGCGTGTGGGACTGGTTTTATTCTCTTGATATCAGTTTGTGTCACCTGGCACAGCTCCATTACATTCAATTTTTTTCCCCCTTTCTCAGAAAGGAGGAAACAGGCGCTTTAGGTTCTGAATAACCGTCTAAACATCAGTGTGTGATGATTGGAGATAACAAATGAATTATTAAACATTATTTTTTGTTAGCATAATGTTCATTCCTACCTAGCTTTTGAACTATACATGAACTTTTGCTCAATCATGCATTTTTTTCCTCATGGCATAATTAACTTAGTTTTTGTCTAGTACAGATTGCTGTGTTCTTTTTTGAATTTCAGCTTTCTGTGACCTGACACTTCATCCCAGTACTTATAAAACTCTCAAAAAATGAAGGAGGGGGGCAGGGGGAAGAGGGTGTGGGGAGGGCTTGGGGAAGATTTCTTGGTATTTCTTTCTCAGGCTGGTTGTTTGACTCTACCGTCCCCAGGTTAATTCATATGACTTGCTGCCTTACCTTGCTTGAATTGCATTTTGGTGTTGGGATTTGTTTGTTTGTGTTTCTTGATGGTTTGTTTTGTTAGGGAAATGGTCTGTCATTTTATACTACTTTTGGTCTTTATTTGTAAGAGGTGGAAAATGGCTGTGGCAAAGAACATTCACGACTGTTTTAGTTGTTTTCTACAAAGCCAAGATTTTGATGGATAGACTGTTGAAGAAGCTATTTTGGATCTTTTTTCTCTAACATGTTAACATGGCACCCAATCTCCTGTCAACATTGAATGGGATAATAGTGTTGCTCCTCGTCAGATTATGTCCCCGAACCTGTAGTAACAAAGCTGTTAGTAGTGTTTCATAAGGATCTTGCTTTACATTTGGCATTGCAAAAGTATTTGTGTGTGACCAAGCACAGTAGCCTGTGAATAAATGCTGAATATTTATATTAGATTTTCATTCACCTTTCTAATAATAACATTTATAAAGCTTTGATTTTTCTAACAGTCTTTACAAAATGAAGCAACTATATTAGAGTATGAATTTGTCTATTTTGGGACCAATAACATTGATTTCTAAGTTGGAGGCTTATCAGCTGTTAGTTGCAGAGGAAGAAACAGATACAAGAGTATTGGTCAATCACAGAGTGATAAGACACCAAATAAAAGTAAACAGTGATTCTCTCTGCAGCTATAGGAAGGACCTATTTAAGGAAAGAATAAAACTTGACAGTTTGGCCTTGAGAAAAGTATGCAGGTAAAAGAAGTAGCCGTTGAGGAGTGGGGTTCTGGCAGGCAGCCAGTTGTGTGGGTGTGGAAGATAAGTAATTACCTTTTTAAACACAGAACTTGAAAATCTTGACTTTTTTATGATGCATGTTTCTTCTAGTAACAGAGGCCTGGATCTGACTACCCACAAGATTCCTTTATGTTCTTTATGCTAATTTAAAACATTCCTACTAAGAACAAGTGAGAAGAATAGAAACACAAAAAATGCAATGGTAGAGTGAAGATCCAGCTAAACTATTTTTCATTTGTTTTTAGTTTTTGCTTTTCAGTGGAATGCAACAAAAAACCCTCCTCTAAAAATGGCCTGAGGTGATTCAGTATTTAAATAAAAAACTGAAGCCACCACAAGAAGTTGAAAAAGTGACTGTAATTTCTTGAGATTTACAGTTTCTTTTGTACTGGTGTTTCAGTTAGGGATTGTATGTTAGTATTACTTGGTAATTTTTATACAGATTACTATTTTAAAAGTCATCGTGGTTCATTTTTTGCTGCAAAAGAACTAGTACTCAGTTGAAAGTAGTTACAGTTTTATTCTCAGTGCACATGGAAAGTAATTAATGTGTTAGATAAAGGATTGAAAGGCAAAACATGTAACTGCATTTCAGGGCTGATGTGAGTGACTATTGAATATGGAAGAATTTGCTTTCTTGTTTGTGGTGGATTCTGTTGTTTGGTTGGATTAGTTTTTATTGTATAACCACTAATACAAAACCACTGCTGGATAGCAGGAGGAACTGAAAAGCAAGGGAAACTTGTAAATGCTACTTCTAATTTTGGGAAGAGTTAAATGTCTGGAAAATGCCTATTCTACAGTCACGTAAAGGTGTGACTGCTTTACACGTGTCCATTTGAATTGATGGAATGAAATGTATCTAATGGTGCCTGTGTTCTCCAGCAAATCTGCTTGCAGAACATTAGTCTGTAGGTTTCTTTGTGTGCTTATTTTAGTGTAAATGATTTGGGTGATAAAGCAACATAAATTGAAGCTTTAAATAGACTCTTCTTACCACTTGAATAAGAACAGAGAGATACTCTTTGTTAGAAGAGCTAATTGATACAATATTTGGCTATAGTTTGATGTTTTGACCAGCAACCCAAATAATTCAGAGTTGTAGAAACCTTTTTCTTTTTTTTTTAATGCAAAATGTATAAAGTTTTAATGAAGTTCAGCTCATTTAGTATATAAGTCAAATTGCTTTTGAGAGGGAGTGATCTGACTTGTTTCAAGAAGCTCGTAAAGCTTCCAGAATATGGTAATTTTTCTTTGCCTTTCATAGTGAAAAAACTGGGACCTTGGAACAGGCAGAGTTTCACAGGAGAGCAACAGAAACCTCTAGATTTTGTCCATGAAAAACCATGATCTTGGAAATACCCAATGGCAGTCCTTCCCTTTAGTATGTTGTACTTTGTGCTGGGAATTAAATCCCTTCTGCATGTTCCTTCACCTTTATTTCACATTCATTTTTAAATGTAGTATTTTCTTTTAGCTCAGCTTTTCTGAATGCTTCTTAGTGGGAGTTGTACTTTAGGTATTTTGTGAGAATATTTGGTTTATGGAATACCCTTCTTCACAAAGTCCCACACACAGCTAAGTCTGTCCAAGTTCACTGCAAATAACTATTTAACTATTTTCAATAATATTTAATGTTTTAGCAATTTTTTAGTCAAAGAATATTCTGGTTTTTACATTTGGCTTTTTTGTTCCTAGTTGCTAGGTTATTTGTTAATTTGTTAGTTGAAAACCCATCTCAAGTGAAAATGCAATAAAAGTAGACACCAGGCACAAGTTCTTCATCTGCTGTGTGGCCTTGTCTTGCGTGCCTTGCTTACTGCTCCAGTGTGGTGCTTATTATACCACAGTGCCTTAACTGGCAAGCTAATCTTTTTCTGGATAGCCTTCACAAGCATTTTCCTGGATTTTTCTTTTGTCAAGGGAGAGGGAAGGAAGCGGCACAGGGGAATGGATTGGGGCTTTTCTCTGGTTTCATTTTCTCCTCTCTTTATCCTTTACTTATGAATTTTGTTGGACCTCAGACTGTACTATGCCATCCCATACCATGGCTGTTGTGTCTGTCTACAAGAAATGTGGATTTTTACCCTAGTAAGGTCTGAACTGAGCAATTTTTTACCTGAAAAATATTCCCCTCCCCCCCCCCCCCCCCCCAGTAAAATGGATATGGGAATTATTTCCTGGTTATCTGTATTACTCCCTCATGGGGAGTTTCTTGATAACCATGAAACATCTTAAAGCTTATATATTGTGAGCAACTATTCTTACCTGCCAAAATGCAAAACTACGTAAGAAAAATATATATGCTGGTATTTCTGTGTATGTGAAAATAAGGGTAAAGTCCCACTGTTCTGGACCCCAACCACTCATCTGCCTTTACCAGTGTTTGGCTGTACTAGGACCATCACTGCCCACCATCCCACCATGTCAGTGACTTGATTTGGGTTAAAAAAAAAATTACCCTTCCCTTCTTAATTCAGTTTTTTAGTTAGAGTCTGTTAACCAGCATATATATATATGTGTATATATGTGTGTATATATATGTGTGTATATGTACGTGTATATAAGTGCAACTGTACCCAGGATAAGTCCCTTATGGAACCACATCCGAAGAGTATCTCTTTTTGCACTCACTGGAAAATTTTCATCTCTATTAGTTCTTTTGAAATTAGTTTATCAAATATAAGTGCTTGACAGACAGAGCCCCATCTGTCATTATACCATTATCTGTTGTATTTCTAAATTTGCTCTCACTTGTAGTGCTTGCAAGAATACTTTGACATTGTTCTTAATTGTTCCTTGGACTGCTTGTGGAGTTATAACCTTGAACAGTGAATTAACTCTTGGACAAATGCATGATGCATTACAAGATTTTATGTAAGACAATACACTTTGCTGTATCCTCTATTCTTTTACTTTCATATATGTATGTTATGTAACTTTTTTTTTTAAATTAGACTGACTTAGTCACTTCCTTGCCAGTCCACAGTATTGAGCCAATGCCGAAGGCAAAGACCACGTTAGATAGAGTAGTGGCTTGATCTGGTGTGGCAAATCCTATTTTAATTCTTTAATTTTTTGAAAATATATCTGTTAGCTTAAAGTCTGATTAACTTAATCCGAACCACAGTAAAATATTGCTAATTACTTTATAATAATTGTGTATTTTGAGGCTGAGTGTAGATTAAGCTGTGTCTAAAAGTATAAAGGGTGTATGGCCTTTGGGAATGTCAATATAATGGCTTAATCAGGTGAATAGGTTTAATTATTTCAGTAGTCACACTAGTAAATTGCAGAACCCAACAGAAGATAATGCAGTTTATAGGATCACTGGTTTGAGTTCAGCCCATATATATCATTCAGGAGTCTCTGATCTGTGAAGTAATACTTGCAGCTGCCATTAAAAAAAACCACCCCAACTGCCTAAAGGCACATTTTAGTGGTTCAGCCTCATTTCCCAGTGTTGATACTTGGTTTTAGTCAAAGCACTGACTGAGTTCTGTCACAGAGGATCTATCAGGTGCACTGTACCTACCCTCTGGCTCTGGATAACCCTAAATTTGTGTGGCTAAAACCCATATCAAACACACCAACAGAAATCAATGGGTTAGTCAATTCTCTGCCTCGCTTGTTGTCAGTTAAAGGACACTGTACCCTGCACTGTACTAGGGGAATAATTGGGATATGTTTGTTTTTCGAGGACCATACAGTCTTATTTTCCAAGAAGTCCATTCAGTAATGGAGTTGGTTCACTTTTAATATTTTGCATAATTTTTGTTGCATCTTAACAAATATAAAATGACTGGCTGTTTAAGAGATTCTTTCTAAGTGGTTAGTTGAGGAGGTTGATGGTAATTCATGCTCCATTGTAGATGTCACTTTTGCTGTCAAGATATAACTTAACCACGCTTGACAGTGGCTTACATTGAACTTGATTTCAGACACTCCTGTAACTGCTGGGGGGAAGAGTTTTCTGATTAGATAGTTTTCTTATCTTGAGAAAAAGCCCTTTTCAAAATTCTTATGGCTCAAGAGGCTACAGCCTTCCTTTGTCTCAGTGGAACTATGATGTCTGGTTGTCTTATACCAGCATATGTGTTCATTTTGTGTTCTTTCCAACCTGCTGCAGATACATTCACTGGCAAGATAATTAGGATGTTTGGATTATGGAAAAGTTGATATTTAATGGCAGTTACACAACTATCATGACTTATCACAGGAATACAAATCTGTAGAGTAGACATATGAGGACTGAGGGTACAGCCAGCACCAGGGAAGCAGCAATTTGAGTAAAACCAAAGAAGAGTTTGACTTTCTGCTGCTTTTTTATGTAAATGATATTGCTAAGATGTAGGGATGCAAAAGGTGATAGTTGGGCATAAGAAGAGAGAGAAAATATATCTTTCTCTTTGGAAAAAATAAAGTAGCTTTGGACCAAGTTGGAATCTCATCTGGTACTTTATGAAGGTCATCATGCATCAGTATTTTTAGCAGGTTTCCCTCCTTTCCTCCCCTACATACACATATGCTCACACTCACTCGTTTTAGAGCAAGCCAAGGCTTGGAAAAAGTAATAACCAGCATTCCTAAATCCAAGATGCAGACCTTTCCTTGTAGCATTACTTCCTGTGAAGATGAAGAATCGTTACACAGGATCATGAGGCTACTAAAAATATAAATAACTTTAATTAAAGTACTCATAAATATTAATGTTCTTAATGAAGTTTTTCCTCTCCTATGCAGACAGTATAGTCATATTCCAACAGCATTGATAAAGTTACAGAGCAAGCAAGAGAGGTACTGAATGGATCTGCTGACCCTCCGGATCTTTCTAACCAGGCTTCCTTTAGAGAAAAGGACTGCCTTAATGGTTAATTTCTTTGATGTTATAATTTCTGTGGGGTGTGTTGCCTAATCCCGAGCCTCAGAATGGGTGGAATCTGTGTGCTGTTGCTGAAGGAGCTCAGAGCAGTGCTGGTACAGCCAAATATGAAGTTCTGTCCATTACAAGTTGACATGCTTCTAATGCCAGTTAGGTTTGTACTTAGCAGAAATTAGTATCTTCGAGAAAAAAAGTGATTTTAAAAAATTGGAAAGGAATCAAATTACACTTTGAAATTCTGTGTACTTTGCTTCCATGTGATAATTACATCAGTGCTGTTTTCCAGTGGTGTGTGGCAGAGAAGCTTTCTGTCCTCAGAAGAAAACTGTGTACATTTGTACCTTCCCCAGCCCAAGGCACAAAGGCAGATGGGGTAAGGGTTGAGGGCTGCAGTATTCTTGTATGCTGTACACCCAGGAAAAAGCATCCCTTTAGTCAAATGTTCATGCAGTTAATTGAGGACTTTTTCTGAAGATTTAAATTTGCTCTTTCTTCACTCATGTAGCTTTTTTCCCCTCCGTTTTCCACTACTAGGTTGTCTGAAGTCATGTGTACTGTGTATTTTATAAATGCAGAGTAATGTAGTTGATGAGCTACATTTGTCAAGAAGGTCTAATTGAAGACATGCATTAAATACTTTACTAAATATTTACCAAAATTATGGATTACCAAAATTTTGGCCATTTACTGTAATGCTTAAATTGGCCAACAGCCTTAAGGACACAAAAACTGGTAGTCATCTAAGTTAATTTTAGTTGACTAAAAGTGAAAGATTATAGGTAGTATTGGAAAAAATACAATGAAGCAATGTGAGTTTGATTTGTATTATTCTTGACAGGTAAGTGATGCTGCTTTTGCATCATCACGTTCCCTTCTTGCTTTCTTATGTCATGTTGACTTGTGAGCAACCACATTTTTACTTGAAAGTGAACATTTCATTGCTCTTTAAGCCCTGTTTGTGCAAAGCATGCTTTTAATGAGCACAGGCATTTAGCTGTAACAGATTGAAAGCAGGAGGACTCTCACAGTAGAAAAATTTGTATTTTGAAAGCTTGCCCACTACTATCCTTTGTTTATGATGCTGTGGTAAACTAATGCACTGTTACAGCTCTGGCTTCTGCTTGTGATTGGGCTTTTTTTGGTTGTTTGGGGGGGGGGGATTGGCTGTAATTCAGGTGATATTATCCATTATATTCATATTTAGGAACTGTTAAGTAAGATACTGTCACCTTCAACTAGCATTTAATGTGTATGTTAAATGTCAAAGGAAATTGAGGCGCAAACAGTCATTAAGAGGAGGCATCAGGAATGAAAGCACTCGAAAGAGAAATGCAATCCAATTGATTTTAAAAAGTGGCTTGATGAATGTGTTCTCTGTTAAGTATGGAGAAAAAACAGATTGCTTTTTAAACCAGTTTCCAGGCTGCTGTAGTGTTCTGTCTTCTCCATACAACTCTTTCACTGTGTTTTCTCAAAGTACATCTTTCAGCAAGATCTCTCTCCACCATGGTTTAGAATAAGATAATTTACTGCAGCACAATTTTAATGAGCTGTGTTTTTTGCTACATAAAATTGTACAGCATCAGCTCTGCTTTCTCTTTTAAACACACTGGACAGCGGGCAAGAAAACACACGGTTGTAAGATATGGGACATCTCAACTAAAATCTCAATCCTCTTCATTTTTAGGTGTAATTAAAAGGTCAGAGCATATCAAGTGCAGGAGTCTTAATTTTATAGTCAGGTTTGTCTGTTACCAGTGTGTTTGTAGATTGACTTTATGGAGATTCCAGGAAAGCTGGAATGGAAACATTTGAAAACTGTAGTATTGCTTAATTTCACTGCCTTTGATAATTTTCCTAGAAAACTGTGTGGGTTTTACGCATTGTTTTAACCTTCATAGTGGTATCAGTATTGATAGCAGGCTGATTAAGTACATTTTTAGCAGCTTTGTAGTGTTCAGACAGCAAAGGAAGATAATACCACTGAGGTTTAAAGATTGTTTTGTGAAATTGCTCTACACTGACAAATACTGATTTGTTGTCTTTGACATCTGTTAAATAAATGAATACAGCTGAACTTAATCAACTAAAGGGAATGCTGCTCAATCAGTCTCCTTTTCCCTTTGCTTTCCAAGTACGCCTTGAAGAGACAGTTTGACCGTAAACTTTTTTCCAATTGCCTTGTGATTTTTCTGCATAAATCTTCATGTAGGTATGTGTAATGTTTTTCCATCTCCATTTTAAGCTAGTATGGGTGTATAACTTGCTTGCATATAGAAGTACCAAAATAAGCATACTGTATGTTCTCTGCATCGTCACTAGAGAAATATTGACTTTCCCTGAAGGTGTTGGATTTGAATGCTTCTGGCAATATAAAACAGATGACATGGAATCCCTCATTATGTCTCTCAGTGCAGGATTATTACACTCTTGGACCTTGGCCTGATAATTGCAGCACTTTTGTTCCATAAAGAAAAGAAGTGTAAGTAAGATGAAAGATCTGAAAAGCAAGTCAGATGTCAGGGAGTAGCAGTCCTGCATGGAGCAGTCCTGTTACTGTCTTGTGGTGGTGAAACCTGCAGAGCCCCTGAGGAGCTCCAGTCGTGGGGAATGACCTCCATAGACCTGGAGGTCTCCAAAGACCATTGTGGTACAATTGTCCTGCTCCCAGCACTGTCTGACAGCCACCAGGATGTGGTGTCTGGTAGGCTGAGGGGAAGAATCTTCACACAGCTCTGCTTCTGGCTCTGGCACTGTAAGATTTCGCATCAGGGTAATTTTTTATCAGTGAGCATGCTGTGTGTAGATGGTGATTCCAGCAGCCACACCACGTTGCTGTATCTGTTCTGAGATGACATATTTCAATTCTTCAACATATTATGTTCGTATGATGATAAATAGATGTTCCTGGGTTTGAGCTACAACTGGAATCTCTACTCCTCAAAATTTCAGGTACAGTAAGTTTTTGCTTGCCATGTAGAATTAAACAAACACCAAATTGAATGGTGCTGAACTAAAGTTTGTCTACAACTGTAATATGATTAAGGCCTTTCTAATTGGGTTTCTTAGCTTGGTATTAATACCATATGATGGATTATTCCAGCTCTGAAGCAATACCCACATGAAATGAAAACTGTGATTTCTTGATATAACTGCAAGGAAGTTAGTCCTCACTTTCCTTTATGCCGCTGAACCAGTACTTCTGTTAAAGAGGGAATGCAAAATAAGTGTAATGCATGAAACACACAAAGTTTTGTAGGGAAGTAGTCACCCAAGTAAGAGAATACACTGAGGCAGTGAAATTAAGTGATACTTTTATTTTCAGATGTTTCAATTCTAGTGTGGCTGAAGGAAATTAGAAACTTCCTATTTAATTGTTTCCTTTTTCATAAGTGTCTCATCTTAAACATTCTTTTCTTCTCCTGTGAGAAACTACAATTTTAAGATAGGCCATGTGATAGTATCACTAATACTTGTAAACTGTATGAGGGTATATACTGATAAAATGTGTTGGACTTCTGTGGTGGCCAAGTTATATTCTCTGTGTCACAGAGCGTGACAGAAGCTGTGGGCTTCTAGGGCATGTCCTGCTGTCACCTTCCCCTCCCTATGAGCACAGGAGGGAAACCGCTACTTTTAAAACACCACCCACAGATTGAATTTTCTACATTTCAGAATTTCAGCAACCTGTTATCTGTTTCAGTAGCTGTCGGGGTATTGACTGTTAATGTTTATAATGCAAAATGAAAAACTGTATCATTATAGATTTGTCAAAAAGCTGCAAATCTACTAGAAGTTAAAAAAGCAAAGTGTAATTAGATGTCTCAGTGATCTGCACAGCCTTTCTTTCTCCTTCTTTTTTTTTTTTTTTTTTCCTGTAAGGTGGAAAGAGGCAGCAGTATCTCTGCAGAGCAAGCCCAAACCCCGGTAACAGTCTTTGTTTTCCACTGAGATGCTATGTAAGTTTATAGATCTTCAAGTCAGCCTAAGGCCCTGCTGAGAAAACAGTCATTTCCTCAAAGGACAAGAAAAGTCAGGAGTATTTTTCTTGTCTAGTATTATCTGTGGGGGCCGGAGTATGTGTGCATTTGTTTAAGACTGAGTGAAGGGAAAGAGCCTCAAATTGTGCTTTGTCTTTGAGACTCAAGTGTGGTGAGTCCACAAGATAGTAGAAGAGTGGTTCTTGGTTCCTCATCTCTCATCTACTGCTGGATCTCTTGGTTTCAGTAATACAAGGAAATCTGTTTTCAGCACTCCCACATGATGGTTCCTGTGTTGCTGTGGCAGCAAAGCAGGGTGAGAGTTGGCTTCTGAAACAGGCACACAAGGGCTTCTGCAGTGAAAAAACAAGGCAGCGATTAGTGCGTCACCAGATTCCTGCTTGCTCTCGCAAAGAGGTTGTCGTCGTCAGCCCACTCACCCCTTCGTGAGCCCTCCCGAGCTAGCTTTGAATAAAGAGGCATTGTGAACGTACTTGCCAGGGACTTGGCTCTTCCCTTCAGCACAATGGAGAAATACTTCTCTGTGGTCACCACACAGCTCACAAAGTATCGAGCCCTTATCAATCTCTGTTTTTAATAAACAACAAAAAAACCCAAACAAAACAACAAGAAAAAAATGAAGGTCATAGAAACGTCAATTCCTTGTAGCATCTTCGTCACTCTTCCCAGGAGAGGAGCAATGTGGAAAGAGCACTTAAGCTAGACATGCCAATTTCCTTGGCATGAGGAGTGTTGAGAGCTGAGAAACATCTCCCATATCTGACCATAGTCTATTCCTTCAAACTCCAGGAGGGCTTGTCATCCTTTCTTCCTTACGAAACATTAGCCAGTCACCTTCCTACCTGCCTCAGTTTCCAAGTCTTGGCTGAAAATGGGAGAGGTCTAGTCCCTTGGTGAACTTCACAGCCCATTTTACTATGTTAAAACTATTATGAAAGTGGTATTCTTGGACTCAAGTTTCATACATATCAGATGGTTTAGGTTTCTTTTTAAGATCAATTCCTGTGAAGAAATTATTGTAGGATTTTTCAGATCAGATGTAAGTAAGAATAATTTAAATACCTGTTTTGTGTGTATTTTGAAGTTCTTTGGTAAACTATGACTTTATTGTGTGTGTTCTGCTTAAAAACACAGGTAAAATGTATCTTCGTATTGTGGTGTATAAAACCTGAATTATTCTCTGTTTATTAATAAACTGTCCTCACCAATAACGCTTGTGCATCTCTCAAAAATCCCAGTATAGCAAAAGCCAAAATACTGCAAAGGAAGCTTATTAGTCTATAGAAGGTAGATATGATACATAATGCTACTCACACTTCTAGTGCTTTTGGCCTTGGAGGTGTTGTCCATGTGCTTGAACCTTAAAAACTTGCTTTTCTGGGTGTTCATTTATGGTGGTTTGTCAGCTGAACATGAGTAGGGTATAGAACCAAACAGCTGCCTGGTAAACCCTCTTTATTTTCTGTGTGGTCTCTTCAAAATAAAATTGTATTAGTGTTAAGAACTAACTTTTGTCTTCCTGTACTAGCATTTGAGCAATTTAGAACTAGTTTGTCAGCTGTATAAAGGCAGAGCATTCAAAAATAGCCTAAACTTGCACTGTAAACGTTGCTTGACTTTTTCTCCAAGGTATGCTGATGTCACAGGAGCATGAATCCTTGCAGCCTTCGGAATCACGGAGGTGTATACAGACAATGCAGAAAACTTCATTTTCTGAACTTGCTAAAGCTTGCAGTTTCTGAAGTAGCTGAAAGTGCAAGTGAGAGTCCTACAGCTGTCCTTCACAGCACCAGTGAGCATTCCAAATAAAACTATTGCAAAATCCTTGTGTAAAAGCTAGGAAATATTTTAGTGTCCAAAAGGAACATAATTAAACTGCTTTTTTAAAAAAATCTGTAGTCATTTAACTTCAAAGGAACCCACAAAGGTTTTTGGAGGCAAGGCAGGATATAAAAAGCAGCTCTGACACACATTTTGCATTTAAGCATACTATTTTACTAGTTTTCCCTTTGGATATTTTTAGATATTGCTTTGTATCTGATTGCTGATGTGTATAGATGTCCTCCACCATCGTTCATCTCCCCCGATTGACAAATCTTTTCCATTTGACCTTTTTTTTTCTTTTTTTTTTCCCCATAAAGCAATGTGCAGATCATCTTCTAGCACTTAGTTTGCTGCTTAACCTATGGTTTGCTGAAGTGTTTGCAAGAGCCGTGCTAGTGTTAGATGCCTTTCTGATTTCAGCTTTCTGTTTTTATCTTGCAAGTGCCCCAGATGCTGAGTGCTGGCACACAAGCTATGCCAAGGCTTCAGGGGGAGAAGGGGTTCACAATGTGCTTTGCAGTTCTGGCTGGGGTGGGACCCAGATGGGTTACAGCCATTTCAAAATTCATCTTGCAGAAAACAAGCTGCAGAAGCCAGAGGGATGGCATAGTCCTCGGTGTCCTCCCAGCCTGGAACTGGGATCTGTGGAAGCAGTGCATACAGATCCCAGAGCCAAGGCCTTTCCCTGGGTCCCATGGCACAGGACTGGAGTTGCTGTTCTGCGCAGCTCAGGAGGTTTCAGAGCACGCTGTTTGATATTCCTTTCCGTGCCCCCAGTACCCTGCTGCTGCTTTTGGTGCCTGCAGGGTGTGAAGTCAGTGCTGGTGTGAGTCACTCTGTGCCTCTGAGGGGATGGGTGTGATATTCCTGAAAGTCCTGAGCAGCATCACAGCACAATGTGTGGGTAGGCAAGTGTTTGTATCTCCTAGGCTGTCTGGGCTGCTGCTTTGGAGAAGGCAGAGCCTGGGGTTCTTTGGTCTCCCCACCTCAGTTCCTTGCCAGCTGGCTGACAGCCCTGGGGTGGTGGGCTGGGGGTGGTGTCTGTGGGAGGGAAGAGGCAGAAGTGACCCAGTGTGCTGGCTGTGGAGTGGAGCTGCCCTGTTCTGTGACCTGGCTCTGTGACAGCTGCGTACAGCCCTAGGACCGAAGTGTCTCGGCATGCAGCAGTGATGTACTTGCTCTGCAAATCAAAGGGAGCAGCTTGAAATACTCAACTTCTCTTCTTTTTCCTCCGTTCCCCCGCCCAACACCCCCATATCCAGGGAGAGATGATACTTTGCATATACAAAGCCCACATGCATAGGAGGATCTTAAACTTGAACATCCAGCTGTTGTAATAAATAAAATATAGCAAATGATTCCAAAGAGAAAGGAGAAATGGGAGCCAAAAGGCCAGGGTATTGTGGCCCAAAGCAGATGTTGTCAGTATGTGGGGTGGACATGCTGGAAGAGGAGTGAATCTCAGATGATGTCAATGGAGCGCGTAGGCCCAAGGCTGGGGGTGGGGCAGCTGCCCCGGCAGAGCCCCTGGCTCTTGGCAGGGAACTCACTGTGTGCTGCCCCTGCTGCCTCACACCTCATCCCAGACAGCTCGGTGAGCAATGGGGGTATCAGCCAGCAGGGCCTGTGGCATCATGTACATGTTAGTCTTTCACTGCTGCACCAAGGATAAGTTTTCTCTGCATCTTGCTTTTGTGAATGCTTTTGGATCACTGTTAAGAGCAGTCCGAGTAAGAGCAAATAGCAACAGTTAGTTTAGAGCTGATGGGAGTTACTGGAATGTGATAAGGACTTAAAAAGGAAGGAGAGTCCAGTAGTCAGGGAGAAAAACCCGTTTAAGTGTGGCTTTTTTAAACTCCAGGAAGATGGAGGGACAACATCTGCGGACCTGTGACTTTCATGTAAGTGTCTGTCCTCACTCTCATTTCCCTGTTGCAGTGAATGGAGATTGTCCACCGCTTCACCTTTCTGTCCCCTCCCATTTTCCCCAGGCTGACAGACATTGCAGGTAACCATGGGGGCTCCCAGCTGCCTTAGCTGTGTGCCTCTGCTGCTAAGGTCCGTTTGCTGCTTAGCTCAGCTCAGCCCAAAGGCCTTTCCTTTCACAGGATACATTTGCTCATCTTTTTTTATCTAATAGGAGGTGAAAGTCCCACTGAACATGAAATGTTTTGTCAATTCTCTGCAAGCTGAAAAACTGTTAGAATAAAGTTATTCATAGGCTTTCATTAAACTCATACAAAAGCTAGATGATGCCCTCTCTTCATTACATGTTCACTCTCTGTTATTGTACTATTTTTCTTTCTCTGAGTTCAGAGCTCCTTTTCCTAAATAGTGTCTCTTTCTTAAGAACCCTTAACCAAGAAGCAACCCCACTGCCATCTTAATAGACTTCCTTCATCATTCAGCAGTAGTTATTAGCCTTTTTTGCTTTTATGGATCCTGTTTAAAATATATTAAAAAATCCAGTAACAGTAAAAATTGCAGTATAACACTGGTAAGCCTCATGACGTGCTCTTTTTCAGGTGTCGTTTGTGACTCGATGTAATCTATAGGTTCAAGGGCCTTGTATGGAGCCTGAGGAAAGCTGCCATGGGAGGGGGAAAACCAAAACAGACTGGCAGGTGATTGCTTTCTTCAAAAGGGAGTAGGTCAAGTCCCATCTGTTAACTGTCGCAATTGAGTGATAGGCAAGAGCAATTGGGGCTGCCCACACAAAATGACAGGAAGATGCTGCTTTTGTGTGAGTCTGCTGGAACCTGCATCCTCACCCTGCAGGAAGGAGCTCCAGGGTTCTGCTATACCAAGGGGCCTTCTTGCTGCTCTGACCCTCATGGCTGTATCATGTTTCAGATATTCAACATATTTTGCTACATGCTTTAGGTCTTCTTTTAACTCTGGATTTGACTGATTTGGCAAAAAGCTTTGGAAACTTCATAACTGAGCTGCTACAGTTGCTAGAATCAGTGTGCCTGCTGTCACTGCAGTAAGTAAGCTTAAAAAGGATACATATTTTCACTTTGGGACAAGTCTACAAAGGACACTTTGGGGGAGCAAAGTAGCAAGAGTTACAATGAAGCTGTTGAAAAATGAAAACTCTTAATTTAAAAAGTAGTTTCAAATTTCTGTACATTTTGTAGAATGAGCTTCTGAAGACTGTTTCTCTCTGCAGCTTGATACAGTCTCACGTGAAACTTGGAATGGTTTGCCCTAAACTGTTGCAGAGAGAGCCAAAGTAAAGTACATGTGTTTTGTTGTTTTGTTTTTTAAGCTGTGGCGGGTCTGCTATTTAAACCTATTTGCTACCACCGCAACTTAATTAAAATGAAGTTTAAACAAGACATCTTGCTCCAATGTAAATCCATTTATTTCAGGTTATTACAATTAATCACTTTATTGCATTTAACAGAGCTTTCTCTGTTTCCTTTTTGAAAAAAATGTGTATTAGTAAGTGATGGAGTCTTGGAGCATGAAAACAGCAGGACAAAGGTACCTGAATATGAAGCAAGGTGTTTCACAAGCAGTTCTGAAAATTAATAGCTGAGGGTCTAAAGAAGTTATCCTATCCAAGTTCAGCACTAGGTCTTCAGGCCAAAGAGGTGGTGATTTTAAGCCAAACAGGTCTTCAACACAAGAACAGAAAGTAGCCCAGAGAGGATTCCTGGGTGAGACCATCAGCCTTGAGCATTCCTATGCTGCTCCAGGTACCTAGGCTGGGGAAGCTGCTGTGCAATGAGTCTGCCTGCCAGAGAGGATTCCTGGCTTGGAGTGCAGCTGCCTTTCACAGACCCTGTCTGCATGTGATGTAGCCTGGGCAGCAGAAATGGGAGAACTATCAAGGAGAAGGCCGCATCTTCAGAGTCCAGGCTTTGTTACTACTAGTGTAACAGGCAGGTCCCAGGGCATTTTGCCAGGAAACCCCTCTAATTTGTGGAAAAGGATAGGCATAGTGCAAAAGTAGCTTACGGCCTGCAGTGCCATCTGCTTCTTCCACTGTCTGTGTTGACAGCGAGTTTAGCACTGCATCCCTAAGTGGATCATGAAATCTCACCCGTTATGCTTCAGTTACCTATTTGATTTTCTAAAAGTCTTTTCTACCAAGGGAATTGGAGCAGTGGCTCTCAAAAACACTTTGGCTGAGGTTCCTAGTTAAAAAGAGATTTTAAGAAATTCCACCCACTTCACTGCAGTTTTAACATGGCAGTAACAAAAATGAATTTCTAAACCAGCCTCCAAAGTCAGCAGCAGTGTTTTGTGTGTAAGCACACCCATTGAAAAGAATATGAAATGTATTTTGCCTGGCTTTGGCATTGCAGCTAATATAAGAATCATCATGT
Organism: Acanthiza pusilla; assembly: GCA_036630365.1. Classification (NCBI taxonomy): domain Eukaryota; kingdom Metazoa; phylum Chordata; class Aves; order Passeriformes; family Acanthizidae; genus Acanthiza; species Acanthiza pusilla. The sequence continues at coordinate 32,935,702 of JAXCHO010000073.1, read as the reverse complement.
TTTAAAGGAGCAGCTTTACACTATGAGTCTCTGTACTTAGCTGAATTATTATCTTGCTGTTTGTTATGTGCTGTTTGAGACCCCAAGCACTTTGGACTCCATGTAAATGTAACTACAAAATAATTTCAGCCTAATTTTAATATTCATTTAATCGCTAGAAAGATTAACTTAAAGTGCAAATATTAAAGGTTGTTTCATTCATATTCGCTGGTAATAACTCTTACCTGCTTCATTTTTTCTTTATTTAGCTACCAGCTCAGACAGGAGTATGTGATTGAATGGTCCATAGCTGAAGTTAAAATCCTTTTTGTTCACATTGAACATCTTGACATTAGAGTAACTGCCATTTCTAGGAGAAACTTGAGTCTGCAGATAAGGTCTTTTAAGTTGCCATTTAAGGCAATTGGATTTTTAATTATTTTGTTTCTCCTGTATTGCATCCACATGTATGTGGGTACAGAACCTTAATGTGTCTGTAGAATTTTGTTGTAACTATATAGAATCAGAACTGTCACTTTTTTGCTGTGGTGTTTGTTGCTAATCTTGTACTAAAGAAGTGGACCTAAAGTCCTTTTTTCTTTATAAACATATAAGGCAACTCAGCTGGTTGTTAGCATCCTTGCAGTAACCCTCTGGTTCCTACAGGACAGGTGCTGTTGGGATTCCTAACCTCCCCACTTTCTGTGCTCTTTAAAGGGGTGCCTATTTTGCTTGGCCAGCCCATGGCTGGAAGTCTCAGTCATGCTGTTATGGTAGCACAAGGCTATCTGGGAATTCAGGCTGGCTTTGAGCAGTAATAACAATCTACTGTTCTTTTCCCCCTTCCCTTAAGTCATTTTACAACCTCAAGAGAACAACTGGCTGCTTGGGTTGTTAGACCTGTTAAAATAAATAAATCATCCTTCCTGTAAAACAGCATGCTGCAGATTGTGAGTGTGTATACACACACATGCATCCTTTGAGTTGTGTGGGTTGGGTTTTTTTTCCAGAATCTTAGTACAAGGAGGGGGGGAAAAAAGTAAAGAGCAATTTTTATTTAGAACATATGCTCAGCAAAGCAGTAAGAATACCTTATTTTTGTATTGTGGAATGTTAATTTCCCAAATCTCAGGACATGCTGAAATTATGTGAACTTTAAAATTAAATGTACAGTAGTTTAGAAAACTGAACATCAAAATAATACAGACCATGAAGTGATACTGAATATATTGCTAAAAACTGGTATTTATAGATTTCCTGCAACTGTTACATTTGAGAAGGAAAGATGAGGGATTTATATCTTGATGCTTACAAGAAGGTTAGCACTCCCATAATGCTCTCTGGAATTCTATTTATGACTGAATATGGTAGAATAGGTTGTAAATGTATTGGGCTGGTTCCTTTAAAATAATCATTAACCATCAAATATGGTAATTTTTCATAGTTCCTTCGTAAGTGTGAGAACAGAATTATTTGCAAATTAACAAAAAAGAGATATCCCTGCGTGAAATACATGTTTTCTTAACTTCAAGAAGGTATCTGTAAATTTGGTTGTTGAACGGGTTTCAGGGAAGTGGCGTGGATTGCTACTGTCAGGGAAACTTTAAAGTAAATGCTGTCATTTTTAGTGTGATTAGTGTTTTGCATTTAACTTAGCATACATATGTATGTGTATAACATATATGAACCTTTTAACTGCTAATTATAGAGTCTTTGAGGTTGGAAAAGACCTGTAAGATCATCAAGTCCAATCATGAATCAAGCATTGCCATGTTCATCACAAAACCACGCCCCCAAGTGCTAACATTATATTTATTCTGGGCACAACGTATAATAGAGCATATTTTGCCCATTTAGGAGTTGATTATTGGTCTCATATATCTCCTTTTTCATTTGCATACCAGCAAATTCCCCCAACACATCCTGTTAATGCAGCTTCTGTGTATAAGTTTAGCCTCTGCATGATTTGGGTATTTAGAAAGGCCTTCCTCCTGCTTCTCCTGTAAGCATTGCTTGCACGCAGTAGATTGCTTTCCAAACATACAGCTGTTTGTTTAAACCAGTATAATAATACTTTATAATGCTTGCTTAATGCATAGACTAAGTAGCCTACAAAATATTCATGTTGCTGTCTGTGCCAAGGAAGCAGAGCAGGCTGCTGGAATGTTTTCAGTTCTACATATCTGCTTGTAAATGGGAAAGTGGCCGTATTTGTCAAACTGAAAACACCAGCAGCCCTGTGTGGTAGTGTTACTTTTAAACAGATGTGTGTTTTGTAGCACAAGTGTAAGAAACAGATGAGGTGAAATGAAAGTAGTTGAGGGATTCTATGCTGAGGGAAGGAGTTTGAGCAGAGTGCTGTTTACAGATATAAATACCTGGAATGGGCTTATGCCAGAGTAAAATCAATAGCTCCTTTATGTTGTCAAATAGACAAACTACTAAATAATATGAGCATTTTCCAGAATCTTGCATGCTCTGACTGGACTCTTCTAGGTAGATCTTTTGTTTAATATCAAGTTTACTTTTTGGAAGATATGTTTAACATTATGTGGGGTTTTTGATTTTGATACAAAATATACCAAAATCACAATGCTAATGTAATTTGTATTTTGTTAATACAAAAGACAGTAACAGCCGTAACAGTTCAATCACTACCTCAATATGTGGTGCATGTATCTGGTCTTTGTAATATGCTCACCATCATGATGCTGGGCATCACCAGCTGTTGAGAGGGAATACATGGGTTGAAACCAGCCCCATAGCTATTTTTGATTTTATTTGTTTATGCTACTAGTTGTCCAGTTCTTAAACTCTTTGCTGGTCTGAGCCATGTATGCCTTTCCTGTGCTAGTTTGGGAGACATTGTCACTTTTTTAATGAACTTGGAGAAAGATTTGATCCTCTCAGCTGTGGTGTGGTCAGTTGATTCACTGAAATGGCATAGCTGTTCATCTAACACAGAAGCCACCCTCGGGTTCCATTTGTGTTAAGATACAGCCAGCCCTGTTTGCAGCAGCTGTGGTCAGTCCCCACCCTGCATTATTCCCTGAGCTTCAGGGTGTGTCACCCTTGCCCATCTCCTCTCAGCCTTCCTCTGCCATTTATTGGCCCGTCACAGCATTTTACATCAGGATTGATCTCTAAATAGAACAGATAATTCACTGATCTGTTTGATCAGCTGTGATTTGTTGTTTTTTAGCATTTTGACTTGTGAACCCCAGGAGTCCTTCAGCAGAGTGTCATCCCCTTCAGACCCTTCCTTTAGATAGGCAATAATATGTACTATATAAGCAAACGTGTTACTCCAAGTTACTTTCACCCTTTCCCAAAGCCTGGTTCATGGACCTCCAAACCTTCATTTCTAGCTACAGTGGTGGTCATGGGACTGTGATAAGCAGCTCTGGGAATCAGAGCTGCGAGGTGACCAAGAAATACAAAGGTATGCTCCAGTGCTCTTCCCATCCTGGAAAGCAAGATAAGGTGTGTGAGCAGCGTGTCAAACCCTCATTGTCACATTTCGGTTTTTATATACAATGAGTCTAAGAAAGATGAATGTTACAAATGTAACTGTACCTTTCCATTATGATTGTGAACTTGTGGAAGAGCCAATAACTTCTGATTTACATAATTGACTTCCAATGTAAGGGAATAGAAAGTAATTTTTCAAAATTCACAGTTTTAGTCTGATTAGAATTTTTTTTCTTATGAAATCATAACAACCCTAAAATTAATCCCCTGCCAAGAATTAAGATCACCATGGCCATTGCAGTAATTTAAACTGATGCAAGCTTTGGTTGCTGAGTCAGTTATGCATGCTCTGCATATATATGCAGTCATTATAGCTGAAATATAGACAGTACAGCAGCCTGGTTCAAAAATATTAATTGAAAAATTAATTGACTTGGATCAGAAGGCTTCTTCTGTGTGACTGAGATTGGATGAAAGAGAAAACAAAATGTAATGATAAATGGCCATGTATTAAACTGGGGTTGCTTTAGAGAGTTAGGATGAAGGGAACTTTAATGGGTCCTATTTTATTTAAAGTTTTTATTCATTATCTAGAAGAAGACTTAGATCACAGGTTAATTAAATTTTTAAGCAATTCCAAATGAGGAAGTAGAACTATTTTTTTAACAGATAAATCTCAAAAACTTGGAATTATAATAAATATTTTTGGAGGATAGGGAAATTTCACTATAGACAACTTGAGTGGCATTTAATCCTGATGCTATTGTTAGGAGAAAACAGAAGTCACAGGAAGTGGCATGTAGAGATATTAATAAAAGGAAGCTTTTTAGGGTCAGGAGGAAACAACAGTAACCTCCTCCATCCACCCAGTCACAAATACCAACTGACTGTAGAGGTTTTTCGTGTTCAAGAGTAGTTGTAAACACTGTGTAGTGCCCGTGCAAAATCCTCCCTGCTCCATATCAAACCCTTTCCTGACATTGTCACAAGCATCCTGTCGTTCTGGAGCCAGGAGATTTTATTGCTGTAGTGCCAGCATGCAGTGGTAGAGGTTGGGAAGTTATTTGGGGATCAGTATGGGATTTGGGACTAATGCAGAATAAAGGTTTACTGCAACTGTGCATGCCAAATACTGACCTTAAAGCTTGCCTAGGTCAGGAGATGGACAGGTACCCTTCCAAAGTGACCACAGGGGTGCAACAGAGCTGCCTGAATTGCCCGTGAACCAGCAGGGAGGTCCCAAATCCCTTCTTTTCCTCTACCAGTGTTGCACTTGGCTGCCACTCTCCACCCCCACACCTGCCTGTTGTGCTGATTTTGGCACGTGGGGCTGCATTGCTTCAGCAGCTCAGCCTGATAACCTGGCAGGGAGCCACTCATTTTGTTAGGCTGGTGCAGTGCTGGGTTAGTAAATGCAACCACCAGAGCAGCAGGTCCAAGGAAAAGTGGAATAACACAAAAGGAGGAGCAAGAGTCCACAGCCAGGCCACAGGGAGGTGAGGGAAGGGATGCTCCTGGTTTTCCTGTGACATAGCTGAACAGTAGTGCTGCACTTCTCACTGCTCTGCAGGGCTCTGTGCTCAGGCTGGCTGGGTTGGAGGAATGAGATGGTTACCATGTGTAGCTTCACCTATGATTTAATTTTCCTGTCTGCCAGCTGGGGAAAACCTCTTCAAGGAATGAAGTGATTATAAATCGACTGTCGAGTTACTTGAAGAAAGGGAACGTGCAAGTGCCTAGATAAAATTTTAGCGCAATAGTTCTCCTCTGTACGTGCATGAGCTTACGTCAGTGGAGTACTGAGATGAAAGTGGAAGTTTGCACTGCAGGCTGCAATGGGAATGTAGAGAGGCACTTGAGATGGGTTTGTTTGAATTGCTACAGTGGTTTGTTTAAAAACAACTCAAGTGAAAATACCGTCTTCCAAAGTGATATCTAGCTTTGCTTCCACAACAGGCTTTGGAAATTAGAGATTAAACCTAAGATTAAAGCTGCTTGAAAATGAGCAAAAATAAGTGCTTGTCTCCTTGCTGCCCCATTGAACATACATTCAATCACTTAAACATAGAATACATCTGCTTTAAATTGCTTTCATCAGATGTACACTTTTCTCAATAGAGTTAGGATATAGTTGTTCTGAGAAAATGTAGCATGTGCCTTTGTGGCTAAGCAAATCCAAGCTTTCCCTTTCTGCCCTCCCCCAAACTAGACTGGTGGTGCAGTAGGTGTAAAGTTGGCTTTAAACCCTTGTGAGCTTCACAGCGGCTGAGCTGGATGTGGTGTTATCCTCAGAGCTGATGTCACAAAATCAGCTGTGGTCTTGAGTCAGTGGAGAACTCTAATGCTGAGCAACTGGAAAATATCAGTGCATTAACTTCTCATTCCATATTGATCCTCACACAGAGTTTCAAAGAACTCTATTACAAAAAAAAGAGGGTTTTAAGCAGGGATTACTTTTTCATGTCTTGTAAAGAATACATTATGCGTGTGGCAAGCTAAAGCTTTGAAACTCAACTTCCATCTGTGCTCCATGACAGTATTTTATTTAATTCCATGTCTAAGAGACAAGGTTTGGAAATGAAATTAGCTTGTGTCATGCACAGTTCCTGTAGAGATCAAAGGCAGACCTGTTAATGCAACTCTTGCTATTCATGAGTTTCATAGCCATGTGAGTTTCAAGTTAATTATAAATGCTTGTTTAATCACTTAACAATAGGGTATCGGAGTCTCATCTGGGCATAATGCATATAGCTCCCACTTTTTTTAATTAAAGCAAATTCCTACCTTTTTTCCCAAGAAATTAATTTTGGTGGTAATGCTCTAGGCTCTAGCAGGTCAGGATATGCAAATCTTCTTTTAAATGTTGGACGGTTGCATGATGAATGTCTTTATTTTATTATCCTGTAACTGCCCCTCCCTCCCCTTTGAATACCGGGTTGTATAGTAGCCTAGTTGTCACTGTATGTGGCATAAATTGCTCTAGTTCAAATAGCAGAATTCTTTTTGTGACATTTTACCAAAAATTGTGTGCATTATCCCTAGGAGATAATACATTTTGAGATAAATTAATGTATTTATCGTTTTAGTTTATGAACACTTTGTTTAATGGATTTTAAACCTGAAGAGGTAAGTAGGGCACCTGTCTGACCTTCATATCGCAGACCACTGTGCTTTATTTGAATATTGAGGATTAAGTCTAATTATTTTAGTTAAGATAAACTGTTTCAATCCCCTGGAAATTAAATTCCTAGAGGAATTTGGAGAGGAACCAGCCACAGTGCCAGCAATGCCTGAGGCACTTGGAGCAGCAAGGAATGTTAGATGAGAAATACGGATGAATCAACTTGAGCTGCAGAGAAGGGTGAAAAAGCCTCAAGTGCTACTCGAGAGCAGCCTCCTCCACAGTCCTGGATGCTGCTTGTCTGCAGAGATGAGGTGAGCAGGATGCCCTGACCAGGCATCAGGCAGGGGCTTCTCTGTGTCAGCCAAGAGAGTGGAATATGCAGCTCTCATTGTGCCAGATCTCTTTCTGAGGAAGAGTAAGACTAAGAAATAAAAGAAAAACTCAGAAATCAATCAGTTGTGCATTTGGAGAACAAAGTTCCTTCTTGACTTCTGAGGTGTGAGAGTTAATTATAGTCATCACACTGCAAGTACTCAGTGTGCAGAGGACCTCACTGGTAGTCTTCCCCTTGACCTATAAAGCACAAAAGTGTTTAGCAAATTTAGATTGCAGTGCTAAAAAGAAACACTACAAACAACCACTTGGGCTGGCTTCATAAATATTCTAGAATCAAATTAATTCTCTTAACATTAATTGTAAGCCTTAATTAAACACCTAGAACTAAAATTAAAGCTATTTAAAGAAATAAAGAAAATTAATTTTTCCCACGGCCTGAGTGAGTCGACTATCTGGTATGCTGTTCTTTTGTTGGTAAGGAATAGCACCTGAATTTGCTTAGGTTCAGTGTACAGCTGTTGGCTGTCTCTGTCAGCAAGACTAAAGGTCCTCAGCTGATTTGATTTTTTGCAGTTTCCTTTTTATGCACAGTGATCCAGCCTTCTCTTTCAAGAAGAGGAGGTCAGGTTCTTCGAATGGCCAGTCCCAAGGCTGCTTCCCTGTGCCCTGGGTTTTTATGTGGCTCTTCTCTGAAGCCCTCTGCTTTCTAAATCCCTTCTGAATCTGGGTCTGAGAACCAAGCTATGTTGTGTAGTCCTTGCTGGATTTCTGATTGGTGCAGTAAGGAACTTTCTTCTTGATGCCAGGGACTGCAGCAGCCTTGGTATCATTTGGAGATTCACTGAACAGGCACTGAGCAGACCTCCTGTATCCCACCCTCTGCATGGTTGGGCTCTCTGGAAATCTGTGGCGGACACTCACCCCAGTTGAAACCTGGGTCACCTGTAGTGGAGAGGAAAGTGGTGTAGCACTACTGATTTTCTGGTAATGAGGGCCAGAGCCAGTTCTGAATAGAGGATGTCATCATCTTTGCTGTGAATCTTGTTCAAGCACACATAGTTTGCTAATTGAGGTGCTCCTTGAGAACTTATTTTCAGCTGACAGCATCAGTGAAAATCAGAGTCTATGTGCTTCTGGAGGGATTTTATTATATACATGTTTCCGTTTCTCCATACAAACTTACTCTGCTGCTATTTTGAAATGTGATTGTCAGCAGAGCCTTCTTCATGCAGCACATTAGAAAGCTACAATGATATGTAAATGCTTAAGTTGACATCTGTGGCTAAAGCATGGGGAACACTCCTTTTTCTAGGAAAATGTTTTCCTTTAGATAAATGAAAATCCTATTGTTTGGCTGAGGATTGACCTCACACATGGGCGAAAGGTTAAGAGACAGAAAGGCTTATCCATTTGGCATGTAGGATTCAAAGCTAGGCATATTGCCAGTAAGCTCAATCAGAGCAGAGGATGCAATTTTACATAAAGTTCATAACGGCATTTTTTAAATGAGCAGGAAGTTTTCTTTTTCTAATCAAAACCTAGATAATTTAAATATCTCTTTCTTTGGTAATATCCTGACATTGTCCATGGATAAGGGACCCCCAAAGGAAAAGCTAAGTGATAACAGCTGCCTGTGTCAGCCTGTTCCCAAAAGAGATCATCTGTCCAGCAGACGTCAGTGGGAGTCTGTCTGACAGAGGGTGTGTGCACAGAAACCAAATTGCAGGATTGGTATCTAAATAGGATTGTGATCTTTAACGTCCAATCTGTGTAATAACTTCTCTCTGTTTATTCCAGTATTTGAGATCTAACAGTTTGCCTTTGCTCAGGTCACTCAGGATTTTTCTTTTGGTGTTATATTACTGACTTTTAGAAAACCCCAACAAGCAAACAAAACCCCAAACCACCTAAAACCAGTGCTTTTCATTCTTCAAGAGTTTAGTTATAGAGGACAGCAGTGATGACAGCAGTTCTGAAGGAAACAGTTCCCAAACTGAGAGTCTGCAGCAATGTAAAGAGCAGTTGTGAGTATAAGAAGGGGTTACAACTGCAGAAATAGTTTTCTTACGGTTAATTGTATTTCAGGCAAGGCAGTAGGGTTCATAGAGCAGATGGCACAGGAAGGATTGCTCAGAGAAAGTTTAAACTTAGTAAAATCTCAAAAATCAGATTAAGAAGACAGATGGGATTCTGGATTGGAATGCTACCATTTAGGGGGTTTTTTGTCTTTTTTTCGCTTTCCTAAATTATAACCTTGATGATGCTGGAGTTTTTATATAGCTTACAATAAATTTAGTACTAGAAAACTGGGAGGGAGTTGCACTTAAGCAGCTGTTTTCATGGTAACTAGTAGTTTTGGTTTGCACTCATTTGGAAAACAAGTAGGATGTTATTGCTTAAAAGAAGACAGAGAACTGTACAAGAGAACAGATTTATACTAGATGTGCTTGAGTGTACATATTCATCAACCTTGATCTCTTTGTGGAATTTACCCCTTCATTTGCTGGTTTTATTTGCTCTTTTCACATTAACCTCCTTTTCCCATTTTGCTTTGGGATTCTTGAAGCAGAGTTGGAGGTTTGCACTATTCAAGATCTGTGAGTGGCCCATTCCTACCTGCACTTCTAGACAGGGAGACCAAAGGTGTTTTACTCAGCCAGAAAAGATTCCTTTGCCTGTGGTTTATCTTCTGGAAATGACAGTTGTCTTAAGTGGTTCTTGCTTTGGACTTGAATCTTTCCTGTAAAAATATAAAGGAAAGATGCACACTAGTGGTGCAGGCAAGTGACTCTGGCTCTGTACCTGTGCCCACCGCTGCTGTCAGCCATCAGGGAAGCACATGCCAGAGAGCTGAGGTCTGAAAGAGGCACATTCACACCACACCAGTCGGGAGCCAGGTACATCAGACAGGGCTATGGCTTAGGCCTAGCTTGTCCTGCCTGTGGCTGTCTTGTCTGGGAAAGTGAGAGAGACAGCAGCTGCCCTGGGTGAGTTCATCAGCCTGGGGTCTATCACCTCAGCCATCTCTGCTTTGCTCTTAACTGAGGAAACATCAGCACTCTTCACCTTTATGTCCTGTTCCTTCCTCCAGGACCTCACTAGCAGCACAGAACAAAGCTCCTCTACAACTTAGCAAATATTCCTGCTGTACATGCAATAGTGTGAGAATGAAGCAGGCTTGCCTTTAGCAGTTCATGTTCTCAGTGTTCATCTTTTGTAGTGCTTTCAGTTCCTTGCCTCCTTCTGCAGATGCCCTGCTTCTGAGTCCATGTGTCTTTAATTCTGTGTGAGCTCCTTGCTGTGATAGACTGCAAAACTCAAGAATAGTGCATCTGCACTGTGTGCTGAGAGTTACAACTAAAAAGTTTGCCAGTTATTTTAAATACTTTATTCCTTAGTTAAAAATAAGTCTTATAAATAGCTTCTAGTTTATTTCATCTATTATACCTAGTCTTTCGATCTAAGATCTCCCTATTAATTTGAGATCAGACTGATCTTGGGTCACATGTCCTCACTCTGTTCTCTTATTTCCCTTCTCCAGTCCTCCTGATCCTCAAGAAGTGCCTAAATATATTCTAGCAATTCTGAAACTTACTATCTCTTTTTATAGGTTGCTCTCATCACGTCACTGTTTGAGAGGATGTATTCCTCAACAATTTCTTTCCAGTTTTAAGCTTTTAATCATTCAGTTGCTGTGGAAATTACAGTGATAACGTAGGTTTAGTGTTTGTGACTTCACTGCTGCATTAGATAAGCAAAAGGAGCTGTCGCGTGGGAGAAAGCCCTGAATTAAGCAAGTTGTATGTGTTTCACGTTTGTCAGGGAAGATAACACATGAAAAGGAGCTAGGATTCTTCAGGCTGCTAGGGTTTTCTCTATCTGCTCAGGAAAAGATATGTTAAATATCAAAAAGGAGACACAAGCCCTGTGTCTGATCTAGGGACTATGTGGTTTGGAGCAGCAGTTCCAGTCTGCTGCCTTTCAGGACATCCATCTTCCATCTTGGGTGATTGCCTTTGTCACTTCTGTTTAGAAACAGGATTTTGGATACCCCTATCCTTACCAAAAGGAGAGAATGATGCAGACAGAAGCCCTTACATAGCCATGGAGTGAATGGTAAATTTCCTACTGGAGATACCCATGGCTAGCTCTCTGATTTGGGAAGAGAAAGATGGATTTATGTATACAGGAAAATTTTATCAGTTTTTTCTCTTGATCAATTTTAGTAATAGTCTCCATTCTAGAATTTTGGATGTCTATAAGGAATTAAATTGATTTGATACTTCTGTTGTTTTCTTATCCTCTTTCTTAATTAGTATTTAATATTCCAGAGCTCCTTGGCTCCTTCTTAAATGTGGTTATTTTAGAAAAGGCTAAACTTCCATGTTACTGAAATTGCTAACAGCAATGTTCAGCTTGTCCTGTTCTCTTGCTTTTTCTTTAATGCATCACCCATTATTCTTAACCTCATCTATTCTTACATTCTTTGCTAGGCAATTCAAAGTGGAAAATATTAAGAGCACAGCTATGTGGCTTTGGACCTAAGCATATTGTCCTTTTGAAAATTAAGACTTACACTGTTTTTTGTCCTCATGTTTGTAAATACATGAGTATATGTATTTTTGCTCGTTGATTAATGTGTCTGCCATTTACATGCATAAGATTTCACAAGTTGCTTGGTGGTCAAGGCAAGGTTTCTAAGGAAACTCTGTACTGAGCACCAGAGTATGTGGACACTGATTTTCAATGTACTGGACAACAGAGTATGTGGACACTGATTTTCAGTGTACATTGCTTCCTTTGACTGGTAAATGCAAAACTGGGAAGAAGTCCAGAATCTTTAATAGCTAGAATGTATTTCATGCTGATCCCATCTAAATTGGCATCTTCCGTTGCCAAGTTCTAAAGCGAGGGCTGTGATGATGATGAATTTCTCTAATGGGGTTTTTGTTCAGGGCTGCTTGATATTGGTATTTTCTGAACTGTAGGATTCAGAGAGAAGGTCCCTGCTCATAAAACAGCCCAGGATATTGATCTTTCTGGCTGAAATGCCCTAAGGACAGATGTGCTGATATTTTTGTATTAGGTCCTGACATCCTTTTAAAACTTTTGGTTGTTACAGTGTGTTTCTCTGCATACTCAGTTCTGTCATTTCAATATTGAAACTCACAATAAAGATTTTGTTAAGTTCTTTGTTTTCTTCTTGGTGTTATATCTTGCTGGCTCAGGGCTTACACCAAAATAAGTTTTTATAGTCACAAGGCATTAGTAATAGAACAGACCTGTACCACCAGTTCTGTTCTGTAGAAATCAGTGTATTGATTTTGAATATATATGAATAGGAGGTCATGCACTCTTCTCTGGACATCACATGCAGAAATGAGTCGCACATGGAGTGTGAGCATTTTGCTTGTGAGAAGCTGAAGTCTTTTGACACAAGAAGGGAATTTGCAGAATATCATCTACAACCTTAGGCAATGGAGTAAGCTGAGGTAGGGAACTTCACGCAAGAACAACACAATTTCCAAAAATTAGGATGGGAATGAGAGAAAGGAGAGAGTGGGAGAGAAAAGAGGGAGGGAGGTGTTCATTTAAGAGAAAGAGGTGATTGGAAAAGAACCCAAGTGGTACCTGGTGGAAGTAGTAGATCATTGCTGGGTCTTTTCAACACAGCATTGCATTTAAGTCATGGTTATTGCAGAAAGGTAACAGCTGCTACTTTAGAGCATGAGGCAATGGAACTATTGTAGGCACAGAAAAATAATCGTAGATACCGAAGAATGCCTTCCAGAGGGACTGTCTTGCACAAGCCACCCCATTTTATGTAACAAAAGCCTGGTGACACAATGCATGGTTTAGTCGTAGGAGTGCCCAGAGTGGACAAATATTGTACATCTGGAAACATTTAAACCAGTAATTAGTTTCTGGAAAAATGGCAAATTACTCAAGAAAAATGTAGACCATTGTGTTGGCTTCTGACTGCATATCTGCAAGACGTACGATTCTCCTGACTGCCTTAACCATTGCTTCTTTGCTTCTCGCCAGCAGTATGTGGGACAGGTGATAGTGTCAGGGCTATTCTGTCACTCTGCGTCCCACCTGCTTGTCCTGTGCTTTGAGGATATGGATGTGATCATGTGGGAATTCACCTTCGTTAGACATCACCAGGGAAGTCCTGTGCCAGTTTGGGAAATCTCTCCACCAGAGCTGAAAATCTCCAACTGTAGCACAACCTACTCCATTGCCCACATTCTTCCCAGGCTTCCATCAGCAGATTTCCTCCATTCCATTCCTACACAGAATGGCTTTGGGAAGGGGTGAGGGAGCATACCCCCTTTGCAGCCTTCCATCTCCGCACTGCTGCTGGAGAAGGCTGGCTGGAGCAGAGGCACGGCAAGGCAGAGCCCCTACAGGGAGTTGCCATGCCCTGCTCTTTGGGACTATTGCCTGCCCTGGTGATGTGCTGCCCAGCTGCTTGTGGGTCACAGGTGGAAGACAGGTGCCTCCACAGTTGAAGGTAGCTGTCAGGCAATAATTCAGGACCTGGTCTGGCTTGCGGCAGAATCTGCAGTGTCTCTAAAGAGTGACTGCCTGAGATGGAGAACTCCAGGCCAGTCATATATAAGAAGTTGTATATGGCACCAAAATATCAAAATGTGGTGTCGTTTCAGTCATTGGTGTGTCAGCATGTTCTAACTGCAGTCTCCCATAGAAGCTGTTCAGACAATAATTGCTGTGGTTGTTTGTCATTACAGAAGTAACGCTGAAGGTCCATGTAAGCGATGCCAGCACCCATCAGCCAGTAACTGAAGCCTTCATTGAGATTTTTACCAACCAGATCTCCATTGCATCTGGAACCTCAGGAGCAGATGGCACTGCCTTCCTCAAGTTTCAGTATAAGTTGGGCAATCAGCTGATAGTGACTGCTAGTAAACATTCATATGTGCCAAATTCTGCACCATGGAAACCTGTAAGATTGCCTGGTAAGAGACCTTTATTTTTGTTCTGAGGTAAGATTTTGCATCTAAAGGAAGCTACACAGTTTTGTATGATGTGTTTCAATGCTTGCGATCCTGGGTGGGAGGAGAAACATCTGCACATTTCAAAAATAGTAACGTTTCTTCCTCAGTTAAACTGCAGCATCAGGGCTGAGCAGAGATTCATTCTCCTTCTGGCGGTCCTTGATACAGTGCTACATCAGTTTTCAAACAACTGTTGGTGCTCTTACAGCTCCATAGAAAATAGAAATCTATTCCAGATCTTTTTCTTTATGGGAACTCTGTTTCCAAGAGTGTTGTTTCAGCAGCTGTGATGTACTCTTGCTTCTTTTCCAAGGTGTAACAACAACTGTTGCACTATAGGTTGCAGTGGACAAAAAAGTCCTGGTCTTTTAGTTCCTAACCATGTTGATAGAACATGTTATGTTATCCAGACGTAAGGATTTTTACTAACTTAATTAGCATGATTTTGCTTCTTCCACAGGCAAACATATACAACAATAATACTTGCATGTTAGTTTTTATCAGAATGCCTCAGAACTTTACGTTAGTTATATGAGAGGAAAAATTGAGTCATGAAGCCTATTTCTGTACTGCTAAAAAGAACAGATTGAGCGTGGCTTTTAAACCTTGAAATGTAACATCTATATGAAGATTACATCCCTAGTTTCATCTGCCTTTCCTGTAATCCTCAGCCACAATTAGGGTCCACGTAATTTGGGAATGGTCCCAGGCTTGTATTATACCCAAATTACACCTAAATAACACACACCTCAGATTTGATAATTAGCCTGGGCCAAAGTCATGCCAGGTTTTAAGTGCACTAATATGTAAATAGTATACATGTTCCCAGGGCAGTGTTGAATTCCATGCCTTGGCTCCATTTTATTTATTAATATCAACATAGCCAGGAGGACTGCGTGACTTGCTGCAAGGTCAAGTAGCAAATGTATTTTCAGAAGGGGAAAGGAACGTGAATCTCTTCAAACCCAGAATTATGCTTTAGGCATTTCAACATGCTGTTTACTTATCTGCATTCACTTGCTTCAGATAAGACTGTCTGCTTCCACATTTTCTGTACTGTATTCTGCTGTGTTTTTCAACTGCTTAGTGAAGCTACAGCGTAAAGTAAGTCAAGCTCTTTGGGGTGTAGTGAAAGAATAAGAAGCAACTGAAAAGAGTTGCAGCCAGGAGAGTTTCAAATAAGTAAAAGGCATC
Source organism: Acanthiza pusilla (assembly GCA_036630365.1). Lineage (NCBI taxonomy): Eukaryota > Metazoa > Chordata > Aves > Passeriformes > Acanthizidae > Acanthiza > Acanthiza pusilla. Next base: position 32,920,576 of record JAXCHO010000073.1, on the reverse strand, counting down.
AATTCATTACAGCAGCAAAGACTGGAAACCAGAAAGGTTGTGAAATGTCTAAAGACATCCATAACTCAATGGGACAACCCCTGCTTGGTGGAAGCAGCTGATGTCCAGAGGTCCCTTGAAGCCATAATTGTTCTGTGACTGTTTAGAAATTTCCTTGGAGTTTTCTTCTCTTAAAATAAGATGAAGTGCAGCTTTCTCAGCATACCTCATGTGCTTTTAAATGATTCAAGTATGCAATAACCTTGCCTTGTGTCTCTTATCTTTCTGTCTCTTACCCTAGGTCTTTTGAATGAGATATGTACTCTTCCATAGCCTGGTGTTTGTTTGGTTAGGTTTTTTGCTTGTTGCTTTTCTTAATTACTGATTTTGAGGGAAGGGAATGAAACTGGGGATTTTTGTTTTAGTAAGTCCTTGAAGTTTAAAGAGCAGTAATTGTATAGGTTCCACAAAATCTTTCTTTCCATGGCTGAAATGTGAGCTTAGCTCAGAAAGTCGATTCATTTCACCTCTGATCCTCCCCCACTGAAACTGGTAGATAGTTTGCTATTGATTTAATTGGGAGTAGAATCCTTTCTTTTGCTTTCTGTACCTTGAACTTACTCCTTTCTTTGATTAAAGAAACAAGAAGTTACAACTTGATACGTCCTATGTAGATTTAATAGGGTTGTTTTTTGAATTAGTCCTGAAAAGGTACATGACATAAAAGTTAAGGACCAAGATACTTAGGCTCATATTTTTTGTATTGACTAAGATGCCTATAGTCTTTAAAAAAGTTTCCAAGAACTGTTTGTATTTAAATGCCTATCATGCTTTTAACCAGCACAGTATAGAACTTCTGAAAAATGGGCAATTTGTTGTTATTTTTAAGCTGATTTCAATGATGTGAACAGGCAGCATATCTCAATCTTTATTCTGCAGTATGCAGTCTGGGCAGACCCATACAGCTGGATCCTCACTTCCCAAAAATGCCTTTTAACAGTCCTAGGAGCTGTCCCCTGCAGAGCAGATCCCCCAATCTGAGCAGTGTTCCACCCAGGACAGTGTTTTAAGCTGATGTGCCATCCTGGGCTGTGGTAAATGAACTATGGCCATATTTACCTCAAATGGGAAAATGATAACCACGAGCAGATTTGAAAGCTATAGAGTAATAATGTTTAAAATGCTGTAGCGGAACTTTGCCAAAGGATCTGGATTCTTCCTTCACAGGCAACATGCATTAGTTACAGCCTTATGCTGAAAAGCTATGCAGCCACTGAACTTGTGATATTGTTGTAGTAGCTTTGAGGAGTGAACATCAAGGGTTCTCTGTTCTTATAATTTGGCAGAAATTAACTTTTCTTATATTAACCAAAATAATTACTAGCTATTTGCCGCTTAAGCAGGAGGATTATTTATTTACATAGTGGTAAATGGTAGGAGGAAAAGATTTAAGATCTCTTTTTCCGTTAAAATATTTATCAGCAGAGCCATGACTCCACTTATTAACAGTTCATTAATTTAACATCACTTGAGTTGTTGAAGTGTTTATGATGGAAGATGTGTTCATCTGTCTGCTCTTAACTGCGCATAGATTTTTCTTTGTAAATAATTTGGAAGAAAACATTTGTGACTGGTAATCCTTATTTTAAAGGACACTTCTTTTGGAACACTGTATGGAAGGAAGAGAGGGAGTTGCTGAGACAGCACAGTTCAGACTTAGCTGGTGGGGTTGGTGTCATGGTTTAACTCCAGTCGTCAACTAAGTACCACCCATCTGCTTGCTCCCCCCCAGTCTTGGTGTGGTGGTGGGGAGAATCATAAAAATGTAAAAACTGTGGGTTGAGATAAGAACAGTTTAATAATTGAAATAAGTAAAATTTTATAATAAGAATAGAAGAGACTAACAAAAAGAGAGTGGTGAAATAAAGCAAGTAATGCACAATACAGTTGTCCAGGCCATCCCTGAGCAGCAGTTGACCCCTCCCAGACAGCTCCCCCCTCTTTATATACTGGCCATGACATTCTGTGGTATGGAATATCCCTTTGGCCAGTCTGGGTCAGCTGTCCTGACTGTGCTCCCTCCCAGCTTCTTCTGCAGCTTCTCACTGACAGAAAGGAAAACTGCAAAGTCCTTAACTTAGGGTAAGCCCTACTCAGCAACACCCGAACCATCAGTGTGTAATTGACATTATTGTCATCCTGAATCAAAAACGCTGCACTGTACCAGCAACGGAGAACAAAACAGCTGCATCCTGGCTGAAACCAGGACGGTCAGTCAAAGCAAACCATGGGATTCACTGTGGTGAAATAGTTCTAGGGGCAGAGGATGATGCTTATGGTATTCCTGGGAGAGGAGAGCTCATCTGGAATAGTTTACCTGTAAAATAAGGTAAAAACTGAGAAGGCAAAGTATAGTATTTCAGGACTTGTCTTTGGCATAGGCATTCAGGGAAATATGTGTCCAGCTCTGGATCCATGCTTCAACAAGAATGTTTAAAACTGCAGAGTTATATCAGGGGTGATTAAAAGATCGGAAAATACGGTTTACAGGGAGACACCCAGAAGTGCTTCATTTATTTTGTTGACTAGTGAGAAAGTTAATGGGGTAATTTGATCATAGTCCATCAATACCCTCATAGAGAACAGGAAACGGGTAAGAGAGAATTCTTCTGTCTAGCAGGCTTGCTAAAAAGAAGATCAAATGGCTGGAAATCTAACCTCTATAAATTTTGATGGGTAAAGAGGCGCATAGTTTAACTGCCCTCATAATTATTTATTAGAACATTGATGTTGCGGTGTGTTCTTCACCACTGGACACCTTTAAAAGAAAATTGGATTTCTTCTACAACATATTTTCAAGTTTCAGTACAGCTATGCAGTAATAATTAATTCAGAGAAGGCTGTAGTTATACAGGAATAACGCTGGATCATCACTGTCATCCCTCTGGCCTTAAAAGCTGTGTCTTTCTGTCTTTGTCATGCTGAGAAAAGATTGTGCAGAAAAGCCCAAGGGAAGTTTAGGGGTTATATATTCATTATAGTCTGGCATATATGGAAGAAGATGTTGGCATGGTTGATTGTATTGAGCTCCCCAGGGTGCCTAAATTATATTAGCTTTCTTCATACAAATTAAGTTACTGGAGTAAAGACAAATTTTGTAATTGTGTGGCCTTAGTGCTACTTGTACTAGGCTTTCTTACTTACATTGCCTAATGTGTAGATCTGTTTCACATGTAGGGCATTGCAAAGAAAATTCCCAGCTGTACTTGCAATAACGTGGTATTTAGTTTTTATTTATTTATTTTAGTGTTTATATTTATTTTTAAGACCATCTTTTAGATGGTAGTTATCAGTGTGTTTCTCCTAGTTTCTTCTCCTTTGTCCTATATTTCTCCCAAACACTAAAATTTCTGATCTTTAAAAGGAGAACATATTTCTTAAAGCAGAGACAGTGTAGTCTCCCTATTGGTACCTAGCATCTGTATGGCCTCTTGGGTTAAGTAATGTGTATTAATTTAGGGGAAATTTTAAAAATTCCAGAATATCGGAAGAGTTTATGTTCTTCTGTTGACTGGTTCTGGGAATGCCTTCCTCAGCTTGTGTTTGCTTCAGACTGGGATGAGTAATCTCCAGGTATGGAATGCTGCCCAGTTACCAAAAATTACTAGTCTGCATTAGTCTTCTCCTATCTTTGAAAGCCACACGTGGACTGCAGGCAGTCATGCTCCTTACTGTTTCCGTGGATGCGGGAGGCAGGTGGGCTCTGTGGCTAATTCCTTCCGTATTTTGGGTCTTCTGGGTCTGAAGAACTCGGCATGAAATCCTGTCCTGTTTTTCATTCTGCAAAGATGTGTGTGCACACAGACACAGCCCCCCACAAGGAGTGTCAGTACCCAGTGAGAAGGCTTCTTGCAGCAAATACCATTTATCTGTCCTCTTTCACACCACTGGTAGGATGACAGTAGTTCTGCTATATATAGCCCTTCCCTGGTGTAGGTGGTGACTCAGTAAGTACATGCTGCATTTTAAAGCAAATTATTCAGACTTATTCATCATACTTTGCCTTTCTGTATGACTTATGTAAGCATCTCAAAGTACTTAAAAGTTAAGTTTCATTTAAATCTTCCTGAGGAAAGAAGTACAGCTTTTGCATGGAAAAATAAATCTGCCAGACAGAGTTAGTGTTTCACTCCTCTTTATGTATTTCATGTCTTTCTGTGGAGCTGGGAATTGCTCCATGGTAAAGCTTGAAACCCTGCTTTCTGCTGCACTCTTCAGTGCTTTGAGCTACCATGCATGACGTGCAGGAGTCAAAGCATAGAACATTTTGTTTAGTTCAGTAATTACTCTGGCAATTTAACTGTTTGGTTCAGAAAATGCATGTGGTTTCTGTCATGTATACAATATGATTTTAATAGTTTGGGTGGCCTGCTTTTGCAAAAATGTGAAGAAAGTAAGCACTGTTGTTGTTGGATTATGTTTATAAGAATTTAAATATATCCTACTTAAACCACTTCTCTCCCACAGTGTTTTCTTCACTGAGCCTCGGCCTTCTTCCTGAACGCTCAGCTACTCTGATGGTCTATGATGATGTAGTCCAGATAGTCTCAGGATTTCAAGGTATGCTGGCTTTTGGAAGTCAGAATTGGAATTTGAGGGACATTGAACTAAAAGCCTGACAGCCCAATGCTTTCTGAAATCTGTCCTGTGAGTGAGACTGGTATTCTGTGGGGAGTTCTGAGTTCCCTGAGGAATGTTTCTCTGTGGGATTGTTTTACCAAATTAATAGCTGAATTCATCCCTAACTGCTGTGGCTAGGGAATTCAAGTTACACGGTAATAAATGAGTTTGGACTTTAGTGTGCCATTTGAGAGCTAGAGATTAAATTTCTTGCGCTATCTATTGGATGTTTTTTTCATCTAGCCTCATTTAACCATCCTTGAAGTAGACATTTTTTGGTGTTCTTAGTGTCTAAGAATTTTCTCTGGTTTTATTTTGTTTCTTGCTTCCTAGTGTGAATGACTTAGAAATTTAGGCCATAAAAAACCTGAAAATTTCTTGTATCTTCATTGTTGTATACCCTGTATAAACTTGCTTTTCCTGTGAGGCTTTCCCTTGTCAGACTGCCTTCAAACCCAAATGCTACATGTTGAAGCCCACTGTATTAGAAGAATAAAGTTTGAATAACCTTTTTGTAAGGCCAAACACAAATGTTAAAGCAACTGTAGTATCAGTCAGAGGAACAGTGTTTTCTGAACTGCACAGTGAAGAATAAAATGTTCATCTGACTTAGGGGTCAGTCCAGTTGATGTGCTGGCTGAGGTAGGTATGTTAACAAAAGAACAGGAGCATTTAAATATACCTTGAACTGGACTAAGGGGACATCCTTCCTGTGGGCACTCTTAAATAGTGTCTTGTTCACAACAAGTCTTATGCTTGCCATCATTTTAAACTCTACTGGATAGTTAATAAACAAGGGAATAGTGCCTTCAATAGTATTCCAAGATAACCTTCTTCTATCTGAGAGAATATAATACAATTATGCCTTCCTGACATATTTTTTTAGTTAGAAGCCATCCAGACATAATAGGCTTTTCATTAATGATAGCACTAGATACGACTGGAGCTGAAAATGCATTAAACAAATTAGATAGCTGGTGGAATGCTCAGAAGGAGCTGGAGAAACAGCTGCTGTACATATATTCTGCAATTTGAGAGCTGGACATTGTCTAATGGGGTAAATTAGATGGATGTGAACTGTGTTAGAACACAAGGGATTCCATTAGGCAAAACATGAAACATTGTTTACCAACAGTATTCTGCTATCGTGCTGTATTAAATACTCTTATTCTTATGCAAATGTGCTAATATTATGCAATTAACTGAAAAAGAACAGTATTTTCATGTTCCACAGCTTCCTTCAAAAAAAGGGGAGATGTTGAAGGACTAGAGGGACATTTAACAGCTGAGTGAGACTCATAAATATTTTCAGCATAATCTTCCTTCCTTCAGTGAGTTGGTCTGGTGTGCTCACAATATGTGTAAATTAGAATAACATAACTATTCTACTGGGATAGCAGAAAAAAAAAACATAAAGGAAGAAAGTAGTACCTGGAGTATTCTAAGGACTAGGATTTGAACTCAAGAGTCTTGCCCAGTAAAATCTATTTTTTGGGTCCAATCTGCATTTCTTTTCTTGGTAATTCTCTTGTGATGAAGCCTAAATGAAAGACAGCCTAGACATTGTTCCAGTATTTGAATGGAGCCTCTCTAGTCTCGATCCAAAATCCTTGTGACCTAGTTTTTCTCTGTTATTTCTCCAATTTACTTCCCAGTAACCTCGTGCTGTTTCAAAAGAACTGATCAGGAGTTACCTTATTGCAAAAATGAGAGCAAACCAGAACTCATTATACCAGGAACAGGCTGGGAACACTGGTGTTTGAAGCACCAGTGAAAGGGAAAGAAAGGCCTGTCTTGGTACACTAAGTTACCAATTGCATTTGAATAATTAATCAAGCAAGCGACATATTATGCAGTTGAGAAGTTTCTCTGAGTTGATGCAGGCAGCTCCATTTTCATGATGGCATTACAATCCACTGCTGTGCTCTGTCAGTAATTGTGAGGGATGGGGCTTGCCAACCACTGGGTCATTTAAGTTATTTAATACCAGCGCAGTGACAGGCTGAATTTCAGCGTTCAGTGAATGGAAGCTGTTTGGGGACCCTCTATCTGCCTCTGACCTATGAGCAATCAGAGCATGAACTGACGACACTTCAGATGTTACTTCACATGGATTAAACCTCAAGTGCTGTGGTGCCACATGTCACACATTCAGTGTGAGAAGAGGTGCCTTACAGGGACTCCTTGAGGTTACATCTTTAGGTAGGCACTGGCAAACTGGAGCTGACAGCATTTGAATCATGGCTCATGTGTTGACAAGAGGCTGTTTAAAGAAGATAAGATCAGTGCTCAGCAGTCTTTAACCTCATTGCACACACCATGTGGAAAGAGCTCAGATGCCCATTTTAGACTTGAATATGTTTGGGTTTTATAAGTAAAAACTGCATTTTTTAAAGTAAAAACTAGGTATTTTTTGTAATAGAAGCAATACTAATAATCCACTCCCAGTGATAAGTGATGACTTATTGAAAAATACTCTTAAGAGTCTGATCAGCACAAGATTCTACCAATTCCAATTCCTTCAATAAGTCTATCCCCAAACACGTGCCCCAAAATCCACATTGCCTCTGGTACCGGAGAACACTGAATTATCTTCTAGCAGGTGGTGAGAGAAGGCAAAAGCCTTGGTAGCTGCTTCCCTTACAAGCCTTGCTCTGGAAGCTCCCAGTCTTCTCCCCCTTGGGACTTTCCTGCCATGTGTGGGAGACCCAATGGAGGAACTGAGGGGAGAGTGAGAGTGACAGGTATTGGGGTAACATCAATATCAAGGAATTTGTTATTCTAGGGTGAATTAACTGCTCTGCACTGATTTGTTGCCTGTGTATGCACTTTCTACAGAGGAGGCTATTTCTTCACTCTCAGAGCTTTTATCTGAATTATTGTTGTGCAGGTGTTCCTGCCAGCCATAAGAAGGCTTTGTGATGCTTGTAGGATTGAAGGAATGGAGGTTGGCTTTGTGAGTCCTCCTTATCTAGTTAAAATTTGGCAGCTCATGGCTCTTACAGTGCTAAAACCCAAACACTGTTATAATAGAAAACCCATAAACTACTGTGTTACAGACTCAACCACAGTTACTTAGTTTGTAAGTTTTAATTACTTTGTATCTTTGGAAATAAAACACCAGTTCCTAGCAACGTGAATAATGCATCTTAACCAGAGATTTAGCAGAAAATCGTACGATTTTACATTGAACTGTTAGTGATCATCCTTATGCCAGTTTCTTTGTTGTGTGGGGTTTTTTTCCTGTTTGGTTACTGTGGTTATTTATACCCATGGGCTGTAGGAGCCCACTCAGAAGTGCGGTCAGAGGTTTCCAAAGTGCCTGGGCAGATCAGTCCATGACGTACAGCAAACAGTCTCGTGAGGTACAGCAAACTGTTTCAGAATTGCAGAGCACACAGGAGATAAGTCTTGCCTGAGTTTGTTGCAGTCAGTTCATTTAATCTTTTTTGTAGTTTTCTATTTACGTCTTGAAATTGGGTAAGGGAGATTTCTTCCCATTTCACATGGGTGTTGTTTAATAACTATATTAAACACTTAAGGATACTGCCAGTCTTGAGAGCGTGCTGTAAGCACTTTAAGGTTTCAGAAATTAAAAAATAAAAGCAATTTTATAGCTTTTTCTTGCAGAATTACCAAAGAAATGACAGCTAAACAACTATCAGCTCTTTGGAGGTACTTATTCCTGTACACAGACATTTTTATTGGGCAATACAGCATTTTGTTCTGTTGAGCTTTGTGTTTTCTCACAGCTAGAGCTCCTGCTGGAAAATTATGCAAAAAAAATATCAGTCTCTAGGTTAATGACACTGGCAGTTACAAAGCTTAGGAGCAAGTCAAGCTTGTTATTCTTTTTCACAGTGAAGCTACATGTAACCTAAAAGTGCTGCCAGAGACTAATGGGGGAAAAGATGCAAAATTGTTTTGAGTTGACATCTTTGAATCACATAGTCCACTGTGAATTAAGAAGAAAACTGCTTGCCTCTTGATTTTGTGCTGTGTGGGAAGTGTTCTGTGTGTATTCAAAATGAGCTCTGGAGAATACAATAGCTTTTGATTTAAAAATTAATTTGCATGTTGTGCACACGAACTTGCAGATGGAGTCTTGCTGTGTGTTGCTAAACAGTATTAATGGTGAGTATCCTTTGAAAAAGACTATTGACTTTATAAGCTGGGATTTAAATGAGACATGAAATGCCATAGTACGTGAAACAGTCTTAAATCATGTTGCAGCAAAGACCCTTCAATTAACACCTAGAGAGCTTGAAAGAAATGCTAACACTGTACAAGACAGAGGAAAAGAGACAGACCTTACATGCCAAGTAATCTGGTTCTATTTAGATGTGTTCTTTGCATGGGAAAATATTGAAAATCTTTTCACCCAGGGTTTCTCAAGTCGGTCACTTCATCCAGTGATTTCAATAGTGACCAGTCTCAGTTCTGGAATTAGTTTTCGTGGCCAGAGCTTTGCAAAATCTAAATACAGAAGTTACATCAATTAATTGAGACTACAGGTGGAATTGTCTCTTAGAAAATAATTTGAAAGGGTATAAACTACACTTATCTTGCTATTTCAGGGAAAACAAAAATTGAACCAATATGGTGAGCTGGATACTTTCCTAAGCTTTTGCATACCCTACCTCTGAACTTAGTTTTAGTTTCAGTTACTCTCATTAAAAGAGGCATGTAATGATAGTGGAGGAGAAACAACGTAGCTGGAAAAGCTTTTGACAGTAGGTGCCTCCACAATCTTGCTCTGGAATACTTGTGGAGAAATAATGGCAACTGCAAAAGAAATGTAAAAATACTGGTTTTCCATCTTTCATAATAGTCTTCTAATGTCTCTGTCCTTCTCAAGCTATTGCAATTTCTAATGAAAAAAATGTAAAAGTGCTTCCATGAATATGAACTTCCCGCCTTGGATATAAAAAAAATATTCTGCCCGCCTTGGATATAAAGTCACTTTTAATATTTTTAGGTGCACGGACTCAGCCACAAGTTCACTTTCAGAGAAGATCTGTGAAATTGCCAGAGAACACTAGCTACAGTGATTTGACAGCGTATCTGACTGCAGCCAGTTCACCCTGGGAAGTGGACAGTTTTCCTTATTTGCAGGGATTAGATGGAAATGGAACAGGTAACCCACTACTTTGGTTTTGCTCTGATTTCATATTGGTCCAGGGCTTGACTTTTGGTCATATAATTTTTTCCACTCCCCATTTCAGCAAACATTCTTTCCAATTTGGGTGACATGGTACATTCAACTGCCTTACCAATATGTTGTTCCAGTGAGCAAGAGGGCAAGGTCTGCTCTCCCTTAAATGGGGCCACTGAATAGCAAAGATGAAAACTCCTTGGCCCTGGGAGGTCAGACAAGTTGGTTACACTTTTAGTTCAGAGCTGAGTCTCCAAATATGCTGCATGTGCACATAAAAGATGGAGATTAATGTGAAGGAGCAAGAGAGAATTTAACTTGAGGATGCCATAAAACTCTTGTTCATCTCTTTCTCTAAAAATAAATGAAATGCCTACATATCAAGGATTTAATACTGTGTTGTTTCAATGGCTTTTTTTATACTTTTGGATGTAGCCAAAACGTGCAAATTCGTCTATCACCAAAGGGAAAACAATGAAAATTCATAGTAGAAACACAACCACTATTAAATTCAAAGTTGTAATGCATTTTTATGACTGCAGCTGCCTGCTAGTCTTTTTCCAGTTTTCATTCAGTCTTGAGTGAAATTATTGGTGTTTCATAGGTAAGAGAAGAATAGCAGAATTGAGAGCAAAGCCTTCAAATTCTTAAAAGGATAATGTGAAAGGGAGAATAATTTGTTTTCTGTGCCCATAGTGGGTTAGAAAGATATCAGTGGCCATGCAGTGTAGCAAGAGAGATTCAGGGTAGTGATTAGGAAAACCTTGCTATGGTGAGGAAAGTTTAACCTGTAGAATTAATTGTCTGAGGGTGTTGGACAGAGTTAGACAGTCACCTGTGAGGATTGCATAGGCATAGCTGAGCCTGCTTTGAAGCAGGCTGAATATCCCCTTGAGGTCTCTCCCTGCTGTTTCTCAGGATGCATTTACTTGTGATGTGTTGATCTGAGTGACTTTGAGTGCCAGGTCATGTGTGTAAACGGTAGCTTGCTAGCTTCCCCCTTCTTCCCTTTGTACAAATCTGCACATCTCCTTTTCTATTACAAGAAATGTGTCTGCAACCTTACTCCAGTCCTTCTGTCTGCTCCAGTGACTGCATCTCATCCTTTCTCATTCTCTCTCCCTGTCATTTTCCTATTCTCATCTTCAACCTTCAGTTTTCTCTGACTTTTCATACTCAGATATGATTAAAATCTCTTTATCTTTTTTTAAATGAAGGAATGCATTTGATCTCATTTGTCTACTTCCTCATCTCCTTCCCTTTTTATCTCTAAACCAACCGAACAAACTGTTGGCAATGTGTGTGGGATTCCTTTTTCCCAAATCTTTCCTAAGTGCTCTGCAACTTAGCTTCCCATTCTTGCATTTATTTAGTGAGCACAGGTCCTGCCAAGGCTTCAGATGCTCCCATCTCATGGGACCTGCACAACCAGGATATTGTCTTTCTCCTGGCTTACCTCCTACACCTCTATAAAACAGATTAGTGCACCCTTGGTTTTTTTAGTCTGCTGTATTCTTGCATGACAGAAACTTTCCTGCTTGAGCACGGGGACCCTGGATTTGACTTTTAGCCTTCAGGTGAAATTATGTTCTAAAAGACCAAAATCATTGGCAAAGAAATGACATTTAAGAGACTGAGAAGAACCTCATTTTCTGAATACTGTAATATTAACACAGACTACAAATGCAATGTATTTTATTATGCACCACAGTAGAAGTGAAATGTCCTCTGTTTCCAATAGAAGCCTCTCCTGATGTGGAAACATGAAACTTTAAAATCCTAAAGTTGTATTGACTTCCTTTTCTGCATCTCCAAGTGACTGGGGGAACACATTGCCAGGAAAACTTTTGAAAGCATAAAAAATTAGGTTAACACCTGCTGGAGATTTTTTAATATTTCTGTTCTCAAGAGACAAAGAATATTTACACATTTTAGAATACTAAAAAAACTTGGCATTGATTTGCATGGGAAATTTTGGAATTTGGCAGAACACTGTCTCTTCCCTCTTTCCCACCTCTCCTTCCCCACAATTAATCCTCTGTTCTTTCAGAGTTTATTTACATGTCTGTAGTGTTTTGGTGAGGTCCCTCAGTCCAGAGTGACTTTATAGTAGTTTTAACTAAAACCTATTCTCTGTGAGTTCAGCATTTTTTCACAAAATCCCAACTGGGTGTTGAATTAGTAATATGGAGCAGTGAAAATTCATTGCATGAATCAGCATGTTGTAAACATAAAAATTTGAAGATTTTCACTGTGAAGAGTGACAAGCCTGGGTAATGTTAGCTTATTGTTTCTATTAATCACCAGCTGGAGAGCAGGAGGATGGTTTCACGAAATCTTGTCCTTTTAACCCAACTAAACAAAACTCTCCATCATCTGCTTCAATGGACCAAGCTGGCTAATAACCATTACTCCTCCTGCTTTTCGTGGCTGCTTGCTTCTTTATAAAGTCTGAAGTGACAGTAAATTTTATCTGATTATTTTTAAAGCTGTTTACAGGTCACCAGATGTCAAAAATGACAAGAAATAAATGAAAGCTGACATTTATCGAAGCCCATTCCCATTTAATCTGTGTGTGTGCTTATCAGTTTTATAGGATGCGAAAGTTTCATAAGCATTGATTTTAATTTGCCATCACAACAAAAAAGAGAAACATTTTATCTTTTTAATGAGCATTAACATACCCTACAAGGTGGCAAACTGAAGAGTTATTACTTCCTGCTAGAGGTCAGTGGATTTCAGAAATTCCTTCATCTTCTAATACAAATTGTTCAGTCCAGTGCCGAGCAAAGTATTAGTGCATCTTAATTAAAAACTGTGTTTCACCATCGGAATGCTTTTTCTGGGACTGAAAGTAATTTTTACAGATATATGCTATATCAAGTCAGTAATTAAAGAAAAATACAAAATTTTCAATAATTAAAAAGATGCAAAATATAAAACATTATTTAATCCTTTATATTAGTCTAAAATCTAAAGTTACACCTTTTTTCCATTTGGAATTTGTATGCACAAGAATGTGGTCAGGATACAATACTTGGCAAGGGGAATTTATTTCTCTGATACCAGCCTGGAAACCTTAGTGGCCCAAGTCCTAGGGTCAAGCATTAATCTGACAAAAGTTACAGGTGCATGGCACAGGCAATGTATTGAATGATCAGGAATAAAGAAACAACTTTTCCTTCACCACTTCCTTCCTCAGTCTTGCTGTTTCATATTCTAAGGTGTTAAGGGGACAATATTATGCACCACTGGAGCCTATAATATACATTTACAGGTGCATGGGTAGGCTGGCAACCTTCCCCTACACCCTAGCTGAATTTTCAAAGCTTACTTGTCTGTTTTTAATCTGTTAGCTCTGTGGCAGTCCTCCATGGCCACCTTCAGAATGTGTGTTTTCTCAGTACTTTAATCCCTCTGCAAGATCAGCATCTGCCCCTCTGGTCACAGTCAGTGAAGGCAGCGTGTGTGTCCCTTGCACATCAGCTGTGTAACACTGACACCCACCTGGAAATCTGGGCAAAGTGTGCGTCAGACTAGATGTTTTCATAAATAAGACACATGAGACATTAATTCTGGTTATTTACCATTTCTTCAGTTTGCCAATCTTGCAAAATCCAAGGAATTTGAAATTTGGAGAAATTTTGTCACCTTTTTTCCCCTTTACCATTCTCCCACCTCATTTCCCGGTGATGTCTTTATTTGGTGAGCTGTTTCTCAGAGACCTGAAATTTAATACAGGCCATTCCTTGAGACTTACCCAGTGTCAGGAGAAATCATAAAGGTTCCAGTGCTTTCCCACCATTCCCTCAAGGGTACTCATCCTCCTAAGCACTGTCCCCAAGATATACAGCATGTTCCTGAGGACCTCTTGGTGTGCCACCACTGCTGGGTGGGGATATGCTCTCACAGGCAGTGTGCAGTGTAAGGCACCAGGGTTACAGTGGGGGCAGTAGCCCATCCCTGCCAGCCAGGGAACTTTCTTCCTTTCCCCAATTCACCCTCAGCAGCAAGAGCAGCTGCAGAGCCCCGGAGCCAGTGCGACAGGGGCAGCAGGGATGTGTTCTGAGCGCCTGTGGGCCTCAAGCCCCTTGCTAAACTGGAAGCTCTATCTCTTCCAGTCTGAACTACTCTTGCTATAGCTTTGAGCTCCAGATTTCCTCACTTTTAAACCTCAAGGGTTTGTTTTTTTCACCTGGGGTATTTATCATTGTCATTGATTCATTTGTTTAAATGATTGAAGAGTTATAATGTTTTTTTAAAGCATGTCGTCGTGAAGTAACATTCATTGGCATTCAGTTTAAACATAAAGAATAATTACTGTCTTACATTGATAGGGAGATAACATTGTATATCCTAATAATCCATTTAGCTTGGTTCATTTCAGTGAAAGGCCAAAGGAAATGCAACCTGGTATTCTTACATGTGTGACCAATCACCTGTGAGGTGCCACTGTTTATTTTGGTGTTTGTTAGTTAACAATATGGGCATTTGAGGCTGTAATAAAGACTTGTAAGATAATTTTTATTGCCATGATTATGGCTGTGTTACTCATATGGGTTTATTTTAAGATGAATTAAAATGAAAAAATATATGCAGGAGATATTTCCATTGTAGTTTTTTTGTCTTCACCTTTTTTCCAAAATTAAGTGAAAAACAGATCAGATACATCTTCCTTGGATTTTGTGGCTTGGGTTTGTTTTTTTTGGCAGGGGGAGGGTTGTTTGTTGGCTGGCTGGTTGGTTGGTCTGAGGTTCTTTTGTAAGGAAGGGAGGAAATTGCTGCTACCATCCCTTGAGAATTATGTTGATGCAGTACTGCAGTGTTGAACTACACAGGTATCCCTTAAATTCTGTCCATTCTGTGATCACAGTGTTCATCCACTCTCTCGTCAGGAAACAGCACCAGGTATGACCTCACCCCTGTCACTGCCGTCAGCGTCCACCTCCTCAGCAGCGATGGGACGCCTGTCCCCGTGAACGGCCCCATCTATGTAACAGTGCCTCTGCCTGCAAACAGCAACTTGAAACACAATGCACACGTTCCAGCATGGAGGTTTGACCAAAAATTTGGTAGGTAACATCTCATTGTGGCTCCCTGGATGGCTTTTGTTTTCTATCTAAAAGAAGAAACAATTGAGTTTTACTGATCAAGCAATGTATGGAATATATGCAAATATACTTGACTAGCATTGTGTGCCAATTTTAAACAAAAATTTTTTGTAAATGTTCCTTTTTTTCATTTATTAAATATTTTATTTAAAAACTTGAGAGAACTGCATTTCGCCCACAGACTGAGAAGAAGAGAGGCATATTCACTACAGCATTGAATTGGAAGTGTGTAGAAATGGAAACTTGCCTTATCTTTGCCAGCAGCCAGCTGTCTGACCTTGGGTCCCTCTCTTGGCTCAAGCTCTGTTTCCTGCCTGCCAGATAGGAAATATAGTACTGACTTCTTTTGTAAATCACTTTGAGATTTACTAATACTGTCAGGAAAGTACATGTAAATGATTTAAATAAATTTTTAAAAAGTAAGATTCATGAAACATTTTAAAATAACAGAATGACTAATTAATAAATCTCTAAAATGCACTCAGGTTTTTATATTGCAGGAAAGTGTGTGCCTTTGTGAACAGGAGTTTTCCCAGAAATACATGGTTTTGGCTCTCTTTTTTAATTTATTTTCTTTATTTTGTTGCTAGCTGGTACACTGTACTGGCCTTCTTTACAGCGTCAAAGTTTAAAGGGTGAAGGAGTGCATAAGTCTTGTTCTGGTGTTTCAGTTATTGCCCTGTACCTTCTGAAATATGTACCCAGATGGTTGTTAAGAAAAATGGAAGGTGAGAAAGGTAGATGCTGAGAGAAGAAGGAGCCAGAAATGTGGGTCTGTATGGACAATCAGTGGGGTTTGTTCTGCAAGGCAAATGTTTTGAGCCAGTTGATGATCACACCCAGAAGTAGGGGAATGAGCATAAAAGCAGTGTGTTGGAGGAAGGGAGGAAGAGAGGTGAAGGGTGAAATAATGTTTTTGTTTCCTTCCTGCCTCTGTTTGCTGAAAAAAGTGTGTTTTCAAACAGCATGCCTATGAATCTTCTGTCAGAAGTTGCCTGTATTGGAGAGTAAAGCAGTATGATTTAGTGAAGAGTAAATTTGAATATGATATAAAGTGGAATCATAGAAAAAGAGTACAATTAATGGATTTGGCTTTTCCCTTAACTGTTGAAATGACACTTTTCATGTGCTGTCCTGGCAATAAGTTTCACTACATTCTTCCTGAAACTGAATAATTCTTCTAGAAACTATTTTGTTTTCCCTTGTTAAAGAAAAGACGGGGAAGACTGAGTCACATTTACTTTCTCCACAAGAAGCAGTCCTTCCCCAGTCCTTCCTGTCAGCTGTGCTAGAGCTGCAGCCTGCTCATTGCTGGTTACTCATCACAAGTAAATGGTTCTGATTTTGATTATGGAGCTTTCTCATTTATGGCCAAATTTCCATGCCCCTGCAGTGAGGCCACAAAAGCTCTCTCTTAGTATGGAATATGGTTATTACTTTTGTATATAAAGAGCTAGTTACCCTATTGTGTGCAGTATATATTAGTATAGATCAGTATGGGTCAGTTAATTAGTGTTGCAGGCATGAGGCTCTCAGTCTTGAGACAAGTCCAGCCTTGTTTTATTCAGTTGACAAACTACTGGAGCACTTGTGTTATTGGGAGGAGAAGGCATGAGGATTGCTAAACAAAATGCAGCTTTGTGAGGCCACTTAGCTTCACAAAGCTGTGGAGAGGAAGGTATTGAAGATGATCTGCTCAGGCTCCAGCTCACACTTAGCTGAAGTAAGCATCTCTCTGTGCAACCAAGGATGTTGAACAAAGATGCATTTTAAGCCCTGACTGCAGCATGCCAATTCTAGTAGAATTTTGGTCACATCCCAACCAATTTAAATTACAGTAGCGTAATTTAATAAGTAGAGCAGCCACACTATCTTGTGCGAGCTACTTTAGCACCCTAAGGGCTGTCAAACTAGCCATATGTAGCATGAAGATGGTGGTATCCTGTCATTCCCCCTCCCTGTTGTGCTTGGACTGTGAAGGGAGATGGATGGAAAATGACTGGGATGGCTCCATAGTGGGGAAATCCTTAGCTGGCAGATAAGTTGTTGTAACCCATTTGCACTGCCACATCTGTGCTGTGTCAGGATAGGACCTCTAACCTTATTATTCTGATTTTGTCTTTCATTTCAGAGCTGCTTTTTTCAGTGCTGGTTAGGTTTCGGTCTCTCCTTAATAGAGTTTCAGTGGCTTTAATTTTCATGCTTTTATCTGAACAGTGAGTAAATGCCACAGATAGAAAACTATGGCTGTCTTACCAGGCATTAACACAGCACTTCTCTCTCGTGGATTAGCAGTACACTGGGCGCTTGTTCATGCAAGCCATTGTTCTTGTTTAGAGTCCATGTGGTTGTCATCATTACTGCATGAAATATAATTTCTGCTCTGAAAAGCAGAAATATTTGTCAGTTTTAGAGGGCATGGAGAAGTGATAGAAATACTACAGATATATTTTAATCCTTAGTATCTCATGCGTTTTGCTGAGCTCATGTTGAACTAATATGAACCCAGAGGCATCTGATTGGAAGTGCAGAGATTTTCGTATTTTCCACAAAAATGAGGCATATTTGCATCTTATGGCAGCCAAAAATAACTAATGGCTTTTTAGGATGTTTACCATAAACAATCTGTATTTTCATGACCATGCTTTCTATCCTTGAGAGAGAAGGGGGAGAAGCAGCATAGTCTGCTTAAGGCTGAGAGTGGCTCCACTGACACTGATGAAACAAGCAGCCAGAAAAAACAGGCTGACATCAAAATAAGACAATCTGCTGCATCAATTTCATACTGTTCCAAATGAGATTTTTCATTATGAAACAAACCTACTGCCTTGTGTGCACAGCAAGCAAATTAAAGCAATAATACCATTTGGAATAGCTAATAAAATTAATATCAGCTGTCGATGCCCTGGAGATGTTTTCAGGGTAAACAAATGCATGTAACCTTGTTCTTGTGTTGGTCCACCACTGTTTCCTGCAGCATTTCTTGGTGTTGGTAAGAATAAACACAGATGCATTGATGTTATGGAGACATTACATGCTAAAATGCAACTTAATCACTCTGTGCTGTGGACATACCCATGTCTTGTATTTCACACTACTGTGGGACAGTTATTTTATTTCACAGTACACATTTAGAGGTTTGAACGTACAGATACGGATTCTTATTTCTATAATCAGGGGTGTTCAGTGGGGTTTTCTGGGGTTTGGGGTTTTTTTCCCTAACAAGTGCTGTGTTGTATTTCTCAAAATGTGAGAAATACTCAGATTACTAAATACTACAGATAAACTTTATTTTCTTTATCCCTAAACAGATGGTTGGGATCAAGACTTCTTCTGTGTATACTTGCCTTGATGTCAGTAGGATTTAAAGCAGTATAATTAATCTCTCTATTCTTGGACACCAAATTTCTGTTCAAAACTTCTTTCTAGCCTTGTCCTCTTCAGTTAGAAATACCACAGATCCCAGTAGAAATGAAACTTTCTGCCTCCTGTGTCATCTCCAGCTCCCGCCAGCTGGACTGAATAACACAGCACTTGCTCAGCTGTATTCTCCTTAACTCCCATTTAAATGGTTTGTGCTTTCTGTTAAGGTGTCTGGTTTTCATTGGGTTCTGTGAGCAAACCTCTAAGTCCAGCGTTCTCCATTTTAAGTCCTCAGTTTCATTTCATGTGGTATGAAGGCATTATGTTGCACCTACACCTCTAGATGCACATCTGGAACAGCATGAAGGACGTTAAAGTATTCCAGTGTGCATAACACAAAAATTAGATTTATTAATATGATCCATCTGCTAGTTAATTAATCCCATCAAATAACTGGAAAATTTTCAACACTGTTATCAGTTGTGTGGCAAAGGACTCTGGAGCGGAAGGGTTAAACCTTCACTCTTTTGCTCCTCCTCCTTAAAATGTATTCTTTCTTGTGCACTTCGTGTGAATGAAGTTCAGAATGCTGTGTCTCTATTCTTCCTTCTCCTCAAACACTTGGTGTATATCTTCGATATGACCTTGTCTTTAAATGATTG
Organism: Acanthiza pusilla; assembly: GCA_036630365.1. Classification (NCBI taxonomy): domain Eukaryota; kingdom Metazoa; phylum Chordata; class Aves; order Passeriformes; family Acanthizidae; genus Acanthiza; species Acanthiza pusilla. The sequence goes on along the minus strand of JAXCHO010000073.1, from coordinate 32,901,626 downwards.
GCTCCTTTGCAGAGGAGCATGTTTCCCCAGTGCCTGAAATTTCAACCATGCGTTCATGTAAAGTGATGGCAGAATATGGAGAAAAGTGTCTTGGGGAGCTCTTTGTAGCTTTATAAAACACAATACTTGAAGTACTCTGCTGTTCTTGGTTGGTGCTTTCTGACTGCATTTAATGCCTTAATAGATTTCTAAATGCATTTAGAAGTCTGGTACTTGTGTTTTTCTGGGTGACGTTCTGCTGTCAGTGGTAAAATTTGTATTGATTTTTGTAGAATCAGAATTTCCAGATGTTCCTTCCTCAGCAAAATCAAGATAATGTTTTCTGTGCTCAAAAGAAGTCACGAGGATATACTTAATGTGTAAGCAGTATTGGTGCCTCCTTAAACCTGACTGCAGTTTTTTTGCTGCATTTCATAGAGGTGAAATGATGCTTATTTTTTGTTCATGGTGTTTATAGGGAGAGAGCGACAGCTACTGTCAGGCAGAAAATGTAAGCAGATTACTGTACATCTACCTGCCTAGTTCACTGTGCATTGTTTAAAAATAAGATGATTTATAAAATCTTGGATCTAAGCTTCCCATCTGGTAGCAATGATAATCCACCCAAAGGAAAGGTTGTCTTATAGTTTAAAAATAAAACATGTTTCTTTTTGTTGTGAATTTGATTAATTTCTGATTGCCACCACATTCATAACCCTGTGTGACTGACAGAAAATAATTATTGAACAGAAACATTTGCAGTCTGTCGGTCTTGTCTGTCCAGACTTGACACTGGGTGTGTGTGACCTTGGAGAGAAGGCCTGCGTTTGGACTGCAGCTGCACACAGGGCCTGGGACTTCATGCACTTCTCTGTGACTTTTAGTGGGTTTTCTATGCATGAGAAAAGAACGTGGTCAGGAAATCACATTCCTCACCCCCAAAAGTTTGAGTTCAGTATAATCAGATCTAGAACACAGGTAATCAATTAATATGGTAATTTGTTTGCAAAGGTGAAAACCGCAAAAGTTCAAGGTTAAGCTATTTCTGTAGTTTAAAAATTCCTTGACTGTTTGATTTTGGGTTCCTTTTTAATCTCAGCTGGAAAGCTTAAATTATTCTTAAAAACTAAATACACTAAGGAATACAGATTCTTAACTAACTGCTCTCAAAGAATTTAATATTTTGTGTTGCCATAGAAATGGCAGCTACCAAACCCAGCTTTTCACCATGTACAATGTCTACATAAGAGGTGCATATATAATTTCAGAGTATTAGACAGACCTCAGCATTGAAAGGAAAAGAAGCTCTTTCTCTGATGCTTCGCAGTGTAGCTGAGTTATGTTCTCACTATCATGATTCCTCTGGAGAGGATCATAGGAGACAGTTGTGCCTATTTATTAACGTGTGTTTTCAAAATGGATGTTGTGGCTTATGCATGTGAAGGTGAATGAATGGATTGTTTAATTGTTTTCCCATCTCGTGCACCATCCAAGCTGCAGTTATAGCTAAGCAGGTGAGGTACAGCTCAAGTGATGGTGGAGCTCAAGGGGACATTGAAGGAACCAGGTTGGTGCCAAAGCATAGTGATCTTTGTGCAAATAATCTACTAATATGTAGTCAAAGAAATAAAAGTGGAAACGAATCACCTGTCTTCTGGGAGCAGATTTTAATGATGTAATATCATGTCGATGGCCCTGTAGCTCCACCTACTGAAGCCAGGCAGGAGAAGGTGGGAAGAGGTGGGCATCAAAACTTCAGAAGTGGAGAAAAGACCTTTGTGCTTGTGCAATTGCCTGAGTTGAAGAGGACCTGGAGATTGGTGGGAATCCAGGCAGGAGTGGGAAGTGCCTGGAGGCGGCTGGAAGGGGCTGAGGAGGACCTGGGAGCTCTGTCCTCGACAGCCTTGTGATGGCAGGTCAAATCCCAGTGTGCCTCTGCTTCCTCTTCCAGGTTAAAAAATAGAAACTGAATATGAGTGTGATGTGAGGCTGAAGGAAGGAAAAGGCATGCCGTGTTTTGTGCATGTGCTTTTATTTATTACTTTTTCTAATAATTTTGCCAGTAACTAACTGAATATGATTAATAATGTGGTAAACAAATTCTAAAGGCAGTATCTTTCACATATGCCAGTAACTAAGGATGATGGTCCAGCAGGCATAACTAAGCTTTTCCTTTTGAAATACAATTATTAACCAGTAATTATGTATGGAAGTAATTTTCTTTAATAATTCCCTTCTGTTCTGGCATTCTGGAAGGAAATACTGAGGGGACCAAAGCAATGCAAGCAGTTGTGTGTACAACGTGCCCTGCCTTCTGCCCAGATGTAATTAAGATTATTAAGTAACGAAAACTGGTGTGTTCTTTTGTTAAACACTTGACAGGTGATTTAAGGTGGAAAATGAGAAGAGTTGGCAAAACCCACAGAGTTTCTCAGACACAAACAATAAATTGCACCCTCAGATTTCCTTGCCAAAATCTTCAAGGTATGAGAGTAAAAGCATTTCCTTTTTAGTTTATAATATATTTAGAAATAATGGTGCTGCTGCTGCTGCTGCTAGAACAGGAGCAGGATTTAGCCCTGGAAGGGTTGTGTAACAAATTCTGTAAGAGTGGAAGAATAATGATATGGGCTCGCAAAGCAGGGACATTTATTTTTTGATGTTGCCTAGCAACCCTGAAAACAAAATTGTAATATTAACTTAAATACTATGAATTTTTAAACCCATGTGTATTGGGGGAAGGCAAGGAGGAGAGTAAGCTCCGCCAATATTCAGAAAGGAATTTTCAACTTCCATTTCAGGCTTTTAGCTTTTTAGAAAATGAACAAAAGTAAAACCAAAATTTCATCCCTCTCTAGTAAAACTTCCCCTCCTGATGCAGATTAGACGTGATTTTCAGTTGGAAGAAGAAATCTGATAAGCAGCTTTCAACTGGTAGAATGAAAAGCTACAATTTATGTATGTCATAACACGCTTTAGGAAGTTATTTTCACAAACTTGCCCTTGATTAACTCTTCCTAATAACACTGCCATTTGCAGTGTCTAAATCAATTACTTCTGGAAGCACTTTTAGTATGTTTTGAATATCCTTTGCTGTCCTACACTGTCTGATAACAACCTGCCTCATTCCTTTTGACACATATATCTCTGTTTAACCGTGAATCTCTGCCTAAGCAGGGCAATCTTACGAGACATTGTAGACAGCACAAAAGAGATCCATGCTGAAAGAAAAGCACTTCTCATTAAGGAATATTTATTCAAAACATCTATGCCATTTAGCAGTATGGTTAAAAGTACCTTTCTTTTCTTTCCAAAGCTCTTTTGTCCAGGGAAGATAATCTTGTGAATAAAAATAAATTCATATAATGGGATTATGTTTAATTTGCTCTCTAATTAAATCCTCTTATTTGTCAAACCTATTGGGTGGATATAATTCATGTTGTAAATAACACAGTTTTGGTTCCCTGCTTGAGTGGAGCTGGATGATCCTATTGCCAGTTAAAAGAAACAAAATGAAAAGCAAACAGTATTTGATCAATGGAAGAATTTTCTATCAAAAGCTCACATGTAAAAGTAATTTATGGAAATAAACCACCATAGCTACCATATATTTAAACAAGCAGTATTTAGGCTTTATGACTGTCCTAGGGGGAAGCTGCTGGCTGCAGCACACTCCTCTGACAGTCATTTATCAGAACTGTTTTGGTCAGTGATGGAAAGAACACACAATCAAAGTCAGCAGAAGTCTCTGCTGCCGTGGTGATCTGGAATGCTCTGAAATGGTCAGCTTGGGACGTTAGAGCTGAAGCAAGCAGCATTAGACATCCTCCTGGAGAGCCAAGCTCTGCGTTGGGGTGCCAGCGAGCAAACTCCCCTCTCAGCCAGAACACAAGAGGGGAGGTTGTCTCCCTTCTTCTTGGCTGTAGCAAGAGTCCCATGTGTCTCTCCCTGGAGCAGATGGTGGTGTGGGGCAGTCCTGCCTCACGTAGCCCAGAGGGAAGTTTGCCATTTGCTTGAGCTAGAGCAGCGTGGGATTGTCAGCACACAGAGTCACATGTGGAAGCTGGAGGAACATACAATTCCCTGGATTTCACTATAGATCAATTTAAAATAATAGAGTTTAGCTTTAAAATATGAAAGCAGTGTCTTACTCAGAGGCATCATGTATCTGGAGTATGGAAGCAGATCCATTCATGCTGCCTGGTTCCAGCAAGCTGTCACATCAAATAGCTGATGTCTTTGGAGACAACAGGGTGTCTCTTTTCTGGGCAAACCAGCCCTACATGCAGTGACCTGGTTGTGCAGGGATAGTCTAGAATAGCTGTTCTTCAATGCCTTCTCAGCAATAGCTGTCCATCTGGGCACTCTACTTGCTCAAAGTGCCATTTTCAGCCTGATTGAGAAGTAAACCAAATTAAAGTACAAAAAGGTGTTGTTTCATGCTGAATGTGTCTTGAAATAGAGATTTAATGTGCAAACCTTTTGCTGATAAATTTACTTGTGATAACCCCCTCTTGCCCCTGTTGGCAAGATCCAAAAGTTGCCTGAGATAAATAAGCATGCTCATCAGAATCCAGGGTACTGCAAAGTATTAAGATGCTTCTCCCTTGCAGAATGTATTTCTCCTGCTGAATTCTTAAACTTCTCTGATCTTTTTGGAGACAGGTGAAGGTCAGCTTTCTTTATCTGATTGGTTTTTGAATTGTGTATCTTTAAGGTACTCTGATTTTTATACTCTTTTTCCCATGTTCTCTTAGCTTGCTTTTGAGTTCCATGTATGAAAGAGTGATGGGTAGATGCTTAATAAGCTTTTTAAGAAGAAATGAACAATAAATTTGTTAAATTACACTATTTATTCCAGAAAGTCAGTAACAGGCTGTATAATTTTGGTGAGAAAAGCGTTAAACTTCTAGGTTCTCCCCCTACTGTTAGTTTGAGCCAGGAGACAGCTCCCCTGACTTGAATCTTGGATCAGCATGTTGGCTCCACTGAGCAGTAAGAGAGGAAAAAGAGGAAGAGAAATGTAAAAATTATCTATAAGCATGAATGCCTCTATATATAGAAGTTTTCCGTGAAGCACCAGACAGTCTTTAAGAATTAATGGTGAATTGGCCCAAATCACGCACTGCTTACAAACGATACTAAGCTTGCTGTTTCTGCTCCAAAGAGGCATTGACAAGTTTTCTTTGGAACTACACAGTCTTGAACAAAAATGATCACTTCCATTACATCCAGCTTTTTTAATGGTTTGGGTTTTTTTAATAATCCTGTATTACTTGTTACTAAACAGTTATTGCAAATCAAGTATAAATATTAAGAAGAAGTGAAGCTCATTGATTTTGCTAACTTGGGCAAGGGGAAGAAGTAGATGTTACAGGATATTCAGAGATTAACAAATTAAATATTAGAACACAGCCATACAGGGGGCTAAGACCTCTCTTCCCTTCTAAATCTTCCTGCTTAGTTCCGCAGTTGTAGTCCTGACAACGCAGAAAGAATGAATGCTGCTTGCCCTTCTTCCATTTGCAGGCTACTGCACAGGATCAGATAGAAAAAAGGACAAAGTTCTCTACTCACTGCCCCAGTCTCCATTGTTGCTTACAGCAGCAAGTATGTCAGGACACAGAGGACAATTAGCTTCATTTTTAGAACAGGAAAACATCTTGTTTTCTACTCCAAGGAGGAATCTGAGGCAGGATAGGGAGTTCATTCTCAAGGCTGCACAGCAATGAACTCTTGGTCACTTAAGGCAGCATGAAATGATAGGAACACAGCCAATCACTGCCATGCAGTTGGCTTTTGCTCAATAGAAGGTCCATCATTAGTCATTACAGCAAGACATTGCATGTAGGGAGTTACAAGACCACTGCTTGTGTAATGATACTTGAAAAGCAACCAGGAAATTAGAACCAGTAAGGACTGAAATATGAGAGAGACCTGGAAATGCTCTGATGGATTTGCAGAGTACTGGGGGTATGTCAGTTCCCCCCAGTAATACTAGGTCATCTTTCAGCTATTTGATCACTAAAGAAACAATACAGACTTTGTGTTTCAGCTGTTTCCACTCAAATTTATCGTTGCTGTTGTGAAGGATGGAGTTCTTTACTTTCTTCATCCCATGATGTGGGAAGATGCTCTGTTTCATTAGTGGACTACCTCAGAGATGGTGAAAGTTTAAGAGGCAAATTTAGCACCAAAGTGTTGGATGATGAAAGTACTAAAAAAGGGCTGACAATGAGATTGTGTACTCATGGTTCACCGGAACCCACGCTTGGTGTCGTCCTGATGAAGGAACTTGGGACAGCACCATTTAAAAAGTAATTATTTTCTGTCATAATACACTAATTTGTAGGGTATGGTCAACAAAGCTGCATCACTCTTGTTTAAAGATGACCAATACTGGAGACATCTTCCATGCATTTGAAATTCTTAACTATCCATAGGAGAGAGAGGGAATTAAATTTACCCTTAGTTTACACAGACCAGCACATTATATGGAGTGTGTCCAGTGGTTAGCAAGAACGGGTGAATGAAGTGAGCAGCAGATGAAACCTGGCTGGGGTTTGTGCAGCAGACTCATTTGCTTCCCCTGCAAATCAGGATTCCTGTCGCTGCTGCAATACGAGCAATCTGAGCTGCTGCTCCTTTGGCAGGACAGCAGCAGAGCTCTGCTCGCAGCGATAAGCCTGCAGCCTCTCTGAGCTTCTCGATCGCTGCATTATGCAGAGTTTTACCGAGCAAAAGGCTTTTCGGGAGGGCTGCGTTCCGAGGCTTGCGGCACCGTGTGGGTAAGGCACGCTGGACACAAGTTCCCTCTAGTGAGGGAATCAGTAATAGCTTCTGCTCGAGGAGGCAGCTGTAGAAACAGACGTGGAAGGTAATGAACTTCACTAAATTACATATGTCTGCGTTCTGCTTGTGTATGAATTTAAAGGGCTTAGAGATGATAAGAAAAGCATGGGAAACATCACGTATGCATCGCCCAGGTCCTTCCTTTTTCTCTTAATCAGCACTTTATATTGCTGTTAAAATTTTATTTCACATCTTTTATTTCACATCATTGTGTATTTGAATAGTTGGTGCATATTCTCATCATCCAAATCTTGCAGAAAAAGAAAAATTGGTTCAAGGTTACAGAATTTTTACCAAATGGCATTTTACAGACAAGCTAAAAGCAATTTGTGACCCTAAGGGCTATTTCTTACCTTCAGGGCTATTAATATCATCTTCCCTGAAAGTCCATGGATAGAGAATCTGAAGGGTTAGTGGCCATGTTAGTGGAGAAAAAGAAATCTACTTTTTCTAGTGTTTCCAGAAGCTTCACACATAACTGTGGACAATTTCATTCTATTTTTCCTGAAAATGTTTCCCCAAGAGAGGTAAATGAGTGACTGCACCAAGGTGTTCTGCTGTAACAGTTATAGATGCCCCATATGCAAACCTGTGTACACAGATTTTGGTCCTTTTAGGACTGTCAATCAAGATTACTTATACAAATTACTTATACAAATCAAAATTACCTATACAGACTGGAAATTATACTTGGAAAACTGATAATTACATCAGTAATTCCCTTTCTGTGTTGCTCACTGGTTCAGTTTGGTTGCAAATACAGTTGACATCTGGCAGTAGTGGTCACTTAGATCTAGAAATCCTTTCAACCATGTATTTTTCTAAACCTTTCACTGTATTCAACTGGGTTTATTATTAACCTAAGATGGTTGTCTTACATGAGAAGAATCAGTAGTAGGGAGAAAATAAATACTCAGAAAAGTAATTCTTGTATGTAGAGGGTTTGCACAGATGGATAATCTAAGGAACACAGAAGAAATCATCAGGATCTTGGGTGTATTATAAAAACAACAAACACAGCCACAGGCATCTCCTCTGTGTTCTGAACTCACTGCTGAGTGTTCAAATGACTGTCATCCAAAATGTTGTCACTTAGTCCTGAATGACATCTGATGAAAAGCACCATTTCAGGAATTACAAGCAGGAGACTTATTTAAAGGAAGAGAAATCACAAGTACATGATGCAGCTTGCCTTTCAAGTGAGCATTTGAAGCTGAGTAAGGGAAATACAGCTTTCTTCCTCCTCCTGCTCAGAAATAGAGAACTGCACTACAGAAATGCAGAGGGGTTCATCCCTTCTCTGTACACAGATCAGCATCCTGGTAATGACCACCAAAACATGGGAAGAACCTCCTAAAGGAGGCCATGCCCTCTATTATGGCACCTACTGGAGGTGCCAGGCCAGGACTGCGGCTTTGGGAAATACTGCCTGGCACCAGGGGTGGCCCCTCAATGATGGCTCTCCATGTCCAGACCAGCAATTCTGTATTTCTTTCAAAGAGGATGAATAAAGGAACAGTCTACAAGCCATTGTGGGCATTTATTACATCAGAAACTAAGGTGATTCTTTTCTCCTACAGCCCCAGAATCAAGGGTCTTAATGGATTACAAAAAGGCATTCAGCTGGTTCAGTTGTAAAGGTTTTCATAACCCACCTCTTGGAATAAAATTACTCTTCAGGAAGTAGAACTGCTCTCAACTAGTGCAGATTGTCAATCGGGATTACTCAAGAGTTATGCAAACTTAAACACATTCCTTTGAAATTGTTAGTCTTACTTATTTTGAAATTACAGTTTCATAATTCTAAAAAAAACCTGGTTTGTTTCCTTTGAGAAACATGTTTTAAAAAACTCATCATCTGGTACCAAACAGTATTCCTGGGGGTGTGATACAGATTCTGAATGATTAATAGAGTTAATCAAAGTGATGGTGCAATGTAATTCTAGTCATTGGCAGTAACATTCATAAGCTTGCTTTCTGTATAAGAGAACTATTTTAAGGAAACATTTTCTTGTGTCATCTAGAAGTTGACAGCCAGGGTTTGATAGAAAGGTGGTTTGTAGAACTCATGTGTGGCCTGAGAGATGCAAAGTCTCTTGAACAACATATTTTAAGTGGGCTGCCTACATATAATAAGCTTCAGGAATATTCTTCAAAAATAGGGCAATCTAATGTGACAATAAATGTTTTCTTTTAACAGGTTTTGAAGATTTATTAGTTTTATTTAATCTTAAAAGTTTGGGGTTTGGGTTTCTGAGGAAGCCATGGGGATAACTGCTTGTGGGAGCTCTCAAATGCCAGTGACCAGAAGGCACAACTTCCCACTTCACAGCAACACACACAATCCCTGCGGCACAGGGATAGGCTTTGATACTGCTTGATTTTCCTCTTGTTTGCAGGGGAATGTGTGAATGTCTGTAACATCTTCCCACAACGTTTATATTTACAGGGACATGGCTGAAGAGTAGTTTGGGAATTGTACAACAAGAAGGAAGTCAGTTGACTTGGACTTATATTGCACCTCAGCTGGGCTACTGGGTTGCAGCTATGTCACCTACTATCCCAGGTAAGATGGAATTGGATTTTATTGATACTTGCAGCACTGAGTAATTATTTATTCATATATAATGTTTATATTTTTCAGAATGACCTCATCTGAGATGCCACTGCTTGATCAATAATGGATTATTAGAAAATAGAAATCTGAAAGTAAAGGGCTAAAATCTTTTGGGGACTGTGTGTGACAACCCTGGTGCTTAAAATATCTGTGTCATTTCAATTTGGAAATTTTTTAAATGCTCCTGCTTTGATGTATTTATGTCACAACTGCCTGTTGGAGCCATTGCTGGAAAATGAGGGGAGTCATAGGATCAATGTGTTGGTGTTCCAGCAGGTAGAAAAACAGGTGCTGTGAAGTTTATGTACAGGAACTCACAGAGCTATGGATTCACCTAAAACCAGCATTATCCTGGGTTATACATTTACTGATTGATTGATTGATTGATTGATACTTTTTTCCTTTTGCACTGAAGATGCCCATTTTGCCCTGAGTTGCACTTTGCATCATCTTGGTGACTGATTAATTTACACTGCCAGTGATAACTCAGTATAAAAGTTCTAGGAAGTGTATTAGAATGGCACTAGTACAGAGCTGACTGGTTGCCATCTGCAAACCTCTTGGCATAACTAGAAAATGGCTTTGAACTAGGCATTAATTACATGTGCTTCTGTGCCTGTGGAGATTTTTAATGCTGCAATTTGCGTTTCCTTTTTTTCTGTCTGTGGCTGTCTCAGATTTCTTGGTATTAGTTCTTCAGCCACCAATAATCTGAGATACCTCTGTGTATAAAAGAGTCAATCAATCAATCAATCAATCAATGAGAAAAAAACCCCAACCCAGAACTTCTTCATGAGGTTTTCCGGCTGAAAACATAATCCAGTAGAAATGGAAACATGCTTGCCTTGGCTGTGCAAGCTCAATAAACTACAAGTAACCAACAAAACAAGCTCTTACATGAGGACAGGTTTTAAAGTCTATTCATTAATATAATGAAGTTGTTTCATAATATGCAAGCTTTTTATTTGAGGGTCTATTAAATGATAGATATTAAATGCTGGGATATTCAGCTGATTCATTGCTGAACAGACTTAAGTAGCAGGTGCAGATCTGAATAACCTATCATATTAAATTTAATGGAATTTTACAAAATAATTGTACTTGAAGAAAAAGCAACTGCTCTAAGCCAAACATTTCCCAGTACAGCTCTGCCCCAAAAAGCAGGGAAGTTACACTAGTCATGAAATTGTGCTTGTAACTCTGAGGTTACAAGGCCTGTAACTCTTAGCAGGAGAAAACAGGAGAAAGCTTATTTGTCCTTGTGGTTTAACTTGTATTGCAGAGTTTCTACTTGTGTTTTACTTTTCCTTCCCTCTAGGGCTAGATCTGAGTTCCTAAAATTTTGCTGCGATGGGAACAACATTTTAATGAAAAATTCAAGTGATTTATCATGTCTTCTTTTTGCTTAATGTCCTGAAGCAACAGTAACAATCAATTATGTAAAGGTAGTGGTGGGACAGAATGTATAAATATTTAGATTTCCCAAATGCAATATAATTTATGTTACTTTTAATGTGTTAATATATTTTTGCATATTTTATCTCCTAATTGAATCTTTTCTATTTCTTATTTCAAAAATGGACAAAAATGAGTTTTGTATCCTTAGCAGTGGCTCTACAGACCACTCAAGATCCACAGATGATGTTTTACAAACCTTGTGACTTAGAACTTCCAAGTTGGCTGAGTTTGCGGTCCTTTACCATACATGCATGTTAATCTGCCAGCTGGTGCTGTACCTCCTTACCTGCAATGAAAATTTGGGTCTTTATTTCAAAATTATCATAAGGATTTTACAAACCAGCAGGGTCACACATGCATAATTGTGAACAGATGTTGTCCACATGTGTGCATTCCTTTGTGTGTTAGAACATTTACTAGGCATTATTTAAACCTGGAGTTACAACACTGTTTCACTAGTGGCCTGGTTTCTAAAGCTACTGAAGATCTGCTTGGCTTGGCTTTGTCTAGACTTCACATCTCCCAGTGAATCCTGTGCTGCACTGTCTGTACTGTTTAGTGGGAAGAGGCACACATGTCAAACAGCAGTTGTTGCCCACAGTGCTGCTTGGTGCATTACAGTGCTGGGAGATGCTCAGTTGGATTTTCTGCAGTGGTGAGAGCTTTGGCACACGGTGTCAGCAGTAGGGCCTGGAAGGCAGCATTCACTGATGCTTGCTCCCATTTACACTAACTGCTTCTCCACAGAATGAGCTAGTTGGACTTGCAGTCATGAAAACCAGCACATGCTTTCTCCACATCTTGCTCCTTTCCCCAGAGATGTCCGCTCAACAGGCACCAGGGCTATGAGCACCAGTGTTGCTTAGCACCCTGATAATAAGGGAAGGTGTCCTTCTCCTTGCTTGACTGTTCCTCTTCCTGTTTGCAGGTTATTACAAGTCTAAATTCTCTTTTTCTGGCCTTCCAGGTCCCGTTGTAACACACGACATTACCAGCTATCACACAATGTTTCTTTTGGCAATTTTAGGAGGGATGGCTCTCATACTTCTTGTCTTGCTGTGTCTGCTTTTGTATTATTGCAGGTAAGATTCACCATCCTGGTTATCCTGGTTACTTAGTTCATGTTGAAAATACAAGCTTTTTTGTGCTTATGATGTTAAAAACTTTTTTATTTAAACATTTTTACTTTGGGGGAGAAAAAAAGCAAGCAGGCACTTGAAAAAGAAAGAAACAGATCTAATTTCCTGTGCTCCTGGTTACATGCAGTGTATAAATCCCTGCCTTGGGTAGGATGATAGTTGAATGAATCACACACATCTGTACCTGTGTTCTCCATGTAACTTCCTATCAAACATGGGCATAGGTTCAAGATCTCTGACATTGTTCCTGTTAGGCATTTGGAAATGATCTTTCTGTTAGCCTTGTATTAAAATGAATGCTAAACTTTTAGCAGCAAGTGCCTACTAGTGAGTGATTTTATGTTTGCCTTCTCCAGACATTTACTCCAATTTGTAATTGGTACTTGAGTTATTTCCCAATTGACATTAGTTATTCTTTAATTTTATCTTTGCTGCTGGGATAAGCTTTTAATTTTTAGATTATGTAATAAAAGCTCAATTCCCCTAATACTAATCACTGCCTAAAAATCTTCTGTTAAGACACACTTGCTTCTCTTGTTTTTGTGTACAACAGTCATAAATGAATAACTTCTTTTGTTGCTGGCTTTTGTAGAAGAAAATGTTTAAGACCACGTCAGCATCATAAGAAACTGCAACTTTCGACAGCACTGGACACTTCTAAGAAGGATCAAGCAACCTCAATGTCCCATATAAATTTAATATTTTCACGTCGCGAGTCAGAATTTCCAGGTGGATTGTCCGTTGCTAGCAATGGACACGCTGAAAACTCAGGGGCAAAGGAATTAATCAGTGCTGTCCACATGGAGATGGTGTCACCTACTGGAGAAGCAGATATGCATACACCTATGCTCAAACACTCCTTCAGTACTTCCCAGGAGTTCAGCTCCCGAGAGGAACTGCTCTCTGACAAGGAGAAAGACAAGAGCAGAATTTCCTTGGATGACCTGACTCCCAGTGGGTCTCTAAGAAAAGACTACCACAAATCAGCAGATAGTTTTCCTCTAAAGACAAGAAAATCTACAGAAACAGCTGAAGGCTATGAGTCCCCTATCAAAGATGAGTATAGGAGAAGTTACAATGCTATGCTGTCTCAGCCTTTATTTGAAAAGCAAGAGAGAGAAATTCAAGTGTCTATGAACCATATTGCTACTGGAAGTAAATACAATATTCAGGAACAAATATACCCCACATCTTCAGCCCCTGAAAAAGAGCTGCTGGACTGCAGACCTACTGATTGTATGATGTCTCGTTCAGTTGATCACCTTGAAAGACCTACATCTTTCCCTCGACCAGGTCAGTTAATCTGCTGCAATTCTGTTGACCAAGTCAATGACAGCGTTTACAGAAAGGTTTTGCCTGCACTGGTCATTCCAGGTCATTACATGAAGTTGCCCGGAGAGCACCCTTTTGTTAGCCAGCCCCTGGTTGTCCCAGCTGACCAGCAGATTGATATAGAAAGACTTCAGGCTGAGCTTCCTAACCCTCATGCACGGCTTTTCCCACACCCCACCCAGCAGCTGCAGCCCCAGCAGTTGGCATCCCAAGCAATATCTCAGCAACATTTGCAAGATGCAGGTGCAGCTGAGTGGAGTCAGCAAAATGCTTCCATGTCTGAATCTATTTCCATTCCTGCCTCTCTTAATGATGCGTCCCTGGCTCAAATGAATAGCGAAGTGCAGCTTCTTACAGAAAAGGCGTTGATGGAATTGGGAGGTGGAAAGCCATTGCCTCATCCTCGAGCATGGTTTGTTTCTCTAGATGGACGCTCGAATGCTCACGTTAGACATTCATACATCGATCTCCAAAGAGCTGGTAGGAATGGCAGTAACGATGCCAGTTTGGACTCTGGTGTTGACATGAATGAACCGAAATCTGCCCGAAAGGGAAGAGGAGATCATCTGTCTGCACCACAGAGTCACCCCCCGGTGCAGGAGCACCAGCAGAGGGAGCGGAAGGTCTCGGATAGCACAGCTTACACGCAGCTGGTGTACTTGGATGATATGGACCAAAGTGGCAGCGAGTGTGGAACAGCAGTTTGCAGCCCTGAGGACAATGCTCTCCGATGCCTCCTAGAAGGCACCAGCAAGAGAAGTGGTGTGCAGCTGCCCAGCCTGCAGGAGGAAACCAGAACTGTGGATACCAAACCAGAGCCATTAACTAGTCCTGAACATGGAACATCTGTTCAAGATGATGATGATGAAGATGAAGAGGATGAGGAAGATGACCAAGGTGAAGATAAGAAGAGTCCTTGGCAGAAGCGAGAGGAAAGACCACTAATGACTTTCAATCTAAAGTGAGCTATTGTGAAAATCCACCCTTCAGTGGAGAATAAAATTGCCAAATATCCTTTCTGTGGAAGTGCTTGATATTTTTTTTCTTTTTTCTTCTTCTTTTTTTTTTTTCTTTTTTTTGTTGTGGAGAGAAAAGAGAAAAACAAACTGTGGTGAGCAACATTTGAAAGAACTTAAATGCATTACTGTGTAAATGTTAGAAAAGAATTTAAATCATTCCTCTGATTTAACAGCTGCCTCCAGTGAGATAGCTGAACAAAGAGTGTGATTGTTACTCCATATACTTGATATTGGTCATCCAGGATGTTGGAAATACTGACAAATTGTTTTGGTTGGTTTATGACCTCAATCTCCTTTTGAATGGGAGCTGGTAAAGCTTTTGTTTTGTAGGCCAATTTTATGTTGATAATGCTACTGAAAATATCTTAAAAACAGGAGTTTGACACGTGGTGTCCAAAATTGTGCATTATCTCAATGAAAGGCTATGCATTGCTGCTTTTAGTAATATTTTGCTTATACTATGCTTTTCTTAATTTTACAAGTTGGTTGTAAACATTTTATGTCCTTTATTATAAACTACTCAGCAACTTATTTTAATGTACAACTGCAGGAAACTTGAGTAGCATCCCTTAGCATTGAAGCCTTTTTATGAAACCAAACTGAACTTTGTGTCGACTAAGATTCCTCCAATTCTGGTCCCATTTTCTCAAAGTGCCTTTTTTACAGTAACAATGAACAGTCCCTTCTTTTGCTAAGTCCTTTTAATTGACCCCATTTGAGATTTTATAAACTTCTGAACTTCTACCTTTTATTTTAAGCTGCATGCCAAGAGTCCCATTTTGTGCTGAGCATTTCTCATTTCAATACAGTGTATTCTGTAGCTATCATGTATATTGTGGATTCTGTTTAGCCAGGATAGACTTAGAAGACATTTTAAAGGGCCCAGAGTAGCCAAGAAGATAGTTTCATTGACTGTATATATTGTTAGTTTCCTCTGGAATCACATGAGCTAATCATGCTCATATAAAATGGACTATCGACCGAGCAAGTGGACTGAATGTGTCTAGAAAAATTTGGGCAAAAAAAATGTACTATCCAAAAGTGCCAGAATTGCTCTTCTGTGCTTTTTCCATACAGAGCTGCTTGGTTATCCAAAAATTATAATTGAAAATAAACTGCAAAAAGTAACTTTGTGGATTTTTTTCCCTCTGTTAGTGGTTATCATATTATTTTATGTTATTTAAAAAAAAAAACTTTGGTTTCACTTTTCCTGTGCATATTTATGCTCATGTGACTTACTTTCTTTTGCAGTTCTCATGAACTTGAGTCAGTACTGAAATTTAGACCCCTTTTCATAAAAGCATCCTCTGTATCTGGATAAATGCATAATTATTTGCTTAAGTATCACTGAAGACTTTGGAAATGAAATCCTGGTATCACCAAAATTCTCTGTGGAGTCACACTTCCTGTGGGCCAGTTTTCTTCCTGGGATTCCTGTGGGTACTCACCCTTATTGCACTCTTCTCACTTTTTCATGAATTGGGTTCAAAACAGAGGAAGTACATGACTTCCACTCTTGTGGAATCCTTCATATACATTCTGTTTATCATGTTTCATTCAGTTATTTTTATGCAGATTAGTAGCAATCATGCTTACTAAAGTTAATTATTAAGTAATCTCCAAAGTGACTTAAGTGCTCTATAGTTCCTATTTAATGTTTAATAATAAGCCCCAACTCACAATGATTGCTTTATTTTCAGTAGATTTCAAGGTTTTCATCAGAAGCGGGTCTTGCAATTTCCATCTCATTGTATGTCTTACTTGGGAATCTGATCTCTAGCCAGGAATTGAATCCTGATTTCCTAGTTCCCAGGTCAATGCTCCTTTCCATCCACAAAGCCAGATCACCTTTTGGTTTGATTCATGTTTGAAAGTGGTATATGTTGTAAAAGAAATTTAAAATATTGTGGAGTGCATTGAATATTGAAATCACCATATTAGCAGTAAATTATGTTTTACTCATTGTGTGTGTGTGCCAGGTCCTTTCCTGTTCTGTTTAGGAATTTTGTACTGACCACCTGTGAACTGGTTTTGGGCTCTGGGTTACTTATTGTCAGTTTGTGCAAGGTCACTGAACAGAAAAATACTTTAAAGGAATAGTATTTATCAGATGTCAGTAAGTGCTGGTAAAACAGTGTCACATTAATCAGAATGCTGCATAAGTAAACATTCTGAGTAAAATTTCTGCATACTAGAATAATTGTGCTATTTAATTTCAAATTTTCTGTTGTCTTAAATTTGTCTTTTTTAATTACATTCTTTTTCCACATTCCTTTGCAAAGTTTCCATCATTGCTATCTTGTAAAGTGAGATTGTTGCTATTAAATTGCAGTGGTTTGTTTCTTTAATTGTGTTGGTTTTATGTTCAAAACACTTCATTTGATGGTTTGATGATTTGTGGTCCTAATACAGCAAATATATTTGAACAAACACAGTGTGAGTATGTTGCAAATCTAAAATAGCATTTTTTAATTGGTATGATAGTTTAATTTTGCAGAATATATAGTTTATGAAATGTATTTCTCTATATCCAACACACCTGGGCCATTTACTAAATGAAACTGGAACAGATTCATTAACACAGATCAGGTAACAGATTGAGATTAGAGTATGCTGTGCCTAATCTGAAAGTCCAGTGACAAGTTCCATGTTTTTATTTTCAAAAATACACTAAGGAGGATAAGTCAGTAAAAGTAAAAGACATTTTCTTGCTTGTATATTGCAGTTGCACAGTGAAGCAGGTACCAATAAAGCTTATGAAACACAGAGAACAAAGTGTAACTTGAATAGGTCTCGGCATCAGTAGCTTCAAGTCCATGTAGAAGATAACCTAGAAAAGCAGTTGTTCTCTTATTTTATGATGGCAAATATTAGTAGGGAAAAAATGCAAATGTTTGTAATGACAAAGCTTAGAAAAACAATGAAATAATGGTGGTCTTAAAAAAGTACTAGAAACAAATCTTCAAAGTTCAGGTCCATTTACAACACAGACTCTGAAATGTTAGCACTGTTGGGAGTTAATACACTCATTAAAAGTCCATTCACTCCATGGTTGTCCCCCAGCTCCCACTGTGTTCCTGCTCAAATACTTGCTTCTCAAAGCTTATTAAACTATCTGTAAAGCACCTTGACTTATTGTGATAATGACCTTTTATTTGATTAAGTGCTTTGTCAGGGTACCAGCATGCTAAACCTTCTGCAAATACAGGGACAAAAACTGGGTGCTGCCTCAGAGCATTTGCAATCTAACATGTTACACAAATTATACAAAATTGCAGTACTGATCTGAGATGAACAGATTACAAAGGAAGGCCCCACCATTTGGAAATTGCTCATGATGCTTTTCTTTGTTACAGGGAGGACTGAGTAGCTTCAGTAGAGTGAATTGAGCACTCTTGAAATACCTTGGCAATATTTTCATTTTCTGCCCTTCATTCTGTCCATGAATGCTCTAGGGGACCAATTTTATTTCACTATTCGAAACCAATATGGTTGAAATTGTTAAGAAGTCGGGTTTAGCCTATAGAACAGTAGAGGTATAAATGAGCAAGTGCTGGTTTAGATGTTTACTCTTACTCTAGGAAGGTCTGTAGTGAATCAAAAAGGTTGTGTTTTTTTCTTAACCAACAAGAATTAATCAATTCATTCAAATTAAAATTTATTATAACATAATAATCAACTATCAATAGTCTATAACTTGGGGCATGGTAGGGTCCGTGCAGTACATCCTGGGACTTTGGTCAAAGGAGAAAACTGTTTACTTTTCTAAAACATGTGCAACAGATTTTTCTGAATCAGTGCTGCCGTTTGGGTCTCTTTAGCATTTGAAATTCAAGTTGTGGTATCTGCCACCTGGTGGTGAACTGCCTCTCCAGACGCTCTGTGTGTCAAGCACAGTTTCTCATTTCAATACAAGCGCAGTTAACAACTTCAGTAACACCAGTAGGCAGCTGGCACAGGATCATCACTTGTTTCCTGGGCCTGCTGTCAGTCCAAGTGCAGAGATCCCTGTCAGCTGAGAGACCTTGCCCAGCCTCTGGGGGAGTGTTCATCTTATGACATCCCCATTCAAAATGCATTGTCACTGATGGCTCTGTATTCTGCCTCGTGAATAGCACCTTGGTTTTAGATTAAAGTAAAAACAATTTTAATGATTAATTGTTTCCAAAGTTGAGAAAAGTGGGAGCAACTCAATTACTCCTGTTCCTCTGCTTACAGACAGATAAACTGGCAGGTTCAACACTAACCTTACTCACAATGCTAACCTTACTGTTATTATGTGTGTGTGTATACACACACACACACACACACGTATGATTTATAATATATATAATACTCTGTTATATCATATGTCATTATAGGTATATATACACACTGTATTTTCATCATATCTGATATTTTAATTTCTGTGCTATAAAACAATTGGAATTAGCACTTCAGGTAAACAAATAGGCAGCCATCAAGTGCAATTTTCAGAATAGAGGAGCATTTTTTATTACATTTACTCATGTAATTCCAACTGTTAAATCGAGACCAGGTACTGTCTTCTATTTGTCAGTAATAGAAGGGTATCTAGTTCTTTTCAGCTGTAATCCTCTGGTATCCACAGGTTATTACTTTGCAAACTGTGGTGCCTCGTCTATTGTCACTTAACTGAAGTATTTCTTGGTTTATTGATGTGCTTTTCTTCCAGGAATGAACAGTGCCAGTTAGTGTGTTTGATCATTAAATAGCTGCTCTGCCTTAGAAACTTACAGCCACAGGGAAGGAAAATGTGATGACAACAGGGAGGTATAAATGAAATACTTGTTTACAGGTTATTTTTGTAGTTCTGTAGAGAAGGAGTTCATGCTCACATGACTAGAAATACAGACTCCTCAATAAACCCAGCTGAGGAATGCTCCTGCCAGTTTTATATTATAAAGGTAGGAAATGGTGCTTGATATAGTTCTGTGAGATGAGAAATCCCACTTTCAAAGGAATGGCTGGTCCTGCTGCAAGAGATGTTGGGCATCAAAGCTGAAAGAACTTATTTAAAAGGGTTCCTGTTGCAAGCACTGTTTTTTAAAGGGTTTTCATGATTTAGTGGTTGTAGGAAGTTTAAAAAACCTGGAGATGAGAGGCTATGGACCTTGGCTTCTCTCTCTCTCTCCTCTCTTCAAGGAATGCCTCTTCTATAAACCCAGCTCCCTGATTCCGCCTTCAGTTTTGTGCCATGCTGTGAGGCCACACATCAATGGGACACACAACGTGACATCCTAATATTAGACTTTTCAGTAAAGCTACTTTTAGGTGTTAGTGAGGGCAAGCTTTCTTTGTATCTATGTGATTTGCTCTAACTTGTATTTAATACCTTGCAATCCTGTATAAAATAACCCAATAAAAATGAGAGAAGCAAAACGTGATAGCCAGGTTCCCCCAATGAGAAATGTTTTTCTCTTGACAGATGGATTGCTCTTTCATTCCTTGAAATCCTTGAAAGTATATCTACATAAGTGTGTGTGTGTGCACATGCACACATGCGTGAATGCACATTCATGTGTGTGTATAAATGCATTTAATATAAAAGCTGGCTCAAATACTGGTTTCAGCATTCCAGCATCAAGCAATGGTGAATTGAAGGTCGCTCGCCCAGACTGACTGGAAGAACCGGCACGAGAGCCCATAAAGGCTTGTATTAATTAACTTCATTGTCCTTGTGGTCTGACACTGCAGGGTCAAAACCATGCTTGATGCTGACTTTCTGCTGTACCTCCAACTTCCATGAGATTTATTCACACTTGCCTTCTACCCTAGACCTGATGTACAAATTTTATGATTAAAGCTTGTCTATTATCTGTATTTTAAGTAAGTTACTCTGCAGTTGTTGCACACTTGACAGAGCCTTTTCTTTTGCACAGAGCTGTAAAATTCTGAAGGGTAAAATCTTACATTTAGATCGAAAAAAATCTGCATAGAAACTGAAGAGTTACAATAGAGTTTGATGTTCCACTGTCTTCATAGGGAAGACACTATGTCTATGAGACACCTCTTAAACCAATGTCATTCTCCATGCCATTGGTGTGCATCCTGGACCATGCTGTTAATCCGTTTCTAACCACCCAGAAGGCACATCTGTCACAGGAAGGGCTTTTTTTTGTTTGTTTGTTTGTTTTGTTTGAAACAGACAAAAAAGAAAACTCTAAAAACTTTAGTTTTGGAAAAACTACTGAAATGGTCAAGAGATGAAGAATAATTAATTTATCTCTCGCTCCCTTCATCCAGGATGAGGGAAATAAAGCATTTTGCTCTACCTACAGCCTCTATGCAAAGAGAAGGAAACAGCAGGCACATTGATGGGGGAAGTGTAAAAGGCTAGTGGGAGAACTGATTGCAGAGCTGACAGAGTAAATTGGATTGATTTGGAGATTGGATGGGCAGAAGTAATTGCTGAGTATTGGTCAGAGCTCCCGCAGCACCTTTGTCAACACCATCTTTGTCAAAAAATCTGTCACCACTAATTCTCCTTCACATACATAGTTTGAGACGGGTCTTAAAATAAAAATAGACATAAGAATGCAAAATATTTATGTATTTGTAATAATTATGTAATGTCGGTTCTGGTTATTAAATGTGTTTTTGTCTTCTGGGGCTAGAGACCCTAGGAACTGAGGAACTGAGCAGTGCAGGAACCAGTCTGAACCTGTGTTTAGGTCTTGTATCCTGCTTTCAATAATCAAAAACAGATGCTTCAGAAAACTGAAATCTCTACTAGCAATAATAGCAGGATGAACACGTCTCTGTATCACTTACACCTTTAAGCGCAAAGGTTTGTATTTATCATACACATCTTTTAATGCTCCAATATGTTTTCACTACGCATATAAATGTCTAACTCTCTTCATTGCTGTATAGCCCAAGGCCCTTGCCAGTGCAGGCACCAGCATGGAGAGGTAGATGGTTCTGTGCAAAGGTAAGATGTAAAATAGAAAAGGTAAGGTATGAGCTGCATTTTAAAATGGAATCAAAAAAGTTGGATGAGAGCGCAGCAGAAAAAGTGGGATGTTTTGAGAGTGCTTGCCCCCAGTTTGACTGCTGCAGTCAATACAGGCCATCAGCAAGTGGGCTGTGGGAGCAGGCAAGGCTGTAGCTCCCTGAGCATGGTATGCAGGGATGGGGGGGTAAAAACAGGTACAGTGGGTGAGACAAACCCTAAAGATCAGAGATGGATACAGGTGTGCAACATATGGGATCACAAGCTCGTTTCCTTCCCTAACCATTTCTACCTATGCTTGTTAACTAACAACTGTACAGAAATGTTTTGGTGCATTTCTGTTTATTTTCAGTTTCATTCTTTTACCCTTGCCTCTCATTCAAAATTGAGGAAGACAGTATTTAGGTTTTCACCATAAAGAGCAGCCAATTAAAAAATGTGAGGTAGTACTAGAAGACACTTCTATGAATCAGAGTCTAAATATATTTGTTTGCTCAATAATTTTTAATGTTAATTAGAAAAATAGGGAAAACACTAAGGTATTAGCTAATTTCCAAATTGGATCCATTTTGCTTCCAATTTGCAAGATTAAAAATGTTTACAGCAAGTTGTTTCTTATTATTACTTGCAATCCAAATCCATTTTAAATTATAAATGCCATGAATATTTCAATGTGGTTTGTAAAGGTAGGAGCAGTCCTATGACTGCATGAAAATTTCAGGTACTTTTCTTCTGCAGTGTTTAATACTCAAAACACATAGACTAATCAGATGATGCCAATTGCCTGAATGGTGGATTATATATCACCGACTCACTGGGATGTAATTAATACATGTTGCTAGGCAGGTAAACAAGCCTGGATTATGCCTGGCTGCTTGAGGGAAACAGTATCTGTGCCTGGCTGGCTTTATTCAGTGGCAGAAGAGCAAGGAGAAGCATGGAACAGCCCTGCCCATGTAGTGCAGAGTCTCACCTGATGGCTCATCCCTGTACAGTCCTGGGAGTTTAGGCTTCCCAATCCCCAGTATTTCTTACTGCCAAGCTTACATGGCTCCTCCCTCAGTAACCAGGGGTTCTTTTGAACGTGTGTTGGCCACCAAGATGCCCTAAGTATTTGAGTGTTTGTAGGGCTTCATTTTGAGTCATGGAGTTTGCTCTGGGAGTCAGCTAGGAAAAAATTAAACACAGCAATGGCAAAGTCCACTTGTGAATCTGGGACTATACTCATATAAGCATTTGAGGTGGCTCAAAGCATCTCTGAATTCTAGGCACAGGTTAATTTGGTGTAGCCATGACAGACCCATGACTGCCTCTCTTATGGAAAGCAGGGGAGAGACAGAACCTGGAAGGAGAAGCAGAATGGGGAAGGATCCAGAAAGCTGGCATTTATGGTGATGTGCTGGGTGCCCTAGACACTGCTGAGTTCTTTGGTGGCTGACAGTAGTGGGAGCAGCAGGGCAGAGCTACCTCTGAAGTAATGTATTTGCCTTTCTCTCTTCCTTTCCTCCAATTTGTTGCCATAAGCAACTGGGTATTTTGTCTACATCAGCAAACCTGGAGTCACTATTAAAGCTCTGACGAGACCTATGAAAATAACCAACCGATGAATAATTCATGACATGCTGAAATTATTTTAATTGATTTCATGATATGCCATTTAGTATTAAGTGAAGTGTATCTCCTCCAAAGGAAGTCTGTTTTCCTTTATTATTAATTTTTTTGCTTTAGTGCAAAATTACTGTGCTTTTTTCTTTTCAATCTTCATAAAATAAAAAGGCTTTTGCTTTTATCTTCTCTGTACACCTAGGAAGAGGACCTTTTTATCAATTGAAAACAGTAAGTTCACACCTTCACAAACACAGGCTCTTTACTTGGTAAGTTTAAAATTAAACATTTCTGATGACTTTTGATGGTCTGCTTAGTGTGGTGGGAGTCTGTGGGTTGTGTCTGCAGTACTGGCGTGCAGCATTTTGGGGGTTTCCTGGACATACCCACATGGAACAACATAGATCTTGGAAGCACAGATGCCCACAGGGAACCTGTTCGGGCACAGCAGATGCCATCCTTGCTGCTTGCTGTCCTAATGTCACATACTCCAATAACTCTCTATGGTTAAGCATGTGGGGTCCTGAAAGTCAGAAGTACATTTTTTCACCTTGCTGCTCTATTTTCAGAAGACAGCTATACATGTGATAGCCAGCATTTATCAAGTAGTGTAACTGTTGAGCAGTGTCTGCAGAGTGAATTTAAATGCTCTGGGAATATGTCTCGTAATTTCAGAAATGTAAAGCTACATCAGAAATCCACAGTGTAGGGCAGGTGCATAATTCTCACTTGTGTTGAAGTTCTCTACTTGTGGAATAAGCAAAAATTGCATGAATTGCAAAGCACAGTCCAGTGTTGTCATTTGACCTTGTAACAGTCAAACCTGGATACTAATCTCAGGTTATCAACTGCTTAAGGATATTCTTTCTGCATGCTACAAAGTACAGCATAGCAGCCATTCTGCAGCTATACTCTCCTTCCAGGGAGAACACCTGTTTGTGTAGCTGGCTGGGAGAAATTCATATTGTCTCTAATTGACAATGTGAACTACAAGAAGAGTCGGGATCCAGGCTTCCTGAACTCCATTTGTCTCAATGAAGTGAGGAAAATTGTGGTAAAGGACAGAAGACAGTGAAATCTACAGCTTTTCCAACACAGTGATTCAATATAGCTGTTTAGTCATTGATATAGTGCTCTTCACTTTCTCTTACACATTATTATGAGGGGGAAGAAATCATTCATAATCATTGGATTAACTTCTCTCCAGGCTATGGGACAACTGTTCACAATTGCTTTTTGTTATTGAAAACTATTGGGTATTGTGCCTTTGTTTTGACATTTCCTTTCTCTCCTGTGCAGTACAACTGACTGAAGGTTTACTCCTAAAGGTCATGGCAATCTGTAATGACATGATAGAAACAGTTTTTCCCTGAACTACAGCGATGGCTGGACATTGGGAGGTCATACTTGGCCACATGTAAATTACAGACTCCATTTTATGCATTTGAATCACAAGTTCCTGTGGCAACTCACAAGTTGTAAAGGACCAAGTACCGTGGGACAGAGAGCGATCCCAGGCTGGTGTGTGGTACACAGAGGTTCAGAGTTTGACAGCTGAAAGGACATGTAGCTTTCTTCTGCTTGGGCAGGGAGATCTTTTACTTGACATGCCACCTGCAATACATAACAGAGCAAAACATGACACCACCTTATATCGAAAAGGGGAAAAAGTGATTCAAATCACCGCCTTAAATCAAATATGGCAGAAGAAATAGCAATAGTGGGGATAAGGAGAAATTACAACTGATGCACCCTTTTCTTATGTTTTAATGTGGTGTTTGGCAGCACTGCCAAACCAAGCATTCAGAAATTCTGAATCTCATCCAGAAGCCTTTATATGACCCTGGAAATCGCAACAATTCAAATACTTAACACAAGTTGCTCTTTATTTGTTTTCCTGGATACAAATCATTATCATTCAACTCCAGGCTTTCTAGCATGGAGCTTGTAGAAAATAAAAAAGGCTTTGGGGAAACAGCAAGTGCTGTGAGTGTCCACCAGCCACCGCGCTGGGATTGCCCTGGTGGCCTCAGCAGCCTCCCAGCCGCAAATTTTGTTCATAGAGCTTCATTTTGAGTCCTGAAGTTTGCTCTGGGAGTCAGCTAGGAAAAAATTAAACACAGCAATGGCAAAGTCCATTTCTGAGTCTGGGACTATACTCATATAAGCATTTGAGGTGGCTCAAAGCATCTCTGAATTCTAGGCACAGGTTAATTTGGTGTAGCCATGACAGACCCATGACTGCCTCTGTTATGGAAAGCAGGGGAGAGACAGAACCTGGAAGGAGAAGCAGAATGGGGAAGGATCCAGAAAGCTGGCATTTATGGTGATGTGCTGGGTGCCCTAGACACTGCTGAGTTCTTTGGTGGCTGACAGTAGTGGGAGCAGCAAGGCAGAGCTACCTCTGAAGTAATGTATTTGCCTTTCTCTCTTCCTTTCCTCCAATTTGTTGCCATAAGTAACTGGGTATTTTGTCTACATCTAGCAGCAAACCTGGAGTCACTACTAAAGCTCTGAGGAGACCTATGAAAAAACTTGGGCGTCCAAGTGTTTATGGTGTGAGAAGGAAGCACGGGGAGCTGGCAGAACGCGCGCCGATGCCGCCGAGGCCCGGCGGCTGCAGGCCCGGCCACGGGACTCCGCGGGACGGACACGCCGCTCGGGGCTCCCGGGGCTGCGGGGGCAGAGCCCACGGACGGGATCCCGGGGCCCGTGGAAGACCGGGGGAGCGGCGTGGGTGTCGGCATGAGGGGGCCAATGCGGGGCCGGGCCCCGGGGCGGCACCGCCCGAGCGTGCGGGGCTGGGCAGGGCCGGGCCGGGCAGGACAGGGCGCGGAGCGCTCCCCGCACGGCCCCGCCCCGGTCCCCGCGGGGTGGCGGGAGCGGCCGGGCAGCCCCGGCGGCCGCCGCCTCCTCGTCCCCGGCTTTGGCGCGGGGAAGGACCGCAGCTAGAGGGAGCTGCTCCGGACCGCGTCTGCCCGTGCGCCCCGGTTCTTTCACAGGCTCCCCCGCCCCTCCCCTCCCTCCTTCCCCCGTGATGGCGGAGGACAGTGAGTCCGCGGCCAGCCAGCAGAGCCTGGAGCTGGATGACCAGGACACCTGCGGCATAGACGGCGACAATGAGGAGGAGACCGAGCACGCCAAGGGGTAGGGGCGCACTGGGGGAGCGGGCACGGCTCGGGGAGGCAGCCCCGTCTCCTCCGCCGCGGCAGAGGCCGTGCTGGAGGTGCCCCGGCTGGGGTCCCCCGATGCTCGGCGCGGTCCCTCGGCGGGGCGGGTGTGGCGGGCCCTCCTGCCCGCTGGCGGGCGGCCTGCGCGGCCCGGCCTGGCCCGGCCCGGCCCGGCCCGGCTCATCCGCGGCGCCTGCGCCGGGCCGCCCGCGGCCGAGCGGCCCCAGGCCGGGCCGCCTCTCGCCGCAGCGTGCGGGCGTGGGACGGCCCTGCCGCCCGGCCCCGCGCCCTTCTGCCCGTGAAGGGAGAGGCGGGAGGCCGGGCCCCGGTCCGAGGTGAGGGGGTGGTGGGGCTGGCACTTCCCCGCCGGACAGCGGCCTTGAAATCGTGCCGTAAAAGCGAGGGTAAATCCTGCCTTGTTGTTGGCGCTTGTAGGGCTTGGGGGCGTTTCTGAGTGTTTTTGGCCGTCGGGAAGCCCCCCGTAGCGGGGAGATGCCGCGGTGGTTCCGGGTGGTTCCAGCTGAGCGGCTCCCGCGGGCAGCCCCGCGCACAGCCACAGCCACCGCCCGCTCCCTCCCGGCCGGGGTCCGCTCCGGGCTTCGTCCGTGTCAGCCTGTCCTGCTGACACTCCTCCTCACCGTCACCCATTGTCCGCACGGAGATGTTACCTCCAGACCCACACGCCGTGGAGAGCGGAGCGCGTGTTTTACCGCGGCGTTAGCCGGGCAGACGCTGTTGTGTGGTTGTAGTTCCTTCGCCGCTAATCTCGCGTCTCAGATCTTCCCACGCTGAGGATCAGGCGGTGTCTCCAGTTGCCTGGGGAGCTGATGGGAGAGGCAGCCAGCATAGCTGCGGCCCCTGGCACCCGACCGGTGTAGGGCTGGTTGCACTGTGGATCCGTCCGGGCACGAGGTGCCAAGGGTCTGGCTTGCTCTGCAGGCTTTTGGGGCAGGGGAGTGGGAGGAATATGTTTCAAAAGTCGGCTTCATTTAAATTTACTTTTTTTTTCTTTTTTGAGGGGTTAGAAAACGTGATTGCAGAGAAGGCACTTTGTTGTCGCAGCTAGGAGTGGCTGGAGTAACCTAAAATAGAACTAGGTTAATCTATACAGTGCTGCACAAATATCTTCCTCGTGAATATGTGATTGATCTGCTTGAGAGCCTTTCTGTAGGTGCTTGATGTTTGAGAATGTACACTGTTTGTTATCTCTTGCCCCTAGGATTTGCTTGGCAGCAATCTTAAATGTGGCAAGGGAAATCTAAGAGACTTTGGAGAACTGCCTTGTCTAGAAGGAAGGAAAGGGAAAACTTGATGCTTGCTGCTCTGTCATTGAGTTAATGGCACACACACTAAAGTAGTTGCGTCAGAAATAATTACAGTAATATAAATCTGGGATATTAAAAGGGACAAAAAAGCATTTTATTATCTTAGGGCTTTTGTTACATTTGTTTCAGTAAATATGTCACAGTTGGTGATTTCCAAATACCTCAAAGTAAAGCCCTAAGAGCAGAGAGTTGTTGTTGTTCTTCATAGGAACTGACCTGGCATCCTAGCTGGGATTGTTTGATAGCCAGGTGATGCCTGTCTGGAATTCATTTGGACTGTACTCCTACTTCAGTTTCATCTCGTGTTTGTTTGTGAGCGTGCCCGGGCTGTAGCTGCCCTCTGCAGCGTAGCTCTGCATGTGGCTGTGCTCGGGCTGCTGTGACAGCGAGTGCGGTGTGTGAGGAGCAGCCACGGAACAAAGAATTGCACTTTGGTGTGTTCTGAATCACAGCTTGCTCCTCTACTCCAGCACGGGTCTTGCTGCACTCTGAGGGACGCCAGCTGTAGCCTGTATGGTCTTCTCCCCAAAACTCGTTTTTGTTGAATATCCCAAATGTATTTTAATGAGTATTTTTTAAAAGCTGCTTTATAAATCTTTGAATAAGAAAGTGAATGCTTTCAAGTAATATGAAGTATAGTTAAGTTAGTGGTAGATCATTCCAGTAGAAAAAGCCTCTTAAGTATTAGTATCTGCTGTATGAAATCTAATATTGACTTTTGAATTACTTTATTTTCCTGTAATCTTTGAAAAATCTTCTTTGCTGCTCTTTGTGGGCTGAAATATTCAAACGAATTCCAGCAAATGAAAGGAAAAATCTTACAGTAGAGTATGCACAGAAATCTACTCTTGATCTGGGAGATTAACCCATAGTGATAGGAGCCTAATTAATTATTCCCTGTTTTCTCCCTGTCATTGTATATTAATTCCTGAGGTAGCTTTAAAGTTTGCTTCGAGCTTTTAGATTAGGTTTTATATACTTAAGCAATTTATGAGCAGTCCAACTACTTGAGACTATGACTGTGTCAACTGACTTGCTAAATGCTGCGTGGTCTCTATTGCTGCTGGTCAGTATTTAATCTCATGCTATTTTAGCCCTCACTTTTTTAAGAGAGAGAATGTGCATTTTGTGTCAGTCTCTATTGGATTGCCATGTAAATTAAGTTACTTTCAAGATGTTTCTTGACATTTGAAAATAGGTCCATAGAATACTGCTCACAGGAAAACATGATTTTTTTTAATATATGACTTCTGTTGTTTTTTTGGGTTTTTTTGTTTTTTTTTAATTTGCAGGTTTTTATGTGCTTGAGTACTGAATGAGTGGAGCAGAAAATAACCATTTTATAGCTCTCAACTGTGTAAATGTCTTTGTCCTCTGATTCTGCTCCTGTTTTTTAGATGCAGGATTGTGTATGTTGTGTGACTCATTGCTGTTTTCCTATTCTGTAGTTTGCTCCTGCTAGATGCATTATGCTGTATTTGTTCTGTATTGTAATAAAGTGTGGTTTACAAAATATCTTTGTTAGTGTGTATATAGAAAATATGTATTTGTTGCACCTGGATCCACCCTGCTAAGCCCAGCTTTATAAGGTCTCTCAGTTCATTCTAAATAGCTCCTTATGCTCAATGCCATAAAGGCCTTCGGCACAAAACATTTAGTAAACAGATGAGAAAAAGGTATGACCTTTAAACAACTCCCCCAGCCCTCACAAATTATTTGCTTTGAATGTTTTAGTAGTATACCCCTATGATTATTGTTTAAAAATGCCAACTTTATAATTACTACTACTTTTAGATTGAAAAAAGAAACAAATATTTCTAAGGTGGTGGAAGCAGTGCTTGCTTTTAGCAGGTGAGATTTACATCTTGGAGTACAGACTTACAGACTTGGAGGGGGAGGCAGAGGTAGCATGCAGATCTTTGAGGAATACCTCTTGTGTTAGGGTTTAGGGTATTCCTGCTAGGTTTTCATGCTAAAAACCTTGGTTTTTTTGAGTATTGAAATGTATAGAAATTAAATCTTCATCCAGAGAGATTTTTTGTAATGGTACCTTATTAGCAAGTAGAATTTGAAGGGCACAGACCCTTCTGGTGAGGATGTTTCTATATTGTCTTGGAGTGGTGGTCATTTTACACAGCAATGATAAAGCCCTTTGCACCTAAACCTCCATTTTCTTTATAAACCAAGGACAGCCCTCGTATAAATAATTCTGCTTTAAAATTTTTTGAAGTCTTGCCCATATACATGAGACCTGATTTTTGTGATCAAAAAGATCTGTGTAACGTCTTCAGAAATGTAGCTTTGCAACCTCACTTACTCACAGAGAGAGAAGTACTGTGAAGGCAAGAACCCCACACAGGCCTTTGCAGTTTAAAAATAAACATCTGAAGTACATGTTTGGCTTTAAATTTGGGAAATTGCTAACTTAAAATTACCATTCCATGTAACTTAAAACAGATGTTGATATTACAAAAGGCTGTTTCTGCTAAAGCATGATTTAGTGTTCAAAACGGAAATTAAAAGAATAGTAACAATTAGTCAGTGAGAATGATATTATCAAACCAAGGGAGCCAAAACAGTTTGACCACCTGAACAGGGTAATTGTCATACCTCTCTTGATTTTGCCATCTCGGCTTTTCATGGATTTGCTCTGAACCTCATAAAGGTTCTCCACCTTTGCCACACTTCTCCCCAAATGCAGTAAGTATTCCCATTTTGCAATTAAAAAAAAACCAACCCAACCAAAACACCACCACATGCAGAGAGAAGCAAAAGGGTTTTTTTCCACATCTATGCAAAACACCAGATGTGTGTACATAAGTGGAAAGGTATGTGGGTGGGATCATGGGCTTGCATGTGTGACTTGCAGACAAAATCATAAAACTGTAGGCCTAAGTAACTATCTTGGAGTCCTATGCACAGCCTGTTTCTGGGGCAAGTTTAAGTCTTTTTGGGACAGAATGAGGTCTTTTGACCCTTCTTTTGCCTCAACTGAATTTGGATTTGGATGTCACTTTTGTGCTGGCCTCACCTTATTCATCAGACTGACAAAGTTGTCATTGTGGGTGCAGTTAAAATATCTTCGACTGTGCCTGTACATAGATATAGCTGAACCTCAGTGTATAGACTTGCCCTCCTGTCAGTAAAGTTCTCCTGGTATAAGCATGTCTCTACTAGACAGACACAGTCAAATCTTCCCCAAGTCTAATATTGAATGATTTTCTTGGTATAATCTGCTGTGTTCTGTGTGATGGGCTGGACTGGGGCAGATGTGTCGATCTGATGCATGAAAAGGTTGTGTTTCCTGACCTGCCAACTTCACATGGCATCACCCTGAGTTCTGTATCGTTTTCCTGCCTCCTGCATGGGACCTGTGCTCAGGAGTTGTGTCACTTTACAGTAGCAGAGTACTTTGGAAAAAGACTTCACACTTAAAGGTCAACTTTCAGAGAAATGGGAAACTTTTTTTCTCCCAACTTCTAAGTGTGTGATATACTTCGATGTGTAATCATGTAGGTGTATCTGACCAGACAGAGAACTCAGATCTAGCACACAAGAATGTCAGAGAAAAGATTTTAATAGGAGCCTTTGGTTTTGATCTTGTTACCTTTGTGTATCTTTTGTGCTGTCAAGTCCAGTGTAATTATTACAAGTTGAGCAACAAAGTTCCTCCCTTCCCAGCCATTCTCACTCCCAGTTTTAGAGCCTTTCAGTTCTTTTCAAGGCAGGGCATGAAAAGGACAAAAACTCCTGAGATGTTTTTTTTTGCTTCTTCCCTAATTTGCTTTGTATCTCTGATTATAACTTGGGTTGGACAAACATGTTTACTGAGTGGAAGTTTCTGTGTGCTGCGTGCTTCAAATATCTGGGTTGCAGGCGTGTCTAAATAGTAGGATGAGTAGAACGCTATTTAAATCCTCTTTTTACAGTGTGTGGACTGTAACAGTAAAAAATAAACTGACCCAAGCAGGAGACTGTGCATAAATAACTGCACAGAACGATCCCTGGATAACCTGTCAGACAAAGACACCAGTATTTGTTTTGCAACAGACAGTGAGAAAGATTTAAATCTGAAGGTCATAAACTGAGGACTGGGATTTTGGAAGATTAAAAAAAAATTAAAAATTGAGTCGTGTAGTTTTAAACACCACATATATTTTAAAACTATTTACTTCTGTCTTCCTTCTTTCGAAGCTGACGAATATACATTTCTCTATGAAACAGATACTGAATTCATGAAAGAACAAACTTAAGATTGTCCTGGTAAAACTATGGTTTGACTGAGGATAACATTAGTAAAGCTTGGCAAAGGTGATTTTTCTCCATAGCTGCCAAACTTTGTTTTTAGTACAATTGTTCATTATTTCACCAAACTAAATAAAACATTGACCCTCAGGTAATCCTAGTGAGCAAAATTCCCCTGTGGTGTATGTGACGCTGACTCCTCCTGCAAGATAAGAAGACAAGTGAGCTGCACTGGTGCCGCTTGGGGCTCGGTGCCTGCTGTGGGTGTCTGTTCAAGAGCAGTGTTTGCTGAAACTCCAAAGAGCCTGATGTTCAACACACAAGCCCTTGGGAGCCAGCTCCGGGACACAGTGGCATCATTTGTTTGCTGTATGTGAGGTATTTGAGGAAAGAAGTGTTTGTGGACAGTTGCAGAAAGTAAAAAAATACCTCATTAAATGAATCTCAGCAATGGTGAAATCACTTTCCCTAGTATTTTTTATCTCAGTTTTGCCAGATAGAGGTGGTGAAGTCCTAAGTCTTGCACATATGTGTGGGGTTTTACCATTTTGTATTTATAACCTCTTGCCAGGCCCCTGGGTCTGTTCTGCATTTAAATGCTGTACAAAATGTCAGCTTGGTATACAGGCCTTCAGATAGATTTAAATTTTATCATTTTAAATGTAGAATCAGCACTGTGCCCAGGTGGCCAAGAAAGCCAGTGGCATCCTGGCTTGTATCAGACAGCGTGTGGCCAGCAGAACCAAGACAATGATCATACCTTTGTACTTGGACTGATGAAGCCACACGTTGAATCCTGGGTTCAATCTGCTATTCAGTTTTGAGCCCTTCACTGGCTAAAGCTGGTGCTGGAGCATATCCAGAGAAGAACAGCAAAGCTGGTGAAGGGTCTGAAGGGTAAGTCCTGTAAGGAGAGGCTGAGGGAACTGGGGTTGTTTGACCGGGAGAAAAGGAGGTTCAGGGGAGACCTTACTGCTCTCTACAGCCTGAAAGGAGGTGGTAGCCGAGTGGGGGTCAGCCTATTCTCCCAGGTAACAAGTGATGGGACAGGAGAAAATGGCCTTAACTTACACCAGGTAAGATTTAGATTGGATATGATGAAAAATGTCTTCACTGTAAGTGTTGTTGAGCATTGGTAAAGGCTCCCCAGGGAAGTAGCTGAGTCACCATCCTTGGGGGTATTGAAAAGATGTGGCACTGAGGGACATGGTTTAGTGGTGGACTTAGGTTAATGATGGATTCAGTGATCTCAAGGATGTTTTCCAGCCTAGGTGCTGTGATTCAATGAAATTGTGATTCACGGTGGATCATGTAGGTGATCTGCCTGTATGCTCATTCTACAACAAAAGAGTTTCTCCCTGCATCACTTATGCAAGTCCATCTTTTGTTACTGCAGCCTTCTAATAAATACTTCAAACTCTCTTATCTCTCCAGTGTGTTTTGTCTGCTCTACTGTTGTCCACTGAGGAGCAACTTGGTCCTGTTCTAGAGGCTGTGGCATTTACAACTCTCTCTTTCTGGGAGCATAACCCAGTGTAACCTTGAGTATTAAGGACTTCTTGAGATTGATCTTTCAACGCAGACTATTCTAAAGTACAGTAACGATCTCACAAAAATCAGTCTTTGCTTAGTTCTGTTGTTTGGTTAATTGCAGGCTTTGGGCCTCCAAACTGAAGGGAGGGTGTTTCCTTGACAATATCAGCTCAGACCAAGGTATAGATACTAAGACTGGTCATCATAATCTTGAAAATGAGCATATTACAGCAAATAACATGTCCCTTGCAAATGTGTTGATCTTAATAACTTTAGTTATGTTCTGAGTTTGCTTTCATTTTTGCTTGTGAGTATGATACCTGGGGTTTTTCCCCCTCCAGGATTAAAATAAACAATTGTTTGTTGCATTGTCTTATTTCTTTTCTCACTCATGCCCCCAAACTCCGTTATCTGTCTTCAGTTCCATTATGTGCATATGGTTTTGCTGAGAGATTAGCCTCTTGAAGACTATTTGCTGTTAACTGACTCATTGTCTCCTTATTTTTGTTCTGTCTGGGAGTTGCCAACACATCCCACACTTTGCAAATTCTGATCTGATCTTGATTCTATATCTTGATTATTTGTTAAAGTAAAATCTCCTTTAAGAAGAAAGAACTTATATTGTCAAAAGTCAAAATATATCAGAATCTGCAAGTGCGATGTTTACATTGTTGTTGGGGCTTTTAATTACAGTTCACCCCATTGTGCTTACTGTTTTAAAGCACAAACATTTGGTTAGTTTTATGTGGTCTCTTACTGGGATTTCAGCAAGACTTTCATTGCTGCTTAAGTTAGGAGCAAAACTTCCTGAAAACAGAACATTTTCATCTGAATTCTTCTCAAATTCAGATGAGCCTGGTGGTTGAGCATGAAGGGGGAGAAGTATTGGGCTTCTAGTAGTTAGTAAGTTTCCAAGAAGGTTACTTTCTTCAGTTCGCACACTTTCCTGTGTTCCTCCAAACTGTTGAATTTGGTCGTTTGGTGTTTGTGCTGGATGATAGCCTGGAGAAGAGCACTGGCTCCCATATAGTGTCACAATTTGATACGAGTATGTCAAAATGCCTGGTTGTGCTGGTGTCAGAGTATAAAACAAATTAGACAGCACTTGCAGGAAGTTTTTCATCAATGCTATCAGTTTCCCCCTTCCTTTCTTTCCACTGCTTTTTTTTTTTTACATTCAAACTGCTGTTAGATTTTTTCATATCAAAATGCTGGGTTTTCCATATTTAACTTCTTTAAAATTTTAGGCTCAGTGGTATTGATTTTTCTCATTGCACATTCTTTGAATCTCTGGCAGAAGTCCTGGAGGGGATTTGGGAGCGAAGAAGAAGAAAAAGAAGCAGAAGAGAAAAAAGGAGAAACCAAATTCTGGAGGCACCAAATCAGATTCTGCATCTGACTCCCAGGAGATTAAAATTCAACAGCCTTCAAAAGTGAGAGCCTGGTTCTGTTTTAATTTGTGCTTGCTTTCTAATTTAATTTTAATTTGCGTGTCGCTTGTTGTAAAAGCGAGTTGGTAGTTCTGCCTTAGTGTGTGAAAATTAAGCAAATGGTTCCTGTCCTGAACAGACAGAAGCAAGGCAAGACCTGGTGTTTCCAGCGCTGTTGTCACCACCAGTGGTGTACTGTGAGGAAGGTAGAGGAGGAGCTGTTTTGTCTTTCTCTTCGAGCAGTTAGAACTCAGGCTAGTGACAGCCTCATTGCACAGAATCATAATCTGCAGTGGTAGTACTTTTAAATAGATTTTGTATTTGATGAATTGCCTTTAGTTTTTAGCCACCATCTAACTTGGCTTAGTGCAGTTTCGGTCACTTGTGCAGCATAAAGCTGTCCCAGCAGCAGTAGCAGCAGGAGGGAAGGTGGGCCTGCTGTGCTAACCAGAGTCTCATTGGGCAAGCAAGCAGCGTGTCATTGTACATAAAATGCAGTAGTCTCAAACATGGACATACAGCCTGAAGAAACTTTTCGCTGTCAGAGGGGCCTCCACTATAAGATTGCAAAATTACTGAGGGAACATACAGTCCTTGTGGACTTCATGATAAAATAGCATTGTCTGTGTGCTTTTGTCTGTCATGTTCTGAATGAGCAGTGAATAACGTGATGTGGTGGCTTTTTAGCGTACAGCTTTTGTCTCAAGAGAAATCTGAGTCCAAGAACTAAAGTTTGTAACACTAAGAAAGTTTATGGACCGCTGAGCCTATTGAGGTATATTTGCTTTATCAGATTAATGTGGAGAATTTTATACCGTTGTACCAATAGTAATCTTTGTCCTGTAAGGTTTGTCAAATACATTGGGGCTACCCACTAATTTTAAGGGAAAAAAGTTGTGTTCTGGCTCATTAGCATAGTGATAGGTTTTTATGTTGTCCCTTTAGATCTTCGAATGGGCACATTTGGCACAGGGGACACTTTATAATATGTAGAGAGATCTTAATTACTTAATTGCCACATATTTTGATACTGCATTTCTGTAAAACACGTGTCATGAATTGGTAATACAGGAAGACTCTTTGCAAATGATACACAAGTAATTTCACACTCTTACAACTAGTGTGAGGTAAATTTTCATGTTAATATAAAGACATAGTTAATTGCTATGATCCTGTGAGATCCTTGAATTTCTGCTGACCAAGCTTATTGTTCCATATGTTGCCTCTAACTGCATTAAAAGGAAGCTGCTTCATGTTTTTGTGTTTTCGTGGGCAAGATTTTAGTCCACCAACTTGCAGTCTTGCACACCATTTCTCTGATATGATGTGTTTTGCAAATGTGGAAGCCTATCCTTGTTCTAAGTTGTGTACTTAGAGTGGCACTATTCATGTTTATTTTACTGACACAAGAAGTTTAGTCAGTTTGTTAGCAATGTTATAAAATACTCTATTTTATTGGCATTTTAAAAAAAAGTTCTTGTATAAGTCTTTCTTTCAAGCTCTAGGCAGCTAAACCGCTTTACTCTTCTTATATGGCTTCCACTTGTCTCTAGTCAAAATTCACCAGCATTGACTGGGGGGTTATTTTGCCTTCTCTGCTGTGTGCCACGTCTGTCTTAGACAGCTATTCTGTTTTAGGTTTTTTGAAAGCATCTTATACTGCTGATCTGGATCAGTGTGGGAAACTATATTTATTTTCTCTGCTACTCAAGTAATATTTAGATTTTGTATTCCTTGTGCTATGTGAAATTTATTATAGAAAACAGGCTTTTAGAGTTTGCTTGCTTGCTCTTGGTTGAAAAGAGCATATTTCAGAGGAGAACGACTTTGTACACCTTACCTCTAAGAGAATATATGCAGGATTATCAGGTAGAACTCAGTGGGGCTCCCAAACTCGTTGAAAATGATTTTGAAAAAGGATTTTGAGGTCACATGAGTTTGTAAATGGATGTTTCAGTTTGGAGATGAGTAAAACAGAACAGTGAGTCTCCTCGGCTTCTCCCTTCATTATATGTGATAGTAGACTTTTTGAACACTGGTGTGAGCATAATCATAGCAATAAATGGTTGTTGGCATTGTATGCTGACAGTGACCTTGGGGGCACTTCACTGCCCATCTCACAAGACTTCCATCTCCTCTATTACAAGTGCCAGTGATATAGGCTGTCCACACCGACACAAAGCTTGCCATATCAGTCATTTTTGTAGTCACCAGTGGCCTATACAACCTAGTCACAGAGGAACAGATTGGAAGGGACCTCTCAAGGTTTTTGACCGACCTCCTGCCTAGAGCAGATCCAGCTAGATCAGGTCGCTCAGGCCTAGATCAGGTTGTTTGGTTTCCAAGGATGAAGACTCCACAATCTTCGTGGGCAACTTATTCCAGTGTTTGACTACAGTTTTGGTTAAAAAAATAGTAATTCCTTATATCTAAATGGATTTTGCTGGTTTGCAACTTGTCTCCTTTGTTTCTTGTCCTATTGTTGTGCTTCTCTGAAAAGAGTTGGCTCAGCTTTCTTTATACCCTCCCATTAGGCAGGAATAAGATTCCTCCTATTCCCTCAACCTTCTCTTAAGGCTGAACAAACCAGGGTCTCTCATCTTCTCCTTGTGATGTGCTTCAGCCCCCCATTTATCTTGATGGCTCTCCAGAGGACTTGCAACACTCTGGCAATGTTCTCCTTGTAATGGAGAATCCCAGACTGTCAGATGTGACCTCGGGAGTGCCAGATAAAGGGGAAGACTTCCTGGCCGGTCTTACTGGTACTACCCAGTATGCAGCTATCCTTTGCTGGCCAGCAGTGTGCTGGCACACATTCAGCCCTCTGCCCACCAGGACCTCCTAGTTCTTTCCTGCAAAGTTGCTTTCTGGCTAGTCCCATGCTGTCCTGTGCCTTTGCATGGGCTTTTTCTATCCCAGATGGAGGATTTTGCGTTTGCCTTTGTCAGACTTGATTTTCTGTTTCCAGCTTGTCCAAGTAGCTTTGAGTAGCTGCTCTGTGGTTTAGCATTTCAACCATTCTTCCCAACTAGGTATCATCTGTGCACTTGCAGAGAAAGCACTCTTTGTCAAGTCCAGATCATTAAACAGTATTGATCCCTGAGTCCTCAAAATCCTCCCCCTTGCAATCTTGAAAATGTGTGTGATGTTTCCTTTTATCCATTTTTAGGGAACTTCCACCAGTTGCTATTTCAGACTTAGGAGATGTTAGTTGCACTAACATCAGCCAGCTCCCTCAGCACTCTCACATGCATTTGGTCTGTTTTCAGGGACCTGTGCATCATTAGTTTGCTCAACAGTCCCTAAATTTCTCTCCTGCTGTGGTTAATGGGAGTCTCACAGACTGCTACCGTGCTCAGGGACGTCAAAGGCCTGAGGTTGTCAACAAACTGGGGCAAAAATAGCATTGCTTACCTCAGCCCCATTGCATGACAGGGCCGTCTTGTGCTGTGAAGAGATATTTGCCATGGTCAATTTAGTATCTGAACATTAACTTCTTACTTTACTATTATGCTAGTAAGATCTTTCTTAGGACTTTTTAAAAAAAAATATTTTCTGCTTTTTTAATGTAGAAAACATATTAGAGACTTTAAATAAATACTAAATTTAAATAAATCACAGTGTGTCAACATTTATGTATGATTTCATGACGTACTGATGAGATTTCCGAATTTATCTAGTGGCATTAGTAATTTATGTCTGTGTTATCCTGATCTAGAAATAAGGTAGGCTTTTTAGGCTGGAACAGTGTTGCTGTAAAGTGTGTAAATATGTTAATTCACAGTTACTCAATTGACAGGTGTTTAAGGCATGCTTACAGGTGAAATTTGCAATACTAAAACGTTAATTGAGATAATAAAAGTGTTTATTATAAATACTGAATGATGGGCTGCTTAAGCTCCAGGCACAGAGTTCTACTCCTTTTGTGATTGAGCGTACCAGAGGCTGATGTCCACCCAAATTAAGTTTCACCATCATTATTACATTTATTTTATGGTGATTTTTCAACACATGAATCCTGGAAAGAAAGTGTAATATGGAAATAGTAATCCATTGCTATTCAGTAAAAAGAAAAGTGTGGCTTGAAATCCCTGTGCAGAATTGCTTAAAAATTTCCAATGCATTTGAGACTATTCCTTCAGATGCATTATTGTACTGTAGTCTAGGGAAACCTGAGCACAAGCATGCTGTTGGTATGTCTCAGAACAGGACTTACCACTTGGAAAATAACAAAACAAACAGATTTTAAAAGAGAGGGGAGAAAATCCCTTTAGATTTAGTGGTCTGTTACCATTATTCCTCTGTACTTTCCTTTGCAGGAAAATTTCTCATTCCAGTTACATTTACTCAGTGATCAAAAGTGAGAGTTTAACAGCTCAGTTTAGAAACACTTAGTCTTAGGTTTATGCTTTTCAAATAACTTTTCTCTAAAGTTTTGTCGACTTTTAAGTGGAAAGTGGGGTTTTTTTATGTTTGTCTGCTTCAGTTAAACTTCTCTTTAGTTTTCAGTGTTGGCACTGTTGACATTAGCAGCAAGATGGTTAATTCCTACATATATGATGCAGAAAAGTATTACCTGCTCTAATAATGGCAGGCTAATACAAGGCAATATAACTAAGGTTAAAAAACAGATATTTGTAGCACATCAGTGTACCTTCAGGTACTACCGAACCAGAGAGAATTTAAATATTTTTTTATATTGTGTGTGTAAAGTACAATTTCAATAAACTCCATGTGTACCAATGGTACCTTTATTGTTAAATACCTAAACTGACCCCTTTTTTGTTATTTTATTGTATTTTACCATTAGAATGGGGAATATAAGAAGCATTTATTATTTCTATACATTGTCCTGCCTTAATGCTGCTGTATTTGAGTTTAAAAAGCAGATGTTTCTTGGTTAAATGCAAGTGCTACTCAAAACTAACTATTTTGTGAAGTTGCTTGCCTGTTGCCCACCTAATCTTTTTCCACCCTCCTGTCTACAAACATTGTACCTAAACTAGCCATAGTGAGAAGAGTATATGTAAGAATAGATAACAGTAAAGGAAATTAACATGTTTGTTCAACTATTCACAAAGTAAATGTACTCAATAAGCTTCCTGTTCTGTTTGTCTATGTGTGCAGAATCCAGCCATTCCAATGCAGAAGCTGCAAGACATCCAGAGAGCAATGGAGCTGCTCTCTGCATGCCAAGGCCCAGCAAAGAATATTGATGAGGCTACCAAACGTAAATACCAGTTCTGGGATACGCAACCTGTACCTAAACTTAGTAAGTTTAACTGGGTCTATGGGAAAGATATATCTTATGGTCACTAAAGAAATGTGTGCCAGCTCTGTGGCATGTTCTCTAAAATGGCTGTAAAGTTGGACTGTGTGTGGTAGGGATCCTTAGTCTTTTGTGGAGTTTATGTGGAGTTCTTGATGTTTTCTAGGGAAGTGCTTGTCTTCCCCCAAGATAATATGCAACAAGATACAGTGTTAATAAATCTCATTCTGACATAATGTCCTCTGTAAAAATGGAAAATGCTATTGAAATAGCATTCTTTTGTATATTTTAGGTCTGAACTCTTGAATAATAGAACGTGGAAGTCTTTTCCACTTTAGATGAAGTAAGAGCTCTTTAAGTAGTGACAAAGAGCAAACTTTAATTTTTTTTTTAAATTTATTTTCTTTATTTATATTCCCTTAATGGCTCTCTTGCCATAGGCTACACTGTTTTCATACAGCTTTGAGGGGATAATGGCACTTCTCTGATACACAGACTCTTTCTCTGCTGTGTTTTCGTGTCCTCCTCCACAATGTAGATTACCTTGAAGACATGCTTTCTCAGATTCTGTTCTCTTTTCTTGAGAGTGAGATGATGAGGTGATCTCTCCTTGCCTTTAAATTTTTAAAGAATTTGGCAATTTATTTTTACACTGATCTGATCCCTGATAACAAGTTGGTAAATCTTTGCTTTGTTGAAGAAGGTAGTTGCTGACTATCTTGTGTTTTCTGTGTTGCTTTCTGAATCTTCATTTTCTGCTTTTATTATCTTCAAGTTAAGCAGTTGTAAATTTCAGTGTGAACGAAACTTGGAGGCCCTGGAAGTAAAACATCCTCAGCACAGTAGCTGTCATTGTTCTGTCCTGCAGGTTTGTCTCCATTGCACTGGAGATTGGTATAGAATAAGCAGAAATAAGGTAGAGTCCAAAGCATAGGAGCACTGTGCTTGTTCTCTCTCCACAGGCAGCATTTCACATTAATCCATGGCTATAGCTTAATCCGCAGCAATCTCATTTCTTCCTGACTTTTCTTGCATAGCAAAGTCCAGAGCAGAATCCCTGGGTACAATATTTTCTCCTGGATTGAACTGACCTGCCATGGCTTTTCTCCATGCATGCTCTTTCCAAATACCTTCATAAAGTAGTGGTAGTAATTGTCACCAGCAGTCCACCCCCTAACCAAAATAAGTTGATGTGGAAATCAAAAAATGCTCTGGTCATAACCAAGCTTTTTCAGAGCTAATTCAGGTATCTGCACGGTAGTTCCAGGAGTTCAGTTCAGGCTAATCAAAGTATCTTAGAGCACTTAGACAGAGATGAGAGTCTGTCCACTGCTGGTCTAAAAAGGCCAATACAGCGGCTCAGCAAATTATTTGTTAGTGTTGTTCAGTAGAAATATGCTTCGTTGAATTTGATCAGTGAGGTTTCGTCCAACAGTGTCTATGAATTTCTTCTCAATCCCGCAGGTGTTTTTTTAAAGCTTTTCTTTATCTGCTGAATGAACAGACTGGGAAGTAATCGCTAGTTGATATGCTTTTTGTTTTTAGGTGGAAAAAAATAATCTGTCGATTCAAGAAAAAATTGTAGAGATCCTTGCATTAAATTTATTTCAGAATCCTTCTGCCTTCAAGTTAAAATTATTAGCAGTAAGTTCTTTAGTTATGCCAAGCCTGCCATGTAGTGTCAGTAATATTTGAGCTGCTGGTACTTTTCAGAGTGTGCTTAAATAAGCTAATAATTATGACCTTCCAAACTGGATGGCAGTCCCTAACTATTTGTCAGGATTGCACATCATTTGGAAAAATTCCTATTCAAAGGAACATTTGACTGTCTAGTTTGGCGATAGTGGTGATATGGTTGAGTGTTTATGGGTAAGAGTCAGGGGGAGGGCCAACAGGGCAGATACCATAGTGTGACTCAGTTCTAGACCTCCCAGCCAGGATGAAGAGGCAGATGAAATATTCTTTAAACATTTGGCAGAAGTCTCACAATCACTAGCCCTTACTCTCATGGGGACTTCAACATACCAGGTGTCTACTGGAAATACAGTACAGCTGAGGGGAGGCAATTTAGGAGGTTCCTGAAGTGTGTGGAAGAGAACTTCCTGACAGTTGGTGAGGGAGCCACTAGAGAAGGTGCCCTGCTGGACCTGTTGTTCATGAAAAGTGAGGACCTGAAAACTATGTCCTCGTTGGAGGCTGTCTTGGGCCCACTGATCATGAAATTATAGAATTTTTGATTCTCAGAGGAGCGAGGAGGGGGTCAGCAGAACTGCCACCTTGGACTTCTGGAGGGATGACTTTGATCTGTTTAGGAGATTGCTTGATGCAGCCCCCTGGGAGACACTCCTGAAGGGCAGAGATGTCCAGGAAGGCTACAAGTGCTTTCAGAAAGAAAGATGCAGGAATAGGCTGTCCCCATGTGCCAAAGGACAAGCTGATGGGGGAGGAAGACCAGGCTGGCAGAACTTCGGCGTGAACTCCTGTTAATGAGTGGTTTGGGCCACCTAAAGAATGACCATCAAAGATAATGGCAACAAGCAGGTTTTAATAGAAGTTTGTGGAAGTGCAACTTAACAGAGTTTTGTGTCAAAGTTCACTCTATTACTTACTACATAGACGAAGCACACATGGCAAAGTGGAATTAGCAGCAATTTAGAATTATTTACATGGAAACTGGGGTTGCAGAAGAGTCAGGGTGCCAAGGATACGGATGCAAAAAGATAAAGGTGCAAAAGAGTTTAGCAGTCCTTAATCATTAATTCAACATTTATGAAGTGATTCAATAGGATTTACTACAATTATAACAGTGACAATTATAGATTCTAGATAACAGCATTCCTGCTATACTGAACTCACATGTATGTACTCAGGCACAGAGATGTTTACACGCTTGTGTGTCCAAAGGTGCTTGTTA
Organism: Acanthiza pusilla; assembly: GCA_036630365.1. Taxonomy (NCBI): domain Eukaryota; kingdom Metazoa; phylum Chordata; class Aves; order Passeriformes; family Acanthizidae; genus Acanthiza; species Acanthiza pusilla. Next base: position 32,858,766 of record JAXCHO010000073.1, on the reverse strand, counting down.
AAAACTCCCCTTGAGTTCAGTGACATACATCAAGTCCCTTGCATTTCTCAGCAGGCAAGGATTGAGCCTTGAGGAGTGAAGGGTGTCATTGTAGGCCTCATCCTCAGCAAGTCTTCAGAATACCACAGACTTGTAGGTTTGCAAGCTCTGAGAGACATCCCTCTCAGAGGGAGGAGCTAGTGCAGCCCTCTAGAGTCCAGGGCACTGTAAAGGGCCTCACATAGGACTGCTTTTCATAGGATTGAAAGATGATTGGCTTTAGTCATCAGTAAGTTTCCATCCTGGCCATAACCCACATTGCTAACTGCTTTTTGAAAAAAAAAAAAAAAGCCAAAAAACCTCATTCAGTAACAATGGTACCATTTCACTTGAACTACAGTTCAGGTAAGTGGTGTTCCAAGGCTGTCAGAGAATAGCTGATTATTAGGGAATAACTGATTATCCTTTGTTCCCCACCTTGTTCAGGCAAATTATGATCCTGATACAGTCAGTGTCACTCCCACCTTTACTGTGCAGGAGCTCCCCTTACAGTCAAGGGAGATTTCATCGCCCAGCTGGTTTGGTCAAGGCTTATCAGGAACTCGTGAGATGGTAGAGCAGCCCAAGGATGGATTGGGAGATGAGAGGAGTTCAGGAAAGAAAATGAGAGTTTATGGCTATCGAAGGAGAGGCAGGCAACTCATGAGGAGTACAAGGATGCTGAGGTTATGTAGGGAAGAAATCAGAAGGTCCAAAGTCCTTATGATGTAATCTGGTTACTGACATAGAGGACAGTGCTACAAGAAAGACATCGAGGTGCTGGAGTGAGTCCAGAGAAGGGCAGCAAATCTGGTGAAGGGTCTGGAACACAAGTCTGATGAGGAGTGTCTGAGGGAGCTGGGAGTTTTAAGCCTGCAGAAAAGGAGGCTCAGGAGAGGGAGACCTTACCACTCTCTACAGCTACCTGAAAGGAGTTTGCAGCCAGATGGTATTCAGCCTCTTCTCACAGCTAACAAGCAATAGGACAAGGGGAAATGGCCTCAGGTTGTGCCAGGGGAGATTTAGATGGGATGTTAGGGAAAATCTGTTCACTGAAGGATGGTCAAGAATTGGAAGAGGCTCACCAGGGAAGCAGTGGAGTCACCATCCCTGGAGGTATTGAAAAGATACATAGATATGATGCTTAGGAACATGGTTTAGTGGTGGGCTTGGCAGTGTAAGGTTAGCGATCTTAAAAGTCTTTTCCAACCTAAATGATTCTGTGATTTAGTAGGTGCTGCTCCTTAGGAGAGGAATAGCTGCAGTTTATAAGTGTATACTGAGGAGTGGAGCTGTAAATTAAGGGAGGAGAAGAAAGCATGCCTTCATGTAGAATTTCAGGACCACATTTCACATACCACTAGTATCTCTTAAATGCCCTGGCTTTGCTGTTACTGCACCTGAATAATCCTGTTGAGTTCGGGTCTGTTCAAGTCAGTGGTAAACAGGATCTGAGCCATAGCTTGTTAGCTGTGAGTACATGTTTCTCATGGTGAGACTGTGGATCTCATGGCTGGCTAAATGCTGTGCACGTGCTGAGAAGTTGCTGTGCTGTGTTATGAAATACAGGGTATCAGTTGAGATAGAGTGATTCTGTGCGTGTCTATAAATATTATGATGAGACAGTCATTAGTCTGAATGTAGTCTATGAAAAGTAATGTAAACTAATAATACTGATTTTTTCAGCATTCTTTAAAAGCTTCTTTTTCCATTCACATAATTATGAGAAAATACATGATGTGAATTAAATACAGTTTACAGAACTATCAGGAAGGCTAGCAATGTAACAGTTTTTTGGGTTTTTTTTTTCCTCCTCCTCCCTCAAAAGATGAAGTTATAACTTCACATGGTGCAATTGAACCAGATAAGGACAATGTCCGCCTAGAGCCATATTCTTTGCCACAAGGTTTTATGTGGGACACATTGGATCTTAGCAATGCTGAAGTTGTAAGTAGAACAATTTTTATATGTATCTAAAATAATTCAAGTTTCTTTTGACTGATATGTGGATAAGTCTTTGGATTTTTTTGTGTGTGTTTTCAGCTGAAGGAGTTATACACACTGTTAAATGAGAATTACGTAGAAGATGATGATAATATGTTTAGGTTTGATTATTCACCTGAATTTCTTCTGTGGTGAGTAGCAAGTTCCACATTATGTTCTGGCTGGAGTGCAAAGGAGGGTGTTTTTATTACATCTTCTTAGGCAGTAATTTGTAATTATTTCTGTCATCAATTCTAGGGCATTACGTCCTCCGGGCTGGTTACCTCAGTGGCACTGTGGGGTTAGAGTGTCTTCGAACAAAAAACTGGTAGGATTCATAAGTGCCATCCCTGCAAATATTCGTATTTATGACAGGTAAAATGCACCATTACTTTTGTATTTGTAGAAGAATAATGCCACAAACCAAATCTTAAACTGCAATCCATTGTTATAGAGAGCTTAATAAGAGAGAAGGAGGTTCCCTGGTGATAAAGAATCAGAAGAATCCTGTGTATATAGTGGAGACCTTTTTTTCTTACACTTCCTACCTCTCCTCCCCTGCTTCCCTACCCCCCCAAAAAAAAGATAAAAAGCTGGTGGGCTTCTTTCAATGAAGAGAACTAATGTTTATTTAAGGAATTCTCTTAGTGATGGATGATACAGATAGTGCCATACAATTTTCTGACCCTGCTGGAAAGCATTTACAGGATAGTTGACCAGCTGGACTTCTTGGCCAGGTCTTCATACACTGAAAAACATAAAGCATTATGACACCACGTAGCATGTGCTTGGGTGCTGTTCTGCATCTTAAAGTAAGGCAATCAGTTAAGTCTTGAGAGAGCTTTGGAAAAGGAGTGTTGCAAACTCCTTAGGCATAACTTGCATTTTGCACAATTTGCCATTGTAGTCGCAGTATCATAGATTAGTATTTGTTGCAGATGTACTTTGTCACAGGCCAGTTTATTTTACTTCAAATTCTTTTGTCACTGTATGGAAAACTAATTATACAAATGGAAACATGCAATGTGTAACTCACTTTAATTTTTCCATACTTAATATCTTTTTAGTGTGAAGAAAATGGTAGAAATCAATTTTCTGTGTGTCCATAAGAAACTGAGATCTAAACGGGTGGCACCTGTACTGATTCGGGAGATAACCAGAAGAGTGAACTTGGAAGGAATTTTTCAGGCTGTTTACACTGCTGGAGTGGTACTTCCCAAACCTGTGGCCACTTGCAGGTAACCTAGGTGATGTTCTTAATAATATTGGTTCCTATATCAGTTACTTTTAAGAAAATGTAATTGTCTAAAAACAGTAAAAGCATAAAATCCAAAGATATTAAATGTTGTGACCTTGACTAACCTGAAGACCTGAGTGTTTGTCAGAGTTAGTTTTTTTGGTGTTTGGTTTGTTTTCTTTTTTCCCTTCCCTCCCAGTGCCTTGGATAGAACACCTTCTTGGACTAAAATCTAGTTTGTGGTTTGTTTAGCATACTTTAAATAGGCTAACAGATGTTTCTGTTGACCTTCTGGTGGAAGCCATGCTAGCAATGGCAACATTGTATGCCTGTGTTTTTCAAGTGGCCTGGGTCCCTGCTGGGAGACTTCCCTATTAACCTGTTGCTTGCAGGAGATGGCAGAGCACTTCTGGTAATTGTATGATTTGCTTTCAGGAAATACTTTCATCTTTCCAGGAGAAAGGAGGACTTTATTGGCATTTGATAAATAGAGGGAAACTATCACATGGGAAGAGTTACAATCTAATATAATTTCATTTGCTTGGAATGAATTTTATTTCTACTAGGAAAAGTTCAGTTCCTGCAATTTTAGTCCAGCTGTTTAGACTTCTGGAGTACTTTTTGATTTGAAATTATTTTGTACCTGTCAACACCAAAGATCCTGCAAGTTTCTGTAAGGAATGATGGGACAGGAGGGGAAAAAGCTGTGCTGTGTTAGAATAACCAGGGATGCTCTGTTGCACAATGACCTCTCAGGTAAGGGACAGCTCCTTCAAAAAAATGCTTAGACATGAGCAGAGGGTCCTGTCTGCACAAGAAAATAAACGTTACCATGTATGCATGGTGATTCAGGGCTGTGGCAAATACTAAAATGTTTAGCCCTGTGCTTACTCATTCTATATCAAAAAGCATTTGCTTTGATTGAAAATACTGTGTAGCAGGCTTGTTTAAAAGCTAGTGCTTGTATATAACTTTTTCTCAATTTTTTTTTGTTAATCAGCCTTCTTATAGACATAGTACAGGCTTGCTTAGAAACAAATTTGGAGAGCAGAAAAGGAACAAGCAAGAAAGCAGGGAAATGGATGCAAGTGATGCTGACACTTAAAATACTATTTAAATTTGTTATTTATTTTTTTTCCCAGGTATTGGCATCGATCACTAAATCCCAGAAAATTGGTGGAGGTGAAATTTTCACATTTGAGTAGAAACATGACTCTACAAAGAACAATGAAGCTCTACAGACTTCCTGATGTAAGCAATATGACTTCTAGAGAATCCCCACAGTTATTGTGAGGCCCAAAATAACCTTCCATCTGTCTCTGACAGCACAGGCTTTTCTGTGTAAAGGCAGTGCATGCAGGACATTAAAAAAAATAATCTCTGGTTGATGAAAAAGACCTTAAGGGCTATGCTAAACAGAAGAGACTATTGCTGGAAATCTGGATTTCTATGGAGAAAATATAAATTTTGACCTAAAATCCTTAAACAAACAAAGAAAAAAAACCCAAAACCAAAAAAACCCAGAAAGCTTGACTTCACAAACATGTGGGATTGAGTTGAAGATTCGTAAGACTATTCTTGGTATGTTTAATCTGATAAGAGATTACTGGAACAGAAAATCAACAGTTCATGTCTTAAAATTCTCAGAGAAGTCCATCAGCAACTTGGCTCAGTACAATCGTATTGTTGATTCCACTCTAATTCACTTTTTTTTCTGTTCTGTCAGAGAATGTTGTTCTTCTGCATTGAGAAGGCTCAGCAAAAGCCACTTCAGTATGTTGTGCACTGTTTGCTTGCATGGTCTAGTGAAAAACAAGTGCTCTGGCATAGCTAGGTAGTTAAAAATATTTTTCCCATGTTTGCAGCTAATAGTTAAGCTTGCAAAAAGCCTTAGGGTGCATTTCCAAGACAGGGCAAGTCACTGTAAATGCTACATACTATTAAAAAATCTTATTGCTGTAATTAATAGCCTGTAGAATTTAGTCTGAGCTTTATGGCTGAAAACAATTTTGTTTGCTTGTAAAAGCTACCTTTTTTGAAGGGATTGCAGAGTATCCTTTACTTGTACTTTATCAGCGAACCACTTTTTATTGAAACAAACCCTTCCTTTTGGTTAAAAACAACACTTTTTTCCCTCACTCGCAGTACTTTATAATGATCTGTCTGATTTTGGAGAACTGTGCCTGTTGCTATATTTAGCTTGATGCTGCAGATTCTCTTACTGCTCAGATATTTGAGTAGAAGGCTGAGCAGCCCGTGGAATAAAGCCCATGCCATGGCTTGATCCGTCCTCCTGCTGCTGTCGGGGACTCGTTTCCTGCACTGCCTGCTGCCAACTGTGCCTGCACATGCAGCTTCTCCCTTGCGTGCAGGGCAGCACTTTGCAGAGCTTAAGAATTAATAACCAAATTAATTAGGTTTTAATCTTGGACGGCTAAATATAGCTTCCATCAAATCTTGAAGACATTTTTAACAGTCCAAAGAGTGCAGTATACAATTTCAAGTATAGGTTTTGGTGGCAGCTCTAATAACATTGCTTATGGAAGCAACTCAGGAAGTGAATAAAGAATAAGGATCTTACTTATTGTATCAAAAGTGTAACTACAGAGAATCATTAGAAATTGCAGTTGTGCCCTGATCATTTCCTTTATTGCAAAACACAGTTTCAACAGAAAAGTGAATTATGGAAAACAAATAATATATCTTATTCATAAAATACAGCTAAGGCAAATATATACTGTACACAGAAGTGCAAATAGAAAATAGGTGCTTTCAAAATCAGCTTTTAAAACTAAGTGATGCAGGAGTCCATATAACTCAGGATTTTTGTTATTTTTAGGTTGGATTTGGGAGCTTCTCCCATGGAAAATAAAGATTTAATCTTTGTTCTGATGTTTTCTCTTTAGGTCTTGTGCTTTGGGTTTATTTGGAGGACTTTTTTTTCCCTGAGAAAGGGATTAAGTGCTGTTGAGGCTCTTTTTTCCTCAGTTTCAGGCTGTTATAAACACTACTGTCAAACAAATGTGTCCATTCAGGCCGTGCTATCTTGTCCGTCAGTACCAAACACTGTTTCTTGCATTTTAACCTCTTTTCTTAGTGTCCTTGGAATATCATTGCCACTAGGATCTCATCTCTCTTTAAGAGAATTAATCATTCCTAATCACTTGAACAGCCTGAATTAAAAAGGTTTTCAGACATAATAAATACTGTAGTTAATAAATACCACCCTTACTAAAAGCTATGCATGTACCTATAGATACAAAAAAATATAAGGTGGTTGTTTTTTTTTTCTAGGTGTTTAATCTCTTGATCTATGAGTTTTCTGAAAGAAGTATAATTTGTCTGTATTTAGAGTCAGGACAGAAGTATGTTTGTCTCTGTATGTTTCTTCCTGCCTGACTGAGATCCTGGTGCAGAGCAGTTGCATGAATATGTGCCCAGTCCAGCAGAAAAACAAATTGTAGCGCAGTTCCGTACACGTTCCCTCACATCTAGGATTGCAAATAATCACTTACTGGTGGCTATTCTGAGCATTACTGCAGGGATAAAGATGTTCCAGCCCTGCTGCTTTCCCTCCATCCTTCCTGTTCATCAAGTGTACTCCCTTATGGAATAAGGGCATTACAAAATATAGGTGATGTGCAGTTGGGGAGTCAAACCATAGTCCCAGGCTGCCTTGAAAAGCAGGAAGACTGAAATGTCATACACAGGCCAGAGCTGTGGCAAAATGTACCCTGATTTCTCATCTGGCTGCTGACTCCCCGAATGTGTGAATAAACACCTCCCCCAGAATAATGCCTTTTGGGCAAAGCATAATCAGCTACGCTAATTTCAGGCTTTCAGTAATCAAGTCTCTACCTGGCTCCTCTTGCAATTGACTTTGCTATGATTAATGTGGTACGTGCCCAATATGTGGCTCAGACAGATGAGGCAGGATAAATGAGCTCTGAAAAGAACAAGCATTAGCCTCCCCAAAAGGAAATATCCAGGAAGGCTAGCAAAAGCTGGGAAGAAAACTTTAATCACTTTCACTTGTTTAAACAATAATTATGTAGTACTAGAAAGTAATTTTTTCCTTTTCTGATCTTTAAAGTTAGAAAAATAACTTTATTTGTTAAAAAGGGTTTTAATTTCAGGCAGCTTTAAGTTATGAGAAGCTCTCTTGTTAGCAGAATAGCAGTTGTGCCTGTATAGAAAGTTGAGTTAACAAGGGAGTTTGCAAGTGCTAAAAATAGGTGGAATCTTTTTTGTTAAATAATTTCTAATTAAACTTAATTAGCTGACATTGGTGTTTACCTTGACTGTAATTTCCATAAGTTTGAATTGCATGTGTTCTTGTCTTCAGATAACTTCTTGTATGCAAGTTTCTTTGTTTTGTTTCTGTATCCAGGCCCCAGGTAGTTTAAAAGAAGATAAGAAATAGATTGACCTAAAAAAACCAAAGAAAACCAAACTGCACAAAGTCTAGGTGGTTGGTGATAGTATGTCTTTCTCTGGAGAAATGAAGCTGTTTCAATAATGAAATATAAAGATTGAAGTGCCCCAGACTGTCTCAATAATTAGAAAAGAGGGAATTCTGATTGAAAGCCGTTTGTAAAATAGCATAATGAATTAGGTGGCTGGGATAAAGTAGGCTAATAATGAATGCATGATAGCAAGTGGAGTGACTCTGCAACCTACTTTCAGCCTTTGCTGTGTTGGCAGTTTTCCTTCAACATCTTAACATTTATTTTTCTTTTCTTGCAATAAGGCCACAAAGACTTCAGGTTTGAGACCAATGGAACAAAAAGATACTAAAGCAGTACAAGAATTAATCAATACTTACTTGAAACAGTTTAATCTTGCTCCTGTGATGGATGAAGAAGAGGTGGCCCACTGGTTCCTGCCTCGGGATCATATTATTGACACTTACGTGGTAGAGGTAAAAGATGCCCTAACATATATGAATGTGTATATGAATGCCACTTACAGTAGTTCATATCAGCATCAAGTTTTTGAAATTCAGGCAGTATGAAATATGTGTGTTATAGGTAAAATTTGATATCATAAGTCCAAGCTTTATTCTTTGTATTACATTTTGTTAATGAGAAGATGTTTGGCTGTGATAAACTGCAGTACTCTTACAATAGGATATCTTAAAGAATTCTGAAATATCAAAATTTCATTATCTTGGGAAGATTAGAGTAAAGAACCTTACATATTTTAAGATCAACTCTCCCACCTGCATTTCTTGATTCTTTTTTCACAAAGATATGACATGATAATAAGCAGTGGTCTTCAAACCTCCTTTTCTAGCAAAAAAGGAAAAATGGTGCAGTGACTGAGATAAGGATTTGGTTTGAATTGACTGTCATTCTCCCAGATGTACACATTTCTCCCATACACCATTGCACAATTCTTTTTTTTTTAAAACCAATTTTAGAGCCACCTGCTGGGGAAATTATGGTTTTTTATTGTTTGCTTCCATAAAACCTGTTTTTTCCAGTAAAAGAATGTGTGTGTATATGTGTATGAATTTGCATATATATATGCACACACACACCTACCACCCCCACCCTCCAAACAGCTGGTTGTAATGCTTCTCTCAAAATAAGGAGTGCAGGAATAGAGTAGCATTTGGATTGGAAATCTCTCAGACATGTTTGGAATAGGTGCAGTAAAGCTAGTGGAAAGATACACCCTTCCTTTTGAGTCCATACCAAATCAGTTATAGACATCCTATTTAGATAACTTTGCTTAAAGTGATAAGGTTATTTAAAATTGATCAGCACTAACATCCCTAAACCTTCTCCTCATAGACGCCCTAGGTTGTGAAGCTCAGTGTTCCCACACTGTAACCTGAATTTGTGCAGGAACCTCAGGTGAATTAGGAAACCTAGCACTGCTGGAGATGAGCAGTCCTGCTCATCAGTTTTTATTGTCCAAGCTTAGCTTTCTGCTTCCTTTGTTGTGGGTCTAGTGCACATTGGACTTTTCCATAGTCTAATTTATAGTCCCACCTTCTTTGTCTGCTCCTTCTCCTCCCTGCCCTCTGCTCTGCTCCTTGGGTTGGTTTTTGGCTTGCTTTATGAGTTGAAGCCTGCAGGAGAGCTCACAAGCACCAGGATCAGCATGAATGTGACATTAACAGTGCCATATTAGCTAAACAGCACAGTCTTCACTTACTTGTTTTATGCTTTAGGTTTTGACTGTACCAAATGTAGGTTTGTTAGTGCTTAAAATCTTTTTAAGACCTATGTGAGCTGGAGAAGTTAGTGTCAGACTTTTAAGTCATCTTTGTAATGTCCAAATCTAAAACCCTAAAATACTCTGTATAATTTCTGAGTTAATATTTTCATCATCATTACTGAATTTAATGAGTGACTCAATAACTTTTCTGTTGCTTGTAGTTAGTTTTACTCTACTACAGCATCTGTACCTGATCTAAGACAAAAGCTTTTTTGCATGTGGTATGTTCAAGTGTTTTACTTGTTACTGTAGAAATACTACTAATTTAAGGATACATGTGAAGTCCTTCATTGAATTGTAATTAGTGGGCACTAGTAATTCAAAAATAAAGCAAACAAGCAAGAACAAGTATTTGTGTGTCTCCTTTGCCATATCTTCTTGGAGATACCAGGAGAGAAAATCTGGGGAGCTTTTTTGTGCTCAGCATGTTAGTCATAACCCGTGTAATAATAATTTCCTGTTTCCTACTAATCCACACACTTAAGACAGTTAAACTCCTTAGATATGTGAAATTAAGAAGTTTTATGTAGGATACTTTAGATTTCTGTATAAGCACCTTTTTTGATGACTGTTGGTTTTATTAGAATTTATTAGAATTTCAGTGTGATTTGTTGTCCAACAAATCAGTTGTGTTTGTTGATTAATATTTAAATATGCTTTGCATAACAGCACAGTATATATTTTTAGAAAGATGAGAAAATAATTCCTTAATGTGAATGTCATCAGATTTTTAAAATATCCATAATATTTTAAGAATATTTCATTAAAAATATGTTCAGTCAGGAAAAAACTTCTGTACTTCTAGTGGAAGTGTGCTTTGTTAGCTTTGTCTGTAGCAAACTAAGCTTGGGAAACAAACTGAACTGCTTTGACGATTGCTTATCAAAATGTTAGTGGTGTAATAGACTAGAAAAATCTAAATGTTTGTTTCCTCAAATCTTACCTAAGACTAGCTGTTATACCATAATACTTACAGTGCGCAAACCTTGCTCCATTTATTACTTACTTGCTGTAGAACTGCCACATTAGCCTAAGCAATAACTGATTACTTCTTAATAACGTTTTTGTTTTCTGTTGGTTTTTTGTAGGGCTCCAGTGGTGTTTTAACAGACTTCCTCAGTTTCTACACATTACCTTCAACAGTAATGCATCATCCTGTTCATAAAAGCCTCAAAGCTGCCTATTCCTTTTACAATATTCATACAGAGACTCCCCTCTTGGACTTAATGAATGATGCACTCATTATAGCTAAATTGGTAAGTTGTAGGTTAGGTTTTTCCTGCTTCATTCACAAAAGTATTCTTAGGAGTGGTGGCAAGGTAAGAACTAGAGTAATTTATTTATGCCAGTGCTTTCAGTTTTACTGTCGACAGCACAGAGTGCAGTTGATGAGACATACAATATATATATCAAAATATAAAGCACTGTGCTTGTTTTCCTTTTTACTTTGAGTGATGCCAGGAAATGACAAATGCATAAAGTATTTGCTGTAACTTGAACTGTGGAAACACCCAAGAGCACACTGATGACCACAATCACTAAGTATCAGAAGAATGAAAAGTATCACTAAAATAATTTCTCTTGGAGATGAATTAGTAAGCTCTGTCGAATACATTTTGCTTTTTTAAATTATTTTTTATTTCTAAAAAATGTAAAAGTTTATTTATGTGAGCTTTATCAGTTTATCATTGCTATCTGTAAAGCTCTGTAGATGACGTCATGTTGTAGCTATTATGCATACCTTTGTGTATGGAATTACACTGGTAGATGTTTGGTTGAATGGAAGGGAAATGACTATAAATGTTCTTAAGAATTTTGAGAGTTTAGTGCTGTCTGAGGAAAAGCTATCGCTCAGCTCTTGGTCATCAGGGTTTTGTGGGAGTGCAATGCTAACGCCGGTAGCACATGCCAGCACGCTGAATGAATTCACTGAGACCTGCTTGGCCTGGGCACTGCACCGCACTGCACAGGCTCCATCCAGCCCATGGCATCCACTTTCCAGCCATTCCCAGCACGCTGCAGAGCACAGGCATGTTTTCCGCTCCTCGATCCAGCTGGAGTGTTGCTGCTGCACTGCTAGGGGTGTTACAGCTGCCTGGGGAGTGCTCAGTGCTGGCTGTGCTGGCTGTGCTCCAGCTGGCCATGCTTGGAGCTGCCTGCACGTGCCACAGGGATTTCTGTGCTGGTTCTGGATGAAGTCAGTGATGGTCTGCAAAGGCTGTATCTGTTCAGACTTCATGAAAGCATGAAAGCATGACTGCATGAAAGCAGCCTTCAACCTGTCTGTCCCAGCCATGTTCATGCAGCACTGCAGCTGAGCTGCCATGTATGACAGGAACTGCTTGCTGAGGTTTGTTGACCTATAAGCAGTTCAATAACTTTCTGTCAGGGAAAACTCCTGGATAGTCACGGGGAATACAGAACCCCATTATTCAGGCTCTAGAACAATCCAAAAGGAAGTTCAGCGACAGACTTTGACAGGCTAGTATAATTTTCAGAAGTGGCTAAAAATACTGGCAATTATTCTTAAAAGTCAAGGTGGAAAAAGGAGTAACAGTTGGTCTCCATTAGAAGTGTGGGACGGGGAGCTGTGTCTGGGCATTCTCTAGGCCATGGATAGGATGGGTGAGGAGGCAGTCCCATGGTCTCACCACAAGGCTTTGCACCTTCCCCTGCATACATTTCTCTCGCAGTGTGATATGCGACTCTTTCCTGTTGAGAGGATCATCGTATATCCCTTGCAATACACGGATTTAGACACCTGTGGATTTCTAAAGTACCTGCTGAGCCTGTAATGCATTATTAGGTGCCTAATTATAGTTGCAGATCTGGCAGTTGAGTTTTACAATGAGGAGAGGTAAAGCAGCGGAAGAGACATGATAAACGCAGTCCTGTTCACAGCCTTGTGTTTACAAACATACTGAGTCTGGCTGGGATGGAGTTAACTTTGTTCCTAGCAGCCCATATGGTGCTGCACTTTGTGACTGAAGCAGGGCTGATAACACACCAGTGTTTTGGCTGTTACTGAACAGGGCTTGCACAGCCTCAAGGCTTTCTCTCTTTCCCCCACAGTGAGGGTGGGCAAGGAGCTGGGAGGGGACATAGTGAGGACAGGTGACCCCAACTGACCAAAGGGATATTCCAGACCATATGATGTTCTGCTCCACAATAAAGACTGAAGGAAAGGAGGAGGAAGGGGGGATGCTTCTGGTGGTAGCATTTATGTTCCCTAACAACCATTATGCATGCTGAGATCTTGCTTCCTGGGAAGTGGCTTGACATCTGTCTGGCGATGGGAAGTAGTGAATGAATTCTTTTTGCTTCCCTTGTGCTTTCAGCTTTTGCCTTCTCTATTAAACTGTGGTTATTTCAATTAAGACATCTTGCCTTCCATTTTCTCCTTATTCTGTGGGAGAGTAGTAGACCTTGGCTCTTTTCTGGGGACAGCCCACCACAGTCCTTTCTGTACTTCAACTCCAAAACATGGGTTTTGGAGGTACAAATTCAGCTCAGCAAATGGCTTTCAGGATTTGCAGCTCAGCTGATGTTTATTTTTATCTTCATATCACACTATATAAAATTAGTTTAGAACTAAGTCTAGTAAAATCTTAGCAGTTACAGGACAAAACACGTGACCGTCAAAGTAAACCCCAAAATTTGGAGTTATTCACTTAGGTTCTGTGCATCCTGCATGGAGAAAGTGGGATTTTGCATCAGGATAATCCCTCTAAAACACTGCATATTTTATTGCTGAAGCTGACACTAAGTTTGTAGATGTAGAACACATGGGAGAAATTCTCTTCTGAGTCTGCTTCAGTGATCTATCAGAGCTGTGGAGAAAGCACCTTTGCACAGAAACCTTTTTATGCCTCTCAGAAGATACTAACCTGAAATTAATCTGCTGATGTTTAGATACTGAACTAAAACTACATCTGAAGAGTTTTGTTTGAATTTTGAGTGTTTAATTGCACAGCTTAGTGTGTTTGTATCTAGAGTGTGTCTCTATTCTCCCCCACTTCGTTTCCTGCAGGAGATTTCTGTTACTGTTACTTACTAACTTGGAATATTTCAAAATTTACTTTCAATGCCAAATGTCAAATGTTGTTGCCATCACACAGAACGATCTTTGTGTAAGGTAGTGGGAAGCCTTACTAAACTCACTGTCTGTGCTTTGTAACTTTCTTTTAAATAGTCCTGATGTAGAGTTTAAAATGCTCTTTTTGTTCAAACCCCTTTTTTCCTAATATGGGATGCTCATTTAAAAGAAAAAAGAAATCTAGTTTTTTTATTGAGTAAGTAAATGTTCTTTACCCCATCTTCTTGTGCTGAAGTAATTGAGCATTATTGTTTTGTACTTCACTTTTTAAGAGTGTATCATGTCTTTCTGTTTCATTACCTCTGTGCTGTTAAGACTCCAAGATCTTAGGTTAGGCTCTCTTGTAGTTAATTGCAAATAAATGGACTTTTATATCCACCCCCAAGCAAATTCAGCTCTCCATACGAGATGATTATCACTACAATGGCTTAACTGATGTTGAGTTTATATTGCTTGTTAAGAGTTCACAGTGAGTTAGGATTTGAGTATGTTTGTGTTGATGCACAAACCTCTGAGACTGATTTGGCCATGTGGCTCTTCTGAGACAAGAAATGTCTCTTTGAGTGGTGAATTCAGGAGGTTTATGAAAAGAGGAGCTGGTAGAGGATGCATGAGTAGGGGAGGAAGAATCACATGAAAGATTTGAGTTCTAAAGACAACGGCATTTCAGAAAAGAACTAAATCACAAAAATATGTTTATCATTAACAGAATGATAAATTGCTAAAAACATCATAAGCTGTATTTATGCAGCTTTAAGTAGAATAGGCCATGTGTGTCAAAACACTGTATGTGATGGTAAAAAATGCCTATCTGTAATGATAAAATAATGGAAAATGCTTTAGGGACTCTTCAGACCTTAGGCCCTGAATGTGGCTTTAAAATTTGTACCCTTTTGGAGATAATCTTCAAGCAAAGTTGTGCATTGCACTTTAGTTTTTATTGGGAAATTTTTTTGTGTACCTGATTTATTCCATTGTCTTTTTTCCTTTTAATTAGCCTTAGTCTCTTGGATATTGTAGCCACTGTGTAAAGTATTATTTGTATGTCATTTGAAACTTTAAAAAGTAAAATTTTTTAAATGTTTTTCTGTTGCCAGAAAGGATTTGATGTGTTCAATGCACTAGACTTAATGGAAAACAAAACATTCCTGGAAAAGCTCAAGTTTGGTATTGGAGATGGAAATTTGCAGTATTACTTGTACAACTGGAGGTGTCCGGGCATGGAATCTGAAAAGGTAAGGGAGAAAAATTAGTTTCTGAATTCCATTAGGTGTAATGGTACATTAATCTACACTGGCCAAAAATGGGCAGAAGTTTTAAAAATAACTTAATTGGCCCTGTTTATGATCCATAATTGAAGTGCAGAAGACTATTGATGTTTAGATTTACTGCCATACTTGAACTAAAATACTCTATTTTTCTTCTTCCTTTAGGTTGGTCTTGTATTACAATGAGAATACTTATGTTTCTAGAACTCTGAGGTCATCGTTTAAGTTAATTTGATCTCCATAACTCTTGAAATGGTATTGTTCAAGAGGAGTAAAAGCACAACGTCAGTGATACTGAAATAGTCCATTAAATCTGATAAATGAAGACATCCACGTGACCAAATTTATGCATTTTCAGATAGATCAGACGGTCCATGAAACTCTTCTATTGTCCATGAAAAGAATAAAAAGCACATTCATTTAAGTTTCAAAGCTTAGCTTGCACCTTGATGAGAAGAAGGTATTTTTTTTCCACTCTGTAGAAAAGACTGTTTTGTACAAACTGAACTTCAGTGGTGGATTAGGGTACAAAAATATTTGCTATTATGTGGATGAACTGCTGCATTTCTATTTATTAAGTGGTGATGTATGTCTGTCAGTGTAACAGAATGAAGGATACAAACTGGAGTATCTTTGTTTATTTACTTAACATGGATATCGTCATTTGGGGGAAAATCACGAAGTACGATATGTTTATAGCTCTATGAAAGTTCTGGATGTTTTTGTAACTGGAGCAGTATGACAATGTACTGGTTTAACTAGTGCATTTGTTTCTCCAAAAGCAACGCTGCCAAATCAATAAAAAATACAGATTTGTACTTTGATCTTCAATAGATCAGTGGATTGATTTAACAGTATCGCACTGTTCAGTGCAAGTGTTATCTATGTTGCCAGAATGATAATACATTACTGTACTTAATTTACAGTTGTGGCACAAAACCTTAGTTTTTCCTCAGTAGAATAACATCAGCCTGTGTGTAAAACTAAGAATTTTAGTAGTGCTATCAGGATATTTATAGTTTGAATGTTTTCAACGCTTCTGCGAAATTGCACATATTCCTTTGTCTACTTTGATTTCCTATGAAGTCTGTAATTCTAATGAAAAGTACCTTGTGTAAATATGTATTCATAAATTGTTCCTGGTAGTGTTTTTATCCTGACTTTGGAACAAGAGGTTTTGCTATATATGTGGCTGGTAAACAGAAGAGAAATGCTCTGCCCTCAGTCCTCAGAAGTCTCTGTACTGCGATTCCTGAAATGTAGGAGGGCTGATCTTTGTTGTTGGGTGGAGCTGTTTTAATTCCCTCATGAATGCTCAGCAACGGGAGTGGCTTCTGAAGCACTTTATATGCATTCCAGCATAGCGTCATAGCTAGAGATGATAGCAGTTCTTTCAGCTCATGGATGCTGCAGAATCGTGAGCATGGAGAAAATCTGCATTAAGAAACTGTTCTAGCTGAAAGTGCCAAATTGTGGTAGTGAAGCCTCTGTGCTGTGAGCATCTTTTGAATGTGACTTGAATATCTCATGAAATGCAAATGTCTGACTTTCCTTTTAAACATGCCTGTAATTCTGACAGCAGATTTTGCTGAAAGTTTAATTCTGTACATGAAGATAAATTTGTCTGTTCTTCATAACTGTTAGCCCTACCCACTTCCTTGTAGCAGTGGGGTTTTTCTTTCTTCCCTCTCCTTTTCCAATGTGTGAATGGTTTGTGGTTTGGTTTCTTTTTCTTGTTGAATTGTGAGAGGATTCTGCCCTAGAAACAGTGATAAATACTTTCCCTTATTGCATTATAGCTGATTAAAGCATTCAACCTCCTTCAAACAAAGGAAGGGACTGAACGTGGTTTGTTTGACCCCTGGTTGTGCACCAGCTCGGGACCTCATGAATTTAGAAGGACTTCAAAGGAGATCTAATGGTGCAGTTGGGCTTTATATCTCTGGCCACTCTGATACTACTCTGCTAGTAGCAGTCAAAACAGGTGGTGCAGAGAGTTTGGACTCTGTGTGAGGCCTGAGCAGAATTAAGTGCCTGAAAATGTAATTGATAGTAGTGATACCTGAGGTAACAAGAAGAGTTTAATCTCAATTCTGTCAAAGACTCAAGTTTTTAACTCCTGAAAGGCAAGAAGGTGTCTCCTTGGCAGGGCATTCTCATTGAAGCCCTCTGGGATGAGGATGAGGTTCACCAAGGGGCTCAGTGTGTTCTGCTTCAGCTCTTAAAGGCAGAGCCTCAGCAATCCTTGCTCAGGGTACGTCAGGTGAAGTGGGACAGCAGGGCATAGCTCTGTCCTCATGGCTAAGGTACTTCCTTGCAGAGACATGATCACAGCCCAGGTGGAAGATACAGTCATGTTCTCTGCCTTCCCCTCAAAAAAATGCATGTGGAAGAAATGTTAGGCAGATGATTTCTTTTCTCCTCTCTTCTCTGAAATCAGAAGGCAAATCCTCCCAAGTAGTGTCCTTTGTAAAACTGAGGCCATGATGGGACCAAATACGTCCAGGTAGACGGACTTGAACCTTGGTTTCCTGCAGCTTGGCTTTTGCCCAAATCTGTGGGTTAGGGCAGATGAAGAAAGAAGCATGGCCAGTCTTGTGCTCTCCTCTAGTAAAATAGTGCCATTTGCTTCTGAATCCAAGGGATAAACTTCAGTCTTGTTTGCTGGCTCACTCTGTGTTAACTCAGGGGAAGGGGGGCAGAGACATGATCCTGTAGAAGCTGTGCAGCACTGTAGCTGAGAGAAAATTTATCTACCAGGGAGCATGAGGGAAGCAGTCATCTGAGCCTGAGAGTTGGAGCAGCTCTTGGAGAGTTTGGTTCATGAACTTGTGTGTGTTAAGCATGGCCTCTTCTGTCCCTGCTGAGTGCTCTTCACCTGTAGTGCTTTGCTGAAGTATCAGTGTCAAGAGGACCTGAATCTTGAAGGTGTCCCAGCCTGCACCCACACAATAAGACAGTCACTCCGGAGGTGAACATTGTGGCAACTCACTTTGACTTCCTAAGCAGGTACTAAACAAAAGGTGACTCTGTGTGGGGCCACTGTCAGGAGCTCAATAGGAGAGGCCCTTCTCGTTTCCAAGGTTGAAGCTGTGTGCATGAGGCCTGCTATGAAGGTAAGACTCCTCAGAACCTAACAGGTGTTTGCAAAGGACTGGCAAATGTAAAGCTTGCTCCACCGCCTTTCCTGCTTGGCTTTTTAAACACCTGTAATTTCTTTCCCAAAGTAATTTCCTATCTGCAGAGGGAATACAAATCCCTAAAGACAGAGATAGACCTGGGCAGGCAGTGAAGTGCTTGAAAGATGATTGCTGTGCTTATGTTCTTTACCAAAAGCTAATCCTTATGCTCTGTGTAAATGCTAAGACTCTTATGCTAGCTATGGTTAGCCAGCCTGGGAATGAAATACACTAGTGCTAGCATGCCTTCAAAGCTTTATGCATCCAGAAAGCCAGAACAAAGGACATGTATGAAGGACTATGAAGCAAGGCAAATAAATCTCACCTCTTCTTGCACCCTTAGACAAGGACAAAAGTTTCAGCATTAAACGCTTGGTTTAAACTTCAAGGAGCATCATCACTACACAATCACTGCTCATTGCTACTGTCTGCCTTCGTAGTTGGTATCATGAACTAAAGTAATTTCTAAATAAATCCAAAATACAGATGAGCTATTGAATGGCAATGGAAGTCTGGAATAGCAAATCTCTGAAAAATACCTGTAAATTTTACCTTTTAAGGAACAACGAAGTAACTCAGTTAAGGTATTTTATGCTTTCTTCTACAGTTAAATTCCTAGGCTGTTGATTGCCTGAACTGCAGCACTATTTCCCTTCCTTCGTGCAACCCAACTCCCTCAAGAAACTGTTCATAGTCCCCAGTAAAATATAAGGAAATTCAGAAGTTACATGGTATGTTTCCAGTCTTGTAGCAGTTACAGTTCTCACCTACTTCACATAAAACAGTGTATGGCTTACGTCAATTTCCTGGGAAATAATTTTAGACTTCATTTAGAAATCTAATGGAGTTTAGGTTTACATTTTCTTACAGGATGTGTGTTAATAGTTTGCATATGGAAGTGGGTTTTTTTCATACTGCAGCAGTAGTAATTTGGTTGTGTTTTGTATTTGAAAATAGCTTTTTCTCCAGCATACCATACACCAGGTACCAGGTGGAACCCAAGTCTGCATATGTTCGTGACCAAAACAAGTTGTTGTTCAGCAGAACTATTTATTATAGAGTTCAAAAGGGAAATCCACCTGTGCTATTACAGCTGTTTACTTGAACCCAGCTTTAAAAGACTTATACTGGCATGGACCTTTGTTTAAATAAACTTTCATTTTTGGTATTGATTTGTTTGAGTAATTATACTTAAATCTGTTTTGCATAAAGCATGTTCATCTTGTAAAAATACAAAGTTCACTTAATATTATGCATTAATTCCAAAGAAGGATTAATTATGTCTTAAAATTACTTTGGCATGTTCATTACTGGCTTTAACTCCTGTGATCTCCAGCTGCAAATGAAATACTTACCCCAGGTAAAGACTAACACTCAAGTCTGAGCAATATTCTTTATTAAAGCAGAAAGTACCTTAATCAAATGCAACATAAAGTTCACCTTGTATTCAAGAGCTTTACACTGTAAAGCCTAAAAGAATTGTTCAGTTAGAACTGTACTCCACTCTGCATTTAAAAAATCAGTTTAATAGAAAGAACCAAACTAAAATCAGTTATGCTGAAAAAGCCTTTTTCTTTTTGCGAGGTGGTTTCTTTATCTTATTGGGATTTGGGACAAGTTTCTTGATTTTCAAAGGCTGCAAAATTACATTTGAAAGACCAGGCTGATTGCTCTCCATATGCTTCCGCTTCTGACTTGTGAGCTCATCCCCCAGCGCCTCCGCAAGCTCTTCAGGTTCCAGATTGTCTGAAGAATCCGTATCTGCATAAGCCATGGATTCTTCAGTTCTGTACTGAAACCATGGCACTTCCAAAGCTGGTATCTTTGGAATTATCGCTTCTATTGCTTCAGTGAATTTGTCAGACTGCTTTTTGAAGCCGAGTGCTAAGATGGATGTTAGGCCAAGAAGGGGCGCGACCGTCTCGCTGAGCCGCGGCACCTGCCCTGCCGGCGTGGCACGGCTGGCGCTCAGCTCGATCAGGTGCGACGTGATCATGGCAGGTTTGGCAGACTTGCACACCAGCAAGAGAAGAAGTTCATTTTTTTCCAATGCTTTGGTAACTTCATTAACTCCAATAGCAAGCTGTCTTCTGATACTTATGTCTGTCCATCCTGCTTTTTGTTGATGGTTTTCTGTTTCCCCTTCTTTAGGGACTTCATTGGTGCCAATGTCACACTTCCTTTCCATTTGTTTTTTCATAACGGAACGTTTTTTCTTTCTTGGACTCTCAATCTTTTTAAGTCCAATATGTTTAATCCTTTCTTCTAAGGTCTCTAGTATAAAATGCATATCTTCTCCATCTATGGTTTTCCATTGGAAAACAAAGGGGTTATCTAGACACGTTTTTACGGTGGTTTTCTTTGCTTTCCGAAGTGTTGCCGTACCTTGCTGAATTACAGACATCCTGAGGAGGTTCTGTGTTTTGTCACCCTAAGGAAGAAAGAGGGAGACATTAGTTCAAGTACTGCGCTGTGTGCTTGAGGGTGTTGTTATCAAAGCTTCTGTTGGGAATGCAGAAGAGAAACATTGTATGTCAGTGACACTGGCATCTATCAACTTCCTCACATTGGCCCAATCCTTCACACATCTTCCACAGGGCAGGTGCAGGGCTGCTTTTTTAATATAAATTTTAAAAAAAGCTGGACAAGGCAGTATGGCAACAGCAGTGACAACAGACCCTTCTGAAGCTGAAAAGAAGCAGCTGGAGGTATTACAGATTTTTTAAAAAAAACTAAAACCAAACCCAACCAAACAATAACCTGCCCAGAATCACAGGTTGAAAGATCACTCCATTTTCACTGCTGCACAACTGCACTGTCCCCCATGACATGGGAACAAAACAAACAAAAAACAACAAAAAGACCAAGAAAACCCAACCAAAAAAAGCCGAATCACAACATGAAACAAGCTCCAAGTTCCTGAATTTATTTAGGATTTTTAGAAATTTGTCTTTTCAGTCTTTAGTCTATGCCTTTTTGTTTTTCAGCATCTGGAAGGTATGATAAAAACTTGCAGACTCTTAATAGTTTTTGCTTTCAGGGAAGGAAGGCAATTCCCTACAGGCCTCCCAAAGTTCAGAAGAAGTCTTTCGTGTCACCTAGACTATGCCTCTAGGGGATGAGAAGAATTGAACGGGAGCAGAGAAAATGTAATTGTTCCTGGTCTGATTCATCTAGTCCAGAGTAGCAGTGAAGAGACAAAGTCAAGCCTGATGACAGTCCCTGGCAAACTGCAAAGTCCCCAGGCTCCTGCTTGGGAACTAGTAATGCCTTCACAGCCAAGCTTACAGAACAAGAGCAGTTCAGGTTCTAATCAGGAGAAATATGATTAGCTACCCAAGCAAGCACATGGATTGCATTTATGTACAGCTTGTGAACATCTAAAGGCTGCCACTCATATAATTTTGCTAGTCATACCAATTCTCTGTGCACTGGTAGTGAGCTACCTTGATATAAAAAGAAGACAGACACCATCTTCACCCAACTGCACTGTCATCAAGCAACATCTATCTGGACTGATTTTCATTCAGTTAAACTCTTATCTAGAGGACAGTAGGAGAAAGATGCACATGGTGTAATTCTGTGGGAGGTCCTGTGCAGGGGCAGGAGTTACATTTGATGATCCTTGTGATTTCTGTCCAGCTCAGGATAATCTATATTCTATGATTCTGTCTTGAGTAGAGTTGTATCAATTCAATGTGAACCGTTACTCAAAATGAGAGTCAAAACCAATGAAGCAGTTTTCAGAGAACAGTAAAACTGAGGGTTTCAAAATACAAAAGAGCATCTGTGGCACTTGGAGTACTCTCAGAATAATCTATGAAATGCCCTGGGCCACCCCAGCAATGATCCACCCAACCCACTGTCTGCCTCCAACAGTGCAAACTGGAGAAACCATCTGGGGAGGACATGGCTGTCCTCAAAATGGTTGCAAATGGGATATAAGAAGGAAAATGTGCCAACTTAACCTATTAGTCCTTTATGGAACTATCACTCACGCAGTTATCTAATCCCTTTTGCCTATCATCACAGTGGCAACAACAGAAAAGTGAACACAAATAAAGAATAGAAACGATCACATGAATTCTTACTTGTGACAGTTAGAATGGAAGTTTATGATAGCTTTTAAAAAATGAAAAAACAAAAATGGGTTATCGCTTTTAAAACCTTCAATTAGGGATGCTCTGATGACCTTAAGCAAAGTCAGCAACAGACTTGTGTATGAAAAAAACCACTAAACACGTTCACAGCTGAAAGATTACATTTTTCTTTTCAAGATGGGCAGTCCTGGGGAAAACAAACGTGCAGGAATAAGGAATCAGATCAACGAGTGAAAAAACAAACACTGGGGCCCTCCACCTGGCACCGCAGTCACGAGCCCCTCGCTTCCTGCGGAAGGGAGATCGGCAAACACCGCCCACGCCCACCTCCGCCGGGAACCCTCCAGCCGCTTCCGCTCCACAGCGCTCCGCGGGCTCCTCCGGCTCCTGGCAACAGAGAAACGCGGGTTCAGCACGGCCCCAGCACGGCAGGCTGCGGCCGCCGCCGGGGCCCTGTGGCGGGGCTCCGCCGGGACCGCAGCACCCGCTCCCCGCGCCGAGCAGCTGCGGGCCGGGCCGGGCCCAGGCGGCCACGGGAGCGGGGCGGGCTCGGGCTGCCGGACCGCAGGGCCCAGGCCGCCGCTGCCCCCCGCCCGCCGGCACAGAGCCCTACCTCGGCCGCCCCACGCTCCGGAGACACGCCGCGGGCCGCAGCAAGCCCCGCTCCGCCCCCCAGCCCGGCCCCGCTCCGCCTCCCGGGCCCGCTCCGCCTCCCGGGCCCGCTCCGCCTCCCGGGCCCGCTCCGCCTCCCGGGCCCGCTCCGCCTCCCGGGCCCGCTCCGCCTCCCGGGCCCGCTCCGCCTCCCGGGCCCGCTCCGCCTCCCGGGCCCGCTCCCCCGTGGGCCCGCTCCGCCCCCTTGCTCGGCTCCGCTCCGCCCCCTTGCTCGGCCCCGCTCCGCCTCCCGGGCCCGCTCCCCCGTGGGCCCGCTCCGCCCCCTTGCTCGGCCCCGCTCCGCCTCCGGGCCCGCTCCGCCCCCCGGCCCCAGCGGGGAGGGTCTTTCCTCGGCGGGGCGGTGGCCGGAGCGGGCAGGGCGGTGTGGGGGCTGGTGGGGATGCTCGGCGGTGCTGCCCGGGCGGGCCCCGCTGTGGTGGCTCAGCGGGGTCTGTGCGAGCTGCGCTCAGGGCCGCCCGGAGAAGCGGCCGTAGGGCTGGTGCAGGGCAGCGTTCAGGCACTGGTGCCGGGGCCTGCCGCTGGCGGGTCTCACCGTAGGCTCACCACTGGCGTTCACAGGTCTCGAGCGCTCCCGAAAATTGGCGCATAGGCGATGTCTGTTTTGTCGCATGTCAGCTGCCGCAGTCAGGGCCAGGTCACCGAGTGCTTCATAGGCACTTCACAACCATAGGGGCGTCCTCCGCTGCGGTGCAATACGCGTGTTTTGCACGTACATTGTGTTCTGTAGCTAAGGTGGCATTCAGCGTCTCCCGCAATCTGCCCCGGGCCTTGAGCAAATCTTCACTTGGACATTCAGTGTCCACGTTCACCGTAGCACACAGCATGGTTAAGTGCAGCCTCGTGGCCCTGAAATAGCAGAGCTTCCTCAGCAGGGCACCGGTGCCTCGGGGTTTTAATTTTTTTTTCTTTTAATCTCCTATTTACTGAAATTTACTTGGTTTTTTTTCTCGTTAATTCCCGGCTTAATTTCACGTGGACTTGTTTCCCCTCAAATTACTTTTTTGCATGGTTTTTTGGATGCTAGTGGGTTAAAAAAATGCAGAAGTACCTAGTATTGTGATCAAACTATGCTCAGGGAATGATGAAAATAAATGCATAGAGGCATGAATATAAATAATTTATTCATTGATACAATAGGGATGGGGGCTTTTTTCAATGGTTACATTTGTAGGCTATTTTATAAATTAATTTAATATTCTTTTTATACTGTTCTTAGTAGGCCAAATTAAAAACCAGCATTCACGGTGTATTTTTTGTGTGTAGCCACCTGTGTGAGGTATCCTTCGTATGACCCACATGTTTTTCAGAGCTGCAGCTGAAGGATGCGAGGCCCCAGGTTGGCTGGGCATGGACCTGGACATGGGCAGGGGCTGCGGCAGAGGGAACACACTACCAATAACTGGGCGGGTTGCAGTTCAAATCACTCAAAAATTCCTTTTTCAAATCAGCGGCTTGGCAATCTTTCTGTATCGCTACTCGCAGCCTGGCGGCCTAATCCCCAGTGGTATGGAAACGAGCTCAGCTTTCTGCGGAAACGACAGTGGGCTTAGCGCTCCCTGCCCCCACCGCCCCTTCCCCGCTTTGTCGCCGCTCAGCTGTCGCGGCGGTCCCCACGGGAGCGGTCCCTGTGCGCTGCCCGGCACGGCTCTGCAGCGGCCGCCGAGCTGAGGTCACCGTGACACCCCAGCGCCACCGCGCCCGCGCCACCGGAGCCGCCTGGCAGCAGCGCCGCGTCCCCAGCGCAGGAGGAACGAGGCCGGTCGTTCCCTGGGCATCCTCGCAGCATCATGACTCTCCAGGTAAGCACTTCTGCCGCAAGCGAGATACAGACGAGACGAGAGGGATGCACTGTCCGTCTGTGTAATGCCGTGCTGGAGACTGCGGTGTTTCTTCAGCATAAGAATTTTTACTGCAAAATCAAGGTTACCTTGCTGCAAGGGAAATTTGCCTAAACCCTTGGAGGCTGAATAGTGCATTACTTTTAACAAAAGTTACGTGCTGGTTAATTTGAATTATTTCATAGGTCACGGCATATTTTGGCGCCTTACCTATTCAGAGCATGCATTAATGATTTTTTTTTTAGGTGTGCATCTGAGTTTGCTTGGACTGAGTTAGGCATGGAAAGGCAGGTACATACGTTTTTAGGTTCTAGCTGGTTGCTTGGAGCTATTAAAGGAGGAGGGAAACTTCTAACACTGAGACAGTGTTATATGTGCATTTGAGAAGCATAAATAATTTTTAAGAAAGTTGTGTGTATTTTTTAGGCTGTGTGCATCTTTGGTACATTTTGATGGGCTTCTGTTTTGGTAGGAAAGCTACTTTCCTACCTTCTGCCTGGAGAGAGAGCTTCCTTTTACCTTCTCTCTGACTATAGCTTTAAATAGCTCTTGAGGAAATTATCTTCATTGCTGGCTTTTAGCCTCCTACCTTTGTGGGAACCTATGAATACCTCCCTTGTCTTGGCCATGCCCTGATGGATTAGGCTGTTTTTCTTCTTTAGGCTTTCCTATTATCCCTTTCACTTCGAGATTTGCAAGCTCTTTTATCCCTGCCTCATTATGTCTGTCTCAGCTTAGTTAGTGTGTGCATTTTGCAAAGAGAGAGCAACACAATGCTCTGACCTAGATGCAGGGAGTGCACTGCTAGCAGCTTAGCAATTTTCTTCTGAGCTGCAATTATGTTGAATAGCACAGAGGTTTGATTGTGCTGTGTTACAGCTTACAGCTAAGAAGAAAGAACCTGTTTCTTCAGTGGCTCAAAATTGCAAAATCCCAAACATAATGCCACCTTTGCTTAATTAATGATCACTGAAATTATAGTTTGTTTTTTTCTGCCTTGAATTCACTCTAGAAAGTGAATTTATTAGCCTGATGATTAAGCAATGAGCCATAAATCATGACAAGAGCTAAATGCAGTATGATATGTCATTCCATTTCTGTATACATAAAAATCAGTGGTTGAAATTTTAAGATACTGTACACATTCTGCATAAGACATTATAGAGCTTTTTTGTCCACATTGGTTTGGTTGACAGCTACCAACCATATCTATAAATTTATTCAATCTAGCTGTTATGGGAATGAGGAAAAATTAATAAAATAATGTTCTCATCAGTAAGGCAGTAAAATATTTGTAAGTTTTGCAAGCTGGTAAAATATTCTGCTGTAAATGAAGAATTCAGTCAAGCTTTTTTCTTTGCAAAAGAGGCAGTATCTGATAATAATCTAATAATTTGTGCATTTGTCTTTAATGCATATGTGTATATTTACGTCTGTATATATTTTTATGCTTTTTATTTGAAGAGTTAAAGGGAATTTTATTAGCACATGATTAAAAGGAAATTATATTTTTGCAGGCTGCTCATAAGTATGTTGTGTAAGCAGGCAAATCCTAAGCAACAGTCTGTGCACAATGACTGGCTAGAGGGGGATGAAGAAGAAATGTTTAGTATTTAGATTTCATTTCTGCATGTTTCTTGGTGTGTAAGATATGCATTTGCAAATTTTTAAACTATCTTGTGATATTTGCCTATAGATGCATATAGAATAAAATCATATGAAGATAAGGTTATTAATGTAATAATTTCCTTACTTTATCTTTTGTTCTGTACAGTCTAACAGGGCTTTTGTACATCTGTACCAACAGTGTGATTTTAAATGCTTTGCTTTTAAGAGTGTCAAAGATGTACAGTTCCAGTTTCTTTCAACCACTATTTTTAATTCAGTGGTAAGGTAGTTTGCATTGCTGATTTTGTTTCCCCTCATTAACTGCTTCTCCATTATAAATGTTGTATGTCTATTAAAAATACTGTTGTTAGTGCATAGAGTTTTAGTGTAATTAGACTTGTCTTGCTGCCTGAGTACAGAACTCCCTCATATGCTAATGCTGCAGTGGCTGGAGCACTGCACAGCAGCGTGGCGTGGCTGGAGTGACTTGGGTAGGCTGGGATGTAAATTCAGAGCATGTGAGTTCCTCTGCAGTCCCCATGTCCCTGCCTCTTCCCCAAGGAGAGCACTAAGTGGAACAGGCTTATTTTCACAGAAGGGTAAGCCACCTGACTGTCAAGGCATATAGTGAGGTAAAAAGTCCTATGAGCAGTCCCATAGATACTGAGTTCAGACTCCTGTGTATAGCAGTGTGTCTGTTCCCTCCTTGCTCCCAGGCTGAAGGCACCTATGCTGTGCAGGGTAAAGTGCTTCTGCCACAAACCCCCAATTCTCTGCATGTGCTGTTGTGACTTGCTAGCCTCAAATGTGGATTCACCATTCTGGGTTTGCTGCTGAAAGGAAGAATAGTGTTACATACTTACTTTGTGTGGCCCTTGGTAATTTTTGGTGAACAATGAACACTGAGCTTAACATCTGAACTTGCTGAAGCACTTCAGGTGGTTGTAGGAAATCTAGGTAGAGTTGCAGTGCAGAAGGAGAACAAGAGAAAATACAGCATAAGAAGAAAAATAAAGATTCCAAGGCTTTCATGAAAATAAGTATTAATATTACAAGAAAAAAATGCTGAGAAGGGATACTGTAAGGCCATTTCAGCATTATTAATTCAACTTTTATATGCAGTCTAGAGCACACAATTTTGGTTTATCCAAATTACATGTAACATATACACATACCATGTGAACATATTCTGAGCCTTTTGGGTTTTTATTCTAGAAAAATCCTGTCATTGTTTTGCAGCACTCTCAAATACTTGGTTGGTAAAAAAAAATCGACAATGTTTAGTTCTTAAAAGAAATCAGACACAAAAAGTTGGACTTAAATTTTAGTAATAACAATAATTATTTTTATTAAAGCAGGAACAAACTACAAAACTACAAACTACAAAAGTACAAACTATGCATTTCAGTATATAAAGTTTTAGATTTGAGAAAATAATGTGGAAGTAATTTAACTTAGAATTTAGTGCAGAAGCTCTGCCAAATCATATACTTTATTGAATGACCAAGTGTCAGAGCTTTAAGAAGACAAATGGCACTTGGAGTCTGGCTAATTCTCAGAAGAATTGTTATATTCAAAATAGGACAGCAGCATTTTTCAAACTTAAAACAGTCTTTTTCAATTTTAGCACACCAATTCTTCTCTGTACTCCTGCATCCACTACTGGGTATTTGGTCAGGGAGGCCTTGGTGGGAATTTTCCAGAAACTTCTGCTTGACAGTTATGCAAACACTGAGGTTCTCACTGAGTTGGAAGATTATTTGTTAAAAAGCATCTGCATTGCTGCAGGATTTTTGTCTCTTCTTTCCATTGCACTTTAAAGGTGCTATTAATTGACAGACCTAGAAATGTGTATTGTCATCATGAACCCTTCCCATCTAACATTCTGTGAATTTACAGCTGCAGTTTAAAGAACATTCAAGATTTATTTTTAATTGCTGTTTTGCAATTAAAAAGATGTGTGATTAATAAAATCACACATCATGATTTTAAAAAAACATTCCTTTTAAATGCACCTCTCTGCCTGCTGCTCCTTGTTGCAACTCGGGTGTTACAGATGTATATCCTCCTGTGGTGAGCATTTTTTTCTTAGAAGACTTGTGCTTTCCCTTTGTGGGTCCCATATAGCAGTTCAAAATTTTGCAAAAAATTAAAAATTTTGCGGAAGTTTGTATCTGGGGAATCTCACCAGCCAAACTAAATTTCCAGACCAAAAAAAAAAAAAAAATTCCATCTCAGGAGGCAGAGGTGACTCATTTGGTGGGAGAGTTTCCTTGCAGGAAGCTGCAGTGCACTCAGCTACCTGTCCTTACCCTGTTTTACCTGCTAGTCCTGCCTTAATGCAGCCACCAGCTGACATGTCCTTACATCAGTGAATATGTAGTCTCATTATTCCAGTAAGGGGCCTTTCTGTGAAGATAGATGCTTGAGCATTACTCTCTAATTAAATTATTATTCATTTTTCGTTCTTACATTTAAAAAGAGAAATAACCTTTCACTTGTACTTTGTTTAAATACAGAATGCTATAGTGAACGCAACTCTCATTCACACTTGCTTATTTTTATCACCTGGTCCACCCAGCACAATCACTTGCCAAGCAGAAAGACATTAATTAAGGTGACAAATGTGTGTTCGGTTTTCTCATTTTCTTAAAAAAAAAAAAAAATAAGAAAAAATCTTTCCTGTAACTAAAGGGAAAAGTATTAAAGGCGTTTTAAAGAAGCACAGTCCAGACTTCTGAGGTAATGCCAGTGTCTCAGTGATTTAAACAGAGCCACAGTACTCATGCTAAAATATTGCCAATTTTTACACAAACTTTAAAGCTGTAGTGGGTTGAGCTGGCCCAGATGCCAGGCACCAACCAGAGTGAGTGCTTCCTCACTCTCCTCTGCAGCTGGGCAGAAGAGAGAAAATTTAACAAAGGGTTCATGAGATAAGGACTGAGTTCTCATCAAATACCATCAAGGGCAAAACAGACTCAACTTAGAGATAACAAGTGAATTCATTGCTAACAAAATCAGAGTAGGATAATGAGAAGTAAAATAAGGCCTTAGAAACACCTTCCCACCACCCCTCCCTCCTTCCAGCTCTGCCTCTTACCCCAGCAGCACAAGGAGACGGGGAATGGGGACTGTGCTCAGTTCATCACCTGAGGTTTCTCCTGCTGCTCAAGAAGAGGATTCGTTCCCCTGCTGCACTGTGGGGTCCCTCCCACAGGAGACAGTTCTCCATGAACTTCCCCAATGTGAGTCCATCCCATAGGCAACAGTTCCCTGCAAACTGGTTCAAAATGAGTCCATCCCATGGGCAACAGTCTGCTCCAGACTGCAGCAGCATGGGTCACTCTTCCACAGGGTGCAGTCCTGCTCCAGCCTGGGAGCAGGGGCCCCCTCTCCCCACGGGTCTCCCACAGGATCACAGCCTCCTCTGAGGCATCCACCTGCTCCAGCGTGGGGCTCCACCACAGGCTGCAGGTGAATCCTTGCATCCCCATGGCCCTCCATGGCTTCAGGGCACAGCTGCCTCACTGTGGCCCTCACCACAGGCTGCAAGGGAATCTTGGCTCTGGTGCCTGGAGCACCTCCTCCCCCTCCTGCCTCACTGACCTTGGTGTCTGCAGAGTTGGTCTTCTCACATGTTTTCACTGTGTTCTTCTCTAGTCACAATTAAAACTGCAACACAACTTCTGTTTATCCTTCTTCTTAAATCTGCTATCACAGAGGCGTTACCACCATTTCTAATTGGCCCAGCCTTCACCAGTGGCACATCCATCTTTGGAGCCATCAGGGATTGGCTCTTCTGGACATGGAAGAAGCTTCTGGAAGCTTCTCACGGAAGCCACCTCTGTAACCACCCACTACCAAAAAGCAGGCCATGCAAAACCAAAACAGCTGATTTTGTACATATTAAGTGTGTGGGCAGGATATACTATGCTTCTGCAAATGCAATCCAACTTCAAAGCTAAAATAATTGTTGAAACTAGCACATAGTATATTAAAGTGCTAGTATCTTTTTGCATTAGAGTAGTGCAGTGACCTGATGAGTCTGTGGTCACTGTACAAAATCTATCTCTCTCTGAAATGTCCTGGGCATGAAACAAAACTCCAAACTTTAGCCTGAGACCTACTATAGAGAGAACGGCTATAACCTCAGGTTGATGTGAATGATGTGGCGCATGATGATGAAAGGAGTAAATTTACATTTCACTCTGGTGCTCCCCTGTGTTTCAGACTTGGGTGTGGAGGGTGGTCCTGGCAGTAGCTTGTCTCCATGGGGTACCTCTGTGCCAGCTGTTGGTCACTACTTCCCTGTCGGAGCAGGGGAAATGGAGGGTGATGTGGGAAGTACCCCTGAGAGGGGATGTAAGCTCCACCTCTCGAGCCAATACAGTGCAGGCAGGGCCAAAAGGATTCAGAGATTACTGTGGGATATAAAGTTCAGTGAATGCCTTCATACCTGCAGTGTGAAAGACATATACACCACATAAATTGTGAAGGCTGCTTGCCCCTATCAGCTACATAAACCTATAACCCTTTCTAATGACATACAGATTTATGAAGCTTCTTTCATGGGAAAATGCCTTGTCTGACTGCTAAACCCAAGTGAGTCATTGAGAATATCTAATGATACTACTGTGTGTCCTATACCTCATGTTTTAAATACACCCCTCGAGAGAAGAACTAACACTTTCTGTTCTTTCATCAGGCTGACTTTGATGGTGCTGCAGAAGATGTAAAAAAATTAAAAACAAGACCAACTGATGAAGAACTGAAGGAACTATATGGATTCTACAAACAGGCTACTGTCGGAGATATTAATATTGGTATTCCTATATATGCTTCACATTTACTTATATGTCTTGATAAAATCAAGCTAATGTTATGTAAATCTGCATGATAATCAAAGCTATGCATTTGTTTTGGCAGAATGTCCAGGAATGCTAGATTTGAAAGGCAAAGCCAAATGGGAGGCATGGAACCTGAAAAAAGGTGCTACACCAATTAAATTAATTTACATCCTGTAGTCAAGTTTATAGGATGACGAAGAAAGATAATGACTCCTACTTTCCTTTGCAGGTTTATCAAAGGAGGATGCCATGAATGCCTATATCTCTAAAGCAAAAGCAATGGTAGAAAAATATGGGATCTAGAATATTCCAAAAAATTCCCACTAATAACTAACTCTTCAGTAGCTAGTGAACTAACTCTGTTGAGAAAAATGCAATACTAACTCCTTTTTTGTGTGGTCTGACACTAATATCTTTTAAGCATAAGCTGGTTGACTGTAAAGGTTTTACATATATAATCTATTTTTAGCTTGTATCTTATTCTAAATAAAATTGAACCTAATAAATTAAGCTTTCTGTAAGAATTGTGGATTTTTGTGGGTATTAAATTATATTTAGCATTTTGACAGAAGCAGGGAAACAGAGGTGCTCTACCAGTAAAGTAGCACAGATGTAATTTTTTTGCAAACAAAGTTATGGAATAAAGTGAAGAGTTTGTGCACATGGAGGAGAAGAAGGAAAAGATGAAACCTTTTTTAACACCCAAAGCCAATGTTTATTTTCAAAAAAATCAGGAAAACTCCCCCTTTTAAAGGATTACAAAGGACGAACAGAACAACTCTTAGGTATAACTGCATGCAGTGTACAGAAAGAATGACTTACTACAAATTGCTGTGGACTAACCTTACACATTCTGCTATTAAAATTGAGGGAAATACTCATAGACCAGCATTTTCTATGCATCTTGTTATGTGTTTTGTCAAGAAACTTTCATTAGAGGGTTCCAGCAGATAAAAGTGACCTCCAGGAAGCTCATAAAAGGAAGTATCTCCACTTGTTATTTCTTGCCAACCTAAAAAATATGTTTAAAGTGTCAGAGAAGTGTTAACATTGTGATCATTTTGCATAACTATTTCAAAGTTATTAATTAATAATTATTTTAAATCCCATATCCACTTTTTGGTTCATACATTGAGACTGCTCTGTTGATTTGTTTCCTTTAAGAAGACTCCAGAAAACTGTAATTAACTGATGCAATACAACAGGAAAATATGTAAGTATAAGAGGAAAACCATTTAAACAAAGTACCTTGTAAATCATGTGGTTTATCATCAGACCCATTAAAGCACGTAATATCACAAGAGAAGGGGATACCCATTTCTGCCTTCTCAAATCTGTGAACATAAAAAGTGTCATAAAACATTCCATAAGATTCTATATTTGGAATTTGCTTCCACGTACAAAGTAGGTTTTTTGTTCTTCTCCAGAAATTAAAAAATTTCAGGAGTTAGATTATGCAGGGCATCAGGAAAAGGAAATACTGCATCTTGAAGTCTCCTAGCTCCTTACCCTAATGCAATTAGGTCTAAAATTGTAAAGAAATAATGACCCAATAGTAAGGAAAAAAAAGAGCTTCAACCTGCAATAAAAATTCTCACAATAAATAATTATGTTACCTACTTATATACAAGTTCTAATGTTTCACCATCTTTCAGTGTCAGGTTCTGGGATGAAAACGTGTCCCACATCCAAGAGTGCCCTTGTTTTTGCCAGGGTAAGAAGGCTTAACCACTCAGCTACATTAGCTGTCATGTAACATCCAGTGGGGACAGCAGTTAGGACAGAGGAAGCCAGTTGCCCTCTGGGTGCCCAGAACAAAGGGATTCTTTTCATCTGGTTAGGCTAGAGGACCTTGGATCAGCAGGCTGAATGCAATGTTCCTGAAGCATGATCAGCTGAGATTATTAGCCTCAGAAAACAGTAAAAGATGTGAAAATATTCCCTTTTAGTAGCTGCTAACTTTCCATCCTAGGTAAGACTGTAATTCTACCATGACAGGTTCACTACTGCAGTAACAGTTGTGGTTGCTACAGTATGCAGTATTTAATCTAGGGCTCAAATACTAGAAAACAAATAGAAAAGCACACAAAGGAAAAAAAAATGTTTACTGTTTCTTACTCTTTTTAGAACAGAAATTAGAAACAATTACAAAAACAAGAAAAAAGAAAACATGATCGGACAGAAGTAAAAATGCAAAATACAAATACAAAAGTAATACTAAATTGTAAAACTTACGAAAATGTCTGAAGAACTCTCAAGTCTTCTTTGAAAGTAAGCACCAGACTTTTCTTAGTTTCTTCATTATGCAGAAGATCAGAAGGAATTCCTCCTAGAGTCTGTAGATATGCGAAAACTTCTTCATCTTTTACATCAGATAAGGGTACGCTTTTCATGGGAAGAATTGCTTCAGACTGTCAGTACCAAACAAAACAGATCAGGTGTTGTATGTAATATACCTCAAATAATCTTCTCATTAAAAATTATTTTTGTAAAATGTACAATAATTTTCTGTCTCCAAAATACAGTGGCTGATTAGTTTAACATTAACAGAGAGCACTTTGTGGAAAGGGTTAGTAGACTGTGTTTACTTAATTACAAATTATGAACGAGACAAGTACTCTACTTCTGAAACTTCCACAGACAAATAACTGTTAATTTAATTTTGTTCAAGCTTGACTCTTACTATTGAAATGCAACTAGTAAAACAATCTATTTAAGAGAAAGAGAAACCTAGCACTGGACATAAATCTGACAAATGTAAGACTGAAGAGACCAACCGATTATTGAAATTTGCAGGAATAACAATTTGCTTCCATGAATCACTAGCTCATACTTAAGACTGCTAAGAAGCCTCAGAAAACAGAAGAAAAACAGAAGATAGCAAATGCTTCTGTTCTGAAGAACAGAAATAGCAAATGCTGACTGAGGACAGGATGACTGGAAAAATGCCACTTTACTCATGTTTTTCTGAGAAAGACTAGCAGCACTAGCAGAACCTCAGAAGAAACTGATTAAAAATCCTACAAAGAATGAGGAGAGAGAAAAAATTGGACAAAAGTATTGAGGGCTGACACAGCAGGTTTATGAAAGACTAGTTCAAGATAATTATTTCACAAATTACAGAGTAAGGAGGACCACTTAGTATTTTGGTTTGAGTACTTTTGAGTTTTAAGCCAAAGGCCATAGTAAATAACACAATATTCAAAAAAGTTTAGTTTAAGGATTAGTTAGTTTAAGCATTAATAAGTTCAAGCATTAGTTTAAGGAGATTGTTCTCCCAAGGCTAAGTTAGCAGCAGTATTATGTATTCTGCATCTACCTCACAACACCCTTCATAGATTCTGAAGCACTGTTTATTTTGTATTAAAACTACTCTGCGTACCATACTGTAAAATAATATTTTTACTCTTGATAGCTAATTTACAATTCTATTTGATAGTGTTAATGATTCTGTAACTTACGTGTGGGGCATGTGCCCCTGATATGAAAAGCTGGACTGGCTCCAGTCCGTACTTTTTTTTCAAATTAAGTGCAACTGCAAAACTTACGTAAGATCCAAAACTGCAGCGAAAAGAGGAATTAAAGCAAAGTAAGCAAAAACATACATAAAAACTAGAAAATACAAACATCATTTTAATTTCTGTGCTAATTGGCTATCTTGAACAGTTGCGGAAACCGTATATGACATGCAGACTATAGTGATACTAGTTAATTGACATGAAGTATATTCTTACACAGTCTAACTCTGCAGATAGGATCTTTTCTTAGTTTCTCTTTCTTTTAATAGTCCCCTTAATTTGTAATAAGAACAGTTATTTTGAATACTTGAGACTAAGCAATCTTCAAAAACTGTGTTTCATGAATGGTTAACCCCCTGCATTCATATAGATCAAGCACTGACATGAATATTAACAATAAATGCAATTATAATTTATCAGAAACACAACATGTTCAGATGTTCTGCCTGGAGGTATAAATAAATAAATAAATAACCAGAGCCTTTGAGAGCAACTGCATGTTTTAGGATGACTCGACAGAAGATCCTTGCAGAAGCATATTTTCCTAAAGTTTTTGCAAATAAAAGTAATTACCTACTCCCAGAGGTCAGAAATAGAAGCTCCTTCACCAAGGTATCCAAAAATGTATATATTTTTACCTGTGACCAAAAAATGCAAATGGTTTTTCTTTCAATTCTTTTAACAAAGCACTTGTAACTTCATTAACTATGCTTGTCATGTCTTTTGCAAAAGGCTCGTTAAGACGAATTTCTCTTCCAGGAAACCTTATACAGAACACTGCAGAAGAGGTGGAAGAAGGGAGGGAAAAGAATTACAGTTATTTCAAATAGATAGAGTAAAATAATTTTAATTATGTTTTTAAATTTTTCTGCAGAATATATTTATACTATTTGAATTAATCCCTCTTACAGCTGATACCACGCACTTGCTATTGCTACTACTGTGATTTAATCCTGCAAGAGATAAGGTTTCCATCCCTTCCTTTGGTCACAAATGTTGCTCCTCCAGCTGATTTGATTGATAAATGACGTGGGTCAGAATTCACAAGATCCTGATTTCAGCTGAGGTTTGAAATCAACTTCATTGTTGCAAGTTTTAATAACAACCACAAATTCATTAATTTCAATAATAGTGAGTTTGAGGGTTGTCTAAAATATATCCTTTAAAGGGCAGCATTAGTAAGTGGAACTGTATTAGAATTGCACAATCCCTGTTTTCTTCTTTGACAGGTCTTCAGCACTACACATAGCAAAATGTGGAATCATAGTGAAAATTGGTGGATATTTATATTTATAGTTATTTATATTTCTATAGAAGAAAATTTTATATGCTTTTACTGTTTTTCTTTCAAAATTGAGGATTTTCCTCTCACTGTTAAGTGAATGAATAGATCAGAAAAAATGTTGATTTTCTCAAATCTCCTTGACATTATGTGTACTGCCAGTTATGTAAAAGTAATGAGTCAGACACAAAGTATTTTAGAAGAGATAGAATAAACCACAATCTAATACCATAGATAGCAGTACAAAAAAGTTTGCATCTTCTATACTTTCTGCAGAAACCATCTCTGAAAGAGCATGCTGTGCCCTGATTTTATTCATCTGTGTCTGCCATTGGCCCTAGGCCATTTTCTTAGTAACTTTCTTGGAAGCAGTTCCAGTAGACAAAAACTTTTTTCTTTCTTCTTTTTTGTTTTTTCCCCCTAATTTCAAGGAAAATTCAATGTGCCACTGCTTCCTGGAAAGTATACAGGCATTGAGAGGACTGGTAAAACTGCAATGGCAATGCTCATGAATATAAAATTAACTTTTTCTTTATGGAAGGTCTGGAAAATGGCCTTGGTTTCTCTTCAAATAGGTCAAGCAATGGATCTTTTTAGTGCTGATATAACTTGTGAGCAATGAGAATTACTTCATAATGTAACTAAATATCATTTCACTGTTATAAAATTCAGATTAAATTTCAGTTTTGATACAAGAAGTGCAAACACTGGATAACAGATACTCTGTGCTGCCTCTCAGCATTAAAAAGAGTTCTCATATTTTCACTGTTAACTTTGCTAAAGGCTAGTTTATCAACAATATGCAGTGCATTGCTGTTTCTGAATCATACCAATAGTTTCTGAAGCAGTCAAGAATACTATACTCTTTGAAATGTAGCTCTGAGGATATAATTTTTTCACCCAATCGAATATAATTGGATTCAAGGTGGTACAGAAAATGTATCCTAATGGAAATGCCAGTTCCTAATGAATGCTAGTTCCTTTCTTTCTGGAGAAGACCCATTACATAAAGATTGCTGTCCTCTCAACACCACCATTATATGCCATTTAAAAAATCTGGCTATTATGTATTTCAGAATTGCTTAACCTCTAACTACAAAAATTACTAACCTTCAATTGAGTTGTTGAAGAGTTTGCCCCATCGAGCAAGTTGAGAAGTTCCACTTCCAGCCCATGGAAAGCAAATCAGTCTACAGAGAGCATCTGGCCTTTTGTGTACACAAGCAACCAGCTTCTCCATTTCTTAAAAAAGAAAAAAAACCAAGAAAACACCAATCATTCTAGAACAAGACTCTTCAGACATAGGAAGGTTAGAGTGAAGTCTAAATTGAAACAACACAGTGCAATATGTTCTGTCACCAGAACTGCTTGTGCTACAACAACTGTTAGGTATGAGATGATCTTCCTGCAACACTGTGAACCAGTTCTGCTCTTACAAATGATGGTAGAATAGTATCAGGCAATACCCTTAGTTAATATTTGCGCAGTCACTGACAACAACAAACATTACAAGCAGCAAAATAAATTGATAAGGGATTTCAGGAAGACCATTTAAAACATAGGCTTTTAGAATATGCTCAAAAAGATAAGGTCCATCTGAAGACCTAGAAAACATAAGGACCACCTAGTTCAATATTGTCTCTACCACAGTGGTAAAATGGATGTCTAGGGATCAGCAGGATGTTGTTTCTTTATATATATAAAATGTCTATGAATTACTCTTTCATGTATTTTTCCAGTCTCTCCTTGAACAGTTGGCATCCACGACATCCTCTTGCAATCAGTTGCACAGCTCCACTATCTGATGCATGACGAATGACGCCCTTTTTTTGTTTTTAATCTGACTCATACAAATTAATTTGATGGACACAGGGTAGTACAGTAAAGAAAGTGAATAGTGCACCTCTCAGGGTCTGCCACTGAGCATTTCTGAGCTCTTCTGTCTTACTGTCTCAATCCTCAAATATTTTCTTTCTTCTGAATGAAAAGGCCTGGCTGTGTTAGATATCCATCATATCCATCATCACTGCCCATCTCTGGACTTATAATTTTGTTATATTCTTTTGAGGTGGTGGAGTAACCAGAGCCCCATTCATTTAAAACAGCAGCTTTAGTAGTTGTGCTTAGTGACTGATAGAAGTAACAGCTGAAGCAAGATTTATAACTACTTCTTTCTTGTTGAGAAGGAACAATAGCATTGAAGATGCCAAGTGCATTCTCTAGCATCAGATACTGTTTTTACTATCTGAAGAAAAAAGCAATTCTCCGTCATTTTTATTCTTCTTTTCCAATTTTCTTGGCTCTTATTCTTGCTGATTAGATTTGTGGATGTAAGTACTGAAGTGACAAAGTAGAACTGATAGCCTATCAGGCTGTGTTCTGTCAAAAGAACTTGGGAACACCACGTACTTGGTGAAGATTAATTAATTAGATAGTGATACAGAATTTTTATAAAATGTTTCTGCAACTATTAGAATGAACTCTCAAGTTCTTGTTATGTTTTTGTAAGAAAGACTGAAAAAAAAAAAACTGATTAGGGGATAGCAAGCAGCAAAATTCCATTTCCAAAATGCTGCAAATCTGTAAGGGTATTATCTCTTGCCTTGAATATAGCTCAGTATAGGCAAGGGCTGATTCACCATAAAATACACCAATATGCCTACATGCAGTCTTTTTTACCTGCACAAAAAGTTTGAGAAATGCAACCAGATCAGAATAGGCAGCAATTCAGACCTATTTCAAAACTACATAACACAAACAAGACAAAAGAAAACCAACCTAAATGTTGCTCTGGTGGTTGCTTGATTTTCATGTATGTTTGAACTGGAGCGTTTGTGAATATTTGTTAAGAATCACTTCAAAGACACACTAAGAAGAGCAAGACACAAAAAAAGAAGTGTCTCAAAAATCACTGGTTATGTGAGCCTAAAGTAGCTGAAGAATAGTGGAACCAGTGCCACAGAAGACATAACTCCTCTGGTGGATTTTTAGCTTCAGTACAATTAGTTCCATTTACACAATCACTTCTTCCATGAAAATACACAAAAAGGTCAAACATTTCTGAAGCCAATGTTTTAACTTGACAGTCACATAGCAAAAGAAAAATCTCAAACTATTCCAAAGGTGACACAGAAATTTCGAGCATGATAAAGAAGTACATTTAATAAAAGTCCTTAAGTTAAAAGACAGGTTAACAGTTACAGAAATCTTTCCCACTTTAAACTCATATGGGTTTATTCCATCACCATCCAGCTTACTTTAGGTACAAATACCTGAACAGTCAGAAAGACCACTAGTGCCAGGCAATTACGGCCCAAGGGTGGATCCACTTCTCAGTGCTGCACATCAAGAAGCTGCACAGACACCTGCTTTTAAGTCTTTTTGAGGCTTAAGGGAAGGAGCCCCACCACAAAAACAAACAAAAAAGGCAGTACATAGGCATGCAGCATCCCAAAAGGGAGACAGAAGCTTCACGGGTTAGATTTGACACACAGCATTTGGCAGAAATACAAGAAAGGCGCACTGCACTATCCCAGTGAATGAAACAGCACAGGTTAGCATGCCCATGACAGTACACAAGTTGTAGCAGTTTTCATACATGAAGGCACACAACCTCACTGACAAAAAAGCCTGTATAACTAGAAAAGCCATCCTTCTTTAAGAATTATGTCTAGAAGTAAAGTGCTCACATCTTGGCTGGAGAGTTTTGTAGGGCTCTGAAAATGCTGATGTAGAAGACCATCACCTGATTTGATTAAAACACTGCATTTGGTTAGTAGACCAGTTTTAATTTTTTCCTCCCTTTTTAGTGTTACTCTACTAAGAGTATCTGTAACAACAATAATAATAATAAAAAATATTCACAAGCAGTGATAAAAGCTAAGGAACCTGAGTGCCAAAAGGGGTTCTGATGTTTAACTTGGACATGTAAGCTGGACTACTTTGTTGTTTTCACACTATTCTTCCTTCTTATACACTTCATCATTTCTAGGAAACTGAAAAATCTATGGTGTTAGAAAAGCCTACCTGTTGACCAGCCAATCGTTAAGCACTGCTCCTTTCCCAAATCAGGTCTGCAGTCTTCTGCTCCTTTCTGATTTCTGTTTTCCTGGGGAGCCCTAAGTCAGCCCTCCTGGCTGCAGGCTCTGCAGTGACGGCTGGTCCCAGGCTGTGCAACTGCCACTTCCAAACAGGAAAAGTGGAAAATCACAGTACTTTTATGTTGTAATTGTTATGAAGCACAGTGAGGCACACCTATGCTTTGAAGGTGCAGAATTCAGAGCATCTCTTTTTGGCTAGTCCTGACTTGTGCTGTTGTGCCCAGTACTGCTTCTCCACGTGATCTATCTGCTAGCAGAGGTATTTGTAATGAAGAACCTAGTGCACTTAATGTATTCCTACCTTAAATTTTGCCAGCAGTAAAATCTGACACTGCCCCTGCTTTTTCTTCATCCCTATTAATCAGATGATAGTCTTTACCAAGCACTGGTCCAGTATTTACTTTAGACCTCCTCTTGTTGTCAATACTTGAAAAAGCCTTTTTTTGCTCTCTGAAACACTGGTCATTTTCAACTCTAATTGAGCTTTGGCCTTTTGTGTCTTCTCTCAGCTTGCATAAACCACAGCCCTATACTCTTCTTGCAAAACCTGACCTCCCTTCCTGAGATCACACAATTTCTTTTTGCTCTTGGGCCCCATGAGTTCAGCCAAGGTGGTCTTCTGCCCCACTTACTCAACTTATGACACAGAGGAATTGCCTGTTCTGTGCTTCCAAAAGGTGGTACTTAAAGATTGGTCAGTACTTGTGAACTCCTAAGCCCTGAAAAGATTTCCAAGGTACTCCCGTGGTGTAAGTATTCCCACTAGCATTGCCACCCTCAGGTGATGTCATGCCAACCTTCAGCTCTCCTGCTATAATCCCTTAGTTATCTCTCCACCCCCATCAATTCTAGTTTAAAGCTCTGTTTATCAGTCCCATCAGCTTATGCCCAAAGACATGTTTCCCTATCAGAACAGGTGGATCCTATCAGGCCCCAGCATATCTTGCCTCTTGAAGGTTCCTCCATGGTTTAAAACCCAAAGTTATGGTGAAGGCATTAGTCCTGGAGTCAGGTATTGATATTCTGGGCTCGCCTGTTTCTTCCGAAGTCTCCTTCTGTTACTGGAAGTACTGAGAAATGCATCACAAAATATTTGAGCATTCTTTTCAGGGCTCTTTATATTGTGACATCATTTGTACCCATGTGAAAGAACAGGAATAGATAGTAGTATGAAAGATGTACTAGGCTGTTCAGTCTTGCGGTGATGCCCCTAATCTGGACCCTAGGGAAACAGCAAACTTCTCTGAAAAGAGACTCTGGTCTGCAGATGAGGGCTTCCATTCCACACAGAAGGATATCACCAGTGACCACAACCATTCTTTCTTCTCAGTGCTGGTCTTAGGACAGGTTTTGTTGCAAGATCTCTCTGATCTTAGCAAGTCTGCTTGCATGGGTGTACCTAATGCTACCTCATTAGGCACTACACCTGTCATACCCGGGGCATCGTACTTGCTCTGACAGAGCATCCTAGAGGGTAACTTGAACAGTAAGGAGGGGTTTCTTTTGCCACTCTGTGCTGTAACCTTCTTCCACCCCTCCTTATTCCTTGTGACTACCTTCCTTCTGGTACGAAAAGATCCAGGGCCTGCCTCCCCAGTGGCCATGCCAAGTTGTCTTACATGTGCCACAGATGATAGACTATGGCTCCACTGATCAGTCTCCTGCTCAGACTCTTAAATGATCCTCAGAGGTTCCTCCTTAAAGATTTCTTAGCTGCTGTTTTAGGGCAATTTTCGGTCTCTTTTGGACCACA
The DNA here is from genome assembly GCA_036630365.1 of Acanthiza pusilla. Classification (NCBI taxonomy): domain Eukaryota; kingdom Metazoa; phylum Chordata; class Aves; order Passeriformes; family Acanthizidae; genus Acanthiza; species Acanthiza pusilla. The sequence goes on along the minus strand of JAXCHO010000073.1, from coordinate 32,817,039 downwards.
ATAGTAATACAAATGGATGCAATGATAAGTCAGGAAACACGATTCTTTCATGAAGTATGATTCTTTCAGAAATTCTAAAGAAACAGTGCAAGAGTAGATTTTTATCCAGTAGTTATTAATACTGAAAAAGTAGATATCATTATTTTTCAAGAACAGAAATGTTGCTTAGACAGTTGCAATTCACTAATTCAACTCATTTCAAGTAGTAAAAAGAGCACATACAGAACACTGAAGTAGAATAACAAAGAAGTATGTGTTTCTCAGTTGCACACCTAAGATTTCAAGAACCATGTTTGTATGTTGCTTCATAAACGTTGGCTTTTATTACTGACAGTTGTGAAATACATTGGATTATGTGTACTGTGAGTAGTGTAATTTTTTTTCTTCTCTGACAGTTATTAAACAAATCTGCATTGGTTTTAGCATCTTAACTGCAATTATTCTTCATTTCCTAGTCACTCAACTTCAAAGGATAAAAATAAGGATACACTTAAAACCTTCTCTTAAAGATCACCATTAGCTGCTTATATGAAGAGGCATGCAATCAAGCAGCTCTTATGCCATCCAAAAAAAAGCAGGAGTAACCCTCGTCTGTATGACAATCTTAAGACAGAGACAGTCTTAAATTAGTCCAAATTTATTATTATTCTAAAGTATAGCCTCCGAGGATTATACACAAGTAATAAAAGAGGAAACACAAAGGTGAAATAAGGAGGGAAAAGTGGATTTTGCAAAAGGGAGGACTTTTGAGATGCATTAGCGGGATCTCCTGTCAGATTTGGAAAGATGAGTGATGCCAGAGAGAGTATTGAAGAGATCTCACGTGGAATTCTGCCTATAGTGTTGGTCAGCTTCTTCAAGAAAGGTGAGTTCAAATCAGATCTCATGCAGGGCATGGCTAGAAAAGAGAACTTATGAAAGAGAGTACATTACCTTCTACAAGTACACTGGAAGATGAAGATGGGAGAAATACATTCCAAGAAATGGTTAAAGATTGTTAATGAATTAACACATGGCTAGAAATAAGATTTTAAACCACTGACCCATCAAATTCTAGAACAGCTCTCCAGAAAAGCTACCTCCTTTAAGCTGAACATTCAGGTTATTAAAGTGACTCTAGAACAGGTATGTATTGTCACCTGGTGAATACTTGCAGTGCCATGCACCTATTGGCTTGGCACGGGAATGAGTCTCTATCTGTGTGAAGAAAGCCAGCTACTTACAATGCTGTAAAATAGTCTTGCTAACAGAGAACCAGCTTAGTTTAACAGACTCCTTTTTATTATTGTACTTAATACCTAGGACATGCACTGAGGTCAGTCTGCTAAGGTCTGCTGAGCAAGAAAGAAAATCAAAATTCAAAAGTACTCCAAGAAAACAGGAAGCCTGGAGGGACTACAATACAGTAGAAAAGCTGACTTTCCAGTCTTGCAAAGAGAAATAAAGTGTGGAAGTTACATAAAAATAGTCAGTCTATATACAGGGCTGGCCATGGGAAATAAAACAGAATGGACATTTTTGTTGCCATCTCAGGAGAAGACAAACACGTGCTGACCTATCACTATATGAAGCAACATAGTAACCGACAGAACTGCTTCACTGTTAAAACAAACTGCTTCTGAGGAAGAATAAAACTTTACCAAGACCAATTTTCCCCTGTTCCTGCCCTGTGATCAGCTGCAGGCACAGAAGTGTTCCATGGCAAGATCCCAGTTGCCTAAAGGAGACCTGCCTAGACTTTCTCCTTGCAGCAAACTCTACACCCGGGGAAATAATGTCTGAGTTCCAAAAGAGAATTTGTAAGAATCAAAATGAGAACAATGAACCTTCGAATAAATAATTTTGGACAGGAAACAGACTCTCTCACACCTTTAGCTGCTCAGCCCACATTGCAGTCTTCAAACTTCTACCTAGGGGTGTTCAGATGCTCCCTGTCTATGCACAACCTTGAGGCACTCACAGAAGTCACCATTTGACTAGAGTGCAACAGTCTTAGCAATGCAAACTGCTGGTCAACCCCTAGCTCCCACAGCAAAACAGTCAGGCATACAATATGATAAATAACACCACCCCCCCCCATGCTATTGTCCCAGATACATCACACAGCTTAGAAACACAATTTCAGTCTCTAATTTTGGAGGCTCATTTAGAGCTTTGGGATGAAGCACACTCTACAGAAACACTTCCAGTCAGAGAAGACCTAAAATACTCCAGGCAGGGATGCAAATGTCAATACCTACTTCTCTACAACAAGAGCATGAGACATTGTTCAATTGTACAAATACTATTCACTTCTTCATTTCTGTAAAGCAGAGTCATAAGCTGCCAACACTTAGTCAGCCACTGAGAGTGAACAGCAGCATTAATTTGATGAGAGCTTGTGTGTCATTCACAGCTTGAGCTATTCTAACTGCCACATAAATCAGGTGAAAAAAAGGGGTTTATCCCAGTACTTCCACTACCATGCACAAAACTATGTCCTGGAAAAAATGTGGGAAGATAACCACAAGCAACAGAACAGTGAATTGTATCTTCAGATGCTCACAAACAGACAAAGCTTGCTTTTCGTCTTTCACAGATGCTGATGCGTATCTGTCAGTGGTTCTTGATGCCAAACAATTGTCTTGATGTTGTCTTGTTGTCTTGATGACAACAATTTGGAGAACTAATACTTTGCAGACCTGCTAGTCTGGAGAAACAGCAGCTTCTGCAGGGGGTCCCTCCATCTCCCACCACTACTGCTCTTGGCTCCGGGACAGCAAGTGGTGATTCACCCACCAAAACCAAAAGATAGGGAGGGAAAGTGAAAGGACATAGCAGGTTAGGGAAGAGAGAGTTTTGCTTTCCCAAAAGTAATGGTGAGTGAAGCAGCATCAGGACTGACAAGAATAAAACATGCAAACATTAGGAGACCTAGCAGAGTACAGAGAGACCGTGCTTCGGCAGAGAGGCATAAATGTCACAGATAACAGGAACCTGCTCCTTTCATAGCCTTTGCATGGAAGGTACACATAGCACAAAGAAAGCTGGCACTACACTTCAACCACAGCAATCCACATCAGTGGGAGGACCACATGCATGCTCTACTTTCGCTCAACAAGAAATAAGCACATGACTAAAAAAGGCACGGGGTTTATAAACATTGAGGTTTGGCCTCATAATCCAGTGGTACAGAGAGTATTCAGTGGACCTGTCCATTCCAAATTGATTACTGAGAGAGATGCAGTAGGTGCAAGACTCCACAGGGCTATTCCCATTCTTTTAAACACAAATATTTTTGTGTGATGATAGTAAAATCCCCACAGCTGCTCACAACCAAGTCTGTCTCTTTCAATCTGAAAGTTCAGCATTCATTACTGGCTATCCAGCATCCTATGGGTGATGTTGTCCCATCAGCCTGAGCTCAATTCTATATCCACACCTATTGGCACCCCATCAGAAGAGGAAATTCAGTAGCAAGGACTCCAGGAAAACCCTTCCAAGTGCTGTTTTCCTCACACAAACTGAAATATGCTAATAAAGTATGGAAACAAATACCAGATTTCAGTAAAAAATCAGTAATGGGGCCAGATTTCTTAGTCACAGGATGACCTACAGAAGTATTGATGATGAGAATAGGAGTAAAACCATATTCACGATCACTGTTGCCTTCACTGCAAAGGACACCGCTGCAGGGAAGGCAAAATGGGGGTGCAGAGAAAGTGTGAGGCTCAGAGAGTAATCTAAGTCAAAGCTGTAACTGAGATGCAGACTTGTCACCAGATGCAGCTTTGTTTTATCATTCTGCTGATGAGAGAATCTGTCCCTTCCCTGCATCCTGGAGCATAATGTTCTACCCCAGCCTTCTAGTCAGCACTAGCAACTACACAGCTATGTAGTAAGAGCACATTGTTTATCAAGCTGAAAAGTAATCCTGTAGTTTAGTTTTCACTTACATCAGGTGAAGTGTTTCACCTACATTTCACCATCTCACCATCCTCCTGCTGAAAAGGAAAGGAGACTTTTATAACCTTTTTGGAAGCTTTCACATACTCATCATGCTGGACAGGTGCATGCTGATATTACATATACAGCCCCAAGGTTTGGATGTAAATGACATATCTGTGCTAACCTAATGGAGTAATTTGCCCTTAAGAATTATTTTACAACTTCCTGAAACAAAGAACCTGCAGAGTCTGTCTTACTGGTTTGAAAGATATCTTTTCATTCAGAAAAACAAAAAGGCCAAACCAAGAAAGAACTATTACATGAATAAATAATCTTCTTTGGAGTACAATCAGTTGAATCTGGATTTATTTGAAATCTAAGCATATCTGGTTAGAGAAATGTCCTTTTTCTCATTTTTCACAAGACAAGACAGCCATTAAAAATGGATTATTTTTTCCAATTGTCTTTATATTTTCCTCTACTTCCACCTATTGGTCTTATACCTGAGATCTAACTTGGACCCTATTACAACAGAGGCTACATAAGAATTCTTCAAGATTTTCCTGGATTGTAAACTTTTCAAGAGAAACAAGCTTTTATTTTATTCCCTATAAATTTTAAGTTAAATGCATGATCTGATGAATTAATGACAGAAAAAATCTACTTTAGCATGTTCACAGTCAAAAAGAATGTTTCTTTCTTGAACTATTGGCAAAGAAATGGCTCAGTGAGTGAAAAAAACCCCACTGAATTTTTAAAAAATATTTCCTGGCTTTTACTCTGTGCACATTTAGAATAAGCTGAAAATAAAATTCTACTTTGATAAAGAACTGTATAAAAGATTAAAAGAGCCATCATTTAAATCACAGAACAACTTAGGCTGAAGGGGACTTCTAGAGATCATATAGGCCAAATTTTCTCTTGCTAGGTATTGAGTATCTCCAAGGATGATAACTCTCCCTTGGTATCCATGTTACAGTGTTCAATCATGGCTCACAGTGAGGATATTTTTCTTTCTATCTATTTTCTTGTTTGTCCCCTTGTATCTGCAAGTCTTTTGTCTTTTTGCTGAGTGCATCCAGGAAGAGTCTGGCTCTGTCCATCCTCTGCATATTCTTCTATTAGGTAGGTGAAGACATCTTAATTTGGCACTCCCCTCTTAAGACAAAACCAATTATCTCAGACTCTCCTTGTACACCACCCACTCCAGTCACAGTTGCAGGGGACTGTGCCATTCTTACTTCAGTATTTCAACATCCTTCTAATACAGCAGAATTAAAAATGGACACAGACGTGGTATACCAAAGAAATTTTGGATTATTTTTCAAACATGTTTTTGAGACAGATTTTCAGGGCATGATGAACTTTTATATTTGCTTTATTCATTGTCATGGCATCATCTTATAGTAGGTGGACAAGTATTAACTGAAAAGTACAATTAAAAACACAAGCAACAACAAAACTGCTTTTGCACTGACCAGCTGGTAGGACAAATGGACCAACAGCCCCACCCTGCAGGGAACAGAAAGCCAAAGGTAAAGAAACATCAAGTGCTTGCAGCACAGGGCTGAAAGATATTTCCCCAAGGAAAATATGTTCTACAGCACACAGCCTAGAAAACCACGGAATGAGTCTTTGTGAACTGCAGGAGTGTGGTACTTGCCGTTTGGGCAGTCCAGGACCAAAGAGGCCTCTCAGGTATCTAGGCACTTGCAAATCCTACATAGTAGACCCGTCTCATTTGTGCATACATGAGTTAACCCCTTGTCTGCAGACTCTGGAAGCCAGGAAAAAAGCAACTCTATCCTCAGATGGCAAGTAGATCCAAGTCTACTTACAAAATTTAGATTTAAGGTAGTCCATTCACCTCCCACCAGTAAGCACAGAAATGGAATAGCGCAGCTCGGAGTCAAATGATCCACTTCCTGGTAGGTACAGACTCTGTTATCAAAGCTGCAGGATTGCTTACAGCTAGGCACACATCTGAACCACCTGGCTGGGAACATGGGAACTTTAACAAGTTGGGGCATCGACAACTTGGTATCTACAATCCTGTAATAACAGAGCTGTCAGGGTGTAGGACAGTTAGGCAATGTAATCCTCCACTGATTTTATCTTTACAAGAGAAATGCAGTTTGTGTAAGTGATGGACACCATCATGTCTCAGTGTCCTAAACATTGTGATACAGTTGAATTTTTTTATTTATGCAGCTGTATCAGTACCTTACACATTACTATCTCCCACACTTTTAGTTACATTCATTATTCAAATAATCCTTAAAAAAAAGTTTAAAAATATGTAATTTTCAGGGCTTTCTGGAAAATTACAGGTTTATAAAAAGATGTGTCCAGTTAGAGAGAAAACACATCTGTTATATGCATTGTAATATTTATTACGGAGTTTTGAGCATTATGGATCTATATCCTTAAAAATTTTCTTATTCAGCAAAAAGCAGTGGTGAGATCTTCCATTTAGGAATGCATAAACCACAGGAAAAATACCTGTGGGGAAGCCATGTCTCAGTAGCTCCTGAGTTCAGGAAAATACTGGTCTTTACTTCTTGAAAAATAAAAACTAAGGCAATCCTTCATCATTATACTTAGACACTATAAATTTATGGAAGAAAGTATGGAGCACACTCATTATTAGTCATATTTTTCCCAGTAACATATTGCTCATGGCTACATTTTTAGCAGACTATATTTGAAATAGATTAATGTCACTGCTAACATCTAAAAGCTGCTGATGAAAAAAAAATCTATATGTCACTACCAACTGAAATCCTGTCCTCCAGAGGGCTGTCTACCCATCCCTTTACTTAGTCTTGAAAAAAAAATGCAGAAAATTATTACAGAGAAACTTACTTGTGGGATACTTGCATCTGCTATACTCAGGTATATGATATACAGCATCCCTAATGCAAAATTATCAAAATACATATTAAAGTCACACTACATGCATTCCCAACACGGATTTTACTACTTGGACCTTCCAGGGTCTTGAAACTGCTAAATATATAGACCATGTGGATACTTCAAACACAACAAGGAACAATATAATCTCCTTTCCTGCTGTTTCTGCTGTCAGCCTAGTTCTGCTATGGTACAACCACATAATCTTTGCTCACATTTTTGATAAATCATTTAATTGAGAGAAAGAGGTCTAAAGAAGTCCATAGAGTTGAGTTGTGAGAGGTAAGAGAGATAAAACTGGAAATAAAGGTCAAAGAGATGGTGCCAGGCAAGTAGCTCAATAATCAACAGGAAAGACATCAATGTGGAAAGGTAATAAACATCTCAAGAGAAAAAATTAGTTGGAAGATTGCAACCTCCTGTTTAATATCTTTATTGATAATCTACATGAGGGGATTGAGTGCACCCTTGGTAAATTCACAGACAACACCAAGTTGGGTGGGAGTGTTGATCTGCTAGAGGTCAAGAAGGCTCTGAAAAGGGATCTGGACAGGGAGATTCAATGGAAAAGATCAGTATATAAAGTGGATTGAAGAAGGTGGAATGGGGGCGCATTTTGGGTGATGGTGTTTGTCTTCCCAAGTAACTGTTACACATGACAGAGCTCTGCTTTCCTGGGGATAGCTGAACACCTGCCCATGGGAAATATGAATTAATTGCTTGTTTTGATTTGCTTTTCTGTGTGACTTTTGCTTTCTCTACCCACAAGATTTCTAACTTTTACTCATCTGATCCTCTCACTGATTCCACTGGTGGGGGAGAGTGGCCACATGGGACTTGGTTGCTGGTTGGAGTTAAACCAGGACAGTAGGCTTAGCCATTTTGGCAGCAAAGGCATGCAGTAACAAAGAAGAAAAAAGAAAGAAGGTGCCACTGCTGCAGATGCAAAGAGGAAAGAAGTCATGGAATGTGGTGACATTTTGTTCTGGGCTGAGCAATAACTCAACGCACACCACCCAGGTACACATGCAGGTGTCAGAGACCCCTTCAGTGTGCCAAATAGCAGTACTGGCAGGTGTCTCTGAAAGTAGAGATCTCATTAACAATGGCAAGTAAGGCTGGGTGAGCCTCACATGTCCCTGCCAGTACAAGTGCTGCTTCACCATGCGGTGAAATACTTGCTTCGGCATGTGAAGGTTGCTCCAGGTCCCACACAGTTACTCTTGTTACTACTTACTCCTACTCCTGGGGAGCTGCAAGCCACATGCCACAAGCATCTCTCCCATACACCATTTTAACAGGTGGCACAGTCAAAATGGTTCTAACAAGTTCTAGTCCGCACCTGCTCCACACAAACACCCTTGCCCACCCACAAAGCAGTTTGGCCACTTACCCTGGGTGACGAGTCCCCCGGGCCAGCCAGGGCTTGCATCTGGTCTGAGTCACGCTAAGGACACCACTGGAGTTAAGACTCCAGCCCATGAGGGACAGCAGCTGTGAAGTGTCCCAGCCTCCTTGCCATGGCCTGGCTGCACTTTTCCCCCATGATCCTGAGTTCTAAGGACAACTGAAGTCCAACTCCTGGCCCTGCACAGGACATCCCAAGAATCACACCATGTGCCTGAGAGCATTTTCCAAATACTTCCTGAATTCTAGCAGGCTTGGTGCTGTGACCATTTTGCTGGGGAACCTGTTCCAGTGCCCAATCACCCTTTTCCTAGTACCCAACCTAAGCCTCTCCTGACATAACCTCAGGCCATTCCCTTGTTTCCTGTCACTGTGCACCACAGAAAAAAGATCAGTGTCTGCACCTCTGCTTCTCCTCATGAGCAAATTGTAGACTGCAGTGAGGTCTCCCCTCAGTCTCCTCCAGGCTGAACAGACCAAGTGACCTCAACCACTCCTCATGTGGCTTCCCCTCTAGGCCCTTCACTACCCTCATGGTTCTTCTTCGGAAGCCCTCTAATAGCCTTATGTCTTTTTTATATTGTGGCACCCAAAACTGTAGACAATATTCAAGGTGAGGCTGCCCCAGGTCAGAGCAGAGCAGGCCAATCCCCTCCCTTGCCCGGCTGGCGATGCTGTGCCTGATGTACCTCCTGGCTGCCAGGGCCGACTCATGTTCAACCTGTCAGGGAGCAGGACCCCGGCTCTCCAGCCTCTCATTACCCAGTCTGTACGTTCATCCAGGGATGCCCTCTCCCAGGTGCAGAATCCGGCACTTGCCCTTATCAAACTTCACACAGCTGGTGACTGCCCAGCCCTCCGGCTTGTCCAGGTCTCTCTGCCGGGCCCCTGTGCCTTCAAGGGAATCAACACCTCCTCCCAATTTTAAGCTGTCCTTTTATTGGCACCCCACCGCAGGCCCCCAGAGCGCAGGGACCGCGCTCCGCTTCGCTCCCGCCCCCGCGGCTGCCCCGCCCCGCGCGGCTTCCGGACCGGCTGGGAAGTGGGACAGAGGGGAAGGCGGCGGCCGGGGCGCTGGGCAGGAGGCCAGCGATCCGAGACCGGCGGAGCGGGGGTGAGCGGTGGCCTCCGCCGGCCTCATTCCTCGGGGGTGCGCGGCGGCGGGGCAGAGGGGTGGGCTCGGCACCGCTGTCTCATTACGCCCGGGTTCCGTCCGCCCGGAGCTCTCCGGGACTTCCCTCGATGTGGGCCCTGAGCCGCTGTAAACACCGCTGTGGTGCCGCGGGCACCGCGCCCTGCTCGGCCCGGCCTGGCGCGGCCCAGCCTGGCCCGGCTCGGCCCGGGCAGCGCTGGGGTCGGGGCACGGCCGGGGCTCGGCCGGGGGCCTTGGGGACGCTCTGCGGGGGAGCGATGAGGGGCCGCCAGCCGGGCTGGGCGGTGATTCCCCCTTCCCCAAATATCCTCTGGTCTCGGGTGGGTGTCCCGGGGCTGACTGGCTTCTCCTTGGGAAAGAAAGCGACAGTCCTCGAACTGGTTAATCGATCCATGTCGGAGAAAGCATCAACAGCTGCCTGGTTATCGTTTCCCCCTGTTGTGTGTGTGCCTCTCACGGCTGCAAGCCAACAAGAAACCCTCGGTGCAGGGTTTGCCGGGGGACGTTTCGTGTTATCTGTCTTTTACCGTGTAAATGGCGGGCGGTCGGAGCGGGGGAGAGAACAGTGTGGAGGGATTCGTCATCGAACGTGGGCTTCGTGAATAGTGTCTTTGGTTGTGCTGCAGATCTGCAACATGGAAAAGCAAGTGCTTGAATCCTCAGAGGAGCGAACGTTTCAGTACCAAGATTCTCTGCCTTCCCTGCCAGTACCTCCTCTTGATGAATCTTTAAGTAAATATCTTGATGCAGGTAATGACTTAATGTTGTAATGGTAGCGTGACATGTGCTGTTGTAATGAGGCTATTCTGAAGATGTTTCCTAAGTGATTGTAGAGACAACTTGTACTGTAATTGGGGCGTGAGATACAGACAAGCTCAGAGTGCCAAAGGTCCTTTTCAGCTTCAAAACTGGAAATTAAGTGCCCAGAGCAACCTGAGTAAAAGTTTCCATTTTATCCCTAATTACATTTCTTCAAGGGAATTTGGCATGTGGGAAGATTAACTTTTTGGTTTGAGAGTGGATTTTTTTTTTTTAAACATTTTTTCCCCTGAAAATAAAGCTGGTCTGATAAAAGATACTTCACCTACAAATTTTGTTTTGCATAAATGCTTGTTTATAACTCTGTTTGCCTAGGATCTTTTTCAAAAACAGTTGTTTAAAACTTTTCAGATTTAATATTGGTGAGAAAGAACATTTATTGACTATACAGTAGTAGGAAAAAGCAGTGGTGAGTATTTTCACATAATTTAGCTTGGATAATTTCTGCCTTGACATGTTGACTAATCTAAAGAAGATCACAGAGAAGTTTTGAAAACAGCATCGGTGCATGTGTGTCTAGCTTTGTTTATAAAGCAGAAATGACTGGTTAGTTCTTTATTATATATTGGGAATGACAAAAATACATTATGAAGTATCTTGAGATTATTTTTCGGTATTTCTTCAGTAATTTTCAGAACTCTGAGACATGGAGTTTTTCCTGAAACATCTGCTTTGTATCTTACCATCTTACAGGTATTACACAAGTGGTAACAAAGTAAGACTTGGAGTTCTCTCATTAGGAGAAACATACTACACCAAATTTTCCCTTTCCCAAAATAGAATTCCTTAAGTTCACTCTGAGTTCATTTATTCTGAGTGTACTGGAAATGGTCTGCTTTGGTGTTTCTTACATCATTGCTTTTTGATACAGAATGTTGAAGTGGTGGATTTAGAGCAAAAATGTTGTGTGTGTGTGTGTGTGTGTCTAAAGTAATACATTTTCTTTTTGCTGTAATGCATATTAACTAAAGTTGTGCTGCAAAAGTAGAACCTGTGATAACAAAATGCTGTTTGCTTTTGTAAACCCATCTGTCTCTGCAGGTTAATAAATAACTCTCATGGAGTGAGAAAATCTGACAGTGAATCTGTTTGCTCTTGTTTTCTGATTCTGATCTGTTTTCATAAATACCTTATCACATGTCCCTTTCTTTTTCATGCTGAAGTTAGTTGCTGCTTACTGTTCCATGGAGAAAATCATTCTGTAATTTTGGTCACTGTTGCTCTTTTTAGTCTCACTGGTGGAAGAGAAGAAGTTAGCTCAACATTTGCCACAGTCTTCCCTTGTACAAATAATTTAATGTCAAAGTGCAGGGCACAGTTCTAGACATAGCTCTGTGAATTTCATTGCTTAAGCTTGTCATTTTAGTCTGTAAATATGAGTGAAGAAAAGGAGGTGTTTCTGAAGAACAATTCAGAACCTCCAAATGATCCTTCATAGAGGCTTTAAATCAGTCCTGGGAGACTGTTCTTTCATTGTTTGGAGGAGGACCCCAGGCACTTGACAGTCAGGGCACCTGCTGGTAAAGCACTTGTCTGTTTAAAGTCAGCCAACTAGAAAAGCTGGACAAAGTACGTCTCAGAAGATGCCTTATTTAAGGCTTTACAGTAGCTACCTCTTCTTTAAGGAGTAACCCTCTTTTGAAAGCAAGCCTTGAGCAGAGGAGGTGGCCATAGCTGTGTTATTTAGCCTTCGAATTCACCTCAGAGGTTGAGATTCAGAAACTTGGACTTAACATGAAAGTACGAAACCCCAAAGTTCCAGCTTTCCAGGGCGTTCCTTAACTATGTGACTGAAGGTGTCTTTCATGGGGTGTTTCTTGTTCATGGGCAGAGCTGATCTCCTAATCAGAAAGGAAGAAAGATCTGTGGGTGGAGAAGTGCAAGAGAAGTTTCATTGAACTCTGGTGAGAAAGGATCAAGTTCTGCTCCTTCTTAACAGTGCTGCTTCTACATCTGATTAAATAGTTTTTTAATGGAAAGAGGCCCTGTAGTCATAGAATCATGTAGATTGGGAAGAGTTCATCTGGACCAGGTTTCTGCACAAAGGTGGTCCAACTACTGCATGTTGCTCAGGCCTTGCTTAGCCAGGTTTGGTTTACTTTTAGGGATGGAGACTGTTCCATTGTAACCTGTTCTGGTGTTTGATCACCCTCATGATTGTGGGAGGGGGGAACAAAAAACCGACCAGCCAAACAAAGAAAACAACAATGACCAAAAACGTCACAATTTCCATGTTGGAAATTTTCTGTATTCCACCTTTATTCCATTTTCTCTTACTCTATTTCTTTGCATCTCTGAGAGGAGCTATGCTTTGTCTTTGCCAGGACTTTCCATCCACTTGGAGAGGGCAGCATGATCTTCCTGTTGCATTCTCTTTGTTAGCTCAACAAACGCAGTTCTCAGCCTCATCTCATTGTGCATTCCAGTCCCCTTACAGTCTCAGCGACCCCTTCAATGGTTCAATTAAATTAATGACAAGTCTTTTTCAACCTAAATGATTCTATGAGTTGAGACCAGAACGAAATAATTTTGCTTGTTTTTCATTTTCTATGTGAATGTTGCTCTGTAAGGACTTTGTAACCTGAATAACAGAGGGTAATCATTCTCTTTCAGTAGTGTGTGATAATAAGGTAGTTTTCTGGGAAAACAGAGTGTTGGACTACCCGCAGTCAGGGAAGGCTTTCAACTTCAGGTTGAAAACTGTAATCTGCAAAAGGGTATAGTTGAATGGCTCTGTTGCTGTTATTTCTTCTTTCATTTGTGTTCACAACTGATAGTGTGCAACTCAGGCTGAGTCTAGATGAGGTCGCTGCCTGAATGTCCATAGCTGATCATCTGTGGTGGAAGTGTAAGGGGAATGCTGGTACCTTTCCGGTCATGATGATGTTGCAGTAGAATTTATGGAGGTCCCAATGCAATTTAAGCACAAGCATTGTATGGTAATACTTGAAAGTAGATGTTCTGTCTTGCTACCTAAGGTTGTCAGGATGTGTTTAAAACCACATTTGTAGGTAATATTTGGCCCTCACTCTCCATGTTTGTTCTATGGAATAGAAAAATAATACCACTAGGACTTGCATTCTACTATTATGGAGGACCATAAGGAGGCCAGGATGTATCTGAAAATGGATCCTTATCATTCACCTTAGGACAGGTAGTGCAATATACTGAAATGCCTTATATAATTAGGATTAAAATTTAATTATTTTTAAGAGGAGTGAGGATGACTTACCCTTGATAGAAGAGGATCAACACTGAACAGATTTGATATGAAAAACTATGTGGTCCTGTTGAGATGTGCCCATGAGTGCTGAAGGAGATGGTCTTTCTCTTTGGGAGGCCACTTCCAATAATCTTTGGAAGATCATGATTATTGGTGAAGGTTCCTGAGGAAAGGAAGAAAGCAGATGTTACTGCTGTCTTCAGGAAGGTCAGGAAGCAAGATTTGGGTAACCACAGGCTGATCAATCTTGCTTTAATTCCTGGGAATCCCTGGCAAATAATCATGCCAACCAGTTCTGAGCATATGAAGGACAAGAAGGTGACTGAAAATGGGCAGCATGGGTTTCTGAAGAGAAAATTTTGCTTGACCACCACGGTAGCCTTTTATGATGAGGTGACTGTCTTGGTGGATGAAGGAAGAAGAGTGGATATTGTTTATATTGACTTCAGCAAGGCTTTTGGTGCATCAAAAGCTTTTTAAAAACATCTTCATAGATGAACTAATAAAGTACGGGCTAGGTAGTGGACAGTCAGATGGGCTGGAAACTCTATCATCTGCTGGGCTCAAAGGTTTGTGATCAGCAACAGATAAGCCAGATGTAGGCCAGCCTCTGATGGTGTACACCAGGCGTCCAGTAATTCTTCATGTGCTCATTAGTGAGCTGCATGATGGGACAGAGTGTACTCCGAGTTTGGGAGCTGCCAAAGCTGGAAAGAGTAGCTGATACACCAGATCGTTGTTATCACTGTTGAGACAGCTTGATAGGCTGGAGGAACAGGCTGACTCGAGCCTCATGATGCTTAACAAACAGGGAAATGCCAAGTCATTCACCCAGGGGAGAATAACATGCCACAGCAGCACAAGCTGGGGCCTAGTGCCTGGATGCAGAAGAACCCCTGGGTTCTGGTAGACATGAAGTTGAGCATGAGCATATGACCTTGCAGCAAGGCATATCAGCAGTCTTCAGGGCTCCTTTAGAAGGAACATTGCCAGCGGGTACAGAGAAGTGATCCTTTCCCTTGAGTCAGTGCTGGGGAGGACACATCTGCAGTTCTGTGTCTGTTCGTGAGCTCCCCTTGCAAGCAAGACATGGACTTACTGAAGTGAACCCAGAGAGGGGCCATGAAGGTGATTAAGGTCTTGGATTATCTGGCACATGAGAAGAGACAGAGAAAGCTGGGATTGTTTGGGTCTTTGCAGTATGTATGAATACTTGTGGAAGAATAAAGATGTAGCCAGACACCATAGTAGTATCCAGTGACAGAATAAGAGGTGGTAGGCGCAAACTGAAATGCAAGAAATTCCTTTTAAACATAAAACTCCTCTTGTTGCAAGAGTGGTCAGGCAGTGGAACAGACTGCTACCAAGGTGGTTGTAGAGTCTTCATCCTTGGAGATACTTAAAATCCAGCACAGTCCTAAGCAACTTGCTGCAACTGAGCCTGCAGAGATGAAATGTTGGACAAGATGTTCTCTAGAACTGTGAAGAAGAGAAAAATAGTGATTGCAGGCAAGCAGTTGTGATTGCAGCAAGACAGAGTTAGGATTTAATACTTAGGTTAAGTACCTATTTGAGACTTGCCCAGCTGAAACTGGGTTGTTACTTGCAAAAGATAGATTAGAGATGATGCAAATACTTGTTTAAATTTTAGTAAGGGCGACAAGTCAATTACAGGATTACCACTAACAAGGCAGACAAGAAATTAACTTGTGGTAGTGTCCAGCAGCTTGAAAAATTAGCTTGACCTCATTGAGTAGGTATTCAGTTACCAAAAATGCGCCTCACACACACAACCCTCTATTCTGTTTCCCACTGACTTCACAATTGAAGTATAAATATAACAGAAAATACATTATACACCAGGTGAATATAGGAAAAAAATGAGATGTGCCTGTTACTGACCATAGATTTAATGGTAAAAAGTCTTTAAGGGGTATTTAGATTAAAATAATGACTAGTTTTGCAGATGTTTATGGAGGACTTTGGCTTATAATGCACATGATCTGAGAGAAATCCAAAAGGATTTAAAGCCAGAAAAACTGTCTAGCAGTAACTGCATTTGCTATTAATCAGAGTTGGATATAACACAGGTACAGTGAATGAGAATTGATGAGCAAGTTCCATGTAGACCATGAATGGACCTGAAATAAAGGCAAGTAGCTTGTAGTTGGTGCAGTAGGGTGGCAGACATATTTGGCTCAATGTGTTAATTTACAAAGTTCCTGTAAATTTTAATTACTTGGTAGAATTCCATAGTATTTCCAGCTACAGATGTAAATATATTTGATTTAGTTATCTGTTAGGTATTTCAGGTTTTCAGGAATTACTTTAGTCTGGTAGCATCTGTATTTATTTAAAAGTATGTATTTATGTTTTATTAGAATATACTGATTTATGTACAGATTTTTGACAGGTGTTTAAAAGGTGTTCTCCCTTCAAATACTTGTTTCAGAAAAAATTAAGTCTCATTCACTCCCTTGCCTGTGGATATCTGAATCTTGGAGTAAATTTTAGTATACAGTTGTTTTTAAAATAAAAACATTTTCTTTTTACAGTGAAGCCATTTCTAAATCAAGAAGAATATCAAAGAACTGAGGATATAGTTAAAAAATTTGAAAATGGCATTGGGAAAGAGTTGCATCAGAAACTACTGGAAAGAGCTAAAACAAGAAGGAATTGGGTACGTATTTAGATATGTAAGAAATCATAATTCAATATAAAAAATCTTAATTCAACTTGTGGAAAGTTGGTTATTCAGATTATAGCTCAAGCAGTCATTTCAGTTCTTTAGATTTAGGATCTTCCTTACATGTGCCACTTGGCCTGTGGATATAAACTCATTCACTTCTATACATGTAATTTGTTTTTTCAAAGCTGAGTGGCTAAGAGAGCTCACCAACTGAAATTTAAAGTTGTCTACCAGCTTTTGTATGCTTTGTCTGCCAGTCTCTCCTTCTATGACATCTGTCCCTTTTCTCTCCACCAAAAAACAACCCCCCCCCCCCAACAAAACCAACCCTGGGATTTAGAGTTTGGTTTCTTTCTTTTTTCTTTCAAGAAGAAAGCTGTGTGGTAGCATTTTGAAGTTGTCTTTCAGCAGAGAAAGTGATACAAGGAAGGTCATTACCAAGTGGAATTCATGAGGGCTTTCTGAATCCTAGCATGGCACACTCCAGAGTGCAGATTTTTAGATGGTGGCAGAAAATGTACATTATGAACTGTCTGTCTCAGATCCCCTCTCAACACAAGTCTACCTTCCTTCTATTCTTCCTTGAGTAATCTGTGATATTTACAGTAGCCATAACTGACATCTGCAAGAGTTTAAGATGATTAATATCAGGGAAGAAATATCATAATTTACAGTTTAATATTGTTAAGCAGCATTGAATTTTATTTCAAGCTTGAAAATAGAAGAGAGAACTCTGTCACTATCTTCAGCCGTTAGATTTGAACCACTGTCCCACCTTGTGTTTTATAGGAGCTACTATTAGGAGTATTAAAAAAAAATAAATTAAAAGAGCAGGCAGTTGAACAGTCAGGTGATTATTAAAGAATTAATGAATAACAGCAAGTTCTGATGTTAAACATTTTTCATTTCAGCTGGAGGACTGGTGGCTGAATGTGGCTTATCTTGATCTTCGCATCGCAACACAAATACACTGTAATATGGGAGGCCCTGGTCCCTATATTGAGCACTGCTGGCCACCAAAAGAGGGCACTCAGATAGACAGAGCATGTATAAATATATGGCACACTCTGAAATTCTGGGATCTATTACGAGGGTAAGACTTTAAGAAAAAATAATTGATGCTAACTATTAATAGTTGATATACCCCTTAGTTGCGTATGTATGTTTATGGTCATTGGCACGCATTGTTTGCAGTAATAGACAGATTTCTCTTACCTTGATTTATTTCCATCATTGTAATTTCTCTTGCTTAATGTTGCTGTATTCGTTGCTACAGAGAGAAGGTGGCCATCGAGAGGTCTGGGAATACTGTTCTGGACATGAACCAATTTCGAATGCTCTTCTGCACTTGCAAAATTCCCGGAGTTACCAGAGACTCACTCGGCGCTTACTTTAAAACTGGTAAACAATTGAAAATTGGGGGTCAATACAAACAAATGATTTTTTTAATGTGTTAATAGAATGGTCAGTTTAACCATAAAATACCTGCTTTCTTGAGCACTAAATCAGATGCTGGTTGTTGAGTGTTTGTATAATGAAGCAAAGATGGTGTCTCATCTACAAATGCCCTTTTTGGTCCAATATGTAGTCCTTACCAAATAAGAGTAACAGAAAGCTCTGCTTGAAATTGTGTGTTACCAGCCTGATGCCTATAATAAGCATGCCTGCATTAAGAATTGATAAAAGACAAACTCTGTAATTCTGTGAGTTATAAGTGTGTGCGGATTCAGCAAGGAGCACCCATATCAGGAGAGGGGGGTTTCTGCCTACAAGAGACACAAATAAATGAGATTTGCTACTAGATCACGACAATGATTTGAAGTACTTTATAACATGAAAGTTATGTGTGAAAGTTCTGTTGGTTTGTAAAATATCTTCAGGTTTGCAGATTTGAACAAGAAAGGGTCTGTGGGACTTGCTGAGTTTTTCCTGTATCTGTCACTTTATCCCTAAAGTTGGATTTTCATTTATTCCTGTTTTGCGTTTCAGAGGCTGAAGGTGAATGCCCATCTCACTTGATAGTCCTGTGTCGAGGTCGAGTGTTTGCATTTGATGCTATGCATGAAGGCAGCATGCTGACTCCTCCAGAGATTTTCAGGTTTTCAAAAAGCTTATTTTAAATGAGCTATTTATTTAAGCTACATGCAAAAGAGGGGGGTTTTTTTCCATTTTTTTCACCCCAAAGAATTAGGTGTGAGAAGCTACAGCTTCTCCTTTAGTTGAAGGTTTAGATGATCAAATGAACCACAAATGATTAAATGAACAACAAATTTTTATTCAGTGGATGGCAAGTTCTTTCCGTGTACTATTGTAATACATCTGTAGAGCATCAAACAAAAGGGCTGAAAGAAGATACTTCAGTAGGAAACATTTATATATGAGGTTTCTTTGCATGGAATTAGTAGGATTATAACTGCCATCATTCATTTCAAGTGCAATCTGCATTGATAATTGTGTCATTGCTACTTAATCATTATCAAAGTTGAGGCACTCTCATGTTGAACTCTCCTGTCACATACAGAAGTAGTTTCAGCATAAATCTCTTGTGATGGATTTGGGATCTATACGCATCTCCTTACTAATGAAGGGTTGTTAATTTTCCTGGGGAATAATTTACTGCATTTGTCAAAGTGCTGCTTATAGAGTACAACAGAAGACCTGTAATTAAAACTGGCAAAAAGTGGATTGCCAAATTCCTCAGGCAAGACAAAAAATAGAGAAGCTAAAAATCACTTTTTTAAAAATAGTCTGGTACTTTAATACTTAACATATGCATTTCTAAGTTGTACTTGTTAAGTCAAGCCAGTAAAAAAGAAATGAACACTTGGAATACAGACAAAAATCCCTAAATCCATTGTCCATAGAAAGGGCAGGTTTGGTTTGGTTTAGTTTGGTTTGGTTTGGTTTGGTTTGGTTTGGTTTGTTGGGGTTTTTTTTGTTTGGCTTTATTTTTATAACCTCATCATGGGTGTCTTATATTTTTGATACTATGTAACTAATGATCAGTAGTGAAATTTAATGGGCAAGGGTGCCAGAACAAAGAAAAAGCCAGATTAAGTGCCTGTAATTTGTGGAGTTTCTTTAATATCTAGGACAGCATGTGAAAAACTGAATTTGCAAACTAAAAATTACCCCTCTGTTAATAGTTCTTCTAAAGGAAAATGCAAGGAAAAGGTAAGAAGATAATTGCTCTTACATAGTTCAGACTCTATATTGAGGATGTACTGTAGCTAGTGGTCTGCTTTAACTTTCAAGGATTATTTTGAGTGGAAAGTTTGCCCTGTATGTTATTAGTTGCTATAAAAGCTGTAAGGCTGCACTGCTGAAGATATCTGCTGGTCAGAAAAGTCTCAGCCTGCACTGTTGTAGTCTTAAATCTAGTTTGAAATTAAGTGTGTAATATTGCTTTAGCTTTACAATTGTTTATGTGTGAGTTTGTACTGGACTCCTAGGTGCTGAGTGACTGAAAACTGAGCACGTCTTCAGTTGTCCTTAGAATCTGGGGGAGCTGATTCATGCTTCCTGAAAATTCACATTGGTTTGTGAATGTCAAACCAAAATTCCAGCTTTGCAAAAAAGAGAAACAAGGTGACTTTTACTTTCTCTCCATGTGTTCTTTGTTAACTTTAGTTTCTGAAATCTTCTTAAAGGCAACTTACATATATACAGAAGAGATGCCATAGTGAACCAGATGGACCAGGACTGGCAGCCCTAACAAGCAATGAAAGGACCAAATGGGCAGAGGTAGGAATTCTTCAACAGCTGATTCCTGGGAAAAGCATTGTGATCGCTGGAAAAACATTATCTCACTTAACTTTGTCTTTTTATGCCTTCTAGTTGCGGGAATATTTAATTCGTCTTGATCCAAAGAACTTAGCTCTTCTGGAAAAAATTCAGAGAAGTTTATTTGTGGTCTGCCTTGATGATTCTAGTCCCCATGCAACTCCTGAGGACTACACTGAGGTAGGTGAGAATTTTTGATAATTTTTATCTGTTCATCTTTACATAAAAATTTCTCATGCATATATACAGAAGTAGTGCCTCTTGCTCTTTCAGAACAGTAAAAATGAAGCAGATAAATATGCAAAAAATGTGCTTTTTTGATCCACAGAAAAACTTAAATAGTTTTTAGGACTTTGGAAGTGAGAATGGCTGCAACATGCCTTCATAACTTTTTAGCCCTCTATCCTTCAGGGTCTTCGAAAACATAGTCATTAACTTTTTATCACTCTTCTGTTTAATAACTTGGCCTTATAATCATGTTTCATCTTGAAAGGGATGGAAATGTCATCTGTCACACAGGTCTTGCCATCTTAATGTAGACTAGGTTTAGCTGACAAAGGTTGGCAGTGTTCTTGGTGTTTTTTAGAGCTCACAATGTGTTTCTTTTGCTTTAGCTTACAAGGCTGGGGCTAGCAGGTGATCCAACTGTACGCTGGGGAGATAAATCCTACAATAGCATATTCTTTTCCAATGGAACCTGTAGTGCATTCTGTGATGTAAGTTAACTTTTTTCCCATCTTTTGAGTATTTATTTACTGAATTTCCCCTTTCAGAGTATTATTTAAGTGCTTAATGTGTTACTCTTTAGTATAGCCTTGTTTACCTGGCACCTGGCCTGGTAAGTTTCCAAAAGCAGTCTGCTTTCTCAGTGTTTGATACTATACCATACTTGAGTTGACAATGGGTTCTGAAGTCATAATCTTATTTCTGAAAGTATTTAATGAGGAATTCCAAAGAAAAAAAATACAATGCACAAGAAGTCTTAAAATTAACTCTTTGTATGATGTATCCATTTGAACAGCTGTGTTTTTTAAACTTACGTTCTTTTAAACTCATTATTGCATGGCCGGAAGGGCTTATCTTTTTCCTGAAATCTTTTCACAGCAGTACTACATTGTGCCTCCCTGTGCACCTGCAGAGCAGTCAAAACAGTGGGTGGACTTTAAGTAGTTCCATATTTATTGTAAAACTATAAAACAAGTCCAGCCCTGTGCAGTAAGGCCGTTGGTCTGCAGGAAAAAGAGTGGGATAGGGAAAAAAGCAGAGCAGTTTGATTGTCTTGCTGTTATGCAAAATAATGTAATATCTTCTTTTATCTGATTCTAGCATTCTCCTTTTGATGCCATGGCTTTAATTACCATGTTATCTTATGCCGAAAAGAAGATTATTGAAAATGAGGGAAAATGGAAGGTATCTATCCTTTATAAACTTCCAAGCTTATCAGTGAATGTATCTTTTCTTATGGGTAATATTTTCTGGTTTTGTGTCTTTCTGTCTGTCTTCATCTTCCCAGGGATCAGATAATGTGAGGGATATTCCACGGCCAGAGGAACTTGTATTCACAGTGGATCCAAAAATTATTAATGAAATTGGACATACTAAAGAACTGTATTACAAGAAGGTGAAATTTTTTCCTGGTTCTCATAGTTGTTACTGATACTTTTTTTTTCGTTCTATTTACATGTTTTTAGTTGGTCTTTCCTCATGCTGGAGAACAGGAATGAATATGTTACTGATTAATTGATGAATTTAACACCATGGTTAAATTTGTTACATGGTTGGTTTATGTTGAGTGTGTTTTATCTGAAGTGGACCAAGTTGAGGTATTTCTTCACTTCTGTTGTTTTTCCTCCTTTGGTATGACAGGTGTCTGACTTGCAGCTGGTGTCTTTGGCCTTCACATCCTTCGGCAAAGCATTGATTAGAAAGAGAAAACTTCATCCTGATACATTTGTGCAGCTTGCCCTTCAGCTTGCTTATTACAAATGCCATGGACGGTAAGAAAATATCAGATTAGGAATAAAAACCTAGTTTCTTGAATAGAGGGGTGGAGTGACTTTGCAATCTTAGTATGTAATTTGCTATGGGGATGTGAGAATGAAGAACCAAGGGGTTTTTACTGTAACAGTTGCATAGGGCCCTGCTTGCTTCAGAAGAATTGTGTTCTTGTGGCCAGAGGGATAATGCACATAGGTATTGTGAGTGAATGGCAGAACACAGTTCATGAAAACTTGAATTCAGGCTGTACAGAGGAAACACTTGGGCAAACACTGAATAAACAGTGGGTAGGAATTCTGTAATGCCAAATAGTTGCTCAAATGTAGAAGATAGTTTTATCTGTAACAACAGCCGTGAGTAAAATGTTTAGTCTTCCAAACCTGTAAAAGGCATCACAAACTTCAGTGTCTCATTTTCTTTAGCAATATTGGGTGTGAAGGTTTGGGCAGAATAATTGAGACAGAGGTAGTGACCCTTCAAATTCCTGCATCTGCCTGCCTCTGCATTTTTGGATGTGGCATTTAATTTTGTATTGTCGATTGAAAGATGTAATTCTTCCCATTATTGGTGTTCCCAAATTTCTGTTTGCTAGCTAGCACTCATTATGGCTTGTGTTAGTCATTACTGACCAGCAGAGTATTGTTTGCTTCAGAAGGAGGAGGGTTTCATCATAGGAGTGTGATGTTTAATCACTGGTGAGGTGTGTCTCATCATAACAAAGGTTGGTAGATCTTGGTTTGCTGAACATCAGGACAAATTATCTGACTAAAAAACCTTGGTCTGTTGTAAAAATGCAAGTAAGTTTCATGTAGGTTGTGTATTAAATGTAGATTGTCACAGAGCTGGAGTTGCTCCATCTAAAAGTTGGATGGCTGTCAGTATGCAGCAGAGAAGGTTTTGACCTTTTCCCTCTAAATGCTTTAGAACACATTGCTTATTTCAAATGTGTCTGTTAATTTTTGAGGGTTTGGATGGTGTAGGTGGAAGTATATAGAGAAACTGAAGCTTATGTGATTTCAGCTATTTTTGCTAGAGGCTCACAGATCCGTAGTCAGCAGAAAATATCCACGGCAATGCAGTCTTTTCAAGGTATGATTATAGTACTGGCATTTTTTTTCAGTCATCTGTCCCATAAACACACATAGAGTTGCTTTGTGGCTCTTTTTCAGACACATAACTTGAAGAAAATTAATGGGTTTCTGGTACTTGTAATTGAGCTAGATGTGCAAGATCTTTTGCAGGACTTTTTTAGTCCTTGAGAGAGCAAATAGTTTTGTTAAGTTAATGAGACACTCTTCCCTGATTTTTGTTCTTAGTCCGGGCTGCTGTTACGAAACTGCCATGACCAGGCGTTTCTATCATGGCCGCACAGAGACCATAAGACCATGTACTGTGGAAGCAGTGGAATGGTGCAAGTCCATGCTGGATCCTTCTGACAGTGTAAATACAGAAATCCTACTTTAATCATTGTGTTTAGAAGGTCTGTCATTTGAACTGGTTCAAACTCATTTTTCTGTTGTCTCATTGATGGGAGTTGGCATCTTTCCACTGAGAGAAATTTCAAATGTTGGGTTGGTTGAACTCTGGTTCTGGTCATTGTGACTGAGATGAGCTGTCATGTATGGGCTGGTTTGGTTTTCAGTGCTATTTACCTTTCAGGTTCAAGAATGTAGCTATCTTGAGTTGCATTCACACTGATTTATTTCACACCTCAAAGAGTTACTGGGTTGGAACCTAAGTATTGTGCTGTGCACCAGTTCTGTTGTTTTAATTTTCAAGTGAAATTAGGAAATGTTTATCTAGTAGTTGCATCTGAGAGCAAGATTGGTATCTGTTTGTGTCCTAGTGGTAACAGGGATGTATTCCAGAGTTTGTCTCTGAGTAGCTGATCTGGAGACCTTTTCCCAGCAACTACCCACTGGTGCTTGGCTGGCAAAGCAGGTCATGCCTTTTTTGCCAAGCAAGAGCTCTACTAAAGCTCTTTGTGTTATCCTCACTGCACATTTATCAGAGCCTGAGAAATTAAGCAGTAAGATTTTTAAGACAAAGGGCAACATATCTTTAGAAAAATCAAAGGTTCTATATTATTAATACATCTGAAAGACAGAGGAAGACAGCTGTCAGAAAGCATGTGTGATTGATACTTCTAGCCTTTAAGTGCACATTTTACTGGTCTTAACTGGCTTTTTTTGGCGTGTACTGCAGCTTTAAAATTCAGTTTTCTGCTCATCTTCCAAATCTGCTTTCCTATTCCAAATATGGATTCCTGTTATTTCCCTGCCCCTCCTTCTAACCAATTATCAGGCTTCTGTGGTTACTACTACAACTAGTGTGAAACTTTCAACACTAACTGTAGCCTTTTTCTCTTTGTAATGTTTAATAGCATCTCCAAATATATCCCTATTGTTGTTTTGGGGTTTTTTAATACTAACTCCTGAAGCTTAAAAAATATGTTCAATAGTATTGAAGTTAAGATGCTTAAAAGTCTGTCTTTATGTACTTTTTACTACCTTAAAGTTAGATGATTTGAAAAAAATGCTTTTGTCTCAAATTTTTTTTGCCCCTCATCATCTTGGGAGCTTGATTTTTATCCAAATGAAGTGGCTACTGTCCTTGTTTCGCATTTCTTGCTGCAGCCTCCTGTGTGATGAATAAAAGGATGAAAAGTGCTCTTAAGTAGTCGAAGAGCTATCAAGATCTATGATCTTGGAAGTCAAGATCTTGAGCGTCTAGGACTGTTTTTCAAGGCCTTCTTTACAAAACCCATGTTATTTGTATTCTCTTCTCTCTGATTTTAATATATAAGTTTACAGTAAAACTTGAAAAAAACCCACAATGTTGGGCAGAACTGTCAGTCAGCAGAGAAAATTTGGGAATGGATCTAGTAGGAGCTGGTGTCCTTTTCAATAAATGGTATGGTAGAGGTTTTTAGTTTTGATCACACTTGTTCACAGTGGTTCCTTTTCATTGCCTGTGGGTTTTTGGGGAAGAGCATGAGGTTTAGCATATTGTTCAGTTCAAAAACGATCTGAGTAGGAGAGCAGAGATACAGGGAACAAACAAGCACATTCTCCTGTAAAGGGAATTTGGACTTGGGAGAAAGAGTTTAAGAGAGGTTCTAATGTACTTTTCAAGTTCCTCCATTTTCTTCTATCTAAAATTGTTAGAAACTATGAAAGGGAAAAACTTGCTGATCTGTGATTGCTGATGTGTTACTCATTTGCATTGTTTTTTCTTTCTTTCTTTTTTTTTTTTTTAAATCCTGTCTCCCCCCTACTTTACAGACTTACCAACAGCTACAACTGATGCATAAGGCATTTGCAAAGCACAATAAAATGAGGAAAGAATGTGAGAATGGAAAAGGTACTCTGGGATCAATTTTTTTTTTTTTTTTTCATGTGGGTGAAAAGGGAATATCATTGTATGCTAGTACATTTTCTCCGTCTCCTTATTTTCAAACTGAATGAAAACTATCCCTTCACATTTTATACTTTAATTTTGGGGAGAAGAACTAACACCTAGTCCTTGCACCCATCCTTGTACCCCAAAAATATGTTTACTTGGAATATGAATTAATTTTTTCTGCCCAGCTAAAACATCATTTCGGAATACCTTCCAGTCAAATATGTGCTTGGCTGAAAAGTGAAAAAGTTGGTCTTTTAGGGCAGAGGAGAGATCTGGGTGAGATTGTAAGCTAGCTGTGTTAGTGCTGTACACTATTCTATGAATAAGAAAGAGTAGCTGGGAAATCAACATGATGAACTTCATACTCTCTCCATCCTACGTGGTGTGTTACCACGATTCAGGGCAGTCATGGCCCTGAAAGCCTTTTTGCTGTGTTGACTTAATTGCCCGTGGGCCACTTCCACTGTGTGGAACTTTCCGTCCTTGACTGAAGTGGGAGTTTGCTTTGATTTTGTTTTCCACAAAACTGGGAAAAAAAAACCTGGTTGTGCTGGGTCTCTATTGCTTAAGTCATTTGCTTTTAAGCTCAGTGCTGCAAGTTGGAAGTGTTGAAGACCTATTAGATCAAATATGTGGGAAATGTTTTTGGATGCTACAATATAATGCTGTTGTTTATCTGTCCTTCAGTCGCTATTGAGCTCCCAGCTATCCAGACCAGAAGAAGCAGAAAAACTGGGAATGCTGCTGTTAATGATTCAGTATTTGCATTTATTTGACAGGCTTTGATCGTCATCTTCTGGGTCTCCTGCTCATTGCACAGGAGCAAGGACTGCCAGTGCCAGAACTGTATGGGGATAAGGCCTTCACAGCCAGGTAATTCATGTTCTTGTCCTGGGGGGAATTGTATCCCTTGATACCAAGGCCTTATACATGCTGATTTCTTGATCTTTACAACAGAATAACTGTTTTGTAAAACTCTGTTTTAAATTATCTTTAAAAGTGCAGCTTTTGTTTTTTGTTGTTTCACAGTGGAGGAGGTGGGAATTTTGTCCTTTCAACTAGTCTGACTGGCTACACTAGGTTTAGTGGATGTGCACTCCCTATGGTACAACATGGCTACGGCTTTTTTTATTCAATTAGAGATGACAGGTAAGGATATAATTTAATTTTGGATATGGCTCGGCATTTGTCACAGAGGGAAAGGCGGCTAACACCTAGAATGAGGAAAGGAAAATACCAAAGAAATATAGCTGAACATGTCAGAAGAGGCTGAGAAGTGAGGTACTTGAGAATAGAGGCATTGACGTTCTGGGAGGGCATGTGTGGGAAGAAAGACAAGTGGTGGAGGGCAAGTGAGCACCAAGATACTGACAATAATCAGAAATAAAGAGTAGGGAAGGTGAAAGAAGGGAGCAACAAAAGGGTTCCGTTTAAAATAGGCTGTCATTTTGGAGATCATTTGTAACATGTCAGCATGTTCTTCGGCTGACCTAGAGCAGATAAGAGGACAGGTGAGCACATTGCCCATTGTTCTTGGCAGTGACACACATTTCGACTCAAGCCAGACCTTTTTTACAAGGAGAGGCTGAAACATTTGGCTTCTCCAAAAATTATACAATTTGAAAAGATCCAACTTTGGGTTCTTGGTCTTGTGGACAAAAATTATTGCTTTTTTTGAAATCTAAAACTGCTTTGGTTAGAATGCATAGAGAAAATTTGCTGATTTAGGTGTACTTCGAATGACTTCTTCCTAAAGCTAAACATGGGTGGTGTACCCATTCAAATCAGTTTGAGAATACAAGCCATTAATACTTTGATCTAGGGCTCTTTTCAAATAAATAGAACTAGATCAAGTTATACCTTTTATTTAATAAATAGAAAAGAAGTATCTAAAACCTTAAACTAGTTGCAGAAAAAGAAGTATAATTCACAGCATTTTCAAATATAAGCAGAAAAGTTGTGTCACTGCGTATGTAGTAATGGGTATTGAAATCCAAGTATCTGGTTTCAAGATCTGTCAGCATTATTGCTTACTGAAGGTACTAAGGATATGAGTCCTTTCTTAGTGTTGAGACCGTATGTTTATGTGACAATTTTTACTTCAGAATTTATGTCAATAATTCCACAATTCAGGAGAATTTGTGTGACTGTCCTAGACCTTGACAATTAAGAGTGATGACTTCACTGTTTTCTGTATTAATAGGATCGTTGCTACCTGTTCTTCTTGGAAATCCTGTCCAGAGACTGATGCAGAAGTGCTGTGCAGAACTCTGTTCCAGTGTTTTCATGACATGCTGCAGTTAACAGTTACAGCTCAGCTGTAAGCTTGATAATGATGTAAGAGGCTTTGCAAGCTCACAAGTTATATGTAGTACTTAAATATGAAATGCTACTCAAGAGTACTGTTATATTCAAGACATTTAATGATCTATGTGACATGTAGCTATTTTTATGAGATTTACTGTGGTAACAGTGCCCATTTAAGAATAATGTAGCCATTTGCAACAGCAATGCAAGCAGTAGTACCTTACCTGTGTAGAACTATGCAATATTAAAATATGCCACAACAATGCAAATGTACTTAGGGATGGGATGTTGGAGTGGAGTATTGATTGGAGATTTATATTTATGACCTTAGTAGTCACATGTAGAATAGTTTGTAGTCTACTGATAGTGTTTATATCAGTGGAGCACTTAACTTCATACTTAAGAGTAACCACACTATCCTCTTATGTGATTATGCTTCCTATTCATAGTGCTTTATGAAACAGAAGGGCTGCCTCCATCAGGTTATGTGGTATTTTATAAGTTATCTTTCATCTTTGCTATCAGGATTATACCAAATAAATGTTGTATCCATGAACGGGGATGTTCCCACTACATTTGTAGTATGAGAGCACTACGGTTTGAAGTATTTTGAAAAAGAATCACTCAATAATAAAGACAGAAAGCAGCATGAGTTTCAAATTTCTCAGTTTGCATTCTCTAGTGAACTGTGAATATCTGCTGCTTTACATTAATAATGCACAAAAAAAGTAAGCACTGAATACAGTTTGATATGGTTCTCAGGATTTTAATACTTGATTCTTCTGAGCAGATTTGTATTTTCCTGTTACAGAAATAAAATTCTTCTAAAAATCAACTTTGTATGAATTGATTTATGGCTGGACTGTCTAATGTGTAGCAACATTGTGAGGGAAAGATGATCTTGGAGACAGGTGAACTTGAAATAGAGATTCTGAAGTACCCATTGTTTTTTCTCTAGCTTTTTGAGTTTCGGAGAGATCAAATACTATTATTCATTTTACAGAAACAACTCAGTTTTCAGCTAATACGTTACCAGTCTCTTTGCCCTTTGGAAGCTCTGTTGCATATTTTTTGTCCACAGTAGCGAGAACAATTCGCCGTTTATTTCCTCCCTCAAATCCTGACACTTGTCTACAGGCCAGGGTGTGTTACACCATGTTTTGCTGCCTCAAAAAACAGTTTCCTCATTTCAGCCTTTGTTTTCCTTGCCTTTCCTGAGCTACCTGTATGTCTTGTCTCAATTATGTCTGACAACCATTCAGTGTTTAATAGTTTGAGATCTTCCAAAACTCATACAGGGAAAGAATCCATTCCTGCTCTGAAGTGCATATGATAACCCACCCTCCTTCTCAGAGGTAAACGACTTTCTGAAATCTCATGGGCAGTGAAGCCTATGTCTTCATAATGCTGTGATTCTGTGAGATCAGGATTTTGGATCAAGCTATGCCTGATGATTTTTATTCTTTATTTTAACAAGTTCTGTCTGATAGTTAAAACTTTTCACCCCTCAACAGGGTTAGTAAACCTGGTTGCAGTTGTGATAAGGACATTTTGCTTTGAATGTTCATTCAAAACAGCCTGAAGTCTGATGAAGGGTGTAATTTTGCATTTATTTGCATTTATTTTCAATACACCTACTGCTGCCTTTCTGAGGATTTCTGGGAACATAGAAGTCCTGACAGAAATACAGAAAAATGACAGTTTTTTCAGAAAGTGAATCATTGAGAAAATGGCATTCAATCACCAGCATAAGCAGAATTTCCTGTTCAGCTGAGAGTCTGAGCCTTGCTTAGGGAAACTGAAGACAGAAGTGTATCCAGGGAGAACAAATTTAAATTCTGTGACTTGTTAGAGCTACTTGTTATGTGCTGTGGATGCATGAATTCATGAATGTGGTATTAATTTCCTTGTGTAAATCATTTCATCTCCAGTGCCTCTGCCCTCAAAGCCTCTCCCTGTTTTTGTGCCCTTCTCCATGAGTGCAGATGCTCTGTGCAGCAGAGCTGATCTCAGTGCCTGGAGCTCTCCACCCAGTCCTTTGCTTTGCAGTTTGGCAAGTCAGTGAGACTTTTTCAGGACTGCTGTGTACTCTAATTTGAACAACTATGAGTTTTGTGCTGCTAGAAGAGTGTTGGGTTCTTAAAGCAAATGTACTTCAGTTATTTATTGGTTATGGGTTTTAAGGAAACTGTTTATGGAATGGTATCGAAACCACATGTAGTGAGTATCTTTATCCCATCTTATCTAAAAGACTGAACCTGCTGCACAGCTGCACTTCAGCAGGTCGTACTGCCCCCTCTCCTGCATTTCATGTCCCACTTTAGACACTGACCAGAGAATAGTAGATGCCTCTTTGAGCCTGGAGCCCTGTTTGTACATCTGGGATGGGGGACAGGAGATAGACAGTGCTCACTGTGTTTTCACTTGCCCCAGAAGTCAGCTCAAACAGACTTTTCCAGGGTCACAGCCTGGCCTTTCTTTACTGCTGCAAGCAGGTCTTAGTTGATTAGTTTTAGAAATTGTCCCAAAAAATTGGCCTGGCTCGTTTGACAAGTCATGCCCTTTCTGACTCACTTTCAGCAACGTGGAAAACTCAAGCTCAGTCCCACTCATTAAGTAATTACAACTTAATCCCCCGAAGAGTTCCATTATAAAATCATGTTATAATCAAGTAACATGCAGGATAATTTTGTATTTCAGTTTTTAAGCACTAAAAAAGTGTGTACCTGTACACACTTAACACCTACTCTGGACTTCAGTTTATTAGTGTTTATGTGAATTTTTAAAAAGAATATTTCAATGTATTTTCTTAAGACGCATTCTTTAACTTGTATGATGCTTGCAAACTTTGTCCATATATAACCTCAATTATTTTTTCCTGATTGAAAGTAACAACAATGCAAATATTTTCTTGGCTGCTGAAGCAATCTGTGGCTGGGAGCGGATATTCATCAGCAGGAAAAAGAAATTATATGCATATTTTTAGGCATAATCCAATGGATAACTGCAGTAGAATTGTGTCTATGTCCTGTTGAGAGCATAGTCACAACATTTGTGGATATGCTGCTATTAAATACATCCAATTAGAATTATAGCAGTGAAGTGGAGACAGCACACATTTTATCACAGGCCAGCACCGGGAGTTTATGTTCCACTGGTTTTGTGAAGGCTGTCATGAGGATAATGCCATGGAGCTGTTGTGGCTGCGGGAGCCCAGTCAGGATACCCTGAACAAGCCCACATCCCCTGCAGAGGCATTTGGAACTGCAGGGTAAACATATGTTCGCATTGTCAAAAGCAACCAGAGATTTGGAGCTTCCCCAGAAAGAAATTTATCTTTCACAGGGTATAGTCTCAGCATTTTTTGAAAATCAGGAGTTTTTCCAAACTTCTAAAGGAGAAATTCCAAACCCAATGCCATTTAAAACTCCTAAAGGAGAACCACTGGCCATTCCTAAAAATGTAGAGACACATTTTCCTGCCTCATACAGCAGTTTGGCATCTAATGCCTATTCATTTTATATCTTTGAAAATGTCTCTGTTTTGCACAGAAGAAAAATTGTACAAGTTCTCAAAAATTATTAAAATAGGTACTCAATGGTGATTGAAAACTAGAGGAAGCTCGTGGCTTAATTTTCTTAATGTGCCCAAATATTAAAAGAATCTTCTTCTAGCTAATTGATATCAACAACAAGTCTTACAATAGCAACAGTTGATTTAGCCTTGGTCAGGAATCTAGCAAATCAAAACTCAGTATGTAAACTGTCTTGGAAATCAGTTTTGTAAAGTATGTTCATTAAGCACTAAATTCACTACAGGTCATAATTTCGTTTCAACATACTAATTTTGTGGGAGAAGAAAATTAAGAATTCTCCACTAGACGTGAATATATCATTAGATAGGTCTAGAAAACCAGCCAGTGTGCAAGACTGAAGTTGGGTTCTTTTTCACTTTCTGTCACCCTTGTAAGATTCGTACGCTGTGGAATCTCACCACCTTCACAGAAGCTCCCCATAATGTCTGTACCACTCTGAATTGTTGCTCATGGACTGTGCCAGGAGCTGCTTGATTCATCAGATAAGCGTATGACAGGTTTTGCTGCTCATAAGGAAGGCATGAAATACATTTACTGTCTTTTAACTATGTTATTTCTGCACTGCCTTTCAATGAGAGTGGTTTATTTTTACCTCTGGTATGTGAAGATGGCATTTCTCTGTGGGCAGTATTCCAGGAAGAACCTCACTTAAAAAAAAATAGATTTCTACCTGGAGCTAAAAATAGATGCTTGAGATTTGTTTTCCTTCAAGTTTGCTTGATATACTGAGAGTAAAATATTTTGCTGAATTGCTGTGGAAAGACATGTGCTTTAAATATTGCCAGAAACTGATGATCTGCAAAAAATTGTTTTGATTAATACAGTCTGCCAAAACCAGATATTCAGGTCATCACTTAACAATCATGTAACTCTTCTTACAAATAGTCTCCAAGGAAGTTGGCATGAGATTACCATTACCAGCTGTAAACAACATGGCTGTGAAATACCTTGGAAATACTTCAGTGCATTAGAATGCACTCAACAAGGTTACTAATTTGGCAAGACTTTGTGAATAGTTAGACACAGTGTTACGGTTTTTTTTCTTGGTTACCCTATCATATAAAGAAGAACATGTTGTTTTTTTAACACATATATTCTTTTAAAAGTAAACCTAAATTCTTACTTAATGTGTAACTGAAAAACCTCTAGGCTCGT
Source organism: Acanthiza pusilla (assembly GCA_036630365.1). Taxonomy (NCBI): domain Eukaryota; kingdom Metazoa; phylum Chordata; class Aves; order Passeriformes; family Acanthizidae; genus Acanthiza; species Acanthiza pusilla. Next base: position 32,784,665 of record JAXCHO010000073.1, on the reverse strand, counting down.
GAATCATCAGCCCTTACTGTAAATGTAGAAAACAGCTTGGAAACAAACCACTCAACCTGCAACTCAGTAAGAAGGAAAAGCCTAGAAGCCCTAAATACGAGAGCTTACCTCCAAAAACTTTACCTATGGAGTTGGTAAATCCTTCTTTCCACACCTTTTCTTCTACATAGAAGTAGAATAAATGCTTAGACAGTCTACAAGTAACACAACAGACTAAGTACCATATAATTACAGAATAATTAAGGTTGGAAAACACCTCTAAGATCATTGAGTTCAACCATGTAATCAGCACTGCCACATTTTCACCACTAAACTGTGTGTCAGTGTCACTTCTACACGTTTTTTTGAGCACTTTCAGGGTTAGTGACTCAACCACTACCCTTTGAGTACTGTTCCAATGCTCAACAATCCTCTCAGTGAAGAGATCTTTCCTAATATCCCATATAGTGGCCTTCTAGGATGGGGAGACTACATCAGTGGACAAAGGAAGATGTCATTTATTTGGGCTTCTGTAAAGCCTTTGACTCCCCTCGCCAGCCCCCTGAACAGTCTTTTCTCTAAATTGGATTTGATGAGAGGACTGTTAAGTGGATAAAGAATTGGTTGGATGGCTGCATCCCAGAGGAGAGTGGTCAAAGGGTCAGAGTCCTGCTGGAAATCAGAGACCAATGGTGTCCCTCGAGGGTCCGTATTTGTACCAGTGTTATCTACTGTCTTCATTAATGACATAGTCAGTGGGATCGAGTGCACCCTCAGCAAGTTTGCAGATGATGCCAAGCTGACGGTGCAGTTGACACAGCTGAAGGACAAGATGCCATCCCGAGGGACCTGGACAAGCTCGAGGGGTGGCCCATGGGAATCTCATGAGGTTCAATAAGACTAAGTACAAGGTGCTGCACCTGGGTTGGGGTAACCCCTGGTATCAGCACAGGCTGGGGATGAACAGATGGAGAGCAGCCCTGCCCTGAAGGACTTGGGGGTGCTGGTGGATGATCTTGAACGTCTATTCCAACCCAAACCATTCTATAAGTTTATGATTCGGATCCTATACCTCTCTTGGTGGCAACTTGAGGACATTTCCTCTTGTCCTCCTGCCTGTTATCTCAGAGAAAAGGCTGATTTCCACCTCACTGCAAACTCCTCTAAGGATTTTCCTTTGAAACAGGTTCCCAGGCTCCTGCTTGTCTTCCCAGCTGAAAGGAATGAAAATCAGAGCAAGAAATTGCAGGGTGTGGTCAGCTACGCTGTCACATTTTCACACATCCTTGTTACTGATGGTTTCTGTACTCTGTTCTTTTATCTTAAGCCCATGGGCAACTGCAAGGTGAGAGAAAGAGAAGATGTGTGAAGAGAGGTAGAAGAGAGGGCTCTGAAAAGGAAGAAACTGAAAAAAAAAAAAAGACAAAATCCAAAACTAGGGAACCCAAATGCAGGTTTGGGACAGGCATGAGGAACCCAGTACTTTTAAAATGCTCAGTGTGCTCTGGATGCTACAAACTCTTTGAGAACACAAATGAGTAACTCATGCTTTCAATTTTCAGCTTCATATCTGCTATATCACCATTTTGTCAGAATCATAGAACAAGGTAGGCTTTGATTTCCTTGGGGAATATATTCTTGATCCATCACCAATGTCCTTATTAAGCAACACAATTTTGTACCACATAAAAACATAAAAACATCATGGAACCTACTTCTCCTGTGATTTACAGCTCCCTCTTTTTTTTCTTTCTTTTCCATGTCCAGCAAGCATCTTCATTTGAATGATGCCTGTTACAGCAATAATTGGCGCAATGGCTAAAAGCAGAGGAATCACCTGTCAGCCACAGATTGACAACAAAACATCCCAGCCCCAAGAATAGCTACATTTTGGCCAATTAGTGCCAATCTGGATCCTGTAGTCTGGAAATGAATGAAACCGCTGTAAATTACACTGGTTTATTTGAAAACTAGACATGAAATATTTGTTACCTAGACAATTGAGATATATTCACCAGAGGCCATCTGAAAGTGCTTAATTTGGTTTAAATATTCTGCAGAATTGGATGCTTTGTCTTTTGTCAGTTGCACAGATGTTTCCCTCAAGCCTTCTGTATCTTACCTAGCATTCCTCCTCTGCTTCCATGTATTCACTCAGGCTTATTGTCCTTGTTCTTAGATTTTGCCCAAGAAAACACAATGGCATTTCATAAATCTCGTATTTTTATATGTAGAACCGTGACTTTAAACTTTCCAGATCCAAGATATGACATTTCCTAACTTGGAGTCTTAGATGACTATTTTTTTCTCTCTAACCACTTTTACCTTTAAACATGTGAGGAGAAACAGTGCTGCAAAGAGAGAAATCCCCATTTTGAGGCATACAATTAAGCATTTTATTGATATTTTTACTATTTGCAATATTTACCATGAAAACACAATGCAGTCTAGTCATCTAAGAAGACTGGGTAGGTAACTTTAGGTCAACAGAGCCCTTAGATGACTCTTTTATACTGGTGATAACTGGATTGAACATTAATATGAACTAGAAGGATATAATATATAAAATACTTTTTTGTTACACTGAAATAAATATTATTTAATAAATAAATTTTTAAAATTAATTAATACAAAATCTTCAGTCTGCACATCACCTAATTAGGCTACACAAGAGAACTTGATCACTTCAGATTACAACAGGATGACACACATAATAGGGTTTTCATTGCATGTAATAATACATGCAATAGATCTAGAAGTTTAATAAAGACACGGGAACACAAAAGTCCTTTTTGCAATAGAATAAACACCACCACATTATTTCATATTAAATGTAGCCTTACAAGAATTTTTTATTGTGAATTTAACATGTTTTTGACAAGCAGATGCTCAGTAAATAGTGCCATGGACGCTGTCAATCAGGGACAATTACTTGGACAGATAACATGCATCTGCAAAGATTACTAAACAATATACTTTCTCCTGTTATAAAACTAGAAATAAATCCTCATTCTCTGTCAGTTACAAGAACTGTGAGAGCTGTAACTCTGCTGCGAAGTGTTTCTGAGTGGTGCTGCAAAGCGTCTGTGGTGTCTGGGAACACATATGTGAAAATGTGTGCAGTGCTGGGAGACTTCTCAACACCACCTCTTCCTCATCTGGAAGATACTATTCTTAGGGGGAAATTATCTTGTCAATTATATACTTTTCTATCTCATTAAAAATTCAAATTAATTGGTCAGAGGGACCAGTCTCTGGAAACAAAAATGTCTGAATTAAATACAAGACATTTGTCTTATTTAAACCCAGGAAGCTAAAACAAAACATTCATTCTGTCTTTCCTCCAGATTTGCCAAATATCAAAACTAAAATATCACCACTATGAAATAACCTAAGTTTTTGTATTACTTTATACATACATAGTTTGTTTTGAATACGGTATTTTTGTGTAAGAACTGTATGTTAATGTATTGTGAGAGATTTTAGGTTTCTTACCATAAGTGTATAAATGCAGAATCTTTAGACATCAACAAACATTGCATCTTGATTTCTTGGAGTTTTATTGAGGGTAGGGGATTGTTTCTAAGTGCAGTAAAGTACTGTACTCTTAAATATGGTAAGAAAAAAATCCGTAAACCAAACAATTTGGCTGTAGGCTGACAAAGCCAGATGGCTGCTTTGGTGTTCCGTGATGGCAGAGCACACCACAAGCGTTGGTGCCAATGCACAAACCCTCCCAGGCCCCACTGCTGCTGTGCCTGACACTTGAACAGTTGCCAGGTGGACACTTCACACCTGAGTGAGAAAAGTGAATACAGCAGCATTACGTGAATCCTCAAACCAGGAAGATCACTCTGTTTCATTTAGGGTCTTTCCAAGCCCTTCCTCCACGGATCTGTTGAGGTTCAGCATGGTCTGAGAGCTCACTTTCCTCCTGAGCTAGTCAAAGAAGTCTCATGGGACTTCATTTCCAAGGAGGCGACCTATAATCCCTTCCCATATAAACCAGACAGAAGGAGCATTGCGTCCTTAGGGAAAGGGGTTAACAAGGGAAGCTGATGTGAGTCAGGTTAGCTCTGGGAACTTCTCAGGGAGGAAATGACCCTCTCTGGAATCCAGGAAAACTTCACTCAGCTGCGTGGGCTCGGTAATGGGGCGGGTGTGGATGTATGAGGCTGGCGTGGCTGGGATAAACCACTGTCTGTAGTGACAGAGGGACAAGGGAGGGAGGTGTCTGCTCTGATCTCATCTTGCTCTGCCTTCTTTGCTTCAGGGATCACAAGCATGCCTACAGCTGGGTCAGGTGAGAGTAAAATTTAATAGAAATTCAGAGAAGGATTGAAGTTACACTATGGATTGATAATAAGATGCTGAATACCAACATTTCCCTAAAATACAGGATTAATTTAAAAGAATATTTGTTAGGATATCAACTGGTAAGGGCAGGAATGGCAACAGAAGAGGTGCAAAAATATTTGAATTAGTTCTAGCTGTGCTAAAATATAAACTGGAAACCTTGTCAAGCTCTCAGGGCAGGTACCAGTGCAGGCTGTGCCTCCCAGGTAGGGTTTAGGTTTCCCCTGGCACCTTGCACACCCTGCAGCAGAGCAGAGGTGCTGAGCAGCTCCCCACTGCAGCAGCTCCAGGAAGCAGCCAGTAAAAAAAACCCTGCAGTGCTGCTGCTAAGGCTGCTTACACACACACCTGGGCCCTTGCTGTCCTACTCTCTGCTTAGCAACTGGAGACTGCCCTGCTTGCATCTCAGGCTGATTATTTCTGAAATATTTGACTTTGTTGCTGACTGTACTACTGCCAGCAGAGCCCTATTTGTAGACCTGATCCCTATTGTGCCTGTCTTTGGCTCTGTGCCTGCTGCAGAGGAGCAGCCACCAGTTTAGTGCGTGCAGTTAGTGAGATATCCAGGTCCTTTAGTCTTCACTAGGAATTTGTTGTGGATCCTAGTCTATTCATGGAGTTAGCTCTCCATGAAGGCTGATCTGAATCTCAGATTCAGTCTCTTAGAGCACAGTCTATTTTCTCTGGTCCTCAGTCCAAAGGTACTCTGATTTTACTAAAACAGCTAAATAAACACCACAATTACCCTTGGGATTTTCTACGCTTGACTTACAGTCATGTTTTAAAACCATTCAAAATATCTACCTGGACATGTTATGAAGACTCAACACAGCTGGTTTTTAAACTGAGCTAAAGAAATCAGTGTGGTATCTTTATGGGTAGGATCACTGCGTGACTGCTTAAATAAACACAAAGAAAATTTATGTCACGTAAACAAACAAGCATTTCTAAAGCTCCAGAAAATTAAGTACATAATGGTTTTACATGTCTCAGAATTGCTTTAAATACTGCAGATCAAAGCCTCATTGGAAGAATTTCTCCAGCTTTGCCTGACGTGAAATGCTGTTTGAGAAGAAAAAAAAAGCTTTTTTATTATTTGTTCACATTTTTTGTCTTCTTCAGATAAAGTGACTATCTGCACATAATTCAAAAATAATATTGCATGTAAAATATATCTGAGCTGTAACTCAGGTAATCCAAGTGTTTAAAGCCTAAATTTAGCACCTGTAAGGCAGAAGAAAAATGAGACATTATTTTTTAGGAAACAAGTGTGTATCATGCAGCAGTCTTCAGGCCCCACCAGACTCCATGCTCGTTTTAGGCACTGTACAAATACCAAGGATTTCTGCTCTTCTCTCTAAGAGCTTACAATCAAAAGCTGTAGTGCTGCTGGCTGTTTTCTAGAGGCAGCCTCTGAGCCTGCACAGACACTGAGTACAGCACCACTCCGTGTGCTCAAAGGTGTGCTGGGGAATCGCTCACTCCTGGGTCAGGGCCATGCAGGGCCAGACTACAGAGGTGAGATGAAATGAGGGGACAGGCAGACACATTAGGTTGAGAAACATCCATAACAGCTGTACCAGCATCTTCTTTTCCTCTCCAAGGGCATCACAAAAGTGGGATTTTTGAGGTTGTTTCTGCCTGAAGAGAGGGCAGGATATCTTTTCAGGAAAGGCACCATGTTCTCAGAGGCATCAGGCAGAAGGAAGCAAGGCGTCATTCAGAAGTCTACAGACTGGGCAAGAACAAGTAGCTGAGCAATAAATGAAGCAATTTGCATAGGTAAATGAGGTGTACATTAAGTTACTTACCCTTCATGGAACTATCCAGGAACAGAAGTTGAGAATTTAAACCACTTTTTGCACTTCATGGTATTGAATGTTAAGAAAATTGTTTCTTTCTCATTGCTGAATAATATTTCTTGCAAGTTTAGGTCCTTAGACAGCTTGATAATTTTATCTTCGTTTTCAGGAATCTATTTGCTAACAGAGGCATTTTACATCAAAACATTTAGACAAAAATAGTAATTATTCTCTATTCAGGGTGTGTTATTTCAGTTGTATGACTAATTACATGGTTTTGGTTTTGTTCTATAATTAAATGAATTAACTTGCTACTTAGGCTATTCCCATACTGAAGTAATTTTGTTTCATAATATTACTCAAACTATTTAAAGTATCACAACAAACAATTTTAGCTTCCGAGGAAAATGCACTTCCACAGAACTCTTGCAGGATTTTGTCAATTTATGAGTCCTTACCCAGACACGTAGTCTGCCTTCACGCATTTTGTTTAGAAGTTACTCCCTCTCAAGTGGGATTGTGTTCCTTTCTTATCCCATTAGTTATAGAAAACACAGGCAAGCATGAATATAGAGAGACAAGCTTTTAGATCAAGTTCATGATGCTGCTTTCTGAACCTTTTTATGCTTTTCTGAGTGGGTGGTGTTTTTTTCCCAGTCAGTATTGATCCCATCTGTGCGTCCTCTGAGACGGCTGATGCGCTGCCTCCTCTCCATAACTGCTCCGGTTCCTGATGCCTGAAACGAAACACAGTATGGCACTAAAAGTTGCTTGCAGCCATCCAGAGGGACCTTGGTGGGCCCGTGCAAACCTCATGTAGCTTGCCAAGGCCAAGTGCTAGGTCCTGCACTTGCACTGAGGTAAACCAACATGGATAAGGGCCAGGCAGAGAATGGACTGAGAGCAGTCCTGCGGAGAAGGACTTGGAGGTGCTGGTTGATAAGAAGCTTGGTATGCCCAGCAATGTGCCCTTGCAGCTCAGGAAGCCAACCACACCCTGGGCTGCACCAAAAGCAGTGAGGGCAGCAGGGCAAGGGAGGGTATTCTGCCCCTCTGCCCTGCTCTGGTGAGATCCCACCTGGAATGCTGCACCCAGCTCTGGGGGCCCAACATAAGGACATGGACCTGTTGGATAAACACAAAGGAGGCCATGAACATGATTAGAGGGCTGGAGCACTTCTCTTATGAGGAAAGGCTGAGAGAATTGAGTTTGTTCAGCATGGAGAAGAGAAGGCTCTGGAAAGACCTTGTAGGAGTCTTGCAGTACCTAAAGGGGGTACAAGAAGGCTGGAGAGGGACTTTTTATCATGGAGTGTAGTGATGGGATGAGCAGTAACACTTTTAAAATGAACAAGAGTAGACTGATATTAGATACTAGGAAGAAAATTTGTGCAGATGGTGAGCTCAGCCCTGGCACAGGTTGCCCAGAGAAACTGTGGCTGCCCCATCTCTGGAAGTGTTCAAGGTCAGGCTGGATAGGGCTCTGAGCAACCTGGTCTAGTGAAAGATGTCCTTACCTATGACAGAGGGGTTGGAACTGGGTGGTCTTTGTGGTTCCTTCCACAATTCTATCTTATCCTGTACTTTCAAATTATGATCAATTCTGAATAAGAACTACAATTCCTCTCAAGTAGAAGAAAGATTGATAAGAACTGAGTATTTTTGCAAAGCCCAATCAAGTACTGAGTTTCATTAAGTCTTTTCTATATTCAGTGAAAAACTTGACATTGCACTAAGTCATAAGGGGGATTGTGTGTGTTTTTGTGAATGTGTGTGTGCGCTTTAGCCACAGATTTTGTTTCATTATTTTATTATGTTTAACTGTTCTGAAAATATGCGAGAATATTATATATTCTCTCTGAAATATCTCTGAAATATCCTCTCTTAAATATGTCTCTGAAAATTATGGAGAACTAAGTTAACTGAAGAGACCTGCCAGAAAGTCTCTTTAAAATGTAAAAATTACATAAAAGGTCCTTAAATTAAAAGAGAATGAGAAGACATATAAGAGGGACTTTCAGTGTGAGGAGGGAGCCAAGAAGTATAGGGAACAAAACTTAGAGCTATTTCAAAGTTTAGGCCTGAGAGTAACTGCTTGAGAAGTTCAGGAGACAGCATGCAAGATAATAAAAATATTCAAGATGAACCGTGTCTGAATGACAAAACTTCAAGGAGTCTGAGTCACTAAGATGCTGCTGGTTTGAAAAGGTACTTGCACAAAAGATTTTGAGTTTTCACAATGAGGGTGGGAGGCCCTGGAGCAGATGGCTTGAGGAGGATGTGGAGTCTTCATCTTCGGCAGTATTTCAAGCCCAACAGGACACAGCCCTGAGAGCCCTGCCCTGACCTCAGAGTGTACCCTGCCTGCTGCAGGGGTTGGGCTAGATGGTCATCTCCAACCTGAGTGATGGAGATCCAACCTGTGATTTGGAAAAGTAGTCTGAGAAGCAATCAGCTCCACAACTTCATTTTTCCCACAATCTTCATTTTTGCCTTCACATACACATTATTTTAATGTCACACTTTTGAAAAGGCAAAAAAAAAAAAAAAAAAAGCTTAGAATTCCTGTAATTCACAAGTTTGAATTAAACTTGAGCATTTTACTTAATATGAATTTTTCATAATCTGAAGTTTGGCACTCTTCAGGGAAGCTTTTTTCCCCTGGAGTTTCTTCACTGAGAAAACACTGCAAAGCTGGAAGCACCTCTGGGAGTAATTCAATCCAGTTAGGTCAATAGTACCCAGCATGATAAAATCTATGAGAAAAGCTACCTGCACGTTAACAAGCTTTTAGTAAACTCCCTTCTGTTCCATTAATTCATTATGAACTCATTCTGTGACGACACCATTTTCAAGTGCAGCTATAAGATTTGCATTTTGAACCTTGAGCTATGTGTAGCATCCTGTCCTGACCTGGAAACAGTGGAATGATGGCTTCAGATGAACATTTTCAGGTACATATAACATTTTCTCTCTTTGTATTAGGGTTGAATGAAATATTTTCAAATGGTGTTCTAGAGAAGAATAAAATGGTCAGCTGAGGAATTTTGAACCTCACAATGTTTTTAGGTTCCTTCATGATAAAGTAAAGCAAAAATGTAACTTTAGTTAGATACACCAATGTATAGTTTCAATGAAAATATATGTTAAGGTACTCAATTTTTTCATGTCTTATTACTTTTTAAACACAAATATCTAAAGGTTATACTTTTGAGACTTCCACTTCAATATCCTCCCCAGTTATGTGTCCAGTTTTTACTGGAAAAAAGACAATCTATCATTAAGTATGTCAGTGATAATTCTATTAAAGAACATTTTACAAGTATAAAGAAATTATCGCTTAATAATTTTACTTGCCCTAAATTAATAATTTAAATTAGTTGAAAATAATTATTTAAAATTGCACTTAAAACAATACTTCTATGCTCATATTGTTTTTTACATCTTTTAAATTACTCAAAAAGAATGAAATAAGTCCTAGAAGTATGTTGTTTGACACAATAAAGATGTATTTACAGGCACATTGTGACAGTGTCTGCTGGGATAACTTTTTATTAACATCTAATGATCCAAGAAATGAATACAAACTTTATATAACTCAGTTTAAAAATCTGCACTGATCATTTTGAACTGCTAGAATATAAGTGGCTCAATAAGTGTTTTAAAATTAGGAAATAAGAGATAAAATTGTAATGTTCTCCATGAATTTCCAGATAAACCTGATATCTTTATATTACAACATGATTTTAAGAACTGGAAATAACAGCTACTCAAACCATCCTATAAAAAAATGTATGATTTTTTCTTGGTAGTCTGAAAGCTTCATTATGTCTGAGGTGATACTAAAAAGTTAAAATCACATCAAAATGTAGAAGAAAATCAAGTTAAGGTCCTTCATTATAGAAAGCAGAACATCACACACACAAAACAGTAAACAGAGATTCACTGGAGGTTTGGTAAAGCCTGCAGGGAAAATCCTCTTATGGATTAATATCCAATATATGGAGGTACATGCTCAGCACAGCAAGGAAGAGAAAAATTAGGCAAGAGTAGAATGAATGAGTACTTGGCAGACAACAGCTTAGCTTTGTCTTGCTCAACATCAGCAGACAGAGCTAGTCTAGCCTGAACAAGTCTTCCTGGCATGCTCTGCCAGAAATGTCAATAGGAAGATATATTGCAAAGCTGTGTGGGGGAGGTGAGAGGCTAAGTATCTTGTTTAAACAAGCTCTGTAAGTTTGATATTGCAGCACTTGGTTGGGACTCCCACCAAATATGACTCTATCAGCAGTTCTCTGCCCTCCTGCTTCTGGGATTCACTTTGCAGGTGATGGCTTGGGAGAAAGATCCTTGCATGTGTCGGCAATACTTCGCAAAGTAGTGTGGATTATCAGGGATTAGCTCTACTGGACAAAGAGTCCTACTCTTGCTGAAATTAGAGGCAATTAGGTGTCCAAGAAACGTTAGGGACCAAAAGATCTTTGATGATGAGGAGGTAGATTAGACACTTCTCCCGAGACAGTATATGGTGAAACAATGTTCTCTGAACAGATTGTCCATAGTGAAACTGTGATCATTGCCAAAAGTGTTTATGCAGTGGTGAGAATTTGTCTCCATCCAGAGCATAAGCATAGATGCATATTAAGGTAGAGAAAGAGAGGAGGGATAAAATCACTGAATATGATTGATTCAGACTAGGGAACAGTTGGAATTGTTTTCTAAATGGTTCATGGATATGCTTAGAGCAGACAGCAAGAAATACAGGATTGACTATTATTTGAATTGTCTGTGTGGTTTATAAGTTATGTCTAGACAGCAGTCAACATGTAGCAGCTGCTCTAGAAGACACCCCCGCGTTGTTTTTTAATTACTTTGCTGGATATTAATAAGAGCATAGACCACATGGATCCCCAGAACTGCTTGGGAATATTTAGGTCTCAGCACACATTGAGCTCTCCAGTGCTCTGAAGACTAAAGCTTGTTTGGGGAGCCTGCTGCTGCTCAGTCCCACCCACAATAACTGAATTCCATGGGCACTGACAAAAGCACTCAACACTGACCAATACTGACCTGCTCCAGTGCTGCCTTCACTGCTGATTCACTCTCAGTATCCAAAGCTGATGTTGCCTCATCAAGCAGAAGAATTTTAGGATTGTGAACTGTATAAAAACTGGAAAGTATCACAGTGATTCCATATCAGAAGGCCAAGGCGTATGAAATATATATTAAAAAGAAAGCAATATCCCTAGAAATGTTGGCTGAAATAGCCTATTTGATAGCAATGTGTTTGACATATTCTATTATTTTGGTAGCTGAAAGGAAGAAAAAAAAACCCCACAACTCCCCAGAACATACAGGAAATTACCCTTTCTTTCATTGTGTATATGCATAAATTTCCCATGAAATACATTGAAGATGTATGAAATATTTTTGTAGACAGTTATCCAAGCCCAAGAAAGATCTTATTAAGAGTAGAATTCTCTCTCTACTACTTCTACTGAGCAATTTTATCTCACTGTAATCACAAATGAACACACAGAGACAAGGTGTGCAACAATGGTTTTCGATTTCATGTGTCTTAGAAATTAAAAAGCATTGAGATGATAATTGCACCAGGGCTGGCCTTGAAACTGTAGTTCAGCCTCAATTTTCTGTAAAAAACCCACACAAGTGCATGGTGCCAAAAGCAGGGTGACAAATGTGAATTGGGGTATCTTAATTGCCACATCTGATCTGAGAGGGAAAAATGGTAAGGAAGGAATGTGCTTCTCATGGTGATCATGAACTCTTTACTGCAGAGTATTGAATAAACTGGCCAACATAATACTGGTTCAGTAGCAAAAACTTTTAGTGATTACTCTCAAATTGTGGATAGAGCCACAGGGCTGAAAAGTTACAACAGAAACAGTAACCTGAGAAACTGCACTTTTATCTTGACAAAAACAGCACAGGAAGCTTGCAAACAAACACTGAAGAAAATAATAAAATCTGAAATAAATGGTGATAAATAAGTTATAGAAGCAAAGAATTAATCCAATTACTTTTCTTTAGTACTGTTCTTTCTAGAGAGGCTAGACCCAGTAAAATGAATCCATTGGGACTTCATTCATGCCCACTAATGCCAATTTATCCTAAAGTCATGAGATAAATTATTAATCATTAGTTGTGAAGTAATAAAAGAACAATAAGGTAAAAAACAGTTTGAAGGAAGACAGAGCACTGTGGAGATGTAATACACAAGAGAGCTGACAGTATTAATTCTTCACTCAGTCTTGGGATTTATTGCTCTTACTTAAATTAATGACTTGCGCATGCAAACAATACTCATGATAATGAAATTTTCTGATGGTACAAAACTGAGAGGACCAGTGCAGAAAACCAGTGAGAGGACCAGGACAAAAGAATACAAGAATATCTTACAGAATTAGATTAATTATATTGGAAGGTAGTAATAAGAGAAGCAGATGAACCATAATTATGTGAAATACAACATGACAAAATTAAAGAGAAATATGACCAGTGTAAACCTATACTATCTGAGAAAACTAAAATTACTTAATTTGGTTTGCCTAGCAAAATGTCATCTGAGAGAGCCTAAGATTTATTTCTGTAAACAGCACTGGAAAGTAAACCCACAGGAGAGAAATACTAAAGCAAAGGCTCAGTGCTGGTCCAGGAACAAATTAATATACATTAATTAATTAATGCATATTAACAAATTAATATAATATTGATTAATTAATGCACAGGAACTGTGCATCTATTTCGTTGGAAAGAGATGTTCAGTCTTCAAACAAGTAGAATACCCTTCCTGCAGCAGTAGAGTCAAAAAGCTCACCTGGTTTTAGGACGGAGAAGGGGTATTAGGCCATACATTTGTTTTCTACAAAAACAAGGCCTGGTCTCAGGAACAGAGAAGGTCCTTCCCACTTCTGAGCCATGAGGAAAGACCTACATCATGTTTAGTGCCCTCAAGCCAGGAAGTGGCTGGCAAACAGTGCCTTGAAGATGAGCAGGAAAAAGAGATAATGAGACTTATGAGGGTAGTGAACAGCATTGGGTGACCAGAGAGAGATGCTGTGTTGAACTGGGAAGCCACATGAAAGCACCCAAAGATCTTCCTTGGCCCCCCGAGTGGCAGCTGGAGCATAAAGGGATAAGCTGGTCAAGGGATGGTTGACACAGATGTTATTGAAGTTCGAGTTTCAAAACTTGCTGGGTCTTGTGGTCATGCTGTTTATATTTAGATAAAAGATCAAAAAGATGGCAAGACTGTTATTTCAAATAACTATAACAAATAAATACATGTGCATGACCTTTGCTTGTAACCTTAGTGTTATACTTGGGGATTTTTTGCCATGTGCCTGTCTTTTTGGTTTGCAACTCTCACTGGGTTTATGAGGCCTGTAAGAACACATTCTCTTCAAGAAAGGGACTGCATATCTACATGTTTTGTGATGCTTTCTTAAACTACTAAAAAGAAATGAAAAGAGAAAAGTCAACAGCAAAAATACATAGAAAATTAAAAACCTCTTTAGCCACTGTTATAAAAGCAGCCAACACACGGAAACTTTGCAGCCACTCTGCAGTGCCATGGTGGAGGCACTACCTTTCTTCAGTATCATCATGCAGCTATTCACACCTTTCTGTATGTAGACAAGGCCCAGAGTTCAGTAAGAGACAGACTGTATTTTTAAATATTACAGATACCAAATGGGATTACAGAAGATATAGCTCACCAGTTTATTGAAAACTCATATGCTTTTCACATCTTTGCACAGAGAGCTGATGAGAATTCCAGAACAGGTCTGAAGGCCAGAATCACAAGCTCCAATCTCCAGCCTTTTGTAAAACCAGCTCTAAATGCAATGAAAAAGGTAGCCACTGCCTGAGTGAACATTACATTTTTTCCTTATTCCATCTTTAATCTTGGAGCTATCACTAAGAAAGCCCAGCCACAGAGATCCCTCCCCCAGGGCCTCCCTCAGAACCAGACGTGGGGCAGTCATTCGTGCGTTGGACTATGCCTTACCCTCCCGTGGTTGTTACCACAGACAGAGGAGGGAAAGCACCAGAGAAAAGGAAAAAGGATGAACAGAAACGTTGTGACGGGAAGAAGAGAAAGCAGGCTGCAAATTAGGCAGGGCTGGTGGCAAAATGGGAACTGGGGAGTGCAAGGGGACAATGAGAAGTGAAAGACATGGGCATGGAGGAAGAGTAAAAGTAGGAACACACCCAAGCCATCTGGCACAGACTGGAATTAGAGTGGGAAAATGCAAGGTACTCCCTCACTCATTAAATGATGTTAGCTCAAAGACATAACAAAATTTGAATTCCTGCAGTTCCATGAATATTTATGATAAGATTAAACTTGGGCTTAATATTAGAATAATCTTTAGAGAACATTTGCTTGAGATCTCTATTGCAAGGAAAGAATAGCCATGACATGAATGAAAACTTTCCTATCACTTGGTCATTTCTTCCTCCATGTTTCCCATCAATGCATAAGAAAAATTTCTTAAAAAAATTTCACTGATGTACCAATAAAGAAAAATTTACTAGAGAAGGTTTTAAAATAAGGTTTAAGCTATGCTTTATTTTATCTCTTGAATGATATAGATGGCTATATTTATATCTAGAAAGCCAGTGTTGTCTTCTCAGAGTTTGATAGTGTTGGTTGAGAAGGGATGAAAAGCTTAAAAAATTACACAAAAAAAATTTGAACAGTCAGAATCAGGTTTGGTAACCTGAGAGCTCTTAGAAACTTGGAGGAACTCAGTGTTTTCCTTTCATTAAGAGTTTTCAGGGTGACCTTTGAGGGTCTTACAGCAATGCAGGAGGAGGTGGCAGAGGGGAAGTGGAAAGCTGCTCTCAGAAGAGCAGAGAGAAGCAACCATGGCAGTACTTGAGCACCCACTTTCCAGCTGCCTGTGGCTGTCCTGTAATTAACTGTCTGCGATTCCTAACAACGAAGGCTTCCCAGTCCCTGGCTTTCACTGAGTAAAGTCATGGCTTACTGTCATGGTGTCAAAACAATGTTCTGTTAGAAATGATGGCTTGTTGGTAAGAGTGAAAAAACCACTCTCTTTCTCCTTTGGGAGACACAACTCAAATCTAATTCTTTGCCTCAGGCTGTCAGCAGAGGTAATAAAGTATTTCTATAATATTCCTTTTGTCATATAATAGTCATCTTTGAGGCATGGGAGACTTTTACACACTCTTTGTACAAAAGTCTATGAAGTCATGTTCAAGCATTTTTGTAACTATTTACTTCTTAATACAGCTTGTGATGTATTGAATGGTTTTGGCATACTAAAAACCACCATATGGAGTGGATCTATTTAATTGGTTGGATCCACATGGTTGACCATGGTTCTTCTTGCACAGAGGAACATAATGGCTGAAGTTGACAGGCACCTCTGGAGACTGTCTAGTCCAAAGTCTAGCTAAAGCAGGGTCAAGTAGAACATGTTGTTTGGGGTCATTACTAGCTTAGTTTTGGATATCTGAATGTAAACTCCACAACCTCTCTAAGCAACCTGTTCCAGTGTTCAGCCACTCTCACAATAATAAACTGTCTTCTCTTGCTCAGATGAAATTGGACCCATCACTACTTCTGTTACTGGACAGAACAAAGAGTAGTGTTTCTGCACACACATATTCACCCACAATGACAAGTTCATTGGTGTGTTATTGAGAAATATTTTCTTCTTGTGAAGCAATCTCATCCTAGAAACAGCATTTTCTCAGTGTAAGCAGTAAACCGTCTCTGTGTCCTCACTGCAGCCAGTTTAACCAATTAGATAATAAATTATTTAAAAATTTTGATTTTCATTTAAGTAATATGAAAGTGCATTGTACATCTATTTTAAATTCTGTGGTATATTAAATTGAACCAAACATTGAATTTCCTGTCCACAGATGCAAAGTCAAGTAACTATGTAATGCTTTTATCTCCTATTAACAGGAAATACTAAATTCACCTAGTATAAAATACTAACATGGGTGGTAAGATGCCTTTTGTCTCACAGGTGAACAATTTAACTTTAATATAAATGTAGCTTTTTAATATCTTATTTTGTAAATTTCTGTAACTGTTCTGTAAAATTTAGAAGTCATGTGAAATTCAGTGTGGAATGATAGTGGTGTTGAATGTAGCATCTCTTAAAGAAGCAAGTCACTCAGAAAAATGACACTCAAACTCTGTATCTGGAATCAAATTACCCAGACTAAATGAAGACCTCTTTGCTCTTGTAATCTCTGAAATACTTTTAATACATGGGAAGATTCTTCTTTATCCTTCTCCTTTATCTAAATAGATTTTGTGACAAATTAGATTAAATTAGGAAGAAATCAATGAAAGGCCTTTGATTTGAATGTGGAGATAAACACTATCTACCATCCTGGGTTGCCTCCAGTAGGTCTGCTTGACATAGTAGAAGCTGAGAAGAGCAGTTAGTGTCTATTGCCTCAGGAATTCTCACTTTAGAAGACATGGTAGCAATACTGTTAGGACTGTAAACTGATGCTAATCCCTTAGGAAGGAGAGAGAATATTGCTGTTTGGGTTAGGCAAGAATACTGCATATATTGAGTTGAACAAGACGTACATGAAGAAGTAAAAAGAAAAAAAAGACAATGCAGATCGGTGTAGCCATTTTCTGAACAAATGAGGCCATCATGTGGCAAATTAAAGACATGGTCATAGGAAGAAAAAATGTTAATTTACAGAATAAAGTAATAAAGAAGAAAATACACACCTTTCATCATGAGCTCCAAGGAGACTGGTGTTAAAGTTCGAACAAAGAAATTACTTCTAGCTTTTCAAATTTTCAGGAGTACTTAAAGAGAAATGTTGGAAGGTATTTTGAAATTTTAGAAATTCTATTTCAATGACAGATTTAGGTGGAAAGCACATATATTTTCTCTGCCTTTAAAGTATCATAGGTAATAGTGGGAAAATGAGGAGGAATAATCAGGTCTTCAGAGGAAACATTTCAAATGTCTACAAATGAGTAGCAAGTGAGCAACCAAGCTTCTGATTATTTATCAAGCTCCTCAGAAAATTGCAGGAGACTACATTATAAACATGTGCAAAACTAGATTGCTATATGCTTCACTGAATATACCATTAACAAGATGAACAGGGAAGTATTAGCATCCTGAACTGTAATTCACAACTCTAATGTGCATGAGGAGCAGTGTCTAAGTTGTCTTTGATTCAGCAGATATGTAAATAACTCTGATCCTTAATAATTCATCTTCTTTTACAGTGAAGAATAGACAGATAGATGGAGACAAATTTTCTGTAGAGCTACCCAAAAGAAAATCCTGGGAAACCTTAATTTAGATTAGGAATTAATTTTATGGATGGAGAAAGATGTTATAATTCCATAGTGCCTTTTCCTACCCATCCCTTGGAATGTGCAAAAATTTTATTTAGGGTGGTTTTGGTTTTTTTTTGTTGTTGTTGTTTTTTTTTGTTTTTGTTTTTGTTTTTGTTTTTGTTTTTGTTTTTGTTTTTTTGGTTTTTTGTTGTTGTTGTTTGTTGAAGAGCATGGAAGTTACATATTGCTTTAGAACACTATTAAATATGTGCTTATCAAAGAATGACTGAAGAGGTTCTACACCAATCAAACACATTGATTAATCCAAAATGAAACCTGTACAAAATGTGATATATGTCAAAAGGACAGGTAAGAAGTTAATCTTGGAGAAACACAAGTGTGCCTAGATTAGCTTCTAGGAAAAAATTCCTTACTCTGAGTGTGGTGAGACACTGGAACAGGTTGCCCAGAAAAGTTCTGGATGCCCCATCCTTGAGAGTGTTCAAGGCCAGCTTGGATGGGGCTCTGAACAACCTGGTCTAGTGGAAGGTGTCCTCACCCACAACAGAGGGGTTGGCAATAGATGTTCTTCAAGCTCCCTTCCAACCCTAGTCATTCTATGACTCTATAGTAGCTTCATTCTTTTTAGGTTCTGTCCTGGCTTTTTTACATACTGCTGTAATGAAAGCTGTCCTAATTAAGGACATCTGAAAAGTAAGTGGGAACTCACAGTTTCTGCGTCATATAGATCTGCATTCCTTCTCCCTCAACATTGCTTCATTTTAACATCTTGCATATCATGAACTGAAATTTTTTCTTGGACTAATCAGGTTGTGCACTTACCCCTTCTTCATCTGTGATTTGAGAACCAAATCAGAACTAACATTAAAATAAAACGATTCCTGTTTGTTAGATGATGTAAGGACCATGTTTTTTTATCTTAGAACAATCGTTTGCTGTATTAAAAAAAATTCTTAACACATTTATCTCCTTTATTAAGCAAATGAATGATACCATTGCTACCCACAGACACTTCAGTCGAATCTATTAAGACAGAGATTATATATGTAGACATAATATCAACATTTAAAGTATCTACAACATCAATAACTTTAGATGTCAGGGCGTTTTAAAACAGCCCCATGCAATTCCTGGTATTTCCATTAAAAAATCTCTGTCTTGGTGAATGTAAGGCTACAGCCAATGTTCAGGGATCTACTTTTATAAAACATTATTACGTAACGCAGGATCTAAGATGGTTGTTTTAGTAAAGCAGTCATTCAGTGTGTGATTCATTTACTCTACACCCAGGCATTAACAACGTAGGTATTTATGATAATCGTACTCACATCCTCCTACGACGAGATACAATACAAGGTTGTTGCTAATTGGACCTGCTAGCAACAGCAGCTCCAGAACAGGATGAACTGTGCCCCAGTCAACATCGCCGGACCTTTTAACCCTGTAGAAGATAGACTTGCTTAGAGAAATGACTTAGGTTTGAATGCTCACAGGGAGTTACCTGCAGTCCTGTCCTAGATCTCTACAGCAACAGCGTTATGATGCTGATCTCCCTCCTTAATGGAGTACACCCAAAATGAAATACATGCAGGGATAAGCACTCAAAGAAAAAATGTACTCACCATTCAATAACAGGGATTGCTAAATATAGCTGTCCTTGTGTGTTCTGCTCTTTTCCTTCCTGTTCTCTATTTTTGATGCCTCTACAGTCCACGAAATTCACAGCAAAGGATTTGAAATTCCTGCTGGTCCCGTTTCTTACTTTCTGCTTTCAATTTACTGCGTTAAAATGACTAGAATAAGATACCATCCTCTCTTGGAAATACAGAATGTATTTATGACTAAACTACATTTTTCTATGCAATTTGTCTAGAAGACTGGGTACTTGACAGTAACAGTTATTTAGACTGTCCATAGATACATTTACAATGTGGCTTTTTCTGCACAAGAATTGCTAACTGAATGTTTTCGCCCTGTATTCATAGGCAGTGTATGTTTCTTCTTTCCTCCAAGTTGTCTTCTTTCGTAACCAACGCTATAAGTTAGACTGGATTTTGAGGGAGAGGAGAAGGAGGAAGAGTCATAAGGGTACAAATAGACTATACACCTTGAGGAAGAGATTAACTTTATATCTATTTGTGCTACGAATGATTGCAACAATTACTCATTAGCAAATGTTTAAAGTAGATCTTTAGTGTCTTACAGAAATTAATACTACTAGGAAGCTTGTTTTTATAGACAAGCTTAGCAAAAAGGGACAGCAGATTCAAAGGATTTACTCAAAAGAAAGGGGAATTTTTTCCACTAAAGCTAGACTGATGGGGAGTCAGTGTTAAGGAGGAAGACCATTGAACTTCTCCCAACATGGGGGATAGTTAGGAAGAATTTGAAGGAATGTCTGAAGAAGAGATTAGCGGAGATCCAGAACATATATAGGTACAGTCTTCCTTTGGACATGGCCCATGGTCTATGGTATTGGTGAGAAATACTCCTTCAGAAACTCTTGGGGAGAGGGGCAATGATGGAGTTTACTCATGCTCTCATTCTATGGCAGAAATTATAGAAGAGTTTAGTAGTGAGATACTTGTTGCGTAAGGAACAGAAAATTATCCTCATAGGGATAAATATGCTGGAGAATGCTGGCCAATAGGACCCGTGGTATTTAACACTGACACGAATCTACAGTAAGAAAGACTTCTAGACCTAAATCCTCTTTCTCTTCTGAGAACTCTATTTTGATTAAGTTGATTCAGCAGGAGGGCTATCAGACTGTTGAACCTGAGTCCTTGCCTTCTGTTTCCCCACAGTGAGTGGCATTTGCTTGCAAAGTGATTAGGATTGCCAAGATAGTGTCAATGCAGATATCTCTCTAAAGACTTGTTACAGAGATAATGCATCATGGGGCACAAGAAATGTGTGGAAAAATATTTGCTTACCTTCTCTCAAAACAGTGAGCTTTGCTTGAAACTGCTGCAGGCTCCCAAAAGTATAAGACAGAGGAGAAAAGGTCTATTACTTCAGAATAATGACACATTTGTATCATCCTGAATTTAGGGTGCTTATGGGCAAAGACAGGAGCTGACTACTCCAACAATGAGGACTTTGAGCTCAGACAAGAATCCTGTGACATCATGGGGAACCAAAATGTGTCAGAGCCTAACTGAAAAGGGTAGGCTAAGGAGTAAGACAACTAATGCCCCTTAGAAAGATGCGGTAGAATAATGGTCCTTAAAACAGAATTGTCCTAGCTCAGTCAACACTTCCTTTGGGCAAATCTTTGCAATTTAAAGTGTATGAATACAATATGATGGAGAACACATTTTTGAAGGTGTCTTTGTCTGTCCTTTTTGCCTTATGCCTATGAATTACGTGATGAGGTATTGAATAGTAGCTCAATTGTAGTAATATGGCTGTTGTGGTCTTCTGAAAGAAAATTCTGAAAAGGATCTAATTGTGAGCAGCAGCATAGCTCTTCAAGCATTTATAGTGGATTTGGAATTATTATGCAAACTTTTGCATAAGTCTCAACAAATACTTCTTTAGGAATGTAGAAGAAAAGAATAGGGGAAAACAGAGTGTTTTGGAAAATTTCTACCCAAGATGTGAATTTTTGAAATATATTTTAAACTATATGGCCAAAATTAAAAACCTGATTTTCAGATGTTTGTGGTAAAATATTTACAGGGCTAATTTGATTTTCGTAAAGAGCCAAATTGCTCTGGTAAATCAGGTATCTTTGAAATGAGTTGGGGAAATAATCCAATCACTACTAATCCAATCATTAGAAACTGTAATCATCAATAATTAAAAATTCTAGTTTAAAAACTAGACTAAAATACTAACCTCCAGAATTCAGTTAAAAAAAAAAAAAGTTTAAGTATGTTCTTACTTGAATCTTCAGACTATAATGTTGAAGTGTATCTATTTCATACTTGCAACTGCAAGTATAACTTATGTTATTATGCAAAGTAATATCCTTATTGATGGACAAGAACCTTATTGCATCAAGTAATGCATAAGCAGGAAATAAACAAATTTGCTAGTCGAATTGGTTTCCATCTAAGACAGAAACAAAAGAAAATAGGTACGCAATTCAAGAGGAATCCAAAGAGTCTGCATCAATCAACATTCTGAAGAGTGTTACTGGTCCATGGTTGAGCCTAAGTAATGAGCCTAACTGCCTATTAGACTGGCTCTGTGTGTATAAGTATCTAGGTGTAGGTAAGACAGACCATATGTATAAATCTCAGGGAATCAGAAATTGCTGTGATGGAAGCATGGATGATTGATTAATAAAGACAGTTTTAAACTTAAAAACAAAACTTTACTGCATAAATATTCATTAACAAAATACATTGCTAATGTTTAGTTCTTAATAATTATTAATCAATATTACTCCATATTTAAAGCCCTTAACAGCCATCCTATATTAGCAAATAATATACAATATCCCAGAGCTGATGCCCAGAATTCAGCACCGAGGGTTTCAGTCCTTGAGAGTCTCAGTCACAGAGGTGATTGGGTTCAAGAGCTCTTCAACCAAGGACACTAACACTGAAAAGGATGTCTTCCTTCCCCCTCCTGCAAGTCCAAATCCAGCATTTTCACCTTGTATAAAATGTTGCAGTCTTCAGAGAGGTTTTAGTCCTTGCCCTTTGACTCCTAGGACTTTGAGAGACTTGCAGACAGTACTTTCCCAGGCTGCAACAGGTGCCTTGTCTTGCCCATCAGTTGTGGCCTTGTTTTTTTTCTTTATCTGCTGTTTCATTGCTGTTTCATTTCAAGCAGTCTTTTTCCATCTCTTAAGGTTGCAACTCTTCAATGATCAGTAACAAACCATCAGTAAGGTACTTACAGTCCTGAGATCTTTGTTTTCAGCCTGTGCCCATATTTTCAGGGCTTTTGCTGCCATCCCAGGCTAAAACTCCACATCATAACAAGAGACATCTAGGTTCAGCTGACCTGCAAGTTCTCAAAACAGTTGGTAACAAGCCTAATAGGCCAGGACTGACTGTGTTTTACAAGGCACAGTGGGGATAAGGCTTGAGGTTTATTTCTGATAACAGCATGTTTTTGTTGAGCGTGAAAATATTTCCAAGTTGCTTACCAAATACACCTGATTAATGTGATTTTTGAAAGAGTTCAAAGCAAGCTAATATTAATTACATTTGGCTTAGCATGCTTCTACTTTCATGAGTGCAATGGGCCTCTGCTTTGGCCACACAGAAAAACAGTTTGAATAATGAAAACTAGTTGTGAGAAACTGGTACACATTTACTTAGTATTTCTTGGGTCTGCATGATTTATGGAAGAAAGAAAGAAAACCAAAAGTATCAAGACTGACTCGATATTGAAATAATTACAATGACAAAAGTAGCTGCAGTGACAATTCAGAGATAAGTACTGCCTTTAACTGAGATGTTGTATTACACACTTTGAACATTGACCAGGGAATAGTAGATGCCTTTTTCAGCCAGAAGCTGCTGATGGGTGCCCTGCTCTACGACCCTGCCATTCTGGACCACGGCGATCTTGTCGGCATTTTGGATGGTGGAGAGGCGGTGAGCTATCACGATGCATGTACGGCCTTCTCGGGCTTTATCCAGCGCTTCCTGGACAATCTGTACAATGAACAAACCGAAAGGTGAATTATTCTGGCAGCTCTTGCGAGATATACCTCTATTGCCATCTGTAAACTGTAATATGACAGTGAAGGAAAGGGAATATCTGTTGCTCAAGCTTCCTGATTTAGAATTAGCCTGTGCTGGCAAAGAGTCCAAACTGTTAGAGTGGATGATGTTGTGATAATTAAGAGGATTAGATGGAACCAGGCTCATTACTGAGATGCATGGCAGGGAAACAAGAGAAAATGGTCTTGAATTGTAACAGGAGATGTTCTGACTGGATATAAAAAAAGGATTCACTGCAATGATAATGAAGCATTGGAACAGGGACAAAAACATCTCAACTGAATCTCGAGATTTTAAAGTACCCTAGCAGACACAGCATAAAGCAATCTAAATTTGAGTTCAGTATTGGCCTTTGTGTGAAGAGGAGGTTTAATTGGAGACCTCTACAGCTTCTTTTCATGACTGATTAATTATAAGTGGGAATTAAGTCAATATTCTTGGGTCCACTGCTATCATACTAGTTCTCATGATTTCACACGGAGTCTCATGAATCGTATTTTTCTTCAAGTTAGCACTGGCAGAAAAAATACTAAAAAGAATCTCTGCTTTCTTGTATTTATTCCTTATGTTTATTAATGCAGAATAAAAGAAGAGATTAAATTTCAAAACCTAACTGGCACATAAGCAAGAAAACAATAAATTATGGGATTATTCAATAGCATCTTCCCCTTAAACCTCATTATTTCATGCCTATAATTCATCAAAACTTAGTAGAAAGGTTTTAACTTTCCAGATTATAATATATGATATAACATTTGCCTCATGAATAGTAAGTATTTTTGTAGACTCTCTGTTAATTTACTACATCTGGATTGTACTTCTGTTGTACAGAAGATTACAGCTTTGGGCTTAAAAAATAAGTAAATGTTTTAGCAGTTTTCATGGAAACTTTTTGTTTTAGCCATGAACATGTAGCAAGACCAGAGAGCAACGGGAGAAGGAAGAAAACTTATGAAAGCCAGATTTCATAGTTACACAGTAAAAAAAAAAAAAAAGAGTTCTCTGGCAGCATCCACAATCTTTTTGGCTTCTGCAGTTTGTATGTCCTGATTCAATTTTGATAGCACTTTCTCAGTTGAATCCGGAAGACTTCTAGACTAAGGAATGCATTCTTCACAGCAACTTCAATCTGCCTACTGCCATACAAATGTAAAAAATATTTTCTTTTTCCCAAGGAGGTGTAAGACACTTATATTTGTCTATTATTAGCCTAAATATGTAATTTGCATAAAACACCATATTTCCAGCTTTTGGCTTTAATCTGTGGGAGTAAATCCAATAATCATAATACAAAAAAAAAAAATAGATTCCAAATTCCTGGTTCAGACTTAAGTTACCTTTTCACTTTCTGTGTCTAAAGCAGAAGTAGCTTCATCCAGCAGCAGAATTTGCGGCCTACGTACAAGAGCTCGGGCAATAGCAATACGCTGTTTCTGGCCACCAGAAAGCTGGGTTCCCTTGTCTCCCACACGGGTGTTGTATTTCTGGAAACAACAGATGAAGTTCAGGCTATGAATGAAAATCAGTTCTGACGTATATCGAAGCATATCAACTCTGACACCAGCCACCCATAATCTGCATATTCCATGCCAGCAGTTTTCTGAAAACAACTGAGCAGAATTTCCATCTGCCACAGATCTATAGATATTTTACTAGAAGACTTCTTTATAACATCAAGCATTCAATAAATTCAAAGCAAAAAGCCCCTCTAAGGTTGAAATGTCAATGTTATTCTCAATCAGAACACATAACACCAAGGGTCAGTGAAAGTCTGTGATAATGCTGGGGTTCAAACTCCGACAAATCATGCAAAGTTAGATGAGAATTCAGGGGAAATGTGACTAAATTTTTAGCCTTTCTGAATACTTGCAATTATGTTTTCCTGGTCACTGTGTGGGACAAGATTTTGTGCATGGCAGACCTTTCATTTGAACCAAGATGCTCAGTCTTACATTATTATATGTTGGTTTTATATATATATATATATGTGTATGTATGTGTGTGTGTGTGTGTGTGTGTGCGCGCGTGCGTGTGTGAAAATCTTAGTACTATTTTCAGACCATAAGAATACTAGAAATTTAAATTCTGACTAGGTATAATTGGAAGAAATGTGTAAACTCATCAGTCTATCAGAATCTTTTAAATATGCTTGAGAGAGTCAGGAGCTTAAAAAGAAATGTTCAAGTTTAAAAACCCCACCCCTTACTACCAGCTCTCAGTAAGTTATAATTGTGTGTTTTCTTCCCTGAGATCTTAAATGTTCCACTCTCCACCTGACAATGGAATCTTCCAGAGTGAGAATAAGTATGGTAAATGTAAGGAAAATATTTAAAAAATAGTTTCAGATCTATTTTCATCTCAGGGAATTATTGTACCCCAGGTAATTATAAGCAGACACAATTTTTCCCTGCCACTTTAGGTCACGTCCAGTTCTGAGTAGGAGAGAAAGGGAATAACTTACATCTGGCAGTGAGTCAATAAAGGAATGAATATTGGCTTCTTTTGCTGCACTAACAATTTCCTCAAAGGACACCTGCCGGCTGTTATCTCCATAGGCAATGTTTTCAGCAATAGTGAAGTCAAACAGGATTGGTTCTTGTGAGACGATACCAATCTGAGCTCTCAACCATTGGATATTCAGTGCCTTTGCATTTTTGCCATCAAAAAGCTGAGAAAGCAAACATTTTAAATTTTAGTCACATGGCTATATGTGAATTTGAGACTTACTGTAAATTCGTACACAGAAGTTGTGCAACTGCAGCTCTTTCCTTAGAGATACCAATTGCCAGCACACATAACCCCTCCCCCTCCTTCTCCTCTACGTTTCAAAATTTTCCAAGGGCTATTTTATAAAAGTGAGAACAGTCCCTTATGCTGCCTCAGTGCTTTTCTTTATTTAAATATTTAGTTAGGATTTTGAAGACAGTGGAGGATAAGATATGCTGAGGCAACTGCAAAGTACTTTGGGTAAAGTTCTTTTATTTGTTTCTTCAGCAGCAAAATTTTCCTATATTTTGCATATATATAGAAGAAATTTACTTCTGCATTCCTTAAGATGTCATTCGGAGCCAGTTTTCTTTATTGGCAAGTCTCTCATATTTCTCCTAAATCTGCCTGATGAATTGCTATAATTGTCTATTAGATAAATGAAAACAGAATTTTAAATTCTTTTTTTTATGTATCAGTTGCATAATTACACAAGTCACCTTAACTTGGACACAAATATACCAGGACATTAAAAGGGCTGTTACATCTCCTCTAGATGACCCAGAGCAGTGTTCAGGCTCTGTGTTGGGTGACATGATAAGCTGGGTAGTTGAAGAATTGCCCCTTCAAAGCATGGCTGTTGGAGGAAATTAATCTACTAACTACACAGTTTGTGCTAGAACAGACAATTTGCAGTCAATATAACTTCTTCTTCAAAGGAAAAGGTGTCATAATGAACCTGATTCAAAATCCACAGAAATCATCTGCAGATATAAAGAGGGAATTTTTGTGAACAGCTGTTCTGACAGTTACTGCTTTAAGTTAAACCCCTTTCACTCAGTTCACAGTGAAACTCAGCTTGAGAATTTGTCCAACACTTCTGTGCTTTCTATGCCACATGTCTGTGCTTTACTCTTCAGTAAACTGTTTTGGTTATCTATGGACATAAGGTCAAAAACAAAAACCTTGGTAAGAAGGTTGCACTTTTTTAAACACACTTTTGGAGCACCTATGCTGCTTCTTTCTACACATCATTTTGCTACACTGGGCCTTTTTGGGCACTTTCAAGCTCAAAAAAATCTTTTCCATTGCATCTTGGCCTTAAGTATTGCTTTATATTTTTATGAGTGTATCTGCAGAGACATATTCTAAAATCTTTCTTATTCTCACCTCTTTCAGGCCAAAATGTGTATTCTTTTTCGGACAAAACCTCTGAGCACATTTACATCAAAGAGCAACAGCAATAAACAATACCATTATGTTTCACCAAATTGTGAAATTGATGAATAAGTAGTATAGGAAACCCTACACATATTTTAAACCAAAATTACTGAAAGTATTTACAATCCATCACTTGATAAACAGACATCCTCATAAAGATGTTTCTGACAAGTAAAAATAATGATAAAAGTTATTTTTGTCAATGTTCACTTTTTAAAAAAATAACATAAATGGCAAATTCTATTACCACATTATACAGCAGTACATATATTTATCAACTTTTTATCTGCTTTTATTATATCACAATTACTCATTGCAATGTGGAAAAACAAGACTTACAGTCATCTCATTAAATTAAGGAGACCCAATGAGTCACTGCTGATCTTTAACATTAAAAATACTTAAAAAATAAAACTAAAAATATCTATTGTATTTATCACATCACATAAAACCAAATAAGAATACCCTCACTTGATCTGTTGACATGTTCTTGCAAAAATACTTACCATCTCTCCATCAAGTGGGTCATAAAATCTCTCAAGCAGCTGAATAACGGTGCTCTTTCCACAGCCACTGCTACCAACAAGAGCCAGAGTTTGTCCCTTTTCGACTTTTAGATCCAAACCTTGGAGGATTTTGACCTCTGGTCGGTTTGGGTAGTTAAATGCCACATCTTTGATTGTTATGTTTCCATCAAATGTTTTCTATAATTAAAATAGTATCACTGTTACATCTTTAAGACAATTTCACAGATGATTAAATAGAACTGCAGAAGTATCCCCATCCTCCCAGAAATCGATACAGATTTTCAAAACAAATAACCTTTTGGCTCTGTGTGAAAAAGCTGGACTCACAATAGAGAACCTGATCCATGCCATGTTCAGATAGTGTAAAGAATGCTTTGAGATAAGGATGTAATCAGGAGAGGAAGCATCAGTTTGAAGGAAGTGAGGACGCGTGCTGTCCATATTACCAATAAACAATACCACCCGTTACAGATGGCTTACTTACAGGCTTGTCTCCTTCCTCACTGTAACTGTCTATCGCGGGCACCCTTTCAAACAGCAGGAACAAGTGCGCTGCTGATATCTTGGCTTTGGCATAGTCGGGCGCAAAAGAACTGGTTTGTCCTAATGCCATTGCACCAAATACAATAGCTGAAAACACTCTATAAAAGAAATCAGTAAGAAAAAAAATCAATAGACAATGAAGAAAAGGACAATGGAAACGGGGTGCAATAAAGTTTTTCTTTTACTCAGAGAAAAAAGAGGACTAAATTTAGAAAGCATGAAGTAATCAACTATTATTGCTTTAATTATTCATTTAGCTCCAGAAATTTCTATTTATCCTCTTTTAATAACATGAAATAAACATGCCTTCATTCCAAATTCAGTGTTTTCATTACTCATTAGCACTAATTTCTTCAGTTATTAATGCTGGTTAGTTTATTAAATCTCAGCTGGGGTTATGAGGAAAGGGGTCAATGGACGGCAAAATTGTTACTCTCATCCTGTTCTATCATCACTGTAGTTTCCTCTCTATGGTTCAATGACCTTTGGGAGTTAGTGATGCCAATTTTTAAGGCATCAATGAAAATAAGAAATCAAGTCTGTAGCAAGGTGATAATAAATATTTAATTTTCTATCACATCTCTGCTGGAAAAAAATTGCAGGGTTTACAATACTGGAAAAGGTTGAAAACTATGCTATTGTTGGTTTATGGTGAATTTTATGTCATTTTATGGAATTTTATGTAACTTTACAGGCTACATTAGAATAGTTTAAGAACTTGTCTTCAGTTATTGCTTACTGCCACACACTATAGAAACATACTCATCACTGAGAAATGGTATTTGACATGAGCCCTCTTACACTGTTTTAAAGCAAAGTAAAAAAGATTCATTTTTATTAATTTTGTCTCTTCTCTTCAGAGCTACATAAAGTGATCTGTTTTATTTTGCATTTGGACAGCCCACAGAGCTCACACAGTTTTTGCTCATACCCTCCCTTTCAAATCTAACTGGAAATTCACCCAGCTGGCCAGAGATGTTCAGCTAGCAGATGGGATGCAGACACCTTCTGACATCTTCTGGTCAAAATCAGCTGTATTAACTATCTTTGATGAGGATGGCAACAAAAGATCAGTATGGTGGACTTTCTTGGGTGTTGAGGTCACTGATATCCACACTAGTAGGATCTCAGTCTTTCACAGCCTTTATTGTTTCCACAGCCCTGTGTGGTTCAACCATAAACCTCTTAAATGACGAATTATTTTGCTGGACAGACAGGAAAAAGATTTTGAAAGAGATACTTACAAAAATACACTTTTAAATTCCATGTGTCCGTTTACCACTAGCCAGGCACCAAATCGGTAACAGGCAGCATAGCTGAAGAACATCATTGCTTGTGTAAGGGAGAAACAAAAGCCAAATATATGTGCCTTCTTCACAGAATTTCTGTACAGAAAGAAAGTGTATTTTCATCAAAGTGTGCAATCATACAGAAGTCCTAATTTGGAAAAAAACAATTGACTTCAAGTGATAGTGTTATGAATGGACAGTGTACATACACCGCAACATTAACTAAAACTTCTTCTCTCTCATAGGGCAATAAGTTCTTATTTACACTAAAACAACAGAAAGATTAAAGTCTTGGAGCAATCCCATCAGGGTCAACCCTGAGAGCAGTTAGAAACTGTTCTGCAAGTTGTGAGATATGAACTCAAAAGCCAGCAGCCTGAGAAAAACTCTAAGTAATATCTTTTATGTCCTGCACTGTGCTCTAACCACTCAATTATTATGGTAGATGTGTTAGTGGCACCCCTACTTCTTTCCCATTATGTCTGCGTACATATACTTTCATTTCCTTTACTTTTTTCATGGATGTCTGAAAATGAAATGTTCCATTCTGGAACAAATAAAACTTTAATTGGCAGAACCTTTTGAGATGTTTACTTTAACACTTTCAATTTTTTGCTTAGTCCAGACAGACTTATACTACCTTATTTTTAGCCCCAAACCAGTAAGTAATTATTCAAATGCTTTCAATCTTACTAACACTTTGAAAAATAGCTGAATGTAATATTCAATTTACATTAAAAAGGTTTTAACTAAATATCCAAAACAATTCAGGTGGAAATTTAGATTAGTCCACTTCCAAAGCTCACTTTAAATCAATATTTTTCCAAACCAAGTGACATTGTAATAGAAGATACCAATAGTATAAAATAAAATTAATTACATAAAATTTTTTTTAATTGCTGGTGGTTATATTTTTCAATAAAAATATGCAAAATACTGACATTAATTCTGAGATAAATAGATTATATGTTAAACCATACACACTACAAAAATATATTTTTGTTGAAGCAAATGTTTGCAATTTATTACAGGGTTTTTTAGCTTCGTTATTTTTCTTATACCTGTATGGTACAATCAAATGTTCTCCATACATCGACTCAAATTTTCTTTCTCGAGTCAAGCTAGCAACAGTTCTAATATTTTCTATTGCTTCTGTGGCAATCTGCAATAGAAAAACAAATAATGTTTTAATCAAAAGATAAGATTATGTTGCGACTCCTAATTCTAAATTAATAAAAAGAATGTGATGTAATACAATTTTATATTTTTTATACTCGTTATTAAAATCATAGACCATTGGCATAAAAATAAGCATTTTATACTTTCTTTTTATGACAATGAGATTTTCTAAAAATGCTCAGAATTTTCTGATAAGACCTCTTAACGTACTACAAATAAGTGGTGAAAAACATTAGACAGCAATGACAATTATGGAGAAGATACTCAACAAGAAAAATGGCATATTAGCATTCAACTTCCAATCCACTGATTTTGGGCTAAAATCAAAATACCCAGGTTACCTAGGTGCCTTAGAGCCTAACTTAGATCTCAGCAGTAAATATTTGCTCTGATACCTTTAAGCTTGCAGATTCTTTACATTTGAGTTATTTGTATACACAAATGTACCAGGGGAGATTCAGATCAGATATGAAAAAAAATTTTTCACTATTAGGGTGGTCAGGCATTGGAATAGATTGCCCAGGAATGTGGTGGAGTCACTGTCTCTGCAAGCATTCAAGAGATGGATGTGACATTTGGGGATATGGTTTAGGGGTGATTATCGTGGTGCTGGTTTGGTGGTTGGTCTTGATGATCTTGAAGGTCTCTTCCCACCTTGATGATTCCGTGAAAGGGCCCTCAAGGCTTTAATGTATTTTGTTAAAATATATATTTCACGCAATTTTAGTTTAATAAAGACCATAAGGTAAGGTATTTTAGTAACCTAAGTTTAGCAGCTCTTTGCACAAAGCAAATTTTCCAGGTGTAACACCATTTTTACTGAAAAAACCTCCGTAATTTTTAAAAATTGAATAAAATGCCTGTAGTCCAGTGTTTGCTTAGCTGGCCTTGAGAAGGGAAACTGACATTACTATGAAATTTTTTTTAAATTTTAAGAAACCCAAACCCATAGATGTTTGTAACACCTTGCTAATTCTTCACAATATGCTGCATTAAGAAAGTCTTTAGTCTATTCCAGGAATTGTCAACTATTTTTTGTCACATCTTAAAACAAAATCACATGAAATAGATGTTCTTCTCCTGGAGAGAAGCAGAAGAAAAGTACCCAGTTGAAAGGAAAGGAATGGAATTGCATGACGTTAGACAAATTATTTTCTTTTCAGTAACTTTTAAAAACTGTAGGACATAGCAAGAAATTTTAGAAAAGTTTTACCTTGAAGAAAGTAATATCTGGGAAGTGATGAAATAGTTGTTCTGTCCCAAAAGGATTTTTGGAATGAAGTGACATTAAATGCCTTCATTTAATTTGTTTAACAAGAGTCTAGCCTTCTTGCTTTTCAGTTCTCATCTTTTTCTTCCACTCAAGAAACAAAGGAATGGCAAACAGAAACCAGAGGATACATACATATTATCACTGCAAACATTAATAAGAGGAAGGAGGGGGGAGAAAAAAAAAGAGTAGTGTAATAAATATAAGATAGATGACATGCCAAAAAGGGATGACAGAAAATAAAAGAGAATGTAAAAATGAAGATGGTTGCAAAATAAGGAAAACAAAGATTAATAGAAAAGGAATTAGAAGAGAATACACCTGAATAGTGTTTAGCACATTCTCAGATTTGTCAACTACAAAAATATTCATTGGTCAATAAAATAAGTCTTCAATTATTATTGAAGAGGTGTGATGCTCTGTAGGTCTACTAGTGTAACTGGCTGCCTTTGGAATTTACAGATTGTGAAATGTTCTGTATTTGGAAGTAATATATCCATTAACAATGCTTTGGTAAATATGACTATATACGTGATACAGAAATAGATAAATTTCTCTAGACCCACCTTTCCTGCAGCTTCCAGCTCTCGTTTATCTTTCTGAGCATGCCCAGCCAACATCTTCATTTCAATCATTCCTCCTATTGCAATGATGGGCACAACAGCTAAAAGCAGAAGGGTCAGCTGCCAGCCATAAATTAGTGATATAATAATTCCAGTCCCCAGGTTGGCTATGTTTTGGGCAATTAATGCTAGTCTGACACCAGTTGCCTGGAGAAAGAAAAAAGTAACTTCTTACTAAAGTAACTGGATTTTAAATAAGGAAAGCATTTTTACCCACAAAATTCCTGATTCTCAAAACACTATTTAGAAAGTTTTAACTCAGTTTTGCTATTTTTCAAAATGGGAGTTTCTTAAATGCTTTTGTAAAAAATTATCTAGATCATATTTATTTCTTCTTTCCCCACATTCTGATTACTTAAATTTACTCTGCAATTTCTAAATTCCGCTCTTGAAACTGAAAAAGTTTTATACTCATCACATACTCAGATTTACATCTAAACATTAAAACCTATCATATTTTGTAGATCATAGAGGTAGCTTTACAAGTCATCACACAGAGCCCAAGGAAGGAGAAAATTAAACATTTAACTTTTATTATGGAAATAAAGCCAAAGATGCTTCAGAACTCTTCAGCTCAGAAAAAAACCAGCACATAACTTCGTGTAGCAGTAAAAATTTACTTAAGCATACACAAATAATTACATTCAGTGTACTGTAGCTTGATTTTACAGATCCTTGAAAGTACACAATTTACTTTTAAAGAATCTCCAAAAAGTAACAGAGAAAAGGAAGTCTATTGCTCGCAGTTCTATTTTTTTAAATAAGAAATCTGTCCAATAAAAGAAATAGCAGGAGGTCGTAAACTGAATATATTTAGTTGCATGTCTTTAGGTCAGTAAGACCTTATTTTAAAGACTTCTCAGATAAGAGATTCCCAGTGAATTTGTTTAATAATGAAGATCACAATACAGCTCAATAGTAAACTTTAGAAAAAATTTACTTGGAAATTAGTTCATAAACATATATTACCATAATTGTCATAAAGTGCATCAGTACATTCTCTACCAGCTATTGTTTTATAATAAATTTTAGTTGTCAAAATCAAGACTGTTATCCACCAGTCAAACCCAAGCTACAACTTTGCTACATACGAAACTAAACATGAAAAATTCCAAACCAAAGTTTTACTTACTCCTTTCACTTGGGAGGCATCATTAGCAAGTCTT
This sequence comes from Acanthiza pusilla, assembly GCA_036630365.1. Lineage (NCBI taxonomy): Eukaryota > Metazoa > Chordata > Aves > Passeriformes > Acanthizidae > Acanthiza > Acanthiza pusilla. The sequence goes on along the minus strand of JAXCHO010000073.1, from coordinate 32,750,967 downwards.
GTAGTTAATGCTCCAGTGCTATTTTTAGGATTGTCAAACCAGCCCATATCCTACAATAAGAAACACTATTTTTAAGACCAGTTTTTGGATGTTTCAAATAAACTGCAAAGTAAACCTGGTATGTGACAGTGCCTCAGTTCTGCATATTAAGTAAGTTTAATTCCAATTCCATCATGGCACAATGAATATTTTTAGAAAAAAGTGTAATCTCGTGAATCATCTGATGTATTCATTGTCACTCCTGAGAAGCAAAGAGAGCAGCCGAGAGATTCCCAAAAGCAAAATTTACCCTCCCTCACTGCAGCCCCCTCTCTGAATCTCCTTGGAGGAGACAATGCTTCAGTCACACCCCCTCATGGTTGAAAATCTGTTTGGGGAGGAGCTAAGTGTAAAGCATTTTCAGGTTAAAAACAAAACATTCATTGCTTTGTCTCTTCCCACATGGAAGAGGCTTATTTGGAAGCTATGAGACACCACTAAACAAACAAACAAACAAAAGCCCCCCCAAACAAATGAAAAACCAAACTGGTCTATCTGATCCAAGTTAATTGTTGAGATCAGGTACACAGTTTATTATTTATTCACCATGTGAACAAATATCTGATTTAAACTTCGAGGTGTAATATGCATTCAATGAAGTCCTGACAATGTATTGCAGGCATTTACGACCTCAAGACTCAGTTGTAAGATTGCCTTTTCAGTAGATTTTCAATATGGCTGATCTATAAATCGTAATTTTTTAGACTACAACAGTTTTTTGTCACATTGCAAATAGCCATGTTCACGATTCAAATTCTGTGTCTATATGCGCAAGACTTGCTTTATGTGCAAGACTTAAAGTCCCATAACTATCATATTGTATATTTCAAAATCTAAAACATTGATTCTGAAATCATGCAGAATTAAGGCCAATTTAGAATTACTTCCCAACACTATGTTCTATTTATATTTTAATTATCTGAAAGTGGTTTTAGTTTTCAATATACAATCTTATTACTGCATTAACGAACAACAATTATAGATTCAGGGGCTCCTGGACAGAGACTTCTAATATATTAAAAAAAACCATGTCTGTACATACCACAATTTAAATCAGACATTCGAAGTAAGAGTTACAATGTAAGTTGCGTTGCATTTCTTTGGGCGACAAAGGGCACCAAGAAAGCAAAGCAGGCAAACGAACAGATAATGGGATACTGCTGGTGCACATCAACTTGTAAGGCCCTTGTAACTTGGCTGTAAATCTAAGTCCTCGCATGGAGCACATAAAAAGCTCTTGTACTGATTCAAGACTCTCCCTCTAAGGATACTTTGCTTAACCACATGTAACTAACCTAATTTGTTTCTAGTCTGATTTAAACAATCTCCTCTGTTGATAAGTTATTATATGATAGAGTGATGTAGAATACAGTTATTTTATACAAATAAAATTAATTATTTTTAAAACCCTGGAAATAAAAATGTTTATTATCTTTACCTGTCTAAGCATTGCTTTAAATGCCATGAATCGAAGCCGCATTGTAAGAATTTCTCCAGCTTTGCCAAACAAGAAACCCTGTTTGAGAAAAGATACAATGTTTATTTTAATATTACATTGTTAGTGTTTGTTGAATAAATATTTTAGATACATTGCCTCTACATTGTCAAAGTACAAAATATTGCAGTCCTGTTCGCACGAAGCAAATGTAAAAACAGGTTTAATATACATAAATACTAGTAGGTTCACAGTAAAGACATTCAAATTTCTGAAAAAAAATATAAGGGAGCATAGGAATATTTCCCAGAACTGCTTCACCAGCATGCTTTAGGGAAAACTATTCAACCCTTTGACTTCATTTGTATGAGTCAGCCTAAGTCAGATTAAAACAAGTAGCATTTAGGCCATTCATTTTAGATTAAAGACTTTGTAAAGTAACCTGGGTTCACTGAAGTCAAATGCATCGCTTAAATTTAAAACATTACCTAACATTTCTGAGCAAACCTATCGCAGCCATGTACAGCTCAGCCTTCTGTACTCAAGGCCTTTTTTGCTCGTGCAACAAGACAATTCCATAAACAAACCAGGAGGTTTCTGCAGGAGACTATTTACGCTGCTGTCCCAAGTGCACGTTATTATTTCACTCTGCAGGCTCATTTAAGGGATAAAACTATACAAACATGTTCATAAATTATAAGCCATACTATATATGAAAATATTTAATATGATTACTATCTTTTTTTTTCTTTTAAGTGGCACTGTTGTAGCAGGTACAACCATTAGTATTTCTGCAGGAGGAAATGAATATCAATGTGATGAGTCTTACCTGACAAACAGGGCCTGGGAATCTTTGGGGATTCCCACAGGAGAAATAAGGGATTTTTCCTTGGACAAGGAAAGGGTTAAGGAAGTAAAAAACTGGAAAACTAAGGCAAGAGATTGGCAAATTTTCAATAACTAACAGATTCAAAAAGGAAGGCTTGAGGGTGAGAATGTGGCGGTAGAATGCAAAGGCTGGAGGGGTTGCCTTTAGTTAGCAATGGAAAAAGAGCGAGAAAATCCAGAGTTTCATCCTGAAATGTGTTTGACTGATGAACAAGAGGGGAAGTTCTGAAGCTAAGAGGTCTGAAGAGGTTCAAAACCCTCTTACACACAAGAAGCTCTGGGTCAGTTTCAGCACAAGACACATCTAGAACCATAAATACAAGTTCTGGTTTTAGTTGGAGATATGTATTATGAAGATGCAAATTTTTAGTATGTTTCAGGTCTGGTTTCTAAAACACAATGAACAATTATGAAAGTTAAAATAATAAGACATACCTGAAAAAAGAAAGTAAAAAAGGAAATGATCCCAAGTACTAAAAACAGCAGTGAATATAAGTTGCTCTTTTCTCTTAAGACGCCCTTGTCAGTCTCTGCAAAAATCTACAACATAAAATTTAAAACAACATTTAAAAAAAATTCACTAACAATCTAAAATACTCTCATCGTTCTCAATAACTATTTTTGGTAGTCAGTTGTATTCATATAAAATTTAAGCATATGCTATATAAGATTTAAGGTATAACAATCATATTTCAGGTGGTAGCAAGATTTTTAGGATTTTGTAAATTTTATACAAATTTTCAGATTTTTGCAGGAGTGCTACATCCACTCTTCAGCTTCACTATGCAGTGATTGTTTTAAACCAAATTTTATTAGAAATAAATTCTGTGGGCTTATAGTTTTTTGCATATTTTACTCCAACTTACCCCTATAATTTCGGAAAATATGATTGCAAATGCAGGTTGTAAAACTCCATTGATAATTGCACACAATGTTCCAGCTACAAAATATGGCCATTCAGTTTTGTTTAACTTCATAATTTTCAGAAATGGAGCTGGAGGTAGTTCTTCAGCCTAAAAAATGGGAATTCTGTTAGGACAAACATGAACATATTTGGAGAAATATGGAGAAAAGGAGAGATTAATAATCAATTTCCTATTCCCAGAACTCCTTCAGGGGAAGTAAAAATGGGTAGCTTTTAATAACATGAATAAATAACTGACTGTACATTTTTTTACTATCCTAATACAAGGGAGGAAGAGCTGTACACTATATCTACAACTCTTGTCATTATATATTAGTTTATCCATATAATTTTGTTGAATACTTGGTGAATACTTTGGTATTGGTCAATGATGACTGACCTACTCATTCTGGGCATATTGCTGTGTGTAATCCATGACTTTTGTTTATTAAGCAATTTATAACAGCAAAGTAATTTCTGTAAATATGAATGCAATTGTATTTTTGGGGGTTTTTTTGTAAGTTTTGTTGTAAGACTTGTTATGTTGGGCCAAATATTCTGTTTCTCATCCAAAAATGAATGTTTAACCTGTATAGACTATGTCGGTATGGTATGTAAATATATGTAAGTGTATTTCTTTCAGAGCAAATTTTTTTCCATAATAAACTCATCATCTTTGTTATAAATTTTTAAATTACCATTTTATTTGTATTATAATTTATGTTGAGAATAAAAAAGCAAGTTATGAATATTATCAGTCAAAGGGTATTTAGAATTTTTAAAATCTCATGTTTTCTTCATCCCTATCAAATGCCTCCTTCTTCTTGTACCTTTCTTGACCAGGAGAACGAATTTAACATGCTTTGTTTAAGGGAATCAAGTTCACTAACAACTCTGAAAAGATACTTACAGGTGAAGTTTTTTCCTCATCAGGACCATCATTTTGCTCTCCTGGCTTTCTCATGCTTCTCCGAGTTGATCGCCTCCTCAATCCTTTTGTTAAGGATTCTTCAGATTCTGGTTCAGATTCACCGCTTTTGACACTACGTAAATTCTCATAATTTTCTGATGATTGAACTTCAGTTTCTATTGCCTAAAAGTGGGAAGAACATGATACTAAGATTAATTATGCATATATTACTCTAAACTTTCAAAATTATGAGGTAATCAAAGAAAAGTAACTTTGTTTCAGTTGAAAGCGGTACAGGGGAAACAACATATCTCCTGTAAAGGGGATATGAAAATCTGTGTAACATTTAATAGAGCTCTGTCTTCAGAGTTTTATTCATATATGAGTTTTGCAGCTCCCAAGAAAATATTTACACTAAGTGGAGGACAAGGGAGTGAGAGTAGCTGCTCTTTTTTAAAATGAATTAAACTAACAAAGTTTTAAATTGAATGTAAACTCTTTGCAGTCCTCTTGGGTTCTTTTAGAATGAATTCTGGGGGAAATACAGTTTATTCATGAAGTGATAAAAAATACCATCTTTACTGCAGAACATGCTTAAAAATTTTTGATTTTAAATGGAATAAGGATGTTCAGTCAAAAAGAGATTTTGACTGAAAAATTACAGCAGCCTGGAAAAGAGCCTTACTCTTAGTGGTACTTTTGCCAGCCTCTTTGACTGAAGAACTATATGTCTACCCACCTCCAAGATATTTGATGGCAACTGGATTCAATGTTGCTTTCAACTTGCGGGGTTTCTTTTCCACATTTTTTTTTATTTCTTGCTGCTTCTTGCACTACTAATTTTTTTTGCTTGCTTTCCATTTTCTGATACTTTCTCTTTTTTTTTTTTTTAAATTTTCTTTCCATTGCATATTCCCTCATTGTCTCCATAGTCACATTTGCTTGGATACAAAGTTACTTTGAATTTAAGGTAACCAAATGCATTCTCATGTTCTATGAAGAAATATTTTCATTGATTTGGTTTAGCCTCTTCAGTCTGGCATACTGAGATGGCAGTTTCAGTTTTTCTAATGGACATAGTGGTTATGCAGTGAAACAAACGCTACATTGAAAATCTGCTATAACCTAATGGTCACATGGGACATTAAGCATCAAAGTATTTTGGTCTTCAGTTAATAACCAAAAAATTTTTGAAATATATTATTATTTGTAATCTCTTTTTTTCTGTCTGTATAAGTTCAAAACATATTTTTGACCTTGCCATAGCTGTATTACTTTTCTTTTTCTTCTATCCCTACACATTCTTTTCTCTAGAAAGAAATTCAGTATGAAAGATTATAACTAAACAGCTTAAAATATGCATGCTATATTCCTCCAGTGTCAGCTACCATATTTTACCTTTTATCAGACTAAGAACAAGTAAGGGAATAGCAAACTACTGTAGTCATCTGCTCTACATTAACTGCATAAAAGGAAAAGATAAAATAATCTTTTAAGTTTACATATCTAGAGGATTAAAAATGTACTATCATGGGTTTAAAGAGGACTCGCACCAAAACTAGTGGTCTTCTCTCTGAAATTACTGCTATTTTTTCAAAATATGGGTTTCAAATGGGGTTTTTTCTGCTAACAAAATACGCTGCAAAATTTCTCATACTTCTAATATAACAACTATGGGTGCAGAAAAAGAAAAAAATGGGGCAACAACTAGAGAGAAAAGTACCTGCATGTTAACGAGTTTGTGGTAGATTCCCTTTCTCTCAAGCAATCTAGCATGAGTGCCTTGCTCTGCGATAACTCCACCTTCAAACACAACTATCAGATCTGCATTTCGGACCGTGGACAGTCGATGAGCTACCACGACCGTGGTGCGTCCTTCCCTTGCCTAAAAATAGCAATATTTAATGTGAGTATTTATAAGTAAAAGTCCATCTTCATAGTAGAGTTGAATAAGACTGAAAAGAAACAGTAAACTGATTCACAGAAAAATATAACTTTCAAAAAAAACCCCAAAACCATATTTCAATGAGTACCTTAAAACAGAAATATAATCTTAAGCTTGAAATTTATTATTAGAGACCATCTTTTACTGTGGCACATAAATACATCAAATTTTGATCACAAATATCTAAATAAAAATCTCAACATAAAATTTTAGAATGTTACAAACCCTAAAATTTTTTAAATGCTAGAATTTTTTATATTTAGGCCCATAACTGCCCATTTGAGCCTTAAAATCCATGGAGAATTTATACTCAGAAACATTAGAGTATTTCACACTCACTTTTTTTTAAAAAATCAGTGTTTTAAGTTCTATGTCATTGCTAACTCAAGTGACTGAAACAAAAATAAAAGTCTCTGGGATTTCATGTGAATTGTATTTTAACTAAATACCTATCTTTGGGTGTTTATAAGCACACTACACCTAATGTTTCATATGTCACAGTTTGTCATTTTAATTATGAGGCTGTATTAAAGTGATCAAGCAAATTCTAGTTTAAATAATCAAAGTAATGATCCCAAGTAGTGGAATTCTCTTGGAACCTGGATGGAGTTCATCTTCAGAAATGTCCCTCAAGAGTCCACACTCTTTAAATCTTCATCACTGATATAGATAAATGGGATTGAGTGCACACTCAGCAAGTTTACAGGTGACATCAAGCTGAGTGGTGCAGTTAATTCACCACTTGAGGGAAGGGATGGCATTCAGAAGGTCTCTGACAGGCCTGAGGAGTGTCCCCAGGGGAACCTCATGACTGACCACAATGTGAATGGCAATAGGACAGACAAAAGAAGAGGATGGTATTTACTCCAAAAAAATGTTGGTTTAAGCTTTATAATGTAGAAAATATGATTCCATCTTGTGACCTGAAATAAGATTTCTCTCTGTAATACCTGCAGGACCTCAAAAATTCTCTGTACAAAGAATATTTGCCAAATCAAAGTTTATGTTTTGTGTTTTTCTGGGCCTCTATTTTCAAAAAAAGTCTGGGTAAAGAAGTAAATATTAGGCTCCTGCTTACCTGCTTCATTTTATACACTACTGACCTTGTCCAGTGCTGCCTGCACAACTGATTCACTCTCAGTATCCAAAGCTGATGTTGCCTCATCGAGCAGAAGAATTTTAGGATTGCGAACCAGAGCTCGGGCAATTGCTATTCTTTGCTTCTGGCCTCCACTCAGCTGTGCCCCTCTATCTCCAACCACGGTTTCAAACTTCTACAAGACAAACACATGTATTGAAAACACTCAGTGGCACAGTCCTTCCACTACAGAAAGATGTCAGTAATGCCAGTAATATCTTCTCCTTCCCCTACAGGAATAAACACCCACTTGGACAAACTTGACTAATCACTTGTGTTCCTGGAATTCTAGTAGTTTTCCAAATGCCTGTCAAATCATTGCCTGAAGATATAAAACTAACATTATTCTCAACAGTTATTAGGAAGCTCCGCATAGCTCTGCATATTCAGAGGTCCAGGGATAGCTTTCTCTCTTAATAAGCATTCCTTCTGAGGAACTATTCAGAACAAGAGGCTTAGAAGAAATTATTTCAGCAGGAGAGCTGATCTGCTTACATTGGGTAGCTTCATGATGAAGTCATAAGCATTTGCTTCCTTGGTGGCTTTTTCAATCTCTTCCATGGTGACATCCTCACGGCCATAACGAATATTTTCTGCAATAGTAGTGGCAAAGAGCACGGGCTCCTGATTCACCACACCAATAACCTCCCGCAGATATCTTACATTTAAGGTCTTAATATCCTGCCCATCAATGGTAACCTAAACAAAAGAGAGCAGATAAAAACTGTTTGCTAAGTGTTCTGATCAAGGAACTTCTCTCTCCATACTGGCATGTGCCATTTTAGGGGAGACTTTACCATGTCATTGGAACATTGACAACGGCAGTGAGGCCAGAACTAGGCTTTCAACAAGTGTGATATACAGAGCAGTTATCTCACTTGGGGTATCTTACCGTGCCTTCCTTGGGATCATAAAATCTCTGGATGAGTTGAACAGTTGTACTTTTCCCACAGCCACTGCCACCAACCAGGGCCACTGTCTGGCCGGAATTAATCTCGAGATTCAAGCCCTTCAGGATCTATCCATATAAGGTTGGTCAAAAACATAACAGTATTTAGAAATGCTAAGGTAAATTTGAAAGACTAAAATAAGATAACCTTCATATTTCTAGAAGAATCTGGTAAAATAAAATTTATAAACATTTGAGTTTAAATATTGGATAACTGATGACTTCAGCTCAATGTTCCTTATAATTACATCACAATTGGTTCAGTATCTATGTATTATACAACACACTTCACAATTACCTGTCTCATGAACCAGTTCATATGACAAAATAATACCACCCATAACTAAAATATAATATAGGAAAAATATGATGCAGTATTTCTGTATTATGTTGCCTCATCTTTTCCTTTAATGCACCATGCAAACTACAGGGAAGCTATGTAAAAGTTGAGTCTCTTTCCTTTCTGCCTATCAAAAGTAAGAAAGATCACCTTATAAAGGTCAGTAATTTTCCTTCAAGGAAGGAAATAGTTGCATAGTGCAAAGACACTCCATGAAAATATTTTCAGAAATCATTCATATGTCATCTATCTTCACTGCATTAAGACTTTGAATTTATGACAGTACTTTTAAAAGGAAACTTATCCTCTGTCTAGACAAATACAGATTCTGATCTTTATTCCATATACAGCAAGTCCTTGCTTGATCTGCTTTCTTTAATTGGTTCAGACACAGTCATAACAGAGTTGCATTGCAATTACTTTAAAACTCACTATCTTATTATTATTACTATACACAAACATTTGACTTAGGATTGGAAATTTAGATTCTGATAGAAATACATATTTATGGTTTTTTTGCATAGCCGCATTTACTAGACCTTTAGACAAAAAATTATTTAGGAAACTTAACATGCTTAGCTAAGGTGGAAATAAATTTAGCTAAGATCACTGTGATAACAAGGTAGGTTGTATACATTAGAGAATCAACCTGAAATTGTTATATTTTCAACAAAACAATTTATATGACTTTTTAATGATTTTTTTCTCCCAACATATGACCCACATGTTCAAATGAAATATATATAAAGTTTCATTTACAGTACCTCAACATCTGGTCTGGATGGATAATTGAAATAAACATTTTTGAATTCCAAGTCCCCTTTTATGTGGTCTGGTTTGTAACCTGTCTCTGAATAACTGTCAATTTGAGGTTCCTGTGCAAAATAAAATACAAAAAAATCCCCAACATTTTTTTATCAAGAAATCTTTGAGCGCGCCATTATTCTGCAGAGATATTAAATGTGGTTTCTAAGAAATTTAGGTGAGGTTTTTGAAAGATATAAATTGCATGATGTTTTGCTCCCTCAGTGCTACTTTGATGATATGCTCATGCAAGAACACTTCTACAATTTTTCCATTAAGCTTTTGTGTGAATTTAGTTCCTGTCTTTACAAAGAAGGGTCTCTTATTTTCAAAAGAAGTTTTGAAATGAGAGTGAGGACAAAGATACTCACATTGTCTATTATATTAAAGATCACATAGGCAGCTCCTCTTGCACTAGCAAATGCCTCTATGCTTGGAGCAGTCTGTCCAATACTGAAAGCTCCAATCAATACAGAGAAAAAGACCTGAAAGAAATGTTTACAAAGGCATATATTTATTCTTATTTAAGCAGAAAATATATTTATTTATTTACATTGGATATTTTTGGTCAGGAGGTTCCATGTCCGTTAATGGAAGTTTAAGGAATCTAGAGTTAAAGCAAAACTGAAAAGATCTCTCTTAAACAGTGAAAAACATTAAGAAATGGGCTTTTCAAGGTTCAGCTGAGAGCTGAGGTACAGTACAACATTAATTTTGCAAACATATTGAGAAAACGTGAAAAAGTGACTCAGACTTGTAAAATCTATGACAAGAAAAATTAGAATGGCACTTGCTGTTTCAGGATTTATTGTACTAATTAATTTTTGGCCAAAGACCATAAAGTGTATTACGTATCTTCCAACAGAATAAAGACAGATATGCAAAACACTATCATTCCACTTTCAAAGTGACAGTGAAACAGAGGTATACACACTCAGGTTCTCCATCGCAAAGTAATAAAGGATCCCTCTGTTTCAATGAAAGAAGGCAATTGCAAACGAACAAGAAACAGCAGAAAAAGAAAAAAATTAACAATTTTCTCAGAATAGCAGAGTTTATTGCTTTCAGCTGGTACCAAAACAAAAGCAATTAAACCACACTGCCCAGAAATCAAAGCAGCCATAGTAGTCAGGACAAAGTCTGTCACACCCATCACATTGAAGAGGGGTTATTCACAGATTTTACACATGATAGTGCGTCATCCGTGTTATAAAAATGTCATTCAGTGAACTACAACACAGACAATTTGCAACAGAATTTGCAAATACTTTGAACAGAATAAATTACACACAAGGTCATGAACTTCACTGAGAGGTGAACTTCACTGTATAGGTTCTGAATGCCAACCTATACAAAAGATTCAAAAGAGCCAAAAACACGTATCGGAGACATTTTTCACAAATTTCAGTGATTCATAAACAAAACAGGTAGTTTAAAAAACATATAAATATATGCATGTGGTCACCTGACTGGGTTTCACCACGGTTAACAAAGTTATTCTTCTTACCATGTTTACGTCATACTTCATACAAAACTAGAATGGTTGCCACATCAAGAAAAGAATTTAAGTTATGACTTAAGTGTTACAATTTTCTTCCTTTGGTTAGATGGTGTCACATTTCCTAGTCATAAGCGTATTTTTATTCCCTTCAATTTCTAAAGATACTGAGAAGTGATTCCAAGCTCTCATGGTGCAAAACATAAGAAAAACATTAAGAAAATTATCTACTTAGACCACACAAGAGCTAAAAAAAAAGTGTTTGTTTCTGCATCCTGAAAATATATTCAACCCTCTGAAAGCAAACAGAAACTAGAAAGAGTATTGTACTTTGGTTTTTGATTGAACTGTTTCTGTATCAGTCTGATCTTATGAAAATAAGAAAATATGTAGAAACAGTTGAAAATAATATAGGTTTTATTCGGATTCATTTAGATTTTGAGATCCTACAGAAACAACATATAGGCCTTTGTGAAAATCATCTTGTTAAGAAGAAGGGATGCTACTTTGCCAATTTTGGGACATAATTCTCATTAAAATCAAATAAGTTCCCATTAAACACTTTAATGTGTGTTCTTTATTATTTCTCACTGTTACTGAGAATGTACTCATTAATACTTACTGTAAGAACTTTCCCAATAGTGTAATCATCATTTAAGATCAAAGTAGTTCCATACCAAAATGCCAGTGCATATGATGCATATATCAGTAAGAAAGCAGCACCCATAGAAATATTAGCTGTAATAGCCTTTCTTATTCCAATCCGTTTAGCTTCTTCTAAATTTTTATGGTATCTGGAAGAAAGATAGAAATTCAAAATAGACTCACACTTGTACCATAGCATACAGCACCAAAAACTGTGGATGAATTAGAAGCAGAATGTTCACAAAGTACAGCAGCTAGATACATAAAATATCTAACCCTAAGACTGTACAAAGGTCAGCCCGTTAGACAGTCATTGTTTCTAAGGTAAGCCCTAAAAAGGCCAACATTAGTCAACCTGGTAAATAGAAATAAAAGGGTATTGCAGGTTAGGGAGTGGCATTTAAGTTCCTTAAATAACGTGCAGGTCAGTGAACTTTGATTGTAAACCACTCAAGATAAAAGGTTAAAATATATCAGAAGAACTTTGTTTTACAGCATAGTGGAAATAGAGATATTGTCCATTAGCATCTTCACTACTACTGAGTAATCAGATTACCAAGCATATCATTATCTCTTCCCATAGCAGAGCCTTCTTTTGTCTCAAGCTCTCCATGTGGGATGTTTGAAGTAGTTCGCATACCTTTTAATGCAGAGACAATATATCAACTCTAGAAAAATAACTGTCTTTCAACATAGCAAACCTTGTAACAGCCTCTAACAATCTCCCATTACCTAAAAATGTAGAAAGCACAAGACTTTCAACAGAAAGTATACAAGAAAATTTCAAACCATCTTAAGTGAGTACTTTAAAATCTGCTGCTGAAACCAAATATTGCTCTTACCTTTTAATTTCTTTTTCCTGTCCTCCAAAAGCTATTACAGTACGGATTGCTGCCAGAACTTCTTCTGCAACAGCACCTGCTTTTGCATATGCAGCTTGTTCTTTGTCAGTGAAAGCAGAAAGAACCTAATACAGAATCAAATATTTTGACATAGGAAAACCAGAGTAAGTTCAAGCACTCAATAATAGCTTTTATCACAGTTTCTTCCAATAGGAAGCCTTTTGATTATATTAGGCATGGGTGCAGAATATTCAATATCCAAATTTTTAAGTATACTGTGATTCAATCAAATAATTCCACATTACACACTGTAAACAACTAGGGGCTGGGCTTTCCCACTTGTCTTTCACCCAGTGCAAGAGATAAGAAGACTACTCATAGTGAGCTGGTGTGGCTCTCCCCAGGCAAATCTCTTCAGCTCATTCTTATCTCTGGCTACCTTGGTCAGCTGGCCCTATAGCTTAGTCTGGGAAGACATGGCCGCAGTCTGTGAGGACACAGCCTGTAGACACACTTGGCACATATGTCTCTACCTTTTCTGCAATATACTCACTCAAGACAGAGAAAGCTTTCATGAACTTTGAAACATAAGGGAAATGAAATACCATAAAAACCTGAAGACTTGCAAACTACAAATATAAGTCACTCTAATCCCATGGTAATTTGGTCCTTCTCTCATCTAGGTCTGAATAAAATTTCTTACCAAAGCTGTTAACAATTCTGAAAAGAAACTCTGTGTCTGAGACAAAGGTTTTTTCTAATTTATTCTCTTATTTTCCAGGAGGTACAATTATTCCTTTCAAGAGAAAAAGTACTTACATGGATGTAGCTAAACAATGACAGGTGTGGATTCTACATATATATCTTTCTTCCTTCTCTGTATGTGCTATATTAACAGAAACAGCTTCAAATCAAACAAGACTGTCCAATCTGTGGGAATTGTAATATTCAAACTACAGAGAATCATTGAACTATAGAATGACCTTGGAAGGGACCTTGAAGATATCTAGGTCTAGCTGCTCTGCCATGGGCAGGGACACCTTCCACTAGACCAGGTTGCTCAGAGCCCCATCTGACCTGGCCTTGAATGTGAGTGTACTGATACAAAGTTCATAAAAGAGCTTATGTAGATAAGCGTTATTTAAAGCTATAACTGCTCTAAGCAACACATTTTCATACTAAGAATTATATTATCTGAAATTTCATTATCTTCACTAAGAATTTAATTATCTGTCATTAATATAAAACCTGACACTGAATGTAAGTTAACCTACCTTTGCCCAGAGGGCTGCTGAAAGTCCCAGGACAGGACTAACTGCTAGTATTACAAGGGTTAATTTCCATCCTCTTATGAGACCAACAATAAATCCTGTTATAAATGTTGTTAGTGATTGAACAAGCAATCCAATCTTGTCACCTATTCCTTCATTAATCTTGGAGACATCACTGAAAAACAAATTACATCCAGAGAGGAAGAAAAATGTAGAACGCTCAAGGAAGGTTTCCAGTTTTGTTACATGGGCATTTGTGTGGAGGACAATCTTTATTATTCAGTTACTTCCCAATAACAGTTTTCATTGAGGTAAAGCACCAAGGCCAAGGAAAATTTTGTATTTCTCGTGAAACTGTAACACTATAAACCTGCTTTTGTATGAAAAAGTTGAAATTCTCTGTAGTGCAAAACTACTCTCACTTCCATAATTCCAAATTTTTGATCTGTTTGGTAAATGTGGGGTATTTGGAAATAAAAGATAAAGTCTTTTATGTAGGAAAAGTTATGCAGTTAAAGATATTCACACTGCTGGCCAGTCGGCACCTTTTTCAGTCCTCAGTGTGCCCAGAAATAAACTGTTTTCTCCTCATGGGGGTAATACCATAGGCTGGGGCTTTAGTCATCCTCGGAATTCAAGGGAACTTAACAAAATGTTTTTCTGACATCTTTGTGACAGTCCTGTATCAGAAGTATTAGAAATTCAGTCCCTGAGACTCTCCCTGATAAAATTTGAAACCTTTATTTCACAATGAAATAATTTAAAAATTAAAATTTTAAGTATTACATGCTTAACAAGATAAAATAACATTGGGAAAGGTATAGTATACTTACTCTAGAAGACGAGTGTTAAGTTCTCCCACATCATTTACATCAAACCATCCAATTTCCTGTCTCATAATTGCATGAAAAAATTTTTCTCTAATTTTTTTTATTTGCCGACCTGCTGCTAATGTCCAGAATGAAGTTTGTATATAAGCAGCAAGAAAAACACCAGCTCCTATTCCAGAATAGTAGTATGCATATCTGTAAGGAAAAAAAAAAAAAAAAAAAGGATGATTCTGGGAAATTGGTTTAATTACCTTGCTAGTCTGAATTTAGCTTGATGCTTACTTTTTCTGTTTGACCTGAGTTTATATGCTTATACTAAAACTTACACATCGCTGTAAAACTTGCTGAGTTTTCTATGAACAGTATTTAATGACAGTTTTTTAAAAATGTAATTAACAAAAGGAAGCTATTGCTTTCTTTTTGTTTGTAAATTCAATATGCATTTTCTCATAAGATTCTTTTAGAACTATATTTCAGATGCAATACCCTTTTCACTTTAATGTGTCATGTCCAAAAACTGCCTAGCATTTTTAACACACATAGACAGATCAAATCACATATATTTATATTATACACACATTTAAATAATAACATGCCTGCCTATACAAATGAACACATATACACATTCATGGATGCGGTAGATATTTCCTGATTTGAGAACACAGCATTACTCTATATATATCTACTGCAATCAAATGCGATTAGATCAAAAATTCTTTGGCTCTTTTATTTGTAACTGATATTTTACTTTTAAATTAATTCAGCCCTGTGCTGTGAGCAGGGTGTCAAATCCAAACCAGGAGTGTGTGAACCACTATATTTCTCAAACTGGAACTAAATTTGAGTTACAGCTTTAAACTGTTCAAAAAGAATCAAATCAATCTTAATTTGATACAGAATTGACACCAGAATTAGCTGTAGGTGAACTTACACCAGAACTGAACCAAAAAAATGTAACTTAATGGATTCCATTTGTAAAACACAGCCAAAATCAATGAATAAATATTCGTGGTGTATATCAATGAATAAATATTCATGGTGTATATTACCTGTAATTACAAGGATATTGCATCTACATAAAAGTAAACAATTAGCAAAAAGTTTGACTCATATGACCTCTTATGAACACTTGTGACTTTCATTCTTTTACCAAGTTATGCATACTGATTTTATAGAACCGTAATATGAAACTTGGCAGGAGCAAATTGCAGGAATCTGCGTGCAGATGCTCTGCTCTAAGAAGGAAAAAAAAGATTTACAAATTAAACTTCGCAAATTTTATTCCAGTTTTTCTTGTGGCTATGATACCATGCAGTTTAGTTAGGGACCTTGGAACTATACGCATTATGAAATTCACTTAATCAAAACTGTTTAATAAAAGCAGGTTAATGCCTAACAGAATGCTGGTTAGTTGGATATTGATCTCAGTCATATTCAGCTCCATTAAAACTCCACAAACAAGCAAAAAAAAAAAAGCCTCTCAAACTAAACCCAAGAGCGCTGATTCTAAATTCAGCAATAATTACTTTAGACAATTACTTTATGATGCCTCATCATTTCAAAGAATGGATTTATGCTTGGACTATGTTTCCTGACAAATTGTATCAAAAAGGATTCATATCTTTGCCAGATTCCATGCCCTTGAAATATATTCTGTAAATTCACTGCTGCAACTTATCAGAGATTAAATTGCATTGTAAAATAGTTGTTCTTTTGCTTTTGAGAAATAGTTGGAGTTTAGACAAACTGTTTGAGTAACAAACTAAGTCCACATATATAGTTCAGTACTTGAACACAGCTGTGTGAGAACTTTGTCCTTGCAAAGAGTTTCTATTACTATTTGACCTGCTGGCAGGTGTTCCTACAAAAACAGAGAGTTGGTGCAAAGAGCTTCTTCTTCACACCAATGAAAATGGTCACTCAAGGCTTTATCTAGAAATTTTGGAAAATAATTCCTGTGCTGCTAGTAAGTAAAACACTTCTCAGTAAACACTTTGTTTCTAAAGAGAATCTTGGGCTGCTTTTTATTCATGCATGTACTATCAGAGTTAATTAGTGGTGGTTTGACCCTGGCTGGATGCCAGGTGCCCACCGAAGAAACTCTATCACTCCCCTTCCTCAGCTGGACTCGAAAGAGAAAAATATAATTAAAACTCATGGGTCAAGATAAGAACAGGGGGAGATCACTTACCAATTAAATAATGGGCAAAACAAATTCTACAATTTCATATGTAGCAATTTTTTAGTAACTATTTTTAAAGTTCTTTTAGAATAAACATGAGACAGACTTTGAAAATGTTGTGCAACTAGACATCAGGTATTTACAAAACACAGAACAGTTAGCATAACTTCACCCATGCACAGATTATTTGTTTGCAATTCTGCCTTCAAACTTGTTTTCAAATCACCGGGAATAAGTATATTCCACTGAAGGTTTGTATGCATTACTTGAATCCATGTCAGAGATTGACAGAAATGTAGGAGCAAAAAATTCTGTGTCCATAATTTCCTATAAAGCGTAATTGCCAATTCCCTGTCAATTCATTCTCATTACATACAAGTTCTTAATTCCTAAGAAACAGCCTTCTCCTAACTTGGTCATTTATTTTACAGTAAAGAGTTATTTGGGCATGTTTTGTTTTGGGGTTTTTTTTGTGTAAATAGTTGTGGTTTTTTTAATTACAAAATTAACTACTGAATCTAAGTAAGTTTACAGTCCACTGTTATCAGAAATTATGATGCACTTTGATATAAACCAGCAAGAGTTACTACAGCAAATGCCTTATCTTCTTCTCTTCAGAAAAGGCAATTGCCCTGAAGAGCACATCAGATATTGTTCAATATCTAATGAGGAATAGAATTCAACCTGAAGAACCTGAAGTGGTACAAGAAACACATAAACTTTAGACATCCTGCATAAACGAAGTGTACGGACAATGGTTAATAAACCCCCTTAACAAAACACATCTATTAGCAGCTTGTGTTTCTCCTTATTTGATCTTTTCTTTATGGAGCTTTGTAGCAGAAGCACCTACTGGCTATTGTCTTCTGCTATTTCCAGCTCAAGAATGCTAGATTTAAGGTAGTATATAATCTAAATCTGCATTTTCTACAGTCTAGATAATTTCACAACATTACAGAATTGTTTACATTGGAAGAGACCTCTAAGATATTTGAATTAAACCATTAACTCAGCACTGCCAAGTCCATCACTAAAACACGTCCCTCAGTCGCACATCCACACATCTTTTAAATACTTCCAGCCATGGTCACTTAACCACTTCCCCAGGCACCCTGTTCCAGTGGTTGACAATGCTTTCCACAAAGACATTTTTCTAACATCCAACCTCCCCTGGCACAACTTGAGGCCATTTCCTTTTGTCCTATTGCTTATTAGCTGGGAGAAGAGACTGACCCCCATCTTGCTACAACCTCCTTTCAGGTAGTTGTAGAAAGTGATTTAGCTGAACTTGATGCTTTGGCAGCAAAGTAGGTACTATCTGACAATTTAACTGTTTTTTGCAAGTGAATCACCGTAGCTCAAGGAATCGACAGATGATAATCAATATAATATTTTAACATAACAATTACTCTTTATAAATTTAGAGGAAGACAAGAAAGAAGGAAGTCAATACAGATTGCACTGGGATACAGAGCACCCCTGAAATGGGGGCAGGTTGGGTGAGAGCAAGATATTACAGGGAAATTGTTGGGAATGGCTGGGAATGTTCAAGAATCTTCCCAGGGACTCAATTAATCTCATGTACCAATTTTAATTACATATGTTATTCAGTCATTGCCTTTACATTGTTTAGAGTGTGCAAAACATCCTCGAGAGAAGAATGGCTTGACTAGAAATGTGTGCCTACATTAAAAAAAGAAGAGGAAATACCAATTTTTACTTACCTTGTCATATCATCTTCCAGCTGGTTAAGCATATCTGAACTGATATTCATTGAAATGTTTCCTTAGAAAGGAAGAGAAAATACTTTTAATAGAGCAAGATTTAACAGATTAGTTTTCCTGCATGTTGTTTAGTATAGCTGGAGTTGCTATACCTCCTTTTGAATCAAGTCGATTTGGAAGAAATGAAATTTTAATGCAAATGAATGAACTTTACTAACACAAGGTTAGTCATAACTCCACTGACTACAAAACTACATCACTGTAACTTGAGATTAAAAAGTCTTCCTGAGTATACATACATCGAAGCATAGAATGGTTTGGGTTGGAAGGGTCTTTAAGGATCATCTAGTTCCAGCCCCCCTACCATGGGCAGGGACACCTTCCACTAGACCAGGTTGCTCAGGGCCACATCCAGCCTGGCCTTGAATACTTCCAGGGGTCATGCAACCACAGCATCTCTGGGCAACATGTTCCAGTCTCTCATCACCCTCATAGTGAGGAATTTCTTCCTTATATCTCATCTAAATATTTCCTCTTTCAGTTTAAAGCCATTACCCCACACCCAATTACTACAGGCCATTGTAAAAGATCACTCTCCAGCTCTCCCATAGGCCCATTTCAGTTACTGGAAAGCTGCTATAAGGTCTCCCAGGAATCTTTTCCAGGCAGAATAGCCCTAACTTGCTCAGCCTCATAATGGAGGTGTGTCAGCTCTCTGATCATGTTCATGGCCCTCCTCTGAACTTACTCCAAGAGGTATCCTTCTTATGTTGGGGGCCCCAGAGCTGGACACAGCACTCCAGAGAGATGTAGAGAGGGTAGAATCACATCCCTCTATGTGCTGGTCACACTTCTTTTGATGCAGCCCATGATACGACTCCCTGCGCTGCAGGCTTACAGTGCTGGTTCATGTTGAGCTTCTTGTCAACAAACACCTTCAAATCATTCTCCTCAGGGCTGCTCTTGAACCATTTTTCTCCCAGCTTATATTTGTGCTTGGGCTTGCCCCAACCCACATTCAGGACCTTGCACTTGGCCTTGTTGAACTTCATGATGTTTCCAGAGACCCACCTCTCAAGCCTGTCAAGGTCCCTCTGGATGCATCCCTTCCCTCAAGCATATCAACTGCACTGCACAGCTTGGTGTCATTGGCAGACTTCTGAGGGTGCACTCGATCCCACTGTCCATGTCACTGACAAAGCTGTTAAACAGCGTCAGTCCTAATACTGACCCCTGAGGAACCCACTCGTCACTGGTCTCCTCTTGGACATCAAGTCATTGAGTACAACTCTAAGTGTGACCCTCCAGCCAATTTCTTATCCACCAAGTGGTCCACCCATCAAATTCATGTCTCTCCAATTTAGTGAAAAAGATATCAGTTGGGACAGTGTCGAATTCTTTGCAGGAATCCAGGTAGATGATGTCCAAGCTCTTCCCTTATACATCAAATCTATAACCCTGTTGTAAAAGGCCATCAAATTTGTCAGGCATTATTTGCTCTTAATGAAGTCATGTCGGTTATCATCAATCATCTCCTTATATTCCATGTGCCTTAGCATAATTTCCAGGAGGATCTGCTTCATGATCTTGCAGGGCACAGAGGTGAGACTGACTGGCCTATTGTTCCCTGTGTCTTCCTTTTTTCCCTTCTTGAAAGTGAGGGTTATGTTCCCTGCTTTTACAGTATGTGGGAACTTCACTAGACTGCGATGACATCTCAAATACAATAGACAGTGGCTTAGCAACTTCCTCCACCAGTTCCCTCAGACCCCACAGATGGATCTCATCAGGTCTTACGGAATTGTGTACCACCAGATGCCTTAGATGTTCTCAAAACAGACCTTCTCCTACAGCAGGCAGTTCTTCATTCTCCCAGGCCCTGCCTTTCCCTTCTGTGATTTGGGCTCTGTGCCTGGAGCATTTGCCAGTGAAGACTGAGTCAAAAAAGTCATTGAGTACCTCAGCCTTTTCCATATCTCAAGTAACCAGGACTCCCGTTTTCTTCTGGAGAGGGTCCACATTTTCTCTCGTCTTCCTTTGATCACTGACCTACCTATAGAAGCTTTTCTTGTTGTCCTTGACATCCCTGGCCAGATTTAATTCTATCAGGGCTTTAGCTTTCCTAACCTGATCCATGGCTGCTTGGACAGGTACTCTGTATTTCTCCCAGGCTACCTTTCCTTGCTGCCACCCTCTCCAGGCTTGTGTTTTGTATTTGAGCTTGTCCAGGAGCTCCTTGTTCATCCATGCAGGCCTCCTGGTGTTTCTGCCTGACCTCCTCTTTGTTGGAACTCATTGCTTCTGAGCTTGGAGAAGGCCATTCTTGGATATCAACCAGCATTCTTGGGCCCCTTTTCCCTCCAAGGCTTTATCCCATGGTACTCTACCAAGCAGATCCTTGAACAGGCCCAAGTCTGCTCACTGAGTTTCTGGATAGTGAGCTTTCTGTGCTCCCTCCTCACTGCCCTGAAACTCCATCATTTCATGGTCACTGCAGCTCAGGCTGCTCTTGAGATTAGCACTCCCCACCAGTCCCTCCTTTTTAGCAAGGAGGGTCCAGCATAGCATCTCTCCTCACTGGCTCCTCTATTACTTGGAGAAGTTATCATCAACACAGTCCAGGAACCTCCTGGATTGCTTACGTGCAGCTGTGCTGTTCCTCCAGCAGTTATTGGGGTGGGTGCAAACCCCCATGAGGACCAGGACTTGTGAATACACGGCTGCTTCAGTCTGTCTCTGGAGGACCTCATCTGCTTGGTCTTTCTGGTCAGGCAGCCTCTAGGAGACTCCCACTAGAGAGTCATCCATAGTGTCTCTCTATTACAATGAACATGAGCTACTAATTTTCATTATAATAGATCACTGCTGTTTCTGAAATCAATATCTCCTGTCATGATGTGTGAATCTTCCTGTCTCTTTTCAAAATATAAGCCATTGTTCTTGTCATAGCAGATATATTCTTACCTGTAAAATTTGTGTTCCCAGAAGAAACAAAGCTATCAGTCATATCACCAAAAATGATCATCGCAAAAGGGAGACTGCTGCCATTGGCTATTGCCAGAAGAGTGCCTAGTATCATTAATAATTTATCTGACCAACTGGAGTATCGAAACTGTGAGTGAGAAGAGAAATTCATTCTAATTGTTGTATTAGAATGCTAACATGATGCTATGTCTACAAAGTCAAGAAAGTAAAGAAAAAGCTAGTAATTGTACACCTGCTGTCATAAAACTACCACTTTAACTGTTTAGAAATACAGTTTACAAAACAATTTAAATAGACAGGAATAAATCCTTTCAATATAAGCACTTTTATACTATAAACTCAAAACTGGAGAGGTGTACCATTTTAATGCATTAGTATCTGCATCTGGGTAAGAAAGGCCATAGGAAAACAAGGCATAAGAAATCTGCCCTTTTTAAATTTGCCATTTAAAGTTCAAATTATAAGAAGATTTAATGACATTATGATAATTAAGGCAATAATTTCTTCTACTGTGAATTCATTATTACGCAGTCAGAAAAACTATTCCTAATGTACCATAGACATTTTAAAAATATTTTGAAATCCTAAATACTTCTTCCATTGAACTGAATAAAGTTTGAGCTCATCTATTACAAAATCATTGGCTTTATTATGTATTCTGTAAAATACCACATTTACTGATGTAAAATATAGTTGTATGATGCAATTATACAAGTGCAAACTGATATAGCAAAGCAAAGAAATTGGGTGCTGGCCAGCATCATGGACTATAGTTTTATGTCTGTTATTTGCAGTATCACTCCTGTTTATTACACACACTAAACCTACAAGATATAAAATATTTCAGTATTACTAAAAGAGGACCTAGGATTTACTTTGATTAACTATTAAAAGTTGTCTTTTAAAAAACATAGAGAAAATTTTTAAAAATCTGAAACTTTTTAGTATACCATTTTTAATTTTCATTTTCATCAGTGCCATGGAATTGCCCTTACTGCTGACTCAGGTGATTGAATAATGAATGATTGATGGGGATAATTAGTGTGATTAGTACCTGACTGTGGTAATTTAGAGGCCAAGATCACACATAATTGTAGGTAAATGGTCATCCTTTTCATTGTGTCAGAAGAAATAACTGAACATGGAAATCCTTAACTATCACATACAAATATCTGGTATGGGTGTGTTTAACATGATAACTTACTGAGGGAAAACTCCTAAGAACCCTGACCAGTAATAAGACAGTTTCTTTAATATGCACCCACAAAAAAACCTGCTTGATGTCTATACTTTACCCAATATTCTGTTGTATCAAAGTATTTGGTAAAGACAGCATCATAAATGCAGTGCACTGACATAATTGTAACCATTTTTGTGCCTGTGTGCATATATATGTACACATATACAGAGAGAATAAGCCTTACCAGTGCAAATGGGCTGACCACCTTTGGCTTTTCCACTTTCTTCTTCTTCTTCTTTTCCTTGCTACAAAAAGGTGTGATAATTTTAGCGAATCTAAAAATTAACCACATTTCACAGAAATACTAATTCAACATACAAATGTAGTCCAATTAAAATATAATTATGAAATAATTTTACAGCAAAAATTGTGTGTAAAATTAGCATGATTTATTGAGCATTCTTGAGATGTTTGTATTTAAATCTTTAGCAATTTAAGTAGTATCACCTCCTAACTCTAATTTAAGTCATATTCTTCCCAGTTCACCCATTCAAGGATGAAATAACACCAACAGGGTTGGTGGTTCCACTGTCTGGTCAGGGAAGTTGTGAACTGAAGGACTTGTATGGCTTTCAAAATAGGAAAGAGGAAGATAACTCACAAAATCAAATTTCTGAACATAGTGGATAGGGAATACATAGAATGTTCAAGGTATGTAAAATGTTGATTCCTTGCCATAATAAAGATACTAAGATAATTTTTAGTAGATGACATAAATGTATCCAAGATTTCCATTCCAACATAATTTCTGTCATATTTTAGAACTGTTTTTCAATAAGGTCCAGTCAATAATATGGACACTTAGTCCTTTAAAGGAAAAGAATTAAATGAATGTATTCTGCATGAAATGAATGTACTTTTTTGTTGATACAAAGCCTTCTCTTACTAGGTTTTCCTAACAAAATAAGGTAAAATACAATTCAAAATATGAAATTCAATAAAATATTAACCAAGGTAATGTAGTCTAATAAGCTTTGATACAGTATGTTTACAGTATTTAAGAATACTTACTCTTTGTCTTCAGGTTCATGACCCTGGCTTAATGCAGCCATCTCATGACTATTTCCATCTGCAGCGTACCTCTTTTCATCTTCAGTATGCATTTTAAATTTATTGAAGGTAGCTTCCTGTAAAATAATACTTGACTGAGAAATACACAATCTTAAGCCAAGGAAAGTAATCTCAACAACCATTTGTTTGAAATAAAAATATGGATACTTATCAAAATCAGTAAAGTTATTAATATCATATATTGCAAGTGAATATTCATAATGCACAGGTATAAGCATATTGAAAAATGTCCAGAAGTTTGGCGTTTCCTTACAAACATTTAAATTCTGTATTTGTATTCATTTGGTAACTCTAAATCATTCATTTAATTTCATTTGAGTGGTATAAGAATAATATTTTCTGCAATTCAGCACAGATATACAAAATAAATGAGAAACGAAATGTTTATTTAAAAGAATATGCTGTTAATTGGATTTGTCCCAATTTTAGTTACTAGTGAATTTATAAAATATCTCTGATTAAACAAAAAACAACCCCCAAAGTACTGACATACCGTGAAAGGCTGTTCCCCGTTTGTGTCTAGTCCTCTGAAAAATTACTCAAACCTGAGCAGAATTAATATGGCTAAGGACCTGCAGTATGATCGGACTTTGCTCCTCTTATGTAAGACAGAGATAACAAATAGCTTTCTCTTGGATTTTTTCCCACTCCAATTGCCTCGCCTACTTTGGATAGTAAAGTGTATGCACTTTGGACTATACCTCCCTTTTCCTAAAGAGAAATACTAGTCCTTAAACACACGCATATTTTATTGTCACGTGGGAAAACAAGCCTGAATACTTTATTCTTCCACCAGAAAATGTTCCCTATTATAAGTACTATTGTCTTAATTGTACCCTTTAAAAGTCAAAGGAACTCTCTTTACCTTATTAGAAATGTTGAATGCTCGAAGTAACTGTTGCACTTAAGAATGAATCCATTCTTGAATACACACTGCGAATGAAACCAGGTAACACCAAAGCATTGTTTTAAGCTTTTGCTTCCTTTCCCATCTTCTGAGTCTAATCCAGGAAAACACTACCCATCTAGCATGAAAGAAAACAGGATTTTACTATAGTACATACAGTTTCTCACTTGAGTAATTGCAGAACAGCAAGATGAGTTTCAGACTTGGTTTAAAAATATTTTGGAAATAGCTCTGGTCAGGAGAAATTTGCCTAATTAGAAGTCTTCTGATTTTTGAATGCGTGTTCACATTCTAAACTGTTTGAAATGGGCCATTTGTTTTACTGTGGAACGTATTGTTTTTATCAGTATCTGTACGCATTACTTCAATGGAAATAACAAATACTTTGAGCATTTAAAATAAATTGATTGCACTTCTTAACCCTTATTTCAATGTATGTATTCAAGTAGATATGTTTCTTCACTTTTACAGAAGTAAAATTAATGAAAATTTAAATAAAAATACTTGTCCTAGAAGACAAGAAGGTTTATACAAATTTCTCTAGGTCTCCTATCACTTTACTTACAAAAAACTTACTTTATCTGATAATTACCCAGAAAAAATTATTTTTCTTCCTTTTTGTCATGCATGCCTGTAATCTCAAAATGTTGGTGAAACAGTATTTTTATAATGTTTTAGAATACAGATCGTCTTATCAGATTGAGGATTACTTTAGAAAGGATAATTTAGCATTGTCAGTCAAGAATATAAAGGATTAATAAAATTATCTGTTTATCAAAAATCATTGTGAAATATTTGAATAGAAGTCTATCCACAACAGCTAATGGGAATACTGGGGGTTTTGTGTGCCTAAATGCTTTCCTAAACTTGATCTTAATGGACTGGTTCAATTATTTCAATGGGAACCAAAAAAACTAAAATGAGAAACTTTAAAAAAAAGTCAGTTGATAAAATAAAAAAAAGGAATAGTATATGTAGTTCTTTCACAATTGTTTCACCTCAAAGGGAAAACAGACAGAATTATGAGATCTGTCAGAACTTTCTGTTATCTCACTGCAATGTCTCAATGCTATTGCAGTGCAATCATGATAAGAAAGAGAAATAGCAATAAACCAGAAGAGCAATTTTTACCAGAGTTTCTATTGCCTGCATACAGTAATGCAAAGAAAATTAAAGACACCTGGTTTCATCACACTTGGAGCTGAAGCAACTAAATTGATATTAAAAAGTGGGAAAATTGGGAGAGTACAGTATTTTACATCTACTTATTAAGATACAAAATTCTGTAATTATAGCTTCTGCATTTTGTTTAGTCACATAGCTCCTCAATTGCAAAGAATTTGAAATCCAAGAAGATCACTAAACCATTCTTCTAATCTCTTCTATCTTGAAGTTGACCATAAAAATCATTCCTGTATGTCCATGTTAAAACCAATAATTTAGGTGAGAATATAGAATTTCAGTCTGAAGAGATTAAATCTGTAAAATTAACCAACATCAGACAAATCTGATGGGTCACCACTGCACATTACCTGCAGCTGAATATATAAAAAACATGTAGGTGAACATAGTAGCTGATTCACAACCAAAGGTGTATGAAAACACCTAGAAACAATGTAGGAGCCAGTCAATCTAATCTGAGGAGAAATACTTTCTCATTCAAAGTCTGGTTTTGCTCTAAATACATTAGCAGGATTCGTAAACCCAGTATTTGAAAAATACTGTCTTCCCTCAGATCAGTTATTTGGTTAAATCAACAGTTTACCTTCAGATTTGGTCAATCTTTGATATCATCAAGGGAGTATTTTTAATTCTATAGGCTGAAGACATGAAGCATGAAATCTTGTACAGACACTGTCTGTATCAAGTAGACATTGACTAGATGCTAAGTAAAGAAGTTTTGAAAGCAGAGTGTCCTAATAATTCAAAAGTTCAAGAAGAAAACATTTCTTTTTTTCTCCTACTTAGTAGTTACAAAATTTCTCACAAAAGGAGGATTTAAACAGAGATGACCAATCTATGACCTCTGAGCTATTTAAGGCTCATAAACAATTCAAAATTCCTTCCCAAAACAGTTTGTTATACTATGATTAGAAGAAACAGAGATCCAGCGATACGGGAACTGTTGAACAATCCAAATCCCTTGTTGCAGAAATAAGTTAAAAATGGCTGACAAGTTTCATGAACCTGGACTGCTCGAAGCTCTGCTACATGTCCATCTCAGCCCTATCCCTATCCAGTGGATCAGTGGGATTTTATGAAGATAATGACAACTGCAGCTCAAAGAGCTACCTCTATTGAGTTACGTGATAAATATCTTAAGAGACACTAGCCTCTTGAAAGTTCTGTAAAGTGATTCATCGGGTCAGGTAAAGCAAAGCCTGTACATGAGGAAAACTTCTCATTTAACACTAAAAACTGAAGTGATCGTAAGTTTGTTACACCTGTTGGCAAACTGCTTGTATGCTCCATCTCCTTTTAGAGACATTGTTTAGCTGAAGATAGAACAATACCCCTTGGATATTAGTACTTCTCTGAGTGTGTATAAGTATTTTCTATGTGAAAATACTTACACATACTCAAGGTTTACTCAATCCCCCCTTTATTAAGATAGTAGCCAATTTCCCTTTGCCTGCTATAGTTTTATTGCTCCTGCATTATAGTCACACACTTTTTTTAGAATTTTGAGCATAAGTACATTTTGTATGTTTGAAAGATCACCATAGATCCCTTGAAATATTCTGTCAACATTATTGTTGTAGACTGAGCACAATTAATTCCCTTCTCCTATGTGTTATAAATGGTTTGAATCATCTCTCTTGGGCACTCCAGTACAGTGAGAGATTGTATTGGTTCAATAAAATAAACCTTAAATCCTTCTTTAAGTCATTGCTCTTACAGATCATTCACTGGACTTTTCAGTATAGCTCTGTTATTTAAGTTGCATTTTGCAGGTTTATAACACAATTTTTGGACTACAGTTAAGTTAGATATACAGATCATCCTGCTCTGTACTCACTATTGATTATTTTAGACTGCTTCCATGTCTTTAATTATCTAAATTTACTTATCCAACTCCCTCTTTGTGCCAAATTCTCTTAGCATTTTACTAACAAACTGATCATAAGACAGTTTCTGAAACTGCAGAAAAAGACATTTGAAAAATAAGGCTCTCAGGTTTTGTGGTGAAGTTTCAACTACTTATGCTTCTGAAAAATAATTTGTGTTGAGAGAATCTTGTCCTACAAATCACACATTGGATCTATGCATGTTTTTATCTGATGCAGGCCAACACGTGACCAATTGATCCATGACAATGTAAAAAACAACTGACTCAGCAACTTTTATCTAATTTTGATATCAGAGACAAAACATCATAAAATAATGGCATGATGCCTCCAAAATTTGTTAAACAGTATCAAGAAAAACTGACCTTTTATTTACTTATTAATAAAAATAGCAAACAAGACAAGAAACTGAAGCAAATACTTCAAAGTCTTCATATATTGTGATCAGATAAAATCACATAAACTACTTTTTACTTTTATTTTGTTTAAAGATGGAGAGTTGGATTTTCCAATAAGCCCCAGGCAGGCAAAATGCTGGAAAGGGTTGCAGGAATTTTGTAATGATTCCTCAACGACATTCAACCCTAGCATAGATTAGAACATCTGTGAAGAACCTCTGATTTATGGTACTAGGAGAACTCCTGTTCCATTTTAGCAGCCTTTTTCCTGTTAATCAACACTGGAAAAGAATAATATTCTGTAAGGAATTTTGCCAACTTATCTACCATTCTGTCCATGAGAATTGTCCTATACGAAGGCAATTATGATACTGTCAGAAACTGACAATTTCGTGTTCCTTGAACTATGCTGTATGCTCAGCCACAAGACAATGCCTACTGGAATTGCTGGACATTTTACTTTTCCTGGATGAAGCATGAGAACAAATGAAGTTAATGTAAGTATCAAACTTCTATTTATGTTTAAAATTAAGTCTATTCTGAAAAGCATGTTTTAAAATTACAAAACTCCATTCTTACTGTCAGATGATTTGGAGTTAATTGTTTATTCCTATTACTAATGTGCCAGTTTTCAGCTTTACAAACTCAGCCTTGTTTCCAAACACTTAAAGGTTTTCCGCCCTATTGTTTATGTTTAATCAACAGAAAATCTAGACAAATCTACATATCATTTTGAGAGATATTTTCTGTGTGTGAGAAACAACTTGATGTTCATTTATCACTGAAGTTATTAAATATGACTCGATGCATTGATGTGTGAGGATATAATATTTTTCATAATCGTTACTTGCAGCATAGTTTCATTTAAAGATATATTATTACTACAGTTATAACAGGAAAATGCATTTGAAGAAATGTAGTACAGAACATTAGGGCTTTAAAAATGTTCAAGACTATTTCACAAATGAAAAATAATCGGAAAAAATAAACAAAATTACTTTTTGTGCAGGTGGAAAACATTTTTTCCACTTAGAGCTCATGAAATACACTTTACCACAGACATGTCCGATTTTCCTCCATATAATTTTTCTAGGCAAGGATATGCTTAGTAACATTTTAACAGTACAAGTGATCCTTCCCTTGCTGAGTGGCTTTGATTGGACAACACCTCTTGCCACACACAAAGAGCCCTTTGTAAACCGAATACACACAGCTTAAAAGTATTCAGCAGTTACTGATTAGTTACCATACATTACCATTTCTTGATAACTTGAATTAATGCAATACTAAATTGACTGTTGGTATACTCAGTGCCCTGAATTAAGGAACAGGAAAAGTCTTTGTTGACCAAGAAGTCCTCAGTGAGGTGGAGTAGAGCTGGTTTCTACTGTCCCAGGAATGGATCCTCATTGGGACTGAACTGCCATCTTCCAAATCCCTGCATTTTTCCTTAGGATTTTATTTCTTTTCATGACATTTTTTTTTCTGTTAAACCTTTAACTGCTGATTAACTCCATCTCAAGCCTCTTACCTCTGTTTGTGATATTTCTTACCTTGCAGAAGTCCGTTTTATCAACTTCTTTGCAGTTCTTGCTTGGAATGAAGCAATTTCCTCAAAAGTCTGAGAGATGGTTACACAGCTCTGTCTTGGATCACAGACCACTGACCTCCTGAGAAAGAAGAAAAGGAGTTTACAAACTCAAATCACCACATATGAAATTTATAACAGCATTAATATTATATTTTATACAGAAATAAAAGCTATTAATATTGACTTATTCACTCATACAATACTATTCAAAACCATATTTTACAAATACTTGCCTTCTATTCTATACAATTTGTGAAATGCTTAGATTACACAGGAAATTATGAGAATTAAAAACCTCTCATTTAGCTTCTTCCGAGTAATACTGAATTCCAAGTTTTCATCTATTTCTACATCTATAGTTCACTATATGTGGAAGACATATAATGTCAAAATGCCATCCTGTCCATCCTCCTTACTTCATAAGACATCAATTACTGCATATTACATTCTTGACAGGTGTTTGAATTCTGTGCCTCTATAATTAGTTTCCAAAAGCAAAGATGGAGAACTTTAGACTATCTGAACTACTTGGAGGTTTTTGGATGCCTAACATGAATTATCCTTGAGATAAGTTGGACCTGTTACCCCTTTCCTATCCACAGCAAATAGGAAGAACTTTTTCCACTTCACTTTGCTGTACTTTCAAAATTTTAATGCTGCTTTCACAAGTGTTTTCTGCCCTCTCTCCTAACAACAAAAAAACCCCAACAGAAACAAAACCCCAAACCAAAATGCCCACTGTCTCCCCCCTTCCTATAACCCTTCTAGGCAGAACTGGTGCTATTGATCTTTGACATTACTATCCTCTGGACACAAACTGTTTCAGAGCTTTGGATTTTTTAGGAAAGTAGCCCCAAACTAGGGGTTATTTCAATAAGAGACAAACATTTTTGATTTCTGTAAGTAATTTGACTTTCTTTTTCTATAGGAGTATGGAAGTATACTTATTTTATTTCATCTTACATATTGGATTTTGTTACTGTAGTGAAATTACTAAAAAAAAAATCACTTCTTTCAGTTCATCTCATAAGACATTGCTTATGGCACTGTGACCAGGTTCTGCATGTTAGTCTTTAATCACAAATTGCTTTGTTCCTTTTTGATGTTTACTGTAAAACAAATGATTGTGCACTCTGAGGTAAATGTGTTTCTACAGGCAAGTGGACACAGTGCAGACACATGTCCAGAAGCCCCAAACCTTTCAAACAGCTATAACCATAGCCAATAGGGGAAATGCTCCCTCATATCAACCACTCCTGCTTCCACAAACATCTGCCACACGCCACACTTCTGCTTTACATGTCAGCGCCAATGGTCCCTGACAACAATCCAGGGAAACTCACCAGGATGCGACAGTTATCGTATCAAGATATGTCTGCATGTGACCATTTTGCAAGAAACTGTTCTAAGGAGACTGGGGGAAATAACTCTCTTACCACGCAGGACTTCAGCAATTAGAAAATCAGATTTCACTGTATTGTGGCCAGCTACATTGTGGCTACAGTTACTGAAAAGGCAATTAGCTGCAGCCACTCTCATGACTAAGACTAGATGCTCTAATGTCTAACCAATCTATCTGAATCTTCTCTTAACTCCCAATTTCCCCCATTCCATAATGGATCTTTAATCTTAATTTCCATAAAATTTATCATCAGATCATTAAAATTTATTTTGATTGCAACAAGGGTTATTGCTCCACCCCCAGATGTTATCCTTGTTAAGGGAAAAACAACCTTTTCCCATACATTTCCCACTTAAACTTCAATTTATTAGATTTTGCCTTGCAAATACTGATTTTGCGGTGTTTTTCTTATTTATTTCTTACTCATTTCTAAGTATAAACTTCGTGTAAAAGTGACATAACATATTAAACAGCAACACAATCAATGAAATTTAAGAAGTGCTAATCACGGCCAAACTCATATGAGTAATATCAGTAAATTGAGACCTTACTGCCCAATAAACAGCCTGAAGAACCAATACAAGATATTTAACTAATCAGCAAACCTCAGAGGTTTTCCCCAATGTTCCACCCCTTCCCCACGTGGACAGCGAAATCACATGATTTCTTATCTACTTCTGAGACAGAAAGGGAGATGAAGGCTGCAGGTCAGAGCCACAACTCGCAGGTGGCTCCACAAAAAGTTGATTTTCATGGGGAGCCTTGAACCACAAAGCTTCAATGTTCCAGCACCCCACAATTATAATTGAAGGAACAAAATGTCCTCTGCTCATATTCCAACTTCCTCACCCTTTGCACTCTAGACATCCTCCTTTCTGATTCAGCCCTGAGTCATGACCTCTGTACAGTTTACATTCTGCTTGCATGCAATGAACAGGTGCTCCTGTGTGAGGGCCATGATACTAAACGTGATTCCTTGATTTCTTTTTCTAGTCAACAATAAAACATGAATGATTAACAGCTCATCCTGACTAAGTTGTTCAGAGCAGTTCTGTTTCCATATCACCATTCACTGAAAGCAAATGTGTTTGTTAGTATGGAAAATGTCCAAGGAAGCAACCCTCAGCATCTCATTTGAGCTTCTACTCAAACTGAGACACTTCCTACTGTAAGAAAAAGTCTATGCTCCTTGTATCCATTGTCCGCACCTGGTACACAAGGAATGCTGTTCCAGTAGAACTTAAGAGAACCTAAGCCAAATATCTTAAGAGTCCAAAGATTCCCTGTGGACAAGGTAAACTTATTAAATGCTACAGAGTTCCTTCAGTGAGACCATCCTCTGGGGTTCTTTGAATAGTCAGTACTAGGAAGCAGAACTAAATTTAGAAAATGGGTATCTTTTCAACTACCTGTGGTGAGTATCTATGGGACTTGGTATGCAAACAAAGCCTTTTGCCTAACCAGTAGAGGAAATGACCTTGCAGTGACTCCATGTCATGGGCCATTTGCAGAAGATATTATAGCATTTTTTGCCGTGTCTGAGGACAGATACATTGCTAAGTTAAACCACATCCTAAAGAAGACAGATGATTTCTGCAGTGATCACACCTGGCTGGCAATCAGTTCATGAAGATATCAATTGAGTTGGAAGTTACAAGCAGGTGTGACCATAATCAGGCCACGTGCTATAACCAAACTGATTCCATGGTATGGTGCACAGAAGGGAGGAGAAGGTATCTGCCTAGGTTCTTTATGGAACACCTTGGAAACACATTAGCAAAGAAAGATGCTGGTTGCTGCATGTGACAGGACCTTCTTACACACCAGCTGGATAATCTAATATGTATATAAAATTGGATGTTTACAAGAACAAAAATTATTGAAATATAGTATGTCATTTTGTTCCAAATATATATGTGACAAAATCTTTCTGAATACTGGTGTGGTGCACTGTTTCATAGGACAGACTTAGCACCTACTTTCATAATAGATTTCTAGCTATATTCATATTTCAAGTAAACTGAACTATTCAAGTGTGGTAGTTCTCTCAGGGAAAGCATGTGTACATGTTTCCTCAAGGCCTAAAAAATAAGCTAGTCTAAGCCATCATGAGCACATGTATGGTCTTTTCATGCACTGGGGGGTGGATTGTGTTATCAGACTTAAGTTGTTAGAGTTCACCTTGTTCCATTAAATCCAGCACCAGCGCTGACAATTTCCTCCGCTGCACAAGAGGGTGAAGTCAGGCAAGCAGAATAATGCTTACCTCAAGATTTCATAGTAGAATGTTCCCCATAAAAATGTTAACCCCAAGAAAGGTGAAACTTATCTTGCTTCTTTTTAGGTGCCACCACTATGGTAGTCATCAAAACATCCTTTGTGCTACCACAATATTCATAATAGTGGTTATTCTGATAATGGCAAACTAAGTAAACTGATCTCCTCCCAACAGATCACATGGATACAGATAAGGACTTAATTGTCATGCCATATCAGATGACTCATACATACATAAGTGCTAAATCACGATAGGAAATAGAGGAAAAGAATAATTACATTGTTCACCTATGAAAATCCTCTTCTTCATATATTTATATGAACACATGGAAAAAAAGAGGGGTGAAACGGAGAAATATATATGTATATCTCCTATATCAGCAAAACATGAGTAGAAATAAGGGCAAACGTTAGCAAAATGTTACCTCTGGTGTGCCTCAGTTTTCATCCAACTGATAATAAAAACAGTCAGGTTTTTGCCTCTCTTTTGATCTGGGTGTACAATACTTGTCTAATGGTATTTAAAAGAAGATTCTCAGTTTCTGATTGCTAGGTTTACCTTATAGCATCTACAGTGAACCATTTACTAATTTGAAAACAGATGCCGAAAGCTAAACTGTACAGACAGATTTCTGCACACTCAGGAAGCCATTTTACTTCAATACCAGTCACCCAGAACACAACTGTCAACTATACATACAGTGTTATACGGGAAACTCAGACCACAACTATAATGAAAAGTCATGTTCATATGAGAACAAAATAGGCTTCTGTGATCCAGTTATGTAGTTACAGTCAAAATAAAAAAAAGAACGCACTGTGTTGGTTACTCTTGCTTGGTTCATACTGCTCCTAAAATGTGGGAGATTATTGTAACAAAAGCAAGAGATCTGACTGCAGAGCAAGCATGAGTATTTGCTTAAAACTTGAGGCCACTGAATTCAGAAACTTGTAAAATGCACTTTCAGGACTTAAAGGATTAGCTTTTATTAACTAGCAAAGATTGCATGGCCTCAGAATGGAGTATGATTATCAGTCACACTGCAGGAACAATTTTCTGTAAGACATTTAGTAGGTAGATGTCACAGAACAGTTATCTGAGCAATGAAAGGAGATTTGGCTGGCAGATAATTATACCTAGAATGCTATGAGATTGTAAAATAATATGAATCCTGGAGAAATTGTTAGCATTGGCATCTGGGGATGTATCTGATTAAATAGAACCACAGCAGCTTTCGAATAGTACTGGTACAAGAGTTAAGGCAGCAGGAGTAATTATGGGACCTGTGAATCAAGGACAGCTACAATGGGAAGAGTTGCAAATTCAGCTTCAGCAAGGAAGCTGACAAGGAAAATGGACAAGATAATGAAGATAAAAAATAATACAAGGAAATCCCAGTCCTGTGGATCTGACAAAAGGTCTACACACTGTAGACATTATGCACTGCAATTTTCAGAAAAATAGTCTTAAATGACCCACAGCCTCCATTTAAAAGTAAAGATCAAAAGGAACAGCAAATGGAAAACAGTCCTCAGTGTGGGTTTGGCTCCTTACATAAGAAGAGGTGGTAATGGTAACTGCAAAATGTCCTCAGAAAACATGATAAAAACTTCCTTTACCAGACACCAATGAAACTGCATGAAAGAAACATGGTAAAATTTGAGAAAAAGAGGCAAAGATATGGGAAAATGGGATAGAACGCATAAATTCCTTGCTGGCTCATTTTGTCAAGATAATGAAACACCACGAGGAGAAATGAAAACTACAGAAAATAACAGGTTCCTCTCAGCAAAGCCCTCAGACATCATCTCTTCCTCTCAATAACAAAGACTAGCGACACTCTGCTGTCTACTTGCCCCTGGTCTAGTGGTAAAATTACAATATAACCAATGGAAATGGCCAAAAACAATATTAGTACTGGGTGGTCAAGGAAAGAACATCAACTACCACTAGTGTCATGATGTTAATTGATACTGTAATGCCAATAACCACTCTTCAAAAAACATTTGTTCCAGCTACAACTCAAGAAAGAGGGAAAATTATAAAACTTGTATTATATACATGAAAGGATGTTCAAATACCTGTATTAAGATATCTGCCTGCAGTTAAATAGCTGCCAAGTTCAGGAGTTCCTTCTGAATATAGCAGTAGGAGGATCCCTCTTAGGAACACCAGGGAATTATTGGCACAGCCTTGTTGAAACAAAATGGATTAGCTGCAGGTTTTGCTAAGGATGTTTGTGAAATTGGGCCTGTCCAGGGGGAGGTGAGGGTGGAGTGATTCCTGCAAGTCATTGATGCTTTGTTATTAAGAATCCGGAGGAAGTAAAAACAGTGGATATTTGGGTAACAGAATTTCCTCAAGTTTTGTGCGTCTGTAAGTTAAAATGTAAAAAAATAGAAGTTGTATTTTCATGGCAGAGGAAGGACTCCAATGCACCATTGCAAGTTTACTGGAAATCAAGTTCTTAGTACAGGGACCTATCATTTAAACATCCTATTAGTCCAAGGCTAAAAGCAAAGGAAAAAAAAACCCTAAAAGTGGGTTTTTAACTAAGGTAGCCACCTCCCAGGTTCTTCGTAGAGGAAAAATGCCTGAAATTTGTGTAACACTAAGCAGAACATTTCACTGATTATTGTTACCAATTTAGCCAATGCTTTCTTTGCAATTCCACTAGCAGAGCAAGCAAAGCATGTAACAACAAACATTTATGTTTGAGAGAAAGCAGTTGTTTTATCCATGTGCCTCAAGATTTTCAGACCAAACATACCACATATGCATGAAATTACCATCAGAATGTGTTATGTCATACCACACACGAATGATGTGCCAGTAAATGGAAAAACTGAACTGAGTTTGGGAGCATACTCAAGAAGTACTCAGCATTACTCAAAACATAGGCTTTAAAGGTAATCCTGACAAAAAGCAGGTACAATCTGAAGTGAAATATTCAGTAATAGTTTTAGGTGGAAGGAATGGTGATGCCGGGATCAGCAAAGG
Organism: Acanthiza pusilla; assembly: GCA_036630365.1. Taxonomy (NCBI): domain Eukaryota; kingdom Metazoa; phylum Chordata; class Aves; order Passeriformes; family Acanthizidae; genus Acanthiza; species Acanthiza pusilla. Next base: position 32,714,683 of record JAXCHO010000073.1, on the reverse strand, counting down.
GTAGAACTGACTATGACAGTCCATGCAAGTAAGAATTGTATTAGATTTACTTCTGGAGTTGCTTATATTTGTGTGAGAATTATATTTGCAGAAATCAGTAAACCACTAATCAAATCAGTGAAGAAATCTCAAAAACAAGAATGGGAAGAAAAAAAAGGAACTAAAAGTGCACTAGTTCAAAAGCTGGTCTTTACATGACCTTTTTTGTAAACTATTCATGTTCAGCTGGCCACTACTGATCTACACTGTGACGTTTAAAGAACACAGAAATAAAATGCTTTCATTTTGAAGTTATCAAGATTTCTGGGAAAAAGCTCTATTCCATATTAAGAAACTCTGTTTCATATATTAGCATTAGTACAAGCAATTAGCTTTGGGTATACATTACTAGAGGCTGTTTTGCAGTAGTACATACCACATAATCCACTAAAGTACATAATCAGTGGAAAAGTACAAACTGGATATATATCAAACCTAGGCTAGCTGGATACACACCAGGTTTTATAAAATAAGAGCTTTCTGTAGAATGTTACAAGATTTTATCCCTAGCTCTACAGGGCTTTTAACCAATGGAACAGAACATAAAGTGCACTTTACCTGTTTATGTGTCTCTCACCAGAAATAAGCTCCGTTATTGATTTCGTGCCACAGGTTATTCAATGTGGTTGACAAATGTCTCCAGTTTTTATCAGAAGGATGGAAAATCCTCTATTAGATCTGCTGGGAAAAATAAAAAGGGCTGTCTGCCTTCACTCTGCTCAAGCAACAGAATTACAGGCTCTGCTAACGATGTTAAAAAGGAAACCAAAGGAAATGACATAGCTTCATACTTAGTTTCAGAACGGATACATCAAACTTTAACTATTTGGCTACCAAAGCAGAATAAAAATTACCTAAAAACACAGAATGGAAACCTGGTAGTCTCTCAGTCATGGAAAGGAAATCCTGAACATAGGTTAAAAAAAGCAGAGAGAAAAAAAAATGCAGGTCATGTAAAAGCCCACCAAAAGGAATCATACAGAGGCGGCAATATTGGAATAGTCAGGCACATGTCCTTGCCAAGGTTGTAGTGGTCCCAGGAGACTTGACATTTGAAGAAACAACCAGCTGGCAAACAAACCAAAGAAAATCATACAAAACAAGGTAAAAAAAGAGCAACTTTACAACATGGAAATGAGGAAATTGAGGGGCGATTACTACAGAAGCTGGTAGATGGGTGAAGCACAGAGAGTGTAGTTTGGCCAGGCAAAAAACACTTGTAGATAACGAGCACTATGTACACTTTGAGTAGATTTGTTCCAATAGGTGAAGCAAGACATGAGCAAGATCATGTAGGAGGTGCTTAAATGCAAAATGGAGTATTAGAAGGAAGTTAGTTGGGCAAACACAAAGACAGATGTGTACATAATTGCTTAGTTTGTGCTGTGGTGAATATCCCCACTAGGAGAAAAATAAGATTAAAACATTAGAGAATTCACGAACCATTGCTGGCATGGTTTAATTCCAGATGACAACTGAGTACCACACTGCCACTCGTTCGCTCAATCTGCACCCAGTGGGATGGGGAGCAGAACTGGAAAAAAAAAACAACTGGTAGGAAGTTTAATAACTGAAGTAAAGTAAAATATAAGAACAACAGCAACAACAACAACAATTATAGTAGTAGTAGTAGTAGTAGTAGTAGTAGCAATAATAATGAAAGAGAGAGAGGGAGAGATAAAACCCAGGAGAAAAAAGTGAGGCACAATACAATTGCTCACTACTCACTGACCGATACTCAGCCTGTCCCTGGGCTGCAATCAGCTCCTCCCAGCCAACTTCCCCTCTTTATATGATGCTCTGTGGTATGAAATAGTCCTTTGGCCATCTCGAGTCAGCTGTCCTGACTGTGCTCCCCCTGCCCCCCGCTTCTTGTGCAGCTCTTCACTGGAAGAGCATGAGACACTAACAAGTCCTTGACTTAGGGGAAGCACTACCTAGCAACAACCAAAACATCAGTGAGAAACATCAAACAAAAATGAACTCTATCCCAGCCAAACCCAGGACAACAGGCTAGCATACAAACAGACTGCACCAGAATTAGTGCATTCTCACCGTAATGCCACATACCATGCAAAGTGGGAGTAAGTAGGGTTTCCTGATTCTAGACCCACTGACAAAGTGGGTCGAGGTAGTTCAGTAAAGAAAGCTAGAGCCTAGTGTACCACCCTGCAGGCTTTTATCATTGGATTTTCCATGTGCAATTTAAACCAATAAATTTATTTGACACAAGGAACATATATTCCAGAGCAAATCATCAAGGAATTATGTGGAAGCCTGTGAAGAAAAGAAAGGCTCCACACTGCTGTGAACTTGCAATTCAAGGTAAATTGAACAGCCCAATGAGACTTTAAAAACAGCACTAAGCCAAAAGGTGAAAAATTACAGAAAGGTTTGTGACACTGCATCATCTTGCCATTGAAATGACCTGTGAGCCACAGCTGCTCACAAGTTTATGTGATTTAGAGCTCTGCCTGGGAGAAAAAAAGTCTGCCTCATGTTTTAACTGAAGGATGGCTACTGACCCTATCTAAACTCATGGAAAGAGATTTATGTTGCTATAGCAACTCAGATGGGAAGGAATGCTCCATGCACGAATAAACAAACAAGAATGAATCACTACTTCGCAGAATGGCAAGGAGGATGGAAAGTAATGTTGCATATTTTCCACACAAGTTTACAGTCTGAACAATAAATGGGATGAACTAGCTCCAATTATAAACAAAGCAGGATCTTACGTATATCAAGAAAAACTCATAAATGGAAAATAGCCTAAGTACTTCCAGTTTCGATTTTAATTAAAGCAAGATAAATAAGCTAACAAAAGCAAGAATGCTATGTTATAAATGTTACTATTAAAATTTAAGGGTACATAAGGGAAGTCTGATCAGAATTATTGCCAGCAGAAAGGCTTTTAAAAGAAGCAGCATAAATTATTTATTATGTTTTGTCTGAGTGAAGTTTGCCTGTTTCTATTTTTATTATCATGTTAGGTTCAAAATCGTGAATATTTGCTTGCATAACAAGGGAAGTAGCAAGCACACTGCTCTTTGTTGATAATAGAGCTTACCTGTAGTGACAATAGAAAACTCTTTTGTACCAAAGATAATGAAAACATTAGATAGATGTTCCTACTACTTTAAAATTGTGGGAATCAAATGTGAGGGCTAAACAACAGCATCTATGTTCCATGATGACAAAATAAATTTGTGATTTTAATGAATGTCTCTGCTTTTAAGGGAATGTATTATGGAGGCTTGAAGCAGCATACAAATTTAACTTGCGTATTTTATTTCTACTTATTTGGCTACATATTGAAGTAATGCACAATTGTGATGGAACCTGGACAACCTCAGCAACTGAAATATGAGTGGAAAACACTCAAGAAAGATGGTTAAAAAAAGTGTGAAAGCTGGAAGTAAAGTACCACCCAAAATTTTAAAAAAAGAAAAAAAAAAAAAAAAAAGGAGGTAAAATATTTACTTCACAGAGTTTTGTTCTTCATGTGGTTACCTTTTTTAACCAAAGAGTCCAGCTGAGAGACAATTTTGGGTATACAAATACTACGCAGTAGCAAAACGATAATAGAGTGTATATTACTGTGAACAGAGCATTTACTCTGACTTTTCTAAGGCAGAACAGATATACTGCTTTTATTAAAGGGTCATTGCAACATTGACCCAGAAACGGATTTCATGCAACTGAGCACAACAAACCAAGAATGTTCATGGATAATATTTTAGAGGGAGTAGAAATTGTGACTGGAATTTTGAACACCATTCATGCAGAAACTTTGACTTGAGAGTTATCAAAACTGGAGCATAGTATATGCAACCTATAAATCCTATAAAATAAAAATACATATAAATAAATATTTGCATGTCATTTACCTGAGATTTAACAATGTCACATGGGAACAAAAAAGTGGATAGAAGTAGCAAAAATAATAGTTTTAGAGAAAGAAAAGCACTGGAAGTAGAAAGTGCTATTAACATTGTTAAACTAGTAAAAACAGTAGATTATTCAAGCAGTAATCATCACCACACAAGTTATGTGACAATCAGAGTGTGGGATGGCCAAAGTTTCAACTATTGAAATGGGATAGAGCTGTAATTTTAGGAGAAATGAAGGCCAAGATGCTATGCTGAAGAAGGCATAAAGATGATTTTAAAACAGCATGTACACAACCTGCATTGCTATTGCCTGAAGAGATGTATCGATCACTGCACGGAAGGTGCATTACTGATGGGGAATCAACAGATTCAGAAAGGCATGGTAAGAAACGGGGTTATAGTTAGAGTCCTGTGCCACAGGAATGCAGTCTGAAGAAGGCCCCACAATGGAAAAGGAGTATTGCTCCTACAGTAGCAGTAGCTAGTTGTGCATGGACCCAAACAGCTAACATTTCTAGGATCTAAGGTAACAGATACAGATATATGTAATTGTTTCTCTGTATTTATTTCAGTAGAAATTGTCAGAAGACTGTGCTCTCTGTAGAGCAATATGTATGCAATGTTTCTCATCCAACTAATTTTAGGTAAACATGCACAATGTTCACCTACACCAGCAAAATTGTAATATACACAACATTAGCAACCTGGCGCTAACTGGAATCTTTATAACAAAGACTTCAAGGAATCAAGAAAACGGAGCAATTAGCAAAAAAAAAAAAAAAATCATGAGTAGGCACCAAGCAGTGAAAGGACATATTACTTCAGAGAATCAACAACTATTAAGATCAGGGAAGAATGAAGAAACCTTCAATCCACTATGGTATTTTTAGAGGACAGTCAGGCACTGTTACAAGAATCATGTGGTATTTTAGCCATAAATCATTACCTGTGTATTAACTAGATGTCTTTTTGTTACAGCTTGCAGTATGTCTTGTAGTGTTTGACAGAAGACCTGAGGCTATCTGGAACTATACAACTGCAAAAGACCTACGTGGATTTTGCAAAAAAAACCATGAGGCAAGACCGGAGCAGGGTGACACTCCACCTTCTTGCTGAGGCAGTACCTAGCCCTGAACCAGCAGAGTGTGAAACTGTGGGTTCAGAATCACAGAATCACAGAATATTTCAGACTGGAAGGGACCACTGGAGGTCATTTGGTCCGCTGGCCCTCCGCTTGAACAGCGTCCCCTAGAGCCCATTACTCAATATTGCATCCAGATGGCTTCTGAACAGGTGGTTTCCCTTCCAGGGAAGGAAACTCCACAATCATTCTGGGAAACCTGCTCCAATGCTCAGTCACTCTCACAGTAAAGAAGTTCTTCCTCATATTCAGGTGGAACTTCCTGTGCATCAGTTTCCGTCTGCTGCCTTTTGTCTTCTTGCTTAGAACCACTGAGCAGAGCCTGGTCCGTCCTCTTGACACCCTCATTTCAGATACTGACAGACACTGCTAAGGTCCCTTCTCAGTTGTGTCTTCTCAAGGCTGAACAGGCACAGCTCCCTCAGCCTCTCCTTGTAAGAGAGATGCTCCTGTCCCCCAGTCATCTGGCTGGATCCATCCCAGGAGCTCCATTTCTCCCTTGTACTGATGAGCCCGGAACTGGACACAGCACTCCAGATGTGCCTCACCAGGGCTGAGTAGAGAGGCAGGATCACCCCCTGTGACCTGCTGGCAATGCTCTTCCCAATGCACCCCATTGGCTTTCTTGGCCGCAAGGGCACTGCTGGCTCATGGACAGCTTGTCCACCAGGACCCCCAGGTTCTTCTCCTCAGAGCTGCTACCCAGGTCAGTTCCCAGCCTCTACTGGTGCATGGAGTTATTCTTCCCCATGTGTAGGATCCTGCACTCCTCTTTGTTGAGTTTCAAAAGGTTCTGCTCTGCCAATACCCCAGCCTGTCAAGGCCCTTCTGAAGATCTGCACATCCCTCTGGGGTACTGGCCACTCCTCCCAGCTTTGTGTCGCCAGTGAACTGATGCTGAGGAGGCATCTACCCATCATCCAAGTAACTGATGAACATGTTAAACAATTCTGGGCCCAGTATTGAACCCTGGGGGACACCACTAGTGACAGCCCAACTGGATCCTGTGCTACTGCTCAAAATGCTCTGAGACCTGTCACTCAGCCAGTTCTCAATCCACCTCACCATCCACTCACCCAGAATGCTCTTCCTGAGCTTGCAAGGCACAGGAAATTGACAAAAAGCTTACCAAAGCGGAAGATTCCTATGAGTAAAAGTGTACTAAGCACAATATAATCAACCCAGACATAAGCACACTAAACCAGCAAGCTCAGCAACAACAAACTACCGTTTTGTAACACAGCTAATCATATGAAAAATATGGAACCACAGAGGGACAGAGACTTGGGGTATTGTTTCACAGAAGTGATACAGAAAAATTTTCAAGTAATAAAATCTGAAAAATAAGAACTAAGGATGCAAAACAAGCAGTAAAGAAGCCTGACAAAATCAGACTAGCCCTAAAAAACAAGAGAAGTTAAATTATTGGTAGCAGACAAGACCCTCTGCTTGCTTTGACTGGGAGGCAGTGTGGAACTTTAAAACATCAAGGATGGGAAAGCGAGAATGGGGAGAAAAATCACCCGCTTCAGTTCTACCCTTACTTAAGAGCTCTTAAATCTGACCGCCCCAACATCAGCAATTCAGGCCCTTGAGAACTACCACAGTAATCACCACAGCATCCCCATATTCATTGCAAAAATGGATAGATTGTTCCTGGGTGTGTAGGAAAATCTTGTCATGGTTTGAATTGCACACCTGTGAAGAAAAAGGATCTTAACTTACATTTTTATCTTCTATTACTGATCAAATGAGGCCACCAAGTGGTAATGTAAATACTTTAAGTCACAAAGGAAAAGTGTAGTAACTTTTAATAACCTAACTTTAGAACATGTAAAAAGAATAATCAAGAGAAATGAATGCAGATCAAATTTTATCTGCCATGGCATAAAGCAGTAATGGCATTTATTTCGCAAGTAATCTTACAAGCATAACTCTCAAAAGCTGTTTAAGTGTTTAAGTCATGATACCTTCAAATATTGCTTTCCTACTCATTTCAGGCAAGCAATCTTAAACCAACTTGCAACAAGTTTTAAACTCATCGATTGAAGTTTTCATCCTTCCAATCCTAAATCACAAACATGATTCATATTTCACTTTTTCTTGGCCAACTCTACTATGATAATATCATTTTGTAAAATTCAGGTTTTGTTCTTATTCTCCTTCTGTTCATGACTGTCATCCAAGTATGCTCTAAAAAGGCATATGGTGCTCTGCTTTCCTCAACTCCTTTCACTCCTTCCAGAGAATTAAGTTTCAGCAGGATGCCAAAAAAAGAAGGTGGGTGGAATTCCATCTTCTAAAATGCCCTCAAAACTTCCTTTTAAAGGCTCCTGTACAGATTTTCTAAGACATAAAGACCAGCAATATTGCCAAAGTGCAAGATCTACAAATAATCCAAAGAATTTACTCATTCTGAGAATTCACACAGGAAAGAATAATTTGCAAAAGTGCAACTGTAATTTCAAAAAATACTTATCGTTTCAGTACAAAGATATTGATAAATCAAACATTCATAGATAGACAGATATGCTGCTAAAAAAAAAAAAAAAAGAAAAGCACAACAGAGCAAAAAAAAGCCCAAATGACTTCAAACCACAAAACTTAAAAGAGCAAGCATGTATGCTTCCTACACATGCAGAACTACAGGATTGTTAGGGCTGGAAGGGACCTCTGGAGATCATCTTGTCCAAACCCCTATCAAGACAGGGTCACCTGGAGCAAGAGACATAGGAACATATCCAGGTGAGTTCTCAATGTCTCCAGAGAAGGAGACTCCTTAACAGCGCTCTGCTGCCCTCAACGTAGAGAGGGCTCCTCCTTACGTTGAGGTGAAACTTCTTGTGGTTTGGTTTTGGTGTACATACAAAGTTGGCAGCTGACTGAAATGCACAAGATGCATTCCAGACTATCAGTATACTCAAAATTACCTGAAAGTGCAATAGTGAAATATATCACATATATCAATAATTACATACTAATTTGTATTTTGCCCCTAACTGAGGGAGTCAGTTATGTGATAGCTTGATATCAACTTCATTTTCTCCTGCTATAAATGACCATACAGTGCCAACTTGTAGATTAATCCTGGCCAGCAGCTAAGGCCCCCACAGCCACTTATTCACTTTTGCGCAGTGGGATGGGAGAGAGAATTTTAACGGCAAAAGCAGGGAAAACTGTCGGCTGAGATAAAGACAGTTTAGCAAGTGATGCAAAATAGCACATGCAAGCAAAGCAAAATAAGGAATACATTCACTACTACCCATCAACAGGCAGATCTTTAGCCATTTTCAGGAAAGCGAGGAACAGCTACTTGGGAAGACAAATGCTGTAACTCCAAGGTCCCTGCTTATTTCTTCTGAGTTTTTGCCACCAGACACAATGCCATATGATATGGAATAACTCTTTTATCAGTTGGGATCAGTTGTCCTGGATGTGGTTCCTAGGCCTCTTGTGCATCCCCAGTGCTTAAATATCTTTGCACCAAGAATTTTTCCCAATGTTTATCCCTTGTTGCAGCTTATGAAAATTGCCCCTTGTCCATTTGCTCTGCACTCCTCAGAAAAGCCTCTTCCTCTATCCTCCCAGTAGCTAGTTGAAGGCAGTAAGATTTTCCCCTAGTCTATTTTCTTACAGAGAGGCATTAAAAATTCAAGAGTTACTATAGTAAGTTTCCTGATAAACTTATCGAGCTTTCCAAGGCAGTTGATGATATTCAAATTATTATTCTTTATTCTTTTGAAGTATTTTCAAACCTTTTTACATTTTTTGCTTTGATAAGACAGTAGTGGAAGATAAATTATATTTGAATGAAACAATTTTTAACAAAATCCATTTACTTGAGGACTAAAACCTATTAATATTGAAATCTAAAGCTTGGTCCAACAGATAAGCATGATTTAATATTAAATCTCGTTCAATTACAAAAATAAAAAGCTGCAGTTTCTGGGAAAAAGGTAGAGGAGAAGAACAGATAAGATACTTTTGCTTTTGTTATATGTAGGAAAGTCCTCCTGTTTGTTGGGCTTTTTCCTTCTGGGTTTTTCTGTGAAGTATTAGTAAGTATCCAGTATGTTTATCATCAGTTCAAGAACAACAGACCTTGCAGCTGAAACTGCTCGTCTGCACAGATTAAATCTACTTCAGCCTTAGCTTGAACTCAATCAAAAGTGTACTCAATCTGCACAAATCTCTTAACAGAAGTTACAGACACAATGGGCCCAAAAAAAGCCTCTGAGAAGCAGAAAGAAACCTGAAGACAGGCTCTTAATTTCTGAGGGGCAACAAGTAACACATGCAACATTTTCCTTTGGTAGCCTGAAAGAAAGAATGTAAAGAACTTTTTTGTTTCAATCTTGTACTAATAGAGCCATTTAATAATAAAAAAAGGTGTTATTCTTGATTCCAATGCAGAAAGGGTATCCTCCTTCAGCTTTACCTGCGCCCCCACTTCTATATGATGCTTCTGGAGCAGGGAGGAAGAGAGGCAGGAAACAGAATGATGAACTACCTTACAGTGAATTTGGTAATATGCTTGGGAAAAAATCCACCCAAGCAAAGAAGAAGCTTTACTTTAGAGAAGATAGAACTGCTTACTTACCATTTGATATCAAGTTCCTATGTCAACATAATTCCTCTTTATGTAACACAATGGCACTGGACACAGTTCTTATTTGACAGGAGCTGTCAGCAATAGCTTCATATCTACAAGTGATATTCTCCAAAGAAGTCATAGTTCAGTAGAGATTTGGATGTCAGTAAACAGAAATTTTTACATTTCATTAATAGGAATTGGATAATAGGTTGGAATTAACCAGACACATTTAGGAATATTATATGCATAACTCAGTAGAACAAATAGCTGTGCCCAAATTTATTTCACCATTCATCCTTCTGGCAAACAAATTAAGTGTTTTTCTTAGGCTGAAAGGGAACTTCCTCCCAAAAAGGAAGCAAATCAAACTAATCCATACAGCTTAATATCTCCCCAGCTATCCAGCCAAATCTACTTCACAGCCACAAACTAGTTTACTGCTAGGTTTTCTTCTGAAGTGTTATATCTTCCTGTCTTCCAGTGACTTGAACTTCATGCAATTCTGTGTCTTGATGCCAAGGCAAAACCCTATACCCAGAGCTATTAAAAAGATGCCTTAGTTCAGAGCCAAGAAAGGTGTACTTTGCTGGTAAAGTGCATTCCCACTTCATTCCCATATTCCCACAAATATGGCCTCTAAAGTTTACATATCCTACAGGGCATTGTGTAGCATTGGAACAGGCTGCTCAGGGAGGTGATGGAGTCATCTCCTATGGGAGTTCAAGAAGCAACTGGATGTGGTACTTAGTGACATCTAGTTGACATGGTGTTCAAAGGTCGGACTCAACGATCTCCAACCTTGATGATTCTGTGATTCTATGGTTCTAATTAGCGACTGACAGCATTCCAAACTTTACAAGCTACAACCAGGAAGTTCGCACGCTTTAGACGGCAACTCCCTAAGAAAGGGAAGAACTGACAACAATTAAAGGAAGATCACAATTTTACAGATGCTTGGATGTTGTAATCGCCTGGCTTTCCCTGGCTGTCCTTGACTGCAGCACCAGCCTGATTGCTCGGCGGCTTGCTGCGCCTCTCCGAGCCTGGCGTGGCTGACTCACGCAGAGGCAGGGCTGCCCACAGCGAGGGTCAAAGGAGGTGCTGTTGAAATGAGGCGAGAGAGACAAGGGGCTGCGGGAGAGGGTCTCCCCCGTGGTCCCCTTTATTGGGGGCAGGGCGAGGGGATCTGGCAGGGAGAGTTGTGGAGGCCGAACACCAGAGAAGTGTCCCCGTGCAGCCGATTTTAAGGCGGGGTTACAACCAATGGGGTAAAGGGAAAGGGGAAGGTACAAGGGACAGGGGTCCAATAAAAACATATGAGAGAGGGGTACAATAACTCATAACCAATAATGCTTCGATCATAACAGAACTTTCGGGAAGAGGGGGTTGGTCCAAGCCTCTGGGCACACCTCTCTTCCAGCACAGGGGGTGGATCTTACACCCTGGTTTCATCCACCGAGTCCTCCCCTAACGGGGAGCCTCCTTCGGAGGAGGTGGAGCTGGAACGTGAGGCAGCTGCAACCGGGGCTGGACCTCCCACACTTGGAGGGCTGTAGGGCTCCCTGGCGTTCTGACCGAAGGCCATCCCCGCCGCACTCCCGCCGCCGCCTCAGGGGCTGCTCCCCTCACCCGCTCCCGCCGGCGGCGCGCGCTCCTCGGGAGCGCCTCGCGCCACTCAGGAGGGCCGCCAGGCGGCGCCGGCGCCGCGCCCCTCCTGCCCGCTGATTGGCTGGCGGGGCGGGCGCTCTGCGGCGGTGTGGCCGCCCGGCTGCCGGGAGCGGGGGGGCCGAGCCGCCCCCGCCGCGGGGACCCCGCGCATCCCCGCCTGACCCGCCGCTGCCTCGGGCGCTCCGGGACCGGGCAGCGGGAGGAGGAGCGGGGAGAACACGGGGGCATCCTCATCCTCCTCCTCCTCCGCGTGTGGCGGCGGCAGGCGCAGCATCCTGGAGAGCGGGAGGCCGGGAACAAAGGCTCCGCGCCAGCCCCGGCGGCTCCACCTGCCCTGCCCAGCGGAGATGGCGTCCCTCGGCTTAGGGGGGCTCAACGTCTCCGCCCGCAGGAAGAGCGTCCCGTCCCGCAACGCCGCGGTGGAGCGGCGGAACTTGATCACGGTGTGCAGGTGAGCCCCGGGCCGGGGCCCTGCCCCGCCCGAGGGGCCCGTCCCCCCCTCGCTCCCGCCGCAGCCCGCGGGGCCCGTCCCGCCCCCGCTCCGCACAGGTGGGCCGGGGGCAGCAGCGCGGGTGGCGGCTCGGCCGCAGCCCTGTCCGGGGGAGGGAGGCCGGAGGTGCCGGCTCTCGCGGGGGTAGGGAAGCCTCCTCCATCCATCCTGACTCAGCTCATGCGGGAGCGCTCGCGGGAGGGTGTCCGGGCGAGGGGCAGGGGCTCACCGGGCAGTGCCGCTGCCTCGGGGTGCAGAATAGTCTTTTTTGTTTGGAAGCGGGGGGCTGAGAGGTTTGTTTTCGGCACCATGCCTGCGTTCTCGGGCCAAAGGGGATGCGGGAGCAAGGCAGGGCAGGATGAGCCCTCGGCAGCGCTGGACTCGGGGTGCACAGCTGGTGTAGCTGCCCTCAGTTGACGCGGGCCGGCCGCGGGCGACGGTCAGAGTTAATGGGATGAGGTTTAGAGTTAATGGGATGTATCCGACGGGTTCGAGCCGCCGTGGAAGCGGCTGACCGTGTGCTCCTGCGAGCGCGCCGGTGCCGCAGGAGCATCCCGAGGCGGCTGCGCTCCGAGATATTTTTATCTACGAAATCTAGATCAGGAGATCTGCAGCACAGGCTAGAGGTACAGTATTCAAATTTTATTTATTTTTTTTTTTTAGCATCTTAGTGCTGAGCTTATGCAAGCTTGGTAATACTTCCTATGACGTTCCGTTTAAGCGTTTCCATTGCTGTCACTGTGGAATTCATGCAGCATTTCCAGGTGTGCAGCACTGACTGTAACGTCATGGCAAACTTTTAAATACGTGGATATGCTGGTAGCAATGGCTTCATTCGATCGTTTATTTCAATTGCTTGATTTTGAAGTTATTAAAGTAATTTGAGTATTATCTGGGAATGGACTTCAACGGATTCATGAGGGTTATGATTTAGTTTTAGTTCTTGCAAACGTTGCTGAAGTGCCAGGACAACTATTAGATAATTCTGTACCTCATCACTTAATGCTGCAGCAGTATTTTTAAAAACCCATAGGACCTCATATTTTCCCTCTTTTTTTTCTTTTATTGTATATTGTTAGCAGGTTTTACAAAGTGTGACTGTATCATTCATCTCATTAAAGGAATTTGTTTCAATGTTCCTTCAAGTCATAGTATGTGTGTTTGAGTAGCATCAGTACTATTCTGTTTTCCCAGACTTGTATGCTTATCTCTGCACTTACCTGTAAAAAGATAGGCAACAAAACAATCAAAAAAAGGTTTCTATCAAACGTGCCAAAGCAGATCAAATAAAAGAAATAGAAGTTTTTGGTTTCACTGTTGTTACAGAGATGCAGATATTGCCAGTCTGTGTGCTCAGGAAAACACCAGTTGTATCAAGTAATGACGCAATTGTAAAGGATATAAACAGTTCTTTTAAAAGGAATTTATTGTATTCTACGGAACTTATTGTTTTTTTCTGCCTCCCACTTGAGAGGAGCACTTCTAGGCTCTGTGCAGTTACACTGTTTTTTGGTTATTTGATGTCCTTTTCCTGAAGTTGAAATGATGGTGTAATGTATTTAAAAATGCTTAGAAATCTGAGGGAATTCAGTTAAACGTATATGAAACAAAGAGCTACTCCAGAAACTGCTTGAGATTGTTTTACCGAAAATAATAAAATTACACCAATTTAATTTTGTTTTATCTTCACAAAACCTGAAGTTCTGGTTGGTGAATACACATTGAAATTTTTAAAGGATGTTGAGGAAAAAGGTTTTGCATTATTATGATGCTTGTACATTTATTTATATTTTTATTTTGCCAGTGTAAGGGAAAATCTTTAAAGTATTTCTGTACTTTAGTGTAGTTACTATGCATTTTCTATTATAGAAAAGTGTTACTTGCTAGGAATAGCCAAGTTAGTATTGAAAAGAGTAAGACAGTAGTCCTTTCCAATAAAAATTGTATGCGAATATGAAATATTTCTGGTAAAAAATAGCTCCAATCAATTGATTCAATCGAATTTGAATGGTATGGCCTGCTCTGTGGTGAAGGGGAAAGATCACAAGGAAGATACTCTTCTGAGTTACCATCTGTTAACAGCCTCTGATAATTTAATGAATTATTTTTGTCAAAGTGTCAATTTAGCATATTTTTACTCAATAATTAGACCAGACTTTAGGGTTTTCATCTCTTCTTAGAGTGAAGATACCTAGCTCCTGCAGATGTGGATAGTTTCTTATGTTTACAGTTTTGGAAGGAACAGTTTGTTCCCACTGAAATGTTGAATGTCACACTAGCCATGGAAGGTGACATAGATAATGAAGTTCCATAAACCAATTGCACATGAAAATACATGGTTGTGTTTTTGCAACTGCTCAGCCATTATTTAAATTGGAATAATTCTTAGGATTTTTTTTGTTTGAGTAAGTAATGCATGTTCTAAGCTTTGCCTCTCTCCCTACCTGTTTTCCCTTAAGTTTGATCCCTTTCATTTTCCAGTAAGTGGCACTGAAATTTTGTGCTAGTTATAGATTGTTCAACTTGTTTTAATCTAGTCTTTGATAGGATTCATAGATCAAAGATCCATATAGATACAGAACAGCCAAGACAGGCCTTGGAAGTGATGTTTGTAGCTTAAATGCATAATGTTAACACAGAATTGAAATACATTGAAATACATATCAGGAAATGAATTTTTAAAACAGTGGTTTTGCTAATATGCATAAGACCTGTTGCAGTTACATTGACCCTTAGCTGAGTTGTCTGGTTTCATGTCCAAGACATGTTAAGCATAAGGGATATCACTTTATAGTCTTAGGGATTATTCTATAGTAATAGTTTGTATTCTTTAAAATAGCATTTTAATGACATTTTCCAAATTGCAACCTAAATAAACTTGACAAAATCCTTTCATGTATTTGAAAACTTAAAAGGAGGTGTAGAATCTTACAATGAAAAGGGACAGATTCATACAGCAGTCTGATTTCCTGCTTTTTTGCTTTTTGGTTAGAGGCTTGTTGCTGTTTTAGAAATAAGCCTGTAGATGTGGGACGTATCCACAAAAGGTTTGGCTTTGGTTGGGAGTTATTCAAGAAACTTGGAAGACCTTCTTATGCATCTTGCAAAACAGTGGAAGAACCCACCCCAAAAAGTTTTGAGTCTTTCTTATTCAAGAATGTCTCCATCTTACATAATTCAGAAGGTCTTTTTAAGGTTGAAAAAGGTTTCTGCTCTATTTTTTGGCTCAAGTGAGAGTAATTTGTGACAGAGAAGAATGTGTAAGAATCCAAAAGCATCAGAGTTCATGAAGGTCATTCAGAAACACTGATATTGGAATCTCTCCACTGGCAGTTACTGTATTGAAAAGAACAAACCCAACAGAAGTTGGGGAGTAAAAGTTGTTGCAGTAACACAATGGGAAATGATTGGATGAAAGACATTTTTTAAAAGAGTCTTGAAGCAACAGGTGCTACATTACTCATTTGCTCTTATAGTCCACTAGAGAGTTAACCTCTGGTGTGTAGGTAGACTGTTGCTCTGGAATGCAGTGCTGCTGTGGCAGCCCAGTGGATGAAAGGTGGAGTGAGGTGGTGCTTGGACTCTTTCCCCTGGTAGCAAGTGACAGGATGAGAGGAAAAAGGCTCAAGTTGCACCAGGGAGGTTTAGACTGGATATTTAGAAAAATGTCTTCATGGAAAGGGTGGTCAGGCACTGGAACAGAACGCCCAGGGAAGTGGTGAAAAGACCATCCATGGAAGCATTCCAACAAAACGTGGATGTGGCACTTGGGGCCATAGTATAGCAGTGGACTTGGCACCATTGGGTTAATGGTTGGTTAACGGTTGGGCTCCATGGTCTTAAGGGTCTTTCCCAATCGTAGAGATTCTGTGAAGTTGGGAGCAATAAAGGGAACCAAGGAAACAGTTCCAGCTCTGCCTGTTTGGACATTTTTTCTTCATAGCTTTTGTGTACTTTATACTTGACCTTTTGTTTCTTGGCTCTCAGTCGCCATGTGGCTCCACGTAACTGTGCAAGAGCATGGACTTTCTGTTGTGGGGGGCATACACTGGAAACAGCACATGAGACTTCATTCATGACTGAGGAGAATAGCTTACCTAATGCTTACCTCTTTTCAAAGGCATAACTTCTATATACCTTAAATCCTTTTTCCAGTCTGCATGATAAACATGGCACAGTGTGAATATCTAACATGCAAAATGTGCTTATGACTTTTAACTTGCACTTAAATATATGTTTACTCCTTGTAGTATTTGGAGAAAAAAAGACAACGCACAAGTATTTGCCTAAGAGGTTTTTTTAAAAAATCTCAAAAATATATTTCTAATGAATCAAATTTTGCTTGGTAGCACTGTTATCTTCCTGGCCTATGGAAATAAAGTGTACATACTTGCATTCCATATAAGTTCTTCTAAAAGCCATTTAACCAAACTTAACCATAAAGGTTTAGGTTTTTTGTGAAAGGGTAGAGAGATGAAAATTAACATTACTGTGGAGTATGTGGTGAAAGTAATACAAGCACTTAAAAAGAATATCTTTATTGATAATGAGTTCTTAGACTATCTTTTATAATCAGACCCTAGATCTATAAAAAAATTGTTGTTTCCTTAAAAACTGGAATTTTTTTCCTTCAGTTGAATTGCAGAATGCTTAAAAAATAAAATAAATTGCTTATCTCTGATTTTTAGAAGGGTATGTGAAATTGCTCCTAAGTGTTTCTTCTTGAATATGTCTTCATTTTTGAATAGGTGTCCCATACAATATTAATTAGTGAAGTATGACATTGAATACAGGAAAAATAGGCATAGCTCTGTATTGTATTCTGTTTTGCAGTTTATGAATGATCCTATCTCTGAGTTTTAAGATTATATTCCTGTATACAGGGCAGTACATCACACTTGTGTATGTGTCTGTGAGTGAGTGATGTGTTGCACCTTCTCTTTTTCAGACCTGTGTGGTGTGGGAGGAGTCCTTCTGTTACAGTTAATATTGGCTTAGTCATGGCATTGCTATAGGCATTTGTTTTTCAAAATGAAGAAGTTCTTTTTTATCAGAAATTTCATAGCTCTGGTACAGCTTTGAGGAAGCAATAAGTTCTGTCATTAGAGGAGTCAGTAGCAGTTAACTGGTGGGCATGCATGTCTCTCACTTACTCAAAATTGGTTAAAAATGTGGAGGAGTTCAAAACTGAATCATAATTTGGCACTGCAGGAGGAGCTTCCTCCCCCACCCTAATTCACTCCTAATTCCTGTCCTGCCAAAAACACTACAACAATAGAAGCCTACAGGAAAGGTAAAATAGGGAGTCTTTATTCAGAAGTTTACTGAGTAAAACGTAATTGAGTGGAAACTCCTGAGCTGTGTGTCAGTTCAGTTTGAGCATATTAGTTTTGTGCATCAGAAGGCTGTGCTGACTCCACTAAGGAGGCAGTTATTTCTGTAGTACAGAGCATTTGAAATAGTACAGGTGTAAGGAGTTTCATTCCTGCCCATGCCTATATGCTGTGCTGCTTCTGCAGCTGTGCCATACAACTGCTTGTGTTGAGGTGCTGTGAAGGGTAGTTCTTATGAATGTTTCCGTATTTAAGAGTCATTTCACCTCTCCTTTCCAGTACTGAAGATCTAGAGCAGTTCAAAGGGAGCCCCCTAAAAGGTAGAACTGGCAAAACTGAGGGAGCCAGTGTGCTCAGGTACAGGATCTGGGATGAGCAGGCAGAGTGAGAACATTTTGAATTGCTTCTGTTGAGGTTTGGGTGTTGTGAAAACTGTCTCCTCAGGCTCTAGTATAGCTTTGTTACTGCAAACAAGATTGTTGCAAAAAAACATTGTAAATGTTTCAAATTTATTACTTTTAAATTTGAGAACATACAGAATTTGTCTTGAAACTGAAAACTGAAGAACAAGTTGCAGAAAGGAATATAAAAATGGATTATGATTAAAATTATAAAGGCAGAAGAAAAGTATTTTTTTGTGATGTTTGTTGAGGTTTAAAGTATCTGAATAAAATTGTACAAATATAGGTGTAACAAAACACAGCACACTGGCCAGTTGACTAATTACATATTGTCTTCTTGTTACAGTGACTTGATTCAGCCTTTCCAAGTTTAATTGTCAGAGCATTTAAATTGAAAGCTTGTCTAGCATAATAATGAAGTAATATAGTGCTGAATAAGGATTACCCCCATTCACAGGGAAATCAGGCTAAGTGAATGCAGAGTTAACAATGCATAAAAATTCATTGTTTTATTATATGTCTGGATTATGTTTGCATTAGGATGAAATTAGAGTGTTCTCATAATAGGATAAAGTTTATACTTCAGATTCTTGGATGTGGATTTTGGGAATAAAAAGAGCACTGACAGAATGTTGAGCAAAAATGATTATGTTTAGGATTACAAAGAGAAGCTGTTGTTGGAGGCTTTTGAGTGCTTGTTTTTCTTCAACTTCATTAAAAGTGCTCAGAGAAGAGAAAAATAATTATCTCATTTTTATGTGGAAAGAGTGGGGATTTTTGGTTTTTTTCCCTTTTTTAAGGCTTTATGCTTAAGACCAGCAATGGTGATTGAACTTCCAGACTATGTACAAATGTTTTGTGTGTTCTTGATGCTCTGACTGAACTTGAAATCATCAAAGCGGTTTCTGGTTCCTTGCTCTTTTGGTTTATAAAAACTACTGCCCTGCTATAGAGGACCACTAATTATCCATATAATTTATTGTTGTCTTGTACTTTTGCTTTAGGTTTTCAGTCAAGACACTGATTGACCGTTCATGTTTTGAAACTATCGATGATACTTCCCCTGAATTTAATAATTTTGCAGCCATTCTGGAACAGATTCTAAGTCATCGACTGAAAGGTATGTTAATTAACTTCCTTACTGTTGATGATTTTGCCATGAGAATTTTTTTTATACAAAACCAATGTACATCCATACAAACTCCTTGATGCTGAATGAAAGCATTGCCTTTCTTTGTGTGTCTGTCCTATTGCTGTTACCTTCCTGATTTTTTTGCATTACTATGGAAAAGTGGAAGCAACTGTTTTTGTGAAACATGTTTCCAATGATCTTGTTGGAAGCCTTCTGGGCTGGTAATTAAGCAAGTGGATGTTGCCATGGTGCTGAGCTCTGTCTGCTTTTCTCCTTTATGATAAGGCCTCTAAGAGTCTGAAAGACACTTGTGTTATCTGCTTTAATAGAAGCTACAGAGAGCATATATGTGGTGCTTCTCCCTTTTCTTTCTCCCTTCCTTGCTTTTGTTGCCTTTTTTTCCAAATACTGTGTTTAGGTCCTTTCATTCTATTGCCCCACCCTTTAGTGAAGCTGGTTTTTGCTACTGGAATGTCCTGGATTAAATTGCTTTTGAGAAAGGTCAGTTGTTGATTTTCTTCTTGTATCAAGTCAGATATTCTAATTCAAGATAATGTCTTTTCCATTGTTCCATTCCATGAATTGCCTTTTCCAATTGTTCTAGAGGAAGCTGTGTTGCTCAAGGAACACAATGTGCCTTAGCAGTAGCAGTCACTAGAAGAGGACTTTGGAAGCATCTTCTCATTTCTCAGTTCTGTGTACAGTTTCTGAAATAATTTGAGGATTATGAAGAACATCATAATCATCTAAATATAGATGTGCAATATGACAATCTACTCTTTTTCATACTTTTTAATATTCATAACTAAGCTTTGTGAACAACGTTGTGTGTAGGCTGACATTTGAGTAGCACGATTACTACCTGCTGTGATTCTGTCAGAGGAGAAAAAAAAAAGTCACACAGTGGGGTAGAAACATTGAATTTGTCACATTGTGATAAAGATTTTTGGAGTGATTATGGGTACTTAGCAGCTTGACTCTGCAGGGAAATTGCTCTCTTTTCTCTTTCTCCCCCAGCTTCAGTGATGTTTGAACAAAAATCATTACAAATTTTGTTTTCTTCCCTCAACATTCTTTTGCTTCAGTCTTTTATTCAGGACAGGCAGTACAGAGAAGAAGCCTTGACAGGTTGACATATGGAATTTGCAAGTAAAAAATTACTTCAAGTAAGAAATAGAGAGATTCAAGTAGCTAAATTGTTGTTTCAGTCTTCCCCTTGTAATTGCTAGTATGGTTTTCTAAGTTTGCAGAGTTAAACTGTGGATTGTGTTGCAAGCAGGAAATATTTTGGTAATAAGCTCGTTGACTGTGTGTAATTCTTTCAAATTTTTAAATTTAAACCAGAAATTGAGATAAGAAATAGACCATTACACTTCAGATTTTAAGTGTGTATATATTTACAACTCAGAGCTTGAAAGAAATTCTATTTTATTGATGGAATTGTCTAATATATTCTGAACGCATACTTTGTGTCAGTAGGGACACACTAACAGCAGACTGGTGATTGCAATGGGTTATATAAAGTGTTTTGAAACTGGTAGAACATATTTGATCTGTTTGTCTATGGTAAGGTAAATAGCTTTGTTGTATCAAAGTTGTCAGGATAATCCTATGGCAGTGTAGTTAAACAGATGATCCAGATCTGAGAGTTTAAGTATATAGAATTTTACTTTAAGGCCATGACAAACAACAGTCCTTAATCTTTCCCTTCCTTTGGAAGTACTGGGTAGGGAAGGAATAATTTTTAAAAAGTACTTACTTTGTGTTATAAGGTACCATTGAAATTAAGAATTCTGAAATAGTAGTACTCCAAGCCTCATCTTCCTAGATGTTTTGGTAAAAATTCTCCTTGTAGCAACACAGGCACCATGTAAAATGGATTTTTGATAAGTCCCTGATCTGATGTAACCAGCTCCCAGTAGTAAAAGGGTTGTGAAATAGCATTTTTAATTTAACCACCATGAGTGGTTTTGTTGATTTGTTTTTTTACATTTACTCTCATTGAAGAATTAAGTTTGGAAAGTTTCTTAGAATGTGATCCAGTCCAGCCTCATCCAGTTGTAATGAAAGTCTCCATGACATTTCTTAAACTCAGTGCAGTTTGCAGTAGATTTTTATACCCCCCTAGTGCACAGCTTTCACTTTGTGCTTACCATTCCTGGCTGTGGTCTTCACGGGGTCCTGTAGTGAGCCAGATCAAGAAGTCAAACAGGCAGAAAGCTGATGACTTGCTCCATGAATGCCTTTTTTTAGCCTAGCTGCTCATTTTCTTAAGAATATTTTAGATGAGGGTGTTTGCTTAGTAATAAAATGAGATTGTCAGAAGCAAACCAGCTCACACAACAGATCAGTGAATGGTGCTTGAATATCATGTGCTGTTCACGTGATACAGAAGACTTGGCACATATGGCACCAATATAGTTCCAAAAAAGATAACATAATATGCTATGGCACTACCTTACAGTTGCATGTACACTGATGCCAATAAGTAGCAGTCAGGAATAGGCCACTGTTGACAATAGAAGCAATCTGAATTGCCCTAAGGAAGAGAGAGTTTGAGCAAGCTGTATTAACTGTCTTTTCAGGGATTGCAAGCCATCCACTGCCTTCTGCTCTAGAAAGTGGAGAGCTATTTCCCTGTACTATGTAATGCTACATGTGCAGTATAGCTGGTACTTCCTACAAGTGCTGGATTTATTGAGAATGTGGAATAGACCAAAGATTGTAATGAGGAGGCTATAAAGCCTGTGTTCTTGTCAGTAAACTGTGTGGCATCCCTGCTGACAAGATATGGTACTACTGGACAGGGCAGTTGAAGATCTTAAAAAGGTAGGAGAGAAGAAGTAACAGAAAAAAAGATGAGTAATTAAGTACTCTTCTGTTACTTCTTAGGAATAAGAATTCGCATGGTTTTATAATACAGCAGAGATTAAGTGTTATTCTGGGGCGATACAGAGACAATGTATTTGAAGGTCTCTGGACCAAGTAAGACCTATAGTCCTGAAAGGGATTTTACAAATTTGTGTACAAATGTATATGTGTTTGATAATCTTTAAGGCAAGGTGAATTATTTCAGGAGCCATTTTTTCTCAAGTAGTTGTTTGGAATTTTTTCCATTCTTGACCATTTTGTATTGTGGAGATGAAGCTGTATCTTGTAGTCATCTGTGTAGTTTCTTGTTTTCATTTCTGGCCACAGATTTTTCAGCTATATTTCCTGTAAGTGTCATTTTTATCAGATCAGCTAAGTACATATAGTTAGTTCAGAAAAGGTAGGGACATGAAAAGCATTCAGCAACAGGATTTGGGATTTAATCTCAGGTATATCCAAGCTGATTTAAAACCTGAAGTAATTTCGAAGTGATGTGTATTTTGTCTTTACTATATCACTAGGCTATATTATTTTCTGCCTTTTCCTATTGCCTTAAATTAGTGTTAAGTGAGGTAGTACTGAAAAATATGAGTAACTATTGTAGATTTCTATGGCAGTCATCTCATACCTATCTCTGAAAACTAGTCTCCTGGATGTATTTGCTGACTTACGATGTTTTCAGTGTAATACCCTTTACAACAAAAATTTTTAATATCCAAACTGCTAGCCAGTGTGCATGTTTAGAAATACCGTTGGTGTATCAATGTATCTAGTGCATCTTGTTTGTGACTTGTGTAATTTTTGCATATCATGGTTACAGTGAGCATACTTGTCATCTGCACACTTGCATTTACCACCATGATGACACCAAACAGTATGCTATACTGTGCTATTTTGATGTTTTCACAACTTCGTGTGCCTATTTTCCTGTATGTTTAGGAGGTATTATAAACATGCCAAAAGCTTCTGCTAGCGTTGTCCATGAAAGTTGCTTGTCTTTATCTAACCTATATTACTCCTAAATTTTTGTTCTTTGAATCAGTAGAATGCAGCTTTTAACGCTCTTCATTCTGAGAGAAACAAGTCTCACCAGGTAATAGTGATCTAATGAAAGTGAAAAAGCTAGGTTAAGGATATAAGAACTAAAGGCACTATCATGAAATAGACAAACTAAACATATAGCTGGGGTAGCCCGTTATTTGGTGCAATAATGCTATTAGGAGAATAGCTTTCATTACTAGATTTAATATCTATACATGCATAGTGACCCATTACTCTTTTTGACTAAGAAGCGTGTGTAATTTGTGATTTAGTTAATTCTACTTTCTTGTGTATGGAGAAAAACCATAAATTAATATATAATTGTCTTGGAGGACTGCATTTATGGACTGTTGTAAATATTTAATGACCCATTCTGTAGGCCCAAAATAAGAGTAGGTATCCCAGAAATTCCTCAAAGGACTATCATGCCACTTTATTGCAACAAGTTGTATTAAAACATACTTTTTACAGGATAGAAAAATTTCCTGCAGACTAAATAATATAGAGAAATCTGAAGAAAATCTGCCTGTACCTTAGAGCATCCTAGCCATGACTTCTTTGCAGCTGTGGAACTTTGTAAATTAAATGGGACCATGATTGAGTAGGGGTCAAACTGTTTAATCTTATTTGTGAAGAATTTCTTGGGCATGAAAAAGATCTGTGATAACTGTGGATGTTTGTATCTAGTTGTCAGAACAGAAATGGGGGGATACAAGTAGGTGTGCAGCAGTATTCAAAAGTGTGGTGAAAGTAAAAAAAAAATCGTGATATTGTTTCTATTAGCTTTGTGTTTATGTAGACAAGAGTGGAATTAATTTGAACAGTGTTTAGTATTACACATGCAGCTTCCTTGCTTACCTAACAATTTTGATTGGCTGACAAAACCTGCATAATTTCTGTTGGAATAGCTGTCAGCTTCTGTATCTTCTGATGACATATGAATTTCATGGCAAAGACCACATGCTGTTTGTCCTTTGTACCTCCTGAAAAACTTCCTCTTTCCTTAGAAGTACTTTGACAGAATGTAAATTCTGTACTAAAATTAGCTTTCAATTTTATTAAGACCTTTAAAAATTTAATTTTGAAATCATAAAACAGCCCAGGTTGGAAGGGTCCTTGAGTGATCATCTGGCCCAATCATTTGTGGGAAAGGGAGTCTAGATGAGAATATCTGGCACCCTGTACAATCACATCTTGAAAACTTCCAGTGATGGAGACTCTAGCACATCACTGGAGATGTTGTTCCAGTGAATTTTGGTTCTTGTAAAAAATTTCTTTCTTGGGTTGAAACCTCTCCCAGTGCAACTTGTACTTGTTGCCTTTTGTCTTCTGTGTGCCTGCTTGTAAAGGAGCCCTCTTTACGTATTGAAATACTGTGATGAGTTCCCCCATTGAGCCTTCTCTTCCCCACAGACGAAAAACCTAATGCCTTCAGTCTTTCCCCATGGGACAGGTTCAACAGCCCTTAAAACATCTTTGTGAGCCTCCTTTGGATGCTCTCCAATCTGTTCCTGGCCTTGAATTGTAGAGACCAGAACTGGACACAGTGCCGCAGGCACAGCCTGACAAGTACTGAGCAGTGGGAGCTATTTCATTCCTTGTTCTTGAGAGTTCTCATGGCTGTGTGCATTGAGTGCTTTGAGGGCCAAATAGAATTTCATACACTGAAAGCTTTTAAAATTTTAGTAAACGTACAGTTTAATATCTTATTTAGTGTTTCTTGAAATACATTCTCACTATTCTCTGTCAGTCTTTTCCAGCATTTTTCTGTGTATAGATAGGTTGAGAAACTTTTACTTCAGGTTATATTAATTATGAGAGTGTGGGCAAGGTTTAAAGGTGTGGGGACAGAATAGTGAAATACAGGAGTCCTTGGTTCACAAAAGGTGCTGAGCTGGCTGTGAGTTTCACATGAAGAAAATTCCTACTGAAGTCAGAAACCTGTGGTACACTCTCACAGAGCTGGAGTGAGATGGGAGCCCAATGTTATGGCAGAGTATGTTGCAGTATGGCCAGCTGGCTTTGTTGATTAGTGTAAGCCAGATAAGTGCTGTGTGCTGGTATGTATTTCTCTTGTAAAGGGTTTGGTTTTTTTTTGAATGACTGTCTTTTTTAGCTGTTCATTTGTAAAAGGAATTGCTTTGCATTAGCAACTTCAGAAAACTGAAGTGAAACTGTTTTTTGCTGAATATATTCTGCCCTTAAGATAGTTTGAAAAAAGCCACAGAAGTTAATATATCATATGCTTGCCTTTATTAGCTGGATCTGGAATTGGTGATACAAAGTCATCTTCACACTCTTAACTGCATTTAATTTTGCAGGTACAATCCCTTGGGCAGAAATATTTTTGATTTGGTGCAGAATATGAAAAATATCCATAGCTTTTTGTGTTGTTAAAATGCTGTTGAATTTTTGTTGCTGTCCACTACACTTGGCACTTCAACAAAAATAGTAAATTTTTAAAAGCACTTATGTTGTGGAAATTCTTTTAATACTTAGAGCTGAGAAGATGTAAAACTACTGTAACTGAAACACCTTGAAAATTTTTTTTTTTCCCTTTGGCATATTGAGTAGTATATATGAATTCATACTGCTTGTGTATTTTGTGGTTTTTTAAGCATTTTATCATGCTTTGAATTTAATAAATATATCTGTGGTGAAGTAAGCAGATACTTCTGCTTAAAGACCATAAAGTCAAGTTACATGGACCCTCTAGGGGAAGAAGAACCTGCCACTTGAATTTCTTCAGATCATAGAGAACAGATTTTTGACGCTACTTTAGCTATGCTTAGAGCTAAGTCTAGTCATGTCAGATAAAATTTCATATTTTTTTTTATTACTTTGCAGTATCACTCTAATATATTCTTTCTTGAAATCTTGGCTTTCCACAGAAGAAGTTAGAAGTCTTTCCGATACATTAGTAAAGCTTCAGAAATGCAACTCAAGACTTGAAATAAGATAAAATTAGCTTGAAAATAAGATCTCATTTTATATGGAGGCAAGGTTTTGCACGTAGCAATGCTGGCAGTCACCAGAGGGTAATGTTCACCTTACTTGTTCCGTACCTGTTTGCAGGTATGTCCAAAGTGAGAACAGTGTGCTGTTCACTCTGAAAAACAGGGCTGAACTGTTGTGCCTCTAATGAAATTTATTTTGTGTGGAGATGTTGCAAGTGCTGTGTAGTTCTGCCTTTAATATTCTAAGTGTAATACGTTGCAGGCTGGAAGAAATGGGAAGGATTTTGGGTATAGTTGCAGAAGGGGTAATGATTTGCTTAATTTCGCTCAGCTTCTGAAGGAATGCTCTGTGTATACTCATAAGAAAATGTGACTGCAAAATGTTTTTGTTTATGCATCAGCTTCTCTTCAAATGAAAGCACAGTTTGAAAAATTCTAGTCTGCTCCTAAAATAAGGATAACACTACCACAGCAAAGTGTTTGTTGGGTTTTTTTGTTTTGTTTTGTTTTTTTGTTTGTTTGATTGTTTTTTGTTTGTTTTTTTTAAAGAACAAAACCCTCTCTACTCTGACTGTAGTAGTGAAATGTATGTACTGGCTAAAACAAATAGCATAAATACTTCTTGCGTTGTATTTTTAAGTCATGAGTTTGTGCTCTATTGTGATTGAAGAGTCCTGTGGAGGACTCTTGAGTATTATTTTAGCATACTAAAAAAGAAAAATCAAGGAAGTACACATATATACACAAAATCCTGAAACTTCTCTTTGTGCATCACTTTCAAACCAGGGTGAGCTGCGTAATGCAACTTTTTTACATCTGTGAGCCAGTTTTCAGTAGGAATTAATGGACTTGTTTGTATAAAATCCTTTCAGTACAGGCAGCATATAGGAGAGTGCTTTATTCTGCTTATCTCCAAAAGCAGAGAGGGAGGTTCATAAATCTTGATGTGTCTTGTATTTTGATTTAAGGTCAGATCACCTGGTTCGGCTATGAAAGTCCTCGTAGTTTCTGGGACTACATTCGTGTAGCTTGCCGAAAAGTCTCTCACAATTGCATCTGCAGTATTGAGAACATGGAGAATGTCGGTTCTTCTAGAGCTAAGGTAGGGAAGAGAAAGGCTAAAGTGACTTTTTTATTACATTGCTGTGTCATTTCTGTTCTTGGAAAAAAAGCATAGTACTACCTTACTCTGTGGATTTTTTCATTGTTTGAAATACTTTTTTTGTATGTGCCTCATAAATATTTGCTTTTAAAAAGCCCCACTTTTATACTGGAATGTGTTTCCTTTAGAATTTGTTATTCTGTAGAAAAAAATCTCAAATTCTCAATTCAGTAATTGTATTATATTATAAAATGATTGTCCTCACATTTTTTACCTTACATAATTTTTTGAAAGCACAGTATGTTAAGCGAAATTAAGTTCTTGTGGACATGCCTAAGAAATATTAAAATTGTAGAAATGGGGTGATTTTTTTCTTTCCCCTTCTAATCATTTTACTTCATATAGAATTTATGCACTAACAGAAGAGTATGATCAGCTCTTAAGATTAATTTTAAAGGTCTTTCTGAATTCTGAGATTTTAGTAGATATGAATATTTAAATTCAGTAGATAATAAGACACAAAGTTATTTTCTGAAATATTCTTATAAATAAGTTAAAACTTTCTTTTACTCTGTGGAATACTTCATGCCAGATAGTAGACAGAGAAGCTAATTTGTGCAGTGAGTGTGGAGAATGGTGTTCAGTTATTTAAGGAAGTATTTTGGATGTCTGGATCTGAAAAGATGGAGAGCATGTGGACACAAATACCCATCATGTGCATCAGTTTGACTAGTGATCCAAATAGTCCCCCTCAGCCAGGAAGCTGTCAGCAAGGGTTTGCCAGTGCTAGTTGGCTCTGCTTTCACTGGAGGTGTGTAGGCTTTAGCCCTTAGGAAAGCAGCATCATCAGTTTGATGGTTTCAGTCGTGTTCTAAACAAATGCAATGTAAAGGCAGCTATCCAGGTAAATGTCCTTTTAATATTAGTGCTCTCTATGTGAAATTTTTTGCTGTGCTGTTGGTATTTATGAAAGCAATTTTATTTAGCATTTCATAGTGTCATGGAATGGTTTGGGTTGGAAGGGATCTTGAAGGCCATCTAGTTCCAACTCCCCTGCTGTGGCAGAGACATCTTCCTACTCTCTTTTAGTTTGAAGCTACTCCCCCATGTCCTGTCACTACATGCTTTTGTAAAAGGTCTCCATCTTTCTTGTAGGCTCCCTAGAGGTGCTGGAAGGCCACAGTTAGATCACCCTGAAGTAGGATTATAATCTGCTCCTGGTTCTGGTAGAATGTTTGTAGTGATATTCAGCTAGATGCCAACAAGCACCAAATACATTAAGCATAAAGACATCTTACTACTTATGTAAGTGTTTGTTAGTTTATATGGGTTACAAGAAATATTCCTGTGTTCTCAGAGAGTCGTAACTGTGGCAGCCATTGAAGTGTCTCCCTCTGGTAAACTACAATCCTGTGCACTAGACCTGCAAACACAGCACAACATACGTTCCTAAGGGCTATTTTTAAGAGTTATTGCTGTTGTTTATGGAGCTGTTCAAATGAAGTTTTGCTTTTGGACTCTGCAAGATTTAGGTCTTTTGGATTTGATTTCCTGTGTGTATTTATGTGCACCTTCTATAATGATGTTGTTACTGAGGGGAAAAAACGTTGCACAACTCACTTTTTAAAATAAATCCCACAAATATTAGAATGAACACAGAGAATCACTTTGAGGGCAAGTTGCTGCTGCTTTATGGTGGAACCAACTGGATGGATCTAGTACCATTGACTTTAAAATGCAAAGCTTTCTGCCCTGATCTGCTTCCTCTCACATACATGAACTTTTCAAAAGGCTGGCACACATAATTAAAGAAGAATCCCTCCACCACTCTCTCCTTAAAATTTTGGATAGCTTTATTTCACAGTAAACTTCGTGTCCTTGCGAGAATGCATTTTCAATTTGCATTATTGCTATAGTGGAGTACATCCTAATGTACTCCTAACGGAGTTATTGTTCAGTGGTAAATTTGTTACCAGTTATTTACTTAGGTAAACCAATGGTATTAGTTTTCAGATTGTAAAACTCTTTCTATAATGCTTAAGTATTTGATATCTGTTTTGTCTTGCAGGGTCGAGCATGGATCAGAGTAGCACTTATGGAAAAACATTTGTCTGAATACATTTCCACAGCTCTGAGAGACTTCAAAACAACCAGGTCTGTAAGATTGTATTTTTGCAATATTTTAGTAAATGTTGTTTAAGTGAGGGACTTAACGTTTGGAAGTGAATGATGCACTTGATTTGTATACTAAAGGATGTCATTAATAAAAGATCTGTAACCTAGTAAAAGATATCTAGAGTTGGTATCAATTTGGTTTAGCAAGGGTAAAACTGCAAAATCGAAAATCTTTTTGTGATTTTAAAAATGTGAAAATAAGCATGGGATTCTTGAAAAGTCAAAAACAAAGAAAACCTCTCTAAAGTAGGAACTAAATCTGAAATTGTGGCGTAGTAAGGATAGATGTAGTATTCCTTTCAAAATTAGGTATGGATGATAGAAAGCATTGAGAAATACAGAATAGCAGAATTAGTGATCAATCATAGCTGGGATTCTTGATATAATAAGAAAAACATGTAACAGATTTTTGTTTTCACTTCTAATTAAAAAAACAGGGATGAGAATATGCTTTGTGATAGAAAATGCTCTGGCAGTTTTGGACTGATTTTAGATAATGTGGTTATTAGGTGTTACTTTATCTCATAATGAATATGTAATAGATTTATGATGAAGTCATCTGAATACTAGTGAATCTGTAAAATGTTGTGGTACTTTATGTTGAACTCTAAAAGTTTAGACATACTGAATGGACTACTAAAACAAGAATTTTCTCTGTAAGGACTTCTGCTCATTTGGAGTATTATTTCTGTTTTCATACTATCTGTCCAGAGATTTCCATATATTTTGCCAGTATTAAGCTGACTTTGAAACACAACTAGGTAAACATCCCATTTCATTGCAGTTTCCAAACCTGTTGTCTTATTTTACCCAGATTTGCTTGCATTTGTAGTAGACAAGAAGCACATAAAACAGAGACTTCTGGAAAAGATTTACTCATGCTGCCACAGACTAAAAAGTCACATGGGTTTTTGAGGGGGAGATGATGAGGAAGAGTAGGGTCACAAATTATGTAGTTAAGTAGTACGTTCTTTGTCCCTGTTTTGGTAGTGTAGTTTGTTCGTGGATAGCAATGGTCTTATTTGATTAGGAGTTTCAAATTCATTTATTTGAACATGTTATTGTTTAATATATTTGAATGTTCTTTCAGTGGTATAGCTTTTGGAAACAACCTCTCTTGCATTCCAAACATAGTAAGTGCAAAGTTTCTTTTGAAGTAATATTTTAAATACATCTAATGGAAATAAAAATTACATTTTCAGGTTTTGGTTGTGTGGATTTCAAAGCCACTAGCAACAATGGATATATTCCCTTTTCCCATGTGAAATTTCAGATACCTAAAAACTGACCTGCTTTGTTTGGTGATGCTTTGCATAATTTATTTAGCATTTTAAATAATATATTTTACTGCATGCATATTTAATAATTTTGTGTATAAACTATAAATTTCTTGTGTTACACATGTGTATGTTGAATATGCAATTCATCTATCATACCGATAGCTCTTTTTAAACCTCACTGTTGTGTTTAGGTGCCTGCTCCTGGGACTAGTACTTTAGTGAAGCAGCACATTATTAGTGCTGGATGTGCATATTACACTTGGAAGAGGGGTTGGATTGAGCACAGAATTATTTTGCTAACGCATTGGTCAGGCTCTTAAGTTACAGCAGACAGTTGTGTTGTGAGATGTCATGTGTATAGCACTGAATGAAGATTTGTGGGTTTTCTGAGGGGGCCGTTGGTTTGTCTGGATTACTGCAGCTCTCTTTAGTAACACTGACACTGCCAGGCTGGCTTCTGCACCTCACCATTGAATGTGTGCCCTGTCTTTTTTGTGTGATTTCTACCTAGGTATCATTGTACAAGAACATGGTGCAGATTCGTAGCTGGCAGTGATTTTACAAATGCCAGTGAAATGGCTGGTAACCTGCATGTACTGGGGGCACTGTGGTTTGTTCACAAGTAAGAGTCACTGTGCTGAATCAGACTGTGGAGTCCATCTAGCTCAGCACTCTGGCTCAGCCAGTGGCTGGTTTAGCCTCTTAGTGCCCTCCTTGAAGTCAGAGAGAGCTGAATTTGTACATCCTAGTGTCAGTATCAGGACTATAATCTCTGTCTTCTGAGAGGAAGTCTTATAGATTTCTTGCTTCTACTGAGAACATCCAAGATCTTGGACAACTCGTCTCCTTATAGTGAATGGATGTCTGTTACAAAACTGCAAAAATTGGGACTTCTCACAGCATGCATTATAACACATTTCAATTTCAGGAGTTGTGCCTCAAAACATCTTTTCTGGATGTTCACCATGCAGCCAGCTGGAGCTCTCTGAACCATCCAGAAGCTTTCATGCATTTCTTAAAACAGATGGAAATTTTGGAAGGGCAGTGTTGCTGATATTTGTCTGAAACATGGGTTGCATTCAGTAATCTGGCACCTTCTTGCAATCATCCATTGCTAGAATGTAAAGGTGAACTGTGCATCTCAGTTCTTAGTAAGTGACATTTCAGCCTTGCCTTTGGTACTGAGCAGCTCTTGGTTTCCCTCTTGCCACATGTAATTCTCAGGTGAATTCTGGCGACCTTTCAGCATGCATCTTCCCAGCATGCAATAGTTTAAGAAAAAGTAAACTACCTGAAAAATAGCTGATTTATGAAAATACTTTTTAGAAAATTATCAACTACTAAGAATGAAATTAAATGTTGAACTTTAAAAGAACCTGCAAGTACAATTGTGAGAGAGAACTTATTTTTGTGTTTTGGGATCATTATTTCTTTATGTACATGACAGAAATTCTTCCTTTTAGAGGTAATGTAATGTACTTTCATATAAAGTAAATACCCTTCATAATTTTTTCCACATTTTATCCATCCTGTTCTATTTCTTTGGACTAATATTGAAAATTCTTTCTGCTTCTGTGTAAATTTTTATATGCTCTAAGATTGTGGTGTTTTGTGCTATGCAGTCTATTAGTTTGCTTTATTTGAAATGAAATATGAATGCCTCTGGGGTTCACAAATCATTTTTTTTTTAACTGGATTTCTTCAGTTTTCTGTTATATATGAGAAACATTATTATTATTATTTGAGAGAAAATGGTATTAGCTGAACTAATTTCTTTTTTATTGAAGGAGATTTTATGAAGATGGAGCAATTGTTCTTGGTGAAGAAGCAAATATGCTTGCTGGCATGCTGTTGGGACTCAATGCGATTGATTTCAGGTACTGTATTTGCATGCTTCATAACAAAATGCTCAGGAAAAGTACTTATAAATCGATGTATTATAGAAAATAATCCCATGGTAGTTTGAGAGGCAAAACTTAGGTTGAGGGGAAGAAGAGGGAAGGAGAAAGATCTTGAATGGCTCTTCTAGATAAGAACAAACTTAGCTGTTATTGAAATAACTGCATGATTACATGGTAGTTTTTTCAGGTATCAAAATACTAAAAGTAATCAGAAGTATAATTGCAGAAGATATTTCAGACCTACTAAATGAAGCTTATGGGCATGGAATCTTTTAAAGTTATTTTTAAACTGTAAGGAAAACTGTATGAGTAAGGACTTGGTTATGCCCTGGTACTCAAGGACAGCATTTTTAACTGCATATGTAGAAGGTAATCTTTAACTTTATCACTACTAAATTTTAAAATCTTAACCTACAAATGACCATTTAATATCAATTTGTGTTCTAATTACCTGCAGCTGAACTGCTTATGTTAATTGACCTTTGCAATTTCTGGCCAGGGTTTTGTGAGGTTTCCTGTGTGATTAATTCTGCATTTTGAGGTAACAAAGGTGCAAGCGCACCCTAGATAACAAAAAAAAAATTGTGTGTTGGTGTATGTATATATATTTAAAAAAACCTATCGTATTAAGATTACAGTGCCTATGAAAAGATCAAACCTGGCTGGTGCAAGACCTTGTTAATATGCCTGGTTGGGCCAATTTAGCCTCAGGCAGAGCCACTGGCAAACGGTTTCATAGTCCAGCACAAGGAGAAGGATTTTGATAATGATGTTCTCCGTTCTTCTGTCAGTTCGCTGTTAATATTTACCTTGCAGTAGCGTTAATGCTTGTCACAAACCAATAGAGGAGGTACACTGGCAGAAAATAGAACAGTACCCTCACTGGGTGCACAGAGTGATTAATGGTTGCCAAAAGGCCCTTTGGAGATTTCCTCCTGTTTATGTACCCCCGTGTCAGGCTTGTTAGACCCTTCTATGAGTCAGCTTAAATTGTTAAAGAATGAAAAACATACCCTGTAAGAAGACAGTATATTTCTTTTGTTGCTAACTAGTTTGGTTCACAGAAGTATCGTATTAGTGACAGAGATGATGGGAGGATAACGCTTAGAGAGGAAAACGAACAAACAGGAATGAGCAATGTTTTCCCTTTCTGGTAGTAATGAGCATTTAGTTCAGCTGCCTGTGGAACTGCAACTGAGTGGGAAGGAAAAAAAGAAAACAACCTAAAAATGCAGGTCTTGATGGCTGCTGAACCATCATGGACTCACATAAGAGCCAATACCACTGTAAGGAGGGGAATGTTGCGTTTGCATTTAAAAAAATGGAAAAAATGGGGTGGGAAAGGTTGAAAACACAAGATATTTTCTTTTTCCAGCACTTTGTCATTAGATTGGCTTAACTACATCCTCAGCATATGTTCTGGAAGAACAGAAGTGTGCTGCAGGATGATAAGAGTGCTAGCCTTGTGTAGAGCAGAATTCAAATCCTACCAGATTTTATTAGTTTAAGCTTTACATAATGTGAAATTAAACTGCTTCAGTATTAGCCCTATACTTGGAAGGACTACAGCTATACATGAATAAGCACTGCAAGATTAGGTCTGCAGTATGTAAATCCTCTCATAAATAATTATCAATTGACTGTGTTTGTCTCACATAAGCCTCAGTGGTACATACTACGGTATGAGAGCTTACTTGTATGACTGTACTTGTTCTTTCTTTGTCCTCTGATTCCTAATATAAGTTATCTGTTAATGGTATTCAGAGTAATGACTGGCTCTTGAAGATGTTTAAATTTTGTCAATGCAGCTTTTAAGTGTCTAGGAATTTTCTGGGCAAAACGAGAGCTTAGCACTACAGGAGCATTTTTATTGTGCCAACTTTCACAGAATGTTTTAGGTTGAAAGGGACCGCTGTGGGCTGTCTGATCCAGCCTCCCTGCTCAAGCAGGGTTATCCTAGAGCACATTGTACAAGACTGTGTCATTGTGTCCAGATGGTTCTTTAGTACCTCCAGTGAGGGAGACTCCACGATCTCTCTGGACAGTCTGTTCCAGTGCACAGTCACCTGCACAGTAAAGAAGTTCTTCCTTATATTCAGGTGGAATTTCCTGTGCATCAGTTTCTGCCCTTTGCTTCCTTTCCTATTGCTTGGCACCACCGAGAAGAGTCTTCACAGTATTGTGGTTTGAATCGCTGCGGCTTCTCAGCCATTCTTTGTATGTTATGTATATGTTTTTTTTTCAGTTCAATGTCTCTTATAAATAATTAGCTTATCTATGTCGAACTGTAAATAAGACTTGGGGCTGGAGATGAGAGAGCTTTTGTGAGAACATAATCTGATTTTTTTTTCTCCCCTCAGCAATATGGAATTAGGTAATTGTGGTCTTGCAGGGGTGCTTTTTTGTTTTCTTTGTTTTTCATCTCTTTGGGAAAAAACCCAACATCCCTTTAGATGCACTCCCCAAATAGCACTTAAGTTACTGCATTGTCAAAAATGGCACTTTGCAATTCAGTTAGCAAAAGCTGTGACTTA
The DNA here is from genome assembly GCA_036630365.1 of Acanthiza pusilla. NCBI lineage: Eukaryota > Metazoa > Chordata > Aves > Passeriformes > Acanthizidae > Acanthiza > Acanthiza pusilla. The sequence continues at coordinate 32,680,131 of JAXCHO010000073.1, read as the reverse complement.
CTGTTTATCCATAACAGAAATAGGAAGAGTGAGGAATATAAGCCTTGTGGAAGCATGATAATTTTGTCACTTCTGTGATAAATAAATTGCATTAATAATTTACATCCAGTACAAAAAAGAATACAGTGTAAATGAAAGCTTTGTAAAGCTACAGCCATTTAAGAACATTTTTGAAAAGTTAATTTCATTTATGTTCCTCAGCTTCCTGCAGCCCAGCACCTGTAAGTGTCTGAAAGGAGAAAGACACTGAAATATTTTTGAGAAAATTATTTTTTTACTTAATTGTTATATAAGCACTCTTCAAACCATTTAAATTATGTTAAATGTGGAAAGTTCCAAGTTTGTCCATAGTTCTTCTATTTCTGATGCTTCAGTTAACTTTCCTGTTACTCCTTTGCCATCTCTCTGTATTTTTCAGAATAAAAGTGAATGTTTAAAAATGAGGGTTTGTAGCACCAAAAAATCAGATTTCAGATTGGTAAGATTCAACTGTCACTGTCATTTAATTTTCTTATAACAAACTTACTGTTGTTCCTCTGTTTTATCAGTTTTTGTCTGAAGGGTGAGGGATTGGATGGAAGCTATCCAGCTGTCATAGATTATACACCGTACTTGAAGTTCACCCAAAGGTACTTTTTAGCTTTACTCTGCTTTTTTAAATTTTATTTCATTGGCAAAATTTTACTTTATATTGAACCACCTGCTTTTCATTTCACATGCAAAATGATATTAATCTCTAAGTACAAACCCCTTTACACACAGCTACCTCTTTTTTTCCGACTGTTGGAATTGTTACGTGACTCATCAAATGTGAGTCACGCTAACTTTGTTTTCCTGGTTTAGAATCACAGTTCAGCAGGAAACAAATGCTGTATCTCTCTGATGATCACCAGACCAAGCTGTCCTTTCTCTTATGTCTCTTCTGTGCAGCCATAAAATTAAAAGTAATTATTTTGTAAATAAAAATTACGTATATACCCTGGTAAATGTAAGATATTACATAGGCAGTATGACCAGTGGCTATGTAAACTGACTTTCTAGCTACATTTTACTCCTCTGATCAAACTTATGATTAATAATAAAAAGAATTCTTGCTAGCTAATAAATCAGGTAGGAATTTGGCATTGCCAAAAAGCATGGAAATTAATGATACATGTTCTATTGTTAGGTTTGCTAAAATGAGAGAAGCAGTTAGGAGTAGTCTTGATGTACAACTGAACATGAAACATCCTAGTTATTCTCTTGAAGTTCTTACTAACTTACCTGTTAGCAGCAAATTGTGATTCAGTTTGTATCATGGCAGGATCATGGGGTTGTGGAAATCAGTACTTAAAAAAACCTAGCAAATTCTGTTAGTGTAGTGGGAAGTATAGCTGTAAGGGAAGATTTTAAAATGGGTATTTGGGTAAATCAGAATCACAGAATTGTTAGGGTTGGGAGGGACCTCTGGAGATCATCCAGTCTGAGCCCCTGCAAAGACAGGGTCACCTGGAGCAGGTGATACAGGCATGTGCCCAGGTGGGTTTTGAATGTCCCCACAGAGGAACCCTCTCTACCTCCCTGGGCAGCCTGTGCCAGTGCACTGCCATCCTCAACTGAAAGAAGTTTTTCCTGATGTTGAGGTGGGACTTCTTGTGTTTTGGTTTATGGCCATTGTTCTTTGTCCTGTTGCTGGGCACCACTGAAAAGAGCCTGGCACCACGCTCTTGACACCATCCTCTTGCCACCTGCCTTTGAGATATTTATATGCTTTGATGAGATCCCTTCTGTCTTCTCTAGACTAAATTAAATTCTTGTCTTTGAGACAGATGTCTGCATTCTCTAGCATGCATTGATTCTGGATGATATGAAGATATTTTAACAAGGGGTCTGCTTACTATGTAGGGAGGTACATTCTGTGAAGTAACGGGCTCATGATCTTTGCTATGAACATAGTAATACATTCTAATTTATATTTATCTTGATTTAACGTAATGACAACCATTCTTTTGGGATTCTGCTATCTTTTTTTATTTAGAAATGAGTAGCATCTATTTTTGGGTACTATTCTTTGCCCTGAATTTGTGAGGAGAAGGTTAAGTCATCACTTCCTTAGAGAGCACATTGTAATGCATTTACACTTTTTACTTCAGGACAGTAGCCCACATACAGTTGTCTAACTTGACTAAGATCACAAGCAAAATTTTGCCCATTTGTTAGGTGGCTATAGAAACAAAAGCCTGAAATACAAGTTGTGTTTAGTAATCTATCATATCCCAGCATGTCAGGTTTTTTTTTGGTTTGCCGAGCTTTTCAAGAAATGCAATGCTTCAATTTCAACAAGAAATTGCCTTTTTATAAGCACAGCTTTTGACTTGGCTAATAAATATGATTCTTCAGTTCTGACAGCATCAGCAGTGATGAAGAAGAGCTAAGAACGCTGGGCAGTAGTGGCAGTGAAGGCAGTACTCCAGAGAACATTGGTCCTCCTTTCATCACGGATGAAAACAGTTGGTACAACAAATGCAAAAGGGTAGAACAGAAGTACCGGCTTGCATTGGAACAGAAGGTAAAAGATTAGTTTTGTGTGGGGGCTATGGAACCAAAGCTTGTCATCAGCCAACTGTTGACATATCCTCTAAGTAACAGCAGGAAAATATATTAGATGTTGTTTAGCTTCATGTAAGTGGTCCTAAATTTTATGATTCTCAGCATATCCGAGCATCTTTGCTCATTGATTTGAGGGTAAAGAGGTTTGATGAGATGGGAAGAGAATAACAATAATTCAGAGATCAGATTTCACAATCTAATGCAGAAGCTTTGGCTTTCTTTCCAATCTTGGAGTTACAGACACTGTATGTCTGATGCTGTTAGGTTGTAAGGTTGAAGTTCACATGATTTTTCTCTTCATTAGAAGCCACAGAATTTTATTGAGGTAAGTAGACTGCCAGTTAATGGCTTTTATGATGATAGTGATGTTAAACTAACACTTTGTCTCAAACTAAACCAAAAGGATCAGCAAAGTAATCCATTTAGATGAAAAGAAAAACTGTCTTCTAAGTGATACTGAAATGGGTTTTTAGAAGATTAGTTTTACGATTTAATTGAAGCAGAATGGGAAAGGAAAACATGAAAGGATGTGTTTGTGTTGGATTTTAATTTAGGTGACATGGAGTGTAACTATAGAAACCAAAGGTAGATTTTCCATTTTACCTTAATTTAAAGGTGAAGAGAAATATATGTCCCAACCTTTCAGTAATTTAGCATTTTCAAAGCAAAGTACTTGTCAGTTTTTCATAACAGTAATTACATCTACAGAAATGACAATGCGTATTAGCTAGCGAGAGAGGTAAGACAGTTGATAGACACCAAAGAAGTAGTTGGTGTCTATCCAAAGACACAGAGAAAGGAAGGAGGGGTCAGGAAAAATTACAGGAAAAAAAATTAAATACAACTGGTTAAATTTGTAAAATGAACTTCTATTAGTATTTTTAGCATTCTAGTGTAAGAATTTGATTTTTGTGAAACTCTGAATAGAGGAAACCATATGAAGGGCTGGAACCACACAAGGGTGCTTGGAGGTATAATTATTTCCCTGAATATGGAATAGGTAGAATCAAAATTGGTTTATTTTAATGCACTTGAAAGAATATAGCTAAAATTTTTCTAAGTAACAGTGAAAGAGTCAGATTTACTGTGGGATAATAGATGTTTAATATTTTTTTATATTATTAAAAAAAAAAAAATCATACTATTATTGCTTTTCTATTTTGGGTCCCTTAGACTTCTTGTTTTTGAAATAAGACCTGAACTGTTCCATGCAGGTTGCTGGTACAATCTTCCCAGCTAGTATGGTATTACTTTCCATATGGAGAGGACTTGTGTTCCTGGGGCCGTTTCTGGTACAGAGGGCGTTTTCCCTGCTTTTATAAACCAAAATATGCTGTTCAAAAGGAGTATTTTCAAATACATAAATTAAAACCAGAAGGAATTCTCATCCTTGCCAGACAAAAACATAGGATCAGTTTGAGCTCACACTTTTCCTTACCATGAGGAAAGTGTTGTCAGTTCTGGAGAAGCATTGAAGAGAACAAAATACGTGGGTGAAACATGGTGCCCAAATCCACAGCCAGAATCACCAATATGTCTGTAACACAAAGGTTATCAATGGCTGTAACAGCAAACGGTAATTTTGGTTTATTCATGAGTCTAAAATCCAGAACCATTCCCATTCTGTGGAAATTATTTGCTGATCTGATACTGGCCATTTCAAACTTCAGAGCATTATTATTTTTAGTGAGTCACATTATTTCTTATAACATTCTCTTAATGAAGTGCTGACTTCTAGGTAACTAGTGTAGGGTGAATTTAAATCAGTTTTGGGATAAATCTTTGGAAATTTTGGTGCATTTAAACAATTTTCAAAATGGTAGCTACTCTGACAGCTGTTGGCACTTTCCTGGTTGTCTTCCTTTGGAATGCGTACTTGCAATTGCATCAGCAAAATAACTTTTCCTACAGTCAGAAAATTTTCTGTTGTCTGATTTTCATGTGGCATGTGCCTGCCAAGTTTTTATATAGTTCACTTCAACTGTACTACATATGCTCTATTACAACTTGAACAAATGACCATTAAGATGGACTATGCAATAGAGCTCCTTTCTGCAGTGTTTCTCTCCCTTCCCTGTTTTCATGGCAATAAGTTGCACGAGCATGAGTTGAACTCAGTGCAGTAGGTACCAGTTAACTAGAGACTTTTTATTCAGACAAAGGGGCTTTCTGACATTCTGTGTGTTGGAAAACTAGATGTTCGTGACAAGAAGACCAAGTTGAAAATAATTTCTTTAGTAACTGCTACAGTGGGTCTGATGGAACCTTCTTTTGCTCTATTGTCATTCATTTTGCCCAAACAGTGATAAATTCCTTTTGTGCCTCCCAAATAAGTATGTGTGCTGCAGTCATTAAAGCACAGGTGAATGGTATTTACCAGGTCACAATATAACTAGTAGTTGGATTGCAGCTCAGATAAAGGTTTCTCTTCTGAGCCATTTGAATGGTAGGGTAGAGTCAGGTATTACTTTAGCAAGTTAAATCCTAGCTAGCATTGCTTCATTGGATCAGCTACACTCTGCTGGTTTAAACCAAGACTCCTTGGTTATCCTGCTGTCCTATCTTGGGTACTTGACCAAAGTACATGTGGAAGGAAGAATCAATACAAAGCACATGATTATGCACCCCTTTTTTCTAATACGTTATTGGCCAATGTATATCAGGTGAGGGACTCCCTGAAGCTGATAAGGTCTGTCTGTGTAGTAACCTGTAATAGATCTCTCTTCCAAATACTTGTCAAATGTCCCCTTGATTCTATGTAAAATTTTACCATCCAAACAATTTTTTTTGGCAAAGCATTCTGTGAATCTCCCATCTGTTGTGTGAAAAGCCACCTCCTATTCTGTGTTTTGAATCTGACTCCTATGAGTTTGATTTCATGGTGCCTAGCTCTTGTTTTTTAAAAAGTTAGGAACAGTCTCTTCCTTTCTGCCCTCCCCAGGCCACTCTGGAAATATGATGAGTTTGTCTTTTCCAAGTTGTCTCTTGTCCAGATCAATGAGTCATACTTTCCACGTTTGTTACTTAGGTGGAAATTATCCCTTCCCCGTTCTGGAGTGGTTTAAACTGTTCACTTTTGTGCAGTAAACTCCTGATTATTTGTGTACAGTTTATCCTGGAATTTTATATGCTTTTACTAGTGGGTTGTGCATCTCCGTGTCATTGTAGATAGAGGTGTTTACTGTACATAGGAATACGTTTCTGATACTGGTGCTTCAGGTCTAAAATGTTTCTGTAAAATGGCTTGATTTTTTTATGTTTTGCATTTTTTAAAATGTTTTTGAGAGGCAGGAAATTTGTTATGTCCTAATGCATCATTTAGTACTTTCGAAGTGTTATTTAGAACTCTAAGGAGTATCTTAGAAGTCAAGATAACAGTAATATTTGATGAGGCAGAACTAGGCATACTGAGAAGTTCTCAAGATTCCTTGGAACTTGTACTGAGACTACAAAGTCCCTGTCAAATGTAGATATATCCAGTGGATAGAGCTATACTTAACTACGGGATCACAGAATAGTTGTGGTCAGATGGCACCTCTGGAGATTGTCTTGTCCAACTTCCCTGCTCAGAAAAAGGTAGACTAGAGCAGGTTGCTCACGGCCTTTTTCAGTCAGGCGGTGAGTGTCTCAGGGATGCACATTCCCCAGCCTATCTGGACAACCCATTCCAGTGTTCATTTAATATTGGGTGGGGAAGGGGGGGGGAAGAGGAAAAAAATTTATCTATTTAAATGGGTTCCTGTATGCTTGTGTTTCAGGTTGTGCCCATTGCCTCTTTTCACTGGCTCTTACTGAGAAGAGTGATTCCATTGTGCATACACCCTCCCATTAAATTCTGATGCACTTTGATAAGATTATTTTCCTTACCCTCTTGCCTTCTGTTCAGCCCTGACCTGAGCAATCCCAGCTCCTTCTGTTTCCTCGCTTAGAAGAGATACTTCAAACCGTTAACAGTCTTTGTGGTGATGAATTACAGTAGTAGCATTTTGCTACCAGCTAATGTGAACCTGTTTTCTTAATTCGCCATGAGTTGAGAACAGACACATCCACTCTGTGTCTGTGAAAACTATCTTGGTTTTAATACCTTTTTTTACATTTGGACACCTATGAAACAGTTGCCCATTTTCCACAGGTTTCAAGGAATGTGCACAATTTTATGTAGTGTAGACTTAAATGTATCTAGTTTAAACTGACACTTTCTAAGAAGTTACTAACATCTGGACATGCTGGAACCTTCTTTGTCATTTTAATGTGTGATTCAAAAGTTCAAAGATACTTTAAAATAATGTTGGATATTTTATTCATAATAATTCTGGATCCCTTTCATTAACTATAGAGATCCATCTAGATGTATTCTACGCTTATCCTTGTGCATTATCTAACATCGTGCACCTGTTCAGTTGTGGAATTCTGATCTTTTTCTTGTACTCATGACAGTTTTTTTTGGAAGATGAATTAGTGTTTCATCCATGTTTTTGTATTCCTCTGCAAGATTATAAATAAGTATATGATTTTCCTGTTACCTATTAGGAAATCTCAAACTAATCTAAAGTAAATTTACTAATCTGTTTCAATATAAATAATTTTAAAAACCCTACAACAAACCTAAAGTAAAATCATATACATGATAAATCAGAAAATATGAACATACATGATCGAAAGTGGTTTTGTTAGTGTGTTCTTTAAACTTTTTTAACAACTTACTTTTTCAGGGTTATCTTGAAGAATTGGTACGACTCAGAGAAAACCAGCTGTCTGAATCTGTCTCACAGAATAAACTGCTGTTACAAAGAATTGAAGATATGGATCTAGCCCATAAAATGGAGAAGGAGCAGCTGGAATATATCATTGTGGAACTGCAAGACCAGTTGTAAGTTAGCATAATGGAGAAGCATTGCTAGAGCAGTATTGCTTAAATTATTTAACTTATTTAACTATACAATATGTAGAGCTTCTGATCCTATGGAAATGAGTCAACTTCTTAAAGAAGTTGATACATTTTAGTTTTTCTTTTCTTCTGGCAAGTCTTACATTTGGGAATGGCTCCCTGGAAACTGCAGTAGTGTAAAACAGAATAATTCTGAGATTAAATATTTAAATTTTTTTTAGCTCTGAAATAGCTTACAGTAAACTTGCTTAAATTTTTAACATGTTTGATAAAATGTTATTTATATTTTATTACTTCCCATTTTAAGGCTACCCCTAAAAGTATTGAAAACAGCTTCCTTTTGAAGACTTATTTTTTAAAAGTTAGGCAATAGAGGTTTAAAAAAATACTTATTTTCTTTGTTTAGATTGTAATTTATTTGAGATGGCTCAGACACAGTAGAACTTCATCTGGAAGTCCTAAAACTATTCAAACTGGCGAAACAGTTCGCCATCACTCTTCTTCCATTGCAAGGCAAAGTGCTAAACCAGTAGAAGACTTATCTTTTTTTAATAAGATATGTGATTTCTGATATGATAAATATTTGAGTATCTTATGATCCTTATACAGTTTATCCTCTCAACCCTGTCTGTTGTATAGGGGGGTACTCTCCTTTTGCAGAAATTCCCACATTGAATGGGGCTCTGAGCAACCTGCTCCAGTGGAAGGTGTCCCTGTCCATGGCAGGGGGATTGGAACTAGATGATCTTTAAGGTCCCTTCCACTCCAAACCATTCTGTGATTCTCTGTTTGAACAGCCAGACAGATGGAAGACTAGCTGTCAATAGGTTGCCATGAGACTGCCACAGTGTGCTTCTGCAGCAGTTGGATGTTCTGTTCATAACAAATATGAGACAAGTTATTTTGCCTTAGATCTGGATTAATTTGTAAATGTCTGGGCTCTGGAGTGACACAGCAGCCATCTGAGATCTTTGAAACAATCCATGATAATGAGAATATATAAAGACATCATCCGAGAGGGTCTTTTCTATGAAGTACTTCTTGCTTGTAAACAAAGCTGCTTTTTTTTTTCTGCTGTTCTCTCTCTTGCGATAGATCATTTTATTGCCAATGCTTGAAATGGATTCTGTGAAAATGTTCAGGGAAACACTGGCATTTTATTTAGGCCAAATTCAGAGTTGAGGAAGAAAAAGGATGTTTTTCCAAGTTTCTTCTTTTTCACTTCTGACTGACTGTAAGTTTTTGAGAGATACCTCTTCTTGAGTCCTTCTCTGAACTTACTGATATGCCTAGTGATTCATGTTATAGTGCTTTGGCATCCCTGGTTATTTGGGGGAGATGGGGGAAGGTGTGAAGTCATTTAAGCCTACTCTGATACTGAAAATTTTGAACATTCATACCTGCTGTTAGATTTTAGCTGAGATATATCCAGTCAGACTGTTCAGAAGATCTGTCTTTCAGGTTTGATTTTGTTTGATGGCTTTATTATGTAAAGGCTCAAACTGTGGAATAACTTCTGTTGTATCTTGATTGTGTGTACTTATATATGTTTGTGAAACAGTGCAGTCAGGAGTCTGAACTACACTAGATATTTGGAGAGGTATAATTTTACATTTTTATTGCTGTGAGTATAGTGTACCTGTCAGGTGAGGGGCAGAAGAAATATTCCTAGCAGGTTTCTAATGGTCAACACCAGTCATAATTAACTTATTTTAATCATATTTGATATTTGTGTTGGTTTTTTTAATTCTGACCAAGGGCGACCTGGCAGCAGAATGTGTTGTATCAGTAATGTGTCTGTAATGAGGTGTGAGTTTTGGCCAATTGCTTTTTATGGTTCAGCCATTTTAGAATTATGTTAATGCGATACCAAAACTTAGTGTTTTGCTCCCCTGCCATTACTAGCATTTTGGAGCAGTGAATATATGCTGTAATCTGAGTTCTTCATCAGCAGATAAGAGCAAGTTTGGGGCTGTAATTCTGCCCAAGGCATACTGCATTGCTGTTTTTAAAACACTGAGATCTGGTTTAGGATTGTTTCCTGTGTAATTGAAACTATTATAAATAAAGATTCTATACTTTCTTTTTAATTATGCTCTTCTATTCTGCTGGCTGTTTTTAAGGTAGCAAGATCTGTGGCTTCAAACTTTTGTTGAGTAAGGTTTTGTTGAGGTTTCCAAAATGGTATTTCACAGGCATGCAAAGTGAAATGTTTTATGTATATTCTCAGTGGACTTGGCTGAATCTGAGTCTGTGTCTGTTTCTGCTCTCCACCCCACGCCCCCACCCAAAAAAAAAAAAGAAAAAAAAGTGTGAGGTGACGACTAGAGATCTGATTTTGTTGACAGTATAGGTTGTTACTGTTGCTGACTTAGAAATCAGTTAACACAGAATCAACAAGGCCTTCAGGTTAAAATGAGATTTCCTAAAGAGAAACTGTTCTGTATGCACATTTAATAAGGGGGTTTGTTGTAAAGCATGAAATAAATATGGGGATAGGAGGTCGGAGAAACATGGAAGGAGTTTTTCTTTTACAGCTGCTTCATGTTCTACAATTTTCAGTATTCTTAACTTTGTCTCACACACTGGAATATTCAAACTAAAATGAACAACATAGATTTCAATTTAGTTAAAAGCCATTTTACAGATCTCATGAATAGCAATATCTGGGAAATGATGAAGCTGAAAATTTATCAATTAGCTGTTCTCAAAAGAGTAACTTTTTTTGTGTCTCTCAGTTTAACTGAATTTCTTATCAATATGCCCACCCCATCTGGGGATTGTGCCTCTTGCTTTGTTGGCAGGTGTCTGATGGCAAATCAAGTTAGAAAAGTAAATCTGCAATAGACAGGTTAATCTGATCATCAGTCCAACACATTTAAGCTAATGCACAGCTTATCAGGAAGAAGGTCCAGACTGGGCATTGGGAACATCTCTTTACCAGGAGGGAGGTGAAACACTGGCACAGGCTTCCTAGAGAGGTGGTTGATCCCCCCAGGCCATCAGTGTTCAGGAGGCATTGCAGTTGTGTGAATTGTAATAATGATGAGCCACTCAGGGCCTTCATTTGCTTTCTTCAGATGTCATCACTGGGTTGTGTTTTTTTCTAGGACTTCTTGTAGTTGAACACTACAGAACAGTACTCTTGGCTCCACTCGTACTATAAAAATAATGTACTTTTACAGTGAGGGTGAGGCAGTTCTGAAAGCCTTAATGTGCTTAAAAATAACAGCTCACAGGAGGGCAGCTAGGAGAAGCCTGTGATCCATGCTATATCTAGATGAAGAAAACAGTTTGAATTCTGTAACATTCAAATTTTGATGGCAGAGGGATCCCAAATCATCAAGGAACTGCATCTTGGAGTATTCAAAATATATAGAGGCAGACATTCCTTCCTCCTCTGTGTTTCTGCAAAGAAATGTTGAATGTCTCTTGAGACAGAGAGACATTTGATTGTGCCCCCCATCAGTAAAAAAATTTTAAGCACTCCTACAATGTAGGTATATTTATTTATAAACTATATAACTGTACTGTTGTGCTGATGTATTATTCAAATTTTTAAACATTCAAAAATAGAAATTGAAGAGACTAAGATAAAGATGAAATAAAATGTTATATTTTAAAAAATTTATTAACAGTACAAAAAGGGCTTTTTTTCTGGTACCCCAAAGGCTTGTCTTGTGCATCTCACTTTGGAGAACACTGCCATACAGGACTGGTTAGCTCAGTCAAAGATGTGACTGGGCAGAATCTGGAACCATTTGCCCACAATATCCTTGCATTAAAACTCTTTAGCTCAGTTTAAACCAGCTTTTTTCCCCCGTTAGGATAATACTTAGTCTTTCTTCTGACTAACACACTACCTTGTTAAGACAAACTCTGCTGACATTTGTTACTTCAATTTCAGATGCAGAATCTGAACTTTAATATTTATATATGTTAAATATTGATATAGGATTACCAGAGAGATTCCATCAATTTCCTGAACGACTCATCTCCTGCATATTGACTCACTGATGTTATAAAAGCTGATCACTTCAACATAGAGCATCTTTTTAAACCAAGTGAAAGGCAAAAGGAAAGCATTGTATGCAAAGCAGAAAAACTCTCAAAATGCTTTAAGATGTTTTTCTTCTGCTGTTTTTTTTGCCGAAATGAAAACTGATTTGCATAATGTTTGCCAACACAGGTTTCCTCCTAAAGAATTTCTGTAGGTTTTAAGGCTGGTGTATCTGGTGTAAGGTGGTACTGCCACTTTGTCCCAGCTGGTGTAATTTTTAGGTATTTTTTGTTTATCACATGTATGTGAAATTAATCTCATAAATTCAATGACTGTGCTAGATTTTACATCACTCTGTTTTTTATTTCCCTCTACTGTTCCTTCCTGTATCCCCATGTTGTTCTGGGGAGAACAACAGGGAAGGAAATTTAGGGGAAGAAAAGAGTGTCCGTGCTCTATGTTTGGGATTCTGTTACTGGTTAAGGCACAGACAAGTGTCAAATTAAATTGTAGGAATGCTCCCATCTTAAATTGAGTTAAGCTTTACTGTGTAACTAAGATTTTTTTTTCATGTGTTGTCAAATCTTAGGTTTAATTTTTCTGGCTATTACTACAGAATATTAGCCTTTTCAAGGTCTGAACTGTACCTGTACTCCATTCTTAATATCTTAATATAGCTTAATGCTTTAATATTAGTAATTCTTGATATTTTAATATCCAGCAATACTGAAATTTCTCTCTGGATAATACAGATGTCTTTGTAAAGACAGGCAATGACAGTGTACCTGCAACCCTGAGAAGCTGTTTTTTTTCAGTGATGGTCTTTAATTGCAGTCAGTGTGCTGTGTATGCCTTCACCCTTGAGGTGTGCACAGCTGTCACACTTCCCTCTTGTCCAGGCAGTGGCTGCTGGACTACTCTTGTCTACACCCCTTTTTTCCCTGTGTTAGTACTGCATGGTGCTCAGGGTAATGCTCCTTGCCTTTCAGAAAGGTCCATAAGCTCATTTTCAGCAGCACTTGAACGTAGCACAACAGTTGTGTGAGAGCAGCATGCAGAGTAAATTCATACATGTTTAACTCCAGGCAGAATTAGCTTCTCTGTTTCAAACACACCATGCCCTACCAGATCTGTTATGGAGTATGTAAGGGAAGATTTACTGTATTCTCTGTGGCAAAGATGATTTCTTTCCAATGACAGGTCATGCCCCATTTGGTTAAAAAATGTGCTTATGAAAATAGTATTTCTGCTTGTCCTCACTTTGTCAAGATCCTGTTTGCAAATGCTCTGGAGTCTGCAGAGTGCTGCCACAAGAGCTCTGCCTGCGAGCAGGCAGGGGAGGGTCAGAGAGGAAGGCACAAAGCTGTAGAGGATGTGGGCTATAGTTGTGCTGTCAGGAACAAAGCAGAAAAAGCTTCACCAAGGAAACGGAAGCAGGAGGTCTGAGCAAAGGCTTTGAAATTTAGCTTCTATTTTGTGTCTCCTTGTGAGTAAAACTTTAATGTGGGTTGCCTGGCTTTGTAATCCTGGCTCAAAACCTAAATCTTCTGGAGAAATAGGAAAGCTGGATCAATTTTTTAGCCCTCTTGCCTTCATTTCAGATAGTCCTCTTAGAAGACATTCCACTTTAAAAAAAACCTGAATTCCTCAACTGCTTAAGTACAGTAAATCCAATTTATTGTAGCTGCTTTATTTCCTCACTGAAAGGAAGTTGAAGATTGAAATTTAATCTTTGATTTTTGGCAAATTTCTTTCCTAGAATGTGAAAACTGAGAATGCTAATCCTTCTTTCCTTTTAAAGCTTTCATGGATCCTGCTATCAAGCCCTAACTCACATTAGCCATGCTTTTATTTGTAATGCTTCCTGTGTGTCCTCTGCTTCTCCCTCAAGTCTGAACAGCAGCTTGAAATCCTTAGTATTGCAGTCTGGTCGATTTTCAGGTCCTTCTTTCTACAACTTGTCTGGTTTCTTGGGTTTTTTTTACAGCATAGAAAAAAATATTCCGACAGATGTTAAAACTTTTGTTTAGACAGTGTTTTGAATTTTGTTTTTGTATACTTCTTCTTTTGAAGTTTGCTGCAATATTGTAGTCCCATTCTGTTTGGCAAGGGTGGGAGTTGACAGCAAGAAGGGAAGTTCTGTTTTCGGTGAGGTGGAAACCCAAGAAGACATGGGTGTTTCCTTTTTTGCAAGTATAACTAGGAAAAGTTCAGCTGGGGGTAGTACATAGACAGAGAGCCTCCTCCAGTTCAGAGTGGAATATACAGGGCAAGGTACAGAACTGTACAAAATTAAACAAATTTGCAGTCAAGCCTCCAACATGATGATTCTATTCTTAGAATCCACATGGGTTTGTTGTGCAAGAGGAAGCCAAAAGTTTCTGGGTTGATAGCAGCCTGAAGGAAAGGCCTTACTCTACAAGATGCAGTAAATTGGGAGGCATTTATTTTTAAACCCTCATATTTTGGTATGTCATTCAGAACTTCTAGAAAGGGGGGTTAAAAGGTATATATTAAAATAAACCTTAACATTCTAAAAGAGTCTAAAGTTTTTGAAGTTTTTGGTGTCTTTAAGGATAAGATGTGTTGGTATATTCACAACAAAATGTTTTCTGACTCCAAAATGAAAAGTCCTCATTTTTGTAAGGAATCTGTCTTCTGCTCCCTTCTCCCCTGCACTCCCCTTAGTGGGTTAGAGACCCATAGAGACTTTCCTTTCACCATTTTGCATCCTTAATAACATCAGCATGGCAGTGTGTCCCCTTCTAGGAGTCTCTAATGTGTAATACTAAAATCTGTTTTTATAGTGGCATCTTTTCTTTCCCATAGCTTCACTTACATGGATAAAGGCATTCCAGAGAAGTAGCAAGCAAGAAAGCTTTAAATAGGTTGCTTGGACATTAGCACTTCATGCATTCCAAATTCCAGAATATTTGTGCAATTTAGAATTATAAGATTGGGAGCAGGGGAAAGTAAGGCCTTACAAATAATAATAATAATTACAAGTATTGAGCCTCAAGGCCTCAGTGCAGTGCAGTTGCAAATGATGTGCATTTCCAGTAGGAAAGCATATTATGTGGATTATGAGTTTCTTCTTCTCTTAATATACCTGAACTTACCTGAACTGTGGCAGAAAAAGAATACTTGCTTTGGCATACTAATACAGCAAATATCAGTGTCTTCTAATTCTACAGAGAGAATTATCTCATGTTTGGAACCTCAGGTGAACCCAAGGCTTTGTTTTCATAAAAGGGTTTGAATAACTTGATACTGCAAATGGAGGGGTTAGAAAAAAACAGGTAAAAATATGGTACAGTCAATCATGGTGCATAATCATTAACTGCTGGATTGCAATCATAGAGCCTGAATTTGATCTCTTTGTGCTTTATCTGTTTAGATAAATAACCTTGAATTACCATTTGCTTCTGAGAGTCACAGGGTTTTGTGCTTCATTTCTTAACCTTCATACTCATTTACTGTGTGTTTGCTTCTGTATTCCAGAAGATATTGATGGGAAAAGCAAGTATTTCATATTGCTTATGCATAAATGAGAGAAGTTGAACGAAAATTAATTTTTATGTTATTCTAATGTGTTTAATGCAATCAACATGAAGTTCAATACCAAACTAAATGGGATTTAAATAACAAATAATAAAAAATATCACCAACTTTATAGGGGTGGAAGAACAGTGCCAAGTTAGAACGGGGAGGAGAGGCTAGTGCTGTATTTGCAGACATATTACTTTATCATTGATTTACTGAAGAAAGATCTCTGTCATTCTTCAGACAAAAGAAATTGGTATTTAAATTGTCCTAAACTTCAGATTTATTTTACTAGATTTATTGGTTTAAATAAATCAAATCAGGAATTAAGTTTCATCCAGTAAAAAAAGATCAGAAAATCCTTTTTATACTTGCAAAACAAAATTATGAGTTTCTTTAAAATACAACTAGTTTGTCCAAAAGAAAGGTGAATTACAGATCAGTGTGCATACACACACAGTTGCAAAAATGTTTTAGGTTTTTTGAAATTATGGATGATATTTGTAAATTTAGGTTATACCTTTTCTTTCCAGTTTTAAGGCTACAACTTTGTGTCTTGTGTTTCTTCAATATTTTGGTAAAATAAAACACAGTTTAAATGAGTTCTGGAGAGGCTTTAAATTGATAAGGTGAAATGTCTGAAGTTCTAACCAAGAAAATACAATCAATGTTTTACCTGATTCTTGAGCAAGAAGCTTTTATTAGCTGCTGTCCTGTTTTGGATAGCAAGTGCTTGAGATAGAGACAAGTATTTTTTCTGTTTGCCATTGAGATATTCTTGTCCAATCACTAAACACTGTAATTTTTCAGTATGTTGTTATCCAAATTATAACTCAAATTACATTGGCAAAGATTTTTATTTGCCTCCAGTTATCCCTTCCCATGTCTCCATTTTTACTGTTTGTTACTCTCTGATTGCGGATTTTTGCGTTTTCTTTC
The DNA here is from genome assembly GCA_036630365.1 of Acanthiza pusilla. Classification (NCBI taxonomy): domain Eukaryota; kingdom Metazoa; phylum Chordata; class Aves; order Passeriformes; family Acanthizidae; genus Acanthiza; species Acanthiza pusilla. The sequence continues at coordinate 32,664,172 of JAXCHO010000073.1, read as the reverse complement.
ACCCTTTTGCCCTTGGATCAGACCTTTGCCGTCCTCTTTATTCTTCTGCAATTGTCTAAGTTTTTGAAGCTTTGCCTTATTGTTTACATAGTTTGGCAGCTCTAGTAATTCACATTCAACTGCCAGGAAGGACTTGCATTACTCACGGCTTGCTGCAAATTTTTTTGTTGTTGTTGTGGGTTTTTGGGGATTTTTTTGTAATTAATTGGCATTCTGAAAGAGTTTATATGCTAGTTTTGGCAGATACTTGTCTGTGTAGAAGATTAATCTTACAATGTTGGATATCTCTGCTGAAACTCTTGCTGGCTTAGTATGACAGTGGAATTTTTTTAAAAAGTGGTTTGTCAACCACTAGTTACTCAACCATTTTGCAGTTGATTCTCCTGTTTTTACTGAATTCAAAGCAATCATGTTAAAATGGCAAAAAAGTTATTGAGAAGACTAGTGGTTTTAGAGGAATTTTCCTGATCTGTTAAAAAGGAAGATCTTGATTTTTTTTTTTCCCCCACACCCTTGTAGAAATGTTTTTTTCAAAGGAATTCAGCTCTAAACGGATGTTTTGTATTTACGTCACTGGCATAAGGGGGGAAAAAAATCCTTAAATGACAAGCTGAGTTTGAGAGGATATTTACAGAAGGCAAATTAGACAATCTGTCAAGAAAAAGCTTGTTTGCTAAGAGTCCTTCCTTTCCCAGCAGAGATGATCTCATAGTTGAATAACTGACTTTAAATCCGCACTTTACTTTTTCAGTAATTTGGTTGCTGATCAAGTTCAGTATTCTTGTTTTCTGTCAAGACCTACTATCTGGGGAAATTGATTGTGTTGTGCTCGTTACCCCTCCAGAGAATCACTCCTGGTTATTTGTCCAAGGATGTAAAGAGTGTCAATCACATGCTGCAGTGCTATTTTAATAAGCATATGCAAAGTTAACATATTATGATATGTTTTGATCCATTCTGGACGTGTGTGTTCTGAAACTAAGTTTCCACTGCAGTTAGACCAGAACTCAGGAGTCAAGCTGACACTATTTCTGACAACATAAACTTACCCAAGTTATCCAAAGGTCAAGAAAATCGAAGGCTGTATAAAATTGCTAACTAATTTTGTTACTGGAGGGTATAGTTCAAGATCTCTCCAAGAGTCAAATAAAGGACTAAAAAAATGCTGAAGAAGCTTTAAGGGTATCTGTTCTGTGGCACAGGTGGTGCCATTGCTCTGTGACCAGCACAAAGATCTGTTGGTCAGTCAGAATAAGAAAATGTGTTGCAGTAGGACATTCCTGCTTATTTTTCACTGCAGCAACTGCCTTTAGAAAGTCTGCTGGGGTCTAACTGCTCTAGTTTGGGGAATACTGTGTCAGTGCACAGGGCACAAATCTGAGGGAGCTGATGTATTGCAGCATCAAAATCTACTGGTAAGTAACTCATTTTCGTGCCTGCTGATCTAATTTCTCAAAGTCCAAGGACATACCAGTCCAGACAGCTCACTGTTGTGCTACAGTACTGACAGCTTGGGAGTTCCCTTTTTATTTTGGAGTTGCTTTTACAGATTTTGGTTATAATCATGTATGCTATCAATTTGAGTTTGCATTCCATATTTTGTGTCCTAAGTAAAGGTTTTTAAAACTTGTTCTTATTCGAATGTTTTTATTTTTTTTTAAGCTTTTATTTTTACTTTTACTTTTCACTACTCAGGTAGTTCTTGAACTGGAACACTCATCTGATATAATTCCCTTTCTTAGGGAATTAGTCTGTTTGGTTTATTTCCTGTCTTCATCTGCTGGTAGGAGGCAAATTGCCAACTGGACTGGCATTTCCTGGATTTGGAGAAATTAAACTTGCAGGTAAGAAATTACTGGTTTTTCATAGGTATAATTGGAAACAGAACTGACTTTTGGTTTATTAAACAAAACAATCTGTGTAAATGGAACTTTTGGAATAGGCTTTCAATGAATCTGGATTTCATCCAGGGGAAATTGGAAATCCAGTCTAGCTGAAATGAGACCAGAAATTTTATCTGGTTACCCAGGAACGGCTTTTCTATATTAGCTTGGACTAAATTTGAGATTAAATTTTGTTTACATATTTATTTTTTAATTTCCCAGAGGTAATGTAGTTCCAGTATAGCAAGTGACTAGAGATAATCACTGTTTTATATCCTTTCCGTTGTGCATGCAGGAACCCCACATACAGATTGTCTTTTGTCGTCGTTGTCCCCCAACTATTAAGTCAGGTCAGACTTTGAAGATGCAGAAGTTTTAGATGTGTTAATTCAAAGCAATAATTTCCTAGTCTGTTGAGAGGCAGCTAAGCTGCCAAAAGCAATGCTAGTGCAAACAGAACTGTTTGTAGGGTTATCTTAGGAATTAAATTTAAAAAACATAAACAAACACAAATGAAACAATAACAAAAAAAGCTTCTTCTAAAAAAAATTTAAAATAGCAAATTTTCATGCTCCGTTTTCACAGTGGCTCCTAACATGATTGTCATGATTGTACCAGAACTGAAAGGCAGCAGCAAAGGAAATGGGCAGTAGTTGGTAATTTGCATTTTATTTTTATGTGTATACCTTACAAAAATATATCCTGCCTGTGCTTAATAAATAATCTCAAAATAATAAATCATTAAATAAACAGCTCAAAATAATAAAAGCTGAGGAAATCTGACCCTGACAAACACAAGGTCAGTGAACAGTAGAGGAGAAGGATGTTTATTGGAAGAGTTCACTAATCTCACATTTCCCAGCTTCTTAAATACACAATTCAAGAACTGAAGGTCAAAAGTATGCAGAAATATTTCTGGGAATAGTTGTGTAAACCTGATGAATGCTCTGGCTGCTTCTGTTATTCTTGAATAAAAGTAAGTAAGTTTACAGGCCTGGAGGGAGCATATGGATCTGCAGACACTTATTTCCAACTTGGGAGTGTGCTAGTATTGATTAGTTAATGACTCATCAGTAGTATTTTGTAATAGGCAGGAATTCATTAGCAGGATGTTTTTACTGAACACTTTTTTTTTTTAAGAGGAGATTAATTTTAGTATTAGTTCTGCTGTAGAGAACAAAAAATATAAATGTAAGGCAATTATTTATTAGTTTTTAGTGATGTGTTCTAGTATTAAGATCTCTTCTCTTTTGCTGATTGTTTTGCCAAACAAATTATTACTTGCAGTAGTATTTTTGATTTGTGTGGAGTTTTTGGGGGTTTTTTTTCCAGATACTAAAAACATCCCACCACAATTTAAGTGTCATAAATAGGGTATCCTGGGACAACATAGTGAGACTGTATATATACAGTCACAATATATATATATACACATTATGGAAAAATCTGTGCTGTGAAGTAATAAAAAGGATATTTGGTCATTTTAAAAGAAATGTCCTGGTTTCAGCTGGGATAGAGTTAATTTTCTTCCTAGTAGGTCTTTGGATTCAGTTTGAGAATAATGTTGGTAATAGACTGATGATTTGGTTGTTGTTGAATATTCTTTCTCTGCCTACTATCTCTTCACTATTTCTTTATTGTTGTAATGTTTACAGAACTTGAACCACTATATGAAGTTACCTTACAAAAGTGTTTGTTGGGGTAAGGACTGCTAAGGGTACAACTGTTTTCTTTCTGCAGATTATAAACCAGCTTCTACTACTTTTTGCCAACTTGATTATAAAGAGATGGAAATAATTGTAGACACAGAAGGTACCAGCTGGTTGGGTGAGAGAGGGGAAGTTCTCAGATTCTCAGACAATCAGAATTTTTTCAAGCCTAGATTACAGAATATACCGTAAATGGGTTTAACCCCTCTGCTCTGATAATAAGTTCCTACATATTCTTCCTACACTGCACAAAACCTTCTGCACTCTGCAGTCTCAGTCTTTAAGTCCAGGATATCCTATTCAGCCATATCTCACACACTCCCTGTCTTTCATTCAAAAAACAGTCATACAATCTCTTATTAAGATCCACTGTTTTCTCTGTGTACCAACTGCCTTCCTGAGATTCCTACATTTAGCCGCTGTTTTTATCTTCTTTTCTAGATTGAAGAAAAGCAGTTAACGGCTTGGTGTATATGCTTGTTTTCACTCAGATCTAATAGTATTTTCTTGGTTTTTTAACTCCTCACTTTAGTGAATCCTTTTGTCTCTTACTTTTTTTTCTGGAGTTCTTGCTTTTACTCCTGTATTAAATGGCTTAACATACTGTCTACAAACCTTGTCTTGCGTCATCCTTAAGTCCTCACAGCTACAAAAGCAATAGAAGCATATTTTATTGAACTTTATTTAAAAATAAAACTACATACTTGTTGCACTCCTGGTGATGAGGAAAAGTCCTGCTTCAAACCCTGCAGCATCTCTGCCCAGAGCTGGCCAGCACTGGTTACAGTGTTTGCATTCTGGGGAACAAGAGCACTACTGCAGAAATACAATATGCTTTGGTAAAATAAGTTGCTGTCCTTCGAGAGTTCTTCACCTCTGGAAAGTGCTTCTCTTGTCTGAACAAGAGCAGGACAGCACTGGATACTCTTGCACAGGCTTTTTCACATTGAGTTTTGAAATTTGTATTTGCTTTTTTTGTTAAAACTTGATCATATTTTCTTCCTTTTAAAAACCTTTCTATAGTAAATGTTTTTGTATCCCCCTCTTTTCCTGTTTTTGAGTATTTGTAGCAGGATCATGTTTCTTCATGGTGATTGAGAGTATGAGGATTCTCTGTGCTGTGTAGACATAGCATTTAAGGATGTGGTTTAGTGGTGGACTTGGCAGTGGTCAGTTTATGGTTGGACTCAGTGATCTTAAAGGACTTTTCCAACCTAAATGGGTCTATGTTTCTGTGCAGTTTAATACTGTGACTCTTCAAAAGAGTCTGGTTAAACAAAGGCAATACCAGTTTTTGCATATTGAGAGAATTGCTATCTGCAGGCAGTGCCTTTATAATTGCTCTCTGCTGCTGTGGAATCTTATGATACTTGAAAAGTGGCTGCAAAAGAGCAAAGAGCTAAATAATCTACAAAGCTGGTAAAACAAAGCTGGGGGATAGCTAATAGCATCTGGTGTGAATATTTTGTCTAACTTTCTGATGTCTATATTTTGTATATGATACTGTGCTTGGACTGATTTTATAACTTCAAATCTATTTTTACATCTTTTTAAAGGTTCAAAATAAAAGTTTTAAGAGGAGAATAGTTAGTTCTGTATCCTACTTGATGCCTGGTTTTCTTCCTGAGCATGGTGGAGTGGTTTAAGAAGTGATCTACTGAAATTATCTTTAAATGTTATCTTAAAATCCTTGGAGAATTTTGGCAAGCGTTTACTTCAGGATTTCTTTATTCACACAGAAAGGGTGAAATTTCAGGTTGCTATAGTGTACAGATTTGTGGGAAAAGCCTCACTATAGAATGCAAATGTCAAATGCAAAAAATCCGCTATTACCAATTTGTCTCTAGATGCGTGTCTGTGAAAATGTGTCTGTGGTAGTGTAGAGAGGTTTTCCAAATGGAAATTTGCATCGATGTGTTACATGTGCAAATTTGCATTTAGGCACTGTGGGCAGAGGTGCTCATATAAACTGTGTCCTGTTATGAAACTTCTGTGAAAACATTCAGAATGTCCTCCTGAATAAGCAGGTGATGTAATGTACCTGGCAAACCTCATAAGAACTTGCTGTGGTCACCATTTCAGCTTCTTCAACAAACCTGTAACAGGCCTGTGTAATGCTCAGTGTTTCCCATGGCATTAGGGCTGTTACATGGGGAAGTGAACACCATACAAGATATTTGGAATTACTGAGAGCTTTGGGTTAACAAAGTGGTTATTCCTGTAGACGTCTTAGAGAGGAGGGTCAGGGGTATATCCGTGGGTAGAAAAGTTGATTGTTTACATGTATGAATGCTGAGGGAATTAGTCAACTTGAGAGACATTTCTTGAAACTAGTTTTAATCATAGTGGTGCTTCATTCCCTTCTCGTGCAATAAAACTCTGAATCCGTCTCCTCTCTCAAACTCAGCTGCTAGAAGTTTGTTACTGAGCTTATTTCTCTCTGTTTTGTGGGAAATGCTGGCTCTTTGAGCACTGTTACATGCCCTTACAGAGATTTTTGTCTAAACAGTTCAGATACCACCAGAATAAAAGCTGTATTGTAAAAATAGACCTGTTGACAATGTTATTGGAAAGTTCATGTAAATGTATGTGTGCCATGAATAGTTATTTAATTTGTTGTGTAGTTTGGCATTTCAGATTGCAACATGGCATTTGACTTTGAACTTCTGAGTACATTTGGTATGGAGATGAGTAAATTAGCTTTTTGTTTCAGGCCGAGATAGTCAAACTTGTTGTACAGCAACATTTTACTGTTGTCTCATATTTTGTGGATTGTAGGACTTAAAGAACCCAATTACAAATGCTATTACTTTTATTTCTAGTTATTCTGCAGCAGTACAAGGGCAGGTCAAAGGTTGTCTTGTACTATTGGAAAAAGTCTGGTCTTGGAGCCTGAGATGTACTTTCCTTGTTTCTGCATGACTTTTGGCAGGTGGTTTCCAATGTTGGCATATTAGCTTACTCATTTCCAGAATTTTAGAAAACTGGTTTGCTTCATTGGGAATATGAGGCAAAACTATCTGAGTATTTAAGGTATTCAGTTTACAGTTTACACTTTTTCTATCAGTTATAGACATAAGTTACTAGAAATTGTAAGGTGATAGAAAGCAGATTAACTATGCGTTATATTTTGCCTGAAAGCATACAATGGAATTAACAGGTCTGGTTTTTAGTTCATTCTGCAAAAGTATTCAAGGGGGCATGAGAGTGTGTTAAACTGCAAAAAAATGGGGGATGGATGAAGTACATCACATTCCCACAGTGGGCTTGCAGAATAGCTGGCCTGTTAATTACCATTATGCTGGCAGAAAGAACCTTTTAAATGCAGTTGCTTTTCTTTATTGCTGTTGCAGAAGGATTTAAATTTCAACCTTTTTTTGTTTTTTTTTTTTTTTGTTGCTAAATATGTCTCACTGTTTCTAAGTTGCTTCCCCTAGGAAAAAGGAACAATTTAAGATGCTTTGTGAAAATTGCAGTCTGTTGGTCACTTGAAGTTAGAACATCCAGATGGTCACTAGTGGTGTTACTCTAGGCTCAGTTTTGGGGTCAGTCCTGTTTAACATCTTTATTGACGATGTGGATGTGGGAATTGAGAGCACCCTCAGTAAATCTGCAGGTGACACAAGGTTGGGTGGGAGTGTTGATCTGCTGGAGGCAGAGGGCTCTGCAGAGGGACCTGGACAGATTTGATCAATGGGCTCAAGACAACTGCCTGAGGTTCAGTAAGGTGAAGTGCCGGGTCCTGCCCTTGAGTCACAGCAGCCCCGTGCAGTGCTACAGGCTGGGGCAGGAGAGGCTTGAGAGCTGTTTAGCAAAAAGGGACTTTGGGGTGCAGGTTGACAGGTGGCTGCACATGAGCCGAGAGTGTGCCCAGGTGGCCAGTGGCATTTTGGCCTGTATCAAGAATAGTGTGGCCAGCAGGACCAGGGCAGTGATCACCCTCTGCTAAGCACTGGTGAGGCTGCACTTTAAGTACTGTGTTCAGTTTTGGGCCCCTCACTCCAAAAAAGGACATTGAAATCCTGGAGTGTGTCTGGAGAAGGCCAACAAGGCTTGTGAGGGGTCTAGAAACAACATCCTGTGAGGAACATCTGGGGGAACTGAGGGTGTTTAGTCTGGAGGAGGCTCAGCAGGAACCTCATCGCTCTCTACAAGTACCTGAAAGGAGTTTGTACTGAGGTGGGGGTCAAGTCTCTCCTGCTGTGCCTGCAGTGACAGGACCCAAGAGAATGGCCTTAATATGAGACAGGGGAGATTCAGACTAGATATTCGAAAGTTTTTTTCACTGTTAAAGTGATCAGGCATTGGAATAGCTTGCTCAGGGAGGGAGGTGGTGGAATCACCATTCCTGGAGGTATTTTAGAGTCTGGTACTGGGTGATGTGTTTTAGTGGCTTGGGGATTACAGTGGCAGTGCTGGGTGATGGTTGGACTGGATGATCTTGAAGTTGGCCTTGCAGCCATGATGATTCTGTGATCAGCTTCATCTGGACTATTTGTTCTGGTTTTCCTTTATCTTAAGGAATTGCATTTAATAGACTGGGGTTTACAGGTTTTTTTGTATTCACAGAACTGTGCTAAAGAATAATGACTTGAGATCAAGACAAGAATTAACTACTCACCTCACCAATCAGTGGCCTTCCCCAGGAGCTCTGGATGTCAATGCTGTTGCCTTGGACACTCTACTCTATAGAAAGCACAATCAACAATGGGATGAGTAAGTTTAATATTAGTTTTGATTCCCCTTAGAGAAACAGGGAAACTGAAAATGACACATTTTCCTCAGCATAGTTTGGAACATATCCTATTGGAGTCACTTGTTACAATGTACAAGGATCAGCTGGTAACTAAAATCACTTTCTCATGCTTACCATAAAAATTTTCTTCCTTTGGGTTAGTTTAAAAAAAAAGGGCAGAAAAATAAACCATTGCTGTAGGAAAGAACTGGCTTAAGAAATAAACAAAAATAATGTTTAAGAGAAGAAAGATTCATTGCCTGGGTTTTTTTAGGAAACTTTTTAAGGAGAGTTTGGTATACCTAGTTAGATGTTTAAATGTGTTGCTATCAAATATTACTTGGTTTGCAGGAAAAGTTTTCAAAGTCTGGATCAACTTTCAGCAGAAGTTAGTCTTTCTCAATCCTCTCTGGATCCAAGTCACTCACAGGATGGGAAGCAAGATGGAATTAACTTGTTAAATGAAGGTACAGAACCAGTCTAATGTCTTCCTTTAATTCTATTCTTCATATCTCTGAACTTCAGTCAGTGTGAGATGAATTTTCAGTGTGAACAAAATATGCGTTGCAAAAACACATTTTTCATTGTTACGCAAAGTGTTTCAGTTTCCTTGAGGATTCTGCTTCAAATAAATTTGGATTTATGAAGATACTCACCCCAGTCCTCTTTATTTAAAGCTAAGCTTCAAATATATTGCACTTCTCTTCCTTCCCTGTCACAGAACGAGTCAGCTTCACTGCAAGGATCTTCTAACACCTTTCTGCTGTAACAGACTCCTTGGTTTTAAAAGAATGATTAGAGGCACTTGATTTGCAGCTACCACTGTCATTCTTACATCTTGCATTTAACATTTATCATTTATCTGTGGAGATGCAGCCTGACAGTGTTTCCATTAAAACAGAGAGAGGAACATTATATGAACTGTGTATGTAACTGTAATATATGCACACACTCCCTTTCAAACCTGTATGCTTATCAAAGCTTAGCTGCTCCATCTTGTGGGCAGTTGTGAAAAGCAGGAAAATATTGGAAGATTTGTGAAATAGTAGCATTTTGGGTATAGAATATAAATTGTTATTAAAAAGTCCTTTTTGTATCTTATCAATTGTAAGCTTTAAGTAGATTTGCCAATACAGAACCTCAGTATTACATAGCTGCTAAAATTTCTTGGTTTTTAAATATCAAGGATGAAAAATTCAGAAAGTTTCCTTTTAAATTGTAAGCAGTATTAAGATCTAATTTAATTAAAGCTATCTTAGAGAAAGTGAAACAAAATCAGCATGGCTATTACAAAGTATTCTTGTGCAGATTGACTTTCAACCTATTTTGCAATATTTGAAGTTACGCTTTGTTTTATTTTTTGTAAATTAAATTGTGGCAAAACCAATGGTAATAATAATTTATTTAAAAACACTGTCTTTAAAGTTAGCATAACATCTCACTTCTGAATCAGTGAGGTTCATCAGCACTCAAGGTTTAATGTAATTTTGTAAGACAGAGATCCTGCTGTGATATCTCTGATCTAACTCTCAATATGGCAGTTTTAACTAATGATTAGAAGTAGTAAATTTTCACATTACTCTTAAGCCCACTTACGTAGACAGATTTTTAGCTTCACAGTTCTTGAAATGGAGGGCTGTGCCCAGACAGTGTTACACTGCTCTGTGTATATTATGTCCTCGTGTTGAATGCAGTCTTTAAAAGATCTTTCTAAAAGTGAAGATTTTTGAGAAGAGCTAGTCTAGTACATTTTTTAGGGAAAGCTTATTCAGTCACTTGAAAAAACTTGGTAGAGTTTTTTCTACCAAGACTGAAAATCTACTGTAAACTGCTAATAAGGACCGTAAACAATGCAAGAGAACTACACTTCACTATTTTATTTTTTTTTCATAATAAATTATTGGGCAGGCCGTGGCTTCTGTTTTTTGGTTCTTCATCTTACATCTTTCTCAGGAGAACAGACTTTTTCTGACAGGAATATGAGACACAGTTTTAAGAAATGCTACTTTTATATATGTGATTTTGAAAAATTTAGGTAGATTGGCCTATCAGTAAAATCTTGTGCCTGTGACCTTTTCAAGTTCATTTTAATCTCTAGTTTAAGGTGATGTTTCTGTTCTATAGCCAGGAGGATGAAATACGTAGATCAAATTCTTTGTAATGTAACTTATTAGCAGAGTTGGTACAAAGTGAACAGATACTCTGAAAAGGGAGGGCATAAACAGAAAAATTGTCCAATGCAGTTTCCTAGCTGTGCATATGTTTGATGATAACTCTAAGGTGTATTTGGATGACAGGGCAGATGTGTGCACTGCTACTCCTGTGCTGTGGGGCTTCTTTCAGTGATCAGAGCCTAATGCACTTGAAATTACCAAGGTTTAAAAAAGAAAATATGGGGGTTTTGATACAAATGTATCCTCATTCCAGTTAATTCTACTCCTTTCTGCAAGAGTTAAAATTAGGTCTTTGGTACTGACACTGTATAAGTAATGTCCCTTCCATTTATATAGACTGGACTTTATATACAATGGGTTTCCATTTATATACTATGAACTGGTGCTGGAATGAGTAACATCAGTTCACTGTGCAGTCAGGGGAGCCTCTGGATCTGCCTCTGCAGAAGAATGATTCCAGCTCAGCCCGTAAGGCATGAGCAGGGATCTCTGTACCGCCTGGACAGGGAAGGTGTGGCCTAAGTTATGTGTCTTCCCAATCACACTTATGAAACACTCCTGTACTGAACCGTAGTATGGAATTCACAGCAGTGTAGATTAAACAGCTTTTTCTGTTCTCTCTTTTTTTTTTTTGTGGTCAAGTAATCTTGTGCTGCAAAAATTACTAGCTGAATTCTTATTTTTCCTAACAGGAAAGGAAGACACTCCATCATTGCTTGGTCTTTGTGGCTCTCTTACATCAGTAGCAAGCTACAAGTCTCTCACAAGTCTGAAATCAAGTGAATACCTTGCAAGTCCCACAACAGAGATGACAAGTCCAGGCTTAACACCATCTTGAGATACACACCAGAAGGAAGAGCTTTGTGTTGTATACATTTGGTTTATGTTTCATAGAATGACTTGCAGTGAAGACTGCTAGTTCTGAGTTTAAAAATAAGCTGCTTTATTTTTTCTTTTCATGGTTACCTTTGTAATTCACAAATTTGGTCAGTTTTCATTCCCTTTTTTTTCCCCCAGAGGACTTTTCAAATTTTCTATTTATTCTAGAATTATTTAAAGCTCTTGGTCAGGTACAGAATGTATAATCTGATGCTTATGACTGATTTTTAAAATCAAACAGTTGGAAATCAGTCCCATACTTAGTTGCCGTGAGCTTTGTTTCTCCCTGCACTAGCCTGCCCTGCTCTAGCCACTGTACTCTGCAGTGCTTTAAATATCTATCAACTCCTGCAGAGCAGACAGGGAATCCTTAACACCAGTCTTTGTAGGCAAATAAATACCTAAAAATCCAGCTTTTCATCTGTGTATGTTGCATAGCACCTCAAATAGCATATTTAACCTATCAACAGCTTTTCTCAAGTTGCCTCAGTATTAGGTTTTGGATTCCTGTTAATATCATGGCACTTAGGAGATGTCCCAATGGCACTGAAGAATCACACTGAAATACTCTTGCAAACTCGTGAAATTGCATGTGAATAAAAAATGCAACTCAATCATATAAATCAAGCATACCTAGCGATTTCTAAATGGTGAGCAAACTCACTAAATGCTTTTAAGTGGCCTGGGTTACAGATAATCTAACATTATACAAGAAATTTCTTGCTGAGAAGACAGGGGCTACGGATGATGGGGGTTAGCATCTTGTGAAGTTTGGATTCTGTGTTTATTGGAAAGATCCCAAGGAGGGTGAAAAAGGGGAAACAAGGTAATGATTATATTTATGTGTTAAAGACTTTTCTCATCTCTATAGTAGTGCAATAGGTATTTTTCTTGCTTAGGTAATGCAGCAAAACTTACTTAGATCAGTTTTCTCAAATTACTTGTTATTGATTTAAATTACTGATAGGAGAAAAAAAAAAGGGAGACATTTTTTAAATGTAACTAACTTTCCAGATTACCCTACAGTTTCAAAGTTTGCAAAATAATTTTTGAATTGCAAACTATATTCTTAATTCTTTGTAAGATACAATTGATCCTTTATCTATGAATTTTGCTAATCAAGGTAATGCTTATCAGTATGATTAGTAACTTTTTAAACAAAAGTAAAATGCATGTAAGTATGTTGTATTTATAAGTGCTAGGGAAAATGCTTTTTTGTGCCAAAGAAGTTTCATAAATTGTTTACATGAGTAGCTGCAATACAAGACAGATTTTCAATTATTGCTTACTCCTAGGTGTTTACAGTATGTCACTACACTGTACAGGTTTAGTTGATTGGCCTCTTGTGATGGTACCTTGGCACTACTGCTATAAACTGGTCATCATAGGGTGGGCTTGAAAGAAAGGGGATTCATTCTTACCTTTACTGAAACTACAAGAAATATCTAGCCTTTGCAAGTACGAGGCTATGCATTTCTGGAACTCAAGGCACTGTTGGATTTAGCTGAGGAGGTTAAAAATGTATCTCCTCAATTCTCTAGTCCATGCTGCTGGAGGTCACTGCATCTATAACAGGGTACACAGCCACTGATGCTATTTTAATGCAGAATTTTAAGGCATTTTAGCAAAATCCACCAGGTCTTTCAAGCCCTCATGTACCCACCCAGTTAATTTCTCTGTAATAAACTCTGACCACTCAATCCCTTTCATATGCCATCAGAATGTCCATTACTTCATGGAACTGTTTTTTGTTACCACATTAAGCACCTGTTTGAGTAACATAATGAAATATAAATTGGTGAACTAGAGATGCATTTTTACTACAAATAAAACGAGGGAATCCAGATTCCACAAGTTAACATTCTATGTCAATGTACCGTGATTTAATCAGTCTTGTTTGCTGTTAAACACTTCTCACACTATGTCAGTATTTTGAAAGGGGCAGTAATCATGATCTTCAGTCATGTTCACTGATGGCTCTTTTCTTAGAGCTACATGTGTCGTTTAGCTGAAGTCTTTTATGTAGTCTGACACGTGTTTCTGGGTGTCATTTTGTGCATGGGCAATCAGTTATGTGCATCTTTCTCAGTTCTAAACATTAATCATTTTTTAAAAGAAGAATTTTAAACCGCCAGAACTGTATGTTTTGTTGCCTTGATGTTCCATTAATGTTGCATGTAAATTAAACATTTTGTATACTCACTACTTACAAGTTGTTGTCTCTGTTTTAATCACACAGGATAAGGCCATTCAGCAAATTACAGTATTACTGAGCTTATAGCAAATTCTTTTCCTGCAAAACAGGAAGCCTCTGCTTTTCTTGCTGTGTATCATTCAGTGTGACCCACTCTCTGCTGTTACCATTTTCGCTTAGGCCTCATTTTTTAAATTTATGTTCAGAAGTCACAGTGGAAAAACAGTGTTAAGCATGGCCTCTGGCAGCACCTCTTGCCAGCACCCTGGTACCTAATGTCTTTAGAAGTAGAGCATTTTTCAGTGTGTGAGGAATTTTCACCATGAGCTGAAGTCTTTTTTGAATAAAGCACACCCAAATGTCAGCATCTTAGTGACCTGAACACCAAGTTGCTTTTGTATCAGCACACCCCTCATTAATATACACTAAAAAATTAAATTCAGCAACTTCATTGGAAATGCATGAAAGATGGGAGGTAGTGAGGGTAGTTAAAAATAATTTAAAAGAAATCATACAGAGGAAGCTCTGGTTTAGTTTTTTGAATGCCTACAGGCAAGTGCAGTGCTGCAGCTGTTCTAGCAGGAGTGCAGCACGCTGGGGCAGAGGATGGTTGTGCCTATGGCAGCCACCTGAATGTACTCTTCCCTTCAGAGGGACACAGGGCTCAGTCAAGCTGGCACAGAAACACCTCTCTTTATGCCAGCAAACTTGACCTTCCATGGTCTGGCCCTGCCTTGGAGCGTTGGGACAGTGACAATTCCCACCTCCTAGAAAGCAGAGGGGGAGTGTTCCTGCAGAGCACCTGTGCAGGCCCTTGGCTCCAATGCTCAGGTATGCTTTAATTTCTTAAGAGTATTACCTTAAACAAAAAGCTTCTGCTGCCCCTGTCAGTGTATTTACCATGCTCTCTCAGTGTCTGAGTGTATTTTCCAGTTTGACAGCAAGAATTTTTCATTTAAAATAAACCTGAGAAGCTTTTATAATATGCACTTACACAAAATACAGAGCTGCAAATAATAAACATGGCTCCTGTGCTCCAGCACACAAGAGGTGGCCTCTACTAAGAAACACATATTAAGCAGCAAAAATAAATAAGCATTTATTGAATTCATTCTGTATCAGTCCCCTTACTGAGAAATAAATATATCTTACAACTGGAAAGCCAAAACATTTTAAAACAATTTTAAAACCCAACAGAAATGTTTAATCATGACTGAAAATTTAACACTTCAGTGGAAGTCATTATTCTTCATTGGTATGTCCCACCTCAATTTTTTTCTTCTCCTCCTTTCTTGTTTCTTTTGTTCTTCCTTTCTTGCTAGCTGCAAGAGAAGTCACAAAATCTTCAATGATAGTTTAAGACTGATGTGCATTGTCTTAGTCTTAATAAAAACAGTGAATTAATCCTTTGTAAAACAGTTTAAAATGAAGCTTTATTTAGTTACCAAATGTAACGGTAGAAGTTCACTGGGAATTCTGAAAAACATCTTCACAGACTTAAATTTGGCACAACTTTCATTGTATGCTTTGACTTCACACAATTGGACGAAGGAGAATTAAGGACGTTGATTCGTTTTTGCATTTAAATGAAAAAAGAAGGACTTTCCGTATTCGTATGTGCTGATCATTATGGCACAAGCAGGAGCAACTTTAACCAGCCGTGGAGTAATACCTGCCCAGAAGAGAAAGGGAAGTATTCACTATTTGTTTTCAGACCCAAGTGCTGCAGTACAATTTGTTGATCACAATATATTGATACCATAGTACATCTGTTTAGAACTGGGATTCTGCCTGCCCACATTCCTCAAAATACTGAATTTACTGGCTGTAGGTATTACCAGTGTAATAACCTTATGCCCTCACCTGTGCCACCTTGTGTGGTCTGCCTCCCTCGAGTCCTTTGTGTCTCTGTCCCTTCTGATTCCATGCAGCTGGAGCATGTGGACCTGTGCTCCAGCACACAAGAGGTGGCCTCTACTAAACTGGAAGAATCCCAGTCACATGTATAAATGATAGAATTTAAGTGATAACCATCCCCCATAACAATCAACTGTGATCCTGTCAGTGGAAGTTAGAAAGCAATTCAGTTTAGAGGAAGGGAAATAAGGCTGAATCCCCTTGTCTGCACACAGCCAGCCACCTACTTCCACTAGAAAGGCAAAGATGTCTGCAGGGAGCCAGCACAGGTGACACACGACCTATGAAAACCTTGTGTTGCTTTGGAACAGCAGCAAGAAGCCAGGCAGACTAACTCCAGTCATCTTAGCTACATGTGGGCAACTGAACTGAACGCGTGGCTGATGAAGTGAGTATCTCTAAATTCTGCTACTCGTGTCAAGACCTAAGTGTAAGTGTTCTAATCTATTAACTGAATTCTACCCAAAATGGCTAATAATATTGATACTTTGTTGTGTCTTGCATTCTGTTGGTATCAGTGCTCTAAAATATGCAAATCCTGTTAATCAGCTATGCCCTCACTGTATAGCGAGTAAAGCAGTTTCATCTCTCTGCAAACACGAGTCTTGGCAAGGTATAACCAACTGTGCAGCCATTCGCACAAAGGCCCCTGGTGAACCAGTGCAGTGTGGTGAAGACTGGTAAGTAGCCTGAGTTTGGAATGTCTCTTGCAGATGGTCATTTATGTACGAACTACTGTAGGCTTTTATCTCAGTATCATTTTAATCTCAGTATCTTGTAATTTCTTTCTCAGGCTGCCAGAGTCATTCAGAAAAGGGACAATGTTGTCCCTTGTCTCCCTCTGATCACCATCCTACCTATAGAAGCTTTTCTTGTTGCCCTTGACATCCCTGGCCAGATTTAATTCTATCAGTGCTTTTCCTTTTCTAACTCAATCCTTGGTCATTTGGACCATTTCTCCGCGACAGGTTACCTGTCCTTGTTTCCACCCTCTGTCAGCTTCCTTACTGTGTCTGACTTCATCCAGGAGCTCCTTCTTCCTCCCTACAGGCCTCCTGGAGTTTTCACCTGACTTTCTCTTTGCTGGGATGCATTGTTCCTGAGCCTGGAGAAGGTGATTCTTGACTATTAACCAGCTTTCTTGGGCTCCTCATCCCTCCAGGACTTTAGCCCATGGTACTCTACCAAGAGGATCCCTGGAGAGGCCAAACTCTGCATGTCTGTTGCTTTATATATGCAAACTATTGCATAACTGACAGTGCTCACAGAACTCATTAATGATTAGAGAACGCTCTAGTCTGAATTTTTTTAGAGATAGGAAAAATTTTACCAGCAAATAATCCAGTAATCCCACTTCTAGCGAGAATTTTCCTCATAACTGCCCAGGTTGATGTACCTTCCCTCTGTGGAACTCAATATAGTACAAGACAACAGTGAATTAAGCAATCCATACAATGCCACAAAATCATAATTCTAGAAATCAGAGACAGTCACAGATGTAATTGTTAGGTTTAACTCCTTTTATGTTAATTTTATCCATCTTACTTATACATTATGTTAAATTAATACAGTATGCAAACACACAAGTTGAAACAGCATGGCATGGAAAAGAGCTGTAGTAACACTTAGAGTAAGATATATGAACAGCTACAATAGTCCTTACTAGATTGCTGATAGAGGTGAAAAAAGTCAAAGCAGTTTCATAGAATACATTTATCAGCTAATGAAAGTCCCTCACAAGTCCAGATCCCAAGCAATGGAAAAAAAACGGTATTGTATACAACTTCAATTTGTGTAAAACACGGTGATGCTCTACTGACCAGAACAATACAGAAACTTCCTCTTTCATCCTTTAAAGATGTTGGGACATTCAATAATATGCCCTTGAAAATAAATTTTTTTGAAATTACATGAAAAGAAGGTAAAAAATACACAACCTGAGCACAATGCTTCCTCTTTCTAGTCTAATACTTACCACAAGAATATTGTTATGCAGGAAGTAAGTGGTAGTGAATGTTATTTTGAAGACTTTTTCAATAGATCACTGTTCACCTGAATGTTTTAAAGTAGTTAATTTTTTGCCTATTTAAATATAACTTACTTCAGTCATAGGATAGTTTGGGTTCAAAGGGACCTTTACAGGTCTAGGCCAGCCTCACTGCAAAAAGCAGGGATATCTTAAATTTGCAAATGGTCTGCCTAAATGTAATAGCTTTGGATTTGTTTCAATTTTATACCATCTTATTAAGCTAAATTGTACGGAACTCACACCTTTTCCCCTTCCATGCCATTGATGTAACATGGTATTCTCCTAGGAGATAAAAAATATCTTACTAGATAGTACAATTTGGAGAAGAAAAAATCCTTGAGTGATAAAATGTTTTCATATACTTCAGAAGTGACATATATTTAAAATTCCTACCAGAAGCCATCCCCAAACACTAAGTTTTATTTTTCAGAACGCTGTAGGGTTTTTTTATTCTTACCAGCAACTTACTTTTTAAGGTCTCACTCTCCCAAAGTTGAGTCTGCACATGTGTTTTCACTACATCAAATGGCTGAGTTACAACGGCTGCAATCTATCAGGAAATCAGTTTTAATGTTAGTGTCCAAACAATTAAAATTTAATCCTAAAGTTTTTTAATTTTTAAATTAATTTAAATTAAACACAATTTAAAACTAGATTTGATATTCCAAGCACATGACATTATTAAGTCTTGTGTGTCAGAACAGTATAGTTTACTCAGATTTATTTAGTCAGGTCAAATGCCACACCACATGTGTTTGAAGTACAAGTAGCCCAAAATACACAACATTTCTGAGAGAATAATCTAAAATCATACCTCTTTTAAATAGTTTATTAGTGTTAATAATAAAGAGTAGAACTTGAAATGAAATTATATACTTACAGAGCCAGATGCTGCTCCGGAAGTAAAAGAAATAAAAAACGTAGGCTCATTTGCATCAACTTCCTTGCACATCATCTTCTTGAAACTTTCGTAATTATACCAATACAATGCTATGATTACAAAAAAATAAATTTGCATTACAACAGATTTGTATGTCAAATACAAAAATTCTTATATCAAGTCCAGATGTAAGAATTCTACTGTGGCAAAAGAAGCAAACAGAAGCAAGAGCTGAAAGCATACTAAGTGCCCTCTGTGATAACCCATGGACAGATTGCTGTGTTCCCCTTGTTCTCCCTATTCCAAATTTCTTCATATGATACAAATTTTGTCATTCCCTTAAGTAACCCATACCTTTACACAATCTAACCCAAGCACCATAAAACTCACGCTCAATTTAACATAAATGAAAATGTGGGCTTCTAATTACTCGCTATGTTTTCAGGCATATTTCATATGTTTGGTAGATCGCACTAGTTCTATAAAAACACATTTAATACAAAATGAAATGTTGCTTAGGTCTGCCTCATACTATTCTGAGGCACAGTATAAAATTTAATTCTGAGAGAACCAAAAAATATGATTTTGCTTCCTAGAATTACTAATAGGGGAATGCCTCTGTAGGGACTCTCAAAGACAAATCCAGCAAACAACTTTTAGGAATAACATCTGTTTCTGTGACCATCGGCAGAACAAAACTGCACTTTTTCTGCTTTCTAACTCAAAGTCCAAACAATATACTACTAGGCTGAATTATAGCATAATTCCTCATGGCAGTTGGTTGAATAAATACTGTAAATGACAGCTCCATATCCTAAAAGGTAAATATGCCTCATTCAGCACTGAGTTCTGGAGGTTGTGCCAACAGAAAAAATTCACAGCATTTTCTTGCCATGAAGACTACCAGCACATATGCCTGGCCTCCAATATTTTGCAAAAGTAAAAGTAGGCAGTATCTCAGAAGGCATCCTCAGGATTTGAGGAAAACCTACTACAGAAATGTACAAAACCGTAATTTAATATAAATGATCTAAATCCAAAATTCTCTTAAGCACCTCCAGGACTCATTTCCCTGAACACCTGCAACTGTCTGCAATTGTCTACAACACTGCTTAAAGGACTCAAATATTATTAAATCAGTTTTTGTGTTTATAAACATTCACAGTTTAAGTTTTGCTCAGTCTAGCTAGTGTCCCAAGGGACATACTTGCAAAAAGTCATGAACACTTGGGCTAAGAATAGAGTGGTATTCTAATTATCCAATGCTGCTTGAGTGTGCTTGTGCTGTTGACTGTTTTCACAGAGGACCTGCTTTCTCAGTGCAGTGTTACACTGATTTTAACTCTTGAGATTGCTAACTTCAGCTACCCACAGCAAAGGAGCAAACTGCGCTTATAAGAACACCAGAGACTGAGCTGCTGTTGGGGCATCATTCAAACTCAAGAGCAAGGGCTGAAGGTACAAAGGGTGCACATCACAGCAGATGGAGAGCATTTAATAAGGAAAAAAAATATCAGAAAGCACAGCTGGAAAAGGCATTAAGCAGTATTAAACACCCTTAGCTTTATATAATCAGAATTTTATGGCATTTGTTTTTTTATAAATACATTTTCCTTTACTCATGCTTCTACTTGCCTGCTCACTATTGGTTGAGTAGTTCTCAACATGCAGCTACTGCCTTACAGGTTAACTTGTGCCTCCACCTTTCCAGCATCCCATCATGCCCACAAAGTACTGGGCACTGAGTGAGTGCCCACTGGCTGTGCAGGGAATGCCAGAGCAGTGTTCAAAACCGACTTAAAATCAACAAGGCTGTTTTGGATCAGTGGAGGAACAGCAGGTGTGGACACAAGAATCTGAAAAGGGCTGAGAAGAATGCACATCACCTTAGTGCCCTCTTCCTTGTGCACTCCCTCACAGTGCTCTGATCATCCCACTCTGTTAGAAGCAGCAGAGGAAAGGAAGCTCACTAGCTCCAGCCACACTGCTACAGACAAAAATCAAAAGAACAAGAGTTTCTACTTGAAGTCAGACAGCAGGAACCAGATGAAGAATTTGAGAGTTCCCTTACAAATCTTAGCAGAACAGCCTAAGAGAAAACTGCATTTGGCAGGGAAGAAAAGTAAGTAAATTAAAAAATAAATATTGAGCAGGAAGCACTTTGGACATAAGATTCAGATGAATTCTGGCAGTTATTTTCAGCCTTAGTGAAGCCATGTTGTCATAGGTTCAGAAGCCTAAACTATCCCAGAAGGCTAAATTAAGTCCCTTCAAAGTACTGGATCTTTAAAGCAGGAAATGCATTCCAATTTTCAAACACCTCCCAGTAGCTAAGTGAAAGAGAACAGAGCACTATAAATTCTGAAAAGAAAGCAGCTGAAATAACTTAATTCTGTTAACCCACTTAGCTCCCAACTGCAATTTTTAACTAAATATCCTCATCACACCCCACTTATGCCTCAGTTTGGTTCTTGGCCCATGTAGAATTTATTCTGAGTACACATATCCCATAACAGCCCAACCAATGACTGGTCCACTAGATTGTGTGGAAACACAAATTAAATTAGATGTTAGATCATCTTAAGAATGAAGTAGGAGAACAGAGAGAGCAGGTAAAATACTTCAAGGGTTCTCTGACTCCAAAAATAGGTTTGAATAAGAATTTTTCCAAAAATAGGTTTGAAGAATTTTTCTGGGCCAACATAAAGTGTTCAAAGATGTTGTTCCTGGTACTGCTTAAATGACAACTGATGTCTGATGATCCAAAAGTGCTCTGACAAAAACGGGCCTTAAAAGGACAGGGGCTTTCAGGTCCTTTAGCAGTCTCCCCGGTAACAACCGCCATAGTTATCTTGAGGAATAGCCCTAGGACTTGCTATGCTTTGAATCAGACTTTTCTTCTTCTTGGCTGTCAGCTTTGGAGCTTTGCTAAAGAGTTTTTTGGAGCATTTATACTAACTAATTCATCTTGATTTAAAAAAGATCTTGAAGACACTATTGTGTCGCTCTCTGTACACGTTTTCAAAATTATGTAACAGAACACTTAGATACAGCATGTTTATCAGAAAATAGCCACTATACCTATCACAGAGAAAATTTCCAACTGTAAGTCTTAAAAAACAGTCATTGTTTAAGCTAAAGATAAGAAGAGTGTAAGTATAGAGAAGGGGAATGTAACAATGAACCCTATCTGCTATCCACAAGCAAAACAGGGTGAAAAAATCACATCTTCAGAGAATTTAAATAAAAACACTCAAAAGAGAACAAGTAAATCTCAGTCATCCCTAAAGCTAACCATTAAAATTACCTAAAAACACAGAAAAAGAATATAAAAACATAAAGACCTGCATGGAAAGTAAACCATACCTGAGAAAGGTACATCTCTCAGAACAGTAGAACTCCAGCCCCCCCACAGGGAGACCCATCCATCTGCAGCCACTTTGGTGCTGACACACAGGTACAGCTGCTTGTAGGACAACCTGCGATACTGCATTCGAGTCCTGATCAGCTCCAGGGGACTCACCACAGTAGCAGAACCAACTGCAAAGGAGAGAAACATGGCTTCTAAAAAAATCAATATTTAATAGTACAATATTTTGAACATTCAAGTAATGTCTCACCTTTCTTTATACATTTGATTCTTTTCAAGTCTCCCATTTTCATTGAACTAATTCCCAAAATAAGTTTCCTTTCCAGATAAGAAAACCATGCCCATTAACAGTACCTACACTTTCTGGTTTAGGGTTTTTTTCATTGCTAGCATGTTGTAAACAATGTAACATGTTAAGAATCCTCACTTTCAGATTTAATTCATCAATAGGCTGAAAATTTCAAGCACTTAAACGCATTAATTTTCAATAGTTGCCATTTTAAAGTGTAACTTCAAGAAAGTGATCTTGAGGTTTAAGGCTTTTTTTGTGTTAAGGACAAGAATTGTGGTTGGAGATTTAAGCTTTTATTGATCTCTAAGCATCTTTGCCATTCTTATTTTAAACTTTTTTAACTTTCTTACTTTAAACTTTTTAAACTATCAAGAACAATTAGCAGACAATCTGTATCTGATAAAGTAACTCTTGCAGTTTGCACAACAGTCAGCGAGTCATCACTCAGTAACAAGCTACTATCACACATCTAACAGACATCAAACATTTTACTAGATGCAAGAATTTTTCTTCTGTTGCTGGGATAAGGTTTTACACATGAATTTAAAAGCTGGAGCAGCCTAATAAGAACAATGTGCTACACCACCACAAAATAACAATTCTTTTTCCACTAGTCTTCCAGTACCCCCATGGTTGTCACATGTAGAACATGGAACTGCATTGTCAGACCCTTCTAAGAAAGCCCTAACATATATTATCTGAGTTAGTTCTACAAAAATAGATGAGGAAAAGGATGAACAAAAGTAAGAAAATATACAAACAAATTCTGTCCACCTCACATCATACAGTAGCAAAACCAGTACAAGTCCAATTTTCATCTTCCTTATAATTACCTGTGTAGCTTCCATTACACAAAATAATGATGTTTAGTACTAGATTCATGACAGAACAGACTTAAATTAACTGTTTTTGGTAGAAGTCTAGAAATACAAAATTTTGAACGAATTACAAATGTAGTGAAAGTGTAATGGCAAACACAAATCACATTATTCCAGGCTGGAGGGTTTTATTGCCCAAGAAATACTGGATAATTACAGTATTCCTTCCTATCCCTCATTTAAAGCCACAGCATATTTACTGTTATTTAAAGTCAAGAAAACAAACCCAAGAAAACAGCATACAGCTATTGCATTTCTGTTTTCCCTTTAAACAGATGACAACTTACATCTGCTTAAGGAACCTGCAAGAAGTGGAATGCGTTTATCATCCTTTCCCAGTCTATTTTTCAAGGCTTCAGACAGTTGGTCATAGCAGGTAAAATAGATTGCTGTGGTAGGAACTGCCATTATCCTAAAATATAAGAGAGGAAATTTAAATTCATACAAGGAAAGCAGGAATATGAAGTCAACTGTCTTGTATGGATATTTTACTTATATTAAAAAGAAGTTAAATCTCCAGCTGTGTGTAATGGATTAATTAAAAAACCAAAATATTAATCCCATGGCTTTGATTCACTGCTTCTAGTCCAGAGTCTCAAATACACAAACTTCACAGGTTTTCATTTCATTAGGGAAAACTGTAAGTAAAATGATGGTAGATTATTGCAGTCAAAATCTATTTCGTATCAGCTCCAGTACTATTTTGATAAAGAATGGGAATTGAAAGATCTGAATATGAAGAAACCAAAGAAAATATTACAGAACTTAACTTTTATTTATGTAACAATTGGAGATTATGCTCTGGATCTTAATCAACACTCATGATACTCACTACTTGAAAGAAATTGTGGTATGCATAAATATAAGCTTTTTCCATACCAGCATAGTACAGACTGCAGTAACAACAGCTAGATTTAATAATCATTCAGTGTAGGGATAAAGGACCACATCTTACTATAAAATGGCAATTACACTTCTGTGTTATGCCTGTGCCAATACAGCATGTACCATCATTACCGAAAAACACCAAGGACTGTCATGCTTGGAAAACCAAAACACTATAGCATTTAGATCTTCTCTCAAAAACTGTGTATCCCTCTCCAGTCAAGAAGTTAGTTATCTGCTGGAGAACAGAACACGTTTGTAAAAACTGTATTGACTGACACAGTTCAGTCAGGTCATAAGGGTTTATAATTTGAAATTGCCACATACCGGGGGGTAAGTAACAAGGCTGAGCTCCACCATACCTTGCTTTTTTGTGCCTACACACTAAACACTGTCTGCAAATCAAAAGTGTACCAGTGCTTCCCACTGAGCAACACTTTGTTCCTTACAAGTTTAATATACATCTTAGATTTGACAACTTTCTTGGTTTAGGAAGGAGAACATAATCACAGAGGTCTTAATTTCTATCTGTACTGGGTTAATATGAATAAAAAGATAAAACAGTTTGGGGTTTTTAAGCCTAAAGAGAAGGCCAGGAGGAAATCAGATCACAATGTTTAAATATGTAAATTGCTCTTGTAGAGACAAAATGAATTATCTGTTTATCCAGACAAAATAAAACCCCAAAGTTCTTTGAAATGAAGAAGATGATTACAGAAATTAAGTGAGGGTAATGAGGCGCAACACCAGAGTGTCTGGAAACAGCTGTGCTGCTGATAGCAACTCATTAGTAACAAGATACAACAGCAAGAATGTGTCAAAGACTGGCATTCTCCAGTGATCAGGTCCAATCCTGTGATTCCATGATGCTATCAAATGGTTATAGTAGGGGAAAAAAAAGGCAGAATGAGAAGTTTAATGTTCCTGCTTAACTACTGATAATATATCAGAAAATTCTTAGAACTATCAAGTATTATACTGTCCCTAGATGTTTCTGATCAAACTGATTACTCTGTAACTTCAGAATTGACCATATTTTTAAAATAACTTGGAAATAAGCATAATAATTTGTCTAAATAATTAAGTAATTTTTTAAACAATAACTTACAGCAAGTTACCAAAAAAACCATTCAACTTACAGTGTTGGGGGAAGCCCACTCCACAGTGACTTAATTCCCTCTATTCGAATAATTTTCACAAATGCATCCTAAAAATATAACCAGGCAAAGAGCAATAATTAGCTACAAACTTTTGTAGTTAGTAATATATTTTATCTGGCAGAACACAAAATTAATGTTTTTATTTATTTATTTAGAAACAAAGTACATTTCTAAAATGGCTTATCATTGGAAGATCCCAGTTTTGTAACTGGTAACACAAGCTGTCACACTTAATCATGCAAATAGACCCACTGAGCTCAACAGAATAAACTATGTTATTGAAATCAAGAATTTCCTTCCATCTTTAAAAGACCTAAGTAGTAAATGTTTATCAGTGACTGACAGCTCTGTGAATAACTATTTTCAGAACTCATATGGCATTGCAGCAACTTGTGGAAACTTCCCCAAAATAATCCACTAAAATATTGTTTCAATACATAGTAAAGTTTCTAGGCACGAAATAGCAATTAATTCTCAATGATTCTTCAATACTTGCTTTCTCTGACAAAGTGACCACATATACACAACATATACATTCTATACCATATACAAGCTTGCAATTATTATTACAGCTGTCCTGCATACTCCCAGAAGACTGACAGCAGAGGAACACTAAACCTTGAAGATCATTCAACTGAAATTACTATCAAAACCACAAACTCTGTAATATCAGGACAGCTAATTTTCTTAAAACATCTGGGGAAGGAGGTTAGATTTGATGGATTAGAATACGCCTAAGACCAGACATTATCACAGGGCCTCAAAAGATACAGAGTCTGGCAGACCACGAAAAGGTCTCAGAGGAAGAAAAAGGCAAATAGCTTTAGTGGAGACAACCTAGATGGACTAATCTTCTGAGATAAAAAGTTGAATGGGAAAAACAAAGAAATAGTTTATTGTAACAAGCCTGACTAGCTTTGAAAGGAAGCCAAGAATCCCTAAAGATTCTAACATGGTTTGACAAAAAAGACACTTTTATACTAGCTAGCTAATATGTTTGTAATCCAGCTTCAAGAAATTTACAAAACAGGAAGGTATAGATAAAAGACTGGACTAGTTTTTTTTTTAAGGGAAGAAGTTAAAATTACATGGTAGTCATTCTTCTATAAGAATCACCTTGTTATGGCCAAAATGGGCATAAATTCATGTCAAACAGAAAACTAAGTAACTTTCTAAAATCACATAGTAAAGCTAATGGAAAAAAAAAATCACACGTGTGAAGTTACTAATTTAAAAAAAAACCCTGTAAAACTGCTGAAGACACATTTTACATTAACATCTCATTCTCAAGAATTTAATTCTGAAAAGTCTTTGATCGCAAGTTTAATTTAATGGCAGAGTCAAACAAAATCTTGATTAATGAACCAGCATGACAGTCGTTGCCAGCCAAGTCTGTTTCACGTGTTTGGGAAAAAGCTAGTCCTACAAGTTTCAATGGATAAAGAACTTGACACATCAACTTAACTTTAAACACTATCTGCACCATTAGTTCAGCTCAGGAACATACTGGGAGATCTGTGGGCAGAAGAGCTGTAAGCAGGTAAGAGAAAATTATTACCTGCAATCAGCAACTACTGCCAATATAGTTCAAGTGGGGGAAAAAAAATCATAAAGCCAGTAACCTGTGAGGAAAGCTGTGCAGCTGCCTCCTTGTTCATCTCTAGAAAGGAATTTGTACTTTATTGCAGACAGTAGAAAGTATCATCAATTACCATATAAGTTACCCAGTCTAGCCACATGAAGACCCTTTCAAATGGTAACAGATTCCAGTAGAACCCAAAAAACCCCACAAACTTTACAGTGTGCTACTTTAAAATGTACAGTTTTATATACATGTGAAATTTTCTTACCAATGTCCCTTTGAAATTCCCAGGTTTTTTATACCAGGCTTTGCTGTCCCCATTTTCACAAACACATATATGATCCATAAGGCCATTGGAGTATACAAAACACTTTCCTAATAAAATGATGTGTAAGAATATAATTAATGCTTGTAAAATTGTTTTTATGCAGCAGCAATTTCAAATTGGATATAATGGCAACACAGATTTATCTCTGCTTAGACACAGAGAAACAAAATAATCCTGGTAAGTCAGTAATGACAAATTAGGTCAAAGAGGGTAAAAATGTATCACTCAGACTGCCCAACTAAATGAAACTGCCTTCACAAGGCTCCAAGAGATGTTTATGCTATACTACCATCTGCTGAAAACTAAAACTAACACAAGACCTGAATGTTACTATTTTATGTAATTGTGAACACCTTTCAGACTTTTAAATTTTTTATTAAATGGTCTCAGCATCCACTACAAGTGGAGGTGTTGTATTTTAGGCTGGACTGTATTTATACTAGATCATCCCCTCTACTTGTTTTTCATTTCTTCTACATCATGTACTTTCAACCTGTTTGATAAAATATTATTGCCATTACAAAAACATACTTTGAGCTTCATATTTAGAGATTTCTGAAGGCTTTAGAATTACTAAATATCAGGATAGAAGGCACAAGTATTTTTCCTAATTTAATTTGCAAGTGTGACTGCAAATACCTCCACATTCAACTTGTAAAACCAGTCATCTTCATTCCTTTTAAATCTCATTTACTAAGTACAAGTAAATAGCAAGAACCATTAGCACATCTTTGAGAGCACATCTTCATCTATTTAGAAACCAAGTGGCAAGTGACTTAGGTAAGACTTCTCCATTTTAAAAATCTCTGGATTCTGGAGGAGATGAACTTTGATATAGCTTCCTGACCACATAAATCCTCTGATGAATTATTTATTAATTTAGTAATAGCTTTTTATTGTTTAACTCAACTCAGTACTAGTTGCACCATCTTCCATAATGAAAATATTAAGACAGACAGAAAAAGAAAAGCCTGTTTAAAATGGTATGGATGTATGGGATTTTTTTCTACTGTGTCTGTTTAGTATGTACTGGTGTGCTGCCTTCCCCCCCCACACTTATACTGGAGAAACAAACTGTTGTGAAACAAACACAAACATTCTGCACCCCAGCACTATCAGCTAAACACAAGAGCAAAAAGCAAACCGTGTGTGTCCCCCATTACACTACACATTTGTTTGTTTACCTTTTTGGAATGGATTGCGTTGGGCCTGCAGTCGAGTTTTGATGACATCAAGAGGAGTTACTAAAATGAAACAGAAGTCAATTAGAAACACCCTGCATGACCTGAAAATGTAGAAGTTTACAGATGCCTTATCACGAACTTCTCCAGAGGACAAAAAAAAAAAAAAAAAGACCAGTTTTTACAATGTTATCAGGCAGTGAGAAAAGGGATGTTAGCAGATAGAGACAATGTTATCAGTGACATATGAGCAGGACACACCCTGTATGGTTTGCAAGACATCAAATGTGTCTTTTCTAATTTACTGAGGGTTGCACAGGCATCAGATATTAGAGATACACAAAGCTCATCCAAAAACCACTGTGTCATGTTGTCTGAAATTGCTAAAACTTGTTACATTATGTTCTGCTGCTAACCTTTCATAAGTAGCATACCACAAGGCATACGAAATCAGATTTTGGCCTCCAACATATCAAATAGCACAGCATTCTTCATGTGTTTATTCTTTTCCAATAAACTGACCATAATACAACATTTGAAAGAAAAACGTTAGATTCATTACATACTTTTCTTCTTTGTGGCATATAGACAGCATCTAAAACTTTGGGGTTCTTGAAAAGTTAATGAAGGTTTAGTGAACATTTCATTGCTTCCACTCCAGCCCCTACAACTAGCCCAGGCCTAGAAATGCTCAATGCTACAGTGGCTGGGCAGCTGGACCACCTTCCCCTGATTATATCGGCTGAGGGCTCAGTTCAGTTGCCTGCATACAAGCAGCTGGTGCCATTTGAGTCTCTAAGGTATCCAAAATACCTACACAGCTGGCAGAAATGACATAGGAACTACAACCTTACTTATCAAGTGTCAGCCAGACTCTAAAGTCAAACACTCCAGTCTGTGTCTCGCTGAAGACACTCCTATGCACAGGCAATGCAGTCACACCTTAGCTCTCTGGTGCTGCCTCTCAGTTCACTAACACATGGTTGAATATTTGGCTCACACTTCAATATCTAAATGTAGAGATCTATATGTGACTCCTGCAGTTCAACTAAAGAGCTTAAAATTCTCCATCTAGTAGCATTTCAGGCACTTACACATAATCTAGCTTGTCACAGGCTGGCACTTCAGAAAGGAGCCAGTCTCCTATACCTCTCTTGAACACCAACACCTGTGCTAGCACTGTGAGTATGTACACACAATTGAAATCCATCTTGGGAATTCCACAGTTCTGATGTACAGGACACATACTGTAACAGAACAAAACCACTATGAATTTGACAGGTTCCTGGTAAGATCCTATATTGTAAACATTTGGAGATTTTGTGGAGGGAAATTGTGCTTAGAAAATTGCACATTTCCCTGCAGCTTAATCTACACTAAAATCAAAGTCAAAACCAAAGGCTATCTTAAAACAAAAGGAACAGAAACACAAAGTATGAGCTAATGAGCTTGGAGAATTCCAAAAGACTTGAAGTGCTGAATGCAACCAACCAATGCCTCCTTAGGTATGCATAATGTATGCATGAGTGATGTGACTGAATGTGAAGCAGAAGACGAATTCCATGTACAATCCAGAAGTTTAACAGAGTAACAAAAAGGTATTCTTAAAAAGCAATGTTTAGGAAAAGAAAGAAAAAAACAAACTGAACCCAGCAATAAAGCCTTTGACAGGGTAAGGCATCAGAGCAGAATAAATTGTTATTACTAAAGTGGTAACATGAAGGGGATGCCTCAGAGGGACCAGTCTTGCAGGATTTGTGTCTTGTACTGTAAAGCAGACTTTTATTTAAAATATTTTCTTAGGCAGCAGGAAATACGGAAATTAATTTTATTAATAAAATAGAACAAAAAGCAATTAATAACTCAACAAAAAGCGATTAATAACTACACCAACTCGAAATAAAAACAGAAATGAAAAGTTAGTAAATATTATTCTTATTTTCAGAAATGGTTAGAGATTATCAGGGACGGAAAATATTTCGGTAAACCATGCTTTTTAAAAGACAAAAAAAGGAGAAAACTATCAAAAAGTATCTTTGTCAAACACATTAGTGGAAACATACATAAGCAGACATCATGCTAAGTCAAACTGAAGAGTAATCACTTTATAAAGATTCTCTCTGTGGCCAGCTTCATAGTTTGCCTTACCAAATAATGATGTAATTATAGCTCCACAACAAGAGGCTATTGCTTGCTGAACAATGGTTAGTTTTTGTAAGTGGATATCACTTATTTCAGCCATGGCTTAATCCCTGGAGAAGAAAAACCTGTTAAGGAATAGGAAAACATATTGTAAGACTATGCTCAACACTTGAAAGAAATCAAGGAAAAAATAATTTAAATTTTCATTACTAAGTCATGTAGAAGCAACAATATTAGTTTTCTACTTATTTACAAGCATCTCAGTAATTTTTGAGAGTATTCGAGCCATGTTTTGCAAAGAAGTTTTCTAAAGACAATAAATCTTCAAAATCCTTCTTACATAAACGATAACATTTATACTTTCTTGCACACCACATTAAATATTCAACACATATTACCTTTAGTTACAACGAAGTGTTTATGAACACACAAATATTCCTTACAAAGATAATTCCCAGCCTGCAGCCCACAAACTGAAGCAGGGCAGAATAATTTCCTCAGCCCTTCTCTTGCTCCCATCTCTCCTGAGAGAACCCACAAAGGTCTCCTGGCTGATCCCACAGCCAGAGCGTGCTAGTGATGACTATGTACCCTGGCATGCTCCTCGTGTAATAGACAGGGACTAAACAGTAATAAAGCTACTAGCAAATACTAATTCCTTGAACAATTCCTGCCCTATGGCTGCACAGGCATCATCACAGCAATTTAGGAATGCACTCACAATACCTGCAACTAGCCAGGACAGGAGAAGATAATAAAAATAAAAATATTTCAGAAAATAAAATCCCCAACGAGAGGTGTCTCTTTCAAAACGCACCGCTGTGCATAAGTGCAGCCCTAACTTCATTAGCTGACATTGATGGAAGCTTTTCACTGGCTTTAAAAGAATGTTCTGTTATTTTCACTCAGTCTTAAGTTAAAGATAAGAAAGATTAAGCTGCTCAAACCAACTCTGGCCTCTTAGGTGCTAACAACTGCAGCGGAGGGTGGGGATATTGTCTATTTTTCATGAATCTTTAACTCAGAAGCGGACCGCTGCCCAGAAGTGCGTACATACCCGTTTATCGGCAGCGCCCGGGCCGCGCTCGCCGGGGCAAAGGTCTCCGCGATCAAAACACCGTCCCTGAAGCGTGACGAGGACGCAAGGACGGTGGTACGCCCACCCCGGCCCCCGAGCCAAGGCCGCCGAGCTCCTCGCCCAGGGCCTCCTTCCCTTCCCTCCTTCCCTTCCTTCCCTCCGCTCCCTTGCGCCCGCCCCTCGGCGGGAGGGGCCCGGCCCGCGCGGGCCGTTGGTGAGGGCGCAGGAGCCGCCGCGGCGGAGGCGGGAAGCGGCATGGAGTGCTGATCGGGGCTGCTGGCGGGGCGGAGGGCGATGTGACCCTGCGGGAAGATGAAGCCGAGCGCTGCTGAGGCCGCCGACAAAGGAGCGCGTCCCGGTAAGCGGCGGGGGCCTGTGGGCAGCGCGGGGGAGCTGCCGCCTCTCAGGCCTTTCTTAGCCGGTGCCGCCATCCCGGCTGCGGCTGTGAGGCGCCGCAGCCCGCCCGGTGCCGGCTTTGGGCCTGAGCCGCCCTCGGGCTGGCGCTGGGAGCGGGGGCAGCTGCAAGGGCCTTTGTGTGCTTTGGGGAGTTAAACGTAAAAGCGTGACCCTGGTGTGGGAAATCGCCGGGCCGCTGCTGTGCTCGGGCACAGCTTCGCTGGTGTTTGCGTGGAAGGCTCCTTAGGCCCAGGGTGTGAGAACGCAGCTGCTTTGAGAGAGAGACTCTTCGTTGTTATTGCAGTCCTGCTAACTTGCTCCAAACTTTTGATTATCCCTGAGTTTATTATGCATGGTCCAATGCTTATTCCGGTGTTGTTAAACTGCCCGGGCTTGTGTGTGCTGAGTATAACACCATATTTGATTCCTGATTATCCACAGAATTTTCCTTGCATGCTTGCTTATCATCCATCTTTTCTGTTTCGATTCTGGATCAGCTACACCAACCTGTTCCTCCCCATCTTCTTCCTTCTCTTGGGTATTTTATCTTCCAGATCCTCCAAAGCTGGCTGCAGTTCCTGCCTCACTTAGTGTGCTCATAAACCTTACTTAGAGAATTTTGCAGCATGAGTAGTGGTTCTGCTCTCTTTCCTAAAACTGTTCCAGGGAGGGAAGAAATACTTAACAGAGGGACAGTTTTGCATGTTGCCTTTCTGTCTCCAGAAGAGGCCTGCTCACTTCCTGTAGCAGCTCTCATTGTCTTGAGCTACTCCAGAAGAGGAGCAACCAGGAGCAAGTCAGTGAGGAAGAAAAAACAATGTTAATCTAATATGTGCAATTGTGCTTCGAGCAACATGGTCCAGTGGAAGGTGTCCCTGCCTATGGCAGGGAAGTTGAAACCAGATGATCTCTAAGGTCGCTTCCAGCTCAAGCCATTCTGTGGTTTTATGGAAGCTTGCTGCTTCCATTATCATAATTTAGAAATTTTCCTTTTTGAAAATAAAACCAAAACCCAGTTCTGTTTAAATTGTCTTTTCTATTTTCTTCTTTTTTTTTTAGCAGGTGGAATACAAGCAAAATCAGAAAAGATAAGATCTGCCCTGAAGAATGTGAAAAAAGACATAGGAAGACCAGAGAAACTCAAATTTAAGCCACTCACTGGGAAGGTGTTTTACCTCGATATCCCATCAAATGTGATATCTGAAAAGTTAGGAAAGGACCTCAAAGAGCTAGGAGGGGTAAGTTAATAGTAGAGACCTATATGAATTTAGAAGGAAATTGCACATGTGGAATGCCTTTTTTGTGTTCTTTGTGACTGCATTTTAATGCTTTTGTACTTTACCTGAGACCTTTAAGTTTTTTATGTTTGTCTTAATGTTTAATACAAACAATGAGCTTATCGACTTAATTATTCTGTGTTTTTTCAGGAGAAGCTGCTTTGCTGATAGTAACAAAAGTTTTTATTTGAAAGTTTTGTTTTCAATTGATTATTCACTTAGCTTGAAATTTTATCCAAATTTATTAGGTTTCTTTGTTTGAGGTGGTTTTTTTTCTGCTGTTTCTGACTATATTGGCATATTTACATGTTATAACTAATGGTGCTCAGCTGAACCTGAAAGAGATTAAAGGAAGAGTTTTGCATATGTTTACTGTAAGTCAATAATTTCACTAGGTACTTTTCCCACAGAATATCTTTGTATTTATGAATACTTCTACTTAAATGATAAATTTTATAAGCATCTTACTAATTTTTTCCTAATTCTTCCTTCTGTGTGGAAGGAACCAGCAAGTGCAGGATACGATAGTAACGCAAGCAATGCAATTAAAAGTGTTGAATGCCTTTTAAGCACAGTGACAGAAGAGATCTGCTTAAATTGCTATCTGTTCTGAACATTTGGCAATACTTCTTTGACCTCAGAGGGACACTGAGCAGCTTTATGAAACTGGTGCTTGTAAATCAAGGTGCTGTCTGAAAGTGTAGTAGCAGTAAGGAAAAACAATAACACGGTTTTGAGTTAAGTGTGTTGTTTTATGTTTAGCATCAAATAAGTGCTGTTGTTTGTCTTTCTAAACCAGAATTTTAGGACTTCATATGTGGAAAAGCAAGGTTAAAAATCAAAGACTGAAAAGGAAGTTTTTTTGCGTGATTCTGAGGAGTAAGACCTCTCAATCTGAGGTTCTTAACACCCTCAAGATCAATTACCACATGTTTTGTTGTTATTTGTGTGGAGTGCACTCAGAAGTGCCTCTCTCTGAATGTCCTGGTTCTGTAAAAGGTACATAGAGCAGAACTGAAAAGCATGGTTTCAAGCTGTGTGATTTGTGCTTTCCACACTGATCAGTGGAAAAGAGGAAAATACTTCAAACTATACAAACTGACATGAAATAAGGTGAATAGCTGATAGTCACACTGTAGTTGGCAATGAAAGACTGAAGGAGCAAAATGAAAGAGAGTAAACACAGAGCAACCACATTTTTGTATTGCTGAGTATGAGAATATGAATACTTAAGACTTCTCTGAGAAGTGTTATGAATACTATAGGTGTGAAACATGGTAGCTACCTGAAATTTTAGTTTTTCTGCTACTTCTAAACTCAGTAAATTTATAGCTTCTTGCAGACTGTAAATTATGTTTGCAAACACCTGCCTTCTGCCTTTAAGTTTAGCTGAACACTTCTGTGTAATTTCCGTTACATAAAATTATAGACAGTTGTTTTCCTTGAATGAATCTGTTATTTCTTAATGTGGTTTTTGCATTCCTATATTTAGAAAGTATTAAAGCTAGATAGTACAAGAATTATAATAATCAAAACAAAGCAAAGCTCTTTTGATGAGGATTACCAAATTAAGAAATTGAAATTAGATTTTGTGACTGGTAAGATGCTAGTACAACTTAATTGTAATTGTCATCCAGATATTTAGAAAATACCTTCTTGTAGAAGTTTTATAACTTTTTTTAAAAGTATGCAATGTAAACTTGAGTTATTGATCTATTGTCCTGAAATAATTATTTGCTTTATATCTTTATATTTAGAGAGTGGAGAGTTTTCTTAGTAAAGATATCAACTATCTGGTGACTAATAAAAAGGAGGCAAAATTTGCAGCAACTCTGCAGAAAGGCCAGATTTCTCCTGTTCCTACTCCAGAATCTCCATCTAATGGAGGAAATGGTTCACCTCATCCTAGCAGCCGAAAAGACCGACATGATGGAAGTTCATTTAAGATTGCAGATACAGTAAGTTTCATGCTAATAATACTGCAAATCAGGTGCAACCCATGGGATATGATCTTATAATTTTTCTCCTATTTTGTTTCCTAAAGGTGGCAGCAGTTACTTGGGTGAATAAGGGCTTTTCTTTCAAACATACTTTTAGCCTTATTCAGGTGGACTTGTTAAACTGAAGTAACCAAACAAATTCAGCACATTTTCAGAAACTATTTTTGTAAATATGCAGAGTATGCTAAAATCTTTTCTAATGTAGTATATCTGACTTACTAACATAGATGTCGTGTTTGACAGCTGTATCAAGCATGTATGAAATTCAGTGATTGCTGTCTCTTTAGCAACACAGCCTATTAAAATCTGGCTGATGTGGTGTTCTTAATGCTGATATCTACAGAAGCTCAGATAGCAGTAGGAAATAAAATTGAGCATTATGAATATTAAGTTTTTCTGAGGTCTTTCTTAGAGGAACACCTTAATTGCAACAGTATCTGAATTTATGCAGGTTTGTATGAGGTTTCTTACATGGGCAAGTCTTGCATCCTTTCAAAATACAGTTGAAAATAATTAGCTGTACTATATATATGGTGCTTACTTAGAAACATGACTGAGTCAGGCTGCAGGCTGTTCTTTGCATTGCATAGGTGAAGTCACCTCATTTTGCAAATAACCTGCATAGGTAAAGGCAGCTCATTATGAATAAACAGCAAAAGGTAAAAAAAAGGAGATGCACTGGTGATAGAAAAACAGGAAATAAGACAGAGGCTATGATTATATTGATGACTGTTAGCTTAATTTTTACAAGCCCTGCTGATGAAACCTCATCTTCTGGTGCATGCTGCTGGGTGCTTATTCCCACCATGTGTTGTTCCAGCACTAACGTTGCAGCAGCCTGCTTTGGCTGAAAATTATTTCTTGTTGAGGTTTTTTTGGTTTTGAGTTTTTTCCCCTTAGACTGTATCAACCGTAACCCTGTGAGAAAGATGAAAAATCAACAGTACAGTGAACAAAATGAGACCTTCGTAGCTAACATAAGTGTTTAGAGCAGTGTAAATTGTCTCACTTTGCTACATATGTGTTTCTGTTTTAATGTAGGTACGTATGAGCAGAGGAAAATCCTTGGTTGAAAAAGCAATCAAAGAACAGGTAAGGCAAATAATCAAAAAACTCCTGCTTCAGAACCTTCGGTGTTTTGTTCTTCTAGAAAACAAGCAGTAGTAAAAGTGTTAGTGGTTTTAGAGAGAAGTCAGTCATGGAATACTCAGGCAGAAGTTGAGGGATTGTCCTAAGTAAAGTGTCTGGTATGTTTTCTGGGTACTTCCTGAAGAATTGAAATTCTGTGGAGTCTTAGGATGAGTATTAAAATTTGCTGGGATTGCTAATGTAACTAGCATTTGAGAAGTGCTCATGAAATTAAAGTAAATGTATAAATTCACTGTCTTTAAATTTTACTATAAAATGCGACTATAAAGAGCAGTTTTGGCTTTCTGAAGGTTTAAATATATACTTTTGATGGTGAGGTGCTGTAATAAAGAGAAGTCTAGGAGAGTGGTAGTCTTCTAGTTAGAAGCAAAGCATCTGCATTATAATCTCAGCTTTCATACTACATGTTATATTATATTTGCAATTATTTTAAGTCGCCTTGCTTAATGTATTGCTTAAGATGATTAATATAATTTATTGCTTGCAGGACTTAATTCCCTCTGGTAGTATACTATCCAATGCTTTGAGTTGGGGAGTGAAGATACTTCATATCGATGGTAAATATTTTTGTTAGATGAAGCCTGACTTGAACTTCTTGTAACATTCATTTAACTATTTTTTTATTGAGTTCAAAATATTAAAAATTACATCAAACATACAAAAATCAAGTTGACTGAGTGTAATTCTCCTTTATGCCAGATGTTAAGAATTGCATTGAACAAAAGAAAAGAGAGCTCTATCTAATCAAAAGAGGGGGCAGTTCTTCTAAAGATGTGGTAAGTGGCCCTTTGCTATTTGTGAAAATGCCATTTGTTTCATTGACTTAAAAACCAGTAAATACTAAAGTACTAACTATTGCCTACTGTGAAGCTTTCAGATTTTGTTTTAATGAAGGTATTGCTCATTTTCAGTTTTTCACAGACTAGTGTTTTGTGAGTTGATTTAAAAACCATCTTTGAATAATACGAAGTATTTGCTGTATATGCCAATGTTATTTAAAAATAATAGTAGCGTTGATTCCATAATGTGTAGATTAATGTGTAGATCTGTGCACTTGCAAAGTATATCTAAGAATCAGAAGTGCTGGACTGTGTGAAATTTCCCTTCTGCCTGCCTCAAAAGTAATAAATAATAAAATGTATTGTGGTTTTAGTACGATGTAGATGGTGGCTAAGTTGCCTTGTATATTTTTCCTGATGACACAGTGATTAGAAACTTTCATTTTGATGGGCTGTTTTGAAAAATCATAGTTATGTTGCCTGGAGAAGCTGCCTCTATGAGGAATCTGCAACTCTTCCTTTGTAAAGAACGAGCATAAAACATCTTCAGGCTATTCTGCCAATAGTGCGCAGTTGGCATGTGAAAATCCCATTTTCTCAGGTTTTTAGTTTATGGTATAGTGAGACCTTGAAGCTCGCAGTTGTTGTGCGCTCCATCTGCAGCTGCTCTGTCATTTAAATTAATCAGGTGAAGTTGCACAATTGTCTAGTTTAGCCATGGGGTCCTGATAAGTAAATGGAAGCAAACTACCCCGTGTATGTTATGTTGTTTTGGAATACAATACTGGTTACTAAGGCCACATAAAATCCTCTGCCAATTCATCACAGTGTTCATGGATAGCAGGTGAGGATTTTTTGCAAATAGTATAAAATGAGTTTGTACCTTTACCAGAATCAATTACAATTTACAGCTAATGCTTGAATGTAGACTTCACTTTTTTCTGAAGACAAAATATTCCTTTTAATTTTAATCTTCATTGCTAAAAGTAATAAAGACTCAGCCTGTGTAAATCCATTCAAATGAAAAGAATTGTTTTAATTGGAGATACTCGCTGTTCTACAGGTTTGGTGGCATTTTGCAGCTTGCAGTTAATTAAGATTTATAAAATGTCGTGAAAATATTATCTGTATTAAAGACTGAACTTTCAACCATGGCAAGGTATTTTCAGGGTGGAGAGAGTAAGTGTAAAAATTTACCTCGCTGGCTTTCTTTGTTTAGATTTGCTTTTAGAAAAAATTAATTGAGGTATCTGAAACAGAACACTTCAGTATAGAAATAAATATTTCTTTGGGAAATATGTTACCTTATTTCAAAGTACTAATGAGCTTAATTTCCTGCAAAATTCATCATGACTGTATGAAGTCATGATTAACACAGGGAGACTCTCATAACTTATCTACAGCTAAATCTTTAAGTAAATTGCAGTATAATACTCACGGGGATTTTATACCGTCTCTCTTTTTTCAATAGGAAAAACATGTTACTGCTCAAAAGTCAAAAAGTAAGTACTTCAATAATTGTAGAGGTTTCTGGCTTGACTTATTTTCTGAATGCTTAAAAATATACTGTAGTTCTCATGTCGTCAAATGTGGTGCTGTACTCCAATTTGTATGTCCAAGAAAAGCATGTAGAAGAACTTTGTGGAAATCAAGACTTTGTCAAAACCTGTACATAATGAGTTCTAAAATAATCTCTGCTTATTTATTAAACTACTCGTAGAGTAACTTGATAAATGATGAAAAGTAATTTTCTATTAATTTCCTTCCCCCTTAAGCAGGTAGACTGAAAAGTCCCTTTATCAGGGTGGAAGATAGGAGTTGGTAAGTGTCCTCTACATGTATTCAATACTGTGATTCTCAAGTTGACTAATTCAGAACTACTTGAGGAAGTGTGTCCTTAAATCTCAATTTCTTTCAACTTGGTGACTTCAGATATCAAGTATACTGCCCTCTTATAATAACATGCAAGTGTGTTTAGCCATCAAATGAGATTGAGCAAGTAGTAGTATAGTAGGGAATATTTACAGTAGGTGATGGAAGTGGCAAGGTAGCAGGTAACTCCAGTTTGTAGATCATGGGTTACTTCCTGCCAAGGGCTATAGGAATGAAAGGGAAACCTGAACATTTACATCTTTTCTTAGATCCAAATCCTGTAGCCCAAAAGGCCTGTCAAGCTTGGCATATTAAATTCCAGTCCTGTAGTCCCAACTCAATTACATTCATCTCCTGCTGAGACCCTTTAGATGTAAGGAAAGAGAAGTTTGTAGTTAAAATAATTAATTGAAATTAAGTTTAATTTCTCATTCAATCATTTCTTTTTAAAAGGAAAAACTGGAAGCTATTAAGCTTATTTCAGTGTCCATAGTAGCATGAAATCTGATACTTTCAGCCTTGAAAAATTTCATGTCTTTCTGGTCCTGTAATCAATCAGTCTTCGTTGTGTAAGAAAATGCCAGTTAGCCAGAAGTTAAGAGAACAGTGAATTGTGAAAAAAGGTTCGGTTCTGCACAGCATGGTTTGCACCTTTAAGTTCCTAACTGATTTCTGAATTATGATGTTGTTTATAAGTGCTAAATCCTTTGACCTGATTTCTCTGACACTTTCCTGAATTGAGAAAAAGAGATCTAAACCTGGTTGTACACTGTGAGTTAGTGCAATACGTATGAGGGACATGAGGATAGTGGGGGTAATTGGACAAACACAGCTGTAAGGATAAGAAATTAATATATAAATGCATGTGAATTTGACTTCAAAATATAGTGGTGTACTCAACACTTGAGGGGCTTCTAAATATTTATGTAACATGTTTTTTTAATGTTTATCCAACATAAGTAACAGTTGAGAAGCAGAATGAGATGCGTAGCTGTTGCTATTACGTTTTCCAGACTTGCTCTTGTAGTTTTGCCTGGGTATCTTATAATAGTAATGTGGGGAGAAAATCGGACTCGACTCTGCCATCAATATTTCAGTCAAATGATTATTCAGTATGTGAACTTTTGACATGCCCTATTTTAAAAGTTCTTAATTTGTTCAGAGGACTGGTATGGTTGCTAGTACTGCTATCTCTCCGAGTACAGTGGTGTACAGGAAGACTATTTTTCTGAAAAATAGAAGGGTCAATTTTTATATTTTGAATGCTTAATTGATTAAATTAATTTTTCGGGGAAAAAAAAAAGAAGGTAAAATGAAAAAAAAAGCATTGGATGTTGGAAACTGCTGTAGCTACTTTTCAGGAGCACAAATGCACTGTTGTCCGCATTGTTCTTAGGGTTATTGGTTACCCAACTCACAACAAGTAGTAGGCACACAAGTCATATCCCAAGGAATGTGTAAGAGAGCTCTGGAAACTGAAGGAAAGTATCAAGGAAGGAATGAATGACTTATTCTAAGATATTTTAGCTATTTAGATATTCTAAGATATTCTGCTTAGCGCTCTGCGTATGTCATATGTAAAAGAGAAACACTTTCAAGATTTTGGACCTGGTGTAATGTATGCAATGAAGTCCTTTTTCTGTTTTTGATGGTTCTCATGCACTTGTTTTGTTTTAATACAGCCAGTACCGGCCATTTTATCTGCAGTTACTGAGTTTTCCATTTCTGAACTACTGTGTTCCAAAGCCATATAGTCCATTTGAGGTGGATAAGAAGTATCCTGCTGGTCAAAAGCAAACTCAGTCTAAGCAAAGGTTTGTAGAAAACTTGTTATTGAGGTGTAGGTAGAGGAGAGGGTTGTTCTCTAAATTATTTCATAAGTAATTGTGTTCTAAAACAGCTGCTTTTCTTCTAATTTTCTGTGCTATTTAATACTGCTAGCCGTGTCTCAGCTGACGTATTTACTGCACTGTTGGTGTCTGTCTGTCTATCTGTACCCTCTTTATCCTGTCTTTAGTCCTTTTTTTGGGCATACAGATGCATACACCAAAAAATGTGGCCTTCTCCTTTCACTGTGGGTCAGCGTAAGATATTTTTTTCCTTTCTGCCACTGGTTTCTTCTTTGTCCTCATCTTGGATGCTATTCAGTAAGTATTTCACAGGAAGTGCGTTTCATAAGACTTCTTTTATATTTGTCCATATAGTGCTGAAGTAGGTAGTTAAATTTTTTAAAGCAGTGACATTCAATCACAGTGCATAACTATTGTTGATAAAGAGTGTATATTGTTGATAAATTTATAGAAATTAGACTGCTAATGCTGCTTCAACTCTTCTGAGATGAAAACTAGATGCCAGCTACCCAGTAGAATTGCAGTTGGTTTTACAGCAAGTGTTTATGTGGCATTTTGGCATTCAGGCTCTATTTGACCACTACAGATGCAGTTAGAAGTTCAGCAAATTAATTTTATGATTTGGAGCTATTTAAGAGTCTTAATTAACTGGATTTTGTGAATCAGTGTGGGTTTTAAAAATTTTTTCTACCTAGCTTATTTCATTGACTTGTAAAATTGATTCATGTGAGAGAATATGAGAGAATAAAGATATTTAGGGGAAAGGTAGCTTTGCTGTATGTGAAACTTTCTGTATTTTATAAGTTGCTGCTTTTCTGTTCTTGGGCTGAAGACTTACTTAGCTGTGATGCCTGTTTTCTTTATAAAATGGCTTCTCCACAGTTCTGTCCAGTCTTGACCTTAATATGGTACTGGAGGTTTCAGCTGATGTTGCCGTTATGCTGTTTTTTTTTTGTTTGATTGCAATGAAGGTAGCAGTATGAAAAAGTAAAAAACTTACATTGCAAGGGTTATTGCTGTTTTACTAAGGCAATTTCTGATTGTGTCTCTTCAGAGGCTGGAAAAGGTTGGAAAGACCCATCCTTTTTAAAGCATTAGAAAACCAAAAAGGCAGCTTTTGTTAAGATGGGTTAAGGAGTATGATATATTAAAAGTTTCAGGAGTTATGTTTGAATATATTCCTAATTAATACTTCAGGTGGGCACATACCAAAAAGATGTTTAGGTGGGAAATTGTTCACATTCACCTGCTGAGTATTAAACAATGTCAGTTTTGAGAGAAAGAAAGGGGAACGTTTGTTTATCTTTACCTGGGACATAAGCTTGTTGAAGCAAAGTTGTTAGTTCTACTTGCTTTTGATTGGGCAAGACCTCCAGACTTATTCAGTCTTCAGATGATCCATTCTATTGCTTATATTGTGCTTTACTGGTTCTCTGTGAGTTTGACTGTTCTCCAGAGGGAAGGTATGAAGGCTGGTGTAACAGTAAAAGCACACGCTGGGGTTCCCAGTGCTGGGGACCCCAAGAAATGCTGAGGCAGGTGTTAACAACACATCACTGGGCTTTGTAAGCTAGAGATTTTTCAAGAGAGATTTTTTTATTTAATGTAATGTCCTGAGATTACATCTATGCAGATACTTGGTAAAATCTGTCAGAGTGATTTTTGGCTGAGCAGGGAGATGGCACTATTCCTTTAAAATAAAAGGGAAGTAGAGACTGATGACTTTGCTTTACTGCTGGCATATCAACCTTAGGTGGTTAAATAGTGGATTGCAGCAAGCAGTAGCTCTCCCTGGATGAAGACTCTGAAGATCATGGAGCAGCTGTTGAAAACTTCTTCATATTTCAATCTTCAGGAAGAATTTTAAGTTCACTTCTTTGCATTCCCACTTAGCCTGTACCTAGAAAAATAGGACAAAATGGCATTTGGTCAGCATATTCAAAATCTACATATAGCCAACAAATATGGCTGTTACTTTTGCCAAAGAATCAGAGGTCATTTGTTAGATCAGTTGTGTGTTTTCTAGGCTTCAAAAATATTGACAGTGGGTGTTAAATATTTTGTTTTCTTCTGTTTCTAGTTTGGGTTTATCAGCTGTGCACAAAGATTTCTAAATGTCCTTTGATTTTTATTTGTTTAGAAATTTTGTATTATTTATTCTGAATCAGTTCTAGTACATCTATATTAACCTGTGTGTTATATTCTTACATACAATTCCACTGGCTCTGCCTATTTTCTTGCAGCAAATCTTTCTGTGTTTTGTTTGTTCAGTTTTAAATCTATGCATAACTTTTCATTTTTTCTAAATGTTGACTAAAATAGTATCAATAGTTTAAGGGGAAATAAAGGTTTGTTTTGGGTTTTTATTTTTTAAATGAATAAGAATGAACATGCTCTGAGAGGCAAGTTGAGCGCTCAGTTCCGTATTTAAGACTCATTAATATTCTCTTAACAGAAACAAAGTAAACAGTGACAAGGACTGTGGAATGCCTGCTCAGTTTCCTCAGAAGGACAAAAAAAAGAGAGGATATTGTGAATGTTGTGGAAAGAAATATGAAGATCTGCAAACAGTATGTGAAATGTCAAGTATATGCTTTGATATCATCGTATCTAAGTGTGGTATCACCACAGGTTTCTTTATGATATTTTATTTTAAAATATTTTTCTGAATAACCAGCAAATGGGTATTTTTTTCTCATGTTATAAACAGCAATTAATTAAAACTTATCTACAATAGCTGAAGGCACTAGTAATTTGTGTCTTGGAGATGCTGGTAGTAAATTAATGGTATTTACTTGCTCCTTGTACTGCTGACTTGTATATTCATATCTGTAGTGTTAGATTTGTTTAATGTTTTTTCTTTATTGCAGCATCTTGAAAGTGAACGGCACCGAAATTTTGCACAAAGCACACAGTATAAGGTTGTTGATGATATAATCTCAAAGTTAGTTTATGAGTTTGTTGCATACAAAGATGATGATTCTGGAAACATAAAAAGGTGAGTTACATGTTGTAAATTTTAAAGACTGTGAGTCAAGGCATTGAACATAAAGATAGTTCTGAAATTCTTGATCTGAATAGAACAGGATAAATTCATGTTTATAAATTCTGAAATAAATAATGGAAATCTGCAATGCAGCTGTACCTGTAAAGCAGCACTTAGGAAAAAAAATCAGAAGAGCAGATGACATCAGAGAAGGGTGAGACCAAAAGTTGCCAGAAGTTGTCCTACCTATCTTCAGCTTCTGGAAAGCAATATCTACTGTACTGAAGTATTGCTGGCAGAAAGACAACAATGTCTGGACATCTTGCTCTAAATGCCTTCTGTGATTTTTAGTAGTCTAAGGACAGCAAATCAGTCAATCTGATCTCCTTACCTGTGGAAAAACTTCTTCCCCATACTCTAAACCTCTTAGCTTCTGTGCTGCCTGTGCAGGACAAAGAAAGCAAATGTTCCTTTCCTCTTCATTGCTCAAGAGCTTGAAGGGGTGAGAAAGGTTTGTTTGGTATCTTGGACTGTAGGCACCAGGGTCTTTGTTACATGAAGCAGTTACACTATTCAAAAGGTGCTCTGATTTTTTGCAAATGAATCAGGACGTAAGGAATAACTTTCTTGTTTATTTATTTTTTAAAAAGGCAAGAAATGAAGAAATAAATATATTCTTAGTGAAATCAAATGAAATGCAAATAGAATCAAACAACTGATAGCCTAGTGAAAGGAAGCCTGTATTTCTTTTGTGATTTCAAAATACTCAGAGTTGTTAGGCTTGAAGTCCTGTCAAGAAAATCATGTTAATTTTGTGTGTGTATATATCATAGATTATTTGTAAGTATTTATAGTCATTGCATTATATTCATTAACTTCTTT
The DNA here is from genome assembly GCA_036630365.1 of Acanthiza pusilla. Taxonomy (NCBI): domain Eukaryota; kingdom Metazoa; phylum Chordata; class Aves; order Passeriformes; family Acanthizidae; genus Acanthiza; species Acanthiza pusilla. The sequence continues at coordinate 32,619,685 of JAXCHO010000073.1, read as the reverse complement.
TGTTCTTAATGCCACTGTCAAGTGAGATTTATTGAAATACTAGACTACTTCACGTGTTTTTAAAACAATTTTATGAGCTGTAGAAATCAGCAAGAAAGCAACAATAAGGCATGCTGTTCCTATTAAATAGTGTGTTACTACCCTAAATATATCTTTCCTTGTGTGTTACTACCCTAAATATATCTTTCCTTGAAGAGTAAAAACAAAAACTCCCTTGTCAGTTCAGTTGTTTTTCTAGAATCAGTTGCCTATGGAGTTATGTTGCATGGGGTTTTTCATGTTTGTTAATATTTTTAAACAATTTTATTGTAGGATAAAATGTAGCACAGGGTATTTTTCTCCTATTATTGGAAAGATAACCAGACCAGATGAGCTGAAAGAGCGACTGAAAAAGCAACGCATTTCTTTGAAAACTTACTCGTGGAAGGATACTGCAATGCAGGCACTCAAACTGGATTGCCAGCCTGCAGAAGTACAACCAAATTCTGTGCCAATACCTACCCCTGTTTCTGCATCTGTCTGTTCAGTTCTTTATTGTCACCCATCACAACCTTCAGAACTAAAAAGTAAGTGCAGAATTAATAATGAAAATACTAAGACTGATTGCTCCTGTACTGTGAAGTCGAGAGAGACTGTTGTATCATCAAATTCTGTACAACCACCCCTTCAGAAAATTGACAAAACGTACACAGAGAACTTGTCTCAAGCTTCTGAGCCGTTAAGCAAGGAAATACTGGAACCAGATGTAAGTAAAAAGAATGTACAGTGTTTTCAGGAAGGAATGTATACTTTATATTCTCATACCCAAGTTACAGATCTCAGTGAAAAAGACAAAAACTTACTGCAGCAAAAACGAAAATTAAATAATTCAGTAGTTCTACCAGCAAAATGTTTGAAAAAAACAGATGCCAATCCTACGTTTGTCGAGAAACATCATGATTTATGTGATAATCATCAACAAATGCAGCACAATGTCGTTCTGGAGGCTGAGGTATCTGATACTGCCATGAACAAAGAACTTAATGCATCAGCTGCCAGCAGTGCCCACAGTTCACCGTCTGGAAAGCTGCGCAGAAAAGTGAAGCTGAACTTGGGAAGGAATAAAAGAGAAACCCGGAAACAGAATATGGAGTTATGTGTAAAGAATACAGATGGGTTGTCTGTTCCTGAAGAGAAGAGAAGCACTTGTAGCTCGCCACTGCAGACCCTATTGGAATTATTTCAGACAAGTGAAAGAAACTCAGAATTTAGAGGTTTTTCAAGTTGCACTGAGAACAAATGTTCAGTGGGCATAAATGATATTTGTGAAGGGCAGAATACAAATGTAATGTGGTCATTATTTTCCTCTTCATCCTCATCTCCTTTTTTTGGATTTTAGTACTGGTTTATTTAATATAGTGATTTTTAAATTGACTTGTAAATTTAAGGTTTTAGTCATGAAGACTGAAATTGCTGTATTATATGTACAGATTACTTGTTTTTTAAGATTTTTAATGCAAAAACTTCTGTATATATAAATACAAAAAATAAAACTAAGTTTGGTTTTGGTCATGTGTTTTGGAGTTTTTTGGAAGGTATTGCTTTATCATGGCTTGTAAAAGGCTCTGACCCCAGATTTGGATTAAATTAATTGCTAGGCAAAGCATGATGCAGCTGCATTTAGATAGAGTAATTTTCTGAAATCCTTGATTATGATACATTCCAAGTAACCACATTAAAAATAACTGGATGTTCCATTGTAAATAAGGTAGTTCATTACTCACAGACTACTGATGTTTTGAGGACATTTGGTTGCTTCCGTTCCCTGTTTCTGCTGCTGCTGCTTTAAGAGAGAATACAGTAACAAAGATGTATTACAGTCTTTAACTGCTGTGACGTATTATTATAAAATTAAAACTAGCTCTATTGTGTATTTCAGCTAATAAGAAAGCAGTTAGATGTGTATTATTTTCATTGGGGAAAAACAAACAAACAACCAATAGGGCAGGTAGGTTTCTGATTGACTGGGGTTGTTGGTGAATTTTTCTTTCAGGGTAGCCAGCCTGTCAGACTGGCTTACTCAGAGGCTGAGTGAAAGACACACGTGAGAGTTGGGAAGACCTTTTTTTTAATAATGCAGATCTTTACCAGAGCTGGTTTCTTTCAGAAATTCTGTATCTGTAAATCATGAGAGGGCACAAGTATGAAATTACAAGAGGCAAAGCTTTATTAATAAATGTAAAGTGTCTTGAGGTCGTATAAGAGATCTAAACCAGCAGAAATTGCTTTCATTAATTTTTGCATAAATTACTTCCTTGCATTTTCATCTCTTGCCCATTTAATGTTCTTAAAATTAGTGCTCTTACGGTTAAAGAGCTTTAATGTTGCTTGCTATTGTCTGTCCTTTATAGGCTTTTTTCTGTGAGGGGTAGGTAAAGCTGCTTGGAGTGCAGGAATGGGTGAGGAAAATGACATAAAATTACTTTCCTTTAGAGAGTGTATGAATTGGAAGATTAATGATGAAAGTCACTGCTTTGGGAGTTGCTGTCACCGTAAAGGTGACATTTTTTATTCCCCTGTTAATGCAATTTGTGTACAGTCTGCTAAGGTGTGCTTTTGGCTTGTCCATGTGATTCGTCACTTCTGGCTTGATTTATAGTTAATTCTGATCTGGATTCACATCTAGAAAATATAGAAAGCCATTACAGAAATGAGCAAAATTAACATTTTAAAAAGGAGTTGATCTTGAATGTGTATGTCTGTATTTATTTTTTGCCTGTAAATTACCAGTATATAGTGTTCTAGGACTAGGACTTCAAAGTAGAACATTGAAGCAATTACTTTGTTCTTCATTTTGAGTGACACTTTAATGATTGCTCTCTGGTTCAATGAATGCAATATATTTTAGGAACAAGTGTTGTGACTGTTTTTCTTCTGTTGAGATAATTTTGTTTGGTTGGAGGGTTTTTTTATTGGGGTTCTGGTTTTGTTTTTTTGGTTGAGGTTTTTCTGGGTGTGGGTTTTTTCTAGCTTTTGGTTCAGTCTTAAAAGTAAATTGAAGAAATATTTGCATTTTCCCCTAACACCTTGCAGCAATCTGCCGGTGAGTATCTCTTGCAGCCGCCTCCCTGCTCCCATCCCCGAGGCACACACTCCTGAGCTGGTGTGGCAGCCTCCCTCTGCCTGGGATGTATTGCATGGCTATTGATACACATAATGTGTATAAATATGCAGTGTTACATGTGCAGGATAGAAGAAGTCACTGTTAGTAAATCTACTCATCAGATAAACTATGTTTTGCATATGGTTAGATGTAATCCTAGAACATGTTAGCTCAACAGGCACTGCAAAGAGGAGTTTTAAACGCATTGGAATCCAGCTTTAGAATCTTGAAGGAAAAAGTTGTCAGAGATTTGTCATTAAAATATGAAGACTATTCATTGTAATCCAGAACAAGATAAGAGAGTCACTGCTATTGGTTGTAAAAAGCAGTTTTAGTCACGATGCAGGTTTTGTTTACCAGTCACTTTAGTGTGTGTTAAGAGTCCCCTTTGTAGTATATTCAGATGGCATCACAAGCCACAGTAAGCCTATTAACTATTTCCAAAACAGATTTACTCAGAATATTTAATTATTTTAATGTATTTATTATCTTTTAAGCTTGTTTTAAAACAATCCAACAGTTTTTACAAAAATCTGAAAGTATTTATGTTACAATTTGAAAAAGTTAATATGGAAGAGTAGTTACTAGGATATCTGTCTCTCTGATTTCCTCACAGAGAATTGAATATTTTCAAAATGTGGCAGTGATTCTGAGAAATGTCAAACAGTTTAGACAAAGACAACCACAAGTACCTCTCTGGTCACTAAAACAGCACTTCTAATGGCGAGCCTTTATGTATCTGTGAGTACATATTTGTGATCATTAAATATATAATTACAGTTTGAACTCTCTTCATAAGTTCTTCATGGATTTCTCCTAGTGCACTTCATTTTTGTATTGTCTTGCTTTTGTGACTTTGAGAAGCAGCTGTATGTAATGTTTATATTCTGTTCAAATTCAGTTAATATTCTAACTTTTGCTTCCTTTTTGTGGTGGTTAGACACATTTGAGGCTCTATTCCCATACTCTCTGCAGCATACACATATACAGTGTGAGATTCCAAGTTTCAATGAAGCACACAAATTTTGAGTATCAAAAAAAAAGTGAAAGCCTTAACCCATGTGTAGAACAGACACTACTTTTAAGGTCTGATTGAAAAAATAGCCCACAGATTTTTGGATCATGAAAGTACTCTTACTTAAGTGATTATCTTATGGCCCAGTGATCATCCTTTTTTCATAGGTGTGGCAAGCACATTCCTGGGGATGTGAAATATTTAATAATATTTAAAATGTTACATTAGTAGGTATGTGCATACGCACACATGCCTATGCTGAAAGACTGTGTAGACTGGTTTAGTACTTCAGCATAAGGTTGAGTTCAGACCAGGGGAGAGAGCAAAATGATCTTCAGTAAAGACTTTTAATGTGGAAACTGTAGCTGGAAAATGCAAAGTTGGAATGGTAGTAATATCTAAAGAAATACAGGTGTTGAAAGCTGCTTTTAGAAATAAAGCATTGGAATAAGTAGTGTTTTGTTTAACAGCTACACCACAGGCTTGGGTTTTTGCAGTGGATGCCCAAGCACTGCATAAGGCTTTGCTCCAAACATGGTGTCTATCTGGAGCAGAAATGTTGTGTCTTTTCAGGTAAGTCATAGTGTGGCTGAGAGGACAGAGTTCCCAATCCATATGTGTGTGCCTGGGGATGTACATACACCCCTGTGGGGATTAGCAGCTCCAACACCACTCATGTAAGGAAGTTCTGCAGTAATTCCTGAGATTCATGCATTTGGGTAAGCCCTGTGCTCTGCAGCAGAATCTGTGAGCAGTTATCTCTCTTGCCTAACATCCAGCTGCAGAACACTTGACACAAAGCTAGAGGTGACTGTAGTGCCAGCTTTCCCATTAGCATTGCAGGGAAGTTAGTTACAGCTGAGGTTGTTTGACTCCTTAGATGCACCTGTGAAGGTATGTGCACCTCCATCCCGCATCTGAAGAGCCTCAGCTCTGAAGCACTCAGCTAATGTAGCAGGTGATGGTGTCTGTGAAGCTTTTGTGGCAGTCTGTGAGTAAAGGAATGATGAAAAAATGGTGGCTGTTCTAACTGGTGTAATTCTAGTGGGGCATATGGACACAGGATAACAATATGAATCCCTCCATGTTCTCCAGCTGGAGAATCTTTGTGAGCTATGTGGTCCATGTGGCCTCTGGGCTGGTAGCTGATTAGCTGATAAAGGCTGACCATGCTGGGCTTTTTGGTCATGTTAACAGTTGATGCCACAGTAGCATCAAATCACAGTCTACCTTGGTCTTACACTGAATCTACTCAAAGGTGGAAAGCACTTCCTTGCCCTAGTTTCATTCTGTAGATGCTCAGAATCGGAGAACTTTAAGACATGCAATTACATTGTATAAGGAATTATGGGAAATTCCTGAAATAGTGAAATGTAAGTTAAAACTACCATCAAATGTGATCAAGTGTTCATATCCTTGGGTGACTAGTTTGGATGTTACTTGCATCACAGCAGGAAATGGATGCCCCTTTATCCCTCTCATTTTTTCCATTATGTTTCATCGCATGAAAATATTCTTCTGGAAAATAAGCTATTTTCTTTCAAGTGCTTACTGCCACTCAGATTTAGCTGTAACCTCTATATGCATCTAATCACCACTCTTGAAGACAGATGAGGGGAAATTTTAGCAACCAATTGATCCGGAGCAATTGTACAACTTATTGGCCCTGAATTATGGAGGTGGACTAGACACTGAATACCAAAATTTATTTCTTAGCATAACTAGTCCTCCAGACCTTGTAAGGAGATTGTTTTTGCTATTAAGTGCAAACATAAATAAAGCTGAATCCTGTTGGTAATATCAGTCACCACCGATACCTGTAGCAGGTGAAGGTAAATGTGAGTAAAGTTCATTAACCAGCTTACCATCTCTGAAAGTGACATGAGATTAATATTTTGGGTTTTTTTACCATGAATTCTGCAAATGTTGCTTTTTGGTTCTTTGCTTTAGATAGTGCAGCTATCCAAAATAAATGCTGAGCACCCCAGGTGTAGCACTATAAAAAGTCTTCGGATGCAAAGCAGGTGTAGTCCAATTTCATTTGGGGTAAAGAAGCTGTAGATTCAGGTGGCTGGCTGACATTTTTTGGTTTTGTTTGTTTGGGGTTTGTTTGGTTGGTTGGTTTGTTGGTTTGTTTGTTGTTTTTTTTTTTTTAGTTGAGGGGAGATCTCACTTCAAGATTCAATGTCTTGAATATTTGCGGAGTGTGGAGATAGCTGGCCATAAACCCCAGACTTTCTCTGTGATTTTCAGTACTGTCGGCAGTGGAGTGGAGGTGCTGATCTCCCCTGTCCGGGGCCCAGAGATAGGACACAAGGAAATGGTTGGAAGCTGCAATTGGTGATGTTCAGATTGGACATGAGGAAGAGGCTCTTCATTGAGCGGGTGGCTGGTCACCAGAACATGTTCCTCAGGGAAGCAGTCCCCAAGTCAGAGTTAACAGAGTGGATGACACAGTTATATGGTGTATTTTTAGGTAGTCCCATGAAGACCAGGGCATTGAAATTTATGATCCTTATAGGTCTCTTCCAATGTCAGATATTCTGTGAGTTGCTAGAAGAGGAAAAACCCTGTCCCCTGATGTGAAAGAGTGTGTTGCTCAAAGGTGGAGAGTCTGCCACAGTCCTCAGCAATGTTGAAGAACTCCTAGGAAAGTAAAACTAGGAGGTGAATCTTGGTCTTCTCTTCCTGATTTCCCAAATGAATGTGAAATCACCATTAATAAAATTTAATTAGTATTTCTCTGAAGGATTAAGCCTGTCAAATCATCCGTTTCTAATCAATGTGTACAAGAAGGGACTTCAGACATACAGATCAGGATTTACGTCCTTGTGATTTAGCTCTCTCAACACGATATAGAAATTTTTTGCCATTTATTTAAGTCTTCTCTTTAGAATTAGTCTTCTGTGTTTACCATACAAGTGATAAATAAGCCAAATAGTAGAAGATGTAAACAAGAGAGGTTTGCAAGGAGAGAAATGTAAAACCTTTTTCAGCTCTGTTATGGCTAATTGCTTCTAGCACACATGCTTATAAAATCCCTTTATCTTTGTATTAGTTGGCTGTTTCTCTTAAAAAAAAAAAAAAAGATATAAATATTATTCTTAAAATTAGTGAAGGGTTTGACCAAAATAGAGTTAGCTTACTAAAAAAAGGACTGCATTTATGAAGCATATGTATCATACCTCACCATATCCGCTGAGCACACAGACTGGATAAAACTCTGCATTCATAGAATTGTTAGCTTAGAGCAGCCAAGCCTTGGCTAGTGCTGGATTGGTGAACCTTCCATGTGTAACACCTACACTAAATCTGAACACTGGTGAGCAAGAGAAAAAAGAAATATATGATGTACTGATGAAGGAAATGAGTGTATAACTGTACTGTGTATCTACTACCTAACGGGTGTAATATATACCCAACGTCATGGATTCTCACCGAAATACTGACAGAAGCAGCTGTGAAATAGTGTGCCAGTGGGGAAAGTTTGGTTTAACTGAAATTACTGCAGAGGTTGGCTGCAGCCTGAAATGTAAGGATTTATTACTTTTGTAAGAAGATTGAAACATCATATTATAATACTGATTTTTCTTGCTATAAATAACACTTTCTCATTTTCTTTACCCACCTCATGCATGCTCTTTTTGACACCCCTCAGCAGAGTTTTATAAGCTAATTTTGCACTGTTTCAACAGCTGTTTCAGGATTTAATGGATATTTTGAGGTAATATTCCATCTTGCCTGTAGTGCCTGACTGCAGCGTAAGCAGGACAGCACAAAACTTATTAGCCACTTTCTCCTCAAAGTTACTATATTTTTCCAAATGCAATCCTCTGCTCTTCAGCTTGTTGGACTATCATTTTGTCTGTTTCAAATCACGGAAACAAACTGTGAGAAACTGAATTTCCTTCATCTATCCTCTAACTGATTCCTTTAATAAGATGATATGTGTAAGTAAATTAAGCCCTACAGAGAAATGGGGCCAGGAGCACCGACATTCCCTGGCGGGGGGCTCCGGGGAGCCAGGCAGCCTCTGCCGCGCCGCCGTGCCCGGAGCACGGTCCTTCCCGTGGGGAGCCCATGGAAAGCAGAAGGCAGCCCGGCGGGTGGAAGCGCTCCTGAGAGCAGAAATGGAGGTGCCGGGTGTCCTGGCTGTTGTCCGTGCAAGCAGTGCAATAAATATTGATCTGTGTAATGGTTTTAAGATGATGAAAACAAAGATTTTGTTTGTTTGTTCTTTTAATCTTTGAGTCTACAACATGCAGCAGCTTTCAGAGGCATTAGCTGTGATGCCATCTCCTCTATGATGTGCTTACAACTGGTACAAGCCTTACAGTGGGGAGTTAGACCTTGTATTCTCTTGCCTGGGTCGGTAGCGAGCTGCATCTGCCACTGCCCTGACATCCCTCCTTCTCTCTCCGCTCACCTCAGTGCGTGCCGTGCCAGTCCTCGCCAGCCCCTCCGGAAAACGGCGGGGAAAGAGGGGCCTTAGGCAATCGCCACTCTCGTCCCATTTTCATAAAGAAATGTAGTTAAGGAAGGTGAGGTGCACCGTGCTGAGAGGCAGCACTGCTGCTCTCGGCTTCCCGGTAGGTGGGAGTGTAGAATTGGGTTGCAGATGCAGCCATCCCTCCGCTGAGGGAGACTAATTCTCGCGTTTCAGGGAACGGACATCGTGAGGGCTCCTTGACACTTCTGCCTCTTGCTTAGTCCAGGAGAGCGTGTTGTAACGCGAAATGAATGATTTTGCGTTGTAATCCTTTCCTACCCTCTTTGTTAAAAAAGCGGGGAGGGAGTAAAAATTTAAGAAAGGGAAAAAAAGGTCACAGAGAAGGAAATGAAGGTTTACTCTGAAAATTAATACTTAAAGGAGGAGAGAGGGGCTGGCGGCGGTACGGGCAGGGAGGGAGGGAAAACGCCCCGGCTGCCTCCCCAGAGAGCCCCCGCCCTCAGCCGCAGCTGCCAGTGAAGGCAAGTTTTGCGGCGGGGGTTCCCTCGGCCCCGGAGCAGTGCGGTACCGGGGCGGTGCGGTACCGGGGCGGCCCCACGGGGCGGGGGCGACTGCGGAATCCCTGCGGCGCTCCCCGGGCTCCGGGGCTTCCCCTGCGGTCTCGCCCCGCTCCCTCACGTCCTGGCAAACGACTACATTTCCCAGCACTTCCCTCTTCCGAGCGGGCTCTGCGGGGAGGCTCGCCGGCTCTCGCCATCTCCTTCGCTGGCAGGGGGCTCGGCGCGGCGGCGGGGCGGAGCTCGGCAGCCCCGGCCCCGCGGCAGCCGCGGCCCCGCAGCCCCCCCGCCCGTGCAGGCGCGGAGCCGGCGGCGCTCGGCGGCGAGCGGGGCGGCGGGCAGCGCCATGCGGGCTGCCGCCTGCCTCCTCTGCCTGGCGCTGGGCGCCCTGACAGCGGCCTCAGGTGAGTCGCGGGCGCGGGGCAGCGCCGCCGGGCTTGGGGCGGGGGCGGCGGTGGCGGTGGGGAGGGGGGGACGCCGCGCCGAGGCTGCTACGGAGCCCCATGGAAACGGAGCCCCGCTGCAGCCTGCGCGCCGGGGGCGAGGGCGCAGCCGGGTGACAGTGCCTCTCTCCTGCACAGGAGGCGCCGGGCCGGCGGCGGCGACAGCGACAGCGGGGCGGCGGGGCCAGAGCCCCTTCGCGGAGCGGGAGAGCATCAGGCCCCTGCGGCTGGTCTCCGGCGAGGGCGGCGGCGGGGCGCGGTGGCCGGCGCTGAGCACGCGGGTGCGGAGCGAGGCGGCGCGGACACAGGTGAGCGCCGGGCGGGGGACAGGGGCCCGCGCACAGGGCCGGCGGAGCGGAGCCTCGCCGCGCCCTCCGCCGAGGGTGCTGGCACCGCCGAAGGATAACGCGCGGTGCGGAGCGATGCTCGGCGAGACGCGCCGCTCGCCCTCCCGCAGGAGCGCTGGGAACGCCAGCCCTGCTGCAAGGGCGCCCGAGTGAGTTAAGATGGTCCCCGTGCCTGTTCGTGCCCTCCCCCGGGCATCAGCGGGGCCCGGGCGCGCACTGCTCGCTGCCTGCGGCGGCCGGGGGACCCAAAATGAAACTTGCGGTGCCTTTGCGACAGCGGGGCTTGAAACGCTGCGGCTTAATTTCGGCTTCTGGCTGAAGCGTGGGCAGGGTGAGTTTGTGTTCTGTGGACTCGGATGTGATTTTTAAAAATAGAAATTGGATATCGGAAGGGAATTGCTTGAAATGTAACATATGAACTAAACACAGCGATTTAACGTTCATATTGCTTGCTACCCAGCCCAGGATATGTTTTCAAATGCCATAGAATCATAGAATCATTAAGGTTGGGAAAGACCTCCAAGATCATCCAGTCCAATCATTAACCTGGCACTATTTGTGTTACAAAACATATTTCTATTATATGAAGACCAATCTCTATAACTTTTTACAGTCCCATTTTGTGTTAAAATACAGTAATTTTCATTTTGACCCCTTTTGTTTGAGGTGATACATGGCTGTTACATCCAAAGGGAAAAAAAACCCAACATTGAGTCTATGTTATAGATGAAGAACGTAACGTTTGAGTATTTGAGGTAACTGCTGACATCCAAGATAAGTTGCAGGCCTCTGTCTCCTCCTTTTCCAATTGAGTACTGTGCATTTAAGAAACAAAATAGGTGAAATAATTGTCTCATCTCTCTTTTTTATAATCCATGAAATAAAAGCACTGACAACTTGCATTCTCTTTGTGTAGTTAAATAATAAACAACTCTTCATAGCAAATGTCTTTGCCCCTGAATGTAACTTACTCTATGTAAAGATTTTTCAAATGTGAAGACCATATTACAGTACAATAATAAGGATTCTCAAATTTCCATAATGCTTTGCTTACAAAAGGAAAAAAAACATCCTGTAAGCATTCAGGATTCTTTGAAGACCCTGGAAGAGTCACAAGTTCAAACACTTTGTGTCATGTCTGTTTAAAACTTAGTAATGGTTGCATTTGGCCTTAGTATTTATTAGGGTTAGTATTAGGATCAATACTGGTCTTACAGAGCAAATGGCTAATTAAGGATGTTTTTTTTTTCTGAATGTCTTAGCTTTTATTCACCAAATTTTATGCTCATAAAATTTTCAAGTCCTCCTCGACTAGTTAAGTTGTTAGTATGAATATTGCTCTAAGCAGAAAAAACAGAGTAACACAAGTGGTTTGAAAAGCGTTAAATACATTTATTTCACAACAACCTCCAGAGTAAACCACTGTAAATGTGTAAAAGCTCTGATGTAAACGTGTAAAGCTACTACAACTTTTCTTCCTGATCAAGAAGTTTCTTGCTGCTACTTAAAGTATTCCCAGCCTCTCCCATGGTATCTGATGGTTGTTACTCATGGAAGGATACAGTAGCTGACAGTGCTTTGGACGAAGAAAATTGCCAAGCAGGCCAAACCGAGTGAAGCAGTACAGATTTTCTGTGATTCTGGCACAGAGCATGGTTACATCCTAATTGCAGGATATTGCATTGCTTGCCCAGGGATCTGAGTCAGCTCGGCGGTAATGGAGCAGCAGCGTGGCTGACTTTGCTTAACTGAAGTTTTGTAGGAGCTGCATTTAGGAAGGTGCTTATCAAAGTTATGGACTGACTTCACGGAGTTAACTTTTATGGTTGCTTTTGGGTGTCTGGTGGATGTCACATGAAGTATAAAGATGCTGGATTCTGCTTGTACATGAAGAGACAACCAAGCCTGCCCTGAAGAGGTAACAGTCAGTGGCGTATGAAGAGTAGGGGAACAGAGGTGCCCTCTCCATCAATAACATTTCCATATGTATTTGTTTTTTTATAATTAAATACACTCTGACTTTTCCATGCCCTATTGCTAATGGTCTGTGAATAGCTGTATATGAGAGTTAAAAAAACTGGTCTTGAATAGAGATTTCAAACCAAAGCTAATGGCCTTCTGGAGTAGTTAACTGAGGATGCTTCTTTGAGGAGGTAAAAGCATTCAAGAAGAATCTCTGGTGAGTGAAGAGCTAGCAACCATGTCTAGAAAAACAAAGATACCTGAATGGGAAAGTGCAGTCAGAGGACTAGACAACAAGGCTGTAGTTGAATTAATGTAAAACAGTGTAGTTGTGTTTTGAATCGGATAAAGATAAAAGGGGGAGAGAGAGAGAGAGATAAGCTGGAGAGAAGAAAGTCGCATTAAACCGGATTGGATTCTTTTAATTCCTGGATGAAAGCTTTAGCTGCAGAAAGGGCAGAAGTTGAACAAGAAGGAGTTCAGAACTGCACAAAGGGAAATGAAGATGATCATGCAGGGCAATGCAGAAGAAAAGCATGGACTTTACAGATCAGGAGTTTTAGAACAGGCTCATCATGGAGTTGAGCCAGAAGAGTGTAATATGAGAAAAGGGGGTGAAAGGAGATAATTGAAGGCAGAAGTGACTGGGAAGTGATGGATGGCAGATTTCTAAAAATTTATGGTTTGTTTTCAACATTTGTTGAGGTTTTTCTCTACCAGCCTTCTTTGTTTTGTTTGTTTTGGGGTTTTTGGCCATTGCCTTAAAAGTTTAGTGACTTCTCTACATGCATGCTTTACTACTAAATAGTAAAGGAAATAGTCTACATACACATCCTAGAAACCCAGATTGTAATTGCTTAAAAAACATTATTAATGTGCTCACAATTGTAGTTGTCCAAGATTGCTGAACTTCAGAACACAGCACAAGGCAAACATTTTAGGCAATTACATGTTCATGTCATTAATGTACATAGTATATAGTTCAGATATGTATATAGTGGACACTGGAGAACTCACATGACTTTGGGTTTCTGCTTTTAATTGCATAGCAGAATAGAGTCACTGTTAGTATCTGTGAGGCTCCTGTATTTCAATTTCTCTGCTCCCTAAAGGGGGCCTGTTAGCAGCTGCACAGCACTTAGTCTATAGAATAATCAAGATAAGATATAGCTAAAAATGCACTAGTATTATATTATCATTAATGCAATCCAGGATCTTAGCAATGGACTCCTAATTTACTGTTGCATAAATAAGCCTATTAGAAGAATAAAGTCCTCTATGTCAGGGACATTCAATGAAGGCTAATCTAAAATTTTGGTTTTTAAAAGAAGGAAAGTTCCCACCTTGGACATTTATAGGGAACTTTTTAACACCTTAAGCCATATTTTGCTATTGTAAGAAGCACATGGGAAACCACAAGTTTCGCAATATTTTCCTTTCATCAATACTGTGCAGTCATGTTCTTTGTTAGAATGTGAGAATGTGTAAGCATCCCTCCCCACTGCCTGTATTTGTTCTTCTGCCTGTGAAGGAGAGCAAAAGAAAGCACGAAGGACGCCTTTGCAAACTTGGGGTTGTGTTCTGTATCAGCACCTGGCTTGGGGGACCTTTTTCTTAATAATATTTAGTGGAAGTGTTGTGGTTGGGAAGATGAGATTCATTTTTCAGCTGAAGATTAGAGTACCAGACCACTACCTGCCTCCACCCAGCAGATTCCTTCCCTCGGCCCTGAGTATGACTCAATAGGGATCTTGCTCTCAGCTCAGATTGCCACTCAACACCACCAAGGGTCCCAGCTGTTCTTAGGGCCAGCACTTTGTGGTCGTGCTGTAGGTCTGTGCACACAGTCTAAGGGACAGCATTGTTCCTCTTGCAGCTTTCATTGCATTATCCATTTTTGATATATCTAGGTGTTATGTGGAAATTTGTGAGATTTGCTATGATTTTCAGTGGGAACAAGGTTCTGACCTACTGTGGACAGAGATTCACTCATCTCTGCTGGTTATGCAGGGCATTCATGATACAGCAATTTCTGTTTCTCAAGCTGTTTTCACTTGCTCGTTGCATGTTGACATGAGGGTATGCTGGATTTCTTCTGAGAGAGTAAAAGGGGTGACCTGGTTGTAGGGAGCCCAGCCAGAAGGGGCTCCAGGACTGAGCCGTGTCTGGAGACAGAAGTACATGTTGTCTGTAGTCCAGAGTGAGTCAGTAGTTTTCAGTAAAGAACTTGTTTTTCTTCCACAGCCTACATTGTTTGTGACCAAATGATACATTGCATACACCGATTTGGAGCCATGGTTTGCAGATTACTTAAATGATTTCTTATTGCTAATAGTCAATTTCGGAGAAGCTTTGCTCTGTCATGCTGAGCTTGCATAGCTCTGCTTGCACTTGGATTTGAAATCTTCATTAGTTATTCAGGTGTTGCCTAGTCTTTGCTATTGGATTCTCTGATTTCTTGTCCTCTCCTTCTAGTCTTCAAAGAGGATATCCCTGTTCTTTGCAGGTGCTTCTGCAACTGCTGACTTTTGCATTCTGTTCTGGTGCTGTCAACTTCTGCTGTTATTGTAAGTTACTGTGTTGGGCAGCTCCAACAAACAGCAATTTTTTTCTTTCAAAAAGAGTTCTGACTGTTGAGTGGCTTATAAAACATCTCTAGAGTTTGGGACTGATGGATGGTGACTGTTAGAAAGAGAAGTGCCATGAGAAATTGTCTGATTTAAAAATTCTTTTCTGCCCACTTAGTTAAATGACTGCTGTCTCTTGGAGAAACTTAAGCAGAATTTTCAATCATCCTAACACAAAACTAAAGGGGAGGAGGCTAAACTGGGAAAGGGGCTATAGTGAGTAATAACATACATTTGGTATATTGCTGAATTTGGTTTTCTTCCTGCCTTGTTGCCTCTTCTCTTAAGGTTTGTAAGGCATTAGGCAAAATGTGTGTGATACTTTATGTTCAATGTATGCAGTTCTGCAATATGGTAAGATTGTTCACCAACACAGCAATATTTTATGAATATGTGAATGATGGTTAAAATATTCATACTCTTGATGAAAGTCCTGCCCTTCTGAAGAGCAAAAAAAGTGCTGAAAGTCAAACTTTGCTATAAATTGTGTGTCAAATAATGTAAGAGCATTGAGAGTGTCTTTGATTTCTGATGTAGGAGGCACTTTCAGGTACACCTTTTTATAAAGTATTCATAGTGTATTTTGGTATTTTATAGGCAAAGAATATTTCAAATTCCTAATTTATCCTTCTTTGCAAGCTTATATCAGGAAAAGTCTTTCCCTGCTTGATAATGAGATTTGTTATGACAGCAAATGTATAAGTCTAAAAAAATCATCCAGCAAAAAGTCTCTTTTAGCTGCTGCTTCAGAGTTCATGTTGTTTTATGTCATCTTCTCATGCTTGTGCCATAGCAGAGTGGAAAAGAGAGATATTCCTAAAGCTATGGCTTAGCCTTATAAAACAGGCTCATATACAGCCAAAAAGGATCTTAAGGGCTCAGATGTAACAATTTGTATAGAAAGCATTTTCTCAGCGTTTGCTCATTGCCCTGATCAGTGTAGTAGCTGCAAAGTCTGACAGAGGAGTCCTTTCCAGCTCTGGTGATGAATGTGTCTGTATTCACTCCTGGTCTGTGCTGGTGCCCCTGAGTGCAAGATTCTTTCTGCCACAGTTTCACTGTGTACCTGTTTTGGGACCCCTGCAGTGGCTGATCAGCTCTATCAGCTATAACACATCCATGGTGTAGAAGTGTGTTGCATCCTGAGTGGTGTAATGATAAACTTTGAGATTTAGCTGTATTCTGGAGGAACTACATGTGAAGTTAACATTCACTCTGAAATGTTTGCCACAAGAGCATTATGGACATATGTGTTAAAAGGTCATGGTAGATATATTATTCTTCTGGTAGTCTAGGTCCCTTTCGTAGTTTTCCCAATAATCATACCAGTCTTTAAGTGACTCAAAACTAACAACTTTTTTTAGGGCTCTGCTTGTGAAAACATTATCACAGTTATCCTGTCAAACACTGCTTAAAGGTCAATCAAACTGTATAAAACCTTCAAAAGCCTGATAAGGTTCAGATCTCTAAATTGTGGGCTCTTCTAGCTAGCACTGGCTCAGTGCTTTTCCCTCTCCAATCAACTCCACTGAGGTTTGTGGTCCTTCCACTTGGTGCTGCCTCCCGCCGGCTTTCTCTCCCTGGAGAGGATGGAAGACAAGGATCCTTGTCTTCCACTCCCATGGGTTTGAGCCAAGGCTGCATCTCCTCCCAAGCAGACTGCTCCTCTGCTTCGTGGGGAGTAGCTCACACGCTGTCAGATGATTTGGTTGCCAACTCAGCCCTTTGTGTATTCTCTCCGGGTAACTATGGCTATGGAGGGTGAAGTCCAGTACTGTCAGAGGGTCAAGACTGGAATCAGGATTGTGGTGTCTTCCTATGCAATATCTCTTTCTCATTCATCTACTGATACGGTTCACTGTTTTTGTCATTAGATAATATTTTTTTCACTATTGTACTTTCTAGGAAGAGTTTAATTGTTTGTTTCTTACATGTTAACCAAAACTGCTGTGTTTAACATCTCCAGAAATCACCGTGACTCCCATCTTGTCTTCCTTTTCTTTTGATTTAAGTAATTTGTTTTAAACAATGTCAAATTTGCTATGATTGTCTGTGAAAAACTTTCAGACAAGAAAACCTTCAATGCCCTTCTAGTCAGCTTCTTTCCCTTGGCTTGCCAGTGGTCTTCTAGATAGTGTAAGGATACTCTGCTCTGTGGAGATGTCTTCTGGAGCACATATAGGATCGCAGAGACCTGTCAGATGAAATTGTGCTCTTCAGGGCTGCAGATGCTCCCTGATAGAGCTCCTCTGAAGCCACTGCAATAGTTGCGTTAATCTGCAGAGGAGAAATCATTGCTGCAGGGATGAACTGTGCAGCGGCAGCTGTGCTGAGCCACAGCCAAGTGTGGATGTGGAACAACGTCTCTCTCCTCAGATGGAAGCATGTTCAGTACAGAAGAGCTTTGGACACTGAAGATTACATCTGTGCAAGCTTTTAATACTTTAGTGGGAGGATGTTGTGAGGGAAGGCTTTTGTTTTCTTCCTAGGAACTTTACTGTTAAGCTCTGAACAGCAAAGGTTTGCACATGGACAGGATGTGTTCTGCCAGGCCAAGCATGCACTACCATGGGTTGGCTGCCCAAGTGGAAACCCAGTGTCACCTGAAATTAAAGAACTATAAAGAAATCAAAGGAAGTGGCAAATGACGTAGAACTGTTTTAACCATTGAGTCACTAGGAGTCCAGTTTGAAAATTGGATCAGTTAAAATAGGTTAAGAAGCGCAGCACTGCTGCTGGGCATTTGCCCTCAGACAATGAAATGCGGTGATTCATCTGTTAATTTGACCAGCTCTGATTTGTCTACCTAAAGTAAATTTGCTCTAAACTCTCTCTCTCTTCCTTGTTTTTGAATGAAATGGGTGTTACCAGACCAGAAAACTGTAGCCAGGGACCACGCTTCAGAAAAAACACATTCCAGAATGTGGTATTGATACATTAAATATTAATTAATTAATAAGTTTAGAAAAATTCGTGTGGGTAAATGCCTTTTAATGGAAGTGCAATGTATAGGAGAGTAGAGGCTACAGCCCCAACCTACAGCTCAAAAATTACCCAGAATGATAGCAGTATGTAGGAATACACTCTCTTCCAGAAATGTCTCCTCAGAGTATTTCAACCCCTGAAATTCTGTGGGAATGAAAAAAAATCCATCCATCAGTTGTTTCACAAAACATATACAGTGAAAATTTTGATTCATTTTGATCTCCTAGGCTGTGTCAAGGGGAAAAGGAGTTTTGAAATTTGCTTTTCTTGCACTTTTCAACTTGAAGCAGAACTTTGTTACTTGAATGTAGAGGGTGAGTCATATTTAAAAAGTATTATCTGTGGAATTGACTGAGCAATGTATTGGCATGCCTAAGAGCCTGCAAGTTTTGTCAAGCTCTTCTTAGCCTCTGATACTGACAACATATTAATAAACTTGGTAGGCTTTAGGTGTCAGAGTGCTTGTCACTGTCAGCAGCCAGAGCTAATCTTTTGGTAGTGAGCTTTCATTTGTATGCAAACTAAAGGTAAGACCAGTAGAAAATGTTAGGAATATGTCACTGCAGAAAAATGTTTTGGTCACTGATACTTGTATAAAGGAGCAAAGTTAGTGTGGACTGTTTTTACTACATTTGAATGCTTTATTTGTAATGTAAAAGCAGCTTAATGGAGGGTTTTTGTAGATTCCTCTCATAGTGGAACTCTTTCTTCATTTCTGAAGGCTACAAGACATGCTGAAAAGGGGGCCTTGAAATGCTATTGATTCCTTCCAGAGCTTGGAAAACATACAGCTAAAAATGACCTCAAGGCACCATCTGCTTCAGCAAAGGAAATGCCTTCACTCCTCCTGACTCTTGGTTCCGTTGAGTTTTCCTTCTTGCCTAAATGGTGGTTTTGGGACAATAGTCCTTTCTGCAGAGAGATGACACAGTGGTCCAGATGGGTTCATGCTCAAGTGCTGCCATGGCGTGTGCGTCGCTGCCCTTGTTTTGTGTTCGGCCCCCTACAGATGGGTGATGTGTCGGTTGTTTGCCTCTCACGCTGCAGCTGTGCATGAGTAGGGGCTCTTTGGGTTCTGCCCACTTGAAACTGCCAGGCATCCCTGGGAGAGGGATATTTCACCAAGGATAGGTTGTCCAGAGGAATCCTTTCCCTCTGATCTCATGCTTCTTCACAGGGAAGTAGTTTCCCTGTCTGATTGCAGCCAGGTCCAGGGCTGCTGAGTGGTACGTTCCACTACTGCTGTTGTAGTATTTTTTCTGACTCCTAGACATGCTTTTCCTGTTGGATCTGGCTTTCTAAAAGCTACAGTCACTGTGGGGAGCAATGGAAACTGGTGTTTCTGGGTCACAGGGTGAGTCTCCATTTGCTCTGCTCCCTCTCTTAGTTTTAGAAGTGTGATCTTCAATGGTTATCAGAGTTTTTATGAATTATGGCAGTAAAAGATTCTGAACTTTGCAAGTTTTCATTAATGACTTTTGTTTTCTGTATGTAACCCTATACTTGATTAATCACACTTACAACAAGCTATTTGATCATACTTTTCCTAGCCATCAGTATTTGATGAAGAACCTCATTGAGTGCATTTTAAAATTACAAGGTTGAGTAGTCAGCAATTTTTCTGGTTTTGCCCCAGTAGTAATATATTTAAGACCTCTTGCACAGTAGTTGTATATAACCTTTTATTGTGAATCTTTGTGGCTTCCCTTTCAGGAAAAGGGGAAAAAAATAAATACGACTTCCCAAAAGTTCTTGTAGTTCTTCCTTTCACAGTGATTTGAAGACTTGCAGTAATTAGTCTCACAGGAAATCAAAAGTTATCAACAAAATTTTAGAATCAAATTAACATCATCCTCTACTCTGAAAAGCACAACGAGTGCAAGATCCGGTGCCACGGGGCTTTATTGGTGCTGGAAACAAATGTTAGGTTGCCTCTCGGGAAGCAGCTTCTTGCCTGCTCAGTTACTCGAATTTGTCGACTATTAGGTGTGTGAGATCAAATGGTAGCTCTTGCTGAATTTCCTAACAGTGACAGCCCAATGGTTTTCCTGTCTTCATTGTTCCATCGTATAACCTTGGGTGAATTTTCGAGAAAGATGAAGTGGAGGTGAGGAAGGAGAGCAAGAGCAGAAGCTTTCAGGGGTCCCCTGCTGAACCTCAGAATGATCCATGTTGCTCCCAGGTACTGACTCTGCAGCAGAGACACCTGTGTAACACATTGCATCAGTCTGTGCTTGGGACTTTTATTCCTGGTGCTGTTCCCCCAATAAATTGAGTAAATTTGAAAAGTCTCTCTTCAGACACACAAATAAACAAAATAGGTGTGGGTGGTGTTTTATGTTTTTTTTTGTTGTGTTTTTTTTTGTTTTGTTTTGTTTTTGTTTTTTTGTTTTGTTTTGTTTTGTTTGTGGTTTTTTTTGTCTTTTTGGTTTTGTTTTTTTCCCCTTTCTACTGAGAAGACTAATTACTGGCATCTTAGAGGTACAAGTAGTTCTTGCTTCTGAGTTTGAGTTCACTGGTAGTATGATGTTCATATGAAGAAAAGCTATTTTAGGTCATGTTTACAACCACAGTGAGCTGGGGCTTGGCACTACGCTCTGGCTGATGGTGTTTAGCTCTCCCTTGTGCTCCACCCTCACTTGGCGTGGAGAACAGATGTGTGATCCAGGATTAAAAAATGAACATGTATCTACTAAAATATTTTCTTATTTCTAGCTTTTCCTCAGAATAAATAACTGATTTACTAAATGTGTCCCAAAGAGGTAGTTGTAAAAGTATTTTCATCAAACCATGATTTTATTCTGCAGTTTTTTTCATTAAATAAACTCCGCCCCACCAAATGCCCCAAAGATATTTAGATTTATGCATTGGATAAAAAGAGAGAGCTTGCATGAAAAATGTTAAATAATGATGATTAATACACTAAATGAGTGCCTATAAATATTATGAGAATGCTAAAGAAAGTAAAAAAAGAGATTTTGCAGTTGTTTAATATGCTATGATGTGTGGATCCAGTTCAGTGATCCTGAACTTTTGATTAAAATTAGATATTTGCAAATGGCAGTAGAGAAGGCCTGAGGAAATCATGTTGCAGTTTT
This sequence comes from Acanthiza pusilla, assembly GCA_036630365.1. Classification (NCBI taxonomy): domain Eukaryota; kingdom Metazoa; phylum Chordata; class Aves; order Passeriformes; family Acanthizidae; genus Acanthiza; species Acanthiza pusilla. The sequence continues at coordinate 32,599,059 of JAXCHO010000073.1, read as the reverse complement.
ATTTTATTGCGTATTTTTTAAAGAACATTCCTTCACTTGGGATATATATTTTTAATATTAGACCTAGGCTTATTTCTGAATTTTGTCTCTAAGCAAAGCTTTATTTTTTTTCCTAATACAAGAAAAAAAGTAAGTTTTTGAACAGATTTCTTATTTTACATAAAGCAACAATATACTGCATAACTCTGGATTTATTACAACAAAACTGAGGTGGAAAATTGTCCTTTTAGAGTGTGTATATTTTATGTGTCCTTTTAGAGTGTGCTATTTGGCACCATATTTCTCTAGCATAAATTTACTTGTAATTATTATTTTCACAACAGCAAATGTAGGTAAATCTACATAAATTTTTAGCATATTTTTCATTTAATTTCATGAATATATTTATTTTGATTTCCCATTGGCTTATCTGTGTCCTTACTGAATTTAAGAAACGGTTATTTCATACACACTTAAGGGATTGTTAACAAGCTGAGGTTTCTGTTCTATGAAATAGAGAGAGGGAAATTGAATTAATATCTAAGGTATCTATTATTTTGTAAATGTGACTGACTCCCAAAATATGTCTGCTATAAAATCTCACTGTTCTTACAAGCTCTGAAGCACACTTTGTAAGTTTTTTCTTCCTTTAACATCCTATATTATTTTATCTCTTGATTCTCTTGATACTTTTCTTTCAAGTCTACAAATTTGATCAGAATCTTTTAATTAGAAACTACAGTGCTATAAATAGCAGTAAATATAAAATTCTTTGCATCAAAGGGCAAACATATAAATAGGATTTTCTGCTCAGATTTTTTTTAATGAAAGACTTTGTTCTTTTTTGACAGAAATTTTTGTAATCTCTTCCAGCAAAACGTATTAAAAAGCATCTAAATGCTTTATTAAGAATACTTCTGCAGGAAAGAAACGTGTTGTGAGGACTCGCACATTGCATCACAACATGTTTTTAATTGTTTTTCCTTATTTTATGACAAAAATATTAGTCATCATGTTACTGTGCTACTTTCAATACTTAGCTAATTATACACAATGTGAGGAAAATGTCCAAATTCTCCTTCTAAAATTCTTGTTAGTTTGATTATTAAAGAAAGCGTGTAGCTCATAAATGTTTCACTGGTGGTTAAGATATTTGACCTATTTGAAATGGGAATCTCTGAAACATATTTCAGGTTACCTCCAGAGCAGTGCACTGATGCTGATCTGCAGTGATGTGCGCTGGTTGTAGTTGATGTACATTTATTCCCTTTGCAGGTGCCCATTCTTTGGGGCTGGTTTCTGGAGAAAGCTGATCCCCAGCAGGAGTACTGAAGGGACATCATTATTCTGTTATGTTCCTTTGTAGTAATAAATAGAGATATTTGGTACTGATTGTCCACCTCCTCTATTACTGCAGTGATCCCTGAGGCATGGAGCAGGTGATTTAAAATAATTGGAATCACATTGCTCTTGGTTTGGCAGGAAGGATTGCATACCACTTTTTTTTTTTGTAGAATTCAAGCTTTTAGTCTTTGTTTTAGATAAAATATCTTCGTGCTTAGTGATTTGAAATAATCTTTTCCACTCCATTTACTCTTGATTCCTTTCAAACATTCACTGAGATGCTTAAACTTCACAATCTTTAACAGACGTCAGCTCTTGCATGGCTGAATTAGGTGCATGGGATGCTTAGTATTTTCTGCAGCAGGGCTTGCAGGGCAGTACACTTTATGCACCACTAGAAATTGCATCTGAAAGTACTGCAACTAACATCAGATACTTTTCTTCTTCAGTTGCATGACATTAAAATTTCAGAACTTTTTGATTGTGTTGGAGGCATGGCATTGCGCTCTTCCATTAAGTTGTTAGAGTCTCCTTTCCTGGCTCTTGTTCATGTTCTGCATTGAGTGCATCCTCTGGTCTGCAGGAACTCCCCTTGTATGACTCAGTTGTCAGCCATTGATGTGTCAAGCTGATGGTTGTTGCAAAAGCCTCAAATTTTCTGAGAAAGTTCCTCTTTCTGAGAACTGAATGACATAATTGATTGTCTTGCTTCAGTGATTTAGAGAAGCCTTTGCAGGTGTCCTTCTTGTTACTTCTGCTTGACTGAGGGGGTATAGATGGAAAAGTACTTATTTCCTCTCTTTGGGTTCTTTTATTGGCATATGTCTGTGCACATAAGCTCCTTCACAGCTGACATTTTACCTATTCACTGAGCGGGCAGGTGGATGTGCTTAAAGGTAACCTAGAGCCAAGACTTTTAAAATCCATTTCTTTATTTTGTGGTGCTTAACCAGATATTTAGTAGAACTGTTACCCTAAAAAATGCACTGTCTGGAGTTCTTAAGGTGCAGTTTTCTGTTAGGCTGGGTGAGATTTGTCAGCTGGAAGGGGCGATCTTTCTTTCTCTTCATCGTCTCTTGTGTGTGTCCCCTCCGCCTTCTTTCTACTGCATCTACTTTGTGGTTTATTCAGATCAGCTGATTTGTCTGACAAAAACCAGGCCCACTCCAAGTGGTGATTAATTTTCTGTTGGTGATCTGACTTTCTGGCTAGCCACATGAGCTGACAAGGGAGAGTAGGTGGGAGCACGTGGCCAGGATGGGGCAGAAGTGTTTGTTTTTGGCAGCAGCCCACAGTGTGCAGTGTGAGGGGGCTTTATAAACACGGATCAGGAAGGGATGCAATTTCTGGAAAGGGATGAGTTTGTCAGGCTCTCCAGAATGTCTTGGTATCTTGGTAGGTCTGAAATACCCATGAGATACACTTGGTTGCACTTGAGCTTAAACTTAATGATAAGTTTCTGGGTTTGCATCATGTGTCTTGGGGAGTGGTCACATCTGTGTAATGTTTTCCGTATTGCTTTATTAATATGTATTTTTTCCCTTAAATCCACATTATCAGTTTCTGTCAGGGAATAACTGTGGTCCAGGGTCACCTTAGAAATACATTAGCCTTGTAATTGTTTATCTTAGAGAGGTGTTCAGGAGAGGAAATCTCCCAGACCAAATCAATATGGTGCAATATGCCTAACAGTTAAAAGCCAAACCAAACCAAAACAATAGTCATTTGTGCTCTTATGGTCTATGTGGTGGATGTATTTTAATGACAAATGTTACATTTAGTATATGTACATTTAGAAATCCAAGTCAGGCTTTCTGTATTCTTTCTTACTCACAAATTCTCTTCTGGTACCAGCATATGGTCATGTAGAAGACTTGATTATACTGTGTTAGAGAGATCTAAGTGACGGCATATGTAGCTATGCTGGTAGAAAACAGGAATAATAAAGTGCTGTAGAATGTTCTTTGCATTTAATAATGTAATGAAGAGAATAAAAAAACTGGGCTTCCATTAGTCCTTTGATCAGAAAGTGGTTGTAGCAGTGCAGGTGGGTGAATGGAGGTTAGTTAAGGTTAGCAGACAGGCTGCAGTGGAACAAGGGAATGACAGAACTGCCATTGGTCCCTTGTACCTTGCTTGATTCTTGGCCTGTCACATCCTGTTAGTGAACAGCAGCCGAAAAATTCACATCTAGCAAGAGAAGATGAAATTTTAAAACCATTCAAAGCAGACTCTGCTGCCTGAGAGGTGGAAAAGGAACAACAATGGTAATGTGATAATTTTTGATGGTTGTTTTTGCTGTATTGTGGTTGCACTAGCTGCTGCAGGCCAGAAACAGCGCAATGATGGCCCTGCATGTGGGTGCCGTATGTACTGTGAGTGTCTGTGCATTCTGTGGGTGTCTGTCATCGCAGATACCAGCTGGCCGTGTCTTTGTTTGTTTGTTTATTTCTTTTTGATTTTTTTTATGCTTTTTTGATAGAAAGTAGGCTTTTAATATTGGTAGTAATTAACCAATAGAATTATTTAGCCAGATAAGGTAAATTATGTGTAAAATATATATTCAGTTGGTCAAAAAATATACATTTGTTCAAAAAAGATGATCTTAAAGTATCCAGAAATTACAGGAACCCCTTAGCATGACCTGGTGACCTGTTACAGAGCGGGTTAGATGTAGTGGGGATAGCCAAAAGGGTATCTGGCTGAATATATCTGAATAACTGAATTATGTCTCTTGAGGCGCCTTCTAAGGAGCTTTCCAGTTTTACTGCATCCTTCTGAAGTGTATTGTAAATGTGTGGAGTTTCTCGTAATGCAATTTTGTGTGCACATCTACTGCAGTGACAGAGCCAAGCATTTTTATAGAGAGCCTTCAGCCTGAGCATCATCTGGTAGGAGAAACTGTCCTGACTTGTGTTTTTTTTAAAAGGATTCATCTGTTTGTGGATATGTATTCATGGTTATTGTCTTTTTTATTTATTAATACTTGTGCTTATATATGTAGACATAAAAAGAAAATTTTGCTGTAGAGCAACTAAAAAATGTAATAAACAAAAACTAATGATTCCCTCAACTTTCCTTTTCATTACTGCTGTTCTTTTCCAAGGAAGCTGGTATTCTCAGCTCTTCTGGATTTAATGCCTATTGGAAGCCTGCCAGTAGTTTTAGAAAGAGTGAATTTGATGATTCACATTATCCCATCCTGTCCCATGTTTCCCAGAGCTTTCAATAAATCATTTGTTACAGTTGTACTATCCTGTATTGTATTTATTTGGAGAAGTGTAGTTTAGAGTTGTAAGTGGTCCTTCAGTGTTTCCTCTTATGTCCTCTGTCTACATGCTTCGAAACTCAATGTGAAGATTTCAATTGAAGGAAAATAAGAACAAAGTTGATACTGTTCCAAAATGTCTCCAAGTAGCTTTCCTTTTTAATTAGTTAAATAACATGGTTGTTCTGTTTCTTGGGAGTTTTCAGGTCTACAAACAAGTGTTGCATTTCTGTTGGGTGGCTGTTTTCTTCCACTACTGCTAGAATAAAACTCTGTTTCTGGCAGTTGGGAGTTATGAGGCATTCCCATGTTTGCCCTCTATAGGACTGAATTAAAGGAACTGATCTGGGGAGAATATGTGGCAGTGACAGGAAGAAAAGAAAGCAAGCTGTTTCTCTACCATCCATTTTTCTTTGGTTTTAGTAGCTGCTCAAGGGTTTGGAGCTTTGGGAAACTTTTAGAGGGTTGTGAGTCAGAGCTTTACAGAAAATGCAGCTAATTATATTTTAGACCATTGCTATCCTGTTGCTGTATCACCTTAAATGAGAGTCTGTCTGAATGAACATTGTCTTTCAGGCAGGGTTGGTGAGATTTGTGCGTGTATAGTTGTCTGAGCAAGCCAGTAATGCCTCAGCTGTTCTCTCTGGTGTGTGCCCAGAGTCAGGGTAAGGAACATATAAGGCAGGGGAGGTCTCACTTCCCTTTGCTCAGAGTTTTGGCCTGGATGCGACTTCAAAGAGCCATTTGCTATGGTGTAGATGGGTTAAGATGAGGGTTACTCTGAGTCACTCTGTGTTATTGGAAATTCTTGAATAAGTCTGTAGATTCAGAAAACTGATCTTTTATTCATTATCATGGACTGCTTTGTCTGTTTCAATGCAGTTTTATTTGGTAAATGAAATGTTTTTACTTAGTGCATTTATTTTGTTTCTGCATTCACAAATGTATACAATAGGTTTTGCCATGACTTAATAGTAATTCCAGTCTTTTCTATATTGCAGTCTACCCACATTGCTCGAGCCAGCTTCCAGGTTGATGCTTTTGGATCGTCTTTCATCTTAGATGTGATGCTAAACCAGTAAGTAATGACTGTATCTCTCTCTCCATTTGTCCAAGATCCGGTGCCTGTGAAATGTAATTTTCCAGTGGAGGTTTTAGAGGCTGTATTATAGCAGAAATACTGGTTTAGGTTTGAGTTCATTTGTAGTAGTGTATTTTAGGTTCTTCTGTTACTTTCTCGAGTACCACTCTAGGCTTTGATATTCCCATTGTTACTACTTGGTAGCCACTCCAGTATAACTAACATTTTAGTAGTATAATTTCATTTCACAGAATCACAGAATGTTTCAGGTTGGAAGGCATCACAGTGGATCATCTGATTCAACCTCCCTACTTAAGCATGGTTATCCTAGAGCACACTGTACAGGATTGTGTTCAGATGTTATTGGATATCTCCATTGAGGGAGACTCTACAATCTCTCTGGACAGTCCATTCCAGTGCACAGTCACCTGCACAGTAAAGAAGTTCTTCCTCATATTTAGGTGCAATTTTCTGTGCATCAATTCCTGCCCCTAGCCTCTTGTCCTCTTGCTTGGCACCACTGAGCAGGGCGTGGTCCATCCTCTTGACACCCTCCCTTCAGATACTGACAGACATCAATGAGATCCCCTCTCAGTTGTCTCTTCTCAAGGCTGAGCAAACTCAGCTCCCTCAGCCTTTCCTTGGGAGAGGGATGCTCCAGTCCCTAAATCATCTTTATTGCCTTCTGCTGGACTTGCTTCAGGAGCTCAATGTCTCTCTTGTCCTCAGGAGCCCAGAACTGGACACAGCACTCCAGGTATGGCCTTGCTTCTGCCAGTTTATTGTAAAGGCAAATCACTACACTCACACAGAGCCACACTGGATATTAAAGGATGGTTTTGCTGAAAACTGGTAGATCTGTGCATTTTAATATCCATTTTAATATCATATAAAGTACTGGAGATACAGCAATTGCACAAAAGCTGATCCACAAAAATAATGAATAGTTGGGAATGACGTTTCTCTAGATGTGTTTACAGCCTTTTGGGAACAGAGAAGCATTATAAGACAGTAGCACTGTGAAGTTCAGCCCATGAGGAAAGATTGAATAATAGTAAACTTACAGTGAAAGCTGGTGTGTGGCTTTCAGTAATGAGTTTTTGAAGTAGTCTTTTGGCACAGCTGTTTTAAAACAGGAGTTGCTTTGCTTTTCTGTTCTGAAGAGAAAAGAGAATAAATAATATAGTAAATAGAAGTGTTTTGTTAAGTAATTCAGTGCCTAATAATTGAACACAATGTTTTGTGGTTTGGTGTAAGAGTTTGTGTCCAATTGCTGCAAGTTTTTCTGCTGTAAAGATGAACCGTTCAGGTTGCAATGACACCCACTCAAATTTCGGGTTATTTCTTCACTTGTAAGCATACTTGAAACAGTGGCAATTTCTTTATATGCACTGACCTTAGTTAAAAACGGCATGTAAATCTCTGCTGGTTACAGACAGTGGAGACACTGTGCTGCTGCAAGGAGCAGGAAAGAGGCTGTTTTAGAAGTATGATTTTATAACAAATGTATTTTAAACAGTTTAGAGGAAACATTTTCTGCTGAAAAGCACCAAGTCCTCAGCACTGAAATGTTTCTGGGAAGTAGGAATTTTGTTTGCATATACCTTGCTGAGAGTGGGCTGCACAAACGTGGTTTAATTGGCAGGTTAGTGGTGTGGTCACAGTTCGTTTCTGAAAGATCGGCGTTGTCCTTACAGTATAAATTTCAGGTCATCATCTTAAAAAAAGTAAACACATTTACTAGTGGTCTATGAAAAGAGAAGTTAAGGCTGTGATTCTATGAGCTGCAGCTCTGTATGTTAAGGAAACTTGTAGGTAGATTTTTTTGTTTCTGCGCATATGCACACAGACACGCAAACAAACATATGTTTAACATTTTATTTGTTTTGAGCTGAGTGCTATTTTTATGTAATTCCTTTATTGTCTTTGACTATATTGCACAAATATGTGTATGGTGAGACTGTCAAAATGCTTTCTTGTTGTTATTAAGAGTGCCAGAATCCAACTTAATATGAACTTTTCTTGAAGAGCTACACTTTTTACAATATGAAAGAAGTTCTATCACAAACTATACAAAATGAAAAGAAGAAGGCTGCAAGGAAATCTAGATGTTTGGCTTCTATCATGCTATCTAAATCAACTTTTAAACTACCTCTGAATTATCATTTTCAGATCATCAAATAAAAAGAGGGCCAGGTATACCAGAGCAACATTTAAAATGTATTTTTAATTACAATTCTTGCGAAAAAATCTGTTTCATTCAGAATGTTGTAAATATTTTTTATTCTTCTGTCATTCTGACTCTCCATACTATGTTCTGTGTGCATATTTAGACCACAGTTCCTCTATAGTTGAAAAGCAGTTAAATTCTTGTAGGAAACAAGGTTCAAGATTTTAGTTATCTTCTGGAAAAAATATCAGTTTTGTATTTATAATTGAACCTCTGCTAATGTCTAAAGCATACTGAAGCAGGTCCCTGTGTTAAAATTAGTTCTTAGTTTAATACACATTTGAGAAAAGTTAAAGGAGCTATGGGGGAAATACAGAGAGGGGGAAAATATTTTAAAATACATAAGTTATCAGAAAGGAGGGACACTCCCTGCCTATGCCAGTCTCCTTTCCTGCAGTCTTCACGCTGTTTAAAGCTTGCTGTATCTGAATATATCTGAGCATCATCTGTAGTTACAATACCAGTGGTGGTCAGTCACAGTGAAAGTGCTCATTCTCCCATATGGTGCCCAATCTATGGAGGGGAAAAAGTTCAAAATGAAAATGAGAGTAACAAGCAGGGAGCTTAAAAAACATCAGAAATTAAAATATGCTCCTTACTCCTGATGTTTGTCCGCAAATAGTTTTTCTTCTTTTCTCCTTTCTATGTGGGTGTTATTTTCTCTATTCTCTTCAAATCCATCTTTTTATCTGTCAGATTCTCTGTTCTCTCTGCTGCATTTGCCTGTGCTATTTTATACATACTCCTGTTGTGTAGCCTGTTTTATTTTAGATTCTGTTGAGGTTTTTTGTATTTTCCATCTCTGTTCATACTCAATTCTCTAGAGACACACATTTCTTTCTTGTCTTTTTCTGCCAGGAATAGTTGTCCACTCTGCCGTCACCATAGGTGCTGCACAAATTTCTTATTTTTTTTCAACTGTTTCCTTGTCAACTTTGTGTACACTCACAGTTGAGGCTGGCAGAAATGTTCATGGTCTCCCACTTTTCTGTCTTTCCCCCACTGCCTGATACCTTCTGTCTTACCTCTTCACTTCACTTGCTGCCATTGATTTGGGGTGTTAGTTGAAGGAACTTTCCCTTCTTCTGCCTCCTCACACAACAGTGGCCTGCAACCAAAGGCTCACTGATTCCTGCAGTGAAACAAGCTGGGAAGGTACAGGAGCTGGGCAGGAAAATAAAGAAACAGAGCTTTCACCGACATGTCACACATCAGGGAAACTGAGGCCCAGGACAGGAGAATTCTGCAAGTCCTGGATGCAAGTGAGAGGAAGGAAATGAAAAAATTTCCAACTGGCATTAAAGTGTGGCAGTCTAATTTAACACTGCAATCTCTGTGCTTTCTTCCTCCTCATTCTGGATCTCAACCAGTTGTGATGCACTTTTGTTCACATTAAATGCAGACGTAAAATACACTGAAGTATAACCTGGAATGATAATAAAAAGTAATAATAAGCTGTTAAAATTACAATGTAGTTCCTTTTTTTCTCTTCCCAGTGATGGTGATATTTTCTCCACATACATCACCATTCTTTCTCTCCTCCTTTTTTCCCTTGAGTTGCCATAGTGTCTCTACAATGAACTTTTTTTAAGATACAGTGTTTCTTTTTAACTTTTCTTGCCTGTTCAACTGGCTGAAGCTTTTACAAAGGAGCTTTCAGATCGAATCAGCTGTATTTTCAAAAGGTTCAATCCCTTAGGCAGAGGTTAGGGATGCATTAGTGCCTTCGGTGTGTTTATGAGTCTGTTGCCTCGGTACCCTTACGTGTTCAGAGCTGCATCTGATGGAGCTGTTTTCTCTGGCCATCCTCATCCTCCAGCAGCAGCACAGCCAGGGCTGGTCAGTGGCACGGGCAGGTGCTGCTCCAGCCTCCCCACCCTCCACAGGTGTCCAGCTCTGGCCACTGCCCCGGACCTGTGCAGGAGTCACACAGCAATGCAGTGTGCTCCCTCATTTCCTTCCTTCAATTCCTTCCCCTCGAAGTTTCTAATGCTGTGATGACATCTGTGGCTCAGCAAATGGCTGTTTCTTTCTTCGTGCGGAGTATTTCTTCTAAAATGTAGTCACAGAACAATTTACGCTCTCATCTTGGGTTGTAACTATGTGATTAAACAGCAGAGCTCATCAGGACATGGGACACATTTCTGAAAGCCTCTTTGGATCCCTTTTGTCCACGTGGGTCTGTCTGAGGGCGCCTGGGCCAGGGCATGTTTGTGGGTGAAGCAGCTGAGATCTGATGTCGTGGTGGCCCAAAGCAGCTGTGGTCATGGGCTGGGTTTGGAAGGGGTGGGCTGCTGGGCGGGCAATCAGAAAAACTGCAGTTTGTCCGGAGGGTGGATGGGCTCTGACATGGGGGGATCACCCCAGACTCACTTTGTGGAAGCCGTGATGGGCAAGAAATAGGATGCTGCAGCATCGTCCTTCAGATAAAGACTGCGGTGTCTCCCATCATGGAGACAAGCAGAGAGTGTTTCTGGAGTGTGAGCTTGAAATGTGTTCACTTCTGAGGTGCAGTGTGGACACTGAGGAGGTGCTCGGCCTTCAGAAAGCTCCCTGAAGCGTCTGACCAACCTGCATGTGCCTTGGCTTCTCATGCCATAACAAGGAGAGCCCTCCCTGATCATGCCCTTTTTTTGTGAGAGTGAACACATTGATGGGCTGGGATCTTCAGGTTTGTGGTGATGGGGAAGTGCTGAAGGGTCACAAACTTATATTCTGTGCTTCAGGACTGCTCTGTCTTTCCTGGTGACAGATGGAGCATAGCCATCAGCTGCTTTCTCTTCTTGCAACACAAATTTAACTCTTTTGGTCCACATTTTACTGGAAGATGATCTATACAGAAGTAGTAGGCTGGGTGAAATGAGGTCAGAAACTCTGCACATCATCTGTTCCCATTGAGCACCTGGCCACGTCCCCAGGGAGTACCAGCACATTGTATAAATTGATGGTTTTGATGATCAACTACTTTCAAAAAGCTGAAAGATTACATATGAGGCAATTTTTAAAAACTCTTCAATCATTCTATTCTCTATGCACAAAGTAAACACCCTTTTCTCTTAGTTTATCAAGAGATAGGCAAAACAAAAAAAGCTTATTCAGAAAATATTGGTGGATTTTTTGTTTATGTCAATCTTAATTTAAATTATTTCTGGTTAGTGATATTGGAAGGTTCCTGGTACTCCAGGATTTGAATTGTTTAGCTTTGCCACTGAATGTTTTTTGCAGCTTCTGCTGAAAAAGATGCAGACATTCCTCATGCCTTGTGGGGGATGTTTATTAGGAATGTCTTTTAACTAGAGGTTTTCAAACCTTACAGGATCAGACTGTAAACTCCATCAAAAAATCCTGAAAGGAGAAGCAAAATAAAATGCAGCTTGACAGACAAGTGCCAGCTTTTTCGTGAGACAAACTGCTGAAACTTTGCCTATAATTTCTCTTGGCAAGTGGTCTCCAACACTAATATCAATGTGTCATGTAAGCTGTAAATGAAAAACATATTCCTAAATTTGCTCTAAATTGTAAATATTTGGCTCTGTGGAATTCAAATGGATTAATTTCCGCAAGTGGTTTAAGAAATGCAGTTGCACTGTTTGTAATTACTGTCACTTTTGGGGAGTCCTTCTCCCGCGCTGCCCCTGTGAGTCTCGCGCTTCTCCTGGTCACCCACAGGAAGGGAGTGAGAGAGGCCTGAGAGAACCCTGAGAGAACCCTGAGAGAACCCTGAGAAAATCCTGAGAGAGCCCTGAGAGAACCCTGAGAGAGCCCTGTGAGATCCTGCCTGCCTTTCCTGCTCTGAAAGTGCTCTGTGCTTTCTGGTCTCTGTTACCCTTGCAGTGATGCCTGGGAACTGTTTCGGTAACTGTGTGTGGTAAGCGATGGTCAGATCAAACCTGAGGAGGAGCAGCTCCTCCTTTGAGCCATTTTGGGCTCCCTACAGTCCAGCTCAATCCTTTATTAGTTACTTTAATGAATGTCTTGGCTGCACGCAGTCCAAATTTTTCCCACTAGTGGCTGGAATTTACTGGGATCAAAGGAATTCGAGCTCTCTTCACTTTCCTTGTTCATGCTGCATTCAGGCTGAGGAGCCCCACTCGGGTATGATCACATTTTAGTAGTTCTTACTTTAAATATTGGCCTTTTCACCATATGAGAGTGCTCTGAGGATTTAATTGTAATATTTATTATCAATTTATGTGTAGCATGATATAAACTGGGTTCAGATCTTCTGAATGAGGTACTCAATTGTGTTCTGCACGATCTTTAAATTATTTGTTAAATAATGTTTATGCTGTGCTCTGTGATCAGGACCCCAGCTGACCCAACAGGATTGTTTTTTCTCAGCCTTCTTTTGAAGTCAATCTTTCCCCATCCCAGTCTGTGATGGAAAAGCATCGTGTATGGTCGTAAGTGCAAACCAGACTTGAGATGCACTTTCTCGCTGGTGCTGTTGCTTAATTTCAAATGTTGATTTTGTTCTCTGGAAGGCAATTATTCTGTTTGTTGCTAACACATGTTTTGTACAAACTGGTTTTGAATGATTTACAGTTTTTTATGCTTATTGAAAAATGTTGATTCTGCAGAGATTTCTGACAACTGATTCTGTTTGGGCTGAAAGACAAAGAAGGGTAAAAATTCAGGGTTTTACTAGTGTATGGCTAAACGTCCTGAGATTGGGGAAGATGCCTGAGATTAGGCAGTTAGACCTGTTTCTAGCATCATCACCCAGGTTTTTTGCCTTTTGTGGTTGGATTTGGTTTTGGGTTTTTAAAAAAAATGTTCTGTGTAAGATGTATGGGAATTAAGAATTTATCAAAATGTAAGTTGTTTTGATAGCTAATTACCCTAATTGCTAAACATTTGAACCATAATTTCAGTCTGAAAAAGCTCTGTAGCATTGAATTTTCCTCCCACCTTGGTATGTACAGCTTATTGGTTCTTTTTGTTATATTCAAAAGCCTGAGCTCTTGGATCTCTGATAAAATGGCACCTTTTAAGACCTTTATAATTTCTGTGCCTTTTTGATGACCTCCCTAGAGTATCAGTATCCTTACTGAATTGTACATTCGCTACTGCCTTTTGGCAGTGTCATGTATAAAGGTAGTGCAGCTTTCACATTTCTAATTAATATCCGTCTTTATATTGTTCCAAAACTTAACCAGGACTTAAACTATTTTTTTTAACTTTTAAACATTTTTTCCCAACCTTAGAATTGACTATTTAGTAAGTATGAACCATATTCTTTGATCTTATTGTAAAATCACCATTACTATTGAATTTGTAATCCCATGCAAAAAAAAATGACTGGTTACTTTGACAAGAAAAATTTTCAATAAACCTATGTTAATTATCAGTAAGTTAATCACCTTCCTTCAGTTTGTTTTGTACACTGTTCTATTATGCCTAAAACATCTCTTGAAAGGGTAAATTGCTTTTGATTTACAATTACATTTTATTTTTTGTATTATAATTTAGTTTTAGGTTAACAAATTTCTGTTACCTATTATTTCCCTATTATTGTCAATAGATTTGTTGATTTGGCAGCAGCTACTGGTAAACGCTGTTGAAATCAACATGGGTTTGCTGCTGACTTCAGTTGGATATGAAAAGTTTAAGTGATGTCTGTGAAATTCCTGTGAGTGCTTAATTGACATCCTGGTTAAAATGAGAACAGAAGGTAACTTATCTAATTTACCTATTATTTCCAAGTGTGTCACTATGCATCCCCTCATAAGATACTTCCCTGGCCAATTAAAAAAAGTTTCTGAAAAGGTCAGTCCTTTGTTTTCCTCTCAGTGGATGTGATAAAGAGTATTTTACTGTGTTTATGCAATTGCATTTACTGGAAACAGTGTTTGTTTGTTTAGAGTAGAGTAATTAAAACATATGGAATTATCAACACTAAGTAAGTTGCCTTTCTGTGGTCTGAATTTTTTTGACACAAAAATAATTATAGAGAATGTATTACTGTATATTCGTGAGTGTGTGTGTGTAGGAAAAACAGATTCATTGTTCTGGAGAGATACTATCATTCTATTAGCATAATGTTTTTCTTTCTTGATGATATACCTTAGATTACCAAGTCATTTAGGAGAAATATATTTTATACACACATATACAGAGATACCTCATATGTACAGGTCAGTCATGTGCTATATTTAGCATGTTTTAAGTAAAATGGCTCAAACTAGGGAAAGAATCAAATAATGTTTCAGCACATATGACTTTATCTTCTAAGTGGCAAGTATCTCTGAGTGACATTAACTTTGTCAAATAAACTTCAGCCATTGTGAGAGATTCTAAAATAAAAATTTAATGTTTGATTAGGCTGTAAAAGGGCCTATGGTAGTCAAAGAGTAATTTCTGGATTTACTGTTGAAATGGAATTTTATCTTTATACGATAATATCAGTTTAAGCACCAGAGTTTTTACTTGAATGTTTGGTTTGTATTTAGATTACTGCCACATCTGTGAATAATACAAAACAAGCCCTTGACCTTTCCAACTATTTCTTTATTTGGTTATGGTTTAACAGCTAGGATAGGATTCACGTTTACAAAAGCAAGTAGCAGCCATACAAGCTGGTCTAATAGGAGAAATTATTTTTTCTTACTTGTTTTCTGCCACTTAGATTATCAGACTACTGTGGCTAAAACACTACTGTGGTCCTGTGAATTGGTCCTTAAAAATAGTAGGCAGAGTAAAACATAGGAAGAGGATAGTAAAGAGGAAATTGCATGAAGTGGAATGGGAATAGCAGGTATTTTCTCTGCTATCATTTATAGGGCATTGCTTCCCTGACTCAGCAGCCTTCCTGCTGATACAGTTCCCTTCATATGCCTCTACTAGTGCTGTCCAGCCACTCTGCCCTGTTTTCTACTTTCTCCTTGAGAACTCCTTTGGCATCATAACCTTCTGTAAAAATAGCACTTAGAGGAACAGAGGAAGTGCTGAAGGACTTTTAGCTCAGGGTTTAAATACTTTCCTCAGCTATGCGGTGAAATGAATTGAAATTTACTTTTCTAGACAAGGAGTCAAGGGATACGTGGAGCTAGGAATGAAGATATGAAGAATGAAAATAATAAAAATTATTAGACCTTCTGTTGGGGATTTGGAGGACCTAATGGATGGCTGGAAAACCATCAGCATACAAGCTCATGGTCTTTAATTCTGTAAGATCATTATATAAGGAATAGGCTATTCAGCCCTTTTCTACTCAGGATCGTGGTCCTTAAGAAATGTGTTTTCAGTCCAGAAACTGAATCAACAGGTGCTGTTGAAACAGTATGTTATTAACATATGGAACGTCTTAGCCAGCAAATAACAGTGCTCAACTTGCACACACAAGCTCTCCTGTACCTAAGCATTGGACTTGTTTGCTTTCTTTGCAGCATCTATTACAGAGGTAAGGTGCACCTTTGAAGCCTACAGCTATCTCTTTCTGTGGTTGTGTGAAATGTAGACAGCATTTTTAATGTGTTTTGCTAGTAAGATTCAAGATGGGCATGCCCATGTTGCCTCACTCAGTGCTGGAAAGAGGCTTCTTTTGCCAAACCTTCTGTGGGGTGTGGTCTTTAATGTAATTGTTTGCATTTGGTTGGGACCTGCTGGTGGGTAAAACTGCGTTTGTGGACAATTGTGTCACCTTAGTGTGGAAAGAGTTTCCCTGAAGAAAGCCACAAACAAATCAAATTCTGCAGTTTGGTTTGAAAGGCTTTGCACACAGTGCTCCAATTTTCTCCCTGGCTGTATCAGCATGAGAAGCAGCAGGTAATAACCCCAGCGTAATAACCCTTCTATGTGGGTAGACTTCTTTCCTCTCGCAAAACATGCTCGAAATTCAGGTTTTCAAATCCCAAAGCACCAATTATCAAATGCAAATCTGGCAGGCAGTACTGCTCCTGCTCATTGCCTGGTTTCCCAGGGGAGCTGTGGCCGAGGAAGACAGCAAGGACAGCAGCTGCCCTCACCCACCGGGGCTGTGTCCTGTCCCACCGCTGCCACTGCTCCCAGCAAGCAGCTCACTGGGCTGAGTCAGGGCCGTGGCCTTTTGTCACTGGGTGTTCACCCTGCAGGGTGCTTTGGAATTGTAGATTGGCTTGTGACAAACAAATATTCTACTGGTAAGCCTCTCACTTCTTCGGTATGACCAAAAGATGCTCTGTTTATGTACTGTAGGTGAGGGTTGGCTTGGCTATAACCTGATATTCTCTCTGTTCAAACCCCTGCACTCCTTTGATACTTTGCAGGCCTTTGAACTTTACAGTTTGTGAATCATTGTTACTGTGATTCTTCTGTAAGGACCTATCTCTGGTTTTTTTTTTCAATTGTATTATAATAAAATTTTCCTTTTAAATAATCTTCTGATTTGAACAGAACTCACTATGTCTCTAAAACTCTTCAAATATGTAATTGCTTCCTATTTGGTTTTAGTTCTTCATTGTCCAAGTTGTATTATGAAATAGTAGTAGATGAATGAAGCAGTGAGAGATACCTTACTTGTATACCTCATCAAAAGAACTCCCTTTTAGCTTTTTTCTTTCTTTTCAAGTGTTTTAATGAAGTATTATGGAATCTGTTAGTATTACTATGAAATACAAATAAATTCACATAAGCAAAAAAAGACCCCTTTACCAATTCACTGAAGCACTGGTTGTATGGTAATAGCTCTATTTCTTTTTAAAAAATGACAAAACAATGTTAAAAGAGTATTTATCTTTTGTCCTTATTCTGTTCCATTTACTTTATTTCTGGCATCCCAAAGGCAATAAAATGCTGTCATCTAGTGTGATATACAGTGAGATGAAGAAGAATAATCTTGTACTTTTATTAAAGATGACCTACAAAGAGATATTTCTTTTAAATTGGGCTTTTGCCCTTTTTTGAGATGTAAAAGGTCATTTGAAAAGAAAAAAACATTTTTTCTCTTGATCTTCTTCCCTTCTTTTTCCAGAGAAACATCACCACTTAAAATATAGCTTTTTAATAGCTGAACTTATTTTTATCCAGTGTTGTTTACCTCATATCAAATCTCCTTGTTCTTGCTGAAGAATCTGTTGGGGAGGGCATAAACGTACATGAAGAATTGCAAATGCATGGGCTGTACTCATCTCCCAAAGTAAAACCCCTCCTGATGACATACTAAAGGTTGGCCTAAATATCAAAGATGTGAAATTTGCTTCAGAAGAACAACATTAAAGCATTCATGTCCAAAGGGCATGACAGATTTTAGGCTCTTGCTTGTGTGTTATCAAATATACCATAGTGAGAGTTCTGAGACTAAAACATGGTAGAAATAACTAAACATCTCATCTTAAAGATTTTTTTTCTGCAAAACAGTTCAGTTAGAGCAAAACTGTGCACCTTCTGACTGTAAGTGTGGTAATTCCATGTGGTACCCATTCAACCTTCCTTTCACAGAGACAGCCTTGGTGGCGACAGTAAAATTACAATTGTCTCACTGGTTATTATTGCTCTTGTAATGAATCACACTTTCCATTTGGTCTGTCAAATTTAGATAGTATTCAATGCAGTTTTGATGAGGGAAAGGAGAAAAAATGAGCTTGATGTAACATTTCTATAATAGAATAGAATTATGCATGTTTTCAGAGCAAAGAAATAATGAAATTCTGATGTAGCTCCGCATCCTAAAGGGCAGCTATTTCTACATATCATTGAAGGGACAAAAAGCTTTTTGTTTTGGAGCCACATGTTTTAACATCACTTCTGTTTTTGCTTAATTATAAAAGCAAGGGAATTCTCCTCATTACCTGAGAGATGGTAATCCATCCAAAGGCATCAGATTATCGACGAATTTCTGCCTATGTCAGGTGGCCAATTTGTATACAGAGGAAACTTCCTAGAAATTAGCCAAGGTATAATAGTATATTGTACTTCACTCTGGAAAGCTGCTCATCAGTAAGTGGCAATAACAAAATGTGAAGCTGCAGAGAAACAGCAAGATTGAGCTGAATATGATACTGTAACGAAGCTGCCAAGTCTAGCTAAAGAGATTAATATAAATATATTTCCAGTGTTAATGAAAAATGATGGCTAGAACTTTTAATTTATATGTGCACGGCCTTTGCTTTGGTACAAAGTTAGATGGTTTCTTTTGTCTTTCTCTTTTTGGAAAAATAGTTAAATCTTGCATTACAATGTATTTTCTGAGCTCACTCACTGATCTTTAGCCTCTGCTTATCCCTAATCGTTCTTTGATTTTCATTTCTCTTTTGCTATAAGAGGATGTATTTCTCTTTGGTGGTTTGCCAGAACATCACTGCTAATGGATTTCTGGTGTGCTAGAATTTTTACAATAGACAGATAGAATAATATACCAATGGCCTGCAAATATGTAATGTGTTGCCACTTGAATTAGGCAGCTACACTGTAATCACATTTTGCTTTTCCCTTTGCCTGTCTTTTAGATAGACTGTGGGAATTCAAAACATGCAATTCATCACTTCTTCTGGAATGTGTTTTTTTCCATATTTGGTGGTATGATTGATACAATTTTGCAGCTGGGATACTGAAAGACTAGGAGCTGATACTTCTGAGTTTCTGCCTTTCCCTTAAGGACCAGGTTCTTGCATGTGTTTTTAGGGGTTTTGAGTTGTGAAGCTCTTCTGAATTTGCCTTAATCCCAGTCCTGCTCTGTCTGGACAGCAGAAATGCAGCACTTTAGGCCCAAGCATACAGGTTTGCTGTCTGCTGTAATTTCTGCCCTTTAAATCCAGATTTCATTGACATCCTGTTGCATTTCTTCCAAAATTTTCTGTTAAATTTTTTAATTTTTTTTTTTTTTGCAAACTTATTCCTAAATGGACTCATTGTTGAAATATAGCAATAAGAGTTTGATATTAAATGTTTGAAAAGTTTATTTTCTTTTCCTCCTTCTTTAAAATCTCATATAAAAATCCACTAAAACAAGATTTTCATGTAAGTACAAACAAAGGAGAAAATTTCATTGAATATCCCCTTAAGCTGCAGTCTAAGTTAAATTTCATGGATGTAGAGCACTTGCTGCTTCTGTTGACTTTTTGGACTTTGTACAGAAAATTACCTTCAATCAAAGAAAAAAAAAAAAGAAAGCAAAATGCAGTGCATTAATACATAATAATCTTGGAATTGTTGTGATAGCCTTCATGTTGGTGCATGGTGTAGTGCCCGTGGATTAGACCAGTAAAGTTCCACTTTTAGGTAATTGTATAATTCAGTTGGAATGGATAGAGGCTGTCAGAAAGTTCAAAGGAACATTTTATTATTTGACAAAAAGTTCTTCAAAAAGAGCACAATGAATTGTACAACTATCTGTAGTGACTTCCTCTGTGCTTTGTTTTAAATAAATCTGTGCATGCACACAGACACACATACAGGTACATTTATGCACACAGATAAACACAGAGGGGTATTTCTGCCTTCCCTCCCTCCCTCTCTGCACAGGTAGGGATGCATTTAACACTTTAAGTAATTCATGCATGGCTCCTGTTCCTAATAGCAGCATAGAAAGGCTGATACAATAGAATTGTCTAGACATTGTCTGAGTGTGCAGACTGTAGAGCAAGGTAGGTAATGCAAATTCTGGACTTGGCTTCTCATATGGGAGGTAAGCTTGAACATCTATCTCCTAGTGGGATTCTTTCAAATTTTCTGCTTTCCATTTCTGTCTCACTCCCCACCCCAAATGAGCAGATTGAACAAGAGGGCACTTTGGCACTCCTAAGGAGTAAGATTTTTACAACTCTTGTTTCTTTTGGAGATAAATTCTAAAGGGATTTTAAAAAAATTAAATACTCTGCTTTTATTTTGGTTTCAGTTTTTGCCCTTTGATAATCATGCAGATAATTCATGAGAGCAACTCTCATTTCTCAGGAAATGAACATGAGAAAAACAAGGCTAATACTGTATGGTCCTTGCAAAACCTGTCATAAGAAAGTGTTCGCCTTTCTTATGTGCCTATAAGTATAATAGTTTAGCACAATGTGATTGAGGTTTTTTTAATTCTTCCTGCACTTCTTTCTATTATGAAGAAATCAAAGCAGCAACATGCTGATGCTTTACTGTGTCAGCAAGAATAAGAAGAGTATTCAAGCTGATGTTCAACAAGGAGAAGATGTGGACATTTTCAATATTTTTTTTAATATAGAAAGCAGCTTTAAACTGTTTTCAGAATCATTTGCAGGACATAATCCCTTCACCCCTGATGGCATAAGCTCCTTCCTGCACCCTGGGAGAAGGAAGACCACCGTGGTGCTGTCTAATTGACAGTGTGGGTCTTGGGGGAATGGCTGGGGAATGAATAAATCATGAGCTGTTCTCTGTACCGTTGGCCCACTAGTCCTTCAATATCTCTAGGCAGAAATCTGTGTGTGATTCAAACCAAAATACATCAAAAGATGTATTAATACTCTTGTTTCAGCAGTGTCACGCAGCAGAAAAAGAGAATGGTAATGGAATTGCACAAGGGCTATGGCAAAGTAAATCATGCTCCTGCACTTGAACAACTGCTGCCTTTCAGTTTTGCTTTATCCAAATCTAGTAGCTGGTTTTCAGTTATGCATTTCATAACATCTCTATTTAGACTTGTGTATAGCATAAAATAATGTTATATGTCAAATTTTGCCCTTTGGTGAACATTAGTAGTTCTGGTTGGCTTCAGCAGGAGCTGCAAGCAAATATCCTAAAAAAAGAACTTTTCCTTGGGCCTAAAACCCCTTTTGATGCATTGCATATTCCAGGAATGTGCATCTCCCTGCTTTCAAAGTGCAGAAGTTACCAGAATTATTAACAAGTCTCTTTCAGTTGACCTTGGGAAGCCAAACAGAAGGAGCTAAATACTGTATGGGAGTAAGAGGCCAATGTTTGAGCACCTTTGAAATCCCAGGCCCTGAAATCCACTGCCACCTAACCAAAGCATTAAGGATTTTCTAAGTCTGTGTGGACAATTAACACCCTAACCAGAGCACAGTGATCTTAAACACCAATTGTCTGTAGAAACTTTTATAGATATGCTTACTCGGACACTGTAAGTGTTTGTGTAATTTTTAAGCTGTATTTTTATTGTTATTGTATTGTAACTAAGCAGTCACGTTTTCACTGGGGTTTCTGAATTCAGCTAACTACCTCTGCTATGGGTTATTGTTGTTAGTTAAGGAAAGAGGCAGAGCCCCAATCTGTGGGAGGCACCTCACCGCTGGCAGAGGAGCATTGCAGAAATCAAGAATCCTTTCCCCTCCACTTAGACCATATGGCAACCAAAATCTTCCAGTTCACTACAAAGGAGCTGTGAGACAAAGGAATTTAAATTGCCAGTGAAAGACTGAGCCAGAGCCAGGAATAATCAATATACAGAGAAACCACCTGGAGAAGCTAAAAGGCTGAAGCTGTGTTAGGTATTTCACAGCAGATTCTGATGATATTTTTATGCTGTTGTAAATGGGTAAAGCAGGATTGCCTGCTTGCTGGTAAGCTGGGGACGCAGCTGTCACTAAACTGAAGCTGCAGTAAGAAATGTTTCTGTGTTTCTACAAGTTTCTTCATTAATGGGAAAGAGAATTCCCAGTGCCTGATGTAGAACTTGGACCAAGTTTGCCATCCTGACTGGGGACCCAGAGTCGCTGGCTGCAGAATTTGCCTTTCAGGCATGATGGTTGTTGGGCAAGTACAGGAAATCAAAAGCTTTCCAACAGTCCAATCTTTGGAGATACCTGGGATGTGAGAAACCTGATTTGAGGTTTGTTTTTTTTTTCCCCCAGCAAATCAGCCTAAGTAGGGATTTTAAAAGCAGGTCTGCTAGCTGTCTTGTTTCCTTAGGTGTCTTTTACTGTGTAAGAATGTAAGTGCAGAGGCGCTGGACTGAGATGGAGAAATGCTTCAGTAACCTGTGGTAGCTGGTGATTAAGATGGAGTCAGCATCAGTCTGAAGAACAACAAGAATTTGCTGCTTTAGTGACTAAAAAAGTGGCATTAGAGTGTGTGAACATATAAACTCCTGTTTATGAATTGTTTTTCTTTTCCTTGCTTTGCTTTTCTTTACAGATACAACAGCTATGCCTATAAATAATTGTTATTATTCAAAATGTGACCCTGACTTGCAAATAAATGGTCATATTCCCAATTTGTATAATAAATGGGTAATGAGATTATTTTAACATAATACCAGAGCTGGTTTTAATGGTGTGCATGAATGCCACGGTTTGTACTCTCATTCTATAACCATCAATAAGTGATTGAGTATTATCTGCTAATGAATGTTTTCAGAGTTTGTTTTTCTGGTAAGGATCCAAAGAAGCCCTCTCCCTTTAGTACAAGATTGAGTAGTCCTGTCTGGTCCCTTTTGTATAAAAGTAGTTTTCTTCCTTACAACAAATTTAATGTCTGCAGGGTGATTGGAGTTTTTAACTGCAAAATGTTTTTTAAAGGTTTTTTTAAAATTTTAATTTTTAAAAAATATAATAAAGATATTAAACACAAACTATAGATACAAAACCCCAGCATTTAAAATAATATCAACACCCCCAAAGTCTCAAGCTGAATGTCCGGTAAGAATCCAGGAGAGGTTTAACGACTTTCAGAAAATGTCATCATTGTTTTTCAGCTGGTATCCAGTTCTGAATGAACAGGATCTTACAATTTTCAGTTGACTCTCCCATTGTCCTTTAAGGAGGCTTGGTTGCCAAAATATCACTCAGCTTTTGATGTCTTTCAGCATCGGTGCTCCTGTGCTACAGAGGAGGCAGCTGATGCTGCCGTGTTGATCCTGTCATCTGCCTTCTCACTCTGCTATTGCTACATCTCACAAAGTTTAGAAGATGGCTGCTTCCTTTTTCTGTCCTTGGTGTAACTTGGTGCAAGGATTTACCTGTCACCACTATTGCCTTTTCCATGGCATCCTTTCTCTACCTATGTTGCTCCCATTGATTGAATTTGTCATTATTTGGTATGATTTTATTTTATTTTTTTTAGAGAGAGAGAATACATACATATTGCTCTCCTGGTATCACACGGAGCCTGGCCGTTTGTTGTTAACCCAGGCACTGTTTTCTGCTTGTCAACAGTCACATGCAACACTTGGAACTGTATAACTGGAAAAGTGTTAATTTTCAGTGTCACACAGGTGCACTGTCTTTGTGATAAATTTTTCTTCAACTCCATTATACTGAATGTGACAGATCTCTGGAATTAGACACTTTCCAACTGTCATGGGAATACCTGATGCAGGAAAGGATACCCTTTATTAGGTGCCCCTTTGAACTCTTCCAGTGTGAGTACTGCAGTTACTTGGCTTGACACCAGGAACAGCATGACATTGCTCTTGCAGTCCCACAAGTGACTTTTTCAGCAATGCCTCTCCTCCTCCTTCCCTTGGGACTTTGCCTGACTTTCTTCTTAGCTCGTGTGCTGCATTGTCTCTTCTCATATATGGTTCTTTTTGCTAAGACATCAGGTCCAGGACATTTGTGTCCCTCAATTTTATTGCACATTAATTTCAAATTGCATTTGCACTTGGAAAGAATGAACTGTCTTCATGTTGGAAACATAGGGATCTAAGTAATCAAAGGGGTTTTTCATCTTGTCCTCAACCTTTGCTTGAAGTTTTAATGTGGTTCTCTCAGGTTTTAAATTTTCAGGTACCATTTGGTATCTGCTGCACTCTGGTGCTGCTGCGCTCTGTACGGATCTTAGTCCTGTACCAATTCTGCCAAAATACTGCAGAGCATATTTCTATGTTCAAAAAGGGGAGATTTCAAGGTGACCGTACAGGTATATTTATACACAAACATTGTTTTTTCTGTTCTGTTTTGTCCTTAGCTCCTGTTATGTTTGGAAGCCCCATGGTGTTTTCACTGCACGCTCAGCACTTCTGCTACCCCTCATAACTTGGGGAGTGCCTCTATAACAAGGGGTGACTTATAAAACAGATCAGCTATTAGTTCAAGGTGACCATCTCCATGCTTGCAAACTTGTAGAAGGAGAGGACTCTCCAAGACTTTCCTCAGTGCATAAATATCAAGTCATTATCTTAGCAGCAGCTCCAGTGCTTTAATCCTCACCACCCTCTCTTGAATTGTCCCAAAATCTGTGTCAGGAGCTTGATGGTGATGCTGGGGTTTTTGTCCTCAGAAGTCTTGGGTTTATTTGGGGTTGTTTTTATATGTTTTCAAACTGTTAGAACACTCTTGTTATCCATGGGGTTATTTACACAGTGGTAGCTTTGTTTTCTTGTACCTTTGTCATATAGGCTATTGCCTATACAGGTTTCTAACTATTACTTATTCTTAACAGAAGGAATACCTATCACATGATGAATTTTGAGGTATGAGAACAACCTGCTATATTTTAAAGAGGATAATCCTTCCTGCCTGCCCCTCTCTCCCCTTTTCTCCTTTTTCTCCTTTCTTTGGGAGTAAACATTCACAAACACCATTTAATGCAGTGTATAAGATCAGTACACAGCTAAACTCCAGAGAAATGTTTTGGACTAAAATCAACATATGCATGTTTCTCTTGCAGTGTGAAACAGTCTCCTAGTTCTGACGTGTGCATAGTTTTTACATGAGGATTGCTCTTTTCCTGCTGTGGAGCTCAGTGCTGCTACTTGTTTATAAACTAAAGATTATTAAGTACTTCCAGGCCTGTCTTCTGGATTTCAATTTACAAATGAAATAGAGAGTCAGGATCATTGTTGATTTTAGATTGGTCTCAGATACTTCTAATGGCTTCCTGATGCCCCAGGATGTTCATATTCTGGTCCCACTTCTGTTTTTTGTCTCCAGTGTCTGAGGAAGGCTTGGTGCCTGCCCCAGGTATCTGTGTAGTGTACAGTCAGTGTGCACAGGGGCTCTCTCTGTGTTTGAGCTGCCTTGGTAGCCCCCCATCCTGCATGTCCAGTGGTTTGCAGCTGAAGGGAGAGCAAAGGGCATCCAGGGGCCAGAAACACCCCTGGAGGTGGGCAGTCCCCAGACCTACCCCTGCTTCACTTACAGTCTCGGGCAAATCCCTTCACCCACTGTGCTTGGTCTGTCTGTCAGGCAGGGTAGCAGACAGTCTGTAGCTTGAGAGGGCATTAACATGTTAAAGAGTGCAACTGCTCACCTCATAGGTGAGCTCAAAACATGAATGCAGACCTTCCAAACACAAAGGCTTTAACCTTTATATATATATATATATATAGATAGATAGATAAAATCCCAGGACCTAGTGTGGTAGTAATTTGCTGTCTGAGTGGTGCACAGAGACTTGTAATCTGCACCCTCAGGAATGAGCTATCCTCAGATACTTTGATGATGAAAATGGGTGGGCATATGTCAAATACGGCTCCTAAATTGAAATGAAAATGGGAGAAAGCTGTGATGTCTTGCATGCTGAAACAATCGGCGAGAGAAACGTTGTGGTTTTCAGCTCACTGCTTTTTCCATTTTCCCTTGGCAGGTTTGAGCTATTTTTAAACTCAGTATCTTTTAAATAATGCATAAGTTAACAATAGAGACTTATAGTACTGGAAAAAACCACACGAGTGAGCTTAAAAAAAACCCAGAAAAATCCTACCCAGACTGCTTCCAGGAGGGTCTCTGGGAGGAACAGAGCACACTTGTCTCTTCAGTTTCCAGACATCTTTTGCAAAATTCCTTTTTTAGAGCAAATCTCCTGTCTTTGAATGAGATTTTTCATTTACCAAGTGCCTTCCCAGTCAAAACAATTGAATAAATCCTCTGCTGAGAGAGGTACATCACTTTGTGGGCCTTATATTTTGACATAGCACAGCCCAATCTGGCTGTGAAAGTACCTTGGCACCTTTGGATGTCAGGGGGAGTGCAGGGAAAAACCATTTCCTCTGGGAATAGGATGCTTGGATGGTTCAGCTGAGCTGTGCAACTGCAGCTACTCTTGCTTTTCCAGGCAGCATCAGGTCTGTGGTCCATGTGCTCCATGGCTATCCCATGCACAGGCAGGCAAACCACCACAGCTCGTATATCCATGACCCTGAAGCACTAAATGGCTGTCTGGGGAAAAGGAAAGCCCAGGAAAGCAGGGGTGGGTACATCCACATGGCTTTTGCAGCCCGTTCCCAGTGGTCACCCTTCTGCAGCCCATTTCCAGTGGTCTGTAGCTGGCACGCATCCAAGGGGAAGGATCAAGGGGCAGTGGTGGCTGGGAACATTGTCTCCACCAGACCAATTAATCTCGCCCTGACGGCTCCAAGAAAAAAGGGCTTGCAGGGACCGAGGCGCTGGGCAGATTAATTATGCTGGCAGCTCGCGGATGGATTTGTGACCTCTGCGGTCAGGAGCCCAGCGGAAGCCACGGGAGCCTGCGTGCGAGCCCTGCCAGCAGGCAGAGCCCACACCCATCACACAGGAAGCTCACTGGGGTCCCTCTCGCCTGAATCCTCCAAGAGCTGCTGGGCATGAGCTGCAGGGCTGCAGCTGCTCTGCTCTGCCCTGCACGGGCTCAAGCTGTGAAGTTAGAGGTACAGCAGGACTGTGAAATTAAGAGTGTTCCCGAGGGATTTGGGTCTGCTGCATTTTTCATGTCATCCAGATCTAGTTTTGCTAATGAGACCTCTAACTGAAGGAAAGGGAAAATGTTAGTTTCCAGTAATCCTTGTTTGCCTGAAAAGTGAACTCTAATGATCTTAAGGGAAAAAGAGGGAGGAGTAGAGTATTTAGGGACCGAGTATCAATCATGTGATTTTATTCCCTTTCACTTGTGTCAAACAGTTTTATATTATCTTGTAGACAGTAATAAATATTCATGTGGGTGGAAAGATAGCACTTCTTTTTTTTTCCCCAAGTACATTTGGAAATAATTTGCACTCCGGTTGTCTGAAAAATTACAGTTCTGTGCTGGTTTTCAAATACATTATTTTAATACTTTGTGAGATACTTTGGGTGAAATGGTTAGTGATTTGGAACTCTTTCGCTGTAAGAATTTTCCCTAAATATCCAAGAATCTCTAATGTAGAAGATTTTACTATTGTATTTGGAAGAGAAGGCTTACTAATGAATGTCTGTTCTTAAGATACTGATGAATTAATATTAAAGAAATAAAAGGAATACCAGTATGTTAGTCATAGTCCAGTAATTGATGCAAGAGATAAAAATAATCATCAACCTTATACCAGGACAGCAAATTCTTTAAAGAATATTTGTAATCCCTTTTTGTGCCACTGACAGGGGTGACAGTTTGTGATATCTGTTTAACTTAGAAAAATTAAGCATAAAGTGGTGGGTGTAGTACATGTAGTTTTTCGGGATATTGCTCATGGTTTAGTGTCAAGGGGAGAACTCTGAAGTGTTTGAGGATGAATCTCAGTGGAGAGCTGGAGAACATATTCTTCCATTTATATAGTAAGAGGAAGAAGGAGGGCTCCAGTTAAAAATCCATGTGTTAATTGCAAAGCTTTTTGTAGAGGTTGTGAAGAAGGGATCAATTTGGCGCCACCTTGCAAAATTCGTCATACTCTGTTTTTGTAGCATTGCATGTGTGTATCTCCTGTGGGTATTTACCCAGATATGCCTCTGGGCACCTCAAACAGTTGGCGTAGGTGGATTTTGCCTTCTGCAGTCTCACAGGGTGCCATGTGTGTCTTGTCTTTCCTCAAACGGAAGGCCTAAGGACACAAAAGATGGTGAGTGCTCCCCACTGTGCCTCTCATCCAGCTTTGGCTGTATTTTAGGATGCCCAGCTGGTCTGCAGCTGTTCCTAGAACCTCTGCTTTTCCTCCCCCTTTTCCTGCCCCTTTTTGTCTCATGTTGGATTCCTTCAGAGAGTTGCACTGTTGTTTCCTCTCTCTTCAAGCTTGTTGCCGCAGGTGAGGTGACACACAACAGTCTTGTGGCCACTGCCCTGTGGCCTGGATAAAGAACTGACTCTCCACTTTGGCTTTTCCAGATTGCCTGCCTTCAAGTGGAGCACTAAAAATTGTTTAGGTGAACTATGTCTTCAGGTTGTACGATACTTGTAATGCTTTATTAATTTTCAGACCTATAAAGATGCTTTAGACCAGAGTCCAAGTTTATCTTGAGGAGAAATCCTTGCCCTCAGTCTCTAGTCCCAGGACGGTGTACAAAAGCTGGAAGAGCCTGAATGCCTTCATGTTTTAGAGGTCTTTTTCTCTGAGGATGCTCCCAAGAAAGAAAACCATCTGCAGCATCTTTGAGAAGGCTATCTTCACTCTGTTCTCACTTCCTAGGCTTTAAAATTTTGCAGCCTCATGGCAGCAGTGCCCATTTTCAGGAAGCTTCCCTCTTGGGGCATGATGCATGGAAAACCACCACAGGCAATGATCATATGCCCGTGCCTGAGCCTGTGCCCCAGCCCTGGTTATTCTCCTAGGAGAGATTTAATGTGGCACCTCACACCTTCTGCTGCTGGCATCTTCAGTGGTGCTACCCTGCAGTGACTCTCTGGGGATTTCTTTCACACTCCTTTTCTGTATAAACATAGATGGTATCACATAGCCATTTCTTTTTTATGACAGATGGATTGAAAAATTCATTATTCTTATTTAGACTAAAATAAAACCTATTGTTGATGTATTTTTTTTTTTTTTTTAATGGAAAGCCTTCTGGTCCTTGAAGATCTTGGAGGTACAAATCTGCCTCACAGTTCTGACCAGCTCTGAACAGGTCATGGTAGAAATTTCAATCTGTAAGATAAATGTTTAAAAGTCTCAACAATTTCAATTGAAATTCTGTCTAATTAGTTTTTGGAGTTGTGTGGACTCTGTTGTAAAATCCTGCAGTAAGCTTGCCAGTGATAATCTGTCTTCTTATCAAAACTAAAATAAATAATTGCTGAAAAACAATGATTATTTTCTATTAGAAAAACAATGTGTGTGTTTGCCAAAATACTGTCTAATTTATCAGCTTTTCTGACAAAACCAACAGCAATAATGGAGTTTGGGCTTATTTTTGGCAATAGTTTCTTTTTTTTTTTTTTTCTTGATGGGTGAGAAACAGCAACAGTGGGAAGAAAGGCAAACAAAAACATTTCTTAAAAATTTTCAGAAGCTTTTGAAGTCTTGACTTAAACAAAAGAAACATTACAGCATTTTAACACTTTCACAAGTTTTGACTTAACAAACTAGTTTACTGTTGTGCTTATTATTCTTTTGGTTGTATTCTATCTCTGCAAGCTTTCCTTTTTTGTCCCTGGATGAAATATTGCATTCTGTGTTTCATTCACTGTTTAGTCTGTTGTTGTTACCCAGTCACTGACTTCTCTTCAGTTGCAGTGTAGGGTTCTGTGCTGCACAACTCCGAAAGAATTCAGTTTGAGACAAGAGTGTTATTGTGCTTTTAGAAACGATATTTTGTGAGCCTGGGATAGTAACTCATGATTTTTTTCCATGTCCTTTTATAGATCCATATCAATAGTACTGCTAAAATATGTATTTGTATCCTGAATAAATTGCTGGGGCTCAAGTGGCCAAGTAGCAAAGAATAATTGCTTATTTTGAATTGTTTTCCAATTCATTACAACAAGTTGCTAATTTAGAAAAGATGAATAAGATTCTATTTTGGTGTATTTCTCTTTTTAAAGTATCTTTGAAGATTAAAAAAGGGATTGCTTGGTGGAGAAAACCGATCTGGAAAAAAATGTTAATACACTCTTTCTTGTTAGGCGAAGGGGTCTGGTATTTGTGTGCTGAATTACCACTAGAGAACGGAAACTCCTGATCAAACTGATAAAAGTGTAAATCTTGTGTGCTATTTATGGTCCTTTTAGGGCATGGCAAAGATGTAACAAAGCAGAACTTTCTGAGCTTTCACTGTATGGTACTTCCTGTGTTTTAAAATACACTGGAAAATGAAATGAAAGGATTTTGGTATACAAAATTGGGATACAAATGATGCTGCACAGAGCTATATCAATATACTGCAGACAAAAGCCTTTAAATACTTGGACTGTGTTTAGACAGTGGGGAGAGAGAATGCTGCTCAGATAGCTTTGGGGGTTTCCTTTGGCTTCAGGAGTGGAGTCACCCCTGGGACACTGAATGGGTTTGCACTCTGCTCCTGTATTTTCCCATTTTAATTTATTTGCAGTTCTACACGTCTTGTCACCTTTCTGAGGTGATGGTGTGATAGTATAAATAATACTACTTTATTATAGTACAACTGGAGTGTAAATAATATAAACATATAAACATAAATAAATATTGATAATAGCTGTATGGTATAAATAATCATTCTTTCATCATCATTTCTGTTGAGTGTGAGGCTGAGGTTCTGCCTTGCTGCAAGGGAGCAATTCCTGTGCTCTGCTGCACACCAGTGCTTTTGAGTAGCAAGTCTAAGTGTACATTTTCTGAATCAGTGTCACCTTCCATTTAATTTTCTGTGAATGAAGCTAAAGCACGTACGTGGATTCAGGCAGGCATACCCAAGCATGCTTAGAGACCCATTCACTGTAACCTGAAATTAAACTGGCAGGCGTGTTGCCTCATCTCAGAACGTGTAGGTCTTCCAGGGCTGAATGCCCTTGACTCCCACTCTTTTAAGTGGGAATTGGGCACCTTCACTTCGTGCATGCTGAGATTACATGGGCCGAAGTATGAACTTCGTGTCTCAGAGTAATATCATCATCCTGTGTATTAAGAAAATTTCTCAAACAGCTTGCAATACCTAGAATAGCACTACTTCATCTCCTGCTTCTCAGTTACCTCATTCTAAGATGAAAATGTTTTCTCTCTTCACCTTGTCCTTAATTTGTGCTTCCTGCGGATATTATATATTAATTCTGCAAATGCATTATTGAACTACAAAGAGAATTTTAGGCTGCAAACTGTTAAAAAGTTAAATGGTGTATAATAGGATGTTTGAGTGAAGGGAGAACACATCTATTCTATTTTTAATTTGTTTAAATAATGTTAATTTTATACTATTTGTATATATGGATTAAGACTTTGTAGAGAATGTACGCATTTCAGGAGTTTGCTCATGTAAATTGAGTTCTATTTGAGGAGATTTTAAACTCATATTTGATACAAAAAACCAAACCCATATATATTTGGAGAGTTTCTGTATTATTTTTCATGCCTTCCACAATGAAAAGCTGTAGGGTTTATTGTACCAAAATGAAACAAGCTTTGAAAATGCTGTTCATTTCTCCATGAGAAATTTGTCTATACCCCGGAGACTGTGAACCTCAATGAAGAGAAAGCCTGTTGTATTTAGAAAAGAGTTCTCCTCTGTTAAGATTTTTCTCCCTTAAAATTATTTCATAAGAAAGTGTAATGTCAGTAGATTTCAGTGATGACAGGCACTTCTTGTAATGCAGAAGATGTGGCAGGTCTTTGCTCTGTTCTTATAACCAAAATATGAAATGGTTGTGCAAAGTCTGAGCTCAGTAAGGTGATGATACTGATGTTGGAAGAGCTGGAATCCTCCTGCTCTGCAGTGCCTCACTCATCTGCCCCTGGTTTAACCATGTTTTCCCGCAAACTAAAGTTTCCTTTAAACTTGAGTATATCTCTAGGTTTCCCTTACATGTTTGTACTCTCATTTTGAATGTTTTAACACTTGCATATTTTTGACCAAAAATATAAGTCCGATATGCACAATGCATATTCTGGATAGTGAACTGATTTTCAAAAGTGCTTTGTTAATGGATATAATGAATGCTTAGCAGCTCAAAATACCTCATGTGTAAGTTCTTGAGAGAAAATGTCAATTTGGGGACAAAGAGGGAAGAGAACTGACAGTAAGTCCAGGAGACTTAAAGCAAAGCCTATTGTATCTTAGCTATGCCAACATTTTCCAGTTAGTCTTGTTTTTGCTTCCTTTAGTCCAATGAATCACTTGTATGGCACAGAGGGGAAATGATGGAATTGATTACAATCCAAGTGTAGTCTGAGGAGCAATGATTAGGTTACACATCTTTTTAGAGATACTCTATTTATACTCCTTGATCTGAATCAAGCAAATCAGGGCTTTGAATGTGAGTGTACAGAGTTGATTCTTTGGCTATATGGTGGTGTTCTTTGGGAAAAGAAAAAGAAAAAGAAAAACATTTTGTTTAATTGTTACATTTTGGATTAAAGTTTCAGTCTGGAAAAGTTGGAGGAATTTTTTTGATGAAAAACCATTTGTTGGAAATTCCTGGCCAGCACTAATTAAAAGATAATGTTTTCAGGGCATCTGAGGTGTCTCAGGCGTCTTGCTTTCTGTCCTTACACTCTAATTCTTAACTGCTGTACTGCATAGTTGATTCCACCCTCGCACATTGTTGGTCTGTAAGGAAAACAAATGTAAAGGGACAATGCATTTATTCCTGTGAAGGCATTCCTTAAACTTCGTCACTCTATTTCTGAATTGTCTTTTTTGTAAGTTTCTGATTATGGCAATCAATGTTTGTGATTACATCATCCCTCCCCAAACACTGATAGCTATATGCAGAGTCAATAAGTTTGGAAGAAAATATTCATCAATGTGTATGTCTTTGTGATTTAAGAAACAGCGATATTTATTTTTCTGAATTGCAGTTTAATTCTCATCTCCAAATATTAAGATAGAGTGCTGCAGATTTCAGTTGTACTAGCAGTGTTATCAGTTGTACTGAAAATATTCCCATGAAAAAGTATTACAGAACCAATTAATTGGTAGTAGAATTGTAAATATATCCGGCTCTGTGTTTTTGAGGAGGAAAAATGTCTGGGTGTATAAAAATATATATAACCCTGTATGTTTTCTAACTTCAAAACCATTAACATCCTTGGAGGTTGGTTAGCTTTAATTCATAGTTTAACTCAGAATTAAATTCTACAATATTATGTGGAGCTTTTGGAAGACTTTTTCTTATTCCCTGAGCCACATTAGCCTCCCTGATGATTGCTTATCAAATGCATTGCACTCTAGAACTTGAGTCTTAAATCCAGCTTTTATTATAAGTAACACATGACATGTTAGGAGAATTATTTTTAGAAGCATAAATAATTTAAACTAGAATCTGAGCAAGATTCTATAAATATGTTGTAAGGACGATAATAAGGATATCCTTATGCATTTTTGTACTGAAGAGGAGAATGCAGTTTTGAATGTGTGTTTGTCAGTGTGAGCTGTAGCTATAAACTGTGGTGCCCTTTATCTAAATTAGCATTGTCAAAACTGCACATGATGTTCCTTAGGAGCTGATGAGCACTGTTGTGAGAGGCTCTTGAACTCTCTGCTGAGGTGCTGGATTGTATTCCCAGGGTATTCCCCCACCTGATTTTCAGAGGTGCCTAAATTAGGAAGCAAATCTCCCAGGGTGTTTGTAGCCAGCAGGGAGAGCGTGGGCTCCTGCAGAGGGTGGTCAGGGCAGGAGGCTGGTGGGAGGGTAATGCCTTGTCTTTGTGAGCAGCTGCTCTCTGTCTCTGCTGGTTGTGGAGAAGGGCATCCCATCGGGACCAGCCTCCCAGTTGGTTGTCCTGTTTCACCATGGCTCAGCAGAGTGAAGAAAGGATAAGATGATTTCCTTGTCTCTAAAAAGGTCCTTCTATGTCTTTGTTCTGCTGCAGAGGTTCCTTTAGGACACTGGCTTACCTCAGGATGAGGACAAGTGAGGAGCTGGAGCAGTTCTTTTGTTAGAACAGCGTGAGCACATCACTGAGATTGCCAAACAAAGATGACAGGAGGTTTGAAAGTAGGTTTCTTGTAAAAATGCTTGGTCAAACTCAGACTCGTCATTCACCAAATCGAAATTTGAATTCGAGGCAGCTCTACATTCAGAGGCAGATCATGGCTAGGGCCATGTGCTCGTGTCCCTGGCCGAGGGGATGCTCTGCAGATGCTCTCCCAGCGCACACCCTGTCAGCCAGCTGTGCCTCACATCTCACTGCTGGATTTGTGAGCACACCCTTGGGTGAGCAAAAGGACAGGACTGCAAAGAGGTGACTTTCAGAAGTGACAGAGGTCTCTATCCCCTGTCTCTTTGCTGAGGAGGCTACTAGGGGCCTTGTGATAAGGTGCTCTACGGAAGGAGCCATACAGGATTAGAGGCAAAGGCCCCGAGAGAGAATATATTATTCTGTGCTCTTCAGGGCCGTTCTTTTGCTCTTTCAAGGCTTTCTAACTCACTGCTATATAGCATTTAAAAGGGTCTGCAGCTGTTCTGCACCTTTAGACTTACTTTATTTTAATGGACAAGCATCTGGCTTTGCAGTTGCTTTGTGAAAATTAACTCTATCTAAACAGGCTTAAGTTTTCATCTTGATTAAATTCAGCTGTTTAGAAAGTCATTAACTTGGAGCCCTTTGAAAGAAAAAAAGGCATGTGCCAGACTGGCAGAATATGTTCCTTCTCACTTCTGCATCTGCTGGAATTGATTGCACACTTCATCTCCTCCTGCAGGATGCACTTTGCACCATCACGATAGTGCTTTGTTGTGCCACGTTCAAAATGTAACTTTTATGCCAAACAGTTGCCAGATTGCAAAGAATGCCCAGGTCTGAAAAGCCAGGTACACAGCCTGACCTGCAGAAAATATGACAGTCCTGGAAAGGAAAAAGGAATTGGTAAACAACCTCTAAGTGAAGAGGTTAGTTGTTTGAAAAGTAGTGATTGGAGCTGGCACACTCCAGTATGAAGATCCCTTTTCATCCTGAAGAGAATACTTCATGATAAAATTAGATAAGATTAATAGATAATAATAAATAAGGTATTTCTTAGAAATCTATTCTCATTATAAATGGGTGGATAATGTTTCTGTCTACAGTCATATCATGGCTGAAAGATGAGAGGCTACAGGTAAAGACAAAAGAGTCATAAGGATTTGCATTATCACAAAAAAGAGAATGTTGAGTCTCTGCTGGAATCATAAGTCTGCTTCATTATGGCAAGCATTCTGGAGATGTAAGGAGGTGGTGATTCAGATTTAAAACTCTGTGGGAAGAATTCAGTATACTTGGATCTGCTTTGACCCTGCCAGTTTTTCCCTCCTGGGATATGTATCTTCTGAAATTTAAACCGTGGCTTAGGTGGCAGCATGAGAAGTTACAGGTGGTTTATTTTTGAGCAAGACTGAATAAAATATGTCAAATGCTGAAAATGTCTGTTAGCACATTAGACACAGTGGTAGGTATGCAGGATAAAACAATTTGGTTTGTGTTTGAGTCAAGAAAGAGTGCATGTAGTCTGCTATTTTCTGATCATTAGAATTTTGAGCTAGAATTCTCCATACAGACAGTTCTGCAAGCAAGGCTTGGTCCTTATTTAAGAGAGGATGGCATGAAAGATGAAAATAAAGGGATAGGAAAAAGGTGTGATGAAGGAGCAAGAGAAAACAAATAAACAATCTGGATGTCTCATGCATAGTGTATTGTTGACAGATGCCTCCTAGGAATGTAAAATCTATCCTATATAAATTTATATGGATATATAGCATATAGAGGAGCTCTGTGTGTTTATATATATATAGATATAGGAGATAGATAGATATATATATGCATGTCTGTGTAGAAGAAATGGATGGTAGCAGCAGAGCATCAGTCAAATGAGAACTTCTACCAACACTGTGTGACCGAACTAGCTACAAACCTTAGAATTTTATTTTTAACTTCTTTTACCAATCAATGCACCAATTTAGGTGGATATATGATCACCACTAGTCATGCCAAGGATTTCATCTTGTTCCCTTTCTTTCTGCTTAGAAACCAGTCATAGTTATGCCACCTAGCAGCATAACTGGTCTTAATACAGGGTTTTGTTTTCTTTGAGGGGTGTGAATATATGTGGGCAGTTTTGTATATACAGGAATGAAGCCTGTTTTAGGGTAGGAAGGATGTGATACCTATGATAAGAAAAGGGGGAGATATTGGAAGCTGCAGGAGTTTCGCTCTAGGATTGCCAGTATGAATTACATCCTAGTCCTATCCATTCGGCAGCAGATGGAGAACTGTCCTAGCTGCATTTACAGAAATGGATCTCCAGGTACAGATGTGGAGCAGTCTCTCCACATGGCTGGATGCAGCCAGCAGGGTGAGGCTGGTCACTGTCACTGTACACCTGTTGAAGGTTACCTGATGTACCCATGGACCATGTATCTAAAGGCAATCCTGTGCTAATACATGGAAAAATAATTTGCATCCTGTAAGCACAAATGTATTTTCTCTCAATTTCAGAAAATGGCTTTGGATAGACAAGTAATTTTAAAATATCAAATTACTGTATTCATTTCACCCTAAGGAGCTGTGACAGTGATTGAACACAAGAGAAATGAAACTGCATCATACCAATGGTCCATCTGTCCTGGCATTGGAAATGGGAAATGCTGTGAAAGAGCACATGTGCTGGGCCACTTTCAGGTTCCATTCCACTCACCCCCCAGCATTTATGACTGATTGGTGGTACCAGAAGGCACATCCCTGTGTGTGCCTTTTGTAAAGTACCTGTTTATGAACCTGTTGTCCATGACTTCAGTCCCTTTCAGAGACACCTTCTGATACTGTTTGCCTGTGCAGCCTCCTGTGGCAATGTGATGCAGAGATTCACAACTTGTTGTGTGACACAGTGCCTTCTTTGATCTGTTTTAAATTGGGCTTCTAATTTCTTCAAGTACTTCCCTATTTTACTAATGTGGAATTAGGTGAATAACAGTTTTGCAATAATTCCATCTATGGCTCACATGATATTGTAAACCTCTATCATATTACCCCATCCTCACCCCATCCTCTCTTCAAATTGAAGAGCCTTTTGAGTTTAGAGAGGATGATTTACTGGTAGGTAACACACAGGGAGGCACAGTAACCTGCTGGGTCATCAGCAATGCCAGAGCCATCTGGCAAGCCAGACAAATTTGACTTGGAACAACATTAGGAAATGGATTTTTTTTCCTCTCTGAAGCTAGCTGTACTCTTGTAGTTGTGTATGCTAAATGAAGATTGATGATTGTAAATTCGAGGGAGCTGTGATAATTCCTTGGACTGTGGTTAAGTGATTGGTGTTGTCTCAATCTGGCTCCTGAGGATTCGGTGGTTAAGGGACTCTTGTCTTCCCACTCTTCATTCATTTTTAAGATGTGCCATGAATTTTATTTCACAAGCTTTTGTGTCATTTGCAATGTATGGATATTTTGAGATATTTTCCCAGTAATGCAGCCTGCTTCTTCAAGAGACTCCTTTCCTTGTCTCTCTTAACTATACAATTCAATTTTTTTGCATAGTTTCAGGCTAAAATCCTGGTTCACCCACAAGTGAAGTGTGAGACCTTTCACTTCTGATCCACACAATAATCTGTGCTATTAAAATTGACCTTCTTTATCAAAATAGAGACATTGCAGTGCTACAGGAGGTAATTTCATCTTCTTGCTCTTTAATTTGCCTGTCACTGAAGATGTTTTTCATGTCATGACTAATTTTTTCTTAGCCCCTTTACCAATAAGAGGCTTTTTCAATGTCTTACAGTTTCAAGCTCATTTCTGTCTTTTTGAAATTCTAACATATTGTCTTCTTCAGAATAGTTTCTGGAAACGAATCAAGTTCCTAAATTTAAGGTTTGCTAGGTTTCAAATTGAAACTGTTTTCAGGTATTCCCTTTTCTAAAGTTAACATGTTTTTTTAACAAAGATAAAAGTAGTGGTAAACATTTTTTTCTGGTCTTTTTTTTTTCACTGATACATCTCAGGTACTTCAATAGTTGATGCAATCACTAGATTAACAAAAACTCCAAACTTCTCTATAATTTTTCAATCCATTTATGTGAATACTCCATAATTATATAAAGATTCACACTATTTAGAAGAAATTATTCTTGGTGACTACTAAGATTCTTGGTGCACAAGCAACCTTTCAAATATTCAGGATAAAATACAATGTTCAAGCAGCAGGTAACTAGGAGTGTTAAGGGGGTGATCATCCTAAATGCTTATGAGAGAAATGACAGCACAGAGGGGGAAAGCTTTGCTGTCATTAAGGGCGCACATTTTAGGATGGGTATGTTCAGTGTTGGTGCCAAACTGCATCTCCCTTGAAAAGATACTGACTCCTTTTCTGTTCTTTCTTCTGGGATCATGCAGAAGTGGGAAGCAGTGGCATGGAAATGCTGCTTGGCCAGAAGGGGTGCAGGGCTGGGGAATAAAGGAGGCAGAGGAATGTGACCAGGGAGAGGGAGGTTTGTATGGTGGGGGGGAGTTTGGAAGAAGGTGATGAAACAGGAAGAAGCTGAGGCAGAGCATCGTTTCCCCCCTTTGTATTCCTATTTTCTACATCTTAAGGTTTTTTATTTTATTTCTGTAATCATGCACTGTTTGTTGCCAATGTAAAGTAGCCTGGGAGTGAAGCAAGGCTGTGCTGGCAATGAGGTGGTTTTCTGGACAGCCCCAGTTTGCCTGCTACTGGGCTGTAAATCGCATATGTGCTGAGCAAGTGGTGATGCCTGGTTGCTTTGCCAGGGGTTTTCTGCTTGGCTCTGGACAAATATCCCCCAAACTGAAGTCTTCACCATTTACTGTAGTGACAGTTCCTTGTTCTTCATGTACACCATGAGGAGGACACATGGGATCAGCTCTGAAGGGCTTCAAGAGCTCCAGAGTTGTCCAGGCTGCAACACAGGCCAGGACACATCTAAGATGTGTTAAGATGAAAAAGACACTGTATTTCTTCTATATATGTCTCTGTCAAGTTTCAAACTGGGCACCCAAACCAAACAGACACTTTCCACTTTTCTAGTATTGAAGGAAATGCTAACTCTCCTGAGGGGCAGTGTCTGGAGGACTCAGTGTTTGTGTTGTGTGAATACTTTGAGATACCATCATGGAGATGTTCACGAGTGCAGGAATAATTTGTGTATTTGCTCCAGGGCAAGACCATGTACACAGTAACGAAAATTTGAGGGCAAATCTTAATGGAAGCTACCAAATAAAAATATTTAATAAGGCCCATTCAATAAATAATACAGGTGTCCTGCACAAAATGTGTGTGCTTGTTTTTAATAGCATGAAGTAATGCTGGGGCCATGTATAATACACATTTAATTGTTCAGTTTTTCTCTTTCAATATAGCATTTGTGGACAACACACAAAGAGTTCGATTGAAATGTGGTTGAAATCACAAGTGAGTTTACTTGGGAAATGATTTTCCATGTAGTATAAAACAGCTTGACTCTACGCAGAGGCACGTTAAAAACTAGGATTAGACTACACTGATACATTTGTGCAGGAAAATGTGTAGCCTGTGTTTCTTGTGTGCATTCCTCTTCCCTTTCTTATTAATTTACCATGCTCTCAAATACTAAAATTAACTGGTTTTATCCTGACTTTTGACTAACAACTAAATGAGCAGAAAGACATTGAGGAAACTGCTTTGTAGTAAAGATATGAACATGGTTGAAAAATATCTGCTCATTTTAATAGGACTTCTGAAATTTCTGTAATAAAGAAGTAATTGCTTGAAGAAATACTGGTGTAAATTATTCATCAACAAAAACAGAGTAAGGTTTTATTGACACTTGCATTGCCATCACTACTGCAAGGAAAACTGGTTAAGAAGAGAAGTGAACTTTGCCCAGACTGCTTTCAAACTGTGAAAACAGAAATTTAGAGCTAGAATCTTTCTGCCTGACAAGAATGTTGCAGACGCCTGCTGTCTGCTCTTTCTGCGTGTTAAAATCTCTAGTTTAGCACGATGGCATCTTGAGTAGCAGTGTCTTCCCATGGCTACAGGGAAGGATCTGTGTGTGTGTGTGCAGCTTCCTTGTTAGGGCAGTAGATTAAATCTCTCTGTTATCTGAACAAGAAGGCTGTAATCACCTTCCCTCCATCACCAGCAGCATGAGTTAACTGCCCCATTACAGTTTTGCCCCTTGCAGTGCTTGTGCCATAAAATATTTTAAAATGCCTTGTTTAAAAAAAAAGGTGTTCACTATGTTTTGTATCATATGCTATTTTCCAATTTCAATATTTGTATTAGGAAATATTAATATTGATGCAAGAAATATAATCAAATTACTGTTAATATTTAAGTCACCATAAAAAATAGAATCTGAAATTATAATTTCAGAGCTACTTTAGCTATGTTTTGCGCTCAGTTTGGTGGGGTAGGGAGCATTATTCAGATTTCCTTAAAACATAGTGATAAGAAACTTATGGCGATATGAGTAAATGGTTAGTTTGTGAATATGTCCCTTCCTAGCTGCAGAAATGAAATACAAGCTTCTAAGTTTTTTTTTCCCTGGAAAATGCAAGGAGTATCTGTTCATCATTATATTCTCATAAAATTGCCTCTATGGTAATTTAGGAGGAATTCAGACTGAATTGCAAAGATTGCAAAGGATGGGCCAAAAAGCCCATGGTGTAACTACAGATGGGGAGTGGCATGGCAGAATGGCACTGGGTGTACTTCAGGGGCAGCTCATGGGCACAAGGCATGTCCAGCAGGTTATGGTCATACCAGCCTGAGCCTTCCAACTACCTCTGCTGCTTTACAGGTTTTCCTTGCAACTTTCCTTGTGCACTCCTTTTTTATGCTAGTAATAGGAGCCATGTGTGTAATAGAAATTTGGTGAAACTAAGGAGCAATGCCTTCAACCTGCTTAAACCTTTTCCCATCGAGAAACGAAGCCAGTTCAGAAATGAAACACATGCTGTTTGTAAGCCAAAATTGTGAGACTCCTTTTCTTCAGCCAGAGGTGGAGGCCCTGCTCAGGGCTGCAGAGCTGCTCTGCAGTTTGCTGTCTGCAGTAGGGCACTATCTGCAGATGGCAGATAGTATCCTGTCCAGCAGTTACTATCCTGTCCTGCAGGCAGAGCAGCTATTGGGAATAAAGTGACTAAGAGCATTTTCAAGTCATATGGCATTAGGGATCTAAGTGAGAAGTCCTGGAGAGGAAAAAATATGAGCAAATGTTAGTATTTGGAAGAAACATCATCAGACATCCAAGTGGTACAATATTGTGAAATGTGAATTATGCTCCAGGAAAGGACTGAGATTGGGTACGACTCAGCATTTGTGTATAATCCTTTGAGGACTTAACCCATCCTTAAATCCCTAATTTCTTTTTTGAAGAAAGCCTTAAATAATTAGTAGGAGTAGAAACATTAAGAAATTTCTTTCTCATCTCTCCCTTTTATAGTAGCTGCAATAAGGACAGAAAAGTACTGTAAGAATATTCTAAGAAGTGGTGAAACCTCAATTTGTACAGACAAGAACCAGCTTTGTTTTTCTCGGTTGTTTTGTCCTTCCTCTGAGTAGACACTGTGAAAATTGCTGCTGTCTCTATGAGAAGCTATCTAATTCTGATTGATTAGTCCATTTGGCTAACTTAACAGATACAGTCATTAATTAAATTAACCAACCACATGAAAAGAAATTCAGCAATTCTTTTGATGGGATGGAGGAGATAAAAGTTTTGGAGCTGTGGGTATTAAAGCAGGTTGGTTCATGGAGTATGGAGATAGCTATTCCCCCCGGAAATGCAAAGAAAGATCATGTATGAGCAGACAGGAGGTTTCAGGGTAGACATGAGGATAAAGGTGTCCCGTGTAGTGAGATACAGAAATCTGCCAACTAAGTGGCTTTTTTGTGCTTATCTTGCTGTATGTTTTAGTTAGCTCATGGCTGATACTGAAAGTGTTTTAGGACCATAGTGTAATGCAAGGTAATACAAATTGTCCTTTGTACTCTGACTGACTGGCAGATAGAAACATCCATTCTGTTCCCTCTCATCCATTCTTCCATTCTTTCACTCCTTGTTTTATGATAATCATCCTGCCTTATCTTCCTTGATGTACAAGATTGGCTGTACTAAAAATGTCCTCTGAGAGCCACTCCTTCCAAATCTATTATTCCTGTTAATACTTGGAAGAAGATGTATACCATTGGGGAAAATATTTCATTTTATGGGAAGTTTCCTCATCCGCCTGTGCCTGGTACCCCAACAGTGCCTGCTCCTTTTACTGCAGCCCTCTCAAGCGCGATGTTGCAGGAGGCTTCCTTCTCACGGCCTGCTCTGCCACATGGGCTAGCATTAATTGGGCAGTTGATATGACATCTATCTCTTATCAGCGTCTCCATCATTTCCCTGAACCTCTTGTTTTCTCTTGAAGGTCTCCATATGTCTGTTGATAATTTCCTGCTGGCATTCCACCCATCCAGACCTTTCTGCTGATTTCAACTAAAACCCTGTCTTCCTTTTCAGTAATGCATCTAACCTCAGATCTCTCATTTGATGTCCTTGTCTGGCACCATATTTAATCCGAAATTTCAGGTGTACATAATGGAGAGTTATGGAGACAGGAACCAGGGTGAATAAATGATAAAGAATTCCTACAGTGTTCAAGGAGACACAGCAATGGTATCAGATATCATGAAGCCAGTCATTTCTTTAATTTATAACACTGATGCTGACTAAAATGCAGTTTAATACTATTATTAGGAACTCCCTTTATTTCTACCTTTATAACTTTGTAATTCTTCCTATGGTCTTTAAAGAAGACCCTATAATTTCTGCTCTTTTTTTCCATAACTGTTAGGCTTTTCAGTCTCTTAAGTCTGGAGAGTTAATTTTTGCTCAGACGCTGGTGATAGGCGTTTTTCTTCTTTGTTTGAAAATGAAAGTTTCTATTAAATTTACAGGGATAATTCCCAGGTTTTTTCCTCAATTTGATATTCAAATGCAAACCTCTTCCTTTTTCAAAAATCTTTACTCACTTTTTTTTTTTCCTTCTGACTTGAAGTGCTTTGTAATCACTTGTTTTTTCTTTCTGTTTTTTTAAGCACTTGACCTGTTCTGTCCTCTTTTCTCTTACCACCACATTTTTTTTTTGCAACCTCTTTGTCTTCCTGAAGCAGCCTCTTTCTGCTGGGGAACCCATCTGTATCCAAAGCTGATCTGTCTTCCTGGGCTCCCAATCCCAGCTTCATTTTGGTAAACCTCATATGTCAGTGCTACAGTTGATGCAAGGTAGAATTGCAATGCATTTATATGCATCAACTTGGATAAGGATAATTTCCTTAGTTGGAACCCTATTCTATAATAAAATTCCTTCAGCTTCTGCCTCTTGTGTGCTGTTGTGACTGGGGAAGTTGGAAGAGCAAAGAGGAGCTTGCTCATTTTTTTGTTCTGGCCCTTATGCTGCTGAGTCTGTATGGGATAGATTCATATGGACTTAAGATAATGCTTCAAAAATGCTTCTGCTCTAAACAAAATGACACTACTTAATTTGTGTACACTAAAATAACAGACTTCTGAAAACAGAATTGCCATTATTAGCATAGCAGTTTTTTCCTTGTAAAAGCA
The DNA here is from genome assembly GCA_036630365.1 of Acanthiza pusilla. NCBI lineage: Eukaryota > Metazoa > Chordata > Aves > Passeriformes > Acanthizidae > Acanthiza > Acanthiza pusilla. Next base: position 32,555,944 of record JAXCHO010000073.1, on the reverse strand, counting down.
ACAGATCACATGTGCTTTTTTCCTGTGAAATGTTTTATTTTTAGGTCTTAACATATGCAGGTTTTTGCCATGCCTTTTCAGAAATTTTGTACCTATGCCTCAGCAAATGTTTCTGAAAATTTCATTCTGCAATATTGTCAATTATAGTATTGGTGTTTTTTCTCTGTAATTTCCTCCATCCCTTGTGTTTATAAGACATTTTTTTCAGAATCTGTTTTATTTTTTTTAATTTTAACATGCCAGTTTTATTTATAATTAATACTAAAACTACCACTTAAGGTGACAAAGATGGTTCCTAGGATATATTGGCAGGCAAACTAAATTATTCCTGTTTCATTTCTACCATAGGAAAGTTGTTTATTTATTTATGTTGTATGTATTATTTTAATGTGATTGCCTTATCTTAAATAATTTTAATCATGTTTCACAATATTTTAATCTAGATTTTTGTTTGTTTTAAAGTAAGGACTTGTATTAAAATTCTGCTGTTATGTGCCTGTACTGTTACTGCAGACAAAACATGACTCCACCTATGAGTTGATATCTTTTGGCCTGAGTTTTCAAGATTGTGTGTAATGGTTACATTGTAGCTAGTTTTTAATAGCATTGATTGTGTTATTGGATCTGCAAGAGTGTTGTGTTTTTTATTATATTTTCAGTGCAGTGAATCATAATAGTAAAGCATAACATGGCTTCATTTTTGGGTTTTTCTACTGATAAAATATTCTCAGACATATCCTGCCATGTTGCTTCGGATGGGCTTTCAAAATGTCTCTGAATTTCAGATCTGTGGCCTGTTTGCAAGCTCTGGACTCAGTCACCAGGAGCTGTGCAGGCAGGTGACCCCGTGGTGTTTCCCTTCCAGACAGGCTCATTTCGGGGATCAAGGCACTTGTGGCAGACCTTGAGGGGTGGGGGGGGGAATGCCAGCAGCTCCCCAGCTGTTCCCAGCCCTTCTGTCCTTAAACTAAAGACCAAGCAGGAAGGCAAAATGGATGGAGCTGTTTGGGAATTTTCTCTAGGTGTTCTTTGAAAGCAAACACAACTTGAACAGGCGGGTGTGTCCATCACTGCGGTGCTGGGTGGGAGAGGAGCAGCTGGCTGACCACCTGCAGCCCTGGAGCTGGGTGCCACGGGAACCTGCGTGACTGTCAGGACAAACAGGACCCTTCCAGGGGCAGGCAGAGCAGCCCAGCTCAGGTCAGAGGGGCGCTTGGCCCAGCAGCCCAGGGCAGATGGTGAGGGAGAAGTGGAAGAGCTGGGCAATCATATGTGAGGCTTCTCCAGAGCCCTTTTCCAGGACCCCAACACTCCGAGTCAGGTACAGTTTCTGTGTATTTGGCAGCTCCCAGTTACACCCAATAACTTGTCTGTTCCCAGCTTGAACCAGCACAGACCTCTAGCGTTCATGCTTTCCTGCAATATGTTGGACACTGTAATCAGCAGCTGTGCCAGAAAAGGTTCTTTTTAATTAGTTTTGAGCTTACTGACCTCTTTTGTTATCTTCTAATTATTGTGTTGTACAAGGCAGAGAATGATCAATGTCTCTGTTTTCTCATGCCAGACACAATTTCCAGATTTGGGAAAACATATGATCTTCCGGAACATTAAAACATTAACAGCAGTATCTTTTAAAAAGCAGTAATTTTGTCAGACCCACATGAGAAGAACCTGTGCTTCTTCTTGTCATCCCTCCAAATACAACTGTAAAGTCTCCCTGAGTTAAGCCATTCTGTTTGATCTCAGTTTTTGTACTATATACTTACTTTACTATCTTACATTCTATAATCTCTTGCATCTTTCTTGGCACGAAAGCCTTTGTGTCCATCAGATAAGGAGGACGACATTAGTTTAACTGAGTCCCCCTGAAATAATGAAGAGTAAAAGTAGAGCCCTAAGCTATAAAGGAATCTTTATTAAATTTATGGAAGCATAAACTTTTGCTGAAAGAGTGTAGTGAATGATGGGAAACTGTATATCTAACTTCAGTGAGCTAACTAAATACATTTTAAGAGAACATCTGCCTAAATTTCTAAATCTGGAAATTGCATACAAGACCTTATAGAAGTCTTTGAGCTTCCCCCAGGGCATGAGCATCCTAAATGTTTAATATTCACTTCTAAGAGGAATCAGAGTGTTGTAATCAGCAGCTCAACAGCATCTCTTTTAGGTGCTCCTCAATAATGGGTCATCTGCAGGCAGCTGAGCAAGGCATCACTGTGGATATTGGGCCTGACCAGAATTAACTGGGTTCATGCTGGTTCTGCAGTGGCCAAGGCAGTCGCTGACTCTTTTTTTCACCCTTATTGAGAGCTTCTCATTCCTTCTTTTGCACCAAGTCTGGAGCTTATTGTACGTCTTCTCAAAGGATTTCAGTTACCTAATGCAGCAAAAACATGGCTTTGTTGAACCCTCCCAACTGCACCTTGATGAGTGCCAGTGCTGACACCGAGAGTATTTTGATGAGTGTTAGCTCTGACACCGAGAGTGTTTTGATGAGTGTTTGTGCTGACAGGAGGTGGGTTCAGTGTTTGTTCCTGAGGGGGCACTGAGCCTTCCTGCTTTCAGCAGCAACCAGCTGTGAACTCACGGAGGCTGAGGAAACCCCACCTTAGTGGACAGTTGTCCCATGGACACTCCCATTCAGAAATTTGTTAGCATCCTTCTTTTGGTTGTCCCTGACCCTTACACTTACATACAAAGTTTTGTTTGGTTTTTTTTTAACATCCCATTTCAATTGGCTCATTGACAGTCCTTGTACCTTTGAGGTTCTACCAGCATCTTCTATAGCTGCTTTTATATCTTGATGTATAAACTCTGGTGCATTCACATTCCCTCACAACTCAATTTTTAGCTAGACTTCAAGAGCCTCTCTGTGCTTCCAGGTAATGGAGCTTTGTAAGCAAAGCTGTCCAGTACCTGTCTGCAATATTTGAAAAGAGGTCTCCTTTGGGCAGTGATATTAATCTTACCTCAGTTTGACTGGAAATACATCTTCTTTGATGTATTCTGGGATGACAGTTGTGTTTTTCAGGAAGACATTCTATTGATCTGGCAAATCATTTTGCCAGAAACAAGTGTGGTCATGTCTCTTCCTTATAAACCAAGCCCTCCAAAAAACATAATAGAAATTCCCTCTAGCCCTTAAGTGCATAAATTTGCTGTTTGTGCAATTGAATTTGATCCTATTTCTAATATCCAGTCCTGAAGATCATCCAGGTCTTCCCTATGGGAGTTGTTTTCAATCTTCTTTATTCTCCATGCTTTCCAATTTAATGTCATCAGCATATTTCATTGGAATGTTCCTGGCTTTTGTGCCCGGGTAATTAATGCAAATACCAGGCTGGCACTTTTTAGGTCTGATATTGGAGGACCCATACTTCCAACCTTGTCCTGCTTGGGGCTCACTCAGGGCAGTCACCAATGTCTCTGTGAATAAAAGCGTCCATGGTCCTGCTGCACGTTTGGCCAGGGCAAAGCTCTGGAAAGCTGAACAGCCACTGACCTGGGTGCTGCTCTGCTGTTCCTGCCCTCCCTCCCCTCAGCAGGTCACTTCATGTCTAGCTCAGGTGTTTTTCTGTTTCAAGGAGGAATACTCAATTTTTGCTTCTTCTGCCGAGCAGGTGTGTGCTCACTGCCTCCTGCTGCAGTGGCCAGCCTGCCTCTTGTCAAGTTTTTTTTACTAATTCTTCATCTTTTCCAGCTTAGTCACCACTGAGGCGGGACAACAGCAAGACTTCATACTGATTTAATCTCAGTAAAATTTTGTAGTCTTTGAGTAAGCTTAGTGAAATTTATGATGTCAATAATATGGTCTCTTCCAACCTTACCAGTTCTGTGATTCTGTGGTTTGCTCCTCTAGAAAATAACTATGAGGAAGAAGGCTCGACTGGTTTGGCATTCTAGTGTCTTAGTAAATACAGCCTGCATTTAGTTTATGTGTGTTTGCCTCAGGTCTGATTGTTTTTTCTCCTTGGCATTTGTTCCAAGTCCTTGCATTCTTGGAGGCTGGGATTGCTGTAGCCCAGAGCCTTTTCCTGTGGCATTGCTGAAGCTGCAGGGCTCGCAGGGAGTGTGTACACCTGCACTGTGAGCCTGCCTGGGCTGCAGCTCCTGTGGCCACGGCTCTGCCTGCCCATGCAGCTCAGACCTGAGCTCACCGTGTTGGTGTTACAAGGTCATGTCATTGTTGTGCCTCTGTGTCCTTTGAAGCCTGCCAGCGCAGCTGCCGTTTGCCATCAGATTCCAACTGGTTCCTCATCCTTCTGCTTTTTTTGCTCTTTTTGAAGTTTACCAAACTTTTGTGCTGTTTGCTTTTAGTAGCAGATAGAAAAGTCTCTTGAATTACAATTGGTGTCAGTGGTTGGCTTTGAACCTTCCATGAAGAAACTCCCCTCAGTTCTCCTTGTCCCACCTTCTCACATAAAAACTCAGCGTATCCCATGCATGGTATAACTCCATTGGAGGTGCTTGTTTCTGTGATTTTTATGAACATTTTAGGAAAAGTATCCTGCAGGTTTTGCCCTTTTCAAATGTAAATGTTTAATCAGTGCTTGCTGAGAGGAAGTACAAGAACACATGCGCGAGGCTTACAGTTCTTTTTTTCTTCTTCTTGCAGTGACCTGCTGTCTTCTGAATATCTTGAGAGGCATATCGAGCAAGGTGGGAAGACAGTGGAAGTTAAAGTAAGAATTTCCTTTTTATGCTTTTCTTTTTTAATTTGCCTGGCTTTTGGTGTTAATGCAAACTCACTATTTTTTTTTAAAGGAGAGATAACTGATTTTTCAAGTTATTTGTTTTACTATTCTGAGGCAAGCATGTTTCATATTTTCTAACTTTCAGCTTTAAACAAGGCAAATAAACTCCATTGTCAAATTTAGTGCATTAATGTTTATATCAAAATAGTATCCATGAAAAATGCATACATAATAGTTCTTTTACTAGTGAATGTACTTTACTTTTGATGCCTATTGAAGAAAATATTTTTGTTTTGGCAGATGGCTTTTTCTCATTGTACTAAACCACAAGTTTGTTGGTTTGTTATGAGCTTCTTTGTAAATTTGAGAATAGCAAGATTTATTGTATAATATTTCCAAATATCTAGTCACCAGTTCTGGGTTTCTATCTCTGTGTGTTTGTTGGAATGTTGACTACAAGATGCTATTTGTTGCTGTTTTCTTGTGTGAAATGTCCCACAGCCTTTGCAGAAGTGTTTTGTTGTTTACATGCAACCTGGGAGATTTTTCTTGAGGACCTTCCATTTGTTAAGACTTATTTTGTAGATGTCAGATATAATTTTTGTATCAGTTCCTGTAGATTACATAGTGTGTATTATATGTGGTACAAAATGTAAACTCTAAATTTCCCTATTGGGAAAATACCTGGGTAAATACCAGGTAAAATTTTGTTCAAATTTTACATTTTAATAAAGGCAATCCCCCAAATCATTCTACTAAATCTGAGATCACCTAAATACTTTGAAACAAATGCGTTAACCTCTGCAGCGTGAAAGTGGAAATGGAAATGGGCAAAGCAGTCCTTTATCCACTGGGTAGCTGAAGATATGTTTCCTTTGGTTTATCCCCTTCTGTCATTTGCAAATAGGAAGTCTGCTCTTCCACTATTATCAAGATAATAGTCTGCATACATTATCAGACTGAGGCAAACACATACGTGTTCCATTAAATTGTAAAGACTAATTCCTCAGTCAGCTCTGCTCTGCAGTCAAGAAGTCTTGCTTGACTGAGATTCAGAATATGAGTCAAAGCAGAAATAAAGATAATAGCTGATATTAATAAGAACAAAACAACCCATTTGTCTGCATTAAGGTATATATGAAAGTTAGCTAAGTTAATCCATCGAAGCCCCGTCGCTGAATTGTTCCTGATGAACAAGCCTTAATCAAGCAAGAAAATGTTTGAAATCAGTGGCTCTTCCCATCTAAGTACTGTTTAATTGAATGGGGAATTGATGGGAAGATCAGGCCCAGGCCTTTCAGAGGAAGGGTCAGAAAATGTTCTAGGCAAAACAGCTCCCAGCCTCAAGGGTCACAGAGATGATTTCCCCTTCATTTAGATGCTGAGCCAGGGTCAGGCTGTACCTTCAGGGATGGTATCACTGCTTTGCTTAGTCTTCTCGAATCTGCTTTATGTAGAGTGCTGGCATTGCTGCATTGAGCTTAATCCTTGAGGGGAGCTGAATTGGGAGTGAAAGGACCTGCAAGATCCGCCTCCTCTGTACCACAGAGGAGAGGGGTTGCTGCTTGAGCGGTGAATTTCCCTCTCCATGCTGCCTTGTACCTTGCATACCCATGGGGCAGGGGGCAGGGGTGGCCAGGCCATACAGGTGGGCTCTTCTGCCCTCTCCTATTCCACTGCTCCAGGAGTTCTGCAGGCAGCAGTCATATGGAAACATGCTAGGAAAGAGGATGTCAATTTTTTGCTTGTTTTGTTGCATCTGAGTGTGTGGGAGGGAGGCAAGCAGCTCCTGTGATGAAATGTCATGAGAGCCTGGTGGCCACAGTCATGGGAACATTTTCATAAAAGTTCAGATACCAAAGGGCTTTTGGAAAAGTGCAGGCTACCAAGTACATTTTAATACCAGACACTGAGTGAGGCAGATTTCAGTACTCAATAGCTGTTTAAAAATAAATGTGGTTCCCTCTGACCAATCAGTGTTTTTCAGGGCGCCTCTGAGTGCATTGGAGAGCTCTGTTTGTCTGTCGAACAATTTCTGAAAAGACTGGCAGTATCTGTTTTTCATTTGAGAAACTGAGCTCTGGTTTTACATAAAATGTTTTGAAAATCTTTCTTCAACTACAAGAAATTTCCATGATGGTGATTTATTACCTTCGATTACTGTGGGAATTGTTTACCATAACCGGTAACGTAATTATTATACTAGATTTTAGGGATTGTGCAGATTGCTTAGATACTTATTTAAAAATAGCTAGTAAAAGGGTGCAACTTATGAATAAATCACAAAATATGCAGTCTGCTCTGCAGCATATTCTTTAGCAGAAGCTAAGAGGTATTTCAGAAAGGAGCCAGGTTTCTCTCAGTTGCTTCAACATGCTGCTCTTCACCCACCCCTGTGCAATTTGTCTTGGGCCGTAGGCAGAGACAGAGGCGGCCTGGCAACGTCGCTCTTGCTGCTTTGGTGGGAGAAACGGTGACAGAAAGAAAATGCCCATCTGCCATCCTCTGCCAGGTTTTGAGCAAGCCTGTTTACACAGCAAAATGGCCTACTCTGTTCGTGGCCTTCTAACCGGGAAGGTGTATTTTAAAGCACGTACATACTCCCCCTTGCATTTCTGTGTGCAAGAAGGCTGCACAGACACGGCAATCGTCAGTGCTGCTGTTGTGCCATCAGCGATATGGGAGAAGACAGGAGCTCTGAGCTCTGTGTGAAGGCAGCTGTACTTACACTCAGCACTTCGGCACTGCTACAGCCACCAATGTGTCTGGGAAGCGGATCCTGCCTTGGCTCATCTGCAATGTGCAGTTGATAACTACTTTTGCCACTCCTCCCCCTCTCCTTCCCTCCCAGGAAAACTTCCTGTGCTGTAAAGTACATATGGATCTTCTGCCATTGCTGAGGATGCTTCGGAGAGGAGAGGGGGCCGGGGAAAGGAGAAACATTCATACCATAAAAAATACCACTTTTAAGTAGCAAAGGCATTTGTACTGTGAGGAGAGTCCTCAGTTTAACATACCTTTTTCATCATAAGAAGAAGTTGCATTACATTTGATTGCCACATAATTGTTAATACATTAGACCATTGTGAAGGTGGAACATGTTACACATGTCTTTGCAGGGTGCCAGCATTTAGCTGCTGCAGAGGAGAGGCTTTTTGTTAATTCGGCACAGTTAGGAAGCACCTAAGACATTCTTATTAAACCAGCAGCAGTGTGCAATACCTAAGAAAAACAGAAGGAGGTATATGTTTGAATTATTTCAGTGTTTCCCCCACACCCTCCTTTACTGTACATCATGTCTCTAACTACTAGGAAAGCAGTAGTGTTGGCCTAAATTCCCTCTGGTAGCAAAGAGAATAATCAATTAATAAGAAAGAGAAAAACCCTTCCTGGCATTGCCTTTTCCTGATTGTGTCATTCCAGATCATCCTATGCTCATAGCACATCAATACTCAACCTGTGTATACCTAATGTTGTTGCAGTATATCTCTGTGTCCTTTTATCTCTCTCCCTCTCTTTTTTGGATGTCATTCTGTCACTGATGCTGTCAGTAAGATGAAAGGCAAAAACCAGCTATAGTGCTGAGTAATTCACATTGCTGGATTTTTCTCCCTCAGAAGGAGCAACTGATATCTATTCAGTGATATTTTCTCAATAAAATGTTTCAGTTTTCCTCTTCAGAGTGTGTAGAAATAAATATTTCTGCTTGTATTTCCCCAAAGCATCAGACAATTCTACGAGTTCTTAGAAAATTGCTTTCTAAAAAAAAATTAAGCAATGAAAATAATTCAGATCCCCAGTCAGAAAATGTGCACTGGTAGAGATGGGGTAGATAAATACAAGGATTTTTGATGGCCTGTTTAAATACGACTAGAAGGATCTATATTTCATGGGCAGTCCTTAAAGTACGAAATCCTTCATACTGGTGGTGCAAACACAGCATGTGTGTTATGGGCACAAAATCACAGCGAGAGTGCTCACAGCATAAACTGCTGCCTTTTGCTTCAGCCTCGCAGCATTTTCACATGACAGCATTGAACAACATGAATGGAGACATACTAAATGCTAGGTACTGTTTTCCTCTGCTGCAGCATTGACAGAGAAGCTTTGGGTAGGCTTTGTTGTGCGCCAGGGTTGCCATGTGGCTGAGTCCCCCAAGCTGTACTGCTGGTCCCCGCTGTGCTCGCACCCTGCCCAGTGCCCTTTCCTCAGAGCACCTGCAGCTGTCCTGTCCAGCTGGGGTACCCAGCACGGCCTCGTGGCTCTGGGGGCTCCAGCAGACAGGCCAGCATTGCTGTGTGGGCAATGGGGCTTTGGGGCAAATGCATTTAATGCTGCACAGCAAAGCAGAGCTGTTAGCTTGCAAAAATAGTCATTATGTTGTGTGCATTGTTTGACTATTAGCACGTGCAAAATGCCTGTTACTGTAGCTTACAGCTATTTTAATGCCTCTGCACAAGAGGGAAAAATTACTGCTCTTCATTGCCTTGCTATGCTTAAAGCCTTGGCTTGTGTGCACCATGGTGTGTATTTGAAGGGCTCTTTAAATGCCCTTTGTTAGGAAAATAATATAGAAGGGAGAAAAATATTAAAATCTTGAAAGACCAGAGGAGTCTGGGTACCCTTGATAAGGTAGATACTGCTTTTTCTGTCAGACTTTCTCCTTCAAATCTGGTCTGATCGAGGAGTTGTTAAGGTACAGTCCCTTGGCTGAGGGCAGTGTATATGTCACATCTTAGTGCCTGTGTTTGAGGAGGCCTTATCCTAAGCAGCATTCCAACATTTTGTTGTTATCTCCACAGGTACAAACTGATCCTAAGTCTACCATAATTTGTGGTGCAGTCAGAATAAACACTTAACCAGTGAGCAAGTCATTTTGACAATTGACTGCTATGTTTCCAGTCTTATAGCAAGGTGCTTCTACCACTGTCTTCTAGTTAGGGCATGCACTGTCCGAGAAGAATCTCTTATTTTTGCTCAGGTTTTGGTAACTCGCCCTTTTTGTAACCAAAGAGGAAGGTGTTTCAGTTGTCAGAAAAGCCTGTATGCTAAGAAGGCATTCCTGTAAGGGATTACATTTTCTCTTGAAAAGCAGAGTGCCAGTTGGGCTGGCAGAGGATGGGATGGTAGTGCAGGCAGACTCAGCCCTGGGAGGCTGGAACCTGGGGCTGGTGGGGAGCTCTGTGTGCACGTACCTGGAACTTGCAAACCAGGTGATGAAAATTGAAAAGGAACAAATCATAAATAATGTAGGAATTTTGTATGCCTCTTTCTGGCAGAGCTTTCTTGGCTGTGTCCAGAGACTAGAGAAGCCATTAGTATCAGAAAATCGCTCTCTAGCTTGTTTGAGAGAAGACTTTGAATAAGGGTTCCCATAATATCATCAGACCTCCTCTCTCTTATACCCTTAACAGAGCTCTGCTTGCCTCATGGCAAATTATTAACAAATCTAGGCCATAATCTACTTTTTAGTGATAGCAGTAAACTAGTGAAAGAAGAGCTGACAGAGAGTCTGACACAGTTTAGCAAGGGGTTCCTGCAGGATTGATCTTCAGAGTGCTCTCATCAAGTGTTTTCATTAATGACTTATGTTAAAAAAAAAGTATGTGTATATTAATGAAGTTTGCCAACAGTGCAAAACTGAGAAGCCTTACCATGCACAGAAGGATCAGCCGGAGAGCTATCTTTGACCAATGGAGTAAATAAAAACTGAATAGAACAAATAGCAACTTCCTAAACTTAGGGACTAATTATAGGTGTTTTTACTGTACCATGAAAGTTCATAAATTGAAAGTTCCACAAGAAGGGGAAGATTAGAGTGTAGTAGTGGAACAGGGAATGGCAGGATGGAAGCAAACTGCTGTCCCAGAGTATACCAGTCAAATTACTTCCTGTAGGTTTTGACTGGAATTACTGTTATTGTATGTGTCTTGATGACAAGTTGACAAAATTTTTTCATTTCTGTGTGTTTTCAGTTACTCTGGACATCTTTTTTTTCAGCAGTGTCATGCTGTCCCATTGAGTCAATAGGCATTGAGAAATATCTCACTTTCCTGTTGTAGCGTTGTTGAATTCTGGAGGCAAGCCCTTTGGGGTTTAGAAAGCATCATATTCTCTGTGGGATACCAGGGCAAGATAATCAGCCCTCGTATATAATGCATTTCCCCAACCTAATGATCCTGCAGTCTGGCACTTTTAATGTACATTTACAATACTTATTTTTTTTTCTGATTATCTCCCTGCTATTTCTATCTTACTTTCTACATACATCCTGCTACCAAGAAGGAGAAGATTAAAAGTAGCAGCTTTCCGTATTAGGAGTCATTCCCAGGTCATGGTTTTGAATATACTACACCAGAATGACTCCCAGATCATGATTCATGTAGGATTTTGCAGGTTTAATTATCTTGTCTCCCTTTTCTTTGTGACATGAAAAAAAATAATCCTGTGGGTTTAACTAGTCCTGCAGGGGAAAGAAAATGTCAGAAAGTGGAAGTCTTCCAGAGCTCAAAAAGTACATTTCACTGCAGATGTGGACCCCAGTGATGGTGGGGGGTTCTGCTGAAGTGAGAATTCAAGCAAAGTGTGACCATCAAGAGTAACCTCTTGAGTATTCTGCTGCAGTTTTCTCAGGTCCCAGAAGGAGGACAGCTTGAACTTGCAGAAAAGTCTTGCCTGACTTTGTGCACCTCATGCACCTCAAGCTGTTTTCCATGAGCTGCAACATACAGCATACATAGCCAGACAGTGGCAGCAACCGAGCGTTCTGTAATCTCAGACCATACAAGGACCGAGTATGGCTAAGAGAAATTAATTACTGCTATAACATTAAAGAACATAAAATCACTTTGTAGATACTCTTATTAAAAAATAAAAGTATCTTTTTGGGTTTAACTTAATCCCTTTGAGGGGGAATTAAGCTAAGCAAACAGAAGCTGCTGTACTTCTGAAGGAGCGCTTCCATGCAAGGCTTCAGTGTGCTTTAGCTTGACATCTTTACTTTCTTCATCTTGACTTCTGTAAATAGCTTTGCCTAGACGTGTCTGTTGTTCCCTATGGATACCAAACTGGCACTGTATTATAAACAGTAGGTTAATGTTTCTAGACACAGCCTCGAGCTCTGTGAATTTTCACTTAAAAAGGAAGTTCTGTCATTCAGAAATTATGAGCCAATAAGGATATCAGAGTGGTATTGTTTTCTATTTTCCTCTGAACCTTATGTCCTGCTGACTGATTGGTATCCATGTAGGTGTTGTGTTGTGTTTATAGTAAACTTGTAAATCACATTCTTATACCTCTGCTTCAGACTCAGGGTAGGCTGATGAACTGATGCAGCAGATTAGAATAGGTACGTTATAAGGAATATTCATACTGTCCCTTAAAATGCTTGCTTCCATTTCCCTGGAACTGACATGCAGGAATGGGACAAAATGGCTGTCATTAGAATGACTTGTATGCCATGACTAAGAGACACTAGCCACTGCTACAAGAGCAGTCTTAAAGACAGCAACAGAGCAGGCAGGAAGAGGTAACCTGTAATCCTCTGCTTCATCTTTGTCTGGCAGCTGATAATAAAAAAAAATTTCCCTAACACCAAGGTAAGTCAAGGCAAGTCAAGTCAAGAGGCTGTTTCCCAAGCAGATGCCAAGGCAGCTTCCAGAGCAGATGGTGTTGCGTTGGCATGAGCTCTCAGTCCCCACCCTGCAGCTATGTTCGTGGAGCATCTTCTCTCATAGCTACTGGGCAGTAAACACAGCCCTCATTTGGCCTCTGAACCAGGGAGCTGGGCTGATATCTTGTGCCATCTGCTGAAGACTCCTGCTGTGAGTCACTGATGGCACTTGGAGCAGTCGTCTGCGCGCAGGATCCTGTCACGTACACGTGTGTCTCTGTTTGTTAAGAGTGCTGCCAACAGTCTTTAAACATGGGCATTTTGTGGAGAAGGCTTAGAAGCGGCTGTGCCTTATCCTAATTTTGGAATCCATTTCTGTGATTTCAGAATCTGAAACAGCGTTATAACCTAATGTCACTACAGTGTGTCGGCTGTGAGTTATATGAGTACATGTGCCAGCCATCCTCCTACAAAGGGAGGGCACCGTTCACATTTTCAGAACATTTGGCTTTCAGGCGTCTGCAGTCCAGAGACTGCTCTGCAAAGAGGTGGTGCCAGGTCCCTGGAGTTGTTGCTGAGCTGAGTAAGAGCTGAGCCCAGGACTCAGCACAGCCCCACAGCAGGGCCACTGCCAACTGCTGAAGTCCATGTCAATTAAAAAATATTTTCTCTCATTGCAGTTACACAGGTCAAGCGCCATTTTGACTTTTCTATTTACAAATAGAAACCCATTCGTCACAAGTTGTTTTCTGCCATAGAAGACAGTGAGCAAGGGTGCATTTTCTTCTCCTGTTGCTGTTGCTCATGCAGGCTTAGTTATCCAGTTTTGTAGCTAGTGGGCCCACAATGGGTGGCTCTTTAAGCAGCTAATCATTATCCAGCAGCTAATCATTATCTGGCATTCACAGAATGGTGGCTTGAGACTTAGCTGGGCTTTCGGGAGCTTTCTGCTGCAAGGAAAGAGGGAGATATGTTACTAGGATTTGAATTAGACCAGCAATCTCCTTTCCTGTGGATTAGTGAGTGTTGAAATAGGAATATGTAGGAGAAGGAAGGTATTAATTTTAGGGTCAATGCCTGACTGTTGCATGACTTTTACTGGCCAGCACCTCTGTTAATTGCAGAAAACGGCTTACTCGGAGATCCGATGTAGAAAGCAGATGAATGCGCATCCTGATTTCCCTCCCCTGGGAAGGTCATAGTGTCTGTGAGGCGAATAACAAACCCTGCCAGTGTATGGTCAGCAGATGCTTTCTGCACTGCAGAGAAGAGTGAACCGCCACCATTAATGACTGTAGGGGCTGTTCTTTTGCTTTACTTATTTCACCCTTTATTGTGAGTATTGGTTAATGTGTTTTTCATCTCTTTTGAGTCTGCTCAGCAGCTCTCAAAGCAGGGACAAACTATCTTAAAGGATAAAAATGGGGATGGATTTTACTTGCATTGCTGACATCTGTGTCTTATCATTTTTTAGTGTCTTTGCCACACCACCTACCCGACAGGCTGTGGGAAAACTTGTACTGACATGGGCAAAAGGGTTGTGTCTGGTTAGAGATGAGCTGTAGAAGTTCACAGGGCAAATACCCCTATCTCAGAATTTTGCTATAATTATCCAACTTAAGCATCAAGGTGAAGACTATCTCGTGAACTGACCACTATCATAATGATTAACTTGTTTTAATTGACCCTGGGGTCATTCTGGTTTTTATTTTTTTATTTCTTGTAGGATGTTGTTACATTTTTGTCTCTCCAAATTAATAAACTTCCTGTTAAAAAAATCTGTATTTTCTTTACTGCCCTTGGACATCACCAGTAGGTTGTCCATCACACTGAGAAGGTTCATGCAAGAAGGATAACTTACTGATCCGAGGAAACAGACAGCAGAGTGTCCTGGGCATTGGCAGACAATTTGTCTTGCATGGTGTAAACCACAGCATGAATGATGGCCGTGTGCCTTGTGGAGGCAAAAATGTTGAACTTCTCTCTGTTGGAGCCTGCCTTTGGATATGGTGTGAGTGTGTGCCTGTGTTTGTGGTAGGTTTGTGTCACAGCCATCATCACCAGGCTGACCTTGTCTCATAGGAGATGACACTTAGCCTAATTTTCTCCCAGACTGTGCAGAGACCAGGTTCACTTTTTGAGTGGAAATGGGTAAATGTGCTGCTTACACTTATCACTGGTGTATGTTAGAAGAGTGGTCTGATTTCCTCTCATCTTACACCGAACCATTCCCCAGTAGCTGACAAAGGCTAGTGTGGAGGTTTGACTTGCTGAGATGGGCAATTACTGCTTTTGAGAGAGCAGAGAGAGGCTCTATTAGCTACAGGAAGCCAATAGCTCTTCACAAAACACCCTTGATGTTCTTGACTGAACTGTTGTTTGTGCTAATTTCAGCTCTTAAGGGAAGTCTTAATTTTCATATAGGACTAGAATATTTTTAGGAAAAAAAAAGATTTTTTTTCCCAGCTTTTGTCTTAGTGCTACAGATACCAGTAGGTAAGAGAGAAGAAGATAGATATGATGATTATGTTTAGTCTTTTGGCGGTCTTAGATCTATCACATACTATGATTTCTCCTCTAATATAGTGTATTTTTTTATAGCACCTGCTATAAAACAGCTTTAGTACATGTCAAACCCAGCACAATTTCAGCCTCAGCACTATAGTGAGGCAGCAACAGTAAATTTCTTATGTTACATATGCTCTGAAAAAAAATTGACTTGTAGAGTCCCTTCATGTGTCCTGACTCTCAGGACAGAACCATACAATCATAGACTCATTAGGGTTGGAAATGACCTCCAAGTTCATTTAGTCCAACCTTTGATCGAACACCACCATGCCAACTAAACCATAATACTGAGTGCCACATCCAGGGGTTTCTTGGACACTTCTGTTCTCAGAATTTGTATCTTTAAGTACCCATATAGGGATAAAACCCACAACCTTGGTGTTATTAGCACCGTGCTCTAACCAACTGACATAATCTCATGCATGAAATACTTGGCAAACAATTGCCTTCATTTAAAGAAATAAAAATAAATTTAATTAGCTGAAGTTAATTTTATTGACTGGTTTGATGTGACTTACATTTTAGTGATAGGAACATACGTACATACATAAAAAATATCTTCCAGATATTAGCATATAGAAATGAATATTTTGTAGTGATAAGAGTTGTTCCTTCCCTGAGACTGAGATCAGAGTTGTGTTTCTGTGTTCACCAGAATTGCCATGAACTCTGGTAGATTGTTGAGTTGAATTGATTTGACAAAATAAAATAGATTTTGTGTTTCTGAGTTGTATTTCTCCCAGACAAGAATTTAGAGCTGTTTTTCTTATATTTTTCTTTTCTAGATCTGTATGCATATTTTTTTCCCATGGATTTATTACAGAATAAATTAATTTGGAGGTACTGTCTTGGGGCATTTATTTGATTCTCATTAGGAAGATCAAAACACACTTTTGAGCCACAGACTGGATTCTTAGTATGAAAAAATGTTCCTCCTGGTTGCAAAGACATGGTTTTGCAAACTAATGGAGCCTGAGATTCTATTTCTGGTACATATTAACTACATTTTCTGAGAACAAACCAATTTGTGTAATTACTCCAAATTCCTTCCACAGCTAGAAGTCTGTACAACTCCCTACTGATAGTCTTTTCAGTATTATTCCCATATTCATGCACTTACCCCAGTTATATCTTTTACAGGAATACTACTTCAAGAATTCTCTTTAGAGAGTATTTTATTACTCATAAGGTTTTAGATCATCCATATAGTTTGAGTGTTAGTTTTGTTATTTGTTTACTGGAGTCTCTCTTTGTTTAATTCTTATTCATTTATTCTAAAAGGACCTGAAAGCCTTAAGCAGTCCCATGATCCTGTAGTGGGGGACACCCTACAGACTGAAAGAAAGAAAATCTCAAGTGAAGAGAGCTTAAAGTCGCTAAGATATAAGAAGTAAATAGGTGTAGAAAAGGAGGATAAAATGGAGAAAATGACCCAAGGTTTCAGGAAAAACAAAGTAGGATGTAGTCTCTTTGAATCAAATTTATGTAGGTTACTGGTGGCTACAATATATGTGAGTGCAAAGCAGAAATTAAAACCATCTCCTTCTCACTGATACTTGATCTGTGTCCCAAATTCTTGATCATCCTGAGAAATGCTGGACCAGGGGTGATGGGTCACACACCTCCTGCTGGGCACTTTGTTGCAGCCTGGTGTGGGTCAGCCCCAGAGCTCCTCACCGACTGAGACAGGGAGTCAAACACTGCCTGTGTGGCACAGTTTCCCATCAGACATGGGGGCAGGGAGGTGCCCATGGGGCAGCATGGCAGTGGTTACTGTGCAGGTCACTCTGGCGGAGCTATTCTGTGTTGGCACCAAAACCAAAGATGCTGAGGTGGATGGGCATGGAGGGGGCTGCAGTCACTGCTGCAAGGGGGAGGAAAAAGTGGTGTGTGAAAGAAAGGAAATAATGAGATTGAAAGAAACTGGGGGGAAAGAAAGGTGTGACACTTCTGATGGAAGATATGCCACAGAGATTCTCTGGCAGAGGGATGCAACAAGGCTGGCAAGGAGTGTCAGAGTCACAGTGTGGGGGTCAGGGGCTGCATTTCTCCACAGCACCGCTGCTGCTGCTGGTTGTGGCAGTGGGAGCTGCAGCAGGTGCTCTGCGTGCCCTGGGGTCCAACAGAGAAGATCTTGAGGAGCAAATGACGATTTCCGTTGACCAGGCTGCGATCAAGTCTGTTTCCCTGTGAGCAGCCATGCTCTGACAAAGAGGCTTCTATACTCTCTTAAGGAGTGCACCTCAAACCAGAGGCACCCATACTTTGCAGCTGCTTTCAACAATGGTCTACACATTTTGTGGGAAACAGAACAGGATTTCCTGGTCAAAACACAAACCTATCAACATATTCTACGTATTTTCTTACCTTTAGCCTGATCTTGATTAATTTTTTTCATATTTGTAAAATAAAATCCAGAAGCATTTAATGTCAGATGTCTAAAATGACTGTGCTATGCATCATGCAAGAGACTGCTGGCTTCTGAAAAAGCTGTAATTGTAATGCCTTTCCCTCCCTGCAGTAAGTGGACATAAATATTCACAGGGCTGGGTACATTAGGCTAGGTAGATTATTCATACATTTGCTGGAACAAGTATTTGCAAATAAATGCTATTAAAAAAAAATAAAGTCCTGAAAATCTCCTTCATAGTCCTTTAACCAAAGTTAGTGCATTACAGCATAGCTGAATTTGGCAAGGCACTAATAGGGAAGTTCTTCTGAAGAGCAGATGGCAGTGAGAATTTAAGGGATGTTTGAATTGTTTTTCTAATTTTGCATACAAATATTGACATTGTGCAATACTGAATACCTTTCTTGTATGGTGCGCAGTGCATATGCAGTAGGGCTTACATCCCTATCAGTGAAACTGGGGGGATTTTTTGAGTAAAGTCTGCTGGATTTTATTTAAAAGGCATACATTTTATTTGCAGAAGAGAAGAGGCAAATATTAATTTTCATTGTATTCCTTTACTACTAAGTTATTCTTAGAGTTTCCATTAGTTTTGGAGCTCTAGTGACTACTTCTGATTTGGTCTTTTTTTTCAATCAAGCATTATTATTATTTGGTAAGCATACCTTTCTCCTCAGAAGGAAATTGCCTTACCCCAGAGCAGAGTTCATCTTGCCTGATATAGTCATATGCAGAGCAGATGTTGTCTAAGTCCCTACTTCCATCTCTTTTTCTAGTCAATGAAGAAAGATAAGCACTTCTGGAGTAATTTGTCTCTGCAATCCATCTCAGGATGTCAGGGATTTCACACTGAAATTGTGAAATACAGCATTTGGTGTAGAGTGTCAAGATGATGGTGTTTTTCTAAGTACCAAACCGTGGCTCAAAGAAGATGGGGTGAACATCCTCATGAGCAATAGTCAATTCTTGGTGCCATGCAAATGATTTGGCAATGTGTTTATGAAAAAGCAGTCTTTGACTGGATGGAGTGTCATACTGTGGGACGTCCTGTGGATTTACAGTCTCAATTTCCAATTTCAGGGAGGAGAACATTGCTATTATCAGGGAAAAATTCGAGGAAATCCTGTATCATATGTTGCCTTGTCAACATGCCATGGATTACAGTAAGTCTGCTGTTTTGTTTCTACTGACCTTTGTTTATTACTCTCTTAAACACAGTCAAGTTGTTTATAATAATACATGTACACAGTAAAATAAGTGTTGTTTATTTTCCTACTAGTTTATCATCAATATGCTCAACAATCTTCAGAATTTCCTTTTTTTTTTCTAAACTGCGGATTTATGACAGTGGCCATGTATTGTTTTAAGATAATTTATTATTGAGATAGCAGAGTAGATGTAGCTGAAAACATCCTATTCTACAAGAATAAAAACAATGCCAATGAATCATTTGGAAATTACATTCTTTTGTTGTTGCTATAATGATGTATATTTTATTTCTTTTCTAGCCTCTTTACAAAGAAAATGTCAGTTTAGAGTTTAGCTTGCACTATCCATTTTTAAACAGAACTTCTGGCCTTAAGCTGTGTGTATGGGATAATACCTTGGATATAGTAAAATCTTGAAAAATCTAAATGAAAAGGTATAAGAGGGTACAATAATTTTTCTTTGAAGTACATAATTTTACTGAAAATATAATTAAAGCCTTTTGTCAACTGAAGGTTACATGAAGCTGTGTATTGATTGTACTGCTTTTGGACCTGTCTACTTTTGTCACTACTGAATGATGCTAGTCAGGTTTTCAGATCAACCAAGTGCCTGTCGCATCTGGGGATTACAGGATCTCAGCACTTTTAATACTGACATCAGTTTGAAAAGTCATGGCAGCAAGTGAGCCTGTGTGGAGATCATGTGAGCTTTACCTTTTTCTGTGGAAGCAGGATTTAGCTGATGGAAATCTTCAGCCTATTGTCTATCTGCAACTATTCTGTAGTTTTGGTATCAGTTGTATAAATACTTTTATTTGAGTAGTGTCTTTCTCTTATAGTTACATATTCTTTGTTATGAAGGGGAGAATGCATGCAGAAGACTTGTCATCCTTGCACTTGTCTGATTTACAGCTGTGCAGCTCAAGAAACTTGAGCCCAGTTTGAAGGATGGACAGTGAGCCTAAAAATAGTAACTTCCTAATGCATCCTGAGCCACTGCATGGCTTCCATTAGCAGTGATCCATTAGGTCTTGGCCCCTGCTAACTCCTAGGAGAAAAACCAGGCAGGAAGGAGAGCCTGCATATGTCTTTCACTGCCCTCTTTTTGTGGGTTTATGCTTAAAACTGACTGTTCTGCTGTTCTGTGTTCTTAAAAGGCCTGATATGCAAATCGGTCCCTTCAAAAGTTACATGATTAATGAGGCATTTTTTTCACTGTGTAGTTCAGCTCTCCCTTGAGAGGTATCTCCCCGTGTCCCTCCCCTGCCCTGCCCCCTTTTTCGCTCCCCCTGATATAATAAAGGCTCAGCTGAGTTCCTTCACCCAAGCTTACTTTAATCAGGCTGGTATTTCCAGCATCCAGTATGAGAAAGTAATGTTTCCTGAGCTGTAATAAACTCACATTCTCTGACACTGCATTTCCATCATTACAACTAGCTCCTACACTGTCAATTTTAAATGGTAAGTAATTACTAGAAACTCATACTGGCAATTAGAACTCCTTGGCTTCAACCACAGTTTGGAGGATTTTGCTGGAACAAGGCTTTCTGGGCAGACCTGTCTTCTATAAGGTCTGCAGGGCAGGACCTTTGCATTCATGAATTTTAGGAAGTGCATAAGACAGAAGAGATGCCTTTAAGAGAATAACGTGCTTCATATTTCTAAAGGTCATTCCAGTCTCCTCTTTTGCATATCCGTACCTCTAGATCTCGGCCAGTAACAGCAGAATTTTCATACATGTGAAAAAATGTTGGGGTTCTTAATCATAAATTATGAATTCTTGTGTCGGTAATGTCTGCTTTGTGTCCCTCCTTTTATTAGTTAAATTGATCACATGACTGGCTGACAGAATACCTGAAATTATGGATGTCTTCTTAATGACTTGGCTGATGACAAATGTATCCCTGCAAACTTAACTTGGAGCAAGCCATTTTGCTCGGATTTTTGTTTCGTTTGTTTTCTGTGGGATGCGCAGTAACCACGGTTCCCTGTGAGTTCAGCTAAAACCCTGGGAATGCCGACGCCGGCGGTTGCTGGGATCTAGGCGAGCTATGGATTGGCGCGGCTCGCAGCCCGGGCTGCGACGCGCGGGCACGGCTGGGATCTTGCTGCCGGCTGCTGGTGGATGCAAAAACTGCCGGCACTGCTGTGAATTAGGCTTTCACGGCTACAAATAGGATTGTCTGAAGAATGCACATCATCCGAATGCGGGCTTTTGAAATGCTTTGCTGTTGCTTTCTCTTTAGCACATCCATGAGCGTGTGGTTTATTCAGAGCACACTGGGCTATGGTGGGTGGTTGGAAAAAAGCCATGAATGCTTTGAGTGGGCAGGTCAGGTCTGTAGGTCAGCTGTGACTGTTATTCTTGTCACTGTTGAGTGACTTGATCAGAGGTCAGTGCTGCTGGGGACAGCCATCTCACGAGAAGCTCTTTGCTGACAGTGCTTCAACTTGCAGACTGTGCTTAACTAAAATTGCAATTAGAGGGAAGGAAGTTTTGCCCGATAAAGAGCTACAGGATCTTCCCCAATCTCTTCTTATTCCCAGGCAGAGAAGCTTCATCAGGTGCTAGAATATTTCACTTAGGTGTATAGACAGTATTTATTTATAAAGAACAGGCACAGGTAGTTTGAAAGGTGAAACGGCTTTACATTGTAGTGATGCTCTCACCTGATATATGTTAAACAGTCAGTAACCCAGGTTACTTCTGTGAATGTCAACTTTGCTGATAAAAAAAAAGCTGCATTAGGAAAAAGAAAAGTATCTGGTTTTGTTGCCATAATTCCTGTTTGTTTTGGGTGTTTCTAAGAGTAATGTAAATAAATAAATAATCTTGCTTTCATGCTGTTGTTGTGTGCCATGTGCCAAGTTTGAACTTAGAGCTCATATTTATGGCCAAGCTTAAACATCTCAGTAGTTGCCCTTCGGAAGAGAGATGCTGATATAGCCTAATCCCAGTCATGTGTGTATGCCACTGTAATAAAGGCAAAATTATTTAAAAAATATTCTGGTTTGGTTGAAGATCAGAATGTATTGATATAAAAAAACCTCTGTTTTTCTGCTCTTACAGGGTAATGCTTGTGTCAAGACTTTAAATGAAATGCTAAGGAAAAAGTTAATATAAAAAGCATTAAAACCTAAAAATAATTCAATTCCATTCAATTAAATAACATTTTTATTTGGGGAAAAAATGTGTGTGTTCCAAATATGTGTGTTCCTAAAGACAGGTCCCTTATTTATCTGTTGAAAGTAGATATCTCTTGCATGGGGGTGGGAGCTTTGTACTGGATTTTCAACTGGCTAAATTAGTCCATTTTGTGGTGTTTACATGTGTTGTAGAGCAGGTTTGTGGAAGAAAGAAGAGCCTGCTTTACCACAGGAGAATATCTTTCTTTTTGAAGAAACAAAAGATTGATCCAGAATTGCATTCAATTCCTGAAACCGTTTTTAACTCTTCCTTTTCTAAATATTTAAATTTTTAAAATATATTAACTTTAAGAAGTTACTTCCGTGTTGCACTAGTATTTGTTTATTAAATCTGTATTTACATTTCCTGACAGTGGGATGTTCTATGACGGAAATCATACGTACCTGATTGAGCCAGATGAAAACTACTCTTCAGATGTAAGTAGAACTTAGAGTAGTCCTGCTGTGTTTGTTAACTACAGTCGTCCGTGGGTACAGGCATAAGGCCATTGGACCAAAGAGTCATCCCCTCATTCCCAACTCACCTTGTATGTGAGACTCCATCTTCACATACAAAAGTAGACCTCTAAAAATTAGGCAGTGGTGTGTCTCCATGTGTGTGCTCAGTAGCACTTGGCTGTAGAGCTGTGCAGCACCAGGTGAGGGTCCCTTGGAGCCAGCAACAGAAGCCTGTGAGTGTCCTGTCCCCTTCACTGGCGCTTCCTGCTCTGGGTTTGTTATATCTCTCTCATCCTGGTTCGTCCTTGACTCCAGTTCAGCAGCTCCTGTGGCTCTCATTGACTTTCCACAGGCAGCTCCAGGAGCCTAGCTTAAGCCTAGCTCTAAGTGTGCTCAGCCACTGTGTTTGGTGTACTCAGATATTTCCAATAGAAGATGTGGCATTAGCAATGACACTGCGGTTGGGAAAAGAAGAATGTAGAGTAATGTCTTGCAACTTGCATGTTCACTGGTGTGTATGTTGGGTAGCAAGAACCTTTGGAACTGTCTGTTTAATGCTCATGAGAGGGATTAATTTTTCCTGGTTTAATATGTGCAATTATATACTGTTTCAGGATGACTTCCATTTCCACTCTGTTTACAAATCCAAGTTGTTTGAGTTTCCTTCAGTCGACCTGGAATCTGGTATGATTTTTAATGTTCATGACTTATTGAGTGTTTTAGTCTAAGGCCAGATTTGTTGATTGTATTTGAAAGACCATCTTCTGATAGTATATATATTTTTTAATATATACCTTTGTTTTCTCATTTAAATAAAAAAGTGCTGAAAAAGAAAGATTTTGAAA
Source organism: Acanthiza pusilla (assembly GCA_036630365.1). NCBI lineage: Eukaryota > Metazoa > Chordata > Aves > Passeriformes > Acanthizidae > Acanthiza > Acanthiza pusilla. The sequence continues at coordinate 32,532,959 of JAXCHO010000073.1, read as the reverse complement.
TGGTGAAAGCACTGGAAAATAACCTGAAGTGCTGAAAAAGCCCTGAATAAAGTGAATAAAACTTCTCCTAGACCTTCATGTTGTGATACATGTTTCTCTTAACAAGTCATGTGGTCTGTGGGCTGTAGTATGTGCTAGTAGTTGTAGAGAGGAAAGGACAGCTGACTTAAGATGAAAATAAGCACCACATTGCTAGTGGTTGATAACTCTTAATGGATTTTTCCTGTTTTGAGATAGAGGGTGAGTACCATGGTGTGTGCATAAGCCTGGGAGACAAGAAGTTGCCAAATGTCGTTGCTGTTCAGTGACTTTCACCTCCAGTCTGGTCAGCATCTTTCACAGTACTGGCTGTGATGAGGGCCATGCATTTCAGAGCAAATGGCTTTGGAGGCAGAAGTGGTTTCAAGTGATTGTAGTGGTGAATGCCCATATTGTGTGTGGAGGGAGAAAGGTTTTTTAAAAAAATGGGTTTTCATCTGAGTGGTTGGCTTGTTAATTGAAGCTAAAATTGCAGTATTTATGACATATCCCCATTCTGTCAAGGATTTGCCACTTTTACAGATGCGTTTTCCTGATCTAGAGTACATATCCTAGATAAATATAACTGTCCTTCACAGACACTGACATTTTGGTGGAAACCACCTCTAGGCCAATTTCTTCAGTAGAGTTACAGATGTTCCATCATCTTGTCACAAACTCTTTGTCCTATGGTAACATTTGGATCTGAGATCTTACGGTCCTGCATACCGTGCATAGATGGGTCCATCCCTGCAGCACAGTTTGTGCAGCTTTGCAAGTTGTTAAACAAAGTAGAATCATTCAGGGTGCTAATGAGGAAAAAAAAGCGAAATTGCTACAATTGGGTCTCCTTAATTTCAGTTCTGAAGAAGGAATCTGTCTGAACCTAAACAAAACAATGTCCCAGCTCGGTGCCTCCTGTCCTGTGATGATTGCCCAGGCGAGGTGGAGGCGGCGTTGGGGTGGAGGGGCAGCACAAAAGGCTCATGCATTGCATGACATTGATATCTGTGTCACAAAACTTCCTAAAAAGTCCACAAAACCTTCCACAGAACCTGTACCTTACACACATACCATGGTTTACTACCTGGGCTTGCACGGGTGGGTAGTGTAATGAGAACAATTTACTGAACATAAGGTCAAATAATAAAATGTATCTTTTATCCCACTTTCTTGAGGACGTATCACTCAAAAGATTGGAAATAATGCAACCAGTGCTGAGTTTAAAATAAATCTTCTGTCTCAGGTAGTTAAACCAGGAGACTGCTAGCACTGGTCCTTACTAGTTGTCTATAAGCTGTTTTGTAAGATTTCCTACTAGTGAAATTTTTTGTTTTCAAGATTTTGGAATAGGATTGTTTTTTACTTTTAAAATTATGAAAAGGGATTAATTGCAAGTAAATGCCCCAGTTTCACCTCCACCAAAGCTTCTTAATTTAAAAGAAACTGTGAAACTAGGGCTTCATTGTCTTGTTTTGTTTATTTATTTGTTTGTTTTCTTACAAAAATACAGACATGATTGTACAGTTTTGATTTTACTATAGATAGCAAATAAATAGTTGCTGGCTTTGCAGTACAAAGCCCAGCATGTGACATAATGGAACACGTTACCATTTAAATTGAATTAGAATCACAGGATTGTAGAAAACGTGAAAAAGGAAATTTAGTTGCAGAGTGCTAGTCTTCTCAGTTATATATGTATTTGTAACGTGGATAAGAGGTACAGGGTGCTAATCTTCCATCACTTTATGTTTGGGATACCATGTATGGAGAAATAAACTTGAATTCACAGTCTGCTCTCCCACATGCCCGTACTTGTTTTTGTGACATTGTTTGAAAAAGTGTTTCTGATGTTTTCAGTGAGAATTACAGTAGATGTTTTATATTATATCCTCATTAGGAAACCCACCGTTTTTCTTTGGCTGTGATTATTCAGTTTATCTCTCTCTGTAAGCTATCCTCCATGCACAGTCACAGCTTCAGAGGATGAGAGCTGCACAAGTATCTCTGTTTGGTCCTGTCTCTTCTCTGGCGATCTGGGGAGTGCTGACTGGTGTCTTGACTTTTTTTTTCTTTAAATAGTATTTGAAATTAATTCCTAAAAGTATTGTTGTGATTGATTTTTTTAAAGGTACTACAACAAAATTATTAGTAATAGCTACCACTGTGCTGGGGTATGTCACAGTATTTTTTATATTCCTTACTGCTCTCATAATTTATCAATTTGACTGGCCTAAGGAGATTTTCCTTGAAGCCAAGATTTTTCTCTTATCTTTAAAAGAGTGCGTGCATGTAAGGTAAGATTTCCACTCAGCACTGCATTAGGAATGAACTGGGTAGATCACCAGCTTCAATATTGGTATTAGAAAGGGCAAAAATTCAAATAATAGGGGTTACTCAGTGTCAGTGATAGTAAAAGCACACACTATTATATCATAGTTCAATAGCAATGTACTTTATACATTCTTTTGCTCCCTGGGGATTAAAAAACCCCCACAAGCTGTTGCAGAAAATAATTTATTGTACTGTACTTTGCAATGGTCTGAGGAATAATGAGGATTTTAAATAAGGAAAGCTTGGCCAGATGACTTGGCATGTTTAGAATGTTTGATTTTGTGTTTACTAGACTGTGTTTTTTCTCACAATCTCTGTTAAGATCCACAATGCCTTGGCATGGTCTTCGATAACAATATGTTACCAAAGGCACTGTTTTTCAAATCATACGTAACAGATGTCCTTTTCTTTTGAGGTCACATGAAAAATATGTAGCTATGACACTTAAGAATGTGGTTTAGTGGGACTTGGCAGTATTAGGTTTATGGTTGGACTTGATTTTAGCAGTCTTTTCCAAACAAAATGATTCTATGATTTTGTAAATCTTCATCACTGTTTTTGAAGGTAATATATTGCCATCAAAGTATCTGCTAGGCTCTCTCAGCCACAACATTCCCTGTGATTTTGCTGGTCATGTTCTTTTGCCTGAGGGCCCTTGGCTGGCAGTGCACCCTGTGTGGGTTCATCCATCTTGTGAATTATAAAGCAGTGTGAATGTGTGTTAATGTGTTAATGGTAATGGCTGCATCATTTCCCTCTAGAGATGACTGACTTCCGATGGTGGGTAAAACAATCACATTTGCGTGTCAAGTTATCTGAGACCATATATACATACTGTAAAATATTATTGTATTGATTGAAAAGTGTTATTTTTACCAGTTTTATTACCCACATTATAAAACCAAAAATGACAGGTTGAGATCCAGTTGTGTGGCATTAGAACACAGTCTAAACTAATTAACATACATAAAGCATAATCAAAAACAACACTGTAAAAATGTTTTCAAGATTTTAGTTTTTCATCATTGCAAGCTCAAGAGTCTCCAGGTCTTTAAGCAATAAATAGGGAGCTTTGGGTGTGATTTAATTTCTTTTTGGTCTTTTTTCTAAAGAAAGTCCTCAAGTGCATTGGTATAACCATGAAAATATTTTTAAGCAGAGAGCCTGTGATTGTCCAGGTTGCTCCATGAAAAGAGATCTGCAAACCTCACATACCAAAATGACACTATAGTCCCCCAAATTACCCAAGACAATACCAGTTAGTCATGCTTTGTTTTCCTGGTTTGTTTTATCAGTAATTTGCCACTCCTGGTTAAGATTAGCACTTAGGCCTGGTAGTGTCTTGTCAGATGGGCAACTCAGCTTTGTGTTTTAAGATTTTGCTGATGTGGCAGCCCTGTCAAATTCCTATCAACATTGTTTTTTATCCCATTTTTGAACCTCATGCCAAAATTATACAATTAATGGGCAGCAGGTAGGAAGCGAATGAGTGAGAAACCTTCCTACCTCACCAGCGAAACTGAACTGGACAGGAATTTGTAACACAACCAGAAGTTGTGTACAAAAATATGTGAACTGGAAGTCCCTTGGTTTACACAGCTCCATAAACCCTATAGGACTATTTTCTACTCTGCAAGACTGGTAAAATTACTCTGGCATACTGAGAAAAGTTTTCAGTTCCTGAGTTTTGAGAGGATGTCCAAAGCTGCAGAAAGCACAAAGGAGTGAAAGCAATAAAGGGAGAAAGACATTATTACAAACTAAGCAACTGCAAATATTTAATTTATATGTCTCAAAGAAAGATCTTCTTTGGGGGAATATCAAACACATTTATACAAGACAGGCAAAGAGATTTATTTTGTAGAGGGAAAAGAGAGGCAGGAACTATGAATCTAAGATTAAAGATGGAAAATTACTTCTTGGACACTGAAAGGGTGAGAGCAAGTGTTGTCTTCTGCTTAGTTTATAATGTGTCCTTTGCCATGAGTGGTTAGTAATAGATTTGGTGAAAGGGATTTGGCAAAAGAATAAACTACTTGATGATTATGATTAGAGGGTTAAGAAATTAAGACACAGAGGGATTAGCAGGGTAAGTGAGCACTGCCAAAATCTCATAAGGTTTCTCCTAACTCTGACATATTTTGCTTTGTGAATATAATCGTCTTAAAGCATTAATTCTGCCTTCCATGCTCTTCTTATTAATTTAGGTAGCTATTGCAAGAGCTCTGTGAATGTCTGCTGAATTCCCGAAATGTGATTCACTCCATGGAAGCACTATGCTAATAATATTTCATGCCCAGTATTGGTGAAGTTTTGGCATAGAACATCTGCTGTGCTTTCTGAAGCGTGACACCCACAGATCATCTGTTTGAACAGACCCAGATTATCACTAGTAGAGTTTTTAATAACAGCCCTGTTACTGGGAAGCATCTGTAGCCTTGCCTCCCTTCTAGCTGGAAACTTGAAAAAATGAGTTGTTGCCACATCTGAAGTGCGGAAGAGTGCCATGCTACTGTCATGCTGCATCAGGGTCACTAATTGCTGGGTTATATTTTTGTAAATATTCAATGTATTTGTCTGTGTTTTCTGCTTAGAGTTCTGGCAGATGAATACTACATCACAGAGTTTTGTTGTAAGACCAAGACACAAAAGAAGAAAAAGGCAGGTATGTGCCAATATGTTTGTTTATAAGTAACATGTCATCAAGTTTGCTTCGTGTCTGCTCACTTAATTTGTCCAGATGGAGTCCTGCTGCTCCTACTGGTTTGGCATGAGAGCTCTGTATCAATACAGCTAATACAAAAAGAGGTATCTAATGTAGGCTAAACATTGATGGGTTCTCTTGGACATTGCCTACCGGAAGAGTTATGAAATTTTTAAATACTGCTACATTGCAAATGAAAAAGTAGGTAAAATAATTTTGCTCATTTTGAGCATTGTTTTATCAAAAACTCCCATTTATTAAACACATAATTTTTTTAACGTTCCAATAGTGACAGGTAGATAGTTTATCTCACTTTATTTTGTTTCAAAATAAATATTCTAAACAGACTTAATTCCCTGTTTATTGAAGAGGGGAAGCCACTAAGTGCAGATGTTTGTTATCAGTTACACTCTCTCTGTATTGTTAGACTCTCTTAGAGTTACATTCTCTCTGTAGGTTCGTCAGATTCCACGTAAAGTTGAAGAGGAAACAAAATACATTGAGCTGATGATTGTAAATGATCATCTAATGGTAAGACTGACACATTTCAACATCTTGCAATTAAAATTAGCATCAAAATGTCCAGAGAGCATAACAATAAAGAACAATATAAAGCCAGAATAAATTCAGTAGTATGTCCTTAATAGAAGAGATTACAGTCTCATTAACCACTGATGAAGTTGGTTTTGAATTTTGGCAAGTTAACTTCACCAGGAATGCAACTAGGCCTGACCCTGAGAAAGGGTCATAAAGTAACTAATGTCAGTGTGACTTAAGCTGATGATTGTCTTTCTGGCTTTCTTGAGCATTTTTAATTACAGCCACTCAGCAATCAATAGTGCAGTTATTTCAATTGTGCAGCAGCTGTTGACAATGGGGAGATTAATCATGACTAGATTTTTTTGATACATCCCAATCAATGTAGAGAAAATTATTTTGTTAACTTGTATACTTTCTCTGGGAGAATACAGTAAGGTTTTTAACATAGTGGAAAGAGACATAATAACAGTTAGTGTATTGAAGAAAAACCAGACTCATTCAAGTGGGAAAAGGCACAGATTTATGTCAGTGAAGATGATTAATAATTAATAAAGGGAGTATCAAAGGAAATGGTGAATTCTCCATCACTTGCAGTGCTCAAAAGTAGTTTCAAACACAAACAATAGGATTTGACCTTGAAGTAACTGGATAAAGTTCAGCCTGGTAGTGCCCATCCGATTGGTGACATTAGATGATTTTATGGTCCCTTATGGCTGTAAAATCAAAATATTTCTATGAATTTTGTCTACCCTTTCTGCAATGTACAGCAATTCTCTCAAGCAATACCCGAATTGGCAAAAATAGACATGAAATTGTACAAATGCAAAAGAAGTGTACCTTGGACAGTGTTCTCCTCCACCAGCTTAGTTTGGTGAACAAAGTAATAAGTTATTGGATTAAAACCAATAATACTGGATGTAAATTCCCTAAATTGGTGTAACTGTATTTGAACCTAAAAACCTGAAGCCCCAAGTTTTCCCTTGGGACTGTATCTGTTCAGGCAGATTTTCTTCAAGGACAGTGTTTCCTAATTTTGTCTAATCACAGCTACTGCAAGAGTCAATCCAGTTAGGAGTTTATTCTCTGAGGCAAATGCCAGTGAATGTCCATGATCAAAGAAGTCAAATAATTTCCTCCTGTGAGAAGGAAATATCATTTGCTGTGGGCTTAAATTCTTATTTTTCCCCCCATTCTTCCTTGAAAGAATGCCTTTCCTATGCCCTAGTTGTAGGGAATTTCTTGCCTACTAAAGGATCCTAACTTCCAGAAAATATGGACCACTTTCATTCCAAAATCAAGCATTGTGGGGCACAAAATGGTTAAACATTTCTGAAAACCTTGTACACTTTGTCCTAAGTTCTTCTGAGATACCTGTGACTTTCATACCCCTGATGCTCATACATAACTGCTTTTTTTCCTGCAAATAGGAATAGCTGGACAGATGTCTTCAGTGTCATTTTTGTAATATTGCGTTACAAATTTCAGTAAAGGTGCCACTGGAGTCTGATTGCTGAAGTGATTTGAACAAGTTACTGTGGCACTATGGGAGTGTGAAACTATACAAGAAGAAAACCAGAAACAGCTTAAGAGAGAAAATTGAGACAGAAGGGAGTCTGATAGATTAAATTACAGATGCAGACACTTCTGTAACAACACCTTTAAAGGAGTCTCAGCTATGGAAGGCTTTGTTGCTAATTTCTGCATGGGCATTTGTGATTAATTTTAAAATTGCCAACAATAAGTATAATGAAGGGAGTAACACTGTGCTCCTGTTCTTATGGCATTTTCCAGTAAAGATCCTAGGGTACTTTCCAAAGAGGAATTAATAAATCCTAACAACAGCTGTTGTAAAGTATATCAGTAATGTGCATTTCTGAGCATTTCTCTACTATTGCTTGTTAACATTATATTCAGCACAGAAGACAAAACGTTTCACAGGGGTTTTATGGTTGATGCAGTTGCTTTTTTACTTCATGGTGTTTTGGAAATGGACCTTGTTTTTCTGAAATCTGTACATGTTACTGGTCTGTGCTTGTTTTGCAGTGTAAAAAGCACCGCTTGTCAGTGGGCCATACTAACAGCTATGCTAAATCCGTTGTGAACATGGCAGATTTAGTAAGTATCACACAACTATGTGTTCTTTTACGTGTGAGATGACTCATAAGATTCTCCTGACAATAGATGCAGGAGTTGTCAGTTCATGGTATACCAATAATAATGTATGGAAGATTACAAATTTTCATCTAGAACCACAGTCAGTCACCTAAAAAGCCTTTGTCTAACATAAAGCAATAGAGGGGGTTTTTTTGTGTCTTTAAAAATTTAACTATCCTGCTGGATCAGTCCCTTGAGTCTGAGTTTTAAAGAGCTCCTTAGATATGACAATTTCTAGCACAGGATCCCTGTGTTGACAACTTGAAACCCAAAAAACAGTCTGAAATTCTGATGCATTAAAATTTCTCCAGAAACAGTGCACTTGAGTAAATGAGTTAGAATAGGGACATACAGGTGGACTATGTGGATTGTATTTGTGATGCTAAATCGGATGAGGTGCTAGCTCTTGCACCTTACCCCAGAAAAGTATTAATAGAAAAAGAAAAGTATTACAAGAAGAAGAAAACACTTGGAAGTATTTGGTATGGAGTGTTGGTATGGAGTCAACACCCAGTATTGAAAGGATGGTCCTTTTTTGTGATTCAGCCAGCATGAGTTGAAATACTCCTATAGATATATATATATAACAGTGAAAAATACGGTTTCATATATCATTATGCCACATAAGAGAGCCCTTGTGTGTCATTGGGTGAGCTGGAAGTTACAAAAGACCCATTCATTTCAAATTTTTGAACTATTTGGAATGGAATAATTTTTCAAAAATTCCATCTTTCTTCTATGCACCTCTGCCTGTGTAGGACCTGCAAGGGATCTTTTGACGGCTAAGAGAACTGATTGAAGAATTAGGTCTAAAATGTCGGTTTTACTTTGTTTTCATGTTTGTTTGTTAATTTTAAGGGAGATAAAATTACCTAAGAGAACCTAAAATGTGCTAGAATAAGCTAAAGTTATAGTTACGTAAAAATACAAGCTATTACAAAAAAGGGGTAAACCTCGCCTTTGTTCTATTTGACGTAATATATTTGTTCATTCTGTTAATGTACTAGATATATAAAGAACAACTTAACACCAGGATAGTATTGGTTGCCATGGAAACCTGGGCTACTGATAACAAGTTCACCATATCTGAAAACCCCTTGGTGACTCTACGTGAGTTTATGAAATATAGGAGGGATTTTATCAGAGAGAAAAGTGACGCAGTTCACCTTTTTTCGTACGTAATCTCGTGTGATGTTTTATTACTGGGGTTTTTTCTTTCCTGGGGGGTTGCTTCTCACGAGTGGCTGATGCATCTCCTTTCTGTTGTGTGTGTAATCCACAATAATTCAGAAAATAATGTTTCGGATGGGGAGGTGGGAAAAACTTGACTGTACAAACTGCCTGCCAGTGCAACTAGATGTTTGACTCTCATTTTAATTTTAGCATACTAAGCCTGAGCTGCATGTGCTATAATCTTTTTGTTATTCTGTGCAATCACCTACTCCACAAGCGCAGCTACCTGAAGGGTCATGCATGGTTCCACCTTAGAGATTGGTTTTTTCAGCAGTACAGCACGGATTATTTAAAGGCAGAACATTAGTTTTGAAACCAATGAGTTTTTCTGCTTAAGTGCACTGTAGCCTGCTTTACTTTGTTGAATGACCTGCATGCTGCAGGATTACTGAAGTGTTTCAGATCCTCAGAACAGTTTGTTCTCCCAAGACATTTGACCTATAAGAAGACTAAACTGAGAGGAATGTTATTATCTCTAAATGTCTTAATTTTTTTGGAAATAAGATTGATATAATAAAATATATCTACAAAGATAAAGGAGAGGTTCGTGGCTGAGATTTTTGATCCACATGCCAGATGAATATCTCTGTTGGAAGTCTTTTTTTCTCTGTGCTGACTATTTTAGGAGCCTGTAAGAATAAACTGAGCCTAAACACCTCACTTCACATGACTTCAGTAGGGTTCCAGGATACCCAAGCCCAGTATCCACCCTCAGAATTTTTGCATGTGCCTAATTATTGCCATTGATTTCTGCCTTGAAAAAAGCTAGGGAGGTCTGCAAGTGGTGCTTGCAGATTTTAGTTTCTTTGTCTCAGATCTTCATCTCTTAAATGGGAATCAGATTTTCTCATATCTCCTGAGTATCTTCTCTGGTGCCATTGTCCAGTCTTTGGTGGGGGAAGTCTTGTTCTTGTGAATGTCTGTGGATCGACTAGGACAAAAGAGAGCTCGATTTGGCCTGTGGCTGGGACCCTGGATATCGCTGCAATGCTAATTCCAGTGCAATCCACAGCACCAACACCAATGATGTTTGAGCTATTGCATTCATAGATTGTTTAGAAATAGCAATTTCTGAAATTCTGTCTGGGAGTGAAACACAGATAAGTTGGGAGGTGAGGGTAGCTGGTGTGACAGCACAGTGGTTACAAATGACCTTCCACCTTCAGCACAGTTAGCCTCTTGTGATCCTTCTTGATGTTTTTCTGTTCTCGCTTGAGAGAAATAATTTGCTGGGTGGATCAGTACTCTCAGGTGGAACAGAGTGTATTTTGTCTTCAGTAATTGACAGTCACTCATGTTGATGTGGTCAGCACCAAAGCAGTGATTAGATTTGGGCTCACAGTCCATCTGTTCCTTGGATGAGGTTGGCTGTAGTTTCACGGAGTTTTCACCTACCTTTGCATCTTCTGCTAATGCATCTCCCCTTGAGTTTTGCCACATCAGCACTGCCCCGTTAGACAGGCGTTGTTTCACTAGTCCCATGCATTGGCAGCATGGTGGCCTCTCCTGCACTCTGCCTGGAGCATGTGCCAGCAGAAGGCACTCGCTGCTGTAGGATGTCAAGAAACAAAAGGCTGGGGAGATCCAGGTGCTTTGGCAAAATAGTGTCCTTCTTCTTATATTAGGTAATTGGAAAAGGAGGAGGGAAGATGGTATAACTTTTCTGGAGATAATTTGTCATGTGGGGTTTGTGAGTGGCTATCTGTTTTTCTCATTTGTTTTTGCATAGTTTGCAGCGTAGTGGTGGCATCCAGCATTTGTAAATGCCAGCTTCTCATCTGGAAATCAGAAGGGTAGATACTGGAATAGGCAGGTGCAAAACTCACAGACTGAGCAGGGTAAACTTCCTTTTCTTTTCCTTTTTGCCAAAGGGGGAGTCGATTTCAGAGCAGTCGAAGTGGTGTAGCCCACACTGGTGGAATCTGCTCCTTGCTTAAAGGCGGAGGTGTGAATGAGGTAGGTGGGGGTACTGGTGTGAGCAAAAAGTGGTGGAAATATATCTGCATGGAATTTATCAGTGTGGACATGTTCCTCAAAATATTTTGCTTTTTTTTGCTGATGCAGACTCTCAGTGTAGCTCTATAGAACGGTCACTTCAATGAAGAGTGACGAGTGAATAAAGTCAATATAGATTCAAATACACTTTTCAGCAAATTCTGTAATATTCTGTCATTTGTATTTGCAGCCACAATGCCAAGAAAGAAAGAAGCTTTCTCTTACTTAGTTTGTCTATAAGCTAGTGTTTAGTTTTTGTCTAGCTACCTTGAAGGAAGGATTCTAACACTTTGTATCTGATTTTGCCCTTTTTTTGTCTTGATATGAGAAAAGCTTCACTTGGATCTGAGATAGCTGTGTGTTACTGATTACTTTTCCTGCCTTGTTTGGTTTTTTTCAGTTTGGAAAGCCAGACTTAATGGCAGTTACCCTGGCACAGACCTTGGCCCAAAACATTGGCATTTTCTCAGACAGAAGAAAACTTCTAAGTGGTAAGTTTATTTGCTTCTTCACTCTGTCTCAAGAGAAAAATCTTAAAAGGTGGAGGATCTTATCAATGTCTTTCTGATATATACTTTTTCCTTCTGTTTCTTGCAATGTTGAATTATTTTTATTTCTTGCAGTAAAACAAGAAGGGATGGACATATTAATTTTTCCTCTATTTGAATAAATATATAATATTTTACTTATTATTCCTGGCAGCACTGGTGTCACCATTTCATCCAAAATAGACCATAAAGGTGCCTACCGCTTCCATTCATTTCAGGGAGACTGGTGTCCCACCCACAGACTGAATGGCTGCCATCTCATGACGCAAGGGTAGAAATGTATATTATTAGGCCTGGGGATAATGAGGAGCTCCCTCAGTACTGTTATGCAGAACAGTTTTGACAATAGAACTTTTTATCTGTTTTCCTTGATTGATTTCCTCCTGTAGATTACCCACATCTCCTGTATTTGCTACCCTACTGCTCCCATTTCTCTGCTGTATCTTTAGTATTCAACTTCTTAGTTATCCCTGATTACCAGCAATGCTTTAATCTCCACCACTCTGCCTGCAACAAACACTTCTCCTTCCTGCTTGCATGTTATACGAAGTCCCAGCTTGATATGATTAAAATAAAAATACAATTTAGATAAATTTTATAAATATTTTATACAATCATATATATATCTATAAATATAATTTTATATATATATAGTATATGTATTTAAGATAAAACAATTTAGATAATGAACGGGAGTGCTTATTTATTGGATCATGTGTGCCTATGTGGCCTACATTTAAAAAAGATAAATTACTATATTAAGTAGTAGAATTCTGCTTAGGTGGATTTTGTTTTCAGGCATTGTAAAGACAATATATAATACAGAGATAGATCTGCATTTAAAGGTTTTTTTTGCAGATTATGCAATGCTATTTTAAAAAATACTCAGAAATGTAGGGTGTATGCTCTATCCTACAGACATGTTCAGTATTCATTTTCCAGCCACATCTTTTTGAGCTGATGTAGGGGCAGGGTAAAAGTGAAAACTATAATAGTGGTGATTCCAATTCTTTATGGCTGAGAGGGGCAGGACACTGTTTTCATGGGGAGAGGGGAGAATGTAACTGATGGACAGAGCTTCGTTTCCTTTCTAATTGTACTCTTAAAATGGAAGCAATAAACTGATGTTCATGTGTACAGTACGACAAGTTACAGAATATATATGTGGGAAGCATTTCTACTGAAACTGAAGCAAGACACAGCTTTGAACATGGAGGACTGAGAGCAGAGCAAATGATCCCAGACAGCTGGCAGGGCACAAGGGAGTTGCATGGGGAAGGGAGGGAGAGCTGAGGAAGAAGCTGATAGATCCTGCTGTACCACCTTCTGTTAATTGATCATTTCATGCTTTTTTTGTCTGCATTATTGTTTGGGGTTTTTCAAGTGAAGATTTTCCCAATCATGTTTGAGTAGTCGAAGAAGAGAACTAACAAAGAAGAAAAGTTAAAGTGATTCTTTTTTCCTAACTCTGAAAGTTTGGGAAATGAGTATCATCACACAGGAGAAGATGAGAAAGCTGACTCATGATTTGCAAGTGCTAAAGGCTAGCACTGCAGTTTCCTCTAACTTCACTTAAGAGAAGGAAAAAAAACAGGACATATTTTCAGGATTGCATAGAATCATACAGAGTTTTAAAAAGAAGTTTGGCAGGGTGCGCTGATACACTTAAACTAAGGTGTACAATAAACCAGCAAATTATTATTTTCAACTTGTCTTGAAATATGAAATGGAATTGAGTACATTGTGCTTTTTGTGATAAGAAATGTATTGTTTTGGACTCATAAGACTTAAGATGTAACTTTTTATTCTATCTTTTTTTGTTTTTTGTCAGGTGAGTGTAAGTGTGAGGACATGTGGTCTGGATGCATAATGGGAGATATGGGGTAAGACATTTGACTAGAAGAAAGTCATGTTCTTCATACAGTGACATAAAGGAGAGGTGTGAAAATTTTTCTCTTTTGTAGTTCAGCAGAATATTTTTGATGACTCATTTTTCAGAAAGTAAGGTATAAGCCATATACCATACAGTGACACCTTCAAAGAAATGTGAGAATAAATGAGTTAATGAGAAGGATGTGTGAGGATTTTTGGTGAATGCTGATTTAACTTGCAAAGCACAAGGCTCAACAGTCAAGCCAGGTTATTGCAGAGAAGCAGAAGCACTTGTAGCTTCCTTTCTCATGCAAGTTTGCTATTGATTTGTGGGAACTAACAATGACACACCCTAATTCTTGAAATCCTATAATCAAATTTCTGAGGCATGTTTTATTTTCAGTGTTTTTCTTGAAATCTTTAATCTATCTCTATAATTTTTTTATCCCCCAGTTTGTGTGATATTGATAGAAAAACTGCCCCCATTGGAGGCTGAGTATGTTCATACCCATGTATAGTGTCACTGGAGAGATTTTAACCTAATGACTGGTGAATCAGCAAATTTTTACTGCTGGATGAAATTTGATGCTTTGTAAAGTGTATTCAGACCTTAATGCTTTTTATTACAGGCCTGTCTTTTATCACATATATGAATTACATTGTAGTCTAGTTTTAGATATAGATAGTGCTCAGTTTTTAATTAATTTCAAATGGATCCACAAATTTTCACAATAACTTTGTGGTCAGGAAAATTTTGAACGGAGACATATGTCTCATTTGAATCTCTTTGAAAGTGTTGAATGTGTGCCCTTTTCACCTTGATATACATGAAAACATACCTGGTAGGATTTTTCTGATTTTTAGTATGTTAAAAAGACAGTCTGAGAAGCATTTTTGATTCTTATAAAAGTTAAATTCTTATGTTAGAGTCTTTAAATTGCTTATCTGAAGTTCAAACCTTTCAAATAATTGGGTGCACAAAAAAGCCTTGTATTTACCTAGCTTATTGCTGAATGTTGGTGAAATCCACAACCTCTGTAGTGTTTAGACCTAATTCATGAGCATTACAGATGGAAAAGGCCAATTATGTTTTGGAAGCTATTCCTCCCAGCAATGCTGGACAGCACTTTGGCTAATATTTTTATATCCAGTGGTGAGCTGACAGAGAAAAGCCCTTGAGACTCCAAAATCTCCTTGAAGCATAAGTACTTTCATAACTATAGACCTGAATATAAAGATCACTGCAGTTGCCTTGGGAAAAGTTATTTCCCTGTGGAAAGGATCCATGCAAAGATTCTCTGCATCATGGGGCTCTGTGCCTCAGGGGCACTCTGTACTCAACTGAAATTTACTGAATGGGATGCATAAGAGAGGGAAGCTGAAATGTTAGGCAGTGTTTGTTAAAAGCATGTTCAAAATGGCATAACTCTACTATATAAAAATTCTGTGGGCCAGGAGGACCATTTCCTGTAAGAGAGAAATAAACTGTCTTTGTCTCCTGCAGTTTGTATGGGAGGAAATAAATGTATTTCTGAGATCAGGCCTGTTAGTGGAACAAGTCACACTTGTGAGAACTACACACTGTAATCAGATTTGTGGTGTTTGCCATGTAAAAACTTAGTGAAATGTTCTAGACCTCTCACTTTCCATGAGCTCTGTGTCATGGTTGAAATTTCCTTGTTATTTATTGAAAGGATTTTCAAACTAGATAGATATATAAACAGTCACTCTGATTCTGAGCAGCATATTTTCATTCTTTTTCTAAAGTATAACATTATATTTCTCCTATTTTGAAGAAAGAAAATACAGTGCAAAAACGCACCAGAGAAAGTAATCCTGCTACCTTTTTCTGTTAGGTACTATCTTCCAAGCAAGTTCTCTGAGTGTGATATTGAAGAGTATCATGAATTTTTAAACAATGGAGGTGGAGCCTGCCTTTTCAATAAACCAACCAAAGTAAGCGTTGCATTATTGTTGAACATTATTTCTATTCTATTCCTAATTTAGATGAAACCAAGAAAAATAAAAATTATAATGTCAGAAAAAACACCTATAGTTTTGATAGTTCTGGTTCTTTCTAAGTTCTAACTATTCTGGTAGCATGTGGCTGTAAGTAGATTATTTTAGTTCACAGAAGTTTAGAAATTATGGTTAAATAAATTTGGTTAAATTGGTTTCACGTCCAATAGAGTATCACAACCTTTGATTGGGAACCATCCCTCACGCAATTTGTTCTGAACATTGTAAATACAATACAATTTTCTATTCTATTCTATTCTATTCTATTCTATTCTATTCTATTCTATTCTATTCTATTCTATTCTATTCTTGTATTATACATTACAACTGAATGTATTTGCTGAGATTTCAAGTGCCTTGGTAAACTTTTGCACAGCTTGAATGCTAATTTGCATTGAACCAATGTCTTTTTATACTAATCTCTGGAAGCTGAAATGGGTTTGTTTTTATGTCACATCTGTCCCAAGATGCTTCTTTAGCCTCTGCAGGGGGGGCAGTGCCCTACCACCAGACATTTAAGGGAGATAAATGCAAAGCAAGGCTAAAAAACTCCAGCCAAGATGCAAGGTCTGCAATGGAGCATTTGCAGCAGTGTTTTGGTATATTCCTGCTCCATTTACTGAAGCATGTGTTAAAATGTAAAGCAAGCAGGATAATGGTCTTGACTCTTTGCTATATATAATTAATGTTAACTTGTATTTAATGGCTGTCTTTCAACAAGCAAAGAGGCTAAGGCAAAAAGACAGTCCAATGTGGAAAAAAGCCTTATCTGGTAGGTGAGGTGGTCACAGACGTGAAAGAGAAGAAAGTCAATTCAGGAGTGATGCGTGTTCCTTCTGGTGAACCTGAGAAAAAGTGGATCTTCTGACAACCACAGAACTTCAATAAGTGTTAAAGAAGGGAAGAGAAAATATCAAATCTGAAAAACCTGAGCCTGCTTATCTCTTAAAAGTCTCTTTTCATGAAAGAGTATAAGATTACAAGTGGAGAGAAAGCACTGTCATTCATCAATAAGATGTAAGATTTCTTACTTAAAATGTACCTGAGTTTTAGAAGTTTGCTTTCTTCCATCTCATTAAAGGTGGAGAGAAATACTGGTAGATTTATTTATTTGCTGAGTATGTTGTTTATATAGTGTAATGTGACTTACTTGGTTTTATTTTAGTGATTATGTTCATTTGCACATCTGTTACTTGGAAAAAAACCCAATTACTCTCCTTTCAATTTAGTTTGGCAGCATTTATGATTTTTTTTGATGGCATGCAGAAATGTGAGTTAGATGTGGAAGCCAGGGTGATTTAGTCTCTTTTATGTATTGTAGTTTGGGTTGGTTTAAGAGTTTTGTCAATGGATGTCTGTCTAATTAACAAAGCTGTCAAAGACATCTGTTTCCTGGCGAGGGTGGTGAGACACAAACTTTCTTTTGCTTTTCAAACATTATGAGATAAAGGAAAGCTGATGTGACAAGGTGCAGTGTTTGGCAGTGTTCCACTGTTAGATCAGCTATAATCTCAAAAATTGCATCAATGGCTGCTGGAGCAGATTGAACATATGCTCTTTTCAAATGAATGGATGAATGATATGACTTTGGGGAAAGGTTATCCAATTTGCTTTTAATGTTTGGGTTTTTTTCTTCAATTTCATATTTAGCTGTCCCTATATACTGCAGCAAATTGGCCCAATATATTAAGCCAGAACACTCTGTTACTGCCATCTCTTTGTTGTGCAGCACACCAAGAGATACTGAAGAAGTTATCTGGAAAAATACATAGGAAACACAGTTTTAACAACTCTTTAATAATTCTAAAAGCTTGCATACATTTTATGTTAAATTCCACATGTGCATTGCATGCTGCAGTCAAATTTCCATTTCAATAGGGGGATCTAATAATAGCACATCAGCCTGTGCCAGGCTGTGGTTTGTGGCACGGTGAAGTATGTGGGGGGATGCTCCATCCTGTGGGCTCCTGACAGAAAGGCAGCAGACAGAGAGAAATCCTCTACACCATGAACCATGTACTTGTGCAGATGGCTCATGAGCAGAGTGGTTTTTGGAATGGTCCTAGTTTAATTGAAGAACTCGGAGGACAATCTGCAAAATTTTAGTCTGGTGACACACTTAAATGCCTTCACATCTATGTGATGAAAGCTACTACTGCATTTTCTTATGTCCAAAGGAAAAAAAATTCTTTTAGAAAAGCTACCTTTAAAAGTTTTAGGAAGACAGAAGAAATTAAACTGGAAAGAACAGAATGTAAGTGTCCCTTAGAAGAGGTTGTAGCATATGAATATACAGATTTTGATATTTTAAGTTACAGTCCAGTGGGAAGGCTGAAAGGGAGGAAGTCTCATCAGCAATACTTCCTGTGCACATCTGTCTGTGTTACATACTTATAGAAAACTGCTGAAAGTTCCCAACTGTGGTAGAGGAAGAGGGAAAGAAAAATCCAACTGCAACAAAATCTGACAAAGAAATCCAGCCTCTTGCCTTCCCAAGCATTTCTGAGTCACATAAAAGGACAACTTTTCATGTCAACTCCTTCTGAACTTACAGTGCAGGCTTTAACCTTTCAGCCCTCGTCACTTGAACTCCAGAACAACAGCAATTGCAACCACTGTGAAGATAATGAAATTGTCATATCTTTTAAATTTTTTTCTTTTATTGTGACACCTTTTGTTTTTCATTGTAACTTCTGCTCAGACTGAATTTACTGTAAAGCTGACACCTATGCACAGAAGATACCATGTGACTCAGCAGTGCTGCTGAATTAATTTGCAGCAGTGTTCGTTCTCTGTACGCTTCAGTTGTGTTGTTCCAGTCTGTGTCTCCCTGAGTCGTGGGTACAGTGTTTCAGATAATGCATTTGGAGTGCTAGCTTAAGAACCATGTTGCACAGAGTAAATATGGTAATGATTCCCTTAGGAGAGACATGTCCTTTGATTTCTGAATTTCCATGCAGCTTCTGGATCCTCCAGAATGTGGCAATGGCTTTGTGGAAGATGGAGAAGAATGTGACTGTGGGACAATAGCGGTAAGTGCAATGTACTTAAAATAAGCAGCTAGATTTGTCCAAGAGTTGGTGTAGCCATTGCTGCTATTCACAATAAGTGGAGGAAGACAAGCAGTGTGAAGGTCATGTGCCAAAGGATTCATAGTAATAGCTGCCTGTGCAGAATCAGACCTTCAAAGACATTAGAGAAAGCATTTTTCTAGATGGAAACACTTGTCAGTGTTAAAAGGTTAATATTTAATGATTGCAGTATGAAGTTAGAAAAATAATTTTCTATCTTGCACAGGAAGCAGCAGTTTCATACCCCACAAATACATGCCTTTTTCTGCCTCCAGATGCCTAAAAACATGAATAAAAATCCATTCAGGTAGCATGCTAAGATGAGAAGTAATAAGAGCTTGGGGTTCACGTGCTTTCTCCATGTATTTTCTTCTCTGTGTGTGCATGTTCCTCAGGAGTGTGCCAGCGAAGGAGGAGAGTGCTGCAATACCTGCACCCTGACCGCGGGCTCCCAGTGCAGCAACGGGCTCTGCTGTCGCAAGTGCCGGGTAAGGGCAGTGACCTTCACTGCAGCACCCTGGTGGCAATGCATCCAGGTGGCTGCAGGCACCACAGAACCTGTGTTTTCCCTCGAAGACCTTGTGATTACTCTTCTGAAAGCTTACCTCTGAAAACTGGCTGAAATTTCATTTTGCTGGGGCTATGCTCTGACATTTAGGCTTGGCTTTTTGGGACAGGGACTGCCATCAAATGCAGAAGTAAATTAAATCCTTCCAGTTTCAGACAAGTTTGAATCAGGTTGAAGTTCTATGAGATCTCATTAGACATCCTTGTTTAAATATTAGATGAATTAACCATACAGATTTCATTAGATGTCCTTGTTTTTTCACTATGAGAGTATAGCGAGGCACTGGAACAGGTTGCCTAGAGAAGCTGTGGATGCCCCATCCCTGCAAGTGATCAAGGCCAGGCTGGGTGGTGCTTTGAGCCACTTGGTCCAGTGGAAGGTGTCCCTGCCCATGGCAGGGGGGTGGAGCTAGATGATCTTTAAGGTCCCTCCCCACCCTAACCATTCTGTCATTCTGTCGTGCTGCGAACAAGTGTATCCTTATCCATGTGCTACTCCCAAAGCCATACGTGTTGCTCTGGATTTGCCCCATGAGACTGAATGGGAACATCATCCACAGAGTGTCTGGGAGAAGGATATAGTAATAAACCCAAAAGCTCAGCCAGCAGAATTACTGAGAAGGGTTCATCTAAAAGACACCTGACTTCAGTTTCAGTTTGGTGTGCCTGTCTCTCCATATGTTTGGACTGAATGAAATCCCATTGAGTAAGGGAATCAAGCCCTATGTAAACTGTAAGGTATTCTTTTTGATACATCAGTAAATAGTAAAAGGAATTTTAACCGGATCGTGGCTGTAAGGGAGCCCTGCTACATATGACTTCAAATAGTTGTTTGTGCTCATTTATTAATTAAGATAATTAGTATTAATGTAATTAAAACTGGTGATGTACTATGTGTGATATTTTTATCTTTGTCTGTGCACATTTGAGGGTTTCATTTCCTTAGGAGGATCATTAATAATAACTGTGGACATTCTTGACTTTGTGCTCATCCTAATGTTAAAAAAAGAAGAAGCACAGATTATGCTGGAACAGATCATATTTCCCTAGGCACATTCCTTTTTTTAATGTAATATTAAAAAAAAAGCAGATTGCCAGTGTGGGTGAATTTTGTTCAAGGATCCGAGTCACATAGGCACCATATTAAAGACTATCAGAACAAAACGAAGCTTTTGTATACCTATCTTATTTTTTTACAAATGAGAGAAGGGTTTATCTACTTACAGAGTCACAAGGGTAACTGAATGAACAGAAAAGTAGAATTTTACAGAACATATATCCCTAGGAGGTATTAATCAGGACAACTCCAAAGACTGTATTATAACAGTTCCCAAACTTGGGGTTACCTTCCCCTGTAATATCCTGCCTGAAAGCAGGAGTGAAGGAGGGATTGCAAGCAACACATGGTGATTATACATCTCAGCATAATGTAATGTCTCTGAAAATGGTTGTGTCTGTCTGCATTTTTACAGAGGCTGGTAGAAAAAAGAAGCTGAAAGCTGAGCAAGTACCATAGTCTAGCTCTTCCAGTGATGGAAGCTAGCTCTTCTAGCTCCACCAGCTGTGGAGTTAGCTGTTGTCCCCCCAAAAATATATGTGCATGCTGACCCCAAAAAAAAAAAAAAAAAAAAAAAAAAAAAATCACAGGGCTGAAAAATGAACCAGGTATCCCAGTCTTAAGAAAACTTTGAGGAAAAAAGATGGAGTTTGTAGTATGTCCATGACCAGAAACACTAGCAATTGCCTCAAATGAAATGTTTTTCTGCTTTTCTAGGTCTTGAGGCACATAATTCTTTAGCCAAAATATCTATATTAGGTCACTGGTACATTTTTCATTGTTAAATATCCAGTTCTTTAGAAAATGGTGTCAAACTGTGCGGAATTCAGTACATTTATTAATAGTTCCTGTTCTGCAACAACAATGGGGGATTAAAATAACCAAAGTGTTTATACATAGAGCTCTGCAGTGTTCTTCATCCCTAGAGAGAAGATTGGGGTCACTGCTTCTATTTTATAAAGAAGAGTAAAACAATCATAAAAAGGCACAGTGACCTGGTAGGATAATGCTGCAAGCCACTGCAGTATTGGTTTGATAACCCCCAGGGGTCCTGTGTCCTGGGAGAGACTTCTCCTGCTCAGCCTTGGGAGGGGGTGCCTCAGAGAGTGCTACCACTTGCACCAGTAAATGGCTCCAGTGGTGCAGCATATACACCAGGGAAAGCCTTCCCACTTCAGTCAGCACATGAATATTCCCCATTTTTTATTTTAGATAAAACTAGAAGGAAGCATTGTATTTAAGGCAAGATGTGGAGGAACCAAGACACTAATTTTCTGTGCTTTTTTTTCCAGTTTGAACCTAAAGGAGTTTTGTGTCGAGAAGCAGTGAATGATTGTGATATTGCAGAGAACTGCACAGGAAATTCCAGCCAGGTGATTTTTGTGTATTCTATCATGAGGCAAAAAACCCCCACCTGTACTCTTGAAATTGCTATGAATGTTACTGTTTTGTATAGTATGGTGTATAAAAATCGTGTAAAATCTGTTGATGCTGAAAAAACCAAAATAATTTTTCATATGACTTTTGGTGTATACTTTGCTTTCATGCTTGTCTGTTCTATAATCTATTACTTATTTTCTCTTTCTGTAGTGTTCTCCTAATATCCATAAAATGGATGGGTATTCATGTGATAACAGACAGGTAATTAGGACTTCACTTTGTTTTACATTCTTTCTGCTGTTATAGATTGTTTCTACTGATTTTGTTTTAAGATCTTTGGAAGTCACCTGGGACAGTTCTGCTAACATTCATGAGTTTTGGGTGCTAGTCATGTTTTGAGTGAGAAGAAAATAGGAACACATATTAGTTGCCTCAATATGAAGTGTGTGACAAATCTTTATATTAAAGAAATACATATTTTGGAAAATCATGTAATTTGAAGTATTTTCTGTATTCTTTTCTTTCTTTCTAGGGTATTTGCTTTGGAGGAAGATGTAAAACCAGGGACCGGCAATGTAAATATATCTGGGGTGAAAGTGAGTGAATGTTACTGGTTTCTAAGTTGGCTGTAATACATGTGGCTTGAAAGACTATCTTAGCTAAGAAAAATTATGGATGAGACATATTGAGAACCACTGAAAACATCTAGAACTGTATGTCTCCCCCCTCTTCCCCCATCATTTTGTCTTTCCATCCTCTTTTACAGCTCACCCTCTAGTGTTGGTTAACCTACTGGTGTTTGTTCTGTAGTCCTAAACCACCTAGGGAGCTTATACTCATTAGTTCATTAGTTTGTTTCAGTGGCTTCTGGACATTTTTGACCAATAAACCCTTATCAATCTGAACAAAATTTTAAAACAGTCTTGTGGTGCCCTCATAAAACTTTTAACTGACAAGAACACTGTGCAGAGTTTCGTGGGCCACCTCCAGATCATGGTGTTTCAGTTCTCAAATCGGGAAGCTCTGCTTGCTTTGATTGTGTATCCCCATTTTCCATGACATGGCTTTTCAAAATCATCATCATCATCTTAGAAGAGATTTGTTTCTGTTTTTAGAAGTGACGGCTGCTGACAGGTACTGCTATGAGAAGCTGAATATTGAAGGGACTGAGAAAGGAAACTGTGGAAGAGACAAGGACTCTTGGATACAGTGCAATAAACAGTAAGCTGATCCATTTAGAAAGCTACTACTATGAGGTTTCTTCCCCTGATCCAGTTCTTTAGCTGGCATGAAGAGGCTCAAAAAGCCTCTCTACAGATCAGTCTTCTGGCCATCCTCTGCAGACCTTTGTGCAAGAAATCCTGGAGGGAGCAGGGTGCCGAGATAAGCTCTGACAAGAGACCTTGGGAGAGCTTGGACCAAAAGTGGTCCTAGCACTCTTGGTGAGGCTTAGCTGTGCAGAAGAGAGCAGGCTGTGGATTCACATCTTGGTGTGGTGTTCACTTTTTATGCTGTGCCATTGCATTGCTAAGTTGTGTTTACTTTTCATGGTATTGTAACTTTCCAAGTATATTCCTGCAAGTTGCTGCTTAAACCATTTTTTCGCATTCTGTATATATGCAGTTGATTATTTCTGCATATTTCTGAATCTTTCACCAGTCCTTATCAAACTGTTTTTTCAGATTTCTCCATTCTGTCAATGGCATTTGATTTCTAGTTCTGCCTGCAGGTGAACTAATGTCCTTCCCCACCTTTTAATGCAGATTTGGTAGCCTTACTTCTGTTTCATTACAAATTCATAAGTAAAAAATATTGAATAATATGGGAGATGTCACACCTCACTATTCTGTCAGTGCAGAAGTCTCCACACTCCACACAAAGTCCCTTCAGCAGTTGAATTAAACTTGGTGTCTATAGTTCCCTTGCATATGTGTCCTATGAGAGTGTAATTAAAACCAGTATGTATTGTTGCTCCTCTATGGACCAGTTACTGTATCTTAATAGATCATTAAATCAATTTGATGTGGTTTGTTCCTGACAGCTCCCTGCTTGTTATTACTCAGGGCGTTTTTGATAATGCATTATAAAAACAGAGCTTTCCCAATCTGTTCCAAGGAGAAAAATTTCCTTGAGTAACAGTATTATTTATGGGAGTTATTGTCAGTGGGAGAAAAGCAAGGGATAACAAATAGGTTACCAAGCAAGTGAAGAAAACCTCATATTTTTGATTGTCCATTTTAATTGAATTCTATTTTTATGAGTATCTGTTTATTCTTTCAATGCAGGGATGTACTTTGTGGGTACCTTCTGTGCTCCAATATATCCAGTGTTCCCAGACTTGGAGAACTTGATGGTGAAATCACGACATCAATCTTGCACTATGGAAGAGTCTACAACTGCAGGTAATTGCAAATCCTGAAA
Source organism: Acanthiza pusilla (assembly GCA_036630365.1). Classification (NCBI taxonomy): domain Eukaryota; kingdom Metazoa; phylum Chordata; class Aves; order Passeriformes; family Acanthizidae; genus Acanthiza; species Acanthiza pusilla. The sequence goes on along the minus strand of JAXCHO010000073.1, from coordinate 32,509,046 downwards.
ACAGAACAATCAATATTCGTCTTGCATAGAAAAGCAGCTTTCTCATTCCTAAGTGGAGAAAAGCTCTTTCCATTAATTTTTTTTTCCTATTAAGACATAACCATTATTGCAGTTCAACCTTTGTTAAGCCTCAGAGAATTAACTGCCTGTGGGGAGGACAACTGTTTTGCAGTCCCCTCTGTGCAATAGTTAATTTTGCCTATGGAGATGCAATGCTTTTCTCGGGACCTCTGATTTTACGTTCTTTAATATTTGCAAAGCACTTCATGTACCCAAAATACTTAGACATACGCCTGCGCTGCCGAAGTTAACTGGCAGCCTAATTTGTTGCTGTATTTTAGCTGAATTCTAATTATAGATGTGATATGTTTTGATAAATTCACACAACCATAAGATGAAATGAAGTCCTAAGCAAGTAAACTTAGAGTTTTATCTAACTCTAACTGTTTCGCAGGAAAAGTGGTGTTCGTTTTCACCATTACATTTGTTTGATGCAGATACACTGTTTTGGTTTGTTTCACGCTAGGCCCAGTGAGGTCACTAAGCCAATACTTAGTCTTACCTGGTGCTGGGCCCTGTGTAACACAAATAAAGGCAGCAGCCCAGAGTTTCTCCAGCAGTCCCTTCTAATCGCAGCACAAATCTCCAAGGTCCTCTTGGTTGTCTTGCAGCGGTGGCCACGTGAAGCTTGATGAGGACACGGACCTGGGCTACGTGGAGAACGGGACGCCGTGCGGGCCCGACATGGTGTGCCTCGACCACCGCTGCCTCCCCGCCGAGGCCTTCAACTTCAGCACCTGCCCAGGCACCAGCGACAGCCAGATCTGCTCAGGACACGGGGTAAGTTCTTGCACTCCTTAATGCTTTTTGCCGCTTTTGCTGAGTGCCTGGCCTTGAGTAGTGTACTAGCTAGTCCTCTCAGGAAGCCAGCTGTGTGACCCTAGAAGTCCTAATACTGGAGAAGTTTTTGAAAAAGAAGAGGGAAGGAGGCACATAAGTAAAATGTAATGTATTCCAGTCAAGGCATCTTAAACAATGAGTCATAGTTAATATGTATTAGTTTTACAGAAATTTTATCAATCAATGTTTTTGCTATCACTTTTACTAACTTGATTGATGCTTCCTCAGGCAATGTGCTGGAGAATAAATACAAAGGTTTTATGAACTGAGAAACTTGGGCCTCTGTTCTTCCAGAGACCTGTTCCTTTTAATTCCCTCTTCATTGCATAAACAGCCAAGAAGATTCATAAAGGTTTTGATGATGTTGGATTTTGTTGGCTGAGAGTTCCTTTCCTCTGGAAAAGAGGGCAGTGAGCTGGCTCTTGGCTGGTGGCAGTTCCTCTGCTCCATGTGCACTCTGTGGCTTTGCTGTGGCCCTGGCGAGTCCCCTTGTCCCTCACACAGTTTGACATGGTGTCCAGGGCCCTGTGACTGAGCTGAGATCAGAGTTGTTCTCTCATAATGTCTTTTGTCTTGTGCACTGCATTAAAACTTCCTTTTCTGTCTGAAATCATGCACTTCAGCATATTTTGAAAAAATAAAGTTATTAAGGTCAGTCTCCCAAAGCAATTAGAAATGGCTCTATTAAATGCAGATTACATTAAAATATGTACTGAATAAATATTACAACTATTTATATAAAACTATAATAGCACATTTAATTAATTTACATCTAATATATAAATTAAAAATTGCTATGTATTAAAAATTATTTTGCAAAATTTTGCAAGCAGTCAAAATCAGGGCTTTATCGCTGTACCTATACGTTAGGTATTAATTATGGGAATGGATGAATAATCTGATTTTTTTCTGAGCTACGCTTTTGACTGCAGGTTTGTAGCAATGAAATAAAGTGTGTCTGTGACCGATTCTGGGGAGGAGATGACTGCAGTTCTCACATCAAAGACGATCTATTTTTTGATAAAGATGCCATGAATAAAGGTATGTTGTTATAATTTTTACCAACAATGGAAAAAGCTTGGATTTGAGGAAAGTTCATTAAGCAAATCTAGGTCTCCTACTCTTTCAGTTAGCACACAACATGCTGCAGCTTCAGGAGCCTCATTCCCCTCTCTTCCTCCCAGAGCAGAAGCACTTAGTGTCTGTAAACAAGGCCTCAGACAGTGCACCTTTGGGAGCTGTATCTACCCTGCCTGTCCCAACAATCTGAGTGGTCTTATTAGACACACTGATAGATTAGGAGAAGCAAATAGTTACATTCCATATCTAGATGGAAAGGTAATGCTAATCACATGACTGTTATTAATTTGTAATGTGAATTTTTTATTACATGGCCAGTATGCAGCATGTTGGCATACAAATTCTTGACTTCTACATTTTTTGAGTGAAAGCTTTTATTCAGCTTTAGTCTTGTGTACAAAGGAAAGATACATTGTGGAAAAATGAGCTTGTAAATGTTTGTCATTAGAAATCCTTCTGGGGGGACATATTCCAGAATGTCTTGTTTGATTAATTTATTCAGCTACAGAAGGGATTTGAGTAAAACCAAACAAGTAGTCACTTTTAGTCCAGGGTAAGCATATATTTGCTAGGGCAGGTTGTAAGGATGTAATCTACAGCAGTTTAATATTGATAATATTGTGCTGACATACCTGGCACAGGTTTCCTATGTAACAAATGTTCAGTTGAGGGAAGCAGACACAGAGGTCAAAGCTTGATTTATAAGTTATCTTCAAATGTCCATGCTAATCAGCCTAGTGAAAGTTGTTTAAGCTGGTTTTTGAAAGATGATACATTTACTGGTTTTGTGTCTTTTTCTCCTAAAACCATGCATATTTTTTCTCTTTCTTATGTTTCCAGGTGTGGTTAGCACAAATATAATAATAGGGGCTATTGCTGGCACCATTTTAGTGTTGGCTCTTGTTTTAGGAATAACTGGTTGGGGTTACAAGTAAGTAAATTTTGTTCTTCTAATTACAGTTTAAAAATACATGTATTTCATCTGATGGCTGATTGTGTTATGAAAAGAACAATTCAAAAAAATCTAAAAATCCAAATGCAACAATATTTATACTGTAACATTTTTATAATATTAACATTTTTCAAGAAATTCTTACATTTGTATGTGGTTTTAGAGAGCTTGATCCAAATTTGAAGTTTATTTCTCATTTAGTAATGTCTTTTCTTTTTTTTTAGATGATCAGATTATGATTTTACTGTATGTGACAAAGGAAATACAACAATATGATCTGATTAAATTATAAATGTTTCCTCATGATGAGGTAAATATAGCAAGATTAGCCTTCAGTCAGTCAGCAAAGCATTTAGCCATAGGCTTCCTTAAATATATGATTACATTTAGTCAGCTTAACCTGAAATTAATTCAGGCACATTTTTTGGTAGGAAAGATTTTCAATTTGCAAGTAAGGCTCAAATTGTCTCCTGGTTTAGAGCTGTCAGTGCTCACTGAGAGGCAAAATGGATTATATTAGCCTGCTGGTCTTTTTCAGTTTTACTTCTTTGGTGGATTTCTTATAAAAAACAGAGGCATTTATGTTTTTTGCTTGTAGTAAAAAAAGATTCAAGGTAGTGGCTTTATCACCTATATTTGGGTGAGACTGTCTCTTGGAGTTGTTTGTCCCCAGGTCCTTGGTGTGCTTGGAGGGCAGGGCAGGGCAGGCTCAGCTGCAGGCAGTGCTGGGGCCGGGGCACAGCTCCAGCAGTTTGGCACAGCCCGTGCTGGTTTGCCAGACTGAGGTAGGCTGAGGGCAGCTCAGAAATATGTAAGGAAAGAAGCATTTGGAAAAAAACATGAAGATTAAGGTAGTAGAAAGGTAGGTTATGGTGTCTTACTATATCACCCACAGCTTCTGGCAGTATCTAAAAATCTGGACTTTTATTTAGAGTAAAACTCTAAAAGTTAAGGGCTCATTTTGAGATCATCTCTAGCCAGTGGGATTAGTTTTTAGAGGTTCAAGACAAGTGCACCTTTCACTAGCAGCTTCACAGTGAACAGGCTTAAACCCATCATGAAATGCATCTTACACTTAGCACTGACTTTAGCCATCAACACAAATGTATTTTTCTTGTTTAATCTGATTTAGTATATTTGTAAGTATGCTTATTTCAGAAGTGATTTTGTAGAAGTATTTTGAGCAAAAATTTCATTCTCTATACAGTGCTTTTCTTTTTACATTTTTTTGGTCTTACTGACTGTGTATATCTGCATACTAAAAACTCATTCTTCTTCCTTTCTCTTCTGTTTATATGGAAAGAAACTACAGAAGACAGAGGTATGTGATAAAAGTAATGGAATGTATCTTAGAAGTCTTTAAAACAGCTTTTCTTCTCTCTTGGTCATTTACATGCTACAAAGAAAATATTGTGATGGATTATCATATTTTAAATAATATATGAAATCACTATTCTATAAATGCATTGCTTGAAATCCTGATTTCACTGGACTCAGTAGCAAAAATAATGTTTTTATACTTCTGCAATAGAGTATTTTATTTAGGAAAACAGGAGAATATTTCCAATAAGGGAGACTGAAAATCGGCTATTAGAGATGAAAGTGTTCTTGGGAGGCTAAGAACTGAATAATTAATATTAACATGATGTTCAGGAGCCTTTTGAGACAAATTAATTCCTGGAGCTTCTTTGCAGTTAAAAATACAATGCAGTTAAATTGCTGTGTGGACGATGAGCCCATTTTTTCCCATCACCTTGTTCGATTGATTCATACCCAAAGCACAGTACTGGCTTCAGCACACGGCTGAGATTTCACCATTTCAAGCTTGTGGCTAAAAATAAACCATTTTTCTAGTGACTTGTGTTTGGCTCCTGGAAGACCACCTCCCTTTGATCAGGCATCTGCCTGGCAGGTGGGTCTTGTGGGAAGGAGTTGGCTCCTTCTTCTCCCAGTCCCCCACAGATAAGAGGATTTCTCAAATTCCCCTGTTTTCTGCCTGTATCTTTGCCTTCTGGTCCAAGCTGCTGCTTTGTTTGTTGCTGCTACCCGTTGTGCTTGTTCTCCATTTCTCCTTGTGTAGCGCTTTCTCTGCCAGGCTCAAAATACTTGTAAAAAGCAGAAAAGCACTGCCAAGTGCTGGTTGTATTCTACAAGGTCAGACAGGCCACAGGTACAGTAACAGGAAAAAGGCAATCCTATTGAAGTCAAGCCTCATGCAGAGATTGGTGGGTAGGGAATGCCACCCAGCACAAGGAAGGCAGAATTTAAGGGTTTGGTGCTTCTTAGTGGAAAGTGATGTGTCTATAAATGTATGTTAGTACATGGCCATCAAGTCATTCTACTGTGAAGGTTTCGGTATTGGCTGAGGACAGGGCAGACAAAATCTTGAAACAGAGACTGCCCCATGTATGTTTGCATTGGAATGTCAGAGAATTTAACTTCTTCAGATATCCTCATCTCCAGAAATTTATGTCTGGCCAGCGAACTGTGAGTGTGTAGCTGGTCTGCATCTGTGCCTGCGAGCACAGGCAGAGTGGAAACCAGTACAAGCTGAGGCTTCTGAAGGTAATGGAGGACTCCATCATTTCAAAGATGATGGAGATATTTAGTAACTAAATCTCCGTGCAGAAAATGAACTTCTGTAGGCTGCCTTCTAAATAGAAAAATGTTGGATAAGTACAAGGAGTACTCCATAAATGGAAAAACAGACATCCACCAGATTGTCCAGACTGCCCCTTATTTAAAAAAAAAAAAAAATTGTTTATGATTACTCCTTAAATAACAATGAAAACAAGCCATGTTTTTGAGCATGACATAGGGATGATAGTTGGTACTAATAAGCAACTAAAACAAGTAAACTGAAAGTGGTAAGGAGAGCCAATTAGCAAGGATTCTGCCAGCTGGGATAGTGTGGCTTCAAAGGGCACAGCTACATGGTAGAAGTTATTTCTGATGGAGTAGCAAGAGAGCAGTTTGCTAGAGGAACCCTGGGAAGCAGAGCTGCCCACACTGAGGCAGCTCTGAACACACCCATGTACCAGCTGAGGAGTGGGACAAGAACTCGGGAGGTGTTGGAAGATGGAGTGTGGAAGTGCTGCATTGCACTAATGATTTATGTGCCATATAGTTATATACTTTAAATACTTCAGAAGCCTTAGAAATTCAGATATGGAATGAAGACGTCCCAGTTCAGGTCTGTAGTCGGACACAATCTGAATGTGAATCGACCTGATAAATGTGCATTGTAATAGGGCAGACTGAAGCAAAAACGCCTTGGAGAGGGCAAGGTTGAATAAATACTGATGCTGATATTACAAAATAGTCAATTGTCAAAGTAACTACTTGTACTTGGGAGGATTTTTAAACCTGGTGGAACTATAACTGGAATGTTTGCATGGCAGGTTTTTTCTGCTGGCAATGAATTCACCGTCTGCAAAACCTTTGCATAACTTGATTAGAAATTTCTAATGCACAGAGTTTTATGCGCCATAACTGAGCTTCTAGTTCTGGAAAAGGACAAACTATGATGTGTGTCTTAGCAGATTGAGTCTACTGCTGTGGTAATCAGGAGTAGCTGAGAATCTCTGACACTGGCATTAGTTCCCTTGCAAAAGAAATCAGTTAAAAAAACTGGAGGTTTTTATCCTCCTGAGGTTTAAACAACTCAACAGGTTGCTATTCTTAAATTCAATAATGATCACAGAAGTTAAATGGAAAGCATCTACCTCAGAAGGAAAAAAGCTTTCACTTTTCCTGAACTCCTCTTTGATGTAGGCACGTATTCAGCTGAGGCTCAGTACTGGTGCTGCATCTGAGGGTGATTTTTGTAACCAGCATGATGAGCCATTTGAAATATCTGAACTGGTTATCCAGTGTCTCAAGAATCACAAACTGTTCACTTTGAAAGTTATGATCAAAGTTTACCAGTGAAATGTTCTGTGTTTTCCCTTTCCAAAACCACATAATCCACTTTTCTGCACATAACAGAAGCGTGTGGGAGTTTTCTCTCAGATGGTTGAATTATTTATTAATAGCCTTACTGTGTGTGGTTAACAGGTTTTCTCAAGGATTGCTATCCTTACCTCTTTCTTTTAAACTAATGTTCGTGCATGTTTGTGTGCGTGCTAGTTCCTGTCATGTTTTCTGACTCTACAATGTTTATTATACTTTAGACAAATACCCCAGGGAGATTATGTAAAAAAGCCGGGAGAGGCCGACTCTTTTTATAGCGACATGCCTCCTGGAGTCAGCACAAACTCTGCATCTAGTTCTAAGAAGAGGTCTGCTTTTCTGTCGCATTTTCAGATTTCTACCTGTTCCATCACCCATTATTCCATTAGTCAGAACATTTCATTGTTTTGCAGCAGGTTTGACTCTTTCTTCTTTCTTTGTGGAATGTTTGAAATAGCATCCTTTTTGCTTTGATTACTGATTTTTCTCCTATGTCCTGAGCTGCTAATTGTTATAATTTGGCCAAAATAAAAAGTTTTGCATTGTAAACCAAATTTGTTTAATCAAATTTTCATAATCTGCCTTGAAATTTGATAAGGGTCTTGAGAATTGATTTCAAGTAGACTGTAATAATAATTGCTGGCTGAAAAAAAATTAAATAAAACCCCAACAACTTTTTAAAACATGGACATGTAATCAAAGAAAAGGAACATTGTCTTGCTTCAATAACAGTTACAATCATAAAATGTTTAATATAAATGTTATTTTATATCTTTATTTGTCAGTGTCATTAATTCAGTGTGTTGACTTGGACTTCTGCTGTCTCATATTAAAGATGATAGTGATTGCATTTTATGCCACTTACTACACTAGTATACTAAATGGTCACCAAGTGTTATCACAGAAAATAATTCTACAAAGACTTTCTGTAGTTTTCTGCTTGCTGTCATTAGATTAGAGAGAATTAGATTTTACCCTTGATCAGATTTCACTAATTCCATTATTGTTCCAGTCACCTGAAAAATCCAACCTTTTAAAAGGGAAGATTCACTAAAAAGCATTGAGAGCCATTTGTAATTGCCAAGATCATGACGCTCACTGTTCCTCTGCAGTTAGAGATCCTTTATATGAAAATCTCCAGCTAACACTGTAAAACAATTTATGAGAAGCACTATGTCCTAGGAGGGATTGACAGCTGTGAACTGCTTCATAGGAAAACTGCCATTCTCAGTTCTTGTCTCACTAAGCAGCCTACAGCTGTGCCAGTTGATGAAGCCATTTTCTTTGCTGTTATTTCAATGAAAGTAAAGAGAAATGTATAGAAGGGACATATATGCAGTGACATTTGCTACTTTGGTATAGCAGCTTGATCTTATGTGCAACTTCATTCAGTTTGTTCTAGTGAATATGCTATTACAAAAACTCCAGCAGTGATTACTTAATGAATTCCAATTTTTAAATCCAGCTTTTTAGATGTGCTGGTTGTTTTTTTCAGGAAGCAAGCATTGATCTTAAATGATGCATTGTTTGTGTCGGAGAATCTTTTTTAATTTGGAAAACATTTTGAAAAAAGTCTTGGGAAAGCAAGTTCTCATAGCTTTGTGTATCAGGTTTAAATACCAGTTTAAAAAAGTTATTTTTAAATGACTGTAATTTAATGTGTTTCTTCATTCAGTATCTGTGTTTCTTTTCATACTTCATTTATTTCATATGTCTCTCTTTATTATTTGTTCTGAAAAGCTAATGGTTTCTAAGGTCTGTCTGTACTAGAGAGTTTTGTTGTTCCCCACCACCAGTTCAGGTATGTTGTGCCACTGTCAAGTCTGGAAAAGTAAGTCTGACAAATATTCCATTAACGTTGTGATACAGCTGACATAGTCCTTCCATTTTAATTCTCAGAGTGCTATTTCCTACCTTCCAAGCTGGTTTTGATTTGCTCTGTGTGCCGGTACAGATTGCATCTCTTGGGAGATGTTAGAGTGACTGGCCCGCAGCTGCCTGGGCTTCTCCATGGGGGAGAGCACTATGAAATATTAGTTGGTTTTCAGAGGATGTTCAAGGATTAAGATGTAACTATGATAACTCTTGCTATTGTGAAATAGCGAACACCAAAACCAGTATATAGCAAGACATTCCTGAACCTGAAAGAGACCTGGAGGAGGAGGAAATGTTTAAAAATCTGTCAGTGGATCTATTGTTTCGCAGGCATTTCATGATGTGATTAAGTTTGAATTAATGAAACCCTGGGCTTAATTCAGTGTGGTTGTGATTAGCCTGATCTTCTGGAAACTGAAAAGCATCTCTCAGATGCCTGCCCCCCAAGGAAAGCAGAGACTGAAAAATGCGAGTATCCGGTCATAAAAACTACAAAAATAGCTCCTTTAAGCAAGACTTTTTTGTAATAAGTAAGCCATCTATTATGAAATTTTCAACTTCCTCTTCTCTTTTGGAGATAGTTGTAGGTCTTATGGCAAACAGCTGAGCAGCAGCTCTAGTTAGACAAGAGGCAGCCTGTTGCAAAACCCCACATGTTGGACATCACCACATACATCTCTGGCTCTTAGAGGGAATGCAAGAGGAAAGAAAACCTTCAGTTTGTACCAAGCACCTAGATGAAAAGACTGTTTTTGGCTTTGAGTCCAGCATTAGAAGTATATACTGCAGCAATTGGCTGATGAAATATAAAAGCTCAAAATTAGCAAAAATGAGGCAGAGTTACCTCTCCCCTGGCACTACTAGTTCTGGGTGGGAGGATGCTTGTCACAAACTCCTGAGCCCCTGAGACTGGCAGCAGTGGGGTGAGAGAAGCTGTCCAGGCTTTCCTGCAGCAGCACAGGGAGGGAACAGGCAGCCTGCCGGTGGGATGTGCTTGACTGTGAGATGAAAAAACCTTGAAATGAGCACAGTTGTAAGAGCATCTTCCATCTAGGAACTGAGACAGTGCTGCAAATCCGAAGGAAATCTGGTGTGCGCCGGTGTTTGTGCATTCCACAGCAGACAAGTGAGAAAGCAGTGCTGATGCCTGGCTCTTGAATGTGGGCACATGGAACCGCTGCAGGGTTTAATGAGAACTCCTGGGTGCTCTGCTAGTGCAGACAGACCTTAGGCTGTGTTTTGTCACTGGCCTCGGGAATGTGAACAAACCGCTGAGCTAACATTGATGTGAGACAATACCCTTAACAATAACCGCATCTGAGCCCTCCTATTCCAGGTCAAATGGATTATCTCATTCCTGGAGTGAAAGGATCCCAGACACAAAACATATTTCAGACATTTGTGAAAATGGGAGGCCTAGGAGTAATTCTTGGCAAGGTAAGTGTGAACCACTGTGCTGGCCATGGTGGAAACCAGCCTCTGGACCATTGCTGCTCTGCTGAAAGTTTAGCTGATCTTAGGACAGCAGCATGACTCCTTAAAATATGCTAATTGTTATTAATTTGGAATTAGGGTTTAGCAGCACCCTACATAAGTGCCTTTTTTGCACAGTGCTTTGTCACAAAGAAATTACATTTAATTTCTCCCTCCAGTGTGAGCTAACATGAAAAAGAAAGAGAAGGCTATTCACTATTGCCAGCTTCCGTGATTTTATTAGGCAGCGTTTAGCATTTTTCTCGAAGTGTAGCGATTTTGTCAAATAACAGCTGAAATGGAGGAGTTTTTTGCTCTGCACAGTTGCAGCAAAAAGTAGAGAAAGGTAACCTAAGTGTCTGAGGTAAATCAAGAGGAATGGACCTGTGAGATTTAAATGGTTAAAGTTAATGAGGTAGCAACTCTTTTGCTATGGATGCAAGAAGAATATACAGTTTGGCATGGGGTGCAGGTGAGTTTCAAGTTGTTTTACTGTCTTTGTCCTTTGATTTCTTTCAGGTAATATAGGAGGAAACAGAAAGAAAGTCAGAGGCAAAAGATTTAGGCCACGGTCTAATTCAACTGAGTAAGTCTGAATTTAAAAAAGCAAAGCCAAAAAGTAGAGTTTTCATATTTGTGTTTTGTAGATGGAAATTAAGAGTACTGAAAAGTAGACAGCTGCATTTTTGCTCTGTGGCCCATTCTGATTGCTGACTGATAATCTGGTAAATGGTTTGGCTAATGCATTTCAACCTCTTTTATGTATTCTTTAAAAATTAACTATCAATTTTCTTTTTTATGTAGGCTTCCTCACAGTCGTTCCCATAGCAATTCCCAATGATGGTGGCAGCCTGCACCATCACCGCAGGCTTCTGTCTACAGTAAACTGCCATTGCTGAGTGTATCCTGGTTCAATACTGAGTTTCTGATAACCTGTTTCCTACCTTTTTCCTCACCTTGGGTGGGCCATTGCAGGGTTAGGATTTGTATCTCTTTATACCTTCCTGGAGGTTTTAGGAGAGTGTCTGTCTGCTTTGAGAGTACCTTGAAGTTTGCCACTTAAGCCTGAAACAGCCAGTCTTGAGTAAGGCCTGCGATAAATGGGTAATTAAAATCTCTGATCCCCAGTGACTGATCCCCAGACTTTTCCAGTGTTGCTTAGAGTTGCTGGCTTATTGATTTACTGGCTACATTTCCTGAAGAGCCCCTGTGTGCAGTGCTCCCCATACGGAAAGAGCTTTCCTTAGGTACTGAAGCCTCTTGGTTCAGGCCCCTCCTGTGAATGAATGGTGAATGGCTGGAAACCTCTGGGCTTGTGAAAAGCACTGGCCTGCTCTTACAGCACTTGTGCCACATGGGAATGGCCCCTTCTTTGACCATGGTGGCAATGACAGTGCCCTTCCCCATATCATGACTACTAACTTTGCACCTTGATGGGCAAATGGGCTTGATACCAACCCTGCTGGAAACTAATAATGCTAACCGCTCTCTGGGCCCCACTGGTTTGGGGATTTTGAGTTTGTTCTGAAACTTTTCTTTCACCTGCAGTGCACTGTCTTGAGGTGAGTAGGCGCAGAAAGGGTTCATGGAAAAAACCCAATATTAGAAGTTACAGAAATAATACTTGGATGCACATTGCAATTATAACATTGCATGGTCAAAATGGCATCATGGAACCAGAAATTTTAGCCCTTGGAGGAGTTTATCTCAAGAGTCTCTGTGCTCTTTGTGCTGATAAACTCTTATTGAAATGTTATTTTGCTCATTTTCTTTTCTCCTTGCATGAGCTAGTTTGATAAGATCAAAATTAGTCTGGCCAAACTGCCAAGAATACAAATGAGATTTGCTCTGAGAACTTTGGAGCACTAAATAAGTGGGCAGACAGAGATATTGTGAGTTGGAAATCTTTATCTCTGTATAATTTTTTCTCTTTTAAAGGTGCCCCTGAATTTCCACCTAATTCTCTGCTTTCCTTCTTGCTGCTTGTTACCGTGGTCTCTCAACCCAGCAGCAGCCCTGACGCCACAGGGAGGAGGCTTGTACTTCCCAAGGGCCATGCAGCAACCTTTCGGGGATGAAGCACAGTGTGTGTGTTCCTGGGAGAGGCTTGCCAGGCAGGACAGTTCTCTTCCTCCTGATCGGGTCTATCCTGGAGCGCACAGGCCCAAATGGCTTGTCTGAGTCTGCTTGGCAGTCCTGTCACCAGCTGGAGAGAGAGCTCCCACGGAATGATCCACATGCTGTGTCAATTCAGTGGGGAATGGAGAGAATTGCTGAGGGCTATTAGAGGGCAATTATCTCTCTGGCTAGAGGGACAGCTTGCTTTGCAAGGAGAGAAAATTGACTGAGAATGATCTAACTGTGACCAGCATTTACTCATTTAGGGGAAAAAAAGCAACACCAGCTGCTTTGAGGATGCTGCAGAATACATGGAGGCTTTTCCCAGACCAATTTACGTTTCTGCCTTCTCTGGGAAATACAGAATAGTATTGGAATTTGTTCTGAAGCAGTATTTGGAAAATCTGGCCATGTGGCCCCTAGGAATCCAATAAGGCATACTTTTTGCGATGGAAGAAAAAGGGTAACAGTATTGGTCTCCTGTAATTAGCCGAGTGTAGTTAACCATTAGAATATTGGGTGCATTAACGCCATACCTTGTGCAGAATCCAATTTTTTTTTAAAAGCAGGAGCCCACTAGTGCAGTTGCTTACAAAAATACTTGTCATATGCATGAGTCTGCAGTAACTGCACACATTATGCACAGAGTTTGTTTTTCTTTGTGCAGCCAAGCATCAATTAAACTTGTGTCATTAATCATTTAAGCAAAATTTCTTAAGGACTGAGCAAGGTTTGAAATCTTCAGCCTTCATGAGCAGCACTGACAGGGAGTTGCAAACACTTCGGGCAGCTCCTGAAAAAAGTCCTGCTCGTGCCTTTGAGTGACCCTTGGACCTAACATACATGAACAAGGCTTATGCTAAGCATAAAGCTCTGAGAAGACTGCTAAAGATATTTTGGGACATTTTTAATTGGTTTTGGATGTTTTAAAACAAAATTAATATTCTTTACTAAAGCCAGATGGTTCATTGCACGTTGAAGGAACGCCAACAGGCCAAATGCTTTTTCAGAAACATGATGAAATGGCCTGATAAATAGTTCTTTATTAAAATCAATTAGAATTTTCCAGGAATTATGAGAGTTTTCTGAATAAGTCGATTAATTGGGAGCTTGTGTTAAAACAGGTCCCAGGAACAGATAGCAATTCAGACCTTTGTTAATTTGCACTGCCTTTCCTATAAACATTTGTCTTCCTCGTTGTTATAACTGATACGAACATCTTTGGTTTAGACTTTCTATTATATATTGTCTTTTTGCAGCCGGGTAACCCATGCATCTGAGCCTGGGCTTTCTCTCGCCCACCAAATCCCTGCCCAAGGCATAAGCCCCGGGGGTTCCGACCACCCCCAAACAGGGAGTCAGGATCACAGGTCAGTCTCACCTGCCCCTGCATTCTGGGCTGCCAATTTATCCCGTGAAGTCCCTTCCCTAGTATATGATAGTTTCACTGTGGCAAAACACCGTGACTGCTTGGAGGTGCTCCTGCTGATGCAGCGCTAGCTACCCTTCCTCCTCGCCAGCCTGAGGAGTACGAGTACTCTTGAGCCCAGGTCTTTTGCCTTGTTGCATGTTGCGCTATGAGCCGAATCGAGCTGTTGGTCTAGGTTTGTGTGTAAGGACACCTTGTTTTAAAGCAGAATTTCTCACTCGAAGGAAATGCGGATTCTGGCCGTTACTAATGAACACGTGGCCAGAAAGATCGGCCTGAGAGATTTCCAATGGTATCATGTAGTGGTCTGTAGTAACTCGAGTTTAACCTTGCTGTAACAGATGGATTGAGGTGGTGAATGATGGTCTGTAATACCCCCAGACCCAGGAAACCCTGCCCCGTGGTTGCGCAACAATTGCATGCTTTGATACCACCTTACACTGTTTTCTAATACAGGAAGCCAGATTGGGAGTGTTTCATGGTTACCAAAAGACCTTTTCAAATGAAAAAAATGAAAGTCAAAAGTATTGCAGCGAGAACAAGAAAATGTACAATTAATACTAAAGCAGAAGTTTATCAGTTCCTAGTGATGCCGGCATGGGCCTGTTTCTTCACTTGTGGTTCATCTCTTTTGCTGCGCCACCACTTTTGACATTTTCTTTCTCTAAGATCCCAAGCTGGAAAGCATAAAGCACTCCTGATTCCTGATAAATAAGCAAGCTGAGGAAGCTACTTAGAAGCACTTGTGGCTGAGGGCGAGTACTTTCTGAGAGCTGTGGCTGTGCTTGTGCGGGGCGGGGAGGAGACGTTCCAGAGCAAAAAAGGAGCAAAAGAAGTTGAAAAAGTGCTGCTGCTTTTGTTGTCATCGTGGTTTGAAATATGGAGGGGGTTGAATGAAATGATTTGGCCCAACTTTTATTCATCTGAGCAATCCCTTGCAAGGCCTGTTCCCATGTGTGAGGTTGTTGGAGTCACTCCCGTAAATAAGGGTGGCAAGAACTGGCCCAGGTGTATCAAAAAATAACTTCAAGAGGAATTTTATTTCCTGTTTTCCTTGGTTGCAATTTATTTCCTATTTCAGTGTGCTAGTCTGTATTATGTAAAGATCACAAATAATAATTTAATTCTTGCCACTCATATATAACAAGAACAAACTTTAAATTGGACCAGGCAGACTCCTGATTTCTGCATTTCCCTTTTTTCTTAAAGTGACAGAGGGGGAGGAATTTGTTTAACTTGTTTTTGGGGAAAATTTTTTACAAAGAATGTTTCTTCTTCCCTGATAATTTGTTGTCAGATAATTAAACCTCATCTTTATTGCATAATTTTCGTGTAACTAACATGACTATGCAGCTCAGACGTTTTTTCCTAAAAATGTGGTTTTGGTATCAAGATTGCTTCTGTAAAATGTGAGATAACTCTGCAGCCCACCTCCATTAAAGCCAAACTAAATGAACATTGAAAAATCCAAAGATTGTTTGCCTATAAGTGTAAAAATTGTCACTATAGTGGCAAGAAATTCAAGCCTTTTAACACACTGAGGCTGAAATTCATTCCTGTAAAAAGGGTCAAGCCTGAGATTCTGTGCTCATTTAGCCATTATCTTGCAATTTATTCTAGATGGGTGCAAAAGTGTGTCTTTGGCAAGCAAACTTCATGATAGAAGCCAAAATGCCCCTTTATCATTATTTTGAGATCATGAGGGAGTTCAGACCATGAGCTTAATGCTGGCCCTCTACACAGGAATGAATTTTACTCTTAAGACG
The DNA here is from genome assembly GCA_036630365.1 of Acanthiza pusilla. NCBI lineage: Eukaryota > Metazoa > Chordata > Aves > Passeriformes > Acanthizidae > Acanthiza > Acanthiza pusilla. The sequence continues at coordinate 32,493,502 of JAXCHO010000073.1, read as the reverse complement.
TTAAATGAATGATGTATCCCAAAGGGTTTCCAGATTAATCAAACATATGAGTCTTGTTGTAGGTCAGATTTTCTCATGCAGTTGTACACGTTGCCTAGTCCTCACCCAAATCCATACTGATTTATTTGCCATATTCACTTGCATTTTGGAGATGAAGACATCCTTGCTAAGCTTGTGCTGTGTGTTCTCAGATTTTCTATTCTTGTTCTTCTGCTTTCTCTGTTCCTTCCATTGCTTTCTGCAGGTATTTAAACCCATGGTTCAAAAGAGAATATAATGTAGCTAAGTGGGTAGAAGATGTGAATAAAAACACAGAAGGACCATACTTTAGGTATTTTGTAAATTAATTCTATAATTCTCATTTTTAAGAGCTGTTCCAGCATATACAAATATCTTGAGACTCCTACCTTGTATAAATCAATACAAGTTACTGTAGGTGCAAAGGGCCCCTCTTCTTTTGCTGCATTTTGATGTCTGTTTTTGGCTTCATGTGCAATTTACAATTCTTTTTCTGAATGTTTTAATGAAGCCATTGAAAAGGGTGTGTGTAGTGCATGCATTCCCACCATCATCTATAGCTTGTAGTAGCTTTCTCATCATTTTATGCCAAGTAGTGTTTTATGGGCATGAGACATATTTATCACTAATAAAGTAGTATTAACTTAAATAGAATGTTAATTTACAGAAGCAAGTGGTTTCATAGCACATAGACTCTATGTACTGTGTTACATAGTGCATACTAAAATTTAAATGAACAAAGAATAAAAAGTAGTGGTATTTTACCCTCAGCCTGAAATGAAATAATTTATGTATTGTAATTGGCAAATTAAATGTATAAGAATGTACTCTGTGCTCTAATTATCAAACTGCTAATTAATCTGTTGCAAGTGAGGTAGGGTTCAACCAAAAATATCACTTGTTTTTGAAAGGGAAAAGTGTGCATTATCTGATACATTCCAAGTTACAGAGAAAAAGCATGCATGAGGCTGGCCCCCTGTTGAACATGAATCAAGAGATTGAGAATGTTGCAGTAGATTCTCAAAAGACACAGTCGCACAGCTGAGACAGATCTCTGCATCAGGTGAAAAAATCAGCCAACACAGGAGGGAATGGAAGCCAATTTATGACACATAACATAAAGCATGAACAAAATCCATGAAGCTGTAGGTTGACGTATCAAAAATGAAGGTAATTGTACAAACACAAATCAAGGAACAAAAACCAAAATCTTCAGTCAGAATAATGAAGGATGGTAAGAACAAGTTAATAGAATCTTAGTAATTTTGCTATACAAGTAGACCTAATAATAGCGCAACAGGGCTGAAACATACACTAAATGTGTGCAGTGTGCATTTGGGAAAAAACTGTGATGGGAGTTGTATCACAAGGTACTAATGAAGCACTGTAATCCAATAGTAATACCCGCAGACATTAAATGGCAGGGTAGGAATTTAGTCATTTTTAGAACTAAAAATGTCCTGAAGTCTTAAAAGACTGTAAAATCGTTAGTATTTAAAACCATCTGTGTTTGCTTTCAACACCTCATAAATCACAGAGTAAGCTTCAGAAAAGCTTTCCAGTGAACAAATAGGGAAAATAAATAAACTTCAGCCTGTCAGCCCTGATGTCAGTCCTGAGCAGGGAGTAGAGATCCGTGATGCAGGAATCCAAGGCTTACAGGAGGTTGTTGCGATTGTGCCAGTCAGTATCAGCCAGGTCTCCATGTTGGTGCTTGGACATTCCGGCAGGGAGTATTGTGAATCTGGTTGTTTTAGCACTGGGATACAGAGTCCAGTTCTGGTGTCTGCAATTTGGCAAGCAGGTTCTAGAGCTGGGGAGATTTAAGCCCAGAGAAACCACAGAAAGGACTGCAGGGCTTCAGACTGTTCAGTTTGATGGAGCAGCTGAACACTTGAAGTCCACATTGCTGCAAATGGAGCAAAATTGTTGAGGGTGGGAGGTCCTTTAGATTAGCAAGCTAAGACTGATAATGACCAAAGGTCACTGGAAGGTGAAATTAGGCAAACTCACACAAGAAGTGAGGTGTGTTTTTATTACCAAACCTTTTTCTAAAAATAGCCTCCTGACCTTTGTTGTTCAGGCAAGACCAAGAGTTGCCCAACATAATGTAATTCCATAGCTGTCTTTCAGAGTTGTTTTATCAGAGGCCCTTTGGTAGCAATAAACAAAGACATCGATGGAATATGAAGATAGCACTATTTTAAAATAGGTTACTTTAAATGGTTTAGCTAAACAGGTTTAAAATTCTGTGTGCATACTCATGATTTGGTTTTCATCTTTTAATATCAGTATATCTTGATTTAGTAACTAAATTAAATTGATGGAAGTGTACCCTGCCCCTGTGGGTATTCAGCCGTTATGCTGAATGAGTCACATTTCTAATTGTATTTGAGATAAACCAAGCATTTTTGGCATGTTGATGAGGATTAAGCTGACCCATGTGAGTTTTAAAGATTTTATATCAGCAGAGATGAAACATAAATTAAAAATTTTGCACCAGAGAAGCTTACTAATCATTGCCTGCAACAGTTACCTTTAGAAATGAGAGAGCAACTGGAATAAATTTAGAAATGTGTATTGTCCTAATTAATTGAGGTAATCATAGGGCAATATTCTAGAGACACATTATGGAAGGCAAAGGATCAAATCTCCTGAGATGAGTTGCCCTGGGTTTAAAAGAGGTTGAACTAACAGTTTTTCCACAAAAGTCAGGTGCAATTTTGCATAACGATGGCATGGACAGGAAAAAACTGTTCCTAAGAATGGTGTTTCAGAACATCTTGTGGCTGGGTTTTGAGCCTGAGCCTGTGAAGTGATTCTGAAACAGAGCAAAACAGATCTTGCTTGATAAACCAGAAAGTCAGGCTGAAGTCAGACTGTTCAGCTGATACTGTATTTTAGCAGTCAGAGCCCCAGGATAAGACATTTACACCAGATACTTAGCTGAGTAATATTTATGTTGCTGATCCTCTTTGATTTCTCTGTTCTTTTAAATGTGCCCTGAAAGTAATACTGCTGTTTTGCTTGTTTCCCTATAGTTTTAGGAATAATACGCTGCTGACTGGTGCTGTTGTAGGAAGAATTGAAATAGAATGAGGAAAAATGATAAAAACACTTCCTACAATTTCTAGGAATGTTGCAGGTTTTCAGAAAATAGAGATGTTACTTATCGTAAAGATTTTCTCCATCTGCTAAAAAAACCCTGTATAAATTGTAATTTGTCTCTCTAGCACCTGATTTCCTAGTTAATTTTTTTTCTAATCTACAAGTCTGATGGGTATTTCTATATAATTACTTTTTATTAATGATAGTATTAATAGTAGCTGGTGTCTCTGGCACCAGAAGACTCCCAAGTGTGGGATTCCCATCTGTAAGAAACTAAGAAGAAAAATCTCATTTTCCTGCTCAAAGTTTAGTTTAGATTTTAATTTTGCATGCCAGGGTATAACTGCATAACCCCAGCAATAAACTCAGACAGGAAGCCTTTCCCTGATTTTGGCTTTGCTGTAAGGGACATTATTTTATGAATGTGCTACTGCTGCTTATTCTTGTTACTTGCACAGGCTGACCTTGTGAAGTATGGTTAAGGATTACTCAGAATTCTCATTGAATCTTGAAAGACTTGGGTGCTATGATGGAATCAGAAAACAAACTGCCAGAAGCCCTGAACATGGCATTTCTGTAATTATAAACAAAAAAGACTAGAAGACACCTTCTAAAGCATTGAGCTGCCTACATTTGATTTAATGCAAATATTTACAATACGTTATACTTTATGAGAGTTATTTAAATACAAAAGTAGTTTACAAAGAAAAGGGTATTTTTAGATGGAGACTCAGAGCACATAACTAGAAGGAAAATAGCCATCCTGTATCAGAAGGGCATCGAGAAGGGGCATGGAAGGAGGAGACAGTAGGCTGTCATTGCCCTCCTGTTTCTAATGTGCTTTTGTGTCCTTGATTTTTTCTCAGTTCCTCTCCAGCTGATTATCTCTATTACCTTCCTCTGTGAGCTCCCTGCTCTTGCTGAGGCAGCTCTAGACTGTGCTTAAAGTAACAAACAAACAAACAAGCAAGCAAAGCTTTTCCCTATTACAACCAAAGCAAAATACTGGTATTGTTGGCAGACAATGAAAAAATGCCTACTGATGTCAGTAGGATCAGGATCAAGTGTTAGAGAGGAGTTCAATAAAGCATGTGAGTGTCTGCTTCTGAGGCATTGTTCACTGCTCCAAGTGACAGCTCAAGCCATGGCCATTGTCTCTTCTGCAGCTCCTCCACGAGCCTCCTCTCCCCTCTGCTGCTGCTCTTTCTGAGGAAATGTGTGCACATCTGTGGCTTTTAAAAGGAACTTATTTTAAAATATTTAGCCACAGCAGTGTTTTTACAAGATCCTAACCTCCTAATGTAGGGTAATTTAGGCTGATGATGTCCTACAAAGAGTTCAATCCACAGCAGCAAAGGTCAGATTAGGCTGATAGGATCTGTATTTGGGCTTGAAATGCTTTCACCGGGTTGAATGTTAATTGAATTTCATTAAATTAGTTCGGTCTGCAAAAGAGAATCATGCACAGTTCATAACAGTTCAGATCTGTCAGGGCCTTGAGTTCAGCTAAAATGACACTCAAAATTGCAAGATGTTTAGTTGTGTGCCCAGGTCACACATTTTGCACTGTTTCTTGTGAGCCAGCATTCCCTGTTTAGGGATGAGAGGCAGAGCAGGCAAGCTCTGCAGGGACTACTTCCAAATGTCTTCCTGCTGCCACAGTGCTTTGTTGTCAATCACAGAATGGTCTCCCCACACTCTTAGTTTTAGCTTCCAGGACAAAAAGATAGACACAAAGTGGCCATTCTATCTTGCTTTCTGGTCAAAAATGAGAATTTTTGCAGTTGAGGTGCATGGCTTCATTTGGGGTTGGCAGTAAAACCTCTGAATCTCTGTTGTGGTGTGTACTGGTTTGTTGTCTAAGTTTCAGCTGGAAGCAGCATTTGGCATGAAAGCTAATGGATTTGATTGCAGGAGAACTGAAACCCTAGTGAAAGCTAAGTGGATCCCACCCTTGACCAAAACTGCCAAGTTTTTCCTACTGTTAACCCCAACATTACCTGCAAGTGTCCCTGAATGCTGTCTCTCCATCCTGTAAATGAGAAAGAGCAAGACATGACCTTTCTCATTTAAAGTATATGTAAATCTGGGATACACAGCACATACACAATTGCAGGGCATAACCTCAAAGGTGATCAAAACCACCTCAAACAACTTTGTTTATCACAGAAGACGCATTGTAAGATTTGTGAGCATATGCTGTGTTGTGTATGTTCACAGTCTCAGTAGTTGGCACTAAAGATGACAAAAACGAGCATGTAACTCTATAGCAAAAGTAAGTGGTGAGGTCCTGTGAGGGGAGGGCAAGGTCATTTCTCTAAGTGTGCAACTGCATTCTCCATGTATTGGCTGTAGTGTTGCAGGTGCCGCTGAGCAGCAAAGCTCACATCAGTTAGACGTGCAAACCACAGGTGAGCAGGCAGCGCAAAGGGGATTTGAGAAAAAGGAAATGTAGGCAGCTACACTGGAGGCCTGGCCTTCAAAATCTTTGGAAAAGACAGCATTGTGTTTCAGTTATGGTGCAAATGTTCCTGGCTAGGAGGCTCAGTTAGAGATCCTGGTCAGAGGACCTGCTTATGCAGGGAAAATGCTCAGATGCCCCATCATTTGGGGGATTATTGCTCCTTCCAGGATCACCTGCTCAGATGGATGGACAGGTAGATTGCCTGTGGCTTTTCCTCTCACTGTGGTCTTCTCTTAGAGTGTCTAAAATGTGAAGAGCTTGTGATGTGTTGGAGGTGTTGTGCCTGCTGTGGTGAAAGAGATGGGAGATGCCTTAATTCTGTGTGCCACCACCTGGCTGTGCTACCTTATAAACAGCTGTCTGATAGGTCTTGTCAAGTCAGATTCCACAAACCCAGTTCCTTGCTTCTAATCTCCTAGTGCATTGGTACAAATTTTATAATGAGAATTTAAAATTCTACTGCAGCAGTGGGGCAAAATTTGTGAATAATTGAATTACTAACAATATGTAAAATCTGCTGTCCTTATTTTCCCCTCTCCCTATTCTCCTTATATTTTTCATTCTAGATCCACAAATAGTTTGTTAGTGAATCCATACTAGTCCAAGTGGGAGCAGAGATGAGAGGATTTGTATGGGTAGTGAACAGTAGGGCACTGTTGACAACCTTTCCCTGGAATTTTTTTGGTTTTCTTTTACTTAACCTGTTTTCTTGCATGCACAATTTGGTGCCCAGATCTATGATGCTGGACATACGAAAGTCTTGTTTTATACTGCAATAACTTCCAGGGTTTTTTCCTGAAAACGTTGATGTATGTCCAGTTCATCTTCATGGGTGATCAATGTGCATGTGCTGAAGATGTGTGCTTCCATGTTTGGATAATTGTACCGATGTAAATCTTTAAGTGCTGTTGAACTTAGAGGCTACCACGTGAGGCATTAGAGGATCATGAGCCAGACTGGAGAGCTCTCATCGTGTAATTTCCATTGACACCTTGTTGCTTGTGGCTACCATCAGTCATTGTTGGTATGGGAGGCAAGAGAATGTGCTGTTGCAGGGAACTACAGACACAACAAAATGATACGATAGTCCAAAATAAAAGTACAATTATTTAAAGGTTAATAAATTTCATTTATTATGATGGACACTTTCCATCTTCAGGGACACATTAACTCAGAAGATATTAGATAGCAATACTCAGGGAGGGCTGAGTGATGTGCCTGCTGTAGTAAGAGGCCTCCAGTAGTAAATGCCCTTGTTCTGCACAAGAGAACAAGGTGGCCAGGGTAGCTCAATTTTTCTATTTTGAGGCCCTTTCCTCATTTTGCTCTGCCCAGATTTAGAGCCTGATAGGAACCTCTCAAGTGGGAAAAGTGCGGAATCTCAAAACAGAAGCATAAGAGTTTTTCTTGGGTATAAAATTTCAGTCAATAATGTGCTGCTGCCTTACTGACATGAAAAGAATGCCTTTCATGTGATACAAACATTTACTTGCTCCTGCTTACTCTACTCACCTTGTACAGAAATGCTGATTGCCATTGACTAATCAGTCCATTTTTGTATATTCTCATCAGACTCTTTCTTTGGCTGGAACAATATGCACTGTATGATGCTTGCATGTATAACAATTTGTTATTAGCACTTTGTATATGCCTTTGTTACTTCACAACTAACAGTTTGGCCTCCAAATGCATGCATTTGTGTAAATTAATGTTACAAAAATAATAGATTTATTTGCTATGTTTGTATCAATTTAGGGGATGTGTAAGATATGCATAAAGACACTGATAATAGCCATTTAGTCACTGGGAGAAGACATTTGTTCAGCTTGTATTTATACAATTACTATATATGTTTAGGCTTTATAATGCCATGTTTATCTTTTAGTTCTGTATTTATTCAAATGCAGATTTGTTTCATTAATTTTATAATTATTAATTACAGTACCATATAAAACAGCTTAAGAAATCATTTTTCTTATGCAATACAATTCTAATAAGAAGTAGCAAATTTTTTTTCTTCCAGTGTTCCTGAAATCTATAAATACCTTTATTCCTATAATGAAATTATTAGACTACTGATCAAACAATTTTATCCCCCTGATATTGAGCTAATAATAAGCTACATACTTGGCTCTGAACCAAGCTTCAGAGTAATGGCAGTTGCTGTTGCAGTGCTAGAATGCAAAGACATCATATTTATTTTGTGTGTTTCAACATCTCAGGACGCTGTCTCCTGCAAAGTCTCCGTCTTCATCCACTGGATCTATTGCTTCCAGCAGAAAATACCCTTACCCGATGCCACCACTTCCTGATGAAGAGAAAAAAGCCAACAGGCAAAGTGCCAGGGTACGTGCCCCTCTTCTCTCTGCATTTGATCAGTGACTTGATTTACTGGTAGTTTTTCAGGAGGAAACTGTGGCAGATTAACACCTTTGACCAACAGGGAGAGCCAGAGTGGCATTTCCTTTGCACCCTGAAGTTCTGAAGCTGCTGAAGGCTGAGCCTCTGGCAGCGATGAAGGCCTTGGTGGCTGTTTTTACAGACAGCTTTTCAGGTTGCTCTTAAACCTGCCCTGAAGCCCAGATTTCACTACTTTTCTTATTTCAAGCTGAGAGTGTGCCTGGGGCAGCCCTGGAACAAATGATGTGTTTGGCTCTCCTTTCTTACCTCCTCCCCCAGTGACTCTCGTTCAGGCTGCGGGGATAGCTGCTTTCCAGCTTTATGGAAAGGTAACAAAGTTCCAGTCATGGAGCATGTGGAGGGCTTGCAGACCTGGAGTGACTTTGCTGCTGTATGACCTGAGCCCAGCCTGGTCCCCCTACAGGGAGCAGGAACTGCTGGAATGTGTGGTGGATAGTGATGCTCCATATGGAGAGATTTCCAGCTGCTCCAAAAGGCTCTTGCTTCCTTTGTGTCAATTCAGACACAGCAGGTATTTGAATAAGCAAAAATTCCTGAAATTTGCTTTAGGAGCTTTACTTGCAGTACCTTTGGTTTGTGCTGCTGGTGCTGATGAGGTTCTCATCATTATTCTCTGTCCTTTTTTGTCAAGAAGAAAGGAGTGGAGAGCTGCTGAGGGAACCTGTGAGCTGCTGCCCCAGTGCTGCTCAGGGCAGAAGGCTGTGTGAGGTGCAGCACAGGGCAGCTTGGAGCCCAGGCTGTACGAGTGTGTCTCAGCCCCAGAGCTGCTTTGGCAGCAGCTCAAACCCACAGCAGGAAGTCATGCTGCTCTGAGCAAAGTTAGGCAGATGAGAATGGGAAGTTATCTCTACACTATATTAGTGTAGTAATGTTAGTGTAACTCTAAGGGAAAAGCTGTCTAGTACAAGTTTGATGCTACGCTGTCATTTTTCCTTCAAAAAGAAAACTCTGAACTCCCAGCTGTGGGCACTTACTATGCTGACTGCAAGTCATGCTGAAAATGTTCAAGACTGTCTTCTGACTTGGTGAACCCAGCAGGGGCTGGGAGGAGGTTTGGTGACCCAAGTGATGTAGATGCAGTTCCCCAAACAAGCTCCTTGCACTGTTTGGGTAACAGCCTGTTTTATCTTGGTGTTCAATGTGTGTTTGTGTTCATTTTCCCCATCTCCAGCTATGGGAGACGTCCATCTAGATGCACTGTTTTCCTGGGGTCACATCAGAACTGTTTACTTTGGATTTTATAGAAACTCAGCATCACTGAGTCACTGCACATTCATCTGCTCTTCAGACAATTTGGAAGATCAACAGAGATGCCCGTGATATCGCAGTGAGGACCTCCTCTCATGTGGAAAGGAAAAAACCAGTCTTTTCTTTTTTGTTGACAGTATTTTATGGATTTGACGACCAACCAAAATCATAACATTTGACAGAGAATAATTAGCCCAGATGTGACAAGGCTGCTCCGCATGGTGACAGATACACTTACCTAGAATCCCAGCTGCAGTCCATTTGCCAGTCCTGTGTAAGAGGTTTTTCTCTGGTTTATTGCAGTTCTGAGTCAGACCAGAGTGGAACTGGGAACGTGCCTCACGGAGAGCCCAGACGATGTAAACTTGTACGCTGTGTGCATGAACCTTGTGTTCTTTACTTTCCACATGTAAGGGAAAAACAACATACTGTAGTAGAGAATAGCATGCAGGAGTAAGAAATATAGGATTTTTTTTTTTGTGACAGGATTTCAAGCTTTGAAAGGCAACTATTTGACACAAATGTCAAACAAACAAAGATATCTTTTTTTTTTTTACCTTACATGTTTATAATCTCAGTATACAGATTGTATATATGTAAACATTCAATAATGTCCAAAATAGCTGTTATACGTAAGTGTATTTTGCCAAATGCCTAAAGAAACAGTCATGACTAACATCATCACACTTCAGATTTTCTAATATTATGAGCAGACATCCTTGGAAATACAGAAAGTACAGTACTGTAAAACTGTGTCTCTCAGAAACTGGTGTTTGACCAAAATCTATACAACTTTTTCAGCATCTTATACTGTCTTGACAATCTCAATTGTACAGTAGACTGCGGAAGCCAGTACAGCAGCACTTTTTCTTACATCATCATAAGAGGAACCAGCCAAAATCCCTTGTTTAGTGAGATGACCACTGTATCCTCTCACAGGTGTAATCAAGAATGATTTGGCAGACAACAGTCTTTAAGTCGTGTGCAGCCCAAACTTACTGGACATTTGGGAATACATCTAAGTAGTCAATTCAGGATGTGGTGATGTGAAGTCTGTCTGTGAGAGTTCCTGTGTATTTTTGATAGAGCATTTCAGACACTGTTTTAGATGGCAAGGCATAGGCTCATAAGAAGCATAACAATTTCACTGCACTAGATAATAACAGTGCTGGACAAGTGGCCAGTTTCATTGCTGTCTTTTAATTTTTATTTTTTACTGGAATCGCCTTTACCATGTGCTTGAATGCTATGCTTGCTGCCCCTCTAGCCCCCTTGACAATTTTTTGGGGCATTAAACTGAGCACAAGTGAATTTAGCTTAAAAAGGATGGGGTGGGGGGGAACAACTCTTTACCATGTTAATCCTCTGTGTAAATTGATGGTTTTATTTCTAACACCTGAGACTTCCAAAGGTTGTTGTAAAGCAAATACCTTCTGATTGGGAATTTTCAGTCAGTAAGAAACCAGACCATATTAAATGAGTTTATAATTCTCTGGTTTTCAAAATTCTGCTACTTCTTAGCTTCAGGTAGTACCATTGCAGAATAAAACACCCAACTCTCTGTGGTGCAGTTGAATACCCTATCCAATGGCTGTATGATAAATTAGATATTATTGTAATGGGAACATCTATGGTGTTTCTGAATCTTCTACCTCTTTCATGTATTTCCTTTAGTAAGTAAACCCAACACTTGCAGCCTTTTAATGTATTTTTTTAACTTTCACGTCTCTCAATAAAGTCAGATATATGTAAGATTAAATTAAGAAATGTTTAAAGATGTCGGCAGCTGTAAAGTATGTAAGATTTTTAGAAGTACTATATTTTATGATTAGGGTGTATGTTGGATTATGACAAAATGTTGGCCTTGGTGTTCAAATGATTTTCCTTCACAGTCGACAAGTTCTGGTAAGTATTTGGAAAAAGACAAATATAAGTGAGCACAAATGGGTGCAGACTGACCATCTGGAAGGAGCCAGTCACTTGTAATTGCCTTAGGGAAAAAGATTCTGCACTTTTGTGAAAGGTAAATATATCAATCAGCACTGAAGAATATTTTTTGCAAAGATTTACTTTGAGTGTAGGTATCTGGATTAAAGATAGTTGGTAGTGTGTAGCTCATGAAATTAGGGTCTGAGCCATAATTTGAAATCAATATGCCTTTTGTTGATTTCACTGGACTTTGAGCAGGACCCTCAAGAGGTTCACCCGCATTAGGACATTATGTTAACCCAATAGTCACTGTATTACTCTGTCGCCTGGAAGTTGGTTTTCCCTCCCATATTCATATCTTGTCTTTAGTAACTGGACTGTTCATCATGTGCCTTTTATGGTATTTTTTTGGATATAAACTGGCATGTAATTTTGAATAATCCCGTTAGATTTCTGTGCATATCTTATGTTTACCACTGTTTCCTCTTCCCTTTCCATTTTGCCTTACCAAGAAGCAGCAAGATTTGGCAGACAGAACTGGATATGACATACTGGCTCTTTCTGCAATGTTCATAGCTTCTTGTTTCGCAAACAAATGGCCCTCCTGACTGTATTTTCAATGTAGTATGTACTTCCAGCTTCTTTTGTTTTAGTATAATTCATTTGTAGCATATGATGATACAGTTACGTGTGTAGTGTACCTTTAAGAGTCACCTTCATATTTGGAGATATGTAGTGACTGGAAGTCTAGTTGTGAGCACTAAGTTTAAGTTAAATAAATGTTGACTTTCACTTTGGTGGTCTAGAGTGAGAATATCATAGGACCTGGGTTTTTGCAAAAGTCTTCTGCAGAGAACTTTGCAAGGTTGGTACCTTGAGAGATCTGAACTGGCAGGGCTGTGTGAGCCTCCCAAGCCAGTGGAGGTTGGAGAGAGAAGCTGTCTGCTTACAAGCTGTCATTTCCTACTTCTAAAATGTAGTGTGTTGGAAAGCTGCCAGATTAATAACCTTGAAGATTGCAAATATTTTTATCCACTGTAGTTAGTTACACTGGCAATAGCAATATAAACTGCCGCATAATACCTCATCCAGACGAAAATAGAGTATTGTCACTAAGATAGCTCAGTCATTTTGACTCATTGAGACTCATGCTTTTATTTTGGTTTTAATAAAAGAACTAGTTATTGCCAGCTATGCTGCAGATGACTGTTGAAGAGAGGAAGCTATCAGTTCTCAACTAGAAGTAATTGTTCACAGGAACACAGGACCTGCAGGATGAGCTATACTAAAGTTACCTTTATGTATTTCAATGTGGGAGAAGAATCTTGTGTAATTTATAATAAAATTAATATGATTAACTGATGGAGACTGGAAAGTTGAGATTGTATCTAAAAATAATGCTGCACAACTTTACAGTTAAGTAAAGATATATGTACTAATTCTGGATTTGTTGACTTAAGAATTTCAGTAATCTCAGGCAATATACCAGAAATGGTTGTGATTGGTAATTTACATATAGTTTTGTTATATTTAAGTAAGTAGATTCAAGAAGATTGTTAATTTCATACAGCCTATCTTTGCTTAAGTTGTGAACTTAAGTCACTACTTGCCAGTCACCTGAAGTGTGACTTGACATGAAAGATGACTTCTTCCAAATGATTTAAGAGTTCCTGATTTATGAGAGGTTGAACCTGCTTAGCTTATGTGCTCATGAAGTAATTTTGATTGTGCTATTGAACAAGTGGACCTTTGAGCTATAGCCTGAATTAAAATCAGAAAGAAATTGTGTCAATAGTTAGTGTACTGATATCCTTTTACTCAAATTCCTGTTGCTGGTTTGGACTAATTTGTCAACAATAATACAACTCTTTTCAAAACCAGAGCTAAGAATGGGTACATACACTATTATAGACATGCATATACTACAAATTCTGACCGAATTTGCTGTAATTTCATTAATGAATTCATTAATGGATAGGATGTAATGTGAAAGAAGGATGAGACTCCTAATCCTAAAGGATGATGCTCTTCAGTTAGGCCTTAGGACGTGCTCTGTCATCGAATCCCATACCTAGTTCTTGTAAGCAAAATTATCACACTCCTCACACTCCTCATACTCAGCGAGCTCCTGTACTCTTCCATCCCCTTTTCACTCCTACTGAAAAGCATTTTCATGAAACATTCTTCCACTAACAGCCTCTGTGAGTTGGCTGGCATCAAAAAGCTGCTAAGTTGGTCACCCTTCCATGCTATGTCCTGGATAGGGTCTTTTCAATGCTGTTAATAATAGTAGGTTTAGATGACATTTTAGGAAGAAATTTTTTACTGTGAGGGTGGTGGGACACTGGAACAGGTTTCCAGAGAAGCTGTTGATGCCCCGTCCCTGGAAGTATTCAAGGCCAGGTTGGATGGGGCTCTGAACAACCTGGTCTAGTGGAAAGTCCTGCCCATGGCAGCGGGGTTGGAACTAAATGTTTTTTAAGGTCCCTTCCAACCCAAACCATTCTATGATTCTGTGATCTTTTGCTCTTGCTATAATCAGGTGATGATGCCTCACATCTTGTGGATTTTGCACAAAACCTGGTGTACAGGTTTTGCCTGGGGATGAGTTAATTTTCTTCACAGTAGCTGGTATGGGGCTGTGGTTTGGATTTGTGCTGAGCATAGTGTTGACAATGCAGGGAAAATTTTAGTTACTGCTGAGCAGTGCTTCCACAGAACCAAGGCCTTTTTTGCTCCTCACGCTGCCCCACCAGTGAGTGGGCTTGGGGTGCACAAGGAGTTGGGAGGAGACACAGCAGACCCAAGGGATATCCTATACCATACGATGCCATGCTCAGCAACAATCCAGGGGGAAGGCTGGCAGCGAGGAACTGCAGCTCAGGGTCTGGCCAAGCATTGGTTTGTTGATGGTGAGCAATTGTTTTCATCTGCATCACTTGTCTTTCTTGGGTTTTATTTCTCTCTCTGTTAATTCCCTTTTCATTAATTTACTAATTATTACTACTATAATTATTTAATTGTAATTATTAAACTGCTCTTACAACAAACCATGAGTTTTCTCACTTTTACCCTTCCAAATCCCTTGCCCCATCCCCCAGGGGGTGGGGACTGAGCTTTTTTGTTTTTGGGCTTAGTTACTTGTGGTTAAACCACAAGACTACTGGTAAAACCATTAGTGGCTCAGCCATCCTGTGTCTTTCTCACCTTCTAGAATTGTTGATGGTTAAGCCTCTTTAATCACCAAGTCTGAACCTAACAGTTGAGCTGTTTCCTGTTTCTCTTGCTCCAAGTGTGAAGATCATCTTTCTCTAAATTGAGTATAAGTGTCATGGGATAACAGTGGATGGTTTGGACCACTGTTTTCAACCACGATATGCTGTTATTTGCCTCATTTGAAAAGAGCTTGTGCATTTCAGTCTCCACTGAATATTTTTTTTTTCCCAAGAATGGATTATCCATCAGACTGCTGAGATGATGACCCACTATTTGCATGGTTTTCAAATCATATAACATTTATCAATATGGGAGTTGACTTTGATCACACTTGATGCACTCAGTTGGCCAGCGCATGGTGTTAGTAACGCCAAGGTTGTGGGTTCAATGAATACAGGCCACCACCTAAGAGTTGGACTTGATGATCCTTGTGGGTCCCTTCCGCCAGATATTCTGTGATTCCTGAAGACAAAACTTAATGAACTGCACAAATATGTGCAGGCTGTGCCCCCATGACTGCATGGTGGGGTGAGCTTTCTGTATGCACATAACTATTATCCTAATAAGGCAAGAAAAAAATGAAACAGTGAAACTGATTGTGTAAACACAGCTGCAGTACTGACAGGACTCTCTTAAGTGTGATTTCACCAGAAACAGGAAAGGAAGTAACAGTTTCTATCCTCTATGCTAAAAATCTCAATACTTTGACATGAGCATTTTCTAAGTCTGCTTATGAAAACCTTTTCTAGTGTCTCAAGTATGGATGCTGAGGTAAACCAGAACTCTGGAAACAATGGCTTGTGCACCCAGCACATGGTATCTTGTCATTCCACAAGTTTTCTGCAAGTATTTAGAGAAGCACTACAACAGTCAACATTCCTATGTTATCTCAGCCAAGTAAGGAGAACAAGCAGTAAAGTAAGTACAGAACACAGAAATTGCTCATACTTGAGACACTATACCTGGCTTCCAAATTGGCTCACCTAGCCAGGTCTGGCAGTTCTAGCTCTTTAAAATCCAATCTGCACCAGTTTCAAAATCACTTCACCTAAACCAGCTTTAAACTGTTTAAAAAATTTTGCTACTTATAACAGGCCATAATTGCAATACAACTCAGAATGATGAGGAAAATTTGGGAAAATAAGCACAGAACAGTTAAAAAGAAGCACGTTTTCTAAGGGAGAAGGTGTCTTCAGACAATTTTTAATTGCTAGAGCATAAAATGTCAAAGCAACAAAATTTTGTTTTTCTGTTTCTGTATTCCTCTGAATAAAACAAATAAAGTTTTTGTTTAAAAAAATCAACATGAGGCCTTAAGACCTTATATATTCTAACTTTAGCATGGAGAGTCTATTTTTACAACCATGTTAGAAATTCTGTATATAGGCCTGACTGACCTTGTAAGTAGAGTGGTGCGAGCAGCTAATCATGCAATATTGTAAGGTTCTGTATAACAGCAAATGCTGATTTAGTTTGATTATTGGTACAAGAACTCCTGCTCACTGCCTGTGTAGACCCTGCATAATTTATGCTTGGAAATACAGTCCAGAACATACTCAAACTGTGAATATATAACCTGATTTTTCTTTTCTTAAGGATAAAAATATATTACAATAGCTAATGTTTTATATAGAATACAGTACTTATTTTTATTGTTGCATAAATGCAAAATATTTTTTTCAGAATAGCAAAGCATTACAGAATTTTTAATCTGCTGGAGAAAACACTATTTACTGTATGACCAGTTCTTTCAGCAAAGCTTTTGGGGTGGTATATACCAACTGGCTCTGCCAGCTTCATTTTGTGCTAATGTTTAACTTGGGCAT
Organism: Acanthiza pusilla; assembly: GCA_036630365.1. NCBI lineage: Eukaryota > Metazoa > Chordata > Aves > Passeriformes > Acanthizidae > Acanthiza > Acanthiza pusilla. The sequence goes on along the minus strand of JAXCHO010000073.1, from coordinate 32,477,272 downwards.
TGCTGTAAAAAAAAAGCTATTTTTTCACTCATACTAGCTATTATTGAGAGAGGCGAGGAGAATTGTGTTTCACCACTGTGGCTGGGCTAGTATTAGCAAAAACAATGATTAGCATCATATCGTTGTCTTTGCTAGTTAAAATCCTTTAAAAATCATACCCGATGTAATAAAAGTATAAGATTTTGAGAAACATCAAAATGAAGCATTGCAATTTACAACGTTCTAGCTTTGAGTGTGATATTTTTGTCATAAACATTACAGGCATTGGGCTGTTGAATGAATCTGGCTTTCATGTAGCTAAACAAAATGTTGCTTTTTATAAAATTGAATCATTGTACTTTGGGGTTCTAAATTCCTGCTCACTTTTAATAATAACAGCGTCACAGTATCCACTTCTACAAGAGTATTTAATACAAATGCCTGTGGTTTTCAATGTTACTAACATATTGTAACATCAGTAAAGTGACTTTCAATGACAAAGCCTGTTGTGTGCATTTTGTTATTTTAGGTCACTGTATTTAGCACGCATTTCTGTTTTATAGGTCTCTGTGAAAAAAAAAAAAGATATTGTATGCATAGGAAAAGGCTAAGAGTAGAATACAGATGTTATTTTTCAAATTCCAGGGTTGAAAATGACCCAGTGGGCTTCTCAGATCTTTGTCTTAGGGGCCCACTGTTCTCAAAGCAAATCTAAAATTACTACTCCTTAGTTTGTGTGTTTGAGAGCAACCTAGAAAAAGTATCTCTTTGAAGCTATGCCCAATGGTTTGCTCAAAGGTCAAGAGCAATCACCCCACTTGGTGTCACGTAAGTATCCTTTCCAGTATGCCTCATGGAAAAGAGAAACCATTAATTCTGAGAATAACTGTTTCTCTAAAGCACGTAACTTGCATATTCCATCTGTCCACTGACTCTACTCTTAATGGGGAAGCAATCTTCACATAGGTTTCAGGTGGCTTTATTTTAGCTATGACAGCAAACTCTGTGGGTAACCCCATAGCATCTGCATGTATTAGCTTAGTTTCTCTCCAAACCTGAAAGATGCTGTATCTCATCAGTCCCTGTGAATACAGTGGATTTTTGAAATGCTTATGGAAAACAAAAAAGCTGTTTTTTCTTGAGGAAGCTAGAATTTTCTCCTGGTTTTGGAACAATTTTTTATCCGGTTTTCTCTGGTTTGTGTTTGCAAGATCACTGAAGAAAACCCTATTGGTTCACACTGTTTTCTTGCAGCATTTCACTGCCCAGTTAGCTGGCTGCTGCCAAAATGTCAATTCAGCCTGGGGCAATAAACTGAAAAAGACTTGAGTTTTGGGTCCTTGAGTGCTTTGGCCCAATTTAGTCAGCTGTTCTCACAGTTCCCTCCCCATCTCTTGCCCACACTCAACCTGCTCACTGTGATTGCAGAGTGAGAAACTCAGAAGACCTTGATGCTGTGCAAGCACTGTCCAGCGCTAGCTGAAACACTGCTGTTATTGATGCTGATTAGTCACAAATCTGAAAACCAGCAACCTTTGGGCTGCTATAAAGAAAATTAATTCTATCCCAGCAAAGCTACTACAAGACAAAAACCACAACTAAGCAGAAATAAAGCTAAAAAAAAAAAAAGTGTGGGTAATTAACATTTTGGTAAAGATGTCTTGTTATTTTTAGGGCAAAATTAACAGTGTAAGGATGAACACTGTATTTATACAAAATAACCTCATCAAATCCCTACAAGAACAGCCTTTGCTTCATACTCTTACTAACCTCATCAGCTGTCAAAGTTTTGAACTGCAGCAGAACTGATGTTGGCTGCTCCACTCAGACAAATCTTTATGGGCTTTGTTCATTCCATTAGAAATGCTTTCTGTAGTATTCCATCTGTTTCCCAACTTTATGTGCAACAGGACAATGTTCTTATCAGAATGTGGATGTATAATGCTCTCTATGCCTTTGACATTCCCTTTTTGAGGGTAGAAAGAGAACTAGCTTCTGAAATGAAACTACAAGCAATATCCAAAGGACTATAAATTTGAGCAGTAAGTACAAGTTACATCTTTAGGCAAGACCAGCCCACTTTGAATTTATAGCCCAGAAACAAGTCTTGGATTTCACAGTAATCTCCACAAAGCAGGGCATAATAGTCTCTTTGACCGAGATTCCTTCTCTGAGGAGCTCTTGATTGTCCAATGATGTATATGCATATGTGTCTATATACATGCACACATGTAGAGTTTTGTTTCATTCCTTAATGCAAAGGTTCCTCCCCAAAAGTGCCTTAAACTACTAATTTAAGAAATATACTTCTTTTAACATTCTTCTGGCATTCTTTGCATTCACAAGTAGTAAAACAACATCACTCCTCTGTGGTTGGCAGAAGTGACCAAAATTAACAAAAGTTTCATAGCCTTATTTCATTGGAAACATGTTTGAACTACCTCTGTACAGTTGTGCTGCTCCCTCTTTCCATAAAATGTCCATCCTTCCCCTCAAAAAGCCCTACAACAAAAATAACCAAAACCCCCAACTGAACAAAAATCTAGTATTTTTCCTCCTGGAAAATCTCAGGCAAGTCAGTCTTGTCTCTCTGTATCTCTTTTCATGAGCGCTCTACAGCATTGGGAACTACTGCTGTGATCTGAAGAAGTAATCTGGCAAGAATTTTTTTCCAAGTGGTTTTTGGCCCTTGTATGTTAGTTGGCATATTGAGGCAGGAAGGCCACTTGCTAGGGGTTAATTTGGAGGAGACAGAAACATTCATTTACATGTAGCTGAAGTCTGTCTGTCTGCCTGTGAAGGAACAGTTGATGCACAAACTGACACAGCACAGCCTTTGTATGTTTAGAAGTGATTTATATAGTGACACAAAGAAAGCAAGACTCTTACAGGAACAAAGCCCCCTGTCCCAGAGCACTAGGCTAGAAGAGTTCCCTGCTATGCATTGTCACAGCCCTGCTTACAAGAAGTTCCAGCAGGAGTCTTACACTCAGTGCATGGTGCCACAGGCTTCATCTTCAAGAGCTGACAGAATAAGCAACTGAAACTTAATGATGTTCTAACGGACCAGTGCAAAATAGCCACTCCAAAAACTTTCAGTTTGTACACCTGTCTTATGTCAAAGACAAGAGAATATATGTATCCTCTGAAGTCATACACATTTTACTGTTTAAGTCAGAGAAATGTAAGTTGCACTCCGGAAACTGATTTTGGTGAATCATGGGAAAAAAGTAGACACATTACTGAAAATCTTACCATTTGCATGATCTGAGTTATGCACAGCGAATTGCAAGTTTATGAAAGTAAAAGCATCTTTAATAATCACACATTGGAAGTAAAAGACAACAGTAGATGAGTAGTTTATATTCATTATCAAGACTAAAAAAAAGTGTGTAAAGCGATACCTTCATAAAATATGAAATTTCCAATATTGAGATACACAATCATTGGAGGACTTGGCAAAGCAAAACACGTACTGGAATGTTAAATCATGATCATCTGTGGTTTGCTTCCTTTTGATTTAGATGCTCATAAAACTGGAATGTTAAATCATGATCATCCAAGGTTTGCTTCCTTTTGATTTAGATGCTCATAACACACTGTATGAACTGAAAAGAGAATAAATACTTATTAGATGTATGGCAGAGAACGAGTTTTTACTTTTTCTCCTACAATACTCATTGTCACTACACTTTTCTGTAAAGAAATTCAGGCCATGAACAGTAAAGCTTTAAAATGCATATCAAAAGAAGCAAATAGTTAATTATAGCAAAGAATCTCCTTAATGATAACAGAAACAACAAAAAAAAAAAAACTAGCACACATGGCCCTCATTCCCCCCCTTCCAAAAGAAACCCCAAAACCCCAAAACCCCCAGATGCGGGATGACTTGAATCTAGTGTTCTCTTTTTGCTGTCCAAATGTGGCTTGGAAGCCAAGACCTACAAGCCTGACTGACTGATTTGAGTCTGTTCCTGCCAGATCTCCACCAACCTTTCCTGGGAAAAATGCCTACCAAGCATAAAAACAAAAAACGAAAGGAAAAAAAAAGTCACAGAAAGTGAGGCTAGCAAGTGATGTAGCTTCTTGGATCTTCTTGAACTAGGCTGGTAAGAAGTTCAGAAAAAATACACAACATTTTATAGAACTCTGTAGAATATGCAAAAGCTTTCTGAGACAATATTCGGCAAGCCCCAGAACTTCTGCATTCTCACTGTATATGTAGGAAGGTAGGCACAAACTCAAATCATTACTGATTGTCTTCAGTTTTAAGTTTTTCTTTTGTTTTACCCTGGAATTTTAATAGATTCCTTAAAATTCACTTACATCATCATAGTGGAAATTCACAAAACCCTGCTGAGTTGTATCCCTTCTTCTAAAGCAATCTGCAAAAATGCATTAAGAAAACAGAAACCAGGTAAGAAGAATTACCAAGAAACAACTTTTTAAAACTGTATAGTATTTTCCTAAAATTCCCCAAGTCACAGTGAAGGAGAACTGATGAAGAATACTGCAATTCACTCCAAGACTTAATTTCCCATTCTAAATTTTTGCATTTATCATATACAACCCTTTATGTTCTGTTAGTAAACAAAGATTCCCAATTTTGGTAACATAACTCGTCCAGTCTCTGGACTAAACCCAGCATTAGTATAAAGTCCGCTTCTTCATGGGAATTTAAAAAATCCTTATCTATAATTGTTGCAGTTCTGCCTGTAGACTATTGAAAGAAACCTCTTTTGTAGTATACCAAAGCTGAACTTGAGATAAGTGAACAATCAGGTTTTATTAAATAAAAATACATTATGGGGATGACAGGAACAAGGCTATAATCCAGCATACCAGTGAGAGCTCTGAGTTTCACACAGCAGGCAATGTAATCATCAAATGCAATCTTTCCTTGAGTGCTGTATCGCTTTGTGATTGCAGTCACAGCCTGTGGGCTCAGTCTAAACCCTGTTTGAAAATATAAAAAAAGTCTTATTTTGAAAAGACAGGTAAGTTAACAGAATCCAACACGTTTGCATTGGAAATATCATGTGTTAGTTACTGCAGGATAACTGTTACTGAGACATGGCATAAGTCAGTGTCAGAAGCAAGAACGTTTCACAACTTACCCATAGTCATCAAGGCTTTCTCCAGCTCTTGACGATCCACCGTGCCACTTCCATCACTGTCAAAACTTACAAAGTGTTGCTTCCAGCCATTGACCACAGCCCAGAGTTCTTTAAACTCATTAAATCCCAGTGTGCCAGACATATCCCTCTGATTTCAAAGCTAAGAAAAACATTTCTTTACTAAACAAAACCAACAACAAACAAAAAAGGCAGCTCTCCATAGTTAAAAATTCTTACTTGAAAGTCAATATTAGCACAATTTTACTATTATTAATTTTTCTTGTAGAAAACTAACTAAAGCATCCCCCAGCACAGATGGAGGTAATACTGCCCAAAACCTAAGGTCAGAGAACCTGCTCTCCCCATGTCTTCCCAGTGAAACCTGCTAAAGCTATTTTCTTTTGGTGAATTCTACTTAGTTCACACACTTCTCTTTTACTTGCTCCTATATAATTGTAACCAATTAAATACATAAAATAAAAATAAAAATATATGCCAAAGAATAAATTTTTATAATATCACTTCTCTTGTATTCTAAGCACTTTGTTCAAGGTGAGCTAAGAGCCCTTCCAGTTTCATTTCTGCTTTTTCTTTTTAAGCAGCGAAACTTTCAATTTAAGTTTTGGCTAAAACAGCTCCAAGGCCTGCTATAAAAAGATTGGTCACCACGAGCCTCATTTATTATTATTACTTCATTCCTTAAAAATAGTAAGAATGCAGTTTTGTAGCTCCCCAATCCCAATGATCAAAAGATTTATAAAGTAAAGGCTGAATGGGAACTACAAAGCATTTCCCAAATTTTTTGGCTCTCTCTCATCTTTGCTTATGTAATGTGAAAATGTTTACATCTCATAGTAAAGGATACATCCAACATTGAGATCATAAGTCTGCAAGTCTCTAAGTTGAAAGCTGTTAAAATTACAAAAAGGAAAAATGGATTATGTTAAAAGCATAATCTTCAGTTTTGTCTAAACATAAAATTTCAGATTTATTACAGATCTAAATTATATACTGATAATATATTATAATGTATAAAGTATTATGCAATTGGTTCCCCTGTATACAGCCATACCATATTTTGATACAAGTAAGAGCCATTACTTGTTAGAAAAACTGACAGTAGGCAATCTGGAGGCAATTCAGGTTATATTTTAAATTAACTTGCTCTTATCTTGATCCACAACAATTTTGGGTTTCAAAGTGGTCATTTATATTCCCTGCCATAGACACCATTTGAGCAAGCCAGTTTCACTCACAGAAGCTGTAAACTGAACAGGAGGTATCCTAGCAGAGGAGTCCTGCCACAGATTTTGGTCAATATCAAAGCTCAGTTTTAACCAATGCAAAGCACTTTTGGAATAACCATCCATCCATTACAAATTAAACCACTTCACCTCCACAGCCCAGCAGAATGGGGAACTAAGGAGGCTGAGAAGGCAAGTCCTGGGCACACAGAACTCAATACAGAGAATTTCCATTTCCAAGGTATGGAAAGAAAACCCATTTGCCATGCACAGAAAAAGCCCAGCTCTGCAGAAGGCACAACTACAAGCATTTTCTAGCAACGGGCAGAAGAATTAGTGTGCTTTAGATTTGCTTGTTTATTTAAATCATTAACTTACGTTTATATGATCCTGCAATCCCTGACTGGGTGAGACATCTCTGTAGCTCATCAGCATCTATTTGTCCATCCTTTCGATAACAGAAGATGTATCAGCTATTGTTTTAATACCCTCTCCCAGGTGGCTTATTCCCAGTACCCACTCCCTTTCCAGTGGCATTCAATTAGTTACCCTTCTCAAGACATCCTCATAACTGACAAATGTAAAAACTCCCGTTTATTTTTTTTTTTTAATTGTAAGTTGCTAGTGGAACAAGCAAAAGCAGAAAGCAAAGAACTTTGAAAGAAAAAAAAACAAACCCAGAAAAGGTACCTATCCATATGGTTTGGAAAATGCCTCACTTCCAACAAATCGTGCTCTGGGCCAAATGGAGAAAACAACTTCCAATTCATGTAAAGCAATGAGCTGCTAAAAGTGGAGCTGGAATTCTAAGTTTTATTCCTCACATCCCCAACATGAAGTTTGGTTCACACAGAGTTTAATTTAATGTCATTCAGGAATGGAACATTATATCTGTAGACATAAAAAATGATGCCACTTCTGTAAAGCATTTAAAGATGAAGAGCTGAGTCAGGGGAGATTTAGGTTGGATATCAGGAAAAGGTTTTTCACCCAGAAGGTGGCTGAGCACTGGAATTGGCTTCCCCAGGAAGTGATCACATCACCAATCCTGACAGAGTTCAAGAGTATCTGGACAACACACTCGGGCACTTGGTGTGACTCTTGGGGTGTCTTGTGCAGGGCCAGGAGCTGGACTCAAGGATCCTTGTGGGTCCCTTCCAACTCAGCATATTCTATGATTCTGTTTGCTACAGCATTTTCCTAATGTTTTTAAACCCACTTTTGAAAGCTCTTTTTTTCTTCCTCTTTTTAATTTTTTTAAGGACAGAGATATGCTACTGAGTTATATGGTGGGAACAGCACAGCCTGATAACTCTTACAAATGAAGTATCATTGTTTAGAGGACAAATAGTAATTCTATGTTAAACGATATTTGACAAAGTTGGGGAAAAAAAGTAACGTTTTGATTCTTTGTAGTTAAGGGCAGCTAAACCCAAAATTGCTTCCAATCTACTCAATTAGTCTAATTACACAGATGTATTTAACACTTTATATTCACAGGGGGGAAAGAAAAAGAGACTTGAAATGGCCATTAATATTAAGTAGCTAATCTCTTCAAAGGCTTTGTACCTTCTGAAATAAACATAGGAACTACATAACTTTAGAACAGAGGAAGATAGAAAAGCATGATTGTAATCAAGATTAATATTATCAAAAACATGCTTGTCATTTTTTTTTTTTAGTAGAACATAAGCAGGTAAACTAGAGAACGCATATGGGCTTTGCAAATAGGCTAAAAAATAATTATTTCCTGCAAAGACAGAATCAATTGAATAAAGATTTGCAACAATAATTTTGACTTTCTTAGGTAAACAAAGGAAAAAAATCCCTGTTGTAAACTATTTCAAAGAAAGCTCAGAGAAAACATTATGTATTATATAGGCATAAAACAACACAGAAATCAGCAAAACATATTAATTCTACAATAAGTACACATGGATAACTGAGATGTGGCTTTTTACAGAGTTGCACAAATGGCCATAAAAGCAACTGATAATTTATCTGATCCATTTCACTGTCTCCTTACAGGGTTTTTACTTCTGCACTGGTCCCTGAAACAGACACCTCAAATTTCAAGGATAACTTCAAAAGCTACCAAGTTGATTTCAGCAAGGAATGATTTCAGCAAGGAATGATTTCTACAAATAGAATGCATTTCAGAGTATTAACTTAAGTATTCTTAAGTGCTAACTTGATCATAGCCATCAATGCCCTGGCTCCTCAGCTTTCAGTATCCATGCCTCACTTGAGAAGCCTGGGCACGGTCAATGCGTTGCTGAGGTCTAGCTCCTGCCACCTCATCTCCACAGGGCCGTATCCTGTGTGCTGCTCCCGCCCTTTCTCTTTACAATAGGAGCTTATTCATTTTCCCAGCGTCAGCTACTGACTCCACTGCTGACTCCTGGCACACCTCCAGGTGGCACCTGCACACAGAGGCATCTCCACTGGCAGACAAATTGTCAGCACATTCAGCAAAGCTCAGCGCTGGGCTCACTAGAGCCTCATAGAGGCTGGGCTCATAGAGGCCTCACTATACAGAGGTCATTCCACTGTTCTCCTTTACTACAAAAACACATGGTCTCAATATTTTCATAAGCAGTTAGAAGGAAGTAAGGTATAGACTGCAAAGTGCATTAATTCAAAAGTGTAACACAGAGAACAAAACTGATCCAAGTTACAGTGGGAATCTGAACATTAACTAATATTGCTGAATTCAATTTTCATGTTGTCGTTGTATCTACCTGAGGATAACAGATCCAAGAGCAGAGTTTTAGATCTGCACACACCCTACAAGTGTGCAATAAATAGCTATAATATGGCCAGCAGACACAGAACTCCAGCCCAATAAACCTAACTTAATTGCTCATAAACTCTGTAATACAGTTCAAACAGCACTTATTTCCGGTAACATACATGATCATACAAAACCAATATATCCCACAAAATTACAGGAAAGAAACTAAAAATGCAGTGCAAAACAACAAGGAAGAAAAAAAGAAAGTTGCGAGTGTTTTTCCTCTAGAAGAATAATCACTCTATGCTACCAGTAAACCCAGAAGTTGGCACAACCCATGACTGCTTTTCCATTTGTGAATTTATCAAGACCATGTAATGACCTCTTTCCTATTAGCATTTCCTGCTCTTAGCCAGGCCATCTCCACAGCCCACGCTTTCCATTGTTTCTGGTTTCTTTCTCCTGAATCTGGAAGCATTTGCCAGCACAGAGCTGAGTCACAATTCAGTCACAAAATTTTATGCATCTATATATTTCCTGTATATACCTATGCAGCAAATATAGGCACACATGCAGATGTTTGTGTATGTATGTATTTACACACACAATACAGAAACTAATAGCATTATTCAAACTGTATAGTGCCTGTATGTGTACAGCTATAACATAGACCAATACAGCTATGCATAGCAAACAGGCTAAGTAAAACACTTTTGGATTTGTTTTATTTTAACTTGAAACATCAGTTTTTCTCACTGCAAATACTAGGCACTCCTCCTTCCAAAGATAGAAAGTATTCTATCTTTGCAAAAAAAACCCTAAAACAAACAAGAAGTAAATAACATTTTATAAGTTTACCTGCCCTCCTACTGCAGCAAAATAACCATACAGAGGATCCTGAGATTGTCCAGGGAATGCTGGTCCTCCTGGAGCTCCTCCATACTTTGGAAATGAAGCAGAAATTTAATTTTAAATCAATGATTCAGTTAAGGATCTGTACTTTTCAACTTATGTTTTTCTGTACACACCATGCCAAAGGAAAAAAAATCCAACCAACAACAACAACAACAAAAAAAACCCAAACCAAACCAAACCAACAAAAACAAACAAACAAACAAACAAACAAAAAACCCCAAAAAACAAACCTCCTTATGAAAAAAACCCAAGCAACCCAAACCCAATTCTCAATTTCAGTATTGATATACTAATTTATTGTAATGTAAGCAGATCAGTATAAAACCTGGCACAGGAGCAATCCACTGATCTAGATACAGCATGGTCTACCTCAACAAGGTTTAATTTTACTCTACCACCGGCAGAAATATACTATATACTAAGGCACTACCGATTTTTCTTTCCACTTCAGAGAAGTTGAGCAAAACACATCTCTAGGGGAAATACTTGGAAGAATATGCATTAAGTGTGAAAATCTTTAAACGAAACTGATTCTGAAGTGAAAATCATGGAACGACACCCTCAGCACCGACTTTCGCCCCCGGCAGCAGCTGCGGGCTGCGCCTCCTCCCTCTCCCTCCCCTCTCCCGCGGACGCAGCCCCGAGCCGGCGCCTGCGGCCCCTCCCGGCGGGAGCGGGGCCCGAGGCCGCGCAGACCCCGCCTCACACGGCTCCCGCCGCTTGCCCCGGGCCGCCGGCCACATCCCCCGCGGCCCCGGCCCCGCTCACCCCGCCCTGGTAGAAGCCGCCGGGCGCCTGCTGCCCGGGATACGCCATCTTCGCCTGGCACCGGCTCCGGCCGTGCGGCCGCGCCCCGGCGCAACCACCCGGACACGCAGGGAGGGCGGCGGCGGGACGCGAGCTCCGGAAAGGGACGGGACTGGAAGGCGCCGTCCGGGCGGGGCAATCGGCGACCTTCGGTCACGGGGGCAGCGGGCGGTGCCGGGCGGCGCCGTCGGGAGCTGAGGGACCAGCCTGTCCCACCTCCTCCTCTCCAACTTCCCCCTCCATCGCGGTGGTACAGGCCGATCGCCCCTCGGCGGCATTTCCCGGCGCAGCCAGGGCGGGATGCGGTGCTGCCTCGGGCCCGCCCGGAGCGGGCGGTGGGGCTGCGGGGATCCCTCGGGCGGTCTGCGGGCGGGGAGCGCTGATGGCGCTGGAGTGAGCGCGGCGCTGCCGGCCAAGCGGGGCAGGCTCAGGTCGGCGGCAATTCCCGGCCAGCAGCTGTCACACACCCGCGGGAGGCAGCGCCCGTGGTCAGCCGCGCTGCGCTGACGAGGAGGAGGCTGCGCCTCAGGGCCAGCGGCCACGGGCAGCGAGGGCGGAGCTGATCCCTGGCGCATCCCGGGAATGCCGCTCCCGGATAGCGGTGTCCTGTGGAGGCTGTGGCCCTCTAAGGCGCCAGGAAAGCTCCCGGCAGGTTCATCGGTGATTCGGCTCAGCTGATGTCAGATTGTTTTAAAATCACCGGTTCGTGCTTTACCAAAAGGCCTCAAGGCTCATAAACTCAATAGTTCGTGCATCTGTATCGTGTATCACAAAACGCATCCTTACACGTTCCGTTTTAGTACCGTCGCTTTTGCTTCGAAGTCTGTCGCTGTTCCCAGAGACAGAAAACAGGCTGTACAGTTTCTCTTGGGTCTGCAGGTGCAAATTCTGGGGCAGGAGCTGGGGGAATGCCCGTGTCCCGCTGAAGCGAGGGAGTCCTTTTGCGTTCAGCCGGGGCCGCTCTGGGTTTGGGGATTAGCTGGAGCAGCACTAGCTTTGATCCAGCAGCCTCCCCGCGGCTGGAGGAGCTCAGCGGTACAGCCGTGACTTGCTGCCGCTGACCACCCTGTACCCCACGGGTACCGGAACGGCCACAGCTTGGTCTGAGCTGGACTGCGGCTTTGCAAAACTCAGGACTGCCTCCCTCTCCTAGTGAGAGCTAATTGATTCAGTCGCAAGACAATGAGAAATTAGTTGCTGGAGTCTTTATGAGTGAAACAAATCTACTGATGGAGACCTTGCAGGGTAAATGGTCTGCTGTCAGAAATCTGAAAGCATAACATTTTATTTTCTGTTTATTAGCATACTTTCTGAGGAACTTGATAAATTTGAGTAGGACCTTATTAATTAGAGTATGATAATTGATAGTAAACTTTCCATTAAAAGTGAGTCACCCTTCTCAGCTTCTAAGTCATCCAGTTAATAGGACTTTCAGACATTATCTATATAGCATATCTTTCATTATTTCAGCACTAATTGCACCTTATAACTGTTAACAATTTCTGGTGACATGAAAACAAAGCTGGTGTTCTGTGTAATTTAATAATCAATAGAGCTGCCCAATGAGACAAAACATTATTTAATACCTTCATCACGCAGAATAGCATATATGAAGCTATAAAGCAGCTGAGGAAGTAGTGATCCTGATTAGTTTTTTGGCTTAAAAAATGCATATCTCACAAGGGTATTTAAACATGTGCTGTTATCAAGCTGTGCGGTGTTCAAATAGTTTTATTGACCAGACTTAATCACATGCAGTGCAGGTTGTTGGAGGTTCTGTGCTGAACTTTGTTAGAGTACATATATTAATGTCTTGGGCAAAAGCTTTCCTAATTGAAATAGGACCTAGGAACAGTGATAAAAATATTAAAGTCTGAAAAGTTTGAAATAAGTGGCAAAGAATATAAGTGATAAGATTTGAAGAGTTGTACACTGATAAGCAAAATGTCAGATGGCATATGTATTGCCAATAGTTTAATAGAAATGAATTTTTGACTGCTTGAGTGAGAATAAAACAGACATGATTCAGACCAGTTGGTAGATAAAGACACTAAAGTGTACAGCTGTAGATGTATAGAAAAGGATGATGTGTTTCATAATTTCAAATTCAAATGTGGGGTGGGGTGTGTTTGCACTCTAAGTCAACATAAATATATGCTCCATGTTCAGTACTTCTACTGAAGCTCCTGGCGCTCATCAAATAATAGAATTGTTTAGGTTGGAAAAGATCTCTCAGAACATTGAGAGTTAATCCAGCACTGCTAAGCCCACCACCAAACCTTGTCCCTCAGTGCCGCATCTCCAGGTCTTTTAAATACCCCCAGGGATTGTGACTCAGCCACTTCCTTGGACAGCCTGTTCCAATGCTCGGCAATGCTTTCAATAAAGACATTTCTCCCAATATCCAAAAACATCCCCTGGCCCAACTTGAAATCATTTCCTTTCTTCCTGTATTTTGTTACTTGCAAGTGGAGACTGACCACCACCTCACTACAACCTTTTTTCAAGCAGTTGTAGAGAGTTAGGCTGTCCCCTTTCAGCCTCCTTTTCCCCAGGCTAATCACCCCCGGTCCCTCAGCCTCTCTTCATCAGACTTGTGCTCCAGACCCTTCATCAGCTCTGTTGCCCTTTTCTGGACTCACTCCAGCACCTCAGTGTCCTTCTTGTAGTGAAGGGCCCAAATGCACTGCACTCAGTAGTTAGCATTTGCACGATTATTTATATTTAAACATCCATGAGCAAAAGAGCTAGGAGACAGATGTAACCAAGGGATGTATTTTAAATAGATTGTTGGGTAGGCATTTTGTTTGCACTGGTGCATGTGCTTATGCCTTATCTGTGGAAAAGGAAGGCTGCAAAGGAAGGCTGTTCGAGGTGATTAATGAGGACGTATCTGCCTTCTGAAGGGCTGCTGAGCTGTTGAAACCTTTTAAGTTATGATAAGATCGTCATATTTGAAATACACCAGTAAGAAATCTGTGTAGAATAAAGAGTTTCTGATTTTTCAGATCTCAAGGAGTGTGTAATCCCTCTAGTGGGAAAATTGAAGCAACACAGGATGCTAGTACTATTGCCTTTTTTTTTTTTTTTGAGATAATTCACTGAATTTTCCTAAGAAAAGGCCTAAGTAAAATAATTTTGTTTAGAAGGTAAAAATTATGTGCACAGTTTTCATTCCATAGTTTTTTCTGGATTCTTTGTAGTAGGATTTTAAAAGAGAATTCAGAATGGAGCTACAGTAATAGTGTTACTGCCTTAAATTCTGGTCATAAGTCACACTCACTGTGTGTGGCACGCTTCCTCACAGTGAACCAAAGCTAGCACAAACCCGTGACAAGTCACAGACTTTCTGCTTGCCCATCTGCTCTACTCCTGTTCCTTCTAAGTCTGGGCAGATTTAACCCTGGTGTGAGCTCACCCCTGATGTGGGAATTCAGTCACCCTGAACTGGCAGCCTTGAGCCAGATCATGCTGCCAGTTACGTTCCCATCTGGTGTGGTGGCTGGAGCTTGGCGCTGCTGTGCTGAGGTGTCACACTTTCCTGGCAAGCTGGGTGTGGAATTTTTCCTTTCCAGAACTGCAATAAAAGAAGCTAGGGAGGAGACAGGGAAATTAAAGTGTAAAATTAGGTTTTCTTGAAGTGTTTACTTAACACAGCTGAGGAGATAAAAGTTTCAGAATAAGTATACTGCTTAAGGAAAGGAAAGAAATAATCTCCTTATCCTTTTAATTGCAATAACTTGAGAAAAGGCATCATTTCAAACTGTGGAAAAATAAATACTGTATAGACCAGACATCTCTAATATGATGCCTGACTTGGTCCCCAAGAGAATGGTACTGCTGTGTTCTGCTGCTTTTTCTTCTCTTTGATGCCACTCTTTCATTTTTTATTTACTGCACATTATTTATACTCAGTTCTGCAGCCAGGTATTTTCTACAGGATTTTATTTAATAGCCAAGTTTTATGCTGGATTCATCACATAATGTACTTGAAAGGATAGGGGACAGGGGGAAGGCATTTCTGTCACTTTATAGGTACAAAGAGTATGGAGATCAAAATTTTCTATAGATTTTAGTCATCCAGTTTGTGCTACCTCAGTTTTTCTGCAACTTTATCTGTCTTCCATCCTTCTCCCTGCCAGCTGCAACTTCTTTAATAGATAATTCAGTGGTGACCAACTTCGTGGGTCACCATGTCCATTCCCTTCTTTGTTTTGTCTGTGTTCAGAGTTGGGGAAATTCTTCCTCACTCCCTCGGCATCAGCAAGACTATCACTGAAGGCCTAAGAGAAGATAACCTTACTTGTGGATGGTACAGCTAGTGAGGTTTTGATATTGAGATTTCTGAGGCTAACAATCAGCTTTTATTCAATGCAGTACAATAACACAATTTACCACATTCATTTCATTATAAATACTACACTTTGTGCATTCCCCTGGCATGAGCACTTACAGAACAAAAACTGAAATGCAGTTTTTCAGTAATGACATTAATTTCCTCGATCTGATACATTGCAGTCAGATGGCTCCCAAGATTGGCTTTAACTGAAGATATAATTACAATAGAAAGATACCTGATGATAACAGTGATACATGCCTGTGACTTGAAAAAGACATTTACAATACTGCTTACTGTGCATATCACTTTTCAAGTGATCTTTATTCCTTTACCATCCATGTACCTGATTTCAAAACCTTCAGTACCAAAAGCTTGGATAATTTAAAACAGGTTGATGACAACCAAAGCAAGTCATGCAAGCTCTTTCAATCGTTCTGTTTAATGACATGGATTCAGGATCCACGGCTCTGTTTTTGCCGGACAGAAGCCAGAATATGAAAATGAACTGTGTATAAATGATTGAAGCACAGGACAAGTTCAGCAATAAGGCATCTGATTCTTTCTGTACAACAGTTTTTGGAATCTTATGTGTCAGCATATATGTTCTGATATAAATCAGACTATATATTGTGATTTACCCTTCTGAAAGGCTAGGATTCAGCGGTACTGGCTGGATGGTAAACATCAGCTTGTAAAACTCTCAGGTGCAGATGGAAAGGAATTGCTTTGCAGCCTTATTCTTCTGAAGCAGTGTCATGGTATCCAGCTACAAAAAGGATATTCCTGAATCCACTCCATATTTTCTGAATGGTTTAGGTAAAAACCTATTGAAAAAATGGACCAGTAGTCCAGGAGGCCAAGCCTGAAATGCATCATCTGTGGGATAAAGTAAAATATCTTACTTGTTTGTTCTCTTGATTAAATTTTCAGTTGCACGGTGGCATACGTGAGCTGAAGCATGTTGTTTTACAGAATTCCTTTCAAGTAGGACTTTGAAGGATGGCTTGTTGTTAGGCAGCCTTAAACTCATTTTTGCCACTTAGTGGGTGAACCCTGCAGCATTTGGGGTTAGTTATGCAAATGAGAGAAAACCCCCAAAAAACCCAAAGAACATTGTGCTATTCTCCCCACCTTGTTTTGCAGTGAGCTTTAGTTGTGCCAAGTGATCTGGTCAGATGATTTAGGAATTTTACTCTGCATCACCACCTCTGTTGATAGGTGAGAAATTGGCTCATAGCTAATTAGTCAGCTGTGGGACAGGGACAGTATTTCTGGGCACAAAAACAGCATACAGAGCATAGAAAGGATGTTTCAGGGGTCTGAATTCTATGATTGTCACCCATTAGGTGCCTGATGTCCATTTGGGCGCTCATTCTTACCTCAAAAGTTAGTTGAGAATCTAGGCAGATAGTGTTTATTCTCTCTGTGTCTTGTGCCTGAACTGAGCTGACAGCACTGCAGTACTACCAGAATTCATTTTTGTTTGCTGATTTGTAATTTCCATAATCAATGAGACTGGCGATATTACTGGGGAAATGTCTTGGGCTGGTTTGCATGTGATTCATGTAGTAGAAGTGACATGGAAATAAACAACTCCAGGAAAATAAAGTTTAGTTTTTATATACTTATTTTTCTTAAGTGCCTCATTACCACCTATGATACAATGGAGTTTTTAGCATTTGGGGGAATCCCAAGGTTCAGCATACTGGAAGTGTAAGAGATGTACCGCACTCTGCAGGGAAAAGTCACTTTCCTAATCATGATGTTTCCTCAGTGCTTGTTTTGGTTAAGGTTTCTGTTGCAGCATGGGATGTGTGTTGAAAACGTCTCAAATATTGCTACAGACATTCCCAAATGGACAACATGAGATGTATTTTTAATTCCCATCACTCATACTTGAGTACACTCTGGAAGCAATACCAGTGAACACAAAGTTTCTTCCTCTACCTCTGGTTTTTGTAAATATTTTCCCCTCACATTTAGAGTCTGTGGCTGTTTTCTTTGTTCCTCATATTAGCTTCTTTGCTCTTATTGTTCAATTTCTTAAAACCTGTTATCTCAGTTGGTGGAGCATGGTGCTAATAATGCCAAGGTCATGAATTCAATCCCTGTACGGGTCATTCACTTAAGAATCAGACCTGATGATCCTTGTGGCTCCCTTCCAACTTGGTATATTCTGTGATCTGTGAGCTTTATGAGTTGCTAAGAAGGAATCAGCCTATTGCTGTCCCAAAAAGAGCCCACTAGATGTCACACTGCTACTTCTAATTCAGGCACATCAGCCCTTGCTTGTTAGCTTTCAACCTATACCTGGTTTTTAACCATATAAAAATGTGAGTTCTGCCAAAGGTAGAAACACAGCCCACATAGACAGGCCTCAGGTAACTGCTGTGGGAGCAGCTCCTTGGGCCCCAGTGCTCATCTCTAATAGGAGATGTAGTATTCCTGAGCCTAAAGGAATTATTTGTGCCAAAATCCCCTTTTAAATGTCTAACAGTGGTTTAGGAGTTTATATATAGGTTTTTCTACTGGAAAAAATATAGCATGTTCATGCATATATTTTTGGAAATCCATACTGAAGATTTTGGCTAATATGTAAACGAGTATTATTGTTCTAAATAACTGGATTGTTTAAGCAATGTAATTTCTAAAATTAGCCATAAATCTGCCACTTAACGTATTTCAGTTTGCCATATTTTATATGAGCTGTATCACAGCTAACATGTCTTCTCTGTTTATTGAGCATAAGCATCTTTTTGTCCACCTAGAAGGGGTGAGCACTGTCTACAAAGGAGGTCATGATCAGTCAAGTATAGTCAGAAATCATTAGCCAGTGATGCATATTAACGTATCAAAACATAATAATATTTAATTCAGAACGTGGTACCATGGCTTTTAGGAGAGCTGATGATGTACAGTTTGTTCTTCCTTCATGTTTGTCAGATGTCTTTTACCTGGGTTTTTTTTTTTTGTTGTTGTCATGTTGATGCTTCTTTCTTGCTCATTCCTTTTGCAGCTGAATCCTTTCATACATTGTTAATATGTAAATTATAGGTGATTATTCCTTGTTCTTTCAGTAAAATTATTAGAATTTTCAAGAAAAAAAAAGGTTCTGCGTCACCTCTAAGTAAAAGCATCCACATATGTTTATAAAATTATGCACAGGGCTTATGGGAAAACAAAGGGGTAAACAGGCCGGGCAGGCTGTCAATTGTTGTACTCAGTGCTCCAAAATGTTTATGGCTTTCCAGTTAAAAAAGGATACAGAACTTTACTTTTTTTGCTATTCTGATAATGCATATCATTCTGAACAACAGTACTTATTTTGATATGATTGACCTGTTCCAGGATTCTTTGCAGATGCTAATAATCACTTGGTGGTTTGCATTTGTGTTGTGCATGCTTAACCTGTTACAGCCAGGAATGAATTGGCCTTGAGCTGTCTAAGAGCACTCTTTAAGTTAACAGAAAAACTTTCTGATTTAATTTGAGTTTTATTTAAGCAAAAGTTGGTAGTGTCAGTAAACACTAAAACAAGGCTCTGAATTTTGGAGCTTCTCTCAGATGTGGGGAGCCCAGTCTGTTCAAGCACAGTCTTCTCCACACTGAACCAGATTAAGGCTTTTGTTTAATACTAGGGATGTTCCCATCCTCTTCCCTTTCTGCTTTCATCCACAGGTTTTATGTCTCTGTTCATTTGTGGTGGTTTTCATCACCTTTTGAATTAGCTAATGTCTAATAATGGCATTCTGATAGTTTAGCTTGAGCACAATATGTCCACATCTAACACTGCAAAGCATTGGCAGACTTTCACACACATATTTCAAATAGATGCTTAAAAAAGTTGGTCAGAACTACTGTTCTCATCATGTTTTGGCATGGAGGCTAACAAAAAAATTGAAGACTGGGAAAAGAGCCCTAAAAGATATGGTCTGATAAAGCCACAAATATGGTCAGGGCAGAGCCAACTCCACAGTAGTTCTGACATGTAAGATGGTTTTATGATAGCTCATGACCACCATTATCTTGGACTTCAGGGGCCCTAGTTATTCACTGGTAATGGGTACAGTGAATTATCCTAGCAGAGTCCTATTTCACATGGGAATCAGTCTTGTGAAAGTCTCTACTGAAAACCGAGCTGGAACCAGAGGTCACAGGTATCTATCTTCATACTTGTTGAAGTAGCCAGGCATTTTTTATCTGAGTGGTGAATAAGTCTGCTTGCTCTGGAGGTTTGTGAGTGTGAGGAGAGGAGGGTGGAAAATAAGTATGGATTAAGTGCTTTATTTTGTTTCCCTCATGAACTCTGTGAATAAAACCAGTCTGAAAGGAATTATCTGCAAATACTGCCCTTTCGTCTCTGGAACATAACATGGAGGCATGTTAAGGAGTGTCATTATCTTGGCTGAAAGATCTGATTTTAAAAGTTGTCTTTAACATAGGTATACATCAGAGATAAGTACTTTGCACCCCAAGAGAGGTACTTGATTTTCTTCTGCTGCAGTAGCTTGAGCTGAGGGTGTCAGGAATGGTCAGATGCCTCTCATTCTGTCTGCCCTTGAACAGTACATCTTCATGTCCTTGTAGATGAGGCAGGGTTTTTTTTCCCTGTGAATCTTTCAATTTATTTAATTTATTTTATAAAATCTTTAGGTAGTACTTCCATAATTTAACTAGTTACAGCATGAATATTCAGCAGAAGTAATCTTATTTAAGGCTTTATGAAGTCCAGGGTTGGGATTTACAACATTCCCAGAGTACTTTAGCAGTGCACCTGGTTCTAGCACTGTGATCCTTTCTTAGCTTGCTTCTTCTGTTTTATGTAACAGATTGAATTTAATTAGTCTATTTTATTAGTATGTATTTTCTGCAAACTAGACAACCCTACTTCGGAAGTTGTTGCTGTTGTATTTTCTGCTAAATTTATTTTTACTGCTTTTCCTGGCACATCTCAGACAAAACAGTGTTTGGACTGGTGACTGAAATTTCTCTCCAGATAGCTAAGGGGAAAATCCATGGCTCTTTATTTACACATACCCTGTGCTTGTGCTAGAGTGACCTACTTAAGAAACTCTTCACTTACTTTTTTCTCTCATAACTGTGTGGAGGAAGAAGGAGATGATGAAACATCATGGTTGTTCTTTCAATTGTCAGTTCTTAGAAAATCTCAGAAGAATAAACAAAAGGTGTGCGGGTGGTAGCATTCACACACTCATTCCCCTGTTTTGAAGAATAAAAAAGGATTTTGTGATGCAGTCTAACCTTCTGCATTACACTGGCAATTAACATTTAATCTCATGCTGGTGATTTAAGCTTGACTAAAGCATCCATGCTTGACCTGGTGTTTCCAAGAGTGAATCCACCCATACTAAAAAATAGTCACCTGACACATGAGGATAGTTATTTTCACTGGCTTTGTCTTCAAGGCACATCCAGAAGGTTTTTAATCTCATTTGAATAGTTTTATCTCTAATTTTATTTGTTGCATCCTTCTCCTGCTGGGATAATGATATTTGATATTGGTGTTTTGTCTCTCAGATAGTTCTAATACTTCTCCTAACCCAAGCATTTATAGCTGATTATTCTTCATATTCTTTTCTTTAGAAAAAGAAGTTGTAACTAAGCCATGTATTTCCTTATGTGTGCTCTTTGAAAATAAGTTCAATAATGCCAAATGTCAAATACATAAGCCTGGGAAGAAATGAACAAGTTTCTTTACTCTCAGCCTCTGGGTAGAGTGATTTAAGTAGAGTTTCACCTTTAACCCCAGCCAAAGCTGCCTAAGTACACTTGTGGTTTTATCTGAAGCTTATGTGGTATTCCCTGTATGCTTCTCTCACACCCAGTGCTCTGTTAAACAATCCCAGAATTGCATATATTTGTACAGATTATATCTTTTTTTCTGCTGTCTCATAGAAGAGACAAGCTGCTTTTTCTCACTTTTCCAGTTTCTGGATTATGACATTTTATCAGTAGAGTAGTGACCTGCGTACTTTTTATTGCATTCATCTCTAACTTAAAAAAAAAAAAAAAAAGAATCAATTAAATTACTGTCCTCTGTGGATGTAAGAATTTTTTTTTGCATTCTTACACCATTTTTGATGTTAATGGAGATTGTTCCAAGAGTCTTCATAGTCCCTTTCACACTGTGAAACAGTATGCATCTCTGTGCATCTGAAAATCAGGAAACCATGCTAAATCTTTCTCCTGCCCTCTTTTCCTACCCCCTTAGCATTTTTAACGTGGTTCATAACCCTTTCTAGTAGGCTCTCTGTCCATGGTTTTCAGCTGGTGCTCTCCAGGCCACATCTCCTTGGGCTGGAAGTGTGACAAGTCTTTGTTCCTCTACACCTTCTGGAGAGCTGGATTCAATGGGGCTGTGGCTGAAAGGGCACCTATCATCCACTGAGTCACTTCCACCTGTTTGTGTCCTCATTGTGGATTTCTAGGATACTGCAGTTTGCACATTTCTTCAGCAGTGATTTTATATTTGTTGAGACTTGTTATGTGTAATGGTGGGTCTGCAACTGATTCCTGAGAGAATCCCGAGAAATCTGCTTATTTATTAGTTGTTCTTCATGTGAATCTAACAGAGTGGGTTACAAAAACTGTAAACCTGCAGGTAATATCCATGCTGTTTTCACACTGTTACTAACAAATATCAAT
This sequence comes from Acanthiza pusilla, assembly GCA_036630365.1. Taxonomy (NCBI): domain Eukaryota; kingdom Metazoa; phylum Chordata; class Aves; order Passeriformes; family Acanthizidae; genus Acanthiza; species Acanthiza pusilla. Next base: position 32,455,471 of record JAXCHO010000073.1, on the reverse strand, counting down.
CAGCATCTGGGATTTTTTTTTTGGTGAAATTATGGTTAAAGTTGACATTATTTGCAGTGGTGGTTAATATTTTAATTTTTTACTTTATTAAATAAAAAAAATTTGTAGGAAATACCTTGAATCTCTCTCTGTCATCACCAAGAAGTTTCAGTCTGTGGTTGAATTTCCATGTATACAATAGGACCACTAAGATTTATATTTCTCTCTTTCTCTCTCTCCCTCTCTCTCTCTTTCTCTCTCTCTCTCTCTCTCTATATATATATATATGTATAAATCACACTTTTTATTCTTATACCTGGGCTTTTTGTCTGGAATGATAATATATGGTCCATACATCCATATACAGCCACCCATTCTGGACACTTTAGATAAATCATGGAAATCATATATTATGTTTACTGAATACTACAGTTAAAAAAATTTCCAGGCTATGTTTTGAAGTGAGGGTAATCAGCTGTCAAAATAATTTGCTGGAAGTTGTGGTGAGCTCTCTAACATTTAAATCAAGTTCAGCAGTTCTTTCAGAATATCTTTAATGCTGCCTGTTTTAATGGATTACCTGTCTGCAATAACAAACTGTAGCTAGGATAAAACTACATGTTGTCAGGAAGCTTAAACTTTACAGCAATCTGTATTACTGTTGGAAAATTTGTAGCGGGTCTGTGAACCAAAAAATATGACAACTCCTGATAATTCAGAAAGGAATTAATTTAGGCAGTGTCTACAGCCCATGTTCTACAGGAAGAGAGAATAGCTAATCACAAGGTTGCCTTCTGGCTTTCTAATCTGCAAAGCTCCTCGTAATTAGAGAACTATCCTTAGCTTCAGGAAACCCGCATCCAATTCCTCTGCTCGCCTCTGACTTCCTGTGTGATGTTGTATGAGTCACTGACACAGGGATCATTAAAGAAACTTGGGATATGTCTGTGAAGACAGTAAGTGTGAATCTAAGTGTCAGCTTCTTTGTAAAAGACAGGGAAGACAGCTTTGCCAGGAAACATGGGTGTTTGAAGAAGAGATGCTAGAAGTTATTCAGTAGTATTCAGTGATACCTGGGTATTTGATATTGATCCAAGTCAGCCCCTTTATCCTTCCCAGTCTTCTGTAACTGGACAGGAGGTGTCCCTCAGGCCCTGGCAAGATTGGGAATCCTAAATTGTTGGGTTTATTTATCTCAACAATGCTAGGCAGGCTTGCTAGTAAGACCAGACTGGAGTTTCTGAAGTGTGACTGGAGGTTCACCCTTTAGACCAATCCAATTAAAGATGGAATTTGCTTTCCAATCTTTACTTATGGGATTGGAAAACAGAAGTTACTAGCAAAGCAAACAAACTATAATCCTGTATGCATTTAACATAATTCCCTGCAATTACTTCTGCATCCATCTCCTCTGATTGCCTGGGCTGGTTCTGAGGGACAACAACATTGCATCTGTCCTATTCCAGGGCTCCTGAAGCTCTGGTTCATTGCTAGACAAGTGGGGGGGAGATAAGGATTACCCTTCCTACTCTTCAGGTTCTGCAGACTCTGTCCAGCTCTCCCTTGTCTTTTTCATAAAGTACAGTTTTCATGCTGTGTAAATGATTTACCCTTTTTTTGGTGAGATCCTGTGTTTGATTTTGCTTCTTTAACTACAAAGTGAGCATGTGGTATCTTGCATGAGAACAGAGCAGTCCATTATGCAGTCTCAGTCCTGAATCTGTGCAGTTAGACTATGGCATCTCTTCTGATTCTTTTACCCCAAGGAAACAGTTCTTCTAACTGTATTTAATACTGAGCCATACAAGTCCTGTGCCTGACGCGCAACTGGGTTTGCTACTGCTGCTGCTCCACAGTGAGTGGTGTTGCATGGAGTGGCAGCTACCTTTAGAATGATTGTTGTAAAGGCTAAGAAAATATGCATATTTGTACCTCTTTGAAGTGGGAAAGAAGGCTGTGGTGGGATCCTAATAGGTAGTTTGGACTCCGTGACTGCCAAGATCCAGCTCTTCATTTAATTGTCTATAAGTTACTGAAATAATTGTTAATTAGATTTGTAATTGCAATTAAAAGTGGGTGATGTTTTCTGTCATGGGGCCAGTAGGAAAGAAGAAAAACAGCTTTGTCTTCCACTTTCTTCTTTCCTCCTCTCTCTCTCATTCATTCTAATAACTTTTAAATTTTGTTCCATATAGTTTTCTCCAGTATGTTTCTTTAAAAATACCATCCCTGTTTGATGCCAATACTCTGTCATAGACAATATGTCCCAAACGTGCCTTTTTTGAGACATTCTAGTTTGGTCTACAGGTGTTCAACGACTTGTGTCGTGTAATGATTAGCATATTACAAAAGCTTACAATTTTTCAATTTTCATTGATCTGTTTTCTGAAGGTTCTAAAAGAGAGGTTTATAAAGAGTACATTTGCCCGTCTTCCATAAAACTGGGGCAAAAATTTAATAGATAACTAGGAAACTAGGAAAGGCCTCTGCACTACTACTACTACTACTTCAACTACTACTAGTATCACCACCTTGGTTCTATTGACTGCATTTAGCTATTCCTAGTTTAAATCTGAGCACATGTGAAGAGAAGCAAGCACAGTGAAGGGATTGTATGTCAAATAACAAGTAAATCTGGATGTGGAAGCAAAAAGAGGGACAGGAATAAATATGTGTGGGAAGTCATATGAACAAAATTCACCACTTGTGGCTTGCAGCATTTGGAGATGTTAGCTAAGTTTCGTGCAGCTCTCTGAGGTCTGTGCATGTCCTGTCAAGATTCTGTAGTGTATTCTTGTAGCACTGAGGTTGGTTGTAAGAAAGTAATAAGTAGGGGTCTAGTCTTGTCAGTGCTAATACTTATGTCAATTCTGATTTCCCAGAGTCAGAAACATTAAGGAAATGTGCAAGAATAAGAGATGTGTAGTTTTCCATGGTGATAGATAAAAATTATATCTTGAGGAATGTCAGCTTCCTCGTGGGAGAAAATCATTCATGTTAAGGTCAGGAATTAGTGATACAAATGGAGATCCACAACAAAAACCTTTATAATGCAGAGAAAAAAATAGTCTCTGTAGGAGAGAAAAGCTTCCACATTGTGTGGAAGAGAAACCATATTTAGGCTATTATGGGAACACTGAATGCTTGTTAAATATGCTAATCATAGTAAGGAAGAACAGGCAAAAATGAGCTATATAGCTACTGTGAGTGTTTGTAATATTCCCTAATTCTTTCTTTGGGCTAGTGAATCCAACATGCTCAACGCTGCTTGAAACAAAAAATGCTCTTGTAAAATGTTGTGTCTGGTAGGAGGTTACAAGAGTGAAGCTGCAAAAACCTGATATACAGGAATAAAAGGGCTTTGTAGAATGGGTCACAAAGTGTCATGGCTTGGAGTGAAATGTGACTGTTAAATAAGGCAAAGAAGTCTGACAGAAGGTTGTCCTGCAGAGCAAAAAGAAGTGGAAAATCTCAGGACTTGCAGTGCAGTGTGGTGGAACTCAAGGGAATTGCTCAGATCTCCATGGTTCAGGATCCAGCAGTATCTGTGGTGTCAGCTACATCTCCTGGGGCCAGCTGAAATCTCATTCTCTTTCAAGGAAATCTAATTAATTAAAATACTTTCTTTTTACTAATAAGTATTTTTTTTGTTATAATAGATGTTCACTGGGTATAGCAGAAAGGAAAAGAGAGTTAAATGAGCCATGTCCTGAAGGATGTAGAGGTCTATCCACACTATGCCGTCTATCTCACTATGCTGTAGTGTATCAGAATAAAATTTTCTATGTAATGAAATCCAAACTTAGTTGTTACTGTGACAATATCCACGTGACTATTGATCTAAAATGCTGTAATTTGTATTTTCTAAGTGTTGACTCTGATTTAGAAGTCAATCTGCAAATCAATGCTTTATTCCTGCAGGAATTCTTAGAATGGCATTACTTATACATGCACACAAAAGCTTTTCTTGGCTTCTAGGAACCTTATGGAAAACTCCCTTTCAAAAATTCCTTTAATGATCCTTCTGATCTCCTTTTTGACCAGGCTTTGTCAGTACATAAAAGGAAAGAAAAACCAGCAATAAGATCTCAGCTGTGAGTAAGGCATACAAGCTACCACCAGGTTTCCTGGCACTGGCTATTGTTTTCGAATTACTGCCATTGAATACTTTAACTACCAGGTACCATTACTGAATTTGTTTTCTCTGCCATGTTCAGGAAGTAAATATGTAAATTTGCAAAGCAAATACTCCCCAGCTGCCCAAGAAGAAGAGGATATGAAATCCCTCACTCAGACTGGAAAAACAAGCACTGATGGAGATCTGACCTATTATCTACTGGTCAGCAAAGCACCTGCTGCTGAGTTTGGATGCAAGGGCTCTGGATCTGCTCCCGAGAGCTGCTCCACGCAGCCCATGCAAGCAAAGAGCACTGCCTGCTCAGTTTGTACACAGCACATCTTGGCCCTTTATCCTCAGAGTAAACAGCAAATTGCAAATCGTACCCAGCTGCTTAACATTGCCAGTACATCTTGGCCTGTTTTCACTTGACAAAGCAATGTGATATCTGTCCCCAAAGGAGTTCCTTTGTGTTGCCTGCAGGACAGTCCTGTGGGTGTTTGAGACTATGCATTAGCTGTGAGCGAGTGTATAAAGCAGCATTCAGTCAGGCCACAGTTATGTTGTGCTAGTTCTTGGTGAGGGTAAAGAAGACTTGGTTTGGCCTCTTTTAACACAAGGCCCTCAGAAAGCACACAGGAGCCTGTGTGTGCTGGGAGGAAAGGATGCAGAGCACTTGCACTGTTTGTATTTCATAAAGTACAGTTTTTAAATGGGACTTGCCATGGCTGTTGCATTTAAACTGTAACCCACTGGCTCAGCTGTGAGAGAGGAAGGGCAGGTTTTAAATCTGTATTGGGATAGGCAGAAGCCCCGAAAATAAATCCTTTCTAAAGTAATATCAAAACCCAATATGTGTCAGAGCTTTGGAACTGTTGCTATTGGTAATAACATAAATCTGGAGTAACTGTCACTGAGAGTGGAATCTACCCCCAAAATGGCAAATCTAGAGGATATTCACTCAGACTGCTGCTACTTATTTTCTGCTCTTGTCTGTCCCTTTGTACACACACAAACACAATCTCTCTCTCTCTTGTTCTGTCTTGTTTTCCTCCTCTCTTTCTGCTGCTTCCCTCTCTCTCTCTTCTCCAGGGAGCTGTAAAGGGGTGTTCCAGGCATCCTCACAACAGTGTTGTCACTTGGGCCCATTGAGCCTGTACCTGATCCCTTCTGCAATAGTTGATTGTGTGGAAAATCACTGAAGGAAGCTTGAAGTGTAGGACTACTCCATGATGGCACAGGTCAAGAAAAACTTCTGTAAAGATTTAACATCAACGTGTATATATATGTATCAGTTTAGGACAAGTATAACATAGGTACCAGTGCTGGTTAGTAAGAGTACTTGGTGCCAGAATTATTTCTAAGAAATCTGGCTCCATCAATTGCTCATATCCCAGACTACTTTACCATTCTTTTGGATATTAAGAACAGATTCTGGGACAGAGGGTGACATGAAGAGGGGATGTATGCCCAGATTTAAAAAATACTCCATTGTTGAGAAATGTTTTCAGAGGTATTATTCAGATGGTTGTTTTGGTTTTGATTTTTGATTTTTGTTTGGTTTTTTGTTCTTGTTTGTTTTGGTTTTTAAGCAATTTTTATTTTTTAAAGCTACTTGATAATGCTTGTTTGAAAGAACAGCTATCTATACTGAGTTAGCATGCTTTTACATTCATGTGTTTAAGTGTTCTTTGTATGGACAGGGAGAACAACAGAGAGGTAAAAAATAGTAAACAATTCTCTTCCTATAAAACCAGCACATTCTTTTTTTCTTTATTCTCCAGTGCAAAGAAGACTGTTGGATCTTCTGTTTGCAATTTAACAGGAAGTCACCATCCCAGCTGGATCCTGTTTTTCCCCAACATCCTCAGCCTACTTGGATAACCAAGCATGGTCTGCTTATATGAGCGTCCAAGAAGCAAAGAAAGATGGGGGAAGGTGAGTCCAGGCAGCTGGCTGAGGACAGGATCTCATTTTATTGTTTGTCCCAAGGCTGCCCAACACCTTTGTGCAACTGAGCACACCATCAGCTGCATCTTAACAGAAGAGGTTCCCAAAATGATAACAGAGCTCAAGAGTGTAAAAAAAAAAAAAAATTTATTGTCTTTAAAGTATGTGTATTTTGATAGAATATCTGTAATATCATATCCAGTGATTTATTTTTTAAATTTTTTTAAAATCAACAATATTTTCTTCATGAGATATAACTATGACATATAATATAACCCCTGATATAAAAGGATTTTCCTTCAATTTCTTTTCTTACAACTCACTGCTTACACAAAAAATCACACATCACTTTTTGCCTATTCTTGCAAAGCTCAGGCTTGTAAGGACTTCTCACATCTCTGCCATTTTTGATCTCTTTCCCCATGTCCCTGAATTTCTGGTAGAGCAGTACAAGCAAAGATTCAGCAGTCCTTGACCCATACACTTTGAACTTTAGGGTTCCTGTACATAAACTAAACAAATCTTACTCAGTGATTTCTAAGGCATGAACACAGCTCTCTTTGGAACAGATGTTAACGGAGGGTAAACTGTGGAAACACAAGCAGGTGTGCGTATGGATCTCTGTGGATGTGTGTGGGTGCACGTAGTGCTGAGTCCCAATGGGCAGGGTAGGAAAGAGGAGCAAACACTGTCTAACAGCAATGGTTACTGTGGTTCTGCCCAGCTCTGGAGGAGTTTGGAACAACAGAGGAGGGATATGGAACACCACCTACTTCTCACATGCCCTTCTTAGGAATGGAGGGTAAATAGGCAAGGGGAAATCCACAGAGCAAAAGAGAGGGTCTGCACCTGTGTGCAAGCATGCCTGGGGTGCAGAAACTCAATGACCTCATTTGATTTTATTTTAAGCTTGACATTGGCGTGGCATTGTTTTACACAGAGCCTGCCCAAATTTTCACTTTTTCCCTCCCTCTCCAGATAGAGTAGGCTCAAGACTTCATTTTGATATGCCCTCAGAATAATTTTTAAAAAGTGCAGTTCAGTCTCATTATACAGCAGACTTGTTGATAATGTAATTTGACTGTTCTGAGTATTTGGGATTTCTCTCCCAGCCCTGTCGAATTCGTGTGAGAGGTTTGTCGACACAAGGAAATATCAGCACAAATTTGACAACCAGTACAGCACATGGAATAACAAGGGAGAGCATGTAGATGTTTGGAAGATACCATTTGTACGCTGATGGGCTCAGGAACCATGTTCCACCATAAACCAGCGTGTGTGCAGTGCAGAAAATCAGTGCCAGATATCCCAGTTTGGACTAAAGGAGAATGAAGGAAAGAAAGAAGTGGGGGTTAAAACAGTAAATTAAAAATGCAATTTTAAGAACACAGTAAGATTTGTGGCATGTGCCAGCTTGAGGACTGGTGAAATGAAACTTTTATATAATATAAAGGCTCTTATTTTTTAAGAAAAGATCCATTCAAATGGATATAGGTGAAATACAGTTTGGGTTTTTTTCCCCAACAATAACCCTGATAATTTTTCCTAGCTCACACATACTGCCTAGTGGCTATCATATTTGTGAAAAGGCAGGGAAAACACTGATATTCAGTGGAGAGATCTGAGATTTTTTATGCTCTAGTGATAATCCATCCAGCAGTACCACACTGTGCAAGTTTTTTGCCTTGATAAAACATTAATCGATAGTAATTTCCCCTTCTCTTGCCTCTCCTCCCCTCCAGCCCAGCTCCTGCAGAGGCATGGCAGCTTGCATGAAACTTCCTCCAAACAGAGAGCCGAGATTATAGTGTTACCAAGCGAAGCCTGTTTATAGTCACAGCAGTTTTTACACTCTGCAGAAATTGTAGATTTTCTTTAGATGCTTGGCATTGAGAAGATTTGAGTTATAAAGTAATTTTCAGACCCATTTTAACTGAATTATATTGTGAACCAAAAAAATTAGCCCAATAAATGGCTAAATTATTTTGTGACTTAGTACAATTGTGGAATTTGGTGTCAGAGTCAGCTTTCTGTTTTTCATTTAGGAGCCCACATCTTCCCAGCTTTCTCTTTCTAATGCAGTATTCCTGGCTGTACCATAAGCTGCCCTCAGAACAGTTGTGGATTTTTACAGCTCTATGGCCATGTGGATTTTTTTTTCACTGTGTGATGATGCACAGTGCACAGATCTCATTTGGAGATACTAGTCGAGGAAAGCCATAAGTCTTTAGTAAACCTGTCCATGGCCATTGTTTATGAGGGAAGAAAGTTTTTTTAGAAGACTTTTTTTTAGAAAACTCTTCTTACCTGTACAAATCGAAATTCTCGCCAGTTAACATTGTTGCTGACTGAAGGTAAGGAAGTTATTCCCAGAAGAACAAATAAAAAAAATCCTAAAATTCCCAAAGCCAAGTAAGAGTCACTAATCCAGGCAGTAGTGTGGTTGAGTGGTTCTGTTTTATTGTTCAATGCCTGAAGAAAAGAAGACCAGGTATTTTTTAGTGATAGTAGTTTTAGCATCAATAAGTACAAAAAAATTCCTGACAGGTAAGTAGGAGATAAAAGTTAGACATTAACTCTCTGAAAATTAAGAGATTTACTTTGAATGTCTTCTCAAAAAGCAGAAGAGGCATTATATTACATATAGGTTCTATATAACTGTAATTGTAGTACATTTCACTTTTCTGCAGACCTGTTGAAGAGAAATATGTGATCCTTTGTTAAGTAAGATCAGAAAGTCAAAATACATTCTATTCTTGAAGGTAGAAGGAAATACAGTGTTTATATTTTCCCTGTTTATTTTATTAATATGTCAACTATCTAGGAGGAAGACTGAGGCCAGAAATCTCCTCAGCTCCACGTAATATCTACAAAACATAGGTATATGGATGTTTGAAAGAAACATAGAAGCTAGAAATATTACCCTATTTTAAGAACATTGGACTGTCCACAGGGATTTCTGAAGCTCAAGATAGAAGGCAGTGTTTTAACAGGGCCAGAAGAAAGGAAGACATAGGGCATGGAACCAAACTTACCTGGGAGATGATTCCTTTGCCGGTTCTCCAACTTACGAAGGCACGCATTGGAGTAACAAGAGTGAACACAGCGTGAAGGGAAGCAAATGCCAAGGCTATTAGTCCAAGTTGTTTCCTACACAGCATCCATCTGTCCAGCCAGTCTGGAAAACGGCGGTATTTGGTACCTCTGTATAACTGAATAATTGCAGCAAATATTCCAGGAAGATAAACCAGGGCAAGAAGGGTGAGTGCCATTACAGGGCAGACCCGATTTGGAATGGTAATTGCAATAAAAAATGAAAAATTGTTGTTTTCATAAATATAAGTGTAAATTACATCAAGAGCCAAACAGTAGAAGAAGAAGAATGCAGTTAGGCCAAGGGACAAAAACATGGGAAACTTCCACATTGGGAAGAGTTGCAGAGGGTAATCTTCTATTTCCTGAGCAGCCAAGAGGGATCCCTTATCTAGTGGAGTGAGACCCAGTGCACGAACAATATTCATCACCCTTTGTTTAGCTTCCACATCATCTCCACAGACAAACACCTGCAGACAGAAACAAACAGAAGTTTTATTTTTACAGATTTTTGTGGCATTCTCTACTACCATCCTTCCTGGATATGGACAGAAAGCACAAGCCTCCTAGGCTGCTTGTTGGCTTCCCTGCTGACCTTAATTAATATAGGCAAAAAGTGGCCTATAGGTACTTCTGGGAAACGAGTCAAAGAATGTGGAATATGATTCTTTACTTTGGGGAGAGAGATTGTTTCAAGTGGCAAAATTTTATAACTGGAAAGAGCAATGTATTACATGCTTAGTACATGTCTTTGCATTGAAGACTTGCCATACTTTTCTGAGGATCGGCACGTAGTTAGTAAGCAGAAGATTTTATAGCATGAAATTGAAGCAAAACTTTCAGTAGCAGTAAGTAAGAGCAAAATTTGCAGTTGCTGCTATAGTGGTTCTTAAGTACTCCAGGGAAGTGAGGACAGGGATCTTTAAAACACAATTTGCCTTTCACAAAAGTAAATATTAATTCTTTTCAGGTTTAGTGAAATAGTGAAGAAATCATATTTTCTATGAGTGTGTATGACAATAGTCCTTTTGGAATGGGGAGCCAGAGGACAATTTCTGCTCTTTTTGATGAAGGCTTATAGGGCCTAGGCCTGGAAGCCCTTGGGTCCCTAGCCAAAACCATTCATCTGGCAGCAGAGTTAGCAATGGTTTGAGTAGCTGGGTGATTTCATGTGTTGTAGAAGAGCACTGTCCTTTGAAGTGGCAGAAAACAGACTCATAGAAAGCAATTTGTCTTTGAGCAAGCTGCTGTGTTGCTTCCCATGGCCAGCTCTGCACTTGCTAGCCTGTGGTTAAGGAGCTGGTTAAAACAGTTTGTACACTGATGTTGTGTTAAATTTAGATGGCGATGATTTTGAAAATGTTAGTAATTTATTCACCTTTCAGCTTACTTCCTTTGCCCATACTCATTGCTCTGTCACATCCCTTGCCACCCTTGTTTTGCTTGCCTCATTTTATTCTTGCTTTGAAAATTCCTCCCATCTCATTTCTGTTTAACTTTACAACCCCAATGAACAATTGATATAACCCTCCTGATTTGTTGTCTCTCTTTGTAAGCTCTGCTGTCTTTCTTTCCTTGCCCGTCTAAGATCTCTAAACACCTTACTGAGTTCAGAGACAAGCTATTGATATTCCTTGTCATGCCATATTAAAAACCCAAGGTAAATTTTAGCTCATGTTTAGTTTGAAACGGGAGATTATAGTGAAAATACCATCTCAACCCTGTCTAATCCTGATGTCCCAGATGTGTTTTGTGTAACAAATAAGAAGCCATGTGAAGTGTAACTCCATGACCGAGGAAATCCCCGTTGCTCAGCCTTACCTGCCGGCTTGCGTCCAGCGTGCCCGACTGCAAGGCCCAGGCTGACACGGTGTTAAAGCCTTTCACAACCTTACTGCCGGGCAGCAGCTGAGCCAGGTACTCTGCGTTGGATTCAGGATACTGCTTTAATTTCAGGTTGTTGCTTATGTCCACCAAGACTTTTCCACGGAGAATTTCTGCTAGTGGTATGAGGAAGTTGTAATGTTGCCTCGGGATTGCTATAATGATGACGGCAGCTTTCTGCGCTGCCTCTGCATGGCTCAACACCTCTGCATCCTTGGGAATCAGGTTGGATATCTGGGTGCTCCGGCTTCCATACACCACAGAGTAGCCACACTGAATCATCTTATGCCCCAGAGCTCGTCCAAAATCCCCGGTTCCAAATATGCATACTGTCTCTCTTTTGTTAGAAGTGCTAGGAGCCAAAGGCATCATGTTGGAAGAATTTTTATTCATCTGTTAAAAAGAAAAAAAGTAATAGGAACAAACTAAGCAAAACATCAGTCTCTTGAAAATGGAAGGTTTATATTCACTCTGGGTGTACAAAATAGACATCTTAGCATCTTCTTGCCCTTTAATATGATTCCTGCACACTCTTCTGAATACGCACTCTCAGAAGATTTATGTACAGTTTTTAAAAAACATTCTAAATATTCAGTTCTCCGTCTCTTACTGTACCCTCTTTTCCATCCATTTTATGGATTTTAACATCCAGCTGAACTGTTCCAGTTTTCCTCTCTCAAAGAGAAAATAGGAGGAAAAGATACAGGAGCACAAAGAGCAAGGGTAGCATGCTTCTCAGTGTAATTTTTGCTCACTTATGCTGTAGAAAAGCAGTGAGGAGGAGTGTGTTTCTAGTCAGAGTAGAACCTGGAAGGTCTTTTTCAACATACTTTCAGAAGAGTTATTATAAAAGGTAACTATAAACCTCTATGTTGTTCTCAGTATTTCCTTAATGCAAGTAGTCAGTGCCAGTTTATTATTGTTCTTCAATTTCCTGAAGACTGTTCCATGAAGCATTTGGACAGTGGACTTGAATATTTCATGTCGAAAATAGATTTTTGATATTTATATATTACTCATAGTAAAATTCTCTTTGAGGTTTTTTTTTTAATCTTCCTTTATCACTGTACCTGGCAACTTCAAAGTCTTTAATGTATTATCCATGCAATAGCAGTGTGTTCACTCTGTACTTGCAGAGTGAGACCCATGACACAAATACAGAATCCAAAAGGTCTGTTCCAAAGGTCTTGCAGTAGGTCCACGTGCTGCTCTCCCTTAACAAAAGGTGAACTCAGAACAGAAAACCTAAGACCTCCAACAGGAGACCCTGAGACATCCCTCTCTTGGACTGTCCATCAATTTGGTACTTAGAGCAGCAATTTAATTTGCAGAAGCCCTGATTCAGGTATTTTACCACATCATAGCTAACTGTCCTAATTAGAGCTGTGGGAATAATAGATTTTCCAATTTTCAGGAAAGAAATGCACAGAATGGTTAGCTAGAACCAAAACAACTCCTTTGCTTCTGCTGTTTATGAACCTTTTGCTTACATTCTTCTGTGAAGCAACAGTCAGGAGACTGGATTTTAAACATACTGCCTTTTAAAAACACTGAGATGATGTTCTTCACTTTCTTTTGTATTTTTCTCTAGCCAGAACAGTTTTTGATTTTTAAAAATCCAACATGATTTTAAATTATTTGACCCAAAACTTGCATTTGTTTGGTGAATGAAAAAAATCAAGTCTCAGCTTCCCCCTACCTGCCGTGACTTAGGGACAAGAGCTGTGAGTCAAGGATGCAAGCATCTGTGACCTGTGCTGTAGGGTGTAAGGTTTGCTAGCAGGATAGACACATAAATTCTTGTTCTGAGAATCAACGTGTTAAGATTTTGGCTTGGACTACCTCAATATGTAGGTATGTAGCCCTCAGCTGGCATCAGTGCCTGCCAGCAGCATTCTTGCACTGAGCTGTGGGAGCCCTGATTTAGAGAGGTGCCAAGGCAGTTGCTTCTGGTCATTGGGGAAGGTGAGGATGCAGGAAGAGCAGGGCTGAGCCCCTGTGTGCTGGAGGATCTGTGTGGCTGGGACAAGTGCCATGGGAGGCTTTCCGTGTAGCAGGGTGATAACCCCAGCTCTGTGCGGCTGGACTCCATGTGCTTTGTCAAGCAGTACACTGAGCATGGAAATCGATACTCAAAGGGATCCATCTGAATGTGTCTTGCATATTTGTGTGCTCTGACACATGCATAAAATTGCAAAGTCCTTTGACATGTTTAAAAATTATTCTCTGAGGGCTTTATTAATGTCCCATGAGGCTCTAATGTGACTAAAGCTATAAAAGTCCTTTCTGGGATTTCAAAAAGAACAGAAGAGTTGTTTATGTAATATTAATAAATGGTCCAACTCAGTACCTAATAAGACTCAACTCTCCTTAATTTTAGTTTTTAACAAAGTTGGCTCCTATTTAAAATAAAAAGTAAAACTTATTTGTAACATGCAATCATCCAGCTGAAAACATCTGTATTTGTCCTCAAGAAATCCTCAAGTTATTTCTGAGTGAACTATGCAATGCATTCTCCTCTCCAGAGTAAGACTGGAAAAAAACAAAACTCAGATGGACGATATCAGTTGTTATATTCGGTAGATCAGTCAACTTATGTTTTGTTTGGGCTTATAAAAATATTTAACATAGAAAGGGATCCATCAGCAAGAAATAAGTCTATAAAGTACTTCCATTGTTCACTTATACTGAACATCTCATTTACTAGTGAACATTGAACTCATTTTGCCAGAGATGAACAAAAGAGGGAGATGAAAAGAAAAATTAATGGAAGGAATTTTTTTTTTCAAAATATGGTTTCTTGAAGTGCTATCTAAGATGTAAGGGGAATGTACAAGGCATAGAAAGCTGAAGAGAGTTAAGGTTTTCATTTGTACTTGTGGTCTGATTTAGCTTAATACCATTTTTAACAAGAGAGACAATTTGCTTGAAAAAATTAAGTGGAATTCACCTTTTCTTTTCAAGAGTTACTTAATAAGGATGCCCACAACGGTTATGATAGCACACATTCCATATGAGAAATAATCTATTCACCAATGAACTTTTAAACAAATGAATTATATTGTAAAACTGATAGTGAATCTGCTATTTCTGAAAATCACATTAGACAAGGCAAGTTTGCTTCTAAATTCCAGGTCCATGCCTGCTTCTAAAAAATACAGTAATTAAGTAAATTTTCTCCATATAATCCTTCTTTTTCTTCCTTTCAACATGTCTTTGTGTCAGCTGGTTCTTATTGAACTAAAAGAAGGTTGTAGGCTTGGCAGTGGTTAATCCAGGCAGTAAGATATGAGAATATAGAGAGTGTATAGACAAATTCTTGCACTTCTGTGTGTATTTGAAGAAAATGCAGCATCTCATGGAAACTGTGTGGCTGCAAAGTCAAAAGAAGGAAATTGGACTCCCGGATTAATGACAGTGGTAACTGGAATGTAAGAAGATAGTAATTTTGTATAGGAGAAGATTTTATTGTCATGTATCAGTGTGAAAGATGAGAAACAGAAAAGTATCACAAGGAACACAAGGCTTGTTTGGTAAGTGGGAGCTGAGCCCAAAGGCTGACGCTGGGCTATCACTCAGCAGCCAGTGGCAGTGGAGCTCTGCTCTGTGCCTGTGGGTTATGCTGGGTGCTCTCAAAGCAGTACAGGAAAGCAGAAATACCAGCAAAGAAACATGCAGTAATCATTGTCTGTTCTTTTACATATGTAGCCATATGTTATCTGAGAAAAGGTCATAGAGATTTGTATGTGTACATAATATTTTTGCTTGTATCCATCCCCCTAACATTAGAGCACTAGTAATGCCTTTTGTTATTTGAAAAATAATCCTTGTAAGCTTCTGCAATGAGTAATTGTGTCCTTTCTCCTCTGCATTGTTGTTGTATTCTTGTACATCGAGTTATCCTATTTTAAGGAAAATGGTGGTAATCTCTGAGTTTATTTGGTCAGTAAAGATAAAAGGAGATGCTAAAAGAAAAAAAGAAGTCACCTGCAACAATGTAATTTTTCCTCATTGCATAAACACTAGGGGAAGTGAACAAAGGTACAATGTTTAGTTAAGCAGTTATATGCAAATACTTGATTATGTAGGAAAATGAATTAAGACAGGCACATGGTTTTGCATGTGGGAAAAAGGAGGGATATCCTAGTAGATGCAACACCACAGATGAAGTACAGTGTCAAATGTGGAAGGGTGGAGATGGGATGGATAATGGAAATACCAGGAGGATGTAACATAAAATGCAGATGAAAGATCAGTAGAATGATTCAAAATTATGAAAGGAGCAGGAAAGAGTAATTTTACTATTTACATTTTAAAAAGGAACAAAACAAATTGCTCTGATAATGATCTCAAGAGTTTATCTAGTCCATCTCCCTTTCTAAGGCAGAATGAATTGTGTTGAAAACCAAGTCTGACAGATGCTTGTTTCACCTGTTTGTAAGACCTTCCTGTGTTGTGGGTGCTGAAACTCAGTGCTTACTGCTTTCTCAGCAATTTTATTAGGCAGATTTTCCTATGAGCAGTCTGTATTGCCTCCCCCACAGTAGACACAGCTGTCAAAGCTGTCAGTTTATCCCCCTTCTCTTTGCAGCAGCCTCTGTTGGACATGAAAGCAGTTACCATTTCACCCTTTTTTTCTAGAGATGAAACAGTCCCACATCTTTCCTACAACTTGTGTTTCTGAGAGTGGTGATCTTTCTTGTGGCTTTCTTCTGATCTTTCTAGGCTAAACTGCTCCAACTGTTAATTAAAAGTGTGGTGCTAAAACTGACTGCAGTACTCTCCCAGAGATCTTACCAGATAGAAAAGGATTGCTTCAGTCGTCTCGCAGAGCACATACAATCCTGCTGTCACATTTGTCTCATTCACAACACAGCTGATTCATATTCAGCTTGTGATGCATTAAGGTGATGAGTGCTTTAACAAGTAGTGTGTGGCAACAGGGACCAAGATGTGGGGTACAGCAGCTGCTGCTGGGCTCATGATTTGCACACCACCCACGTGTCAGATTTCCACCTTGGACTAACTTTAGTCTAGCACTGCAGCCTGCATGCCAGTAGCAGCTGAGTGCATTTGGGTCCACCTAAAACACATCTTCTGGCTCACCTTTTGTGGTAAGGAATCTAGTTTCGTATGTTCCAAGATCACTGTAGCGTTAAACAAAACTTGAAAAGGGATGATCTGCTCCTACATCTGATCAGAACTGAAACACTAGTGCAAATGCATCCTGTTACACCCAATCCTTTAATTGGACTCCTATGCCACTTGCTCCATCCTTTATTTCTGTAGTGTTTTCTGACTCAGAGCTGTATTGTGTGCTTCTCCCCGTTGAATAGCACCATATTTTTTCAAACTGTAGCTTCAATTTGTCAAGATCATTCTGATTTCCAGGCTGTCCTCTAACTTGCTTGCAGCTCTTTTCAACTTTGTCAGATTGTCAGCTTTAATGAGTAGAGTGTCTATTCTGGAATCTACACCATTGAATGAAATTCTGGAATAAGAGTTTTGCCAGGAGAGACCCCCTGTATATCTGCAGTAAATGCAGGGGGGGTTTTTTGACAATGGTTCACTGAAAGACTGAAAATTGTTTCTTTTGCTAGTTTCACAGAACCCTACCTTATATTAGTTTAATCTAAACTGCATTTTCATGGTTTGCTTTTGAATTTTTTTTCTAACACTTACCATGCTAAAAAATTTGCTCACGTCAAGCTGTATCACTTCTGTGATTCACAAGGCCTGTTATCCTTTTGTAAGAAATAATGGGGTTAATTTGGAATGACTTATTCTTGATTAATCCATGTGCCTATAATCTGTTTCTTTCTTATCTTCTACTAGTTTCCTCTATTTGTTTGAGAATTGAATTTAAATGGATTGGGCCATAATTCTGCATCTGCTCTTTCTTCTTACATTTAAAGATAGCTGTTACTGCCTTTCCAGTCTTTCAAAACTTTAGCTCTTCCACACAATCCTTAAAGATAGTTATTTACAACTGTGGAAAAGCTTCCATTACCACCTGAAAAGTGTGAGGTGAATTCCATCAGCCTTGCTGATCTAAGGTCATTTAACTCACCTAAGCACAGCCTAATCTCCTTCTTCTGTCACTTAGCAAGACTTTCCATCTCTTCGTTACTGATGTAAACCCTTCTATCATGGTTGACCCTTCCAGTGAACAAAAAGCAAAATAGCCATTACAGACTTGGCTTTCTTGGAGTCATTAGTCAACAGCTTTGTCTCAGTTGAATGGTGGATCAATTCTCTCCTTGATTTTTCTTTAACAGTTTATGGTTTTACAGGAAACTTTTTGTTATTCTATATGTACCTTACTAATTATATTCTTTCTGTGCTGTGGCTTTTCAGATAGTATCAACATATTAGCAGAATTCTGTGCTTCTCCATAGATTTTGCTTTACGTGTGTTAAGTTTGAAGTTTTGAAGAACTGACAGCTCCAGCTGTATGGCTCTCTTGTGGCAGTCCTTGCTCTGCATTGCAATCTTTATGTCTCTGCTTTTAACAGTTTCTTTAAGCAGCTGCCAATCTCCTGACCTCATTTTCTTCTCCACTTGTACTTTTCATCACCTTCCCATCTTCAGAATCTAGTGAACTCTACTTGCTATTCTACTAGGGGAACAAATCAATTTTTGAGTGCTTGATGTTTCTGGGTGGCCTGTGGTGTCTCCAAGCTGTGACAGAACCTCTGTATTTTCCCCTCTTTTTCCAAAACCTTCTACTAGGATTATGTTCTTTTATCTCTTGATTCAGGGCAAAAATTTAGAAGACAAAGTAGGATATAAGGACTATGAGAAGAGAAAAGGCCAAAGCATAGCCAGAAATTTGATCTGTTGCCATATAAAAGAAAAGTTTATAATTAGGTTATGGTGTTGTCTACTGTAGGAACTAGTACCAGGATTTACAACACTGGTCTATTTATGTTTTTCCTTTTAAAATTTTTTTTTCTATTCAAGCTCATTTTAAGAATCATAATTCCAAAGGTGGACATAAGGATTATACACAGAACAAATATTATGGGAGCTTAACTTTAAAAAATGTATGGTCAATTGTCACTTCTTCCTATGTAAACTAATTATTTTTACTGCTATTTCCATGTAAATGACAGCATGGATTCTGTTACACTATTCAAATAACAGTGTGAGGGACGAGAATGGCCTCTCTGGAGCAGCTTGCCATTGCTCTAGTACAGCATTCTGGAGGCAAATACAGGTCCTGACATAGTCCATCTTGCTCGCCATATAGCATGCTGAGTGTAAGTTCATATGTGTGAATTCATATATGGTTATACAGAAGTCATGACAACAGTATTGGCTGCATATTCCAGTGATTCTCTGTAGAATATGGGTATGAGATCTCTTTTCTAGGTTCACCTTTCCAGATAAACCTTGTTTCTCCATATTTCAAAAGAGTTATTTTTCTGTGACAACGGAGAGACACTTGGACTGACACTTTGGATCTTACTAAATTGAGTCCATTGCACAGATGAACTCTGATACATTGCTGCATGGAGAAGTCAATTCTTCCCTCTGATTCACTAACCTGTGATGTTTAACTCTCCTTGTTAAATAGTGAAACAGGGACATCTGGGATAAGCAGTCTGAGTTCAGACTATGCCCTCATTTTAAGGTATAGACATGACTTCTTACATCCCACCATAACCACACTGCTCTTTTAACACAGAGGATTTAACTGTTTCTATTTTCTTTCTTTCTTTCTTTCTTTTTTTTTTTTTTTGGCTTCTGTGTCTCTCATTTTCATTACAGCAAAATTCAACTGAGCTTTCTCACACAGCATCCACATGGATAAGTCCTCAAGCCTCTGCTAGAGGTTTTCTTCAGTCAAAGTTCTCTCTGGTGAGGAAGCACCTGGAAGCATGCAGTTCCTTATGTGGATTCAGGAACTTGCTTACGTAGTTTGAACCACTTAGGCAGGGCTGAATGCATGACAACTCATTTCAACCCCAGAGGTTCAGAGCATGTCTCTTCCAAAACTTTGTAAATAGATTCCCACCGCCACTACAGACAGTCAGCCCTGAACACCGCTAGACTTGATGTGATTATTCATTTTAATTTTGCTGAGCCATCGTGAGCTGATGTTGAGTTGGCATTTAAGGCTGAAATGGTAAAAATAAGCCCTTGTCTCATGCTCTGCAGACCTTCCTCATATCTCCTTGAACAGACCAAGCAGTTTCAATCAGGTTTGCTCTCCCGATGCTTCTGTGCACACCTAATCCCCCCCTGCCTGATAAACATACATCCTTCTCCATCATGGTTGGCTACCCTCCTGGTAACCACGGTGCTTTGACACCATCCTAATGGCATCTACTTATGCTGGTGGCAATAAAGAACAGTGAGCAAAGGTCCCAAAGGCAGTGGAAATGGCCAGGATTTTTTAGTTATTTAGTTACTTTATTTTTTTAAAATATCAAGCCTCTGTTTCTCATTGTTTCATTTAAATTCTACATAATTGTGGGTGGACATGGTGAACTTGAACCAAATAAGTAAATGAGTACATATGTTCGTTTGGATTTATACTTTTTTCTCGGATATGTTTTAGTTTCCCATACTGTCAAGTTCTCCAAAGTTAAACAGTTTCTTTCTGGAATAGAGTTAATTATCATTATTTTCTTAAATATTTATTGCATGTACTGGCAAGTGGAAGTCATCCCCAGCTGCACATTTTTTTTTTTTTTTAAATGAGACCTCTTCTTTGTCTTGTAATCAATGATCAAAAGGTGTATATTAGGCAAAATGGCCCAATACAGTAAAATTTCACATTTCAGGCCATTAAATATAATACAAAAAGACAGAAAAGAAATTATGACCTAATTTCTTGCATAAGTAGTACTGCATCTTTGGAATATTTTATGAAGTATTTCACACCTGCTTAACATACTGTAATCCTGGTATGACTTGGAAAACAGTTGATATGAGATTTAAAAATTCTCCTCAGAAAGACATGTACACTACTCTTAGGCAATCCCATTTACTTAAAATTTCATTTTGCTATTCCCACAGAGAGAGAAAGAATGCACTCTATAACAAATACTGTTTCTTATAAGCTGACAGCTGTGGATCCAAATCTGCCCTAAATTATAAATTGCATTTTCTGTTTCTCGATACACCTAAAACTAAAAGGCATGTAGCTAAACTACTCTCCCATGATTAATCCAGTACTTAAGCACATAAAGAAAACAGCAGAATAGCTCCTAACAAATGCGTTACAACAAATTATTCAGGAATTTTCTTCCAAGCAAATGAATATCTGGTGTTCTTCTCAGCAGAAAATCCTGGGCTCCAAGTTTTGACAAAGCTGATAAAAAATAATTGTTTGAGGCAATAAATCCTCCTGTGGAGGACATTGCATTTCCCACATCTTCACTTTTTATCAGGAGTGCACTAAAACTGCCTGGAGGCTCTTCAAACAGATGAAATATAGGCCTAAATAGATGTGCTTAATGTTGTCTAAATCATAGCAAAGTACTGAGAGGGCTGGAAATCTCACCACTTCCAACTGCTCCCATAAACATGTTAAGACTCAGCTATAACTTGAGTAATTTTCTCACTCTCTTCAGGGCTGTTGTTCTATTCTGAGCTGTGTGGGTATTAAGCTTTAATCCAGCCTATTCAACTGCAAGAAGAATGAAAATATTTCTTGAAACACCTGAAGGTGAGCAAGTGTGAAAGGGAGAGGGAGACCTGGCTACAGTGCAGGGGCACTGGGTTTATCCCAGCTGGCCTAGGCGATGTTCTGAGACATTCAACAACATGCTTGCAGATCCACCAGGTGTGGAGTGGCATATCTTGGATTCCTGCTGAGTCCTCCCATCACTGTGAAACTATTCTTCTGAGCATCTTTTATCTGCCATTTAGAGATATTAACAAGTAGCTGCATCTCACAGAGAAATAACACTAGAAATAATGAAGCCTGGCTTCCTAGGGGTTTGTGTTTCTTGGCTGATTACAAGCACTGATTGAAACAATTTTCAATCATAGGAGATGACTCCTACAATGTTTCTTCTTGTAGATTTTAGGTTTTTCAAATGTATATAGTCAAATGTATATAATCTTTCATTCTTCAGGACTCTTTTGTGGGGTCTTCAGCTGCCCTTTTTGATGCAACATGAGGACAAGAGAGTACTCTGCCCACTTGGTATATTTGTTTGAAATCATCACTAAAAAAAGATGGAGGAACACACATAAATATAAGAGATTCAGGTGCCTCTGCATGGGCAGAAATTCACTTCCTGCAGAAATCAAGCAAAGGAATGGACACCCTAAAAAAAAAGTGACATACAAACACCCAAATGCATGTCTGTGCCACCAAAAGAGAAGGAAGCAAGTGAGGAGTGGCTCTTCAGTTTTGACCCTACATCATTGTTGTCTCTTGAAAGTCATGGAGAACGAGGCAGGGAATGTTATTTGAGAGGTTTTTAGTGACAACCCATCATTGCCTTGCACTGAGGCTGGAATTAGCTGGAATTACACCAGCAACCAACCAAAACCAGACTTTTACAACAATAAAAATATTAGAGTTCATGCCCCATATTGATTATGAGCTGTAGGAGAGCATGAAAAGCCTATCTCTCTTTCCGTTTACACTAACAAATTGTTGATTTGCAGTTCGATTGCTTTTGGATCAGGTTGCACAAGTAGGGAAATGAAGCGCAGTTGTTTCATTACACCTTTCACAAAAACAAGGGTGAGGTGGCTGCAGTTGGTGCAGTGACAATGTTCTTGATTGTCTTATACTCATAGAATTCTGAGAAGTGACAATATGATAAAAGATTTAAGGAAACAGAGCATGAATATGAAGTTTTCTTGCCAAAACAAATAAATGTGGACTTGCAACATTTCTGGAACGGGGCCAAGCAGATTTTACAGGAAGTTCGTTAATCTCTATTTAAAGACATGATTGGATGACAATCCAAGACGGTAGATAACTTTATCAGTTTCATTACTGAATTGATAACTTTATCAGCTTCCTTACTCAATTGATAACTTTATCAGCTTCCTTACTCAATTGATGTGAAGTATACTAATTGTATTTACTTGCTCCTTTCGGTTTCCTTTATTTTATGTGGACTCAAACGTTTTCCTTTCTCACTTGACTGAACTTGAGAGGCATCTGCAGAGTCATGCCTGCCTCCATGGGACAATGAACACTGATATTTTCAGAAGAAATTATTTAAAAAAATGCACATTTTATAATTATGCTGTATTTTTCAACAAGGAAAAGTTTTTATCAGGCAATCTTTTAAATTCTTCTCACCATGGAAGAAGTTCCCCTTCTTACTGAGCTAGTGATTTCAAAACTATTTAAGCAATAACCTTAAGCTACAGGCTTTGAAAATTAATTGCTGAGAAGCCTGCATTTAGCAACATGCATTCAAAATAGAAAAAAACAACCCCAGTAATGGGATTAGTAAAAAGTTGACAAAGCTGTTCAGGACAGCATCCTATACTGAGAAACTGAAAGATCTAGGTTTTGTTTTTGTTTTTTTTGTGACCAGAGCTCTCTTTGAGTTCAGCCCAGTTTTTGCAGATGCCCAAGCTGCAGTTGGTGATTCCCGCCTGGCAAGCAGGGATGGGTGTGCACAGCAGTGAGTCAGTAGCTCTTCTCCCAGCCAAGAAGTTGGTACAAATGACACCTCTCTGCCAGGAAACTGCCTTGAGGAACTGCTCTTGGAACAGACTTGGTTACAGGACAGCCAGAGTTATCCTGTGCCACTGCAAAGAGGGCAGGAAACCTTCCAAAACATCTCTTACAAATCCCTGCTTCCTGTGACCTCTTACACAAGGGCTGCAGTTTTCAGAGAGAACTCACCCTGATTTCTGTCTTCTACTTGCTCCTGGGTCTCAGCCAAGGTCACTGGGTACCTCTTCTTCCTACCACTGTGAAATATGTGGGGTCAAGGCAGAAGTCACTCTTGGTTCTGCATGTCAAGACTATACAATAAGCAAGAAAGGAGTGAAGGAAAAGGTGGATATTTGGAACATGATGTGGAGTAGAGACAAATGAAAAGCTTCTTACTAAACTTAGCTGAAGAGCCAAGAAGAGGGTTCCAGGAGGTATGAAACAAAGCGTCATGCTGCTTTTGTAATTGCCTAATTGGACGAAATAATTCCCTCCTGCAGGGTGACCCTCTCTTGCATCTCCAGCAAGGAAATGCAATACAAAATAAGGAACTGAGTTTTCTGAATAAACCCATTGTCTTTATTAAATTACCATTTTATGCTATTACAATTATTGCATAATTATCCACTTGTTGTGAGTACTCACATCTTTTTGCATATTTCCTGCTTTCACAGTCATTGTAGCATGGGACCACCCCAGAGAAATCCTTTGTCAAACATTCTTCTGCTTTAATGATGCCAGAAAGTGTTTTGCTCTTTGGCAATCAACCTCTCCACTAAATTTCTTAGCTCTTCAGGCTAGTTTATCTAGAGGCCTCCAGAAACTTGCTCACATAGTTGGCAACGCTAAAGGTGACAGGCAGCAGTAAAGCACTTTGATCCCAGTCCTCAGGTGCTGTAACTTGTCTGAATTGGATGGCTGAGCCTTTTCACCATTGATCAAGCAGTTTGTAGGAGATTATTATAATTAAGCACCTTTGAAGTGCCAAGTTATATAAAGCTCTGGAGCAGTTCAGTTTGCAGGGTTCAAATAAAATTTGTTAATATTCTCATTTTTTAGGGATATCATGCTGTTTATGGGAGTGGTTTTTCTGTACATTCTTATTTGTCCTGGTGAGGCTGCTCCACTTGGGAAAAGCACATGTAGGGAAATCATCCAGAGCTAAGAACCTGTTCTCAACTCCTGATTTAGTCTCTCACTAAGCTAGTCATGGGAACTGCATCTCCCAGTGGAAGGTTAGACCTAGCTGTGCTGCTGAACCAGGCTGATCTGCTTCGCTCTGCCACGAGGCAGCTCAGCCAAGCATCAGAAGAGCAGTGCCAAGCCAGGCAGCCTGAGCCTGTCTCCAGCACACTGCCACCACCAAAGTTAGAGCACTTCTCTGGTAACTCCACCAGGAGAGACATCACCTCAACAGTTTACTAAAGGAAAAAAAACAGCTTAAGTTCACTTTCACAATTGCATGTCCAGGGCTTCACTATGAAGTTGGGGGGAAGCTTTGCCAATCCTCTAATCAATGCTCTTGCTAGCAGCTATTCCCAGTCTTCGACTGTTTCCAAGAAGCACCAGTATAACCAGTGCTTACCCAAGCACAGCCCCAGCACCCTGCCCAGACTTCCAGAGCTGGTAGGAGAGAGTTGTTGGGAGCCCAGGAAGAGCTCACCAGGACATTTGGGAGTGCACCCATTTCTCACAGCCCTGCCTACAACATATAGTAAGTGAATTTACTGACTGTATCCTTGGCAGTGCTCTCACTGGGGGAGTACATGTTGGAGAAATTTTGGAAAAGAAGACAGTATCTGGTTCTAAACACTGATGTCAAGAGAGGAAAAAAAAGCCCAATATTTTGTTTTAAGGCATGCAGGGACAAAAAACTCCCCACATGTGAACTACAATAGGCATGCAAATGCGACATTTAAATACCTGTCCCTACCTTTTCTTCCCAAAACCCAGCTTTTGAACCCTAAAGTCAATATACATAAAATCTGATTAGAATAAAACTGAAGTCAAAATGCCAATGCCTCTAAAATGTCCCACAGAAAATAAGACAGTGAAAATGTTGCAGTTCCACTCTGCTAGCTCAGCAACCAAGATGAGAATAGAAGAAATGTTAGCTCAAATCTTGAAGTTACTAAATAAATGGGTTTAAATAAAAATAGACTGGGGAGCAGTGAAGGAGGCCATAAAATATGTAGATTTTAATTACTCTGCATTTTTGAGAGACTGGGTTTATAGAGAGCACCCAAGGCCCATGCTGATGGGGTTTTTACTTTGGACTAGCTCTGGTCTCATCCTGTGAGCTTAATTGGAATTAGCTGTGAGATTGCTATGTTTCACCCACGAGCAGCCAAGATCGCATGTCTCCAGCTCCTCTGCAATGTGAGACATGGAATGATACGTGGTGGAGGGCAGCAGAATCATTCCCAAGTGAGCTCCTGCTCTGAAATAAAACACCAGTGTAGGCTCCACACATTGTTAATAATTTCTCAACCTAAAGTAGACCCTTCATCTGGTTATCATCATGCCTGTAACTAAGAGAAGTAATTAAAAAAATGCCATCTGCCTAAAAATGTACAGATATGGAAAGTGCTTAATATATTTGTAAAAGAATATTCCAATATGGAGGACGAAAATGCAGATATGCTTGATTTCTCAATGACTATTACAATATTTTGGTGTGTAGTTACAGTGCTACTCCATGCTAGTCAAAATCATTGCAGTTAACAAGTCTAGGAGCTTCAGAAAGGCCACATCTAAAAAAGAATTTACATCTTCCACTAATTGCATCATTTTATGAAGTCTTACAGACTTGAAAAAATTGGCCTACAGTCTGAGTGACAGTTTGTGTTGCAGATTTAGAGGGGATATGAAATTTTCCCATATCAAAGCTGAAGAACAGTTCTGACAGCCGCAAATGTTCTCTGAATTAATAATGTGGAGCTGGTATAAGATGATATTTAAGAAAAATCCATTTCTTTCTTTAGATTGAAGCCCCTTGCTTATAAAATATTAAACAGGATTAAAATTGGTATGCTGCTTGAATGGGAAGAGAAAACTTGAAATCCACATAGGAATCCAAAAGTGAAAAGAGTCATTAGTTCCAACTTTTATTAGTGATAACTTTTAATTTGGGGTAAAACAACACCCCCCCTTGCTTCTAAAATTCAATCCTGTCATAGAAAAGAAAATCCACTTTCTAGATTCATCATTTAAACCCCACTGACCAGCCCTTATTTGCAGAAGCTTTCTTCACTTTAACTATAACAAACACCTCTGGAAGATTAAAGAAGATTGTTATCTGCTATGTAAGCTCTCTGAATACTAATTGACAAACCTGAAGTTCTTGTTTGTCCCAACTTTAGAGATAATATTACTTTCCTTTTTCTCAGTTCTTTCTTACATCAGGTCTTAGTTACAAATAGGTTGTACAATGTCAATAAAAATCCAGGAGACATGGCCTGGCTTTGTGGTTTTTTGACTAGCAGAGAGAAAGGCTGGGCTTAAATTTCATTAAGAGACTAAAAAAATGTACCTTCAAGCCCATCTAAACTTCTCATGTCGACAGTTTAGCCATTTTGTTCCCCATTCTCACCTGCAGAAATGAGAGAAACCTCTTCCATCTGTGTAGAGCTCACCTGTGCACTCAGCCTGATGCAGTCCCCCTAAGCAAGCCAGCGCTTTCCCAGCCGGTGAGATGCTGTGTGTGCTGGACCAAGGGAAGACCTCACGAACTGCAGAGAGGTCCTACTGCCAGAGCAGACACAGAAAGCCTGACAGCCCAGCAGGTATTTATCTGGTGGAAGCCGGGGTGAGTGCGCAGGGGAGGAATAAGTGAGGAGTGTTGCAAGCTTTTCTGTCTGCGCGGATTGAAAGAACTTCCCGTCAGAGTCTCAGGGAAAGTCCCAGCCCTTGTGTTTACAGCTGAGGAGAAGCTGTGGTTGCTTTTGTCATGCTGGCACTGACTTGCCCCTTGGCTATTGGCCAGACCTAAGGTTTGGCTGCCTTTCCCTGCTCTTGGAAGACTAACCCAAGAATTGCAGAAGCCAGAAATGTTGTAGAAGAGCAACAGCAAATATTTGCCTGGAGGGAGAGCTGCTTTTTTGTGTCATGGCTCTCCTGTGCCATTCCAGTTGTAGGTAAGGACAATAAGATTGCCACATTGGGATGAAAGGAATTTAGCATGGGGATGGTTGAAAGTAGCTGATCTCTGACATTCTCCAGATATTCCTAGTAACTCTAGCTATCCTGTGGAGCCAGAGTCTGTGATGGCTAAGTGTTGAGAAAGGAGTCTTTAAGGGATAAGCCACTGTGTAGATGCAAATTTTATGATGTTACATATCTGTTTGAAATGGGACATAATTCAAAACAGATGGCTTGAGCATCATTGAACTAGATCATAATCCAGAAAAGAGCAAGGGGCTAAGAGAGTCCCACTAGCACTGAAATTTTGTCAGTTTGAAAAACGTATTGAAGGCGATTTAAATAATATAGTACTCTAGACTTGCAAGCAATGTCTGACATTAAAGAGGAAGATAGTAAAAGAAAAATATTTTCACACAATCTTGACTTTGGGACACTTACTGGAAACTAATTAGAGAAACACACTAAGAAGAAAGAAAAAAATATAAAACACAGGTAATTTCTAAAAACAGAAAGAAAGGATAAGAAGACATTCCATTCAGAACAATCTGTGATGGCACTAGGGCTGAAGAGAGTATATTTGAAGGCTTGAGTTCTAGAGAAGAGATCAGGTCATGTGTGAGATTTAGAACAGAACACTTGTACACTGTGACAAAGAACACAAGCCAGTGTGATGCCTGAGCCACTGGAAGCCATCCAGGAGCTGGAAAAGGTGATCTCACTTTGAAAGAGCTTGGAAGATTCAGCAAGGTGCACCTGGCATGTGCAAAGCGTATGACCTGGCTCAGAATGTCCACTGAGGCAGTGGATGTGTCTGGGAATTACTAGTGTAGTATTCATCTTCAGGTGACCCTTATATGAAGATGCTGCCAAAAATTGTGCTATCATACTTAAATTAAAGGGAATGGAGAGGAAGATAGTTGACTTGCAGAGTTTAAAACCACAAGGCTAAGCTCACAGAAGATATATGAGAAAAAAATGTACACAATAGATGGGAAAAAGGGCAAGCGCTGTGCAATTCAGTACATCAAAGTGAGCTAAGAATTAAGTTTTTGTGTAAGAACATGAGCAAAAAAATCTGAAAATAATTTGAAGCTATTTCCCAGTGAATAAATACCTTATGAATACAAGAAAAAAGCAGGAAAGCATTGAATTGTCAAAAAATTCCCACAACTGTGCGATCCCTTCACATTGTAAAGCAATTCTTTACAGAAGAGCTGGATATAATCATTGCTCTGGAACAACTGGAAGAACTGGCAGAATAGTCCTTGTAGTTATAGGAAAGTTGAATGAAATTCCGCATTTGTCCACAGATAGGCCTGAAGAAACAACACAGGTCTATTACGCTACTGGGGGGAGATATGGTCAGTGACAAGTACCTCTGTCTCTCATACATTACGGGGCTCCTGGTGGGTGATTGTATTATCAAAAATAAAATGGGGTTTTTTTAAAGCTTTTTGAAACATTTATGAGCTACACTGTTTTCTCAGATGTCTATTTAGGCTGCATTTGACACCTGAGGGAAAATGTTATATATTTTTCATGCCTTTCAAGTTAGTAAGATTTATACAGATGACATTTAGATTGGATGAAAAAAATACTGTCTCAGAGCAGCTATGGAAAGAAACAGTGCCTCTGGGCTGAAGGTGGACAAACGAAACTGTAAATACCATACTTGAAAAAAGTTAGCATAATCCCAAGTAAAGCACCAGAAAATATTCAGCAATTTGTGTCCACCAACAGTATTTGGGTGCTGAATTATAAAAAAAAATATGTACCTAATGTAACTTCTTGAGGGCACTATCATGATCATCACACATGTAATTATCAAAGAAAATGAGAAACAGGAGGAATTAATTAGACATTTCAGACCTTAACGTTAGGCATCCATGGAGGATTTCAGGGTATATGTTGATGTGGTCATTTTAAACAGTGTAGAAAATTTAAAAAAAAAAAAAAAAAGAGATTACAGTACTTTATGAGTTAACAAAACTTAGGTATACTCATAGGAGAAAAAAGAGAAGATTTAATCTTAGTCATGGAAATAAACAAACCCATACGTTTTTATTTACTGAATGCCAGTGCTGTTCTGTTTGAAACTGATTATAAATCATAAGGAATCACCAAACAGAACCTGGCCAATGGCTATTTTTCATTATTTTCCAGTTATGGAGTGTGACTTGCAGCTTCAATATATCCTTGAAATTGCAAGCTGGATTTCTAGAGCATTTGACAATGGAACCACGTCCAGAGAGATATTTGCTCATCAGTCTTATTGCAACAATAGTTACAGAGGCTAAGAGGCTTCAGAAAATAGTTCATATCATTGAATGCAAGATTAAATTTAGCCTGAAAACATGAGAGTGGTGAACTTGAAAGCACTGCTGGGGAAAATCTTCCAAAGCATATGGGCTAATAATTTCAAGATTCAAATGTATAAGGAAAAGGCCAGGGATATGGGAGGTGTGTGCTCTGCTTTGTGTCCGTCTCTGGGGTCCTTATACATGTTTGAGGTCTCATCTCTCACACTTCAGCCTTTCTTCTTCGTTTGTTTCATTTGTTGTTTTCTATCATCACTTGTCTGTGCTTCTTTTTTTAGGGAAAAGAGAAAAAGAGCAATGGTGTTACAGAGCTGCATGTTGTTTGTAGGAGGTTGTTTCCCCAGGCTCATAGTTACTGTGGAAGAAGAGATGACAACCTTCTAAAAAAACCCAGAAGGGAAAAAGAGGCACAAAGCCTGTCACTTTGTGCTGCAAAATCTCCATCAGTCAGCAAACTTACCCTGAGACCAGGGAGACCTGGGATGCACAGCTAGGATGGCTGCCCCTGAGAGAAGCAGTCCTGGTGCCCTAGGGGAGCCAGCACGCCCACAGGGATGCTACAGGGCATCTCAAAGGCTGCTGGAAAATTACTGAAAAATGCAGCCTCAAGGCTGCTGATAAACATTTGTATCCCTTTCTTATTTCAGTGTTTGAAATGTACTTGGTTTTATGTTTTGCTTGGCAGGGAAGGTATAGTCTAGGGAATGTACATTAAAGTTTTAGCATCTGAAAAAAAGAAGATGTATTGGCTATAGTATCATAAAGCCTGCCTTTGTTATGTGCAGCCTTTACAGAGAGAAGAACATAATTTTGCTGGGGGTTTATTCTGAGGTCCAAGATTACACAGGATGGAAGTCAACATATCTTTGAGGATTTATACATTAGAGATGACGAAACACCATCAAACATGCTAGTTAACCCAAATCTCAGTGATGCCAGAGCAAGATGGACTTCCACCTGAAAACAGGGTGCACAGTAGCATGGTTTAAACATAAATTTTGTCCTGTGTTCTTTGTCCCTATCATGGCATTGTTGCACAAAACACAGTTTCTTGAGAGTGAAGTACTGGGTCCTCAGTGTTTAGGCATAGCTGACTTGATACCAGTTTTCCCAGAACCAGGAAATATGCACCCTTCACAAAATCACTGATACAGGTGTCACTGTTAAATCCACGGGTTTCCCATGCAATGGCATTATCATTGATTTGGAACAATTCGGAGTAACTTCTGTGAAACTCGATTAAAAAAAAAAAAGGTGTTTAGGAGAAAAATCGGCCCTTTCAAACAAAGTCAACAAACTTTCTTTCTTGAACTTTGCTTGCCACTGTTTCATGTGATGGTTCACTTGCTTCCTTGTGCTCAGACTGAAGCTGTTGACTGTGTTTGCTGTCAATTTCTGCAGGGTGGGAATACTCAGACCATTCCTGATCATAAGCTCCAGAACTTTTGACAGGTTTAGATTTCTTTCTTGAACACTACTTTATCTGTGAAGCCTGTGAGGGAAGCACTGGGCAGGCAAGCAGGTGAGCAACAGAGGTCACCTGAAGTTGCAGACCAAGATAAACAACATTTCATAAGGTACTCAGTGCGTGAAAACACGAGCCAAAGACATACCTACAGTGATGAGGTGTTGTGTGATCAGACATTCAAAGCTAGGGAACAGGTGAGTTTTTGGAAGAGGCAGTAATTTCTACCTTATTTCTTTCTATATAAATCACTAACCTCATCCATGCTTCATTTCAATAATCTTCTGAGAAAGTGTTTGAGAAGTGAAGAACATGAGAAAGGGAATAATTTTTCTTGTCAAAAGTGAGATTGTCACATGGGAGGCTGACGGTCAGTAATGGCTGAAACATTTTTCCGTTTGTTGTTCTCTACTTGGCTGAAGCCTAATCCTCACTTGGAATCCTTCCTCTAAAGTTAATATTTTCAAAGGAACTACACTCAAATATGTGTGAGATGTCTCAGGTTTTTATTGTGTCTCATTAGTTTTCAACGCACATGTGAAGATCAGTAAAGATCCTGGAGGGACCTCTTATAATACTGTCAGTAGGAGATGGGAAAATGTAACTGTATAAGCCGTTACATTCTTAGTGTTATTTTCTATTTTTTGGCTACCTGCCATTTGATTTTAAGTGGGGATTAAAGACACTGAAGACACATGCAGCTAAAATATCACAGGTTCTTTATGCTAAGTAAAGGTAATTTTGTTCAGCTGGTGTTTATCGTCTATTCACAGAGTGACACTTTCATTTCTGAGATGATAATAACCATTCAGTATCAGCCTTCCTTGCTGTTTCAGCAGATAAAGATACCCTGTGACCAGAGATAGCTCTTGTGCATGTATTTGTGAAGGCTGCTCTGGATTCCTGTTGCATTCAAGCTTGTTGCTTCATTTCTAAACAGCCTTTCCTTAAATCACAACAAAAAAATGTGACACTATTGTTCATTTAGTTTCTGGGAACATACTCTACTGACGACAGTGCCTACCAGGAGGCCAAAATATCCCCCAAGATAATTACTGTCTGATGTAGAGAAATATTCAGGATTTTAACTTCTTAGCATTTCACTGATAAAACATACTGCGATTTTGTGTGAGATGGAAGGCAAAATACTTGTTACAAGTATTCTGGGAAGAACATTCATGTATAGTTAAAAAAAAAAGCATAAAGTAAAGCACACTGAAATATTTCAGTCAATGGCCCAAGCAAAGCCTAGATTATGATCTTCTGACTGACCCATTCTGGAGCTGGAAAAGTGTATTTTTCCTTGGGCTGTGGGGAAGCATGAGCACTGCACAAAAGTTATGGTGTCATATTGGGAACACTTTATTTCTGTGGAGTGGCCGCAACAACTGGAAACATCATAGTTTGAAGCTCATGGGAAAGGGTGCCGTATTTCAGGTTGTGTGTTAATGTCCAATACTATTTCAAAGTGTGCTAGGAAAAAAAGATGAATTTAAGAAATTCTGTCTTACTTACAGACCATAATGCCTTTGAGCTGAAATTTGTCTAGACTGTATTGAATCGATCTTTATGCTCTACAAGCCATGTGTGTCCCATACGCCATTCCAGTAAATCTAATGATTTTTCTTAGAAGAATTTACAAATATCCGTAAGTCAGGGATGACGATTCTTCCTTCTTCATACTTTTAGCTGAAATTGCTTCAATTTCATGAAGCTGAACTGTCACATTTAGAGGAGGTTAACAAGAAATGTTTGATGTATTCTGAAAATATGACTATCTCTTTTGGATATTTATATACCTGAAAAATTTTGTAGACCCTTCAACAAAAACTATTTTAAAAATTTCACTACCCACCCCCCCTCCACCCCCCCCAATGTATCCTTTTCCCATATTTGGGATACAACTATATTCTGAAATTTAGAACTACTTGTGAGAGAGAAAATAGGCTGTAGAACTTCTGTCCATAACCATACCAGATTATTGTATTCTGTTTATGCAATGTCTTTGTAGCTACTGTCTAGCTAATTAAAAACGAGCCACAAGAAATATAGGCCCTAATAATAGCAACAAACAAAACATGGAAAGATCAGCTGGTCAATTTTATAGACTCAGGAAGCATACAAAATCCCCAAATCTGTTTGGAGCAACTCACTCCAGTGGCAAGATCCACCACTGGCATAGCCAGACTTTTCACTGAGTTCCCTAGCTGATAAAATCACCCCTACTGCCAAAATGCTCAAACCTATGACCAAGTCACAGGAGCTGAACAAATTGCTACCTATCAGTTTGTCCATACTACCTCTCCATGTCTTCCTCTGAGCTCTGAAGGCCTAAGTCCCCTGTCTGACCAAGTCTGACTGCATGTGTACGGTATTTATATTCTGCTTTGATCCTTCCTGACACTTTGTAAAAATAAATTTTCCAGACAGAGACTTCTTAATATATATTCCTTGGTATCATCCAGCACAGGAAGAGCTTGAAAAGTGTCATTTTCTTTTAGGCTAGTTAGACATACAGAATCTATTTTTGTTTCCCTCCTTTTTCTTTGATTTCCTTTTGAAAATGGAGATTTCATTAACATATGAGCAATAACCAACAGACACAGACAGAAATAAAAGCTAACATTTAGCCAAGGAGAAATAATTTTTAGCTGTGCTCCCTTTAAAAGGCTAGAACTTCTTTTCCAGTGATACATTTATGATATTATAATTAATCAGAGAAAAAGAAATTGTACTGCATTATGACAGAAAGCAATAAGTGGGTGACATGAAGATGAATAGGCTACTTAAGTGAATAAATGATTTCTGGTGCCAGCCTGCCAATGACATAGAGGACTTGATTGTCTGTAGTGCTCTCAGGTCCCTCAGACTCCTCAGTAGTTTTATTCAGAGCTTTTGAGGGCTCGTGATATTACTGGTCATCATTGCTGTGCTTGGCCACCAAGCAGGAGAGAGAAGAGGAAGTTATTTGAATTCACTAAGACGAGTTTCACTGGAAAGAATGAGTTTGAGTTCTTCAGAAATGGTTGTGAGCTGTTATTAAATGACACAATTCTTCCAAAAGGTCTTGCTTTTGATCATGGCACAACAAATGTTCTGTCCTCAAAATCTCTTCCATTCACAGTTTCCTCTCACTGACCTCACAGCACTGACCATTCTCTCTCTGCTCCTCTTCTCTTTCTTCTACATTCCCTGTCCTTTCAGCTCCTTTTAAAGTATGATTATTACCAGTAGTGATCTCCCTGGTTTCTTTGTCAGACAGTATCCCAGCCACATTAAGGTTACTTTTCATGAAAGTGGTATTTACACCTAACTCAATAAAGTGGGAAAGAGAGGGCTCCCAGAACAAGTAAGGATGCAGACTTTCAGGTTTCACAAGCAGCATTTCACAGGCAGCTGAATATGGACAGAAAAATATCCTGACAACCGCTCTGCATATGAGAGACTCTACATGAACAATGAGAAAATTGTTGTCCTCCATTCCCCAGTCTACTTTGTTATTTAGAAAAATCCAAACACCAACAGTCAGAAGGTTCAGGTAGACTGTATTTGATGCTAATAATGGGTCTGGAAACACCGGCATGTATTGCAGTACAACTATTTTTGTCTTGACCATTCTCATCTACATCCTTTTATTTCTGTGAGAAGTTATTTGAGTGTGTGCATATTCCTCATCCGAGTACTCTGTGTTTTGCATTTTTTTAAAGAATGTCAAGAAATTACAATAAATATCGCCATGAAATTTGCTTAATAAGAATTTTCAGAAGCATTTGTCATATTTCTGCTTGCAAAGTCAACTGAAAGACTAATTTTAGCAATGTGAAAAGCTGCTTCTATTGTGACAAAAATTATGGCCTAAGGGACAGAGCCACCCCCTCTAGAAATTAATACTTACAAAAGCACATTTCTGTCAGCAATCTGATGGTAATGCCATGGGAAGCTACTAATGGGAAAGCAGAGCTGTCAGAATAAAAAGTGTTCACCTTCTCTGAACCAAAGAGGCTTTATTTATTCTTCCAAGCAATAGGCACAATTGCACTGTCTCTCTGAAATCTCTGTCTCCTGTAGATAATATGCTTAGTTTAGTATGAACTCGTACTTCAACTTCTGTCTCATGTACTCAGTATTATTTGGCATCATGTAGACCTTATGCTCTGGGGAATAACAACTTTCTTAATCTGTTTTTGTGTTGCATCCACAATTACAACTAAGCAGTATAGCTACCAAGTACACAAGAAAAATCCCCATACCATGAATTTTATATGGGCTGAAAAATGAAATTGTACATATCAAGGTAAGTATTAATTCAGGTATTAGTAATCTAATCAAAGCATTCTTATTAGTCTCATTTTGTGAAAGCAAACACTACAGATTTCCCAATTATTATAGCTCACTCCCAGTCATGATGCAATTGATGCTAGTATGCATCAATTTCCTCTCCACCCCTTTCTCCAGAATTATGCTCACCCTTCTGTTGGTCCTCAAGAAGCAAGGGAGAGGGTTATGGCAAGTTGTCCTGGGTTCTTCGCTGGGAGAAGTAAGGTGCTGCTGAAGATTTCTTCCATCTTACTCTAGGATCAGTGTGGGGCTACTTTTATACAGTTCTTAGCACGTACTGTACGTTACTCTTTCCTCATTGGTCCACAATTCCTGTTTATATCTAAATATACTATATATAGTATGTTTTGATTACCTGTGTTGAGTATTTGCTCTTTGTTCCCTTTGTTATCTCCAAAGCCAGTTTTACAGGCCTTCCAAGGCTTAATGACCAATAATGATCATTAGTAATTTGTTTATAGCCCAGGAGTGTCTGTTTTCATCCCATCTCCAAACTTGGATGACCTCTCCTCTAATCCGTTACTTGTATAACCCTCTACATCTGTTTTACTCTGGATCATAGCTGCCTCTATGCAATGGAGCTACTGCTCCTTTGCTCTTTACATACAGAAATGGCAAAAGTATTATTAAAAAAAAAAGTATTATATATATGGCAGGAGTGTTCCTGGACACATACCTGTGCATCTCTTGGTTGTCTGGATGTATGCTGGATGGCGGAGCAGACTTCCAAACTTTCTTCCCAGCAGTAGGGAGAAAATCCTGCTGTTTGCTACAGAGCTGTGAGCTAAGAGCACTGTCAGGGAATCCTCAAGTGGATTTCTTTTCTCCAGATGCATATTGTGGCCTTTTCTGCAGCATGCATTAGCACCTCACAGTAAAACTCTGGTATAAAAAATGACACCAGTCATAAAGCATGTGCCAGTAAGGAAAGTAACTGTCCCAGCTCAATATTGCAGAGAATCCTGTTAGTTTATTTGAGCCAGTTTACAGGATTAATTCTGTTTGACACTGGGAATAATTCTCAAAACATCTCTAAGACAGAAGAAAATAATTATATGTTAAACTACTTCTGCCGTGATGGTTAATGAAATCTTCTCAAGTCGAGAAGAGAGGTTGAATTTACACAGTTTCTTAAATCCATCTCAAATCATCAGAACTGCATATACTCAATATATTTTTTGTTTTAAAGAGAAGAAGATGCAGTTCCCATGTTGATTTCTGTGTTCTGTTTCTCATATGAAATGAGCTTGTTTATAAGTTCCAGAGCTAAAATTACCTGGAACTAAGAGAGAAGAAGGAATTAAATGATTCTTTAAAATTAAATGCTTCTTTAAAAACAGAGAAAGGGCTTGGTACTCCAATATTTTACATGTCATGTGGTCACTTAACTTGTAACATCTACTTAATTTTATTTATGTGATATGAAAGAAAAAAACAGCCAATTCACCTACTCATGTGATATCTCAGCAGTGCAGCACACTAAACCACAGGATTTTCATCATTCCGTGTTAAGAACTGCCTCTTTTCTGACTGCACAGAAGTTCTTTGCATAAGGTTTGTACTGCATAAAAATTGGGAAATTAGCCCTTAATAAATCAGGAGCCCCAAGCAGGACCTGTATGACGCTGTTGGAGACAGAAAAGTTCCTGTGGTGCTGTGGGCTCTGAGCTGGTGCCTGTCCAGCCCAGCCAGGAGAGATGTGGCCGCAGCGCTGTGGATGTGGTCAGTGCAGTGTCAGCCCTGCAGGGCTTCCCCCTCCACACAAACTCCCCTTCTCCATGCACGGGGCAGCGAAACACTGACACAGCATCTGCTTTTTATTTTTTTCCTACAGCAACCCCCTTCAAGAGGAGAACTGGTCATTATCGCCACATAGGATGGGATGCATCCTGGCAGCAAGGGCACAGTCCTAAAATGAGTGCCAAATCCCAGAGGTCTGGCAGGAGGTGACTCAGACACCCTGATTAGATTTCATTACAAAACAGCTGACCTGGGGTCTGTGACTGCCACCTGAGCAGGTGTGGCTCAGCCTGGGGGACAGGTTGGGACATGGAGAGTCTTGTCTCAGGCTACACAGGTGTGTCCAAGACAGACAGCGCAGGTCTGATAGAAAATGGGAATTTTTCTGAACACACATACCTGGTAAACCCAAACCTTCCCAGGGAACATCAGACCCTGTGTTTCTGAAGTCCTTCACTCTCCACTAATAGCATATGAGCTAGGAAAGCATTGATACCTTGGAAGATCTTCTCAGTGGCTTAGACGTGTTTTCTGTCAGTATAACATGTAGCCATTACTCTGGGACCTCCATTTGTTTTCCTAGAAGGAAGTTGTGCAAAATCCTTAGTGATGGCCATCCCTTGCTCTGACTCTTGGCAGTCCACCTCTGTTCTCTGGGTTGCTGTGGAGAAAACAGATACACTCACTTTGAAATGCTTACCATCCTGTGCTTTTGACTGCAAGGTGGGGAGGAACATTGGCAAAGACCAGGGTGCAAAATTGTAATTGAAATATGTCAAATTCCTAAAAAGGTTTAAATTGTGGCCCTAAACTAACAGATATGAATGGCTCCTCCAATTCCTGCATTTCTGTTTGTGAGGGGGGAAAAAAGAAAGCAAAAAAAGTAAAAATCCCTCTTGCGGAGATGCAGAACTTTTAAGGGAAAGGCCATAAGCCATCGTGGAGAAAATAAAAACCTCAGATATTAATGTGTTCTTGATAAGTCTGCGTGCTCCGACCTATTAACAGAGGAAGAGGTCACAACGATATAGATCAGTGTGACAGGGAAATCCAGAAGAGAGCAGTTACAGAGAGGTAACTCTGGTGACTAAAAGGAGTAGAGGACACATCTGAAGCTCAGTGCCCTTTGTGTGCTGTTTGTAGAAGAGCTTGTTTTACAAGAGGCAGCCTCTGCACTTGCAGGGGATCAGCTATGGGCAGAATTCCAAGGCAGAAGAGACAAAATGAAAGAGCCTTTGGAAAAATGGTGGAGACAAGGCATATCTTTCTGGAAAGTTCTGTCTTTAGACTTTGTGTGCAAACACTCAGAGCTCATGTTCGACACATGGAGCACAAAGCTTCTCTCTCTTTCTGGGTGCAGAGTGATAGACCTGACATATTACAGGGGGAATAACTAAAAAGTTTAGCTGCTCCTGACATGAACGCGACAACATTTCTAGAGCACTTTTGTGCTACTTTCTGTTTCCTGTTATTGCTGTTTCACTCATATCACTCTCTGCAAAGGCATTTTGTTATTTGTATGAATATAACTCTCATGGAAAGCATTGTGCAGGCAAAGATTAAAGGATTCCAGTGTATATGAGACAGCAAAAAGGAGTACAAGGTGGGTTTTGAGAAAAATGCAAAAATGCAGTGCAAGCCATTTTCAGGGACTACTGTACTCACACTGATAAATTATATTTCTTGTATGCATAGCGACAATATAAAGATAAGCTTAGAACAGTGCTTTCCATGAAAAAAGTTGGACTTTAACATTCTACCATATGAGCAATAAAGGCAGAAGCCAAAGGCTGTTTCTATATTGATTCCTGCCCAAGCTCTGGTGAGAGAGCTGCCAGTGGTTAACTTTACACACGCTATCAGCTCTGCCTCTGCTGCAGGGGGGAGCCTGTGAGAAAGGCTGAGGACGTGGAGGAGTGTGGCATGTGGAAGATGAGGAATGAGTCAAAGAAAATGCTCCACGTCTCCACAGATGATGTTGTGAGGAGCATGTAGCTCTTAGTCCAGCTTTAAGGCCAGGTGACCTTTGTGAGCGCGGTGATCTGAGGTGAGGCAGCGCAGATGGGGATGGGCTGGACACCTCTGGGTGCTGTCGCTGTCCCCCCTGCAGTGGGTGGGTGCCAGTGGTGCCAGGGCAGAGCTCCAGTGCTGCCACTTAACAACACTCTGTAGGTACCAATGGCTTTGTTAATGACTTTCCTTTTGGCTTCGTGAGAAAGAGAACTTGCCATTAGTCAGTGCCTCACAACAGTGCTCTCCTGTGCAGGGGAGCAGGGCAGGGCAGGACAAGCAGCAGAGAGTAGGAGTCACCAACCTGGGAGTCTCTGGGCTGCTTTTCCATTGCACCTCTGTGCTTGCAAGTGCCTTTGGTGATGGTTAATGTGAATGGCAGGCACGGGAAGATGAATCACAAAGAATAAAAGACTTGCGTATTAGCTGGCAAGAGTTTGGTGGTGCATATGGAAGCGCTCTGGGTTTCTCACTAGCCTCCTTGTTCTGTGAATGCAAATTATTCTTTATAAATCCTTTGCTGCATCACGTAAGGGCTCGGGTAATAGTTTTTTTCTTCAACTGATTGCTCATCATTATAGCAAAAAAGTGTGGGATTGCTTAGAAGGAAATCCAGTCCCACTAATTCTTTCCCTGATTGTGTTAATACATTCTTTATTTAGGCTTTTGTCAGAAACCCAGTTTTATTACTTCAAATATTACTACATCCTCTCACTATTAGTCTTTTATGACATTACCTTTGTTTTGATGATGGTTGTCATTATATATCAATTCAAAGAGATCCTCATGGAACATCATGCTCAGGTTGTTTTCTCTCATCATGGTGGGCAGCAGCTTTTCTTTTCTGTTTTCTGGTAAGGTGCCATTTCTTTGAGTCACAAGGGTGTATTTTTGCTGGTGCAGATAATGAGTGCAAGATTAACTCACAAGGCAGGCACTTGCTGAGAAGCTTAGCATTAGCTCATGGAATAGGAAACCAAACGCTGTAACTGCCTATCCTGTAAAAGCTGAAATTAAATTAGCTTCCATTGTTATGGGAGAAAAAGGACCATGAATTGTCTTGAGAAGTATACTTTCACATTCTAATAAATTTATCATTTTTCTGATAAATGTATCATGTTTCATATGCATATGAATAATCTCCTTCATTTACATATACATGTAAATAGACCAAAACCTTCTCAAATTTTACTGACAATTTTGAGGTCTCAGTACATGTGACTTCTCAGTGTTCCTCAGAAAAAGCAGCTGATTTTCAGGAAATGTGGCAAACTGAGCAGTCTTGTGCCTAGTTTTAGGAAAATTTCACCTCCACACTGGGAGCCGAGCATCTCTAAAGGAAGCAAATTAACTAACCTGAAAAAAAATAGAGAGAGATTAAAGGCTGAACTTTTCTTTTTAAAGCAGACAGCCTCAACCTACAGTATTTAACAGGAGATTTCCAGACCTTTTAAAAACATTTATGCATAAGAATAGTATATTAACTTATATGAGTTGAGTTAAATTAATATGAAACATTAAATATATGATATCAATATTAAATAATATCAAAATTATTATTGATATTATTTGTCTAAAGCATCCGGTTTTACAGTTCTAAGTGACTGGAATTCTCAGAGACTGGAAAAAAGGAGATCTGTAATGCTGTCAAATCTGGTGCTGTTTTTAATCTGATTCTTATATCTTATTCTTTATAGGAAGAAAACAGCAAAAAGGAGATTTTAAATTATCCTCACATACCAAAGTTAACTGGGGACTGTCTCAGTGCCCCAAGTGCATATGCCCACAGAAGAAAGCCCAAATGGGATATGGATGCTAAGGCAAAGTCTACCCAGTCTTGTGAGACTGTGGCAATCATGGACTGAGGAAGGGCAGCTGAGAACACAGTGACTCTGCCCTGCTGACAGACATCCTCCCACCACCATGGGAATGGGATCTCCGTGCTCCAGGTAAACCCAAACCGGAGTCCATCTCCCCCTACTGCTCTGGGCTGCAAGCTGTGACACTGCAGTCACTGATTCCTGTTCACACACTTCTCTGGTGGGAGAGACAAACCTGTCTCAAAGAGGTTGAGCCACACCTGCAGATAGCAGTTCAATTTTCAGGTGCAACAGCATGTTGGTCAGGATGTCCACCATGGCATGGGCAGAGAGGCCATGGGTGTGGCCCATGGTAGCCTTGCAACCACTCCAGTTCCCAGGGTAGGGGAGATGAGTGCTGCTTAGTGCTCCCAGAACCCTGAACGCAGCACAAAGCACAGTGGAAATGACTGGCTTTTGTTTAGAGACATGACTGGCAATGGAGTAACTCCTGC
Source organism: Acanthiza pusilla (assembly GCA_036630365.1). Classification (NCBI taxonomy): domain Eukaryota; kingdom Metazoa; phylum Chordata; class Aves; order Passeriformes; family Acanthizidae; genus Acanthiza; species Acanthiza pusilla. The sequence continues at coordinate 32,414,473 of JAXCHO010000073.1, read as the reverse complement.
TTCCAAAACAGCTTATGAGTTTTACATTGGAGGAATTGTTGGATAATGCACACAGATGGTGCTGGGAGCTTGGTGAAAATATCTGTGTCCCACGTAGCACTGTCCAAGTGAAAGCAGACATGGTTAGCATGATATTTTTCTGAGTTTTGGTTGGTTCTTCCCATCTCGTGCATTTGTGTCTACTGAAGTCATGCTGACCTGCTTTCTTGGGCCTTAAATCTTATATAAGACAGATGCCAAGGCTGTAGGATAATTACAATACTAATTACTACTTTTGACATAAATTTCTAGTGATTAGGATTGTTTGCAGACTGCCTTTGATGCTGTTTTGTGAGGACACTGAGCTGAGATTTTATATTTCATATTGTTTTTCAATGTTGATGTTTGCTTGTTCTGTTCTTTTAGATGTAGGAATATAACAGCAGACAGTAAAGCAAATTCAGCCATAGGTTTTCTATGTAATCAGAGGCACAAAGTAAACCAAGCAGTAGATTTTTGCTACAGGGAAAAGATATTTCTGTTTTTCTCAGTAGTTTTGCTATGCAATACCCCTATTTAATTTACTCTTCTTGTATCCTTTAAAACAGGACAAGAATCACCTAAAGGTAAAAGAAGTTGAGAATCATAACTGAACATGATCATGCATCTCTTGGCAGCTTCCAGCTGCAGCCTCCTTGTCAGTAGCTCTTTCACGTCTTCGTTATTTTTGCTCTCCTTATCAAGGAGCGAGTTTGCACACATGAACTGTACTTGTCCTGTGGGGAGAGGCTGAAGGACTGTGCTGGCTCAGCCTGGAGACAAGATGACTTCAGGAGGGACCAAAGTGCCCCACTACAGACAAGGAGGTTGTGAAAACACAGAGCCACTCCATCGTGGGGATGTGAGGTGAGAGGGTATGGGACAGTGCAAACGGAACAACTGTGATCCAGACTGGATTCACTGGGAATCTTGTTCCCCATGGGGACAGTGGAGCTGTGGAAGAGTCTGATGATATAAGTTGCTCAATCTCTGTCCTTGCAGGTTTTCAAGGCCTTACTAGACAATATCCTAAGCAAGCTGCTCTGATCTCACCTTTATCCTTCCTTGAGCAGGAAGCTGGACCAGAGACCGTCTGGGACCAGTTTCAGCCTGAATTATCTGTGAGAAATACTTGAGGCCTCTTCAGAGCTCTGTTATTTCAGGGAAGCAGGAGAAATCAAGGGGTCAAGACAGATGGGGAGCATGTGGTGAATGCGAGGCTGGCTGTTTGTTTTCAAACTTCCTTTTTGAAATGGACTTGACTCATCTTACTGTTTCGAATAGCATTGATCCTGATAGCCACAAAAAAATTAATGATTTTTTTGGTAGAATGCAATTTCTATGCTATACTGACAAATCTGTGATTGTTTGAAATGAAAATTATAATAGCTTTAGGAGAAATCTGATTTATTGTTGTGTTTAAGTTCTGTGGTCAAGTGTACACTAAACTGATGCCCACTTCGGTCATGTTGATATACAATTGTTTCATGTGGACTTGTTTAACAAATGCCATTAGAAAATAACATCGAAAGATGTTTTATCCCAAGGATTTTTTTTCTACCTATTTTAGCAGTAATTGGGAAAAACAAGGGTGGAAATTTAAATAACCTAAGCAGAAATTATCTAGTTACAAGAGCAAAAGTTCAATAGGGAGGTGGTTGTTGAATGTGTTCATCACAGAAAGTTGTTAACATTGATCATCACAAAAAATATTCGTTTGAAGTGTGCTCAGATGTAGGACACAGAAGAGACATTCCTTTTAAGTGACAGTGATTGAACTGAAGATGAAAAACCCCATCTTGTTATGTATTATGAAATAATTAATTTTGCAATGATCCATAATAAACCAAGAAGTGTGTATCTGAATAATTGCAGTTGGTGCACAAAAGGGCATTTTGGCCATTTTATTATAACTGTGGTGTCTGAAGGCTCTTTTATGATACATATTTAGCTATGTGTGGCTAGTGATTACAGAATAAAAATCTTCATAATCTATTTAAAAATCTTTCACTCTTGTCATAAAAACATACTGAACTGGAGTGGGACTTTACATACAGATTACATTGCAAACTGGAAGAAAGAATATCAGATTGAATGGGTCTTTCACTCTCCTGAGATGTAACGTTCTATTGTAAACAGGCAGAAAGCAAATATGGAAATACAGGCCAGCAGTGGAACTGTAGGTGTGGGAGATGGCCATGCCACTGAAGTAAAAACAATAGTCTTCAAAAGAAAGCACATTGTAAATGTAAATGCAAATATAAATACGAAGGAGGCCATGTGGATGGTCCAGGAAGTTGGTACATGGTCCTGCAGACCCAGTGAAAAATATTTTGAGGGAGTTTGCAGAGGTGTGAGTAATACAATGGTAGATTTATAGTAGGAAAATGAAGTATTGCCAGTAGTGATATTTTCTGCAAAAATAGAAAAAATGCATCATACAGCAGAATTTTCTTCCCTTACAGAGGTTTTGTACTTCTAATATATAATTTCATGTTGTAGACAGCTCTGCTATCAAACATTTCCTGGAAAACTCTTTGAAAGGGAGTAATCAGTGCTGGATCACTTGGCAAAACAGGATGAAGTACTTTGAAAATCATGTGAATAGACTGAAGAAACAGTTGAAAGAAGGCAATGTAGAAGCCTATTATGGTCTAAGTAGTACAGCACACTGTTGTAAGAGCTTGTTCTTTTCCCAGGAGCAAAGGCAGACAATCTCAGAGCAATGGAAATATCTAAATCAAGAGCCACTTGTGCCAGTATTCTCCAGGTGTGACAAACACTTGACCTCGATCAAACCAACAGCTAAATATAATATAAATATTTTACAGCTATTTTATAGCTATTTCATAGTTGAAGCAAAGTGTTCATAATAGCCACCGTTTCTTCGCATCTTTTATACAATTTACTACAGAAAGTGCTTAGTCACTGGTTTTTTTTGGTATAACTTAGCAAGATACTTTCTCTCTGGCCTTTTATTGCTCTGGGAGTCTAATGGTTCTCACTAGCAGGACAGGTGGGAAGATCTAATTTTCTTAGAAAGGGTTCTTGTGAGATGTCAACTGTGCAATCCAACAAAATGTACACTTCGGAATCAAGAAACAATCTAAATGAAAAATAATTGCCACTTTCCATGACAAATAGAAAGCTAAACCTTTTGGCTCCCAGTGTTTTAATTGTACCTGTTAGTTCTGATGACTCAGTGATAGTGTCACTAGCACTTGTAACTTTGGTATACGTTGGTATTGTTAAAATTACATTAATCAGTAACCTCAGTCAAAATTGCTCTTCTCCTTCATCTGTGCTTTTTAATATTCTAAAAATTACAGTGTATGAATTCTCTTTAATTTTAATAGCATGGATATGATATATTTACATTAATAATGTACCGGATGAGTACTTATCTTTCAATTTTGCACAAGGATGCAGGTTGTCTAGAGGCTTCCATAAAAGTTCCTATTGACTTCAACTGTATAATTTGGAAACACTAATATATGTATCCACTAATTACACTGGTAGGATTTCTTTTCCCTGTGAGTAACTCAAAGGTTCCTGGATTTTTTTTTGTTCATGGGTGTAAGTAGGGCTGCAAGATCTAGCTTTAGGTAATTGTATTATCCCAGCTTTAAACTGGCAGGTTAATATTAATCAGGAGTCAGTTTCACACCAACAAACAAAATCCTACTGGATTTTGCTGGGACTCTGTTAGCAATCCAAATAAGGATAAAGGATATATTCTTAAGTCATACAGCTGTGTGAACAACTGAAATCGATTGGAGCCGTTATTGAGCTCACTTGGATCCCTAGTCACACAGAAATTTATGGAAACAATTACACAACTGATGTAGAAAAGAAAGCATTAAGAGGGATTATGCTGATATTCCAGTTTCACTGTCTAGGGGTGAAACCACATCTCTTATCTACTCACGAGCAGTAAAACCTGGTCTTTTAGAGAAAAAACAGTGATCAATATAGAAAATATTTTATTGTATAATGTGTTTAGGTGGAACCCAGAGATTTGGCATGAAAAAATGTAATGGAAAGCCTCATGACTAATTCATTAGAAGAAAAAAGCTTGTTATTTATTTCAGGAGGTGGGCTGATTGTTCACTCATTTTTAAATTGTAGATGATTTCTTATTTGTTTATACTATTCCATTATCCCTCCTGGAACTCTTTACTCAAAGACTGCTGCTCATTCCCTGTTTGCCTGGTCCCACAGCCTGCTGTACTCGATGCTGCTGTTGAGCTTTCTGTTTACCACTGGCTGAGGTGGCACTCTGGTGTTGATAGAAAGCAGCTTTGGCAGTGCTTCTGCAAGTGGTGCAAAGATTTGAGAGTATGCCATGTCAGCAGATAAAGCCCACATCAAATAAAGACTTTTTAAAGCCTCAGTAATCTATTTAAAATTCCACTCGGGTGGCATAAGAGACTCTTATTGCCTACAGCTTAATTGACCTAATATGAAAGATTTGATTTCTGTTTATTGCCCTGTTGTAGTTGGATATTACTCAAGCTGTCATTATCGATCGTCAGCGCTGCTGTCACTAATTAAGACTGTTTGTGGAGGACACCCAGCAGCTCCAAAGAGCGCCCTAGAGCCAGCAGGGCTGCCCGGGAGCGAGGGCCAGGCTGGCCCCGTGGCTGTGGCGGGTGCGGGCACATGGGTGGTGGCTGGATGGGCACAACGGCACGGCGGCGCCACGGCTGTTCTGAAGGCGTGGGCTGCCTTTGACTTCTTCACATTCTATTTGTGTGATATCAAAGGAAAAAGCAGCTATGCCTGCATGCAGAGAGGCACGTCCACACTGGCATCCTTTCTCCTCAGAGGAGCAGAGTCCAGGGGAGGCACAACCTCAAGGATGAAGGTAGCCCTCAGGAGATTGCATCAGTTTATATGGCAATACATATAATGACTGTATAATTGGAGAAGCTCTCCTGTATCTCTGTGTCTCACTGTTGCAATCAGCACTACTTTGCCAAATCCCTTTGTTAACTTTTCAATCTCCATCTCCACCTGGCTTTGGATTTGTGTTTGCAATTCTCTATTTAGGGAAGCTGCTACAGTACCTTATTTTCCAATGTGTGGGAAATTTGGCTCCTATTTCTAGCCTAGGCAGGCCAGAGTGGTTTCTAATATTTAAACAGTTATCAGTTGTGGAGATATAAAAGTAGCAGTTCCTGTATGTGAGAAGTAGCATCAAAAGAGAAGAGAATAATAAAGGACATGTGTGTACCTGTTTTCTTTTGAGAAGAAAAATGTGCATATCATTTGTGTGATTGATATCAATGCATAATACATTAATACCTGTGGTTCTAAAAGCTGACAACCTTGTCTGGACTGATGAATGTTCAGTTTCTGTAGACATAATATAATAACATATTAGAAACGTCCTTTAAAATAATAATGTCTGGCTCAATTTGAATGATCTGAAAGCCTTAAAGAGTGAACAAATGAGTACCGAAAACCCTAAAATGCTTCTGTGGTCGACATTTATAAATATTTTTAAAATATCTCAACTAGTTGCTTGCCTGACAATTCAATTATTCAACCTTGTGCTGGAGAACATCATTACAAAATATGTCTCTGTACTGACACTGTAGTAAATCTGAAATAACAGATACCTTTCAAATGAACGAAGAATCTACTTGTTAATTTTATTTATGTGATATGAAAGGAAAAACCAGCCAATTCACCTACTCATGTGATATCTCAGCAGTCCAGCACACTAAACCACAGGATTTTCATCCTTCCGTGTTAAGAACTGCCTCTTTTCTGACTGCACAGAAGTTCTTTGCATAAGGTTTGTACTAGATAAAAGTTGGGAAATTAGCCCTTAATAAATCAGGAGCCCCAAGCAGGACCTGTATGACGCTGTTGGAGACAGAGAAGTTCCTGTGGTGCTGTGGGCTCTGAGCTGGTGCCTGTCCAGCCCAGCCAGGAGAGATGTGGCCGCAGCGCTGTGGATGTGGTCAGTGCAGTGTCAGCCCTGCAGGGCTTCCCCCTCCACACAAACTCCCCTTCTCCATGCACGGGGCAGCGAAACACTGACACAGCATCTGCTTTTTATTTTTTTCCTACAGCAACCAGCTTCAAGAGGAGAACTGGTCATTATCACCACGTAGGATGGGATGCATCCTGGCAGCAAGGGCACAGTCCTAAAATGAGTGCCAAATCCCAGAGGTCTGGCAGGAGGTGACTCAGACACCCTGATTAGATTTCATTACAAAACAGCTGACCTGGGGTCTGTGACTGCCACCTGAGCAGGCGTGGCCCAGCCTGGGGGACAGGTTGGGACATGGAGAGTCTTGCCTCAGGCTACACAGGTGTGTCCAAGACAGACAGCGCAGGTCTGATAGAAAATGGGAATTTTTCTGAACACACATACCTGGTAAACCCAAACCTTCCCAGGGAACATCAGACCCTGTGTTTCTGAAGTCCTTCACTCTCCGCTAATAGCATATGAGCTAGGAAAGCATTGATACCTTGGAAGATCTTCTCAGTGGCTGAGACGTGTTTTCTGTCAGTATAACATGTAGCCATTACTCTGGGACCTCCATTTGTTTTCCTAGAAGGAAGTTGTGCAAAATCCTTAGTGATGGCCATCCCTTGCTCTGACTCTTGGCAGTCCACCTCTGTTCTCTGGGTTGCTGTGGAGAAAACAGATACACTCACTTTGAAATGCTTACCATCCTGTGCTTTTGACTGTAAGGTTGGGAGGAACATTGGCAAAGACCAGGGTGCAAAATTGTAATTGAAATATGTTAAATTCCTAAAAGGGTTTAAATTGTGGCCCTAAACTAACAGATATGAATGGCTTCCTCCAATTCCTGCATTTCTGTTTGTGAGGGGGGAAAAAAGAAAGCAAAAAAAAGTAAGAATCTCTCTTGAGGAGATGCAGAACTTTTAAGGGAAAGGCCATAGGCCATTGTGGAGAAAATAAAAACCCTGGGTATTAATGTAGTCTTGATAAGTCTGCGTGCTCCAACTTTAATTAATAGAGAAAGAAGTAACAACGATATAGAGGAGTGTGGAAGGGAAATCCAGAAGAGAGCAGTTACAGAGAGGTAACTCTGGTGACTAAAAGGAGTAGAGGACACATCTGAAGCTCAGTGCCCTTTGTGTGCTCTTTGTAGAAGAGCTTGTTTTACAAGAGGCAGCCTCTGCACTTGCAGGGGAACAGCTATGGGCAGAATTCCAAGGCAGAAGAGACAAAATGAAAGAGCCTTTGGAAAAATGGTGGCGACAAGGCATATCTTTCTGGAAAGTTCTGTCTTTTGACTTTGTGTGCAAACACTCAGAGCTCATGTTCGACACATGGAGCACAAAGCTTCTCTCTCTTTCTGGGTGCAGAGTGATAGACCTGACATATTACAGGGGGAATAACTAAAAAGTTTAGCTGCTCCTGGCATGAATGCGGCAACATTTCTAGAGCACTTTTGTGCTACTTTCTGTTTCCTGTTATTGCTGTTTCACTCATATCACTCTCTGCAAAGGCATTTTGTTATTTGTATGAATATAACTCTCATGGAAAGCATTGTTCAGGCAAAGATTAAAGGATTCCAGTGTATATGAGACAGCAAAAAGGAGTACAAGGTGGGTTTTGAGAAAAATGCAATAGTTCAGTGCAAGCCATTTTCAGGGACTACTGTACTCACACTGATAAATTATATTTCTTGTATGCATAGCGACAATATAAAGATAAGCTTAGAACAGTGCTTTCCAAGAAAAAAGTTGAACTTTAACATTCTACCATATGAGCAATAAAGGCAGAAGCCAAAGGCTGTTTCTATATTGATTCCTGCCCAAGCTCTGGTGAGAGAGCTGCCAGTGGTTAACTTTACACACGCTATCAGCTCTGCCTCTGCTGCAGGGGGGAGCCTGTGAGAAAGGCTGAGGACGTGGAGGAGTGTGGCATGTGGAAGATGAGGAATGAGTCAAAGAAAATGCTCCACACGTCTCCACAGACGATGTTGTGAGGAGCATGTAGCCTTTAGTACAGCTCTAAGCCCAGGTGACCTTTGTGAGCGCGGTGATCTGAGGTGAGGCAGTGCAGATGGGGATGGGCTGGACACCTCTGGGTGCTGTCGCTGTCCCCCCTGCAGTGGGTGGGTGCCAGTGGTGCCAGGGCAGAGCTCCAGTGCTGCCACTTAACAACACTCTGTAGGTACCAATGGCTTTGTTAATGACTTTCCTTTTGGCTTCGTGAGAAAGAGAACTTGCCATTAGTCAGTGCCTCACAACAGTGCTCTCCTGTGCAGGGGAGCAGGGCAGGGCAGGACAAGCAGCAGAGAGTAGGGGTCACCAACCTGGGAGTCTCTGGGCTGCTTTTCCATTGCACCTCTGTGCTTGCAAGTGCCTTTGGTGATGGTTAATGTGAATGGCAGGCACGGGAAGATGAATCACAAAGAATAAAAGACTTGCGTATTAGCTGGCAAGAGTTTGGTGGTGCATATGGAAGCGCTCTGGGTTTCTCACTAGCCTCCTTGTTCTGTGAATGCAAATTATTCTTGATAAATCCTTTGCTGCATCACGTAAGGGCTCGGGTAATAGTTTTTTTCTTCAACTGATTGCTCATCATTATAGCAAAAAAGTGTGGGATTGCTTAGAAGGAAATCCAGTCCCACTAATTCTTTCCCTGATTGTGTTAATACATTCTTTATTTAGGCTTTTGTCAGAAACCCAGTTTTATTACTTCAAATATTACTACATCCTCTCACTATTAGTCTTTTATGACATTACCTTTGTTTTGATGATGGTTGTCATTATATATCAATTCAAAGAGATCCTCATGGAACATCATGCTCAGGTTGTTTTCTCTCATCATGGTGGGCAGCAGCTTTTCTTTTCTGTTTTCTGGTAAGGTGCCATTTCTTTGAGTCACAAGGGTGTATTTTTGCTGGTGCAGATAATGAGTGCAAGATTAACTCACAAGGCAGGCACTTGCTGAGAAGCTTAGCATTAGCTCATGGAATAGGAAACCAAACGCTGTAACTGCCTATCCTGTAAAAGCTGAAATTAAATTAGCTTCCATTGTTATGGGAGAAAAAGGACCATGAATTGTCTTGAGAAGTATACTTTCACATTCTAATAAATTTATCATTTTTCTGATAAATGTATCATGTTTCATATGCATATGAATAATCTCCTTCATTTACATGTACATGTAAATAGACCAAAACCTTCTCAAATTTTACTGACAATTTTGAGGTCTCAGTACATGTGACTTCTCAGTGTTCCTCAGAAAAAGCAGCTGATTTTCAGGAAATGTGGCAAACTGAGCAGTCTTGTGCCTAGTTTTAGGAAAATTTCACCTCCACACTGGGAGCCGAGCATCTCTAAAGGAAGCAAATTAATTAACCTGAAAAAAAATAGAGAGAGATTAAAGGCTGAACTTTTTAAAACAGCCTCAACCTACAATGTTTTACAGCAGATTTCCAGATCTTTTTCTTATTTATGCATAAGAATAGTATATTTACCTATAGGAGTTGAGATAAAATTATTATTGATATTATTTGTCTAAAGCATCTGGTTTTACAGTTCTAAGAGACTGGAATTTTCAGAGACTGGAAAAAAGGAGATCTGTAGTGCTGTCAAATCTGGTGCTGTTTTTAATCTGATTCTTATATCTTATTCTTTATAGGAAGAAAACAGCAAAAAGGAGATTTTAAATTATCCTCACATACCAAAGTTAACTGGGGACTGTCTCAGTGCCCCAAGTGCATATGCCCACAGAAGAAAGCCCAAATGGGATATGGATGCTAAGGCAAAGTCTACCCAGTCTTGTGAGACTGTGGCAATCATGGACTGAGGAAGGGCAGCTGAGAACACAGTGACTCTGCCCTGCTGACAGACATCCTCCCACCACCATGGGAATGGGATCTCCGTGCTCCAGGTAAACCCAAACCGGAGTCCATCTCTCCCTACTGCTCTGGGCTGCAAGCTGTGACACTGCAGTCACTGATTCCTGTTCACACACTTCTCTGCTGGAGAGACAAACCTGTCTCAAAGAGGTTGAGCCACACCTGCAGATAGCAGTTCAATTTTGAGGTGCAACATCACGTTGGTCAGGATGTCCACCGTGGCATGGGCAGAGAGTCCATTGGTGTGGCCCATGGTAGCCTTGCAACCACTCCAGTTCCCAGGGTAGGGGAGATGAGTGCTGCTTAGTGCTCCCAGAACTCTGAATGCAGCACAAAGCACAGTGGAAATGACTGGCTTTTCTTTAGAGACATGACTGGCAATGGAGTAACTCCTGCTTCCAAAACAGCTTATGAGTTTTACGTTGGAGGAATTGTTGGATAATGCACACAGATGGTGCTGGGAGCTTGGTGAAAATATCTGTGTCTCACGTAGCACTGTCCAAGTGAAAGCAGACATGGTTAGCATGATATTCTTCTGAGTTTTGGTTGGTTCTTCCCATCTCGTGCATTTGTGTCAACTGAAGTCATGCTGACCTGCTTTCTTGGGCCTTAAATCTTATATAAGACAGATGCCAAGGCTGTAGGATAATTACAATACTAATTACTACTTTTGACATAAATTTCTAGTGATTAGGATTGTTTGCAGACTGCCTTTGATGCTGTTTTGTGAGGGCACTGAGCTGAGATTTTATATTTCATATTGTTTTTCAATGTTGATGTTTGCTTGTTCTGTTCTTTTAGATGTAGGAATATAACAGCAGACAGTAAAGCAAATTCAGCCATAGGTTTTCTATGTAATCAGAGGCACAAAATAAACCAAGCAATAGATTTTTGCTACAGGGAAAAGATATTTCTGTTTTTCTCAGTAGTTTTGCTATGCAATACCCCTATTTAATTTACTCTTCTTGTCTCCTTTAAAACAGAACAAGAATCACCTAAAGGTAAAAGAAGTTTAGAATCATAACTAAACATGATCATGCATCTCTTGGCAGCTTCCAGCTGCAGCCTCCTTGTCAGTAGCTCTTTCACGTCTTCGTTATTTTTGCTCTCCTTATCAAGGAGCGAGTTTGCACACATGAACTGTACTTGTCCTGTGGGGAGAGGCTGAAGGACTGTGCTGGCTCAGCCTGGAGACAAGATGACTTCAGGAGGGACCAAAGTGCCCCACTACAGACAAGGAGGCTGTGAAAACACAGAGCCACTCCATCATGGGGATGTGAGGTGAGAGGGTATGGGACAGTGCAAACGGAACAACTGTGATCCAGACTGGATACACTGGGAATCTTGTTTCCCATGGGGACAGTGGAGCTGTGGAAGAGTCTGATGATATAAGTTGCTCAATCTCTGTCCTTGCAGGTTTTCAAGGCCTTACTAGACAATATCCTAAGCAAGCTGCTCTGATCTCACCTTTATCCTTCCTTGAGCAGGAAGCTGGACCAGAGACCGTCTGGGACCAGTTTCAGCCTGAATTATCTGTGAGAAATACTTGAGGCCTGTTCAGAGTTCTGTTATTTCAGGGAAGCAGGAGAAATCAAGGGGTCAAGACAGATGGGGAGCATGTGGTGAATGCGAGGCTGGCTGTTTGTTTTCAAACTTCCTTTTTGAAATGGACTTGACTCATCTTACTGTTTCGAATAGCATTGATCCTTACAGTGTTTATTCCTCTGTAGGATTTCATAAGCAGGTGAATATGGAGTGCCAGGTGCGGCACAGTTTCTAGTGGAGCTGGGTAGAAAAGCAACAGATTGTCCACTGCTTATTTTTCTTTTGTGAATAAGCAATGGGTTCTTGAATGCCTAACTTATTTCCTAATGAGTCCCATGGAACAGCATTTCCTGCCCTTTACTAATAGTGCTGAAACCCCTGGCCTAATTGCAACTAAATCTGTTGGAGTAGCCTCAAATATTATGCTTCCATGTGTTTAATGAGAAGAAGTTAGGTAATGGAGAAAGGATCTGTTAAGCTCTCTGTCTTCAGTTTAGGCACTAACTGAGATGAAAGTCTGTGCGGTGGAGATCAAAGGCTAGTACAGGGAGATAAGAGCCCTACAGGTGATCTCAGGCAGAGGTCATGCACCTCTCAGTACCAGACATAAACCTATAGCAAATAGGCCCACAGTTCTTGTGCAGCTGGTGATGTGGACTATTTGGATGTAGAAAGTCATGTTCCATGTCCCAGATGGAGCATTTCTTGAAAATGGCATCTTTCATGCCACTGAGCTTTCCATTCCTCCTGGTCTCTCTCTCTGTAATGGGAGCTGTAACCGAGGAGTGTGTTAGTTCACTGAAATTAGGGACTTTCTCCAGAACTGCACGCGTATTTGCCATTCTTCTCATTATGGGTCTTGGCACTGGGGTTTCCGGAACAGACTTCTCTTCCTCTCCTTGGCCCTATGCAGGGTGAATGTGCAACCCAGGGCTGGCTGCTGGGTGTTCCTTGTTCCTAAGCAGTGCAACTGGACAGGCTGATTTCTGCTCAGCTGAGTGGCTTTGTATGGGATATGAAGAGTGAGAAAGAAATCAGTGTTTTTGAGCTCTGTTACACAGAACCAGAAGCCCCAAAGGTACACCTTGTAGGAGGGTTTCTTGCCACTGCTACCCTGAATCACCAGATATACTCCCCGGCATGGGGTCCATGCCATACGGCACTGTCTCTGTCCTGGTGGAAAGCTGTCTTTAAAGGCCTCCATTCCACTGTTCTTCTAACTGCTCTGTTCTGGGCCCAAGGATAAGTGGGAGCCTCAGTGGCATGCCACCTCTAGATGGCATGATGATACTATAAAATGTTCAAGATTTTTTTAATATACTAAGCAATCATTAAGCTATTTCCATGGTAAGGACATATTCCAAAGACCAACTCTCAGGACCCATATTGTATGATACTGATTCCTAGCATGCTTGGAGTGGTCATGAATACTCAATACGGATTTAAAGAGCCAAAAGAAAACTGGAAATGTACCATAGACACATTTTCAAATATTACTTATTAATTTTTCAAGTGCTAAGAGGGCATCTCTCATAATTTATGAAAGCATCAGTTCATGATTCAGGTTTTGTAGCAGTCGTGTTTGCATTGCAAGAATGCAAAATAAGGCTGTTTTTGCTGAACTTCTGTCACCATTTTCATTCTCTAAATCAACTTGCATTTGAAGGGAAATAAGCTGCAATAATGTCTGAGCATGCTGGTCATATAGATTCTAGCACGTCGGCAAATAAACATTAAGAGGCTCACAGAAAATTATTTACACTTCACTAAACATATGAAACTCCTTACAAACTTCAGTGGGAGCAGTGCACATGTGTTTGACTGCATTCCTAAATTTTGCTTGTGGGCATGAAAGAAGTCCAAATGATAATTTTAAAGAGAAAAAAAATCCCTGGTTTTGTGTTTTGTGGATCTTCTCTTATATTGAGTTATTTTTCTGGTTGGTGCTTTCTCTGAGCTCTTCAGTTTGTAGTTGTCAAAGAATGCCCCAAATGCCAAATCTCAAGTAGTCTTCAGTTTTGAGCCACGAGTGAAATGAGCTCCATAATAAGGTAAGAATGTACACTAGTTCAGGAGATCCCCTGCGCTTCTCTGCTCTGAAGAACAACAAAACCAGAACTGAGACAGGTACATAAAGTATATTATTTGACAAGGCAAACCCCGTGCTGCTGAGAAATTGTTTATGGAAGCAGCTGAAGAAATGAAAAGTAATTATATACTGCAGAAGAAGGAGTACTTCCAAAAATACCTTTCTGCTCTGCAGTCTCCTGTGACGCTAGACAGCCTCTTTGGGTCCTGTCATGTTTTGCAGAAGCCACTCTATATCTGCTCCAGCATTTAGATTGGCACTTTTAAAACCAGATCTGCCAGGCTGCAGATGAGATGCCTGCTTTTGCAGACCACTCAGTTTCTGGGTCTCAGGAGCCACAGCTCCTTGTGCTGTAAGATGACTTTGAAGAAAAAGAGAAACAATTCCCAGAAATGCTTAAAACTGTGGTGCACTGACTCTGAAAATGAGCTTGTAACTTACTCCTGCAGTAGTTAAAAATCTCGGCCTGCTTTGCAAGAAAGGTGATGAGATGATCCCTGCGGCTTGTGCAGCACAGTTTGCATAATTCCTTTATTCCATTACTCAGTAAGTAAATACTAAAGTGCAAGTCAGATTTGGGAAAGTTGTGAAAATCTGCATTGAAGGTTTTCTTTGCAAATTGAATTCAGCTACTTTGGATTTATGTGGCATATTACTGCTTTGAACTGTGTGCTCCTTTCTCCAACAGGAGCCTTTGTTCATTCTATGTACAGAAACCTATTCAACATATCTTTTAGCTTTCTAGTATTAGGTTTTTGATGCCTAACCAACAAACTAACAAAATCAAAAACCCCCACCAACCTGAATACACAGAAAATTCAGGCATACAATACGTATGGACTTATTCCTAATATCTGCCAACATAAATGCATCCTCATTTGTCTTCTAGCCATTGTAAAGTCCATTAATATTCTGAGTGCCTCGGTGATGGCAGACCCTCACAAGGCATAATCATGTGATGCAGCTCCCAGTCACTCGCTCAGCTCACACTTATGTGATGGATTTCAGATGACTGGCCCTCAGGATAGGCCCATATGGTGTGGTACGACACGCTTTCTGTTTTTTCCAGCCTGGCTGAGAAAAGCAGTACAGAAGAGGAATAAGGAAATTCAGAACAAGTGTCTCTGTTTTGGGGTTTTGGAGGAGCGTTCTGTGCTGCGTGTCCTGCTCTGCCCTCTCCTGCCATCACTGTAGGATCCTGCCCTGGTCCCCATCACCACTGCCTCCAACCCATCCATCCCCTGCCATCCCACCTGGCCTGCAGTCCCCTACCTCCAGACCTTCTCTATTTTGTTTGCTCTCTTTCAAAACCCAGCTCTCTCTTCTACTCTGATAATCGATTGCCTTTTATTTTCTTCCCCCAGATACTTTCCCTGTTCTTCCCTACTTCCAAACAGATTTCTCCGTGCTGTGAGGTCTTGGTTACCTCTTCTCTGAAGTGCATGGAAGGTGTCTCAGGGACCACAGAGCGCAGCCCTTAACACCCTGAATCCTTGGTGATTCCTTCCCCAGATGGATCCTTCCTGAGATTGTCTCCACTCTTTACTCAGAACTTTCAAAATTTTATGGCAAATAAGATTTGCTTTGAAGCCTTGTAGTTTTGGTTGACCTTTGAGTTCTCACAGGAGCCGTGTCATTTCCAACACCTCAGTGGCCCCTCGTGCTAATATTCAAAAACTTCATTCAGAGCTTAACAGCAAAAAAGATGAGAATAATGTATGGCCCAAGTGTTATATATTTTCCTTATGCTCACGGCACTGGTGGGAATACTCTTGTGGTCAGATCTGTGAACCTGAAGGTTTGTGTCTTGCCGTGCCTTATCATGGCTGTTACACAGTAGTAGCTGATGGTGCAAGCTTTGGTTGCTGCAGTGGAATGCAAACCTGTTGGAGAGGTGACTTCTGAGACCACCTGAAGCCAATTCCACTCACTGCACTGGTAAGTTCCTCCCTTGTTCTGGGAACAGAGGAAAATATTTAATCTGAAATTTTAACTCAAGACAAGCGTCCGGGACAGAAAACCTCTGACTCAATGGCTAAATTAAAATTATAAGCAACTGAATCTGGAGCCTGATAAAAGACCTTAACTGCAGGCATTGCTCACAGTTTGGCTTATATTTTGCATCCCTAACCTTCCCCTACAGCTTCACTGGATATATTGTTCAGGGTTTGGTGCTTACCACTACCATGTAGTACCTGTGTGAGTTGTGAAAAGCTGCTTGGCTGAGCTGCAACGGTGGTAGA
Source organism: Acanthiza pusilla (assembly GCA_036630365.1). NCBI lineage: Eukaryota > Metazoa > Chordata > Aves > Passeriformes > Acanthizidae > Acanthiza > Acanthiza pusilla. Next base: position 32,398,715 of record JAXCHO010000073.1, on the reverse strand, counting down.
GATTTCTGCAGTGCTCTCTATGAAGGCTGGTGTATGAATAGAGTTTGTTGCAATTTTAAAGCACTTTAGGTCCCTGAGTCTGGAAAAAGCTCAGTTAAGGATGTCAAAATTCAGGTTTTGTAATAGCACCTAAGAAATGGCAAATCATTCATAGTGTTTAACTAATACATTCTGTTCTGTTGCTGCTGGGAATGTAAAAAGTTACAAAAGCAGCCAAAACAATAACAACACAGTGTTTCTTACAAGGAATAACACAGATTGAAGTAGTGATTCTCTTGTTCAGGAAGTCAAGCTGTAGCATGTTGTCAATAGTAATATATTGGCCTGCGTGGTACTCTAAGCGGATTCAGCACTAATATTAGGAAGGGCAGAAAAGTGTGTGGAGGAGGAATGTGACTGTTGTTTCCTTTCCCTTATTTATAAGGAAATATAATGGGATTCCCTTCACATATCTGGGAATATGCATGTTGGTTTAGCTTTCTAAAACAGCTGCAAACGGATGCCTAAACAACATTGCGATATGTACTTTTCCCTGATTTATATTTAAAAAATCTTAGTTTCTCTGAAAGTCTCACATGACTTAATATCTTTCATACTTAATAAGGAGGGTTTGCAACTACTGCTGTGTTATGAATGCATGGATTTGTACAGCTTCCAGAGGAGAAGCTTAGTGCACCACAGACAGTGTGGAGCTGGGGGTGGTTGTCTGTCTGCCAATCACACTCCAGGCAAGAAGTTGGGAATTTCTTTTGGTGCAGACATTTCTTCATTATCCAGTCTCTTAGAGAATTATAAGGTCCTAGTCTTGTGATATCTAATACCACTAGACTGCGTTTTTTCAGGCATGAGGAAGAATTATAGGCTCTGGAATGGATTCCAACCCCCATTCACAATAATTAGTTAAAATAAATTATTTGCTTCAGCATGGATTTCCACTAGTGTAAATTAGGTCTGACTCTGGCTATATTTCTTTTGAGCAGAGTCTGCAGATTGCTAGAGCCTGAAAATAATGATATCTCTCTGTGCTGAGGCTGTTTTTTTGTGATGATCTCCCTGTAATTTTCTTTAGTTGAGGGACATCTGTTATCTCCTCAGTGCATTAGTGATTCTTGTAGCAATGTTTAAATCAAGGGGAGTTTGAGTAGAGAATGTGCTTTGAGTGCATCCACCACCTCCTTAATTCCTTAAAAAAATCCTGTATCCTCATCCATATTTATTACTAAGGTCTTTAGTATGGCAAACGTAAATCTCTTTTCTTCATAAAGTTTTCATCTCACATTGCTTATTTTCATTTAAAAAAGGAGAAATGAAAAAGGCACATGATATTTTTCATCACTGATTTACTCACTAAATCCGTAAGGCAGCTATTTCACCCCATTTGGACAGCACCACCCTGTCCTGATCTTTCAAACAAGCCTGCACCAAAATCATAATCTTAGTGCTGTCTCTTCACCCCCTTCAGCTAGAAATGCCTGAACAGACTAGGAGCTTGTTAATTTGGATGTGGGTTTTTTGTCTTATTTTAATTTTGTCCCACTGAAGGTCAAGGCATTAACTGGACACTCCACAATGTCAGCTCATAAAAATGTCAGAAAATTTTCTGCCGCTGGTGGGAGATGCGAAGTCTGTTTGCATTCTGTCTGTGCAGATTTCTCTAGTCCTTGCAATCTTCTTCCAAACTGACTGTTGTTCTGCAGAACAGCCTGGCAATGTCACCCACACCCTTTTTTGCCACTTTTTCCATGGGGGGGGTTGAATAAATTATTTAACCTGCCTGGGGTTCAGCGTCCTCTGTCAACAGTCTACTCATATCAGTGCCATGTTCACAAAGAAAACTACCACTCTCGTTTTTTATTATTCATACTTAATTTAAAAAATGAGCTGATATACTCAGTAATAACTTGAGAACTTGGAGGCTTATTTGATGAATGATAAGCAAAAGTGGTGAAAACTGAAATTAAGGAAAGTTGAAAAATGTACAGCTTTAAAACCAGCTTTTGATTTTTTTTTCCCTGTGGTAATAAAATTGCACTACTCTTGCCCCTGTAGTGTTAATTGTTGTCTAGGACTTTAAATTTCTGTCATTAGGAAAATGCAGGAGGCAACATACTTGTGCATTTATGAGAAATATAAAAAGAAGGGATCCAACTGTGAGTGCATCTCCCACTGAGCCAAAATTTACTGTGTTCTTCCTTCTTTTCAAATTGGTCTTTTTGCAACATCAAGGAAAAGAGGCAAAGGAAATGAAAGTTGCTATATTTAATACAGTCTTCATTGAAATCCAAAGAACAAAACCTGTTCTTGCTTAAATTAATTCAGGACAGATAAATAATGCTAACAGAGCAATTAACACAAACAAACCAACTTGCAATTTAGCTACTGTGTAGCACAGTCAGTGTCAGTGTTAATTAATTGGGACAAAACTGCATCTTTGTCACAGGATAGTAGATCTTAGGCTTTTCATATTTTTAAAATTCTGTCCCTGCCTGTTAATTACAGGAAGCTCTATGCCAGCAAGCCCATGAATGGCAGGATCATAAAAGACTTCAAATAATGTGCTGAAGATTGGATAGTTGCAAAATGTAAAACATCGTTTGGATGGAAAACTAGTAAAAGCTGATGAGGAGAAACCGGGGGCTCTCATGAGTTTTGTGCTGGAGTAAAAGTTTTGTGCCAGAACACTGAACATATTGATGGATCAAACTGGACCCTTGGTTCTCAGAGAGGCTGGAATTTCCTGCAGTGACCACACGCACACTGTGACATCATTGGTTTTACATTTATTGAAAATATTAATCTACAGGAATTAACATATTTCACACTGTTTGACAAGGAGAAATAAGAGGTTGCAAGGTTCTTTCTTAAAAGAGAACTTATCTGGAGACTAACGTCAGTTCCGGATGGACAATTATTGAAAGAAAAGTGGAGAATTATCCCAATGTGAGGTCTTCTTGCCTGATTAAAAATGATTGAATAAATTATTTGTGATTGAAGTAATCCCTTGAGATTTTACATAACATATTTCTGCAATTCTTCTTGTGCTATTCCCTCCCTTCCTCCTTTTCCTTTCCTTATACTTAGGAAGGAAAATAAAACATAAACTATGGAGTGAGAGTAGGATGCAAAGGAACCTGAAACAGAGAAAAAGTGGAGTTAGCAATAGGTTCAACTGACTGTTACATTTTCAGTGGGTGGTTTGAATAAGGCATTTTAACTCAACTATCATGCACTCCAAAGTACTGCTTATCCTTCTTTAATTGGCTACAAAATAAGTAGGCACACATTTAAACATTTTGGCAATTGCACATAGTTGCAAAAAACAAAAAATCTTTGTAAAAAACAAAGATCATGCAAAACAATTAGAGATAAAAGGAGAATGCAGCATAAAAGGGCTTTGTCAGCTGGCACATTCCATGCAAGCAATATACTCATAAACTCACCTTAACATATATACTGACTTGCCCGGACCTTTCAAAAATATATCCATTAAAATTTGTCTGTATGTGCAGCACTGGGAATGGCAAGGGATGAAGCTAATGTGCCATTTTAAAAGTTTCATGCATAACTTCAGATCTTGCATAACATACTGAGCATGTGCTCCAGCTCTGCAGAAGATATACAGCATCATAGTCCTGTGCTATCTGATGTAACATCTGATTCCTTGTAAAGATGAAACCATGGGCTTGTGATAAATCCTGCAGTAACCAACTACTGTGCATCACTTCACCATTGTAGATCACATGAAATAAAATGGTTTGGTTGCATTTCTCGGTTGTCACCTAGAAAAGTCATCTTTCTAGTTCTGTGGGGTGTACCAAGGTTGTGAAGTGGATTGGGTCACTGCAGATTTAGCCCTGCATTTGTTTACAGGTCCTTCTCAAACAAATCTTGATTTGTCCATCTACAGCTGTTATTTCTGACCATTTATTTGCCAGATAGTCTGAGCAGAGTGTATCCGTTCGTAATCTTTTCATGACTACTTGTTTCAGCTATTTTCTTTTTGCTAATCATAAGATGTATATGCTCACCTAGGTGCCCTACAAAAACAGATCTGATTTTCTCTCTCCAATTAGAAAGTTTATTTGCTTACAGTGAACTCCAATAGATGATAAGGATTGAACAAAGGTCTTCAAATAAAATTAAATTTGTGAATGCTATGATTTAAAACCGTAAAGATACAGAATGGTAAGCCTCATGGATTAAATTTTGATCCTCATTTAAATAATTCTGTGTCCCTTTGCCTGTGCCAGCTGGCTGAAGGAAATGGTCCATCCTGAGCAGTGTAAGCACTTTGTGTTCTACCTTTCTGACTTTATCCATGGTTCAAAGTAAGCTCTTTATTTTAAATCAGTTTCAGTAGATTTCCACTTACCAAGCCTTAGGACTGACACATTATGCCAAATTTACTTTACTTTTATGTCTTTGCTTTTTCAGGCTTTGTTTTATATTTCACATAGGTGATTTCCTGGTTGCAAAAAGACTCTCCTCAAATATACTGGTCACACTTCCATTGGCTTTCCCCTGGAATGTATGTGAAGCAGTGTTGCCTTTTCTGCAGCGGTGTGTCTCCCTTTCCTGTGCTTCCTTCTGCTTTTTTTTCTGCTGCATTCATTCTTCCTTGCCCAACATCACCCTTTCCAAAGCTGGACAGTTGAAGGAATGGTATTTCCAATAGCTGAGATCTATTGATAGGACAAAACTCATCACCTCAGAAAGTCATATTGACTAACCTCAGGTGTTTAGGGGACAGGGGAGAGTAGGAATGATGGCTGCAGTCTGTCTCTCCCTTACACTGCTCCAGCCAGCTCAGACTCACTGCCTGCTCTGTGTCCCATGCAGTATCAAGCTCCTCGTGCCCATCTGTCTACAAAAGAAACACTCAGAACCCTGGATTCCTCCATGTGGAAGAGGATTAAATCATGCTGAAGAAGGCCTAGAAGATGGTGTGAATTGTGTGTGGTGTGCTGGTACCTGACAGAAGCTGCTGTGGTTGCCAAAACAATCAGAAGCTGCTGTGGTTGCCAGAACAATTTGGCAATTGTTTTCTAATTAGACTTTGCTATAGCCTTTTTCATCCATGAGCGAGCAATGTGAGTCTATTGTCACCAGCTGACTCCTGGTCTGTGTCAGTAAGAGAAGTCCGCGTGCCTCCTTCCTTTTGAATAAGGCCTCTCCTGGGAAGGCCATGAGCATCCCAAAACACTGTCCAGCAGAGTCAGAACGCTTCAGTGAGCAGGGGCTGGGAGGAGAGAGCTGCTGAAGGAGCAGTGATGGTTGGTTTGGCTCAGCAGGACTCTGCAGACACACGAGTGTGGGGATTGGCAGCTCCTGTGCCGGGGGTGGCTGCAGAGAAACACACAGCCCTCAAGAGAAAATATTCCTTGCTGGCACATGCACTTCTCTTTAGACATTTGGATTTTATTAAGTGATTTGCCACCTAAAGAGCAGTGATTGCGAGCAACATGTAGGGATTAGGGACCATATGTTCAGAGCACTGATCCACCACACAGTGAGTACAGCAGTCCTTCCCTAGGCAGGAAAACAGAAGAATGAAGTATTTACAAACTGCAGTTGTAAAAACTGCTGGGAAGCTTACACAGTCTATGCTTTTTCTATGAAGGTTAGGCAATCCCTGTTGTCTGGTGATTTCATAACCACCAGATTAATAGTTCATTCTGCAGCCAAGCTTCCCAAGAGAGAGCAAATTACAATAATGAAATCAGTATTATAAGGATAGGATGCTACTGCTATGTATTCATGGAATGATTAAGTTGGAAGGGATCTCTGGAGGCTATCTAGTCCAAGTTCCTGCTTAAAGCTAGATCAGGATGCTGGTGGATCTATACAACTGACTTTCAAATAGCTTCAAAGATAGAGGTTTACTACACTTTCATTAATAACTGCAAGAGTATGTCTTTGTGTTGGATCATGAGAAAAATACATTTTCTGCAAATATTTGCCTATAAATCAGCTAATAAATAGTAAAATTAGGATATTTTGACCCAAACTCCATGTCTGAATAAATATAAATCTGAAATATATGAAAACAAGTTACTCAGAAAAGTTAATAACCCACTACAGTTTGAACAATGTGGAGGCTGAAGACTCTTCTGGTGCTACAAGTGTGACAGAAAATCAAGATCATGAAGCAGACCCAGGACAGGAAGGCAGACTCAGTTATGAAGTTGAGGCGGCAAATATTCAGCACATCTATCAAACCACTCAACCCCAGGCAGTGACATGTGAGAACTAAATTGTGTTGATTTGCTTTGGTAGGGTTTTCATGCACCGTCTGCTCAGAGGATAGGAGCAACAATATTACCTCATAAAATGTATCATAAGAATCATTGTCAATATTGCAGCAAAAGTCTAGAGAACTGCCAGCATGAAAGGAAATGTGATATTTATTAATTTCAAGCTGGATAAGGATATAGTGCCAGCAGCTGAGATATTACTTCTGAAAGAAAATCCACAAACAATTGAGGGTGAAGAGGTAAAATCCATGTTTGCTGAGGTGACCTAACCTCCATAAAGGAATATATGAGCTAAATTTACCAGTAAATAAGCTCAAGCAGATGCAATTTTTAATACTAACAGGAAATAAAAGGCTTACTATTAGTTTATGAATATACAAAATCCTTTCTTTCATTTGAGGGTGGGGGGTGTGGTGTTCACTGAAAAGGGATATAAATAGGAGATGAGAAAAATTTTAAAATATCTTTCTTGAATACAAAAACTCTCAACAGAATATGGAAGAATGCACAGGAAATGCTATACCTTTCTGATGTTTTTAGAGAGTTCACCTTAAGGTTAAGACAGAAAAAGCTTAGTAAGTTGCTTTCTCTGGAAATCATAGAGCCCGAGGGAGGAAAAATAAGATATGGTGATGTTCTCGTTGATCTCTGTATTAGCAAGAGCTGAGCCCTCCACTTGAGAGTAAACCTCAATCCAAAAAAGGGGAAATAAAAAAATTTAAGCTGCATATGCTCAGAGAAAATAGAATAGAAGAATGGAATAAAAAGTTTCTTTTTTTTCTTTTTCTACATTGAAGAACCAGGAGGTCTCTGACAGTTTCCATTACAGCAATTGAATATATTTTAATGTGTTGTCAATATCTGTTTGTGGGGGCACATTTCCAGCAGACAGTGCTTTTTAGGTGTACATTACCCAAGATGCACCACAAGAAGATGTCAGAAGTGCAAGCAGCAGACACTGAAATTCTGCTCAAAAATATATCAGATAATTGTATAAGAATAAAACAGTGGAGAAATTCCAACAGGAGAAATGAAAATGCAATTTAACAATCAGGACATTCTTGTTGGAAGTCTGTGTTTATACTGAGATTTCTTGCAAGGTGGTGGAAGAGGAAGGATTTGGATCTGACACTTTTACATCAATGGCAAACAAGGTAATGAGAACCAACCTGCCTGGCATGAGGGAAAATTTACTCCTTTGTATAATTATTATTTTTTTTAGCGAGGCCCAAGGTGGCTGGTGCTTTTTGAGAGTCTGTTGGGTTCATTTCCATTGGAGTGGCAGGTGGAACGGGTGGGAAGGGAGCTGTGTGACGGTAGTGTGGGGCACATGCTGGCAGCACACACATCAGCAAGAGGCCATAGGTGCCTCCACAATCAGCTAAACAGTGAACCAGACACAAAACTTCAGAGGAAGTACCACAGCCTTTTTTCTGGGCCTGAATCAAAATGTCCCCAAATTTCCTCCAGATGGAAAATTAGATGGGCAGGAGGAGCTTAATTTGGGATGGATTAGACAAGGAGTAAATGTGTGCACTTCCCATCAGTATTGCAGGTTCACAGGAGGTTTTTCAGAGTGCTCAAACCTAATTTAAGCTCGTGATGAAAAACTGCCACTTCTCTTATTTATAGAGCAGGTTTGTCAGCTCCAGGATTTGAGCTATTGGGAAATTCCTCTCTCAGCCTACAAATTGTAGCCATGAGCTGTGCCCACACTTGCTCACAAGCTTGAGGAAATGAGAGGAGCAGAGGCTGAGAAGAACAAAGCTGGTGAAGCCATGAAAAGCACCTTTGTCTTAGTCAGAACAAACTGCAGCTTTGGCAGGCTGTTTGCTTCAGTGGGGCTGCTCTGTGCACAGCAGTTTAAAGCAACAAGCTTCAGGGCAGCTCAGCTGCCTGAGGAGTTGGATGTGTCTGGACCTACATGCCCACATAGCGGGAGGTCAGCAGGCAGCTGGACAGTCAGTCTGGGGGGCTCTGAGGTGTCAGATGTCCCTGTGCAGCCTCTGCAGAAGAAGAGAGAGAGATTCTGTTTTGGTTGAACCCTTCTAGTGATGGCAAGTGTCTTGTACAGCAAGATATGAAAAGAAATGCATGCAATTCTTATTAATCCTGCCATCAGCTTTCCTGGAATTAGTTTTTTGGGGAGGGCACAACATGAGATAGGACTCATTTATTGGGTATGCTTGAACTTCACAGTGTGAGCTGAGAAAGGTGATATTTAGACATTAAACGCTCTCACAGTGTCTAAAACGTCCCTATATTCTCTGACAGCGTCAGTGCCTGCCTTCCACAGTGATGTCCACTTCAGTTCTTTGTCAAGCCTGTCTTAAATGAGTTTCATTTTCTCGAGAGTATGCATGTCAAAGTACTTTGGGGACACCAGACTGTGCAACCCTTTTGCAGAAGGCTTGGGAAGTGGTGCCTCCAGCTGAAGGGGCTGTTTTCCTTGCCATGTGGTGATTTATCACCCTTCATTGCTCTTCAACTGCATTTGATAGTGAACATTTAGTTTGGCCACTGTGCGGAGAAGATTGCAATTCCTATGGACTCAAAGGATTGGACTTACATGATAATTCATTTAAATACTTAAATTATTTAAATACAAAGCCTTGAAGAGGAAAAGCCATTTAATGTAGAATACATCCCTTTATTTGTCACATGCTCTCATTCAATCCATGGACTAGCTTTTGTTATGTCTGTAACCTGTACTTATCCATAAGTCTGTACTTATCAATAAGTAAGTAAATAGAATAATAATATTGGAGTCTCACCAATAATTAAAAACTTAACTGCTTATTAAAAAGAGTATTTATGCTCAAGATTTCAGAAGCAGCCAGGAGTTAATATCTGGGGCTTTTCACAAGGGAAATGCTGGAACTGGACACACACATCGAGTCCCCCTGGCACTGATTCACAGATTGTGTGACAGTAATGGCTGAAGGGCCTCAATACCTTCTATATTTCTTTTTGATTGATTTCGTGATAATGCAGCTGCATATTTGGTGTGCTGGCAACCTGGGGTGAAACAGTAAAGGAAAGCATGATAGTATTGTTATTTTACCCTATCACTCCTTTGCAATGCTAAGTCCTTTAAAGCCTGTCTTCCTGGAAAAGAAAGGAAACTCACCTTGTTCCTCATGTTGTAAAGAAGGATGCATACTGTTAGAAACAAGAATTTCTATGAGTCCTTGCATGTGCAGTCAGCACTTAGAGAAAGGTGGAAATGATTGTCATTAATTCTTGCCTCCAGCTTCGTATTAATGTATTTTTAAAGCTGTAAAATTTCTGCTTCTGAGAGATGGTTTGAGAAGGAACAGGTAAGTCAGGTTTAAAATAAGTTCTTGCTCTGAGTAAGGCAACCTGTAAGACTGTTGAATTGTTGATTACTAATGGGACTTAGAGAGAAACACTAGAAAACAAGGAAAAAATGTGTCAAAAATTACTAGTATTACACTTGTCTCCCTTATTCCTGACTGCCATAGCAGCTGGCATGCATTTATAAAAGAACTGAGTGATCTGCTGTCAAATACTGTTCCATCTTGCTCACCAGTGGTCATTTTTTATGATATTAATAAACAATAACCTTGTTATTCAAACACTTATCTATCTAGCTCAGTATTTTGCCTCCAGTAACAGGAGATACCAGATGTGTTACAGAAATACAAAGTTTGCAGTTATTTAATATTCTGAGTGTACAGAAAGTTTCTTTTTTGTCTCCTTGAGTGAGAAGCAGTTTTGTACCTTGAAGGAAGAATGAGGAGACATATCCCACCAAAGCTCTTGGCATTATGATACCTCTGGGTATTTTCCTTATCAGTACGAATGTATAATCACTTGGGGAATCTAGGAAAGATGTTGACATGGAGGAATATTGTGAAATCAGTTGGCTACGGGCAATTCGTGCTTTGCCTGGGGAGAGTGTTCCTCATCTGCCTTTCAGTATTAGGAAATGCCCTTTTCTCTTGTATTAGGAGAGAGGACAACAGAAACATGAGGAATCATTTCAGATGTTGTGTAGGAGAGAAACACGCATGGTAATCAGTGGAAAACATCAGAATGGCTCATAATCAACACCGAGGCCCCGCTGCTGCGAACCCGAGGCTCATGCCTATGCTCATGTGCATTTTTGTGAAGCATCCTGATCTTCCAGGGGAAAACAAAGAGGTTTTGTGAGTGAGGGTGGAAAGCAGAAGGGACAGATGTGCCACTGGCAACAACTCATAGGGCATGTTGGCTGAATGATTTGTATGCTGGGCCTTGCGTGGTCCTGGCCTTTCTAATCTTCCCTTAGTTTTCTTTTGCACAAATGCTGACTTTTACAGAATAATTCTGAGAAAGACCAAGAGCTGTGTGAAAAGGACAGCATGTGGCAAGCATGTCATCACTGAAACCCTGGAGGAATATAATAATTCAGGCCATAAATCAGGCCAATGACTTTTAGGACTACACTAATGCTTTTTGCTTGGATCTGAATACCAATGTGCCGGAATTTGGTTTCTTCTATATTCTATTCACAATCGCCACTACAAAAAGGCCTTTAAGAAACTTTAAGAAAGCCTTTTTGGATATTGTTCATATTCAGAGCCTGACTATGAATTACAACCAGACACTGGATGGGTGGAGCACTCCAGTACATTCCATTCCAGTATTCACATGAGAAGAGGGATTTAAATCCAGTGAGCAGTGAGTCAAAGCAGGTTTAGTGGTCCAGCTAGGTTGCCTCATCTCAGGTGTGATTTCTCTTCTCCATAGTGTTGTTATGAGACAGAATTTTTTATCCAGATGTACAGCAGCAGCAGCACAGCTACATCCCAAAAACTTCCCTGTAATGGGCAGACTGTCACTCTCAGGTCCCTTGCGTGAGAAGCACATGGGTGCTGCACTCCTGGGGCTCAGCTGGGAAGCTTCCACAGTCTCCTGCCTCCCAAACCTCCAAAGCACTCTGTACACGACACGACTGACCCAGCTTCTGGTGTTACTGTGGGAGGACACTGAAAATATGTGTGACAGTGAAACAGAATGAGAGAGAGATTCGCCTCACGAAATGGTGAGGGGAACACAGCAGAAAGAGCCAGGGCAGCAATCCTAATTTCTATAGAGCATTGCTTTGAGGATAATTTCTTCCTTAGCAAAAACAGTATGAGCTGCTTGGATGCATGCAAGAGGCTGCTAAGAGCTTGCAGTGGCCCTGAACCTTGCGGTCGAGGGTGGGTGGGATTTGAAAAAAACCAAACATTTTAAATTTAACTGCTGTGGTACTCATTAGCTGAATAGAGGTGAAAAGAGGAACTCTTTGAACAAAACTATCTGATTCCAAAAGCATGCAGCATATGTTAATTACGGGAGGAAAAGAAAAGGGGATAAAACAGCCATCAGTGGATGGTCTCTAGCATCTGAATGGAAGACTGGAACAGAAATGGTGCCAGCAGTATAAGTCAGAGCCTCAAAGCAAATATTTTTGTCTGAAAATACATATTGCTAATATCCTAAAATTGCTAATTATCTCCTCTCTCTCAATCTGCTCCTAGTCTGGCTGTGCAGATAAATCCATTATTTACCTGATTGTCCATGAGCTCTCTTGGGTGTGTGGTTCCCTCATGGGCACCACAGGGAGGGAAGTAGCTAAGGTGGCATGCCAAGTGCTACTCAAAACTTTTTCAGACCTTATTTAATGCATTTTGAGACTGAGGTAGGGCTTAAAAAGATACTGCATCCAGATCACCATGGTGTCCTGCAGAGGCAATCCATGCCTTTTCTCACAGAAGACCCTACAGGCCTCAGTAAGTCTGTAATCTCTGTGTGTTATCAGAAACCCCTGTCATGCTCTGTATTGTGAAGAGGAAAGGAGAAAAGAGTTGAAGACCAGCATTTCTTGCTCTAGTCATTTTATGCCTCTGTTGTCAGTCCAGAAGGAGCAATTAATCAAAAACAGCCTGGAGGAAATTTGGGAGTTTTTCTGTGCATCCGTTGCTGCCTCAGGTTGGAAGAACATCAGATCCACGTGGCAAGGATGGAGCAGATGTTTTCTCTTTCAGTGCTGCCTTGACAGGGTGGTTCTGATCATACACAGCAATTTCCAGAGGGGTGTGTGTGTACACTGGAGAACAGTGGGATTACAGAGGGAGCATTGATGGGGGAAAGCTCAGTCCAGGAGACTTTGGGGCACGGCATCGTTTTCCAGGCTACAGTGGCCACCTGACATAAACATGAGAAATACAATTGTTCCTTTCTTGTTGTTTAGCTTGTATCCAACCATGCTAGCAGATCTCACACACACACACACACACATAAAAATGGATTTCTCTGGTAGCAGGTCCAGCCCTATGGTGTCCCCCACCTCTCAGGCCCCTGGATTGGCCAATAGCTATGGTCCCCACCTTAGTCAGCTCTCAGAATTCTGATATCTGTCCCCCAGACCTCTTCTACTCACTGACTGCTGTCTTGCGATTCTCTATTGTAGATTTTTGTGGACTGGAGAGCACTCTCAGCCAGGGTAATATTGAAGAATGGAATGTAACAATGGCAGACTGCAGTGGTCAGGCACAGGACTTGGTGGTATTTATCTGCCCTCCTGTTCTCTCCTTTTTCCCATTATTGGTCCTCCCCTATTTACACTGATGCTGATATTTCCCCTTCTCTTAAATATTTCATAGTAAGTTTATCACATTCCCACAACTTCCTCAAAAATCCTCAAAATAGTAGGCTTGTTTATGCTCTTAAGACCCATGGTAATGCTGCTTCCCCCTCCTGATCAGTTAACGAGTTTTGGTGGAACTCATGAAAGCTTTGTTCCAGCAATGTCCCATCAATAACCAATGTGAGAGCTCTGGACTTTGGCTCAGTATCAATTTTCTCCTGCTCTTTTCGGATTCTTTGACTGGGTTTTTAATGTATTCTTTCTCTTCCTGTCTCTTGTCCCAGTCTTTTATGCTCAATAGCCCTGAACCCAATACTCCCACAGAGTAAATAGCCTCAAAATCCTCACAAGAATATTTTGCAGTCTTCTCTAACACATGTTGAGAGTATCTTGTGAAGCTGGGGTGGGACAGGAAACAGCTGTGCTTAATTTTGGTCTTGTGTGAATTTTTTGACTAAAAATATATATTGTCCCTAGAGCAGCCAAACAACTTTAAATATCAAGAAATCAAGTTAATGGAGGGAAAGAAAACTAAACATAAGCTTTGTATTTAGGCTCATTAAATTACAAATCATTGAACAACTTGAAATAAGATTAAAATGTGAGTTCTCTAGTCTATTTTTAAGCTGTTCTACTATTATTTTTTTTATTATACAAAAGTTAAGCTAGTCATTTATAAAATCATCTAAATGCACCTTTTTCACCTTCTGTTCTCAGATTTGGCAGTGAAAAATTGTTCTGATTGCGGTTTCTTGAAGTGTAATTACTTTGTCAAAGGAAAATATAATTAGAACTGATATTTGAAATGCACTATAATTGTACTTAAGCCATTTGATAATTTGCTCACGTACTGGATGTTTTATTAATTTAACAACAGCTAACAATACTGAAGTTGGAGAATCACCCGACAGTTTCTCCTTCCCATTTTAAAGAAAATACAATTCTTCCATGTGCTCCCAGAGAGAAGATGTGGACACCCAATTTCTGTGAGTAGCTTCATTTATTTCACAATTAATTGTTCCCAGTAATATTCCTGTTGATAGCCTGACTGGATCAGGTTCTGTTTGGATGACTTGAACTTCATGTTTGACCACTCGAAGATTTTAGAGAAGTGCAATATGAACAAGCAGGTGGGGGCTGGGAGCTGAGTCTTAGTTCCAGCTCTGTCACACAAGCAAATTCACGCTCCTCAGCTTTACCTTCTTGTAACACAAGGTTGTGAGATGCTTACCAGCTTCTGTGCGTGGTGACAAGAACTCAGCAGATGGTAGCTTGAAAGCTGAAAATAGCTATTCTTACATTAGTTATTTTCTCTGTTTGGAATGGACTCTTGATAATGCAAAATAAGGAATTCCCATGACTCATCTCTAACATGTCAAAACACTCCGAGCAGCACTTGCATTTCCTTGCTAATAATGGGCAACATCTATCACTCCTCACTGGCTCATGCAGATTCATTAAACCTTCCTCACCTGGAGAGGAGCTGCCTTGTCCCATGAAGTCAGGGACGTCCTCTGCAGTGACAGCAGCCTTGGGACAGGGAGGGGTAGGCACTAAATTGCAACCATGGCAGTGGACATGTAGTGCCCTGATCTGGGAAATTCAGACCCTTGCAGCTCCTACTGCCTGCGCTGTGACCAGGGACACATCAGACAGAAGGAATGACAGTGTCACACCCCAGGTGGAAGCTCTTGGTGGTGGGGACTTTGTCCAGGAAGCACCAAACCATTTGGTGTTGCTCTGTGCTGCCCTGGACAATCCTCCTGGTGATGGAGGACCACACACAGACCCATCTCTAGATCCAAGCTGACCCTGCTCAGAATCAGAAATCACACATTCACCTCAGCAACAGAAGCAACTGAAGGCCTACAATCCATAGACAGTTGCTGCACCAGCAGTGACAGGAACGAGAGGGATATGTATTTACAAACAAATTGTGAGGCCTGCTAGTAGATAAGGCCAGATACTGAGAGGTGAAAGAAGCAATGGGAGGAACCATAAATTCCATAGGAATTCCATTAATTGACACAGACTGTTACTCACCCAAGGATGTGGTAAATCTCTTGACTTAGAGAAAAAGAACAGCGACACAAAGAAAGCAAAGGGGAGGGAATGTACATTAGAAGGGGCTCTGTATTAGGCAATTCAGAAAGTCTGTACATCTTGAGTATCTCAGTCAATGGGGAAAAGAGAGAGGAAATTTGCAGCTGGGAAGTTAGGATAAAAAGAGGCTGTGTCCTCTAGCAATTTGAGAGACCCCATGGGAAATGCCCATGACCTCTCCCTTTATTCATGAATAAAGTTACAGGACTCCTCTGTCTCCTTTTTGGATATAAACCTCTGGTGTTTGTGGATTAGTTTTTCCTGACAGCAGTCATGAGCAGAAGCAGAGCAGGCTTTGGGAGGGAGCTGAGCAGCAGCTCCCAAAGGATGGTGATGGCTGGTGAGGATGGATGATCTGTTCCTGGTCTCCCAGTACAGGTGGATATGGCACAATGCAAGGCTGACTGTCACCCATCTGCAGGGCTTTAAGGGTGGTGTTCAGTGTAGCACGGAGTGAACCTCAGATGTTATTTTTTGTAAAAGTACTGAGACAAGAGGTCATTATGAGGGAGCTTGCAGCAAAGATGGATGCTTGTGGCTGGAGGTGTGTCACCAAAAGAAAGGGACTGGCAGACAGCACTGTCTCACTGCCTCATGCTCAGAACTAGTACTAGCTAATCTTCTCATCTTGAAGTGTTTTCTCTGAGAGAGAATGTACATATTCACCCAGCTTTTCTAGAAGCTCTCTTGGAAACTCCTGTAGAGGTTATGTAATTCAGTGGTAGAAGCTGTCTCATGTGGAACTCATTACCCAAGAAGGAATTCTGCTTTCTGGATGTGTTCTTCCATTTAGGCCACCGGTAGAAAGCTATAGCCACATTCAAGAGCCCATGCTATGGAGACAATGTTTACGGAACCTTCACTAAAACTCTTCCAGATGGTCTCTCACCAGCCGATGAGATTTAGAAAAATGCTGTAAGAACTGGTGGGATACAGGAGAATTGTGGTCAAGGATATTTATTTGTCTACTTTTTCTTTTTTGTTTTTTTATCGGAAGATCCAGGTGTCTTTTTGTACTAACTTTCTTTGTAGAGGAAAAGCCACTAACTCACTCCCTCAATATAGTCTTTTTCTTTTTTGTCACTCTGTAGTATTTTGCTCTTTGAATTTTTTCAAAAGACTTTTCATGGTCCCCATTAAAGTAGTCTTTGATTTGCTTTAGTCTCAGGGTATTCCAGCCTGTTATCACTCAGTCTAGTTTTCATTTCAGGCAGCCAAACAAAATTTAGTAACACTACAAATGTGTTTACTTTTTTGCTGATAAAAAGGTCTGGTCACATAGCCTCTTTGCCTTGAACAATATTAAATGTCAGCAATGGAAAACCACTCACCTGAACAGAAGATTCAGGAAAAAGCAGAGCAGAGGGAGAGAGGAGGATCTGGCCTTAATGTGCTGACGTATGAGGGCCAGCAAATTAATGATTCTGGTGTATCCATGAGAAAAACTGCTCCTCGCCTGAGAACCCTTCCTATAAATGTCAGGGGGTGCTCTGCATCTTACTGTCAGCTCAAACTACCTGCTGATCCTTAGGGAATTTTAAAAGGGGATTGCAGCCCAGGAAGTTTATGATGTTTTCCTGCACAGGTTGGGATTGTGGTTATTTCATCCCTCAGTCTCTTTTTTTATTTTTTTCTTTTTCCTCCTTTAAAAAAAAAATTCTTTCTTCATCACTTTTCTGTCATTCAGATCCCTCCTTCCCATTTATGTGCCTCATTTCCATCTTTCCAGATCCCTTCCTGCTGTGTGATGAGCTGTTTGCTTTTAACTAGTGGTAGGTCCCTCAGCAAGACCTCTCGGGTCCCCAAAGCCCATTGGGATCAGACAATTTCCTCTGATCTCTGGTAAAATCTGTCACTCTCCTGTTATCAAACAAGAAGAAAGGAGGCACGGAGGAGTCTCATGGGCCGATGGGCTGGTGTGTTCCTCTGGTCTCTAAGCAGCCATTCCTATTTGGAAAAACAGTTTCTCAATATTCATGTTGCCACCTCTGTTCCCACAGCTCCCACAGCTATTGCTTTAACTAGTGCTGCTGTGCTTTCTTACTGAACAGGAGCGATTACAAGATTAGGTTCCAGTAAGTTTCAAGAAATGAGGTTTTGGTTAGATAGAGAGCCCCATTAATAACTAGAGAAAAGTAAAAAATCTGACTTCAATAGTTGTTTTGGCATTTCATAACTCTTAGAGCAAAGGGACAAAGGTGCTGTGGACAGGTGAGAACAAAAAAAGAGGAGACAGCAGACAAGGAAGGCTGGAGACCCTGTGCACCAGTGTCATCAGGGTACCTTTCTGGTCCCATTTCCAAAAGGAATTGTTTATTCCTAAAAACAATGACATTTAAATATTTATATTTTATTTTATTTTTACAGTATAAATACAGTTGGTGTCTTAGGTAAAGCTGCAACTAAGATTTTGAAGAGACTTGCAGGGTTATTTGAATCCCTTACTTGAGTCTCTGTTCTCTGGTATGACCACAAGAGTATCTCTGAACAGGACGAATGGTGGTACACCAAGCTGATCTTTGTTGGGTTTTTTTTCTCCTCTCCTCTCCTCTCCTCTCCTCTCCTCTCCTCTCCTCTCCTCTCCTCTCCTCTCCTCTCCTCTCCTCTCCTCTCCTCTCCTCTCCTCTCCTCTCCTCTCCTCTCCTCTCCTCTCCTCTCCTCTCCTCTCCTCTCCTCTCCTCTCCTCTCCTCTCCTCTCCTCTCCTCTCCTCTCCTCTCCTCTCCTCTCCTCTCCTCTCCTCTCCTCTCCTCTCCTCTCCTCTCCTCTCCTCTCCTCTCCTCTCCTCTCCTCTCCTCTCCTCTCCTCTCCTCTCCTCTCCTCTCCTCTCCTCTCCTCTCCTCTCCTCTCCTCTCCTCTCCTCTCCTCTCCTCTCCTCTCCTCTCCTCTCCTCTCCTCTCCTCTCCTCTCTCTCTCCTCTCTCTCTCCTCTCCTGTTGATAGCTCCCCAGCTCTCCATGGCTATAGGTTGTACAAAGCAGCATCATCTGAGCAGTGAGTACATTGCACAGGTGCCTGTCACACCTGGGGGTTTGTCTGTCACACACAAGATAGCTGAAATACAGGATATTGCATATACATTTACCAGCCTTTCAGCTGATACCTTGAACCTCCTGTGACTCTGGGAATAGCTCTCATCCATCTCCAAGTAACGTGTTCAAGTTAGGAATACAGGACTGCTAATGAGGAATTATGGTATGCTCATAGTTAAATATGTTACCTGCAAGTAGTGTTATCCTAGTAATGTTAATAGTGGTGACAAAGTCTTGAATGATGCAGAAGAAGCACTGCAGTGATGCAAGATGGTTTTCCTATGTGATATGAAAACAGCTTTTTTTTTACTGTACTGGGAATTTAAAGGTTTTAAATCTGTTATAAAATGCTTTATTTTATCACCTTTTGATTAAAACATAATTTAAGTTTCTTGGGTTTTGTGTAATTTACAGTGTGGTGACGATCTCTTGTGATTATAATGCATGATTTAAAAATTAGTACTACATATGAGGATTACAATATAGAAAAAATAAACATTTTTTTCCAAGTGATGTTATAAATTTTCACTGCATTGGAATGAGAAACAGTATTTTGAATGATTTAAAAATATGGAAAGGCCCAGAGAGTTCACAACAGTTTCTCTCTGTTCCAGACTTCATTATGGACTTTGGCAAATATGTTTTACAGAATAAAGTTGAGTCAAGTACAGTCTTGGGTGCCAAGGGTGACTTAAGCCAAGTGAATTGATGTTATGCACTCTATTTTTCTATATAACCATCTTTCCTCTTTTGCTTTCTTTATTTTCTGTATCTTTCTCTTCCCTCACACACACTTATTTTCTGTTTTTCTAGCATTAATTTCTCCTTAGCTCACTTTTTCTGTAGCTTCATTCTGCCATGTTATTTCTTTTCATTTCTTCACTTTAGTCGCTTTTTAGCCTCTTTCTTTTTTGGATGCTGTTATTTTAGCTCCATAAAGACAGAATTCAAAAAGTCTTTTACTGCATGTTCTGCTTTTTTTTTTTTTTTTTTTTTAAAGTTTTGAGTCTGGCTCTAAGCTCCAGACCAGGTGACTGGCCTGTACTTTCCCAGTCTTCCCTCTCTGAAGACGTATTGCATTTTTTTTCAGCCATGGTGAATAGTCTCTCTGCTTCAGCCTCCTAAACTATATGAATAAATTGATGGACCTCTAGCTGAAATGTTGCTGAATCACCCATCTATTCAAGATGCAGAGCGAGGTACAGCCAGACTCATGTTAGAGCTGTAAGAGATAAAACTCAAAAGGGATGGTGACATAATTAAGAACAGGTTTCTTCTCATTATGCATATTTCCTCCAAGCTTGCACTGATTAACTGGTTTTACATGAAAGTCTAAATTATGCATCTTCTAAGTAAATTTAAATAAATAAAACTCTCAAAAATAATTTGAGATTATTTGTTAAGGACAAACATGAATGATGATTTAGAGCTAACACAACAAAGCAAGAAGGACAGAAACTACCGAGTATTTGTGCAAAGGACAGTGTGGTGGAATAAGGGAAGACATGATTACTTCTCTGTAAGAAAGGTGAAAGCTTCTCCACTTTTGGATTTCAGCAGCTGTGGTTCTAATTCTCAGCCATGGCAAAGAGAACAAGCAGCTTTTGTTGAGATATTGGCCCACGAACCTGCAATTCTGGATGTTGTTTCTAGTTGTGCTGTAGACTTTCACCCTGGTCTTTGATGGCATTTATCTAACTATGAATTTCTTGTGTATTAAATAGGGAAAAATATTTACTGATTAATTTAAATTCCTGGTGCTTAGACACAGACTTGTG
Source organism: Acanthiza pusilla (assembly GCA_036630365.1). Lineage (NCBI taxonomy): Eukaryota > Metazoa > Chordata > Aves > Passeriformes > Acanthizidae > Acanthiza > Acanthiza pusilla. The sequence goes on along the minus strand of JAXCHO010000073.1, from coordinate 32,378,911 downwards.
AAGGGTATTTGAAGATCTTGAGCTAAAAAAAAAGCTAAAAATCTTCTTTATGCCAGTCCAGACAAGAACACTGTCGTTTCTCATAAGTAACTTTTTCTGCATCACTTGAACTTGGCAACAAAACAAGAGAAGTGTGCAGACAGGTTGTCATTTGGGAATAAAACAAGGTAAGTACAATACTTAGATTTACACTGAAACTCCATGTTCATTATCTTTATTTTAAAATATGTCATTGAACATATGCATTGTAACTATTCTAATTTGTTGTTCTGTTGGACAATATTATCTGTGTGACAGTGGAATGGAATGAGAAAATTAACCAGGAGATTTTTCTAGGAGATTAGAAGAATTTAAGTATTTTCTGGTTGAGAATATAGCTGGAAAATAATTTTTATTTCCAGATTTCAGCAAAGGATGCAAAGATACAAGACTCAATATGAAAGCCCCTTCTCTGTGAGCGTGTGTGAACGTGTACGATAGGTAACTATGTGCGTGGATGGAGAAAAGTTTACCAGGTGACGACAGCTGAAGAGTGGAAAGTGTGTGCTGATAGGCAACCTGTGAAAGGCTCCCAAGAAGCCGTAAATGATCCTATAAAATCCCCCAGAAATGATAAACCCCCCAAGCCATCCCACAGCTCAAGAGGCCACAGCTCACCAACATCAGCCAAGCAGGGGTAACCTGGGCACATCTGAGAGGCAGGAGCTGCTCCCTGCTGGCAGGGACTGTGGGGTCATACATGTGTCAGATCAACCAGGGACCCCATGAGGGGCTGTCCCAATGCTCCCCAGCAGCCACCAGCGTGCCACTGCAGTTGCCAATTCTGAGGGAACATCTGGCCTCATCCTTATGGCTGTTCTTCTCACTGCATGATTGTGAGTGAGCACCTGTGTGAACTGTGAGAGAACCACACCGAGGGAATTTGCTGTCCAAAGAGTAACTGCTATTAACAACAGCTTCATATCAACTCAGTGAACATAGGGTTTTCTAAGAACTGCTTGGTTTGATCTGTGTCTTCCACAGCTCTATTCCCAGTCAGAGAAATGGGAGTTCACTACATAGCCACAGTTGTTCTGGTTTTGGCTGGGATAGAGTTAGTTTCTTCTCAGTGTCTGTAAAGACCCTGTGTTTTTGGGATTCAGTATTAGAATAATATTGATAACAACCATATTTTGGTTATTGTTATATAGTATTTACCCCGAGTCAAGGACTTTTCAATGTCTCATGCTCTGCCAGTGGGGAGTGGCACAAGAAGCTGGTGGGGAGCACAACCAGGGCAGCTGGGGAAACTTGCCAAAGGGGTATTCCACAGCAGAGAATGGCATGCCCAGCATAAACCGGGAGAGTTGCTCAGAAAGAGGGCAGGGTCTAGTGCTAATCAGTGGGTGGTGAGCAATTGTATTGTGCATTACTTGTTTTCCCTTAGTTTTATCTTCATCATCATCATCATCATCATCATCATCATCATCATCATCATCATCATCATCTTATTATTATTATTATTATTATTATTATAGCTATTCTTTTACTTTGTTTAAATTATTAACCTGTTCTTATTTGAACCTACAAGTTTTGCTTTTGGTTCTCCTCCCCTTTCCACTGTGCTGTGGGAGGTTGGACCAGCAGGCTCTTGGTGCTCAGTTGCCAGCAGGGCTTAAAGCACAACAGTCCTTTTTGGCCCAAAATATGGGGCCAGAGGGCTGAGATAATGACAGCGCTGATCCAGCTACTGAGATGAAAGTAACTCTATCCCAGCTAAAACCTAAACAACAGTGAAGCAATAGAGCAAACATTTCATGGTTTCTGATAGTGACACATTTGAAAACTTGATTATTTTGTCATTAGAAAAATTATGCTGAGCTGTTCCAGGAAGTGTTCCTCTAGAGGTTTATTGCCAGTATGTCAGGAAAACTCCTAGAACTTGGTTACATTGTTAGCAAGGTGTTAAACAGCAAAGAAGAATTTTAAAAAGGCTTAAGAAGATTTCATATTTTATATTTGCTACATTTTTAATCAGGCTGCAAATACAGCAAGGTGGCTGACATGAATAAAAGAAAACAACATCCAGCTTAGCAGGAAGTTCAGTGCAACATGTTTTGTGGGGGGAAAGAGTTAGTGCCAAGAGCCCTGCAGCTCTGTCATGCACTGAGACTCTCTTCTGGCACACTGATTGCCTGTCAGTGGTTGGAGCACATCAGGCGAACTTGTGAAGTTCAGCTCTTCATTTGGGTCTGTACAGTGAAATGGAGCTTGTGTGCTCTCAGGTTACTCTGAGGTCTCAAACGAAATGGGGTAATTGGGAATGGCAGGAGTGCACTCCCGCTTCAGGCTATCACATTAGTGTAGACACACACAATATTAATTAAGAAGCAATGGACCAAATTGACCGAAGGGGCAGGGAACACATAATCGATATAGCAATTCCTGTTATATCATGCCATGTCTTTTGGATTATTATTTTTTACTCCATTTACAATGCCATTTATTTCTAGTACAATAATGTCTACATAAAATTGAATGCAACAGGGAAATAATATTTTCTTTGTAAGAATCCCTTTGTCTTCAGTAAGATTTTCTTTTACTTTCTAGAACTCCAAATCAGTACTTTTATAACATCTGCTTAAAAAATATCACAGTACTTAGAAGCAAAAGGTCCAGTAAATGAACACAATGGTCTTAAATGTCTTCTGATCACCTATCTTAATAGAAGTGGAACAGATTGACTTCAAAATGAACAGGATACTTTGAGACTGTAATTTCTGTAGTTTTTCTAGGTCCCTATAACTTCTTCTTCTCCCTCTTTCTCTCTCTTCTTTCTCCTGTAGTTTTTTTGAGCCATTTGTACGTACTGGAAAATTCCCCATAGGTTGTATTTACTTTCCAGAGGGAGCATAATATGAAGCTGTTAGCAGCTGTTTGTACTTTCATGTTTTTCCTTTTCAGAACTCCAAGGCTGCAGTTTTTGATGGTGTTTTCTATGCTATCTTTGCCATGCAGTTGACTGAGCCATACCGAGTACCAAAGGCACACAACGCTCCATGTGAGATTTGAGACTGTGTGTCTGAGCTGGGCGTATTCACTTGGGTAAACTTCAATGAAGCCATGGAAAAGTACAAACCTGAAGCTTCTGCTTGGTAGGAATATGTTAGTCCTTTCAAGGCTTTTAATTTTGCATCTGTGTAATGAATGTAAGGGAAGCAACACGTTTAAGGAATGCAATGAATTCAAGGGAAGCAAAGGGAGATGTTAAGTGTTAGGGGTGTATTTACCAGGAAGACAGGCACTTTTATGGTTGTCCTGCCCCCTTACCAGAAGCAGGTAAAACGCTCATTTCTGGAGCAGCCCCCATGTGCCAGGTGCAGAGCCCACAGGATTGCCTGCATTCAGGGCAGCAGCAGAGAAGATGCAGTGCTGAGCAGCAATCAGGGGCTGCTTCATGGTTGGACCCTTTCAATTTTCTCTCAATAAGCTCAGAAAATAGTTTTTGAATTTGTCAGACCCACTGAGCTGTAGAAAGTTGTCAGCATGACAGGAGCCCTGTCAAATATGTCCAGATGGGCTCTCATGCCTGTACAGTTGGCCACACTCTCTTAAATTTCTGCTGTTTTAATTAAAAATAAAATAAGATGTAGTACTTTGATCTGGGTTCATCCTAATATGTTTAAGTTCACCTCTGTTCTCAAATGCATGGACAGGCAGTCTGTTGCTAAACAATTACAAGGAATGCCTGTAAATTGGATTCACTGCGCTATCTCCAGGGATGGCTACAATTGTCAGCTCTCTGTCAGCTAAACGAAAATAATGAAATGTAAGTTACAAACAGCAGGAAAATTGGGTGAGTCATTCTATTTATACATGTAATTACATCTAAAGGTCCAAGTGCCCTGAAATTAAAAGAAGATTGGTTCTGTCAGGTGCTTAACAAGGTTTTCTTGGAAAGGGTCTTTCTAGATACAGCAGTGCAGAAAGCATCCGTGTCAGCAAAGCATAAACAGCTTGGCACTGTCTGCCAGGACTGGAGTGAGATGGGGCTGCAGAGCACACGGGCACATTGCTGCGACAGCCACAGCGCGGGGACCGACAGCAGAGTGACGGCCACGCCGAGCGCTGCCTCCCTCCAGCTCTGATAATGAGCCGTAGCCAAAAGTTGACAAAAGGAGGCAGAAAATGCTGAGGACAAGTGGGATCTCCTCTCTTCTTCCTTTGCATCTCTCAGAAGGCCTTGGGGCTCTGGAAGCTTGGTATCAGGATGCATTGCATATTAATAATATATGAAGCACAATTAGCACACACGGTGCTTTGCAGGCTTGTAACTTGTGCTTGGCTCCAAACTTCAGCACAGCACTGTGAGGGGATAGGAAAAGAGCTACATCATAAATACAAAATAACAGATTGATGCATTATTAAACAATTTAGTTCAGCAAGTCTTGTAAGCACAGATTTGGAGGAAAAAGAAGAGGTTCCACCAGACATTCATACAAATAAAGTAATGGGATTTTGAGGATAGAAAAATAGCTGCAAAGGAGTTGGGTTTTCCTTTCATCAAGTGATTATAATTTTTTTAAGCAAAAGCTTATAGGATAAAGATTTTTTTGAGTATTGATGGAGACACAGCATCCATGGCTGTAACATCAAATATAAAAATTATAAATTGACCCTTTGTCCTAGTTGCAGCTGTTAGAGTTAATTTTCTTCCTAGTAGCTGTTATAGTGCTGCTTGGATTTAGTATGAGAATAATATTGATAACACACTCATGTTCTAGCTGCTGCTAATCAGTGTCTATATGAAGCTAAGAACTTTTCAGCTTCTTGTGCTGGAGTGGCACAAGAAGCTGTGAGAGGTCACAGCCAGGACAGCTGACCCCGACGGACCAAAGGGATATTCCATAACATATGGCATCTGCCGAGCAATAAACTAGGGGGAAGTCTGGCCAGAGTCCACTGCTCAGGAACTGGCTGGGCATTGGTCAGTGAGTGGTGAGCAATTGCATTGTGCATCACTTGTTTTGTATATTCAAATTCTTTTATTATTATTATAATTTTCTTCCTTTTCTGTTTCATTAAATACCTTTATCTCTACCCATGAGTTTTCCCTTTTTTTATTCTGATTGTCTCCCCCGTCATTCTGAGGGGCAGGTGGGGAGGGTGGCTGTGTGATGCTTAGCTGCCAGCAGGGGTTAAACCACAGCACACCTCCACATGAAAGAGTTTAATATTGCATTGCTTGTGTTGTGGGACTGGAACCCATTGCCTCACAGAAGTCCTGAGTTTTACAGATACATTATAAGCATCAGCAGGCTGATGTGACTTATTTTGTGTGTCCATTATAGCACAGTGATTTTATTAACATCCAGAGTGCTTTAAAGCACTGTTGTTGGCACTGTAATTTATGATGCATCTTAAATATTCACTTACAAAAGCTGAGTATTGGATGTTCCTGTTCATATAACATGAATTTTTAATGCTTTTCAAATAGCTGAAAGTGAGCCCATGTGGTACTTTATTTTGGCAGTTTATATAATGGATTTAATAGACACATTGTGGGACATGCTTTTAATGTCCATTATTGTACTTAAGAGTATATGTGTTGCATTACAGATATAACTTTGTAGTACAGTGTTGCTGTAAGAAGTTGCTGAAGGACTATCAAGATCGTGGTTACCAATTATGGTTTTTAAATTGTTTCTGTTGAAAAGATAACTAAGCAAATTCATTAGTAAAAAGTAACACAATGACAGGTTGTCACATGAATTTTTGTTCTGTTAACCAGATTTGATTCTTGTTAAGAAAATATCTAGCTGCTTAAATGTCTGTTTGAAATGAGAGGGAGAAAAATATATATGTTTCTTTTCAGCAGCAAAATAAAATATCAACTGGCTGTCATTAATTGAGCATACTAGCAGCATATTTGCTCAAGTTCATTTGTATATTCTTCATTATTTTACCTCATAGAGATTTTAAACCAAGCTCTCATTTCTTTAACTGGAATAATCTGTGAAGCAAAGCCCAGATTTTCATTACTTACAATTTTTTTTCCTGATAAATAACATCACATTTGAAAGGTTGCAGTGTCTTTGCAAGGCTGAGTGGAATTCAGCATGTCCATTCATGTGGCAAGCTCCTGTGACCTTGGTTGGATGAAGATGATCAGAATCAAGAACACAACTCCCAAGCATACTGATAAATCCTGTCACAGATGTTTAGGTTTCACTGATGTTTCAGAAGTTTCTGTTATTTCTCTGCAGCATCCCCCAATTTACAGTGAAAACAGCTCAATTTATCTGAACTGAGTGTTACTGGTGTACCTGTAAAAAGCTCAAAACACCCCAATAAAACCCCCAGCCCCCAAACAAATTTCCAAAGCCTCAGGAACAGGCAATATGGACTTGTTCTCTTTGAATATATCTTTTAGAACCAAAATCTTGCCATCCCAGACAGGGGCTGCACTTCTGGGTTTGGATAAAGCAAAACTGGTCACCACTTAGAACTGTGCCAGTAGAAAGAAGGAAGTTTACCCTTGATGAACCCCAGAGTTTTTGATGGTGAAGCATTACATTTTCTTAATTCTATGGCTCACACAAATTCTTTGGAATGGTCCATAGAGAAAACTGACTTATATCTTGACAAATTATTGGTCCCTTCTGAGAGGCAATATTTTTTTTTTTTTCAGGAGTATGAAATACCATGTTTACTAATCTGTTGGAATTTTCCTTTGCACACTGGGTGCTCTCATTTTCACGTGTTTTAATTCAATTCACTTTACTGGGTTAATGCAAGTTGTATTTTAATTTTATACTACAAAGGTAAACATCAGGATAGAGCAAAACTGTTCCTGAAGTCCCTGACTTTTACCATCTTATTGACAACAACAAGCAGTGCATTAGGTAAAAGATTTGTATAGAAGTTTTTTTTGCTTAATATCCAAAAAAACCATTTATCTCCTCATCCTGCTGCCTTTTCCACTGCCTGACCTACTCATTCTTCTGCGGAATCAGATGAAAATGAATCAGTCAGCACTTATATTCAGGGACTGCAGCAGGAGTTTTACATTAGAAACAATCTCAGGAATGACAGAAAGACACATTTGTCAATCCAAGAATGGCACCTAGGGGGATCTTAGTTTCGGAATTAAATCAGGCCTTGGCACTATCATACTTTAAAGCTCTTTAAATTGTATCAGATTGTATCAGGTAGGCTGAGTGGCAACACAGAGAGGATCAAAATCTTGAAGGCATACTTCTTTTATTTCTGCCCCTTTGCTTTTTAGGCAGGTAGATATTTGCAGCATTTGGCAGCCCGAGCAAAGCCAAATTGTTACAGATTTGGACAGCAACATTTCACAATTATGCATGTTGAAAGCTTTCTGTCAAAAAATTGCTCCACATTTTTCTCTTCAATCAACAGCTACAGGAGTCCACTAATACTCTACAGGACAAGTGTAAGTGTTTACCATACTGCTTGTAGGTGAAAGGTTTTTGCTTCAGCAACTCATTATACTTTTACATAAGTTACAGACTGTCCTATTGTACTGGAATTATTACAGACTCCTAGGAAACCTTCAAGATTCAAGTAATTTTTCCCACTGCACACCTGCATCAGGGTATTCTGGCTAATGCTTAGCACAAAAATACATCTCCTTCGAATCAATAGCATGTTTTTCAAGTGCAATTTAATGAAGGAGCAGCGGGCTAACACATAGGGTTACTCAATCTTATATTAAATTGTTGGTCCTGTGGGAACATACCAGATTTCTCTTTACAGATCTCTAGTCCCCTGTGAATGGTATGCCAGTGTGTTGTGACCTTCACATCAAAAATTTCAAAGGTGAAAGACCTTTGAATACACTTCTACAACAACTTCTACAAAAACGCAAATGAATGAAGAATACAGCTCACTTCTGTATATACAATTGCATACAAATGAAGGAGGATCATACCTGGCAGAAAATCCAACACCACAGGTTAGCCATTGAAGGTTTTCTGCTCTTGCTCCCAGGTAAGGAGCTGAAAAGATCTTGGGCAGATATTTAATCTGAGATCCAGATGTTAGACCAGATTCGCATTGCTGGCACTGCTTTCACTGGGAAGAACTGGAATTTTTGACAAATGCAGCACTATATGCTCACTTTTTCCTTGGAGATCTACTCCAGATCACTTGCCTTTTGGGATTTGATAGATTTGGTATTTAGTTCATAAGATCTGGTACTTAATCATTACATCAGATTTTAATACTACTCCCAAAGCCTTACTGACTGGTTTTAGACTGCTTAGACCTTTGACTCTGCAAAGTAGAAAAATCTGGTGGTGACTAATATGTCAAAAGAACTGAAATGATGACTGTCCAAGTAATTAATCTCACTAGAAACCAGTTGTCTGCCCATTGTGGAGGCAGTGGTACCTCCTGTCTCTCAGGGTGTGATTGACACTGCCTACATTCTGGAAAACTTTCTGTGTACAAACACATACTCTGGCAATTACTGTTTCCATTAAACATCATGGCAAATGCTACATTTACCTGGACTCCCTACAGGCAGTAGGTAATTTTGAGGTAATACAAAGTTTGGCATAAATGGTTTTTCACTCCATATTGGAGGACACCAGGGCATAGAGATAACACTAAAGATAGTATTGTGCTTACAGGGAATATAGAATTTTGGGTGTCTTTATATGTTCATATAAATAAGAAAATAATTAAAAGTTTATATAAATAATTGAGTTCTGGCCCTATAGAGAAGAAGAGATAGCTAGATAACAAATATGTGTGGTTATGTAGGACAATGTGCAAAACTAAAAAATGTTCACACAATACCAGAAGGCAAATATGAGAAAAGTCATATGGAGGTCCTTCTGACAAAGCTTTACCTAAGTAGGTACTGCATCTTTCTGTTCCATATTCACATACACAGTATCAGGTTTGTGGCAACTTTTCTTCTGGCTCAATCTATAATACAGAATTTTCCATTTTTTCAAAGTGCATGCTTTGATCAACGCACGGATAACAAAATGGTTGCTAAGTTACTCTGTAGTAAAGTCTTAGATACTGCTGTGTAGCCTTATTTCTAGTGAAAAAATTAATTGATTCTTTGGTTAATGATGCTTTTTTATTGCTAAGATCTAAAAATCCTTGAAGACTGCAGTATGTTTTGGTAAGGAATTGCTAGTTGAATGTCTATCAAAATGAAGATAAAATAGCAGAAATGCACCAACTAGCAATGCAATTGCACCTCCACAGGTACAGTAGTTTATATTACTTGCATCTCACTGTATTGTATGCTGGGTTTTTTCCCCCATTGGGACAAGACAGAGGAAGAATTTTGGTCGTTTCTGTGCATAAAGACATTTCCCCTTGCAGTTTGCAGCGTAGACTACAGCAGCCTATGGAAGATAATGCAAACCTCCTGAAAGTCAAAATATTGTTTTCTGGCCTTTGTCCTTTATAAAGCCTATGAAGAAAATAGTTTTCAGATGCTTATCCCATCCATTAACAAATCCCATGCTTTAGCTGAGTTCTGTTTAGGTGCGCTCCTAGCTCCACTAAAGGCAATTGCAAAATTACCATTGGCTTCAAAGCAGAAGGAATATTAGCCAGAATGTTCCCCAGGAGGATGACTCTCTTGAAATCCAGGTGTATGAGACCAAGAATATAACCCAAAAGGACTAAAGAAAGGACCTGTCACTTCAGGCAGGACACAGGAGCCGTGCTGTGCTTTCTCAGATGGTATTTAATGAAGGTGTGTTTGAAGAATATGATCCTCATTCAGAGGCACTTCTGTTTCAAAGTTCTGTGCTAGAAACATATTAACAGTTTTACTTTGCTTCAGCCACTGGGGATTTGATTTCATACCTCATTTATGGTTATAATTTTCACAAAACAAAGTGAGGGTAGCTCTCCATGCTTTGTTGATTGGAGAGTCCTTAGCAGCCCAAGGGTTATTAGCAGCTTTTGTGAGACACCCCCATGCGTGTGCATGTGCCCACACACAGCTCAGGCAAGAGCTGGAGCTCAGTGGTTTGTTTTACAGTTAACAACCTCCTCTCTACTTTTTAAAGCTTCTGTTCTCCTGAGGCTGAGATATCTAGATAGCTCTTGTGAAGTAATTGTCTTGTTTTGACAAATACATTACATTCACCTACATTTCTTGGCAGTCTTATGTCTCAACTTCTTGACAAATAAATACCTCTGGACACTAGATAAGAACAAATTCTGACACAAAGTTAAAAAGAAGACTCACCAGAATTCTAAATTTGTTTTAGAACCACTTGGTTTTCTTACTTTTTTAATCTGTTCCCAAAGCTTTATGTATTTTTCTCTTAGGACTTATATCCTTTAGAGTAGTTTAGTTATTCCTCTGCTCTGGAAACTCTCAGTGTACACATTTTCAAGGCTATGAGCTCTTTCAAATGACTAGTGCATGGCATCCATCAATGAGGAATCTAGGCAAATAACTAATAAGAATAAATAAGCCCAGTAGGATGACAGACAGCTGGAGGATAACTGCACATGCTTTTGGATATCTATCTGTCCCTGGCAGGATTAATTTCCTGGATTTACACATTGTGACACTCAGCTATTAAATTAATTTTTTTGGTTTAGTGTTGGTAAAGTTTCTATGTTATTGTCTGAATCTCAGTATTTTCATGCAGGCTAAAACTACTGAAAAATAATGAAATATTTTTTAATTTATGTATCCAGCCAATGGTTAAGTTAATATATACACATTTTTGGGTACATATGTGTAAATCTGGGAATGGAAAAGCACATCTACACTGGTCCTCATGGGTGTGCTTCTCATCCTATTCATTGGCTGCCCTGGCTCTAAAAATTACTGGCATTCATGAGCACATGCAGGCAAAGAGCAGGACGTGCACACACACAGAAGGTAGAAATAGGACTGAATAAGGACAGAAGACAGGCTGCTGTGACCAAACACAGGCTCAGACAGACAAGGGAATGGACCAACAGTCTGTTTATATGATTGACTGCTTCCATGCTCTTTGTCCACTTCTGTTCCTGCCTTATTGACCCAGATCCTTCTCTTTCCCCACCTTTGGTCCTCCCTCTAAACATCCCATCGGAAGTGTTGTGTATTTCCGCAATCCCCTCAAATGATCCCATACTAAGTTTTGAGCAAACTCCAAATTCTCTTTCCCTGCAAGCCACAATAAATTCTGCATCCCTGTGGGCAGCCATCCTTCAGCTTGCATGGCATGGCTGGGGAGGGATATTCTCCTTCAGCCATCTCAGATGACTTCACGAAGAGTGGGATCCTCATCCTCCGCAGATGACTTTGGAGTGACCAATTTGAAGTGCTGTGTTTTCACAGATAAAGCTACTGAGGTTTCTTCACCTGTTCTGTTCCTCACTTTCTTACTGGCATTTATTTTGATTAGTGTATAATCAGATCACCTAACAGAACCCAACAATCATGCACATCTGTGTACTTACTGGGGGTAACTTGTCACTTACTGCGCACTGAGTGGTGGCCTGGAATATTCCACGATGGTCTTGTGAGGTTGCATTACATAAGCAGTACCTCTTTTATGGACAAATTTGCTCTTCTAATCCTAATCATCACCAGCTTAAAACCTTCTCTGTTATTAAGAATGTTTATATTACAGCATGTGACACTCAGGTAAAGCATTTTCAGGAAATTTTCCCAGAGTAACAAAGGTGGACCAGTGAAACAGCCTTTCCATGGACACTGTGGCGTCTCTCTCTTGACAAAATCCTTCAAGCACAGGCTCCACACATGTATGTTGGGAACAACCTGTGTGTAGCAGATCACACAGGACAGTCCAGGAACAGAGGTGACATCCTGAGGACCTTCACAGCCCTATGACCCTACAAGTAATGTCTCCACATAGATAAGGGTTCCTTATGTGACTCACAGTTTGAAAGTTTGGACACATGTCCAGCTAAAAAATCAGAGACATTTTTAAAAATAGCCATGTTCTTAAAAACATATACCATGGAGAAGACTACAGGAATTGAAAACATACTTTAAAACTGAAGGTATCTTCATCAGCTCTATTGTTCATAACTAAGTGATTGCCATTATCCAGGACTTGAGTAGCCTGTAAGTCTGTGATCTCTTATCCAAAAAGTATGTCTACACTTCTTAGAATATAGTCTAACCTTTATTTGAATATTGTTATGCTAAAAATATGTTTAGACCTCTGAGAAACTTTTAAATTATTATAAATTGCTTTGGCTTTTTAAAGTAAAAAATAACTTTTGGTAGAGATTTTACCCTTCAGGCTTCATATATCAGAACTTCAGACTTTCAGATAGTGTAAGGCTATAAAACCTCACTTTTTTATCATAGATGAGGAGACTAAAAAATCTGGAGGCCAGGGAGTATTTAGAAAAAAACCCAAAACCCCAGACTCCACAGCTTTTTCAAAGTTCATCCAAAAAGCTCAGCTAGAGTTTGACTTTAACAATCCCACTGAAATATTTAGGTTAGTGTTTCCATAGCAACCAAAGTTGAATTGTTTGAAACAAAACAATGTACTTGGAAAGTTTCCAAATCTTATATAGTTTCTTTTGTTTTGATACATATATACTTTGTTAGTCAAAAATAGCAGATGGCAATTCTTAAGGAGCAATTAAAACAATTGGTGATCTCACTTTCAGTCCATTTAGATCAAGGGCAGTAACTACACACAGCAGATGAAAACTGTTTCCCCATTTGTAATACAGATTAAAAAATGGCTGGAAGTCACAACTCACTGACTGAACTCAGTCTAACTATCCAGGCACTTATAACCACATTTGAGCATGTATGAAAGCTTCCTGGGCATTTCCTTATGCCTGTACATGATCCTACCCAGCAAGTGCATCAGATGATCTTCAGTCATACATCTTGATTTAAGAAACGAAGGGTAAGAGTAAGAATAAAGCTTTAGATAAAACCAAGTTAGATGAAGCATGAGATGAATGACAGTTTCAAGGTGACCTCTAATTTGGAGTGCTTGATGTCAGCTGTTTGGGGCTTGTGTGCTGCAGTGCTGAGCAGTCAGAGATCTCCCTGGGCCACAGGAGCCACTGTGACTCTGACTCAGAGCAGGCTGTTATAAACACAACTTTACTTGTGCATATGTGTGCCTATTAAGCGTTTTTAGAGGTTGTTGCTGAAAAACTAGTCACATTTTTTATCATCTCTGCACCTGTATTACCTGTGGCTAGCTGTGCTAGTGAAATGAGTGAATTGAATTTAGTTCCAAATTTACCTCACTGATCAGAATGTGACCTGCACTGGTACATAGGTACACTGACAAATTACACTGTCATATATTTCATTTTCTCGGTGCTTGGGGATTCCTTCAGTAACCCTTCCATAAGTGATACTATAGCCACAGAAAAGCATGTAGAGAATCAGTTCTGACACACTGAAAACAAATTTAGGCTTAAGAGAGACTCTGTAGTTCATCCTTGTTTTCAGATTGGGCAGTGGCTTAGGCTTTTTTGGTGCTACAAACTGGCTAAAGTACAGCTGCTATAAACTAGGATCCAGAAGCACTTGTATATAAAGTGAAATGTTAGATACAGGGCTGGCAGCAGGTGAAGCTGTGTGGATGGGGATGAATATCCTTCCTCTCTCCCCACAAGGCAGGGGCTGCTGGAGCCTACCCTGGGAACACAGCTCCCATTTCTCACTTCCTGAACTTCCTGAATTTCCTGTGTGGTCTCTGATAGCCAGAGCACTTCTTAATGTGGGTACATGGGGCCTTAACAACTCAAAGAAACTTAAATTCAAAGCAGTCCATAATTTTTTTAGCACTTATGGCTGCTTTTTTTTTTTTTTTTTTGAAAGGGAACTGTATTTGAAAAGGGAACTGTACCTAAAGAGAATGCATTATTACTGTTATTATTTACAGTTGGTACAGTCCCTTTGAGTAGAACTGATGCATGCAGAGGAAGATTTCTCTAATGACAGCTCAGCCTCTCCTGCAGTCATCCTTGTCTCGGGTGGGCTCTGAGGCTGTTTGACACAATGAGACAAATTCCAGCAGGAGCTCTCTGGTGCCACTGAGTGTTGCCATTGAAGAGCCCCCCTCGTTTGTGCTCTACAGCTAGACAACATTAGCAATCTTCACTCCCAAAAGATTACATTGTGTAGTGCCAGTCTTCAGTGTATGCACTCTAAATGCATTGACTGCAGGGTCAAAGTAAAACCACATTATGTATCAAAATTACCCCGCAGATAATCTTTCTTTTAATCATTTAAAGTCTAGGAGAAAAATTAGATTCCTTTTTTAACAAGCTGAAAGGGAACAAAGTTGGAAAAGTTAAAGGACAAATGCCTAATTTGAGGGCACAAAACATGAGTGTGAAAATATTACTGGGAATTCTTGTTAAGGATTCTGTAAGGTTGCATAAGAAAAAAATGAAATGTTTCATAATTAGACTAAAAGTGTCATCATGTTCTTGGTTTTCTGCAAGACATGAAAGGAAAATCACTTTAAACTTATTCCTGAATCACATAATAGATTATTCTTCCCTTAGGTCAGGGAAACATTGTGTGTCTTAGAAGAAAAAACTTCTGACACTCCTGTTGTGTTATGAAGTGCCTGCTTTGATAAAGTGGATGAAGAGAAAGCCCTTGTCCATTTTATAAGTGGTATCAACAGGTCTTGCTGTTCCTCTGTCAAGTCCTTCTTTGTAATTCTACTAGAGACTTAACAGCACCCAACTAAAGGGTGACATCTCTATTCAATGAGGTCATGAGCCAGCTGCAGTGCTGAATGCATATGGGATGTGCAACAACGAACCACAGCAACCTTTCCTCTCTGCAACTCAACTATTTACACTAGACTGGTGCAGGCAGCCCATGTGGAAGGCCCTTGCGATGCAAAATAGGAAGAGTTGTGTGTAGCAGAGAGCAAAAAATAGCACAGAATATACAGATGCGCCAGATGTAAATTATTTTTTTAAAAGAAATAGTGGAAGAGGTTTATAACACTCCATTGCTGGTTTTTCTCTTCTTTTTTTTCCTCATCATGTTGAAGGAAAGGGAGGGTTTGCAAGAATGACACAGCTGTCTCCTGCATGAAGGACTCCCATTTAAAACCTGACACTTCCTGCAGCTGCCCTGCCCTTATTCCTCCCAAAGTTCTAGCAATACCTTCAGAAAGATGGCAGGTGTCCCTGCTGCTGATTCCACTGCAAAATCCCCTGGCTGAGGAATCTGTATTTTTCCAGTACTGAGGAAAAGCAGTTATAGGGTCCCTCACAGCCAAGAGAAGAAGTACACGTGTGCTGCCCACTCTCTGCCATGTACTGTTATTCCTAGGATTTTATATTTTTTGTATTTTCTTTTTTATATAGCAGTCCTTTTCTTCTTTCCTATTAACCTTGTCAGCAACATGGCCCTCACTTGGATTTTCCTGGTGCTGAGAGATTCTTATGCAGTTTATTTTTGAAGAGAGTATTATCTCAGTCAGCACCTTATCAAGTTGACTCTTGCTGTACTATTTTTCTTTTGTGTACTCTAAACATCTGTTGCAAAAAAAGTCCTTTTCTCTGTTGACCTCCTTGGTAGGTAAAATTGCTTTCTGCTAGTTGTTTTATATCATATATACCACTACAGATTACATTTTGAGATCTACCACATTGCATGTAGTAATGATCTGAAAAAGAACTCATTTTTGTGATAGAATTCATGTCACTTTATTGCCTTATTCTTAGTTTAGGTTCATGCTGTTTTATCCAAAGATACAATCTATAAGGTGGGATGTTACCTTGTTCTTCCCATCAGCTCATCTTTGCTTACTCCTTACTTTACTGCCATGCTCACTCTCTTTTTTACAGATGCAGTTTTTCATTCATGTCTTGAACTCCTGCACTTTCTCCAGTGACCTATTCCTTTCCTTGTGTTTTGGTTTCCACTTTACATTCTCTTTGTCTTATGATCCCAAGCTCACAAATGGGAAAAAAACATGAGATAAAGACTTCTGATCCTGCCCAGTTTCCTTCAAAATGCTGTTGAAAAGATAATTTTCTTTGCCTCTTCCTTGGTCTGTGTACCCCTGTATCTTCACATGCTTCCCTCTCCTACAACAAACACATGTTCATTTTTTGTTGTTGTTCCAAGATTTTCATAGCAGCCCCTGTTACCTGTGTCCTTGGATATACTTTCTCCCATTCTGCCCCTCATGTTTTGTCCAGAGAATTCATCTTCAAAGTTCCAAGAAAGCCTCCTTGCTTTCTTCAGTTCTTCAATGAAAGAATAAAGGTTTTTTTTATTTGCTAATAGGTGGGTTAGTCATCTCTTCGTTCCTGCAGCTGTGCTGGCCAGTGCTGATTGACTCCTCATTTCTGTGCTATTCCAGCAGCTTCACTCCTGTCCTGTCTGGCTTCATGCTGATGGTTTCCCTGCACAGAGGTGCAGCAGGAAGATGCCTCAGGAAGCTGTGACTGAGCCGCTCTGGGTACCAAAGGACAGTGCTGCCGATGCTGTGCTCTCCTCGCTGTTTTCCCTCCTGCCAAGCTGATTCCCCTGGGAAGGGGACCACCTGCTCCCCCATGGTTTTCACCATGGCTGGCAGAAGGTTTTCAGCTCCGGCGCCTGGAGGACATCCTCCCCCACCTTCTCCACTGACCTGGGTGCCTCCATGCTGTTTCCCTCACATATTTTTACCTCCTCCTCCTCCTCCTGCCCTGGCTAAAAAGAAGTGTGTGCTCACATTGTTTTGATTTCTTCTTAAATATGTTTTCACAGAGGCGTAACTAACATCTCTAATTGGCCCAGGTTTGGCCAGCACCATGTCCATCATCTTCAGAGCCATCAGAGATTGGCTCTGCTGGACATGGTGGAGAAATTTCCAGAATCTTTACTCAGGACATGCAGGAGCCATCTTTGTACCCCACCCTATTCACAGGCAAAAACTGGGCCAGGCAAAACCACTGCAAAGGTGCTGCCCCTGGCACGTGCAGCTAGGCCAGTGTTTGGATCAGTCTGGATACTCCCATCAGGGAAAGCACTGCCCTGCGCTGTTAGGTCATGTGTTTTTGGGGCAAAACATTATATGTTATTATTTACTGATCACAGCATACCACTAGCCCAGGCATAAAATAAATTTGCATTCATAAAGCAAACAATCATTAGAAATGCCTCTCAAGAGAGCAGAATATTCTTGCGTCTAACTTGAAGTTTAAGTATTTTAATTGAAGACCTAATTATTTTAATTTCCTCAGTATTTTTTTTTCTGTCAAGGGGATTTTTTAAAATTAAATTGAAGGGTCTGAAGACATGTTGTTTGTAATAATTTGTCATTATTGCTAGAGGTTTAAACTGTGTTGTATATCTAAGGAGGTTAACCACTGTCCTTTTGATAGAAAATCAAGAAGAAAATCTTTATTGCAAAACTCTGCCCCAAAGAGCTTATTATTTTTTACACTAATTCCAAGGAACAGCAGCCTGTCAGTTCCCTTCCTGGAGAGGTCTTTGATTAAAGAAAGAAAAACCTTATTCTGTTAGTAGCTGAGCTCATGAGCAAAGTGAAGTGGCTGTTTTGCCTCAGACCTCTTCCAGTGCAGAGTAACTAATGTTGATCCTGCCATCGTAATATATTTTGGTCTTACCCAAATGAACACCAGTTGTACAGTTGTTTCTCCACAGATCAGTGATGTTTTTGTTGTTCTTTACTTGAAAAGATTTAAAACATCTGTGGCCCAGACTGGACTAAAGGGGGATTCCACATACTAAATTCCTTGTAAAGTGAGCTAGTATGTGGATCTCAAATGAATTAATAAAAATAATTTTGAAAATATTCTTTTATTTTCAGAGAAGATCTTCATGTTAGCTGTATCCTTCCCTTATGCTGTCTGCAAAGGTGGAAAAAAGTAAAAAAGTTTTCTTTATGTATCATCACTCAGTACAGAGGCTTGTGACTACTGGGTATTTTTTTATAACACTGGAGGTTTTGAAATATGCAAAAGGCTGTACCGGCATAAGTACCTAAGGGGTTGGAAGTTAATTTGGCTTATTTCTACACTTCATTTCCAGGTTGGTAACTTTTAGGAGACAAAAAAACTGAGATGTGTATTTAAACAATGTCATGGAGTTTTTTGGTTGGTAATGGAGGATGTTTAGCAGAGATGAGAAGAATCATGGCATCCCTCTTCATTTCAAGCTGACAAGCATATCAGCCTTGAGGCAGATCACCCAGCAGTGACACCACCTTTGTGACCTCTTTGTTTTTTCCTAGGGTTTCTCATTGCTCACTTACACCTTCATCTTGTCCGAACTGTCTGTGTGCCACGTACACGATCCCATGTGGCTGTTTTCATTCCTCACTAACAGCCTGATCAATCTTGTTGACATCTCAGGGCCTCTTCTGGATCCTGCAGCTGTATCTGACTTGTGCAGTGCTGAGACACTCAGGCTGGAGAATCTGCTCTCTCCACATCTCACGCTCTTCTCTCAGGTCCAAAATCATCCCCTGTAAAATCCAGTGCTGAAGAAGGACCTCCCACAGAATAACAGGAAATGTCCAAAATCAAAAATCTCTGCCCTAAACCACAGGCCCTTTTTCTTCTGTAGTTTTCCATTACATGTTTTAGAGCTCTGTGCATCCATATGTGCATACACACCTTCACTTGGAAGCATTAAGCAGGAACTGATGCGGTGTTACTCCCTCTCCACTTCTTTTGCCTTCCCAAAATTTGGCCTTCCTCTGCTGGTCAGGAAAAAACAGAGCAGATTTAGAAGAGAGTTAGGATGCAGGAGCTCATGGTGGACAAGCTGATGAGCAAACCTTACTCTTTTTCCTGAGAAGAAAGAGGCAGAAGATCAAATTACAGACTTGCTTCAAAATTTCCTCTTGGGTAGGGTGACAGTACTTCTTGGATGGAAGAAAACAACAGACAAATAACAAATACAGTTTGTATTGCGACACAGTAAGGGAGAACATCCTTTTGTTAAGTATGTGGTGCATTTTTCCTTAGATGGATCATGCAACCGCTCTCCAGTATGGAATTCAACTATTATTAGCTTAAATGCACGATTTTACATGGTTCTTAGGAGTAGTTTTGCTAAATATGAATGCAACCTCAAAAATAATTTATAAAACTTTTTGTATGCATAATGAAAGATAACTATTTTGAAACTCCTTATTTCTTGTAGCCTGCCAGTCTGTTTACATAGAAAACCAAATTATTTCTGCTGCAAACTTGACATAGGAATAGGCATAATATACTCTGCAAATTTTGAAAGATATCAAGACATCCAGGATTTGAAAGCATAACTGTAGATCCTTGTCTTCTTTTTATAATATGGGATTGATAATGCACTAACATACAAATTACACATTCAGTACATAGTATCCTTTACCAAAAGAAACATATCCAATATTTTGTTAATCTATAAATCTTTAATGCTGCTTATAATATCCTGATGGCATTTTCTAGGCAAAGTGGCAAAATCAAGCTAAGGCCATTTTATTTGCTGAAATCAAATATGTGAGAACTAATATGTACCACTGTATGAAACCCTTTTTTCTTTTATTCTGCACTGGTATGATATAATTTAGATAATACTCCAGATAGCTCTGAAGAATCCTTTTGTGAGCCCTTTAGAGGCCAAGGAGAGAGATCATATTTTTATTAGGAAAGCTTACTGCACCCTCTGTGCTGCTCTGTCTATGTAAGAAAAATCCCATGAATGTGAGACATGCACATAAAATTGCACAAAATAACTGATAACACAGTCACAATGTGTGTCTTCAGCTGGACCTGCTTTTAGCACCTTATTCTTTTCCCAATTTTTTTCTTTCAGCAAAAGGATTCTTTTTAACCAGCTTCTTTACCTCTAGAAGTGGATTATTTTTCTTCTAATTTCCAAAAAAAAAGAACTGATATTCTTTTTAGAGCACCGTGGCATCATCTTGAGAAGGTTTCTCTGTGATAATTCAATGTCAATTTTAGAAAACTTTCTGTCCATAGAAAATAAACAAATTATTTATTTGTATTTTCTGTTTTTTTTTTTTGGTTTTTTTTTTTTTTCAATTTATACTGCTCTATGTTTGGTTAAATGGGCAGAAGAACACCAGCCTAATACTTCCAGTGATTTCTTAAATGTTCCCCATTATGTTTGACATTTGATGAATATTTCAGTGGATACATGCCTTTCTAGTATCTCCCCTAATAATTACATTAATTCCATGTGCATGGTCCACATAGATCCAGTGCTGAGGTATTGATGGACCATGGCTGTTACAGAAGAATAACAAGGAAGAGAGAATAACCTTAATTAGACTTTGGGATGCTAGTGATGAAGTACTGCCTATGTATTCAGAAGTAGCATGTTCTGTGTCATTTCCAAGAAATAAAAACCATATGCAAGGCCCATTTCAACAAACTTAACATGCAAACAAATAATGGAACATATGAATGCAAACTTACATGAAACCAGTGGGATTTTTTACCGTTTCTTAAACACATGTATAATATATTAGATAGATATGTATAATAGTTATTCTAAGGCTTAGCATGAGAGAAGGTTGGATTTGCTTTTGAAAATAATTGTTTCTTGGAGGAACTACACCATGAATACATTTAGTTGAAAATTAATAGAAACATTACAGAATGTAGATAACTGAAATACCATTAATTTTCCACTAATTGGCAGAACCAGATAGCTATCTTTCCACTTTATATTTATTATAACATGATTTCTTTCTAGAAATGAGATGAAACATTTCATTGAAGTGCAGCTCTTACTAAGCATCAGCGTGCTTGCAGAAGAATAGAATCATTTGTGGTAGAAGAGATGCCTCTTGGGTCATCTCAGTCCATCAGCCTGAATCATTGGTGGATGGATTTCATAATTCTTAAAATAGATTTGAATTTCTTCAGTGATGGAAATGCTGTAACCTTCGCTGGCAGGTTGTTTCATTATGTAACTCTTCCTCTGGCTATAAATTTTCCCTGATGCATTTAAATCAAGTTATTAGCATTTATTGGTCAACTTCCTTGACTAATGGCAGTAATTGATCCTTACTCTCTTTATAGTGTATATTCTTTGTTTCTCTTCAACTTCTCAGTTTTGCAAGATCATTTCTTTAAGTCTGTCTCACATATCTGATTATCCATCTTTTCTCATATGCATTTGTATACCCTTTTAATCCCTACCTTTTTGGTGGGTTTTTTAAACTAAAATAAACCTGAAGAACTCCGGTAGAGTCTGTAATTCTAGGGAATTCAGTAACTAATCATTTAGTGTGGATATATATATGTTATATTTAATAAAAACAGGTCAGTGCAGATGATTGGAGATGCTCCTGGGAACCATCAAACAAGACAATTCTGTAGTCCTGTATGGGACAGATAATTCCATTCATAAATTTATCAAGAAACATCTTAAATGACATATTTCTTGTACTTTTTCCTCCTACTGAAAACCTGCTTCATCATTTGTGAAACAGAAAAGCTTTTAAAATTCCCTCTTCTTCCTACTTATTTTTTTGTTCTCCTGCCAGCATTACCCCATATTCTAAACATCTTTTTCCTTCCTGCTATTCTCTTTCATCCATCCATCCATCCATCCATCCATCCGGCCAGCTGTCCATCCATCCATCCATCCATCCATCCATCCATCCATCCATCCATCCATCCATCCATCGCATCCAAATCCCCTCCTGTTTACCTTCCACATACACAGAGAGGAAAAAAAAGCCATGCCCTGGTTTTAAATGCCACTTTTGCTGAGGCCTTTCAGCCTTTCATTGCAGACTGGTCTGCCAAATCACCTGGTCATCCTAGCAGCCCTCCTTTGTGTGTATTGCAACGAATTCAATTTCCCTTGAGTACACAAAATGAAGGCTGTGTTCCACATTCCTGATGAGACTGAGCTGGTTTTGTGCAATGGCAGTAATAACTCTCTCTCCCTGTAGAAAGGCCTCACTTAATGCTTCTTGAGACCACTGTTTTCATTTCACAGCCCCTCTGTATTGAGGGCTCACTGTAACCCTGGCTCTGCCTGGTGCAGGTCTTTCACCTCCTCTGTTATTGCTGCAGGATAAGCTTCTCCTTTATTTCAGAAATTCTTGCCATTGGGTCAAGATGCATGACCTTCTTCTGTGTGCTGTTGAATTTCACCTCACCCCATGTCTTCCACCTCACTCCACATATTCCAGTCCTGATGATGTGTTCAAGGATGGCAGGTGACTGAAGGCTGGTATCTGCTCGCAAAACAGCTGAGTAATTTTGAGTTCTCTTGTCTTGTGGGAATGTGCTCTACAGCAACAGCTGGGTGGGTGTGGTCGGTTGGCCTTGGCTGGCTGTCAGGTGCCCCCAAGGCTGTTCTCTCTCCCTCCTCAGCAAGACAGGAGGGAAAAAATAAGATGAGAAAGTTTGTTGGTTGAGATCAAGACAGGGAGATTGCTCACCAATTATCACCATGGGCAAAACAGCCTTAGCTTGGGGAAGAGTAGTTTAATTGATTGCTGGTTAAAAACAGAGATAGTGAAAAACAAGAACAAAACTGAAACCACCTTCTATCCCCTCCCTTTTTTCTCAGGCTCACTTTCACTCTCAACTGCTCCATCTCCTTCCTCCCTGCTAAGCATTGCAGGAGGACAGGAATGGGGGAAGTGGTCAGTTCATATCACCATATCTGCCACTCCTTCCTTCTCCCTCTCTTCCCCATTGCATCATGAGGTCCAACCCATGGTGTACAATCCTTCACAAACTTCTGCAATGTGGCTCCTTCTCGGAGGCTGCAGCTCTTCAAGAGCTGCTCTCTGAGTCCCTCATGGGCTACATGTATTGCCAAAAGCACTGATCCTGAGTGGGCTCCTCTCCAGAGGTCACAGCTCCTGCCAAGAGCCGCTCCAGAGCTCTCCACAGGCTGCAGCTTTCTCCAGGGCACTTCAGTCTGCATCCCCATGGACCTCTTTGGGCTGTGGGGGGACATCCTGCCTCACCATGGAGGAAAATCTGCTCCAGTGCCTGCAGCACCTCCTCCCCTGTTTTTTCAGTGACCTTGGTGTCTGCAGGGATGTTTCTCTTACTTTTTTTCTTGTTCCTATCTCCCACAGATGCTGTGCCGTGTATTTTGCCCTTTGTTAAACACGCTAGGTGCTGCCAGTGTCACTGATGGGCTTAGCTTTGGGCAGCAGGGAGTTTATTTTGGAGACAGCTGGAACTGGCTCTGTTCAATATAGGAACAGCTTCTGGTGACTTCTTACAAAGGTTTCAAAAACCTGACCATGTGCACAAAACACAGTCGGGAATGCTCCTGTCTCTTGCAGTGGAACTGTCAGAGGCTTTGGGTGGAGATGCCCTAAGCAAACAGCCTTTTTTCCTCCTCCAGTTCCCATGGTTTGGGTACAAGCTGGCTTCAGCAATTGGCACAGCATGAGCTTAGTCCCAGCCTGATGCATGCAGGGCACAGCAGCTCCACTGAGCAGCCTGAACACCCTTTGTTGGGCTTTATGGGCTCTGAGAGTTTATTACAATCAAGCACAAATATCCTTGAATGGGAAATCTGCTATTCTGCGCTGATCATGGTTTATGCTCAGGGGCACAAAGATGTAAAAACTTGTGTGTCATGTAGCCCGTGTTGCTTTCTGGGGGAAAAAGTGAGAAGGAAATGGTTTTAGTACTACATTTGCAATCATCCTTTAAAGGGCAGCTGATACACAAGATGTTTCCCACACCTTTTCTGGAGTGCTGAGTGCCCCTCCCCTTGTCCTGGGTTTTGTTCTGATCCCAGCGCTTGGTGGGGTGCCCTCTGTGGGAGGAGGCCATGGACTGCTGTTGCAGATGTTTTCAGAGGTCTTCAAAATGGTGAGAAAACCTGTCCACCAAAATGGAAAGCCAGCAGGCAGTCTGTGGCAGCTCTGCATGGACATGCCTAGGAAAGGGTGTTTGTCACTTGGGCAGGAGGCACTGGAGGGAATCTGAGAAGAGGCACAACAGAAGATGCAAAAGGACATGTGAGAGGGCACATGGGAGAAGGCATAAGAAGGAAATGTGAGAGGACACAGGAGGAGACACAAAACAGGGACATGTGAAGAGGACTGTCAGGAGACACTCTTGGAGAGACAAAGCGGAGAGGACAAAAAAAGGAAAGGGACATGTTGGGGTCATGGCTGCAGAGCATTCATGTAAAGAGGAGAAGACTGAATCTGTGGGCAGCCCACGCTGGGACAGGGACACCTCTGAGGGACTGTGATCCATGGGTCAGCCACACGGGATCTGAGGGCAATAACAAATGAGGAGGACGGGAGGAAAAGGATGAGAAACAGGGACTGGTTTAAGAAACTATTATGCACTGACACTGACCTCCTGTGCTGCCCATTGCCCCCTCAGAGAGATTGGGAAGGACAGAGATAAATTCAGTGAAAATAAGACCAGCAGAGACAAGGAAAGGGAAGGGGTGGTGTTGGACTGAAGTTGAATTTGTGGAAAGGGAATGAAAGGTAATTGACTTTGTGTTTTGTTTAATTGTCTGTCTCTTTTTGTTTCTCAATACCTGAATCAATAAGGAAAAGATTATGCTAACTTACAATAAATTGTCCAAAAATCCCTGGATTGAGACTATTTTGTCTGCAATAGCAGGTCAGAGTATCGAGGTTGACCAAAGGGTGCAATGGGCATTGCATATCCTGTCAAAAAAAAGGACAGCCCTATTCTGTATTTTCTCTGTGGGACCACCCCCTTGCAGTTTTTTTCCTCTTCAGTTCAGAAGAACAGGAGGCTCATGGAATGTAACATAGGAATTACTTTTATGTCTTTGTTATGTAATTTTCCATTTTCACTGATAGCACTGCGTTTAGCTTAATTAAATGTTTTCTAGAAGCAGGTCTTTGCTGAAAGGGCCTACAGGTAGAAAAGCCCCATGTTGCTCTTACCATGGCTACTCAAGGTCCTCTGCTGTGTCTCCAGAGGAAAGGAGGGCTTGGGGCATCTGACACACCACAAAGAGATAAAGGATACCCAGGAGCACTGTGCAGCTGCAGTGCTGCCAACAGTGTTCAGGTAAGTGCAGAGCTCCTTTTGCATACAGAAACACGGTGAGGATTGCTTCTACTCCTCTCCAGCTGCACATGAACTCCCACTGAAGCAGCTGCTCATGGCCCTAATTCTCAAAGTTTGCTTTTCACTGTGTAGAATTTAGCAGAACCAGATGTGACACCGGTCTCCTTTGTGCTATTCCCTAATTGACAGGAAAATATTTTGAATGATGAAAGTCTGTTTGGACTTCTGGAAGATCACTGCTCTTTATTTCAGAATAAAGCCTTCTCAAATAACTGCTGAAACCACACAGAGGTGTTCAAAACACTTTTTGGCACTAAATTTTTAAAAATAAAATACTCGCATTAGTAGGTGAACTACATAGGGTGTACTTTAAATTACTTGTTAACTTCCCAGAGGTGGATGTGAGTATGAGCTATTGTATCAGCAGATAAAACTTAGATAAAATAGCAAGACTCCTCTATTCTTTCCATTAAAAAGGGAATATCTCAGGGCTCATTCTTCTGTAAAGAAATAACATTCTCCTGTGGCTAGGAGATGGTTTGGTAGAGGATCACATTAGCAGAACCAATCTGACCAGCTGTGCTGGGGCTTAACAAAAGGCAACTCATTTACAGAATAGCTGTGCTGCATTTTTGGTACTCAGCTCTGGTTTGGAAGGGCCTCTTAAAAATAATACACAGGCTGGCCTTTGCCTCCTGCATCATAAAGCTGTGAGGTTTATTCCCTGTGGTCAAATACCGTGGGGATCAAATGTTCTGCTCTCCTTCTTGACGTCCCTAGAGCACTGAACCCATTACAGGGCGGACAACCAACTAAAAAACACTGTGATTATTATCAAAAATGCTCACCATAAAAATATAGTCTCTATTAAAAATATTAGTTTTTACTTTCTTAGAAACATTCTTATGTTAATACACTATGTCAAGTGAAATATCCCAAATGTCATACTTTATATGAGCTCTCTAAATAAATGGAGGAATCAGTTGAAAAATGGTTTAAAGCCCAGTTTTTGAGTTTAATACTATCTTCTCTTACTCTGTCGTTCCATGTGTTGCAGCCTTCTTCTGAATACATGAAAGCTCAAATAGTTTATGCAACTGGAGATGTCACTGGGTCTCAGCCTCACTGCTGCACTCAGCCAGCAGCACTTCTCATGAAATTCTCATACAAGTGAGACACCCAAATTACTCTCCAAGCAATTGAGTTCATGTGAAGTTCACAATTTCTGTGTGTTGGGAAGGAGGATATGATTGTTAGTTTATGTTAGTTATAAACAATTTCTGAGTTCTTGTAAATGAAATGTATTTGAGGAATCAGCTTTATTATTACTGAGAAAAACCCTCTCCTCATTATCCGTCTGTGAATCGTAGAAAAGTAGCCTGGCAAAACTGGCTGAATGAACTTATCCAATTAACCCCAGAATATTTTACTCCTTCGTTGTACTCTGCTATTGCATCTGACAGTTTTGCTGCTTCTCTGATCTAATTAAGAATTTTTGGCAAGCATCAGAGTGTTATAAATTTTGAAAATGTGAACCAAACCTGGCTCACAGCACTTACTTCAAATGAAGAGGAGAGCTGAACTTTCATTTACTTCTTGAACTGACAGATGAGTTTGCATGAGACATGTCAACTTCTGTTTAGCTTATATATAAATATATACACACATATAGATACATATTTGTGTATTTATGTACACACATCATATTACATGATGATATTAGAAATGGTTGTTTCTTTCTCAGAGTTTCTTTTCTCTGTTTTTATTAGTGAAGAAAACACTTTGTGACGTGAATAAAGACAACTGGTTTATCTGGCTTTCAAATTCATTGTCAGAACATGATATTTCAGTCTTCCACTTGGCAAACTAGGGGTTTTTGACTGAGCTGTGTGAAGCTAACCAACGTTTCTGGGTCAGAGGACAGCAGGCAGGAGAATTGCAGTGTTCATGCCTTCACTGAGAAAATCAGGTAGGAAAGAAAATTTTAACCTGTTCTGGGTGGCATTTCTACTCTTACATGGTGTTTGTAAGTACAGTGGCATCAGAGATCTAGGGGTTCTCTTATAATACAAGCTTCTAATCTCCTCTATGCTTTCTAGAAAGAAATCTTAAATCTACATGCTAGATTGTGCCCCAAATGCTGGCAGTTCCTCTGGCTGCCCCTTCGACAGCCCCATTCCTTACTTGACTCCTATAGCTTGTTCAGTATGAGTTGAAAGAGTGAGGCGCTGCTGAAAATGCCTTTTCAGGTGAGGCAGACCCCTGCCCACCCCCAGCTGCAAACCCCACGCTGGCTTCAGGCTTCTGGCAGATGAAGCTCAGGAGTGCAGGTCCACCCCAGTGCCGCGGGTGGCTCTCCCTGATGCCTCTCGGCCCCAGGTACTGCCCCCACCTGCCGGAGCCCACCCTGGCACTGCAGTGCTCGGATGGCATTGGGCAGATGAGCCCGAGGAGCTTTGTGTGTCTGACAGCTCTCTGGGGACTCTGAGCAGGTGAGCCAGAAGCTCTGCACAGCTGTGACAGAGATATACAGCCAGGTCTTTTCCATGCTGGCTGGCCCCAGTGCAGCTGGAGACTAGCTGGCACCCAGCACGGCTTTGATGACTGGCTTCGGCTTTGGCAGAAAACCAGGCTCCTCATCTTCCTTTTATTCTTGAATTCCTTTGAAGCAGAAACCATTTTTATGTGATACAGCACCAACACATTGCTAAGGTTTATCAAACACTAATGTTATTCTCCTGTTACTATTTAACTGTCACTGTGTTGTAGAAATATATTAGTAAGATACTCAGCGAAGCTGTTTGTAATGTCTGTTGTGCGATAATGACTTGGAGTGTGTTTAGGTTACCTCTCCCCTGGTTTTAGTTAATTGGAGTTGCTCTTCTCTCGTGTTTGGCTGTAAAAATCAATGGCTATAAAAGATTTAACTACAGGTTACAGCTATGTGGAAAACAGCCCTCTGTTGTTTTCCTGGATCCCAGTCCCTAAGATAGCACAGAAGAAAGCCTGGTCTGCTGTGTGATGCTTAGGAAAGTATTTAGCAGCTGATCTGTGGAGTTGGGCAGTCCCCAGTACTATCCCAGAGCCTCTGCAAGTTGCTTTACAGCCATCTTTTGATAAGTGAAAGCCTTTGATCTCTGTAGCAAGTACATTTAATAAGCTACCACTTCTCCATGAAAATACATCCATTATTTTGACACAAAGAGGAGACTTTCCCAAGAGACTCAGTGTCTGTTTCACTGGAAAACATGCATTTGTCAATCCCTCTAGAGCAATAAAGAAGCTGGTGTAAAGTCACATTTACTGCCACAAAAGAAGAAGATACATATTTTTGTTGAGTAATGGCACAGAGATCTGTTACTGATGGTGTTAATGAGAATAGATTGTGTTAATGTACAGTAATGTACAATAATTTTTATGTTGTCAGCAGTGTGGAGGAGACCTTCCATGAATTTTCAGTGATACCAGCTTCCAATTAGTAGTGACATCAGAAGAAAGCTCCGGAAGTTCACCACCAAGAAAGATAAACACTGTTAATCGACATATTCAAAAGCACTTAGTATTGTTTAATACTAATCTCTTATGCACCTTATTGGTTTTTTACCAATGATTTCAATAGAAAAAGGTTACAGACAACAGCAAATGTTAAAAGAATACAATTATAAGCTATTTCTCTGAAATATGGTATTTTTAAGCAGGAAATAGGGATGACTTCAAGCACCTCTGCACCAGCTGACTTCTAACAGGTGTATTCTTTTAGAAGACGATTCCCTTTTTAAAAATAATTAATCATAAGGAGCCATTTGCTTTTTAATACCTGTATTTTTTAAAATGTCTTCAATTATCTGTATTCTGAACAAGTGAATCAAATTAATTTTAGGACTGAGATGTTCACATTTTTGATATAAAATTACATCTCAAGTTCATTGCTGTAATCAGTATTTGAAGTGTTCCATCTGAGTACTTAGAAAGGAGCTTATTTTTATATCTATGAAAGGATAGTCAGATATTAAATTTGAAGTGAAAAAATAGAGAACAGACAGATTAGGTTATGGCAACCTTTTCTCCATCTGCTTTCATCCGAAGTTTGCTAGACCTACAAGTGAACTTCCCTGCATTTTATAAATAGTTGCTGTCTTAAAAACTGCAGACACATTCAGTTATGGTTAGAAGGAAAAGTTACACTTTACCCTTTTGATGTGATTGTTTAAAGTGGGGAGGAGGAGGTTTGCCCTGCATTTTACAGCAGCTGCAAAGGGTAGATAAGTAGAATTCATTCGACTTTCCCGGTTTGCATGGAGCAAGCCTGAGCTCAAGAGCAATGATATGGTTAAGGCAGTATCATGCTTTTTTCTCCTCATCAGTCTGGAGAGTTTTCAGTGTCAGACAGAAAATCTGTGTATTGGTGAAAAGTAAAATACAGTGTAGAGACTGTGTGGGAGGAGTGGCTAATTCACCAGAAGGTTGTGCTTCTATCCAGAGGGACCTCTACAAGCAAAGTCCTGCACCTGAGGAGGAAGAAACCCAGGCACCAATGTGTGCTGGGGGCCTCAAAGCTGGAATGCAACTTGGTAGGAAAGCACCAGGAGCGCTTGGTGGAAACCAAGTTGAAGCCCTTGCAGCAGAAAGTGAAAGGTGTCCCAGGCTGCATTAGACAAAGCTTTGCCAGCAGGTCAAGGGAATTGGGCATTCCTTTCCACTCAGCACTGGTGAGGCCACAGCTGCTGTGTCCAGGTGTGGGCTCAGAACAAGAGAGACGTGGACATGCAGGAGAGACTCCAACAAAGGGACAAAGAGATGATGAAGGGACTGGAGCATCTCTCCTATGAGAAAGGGCTGAAACCTGGAACTGTTTAGCCTGGAGAAGAGCAGGCTCAGGGAAACACCTGAAGGGAGCAAAAAGGATGGAGAGAGGCTCTTTTCAGTTCCCAGTGCCAGGACCAGAGACACAAACAGAAACACAGAAGGTTCCCTCTGACCATCAGGAAACACTTCTTCACTGTGGGCTGACTGAGCACTGGGACAGGCTGCCCAGGGAGGCTGAGGACTCTCTAGCCTTGGAGGTATTCAAGAGCCATCTGGGCACAGTCCTGGGCAAATGGCTCTAAGTGGCCCTGCATGCACTGATGGAATTGGATGAGGTGATGCCCAGAGGTCCCTTCCAGCTTCAACCAATCTGTGATTTTTATGGTGCTGATGGTGAGGGATTTCACACAAGGCATGTCAGCCATGCACTGGGCCCAAGAAGTTGGGAAGTGGCTGTGGAAAAGCTCAGTCATCCTACACGGGTTAGTCCCAGCACTCAGGGCATGCTGACCAAGTCAGGTATTTCACAGAAGCTGTGTCACGGCTTGGGACCTACACCCTAAACACACAAGAAATATTATAGTGAAGAGAACAAGCCACTCCTTTTCACTTGTCTAAGATATCATAGGTACCCAGTGCTCCTGCAAACGTGAAGCTGAGTCCTGCATCACAGGCACAGGAAGGATTCATCTTTATGAAATGCCTCCATAGAGTGCACCACCTTTGTGTTAGACATCAACTCCTGTAATCAACAGAAAGATATAAGCGCTCCCAGAAAGCCCTTGGTCTGTCCCCACAGTGTTTGCAGCAGGTGAGATATATTTGGGTCTCTGGTAGTGACCAGTGTATTGGACATTTAAGGAAAATAAACTAGATTGTACTCTCCAAGTCTGCAGCCAGCAATGCCTCTCCCTTACTTCCCAAATGGGCCAGTACAGCTGTGTCTTTGGCAGCTCTGTATTACCTTCCACTGATTAATTTTGGCTCAGTACAGCTCAACATTTTAAGACACATACTTAGAGGGTCTTTTCCAGACATGTCACTGTTTTTTAAAATTTTCATTCTAAACAGATCTCTTCATCATGGAGCAAAACATTTATAACTGGATAAATACACAAACTGTTCAGTTTAAAGCTGCGTAGATCATATTGGCTTCAGTTAGGTTTCCATCTGCTTTTATCATCTGTTGTTACACTAATTTATAATTCCCCCATAATATTAAAATGTCAGTGAATCAAAAAAGGAAACTCATCTATGGACCTCTGGTAGCTAATGGCATTACATTCAGCAAGTGAAACAAGTCATATAATTAATCATATTTCATCACCATAGATGCTTGTAATTGTGTAATTAATGCATATTTGCATAATCACATAATGAAATCTCTATGATTCATGCTTTATGGTAATCTGGATGCACAAATTTCTATCTCAGAATTGTAACCACTTGCAAAGCTGTTATTGCAGTTTCTTTTTTCTCATTGAACAAATACGAAGATCCAATGAAAGATCTGGTCTTGTTATCTCATACCTTTTCTGTGAGTTATCCATAGAAACAGCTTTCCATGCATACTAGCTACTTACAAAGAAATTGCTAATGATAAAAAAAAACATCACATGGATGAATCTATTATATAGATTAGGAAAATATATAATGTAATTTCACAGGGTTTCTCTGTTTTTATTAACCTGCTTATCTGTTTTCAGTCTTTTTCAATCATTGAAGGGAGGATTCTCTTTGTAGATCAAGTTTGTGGGAAGGAAAGTATGTATTTTGAATCTACAGACTTCTGTTCTCCTTGGTAAAAATGATTTTTCATTAACTTACTGAGGCATTTTATTGAATTTAACGTTCAATCCACTGTGCTTAATTACATCTCATTCCAGACATGATGAACTAATCTGGGTAGTTGGGTGATATTCAAATAAATGTAACCACCTTAGAATATTTTTCCCCAGATACTCTTTTTCAGGATTCAACCTGAAAAAACATATTTTTACAGCAGTGTATAGAAGATGCAAAGCATGCTCAGCTTTTGGACACATTTTATACAACCATAAACGTTTGTATTTATAAATAAACCAAGTAAAATATAATAAAGAAGTAGAATAAGAAACCAGAACTGTTTTAAATCACTATTATGATCTCTATTCCTCAACAATGTAGACCAAGAAAAGATCTATGGAGACCCATGCAGTGACTGTGAATGACAAGTGTGAAGCCAGGAGCAGAAAAGATGACAGTACCTCTGTGCATTAACAAAGGTTGACATTATGTATTAATGACAAATCTCTTCTAAACTGCAAAGGAATGTGAACAACACCTGAGCTGGACTGGGATGTTAACACCTGCCTCTGTGCTTGGCTCCACTGTCCATGTGCTTCAGGGGGAGATTTATTATGGCAGCCAGGAGCTACATGGGTTGGCTCTGATACCTTATTAAGGCTTTGAACATCAATTTTGTTCTCACCCACTCTGCTTCTGAAGGTCTTTTGAGTTTTGTTTCAAACACTGTTCAGAGTTTTTTTATTTCTTTGCACTCAGTTTTCATTTTCAACCTGATACATGATCCAGGCCAGTTGTATTTATAACCCTTGTTTCCTGAGACAGTGGCAGAGGACGGGAGTTTTTCAGAGGGGTTGCAGATTGCCAGTGTGAAAACAATGAGGTGTCCCTGCACTTAGCTGCGCATAATACTGGAAGGAACCAAACCACATGAGCTTCAAAAGCTACAAAAGTGATGTGAATGGTTTATATTCCAAAGCAAGGTATTAAAACTCTTTTGCTCATTCATAACGCATATTTTGATTTTCTTCACAAGGGCATTATCCAAATAGAATTCACAGTTTAACCAATTTCCTTGAGCATAGCTAATATAATAAAGGATAATAAAAATAACTGCAAAATTTGATTTTCCAAAATCTCCTACACACTACTCAATTATTACTTATATCTGATTTCAGTCCTGCCAACTACTGCAGTCAGATTGTCTTTTGTTTACACTGTCACTCCATCTCACACTCTGTCATTTGTGTAATATTTCAGAGGTAAATCATAAAAAGTATTCCTGCTCATTAAGGTCCTGAAGAGTCCTCTTAAAATCAGTGGAGTGATACCAGCTGACATGAAGAGCAGATGGTATGGATCTTAACTTTGGTCAAGGCAAAATCTTAATTATGGGCATAGGGAAAAATTCTAATAGTGACATTTTAACCCACTTTTAATTTGTATTATGGTGATACAACACATAGCTAAAGAAGTTACTTGGAGAAAGTTGTGTGAACATTTATTAGAAACAGAACAAGATGGGAAAATTTTGAGGAGACAATGCTCAAAATTATTTGGAAATGAAATGAAGATAAATTCACATGAGAAAATATTTTTTTTCTGCATGTTGGGTGTACTGTTTCTTTTTTTTTTTTTTTTTCTTTTTGGCTGTTCTGTCTCCAGGCTGTTAGAGAGTTACTTCCTAGCAAAATAAAAATGCAACAGACATCAAATCCCCCAGTGAAACATCAGATGACTGAACCACTGAAGATTCTGGGGACTTAATACACAAATCTGTCAGGACCTGTACTCACAGCCTAGCAGACTCATCTTTCTTTGGCACCTTTTTGATAAGCTCCCAGACCCACATTTATTTAACCCTGACACAATCACAGTTGGAAGCCCATATTACACGCACAGAAATTAGTCAAGCAATAACTCTGCTAAAACTCAAAAAGCCTCGGGCTAAGATGGGTACGACTGATTTTTGTATAGCAGCCAGCCCTCTTCTCATGATACCATGCATTCCTCAAATTCCTGCTCCTTCAGTTCCATTTCTCATAATATTTTTTATCTAAGGCAAAGCGATACAGAGTTTCTAGCAAATATTAATATCTATCATTTCTCATCTGTAGATGTGAAGGCAATTTATAAAGCAGATAAGTATGATCCTCCTTTATTCTGTGATTAATCTGGGGACAGTCGGCATCATGAGCTCTTAAAGAAATTAAGCTGCCTGTGGGAGAGAAATAAGTCATATTATAGATTAACAACAGGTAAGAAACAAAGAGAAGGAATAAATGTTTGGGCTTCACCATGGAGGAAAGCCATAGATCACTGGGATCTTTGCTGTGTCTGTTGTACTCAGAGTGTACAGAAATGGAAAAAGATGGAGAACAAGGAGACTAATGGTGATGCAAAATTATTCAGAGCAATAAAAATGAAAGCTGATTGCAAAGTGCTGGGGAAAAATGTCATGGTACTAAGCAGGAAACAGGATGACAGATTAAATTCTATGTAATAAATATGAAGTAACACACAGGGGAAAAACAGTCCGAGACAATGGATCTTAAACGTCCTATTTCCATTCAGCAAAGAAAACTTGTGGTTGTCATAATAGGTCTTTTCAAACATCAGTACAGTTCTCAATAGCGGATTGAAAAACCTACTGTGTATTGTAGCAATTACTGGGAAAAAATAAAAAAGAAAGCAGAAAAAAATTCTTAAGCCATTAATCCATGTTGTAAATACATCTTGAAATGTGGTGTAGCACTGGCCATCTTCATCTCAAAGAGGACTTAGTGGTACAACCAAAAGTTCAGGGAGGAGAAAGAAGGTCAAAGGTTTGGAGCATTTCTTTATGAGCAGAGAAACGAATCAGGTAGCTGTGATGGCAATCCACAACAATACAGATTACAAGGGTAAGTGAAGAAGGAGCAGCTGCTCATTGTTTCTTGTTATCTGAAAAAATATGTCAGAATCAAATGAAATTGAGAGATGGGATGTTCAAAACCATCAACAGGAGGCATTTTTTTCACACTGCTTCTGTTTAAACTGTGTATCTCCCTGCCCCGAGATGCGGCAACACAGAGTGGACTTTGCAAATGTATGGAAGAAGCATCCTTCAACAGCTATTAAAAAAACAAGATACCACATCTGATCCAGAATCCCCTACAGGTTGCTGGAACCTGAGAGCACCTCTGCTCTTACAGTGCCAGTTACTCCTGGCCACTGTCACAGAGGGGACAGATGGACTCTTATTCTCTTTCAATGAAGTGCCTTTCAAGGCCTTAAGTTTCTCAGAAAGGCAATGGTTTAGACCAACAAGCAAAAGCTTCTCTTTGTAATTCAGAACTGGCAACACAAACCTTCACAGTGCCTCCTGCAGCCAGGTGGGAAGTACCCTGTTCCTGGTGACACTGGTATCCATCCCAGCTGGCAGGGTCTGCAAATGGTGCCTTGTACACCATGAAGTCTCATGAACTTTAATTTTGTGAAAATCAACATATGTAGTATAATATAGCATAACATTACATAATATAATATGACATAATATAATACATATATAATATAATGCAATATACTATATTGTGTTTTTTACTTTATATCTTATACTTTATACTATCTATTATATATTACATATGTTATATTTAATAAATATTATTCTGCTCAGTCAAAGAGCAGAAAAGCTTATGGCTATGAAGTTAACCAAATTTTCTTGACCAAAGACAAAAAGTTAACACCAGTTGTACAGTCCTAGAAGTTTGTCCCCTCAAGACGCACCCCCACAAAACAGCACAAAACCCAACAAAACAGAATATTAAAAAAACCCCACAAACTCATAACAATGACCAAAAGCAATTTTAGACTTTACTTTGTGATGCATTCCTTTTGCAGTTGCTGTGTAACATTGGCAAACGAACATCCGTGATGTATTCCCTTTCTCCCTCCCCTGACATGATGGCTTACCCTTCTCAATTTTCTGAAACTAAAACTCCTCAAACTTTACTTTTGGCAATTATTTTATTCCCTAAGCATTTACTTTTGGTAATGCTGCGTTTTCTTACAGCCCTTTATCACTTATGGCTAGAGTAGCTTACAAGTTCTTTCATTCTTTTACTCTTTGAGTCAGATTTCTTTCACCAGCCCTTATTTTTAAGTAAACAAAGCCTCTTCTGTCAGACTGTAGA
Organism: Acanthiza pusilla; assembly: GCA_036630365.1. Lineage (NCBI taxonomy): Eukaryota > Metazoa > Chordata > Aves > Passeriformes > Acanthizidae > Acanthiza > Acanthiza pusilla. The sequence goes on along the minus strand of JAXCHO010000073.1, from coordinate 32,343,161 downwards.
AGTGATGAAGTACAAATCTTTATTTGTATTTCAGACATTCAAGCTGATTCAGTAGGAGCTCATGACAACATCTTTTAGAATATGTTCCAAACGAGAAAAATTCACCATATGGACATCTTACCAAAACCAGAGCTGATATCTGGCCATTAATTCTTCAATAACAACGTACAAAATGGTACTAATACAACTGATGAGGCTGACAATCCCTCTTCTGCCTCTATATTTAATTGATTTCAAAAATTATAAACATTCTTACAGAAACTCACATAAAAATGAAGAAAGGCATGGTAGTGCCAGTGACAGGGGCTTTTAGTTCTCTTGTCTTCTGGTATGTCTTTTCAGGATCTCATTCTGAGAGAAGCTTGAATCTTACTCTCAATTTCATACGGCTTTATTTTCCATTTAAAAGCAAAACAAATTTTTCCCTGTAATAGCAGGTACCCAATCAGCCTGTTTGTAACTTGGGCTGTCCCACATGCAAGCCCTCAATGCCAAGATCAAGATCAAGATCAAGGTCTGTTTTTACATTCTTTTTTTTTTTTTTTTTTTTTTTTCAGTATATTCATGGCCCCCATAATCTCTACGTCTCTGTTTTTATCATTCTATCTCTTAGAAATTCGTCCAGAAATGCCCCACTCTAGTAAGTGGTTTTTGCTAGTGGTCTTTCACTAGAAAAAAATGTTGTGCCAGAAGGATTTTTCAGGATTAATTCCTTCAGTCAGAAGGTTCATAATCTGTCTGCTCTAGGAAGCAGCAGATACAATTCTGATGCAATATACTAAAGTCATTGTTAAAACCAAAAATTATAACATAATTGAAAACATGTGAAAACACTAGCATTTCCTCTACCACATGAAAATTTTATTTACTCTTTTGATTGCACCCTGCTGCAAGGATACACGTTCCTTTTGCTGACAGATAAAAGACTTTTATACTTTCCTTGTGTGTATTTCAGACAGTACATCAGATAAGTGAGATAGGAGACATCCATTAATTACTGCAAATGAAAAGATTTATGGAATGGTTTTTAATAAAGTGTCAGACTATTTACAATTAAAAGAACAGATCCCCTAAGTGCTGCTGGCTAATGTTAGTCAATTTTTCCGGTTGCAGCAACAACACTTAGAATGTTTCAGAGTTAATTTGTTGTATAATCGCCTCATATACAACCTACCACAGCCATTTCATCATCCTCTTTCCCTCCTTACTTAGATCACTGTGGTCTGAGCTTCAGAGTTAAACCGCCGGAGTTAAACAAGTGTCAGAGGAAGAGGGCAAATAAGATTTGTTGAATTAGACTTTGGACACAGTCATGATCAAACAGGGAGATGAAGGCAAAATTCAAACTGAACTTTCAAACTGCAGGCAGGGTTTTAGCCAAACAACATCCGTTAAAGCTGACACAAATCACAGAACTCAAATAATGCAATGGTCTCTGAGGGTCAGATTCAAGCCTGTGCTGAAGTCCACCCACCTGAGGAACATAAAGGGACCTTGAAGTAGCCTTTAATGTGCAGCAGAGGATTGCCCTAGAATGGAGAAATCGGCAGCTGGCATAAGACTGATGTTGCTATCTCTTCATCAGTCCCTCTGGCCCACAGCATATAAGAGGCATGTCAAGAGCAAGAGGGAGGGCAGCCAGAATATATTGTGCGCTGCCAGTCTAATGGGAATTTTGGATACCAGGCACTAAAGAAGCACAGATGGGTGTTATGATGGAAGTTCTCTCCTTACCTATATTTCTCCCCTTTAAGAAGTACCTCAGCTTCCAAAATGGTCCCTGCAGCTTGCTGGGGAGAGCTAGTTTAAGGGTTTGCTGTAAGAGGGGGAGCATTACCAGAAATCCTAAAGATTAAATAATAAAGGTTTATAGCTGTTAAAAAACAACAACTTGTAACCTTTCAGAGATTTTTCACTATATAAAAGTCAGGCTCATTTTTGTTTCTGTTATGGCTGTTATCCAGCCAATCATTCAGAAAAATTAATGAGTCTACTGCTAGCTATACAAAGGTTTCTAGCAAAGTGAGTTTGGCTGCAGCTGGCCTGGTGGAGGGGGTCAGGACAGGCTGGCTAATTTTGCTCTGTGTAGAGTCAATTGGGAGTTCATTCTTCATTCCTCTGAAAGCACTCTGAGGTCAGACAGCAATTCTGAAGTCCTGGGTTTATTAGTGCTCTCAGGTCTTCTGGCAAGACAGGCTGGATTCAGATCAAGTGCGAGCCTCTGATTGTATTTCTGTCAAATTAACCGTAACACATCATGGTGTTTGTGTCAGATGGTTGCATAAAGATGGATGATCTCTGATATGGTGTGAAATGAGATATATTTGGATAAAAGATACTTGCCCACCACAAATTTCTGTGTTAAAGGTATCTTTGGAAAAAAATTAACCCCTTTTTGGCGGGAGAAGGTGACTTTATCACTTTCACTGAGGTGGCTGTGTGTACTCTGTGTCTCTAGGGACCCTACAAATAGACATGCAATCTCTAGGAGCCACTGAGTAACTCTAATCAGAGCTGACTGATGGCGCCTTAAATAAAAGATCCCTTCCCACCTAGAAAGGCCTGCTGTGCAGGGTAACAGGTCATAAGGATTAGAAGTCCATCTCAGTAGATGCACTTGGTGACTAACCTTTGTCTTCCACCAGCAGCAGAGCCAATAGAAACATTTTCTCCTTTATTTCCCTGATTTCTGAGCACTTTTCCCAAGCCACTCCATTGTGCCTGTGGCACCATCTGAGTGTAGGCCTGTATCCTGTATCCATGTTCACTGAAATATAGGAAAACTCTATTTTCTCACTGATGTAGCACAAACAGCAGCATCATCATCTAAAGGAGGCAGAAGAATCTGCACAAGAATAGGAATAGTTAGACAGACTAGGTGAGAGAGAAAATGTCTTAGATTAGTTTTGCCACTAAATAAAACATAGTTTGAAGTATTCCCTGAGGCAATCAGGTGCATAGAGGCTTGTTTTGTCTCAGAGCCCTTCAAAAATTGCCACGTTGTTTTTAAGACATTGCAAAAAATTGATGGGTGAGTAGCCAGGATCAGAGATTTTAATGTCCCAATTATGTTCCTTTAGTGTGCAAAGAGACGAGGCAGGTGGAGGTAGCACACCCAGACATTGCTACTCGAGGGTTTTTGGTTACACAGAGGAGAGAACATAGACAAATTCACTGTTCTGTAATTAACGATAAGCCTGGGAAAAAAGTTTGATTTGCTTAGTATGAGACTTCTGCGGTGTTTTCCTTAAGGATCCAGCCATGGATCTGCAGCGTACCTTCATGCCGTGCACATCCACGAGTCATCCCACCTTGAGTCACTTGAGAGGAAAAGAGAGAGGATAAATGTCCTGTGGAAAGCTCTCAGCTGAGAGAATGGGCCCTGAAAGCTTCTGTGAGCAGGAAACGGACCTTCAGGGAGGGAACAGGCCATGGTGAACATTTCCAATGTGTATTTTATTTCAAATGGTTTGCTGTTGCCTAAAATGAAAGTCCTGAAAGTTTTATTGAGAAGCTAAAGCCAACATGTACTGTCTCTGCCTGCTCAGTGTGCAGGTCCTTAGTGGGTATAATTCCTCTTTCTGTGTACAGTCCTGGGTCTGCAGCTCCCTCAGTGGTGCTGCACTGACCAGTGATAACAAAACATTGCCACTGAAACAATTTTCACTGGAAAGACCTCCTTAGACCAGTGAGTTTCACATAAAATTACTTTCTGATGGATATTTGTGTGATGGCCCAAAATTTATTGCTTTTTTTAAAGCAGTTTCTTTAAAATTTGGAGGACAAAAAGATTTCTTTTGATTTCAAAATTCTCTTTATTTTGCAGGTAAGCTCTTGTATTTCTTTCTTTCTTTTTAACAAAAATGGTTTTGTAAATGTGATGCTTTTGAATTCAGAAAATTTTTCCAGGAAACAGAAACACAAAGAATAACAAAACTTCCTTTTTTTGTGAATTGCTATGAAAAATGAGGGAAGATTTCTATTCAAGCCAGTTTTATCATCTACAATTAATTAAAAGAAAAGAAAACTTACTTGTGAGATGATCTTTTTAAAATATCATATTATGTTTTAAAAAATCCCCTATTTCCATGAGCCCTTTCTAGTGATGCATAAAAATTAGTAAATTTCACTTATTATATTATCACATAAAATAATTTTTACACTTTCTAAAGAAGGTAAATACTTACATTTCCAGCAAAGAGAATACAGGGAAATTCATTCTTCAGGGCACCTTCTAAAAAATTGGAGCTGTGCTCTCCTCTTCAAGATAACTAGCACCAAGCAAGGAAGGAGGATCTATAAATTAAAAATAAAAGCAAAAAAATACAGCAATCTCTTCAGAAATCTGAATGTACCCCAGAGCTCTTCCCTGTGCTGCAATATATCAACACCTTTTTCAGAATAAGGCTCCAATTTGCTTTGCTTCCATCTTCAGCACTGTGACAACTTTTGTTCCCCCTTGATGTCAATCACAGCCTCACTTCAGATTCCATTAGAAAATCAATACTCTTAGTGAATTGAATCAAAAGAGGTCATAATTCCTGTGTTTTTCCTCTTCAATGAAGACATAAATGAAAAATTCTTTCTGTCCAGCACACGCTGGAGATAAAAATTAAAAAGAAGACCTGCAGGCTGCTACATCTATAGACCGAATGTGTGCATTCTGTGTGCTGCTACAGCCTTTGTGCTGTTCCACTGCTACCAGCTTTCATTCTGTGCTCATGAGGTGCAGGGCCAGGTGCCATGTGTTGCACGGGTGCAGATGTTTAGTAGCTCCAAACTTGTGGTTTTCTATCACAATTTATGGAGTGCCCATTACAGCAATAGTGAAGCACTCACTGCTGGTAGAATTTTAATGCTTTAATGAAGCATGGAAATCGATTATAAGAACTTCAGTGAGAATATTTTTCTGTCAGTAGATTTCTTGCAGGTTCCTGGGGCACGTAACATGGCTTGCACTTCTAATGGCTTATTTTGGTTAATGGTTACTGAACACATTAAGTTCCTAGTCCTATCTGCATGCACTGAAATAATTTGCAAGATGTCATTGATTCTCATCTGTTACGCTTTATTGCAAGTTCTGAAGTAATCTTCTCCCTCTCTCCCCTAGTACATATTAAGAAAACACAGTTATTTGCATGATAAAATACAATATGCAATTAAATTTGACTAGTTTAAAGAATTAGTGTGGTTTTAATGTATATTCAAAGAGCTCTTGCTATATTGTGTACAACTGTAGTAGCCCAGCAAATTTATTTACTGAAACATTTGATTAATTCTGTTCTTGGCGGCTAACTCTGCTCTCAGCACTTTGTCATGATTGCCCATCTAGCAAGATCTTTGGACAAAAGCATGTATTTTGTAATTTGTACAAATGTGATCCTTTCCTAGGCTGGAAATTGGCTCTGATTTTGCAGTAACCTGGTGTAACCTGGAGAACAAACTGCAGAGAACATTATTTGCACAGGAGAATTTGTACTGGTTACAAGCTACAGCTGGGGCCAAACTCCTTCCTAGACCAGACCTTAGTAGAGCATCTGCTGAACAGATGAAGGCTAAAACTTCTGTGTGCGCCTAAAAATTCCTTGCTGTGATTTAAGCCCAGCTTCCCTTAAGGGCCTCCTGTCCCTCTATAACATGTTCATTGTCCTGTGCTCCTTGGAAACTCCCTCACTGATTTAAATTTAAATTTAAATCCCACTTTTAAGCATGGTTAGGATGTCGTGATCCAAAATCACCACAAAAATTTTGGTAGTGCTATTTCGATCTGCCTTAGCTACACATAGACTTCAGACCCTTTTCCCTCCCTCAATATGCTACCGACTGGATTCCCGAGTCCAAGCAAGTAAAATATTCTCTTCTCATTTTCTCCTTTCCCTATTGCTAGGAAAAATAAAGTGTAAAAGCTGAAACCCCAAGCACAGAGCAGAATAAACTCATTGCCTGAGGAAAAGGAAAGACTGCAGGGGAAGCTTGGTCCATGCCAGACAGAGAGCGAAGGGATACTTCTGTATGAAAAAATTCTGCTTGATTGTCCTTCACAGGAAGTGAAAAAAGACAGGCAGCCAACACAGATTGGACCATTTTCCTTGTGGAGAGACCTGGAAGCCTCGAGCCAAAGTGAGAGACTCACAGTGCTGGCAGCCCTGCGCCTCCACTGATCTCAGTGAACGCACTCATGAAATGCAGGGGGAACCAACATCCTTTGAAAGACATACATGTCTTAGGGCAGCCTATAAATCTGAATTCTAAATCTGTGTCCATAAAACATATCCAGACAAAAGCACCAGTCTTGCTAATATGAACTTTGAATGAGTAAAGCTGTTATTATTTGGACCACTACAGCCAGTTGTGCAGAGAGCACAGCAAAGCTTCCACTCCATTCTTCTAGTAGCTCTAGGACTTGTAAGGCAAATCATGAACTTCTACTGGAAAAAACTCATCTGAGTTTCATGAATTTCCTACCCTCAAAATCCAATTTCTGTGGTTTCTTACATGTTAAGAACGGTTACTTCCGTCGCTACTAGCACTGTGGGCTTGATTACCCTGGCAAGCTTTGCTGCCTACAAGGAGGAATATATGAGATAATGTGGTAGTATGTATAAGACTCACTTAATAATTTAGTGTAATTGCTAATTGATCTCATTATTCAATTAATGCTGAAAGGCTTGTGAAATCTGGCTTAATTTCCCTGTTCCCAGGAGCTAAATTGATAGGAATGTTTTTTATTGCCAAGAATCATCAATATTTACAGACTTTTATATCCACAAACATCTGAGAGGTTTTAGCCTCAGTATCCTTCTGCTCTGTTGTTTGCTCTTTCATCTCTAAAACATGGAGAGAGAGATTGATGTTCGGTCTGCAGAGACTAAAAATAAAATACGTATCACATTCAAGTCTCATTCCAGAAGTTAAATATCATTTTGGCTGTTAAAGTGTCCTTCAATGAAAAAATAAAATTCAGTACATATCCTTGTACAAAAACAAAATCCACCACAAATATCATATTAGCGTGGTTGTTTTTCTCCCATGTTGCAGCCCTTTCTGCAGTAAGCAGTACCTATATGCAGGCACACACAGGCAGTTTCAATAGTTGCCCTTGTCCTTGTGGCTTGTACACAATTTACATTTTAGATTTTTGAGTCCTCAGCTGCTAAACCTCAATGCAAGCTTGACAAACAGATCATTAAAAAGGTCATCTGGACTAAAAGTCAAAATATATGAAGCATGTTGTAAGCAGGTTAAAGTAATGAAGATAAATTATAGGAGCACACGCAAATTTTAGATTAGGAAGGAGTTGCAAAGGTGTTGCATCAATTATTGTTCTATTATTTTTTCCTTTTACTCTTGCTTCCACCAAGTCAAAACTCCCAGAGACTGAACACTAGGAGCTATTTTCTTAATAACCATTGTCCCACACAAGAAAAATCACTCTCAGCAACAAGGTGAACATACAATTACAGTTTAATTGATCTTTTCACCTCTGAACTCAGGGGATGACAACTGTATTTCTGGTGTACTTGACTGAATTGATTTTGGTGATAAGCAAGGAAGGAAATTCCCCATAAGTGTGAGAAAAACAGCTATGTTTTTCTTTTTTTTTTTTTTCCTTAAGAAAGGAGATAAAATTGCTGCATACATCATAAAGAGATAGAGAATGGAGAAGAGCCTTTGTAACTACACTGGGAAGAATGATTTCTGTGGGAATCCATTATGTCAATGTGTTGATGAAGAGAAATGAATATACATGAAAAAATCCATTCCATTTATTAGAATCCAGCACAGCCTGAACCAAGTATTACTGGCTTCTGCTGCTGAAGTCGTCGATGGCTGGGATGCAACAGAGAGGGATGAAAGGAGCAGCAGTGAGAGCAAAAGGAGGGGATGCAGTTCAGAGTGAGGTTGCCACAGCAAAGCTTGTTTGTGAACATAATGGGTGCTTGGGCTGTGAGTTGGTTACGTCTGCATCTGTCTCATGTGCTGTAAAGATCATTCACAATGAGCTCTCACTTAGACTTCCTCTGCAAGGGGAAAGATCACGTTTTACCCTGATGCCTACTGACATATCAAAACACATTAATCTCCCTGTATATATACTATTCTATGCTAATTTAAGTTAAAATTAATTTCATATTGTTTCAATTACATTTTCACAATTTTTAGACTTTAGTGCCTCACTAACTTCCATTGTTTTGACTGCCGCATAAATTTAAGATTATATGTCAACTAGTAGTACAAGCCTAATTATGGCAGAGCTCCATGGAAAATTTATTTTACACAGTTGAGAAACAGAATTTGGCAGGGATTTTCTTCTTCCTGCTATATAGAAAACATCTAATGATTCTACCTAGAAAGCCCTCATTTAGATAAATGACCAGTTAATCAGTTGAGAAATGTCTCAGTGTGGGCCAGATCTTCACAATTAATCATTCTTTAATATTGAGACACTGCAGAATTACATCCTATCTCTTATAATTTTGGGCGTACCTGTTGTGTTATGGAATTATCATTTCAATGTATCTCACCAGCAGCAGCCACGTACAAAATTCCATTGCATTACATTTTAAATTACATTTATATTGAAAACATATATACTATAAATATATTTATATTGAAAATAGTTTTCAAGATCAGTCCATACGGTTATCACCCTTTTTGAATTAAGGTAGTACAGGTGCATTGTCCTAGATCCCTCCTGCATGCTCACAGAACGAGATAATAGAAAGGGACCTGACAGAAGTCAGGATTTAAGCAGTGCAAGAGCGGGAAGGCACTGCTGCACCCCATCCCACCTGGGACTGGGCATCCTTAATTTTCACTGATATGAGGATGAGGCTCATGAAAACCCCAGAGCTGATGCTTCACGCTGTCCTGGTCCTAGATGTTTCTCCTGTCTGCTTTTATCAGGTCACATATTTGGAGACAATGGATTTCCTAATTAAAGTTGACAGCTAAATTTAGAATAGTTAATTAGTAGAGGCACCAGACTCACAGCCTGGGCACAGGTTCAAGGTTTGGAGGACATTGGTGTAGTTTGATTACAATGTTCCCATCAGGCAATAATGCCTGCTGCTGTGGGCAGAAATATGAGAGAGAAATTGATTGTGACGTTGGAAGTGTACTCTGAACTGAAGGAGAAGGTGAATGATGTCAATAAGGACAGTAATCTTGTCAATAAAGACAATAATCTCCCCACAGAGTAGCAAGGAAGGAAATGATCCTTGGAGCTGCCCAAAATTCCCTCAGTAGACAGTGACATTTGGGGTATTAGGTGCTTCTGAAAATCAGTCCAGTTCAGATTTTTAAAAAAACCTTTTTTTATTTACTTTCTCAACAGAAATAAAATCCACTCCAACAATTATATTATACAATTGACTGTATAATTTATCTATATTATATATACAGCACTATTTTTTTCTTCCTACTAACAAGTTCAACATTAAAGAAATTAATTCCTCAGGGAGAATAAATTACAACAAAAACATCCAGAAAAGATAAAACCTATAAAAAGCAGATGGTGCCATATATAAAATGCCATCAATTTTTATGCATCTGTGTAAAAAGGTTGAGATGTGCCCAGCCTTGATGTAAATTCTACCCATCAACCCCATCAAAATATCACAACTGTATTAATGATTGCAGCAAATACTTTCTGCTCACTAATCCAAACCCACCACACTTGCCTCAGCAGAGGCTGGGAGGAATTGTGCATACTCATATATTACAGTAAGCCTTCAGTAGAACCTATTGCTTTTCACATCAAATGTAAACTTGTAAATTCATTACTTTGTGTATGTTTTCTACTTCTCCTTCCACTAAACTTCCTTCCCAGTATCTGATTCCTATTTGGGCAGAGAGGAATAATTCCTAATGACCACCCCTGGGTCTACTTTAACTATGGACCTTTAAGAAGGTTTTGCCCTTCACCTTTCAATTAATTTCTTTCAAATGCCATCTGTCACAGTCTGGATCTTAATCTGTACTTGCTGTTTCTAAGTTCAGTGTTTTAATCACAGAAAAAAAAAAAAAAGAATCTGATTAGCTTAGGTAGAAGAATGTACTGACACAACAAATACGTGGTCAAAATCAGGTTCATATACCCCCGTATCAGAATTAGCATCTGAGCCTGAATTCCACTGTGCCCGGAACAGCTCCAGTGCTCAACATCACACTTCAAAAGCAGGTGCTGATATACCTTGTCAACTGTCCAGCCCCAAATTAGCACTGCTGGACTGTATCATAGCATGACAGTAGACACACAAGTGAAAGATGCTCATGGGTTTAGAGTTAACAGTTATTGCCAACTTGCTCCCTGAGGTAGAACTTGTTAAAGAAAATGGACTGCAGCATTTAAGCATAAAATTAACAGTATGGAAAATAAAATGTGCACATATGTAATGCAAAACTAGAAAGTTTCTAAGGATGAACTCCAAATTCTTACTGGGAAAGATACTTTTCAAGTAACTGGACAACATGGGGGTTACCAACCCTTCTCAGTTATAATTTGGGTATGTAACAACTTTATAACTATTGGAATGACATGGCTCAGTACATCTGGTGTGATTCACGGACATCATTAGCTTCAAACTGATGAAAAGAAAACTTTATTCTACTGTTTCTATATTATTAACTGCAGCAATTTTACTGCAGTTTGCAGTAAAACTGCAGCTTTACTTGTCCCCTGTACAATAATATATTTATGTTATTTCTCTCATTCAAAGTCCTGTAGCAGATCTAAAGGCCTTTTAAAAGGTATAGTCTGCCACAATTGAAGCTGCAGACCTACATAATGCATTTAATACTTTGTATTTAGACTTTTAGAAGATAGGGAAATACCTCATGTATCATCAAACTTCTTTTCTTTCTGTAGACATGATGTCATCAACCTAATCTACTTTGATGCTAAGTTCTGCTGCACACAGGTGTTATTTTGGGTGTCTGTGGGTTTCTTTATAAATAGGAAACAAGCTTGGATCACATGAAAAACTAGTAAAAGAATGGTAAGACTCAACTACTTGTAATAGAAGGAAGACCTGTGGAATATCTATTTGTAATAGAAAGAACAACTGTGGAATACCTAATCAGGGATGTTCCATGAAAGAATGGAAACATTCAAGTGAAAGCTGACAATAAGTATTCATTACCACAATCTACCCATGTGATTGGATTTTTCTGCAATATAGGTAGGATGCCAAATCCTGGGTTTTTACTCACTTTTGATTCAATTGAACTCGCACTGAACTCAGGTGAATAACTGACCATTTTCCTGCGACAATTTCCCCTCTGTCATGTGTTGCATGTGCAAGCAGAACTACATTTTCACATCTATATGTTCAACTGTTTTGAAGACTGGCCCTTAAACAAATTGTCCAAGGACACAGAATGAATCAGTAAATAATATAAATCATAATTCAATTATATTTTGGTCACTTCAGTTTTTCTATTCAATACTATAGTCATACTACAGTAACAGTGTTCAACACTATGTTAGAGTACACCTAATTTTATTTTCTGCTTTGTCTCATCCACCTCTGCAGTTTTAATGTCTTATTCTCATCACATTTAAAGTAGAAGACTTACATCTCTTTCTATAATGTGATTATAGCTCTCTTATCGTTCCCTCCAGTATAATGTCACAAGGAATTTTCTTCCGCTTCATGTACAATTTAATTTCCTTTTTAATTGGCATTGTGTTGTATGGTGTTTGTCAGGAATCTCCACATTTACATTTTTATACCTGCATGTATTTTCAGAACAAGAAAAATTAAAAGTCAGTGAAGTGATTAATGCAAATATCTGACTGGGAGATCTTTAGGTCTCAAACTCTGACTTTCCGTATGTGACTGTTGCATTTCCCTGAGCTCAAAATTCTAAAGAAAGCCATTACCTTGGCTGCTTCCTTGGTTGACACATAGTGAATTAGAATTTCCTCACTTTATTTTCTGCACTGGCTGAGTGAACCACAACCTAATACCAGACCTCAAATAGGCTTGACAAGTTGATTTTATGCTAAAATTTTTACCCAAGCTAATCTATATACAGAAAGTAAAATTCAAAACATATTTAATTAAAATCTACTAAACTCCAGGGGTTGTTCAACACAATGTTATGAATCTTGTATTATTGCAAAACTCAGACAAAACTAGGAAGCTCAGTCTGGATGGCACACTCCTCCCCCAGAAAAGACTTTTTGTTGTCTTCACTTTTCAGTGAAAACTGCAGGGCAAAAGATATTTCTTCTGAAGAGCATTAGAGATCCAAACTTTCCAGTGCAGTTCTAGGGTTTCACATGATTTTGGCTCCCATCACAACAGAGTAGAGCCTGAAGGGAGGGGTTCTCAGGGTTGGCTTTAACCCTGTCTCTCTCAGATATTCAGTGAAGGCTTGGGTTGGGCTCTGTGGACTGAACAGGTGATGGAAGGACACTTGGTGTTGTGACACAGTGTTTAAAACCCAGTTCATGAGCCACTAATTTGATACCTTTTTCCTTAACTGCTGAAGTCATTGTGTCCTATGAGGATCATCATTTGAGATGGTCAGGAAACTGTAGGGAAAACGTGGCTAATTCCCACTGTTACAAGCAACAGGGATGTGAATCAGATAAGTCAGTATTTTAAGAATCTGCTTTTTAAGTAAAGGTATTTTTTTGGCAGTGAGAAGGCTAAATATCTCACTGGGCCTCAGCACCTAAGGCAGAGGGTTTTCTTTTTGTGTCTGGTTCTGAGTGAATCACAGTCACAAGGACATCAGAGCAAAAAAAAGACACTTCTGGGATTGCTTAAGGATACTGCATCATCTCATGGTCTCATGGTTGTTATTCTTACTCATGTTTTACTTCACTGTGGTTTCAGAGTTGAGATCTTTTGCATGTTACTTCTAAAATGTAAACATAGAAGAAAAGCAGTAAAATATAAAACACATTTCTATCAAAAGGTTCTCCAACTGAAGCATGACCAGTGCCCTTTGGGTCACATTTGGGTGCTAATGTGTAATGCTACTTTTTGAGTGAGGAAAGAAATCTGTCATCTTGTTTTAACCTTGAGAAAATGGACAGCAAGAATGGCAATGTTGTTTACAGCTCCATAAAATTATGAGATAATTAAGGTAAGTTCTGTTCCATTAACATACTTACTGAGTTTTTCATTTTACTTTGTTTGCTAGTCAGCAGAGGCACTAGGTTTCAGTAGAACACCTACAGCTGGTAAGAGAGAAGAAAGTGAAAGAACCTATTTTTACTTGTGAAATGCAAATCATTGAACTAAATAATTAATGCAGTGCAGTCTAATTTCTTAGTCCAGAACATCAGCTTTTATAACTTGTGCAAAGTCTGAAACACATCCAACTTTCTTTTTGGAAATAAATACATGTGTTAATTGTAGCTTGCAGATTTTATAACTGGATGAAATTCCAGTACATTCATATGGAAAAACAAAATATTGATATTAATAATTAAAAATGTAATTAATTTCCTAGAACTTAAAGAAAAACTTACGTAAATAATGAAAAGGCTTAAGTTCCTGGGGTCAAATTTATAATGTGGTGGGTGCATGCAACTGTATTTGCATACAACTATAATTAAAAATCCGTCTTAATGAGGATAAGTTAGAGGATTTTGATTATTTAGAAATGAAAAAGCAATTAGTACAAGACAAAAATAGAAGAGACCCTATTTATTATTAAGTTTCTTCTATGGAAGACATTAATCGCAAGTTATCTTTTAAACTAATGATACTGTAAATCAACATTTAAGAAAGAGCATATCATTTTCTTATGCATTAAAGTGTAAACCAATTCAACAGCTCCTGGTCAAATATGTTGAAGTGCCAGTGTGGCAGCAGGATAATCCATGGTCCAAAAGCCATGTCCATTGCCCAGAAGAATTCATTGACTCTCAAATTTCCTGAAAGCAGAGAACTTCTTGGTGACCTAGCACTGCTGCTGTGACTCTCTCCCATATCAACACACAGAGTTCTGCATGTGTTTTGGATAAATAAGAAGGGTTTGTTATTTGAGTATGCATGTGTCTGTTGATCACCGTGTAAAAGCTCCAGGCAATGAGGGTAAATTAGCATAAGTTTTTGGCCCTTCTCTTTTTTGTGACTGAGTATACCAAAGCTGCATGTCTCAAAAAGGGGAGGATGCACAGGATATGTTGAATCTTATTCTTGCTTTGCCTTACCTGGTCTCTAGGCCAGGACCAGAGTAAAAGTGTCACTCAAAACACAAGATGTGGTGGCCCCACTGAAAGGCAGAAACAGATCACAGGCTTGACCCTGAGGGCACCTGGTGACTACTGCTCTTCAAAGGACCAAACCTTTTGCTCAGTGTTTATCTTGTAAAGAGTAGAGATAGATCAGTGGTAAATCTGGGGTTGGTTGAGAAGGTGACCCTGGAAAGTGGCCTTTCTTTGGCTTTACACTCCACTCTTTGGCTATGTGGGTTGTGTCTAACTTGTTTAAGCACACCCTGGGGACAGTGTGGTAACTGCACAATTCACTGACGCTACTGTCACAGAGCAGAGCACAGTTTCAGGGCTAGACAGGTCTTCTACTCCTTGTGATTTCTTCACATTCTCATTTCACTGCTCACTGGGTTTAGTTTGGGGAAAGTAACCAAGCATAAGAGAGCAGGGGGAAGACCCCTGAAAGTACAGCTCTTGTGCTGAGATCCACTGGGAATTCTTTTTCCTCTTCCCTTCACTTTTCCTAATGCTCGGTGTTCTTCAGACTTTAAAAGTTCCTAATCAAGGGTGCACAAATTCTTGGAGTTCTCTGGCTCTTGTCACTCTCCTCTTCGGGCTGATCTGCCTATCCAGGGCCAATTCCAACTCAGCACAGCTGCATAACCTTGGTGTGTGCTCCTGAGCAAACTGCGCGGTTGTGAGAGAGCTGAGAGAAAGCACGTAGCCTGTAGCCATGTCAGATAACAAAGGTGGAACTGCAGAGGTGAGATTGCTGAGGTGGGGATAGGCAGCAGTTCAAAGATTCAAGAAGAAAAATGTTGACCTGAAAAGGCGTTAAATCTTAGGAGAGAAAACAAAGAACAGGAAGCTGCCAACTCAGCAACATCAAGGGTCAGCCCACTCTAAGGAGCTATGGAGACCGACCCTTCCCCATCTGGCTGACAATTGCTTGTCCAGCAAGACTCACTGGGTGTGGTTAGCCTGTTAATATCTAGCCTAGTTATCCTCCTCAGCCCTAGCTATTTATTATGTCTATTGGGTAACAAATAACTGTGGGGTTCTTTACAGGTGGCAAAATTTGCCTGATCAAATGTGGGAGGGCAAAGGAGGAGGTTTACCCCAGCTTCACCTTTTTTCCCCCCGAAGGTCTCTTGTCAGAGCTACTTGTTTGTCAAAAGCCTTCCTTCCTCCTCCAAACACAGACTGCTCCTTTTGTGTCATTGAATCTTCAGTTATACTTAAGGGGATGCAAGGAATTTGCCTTCCTAGCCCGTTGACCACACCTTTTCCTTGTTTTCATGAACTTCTTGAATGATTATGACATAAATAATTATATTTGTTCTCTCAGTCAAAATGGCACTGGAAAATATTCAGGCTATAACCTGGGTAATAGTGCCAAAACTGTGATGAAATAATTTTCTCAATTTGTATCCAAAGACTTCCCAACTATGTTTTTAAATGACGCATTTGCATAGAAGTTGCAAAACCAGAGTCAGTCTATTTGCTAGATTTTCACAACAGAGGAAACTTGACACACTCAACACTTTCTACTTAATTTTTTTAACAACAAAATATCAACAAGCATATTATTAATGTGCATTTTGCAGAGAATTTCATTCAAGCTGGCATTCCAGTGATCAAGAATGGTCACAGACGTCAGGTTGTTGATGCAGATAAAGATGATTATTACGCACATTTTAGGTACCTAAAGCAATTGAACCTGATTTTAGTTAATATACCAGTCCACTCAGCTGTTATTGGTGTAGGAAAAACATGAAGGAGGGAACATGTCCGATGTCAGTTCTATTACTTGTCATTGAGTAAAATAAGTACACACTTGTCATTTCACTTGCTTGGGGAAGGCATAATCCCTGCATGTTAATGGATTACTAAAGAGTGTTCCTTCCGCTTCACAGCCTTTACACCTCATTCATCTGTCAAAACAAGAATGCCAAGAGTAGATAGGAGCACTGTCTATGGATTCACTCTCATCCATCTTACTCTTTAATGAATGAGCAACAAATACACACAAGATGTACATAGCACTGTATTCAAAATTCTGTATAATTTACAAATGGGCACCTGATAAGGCACAGAACATGTAATAAATGACTGCTGAAGGCATATGAATAGATGGGCCTTCAGGGATTTGTGATAGCTTTTTCCTCTACTTCTTTTCATGATAAGTAGTCTATATAATCTGAATCCCCAGGAATACTTTCTTTGCAGGCCATTATCAGCAATCCTGAAGAATCTGTGGGTTTGAATAGTGACCTTGAAAGATGCCTTTGGAAAACACCATTACAATCACACCATTCTCACTGGTCAAGCCAGGATTTCTTAGATGAGAAAGTATCGCCTGCTTATGTAGATATGGAATGAGGAATTTAAATGTTAATGTACACACTCAGCTGCAGGAAAGCTGCCAGTAGTATTTGAAGAAAATACACAGGATAATCAGTTGGTGCTATTTATTTTGGACACTTCATTCTAGACTGATAACTACCATTCCCATTTCTAGAAGAAGAAGTAAAGTACAGCCTAGATTCTTTTTTGTTTCTTCTTTTTGAAAACATTTGGTTTTAAAATTGCCTTCCAGTTAGGTACTAAGGAGAAGCCTCCTTTAATTAAAGAGGAACATTTCTGTTGTACTGGATGCCCAGCCAAAAACTTAGAAATCTAGGGTTTGTATCAGGTTTTCTTAGACAATGGCATCCTTCACAGAACAAAACTTGCAAACACAACAAAACAGAAAATCAAACCTTATGAAATACACAGTAAGTTATCTTATGAAAGATCTTTGATCCAAAGCCTTCACTGAAGTCAACAAAGACTTCCTGATTTATTCAATTTTTACTTGACCTTTGTGGACAGATCTGTATCCTGAGCTTCTCTTCCAAAAGCAGTTTATTTACTTGAGCTTAGAGCTACTGATAATACATTGACCTGGCTTCTGCCTTAGGTGTGGCCTACCCAAAACGCGGAGCCTGGACAGATTTGTATTCATAGATACAGATAGATATATATATATGGAGATATATCTATATCTATATAATCTATATCTATATCTAATATATCTATATATATCTCTATATATCAATATCTATATCTATCTGTATATCTATATCTGTATCTATTTATATGTATCATCTATTAAAATATATATCTGTAGCTTTATCTATAAAATATATATATATTTATATTTATACAAAAAGCACAAGTATAATTTTGCTCCTGCTTTAAGCAGGACAACAACACACCTACTTCGCATGAGGCATTGGTTAGAAACTATATAACAGAACACAGGTGTTGATGGCCTCTGATAACTTCCCACAACCCTCACCACTACTGTGTTTTGTCACTTTTGTACCTCCTTATTCTTCTTTTCCATTATTGCTTTCCAGTTTACCTTTCCCTGTGTAAATACTCAGATATTCTCAATGGCTGTATTACTACTTCCCATTTAGAGCAACAAATGCCTGGAGAGGCCACCTAGACAAGCCAACACTTCCATGTACAGCTGTTGGACACTGGAACAGGTTCTTTGGCAGATTGCTGAGATGAAGCTAGTCAGTTTTCTGGAACAGGTGTGTTTAAAGGTGGGTGGGCTACTGGGTGGAGGAAATATTTTACGTACTAATGTTGGGTAAGGATTAATCTCAGTTCTGCTAATTATGAGAAGCTAGAAATTTCTGGAACTACTTTCACTTTCTGCCCTGGCTAGGTTATCCTGTGAGCTTAGCACATGCTAGAGAAAGTGGTGTGTCCATGATCAATGTTTTTTTAGGTTACTCTAATAATGTTACTCAAGGTCTGTAGCTGCTGTGCAAGAAAATATTGAATAGCACAATCCTTCTAGGGGATTTTTCCTCTTTTTTATTGCTATTTTTCCCCTCTCAATACTGAAAAGAATTGGTCCTCACTAAAAGTTGCGAGTTTCAGCAGCACACTAGTATTAGGTTTGTGTTATGTATGGCTTCTACCAGGACAGCTGACCAGTGACATCCACAATTCATTGGTTTAGGCACTTTTTACCTTCACATCTGAAAACAATTTACTAGTATATACTTCATACTAATATAACTAACTGGTGTGAAGAACTAAGTTGTGCTTCTACAACTGTATCAGAAGAGTGAAACTACTAAAAACATCTTGTTGACTTCTAATTTAAATTTAAAATACAATTTTTACAAGTAGATCTGAATTTTTAAAAAGATTTTCCAGGCTTCATACAAATGAAGACTACCAGAAGAAAAAAACTGATGATTTAGATTCTAAACTTCTGAGTGTGAATGCTTAAAGGTGGGTGGGAAGAATGTTTTTCTTTGAAATTCTCTGTAGCCTTTTGCCACGGGGAAAAAAGGACCTCCCACAGGTGTTTTGCATCATGTGAAAATATCTAGGAAACTCCAAAACAACTACATCAATCCAGGCTGCTGAAACAAGAGCTTAGACATACTTATAGCTTTAAAAGAGACAAGGACCTCTGGGTCATGCATGCTATGCTATGCTCATCTACAGGCATTTGTAGGAATTTGTAACTCTAATCTGAGCTGTAAAGAGAAGACTTGGCCACAGTCTAAAAACCAGAATCTTCATTTAGCTTTGACATTGGGCTATTCACTCTGTTCAGAAAATAATTCAAATCCAGATTTGATCAAGACAATATTTAGAAAGTCAACAATAATTATAGAATGTACTTGCTTCTACTAAACCATCAAATGTCAGTGTGGCAGTGTCACATTGAGTGGTGATATAGACAGCTACTTAATTGCTGTCTCTAGTTAGATTTTGAGGCAACATACTGGGTTTTTAGTAGACAAATCCTTCTTTATCTATATATATATGAGAGTGTGGTTGCTGGGCTTTGGAATATATGACATGCTTTTTAAATGCTAGTAAAACCTTTTTTTTTAACTTTTACATTCTGTTTAGCACAGTGGCTGTCAATATTATATTTTTAAAAAACCTTCCCATAAAGTTTGTTCTGAAAGTCTTCTATCTGAAACTGGGAATTAACAAATAGCTCAGCTATACTGAAGTGTCCTGAGTGATTGTTTTGCTGCAAACCCCAAAATTGTTGTTTGTTGTTGTTCTGTATGTTGCAAACCTCCCAAAGTGTGAAATGCTTCCTTAGGAATAGTTGGTGGAAATTCAGAAGGGGACCCTAAGCTAGTGGAAATCAGGCGTGGCAGCAATGATGATTCTTGGTCAATTCTGTGCATGCTGAATATATAAAAATCAGATCCTCAGGAACACTGAGGCTCTGATCGGACTGCTGATCAGGTTGGCAGTAAAGTAGTTGATTTTACTAAACTTGTAATCTGTCTGTAAAAGTTGTCTGTCTACAAACCAGTACATGGCAATGACTGACGTTCCGAAGAGTGCAGGAGAAGGATCTGGTGTGGTCAAGAGGTTTTTCTTCAGGTTATATCATTTGACTGTCAAGTCTCCTACCGCAAGGGGTGCTGAAAGGACTATTGCTGTCTCTAAGCAGCTCTTCTAGCCTCTGTGTCCCTCTCTGAGCTACAAGTGCCTCTGTCTCCCTCTCTTGGCTACAAGTCACATTTATGTTAATGACACAATCTATCTGGAATCAATTCCAAGCTATTAAATCTGCTCAGCACAGGCCTGAGTGCTGTGGATCTGGCATTGCTTTCACTCCTTTTGGAAATGTCACACCTGTTGGTGGTTTGGAGGTGAAAATCTATAATTAGCTGTAGCTCAACATTGTCTCCTTTGTCTGGGACAGGAAGGTATGTATGGCCTTCACATTCAGAAGCGTAGCCTTACCCTTAAGTTAGTAGCTTTCACCCTTCAACCCATATCACCTTGGTTTTTGTCTTGGGAATTGTAAATGAAATCCCCATGCATAATCTGACTCATTATTGTTATGTTTCATTCTGAAAAATTTCCTTGTACCTATGTTACGTTCTGTGCCTGCCATTCTTTCTTGGTTAGCTCAGTTTGTGCCATTAAACTGGAAAGTTGGCGTGTGAAGTTTTTAACTTCCCTTCTAGGAGATAAATTTTGAAAAGTGCTGAGTGTCCTAAACCATATTTAGCATGGCTCTTTAAATCCTAAAAGATGGCACTTTGAAAGCAGAAGCTGTATAACAAACACAACATTTCTGTGAGTGCCTTTATGGTCATAGTGCTCAGTGTCAGGATTTCAGCTCCACAAGATCCCTGTTTCAAAAAGAGTTAAACACTTTTAGCAATGGCTTGTCAGCTCTATTTAGCCTTAAGTTTCAATTTCTCTGACTATCAATATATTGCCTCTCTGTTGATATATTATCACCTTCTGAAGGGTCTCAGTGTGATGCACTTAACACTTCAAATAATGACTGCAGACAGGGGAAGCTGGTGACAAATGACATTTTTCAGAAGCTATATTGGGGAGAAAGGAGCAAGGGAAGAAGGCTAAAACAGTTATTCTTGAGATGAGAATGTATAAACCAGGGCATGTGCAGGTATAGACAGCAGTAGTAGACTGTAGTTTTTAATATATTTGTATTGTCATGCAAAGAATTATTGGTTAAATACATGTATTCCAAAGTGTGCTAAGCACATAAAAATATAATTTAGTGTTTGGAATCAGAAATTCATGTACCTTACTTCTGTTAACTCCAAGAATTTAGTATAACATTGAAGTTTGTGATAATTTGAATATTTGATGGGTTAATGATGTAGTATGAATTTAATCAAGCAACAGCATAAGGAGGGCTGGGTAACTTGGTTCTCAATTCATGTAGGCTGTTACTAATATAATCTTCTGATTCCTTTCCTCTCTTTGCCAATTGCACCAACAATTTGGCATGCATAGTAAGAAGTCATTATGGATTCTGCAGCAGCCTTCCTGTTGCATGGTACAGATAACACAAATCTTGTTAACAGTCTGACAAAATATAAATGGCTTCATAATGAACTGCCACCCTTTTAATATCTCAACAACTTCAGAAATGTTATCTGGCAACTGCAGAGGGCTAAAGTTATGCTTTTAGAAGGCTGAAATTTAGTACCATACTTGCACATATCATGTACCCCCACCCCCAAATGTTTTTCGCAGCACAAAACAATAATTAAACCTAATCTTCTGTATCAAAACACAGGCATGTCCATCCATTTAATTATGGTCATGTGGAGAATGTGGTAAAGCACAGCTTTTAAAACTGATGATATTTTACAATTTTTAGACCAATCAGTAAACCTCAAACTGTTCCTAATTTTCCATGCTTTTGTGACTGTGTTGAAATTATCTCATAATCTTATGTACATCTCGACAGGATATAGCCTGTTTTAAGGTACTCTCATCAGACAGGCCTGGGTACCCCCAAGGCACAGGCAGGGTGCACAAGAGCTGCAGGGTGGGGAGCACAGCAATGCTCAGCTGGGAGGAAGGGCAGAAAGTGTTCTGTGAAGTGACTCACTCCATTGAGTATTGAGAAGGGCTCTAGAAAGGAAAGACAGAAAATCTGTATGGGAAGAAAAGACTGAACACATTCTTGAACTGTAGGAATGTATAGAAGAAGTTCTTCATGTGCAGTCACTGCTCACTGGGTGTGAGCAGGACCAGCTGAAGTGAATAGGACAGGAAAGTGAGGCTGCAGGAGGACCAGAAGGCTATGGGAGAGGAAGACAGGCACTGAGAAAAGGAGCTTATAATCTGCTTCTCCAGTACCGGAAAAACAAGACTGGAAATAAAATTTTATTTACTTGGCTCCAAGTTATAAAGCGAAAAATATTCCCAAAGTGCAAAACTGATTTTTTCTTAATCGTATCTTTTTAATATGCAAACTATTTGGTCTGTAAGAAAAAGCAGCCTGGAGCCTTTGCAGTGGGGATACTGTATAGGGAACAAATGCTGAAGTAAGAGGTTGCAGACGCCCTACTCCTTTGCAGTATCAGACCCTGGATTTCTTTCACCATAAAATGAGACTTTTCAACAGGTTGCATCTCAATTCCTGTCATTTACTCACTTGCATATTTTGTTTAATGTTTTTAGATTCGTATAAACTTTAAGTATGGCAGAAGGTGACATTGGTGTTTTAAAGATTGTTGTCTCTTGGGGATGAAAAAAGGAAGGATAACAGAGCTTGTGATGTTATTTACAGCAGACAAATTTTCTGTGAATGTACAAAGCTTTGCTGCTGGATAGCTTTGCTTCCAGGATAGAAAATGCCTGGAAAATGAGACAAACATTCTGGGAAAAAACTCCCCAAAACAACAAACCTCAAAATCCCCAAACCTCCCTGCTCATAGGTATTTTCTACAGAGCATGAGTTGCTGCTTTTTGCATGCAGTCTAGTTATTTTGTTGTTTGGACTAGATTCTGTGGCTTTACCTAGTGGAGTAATTCTTTATTTTGAATTGTCCCACTGAAGTCAATAGAGCTGTTCATGAGATATTACTCAGTCCAAGGAGAAGTGCCAGAATCCACTGACATTTTGGTTTTGCGTGTGACTGGCCGTCTAATTTCCAGGTATTGTTTCCTAAAATGCGTGATGGCAGCTTTTAGAGTATGTGAGTAAGAATCAACAAATAGCCGCAGGTAGCAATTATTTTTGCTCTGAGTGAATATCCTTGTTTTTTTTCTGAGTGCAGGTATTCATATGAAAAATAGCCCTTCAGCAAGCATTTGTGTGAACAAAAAGCCTGTTTGTGTGAATGCTCATAAATAAAAAATCATAAGAGTTGCAAACATGGTTGAACTGAATAGTCACTTTGCATTCAAATGAGTGTTAGCAAACACTGAGCAAAGGGGAAGCTGCTGTAAGAGGTTTTTTTGACTCAGGGAATTTCTCAGCAGTCATAGAATGTGTTTCCGGCTAAGCAAAGAGGACAGAGCAGTCTGTCTTTGTGAAGTGTATAAAACACTGTGGGCTTCTGACCTTGAACAGCTTGGACATTCCTATTTTCTTCTTCTACTAAACACTGGTAGGAAACTCACAGTCCTGTCTGAAGTCATCAGCAATGGATAACCAGCTCCAGGAAACTGGACAATAGTGAAAGAGGGTTCTGACTGTGTGAAATAGGTGGGGGTTTTACCTAGTACAAGGCTGACTTGTGCCCACTTCTGTGCACCTGCGCTGTGGCTTTAGAGTTGGCGCTGAAGAAATGGGATGATAGTTGTGCCACTTTAGGAGATGACTTGATCAAATGTGTGTTTCAATTCTCCTCTAAATAAGTGACATCTCTGGTAACTGTGTTGCCTTTAGATCAAAAGCAGGTGGCATATCTGTTTCCAAGGAGACTGAGGAAGCTCAGATGGGGAGAATGACAATTACTATGCTGGGACTAAATGATGGCTTTGGCTCTTCACAAAGAACGCTAATTTACTTCGTATGTCCTACCAGATGTGAAACTCCATGTGTTGCACGTGTAACACAAGCCTGCCAGCCTTCTCAAGCTTTGTTTTCAAAAGGCCATGGTTCTGCCTAGTTTCCCTGGGTTAAACTGGTACTGGTGAGCCAGCAAGCCAAAGGACAAACCAGTGACTCAATCGGTTACACAGTTAATTATTGGCAGATTCCTCACCCCAGTATTGATCCAAGCTGATCAGCAACTATCCAGCCATTGAACCCCAAACCTCAGTTCGAGTGCATTAATGCAGTCTGGAGATCATTTCCCATACAAAAATGGATGCATTGGACTTAGAGAAACACATCAGCAAAGGCGAATTTCCATGCCGTTTATTTTAAAGGCCAGAGGATGGATAGGCTTTACTGCATGATCCTTATAAGTATAAAATAGCCTTTAGCAATAGTCTCTAAACATCTTTTTTACTGATAGTTCGACTTCCAAATTACTCCTGCCTGAGAAATCAGTATCAGGCCAACAGAAATCCCAAAAGACAACAGGTGACTTCAAGATAAGCATGAAGCAATGGCCTTGGTCCCCAGCAATGTCCCCTGAGAAAATCTCCAACACATAACAATTGACCTAACCATAGTGAAGACCATGCAATTCTGTGTTTTTGCCATGCCAAATTCTAGGCATAATTTCTGTGTAGAAACAGAATCAGTATAAAACAGAAATAAATTTGCAATCTTTAAGGCTTTGGATGGGGTTTCTCTATCTTTAGGTTAACTGCTGCATGCACAGAAGCACCCCAGGCAGAAGGAGCAAATATCTGTAGAGATTTTTATACTGGAATTTATAGTAGAAGAAGAAGCTGGGTAAGTTTTATTAGCTGGGAAAAACTTCTGATTTAAAATATTTGTCAATATTTTGCAAAAGGAAATGACCCTCTGTTATTTTTCTTCATCCATTTGCAGGTGAGTAAATAGTTTCCATTTCCAGCAAAAACCCCCTGTGTATATGCAAAACAACTGTCTGGTGATTTGAACCAGCAGACAGACTAAGTGGATCCTGCAAGGATTGCAGAATGCTAGATTAAAATGTCCATCTTGGTGTGAGTAAGCAAGCAATGATGCTGCTTTGCTTTACCAATAAATTCAGACTGTCTTGGAGATTGACCTGTTTATGCAAGGTGTTGAGAGAAAATATTGCCTGAGTTTTCTTCCATCTCTTCCAGCAATGGTTGTTACTCGTCAGTCAGCAATGAGAAATGAAAGAATGCTGCCTGTTAATTTAACCTCTTCATGTGGGTTTTTTCTGTGCTGGCTGATCTTGGGAGCTGTTTAAGAAGTATCAGGAACACTCGGTAAATGCATCAGCCTTGGTAATGCCATTGCATTTACAGCATTGGAAGGGTCTTCCTTGGAAAGCTGCTGGGATCATCTTCATCTGCAGAAGTTGTCCACAAAAGCAGAAACATGTGGAGGTAGGTGGGCAGGCAGCAGCTTGGTCCATGGGAGAGGAAGATTTTGGGCTCCTTTTGGTAAGCATGTTGCACTTGGTGTCTCTAGAAAAACCTGCCTCACCACTGGCAGCTTCCAGTGTCTTCTACTGTCTGAAATATGGACTATCAGAAAATTTGTTCTCCTGGTCATGTCCTCATCTCTGTGTGAGTGTAGTGAATGTCAGGTTTTTTCTGTAATTTCAAAAAAGACTTCTGCACAACAAAGTTACTTCAAGCAAAAATGGTTCTGCCTCACACTTCACATGATCCAGAATACAAACCTGTCTGCAGGTAATAAAATGTTGTAGATTTACTTGTCCTGTTTAGGGAAGGAAAGAAGTGCCTGTAATGATCTAGATGCTAATGAGAAAAGAATATAATCAATTTTCCAGAGATATTCCATTACAAACAGGTATTTTTATAGACAGAGAGTGGGAGAGAGCGAATTTTTAGGTAAATTGAAATTTTGACTGAATAATTCCAGTTCTGTCATCTGCTTGTTAATGAGATGACTCTGGTCCAGGTTTAGCTCCCTAAAGTCTAGGTTTCTGCTAAAAATGCAAATAGAAGGAATCACCTTCTGAGGGTACTTATCCCTCCCCATGTTATGAAGTCTGTGTGGCTTGTTCAGACAGCTGATACACACAAGATGAATCTCACCCTGCCATATCTAACCCCTTGGACTGGAAAGATTGCCAAGCTTAGCTGTTTTTTCCAGCCATTGAGTAGCATTACACTCCAATATTTTTACAAATTCCTGTCTTGCATAACTAACCTCTTGACCTAGAAGTTTTCAAAACAGATATTTGTGCATGTGCAGCAAGATGAGAACCTTGAAATAATGAAGTCAACTTAAAACTACTTGCTACAATTTATCCTGAGAAATATGAATTCTGCAACTGGAAAGCAATTGTCTGATGCCTGTAGAGCTAAGTCACTTTTGCTATTTAAGGAAGTACTGCAATAAAAAAACCCTTATGGAAAGTATTTTATTCCAAACCACTATACAGAATCTGGTTGACATCCCTCTAAAGCCAAGGATCTAGGATACGACAGCTACCAATTGAGAAAACCTCTTGTATTCCCATAAAGATTGTTCTTGCTCTGCATTACCAAATTCTGTGCAACTCTGTGAAACTGGCATAATATACAGATTTTTTTAAAAAATATGCAAACATACAGAAAGCAGTCTGTTTTCTGATCCAGCTTGCAAAGATAGCTTTAAATATCAATGATCCCAAAGAAAGACAACACTGAGTGGGCACCTTGTAGTGCACAGAGACAACTAATTTAAAAATTGTGCGTTAATGCTCAGTATTTAAAATTAAATACTTCCTAGATTCAAATTATTGATATCATTTAGAACACCAGGGGAAAAAACCAAAATGACAAACCACAAACCCACTAAAATTATCCTTTAGCTAAGTTATCAAGTCACAGCAATAAAAAAGGGTCGTGCTTTCCTGACACAAAATTATACTGCATCATGAATCATTCAGCATTAAAACAAATCAGGCATTGGATAAAAGTTAAACTTCATGCTGGGCTCTAATGGAGGAGGAGTACTCAAACCCAATTCCCTTTAAATTGCCCTTCTGTTAGACACATTAAAGTAATTTCTGCATTTGTGCAGACATGATGGATCATGTTGCCTGCAAATGTTTGGGTTGTTTTTTTTTTTTTAGTAGGAAGCCCAAGGTTTAAAGCTTTTCATCCTTAGCTCTCTACATGATACAACCTTGTTTTAGATTTTTTTTTTTTAAATTCAATCAGATGCAGGACTCTTTAGAAAATTGTCAGTATTATTCCAATATTTTTGTGTTCTTTAGACATCAAACTAAAGTGTAATTTAAGCAAATATCATATTGGTAGTGATTTGTCCTTGTGATAACACACTTTGGAGGTCTGTCTGAAGGCACTTCAAAACGTCTCTGCCCAGTGAGATCACAACCTCAAAATGATATTGTGGGACTGGGGAAAGGTTAGAGTACATTAAACATACTGTGGTAGGTAAATCCACCAAACTACTGCTCTCAGTGTTCACAAGTTTATTCTATAATGGATATAATGGAAATCAAATAGGACTTTTTTAGGAAAAATATACTATCAGTGCCTATAATAACTTACTGATAATCTGCACGGAAAAATTAAAATCCAAGGCAGGATAATATATTTTTAAGCCACTTTTGATTACATAGAAACAAAAGGCAAATAATCTAACTGTGGCACCTGGCAAGTTGCTTTCTGCTTCCACTGAATTTGGTAGCAAGCTCCACTAGGGTAGTATGAGAAGGGTCTATTCCCTGTATATTGGATGTTCGTGCCTGAATTTGGTTTGCTTCACAAACATTGCTGGTGAGATAAGTACCAAGGTTGTCTATTGATCTAAATCCGAATAATTGCTAGTGGTCACACTGAAAACTTGATTTTCTTCAGCAGAGTTTAAGGACTAAGCCTTCTGATCACATACTTCCTTTTTGTGATGATTGAAGTGTGATTGTAGCCAAGTGAGGTCTTTATATATAGTGATCTTCTGTGTGCAGCACTTCTAGGGAATTGACAGCAACTCGTACTCCTTCCTCATGAGCTGTATCATTGGCACATCCTTCTGGGTAACAGTTATAAAAAAAGAACAAAGGTTCATTAGCTAAACATAACTGCAGTTTGCTGTATCTTAAACTCTGGCTCAGATTCTTGGCTGTGTCTCAGAAATAGAGAAGGAGCACAAGAAGAGGCTCTGGATCACTGTTATTTGTTTCTATGAAGGCGAGAAATGGCTTTGCCCATTTTTCCTGGCCATGACAGTATTATCCTTCCCATATGCAACTTCTGGGTTATGTTCTCTTCTTGGCTACACGTGTACAGAAGAGCAAATTTGAATCCAGGCTTCCAAGTCATATTTGTGGACAAATGTAACAGAAGGGACAATATTCACCAGTGTGTACACATCCAGGGCCAGGGTAAAGAAGGAATGCTCTAGCCAGACCAAAGCAAGCCAAAGGAATATGCACAGAAGTAGAGCGAGGTTGGAGTTTCTCTCCTTTGCACTAGTCCGTGTCAGCTGCTGAGGGCAATTAGGGTTTATAGCCTCTAATCTGGGCTGCAGTCACTCACTTGGCCTCCTGGAGGGCTCAGGGTGAGATAAACCTCCCTGCTGGCCAGGGACACTGCTGGGGGATTTCTCCCTCGTCCTGACTGCCAGCTGCATGTTTACCTGTGATGCTCTGAGACTTGCCCTGTCCCAGACCTGACTTCTTCCTTCTGGAAATTCTGCTTGACATCATTCCCAATGCCATGACAGCATCAGGGATGAGCATGAGGTACCAGAAATGATTCGGTAGCTGTGGCTGGGCTCATCTGCAACTTGATGAGCATTGAAATAGCATTAGTGACTTGATAACTGAAAGGAATGCAGAAAAGTACCTTCTGCAGAAACTCAAAAGGATTACTCCTTTAGAAAGAGATACTCTTTCCATGAATGCACCAGAGGGAAATTTTAGCTTTTCACAAGCCAGATAAATTCCCAAATCTCCAAGTGATTTTGTCAATGGTACTGAGGGTAAAAGAGAAAAATATGCACTTTTATTTGTGATGTCTCCTATGTTCATGCATTACTGCACTGAAATATTATATCTTTCCAGTTAAACTTTATCAGTAAATTTCTTCTGTTGTGATAAACACTAATATTCACTCAATTGAGAATTAGAAACGTTAAAAAGAGTGTTTTCATTAGATTTTCAATCTGCAGAACTGACTCTACTATAAAGAGTCTCTTTAGAATGGGAAAGTGACTGCTTATAGAAATATGTCATTTTTCTGCACTTGTTTATTTGATTACCAGCCTACATCATTGAAATTCTCACAGAGTCCCATACCAAAGGAATTGAATAAATGCAGAGTTATTAGCATGGTTATATTAAATTGCAGCCATTTTGCATTTTGATTTTAGTGAATGTTTTATTAATTACAATGATATAATTAATTTTTTGTGTTGAGGCCAATCTACAGAGCATGCTTTCCTCCATCAAACAGATCTTGGGAATGCTGTTCTGTATTGTTTGACAAGAGCAAAGCTGTAAAAGCATAAATGTTTGATACAGCTCTGCTGGGAAATATATTTCTACTTAGCTATTTTTTCAAAGTTATAATGGAAGAGCAATTCTCTGTTAAGTTATTCTTTTTTGTCACAAACAGCAAACATAAGCCTGCATTGCCATTCCATTAACAGCATTGTTAAAATGACTAACCAGGGTGTTCTGGCTTTTTTCTACTCTAACATGTTTTTTCCCTTCTTAGACTTGGTTGGTAGAACTTGTATTTTTTTTCATTGTTTTGCAAATAGAACACTTCTTTGCCTGCCTGCAGCCGTTGGTTAGAAGTGGTGGAGAGGGTGGTTTTGAAGTGACTTGAAATGGGGCATTAATCTGAGTTCAGGGTACTGGACTTCAGAAACAACTCTTCTGGGGTTTCCAGAGCAAACCTTGTTTTTCTGCACAGAGTTGCGTGAAATCAAGGCCCTCAGCCCAGCTTGGGGTGAAAGCACAATGGACATGTTTGCTGTGAGCAGGATAATTGTTAGGAACGGGAGCAGGTGGCAGCACAGGCTGAAGATTCATCATGGCAGGGAAGGAAACGAGTTGATCACACCGCCCTGTTGAGAGGAGCAGCGAAGGAAAACAAAGCTCTCTCCTTCTGCATGAGCAATTGGACAGCCAAGAGCCAGCAGCTTGTGTGACAGCTGGTGCTGCTGGTTGTCCTGGAGGGCAGTGCTGGTCTCCTCTCCTTTCCCCGGCTCTGGACTAAGCTCTAATTAACCAGGCAAAAGAGAGCTTTGAGCAACAGCCTGGAAAACATCCCAAGACCCAAATGCTGAGATAATTTTATTATAAGTGACTAAATTAAAACTAAAGCAGAGGGACAATATTGTTACAGTTTGGGGTCTCTCATACCATGTGGTCTTTGAGGGAAGCAATGATGATCAGTTTTCTGCGAGCAGTTAAAATAAGGAACTAAAATGTTCTTGTCAGTGTCCAGGATTACTTACTTGCTTTCCCTTTTTACTCAGTTGTGTCTTCAGCTGGCTTTTGAGTTAGTTTGAATATTTAACTTATCTGCCTATATTAAAATTAGAATGACAAGTGAAAATAAGGAAATTATATATGTTCTTCAAGAAAGGAGAAAGAAAAAACCTCCAATACTGTTTGGTACTCACATTTGTAACTGCATGTACTATTTTCTCAAAAAGCAAATATTTGAGCAAAGAACTTTCCATTTATAACCTTCTCTTTTGCTTTCTAAGAGGTTTAGGATATTCCTAAAAGTAATCCTTGCAAAATTTAAAGTGTCTGGTTTGAGGCATGTCCTCCATATGATTGGATATGTGTTCATAGCACAAATACGGAACAAATGAAGGGGTAAAAAAGAAGTAGGGAGAATGCATCATTCTACATTATTAAGAAAGAAAGTATTCTGTTGTTAAAATGCGAAGCCAAAAATCTCTTGTACTGAGGTATAAGTTCAAAATTGATTTGCTTTAGAATGGCTAAATATTTCCAATGTAGTATTGATTATGTCAATGTTCAAATTAGCAGAAGACCCTTGATTTTATTAAATTCACATCATCTAGGTTTTATGACTCTTACCACATATACAAAGCAGCATGCCTGCTACTAAAAATGTTTGTTGTGGCCCATAGTAATAATTCTTTCTATGCTGGCTTTTAAAGCTAGGATTGGGATCTTGCTCTGAAAACCACCCACCACCTCACCAAGAAAAAGAGGCTTAATTAGTTATACAAGTCTTTATATGAAGCCAGGCCCTTAGTTTCATAAGATCTTCAAGGTAGCATTGCATACCTTCCATGAACACTAACAAAGCAAGTTGCAAACTGATTTCTTCCTTGTTTAGAAATCCTAGTTAGGTGAGAGTTTCATACCTTTTGCTATATGACTGCAGATACAGTTAACATTTCACCTGAGAGAAAAATGTCTGCAGATCACTCAGGGTTTAGTGAAGGCTTTCTCATAGCTAAAAGAATCTTCTTGCTAGGACAGGAGGGCAAACCTTAGGGCCTTACTGACTATCCTGGAAGGGGGATTGAAGAAATCCTGCTGGTAGTTATATAATCCTCACTAGAAAACAGATCTTGCTAGAAAATTCTGTGGCAGAGGATTTTTGCTCTGTCAGCCTTTTCTGTCTTTTTCCTTACTGTATCCTCCATTTCTTCCATTTGGGTTTGAGCTCAGACATGAGTTTCCAGCTGAGGCAACCTCATTTCCTACCTCATCTGCTTGGCTTCCTGAATATTGGGAAGGATTTTTCTTTTTATTTATGCTTTGAGGAAATAGATTGTCCTTGAGCATCAATCAGCTCTCCTGAAGACTTCCTGCCTCTGTGTTCCCCGAACAAACAAAATTCTGCTCCGAACTCTGAACCAGTACTTATTCTGATAGCTGTCTTCCTTACTACCCTCAGGATCTTCCAGTTGGGACTACTCCACCATCTCATGCATAATCATTGCAGCCAAAATTGCCAGATTGTTACATCCTTTACTTATCATGTGTTTGCAAACATCCTGCTTTTATTAGCCTAGTCTGCACTAGAAGTATCTAGTGTTACTTGTAACCAAAACCAATATCCGTTTTGGGGCCAGAGGCTCCCATGAGCACTAAAACACTTAAAAAAAAAAAAAAAAAAAAAAAAAAAATCCAATTCCTGTTCTTGATATGGTGATCTGCAGCAGAAACCCATTGAAATGTTCTGTTTGTTGATCTCCTGGATCAGATGATTTTGATTCATTGACTATGGACATTCATGCCACCAATGCCAGAGAATTCAGCATCTGAGCCCTTCTTTTGCACAGAATGTACTTATCCTACTCATCCTCCCTGACTGATCTTCCTGAAGAGTCCTTATCCATCCAGCACTCCAGTTTGATGCTGACTCACAGTGTTTCTCTGAGTTCCCAATTATGTCATTGCCCTGCATCTGCATAGAAGTGTTTGGGTTTTTTCTGCACTGTTTGGATTTCAGGCTCCTGAGCATCCTTGTGATTGTGGCCCTCACTATCTCACCCTCTGTGCTCTTCCACTCATCACTTCTTGCTCTGTTGTCTGTAGCCTTTAATCTCTATCCCCCAATGAACACAGAAGCAGCTGTTGATTAGGGCAGAATTGGTCCAATTGATGATTTTTTTTTTCTTTCTTTTTTTGTTGTTGTATTCGAACTAATTTTACATGGGCAAATAAGATATTATTTTGAAGTATCAAACTGAAACCTGGGGGGAGAAAAAGCTACACTATAATCTGAAGAATATTAAGAAATTGTGAAGACCTGATCAAAAGATGGCAAAATAATTGTATTGCACAGCAAATTTTTTTTCTGCAGAGCCCATAATGGAAGCAGCAATTTAACTTCAGTAAAAAATACGTTGCAGTCTTGGCTATTAATATAATATTTGTCATCCTCTGCAATTGTGGCTCATATACAAACTGCAATACTGCATTTCAGTGAATTACTGTGTTTTTCTTCGCTCGGATGAGGGAGGTTTGTGCAGTGGTTGTGTTTAATTTGCTGGCGGTCCGTCTGTGCCAGTGTGAGGCCACATGGTGGAGGCAGAGTTGTGTTGTGCCTGTTCTGGTCCGTGCAGCAGCCACGAGAAGCCTCCGCTGTCTCTGCAGAGCTGTCCTTGCAGCCTGGGGACTTTCTGCTGTAGATGGTCGCTACAGAGACAGGATGTGTTAATGGTTATGATTTATTAAAGTAAAACTCAAAAGCACTTCCTTCTCACTGTTGGCTGGCTTGGCTGGATCTGTGTTAAAAGTGAGAAGATCCTATGAAAAGACCTACGAAAAGATCAAATTTAACCGTTCTTTGTCCCAAACAAATGTAAAGTCAGAACTGTTTTAGTTTGAATCAAATTCCAAATTAACTTAAGAAATAATTTTTCTCTAAAAAACCAAAGTCGTGGAAGTAAAGATCTAATCAACAAAAGGTTGTGATTCAACTCTCTGGCACGGTTGATAGTTCCTCCTGTGGGATTGCCCTGAGCGCTTTTGGGGATGGGATCCCCAAATAGTTCTGTCCTCTCTACCTGAGGGGTTCTAAACTATTCCTTTCTATAATGTAGTTTAGTGCTTTAAGCACTAGCCTCTATTCTCAGGATGAATGAATGGTTAAATGTTTCTTAAATGAAATATAAATAATTGATTCTTGCTGCCATGCGTGTCTATCTCCAACTTTGTGATTTAAGCCTGCTCTGTTGTTCATTGCAGGAATACTAGAATGAAAAAAATCTGCTTGTATCATCAATGAATAATTAATTGTAAATAAAGCCAGTGTGGCTAAATTTTGCATTCAAATATAAATTTAACTCATCAAGACTCTTATCAGGCCTCAGAATCACAGCTTTGATCTGAGGGGGGAAAACCCCTTCATTCATTAAAAGTGCTGGAAGAGAATAGATAGGCATTTGAAGAAGTATGGGGGGAAAAAAGGAATAAAGAAGATTAAAAAGGAGTTCTGAACACATGTACTTGGGAGACATTTCTTGCATGCAGTTATGTGAAGTTCAGGCTTAAATCTTTGCTCCATGAGCTTTCACAACTGCTTATATTGTTTGAAGTGTGTTTTCAGAAGTGAGGCTTTGTTCATCATCAGAAAATTCCCATAAAGTCGCATAAAATAACAGAAAGCAACAAAATCTCTA
Organism: Acanthiza pusilla; assembly: GCA_036630365.1. NCBI lineage: Eukaryota > Metazoa > Chordata > Aves > Passeriformes > Acanthizidae > Acanthiza > Acanthiza pusilla. The sequence goes on along the minus strand of JAXCHO010000073.1, from coordinate 32,309,469 downwards.
TAAATCTGCAGTGCCAGATAATCATCCCTATTATTAATTCCAAGATGATCAATGATTTTGATTGTATCCTTGGAACTATTCTTCTAGCATTGAACACTTTCCTCTGCATGATTGTAAGAAGATGGAGTGTGCCCTTGAAAGATATTTTTATCTGTCTTAGATAAAAATGTCAGTAATATACATCCAGCAATCCTATTATTTTTCCAAAAGAAAACATGAAGTCCCAACTCTTCAGAAGACATTTTGAAAGAAACTTTCACATCCAAAAATTATGTTACATTTTCATCTACTGTCATTTGTAATAAAGATTATTGTAGTTCTTGATGGATTTTTCCATCTTTAATACAATACTAGGGCTTTGACAAAGAAGCAGTGATTTGTTTCAAAACCATTCAGTGTAAAAAGAGTTGGGTTTTTTTCTATTGTGAATTATTTCATTCTGAACCAAAGCTATCTACCAGTAATGTCTCCTGGTCTCTGGATCAGTCTGGAACTGAGGTACCTGGTGTCTTATTTCTTTGTGAAACTACAAATTCAGCGAATTTCTGCAAATTTTATTTGACTCTGGATCCAGATTCTAACATTAGTGTGTGAGGCATTTTTAACAGTGAAGGATTCCAAGTTGGAGCACTTCTGAGTGTCCCTCAAAGGTCACCTTCATCGAACATTTTCAGAATACCTCCCTCCCTTCTGTAGTGTCCTAAAAGTTGCCAACTAAGCTATTGGAGCAGAAGTTGTTAGGTTCTTGGAACTGTTTTGATTCTCTACCCTATTCATCCCCCCCCCCCTTCTTTTTATCATACCCAGAAATATTGTAAGGAATTTGAAAGAGATTCCATGGCGTAATTACTTTTTGGAAGTTCTGGAATGAGCAAGTAAACAGGTTTCTTTCATTTCAAACTCTGCAGTTCTCTCCATATATTTACATATATGTGTGTTTGTATTTAACTATACATATATAATATACACAACGACAGATAGTAAAATTTTCTCAAGCTTAGGATACTTAAAATAGATTTTATAATATTTTATAATATCTTATAAATTAAATATTAAGTATTTTATTTGCATTATTAGGATCAGTTATTCCTTTCTTTATTGTCAATAATAGCTATTTGACAAATAGCTATTTGTCTTTGCAAAAATCTTATGATGAAAGTAACAATTTGTAGCTTGTTGTGCGTAATAAGCTATAAGTAGTTACTGTGGCACTGATTTTTTCCCCTTTGATCCCTTAAAAAAATTAAATGTAATTTCTTCCTTTAACTGACTTCCCCCAAAGAGATGGAAGTATGATTAAAGCAAACATGCTCAGTACAAAGTTGGGTTTTTTTTAAAATTAAGCTGATAAATTTCTTATTGGAACTCGGTGAACTTACGTCTATTGCTATATGCAAAACACACGAAAGATTAAATGTTTAAGCAGTCTACTTTCTTAAAGGTTTTAGCTGTAATATCTGCTTTCAGAAGGAAGTATACTGAATAGGCTTAATCTTAGACGTGACAAAGTATAATCCTGCTGGTTGCCTTTATCTGATAGTGTATTCAGTTGGCTGAGGGATGGTCCACCAAAATCATTGCCTTTCACAGCCTTGGCTCTGGCTTCTGCTCTTTGACTTTCTTCAGTGACACGTTCCCCAAGTCAGCAAAACACTCTCATCAGATTTCCAAGTTGTCAATTTGTATTTCTTTATATTTATATGCTCATATGTTTGTTTCTTTATATGTTCATAAAAGGAAAAAAACACTCATCTTGTAACAGTACTGTTGATTTAATGATTGTGCAGCTGAAGTGTGATACTCTGGTGCTGTGAATTGATAACTGAAGTGTAGGTACAAGCAGGACATCACTTTAATACCATTTTGTCTCAATCCTATTTTAATCTCTCTGCTGCTGGACTCAGAATCCAGAGTATTACTGCAAATAGCTCAGTCTTTAAAAATAGACTGATGTGAATTAAAAAGGAAAATGAGGCAATAATATGATAATGTTAATATCATATTATTATAATATTATTATCATATTTTGAGGGACTGTTTTTGGGGAAAGAGTAGGAGTACATGATATTGTTCAAGACGTCCTTGCAGTTGGCCTTGTATTTTGTGGACTATATTCTGTTAAACAGCAAATCCAATGCAGGAAAGCATTTTAGAGGGCATGCATATTTTTGTCATGACAGATGAGAGATGTTGATCATACACCTGCTGATGCTTCATCATGTTGAAAATCTGCAGAAGGATAGCAAATAATTTTGGATCAAGAACCAATTGATCAGAAGAAGTTCTTTTTAGTGGAACTATTCTTGTAATTTAAAATCTTCATTTATGTAAGATGATTATCATGTTGGCAAAGATATCTATCTACCACAGAACCACAAAAGCCACCTGAGAAGTGTGAGAAGTGTATGGGAGCTTGAGGACCACCTCTATGGATTCTGTTGGATTGCTGTTAGAATCTTAGCTACCCAGTGTGTCCAAATATTTCCCTTCTCCTTTGTACTCTTTGTAGTGGATGTATCTGAACTCTTTTGTTTGGCAAATAGAGGCACATTCCCAGGGATTTCCAGCAAAATAGAATTTAAAACGAGTTTGGAAGTCCTCCTTGCAAATTCCAAATATAGTTATGCCAAAAGCTGGAAGAAGAAAGCATCAAGCTCCATAAGGAATAGAAAACCCTCCAGCATAGAAATTAGTCCCTGCTGACAATGAAGATAGGAAAAGACAAATTATAGCTTGACAGGGAATGGCACAAATGAGATCAGGGTATGCTGATGTCTGTTTTTTGCTTGAGTAATGAGTTTCCTTCCCAGCTGACTCTTCTCTCCATCAATCTGAGAAACAAAAGGAAGGTTTTGATGTATGTTCTGATTTCTTCACAGTTTTAAAGACTCTGGAAAACTAAAACGCAAAGCAGCAAAACAGAAGGGAACTAGAAACAATTAATGATGCTACCAGTGCACTTTTAAGATAATGGTTTGGGGTTTCTGCATATTGGGTATATTCTTTTTGAGACAGTTGTTGATCAGCATTTGCCTAACATGTAACATGTTCCTTAAGAATAATAATTCATTCTGCTGCATATGATAAATGGCTCATCTGATCACTCACGTTGTTTCTTACCGAAGTACAGAAGTAGGATGCTGCCCTGGGTTAATGGACAGCAACCCATCCCATTGATTTAGTCAGTGAGTTCTGCTTAACAAATGCCTTAAGTTGGACGTGTTGGCATGCAGTCTGTTTTTCTCTCTGTGTTCACGTATGTAATTAAAATTCATTATAATAATTATTCTTCTTTTGTTTTCATAATGGTTGCATTTTCGTAATGGCTTGACCTTAGCTGGCTACCAGTTGCCCACCGAATTATTCTCTCACTCCCCCCTCCACCAACAGGATGGGGGAGAAAACACAAAAAAATGGAGAGAGAAAGACAGTGAGATCACTTAGGAAGTACCGTCATGGGCAAAACAGACTCAACTTGAGGAAGATTAATTTCATTTCTTGCCAATTAAACAGAATAAGGTAATGAGAAATAAGAATAAATCTGTAATCACTCCCTTCTTTCCAGGCTCACTTTCACTCCCAACTCTCCTACCTCCTACTTCCAAGCAATGCAGGGGAATGTGAAAAGGAAGCCTGAGTCTCTGCCACTCCTTTCTCACTCTTCCCCTGTTCCGGTTGCACACAAACTTCTCCAAAACAGGTCCTTTCCAAGGGCTGCATTTCTTCATGAGCTGCTCCAGCCTGGGTCCTTTCCCTGGAATGCTGTCCTTCAGGAGCAGAGTGCTGCAGTGCAGGTGCCCCACAGGGCCACAGGTCCTGTAAGCAGCCGTGCTCCAGCCTGGTGTCCCCATGGGCTCACATCTCCTTTGGGGCTCACCCACCCAAGGGTGGGTGACCAGCACAGGGTCCTGCATGAGCTGCAGGTGCATCTCGGCTCCCTGGGGACCTTCAGGGGCTGCAGGGGCACAGCCTTGGCTCACCACAGTCTGCTCCAGAGGCTGCGAAGGAATCTCTGCTCCAAGGTCTGGAGCACATCCTGCCCCTCCTTCCGCACTGACCTTGGTGCCTACACAATGTTTTCTCTGACATATTCTCACTCCTCTCTCCTTGTTGCTGTTGTGTAGCATTTTTTACCCTTTCATCAACATGTAATCACAGAGACACTACCAACATTGCTGATGGACTCAGATTTGGCCAGCAGTGGGTCCAACTTAGAGCCAGCTGGAACAGGCTCTGTCTGACATAGGGGCAGATGCTATTGTTCTCTCGCAGAGGCCACCTCTGCAGCCTCCCTGCTGCCAAAACCTTACAAGGTAAACCCAAGACAATGGTATATGTAAGATGTTAGACAAAAAAACCAAACCCTGCAAAAGCAAACGAACAAACCAACCTAAAAAAGAAAAATGAAAAGAACCCCACCAAACACGAGAGGATACAGAGAAGAACTGATTAAAAGGCTTCACTGTCCTGGAAATAACCAGCTTTTTTTGTCTCCTGAACTCCAGCATTTGTAGACATAGCTTTGTTGATGGCTAAAATAATATTTGGTTTGATACTTGGCTAGCTCAATTTGTACCAGGTAGCTGCAGCAATCCCCTGCAAATCCTTCACATGGGTCATGGGCACTGCAGGAACACAAGCTTTGTAGTTGGTAGTGATGGAAACATCTCCAACTAGCTTCTTCAAAACTCCTCGCAATTGTCCTTTTCCCCCAGAAAACAACTAATTTAGGCTAAAATTGTGTGAAAATGTAGCAAGATGTTACTGATTACAGTGGTTGTTACTGAATGCCTGTAGGAAAGGCTTTTACCGATCCTTCATGCTAATGGTGCCTTTGGAAAAGGAATGTCTTTACTGCTCACCAAGAGGAATGTTGTAATTAAAGGTCTAAGCGCTGTACTTCAGCCTTTGCTTTCCTCTGGCAAGAAGAGATAAGGCAGAGCAATAAAGATGGCTGACGTGGTTAATCTTATCTTCATTTTGGACAATGTAGTAATTTACGATGTAGTAATAACAACTGGTCTTGCTTTCTCTGCTTATACACACTTTTAGCAGCAAACAGCTGAATGGTGCCCAGATGTTGGCAAACAACAACACCCTCATCATTCTCCCTTCAGCCCTCCACGGTTCTCCAGACTCTTCTTTCTTTCTGCATATCAGTCTCCCTGGTACCAGCACAGTTATAGTTTCCCTTTTCCATCACCACATGCAAAGGTCAAATCTTAAAACAAACAGTTAAGGACTGCTCAAACTGTGTGGAGGCTGCTTCTAGATACTAAAAGATGAAAAGATGCTCTTCTTAGTAGATTTTTTATCTCAGTGTCAGTGGGACTTGGGCAAGTGCTCAAGTGCTTTTCTGAGCCAAGGCTTGCATTCATAATTAAATTTGAAGACATTTGTAGATGCAAGTTGTTAGTTCAGCTTGGAGGACTCCTTGATACTTAAACACAACCTTTCAGGAAAAAAACATAACAAAAAATGCATTTAATGTAATTAATCTCATAGAGACTTTATATCTATAAATAGACAAAAGACATTTTAGGTTGACTAATCACATTTCTGCTTGAGCAAAAGGAATTTGCCTGCTGTAGCGCATGCAGGTAGATTGAATGATGTTAATGAAAACAGTCATCAAAAAGGGAGGTCTCTTTTAAACTGCTTAATGTAATTTTAATAACTGTTTCTAGCAGCTCAATTGATGTTTGTCAGCACTTTCAATTTCTGTTCAGAAACATGAGTTTCACTGAATACTTTCACTGTGTGACCCTGTGGTTTTCAGAAATCAGTGGGAAGGAATGAGGAATCACCTCTTTCTCCCGGCCAGACAGCAGCAGCTGCAGTCAGCGGGGCCACTGTAGCTGGATCCCTCCAGTTATTTTTTTAAAGGTGACTGGCAGGGCACCATCGGAATGGCTTCAGGCTCTGGAACAAGCCCTTCCCACCTTGTTCCAAAGCACGCTGAATCTGGTGACCTTCTGGGCATGCTGCAAATGGCATCTGTTTGACAGGACAGCCCTTTCTGGATGTGGCTGGCTGGATTCCTGGCGAACTGATCACTTAATTCTGCTGAGATTCCATTTCGCTGTTAATTATGTTAGAGTACCTCAGATCTGAGATAGGCATCTTCTCCCTTTTTTGTATTTTTGTTGGGGTTTTTCTTAGAATTTGTTTTGTTATTTTAAAGTGAATGGGATTATCTTGAGTGTTTTGCTGAATCTCAGTGAAGATAAATACTGTATTATCTATTACTTTAATGTTATTTTGGGACTAAATAGAAGAAATTACAGGATTAATTCAGCTCTCTTTTTGACATGCCCCAGAAAAAGTGGTTGTTTCACAAACTTCAAACTGTACAAAAGAACAAGAAGAATTTTGCTGTTTACTAAACTGTTGAGGAAGTAGGAGAACTTTAAATCTGAAGCTAAGATATTCAAGACACTATTTGAAATTCATATGAAAGAAAATTTATTACAACATTAAAGTGGGAAAAAACAAGAATGAGAAATCAATATTTTAGGCTAGTTTGAAAAGCACAGAACTTGCTCCTCACATGTACAGCTAATACTTATTAGTGCTAACATCTGGCTAATATTTTTTCTAGTTTTAATTAATGTCCTGCAATTTTTCACTGCATAGTTTTATCTCTTCTCATAGGTTGTCCTTGGCCCAGATCTCACATTCCTTAAAATTTAAATAAAGCACAGCACATTCTTGATCTAACTATGATTTCTTTCTTTTTTTTTAAGGTCATTGCATCAGTTTGCAAGGGTAAACCCAAAACCCCACAAATTCTGAAAGATTCCCCTCCACTCAAGTGATGATGTGCTGAGTGACATTTAGAGACCATACTCTGCAGATGTGAGCGCCAGCCCTGACCCAACATCCTGCATCCCTGAAGCCTGTGGTGTGGGAATCCATGCTAACACTAAACTTGCAAATCCCAGTTTGTACTATATTTTACACGATCATGTTCCCACAGAAAACTCAGGGGAGAAGCAGCTCCTTATTTGCTTGTTCACTCTTCTGTTTTCCAAGCATGTAGGCAAGCCAACAGAGGTGAAGAAATAATTCTGTGAGAGTGTGAAACTTCAGGAGCTGTGAAGTGGAAAGATGCTACCACAGCCTTAAGAAATCGCTAAATCATATGTAGGGCTGTAAGATTACAGGGGGAAATATTGTTATATTCTTCCTCTCTTTTGATTCTCTGGTCATACATTATTAGCCTCTGTCAGAGACAGGATGCACTGAGGTGAACATTTGATCCAAGCAAGTATGGCCATTTTTGCTCAATCGCATTGTGTAAGCAAATGCTGGGTAATGCTCTAATAGTGTACACTGCTGCAGCTGAGCAGATTTTGGAATGGTAACCTTGCTTTGCCATTCCTTATATTGCAGTGAACTTAACCTTTTATCATAATTTGTATGTGTTGCTTCAATACAGGGTTGGACTCATCCCATCACCGGGAATATCTGCTCCTTCTGCTGTATAAAGTTGTGACTGTTCTAGTTAAGAAGGGTATTTTTAGTGCAGGCTTTCTCTCAACCTGTGCTGTAATGTGCCAAGGTCATATTTATTACAAATACTGCATAATGCTCCTAAAATACTCTGTGTACATTTGTGCACTCGTAGTCTTTTTGTAAAAAGATTGCTTTGCATAACTGTAAAGCATCAGCATGCAACAAATCTTTTACTTGTGAAATTGCCTTTCCCCTTGCTAGTCATCTTTTTGACTCAAAAATGATCATTTTAGATTTTTTAATAATAATGCTGCACCATTTACTTCAACCTGAACCATTTCACCAAATAATAGTCAACTTTTAACAGTCTTCAAAGGTGATTTATGAAAAAATAGTTTAAATGTTCTTTGCATTTTGCAGTTTGTCCCTTTAGTCACAGTATTTCATTTTGATACATTTGGAGTATTTTTATTTTACTTAGTTTTTGTGCTTTAATCCATTCATCTGCCCACCTAGTACGTAATAGGCACTTGTTTGTTGTCAAGGAAATAACTACAAACTCCAGGATTTCTAAATATATAGCAGACCTCAAAAACACACCTGTGACCACAGCTGACTCCTGGGATCCAGTGCCTAGAAGCAACAAAGTCTTAGCAACACATTGTCACAGTCCATAGGATTTGTAACTTTGCAACGGATTAATGAAGACCTCTAGAGGTATCAAATGCCAAAAGGGCCTAAGATCTGAACTGACTCATACATGCAAAGTTCTGAAGCAAATTTTGTCCTCACACTGTCCTACGTTGTGAATTATAAGACAATCACCTTTCTTTTAGCTGTCATTGCTTTCAGATTCAAAGCCAATGCAGAAAGTGAACACTGTGGCTTAAGGCATAGCTCTGGTTTCAATAGAAAATATCAGATTTTTGCTAGCACTTCAGAATTAAATATATCTATACCTTTATATACTTAAGAAAAAAATAATAGGAAAGGGTTTAGAATTGGGTTAATTGGTGATTCACTGCACTCTCCCACTGGTTATAAGGCAATCTTCTGACTTCCTCATGTGCTTAGATTTCTTTTCTTGGTCTTGCCATTTGTAAAGGTGCAACCTGCTTTGAGAAGGAAAGAGAATATGTGACCAGGACTTACAGCTTGTTTCACAGTGTGCTGAGTCACAATGCTGTCTTTTATAACAGTGTTGCCTTTGAGACATTCGTTTTTTCATCTGCAGCAGTTTTCATGAATAAATTACTTTAAAAAAAAACCCAGTGAATTTGTGAAAAGGTCTTTTTGTGCCCTGTAATTATCTCATAGAATTTAATCTGGGAAGGTACTGCCTAAAATGCTTAAAGCAATGAAGTAGACAATGTTTAACTCATTTTTAAAACAATCTGTTTTCTGATAGTTACAATAATGATGAGGTGTATTTTTAATATATTGTGCATTGTCCATGCTTGAATATTTGTTCTCTGACAGGACCATTATTCTACCTAAAACTAGCAGAATGAGTTTTTTTCACTTGTAAAAAATTAAATTGCTATTTTCTAGCTCCTATAACAAAGGAAAAGGCCCTAGAATTTATCACTTTTTAAACAACAGAGCTCTGTATGAATTGAAAATTTAAAATAAACATACCACCCCAGTGAATACCTGCCATGTAAATTTTAATTTGGCACTTTAAAGGCTGGAAACATAACTTTTATTCTATGAAAACTACCTACTTAAGAGATACCTATTTGTATCACAATAAGTGCTTAGCAAATTGAAGGTTGTACTAGCAGTCCTCTTACAAGGTAGTTTCAGAAAGTTGTAAATTAAGTTTTCTATATCTTTGAGTGTGAGAATGCAATATAATTACTGTAATATAATAATGCAGTATAATTACTGAAATCATCTTCAGATGCTGTTAGGTTCTGCCACTTACCTCTGCTATGTGACATCATACATCAGTTCTTTTTGGAAGACAATTACTTAATTGGTTGTGGTGATAGCTGATTTCTATTTCCCTGCAGACAAAGATCATTATGAACTACCTTCTCTGAGCTGCTTCGCTCCATGAGGCTTTTGGGCTGAACAAGCATTGACAGAAAGCTGTAACTACATTATAGCTGCTATCGTCTGCATCTTCTCTCCCATATCGTTTAAGTGGCAGTATCAGAGGGCAGATCTTCATAGAGTCTGGCTCACCTGGGATTTAGTCCACCCAATCTAATTTTTTTTTTTAGTTATGGTTAAATTATGAAGACTGCAAGCTGAAGGTAGGATAGCACAAACAGGAACAATTTTCCCATGTTATAGACGTTATTTCTGGAACTTGAAGATAGAAGATGAGAATTCTTCAACATCGTCAAAGTTTGGTATTGTAGAGAAGATTTCAATGTCTCGCCAATGTCCACAATGATGAAGTCATTGACTACCATGAAAGATGTTAACACTGGAAATTAGCATCCACAGATCCATAAACAAGAAAGTTTTATATGGTGAGCAATAGGCCATAATTTTAGAAACCCAGCCTTTACTTCCACATAGACAAATCTGCCCATTAAGACACTACTGTGCAGTTACTATCACTAATCCTTGCTTATGCAAGTAATTCATGGGCCACACAACAAGGAGGAAGAGGCAGACAAAATATTCTGTAAGCAGCTGGGAAAAGTCTCACAACTGCTAGCCTTTGCTCTCATGGGGGACTTGAAGGTAGAAATGTCTGCTGGGAATACAATACAGGTGAGAGGGGACAGTCCAGGAGGTCCCTGCAGTGTGTGGAAGAAGGGCCAGAAGGCATATCCTGGGAGCTACAGTCCTGTGAGCTTGACCCTGGTGCTGGGGAATGTCACATTGAGTGCGATCATGCAGCATCAACAGGACAGCCAGGGAGGGGACCTGGCTCAGCCAGTGCGGGTGTCTCAAAGGCAGATCCTGCTTGACAAACCTGATCTCTTACATGACAAAAGGCCTGTGGATGAAGGGAAAGCTGTGCATGTGTCTACTGGGATTTCAGTAAAGCCTCTAACACCATTTCCCACAGTATTCTCCTGGAAAAACTAGCTTCTCATGACATGGATGGGGGCTTCGTTCACTTGGTAAAAAACAGTCTGGACGTATGGGCCCAGAAAGTGAAAGATGCTACATACAGCTGGTGGGTGGTCACTTGTGGGTTCCCCAAGGGCTCCCTATTGGGGCCAGTTGTGCTTCATATCTTTATCAATGATTGAGGGGATCAAGGGCACGCTCAGTCAGTTTGCAGATGACACCAGGCTGGATGGGAGTGTCATTCTGCTGGAGAATAGGAGGGCCCTGCAGAGGGACCCAGACAGGCTGGATGAAAGTGGCAAAACCAGGGACATGATGTTCAACAAGACCACATGCCAGGCCCTACACTTTGGCCACAATTACCCCATGCAGTGCTACTGGAAGCGGCGGAGTGACTGGAAAGTGGCCCAGTAGAGAAGGATCTGTCGGTGCTGGTTGACAGTGGCTGAACAGGAGCCACTGTGTGCCCAAGTGGTCAACAAGGCCAGTGGCATCCTGGCCTGTATCAGACACAGTGTGGCCAGTGGAACCAGGGCAGAGATTGTCCCCCTGTACTTGGCACTGGTGAGGCCACACCTCGAGTACTGTGTTCAGTTTTGGGTTCCTCAATTCTGGAAGGACATTGAGGGTCTGGAGCATGTCCAGAGAAGGGCAATGGAGCTGGTGAAGGGTCTGGAGCACAAGTCCTGTGAAGAGCAGCTGAAGGTACTGGGGCTGTTTAGCCTGGAGAAAAGGAGGCTCAGGAAGACCTTATTGCCTTCCACAGCTGCCTAAAAGGAGGTTGTAGTGAGATTGGGGGTTGGCCTATTCTCCCACATAACAAGACAAGACTCTTGTGAACAAAAATTAGCAATTATATCTGAACTTTGATAAACCTGTAACCTATTTCACAGAACTGTTGCATATATTCAGTGCTTTGGGTAATTAAGTGCAGTGTACGATGACTTAGTATCATCTGTCAAGCTCAGTATAGTTGTTTATTCTATTATTGTCTATTCCAGAGTGTGTCACATAATGTGAGGTGATGTGCAAGCACAGAATAAATAAGAAATTCTCACTCTGAAGTTCCTTCCATTTCCATATAACACAGCCACACAAGAGAAGCTGCAAGGAAACAATGAGATCACACTGAATGGCAATGATCTTGGCATACCAGCAACTTACTCTAAATAAAGTTATTTTCCTGTGCACTGTGACCAAATTTAGACAAAAGACTAAGGGATGTATTCAGTGAGATATTTCCCTGGGAAATACAGGGAATTGTGATGGTGGTGTAAGTGGTAACATAAACCCACAAAAGTCTGTTTTGGAAATGCAGGTGGGCACAGTGTTTTTCCTTTGGATGCAAAGTTTATTGATCTATAAAGTTAAGTGCAAAATTTCAGTAAATATTGTGGGAAGAGAAGAAAAACAGAGACATAATAAAAAATATTGAAAAGAATCATCTGGACTTTTCAGGTTAAATTCAGAAAATTTAAGAGGCATCCAAGCAACAGAAATCTTTGTGTTCAGTAATTATGACACATACACTCTCTGTGCAGATTGAGTTTTTCCTCAATTTGCCCAGTAAGTGATGAAGGAATTATTCTCTTTTGCTCTTTTTTTCCTTTGTCTAAAGCAGTATTTAACTCTTCTATCAAAATGCAAGGATTAACTGAAAGGCATCACACCAAGGATATCCCAGAGACTAATGGCAAAGGCTGTTCCAGCAATGGGATACAGAAGGGTGAAACTGGCAGTCTGTATGGGGTAGGTACCTATATGTTGGAGAATATTCACAGCCAATGAACTGTTCAGCCTGGGTTTGTAAATACTGTTTAAATTGACTTGTCATCCTAGCCTTTTCCTTTATTAAAATGTCTATTTGGATGCATACTTTCTACAAGTCAAAATTATTTTCTTCCATGTAATTGTGTTGACTGTTTTGTTTTCTTTTCTTTAAATTGCTTTACATCAACACTAAACTGAAAGTAGTTGCCTTCTGCTTCACTGAAAACAACAATCAGCTCTTCTTAGAAGTCAACATCATTATAATATTTCTCATCCATGAGATACATAAACAAGGTATTGATAACCCACAAGGGCATGAGGAAGGAGGATTTAACTTATGTCTGAGCAGGGAGGTGGAGCAGTGGTGGGAAACCAAGAGCCAAAGCTCAGCAAGAAAAAATGGCCTTAATACCAATGTTCCCAGAGGGCAGGAGCAAGACAAAAGCAAAGGCAGAGGGAACACCACTGCAATCGTTAGAGACTGGGTGACCTGGAAGTTTAATGGGGGAAGAAGACTGGCTGGGCTGACTATTCATAGCTGGAGTGGTCCATATTTACCTTCAGTCAATGTGTAAGGAGCATGGGACAGTTTCTAGCTTCCAGTTATGGGTGGAAAGAAGGACAGATCAATGTTCCCTTTGCTGTGTTCATAGGCTGCCCTTGTGTGCTTTTGAATTCAGCTGTGCTGAAAAACACCAGTGAGTGGAGATTTACAGGAGCTGCACTGAGAGTTTCTGGCCCTGGCTGTTGCTCTTCTATGAGGGTGTGAGTAGCTTTGGTTAGAAGCATGAGAGATGCTTGATTTTTCAAAGCTCTGCAAAGTAAACATACAGAGCTGGTTACAGCATTTGTAAATTAAAGTTTGCTTTAATCTTCTGTGACAGATTTATGAAATATTGCTTTAAATTCTGCTTCATGCTTCACAACCGACAGAGTTTATTTCAGAAACAAAGGCAATTTAAAAGAACCCATAGATTACATTGGCTACTGTAGAGTATAAATTATCCCTAACTAAATTTTGTCAGTAGAGTATGTTGAGATATTTAGATAAAACATGCATTTGACATTTATTACAGAATGATCCCTTTCCATACACTTCAAGTCACAAAAAGGGAACATGGGGTGAATTATTATGGGGCTGATGATCTTTTTGCTGACATAAATGATAATGGTTAAGGATGGAAAGATTAGACTTTTTTAAATTAGTTTTTTTGTTTGTTTTTGTCTGGGCTTTTTTTTTAGTGTGGTGCAGTACTATGCAATCAGACAGTATTGCATTAAAATTCCAATGTTAAAAATACTGTAAACATGTAAAAATGTATCTTGATGTGGCAGATGCTGTTGCTAAATTTATATATACTAGGATGCAGAAGAAATCTTTCTGAGGTAAAAGCAAGAAATTGAAGAAATTTCTTGTTTAAGTTAAATGTTTAGCAATGACTCCTGCCCCAGATTCCTCAGAAGTCAACGACTTTTGAACATGTAGTCTCAGCAAAATGTTATTTCCAGTCCCAGCTTTTTGTGGAGGTATATTTGTCAGGGTAGAATTGAGATTTTCACTGTTAATTTTGCTTTCTCACATAGACATCTTCATGATCCCCAAGAATAAACACAGAACTTACAATGGGAAATTAAATATTTTTCACCAGCTGAAACATAACTGTGGCAGGTATCAATAGAATGGATGACAGTGCATGAGCTGGGAAATCTATGAGTGACCTTTTCACTGTTTTGTTATTAGCTGGTGGGTCTGGGTTCTCTGCAAACCACCCTCATGTTCCACATCCAGGTTGCTGGGGGAGACAAGGCATGTTCCCTGCCCTTGCTGGAGGCATGGCACTGCTTCCCAATTTATCCCACTCGCCCCAGAGCACCTGGAACAGCTTTCTGGAACAGGTGCATGCCATTGGTGTCCTGTAGGAGCCATCTGTATCTGTCCACACCTTTTGGATGGAGACAATAGCTGACCTAGATTTGCTGCTGTCTGGGGCTGCAGAAAGAAGCCTAATGCAGTTAGCAAACTGTTAACAAGCTGTTAGCAAACAATTCTATTATTTTATTAAATGTAATTACATACCATATTCCTGCTCCTGATCCTCGTTCCTTTAGGCTCAAAAGAGAAAAAGAAAAAAACAAAACCTCCTTAAAAACCATTTAAATATATTCCCTCAAGATTGTGCCTAATGCGTGCCTTTGCAAATTGCCAGATGTAAGGGGAGAGGTAGTTACTGTCTACAAACTCTATCTTATTTCTGTTTATGCAAGTGAATAGGCAAATACAGATGGTATTGAAGTGAGAAAGGCAAAAAATAATTTCCAAAGCACAGCTGGTTCTCCCAGATATGTGCAAATCCATACTATTTCTTACCATGATTAGAGAAGATTCAACTACCCAGTCCAGAAAACTCAAATTTTCACAATTCTTTTGTTTTCAAAGTACTGGTTAGGTACACTACTTGTTCTCCAGTTAAAACAGCATTTCCCCAGTTTCAGTCAATAGTGCCATGTTAAAAAGTAAAGAAACTGAAGAAGACTATGGTTTGCTCATGTGTGCCTTTACTTGCCAATTTTCCAGCTTGAAATGAATGAAAATCCATAACGGACTATATTTAATATAAGGCATCATTTAGGTAACTGCATGTTGCTAACAAAAGGTGCCGATGATTACCCAACACAGCACTTCAGGACAACTTGTCAGGGGCTTTGGTTAAATTGAGCATTATTTTCAGTAGGAAATTCAGTCCTTCTTCAGCACTTCAGTGTTATTTCTTTATTCTGGAGCTTCTCTCTTTAATGCAATACCTTTTCTGTGGGAGGAATCACAGACAATGCTTCTGCCCTTGATTTTCCAGTTTTGCAAAGTACATGCAATATATTATATATTATATATTATATATTATATATTATATATTATATATTATATATATTATATATTATATATTAATCTCATTAATATTCATATTCATATTTTTTACCTGACAGAATTGATGAAAACAGACTAAAGAGTTACCAGTTACCTTTGAGACTTCTACTCCTTCATTTTATAAAAATGTATTTTTTCTAACGCTGCTTGAGTATGTATAGAAACTCAAACAGTGTACTTTGGAAAAAAAAAGCAATCTAAAGTCCTGCCACATGTCGTGGTTTAACCCCAGCCAACAGCCAAGCCCCAGGGAGCCCCTGGCTCACTCCCCCACCAGTGAGACTGGGGAGAGATTTGGAAGAGCAAAAGGTAGAGAACTCATGTTGAGATAAAGAGAGTTTAACAGGGAAAGCAAAAGCTGTTCATGCAAACAAAACAAAACAAGGATTTAATTCACTACTTCCCATGGGCAGGCAGGTGTTCAGCCATACCCAGGAGAGCACAGCCCCATCGCGCATGATGGTTACTTGGAAAGCAAACACCACCTCTCCAAATGTCCCGCATTCTTCCTTCTTCCCCACATGCTGTATCCTGAGCATGATCCCATATGGTCTGCAATGTCCCTTTGGTCACTTTGGGTCACCTGTCCCAGCTGTGTCTCCTCCCAACCTCCCATGCACCCTCATCTCCCTTGCCAGTGTGGCAGTACAAAAAAGCATAAAACGCCTTGGCTTTGTGTGAACTCTGCTCAGCATCAACAAAACCAACTTTCTATTATCAACTCTGTGTTCAGCACAAATCCAAAACACAGCCCCATGACAGCCAGCATGAAGAAAATTAACTCTACCCCGGCTGAAACCAGCATATTCTAATGATATAACACACAAATTAAAAACCCTCCTGTGGTACTACTAATATTGCATGACTTCTTCAGGCAGAATACTTCCTGACATTTTTTCTTAATTTAAATAAGGATGGTATCTTGTAATTCAATAAGGCAGAGCTATTTCTGCAACAGAACTTCTTCCATTTCAGGAAAAAAAACCCACCCCACCAATCTCTACAGCTCTCATCTTTATTAGCACACTGCCTTTTAAATCCTCAAAATACTCCTGCACGTTGTGAACAACCACTTAATTTTAAAAGCTCATCATAAAATGTAAATAAATCCATATCCAGTGCATAATGATACTTTACTGTCAATTTGAGTTAAGAAGAGATCTAACCTGCACAATCAAACAGCTGTTGAGCTGCCTAACACAGTGGCACCTTGTTCTTGACTAGGGCTTTGGTCATCTTGAGAGTTCTGTTAGGGCTTAGTGCATGTGCTAAAGCAAAACTGTAGCAATTCACAGTTGCTTTTGTGCAAAAATACTCCTTTAACTAACACTAAAATTATATAATCATTAAAAACAATCATCCTCTGTGTTCTTAGAATGCTATGTAGGATATTTTTGCTAAATGAGTTGCATAAATGCTAATTATATTAAGGTTTGAGACAAGTTGTCTACAAAGAGTGTCTCGAGATTCCTTCATTTGCAGTAGGGGAGCTCAGGAGGCCCTTGGCTCCTTCCCTTGGAGCGCATGTGCAGCTTATCCATTTGTTTCCCTGGGGGCAGTGCCAGAGGTCTGTGCACTGCTTTTCTGACTGCTCTCAGCTGTAGCTGTGGGACAAAAAGGTCTTGAGATGTGTTCTGTATTATTCCTTTGTAACCTCATGCCCTCTAGATCTTATCTTGCTTCTTCAACAAGTAATTTTAATATCAGTCTTTGGATTTTAGTCACTGAATCATAAGTAATAAACTTTCAAAGAGTTTATTATATCAAAACCATTCTTGAATTATCTCCCATGTTAACTTTGCATCGATATTTTATTTATTTCATAGGAATGAACAGAATTTTCTGTAAACTAGACCTTACTTTCATGTTGACTCTATTCCCACATTAATTCTAAGTGTTGTTTCTCTAATGTAACTGAAACAGAATTCAGACAAAAGTACCAAATCTTTCTTATCCAACTTAAGTGAAATGTAAGAGGGATGTAATATCTTTTTCAGTGATGCATTGGAATAAAAGGATGATACCTAAATCCTATTCTTTCAGAGCTGTGGTAAAGAAAAGATTTTAAACTATCTACAGATGAAGACATAAATCTCTTGACCTTTAAAAACTGAGAAAAATATCAGTGACATGATATTTTAAACTGTTTCTCAGGTTACTATAAATGTGTAACAATAATAAAAAAGAAATCAATAGAAGAAATCTACAGGATCTATAATTCCATTTTGGATTACAGCTGGTAAAATAACTTGAGCTGGACAACATAGCATAAAAACTTGTGTGGAACATCACAAATATCTTTTAAGCAGAAAGGTTATATATATTTTAAAAAATAATAAATGTGTAATATATGTTACTGAAATTTGACCTCCCCTCCCCTTCCATCTTCCCCCAAAAAAACAGATAAAAAGAAAAGACTTGTTTTGCTTTGGACAAAACTAGTTTTTAAAGGATACAACATCCCTAAAGAAATTAAATATTTCATTTAGTTCACAATAAAAGTATGAAAATCAATTTATAGAAGGGCTGCTACTTCAGTTTCCTACCTTCCTATTTTTCACTTTCCTAAAGGTGGACCAATGTTGATTCCTCCTGCTTCATTCTTCCTCAAGCCCTTTTAGGATTAAGTTTATAGGAACTCTTATTGAAAACTGCATAAAAATGGGAAAGAACATTAGGATTTAGCTCACTTCTTCAATCATCAAAAATTGAAATTATGCAGCTTGTGTTGTTTGATGCTCACCTGTGGTTGCCAGGAGCT
Organism: Acanthiza pusilla; assembly: GCA_036630365.1. Taxonomy (NCBI): domain Eukaryota; kingdom Metazoa; phylum Chordata; class Aves; order Passeriformes; family Acanthizidae; genus Acanthiza; species Acanthiza pusilla. The sequence goes on along the minus strand of JAXCHO010000073.1, from coordinate 32,291,521 downwards.
GCAATTTATATTAGTGTGGGGTTTTTTTGATAGTGAAGGGGAGGCTGTGCATTTTCTTTTTTTGAAGACAAGCAAGTTGTATAACTCATGAGAAACTGCTGATGCAGACAGCTTAGCAAGTTTCAAGGAAGTGATTGCATATTTATGTGGAATGGAAGAACCTTCACATTTGCATTAGGTAGGATATAAATAAATCTGAAGGGCTTGTCTTCCCTTAATTGTATAGCATTTTATCTCTATCAGTAGAATTTAAGTAATATAACCCTCAATTTAGAATGAATGAAAATCTTGAAGCCAAGAACACGTGGTATCTATTTAATGGGTAATAGTCTTATTCTCAACTATATACCTGTGCCCACACTTATGATCAAGGAATTTATAATTCTCAAGTGATTGGATTAATGAACTACTTGCCATGTCTGTAACCAAACACATTTATTTTTGTTGACCACTCAATTGCAGAACACAGAGGCATTACCTTATTTCGGGTCACACTGCTGCATGAGTGGCCTTCCTGAGCCTGTTCAACAGGTCAGTGGTAAAGGGCATCTGTGCATACCAAGAAGTGTTTTGGGGAGACACAGAGGTCGTATCCAGCACCTGAACATGTGGCATCTTTGCCTTTGCCACAGATTTCTTCTGACACAAAACATGTCCCTCTTTTCTACTATAAATACATTTATATGCCAGCAGTTTCAGATGAGGAACTACAGCTAACATCTGTCCATCAAAAATCAGTGTTGTTTTTTGCTCTTTTCTAAACAACACAAAAAGATCTCTGCCAACTGTTTTCTGAAAAACAAGGAGCAAGGCTGAAAAATCAGCTATAATGAAGAATGTCATCTTATAATTATACAATTACATGGCCTACAGTGTTAATATGTTTTTAATATATGCTCCTTTTGCTGTTAACTGTAGTTTGTAAGTTTAGAGTCTGGAAGCACTTATAAACTGCTCTGGCTAAGTTTGGTTATTTTTTGGTAACATATTTTAAAATTAATCAATACAGATTCAACTTGACTAAGTTATTTTACAAGTATTTGTAGACTAAAAAATTTTTCAGTATGTCAGAAAACAGAATCATGGAACGGTTAGGGCTGCAAGTGACCTCTGGATATTCTCTAGTCCAACCCCCATGCCAAGGCAGGACATATTTTTATTTGAAATATTTTGTTCTGATAGCAATGAACTATGCAGAATTTAATTTCAAAACTCATCGAATCTTTCTGGACTTAGTGTCTGTTCTGGAATTTTTTGGAATTAGGAGAAATTAAATAAAATTATTTGTGGTATGAGTTAAGTCATAAGCTTGCTCACTAACAATCTGTAATTCGAATACGAGATGTATTACAGTTGAAATCTCTGATACATTTTTACTTTTTTTATTCCCTAAATGTGACTTTTGTCAGCTATACATCTGGCAATTTACCTCACATTTTAAAGAACGAATTGAAAATGAAAGATAACGTGCATCCTGTAACAGCCCTATGATACATGAAATAAGATTTCAATCTGTTATGTATATATGTTTTCTACATACCTTCAGCATCTGCTATTTCATGTACAATGACTATGTTAAGAACTTCCAATTTAATTCACCCTCACTAGTGAAGACATCCAGTAATGCACAGTCTGCAACTGTGACCCGGTTCCTCCTCACAGTCTTACTGCTCCTCTGGCTCCTCTTGCCGTGGAAATATAATTTATTTTACATTGGGGAGACATATCTACGTGTTTTCAGATCTTGGGATCTGTTTAAATTGATATGACTAAACCCCAGTAAGCTGTGGTCACAGAAATCATGCAGCCACGAGATGGTGGCTCCAAGCAGCAAAGGAGTGGTGTGCAGATGAAGTCAGCATTTGCAAAGTAGGTCCTAGGCAGGGTATTTGTCCATGGCTTAACAGTACATCTAAAGAGATTTTCAATTCCCTGTATTATTGAACTTGTTCAATGCAAATATGGCATCGCTGAACATCAGAAATATCCAGCTGGCACAAAACTATTAAAATTTAGGTCTTCATAGTCTCTCCTTTCTGATTATTTCCATGTCTGTCTTATTGTAAAGTAAGGTAAACCAATTTCAGTTATGTTTCAAATTCTCCTCAAAACAGAAAAATAATCAGTAGCAAAGAAGATGTGAGGGAAAAAAATGAAGCTGCAGAAAAAAATATTTAACCTTTTCCCTTTGAAGTTTTAAGTAAAAGAAGAAAGCACAGGATAAGAACCTGTCCATGCAGACTCAAGAGATAAAGCTTTTGAGCTTTTGGCAGAGAGGAACAGCTCATGCTCATGGTCTGCAAGGCTCATGCAAAAAGCCCAAATGAGGGCTCCCTTATTTGCCTCTGCTTTAGCATCCAGAAAGTGAACAATACTATAATAGTGACTTAATAAGCAATTTTAAAGCCTTTTGGTGGCAAATACCCTCATGGATTTTCTGATGGAGGTCAGAGTGAATGCCTCTGAGAATGACCGGACCTGCATTTCTTATAGACAAAAACTTGCTTTATCATTTATTTTTGTTGGCAATAATTTCCAGAAGGTTTAATATAGGAAAAGATAATTTCAGGATAATTTATCCAAGAAGGTGGCACCCATCTGGCTCTGGCAACCATCACTTTGTATGCTTTTCGAGAACATTATCAGACATCTCCACTTCCAACAGATATGGGATTCAAAGCAGTATCTGCAGCTTTCAGTAATTCAAATGCAAATGTGAAGCTGCTTCATTTTGAAATAACTGGTTCAGCGATGGTTGGCTATGTCATTACGCAGTTGGCTTAAAATAAATTAATAATATAATATGTCACAGTTGCATACTATTATTTTTTATTACTTTCTTAAACATGTCCATAAAATTTTACAGTGCCTGTTGCACAATACCCACCATTTTCCTTATCCCTTAATGAGTGATTCTGAGTGACAGCACCTCCATCTTGTGGTAAACTGGAGAAACAGATCTTCTTTAATGCTCTCTGCCAGAAAGTACCTCTGAAAACACTACAGTAATATAGATCTATCTGGACTGGATCTTGGCTCCGGGTCCTTCAGGGAGTTTTAGTGTGATTTCTCTTCACCTCCATGTGGCATGCCATGCGGGACAGTCCCCCATGTCCGTGTAGGAATCCTGTTTCTTTTACAGGCAACAAGGGAACTTGTCCTCCCTAAGGAGTGAGGGAGGTACTGCCCCTCTGTGAAGGGAAAACTAATGGTATGAGAGCTGTATTTAGGCATTGAGAATTTTAAATGTTTATAAATACCTGTCACAGAGGAAACTTCTAATTACCATAACTCTGGTGCAACTGCAAAGGGTTTGTTTCCTGAAGTTATAATATAAAAGCAGAAGTTTTCCACTGCCATAGTTGACTATGAGCGAGAATGAGCACGTGTGTGTAGCGTCTGTATTTTGGGTTTAAAGTTAAATTTTATAATTTGGACAAATCTCATCTGAAAAGAGAAAGTTTTTCAAGTTCAAGAAGACATCCTTCATGACTAGTACTGTCCAAAACTGACCTAATCACTGGTCCTTTCTGCTCTCTTGAGAGCCACTGAGCCCAGGTCAGACACCTGCATTGGGCTATCAGATGAAAGTCTAATTCACTTTTTCTCCTTTGTTTCCATTGGTTTTTCTCATTTTCTATCACTAAGATGCTATGTGCTGCAAATACAGAAAGTGGGACATCTAGCTGGCAAGTCAGCTGGATGCCAACTACGAAATTCCTCCCACTTTGTACTGTGCTATCGCAGGAGTGCTCTGTTTTACAGGACAGCTCCAGACAATTAGTGTCATTAATTAATTGTACCCAGCACCCTCGCCCTCTCATTGTGCCCAGTGTGCTACAGTTCTGTATCTGCCTTGGATTTACCCCAGTATATTAAATTCTTGCTTATTCTGGGAAGTTCAAAACGGGGCACAGTACTTGGTGTGGTCTCACAAGAGAAGAGCAGGCAGAATTGATCTCATCCATGGATGTGCTGCCTGCAGTCTCGCTAGGAGAGGAGTGTGCTGGTAGCCTTCATCACCACAGGGACACATTGCTGACTCAATGCAGCTTTCTTCTCCAGAAAGAGACCTCCAGGTCTTTTCCTGCAGAGCTCCTTTTCACCCTGTTGGTTTCCAGTCTGTGCTGTTGGACGGGATTACTGCATACTGGCTGCTTTTGTCACTGTTGAACTTCGTGGGATTTCTGTCAGATTCTGTTTTCAGTCTGTCAAAGCCACTTGAATGGCAATTCTAACCAGTATTCACAGAAGGAGTAGCACATCATTTGGACCAGAAATTGTAACTGCATATTAATTTAAGAACATAAAAACTTCTGTGCTGTGATGTCCAATATTTTATCTCTGACAGTGGTCATCAGAGAAAAGTACCATAAACTAAGAAGATTTAAAATTATCTGTACTCTTCTATTAGCTACTGTCTCTAGCAAATCAGTCGTTTAGAAGCCTTTTAATTTGGTATGTGCATTTCAACTTTTTCTCTTCTACAGTAGGAAAGGAATTGTCTCCATTTATATTTTTGCTGACAAACCTCTGGTAGCAATTAATTCATAATTGGATGATGGATTGTGCAAAAGAACTTTTTTTTTTTCCTAGGTTTAAGCTTGCTTCCTCAAAATGCTTTTTGTTATACTTCTTTATCTCCAGAAATTAGAAAAAGTAATCCACAGCTCAGCTCGTGCATCATTCCTAGCTCTCCAGTCCTCTTGCTTTTAGAGCAGAGTGTGTTGAAATGTTTTCTGTTTTGTTCTTCAATGCTTTTCTTGCAGTTTCTAACACCTTACTGGCACTTTTGACTGTTGCTGTGCAATGACCCAGCATTTTTGTATAACCCTATCCAGGAACTTTAACATTTCTTCCTGGCATGGTAATAGGTGATTAGCCAACATCTTGGATGTGTACTTTGAGTTATTCTCCCCCCTCCATGTTGTTTCGTGTATATTGGCATGAGTTTCATCAGACATTCTGCTGCCCTGTCACCTGCAGGATACTTCTGCAGCTCTCCTGTACAGGGAAGGGTGTGCCACAGCAAAGCCCTCACAGGCAAAAATTGGTTTGACTGAAACTCATTTCATTTAAAATCACCAGCTGAAAAGATTTTTATCCTTAAACACAGCTTCTCACCCGTAGCTGCATACTATGGTCCCCCTGTACACAGACCCTCTGTGAGTCTCGGCTTGGCAGGGTGTTGGAATGGAAAACACAACATAACCTGCCTGTATTTCTGAAGGCTGTGAGCTTCTTCCTTACCTGGATTCAACATGTTTCCAGCAGCTGCTGTTTGCTTCAGGCTGCTCCTATTACACACACATGTGGTCTCTTAACATAGGACCAACTTCCAAAGCTACGCAGCCTTGCGAGCCTGTGATGGATGCTCACATATACCCAGCTGCTCCCACAGCCACGGTGGCTGCAGCAGGGAAACTCCTATCCTTCCCTTCCTGCAGCTCTTCCACATCCTGGTGCCACAGCACATTTAAGGTGAGTCCTGTTCAACAAATCTGACTTGAAATCCAGTTTGTGCTCCTGGAGTGGCCCTCAACAACCAGCTTTCATAGTACACATTTCTTTAGCTCTGTGCTGAGAAAAAAGGAAAAAAAAAAAAGGCTGTCATCACAGGCATCTGCTGCTTTATACTGGGTTGCACACTAGCAGCAGAGCTACTTCCCTCCAGGAATTCCAGTCCTACAAAATGTTACATAAACACACATAAATATGCAAAATACTATATACATGTGTATATATGTAAAGTGTTATGCATAAAAAGGGTTACATGCACATGTACAGAAGTGAACAATCAGACTCAAAAGAGTAGTTTGAAGCAAAACAAATGAGAAAATGTGTCTGTGTGTAATGAGACACAGAATTTCAAAGAATTTTATTTCTTCAGTTTCAACAGGACACACAGAATGATAGAGAGTAGAAACTATTGATCGTAAAAGTTAATGGTAATGTTGCAACACTTTGTATGTTCTATATGGAGCCTTTTTGCATTTATTACTTCAGATTAGCACCTGAACAATGGAATGTAAACTGCTAATATCTCCAGCTGGTTTTATACAAGTGTTACCAATCTCTGCCCATCCTTTTTTGACATCCACATCTAAAAATGTTCTGTCAATGCTGGAGGGGAAAAAAAAAGTAATGATAAAATAAGAATTGATTTCCATGCTATCACTATCCCTCTTTTTTAAAGTCAATTTACCTAAAATAAGTTTGTATATGCATAAATTGTTAGTACATTTTGCATATCCTTCATGAAATGTTAATATGTTTTCAGGAAAATTGTGTGCCTCATTAAAAAAAAAAAATATTCCCCATCCAGATGGGTTTGACAAAGTATTTTATTCTCTTTCATTTTCACCTCAGGTTCAATGCCTCTTGTACTTTTAATTAAAAAAAAAAAATTAAAAATACCAACATTATCCTTTCAAATATTACTTCATCTAACACTTCACATATGAAATATGTCTTCTCTTAGAGAAGTTAGACTCTACCAAGGGGCATTAAAACGTAGCACACAGTTTCTTGTCTTGAATTAATTCGTGCTTAAGCTCTGGGTTTGCATAAATTATATCTAGAAACCATACACCACCAAATCATAGTATCTGGAGTGTTAAGTATCTGGAATTTATATGAAGGTCAACGAATGTAGTAACATTCCTGCCTGCCTGAGAGAAGGAACAGGCCATCACTTTGGAAAACTGCTATTGCTCAGTGCACCTTATGCCCTGTTTCACATTTCTACTCTGGGTTTGCGTATGTGTTTGCATTGTATTTCACTCTCAAAATCAGAAGGTGCAAAGGAAAGTGCATCGGTGAGGATCACAGGAGGAAAAGCAAAAATATTGATTGTTTTCCTCTCATTTACTTAAAAGGCAATGCTTCTGGTATTATTCAGCAGTCTTTGGCTCGCTTCCCCCTTATAATAGTATCTGTTTCCCATTGTTAAAGATTCTTCATCCAGGCTAGTCTATTATTTCTGGAATTTGTAGAAAGGTTAGTGAGTCTCTAGAGTTGTGATTACTTTTTCTAGCTGACATTTATTGATCTCATTACCTTCATGCTCATATTTCAAAAAACTTTTTTTTACATTTTGTTACCATTTCAAAGATGACAGAAATGCTGCAGTGCTCACTGTATTAGAACTGTATGTAATTAAAATTTGTACTCTGTGTTTCATCAGAAATTCACTGCCAAACCTCAGCATGTGTTGTTTACAAATTAGATTGTTATAATTAGAACAGAAAATGACTGCAAAAATAGACTGAATTTATATTTGAAACAAACATCTATTTCATTTTTGCACAGAAAACTCTGACATTTTGGGCCATAAGTAAGTTGCTAGATACCATAATTTGGAGAAGTTAAATGATATCCATACTTGTGCAGATACCAGCAAGCCCATGAGATATTTTAGGAGTTACCTTGGGGGAGGTAGGAGATATACAATTCTTGTGCTAGCTTTGTACCAAGGAGTGAATTTAACTTTTTGGTTTTACTGCATATTTCCTTTCTCATTAATTATCACTGAAATTCATGTGATTGCAACAGTTGTAGCAATCAAAGTATAAAGAAATTTTTCGACTACTTGAATGGATTTTACAAATGGAAATATTTAAACCTATTAAGAACAAAACTAGGCTGTAATACACTCAAAAACTTCTTATATACTTGTCTATTTTAGAGAAAGTATGTAGGCGTCAGTCTTAAAAAGTACTATTGCTTCATAGACACCTAATAATGTGAAGGACTCCTGAATTCCAGAGGATTCAAGCTGACAAATGCTACTGTCAGTTTGAAATTTCTCCTGCACCTTTTGTATCTTTGTAAAGCCTTTTAAAAGATTGCCTGCTGAAGTATTAATGTGGACAGACGATGAAATGCTGGCAACAGCATATACACAGAACTAACAGGGTGATCTTGTGTTAGTGAATAATAAACACTTCCATGGAAACATGAAGATCTGAGATAGTTTAGGTAGTACAGTGGTTTAACGGGTGTGAACATCTCAGACTCAAGTTTTGTACTGCTTTGCTGAAGACTGCTAAATCACTACCCTGTCAATGAGCTCCCTAAAAAAAAAAAAGAAATTGTCACTATGCTGAAGTGGGGAAAAAGAAAAACAGCACAGGAAATAAATTGGTATAGGCATTGACATTTAAAGCATTTAAATATCTGGATTATTCCATTAATATACGGACACTAGACACATTTATATATATATATGCATACATATACATATTTTTAATATATATATATACACATACATACATACATATATATATATATATAAAACAATCCATATGTAATATGGATATATATTTATATAAAATATGTACAAGTATGTAACAATGCATTTTATTGCTGACAGTTTAACGGAACTTATATCCATTTATTTCTGCTCAAGTAAAACAGAAGTATGAGTTGCTTTCTCCTTATAACTTTTTTATCTGGAGTGGCTTAGTGAACTACTGTACTAAGTGGCCCTCTACACAGAGAAAATGGCTGTAGTTTCTTGTCACTTACTCCTTATGAGCAGAATGTATAGAGTTCCCAGACTGGTGATCTTTGTGTGACATCTCACAATTCTTCCTTGACCCTTCTTTTCCCAAGAAAAAGGGAATTCTCTTTCATTTCATAAAAACCAATGTGAGTTTTTCTCTGACAAATGTGACTTGAGAGTCCTTTGTAAACTGCACATGATCTTGTGCCAGCTGATAGGCTTCAAAGGCTGCAGATGCAGCCAGATTAAAAAGTAAAACAGATGTGTGACAGTCTCTGGGTGACTCATGGCAATGCTAGCGCCAGACAAAAAGGGTGATACTCACTTGCCAAGCTGCAATTGTCTGTGGATATCACCGAGGTGTTGTGTGTATTAGCACACAGCGAGTGCAAGCATGTAAGTATGTTCCGTGTGGCAGTGTAAGATAAAATACTTTTGCAGACAAGTATTTCTTGGGAAAAAGGAGATGTCTTACTCTGGGAATGGAAATAACCACGTGATGGAAGCTGCCTTCGTCATTCCTTTGCAATGGGCATCCTCTTGTGTTTCTAGACTGCTTCATTACAGCTGTCCTTGGAGCACTCCTTGATTTAAACGAGTATGAGTTGGAAATGGGATTGACAGCTGTGGTTATGTTAGTTACTGAAACTAATGTATTTGTGGCTGAAACATATGCTGCCAGCCTCTGGTTGTGGATATCATGGAACTATGGAGAGTTTAGGCACTATTTTCTATCTCTTTACATTATTTCAAAGTAATTTAAACATATCTGTTCTCCAGTCAATATTCAATTTTGATTCATGAAAAATGCAGGAACTTTACTCATCTTTTAGATATTAAGGTCACAGTACTAACCTCAGGAGATCAGTCTGATGACCATCAATAAGCAACAGAAAACATGAATCACCTGTCTTGTGGATGTCTAGCATATAATTAAAGTTTTTGTCAGATTAGCAGGAAGAAAATCTAAGAAAATGACAAGATTTGAAATGCAAACCATATTCTCCTTTAGAAAGAAACGGATGTATTAAATATTTATGCAAACACAATAAATTGGCAAGTGTATGAAAACACTACTACACCTTCATCTCTTCCATGTGTCATCTTCATGAAGAAAAGGACTTGCTGCTAAAATAGAATTGGTGCTCTGCTATGTAATTTTCATAACAGTGGCAACTTGTCATTATTCTTTCCATATCCATCCTAATTTAGGTGAAGAATATAGCTAACAATAAGAAGAAATCAATGAATACTATTTCTGAATAGAACATGGAAGATATATTTACATCATTGGACACAGGCTCTGGAAATACTGAGCTCTTGTTAATATAGGGTTAATGTCTTACTTGCATTACTGACTTATGAATTTAAGTGAATAGCATGTCCAGCAACTTTCTGAAAATAACAGATTTATTGCATATTTTTAACTGACTATGAAATTAGCAGTTTTTTATTTAGTAATACCTAGCATTCTTCTTTATGATGGTAGTTGCAGTATTGAGTAATTATCACAGCAACTCCAAAGGAAACACTGTAGTTTTTTAGTGATAAAGTAATAGAGGGGTTGCTGAATGTCACATAAAAGGTGTACCTAAGCAAAGTTAGAGTAAGGATGAATTATGAGGGAGAATGAGATTCTTGTTCAAGTATATGACTTTCTTAGAACCAGTGGTGCATGGGCCTATAGGGAAAGTAGGGCTTAATTTACTGCTCTTCACTGAGGTGTACACACACACTTTGGTTTGATCACCACAAAGGCTGCTGTATTTGCACAATTAATAGCAAGTTGTAGACTATAAAGTGACTGTTCAGCACTTAGACATCCCAAAAAGCTCCATCCAAAGTAAAATGGTGTCATTGATTCTGCACGGACTAGAGAGTAGAATAAGTTAACCATCAATGCTTTAAGTGTATAAACTTTGACAGATTTAGCTTTCATGTAACAGAAAGCTGCTTACACAAGTGATTCACAAGACAAATGTAACAACTATTTAGATTGAAAGAGTCAGCCTGGGATTAAAAATGTTTGGATAAGCAGTATTATGTTTACTTCAAATAGAATAAAATAGGGAAGGATTAAAATATCCTAAATTGATTAATGAGAAAAAGACAGATACAATGAAGATTTTTCTATTACTGCAGGAAAAAATATATTTGCTTTGTTTTAAAATTCAGGGGAAAAAGAACAGAGGTTTGAAGTTGCCATTTAACTGAAAGCAAAACAAAGCTTTATGCAGAGCAGTTTACCTTGTCTTTTTTACATTCACCAGGATGAAACTTTGTAAAATGTTCCCCAAAATATATGGTTCACTAAGAAAAACAAATGAAACATTCAGACTAAAATTTATTCATGTGATCCACAGAAATGTTCACTATTTCTAATATATGGTTCTCATTTTCAATTAATTATGACTCTATTGGGATATTAGATGATAGATTCAAATAGAATAACAGGACAACTAATGTAATAGTACATTTAAGGCTTGTTACCATACATGAACATGCTTTACAGTTGAAAGTTTCTAAAGAAATTCTGATTCTGTTGACCTCAAAAAGTGTGTTTGGTTTCAGTGGGGCAGGAGTTCACTTTTCATGTGAACCCAGAGGAATTAGCTGTAGCTATGGACCACTGAATGGAGAGGAGTTGGAGACTGTGTGTATAGGTTAGGGAAACTGAGCATATAGTTTAGGCCATTATAATCCAAAGGTCTGCATATATTGCCAGGACTTAATTTACAGCTTTAAAATCTCCTTTATGTCCAAGTATACTCTAATGCTACCTTTCTGCTACATGTCAGGAACCTCACTGTGTGTTTTTATAACTGAATTGTCTTTCCCAGATGTTGATTCCACCCCACTTCCTTCTCTCCCTCCCTCTCCTGGGGAAGACCACCTGTAAAAATCACATGAGTATTAGAATATGTTTTTACTGTAGGGTTCACTTGGGTTCTTTTACACAGGAAAACATGTTAAACTAACTTAAGTGAGAATAATCAAACTGTGAAACAGTACTCAAGCTGTGTGTCTACACACCTTCTGTCCTTCTGTGTTTGTGAAAGTAAAATTTCTAGAGGTGTAGTGCCAGAAGATGCTTTCCACTCTGAATTTTCTCATATTTGGAGGCATGGGGATGGATGTCTTTGTTTTTTCTAGGCACAGAAAAGGGATTGTGGAAAACATTTTAGGACTGGGGTTCTCAAGAAGATCTAGCCTGTATCCACAGTGATGAACACTTAGGTTAGCAGCTAGCAAATCATGCGAACTGTAGTTTTTACTTCTACAGTAGAGAATATCAGTATAATGAACTTTGTGCGCAGGTGGAACTCAGATTAGGAGCAATACTTGAACTAAAATTTAAATAAAATTCACAAGGCAGACAAGGTTTTATGGGTATGTCTATGCAGTACTGTCTAATGCTGCAAAGAAACATACGAATTAGCTCAACCATTAAATTTAATATGACTGCATTAATATAGTTCTCTACTGCCTGATATTCAGAGTATATTTATATCAGAACTACCATCCCTAAATCTAGGCTAGGTATTTCATTTAGACACTGCATTGTGCAATAAGGAAAATCCCTATAAAGAATAATTATAAAATGCTTAGAGACTTTTTTTTGGGGGGTGGGGAGATGGGGACAATAAATGCTAAGTAATCTTTATTAATAAAAAACTTTGTAAACTGAGAGGATAGATGAACTGGAGAACATTTCATTATTCTAATCATCATCTCTTAGTGACAGCTGACCTGCTTCTCTACTTCCTTGCATCTTGAAAAGTCACTAGAACTTCTGCAAAGAAAGCACAATGCTCTGAATGGTAGTATTTTACATCCACTGTGCTCAGCTGAAAACTACTTTATGAGATCTAAGGTAGTGAAGGATTGGACCCAGATGAAAGTACTAATAGTTAAGGCTCATATTTCTACATGACCTGTGATAAAGGAGAAGATGGTGCTGCATCTCCAGAGACTTTGGGGAATGTTCAGGGAGTGATATAATTAATAACTAACTGTTCCATTTGACAACCCTTAATCTCATTTTCTCAGGTTTGCATCCTAGAGATTATTTATAAATTAGATTGGTGGTCATAGTAACTATTCCCCTGAGTCTGCAAAGTGAAGGGAGCCTAAAATGACTTCTGCTTTTCACAGCAGGGTCAATTGAGCACATCATCCTCCTCAGCAGGATAAAATGAATACTGTGCAGTCTACTCTGGGGCAAATAATTTCCCTTTTGTACAATATTAGTAAACGAATGGTGGAAGACTCTGTAAGTTTAAGGAGGAAAGTACTGTCCCTTAACTCTACAGCAAAGCACTTGTACTGTTTCAGCTTGTGCTGAAGCTCCTCTGCAGGTGACATGGCCAGTCTGACCACATGGCTGCCACACATGAATGTGCATCTCCATCGACACATGTGGCCTGGGTCTTTTGCACCCTCTCCCTCACCTTGTGACAGAACATCAGCAGCCTCGTGGAGCAAAGGACTTCTCATGTCTCCTCACAACAGAAAAGGAATGGAGAACTCTATGCAAGTTGTTGAGGTGTAAATTCTCATCCTGTTTCTATTCTGAGAAATAACAGCTGCATGATAGAGAAGCAAAGTTTTTGGAAGTTCATTTCATTGCCAAAGAGAAAAGGTGCTTGTCTTTACTTCCAGATACATATTCAGTGCAGAGTCAGAAAGTTAAGCTGCAGACCAAAATTCAAAGTGAAGATAATACTTTTATCTTTAACAGGCTTGCAGAGGAATTATTTCAGGAAGAACTTGCAGTTAGCAAAATATATATGCCAACAAGAATAAATTTCAAGTCACTCACATAGCTGTGACTTCTGTGACTTGTAGGAGGAAAGCATAAAAGCTCCTTTTCACCACCAAATTAACAGTGGACAACTTTTTTTTTTTATCAGTATGATATGATAATTTCTCAAACTCCACTTTACAATGCAATTTCTTGTTTCAAAAAAGTCCTCCAGAGGCCTTTTGCAGGCATTGTATTACTCCCAGTCTTCAAAGCCTGATCTGTACTGATTCATGGGACAGTTTAATCTATGATCCACAACACCCTTTGGCAAGGAGTCCCACAGCTCAACCACACATTATGCAAAGAGCCAAGTCCTTTCATTTATTTCACACCTCGATTTTCCCAGCTTAATTTGACCCCCACCTAAGTCTTTTACATTGCAAAACACTGCATGATGGTTAAAATAGGGATGTTCTTCATACACTACTTCCACCTTTGGTTATTCCAAATTCAGAAGTATTATATTTTCTTTGTAACATTGTATATTTATTAATACATAATAATGTATTTGATGGTTTGTATATACATACATATACACATGTGTAGTAAAACTTAATATGGTATGTGAAATACTGTATGCAACGCTGTATAGTCACACTGTGCAACACTACTTTACATAAACAGTCAAAAAATAACATTTGATTTGTCATGACCTCTTTATCAGTTTGGTGGAGTGTGTGAGATTTTCCTTTTATTTACATTAGGTTCATAGAAAAAAAGCTCTTGAGAGGCTAAAATTAGAATGATTGTGGCTTATCAGTTTCATTCACTAAATAACTGAATGCATATGCTTTTAGGAGATTAAGTGAAAAAACTGAAACAATTCTTATCTACAGTTTAAAGCAATCTACTTCGGAGAAATGAATGATCTACAGGTGACTACCAAGGCCGTGTGATTTATTGATTCACTTTATTGACGTAGCAAGCAGCAGAGCAGAGACAATACTTGTAACCTGATGAGAAGAAACTGAGACTGCATCAGCGGGTCCGAGGTACGTCGCACCTCTGTCTTGCAGGAGGGAGAGCAACAACCTGTTCCAGCTATTTAGTGCCGGAAGATTTCCATACCTGCGATTCCGTGTAAATCATTTAGGTCGTAAATGACACCACGCACCGAAATTCACGCGCTTTCAGGGGGGCCGATGGCACCAGGCACAAGCCGGGGGTGTGCGCAGCCCCGCCGCAGTCCGGGGCCGGTCCGCGCTCCCAGCCGGCGCAGCGGTGCTCCCCGGCACCGCGCCTGGATGCTGAGTGTCCGTGGCATTCGCGTCCCCTGCCCGGGACAGCCCACGGGACAGCGGAGGGGAAAGGGCGTGAGGGAATGCGGGGGACAGGTGGAAGCGCAGCCAGAGCCAGGCGAGGGAGGGATGTTACCTGCCGACATCGAGGACGGGAAAGTTGGGCGAACAGAAGGACGGCGGTCAGCGCATCCCGCTGCCTCCCCCCTCTCCCGGCCGCTCCGCCCGGGGCTGCCGGCGTCGCTCCCCGCCCCGCGGCGGCGAGGGGCAATGTCCTCCCACCCGCCGCCGCCCCGGCTCCGGCCCTACCCCTCCTCCGCCCCCCTCGCACCGCCTCCCCCCCCCGCCGGCGGAGGTGAGGCGAGGCGCGGCGCCGACTGCGGCGGCCGTACGGGAGGAGCGGGGCGGCGGGGACCGTGCGCGGCGGCCGGCGGCATCCGCCACCCAGCCCGGCGCTGGGCACAGCCATGGGGAGCAGCCGCCGCTCCAGCTGCCGCGGAGAAACTCCCCTCCGGATGTCGGCTGCCGGTGGCCTGGTCTGAGCAGCAGGAGGAGGAGGAGGAGGAGGGAGAGGAGGAAGGGCCGTAGCAGCGGCGGACTGTGCAAGTTGCGCCGTGCCCTTCTTCTCCCCGGCCCGTCTCCCACCCGCGGAGCAGCATGCGGACTGGCCTCCGCGCTCCCTCAGATGTGCTCCGGCTGCCGCCGCCTTCAGTGCATCCTGCTGCTGGCAGCGCTCACCCGGGCGCTGGATGAGACGGGAGCAGGGAGATCGCTGCTGCGGTTCCGCCCGCTCCTTCATGCGGGCTTCTGCTCCGGCGGGGCTAGCACCGCCGCCGCGGAGGAGCCGGGCTGCCCTCCCGCCCCGCGCCCGCCCGCCCGGGGGGCCCGCATGGCGTGCTACCTGGTCATCAGCTCCCGGCACCTCAGCAACGGGCACTACCGCGGCATCAAAGGCGTCTTCAGGGGACCGCTCTGCAAGAAGGGCGCTCGCTCGCCGGTAACTGCCACCTCCTCGCCCCCTCCCTCACTTGCCCCCCGCACGGTAGGAGCGGTGCGGGCGGATGCCCACGCTGGGGCGGCCGGCGCGGCGCGGCTGCGGGGGGCGGCGGTGCGGGGGCGCCGGCTCGGTCCCGCTCTGCGGGGCTCCGGCGTGGGCGCTGCCTCGCCGGGCGGCTCGGAAAAGTTTCTCCGTCGGCGGCTGCCTGCGCGTGGCCGCGGGGACGGGGCTGGGGGCGGTGCTGGCGCTCGGCGGTGGGGCGGGGGGGCTACGGCTTGGCTGGGGTTAGCCGCGGACCGCGTCTCGGGCTCGTGCCCAGGGAGAGGTTAATTTCTGACGTTTTGCCGGGAAGTTGGAGGCTGGTAGAGGGGAAGGCGCCGTGTCGGCTCCAGGTGTCGCGGTTTAGTACCTTGGCTAAGGTTTTCACGCGTCGGAGGAGGAAAGCGATCGTCCTTCTGGTTTTGTCTGCCAAAAAATGCACTCGCGAGTTTGGCTGCGACGCGTTGTGAACTACGTGTCGAGACCGACATCTAGGTAGAACACTCGTGAAGTTTGGGGCGGTCCTGTGGCGACTGCGGACCCGTCGAGCTACCCTAGACGGTCTCCGTGAGTCGCTGAAGGCGTTTCCTCGGGGCGAATGGGAGTCCCGAGCTGCGGGGGGGTTTGCCGCCAGCCCCCGCCCTGGCGGGGAGCAGCGAGGGCCGGGGGACCTGCCGAGCGGAGCTGTCCAGGCGGCGACGATGCCGCGCTGCCCCTCCTCCGCCTCTCCGCGGTGGCTGTGGTACCGTGACCGCCTCCGTAGTCTCGGCCGAACTTTCGCTGTCACCGTGCCCGGTGCCACTGTGTGACACACGGACGGGTGCGGAGCTGCCACCCGCCGTGCCGGCCTTGCACGAGTAGCAGGGACACCCCGAGCCCACTGCTGGGACTCCCTCGGCTTTGGCAGTGCCGGGTTGTGCCCCATAACACACCTGCACCCTAAACACCTGTCAGGAACTGAAGTCTTTGCTTTCTCTTTCTTGACTTTCAATGACCGAAAATGACAAATACTTCACTACGCTTCCCAAATCCCTTCTGTGCTGTGTGCCAGCAGTCTGATAGAGCACCTGCAGGTTCTTGCCTTGTACTGCTGTATCTGTCGTGTGCAATATAACACAACTGCACCGCAGGTATCATCGATCAGACATTGGCTGAGCTGTGTTTGTGTTCTCTGACCCATGGAGCTGATCTCCTTTCCACTTTCATGTATGGAACCTCCTGAAATGCAGGCAACATTTACTGAGATCTCTGTACAAAATTAGGTCAAAAGGAAAATATCTCAAAGATCTAGAATGGGAACAAGCGTGATTGTAAATACTTTTTATTTAGTAGAACTTTAACAACTGATGCTCAAGTTGAGTAGTGTCAGAAGCATGGGAAGATATTACCCTCCAAATAATATGTTCCAAATCCTTCACTCTCCAGTTTCTTTCCCTTTCTTTCTAACTGCCTGAGTATGCACACCACCCCTCTCCATCTAAATACTTCATGAAATAAATTTGTCTGACTTCACTAAGAAGTCATAATTTTTAATATAGTTCTGCTACCAGGCGGGAGTAATTTTTGTTTATATGTAAGTAAAAGAGAGGAAGACCAACAGAAATTGATGTTCCTTATTCCTTAAAGGTGTATTTTTAAAAAGGATTTTATTTTAAATTGGAGCATCTTAGTCTTTAGCCAGCCATCTAGGGTTTAGTGGAAAAGGAAAAAAGCTACAAAGTTGAAAATTAATCTCAAGTCTCTTTCACTATATAGAAATGTTCTTTCATGTGAGCTTTCCAGAGTGTGAAAAAAGTAACAAGGGCACTTTGTATTGCTTTTCACTAAGACAGAACATCTTGTTTCCTGAATGTGTATTACCAGGAGCTGGTTTTATATGTATTGGGACCATTTCTACAGAAAGGACTGAATTTTAGCAATCTTTAGCTTTCATTCTGAATTCTTGAGGGAAAACTTTTATTTCTCTACATAGATTTCTTTTTTTTTTTTACAAATTTTCTTTGTTTTCTTTTGTCTTTTTTAGTGACTACACTTTGCAGCTAGTCAGGCTTTTGAGGTCACAGGCTAAGCCCTTTGGAGAGGGAGTGCTGGACAGCTCATGGGAGTAAAGGTGCATGAGTTTTGTTGGTGCTGGGTAATTGTAGCTCTGTAACTTTTTCATGTGTTTTATGCTTTGAATTTACTACTGGTTTATGCATGCTATTTCATATTTTGATATGGAAGTACAGATTTTAGGAGATAAAGGATGCTTAGTTGGCACAGAGGATAATAGTTTGCTATTAAATACTGAAAGCAGTGAGTAATCTGCATGTGCCTACAACTTTATAACTTTCCACACCATATCCTTCTTACTTACCAGTGAGCATAAAGTTGGGAACAGTGAACAGCAAACAACACCACCTGGATACATTTTGCATTATGGATGTGGGAGTTATGCATATTGAGATTTAGAATTGACTGAGGTAGTAAAATTGTTTTAAGCATGAAAAACGCCCCACACAATACAAACAGACTCTCCAACTATTGAGTTAAACTTGGGACCACTTCTTACACTTAAGAAGAAAGTCTTAAGCAAGTGGCATTGATTTGTATTCCCTGTGCTGTGTTTTTATTTAATCCCTCCTGATTATAACTTTGAAAGATACAAGTTATGTTTTGCAGTCGTTTTTCAAATGTTGCATTGGAAGCAACCTTGAAAATTTGATTTTATCATTTGTACCATTAAACAATCTTATATTTGTACACTATGAGTGATCTTATGCGTGAGTCTACATAGCCTTTAATGGATAACATGTACCTTTCTATATTTAAAGTGTTCTGTATTAGCAGACCATGAAATGTCAGTAGACTTAAGGCTATGCTTTAAGAAATGAGAACAGTGGTGAATATTTTAAATACCTTTATCAAATTTCATGGTTTTATGAACAAGGATTTTTTTCAGTCTGGGTGTTTGTGTAGTATTTATTCAGCATACTTCACTATTATTATGCCAGAAACAATTCTGGTCCTTCCTCCTGGTATGCAGAGAGACCTTTAGCTGTAGCAATTCTAATGACAGCATGATATGTAGTACT
Source organism: Acanthiza pusilla (assembly GCA_036630365.1). NCBI lineage: Eukaryota > Metazoa > Chordata > Aves > Passeriformes > Acanthizidae > Acanthiza > Acanthiza pusilla. The sequence goes on along the minus strand of JAXCHO010000073.1, from coordinate 32,272,860 downwards.
ACAAGGATAACGCACTTTGGGTATGTCATGAATTTGTTGTGAAGCTGTCATAAAATCCTTTAAAAATTTAAACTTTCCTTTGCCCACTTTTTCATGTTGGAGAAGGGACTAGCTATGAATGTAGTGAAGCTGGGGTCTGACGTTAGTGGTAATGAATTCAGAAAGAGTGGAATTAGAAGCAGTTACCAGTGAATCCTTTATCAATGGAATATGATGGAGTTACACGGGGAAGCAAATGCTGAGTTGGAACATGATGCCAGCATTACTAAGGATAATGGACAGTAAGCCGAAGAAGGAAGCTGCTTATTTTAGAGACCTGATTCTGTGCTTTAAGCTTTTATATTTTATCTGAAAAGTTATATTCAGGAACATATTATGAGCAAATTTTCTGTCTCTGAAAATTGCTATTTAAGGAAATGCATTATGATACAGATATATTACTTACACTCCAGAGTAATGATATTGTCTAGAGGATTTTTGAGTCCTGAATAGATTACATTGATCAGTGTACTGGTTTTATTTTTTGAAGTCGTGATAGATATGCTGTCATATTCACCTGCTCAGAGGTTTACTGCCATGCTTCACAGGCCTGGCAAAGCTGACACTGAAAAACACTTGGCTGTGAAACTTTTAAAGAAACTTCCACGAAACAGCAGAAAATGGTACTGGGAATTCAGCAGATGGCCCCCTTGCTTCTGAATCATTTCTAACCCAAGGATGTTATTAGGGTGCACTGTTCTGCCTGTGGCTTTTTAAGATAAGATATAAACAACATCTCGTTTACTACTCAGTATTTAAAGATCCCTTTGTATTTTGAAGGAAATAGAAGGCTCAGAAGACCCAGTGCCTTAGCCAATTTCTGACTTGGCTAATTATTTTTCTTCCGTTGTTCCCTGCAGCTTTAGCTGAATACAGTATTTTTCATGTACTTCTCTAAGCTGTTTTCAAATAAAGCTGTCAAGCAGCTGCTCCATTGCACTTGGTGCTTGCCTAAGTTCTTTGGGTTGTTGGGGGTGGGAAAGGCTTCTTTTCAGTTACACAGTTACCTTTAAAAAAGCACAGCTCTCACCCCATGTCCAGAGGCTCCAGCAGTTCTAATTAAGTACATTGCAGGTACTTGAAAATAATGAGGATTTAGTTGATACTGAGCCATAAGCAAGCTGTTTTAGCACTAAAGCAAATATAACCAGGACTGAGTAGCACCTTAGCACTCTGTGTAGCAGATAACAACACTAGGCACCTGGAAACTTCTTTCAAAACTTAAATGAGCCTGAGGGCTGAATAAGTGTAAATAGAAAACAGGAGCACCATGGCATGGGCAGCTCTCTCTGTCTGCCTGAGATCAGAAACATTAGTGTAACCAAGTCTGCCACAAAGGGTGACAGTGCTGTGTTTGCCACCAGCAAGGAGAGACATGTGCCAAGCACAGCTGTCAGAAAGCAATTTAAAGGCTAGACATGGTGGATGTGTACCCACATCTAATATACGGCCTAGGAGACAGCAGGTTAAAGAAGGATCCACCATATACCTGGGTGATTACTGGAAGACCAAATAACTTGTGGGTTTCTGACTATAAGCAAGTCATCCTTTAAAACGGTGACTGTACCCTCAACAGCACTGAAAGCACAGGGGAAGGGTATGCTGGAGGCATTACAAGGAAAATGCATGGAAAGTAAAATTTAAATTAGGAAATACAGTCTAGAGGGACTGATAATAAACCAGCAACTCTAATAAATAGTCCTCCTACAAAAGGAAAGGGGGGGAAAACCCAATTGTACAAACAAAATTTTGTGGAAAGAAGAAAAGGGAGGAATAGTAAAGAAAATGGAAAATGGTACTTTCACTTTTCTGCGCCAAAAGTCTCTGGCAGCTGCCTCCAGCAGAAGTGGCTGCCTGCCAGGGGGGATTCTGTGCACTCTTCTGAAAGCTTGGAGCTGGCTTACAGAGGTATCTGCCTTGCACAAACCAAGGGCAGGCACTCCTGCTTAACTGTTTCTGATCTCATTGATTCCTGGCACTTCATGTCTTGGAGTGGGCTGAGTGTATTTCCTACCAACCCTCCTTCCTCCACTGTGCTGGAGAATATGAGTGTTCCTGCAGCCCACACTCAACCTTACAGTGACCTTATTTCCTGATTTCATGGGTCCTATTACAGTGCTTTTTGTGCTATTCTGCAACATGTGAAAGATAGAAAGAACTTTTGGAAAATGGGAATGTGCTTTTTGCCACATGTAGCCTTGCTGCTCATGCCTTGTATTAAACCTGGCTTTGTGGAATGTATCACTTCTGAGCATATTTTGATTCTAATTCAGTGAGTGGGTAGCACTTTGTATATAGCATTGCAATTAAATTTAATCATCTTCAACCAATTTCTGCTGGGGCCATTTCCTTCACCCACAATTAGCAGTAATGTTAAACAGGTGCTTTATGTCTGACAGTACCTTTCCAGCATTCTAATATTTTTATTGGTCCCTCAATTGAGTTCGTAAAGCCAGATCAATTTCTCTGTTATTTTGCATGTGGCAGTGCTTGTTTGTCCATTAGTTCCAGAATTATTGCTGTTACATCCATTTACATTCTCACTTTCAGTTCATATGCATTTTACTCACCCAGAGCATAGCAATTTAGTGGTTTTTCTCTTTTTGTTTTTTTAAATTCTGCACTGTGTACAAATTTGAAAATGAACGTAGAGACCTTGTGATTGCGAAACAGGTGCTCCCTTGGATGGTGGTTTGATCTGTTAACAAGGCTCTGAGCATTAATGGCTGCTCCTCTGCCTGTTCAACCCTGTTTTCTGGACTCCTGCCCACATGTGCTGTCCATGGTAAGCACTTGCCTGGTTTTGCTGGGGAGGATGCTCTAGTTCCTTCCTCTGTCTAAATGAACATTTTGTTTGATCACTTTACAACTACACAGACTGACTAACTTTGTTTATGCAAATGCTTGCATGTGAGATTAGATTCCTTGAAAAGAAAACTGGTCAAAAGAACATCGTCATCTGAATTTACTTATGCTCTACCAAAGTTTTGCAAAAGCTCCGTGTAAAAGGTACCTAAATGGAGAAGGAAGAGAAAGCTTTTAAAGCCTGGCCAAAGTGTAGGCATTTTTCCCTGCTTGGGTTTTTCTAGTGGACTGTATAGCCTTTGGCTGCAGTGCTTGGGGCTTTTTAGTTCGGAGGTTGGATTTTTTTTGGGTTTTTTTGCATTTAATATGAAGAACCTTTTTATTACATCACAACTGATCACTTTAGAAGTCTCAAGTAATCATTACCTGCAAATGTAATTTTGCTCACTTGTCCTGGGGAAAATGTTGACTTTTCTGTGGGGGAAAATAGACATTAGAAATATTTTTATCTGCCTGCTGAAATACTTTTTTTTTGAAACGCCACTGTGGTACACTGTGAGAGGTTTAGTTTCACTGCTTTATGTGTCTATCCACCTGTGTAAGCCTGACTTCTTATATGGGCATACCTTCCCCGTGCCCTCAAGGTCCTCACTCTGAAAAACAGTGCATCACCTTTGTTACAACACAGAGCAGAACCTGTAAACCCTCTTTTAACGCTCAAGAGTTAGGGTCTTACTTTTTAAGTTTTGTACACCTACAACAGTAAAAAAAATATTGGATTAGGGATAATTTACATAAAAGGACAAATTAAGTTAATTATAAGGTCAAGTTAATGTCAAAGAGAAGCACAAATGCATGCACACAATTGTAGGAACCAGAATTCCCAACATAGCATGCAGTACCATTAAAATCCAGTTTGACTCTCCCAAGAATTAAGCAGTCTTCACTGGAGAATAAGACATTTTGCAAACATATGTGCATGCAGCAGTCTATGCATGCAAACATTTCTGAATAGCAATAAGAAGATCCTTTAAAAGAACTTTTTAGCATCCACACTGACAGTTGTAAGCACTGTTTTTTGAAGATTCAACCTGCTGTGCTCTTAGCCTTTGAACTTTCAAAACTCTGAATGAACAGTATTAAAATGATTTATGTTGATAATCTGCATAGGTGATACGGCAGCTGCTGTAATATTAGAGCCAGATATCTAGAGTTCAGTCCTGCATTTCTGTATTTTATGTGGGCACATATCACTGCTTGTCTTGTACAGTCAACTGCAGCGCACAATATCAAGATTTGCCATGGATTAGGTACATATACCTGAAAATGCTCTTCACTGTGCAGAATGTATTGTTCTGTACCCTCTGTACCCAGTCATAAGGCACTTTAATGACAGTTTTTTCTTTTTCTTTTTAAAAAATTTTTATAATACTAGACTAAATTTATGTGCATAGTGGATAAGATGTAAACATCATCAAAATTTTGTCCCAGTTTCATAGTTATGCATAATGATAATTGGCAAGCTGGTTCAAGTAAAGAAATAGAACTATTGCAGGGAGATTGCATGCAGCTCTGAAACAATTCATACATTAATCTACTCTAGTTGATATCAATTTTTCAATTGATGTTTTCCCTGGAATGTATTCTAAAACAGATTTAGTGCTTTTGTGTCAACAGAAATATTCTATCAATATTCTGCTCAGACTGAACTGGAGAGCTGTATTTGGTGTCTTTGAGAAAATTCTCAGTTGTAATCAGCTGTAAATCTGCAGCCCTCATTTCCAACTTAGACTGCAACGTGTGAGGAAGGCTTGTGAAACTAGATTAGAAAGTGTAGGAAGAGAATTCCCTAAAATACACCCTTTGATAGCAAAATATTTGCTAGGTTATATTTTGGGGTTAAAATTATAAATGAAATCTCTATGAATACTATGATCAAACCGTCTGCTAGAAATGCAAATTCTTATCGTTATTAAGGTGTCTGAGTATTTTTTTCAAATAAAAGTTTTCATATTCAGATTTTTATAGCTCTAATTTTATTAGCTTTTGTGGGCTCCAGATGTGACCAGTACAAATTGTTCATCTAAACTTGTCTTCATTTTTCTGTGCTAATTATCACAGCTTCAGTTTAAATATGACTTCCGTGAAGTGTGTAAACTCTGTCCATGGATTTTATTGGGAGATCCAAGACGAAGCAGAACTGTTAGACACTGAAAAACTGAGTTATGGTCTTGATGTATTGAGCCTGCTCTCGAGCCCTTGTCTGTCATTGCAAGAAGCTTCTAGTGATGCATTAGGGTTGACAGAGAAAGAATCTGCAGTGATCCTCGCATTGGTTGCTTGGTGAATACTGTGGTCCAAGTGCTGGCTAAGGCAGTGGGTGGATGAGAGTAAGGATTTCTCAGTGTGGGAAAGGCACTGCTTACTTCCAGATGCTGCACTGATGGCTCCTCTGTGCTGGGAGGCATTGTGGTGTAGGAACACAATATCCAGGATTCCCACAGCCCATGTGGCCACAGGTCTGTGCCAAACAGCAGCTGAGAGGCGTAAGGTCATCTCAGCACAGGGAATGGCTGCCTGCTCTGATGGGCACAGATCAGAAACTGTCACGTAGCTACTGAGGACAAGTTCAGAAAATGGAACTGAAAAGCCCAATCGTGTAGGTCCCTGCAGAGAACAAACTCACAATGTGATGTGCCTGCAAGTAGTTAGTGTGTACCAAATAATAAATACACATCCCGTAAATGTCACTGAATACATATGCAGCTCCTCCAAGCTGTCTGAATGCTTAACTGCTGTCCTTACAAAGCTGTACTGCTGCTCTTCCTCTGTGGAAGTCCAGGGTTGCTTTGCTGTATACATCTACAGGAATGGACATTAGCGTTTTTTCCCTTCTTTAGTGCTTCAATATACACTTCACTTTAAAGAGAAGATAGCAAAATCCATGTGCAAAAATAGTTTAGTCAGACAAATGAAGAATGATCAGGTTGGTACTATATAAAAATATTTCAGTTTTCATTTGAATGATAAATATATCATTGGGTATTAAATATGGAAAAGAGGCAATATAAGGTACCATGTTGGAGAGCCTGCTTATTCACAAATAAGCATCACTTAAAAAAAGTTATTTCTCTGAGAGTGAGTGATAAATTTTTGTGATGACTAATAATCAATGGAAAAATCACAGATGTGTGCCCTTTGATGCAGCCATATTCATATCCTATAAAACAAAAATTACATTGAAATAAGTGTTGACTGTGTAAACTTGCTGATATTATACTGTGTTCATCTTCTGCTGAAGACTTATTTATAACCAGTGTATTGTATACCACATACAACAGGAGATTTTTATTGTGTATATATACTGTACAATAGATATGCTTTATTGCTTAGCATTATAATAAGCATCTTTTATAAGTTAAGCTTCAAAAATGCAGATCCAATATTGTGGTTATTTATCTCAGAAGTAAACCCTTCCCACAAAATAAACAAAAAATGGTGTTCAAATTTATTCCCTATAGGACATGTCTTATTTGAAAATGATAACACTCGGTGGAGAAAGATATGCCTTTCATTTTGGCTAGGTTAATAAATCTGTGCAGCACAGCTTTAGAGCTGTCTTCTTATTATTAGGGAAGAAGTTTTCATTCTGTGAAGTTAAAAAAAAGTCTTGACAGCACTGGGCTTTTTATTATAGAAAGCAGATATGATGACTTGAAATAGAGGGTTGTATCCATATGCCATGTTATGACTTCTAATGGGGGGAGGATAATAGAGCAAATAAATTAGTTGGTTTTTTTTAATTTTTTTTCTTTTTCTTTTGACAGCTATCTGCTGTTTATATTATTATTTCTTCACCTTAAAGAACCACTGACATTGTAGGTGATTGAATTTGATATCTGTGGGTTGCGGAATCAGCCTTTAAATATTTATGTTGATTTGCATACATGACAGCTTTCATCACTAAAGATCATTATAAAGAGCAAATTGGAAGAAGTTAGAAAATTCCTTTCCTTGAAAGGGATTTAAACAAGTTTACAGAATGACTTAACAGAGCCTGCATAATCTTCACAGTCAATAAAAACCAAAGGCAGAGAAATGTGCTTAAAATCCACAGCAAAAATGTTTTGTTTCCACTGTGTATTCTTGAAGACTTGCTCTTTAAGCTACAGCATGTGAGGCTTACTTAATATGTACACTTACAAATATTCCAGTAGAAAAACAGTTTTCAAGGCCTTCCTTTTTAAATCTGTAGTTCATCTGTAAACTTCAGTAATGAAGACCTTGAACACCCTTTCCCTCTACAGAAATACAGTTTCATATCCCAAGCATTTCCCAAACTATGTCTTGTAGTAATATTGTTTTCCTGATGCTCCGACTAGCACTGTCTGAAGAACAAAATTATGATTAAAGTGCTTGAAATATGTACTTTTTGAAACTGTTTTAACTGCTGTATTCTATTATTGTACAGGCAATATCTAAGGCAATATAATAACCTTGAATAATTAAAAAAAAAAAAAATCCAAAACTCACCAATACCTCAAGCCACCCCAAACTATGCCCCCAAACACAGCAAAATAATCAGTTAGCAGGTGAGATCACCATGAATGTGATGAATTGATGAATCACTGACAGCCTTTCTTCCGATGTCTGCTCAGGTAAAGTTCAGATCTTGAACTTCTACTTGTCTGGGAGCCATTCTAGAAACCCTAATGAGCTTCCTGATGGCCTTTTAAGAGCAATAACTGATTAAATAATTGTAGCACCTCATGCTGAAGTGTTTTAAATACTTAAAGCCTTCTAAGTTGTCTTCCTACAAAAAAAAGGCATGGCTGCTCAAATTATATGTTGCAGAAGAAACTGTTCCTTTCTATCATTGTTAAGGCATTTCTCTATGTTTATTTTTTCTAACCTCTGGCTAATAAGGATGGTGACTGCAGGCATTAGGCATTAGACAGCTTTTAAAAGATTGATGCTTTTGATTACAGTATACTATAGGATAAATTGTAGGGTTCAAATCTCTCACAGAGTTAAAAAGGATATGTGGTATCTGAAGAAACATAAAGGTGTCAATTTTCTACTTGATGGTACTAATATATTTTGATAAGATCTGCATATTAAGAATAAGCCCTCAAATACAGTGATTTAGTACTGCAATTGTACACTACTTCACAGTGAGGAGAACAAACAATAAAACTGTGAATCCTTGCCTCTGCTCTGAAGGACAGTGAACAAAGACTTGTAGGCATTACAGCTGGCAGGTGTGGAGAGGACTCGGTTTTCAGGAGAGACTGGCAAGAGGAAGGGAAGGGGAATAGTAAATGTGAACAGGGAGGTTAATTGCAAAGTAAATGAGTTTGCTGCAGAAAGCGCTGAGACTCAGATCCTCAAAGGCAGTGTGTGCATCAGTAAACAGCACCAGGGAATGTGCCAGGCACTGGAGCTCAATCAGCTAAACTAAGAAATTTTGAGCATTGTTTCCAGTGCGTTTGCAGTGTAGAGCAAGTAGCACTGCCCCAAACATTTCTTGGTGAAGGTTTGGGAACTAGGATAGGGCAGAAACACTACCATCAATGCAGTTTCAGTTCCAAGAGAGTTTAACAGCATTGATGAGCTGCTCAGTAATGACAGGTAAAAGTCTCCCTTCTTTTTTTAACCAGCCTTGAAATCCTACCCCTGTGTTGAGCTGCAAACCACCTGCTGGGCACACTGCTCAGACACTGTTCATCCCAAAACTATAACTGGGCATTGAGAGAATGGTGGGTGTCATAAGTCAAAATTGTGCCAGGAAGAATTGTGAAGGAAACAGCACTGATGCACCACGAGTGCTTGAGCCTGGACTCTGTTCAGTTGCTAGAATAAGTGTAGCCTGGGCTCCAGCTCCATCAAGCTCTGCAGAAAACAGGAATGTATCTTGCAGTGTTGGGATGTCTGAAGACTGAAGGGTAGTGGCTCCATCTCCGACAGCAATCTGGTGGTTGGATCAGACGAAGTGGCTGGATTTCCTCACAAATCCCATTACAAATCTGTCTCATGCTCCTGACAGGAGCATTCCCAGTAAATGTGATATGCATATGCTGACTGAATGAGAGAAAGTTCAGCTTCATCACTCAGGCAGCAAACTTCAAAGATAAAGAGCAGATGAGAGAGTATTGGTGAATCATAATGAGCTTCTTGGAGTACTTTCTGTAGTTTCATCAAGCATTCTTAAGATTCACAGGGAGCAAAAGTGCACAGTGACTGTTCAGGGCAGAATTTTATCTTGAGTAAATCAATCCGTTAAATTGATTGCATTTTCTAAAGCTGTTTTACACCAGCAGGATTTGGTCCTCAGATTTTATTTAGATTTTGTTTAGTAAGTAATCTGTCTGAAGTTAGTGGATACTAGTTGCGAGGACCTCCAGGGTGGAAGCATCACTGTGATTCAGTCGCAGAATTTCAATTAGAAGGAAAATGCATCTGTGCTCCAAACATAAAACCTTGCATATTTTTGCTGGATACTGTAAAGTGACTGTCTTTTCTGTACTACTGAAGAGGAAACAATGCTGGTTAAATACAAACCATGCTGCTATAGCACATGTATTCAAGCAGTTAATGCAACACCTTTCTTTTTATGGAGCACAACTTTGATTTGCACGCTTCCCTGAGACAACACACACAGTTTGACTCAGAACTTGCTTCCACATTCCTTATCCTCATAGCAGGTCGGTGTTCATTAAGAAGGACAATTATGGGTTATTCACTGTGGGATGGTGTTATACTAGACATTTTAGAGTCCATCATAGTAACACTGGGGCCACTTTCTTTTAGGATCCAGATTTCTGGTTGAAATAAATCAGATCTTAGTAAATGACACATATAAATTACTTTTTATCTTTCTAGAATAGAAAAAGCTCCCCAGAAATCAGTTGCAACTTTTGCTGGATTACAAATGCAGAGTAGTGCATTTTTCAAATGTAAATTAGTGTTCAGACTTAATATCTCAATCTTAGCTAATATTAAATCCTAATCTAGCATTCTCTTAATATCTGAATATTAAACTAATATCCCATTCTCTGCTGTTACAATTTTTGTGCATGAGTGAGTGAGTGACTGGGCTAGTTAACCAGTTAACATCAGCTGTTGACCTAGTAAAGTTATTAGTTTCTTATGAAGGACAAGTGCCATTTTCAGGTTTCATTTGAAATCTAAGTCATTATCCTTTATTAACGATATAAGATAGATTTTCTGGATATGTATGTTTAGCTGGCCTGTTAGGGATTTGTTTGTTTCTTTTCCTTTAATTACAGTGTTGTGATGCTGTTAATTTCCTCTAACATAATATGTACCAGAAACTTGCCAACAGTCATTATCTGTAAGGCTGCTTGAGAAAGAATCCTGCTCTTCAGTGGCTTCAGTGGGATCTTGCCCTCTGATAAAATACAAGGGCTGGGATTTATTTCCACGTAAGATATGTCTCTTCACAAGACTAGAGAGTCACTGTGTTGTTTCAGTCCTGCAGGTGAGTGCACACCAGGAATGCTGTGGGAATCCCTGTGACTGCAGGTCACTGAGTGCTGGAAAGCCTTTGAGCTTGGTGCTTTGCTGGACAAAAAGGAGGTCTCACCTTTGGACACCTCTGAGGACAAAAGACCTCACCTTTGGGGGGTCTTGCTGCTTGGTGTTGTTGATGCCACCATTCGGCAAGTGAGAGATTTAGTTGTCTTGCTCTACTACCTGAAGGTGGTAAATATTTCCATTGTGATTCTAAGCGATGATCTGACGAGTCTGGAAAAGTGCAACTACGAAATAAAGCCTGGGAGAATCACATCTGTGGATATGCCAGAAGTTTTGTGAGACTGCTTCAATTTCCCCAACTGGGGTGGATTTATATGATGACGTTCTGCTGGCCCATACTTGGTATGCCTGCTAGCAGAGTTGCACTATGTGCACTGCAGTACCTACGAGGCTGTGCTTTCTGTCTCTGTCCAAAAGTTCAGGAGGAAACCAGCACGGGAATACAGGGGATGGAATGGTGAAGGGCTGTGTTGCTCATCCTGCCAAAGATGCACTTGGAGTTCATCATGGTTCAGCAGGCAGGGGATGAAGTGGTGAACTGCCTTGGGAAGGTGAAAGGGACAGGTAAAAAAGGGGAAGCAAAGTATGGGGAAACACTTTTTCTTTTTTCCATTGGTTTTGTTTTCATAGTGCTAGCAAGCTAGAGAAAATGTATTCATCCATGGTCAAGGCCTTCAACACGACAGTAGATCTAAAATACTTGACACAAAGAAGTAAAAGCTTTGGAAAACAGAATTTTGGCAATTTTGAATGAGGATATTTTTGCTCTCCCTGTGCTGGTTAATGAATTAGCCCACAACCGCAGCTGGAAATCAACTCAGCTCTTTCACAGTGATATTTAGCCTTCTGGCACTGGCTTAATCCCAACACCAATGCAATTGAAACAAAGATACAGATTACATAGGATTTAATTTATGTGTACTTACTCTGTATGTATTTATGGGTTCTGGGCAATGTAATGGAAGTAGGGTTGGTTTTAGCATGCAGATGAGTGATGGTGCATGACTGTAATTCCAGTGTTTTTGTTGGTGTGTGTAAACTAGAAACTGTTGCTCTTCTACACAGTGAGTGTGTTGATCACAAAAAAAAGTTGCAAAAATGCAACTTTTGTCAGGGAAAAAAGAAGAGTTCTCCTGTTCAGGTATGGTGCTGAGAACAGTTTTGAGTAGAGGAAGAAATTAATCAATACCTTTTCTAGTTTCAGGACCACAGCTTTTCATGGTAAGTATGTCCCTAGGAAGTGTGGTTTTCAGGCAGGCATGTGCAATAATTTATGTCTGAGCCATTTGTTAATATTGGCAAAGTGTCACAGGTGCTCCAAGTGCTGATGGCAGGCTGGGGACAGGAAGGCAGCAGCAGGTCACTGCTTCATCCCTGCACCGAGGGATGGCATTTCACACAGTGAGAGGTCAGCAAGGTACATTATTCACCCCGTAACTGGTACAGGAATGAATCTGTGCTTCTATGAGCTGTTTCAAGGAGTTTTACTGAGTTTGACTTTCATGATTTTCAGCAAAATCTCTTGAAAAAATGTTTAAAAGGATCCTGGCTGCCATGCAATTACTCTGCCATATGCAGTGACACATCTTACTCATTCTAGGAACGTTTTATGCTCCCAAGGGGATTTAAGAGTAAATAGACCACAAGTACAAAATTAAAATATCAAATTAATTTTGTGTTATATGCACAGAGTGATGGATAATGTCAGTTCAGGGCTTGATCCTGCATATGTTGAAGTTGAGATGATTTCTTGGTGTTATTTTGGTTTATGATTGGCACATAAAGGTCTTGATATTTTTCTAGTTGTATAAAAACCCATGTTATTAAATAAATATAGGCATAGTATATTAACAAAAAACAATAGCAAATGAGGAATACATTATGTTCTTCCATAAGGAATATAATATAAAATTTATAGCAGTATTTTTTATTTTCATGGAAAAAATACACTTGCAATCCTGTAATTATGTTCTGAAACAAATTCAGTCAGATTGCTTTCAGGTCATTACATTATCTGTGTTATAAAGTAATTGGGGATTACTGGGTTTCTATCAGGTTTGGCTTAACAGCAAAGAAGGTTAACATAAGTGGTTGTATAGCTGAGTTAATTTTAAATGATCTTTAAGGTTGAGATATTAAGGCTGAAATGCCTTTAAAGCAAGCTAAATGGAGCTTGTGTTTTGAATGTGATCTGATGTATAATTAGATGTCTCCTACAGAAAGGTTAGGAGCTCTAATCCAATGTTCAGAATCAACAGCAGAACTGTGTCTTTTTTAATTTAGAAATGTATAAAACTTAATAGAAATTGATTTCAAAGATTTACATGCATGTAAATGTGAGAGTCTTGGAAGGTACTGGATTTAAAACATAGAAAATTTGGAATTATGCAAGATATTATAAAGGATGTGAGTTCTTATTCTGGATGGTTGGGCTACTAAAGAATATGTGTTTGGGCAGTTGGTATCATTATAAATTAAAAATAAATACATAGGGAAAATTACTGGGGTGAAGGACTGTGTGTAAGAGTTAACACACCAAGCACTATCCATTATAATGCTTTCAAAGACTGCTGTACCTTTGCTAATTTTTTCTCATTTTTCAAAATTGAACAAGCTTAACACAGTGCAGAGGCTGATTAATTAATTTCTTGCGAGTTTTTGGGACCAAAACATGACTATTTCTCTCTATCCTTAATAAAGAGATTTTTACAACTATATTTTTTCTTTTTGTTCTCTCAGAAGAAGGAAGGATCAAAATGATGGCAGTATTAGTGCAAAATTTAGGCCAGCTTCTTTTGGCTTTTTGTTGAAATAGGGTTGCTGTGTTCTCTCATGAAGGGAGAACAATGTCTTCTTCACATGTACCCATGGTAAGTCAGCTTGAATTAAAGTCGCGGAATGTTCCATGGCGGAAAGAACTTTGCACCTAAATTTGATTTTAGCTTTCCTTACTGCAGCCTGAGGACAGGAGTAGGACATGTAGTGTTTTCACAGAATATGAGAAATCTTGTGGACGTTTGGCCACCTCCCTTTCCCTCTGTATTTGTGCATTAATATGGCAAAAATATATTCAGCAAGCATGGAGAAGGGGAAGTCAGAAGAAAAGGAAGGTTGCAATGAATGCTGTATGAGGGAATTCTTTCCTTGTTTCCATTTTGTCTCCCTGGTTGCTCCTGGAAGGCTCCAATGCGCTTTGCTCTTGGTGCTCACTGTGGGATGGGTCAGTGCAGTGAAAACCATGGCCAGTGACTGAGCAAGGGCACAGAGAAGGGCAAAGAGCAGAGGGGCAGGAAAGGAAGGCAGGGGGAGGCAAAGATGGCCATGCCCCTTCCTCCAAGAGCACCTGTGCACACAGGACTGCATGATCCAGCAGCAGCAGAAGTTGGGAAGCTCCTCCATCAATCTTGAAGGGAACTAAGAGGCAAATTGAGGGGGCCATTTGCTTCCTGGTTATGAAGTGCTTGCGGAAAGTAAAGGGACACTCCTTGGAGTCAGGGGAGATTAATGTGCATGTGCATGTAGACACTTAATGTGATCCAGTTTCTAAGCTGCAATATCTAAATATTGCTGACATCTTTACAAGATATAAAAATAAAGGAAAGTACATTTTCACTAAAGCTAGAGAAGATGTGATCTAGTATTCACTTGATAAAATGCGATACTGTTACTGGAGAGGGAAGGAATGCGTGTGGGGAGATTAATGTTTAAATTAAAAATGTATATTACATTTCTATACATTCATTTTATCTTAATATTAACAAGACTAAAAATTTATCACTCTAATATTATGAGAACAGTGTCAGTAATTTTTGCCTGGGTCCAGTGGTAGCATATCTGTACCTCACTTGACACATATTGGCTCTGAAAATTTTAATGAGATTTCTTCCTTTTTCAGTCAGTGAAACTTTCTGTGCACCTAATGTCTGGCTGGTACTTGAATTTTGAAAAAAATAGTAATACATCAACCTTGTTAATGAAGGAGAAAATTCTGGCAGAACTTAGGTGTTAGTCACCTGTGTTAAGCTCAGGATAATCTAAAAATGGCAGGCCACTGATACTGTTACGTATTATTCAAAATAGTGTGAGCAGTCAGTCTTAAATCAGCTGCTCCGAGTTTACAAGGTGAGGAGCAGTTCCAGGCTGGGGCTGTTCAGCACAGGTCTCTCACCCTGGGGCTGGGCTTGAACTCAGAATTTTGAGTTGCAGGTGGGATTCACTTGTGCAGGTGCATTTAACATGGAGTATCTTTGAGCAGCTTGCTGGATGAGATCATACAGAGATCTCATGTGATTGTTCCTGACCATATAAGCATCATTTTATGTTATTTAAAAAAAAAAATCTACTCCCTTTTAATCAGTGGGCAAAAGAGAAAGTGGTTAGATTGTGCAGTGTTTGCATGAGAATAAGTGAATGGTTTTGTAAAATCTACCAAAATATTTTTTTTTGTTGTGATAGGCTGTACTTTATTTCTTCAACAAAACAGTAAAAAAATAAGGAGAGTAAATATTAATGGGTATTACAGCATGTAAATGGATTATTCATGTAATGCTACATGACACCTATCCTGGAAATGAAAGGACAGGGGTATATTTTCTGGCATTATATCCTTAATTCTGTCATTTATAATGATAGGAAAGGTAATGAAAACTACTTGTTGAAGACAGCTCACAAAAATGATAAGTGAGAGCAAATAGGTGACACATTGGAAAGAAGAATTCCTGGTAGTTAGAGATGACAGACGAGATCTTATGTGCACTATCTATTGTGGTTCTATGCCTGCCTCCTGGATAACTTCAGCAATTCAATTAACCGATATGAGCCTGTGTTTCATCATCTATAAAAGGTAGATTATACTTACCCACCTCAGAGCATCTTTATAACTGATTTTTGTAAAGTGCTTTGTGATTCTCAGATGGAAGGCACTATACTGGTGTCAAATATTATTATTATTGCTACTAGTAGTAGTAACAGTACTTGGCATTTATACTGTTCTTGCCTTTTCACAATGTGTAACTGATGCATTCCTGCAGTGCCTCTGTGAAGTAGGTACCTGTGTGCTTTTAGCGATGAAGAAATTCAGCAATCATTATTCTGATGTCATTAGCTTTCACATTTTCACAATGTTTGTAAGATTTTAAAAAATAAAAAGTGAAAAAATCCTAAAGTACATACCTCTGTGTGATACTTAGAGCACTTGTGGGAAGCCATAGATTGAGTTTGGGATGTGGTCAGTTAGAAGGACACAGAACACAGTGCTCACAATTTCTGGCAAGTTTTTTACTGCTGAACACCATAAAAACTCTCCTTCTCTTCCGGTGTTTCTGAATGCCAAAGCATAATGGTATTTCAGGGGCAGGCTGGATGGAGCTCTGAACATCCTGGTCTACAGAAAGGTGACCCTGTCCACGACAGAGGCGTTGGAACTACATAATCTTTAATGATCCTTTTGACCCAGGCTATTCTGATTTTATGAGTTTCTGTGTGTTTATCATGCTCCCACCAAGCCTGTGTTTCCAGGCTCTTTCAAGCAATGGTTTGGCAAACCCAGGGAGCTCAGCCAAAGGGTCAATGCTGGCTAGCAGCAGGGAGTCCTGGCTGTGTTCAGAACTCTTGGCAATGCTCTTAGACAGTCTTGAAGTTCAAACACATTTTGGTATCTCCAGGCTCAAGACTGATCAGGAGGTTTTGGACTGTCTTTTGGTTGAAAGGCTTAAAATCCACTAAATTCTCTTTTAGATACTTAATAGTTTTTGTAGGGGTTGGGTTGGGATTTTCATTTTGATTTCACTAAATCTGTCTTTTAGTAATCATCTGAGGTTTTAGATTTGTCTTTTTTTTTTTTTTTTTTCTTCTAAATACAGGCATTTCTTTAATCTGTGATAGCTTGGAAAACTGGATCAAATTCCACAGTAAAAAATGAACACTTACCCTCGGTTCCACTGCAGCCTTTGGTGTGGGCTCAACAGCTACAGATGTCATTGCATCTGGACGTGCTGTCTTCAAAAGCAGCTAATTTCTGAGATGGCAAATGGTCTTTGATTCACAGCAGCAATGGGCTTTGAGGCTCAGGCATTCTTCCCATGTTCAGCAGGTGTCTAAATGTCACTTACTGGAATTGAGATGTATCTGTTGCTGCACACATAGGCAGAGATTATATGAATGCACAGTGTGGACTCAAGCAGCAAGCCACAATTTTAATGCATTTCAGATATAACCATAATCAAACATAAACTCTGTTCAGCTTATGTGGATATAGCATGATTATACTGACAGACCATACAGGGTGCTGAGGCATTCTGGTCTGTGCAGAGACTCTTTTAAGCGAAGAATCAGGATATGTGATCTGCTCTTCAAAAGCCTTTTCCTAAGGCTTCACAGGAGGAGAGCTGCAATGTGATCATGGGCTACAGCTTATGGCTTTATCCTATGGTTTTCCCCTGAGGACTGCACTGAACCTTCCCTGCTATGGACATCCTCCAGTGAGCTTCCACTTGAAACAGAATGAGGTATAAATAATTTTCAATGCAAATAGCTTTCAGGGTTTGTTTTTGCAATAAAAAACTGAAATCAGATTTATCAAGATAACTTGTTGACCACTGTGATCCAGGAGACCAGTCAGAGCTCAGGATCATATATTTGGGATATATGCGTTTTGAGAAGTGGGGAAAGCTTGGCTTTGAAAACAAAAGTTCAATAGTTATTTATATGCAGACAATCTCAATGAATCATTTATGTAGCACATTTGTAAATGAGAGCAAAATGTGACTCAGCGGTTTGTGATGAAAAGCAGATACTCAGAGACATCTAATTTTTTAAGTGTTACATTCCCAGGCCATTTCTAATTAGAGCTTTGGAAATACATAAGTAAATGTTTCTTCTTTGTGTCCTAAACATTAAAGGTTATCAATAGCAGCAGGCTGCTGAAGTCAGCTTATATGGCAAGAATGCTTTTCATGGAAACAGTAATGGGTAAAAACAGACTGGGTTTGAAATTCAGAGCAGGCACATGCTTCAGGCTTGCCTGAGAGGTGAGCTGTCTAGAGACCTCTGTGCTGCTCAAGATGGTGAAAAACTGGAAAATGACTAATCGCAGAGCTGGTTAAATGTGCAATAGGAGGCTTGGGTTCTGTGTGTCTCTGGAACAGCCTTTTTACTTTCTGCAGACTGGCAGGGACAGAGTCCTGCTGCCTCACTCAGCAGAAGGGAGGGTATGAGAATTAATGAAACATTATACATAGAAATCATGATATAGACATAAACAGCAAGAGTGCCTTGTGCCCCATATGGGCTTTGCATCCTCCTGCTTGCTTACTTTTGCTCGCCAGTGGAACAGCTCCATTCACTTCCACTGCCACAGGATTAGATTTTGTGCTTCAGAAAAGGGTATTTCTGTACCAGGTGTTGTCATCTACTCTCTACGCCTAGTTTTTCGGATACTATTTCAATATCTTACTGTAGTTTTTGAAAATAAAATTCAATCTTGCAAGCATTATCTTGCATACTATAGCTTTACTGGTACAATTAAAAGGGAAAGTATTACTTAGAGGCACATAGGCAATACACAAAATCATTAGTTTTGATATAGCCCTCATTTCTACTTACAGCAATCTCCATAATTTCTTTTTAAGGGCAAATTATCTCTCACTATTAAATCAGCTGTATGCAAAAATGTTTTAAAACAAACTTTGAAACATTTCTTTTGCATATAACTAAAAATTGTCTGAATTATAAAATTGTATGGAAGTGTTAACCTAAATGCAATTTCACTTTCAAACTTGTCCAGTAAGAGATTTTAAAATCACCCATATACATGGACATACAATGTCAAGGCATGTCATTAACTGCAGAAAATTGTATTTGATACTTTCTTGATGCCACAAAAGATGTTTTAAAAATTGTTTAATTATTTTAAACCTCCTTTCACGTTGAAACTTTTCAGGACAATTTGGTGCATTAGATCCCATTTAATGAATTTAGGTGAAATGTAACTGCACCAGGAGATATTTCTAAGGCTATATTCTATGGTGGATTTTATATTTTTATTTTTTAATATGATGTGTCCTCCATATTACCTAAGGAAATTAAATTAAGGCACATATTTCTGAGTAATTACTTTTTAAATGTATGCTGTGAAGGAAACCTCATGCAGGCCATACTTTAATATATGAATGTCAGTAGTCATATGAATGTTGAATTTTACATTTTTGGTTTTAACTTGCATAAGGTTTTAGGGCAGCTTTTCATTTGCTATATCATAAAAATAATTTGTCTTTTGTAATACGATTCCTCAGTTCATCATTTTTCTATAGCCTAACCAGCAGTGTATCTGCCTTAATATTGATGAAGTCTGAGTGATTCAGATGTGGCTGTGATATTTTATATCTTTTCCCTTTCCAGCAAGACTTGAAACAGGGACTCACTCATCACTTAAAAACATAATTGCTGAATATACAGAATGTTTAATGTTATGAGTAAGGATAGGTTTTTGTGCCAAATGGTCTAGACGTTTAAAGATGGAATATTTGGTAGTCATTGGTTCTTAGAAATGAACTTATGTCTAGATAGAAAACACACGTCCAGAATCTCATCTTGCTTGTTCCAGTTTTATACCCTTGTAGTTCTGTTCGTGTCACAGCTGTTTTTCAATAATATTATGACTGTCTCTTAAGTTTGGAGAGTGTGCCTTGCACCTTACATATAACTTACATCAGAGTATTATTACTTTTCCTTTAATCTGGCATACTTGCACCTGTGTAGCATGTGAAAGAATGTGGGGTGCTGCTGCTGTGCCGTCATAGTGGGCATTTTTGCATTTTCGTGTAGCTAGTTACATCCAAATATGCAAAACATTCTGACTGTGCTGGTTTGGCTGGGGTAGAGTTTGCTTTCTTCACAATGGCTATGTATGGGAATGTACATTTGTAGTATGGGGAGGCATTTGGAGTTTTTGCTGGGAGCAGTTGATAATTTGGGGCTGTTTTAGTTATTGCTGAGTGGGGCTTGCACAGAGCCAAGGCCATTCCTGCTTCTCACCCCACCCCACCAGTGAGTGGGTTCATGGGAAACTGGGAGGGGACACAGGCAGGACAGCTGACCCCAACTGACCAAAGGGATATCCCATACCATATGGCATCATGGTCAGCATATAAAGCTGGTGGAAGAAGAAGGAAGGGGACAACATTTGGATTTGCAGCATTTGTCTTCCCAAGTCACTGTTACACGTGATGGAGCCCTGTTTTCCTGGAGATGGCTGAGCACCAGCCTGCCCATGGGAAGAGTGAATTAATTCCGCATTTCGTTTAGCTTGTGTGTGTGGCTTTTGCTTTCCCTATTAAACTGATTTTATTTCACCCCATGAGCTTTCTCACTGTCACCCTTACGAGTCTCTCTGTGATCCTGATGTGGGGGCAGTGAGCGAGCGGCTGCCGGGGCTGAGCTGGGGTTAAACCATGACACTGTGAATACATTTCCTCTGAATGTCTGTAAATCTTCTGTACACAGTCTGCAGCTCTGAGCAGGTACCAGACACGAGAGGAGCGGTGAGGAGATACTCTAAGGGATTTAGATTGCTCTGGAGTTGGAAAAGGATCCTGCTTCTGCCTGAGGACATAAGTTGGGAGCTGTACAATGTCCTTTTATTGATTCTTTGTAAGGCATGATATAGAAGAAGAATATCCAACCTTTTAAGACAGAGTAACATACCAGGAATCTTTTCAAGTGATTCAGACAGAGAATTTTGCAGGGTAAAGGTAAGAGCTACTCCTCACACCATTTACTGTTAGGGATTTACAACAGATACAACATAACCTATTGGTGTTTTCAAGATACAAGCTTCCACAATTTATGAAACAAAAAAAAAGCACCACTATTTACAAAACAACAACAACAAAAAGCACTAGAAGCAATAAAGCCATGCACATAATTTAAAAATACTGCATGTATTTAATATGTTTTTCAATTAAAAGAAGCAGTTTCAGTTAAGTTCGTTATCATCTGCTGGATACTGGTAGCTTGCATAAAATGGAATAGTAATTGCAGGTTGATTCTTGTGGACGAATGCTTAGAACTCTAGATCATTGTGCAGCACTAATTGGTCCCCTGACTGGAATACTGTTGGGAAGAAAATAAATCGGAATGAGGAGTAAAATAATCTCTCATCTCTTAGGTAATTCTTAATATTCACATATTTATTGCTACCTATTCTGTGATGGGCTAGGCAAATTTCCAGGCTGTTCTCTTGAATCATTTACATCTGCTTTAAATGCTTATGTAGAGGAAATAAAAATGCTGAAGTTAGTTATAAGAATCCATATGCCTAGTACAAAAGAAATTATTATTAAAATGCACATAGATCTTTTTTGGCTTTTTCTTTTCATCCAACTCAAGGGATGCTTATCTGACTTATTGCACATTGACTGATATGAAAAGCTGCTCCAATTTAAGGTCAGTCTGATTTTCTTTTTTTAATTCTGTGAGTCATCTCTAGTTGTACAAAATCTGTCTCCAGTTAAATGTGTGAGAACAGAGTTACTACTCAGTGCTTCAGAAGAACCTACTCTTAAGACATGCTTGGGGTCATTAGCAGCCAAACTCTTTAGAGAACATCTGTCCTTCCTCTCCCCCAAGCCTGGTGTGAACCAAACACCCAAACTGCCCCTACAGGGTCTCTACTTCCTTTAAGTTCTCTGTAGGTCACTGCACTCCATCCAACCCAAACCCTCCAGACAGGCAATGGAGGGCACATGAGAAAGGTTGTGTTCCACCCTGGCTTGCTGAGTGAATTAATTGTTTATTGTGAGTTGAAGAGTGCCTAAAGAAAGAGGAATACAGATGTAGACAGTACTGAGTGGAGTGGGAGATGCTGCTTGCTTTAAACCCAGAGGGTAGGAGTTTTAAGGATGTGCAATCTCATAGGACTGAGCCATTAATTTTTCCAGGTGTCTTTTTATAAAATGCATTTTACAATGGAACAAATAAATAGTCTTGTTTTGTAGCACTGAAAAAAAAAAAGAAATCTTTTTTCTGTGTCTTTATGTATTTTTCATGTCTGGTAAATCCCATGATCATTATGAAATCAAATATTTTTCCAGTTAGGTATGTTGTGATTTTTTTTTTTTTTTTATTTCTTCCAAGTGATTCTATTATGTACTTGTAGACAGAGTTAAGCTTTTTGTTATTTGCCATCAAACCAAGAAATTGAACTGGGATGAAATCAGAATAACATGAGTTTAAAGTTTATGTATTAAAATAAATAGGAAACATTTTTTGTCTATTAGGCTGATGGCAGAAGTAAAATTAAATTCAGCCACAGAGTGCAGAAGAGCAAGATTGAATCTGTGATGCACTGTGGTTTGTGAGTGGAAAAGAATGATTCCTGCATATGTTTTACAACATCTGAGTGGAAACACTGATTCTGCAGCTTGGGATAGGAAATACAATCAGTGAAGCTGAAGCCAGGCATCTATTTATCTTAAATTAATCATTCTCCAAGTAGGCAGTTGATATCCTAGTGCTGTGTGCCATCCTTTTTACATTCATGCAGCACACATTAAACCAAAGAGCTGTTATTGTAGGAGCTGAAATATATTGCAGCACACAGATTGTAAATGTTTAAAAATACACTAACACTTCTGCATGTTCAGTTGGCAATTAAAATGTATTAATATTTTTTATTTTAATACTTACAGTTATTAGACACTTGGAAACTGATATACTTACAAAATTCTAACAGTTTTCACAAAAATAAAAATTAGTTTTAGGATCTTTAAATAGAGGAGAAAAAGAAGCTATGGGTACATTTCAAGCTAGAATATTTTCTTTTTTGTTTGTACTTTTTAATTCAATGGAATTTAGTTCTGATTTTCTCCAACATGTCAACAAACAAAAATCTGAGAGTTATTTCTAGCTCTTGAATTTATGGATTGAATAACAGGAGGAAAGTTGGGTTTTTTTGCTGTTTCAGTTTAGATACATAGTTTAATTTAAGAACAAAATAATTCGGTCAATAGCAATTTTAGAGAGAGACCTGCCTTTGAGGCACAGTTTCTCCAAAGCATTTAAATTTTAATTTCATTCTACGACAGAGCCTGAGGTTTTGTTGGATTTGACCTCAAATGTCATAAGAGCAAATGAAATAAAAAGATAATTTACTGTGTCCTACTGCAGATGTAGTAATTAGAAGAAACTAAAGGGAAGAGGAAAGTCATCACTAAGGAAAAAGCAGGAAATTAAGAAGGTAACATTTTCTCTTAAAGCATCATTTCTTTTTTCCTAAGTATTGATAGTATCTGACAGTAATTGCCTGCCAACAAAAATATTGTAATTGGAGTGTTACTTATTTTTGTTGATTCTTAAATTGTCACACCTTTTTTTAATATTCCTCCTCCAAGTTTTCTTTGTTTCTGGTTTTAAATCAAAGCTACTTAGGAAAAAAAAAAAGATAGTAAGGTTTAGAAATCCTGAATGGCAATTTTTTAACATCGTATTATCTTTTAATATTTTCAGCAGCCTTTTATCTATGCCATGCAGTATGTATGCAGACAAATTCTCATTTTACGGGGAAGTTTGCATTTGAGCTCTGTCTTCATATTCTGGCCACTCTTCAGACATGCCAGGCTGTAACAGTTCTGAAGGACTTGCCCCCCCCAGATTTTTAACCTTCCAGGAGAAATTTTGACTGGACATTTGGAAGCATCTCTTTACCGAGAGTGTTGTCAAACACTGGGACAGGCTTCCCAGAGAAGTGGTCAATGCCCCCAGCCTTTCAGTGTTTAAGAGGCATTTGGACAATGTCCTTAGCAACGTTCTTTAACTTGGTTAGCCCTGAAGTGGTCAGGACTAGATTACTGTTGCAGGGCCCTTCCAACTGAAGAATGCTCTATTCCATTCCATTCCATTCCATTCTATTCTATTCTATTCTATTCTATTCTATTCTATTCTATTCTATTCTATTCTATTCTATTCTAATTCTAATTCTATTCTATTCCATTCCATTCCATTCCATTCCATTCCATTCCATTCCATTCCATATCTGTTCAGTATCCAGAGTTTGGAAGTAAGTGGAGCTATAAGTGGAACTACTCTGTCTGCAAAGTATTTGAAAAAATAGGTTGTTCAGATTTTGACGAAAAACCTAATTAAGTTAGGGGAGTGGGTTTAATTTGACTTCTGGATTTTTTACATATAGAAGGATGTTGTTAAAAAAACTGAATATGGATTAAAGGAGTTCAAATTTCCATTTCTTCAGAGTGGGTGCTAAGGAAGCCACACTTTGGAAGAGGACAAATCTCCAATGGGATTTTACCAGCCAGGTAACAAGGCAGGCCAAGTATGGCTGAATGCACAAAGTCACTTAAAGTCTCTCACTCTGTAGCTGTTCATTGTGGTATTTCTTTTGCTTATGTTGGAGGCCACTGTCAGAAAAGGCAGCAAACTGCACCCCTCATTGGGCTGGTCTGCTCTGCTCCTGGTATCTGTGCAGAGACACCATACTGTTGACTGAGGCAGAGCAGAAAATGGAGTTGTACTCAAATTAGTCTTGCAATGGACAAGTACACTTAAATGGAGATTAAAATAGAAGAGGTCTGATTTATGAAGATCTACTTGCTTAAAAGAGAGCAATAATGAGAACCTTTTACTAGACGTGAGAATTTTGAAAACAGAGACTTAAACGGAAATGCTGACAGGTTTAACTACAGCAGTCTTGAATGGACCAACCAAGACATAAAGGGTGTCGGAAGCCTGCAAAGCATTATTACTCACTTATTCATAGTTGCTTATTAAAAGAAAAATCTTTTCGTCTCCGTCTCAAGGAAACTCCTTATCCAATGCAAATCACTTAGTTTTTCATGCGTCTAGAAGCAAACTTTGTTTTTATAATGAAAATGTAGGTTGAATGTGTTTCGCCTACCAATGATACTTCGAAAGCCAAGGTAGACATGTAGATGTACTTTTTATTAGCAAGAATACCCTTGGCTGTGTGTCTGTTTGCACTGTATATAAGATTTATACCTGCATGTTCTTTGGTGCTTACAGGACATAATGTACATAGAAGACTGCAGTATGTCAGTGCAAGACAAGGTTCTGCCAGACTAGGGAGCTTAGATAGCTCAGGTTAGAGTAACTGCATGGCCACAATCAAGTCTTACATTTCCAGGGCAACTGCTTATGAAATTTAGAATTCCTGTACTAATTGAAGACTTCTTCCTTATGTCTGAAGTATAAGTGAAGGCCTGTTCTGTGAACAGATGGATATGAAAAGAAAGCTTAGACAAATTTACTTCCTTGAGTTTTCATTTCAGCTGTAATACTCATTTGTAATTTTACACTTGAAAGGGAAGCAAGACAAGGTTTATTTCGAAAGCACCGTATTTACTTTTCGTCCTCTACTATGTACCTTTCAGACAAGCACAAGGTGAGGCTTTATACATCCACAGCCCAATTTTCAGAACCAGTGAGCACCACAGATTTCTATGACAACATCTGGAGCTGTATGTCTTAAAATCTCTGAAAAATCAAGCCTTCAGACATTATTGCTTCATTTCCCCAGGCAAATCGTCTCAGAGTACCTCACAAAATGAATGAGAAGCGCAGAGTGCTGCAGTTCAATTTGTACTAACATTTATGTCTTTTGAATGTCAGGATGGCTTTTTAAATGTTTCCTCATAAAACTAAGTCCACTGTCAACAGTATTCCTCACTCTGATTAGAGGAAGTACTTTACAGCTTAATAAAATCCTAAACCAAGCAGAGAGCTGCCAAAGTTTCAGGAGAAAATATGTGAAACCAGCCTAGGTTTTCTCTGAGCTTCAGAAAAGTCATGGTGTGGTTAAATGTGTCTGTTGGGTTTGTGAGGCAAGGTTTTGGTAGCCAGGGGGCTACTGGGGTGGCTGCTGTGAGAAGCTGCCAGAAGTTTCCCCCATGTCCAGCAAAGTCAATGCCCACTGCTGGCCACGGCCGAGCCCATCAGGGATGGTGGAGGTGCCTCTGGGATAGCACACACAGAAAGAGGGAAAAAATTGCTGTACGACAGCAACTGCAGCCAGATGAGAGAGGACTGAGAACACATGAGAAAAAAACAACTCTTCAGACACCAAGGTCAGTGCAGAAGAGAGGCAGGACATGCTCCAGGGTCTGGAGCAGGGATTCTCCTGCAGTCTGTGGTGCAGACCATAGTGAGCCAGGGTGTTTCCTGCAGCCCACGGAGGTCCATGGTGGAGCAGAGATTCACCCCCAGCCCATGGTGGACCCCATATCAGAGCAGGGTGAAGTCCAAATGAGTTTGTCACCCCATAGGAAGCCCATGCTGGAGTAGGACCTGGTGAACACCGGGTAGAGGAATCCACTCTGGAGCAGGTTCTCTGGCAGGACTTGTGACCCCTTGGAAGGGACCCACGCTGGAGCAGTCAATGGAGCAGCCTGTGGGAAGAACTCAGAGCAAGTTCTTGAAGGACTGCCTCTGATGGGAGGGACCCCACTCTGGAGGAGGGGTCCCCCCTGAGGAGGAAGGAGCAGCTAAGAAGTGGGTGATGAACTGACCATAACCCCCATTTCCTGTCCTCCAGTGCTGCTGGAGTGGAAAAGGTAGAGAATATTGGGAGTGAAATTGAGCCTGTGAAGAAGAGAGAGGTGGGGAAAGTTGTTTTTCAGATTTAGTTTTTTTTCTCATTACTCTACTCTGATGTCATTGTTAGTAAATTTAATTAATTTCCCCAAGTCTGTTTTGCCTGTGACAGTAATCAGTGATGATCTCACCTTATCCTTGTCTTGACCTAGGATCCTTTCATTATTATTTTCCATGTCCAGTCGAGGAGAGGGAGTGCTAGAGTTGGTTTGGTTGGCATCTGCTGTCCAGCCACAGTCAACCCACCACAGCATGTAGCTTAATACTGCTCTGTCTTTCACCTTGATGTGCAAAACAGCATTTCATGATAGACATGCCCATTTTCCTTTCTCACCACCTGTGGACAAGAAAGGGTAGCTAAAGTTTCCTTCGACAAATCTTTTTGAAGCATTAGTGGAACACTTTACACTTTACCTGTTTTCACAATTTCTGTTTCTCCTTCTCATAATTTGATCCTTTGATATGCCATGGTGGTTTTTTTGTTGTTGGATGTTGCCTGTTTGTTTTGAAAAAAGAGTAAAGGGATTCTTTACAAATAATTGTTCCTGTGAAGTCTTCCTAGGCCAGTTGTTTTTCAGGAGATCAAACTGTTTCCTCAGACAGTGTAAAATGCTTCGGGAGGTGCCAGGCTCTCCAGCTGTCCTAAGGTTGGGGCTCCCTGAAGAAGAAAGAGAAGTTATGACTTCTGCATCCTGCGCTAGTCAGTGCCATCCATGCAGTGATACATATATAAGCCCTCTCTGCTTTCTGTTAAGGGGAAAAATAGCAGAAGTCCCCAAATCCATGTAAAATATGTTTTTCTGATATAGATTAGGGTTTACCAGCTTCCTTACAATACTTACTTATGCTTGCTTTGACAGTGACTGTTCTGCACAGAAAAGCTCTTCTGGGTTGCGTTTGCATCTGGCTCAGATGCACTCGAAACAATATGTGAAATAATGGCTTTGGCATGATTACTCTAAGTGTGGCTTTCATCCCAAGTATGTCAAAGCCTTTGGTACAGAAACTTGAATGTCATGATATAAACATGCCCCTGTTCTGGAATGGTATACTGGAATACTGTATTGTGTAGGTTAGAGCCAGTCTGCTGGTGGCTGGCTGCTGTCCAGAAAGCAACTTTTTCCATTAAATTACCAGTTTAGTAGTTGTTTCCATTCTCTCCCTTTCTTTTAAAAATGCGCTTTCTGCCACTGAAAGTCTTTCACTTCTCATTCTCCGAGTTCCTTTTTCTTCTGCATGCTCCTGTTCAGACCCCCTTTTGAGAATACTTCCAGTGCTGGTATGAGCACCAGTAGCGCTGACAGTGCTCCTGATACTGCTTCTATACAGCCTTTCAGGGCATCCAAGGCATTAGATCTAAATGGTCTGCAAGGAATCAGCAACAGTTTGGTGCTGTGCAAATAATCATTTCAATGGTAATAGTCACTTTGTTCTGTTAAGTGTCTCTGTTTTTTCTTTTCCATGTATGATAGATTTGCTCGAGCCTGTAGAAAAACTCTTGTGATTTGCAACCTTTAGTTTATAATATACTTACTGTCAGGCTTGAATCCAGAAATATATGAATATGTGTTTGTATGTGATATCTGTATTGTCCTATATATAAACATAGACAATGTATTTGCTGAAGGTTGAGAGGAGTAAGCTCTAGAGCAATAGAGTGGAGATGAATGTGCAGCTCTTGTTTATATGACTGAGCATAATACACCCAGAGATATTGAGGCTGTGATGCTCTGCTTGTGGTGGAGAATGTGTAATGCATATAATGTAAATGTTGTGTGAAGGAAAAACTGTACAACAGCACAGTGGTACAACTCCTGTCCAACAGTAAGGAGCCACTGTATTGCAACTGAATAAAATAGAAAGAATTATTTACTGGTAAATCAGTGTCTGTGCGAGGGCAAAATCAGCAGGGTTAGGGAAAGATGGAGAAGCTCACACCTTTTGTAAGCTTCTCTGGCAAGGTAAATACCAGACTATGATTTCTCTTGTCAAAAAGGACAAAAGTTCAGTCTGAAATTATGAAAAATACCATGGAAGTTCATATCAATTTAGAAGAATTTTAAAAAAACTTGGAAAAGGAAGTATTAATCAGTTTATTATGTTGGAGAAAACATAATGTTTCTGGCTAGGGTCTTGTGGGGGAGATCTGTCTGGAATGTCTTCTGCTGACAAGCCTAAGACATAAAGAAGGTTTTGCTAATGGGGCAACTAGGAAAACCAAAATATCCATCATCTGGCCAATCAAGTGAACTCACCAGAGAATTACTTCTTATGTAAGTTCTTTAACAAATGCTAAGTGCTCCTTCCTTGTGACCTGTGGTTGCATAGGTGAGTATGTGTATGGCATGGAGCCCTTTAGGAGTCTCTGTGACTCTAGATACTCATAAAAGAACATTTGTACACACAAGGTCTAAGACGGCAGGTTAAATAAAGGTGGGTGCTGCTCTTCTTCCAGATGCAGACTGTGTTCTGTTATCAGTAATGGATTGCGGACTCTGTTTAGATTGCCTATCTGTGGTAATGCTGAATTATGAAGAAAAAAGAATGCAGATTTATCGTACCTTTTGAAAGTATGATTTTAAAATATAATTGATTGTATTATTGGAGAGCCCCATTTGAGGCAAAAATATTATCTTAAGGGATGGAGACATAAAACTGAGATACTCACCTGCCAAGTCTCATGAGGCAGAATGGTTATTGATAGTGCACAATGTGATGCCTTCAGGATGAATGGCTGCACAGAAAGATTCAGTCCCATAAAGTGGACCTGTATCTGGATGCACCAGTGATATTCCTCTGCCCAGATGGTCAAAAGCATTCCCTGATATTTTTTTTCCAAAGTGTGGTGTATGAAATTGAAATGTATTCAACAAAATTGCAGGATGGGGAGATGGAAAAAAGGACAGCATTTAAAAGAGGGATTTAAAAAGATTGTCTAGATATACAGGAAGATTTTAGGAAGAGCAACGCTCAACAGTGATTAAGCTTGTCCAGGTATCAAGCAGAGCTTCTACTGCTGTATTAGTAACACTAATGAGGACTAAATGAAGAAAATGTGGGCCTGTTGCTAAAAGGGTGGCAGAATTAGTGAGAGCAGACAGAGACACAGTGGAGGTGCTCACTGCTGTCTTTGCCTCAGTCTTCACTGACTTGGCTTGTGAAATGTAACCAATCCAACTTTGATGACTGGAAGTTTAGCTGATGTGAAAATGTTTACTAATGTGAGGATGCTCTTGCTTTCAGAAGATTGTAGCTCACACTCTTTAATAGAGGTGTTTTGATGGATTTTTGTTACAAAAAGGTGTTGGCAGATCATGGGAATATCTTAATAGTTCAGAGCTGGTGCAGCTGTCAAGGAAGTACTTAAAGGAAAAAGCTATAGTTGTTGAAGTCTACTGTGATGCACTAAACAGAGTATTAACATACAAAACACATTTAATTTGAATGTTTATTCTAATGCTGGCACAATGAAAGGGTCACAGCAAGAGAGACAGCTGGGAGTTAACTCACTGCTGTGTTGTGTATGTCCAACCAGCCTGCAAAATACACTTCTCTCTGAAAGCATTATCTTTTTCCCAATTAACACTGTTCTACTTCTTTCTCAGCCTAATGTCCTACTCTGTAGTCACGTATTTCTGCAGTAGGCACATATTTCTGTCATTCTTTATGGAGTGTGATAAACAATGCACTTGATGTTTCAGTAAGTGTTGAAGAAGTACTTTTTCGAGATACGCGTGGCATGCAGAATATCTTCCAGATGCCTAAGTGAATCCAGCCTAAGGACCAACAGCATGGATTTGTCACAGGAATAGGTGTGAAGTTAACTCAGTTTAGAGACTTGTGACTCTTGTTCTTTATTTGAGGTGACTGATTTAGCCCCAAGTTTTCCAATCACAATGACTGACATTTCAAATACACGGGAGAATAGACTCATGGAACCTGTGGGAACCAGATACAAATGAATCACCTTCAAAAAACATGGCAGATATATAGAGGGTTAAAATCTACTTCACAGAAGTAGTGTGCTCTCAGAAAAGGTTGAAAAGAGGTCATTTACAGGGGGGAAAAAGCATTTTCACGTATAAGCAAAATACTGGGAAATAGTCATTACAGTCAAAGCATAAGGAAAAAACAGGAAAAAACATATTAAGTATACATGGAAATGTAAAAGAAAGAACACAGAAGAAGAAAAGAGATTTTGGAAGGTGCAAAGCTGCTGTGGAAAGTAAAGACATTCACCTCATATACATGTGCACACCTTTTCTTCACTTGACCAGCTTGCAAAGCTTGGTGTTAAAAGCAAGAGCAGCAGCAAAGGAAAGTTTAATCTGTTCGTATGGATAAGGCTTTGAGGATCTATATCTCCAAAAGGTCCTCTGAAAGGTGAATACAGATCTTTGGCAAGATGTGGGCCAAAATCTGGTGTAGAATTTGAAATCCTGGAATCTGCCGTTATATGCAAACAAACATGGCAAAACACAGGAGAAAAACACAGTATCTTTTTTCTCTTTTTTTTTTTTTTCGTAATGTGCTGCAAAATTTCCAATGTATTTTGGTTTTTTTTAAAAAAAATTAAAGGCAGCCTAGTCTGGTGATAGTTTTGTAGTTTGCATAAGAGTCATTAATAACTTATGCACCTTCCAGCCTAGCTTCTTTGTCTGACACCTATTCAGCTGTAACTATGAAAAATTACTTGCACACAAAGGCTTTTCAGTCCCTGGAAGTACAGACTAAAGTTGAAAACATTAATTTTTCAGGAAATTTAAACTGACTACTTGGCCATTGCCAGATGTATTTTGTAAGAAAGGTTTTTTCATGAAAAGTCTAGTCTTCTTATTCCTTTTCTGCTTTTAGAATGCTTTTTAACACCTACATTTCTGGGCCTATGATAAAAAAAAGGGATTTTTTTTTCCTTCCATAAAGTATTTAAACAAAATATCTTCTCTGAATATGTCATTCTTTCTCATGATACTATTTGACAGGGGAAACTGGAAGCTCCAGACTCCAAGGTTTGAGCATTATTCTGAATCCATCTTGTCTTTAGGGTCGATCTAAACTATTACAAAAGATGAAATGGTAAAAATACAGCAGTATGAGCACCAATAAAATAATTTGTCCCATTCCTTTTTTCTCTGGCAAAGAATGACATGACAACACTACCCAATTGTACATGTTATGAAAAGGTCTGAAGCTTTGTTTTTGGCTTCAAACTAATTTTCCTTGAAATGAATTTTGACTACTTTATACTGTTGGTCAAGAAATCCTTAAATTTAGAATTAAGGCTGTAAAGCTGAAATATCTCTGAAAGAGCAAGCACGGGATCATTTCAAAACCTATTGACCATGAATACCTTAAGAAATACCTTAATAAATAAACAAAGATATAATTTCTCCTTTGTTTGATATGATTTACAAAGGTTTCCAGAAAACCTTTTTATTGCTCTCTAACTCAATATATTAAAGAAGTATATTTTTTCTAGTAACAACGTTTTTGTCATTTAAGTTCACTTTTTGTCCACTTTTTAAAGTTACTTTCCAGTTCATAGGTTTTTCCATGTTGCAATTAATATTAGAATTAAAAAGTAAGGTTATGCCAAATATAAATTTTTCAGAATTGCTTATTGAAAATTTTTCCTATATTAACTGTTTTGTCAACCCCTTAGAAAAGGGATTAGTGAAAAGGGATTTGATGAACTTTGCACTAACTGTCTGTAAGACTTGCTTAGCAACTTACTCCATGTGGCATAATTTTACTTTTTTGTGTATTGATTTCAAAGCCTATGAAATTGAATTGACTTAAAACCAGTGCTGATGTTTTGTGGTACTCTGTTGAATAGCACCATATTATGTGTTTAGGCAGTTTGTTTCATAAGAGCCTAGAAATAAAATAGTACAGTAATCTCAAAACTTAAGTAACAGCTGAATGACAGAGCTGGAATTTGGTTTGGGTTGAGAAAGTGTTGAAAAGCAATGCCCAAAAGTTTCTTCATATTGTTGATCCTCACTGTGTTCTGATGAAATGGATATCGCTTTTTTTATTGTAGCGGTCCTCCTTCCATTCTGAGTTTTTGGTGATTGGATGAAATGTTACAACCCTGTTTTGATAGCCAGAAGTAAATGTTATAAATTGTAGATTATATAGTCAAGACCAAGGTGGTGTGGAGGTGTCTATGCTGATTTTTTCTTTCTTTCCTTTTTTTTTTTTTTTTTTTTTTTTTTTTTTTGTTCTTTTTTATTGGTAAAATATTCTGAATTTTTATGGAGAACACATGCGGTTTTTTAAATTTAAACATAGCATATGATTTATACTATTTCTCTAGTCTGTTGACCTTTCCTCCAGCCTTTGTAACCAAGTCCTGTACTTTTTGTGTCAACCTCAGCACATATTGGATGTCACCAGAGTCAGAGGGATGTACCAGATGCAGACAGCATAGCTGTGCTCGTCTCACTGCCCCAGGGAAAGGCTTCTCACACGTGGGAAACCAGAACAGGCTGTGGGACTAATTGTGTTAAGCCAGCTCAACTACCATCTCGACTTCATCAGAGATAAAGCTACTGAAATGGTATTCTCTCTGTCCTGCTGAGATCTGAAAATGTGTGAGGAAAAACCTGTGGTGAAGGTTTCAAAAGCCGGGGAGAGTTCTGATAAATGTCCTGTGTTAGTTCACTGCAAAAGTGAGCCACTGACCAATGGAATCAAAATGGTCTTTGAACCAGAGAGAGCTCTAAATCAGATCAGCTTGGGATCAGTGAAATCTCAAAATTGTAACTTCATCTGTGGTCCTCCCTCTGGAAGAGGGAGAAAAAAAAGTCCAGCCTCAGAAATATTTCTAAATATTTCTAGCAAAGTTGGTGCTTTGGTCTTTATAGCCATGGCTGGGCCTCATCCCCACAGGGCTTGCCGTGGGCTGAAAATCACATCCTCACCAGTCCCTAAAAACTCTGCTGCCTTTCTTGGTGGCAGGACCACACTCTAAGAGGAGTAAGAGGAGAGGATGGCTCGCTCTTCAGTGCTTTCCATCATCTCTAAACATCTCTAAATATTACATAGGTACTTTAGATAGGGATCTTTAATATAGAAAGTAATAAAACCCAGTTTCTAGCGGGAAGGAAAGGCTGAAAAGAAATGAACTCGAGTGTTTAGAATAAAGTATTTTGTCTGAGAATTGTGGGTTTTTTTCTTAGCATGAAGGAGGAAGAAATAGAAGACCTGTTTAAACTTTTAGAATGTAAAGCTTTAAGAGAAATCTCATTTATTTGGATTAAACTTCACTTTCAAAATTATGAATAAATGTAAATACAGTGGAAGCTATGGTTCATGTAAAAAGTACTTCAAGTCTGCTGCATACATAGAGTTGATTCCTTGTCAGAATATTCAACCTGTGCAAAGTGTCATGTTTACAATTTTACTTGTCTGATGCCACTGTAATGTAATGAAATTATAATAGTAAGAAAACTCAGGAATGAAACAAAAAATAATCAGTAAAAATTTGTTTATATCAAAAGGCTTATGTTTATAAAGAGAACACATTTATTTATTTAAATACTGCAAGTGTATCACAAATCGCAAAGGTTGTATGAGTTCCAAGAAGTCTGAGTGACAGTTCTGGTAGTGTGATAGAGGAGCTAGTGTGATTTACTGCTTTTATGTTTTCTGACTGTAGGAATACCTGCCCTGTCTATGTAGTCTCAATGTGGCTTTTAGTGAGAAAATAAGTACTAAAATGAATGTATCCCTCAGGTCAGTGTTCCATATGTTGTGTTGAACAACACTTCAAGGCAGATCTACCTTTACATTCTGACTCTCTTTCTTGCACCTTTGACGTGAAAGAAAACACCTGTGAAATCAAGGTACATGAGAAACTGGCAAAAAACATCTTAAAATACTGAACTAGATTCTAAATAAACCCTTTTGGGTAGGAAAATTTTTGTCAAAATCAAGTGCTTTCAGGGCAATCTCAAATGGTTATTGCTCCAGGTTACTTTAGGGGTGGTATTTGATATATCCAGTATGGTTTGTTTACTGTGAAATATCTTTCTACTCAATTGGTATATTAAGAATCAATGGATGTGATAGATCCTGTTACTCATACCTATGTTGAATTATATTTAAAATTTATGCATGATTTTTTGTAATTTTTATATTTTGAAACATTTATTTAATATTTATTTCTTTAACTTGCTCAGCATTTTCTGCCAATACTTTTTTTTTTTTTAACAATTTTTAAACATACAGGAAGAAAAGCATCTTCCACAGGTTTGGAAGTTAGGGCTAAATAATAACAAAAATTCCTCCCAAATCTGTAAGCATTTCTGATATGTGCAGCTATTTTAATAGTTCTAATAAACATTCAAGCTTCACATCTAACACTGTGTACTGGCTGGGAGCATTTTCAACTTCTTGCATCAAGAAACATGGTCATATTGTGTGTATTATATCAATTGTGGTACAGATTTTGCCAAAACTAGAGGAACTGAATTTCCCATATAATGAAATTATCAGGTAATTTTATATTGGGATACCGACCCTGTTATACATGTTGTTTATGACAGGTATAATATACTGTCTATTTATGATGAAAGAAGTCTCTGCCAGAATCTTTTCCTTCAGATGATTAGGTATTAATGTGTCTGGGTTTTGTTTGGTTGGGTTTTTTATGTCTGCTCTTATCCACTAGACTCATGATATGCAGACACTATTGTTTTTAGACAAAGTACTAGCAGAAAACCTGATCTCTTGCTAACTTGAGTCAACAGAGCTGCAATAGCCATATGCCGTTTGTTATTCCTCAGAAGCAGGTAACAGGGAGTCATCATGTAGTTTATTACCTTGCTGATAGCACTGTATCATGCACTTGAAACTTGCATTAATGCAAGGTTTTGAAAATATCGAGACAGCATAATACTGAAGGTTTTTCCTCTTCTAGCTTATTATTAAACCACCAAAGCCATTTGTGCTTCTGTTCAAAATTTCAGCACAGACATAATTTCCTCTTCAAAGGTGCTGAGATAGCACTTTCTTAGTTTTTTAACTCTTTTTATCTCTTCTCCACATTAAGAAAATTAAAAGTTGCTGTTCAAATTCTGGATGATGCTTTTCTTGCTCCTTCCTCCATGTTTTTTAGACATTGCTCCTTACTTTGGCTTACTTTGTCCCTTTGCAGTCTCAAGTTCACGATAACACGGTAAACAAAGCTGACAATCACTTGAAGTATGTAAGAGCATTAAACTGCTTTAGATTTGTTTTCAGTTCAAGTTGGATAAAAACTTCCCGTACTTTCTGCACAATTAGCCCTCATCCTTAGATACTGTGCTTATTAGCATTGCTGATATTGAAACGTAATAATTGTATTCATTGAGATCTGGAATTCTTTCTTTATCAAATCACAGAATCAGCTAGGTTGAAAAAGACCTTTGAGATCATCAAGTCCAACCTATGACCTTGTCAACTAGACCATGACACTCTGTGCTACATCCAGTCTTATCTTAAACATCTCCAGTGACAGTGACTCCACCACCTCCCTAATCAGCCCATTCCAATGCCCAGGCACCCTGTGAAGAAATCCCTCCTATTGTCCAACCTAAACTTCCCCATGTGTTGTGTGTATGGCTGTGTCCTCTTGTTCTATTGCAAGTTGCCTGGGAGAACAGAGCGACCCTTATCTGGCTACAACCTTCTTTAAGGTTATTGCAGGGAGTGGTAAGCTCTCCCCTGAGCCTCCTCTTCTCCAGGCTAAACAACCCCAGCTCCCACAGTCACTCCCCATAGGACTTGTGCTCCAGACCCTTCACCAGCCTGGTTGCCGTTTTCTGGACATGCTCCAGCATCTCAACATCCTTCCAAATTTGAGGGGCCCAGAAGTGGACTAAGCTCTTGAGGTGTGGCCTCACCAGTGCAGAAGGCAGGGGAAGGATGACTTCCCTGGTCCTGCTGGCCACACTGCTCCTGGTACAGGCAGGATGCCCTTGGCTGCCTGGGCAAGCTGCTGGCTCATGTTCAGCTGCTGTCAGTCAGTACCCCCAGGTCCCTCTCTGGCCACTGTCCATCCACTCTGCCCCCAGCCTGTAGCGCTGCAGGAGGTTGTTGTGGCCAAAGTGCAGGACTCGGCACCTGGTCTTGTTGAACCTCATATTGTTGGATTCAGCTCATCTTTCCAGCCTGTCCACATCCCTCTGCAGAGCCTTCCTACCCTCCAGCAGATCAACCAGCTTGGTGTCATCTGCAAATTTGCTAATGGCAGACTCGATCCCCTCATCCAAATCATCAATAAAGATATTAAACAGGACTGAGCCCAACACTATCCCAGGGGGACATCACTAGTGACTGGCTGCCAACTGGTTGTTATGCCTTCTCATGTACTGTCATGTCAATAAATTAC
Source organism: Acanthiza pusilla (assembly GCA_036630365.1). Classification (NCBI taxonomy): domain Eukaryota; kingdom Metazoa; phylum Chordata; class Aves; order Passeriformes; family Acanthizidae; genus Acanthiza; species Acanthiza pusilla. Next base: position 32,236,460 of record JAXCHO010000073.1, on the reverse strand, counting down.
AATGCTATCTTACAGTGTAATATTTCTCTCTTTCATGGGAAAAATATGTCTTTCATCAATGGCACCTTTCCACAATGTTTTTTGTTCCTGCCAGGATTGCCCTAATATTTTTATTTTTGCTTGTGCTAGCTGCCTTGAGGTCTGTATCAGTAATTTTAACACCATTTGTTGCTTTTCCCTTTCAGCAGTTCAGTTACTTCCTTTAGGAACTAGCAAATCTACCTTCTTTTCAACTGCACAGGCTAGGCCAGCTCATTCCTTTCATTATCTATGTTGATTGCATATTTACTGTTCTCATCAACATTAATATTTTCCTTCTCCTTATTGTACTTTCAAATTTTCTCTGATAATCATTCTTCTACTGACGTATTCCTACTTACTCATTTTCCTCTTCCTGTAAACTACAGCCATGCACAGACATTCATCTGCTTTTAGAGCTTCATACGTTTTCCTTTTTCCCTCCACACTGAAAAACCAAGCTAATGCAAATAAGGCAGATCTCTTTCTAATTTGCTCCTGTACACCTTAATTTAAAACTCATCCCATCAACCCTGCTATCATGCATTTCATCCTGATTCAACCTTCTCTATGAATTCACAGCCATGGAGCAGATACCCATTCAATCAGCACTTATTCTAATGTTTTCCTATCCATTACTATCAGTGTTCCACAGCACTAATTCATGATCTTCATTATTTTACCATGCTTCTTTCCTTTGAGAAAAATCAAAAGAATTTCAGTGAAAACCACCCAGGATTCCAGTCAGAGGCATCATCTGTAGTCCCTTCAACATGAGTTTCATATTGTCAGCTTTGCTGACATGGTGGATGTTCAGTGCACTCTTCTGACTCTCATGAGAGTGTTTTTCAAACTCCCATGCTCCTCTCATGGCCTTGTTTTTGTAGACAACACGTCCTTCTTTCTTCCAGATGTGTTATAATGATTAAACAACTTATTCTTCCTCATAAGAGCAATGCTAACCAAATGAGGAAGCCAAAAAAACTGATTCTTTTACTTTATTTTTTAACCACCCTCCTCATTTTTTCGTTATACTATTCTTAAATTCCTGAAACTCAGGAGCTCATTCTTGTTCCCCCCACTCACCTTGACTTTTCCAGCTCTATTTCCAAGGCACAGACTTGTGCAGGAATGTGTTAATGTGTCGGGTAAAACTTAGAACTTAATGGTTTTATTTGTTCTTCAAGACAAGGAGATGAAAGGGAGGCATTTTTCTGAAGTTGGTTCATTTTGCAAACCCAACATGCTGCTGAAACCCGATGCCATGTTTGTGTCGTGGTCTTCATTAGGAGCCTCAGAAACCCTTTGTAAGGAATGGGTTGTTTTCAAAGAAATAACTGAAGAGTTAAAAAAGATGTAAAATGCACATCTTTATCAGCTTTGTGAAAAGCTTCATATGCCACTGCAATTGCAGTAGCAGGTGGTTGATTAAGATATTATTTGAAGTTAAATAAATATTTTTCCATTTTAAAGACTTTTTTATTTTTTATTTTTATTAGATTATTTATTTTATTTTATATTTTGTTATTTATATTTCTTCTCTACTCAATAACTGAACAAACAGTAAACATGACTTCTTCTGTACCTAATAATCCAGTATGGTGAATTGCAGAGAGCCAAAACCTCTCCTTTCATAATTTACCAAACATACAAATCATACTAAATTTAGTGGGAGGCTTGTATATATGTAAGAATCATTGCAAAAACACACTCATAGGAAAACTGGGATTGTTTCACAAAATATTATTAAACTCAATACAAACCTAAAGTTGTTTCCTTTATCAAGAAAAAAAACAAACTCAGTATATTTTTTATGGTGAGGCAGATACTGCAACAATTCAGAGAGGTTTGTATTCATACAAACTCCAGCATTGATATCAGTGTAATTCCCTCTCTGGTGTTTTTTTTTAAATGTTTACGTATATGATTGTGTCAAAATTGTTCAGTTGGTGTTTTTTCAGTTTTGACATAAAAGGATTCATAACTTCATCCTTTTTTTTTCCCCATTCTTTTAACTTGTTACATGTATTTGCATAAAAGTTGTAGCTACAGTACCTAACAGTTTCAAGACCCAGAAGGTGCTATGTAGCATGTGCAGTATATGACATTACTCACAGTGTTGGTGGCTGAAGAGTTTTCAAACTTCATATCTCAAGAAAAATCTAGCAATTGATGACCCTTTTGAGGCTGATTTGTAGAGGGAACCACTGCTAATGTAGTATGAGTGTGATTAAGAGATTGTAGAGGAGGATTTCAAAGTGGCTGGCCAACTTAAGTGAAACAAACTGCAGTAGTAGTGCCCCCTGATTCCCAATTGTCAGAAAAACTTTATTCCTCTAAGGTACAGAGAATTTCTACCATTTCATGCTTGGAATATTGCTCTGGGCTTGTTCTTCTGAAGTGTAATCTTTTTTTTCTAGTTTTTATCTGGTTGACTAGGCAGAAAGCGCAAAAATCCAATTTTCAATGGATGAAAGTAATTCTGTACAAGTGGAAAGTTCTACCTGTTTCATTAGAGGAGTAAGGACCAAGTTTTTTTATTTGTATCCTTGGGGAGAGTCAGTCACGTAGAGGGTGTTTCTAGTCCTTGTTTAGGGTCCTGTTCTTATTCAGGATCCACCTGTAGTCCATGGAGAGGTTTGTCATTTGGGATGCCTCTGTCACTGAGGCTGTGTCTCCCTTGAATAATGCTAACATTTCTGAGCAGTTTCACACTGGGGTGATGATTCTCAGATTTGGTGCTTAACTTAGTGACTGTCCCTGGAACACCCATGTCTGCTCTCTGTTTTCTGCTGTATGCTTCAAAATGACTTTGGGGTCAAGATACTACTGCAAATGTGTCAGGATCCTGAGCTAAGGCTGTATTTAACTTGATATAAGAAAAACTTGAGAAGGAGCCAAAGAACATTATTATATGTACATACAGGGTTTTTGTTACCTGAACACCAAGCAAACACACAGTAGAGACTCAATTGCTTTCTCATTTACTTACATTTATTTACCTACTCCACATTATCAACAAATCAGCAACTACATGGACTGAAAAGATGTTTGTTCTCACCCCCTAAGAAGTGTTATCATCACTTATAGAAGGTACCAGACCACAGAGCTGGGATATTCTGTAAACTGCTTGTGAGAAAACTGCTGGAATATATATGTGCAGTTCCTTATCACCTACAAGTATTGTTAAGAGGGTGGTCAGACAGAACTGAAGGAGAAAAGCAAAAGTTGCATATGCTGAAGACAATTGCATGAGGTTCAATAGGGTGAAGCGCCGTGTCCTGCCCCTGGGTCACAGCAACCCCATGCAGTGCCACAAGCTGTGGGGAGGAGAGGCTTGGGAGCTGCTCAGCAGAACAAGACCTGGGGGTGCTGGCTGACAGCAGCTGAACATGAGCCAACAGTGTGTCCAGGTGGCCAACAAGGCAACCTGGCTTGTGTCAAGAGCAGTGTGGCCAGCAGGACTAAGAAAGTGATTGTCCCTCTGTACTTGGCACTGGTGAGACCACATTTTGAGTACTGGGTTTGGTTCTGGGCCCCTCACTCCAAAACGGACATTGAGGGGCCAGAACATGTCCAGAGAAGGGCAACAAAGCTGGTGAGAAGTCTAGAAAATGCATCCTACGAGGAGCAGATGCGGTAACTGGGGTTGTTTAGGAAGAGGCTTGGGGAAGACCATACTTGGAAAGAGGTTTTTGTGAGATGGGGCTGGGTCTCTTCTACCATGTCTCAAAGTGGAGGAATGAGAAGAAGTGGCCTTAAGTTTATGCCTGCTTCAGATTAGATATTAGAAAAAACATTTCCAATGAAAGAGTGGTTAGACATCACGAGCTCCCTAGGGAGGTGCTGGAGTCTCCATTTCTGGAAGTGTTCAAGAGGCATGTAGGAGTGACACTTGGGGATATGGTTTAGGGGTGATTGTGGTGGTGCTGGGTTGACAGTTGGACTCAATGATCTTGAAGGTCTTTATCAGTCTTGAATCTATGGTCCTGTGCAGTTTGTCTAAATAGTGAATAATGGCAATGTGATAGCCACCTAGAGAAAAAGGAATTATATGAGTACCTGGGAGGCAGCAAAAATGTGGTTAAATTCTTTGCATTTAATGGGATAAGATTGTCTCTGTACTCACTGTATGTAAAATGTGCCAAAAGGAATGTGATTTGATGTAATGGGATATAATTCAGTGAAGAGACAGTTTAGATCAATAACAAGACAACTACCTGACATGGAGATCTATACAATTGCGGAAGAGCTTTCTTAAAAAAATTTAAAAGCTCCATCCTTTAAGACATTTAAAATTATAGTAGGAAACATCAGGGAAAAAATCTATTTTGACAGGCGATGTCTCTTCCTCCTACTTTCTTTCTAAAGCACCCACAAGTACTGCTGTAATACCTGGGTGCTTCAAGATGGACTAATGGGACTTTTGTCTGTAATTCATATAATTTTCTGATATGGTTAGGCTCTTGAGTGGCCTGAGTACTTTTGTGGTATAGCTTACTGATAATGTTTTTTTGTCCACTGGGATAAATGCTTCCTAAGTGAACCCTATTTTGAAATTGTAAAAGTGTGTTTTCATAATTTTCTATCAGTGTATTTTCTTGAAAAAAATTATAGTTCATGTGTTAATTTTTTTTGCCAGACATATTTTTGTCAGCGTATCAGTTTTGCACTTACGAGCACTGTGAAAAGTGGTAAAAACAGTCATCTTCCTTTCTTCTTTTTCCTTTTTCTTTGTTTTTTTTTTCCTTTTTATATGTAGGAGTCTAGTACATGTAAACTAGTAATGTGCAAATACCAGCATGAGCTGCTTTTTTGATAGGAAGAGCTGAAATGTTCCGTTATGACAGTCTTTTGTTAGTGGTTGGACTTGATGATTTTAAGGGTTTTTTTCAGAATAAATGATTCTGTTATTCTGTGGAGAAGTGTGGGGAGGGGTTAATTCTGTTTTTTTCTACTAAGTTTGAGGAAATTAAAAAGTTTATATCCAGAGTATGGTATTTGTGTGTTTTCATGCAATGCTAAAAAGTTGCCTTGCTGTTGAGGTAATTCTCATCTCCAGAAAACATGAAGAAAACCAGAAGTAGACATAAGGAGAACTTGAATGTAGAGGATTGATGGTACAGAGGGAAAGCAATAGCAGCATGAAGCGAGGGGCTTGGGATACCAAATGTTTTGGGGAAATTCCCCTTTTTATTAATAATACATGCACACAATCTAAACTGCTGCTTAATTAAAGGACATATTTAATATAAATGAAGATATTAGGAATGGGCCATTCCATCTTAGAAAACAAGGGCTGCATTTACCCCAGGAATATCTCCACCACTCTAAGCTCCAGCAGTCAGTGGGGCCACCTTCCTCCCTGCCAGCCCTCGGGTCTCACACCCCAGCAATCTGCTCACTCTCACTTGCAGCCATCCTCTAGTTAATGTACTCAGCAACTTTTCCCTCCAGCTACCCTTGCTCTTAGACCAGGTAGTTATCACAGTAAATTGTTCCTTTTCTTTCTTCCATCTGTTCAGTCCCTGTACAGTCCCTTCAGCCTGTGAAAAGGGTGACAGAGTTTTGTTTTCTCCTTCAAAAATACATAGTGCCACTTCTTGTTTCTTAAATCCTGCCAAGATGATCAGAATAATGCAAGAATTCTTTATATGGTACTGAATCAGTATACTTTTTCAAATATTCTTAAGATGATTAGATTTATTTTGGTAACTTTTGTTAAAGCTCTGAAGAAAAGGTGGAGTGAGCTCACCAGTTCAGGTACTGATTATAAAACGTACTTTAGAAATATATAGGTTTGCAAAATTAAATTTACGCATTTTGGTTCCTGCCTTTGTTAAAAAATCTGGATTTTGCTGCTTGCTGCTTGGGTGTTTTGGTTTTTTGGATTTTTTTATGTGTGTGGTTTGGTTTGGTTTTTTGTGGTTTTGGTGGATTTTGTTTTGGTGGTTTTTTGGGGGAGCTTGGGGTTTTCTTTTGTTGTTATTTTTTCTTTGTTTTGTAGTTTTTCTTCTGGCATATACTTCATTACTTCATCTAGCTTATTGCTATGTAAAGAGTAAAAGGAGAACCTATCTGTAATTTCTGAGTCTTAACCTTGAGTCCTAATATTGTTCTGCCTGGTTCGTGCAGCATTATTTCAAACGTTGTAATAATCTTGTTATGATTAGGTAATCAAAGAAACGGAGTGTACTTGACATACTGTGTTATTACTTTATGCAGTAACACTACCATATCTTCTGATTCACTGCTTCTGCTTGTAGAATCCAATTCTCCTTTGCTTTTTTCTTTAATTCTTGTTCTCATCTAAATGTCCTAATGTTTTCTTCTAGCTATGTGTATGTGTATCTTCCTGGATTTGAGATATGTAATTTTCTATGGTATGTTTTCTGTGTTACTTTTCTTTGGCTTAGGTTTTGTGTTCTGCCCTCCTTTAAGCTCTCTGCTGTCAGTGCCTTGTATCTTGCTTTGGATCTGAATGTGTTTCTGTTTCTATTTCAGTAATATAGTATTTTTTTATTTTGACGGTAATGAAGTCTGCTGCAGATATTCTTCAGAATTGTTAATCCGCTGGCCTTCCTGGTCTAAAGACTTAGTTCTGTCCTAGAATTGGATGTTTAAAGAAAATCAGGATTTCCTAATTGTCATCTTGTTTAATTTCTACACTGTTAAGGCAGAATATTGTTTATATGCTATTAGTAAGTTTTGTTTGTTTTTCAGCTGATAATAAATTATTGATCAAATTAGGAGCACAAATTGAAGAAAGCAGTTGAAACTTTATGACTCTTAATTGCAGCTCTGAAAATATTGATGCTAAGATAGAAAGGAAGAAATTTCTAACTCACGGTAATGCAAGTCAGGCTTGGGTTTGCATATTTGCTTTATAAGCTTTTATAAAAGCTGTGTCTAGGAGGTTTTTGTTAACTCACAATTTTAGATTTTAATAAAACCCATTACTATCCCATGGAGAAAACCTTTTGTTCTTCTGTCTGTGAAATCTGAAGTGTGTCTTTAGGCAAAGTCCTGTGGAAGGATATGCTGATAACTAGCAGTGAACAAAGCTCTGATCAGTTTTTCCAGCTAAGATCTCTTCTCTACTGTCCAGTAGACAGCATTTGTATTACACCTCTAAAAAGGAAGTATGACGTGCAAAGTACACCTGAACATTTTTCTGCTTTCCTGTTTCCATGGTTCTTTCTGGAGACAGCAAAGGACAAGGAGTGAAAATTCTGTCATAAACCCTGTTTTTACCTCTCTTTTACATAGAAAACCCTTTGCAGCTTCGTGGTGAGAACTCTTGAATGTAATTCATACTATGTATTTTTATTATTTTTCAATAATACAATGCAAAAGATTTTTTAAAAATAAAAATGCCAGTGCACTTGTAATGTTTCACTGTTTCATATCTGTTTATGAAATTTAAGCCTATCCAAATTTAATCATAAACAGCTGCTTGTGTTGTTGCTGAATAGTCTTTTTCTCTTGGTTTGTTGTTTTTGTAAAAAGCAATTTTAGTATATGGCCACTATAACTAGGCATCACTAATGTTGGTTGTAAAACTTTTCACAGCATTGTGAAGGTTGGAGAGGCTTATTGATTTTAAGAGTTTCGGGGCCTGTTGTGCAAGCAAAAATGTTTACTAAACTTACTAAGGTTTTCAGAGGTATGGAAAATAATTTGTATCAACTTAGGCTAATTCATTGTCATTTTTAAGTATAAGGTACATGATTACTACACACAATTTTCTGTGCTGTTTTCAGTGGATGGTTAATTCAGTTCCTAATAAACTATCAAAACAGTTACTAATATGCTTAAGGGCACTGTCATTTATATAGATAATTAGAGGATAGCTAAGCCAGTACTGATGTAGGTTTTTAAAGAAGGAGCCCAGAACAAACAAACCATGATCAAATTTTAAAATTAATTGAGGAAAGGAGTATAATAGAAACAATATATTTGTATTGTAATAGAACATTTGATGATATCTTTCACAAAAGCTTATTTTGAAAGAGCTCATTTCAGGTTACCACCTGCATTTAAATATAGGTGTGTGGAAACACGTTGCTGGTTGCTAATGAATTGAAGGGAAGTGGCCGGATAAGGGGGACTTTGTGTTGGGTTTTTTTTCAACTTGCTCTCCATATGACTCTTTGAAAAGTGGGAGAAGATGTTCTGGGGATTGCTGAGAGAGAACAAGTGTCACCCCTGCCCCATTCTGGAGCTGGACCTGGGAGTCCATTCTGTGCTGCAGGTGGTCCAGCGGATGCTGGGGTCTCCTGGCTGGCACAGAGCTCTGTCTGCCTGACAAGCCAGGAGAGAAAATCAAGGAAACCAGAGGCCATCAAGTTACATCAGAGCAGTGCTGTGTATGAAGGTGAGGGAGAGGCTGAAAGCTCGAAGCTTAGGGCAGGTTTTGGACGCAAGACAGGTCCGGGACAGCCTGAGCATTGCATTTGGAGTCCAGGAAGCTCTCTCTTCAGAGAGCACACTATTGCTGGCAGCGGTGGAAGGAGGATGCTGGAGGCTCCTTGGCTATGGTTGAGCTCTGCTAGTGAGGCAGGGGAGGAAGGAGTTCTCTTGAGTGCAGGCTGTAAATGGGCCTGAGCTTAATGGAACAATAAATAAGCTATGTCAGAAGCTTTATACATGGCAGATTAACCTGGGAAAAAAAGCAGTGTATTACCTGAATTTCTTTGCTTATAAAAAGTTAGTAAAGGGCATATGTAATCAGTCTAGCCCTCAGGGTATGGTTTGTAGTCTGATTGGTGCCTGTGGTGAGTGTCCAGCATGCAGGAATTGTTTCTTCCATATAATCAGATGGAACAACATGAGAATCATGGCACATAGAGGCAGATCTATAGCTTAATTGGGCTCCAACTAGGGAAATGAGGAATCAGAAGAAGAAACTGGGTATTAGAAAAATACTGCTAATTGGATATGAATGTCTGATAACTAGTACTGTAAAATCATAGAATAGAATCAGAGAATCACAGACTATGCTGAATTGGAAGGCACCCATCAGGATCATTGAATGCAGCTCCTGGCCCGGCACAGGACCCATCAAGAGTCACACCATGTACCTGAGAGTGCTGTCCAAACACATACTGAGCTCTGTCAGGCTTGGTGCTGTGACCACTGACCTGGGGAGCTGTTCCAGCACCCAACCACCCTCTGGGTGAAAAATCATTTTCTGAAATCCAAACTAAACCTCCCATGACACGAATTCAGGATCTTCCCTCGACTCCTGTCACTGGTCATGGGAGTGAAGAGGACCTGCCCCTCCACTTTCCCTCATGAGGATGTTGAAGGCTGTAATGAAGTCTCCCCTTGGTCTCCTCCAGGCCAAACAGATTGAGTGACCTCAGCCACTCCTGATACGGCTTCTGCTCAAGGCCCTTCACCATCTTTGTGGCCTTCCCCTGGATGCTATCTAATAACTTAATGTCTTTATTATACTGCAGTTCCCAAAACTGTAGACAATATTCAAGGTGAGGCTGCCCCAGGTCAGAGCAGAGCAGGCCAATCCCCTCCCTTGCCCGGCTGGCGATGCTGTGCCTGATGCACCTCCTGGCTGCCAGGGCCGACTCATGTTCAACCTGTCAGGGAGCAGGGCCCCCAGGTCCCTTTCCACAGTGCTGCTTTCCAGCCTCTTGTTTGGAGTTACTTCAAGAATCACTTCTTATTTTCCCAGCTTGCTGTTATCTCACATTTAAGTCTGTGTTAATTGCCAGCAAAGATCAAAGCAGGTGAAACACACAAGTCCTGTTCAAGATCTGTGTAAAGTATCCCAGGCCTTTCCAGCAAAACTTCAGGTCAACATCAGCACCTGTGAGGAGCAAATGGTAAATTCAGAGATTTAAAGCAGAGATGCCATACACAGCTGAATAAGCAGCTGAGCACCTTTGCTGTGTGTTGTGATCTAGCCTGCAGCTGACAAATGACAGAGAGTGGAGAGAGGCCATTTCAGGGAGAATTTTTATAGTCATATGAAAATGAAACAGATATCTGTTACTCATTCTTCTTCTCTGAGTACCAGTAAAATCAAATGGGACTAAAAATCCCTGGAATATTTATTGATACATTTGGCAGCTGGAACCTGTGGTATGGACATGAACTAATTGTCATATATGTGCTACTCCTTTCTTTTTGTTCATCAAAAAGGAGGAAGACTGGAAGCATCAAACTTGAGACATCTGGAGAACAAAATAGAGAGAGGGAAGATGGGATTTCCAGAGAGCTATCTTTTCCTAAGTGAATTCTAGACTAAAATTTTATAGGATTGAATGTAATAAAAGATTCTTTTCTAAAATTTGATTTCTCCTACAGTCTGTCGCTTTGTAATTCTTGGCTATTTTTCAAAGAGCCAGCAGCTGTGTGTTGTGTACATAGACTTTATAATTGCACTGATTTTCTGATAAAGCTTCGGGGGTGTTTTTTGGCAAAGCTGGACATGTGATTACTTTTGAAAAACTGAGCTTAACTACATTGTCCATATTTTACTGCAGACAGAAAATGCAGTATGTGGCCTAAAGCAAAAATTGGAATTGAAATGACAACAACTATTCTATGGAAATTACATGGAAAGACTGTGTTGTTGGCGGGTCTTTTAATCTATATAAAAGCACAGAAAAATTATAATCACAAACAACTCTAGCTGAATTAACTGTATATAATATAAAGCTTTTACTTATGACATTCATCAAGTTTTTCTGAAGTAGATTAGTAGAAATAAACACTCCAGAAAAGTCTTCAGGTGAGAAGTGAAAAGAAAAAAAGGATTCAAAAAGCTCTACAGGGTTTATTGCAAGGCATCATTGATGTAGATATCTGCTAACTGAGCTCATCATCTTGACTTGCCTTTTTGGTTGGTGGAATGGAAGAACAAGGGCTGAAATCCACTTGTTTAATTCCTACATGAAATGCATTTCATCTTGGGTAACATGACTGTATTTGCTAGGCCCTCAGTGACTACAGTGGATCCCTTGGGGTGAAAGGATAATATATATGTCTGGTTTTTAGAAACCTTTCTTGGTTTGGTGAATCCAACCCCATTCTTTTCAGTCTTTTAAAAAAATTGCTTTAATGCTTCCCTAATCTGTCTCATTACCTGTCCCAGTTCTGTGAGGCTGGACTACACGGGAACTGGTTCTTCACTGACCCTCTGCAGTGAAGGGTCTGCACTTGGGTGTTATTTATTGAATTTGTTTGAAGCCTTCAAGAAAACTGATGTTTAGAATAAATTTCAGGCTGTGATAGAAGTAAACAGATTCCAGGCAACCTGATTTACTTCACATCTGTAACTAAAAAGTTGCTGTTAAAGTCTAAAGAGATGTAGGCATGTAAAAATGGAATACATAGGCAGCGGCTCATGCATCAATCAAAGAAACAATCTAAGTTTGAGTCCTCGTGTTTGTGGATGTTTCTAGGAGTGTAGGTTCCTGATCATACATTTCCTGGAAATGGCAGCAAAACTAAACTTGAACACATTAAAAACTTCTTCATGTGGTCCCCAGTTCTCGTGGCCAGTGATAAAGCCTGGAATTTCCACTGCTGTGAGTAAGGACAGTATCAACAACACCCTCTGTGGGCTTTTGTCTGTGTTTTATGCTGCACTGCTGAGATTAGCATTAAAATGTAGAAACTTGTTTGCAGCTGTGATTGCACATTAACATTATAGATATCCTAACCATTTTCTGTATTAAATTTCAGCAAGCAGAAGAGTTTCATTTATTGTGTTGCAATTTCAGGAAAAGATTTTAGTGTTGTCATTTTAGTATGCTTATGTTTTAGGATCTGCACACATAAATGTGTAAAATTGGTTAAATATGCTTTTAAATTTTTTTAAAAACCTATTAGTTTCTGCATTTAAAAACTGTATTATATACATCTTTTGAGTCCTTGAACACCAGGTTTCTGCCAAAGGCCAGATTTTATGGTGAAGTTGTAATATGCTGAAATGACATAATGTAATGGAAATACATATGCATTCTTATCAGTTGTAGCTAGAGAATGCACACTTGATTAATTATTAACAAACCATGTGTCACAGTTTGGACACTGGCCAAACGCCAGGCACCCATGACAGCCACTCCCTAACTCTCCCTTGCCACAGCTGCAGAGGAGAGAAAAAAAATTAAACAAAGGGTTCATGAGTTGACATAAGGACTGGGAGGAAACAGTCCAAGGGCAAAAGAGGCTCAACTTAGAGTTACAAAGTGAATTGATTACCAACAGAATCAGAGGAGGATAATGAGAAGTAAAACAAGCCCTTAAGACACTATTCTTCTCCCCAACCCCTCCCTCCTTCTCACCGACAGCACAGGGAACAGGGTGTGGGGGGTTTGGTCAGTTCATCACCGAGATCTTCTTCTGCCCCTCAGGGAGAGAAGTCCTTCCCCTGCTACGCCGTGGGGTCCCTCACATGGGAGACAGTTCTCTGTGAACTTCTCCGACATGGTTCCATATCCCACAAGCAGCAATTCTCCCAAAACTGCTGCAACGTTGAGTTCCCCCCATGGGCAGGCAGTTCTCCCAAAACAGCTGCAGCGTGGGCCCCTCTTCCACGGGGTGCAGTCCTCCAAGGCCAGGCTGCTCCAGCCTGGAAGCAGGGCCCTCTTTCTCCATGGGTCTCCCACTGGACCACAGCCTCCTCCAGGCATCCACCTGCTCTGGCATGGGCATCTTCCCCATGGGCTGTGGGTGGATCTCTGCATCCTCCATGGACCTCATGGGCTGCAGGGGGACCATCTGCTCCACCATGGTCATCACCACGGCCTGCAGAGGAATCTCAGCTCTGGCACCTGGAGCACCTCCTCCCCCTCCTTCTCCTTGTGCCCCCCCCCCCACCAAAAACCAGGCCAAGTAAAACCAACACACCATGTAATAAATAAATAAGGTCACTGACTAAATGACATCTAATTTATCTAACTGAGCCCTGTTGCATATTGCAGCTGAGCTGGTCACTTGTTAAACTGTCCATATTATTCTTTGGATTGTGAATTGTACAGATCCCCTTGGCTCAGTGTTCGAAAAATATGTCTGAATGAGTTAGCTTGTGGAAAGCACACACTTGATCAATAGAGATAGGGAAAATGAATCCTGATTTTCTAAATATGTTTGGAAATTAATTATGAAATTTGAGCATCTAACATTTATTTAGAAACTTTTTATTTGAAGACTGGTCAAATATATGGTTTGAAAGTAGTCCATACTGTAAGTAGTAATTGTTACAAATTTGGTTCACTGTCTTACAATATCTGTGTCTAAAACAATTTATCTAAAATCCCTTATGGTCTTTTACATGTAAATGCCATATTGCAAGTGTCCACTTGCAAAACCAAGACCTGCAAAACAGCAGACAACAGATCTGTGTAAGAATTGCTATTCCACCCCAATTTGAGACAGTCTAAGAGAAGTAATGACTATGTGCATTTTCCTGCGATCTCTTTGCCAATAGAACTCTCTTCCTCTGTTCTTCTCCTTCCCCGTCTCTCTGTTCTGTCCTTCTCCTTCCTGACTCCCTACCACCACTCCCCCAAGTGACAACACACATGGAAAACACTGAACTGTGTTTCTCCTGACTATGAAGTGTGGAAACGCACAGATCCTGGAAAAGGCATGGCACTGCCATTTTTGCTTGCTGTCTTTCCCCCCAAGTAATGTCCACATTGAACTCACAGCACTGATTCCATGAGGGAAGGAGCTGGTGCCACAGATGGGGCATTGATCTTCCTGCCCTGTAGGGGATAGACCACTCTACACTAATATCTGTTATACTTGCTAGTGCTGCATGCTAAGTGCATCCAAAAGGATTTCCTAATGGCCATGCTGCCCCAGAGTCCTTCCAGTGGAGATGTGTGTAATTGAGCCATATATCATGATGAAATTATGCAGGGGCGATATTTGTTCATGGAAAGATGCAGCATTTTTCCTTGAAAAAGCCCATCTGGTTACATCATTGAAGATGCGTGGTAGGTGGGTGATGGGTAAAAAATCAGCTGTGCACCACCTTCTGTGTTACATGCTTTCACAGTGTCACATACCAGTATTCAGTGCTTCTCCTGGAGCTTCAGCTATGAAATCAGATTATTTTCTGAGAAGCCAAACTTCTCTAGAAAATAAATAACCCTTGCTATTGTGGAAAAGGAAGCATTATAAGCTCTTTCATGGGAAGATAAAGGATAGTGTTGATTCTTATCTTTAAATCTCATTATTTTTAGGCCTATATTTTGGGGGCTGGGGGGAATTGATAATATAGTTGCACACGGGACTGGCAATGTTGCAGTCCTTTGATTTTTGAGGATCTCCTAAGGTCTGCAGAGAGATAATATTGTATTACTTCTGCAGAAGCTGTATGGGTTTTTAAGCTCTATGTCATAATCTGTGTTGATGTTTGAGGTTTAGTGATATATATTGTTGTGTTGTTGTACAAGATTATTGGTAGCTATTCTGTGAAGCCTGCTTTTCCCCTGTCTAATACATAGCACAAAATACAGTTACTTCAGATGTCACAAATTAACGAGTAGGCTATTTGTCTGGGAATATTTGGCATTATATATTATTCGGGGTGGGTTTATTAATTACCTATCAACAATACAGTATAAATGAGTAACAGTACTTTCTAAAATAGCAAGATTTTTCAAGAATGCTAGACTTTTGTCACTTGTGGTTTTAATGATGAGATTTTTTGCTGAGATTATTGTTCCATTGGCTAAATAGAAACGAGAAAGAAAGTTCAATATTCTTCTTTTTGACTACTTGCAATTCTTTATACTGTTTTCTAGCTGTATTGGTAAAAGAAAAACTACTTTTTACTGAAGAGGTAATGCACTGGAATAAATGGTCTGACTAGTTTTAACAGTTCAGGTGTCACAAAAGAGCCTGCTTTTCTGTGTGCAATAATTGGATGCTGATTGTGAAATGTAAACTTCATATTTTAATACTCTGAAATAAAAATAGCTTTTCAAGTTAACTTACTTTTTCCTTTCTTTACCTCAGAGATGAAACTATGAGCAGCAGCATGTTTCATGATGAAATTTCCAGTACCAGTAATAACGTTAGGGGCAAATTAGGTATACATTATCTATATAATTGCTAATTTGTTAGCTGTGCTAACAAATATTAAATTTATTTTGATTGCCCAGAGAAGGAGGAGTAAATGGGAACAGAGTAAATGGGAGGACAGATGTAGTGGAGTAGAGGTTTCCACTAGAATGAAATGTTTCAACTTGAAATAGTAGACTTTAACCAGCATAACACTAGCATCATACATCAGTCTCACCAAAACGTCTGCTGTGTTCCCCCAGCTTTTTAAGGCTGAATGTGACGTGTTTGTAGCATAACTGAGCATGTGTCCCTTTACAGCCTGTACACAGGCAGTGGTGGTGTCCTGCTTAGGTCTTGGTATAGTGTTGTATTTCAATATCCTGCTTTGTGTAGGCTTAGTAAATAAGAATTCCAGGATATTCTGATAAGTTTATTTGGATCTCTTGTGTTTCTTCCCCCAGGGTAGAAGGGAAATATATTTTTCCTGAAAGATCTGTGGAATATCATCTGGGGTATTTAAGAGTGGTTTCCAAAGCCACTGCCTTTTCCTCCCACCCTCTGTACATTTAAGCTGCCTGCCCATCCTAAACTCAGTCCATGCTGCCAGCTTCATATTTATTGTCTGAAATTTTTACTGCACTTCATTTTTCTCTCCTTACCCCCTTGACCGTCCAAATATCTTGTGAGTGATTTGTACCAGCATCGTGATTAGGTTTTGGGAAAGGTAGAGAAACTGGCTGTCCCTCGACAGTGCTCTTTGTATTCTAAAGAGTAGCCATTGTGCTGCACGAGCATTCTCATGATAGAGTTGTTCTGTGCTGTGGACCTCTTGCAAAGGCTGATATACCTCCCCAATCCCTTTCCACTGCCGCTGCTCCTGCTGCTGAAGTCACATCTATATTTTTAAAAACCGGTCACTAGCTTCCACAGTCTCTGCCCAATTTCTGTGCTGTTGATTCCTGGGCAAGGTTGTACAATCCCTAGAACAATGATTTTTGAAGGTGTGTACACCTTTGTAGAGAGCAGGAGCTGAAATCAAGATTGTGTTGGACATGGTCCTGAGCAGCACTGCCACATGTCACTTTATTAATTTCCCCACCCAGGCAGATATTAACTCATGCAAGTCAGCTGTATATTTTGAAATGTTTCAACCTTACTTTTGTACTCTGGCCTGCTGGTTATTTAAATGTGTATGGTTCATGTGCATTTTTGTAGCATTTTGAATCCCTTTGTCCCTGATCATTTTGTGTGCCAGCAAAAACAGTCACCTGTTTGTGCCAAATCCTGCCAGGTGAGCACTAAATGTACATAAACTAGTCTTGAGTGAGCTTCAGTTATTAAGATTCTACCCCAGTACCTAATGATCATCTACATGATACATAAATCGCAGTAAAAATAGGCCTGATATTTAAAAGGTCAGACATGCAAGCGTGCATGCAAAAATGTATGCGAATTTGCTTTTGTAACTTAATGATATTTTGCTAAGGAACTCCTGCACCAGTGATCAGTTTGATAAATTAATGGTTGGTTGACTGTAATCATGGCCATTGTGTATGCAGAGTAAATGTGTAAATATGTGTACAGTTTCTGTCTGTGCATTTTCTGCCAAACCTCAAGGAAACCAGACAGTTTTATTTCTCTCATATTCAGATTTCTATTTCTGGTCTTGAAGCAGTTTCTCCTTTGCAATTCAAGACACTTGTAAAGGAAGTTATAAAATTTTAAAGAGCATAAAACCCCTAATAGAATGATATGAAATAGAATTAGAACAATTGATTGGAAAAGCTATTTTCTTATGTTTTCTACTTCAGCATTAACAGCATTACTTGGATTCTCCATTAAAAATGGACAAAGATTGTTATGCATCTTTAAACAGTGGAAAAAAGGTTCTGAATCTTACTTATTTTTACTGTCAAGAAAAGGTCTGACTACAGATTGGTGTGTAGGTTTCACTGAACTAGCTTTCCTCTTTTGTAGCAATGTAGGTAAGTGAATAAAGCACATTCTAAGAGATTAGTGAAGTTTAATGTTCTATAGCTTGTAATAGGATTATTTTTATTTAAAAATCATGATAAAGTTGATCTCTCAGCAATGGCATTTCTGTTAGACTACAAGTGCTCCTTTCTTTCCCCATTCCATATTTCTTTATCAGTTGGATATCATGTACATCAGATATAGATCATAAGAGGATTTTTACAATAAAACTGTCGTAACTCTAGACATTCTATGTGTCCTAGTGTATATTTTGCAGAACGAATCAGATTTACATATTTGCTCAAATATTGTTTCCAGTAGTTCGTGTTCCTGTAGGAATATGTCTAGACTTCCTGAAGTATAGGAATTATTTGCATAATACATATATTTGAATACATTTGCATATTGTCAAAGCACATTGGGTCATGCTATCTGTCATGATTTGTAAAACACTACAGCTGTGTAAACTTAAGTCAGTAAAAAGAAAATGGGGTAAAGTACTTAAATTTTTTTTCAAAGTCTTCATCTTTTTAAAAAAAGATTAAAACTGAAGAGTTTTTTTTAGTGGTGAGGAAATGTAAACAAGCAAAAATTACATAATTACCTATATTGGTCTAAACATGAAGCACTTGTCACTTTGCCTTGTTGAATCCCGTACAACTGGCCTTGGTCTCTTGATCCAGCCTGTCCAGATCCCTCTGCAGAGCCTTCCTACCCTCCAGCAGATCAACACTCCCACCCAGCTTGATGTCATCTGCAAATTGACTGAGGGTACACTGGCTCCCCTTATCAAAATCATTGATAATGATATTAAACAGGACTGGCCCCAATACTGAGCTTCAGGGTACCCCACTAATGACTGGCCACCAACTGGATGTTCATCTCCACTCTCTGGGCCCAGACATCCAGACAGTTTTTAACCCATTGAAGAGGGCAGCTGTCCAAGCCATGGGCTGCCAGCTTCACCAGGAAAATCCTGTGGGAAGCAGTATCGGAGACCTTACTGAAGTCCAGGTAGACACATCCACAGCCTTTCCCTCATCCACTAGGCAGGTTAGCTGGTTACCAAAGGGGATCAGGTTGGTGAAGCAGGACCTGCATTTCCTAAAGCCATGCTGGTTGAGCCTGATCCCATGGTTGTCAGTTCTCTGGAAGTCCAAGGTAGAGGTTTTGTTGGCCCCCTTCCTTACTTCACCGAGAATTGAAAACTCTGTCATTTGTGGTGGGTATGCCCAAGACAGCCTCCCACCACCACCTCTCCCACCAGCTCTTCTCTGTTCAGCAGGTCGAGCAGGGCACCGCTCCAGGAAGGCTCATTTGTCAGCTGTGTGAGTGAGATTTCATAGAATATGCTCAGTTGGAAGGGACCCACAAGGATCCTTGAGTCCAACTCCTGGCCCTGCACAGGGCACCCCAGGAGCCACACCATGTGCCTGAGAGTGTTGTCCAAACACTTCTTGAACTCTGTCAGGCTTGGCGCTCTGACCACTTCTCTGGGGAGCTGTTCCAGTGCTCAACCACCCTCTGAATGAAGAATATTTTCCTGATATCTGACATGAAGCTCCCCTGATTCAGCTTCATTCAGCCATTTCCTTGGGTCCTGTGACTGCTCACAAGAGTGATGAAATCATCATCTGCCTCTCCTCCCTCACAAGGAAGTTGTAACTGCAATGAGGTTTCCTCTCAGTCTCGTCGAGGCTGAGCAGACCAAGTGACCTCAGCTGCTCCTCTTAAGGCTTCCCTCAAGGCCCTTCACCTTCTTCATACTTTTCCTTTGGACACTCTCTAATAACTTAATGTCTTTTTTATATTGCAGTGCCCAAAACTGCACACAGAGCTCATGGTGATCCTCAACAAACTAATAAAAAACATTTGCATGGTTTGATATAATGTGGTGGTTTCCCTTTCTTCGTCATTTTCATAGTTTTTGTTTCTAGAGCTATGAACAATTAAAAATGCTTTGAAAACTCAAGAGATAGGAACAGATGGTGAACATCACTGGGGAGGCTGACCAGATCACATGAAGCACAGAGTCTTGCAATTTGAAGTGAAGAAATAATAAGCTTCTGAAAACTATTTAATGTCTTAAAGCTTGTGAAGTGTGCTTAGGAATTTAACCTGAGCGAGCTGGTGAAGTTCTCAGATTTCTAAAACAGATGATGAAAAGGTTTGTATCATTTAAGTCAAGTTGCTTTGAGGTATCTGTATTTGCAGCTTTGATCAGTAGGATTATGATTGTTCTTCTGTAATAAAGGTAATTATGTATGCAGCTGTCTTGATTCACTGTGAACAATAAATCCCATTGGGCTGGGCCTCACAGATGGTCGTGTTGAGGGAAAACTGGATCTTCAGGAAGTACTGAGTGATCAGCCCACAGATGCCAATCTTTATGTGTAAACATTCGAGAAAAGGACAGAACACAGTTGTGGTAAATGAATCAGGTGGTGAAGAAATCAGTATTTGTATGCATTTAGGATTGTGCTTATATGAATATATGTTTCACTGACTATATATTTTATATAAATATATAATTAGACACCATGAATATAGTTTGCCTAGAACTTCAGCTTCCTTTTCTTCGGAGCTTCTTAGCTTTTGTTTCGTGATATTTTCAAATTTAAAGTATTCTTTCTGAAAATAATGTTAGGCCTCTAGCTGTTGAAGTTATGTTTAAAATTTTAAATTTAAGGTGTTATTATTTTTTGTTTATTGGGTCTGGAAATTAATTCAGTAATAAATATAATCTTCATTGTTTGACGTATTTAGGAATGTTCTTATGTGATAAACACATATATCAAGGGCCTTTCTAGTTTTGCCCTGATCATCAAGTGGGTGAAACTGTAACTTACATCTTCTGAACAGAAGATTACCAAAGAAAGTAACTGGCTCTTTTTCAGATCCTGGTGTTCACTCATGACTTAAAATTAATCCACTGCTATAATCAATTGCTTTATCAAGCTTCAAATCCTGTAATTACATACTCTAATCTAGATGCAGTTTCCCAGGATGCTTCCTCCCCTTTAATTTGTTGTTTGCTCTCTGTTCAGATATTCTGTTTTGTTTGCTTTTGAAGCTTTTAATGTTGCCCGCTCTCTGCACCTTGATTCGATTTTTCTAATCAGTTTTCATGAGCATCTTTATCTCTAAGGCATATATCCATTTGCTACTCATTCAGCCAATCCTTGTTTACTTATATTGTATATATTAAATTAAAAAATAAAGATAATATAGTCACACATTCTTCATTGGTATTTCTGTATATTTTGTGCTGTTTCTCTCCTGCTTGGTTTCTCACTACTTTAACTGGTTGCAAACATAAATATTCAAGTGTATTTTCTCTCTATCTGCAGACCACTGAGTGTACATAATATTTTTCCTGGGTCAGTTTATAAGTCACCTATCAAATCTTTCAGTTAGTTGGAAAGAAATATAAAAAGCAGTAGTCAACAATTAAACCATTCTGAATAAATCCATTAAAAAACCTCCTGGTATTATAATTAAAAAAAATCTGTTAAAATTTCTTATTATTCTGGAACATATGAAAGAACTGTTTCATCTTCATGAGGTAATAGTGCAAACATTGGAGAATTATCCTTTCAGAGTTAAGGAAAAGGATTTATCAGTTCATAAGCTGTGAAATGCTAGGTGCTCTTTCTTCAGTGTGAATGAAAAAGAAAAGCCATCAACTGTCAGGGCTCAGTTCACCTTCTTTGCTTTCAAGTTTTACTTCCATGTGAAAAAATTATGCTCTCAGTCCTTGGGTCTGAAAACCAGCTATAAAGGGATAGAGCAACTCTTTCACCTTGTGTTTCCCTTCTCCAAATCAAATGAGCTCAAAATGTCAGTGCCTCCAAAATAAGCCAGTCTGTTCCTCATTCTTGAAAAGACACCCCATTCAAGGGATGATCAGTTCACCTGAATCCTCAATATAAGAAGATGTTTTAGAAATTTGAGATTTAGCATTTAATATTTATATAAGAGCCAACCTTAAAAAGTCCCAGAAAATCACCGATAATATTGGAAAATTATGTGCTCTTCATATATTTTCAATTACAACAATTTAATTACAGATTATATTAAACAAACTGTTAAAGACAGTTTTTCCATATACTTTCTACTCAAGGTTAGATTGAATTATGATTGTTTCTGTATATGAATTTTTTTTTTCATTTCAATATTAGATTTTCCTGAGCATAAAATACCTGAGCCTGAGATAATTGGATTGTACTACTGCCACACTTGAAGGGCAAAAATTTCCTGACAGAAAACTATACTCACGTGGATTTAAGATTGTTTGCCTTACATATGTAATATACTAAAACTGCAAACAGAATGATACTGTATGGTATTTGTGGTGATTTGAAGATGTGAAGTATCTCAGTTCAATGAGGGTTTTATGAAATGTTAATTTTGAGGCCCGTCTGCACCTCAGCAAGAGAAAACACTACACTACAACACCCTGTCACACCATTAGGATATCCTTTGCCCCATCAGAAGACCTCAAAATAACAGCAGTGCATGGTCACCATCCTTTTTTAATTTACAGTTGTATTACTATCTCTGAGCATCATCACTTTGTCAAAAAGGAGCTGGTGGAAGAAATGCAGTCCCTGAGCCAGGCACCCAAGGTCCCTAAGAGCCCTGTTCTACTTGGGCTCTAATGTCTTCATACAGAGCCCCTAAGAATTCAATTAATGCAAACATGCAGTTATAACTGCATTGCTACAATAATAATGACTCTGGTGGCATGTGCTGGTTTTAACTGAGTATGTTTCAGTAAGTTACTGCTGCACTGTTTCGATCTTTTCTACTTCCATGTCTTTTTTCATGACACTTGAAGGAAGTTTTGGCACTCTTACCACTGTGACAATTTTTACTAAGCTTGATCTCTGAGTTAAAATTTGTTGTTAAGAGACAAAAAGTGATCTTAGATATGACAGTGTAAGTTTGCCTCCTGTAGGAAACCAAACTAAAAATCTATACTGAAAGTACATTCAGGCTGTAAAAAGATGTGCTCAGAGCAAGGGCACAGTGATACTATGGTTGTTGGGGAATCTGCAGAAAGAGCTGGATTTTTTCTTCAGTCACTCAAATCTGTCCTCTCTTAATGTAATAATAGGATGAAGAAAAGTGGATGCCTCACCAAAACGGAGTCTTTCAAAGAGATAATGTTATAGGAAGAGTCTTTTCAAATACAGTTCTGTATCGTTACTGTATCATACCTTTCCATAAGTAAAATTCTTAAATGTGTAGAAAGATTCTGAAGTATGACTATGTTTTCCTGCAATTATTGTCTTTTCAATATCAATATCTTAATTTAAAAATACAATATTTTGGGAAGAAAATATATATGTTCAACGATATATACGTTTGTGGCAATTTATTTTATTATTTGGTGTATAATTTCCATGTACATTTTAGCTAAGCTCAAACCAGAAACTGCATATTCAGAGACCATGTATTTAGTTGCCTATATTTAATAGATTGTTCTATTTTTTCTAAATGTTAGGCAAAAATGGGGAAGCATAAAATGAAAAATATTGCTTTCTTTTCACTTTTTGCCTTGTATAGATTTCACCCCCTTTGAAGAGGCCAAAGTCTTCCCCTGGGAGGCTTGGAAAATAGAATGAGAAATGCTAATTATTAACTGCAGCCTTCTGTCTTTTACATATGGTGCAAAAAATAATAATTGCATTTATTACAGTTCTGGGAAAGACTTCAGCTAAAAATTAACCTGTTAGCTGCAGAATGGATTTTTCTGTTTCACTGTAAAACTGTAAGTTACACTGAAATTGATTTTATTTTGGCAGAGCATTTCTCCCAACATTAGACTGGATCCCCAACACCACAAACACTTGGTGGATATTTTATTTCACATACATTAGTCCAGTTGTCTTTCAGGTCATCTGTGTGTATGAACTTAGCCATGCATAATTGTTTACACTTTTGTTTCTGGGTCATCTTTTAAAAATAATCTACTTCTAAAATATTCCTGCATTTTGCTTTGCCTTTGATTAATGTTTCAGTGAGTCCAAATACTACAAAGCAGGGAAAGAAGATACTGGAATTCAACTTTGCACCTGCAATATGAAGTTACAGACATTGTATTTAGTCTTTTTTTGCGAGTTTCTTTAATGTCATTGAAAGTTAATTTTCCTGGAGGAAGTTTTAATGGACATTAAATATGTGGCCAAGAAAAGAGGTGATGTATTCTTTCAGAACTTCCAGGATTGTTGGAGGACTTCCGGGGATGCTATGAAACACTCTCTACTGACTCCTTCATCACAAGGTACCTACAGGCAGCTTTGACTTCTAGAAAAATCTCTGTCAGCTCTAAGGTACTCTGCCAGCTGTCCCTCCCCAGAGGGGTTATTAGTTAGTTTGGGTCAATATGAACAAGTAGAAACACTGGGATACTTTGACAGTATTGAAATTGGATGTGTATAACCTGGATTTTCAGGGATCCTTCTGCAGGATCTTATAGGATTTTATGTTATTTTCTTTGGAATAACCTGTTCTTCATGATGTTCCCTGTCTCAAGATGTGTCTGTGGGATATTGTTGAGTTTGAGCCTCATACGGGTTCAAGTATGAAGCAAATTTCTGCCCATGCCTAAAGATGCGCATTTGATGGCATGTGACAGCTTTGCCTACCTTATTTATGTTCTGCATCCTAAATTTATCTGATATGCTGACACTAGCTTTGATACCTCTGACTGTACCTTATTAATTTATGACTAGAAGAGATATGCTTCATCTTAATGGTCAGCTGTGGAAATAGTATGCTTAACTATCCCATCCTGGTGAGAAGATACCAGGATTTATGGTTTGGAAGACAGATTCTCAGGTTATCTGGACACAACTTGTAGCTGTATTCCAAGAAATGCCTTTTGTTCAGCCATAAAGGATTGCATTACATTCTCATTGCTGGAGATGTGATGTCATTTTGGAAATCTTTGAGGAAAACATCAATTTTTAATCCTTTTCAGAAGTAAGGGAGTTTTCTATTATTATTATAATTTTACTGAAACTAGATTGACAATCAAGTTAGTCGTGCTTGAAACCCTTATGTTGTTGACATAATGCATTCAGCCAGTCTCAGTATTTCAGCAGAAAAGTTATCATTAGCTATCATTAGCTTGTTTTTCTATTTGTTACCATTGAAGGTTGAAAACTATGTTCTGAATTACAAAATACACTTCTTTTTTGGCCTGGTTTTGCTCATTTAAATTAAGCCATCATCACCTGGGACAGGGAGCTCTGCTTCTTGACACGTATTGGCAGAGGCCTATGAAGATATGTATATATTTTTTAGTTTTCACAACCTCCTTGCCACTTAGTTTGCCATGACCCTAGTTGCTGTTTTTTTACCTACATTTATTCCTTCTGACACCTGTTGTATCGAAGTAGTTTGTGGAATTCTTCAGAGGTAACATGGAGAGTCTCAGATGGTCTCATTGAATCACATTGATCTACAATTCCCCTCTCAGTTGGGCTGGAATATTGTGAAACCAGTTTTGATTGTGGCACTTGCACGGTTTTGGGTTTTCCTGAGGTTTATTTTTCCTCTGCTTTTATTTTTTTCTTTCATCATCTTGTTACTCAAAATCATAAAAGGTTTCATTGTCATACACTGGGGTTTAAAATCTACTGTTATTTTATTTAACAATAAAAATAAGTCAAGACACTTTTCCCAAAAGTATTCTGATGGTTTGAATGCTTTTTTAGCTGACTTGGGTCCCTTGTCCTTTACATGCATTCAAGTCTTGGTGCCTAAGAGTGTATTGGAATGTTTCAGAACTATCAGATTGATGCATTACTTTAGATTCTGCTACTTTTAGCACCATAAATAATTTTATATTGCTTTTTAAATATATTCATTAAATGCATCATTTTTATTATTTGATTCCTTGTATTTTTATCTAACTAATCACAGAAAGTTGTTTTGACAACATAGAGAGGTTGCCTGCCTGTGTTCCAGGGTTCACTTACTAATAATTTGGTAATGGTGGATAATTTCATCATCAGCTGTCTTGCATCCTACCCACTTGTGGATTTTATGATTTGCAATGGATTGTATCACCAATACTATTAACAATGCGTTCCTGTTCTGAGTTAATTGTTGTGGAAAATACTGAAATCTACCCTTTGTTGGTCTGCCTTTAATACAAGCTTCAAACACAAGCTTCCAGTTCTTTTTGGCAGTCACTGTGCACCTGCAGCAGTTCGAAGACGTAAGAGCCTGTTCAGTTTGCTGTACATTGCTAGTGCCAGGCCGGGCCACACAGCACTGTACCTGCACTGGGACTGCTGTTGGCTCTGGGTGTGTGTCTGTGAGGAGATCCAGCTCCACCTTGTACACTGGGTGAAACAGCAGGGCTTCTTTCACCCAAATCTGTGCTCTGCCTTTCTTCTGCTTCTGGGTAGGATTCCTCCCTTAAGCCTGCTTTTAGGCTGGTCACTTGCCAAAGCAAAAGGACTCAGATAGAAGCTCGAACTGCTTGTCTGGTTCTAATCTTTTTAATTTAGTGCCCTTGTGAGGAAACCTCTAAATTGTGGGGGTCTCATATGGATAAGCAGTCAGGAAGTTTGATGTCCTAGCCAGGCTTTGAAGATTTCTTTGATCTCCTCAACATGCTCTCCTTGCTTTTAGCATTCCCAAATCCCTCTACTGACTTTGGACCTCAGTTTTTTTCTTGTCCCTTTTTACAGACACCTTTTTCCTTTCATCCAAGAGCAATCAGCTTTGATTATCTGGTCACAGAGTTGCTCCCTTTGTTGGAAGCAAGATGTTCATGGATCTCCTCCTTTTTCCTCTGGAGAAAATAGCAGAGGGTAGATGTTCTGTAGTTAAAATCATGGCACTTAACCTGAAGGTCTCCAGCAACCTTCACAACCAGCATGCCTGCTGCCATGAGGATGTGTAACCCTTGTCATACTTTATTTATATTCTCCTTTAACTGGTTGGTTTGGGTAGGGGGGGGGGGGATTGAGTCCATATAGTTTTGAAAAAACTGAAATTTATCACTCCAAGTCATGGTGGGGAATGTCTTGCTGGGTGGATGATTAGACTAATTTCAGTCTCTGTCCCTTGGGAATATTTAGAAATTATTTTAGGGCTGGACTCTGTGACTTATAGTATGGAAGACAGCAGCCAGAGGATCATTCAGTGGCCTATATTAATCAGAATGTCAAGCTAGATTATCTAAGAATGCCTTCTGCATTTAAAATGAAAGAAGAGATTAACCTCCAGTAAAATGTAAAAATTTTATTTTAGACACATCGTATGCCATTCTGTTTTGGTCCATACTTTAATGCCACTGCAGTGAACAATGCTGGTGTAGTTTGAGAGAGCAAAATTTAACCTCCCATTTATTGCTTTATAACTCAATTGTAATTCAATTACCACCCTTTGTGTATGGTCTCTGTCTTGTTTAATGCTTTAAAGCTGCATGTGTTAAATTGGTATTCTAGAAATCATACAATTCTTGTTAGGTTTTTAAGCTAACCACTTGCAGTAGAGCTCATTTTATATCAACAGGGCAGAAGATTTAATAAGAAGTTCTGGCACTCACTAATACATCTTTTTCAATTTTTCCACTAATTCTATGGAGAAAACCATTGTAGCCTTTTAAAAACTTGCTCAGCTTTAGCTGACTTTAAAGGTAGGAGTAAACTGTCAAATTTGGAACCAGAAGGGAGTAAAGAGTTTTCATATTTGACTTGCAAATCAGGAAGACTGGAGAATGCTTTGAATAAGTAGCCAGAATATCTGTGTAACAAAGAATTGGATAGGCAAGTTAAAAAATTAGTATCTGCTCACAGCGCTGTCTAGATTTCATGGTCAGAAGCTGTAGAGAACTGGGATCGCAAAAAAGTCTAATGTAGCTGGAGGAGAGCCAGTGAAGCAGGCAGAGAAGAATTGTAAACTTAAGTTCCTACCCAGCACCCACAGTCATGGTGCATTTAGACAGGTTCCTTTGAACTTCAGCAGTCTAGCCAAAGTCAAATGGCAGGAGTACAGGCTCACTGTAGGACTGCAACCCATTTAGAGGAAAAGTCTTCTGCAGAGCAGAGCTCTACCTTTGGGTGAAGGAGTGAGGAGTAAGGCCAATGACCCCACAGTGCTGAATAAAGATCTGCCAAATGGGCATAGAATCGCAAAACAGTTTTGCTTGGAAAGGACCTTAAAGATCATCTAGCTCCAACCCCCTCACCATGGGCAAGGATGCCACTAGAGCAGGATGCTCAAGGCCCCATCCAACCTGGCTTTGAATGCTTCCAGGAATGGGGAATGAATGTATATATGTATATGGAACAGATGTTAAATTGCAAAGTTTCATTAAACGACCAAATTCCTGTTAAGCTGTGGCTTGGATAGCAAGATGACGTTTTTGACTCCTACTGTGAGGAATTTTTTTAATAGAAAAGTTCAGCATCTTAAAAAAGACCCTAAATAGCAAGGGAGCTTGTTAGCTGATTTAATTGGTAACAACTTCCACTGGCTACTTACAGATTCCTAGTGCGTTTTGGGTGGAGGTGTAACTCAAGATTACCTTTTTCTTTCTTACAAGTAGATAAAATATTGGATTAGTAGGATAATGTTGATTCTCTTGTGACTGCATTATAATTAAGTAGTTCTGGGAGCTTGTCAGAGCTTCACAGCCTGAACATTGTGATCTGGAGAATCTACCTGCCCTGTACTTCCTCCAGATCATGTGTCCATCTTTTTGAGGATTCTGATGTTGGTGTACGAAAGAATCAGTGAGTTGATTCAGGTTAAAACTAATTTCTTTTTCTGACCAGGTCTATTTTTTTCTGGCCATATCTAATTCAACTAATATTTGCTCCTTGATCATAGCACAGCTTCACAAGTGCTTGTGCCAGCACAAAAGAGAAGGACATATAAGGTAGGAGAACCCTGAATGAGAATGTAGGATGCTTGCAGGGATGTTGCAGGCCTTGGACCCTCCAGGCATCCTTCTCATGCAAACTCAAGCTACAAATGGCTGGAAAAAAATGCTTTACTGGGCTGGCTTGTTTCTATATGGAAACTTAGACTTGTCCAGATTCCACACAGAAAGGGGAATGCTTTTCCATCCCTTCACAGGAGGTCTCACACAACCTTGTTTTATAACCTCAAGTGAGGGAATTCACACTGCTCAGCTCTGAAGGCTCTGAAGAACACCTAAGCGTCTTGAGCAGACTAAAAGGTATGATGTCTCATGTCTCAAAGAACCATTTAGATTAAAAGTAATATTGAGGGACAGCCACATTAAAACATGATAAAGCAAATGGTCACAAAATGATTGCTGTTGTAATGCTTCCATACATCAGAACAGAACTGAGACTATATTCAGCTTTAGTTCGGGCATTTTCTGACTGGGACTAAACTGTGTGTACAGCACTGTGATGCTCTACAGTGCTTGGTATGCTACAGTCTGACTCATTACTATAGAAAAATACCCAGGAGAAAGGATCAAATTAGTTTCTATTTTGATATCTATTTGAATTTTCCTGGAATGGAAATGAATACCTATAGATTCACTGTCTTGATTGCAATAAGCTATTTTTCATTAGAACTTATATTGTAGAGAAATTGGTGTTATTGATTCCTGATTATTGTCTACAACAGCAGGTAATATGGAATATATTTAAAATAATAGGTTTTCAATTATTTATGAAAAACTAAAAAAAGTGTACATTATGCTAATTTGTTTTATTAAAATCCTTTCATTTCTAATTGTCTATGCAAGTATGGAATAGATATGGAAAAAAATTCAATATAAAACCTTTTTTCCAGACCTTTTGCTATTCAGCCACAGTGCAGTAGTTCTAAAGCTGAATTATTGCATATAGATTTCAGATAACTCTGGGGTTTTATCAACAGTATCTGTTTATAACTTAGCTGTTTATTGTGACTTGAAATTCTGAGCACATGTAGGTCCTTTTGCAATGTAAGACTTCATGACAATGCATTTGACATCCAAATTTCCATTCATATTATGGTTCTCATGGTCTAGCATTTGGCTGAAACAAAAGCCTAAAACTCTTCAGAGGTTGAAGAGCTGTTGCTTGTACCAGGGAGTGACAGGTGAAGTCAACCAACCATAGCAAAAAGAAACAATCATTTCAGTTTCCAATGGGATTTCTTATGTGGCTTGAGTGGATAGGGGATTCCTGCTGAAGCCATAAAGGTTTGCATGTTAAAGTGAAGCCATGATCGGAAATGCCCTTTTAAAAGATAGCAATAGCATGTTTGTTTTGGGTTGTGCTTTGTCTGATCCATCAGCTCTTGGTGTAAATCTTAGGTATTTAAACAAAACACAGTGATTTGACAGGAATGCAGCTGTGGTACACAGGAAATGACTAAGTGGCCAAAACCTTGAAAATCAAGATATTATGAGCGCAAATGATTAAAAGATTTTGAGGTAGATCTCATGAAATGAAAATCATTGCTAAATAAACTTTTTCTTCACTGACTTAAGTATATCTATTTAAAGAAGAGCAACCTTAAGCCATAGGCCATCTTAGGATACATTGACTCGATTATTAACCAAGATAGTGTAAAACACCATTTATAGTATAGAACATTTATTCTGGTTATAGACAGGAATTCTGCAAGTGAAAGTTGAACTTTCCAACACTGAAATGCATACACAATTCATGAATTGTCAAAAGGAAATTAGTGGTGATGAACATGGTAATTTATAATATAATGAACCCTTCAAACCTGCATATGCAAGAATAATTAAAAATCTCCCC
Organism: Acanthiza pusilla; assembly: GCA_036630365.1. NCBI lineage: Eukaryota > Metazoa > Chordata > Aves > Passeriformes > Acanthizidae > Acanthiza > Acanthiza pusilla. The sequence continues at coordinate 32,206,656 of JAXCHO010000073.1, read as the reverse complement.
ATTAAAAGGGTGTGAGTAAGCAAACATATGCAATTAACCATAGTCACAATCTAGTTAAGAAAACCCTGTAGGCCCATGTGTACCTTTAATAGGTGTTTAGTTTCATAGTTATTTAGTAAAGCACATAAATGTTCTTTAAGGTATGTTGTGGATAGTTTTTGTGGGTAGTTTTTTCTGTGCAGTCTCAAAAATTCTTCTGGAATTCAGCTTCTTGGGAATGATTGCCATGACTGCATATTTAAAGATCATGCACTGGTGGAGTTTGGCATCCTGGGGGCTATGGGTTAGGTAAAGAGCAAAATTAGACCCCTGAACTTCAAGAAAGCAAGCCTCAGCTCTTGAGGAGACGGTCAATAGGATTCCCTGGTAGCCTTCCCTTGGGGGCAAGGGATCAGAATAGAGCTGGCAGATCTTTAAGGAAGTGTTCCATAGAGCATAATAGATGGCAATCCCCAGGAGCAAGGAATCAGGCAAGGAAGGAAAGAAATTAGTAGGGACCAGCTCATCAAAGTGAAGGGAAAGGAGCAAATGCACAGGCAGCTCAAGCTAGAATGGGTGACCAGGGGAGAGTATAGAAGAGAAGTTTGGTTGTGTAAGGATAGGGTGAGGAAGGCCAAGGCAAAGCTGGATCTTATCCTGGCAAGGGACACAAAGGATAACAGGAAGAGCTTCAAAAGGTGTGTTAACCAGAAAAGGAAGGTCGAAGAAGGTTTACCCCCCAACAACGAACACTAGTAGGCTGATAAAAATGGATGAGGAGAAGGCTGAGGAACTCAACAAATTTTCTGCCTCAGTCTTCATTGGCAACCTCTCTTTCCACACCTCTTGAGTGGATGGACAGCAGGATGGGGACTGGGGGAGCAAAGTTCCCCACACCGTAAGTAAAGATCAGGTCCATGACCACCTGAACAACCTGAACAAAGATGTCTATGGGAACCCATGAGATGCATCCCAGAGTCCTGAGAGAATTAGTTGATGGAGTTTCCAAGCCACTCTCCATGATACTTGAAAAGTCATGGCAGTCAGGTGAAGTCCCAGGTGACTGGAAAAAGAGAAACGTTGTACCCATCTTCAACAAGGATCCTTTCTAGGAGGACCCTGGGAACTACTGACTTGTCAGCCTCACCTTTGTATCTGGCAAAATCACGTAACAGATCCTCCTAAAAGCTGTACTCAGGCATGCGGCACAACGAGGTGATGCAGGACAGCAGCTCTTGTGGTCCAAGACAACACTCTGCGCATATGAGGTCCAATCTGGAGCACTGCATCCAATGGTGGGGTGCCCAGCACAGGAAGGACATGGACCTGTTGGAGAGAGTCCAGAGGAGGCCACCAAGATGGTCACAGGGATAGAGCATCTCTTGTATGAAAAAAGGCAGAGAGAATTGGGATTGTTCAGCCTGGAAAAGAGAAGGCTTCGGGGTGACCTAATTGTGCTCTTCCAGTATCTGAAGCAAACTTACAAGAGAGATGGAGAAAGACTCTTTACAAGAGCATGGAGTGACAGGACAAGGGGGAGTGGATTTAAACTGTATAGGTTTAAATTAGATATTAGGAAGAAATTCTTTGCAATGAGGATGGTGAGGCACTGGAACAGAGGAGTTGGAACTAGATGATCTTTCAAGGTTCCCTGCAATCCAAACCATTCTGTGATTCTATGATTAGAGATCGTCTGGTCCAAACCCCCCCGCCATGGGCAGGGACATCTTTCAGTTGACCAGGGTGCCCAGAGCCCCATCCAATCTGGCCTTGAACACTTACAGGAATGGGGCATCCATGACTTCTTTGGGCAATCTGATCCAGTGTCCCACCAGCTTCATTGTAAAGAATTTTTCCTTTATGTGTAATGTAAATTTACCCTCTTTCAGTTCAAAACCACTGCCCATTCTCACAGCTTTTTTTTCTGCTTTATTTTATTTTGTTGATTGGACTTTAAAAGGACTCCAGTCATGAAGGAGTGCACAAGCTGTTCTTGCTTGCGTGTGCTTTCCTTCTGTACAAGTTCCCCATATCTCAGACACTGCTTTTCCAAGTCTAGGCTAAAACACCTGTCTGCTTTTGAGAGGAATTTTAAACCTTGTGGGTTTCAATCACTGGAATCAAAGTTGGACAAATATAGCCTCAGTTACAAAGTGATCATTCTATTGTCTTAAGCTATTCCCATTTGACTGGATAATCATTAATATTTAACAGACTTCCCTGATCCCAGCCCTTCAAGTTATGTGACACTGACATGTGACTGACATGTGCAATGAGGCACTAAGTGACACAATTTCTTTGTGAGAACAACTAGAATTCAGAAGGTGTACAAAGAAAGTGTTTTAAATCGTGATAGAAAGTGGAGAGCTAGTATTTTGAGAAAAAAAATCTAATAGGAAGAAAATCCATGAAAAATAGGTCAAATGAAACATGGCTTTTTTTCAGTATAACTGATAATGAGAAATTAAAGAAGCATTAGATGAAGGACATTTTAAATTCCAATTAAGACACCAGTATTGTGGCACATGAAATGAAAATAATTGGTTACATGAAAACTGGGAAAAAGCCCATATCCCAGGACCAAACAGGTTCATAAAAAAAGACCACACATAGAACAGCTGCTTATTACTTGTGTCATGGTATTGCTAAATGCTCAAGTCTTGGGTTAGTGATGAACACTGTATGAAATAATGAACAAAAATAGTTCAAGTCCCAGAATATTTATATCTGGTGATTTCCAACGTGTCTCAGCCATCATTATTCCATGTGACTGATGCCTTACTGCATATCTTCTTTTTACCAGAATTCTCTGGTTGTTCAGCTATGTGTGGGAATATAGCAGTATCACATATAAGTATTTCTATATATATTTGTATGTATGTACATGTGTAACAGAATATTTTTGGTGGCTGAAAGGGAAAAAATCTTTATGGAAAAAGAAAATATGGAGAGTAAAAGAGGAGCTACTGATGAGGTGGAGGAATTTGAAACACAAAATAAAGGTAAGGAGAAAGTTAAAAGCACATAAATTTTACTCAGAAGACTCAAGTTTTACTTGCTGTAAACCAAGTCTCCTTGTGCTTTGGTTTGCCAATTTGTAAATTGGAAATATTTAATGACCACATTGGTACAGTCCTTTGAATATTATTTCTTTTCAAAAAAAGAACAAGTTCATAATACCTTGTTCATAAAAAACATTTCTCCAAGAGGAGAAATTGTCAGAGCACAAAGCATATAGGAAGATGGCTTATGAGGTAGGTGGGTAAAAATATAGAAGTGCTATTAGAGACACATAGAGAACAAGATCATAAAACAGTCAAGAGAAAGGAGAAAATCAGAAAAATAAGAGAAAATGAGATAAGAAAAACTGGGAAATAGAAACAGATAAATGATGCAGAAAAGGAGATTGAACAAGGAAAACAGAGGAAGGAGTAGGGAAAGGTCAAAATACATCTTCTTAACTGGTTTATTTTATTTAGACTATTCACATTTTTTTCCAAGCTGCCTTCATAGTCTGCTTTCAGGAACTGATTTATTGTACAGTGTGGTACTTCCAACAGTTTTTCTATTCACTCACCCAGCAGCAAATGCTTCTAAAAATGCTTCACCTCTAAAGATCCAGTGCACTAAAGGCTAGGCTTTTCCTTTGAAATGTGCCATAAGATCAGGTCTGAGTAAAGCTGTAGAGAAAAATGCTCACCCCTGTGGCCTGCTTGAGGCATGTTAACTTGTAAAATTTGCATATAACACAGAATCTGCAAGAATTTCATGTTCTTCTGTAATAGCAATAGCGTTGTCAAGAAAAATAAAGCATTGGAATAAGTGAAAAATGTTTTGTTTTCTCCTGTGAAAATGTTGGGTCAGTCAAAAATATTTTCCTTTAATAAAACTTCTTCACACTTTTCATCGGTTCAAACTTCCTGTTGGGTTGCACAGGATCTACCCATTAGCATTTACACTCTGTTAAATATGTAGGGATGTTTCACGCTCAGCCTCCCACTGTGTTGTCACTTAGCCTTTGTGAGGTTAGCAAATTCAGTCTTTCTCTGTAAATTAATCCTGCTGGCTCCGTAAGGTCTTCTGGATACTTACTGTCAACAACTTTCTTGGAAGGGCAGATTCAATCCCTGCCTTGCTGCTTCATCCTCCCTGCCTTAAAAGCTTTCTTTGGAGTGACATCATATTTCAGATTTAAATCTGAATCAATTTGATACTGTTTGATCTGTGTATTGCATGGTTGCCTGTCCATTGTCACTGTCCCCTGTGCCTCCCCTTTTGTCTTGTCTTTATGAAGTCTTTACATTTTTGCTATCATCAGAATAGGCTTTTTAAAAGCTCTGCTCTTGAAAAGGGGGATTCTTTTCTTTTCAGTGTTACCCCTTATTTTCCCTGTCATATTTGGCCTCTCATCTTTAGGTGTCTTTTTTTCTGAATCCCATTTTGTTATTCCGCCACAAGGCCCTCAGGCCTTCCCTCTTTGTATCAGAGACATATATTATCTCATTTATCATGCACCTAGCACTTAGACATTGAAATTCCAGTAAATTGCAGTCCTATATTTAATCTTCTGCCTTTAATTTGTGCATGAAAGCCAGCTTTAAGTATGTCAGGCAATGTGTCATCTGCTCTCAGTTTGTAGTTCATTAAGGCTCTCCCTTGTTCTTTAGATATACCACTGCCACATCTTTTCATTGGACGCAAATGTCAAATTCATTTGTCTTTTCCTAATGAATTCTCAACATGTTTTCATTGTGAATTTTTGATTTCCGGAGCTTTATGTATGTTAAACAGCCAGGCCATCTGGTTAAGAGCCAGTAAGTCTCTTAGGAAGGGTCTTGTTCTGCAAAGGAGCTGAGCATTATTAGGCTGTGCTGATGGTCCTGGGAACTGTGGCTCTCAGGACATGTGGACATACACTCAGTTTCCTGCGAGATCATCTAAGTGTTTCAAGATTTCTCATGAAAAATGCAACCTGTCAAGTGTTGTAGAACGTTGGTATGAGCTTCTAAACCACTTTTGATCAGTTAGATCAAATGTTCTACAATGTATTTTACTTAGTTGGAACATTGTTAATAGATCAGAGCTCAGTAGCTTGAGGCACAGCAGAAACCCTGAGCGAGCCCTGCTTGGATATCTGCCATGTGAAGATGGGGGTATTGAGGACACACAAAACCACCAGGAGGCAAGCCAGGATTGTGAGCAACACGAGAAACAGCAGCGTGAGGAGCAAAGCTCAACAGAAGTACAAAATGCATACATAACAAAGGGTAAACCAAACTACAGAGCTTTCATCAGGCAAAATGCTTCTGAAAGATGCCTGATGCAAATAAGATACAGCTCTCTCACAGGAAACTTTTTTTTAACACAATGTCTAGAAGACCATGAAAAGAGGTCTTCCTAACCATGAAAACCTGTAAGGAAAAAAAAAAAAAAGAAAAAGCACCTTACATTTTTCCACAATAATGGAGAAAAAAGATACATGAGGAGGGAGCACTGGGAAGTCCACTCGAGCTTTGCAAGTTTTGATTGCCAGCTAGACAGTCAGAAGAAAATAGCAGACAGGGACTGCCTCTCTGGTGTCTCTGACAGACACAGACCTGTCTCATAGAGAGTTAACACACACAAAATTTCACAAGGACCTTGCTGATGTAGATGGATGGATGAAAGAGCTTTCGTATATCTTTCCAAGATATACAATTCCTCTAAAGGACAGATGTGAGAAAGGGTGTATGTTGACACACATGTAAAAAAGTGCTTGATATTCTTGCAAAATAATGTCTTGACAGCCAGTGGGATATTATGCAGTCCCTTACTCATTGGCTTTTGCAAACCCTGCAGAAAATTCCAGATTTTTTCCTTTGTTCACCTAGAAATTTATTTTTATGTCAGAAACCTACAATCATACTATAGTTCTCTATTTGCAAATGTTTCAAATTGGGGGGAAAAAAGCATGATCAGGGATTTGCATTTTTTAAGGTCACCTTTTCTGTTCCAGACCTGTAATTGTTCATCATTCCTAATTACAGACTGTAAATTATATGAGTAACTGCCTATTTTATTCACAAAAACACATGTTCTGTTCAATTGAATCGCACATTTTTGGGACTGTAACCCCAAATCGATAAATGAATGTTAATTTTTCATGCTCAATAACTTAGTTCTCTTTTTGAGCTTTTGTTTCTTCTCACAAAATTTTCATGAAGTTTATACTGAAGCTTTTGCTTCAGTGGGAGACATCCTCTATTAACTGTGTAGAGGATTTGGAAGATACATCCTTGAAAGACCTTTGCCTTAAGTTCCTGTGTTTTGATCTGTATATAGGAACCAGAGAACTTTTTTTCTAAAGCTTCATCTAATATTGCAGCAATTTGAGATTCCTGATGGCACTTCAGATCATGAAGATATAGGTTTAAAAAAATCCATTTCAGAGCAACAAGATTACCCTGAAAATTTGCTTTAGGTTTAAAGCTATAGCTTTCCCTTTGATCTGTTCTAAGTATCTGAGACTCAGTGTATGAGGGAACACAGATGCTGCTTGAATATTTTTGAAGTTAAATACTTAGTGGATGAGGAAACGAACCAAGTTGTGGCACTAAAATTAACAGTGTAATGTACTTTTAAATAAACTGAGCTATCAAACTGCTTTTTTGTTAAATTGGGCTAGTCTAGAAAAAATGAAACATCATACAGTTTTCATCAGGGAGCAATGAAGGAAAAATCACATCTTTCCCTGGAAAGTAACTGTTAATTATTTTGCCTCTTTATAGTATGTTTATAAAATGTACTCTGGGCAAATGCAAGCTCTCTTTGAGCTGACCTGAATTTGTGCAATTGCCAAGATAAATCTAATAATTGTTGTCAGGAGAGTTTATCTCAGTTTATTAGCTTGAGTTTGAAGTTGTACTGCAGTGGTTGCGTGGGATTGTTTTGGCTCACAAGAAATTCAGATAAGGTAGTGACTCCCTTGGTGGACAGAGATATCAGATACCTTGGCAGCATATATGTGCACCAAGAAATGTTTAAAATCTCGGGAATAACACATTCTACAGGAAAACCGAATCAGCTTTAGTTTATGGCATTTTTGAATGCTGTGTTTATAGGACTGAAATGCTAAATGAACATAATGTGGTGAACACAAGCTTAAGAGGACATGTTCCTACATGTAACCTTTCCTTTTTCAGGAACATTAAATGGCCCTGCAGGTGGTAGTCAGAGAGGAGCTAGGGGCGACCTGATGTGACCCTTTTAGGGATGTGCAGATATGGCTCACACAAACATAGACAACTACACTTTTTGAAAATCATTACTTCTTGAAAACTTACTGGTTTAGTTACACTGTATTGATGATTGCTATGTCTGTCCAACATGTTAATATATCTACATATGTGTTTTAACACTGTACAGCCTTTAGGAACCTAGAATCCACAAGATGTTGTTTAGGTCAAAGTTTTGACCCAGTTACAAAGAAAAACATCACAATTTTTCGAATGACCTGCAAATTTTGTCTGGAATTCATTGCACAAATTCACCATACCTAACATTATCATATGAGATTGATAGAATGAATGGGTTTGGGTAATAAATGTTATAAAGACATAAAAGTATCTAATTCTACTAGAAATTAGTGCTAACGTATTTATTAAATAAATTCAGTAACATAATGATGATAAAATGAAGAAAAATAATAATGATTGTTTTCATTCATGTGACCTCATTTGCTTTCTCTAATGCTGAGGTCTAGAGAATAATACAGTTAATCACCCAATTAAACCCACACAGAAATGATGACAGTAATTTATCTCTTTATATACATTATATATACAATATATATACATTATATATATTATAATTATTTCATTTTTGAAGCCCTGAATCCACCACCAGTGAAAAAATTGCATAAAATTTAGCATTCTGCCATTATTTGCTATGGCCTTTCTCTCAAACAGCCACAGTTCTACATTCATATGTCTGTAATGCTGAAATATCACTTAGATGTTTTTTCCTCTGCCCTATGTTCCTTGAATAATAAAAATATTGGTATTAATATACTGGTCTCACTAAAAGTGCCATATCTTGCAGCTAAAATGAGTCACTGACTTTTATACACTGGACATCTTATAGCTCCAGAGATCAATTTATATGACAAATTAGTTGTCATTCAAGTAAAAATAAATCTTGCCAGAACTGCCTTCCATGCTCTTGTCCACGTTGACAAATAATATGACAGAGATGACAGATAATGTGAGTTCCCATTAGATTTAGATGATGTAGTTGTATCTTATCTTTCAACTTTCTTCAGTAATTTTATCCTGTATTCAAATCAGGTTTTACTATCTCCTCAGTATCCTCAGCTGCCTGGCTTCAGTCCCTGAAGTCCAAGAGTGCCTGTCTGAAGTCAAGAGATACTGGCAACTCTAAGCTAAATCCTAACTTTCATAGTAAAATTGCATCTGGCTTTACCCAAGACATGGGAAGCAAAGTCCTGAGCTCCCATGGGTTGGATAGGCACTTTGTGTGGGAAAATTGCAGTAAGGCAGTGCTACTCTTAGTGAAAGAAATGTTGAGGTGTGGCTACAGCTACCCCACAGCTTCCAGATTTTTCTCAGGGACAGTAGAGTTTTCCTGGACATCCTTTTTTGGATTATATTTCTCTTTTCATAGTGAATTTCACTCAACAATATTAAATGGCATCAGAATGAGAATACTGGGAAAAGTATGTCCTTTAACAGTCAGGAATCACTGGTGAGATGGCAAGATACCCTCTCTATCAGCATGGGACAGGAATCAGCAGAGAATAGACCTGTCTGTAGCAGTGGTAGACAATCCAATGTCAGAGTTTTCTGTTATGATGATACAGTTGAAGCACGGCCAGAAATTTATCAAACTTGGCTTTGATCCATCTGGTTTACCTGGAGAGTAGAAGAAATAGCCAGGACTTAATTTGAAGATTAACGGGTTGTCCGAAGTGGTACAGAACATCAACTAAAATTATTTATCTTCAGGAAAAATGAATAAAATATCAACTCTTGTAAGGCATACACCAGAAGAAGTAGTTAAAGTATTAGAACAAACAATGAAGTGGACGGTCTGCAAGTTTTTTAAAGAGATAAATGCAAAAAGGCAATATGGATTCATAAAAATAAATCATGTCAAGCTAACTTGATTTCTGCCTTTGATGAGATAATAAGCTTCATAGAAAAGAGGAATAAAAAGGACATATCTCTTGACTTCAGCAAAGCATTTGACATTACTCCACATCAGAAAAAAGCAATGTGGTTAATGCTTTTGAAATTGTTAGACAGATGGCTGACTAACCACAATTGAAGAGTAATTATTAATGCAGTTCAGGCAAACTGCAAAGTGCATTCAAGGACCGGTGCTCTATCTAGCATTAAACAGATACAGATATTCGCCATATCCATACAAAAATGCCTGTAGAATGTACTAGTACCAGCCACAGAGTTTGTGTCACACTGTACGTCCAGTTTCAATCTGTCCAGCACCACACTACTTGAGAGAGCAGATTACAGCAGAGATAGTGTCAGGCAGATTAGTGAGGCAGAACTGATTAATTATTAATGTAATTGCTAACCAATCTTTTCTAAGCTGCAGGAGACGCCAGTACACACTACAGTAGGTTTCCTAGTAGCAGTTTTATATCAGTCTTCTGGTGTTCCTATCAACTCACTTTAGTCTGCCGTTCTGTTTTGTCCATTATCTCTGACCCACCATGAGTTCCCTTGAGTTTTTTCTTGCTGTACCACCATTTATTGTAACTCATTCCTGATATTTCATTAATCTACTATATTCTTCTGTCCTGACTTTGTTTTCACTTGGTGCCCTCAAAGTTCTTCTGTCCCATGAATTCATGCAATGAGTGGTATGCAAGCCTTCCTGCTGCTTCAGTGTGCCCTTGCGCTCATGCCTTTCCAGCTGCCTTTCACTCCATCCTCTGTGGTACTCCTGAACCTCCTCCAGGGGGTCCAGTCCCCTCAAAGCTCCAGGAAGCCTCAAGATAGCCCCATCACCACACGCTGCAATGCTTGGGATTAGAGGAGCAGATGCTCACATTTGCTGCTCTGCTTGCTCAGCTGCTGTCTCTCATCAGGGGCTGGTCCATGCCTTGGAAAATGCTTTGTCCAACTAAAGCAATAGAAAAGCAACTGTGTGTTTGTTTGCTGTATTGGGTTATATTGCTGAGCCTGTCAAGGGATACAGAGCTGATTTCCACCACTGAGGCAGGGGTCAGTGCCTTGCACCATCCGGTAATGTTTTTTGTCATTTCAGTGTGATCCCTTTAGGTTGTGATCCCCACTTTTACTCCCCATAAGGCTTTAGGACCAGGACAACTGTTCCTCTGGTACCCCATGTATTTTTTATTGTAAGTCAATTTGCCATTTTTTTTCTCATATGACTTACTGCTTGTCCACTGTCCCTCAGAAAACATCTCAGTCAATTAAAGGGTAGGAAGTTTTAATCCTCACCAACAGGCACTTTTCTCTAGAAAAACACATAATAAGGTCAAACATCAAAGGTTCTTGTCATGAACCTCTCTTTATTTCATTTTTATGTCACACACTGTAGTTAAATACTTTTCCTCAATAATACCACACTGCAATATTGTTTTACTTTTGTGTTCTCCTTCAACTTTTGTTATTTCCTGCACCTCAGCTGTAAATTCATAAAAAGGAATGGATATACAGTGATATAATATTGTACGTTTTCCCCCAAGGAGTATTTTTTGTGCCATTGTCCTCCCAAAGATCCAATTTACATGCTTAAAGTACAGCATTTGATTTTGTTTGAAACAATTGAGTCACATGAATTCTAAGATAAACAGCTAACAGCCTGCGTTGGAGAAAGACAATGAGGAACTCAAGTTCAACAAAATCCACTGTACTTTTACATACATGCAGATAGCAGATATGTCTGCAGGAATGATGTGATGTTCAGCAGATACACTAAATAGCTGTTCTGCAGATATGAAGGGGGAAAATACTTTCTATGTGCCTGTGAACTGAACACATCAGAGATTAAAACATATTCTATACATTTAGGACAATCCTGTGGGCACAATATCCTTCTGGTACAGGACCAGAACTTATATTCTGAAGGTGTGTAAAATGTGGATTCTGTACTCCGGGTATCACTTGAAGAAATATTTGTCTCTTGGATAAGATTTGAGAAGAATTCATTTTCAGATGTGTTAAAAATCAAAAGTCTTCCCATGTTTTGTTAGAATATTGCCCTTTAATCAACAATATGAAGATATTTATATAATGAATTATTTAATGGTTTTTATTTCAAGATTATTTCCAGTACTCTGTGCAAGTTTTCAATGTATTTTCATTGATTGATGTAATTTCATTATGTTTTGTCAAGAAACTGCACATTGATGAATGTTGATTCTTCTGCCTGCAATACCTCTGAGATTCTGCCACCCGAAAAAGATTTATGAAATTACATTAAACTATAAAACTTGGTCTGTGCACTAGCTAGTTTAAGCTAGTTTAAACTGAATTTTGGGATTGAAAAGTGGCTAAAATTTCATACTGTATTATTGTGTTCATTTTTCCTCTCATTTATCCAGAATTTACAGGCCTCTATTCTCTTGCCTGAAGCACACATCTTCTGGTATTTACTGTATCATTCTGTTTAGCAGTTTTCTTAAACAAGCATTTGATAGAGTAGTTCATACAACTCACAATTTTTTTGTCTTTTGATGATGAAGTCTTTCCCAAATAAGAAAATCTTTTTAAGAGCAAATGCTTAATATTCCACCAGCTGTGCTGGCATGACTCAAGAAAAGCTTTTGTTGCCTGAACTAAATTCAACTATCTAGATGAAGTGTTAAAGTAAACAATTGCTTCCTGGGATATTGGTTGATTACCACTTTGAGACTTTGTCACTTGTCAAAGCAGCTTGATTGACAGACCTAATATTTGAATAGCACTTAAACATTGTGTGTCCAAAGTTACGCACTGCTCACACATCAAACTGCCATATAATAAAGTATCAGTTTATGTTTTCACTTTGTGCTTAGCATCATATTATTGATTCTTGCTCAATTTCTCACTGACTGTCTAGTAGCAAATAAAATATGGGAATTTTAATGTAGTAAGAACTGCATTTTAAATGTTTCTTGAAAGCTTAATTCACCTTAACTCAAATGCATTTATCGAGAAATCTGGGAATGCTCAGACCTTTTAAATATATTGAACTGTCATTCATGCAGTAGTTGGAGTTGAGCCTTTTCTGCTCACAAGCAAGTAACCACTGAATGAACAACATTATTTTGTGAGGAAATAATAATGTCAGTATTATGAAGGAAAATGAAATTATTATTTGTTATATTAAATATTAAAATATTTATTAAGATCATCTGTAATTTCAAAGATGCAAGATGAAAGTTAAAAACTGTGTTGTAACAGGATAAATAAGGACATGGAAACTTAGAGAGATGAGGTTATTACTTAGATTAATGCAATCAATTTGATAATGTCTGCTTAACAAACTCTAGTGAGAAAGACTTAACAAGAAGGGTTCTTTGCAAAATAGGCCCTATATGACCATTTCTGTTAGGAAAGTTCAGAAAATTTTCACTTTAATTGTTATAATTTATTTTAAACTGTTAGTCTCATATATTGCTTTTAGCATATAACAACTAACTAAAACACACTAAGAAAGAGACAGCAAGAAAATAAGTATGTGTTTCATCTCAGAAAGGAGAGGTAGTGGTCAATATCTGGCCCTTTTCTGTAGTCCATTTGTCCAAGTTACAGCATTGTCAACATCTCTGCAAGACACATCTCTCTCTTTGTTCAAAATAGACGTGAAAAGAGCAGAGCTTCTAATCCAGATGCCATACCTAGGAGAGCTTAAAGAAGAACAAGAGCTGAGGCTGCAGGGGTCCCTTTGACTCGTCCCACGTGGCTGTAGGGGCATTGACTGCAGCAGGAACAGCACAGCCACCTGCAGCCTCAAAAATGACTTTCAGTCTTTGCCTCCCAGACCACACACAGAAAAGATGACAGGACATTTGAGGATGCTGAAGGGGAAGCCTAGACAGGGACTAGGCAAAACTTACCAGCATCATGCCAGGGCAAGCCTGTCCAGAGAGAATAGTGAGGTGGTGGACAGTCTTGCTCAGGAGAGGCATGGGTTTGCTGGCCACTGATCTCTCAGCTCGTGGGACCAGAGCCAGCAGTTTAAACATCTTATAGTGCCTCCTTCCTACACCAACATCTCCTCCACATGCTTCTCCTGAGCCTTCCCTCCCGCCTGCACTTTCCCTCCTTGCTTCTTCTTCTGTTGTAGACAGGACAGAGTAAGGACTGCTGGAACTTTTGGGAAGCATGATTTTATTTCTGTTGTATTATATTTCCCTACTCTGGCATAAAGAAGAGCCTTCTTGACTATCATTGGCTATGATTCAAGCTTGTTCTCTCTCGGTAGTAGAGCAATGGGAAAAACTTTCTAGGCAACATTTACATGTTTTTCCCTTTTCACCTGTGAATACAATAATTTTGTATTTTAGTCTGATTTAGTTCCATGATTCTTAATGCCAAACTACACTGTCTAACCTGTACTGAGAAGCTGATTTCTTCCTGGGACTATAAATGACACTCTGTATCATCCTTTTCACAACATTCAATCTTGGTTCTTCACTGGTGCTTTTCCATCTTAGTCCCAGTACCTGTACTGCCATTTATTTTTATCACTTATTGTTTTTTTCACAGAATGATGTATGTGGGTGATTTTGTTTCAATATCAAGTCAGAACACTGCAGTCTCTGTTCAACCAACAAGTACCTTGCTTCCCTTTATTTGAAGAAATGAAAGTTGCTGAATGCAGATGTATGTGTTTGATAACATCTTTGCTGTCTGTACATACAGTTAGAAAAAATCTGCTGCCTATGCTATTGTAATTTTTTATTTCCCAGTAATTGCTTTCCAGATGCATGTATTATGATCACAGTCAAAGCTGGAACCATTTGCATTTAATCTCTTTTTTTAACTGTACATTATCTTAGCATGGAGTAAATCAATTTCCTATAGGTTTGCCTAAAGCTTTTAAGAAATGAGACCTTTGCTTCCTGCTTTTGGGTTCTGCATTACAGCTTCCAGCAGCAGAGAAGACCATTTAATTTATGAATATAGTCAAAGCTATGAATATAAGGATTTGGGGCCAAAAACCACTTCTAATCTCTTCATGAGGATGGCAATGTGTGGTCCAATTTCCATATATTGAGAAAGAAGATGGAAACATATAATCTTACAATTTGATCTCCCTGAGTCTCTAATTCACCAAGTGCCTCCAGTCCTGGTTTCCAAAAGCACCTTTCATTCTGACCACTTATTCTTTTAGTAGAACACAGCCACCACTGGAGATAAAGCACAGGAAGCGAGAACATTATGTCATGAAGGTTTGAGAGCCAAGTCAAAACACACAAGGTCAGATCTTGCTTAAGGCTACCTTCTCTCTGTGAAGGTGAATCCTGTTTTCCAACAGAACATTTTCCTTTGGGGTTTAAGGGTCTGATCTAACATCTGCACAGCTGTACACTGTGTTTACACCAACAAGTAGTGAAACCAATTGGAGTGGATTAGTAGAGTAAAACTCCTGGTACTACAGACACAATATCCACACCACAAAAATTTCAGTAATTTTAAAGAAATAAAACCATAGTCTTGTTCAGTGGGCGTGTTTATCCACTACGGGTTGGAGTACAATGCAGGCACTCCTGGAGTGTGTCTTCAAGTCCATGTGCTTTGAGACTGTAACATGAACCATAGCTCTTTCAGTGACCAGGAGATCTGTTTCAAAAGTGCATTCCTGAATGGAAAGAAAACTCTAATGCTGATGCACAGTATGAAATCTTCTACTAGGTCATGAACCTCATAAATTTTGAGGGTTAAAGACGTTCCAGTATTTGGGGTTGAAGGTGTAGCCTATAATATAGAAGAAATAGAGAATATACCTTAAATCATACCACCTCTTGGATTTCAAGAGCACTTTAAAAGCTGTACAGTTCATAAGATGCATTTTGTGTTGTTCTATATTTTAAGGCCTCATCCATTTCTCCATGGGTGATTTTTAAGCAGGCACAGTAATTATGCTAAAGTGCTAGTAGTATTTGAATCACAGAGTAGACATTTTCATGTTTTTATGCAAATACAGATCACAGCCTATCTCTATAATTTAGAAAACTGTTTTCTTTGCCAAAGCAGTTTGGAAATCTGTGCCTCCTAATGGTACATTTTTTCTGTAATTTGCACTGGGCGTATATTGCACCTTCAAGCTGAAGAAAGAAGGAAACACGGTGCTGAGGGCTACCTGAAAAGCTGCTCATTTGTGCATATATTCACATCAGAAGTGTGCCCAACCCCTCTTCCCTGGTAGGTCGAGGCATACAGCTCATTCCTCTAACACAGGAACCAACACCATTATGGCTCTAGTATTGTCTTGTTTAGAGCACAAATGTGTTGTATTTGCAGGTGGTCTCTCACCAGCAGCTCGTACCAAGTAGCTTTAATTTCCAAAAACCTCTGTAAGAAACTGGCAGGCAACTACCCCTCTTTCCTTGCACCGCAGCCACTCTCACAGTCAGTATTTGGATTTTCTTTTATTCCTATTAATGGGGTGAGGACGGTGGAAGGTCAGTTATCCAGCTCAGTCATGCTAAAGTCTGTGAAATGCACAATTTAAAGACAGGAGCAAGGTTGGGAGGGTATAGTGTTTTTCAGAGATGTAAGGCACACAGAGGGGATGTGTCAGTTCACACATTTAGTAGCTACAGCAAGTGGTTGCTCCCGTGGCCCCGTGCTCAGACACTAGTTTGAATCCCTATGCCAAAGACAAGGAGTGTAGGGTCCTGGAAGAAATGCTGGGGGGGCACATGTGTCAGGTATAAGAACAGTTTTCCCTTGGAACCATTTAATCTTAAATGTTTCTGATGAATCATGTGATGTTTTGGGAAGATGGTAAGGCTGGGTCTGTGGAGGTCCAGTTTCAGTTCTGCGCTGCACGTACTGATGATGAAGATGGGGAACATGAAGCATCCTTTCAGCAGACACATTAGGTTCATGGTAGATGTGTGAAACTTGCTAAGGAATAATCTTTGAGCCTATGTCAATTTTAAGATTTCCCTTCTGGCCAGTGCCAGCATTAGATAAGTTTAGGAGGTATTTCTCCCTACTCATCAGTGAGTTGGTACCATTATGACATATTTCCTCTTTCAGAGCATTTTTATCCCTACTATGAAAAGCTTGAGTTAGGGATGGATTCTTGTACCCTACACAGTTTTATATTCAATTACGGACATTTGCACTTGGGGTGCAGTGTGAGCTATGGTCATTTATATTTCAGCCTTGTGATCTTTGATAAAAATGCATTCTGCCTTACATTTGAGATTCCTATA
The DNA here is from genome assembly GCA_036630365.1 of Acanthiza pusilla. Lineage (NCBI taxonomy): Eukaryota > Metazoa > Chordata > Aves > Passeriformes > Acanthizidae > Acanthiza > Acanthiza pusilla. Next base: position 32,190,257 of record JAXCHO010000073.1, on the reverse strand, counting down.
TCTCCTCACACTCCTACCTGTGCTGTTGTGCCCTTTTTTTCATTTATAGCTAAAAATAATAATAATGTGAGTGTTTTCTGTCAAGTATTAATGCTGCACATTTCCATCGATTAACCTCAGACTTAGACATAGTAGGATTTTAGCGCTTGAGTGCTGACTTGATTGCTTTAGATATTCATGTCCTTGAACTTCCAGAGTTGTGGGGTTTTTTTCTACTCATGACGCTGAGGCTTGGAGAGATGTTGAGAATATTTTTCTTGCTGTTAGGAGAAGGTTTTCTGAAGATCGTTAAAGTTTTTAATGCCAAGTTACTCTTTGGAAGTCTTGTATACATTGACCACTGTTACTGTTTATTTCCAGTGCTGATCTGTTACAGAATAAGACACAGACCATTTTGATAAATTTTTCGAGCTTTAAAGTTTTATTTTCCAATCTGTATCTTAGTCTTCTGCAAGATTGGTTGATTTCATATATCTTGACCAATATTTCCACCCACTTCAGAAGTAGAATAATTGAAATGGACTGAATAGTTTTAATTCAGACATGCCTTTCCTAAAAAGATTTTTGTGTTGGGTACTCTATGGATAGTGTTTACTAATTTTTATGTTGTTTAGCTATGTCAAGCAGATTATGGATTTTAAGATGGATAGAAAAATATAGCAGGCTTCTAAATTCTTAGGCTAAAACCTGTAAAACAGAGTAACCCACTTTGCTGATAAAAGTGACTACTGAGATAGCTCCAGGTTCTTTTGCAATGTTATTGCCAAAGATGATTTTAAGCTTCTGAAGTGAACAAATAATATTGGAGATCTCTTAAGAAAAGTATCTTAGAATTTTCTCTTTTGTGGTCCCATTATCCAGTGAAAAGGCAAAGCTCTTTTTTCTCTGTTCTGAAGAAATAATAATGATAACTGATGGCCCTTAATTATGATCTCTTCATTCTGTAATATAACTTTTAAATAGGGAAAACCACCCTATTCTGGTTGATTTGATTTTCAGTCTTTTCAGATTCAGTCCTGAAATAAATGAAAAGGACAATGTAGCAAACAGGACTGCGGAAAGTGAACATAGCTAGGCATTTTTTTTCTAAGTATTCGTATTTGGGTCGTGTGAAATGTTTTCAAAATGTACACTTTTGCAAATTGCTTTGATTTCAACAGCCCAAATATTTTGTACAAGAATTTTCTAAATTAAATGCTTGAATTTAAGAAATAATTTATACTTTAAAAGTAACTGCTGAATAATGTTGATATGCATTAGAAAATACTAACATCAAAAATGTGGTTTGGGCAGAGCCAAATATTTCCTTTGGATTGGTTGTGGTTTAAAAGTGTCAGCTAATCAAAACTATATTCGTTGGTCAACCAGTTACAAATTATTTTGTTGTTTCACTCAATTATTGAAAGGGCTGTTGTATAATTCCTGGTTAAAGAATAGACCTGAGTGCCTTTGAACATGACATATAATTTCTTTTCATACTTTTTTCTTTATTTTTTTAAGAGGGAAAATGTTAAGAATCTGTAACTGCCAAGAGTATTGAACACAGTAATCTGTTAATTCTGTTAATATTTTAAGATTCTTAGCTAGTAAATTGAGCAATAATACATAATACCCAAGAAATTCTGTACTCTGCAAACTACAAACTATGCTATTTAAGTGGGGTAAAGAAAACAATGAAAATGTACTTGGCTTGTTTGGTTTTCAGTCAAATTACATTATCTCTAGGAGAAAAGGAATTGCAGACTGATATGCAAAAAGAAGGGTGGTAGTAATGAACTGGTACATACTTTTATTGTCAGTGAAAATGCTCCTACACTTTTCCTCCTAGGGCAAGTTTTCAAGTGCTTTCCTTCACAGCCAGTACAGGGCTTGATATTCTTATTTGAACTACTTTTTATTAGATGAGATACAGATAATCAGAAGATTGTGTGCTGTTGACTCCTGTTTGCCCTTTGCGTAGCTACTCTGTCATCTCTTCTGTCCTTCCTCTCCCAATACCAAGTAAAGGCACTGAAACCACCTGAGAAAGCAAGTAGTGAAGTTGTGATCATGGTGAGAAGTGTCATGAGAGGCTTCCACTCATGCTTGGTTACGTCTCAGGTACTTCAGCATCATCCTCAAAACATGTCAGGATTTCTGTGGCTTTTGTAGAATATTAATATGCTTCCAAAGGGCCTCTTTTGTTAATGAGTTCAGGGAATATGCATGACATATCTTCCTTGAAGAGGATTTTTCTTTTGCTTTGTGTCAAGCAGTAAAATCAATGAGCCTTATTGCTCACAAAATCAATGAGTGCTGGCTCCTACTGCTTTGTGGGACCCTAATGTTGCTGTTATTGCTGCCCTTGTGACTTCAGGAGCTCTCTACCAGCAGGATATTGACTGCCCTTCCTAGTGTCAAGGGCTGGAGAGCAGTCCAAATTAGACCTGAAAGTTTATTCTGAAAGCTTATTCCAGGAAATATTGTGTTGATGTAAAATTTTTTTCTGAAAATTTCTGCAAAAAGCTTCATCCCTTCTTCTGTCTAGGTTTTTTTCTGCTGATAGAAGCATTATCTTTAAAGTTCTTCTGTTTTCCACCACCCTTGCTTTGCTCCACTTTCATTAAATAAAACCAAATTTATGTGTCTGAGGTGAAGGTTTCATTTTCATGAAACACCCTTTTAAACTTTTTCATTCTCAGGTTTTCTTTGCCACTGGAAAGATGACAAGATTTTCAACATACTGTATTTTACTTAGCATCAAATTCTCAACACTGAGGAATTTTTATGAACTGGTAACAGAGCAAATGGGGGTATTAGTGGGGTCCATCACAGGGATCTGTACAAATGGTGTCTAGTCCAGAAGGGCTTGGTGGGCATGTACCCTTAGCATTCTAGTTGAAAAGAATGATGGAGATATCATCCTATAAACACATTGCCCATGTTTTTAGGTCACTTTTAGTCCAGAAATGTAAAAAAGGATCTCAAGGTTTACATGAAGAAAAGGAAAATTACTTTATTTCCCGAATAATATAAAAAGAACAGGAGGGGAGTTTTTTCTTGTTTTCTGGCTTTTGTGGTATTTGCTTTTGGTTTGCTTCAAAACTATCTTAATTTATCTTGAGCTACAGCAGCTCCGTGCAGGCTGAGGCACTTTCAGTCTCACGTTTAAAGCACTTTGTGTCTCATGTACAGGCAGCTCCCATGTGTACCACAAGGACATGAGGTCTGGGTAAACAGCTGGATTATTTGGGCAGTGAGGATAGCAGAGCAGTTCCAGTCCTTCCAAGGCTGAGTGGTGACAGCAAGAAAGGGAATAAGGATTCTGTCCCCATTAGTCAGAAGGCAGAAGTCTTGAAATGAATTATGACTGCAAGGAAAAAAATGTGTACTTGCAATGTAAACTGCAGAGACTGTATCCTGATGGGAAATGTGAATGCCATTATAATGCTACTTCCTGTACATGATACATAAATTAATGGATTAATTTAATTATTTATCTTTCAACATTTTCTCACCTGCCAGAATGGAAATGCTGGTAGTAGCTTTGGTAGGCACAAAAAAAAATCTATGCTATTCTTCCTTTATTAATGACTTTTAGTCACTGGAAAGTCTCAGACTATTAAGATATACAGAGCTATCTTCATAAGAGACAAGAAAAAAACACATGGGATTGTTACACATTCATTGATTCAGTCCAAGGCAGATACACAGTCTCACATGAAATTGCTTCTAATGTTGATTTCTCTTTGAGCTTTCTAGGAATGTTGCTAAAATTTTTTTTTCTTTACACTGTTTTTTTTTTTTTTAAATTGTAAGGTACCAGAAATAACGAATAGCTGTAGAAAAAAAGTCCCAACAAAGGCCTTATGGTTCTGTTCATTTTTTGGAGGTTTTCATTGCTGTTTTTCAGTTACCCATTCTCCCAACCTGTAGCCCAAATCTTGGAGTCATTATTTCATCATTCACTCCTCCGTGGGCTCCTGATGGGATAATTAGCTGGTGTAAAGACTGGACACAAACTAACTTGGGTGGTGAGCTGGATCATGTGTGGGCACTTTGTGTGAAACTGATAATGCTCAGTTGTCACTTCTCAGGTGTACTCTGAAGGTTTCAACTAGTTAAAATATAGAGGGTGTTTTTTCTTCACTTCTTCCGCATGACTATGACTTTGCTAATATTCTATGCAGTATGCAATATCCTGTAACTGTCTGGGACTGTATAAATAACAGTAGGAATTTGCATGCTGACCTGCAGTTATGTCTGTTTAGAGCAGACAGTGAACTTGCTTGGCTTGTTAATATTCTAGTTCCCCAGCAATCAATCTGCTTTGATATTTATGTGACCCAGTAAAGTTTATTTTTCTTGGGTTTTAAATTATGTTGTTGCATCTCCCTTTATATGTCTGAAATTCAGTCTGTCTTGATTTCCATTTGGATCATAAAATGTGGATATCATGCCTTCACTTGCCTGTGTGGGCATGGAGGCCTTACTTTGCTTTCCTGGCACCTTGGAGATGGTTAATCATTGTACAAATGCAATCTGTTGACCTCTATGTATCCCTGGTTTGTCTTTCTCAGGATGCTTTCTCCCTTTGTGTTTATGTAATTTAAAGCTCAGATCCTATGTAAGGAAATTAACATTTTGATATAAAAGTGCTGCTGTTATAAACAAATACCTCAGCTACTATAAAACAAACAGATAAAAAGAATAAACACACTGAGTCAGTGGAAGCTGATAAAGTGCAGACACTGCCTTAGGCTATCTCTGCATAGTGCAGGCTTAACCCACCCATCAGATTTTTCTCTTTTTTTTCTATGAGGTCACTAAAGACATTCTGTGTTTCTAAAAGTAATTCTTGGTCACTGGTGATAAGCAGGGTAATCTTTCCCAATATTTCTGGTAGTTTGGAAATTTAACTGGAGGTGCTGGGATGGAGCAGGCCAGACCTGCTCCTGTTCCCAGAGTGGAAAACCTCTGACTCTCCACCACCTACAAGCTTACAAGCAGAAGAGGATCACTTTCCAGACCTTGTACTTTTAATGGCTCTGGGAGGTGCTTGAGTTACTGTCTTCTTGTCTGTTAGATGAGAGAAATGCTGTGTTTATCTCACTGAAATGTTATATTAGTTTATCATAAATATTTAAACATGCCAACAATTCCAAAGAATAGGTGGAGAGATGTACTGTCTGTGATGCAAAAAACACTTGTATCATACACAAAAGCATCTTATTAAGTATTTTAGAGGATGGAAACAGGTTGCAGATTGTCCCCCTCTGCCAGCCTGAGGCTCCTGTAATGCTCCTCTTGCACCTTCTCTGCCATGGCAGGCCCAGCCTTCCCAGGGACGCCTGCAGCAGTCACCCTGGGGCTTGGAAAGAGAAGGTCCTGGGTTTATCCAGCCTCAGACTTTTGCCCTTGTTCTCTTTGTTCATAACTGTGTAACAGTGGGTTAAGTGACAGCAGAGACACCTCTACAGCAGGGCCATGGAGGGAGTGCAGGTCTGGGCTGGGCACTCCTTGGAGTTCCTGTCTCAGTGCAGCCAGCAGCTGCTGCCCTGCACGCCTGGCAGAGCTGGCCGTGACTGAGAGGCAGCCACCCTGAAAATGCGTCAGACAGAGGAGCTAGTGACCCAGAGTGGGATGGAAATGGGCATCCCACCAGCACGAGGAAAGTACATTTGTCTAAGAGACACAGCAGGTCTGCAGTTCTTCACAATGTTGTTATTTTCCGGGGTCCTCCCACTTTCCTCTGTACAGCCTCTATCAGTCCACCTGTGAAACTTCAGCAGGAAAACAATTACAGCCTTTCTGGATCTTACTCTCCACTTTTCCAGGCATGTGTTGCCAACTGGAAATATAAAAGGCATTGGTGGACTGTTTCTGTCTTTACTTCAAAAGAAATAGAATTTTCTAAAAGCTGTTCTGAACTGCTTGGGGCAACATTAGGACAATTTATTCACCCAGAGTTATGCATCATACCTTTTCTCAGAGATTTTTGCTTCCCATATATTTTTAACCTCTTTTTTTAGCTGCAGAATGACTGAACTGTCATTAAAATCAATGGAAATTTCCCTCAGGAATTCACTAGAGCAGGGTACAGTCCTTAGCATCTATTCAAAGACCACAGAAATCACTGATGTCAATAGAAAGTCTTTTATTTGCATTGCTGGCCTCCTAAACTCCCACTGGAGAGGAAGGACAGGATGCTCAGCTAATGTGTGTGTAACCTGTGAGGGAAGGAAATCTTGTCATGGCATTGCAGTTTTTCCTCTTTTTCGTGCAGACTCATTAATTTGCTAAACCAGATGTTTCTGAGCCTGGCAGATCTATTAATCTGTATAGTTTCCAGTTTGCCAAACATTAAATTACCAGAAAAGTAAATGGAAGCTCTCATTTACTTCTAGTGCTTAAAATCTCCTAACGTAATCTAAAAGTGCTTCAAGCAAGAAACAAAAGGGAATAACCAAAGCCTACATCATCCTTGAGGTTCCATTCATCTCCCCATAAGGGAGCAGCCTTCCACTTCTGGAGGAGCTCTGTGCACATGTATTAGAGTAATTCCCTCTGACAGTTCTCCTGATAGAGAGGAATATTCCTCCAGTTATCATATCTCCAGAGGCATCCCTGCATAAAGAGCATGTCTGCACTATTAGAGAAATCATGTTAATGGGCCTAAAATGTTTCAGTCAGGGAACTGAAAAATTTAGTGAGGATATTGCAGTGTAGAAGCATTTTGTTGTTGGGATATGTCCACATGTGAGCTATTGACTCATCTGTATTTAACTTCTCCCAGCCTTTGACTTGACCTTTCACTTGACTCCCTCTCCTGTCATTTTCTTGGTATGAAAAATTTTAGCCTTTCGCTTGACCTGTGTGAACTCATAAATTCTGGTTGCTCACACATGTAATCACAGAGCAAACAAAGCAGCTGGAAAAGAGCTCCTGCAGTAGGAAATGAGATTTTTATGGTGCAGAGAGAGGAGACCATGCAACATCCTCCTCCCCTCCAGCCAACTTTCATTTCTCTCAGAAACACCCTTTCACATCTCACCATATGTGCTAAGTTAGGTGTAGCTTGAAACAGGCCATGATGTCCCAGTGACCTTGTCAACTCATGAGTATGTCCCAGTTTACCCACCCCAGCCTGAAGTATTTTTGGGAGAGCTGCTGGGCATTCATTCGTCTGTGGGCTGCCTTCTAGACCCATACCCTGGATAAAAACCCAGGAGCACCACCCTTTAAGAAGACATTAGTGTGTGTGGCATCTCTTTATTGCTTAAAATAGAAAGACATCCTTTTATTCTGGGTTAATTTTTCCTACCTAGTGAATTTTTATACATTCTGGAGTAAGAAAAACCCAAAAAAATCTGTGCAAAGCATTCACAGAAGTTCAGAAACAACTGTTAGAAAAGCTGTTTGGGTTTTCTTCTGGTTGGGAAATTCAGCTGGACAGGGCTATTTCAGTCACTCTTGTCTTCCAGACAAGGACGGGTTTAAAATTCAAGAATATCATTGTGGTACCTCTATGACCACTGAACTTACTGGAAACTTATAGGTAAAAAGAAGTTCCAAGAAGTATTTGTAGCCATCTGTTTACTTTCTAAGTGTTTTTTATGATCCTTTTAACTGACAGTTTGAAACTTGTTATTTCTGCACCTACCGAAATGATTTTTTTTTAACATTAACACTTCGGGCAGGTGCAAAGGGAAGGGGTAGTATATTCAGACCATAAAATTGTTCTTATCCAAAATTAAAAATCGACAGCCCCCTCTCTTTTGGGAAAAAAAAAAAAAAAAAAAAAAAAAGCTGACCAGTGCACTTTTCATTCTTATACCTCTGCTGTCCAAAGTAATAACTAAAATCACACTAAGCTTTGTATATTCATTGTTATGAACTTGCTTGGCAAGGATGGAAACTTGGGATTCATATAAGAAGAATACTGCTTCTGGGTCCATCATTCATATTATGTGGTTCATGTTCATTTCATGTTCTGCAATTTTGGTCTGAAAAATTATGGCAGGACTGCCTTGACCACCCAGTGCTAGTGACGTGAATGAGGAGATGGAGAAATTCAGTTTAACACGAACCTTGCTCTTTTTCTGAATGAGGCTACTGGTAAGGACAAGAACATTAATCTTTGGCTGTTGCTGTCTAAAATATGCAGATGTAGAAGCCTTAACTTACCATGGGCATTACTAGTTAATTAAGGAGATTCATTGATTTGTTTTTGGCAAAGGACTGTTAGCCAATGTTCACTGCTAAGGTATTATTGAATTCAGATACAGCATAAGATAGGTGAGAAGAAACTTTTCTTCTCTGGAATAATGTTTCTGTCTGGTTATAAAGCAATTATATATATTTTTAATTGTTAAATTATTATAATTACTGAATTATTTTAATCTTTAAATAACTGCCTGTAATTTTATAGCAAAATATTAATTAACATACTCCACAAAGTATTTATCATTGTTCAACAAGATATTAATGGGCTGGAAGTAAGAAGTACAAAGATTTGAGTCTTCTTGCCTCTAGAATTATTTTGAACCAAGGCTTGGCACACAACTTGACAGCTCAGAATTAAAAGTGTGCTTTCTAACGGTCTGCTGATGTACAGATTTTCAGATTGCATTGTAGCAAGACACAGGCCTGGAACCCTAACCCTTGTGATGCAAAGATTCAAAAACAGAGCCGATGCTATTTGTACAGCCTATTTGACTATGCATTAAATGATATTGAATAAAAGGCTTGTGTGGAAATCTCTTTCATATTTTCATAGCAAATAATGAGCATACATTAAGAACAAATTATATGTATCTGAACTTAATGGGTGAGTTGACCCAGGCTTTTACAAATGAATACTAATGGAAGGAAGCTGTAATATATATTAAACATTTAATTAACTCTTTGAGCAAGACTGTCAGTGCATGACAGAGTAGTAGCACTTGTAAGAAAAGCAAGCAAACAAATAAGCTCCAAGCCTGTATTTACAGGTACAAATGCAGAATGTGAGGCCAGAGACATTTTAGCAGCTATTTTTCTGCAGAAAATCCTAATACTTCCCTGCTGCAGCTGTTGGTACTTAAACATGGAAGAAATCCAAATGGGATTGCTCTCCTTTGACCTCTGTGGCTCTTTTGTTTTCTTTTTCACTAGCATTGGAGACTATGATTGAGATGGCCATGGGTTTACTGTGCTGTGTCAGGAGCAAAATTGAAGTGTCTGTCCTGTGTCAGAGGATGGAGCCATAAGGTGCCTGGCTGGGGTCTCTGTGTGTATAAATGTACAGCCACAGTCAACCTACATGCAGTGGCCCCAAGTTTTGTACACCTGCACTGACTGCTGATATGTAGCTGATATTTTCATCCTGTGCAAGTTAGTGTCACCTGTAAATGGCAGAGAACTGAAGTTCTGTGTTTGCAGTCCCTCTGAATATATTACATTATCCCAGTAGGAAATGTGTATCAAATACAACTCTGGCTGAAGCATTTGACCTTCTGGAAAACCAGTCAGTATCTCAGTGAAAGCAGATGAACATCAGGAAATTCGGATATTTTCCCACTGCCTAGGCTAATTCTCCATCATACAAGTAATCCATAGCAATGCTGACTATTTCATCTATGGCAATTCAGCCTAAGAAATTTCTTTGTGTTGTGAGAAGCACATTAAGATATCATTAACCAGTATATATAAGGCTAGTGATGCTAGAGGTCCTTGTGGTCCTAATAGGATGCTATTAAAAAGTTTTTAGTCAGTTCATTAGCAAATAGAATACTGTTTGTTATTTAAGAGGGTTTTCTTTGCAGTCCATCCAATGTTTGGCTTAACTACCATTTTTGGAGTTTGTTGGTGCAATAATGAAATAATACCGTGTGTTTCTAAGGAATTGTGATTATGTGAGAGGCGTGTGAGAGGCAGCTCAAAGACCAAATAGCCTGATTATTCCGTATCAAAGCTGAGTTAATCCCCTGATGTTTAGTTGGTGTACAGCTGGGAGTTGATCAGCTGGGGAACTACAAACAAATGATAAATAGCACCTATTCCTCAGAGCTAAATTTCCTCTTTGTGTTGAATTTTGTGAGAAGGATTGCATTCTCCATGAGTAGCTGTCAATTCCATCTTGGCTCGTTTTGTTACATTTGGGAGCTCTGACTTGTGCTGTGGGAGAACAATTACATTTTGTCAACCATTTCTGAGTGTATGGAATTTTGGTAAACAGTTTGATCTTTGAATATAGGATAAACTTCCTATTAAGTGTGAGTGTGGTGTTTATTGCTGCTGATTATTCGTTTTTGTGCAAGGAGATTTTGGTCTTTTGGGCTCAAACCCCATCATTTTCTGGTTGTGACGACTGTTTTACTGCTAATTCCACAGGAAGTTAAGGATGTCTGCCCAGGCAGTCTGACCCCACTCCGTCTCCTGTAGAAGAGCTGTGGTGGCACAGAGAAAAGGAGGCACAGCAAAACTCTCCAGCCCCAGAGGTCCTGTGTCCTCTCAGCTCCCCTGGTACTTTGAGGACTTGCAGCTTTTGGACTTCCAAACCTTTGCCTTCTTAGGGCTGAGGAGAGGCAAGTCTGGCTTTCTGCACTTGCTCCACCTTGCAAACATGAGCACAAATGCACATAAATGGACACCACCTCTATTTTCAGCTGCTGCACAATAATTGTACCGGGACAAGCTGCTCTTAAAGATCTGCTTTTACATCTGTATAAACCCTACCTACGCTTCTTTCTTGCACAAAGTGCAGTGACTTGGGTTCACTTTGTGATGTCTGGACTTGAACTAAATCTCAGGAAGTGTTCACATTTACTGTTCTCATACTCCAGACATAGCAGGTGCTGCAGTCACCGTGGGAAGCAACCTCCGCCCCCAGGGCAGCACTTTCTGCCAGAAATGTGGGTTTGGTTTTGACGCATTTGTAAGCTGGGGCACTTGCTGCTTCCCTGTGCTCTTAACTCAGAAAAGGAAAAAAGGTTTTACTTTCTGGCATTAACTAGAACAAGCCAGAGATGGGATAACACTCCTCAGTTTTTTCCTGGGGTAGGGAAACAAGCTAGTGATTTGCCAAAAACAGTGTTATTCTCAACATCAACAGCAAGTTTCTAGATACCCATACGGGAATTGGCCCTCAACATTTTCCCATTAGCATGTGAATGTTTGGAGGGAGACAGAGAGAGACAGATTCGGTGAACACGAAGGGAATGTTAGAGTTGCAGGAGATCACAGCCTCACCACTTGAAATGTGAATTACATCTTATCAGACTGGCAGAAAACTCAGCAAATAATAAGTTATATCCCATTTTTTTTAGCTGGCAGGCAATAAACAGTGGTCATCCTGCTGCCTCGTAGCAGTCACTTCCTGCAGAATCTGTGGTTTGACTGCCTTTTATTACCACTGGCTTTTCTGCTGGTTTCATAAAATGCGATTTTAAGAGCTTGTGTGACCTCCTTAATTCATCTTACAGTGCCTCTGTATTTCAGGGACTTCACTATGTATATGTGATCTAACTTGATCAAATACGATGAACTGTAGATGCTCTGACACTTGTGAAGTGTGAAGAAAGACAAATATTGAAAGGAAAAGAGAAGGTAAATCAAGTCCCTGCTAAACTGACAAGGGAGTACAGAAAGGGAAGGGAAGAAAAACAGTAAAAGGCCACTTAAAGGGCAAAACTTACATTTATGATATGCCACAGAGGTCAAGAGGGCAATGATATTTTGATGTGTGAAAATACACATAAAATTATAGTAGATGAGCTTATGTATTTTAGAAAACCTCATGTTACGTTGGCCAACACAGAGGCTGGAGGAAGATTTCTGTCAGCAATTCTTCTCACACTATTGTCTGCATGCAGAAATCAGCGCTGGGCCCTGGGAGGGACAATTCTTACAGGCCTGTGTGTGCTGCTGGAAATAGTGAGGAGCAGAGCCTAAAGAACCAAAATAAGCCCAGGACTGTACTCCATTTGTCTTCACTGTGAATTATATCAACTTCTGCTGCTAGGTTCAATTGTATCAAGGCTGGATTGTTCACTTTTCAAATTAAGTATTTTCCACCTGCAGGTATGCCAGATACTGGCTAAAAATGTTCCAAACAAATAAAAACACAGGATGGATTAGAAGAGAAAGTGTAACAGCACTGAGGGAGAAAAAATAGGAAGTAATTGAGTTTTTCCTGTGTTTTGAAAGCTGTTTTTTCTTCCAATTTAACTCAGTTGTCCTATGATGAGATGCTTTTGGTTTTCTCCTTCACTGTGAATGTAGAATCCAGTAAAATTTCTCATTTATATAAAAAATATCCATTCAGATAAATTTCAGTGTGACTTTGCAAAAAGACTTGTGACTTTCATGGACTATTCCTTAATTTGTGTCATCAAGGGTTTTTTTGCAAAGTATTTGCTTAAAATGGTTATGTCAGAAACATTAAGAAAACTTCATTTAATTCCAGCCAAAATATAAATCCAAACCAAACAATATCAAATCCAGAGAACTTTTACCTTAATGTGTTGAATCATTTGATGTAATGCAATTGCACTGTAGGTTTCCCATAATCTTTATGTTCTGATAGGAAAACTAGGTATGAACTAAGTGGAAGATGATAATCTCTATCATTTCAATTAGCATATTATTGAATCATAGAATAGTTTGGGTTGGAAGGGACCTTGAGAGCTGATCTAGTCACAACCCCCTGCAATGAGCAGGGACACCTTGAGCATCTTATTTCATGTTGGTTTTTTTGTTGTTTTTCTTGTTGGAACTCACTCTACTGTTTGGCATCAAATGTCTGGAAATTATTAAATTGATAAGGTGTAATTTTTTTTTTTCATTTGAAGTCTATTTTCAGCTGCACTAATAAAATGCTCTAGCCAATAGGAGCTATGGTATGGTGTAGTGAGCAGTCTTGGGAAACAAGCGTTAAATTAGGATGTAGATGGTGGTGGAAATCTGGTTAAATGAGAGAACCATCAGGAGGAAGCTATTGCTCTCACTGACAAGGTCCTGTCCGTGGTACAGAGCTCTTCGTAGCACACTACCCCTATCACTGACAGCCACTTATAAATCATGGAAATAATGATGGATGGGGCACCATCAAAACAGCCTTCACAAGCTGGAATTTATGAGCTTTACTCCAGAAAGGCACGTGCAGGCTGGCACTCAGTAGAGCAGTAGCAGAAAAGGGGTGGCCTCATGCTCTGAACCAAAGGGTGCCTGATGATCCCCAAGCCCCTTCCCTACAGGAATTGTGGCTCATGGCCCTCTGAGCTCCCAGGAGTCTTCCACACTTTGAGGTACTCACCCTGCATCCTCAGGCACTGCACATGCTGCCACTTGTGCTGCTCTCTATGTCTCTGATTCAGCCACTTAATCTGTTCCTTTGAAATAGAGTTGTGCATCTTAAAATGTCTGGGACAAGCTTTATTTTCCATTCCAATAATGGAGTTAAAGTCAGAATTACAGCCTATAAGTGATGGAGATGAGATTCTAAGAAGTGCTCAGTATCGGTTTATCCAAAACTATTGAAATCAATATGCACTTAATGTTTTCACTAAACAGTGATGTAGATTTAGGCTAAACCTGAACATTTTTTAAAATCTCAGACATCTTCTGGGAGATGGCATGTTCACAGCTTATACCTAAGGTTAGATTCAAAAGTAACTATTAAGAAAATCAAACAAAACTGGTTTGATTTTTCCAAGGCATTGCAAACCTATTCATTACAGGGGTTGTGAGTCCCTGGAAAGAAAAGGTACATAAAAAAGAGAATCCTAATTTTAGGAAAGTGAGTTTGAAGAATATTGTCTCACATCTGTGCAATAAACTGCACAAATATTTGTTCCAGCAATATCAGATGAATGGCAGCTTTGGTACATTCCAAACCATCTTTGAAAAATAAGGTAGTAAAATAATCAGAAGTAACTCTGGCCACTATGATAAATTCTGCACAGTAGATAAAACTGGGCAGACTGTCATTCAAGAAGATGGTGCCAAAAGTCTTGTCTAATTAATAAAGGGTATTAATAAAGGATATCTGGAAGATTTTATTTCACAGGTTGAAACTAATTTGCAGGTTAACAAACTGAAATAGCTGGACCCTTCTTTAAAATGTGGCCCTTCTGCACCACATTTTGAACAGATCAAGTTGCTACAGAATGCCTAATGAAATAACTGAGATCTTGCAGGATACTGTGTGGTGTAGCTAAGTCTTCAATTGTGTAGAAAGTGACTCCTAGATTTAAAATGCTAATCTGTGGTGTTTTATATCTGTCACAGGGTATCAAATTTGGCATGTAAAAGGCACTCAAGTCCTTAACAAGTTACCCTCATTTTGACAAATGCAGTTCTTCTACCTGCTGCTATTTCTGTGTGAAGAGGAAGGTGACAAAATTCTTCAAGTTAGATGACAAAAATATCTTTCCTACTGTTCAGTAACCTCCATGCACCTGGTCTCCATGGTGCTGTAGGATGGGGAGGCCAAGAGGCAGGCAGCTTCAGTTATCAGTCTCTTCAGCAAGCCTCCCTGTGTGGAGACAGGGCAGGCAGAGGTTAAGCAGCAGCATTTCTGCTGCTAGACCCACAGCATCTCTACTAATGCTACTGTGTGCAGGTACAGCTGAAGAAAATAATAATAAAACCCCTAGCAAAACTGTAAAGACCTTGTAGTTCACTTGCAAGGGCAGCAAAAGAATCTCTGCAATTTGTTTTGCAAAACTTCCATAAGAGCCAAATCATAGAAAATTTCCTTTGTTTTTCACCACTGTCTGTAGAGTGACTGGAGGACAGAGAACAGAGGGGGTTCCTGTGCTTTTTTCTCCTTTTGAACATACACATTGTGTGCACACTCATGCACCACACTCAATGGCCACAGAGCTTTGCCTCCCTCCTCCATTATCCCAGGGTCCAGAACATTATTTCGGAAGTAGCTGGAGCAGAGTGAAGTTAGGAGCACCTTGGAGGAAATTGCCTGTATCACAGTGTGGCTGTATGGCAGCAGCTGCTCACAGCAGAACTTTCAGCTCGCCATAAGCAATACCCTTCCACTCTTGCCCCCCAGCTTTGCAGGCAGAGACATCAGCAAGGTCTGTGGGCTGCAGCTGGTCCTGGTCCCATGTCTGGGATGCTCAGTGGCTGTCTTGCTTGGTGGCCACTCTCAGTGCTGGTCAGCCTGCCAACAACAGCATTTGCCTGCTCCCAGTCTGCTTCTGCATTAAAATGTACTTTATTTTTCTGCTAAGGCTGGTTGGTTGTTTTTCTGTGGGTTTTTTTTTGTTTGTTTGGTTGGTTGGTTGGTTTTTGTTTGTGTTTTGTTTTGTTTGGTTTTTTTTCCTCAAGGCCCTAATAACCTGTTGTTAATCTAACATGAAAAGCCTAATATTTACTATCCTGGGGGAAACAGCTAGGGCTTCTATGGAAGTCTTTGTTCTTCAGAGATGCTCATGGTCGTGGCTGGTGCTGAGTCTCCAGCTCTGATGGAGCACAGCAGATGCATCAATGGATAATGCAGCTCTGCCAGTACTAGCCACTGCTTTACTTCCCAAATCTAGATGGTGGCTTGGTAAGTCAACTGTGGCACTTATAATTCAGTAGAGTCTGTGCTCCCTTCTGCTGAGCCACTACATCAGGCAGATTTAACTTTCTTGCCTTTTTTTTTTTTTTTAACAAGTCAGTTGCCTTTATTCTGTAAACTACATCTACAGTAGGAAGGACTCCCAACAGAAGTTGTTTCCTTTATTTCATGGGTTATGCTACAAAGTTATTTCTGTCTTCTCCAATTAAACAGAAGGATTGTATGGCAGTTTCAGGAAGAGTAGAACAAACATAATTCTATTTCGTGTGGGTGAATTCCCATGGAAGGCAGCTTACTTTGCTTTGGGCTGCATTTGGCAGCATGTCAGTGTCTGTATGGGGAACTTGGCATATATTACCTCTTTATTCACTGGATTTCATTTATAAAAGGGAAAGGCAAGTCCAAAAGCTACTTAAGTCAGACTGAAGTCACAGAGATGGTTTATATTATTTTAGAGAAGATTCTGTTACAAACTCACATTCCAGTTTGGGTTGACATAATATTGTTATATGTTTTCACCATATGTTTAAAATTTTAAACAGCTTGGGGGAAAACAAACAAAAACTATGCCTCCTGCTAGAGGGACCTATTGGCAATATAATCCTGGGCAGAAAATTCAGATAGTGAATTGTGTCTCTCAGAACATCAATCAAACCTCATCAGTAAAGAATGAGGAAACAATTTTTTTATTAACCTGAATTTAGTCAATGATAGTGTCTTACTTTTTTAAAAAGAAGAATTCAAGAAACAGGTTTCCAGTTGAATTGCATTTTTTTCTCTAATGACACAGTTTCTTACTATGCTTTACACTTCTAGTAAGTTTTTCTTTTAATGTATAATTTTTTTACATTCCATACTTTTATGCAGTCCATAACAGAGAACTTATTTTAATTTAAAAATCTTTATGGTATATTGCACCTGCCTAAGGAGATCAAATAAAATAAATTGTATCAGTGTTTAGTAATGGAAATACAATGACAAAATGAGATTTCTTAACTCCCGGTGTTGTAATATAATTGATGAGAAAAGTAATGCTTTTGCCTTGACATCTGCCTCTCCTTCCACACTACAACACTGTTGTAATTTCCACAGAGAAAGATTATCTGAGAACACTGAATGAAAAAGATGTGAGGACATGTTTTATTTCCATTTTCATACAGCTCTTAGACTCACGGAGAAGAAAGGATAGGAAATGGGATTCTTTGATTGTCAGGCTATTTCTTGTGGAAAGAAGCACTTCCAGGCTAATGCCTCTCCCCTACAGCCAGTGGAATTCACTTTCTTTTGGGGTTGATGACTTTTGGGTGAAAAAAATTTAAAAATTCCAACCCTTTCATTCTCAAACTCAAAATTATAACATGAGATGGCTCACATGCTTAGAAATTATTATCCTGAGAAACACTGATCTGGTTTTCAGCTGCACCCCCTCTGTAGTCTTACTAGCAGGTGGGATTCTTGGCCAGCCCTCATCCCATGTAGCACTGTCTCGAACTCATGGAGGAGCTGTGCCTCACAGAAATCATTATGCTAGGCAACACCAGGAATCACCAGGCTGCTAAACTTCACCTCTTCATTACTTTGAGGAAGCATTTCCAATGTTAAACTTTTGTGGTTTTGTTCTGATACTTTTAATGAGAATCATGCTTGATTGAAATCCACCCATAATTTTCCATCAGCTCAGAATGATGAGGGTAAGTTGCACTGATCCACAGAATCCATTCCTGTGAAGTTGCTGTTTTCCAGGACACTGTTTTCATCCCTCTATGCTCACAAGAGCACAAGAATTTGGAGCATTTTGTCCTTGTTGACATCATCTAAATCTTGAGTTGGTACTGGAGTAAGTGATGGAAATTTCTTCTTGTGCACTATTCCACCTACTGTGGGAAAACAGAGATTCAATGCAGTGTTGGTGCAGTGCAGGGATCTGAAGCAGTGGGAACAGAGAAAACCTTCTTGCAGGAGGGTTTCTTCTAAGGTCAGATTACATTTTCAGTCAGAGAGGGTGGGTTTGCTACCAGTTTTTCAACATCCCAATTTGACATTGTGGCCATTGCCTTAGCATCTAGAAAATAAGTCTGCAAAAAGCCCACACAGAATTAGGCTTTAGCTAGGAAAGCACCAAAGATCCAAGGCAGGTGTTTAAATGCTTTGCAGAACTCGGTCCTTGCAATGAAATGCAAATATATATTTTATATATTTATATATTTTTATATATATACATACGTGTGTGTGTGTGTGTGTGTGTGTGTGTGTGTGTGTGTATACAGTGTGTATATAAATATATACATATATATATATAGATATGTACATATTTCAGAGCTGGAACTCTGGTACCTGGCACTAAACACTAATTAGTTACAATTATGTACACCTATATTTGGGAAACATACAAATAGGAGATACATAAAATTAGATGGTCTGCCCTATTGACAGACTGTTTCAAATAATATTAGCTGCTCATATTAATGGAAATCAAATGTAATAATTAGTGATTCAGAGAAAATTGTGGGAAAAATCAGAGCTACTCAGAGCATTTTTAGGAAAAGAATAAAGAACTAAAATGGACAAATTGCATTTGATGAATGCCACACTTTTCAATACACTTTTGCTGGGCTAATAGCAATAAATGAGGCTCTGAGCTCAATGAGAGGTGCCAAGCACTCTTCTAATAACAGTAATTCCAAAATAGTAGGTGAGAATAAGCTTAGAAATTAAAATGGGGAATCACAATACTGTCTCAGTTTTGCTGAAAAAAGTGGGTTTTTTTAAATTTCTGACAAAAATGCCCCCAAAATCAACCCTGTAAAACACAACTTTTAGCTGCATAACTTACCATTCCAGAAATGTGATAAATTTATTACAAACCAAGCTTTGGAGGACTGAAGACTTTGAATCAAGCCTGACAGAAGATTGCAGGGTAATAAATCACTGAGGAAGGTGAGGATCACAGCACCCCTGTGAGTAGCAAAGGGGATTAAAAGCATCAGGAGCATTTGGTGGTCATCAGCAATGTTCTGGCTCTTGGGAATATTTACATCCAACCATCTATATGACCTGTACTGTCTGCGTGCTGAGATTTAACAACAAATTTTTAGGGAGTAGCTCCCAAATATGGGGGATTTTACAGACAGGTTTTTCCAGTTCAGGTATTCCTAGCTGAAATATTTATGTTCTGCCATTGTACCACAACTAATTTATCAGGAACTTTTGCACAGGTAATAAAGAGATGGGGAGGACAGCAATGTTTCACCTAGCAATATGGTAAATAACTCAGCTGCTTTTAGATACTGCAGATGACCGTATCTCTTCCTTAGGTACCTAGTAATTTAAATTGATGAGCGTAAAACATCTGTTCTGCTAGTAAACTTTCATCTAGCTGAAAATGCTTAGTATCATCACATATTTGAAATAGATAAAGGGGTGAAAAGCTGGGGATTGCTGCAGTGGGAACGTGTGGCAGTCGCTGCTCTTCAGCTGCAGGTGCAGCACAGGGGTGCCCAGACTCCCTCTGTGACAAGACAATGAAGAGTTGTTGTTTTGATCACTTCTTCTGCCTTTCCGCCTACTCCAGGCTTCTGAATTTCACATTTCTTCTTTCAGCAAACCCATGATTTCCCCGGGGGCTGGAGCATTGCTCCGGATTCCGACTGAAGGCTCACCCAGGGTTACCCAGTTTCCCTTCTGCTGCTCCCTTGGGGAATGCTGCTGCTCCCAGTGTGTGCCAGCTGGGGTAATGGGGTTTGTCCTGTGTGCAAAGTTACCAACAGCATCTGCACAAGTGCATACACCTTATTCACAGATTCTGTTTTTGCTGAGCACAGTATCTTCTTTCTGACTCTTCTTGAGTGAAATTGTGGAGGATTCTTTGAAAGAGTGTTTCTTTTGTCCTAGTAAAAATCAACTCGTTCAGGAAAGTAAGTACACCATCTTCAGAAGACACTTCTCCAATGTTTTGTTGATGCCTTAAAGACCCTAGAAATGAAACAACACACTTTCGAGATAATAGTATAGCAGGTAATATAAAAGCTGGTCCTTATTAGAGGCCTCCAGGGGCAGACATGGAAAATGTCCACACGAGCCCAACCCCCACAGGGTGAATACAGTTTTATAAGTTCAGCAAATTAGCATATTTGACAAAAATCTCCAGTTAGAGACATAAGAGGTGAGGTAATTTCCCCCTCCCTAGATCTTCCCACCTCAGATGGAAGCTAAATTTTGTTTATGACAATGTGTCTCAAAATGCTGATCTCAACCTTGGTAGCCAGGGAGAGCCAAGGTAGGATAGAGGCCCTTGGAATGTGTTTTGTCTTTCTGCCTAGGGAATGGGTATGGAAAACTACTGGAAAAACTAGCCACTAATAGAGTAATAGGCTACAAATATATGTGGAAAGAACACAGAGACTATATAAAAGAAAAAGGCAAAAATCATTCCAACATCATTGTTTCTCCAACTGTTTGAAAGCAGTGATTCACAAAGCCATAGTAGAATGGCAAATGCTGATGAGGAAACCAGCCTGCAGGCACTTGCCATCTGCATTCAACTGTAATATAAATGCCAATTAATGCAAATGATGACAATTTGTTAGATCTTTAATACCTGTCTGAACAATAACCCAAAAAAGTCAGATGGAACCACATTAAAACTACTTTTTAATGTAAGATATAGTTCATTGCTTGCACAGAGGGACTTCCCTTCAACAACCTGGCTGTCCTCCAGGTTATGGTTCAGAGGGCTTTGCAACTGCAATGAGAAGAGGTGGTTGTGAAGGAATAGCATGAGCTGCCAAGCGTGGAAATCTCACAGGTGGAAGGTACTGGTGGGTGTTTCCCAGCTTGGCCCTCTTTGCTGTCTCTTGGGTGCAGCACACCTCCTGAAAATACCTGGCTGGTGTCAAGAGGAGAATGGATGTGCTGCTCCAGATTTGATTTTTGTAGCAAGAGGTCCCAGTCTTTCTGGCTAGCTCTCTGCAATAGCTTTACTCATAGCCTTCTCTCAGCGTTTTTCTCTACAGAGAGCACTGCTGATCCAGTAGCTTGAGAATGATGTAGGATATCTGGATTTGGACTGCTGCAAACTCCCTCAAAAAATGTCCATACTGTGTGTAATAGGAGTGCCTACATCGTTCAGCACTTCCTGGCCATGTCAGCAGGGGCTCTCCCAAATCAGAGCTGCTGTCAGCCACAGGAAGCTGAGAGGGCTCTGTCTCTGCAGCAGCGTGGCTGCTGCTGGGGACACTGCCACTTCACTTGAGGGGGTAATTTGAAAAAACAGCAAATGAGAAATCTGGGTACTGTTCTCTGTGCTCTCAAAGACATTTTCTGTGTAATATAGAAGCTCTGAGTATATGGCTTTGTCTCAGATCCCAAGGAAGGACAGATAATTTAGATTACTAGAAAGAAAAGTAAGTTTATTGAATTCATTTGTTTAGGCCATATAGGTGCAATGTCACAGCTAAGCTTTATTTCCAAGTTTTATACTTCTGGTTACTTGTTTGAGCATGAAGCTATTCTTCTTAGCTGGAAAATCCTCTGCTTAAAAACTTGCTCTCTTCCAATCAGAAGTCTGAAGCAGAATATCAGTCATGGGCATCTCCCATGTTTTCTGTAATCGTGCCCATTTAAAATCTACATGCTAAAGTCAAGAGATCAAACTCAGCCTGTGCAACCACCAGTGGTAAATGAGTTTCTAGTACAGAGCAAGCAGGTCAGCATCTTCTTTTCTTTTAACTACTGACAGCTGCTGTGTCTCACTCATGTTTACTACACATGATGGAACAGATTTTAACTATTGGCAGTATTTTGTGCCGTGCCCTATAGCACTCACTTCATGCTGACAAATGTGGCATGAAACCAGGCCTCTAGTTTCAGCTGGAAGAAGGAAAAGTAGCAGATATTATTAAAAGAGGGACTAACTTGTTCTTTTTCCTTCTCTTTTGAGGACTGTGGTCACCCTTGACAACTAAGCCTGTACAGTGCATATGCTGTTGAAATGGTTTCAGCTTATTAGCTCCAAAAGCATCAGCGCATAGAGTTGAATGTACCCATGCAGAGATGAGGGTTTAATTACAGCCTAAGTGCACCACAGAGGTGAATACAGGTTGGTGTTGCAGGAGGAGACTGCAATGGCAGACAGAGACCCTTGGTAGCTGTTTGATGGCGGCAGCTCCAGGGACAGTGTATATTGTCACCAGAGTATGCTGTGCTGCTGTAACTCTCAGCCAGGTGGGCTCAGTGGCATGTGCAGAGCCAGGTGCTGCTGGTGGCTATGAGTGAGCAGTGCCCTCCATGCATGGATCTGAGAGAGCTCCCAAACTCACTGCAGGATAAAAGGCAAGTTCAATTGTTTTACCAGGAGTCTGAGGAGTGGGTGTGCGAGATCAAAGTAAAAAATATTGCCTTGAAGTTGTGCTTTCCTTGTAGATTTCCCTGATTCGCAGCTGAAGTTGCTCCCATCCCAGACCTGTGAGGAATCTCAGAAAGGGGGAGCTGCATCTGACTTTGCAATATTGAGAAGATAGAACTTGCTAAAACATGCAGGTGTTCTTGGGGCCAGGGCAGAGGGAAAACTGCTCTTTTCTCACTCACAGGTGCTGTCAGAAGAAGCCTGGCATGCATTTCTGAGTGGTGTGCTGGCCCCAGGGACCTCAGCCACCAAAGCATGCCAGTGCCATGTGTCCTCAGCCGCACTGGCCGCTCGGGTATGGGGAAGTGGGGACAGGCACAGCTTTCATCTGCTGTCCCCTATGGTGTGAGCTGCCACCGCTGCCCCAAGGCTGATTTTGAAAACAGTGACATGTCTCATGAAAAAGACAGCAGATTTAGTCATTTGCTTTACTTAGACATGGCAAAGACAATTAGAAATCACAACCTTGCATTTGAGCACTGAGGAGGTTAAAAATCCAGTGCAATAAATTAGATTTTGCAAGAGATAAATGTACAAAGAATACAACAAGTGTACAAAGAAAGGAACAGTGAGTCTCTATAGAACATTTTTATAGGGCAATAGGTATCATGCACATGTGATTATTTTCTCGCTTTGTTCAGTAACTAATATGTTTTGGAGACAGCATGTATAACGTGGCTTCCTATTGCCTCAACACATTAATGAGATTTATTTTTTTGCAAAACCTGGATTCAAAGGATTAATACACTAATGACTGTGATTTGCATGCTTCTTTTTTGAAGTTTGTATTTGATACTGAACCTTGACACCAAAGCAAAAATTGTCATTATTATGCATTAATAAACATTTCACATATTTTTATTAAAGAAATCTGTGACTTGGTAGCATTGCAATAGGTTTATTTATGAGAATATGCTTTTTAATTACAATAAGCCAGTGTTTCATTTTAGAATGATGAGTAGAGAGCATTTTTATGAGTCCTACCCTACCACAGTTGAGTGCCTTTCTTTGTTCTGCATTGTCAGGGGAAAAATTGTGTGTTTTTTACCTCTCTTAGAGAATACTTGCAAAAAAAAGAGAAAGGTTTTCATAATAGTATCATGCTTGGTCCATGAAAAAAACTTGGGCTATGTTACCAATTATTTATGAAGGAAATCTTGGAGAAATGTTCTGAATATACTTTTCTGTTTTTCTATGCTGCCTATATTTTTTAAATAGCGCTATCATCTTGGTCTGAAGATAAAACTCTCCTTTTCTGCTGCACAAACATAAGAACACAGGTAGATTAACCTTTTCAATGGATAACAGAAGGCTTTTTAATCTAGCAAACTGCACAAAGTAAGCCAATACCTGGAAGCTGTGGCTTGTGAAATTCAAACTTTAAATAAGTATTTTTACACTTTAAAAGAAGCAAGATAAGTATTCGTGCAGATTCCTCAGAGAAGTGTTGGATTTTTAACTGGAAATACGCTCCCAATACCAAGAAATGTAATTGAAAGTGATGACTGTAGGTGAGAACTGAGTAGGTTATCTGTGGTTACAGCGTTATGCCAACAGTTATTGAAGAGAGCAGGTGACAAATTATTGTGGTTGCTGCTTTTGCACTCAAATCTATTCATTTATTCTGGCTTTTCAAAATACCACAAAATCCTTGTGGTTGTTGATTCTGCTATGCATTCTTCTTTTATTTGAGCCCTCTAAAGTTGTTACTTGATCTTTCTTTCTGAAGTTTTCAGGATGCAGTGGACTAGACAGTATCCCCAGCAGAGTCAGCCTGGGGATTTTTGCAAGGCAGCTGTTCTTCAGTAGTCAGTGGTTCTTCTATTTGGTTTATGACTTTATGCTCCTGTTTTATACTCTATAGGAATAGCTCTACTCAAAGCTGAAGAACAGCTAGTACTTTTTTCTTCAAAGCAGTCTAAATGCCATTCTCTAGTGTGATCAGTGACAGTCTGAGACTGTGACAGTCTGTGACAGTCTGTGACTTGTTACATTGGGAGTGCCCAAGCACACGCAGCAAGGCAAGGGAGCTGATCATGGCTACTTTGAGCTTGGAAAATAAAAACACAGCAGAGCAAACAAGCCCTAGTTGAGCAATTGGGGAATTTACTATCTAGTTTGACATTCTTCAGTTCATTAAACATCTCAGGGTCTAATGGTGTGTGTGGGATAGATAGTGTGTATACTCTTAATTTTTTTTTCCCATACATGGACACTTTTATCATGTGCATTGTAACAGGAAAGAATATGAATCACTAATAAATAACCCCTAATATAATCTAGGAATAAAGGATGGTGTAGAAACTTAACATAGCTAAACTGGCATAGCACCCCTGAAGCATTTGTTGTTTTCATTAGATATCAAGTTTGGTTGTTCTTGTGTGATTGCAGAGAATAACTGGTTGTTCCTGTAAAGTTGGAGGATTTTGAATATTGCCTCATTGAGCGATAAAGTACACAGGCACAGGCAAAAAGAGCTAAGGTTGATTACTCTGCAGTTGAATCTTTTCTCTACCATAAATTATTGCCCTTCCCTGTAGCAGTTGCTGTCTTCAGGCCAGAATTGTGCCTGGGATTTGCAGCCTCTCCTGAGGACAGGGTAAGGTCACTCTGCTCAGTTTGTCCCAATCCCAGGCCTGCAGGATTTCGCCTCCTCTTCCTGTGCTCCTGTGCCGACAGCACACCTAGGAGTCTCAAACCAATTTTTCTGAGGAAAATTATCTCAGTTTTTTTCTGGGGGAAAAAAGGAATTTTTTCTTCTAGTAGCAAACTTTAAAGGCACATGTAACAGCAAGGTAGGAAAAACCCTCTAATAAACAAAATCTGTGACTGGTTCTGATTATCTACTAGAATGGGCTATTTACATATTTTAAGAAATTTCAATAGGTATTTCAATAGATCAAGTCTTGGCTACATGTGATTCCTCCTTATGCCGTTATATTTTTTCCTGTTATTCTTTTATACAATATAGATTGCCAATAAATCACTGTATTGTAAGTGCCTGGGATTTCATGTGTGTGGAAATGTCAGATTCATAAAACTCCATGCTAAACCTGCTTTCATAAATCAATCACAGAAGAGTTTCATTAAGCTCACAGTGTTAAAGGCAGGCAAAAGCTTGAGAAGATCCACAAATAATGAAAAACTAATTGGAAAATACTTGCATGAAAGGTGATTAAAAGTCAGCAATACTTCTTCAAAACAGTCCAAACTGATTTTTAGAAAGCTGAGAAGTCCATAATTTCTTTTTATTTTTTAAAGCCCTATCTAGAAAGCATCTCTTTCTGTCTGCAAGCAGCACTCTTATTTGCCAGGCAGAGTAGCCTGGGATACTTGTGGGCAGGACTGAAAAAGCAGTTCAGGAAGGAAGCAGTGTGGTTTTATCTAGATGGTCATTGCTGCTGAAGTAAAAATATTTCATTTTCCATTTGTGCCACCTGCACAGCAAAGGATGCTACAGAGCAATACACAGCTCTGTGTAGCTCCCCAGCACTGACATGGAAAATCACCATCAGAGACAAGGCTGTGCTTGAGGATCTGCCAGGCTGCATGAGCTTGTAGCCTGTACTCCGGGA
The DNA here is from genome assembly GCA_036630365.1 of Acanthiza pusilla. Taxonomy (NCBI): domain Eukaryota; kingdom Metazoa; phylum Chordata; class Aves; order Passeriformes; family Acanthizidae; genus Acanthiza; species Acanthiza pusilla. The sequence continues at coordinate 32,164,735 of JAXCHO010000073.1, read as the reverse complement.
ACGTCTCAGGTTACTCTTTTCCGGTTGTCTGTGTGGGGTCAGAGGGACCTTGCTGGTGCTGGTCTTTGTGTGAGTCCGTGGGGTGCAGATGAGGTGTAGCTGCTTTGTGATATCTGATGGTTAAGCTGCTTTTCTCAGCTTTGCTGGGGCTTTCCCCCACCTAGCATCCTCAAGGCACTTGGATGAGTACCAATACCTCCTTGTAAGCTGCATCTTGGGCAAAGCTCTCTCAGGGACCACAGCAGGTCTTGAAAACTGCTCCCATACTGATCCAGTGAAGACTTCTCAGGAGGTGCTGCTCTTGGGGTGGGGAGATCATTCCTGGCAAGAGAAAGTGCAAAATAGTCCTGTGCTTGTGTGAAGAGTCAGCTGCTCTCCATGCCACATCCATCCTGCTCTGGGTGAGCACCTGAATTTGGCCCTGTAAGCCTCTTTCTATATAACATACTTCATTTAGACTAGTGTGATAATTTTTGAAGGAGCAGAGGTAAACCCTGATAATATAAATCTGTAGTTAAAATGATGCAAGTTTTCTCTGCAGGATGTGCCAGATGCCACAGTCCTGACTTAGGAAGAGAGACTCGCTGACCTGATGTTCTGGCTCTGTTACATGAGTTACACTTCTATTTTACTGCACTGAGGGGTGTAGGTTAGGGTCAGATTGTTATCTTGGCTGTATCATCTACCTTCACTTACACAAAAGTAAGCAGGCCCAAGAAATTCTCTCCTGATATTATTATTCTATATTTCGAGCCTTTCCACTGTAAGCAACTCTGAATGTAGCAGTGACCCCTTTACTACTTTCAAAATGAAAGAACTCTCAAGTCATAGGTTTTTTCTGGTTTGGGTTTTTTTTTTTTTTTTTTTTTTTTTTTTTAAAGGTACAGAGCTGGAATTAAGTTCCCTAAGCATAGGAAGTGTCTCCTGTGCTCCTTTGCACTATTTTCCATTTGGGGCACAAAATAAAAAGTGTGTCTTGGCTGTGTATAATTAATGTCATGGAACTGTGATCCTGGGATGACACGAGCTGTATCACTGAGAGCAGAAGGTAAGAAGAAATCATGATTGCTCAGCAACTTACACGGGAGGATGAAGGGGAAAGGCATTTTAAATTAATGGTTCTAAGGCCTTGATGTTGCCCTGCCACATTTCATAAATCTTTTCTGAGCAATATCTCCTGTGAAAAGGACTTCACAGTTTCTTAGGGAATACCAAACAGGTACTGATATCAGGAGTTAACTGTTTTTGCATTTTGCTTCAAAATGCAACCCATGGAAAGAAGTAGCATCTTATAGAGTAGCACTAAATGTCTACTGACTGCAAAGGAGAGTCCTGCTCCTCAAGGCCATTTATCTTCAAAACAACACCTGTTCCCTTTGATAAAGGGCTCTCCCTGCCATGCTTGAGTGCCACAGCAGAGGGCTGTCTGAAGGCCATGCCTTGACAGGGAGCTCTGAGCTCTGCGTGTTCTGTAAAACCATTCCTTCATGCAAGCACCACAGCACATGTCAGCCTTCCTTTAAAACAAGCTGGGAGCAGGTTTGGGTACTTCTAAGGTTTTGGGAACACAGCAGGGTTGGGAAAGCCCAGTGTACAGGGTATTTTCAATACTGAGCTTGCATTTGGAGTGTTTCAGCAGCAACACTGTTGGACAGTGGGAAGTAATTCTCTGTGGCATTCCTTGCCCACCCAACTGCCTGCCCCAATCTCCCTTCCCCTGTCCACCCCACGACTTCCTTCATCTTCCATCTGAAGTAGGTAGCAGGTAATCTTACACATTAGAAATGTTCCTCCCAAAGACTTCAGTGGTGAAGGAGATCAGTCTTCATGTGAATTGATTCCATTGATTGGCATATATAACACAGCAGTTAGTACATATTGAGAGAAGGAGAGATGACCTGCCTTAATACATTCAGTAGCTGTTTATGCCTCTTATACTATTGCATCCAATGCAAAAAAAAAAAGCTTTTACCTCACATTGCCTGCTCCTGAGTACTAAAAACACTTGAGCGATAGCACAAGTGACTCCCTTATGACAGTTATTTCCCAAAAATAATTCCTTATGCCTCCCTCATGACTGTCATTTGCTGCAAAATCATTTCCACTATGATCTGTACAGAGCCACTAATGCATTTTGTGACTAAAAGCAACCACTGCTAAGCACTGAAATCCTGAAAAGATTACAGAGGAAAAACAAACAGGAAAAAGGGGCACCGTGTGTCCACAAGCAAAGACACAATGAAGGGGTTGGAATTGGAGGGCAAACCTTCCCCTGAGCTGGCAGGGCTGGCAGCAGCTGTGCAGAGGGTCACAGTGCAGGGGCCAGGGGCCACTGTGCCCTGATGGTCACGGCAGCCACAGCAGCCACTGCTCCTCAGGGATGTACATGTGAGTAGCAGTGTCATGCCCAGGGAGAGGAGGGGATGCTGAGAGGTTTAATTCATGTTTTCCTGATAAGCCTGGGTGAAAATGGCATGTACCTAACCCTGTACAGCCCACCTGGGGGAGAGCACAGCCCCACATATAGGTCAGAGCTGCCTCTGGCCATCAGCAGCTTCATTTCACCTTCCCACCCTGCTAGCTGAGCAGCTGCTGCAGCAGCTATGCCTCTCCAAATATGTTTTCAGACACAGTGGAAAAATTATTAATTCTCACTTTATGTAATTGCAGATAAATAAGGTATTTGTTGAATAGTAGTCAATTTGCTCGGTGAATGTTTAATGCTTTCTATTTGATTGAATCTCCATACTATTTACTACCCCCCATTTTTGTTCTTCTCAGGCAGCTTTCAGCAATGGCCACCAATCTTTCTGCATTTCAGTAGCCTGCATAATAACAGTTTTAGGTAGAGTTATCCATTAATTGGGTAATATACTAATTATGGGTAGAAATCAGGGAGCTTATTTGAGAAATCTGAAGGCCATTAAAATAAAATTAACTTCCAAATGAGAACTGGGTTACACGTAAAAAATACCCTTTCTTTAAAAGTCAGAATTTGCAAAGATGTAGGGACTGTGGAAGTTTGATATGAGAAGTGTGACTTTTACAAATATGTGGTATCAGCAGGACTAATTGCAGATGATTGATTGAGAATGCACTAATACCTGGAAAAAACAAAATGCAAAGCTGCTAGTGCAGGGAATCCCAGGAAACCTTTATTTTTGCTGAAGTGCAAGGGACATTTTGAACCTATGTTGCCTCTAGTAATAACATCAGCGACAGCAGCTAAAAATAAGCACTATGCAAACACAGTGGATTCACCGGTGTGAGACAGCATTTGACTGCAGCATGGTCCTTGTAAAATGGGATTCTGATCTGCTGTGAAAATAACTCCCCTCTCCAGTTAGAAATGCTGTCCCATAGTGTAAAAGTCAAATAGATCCAGGGGGCCAGTCACTGCCTCTTCCTGAATCTTAACAAGAATGATCTTAGCAATAAAGGGTCTACAAGGCTGTATAGTGAGATTTTAAGATCCTTCGTTGAATATGTAGGCTTTGCCATCAGTGCAAAGTTAAGATTTAAAAATAACCCTTTTTTTGAAAAGTTGAAATTGAACATGATTTGGTGATAATGCAAAAGTGGAGCAAGAAACATCTTGTGGGAAGTACTGTCCAAAATCATAACCATCTAGCTGAGATAAAGTGACTGTGCCAACACTATCGTGTGATGATGGTTTTTAACCTGGGACAACACTGTGCAAAGGGAAATTTTTAACAGAATCTCAACATGAGGCAACATGGGAGTTACTCCACAACTTGCTTTTGAAGGCCAGATCTGAATGAGGGTACAGATTTGGCTGCTGTAATTCCAGCTTCCTCCTCCTTGTTCAGCACTGGTTTTGCTGTTCCCTGTCTGAAGCCTTGGCAGATCCATCAGTTCTTCACTTGGAGTTGGAAAGCATCACCTGCGCTGCCCGGATCTGGTTACAGGGATGTTTGTGACAGGAAGCCTAATGAGCAGGGCTGAAAAACAGTGGCCACAGCCAAAAAAGTGTCCTGCCCATGTATTCTCCTGGCTTTGGAAAGGAGCTCTGAACACTATCATGGTGTACAGAAATCAGTTGGGTGCAGAGGTGAGGGCAAATATTCCTCATAGATCCTGGAATTAAATGAAGGCAGCTGTTTTAAAAAGTGTGACCTCCACAGGAACAGCATAATATTGAAGAATTTTATTCAATGCCTTCAAGAAGTGTTCTATTTGTTGTTCATCTCCAGCTTCCATGAATAAAATGAAATGAATCTTAAAAAAATTATTATAAAACATATCTATATGGGAAAATGGAATCTGTCTACATGCACCTTATTAATAATTAGGAGTAGGAGACTTGGTTAGATCTTTAGATCTACCACCATGCTATCTAAAAACATGGTAATGGTTGACTTTTAAAAGGTTTTCTTTTACCTTCAGTAAAATGGAGACAATAATGTTCCTGCCATCTCATATTTAGTTGGCTTTCTTTACTGCCTCTGCAAGAGAGGTATTTTTCCTAACTAACTGCTAGTACCAAGAAAAGAAGCCCTCAACACTATCACTGTGTTAAAATAATTTATAAAAATAATAGATCAGATGCTCCCAAACTTGCATAAAGTGAGTTAGCATAGTCTGAAGTGAAAAATAATGCTGAAAGGCAAGACTGCAAAAAGACTTGGCTGAATAATTCATACTTAAATTGAATCTGATACATTTTGCTCCTTTCTCCATTGACAGAAAGCCCATATAAGTTGACTGTTTCTGCAGATCTGTTCTGTTATTCTATGATTCATTTGTTCTATAGATCTCTTCTGGAGTATTGTCTGTATTGTTTAACTGTGATGGCTGCACATGACACATGGTGCTGTTTCTCACACTTGATAGTGCAGCACTAATGTTAACAACCAGGACTCTGATACTCATGTTTATAGAAAACAAACATAAAAACCACTTTCTATAAATATTTGAGCATAAAAACTTACTACTTGCTCTACATGAATATTGATAATAGTAAAATATGGTTTTATGTGTTTTCTAAATGTTCATGCAAAGTTAAACAAGGTCGAAAGCAGATTGAAAATGTGACTGAACATTCATGCTGTTTTTTCTGGTTTCAGATCTCTGACACAATTCTAAGCTGTGCTGTTGTCAGCAAGATCCTTTTCTTCTTTCTTCACCTTAATATATGTTTCCCATATGTGAATGTTGACATGGGTTTACAAATGGGAGACTCCCCCTCTTGTCGTTGATGGTGTAAGGTGTGTTCTCAGGGCACCCAAAACACTACAGCATTAGTTTAGCTCCTGAGTAGCTTATTTTAAGGAATGGCATGACATCCCTGATGGCAAACTCGCTGCCACGTGTTCCCAGCAAAAGCCTGCTGGCAGGTCAGCTGGCAGGCCACGATCCCCATAACCTGATTGGTATTTTAAGAGAATCGCTGGAATACCAGCAGTGAGTCATTGGAAAACACATTGTGTCCGTGTTCACTCTGTCTGTCAGAGGGCCAGGAAGCCCAGCTAAGCTGGTTTTAAAATACCTCCATAGAACCAGATTTTTCTAAGTCCCCAAATAGCAAAGCAATTTCAGGAATACAACAAGATAAACAAGGAGAAAAAAATGGAAGCAAAACAGTAAGTGTAGGCTGGGTATTCTCTGAAAACACCATGTGTTAATCATAGGCTGCAGCAAGGAAAGGGGAACGTGGGAAAAATTCTGAATAGTGACATTTGGTAATTGCAAATGGTACAGTGAGTACCAATAACCTTCATCATACTCAGAAACTTTAGAAACACTCTCTCTGAGTGATGCTTGAGAAAACGAGAAAAAACTCTTTTCCTGTCAAAGAGAGTGCTTTTCCCTTCTGGTACTCAGCTTCTGCGTGAATAGGCTGATGGTGGAGTAGAGGATGCCTTTTGTGAATGTATTTTAGCTCCTGTGTTGCTGATATCATGGAGCAAAGGGGTCCAGCTGACAGCTTCTGGGCTGAATCTGATGTGCAGGACTCTTCAAGTCACCCTTCTCACCAGAGCACCCAAGAGCAGCCCTTCAGCTGGTGTAACAGCTGGCCTTGCTGCTCGTGCCCTCACCTGCAGACGGTGCTCAGAGGATGAGCCAGTGCCCCTGTGGCTCTGTGTGTGTGTGCATGGGAGTGGTGCAGGGACAGAGGAGCTTGGCACACACAAATTCCCCCCTGTCCACCTGGCATCACCAGGGCACCCACCTCCCCTGCATCAATCCAGCCAAAACTGGAGTCCAGTCCCTCTGCTCAGACCACATTTGTTCACAAGCAATATTTCCCCTCAGATATGCTTCTTAAGGAGAAAAAAAAAGTTTTCTCTAAGTACTTAAAAAGATGAAATTAACCTGCAGTTTTATGTTTTGACCCATGTTATTGGATCAGTGGATTTTTTGAGAAGTTGTTTGTGGAAACAGAAATAGAAGATGAAGGAGCTGACATTTCAAGGATGTCTTTTGTACACATAAGAAATACATTTCGGATTCATGAATTTACATATTTGTATGGAAATATCTTTCTGATAGAAATACAAGGACAGCAGCTGTATGGGCCCTTTACTGAAATTCAAGATACAGTTTCTGCTGGTGAAGAGCAGGTACTTTATCTTGTCAAAACACCTACAGCTTTAGTATGTTTGAAATTATTGTTGAAATTCTGCTCTTAGGTTTGGGTTTTTATTAATGCAAAAGCAGTATGTTTTTAAATTAGCATTCTATTTTGATAAAATAACTCCCTGCTAATAATGACAGGGTTACCATCTCCCTTCTCTAGTTGCAGGAATTCTTTCACATTCAAGATAGAAGCTTTCCTCCATGGTATTAATACATCAATCTAATTATAAAAACCTTAGATAAATGGGCAGAACAAATGGATTTAATTCTGCCCTGCTTTACAGTTGCAAGAACATTTCTTTTCTGTTCACATATCTTTGCATTGCAGGTCATATATCTCATAAACTTTCCAAATAAATCCTGCTTATTACTAATTACATTTGCTCTTTCAATGCCATCAAATGCATTTTCCACTATGACATTATTACAATTTTGTTGCTAGCACTGAACATCCTTAAGAAGTCTTTGTCAACTTGTTATTACAGTAACATGAGGCTTATAACAAGATGTTCTTTATATTCATTTTTGCCATGTTTAAATATCAAGTTGCCTTTACTTTACCCTGGGTAAGAAACCACTGAATGTAAAGGAGAAGGTTAATGTAATACGCAAAATAAATCAATTTTGTGTTTCAACTAATAGCCTTAATAGTTAGGTAAATCTCATCAAAGTTTTCTCTTTGAGGCTGATTTGATAGTGGCCCTAACATCAAGAAACAATTACTGGCTTTAAAGCAGCTCTTGTCTTTATGTCTCATTTTAAGACACATCAAATAAAAATTAGAAGTAAGGGAGATGATGTTATAGTTAACAGCAAACTCCTGAGCACATGAGTCAAGTTCAATTTGTTTAAGTGGCTTGAGAGGTCAATGAAATGTAAGAGTTAGGACCTGACCTTATTGCATTGTATTTTGTAATTACAGTTTATTGGAATTCATATGATTGTTTAGAGCAAGGATGTCTATGTGAGTGAATTTCTTTGTAATTGTTTGAATGTTTTTACTGCAACCAGAGCTGCATCCATGGGTGCAGACAATATTAATTATTTCAGAAATGAACAGATGAGTGTGTCAGAGGTATTGATTTTAACCAGGGCCCTGTGTCCCTTCAGACAGTCAGGTAAAAGTCCCAGTTCCTGGTGCTAGGTGTTCACTTTAATGATTTTTCAACTTGGTGTTAATTTTCTGCTAAAATAGATTTTGGGATCTGAATAATGCATAAACAGGAACATAAACAGAGCTATTTCAGGATCCCCATAGCTGGTGTGCCTTCCCTCTAATGATAAACATCTAGCTGTGTCTGTGAAGTTAGGTACATCAAAACGTCCTTGTGCTGTCTTAAATTCTCAAATTCAAACTAAAATAATTCAAATATTTTATTCAAAAGTTCAAAAGCTTGGTCTCAGTTCATTGGCTACTTGTGTGCAGTATCGTATCATTTGCCATACTCTGTGTAGACAGCAAATATGTCCTCTTGATGCAGATTTCGAAAAAGCATGATTTGAAATTTCCTTGATCCCAGTATTTGGATGGATAGTTCATACAGGACTATCCCTAGAACATATGGTTTTACTGGCACCAATGAAGAATGTGATGTTCTTGCAATAAATTTAACTGATGTGATTTATCTGTACCATGGGACCTTGATGGGATATATCCATATATGTTGAGAGAGCTGGCAGACACCATAGTGAGGCTGCTCACTGAGAAGTGTCTGAGGACAGGGAGAAAGCAAATGTCACCCCAGTCTTCCAAAAGGGCAAAAAGGACGACTCATGGAATGACCATCAAGTCAGCCCCACCTCAATCCCTGGAAAAGTGATGGAGCACCTTGTTCTGGAAGCCATCTCTATCCACATTGATGATAAGAAGGTGATCAGAGGAAGTCAGCAAAGTACCACTAATGGTAAATCATTGCTTGACCAACCTGATCGCCTTCTACAATGAAACAACCACCTGGATGGATGAGGGAAGAGCAGTGGATATTGTTTACCTCATCTTCAGCAAGCTTTTCAACATTCCTTCGCAAAACATCCTTCCATAGGCAAACTCATTGTCTTCCATAGGCAAACTCAGGAAGTGCGACCTGGATGAGTGGATGGTGAGGTGGATTGAGAACTGGCTGAGTGACAGGTCTCAGAGCATTTTGAGCAGTGGCACAAGGTCTAGTTGGGCTGTCACTAGTGGTGTCCCCCAGGGTTCAATACTGGGCCCAGAATTGTTTAACATGTTCATCAGTTACTTGGATGATGGGTAGATGCCTCCTCAGCATCAGTTCACTGATGACACAAAGCTGGGAGGAGTGGCCAGTACCCCAGAGGGATGTGCAGATCTTCAGAAGGGCCTCGACAGGCTGGGGTATTGGCAGAGCAGAACCTTTTGAAACTCAACAAAGAGGAGTGCAGGATCCTACATATGGGGAAGAATAACTCCATGCACCAGTACAGGCTGGGAACTGACCTGCTGGGTAGCAGCTCTGAGGAGAAGAACCTGGGGGTCCTGGTGGACAATATCCCTGGAAGTGTTCAATGTCAAATTGGATGGGGCCTTGAGCAACCTAGTCTGGTGGAAGGTGGGCAGGGCAGCTGGGACTAGAGAATCTTTACGGTCCCTTCCAACCGAAACCATCCTATGATTCTGTGTTTTAACTTGACATACATAAAGTATGGAAAACAATTCCTTCTGGACAATGACATGTCACTTTTTTTGACTTGAGTTGTTCTATGACTGATGTGATGAGCAACTGACATTTTTTGGCAGATTTTAAAAAGTGTTTTATTCTTACTGTGATATCCCAGAGTACCCTTAAAATCTAAATCCAGACTGTTCAGCCACCAATTAAGACTAAATTAAGCTAGGGGGAAACACATGAAAAAAGGAGAAAGTAGTATATCTACTGATCTTGAAAGCACATAGAGAAATAGCATACCAAGTACAAGAATTAAAATGAAAATAAGAATAACACAGGACAAAGATAGAAGCTGACTTGGAACTGGTAGCAAGTATAATGGAATCCTACTGATGTTGATAAATATTTCCAAAACAGAAAAGTTTTATTTCAGTTCCCATAGGAAAAGGATAACATCAGATACTGCTTTAAGAAATACCTTTTGAAAGTTTCTCTGGCATGAGTTAAGTGGCAGATGACATTGGATGATGAACATAACACCTATCTGGCCTTAAAATCTCCAAGAGGTCAAGAATATGTAGTTTAAAAAATAATTGAGGAAATATGTGTAAAATGATGTTACTACACAGTTTAACTGATTCCAGTTTCACATATTTTTCTTCAATTAATTTTTAATGGTTTCTATTTCACTTCCATAACTGTACCTCTAGAAGCATGAGTCCAACATTTAGATAATTAATCTTCTCACCACTTAACCTTACATGTGCTTAAAATGTGTAGTGGTCTGTAACCTGGCATATGTGCAGGACACAGTGCAGTACTTCCCTGAAAGCAGTCAGACTCACATGGAAGTTGCATTGCACCTGAATTAACATACTGCAGGAATTTTACATTTTGCTTCATCAGTCCTGTCTGAAGGATTTATGCACCCTCTGTTTTACACATACTCATGAAATAAGATTTACTTGTTACTGTTTTGGTACTGCAGGTGTGTGTAACTAAATCAGAAAAAGTTTAGGAATTAATGAGAATTTAAATATTTCCTATTTGGATATTTTTCTTTAGCTATTGTTGTTCTTGTGGCTGTCCATTACCATTATTCATGATATACATAATCAAGGCCCGTTTGTAAACTCTCAGCTTTAATCCTTACATCCAGTTTTCAGGAAAAAGATTTGAGGGATGGAAACATAAAAAAAAAATACACAAATGAAAACTGCTTTACCATTCAGGACAGCTCATCAGTTGAGATCTATTTAAAATATTTTTATATAGTCACATATTTTCTGGGTTTGGATAAACAGAAAAATCTGGTGCATATTAACAATAACTTTGAAAGCTCAGTAATTATCACCAGAAATCATCATTAAGCCTCCAGATAAACAATGAGATGTCACTTGGATTCACAATACAATGGGAATAATTTCTACTAATTATTCCTGTGATGAATTTTGCTCATTACCTTTTACTAGAGGAAAAGGAAACTGAAAAATCAGTATTTCAGCTCTTTTTTTTTCCCATCTGGGAATGCTAGTTATGTATTTTGCACAGTAATAAAGAGAACCAGAGGTCAGTCAAGGAGACTAAGAAATACTAAACTTAGAACCAATAGTAATTAGCAATAAATGCCGTGATTACCAATACCAGCATACAAACAACTGCTGATTCAGAGGAAAGTTCTGTACCCATGTCTTTCTTTAGAGACTCAGTTTTTCTTTTCCCTTAAAACAACCATATTGATATCTCTTTTGGATGGCTTATCCAGATTAATTTCTGTGTAGTTTCAGCAGCACTCCTTCTTTCCTTTGCTCATATAATGTCTAACTGTAAAACTTGTTTCTTCCCATGTTTGCTATTTAGCTTTGCATTTAGTTTTGCCTTTTTCAGTATCATCACTCAATCCCACCGATGCTGATGCGACATCTTTCCTTTGCTGCCTGAACACAGCTAGAAAAGCCGATGAACAGTCTAAGCTTTTTACACACAGGCATCTTAAGCTGGGGAATCCCTTTGGTTGGGAGCATTGGTCAAGCAGGTTTTCAGCTTATACTGAAATTTGATTCACTGTGATGCCAGAGAAGATTTCAGCTTGTTTATGGTCTTTAGGGTATCTATAAGGCTCACTCAAAACATCTACTCCATCTAGACCTTGTTGCAATTAATGGAAAAAGAATCAGTGCTGTTGAAGACTAGAACTGATCAGAAACTTTCTGCTGGAATGTTTCACCCACCAAAGATCCCGATCTCTCAGGAAGAAATGTTCCTATGGTGTGTGGCAACAGGGGTGGGCATCTGTCCCGACCTCAACCACCCTGATGCTGCCTAAATTCTCATATTTCAGCACCTGGGGCTCCAAAACTTTGACCCTGAGGGAAATTAGAGAAAGTCAAAGAATAGGATTGATTTTAAAGTATTTTGGTTGTCTAAAAAAAGTTGACTTAAAGTTATGTATAGCACTCCGTAGTTTTTGCAGAAAATGGGTAAATCAGGGAATGGTTTCATCTGTTCTTTTTTAGGGTACTTTTCTTCAGCGGAAAGGGATCATCCTTTGGGAATGACTGCTTCCTTCCATTGTTCAGAAAGCCTAACTTAGATTTCAATACAAAACTTTTAGACAGGAAATCTGGGACAGAGGAATGCTTCTCACAATGGCATGCAAATTCATATATATGTTCATATTTATAATTGCAGTTATAGTTGGGTATATATATGCATATGTAAACACATACAAAGATATATAGAGAGAGACATTAATTCAAATTATGCAAGAAATTTTGGTCATTGATTTTCCCTGTTTTTTAAAGGATATAGTTTTGAAATCTATCAATATCTTGCAAGCGACAGTTACAGGTTTTATAGAATTCTGTGTAAAACAAATACTTTGCTTTGTCTTCTCTGTAGATGATGAAATCTGAAGTCTGCTAACCCCAGATGTGAATGATGTAGCATTCTAACAGAGTTTGAGGGAAAATAAAGCATGAAATTCAGAGTATTCCTGCAGTTTTGATAGAAAAACAAAACCATTTTTTCAATGCTGAAAAAAAATATTTTCAAGACTCACACCTTGCTGGTTATATTCAGATGCTTTTCATCAAAAGACAGCACATACATAGCACAAAAATACCTAAATGCAGTGCATATTTTTCAGTCTCCCAAAGCAGCTATGATATCATGAGATGAGATGTACACTAATTTACCATTGCTAGTTGAGCTGTTTCAGCGTGACAATGAGTAATTGACCAATAGGTTTGGAAACAGATGTAAAGTGGCAGTGCAATGTTTCCAGTGGGGTTATTATAAAACATTTGAGTTCTTAGTTTCCAGTATAGACAGCTTTGCACCATGTAATCCATCAATGAAATTGTTAACTAAATTAAATCCTGACTCAATCTAGACATAAAATTTGATTTATGATATTTAGAAGGCGTTTTTAGTGTACTAGCCAAGCACCTCACAAACCTCACAGTAGCTTCAGTCGCATATAAGTTGCAAACAGAAACCTCCTGAGCGAGTTTTCCACACTCATCAGAGAGTTCTGTGACAGAGTGCTGCTGGGCACTCAAGTCTCCCCACCTTCACACTAATGGTCTAACTATAAGCTCCTTTGTCTTTTCTCCCAGTGGAAAAAGTACAGCTGCATGCAACTTAAATTTATAAAGAAACTTGATATAGAAAACTGTAGGAGAGATAAAAGCATCAGTGTATTCAAAAGTTGAGGCTGTGTCTAGGCTGAACATCTCTATGACAGCAAAGAAAATAACTAGCTGTAAGCAGCTAAAGGACATCCTGCAGTTCCAGATATGCATGCTGCTCCAGTTCCCATTCCCAAGGTTGTTTACTATTATGGCACCATGGCTTGTGATATCACATCATCTCATAGAATGCTACTGACATTTCAGTGCGTGTCAGATACATTTTAGGGCTGGATGAAAGCATGAGACTTTAAAAAAACGTATGTCTCAATGTATTCCATTGCATTTCAAACATCGAGCAAGAGCAGCTTTGGAAACGTGTCTTTGCTACCTATTAAGAAACACACGGCTGAATTCCGTGGTTACACCCTGGCATCTGCAGAGTGTTCTTTGCAATTCTGAGCAAAATTGGGAGCAAAATATTTTAAAACATTTATCCATAACTGAACTATTTTAAGCGTCTGGTCTTATTACTTATTAAACAGTATGTTTAATGTCTGTGATTGACATTGGATGCAGCCTCTGTCTATTTGTATGATTGTAGCATGGTGAAAATCTATGAATAGATAGGAAAAAGCATGTATATGTCTGTTGCTATTAGTTTTACACTTTTGTGTTTATTTATTGCAATACATAATGATGAAATATATACACATGATGCATAAGTCCATCTGAAATTCTTTAAGTTATGAAGATCAGATAAATTATGTTAAATTGTATTTTAAGTTGCTATCACAGAATCTCTGAAGTAAAAATCTGTGTAAAGAAGGTGATTTTGTTTTACCTAAAAACCGATATCTAAAGAGACTTGAGAACAAAAGTGTTGCCTTTTGTTGTAATGGTGATGGAAAATCTGTGTTTTCAATTGTCTGAATTATATCCACTAGGGAAATGTACAGAAGGCAGAGTAGTATTAGATCCCAAAGAGCATGTGTTACATATTTTATTTCAGAACATCAGTTCCACTACTGAAGTAGGATACTGAAGTTACCAGCTTATCAGAAAATTACGCATAACTCAAAATTTCTGGAGACTTTAGTCTCAGGCTTCCTAGTTAGTTGTTCAGTGACCAGATTTTTAGATCACCACTCTGAGTGTGGTGCCTGGTTGCAGTACAATGCTTCAGAGACATAACTGCCAAATAACAAGATTTGCAAATTGTGCTGAGCTACTTAAGCAAGACAGCAGGAACTGCTATGAACAAAGGTGGGCTTAAGCTCTCCTCCAGTACTTACAACTTTAGTGCCAGTGGGACTCACAAAACTGAAGCTCTACTACATAGGGAGCTATTATTCATTTCTCACGAAATGCATCTGGAGAAGCCAGTGGTGATCCTCCCCTAACCTTTTATCCAATAAGTCATGATTACAGTACTCACCCAGGTTGCAGGGAAGGCAGATTCAATTGTCTCCTCTACTTAATGGGATTCAACCCACTCCCCCATGTCCCAAAAGAACATTATAATGGCCACACTATAGGCTATTCTGAGTAAAGGCTTTCTCAGTCCCATGAAAGCTGTTTCATGCTGTCTGAAATAATTGAAACTAGTGGTAGCGCTTTTGCAGTTGTAGTGTTCTAAGAATAATAATGGAAGAAAAGCTTGGTGGGGAAAGGTAATGTCTCCTATAAGACCATCTGATGTAGCTGAAAGAAAAGGACAAGCTCAGGGTCATCTAAGACATTCCCCACATCTACAGTAGAAATTTAATTTCAAAATAACACATTTAATGTAAAAGATGTAAGGCCAAAGAGAAAATTATTATGACACCTGGGAATGCGGACTTTGTCGCTACTCAGATGAGTACTTAACAGCCATTATTTATTCACGGGACGAGGATTTGGCATTTAGGTAGCTGAATTAGATGGCTCTAGCTCCATTGTTGTTATATCCATTCACTGTGTAAAAATGGATAAAACAGGACATGCAGCTGGAATCTGCAAACTATTATATTTTTTTCCTCGCACAATTATTAAATACTATTCATCACTGTCAGCACACATAGTTTTTCACGTGTGTTTCAGTGAGTTACTTCAGACTGCCTCACCTCCATTTTATGTGGAATGCTGTCTCTTTCATGAAATTCCTTCCACTCAGTGTCTTCTTCCTGCAGAAGACACCTGTTTTTCACCAGAGCTGCTTGAGAACAGTTTTCCATTCTGGGCTGGATGCTCTGGAATCTGCCTTTCCAGATGCTCACCTGCATGGTGGACACCTGCAGGGCTCTGGGCACACACACCAATGTGTCTGCAAGGACAGTGGGTGATGCTCACAGCGCTGTCTCCCAGCTCAGTTAGTCAATTCAAAGTAGCAGCCTTTACATTCGTCTCACTTTTTTTACTCCATTGTTAATTTTCACTGGAACATTAAAAAAGCTCTCCCATGGAGGCAGAGGCCATGGATGGTCTCCATGAGGGAATAACTCAGGAGGTATTAGCTGCAGCTTGGAGACTACATTTTTACTGTTTTTCAGAATTGCATGGAGAACACCATTTGAACAGTGTCCAACAGCCAGGATAACATCCCGAAGGTCCACAGTACAGCTGAACTGTTGTCCAGACTGCCAATCCCTCATTTGCTGGTAACAACCTTGTCATTACTGCTTTAAAATTAACATTTTATTCTCATTTATCTTGAAAAATTGAGTACTGACAGCTGTAGCCCTTAAATTTTAGGGTGACCCATAAAATCAGAGCTAATTCATTAATTTTTTGAAATATATTTTCTCTAGGATTCTTCTATACTTCAGCCTCACTCTTTACTGGTGAAATTGAGTTATATTTGAATTATACCCTTCCTTCCTGACCTGTTCTATTTTGCCTGTCATCAATAGAAAGAGTTATATTATAGGAAAAACATGGGGAGGAGAATAAAATAGGATACAGATTGGGACAAAAACCAAAAATGCTAATTCACATTCTTGGTTAATCAGGACAAAAGTTCAGTTAAAAAATAAGGTCATATAGGGAAACTTTACCTGGAAATTCTGTGCTGTAGACCTTTAATAATAGACAGAAAGCATAAAATTCAATCACATCAAGGCTTAAATTTAGTTTGAAAAAATTAGCCTTGGAGGTCTCAATTTTCTTGCTGTAATAATGTTTATTACACAAATACTTGTCATTAATGGTAAGCATTAAAATCAGAAGAAAAGCTCCAGGGATTGGTCAAAAGCTCAGGTAACATATGTTTATACAAAGTCCAAAGAAGCAAAGAACACCTTTCTGCTTGGCATTGTGGCATCATTAACAAGGTCAAGATTTTGCACAGAGCCCTCTCACTGTGGCTAGGGGCAGCTGGAAAGGAAGAACCTGTTGGTTGGCACTTCACGGTTTCTAGAGTTGGAAACACTTAGGCCACTGCAAGTCTTGTCCCACTCACTTCTCAAAATAACAATACTTCACAGCAGGATGTGACTTCCTGCTTACAGGGACAGCAGATGAAGAAGTATTGCCACAGCTCGTGGAAGTGGTTAGAGCTGAAACATGCACCAAAAATGGAGTTTTACTGAGGTGGCATCATCCAGCGCAGGCAGTTGCCATCCACACAGTGAAGAGACTTCTGTGGGCTATAACCAAAACCTTTACAGAGAAATGGGCAAATTTTGCACTTGAAGATATAGTTTTGTTTGCATTTTTTTTAATTTCGTGTTTTGATAAAATTTTCAAACAAGTATTGAAACTAATGCTCTTTTTTCTTCAGAACGAGAGAAAAAATAATTTTGCTATGACTCTTCAACTTAATATAGTTTTATTCTAGTTGCTATATTAGGATCACGATATCACTTATTTAAAGCTGTTTCACATTGACAGACTATATTGTTCAGCTCTATTATAATTAATATTAATTTGTATTTTTCCAGTGCTATATAAATGCTTTTAACTTTCTGAAATGTTCTGACAGTAGCAAAGTGTGAAAATTTGACATTATCAAAACAAACAGTTCAATATTTCTGATTCTATATATCTTGTAGCTTCCATTCTGTGAAAAATTATGATGCTTTGACCTTTCTCTCTCATTTAGAATGAAAACATATTTTTATTTTTTAAAGTTTTTCATCTAAAGGAAACTCCATTTATGGATTGGACTCTCTTGTGACTCTGAAACTGTAGGGAGGCAACTAACCATCACTTAGAAGAAGTAGGCACCCCCAGAAATTGTTTCTAAAATAGGTTTTTCACACTGTTGTGATAAATCATCAGCCAGAGATGATCATTCCCATGCGCTGATTGGGAAATGCGTAACAACAACTAGTTTAAACTTTGACAGAACATTTAGATGTTCCCAAGTCTCATCTAAAATGGACCCAAATTCAGAAATAATTTATTTATTACTATTGCAAGTAAGTGACTCTAAGTAGTTACAATCAACAAACTACCCATGAGATTGTTTAGATTTGAACAGATGGTGGGAAGGGAGCATTATTTTAATTTACACTATCTTACAGTTCCCCAATAGGGTTTCTTTTGTTTATTTTCTTTCTATATTCCTTACATTACATTCTTCTTGTAGGCTTATATTAAAAAAAATCTAAAAACACTGTCTTCCTCGAATCTGTGTTCACAGTACTTCTGAGTTTGTCCCAATGCCTTTAGGCACACAAGTCAACTAATTACTTAAATCCAATCAATTGCCTGATCTTCAGCAAACACAGAATTAAGAATCCTGATTAGCTGGTTAAGATGTTGACTTTCATTCTTTACGGATGCTCTTTAAGAGTGGATTATGTTTTAAAAATAAACAAAGTCATGAGGAGACTAAGCTTTAGAAAGACACTTTTTCTGATCAATTACTCTTTTCCCAAGAGTCATATGTGATAGACGTAATTTTTCTTGAACTGCAGAATCTAAATATCCTTACCCTTGTTCTAGGGCTTCCGCTCTAATTCCATTCAGAAAACTGTTCTCTCTGAGTATAATTGGGACCCCTGATGCCTCGTTATACTCCAGAGAATTACAGCAAGAAGGAAACTTGTGATTTGTACTGTTCTGCATACAGACTGCATTATGCAGTGCTGTTATCAGACTAGGACAGTGAAACTTGGGGTTTTTGCCAATTATTTTCTTTCCCAATTAAGACTCTTGAGTGATCTGAGCTCTGCGGAATTAAATAAAAGATTCCTGCTAGTGACAGTGACTCAGACCATGGAAAACAGTCCCTTCTGCCTTTTTCACATGAGCAAAACCTCACCACTCCATACCACACGGGAGTTTGAACACTTGCTTCAGGATGCCACTAAAATATTCTTCTTGATTCAGCCATGCCATCAGCAGTCTGTGGTTCATGAGAAAAATACGTCTGAGATTTCATGTATTTTGACTGAGAACAACCAGGGAAAGCAGGAAATGTCTTTTATCTGTGTTTTCACCAATGTTAACCGAAGTACAGAAAAGGTTAAAGTTTCCCTATACAGCAAAAGCAGATATACAGATGCTCCAAACCCAGCCCTGAGCCAGGCACTGCCCCAAATCTGTACAGCTGCATTCCTGTGGCTGGGAGCCATCAGCAGGGCCCAGATGAGAGGAGGATGTGTCTGGTAAAAGCTTGGCTTCCTGATGGCCAGACTGCAGCTGTGCCATGGTCCTCAGGGATAAAATATGGACAGAAAAAGACCTGGAGTGGCTGCCCTTGGGTCAGCAGCATGACCATCTGGAACTTCCCAAACACCCACGCACTCTGTGGAGGATCTGGACCAACTCAGGCAAACCTTGTGCTTTGGAAGATAGCAGTGTGCCCATCTATGTTCATTGAAAGTCTAGGGAAAATTACTTTAGAAAGCACTCAGCAACTGTACAAGCCCTGAGTTCTTGCAGCACGCATTTCTGAAATATTCTATAGATGCCCTGATTCATTATGTAAAGCTATAAAAAGCCAGTAACATCAGACACATGTCAAAGATTTTAGGAATTGTATGGTCCAAATTGAAATGTTTAACGCTGTTCATGAGTGGAGTCACCTGATATGAAAAGGGCAATCCGGGGGTTTCTTCTTTGGTTTGCTTGCCTATGATTGCTTGCAAAATTGTTGCTTAAGCAGGCAATGAACTCACTGTGTTTCTCAAGATGTGTTTCTAAAACCAAGGGTATAGCTGCAGAACAGTCAATCTCCTCCTGCGGAAAGCTGAAACTCTCAAGTTTTCAAGTGGCACTGGGTGCCTCGTTGATTCAAAGAGCTGCAGTGATTTGCCTCTTCTTGTTTTTCCTTCCAAGGCTTGCATTGTGTGGGGATATAACTGAGCTTTTCAATGCAGCAGATGACAGAACCATTGTGCTGTGATGGGGTGTGTGTGTAACCATGGCTGCTACCATTGTTCAGACCATGTTTTTCGTTTACATAGCTGCAGTGACACTTTTGGGGTTACATCACTTGGGTTTAATTTCTGAGCAGGAGCCTTTGAAATAGAAGTCTTCTCTGATACAGAGCTGTCCACCATCTCCGGTCTTCTTGACATTGTGGAAAGAGGTTAGAGTTGAATTACTTACAATTTGACTGAACCTTTTAAAAGTTGATCACTTCTAGGCAAGTCTCCAAGCTCACATTTACTATTGACACTGAGAGCTGCTGTTTGTGACACTCTTCAGGAAAAGCGTCTTTTCTAGAGATAAAGCCCAGGAAAGCAACCTTCATACCTTTTATCACAGTGTGCAATGGGAGCAGTCCTGAGCCAAAGTCTCCTGACACCAATCAATCTTTTCATCTACTTCAGTGTTATTGTTCAAGCCCTACGGAAAGTGAGTCTTTCCCACTGTTAAGCAGGAAGCAGGAGGATCTGAGCTGTGGTAATGCAGAAGTACAGGGACACAGTGCTGTGCTGTGAGGTCTGTCAGTATATTCAGAGGGAATGTCACTTGGGAGACCCTATCTAAGAGTTAGAATTGGTCTCTTAAAACCTGTTTTTCTGCCGTAGATGTAAAAGACACTGTCACTTATCGTCGCCAAAAAAAAAAAAGGTTAAGCAGAACCCATTCTTACAACTCAGTCAAGCAGCAAATCTATCTAACCTCTGACAGAGAAATACTGAAAGCACTAAAGAAAACTCTGATGGTGTAATGACTGCACTGTTTTCTTCAGATCATTTAAATGAGAATGAGACTTCATGTAAACAGCAGAGTGAAGCAGTATAAGCCTACAAAAAACCAGCAGAAATCTTCCAACTGTGAATCTGGCCCCAAAGGCACACTTTGAAACTGATAACTAATTTTTTTCAGGGTGGCTGTTAAGAACAATCCATGACAACAATGGCTAATGGAAACAGCCAGTACCAAAATGTAGAGCTAATGTATTGCCTTCCAAAGCAATTGAGTTAATCAGTAATTACCATTATCTGCTCTGATTGGGCACAGCTTGTCCTGGAATGTGTGAATTCATACGGTGTACCCTGTAAACTAAAGTGCTAAGTAGATTGTAGCACCAATTTTCATTCTGCTTTTATAGAGGATTGCTTTTTAATTTATTTATACATATGTATGTTTTATTGATCCCTTCTTTTCACAGGACAGATGTCAGTTACTAATAGTCAAGAAAAACACCATTAAAGTATGAGACCAGTACGGGAGGTGAGGTGATAATGTAGCTGAGATTGCCTAGCTGTCGTACCAGCTTCCTGGCCAGGGAGTTGGAAGGATTTGTTGAAGAATAATAATTCTAAATTTGCCATACTCATGAGTGCAATTAACTGAGAACAGACTTCAGGGAATAAGGAGTCTGCTGCTGCTGGCTAAGAAGTGATTAGTAACTGGCATAAAACTTCACTGTTCCGGTAAATACAAAAGTGAGACATTAAAATGCCAGAACCATCTAAGCTCTTGTTATCACTACTTATGACTACTGACAACAGGCATGTTTGTGATATGACATGAAGCCAGAATTAACTTTACATATAGAATTTTCTATTCTGCTCACACTCTATGGAGACAGTTTTGCTGTCTGAGTGATTGGTTATCAGCGCAGCTTTTTGCTTTGATGCACTCTTCTCAAGTCACATTTGCTTTTCACACAGTCTGTTTTCTCACAGTTCATGCTGCCCTCATTAGTATTTTAATCAATTCTCAAAAGAAGTGAGGAGGAAACTGCTGGTTAGTTAAAGCTAACATTCAAACATCCAGACCCTGGAGCCATGGTGAATTTGCTTCTCCTGTCTCTCGAGACCTGCTCTGACACCTGATTCCCCCACTGCACACACACCTCAGCAGCCCCATTGACCCGATGGGCATTGTCCTATTTATCTTTCTCCTCCTTCTCAGAATAAGTTTTTGACTTTTCAGGCACTTGAGACTTCCCCCCTTCCCAGGGTATCTCTTAGTATTTTTACCACTATCAACTTTCTTTCAACTTTCTCTTCCACTACAGAAACAGTGTCTGATATTTTTCTCCCAAAGCTTTTTACCCATGTGAGTCTGACTGCACTTTAGGATACAAGGGAAGAATATTAAATGTTGTGACGTCAGTAGATTGTAACTAAGTTTTGAGACAGATGCATCTTCCAGGCCCCATCTGAGCGGATAAGAAAGTCAACACATATGTGAATAAGCACCAAATTGCTTAGTTTTCTAAAGTGCAAACTGTTTCTGCCCAGGTATGTGGAAGAATTGTTGAGAGAGCCCATGCCAAAGTTAGTTCATGACATGACAATTTACCATTAATGATGATGCAGGGACAGTAAGGTAGAAAAGTGGCAATTAAGGCAGGCCTGCTGAACTTCTGATAACCATTTCAAGGTACAGCAGCCTTTTGAGTGTGATTCTGTGCTTGCTGGTACAGTGTAGAACCTATTACAGGTAACAGATCACAGGTAACTACCACAACCCTGCTGATGCTGAGATTGTGCCAAATGCTTCCTTGTCATGGAGTTAACAACTCAGTGTCTGACTCTGCCCATCCACGCTACCACACGCACATTTTTTAACTAGAAAGTAGCCACGTAGAGCTTGTCGTGCTGAATGGGCAATTCATTTAGAGCATGACTGATCTGTAAGCCTGTGCAAAAGCTTTGGTGAGCATAACTCTTTCAGAGTCCTGGTGGATTTGGACACTTGCCAGCTGCATAAATAAATATGTGTCTTTATGATTGAAGAGTGTATCTGCTTCTCAGTCTCTTCCTCTGCCACCCTTCTTCCCAGACACGGCAAATAAGTGATTTCCTAAGCTGTTGGACTGAGCACTGGTTCTGCCCAGACTACCAGCTGCTTCAAAGGGAGACAATATTTACCCAGGTCAAGCTGCCCCTCTGCTTAGAGAGGTACAGAAACCTTCCAGGAGGCAGTAATTTCCTTTGGTAAACCAGGAGGAGGGATCAGGCTCTAATGGCAGTAGCAGGTCACAAGTCTTAGTCTGCCATTCCCACCAGAGCATGGCCAAGATGAGATTAGGACAGCAGCAACAAGGTGACCGGACGAGAAATTGCAGAGCTGGGGCATTGTGACAGGTTCTCCCCTCATGGGATGTGGAGGAAGCTCAAAGGCAGAAAACAGCCTCAGGAACACTGGGATCACAGTGGGAGAGGTACCACCTGTACCACCACCTGTACAAACCTCTCCTGAAATGCTTCTCAGTAGAGTGCCTGAGCTCAAGATATTTCTCAGTGGCAACCATCTTTTCATTTCATAATTCATTAACTATTTAACTATTTTTGATGCACTGCGGTTTGCTTTCAAAGGCATCAGTTTCACAACACTACTGTTGCACATGTAGTAAATATCAGCCTGTGTAATTTAATTTCCCCTATTCATGCAAGTTGGAGAGCTAAAGAAAAGGTTGAAACGCTACAGTTCTTTCCTTAGAAATCAACAGCCTGCATTATTGTCAATCAATTAATTGCATTGCTCTCTTATTAATAGAATCCAATTTTTTCCCTAATATTTCCTGCTTTTTAAAGGGAAAAGTCCAGGGAAGATTAAAAATAATTGAAATTCCACTGAAATTAATAGAGCCATACCAGCTGTGACCTAGAAAAGAACTGCCTGCTCCTTTCAGTTCTACAGTATGTCAACAAGCTTTAAACCTCTTGGGAATACCTTCATGATGACAAAATGTTTTTATATAGGAGACACAAAATATGTTCAAAGATATTGTCACACATAAGTCCAACCTAAATCTGTGGCATACAGGTGTCAAAGCGTTTTTTGGATCTAGGCTATAGGGTCAGATCCTGAAGTTGTTCCTGGGCTGTTTTCCTCTTTTTTAAAGATGAAGTAATTTTCCCAGAGTAGAGGTTAAACAGAAAAAACACCCAAAATTTTAAATATTTGTACAAACTGCGAATTTTTTCATAACTCAAATTCAGTTTAATTCCTAGTGGCTTTATGGGAGATTTAATAGGAAAGGATGTCCATATTAAGCTCTCAAAAATATGTCTTTAGGTTTAGCTATGTGACAATTTATTCTGTGTTGCACAGGTAAAAGTCTGTAGTATTGTCACTAAATCCTACTGAAGTCTTCTGAATTTCAGCTTTGTATAGCAAGTCCCAATTTCTCAAGTTAGTTTGGGTAATTGCATTTCTTGAAAAAAACCCACTTATTATTCAGGGAGAAAAGTCATATATGGAATATACAAAAATTTCAAGTAGGTGTTGATATAATTTGGTTTATTTATTAGAGGATTTGGTTAACAGCAGTTCAAAAAGGGCTAACAACACTTTCTGAAGAAATTTAGGGTCTGACTCATCTTGCTGAAAGTGAGGTATTGTGTGTTATTCCTGATTTTCAACATCACAGATATTACAAGAATAAAACCCGTTTTCCGTATCTGAAGACTGCTGCCAGACTATGTATGCACCATTGACCACCCACTCCTCTCATGTCACTGAAAATTGCTTCACATGTGTTTCTTCACTCATCTGTTTTGGTGTAGTGGTTTGCCTTTCTTGAGGCCAGACAATTAAATTTATTAATTTTTATTAAATTAATTAATTTTAAAACCAGACTTAGGGGATGGAAATGATTATCAGTATACTGGTTTTTGCACGACATGTTTAAATTTCTTCACAATAGCTACCATGGGGCTGTGTCCTTGTTTTGTGATGAAAACAGTGTTGATAACACAGGGACATTCTAGTTATTGCTGAGCAGTGCTGACACAGCAGGAAGGTCTTTTCTGCTTCTTGTACCACTTCACGAGCAAGGAGGCTGGGGATGTATGAGGAGCTGGGAGAGGACACAGCTGGGACAGTTAACCCCACCTGACCCACAGATATCCTGGGCTATTTGGTGCTGTGCCTAGCGTATAAAGCTGGAAGGAAGGGAAAGGGACATTTGGAGTGATGGTGTTTGTCTCCCAAAGTAACTGCTACGTGTGATGGGGCCCTGCGTACCTGGGAATGGCTGAACACCTTCCTGCCCATGGGAAACAATGAATTAATTCCTTGTTTTGCTTTCCCTATTAAACTGTTTATATCTCAGCCCATGAGTTCTCACCCTCTAACCCTTCCACTGCTCTCCCTCCATCCCACTGGGAAGTGTGAGCTAGTGGCTTCGTTGCTAAACATAGTAAGTTTCAGCACAAAGTCTGAGGGCTTGATTTCACCTACTAAAGAAAGAAATTTGCCCCAAACCGTGAGCATTATGGCTGGGGGGATATCAGATCCGGTTCTGTTTTGCCTGTGAAAGTAGTTACCACTACTTTTTGATCAACTAGTGTGGGATTCATGGAATCAATACAGTGTTACTTCCTGTAGCTCTTTGGTCAATGAATGTAGATGTAATATAAATGATTACATTTGGATATTCCCCCGGAGTGTATGTGTTTGTAAAGCAAGATATTAATATTTCAGTATCTCTCACAACTTTACCCTTTAGATCTATACATGGGTAACGGAGAGCTTGTGTAATGCCAAATAATGAAGATGAATCTTGCTATAGATATTAGAAGAAAAAAAATCAAAGTCAGAAAATGTCTTTTATATGGATTTTCTTGGTCAGAGAATCCTGCTGCTGGAGTGCAAAATGTGACAGTGCACTCACCTGTGGCAGCTGCAGCAAAGGTAGTGGCACTATGGATCTGTGAACTCAAAGAGCCACATCAGTACTTTGTACAGGGTTTTGTTACATCTGCTCTGTATGACTTGGTTGTCTGAGGCATTGGAAATTGCCAGAGCTGAGGCCAAACACCCCAAAATGCCATACAGCATACGAGCAGTCAACATGTAGTAAAGGCAACCTGGACGTTTCCACTATTTTTTCCACAAAAATCTCCATTATGAAAGGTTCAGTAAAGTCCTGTGACTGAAATGACAGAAAAAATCAACTCTGAGGGGTAATAACCCTGGTGGGGTTTCCCTACAGAAAAGGTCTTTGTGTATAAGTATCTATTTCTTTTGGGGAGCTTGACAGCACGAAGCAGACACAGGTGATGTGCTATGCTCAGCTCCATAAGCTCAGGGGTTTTATAACTCTGCATTGTACAGTAAACTTACTATTTCTAATAGTAAACTATTAGTTTATTATAATATTCTTGGAAATGTATATTAAAATTTTATTTTGAAGGCTAATGTCCAGTCATTTAATCTATGTGTACTGTCAAATCTAAAAGACCTTATGCCGATTTGCACAAAAACTCTGAGAAACATAAACCAGACATTTTGGCTGTGCCTGTGTCCATACAGAAAGTAGTGTCAGGAAACAGCCATAGGCACTGGATCACAATTATCTCTGCTATTAGGTTTTAGAATTATTCCTGGAACACATTTGGGCCCAGTCCAGCATGCATTTTCCCGTACAGTTCCTGAGCGCATTTGGAGAGTTATTAAAAGGAGGAGACTACATTGTTTCTGTCTCAGAGAATAAGATATTTAGTATGAGTGTGGGTGGATTCAAGCTAGCCAGTTTCAGCGACAGAGAATGCTTCTACCACACTGAATGTAATAAAAACAGGTAGTCCTTTTGTGGATATCTCACTTTACTCCAATTTGCGTAAAGCACCCAGTCCCCATCCTCTCTTGCTTGTGAGTGTTAGTGTGTATGATTGCACACCTTTCTGGTTTTTGCCCTGAGGTGCTCTCTCCAAATGGCAGTAAAGATTACAGTTAGGAAAGAGATGTAAATGTCACAGATGTTTTAAAGTTTCTATCTCCTTCAGCAAAAAGATCTTACTAGTGTTGGTCAAATCTGATATTTATACTGCATATATTATTTTGGTTCGATTTTTGTTCTGAGGACACTCTGTTTTCCCATTCTTTCGGAATTGAGTCATAAATAAATTTCAATTTATAAGTAGACATTTTTACAGTGCTTGCATGTTTGTGTATCTTCAGTATTCATGCAATTTGTGCTCAGGTCTTAAAGATACTGGCATATTACCCCTCACTTCTGAACTGTTTTTCCTTTGTAAAACATCAAGAAAACACCAGCTTGTGTCCCCAATAAATAATACAATCCCTATTTGAAAGATGCCTCAAGTTGCTACATTTAGTTAGAAAGACAAACCGCTTTTTAAAATACTTTTAATACAACATTCAATTTGAAAATAGCATACAAAATTTTGATAATCAAGACTGTAAATCATAGAGGTGAAGCGGTACAAATATTCACCATTTAAGGTAGTCCCATTTAAGGTTGGACCAGGGTGTCAGACTTGGGGTTTTGGGAAAATGAAAACTTAAAAATTTCCAGCAACACAAGGGATTGTGGTTCCTGAAAGGACACACAGATTGAGGAGAGGGAGCAGGAGTGGATGTGTGAGCAGAGCGGAGCAGAGAGGAGAGGAAAAGGAGGGTTAGGGGAAGGGAGCTCTTTGCCCTGCGTAACAGGATAGCTGTTTCTCCTAAGGTTGTCCTTGAGGATTGCACCTTGCACAAAACTCTCTTGCCATTTCCCTTCCTCACCTCAAGCTACAGACTGTATAGTGATCAACTTAACAAGGAAAATGTTAACAAGGGTTGTACAAAAAATGGAAAAATGTGCTGGAGAAGATTAGACTGTTTCATATGTTTGATGGATTTTTTCTCAAAGATTGACCTGTATTATATTATGTGTGTTGTTTAGCAGTTAGCAAGGAATTGCTGGGTAGTTGAAGTGCAAATATGTTCATGCCAAACCAAAACCAAAATGTAGTAGAGCACAGGTTGTGGGATTAAAATTGTTACAATCTATTCCACAGAAAAGAGAGACATTAAATATAATTTGAACAAGTTAAAATTAGAGTAATGAGTTAATAAAACTAATTTGGTGTGAAATTCAGTCCATGTAAAAGAGCTAAAATAAATCTCCTTTAGCAGTGTACAAGCAGTACATGGGACTTCTGTGGAGAGCAACCTTCATGCCTTGGCAGAAGTCAAAGTACATTGTAAAGGTCAGTATTATTCATTTTTAGTGGTACAAGAGATTGAAATGAATATTGAAATATGTGAAGACATTTTTCTGAGAGGTCCAACCAGGGAAACAACACCATGTGCCATCAACAGCAAACTGTCGATAAACAGCTGCAGATAATCTGCAGCTCAAAAAAATGTCAGTACAAAGTGTACTATAGAATTCCACATAATGGAAGCATGTAAATACAAATAATAAAATCACAAATAATGCAAAAAAAAAAGAATTTTCTAAAAATGTTTGCAGTTTATACTTTGCCTGTTTTGTCACAGCGAGTTTCCTCTGCAGTGTTATAAACTTGAGATACATTTTTGTATTTTTAACTCTTGAGGGATGAACAATAACTGTAAGATGTATAGGCACAGGGTAGCAAAGCTTTGTGTAGTGATTCTGAAAAACAGTTATTTTTTTAATCAGAAAGCACAATATGTAGGTCCACAGGAAAAAACTCCAGATGTACTTGCAGGTCACTCTTTGCAATTTGAATTTTTGATCAAGTTCTCTGGAAAAATACAGTCTCCGTCTAGACAGCATATTGCACAAATTTTGAGGCAAAATTTTCTGCCTCTTTAGTTCAGAGGTTTTCCTGTTTATATATTTACACAATGTTTCTGAAAGAAATATCTCAGCTTTGGTTTTGTTACAAAAATTTCCATTCCACGTGCTCTTCCCTAAGAACTGGCAAATCAGGTCTTCCTTGGCATGGTAGTTTCTTTAATATATGTGTAATTACTTGAAGTCAAATTCTAAACACTCTTCTTTTTCTAGACTAGTGGACAAATATAATTACTGACTGCAGGAGGAGATTCAGATACATTGTATAATATAGTAATTTTCCAGAGTAGTGACTTCAGGTAACACAAAATTTTAAGGTGTCAATATAAGTTTCCTATCTACAAGAGTAATTCAATATCTCTGTTTGTACTGGAAAAAGATAATAACCTCTTTAAACTCCTCAGAGGATATGCTGACTTCTTTCTTTTGCTGAAGAACACCAGATACTTGGTTAATTTTCATAGCAAATTAATTTAAGCTACAGAAGAAGACAGACTCCTCTGGTTTGGTTTATGTCTGCATACATCAAATAATTACTGCATTTCTCCTGTCCTGTTATGTAAAGAATTTTTTTGTGGAAAATCCATGCTATGTGCCACAATGTCAGCAGTAGAATCTTTATATTAATGGAATTGGTTTGTCAGTCCCAGGACACAAAGCAAAAAACACATTTTGAAGAAAATCTCAATATTTTTAAGTATAAAGTTGGAAATACAGATCAGCTTTGGAAGAATGAGCCCTTCTTCATGCTTATACAGATAACGTATTAAGAAGTCAACTATCAAGAAGTAGGGCATGTTATTCCACTTCCATTAGAAAAGCTTTTTGTATCTTACCAGAGTGAACACAATATATGATGATTGGTAACAATGTACTCTGTCATAAATTGTTATTATTAATTATTTCTATAGTGCCATAGGTGTGTATAGCATTGTACAGACAAATAAAATCTGACAGCTCCTTACCTCAAGGAGTATGCAATCTAAATTGCACATAACACAGCAAGGGATGGCAATAAACAAAGACAGCAGGTGGGGGAATGCAGAAGGCAAAACTTCCATGATTGTGAGACGTGCTTCATGAGATACATATCTTGTTTGTTCCTTTTTTTTCTTCGCTGTCATTTAAAATGAGTGTATGAGACACAGGAAAATGTGTCTGGAACCGTGGCAGCATAGTGAAACTATTTGTGTTTGAGTTGGAGGATTCTGGAAGAAGAGGTATGAGATGGTCTTTGTTGTACAAAAGGGCAGATAATTTCTGCCCTGGATGACCTGATCTCACAGCACAGCAGAGAGCTGTGTCCTTCATGAGATCACGTGTTTGCAACACCACCTGCACAGGCCTTCCTATCATGTGCTTACAAATTGCTCTGGTGCTGAGGGACAGGAACAGACCATCCAAGCTCACGAACAACCAAGAAGGAGGCCTATCAAAGTTCCAGAGCCTGCAGGTTTGAGTAAGGAACTCCTGACTAAACTGAAATGAAAAAAGGCATCATGCAAAGGTGGCAGTAAAATGAGATCAGTCAGAAGGAACAGACATTGTCCATGTATCAATGCATCTCTGTCAATCTGATCAATGTATACAAATACTTGACGGGAGGGTGCAAAGAGGATGGAGCCAGGGTCTTCTCAGTTTGTGCTCAGTGACAGAGCAGAAGGCAATGGGCACAAACTCAAACACAGGAGGCTCTGTCTGAGCATTCGGGAAATCCTTTTCTACCGTGTGGGTGAGTACTGGCACAGGTTGCTCAGTGATGTCCATCCCTGGACATTCTGAAAACCTGACTGAACACAGCCCGGAGTGTTCTGCTCCAGATGATTCTGTCCAGAGCAGAGACTAACCTGGATGGACTTTGGTGGGGTCTCCTTGCATCAAGCCCTCTGTGATAGACCAGGCACTTACAACATAGGTAAAATCAGTTTTATTTCACAGCACTTTGGAAAACACTCACCTGTGAAAAGAAAAAAACTCAGCATAAGTATGATTACTGTTGTAATTATCCGTAAAGATAAGATATTATATTATTTGCATAATTAATTTTATGTACAGATGCATCAAAGGCAATTTAGTGTGAAACATTTTATTAGGTTCTGTCAATAGCAATGGAGAGAGTTTTATTTCATTTCACTGTAGCTCAAAAATACTCCTAAGGGTGCTGTTTCTAATTTCCTGTTTGGGAAACCAATTGTGCTATTAGCAAAACAAAATCCTCTATTGTTTTTAGCAGCAATAGTCAGTTTTTATAATGCCTATGTCTTGGGAGATATATGCAGACATTGAAACAGAAGAGATAAGTCAAGTGACATATAAATCTTCAGAATTAAATCCTGAAAGCATGTTTAATGCGATGTTTGCTGTGACACATGGTTTATTGGTGTTTCTAACCTTGTGACACCCTTTTAGTTACATTTATAATTAATTTGATTTCAGCCATATTGCTACAAGAATTTTATTTAGAAGCTATCCAGTGAAAATAGTGTTTTATTGGAGAATAAAACAGCTCTTCTATCAGCATAGATACTGATTTAATATAAATGCAATTATTTTTGTTAATTAAATGCTAAGGTTGAGAGAGAGACTCACTAAGACATTCTCAGGATTGGTGT
Source organism: Acanthiza pusilla (assembly GCA_036630365.1). Taxonomy (NCBI): domain Eukaryota; kingdom Metazoa; phylum Chordata; class Aves; order Passeriformes; family Acanthizidae; genus Acanthiza; species Acanthiza pusilla. The sequence goes on along the minus strand of JAXCHO010000073.1, from coordinate 32,134,347 downwards.
AATTGCCGAGACCTCAAAAAAATTGAATTGAACCCAACATTTCATCAAAGTGGAAAATTGTTTCTTCTGCATATTTTCTACTGTGTAGATTAAATGAGTGCACTAAAATAACACATTAACATTTGCATACAAGGTAAACAGGATATATATTATATGTATGATGTAGGCAATTTAACAGTGCAGTACACATATACTAGATATCTATCTGATTAGATATTTAAATAATGTTTGTTTTTATTTCTAGTGCAGTTCTTGAGAGCTAAGTGCACTCAACTGAAGTTTATTTGCTGCTTGACTCTCTCTAAACAGAATAATTTCTTAGAGAGTGCCTATGAGCTACCCATGCAAAAAGAAAACATTAGTCAGTGTCAGAAGATATTACATGGCAGAGTGTTATTTGTCTAAAGACTACATTGGTGTTTATTCTGGGTGTTTTGTTTGTATGTAGCTTATGTTTTGTGTTTATTAGGAGGTTTTGTCCTTATTACTATTTTCCTTTATAATCTGTTCTGATAAGAATCTGCCTCAGATAATTATGAAATCTACTGATTTAGTTCAATACAATTTCATTCATAAAATTGTCTTATTCCACAATGTCCCTTGAGTATCTTCTAAAAGCTGAATTTTTATTGACCTCATGATTATCCAAGTTGTGTATACTTTTGATTTTTTCATAGTAGTTTTAGAAAGTGCCCTTTTCAGGGGAGAGGAAATGTACAGCAACTTTTCTCTTTCTCCCTTTTGCTTCCTTTGTTTTGTTCTTTCTTTCTGACTTTTTAGGACAGCAATAAAGCACATATTTAAGCATGAATATGTGCCAGGGTCCTGTAGAATCCACCAGCTGTGTGTGTCTGAGTCCTTGTCTAAAGAACAATTAATGTAAAACACGTTAAAAAAGCCCCACCCAAATATCATTTTACAAAACAAACAAACAAAAAACAAACAAAAAACCAAAACAAACAAACAAAAGCAAACGAAAACCTCACACAAAATTATTGATAGATAATAAACATTTGCATCCTTTAAAATGCACATACTACCAATGAATGATGGGTTTGATGCCCACAGCTGTCTAAGAGATCTGAACTTGTGACAATGAGTCATCTCAGAAATTTATCTTACACTTAAGGGCACTGTTTGGCCCAAGTGCTAATATAAAATCAGAAAACTACATAATATTTTAGACTAAAATTCTGCCAATTTTTTTTTTCTCCTTCTTCCATTGCTAATGTTGTTCATTTGGGAATAAGTTTTACAACGGAAAAGTTCCTTGGAAAAAAGATTCTGCTTTGTGTTTCCAAAGACTTATGAGACTGAATCATGAAAGGCGTGATTAGGAGAAGTGAAAACATTTTGAGCTTCTTTCACTTTTATTATAAACATGTTGTATACCTTGTATAATTAAAAAAATGTTATGGCTGTGTTCCTATCAAATTGATTAGGACTTTCACAGGAGCCATCTGCTTTATCACAATCCTTGGCCACCAAGAAGAAAAAAACCTAGAGAATAAACAAACCAAAAAAGATGTCAGAAATATTCCCAGTCTACTCTGCTAAGCAAAGATTAAGAAATACTCTCTCACAAGACTTTCAGTGTTCAAAGCTCTAATTTGACAGATGTGGAAGACTCCTAATGACAGCAGATAAAAACAGTTTCAAGGGGATGATGACAAGCCTGAAGTCCAAAGAGACAGGGCAAAAAACAACAGTCTTAGGATGTGTCTTATGGCAGGACCCTGAGGATTGTAATAGAGAAAGTCTAAAGAGATATTCAGCTGATGGATGTTGAAGGGTTTTGCCTGTTGGGAAAACTCAGCAAAACAATCAAAATTAACTTTTCTGTTTCATATTCCAAAGTTGGAGCTCACAGATCTTAACTTACCATCTTAGTTTCCAAACTCTCACATTACATTTTTGCTCCAGAGTCACATGGGCACAATAACATAGCAGAAAAAGTAGTAGAAATGGGAGTAATTGAGCAAAAGAGATGTGATCTCTCTCAGCTCATTTAGAAAAATGAATTATTTTAATTGCAAGTCTGACACATCTTTATAGAGTGCATGAAAATATAGGCCTGGGGATTTTTTTTTAAGGTTGGCCGACAGAGGTTCATTCAAATCTTTGCTGAACAGCTCACTGAAGTTCTAATTGAAACATTTAATTTAGTACTCCATAAAAATACCTTGAAATACATTTTATCACAGTACCAGCAAATATTAAGTGTTACTTATTACAAGGAGGGAAAAATGATCCTGTGAAAAATTGATTTTTGCTTCAGAGGTGCCAGAAGGAAGCTAATTAACAAAATGCACACCGCATACATGAAGTAAGTCAGTTTTGATTATACACTGAGATTTTCAGTGTGAAAGGACAGTGCATTTTGTCATTGTTTAATAATTTCCCTTTTAAGTAGCATGTGGGAGGATCTGGAGCTACCTACATGTACATAATATTGTGCACTCTTTACATAGCGGGTATTCATTTAAAACTCAAACAAAGGAATCAAGGACACATTGAAGAAAACTGAAGCTATATAATATCTACCTCTTTTTTTTCTTTTCTCTTTGTATGTGTATAATAAAATATGGCTTTTGAAGAAATTCTCGGTTATGTCTGACATTTCTGGTGATGAATGCTAGTGTTCACTGGGGCATACTAATAGGAAAAACAAGGAACAATTGAATGTCTTGAAGTAAAATGAGGGTCATTTTAAAGATATGCATAGAGGAGTCTTACCACTAATAAATGCAGCCTGTGTAACCCGAGGTTGATAAGAAGATGAAGAGCCACACGTCTGTGAAAGAATGTGCAGAAGTTAAATCCTTCTCCTGCATGAAAATCTCTGGCTACTTTCCCTTTTCCCTAATATTACCACAAAAAGTCAGGTACTGTTCGCTCTCCAACTGCTCTGCAGTTTGCTGGGAGCACAAAAGAAAAATTTAAACAAAGCATTAGTCCTGCAAGGCAGTGGGAGTGTGGGGGCTCTGCAAGCACTTCTTGAAGGTGGCACATGGCAAAGTCACCATTAAAGGTGCCAAGGAGATGTCTGGGAGATGGCCTAGGAATGAGTGCAGCTCATTCAGCAATTTACTGAACTGCAGCCTTGTCCTGTGAAGTGGTGGTGGCTCAATTATTCTTGAAGAAAATATGTTTTCATTCTTTTTTTCATTATAACAAATTATTAATGTTCCCTTTTTAGAATAAACAGGTAATTAATGACGTAGAGATATTTTCATTCTGCTGTTGCACTTATGAAGATTTACCTAATCAAGTGTGAAATTCCTGTGAGTTTTAATGAATTAAAATAGTAATGTTTGACCAATTGATGTGTCATTATTTAATAAAAACAGGAAAGAAATCTCATCCTGAATTGCTTGCTAAAACTCATCAGCTTAAGCAGAAGGAAGCTGCAATTGTATGTTTTATCATTATTGGGCAACTGCTTGGGTTAGAATAAGCCTGGTGAAAGTGAAAAGAAAATCCATTCCAAACTGAAAATAACAAGAGAAATGTCAGGTTTCCAGAAAATATTGACTTAGGACTGAGAATTAGTTTTGTATAAGTTGTTACATAATTTTTATACATTCAGAAATACCCCTGAGACTTCAAAATTCATAATCTTGCTATTACTCTGTTTAAATTTATCTCAGGTTTTCTGCTGAGAGCTTTGTTTATTCTCTGCTCTAATATAAGAAATAAAATGAAGCAGGAAGAGCTGATTGCCTTCAAAAGACATAATTAATTTATGCATGAAAACCTAAACCTTAAGAATGCCAGGTTTTTTTGTTATTTTTCAATAGCTTATTTCAGACAAAACCAAAGAAGTGAACCATAATATGCAAATCCCTGAAGCAGGTATAGAAAGCAGTGTATCAGTTAAGATATTCTGTGGGCAGCGGAACCATGGATAGGTAGGTAGGTAGGTAGGTAGGTAGGTAGGTAGGTAGATAGATAAAGAGGTTTGAGACAAATGAAAATCTGACAGTTACTTACATCTTTTGTTAGATGCAAAACTGAAGTATATTACACTGCTGTAAGCAACCTATTTTTGAACAATTTGAAAGTACTGAAATAGCTCCTAAAATTCAAACAGTAAGAGGAACCAGCAACAGCACAATAGCACAATGCAGGACATGAAGTAGAAGTTGTCAGATATCTAAAATCTGAGGGATGGGGTTATTTTTAACAAAATAAAAGATCATTTAGTCTTGAAGAAGTTGCAGAAAGAAAGAAAAGTAGAACTATGGCCTGCCCTGGTCAGATCAAACCCTGACCCTGCTCAGATCATACCATCCATTTTGTGCTCAGCTCATGTCAAGATAACAGATCAAGATAAAGGCATGAGTTTTTAAGACTGCCTTTTAGATGTTCTATCACCTTCTTAAGACTCCAGTATGAAAAGTCATATCTCTTTATACTAACAAAAATCTTCTACTGTACTCTGGAATTATAATATTCCTAAAATGAGTGTAAATCAAAATGTTGGAAAGAAGTATACACTGAATATTGAAATATTAATAATTATTTTCCCAGTTGATGTCGAGATACTAAAGTGATTCTGTTTGCATAGAGGAATATTAACTTTAAAAACAATCACAAACATTTATATTTCTTAGTATAATAATGAGCAATGTTAAATTATCTCAGCTTTTTATTCTAAGTTCAATAATAAAATTATGTGCAGAGGACACTACACAGGACCACAGACCATACAAAGTAAAAATATACGCCTCAGTAAGTCAATATAGCAACTCTGAAACAAATAATAAGTTAAGGTTGCTTAAATATTTCCTGCAAAAAGAAAATCTCATTGTTAGTATTCAAATATTGAATCAGAGAATCACAGAATCATTTAGGTTGGAAAATTCCTTAAAGATCATCTAGTCCAGCCATTAACCTTGCACTTCCCCATCCACCACTAAACCTTGTCCCTCAATGCCACATCTCCACGTCTTTTAAGAACCTCCAGGGATGGTGACTCAACCACTTCCCCGGGCAGATTGTTCCAGTGCTTGACAACCCCTTCAGTGAAGAGACTTTCTCTTATATCCAATCTAAGCCTTCCCCGGTGCACCTTGAGACCATTTCCTCTCTTCCTGTCACTTGTTTCCTGGGAGAAGAGGCTGACCCCCGCCTGGCTACACTCTCCTTTCAGGGAGCTGTGGCGAGCAATAAGGGCCCTGCTGAGACTCCTCCAGGCTAAACAGCCCCAGCTCCACCAGCAGCTCCACATCAGGCTTGTGCTGCCCATCTTCCCTGCCCTTCTCTGGACTTGCTCTAGCCCCTCAGTGTCTTTCTTGGAGTGAGGGATCCAAAACTGAACATGACTCGAGGTGTGGCCTCACCAGTGCCGAGCACAGTGGGACAATCGCTGCCCTGGTCCTGCTGGCCACACCATTGCTGATGATGTGACAGAGCTCAGAGCATTGTACTCAGATGTGTCAAATTCATATTGGAGCCCAACAGGTGAGGAAATATTTTTCTAGGTTACTTTGGTCAATGCCGTTACCAAGCTCTTCAGCTGAAAATTCTTATGCTTTTTAAATTAAAACCAAGTAAGTTGCTTTCAGCCTACAGTAAGCTACTGCATCATTTGTAACAAAATGGTAGTACACATGTAAGAATAAGAGTTGTGGGACTCTACGTGGGGTCAACACTTTGGTTTTGTTCCCTTTTTTTAATTAGAAGACAAATATATGTCTTTAAATATTTTGAATACTGTGAATATCTTTTAAAGCCTGCAGTAGAGAAGAAAGTAATAAACTTATTTGTTCATGTTTGTATCTAAGAAAGATAAGCTTAAATCACCACAAATAAAACGCAAGGGAAAAGCGCTCTAAAATGAGTAAGCATTTGGAATAAGCTTGTTGGAAGAGGTGCAATGCGCAATATGGAAGGTTCTTATACTTGCATTAGGAAAAAAAACATTTCAGGCGTAGTTGCCTTTGTCTTTGGAAAACAGATGTGGGCAAGATAAATTTTTTTTTTTCTCCTCTGGTAAATGTCCTATTAATTCTTTATGGGACATCTAATGTATTACAAAGTCCCAGTGCAATTTAAGTATACTAATGACCCCTTTCATGTCAGGTTCAATTTCTTCAACAATGTTACTATTTTTTTTATTTTTCAGGTATTGTCTGAAAGTGTATTTCTGCTAACATTGATGCCAAAGCAATTTGAGAACAACTCAAACTTCTCAGAGAGCTGACATGTAGAAAGACTGTGTTCTGGCATTACTTTCTATTTCATCAATTTTTAAATTAGGCTACCCAAAACCTGTGGGCAAAAAGTAGGATATTTATAACATCCTGAAGAGCTACTAATGCTTCTTCTAAAAATACAGACAAAAACTTCAAGACATGAAAATGTTGTGTTGGCATTCAGTGGTAGAGGTACCATATATCATCTTATTACTTGCAGTTTCATTGGTGTGAGAGCTGAATGAGTTATCTACTAAACTGTTAATCTTTTTTTAAAGGCAATATATTTCTTGCTGAAAAATGCAGATAGATGTTTTCCCTTGTCTTACAAATGGCAATTGAATGTACTCATGCACAAATTAACAGTTCCAACTTTATATGTTTAAGTGCTTCTTAAGAAAGGTATGTTTTGAATTTCCTGACTTTAAATTCTAGTTATTGGATATCATTGTGTTTTGGATGGAGTTTATAACTTAAAAATAGTTAAATTATGTGCTCCCACTGGTTTTAGTCAATTTCTCCATGATTTCTTTATTCTAAAATAAGTATTTCAGCATCAATGTCTAACTTTTTTTTTCCCCACAGCCATTTTATTTGGCACTAGCCTTTATTAGTCTACACATTTAGAAGTTTTCTAGCAGTGTCCTTCTGTTCAAATAGTTCTCACCTTCCCTTAAGGATATAAAACAGAAAGAAGTAATAATGACTCTCGTTTTCTTCGTTGTGGCAACTGAAATGGCAAACTTTAATTCTGTCATTCCAGTGAGATGCCTTGAGGCAAGTAGAGCCTGGCTTTGGGTCCAGGTGGGCTCACCACTGTACAGTCATATAATACTTGACTAGGTCAGCTGAAAATTTGAAATTTTTTCCTTGTTCTATTTTTTATGTGATCATACCCGAACTGGTGACAAACATAATTTATGACTATTATTAAATTCTGACCTCTTTCTTCCTCTACTTGTCCAAACTGCTTTGTAGCATAGCAGCTTTTGCTTTTCATCCTGTTTCCACCTTTTCTATCCTCAGGATGGTCCAACTGTACCATTAGGACATATATTTCCTATGATATGCGTATATGTTTGTGCCTGTAACATATGAATAAGCTTCCAGATTTCCTCATCGCATTGTTACCTATTGTGCTAAATTTTTCATTGAAAATATCTAACAAGGCCAGGCTTTCAATTGGTCCATCCTGTCCCAGTCTGAACAGCTTCAAGAGGTCTGGTGTTCCTGCCTGGCTCCTGCTGGGGATCATTTCACCCCCAGAAACATCAGTCCCTGCCAGAGCCACCCTGCAGCAGCTCTGGGCTCCAGTTCCTCACAGCACTGTCCCCATCCCAGCTTGGCCCATTCCCAGCCCAACTCCTGGGCTGGGGCTGCCCCCATGGCCCCTCTCCTGTCTGGGGATGGGCCCAGAGTGTGGGGTCCTGCTCTGCCCCTTCAGGAAAGCCCCCATGGCTGCTGATCCCCAACACTTTCCCGGCAATGAGCATCCTGACCCTTCCCTAAAGCCCTCTCTCCAGCCACTTGAGTCCTTTTGGCAGAACCATAATGACCAGCTTCCTTCCCACTCATGTCTGTTTTGGCTAAACATTTCTATACCTTCTGCAAATGTAGGAGCTTTATAATGTAGTTTTCTTTGAAGTTTCCCTTGGTATAAAATAGTGTGCTGCCTTTCTCTCTTCTGGGAATAAATCCTAGTCACCAGTTTTACCTTGGCTCGCTCTGAACCACACAGAAGGAGCTGCTGCAAGTGAACCTTCAGAGAGACATAAGGATTAAAGCTTTTTATGCCAAAGAGCTGCCAGAAACTTTTCCTGTCAACAAAACAATAAGGCAACATTATGTTAGTCAAAAATATGCTCTTGATGCATTTAGCTCCCAAGTCTCTTTGGAAACGTGGTCCAAAATTGCTGATGTGATTGGCACTTGACAGGTCATTGCTGAACCTTTTGTTATTTCTTGTCACCCTTCTCTTCTGAGTCTGACGGGAGCTGAGAGAACGAACCTCCTTATTCTGAAATAAGACTTGATATCAGATATCCAGCAAGAATATTTGGGGTTTGTGCATTCTGGGAAATTGGCAGCAATTCTATGTGCACAACTTAAAAAATGCAAGACAAGACATAAAAGTCAATGCTGGAGTATTCACACGTGATAGTGGTTATTTCAGCCAGAAAATATTCAGGGTTTCAAAAATTGTTAAAATCATTATCAGAAAGTTCAGAGACACACAGTTCAGTAAGCATGGTCAAGATAAGTAGAAAAATTGCCTATGGAAGGCCAGCAAATTGGAGTTGGAATTATATGAGCATGCTTTCTGCCAGCTTAAAACTTAGTCTTTCCAGTAAGTTGACTGATCAGTATACCTAAAATAATTCATGGGCCATCAGAAAGTGTTAGGCAATATAATTTTATTGATAACTTTCAAATGTGAGTGAAAGTTCTTCCAGGGCAAGGTACATGTCTTGAGATGTTCATGCATGCATGTAGGGCAGGATTTATGCAATCTGCCTTTAGCCATCTAAAAGTTTTCTTTAGGCATCTCTCCTGCCATGACTATACTTAATGGTGAGAGAGCATTCAAGAGAGTCTTCTTGCTAATCATATTAAAAATCAGTCTTAGCACTCAAGTGAATGTTTTTGGTAACTGTAAAGGGAGCACTAATAAATCATAGCCTGGTTATCTACACCTTTGTGGAGTAATATTAGGTCAGAAAAACCATGCATCTTTCTGAACATGAAGCTAGTCCTCATTGCCTGTTATGTGCTGACCCTTTCATCAGTATTACAGTTTATGGAATTATGATGGTGACAATAGCATGAGTGTGTTTTATGGGAAGGAACATAAGGAATGGCCGAATTACACAAAATGTATGGAAAAAAATATGCAGGCCTTTAATAATGCATGACAGAAGTGAAATGGTCTGCAAAGCATTTCATTTGCTTGAGAATGACTCATCTTCCCAAAAAATTGCATTGTAAGGGAGACAAATCACAACCCCAAAGGATATGCTGAAAAGGTTTATCTATCATGGAATGTTATGGACCATATATGATGAACACATTACTGTGTTTGGGACCTCACTCATCTCAGCCTCAGCAAGCTGTTGCACTATAGAGTTCAGCAAGGAACTTGAATGAGCTGAAACATTTTTCTCTGTGCAGTTGCGTGATAAAATTAAACAATATGTGCTGCATTGAGACTTTTAGACAGGCAATATTTCCGACTGTCAGGACAAGATAAAATAGCTCTTCTTGCCTGTATCTCTGTGTTAGTTTCTGTCTTGTGTTTGGGATACGGTGGCTGCGTTTCAGCATTGCCTTGCAGTGAGTTCTTGGTATGTCATGGGAAGTCACAAGCACCGTAGAAATATTAAAGAATAGAAAAGGAAGGAAGCGCAGATCACGCTTCAGTTTCTTCAAGAGGAGTTGGGACTATTCTCATTTGCAATTGTTCATGCTCAATGTGAAAATTAAAACATTTATAAACAATTTGGGCATACTTCAGCAACATAGCTGGACGTTGAATGGACCTGGAGACTTTAAAGGTATTCTCTTCTGTGTCAGCTCTGTGTGGACCTTGGACACCTGTTTTACTTTGAGCTTCAGTGAAATAGCGGGGAAAAAATCTTCTTAAGCAAAATTGGACACTTTTAGAATTTGTGAAAGACTGGTATAGGTTTAATTTCTCATCTTCTGTGTAAAAAATATGACACTTCAGACGAAAAGTCTGAGTGGTGGATGACAATTAGCATTGTCAGGTGATTTGACAGGAGGGAGTAAAGGTGCTCCAAGTAAAGGATGTTGACATCCATGCAGTCCAGTCATCAACCAACAATTTCATCTGCGGGAGGGACTGCTGCCTGCAGGGTCCTCATTGCTTGGAAGGGAACAGATTCTGCAGCTTTCAGCAAACGTTTCTAGTGTGGGGAACTCACATAACAGCCTGGTTGATACCTGGTGTCCCCAGCTCTTTTCAGAAGAGCAGGCAGCTAAAGTAAGAGCAAGTCCCCTTCACAGAAGTTCTACTTTATAATTCAAAACACTTCTAGAATAAGTGTACATATAGACCAGGTACAATCTGATTGTTTTTAGAGATGAACACACTTCACCACCTTGTATGTAGATAGTTCTCCTGTAGATTGCCTTGCTGAGTAGAATAAAAACTTTTGTCTTTGTATTTAAGATATGTTTGAAGTGCCAAGGAAGGGCAACTTGAGTGGACAATGATGAGTGGATAAATAATTATTGATCCAGATTTATTTAAACCTTTCATTATATTAATAAACTATCAGTGAAATGTCGAGCTTTTTATCTGTTATTGCATGCCCTTATTTCTTTTTCTGCTAGTGAAAGGAAAAATGTGTTGAAATACACAAAGAGGGACCACCCAGTAAATTTAATGTGGTAGTGTCTGAAGACATTTTGTGTTGCATTGGCCTGAATATGTCCCTAAGAGATGAGGTTTCTCAAAGAGTTCAGTTAGGGCTGAGTAGGCATTTGACCTACAAAATGGCACACAAACTTAATCAGTAAGAAAAAACATAATCTATAAAAGCCCTGTATAAATAGAAACTTTAATCCTTCTGTGGTAAAACAAAGACAATGAAAAAATTGTCTGTCAAAAAAAACCCATCTGGCACCATAAATCTAAAAAGATCTGGCACTGGCATTAGTTAGATTTCTGGTAGGGGAAAAAATGTCATGCAACTTGATATTAAAACAATAACGTACCAATGTTTTGGTGCAGGGAAACTGATGTGATGAAGATCAATAAATCCATCCATCCACATTAAGTGATGGTTATTAAGAGAATTCCAGGGGGAAAAAAGGATTGAGATAATGGAGAAAACTAAACACCCAGGACCTGTCTAGATATGTTCAAATTGAATTGAACTGCTGCTTGTGAGACTGAACCCTTACATTTGCAGTCATTTCCAATTCTTGTGGCTTTATAGAAAGTAATTCACAACTATGGTCCAGTCTTATTGCCGCTGCAGTTGCGGCAAAAACCGAGTAACTTCCATCAGTGGAAGACTAGAACTATAAATCCTCTTTATCCTCAGTTCTTAGATATTCCTCTTATCCAGACGCTATTTAAACAGTTTCTTTAAGGATTAAGAATGAAATTGCAGATGGAGTAGTGCAAAATTTTCTGATATGAATAACTTAGTAACCGGTGGCAAGGCTGGTCTTACAAAATGGAAAACAATGTTAACATTTTGCAGCAAGTAGGCATAGCTAGACTTTATTCATATCTGTGTTATTCACATTCTCACATTATATCCCCCACTTTAGTACAATTACACATTATTTTATAACTGTCAGAGAACACTTATCCTTGCCATTGTTTTGAAAGGAAGCGAGAGATGCGAGGGAAAGTTGACATACACAGATATGAGAGAGAGAAGCTACAAAGTGTTTCATTCTACAAAATTATCTCCAGAAGCTGCTGGAACACACATCTTTGATACTGTCCTATCTACGTGCTCTGTGTAGTGTGTGGAAAATTCTCTGTAGTATTTGTCTGTGAAACTTGTCATGCAGCAAAGATGTGTTTCTTACCCAAACTGCTCTGACTGTGTTTGTCTCCAGAGATTTGAATGCTGATGAACAAGCTCCTCTAGGCAGTCTGAAAAGACTATGGGCAGACTTCTGTAAAGCAGCTGTGAGAATAGACTCAAAGAGGAAAAAAAAAGCTTTCCAAAGGTCATGGCATTATATGGTGAAATCAGTGAGCCACAGAAAATAACTCCTATCCAAGAATAGAGCAAGTAGAACACTTTAAACAACCCAGGAAAGGAGAATTTGGGAGGGAATGTATAGGAAAACAGGAAAAAATATAGCGTTGCCTACCGACAGTATTAGACACAGATGATGTGATTAAAGTGAGAATAAAAGACAGAACTCCCTCAGGAATCTTACTTGAATTTATATCATTCCTTCTTTCCCTTTGCTTCTTAGGTGAAGTGGGGGAAAATAATAATTTATAGAAATGTCAGATTATTTTTCTTTTTGCTTGCCGGGAGATGATAAGGATTAAAAAACTTCTTTGGTTCATATGATATTACAGAAATTATTTTCTTAAGTGTTTCAGCAAAAATAAATTTATTATTTCTAATACCATGCAGATATTTTTCCTATAATTCGGAACTAACAAATGCCCACCCTCCATTTAAATACTATGTAAAGAAGCAGCATTCCATCACCTGTTTCAATGTAATACACAGTTCCTTTCAATAGTTCTTTAAATTACAAGTATACAGGACAAATGAAGCATTTTAACTACTAATTTACCTAAAATTCAATCTGCCAACTCACTGATAAACTGCAACATGTTCATAGGATTTAGTAAGAAAATATTACTGTGTTGGAAACATAATTTTTAACAAGGAAAACTCAGTATTCCTTAGGTAATGCTGTATGACCAAAAAGAAATCCCTGGGTGGTGCAAATGCCATTGCTATCTTCCCTTTAGCAAGCCAATTTGCATCAAATGAAAATATTTGCTTTCTCAGATGCCTCTCACAGGAGCAACTATCAATCTTGCAATTGATGTGATTATGCATAATTCTGAATGTAGTCTATCAGCCCTCAAGAAACTCATGTGCTTTGATAAGTACTGGAGAGCAAAGTCTCCTGACATTTATTTAGAGAGTGCAGATGTGGATTGGGGTGATGTTTTGTTCATGATTACTCTTGTTTCATCAGGGTAGATTGAAGTGGATGTAACTGAAATGTTACGGTGTCTTAATTTTCTCTCTTAGTTGCTACAGAATACTGCAAACAATTTTGCTGGTTTCAAAAATGTAGAATTAGCAGAAGATTAATCAACCTGGCCATTCATTCGTTCATCTATTTAAAGTTGTAGTGTTGAAAAAAAAGTGGATGAATGACCAAAACCTGCCATAATCTGTCTGAGATAGGGACATGGGTATTTAAGCATGGAACAACAACATAATTTTTCCCATTCTGAAAGTACTCAGAGCAACGAGGAAGCAGCACAAAGTAGAGGCAATTTACTAAAGACAATGGAGGCAATAAGGATGATGTCACATATTATAGATATGTAAAAAAGGAAATAATTTTTACTTTGACCTCTTCTTTGGCCTCATCTGGTAGCATTATTAGTATTATTAGTTGTATTAATTGTCTAATATTAATTGTAAAAGACTTCGTAATGAATTTTTCTGTTTGTGCAAAGTAATCTGTGCTGACTTGTGGATGACACTTTCCTTTTCTAAACAAAGGTGCAAGTTTGTCTGTTGTGTTCAAGAATTTAATTTCCTCTTCAACTTTTTTAAGTTTTATTTTTTACTGTTAATTATTTTCAAGGTTAATGAACAGGAAATTAATTTGCCTATGCAATTTGCAGTACCCAACATTGGGGGAATCTCCTGCCATGTGAAATATTGTGGCGAAGTGTAGGTAAAATAATGTCAAGGAGTGAAAAACACAGAGCATTTCTGTGTGTGTATGTTTCTAAAGTTATTCATAAGTTAAATGCATTGATTAATACACTTGCAATTAATTCCACTTGTAATTGCTTTCTTTCTTTACTAAAACCCAGTTTTAGAGCAATAATACCCCAGAATGCTGTGGTTAATTGTGTGTTTTGGCTTCTAAAATTGTGCACATGATTCATTTGGAGATCTTGCAATGTACTTGCAGAAGCCAAATAAATAAAAATAAAGGCCTCCTATTAATAATAATTTTTTGACACTTGGCATAGTCTTTCATGTTGCGTGAAAAAATAGACACACAGCTGTTAATTGACAAGAAAAGTAATAATCCTTTGATTACAGTAGCTAAAGGCTGTCCTTTAATGGATTTTACTTGTCACTTTTAATTCTTTTTAATCTTTGTCTGCATTTCATTAGAACGGCTTTATCATTCTGATGGCCCTCCTGTCGTTATTCTGATTGAGTTAATGGGCTGTCGTCATACCATGGAGTTCCAGTGTAAAATATAACAGTGTTTTATTTATAGTCTTCAGGGACATTTTAAAGATGATTGCTTTGCCAATCAGCTTTTCTGGTTTTACATAGTACATTATTGTAAATGGAGTGCTGTATTTTGCTTTCTCTTGCCTGGTAGGTACTCTGGGCAAAGCTTCTGTCTTAATCTTCCATGACTTAATCTACCTATAAAATTCAACAGCCAGTTGGTGAGGGAGCTAGAAAAGGACTGTTATCATTTTCTGTGCTGCTCTTCAGCTGCGATTTTGGCTTTCTGTTTAAAAGCTACATGCCTGCCCTGCAGTGCTTCTAACAGATGATACAGGTACTTCAATATTATTCAAAAACCTACCTGAGGTCTCATATTACATCTATTAAAGTAGATTTATTTCTGCCTTGTATTCTCAACTACAGCTGTACAGCTGAAGAATGCATGATATTTAGGCCTTTATGCTTCATTTACTTGTCTTTGAAAAAAGTAGTGTTCAAGGTACTGTATTTTTTTCTTCATTGTTAAGGAGTCTGATAAATTGCTAATAATTTTAAAGATAATAGCATGTAACAGAGGAAAACCTTTTTATATAATTGTGGGACCTGGGTTGGGGACCTCATGATTTCTTTTTCAATTATATGTTATAAAAAGTGTGTTGATCGCACATAGCATAATGCTTGGATGGACAAGAGTATTTGTCTTTTTTTTAGGTTGAGAGAAGCATTATCAACAAATTATTATAGAGAATCCATTAATAAATTATTGATGATTATATTTGTGATACAAATCCAACTGTGACACCAAGCCATGGTGTTGTTATTGACCTATATAATACTTTGCTGCAGAACAGATGTTGTAATTACAATGGGCAACAATTTATGATTTATTTTTGTAAAGTTACTAGAGCATGGCTTATATGATAACCTTGCCAACAAGTTAGGAAATAAAGAAGATATGTGGAAAATAGCTACCTAAACTCATGCATTTTTATTTTAAAAATAATTCCTATGTAACCATTTCAATTTTACCATCTCTGTAGAGATTTTCTAAAATGGGGTGAAGTTTTCCAAGAACACTAATACTTATATTTATTGTCAAAAAAATGTTGATGAAGAAGCAGAGATATGCTAGCAATATGTTGTATCAGTTAGTAAGGTTTTCAGGACAAGAAATAGAAATGCAGAGGATTTTTTTTAAACTGCTTTATAGAAAGAAATATATATATATATTATATTTGCAGTAGTCAGAGTTTGTAACATTAAACAGCATTTTCTTGGAGAGGGCTTCTTACATATCTTGAGTTTCTCAAACTCATTTGTAAGTTGTATAGGAAAAGTGCTGTGTCTCTAAATATGTATATATTCATATCTATACATATGGTTTTTTGTGCTTAAAGTTTTCTTTAAGGCACACTTTCATATGGTATGTTATTGGCAGACTTTAAACATGTAACAGATACCTGACTGTGACCTTTGTTCTTTTGCTTTTCAATGCATTAATTCGTGGATGTTAAGAGCTTGGCAAATCATGTGCTGCTGCTGGTACTTTGTAAAGTTCCAGATGCAACTATATTTAAATGCTCTAACCAGTGACAGCCTCCAGAAGAATCACCAGAGAACATCCTTTTGGCTGTCTAGTTTTTCTCTAATTACTATTATTATTTGCATTCTTATGGTGCCCAGGAACCTGAGCTAGGTAGGCATTCCTTCAAATTGTGCTATATTATTCCTGCATAAGAAGAATCCAGTATGAAATGTTTCCAGCACAGAGAAAGGTCACTTTACAAATTCTGTTCCACTGACTCCAAGAACAAAATATGCAGAGGTTTTTTTATAGTAGGTACCTGTCCACTTTTGAAAACTTTTTGGATACGAATATTTTCAAAACACTCTGCATGGTGCCCAGTGTCTTTTCTTTGTCTCTCCCTTTTTGGGTAACTACAGCAGAATGACTCACATCAGCATTAGGATATTACACAGAAAGCTATTTAAGAGCACTCTGATGAATCAAGACATTCTTCTGGTTCACAGGCATCCCTATTCTCTTGTAATTTTTAATGATTTCTAATATTGCACCCACTATCTAAGCTATTTTCCAATGCCAATATGTCATCAGTTACACAGATTACTGCCTGGTTTGGATGGAATCAGCCTCTCCTGTTTTCTGTACTTACTTGCTTCAGAATAGTTGTCTTTATAGCTTGCCTAAAGATTGGTGCATAGATCTGTATTGATTTGCATTTCTTCCTCTCCCCTATGAATTTGCATCCATGGATGTTGCCAGACTAACTCAGTAAATTTATTGTGGCATTTTTCTAGTCTTAGTTAAATGATGGACAAGAGCAGATGACAGCTTCATGTGGGAACTATTAAAATACACTGGTCATAGAACCGTTTTCATTTACCAGAACCCTACAAGGAAATAAAATGTCTCCCAGAAATGTTTTCCTGTAGATTTACTCCACTGAGCTGAATCAGCAGAGAAAAATTAATAAATTTAGCAGCGCTTTATGAAGGATCTATTTACTCTCAAGAGGTCTGCTGGACTACCCTTAATCTATATCAAAAATGAGGGCTTGTTGACAGGGGTAGGTGAGTGGTGAAATACAAAAGTGACAGGAAAGACAGAATAGACATTTAGGGAAAATTGGAGGCAAAAATTGACAGAATGCAGGGAGGAAGGGGGAAAAAAAGGAGAAAGAGACTAAACCAAAAATACTTAAAAGCAACAAGAGAGAATATATGCAAGTTGAAAATATCAGGATTTTGATTTCAGCTTAGAAGGATGATATTTAATGTCTTAAGTCTCTAGATATCCTAGCAATAGTTGGGCTTATCTTTTTACATCTCTCTTTGCTTTAGCATTGCACTATGGGTTATAATTAAAGCTGGTGTAAGATAGCAACAAAACTGAATAAATTATTCATTGAAAACCAGCAACATTTTCTAAATAATGTTTTCAATGAATAATATTCAGCTAAAAATATGTATAATATACACAGTATTCTGTGCAAATTCAGAGTTGGTCCTTGGCCCACATTTTATCATAACTAGTAGATTGATTCTTTTCTTTTTTAGAGAAGGCAAGCAAGAAAAAAGCTTTTCTTTCTAGCCTCACAAAATACATCATATGAGGGCACTTTGGTGTTAAAATTTTAAAGTTCATTTCAGTATCCTAATGAGCAAAAATTAACTAATCCTGCATGGAACTTAGTGGCAGCCTAGATATCAATGATTATGATATGATTATGGTCAGAAGAGGAAAATAAAGATCATTCCAGCCAGGTAAAGGTATATTTAGTGCTTCAGAAAATCTTCCAACACCCAAAGAAAATTAGGAAAAAATTGTGAATACCAACAAAATGGTACGTGGAAAATTTTGAGTGAAAGTGGATATGACAAAGGACTTCTGTAACAGATAGAAAACTGCATTGCTTTACTGAGTTATGTTTTTCTAGCAGTCCTTTGCAGCTCAGTGACAATAGAAAGGACAGCAATTGCAAATGAAAAGCAATAGGGAAAAAATGGAAAAGAGAGAACATCAAAATTAACAAATAAGTATGGAAATATAAAATACGAAGTATTTAAAGGAAGATAAAAGAAGCAGAGTAAAAAGTCTGTTGATTTAAGGCCTTTGATCTTCAAAAATGCATTGTGAGTAAAATAATTTTTTTCAAAGTTGTATATCATATAATTATACAAAAATCACATTTTGAATATATTTTAAATTTATATATTTGAAAAATTATACAGAGAAGCCAAATATAATCAACATGTATTTGAGTAAAACTAATAAGCTGTGTATGAAGCTAATGAAAGTGAGACAAGAAAGTATCTGTTCTTTTACCAATTGTTAATCTAAACACTAACGTGTAATCCACAAAAAAACCAGGTGGCCTAGCCCGCACATTGCTAAAAGTCTTTGGTCTTGCTAGACATGTGAATTATTTAAGTAAATATTGGATAATGAGGGATATTCCAGAAAGCTGAAGGAGTACTGGTACTGTGTCAGAATTCAACAAAGCTGATTGGTTGTGTGAAAAAACCATAATTCAAATTCACTTCTTAGCAAATTAATGTAAAAGCCACTGTGGAAAGATGTTCATCCACTCAGATTTTCTCCTATTTTTAGTTTCTTTCCAGGAGCAAACATTACCTTGTGCTGCTTATGTAATCACTACAGATTAACATTCCTTCCTTGTGGTTGCCAGTGCAAAGGAAGAAGGGCTGGTGGAACATATTTATTTCTTGGTGCTCCTATCCATAGGATGTTTCTGGTGGGACGCCATCTTGCTTCCTTTGCTACAACTCTGGTTAGAGAAGACAATTAATTGAACATAGTAGCCTGGTTAATTAATATTTTATCAAGATTTTTAGGAAAGCACGTTAAGTCAACCAAACTTTTCTTAGCTAAAGAAAAATTTTTACATATGTGGACATGGAAGACATACAAAGGAAAAATTACTATTTTTTCTTGATAGTTTCCTCCATTTTAATTCTAAAGAAATACATTCTTTTTTTACTACATAGGCATGGAAACTCATGTGGAGCTATTTGTCTGTTCTGAACCCCAGTGTAATGCAGCTGAGATATATTGTCATGTTTCGTATTAAATTCTGGCAGGTTAGAAGTGTTCAAAATACAAACCCAAATATTAAATATATTTAGAACTGTCCCTTCCCCACTGTTTAATAAAAAGTTGGAACTGTTGTAATTAGTTTAACATTAACATTTACAATTTAATTAGATTACAAAAACATGTGTTTTAGTGCTACCGCAAATAAATTCATATTTTTAAAGACATTGTCAAAATAATCTTGTTGAAATGTGGTATGTCAAAGGAGGAGTTTTTGACAGAATACTGAATTTTATTGTCACTTAAGCTGAGTAAATTTTTTGTGGCTTTATCACACAAAAAAATAGTTGCCATTCTGTACAGCAGTCATCACCACTCTACTTGTCAGAACTTTCTGAAATAAAATCTATTAAAAACAGGAACACTGAAAGCAATTTAGTGAAAATACCTGTGTTTTGGCTCATTCAAATTGCTTTTGTTAAAGCATTTGAAATAAATAGAACCTCTCAAAAGTTCCATGTTCAACAACAATCACTGTAATCTGCATCCATTACAATACTGTGCGTTGCACAGCTTTGACAGCAGAGCTAAGCAATCAATAAACTCCTTTTCAGCAATCTCTGCTGAACCAGTCTCATATGGTTAATAGCTGAGGCAGATGCATTCAATAAGAATTTCACAATACCAAATGCATGTTGGCCTCTTATAGCCTTCTGTTAGCAAGCAAATGCTTGAAGCAATAGTGCAATAATGTCTTCCTTAGCTCTTAGAATAATTTAAATGAAAGAGCTAAAATCCATATTTTAAATCTAGAAGAAACAGTGGTATAGAAATGTAGTTTAAAATACATAAAAAGAAATTATTATATAAAACCAGCACTTTAAAAAATCTATAATGTCAGTGTATGCAAATACTTAGCTAAGATACCCAAACAAACTTAACTTTATGTAGGCCATAAAGAACACAAACATCCATATTATATACAGCCTGTGCTTCTAAGTGATATAAACTTTCTTTTACTAATCCATATATATAGATAACTATATTTGTTCCTTTTTTGTAAATCATTTTCTTTGAAGTTTAATTGCCTTTTGTATTTAGAATAATGTCTCATTGAATGTATAAAAATGTCAGATAATAGTTAACTGTACATAATATATCTACTTAGCGCCACAGCCATGTTAGGCAGAGAAACTAAGCCCAAGATGCCCTGAAGTGGCTGTTAAAAAACTCTGTACATGATGTGTAGGATTGATTTATCTGAGTTTTAAGGTGTTTTATATTTGATTAATTTGATACTGTTTCTAATATCTGCTTGTGAAGGCTGACATCACAGAATCATAGAACCACAAGATAAAAATATGATAATAATCATAGGACTGCAGAGACCTCAGGAGGTCTCTGGTACAATCTCCTTCCCAGGCAGGGTCAGATGTAAGTTCAGACCAGGTTGTTCAGGGCTTGTCCATTCAGGTATTGAAAGCATCAAAGATACAGAACATTCAGGCTCTCTGGGCAATCTGAGCCACTGCTTTATTCTTTTCATTGGGAAAAGTTTTTCATTATGTTCAGTTTCCACTTCCCTTCTTTCAGTTTGTGTCCAGTGCCTTTCATGCTCCCACCCTGCTCTTCTGTCAAGAGCCCAGATCCATCTTCTTGATAAGCCCTGTGTAAAGTATTGCTGTTAGAACCCTCCAGGGTGGCTAAGAAAAGGTCCTTCACCTTTCCTTACAGGGAAAGATCTCCATCTCAAGCATCCTGGATGCCCTCTACCAACAAGGAAATCGCCTGTTATTAGGCAGTACAAATCTCTGGGATTTCCCTGGTGGTGTAATATGCCACCTTGCTGAGGTACTTTAGCTTTATTACAGAAGTACATTTAGACACGATTAGCAGTTCTTCCTTTCCTTCGCTTTTAATCCCTAGACATTGGGTGATGGCTCTACTTGTGATCTTATTTTTCACTTTAAAAATCTGAGAAAGAGAAGATTAGAACTGGTTTCAGCAATCACTGAAAAAGAAATGAAGAGATTTTCGGTTCATATTTTGGACTAAAGAAATCACTAGGGGTGTTATGAATTACATAGAGACATTAAAAAAAAAAAAAAAATGATGTCCCATGTACCAAATTAGATTTTTATTACAAGTATAAATAATATTGAGTTGCTTACTGTACTCTGTCTACTAATCCATCTTCATGGGTGAGTGACTTATTTAACCAGTTATAAACTTAGTATTGGATACACTCAATAAGTTTCTTTTCAATGAAAAATAAAACTTTGCTAAGTATTTTAAGGCTGAGCTGTACCTTATAGTAATGATAATCAATTAAGATAATGACTTTTGGTCTAAGAGTACAATTAATTTCTTAGTTTGGTAGGTGAGACAAAATCATCCTATTCATCTCAGAAAATAATGCAGTGGTCAATGTCTACTACAGTTATTCAGTGAAGATAGTAATAATTTTCATATCATATTTCTGTTATGTCAAATTTCATTGAAATTTACTCTTTGCATAGACCAAATTTATCTTCCCTTCGTTATCCTGGAAAATATTATTTGCCTGAATGAACATAAGATAGACTGTTTTCATCCACCACAGGATCCAAATTTTTAAAGGTCTTTCAGTTTAAGTTTGACATTCTTCACTTATCATTTTAATCCTAGACCTGCCAAAGGTAGTCTTTGCAAGACAAATAAGGAAGAATGATAAGCTTATGACTTAACTTTAGCTGACTGCACTTGGACACAAATTTAAGTCTAGAGAAAAACCCAGAAAGTCATCGTGTTTCTCAAACTCTAGGAACAAGTTTCCATAGTCATTATTCTTTCTTCATAAAACTTACCTATGCTTTCTCATGCAAGAACACTCTGCTCATCTGTGTTTATGCCAGATTTTGATAAGGACTCTTGAGTACTGCTGCAGTATAAATACTTAAATAATTAATGATTTGAGCTATGCTAATAGTAGAGCTTTGAATGCACAAGAAAGGGAACACTGACACTCAATTTACTCTTGATCTGATTAACAATCATGTCTTATGGAAATAATTGTAAAACGAAAACTAAAATCAATGTCATTCTTTTGGCAAAAGAGTTTATGATCTTTTCATTATTCCTGCCCTTTCTTAGAAAAAAACCTACCAAAATACTTATTTCTTATAAGGCTGCATTTTATTCTGATATGGCAGTTGTACGCAGGATGAGCAATGGGTTTATGATGTCATTAAAGTCTGGCACCACAAACTGGCAAAAAATGTCTGTTTTTATTTACTATTTGACTTACACTTCAATATGTCATTTAGAGCTTAAAACCAAAATATTTGCTCGTCTAATTTGATTTGGCATTTGCAGAGAGTACAGATTATGAAAGGAAATAGAAAGTTAGAATATTGCCAGTTTGGTAAACACTTTCTGTGAGAAGTTTCGAAATCTTAATAAATTAATAATGTCAGAAACACAAAACACTTCTAAATCCAAAAACATGAAATTGAAACTTTAGGCTATGGCAATTGGCAAACTACACTTTGTAATAAATAAGAGAATCAATGTAGAATTTTTCTCCTTGGAGAGTTTCTACACAGAAAAACTATCTACAGTTATTGTCATGGATTAAATATTTAAAACAGTGCACTGGAATCAGTCTCTTTTTAAATTTTCCTAAAACCACTGGGTATACTGAGCTATTAAAAATTGTTACAGTGGATTTTAGTTTACTTCAGAGAATATATTCATTTTGCTAGAAAACTTATTGCTTTACTAACATATCGGAGTTATGATTTTGGCTAATTTGCTCATTAATTTCTAAGCATTCATGCACCTTGTTCTTAAATATGCAAATATTAATTAGAATTTTCAATTGAAAAAGGGCATTTACATGTAATTGCTGCAGAGTACCCAGGTGACAAGCTCATTATTAGTGGAAATAAATATTACTGGAATTTCGGAGGTCACAAATGAGTTTGTCGCTGCAATAATCTTCTCTTTGCTCCAGCATGGTAAGGGGTGACCAAACAGACTATTATGAACAGCTTCAACAACAACAACAAAAGCTGTATTTCTTTCTTATCATTAATAATCTTCTTCATACCATACAGGCCATTTAAAGGAATATCTTTTCCATACAACTGCAATTTAATAGCATCTATCAATGTTTTGTTTACCGTTTAATCAAAGAAGTAGAACTCATAAACCTATGTTCCAAAAAATTTCTCCTTCTGTCTGATTAATTTTAGAATCAATTAATTGACAGGAAAGTTGAATTCTGTAATTCAGGATGATGCTTATGCACCCTGCTTGATATCCAGTCCAAAGCCATTCTCCTCCTGAATGGCTTATTCCTCCTTCCTTAACACTGTGAAATCATCTATGTAGGTGTTGGCAATGTACCAGCATAAACAGGGACATTCAGTGTGCTTTGTCTCAGTCTCGACCTAAAAGACCATTAAGTTTCCAAATTATGTGTTTCAATCTGTTATCCATGAAGTATTAAATTATTATCCGTTATTGACATTTTTCCAGTCATGATATTCAACATTTATGGACATCAAAGTGTGGACAGAAATGTTGACATGACCTACATTTTATAACATAACCATCCAGAGAGTAGAATATTTGGGGTTAAAAATTAAATTAGTTATCACATAGAAAGAAGGAGATCTAATTCCTTACAGAGGATCCAAATTAAATACTTGCTAGCTTGCAAGACTGGTTGTAAGAGTATTAGGAATATGAAGTTTTACTGAGGTCGAAAGATGAGATACAATTAAAGGACTCTGCCAGGATTAAAAAAATAAAATAAACTGACTGAGAAGGCAGGTTTGATAACCATCTCTAAAACATAACCATGCAGTGGTAAACAAAAAGTCACAATTTCCCTATAGAGCATGGTAAACAAAAAGTCATAATCTCCCCACAGGCCACCCTCACAACTTGACATTCAGGAACAGTACTGAAATAGTGGCACGAAGTCTTACACATCTTCAGGGGAGAGACAAAACCAGACAAACAACAATCCCAGAAATGGTCAATCTCATTTAACTTTAGTCATCGAAAATCAGGTGTCTAGTTTTTTTCATCCCAGGACCTGAGCACTATGAACAGTTTATCTCATCTATTTTAGGACCCTTATTTCACAAGGACCCTTACTCAGGGGAGAATTATTTGTGCATTGACTACAGTCTAATGTGAGCAGTCCAGTCTAAGGCCAAATGTATTTTTGGGTGGTTGAATCAGGGTGAGTAGATCTATCCATTAATTACAATTCACTTATAGTAGAGCAATATGTTGAATGAATTTTCCCCATGGATCTATAGCTGTACCATCGAGGGGTAGTTTCAGGACTCAGCAGTTTCCTATCAGATATGCAAGTAGTAGGTAGACATTTGTGGGGATTCATATCACGCTGCCATAGGAAAGTGTCTGAAGTGGTGCAGATGCTGAATACCTCAGCTGGAGCAGTGAATTGTCATAACACCCAAAGCTCAGAAAATGTGTATATCTGTGTGTGTGTCTGGATACATAAATTTGTGGATAGCCACCCTTGTCTGTCACTTATTATGCACAGTGTAGATTCAGGAAAAGGCATAAAAATGTTGAAATTTCCTGGCCTCCTCAGAGCATTTCTCTTGACAGAAAAGTCTAATCAATGCTAAGGAAGAGAGTGCATTCTGCATGTGGAATTTTTGGCTGACACCCTGGGGAATTATGAGATTATCTTTATTGTTTTTATTACAGTACCATCTGGGACAACTAGGCTTGGAGCTGGAGCCTTCTGTGGCAAGTAACATGCAAACAGCCAGAAGGTGTCTGCCCTGTATTTGTTTTAACTTAAATTAAAATACAAAGGACAGCATATACGTCTAGACAGCAAAAGTAAAACAAAATTTTAAAAATAAAGGGGGGGGGGCAGGAGAGGAAAGTGAGGTAATGCTGCATCTGTAAACAAAAAATCTAATTTTGCATTACAGCAAAGGAGAGGCTTCCCAAGGAGAGTGACATCATGACTTGCTGGATGCTAATAGGTAACCACCTCCCAGCATGTGAGGTGATTGATCCTGAAAGTGAGAAGGTATTTTGAAATCCAAGTCACTAAGAAATATACATTGATGAGGTCTGAGGCCCACAGACGGTGGGCTTAAAGCAAGGAAGAATGAGATCTCCTGAGAGATAATATCTAGCACAAGCATAAGCTGTGCTGAGCTTTGACAGTAACAGCAGATACTGCATGAGGTTGTTTCAACTGGACAGACACTATGTTCAAACACATTCAAACAAATGTGTTTATTGCCACATAGTTATAATTATTTCTTTTATTTCACTTACTGAAAGAGGAAATCCTCTACAAAACCAACACCTTTAAAACATTTCAGCTTGTTCATGACTTCTATAGTCACTAGTTAGTTATGCTCTGAAATTTGTTTTGGGGAAATGAAGAAATAATTATATAATTGAAGGGTGATTAACTGGGCCAACTCCAATAGCATCATTATAAAGCAAGAGTGAAAACACTAAAGTTCCTTTAAAACTTACTGAATATCTGTTCTGGCCTTCAGAGTTTCTTTATAGAAAGCCTGACAGCCTGAGAATCAATTTAATGGCCTTGAATTTGAAGCTGCTCCATCCCTGCTAGATTTTGTGCCATTTAATCAGTTATACTCTCAAGAACATCCTGCAACAGAAATGACATAAGGTAATTCAAAACTGTTAGATAAGGGGATCCGAGACTTTAAAAGCTTGGGGCTGAATTTTTAAAACACACCTCTCCTATTGGACAATAGGAGACACAATGTGTTGGACAATTTTGACACACAAAGCCATGCACAGCTGAAAAAAGGGAATACAATAGAGAACCTTCAGAAAATCATAAACATTGCTCCTGCAGGGTGAGCTTCTGATTTTATCTCTCTAAGTAAAGCAGTAGATTAGCATGGAATGTCTAATATCAAATAGAATATAAGGAATTACCTGCTTCATTACTAATGGCTTTAGTACAAAAAAGACATACCATTAATCTCTAATCAAATCATAAACAGAACTCTGCTGCCTTTAATGCTTTTATTTTTCTCTGAATTATTTAGCTTTTATGAATGACAGAGGGAAAATAGAGGTATAAGATTAGATGTCTGTAAAATGTTAAAACAGCATAAATATTTATTTGTTTCTTTGTTAAAATTCTTCTCTGATTGTTAATATTGTACAAACAATGCACAACTGAAGAAACATGTAAGTAAAGCAGCAGCAGCTGAAATAGCACTCTCCATTTGCAGATTGCCATTCTTTCAATCTGAACCTCCATGGCTCTTTTAAGAGTACTATGTGCTGCTGAAATCAGTAAGGTATGATGAAATATAACCTAATTGACAAGACTTTGATTAATAAAACTGAAATGTCAAGTTATATAAGATTAATAAGTGACTTACCTTTCACTGGCATTATCAACAGTAGTTCAAACAGTGAAGGCATTGGAATTTGTTTTAGGTAGTATTTGTCCTCATTTTAAAATGAAAAGCAAATAAAATTACTATTATCTTGTGTAGTTTAGTTATTTTTCACATGAGCAAGGAATGAAGGTGAAAGAATGAATTTAACAAAAGTGACGAAGACATGCTTGACTGTGGGTGTGAACAGAATATGTAACTTTACCTAGGTTTGCTGTATCCAAGGTTCTAGGAAGAAGTAGCTGAGGTCAGTTGACTTGCCATTCATCATAGAGCAGAATAAAATGTACCTTTTGAAGACCTGGTGTAGTTCACTGTATGTCCACAACAGCAAAATTGCAAGCAGTTGTATTAGTCAAGTTAAGGAGCTTCTGACTGCCAAGACAGATGCAGCGCCAGACGTGATCCAGTCCATCCAAAGAATGCTGTCTTCTAGCAGCTCCAAATCCAAAGGTTTGCAGCTGCTAGAAGAACTAAAATTACTGACTGGCAGGAGGGACTTGCTACACACAGAGGTCATCTTCAAGACTGGATGCATTTCAAGACGAGGGCACTGTACTTAGCAGCATGATCAGATTCTCCCTTAGCACTTTGTAGAGACTGTGGAGTCCAGAGGAGCTGCACAGGGCCTTGGTGCCCTGCCATCCTTTGGCTGTCATGGTGCTGTGGGCCTTGGGTACACACTGAGAAATGACAGTAGTTGTGGTATTAAGAAGATAAGAAGTAGACATGAACAGTGGCATGGAAAATCAACTCTTTCTAAAAATTTACTTTTTCTTTTACCTTGTATCTATAGATTCGACGTTAAATTGCCAGAAGTAAAAGCAAGTTATGAAATACAGGCCAAATAACAGAAGAATATACTGGACTAAATCTCACATTTTACTTCATTAAAAATATTGAATTATACAAACAAAAAATGCTGGTATCATCAATTTGATTATGTGTCATATAGATCAATGACTTACTTGCCATTTAGAATCACTTATTGATTTGGTATCATTGTCCTCATAGGCAGTTTTAACATTCACCTAATTATAAATAATCACACACTGTGACAAAAATACACACTTCTGCATATTCTTTGTAATATTAGTATGAAAATTGCTGGACAGGGAATTGTTAAGGCAGCAGAAAAGATGGTTTCTATGGCAGAATTTTTTTGCTCCTGGTAAACTTGAAGGAGATTTGGCTGTGAAGTAATAGCAGGTATATGAGTTATCAGATCTATATAATTTTCTGTGTTGGGTACACTAGTATGAATGGGTAAGTATTGAACTGGTGAAAACAGAAGATTCAAAGAGCCAACATGGCCACATCATCACTAGGCTTCGGCCATTTCTGAATACAGCCATGTGCCTTGTATCTTTTAACTGACTGGAAAAGGACTTTAAACTGCTGCTGGTTTGACTTTGTACTTGCACAGCAGCAGCATACACAGTGCTGTCCAACATCTTCACATGTAAGAACTTCCAGTGTGCCATTTTGATTGTGTGATGTGCACATATGTTTGAGGTGCACCTAGAGCAGACCAGAAGTGCTAATGAGGAAGAAGTGGTGTTTATAAATGAGCTTTTTCCTAGTATTGACTCAGACTTGAGGTTCCTTCAATCTCAAAAAACTTCTGACAAACTAATATGGTACTGCTTATGTGTGCAAAAGCAGTGGAGCATTACATTAGGCTTGGTCTTTCCTTTGATGCTAGAGAAAAACAATGAAATTGGGCTCACTTCTTGCAGACCACAAAATGTAGGGGACACAAATGCATTAGAAGCATTTGACCACTCAAGACCACTCTGAATGTCTGTGTGCACCCACTCTTTGTTCTCTGGGATGTATTAAGAGCTGATTCCTTCAGCACACTTCCTTCACAGCAAACTGCTGTGTAGAGTACTGTTGTATGTCACATTTTAGCTTTGGAAATTATTTTATCCTTAAAGCTCTTGTGCTTGGTCATTCATCAAAGTTCAGGCATGTGCCTTGTGAGTTTGGTGAGCATTGTGGTACAGACAGGAAAAAATGTGCTTTGCAATGTATTTTTAGAAGACAAATTTTGCTGTACAGAAAAAGCAGATAGAGTTACAAAATGCTGTAAGTTTTGTAAACTTTATGGCCTCAAACCCTGTCTAATCTGTATGACGAGACAAGTATTTCAGCGCTTCAAGCACTATCAGCATTTTCTAAGGTACTAGAGAAAGAAACAATAGCACTCACTGCATGTTATGTATTTTATACTAAATCCAACAGAAATCAGCCAGTGTGCAGAATGGGCAGTCCTATTTTGAAAAATACAGCAACATGGAAACATCTGGTTTATTAATCCTGTCCCATTATCCTTTCTCACCTGTCCTTCTTTCTTCACATCATAAGCCATGAAGCAGATAAAAACAGTGCCAGAAACATTCAGAGTAACTCTGAGACCAAATACCATGCAACAGAAGAGATATTGCAGGTATTTTTGATTGCAATCTTTATATTAAAATGATCTTCATGTAATTATGCAGTAGCAGTACAGTTCTACAAGGACAAGAGCCTTGTACCAGCAAGACCAGTGAGTCTCTAACTCCCACCAGTGTAATGCTCAATCCAGTGATGTTAAGGGAGATAGCGAACACACTGTGAGCAGTCTAGGTAAATTCTCCTCACATGTTTTTACAATTAAGTCTACTTTGGTGCATTTAAGAACCAGAAAGTGGGACAGGTTCTTTAAAGGGCTCTCCTAAGCTTTCTGCCAGTTTTGCAGTCTGCTTTTGAAAATAAACTTGTACTTACACAAAGGTGTTTGTCCAGTTTGACTAAAGAGAGCTGTGAAAGTATAAAAATTGGAAACTGTAAGGAAGTGGTCATAAGAAACATCTGAAGAAGAACTGTCCCAGTCATGATGTAATGGCAGAATATTCCTGTCTTGGAATCATGTGGAAGGAAAAATGAAACCTCATGAGAAAGGTAGAAAAAATGCTTGAAAGTGCCAGGATCATAAGGCATTAAATTAAAAAGCATTAAAATATTCAGAAGTTTAATAAAATGACTAAGTCACTAACAGTCCATTTCTTTAGCCCTTCTCAGTACATTTTAGTCACTCACTTTTTAAAATTAGATAACTTGCATTCTCTCCAGATTTAGCAAATCTCTAGCTATTTTATGATTGAATTACCCTATGTTTGCTAACGGTACTTTTTTCCCAGGATATGGCATTTACCCATTTTTTGTTCCCAAGAGAACTTTTCACATGGAATTTTGTTCTTGCCTCTTGGTATTCATTTGTGGTGTTTTACATAATCTTTCTAATGTTCTACAAATGTGTACATGTAGTATTTCTATAGATATGAGGAATGAGTCAAGCCCAGCAAATTAACACCGCTAATGAATTGTTGTAAAAGTTAGCTGGGTCTGTGTTTGCCATAGACCGCAGAAAGGTTCAAATCAAAAGATTTGTCAGTGTTTAAAGCCTTTTGGAGAACCAGTTCTGGAAATGCTGAAGCCAGTGTTACTTCTCAGCTTGCAGGCCTGAATTCTTAATAAATGCCCCTATTGAAGCATGGAATGAAGAAATTTTCAGTTTCTCAGACTCTTTTCGACTTCATGGAACAGAATATTTGCTTTTGGGCAGAGGTTTAAGAAGGAGAGGTTGTTTTTACTCAGAATACAGTTGCATAAAGAACGCTAGCTATAGCATGCCTAGTATTAATCTCTACAGTATTAAATCTATCTGACTGTCTATCTATCTATCTATCTATCTATCTATCTATCTATCCATTTTCTTAACATTTTACATTTTCCACAGTAGACTCCTCTTTTTGTGTTGTATGTCAGTCTTTATGAAAAAACAGAAACCCTCTTAGAATGTATTTGAACAAAATATTAAACACTGTCTTAGTGAGAACGTACTTCTTTCTTATTATTATAAAAGGAAATTTGACAATATCGTTTTGAGCCATCAAGGTGGCTAAGACTTCAGTGGTCCATGTAGACTTCTTAAGGAGTAATGCATATGAAATTGATTTTATCTAGACTATTGTACATAGTGACTCAAAATTGCCTGCCCAAAGTGTAATCACTCTTTTCATTTCTGCACTGTTTGCAAGTATTCATAGGGAAAAATTGCAGGTCTGCTGTGTGATTATACAGCACACACTGAACTCTGGCATCCCTCAAACAGTCCAACAGACCTTCACGAAATATCAGCAAAGACTATAATTTGTTAAAAGTCCATTATCTTCTTTTAACCAAAATACCCCATGGCTAGAGAATAGCCACAAAAACAAATTTGTCCTTACAGACAAAAAACTGTAAAGAGTCCTTTTTAGTATCATTTACTGTACTGTAATAGTGATAGCGCATTACAAACATCTACTCCCCCTGTATTAACAGGAGGAGTTCTGGACTTTCTTACTTTCTGGTGAAAAATAACTTGCAGAACCAGGTTTTCACATTATTTGAACACTGATAGGGTCATACTGGTCACTCTCTTTTTAATCTAATATAAAAGAGAATTACATGTGATGGACCAGCTGCAGAATAGGAGTCGTCCCTCATCCATTGTTTGGTTGTCAGTTCCATTGTTCCTAGGGAGAAGAGCTGTCAGGAGACATTACACCTGGGAAGAGATGCATGGTCTCTACTGATGTTGGAAAATTCAAAGTAATAAATGACCTAAAAATTAGGATTAAAAAAAAAAATAGTTGTTGCTTTTATTTCTCTATTCACTGTATCGTCAGAGAAGTTAACAGTGCAAGAAGACAGTGCCAGAACAAGTTTTTATTAACATGCTCTACCAGGAATATAGGCACCTGCAATCTAACCCAGAAGAGGGTTTGAAGTTATTAAAGTTTGGGAGTCAAAAAATGAAAAGATCTCCAAATTCATGTCCTAATCTGATGGGATTGACCTCTTTCCCTTGTCAGCTACAAGTGCCACCAGAAAAGATTTGAAAATATTTCAGTTTTTCTCTTTGCTCTAAGCACTGGATCCACATTCCCAAAATATATCCATCTCCAGACTGAAACATCTAGAAACATCTGTTTGCTAGAAACAGGCTATTGACAGGATTCAGTTCCTGAGCTTCCTCATCTGGTAACATTTCCATTTCCCAAGGACATTCCATCTGCTCCCCAGACAGCTCTTCTAGAAAGGTGTGAGTCTTGGGTGGAGTCCAGTGCATCAAACAGCCCTGTGTGGATGCACTGATACCACAGGAATCTCAAAAGGAACTCAAAATCTCACGATAAGCCTTTGACCAACACAAGCCATTTAGTCTGGAGAGCAGCTCATGTTGTTCTGAAGTGGATCCTGAGTGCAGGAGTTCTCACTGTCCGTGCTCTGCTGACAGGATGTTGGATGCACCTACCCTTGAGAGAATCTAAGGTAAAAGTCACTGCACAGGTGGGAGAGAGGATCTAAAGCAGACTGATGTCTTGCAGAGCAGGGCTAAGCACACACTAGCAGTGAATGTGTCTGGGCAGCAGAACCAAACTCCAGCACTTGACTCACTGTAATAGGACCGTCTGGACCCTGCACGTTTAGATACCTGTCCTTAGGTGTCATAGTCACTGAATTAATGTCTTTCCAAAGGCCTGCACTAATGATTGTACAGGTTTGTGCTCAGTATGACTGCCTTGTTAAAGTTGTCTTCTGTTACTCACCTGCATGTAATGCTTTGGCAGTCCATGGGAGCAATCATTCTTGCAGTGCTCTCTGCATCACTGCTCTTAGGAAAACTTTTCTTGGGGCTGGTAATGAGAGCACCCTCCAGGATAATGGAAAACTGAGTGTGGAAATGTTCCATGAGTGCCAGAGGTCAGCATCTGTTTTCTAGCTTTTCTTGCCCTGGTATTGAATCTGTAGTTGGATCTTTTGTGCCTAAACTGAGCAAGCTAATGGAACCATGCAAGCTTACTGCTGTGCAAATAGCAGGCGACTACAGACTGATAATGTACTGTGTAGTATGCTTCTCAGTGGCCTCAGAAAAATCTAAGGATACAATTCAAAGATGATGATGCCATTTTTGGTAGAGTTTTTATAAATAGGTAGGTGTTGTTATAACTATATCAAGTCTGTGCTGTATCACTTACCCATGGTATGTGTGGTACATCATTATTTACATCAGAATTCACCCTGGGCAAAACTACAGTGAGTGAAAATTCATTCCTATAACTAGGGTAAAATTAGTGCTATACTACTAATCAAATGTCTACTACAGCACTGCTCCAAGCAAGAAACCCTTACAGGGATGAACAGGAAACTTAAAAAAAAAAAAAAAAATCCATTTACTAAGGTTAATGTTGTATACAGAGTATATGAGAAGGACATGGACTGTTGGAGTAAGTGTCCAGAGGAGGGACACAAAAATGGTCAGAGCACTCCTATGAATACAGTGAGGGAGTTGGGGTTGTTCAGCCCGGAGAAGAGAAGGCTCCAGGGACACCTTTCACTGTCTAAAGGGGGCTGCAAGGAAGCTGTAGAGGGACTTTACATAAGGACATGTAGCAGTAGAAAAAGGGGGAATGGCTTTAAACTGAAAAGGAATCAATTTAAATTAGATAAGAGGGAGAAATTCTTTACAGTGAGGGTGGTGAGACAGCAGAACAGGTCATCTTGAGGAGTTGTGTGTGCCCTATTCCTGAAAGTGTCCAGATTGGATGGGACTTCAAGCAGCCTGGCTTAGTGGAAGGTGTCCCTGCCCATAGCAGGGAGTTGGAACAGAATGATCTCTGAGGTCGCTTCCAACCCAAAACATTCTGTGATACTATGAGTCTATGATATAACATATCTAACATACACTAACTTTGTACAGTGTGAAGCAGACTAAGAACAGGAAACATAATTTGGTTAATGAGGATTCTGTGCCTAAACAATTCTTTATGTTGAATCACTTCAAAATCTGCCTGAATCACTTCAAAATCCACCTGAATCACTTCAAAATCCACCTGGCAGTACAAATTTACTGACTGCGTCCAAGCCAGGTTGCCAGCTTTGGACTGCAGGAAAGCACTTACCCATACCAAGCCAAAGTGTCCTCCCCCATAGAGACATCCTGTGCTGGGGAGATTAAACCCTGAGGAAAATCTTTTGAACATTTCTAAAAATAACATCTCGCTTCTTATTCTTCTCTGCCAAAACAAATTACTAATATTTTCCCTATGTAAAAACTCCAATGGCATTGCTATTGGGAAATCAGCTGCTCTGAATCTGAAAATCCACCCAATAAATCCAATAAAAAGACCACAGAGGACCAAAAAAAAAAAAAGGGTATTATTCTAATGCAGTTCAGGCGCATGGTCAGGCAACTTTCATGTAGTTACAGGGAGATGGACAAGATGACCTAGACTATATGTCTTTTCTTCTCTATCAAAAATTGCTATGGTTCTATAATTACATCAAATGAAATCCTGCTTTCTTCAGGCTGCAAGTGGTGCCAAATGTTATCAGTATGGAAAGGCAGGACATTTAAACCACTCAAGCAGGTGAAGTCAGTGGCTGATATCATTTTCCTGAGTGCTGATAGCGGCTGTTCAGCTAATCCAGTTCGTAGACTGCTTTGCTGTATTGTAATGGTATTTGCACCCCTGGAAGACAGCCACACGCTATTGAAATGATGCTTGATAATGTTTCTCTACCAGTTCTGCTTCAATTGACCTGACTACAGTGTTATCAAAATGTTCAGTTTATAGAACCTAAGTTATATTTGTGTCTCCTTGATGGAAAAAAAAATCAGTCCCTAAACACAGTGACCTTATTGTGTAAGTTAGCGATGAC
Source organism: Acanthiza pusilla (assembly GCA_036630365.1). Taxonomy (NCBI): domain Eukaryota; kingdom Metazoa; phylum Chordata; class Aves; order Passeriformes; family Acanthizidae; genus Acanthiza; species Acanthiza pusilla. The sequence continues at coordinate 32,100,425 of JAXCHO010000073.1, read as the reverse complement.
ACTTTTCTTGAGTGCAAGAGGGGAAAATTCACTTTAGGGGCTCACATTCATTCCAGTGCTATTTTAAAGCTACCAGCTGTTAATGGACTGTCCATTAGTGTCCTTCACTTCTGTGCAGAGAAACCCTAGTGTTTGACCCCATCTTCTTGATGACAGACTGAATGCAGTCTGATGAGTGGGCTGTGGAGTAAGCTTTTATTAACATAAATCAGCAAGTTGTTGTTCCTATTTTTAACAAAAAACCCCTCAAATACAGAAAGATAGAGAGTCTAACAACCCAGCTGTCACCCAAGGAAGAGCTGTACAATACAGTACATTAACAAATGGTCTGCTGGTGCTCTACTGAGTTCAGGTGAATCAAGGCCAAATGTGGTAGAGAATCTGGTAGGGAAAGTTATTAAAGGGGATCACAGGCTGTTCTGACTACCATGTAGCCAGCCCTTGCCAACATGACCACGTAATTCCATTTAGTAGGAGTAGATCTGTGAATTGAAAGAGTTAGTTTTGAGACACCTACTTCAACCTTTTTCAGACATTTTGCTTTGGACAAGATTTAGGAGCAGTGGTCCCCACCGCACACGCAGCTCAAAGGTGTTTGCAGGATAAGTCATTATTCTGCACTTTTATGTTTCCATTGGTGGTTGAGGCACCCTGGGTTTGAGCAGGTACCCTGGGGAGGCCTTGCGCTACAGTTTTCCTTGAAAGAAAGCCAGCTGCATGCACCAAAGCTCCTTTGTGAACCAAGCCAACCTGCAGGAAGAGGAGAAGGTTTTTGAGTTTGCTTCAGAAGCTTACCACTGCTCTGATCAAAAATACAAAGCAGAGGCAGCCACATTCCCTGAAGAAACCCTGCTTGGCATCTGTTTCTTTATTTTTAGCATAAATAAATAAAAAATAAATAAAACACATAGCCTCAAATACAGATATTTTAAGTTTCTCAAGACTGCACTGCAATTAATTTCCTTTTGCCTTCAGATTCTCAAGTCTCTTGTATGAGGTGCCCTGGTTGAACTACAGATGGCGTTATACTAGAGCAATGATTACACTGTGCTTAAACACGAGGTTCCGGAGTCTGATAAGAGCACATGGGCAGATTTTGCGATCTTAGGGTCCAACCAACCCTGTGGGGCCTCAACAATGTAAGGGACTAGAAGAAAGAAGCCCTATTTCAATGAAACCAAGATAAATGCAAACACGGAAGCCACTGTTGTGCATGAGAATACTCAAAATTCACTTCTGGTTGCTTTGTCTGAGCTTGTAAACAAAGGGAAAAATAAGCTTATATTCCACTTAAAGCTGTGGCTAATTCAGACAAGGTGCAGCCTTTGCTTTCCTCCAGTAACTTTGAAATTTTTTTTACATCTGCACACTGACACTCATTGTAAATGGAATTCAACCCAGTGCAGAACACTAGTCAAGCTCCTAAATTTTGCTCAAGGCAGGGTAGAGAATCATAAGTAGGTTTTCTCTGCGGGGTTGAATTTATTCCAAAATTAGATGCCAGTGTCACATCATTACATTTCAGGGCAATACAACTAATTATCAAATACAGCATCTGAGCAGAAATGAAGTAACTACACAAAATGTCTTGGTGAGCAATTAGTGTTAAAAAAACCCTGAAATTTTTGTTTATTTGTTTGATATATGATAAATTTTCTGGACAAGAGTATAATTTCTGAATTAAATGATGTCTGAAATTGGCTGGGTTTGTGCTTGTATGAATATCTTGTTTGCTTTGTCACTTTAATTTTCCATTATTTTATTGTATGCTGACTACTTTTTTGTTTATTGAAAATATAAGCATGACATTAATTTCATTATCCTATTCTGCATGCAAGCATGTATTACATTTGCAAATGAAGAAGTGGTAAGGAGAAGCAAATTCAGTAAGAGGGTTTATTATGCATGCATAACCAAGCAAGTGCTTGTTTTAGAACAGTACATCTTGAACAGTTGTGATAAGGATTGCCAGGATTTAGCTATAAGTTTTATGAAGAGAAATTTTTTTAAAGTATCTGCTGCATAAGATATTTTAGTTCATTGACCTCTGCATGTTTTATCTTGAGTAGCAGCCAAAATTGTTATATTTATTATTAGACTGAGGTAAAATCTGAAACAGAGAAACTAGGGACAAATGTGAGTATTAGTAAAAGATTAACTTTTCATAAGCTCTCATTATTGTAAGAAGCATCCTCTTTTATGGCATCTTCAGTAAAAATGAAATGAACTGAAAAAAGATATTTTTCAGCATTAACCAAAAAATCAAATACGATGAAAACAAGATTTTTTTACATTTAAACTATACTCATTCCCATAAAATCTGCACTCTGTTGCAAATTTCAAGATATTAATACTATGCGAGAAGTGATGGGACCATATGCTTACTTGAAGTGGTTTGTAAAAATACAGGTCATTAGAAAAGCCAGATTGGTAGCAGGGATAATAGTAACACTATTTCTCCTTATAAAGAATATAATGTTGAAGCATTATTTAGATTTAGTGATGCCAAATTCTTATAACTCATATTATATACAATAATATCATCTATAAATTTAAAATATTAATAACATTGTAAAAAATCTAGTACTGTAATATTAATTTTATATTATATAGGACGTATTTACATCACTATTTTATTACTGTTGTAATAGTAAAATAATAAAATGTAATATATATTAGATGGAACTATGCAGTAGTTTTGTAGTTACGTTACACATACTATACTACATACACTAAACAGACAGAAAAGTTGAAGAATGTCTATCAATATGGTGAGGTTTCTTTTCACTTAGGTATTAGTATGAAGTTTTTCTTTCCATCATCTTCCATGGCTATATTGTCTCCTTACATGTTTTCTTTGGTGTCTTGTCATTTGTCGCTTTATTTTCCAATCATCTTCTTTGTTTCATTTTCCCATGCTTTCTAGATATCTTCACTCACTGAAATTATTGAAGATGTAGTCATGCAGTTCACTGGGCTAAGGCTGGAACATGGGGTGCTATTTCTGGCACAACCACAAACCTACAGGCAAATCCTATTCCTGTCAAGCAGTGCTTACTTTCACTTTCTCCACAGTGCCAGAAGTGTATAGGGTTGTACTGAACTCCTCTGCCACTGAATATGGTTGATTGTTCAGCATTTAAGAGCTGTGTTCCTCTCAAACAGGGAAAAAGAAAACTTTCCAGCTAACAGCAGCTGCTAATATGAGTTTGAATCTCAGTTGGTCACCTCTGTCATGATGCCAATGAAGGCCTGATTGGTTTTAAATCACTGCAGACTCAACTTCCTGAATGAACTAGTCACAGCCTTAACGGATTGAGTCAGAACTTCTGCTTTAGAAATTTCCTGTGGCATAGTACTTGTATTTAAAAGGATGGAGGCTATCTCTAAATACAGGCAATGAGACCTGACAATAACATTATTTCCTGTACACTTCTGCGGTGCACTTGTGTTATTCCCCACTCATGTGGGAGGTGCTTGTGAGTCCTTGCAGCAGTGAGAGCACATATCCCATCAGAGAGCTGTTGGTATTGGTGTGAGCCAGCTCAGAACAGCCCAGCTACACATCAGTACATCAAATCTTGTAATGGCTAATTTTCTGTTGGGTCTTCCAGACGGTATATTGGCAGTGTTATGAAAAGCTGTTCAGGGATGAAAGCGCAGTAGACCCAAATCACCAGTGATGGAAATGCACCTAGCATAGGCTGCTTTAAACCAAAATGTAAGCAGTGAAGTATCAATGGGATGGATGCAAAACAATGAGGTTTAGAAACTGAGGCAGTTGAAAGTTTCTGCATAAGGGAAGTAACTACTAGAAAAGCACCACACAGAATAACTCCCCCAGGCGTATTAATATGCTTGCCATGCAAAGTTGTTGGGGTTTTTTCCTGCCCATCCACATGAATTCTTTGTTAAACTTTTCATTCATATTCTAAGCATCAACTCAGCCTGAGTTACCCAATAGTTTATTAATTGCATTCAGATTGATTGTGGGTAGATGCATGAAATTACACAAAACACTGAGTGTGGTCCCCAGACCCTCTCATGCAATTCAGTGAATTCGTAGTGTACTAGAGGACTGCATTGCTGCAAGAATCATAGAATCATATAATATCTCAAGTTTGAAGGGGCCCAGAAGGATGATCAAGTCCAACTCCCTGCTCCTTTCAGGACTACCAAAGAACAAACCATGTGATTAAGAGTGTCCAGATGAAAATGCTGTTCTTTGCTTCTGCTTTCATACATACAGTTACATAACCAAGTATCATTCTAGTGAAACCAGTGGCAAACCAGCGAGATTATAATCATGTGTTTTGTTTGTTGCATTTTATCCAAAAACAGACAGTATACTATGTAGGTTTTAAATACTGGAAGGAAATGTCTCATCATTAATTCATTGAGTCATCTATTTTAATTAGATCAAGAGTTAGAGAGCTCACACACTTGCATTCATATTCATTAAGGAAATGCACAGTTACCTAATAAGATTGTGCACTGTTTCATGACACAAATGGTTGTGCTAACAGGTTATAAAAATCGAAGTTAGGAACTACTTCTATTCACTTATGTTGCATTAAAATCATTAAATATTCAGTACAGAATCACAGTTAAAAAATAAAGAAGAATCCCGAGCATCTGTAATGGATATAAATTCAGTCATTTCTTTAAGACTCATTCTTTAGAAATGTGACACAGTAAGGCAAGAAATTTAATGATGGTACTCTTGGAGCTGAGAACTCCTCATTAGTATTTATAATAGGTGATGGTGAAGCCAGAAATATTCTTTCAAGTTGAGAGATGCCAGCCTGGCTCGTTTTTCTGAAATCAAGCACCTCTACATTGCCCTGTGTTCAGTAAATTCATGGGATTAATGGACGCCCCAGGAGGCCTCATTTTACAGCATCAAGCAGCAATCAGCTGCTTGAGTTGTTGTCTCAGGAAGGCTCAGGTCTCCACAGCAGCACTAGAAATGCTCATTACGTTTGGGTAACATATTCCCAACCAAGTACTTGTGACAGAATTAGCTCCATGTTATGTAGTTTATTCACTTGAGGGAAGATGAGGATGGATCATCTTTTATTTGTTCAACAAAGTATCTGCTTAAGATCTTTTGTGTCCCAGACACTGACATGTTTATTTTAAATTGCATGTTGTATTATACAATTCTGTTCCTGATACCAACAATCATATATGATGAATTCAAGAGCACAATAGATGTTTGCTATCAATTTGGTAACATATTAGTATTTTACTCACAAAATATCACAGAAGAAAAAAAACCTAAGTTCTGATTATAAACAGGTATTTTGCTTTTCCACATCTTATTTTGCTTTTTTTTTTTTTCTTCAAATCTGCCTCTGCAAGAATGTGCTCACCTTCCCTTTTATTAATTGTAATAATCTCAGTAAATAGCCCTGGATCTAAATTGTATCTTCTTTTTCGTTTGTTTTGTTCTCCCATTTATTATGTTTGTTATAACTGTATTTTATGGTCTCATTATAATCAGTGGCAAAGCTTCCATTGAGTCCAGCCATGCTGAGCTGTGCTAGAGCCTGGGCTGGAGGTGGAGGCAGCTGCAGCTTTCCTTTGTCAGGCAGTTTTCTGGGAAGGGATTTCACCAAGGAGTGAGGATAGGGTGGGGCATTTTAGGCCAACATTTTTAGATAGCCCTTCATGCCCTTTTGCAGCGTGGGATTAACCTGGGTGATAGCACAGAAAGAGAAGTTGGTAAGTGGCACTAGGTGTCACAGCTGATCGTGAGCATGGGAGTGTCTCCACATCCTCGTGACGGCCAGAAATTTGTTCTAAAGATATATTCTGGCTTTTTTTTTTCTTTTTTTTTTTTCCCTATGAATATGTAATCAAAAATATTGCAGACTTACAGCTGATTAATGAACATCACTACCCATTATACAGCCTGGTAAACACAGACACTGATGGCTAGAACCAGATTCTGTCTCTGCCATGGGCTGTAACTTGAAGGAAAGGAAGGACCAGAAAATATAGAAGGCAAGGGAATAAAGATGCAAAGTCATGCAAGATCATCTGTAAATCAAATAGGATACCATGGGATGTAAAAATTCTGTTGTGCACCCCTGGAGTGGCTGCACACTGAGCATGAAAACTGTGGAGAAAACCACTTGGCACCTTGGATACTGGGCCTGCTCCCAGGCAGTTATTCCTGCATCATGGCTGAAGAACACAGGATGGCAGAGAGTGTCACTTTGGAAATTGCCGTAATGGTGCCGTTAATCTACAAGTTGAGTGTCCAGTCTTATTTAAAAATTAACTAATTTTAATTGTGTGCTGCAGGGTGAATTTCAAGGCATAAGCACTTGGTTAAAATAGAGATAGAAAAAGTATTCCTTCCTTCCTTCCTTCCTTCCTTCCTTCCTTCCTTCCTTCCTTCCTTCCTTCCTTCCTTCCTTCCTTCCTTCCTTCCTTCCTTCCTTCCTTCCTTCCTTCCTTCCTTCTTTCCTTTCCCTCCCTCCCTCCCTCCCTCCCTCGCTCCCTCCCTCCTTCCCTCCCTCCCTCCCTCCCTCCCTCCCTCCTTCCCTCCTTCCACCTCTGTTCTGTCCTTCCGGTCACACTCACATCTTTCCTATCTCCCTCTCTCTCTCCCTCCCATGCATTTTTTTCTAATCAGAATGCAAATATTATACTTTCATCTAAACGAAAAGATTCTTTTTTGCTTCATGTCAGGTCATGGAATAGCAGCTTGTATAAAATTGCAAAGTCAACAAAAAAAAGTATATAGAATTTTATAACTCACATGAATGAATTTGGGGAGCTACAGAAGAAAAAGGATATATGTGTGTGTAAATAAACTTTATTTTTCCATTTGGACTTCATAGAGCAATTTGGAATTCTTTGTTTTTCCCTTGGATAACCTCAAGTGCTGAGGAAAAACAAAGCTTTCATAAATCAGTGTTCCAGGTTTCAGGGGGAAAATAAAAAAGCTAATGTGCAGAAATACCCTCATTTCTAGTTAAAAACTTGCCAGCAAATACTACAAAATGCAAAAAAAAGATGCGGTATTTTATGTATGAGTTTCAAGAGAAGGTGGACTGTATAAATATAATTCAATATATGATTAATGCTTACCCTGTTAGATATTTTCTGAAGTAGATTGCAAATATACATAATATAAGAAAATAAATTGACCAATCTGGATTTACTAATAGTTTATTAATATTTTATCATAAAATTAAAAATTATTCTTTGTTGCTATGAGCAAAGAAACCCACTGATGTTAGACATATTGCATCATTTATGATATTGAATAAGTCTACATGAACTGGTTTTAATATTACGGTATCAGCAAAGAAAGAGTCCAACAATGCTAAAAGAGAGAGATTTAAATGTTTAATGCTGTTGGTATTAAAGACTATAAAATGGTATCTGATGTGATTAGTCTGTATTTTGTGAAAAAGGCACTACATAAAAATGGCTCTAGCAGCCATGTATGAGTTGTGTGATAACTATTATTATGCTCACATCAAATGCTGTATTTCCCACAATTACTGCATGATCAATATCATTATCGCAAAGTGCTTTTAGTTAACTCAAATATGAAAGACACTGCATATAAGTTAAATTCCATTGTGTTCTATAGAAGAATCCTTTAGGTCAAAATGTACAAAGATCTTAAAAAATGTCAAGTACATTTCATCTGAAAAGAGGTGACAGGCAAAGAAATACATCACACAGTCCATTAAATGCAGTGCTAGAACATGCATTGTACTCTGAAAATCACAAGTGGAAAAGTGAGCATGGTAAGACATAAATGGAGGACTAACTCTTCAGATTAATTGATAATACCTCACTCATCAGAAAAGGAGTAAAAGAAATGATCACCTGAGAGGAGGAGAGAGAAAGTACTATGAATCAGTGAACAAATTGAAAGAATTGACTTTGAATAGAAGGCAGACAAAAATGTCACAATCAGATTCATTGAAGGACTCACATTTGTACAGAAAAGCAGGACTATAAGGAAAAAGTGAATGATGGTTTTTTCTTCTTCTCTGTGACAAGAGCAGTTCTTTTGTCCAACTTAAAAAAATCATTTCTATTCTATCTACATTTTTACACAGTCATATTGACATGTGAGTTCAGTGACCCCTTTAGTAGGGAGTGGATTTAGAGCAGTCACACCAATCACCATATCTGCAGAGTAGCTGGAAATACATTGAGATCCTCTATAATTTTTTATCTTTTTAATCTTACCCATGAAGGTCTTAGAATTTGCTTTTAAATGCCTAGAATATAATCCTAATAGTAAGAAATCCACATCCATTTCCACTGTTACTCCAGAAATTGTTTCAGCCTCTGCCACCAGTAATTTTGTCAGTTCTGATGCCCTTTGTGTTCTCAGCCTGTCCTTGAGTCATAGCTCTTCATCTTCTTAGGACTGTTGCTCTAGTTACTGAATTGCAAAAATTTTTTTTTTTTTCTATAATGGCAGCATTTGTATTTTGAAATTGTTCTTTAATTATTTTATGCTTGGAAATTCTTTCAAAGCAATAAGTCAAATGCTAATGTTAGCATTAATATAGGGCATAGATTAACAGTGAAGCTCAGAGATAAAAATCAAGCAGCAACACATTAATCATTAAGCAGATTTAGTGTAACTTTAGAATTCCCTAAATCTTCAAATCAAATTTAGTCAACCAAATTACATTGTATATTCCCCCTCATAAATATATCATGCTTCATCTTAAAATGACACCTGCAACTTCAATGTGAAAGTTTTCCATAAGTCTTTTCCACTGATGATGTGAAACTTTATAGATTCCAGCCCAAATATATTGAAGGCTTTATATATATATAATTTTGTCTTTATGCCTGAGTATATTTCCCAGTCTGTTTAGAAATTGTGTATTTGCTGTATTCAATTTTTTTAAAAATTATTTTTACATCTGCATCTCACTAGTTGGTAATACATGGGAGAAGGTGCTTTATCACCTTCTTTTACAACTAGGGGTTGCCCTGACTCAGGTGCGTGACTTTACATTTGGCATTGTTAAACCTTGTGAGGTTCACAGGCATCCACTTGTTGAGCCTGTGCAGTTCTCTCTGGATTGCATCCCATCCCTCAGGCGTGTCAACCCCTCCACTCAGCTTCTTGTCACCTGCCATCTGCCATCTGTAGGTGCACTTGATCCCACTGTGCCATCCATGATGTTATTGAGCAGCACTGGTCCTAATATGGACCTGTGGGGACACTACTCATCCCTGACCTCCATTTTATCCCTTCATTTTCTCAAATTGAGCTTTCTTTCCATTGATATTCTTTCCATTCTATTTTTAACATCCTCTTTAAGCTGGCTGTTTATCCTAGAACTCTTATTTCTGCACTGCATGCAATTCCAGGCAGTTTTTTCTCACTTAAATAAATTATATCTTGATAATTACTTTGTCATGGTTTAACCCCAGTTGAAAACTAAACTATTATGAAGAAAATTACCTCTATCCAAGCCAAAACCAGCACATACTTCCTTTTAGATATATCCCTTTGCAATATAAAATGATCTGAGCTCTCAAGTTTGATTAATTATGTATTTCTCTAAAAATTAAACTGAATATATACAATTTCTTATGCAACTTACAGTAAGGTACCTAATTACCTTTGCAGGTCAACTCTTGATTACATTTTCAGAAAATCTACTATGTGCAGCTGCCAGTTCCACCAATTTTTGAAAATTAGTAGAAAAATGTTTAATCACATTAGGATGTTTGAAAAATGCCCTCTATATGCCCAACAGAGAGTTTTAGTGGTTTTATGCTCCATTTAAAATGTTGAAAAACTGTTTAAAAAATCTCAAAGTTCAATTCCTTTGTAAAGTTACCAGAAAGTGCAACGTGTCTTAGAAAATAAAAGATTTTCTGAAGATCTGAATATATTTGCTCATGTTCTTTGAATCTGTACGTCTTATAAGGTTTTTCCAAAACAGCAGTGATGATTTTGATAGTAAATAGATTAGAAATTAGCTTATGTGTCCTATCAGTCCCAGCAGGTTTGTAATCTGAGAGGCATGTAGGACCTGCTAAAAGCATTGCACTTCTCAGCATTCTGGCAGCAAATGGATGTCCATATAATTGAAAATGTTGCAGTAATTGGCTGAGTGCGAAAAATATGAAGATGTATTTATTTGCAGAAGCTAGGTGTTGCCCTCTATGAGTCAGCTGAGAATGACAGCATTTACTGCCTTTGAAGAAATAATCCTCTGCAAGAGATAACTCTGTAATTCCTCACTGTAGATCCCACAGCGGAAGAAACTATGCATAAAGCTTTCAAGGTGGAGAATGGCAGAACATCTGTAAGATAAATGAAAATGTTCTGTACTGCTGCCTATTGCAGCTGAACAAATCACTTGCTTTTTATTTTGTCTCCACAGCTAAACTTCCTTAGGAAAGTCTTTAGGTAAGAGTACAGTCTTCTCCAGGGAGAAAAAAACCTAGAGGTTTCAGGGAGAAGTTCATTAATTTCAACCAGCCTGATGTTCAGTTACATATCCTAATATCAGGACATTTTTGTGGTACTCGAGTTCCACACTGCACACAAGTACTTTGATTACTTCCTGCATTCCATCACCTGCCTGCTGACTTTTAAGGATCTTTTAAAATCTATCTCACTCTAGCTGCAGAAGAAAATATATAAGGACATTAAAATTATGTGCAGGTATCCCTAAAACTGGTGAATGAGGAAGAAAGGATGAATGAGCCCCCAAAATGAAGGTTCTATGGCTGCTGTTTCTACACATCTATGCACAGGTCCTGACCACCCAGGGATGCTCTGTACCAGCTGGGCAGCTCTATAGATTTCCCTCAAAGTGTTGTTAATAAGTGCTTACAGTAAGGACCAATGAAAATGTGAATTACAGACTGAGATCTAGTTTAGGCATGAAACTTACTTTTAAACTTCTTATCATTACTCTTCTGCTCAAAGATCTCCCAAGTACATCTCTATCTTTCCCTAATTGTGGGAAGCTAGTGGTCTCAAAGTTGAGAGATGCAGAATCTACACTTTTGTCTTCCCCAACAAGCACATACACCCCAGAGCAAACTGGTAATGTCCATACTTGGCCTACATCTCCTCAAGCCTGTCTGGTACTGTTGTGTGCAATTATTATATTTGTTTGTATTTCAGTCTGTATGAAGAAGTGTAAGGGCTACATCAAAACATTGCTGGGGTAATTCTTCTGTGGCATGATGCTGCATGTGTTTTTATGGCATGCAAGGGTTGCTTTCTTTGGGAAAAGTCATTTGGGTTTCCATGAGACTATACAGGGCCTGGAGAGGCTGGTGGTGTCTCATCCTTGCTGCTTGTAGAGTGTGGTCCCCGAACCAAATGTTGTTCTGGAACTGCAATCATTTTTATCTCAAAGGGAACTCTGAAATTAAAAAGCCTGAGAATGAACTATCACACATAGAGTAGGAATGATAGAGAGCCAGATTCTAGAAGCCAAGTTATTTGCTAGTGTAGATGTACCAAATAGTATTTTACAGCTGACATTTCACCAATACTGAATCAAGTGGAATCATTACCCTCAGCATCTTACTTATAACATTACTATTAACATGTCAGAATGTGATTTGCCTTGACTTTCATTGTTGACTTTCATTTAGTTTCTTCTCCCCTCCAACTCTTGGACCTTTTGCCTTGCATTTGAATTTACTCAGCTATTCATAGTCTTGTATTGATGAATGTGATTTCCCCCTCCAAAGTGCAGCACTTGACACACACCTTACTGAATTTTATCTTGCTGATATAAGAACATATCTGAAGATTATTACAGTAATTTTGAATCTTGATCCTGGTCCCTAAAGCATTTGCCCTGTGCTGTTAATTAGTATCATTCATAGGTTTCACACATAATCAAAATTCATTTTGTCATCTAAATCACTAATGAAAATGTGTTTTAAAGTCTTAGATGTCGACTATAAACTATAGATAATTCATGTGCTTATATTTGTCCTATTTCTCCTTTAACCTCTAGGCTGAGAATCCCCCAGAGGCACCTCAGTAGTTGCATAAGTATTTAATACTTGCATTCATATCTAATCTGGTTCACAAAATTATATTTAAGTTACCAAACTCCAATTGCTTATGTCCCCAAAGAGGGAGCAGACTGTTACTTACTGAGCTCTGCATTAATGTGAGCTAGCTGTTCTGTCACTAATTTCACATTCCAATTTAGAAATAGGTAATCAAAAGTGGGCTAATGATGTTATATTTTTCTCATGTTCTATTTACAAGCACCATGCATTCACTCCCCTATATTTATAGAAATCCATGGGTTTGTAGAAAATTGCCTCTGAAAGTTTTATTGTATCAAGTGACCTACTTTTCACCTTAAACCATTTGAACATAGCAGATATATTTACTATCAGTAACTGAGACAAGAAATGTGGTATTGTTTTGTCTAGATCAGCATCATTTAATGGCCATGCAGTCTATTAAATATCTATTACAGACTCTGGATTTAATAAATGATTTCTAATTGACTAGATGTCAGTGGCAACATTCGAGAAAACTCAGTTACATGGGATTTTTCATTGATTTTCCCTATATTAGAAAATGAAATGTCAGCTACCATTAATTGCATTTTCACAATAAGAAGCATACTGCAAAAGCAGGTGCTAAGTGAAAGCACTTCTAGCCTAACATGCAATAGAAGTATTTTTTAAAAATTAATCCAATATACAAACAATTATTACAGCTATGTGCCTCTGTGGGTCAAATTGATGTGAATGCAATCACAATCCATAATACGGAACCATTTTGCAGCCTTCTAGAAAAAATGCATTCAGAAACAAATTCTGCACTTGTTTACCCTTATACTCTGCACTGCCTGCATCCAGCAGAAGTTGGTTAACCCACAGTTTCTAGGAGTTCTTACTTGCAAGGATGCCATCACCCCTGACATCAGCTTGCACCGCTTTTGTCCATGACTCGAAGACAGAACTGCTAACTTTTAATGTCTTGTATGCATACACTTCTACCCAAGCTATGTGCCATTACTAAGGAGTGCCTGATCCAGAATAAAGTTTGTGAGACTGTGACACAGATGTTCATTACCATTGAGGATCCACAGTTCAAAATGCTTCTGTGCATCTTTCCTGTTTGCCTGTCTATGCTTTAGTGTAATCAGGCCTTCATGATCATGTATGTTTTCTACAGGTGTAACTCTATAGATTTTCATTCATGTGATCGCATTTATCATGCCAGAATTGACCATCAGTCTATGTAATCCTAGTGAGATGATGTTAGAAGCCTGGATGTGAAAATTCATTTGACTATGCACAATTTACAGTAGTGGTAGAAGTTCTTATGTCTTTGTAGGGAAAGAAAAATCCATGACCTTTCTAAAGCATGTGATGTAGCATTCAATTTCCCTGCATCTGATCGATAAGCAAGCAGGAAGTTATATCTTTTGCCATGGTAGACAAGCATAATTAAGCAATAAGGCAATGGAGGTAGTTGTGATTATCTTAGGATGCACCTGGGAGCTGCCTTGTAGCTATTTTAAAACATCTTTATGTGAAGGGAACTGTATTAATTTCTGCTGAGAAAGATAAAGTTGGCAGTTTGGAATGCTCATGAGCAGCAGTTTCAGTTGTGCTTTACAGACAGTAATGTGGTGTGCTCACCCCAAACAATTAGGCTTCTCCTTCAGCAGAAGCAAAGATGGAGCAGGTTGTAAACATTTAATTGACAGTTCAGACCTAGCAAAAATAAAAAAAAAAAGCACAACCCCTCCCCCAAACAATTATTCTTTGGCTGGCTTCCAGTGAGTGCAAAACTTACATTTTTACCAGTTTAGAATAAAAATATGTTGCATCTAACACTTGACTTTCAGGGAAGACATCTCTGCATAATTAATACTATTGCATTCACATTCTAATTTATGCATTTTAATTATATCAAAGGCCTGGTGAATAATTAATGCTAGCAAAACAATGGGTCTGAAGCATAAGCTGAAAAGTATCACTTTTAAATGAGCTCTGTAAATTTAAATAACTAATGAAAGCTATTTAACTATTTGATTGTGAGAATATTTCTCCCTGATACAATCAAGTATTAACTACCGTAATTGAGCAGCCTCTCAAGTGAAGAAATGTTAGCTCAGGCTAGTTGTTTTCTCAGTGTACTATAGTATACTGACCCACCTGCTCTATATATTGCAGGAAAGAGATTTATTTATATGTTTGCCCTGTGGGAGGAACTGGTATGTCATTGGTATCATCTATAAGAGGTAAAATCAAAATTCTGGGTACAGTGTTCCCCTTTGACCTCCTGTCTTCAAATAAGTCAGTTCATGCAAGTTTCATGGGGAGATTTAAAATTGAGTCTAAAGAAATACAATATAGAATTTATTATCTTTGAGTTCAGCAATCTAAGAATTAAGGATGTAGGCCAGGTTAGTAATTTAGAACCTTGCAGTGGTCAGAGAGAGATAGAACCTCTGGAGAATTTAATCTCATCCTAAAATGGATTTTTGAAATAGATGGGATTAATAACCATTTGGCAGTGTCTAGCATTTTTCTGTTTCTTGCAGAGGAAGATGAGGATACTGTCTTACCATACACCTAACTCCTAAACAGCCTAGTTTAGATGAAGTTAATCTCACTAGCAAAGGCAGACTCTAAAACTATTGTGTAAAAAAGACCTACTCACACCAATCTGGGGGTGTAAAGACCAGGGCAAAGCAGAAGGGCTCAGAGCACAGAGCTGTGCAAAGCTCAGTGTGTCACACTGACAACCAGCATCAGGTTGCTTGGCCAAGTCTCAGACTTGAATCGTGTCACTCATTAAGAAGTCCTTCCCACTCTGAAGGGCTCAAAATGTCCATTTGTGTTGGTCTGCCATACCCAAACACCAGCCTCCACCCTGCTCTGGTCCCTGGAGCGGCGCTGGGCGGTGTGATGTGCTAAGAGCAGGCTGTCCCAGAGGTGCAGAGTGCCCTGGCTTGGTGTGCTCTGAGTTTGTCACGCAAAGGCTGGTGAAAGCACGTGGACAGCAGACAGCACTGACTGCACAGCATGGAAAGCCTGGCAGCAGAAAGTACTCATTTAAGAGAATAAAACGATACAGCAAATGATGAATTACTGCAATCCATGGCAATATATTACATGCACTCAAAAAATATCAGCTTGTCAATATGAATATAAAATGCATAGCTTCTTCTAAGTTTTTTGTTCTTGTTTTCCATGTAAGGAGTTTGCACTTTAATGCAAAATGTTTAAGGAAGTGTCATAATAATAACAACTGTATAATGAAGGACTTTTAAAAGAAATAACAAAGGCTGCTGCCAGTTTTGCATATCAAGCCCTTTATTATATGCATTAATTTGAGCTCAGTAATTTTTTGGCTCCTATGTTTGAAGTTTTCTCTTTTTACCTAATATCATGTCTTGAAATGAAAGTATTTGACTTCTATAGCAATCACTTGTGTCACTAGGAAGATATGGAGGGCAACTATGTAGGAGCTAACTGTGTTCTCACTGTTTTCCACTGTGTTTCCATGAGCCTGGACGTGAGCTGGTGCTTGGCTCAGGAGCTGTTGTCTGCGTCAGGTGGGCAAGAGTCCCTTTCAGTTTGGGTAGGCTGGATGGTGTGTCCCCCCAGGCAGATGCTGGGAAGGACGGCGAGGAATAGAAAAGGCTTTCACAGAGGTGGCTCTGCTCCAGGGAAATCTCAGCCAGGCATAGCAATCTGCTGCCTGGCCCCACTGAATATTTCATAGAAGGTAGAAAGCAGAACACAGAAGAAAATCTGCCATAGTATCAGATTAAACCAGTTCCTTTATTGTGAGCAATAGTACCTGAAGGAGCAGACAGATGTTGGGGCAGTCTGGGGTTGGTGTCAGAGTTAACAGGCTAACACTGGGGATTTTCTTATTTTTTACTGCTGGGCTTTCCTGCCCAGGAGCTGGGCAATGTCCTATATGGTATTCCTCTGCACCCAATTCCTGTCTACTTTTTGTACTGCAGAACCTACAATGAGTGGCAAGAACAATTCCCCAAGAAACACAACTCTTTTATTAAATTCAATTTAAGACCAAAACCTCCTGAGCTTGTTTGGGATGGAGTCTGGTGTCCAGTGCTTGCAATGTGAGTGATGATAAGAGCTGCTGAAGCAGGAGCTCACAATCTCAAGTGAACTGTCTCGCTTTGCTTCTGCCTTTGCAGGACCACGCTGAGAAGGAAAAAGCTGCAGCCAAGGCCCTGGAGGATGTGAAAGCAAACTTCTACTGTGAACTCTGTGACAAGCAGTACCACAAACACCAGGAGTTTGACAACCACATCAATTCTTACGACCATGCTCACAAGCAGGTAAACCTGACAAACATCTTGCGTGTTACAACAGTCTGTCCTTCTTCCTCATTGATTGTGGGAAGTTTTTAATTTCATTCAAGTAGAAGACAATTTATCATCTGGTGTTTTCAACTTCAACATGCAACTTTCAATTAAAATACAATGGAAAATATTAATGTTTATCACAATTTCTCTTAAGCGACTCTGACTGAAAGACCGCCGTCTGTAGTTTTAGATACACACTTAATACCAATGTCCACGCTCAATTTGATATATTTAAATGTGGAATTGCTCAAGAAGGGGGAAAGATCACTTCCTCAAATAACCAGGTCCCTCTTTTGGATGCAGGATGCATGCTGTTTCAAGCTGGTTGCTCTGTTCCAAGGGCAGAAAAGAGTTGGTTTTAGTTTTTGGTTGTTTTTTTTTTTAAAGCATATGTTTCTGGGGTTAAAATCTATGTCTCACATTTCTCAGGGTGAAACACATTTTGCCTTGCATGCAGAACATGATATTAAATTACCCTCGAGATGTTGGATTCCTGGAAAACATAATAAACTAGTTTTTTATCACTGTTTTGGATCAATTTTATCACATTTATATGTGGTAGGTATTTTCTACCCATATGTGCCTATTAGCCTTATTTCCTGAATCCCAGTTTTCCTTCAATTTTAGCAAAATCCATATTTTAGTTGGCAATATGGGAGGAAAATGCAATTAATTCATATAATGCTTCAGAATTTGAAGCAAATGGTTTGCAAAGTTTAGGAATGAACATTTCTGAACCTCTGAGGTGACAGATTACATCTGCTGACGTGACACGTTAAGCACATGTGTAACCAGATTCCACACATGCATCTTTTTCTCCTGTATTTCTGCCAGTGTTTGCATTTAAGTGCACACCTATTGCGTGCATCCAAGTTTCCAGGGAATTACTATCCTCTGTGTGATCACACTTGTGGGTTCACAGGGGTCAGGAGCTACCTCACAAATATGTGAAATTGTCTGAAGTTCCAGGTATTTCTGATGGAGGATTAGAAAATAATAATGTTGAATAAAATGAGCAATGCTAAAGGCAAAACTCCTCACTCTCCCTGAGAGGAATCTTATTGTCTTCTGCAGTATCACAGAGGATGTAAATCACCCTGGAATTTTCTGTGTGCATCTATCACAGCACTTCATTAAAAAACTGCCTAAGGTCTGCCCACTCATCATGCTGAAACATCCTGCTGAATTCAAGCAGCCCAGAGTCAGCTACCCATGGGTAATAATGGGACTCTTTTGACCTGTCACTCCCAAAGCAGACTTATGCATTTATGTATTAAATCAAATGCAATTCCTCTCATCGCCATTCCATTAATTAATCCACAAAAATTTTTGTAATAATACAAAACAAATGCTTATAGACATGTGACTCTAATCCCTATAAATCCCTATTTGCTGCACAAAGGATTTTTTCACCCTTCAGCTGTTGTTTTAAGTCATCAGAAATGCATCTGAACTCAAATGGAGCCATTTGTGCCCTTTCCTCTTCACACACACCCCCTGCAAAAAGCAGTTTATGCTAAATCAAACAGCCTGCTTCATGCACCAGCTATGATTGGGTTGTTGGGCAGGGGAGGTTTTGGCAGGCTTCTGTTATAAAAGGGCTTGTTTAAGCAATAAAACTCTTCTTAATTTTTGGATAAATTTACTGCTTTAAAAGCTGCCAGACAGAATGCTGGAAACTAAGAGTCTGCACAGAAATGCATGACACATACAGAATATCAACCGGCAGTGCAAGCTCACCTCGTCCTGCCCTTTCAGATGTAGTTCAAAAGCTCAGTTAGAGCAGGATTAGCTAGCTACCCTCCTGATGTGACAGAGTAATTCAGTCTCTTCTCCCCTCTCACTTCTTACCTGGTCAGTCAAGTCTGGGAACAGCATTAGTGTGCCTCTAGGAATAGTGTGGATGTACCCTTTTCTCTGACTTTTATGGTCAGTCACAGAAAAGCCTCTATTCTTCATGCTTTTATCAGAGTAATCTTCAAAAAAAAAAAAAAAAAAAAAAAAGAAAAGGTTAATTTATGGTTTGCTGTGGGTTTAGGTAGCTTAGTTTCACAATATTTATTCTGGGAAGAACATTAGGCATCACAAGAGCCTCTTTCTCTGAAGGTATGTTTTCTGTTTCCCAGCAGTAATTTGTACATAGTTTTAGTAATCTGCATGGATATGTTATAAACATCATTCTTTTAATAGAGAGTAAATTAAAATGAGACACTTTTTGCATTTCAGTAACAATACAGTGCAGTCCTCTCATGTGATTTCCCATTTAAATACTACTACTTCACAATTTGTATTAAAGTGGCAATGATGTTTAAAGAAGATAGGCAGAAAAAAGGATATTGCACTGAGTACTTAATCATAAGATTTTTGTTTGTCTTCCAGAGGAAACAGATTTTATTCAGAGAATCATGGTTTTAATCTCCACATATTATGGTTTCATAAAATTAATTTTGTGATCCATTTTCTTATAGATGATTTCAACCAGTTGTTATAGCAGGACGTGCTGAGTCCTGGACCCAGCAGTTGGCATACCTTCCATTGCCCTCCCTCTCCTCGGAGGCTGCAAAATGTTATGACAGTCTGGCCTTGTTTGCATAACTGGTCTTTCTGCTGTCTTTCTGTGTTAGATTATTCTAAAGCAGTATACTTAGGCAGACTTTGTTTCTCTCTCTGCTTGCTACATACCTTTATACTTAGAGATATAAAAATATGATATATGTGTACATATATATGCATAACATTTTGACAGACAAAGATCAATGCCTACATCTTCATTATCCTCTAACACTGTAATGGCCCTGGAGAGTTCTAATACTATTTATCTATTTTTGAGTAACACTGTCTGAGTATTAAACACTTCTTATTCCTTTGGTTGCCTTGTCAGCATTAGTCTCAATGTCTTTCCTGACACACTGCAAGAATTTTTCATTGATATTGGCTGCTGTTGGAAATTAATTTCTTTCAGTGCAGGGCTGGATGAAGTGAATGCAAAAATTCTGCCTGCAAGTCTTCACTCCCACTCAGCTTTACCTGAGCTCTCTGTTGTTAAGCCTGCTACTTACCAAGGTTGGGGCAGCAGTATGAGTGACTTTGCTGGGAGAACCTAATCCTTCATCACCGTAGAGTCCTGTGCATACAGTCTCTTTGCCCCAACACATATCAGCTAATCCACTTGAAATCACAGCTTTTTGCCTTTGTGTGGCTTCCTATGACTTTACAAAGTCCAGGGCAGCAGTCATGGGGAGTAGCCCATTTGATAAATCTGCAGTATCTCCATCAAGCATCAAGGTGAATGACGCCTGCAGTTGCTTGCTCGCTGTGTTCTCTGCAGCAAAAGTTAACTGCATCAGAGCTAAGTACCTTGGCTCTGCTGAAGCTATCTGAGCACTGAAAAGCATGAGGGTCCTGATGTGAATTAATTCAAATTGATCAGGATGCAGATAACCAAGATAGGATGCTACCTGAAAAGGCAATACATGTGGAAGTAGGCTAAGCTGAAAATAATATGCAAGTGTAATTCTTTTTAACCAGGTTGTGTGAGTCTTTAAAGTGAAGCCAAATTTGAGCAGAGATGTCTATTTGGTTGACATTATTAAATAGAATCTTTTAATAACTCCAGGTCATACACAGTGTTCATCCATTCAGTTAACATCAAAGTAGTTGGAGCTTTCAATTTTTTGTATAAATAATCCTTAGCAATCAGCAAGGTTTTTAGATGTCAACAAATGAGGAAATCACAAATCTGTTCCATGTACTGCAATATAATAATTGTGATGATAATAATAATAATAGAAATAAGCAGCAAAGAAAAACAAGACTGTATTGCCATCTTGGGGTTTCTGAAGACAAAACAAGTCTTTAGATTCGTTGTCAAAATTTAGCCATAGAGTGAAATGCATCACTTTCTCTCATATGATAAAAAATAAACAAACAAAAACCTATAAAAAGCACCCCAAACATAAATTTTAGTGCTCTTGAAGCAGGCAGTACTTCCTATATAGGTGAACAATCTACTCTAGTTTACTGTCACATACCTGTATTTTAGTATTTATATCCATGCAAACTAACATTTGGTTATATTTTTGGCATGAGAGTCTGATTTAGTGTGTACAGCTGTTGGCACTTACTGTTAAGCCTTTATGGTGCTTGTGGATTTAAACTCTCATTCAGGCAGAGATTTAGCTCCTGTTAAACATCAAAGCTAGAAAATATGCTTACATTTTAGCTAGCATTGCTGCTACCACCCAGAAAATGCACTGATAAGTAAACTCAGGGAAAGCTCCAAGAATGAGTGTAATGCTCAGATCTTGTTAGTTCATTTTGAGGGTGTTTTTTCCATCATCTCCATGTTTATTGGAGGAAAAGTAAGTCACGTCCTTTGGCTCTAAGATAAACCTCTGTTATCCAAACAATTTTCATTTGGAGGAAAAAATACTGGTTTGGCAGTATCTGAGGGGTTTCACCTCAGGATCTGGGAAATTAGTGAAACAAAGTAAGAAACCTCCTTGTAGACAAACTAAGGCATATTTAGCTGTAAGAACACAGCCATCACAGACAGGACAACACCTGCATGAAGGTTCACTGCTATGTGTGCTTGTGTAGCCTCTGCTTTTTCTCCTTGGTACTTGGGTGGACCCATTGTTCCTCTGGTGCTCCCATTTGGACAAGGTTGAAGTCCTTCCCAGTAGCCTCTGTTCTGTACCTCTGCGTCAGGGCACTGGCCTTTAAAAACTGACCATTTAATAGCACACCAGCCCCGGTTTTATAGGGCCAAGGTTTTCACATGGGGTCTGTACTCTGTGGCCTCCTCAGGGAACAACCTCAATCAGAAAAGACCTCATAATTTCTTGCTCTCAGTTAGCGCTGTTTGCAGTTAGCATTCTGCTCTTGTAACTCACAAAAATCAGCTTAGTTTGGTGCTTGTTAAAAAATACATGCATACATGTAACAAAACTTTCACATTCCTCACATCCCTAGCAAGATTAAAGAAAAGGAGTCAAGCAAGAGAAACAGTAATATGATGTTAGATTCCCCCAAACAGCTGGTTTATAAGTGGACTTAAAGTGATACAGGACTTTTGTATTTGTGGCAGTTACTGTCCTCTTATTTTTTAGGTACCAATGGATTGCTGTGCTCAAAATCAATTATCACATGCACAAATTGGTATATGTGTGCAATTTGGAGGGTTTAAAATTAGGCCTTAGAACAATCATGAACTTTCTAAGAGGTAGGCCTATAAGCAGCTCCCCAAAAATAAATTAAAATATTCAAATGCATAAAATGAAGGATGCTCATACGTCTTGCAAGAGATGAAAGTTATTATTATTTATATTTTCCATCTGCACAACATTTACCATAAATATCTTTAGTCAGATTGAAGGCTTCTAATACATACATCAGAATATTGATATTACGATTCAATATTGTAAAAAATTTCACAGATTTTTTTCCACAAAGTATTCTTTAATTTCGGTGAAATGCCTGCTTATTTCTAACTTTAGACAAACCAGTTTAGATTTTAACTATCTCCACTATACAATTATTGAGAATGATCACTTCTGCCAGTATAACCTCTGTCAGACACTTCTGCTTCTTTGCAACATTTTTTTTCTCTTGAATTTGGGTATATGGATGCTGCAGAATTCTCAACTTATTTTATTGATTCATTATTCTACAATACATATAACAATTAAATTTTCTCAGCTCTATCCTTTAAGCACATCTTTCTCTTCCCTTGGAAACAGTATACTCTTTACATTTCTAGTCTAGTCCAGTTTCTTTTCATATGAAGACCAAAGCTAAAAACAAAGAATTCATTTCTATAGTCTATCCTATCATTTCAGTGTCTTTCTGCCTGAAAGACGCTGTTGTCTTGCTCATTGTGAAACCAGTGGTTTTACTGTTGCTGCTTATGCCTATGCCATTTATTACACTCTCCAATTTCTGTTATAGCTTCATATTTTCTTACCTGTTCATCATGCATTGATTTTTCAGTGTATGTTCTTGTTCATACTCACAAAAATTACTTCCACTCTGACTGTAACTGATCCCAAAGAGCAAGTTTTTGATAATTTCTTGCTGAATAGTTACGCTTTTCTCACACTGCCTTTTTCCATAACTAAATTTAAAAGTCTTTCTCACTCTTTCATAACTTGTTCACATTAATTAACTCCTTTAATTCATAATTTTTTGTTTCTAAATTAGTTTTGATTACAAACTAGATTACTCCATGGTTTCTACTGGATTGGTAGATACAAAACTGACTATGATTCTTCTAATTAATATTTACAAACACTTTGTATTTTCCGAACAAGCTTTCTCTTGCTCTTGGTATTGGGCTGAAATTTTCTTTATGGATCGCAAGCTTTGGTAAATGACGGTAAAAATACATAGTGTTTGCAAAGTCAAAAATAAAGAAGTAAGAAGGCTTCAGAACCAATACAGTTGGGACACCCTAATCTGATACTTTTATATATCTGCCCTTTAATGAAATCTTTAATCTCAGGTTGCATGCTGTTTTCACTGAAGAAAACTCCATGACTCAGTATTGAAGATGGGCTGTACTTTAGAATTTCATCCATTTTGTGCAAGGGATGAAGCTGCTGCCTGCAAAAGAACTGATGATGTGAAATGAAGGGGAAACAGAAGGAAAGCAAGTGGGTTTGGGAAGCAATTATGGAAATAGGTGCAGTGGACAGAAACTGCAAGAACAGAAAGACATGGAAGTATCACTCAGAAATTAGAAGACAAGGGAGAAGAAGGCGTTACAAGAGGAAGAACCAGGAAAAATAATCCATAAATCAGGATAAATACCAGCATAAAGCACAGTAGGAAACTCACTACCAGCAGTGTTGAGCCACCAATGTCTAAACCACTGCATTTAGAGCTGAGGAATTAAGCGAATAGGCTCCATTTCACAACTCTAATTCTGCAAAAGAGAGTGCCATAGATATTGTATTGGCACACAGTGATGTATTGAAAATAATACAAAGGATTTACACAACACAAAAATGGCAGGTGTGTGGGAAAAAGCAAAGAATTGAATGTATAATGCTGTTTTCATATACATTTTCATCTATTACTACTGCTAGATAATATAATACCAAAATTTTCTTGTTCTGAATGTTTCTTTCTGTTATTTAGACATAGAGAAATCCTGCCTTTTGAAAAACATGTTTGCATCGCAGCTGCTGTGCTTCAGAGCACCTGCAATCCAGCAATTTTGAAATGCTGAAGTAGCAGTTCAGGGGAGCAGACAATCAGGTTGTGTCACATCACAGAAACTAACGCAAATAACAGTAGCATAAAGCAAAACAGGATGACTTCAGCATTTAAGCAAAGGAATAGTGTAAAACACACGCACAAAAGCAGGACATAAACAACATGATAATTCTGTGGCTTCACTGTACCAAGAACATGCATTTTGCCAGTTTGAAATTTTGTTAAAGTGAATGATTGCTTTATAATATCATGTAATATTTTCTTAAATGTTGTGAGGGGGGGCTAGTATTTATAGGTCTGCTACACAGAGATGCTTCAGCTGCACAGCAGAGCAAGTGCATGTCCCAGAGTAGCTCCAGAGCAGCAGAAACAGCATTATCAAATACCACTGAGCACACTCCGGTGATTAGGAATGACTCGAGGCAACACATTCCAGAGAAATGTCACCAGAAACAATTCTATATTTTAAACTTACCAGTCTGTGTAGATCAGTGAGCTTTATAAAGAGCTGCTAAACCTGCTGCCCTGCCAGTGCTTTGCTGCTTTCTTATTATTCAATGATAAAGTAAATAAATTGGCAGTATTCATCCTTTTTAAATTACATGTTACTTAGAATAATGAGATTCCTTTCATCATCAGCCCTCAAAAAAAATTCTTGCAAGTAATGCAGAGCTTCTTTTAAATTTAATGTCTTGATAAACTAAATTGTTAAATGCTAGATGCTATGGAATTACATTTGGTGTTCTTTAGAATGAATGCTAATTAACATGTAAATTAGCAATTTAACCCTCTTTAAATTGGAAAAAAACCCATGGGACACCTAATTTCATAGTTGTTAATGATGGTCCAATGACTGTAGAATATTTCTTAAGCATTTCATTATATAACGAATTACAAAAGTGTACTATCAGATTTTGGCATTTAAGACATAGCAATAACCAGAATGTCAGTTAGAGGAAGTGCTTTTCATTAATGTCTGTGTTATTTTTCTTTCCATTCTTCTCAGATGGTACACTTTTTAATTACTAAAGTTTTAAAAGTAATTTTCCTAGCAGGAGCAATGGTTGATGAAATGTAATGCATGGCTTATTAAAATAAGCGAAGAATTGTAAGGATTACATTTGTAACAAAACCAAAAAAGATCATGCCAAATACAGGAAAATATTAAATTCCACCTCAAAATAGAATTTTAGATTTTCATTTTGTGCAATAATTCCTCACTCAGAGGAAGAAGAAACACATTCTTCTTTAATTATATTTACACAAAAAGTGCAGTTAATCTGGTGGAAACTCAGCATCTCTGGTTCAAATAATTTCCCATTGCTTCAAACTTTGCTTTGTTTAAAATATAGACAAAGAAAAAGATCCCAAAGCTAAATTAATTCAAACATTCTGTTATAACTGTTTTAACATGGCAATGATAACTGAAACAAAAAAAATTGAAACAAAAGACTTTCTGAAACATTCCATTCAAGTTTTAAAAAACAGAGTTGAGCCAGTGCTTCTTTTTCCTAGAGTATAAAAAGAGTTATCAAAATCAAAATATTCCTCTTTGGTTCTGAATTCTGAAATGCTAATACATGCAGTACATAGAATATTAATTAAATGAGATAGGCATGTAGAACCTAAATATTTATGTTTAGATTATTATTCCCTGTTAATTTTTAGGGCAGCCAGGCTGAAGTTGTTCCTGTGTTATTTAATAAATAAGATAAATTATGTTGGGTGTTGTTGTCCTTTTTAAAATCTCTGTATCTTCTTAAATACCATATATATGGACAGAAGCAGCAGAATAAACAGCATGTTTTCTATCTACTTCTATACATTAAAATATTACCATTCATGCAAAACTGTCTGTTCACGATGAACCAACAAGAACTGGCCAGGACTGAACTCAGATGTACACTCTGTGTCCTGACCCAGCTTCAGAAGACTGGCAAACATTGAATAGTGTTGCATTTAGGCCACATATTTTGCACAGTTGATTGGGGTTTTTGTGTTAAATCAGTAGATCTGAATGCCTGGTGTCATTTTAAGCTCAGGCTCTACAAGTCTTCATTCAAACAGTGAGGTGATGGAGGCAAAGTCCTGACAGATTGGCTTTGATGACTGTCTGCTCACGAGTACTTGAACTCATATTTATGGAATGACTTTTAGAATAAGATATTATTCAACCAGATTAAGGAACCTGTTCCACAGGATGTACACATCTGTACATATCTTACCTCGGGAAGTTCTGTGCCAGAATCAGCTTTTTGGACATGCAGCAATTGGCTGTGCTAGAAAAATATTAAATGTTCACAGAAAAATTACATTCCTCTTGGCTTCCACACAGCTTTGGAACTTGCTCATAACTTTCTCTCACCTGAAAAAATGAATCCTCTTAATTCCATTGACATCCGCAAAGTATATCTGGTACCATAGATATCTGTCCAGAATCTGAATCTACTATGGTTCTGTTCATTTTTGAATGTCTGCACCTTCCAAGCAGTAATTAATATGCAAGAATGTAGCTGAACAATTGATTCCTGTGGAGCTTTAAGTCATGCTAATCAGCTATCTTTGTGTTCAAGGAACTTTACAATGTGCCTGGTACATCTTTAAGGGGCATTCATAGCAGAAACAAATATTTAAAAGCAAAACAGAAACATATCTGTGCATCACCAAGACAGAAATAAAAATGGTGAGATTAGTCATTTATTATCCTTACTTAGTTAAATGCATTAATTAACATATTTTAATATATCTCTAAGGGAAAAATAAAGGAGGTAACCTAGATGGATTATCATTTCACATTTTCTACAATTTTATAATAATTAGGCCCCATCAGAAGCCATTAAAAAGATGAGGACTCTTTAAGCATCTTCTCAGATTAAAGTTCAAGGGAATGTATAGGGAAATGTAGATGAGATGCGTGTGAATACCAAACATACTAATACAGGTGATGAGACAATGAAAAATACATTTCTTGAAAAAAAACCCAAAACAAAACCAAAACAAATGAAACAAAAAACCCTAAACACTAATTTTCATGATATGTTCTTTTTAGAGTGGAATGGTTACTCAGGAATGTAGGAAGATCAAACCTATGTTTCATACAGATGCTTTACATAATTTAGTTTCAATCAATATGAAGTGGTTCATAAAGATTGAAATAGTTTGCTTTAACAGTTTTACTTTTAAAAAGTGCATTTCAAAATTTCTTATAAGGTATGTAGTAATTCTTTCATAATATTACTGTAACATAAGCACACATTTTGTTTACCATTCTTGAGACAGAGAAATTGACATCAAGCCACTTGATATTTTCATTTTTTAAATAGATTTTTTGTTCTCCCATTAAGACTAAAAAAGAAAGAAATCCCAGATATTAAAGTTTTCTGCACAGCAGAAATTCTAGTCTTTTACCAAGTGTGTAAGTATAGAGGAATTGACAGACACCCCCTGGAACCCTGTGACATGGTTTATGCTTTTGGTTAGCGTTTCTTGGCTTGTTTTCAGCCGTTAACATGACAATGGATTCCAAGTACTGCTTCCTTCAAAACAGACACCTAAATACTTACGTTGAAAAGTCACATTCCATTGATGTGTGTTTACACTTTCCATTTAGAATCTGTGCTATTCAACAAGGCACTAAATCATACCTGGCAGAAGTGAAAAAAGCCATGGATTGTATCCTGAACCTGCCCTGGATCTTCAGTCTTAGCTTGGACTGTGTGAATATCAAATCAAAATTAATTGAGAAATTATAGGGTAAAGTAATATCATGTTTAGGGGTAAAACAGTGCAGTTTATTAACATCATCTCCACAGGCAAGTGGTCACAGCATCAAGCCTGAGAGTTCAAGAAGTGTTTGGACAATGCTCTCAGGCACATGGTGTGATCCTTGGGGTGTCCTGTGCAGGGCCAGGAGTTGGATCCAATCATCCACCTCAGAATATTCTGTGTCTCTGTGATAGTTACCACTATTTGCATACAAAAATATTGCCTAAAAGTACAATGTAATTTTCACCTTTCAAGAGGAATCCAGAATATTCAGGTTAATCTCATCTTGTCTTTACTTCAAAACAATATTAATTCTTCTCATCAGTTCATATTGACCATGTTTTCTGAGTTCTGCATTACTTTATATGATTTGAGCCTGAGTTACATTGAACATCCAATTCATTGACATAATCTTGGCTCTCAATAGCCCATGTCAGATTCCGATTGCCTTCCCAATTTGAAATTTAGCACAGCATAATGTCCATTTAGCTAGCTGGAAAAAAAAAAAAAGAAAATAAAATTAAGATTCTGGCTTTCAGTTTAAAAATAATAGTAAATTGGAACAGTACACAAGCTAAACAGCAAGTCATAGCCTAACACATCCAGACAAGGAGCACATCAGAAGTATACAGAAATTGTTATAGCAATTTTGTTATTTTAAGGAAATCAACAAATTCTTTTTTCTTATATAGTTCTTTTTCTGTTGCACAAGGTGTCTCTAAAAGCTAAACCAGTAATATGTGTAAGAACAACCAGGGTTTTTTTTCCAAACTTAAAATTATAACATTTAATCCTGCTGCCCTACTTCTCCTTGTCTCCAGAATGATTTCCAGTATTGTTTTAACTCATTTGATCTAAAGAATATGACGCCACTACCACCACATTTTATCTGTGTTGGTGCATATTTTAAGGGGTTTCTTTTTCCATTTCAGTACTTATACTTGTGGCATTTCTCTTTTTTTGCAAGAAATAATTAAAATTCAGGGGTATAGAAAAGTATGGACTACTAGAATAAGAAACCATGGTATAAATAAAAGATCAACTTCAAGTTTTACAGGAATGAAAATTTCCTGGGAGGGAGTAGTAATGTAAAGCTTGTTTAAAAGATTCTTAATGTCAAGTGACAGGAAAGAATTTGAGAAGTGACAAAGTATTTCAGAAACAGTGAGTGATAGATCAGCTTTAGAATTTAAATATTGCTCATGCCTTCATGATAAACTAGATGTGTGTTTATAGAATCATTTGACGTAAGAGTGAATACAAACAGATGTCATTTGGAGCATGGCTAGGAGGGTAACATCAAGTGTTACCTCCCGTAACTACAGAACACATAAGTGGATAAGAAAAGTAGTACAAGATTGCTCTTACAAAAGCAATCATGTCAATTTCTACTCTCTTTTCAGGGAGCAGTTTCTAGAACACTATTAAAAATTTTAAATTATGGCATGAGAATTGAAGTGTGCCAGGTTTCAGCTCAGTGCCATGTCACACACCAGTGAGCTGAACTGCAGATCTCGGCCCTGGTCTTGCTCTTACTTCCTTCTCTTAGTAAAAGCCTCAGGCACTGCAGGTCACAACAGCAGTAAGTTCAAGGGGATCAAATACAAATCACAAGTTGCAAATAGATAAAATTTGAAGCATATGGCAATAAAAAGGGAGCTAGATAGGACCAAAATATATTTGCCTTTATAAACTGGAAAATTAGGACATCTTTCCCTCTTCACAGTCTGGTTGCCTTTTTCCATGATGCACCGAATTTGCTTAGGAAGCACCTTATTGCTTTTATTATTTCAGAATGAAATGCTGCTTAATTGGGAAGAGAGATGGATAAGCCAAGTAGAGGAAAGAAACGACACTAACATCAAAGGAGACAACACATAATAATAATGCGAAGCAAAATTGGAAAAGAATTAAATAAATGAAGAAATATAATGAAAATAACCTTTTCAAAAATCTGTACAATGTACTAAGATGTGTTCTCAGAAGATTGTCTCTGGTAATCAAAGGCTAAACCAGGCTCTTGCAGGAGTGAATGATCCCAGAAAAAAAAAATGAAGGAACATCTGTTCATCTTTTTCTGTAAATAAACCAGAGACTGGAACATAAACTGCTACTCCAAGCCCATGCATGAAGAAATTAAAATTAACAGATCTTCCATCTGAATGTGCTGCCTCTATGGACCTTCCTTATGACCAGAATAGCACAAATATACTTCATCCATAATACAGGTCTCTAAAAATAATAACATATGCATTAAAGCTGATCTTTAATCTATATGTTATTAACATTATGATGATCAACACAGACATATGGGAAATAAAAAGAGAGAAGCAATTGTATTTAGTAAATGCAAATAAAATATTTGCATATATATGTATAAATAACAAATTGTAACATACACTTCTTTCAGGAACCTAGTTTCATAAAGGTGAATGAGCTTGTCAAATGGGCTGGGAGGGGGAAATCAAATAGAAAGATGTGAGAGAGAACAAAGAAATTTTAAAGAGCACTTGGCAGATGGTTTAAGAACCCAAATCCCAGAACTGAAAAAGACCAAATAGGTTATAAACAGCTAATCTCATTTAGAAGGAAAGTCAATTCTCTCTGTCTTAAATTTATAATAAAGGAGAGAAAGGAAAAATGGATGGTAAATACTATAAATCACAAGTGTAGAAATTGGAAAAGAAGTGATGGAGGAAGTAAAATGGGTAAAAGAAAAATCTGAAGTCATCAGAGGTGAGGGCAAGAAAGTTTCTGAAAATATATTGAGAACATAAAGTATCTTCTGTTCCAAATTGAAATTATTTACTTGCTAGCAGTGATATAAAAAGGACTATTCAACACAGATTTCTGTTCTATACTTGGAACAAAGCCAGATGACTTAGTCACATCCATGTGTTTAGGATGATTGTGAAGTACCACTCTACCAATAATTAAGAAGGATTTTAAACAACATATTCTAGAGAGAAATATTTTTGTCTCATATGGTTCAGGTGACCAGCATGGCCATAAACTCTACTAATAATTAATGTTGATTTTTAATGGGTCTCAGAGATCTAGATGAAAAAGGATCAAGCTAGATGATGCCATGCTAGGATTTAAAAAGAATAAATAAGAAAATTTGTCATTCTGACATTAGTGTCAAGGAAAATACTGGCATGACTGATATGGGTCTCCATAAAATGTTGAAGAATTATACTGTAATTAATTTAATTTAATATGGATTATATAAAATAGCTCTTGTCAAAGTAACTTGAATTCATCAATTTCTCTGGATGTCCCCTGTCTTGTGTTAATGAAAATGTTTGATTGGATGATTACAAAATTCCCTTGTGGTCTTTTTTCATTGAGCAAAACTGCAAGGAAATGTCATTTATTAAAGCTCCTCTACTCTGAGCAGTTATAGAATTGCTGCTAGATTCCTGGTTATCTTTAACCACCCTACTCCAGAAGAGCTCAGTGTACTTTGAGCAAATACAAGAGAAAGACTATCTTGGTTTTGAATGAATATTTTTTAAAAATTTTTTTTAAAAGTGCTGATGCAAACAGAACAACCACCGCAGGGAAAGAAAAAGGGGGAAAACAAAGAGAAAGGGGGAAAAAAAGACAAGGAAAACAAAAAATAATAAGTACACAACCTAAAATATTTTCTATAGATAGCTATTACATCCCATTAAAAGGGCAATACTCGACTTCCTTCATATAATTGATGAGGCTTCTGTTTATAACTCCCTTTAATATCCTTCACACACATGTTTTTCACTATTTTCCCAGTTCATAACTTTTCATCTAAAGTTCAGTGACTGGTAACTATGAGCAAAGTTACATTTATCTCAAGTAGATATTAAAATATCTCTTTTTAGTGATGGACTTGTTCTCTTGTAGAGCGCTTCGAAGTCTCTATGCAGTGGTTGAGTCAACTTTCCTCTGCATACCACGAGCATAGCACAATATTTGGGAAGAGGTTTATCCTTTGTGCTCTATTGCTGTTCCCCCAGTATTATCATAGTTATCAAGAATCAACCTATTATACAGGTAAATCAAAATTAGGTTTAATTCAGGTGTCTGACATTTTTTCAATAGGTGTATGAAGACTTAGAGTTGATAATTAAGCATGTCCCTGTAAATGTTGGTTCAGCCTCCTTCCTGCTCTTTCCAGAATTCACTCCATTTCTCTCTGCCTTCATTTATTTATTTGTAAAATTATATCGTGGTAAAGATGAAATTGCATAAGAAATCTGATATCTGTCTGTGGAAAGTGCTGTTTACCATCTAGGAATGGACATTTCTACTGTCATTTTTGTTACTAGGGAAGCACGCTGACCTCACTGAACAAAGCTTGAGGCCAGGTTTTGGACTCACCTCTAGAACTCTGGGATAATTTAGACTCTTTCTGTTCTCATTAAAATGTAGATGATTTTGTATTCTGCCTGCCACAGTTAGAACAAAGAAAAATATAGTAGTGAGACAGGCTTTAAAACGTGGAATATCTTAAATATTTTCAAAATAAGATTACATGAAGTACTGGAAGTTTTGAAAGGAGCTAGTCTTGCACATGATCTGCAGTGCCAGTTTCTTTTCTTTCAGCTGCTTAAATGAGAAGGAAAAAAATATATATGAGATTATGTTTTTGATCTAAGAAAGAGCCCAACACCCTGACAAGTGAGGTATTTTATGAACTTGAAGGGAAGACATAGACCCTGCCCTCAGTTTTTTATCATTCAAATGTGTTGGCTTTTCTGGATAAATTGCTCTGCATTTCAGAGTGACACTAAATACATCTAATCAACTACACAGTCTGCAGCCAGCTTGGTGGAGCCTATGACCATAATTTTGTTGGAACTGATAGAACCATGAGTGGTCAATAGCTCAGGTTTCCACAGGACTGAGTTGCTGCCACAAAGTTCGTGTTCTGTCCTCTTCCCTATGGAAATTGTCTCCACCAAATATATCTGTTTTAACTTTATTTGAGGTATTATTATGACCAGCAGAATTGGATCTTCTAAAGCAGAAAGCATCCACAAACAGATACTTTCATCCAGCAATAGATGAAATCAGTTTAATTAGCAGGAATATTTGCAGGTCTGCATAAATAGTTAGAATTTCTCTGAAGACATGAAAAAACAAGCCCTCCAAAGGGCCATCTGTAATTTATCCTTCAGGTTAGCTCCATGATCTGCATCTCATTCACTGATAGATGGATTCTCTAGGGCATGTCTGAGGACTGACTTTTCCTCCCTCCTGCTCATTCCACCCATCTCTTTCCCCAATCCAATCAGACCAGAACATTTTCTTTTTGTCTGCTCATTCACTTCCACTACCAATATTGAATCTGTTACAGCTGACTACAATATAAACTACTCTAACAAATAATTACTTGCACTCACTTCAAAGTGATCTGTAGCTATTTATGGGTAAAACAAATGAAAATTTATCAGCTTGTTTTTGAGCTTCATCTCTCAGTGTTAATTCCTGTATATAATAGCTTTTCCAAGTTATTTTTAGGATTTTATTTACCATAGTAAAAGCAAATTCCTTCATTGCTGTTTTCTCACTTCCACTTAGCAAGCTAATACTGTAAGCTTTAGACACGAAGTTTAATTATGTTCTCTGGTGACTATCATTCTCATTTGATGGTTTACAGTGTGAAATCATTTTGCCAATAATGCATTTGTTTTCAACGTCAGGGTTACAGGCAAGAGAATAATTACAAAATTAACATTCCTTTTTTCCTCAATTAAACCTTCTATGGTGAATTTGGTTAGAACTTAATTAAGGAGGCTTTTGCTGAGTAGAAATAAATCTTTAAAGCAAATCAGGCACTCAAACATTCACATTAGTTCAAGGACTTCAGTTCAAAGAAGGCTCTCTATGTGTGACAGGACACATACACCTAACATGATATATACATTTTTACCTGGGGCTGGAATGCATTACAAGACGATGAGTATTTTGGAGAGTGCACTGTGAATGGTATTCCAGAAGAAAAGTATTCTAAATGTAATGGGAAAGAATAAAAAATTAATTTATACTAAAATTACATTTCCCAACTTCCAACTCAATACATAGAAAATTATTTTTTCCCAAAGATTCCTTCTATTTACAATCAATGCAGTTACACTACTGTGAACAAGAAGAGGATTTGCAGCAACCATTATTCATCTGAAAATCTGAAGCAGTTAACACTGAGACCCCTGTTAAATCTATGTAATGGCATAGCCCTTGGCAGAATGCTCAAAAAGAAGAAGTAGTACTGTCTCCCAGTACTGTATTCCTACAGTCTTCAAATTGAGAGACTTGCCAGTTAAGAATGAGGCAAAACAATTGTTGATATGCTCAAATTTCTCCTTATTTATTGTTACCAGTTTACCACAGTTTGCTTTCCTTGTGTGGCAGAATGCTTTCTTTAATCTTCATTTTTGGCTGACATTCCTGTTCTTCCTATTATTCTTTTCATCCTTTGCCAAGATCAGCCTCAGCTGCACCTTGGCATTCCTGACCAATCCTTACACAACTGAGCAGCATCGCTACACTCTTCCCAGGATACCTGGCTCTGCTTTCACCACCTTTGCATTTCCTTCTTGCTCTTCATTTCACCAGCAGGTCTTGACTCAGCCCTGCCAGCCTCCTTTCCTCTCACACCAAGGGATTGAGTGTTCTTGTGCTCTATAGAAATCTTCCTTAAAGATCCGCCAGCTTGGTTCTGGTCCCTTGTCCCAGAGGGCAGTATCTTATCTGGACCTATTGACAAAACCCTTGATTCCTCCCACCAGCTTGCAGTGATGGCAATTAGATCCTAAATTTCTAGCAGCACAGTGGCTTCCAGCTCCTCCGGGTTGCTGCCCACAGTGTGTGCTTTGGTGTAAAGGCACCTCAGCTGGGCTGTCAGCTGTGTCTCCATCTTAGCGGAACACCCTTTAATAATTAAGATTGACACCTTTAATACCCTCTGTACACAATGAATAGAAAGAGGTGTTTTTACATTTCATTTTATCCCTCTTGTTTTAGACAACTGCTTTAAAAAGAGTTGATTAGGTCCCTAAAGTGCTTATTTCTTTCCAGTGGTTGTGAAGAAAGGCATCTAAAGTTGATCAGATGAATAGTAATCCAGATAAACATTTACCTGCACAGGGAAGAATAGAAATCAGGATCATAACTCTGGATAGAAAGGATACTCAGTACTGCAAATGCAGCAGCAGTGAGTATTCTTCAGATGCTCATAGGTCAGTGCAAAGAAAGTACTGGCCCAAATAACGTGGCAATTTAGAAAAAAAACAAAACAAAAAATCCCAGCCATTCAGAATGGGAAGAAATTACTAAATCACAGGTATTTGACCCCTGTTATTTCATGTCTAGCAAAAGGAGGTAGTGAAGATGCAGCTCCATTAACTCATTTAATTCTCCTGGTGATTCACACCAGAGTTCCAGGAGGTAAAGCATAGATTCAGCAGCTTTTTGTCTGAGTCTTAGACAGAAGAGCCAATGAGACTCAAACCTTGTTCTACAAGTAAATCTCTTCATGACAATGAATATTATTTTGTAGTCTTCTAATACTCCCTGTGGGTGTTCATAAAAAAGGGATGGGTTACTTTTAGATATGGAAATGTCCACACACATGTGCACAAAAAACATAGAAAGAATAGAACATTAGTTTAAAATAGAAATATAGCTCCATGACAACTATATTTGTAGCAGGTGAAGGACAGAACACGAGAAAGCTATTAAACAAATCATGCTTTATTATATGTGCCTGTATTTGGATGCCCGGTTAAGTACCTAATTATGTGAAAAATGCAATTGCTGTGTAAAGCAACATTAATTTTTAAGCACGCCTGCTGAGCTGGGGTTGTCACCTGCTCAACTGCATGCTCTTGTACCCCACCTGCACAAAATATCTGTCAGAAGTCTGGCACAGGTTATTAGTAAAGAAAACCAGGGCTTTGCAAGTTTAGCAGCAGTCTCATGATCTATCCAGCATTGTTGACAAATTTCATTATGCTTCCTAACTAGAGCTCTGGCAGTGCAGCTTTGTTTTGTTGTGCTGAGGGGATGTGCAGGGAGAGCCCTCTCTCTCCTCAGACTGCAGATGCTTTTGATTCCTTGGATTTTAGCTCCAGTTGATGAGTTCTCTGCTATGCTTACCTACATCTCTTTTTCTTTTCTCTACTTCTCTGACACATGCTGCATGCCATTAGAGAGCAAAAAATACTGCTAGAACTCCTATTCTTAGTGTTGGTCCATTTGCTTTTTTGATTATCATCCTAACTGTCAAAGAAATGAAATGGCATTGCTTTGCAGTACTGCGCTCCCTAGTTCTCGGTTTCACACCGTTCTTTGTTTCCTTGACAGGTAGAAACTGTTTCTGTTTTTCCTCATGAATGCTTTATGTGTGATGCTGAACAGCTCACGGTGACAGCTAAAACATAGCAAGCCGCCCTAAAGGGCATTTCTCAAATGTATTTCTTTGCCCTTTCTTCACATTGGACGTGTTAATAAGGCTCAAGAGTACCTATGTTTTTTCTGTGGAGAATAGGATCTTTACAGATTAAATATCTCTACACTCGTAAATATTACCTAGGTGACAGAACATTTGGATTCCTTCTGGGAAGATTCTCTGATTTCTTTTTCAGGTTTGGCTTTAATATGTTATTTGAAAAGCTTCTTTTTTGAACCAAAAGTAACATTGTCTTACATATGCATCCATTTCACTGTAAAGTGCAGACAGTGAGGTTGAGGGAATGGAGCACAATGTGACTGGCCTGGCAAGGGACAAATGGATAGTGAGAATATGAGGGCACATAAAGGGACAGGTAAGAATGAAACATGGGGAGCAACCATTTTTTTCCAACAAGCTGAAGCCTAAGGGCTTTAAAGAGGACTTTGCAGCTTTCCTGTTTCGGAGTCTAGTTCAATGAGGTACTGGATGTTGGAGCGGATAAAAACTTTACAGAGAAACATACAGATTTGGCAGACTGTAGATCTGATTAAAAGGTTAAACATCCATGCTGCTGCTAGGCAGCATGGTGATTCTTGCTGCTTGGTGGTGCACCAGTTCCTTGAGCAACTTTCTGGCTTTCTCATCCTCCTCCAACAGAGACTGTCTGTGCAGAAACACCAGGGTGGCTGAGAGTCAGCTCTTAAGCCCCCTGAGCACCTGATTCGTGCCCAGCCCAGCTCCTCCTGTCCCCAGATCAGTGCTCAGAGGCATATGTCTTGGGGTCCAAAAGGCTGAGAGCAAACAAGAAACTTCTGCTCTTAGTCTCCCACCATTTATTTTTCTCTCACAGATGTTATCCGACTTTTTAAAAAATCCCGCACTTGAAGGACAGCCGATGTGACAGTGGTGAGAGATGCTCACTGCAGCTTTCCAGCACTCTTCACAGAATGAAATCACAGACATTGTATGGCCTGTTTCCACCAAGTGTTTTTCCATGCCTCTCTGTCATATTTTGTCATTGTCATTAACTGCATTAACTACATTTTAGCTGGAAAAAAAGAAGCTGTCATCTCTTTAGATGGTGGTTTTCACCTATTTTCTTTGTCTTAACCTATTTGCAAAAGTGAGACTTCTCTCCAGAAAGCAGCTCTCTCATGCATTTATAATTTTTCTGACCTCTACAAGCTGAGGGCTCTGCCTCCAGCCCAGGTTCTCAGAAGCAGGTGCATGTTGGCCAGTGCACAGCTCTGTGCCATGGCCAGACGGCTCCCCACACCTGAGCTGCAGAAAGCAATATTTGCTGTTGCAGTGCTTGATCAGCCTTCTGTTTATCCTGCTGATGCATATTGATCCTTTGGTCATGCAATAGTGAAACAACAGCATGAGAGGATGGCAGTGATTGGAATGTTGATCTTTAGGCACTGGTGGACAGTCAAGTAGGAATTGATGCTGAAAGACAAGCAGCAGCTTAAAAATGACTGTAACATCAAGATCTTTCTTGAAATCTTTCCAAAAACTACTCCATGGAAAATTTAGCATTTTCTGGTGTTGATACTGTAGTTCTAAATGGCACAGATGATCGCAGGGCCACACCCAGACCAAGGGGCAAACAAATGCAGCAGTTTAGTTCTCAGTTCTGGTCCTCAAAGATTCCAGTTGGGGCATCTGACTGAATACACCAGAGCTCTCTCCCAGCTTGTAAACATTTCTTCCCCAAACACCATGGCACTGGAAAAGTCAGGAAACAGGGAACACATTTCTGCCATGGAATATAGAAATATGGATCTGAACTGGGAAGGTGTATGGTTAGGTATGACTTGCTGGCTCCTAGAGAGCACGGTGAACTCAGAACCTGTTTTTGCAGAGGATGCTGTTGACACTTTCTAGTTTGCCTCTTCTCCTTCACTTTCCTTATGTTATTGGTAGTGCAAAATCAGGCAATTAAAAAATATTATAAAGGCAAAGAAGTTTTCTCTCTCCAACAGTAATTACCTGATTAATAGATATATGAAGAGATAAAAAAATTGCAATAGTAGCTATAAAAGAGTGTCCTGATCAAATATTTCAGACAGTGGTTCTCTCCTTTGAGAAAATAATGCAGCCTTTAAAAACTACAAAACCAACAGAGAAGTCCACACATCCATGTGTACAGGTACAGTTAGAGAACTATAAAATATTACACAAAGAAGCTCAGAATTATTTGAGTATATGCCTGTGGATAACATTTCAACAAGATGAATTAAACAGGAAAATGCTGCCCTCATTAAATAAATTCTAGTTTTGTATCTGTATTTGTACACAACAAAATATTTGTGTATTCAAAAGAAACAAAAAAAGCTATCATTCATCTGTAGGTACATATCAGCTAAATAATAGATGCCAAATCATGCTGTTTTGTTGTTTTCAATCTCTTCTCACTATGACAGTATTTTAAGTACATTTTAACTCTCCATTTACATACTAACTTCATGAAAAGTGAATAAATTAAGAGGAACTGTATCTTCTCTGTACATGCCTAATCCCTTCTCTTTATATTCTTTTCACACAGAGATTGAAAGATTTAAAACAAAGGGAATTTGCTAGAAATGTGGCTTCGAAGTCATGGAAAGATGAGAAGAAACAGGAAAAAGCACTCAAGCGACTCCACCAGCTTGCAGAGTTACGGAAGCAGTCAGAATGGCAAGTTTTAAAAATTCATATTAGGTTTTAATGGCCTCTTTCCTCCCTCCCAGAAATATTAATATTTTTACTCCTACACAGTGTAATGTACAGAGGTTGTGTACACTGTAACCTGTTCTCAGCTGTCTTCAACTCCAAATGCTCCTGTTCTGCAAACCATAAATTGAAAACCCCTGATTTAATAACATACTTTTTGAAAGTGTGTCATTTTCTCTCCTGTAGATATTTTCATGTCTTCCAAACAGAGTGTTTTGAAGATGCTTTCATTACCATTTTACCTTATCCAAACTGACCTGAAGAGATTAGTATGAGTGTCTTAACATTTGATTGTAAATTAATGGGAGAAGATAAACTTTTTGTGAATAATTTTCACTACTTTTAGGGTACTGGGATTATTCTCACAGTTTCTCTGTAGAGTAATCATTATTTAAATGAAAAACAAGTAATTAACTGAATAAAGTTTGTCTAATACTGTTAGCTCTATTGATGAGTGTCAAGATACAGGACAAATATTACGCTAATAAACCTGTAAATTTGAGAAAGCTCCTTTGTTTAATGACACTGAAAGCTTCAGTAGAATAGATTGCCATCAGACCTATTGTTTATGTTAATCTATGACCACAATGAGTTAATCAGATAAATAAACAGGCATTCTTTTAAATTCATCTCAAGATTACTGTACCCTGGAAATAATAGCATTCAGAGTTTATTACAAACTCATTTTGGCCTATGTAATTGCTTTTGAGCAATCTGCTGAAATATAGCAGTTTAGTGCTAATATATCACTTTTATGATTACGACTCCATTTTCATACAAATCTGCTGAAACAAATGTAACTGCCTGTGGGAAGCTTCCTTTATGCCCACGCAATTGAAGATGCAGTCTCAGATAGAGTGATAATGTCGGTGATAATAGGAAAACCAGAATGAGACTGGGAAGAAAAGAGCTGGTTTGCTTTTAGAAAGAGCCAGGAGTCCATAATAGTTTGCAAAGAGTGTGGAAAGACAGAGGCTGCTATTCCTCTCTGTAATCACTAATAGGCTCAGGGGAGGCCGAGCACAGTGATTTTGGTGGAGGGGTGGCATTCCCTCTTCCTCAGGAAACGCAGAAGGTCAGCTTTTGCAAGCAGAAGTCTACACTCATACAATTGTTATCATCCCTGAGTGCTGTGTCTCAGGTTCCAACACAGTTCCTTACAACAGGCTAATTCAATTTGACAACTAAATTGCTGTTAATCTTGTGCACAGAAAAATTTTATCTTGCTGTTCCAAGAAGACTTTGAAAAGGATCTCTTTATATGTCTTCTGCAAGAGATAATTTCTTCTTCTTGTGCAAACAGGGGTTAATTTGTATCTCCTGATGCCCAATTTCTGCCAAATGGAAATATATTCGCTGAAATGTGCACATATTCTCATACTATGAGTTGACCCTCCTCCAGGGAGTCTTTCTGTCTTTCCCATTGCTGAAGATCAATGTATTTTTATAGCATTTATAAAACACGATTGCCAATTATAGATAGCCAATATGCAGATCTAGCAGTTTTATTTACATTTAATTACAATATTTTAGAATTCTTCATCAAACTATTTAATCTGGTTCCAATTTTTTTTCTTATTAATGTACTGCATTGATAGTAAGGGTAGATAATTAGTCTGATGAAATGTGTGCTTAAAATATATCTTGGAAAAACTGTTGTGGTGGCTATATATGTCACATCTCTAATGGAAAAGGACAGCAGTCATTTCAGTCTCAATTAATTATCTATTTCAAGAAATCAGTGATTTGTCATTTTTCTTAAGGCCCTTTCAGAATAGGTGACCTTTTCTCTTAAATACAAGAAAACCAAATCAAATTTAAAATCTGAGATATTTTGAAAAGAGGAATAATGTAATTAATAAAAGTAAAACACAGAGAGAGAAAATGTGACAAAATAAGTCAAATCATGGTTGATGAGACAATGAAGTTGTGATTAATTGATGGATATCTACCTTGTGTCCTTCTCCCCCATCAATGTTTGTTGACAGTTTTAGTATGAATATCTCTTTGAATATTTTGCAAAGTCATTTGTTGTGGAATAATTTAAAGATAAAATAAGAATCTACTCTTAAAAAGTCAACAAACACATTCCTCCCTAAGCAAGCAGAATGTTTCTCTTTTTCTTCAAGAATTTGATTTTGCAGGTGCTCCAGGTAGAAACCTCTCATTTTGAACATGGCTCAATTTCCTTTGCAGTGGCCTTTCAGAAAACCAAGACTTACCACAGATTAGATTCCCCTAATTACAAGTTTGGAGGAAGACCAATATTTGTTCTGGTTGTACATGGACATGACTCTGAAAAAGAGCATTCATGTGCTGACATTAAAACATGTAATTTTCTTTGTGTAAAACTGTCTTGCACATAAAAAAGCCCAAGCTGATGATGAACTGCACATTTACCCTGTTGAAACTGAGCTTTCCCTTATAAAAATATGTGTGACACCACCCTCACCAGATAGACATTGCCAAATGCAGGTTCTGTAATAACTTGGTTAGTTAATACAGCTTTCTTTTTTCTTTTTTTTTTTTTTATTTTACCTTAAAGCATCACTGGGAGTGGACCACTGCTTAAAGCCCCCCGATTAGTCCTGGAAAAGCAGCAGTCACCAGATGGCATTTTCCTGTACAAGGGCAGCAAGTTCACAGCGAGTTCTCAAAGAACCATCACCAGTGAAGGACAAGGTTTCTCCAGAAGCTTTTTAGAGAAACAGCAGCTCATTATAAGCAGGCACCATCCCCCTTCCGAAAGACACCATGCACTTGGGAATCGTGTCTCACAGCTGTTCCCAGGTAGCACCAACACCTCTCAAAGGGCAGGAGTGTCTTTCTCGTTCTCTAAAAAGGTCCCTTTGAAGCTGGAGTCCTCGGCATCAGTCTTCAGTGAGAACTCTGAAGAAGGAAATGATTGCAGTGAATCCCCCAACCACAAAAGAAAACAAGTTCTTGAGGGTTGCCATTCTGTTACACTTTTGGAAGAACACCTGAGAGCAAGTTTGGATAAAGTGTCACCTATTACACAAGACCAAATAGATTTGGATAACAGTGCATCGAGTCATGTAGCCGCAACACCTAAAATGTTAAAAGAAAATTATAAAAGTAGTGATAGGGAATCAGAAGAAAAATTTAGTGCTAATCCTTCATTTTCTAAAGTCAAAATACAGCTTTCAAATTTGAATTTTTCTGCCTCACTGAGAGAAGCAGAGCAAGAGAGCAAACGGAATGAATCTGAACAATTCTTAGAAACTCCCATTTCATCTTCATGCCAAGCTAGCCAATTTTGTACACAGCTGAACACCTTTAAGCACAGCAATGTTGACCAATTATCTGAGCTCCCACGACAGCCAGCACCTGAGCTGACCTGTTCAAGCAACATGAATGATGCTCCTGGCGTGGTTAAAAGAGAGACATCTTTGGAGATTTCAGAAACCACAACTAGAAATTTGGAAAAACTTCCAAAGGAGGCCATGGTTAAAGAAGTTAAGCCCCAGGCATCGCCTTTCCTTCATGTAGTGAGCAAAGATGGCACCACTGCTCTGCAGTGGCCCACAGAATTACTTTTGTTTACAAAAACTGAGCCTTGTATTTCCTATGGCTGTAATCCATTGTATTTCGACTTCAGACTGTCTTTAAATCACAGAGATGGTAAACACCATGAAACAGACAAAGCAAGCTGTAAAGAGCTCTCTAAAAATAAGACTGCAGATGAAAATGAACTCTCAGGTTTAATAAAACACAAGCAAATGTCAAATGAACAAGATAATCAGTTGTTGAAACCAAAGAAGACGAAAGGTTCCCTAAAACCAAGAAAGGCCAAGCAAAAAGCTGAGTCAGACATAGAGAAAAAAATGAATGAAAATGGTAAAAAATGCATTGCAGATTATTTGAATGAAAATATACCCAAAGTGCCTGCTTACCTTGGTATCTCACAAAAGGATTGTGTGACAGAAAAAAGTCTTTATACAACAACACTGAGAAGACCTTTAAGGCATCATTTCCATAGCTGTGAAAGAAAAGCTCAGAACATTAGAAATGAAAGCATTTCTTTTTCTGCTTTTATGTCTAGGATTAAAAAATCTAAATCTGCAAAATGCCATTTAATTGATTCTGAAGAAAAATATAAAAACCAAAATGACTGCAGATCCCTTCAAGATGTGGTCAGCTGCAGCAGTGACATAAGTGACAGTGGAAAAGATTCTAGTGGAAGTTTCTTCAGTTGTAAATCCAGTTCAAACAGCAGGTATTCAGATAATGAAGGATGTGGAAGTTACACAAGATGCTGGAGATTCCCATCTCCTCAAAAGTTCTTGTCTGACAGACATTCCAGCTATTCTGACACTTCAGTTAGCAGTACGAGTAGCTACGCAAGCTACACAAGTCCCACATCAAACAATCACAGCAGAAATCATTTGCTTTGTTGTTGTAGAAGAAAAAGCAAGACAGATGAAAGGCACAAATGTAAACACAGAAAGCACAAGTGTATTTTCACTTCAGATGATACAGACGATGATTATCTTTGTCATAGTAGAAGTCACAGAACTAAAATTTGTACTCACAGGGGCACAATTAAGTATCGAAGATGTTCAAGACATAAAGTGCTACAAAACAGAGACAGATCAAAACACAGCAGATGTAGACATCGGCATTTTGGCAAAGCGCATAATAGGAGCAGAAGCTACCACAGATCCAAAAGTGGTTCCACCAGTGATTCAAGAAGCAGCGAAAGATCATCTAGAAGCAGAATATCAAGAGGAAGCAGTTCAGAACCCTTCTCAAAAGAGGCTGACAATTGTGACAACAAAACAGAAGAGGATGCTGAGAGAGGTTCTAACACCGAGCCAGGAAAAGCTGAAACTGCACATTACAACTCTCTGAATGTGAATAGTCAGTCTAAAAGCTTTGCCACCTGCTCTTCCAAAAACCTGGCAAAAGACATATGTGGAAAAAGAAAGTCAATAACAGCCAAGCTACTTCTAGAAAGAGTGCAGTCTAAGAAAACCCAGGAAAAAATGCATGATTCAGAGAGATTTTCAAACAGCGGTGGGGTAGAATTAAAGGATCACTCACAAAGTCACTTTGCTCTTCAGTTTTCATCATCAGTAGATGACATTGCATTGTTACCTTTGCCAGAGAAAGTGCTAAGCATAAGTAAAAATGACATGGGACAAAATGAAATCAATTTGTTGGAAAACAGTGTGAAGAAAAACAGCTCTGAAGCATCAGAGATAACTAATGTTACTCTTCCACCTGGAACTGATTATGATCATTGTGTTCTTAAAGACATAATTCAAATTGAAACAGGCTATCAGAGCCCAAGCATAAAAAGGAGCACAGCAATAAAGGAACAATCCAGTCTCTTCATTAGTGAAGTGCAGCCCTTTATACAAAGCTGTGACCCAGTACCAAATGATTTCTCTGGTGCTTTTCCCTCTAATAGATATTCTGTTGTTGCTAATTCAACAGAGACCAAAGAAAAACTACATGATGTAAACATGGACTTGAACCGGGCAGAAGGCAGTTCAGACCCTTTTTGTGACAATGCTATGCAGAGGTATGGTGACACAGTAAATGACCTAGAAGTGTACAGTAAATCCACCTCCCCTCCTTTAACGCAGCAGCCCATCACATTCACACCAGAAGAAGTAGACAAATACAGGTTG
The DNA here is from genome assembly GCA_036630365.1 of Acanthiza pusilla. Lineage (NCBI taxonomy): Eukaryota > Metazoa > Chordata > Aves > Passeriformes > Acanthizidae > Acanthiza > Acanthiza pusilla. The sequence continues at coordinate 32,056,269 of JAXCHO010000073.1, read as the reverse complement.
CTGCAGCTGCAAGCCCAGCAGCACATGCAGAAACAACTTCTGGCAAAACACCTGAAAGTTTTCCCCGCCCCAGGACCAGCTGCCTTCTCTGCCACACCAGCAGTCCCTGCCCTCCCCGTGCAGCAGCAGGCCACCGTCACCACCATCCACCACACGCTGCTGCAGCGCTTCGCTGTCTCGGCATCCGTGCACCCCCACGGCAGCCAGGTCTCCCTGGCGCCCCTCCACCCGCTCTCCCAGGCACATTTTGCACCTATAGCGCTTTCCCCGCTGGCGCCAGCCCTCATTCCCACGCACCCCGCGCTGCTGGCAGGACACCCGCTGCACTTGGTGTCTGCCGCTCCCCTGCACCCCTCCCCGCTGGCGCTCCCTGCCCTGCCGCACGCTGCCTACATCCCAGCCTTGTTTGCACCGCACCTGAGCGCGGCCACGCCTTCTGCTGTGCACCCGAGTCACTTAGTGCATCCCCTGTTCCAAGGACAAGAGCCCCATCACTATTCTTGTTCTATCCAGACCCAGCAGTTACCCACAGCAAAAGAAGTTTTCAGTGTTTCTAGCTACTTAAACTAGCCCAAATGATTTCACCATGGCTCCAATCCCAAATTTAAACAAAACAAAGCATTCAGCATTCAATTACATGTCTGAGGGGAGATCTACTGTTTTGCTGAGAGCATAACAGCAAAGATTTTAAAGTCCACAATCTGGCTGACAGCATATGAATGTTGATTTTATTCTTGTATCACTGAGGAAAAGCTGCTTTAAAGCCTTTCATGATACTATCACAAGAAGGATGGGTGGCCAGTGTCATTCTGCAGGATGTTTTAAAAGAATAGCCTGAAGTGAAGTCTGTGACTGTCAGTAGGAATAGGACCACAGCGCCCAGACAAAATGGGATCAATATCCACACTGATGAGGGATTTAAAGTAGCACAATGTAAGGTTGAGAAATCTTGACACACCTCAAAGGTTTGATTTTCTGAGGGTGTATATGAAACAGTGCCTGGTTTGGTTAAGGTGTTGCAGACTGAGCAAAAAGTGAGGTATCTGGGACCAGCAGACCCTGGGGCCTGTCTCCTGGCCAAAGCAAACTGGGGAGGCTCAGAGGGAGGGGTGAGGAGTCAACACTAGAAGAAGAGGCTCACAACAACATCTTGAAGATACTTTAGTGATTCCACCCCTGCTTGAGTTACTTGCACAGTGTAAAGGGACTGCAGTCAGGCCACAGGTACATAACAAAATATTCCCCTAGCGTAGCGAGATATGTGCTGGCACAGGCAAGTTGCTGATTTTCCCTCTGAGCCAAGCAGGCTCCAAGAAGGCTCACCAAGATGCCAGGGCTCTCTGGCATTACCTGTGTGTGGCTGTGTCACAGGGTGTGTCGGGGTGAGCCGCAGCAGCCCAGAATTGCCAAGCAGCCAGTGCTGGGTTCGAACCTCAGAGGTCCTTGACCAAAACTGCAACACCTTTTTCCTTCCAAACAGAGTTCTGATGTGTGGAAGAGTCTTTCACAAAGAATGCGTAAATATTTTTCCTCCTTTTCACAAACAACAGAAACAATTGGCTGGTCCTATAAAATCATGCTGGTATTCATAGAAATGTGGAAGTAAAATAATGATCAGCCCTTCAAAAACTGGCTCTACAGTTTGAGACTCAGAGAAAAAAATTGTCACAGTACTCAACATTTAAAAGTATATTGAATCTAAACAAATATGCCAAGATTCTCGCATGGCTTCCCAAACTCTCAACAAGCAAATTGAAATTCTGAATCCACAATGTTTGAATGCATGTATCCAACCTTCAGAGTAATGTGTGGTTGAAATTGTTCGTAATAACTGTGTATCTGGAAATAGGTGAAGGTTTCAGCATCTCTTTGAATGGCATAGTTTGACTATTTCTGTAATGTTTCTAACTGAACACAGGATATTTAGCATGAAATTAAGTTCATCACTGTGGTTAGACTACAGGCCTGCTTCCCAACATAATTGGACCATGAAGTATCCAACAGACAGTACCTGTTTGTTTGGATTAAAAACATTTGAAATAATTTCAATTCATTTGAAATAAGGTAGTGCTCAAAATGTATCTTTCAGAATCAATATAAAACACATTAAAAAACTTTTGGAGGAATTTTACTCCATTATATTCAGCTACCTGGAGGAGCTGAAAAATCAAATTGCAAATAAGCTGTGTCTTTAAAATACAACAGGATAATTTTTTTTCATTTTAATCAAAATACATCAATCCATTGCAATAAAATGGAATTATTTTAACTTCTAAAAGCAGCTTCTTCAGTATAAACTGGTAATATGCCAAACTTTTCCAATCACTTTACAAATTGTGACTGCTAGTTTTGTATTTTCAAAGTTCGTATTTCAAAGTAGCTTTGAATACTTGATGTTTTAGCTATTGAATAAAAACCATCAGGAAAAAAATTACCAAGACTATGCAGAAGCAAAACATTTTGGTGTTGAAAAAGGTTGGTGACACCAGCACTCTCAAATGTCTTTTGGTTTGATTCCCAGCTTATTTTTTAATCTCGTTAACAAAATGGATTGATGCCACTTTGGTGTTGCTTATCTGTATGTATGTAGCATATAAATTATATTTATTTATCTCATTTAAATTGTAGAGAAATTCTTTAATTGAACCTAATGTTTCAGAATTAAGAAAGTAAAAAATTTTATTTGGTGAAGATGTAAAATTAAATATTTCCACAGTTTAACAATTCTTCAATTTTGGCTGAAAATCTCCCCAAAATAAGTTCTGAATTTACATATAGTTTCTCTTCTTCCAATACTTTATTTTCTGAGACCCAAGCATATTTCACCAACTGTGACTTAACACCTCTGAAATTTATTACTTTCTTGGATGGAGATCACTCACTCAGTGGACCACTTGGAAACATTAGTCATAACTCTGTAGAAAAATTCTGCATTGGATATCTAAAGCAGCAGGTCAAGCTGTGCCCTAGGAGGGGCTCACTGGGCTGTGTGGCCATCACCAGCAGTTCAGGGAAAATACCAGCATGAAAAAAGCATTTCCAGCCCCGCAAGCTTTTAAATTTATGGGCCCAGTTTCACCTCTTTTGAGGTAAACCCAGCTCTTCTCATGGTGTGTAAGAGTTCATTTGTATCCTAAGTAGATCACACCAAAAGAAAAATGTGGAACTGAAGGAATGATGAGTTAGTCTCAGCTTTAATGTGTGTACACATATTTTATATCCCTGGTCTTTACAGACAATGTTAATATTGTAGAAATTTCTGTGGCAAGACATCTGACCAAATCAAACTTAACCATATCCCACTGCATAGATAATTTATGGAAAATGTATTTGTTTCCCGTAATGTATGGACTCTACAATGGGATTCTAGAATAAATTAAATCATAGGATTTCCACGCATCGTTGTACATACCAACATGATAAGGCAAATAAATTGACAATGAAGAATAAATTTAATTCTTGGAACAATGGAAATTAGGATTTTGAGATGTTTCAATGGGGGAAAAAAGAGAGATTAAGAACAGAAACAGCACAATAGAAAAACAGTAATCATTGACTACCAAACAAAGGCAATGTCCAATACTGTTCTTAGTACAGAGAAGGGATTTTCTTGGAGAAATGTAATAAAGCTATCGGCACAGCTAAAATTATATATTTTCTCTAATTGCTGCCATATTTGTTTTTCATCAGTAATGTACTTTAAATATGTATCATTATAATTATTAAAAGCATTATTGAGCCTGATGTATGGAGCCATGCTACAATTTTGATTTTATTCAAACATATTTTTAAAAGAGTTACAGTATCTTCATGGCAGTGAAATATACACACCAAGTTAACAACCTATATTAGCTTGATCATATATTCTGATACATAATCCAAGGAAACAGGTCACCCACACCTTAAAATTCCAATAAAAAAACTTTCCTAAGTCACACCATGATAATTTTTTCTGTTGTTGTTTGGGGCTTTTTTTGTATCTAATGCACTTCTGGAATACATTCAACATGTATATTTGTTGTGCAGATTTGCATAAAAAATGCCATTTGATCAGATTGATTTTAAAAGTGTCAAGTTTATATTTAAAACTGGATAATACTCTGGCTAGTATAATATGTAAACTAGTAATTTTGTTTTGTATTCTCTGTATAAAGTGTTTTATATTATACAGTAGCTAAGTGAATTGCACTATTGTACATGCAATGCGACTTTTTTTTTAGCTTATTCAAGGAATCCCTGGGAATGTAGTTTAATGCAATAATATTTTTTTTCAATAAAAAGGCTTACTGGTATAAAGAGTGTCAGTCATGTATTTTTAATGTAAAGCATACCAAAATGCAGCAACCTAATAAAATGCAGAATGATGCAAACATATTCTGTATTTTAATCTGCAGAACTGAAATATGTTTAATTCATTCCTGTGGTTATAATCCTGAAATTTCTTAGAATGTTTCCTAAAGATTTTAGTATGTGTTACAAAAGTGGGTTGTTTAAATGGAACTGAAAATAAATATTCCTTACAAAAATTATTTTATCTATGTGGTTTTTCCAAGTACTTTTAATGAATGAACATCCTTCTGGTTATTTTTATGCTCTAATCAGTTTAATTAGAATTACACTTATAACTCACTTGTCAGGTTCCCAAAATAATGTCTCTGAGCTATGATTCCTAATGCTTGTACAGCAGGTCCTTTGGTAAAGAATTTAACAGTAGGATCTACAAATGTGTCATTTATTCACTCTTTAACCATTCTTTAAGACTTCAAATAGTCATGATAAGTATCACTTTATCCCATGTTTTCCCTATTACCTTGTATTTTTCCAGTTTGTTTATTGCATCCTTTTCCATCTACCTTTCATTTACATTGTAAGCTTTCTGACACAAGGCTCTGGGTTTGGCCGTGGAGATACTCAGCTTCAGAGGTCCCAGAACTGCTGCTGTACTCTTTGCAAGGCTGCTTTACCCACCTTTAGTGATAGTTTTATAAGTGTCATGACTCCAGGTGAGCACAAAGACTGAAGCAAGTTAAAAACAAGTGTCTGCATGGGTACATGTAGTAGATAAAACCCTGTCTTTTGAGTGTGTGTGATGTGGCAGAGGTTATATTCTATCCAGCCTATCTGCAAAGCTGGAAATACCTTGGTCAATCTCTGGGACCAAATTAGTCTACCATGCAGTGATGCGTCATGACCCAGGCATTCTATAAAGTCTTGAAATCACAGCGAATCAACAGACAAAATTGACAGAGTGTATCTAATTCCATTCAATTGTGTTTCTTCTTCTAGTTGTTTCATAATAAAAACAAAATTCACAATTAGACAAACGTATAAAAGGTGTGTGTCTGAAGGAAATCTGCTGCAAATTAATATCTACAACATTACTCTTAATTCTAGTAAGCTTCCAGCTGAGATCAGATCCCACCTGTTTGTTGCTGAACAAATCTTGATACAGGCGGGGGAAAAAAATAAACCAAAACCAAAACACCCACATTGCTTTGACTGGGGTATATTATTTGAATAAATGAAGTTGTCCACACCTTCCTATTCCGGGTAAAGCTAACTATAATGCCAGCAAAATCCTTCCTACACTCTGGTGGGAAGTAAGTGTATAACCTTATTATGCAAAGAAAAGCATCTTAACATGTATTTTATACAGAAATATAAAGAATTACTGTGAATGCAGCTCATTACCTTTCTCTTTCTAGACACTAGGCACAATGTGTGTGGGAATAACAGGAATCTGCAAGTCCGTGAACTGCACTGCTGCCGTGTTGAGATTGGGCCACACTGTTGTGATGTGCTTGAATGTTTCTCTGCCCCAGGGCTGAGGGGAATTAACTCATTAAAATCTGCAGTTATGAAAACTGTCTTCATGACCAACAGGATGAGCCATCAATTCACCATGTTGCTTGCCTATAAAGCATGTGTTAATGTTAAAATACTTTTCATTACTCTTCAATGAGCACATTATTTCCTTTAAGAGAAAACACAGAAGAAGCCAAACTGCCACTTGCAGAAATTATAGACAGAAATAAATCTACAGTTACATTAATGGGTATTTACTTTAAACATGTACAGCTTAACAGTGCCCAATCTCTTTTGTGAATGTGTTTAAAAGCACTTTTGGCTGAGATGTCAAGCAGTAGATACACAACTGTCTTAAAGGAAGATGCAGCCCAAACTCATTTTTTATGACCCAGCTATGAAACCCTCAAAATAAAGATAAGATTGAAAAGCCTGTTAGAAGTCCACCAAACAGTATAAGCAGTTCTGCTGCCTCTACTTAAGTGCACATCGGAAACTTATATTACACACAAAAATCAATATTTCATTCTTACAAACCAATAAAATTTTTAGAGCAAATAAATTTCTCATTTGCAAATCAATAAATTAAATGTATTTATCAATTTCATATATAAAACTGTTTTGTGTACTCCGAGCTGGGTATGAGCAAAATCAGCACCATTAATAAATAAGTCATTGAGAATAGAATGAGATAATTAGTTTCAGACAACCGTAAACCAACTATTTCTATGTAAAGCAAGATGTTCTGTACAAAAATGGTTGAATTATAATTTGCTTTCATCTTTTTTGCAAGTAATTTATGGGCTGTTTTCTGCCATTCCCAGTGGGAAACCCTACGGAATTTATTAGAAACAGTTATGTGTGTATTGGGGGGGTGGATGTGTCATCTTAAGGTCGTACAGTTGCATCCCACAGAAACTTGCAGCCGAGAGGTGGAGCTGAGCAAACCTCAGCAAGTCCAGCAAGACCGAGTGAAGGTCATGCCCCTGAGTTGAGGCAATTCCAAGCATAAGCCCAGGCTGAGTGGAGAATGGATCAAGAGCATCTGTGGGGAGAAGGGCTCAGGAGTGCTGGTGGGTGAGAGGCTGGACATGACCCAGCCATGTGCAGCCCGGGAAGGCAAGGGTGTCCTGGGCTGCATCCAGAGCAGTAAGGGCAGCAGGGCAAGGGAGGGGTTCTGCCCCTCTGCTCTGCTCTGGAGAGACCCATCTGCAGTGCTGCATCCGCTCTGGGGTTCCCAGCAGGAGAAGAAGACGGGCCTGTTCCAAAAGACATCTAGTTTTGTATGTAATTCAAAGATGTACAAGTAAGTAATATCATCAATCAAATGCTGCATATTTTTACAGATGAAATACTTCAGAGTTCTTGAAACAGGAGAGGTTTTGTCCCCCATGCTTAGAAGGTATAGATTGCTGAGGAAATGCTTGTCTGTCAGCTGTACACATGGTTGTTCATTGGAAATCTTATCTTCATCAGAGAGAGTCAAAACACCAGGAACACTTACTCCTTGCTTGTACCAGGATTTCTGACAGGATTCCAGCATTCTTGGGAGTACACTCCATTTTCAAGTGAGTTTGCTTTCACCAGAGGGGTGGAGCAGCTACTAGAGGTTTGAGGGTGGAGATGCAATTAGTCTGTTCCACTTAAATGTTGATCCTGTTAATTAGGTTCATAGATCCTAATTAACAGTATATATAATGGAATTTGATCTAGGGACAGATACCCAAGTTAACACTACATGTTAAGTTGCTAGTGGTCTGCTGGGACAAGTTCCCATCTCTCGTAGAATTGGATTCTTTCTCTCTTATCTTAACATGCAACAAATGCCTGAAGTACCTAGGAGTGTTTTCAGGACTACTTCTCCCTCTCTCTCTCTCCCTCTCTCTCCCTCTCTCTCTCTCTCTCTCTCTCTCTCTCTCTCTCTCTCCCTGAGACACTTGAGAAACTGGCTGCGGAGAAAAACAGTGACAATAATATGAGACGATCCTTGGTCTACTTTTTAGTTTACTAGTAATTTCTTGACAGGCCTCTGTGACTTAAAATACTTAATGCTTTTATTAATATCATCTGTAATTACAGTACTGGTATTTACTGCTGACATAAATTTAATCCCTAGCAATGAGCTTTCCCACCATGAGTCCCCCTCTCTTAACTCTGCTCTGTGACCACATATTTTCAAATGTTACATCCCCTGATTTTATTTTTCTTAAATGATGTGTTAGATAAGCAGTTCCTATACGATTTTTATTGAAAATTATATGGGTCAGGGTGACATTTAATAATGAATCATATTATGGATTATGTTCAGAGCTTATGAGTTGAAAATAGCTTTCCCTTTCATCTCAGTATTGCCAACCCTCACTAACTGTTCACAAGAGAGATTCTGAGATGCTCAGGGCCAGTGAGAGTGCTGAAATGGGACAGCAGAAGGAACGAAATGAGCACAAGGGCTGCCTGCAAATAATAAAGATAAAAGAGCATGTGCAAAGTCTGAAGAGCAATGTCAGTTTTGTGACACCTGGAGAAAAGGGTATGTTAATTCCAAAGGGTGCAGAGAACCCTAAGGAAAGGTCAGACTCATGATGGATAAAGCTAAAGAGACTTGCAAGCTCAAATAAGACCTCAGAGTAGCAGCTGTAATTACTAAAGTCAATAAAATTAAGACAAACATTTTGCTTGGGTTTTTTTACTCATAGTAGGCTGTAACTTTTGCAAAAATATTTTTTTCCATGTCTGCTCTCAGTCAAGTCCCAGGACAAAAAACAGATACTGATGAAAACTGATGAATAACTACAAGTGTTTCACAATGTACACAAAGACTTTTTCAGCTACCAAATAAATGTTTCTTCAGTCCTTTTTTCTAAGGTCACTCATCCACACTTGAAAGCAGAGGAAGAGTTAGACTTTTGCTAAGGATCTATTTCTGAAGTACCACAGAGAGATTTAGCCCTATAATTCCCGTTATAGGCAATACATTTGAAAGACTTTGTGACCTTTAGGTTAGCATACATGGGTTAATGTGGAACTTCATTTTTTCCTAAAACTTTGTCAGGAAATTTGCTTTAGAAATTCATAGTGCATGCAGGTACGACCAGCAGGATTAGAAAGAGTCAAACTGAGAAAGCCTCCTTGGCAGCTTGGAAAAGTATTGCACGAAAATTATAGCACAGTCCTATCTGTCAACTCCCGTTAGAAAAAATTTAACCTTCTGTCAGAATTTCTTTGGACTTCAAAAATCCAGGAATAAACTCACCATGTAACGCTCCAGCTGAACAGTTTTCAGGTCTAAGCATGTCAGTACTCGGTACTCATGGAGAAACTTGAGGAAAACACTGGCTTGAGCTTACGTCTCTGACCATGGGACACCCATGGCACTGTGCAATCACTGAAGTACACAGTGGCTTACAAACTGCCCCACTGTCTTTGTCTGATCCTCACACCTTCATAACCCAGTGCTTAGAGTGTTCCAGAGCAGAAGCCAAGGCCACCCTTGCCTCCTGTAGGTGTGACAGATACACGTGACAGATACACTTCAGGGCTCCCTCAACACCCTGTGCTAACAGATCTGCAACAAAAGCTCTCTGCATTGTGAAAATTACACACGATCAACCCATTCCATACAGCATGCAAGAATCTTCCCATCTAAATGGGACTGCATAAAATCCAGCTGGCTTCTCCTCCCTGCATTCCCAAAAAAGTGCAGAGCCCTTAACATGGGCTCACCCACATTCCCTCAGGATCTCTAGAACCACCCGTGGTAGGTGCTTAGCTCTCCCCACTCAGTTTAAGAGGTGGCTGCAAGGCAACTTGAGCTACGTTGTAGAGTTCAAAGCAGATCACCAGTGTAAGACATATATTGCTTTGTTTTGGATGTCTGGAAATTTTTGAAACTGAACACTGGAATCATTAAAGCTAACTCAGTTCATCATGATGGAGATACTACCTCTGCTTAAAGAGCAGAAGAGGAAAGCAGGATGGAAATCATATCAAACCTTTATTTTCAGCTATTTATAAAAAGATGTCTATGAAATTCCTGCCATGTCTGAAGTCAAAAGAGCACTGATATTCCAAATATGGGTAGGTAAATCTTCAATGCTTTGCAAGAGTTTTCTAAAATTATTAACTAAAATATTTTTTGAAAAATATAACAAAAGGATTATATTTTAAAGCAACTCATAATCAACTAATGAAATTTAAAAGGTTAGATTGAAATAGGTTATTTGCTTCATGTTGTTTGTTCAGGTGAAATGACAATTGAATTCTTACATATTTGTACACAATGCCATATTAATTTCTTGCTTTTAATTTTTTAATTTATGCATTTTTCTTCTTCCTCCACATTCAGATCCTATGTCTTCTTCATTATCAGATTGGTTGGCTTTCAGTGCCATTAGTTGGTTTTAAAAAGTCAGTAATTAATATTCTGTATGCCATATAAACATTCCCTCCAGTATTCTGTTTTCATCAGTTTTATCTGTTAGAAATGAATGAGATGCTGCCATGGAAAATTTTGAAAAGTTTTCTCAAAGAAATATGTTGTACTATCCTTGATGTGAGTCCAAAAAAATCCATAGTAACGAATGTAGCTAAAATAATAACCCCAGAAAGAAAACGACAGGCCAAAAAAGGGAGTCTTCAAAGACTCTACTTCTGATGAGATGCAATTACTACAGCAAATAATATTCAGATCATGACCTTCACTTTCTGACAAACCATTAAAGCATCTTCTACAAATCCTGGGCAAAGGACATTCCAGGGCATGATAGTCATAAATAGACATGAGATGATGTATTGTGACCCTCCTTCATGAATCATTGTTGCACAAGTCTGTGGCCCAAGCAACACTGCAAAGGATATTTCTCAACCCATGTTGGTCAACTCTGTGCTCTTCCTGGTGTATTCCAGACCACAGGGAATAAAGTGAAATACAGACCTGCTGCAATGCCTACACATCCTCACTGGGCAATGGATAGTTTAAGAAAATGTGAATGTGTGAGGAGTCCCCAGGGGAGCAGAAGTCCTGGAACCGAGCTTTCCGTGCAGCGGGGGAAGCTGAGGAAAGCTCCCAGGCTGTGGCTAATGAGAGGAATGTGCTAAGAGGGGCAGCTGCACTGCTCAGCTTGCATGGAAAAAGTCTTTAAAGGCTGAGCCTGGCCCAGCTGAGAAAAACACAGCATGGAGATAACCAAGCAGCTTCCGAAAGCAAATTGCCCTTCAAAAGAAAGATGGCTCATGTTAACCCCCTTTAGTTAATGTGAGCTGCTGTGCTTAAACGAGCATGAAGACACAATCTAAGAGAAGGACAGCTCTCACATCCACATAAATCCCATGGTGGAGGAGGCATGTAATCAGGGCTGATTGCCATAATGCCTGTGCTTTATTGGAGATGCTGTTCTTTGTGTACAGACTTTCTACTGCATAAATTCATTCAACCCCATTTTCTAACCTGGAAATATTGCTTTCAAATGTAAATAACTAGAGGTTTTACCTTTAAACTGTGACATTGGAGTATATAAAAATCCATTTAAGCAACCTACAGAGCTGCTTATAAACTGAGTACAGCTGTAGCAGATGGTACCCATGCCAAGGTGGAGAAGACCTTCATACTCTACATGGGACTCATTACACCTGTCTTGGAAGAATAAAAACAGCAGTTGGGTATGGCATTAGCTATAGATATTTCCAAAGCTTAGGCTGCCAAACCATTATAGTTAGTGCCTGAAGATTAAAATTTCTCAGGTAGCTCCCATTAGGACCCAACAATTCATTGGAATGTGCTCAGAGCATATATTACACCACATGAAATCCTATGTTTTGAAATAAGTAAGCAGGATAATTTTCAGGCTGCTAATGCAAAGACATGTAAGCATGATAAATTCTAAAATAAGGTTCAAGTAATAGGTGTGCAAGAGTCCATGTAATTTCCATGAAATTACACTTGTGACTGGAAAAATTAAACACTCATGAATGTCAGTGTTCACATATATGTCTGTACCTGTCTCTACAGATGTATTTCTGCATCAGCTGAAGCAGATTTCTGTCCTCACCCTGAACTCTTAATTTGAAGGACTCAATCACTAGAGTGCATCCCCAGTCGTGTAACGAAATCTACACTTGTCACACACTGAGGAGGAATTGATGTTTTAGCCATCCTATGGATGTTGTTGTCCAAATGCGATGGGGAGAACTCATAAACTCTGATATATGAGTGCTCTGCAGTTCCTGGAATGGTTCAGGCTCACACACTGTGCTATTTGCATGGTGGTAGCTGCCTCTTTAGGTGTGCAGGCTTTTGCTGCCTCTTTAGGTGTGCAGAACAGACTTGCTCAGAATTTAGTGATGTTTGAAATCCAAGACCAAATCCAAATTTTGCAGCTCTACTGCAGTTCGATTCTCACCATTTTAATTCATTGTGACCAGTTTAAATCTCTGTCCTCCTTTCTGAGTCCCACAGGAGATCATGTTTTCCTCCTGAATAATCCTTTAACACAGACATCCGCTGATTTCATCTCTCACTTTCTAGTGTAAATTGTCATAATGCAAAAATACACAGTCTTTTAGATCTATGCTTAAAATATAAACTGCCAGCTTCTGTCACAATGAGGCCTTATGGGTTTTTTAGGATCAGGCTGCTACAGTCAGAGATAGGATGTTGCAATTGAATGTGTGCTACGTTTTTTATATTTTACACTTGTAAAATATAAAAATATGTATACACATATTTTATATCAAGTTTTCAAGTTGGGCATATTTACATGTACATTTGATGACATCTAATGTATGCATACAGCAAAAATAAAATTTGCATGATGGTAGCTGATCACATGCAGGCTCTGATGAGTTCCTTTCCCTCTGCTAAGCTCCTCATATCTTATTGAATTTCTGCATCAGTTCATATCCTGGATCAGAGTGATGCACACATCATATCTCTGTGGGTAAGTACAAATATACACTTTTCTGTGACATCAGCAATAAATCAGCTGTGTGTGATAGCTAAAATTATGCTTGTTTATATTAGTTGTCAGATGAAAAAATATTTTCCATTGCTTTTTCATACCATTTCCAATCTCAATTAGACCTAGAGTAATTAAGTTCATCTGTATTGTGTCAAGGATTAGAAGTGTTGTTTTAGATGGTGTGTTTGAAGGTATTTGTGTTAAAGACAAGAGTATAGATTGGCAGGAAAAACTCACTGACCTAGTACTAATGCATTACAATGAAACTGCTGTTCATTGACATTAAACAATACCTACAAGAAACAATAGAATTAAGAGTTCTTATTGAAAAGCAGAAAAACAAGCTTGACTTTTTCTCATAAGGACTGTAATAATTTTCCTCTCACTGTAGGTAATCACAGGATTATGTAGAGACATGTTGCCTATGTAGACACTTTAAGTGAGCTCTGAACCTGCTACTTAAAGCAGGGCAAAGGATCTTCCTTAGATTCTGCAGAAGAATGAATAATTAAGTGACACATTTCTGCTTGATAAACAAAATTGTAATGTATTTAAAGGAAATTATAGATTTTATCATCTTCAGCAAAGTCCTCTAATGAGCATCTGGGTTTTGCTGGCATACTGATTATTGATGGCCCAAACTTATCAAGTTTTGTGGTCTCTTTGTTCACAGAAGTAAATCAGCACAGCAGAAGGAATTACAAATAGCACTAAAATAATTTTCTGTTGTTTTACTGAAATGATTTATGAATTCTTATATCTTATGGGCAGATGGAACAATCCAAAGGTCTTATTTTCCAAAGGTATCTCATTATTTTACTGCTTATGAAAACTTCCTAGCTTTCACAACTAGTCAGTAAAGAAAGATTTTGCTGTGTGCTGTGAACTACTGAGAATGACTCCCAAGGAGCAGAAAAAGATAGAAATATAAGTGCCTCACAATGGTACTGTCTTGATAGCACTTCTGACATTCTTTCATTGTTCCAGATGAACCAAAGGTTCACCCAAGGCACTTTAAACATTTTTTTTTAATCTAACACATATGAATACACTGGAAGTTAAAATTAGCAAAACATGGTGGGGGCTGGTGTAAGGAATTGTATTTAAGGAGAGGTTCCTTAATGTAAGTTATTTCATGAGCTGCTCAATAATCACATTCTTGAGTATTGTCTCAAATATACACAATATTATATCCAAAAATTTTCATTTTCTTCCCTCAAGAGCATGGTTACACGTGGAGTTTTTATTTAATTTCCAGAAGATACACTGCTTCAGCAGGAACCTTCCTGTTCAGGTGACAAAGACATGATAAGCAATGTACCTGAAAGCAGCTGACTGAAGCACGGATTCTTGAAACATGGAAATTAACCACTCAAATACAAAGAGGAGCCTGGAAAATCACTCTGCAGGTCAGAAACAGCGCTAAAAGCCCATAGTAGTGAAGAGTTTCTCTTACAGAAAAGGCTCCTCACGCAAATAGGTACTATGTTTTCCCTTCCATTATTTCTGCTCTTAAACCTGATTTTATTCTATTTTCCTGATCTGTGTCCATCTCTTCTGTCCTTAACTCTGAATCTTCTGACCCTTGTTATTTCTGATTCTATTACTCTGTGACATTTTGCTGTATATTTTCATTCTCTTTACATTTCCACCAAAATATTATGACACCAGACACAAAGGCTCTCAAGAATTAAACTATTTGTCTTCTCTTGAGAGGAGGCAACTGAAGAAGTGACCAGGTATTGCAAAAACAGTGATGTGTATAAGCAAGAAGATCCCTGGCACGGTAATAAAAAGGTCATAGGAACACACCTCAAGCAGAGCTGTTTGTATACTCAGGAGTCCCATTTCATTTCTTGCATCAGCAGCCAACCCAGGCATGCTGCCTAGACTGGCACTTCTGGTTTACTCATATCTGGACCTTTGACATGATGGATGAGAGGATAATCATTCTGCATTCAATTTACTCTGATCCAGTGAAACCGTCTTTCCCCTGCAAAAAAAAAAAAAAAACACTGAGTGAGGTATGTCTCTTAAAATAAAAGGATTAAAAGAGAAACAAAATCAAAGACCTTATTTCTTGAGAAAGAGAAACATAATATTTTTTTCCTCTGCAGTCTCTTTCTCACCAGTGGGACTTTGTATGAAATTATGGGTTATCTCTTTTTCCTTATTTAGCTAGTACAGGAGTGCATTGAGCTGTTCTGTGTCACACTGGAATGTGCTGTACCTGGAGGATGGCACCACATAATATGATTCAAGGTGGCATTTGTCTCTAGGTTCACTGCTAGTGTTTCAGACAAGCATGCACTAATCACAGAATATTTAAGCTTTATGCACACATGAGGCAGCCTTGGAACTAGTGAGAAATATTGAGAAAGAAGTGAGAAATATCTCTTTGAGACACTAAGAGCATCTGTTTTCTTTGAATTTGGATGGTCAATTTGACAGCTTTCTACATATTGGTATTCAGATAGTTTTCCAGTTTCCTGGAAAGCAGCCTACTGCAGAACAAGGCGCCATTGACCAAATCCACAGAATTCTTGCTAAAGATGCAATTTTTGGCATATTAACATGATACACAGGTCAGAACTGTGGCTCTTTTGCCTGAGTTGATAGTGGCAACACAGTTCCTACAACCCCTCAGATCATATTGAAGGAAAATAAAAATGTTGTCTCCTGATTATCAAATCAGGGGTTTTTTTTCCATTTCGGACATGTTTAAGAATTGGCTTTAAAAACTGCTCTAAAGGTCCGGACATTTACAGTAGACACTCCCAGATAATGGTCCTATGCAAGCACAAAAGCTGTACCAAGACATTGGATATGAATTTCAACCTTCTAATTTCTCAATTTATACCTCAATGCTTGTTGTATAGTCAGAAAATGTTGCATCTTCTCAGAAGAACTAATTGTTTAGGAACTAAGTAACGATTAGGCTCATTTTTTTTGTTTTATCAAAAATGTTATACTTGCTACTACTCTCTGCTCAACATACAAACAAAGTGTGACTTTTTTCTCTCTCTTATTCTCCATGCAGGGAAATGAGTGCATCAGGTGAAGTCACCAGTTTTACTTTCTATCACTTTCTGAGAGCAAAGTCATGCATCTTTCAGTTAAAAAAAAAAAAAAAAAAAGAGAGAAGTGTAAGCAGGACAGAAAATAACAGGTAATCAAAGCACAGCCATGTTTTGAGATGGGATCTATTTCAGTGCAGAACTATAAACCCACTGCTACTCATCAGTCCAGAGCTACCAGCTGAAAGAGGCATATTGCCATTGCGTACTTTGGAGCAAATATTTCTTTATTTTCAAATATATATTCCCCATCCATGTTGTGGGTTTGACCCTGGCTAAATGCCAGGCACCTACGTTTGCTCTCTGTGCTCTCTCCTGCTGCAGCTATGCAGAGGAGAGAGAAAACTAACACACTGGACTTATAAGACTACTGATAAAGAGGATGCACGAGAGACAGGGCAAAAGCAGGCGGGAGACTTAATGTTGCAAAAAAGGTGATTTATTAATCTAACAGAGTCAGAGGATAAATTAGAGGTAAAAATAAGCTCTCAAGACACCGTTTCTTCACTGACCCCCCTTCCCTCTTAAGGCACTGCTTCCCAGCTCACCCCCTCCCTCCTTTCCAACTAACCAACAACTCCCAGGCAGGGGCAGGGTGTGGGGTTTTTTCTCAAATCAGTCTATCACAATTCTTTTACTGCAGACACTGTTTCTCTATTCGCCCCCTCTCTCCATTTAACTAACAGATCCGGGCCGGGGCAAGGTATGTGGCTTTTTTTAAGTCAGTCCAATGCCACAATTCCTTTGCTGCAAATGCTGTTTCTCTACTCACCCCTCTCCCTATCAAGGCCATTTCTCAGCTCACCCCCTCCCTCCTTCCTTCTAACCAACAGCTCCGGGGTGGGGGCAGGGTATGGGGGTTTCCTTTGGTCAGGGTCAGTCCATCAGGGAGAGGAGTCTTCTACTTAGCCATGGGGGTCCCTCCCACGAGAGGGAGTTCCTCTGGGAACTTCTTTGGCGTGGGTCCAATCTCACGAGCAGCACCCGCCCGATTGCTGCAGTCCGAGATTCCTCTGTCCAGGCTGCAGAATTCCAAGCCGAGGCCAGGCTGTTTCCATCCCGGGAGCAAGACCTCTCTCTCTCCTGCAGGGCCTTTGCAACTCTCAGTCTCTGGGACTCCCACTGGACCACAGCTTCCTGCAGGCATCACCTGCTCCTCTGGCGCTGGCACCTCCCCATAGGCTCTGGGGGGTTCTCTGCATCCTCTGGACCCCGTGGGCTGCAGGGGGACCACCTGCTCCCCCACGGTCTTCACCACGGCTAGCAGAAGGTTTTCAGCTCCGGCGCCTGGAGCACTTCCTCCCCCACCTTCTCCACTGACCTTGGGGCCTCCATGTTGTTCTCCCTCACATATTTTTACCTCCTCCTCCTCCTTCTCTGGCTAAAAAGAAGTATGTGCTCACATTGTTTTGATTTTTTTCTTAAATATGTTTTCACAGAGGCGTAACTAACATCTCTATTTGGCCCAGGTTTGGCCAGCAGCATGTCCATCATCTTCAGAACCATCAGAGCTCTGCTGGACATGGTGGAGAAATTTCCAGAATCTTTACTCAGGACATGCAGGAGCCATCTTTGCACCCCACTCCATTCACTGGCAAAAACTGGGCCAGGCAAAACTACCACAATCCAAAGTCACAACTTTTTATATTAAAATGTTAAACGTTATAAACAGAGGTCATGCATCTCTTATGTCCATCATTGATCTTTACTCTTAAGAAGCCAGGGTTAGGATTTCTCATCTGGCCTTCCTGGGATGAATCATCCAGAATGTTCTGCAGCTTTCTGGATAATGCAAATATAATGTGATAACCAGTCACGTTCATATTCTGAGAACAAACTTTTTATCATATGAAAAATGCATGAATCATTCACAGTTTCACATATAAGAATAAACAATCAATGAGAATATGAACTCTGTTTGCAGCCTAGAGGAGTAGTCTTGTGCAAGTTCCTGCTGCATCTTGCAGTGGTCCTGAAGCAGCCACCGTGCAGGGCACCTCCTCTCGGCAGTACAGCGCAGGACAGAGACACCACCTTGGCTCCAGAACAAATCTCTCTGTTCACTGCTTTTACACCAAATATGCTAAACAGAGAGGCATGGCAGGAGGGAAATAAGTCTCTTAAAATAGTTCTGAAGAAGTCAAGGTGCTTGGTTGAACCCTTGTGCCTTAGGTTAGGTGAACCATCTAACTCCTTTGGGCCAGCCCACAATGCTGTTCCTAGTAAGGAGTTTAGATATGGTCATTTGAGCTTGAAGAGACCAGACAACAGCCTGTCTGTGATGGCAAAGGTTAATTTAATAGAATATGTGAGAGTTGCAGATAGGTGATGTCATAGTTCTCAAACAATTACTCTTCTGCTCATGCCTAGGTTAGCTTGCCTGTCTAAACTTTGATGATCAAATCATAGTTACTTTCCTTAGTTAATTCTTTTTAATCATAACCCATTACAAGGTGGATGCATACACTGAATTTGGCTTGCCAGTCAATTAATTTGTCAAAGAGTTTTCCATTTGTTACATATATGAACAGCTGTCCCCTTCAGCAATCAAATTTAAGAACTGAAGCAACACCAAAAAAAAAAATAAAATTCATAGCCCTAACACATGAAACAAAAATCTGTACTACTTCTTAATTAACATTTCTGTAATTGTGCAAAATTTATCTAACGCAAGAAATACAGTGGCAGACATAATGGGACCAGAGTTTGGCTTAGGAAAAAAAAAAGAGTGGAATTCCATAATGTAAAAAGAATATTATATATATCCCTGCAAAGTATCCCACCTGCCACTGAGCACTGCCATGGTTTTGGGGTCTGAACACCATAAGAGTCATTGACCCTTGGCACACACCTGAAAGGCAGGCAGCCAAGAAGCACAGGTGGATCACAGAATGATAAAATCATAGAATGGTTTGGGTTGGAAGGCACCTTAGAGTTCATCTAGTTCCAGCACCCTTGCCATGAGCAGGGACAGCTTCCACTAGACCAGGCTGCTCAAAGCCCATCCAGCCTGGGCTTGAACAGTTCCAGGGATGGGGCATCCACAACTTCTTTGGGAAATCTGTTCCAGTATCTCACCACCCTCACAGTCAACAACTTTTTCCTAATATCTGATCTAAATCTGGCACACTCTGTCATGCTGAAGTCGTTTACTTCCGACATAACTTCTGTGCCTTAGTGATAACCACAGAGGTGCATTTCCATGCAATCCCCTGCTCCCATCTCTTTTGCCAACCTCCGCTGGACTTCAAACTGTGTATGGGGGCTCCTTGAAAACCCATTCCCATTGCATTTTGGGAAGATTATAAATGCCCTGTTTACATGCACTTTAATGCAGTGTGTGGATTTTTTATGACTAAGAGAAATACTAGAGGCATGTGATTTTCTAGGAGCAGTGGCTGATCCCACCTCTAGTTAATTTGACTGAGAGCTGCCAGAGTGGGTGGAAAAGTAAGGGTCCACTAAGTCCTTCTGCACTGAATGGCTAGAAGTTGGCTGCCTGCAAGGCTGACATTAAATAAATTATACATACTGTCCTTTACCTGGAAATGAACGTAAGTGGCATATTTGCTACACGCTGCTGCCTTCTAGATTCACAAGCTGTTGTTTCTGAAGTTGTTAGGTAGAACACATTTAATGTACGACTAAACCTCATTCATGCAGTTTTAAATCAGTTTGATTTCTGTGAAATCTTTCTCCTTCCTACTGCGGTGATGCTCGGTCCCCTGGGCTACGACAGAGTGGGCACTGTCATTTCAGTGCTCGCTGACACCAACGCAGCAGAGCCTGTTCTCTCACTTCTGCACAAAGCAGCCTTTCAAGGGCCATACATTGTCTCCAGGACTCTCAAAAGAACACAGCATCGGAAGCCAGAATTAATCAGATAGTGAAGAAGACACCTGACTTCAAGTGGAAATGGAAAAGCAAATCTAATGACCAGAGAGTCAGAAGCTCAGTGATATAATGGTATTCTCCAAGTGCCCATCTTGTTACAGATGGGTAATTGCTGTTAGAACAACATGGCTAACACTTTATTTTTCCTACAGGAAATAATTACTTTGATTGAAAACACTGCCTGTCTGACAACAGAATACCTACTGCAACACCTGCTGACCAAGAATGGACAGCTGCATTTGTCTTGTAGCACTGCTAATCAGGTTCCTACAACTGCCAGATCTTTGACTGAGGTTGAGGGGACAGGTTGCCATCATGCTTTTGAGTTCTGTTTTCCTCTTTACTGATTGCTTTAGTCTCAGTTCCTCCCTCACCTTTTACAACTCCAAAATATGTTATTGGCAGTTCCAGCAAACACAGAGAAGAGAAACTGCCAGATAATCAACTGATATAAAGTAATGTGCTATTATAGTCAGCTGAGCTCTTTCAATATATGCAAGATGAAAATTAACCCCAAATCTGATCAAATGCTAATTAGTATTTGATATTATCTGCAATGATTATGATAGAAACTAAATCCACAAAGGAAATTGCAGACTAAACTAACCTATCATTCTCAGGTTAGCAATTGTCAGCTACCCAGTGCCCATTCTCAGTTAAGATAGACATTTAAACACGCACTTATTCCTGGTTGAGTTCACCACATTTTCAAGCATAACAAAAAAATTAATAAATACTTTTTATAAACTGTGTGGAAATAATGAAAGAAAAAATATCACTTTATTCTACAAATAATATGTGTTGCACTGAAAAATTTTATAATGTAAAAAATGGATAAACATCAAGGGCAAAAATAACCTCACCTTAATCAATACAGTGACAAGCTAAATTGAATGGCAATAGCCTTCACAGAGCCTGTCCCAAAATGAACAGCAAGTTTTCTCTAAAGGCCTTTTGGATGTATGGGCTTATTCAGTTTACATAATTGTTTCCCTAGAATAGAAATCTCCAGGGAGAATTAGCTTTATCAACTGTACACACAGCTATATAATCTTATGCCACTTTCTTCTACACATAGGTGGAGTGCTGTTTAAATTCTTATAGTTTGGCCCTGTAGTATAATGATGAATCATGCATATAAATAAGTATGTGTGCTGGTATTGGCTGGGACAGAGTTAATTTTCTTCCCAGTAGCTGGCATGGGGCTGTCTTTTGGATTTGTGCTCATAAAGGTGGCATGTTTTCATTGTTGCTGAGCAGCACTTGTGCCAAGTCAAGGATGTTTCTGCTCCTCAGCCACCCCACCAGCCAGTGTGCTGGGGGTGCACAAGAAGTTGGGAAGAGACACAGCTGGGACAGCTGACCTCAACTGAACCAGGGGATATTACAGATCATATAGCATCATGCTCAGCATATAAAGCTGTGGGGAAGAAGAAGGCAGTGGGAGGCTAAGAGTGATGGCGTTTGTCTTCCCAAGTCGCTGTTACATGTGATGGAGCTGTGCATACCTGGGGCTGGCTCAACAGCTGCCTGCCCATGTGAAGTGCTGAATGAATGAATTCCTTGTTTTGTTTTTCTTGCATGTGCAGCTCTTGCTTTCCCTGTTAAATTGTCTTTATCTCAGCCCACAAGTTTTCTTACTTTTAGTCTTCCAGTTCTATCCTCCATCCCAACACAGGGTGAGGGGAGCAAGCAGCTGTGTAGGACTGAGCTGCTATCTGGGGCTAAACCAAGAGAGCAAGAGAATTTGTGAGGACAGGCAATCTGTACTTTGAGAACTTTATAGAAATGTTTCCCTTATCATAGACTCAGCAATCTGAATTATTTTTATTGTTTTAAAATTCAGTATGGATCAGGATTGGAAGACAGGTAGTCAAATAATCATTTGTAGGGAACTGAAGAGGAACCTTGAGGAGTCAGTTAAGATTTGCTGTAGATGACAATAAAGTTATGAATTTATTAAAGTTAAATTGCATTTCTCAGCATCCTAGACATTGCAAAAAGACAGATATGACACTTGAAATGTGGTTTAACCTGGTGGCAATTACATTACTGTAGCACAACCAGGAAAGTACATATTTATTATTTGCCCTGAGCTCTACTATTCTGTCTTCTTTCTACCCAGCTGCCTCCAAAACTTTGAGGCCCTTGTCCAGTCAACAGTGAAGGGCAGGTGTTTCTTCACTGTGACTCTAACGTGATTGTCATCCACTTTAGAGGACTTGTTTGCCTCATTCTCTTCTGAGATTCCTAAAAACCTGAATGACAACTTTATGGAACAGGTTTTGAGGGAGGCAACTTGGAAAGATGCCCTCCTTGATCGCCTGCTTGTCAACACAGTGGATCTTGTGAGCAAAGTGGAGATTGGTGGCTGTCTTGGCCACAGTGACCACAAAGCAATTGAGTTTAAAATCTCTGTTAACAGAAGGAGAAGTGCCAGCAAAACCTCAGCTCTGAATATGAGGAGAAGAGACTTCAGGCTTCTCAGGCAATTGGTAAGTAATGTCCCCTGGGAAAATGTTTTTGCAGGTCCTGGAGTCAATCAGTGCAGGTCACTTTTTAAACATCACCTCCTAAAAGCACAGGAGCAGGCAATTCCCAAAAGTCAGGAGTCAAGCAGGCAAGGCAGAAGGCAAGCTTGGCTGAATAGGAATCTTCTCTTGGAAATAAGGCAAAAAGGAAGGTGTATACCTAGTGGAAACAGGGCCAGGTGACATGGCAAGGATACAGATATACTATAGAGAGGAAATTCAGGCACCCAATCCTGGAACTGAAGCTGGTCAAAACTGTGAAGGACAATAAAAAGATTTTTTTCAAATATATTAATGGCAATAGGCAGTGTAAAACTATCAGCTCATTACAGGATGAGGATGGTCTCCTCACGAACAGGGACCTGAGCAAAGCAGAAGTGTTTAAAACATTGTTTGCTTCTGTCTTCAGCACCAGATGGACCGAAGGGGTCTCAGAGTCCTGAGCTGGAGAACCATGACTGTGAAAATTATCAATTCCCAGTTGACCTGGAGGCTCCAGCTGGATCATCAGGCACAGCATCGCCTGCCAGGCAAGGGAGGGAATTGTCCTGCTCTGCTCTGTACTGGGGCAGCCTCACCTCAAGTCCTGTATGCAGTTTTGGGTGCCACAATAATAAAAAGACATTAAGCAATTAAAGAGTGTCCAAAGCAGGGCTAAGAAGATGCCCTATGAGGAACAGCTGAGGTCACTTTCTCTGTTCAGCCTGGAGGAGACTGAGGGCAGATCTCATTGCAGTTACAACTTCCTTGTGAGGGGAAGAGGAGGGGCAGACACTGATCTCTTCTCTGTGGTGACAGTGACAGGACCTGAGGAAATGGCCTGAGGTTGTGTCAGGAGAGGTTTAGGTTAGATATTACAAAGAAGTTCTTCACCCAGAGGGTGACTGGGCACTGGAACAGCTCCCCAGAGAAGTTGTCATAGCACCAAGCCTGGCAGAGTTCAAGGACTGTTTGGACAATGCTCTCAGGCACATGGTGTGGCTCTTGGGGATGGTGCTGTGCAGGGCCAGGAGTTGGACTCAGTGGTCCTTGTGGGTCCCTTCCAGCTCAGCATAATCTGTGATTCTGTGAGATCTAATCCAGTATGAAGCAAAATCCTATTGCATGACACTGTGAGTGGAGCATGCTTTAACCTAAACTAGCCCTGGGGGTTATGTTGCAGAGAAATAAAGACACACAAGTTTAATTATCCTTCCTCCTTCTTACAAATAATTTGAAAACCAATTCATAGAGCATATTACTGCCGTATGGCCCTTGGGACACTTTCCTTGTTCCTCATTTCTTTGTCATTATATTCTTTTATAATTACAGCAGGAAGCTGCCACTGTTGCTCAACATCAGTGCTCCATAAGAAATGTAAAATTAGGTCCATCAAGGGAGGAGAACAAGAAGGATTCAGACAGGTATTTAAGTACGTTTCATTAATAAAAGCATATTTTGGTGCACCTATGTGTATCCCAGTACAGGGTAAGGACTTGTAAAGCAAAGAGGAAGGGTAGGAGTTCATCCCTCTATTTTCAGGTAAGTCTCCTGAAGACTATGTGGTGTATTTCCCATTGGGAGAGACCTAAAAGGGGTCAAGAGTGGTTGGGAAAACAAGAGAGAGACACAGATAACACAATTTCAACAAGCAGTGGCTCACTTGGACATAGTCATTAAGTTTTCCCACTGAAATGGCTTAAGAGGGGAAAGACAAAACATAGGGAAGCTCAAAGAACTAAAAGTCTGCAGTATTTCCATGAGGAAATACTGAAATACAGTGAGCATATCTGTGGAATGAGTTTCAAATCCCGGGCTGCTAATGAGGTTAAACCACAAAAATTTTCAACTATGAAAGTAGGTGTTTTTCTCTGAGTTAGAGGACACAGCTGAGGTGCTCTAACACGGTGCCTCGTTTGATGTGACGCTGCCATTGGTTGCCCAGGTCTCTCCAGTGACTCTGAGCCATCACTGTTCAACTTGAGATGCGCTGCTCCCTGGCCTGTGCAGCCAGCCCTCACCAGAGACACAATTCAGGTGACTGAAGCCATTTCAGATGCTTGAGGGAAATCCTTCTGCTCCCAAGCTACTGTCCCAAGGACAAGCTGTCCTGTTGTGTCTGGCAGGGTTCTTCTGGTGTCTTGGATGCAAACATAATTCTTACTGAAGTCCTTGTTTTTCACTTGTGATCTGTAAGGAATGGTATTAACGTGACCTATTAATCTGAGTCTTCTTTCTCATGGTAGAAAATTATGTGCTGGCAATATGAACATACTGAATACTCCAGAAATTAATTCTCTGGCCTTCAAGACCCATTTGCTTCCTCAGGTTCAAGCACAAGTTTCCTAGACCATGCTTGAGACATGTAGGTGAGATGCAGGAGATGGTATATAGCCAGAAGTTTAACCCTGAAAACATGCCTTCAAACTTAAATTTTTGGGGGCTGATTCTTTGGTCACTGTGTCTCAGGCTGTGGGAGCTGAACAGATGGGGAGACCAGATGGTCTGGGCTTCCCTTTGTGGGATTATTTTGCACAATGGTTGTTTCAGATCTCAGAAACAAAGTGATTCAGAGGTTGTCCTCTTGCCTGTGGAACTGCAGAGACAGAGACACACATGTTGTACGAGCCTAGTCAGAACTGGAAATTTGCCTAGCACAAGATGCGAAGTACTATTGTTCCCATTAGAATTTCTAAAAGAAATAATTTCAGGAAAATATTTTGCCTGTTTTAGATCTCACTCTTCCCATTTAAAAATTCCATTTCTCTATGAAAGGTCAAATGAGACCCAGTATAATGCCCTGACCAGAGATCAGGAGAAAAAGAAAAATCAAATTCTTACTTGCAAACAGTGGAATAAATGGCACAGCAATCCAAGTTGTGGATCAAAATATGCAGGTCAAAGTTACCTATAAGAAACACCTATTTTAATTAAGAGCACATGTTACATGTAATAATGGAACCCAAAACCAGATTTACAAGTTGTTAAATATTTTGTTATGTTTCTAAACTAACAACCAATCTTGCTTATAATCTCTTCCACCACAATTTTTTTTTTTTTATTTACGTAGCGGTAGATACCTAAGGATGTAGAAACAGTGATTTCAACACCACTTTATTTGGTTACATAAAGATATTCATTTGGGATTTAGAACTAATTGGAAAACTATCTTTTTCCATTAATTTTTTAAATGGAAAGATGAAAACATGAAAAGACTAAAGCTAATAAAGTAAATATTTTGATTCAAAATGGAACTGTGATTGTCTTGTCTTCCTCTTCCATTAGCAAAGTTCTTCATTTCATATGGGTGGTGATCATAGATATTTGTTCTTCCTCTGTCTAGAAACTTGGGCAAAGGATTTATGCTTCTTAAGTGAGCATCTTTTTGGTTCTTCATATATCACTTCCTTATTAAACACACATTCCACCAATCTGTGATATGATCAAGGAAAATGATCACACAGTTTATGAGGCAGCCTTTGAAATACATCAGATAATATATTTGAAAAATAAGCTCTCCTAAACTAAGGCCAATATTAGTCTAACACTGCTTCTTCCAAAGACAGCTGGGCAAGAGAAAAGATCAAATATTTTTCTGGACTGGTATAAGTGGGCTATCTTGCTTCAATTTACACATATTATCATTGGAAGGGGTAGAAATTTTGTCATGGGGATTTGAAATGCCTCTCTTTCGAAACCAGCTTTTTGAAATTCACAAATTGAGACAGCTTCTACTCTCTTGCCAGCAAACAAAGAAATCTGCAGGAGGCCCGAAACTCTGAAACAGCTGAGAAAGACAAACATTTTGTTCAACTAGTGCAAACAAAATGCCAAAATGTCATGCTTAAAATAAGGGGTTTTAACCACAGCACATGCAGCTGATTGGTGGCCAATAAAGTTCCTAGTCCTGCCTGTATCACCACCTTTTATGACGCAAGTTCTCTGGCCTTGGCTTCTCAGGTTTTTCACTGGTTATTCACACAGAGATTGTCAGAAATAGCATGGTCTAAGATGCTTCAGTGCTCCATGCAGGTGTGCAGAGAAATTCTGTGACACTGAAAAGCCAGTGCACACACCTCAGTGAGAGCAGCAGGTACAGAGTGAAGCCAAAATGGCCTGCCACAGAGGAGTCTGGTCAGGATAAGTGTACAATGTGCTATCAGCAAAAACAGAAGCAAATAATATCTTTTCTGAAGCAGATAATATATGCTGGAAAAATTGGAATATATTTACAAGACTCGCAAAGTCACTCTGAACGTCTTTTGCAACATATTGAAGGAGGCAAAGTTCGGGCACTGATAGCACTGTCATTGAATCTGAAAATAATAATTTTCTGCTCAACGATGCTCATGATTAGGTGGCAAGTCACAAAGGGAAGTTTTGAAATTTTGAGTAATATTTAAGATTATGTAGAAAAATGCTAAGTATTCAAGATAATTTTCTTTTGCTTTCAGTGCTTTTCTCTGTTTGACTGTAGTTTCACATAAAAGATGCTCTCAAGTAGAGCTACAGGAACAATGCTTATAACTTCAGTGATGTAAAATTTTACACATACAGCAGTATGAAAAGTGAAATGTTCTGCTTTTTATTCTTTTCTTTCTTTTTTAGTTGGATATTGATGGTGTACGAGGGGAATAGACCACATGGCGGGCAGACTGCCATGTTGTCCCTAAAATAGGTCTCCTAATGCCACTGTCAGAGGCAGAGCACTCCTGATGGTGGATCAAGGTCCAATCCAACAGACCATTACTTATATTCTTAAGTCTAGGATAGGTCTCATTTCTACTGCCTGTCCTGTTGCAGTGGGCAGGCAAGAACCTTAATTTTCTTGCTTTCTTTGATTTGTGAGAATGCGGTACAGTGTGGTCATTTGGAGCATCCAATGATGAAGGCAGTCAAATACAAACTAAAACTGCAAATATTCCCAAAGAACATAACTACTGCCAAGCACAGTGCTAGAGTTCAAACTGCATTTTAAGAGCCTTTATATTCTCTCCAAACACCAACCTACCATATATCAGAAAAATTCTTTTAAAAGGCTTTTCTGCCTTTGATGTGTGAACAAATTGACAAATGACAATAGATATGAAAAAAGAAGTGGTGGGTCCATCAGGAATTCAAGAGCACTACTGTGAAAGTGGTAAAAAAGAACAGCTGAGAAGTTTAGCTAGGAAACTACTAATACTATTTTATTTGCACAATAACTTTAAAAGTAGCAAGGGGCGGGGGAAAAGGTAAATCCCACGGTGGCAAATATCAGCTGAGACTTTGTGAAAATAAACAATTACTTGTGCTATGTAGGAAAGGAAAATCACAGACTTGAAGTTTTCTAACTGGGAAAAACAAAATGTCTTTCAGCTGAAAGACGCTGAGACAGACAATTGTGAGAAAATAATCAGGTAAGACAGAAAAGTCTAATTATGGCAAATCATGACCACTTTTTCATTTCTGTGGAAGAGGGCAGAGCATTAAAAAAGTGTGCATATTCAAATCCAGTATTAAGTCTGAAAAAGTATCCGGAGTTTACCAGCAGGAAGGCATCCAAGTGAACAGAAGGGATTTCTACCACCACTGGGAAATATTTAACCCAAGTATATTTAACTCAAGTTTATTTTTCATCTGCTCTCTCTGCACAAGATATCTGACAGTGTTTGCAGGAAATCATGCTCTGCCCAAACCTGAGTTGCCAGAGTACCTCTGGATTGGAGCTCAGCACAGGTCAGCCTCGAGCCTTCTCGACCTCTCCAGACTAAGAAATCTGCCCTTGGAGTAAAGTGCATTCCATTCCTGAAGTTTTACAGAAAAATATAACTATAAATGAGATTGTACTAATAGCACCTCATCAGACAGCTCTAATCAGCTATATAAAATTAAAAGCAATCATCAATTCACAATTTAAAAACGAAGGGGCCATGATTCCAATATAAAGAAAAGTTAATATTCAAGCTGTAAACCTTGGAAAATATGATTATGCTATTGAAACAACAATAAAAATATCTGTAACTATTAAATCATAAACAATTCTGCTATAACCACAAATATTGGCAACAGTAAGCGACTGCATTAAGTGAAGAACTAAGAGAACAGGTATTACAACCCCTGCTGTTTCTGCAAACATATTTATTAGCTCAAGAAGCAACGGAATGAGGCCAAAGGGAATGAGTTTCCAGAAGCTATTTACCAACCATAAACTAGCAAAGGAACAGGGAATTCTAGTTACCTTGCATGCTGTTATTTTTTTCTCTTTCTCTCTTCTCCTGCAAATGGCTGTTCAGTATGAAAAATGAGTCTCTGTCAGCAGACACTCTTCACAACCCACCCTGATCGGCAGCCTTCATTGTTTTATTGAGACAAACAGGCAAGAAATAACTAAAACATTTCAGGTACATAGAGTTTAAAATGCCGAAAAAATGTTTTGCCATGTGGGAACAGAAACCAAAGAAAAAATCTGGATCCACCCTATCAAACCAATTAGCAATGAGCAGTCCATTCTGAAGTATTCCTTGATTTAAGTCCCCTCAGGTGGAGTTGTGCAAAATGATTTACAGACTAAAAAAAGTTTTTCATTGCTTTAGCCAGTGATTATTGTTATTATAAACACTAATTATTCCTACAATTGTCTAGTATAAACACTATTTCTTGGTTGTATATGATAAACAAGGAATGGTGATCACCTCTTTTTAATGTTCTGCTTTCCCCTTATGAAGAAGGAGGCATAAAAACTTATTCTGTTCATTTAAACCTTATTAAATAAACAACCTGCAAACAATTTTTAAAAGTTTATTTTCTTTGTTGAAAAATAAGGCTTTTTCAAAATTAAAACATTTTACAATACAGCTTCAAGTGTTACCAAATGTTTAAATCACAATAATGTGAAATGCAGTTTGTTCCAAGTTTTTTCTAATTTTGCTTGATATTCTCTAATTTTAAAAAAAGTCATGTACTGCGCATGATATTTTGTTTCCTCATAATAGAAACTTCAATAACTCACATTTTATACCATTTGACAGAACTTCTTTCCATGACATTTAAACAGTTAAGTCTTTCAGTGATAACCAATAACAGTCTCCATCCTATGTCTCAAACACTCAGAGCTCTGGGCTTTGTGGTTTCTCAACAGATTCCTCATTGTCCAAGGTAGGACCCATTATACTGCTGACTTTCCACTTTTCCCTTGATTTATTCCGTTCCTCTAACAATGATTAAAAACAATTAATGCTTTGCTTAAATCCTTGCATTGAGGCAGAGTAACTATGAACCTGGGTTCCCAGCTTCCAGCACAACTCTGGATCCCACTTGCATGTCACCAGCCACCAGCCCAATGCTGTATCTCACTCATTTGTCACCAGACACCACTTTTTGAATTTCATTATTCCTTTTGACTATTTTTGAACGGTTTTTTTTTCTTCTCTCTTCATAATCATTTTAAAATTTCATGTCAGATTAAATGGTGGGAGGGTTTGCTTTAGAAGAAGAAAAATCAGGAAGTTTTATAGTCTCTTTTAGTCTATTTTTTCCCCTCAAATGAACAGAAAAAATCAATTATTAGCTAGCAGTATACAACAATTTGTGCTTCTCTACTGATCCAGGCTCTCCACAGACAAAGAAATAAAACAATAACCTGCTAAGCTACACACAGTAGAGCAGAGCAGTAATCATTAGCTCCAGAAGCACTGAACCTTCCCAGCTGGGCTAAATGGAGAATCTCCATTAGTTGTCCCTGAAGAGGTACATATTCTCTTTGCAGGACAGCAAATTCAAATGCAATAACTACAAAAACATGAGAAGGACTGAAACCGCATGCAGAGAAAGATACTAAGTCTGCTTTCCATCTTCCTTATTTCCCATCTTCCCGTTAGGGACTTTCATTAAAGAGTATGTGTTCTGGATGGAAAAAAAGTCCTTTTCACCTTGTGGGAAAATCACAGAAGAATTTATTTGTCAGTTTGCTGTCAACACCTTCTTTCCAGAGCCGTTCTTCCACCAGCTATTTCCCCCACAGACCAAAGATTTCCAGTCCCCTATTAACCACAGGAGAGAATGGCCATGAACATTTGTGCCTGCATGTAAGTTCACTCTTCACTGTGTCATGTAAGTTCACTATCATGAGGCAGACAGAAATACATAAAAATTTATATCTTGCATAGGAAGAACATCTTTTTATTCCTTTAAAAACAGTGTTGTACTGGAATAAACTTTTCTCCTTATTAAAACCTTTTACTTAAGAAGATTTGCTGTGTCATAACCAGTGAAGTGATACGAGTATGTCACAGACAGCCAAAACTATTCCTGTCCGGCTGAATCAGTGTGAAAATTACAACAGATAATCCCCAGAGGGACAGAAGTGTCAGGACACCCAGTCTGTTGTGCTGAGGTCTCTAATGGCAGATTCACATCCTGCACAGGTGGGCACAGCCCCTTGCGCATCTCCCCACCACGTCTTGCCTCTGCTGACCCTTCCTCTCTGGGTCCTGACTCTGAGCTCTGCCTTCACCACTGTAGAGCCAGCCCTGCCCCAGTGGTTCCCTTTGCCCATCCCTCATGCCACCACGCACTATCCAGGCTGCCCTTCCCTGCCATGAGTTTCCTCCCTGTTTCCATTTCCATTCCCCATAGCCTCAGATTTCTTCTCTGAGCCCTCACCCATTCCCCTCCCCACACATGAACATGGGCTTTGTATTTTTGGCACACCAGTGGCTATACTCCATTTTTTTCACCAGATTTCTGTTCATCATAGGTCATAACTACAGAATCAGAGCACATTATTCAACAAAGCATACTAGTTCTGGCTGCTTTCCAGCATATAAAAATACTAATTTCCAGTAAATTATATACCCTTGTAGGAAAGTTACAACACCCTGTTGGGAATCCAACATGGCTTCTCTCTACATCTTTTTTTCACTGCCTGCAATAAATTGCATTTTGTGAAAAAATATAGAGCTCTCCAGTATTTTAACATAAATCTACCTGAAGAAAGTTAACACACACCTGACAACATGTACACCAGCTGCATATAGCTGCATAACTACTTCCACTTTGGAGTAAAAAGAACAAAGTTAAAGAGATTAAAACTGTGGACACTTGCTCTTTAGGAATAAGAATGAGAAATTAAAACTACCTGAGTAAAGAAACAGATCATGATTTTAATTATATGCATCCAGATGAATTTGTGCTTACTTATTCTGTAAGTAGTGTTTTCTACAAGAAATGTGATATTTTGACAGATGCAAATGTTTGTGGGAGGGCCTCCAGAAGTGAATTGGATGAAGGATTTTGCTGATTTTAGTGCATGCAGTTTCAGCCTTCATGTTTTGCTGACCTTTATTTTCGTCACCTAGTGCTTGTGATTTGCAAACTTGCTTTAATTTACCTTTATTTCCCTTAAATATGCCAAATCCATGAAGAGTCACAACCATTGTCAGAAATGTAAGGCTTCCAGAACAATTTCAGGTGTGGGAGTTAGCTAGCATGAGTGCTCTGCTAATAGAACTCACTGCTTCTGTCTAGCTATGGTTTACATGTTTTCTGGTTTATGTTTGATGGGGAATAAAGGTATGAAATTTGCTAGCAACAGCACCTGTTATTAACAGCAGTGTCTCTCTGGAAGATGCTGGCAATTTTGCTATCAGCATTTTCTCACACAGGTATCCATGTGAAGGATTGGGCAGCACACTCTGCAGTTATGCACGCTATAGTTTCAGTCTCGGAACCAACCTCAAATGTCAGAATTTTACATAGCCTTGCTGCAAATGTTACAGTGGCAATTTAGCCTAATTTGCTGAACCTCTTTAAACTCCTCTTAGCTGAAGGAGTCTTTCACAGTTTCCAGGTCCTTTCTCTCCCCAATGAGAGTACAAACTTACCTTGCATTATTAAATGTACAGTCATACCTGCTTAAGCCACACCGTCTATGTCCACTGCTTAAAACTCCTTGGGAAAAATAAATTCTTCACAGCTGCAGGGTGACAAGTTGAAAGTGTTGACAAAGAAGATACAGCCAGCAATTCTCAGTTCCTGCTTCCTTCACCATGAGAAAATGTGCTATAAGATCCACAGGCTGGTGTTCCACTCTTGTATTGGAGAGCCATTGAAATTCCTTTCACCTCATTGGGAAATGTGCATCTGTAGCTAGTCTGTAATGTCCTGTGATTAAATTGTTTGTTCAGCCTCACTCACCCTCTTCCCTCTGCTTCTATCTTAGAAACTCTTCTCAGCCGGAGTCAGGAGCTCTCAATGCACCATGAGCATGAAGCATTCACTCTTGGCCATATGCATACCTATAAGCTCCCAAAATTAGCCAGGGGGCCTGCTCCCTGGATGGGACTATGCTGGTTTCCATCCCAGCTTCTGCACAGTACTGCATTTTGTCACGCAGATATACCCTCGGTGCTGGTGAATGATTAATGTGATAAAAAGGAGAACACCCTCATGGGAATTATTTCCTTGAAAACATGAAATCATTCAATAATGCTTTGACAAGGCTCTATCACAAACATTTCCCATCTCTTTCCTCATAATATCAGTTGGAAAAGCAAGCAAAAAACATTCTGATGATATCTCCCTGTTCAGAAACAGCAGCTCAAGCCTGACCAATCACCCCATATGTACTGGCCAGCTGCAGGTGAAGATGCAGGTAGTGGTCTGGCAGTGTGTGGTGTCATCCCCTGCCTTGCTAATGGGCTTTCTACCTCTTCTCCTGCATCCTGGGCAGCCTCTGAGGCTGGCAGGTACCACACCCATCCCAGAACCAGGCTAAATTCAGGCCTCACAAGTGTTCTTTGGTTACCTCAGAGCCAAGCGGTCCCCACCCCCAGAGCACCCCACCTGGAACCAAGACTCCCAGGTACTTCCAGACACAGGTTTTCCCTGTCCAGAGAAGGAAGAAGGTGGGATTTCCCACCTCTCCTTCAGCCAGCCTTGCAGTCTGGGCTTTTACTGCGAATTTTCATGTGTCTCCTAGGGGCAGGCTCTGACTAGGAGCAAACCCAACAGACTGAAGACCTGGTAGAGAGAGGAGACGCTGTATGTTCCTGAACTTTGTTATTCCCTCTTCAGAAAAACTGCAATTACTCTGGTTTGAAATGAAACAGTATCTCAGGTGCTTGAGTATTCTTGCAGAAGAGAAGCTTGTTTCACACTGCTCTCTGTAAAAAGGGAGCATAATAACAAATTGAGGTCTCACAGGTATGACAGTTTGACTGAAAAATGTTTCAACAAAATTGTTTTCAAGAGAAACACTTTTTATTTTTTTTTTCTAAATAAAATTGGTGTTTTCTCTTGCAAAGTCAAACACCCAAAACATTTCTAGGTTTGCCTCTGGCTTATCAGGTTTTCTGGATCATGTGTTTCATCTGGTTTTCCTCTTCCCAAGCTGGGCATGTTCTTCCCTATCTTCCATGCTTTTGACCAAAAGTTTCAGTATCTGAGCGCCAGGCAGGTACTCTCCATGCAGGGAAACCTGCACTGCTGGCACGGATTCACATGGCTCATGACACCAGCATTCACACTCTGACACTCCTATGCTGCACAATCACTTTTGGTGCCGTGGGTGTTGCCATGGCACACGGAGCTGTTGGCCCTACAAGTCACATGCAATCACACAGCCCCTGTCCACAGGGTTCTCTGGGTCCATTATTGCCATCAGACACCTTTGCTTTATTTTCTCCTCATCAGCAAGGTTGATGCCAGGTACAAAATGTCAGGCTTATTGAGGGTTGCTGTGCATTTGCCAGTGAATGAAAAGGGGAAGGTTGTCCTGCCAGCCCAAGTGCTCCAGCCAGGCTGGACTGCCATGCACCCTGCCTGGCCCAAGGCTAGAGATAGCAGGGAAAGAAGGCTATGAAGGAGGCCATCTGTGTCTACCTTGGCAAGATTGCCCAGTGCCCAAGCACTTTGACTATTTAGATGTCTGGTTTTGGTACCCCTAAAATTTTTAAATCTTTACCCCCTTTACAAAGTTGTATTTCTTTTCCACTGCAAGCAGTCAACTCCTACATTTTGTCATCCAGCCTTGTAGCCAATTTACCTTTCTAACCACCTCCAAATGCCAGATTGTCCCATCCCCTTTTGTCATAAACATTAATTTTCCAGGAAAAACAAATAAAACCATCCGGGATCTGGGGCTTTTTTCTTTTTTTTCTTCCATCTGGCCGAAGTGATAGAATAGCCTCTCTCTATGCACCCCTAACAGTATAACTGAAATATGTAAGAAGCCAGTCTTCCTCCTGGGATGAAATCAAAATATGCCTCTGTAGTGAGGCATTATCTTCAAAGAGGCCACCCATGTTTTCCAGGATAAGCTTTTTACTGTTATGGAGCACTGACAGAAAGCTGACAAGGAATGGTGCTAAACCCTTCAATGTCCACTCAGAATAAAAGTATTTTTATAAAGACATTTTCTTAGGAGTTCCCTGGCACTGATGGCTCAGAAAAATATAGTTAAAAAAACAGCTGAAACAGTTGTTGTTACAGTAAACAT
Source organism: Acanthiza pusilla (assembly GCA_036630365.1). NCBI lineage: Eukaryota > Metazoa > Chordata > Aves > Passeriformes > Acanthizidae > Acanthiza > Acanthiza pusilla. Next base: position 32,021,549 of record JAXCHO010000073.1, on the reverse strand, counting down.
GAATTAAGTTTAATAGCCTTCTGCCCTCCAATTCAGGCCTCAAGTGCTCTCAAAAGGTCAATAAAACATCCCCTTTATTATAGTCTGTCAAATAATGCAGACAATGCAGGTGAAAGGTTGTCAAATAAGTAAAGAGAAATGTTGTGCTAAGCAAGTAGACAGGAACAAACCAAAGGCACATGACCATTTCAGCTCCTGAGAGTTTTACTTCCGAAGCCCTGGGCAAAGCTGCCAGGGTTCCTCCTGCCCTGGTGATGGAGTCATCCTCTCAGGCTGCTTCCCACAGCTACAAACCACACCCATGGGCTCCACATCGCATTCTCAGGCCAGTGGAGCACTGCCTGGGCAATGCCAGTGGCTATCATGTTGGTACCTAAAGGAAGTCCTGAGCTGCCCGCCCGTGGCTGGGTCAGTATCACAGGATGGCTCAGGCTGGAAGGGGCCGGAGAGACACCTCTGCTCCAACCTCCTGCTCAAAATCAAGGTCCCTCTGCAGTACCTCCCTGCCTTCAAGGGTCAACCACCCTCCCCAGTTTTGTCTTTTGTAAATTTGTTTAGTATCCCTACCAGTCCTGCACCCAAGTCATTTATAAAGATGTTAAAGAGCACAGGACCTATTCCATTAAAACTGTAAGTTTTCAGTTTTGCATGTTTAAGATGTTCTTTGTCTTGTATTTTTGTTTCAATTTGATAAACCAGAAACTACTTATTGAAAATTTATATTTAAGTTTTTCATCGGTCTGATTTTAGCAGGATTTTATTAGGAAGCAGGAGAAAAAAAGAGGTCCTATAAAGCAGAGCATGTTGCAAAATCATGAATTTAAATGGTTTTGAAGGAATTAATAGACTTTGTCAACCCAAGCAGTGGTAGAATGATAAATGAGGAAAAAAATCAAATAGTCAGCAGCCTTCAGAGGAAAAAAAAAAAAAGTAACAATATTAGGACTTAAACTGTACATAGGGTAATAAGTGTGCACTTGAAGTCACTGGGGAAATTCTGCCTCTGCTTTATGACAGTATAGTATTTCCAAACATTCCCTTCCTTATGAAAAGGCATTTTTTTCTGAATTACTGCGTGAGTGGCTCCTGGGGTATGAGTATAAGCCTCTATGATTCAGCAGAAATGTTCAGGCTATATAAGAGTAAATGCAACAGAGAGCTGACTTCCATCCAGCAGGGCTGCTTTGATTTCACCATAAACTGAGCAGTGTTCAAGTAGAAACTCCTTTCTTCTGCCTCTTCCACTAATATTGCTGTCTGAGAAGGTGGGTTATCTGAGGACTTAGTCTCAAGGAATGATACTTTTAGAGTTTTGGATTATCTAAGTGTGTTTTTTATGCCTGGAAACACAACCATTACTTGAAGGAAAATTAGTTCCTCTGTGTAGTGCTAGAGTAGCTATACCGTATTGTCAGCTGGAGTGAGCTATATGCTGATTTACACCTGCTGGGTCCTTCATTTGCCAAAATATGCATAGAATCATGCCCAGAGGCCCGACAGCCTTTAAAAAGTCTGATATAAACTGATTTCCAAATAGTTACTCTCCCTGCCACAGTTCTCTCTGGGTGTCATGAGCACAGTTCTGTTTACAAAAGCGAGAAATCATCCACAGGATAATTTTTTCCCAGGAGCCCAGGCCTTTTCTCTGCTCAGCTGTGTTGTACCATGCATATATTGCAAATTATTTTCACTATTTTCTCTTTGCATAACATCACTGGACTCCAGCAAATAAAATCCATTGCAAAGTAATCAAAGTGCATATGAAGGATGAAATGTGCAATCAAACTAAAGAACAAAGGCTGTACTTATTTAATTGCATTAGCAGGCAATAGGACAGAAAATATTAGTTTCTGAAATAGCCTGGACAGGAAAAGTTCCTGGATTTCTACCCAGGAAAACCCTTTGAAATCCACCATTTTGTTAAGGTATTCAGTCTGTAGGTTGGAAAACCAGGTGAGGCTGCACAGCCAGAGCTAAGATTGTCCTTCAAACCATTCTATCAACAACTTGCAAGCCTGAGCTGTATGAATTTCTTTCTTGACTGGTCCTCACTGTCTTTGCAGTGGACATTTCCAGCCACATGCCCATAAAAAACTAGACAAAGCAGAATTTATATTAGGATGATCATGAATTGAAACACATTCATATGCCAGACCTGCCTCAGTATTTTTTGACAGAAGAAAGCAAAAAAAGTTTCCATTATCTAAATGACTTGAAGCCAGTATGATGCTGATGATTTTTCAGACTCTAAAGAGAGTTAAATTTAATTGGGTGATACCCATAACTGGAGTGACACAGTTTCAAGAAACATAATTCCAAGAAATCCCTCTTATAAAACTTTCTTCAACATAGGTAACACTAGCAGAAACTGTCAGGAAAGCCTTCAATGGAAAGTACTTCAGTTTGTCCTAATCCAATGAAGAAATGGTCCTGAGGAGTTATATCAGAGACTGACAAAACCATAAACCATTTAATCTGCTAGACTGGAAAATACTGAAAATATCCAGAATGACTCACTTGTCTGGGAAAAAAATAGCATATTTGTACCAAAATGCTAATTTCTAAGTCAGTTTTCTCTGGATTTTTTTTTAAATATATTCGGTACAATCTGAAGTTCACAGGGATGGACCCAATCAAACTGGAAATGCTACTAATCAGAATGCTTTTCTTTCTCCCCACAGAACTCAACTGTCCTATGCAAACAATTGACCAATTTGGCTTTTTGCCAAGATGATATCAAGATTCTCAAAGACTGGAATGTTTCCACGGGCAGAAAGAAATCAAGTTACACTGACCAAAACAAAACCCCAGAGAAATCAATGGATATATAAATATCCCACTGCGAGACAAAGCCAATAAAAAGTGTGTAAGGTTAGGGAGAAATCTACTCAGCAAAAACTTTTCTTTGCATGTCCAAAATATCCATTCATCTGCTCTGAAGCATCTGGTGTTGCTCGTTATTGGAGACAGAATGCCAGCCTAGATGGTCTGTGTTCTCACCTGTACTTCAACTTTTATGTGCCTTGAAACATTTGATGATTTTTCTTCTGTAGGGACATTGAAACTTTACCAAAATTTTAATTGTTTTATTTATTATTTTAAAATTATTTTTATTTTTTACAAGCTACTTGGCAGTACAGGATGAAAAGTGAGAAGTGTTTCCTCCTACTGTCAGGATTACTTCATGTAATACATTGAATGAATAAACACATTATACTTATTTTAATCTTAATAAGCTTAATAATAAAACTTAGTTTATTATCTCAGTAACAAACTAGAGTAACTCAATTAACTGCCTACTGCATTCATCTAAATTAATTCTGCAAATTGAAACATATCAAAATACTTATAATTGGAAAATCCTTTTGTTACTTCTTACTGAGTGACTGCAACTGCAGAAACACCTCAATACAACTCAATCTGAAATCTTAGCAGACAATCCACTGCCCATACCACTGGGAATAAAACAGTACAGCTGAATTAATGTCATCAGGTACTGTAGCTGTCTCTAGTATGTAAAGCGTCCTAAGTGACTGGAGCATAAATTCTCATAACAAAAGAAAAACCAAATACATCTTTCACAAGAAAAGGTTCATCAGATTTTGACCTTGGTGCTGACAGAAAGTATTTCGTAATGAGAAGATATGTTTTCCTCTGTCTGCTATAATCATGGCTCACAGTCACTCTAGTTCTTGCTAAGGCACTGTCTTTGGACCCGAAATCCTTTAGCAATTTCATGCAAAATGGGACCAATTTAAGAGGATATAGTAGGAGCTCTTCCTCTTAGGAATGAAGAATCTGGGTTTGACTTTCCTCTGGCAAAGAGGAAACTGATCATGTGTTACATTCTGAATCCTACAAAGTTTAAAGAAATCAGATTTCCATGGACAAACTGGGAAGGTCCTTGCATAGATTATTTAAATAGGAGCAAAACATTTCAAATTGAGAGAAATTAAAACACAGGCCTAGTCTGAAACCTGAGCGGTATGAATTGATCATCAAACACAGTGTGTAAAGGGTTTATCAGCAGATTTAGTTGGTCTTTAACTTAACTTTCCAGTGTAAAATAACCCAGTTTGCCCAAGGTTGGCTTCTAAATTAGCTATTACCAAGCAGAAAATAAAACCTAGAATTACTGTTTTCTGAAATCTACACCCATTAACTGCAGGCTTAGTGACTGGGAAATAGAAGAGTAAGAATGATTAAGAAATGCAAAGAGAATGAAACAGAAAGCGTCAAGGAAACAGAGTTGCTGCAGTGTGCCCATATCTTAAATGTTGCATGACATTCTTGGCAAATCACTTCTAAAAACTTTATAGTGGAGTTAGAAAAGGACAGAGAAAGGCAACAAATACTGTCAGATTTGTGGAATACATTCTATATTAGATGAAAGTGTAAATAAGAGGACTTTATGGCTTTAAAAAGTCAATGAAGAGGATATGATATTGCTTAACAGAATTAGGAATTCCAGGGAGAAGGATATTTATTGTTCATCAGAGTACATGGAAGAAATGGAAATCAGCCCTTGCAAAATCATCAGGTAGCACATTTAAAATAAGAACTATATTTTTCATATTAATCTATTTAAATTGGAAACACATTGCCAGTGAATTTTCACAGAATTTCACAGAGTCATAGGAAAAATGGTGTGATATATATAAAACAGATTTAGAGAAGTTAAGGTCGTTAATAGCTTTTGAAAACAGTGTTCTAAATGCTATCTCAAGCAGGTCTTTAACTGCTGATTGCCGTAAATACATTTTTAAAACATGTAAAGGTCACCTTATTATTATTGGAGTGCTCTGATCTGCTAATGTGCTCTAAAAGTGTGAGCTTTATTGATCTTACCATTCCAAAGATACGTATTAATCACTGAGTCATGACAACACTGAGTTACTTCTGAGCATACACAGCTACCTGAAGAACTTTAATGTGAAAAATAGAGACAGTTTCTCAATAAAACTGTATTTTATTTTCTAAGCCTCTTCATACACTCATTTGAAGTGCCCTAGTCATACATTAGGTGTCACAGGTCCTTTTAATAGTTAGATTGGGGGAGCACATTTTAGTTCAAAAGAAATCTGCAAACTCTCTATGAGAAAAAACAAACAAACCAAAGGGAAAAAAAAAGAAAAAGAAAAAGAAAAAAAAAGTCTGAACACTCTACCACAAAAAGCACACAGAAAAAGTCACCATCTTAGATATTTCTATTCAACAAGCTATCCATATGCATAGTTGCATATTTTTTGTACAAAGGTCCTAATTTCTTTACCAAAATATTAAGTACAGTGACAGCCATTAATGACAACTTGATAAGAGTTTTCATTCCTCCACACAATCTTTGATTCTTCCTCTGAAATACAAAATACAAATTATTCTTTTTCCAGGATGTTCACCCGTTTTGATCTAAATTTGCATCTCATACTGTTAATTTCTTACCAGCTTCTGCTTTATTCATCTATTTGTGTATGTTTTTTGTCCTAAAATCATGTCTACCTGCTACACATTCATTTTTCATTTACTATTTCCTCTTCCACTACTTTTCCCTGATAGTTTTAGTTTCTCTCCCAAGTTGTAGACTCAGTTCTGTGATTTCTGTGATCAAGTCTAATAGTTTTCCTTCCTGTGCTTTTTTCATTCTCATTAATTCTAAACTATAGTAGCACTGGTCTGCACCTCCTTGTCCCTTTATGTGGTGCTCTGGCAATGGACAGTCCATCTACAGTCCAGATTATTTATTAAAAGGCTTTTTCTTCTTTCCTTAAAGAATCTAAGACTGGCTTTTGCTACGAAAAAGGTTATGCAGAAAAAATGTTGTATGTTATGTTAAAAAAGCATATGGTTGAGTGTTGTCCTTTTTTTCTTTTTTTCTTCTTTTCTTTTCTTTTCTTTTCTTTTCTTTTCTTTTCTTTTCTTTTCTTTTCTTTTCTTTTCTTTTCTTTTCTTTTCTTTTCTTTTCTCTTTTCTTTTCTCTTTTCTTTTCTTTTCTTTTCTTTTCTTTTCTTTTCTTTTCTTTTCTTTTCTTTTCTTTTCTTTTCTTTTCTTTTCTTTTCTTTTCTTTTCTTTTCTTTTCTTTTCTTTTCTTTCTTTTTCCAGTAGTAGGTAGCAATGATTACAAACTTCTCCAAAATATTTGATCCTGTCACGGTCTCTTCCAACTGTACATGTCCTTATGTTCCTTCAGCTCCCCTAATCCTCTCCCCAATGTGTTATTCTCAGGATTGCCCTTTTCACCATCCAGTTCTGTGGGATGAAGCCAGGGGAGAAGGGTCTGTTATAGGTCTGTTTCTTTGCTTCAGACCTAACTCCTGTGTTCACATGAGCTGTCTCTCCAAACCATCCAGCGCTGACGAGGAAGCAGAACATTTTCCTGTCTCTCCGTGAAAACCAGGCAGGACCCGGGAATAGAATGTCTTGCAGTCAAACTGTAGATCATCATATCGGCTGGTGAAAATAATAAATTCTGACTATTTCCAACAAATTTTATCACAAAACAGCTGAGCTTGGTTCCCCCTTTATTCCTTTGCATAATACAAGCATTCTGGGAAGTGTAATGTTTCCAATAGTATTGAAAAAAAAAGATGGATTAATGACATGATAGCTTCATTGATGCAAACGCTCATCACCGTGACTGTAAAAATCTCCATGGAAGTGACCATCTAGAGGACAGTCAGGGAACCAGCCCTCTGAGACACAGAAATTATCTGAAGTCACACAATAATCCTGTCAGAAGATGAAGGAAGATATGCAGACACGAACCTCTTAGAGGTTCTTTCTTAATATATAAAATAACAGAACAAGCTCAGTCATAGAGACTTGTCGGCTATAATGTCTCATCCATATGAGAGCCATACATCTGTGGGGGATCCAGCTGTATCAGAGAATAGTCCTGTAAATGCCACTGCATTCGGAATATTACATTTGAAAAATTATCAGCTGAGAGCTTCTTAAATCATGCACAGATATACACTATTTTTTTCTAATCTAGTTTCTTCATTTCCTTTTTTCATTTTTGCCTTAATGGATTCAGACATGCGAAATATACTTACTGAAAATTTGGGAGATAGAAATACGAGGTTAGCTACAATTCAGAATACAAAGGATAAAATGTTTGAAATCTCTCACTTAAGATTATAAATGGCTTACAGAGAAATTGAAAAAAATTGAGATAACACTTGATGAACATTGTGCTATCCATATGATGATTCTTAGATTGCTATCTAACAAATAAAGCTGATGAACTGGAAATAAGTTCATAATAGAAAATATTATATAAGTTCTGGCTCCTGAAGGCAAAATAACCAGAGAGGTTGAAATATAATCTCCTGCAAAAGATTGTAGATGAGCCAGGCATAGATAAGTTTGAAATACATTTACAGTATTTCTTGGTTTATCAGATTTTCTCTTACGAATATAAATTACACAACATCTCAAGCAATAGCGGAAAATCTTAGTCTGAAAAAAAATGTAGTCTGTAAGGTTGATGAATCACATTTTGCTTTGATGATTTTTGGTAATCAATATTGATTACGTAAAAATTAGGCTTTGAGAAATAGGACAGGGAGAATAATAATTATGCCTTATATTTTAATTCTGAAATCTCTGTAAAACTTAAAAATCATAAAATAGTACACTTCTGCCAGTAACTCCTATGCCTATCACTAGTGATTATTGTTATCTCTACCTTTCTAAATCCTTACAGCATTATATGTACTATGGCACTTCATCTCTCAGCCTTTGAACAGTGCAGCAGAAATTATTTAATGCGCACAGGCACACACACGCACATTTGAAAAATCTGCAGGCAACCCCAAGAAACCATCAGGAAATCCTGAACTGGAGTGAGGTGAGAGCTGCTCCTTGGACGGAGTCCAGCAGAGCTCTCGCATGGTCTGAGCTGCTCTCAGGTGGCTACAGCAATCTGCTCCTGACCTTTACTTGAGAAACAAGCAAATATAACCCTCTTATACCCTCTCAGTCCTCTCTTCCATACACCACACTCAGTGCTTCATGCCTTGAGCATGGCACCGTGCAGGTTGGAATGGATCATGTTGTCCTGGTCATTCACACCAAAGCCATCAGCACTGTGGGGTCCCAATTCCAGTCAGTGGGGTTTGACTCTAAAATACTTTTTTTTTGTCAAAAGCAAAAGAATTTTAGAAAAGTTTATTATTTACTGAGCTGCTTCTTGCCTTTCAGAACTCTGAAGCTAAAATAATTTATAACATTGACATTTCACCATCCATAATTTTCCAGCCAATTTCCATTTGCCCTTTGCATTACATTTATGAATAGTTGTTGGATTAAGTTAGGTTCTTGCCTACTCCACTAACTGCATGAGCAAAACTGTGTTGAGCTGTAATTTGACTCACTGTTAATTGCTGACATATGGCATATTGAATAAGGAGGGGAGGGAAAAGCACTCCTGGGGGGTAAGTGATTAGCAGTCTAAACATGAGCATTACTGACATTCCATGACTTTACATTTTCTGACCGTTCCTTCTAAAATCCTGGATTTCAGAATGTGCAGATTCTCTGTTTATTTCAAAAGGAGGGTGCAGGAGACACTATGGTGAATTATTTCATAAGAGAGAAGTCAAAAAACTCATCAATCCTGCAAGTAAAGCAATCTGCCAGAGATGATCATGCATATTTAAAACTATTTACAAATGGGGCAAAGCATGAGCAGCTGCATCCAGTACTTTAAAGCTCTCAGATGGAGAACAGATCATTTACAAATGCCAACGAGCATTGCCTGGGAAACATGCTGTATATACACAGTGGACACCTGGAGGAGAAACTCCTCATTTACCACTCACACATTCTCTAATGAGGAGATTATTTGGAAATGAGAAAATAGTATATCACCTACACTCTCATAATCAAATAGGTTCAGTTTGAAACATCCACCCACTACTAGGCACATCAAGAGTGCAATAATGTGAAAAGACGAAGAGCAATCCTTCTCTTAGTCAAGAGAGTCAGTAGCTGGAGTATTTTAAGAAATTACTATTTGCTCAGATATTGCTTATACTTTTGGTGATGCAGCTTGAATAAAAAAATAGCAGAAGCCTTGCAAGCTACTTCTGATCTTGATCAATTCAGTCTTTAAGAGATGGGCTGTATCCATCCAGGAAGGATCAGATATACTCATTATTAGGCAGATTCCTGTTACATGAAGCTGGCCCTGCCCTGGGATATCACAACTCCTTCCTGTCCTCTACTTTCCATAATCTGAGGAAAAAAAATCTGAGAATATAGAAGAAGAAAAAGTGCACATGTGTGAAGACTGCACATTGGGATCTACTGCTAGCCTCTACTAAATTTCATTTGCTTTAGTTCAAAAAGGGTGACAAGAAGAAGCCAGGTGTTTACTCAAAATGAAAAAAGCCAGCTCTGGAGGTATAAGAGGCAGTAGGCAGAGCTCCTTGTCAGAAAGAGGTCTTAGGGAAGAGAGGTATTGATATTTTGTTCATCTGCACATATAAAAGAAATGAAAAATAAAGAAAATGCAAAATAGGGACAAACAGAAATATATGAAATTAATATAAGGTAGCCTTTAAATGCTTCTTACCCTTATAAACTGTCAGGTTTTTGTCTTACATGAGCACAGACAGCCTTCTGGGAACTTCTCAGATTCTCCTAAAATGGGATTTTTAAAAACTGAGAGAAAAAAAAAGTATTGCCAGACTTGTCCCTGAACAGCTGTTCTATCAAAAAAGAATTGTCAAAAGAACCTGGTCCTACTAAAATATATTGCTTGGTGAGCTGCAGTGCCATCACCTGAGGACAGGGACAGACACCAGGGTTATCTAAATGCAGGGGACCTGCAGTCACTTGTCTGAAATCAGACCTTTAAGGAAGAGCATGTTCTAGGCCAGATTTTGGAGGATGAATTCATCCTTAGCCCAGATAATAAATCTGTGCCTATGAATGATCAAGGAGCACAACAGAGTTTATCAAGGAAATGCAAAAACATACATACATTTATGTGTGTAATTCCTCAGAATTTCAGGGGAAAAACAACTTTTCTCTGGAAGATTAAATATGGGTTTGCAATTATTCTTGTTTCCTGGACTAAAAAATATTTCTAACCAAAGCATTCCTCAAGTTTACTGTTTTCTTATGAGAAATTTCAAAGACTCCAAACACAAATTTGTAATACCTTGGTCTCCCAAATATTGTTTGGCTTTGGGTTTTTTTAACGTCACTTGTATGAAAGAATCTGCATGGGATCACAAATTTTTAGGGTCTATTGCATCCCGTCCCAACCTCCAATATAACATAGTGGTGGAGTTGTCAGAACAGCAGGAGTCACCTGCAGACCTTGCAGACACAGGTTGTGCCCTGGTACTGCTCAAGAGAGGTGTCACAGGGAAGGTGCAAAGAGCTGGAGCAGGTGACAAAGCCTCCAGCCCATGTGAGCCAGCTGAGCCCATTTCTGGGAACACATCTAGCAAGCCATAATCTTGGAATATGGACATAAACTTTGTATTTTGCAAGGTGTGGATCCCCTCAAATATGTTATTCAATTAAGAGGATTCAGCATCCATAAACCAGAATATAACCCTATTTCTGGCTGGAATTCAACTGGAAAAACTAAACCTACTTCTATCCATTTAACACAACTTGAGTGGGATTTATTTGCCCTTTCAGCTGAAAAGCTACATTCAATATATAATGATATGACTATCCTGGCTTGAGCCCTCAGATGCAAAACATGAATTTCTGCTCAGAGCCTACATACACATGGGAGAAAAGGGGACGTCTGCATCTAACCCACTGTAGAGCTGAACCTGCCTCTTTCAACCAAGAAAATTTAGACTAAAATAAAAGCAATATTGGGGAAGGGGAATAAAGCAAGACAGTCAAATAAGTATCCCAGATCTACTTAAAAAGCAGCTGAAAGGAAACAAGTTAACTGGAAGGAGATAAAGGCAATGGTAACTCTGACAGCTCTTTGCCAGCTACAGTCAAACATCATTCCCAGTCTTCCTGGATTGCAATAAAGGAATCAGATACTGGGCTTTGAAAGATATCTCTTTAGCAGCAGGATGTGACTCACTAACAGACTCGTTGAGCAGTTCAGCTGGCAACCTTGAAGCTGCCTCTGCAGCAGCACACAGATCAGGGCAGGCTTATTTCCCTGTACACCAATTCCTTGGACAATGATTGTTCTTTCTGATGAAGCTAAGGCAACAAACTAATTTCCAGTGTGGGCTTTTTTTTTCAAAGAGTGAAAGCTATTCTTTTGTTAAAGTATTTTTTTGCCAAACTAGACATGATTTTTCTCCAGTCTCCTCACATGTGGCATGTTGTGTCATACACACAATCAGTGATGTAACATGTACAGCAGTCTTGGACATGAAGTAAATACTTCAAAGTATTGTTCTTTAACATTATTTTAGTAACAACCAATAAATGATGCAAGTAAGAGTTGTGTCAGCTGCAAATTGCATGGAGAGCAACTTCAAGCAAATCCATTACTCTTTTACTTACTGCAAATAGGGAAGAATATGTATTATATCATGACAGGTGTCCCCAGATAACACTGCAGGTCTAATTTACCTGGTTTTCTAACATCAAAGTGAGTATTTAGATTTATGAAGACAAAGTGTGCAGCTGATTTGACTTTACTAGAGGTGTGAGTTGGCAAAGATAAAAACATGTAATCAGCAAAAAAAATTGCAGTCTTTTCTGTTCTTTGACTATGATCAGAATTGAAATTATTCCTGACATTAAAAAAACCAAACAACAACTCCTTTACATTTCTGTTTACATAATGTAAGCAGAACACAAAAGTAAAGAAAGTAAACTCCATTTAGAATATATTGGTGCTCTTTCTCATGTCTCCTGTGCTGCAAAACTGCAGACTGACGGACTCTAAATATCATGCAGGATTAATTGGACAGTGTTATAGTTGGCTTAAAGTTAATTGCCTGGTCTAAGCTGAGCAGTCAGTGTAGTTATCTCTGTTCCCCACAGAGTTATCAGTGAAAGACAGGTACATATCTGAGTGCCATTCATCTGTCTCTCCAGTGCTTAACCTGGAATAGAGTGTCTCCTTCTCAGAGGTGACTGTGGAGGAAGCCTATGTAACTTAGGACAGACACCTACATTTTATTCAGGCAGTCCTACTCAGGTGAGAAGGCCACCAGCTTCCCCCCGATGTGGTGAGCTGACTGGGATGCTGATATCAGAGGTACCAAATACAGGAAAGGATCTCATTTAGCTATCAGGACATGTAGGAGGAAAGAAAGTTCATCTCTCCACGCGGTCAGATATTTCCTCCTGCAAAATCCTGTCCCAGCCGCCTGCCATTTTATGAAGTAGGAAATGTTTGGAGTGCCCAATGCTAGGCTGCCTCAGCTGGTTGATAAATTGGTTTTGAAAGCAGTAAGCAACTGCACTGCCCATTTCCAAAAGCAAAAATTCTGCATGCAGTTGGGATAGAAAAACACACACACATGAGTTTGGGCAGGCATCAATCCATTTTTTTTTAAAAACTGTAAGTTATTCAGTACTGGTTAGTGCACTCTTTCTTGCCGCACGCCTTCCAAAAGGCTCAGCCAGACACAGCCACAATGCAGCCCCTCCGAAGAGCCCACTGAGCTGGGCTGCTACAGAAATCCTGATTGAAACCCTCAGCCCAACAGAGGCTTCACAGTCCTGAGCACTGCTTGCTAACAGCCATGTAGGAGCAGGCTGCAAGCCTGACCATGTGCCTTGCCTTTTATTTTGTTTAATTTACATTGCGGTTTGGGCTCAGAGTGGTTATCACCCTGTGAATCCATGCATTATCAAATTTTAGAGGGAAACTTCTATGTAACTGAGTTCTACTTTTACACTGGCTGTTCCTAAAGCAATGCGATCACCATCTGAAACAGGAGGGCATTCAACAACCGTTTTATAATTACATTCTTTGAATAAATTGGTCTTAGAAAGAAAATGTCAAGAGAGGATTCTGGGACAAAAGCCAAAGGTGAAACAGCATCCTCCAAAAAATAAACAAGAAAAGAGGGCCTTAAGACCTTGGCCAAAAGACATACTGTGGGGGGAAAAAAAACCAAAAAACAAAAACAAAAACAAACAAACAAAAAACCCACAAAAAACAACAAAAACAAAAAACAGGCAAGCAGACATAGAGAATAAAGATACGAAAAAAAAATCTTTTCAGGTTTGCACTTTATCCTGCAAGAATCTTCTGCAGGACAGACACACCTGACTACAATCTGTGCATTAAGACAAGTTGTCCTCCACCAGATAAAAAGCAGCAGGAGAATTAATATTTACTCCTGGTCTTGAACAAGAATCAACAGGAGTTGTGGAAAATCCCTCTAAGTAGTGAAGTACTTCTTTCAACTTCACAAAATCAACAATAAAAACATAACCATGAAGTCTAAACTGTAGTACAATTCCAAGTAATTAACAGCCTGGATAACCCAAGTCAAACCAGTAACCAGAAGATATTTCTGCAAAAGGGTAAAATTAAAACGGATCAGTTGGATAAAAAAAATGTAGATTTTGAAAATACCCAACTACTTCAGAGAAAATAGGTTATATTGTAGCAGATTTCCTGGACAGAGAATGTATTCAATGGCTTCAAAAAGCTTCACTAAGACCATAAAATCTTGCTGCTTTGACAGGAAAACCTGCAAAGTGGTTGGGAACTGTCCAGACTGTCACAGCATGGGGGACTTGCTATATATCATGCAGCATCTATGGAAGACTTTAAATAGGTCACCCCCAAATATAAAAAGAAAAGCAAGGGCTGATGCAACTGAATTTTCACGGAACACAGTAATGAACATAGTACACTCCTAGACCTCTAGCTATTCCTTAATTAGATGAAACAGTCACTGTAAGTTATTTTGTGTAAAAAGATATGATTTTTTTTAATGTTGTTGCTTTTCTTAGCACTTATGAGAAAATTTTGCTTTTAAAAGCCATCCCAAACTACATATTTCCGTGTTTGAATTTTAAAAAAACCACTGATTTTTATCCATCCTGTGCACTCACTTCTTCCACAAAAATATTTCTTCCCTGGGCAAAGTGCTGGTATCACTGTTCACCTTACACACTCTCTGCACCTTACCTGGAACTGTTGAAAGGAACATTTAGCTAGGAAGTGAGCAAAGCCACAAGTCACTTTGGTAGGTATTACATGATGTTCTTAAAACACTAATAATTAAAACAGCTCGTGAGGGGTTTTACATCAGTCCTTCTGAATCTCCAATTTCTAGCGCTTTTCCCTGTCAGAAGAAATAAAAATGTTGTGATGCTGAGATTAAATCCAAGACAAGCATGTTACCACTTCGCTCCAGAACCTTTTAAAAGAGCTGAATATGAGAAAACTCTTGATAAAATCATGAGAGCTTGCAATATTGACAATGAACTGGCAGCCCCTTCAATGTGGAGCTGGTCTTTGATAATCGGGCAAGTGAGATGTCTCAAGACTCTGTAAGAGTTTATCAGCCTTGGGCTTTTCAGAGACACATTGGTTGCTGAGGAGCCTTGCAATGAGTCCAGCATGTTTTGGGTTGACCAGGACCGAAGTAATTTTCCTAACTGCCTTGCTAGGCAGCAAGCAACCAGCAACTGAGGTTGTTGTCCTGTCTTCCTACGTCATCTTGGTGCCCTCAAACCCCAACCAACTTTAGAGGGACAACTCAGAGAAATTCTTCTTGTTTCCTGGTTCAAATATTTTGTCAACTTACAACTATTTTTCCCAAGGTAAACTATGTATGTTGAGAATATGGGATGAGCGTGAGGAACAGAAAAGAGTTTGAAGAGTATCCTCCCTGTTTTAAAGCTGTGTCTTTGGTCATGACATGGGACTGGGAGACGTGAGGTACATCTAGTGCTGCAGAATCAGCTCCTTTTGTTTCTTTACATTTCCTGCCTTCTCAGTGGCTCTACAGTGCAGAATTAACAGACAACCTGTTAGTTAGCTAGATAGACCAGGAGCTTATGTGTCTTTATTCACGTGGCAAATAGGGGCCAAGCAATTCTAGTAGCTGGTGCAGAAGTTTGTTGCCATGCTGGAGCCATCCACTATTTTGTTCGTTTGCTTTTCTAGCTGGCAGGAGCAGAACAAATTGGTAGGTGATGCACTTTCTATCCAGACAGGAATGATTATGGTCATCCATCATTGCTCTGTCAGACCAGCTCCTACCACATCTTCTGCTGTGCCAGCTACAGAGAAAAATTATCTGACTGCTTTGTTGCAAGCAATAGACGCTGTGAAAGAAAGATGCCAGGTGGCAAAATGGTTTAACGCACAATGGCCATTAATGGAGTCAAGCCGACACTGTGGCATTAGTAACAGGAGTGGCATCGTGTGAACTCAGCAAAAGTGGAAGAACAAATCACACTCCCCACTGACACTGCAATATGGGGAAGCGTTTAAAAATGAAAATAAAATATCCCAGACCTCAAAGAACTGAGAGAAAAATCTCATTTGACATTCCTTCCAAAATAAATCTGATTCCTTATTGATAAAAGAACTGTATTCTTTTTCTAGTTAGAGGTACATCTTTATTTTCTGTTCAGTTCAAAGCAGCAGAAAATTTCCACAGTCTCCAACAGAAAATTTTATATCAAAAATCTCTCATCTTTACTGCAGCAAGAATCATCAGGCATTGGACACAGCAGTTATCTTCACTTTGGAAAGGAGGGTAATTTTCTGCTACATCTGCCAATTATGCATCCTCCAGATTAATCCAAGCACTGGCAATTAAATAGAAATAGTAGCACCTTTGTCTATAGATTACAAAATCACAGAATAAGCTGTTGGAAGGGACCCACAAGGATCATCAAGTCCAACTCCTGACCCTGCACAGCACCATCCCCAAGAGTCACACCATGTGCCTGAGAGCACTGTCCAAAGGCTTCTCGATCTCTGCCAGGCTTGGTGCTGTGACCACTTCCCTGGGGAGCCTGATGTATGTACCTTCACACAATATTCATTGAATCACAAATAAAAGTTTTCTGCTCTTGGCCTCTTTAACCAGTGAGGCTTGAGCTGAAAAGTCAGTTAGTTGGCCAAGAAATTTTGTTTCCAAAACACAACCTACCATAACATCTACGGTTCTGCAGTGGTAGGCAGAGCAGGCAGTTCCAGTGACTCTGCTTCTTTTACATCAGCTCCTCATCCACAACCACCTGCAGGTTAAGGTTCTAGTCTATGTGCCATTACAGAAGGTATATTGGGCCAGGATTTGCAAAACATCAAGGCTTCTAGAATTGTTCTTTTTAACTAAACTAGACTTTTTCATTCTACTTCACTTCCTTTTCATGGCTGTTAATGGAGCTGACTCTGGCTCAGTAAAAAGCTTGCCTAGTCCAAGTTGATCACCTTGACTCTTTCCATGACTGGACATAGACTCACCCTAGCCCATCACACTGGTCCTAAACATCCAAGGGATGCTGGGATAAACCAGCTTCCTAAACCCTCCTGCTCTTGGCCTAAACTCTTCTACTGTTGAGCAGAGAAAAAGCATAGAACTAGCATAGATTGCAACACACATTTGATTTTTTTTAAAGAGGCACGATACACTCTACCTGCTGTTTGCAACCTGCTTCAATCTGTTTCCAGTAGAGACTTTAAAACTGAGAGGATTGCTGAGGGAAGGGGTAGGAACAGAGCTAGAAAGGAAAAAAAAGCATTACTAGTAAAGATTAAGTCTTGAATCTGCTGTGGGACCAGCCTGAAGACAAAAGAAAAACCCAATGTTCTCTGCTTCTACCCCTTCCAGTCTTCAATTATTCATGAACAGTCCTGAGTTAACTTATTAAAAACGTGTCTATTGAGGAGGGCAACATATGGTAACATAATTAAATATGCCTGGAGTTCACCAGAGGTGGTATGTGGAGTAAGGAGAACAGCTTAGTAAAGGATAGCTTCTGCTATATTATTTTTCATCTCAGAGTTACTCTGAACTGGCAAAATATTTATAGATACAGCCTTCTTTCTGTTTCAGTGAATCTGCACCAACTGTGTCAGCTGAGGATCTGACCCATGCTGAGTTATTTTCCTTAGGCTGTAAGGAGGAAAAATTTACCATGATCACCTAATGTGCAGCACTTTGTTATTTTGCATCAGACCAGCTTAGCCTCCTCTTTAGTTTGCATTTCATGCAAGAAAAAGGGTGTGTTTGATGTTCTTTGGTGCAACCACTAGAAACTTTGAGGAAACCACATTAAAAAAAAAATCATACAGAGTTAGTTTATTTCCAAAAAACATATGACTTACCTATACATCCTTGTGCACAGGTATGCCAGTTCTTCTGCACTGCTTAACATGTCACAGCCAAAGTATCATCTAGTATTAGAAAAACACAGATATAATTGTCACAGACTGTCAACAATGATTTCCTACTTGGGTCTAGCTCTCACTTGCCAGCACAGCCAAACCCACCATCCGTACAACTGCATAGGTTCCCTGAAGTTGGAAGTGTCAGGAATCTGCTCTAAGTCTAGAATCCCTTGAGAGCAAAGGGACAGTGGCACATCCAGTACTATTGAAAATGGGTGGAAATTGGGATGCACAGGCGCCTTTGCAACTGCCTTTAGAATGCAGAGGGAACACATTAGCAGACAGCGGTCTTTGAGACAACTAACAGTAGGATGATGGACTCCAAGCACGGCCACCTTAACAGACAAGCATTTCTCAGGAATATGGCAGGTGAGGATCAGTAATTTAACTGTGATATCTCTCTCTCTGCTGCTACATGCAAATCCCACAGCTTTTCCTTGTGGTACCCTGCTGCATTGCTGGCAGGTGAGATGCAGCATTCCCCTGGACTGCTGCGTCTGCAAGCAACAAAAGCCTTCAAATCTCATCTGAGTGTTTGAGTAAGGACAAACTATCATTTTATAATCATTTGCTCTTACCCTGGCACAAACTGTGCTATCCTTTTTCAATTCTATTTCCACATTTCTTGTTTTCCTTGAGATCTTTTTGCAATGTTCTAGCAGAACTGTAGCTGCCTATCATAACAGTGAAATTCAGCAGACTGAATATTCTGCATAAAATAGTTGTTGAGTTTGCCTAAGTAATAAAGATAACTGATATATTTAAGATAAAATTATAGTTTATATATTAATAAAAATAGCACTGTAATACGTAAAATCACCTTAAAATACTTATATAACATGCAAATATATTTAATATGCAAGTTAAACTATTGAAATTTTTTAAAAAATTCTCAGACCCTGCTCTTTTTAGAAGGTGAAAGG
Organism: Acanthiza pusilla; assembly: GCA_036630365.1. Classification (NCBI taxonomy): domain Eukaryota; kingdom Metazoa; phylum Chordata; class Aves; order Passeriformes; family Acanthizidae; genus Acanthiza; species Acanthiza pusilla. The sequence continues at coordinate 32,003,309 of JAXCHO010000073.1, read as the reverse complement.
AGGTCTTATTTCAAGCAGTCAGAGTTCACCATTTCGGTAGAGGACAAAGAGTGTTTTTTAAAAATTAATGTAAGGAACAACAGGTTTTCTGTTGCTTATGAACCTAAAAACTAGATGGCAGCAAGAGAGAGAAAGAGACTTTTGAAAAATAAGTTTGATGATTTTGGCATCATCCTTCAAATTGCTGTTCTCATAACAAAGGCTTAAACTATAACTCCGGGATGTTACAGAGTGGAATGAGAAAGAACTATTACCCGCTCAATAAATCAAAGTCTCTCGAGTTCTCTACTGGCTCTGCTAAAACATTAATTTTAGTCATCTATGAGTCTTTGCTTAAAAACTCCATGTTAAGAAGGCTGGTGCATTTTGAGAGGTTTAGAACATAATATAAATTTGGCTGGTAAATTTGGCTGGTAGAATGAACAGTAATGATATTGAAAGTTTCTCTAGGATATGTAGTTTTGTATCATGCAAATGCTTTGACCAAGAAATTAGGGGAACACAAAATCAACAGGCCATATATTAATATATTAAAATCTGATTATTTGGTTTCAAAATACAATTGTGAATTATTATCAAGCATAAAGACTGTAGGAAATTATTTGCTATTTTCTTCTATATGTTATTCTATTTCTAGAAAGAAATTCATAGCATCACAGGATTGTATATTTTGAAAAGGACCACAGTAGGTCATCCGCTCCAATCTTCTATTTAAAGATGGATGGATGGATGGATGGATGGATGGATGGATGGATGGATGGATGGATGGGTGGATGGGTGGGTGGGTGGGTGGAAGGAAGGAAGGAAGGAAGGAAGGAAGGAAGGAAGGAAGGAAGGAAGGAAGGAAGGAAGGAAGGAAGGAAGGAAGGAAGGAAGGAAGGAAGGAAGGAAGGAAGGAAGGAAGGAAGGAAGGAAGGAAGGAAGGAAGGAAGGAAGGAAGGAAGGAAGGAAGGAAGGAAGGAAGGAAGGAAGTTAGTTTTATAGTGGAGTGGCTGATACATTTGAGAGTTGTGTTTCCATTCAGCAGGACCTTGATAGGCTGGAGAGTTGGGAAGTGCAGGGTGCTGAACCTGGGGAGGAATCCCAAGTACCAGAACAGGTTGGGGGCTGACCTGCTGGATAGCAGCTCTGCTGAGAAGGACCTGACAGGACTGGTGGATGAGAAGCTGACCATGAGCCAGCAGTGTGACTTTGTGGTAAAGGAGGGCCAATGGTATCCTGGGGTGCGTCAGGAAGAGTGTGGCCAGCAGGTCCAGGGAGGTGAGGCCCCATCTGGAGTCTTTTTTCCAGTTCTGGACTCTGAAGTGCAAGGAAGACAAGGAACTGTTGGGGTAGGTCCAGTGGAGGCCACAAAGATGAAGAAGGATCTGGAGCATCTCTCTTGTGAGGAGAGACTCCTTGTGAGGAGCTGGGCCTGTTTACTCTGAAGACTTAAAGAGGATCTCATCAATGAAAATAAATAACTTAAAGGCAGGTGGCAAGAGGATGGTGTCAGGCTCTTTTCAGTGGTACCCAGTGACAGGACAAGGAGAAATAGCCATAAACCAAAACGCAAGATGTTCCACCTCAACATGAGGAAGAACTTCTTTACATTGAGGGCAGCAGAGCACTGGCACAGGCTGCCAGGGAGGTCACGGACTCTCCCCCTCTGGGAACATTGAAAACCCACTTGGACATGTTCCTGTATCACCTGCTCCAGCTGACCCTGCCTTGACAGGGAAGTTTGACTGGATGATCTACAGAGGTCCCTTACAACCCTAGAATTCTGTGATTTTTCCCAATAAATAAAATTGCATGCTGGTATATAAGAAAATATTTCACTATATAGAAGGTTCAGCAGAGGACTGTAGCCAGGTCTTTCAGACTTATCATCTATTATTCCAATGGTCAAGAAATGAGACTTTCACTAATCTTTAAATCTACTAGCTAAACAGGTATCAAAAACTGTTTCTGTAGATAATTTGGAATTAGTTCTTTTATTCCCCAAGGAATTCTGACATTTCATAACACACAGGAAAAATTGAAAACAAATAAATGTCTGTGAATAATTTGATTAATTAACAAAAGGCAGGGATCTAGACAGTACCTGATGTGGGGGCAGCAGCCAAACCTGAGCTGTAAGTGTTCAAAGTGTAAAATTAGCCAGAAAGGGCTACCGTCACCTCACAAGGGTAGACATCAGAATTATTACAAATTCTACATTTGCTACCAAGATATCAAATGCTCTGCTGACTTATGGTGTCAGGGAAAGTTAAATGATGACATAAACCTGGTTTATAACACTGACATGAAGAACAATTTTTTTTTTTTTATCTAGCATACAAAAGCAGAAAAAAACACAGTGGCTGGAGACTGAGGGAAACTAGATTTGCATTGGCAATGAGGCATAAATTTGCAACATTGAATGTAATTATAAGGGGCAATATAGCATGATTTACAGTGGGTTTGCTATATTAAATCACATTCTAAGCACTAGGCTTTTGTTAAAACAGGAATTGTTCAAGTGACATTCAATTATGTAAAAGACTCAGCTAGAGGATTGTAGCCAGCTCTTTCTAATTTGTAATCTATTACTTCAGTATTTAAGAAATTGAGTTATTAATTTTTAAATCAACTAGCTAAGAAAGTATTAGAAGTTATTTCAGTACATGACTAGGAATCAGTTCTTTCATTCCACAAGGAATTCTGAAATTTCATATTGTTCAGTAAAAAACCTGAAGACAAATAAACATCTCAGAAGAATTCAATTAATTAACTAAACCTTTCATTTCAATATTGTCAAAGTATCTCAGATTTCAGCATTCTGGCTCAATTCACTTAAACTCTTGTATTAAAATGTTAAAGAGACTATATTATCTTTACTAAGTAAGTCAAATCAAATTGATATAAATATTTCAGCACTGTAAAAGAGAAACACTACACATTCCCAGGCTCCCATCACAGAAAGTTCCATGAAACATTAGATTTCAAAAGAACTATTGTTCTGGAGAAAGCTGCTCTTCATCAATCCTGTCTGATGCAGTTAGTTAACAGCTTCTTGCCAAACTAATACTTTCCAAATATAACCATTGTTACTGCACTAAGAGACATCAAGTCTAAGAATAAATTACAACATCAACAGGACAACAGAAAAAGAATAGACTGACCCACAACCAAAGTGAACGGAGTAATTCTAGTTTCCCTTAGTAATTTTCCCTATTTCTCCATTTTTTCTTTTTCCATATTCTTTTTCTTTAATCTGTAATTTTGTCCTTTTTGTCATTTCTCTATTGTCTAATAATGCAATAAGTCCCAATATATCCTATATATTTGTCTTTCTTTCTTGTCTTCCACAAACTCCTTTCCCATTCCTCCCTTTTCCAAATCTTCCAGGATAATACAGTGCTCCCGCAGCACAGCAGCCTGAGTGAGTAATTTGGTACACATTTACAAGCTGACAACCAGCACAAGAGCAAAGAGACAAATAGCCTGTTTTCAGGAGAATTAGACAACAGTTTTATTGGAGGGCTTTTGCTGGTTTGGGGTTTTTTTGTAGTGTTGAATGTGAGTGCTGTTCTTGCTGTGTAATTAGCACCTATAGCCCCCCCCACAAGACCTTGCAGAGCAGCGTGAGAAGGGCAGCATCAGCTGAGAACACACCAGACTGCTGTGAGAAGGACAGTCAGGGAGTCAGAAATTATTCTAGAAGACACATTGTATACCTACAAGCAGAATGAAAGCCTCTGCCATTGTTTTAGAAGTATACCTAATGTATGAGAGGCTCAGCAAGGTTTGAGATTGAAAGGTGCAGAGAGCTCTTGGACACCACTGGAAAGATCTGGCGCTTGCGTTTTGGAGGAGGATGCCACAATCCACATCTACAATGCTATAATCACGCTGCACTATGGTGGTTTTGTGGAGGCCGACCAGGAGACATGAATAGACAGAGGGAGCTGCAGCACAAGTTCTAGTATTGAGAGCAAAACCTGAGCTGTGGGATATGAGTGTTTCTGAGGTTGTTTGTAGCTACTGAGTGACAATCAGGGTCTTAAGGTTTGGTGGTGGCTTGCCTTAGAGGCAGAATGTTTGAAAGGGAATGACACTAATCTTCAAAAGAGCATAGCCACAGCCCAAAAAACTGTTTAGTCATGATCTGACATTAACTGGTAGAGACCAGGCAGGTGATAGGTATCACCAGAAGGAAGGAAGAGCAGGAGCTGAACCATTGTCCTGCTGCTCCTCCCTCAAAGGAGGGGAAGCAGGGCCAGTGTAGGAGCAATTGCAGTTGCATCACTGTTAAAGCAAGCTAAAAATTAGGCAGCAGGTCAAACCAGAGAGCACTATTTGACTGCCTTGCACTGCTCTTTGGCGGCCAAAAAAAAAAAAAAAAAAAAAAAAAGAAAGAAAAAAGGAAAAAAAAAGACATTTATTTATGTCTAGGGAGTCTGGGTTTTAATCTGAAGCTTGGATAAAGCCTCTTATTAATAAAGCAGAGAAATAAGGTGAAACAAACTATAAATAATACCTCAGGCTTCCCTCCCCTCTAATTCATTTCCTGAGCTTGCTCCTAGGAATTGCCACTCCATGGTCCCCAAAGACCTTACCAGAAGAGAATAGATGAATGCTAAAACCAGAAGTCAAGACAATGGTTCCATAGGAGCTCAGGCCATTGTCATGGATTGATGCAGGCCACATGCCAGGCACCCACAAAAGCTTCTCACTCACTGTCCTCCACAAACTGGACAGAGGAGAGAAAGTTTAATGAAGGGGTCATGGGTTGAGATAAGGACCAGGAGAGATCACTCACCAAATACCATCAAGGGTAAAGCAGGCTCTAATTAGAGATATGCATTGAATTTATTACTAACAAAATCAGAATAGGATAACGAGAAGTAAAATAAGCCCTTAAAATCACCTTCCCACCACCCCTCCCTCCTCCCAGCTCTGCCTCTTACCCCAGTAGCACAAGGAGACAGGGAATGGGGACTGTGCTCAGTTCATCACCTGAGGTTTCTCCTGCTGCTCAGGGAGAGGATTCATTCCTCTGCTGCACTGTGGGGTCCCTCCCACAGGAGACAGTTCTCCATGAACTTCTCCAATGTGTGTCCATCCCATAGGCAACAGTTCCCTGCAAACTGGTTCAAAATGAGTCCATCCCATGGGCACCAGTCTGCCCCAGGCTGCTGCAGCATGGGTCACTCTCCCATGGGGTGCAGTCCTCCAAGGACAGGCTGCTCCAGCCTGGGAGCCCCACGCTCTGGCATGTGGCTCCTCCAAAGCCTGAGGGTGGATTTCTGCATTTCCGTGCACTTCCATGGGCTGTGCTGCAGGGCACAGCTGCCTCACCGTGGTCCTCACCATGGCCTGCAGAGGAATCTTGGCTCTGGTACCTGGAGCACCTCCTCCCCCTCCTTCCTCACTGACCTTGGTGTCTGCAGAGTTGCTCTTCTCACATGTTCTCACTCTGCACTTCTCTGGCCACAATTAAAACTGCCCCCACAACCTTTGTTAGGGTTTCTTCTTAAATCTGTTACCACAGAGGCATTACCACCATTTCTAATTGGCCCAGCCTTGGCCAGCAGCACATCCATCCTTGGAGCCACCAGGGATTGGCTCTGCTGGACATGGTGAAAAATTCTGGCAGCTTCTGACAGAAGCCACCTCTATGGCCTTCCACTTCCACAAATCAACAGAGACATTGAATCCAGACCCCAAATTAATTCCCAGGTGTTCATGCCCTCCCTTTGCAGCTAGCAAAGAGAAGCTGTCTTAGGAAATTTCTTCATTAACGGATTTCAATTGTCACGTGAAGTTATTGGGTAACTTCATATTTCAAAGCAAGACTTAAAACACAAAATATTTTTTTAATGGAAGAATTTCTTCCACCTCCCACTCAGCCCCCCTGGCAGACAACTAATGTTACTTACAAAAAATTTCACTTCAAAGAAAATAATAAAAAAGAAGATGGTCATAAGCCAGCATGTCATTAATAATATCCTTTAAGCTTTTTCAAATTTCTTTCTTTTGCAAAGTAATACCATATCTAATGGAATATATTCATATTTCAGGCAGAAATAAACACTGAAGACAGCTAATAAGTTATGTTCTGCCAAAAAAAAGGTTTATAAAATTCTAGATATACTTTAAATGTGAAGGCAATAGATGCACATATGATACCATTATCTGTAGTTTCTAGCAGGTATTTATTGCTTTTCAACAGTTTAGGTAGAATCTTTTATTCAAATTAGTTTCTTTTCTTTAAATAGTTTAATTATTTTTCATAGACCAGATGCAAAATATCTTTATTAATTTCACTCTTTGCTATTAGTTAGCTCTACTGCACTCACTTTCTAACAGATTGATTAAAATAAAATGGATGATGAATTGGCCTACTGGAAAGAAATCTCAATATAGAAACCCACAGAATAAGACATCTTTAGAAGACAAGGTCAAGCAAATTGAAGGCTTCCCATTTTGCAGTCTTGATCCAGTTGACCTCTATTAATCAAGGAATGGAATTTAGCTTTAGAAAATCTATTTTTCATATTTCTGAAACAAACTACAAGCTGATGGATTTTCACAAACTAGAGTAGTGGTACCAGCTGTACTTTTGGACCCAGAGGAGACCAAAGGAGAGGGCATTTCTGAATGTACAAGCCATAGCATTTTTTTAAGAATCTACATTAAAGTATATTCATTAAAAAGCAGTGGAAGAAAACAAAGTAAAAAAACAAAGATAAAAAAGGCATTAGGTTTTAATTGTAAATCATATAATATTTCAAAATATGATTAGTGAAATTTAATTTTTCAGCCATTGAAATCAGTCATGTCCTCCTATAGAGAGCTGAAAAGTCTCTTTTTCACTTCAAATTTCTTTTCTCTGTGCAGCAGCTATATGTAACCACCAGCCTCCTGCAGCCAGCTTTCATATTTTTTGGCAAGCTGGTTAGGCTGAACTCTGTGAATTTCACAAGCCATCACAAGGCTTGTTTCCCTGGTTCTGAATCATTTCTTTACCTGAAAATTTACTGAGTGTTCTCCGGTATTTCTGTGTCTTTCAAACGAGCTGGTAAAAACGATTGGTCTTATTAAGGTTGGGTACAATAGGTATGAATCATTTCAGAATTAAATCCCATATTGCTTTGTGGAGGTTACAGGGCTGATAGTGTAAGCCAATCTTTCTGCTTGGGCACTATGCTTCATGATGCAATATTTTCTCCACTTTGATCCAAGAGCATGACACAGACTACTATTCACATTGTTTGCTTCCATTACTCTAGAAAAAGTAAAAGCATCCAGAAATCCAGCTTCAAATGCCAGGAGGTCAAATTCAGGCATGCTGGTGTTCAATTTTGATGTTCAGCTGGATGAACTAGGCTGTTTGGTAATCTTTAGACAAACATAAAATTTATGTCCTGAGATTTTAAAATATTGACTTTTAAAGTCAACATTGTAAGCACAATGTACCATGAATACTTTGAGATTTTATCAAATTCTAAAACATTCGTTGCTCTGTTTTTTCTCTTATCAAAACAAGACAAATACCAGACATTTCCTTCTGAATGAGTGGGCTGATTTCTGTTTATGGCTTGTTCTAACCAAATGTAGTTTAATGTGGCAACTACAGTAAATTCAATGCCGTGCCCTTTAGGCAGGTGGGTTGAAGCAGAGCTCCTGTAGATAACTGGTGCAGGAAAGCCACAGAACCAATGGACATAGACATTGAATTTCTGCTCCATCTCCAAAGAATCTTACCTGAAGACACCCATCGCTGGCCAGATCTGCCAGATGTAGAATGAGGATATCTGGGTAGGTTGGCACAACACAGAATACAATTCTAGAGCCAGTGCCATGGGGCATGGACATGCCAGTATGTTCTTAGGACAAGGCAACTGGTTTTAATTTATCTCTTTTTCCCATTCCTGTGGCTTTGTGACTTTTTTGTATAACAAAATGATGTGATGCTTTCCTTTGAAAATGTGCTGAAAAGATTTGGAAATGCTGGTACTCAGAAGACTGTGGTGCTCCTTTTCTCCAGCCAGCTTTCTCTCCTCTCCCACACTGCCTCAAGGATTTTAGCCTGGATATTTGTGATCCAGGATGAGGGATGTGCTAGAAATAAGGCCAAGCAAAGCACAACTGGGCAAACTTGCAATTTGAGAATAAAAGGTGTGAGAAAATGATAAAGCCCATGGAAATCATGCAAACATTGAAACTTTAAGTAAAAGCTAACAAAATTTTCTAGCAAATACAGTTAACTTCAAATACTATATCTGTAAAGAGAAATTTTATTCACACAGGAGCATTTTATTTGTCGAACTAAAATTGTATTCACATATTAGAAATACAGTTTTATCAATATTTACTAACCAGAAACATTTTAATGTTGTTTCAGAGACTTAAAAAGAGGGAATGCATACACAAATTCATGTATATATCGTAGCATTTAATCCTACAGTATTTCATACCAGCCAAGTTTTTCCCAGCACTCACTGAGAAAAGAAGGGGAAAGGAAGATAAAACAGGTAAAATGAGTTCTAAAAAGGCTATTAACCAGACAGCTTGCACCCCAGAGTTCAAATGCTGACACATATGTACCATTTTTTCCCTTAGTAAAGAGAGTAGCTGGGGTGACTTTGCTGCTGCCCTGTCCAGGTGTGAGGCAGGAGGTCAGGACACATCCCAGGGATCAGATCTCTGGTCCATGTCAGGCAGAGCCACTGCAGGAAATAAGGATGTTCTAAGTGGGCCACACTGTGAGTCTCAAACAAACAAACAAACAAGCAAGCAAACAAAAAGCCAAATTTCAACCCCTGGCCATCACTTCATGCAGCTTGGAAGCAGATATCAATTCATTTTGCATTCCCCATGGACACAAATCTCCCTTATGTGGCACAGGTGTGCAGGTCTGCTGGGGGAGAAGGCTGGGCTTGGCGTGGCTCTGTGGATTCTCACCACTGGGACTGGGCTCACATTATTAGTGCAGCTTTTCTCTGATGAGAAAAATAAAATATAGAGAACTCTCCACAGCACATTGAAAAAAAATGGCAAGTAAAGCAGCACTTCAGTTTAGGATAGTATATATCTGGCTTTTTAATAATCTGCTTTAGCCCACTGAGACACATAGAACCTTTTGCTTTGTAAATAACAGCATTAAAAAATGAGAGATTAACTCAAACTTTCATTCCAAAGAGAACTAAAAGCCTTATTTTATATGCAGACAGTATATCTAAAGGAAGGTCTCATCTATTTATGGTTCCTGACCTTTAAGCTGAGGTACCATTTTGTTTAAAAAAATCTTATAATAATGATAATGATAAAATAGCTAGCAATTTCAAAGAAATTTTTCAGACATTGGCAATGCAAAGAAGGTTTTTTTCATACAGAATTTTCAGAACGCCATTGTTTCTCAGTAAGCATTATTTTATATGTTATTATGTTATCCTTCATGGTTGGTTTTTGTTAGTTACCTTAGTCATTTATACTTAAGAACTAGCCTTGGATTGCTTGCAGTTTTATCTCTGACATTTTTACTGAGAAAGAAAATCAGAGTTACTCTGATTACTTATATTCATGCAAGCAGACTCATAGAAACAGTATAATGTAATAATGATTATAAATATTTTAATGGCTGCTGAGGTGTGTCTTTCATATTCTGATTGATGAAAAATTGATAATGATTGATAGTCAACAGTGACTTGTTTATAAACTGAAAAAAAAATCTCCAGAAATCCACTATTCTTTTGTTATATTGCATAGATGATTAATTCAAACACTAGAGTGTCCTACCTCATTGCAAAGAATGATGAAAAATAAAATCTCAATACACATGCTTTCATTATTCCACCAAACACTCTGTTGCAAAACAAATGCCTCTCTGGTTTACTGCTAGATTAAGGGCCCACTAGGGCAAGTTCTCCATGCTCAGAACACCCATCGATTTCAATGGCAGCTCCATATGCAAAGCATTTCTAGGATTAGCCCTTAATTATTTATCAAAAACATGCCCTGGAGCTCTGAGTGCATTGCAAAGACAAATGGAAGGATTCATGCAGTAGATAATAGGGTGCATTTTTCTGCTCTCACAAAATATGTGGATGCTTTTACATCAGCAATTCACCTGCAGCCCGGTGAAAAAGGAGTTTATAGCTGTATAAATTGACCTGGACAGGTGGAGGAGTGCGCTAGCAAGAATAGTGTGAAGTTTGAAAACGAAACCAAGTGCTAAGTCCTAAACTTGGAATGAAATAACCAAAGATCTCAGAAGAGGTTAGGATCTGTGTGGTTCAGCCTTGGTGAAAGGGAGCTGCAGGTGGACAGCAAGTGGAGCAGGACTGAGCAGGGCACCACTGCAGCCACAAGGGCACTTGGATCCTGGGCTGCACCTGCAGGAGGGCTACCAGCAAGGCTAGAAATGCAAAACCCCCACTCCACCCAGTGTTTGTTGGGCTGTGCTGGGAGGACTGTGTCCATTTCTGGTCCCCAGAATTAATTCAAGAAAGATGCAGACTGATTAGAGAAGGTCCAAGAGATGGCCCCAAAAGTGATCCAAGGGATGGGAGATCAGAGGAATGGGGAACCTGAGGAAACACTGAAGGCATTCGGTCTTTTCTCCCTGACGAAGGAAAGCCTTGGGAAGGACTTGGTCACAGTTTTCTGGTATCCTAAATGGCAGCTCCAGAGAAGACAGATGCTTTATCTTTGTGAGGAGCCACATGGAGAGCACAAGGAGTAAGTACAGGTTGCACCAGGAGAGGTCTCATCTCAATATATGATTATTTTTTGCCATGAGACCATTTGATCCCTGGTGCAACCTCCCGAGGGATGGGGTAGAGTCCCCACCACTGTGGGTTTTCATGATGCAATTGTACAGGATACCAAAAACCTCATATGGGCTCCCTTTCCCAAGAAAGGTTGGACCAGATGATCTTTTGAGGTCCCTCCCAACTTGGGCTGTTCTTGAATTCTGTGAATTTATTGCATCGAATATGCAAAATGCAGTGATGTGCCAGGCATTTGAAGATGCCAGTCAAGGTTCATACCTCCCTCCAATGTGTTTACAGTGATAAGGCAGGTTTTTTAATTTTTTTAAATTCTACAGCTGTTCCTTTACTTCTCATTAAGTGCTCCGCTGGAGCACAGTTTAAAATAACGGGACAAGCAGGAACATTTAAAGAAGGGTTTGAATGCTCTCCCATGGACAGAGGAAGATTTTCTTTAGTCAAACACTTCATTAGCTACCTCAGAGCAACACCTTTCTTGAAAAGCAGCTGCAACTGCAACTTAGGCAAACTTCACTTTTCCAGAGTATTTAAACAAGACATGAAACATTATTATGAGATTTGCATTCAGAATGTGCGTGAGGATGTACCATTGATGTCTATAATACATAAAACTGAAAAATTATTGCACTCAGGTCTTTTCAGTTTATTTTAAAGTAATGCTTTTTCTTAATTTATACAAGGAATGTAAATTACATAGGCCTCATTCCCTTGATTTTGTCTCGTTTCCATGGAAATTGAGAGTATTTAGAAGAGCACACAACTCATCAACACCAGGCAGGACTGGGTCACCAGCACTCAGTCATCAAAGGCTATTATTGTCGCTTGGTCTTTGGAGCAATGGTAAAGGCGTCTGCATCTTTTGGTAGTTAAAGATGTCAGAGATGTCAAAGCAATTTAAAATCTTTTGAACCAGATTACAGACCCTGCACTTTTTTGGATTCATTTGAAGGACTCATGTACAGCCAGAGATGTACATAAAGCTCTGGCTTGCCGAGTTGTAAGAGAAAGAAGAGAATCCCCAGGGATCCTCTCCATAAAATAACAATAGCAGTAGACAGAACTGTGTACCCAAGATGTAGAAAAAAAAGCATCATTCCCAGCTGCCCATCATGCCAGGCACAGGCTGTTTAAGTATGAAAAGTACTGCATGCTCCGTTCACTTGTCTCATGGGAGCAATTATTTGTCAATACACAGCAGACAGATCAGCTGTGTCTCCCTTTGCTGAATTACACATTTTAAACAGAGAACAATAACTTCCATTTACACCTTATCCTTACTTTAGTGGACCAGTCTATAGAGTGGGTAACACTAACCCATGGGTACTGACGCAGTACATACTACACTAGCATAGAAATACACCCTTTTTTATTTAGTCATTGAGAAGAAGTCAGCCCTAAAAATGCAGTGATTTATGGGTCTGTGTCTCGAGAATTGTAAAGATCTTCCTTTCTAGACAGGAGAAATTAAATTTAAGTTTGCTAACTTAGACCAATCTCTTTCTTGCTTATTTTGTTGATTCACAGTGCACATCCACAGAGGGCATTCTGATTCCTCCTCTATGCAATCTTTCTCAAAGATGTTCCCCTCTCTGACATTAGCTGTGATAGATTTTTTCAAAGTCAGGTTCTTTTGGGGTCAGTCTCATCTCTGTAGGCTGTCATGCACTTCATAAAGTCAGGCTGACACGATGTCCTGCACTCCCATTTGCATCTCTAGATGTGGTCCCAGTTAAAAAACATAGGTGGAGTAAGAGGAAAGCTCTAATCTGCCCTCAGTGGGTATCGGATCAGATCCCACCGACGGTACTTCACTTTTCCAGCAAAGGTCACTGAGCTCAAAGAGACTACACGAGCTACCAAATGTCAGGTCAGATTACTCGTGCAGAACCATCTAGGATCCTGCTGCTGCTATTTATTTATTTATTTATTTATTTATTTATTAAAGTCAGCATCTCTAGATTTATTAGCCAAAGGAAGAAAAGAACCCATGGGTTCCATTCCCCAGGGGTGTCTTGAAAGCTCCATTCATTAGCAGCAGCAGCAAGGGCAGTTAATATTTACTTGACCCATGAGGAAAGCAGTGGCATAATGAAATTAGTCTTAGAATGGTTTACTGCTAGAATTTGAGAAGGATTTGTCCTTCACCTATCTCAATGGATCAGTTGTGAAGTGATCAGCTGTAGAACTAGAAAATTGCCTTTATGGTCATCAGAGGAGCTATCAGCCTGTTGGTTTAGTGATTAAAGCAATTAATTCGAATACGGATTTCGTAGGAACCAAAGCCAAGGCCTTACAAATTACTCATTCAGCTTTTATGCAACACACGGCCATCTCCAGGGTTTGATTCTGTTTATCAATAGTTTCATGCAGAGAAGGACCACAGAAATGTACATATTTGAGTAAAAGTCTGTGGATCTTTTGCTTCTATTCCTAAATTATTCTAATGCCAGCATAAACCAAACATCTAGTACAGAGCAATAACCAATGCCTTTTTCTCCTGTTAATCAAATATTTTAGCAAGACATTAAACATGCAGAAGCAATTTTCAGGTTCTGGTGATATAACCTGTTTGCTGTCCAATGGCTAAATCCTACATGTTAACAAAACCACAAGCCTTTTGATACAAATTTTACTCACTGAACCTGGATTTTTTTCTCCCAGAAATCAGCCCTTTCTCAGGAAAAATCACAGTTTTGGAAGGGACATCTCTCTCTGGGAATACTTTTCCCTTCATGCATTGAAGATTTCCAACCAAAGAGCTACAGCTGAGACATCTTTTTTTACATTCCTCAAAAAATGGCAATATGGCCTGAAGACAATTTACTTTGCATCTTGTCCTCTCTAGAATCACTTCCCTGGGAACCACAAAAGAAGTTGAAACCTGAGAAATTTCCTGTCAGCAGAGCTCTCATTAGATTTCAATGCAGAGGCAGAGATCCTTAGACAATTTCTGCCAGCAGCCATTTAATAGCCTTAGCCTTTGCAAAAAAGCATCGTTTTGTTTTTCTCTGAAGGGAGGAGGGAAAGAGAGGATTATGTAAGTATAGATACGTTTAGTTACAAAACACATGAGGGGAAAACAGAGGGAAAAAAAATATGAGAGTGATGGTAGACTAAGAAATAATTATTCTAGCATCATGTTGCCAAGTCAAAATGACTGCATGATAAATATTTATTTTTGAATCGATTTGATATGGACTTCATCTTTATCTCTGCCATTTATACCAAATGAGGCAGATATTTTTATACCAAACAGTCTCTTCTAGGAGGCATCACTGAAGAGATTCTATTAAGCCTAGTGGAATTATAACACTTATACCCCAAACACAACACTGGAAGTTCTGAAGGAAAAAAAGGAAAGAACAGAAAAAAATATAATGTCTTTCTATGTACCAGAAGATTTTGAATGAATTCCAGTGAGAATGAGGCATGTTTTCTGAATAGCATGCAATTCTGAAAAACACTTTCTTAGATAACTGGTGGATAAATCACTACTAGACCAAGGAATAATGATTCTCGTATGAATTAGGTAATTTTAATAACAAACACATGTTATTGCTCTTGATATGCTGGTAACACAATGTAAATGAGTCTGGGGAAAACTGACGTAAATTTATTTAAGAAAGGAAAAGGTATTGGCCTCAAGGAAACCTAGATTGGAGGGATACAGGCATCCTTTTGTAAATCAAACAGCCCTCACTCTCATCTTGAAAGCAATTAGTAACTAGAAAAGCAGAATAAGGAAAAAAAACATCTAAGAGAGCTAACGGGTCTTGGTCAGACCTGTGACAATTTTGCCTCTCTTTGTTCAAATTGATTGAGAACTACCCAGAGAAAATTGAATTCACCATGCATATGTATTTTCAACCCTCAAAATATGAGTTTTTCTGTAGATTACAAAAGCAGGCAATGTAACACATAACTGTTTACCAACACCACCTCCACATTATAGTTGTCTGTGCAATGTCTACTTCACTCTTTGCTTGCCTAGGAAATCTTCAGCCCCTATAGTTAACAATTGACAAAATGAATAACAGATGCAAATTAATAAAAAATTATGTTAAATCCAGGCAGGTTAACTAATCACCCGGATTTATGGTCAAAAAGAGATTTTTCTCCCAGTGCAGATTGACATTATTTTCGAAGATTGTTCACAATCTGCAGTGCAGCTGGTGAAGAAACTGCTCAAATTCCATAATTTCAAGGCATTGAACCCTTGTGATACATCCTTCATTACAAGCTTTTAGCCTTCTAGCACCACTTAATCTAACCTGGTTATAAAAAAAATTGACAAATATCATAGGATTTATATAGTGCCCAAATACAGAGCTGTGCTATTCTGCGTTGTCTGAGGTATCTCTAAGTGTCAATTAAAAAAAAAAAAAAAAAAAAAAAAAAAGAGGCAATCTGTGGCAATCAACAAATGCTCCCATCAAACACTAAAACATCACTTCAAAATCGAAGTATTTTCTAATTCGATAGTAAAATTTGGTTTATTGGGATTGGCCTTTGTTTCCTCTTCCCACCATTCTCTAGCAGAAAGAATTCTGGTAGAAAGTATTTGACCAACCAGTCTCTAGCAGGACACTTTCATCATTGAGAACCCTTTTTTCCCCTCATTTCACTTCAGTTTCCTGATATCCACCATTGAGCTTTAAAAAAATGCTCAGGTTTATTTCATACACACACACACAGAAATTTCTCATCATAGTTGATGTACCCAGCTTATGAAAGGCTTAAAATTTTAAATTTTAAGTTAGGTCATCCCATTCAGGCATACATTTTCTGGTAGGAGTGAGGGCATCACTGTGTCCTGCTACCTCAGATGGCAGGAACTATTCAGAAAAGCTCCTCAGGACACTGGATGGTTGAAAAATATGTTGATGACACTGAACTGGCACCTTTTATGGAATTTTTTTTTTCCAAGACTTTTTGTATTTTTCCCTGGGCAAATTATAGAACAGCTTTTTCCCTCCCAGAACAGATGATTATCTAGAAGCAAGGACACTTATTTAGGACACAAAAGCCTCATGCTCACCTACAACAGTCCGAGCAAAGGCTGAAACTTTCTTCACCTACATCTCAGCATCCCTTAAGCATCACAGCATTAACCATTCTTAGGAATGCTTATTAGCCACAAGAAGGCTGATATTGTCCACTCACTATATTATCTAGGAAGCTTACATTATCCACAGATTAAAGAAAATGCTGTGATTTTGTGCCACCCTGGAACAGCCACTGATGATGAAAGCTCTACATTTTGTGGAAAACAGTAGATTGGGATGGTTCATAACGCTGCAGCTCTCACAGGCACATCCAATCCTAGAGCTGAATCCACCACTCAGCAGAGTTTATGCAGCCTTTCAAGCTAGAACAAGCCATGTGCAGATTTTTATTAAGGCCCTACCGCAGTGAGCCAACATGTCATACACAGACCCCTCCGAAACAGCTGTGGCTGCTCTGTATTGCTGCCTCTACAACTGGCTTGAGCTGGAAACCAGGACATTCAACTCTGGTTCAGTCCTTCCTTTTTATTCACACCCCTGATTTCTATTGACAGAATTTAAATTCTTTCCTTTTAACATTTCCTCATAAATCAGCTTCATTGCATAAGACTCAAATTTTCTGTCCACTTACTCTAGAATGCTGAATGCTTCAGAGGAAGCCAGATAATTTTCCAGGCACTTCTGAACGTGTTCTTCAAGACTGCAACATTTTAATTATGGTGCTGGAAAAAACACCCATAAGAGGAAGCTTTGTCAGCACTGAGGCAACAGAGGGACAATTTTGTTAAATGTCCTTCTCAATTCAAATTAGGAAAAAAAATTCCCAGCGTCAATTTGGAACACAAAATGCCAACATAGATAAGGGTGAATATGCGTGTACACATGCACAGAAGTTTACGTATCCATTTATTTATACGTGTCCATGTTCAGGCATTTTATTCTAAATGTATAAATATGTATTTTATATTTATGTGTATGCACACACGAATGTTTGTTTGTGCTTGTAGCGAGCTCATTAAGGATGGATCTATTTCTGCCTGGCCAGCTCCTTCAGGAAAGAGCCATAGAGCTGTGGCCTTCATTCCCTGAGATGTGAATATATCTCTTAGCATGGCACAGTCCCCCACCTCCCACATGGCTTTTGTGGTGGGAATTCCATATCCAATAACTGTCAAGAGCTGTTAGGGAGGGCATGAAATCCATGCTGCATCTGACAGCACAGCAGTCTTCAGATAGCTGGAATTGCAATCGATAGCTAACAAATGGCCATTCCACTTACAGTATAATGAGCCCTGTCTGAGCCTGCTTTTCCCGCAGAGGTGCAGGCACTAATTCTAAGACCATTATCTCCTTCAGCTGGTCATAATGACAGTTAAAACATGTAATAACATTTAAAACACAGACTGTAATTTCTTTTTCTCTGCTCAGAATTTGTACTTGGCCAGCAAATGGCTTAATGAACCAGTTTTGGAGACTTTCTAATTACCAGCTGTCCCTGGAGGATTTATTTTTTTGTTTGATTTTATTATGCTAAAAGTGACCAGACTAGCATCTATTTTGTCTGCTCTTAGAAACATTCTTCCTTCTGCAGCTGAAATAGATTGCATCTTACAGTAGGTACTAAGACAGCACTCTAAACAGATTCAAAGTCACTCTCACTGGCTTTCTCATAAGTCTCTGCAGCTCTGTCAGAGCGTAGCTGGGTCAGTTCACTAGGCTGGACTAATTGTTTTTCTTTGGTAGTATTTTAGTTCTGGGTCAAAAAAATGTACTTGTAATCTCCAGTTTTTCTGGTTTCAAATACAGTGCTTTAAATTCTGAGAGAGAGAGGAGGAATCACTACATATGGTACATTAGGTTTATTTTATACTTGACTCCCCAGGGCCAGACTGAACCCTGGATTTTAATCTGAGCCAGCTTTTTTTTTTCCTTTTAGTTAGTTTTTGTTTTCCTATCACATATAAAAAGTAGAATTAAAATCCAAAACTCCTTGTGATTAGGATCAACTCACAATCCTTTTATGGGTGACAGCAATTTTCTTTTTGTCGCTTCCAGCGTGATGCTGACAATCTGCTTGCTCTTGGGATGCAGGCTCTGCTCCTTTCAGGATGCAGAGGGCTGGAGCACAGGTTTGCACTCTTCTCCTAGGTAAGGACTTTTTCAGACAGCTGGAGGAAGCCCTTTTCTCTCAGGCTCTGGTTCTTGTGGGAAGCTTTAACCACTCCAGTGTCAGCAAAAGGTCAGCACTGCAGGACACAGGCAGTCCAGGAGGTCTCTGGATGCTGCTGATGGGAACTTCCTCACATACACAGGTGATTAAGAAGCTTTTGAGTGGAGATGTTCTGCTAAACCTCAAAAATACGGAAGAGCTAGTTAAAGATGTGGAGGCTGGGGGTGGCCTTAGCTTCAGTGGCTACGAAATGATGGAGTTTAGGATCCTCAAACCAGAGAACAAAAGGAAAAAAAGAAAGCATCACCACTCTGTACTTCAGGAGAGTAAATTTTATGAATCTTCTTAGAACACCATGACACAGAGCCTCACAGAGATGAGGGGCTCAGCACAGCTGGTTGATTTTCAAAGATGCCTCTTCACGGCTCAGGGACTGTCTATTCCAATGAGCAGGAAATCAAGCAGCGAAATCAGGAGGCCTGGGTGGATGAACAAGGAGCTTCTGACTGCAGTGAAACATTAAAAGCAAGAGTACAAGACACAGGGTCAGAACACCCAGAAAGAATATAAAGACACAGTCTGAGTGGGCAGGAAACTGTAATTGCTGCCAGCTAGGACTTAGTAAGGAGTTTGCTTCTTCTGCCTGAACTGAACAGTGTATCATAATTAACATTAACTATGGGTCTGTATCCTCACTATTTTTCTGCAGTGTATTATAGCCTTGAAACAGGATCCTGCAACTACTGCCTTGGCCGACATAGGTGACCTGAGTTGTCTCAGGTACCTAATCATGCTCAAATGCTGTGGCTGGAATAACCAGAGCATATCTACAGTGTATTATTTCAACTGCTCCTTTGCAAAGCTGCAGTGGCTTTTTAATTTCATATTCTGCCTAAACCTACAACCTTTCCCTCCTGAGTTCAAATACCTCATCAACAATTACTATAAACATTATTTAATGAAATTATTTTGGAGATAAGTAGTGAAAGGCAAGTGCTGAGCATCACTAACATTAATTTTAAGGGGTGTGACGGACTGGAGAAATGTTCTTTTAAACTGTGAACTTGTTTTGGTTACATCATTCCTTGTATTATAATCCTAAAGTGGATTAGGATTTTTAGCATTTGTTAGACTAACTAATATAGTTGGGAAAATTACAATCTTTGCAGCAGAGAGGACTGTTGTCTTCCACTCCAGTAAATTCTGCCACTGTTTGTAATAATTCACAATGCAGGAAAATCAAACAGTTTCCTCTTCCTAGCTTCATTAAGGCAGCAAAATTCCCCTTGATTAAAATTGGGTAATATCAAGTAAACCAGAAGGAATCATTCCCAGCATGTACTCAATTATGAAGACTACTGCTTATATTTCAGACCTGTAAAAGTATGCCCCAAACAGCTTGGCTGTTGCTGGTTGCATGTATTGATCTAATAAAAGATTAAATTTCTTTTTAGAAACCTGAAGTCACTTACAAATTCTTAGGGAGTCATGTCTAGGAAGATATCTTGTTTTTATCAAAGTGTCTGCATTCTTCATGCCACTCTGAATCCTCCTTACATCTCAAATTGAACTCTCCTTACCCTCTTGTATTAACTCTTTCACTAATCTACTCATTGGAGAGTGGAGCTGAAAAAAAAGCTCTGCCTGAATGCCTGGACTTGGAAATCAGGATCTCCATGAGGCAAGAGACAACATCATCTTCTTTTCCTAGTGCTCCTCATAACTTCAGAAACTCCCAAAAAATATTAATCAAAATTAAATTAAGGTGGAGATTGCAAATATCCTGAACTTTGCACATTTTGTGAAAGCTGGCAGGGGAACTGAAGACCTTTGTGAGCATCACACTGAAGGACAGGCAGTTGTGAACCACTTTCAAGAAGCAGCAGCCATCTGTCACAAGCTCCTTTCTGCAGGATTAAACTTGTAGAGCAAATGGAAAGATCTAGGAGAAATGGAAGTGAGGCAGTGGAGATTATTCAGAAGTCTTGCAGCAAAAACCTGTGAGAATTTGATGACCATGCAGACAGAAGCTTCAGATTTCCAACACAGGATTTCTTGTCCTGGCTGGCGGTGGCTGCTCTGTGCAGCCACATGGGCAAGTCTGTGTCCCAAACAGTGCAAATAGCCCAGAGAGGCTTCTTTGGCTCTGCTTGTGGCAAGAAATATTGTGAAGTCAGTATTTTACACTCTGATAAATCATTTGTGGCCAGACAAGTATTGTAATTGTTTCTGAATTTCAGTTTGTATTTTGATTGTCAGACCACTGGGTGAGCTTGGAGAATATCTGGTATTAGGCAGTGTTAATAATTACACAAGAAGAATCACAGTCAACAGCTAGGACCATGCCTCAGGCAATTGCCTTGTGATACTAAAGAAGAAAGATGGCAGGGAGGTCAAGAGACATTCCCCAAACTGATGCCTCCAGATTATTTTCAATAGGACAATTTATTTATGGCTGTTGATCTTTGTTTAGAGGGCCAATTTTTTACAAAGTGCGGAATTTCCTTTTTATTCATGGTCTCTACTCTTTGGCAAGGCTGAAGCTGAGTACCTGTAACATAACAAGCATAAATTTAAAGACAATATTTAGAAGCCTGTAAAAAGGTGACCCTGAGACTCTCTCATGACCCATGAATAACAAGTTAGTGTTTGTACCATATTTAATATGAAGATTGTGACCAAGCCATTAACCTTTAGTAGCGGGCACTGAGTAAATGTGTCACATCGCACAGAAGGCACAGTAAATCTGTGCAAAGAGTGCACAGTATGTGGAGTGGCTTCTCAGCTGCAAGCTAAGATAAATGAAAAAATATCTATCCGTTTATCTCTATTCCTTCTAAGTTTGGGACTTTATAAAGCACACTCTCTGAATTCTATCTCATATCTTAACCCTTACAATGGCTTTTCTTTATTTTTTTGATTGGTAATATTTTATATCAAATGTTGTGGGGGTTTATCATTACACTTTCACTTAATCTTTTTTCTGCTAATTCTATATAACTGTAATGACTATTGCTCAAGTACTGATTGCTGTTGAAAAGCACACTAAAGTAGAGCTGAAAATTGAGACTTTAATATGCAAATATTCATTCTAACACCTTGGCCTAGGAAATCTGGTGTTATATTGTTTGATGTCCAACTCCCACAGTTTCTTCTTTCTCCATCCCAATTCCTGTTTCTAAACTGAGGTCTGAAGGTAGCCTCAGATCCAGCTTTCTTTTGCATATATGGTGCACTAATTTCATTGACAAGATAATCAGTCACTTTAGGTACTGCACACTTCCAGATTATTGTCAAACATTTAGGAAACGTTAAGTATAACACTGCAATTCAGCTGTGTTCTGAGACTTATACTTGCATCTCAGAAAATGTAGCAGGAGTTTCCTCTTGTAGCTTATAAGCAGGTCTCAAAAACTTCCCTTTTTTGTGTCTGTCTAAGTTCTCTCCATGACAACACTTCAAAAACTTTTCTTCTGCAGAATGGATTAACTCATGTATTTCATAAATGTATGAACTCACTTAAATGAGCAAGTTACAATGCTGAATTGCAGGCTTTATAGTTTCCTATGTTGCAGGAACATTGCATTTCTAATTCACCTTTTTCAGGAAGCGGACAGATTACTGCTCCTTTTCCAAATCTTTCTGCTTACACTCCCCAAAGACCATGTCTCACCACTCAGCAACATTTGTTAAACACAGAAGTCTATTTTGACTGTGACTTTTACTTATAAAAAGATGGAAAACCTTTTAAAACTGTATTTAGTTCTATCAAATCTTAAATACATCATCATAGACAAGGTGCTTTAGCTGAAAAGATGTCAGCTTATTTAGGGAGAAATAAGCTATGTTTAGATACAGAAGGATGCTCCTATGTTTGCAGCATTAAATGGAAGGGGAACAATGGTCTGGCTCATCAAATGTGTTCACTGCCTACAACTCTTTCCTGAAGGTATCAGTCTGATTTATGAGATTTGGAGCTCCAGAGTGGGTGTTTGTCACGTTCCAGGGGGAATGTTAGCAGACACATCTCTGGGTAGAAAAGGAAGTTCTCCTCCTGGGTAAGATCCCATGTACAACATCTGCTGCAGACATGCTTTGCTGTATTTCCCCCATTAGGTCACTCTTAGGTGAAACCTGAGAACTACAGAAAGACTTTTGTTTATCAAATCTGAGCTTTGACTGTCACTCCCTCATCAAATCCATAACTCCAAACCAGGCCACTAAATTCATATAGTGGTTAAAACAGGATGCATAAAAGCACATACCTGAAGAATGAGGCATGTAAGTCAATTATTAGAAAGAAACCTGTGGCCAAGGTGGCAAATCCTTGTGATTCTTTCCTTGGAAAACAGCAGGAAAAAACATTTGTAAAATCCAGGTTCAAAGGTTCAGGCAATTCATCTCATGAAGCTCTTTTCTTCCTCCCCTTTGGGAAGCAATAGTTTCTTTCTAGCCCTTGCTCAAGTCTGATGTATTTCAAAGTTTGCAAAACCAACTTTTCATGCAAGAAATGAAAACCCCAAGTGCTATGGTATGAAGATCAAATGATGCAATTCAATGTTCATTACCATAAATTATTCAAATGCATGTTATGTTTCAAGCTGGATTTTACATTATTTTATTCTGTAATTAGCTATCTGCAATTTTGTAATTGTTCTCATTTTGTAGTCAAGCTAGTGGCAAATGATCCTATTGCTTAAATCCTGCATAACAGGAAGTTTAGCACGAAATTTAGGTTCTGTTTTGTACAAAGCACTTGTAAACATAAATCTACATCAAACAATAAGACTGTGCAAACACTGGGTATTTAAAAGTATATTGTAGACCTAAAGTAGATCTGCAGCTAAAAATTTTGTAAAGACATCATCACAATCTTTGAACCACTTCTGAATTCATATCAGATTATACAATTTGAAAATGCAAAAAACGAAAAATTCTATACATCTCATCTACTAATATTGCTCAGCTGAGAATGCTTGTAAAAGAGAAAGAAGTGCTAGAAGGTCAATTATAATGCAGAAAGATTAAATGAAAAACCCAAGATAAACCAGACATCTGGGCTTTCTAAAGTGGTTCACTAAAACAGTAGAAGGTAAAGGAATGAAAGAAATGCCATGAGATACACTTGCCTAGATTTCACACTCTACTACCTTTTAATATAATCTAAATGCCACAAATTCACCTTCTGAGATGAAATTGAGTTTGCAGGGAACAGGAGAAAAAAATTACATAGATGAGGAGTCCCTACATTAAATGTAGACAATTAAGGAAGACCTTAACCTTAGGTCAGACAGAGCTTCACATTAAAAATTATATGAACTGGATCATAACTAAAAGGCTACCTTTAATAGATGTTCCATTAATAATATTAATAGAATTGTTGAAGATAGGAATATCACAGTTAATCATAATGTCAAGGAAGTGATTTCTTATAATATGTTACTTCCATTGTACAACCTGAATAGGCAAAATATCCACTAGGAAACACTAAGCTAAAATTATAAAAATAGGCATATATGGCCAGATATGACACTCCCTGTCTAGCAACACAGGTTTATCAAAAGGCAGAAATATTAGATGAACATTTGCTGGATGTATAACCCATCATCCAGCAATGTATGATTTCAGGTCCCTGATCCAGAGATTCAATCTGGACACAATTTAGCCATTTATTTTTAATGATTCCTGATGGATTGGTCTTTGTGAATTTGTTTCATTCTGTGCTGAGCTTATGTATATTATCAGTAACAAAACATTTAGGTTCATCTGCTTAATGTTATTTTATGTGGAAAAACACGCCTTTTATGCTTGGTTTTGACAAGCCTACTTATTTTTTCATAAAATGCTGTCTTCTTAATACTTCCACCTTCTCCATGCAATTAATAACTTCAGAGTTTTCAAAGTTAAAAAATGTTAGCCTGTTTTGGTTTTCTTTGCTTCATGTTTCTGATCACATTTTCCAACCCTTGTTAATCTCTTTTGGATCAGCAGTATATATATGTTCATTATCCAATTTTTAATCCAGAAGTGAACAGTCTCTCTTCTCTATTTATGGCTCAATTTCCTTAAGTATTCAGTAAGTGAAAACACTATTTTAAATCCAAAACTCTGAATCTCCTGAATTTCTTCTCTTTGTCTAATTTTAATCTCAAATAATGCTAAGATTCATGGGTTATATCTCTTTATGAAAGGAAACAAAACATTCTTAATTATATTTATCTATGTGTTTTTTATTTTCAGTTTTCTGTTATAATTTGATTTATAGATTAAAAAATTTTCCAGTGTGGAAACATAACTTATGCAGAGTAGAAGTGTCTTTCATAATTTTTTTTTAAGTGTTATAAATTTGGAAAATTTTTTATGTAAGTTTCCTTAGAACTCTTCAGGAAAAGCTCCTTGACCCTGCAGTTTATCATCCATTTTATCACATTGCACCTAAGATTCTTTTATTGAAAATTCAATTTGAAACAATTCCTTAAATTCAACACCTGTGAAGATAAGTTTCAGTGGAGGAATCTCCCTTTATCTCCTCTGTAGGAAATGCTGGCACAAAGGGTTCATATTGGTTTTATGGGGGTTTTTGGATGTTTTTTTCACATCCTCAGCAAGTTTGCTGACTACACCAACCTGTGCAGTGCAGTTGTTATGCTCGAGGGAAGGGATGCATCCAGAGGGACCTTGACAGGCTTGAGAGGTGGGTCTGCGGGAACCTCATCAAACTCAGCAACACAAAGCACAAGGTCCTGAACGTGGGCTGGGGCAATCCCAGGAGCAGCCTGGGAAGCTGAGCTGAGAGGTGACTGAGGGCAGCCCTGTGGAGAAGGCCTTGGGGGTGATGGTTGATGAAAAACCCAACCTGAGCCAGCAGTGTGCACTCACAGCCCAGACAGACAAAGGAGTCCTGGGCTGCCTCCAAAGGAGTGTGGCAGCCCAGGATTGAGGGAGGAGTTCTGCCCTCTGCTCTGCTCTCGTGAGACCTCTCCGGAGCACCGTGCACAGTTCTGTGCCCCAATGTCAGAAGGACATGGAGTGGTTGGAGAAAGTCCAGAGGAGGTCACAAAGCTGCTAAGGGGACTGGAGCACCTCCCCTTCGAGGACAGGCTGAGAAAGTTTGGGCTGCTCAGCCTGGAGAAGAGAAGGTCGAGTGAAGACCTCATGGCAACTTTCCGGAGTCTGAAGGGACCCTAGAGGGAAGCCAGAGACAGACCCTTTGTCAGGAACTGTAGTGACAGGACAAGGGGGAATGGGTAGAAACTCAAAGAGGGGAAATTTAACTTAGGAACAAGTTCTTGACTGTGAGGGTGGTGAGGCACTGGCACAGGCTGCCCAGAGAAGCTGTGGGTGTCCCAGCCATGGCAGTGCTCAGAACCAAGCAGGGTAAGGCCCTGAGCAGCCTGGTCTCGTGGGAAGTGTCTCTTCCCACATCAGGGTTTGGAACTAGATGATCTTCAAGGTCCCTTCCAACCCTTAACATTCCATGAGTCTATGACTTTTTGCTATGACCTTATTTTTGTCTTTATATCTCAACAAGAAATCTCCAATACAAGCCAGAAAGATTCCTTCATTTGTTGCTTCTGAGGAACTTTCAGTGTTTGTTAATGTTTTAAGCAAGCTCTGCATCAAAATAATTTTTGTCCTTGCTTATTATGGCCTTATGTTCAACTAGAGAGTATTTATGCTCCTTTCAAATTTTCTAATTTGAACAAGCCTTCCATTTACTTCTGAAGCGTGACTTTTAATTCGAACAGACTCTGTGGTTAATGATGCTAGAATTTTATTTATCATGTTGGTTTTATATGGTTCCTTCAGCATCTTTTCTTTTGATAAGCAATACATATTTACTCAACACTTCCACTGTGACATCTGAAATCTTCATGCCACCTACAAGAATTTTATGCTTTTTCACACCCTTATTCAGGCCCTTTTAATCAAACCATATACTTTTTTTTGTCTTCCAATAATGTTATTTAATTTTAGTGTATTTTTATACCAATGTTGAAACTTTTTTTGTGATTATGCCTTGAACTTTGTTCTACCTGTTGTTCAGGACTTTATCAAAGGTAAGCAGCTTTTCTGTTGTAGATTTTTGAAATAACACTGTTCCAAGAAACAGGTGTTTATGGTGCCTAGAATTGTTCTCTGTAACACACTCCATTGTGATGAGTATACTACCTGTGCATGGCATAAATGAAATTTCCTGCTATTAGTCAGGTTTCTGCTCTCCAAGCACACAGATTTCCTTTAATGTGCCGTAAGTATTGCCCTCATTATGATTGAGTTATCCTGGCTAATACTGTAGTCTAATACCACATTCATTCTCTTTATGTCTGAAAATTCAATCCTGGCAATTCAGCTGGTAAAGAATCTGTAGTAATGATGTTACTCAGATTTGTTTTCTCTAAGGTGTAATGTCTCTTTGACATCAGTAGGATTTATTTTATCATTTGATCAAAAGGTTTGAAACAACCAGTCAGATATAATAAGGAATTACAATGGATCAAACTGAGGATTAAAGCTGATCTGAAATTTTAAGGTATGATTTTTAATATAAACTTCAAATTTTTGTCATTTATTGAGTTTATTAGAATGTTAAATGAACTGTTTTATGAAAGAAAGTTCTCAATTTCTAAACTTCTGGCTAGATTCAGGTGAAAAAAGGTAAAATGCTAGTTCACAAGAATTAAGGAAAGTATGAAAAACTGGCTATTCTAAGTTGGATTTGATAAATCTTGTTGCATCCAGTAAATCTCACCACACCTACTTCAGACCCCATTCATACACAGTGGTGCTCTGTAACTCATATGTCTCTTTATTGCACCTTTTGGCTGTTCTATTGCACCTCACTATACAACAGGGGAAAAAATGAAATGTCAGAAGATGGCAGTACTTGAAAATTGGTTCTGACTTTGGTCTTTCTAGGGTTTGATTCCTAGATACTCTACTGACTCTCTGTGCCTTTTCCCCTTGCTGCTGTCTTTCAGGCCTTTGAATCAGAGTCTGCATATATGAGGTAAAGAGAGCAGGAAACTGCCTAGAGAGAATAATAAATAGCATGAGTCACAAGAACTGTCAACTTAACACTCTACATTTGTGGAGAGGGTTTTGGAGGTTGGCCTAATAGGCTTAACTACTTATTACTGTAAAAGAATGTAGTGGCAATATTTACTTGGACAAAATTAGGATCTGTTCTATTTCTTGTATATGACTCATCTAGTTATTAATACTATTCAATCCCTCATTTCTGCAGGTGGTCTATTTTACAAAACATTTAATACATCAATATTCATTAAGGAAAATGTTCATGTAATTTATTCCTACCAGGAAGAACACAATCCTGCTTAGTCATTGTCCTAGATTTTCTCTAGACATTTTGAAAAACTGTAAAGTGTAAAATGTTCCTAAGTCAGAATTAACTCTGACTTGTATTCATTTGGTGGTAAGGAGATCATCAATTTTGTTTCTTGACTAGAAACTCAGAGAGGAAAATAGAATAGATGGTGGCAGATCTAGAAGGAATTAATGAGTCAGCATTGTTGAATGGTACAGGGACTCCATTAATAGAACAAGGAAAGGTCAAGATTGCCTTGAAACAAAAAAAATAAATCAGGTTTTTGAAAGGAGAGTTGGTGGTCAACATGAAGCACATGCTCTGATCACTAAATCTACTGTGGGTGATGCTAGCAGTTTGATGCTACTTAAAATGTAATATTTAACACAGGCACAGAGGAGGACCAAGATTGCTTTTTACATATTTCCTTGGAATCGATTGTAATGTGGTTGTTCTTGTAAGCTCTGCCCAGAATCCTTTTCACTGTAATAAATCAAAATCAATTTATAAGGTATCATGAGGTTAATTTCAGTCAATAATATGACATTAACATGACACAACTCATTTTGTGCATGAACTCTAAATCAGCAAAATATTGTAAGTGGGGTTCTGTGTATATGCCCATTCAGGAAGATTCTTGAGCATATGCTTAGCCATAAATATGCAGTACAATCCTTTATAGCAGTAGGAAGTGAATGTATGCCATATGTTTTCCTGAAAAAGATCGAATTTCCAAATTTGACCCTGTAACATATTACTCAAGTGAAATAAATATCTGGTCCATAGATGTCTATTTAAAAAATGTCAGTGTCGACAAGCAATAAGTGGAGAAGTGACGTTCCTCTGCAAATATAATATTTATTTTAAAATGCTTTATTAGGAAAAACCCCAAACTTTACTATTTGCCTACTATGAAACGTTGCAAATCCTGTGATACTTAATTTTCTCTTAAGGCACATTAATGCAAACCCAAGAATCACAGCAATTAATCTTAACTTTTGCTCATCTGAAACCAAGAAATTAAATACCCAATCTTTCTCTAATGTAATTTTAATCATCAGTCCTGTTCTGTACAGGTTTTTTTCTTTTTTGCTAGAGACAGGTGGGACCAGGTGAGGCTGTTTTTCTAAGCCTCAGGGTGAGAAGGCAGCTCTCTGCTGTTTGCACATCTGGGCAGACTCTCTTCCTGCCCAGATCCTGGTGAGTTTCTGCATGGGAACACTCTGAAGGCTGCCTTAAACCTTGGCTCTTGTCTGTAAGCAATCTCAGACCTCGATAAAGCTTTGGAAAGTGTTTGGCACATTTAGGTACAATGAGGAGCAACTAGGCTTACTCTTTGTACACTGTGTAAAGTCATCGGCACCAAGGAAAATGCTCAGCTTGTGTCACCACCTTCCCAAGGACAAGCTGGCAAGATCTCAGCCGGTGACCAGGTCACTCAGGCTGCTCAGGTCAGCGACATCAGCACACCAATATTGTAGCTTTGGAAAATGCTTACAAGTCAACAAACTAAAGTGAGATTTTGACAATTCATGTTTATGTGCTGAAGTACAGTAATGCACAAAGAGAAGCCAGCTCCTTGCAGAGAGAATCAGCTTTGACAGTAAGAAATGTATTCTCCGTTTAATGTTTAGCAGTTATGGTGGAAAACACAACAAACTGAGGAAAAGTGGATGACCACTTGAGAGGCTATAGTTTTCCAATACTTTAAATGTTCCTGCCATCAGTATCTCCCTTTCAGCTATATTGACACTATGAACTTGATTTGAGAAGTGATATGTCTAAAACTAAATAGGAAAAGTAATCTTTTTTTCTGAAAATTTTCATACCATAAATTTTCTGTTCCTAAGTCCAGGTCAGAGAAAGAATCCAGGTTCTACATACCAGGAGGGCACAAAATTGTCATCTACAGTACATCAAGTACAAATTGTAGAAGGATTCCCACTGAAAAAAACACCCATACTACACCTTAAACTGCCAGTGTAGATCACTTTGAATGGCTGAGCTTGATTCTCTGTCAGATCTCTCCAAATTCATGCAAAACTAACTGGCTTCCTTTGATCAAAGATCCATTACCTGAAATATTGTTTTGGTCAATGAAGAAATTAATGCATTAAATACCCCAATGTGTTTTATTACTAAGTGGTTAATAGGTATACTGACTATAAGGCTCAGTGTTAATCTATAGTTGCCTGATGTCCCATGAGACAAAAACATCATGAAAACAAGAGTTTGCATTACATATTAGAAATTCTATACTGGCAGTAAAGGAAACCTGCTGAAGTTATATTCTCCTATATTTAATGTTTTATGTATTCAATATGCATTTCATCTTAAACACTTTATAACACATAAACCGTGGAAAGAGCAAGTTATTGCAATGCCAGCACTGATTCTTTTTCATTTCAGATTGAAACAATACAATAATTTCAGGGAATGCAGTACTAAACAATGTTATATGAAGGACATCTGAATTCCACGAATACTACTTGTGAAAAATCCATCTATGTCACTCCTGTCAAATTGTTGACTTGATTTGTTGCCTTGAATTTGGGACAGATCACAGTGTGAGAAAAGAGAGAACAGCTCCATCAATGAACAAGTAGAAAGGGAATTAAGGCTTAAAACCTTCAAGTTAAAAAAAAAAAAAAAACTTTTCCAAGACACTTTGAAAATGCAATCCCAGTTGAGTGTCTAAGGTGCATTCTGCTGAGTCGTTGGAGAAGTGGAAGAGGAGGAGGCCAAAACAGTGATCTAGAAGATGGCATTTGTGACCTGATATGCTGTTGTTCCTACAACATTACATAAATTTTACAAGATCCAGCTGCACTGAGAAATATTAACCAGTTTTTGCAATTTTGTATTGTGAGATGATAAGCAATCTTACTGCAGAACAGTGGTAGGAAAATGTCAGGCAGGAGGAGACCACCACCTGGCTCCCAACCTGGGTCCAAGGAAATTAAAATCTTCCACATCGAGAAACTAAAATCAGCTGTGCTGGTGGCCTGAAAATGCTTTGCAACACTGCTGTTAATATTATTCCTAAAATCCCCCTAAAATTTTCACAATTAGGCAATTTTTAATAACTTCAGACCAGTGGCAAGAACAGCACCACCTCTCAGTACGGTTACTCAGCCCTTTAGCGTTCTGTCTTCTAAGGTATTTGGGCTGCTAGTGCTGCACTTTTTTTGGCCTGAATCATATTTTATGTTGACATCAAAATGTTTCTACATAAATCAGTTTTAATCTTTACACCTAAAAGAACATAAATTTGGAAGGTAAGATATCTAAAACCAAGAAACTAAATGCAGATGCCTGAAAATAGATATGAAGGAACTATTCTGCATTTTATAACTCAAGTTTGCACTTAGCACCAGAACATAGGTTTTAGCTCTTATGAAGTGGAAAATGACATGCTTCTACATAGCAGGAATCACGCAAACAGTTTGGCTTTTTGCCACAATTTTACTTTTCATTAATGTTTTTGATAGTAAATTTCCTGCTCCAAAGAGCAAAAAATTACTTTTGCAGAATAGTTTTTTATTAGCTAATTTTTTAATGTGATCTCTGATTCAAATCAATACTTTTATAAGGTCTTTTAGTGTTTGCAAGAATGTAAACAACTGATTGATGAACAAGCCAGTCATGTGATGCCAAAAAATTGGAGTAAATGGAAGATAGGAAATATCATTATTTATAACTTGGAAATAATACTTTTCACTTACTATTTTCTCTCAGTGTGCAATACCCTTGAAATCAGAAATATTGATTGCATTTTGCAAGTGAGACTGAAAAATTGGTTTCTTTCTAAGATTTTCAGCGCTATTACGGGTTCGGACTACAGGAGTAATCCATAATGGGCATCCTAAGGATGTGAGTTCTCTGATCAGAGGTACCTGGGTGAGGTGAGCAGGGTGGGTCAGGGACTCGTGACAAGCTCCAACAATGCAGTAACCACCAGAGAAATGTGAGATGGCAGGTGAGGGACCATCAGTCTCAGGCAGCAAGCCAGATGCACCTACCATTGCTGTAAGCAGGGCCCTGAGACCACAGCCCTGGAATTCGGTGTTCCTCAACCCTACCCCAGTGCTACAGCCCCGTGCAGCCAGCAGCCCATCCTGTGCAGCTGGGAGGAAACAATGGGGTCCAGGTGCTTTGGGGATGATGCTGGGTCTGCTTCCAAGCTGGAGAATGGGTGCTGCTCATAGTCTCAAGGTTCTTGATGCAGGACAAAATGAAGCCTGAGCTACATCCACAAGAGAACACAGCTACTCTCTGTAGGCAGAGTTGAGGCTTAACTCGCATGCAAGTGCCCACTGGTGCTGCCAGTTGTTTATTCTTCAGTCACAAAGCTGCTATTGCCAAAACAGGGGGAGCAGTATACGAGTTGTTATGAAATCTTATGCTGGGAGGTGTCAGGAACCCTTCACTGCCCTTTGCTCCCACTGGAAGCTGAAAGAACTTCACCACTTTTGAAGAAAATACTGCACGACCTACTGCCTTTCGTAAGACAAAGAACTATATGAAGGCAAAAAGGCATTTTCTGTCCAAAACTGGAGGAGGTAGGGAAGAAGCTTTTGCTTATGGCAAAGCTTTGTGTTAGTTAACCAGGTTAATGCAGCTTTTCGTTCTCTGCTGCACTGCCAGGGGTTTCATGGGCAACAGAGCTGCACATTGTGAGTCTGGGCTGAATATGAGTGTAGCTGGTTACTGACAGTCCCTAAGTCCAGTAGGATACTGTAGGATGACTGAGAAATGTGCACCATGGAGTAGCCTATTAGTCCTGCAGGCCATGAGGGAAGGGCGGTGGAGGGAGCATTTCAAAAGGCCTCTGTGTTCTTCCTGCTCCTGAGCCTGGCAGGGTCTGAATTCATCTTTGGTTTAGACCTCAAATCTCCTTGCAGTTTCCCTGACCTTTTTGAGGTTGCTCACAAGCCACAGGATAATAGTTCAAATCTCAACTTTATTCTATTTTTTCCATCTGCCTTCTCTAGGTGAACCTTCCTCACAAAACTCAGACTAGCCGCAAACTTTGTGTGACTGGAGCCATAGGTACTGTCTGCATTGGTTTCCTTAGCAGACAAAAGCAATTAAAAAATGAAATTTAAGAAAAAAAACCTAATCAAAAATGAAAGTACTTTGTTCTCCCTAGGATGGGAAAAAGGAAGGTGATTCAGAGATAGGTAGAAGAGTGAGCAGAGCCAAAATTGCTGCTTCCCAGGCCTTGCAGGCAGTCCACAGTCAGAGACGCAAACAGAGCTATGATCCAGCTCTTCAGTCCCAGCTACTACTCATATAAGATTATAATGTTTGCAAACACAACACAAACTTAGAAACTATGTGAGAAATAAGGTTGGTGCTTACACCCAGAAGAAATCACAAGCTTCTCACTGATAGCTCAAGAGCAGAAATAGAAGCAAAATTTCCTATGGATTTGTCATTCGGCTCCAGCTAACAGTATGACAGCATGTTAGTAATGGCTGCTTTGCTCATTTCTGCCAAGGGAATTTCACAATCTGTTCTACATGGGCCTCAGAGTCCTCCAGGTTAATCTAATGCATGATCTCCAGCCTGAAAAGCTTAAATACTCACAGCTCTTCTCCCCAAGAAACAAACATATAATCAAATCTTATGCTTCAGGGAATAAGCTGATGGCTGCAGGCTCGGCAAGGAATACTTCTATTTTATGGCTTTGTACAAATTGTGGGGTTTGCCTTTCCTCTGAAGCATGACACATTAGCTACTGCTGGATGCAGAATACCAGGCTTAATAAAGCAATGTTCAGAGCTAGCTAGCGGAGTCTGTGCTTTTATGTTTTTGTCAGCAGCACTCTGGTTTTTGCTCTAAATTTTGAGGCAAGGGAGAACTAATAATTGGCAGCACTGTTTGCAGTGCTCTGTCTGAGAGCAGACACTCTGAAAATGACATTCCCTGTAAAGCAAACATGACTGATTATCTGTGGATCATACCTGTGCTTGGGATCTCTTTCAGGGTCAGAGGGTGTGTTGCATGTAAATAGAAGCACAGCCTTTATGAAATGAGCAGATCTCAAATGAGCAGGTCTCTTGGAGCATTTTATAGCTCTCCCATTACTATTTTATGGGCCAGCAACCAGGTTGTCCTTATAGCACTGAAAGTAATGCAGTTGCTGTTTGGCTTGCAGACATCTGACGCAGTACAAGTGAATGCAAAGGCTTTTCCACAGGAATAGAAATGCAGTTGTAAAAAGACTTTCTGTACAGGTGGGCTCTCCTCAGTGAGGCAGCCTGCCCTCTTTGTCTCACAATTGATGCTCAGAAGACAGCAATTCTGACTCATTTCCACAAAATTAGGTTTCATTCCACCTTTACCCCTTCCCTATAAATTCTACATAGTGTCAGGACAAAATGTGGAGCCCAGAAAAGACACTGCAGCTAAATTATCTCAAGCAAGGGAAAAGCCTTGAATATTTTACAGGACTGAGTGGCCCCGCAGATTGTGTTAGTCATAAACAAGCACAATGCGAACTCACATCTGGGTTCTCAGCTTCTAAATATACTGAAACTGCCAAGGCAACAGATGAGATTTTCCCATCAATAGCCATCGAGCAGACACTTATTCTGTGATCAGTTTTAGACCAAGAAGAAGTAATATGGCCTTGTCACATGTAAAGCTTGCGATTAGAAATAAACAGCCTCCATTTAATGCCAATCTTCTTAAAGAAGCATGGCCACTTAAGCTGACAGCAATAACAAAAGAGCAGAGAAATGGGTTGACCTGCAGGTTCATTTAATAGTTGAGTAAATACAGATGCAGCTTTTTGGTAGAAAGCCAGGTTTGCTAAAAGAAAACTGCAACTGAACATGTTCAAACTATCTCTTCAGCTGCTTATAAATTGATTCTCCTTTTAAATTCTAAATATTTGGTGCAGTTAATTAATCTCCTAGTTCCCTTTCAGTTGGCATCTTTGGAGGTGGAACTAGGAACAAAACATCTCCTGAAAACTACAGTCAGACTCTCAGAAGATTATCTACTGATTTTCACTCCCTCTAGGTGATTACTGGGGAACCTCTGAAACTTCTGTTTCACAGGAGAGAAATGGCACCATAGCACATCTCTGCAACAGCCAGAACAGCCATCAGGAACCTCAGCCCAGGGAGAGCTCCATCAGGAAGATGATTACCTTGTATTTCCCCTGTCTGGCTCTTTTAAGCACCTGATGCCTCTCGTCCCACAGTTGATGCTGGAGTTGCACAGGACAGGTGAGGTTCCCGAGGCAGAGGTGAGGAGTGCCAGGCACAGAGCAGCTCCAACACCGGAGGGGAGGTCTGCAGTACACATCATAACAACAAAGAAAAACATCAGAATGAATTCTCAAAAGACATGGCTAAGAGAAAAATGCAGCGGACAATCCAAAGTGCCTCATAAGTGGAGCACAAGAGTAAGAAAATACATAACAATTTAAAAATTCAGTTTCTAATCTCCCAATTTGTACTGGAAGAGGCGGAATTAAGACAGCAACACGCAGAAGATGGAATGCAATTCCAATAGTAGGACCCAGGATGTGAAAAACAAAACCAAATGATTTATGGTTCTGATTCCCAAGTGATAAGAATGAACATAATAAAAGTAGAATAGTAAAACTAGTTAGACAGGAGAACAAATCACCTTGATACCAATTTGTAAAATAAATAACTTTTTCAATAAAAATTGAAACTGGAAAAAAAGTGCATTTTCACACATAGCTCAGAGATCACATAAATGCCAAGTGACATGACAGTTGCTGAAATAAATGCTCTTTTTATGAACAGCAGAGCAGTAAAGAAGGCAAAATAGATGCATAAAATGGGTAAATTTCCAGTGTATTAGTTATTGCTGCCTCTGAGCTGCAGTAAATTACAAACTCATTTTTAACTTTTTTTGTGTTCATGAATACATTTTTGGGACTGGTTTTCCACCCCCTTCTTTCACAATTCCATTTTTCAGAGATTTATATTCTTCTATAAAGTCTATAAATAAGAAGTATCCAGGTCTTTTCCATGTGAAGAAAGAGGGCTGAAAACTCAGAACAAACTATTTATTATACATTTCTGAACTTTCTTTGCATAAATTCTGCTATCTGTGAACATACTGCTTCCATAAAACTTGCTTTTGTCTAGATATTTTTCCCCTTACAAATGAAATTTAAAATAAGTTTAAAAAAAAAAAAAAAGCATGGACCCATCCACCCTGTGGTTTTTTCCTTCATTTTTTGATTCTTGTTTATAGTAAAAAATCACAGTATGTCCTCTTTATTTACTGTTCACTATACCTATAAATAAAGGATGTAAGATTATCCAGACAGAATGGACTGGAGTAAAAAAGATGAAAGATTTATTTGAAATACAAGTTGGCTGTTCCCAGCTGAAAGGAGAAAACCAGTCAGTGACTCTGAAAGTGAATAAAGTAAGTGTCACAGAGAAAATGTTAAGCTCTGACTCTAATTGAATCCTCTACTATCCCTCCCAAAAATAAAAAAACAAACCCACATCTTGAAAAAAGAAGTAAGATTGAAGTTAAGGGTTATTAAATTCAGATATGTCTTTGTTTTCATCACCTTGGTACAAAAGTATGTCCTGCTTGGCATCCATTGGTGCTCATTTTTGCACTGAGATAAATATGAATGCAGAGAGGAGAGCAAACAGGAACCAGAGTTTTTCAGTTCATTTATGAGTTCATACATACAAATACAAGGGGGCTTAACTACCTACTGTGCTTATATATGATACTGCTCAAAACTGCAACACAGGGACATAAGGATTATAGCTAATGTCTGAAACTAATGTCTCTGCTGTAATCCAAAAATGCATGCCAGTATCTACTCTTATTTTCAAGTCAAAGCAAGGGACCTAAATCCTTTTACACTCCACTAATGCAGAAGAGCAATTGTCCGTTTAATCGCCCATACAAACCTGTTTTACAGAGAAGATTCCTGGTACAGATTCCTTCGACTTTCTTGACTACTGTGGGCTCATAATCATCAAGATGTATTACCCAGACTGGATAAATCTTTCTTTTTAAATTTAATTTCTCAGTCACACCATTCAAGATTTATCCAGAACAGATTAATGTACTAAAGCCCTATTTAATCTAGATGCCTGATTAATGTGTAGTTCTGTGACTTTCATGTGAAATTCAAAACAGGCATCCAGATTACCCAGTAACAGAAAATAAGCCCAGCAAAGTTAAAAAGTTAAAAGTTAAAGTTCAAAACATCCTGCTAATTTTCATTAAAAATCTCATTCACATTGGCATAAAATTAATTAAATAAAATAAGAAATATGTCAAGGATTCATTTTTTCCCCTCACAAACCACTGCCCCTGGTCTTTTTTACCTTTACTGATTGACAAATCTGGTAAGTGTACTGCCAGTCCTCTACCCATGGAGCTGATAGAGTTGAAAAAGAGAAGAGCAAGGTCTAAGAACATATTTATTGAAGAATCACTAGGCACTCTTTGATGGGTTCTGCATTGAACACACATCCAAAGGCACCCCAGTCCTGACAGTCAGTGAAGGACAGCTGATTATGAGCCTTTTCTTTTCCCTGGCTGCAGAGCACAAGCAGAGCTGAGACTTGACATTAAAGCCATCGCTGGCATCAGTTTTCAGTCGCTGCTGATTCAGGCTGACATTCACATCCATACTCAGTTAAGGGCAAACACTGGACCCTGTTACCCACGCAATTTTGCTGCTTTGCAGCTTGAGGTTTTTCTTGCTTGCTTATTCCACTAATTTTTGTTCTAGTTTCCTATGAATTATAAATCTTATAAGAAAGCCCATCCAGGAAACTGGGGGCTTTTCCTGGGTGTTATTTAGGCTGTGCTTTCAAATTTCACAAGTTTATTTCTGTCTTTTTAAATGGGAAATAAACAGTATCACTAATTGAAATTAATAACAAAGAGACAAAACCATTTTTTTTTCTTTTTTGTGTGAGTCCAAAAAAGTTATGTTTTATTTTCTCCTTACAGCTATGAATCACACATGAGTCATGAAATCTTTTCGACAATATGACCGTCAATCACAGGATAGGCTAGATGGAGGATTCTACAGGTCCAGTAAAGTTGATTCCCAGAAGTAATAAATTCATCATAGCCTTAAAATAACATTACAACTTAATTTTTTAAAAAATTTTCCCCCAGACCAGATGACTGTTGCCTCCTATATAACTTAAAGAAAATTTATGAGAAATTTAAACATTCTTCAACCCCATTGCTTTTAATGATTTTTTTTTTTTACTTGTTTTAATTCTTCTAATTAGCTGTCTTTAGCCACATCATGCAGTTCATTCCTCCTTTCTCAAATCCTGAAGCTATACAGCAAAGCAGCCACTTGATGGGTCGCATTGTAAAATTCATGATCTGGGATGTATTAACAATGTCTCTTACATCACCATTATCAAGATTTAGAAGCATCATAAGGTCTTAGAGGTAACTCCGCTGGTGAAAAAATTGTTATTTTAGGAAATGTTTGTATGTAAAATGACATCTCCATTCGCACTGAAATTCCTGGGCTTTGCACAATGGAAAGTACTGGCAATATATGTGAAATTCACAAGATCTGTCTCTGTTATCTGTTCTCACCATATTTAAAATAATTAAATGTCTTAGATGCTTCACCTACAGTGAAAGACAAGAAACAGAGAATAAACTTTCCAAGTTAAAGATTCTCCTTCAAGGATGCATAATGAAAGTCCAAGTTATCTAAGATGTATGGATCTGTCATTTCAGGAAAATATTTGAAATATTATTCCTTAAAAGTTTCAAACTTCATTAATTCAGTATTGAGTGATAATAGATGGACAGAACATCAGTGCTTTTCATGGCAATTGCAAGACATCAGTTGGGAATAGCATGTGTTGTTCAGCAATTGGATGTTCTTTAGGAGGGAAGGCATCTTTAGACATAATTCTGTCTCATACTAGGAAGAATTTTTAACTCAAAGTTTAAAATTGAATAAAAATGGCAAGATAGAGCAATTTCAGTACTTCTTGGGCAATCTTTTTAAAACCATGTTCTATTTGGTGTGATGCTACCTATTTTCAAAAAAGAAAAAAAAAAAGAAAGAGGAAAAGGAGTGAGAAAAGGTTGTGGGTGATGAAAAATAATTTTGTTCAATTTCCAGAATCTGGTTCAATGAAAATAGCAAATTAGATCGTCCCATCCCAGCATGGTTCCTTATTAGTCGGAACTGCAATGTCCCTGTGAGCACTATAAAGGGAAGCAGAAAAAGGCTATCCATCACAGCAGTGAAGAAAAGACCATGATAGCCCTTGAATAATCATTGCAAAATACCTGATTCCTGTGCATTGCACAAAATCAGACTTCACTCCCTTTCTGTTTTTCTCCATTACTGGTTAGAGACCTGTGCATAACTGCAATTAGATCTTGTTTTACATTTTTAAGATAATGTTCTCCCATGGCATCCAAAAGTAAACCAGATAAGGTGTATACTTCAGAGTTGGTTTGTCACCTAAACCAGACCTAACCAGAACTCTGGTTTGTTGTAGTGCGCTATGCTGGGCTGAAGGTTCTCCTGAAAGCTTATGACGGAGTGGAAATAATTTGGTTTCTTTCTCATTCCTTTTGAACACTTGCAAGTGTCAATCACAAAAGCACATGTAAAGAATGAATGACTAAAGAAAAATATATAAGCTTTATAAAACTTCATTCTGCCATTATTTTTTTTACTTATTTATAAAGTTAGTATGAATTTCTGAAGTAATTTCTCCTTGTTTTACTTTAGAAATTAAAAATTGGAATTTTAAAGGCTAGAGAACTGGGAAAATGAGATCATAAGTATTGAGAGAATGAAAAATTATCCCTTCTTTGGCTGAACCATTACACTTGTGTTTTGACATGACTTCATTAGCAACTAATGATTTTTAATGACAGGCTTTTGAAAAGACGTTAAAGAGTAAACACACTCCAGTAGGAGACACTGGAAATCATAAAACACATTTTGAAGGGCCTCACACAGACATGAAAACAAAGACATATAATGCAATAATTGACATACCATTATTTGCAGGAAAAAACTGAACATGGTGTTTTTCTTCTTCTACTGCTTTATCTGCTAAAGGAATCTAAAATGTGACAGCAAATACCATATAAATCTCAAGTAAATTAGATTACCTGAAAATACAAATTGGGTTTTCATACCTACAGATGCTAAGACAAGGAGAAATCTTAACCAGAATTGTTTTGCTGGGGTCAGCTCTGATAAGAGTTTTTTGCAGCAGTCGTGACTTCTCGTTGATGGTGGAAGAAAGAAGGACAATTGTTACATATGCCCTTCAAGGAAGACACGACAGGCTAATTTAGGAGCAGTTTCAAGAGAAAAGAAAAACAGGTGACAGCCATTGATCACTACTACAAGAGAAACTAAATTAGGCATTCTGAGAAGCAGAGAGTATGTGCCAAGAACAAGAGGGCCAGGAGACTGACAGGTTGATTTGCTTTAGGCCAGTTTTCAGAGGGGTTAGCCAGAGTAATGAGGTAAGCAAGAAGTCTCTGCAGAAGTGTGACCACTGAAAGACCTACAGTTCAGCTTGTCCCAGGGATGTTGGTCTGATGGTGTGAGAGATCCCTTAATTATTCATAAGCAAGTAGCCATGCTCGTGTGTGGGATGAAATAAAAACAAGGAGATCACTTCCCAGTTACTGTCATGGGCGAAACC
Organism: Acanthiza pusilla; assembly: GCA_036630365.1. Lineage (NCBI taxonomy): Eukaryota > Metazoa > Chordata > Aves > Passeriformes > Acanthizidae > Acanthiza > Acanthiza pusilla. Next base: position 31,963,347 of record JAXCHO010000073.1, on the reverse strand, counting down.
TATTCGGTTTGGCAATTTAGCTTAGTTTATTGCTGAGTTACCTAAATGTTGCAGTATTTATTCAGATATTGGGGAGGGGGGAAGCATAAATAAAATATAAAAAACATTAAAATGCTTGGGAAAAACACAGCCCTCCTCCTTTCCCAGGTTCAACTTGATTTAAGACTCCTCTCACTTATTATCATTGCAGGTAACATTCAGTCACCTCAGTGAGGCAACAAGGGGTGCTGGGTCTGTGGTCAAGCTATAGCAGTTTGTCTCCATTGCTGGTCCTCCATGGGCTAAAGTCCCTTTAAAAATATCCTCAGGAAGCTGATTGCATCTCAATGGACCAAATGAACAAATAGATATTTAACCAAGGTTTGGGGTTTTTGTGGAGTTTTCTTTTCATTTATTTGTTTGCTTGTTTGTTTGTTGGATTTTTTTGTTTGTTGGTTTGATTTGGTTTGGGAATTTATTTGTTTTGCTTGGGTTTTGTTGGGGTTTTTTGTTTGGTTTTTGGGGTTTTGAGTTTGTTTGTTTGTTTGTTGGTTTGGGTTTTTTTGTTGTTTTGGGGGGTTGTGTGGGGTGGGAAAAGAGTTTGGTGGGTTTGCGGTTTTTTGGTGGTCCAGTGGTTTTTTGGGGGGACTTTGTTTCTTTTAGCTAGATGTTCTTTTCGGGTGCAAGTCTTTGAGAACAGAAAAGTGTCAGCCTGCCTAAGTTTCAGGGAGTAAGTCATGGTATGGTTCACTTTAGAGCTGCATGATATAAACAGCGTATTATTAACCGCTTTTCTACCACCTTCATCATCACCCTTGAAACTATAAAAATTCAAAAACAAGATATTTCAAGGACAGGTCATTTTTTAAAATGTCGAGAATTGTCCAGCCATTATAGTGGGTTGTCAGGTCTCCTAATTCATAAATAATAAGTGATGAAAATTACAGAAGAAACTGCCTGCATCTTCAATTAAAAGACATTGAATCAGAATTATGGTCTGGAGATAAAATTTTACTCATGCATGCGCGTGAAAACAGATGACAAGAATTTCTGATTTTCCTGACAATTTTAAGGTCTTGAGAACAAAGATCAAGGTTTTGAATGCAAATAATTTATGTTAAAATATTTTAAACCACTTAGAAACCATCAGTGCTGAATCTGCATTCTACTCACAGTGCATAAAGATAAAAAAACCCATTTATAGAAGAAAGACATGACATAAGTTTGATACTAAATGCAAAGCCTTTTTAGAGGATTTCAAATCTATTGTTGAATTTTGGGCTAATCATGTGTACATGAACAAACAGGGATTTCTGTGTGAAATCTGTGCAGATGGCCTGGTGTCCCATTTGCACATGCAGTGCCAAGTCGTAAGTGTGCAAATATCCTCCCATGAAGAAGTATAAATGAAATGGCACAAAGCTAGCAAACATTTAAAGCTTAACTTTTACAGTATTTATAATACCTAGATATTAAGATAGAGAAGTTCTCAGATGTTTTGCCAGCTTCATCACTGAATGTTTATTTCAGACCCACTCAATACCCGCATTTCTCTGAGAACAAAAAAAGTAATTAATCTCAAGTAGAGATTTGAAGATATGCCTAAAACTGCAGTTTAATTTCTGTTGTTCAAGTAACATCCTATTTCTAAAATACGTTAGAAAAATTTGGCTAGTCCATTGGACATCACAGCTTTTCAATACCTGTTGATGTTGGAGTGCATGGAGTAATTAAAATAAGGGAACACTTTGTGGGTATCTTCCTCATACTTTGTTTGGTGCAACAGAATAAATACAGGACTTTGTGAGTAATTGTGGCACTTTGCACTGAAGCACTTACTAAATGTTCTCACTTGCAGGGAAATACTAAGGAAGGAATCAAGATGGACCAGTACTTGCAAGGGACACAAGAGAAATGGAAAGTGTTTATATCCAGGTCTAAATGTTTTGGAGGAACATCCTCCTAATCTATCCATCTCCTCCCAATCCACCCATTTCAAAAAGTCTCTGACATCTCTGCCTTCCTAACTCTGTTTTTCTTTCTGCATTAAATAAATGCAGAAATGCTTCTTGAAGACATAAAGATTAAGAGTGAAATCACAGATCCTTTCAAATTCACAACAGAGCTCCCACAGATGTAACACAACAACAGGATATTTTACTAAAGCTGCGTACATAACATAGAATATCAAACAAGTAAAGTTGTGAAAGTCAGGAATTTGTCCTATCTTCACCCTATCAATCTTCCCAATCTTTTCCTTCACAAATAAAAGAAGGCCCTACTTTGCATCATCCTCAAAGAACTTACGTTTTGTTTCATTTCATAGAAAAAAAACTATTTCATAGTAGATAAAGGCATTCTCAATTTGAAACTGTTTCAAAATGAAAAGCTATTTTTTTAATTTAGAAAACATATATGGGAAATATTTTTCACTTTTTAAAATATTTTCTACTTCATTCATTTTATCTATTTACCAACTTTTCTCTAATGTATGTGTTCCTTCACTAAGCTTTATTACTAATGTTTATTACCTGCAAAAACAATTCATCCACTGCTATCAAGTTCTCTTTTTTCTTAGACTATTTTCTTTTTTCTTAGACTATGTCTTCAAGCATACAAATATGTCTAGGTATGTTATACAGTAGTTGATCAATTTTTGTATATTCTAAATTAAAACTGAAAACACTATGATGCAGATCTCAATGGCAACTAACATTTTGTGCTTTAAGTCACAATCGGTCCCCTGTCATAGCTTTCCCCTTAGTTCTTGATTATGATTTTCTGTTCCTATGATCTAGTTCATAGAAACATATACTTCCAACATCCATATCAATAGCTCTCCTAAAAATGTTTATTGCATGTGTTAACGAGTGACAAATATAGAACAGGAGTTGTACTATTTTGAGAAATATACAGTCAGAAACAGTTTTCCTCAAAGTACACAAAATAGTAATAACTGAGAAAGTTCAAATTTCCCAAGCCAGGTGATTTTTTAATTGTACGAAATCAACAACTTGCTACGATGACTCCTGAAGCTTCATGAAAAATTATACTATATGTTATAAGCATCCAATATGCCATAAAAATACAGCAGAAAGTTCTCATTAAAATTCTGAATTTCTTTCTGTGATACATTCTAGCATAAATTGATGTATTTGTCTATTGATAAAACATAATATTTATGTAAATAGAGTTAATGGTTGCGTAGCACCATAATTCTAGTACACACATTGATTACACAGCTATATAAACAAGCACATTTATCTAGATTAAACGTCAAGGTTTCAGGAACTGGCAAGCTTTAGGTTGTTAAGTCATTAGCATCCTTCTGTGACAGGATGATTTTTTAAAGCAGCACACAAGTGTCAGGATATAATATAACAACTTAGGATTTTTTTTAAACAATCTTTATTACTGATCAGCAGAACACTGTATAAGTATTCTGTAATTAATTAAAGTAGCTTCATTCATTGGAATGTATGGTAGCTGTTCAAACAATGTGATTTGTGTAAGGGGAAATTTTATTTTTGCCAGCACATATTTTTATAATCTTCTTCTTCACTTTTCTTTCCCCTGAAGTAAAATCAGATTATACTCTGCCTCCTCCCTTTCTCGTCTTATGTTTTCCCCAAAATAAAGTAATATTCATTTATTACAGAAGAGTAAATCGTGAGGAATCACCAAGCTATTTTTACCATTTGGCTGCCTGCTAAATGAGACTGATTGAAGACCCATTGGGGCCAGAGTACTTCTATCCATTTCATCGGGCATTGGCCCTGTGCAGTTTTTTAGTCAGGGACAAGTAATTTTTCACATATAAGGTAGTTTACATTAAGGAAATGAGAGGAAGATTGGTTAGTTGTGTCCAGCTTAGAGACACTCACAATTAACGCAAGATACTGAAGTGTTATCAACTGCTGAAGAAAGGCCTTTTTTAAGGATGACCCTTTGGTAAGACACAGAAATGGCCAGCTAGGAACCTGCAATATGCAAAATGAGCCAGACTGTTCAGGTTTAGAAGGTGCAGGTGCTCATCTCCCAGCCCAGCTCATCTGAGTGATGCCATTCAACATCAGTCCAGCTGGTGTTTGACAAGGTGATAGAGACTAATGGATCACAAGAGACACTGCTCACAGTAGCCACTTCCTGACACCAAAATGTTCATCAGAATGTTCTTATTCAGTTCCCTGAGGGTGCTCAAAATGAGTTCAGTTGGGTAACTATTTAAATTGACCAAACCCTTTTCCCTGCTGAGGTAAATGCCATCTCTATTCATTTGTGGACTGTGCAGGTCTGTAGCAGTGTAGCATAGAACAATCCAGTCTTTAACATGACACTTTAATTTGGAGATTGCTGGAACCCACACGCTGTGACTCTATTTCCAAGCCCTCTGATTCTACAGCAGAGGCACAGTATTTTCCTGTCCTCAGTTTGTGCAACCTATGTAACATTCAGTCAGCACTCTCTCCTGCCTGTGTAAGGTGAGACACACCTGCCTATCCCTCCCCATCCCTAAAATAAAAAATAAAAAATTAAAAATAAAAAAAAAATTAAACAAATAAATAATAAAAAATAAATACAAACAGCAACCAAACTTATTCTAGTGAAAAGGTTGGGAATGCGGTGACATGAGCATGTAGCTGTCATGTAGAACATAACAATAAGCAGTGATGACCATGTGTGGGTGTGCAAAAACAGCATGGATTGGGAAGGCAGCAGAGGATTGTGTTGAGAAATGGGCAAGAAAGGCCACTTCCTATCTTTCTGACACAGAATGACTTTAGTTTCACAAACAATGACCCATTTTAACAAGTCAGAAGTTGTCAGCAGCAGTCTCAGGAATGCCAGCTGTTAATTAAAACTTTGTTTTCAACTTTAACCTATATTTTATAGGCTGACATGCATCTCAGAAAAAGTTTAAGGGATCAGAACTTGGTGTTGTATTCACACAGCTCCTGTGGAAACCTGTAGGGTTATGCAGCAAAAAACTGACTTCTAATGTCCCCCACACACAAATGGTTGCATGTCTCTTGCCTCTAGCTGGAGCATGCAGCCAGACTGGGAACATGGGAGCAGGGCAGTCATTACAGCAACACAGGATGAGAACACCACAGCTACAGCAGTCTGGAAAACGCTTATCACTGATCACTGCAATCCTGCAAGGAGTAGAGGCAAAGCATACAAAAGACAGCCTGTGAAAGAGTAAAGAGCTTCTATTGCATTCAGAAATCCATGCATAGTCTTTTAAACAGGAACAAACTGTGGCAGAGAATTACCTGCCTCAGATCAGCAGTTTCCCTTTCAGCAGAAATAATTCATCATGGTCCTGTGTATTGGTCATAAGACAAAGATTTAGTCACAATTATAAGAGGGGAAAAAAGGAAACAAAACCAAACAAAACAAAAAATCAACCAATAAACAAAAAAAACCAGCCAACCAAACAAAAAAGAACCCAACCGAACAAAAAAAAAAAAAAAGCAAACCACCAAACCTGCTGGAAGTGTTCCAGTTTGGATAATATAGAAAAGACAGGAAAAAAGAAAAACCTACTTATCTCTATTGTTTTTTTAATCAAGAATGTAGGCACAAAATCCAGGGAAGGACTATACTGCTGCTGACGTTGTATTAAACAGGACGTAAAAAACAAAGCTACAAATGTACATTTAATAGCCACAGAAGAACACATAAAACACTGGATAAAGGATATAATATGATTTTTAAGGATACTTTACTGCAGCTGGCAAATGCTGGTTTAGCAGGGTTTAGTTCAGCACTGAAGACACTGTAGATGTGAGTGGTATTTGAGTCCCACACACCTGAGCAGCTGTGTGTGGGATCTGCCTCTTGGGAAATACCTAGCCTGTCAGACTCTAAATATGCATGGGAAAGCAAAAACACTGCTCAGGCTCAAGATTATTTTTGTGGTAGATGAGAGGAAGAAGGAAACATGCCAGATTAACCTACTGGTTTGGACATGTAACAGCCAGACTGAGCTCCAAATCCGTCAACTAGGCACAACAGCAGCTAGTCCTGATCCTCCATATGTTTAGTATTCAGGTCATCCACATCAGGGTAAATGCTGTAGATAATAAAGCAGGAACAGTCCTGGGACAGGATAAAAAGAACATTAGAGACTTTGATGGATAAACCCACCCCATCCTGGACAGCCTTATACATCACTGTTCACAGATGCAGATTTATTGAAGGTCAAGGAGAAATTTGTGTTGAAAACTTCAAATAAGAACAACATGGCATTGAATTGACCTAGTTTAGTTTTTCTCAAACAGGATTCTAGTTTATGCACAACAAAACCTCTCTGTAAACAAGCCAAGAAACAAGAGGAGATATGAAGCAAAACACCTATGTAGATTCTATCAGTGCTGTTTCCATTAGATTTATGCTTCCTGTGGTTCCTGACACGTTGCCTGTCAGGAGGTTTGCACATGAGGCGTCCAAAGCTGCTACTTCTCACATTGGCATAAATGGGGTTAAAGTCAAACAAGCCTGGCACAAACAAAATAGTGATCGGGGGAAAAAACACCATTTTTTTATAAACTGTGATTTTTACAGACTGTGATTCAGGAGTCACCAAAGGTCGTTCAGATTGTTGCTCAATTAGGTGACCAGCAGACAAACATTGTGTGAGCCAGACTTACCACCCAGGAAGCCTCTGAGCCATAGGGAAGATGACACTGAATGTTGTATTTGCTTTTTGAGGCAGTCAGAAAATGTTGGCTGAAAACAGCCCTTCTGCCATGAGATATTTACACAAAAGCACACATGGAGAGAGCACCACTTTTATGAGCTCCAGAAAAAATAACTCTGTACTCAAATTCAGCAAACGCCCTTGCAAATTTCTTTAAATTTTTTTTTGTGTTCTTGTCTTAGCATTTCCTGCATGCAGCATCTTTCAGCTTCCATCACCTTCATCTTTTATCCAGGAAAGAAAATGTCATTCTAAACCATTTGGACTCAAAGTAGCTGCCAACGTTTTTTGTTTCAAAAAGTAAGATAATTTTCATTATGTTTAAGTGGAACTACTTCCTGAGAAAGAAATGGGGCATCTCACAACAGGCACCTGGCACATCTGAATTGTGGCACCTGCACTTCAGGCTTATAACTCACAGGGAAAGGTAAGTTTATTTTTCAGGAGTGGAGAGGATACGTTTTCAATATCATTGAACTCCTAGGGCTCTACCAAGTCCACTGTCATGGTCAGGCTCCTTGCTGTGTTTCCTTGTTTAGCCAGCGTTTCCCAGCTCAGGGAGTCATGCACTACTGGAGATACCACTCTATCCTATTTAAATGCTGTAGAAGAAGCAGAAGACTCAAATTATCACTCTCATTTAAAAAAAAAAAAAAAATCCAAAGCTCAAATATGTTCTTTCACGTTGAACCTGGTCATTTGATGATCTTTTACCTAAAACAACTTTTGCAGATCCAGAGTCATGAATCAATGGCTTTTCTATCAGCAGTCTTATTTTAGGAACCTAATTTTCCAGAATAGTCACTTTGAGAAGGTTTCAGTGAGTCCTAGTGACTGAGCATCTGCAGATCTTCTTTATGACACCAATCCTTCATCATTCCTTCATCATGTCAAATCTTATCTAGAAACTGCAACTGTTCTAAGGAACACTTTTTTTTTTCTTTTTTTCTTCTTTTTTTTCCTTTTTTTTTTTTTTCTTTTTTCTTTTTTTTTTTTTTTTTAATAAAAAGAAATCTTTTGCCTTTCCCACTCTGCCATGTTATCCTGGACTCATCCCAGCAATAATGTGACAATGCATCACATGGATCCACCTTGCCAGATCATGTCAACCCCAACCCAACTTCTGTGGTTGTGACTCTGACAGACAGCACACCACTCCATTTTCTGGGGCTGGTCTAATCACAGGTTTGTCAGTTTTTCTTAGTGAAGGGTTTCCACACACACAGATCTTCCTCTTTCTGACAGTGGTGTGTGTCTTCACTCCTTTCCCTTCTGCTCTGCCTTCTGTCTGCAGATCTTTTTCTCTTCTGTTCCCATCATCTCACACACCCTTCTGCACACTGGCCTCATTTTCCCTCAGGCTCCTCTCTCTACTCATTCTTGTGTTTTGGGCTTGGGCTTCTCTTTGGTGGGGGATTGATTTATTTATTACCATAAGTGTTCTTGTCTTCTTCCTCTCCACTCCAATGTTTTCCCTGATTCTTCAACAAATCTTTTCATGAGCTGTTGCTTTCTCTTTTTTTCTTTATCACACCATTTTCTTCACTTCCCACCAAGGAACCTAACTCCTACTAAAAGTTCCAGCTTATGGTAAAACTCTCAGAATTATTATTTAGATAGCCCAGGCACTGCTATTTATTTTGTAGTTCATTTCAACAAATCCCTTTAATAGCTGCTGAGTTAGGATTATCATTACTCACTTGCATACATTTGTTAAATTTTACAGCAATGTACATTAGAATATCTGAATTTCTGGTGTCCTGGTGTCCCAGGACAATACTAGCTTACAGATTGAACCATCCCTGCACAGTGCTACAAGATTCCATCATCAAGTTCTTTTGGAGATGAGTATTTTCATTCCTCAGTACTGAGCTTCATTTCATAATAGGCCAAATCTTCCTAGCTTTATTCTCTTGGTACCTGCATGTCAGAGTTTGCAGGAAGAGTGCTTTGCATTGCAACACAAATCCAAATGCAATTCAACAATTTGCATTCCAGAAAAAAAGTTTAACATTTGATACCATGATATGCATCAATAAACTCTGAAAGTAACTTGGACTTACACCACTTACCCTTTCTGTCTTGCAATGAAACAATTGTATTCTCTGCTTCTAAGGAAAAATCAGAGAAAATTTGTCCAAATCTCCATAGATTCAATGGCATTTTGCCTAAAATCAGTGAAAATATAATTATGCCAAGTCAAACCAATAAAATGTTAAATGTTTTTCTATTTCATTTTGAAAATAAGATAACCATCTAATTTCACTTAAAAATCACTGAAATGTTACTGTCTTTTAGACAAAATGTTTTTATTTTTTCATAATAACAAAACAGGTCAATATTTCATCATAAACCACTCTAATTTTGAACAAAACCCCCAAGACAGTTCTACAGTGCATCAGTCGGAAAAGGGCAAAGTATTCCCTTGCAAGAAAGAAGATATTCTTGACTGCTGTTTGTGTCCAGAAAGTTGGGAACAGCTGAGCACACATAGGACCCTTTTCCTGCAGGCCTCTTTACAGAATCAGAAACACAGACCCTCACATCTGCGAGCACACAGCTCCTTCTCCAGCTCCTCAGCCAGTGCACCTTCATCTGCCTGCACTGATTCAGGTCTGCCGACTCCATCAACACTTAGCTGAGACACCTTCGGGCATCGGAGACCCCTGTGCTGCCTAAGTGACTTTCTCAGAGATGTGTTGCATAGCTGTCACTGATAACTGAGGCATCTAATGCATGAACAACCCATGGTGCAGTTTCCTCTTTTTCCAGACTTTCAATTTTGCCTCATCAACCATCACAGGAGCCTTACTCTTGGGGGAATACACTCCTGGCATCTTGGAAATTAAATTCCTCAAGAATCAGATTTTACCATTGAAAGTGCCTGTGCTGTCCGCTTATTCTGTCTCTTCACTGCAAAGAAGGAGAAACAGATTTCAGGCAAGCAGCAGCTCCTAGGGTAGATTAGGTAGCACCGAGGAACAGACAGAAGCTTAATAGAGTCAGTCCTGAGAGCTGTTGGATGAGGACAGCATGGGAAGAGATTGGTTTGTGCCTAAGTGAAGGATAAGGGAAAGATGGAGATAGACCTGATTATAAATGGAAACAATTTAAAAATGGAAATCAAATACAGAACTCAGTAAAAATTATGTCTCAACTTCATTTCCTAGAACTTAACATATTAAACAATGTGACAGATTCTTATCGGCTTCATGAATCTCTCTTGTGGAGCTCACGCTGGCACTTATAATGCAATTGCTCTTGCAGATTCATCTTGCATTTCTTCACTAACCAAAGCAATCCTCAGTAACAACCTATCCATAAGAAAACATCAAGTCTCTATTTTCTTTTCTAAATAACAAACCAGGTCACTGTTCCTATTCTGAATAACAAGCCAGCTTCTTTATAGCAACATATCAACAATGCTGCTTATCTGGGGCTTGCTTTACATTCCTTTGTACTTTCTGCAAAACTGAAACATCTAGTAGGGTCAACAGATTATGCAGAGAATACTGGCACAGTTCTTCACCAGAAAAGAGAGGGATGGTGCTCATGCCACATAATTCATATACGCCAAAACAGATGACATGGATTTCAGTGTTAGATTCTGTAACATCTTTGATATCATCCATAACATAAGATCAACCCATATCAGAATAAAAAATATTCTAATGGCTTGGGATCTTCCAAGAGAAGGTTAGCTTTAGAACAGATTCTCCCTACACAGAGGTGAGACATGAATCCCTGTAAGTCTGATGAGTTCTGTAGATATTCTACTACAAATTTTATTAAATTAGCACTAAAAAAAAATACATCTGCAGCAATTCAATTTCAGTCAAAATGAAGTAGGTAGTTTCAAGATTATGAAAAATCACAGTTGACTTTAAATCCACTTTACTTCACCCTGCTGCAATTCTGATTCAAACCTGTGACTAAAACAATAACCAGACTTTGTCTTGCTTTCCATGCAGAAACAAACTATGTCAGAATTTTAAACACACTTGCTGAGTACTCACAGTTTCATCACATTGTGTGTTCTCTGGAAAAGAACACTTTCTCAAGAACGAGGGATCTTGTTGGATGAGAGCAAAAAAACCCTACTTTTCCTGAACCAAAGCAATGATAAAAGATTTAGAAAGTCCTGATGTTCTCAGCAACAACATTTGGCTAAGAGAACTAACCCAGTTCATTTCATTTTTTCTATGGTTATCTGATGGTGCAGAGGATGAACTCTTTAAAGAGGACTTCACAGGGCAAATAATCTGAGTTCTTATGTAAATGTAAGAGGGAATTCTCTTCATATAAGACACTGTTGCAAGAATGCCACTAACAAATCTAACTTCATTTGATATCAGGTATGTATCATGACAGAAATTTGGAAGACAGAATGATGTTTTTACTGAGATTTTTTTTTTAGTTACCCTTGAAGATTCAAGCAGCAGTGATGTAGCTTTATTTATTTTCATTTCTAATGACAGTAAACTCATGATTTATCTTAACAACAAAAATGTGTAAAAAAGCAAAAAGAAAGCAGAATAATTACTTCTGGAAGACATATTAGGGTTCAGGATGTATTCACTGAGAATAGAAGGATTCTTTTCTTTTTAAAGGCAGAATTATGGTAATCGTGTCTTATTACCTAGTTTGTGCTGTGCATGGTGAGTTATCATTGCTTAAAAATGTGGATTGCCTGGAGCAGCCCTCATTACAAGAGTAAAACTAATCCTGAATGTACTGGTATAAATCACAGAAGAGCCATACATATCATCACAAGAGCCTGAAAAACTGTGAGATAGCCTTCGTTATCACTCTTTCAAAATAAAAATATTTTCTACAATGATAGCCTTCTCAATGGGATACTGTGACGTTCACTTACAGTTATGAAGTAAGTTCAGTGAGATCAGTCCAGCTTTATGAGCAGCTCCCCTGGATCTTAAAGGAAGAACTGTCAAGCCTGGAGACTGTTCTGTCCCCTGCACCCCATTAACCCTCCTCTGAGCAGACAGACAAGTGCATGTGCAGCCAACGCTACATCTCCAGCTATGCTCTCACTCGGTCTCATGACCCTATGTCGGTCTGAAAACCACAGGACCACGTTATCAGATCATCAGGAGAGAACTCATACATTTTGTCTCTCAGCAGAATTTATTATCTCAGCTTGAATACAGAGTCCTGCAAATTTTGCTTTCCCAGGAGCGCAGCAGTGCAAGCTTATGTTTGTGTCTCTGGCCACATACAAATATGTAAAACAAATCTACCTTTCACACTGGTCATCTAAGGACAGAGTACCTCTGGCCACAAAGGCATAAGTCCACGTTTGCTAAAAGTTTACAATTCCTTTTTCTCTCCTCTAGACATTGCATCCTTTGGTTTATTCTAATTGCATTATTGCAGCTTCCCTACAACTTGTCGTTTGATTATATTTTTCATCTTTTTCAGAAAGGAAAACTGTCACAGAAACTTTCATTTTTGCTTCAACAGGTTGCCCTCTACTTTTAGTACAAGTTTTTTCCTAGTATTTAAAATTCACACATTCAACATAGCTGAAGGAGGAGTTTCTGAGGTAATCTCGTGAGCAATCTTGGAAACTTTTTCCTCTGAACCAAGGAAAGATTCCTCAGTCTTTCACATAAGGTTCTTCAGACCTATCAAACCATTCTGCTCTGATGTTAACCTCTGCACTCAGTATCAGAGAGATGCCTTCTACCATCATCTATTCTACTGATATTGTGATCCTACCTCAGGCTGGTTTTAATTTCCTGTAAAACATACAATTGTACTGATTTTTTTCAGGAATTTCTCTCAGGATTCTCTAAGTAGCATGTATTTACAGAGGGAAAAATATTTTTCATTTCTTTTTATTGATTTATGTGCATTTACAATCTGCTGTAACCACTAACTGGATAAACAGAATGTTTTGGAATTCTCTGTGCTCTTTCACTTTCTTGCATCAACATTAGCAGTGTTAAATGCTCTGTGGAACTTCTGAACCTGATTCACCTCATCTGCAGGGGAGGAATATGGCAAAGGGACTTGTTGCAGCTCTGCAGACTCTGAGGTCTTCAGCTCTGAAGCTGCTCTCTGGCCAATTGGTCATCTTCCAGCAGAAAATAGACAGAGAATGGAGAATAGAGAAGACAGAGCACTTTTAAAAAGTAAGGCACCTCTGTCAACTTGCTGTGCCCTGCAGTGGAGAAGGGTGCATACAGCAGAGAAGTGGTCATACAGAACACCGTACAAGAACAGAACAGAGAATGCACCTTTCATTTTCAATTGACTGATGCAAATTGTGCAATGCAGAAAAGTATCTTAAGGTGTATATTCGTTTTGCACATGCAGGCATGTCAGAAAATAAAAGTGTGTTGAGATGTTCACACGTACTCAGAAAGCAAGGCAGAGAAAAAGAGACTAATTAAGACTAGCTGCAAATCAGCAATGCAGCCCTCTAAATTATTCTCTTCTCTCTTTTTCTCTCCTCTCGTTTTCTCTACTCTCTTATCCTCTTCTCTGCTCTCCTTTCCCATCTGCTACACTGTTTTGAGAGATCTTAAGCCACCAACAGTGTGTTAAGAGAAACTCTGAAAAATGCATTTTGAAAAGAAAAAACCCTGTTGCGAAAGTTCATTTCCGTGAGGTCTTTCTGTGTGAGAGCCTCCAGTTCCCAAGGAGTCAGTCCTCTGGGACTGCTCTTCTGTATTTCTTCCACAAGTTCTCTCGCTAGTTGTTCTGAGTGCTGCTGTTTGCTATTGTATGAAACAGCTTGTTTGACAATATGAAACTTTTTCTCAGAAATATTTTCTAAACAGTTGCTCTCCCACTGGTCTATAGTGCCCCCTCTTCATCATGGGTTTTGTTTCCCTGTGGGTTTGCTTCTGAAATCCTGTAAATAGTATGAGATTTACAGGTAATTTCCATGCTTCTATGTAAGCAGAAAATCTTAAATGTGATTCTTCTGTTTTACAGAGTCCAGAATTCTGTGGGAGACTAATAAAATAATAAATAAAAAAATAAATATCTAAAAATGTATAAGATCATAAGTCAAATTAATACTCGTATTTCCACATTCATAGGGAAAATAAATCTGCAAAGTCCCCTACAGCATATGGAGATAGATATAATAAAAAAAAAAGCAATTTTTTTATTTTTCGTTTTATAGAAACATATTAATTACATAAGTTCTATTGATCTAATAGACATAAATGTGAAGGTTCTTTGCCCATAGAAAACCTTCCATGACATTTTTTCTCTCTTCTGCTCTTATCATAAATACCCTAAATATAGTCCACCTTTAGTTATAGAAAGCCACAAGCAAACAGGCCTTTAAATGAAATGCTAATTTCCACAAGAAAATGACATTTGTAATTTAAATATAAGCTTTTCACATGAGGCTTATTAACTGTGTTTTAATCTGCATTAGTCTGCTTAAAATATCCAATTTCCTTTTTTCCTCCTGTGAGTCTACCAGTTTTTCTTTAGCCATTAGCAACAGTAATAGCAATTAGCAACATCACTTCCAGCACAGTCATTTCAGGCTTAGCTGTGTAGGCTTCATGTTTAATGAATCCAATCATAACTAGGAAGGCATGAAATAGAAAATATGATAATCACAGAGGAATTGCAGCCTTCACATAAAAGAAGTCCACAATAAATCTTACATGTCCAGTTCCTGGACTGTTCAAACTCTACTTGACCCATAACTGAGAGGAAAACCAGCATGTGCATGTAGCTTTCTGCACTTTTGTTCAATCCTGGGAGATGCAGTAATGCACACAGGAATGGAGGTTCTAGTTGCTTGCATGGTTTGTTGTTTGTATGAATCTTTCCCCTCTCTTTTATCAGAGGTGCTCTGATGCTCTGACTGGCAGAAGTTGTTATTAAAAGGGATCACTATGACTTGTACTCTCAACAGCACATTCACTTCACAGCGAAACATCTTCAGCAGGACACTAAATCTCACTAAACTACATTTTGTTAAATGGTAAGAGCTTGTTTCCTTAATCTATTGGACATAGATGGTAGAGTATATTAAAGGAATTATAGCATGCAGAAGTGTACCATACATTGTTCACAGGATGTCAATAAAGCAAACCTTTACACTCTCAGATGTATCAGTTGCATATAAGGTGCACCTAGAAACATGAAGACAATAAGTCTCTGAAAAATAATTCTGACTTCAAATTCTAAATAGATTCCTAACTACTTCTGAGGAGCTTTTCCATGTGCTCCTCTCCAAGATCTACTCTAATTTTGTTAATGTTATCTTTACAGGTATCACCGAAGTCCTAGGTAATATTTAAAATACATTCCTTTTGAAATGTTATTATCAAATATAAAGATTGCTTTACATTTTTTGGTCTCGTTTCTTACAGTATTTTAGATCCATAGGTAAACCAGTACCCACAAGTGACCCTTGCTTGGTTATACTATGGTATTTTACCAATCTGTTGCAACCACTGCTATAGCAGCAGGGATGATTATGCCACACATGGTGGTTGAAGATTTTTGTTCCAATAGTTACCACCTGTCCATAAACCGCAATTTTATTTTATTTTTTTCAAGAAAAATTTGTTTCATCTTGTAAGCCAAATCAGTTATTTACAGGGCAGGGTTTTCTTCTCTGTATTCCTAGAACTTCATAATGTAAACTCAGTCATTATGGCAGTGTTTGAAGCAGTACAAATAGGCTGAGATCTACCGATTTGGATGTCTAAGTCTGTGCTCCTAAATTCATAATTAGGTATAAGGTATGAGACCTTTCCCCCTACTACCATCATATTGGGCTCTTCACACTAGCCAGGTTTAATGAAGGTCCACAGCACTTCTCTATATTGGATTTTTTTAAGCCAAGTCTCTATATACAGATAGAGGGGGTTCAAACGAGCTGATCTCTCAGGTCCCTTCCAGCCCAAGTCATTCTATGGTTCTAGGACTTCCCATGTTTCTGTAAACAAGAATCTTTCTCTAGCACCAGTGACATTCTGTCTTTTAAAAATTTTCCGTTAAATGGGACCTTTTTGTAAATTTGAAGTTTATTAAATTCTTTTCTTACTCGTATTCTCACATAGGACTTCAGTAAGTATATCAGAGAAATCAACAAGAAAATCAGACTATGAGTTAAGAGCCTTCCCACAATGTTTTGCATTAAATCCTATGGTTAGAACAGTAATTCCCTTGAAAGCAAAAGGAAACAACTCCGAGGTTCATTCCACAAGTTAGTATGGGCTCAAAACCACTGTCAGAAGCACTTTCTGAATACCATTAAAATTGGAATGACTGAAGTTTGCATACAGAAAATGACCCTGCTGCTTTTTAAAGTATACAATAGGGAGCTAGAGCTAATAAGAGTGGAAATGGCATTCTTTTAACAAGCTGATTATTTAATACAAAGCTTCCTCTGGGAAAATAGAAAGGCACTGCCAAGCCAGCATAACTGAACCTATACCAAAGTTTAATGTAATCTAATTTGGGGGGGGAGGCTGGTTTGGGCTGTCATTTTGGGGCTTTTATAGTCTGTAAGACAGCCATATCAAAACTGGATAAATTTTGCAGAAGAAACATTCACTCAGACTCCAAATGCCTGTTGAAGTTTACTACTTTTGACCCCCTGACATTTCTGAGTTTCCATCAATGCCTATAAACTCTCACTCTCATCTCTTAGATACACTTTTCACATAAAATCTGTACTGATAAATGAGAAAGGGGGCATGAGGTCCTTGAGAAGGATCTGGGGAAATGAGGAGAGGTATGAGAACAAGATATTTCACTACTTGTCACATGATCATTTATGCTCTCTTTGAAGGCCTCTTTCTTCCAAACAAGAAGCAAAGCCAATGTAAGTTAAAGCTATGCAATCCTACAACACATAAACTGAACATGCTTCAGAAAGTTCTTATTTATTAAATAGTTTTAGATTTTTCCAGAGCACTTAAAATTCTCAGACCTAGAGATGGCTCTGCCTGACAATTTGGACATAAGATATAATAAGTCCTAAGTATGGTAAAATTTCTAATTGCTATAAATACTAAGCAGGTAGCCATAGATATCATACACTGACTCCCAGTTTGAAAATATTTAAAATGTTTCCTAATCAAAATCCTAAACATTCTCCTCAGTTCCTACTTGAAAGACAAATCCCATTAAAGGAATTATTACAAAATTTGGCACAAGTAGTATAGAAACAATAGGAAATTTTTGTCCAAATTTGAGACTTATGCTAATGCTGCTTCGTATTATCAGATGTAAACATATTTTTTTTGTTCCAGAAAGCTTAGGAAACAATAAATTCAATACATGAGGATAGATTATATTAATGTCAGTGGCAGGGAAATAAACTATTTCCAGTAATGCACACACATGTGTGCACACATGCACAAATATATGCAGAGTAAGCAGAGCCTTTGCCCTGCCAACTCTGCTTTGTATCCATCTGGCACAACAAAGCAGACTGATACAGAACCAACCAGAGAATACCAGGGGATGAAGAGGAGAATTTCCAGGGCGAATTGGTCTGAAATAATGATCAGCAGAGGGGTCTGGCTGAGGAAAAGAGGACATTTATGTTTTGTGTGACTGCTGTCTTAAAAAGTATCCAAAAGAACACTTCCTTCTGTTGAACCATGATTTAGATAAACACTGCTTTCATCCTCCTGCCACAGTCTGGCCTGCTCTGTGCATCATTGAGGAGGGAGCCTTGGAGAATCAGCTCTATGGAGGGCAGCTGCTGCATGCCAGTGTTTGAAATGGTGGCCAATGCTAAGAGCAATTTGATGGTGGGCTCTCTAAGCATCGGGCAGCCACAGGATGTTTACGATCTCCTTCCTAGATCTGTTTCTGAAATAAGTGCATGCATTAGCTACCACAGAGTATTAAAGCACAAACGTTATAGATTACTTACTTCTTATAAGTCAGATGAAATTCTTTCTCCATAAAATGAAGGCTACAAATATTTTTTTCTCTAATTCTGAAGATATTTAGTTATTTCCTAGGATTAAGACTCTGATTCATGAACTTGTTGACCACCCTGGCATGCTGAGGGTCACTTTCACTACTTCTGTGTGCAACATGGAGATCAACAAAATTTGTAACCACTAAAAATGGAACTTTCATTCCCTCTTCTCAAAACTGTGATGGAACTGCAAACCATTAATTAAAAAATCACTGAAAACATTATTTCTAAAATATCAACTGAAAGGCTGATGTCACTTGCCAAAGCAAATCCCAAGTTCTCTTCTGTTTCATAGAGCAAATGGTAAATCACTCAGAAAACGTCACACAAGTCATCTGTGCTGACCACTGGCATAGGCTGTGTTAGAGTCTGAACAAAATTAATCAAAGGAAAACCACAAAAAGACCCTTAGTGTGACAGCAGCAATGGAGCCTGATTTTACAAGTAAGGTAGAAGCACAGAACTCACATTAGAATCCAGTTAGAGTTGTGATACAGCTGAATACCAGAACTGCCCCTGTGCACACTCAGGGGCACTAAATTCATTACTAAATTCACCAACACCTGTTGTCCTGGAACTCCTCCTCATGTCCCTGCATAGACAAAACTCTCAATTGGCTTGAGACAGTGGGCTGCTCTGAGACAATGTGACAGATCCAGCTCATCATCCCCTTCACCACAAAGGATCTGACTCTTGCAGAAGGTCTTTAGGTGAGGATATCAGGCAGTCTTGAAGATTCTCCCCACACCAGTCCTGCTGTCACAAAACCAATTTTGTATTTAAAATAACGTGGGTGCAGAATCTGGCCCTTCCATGTGGCTCCTGTTGCAGAATTGACATTGATAAGACACTTCTCAATACTCTAGCAATATGTGTAGCAATACTCTAATTGCTACCCAGACAGCAATGGCATTTTATTGCCCATGCAGCTGTTATTTCATGAGAAGATCCCATTAAAATGTGGCTTTTAACAAACACTGTGCAGGTGTGTGTCTGTGCAACACCAGCTTTGGTGTAACCTAGACAAGATGTGGTAGATGAAAATATTCCCAAAGAGACAAATGGGATAGTGGAACAGATTGGTTCAATGGGGAGAGGGAGCAGGAGAGGTAGAAAACTCTTCTGACAAGTAACAAGTGCTGTCATTTGAGCAATAAATGCAAAAGTATCAGCTCTTTTTTTATCCCCACTCACTTCATTTTCTCATAGCATATGCGAATCCAATAAGAGAGAAATTTATCCTTTTAGAGATGACATTTAAAAGCCTTGGACAAAACTTAAGTCTCGAGATTAACAGCCCCCTCAATCAAGATCTTTAGCACTGTTGCCATCTACTAGTCTCTTTTGATAATTACCAGCTATTTTTTGTGTTAAAAATTAACTTCAGAGAAAACCAGACACAAAATGCATTAAGACCTCTTTTGGGAGATGGAAAAAATAACTAATTGATATGGTCAGTTCTTTAAAATGTTGCAAAGAACATCAGGGTAAGGATCAAGCAAGGCTTGTCCTTTCGGCGTTAAATTATTCTCTATCATTTTTGGCGGATGATGTCGTTCTTGTCCAAACTAACAGTAAATAAAGGCTTTTGTGCTGTTGTGCAAGGAATCCAACTCCTGATCTCCTCATCTATATGCTTTCATAAATGAGCTTTCCAACCCTGCAGGAATGCTGTCACTTTATACTGTGGTAAAGGACAAAATCTTCACTGATTTTTCTTGTCCTAATTTGGCTAGGATGTAGTCATTATGTTGTAACCACTGTAAGGTAGCTAATCTTACAGTGGTTACAACCTAAATTTTTGTCATATAAATCTGCAGCTGCTAATCTCCGGAGACAGATATTTCTTTCAATTCTCAGACCAGCAAGTATTCTCTGGACCACAGAAGCAAGCTCACACTAGTTTTGTAAATGTTGTTTATCTGTTTGCCCATGTAAAATCTTAAGCATCAGTGTTTGGGGGCTTCTTAAGGAGAAAACCTGCAACAAGATTTTGCTGGAATGAGTGCCATGGGCCTTTTAGCTGCTTTGAAATATTCAGGTTTAACTGTTGTTAAATCCTTAAGCAATTTCCCTCTGCACAGAGAAGATGAGGAACTTCTGACACTTTTTGCTACCTTTTCTGTTCTCACATATCACTGCAACCACTACGAATCTAAATGATTTAATGTCATAAATAATCCTTTTTCCAACAGGGAGAAGTGTTTTTGACTAAAAATGAAAACCTGACTAAACGTATTAGCGAAGGAAAAGGGAACCAAGGAGGTTTGGTTGCAAATATTTCATACTGGCAACTATATATATAGTATGTGCACAGAGATGTGTATACACACACTGAAGATAGGTAGATTTACACCGTTTTTGAATTTTGGAAACATATATGTTCATCCCTAATTGCAGGTTCCCTTCTTAGGGACTAAACAGATTTACATGTAACTATTTCTATGTTTTGAAGTTTCACCTCAGGCCAAATGCAAAATTATTGCAAGAAAGTGATCCACTTTAGGAAACATATACAATTTACCATGATTGTGTCACTGGATATCATTACATAAACTGTCCGAAAGAGAGCATACTAACAGGTGCCATAATATTCAATGGGAACAAAATAAATACTTCATTAAAGCAGCCTTAGAAGGCCAATTCATTCAGCCCACAGCAGTGCTGTGCTGTAAGAGTAGCCAGAATGAAGCAGGAAAGGAAGCTCTGACAAAGATTTAAGAAAGAAGAAGCTAATTTTGGCAAAACTAGGATAGAGAGAGAACATTTATGTTCTTTAAAGAGCTAAAAGTTTTAATACCGTAGAGCAATACAAAATTTTACAGTATCATCCATCTGAAGCAGGAGCCTGTGATATAACTATCAAAAGTTTCAGGACATACTTTCAATATACAGTTACTTTCCCTCAGAGTTATTACTGACAAGAGCAATCACCAAATCTGGGTGCAAAAGATTTAATTTGGTCTCTTGGTAGCATTTTTTCAGAGTGGGGACCTCTTACACAGTTCTACCAAAAAGACAGAAAAATAAAGAAAAGTTTTCTGGTACCAATCACAGGCCATACTATCCCTTTCATACCATTTTTGTGCAGTGGCTGGACTTTAATAGCTTTTGGACACCTGTACATTGTAGTGCAAGATGTAGTACATTATTGTTTGTGACACCTTCAAACACCAATTTACTAGGCTACAGATTGCACTGAGCCCAATAAATCTTTACAAACCCATCTAGAGTGGCTGACGAGCATTTCCCTCCCAGCCCTTTTTCCCTTCCTTCTGGTAGGGTTGGTATTTTTTGTGCAACCATTCTCCCTCAGATTCTCTCAGCCTGGGGTATTGCATTTTTCTGTTGTGTAATGATGGAGAAAGCTTAGAAAGCTGTTCCAGTTTTGTAACACAACAATTCACATTGAGAAGAGTCAGCTATTTAGGTAGTTAAAATTAAGAAAGAGAAAGTGGTTGTCTCATCAACTAGGCATATTATTACTATCGTATTTTAAATGCTGTGAAAGCTGTGAAATAAAGCCAGTTCCTAAGGAGAGTTTGCTTTTATTCTCACTTCCTCATTTTCTACATGCAAAAGGCTGTTGCAAGCAGCTGGATCTCTCTGCTGTGTGTTATCTTTAAAGTCAGGTAAGATCAAGAGAGATGTCTGGCTGCATCTACAAAGATATTCCCATCAAACAGTTCTCCAGCTAAATTTCAGTTTTCAGGAATCTTAAATTTGCATCTGCTCTGCTGAGTTTATTGCACATTAAGCTCAGCCATGCAGCAGACAAGTTTTTTGGGCTAACAACAGTTTTCTGCTGTGGATAGGCACAATGCTCTACTAACCAAAGCCATGAACCCTGGGTTTATGGGGAAGGCAGGGAGCAGTGGGGAAGAGAAAGAAAAAAAAATCTCAATTGCTGTGAGATTCTCTGCATTTCCTAATCACTTCAAGCAATTACTTTTGAGCATTTTTAACTCACAGGTGCAGAAACTGTACCATTGCCTCCTTTGCCTTGCTATGTATGTTTGATTATTTTTGTACTGCTTTCCCAGAAGTTATTGACAACATGCTGACAGTGGGGAATACACAGCACCTCGCTCAGGCACTCCGGGAGCGCATGTACAAGAACACATTTTCCACGTCACTCTCAGTGAATTTACAGCCCAATGTACTGAGAACAAACAGCAATCTGCTGCTCAGCGTCACAGAGCTCAAGATCCATCCTTGAGAGAAATGTCTTTAAAGCAATTTTAGGTTCTGCTTCAAGCAAGCAAATGATGAGAACAAGCTGGTAAAAGGTGTGCAGAGACAGAAAGAACCAGTTGAACTGCAGAAACCCTCTGGAGGCAAAGTCGGTAGCCTGGCTCATTTACAAGGATGGGCAAGAAGGCAAAAGCGATTTCTTTAGCTTGTTTGTCCTGTTTTCCTTTTAGTTTGTTTAAGTATGTATGGCTTTCAGGATTGACTTGTACATAATCATGATAAAAACAACACCCCAAAATTTAAAAAAAAAATTAAAAATTTAAAATAATAACACTTTTTCAAAAGAAATTTAAAATAAAATTTTTTTTTTTTTTTTTAAACAAAAAAACCACAACAACCAAACAAAACCACACAGGAACTGATGGCAGGTTCAGTTGTCCAGGAAGGTAATCTCTTTTTGTTAATGCTAGAAAGCTATTTTCTCACTGAACTTGGGACTGGTGTTACTAACAAAAGAATAGTTACTGCTCGAAATCACGAATCCCAGCCTTTCCAGCTCTAATCTCCAAAAATCAACACATATATATCACTGACTAAAATTAACCCCTCTCCTTTCCATGTGCACATTAGTTGTGTTCACTTGAATTAGTCAGCTGTAAATAACCTGCAGTCACTTCTAGCCACATACTGAGACTTGATTGCTCTTTAGATGACAGAAAAAAACCCATATCCAAAAAGCTAAATTTTAAAGGTAAGTTCACGAGATGACTTCTGTTGAGATAGAAAATATTAAGGTAGACTTCTTGTCAGCATTTGGTCAAGTTTCACACAAATGTGGACAGCCAGTTTCAAGCCCAACTATAGCTAATACTTCCTCTTCAGGAAAACTTCATTCCCAGTTCAGTGCTGAAGCATTGGTGGGGTCCAAATCCTGCTCACAAGGAGTAATTTTCCCACACTGTACAAGGAAGGATAGACATAGAGTGAGAGGTAGAGAAACATTTTTTGTTTCTGGATCCCAAAGAGCGACAATATACTAAATGGCCTTCTCCATAGTGTTTGATTCTCTTCTTACCTTATGAGCAATGAGACAGCAAAATTAAAATTAAAAATTCAATGGTTTAAGAGACCCGGCATAACCAAGAATATTTATCTGAAGTGCAATGCAAACCTTAAAGCTCCATAAATATTTACAGGAAGGGCTGTTTTGTAAACACAGGAGTCCCAAAATAACCCTAATTTGGGAGCTGACTGAAGTTCCAGCAGCACATACCTTTCTTTAAGTGTTCTTTAAGATCAAGCATAAGACCTCCATCTTTTGGTCAACACAGCTGAGGGGTTTTGCAACATGTGGAAAAAGATGAGTTGCAACATTGTCAAACAGCAGCTATTGAGAGAGGGTGGGATTTCATCTGCCTTGTTTTAGAAGCAGAAAAGGAAATGAAGGAAAGTCAGTTATGAAATTAAAAAGACTGAAAAAATTGAAGAGGGAGAAATCAATGTCTTTTTATTTTCTTTTTTGCTGCTCTGATTTTCCAACTCTCTCCTATTGCTGAACTCAGGTATCAGTTTGTAACTCAAGCCCTGCGGGCTGAGTGATAGGCTCTCTAAACCCCTTTAGGCTGGGGCCAGCAGCAGATCTCTGTTCAGACTGTTCAAATTGATTTTTTGAACACAAAAGCAGACTAGGGAGGGAAGGCACATGCTGTGCAGTGTAATCTAAGCAGAATGTACTGGGGGAAAAAAAAGAATTCCTATCATGTATAAAATTCTGACATTTCAGTATTTGTTTTTGTCCCAGATCTGAACGCAGAAGTTTAAATTTAGATATTTGTGGGAGATGCAAATTTCTTCTGTCCCCTCAAAGAATCATTTCAAAAAAGAATCAGAGTATTTTCTTTCATAACTGTCAGAACATTCTAAAGTGATATGTACGTATTCCTAGATTTATGGTTAAAAAGATAAATATAAAAGAGATTTAAAGATTATCCAAACAAAACACTTGAAGGCTTTTTCACTAAGAATTGTTAAAATGAAAAATCTCCATATTTCAAAGAAACTGCTCTTTTGGATAAAAACTTTTTCCATTGAAAAATTTTTGTCTAGTTCTACCGAGATTAGCTTTCTACAGTTAACCAAATTGCAGTTAGAAAGAGACGAATTACCATTCTTTGGGCATTCCATGCATACATCACTTCTTGCCTGGGGGCCTCAAAACATTTTGCAGAGATGTCAGAGCCTACATTGCCCCTCAGCTGCATGGTGAACACGATGGTTCATGTCCAGGCTTCTCTGCAGCTTCAGCTGAGCTGTTCCCTCAGCAGGATACCCAGCCTAGGGCACGCTGTGGTTCTGCCCAGGCTGAGATGATCAGCACCTCTAGGTGATCTCTCTGCAATTTGAGTCGATCTGAGTCTGAGGGGAGATGCCCAGGTGGGAAATTGGTACAGAGAGTTTGCTGGCAGCCTACTGCCCACTTCCTGGTACTCTAGCCCTTACTCAGCAGTGCCACAGCTGCTGTTTTACAGAACCTCTGTGCTGATTTGAACGACAGAGAAAGTGAGAAACAGTGCAACCATCAAGCTTCAGAAATCTTGAGGAAGTTGGGTAGGAAAGAATTCAAAGGTCTTCTGTTGCCTTCAAGATTTTCCATGTCTGTCTTCCCCAGGGGTCAAGATTTCTGAAGAAATCTTCCCTCATTCTCGTCCTTAGAGGAATGAATGGGATAGACTTAGAAAAAAAGGAAATCAAGGAGCTATTGCTCCCACCCTTTCCTCAGAGAAGATTTTGTCCTGACTACCCTGTGGACTCTTTTTCCTCTCACAGTGTAGCCATTACTCTTTAATAAGCTTTTGACATTAAAATAACATTCAGGATCATTACACTTTCTTGCTCCCATCTAGAGCTGAAAGCACTCATCACAAGGGCACACTCATTGTGGTGACAACTGCAAATCATTCTCATCCCAGTCTGGGATGAGATCTTATAAATCCCATAAAAGATGTTAATTATAGTTTAATATCTGGCCCAATAAACATGATGTTGTCTCTACACATAATCCATTGGCCAAAAAATTCCCTGTCTCTGCCCTCTGAGATCTGTAGCATTAGATCTTGCGCAGTATCCACTCACAAGGTCACCAGATTTCATCCGTATCTACCAAATCCTAATCTACCTAACTGATATGAAATCAGATCACTCTTGATTTCATGGTAGGCATATATTAGAGCAATATACAATAATGGGATAATATTAAGAAGGTAGAGAAGAGAAATTCCCTGTTGGAAATTAGTATTCCATCTTTCGGTGGAACAGAGCAGCCATAGGAAAAATGAAGATTGCTTTTGCACTAGAAAATTTCATGAAGACTAGTTGAAGCATAATCATGAGCACAAAAACGGTCACTTTCATCTTTTCTAATCCTCTTCCACTGAGACATTCATGTGATTTTCCAAAATGATGAAGTTTGAAAAAGCTGATAGAAAATTCATTGCAATTGAAGTTTGGACCTGCTTCAGTCGAGGCTGCTTATCTGGCAAAATTTCCTTTCCAGTCCCGACTGCCAATCTTTTGTCAAGGCTGTACACACGGTGGTTCCTCCACTCCAGCCATAACAAAGGGTGTGCTACTTCCACACGGTCAGGTGAATCTTTGTGTGGGCAGAAATCTTGTCCCTGCTAAAGCTAATGGCACAGACTTTGAGGGTTTCCATCCAGTGAGTGTTTCGCCCCAGATTTCTGCAACTCCCATTACAGCCTGCCACCTTCTCATCACAGCTGCTGCAAGCAAATGCTGTGTGCTTACCTAGCTGGGTTTTATATTGTCACTCACTGAGAAGCTATGCTCAATGTTCGTCATTAGTTTTTGATGTCTTTTTCCAAAAAATAAAAGTTGTTTCTGTATGGAATAATTGGTGATAAAAAATCTTCAGTCAGAGTATTTAATTGCCTGGAGGCTGCAAACCAATCTCTCTCATGAAAAGCTGCTTGAAACCAAATCAGCCTGAAAAGATCTTTTCCTTTAAATTACAGTGGTGCTCAGTCTTTCTCAGATATTGTAGCTCAAGTGAATTACTGGAAAGAATGGATACTGAGAACAAAAGAAAAATGATTGGCGAGAATAGAGGCTGATAGGATTGAAATAAAAACCTTCCAGTGCAGGGCCTGAGCATAACTGCATGTCTTTGCATATTTCCCCAAGGAAGAAGGTAACAAATAGTTTTGGCAGGAGGGAGACATTTTAAGGCAGCAAAATAAAAGGGTCATGTATCAAACCAAATTGTGTTAGCTTTGAGATGTATTAAATCTTTACATGATCTTGTTTTTCTTTGCAAACCTTTTTTCTCTTTAAAGAACCTGAATATTTGATGCCTGAGTTTCTTTCCTGATAATTATACACTGCATATTTTCTGCCTATATGCATTGTATGTAAGATTACAACATCCTCACAAAAAACCAAACTCCAGTTTAAGGAAACATTAAGGTTGCAATGACTGTAAAATAAAGCAAAATTATGAGATGTCAAAATTCTGATTGTTTGTGCTTCCTTAATTGAACCTCCCCAAATAAAGCATAGGAAATGGCTTTAAATTACATACTCACATATACCCAAAACCCTATAGTTTCTTTGTCTCATACAGTGAACAAAATGTTTTCCACCAATTGGAGCTTTAGCATCTGACTAAAATAACAGAGAACAGGAATTACTTCCAAGAGGCACCTAGTATCTGGCCCACTGTGGGAATCAAACAAACTGATTTAAAAAACAAACTTCATGCAAAAAGGCAGAAAGAACAACCATTATGAGAATACAGCAAAGAAGTGAAGTGAAGCCATGAAAAATAGAGACAAAGCACAGAAAGAAGAAGAAACAAAGCCTGTAGTAGGATGTGATACAGAGAAAATTACTTATTGACTCATGGGAACTGAGTGGGATTCAGAAGGCTCAAAAAATAGTCAACTGTTTAAGGACTGAAAAGAAATCTGGACTTGGCAAAAAAGAAATAGAGTCTCTCAAAAAGTTGTGTTTTCACATCTACAATTTTCATTTGCCCTTTTTTTATTGAAGCAGCATCAGTTGGCTATCCAGTATAAAATCCTAAACCATTTCCCTCATGCTGAAAGTCTCCAGTTTAGACAAACAACCCAGTGATCACGTAGCTCTCTATCCTTCTCCTTTTAAAATCTGCTGACAGGGTATATTAAGGCAGCAACACTTCACTGCTCTTAAATAAATCTGTGACAATTTTTCCTTAGTTGTTTAAACTGCAGTATCCTACAGTCACGCAGAGAAATGTAAATCTCTTGCCAGTTCATTTAAGACAGGCTCTGGAAGGGAGAAAAACATGTAATCCTTCACAAAAATAGTATTGCATAAGGATTCCAAACAGAAGGAAAAACAAAACAAAACAAAAATGATCCCAAAACAACTTTTGTATCCTGAGGCCCAGTTTTTCTCAAGCATACATAAAGACATTTTTGCATTTCATGACTGGTGATTCAGGACCCCAAAATTCCAGTTGCATTTAAATAGAAGAACAATATACCAAGCAGGGTCCGAAATATCATCCAGACCTTGATACACGTCAGCAGTATACAGTCTGCTTTATGTATTTAAAACATTTTCTTCTACCAGAATTCATTATCCTCAATGAATATAACACCCCAACAGTCAGTGATGGCAAAACCACAGGGAATGAAATACTTCTAGGCATGTATAGAGAAACTGTGTCTAATATCCTCATCAGACTTTCACACTGGAAGAGAACAACAGCTACCATATGGACAAATAAGGACCGATCTTCCAGCCACCCTCTGTTCAATGGAAAACAACTTCCAGTAGGAAAGGCCCCCTCAGGATATCAGAAGACTAAGCTGGCACTGTGTACATATGTCCAATTCAGTCATGCACAAAGAAATTATTCTGACAACTGGCATGACAAACCCAGGAAAACAAAACAATTAAGCTCTGCAGTTGGGATCTCTCTCCACGATGAGCGGAGCTGCAGCAGTGTTGCCGGCTCAGCTGCAAGATTTTGGCCCCTCCAGCTTCCCCTTTTCACATGCTTCCAGAAAGTGTTCCTGGCCTCTCTGTCTCCTCTGGGGCACAGCAGTTTCTTCATGGGAGGCTCGTGTCAGGACTTGCCAAAAGATTGAAATGGTTTACATTTCTGTGCAAGATGTCCTGGGGAAAGCAGATTAGCACTGGAAGATTTACACAAGTAAAGGCACATAAGACAAAACTGGGGTACTGCTAAAGAAAAGCATGAATTGAATTAATCTCTTGATATTGTTTTCTGTCTTCCAGCATATTTGGAAAAAAAGGTTAAAAGAGAACATTAAGGAAATTTCTTCATTTTAAACAAAGACTGATTTTAATCTGCTGTTCCAGACCAAGATCTTTTATTGCTGGTTATTTCCCTAACTGGTGATGATCTGGGTTCAAATCTCTCCTTTAGTGAAGGGGAAAAAATTCCCTTATCACCCAGATGTGTGTTTTCATTCTGTAGTGAGGTGCTCACAATCTTTCCTCTGGATGGCGTTTCATCTGACACAGAATAATTATCATGCTTTTCATAAGCAATAGAGAGAATCCTAGTTGTTAGTTCACTCATCCAGGAAGCAGAACATCAGTTATACTTAATAGTCTCAAAACATAGAGTACTTAATATTATTTTTTTTTAAATTGGAGAGCAAATCATTGCTCAATCCACCATTTCCATTTACCTAAATGCAGGATTATACATAATATTCAATCATCAAGCGATGAAGAAAGAACACTTTCCAAGGGAATTCCCTAAAGATATTTCTCAGCTGTTTTTTATTTATCTATACCTTAGTTTCACAGCACAGCATATCTCATGCCATGTATTCATTTAACTTTTATTTTATTCAGGGAGTAACATTTTTGAAACATTTCTGTACAGCTTGGATGAATGTATTCAATAAATACCATTCAACCCTTAAATAGATACACAACATCCTTCTGCTATTTCTGCAAAATGAACCAGAATACATTTATCTGGATACAGTCTATTCATTATCCACAGGTAACAGCCTTACCCCTCCCACCTTCCCACTTCAAAGGATGGAATGCAGTGATCCTATTTCTCTCCACATCTTAATTTCCTCCCATCCAGGATCTCTCTCTAACAACTGTTGTGCCAGTTCCTGCATGTAGAGATGATGACAGAACACCCAGGCTTTTCAAAACATATCAGCCCCTACCCTTCAGGCCTTTAGACATGCCAGCATTGAGCAGTCTCCAAATTCCTAAACAGATCTCTTTCTCTCCAAAAATCCAAGAGCAATCCTCAGAAGCCAGGGGAAAAGAATTAACCTCCCAAAATAGCAAATGAAATCTGCTCAATTAACAGTGCTAACAGGCATGTATTAGTGATGGTAACAGCAGAAGTCAAAGGTAACTACAGCACAAAGTCAAACTGGTATTACTATCCACTGTATGTTATTAGTAGTATCAGTAAAGAATGGCTCTTGAAAAAGGCATTAGGGGCCTTGATATTTGGGCAGGAGTAAAACAGTGTCCAGCAGTAGGCAAACCTGCTGTACAGCAATGATCTGGGATGGATCATGGTGCTTGGGCAGGATAAGAGCAAACTGTTCAGAGAGACAGGAAAGCGATAGGTCACAATGGCACCAGCTAGTTTGTTAACAAGAAACAGTATTTGAGAATTCTATTAATAGAATATGGCCCAAATATAGTGTGAGAGTGTGCATGTATGTGATACGTTTAGATATATAGAGATATATATAGGGAGAGAGAAAGATAGAGATATGTCTATATAGTGCATATATGGTATTTGGAGTATTTTTTTTTCAGTTTAGGAAATGAAGCTAGAGATATCAACAAGGATTAAGTAGGATTAAGCAGTGTGAGTCAATGCCAGCCTGGTCTGACAGTGAGCAGTGTGTCCACAGGCCGCACGAAGAGCCCATTCTCCTCCCCACAGCAGCTGCAGTATTGTGCTGCATTTGGTTCTGTGTGCTGACTACACAGCCACTGCCAGACAGCCCTATGGCACTGCTGTCCCAAAATCAAACCCATCCTCCAGGGAAACATCCCCTTCTCTAAGAAGCTTTACAATATGTGGAAGTCCTAAAGCATCTCCAGCTCCTGTGCATTCCCTCATGACCTGGCAGAGCCGCAGCCTTCTCACAGCCCTGCAGCAACACGAGTATGACAACCTCATAGCATGCACCAGCAGCCTCATGCTGACACAGGGAATGGAAGCAGCAAGATAAAGACATCTTTTTGATGGTGACAGCAGCACCTTGCTGGTCCCTTTTTTGTTGGCACTCTTATACCACAGGCCTAGTTGGAACTACACAGATTTCCTTGAAAATAGGCTGAAATCGTACAGCTGTTTTTCCCCTTCTGACAATGAGTTCATTTGTTCACCACAACTGGATAGGTATCATGCCAAGACATGGCCTAAAAAATGAAGTATGGGCTAAGAATGCACAGGAAAATGTGAAATTACATGCTGATATTCAAAAACTTGCTCAAGATCATTTCAGATCCAGGGCTGAGCTCTGACTTGGCCATGGTACTGGAACTGAATATATTCTGATCATCCTCTTCCTGTCATATGAAAGATTAGCACCATTTAGTTCTTGCATGCTTCCCAAGATTAAAAACAAGAGAGACAAATTGAGCCCTAATGCCAGCAGATGTAACTCCATTTGTGCCAATGAACTTTTAGTCATTTCCCCTAGAGCTCTGCTTGCCACAATGAAGCTGTGGGAGCTGACTGCAAAACATTGTTTTACCCAAATAATACTTTTTGTGGAAGTCTGAGAATAACTCTTGCCACGCTGGTGGAGGCATTAAAGAGGTTTCAGGGTTTTGGTTATTTACGTAAGTTTAGAGCATTGGATTTGACTAGAATCACAAGAAGCTTTATGACCCATATCAGTTTATGTTGAAACAGCCCTTTAAATACTGCAGTTGGGAATGTTCCTATGACCTTACTCCATCATGTAGTTCTTAGCTGAGTCCTGGTGCTGTGCTCCATTCAGTCCTATTAAACAGGTCTTATTGCAATAACTTTTTGTTTAATAACTACAAGTAATGTGATGAAGAAGCTGATTTTTCACTATTTTCCTTATCTTTGTCTCACACAAGGAATTTGCTTAGGGGAAAAAAAAAACTAAAACAAAAGCCTCACTAACACATGGAAGGGTTTCTCTGAAAAGAAGGAAGCCTCAGGGAACCAATTTAATATTTTTACTTTATCTTCTCATCCTGATATGTTCTGGAAAGTGTTATACTGTCGCTGCACTTTGACTAAGCAGAGTGCACAAGAGCACACACTGGCCAGAGGAGGAATAATCCTCTTGCACAGATACAGTTGACATGTAAGCTAATCACAGTCAGCAACCTTGTTAAAATACCATTGTGCTATTGCCATTTGATTTGAGAGCCTGCTTCTGACTGAGATCAGGCAAAGTATCAGCAAAGCTAAAGAAAAACATTTTTTCCCTATTTCCCAGGAACTATGATTGCAATGTTCATTTGATACCTGGCCAAAATTTACATTGCTTCACTTGGGCTAGCAAATACTTTTATTAACACCCAAACCAAAGAAGCCATTGACAAATTTTCAGCAGTTAGAGGATGCTTCCAAACTTTCAATGCAGTTGTTCTTTCACTCACAGGCACTCAATGTATTTTACACAGACTCAAGAAACAGCTCTTCTGTCAATAATTTAAAAATTGTCCTCTTGCTACTCAAGTGCTTATTTTGTATTTTTTCTGCACTATAGTTCTTGTTTCACTTTTTGTGATCATCTGGGGGAAAAAGATCTACTTAATTTCTTACCATTGCAAGGATACATTATAAAATGTATATTTGTTTTCATCTGCTTTCTTCCAGGGGCTTATTATGGTTTTAGCCTTTGGTCTTTTACTATCATATGAAAAAGTTACTGAGTATATGTGGTTATATGAATGGTGGAGGTTGGAGTGGATATTCTGTATACCTTGAATGCTGTTTCTACTATATATTGCCTGTAGTAACAGGGAAATTGACTGAATAACCCGTGTGGCCAACTTATGTTCCCCAGCACTATGCATCCACGATGTAAAAACCAAAGGCTTACTATATAAGTTAAGAGTATACAATCTAGCAAATATTTGTCATGCAAAGTAAAAACAAAAACAAAAGCAAAAGCAAACAAAACATAAAACAAACAAACAAAACAAATTAACAAATGAAAGAGGCAACCTCAGAGAGGAAAACACCACAAAAATCCAAAAGAAAACCTGATTGAGAGAAAATATTACAGAACTTAGCAGTTTGAACACAGTACTGTTATAAAGTGGTTGCATGGCTCCCAGTTCAGAGCTGGCTTGTGCCAGCCAGCTGACAGCATATTACAGCATGAAAGAGATGAAGAAGATCGAAAATGCACATTAAACAAAATGTTTGTCCTCTTTAGCTGGGTGAAAATATAATCACACCTTATAAATTGATTTGCTGAGGTAACACTAGGAGGGAAAAAAATATATCTAAAAGAAAAAAGACAAGGATAGAACAGGAAAAAATTACCAGGAAAGAGGTGTTTTCTGACCATTAGAACAGTCGTATTTTGAAGCCATAACTATACAGTGTGGACAAATACCTAAACTAATTTTAAGATACAGCCAATCAGTTTATTAAAGGTATTATATGAACTACTTGTTCCTAACAGCAAGAAACAGGACTTGATGAATGCTGCAGTTCCCTTCCTATCCTCAGTCCGGTTCACTTCATCAAGCCTTCGTATTTAAGTTGGGTGTTATTTTCACAACAGTTCTGAGTCAGCCTTCCTGAAAATTTTGATTTATCCAGTCATCAGGAGGAAAAGACTGGAAATCACTGCTGACCTGCAATTTACCCCTAGAATGAAAGATTTCAGTTCCTGCTGGGAAACTCCTTGATCTCAAGATTCTCTCTTTGAATGCATCGCTTTCTTTTCATCCCCTTTCATCTTTCCATCTTAAACAACTACATTTTATTCATCCATATTTCAAGCCTATCATCACTCATTCTCTCTGCTGCACTAACAAGATAATAAGTCCTAATTTTTAAGTTGCCAACATAGCATATGCAGCGCTTGCCTTTCAACAAAAAAATTACAA
Source organism: Acanthiza pusilla (assembly GCA_036630365.1). Classification (NCBI taxonomy): domain Eukaryota; kingdom Metazoa; phylum Chordata; class Aves; order Passeriformes; family Acanthizidae; genus Acanthiza; species Acanthiza pusilla. The sequence goes on along the minus strand of JAXCHO010000073.1, from coordinate 31,930,381 downwards.
ATTACAGTGTAGGGATGATTAAAACATGAACGAAATGCAGTGCATCTGTCAGAGCACCCTCTCTTACAGGTAACAACCTGTCTAACATCTCTTTAAGGAATGTAGCTGGTTTCCAGGGGTCTAAAGTCAGATACATTGACTTAAAAAGTAGCTTTAGAGCAAACCGCAGAGCTCTCTACTTGGCAATTTAAATGACTGACCATTCAATTTATGAGCATTCTCAGCAATAAAATCCAGCCTGAACTTAATAATAGCACATTTTATGTGACAACGATGACAATTATAATCTATAGTTACCACAGTCATCTTTTGGTCTAGGGGAAGATGACACTATTAATTACACACACTTGCCATTTGTCAGACTTAACTTGGCAGGCGATTGAGCTCTGAACCATCTTCAGCTTGACTTCTACATTTTCCATTTTCTAATCCACTGGAACGAAGATAATTAGAACAGAGAAAAATGAGAGGCTTTCTTTTTCCTGCCTTGTTTAAAGATGTACCAGACCTCTACCACATTAGTGGCATATTCAGTAACCCCACAGTCACATTAAGGCTGTCCCATTTCAGTTAAGAAGCTGTTGGCATTTACTTCACAAAAACTATGCTCCAGAGGTACCGCATTTCTTATTCATTTTAATTTGTGTTGGATGAAGTGCAACATGGAAAGGCTCTCAGCCCATATGTAACTTTCACGTAATTCTAACATTTCTTACTATTTCTGTCTGGAATTTTATTTTCCATGCTTTTTGACATTTCTAGCCTTCTGGGGTAATTAAATATATTGACTATCTTTAAAATATTGTAAAAAGCATCTCTTTGAATTCTTTGTCGGCTGAAAAGCGTACCACCAATTCCAAATTAGGAAATAAATCTCTCTTTGGGATAATATCTAAGTACTTGCTTGTTCTGTACCTAAAGATGCAATTTCATATAGGGATTCAAGGTCAAATTCTACAATAGAGACAAATTAAAGTATATGCATTAACATTTTCTTGCCCTGATTCGTCTAAATAATCTTCCCAATCAGTTTCCCCAGTACATACTTATCTGTGGAAAAGAAGAAAGAAAAACAAACAACAAACCAACCAACCAACCAACCAACCAACCAACCAACACCTCACAGACAGACATTAGTTGTTTTCCCCAACCAATCCAACTCTTCCCAAGTAGGTGCTTAAAAGGAAGAATTTCAAAACATTAGACTTAAGTCAACAAATTGAGACCACTTTGGGCTCACAACAAGTGGTTAAATCAGAAAGGAGAAGGAAGTAACACATTTTAAAGACCTTCCTAAGGAAGGGCTGATCTTTGTCTTTCTCTTACAAAGCTCCCCTGACGCTCATAGCTACAGCAATAAGAGGCAGAAAACCTGCAACTGTTGGAGTTCCCCTGAAGCATGGACAAAATCCACCACACTTCCTACTACCCAGACACTTTTTAGTCTCCTGTCTGTTGCATAAGCACTGGTGTTCACCTGGCCTCACAGAAAGTAAGATCAGAGGGAGCAGTCCTAGCAGAACATTCACACCTTGTTCTCGGCCAGATTTGCTGCATGAAGAAGTTCATCAGCAGATGACATATCTGCTAACAACGTCACAAGAGAAGAAATGCATCAAAAGAGAAAAAAAGATGACCTGAGACTTCTCTAGGCTCCTGTGGAAACAAAGAAAGTTCGGGGTGTTTCATAGGAAAAAAACACACTTAAACTCTTTCCTGTAACATTAAGCCACATGAAACGCTTTGCATGGCAAGGTTTTGCAAAACATTGTAAATTTTTGTTCTTCAGCTCCGTAGACTGTTTTGTCTACAGACAATTCAAATGTCAGTATTAAAGAGTTTGCCTGGCCATCATCTAAGCTTCTAATATTGGTATTTCACAATTTCATATATACCTACTTTTAAAATGTCCAATTTTAGAGATGATAAAGTTTTCAAAGGTATTCTCTGTACTTAAAGGTGAAAATATGACTTGAACTAGTGACATTTAAAGAAATATTGTTTATGCTGAATAGACTGTTTTAAGTACATACATCAGTTTCAAGCATTTAATCACAAACATTATTTATTGTGGCTTGCAACTTATTTCTGGATTTGAAGGTATAGGACTGCAATACTGGATGCCATTTAGAAATAATTTGAGGCCTTAGTATTTGATCTATGCTGTGTGTCTTTAAATAATATTAAGTGTGTCAGGGGAATTATTGTGGGGAGATAGACCAAAAACTAATCATTAAAAATTAATAAATCCAATACTTGAGGCAGAACACTTTCAAAGTTGTCAGAACCAAAATCTCAAATACTACTAAATATCCATTCTCAAATATCTACACTTAATAATCAGTCTGCTTGGCAGAGCATTTTTAGAGTACTTAATAACGTTTGTGGCTGTAAATCAAGTACACCAAAAATATTTCTTCCTGTTTAATTTAAATCCCTGATTACTGATCCTGCAGTCTTCTACTTGAGACTGTTCCTCTCAGCTTTGGCCAAGAACTACCATTGTTCCACAGAGACACACAAAAAAGCCATGCCCATACAAACCTGTGCATATAAATACCACACAAAATTTTCTAGTAGGACAGACTGGGTAAGAAAAATTGCTGAAACATGCCTTTTGCTGCACAGCCATGGAAAATTGTAAAACCCCAAAGTTATCAGCTCAGTTCCTATCCACGTCCTAGTTAACAATCCCTCAGCATCCTCTGCAAGCAACACTTCCATGAGGATTTTGTAAAGTTATTAAGAGTTCTGGAAAAGACCTTGTTAAAGTTATATAACAAAACAAAATGGATCTATGGGGAGATTTTCTTTCTCAGAGTGTATTTACACTTTTATTAGCATGCTTTTGAGGGGATAAAAAAAAGTAAGATGCATTAATATAGATAAACATATACAGGCAAACACACCCAGACACAAACACATCTTCTGATTCACTTGTACAGTGGCACTAATAGTAACAGCAGCAATAAAAATTACAAAGGATTTAGAGTGAAGCTTAACTGCAGTTTGTACAATTTCCAGTGTTGCTTTATTATCAGCAGAAACTTCCTTTCAAGCTAGCAAAAGTTATGCCTTATTGAAGAAGCAATATTTTGGAGTATTGTGTTTTGCATTTCTCAGAAAACTGATCCTATTCAGCTGCCAGCTGGAAAGAGGTTTTCAGGCACAAGCAGCTGTCCAGGCTCTGTGGCTGCCCTGGGCTGCAGCTGCCTGTGGACAACCCCTGTCCCTTGGGCTGAGGCTGCTCAGGTCACATCTGGCTGCTTCGATCTCAATGTGACACTCTGGGTTTCCCTTTCCCTCAAACAGTAGATTTTATAATGAGGCAGCTTACATTCCTGCATAATCTTTAGAAATAACAACTTTGCCCACATTACATGTATTGAGAGGGGCTTTCAGGAGCTCTAGGTGTTTGGATTGCCCTGCAGAGAAATATCCCAATGACTGTCTACTTGCAGCTTCAATCCTATCCATTAGTGGCTCAGCAAAATCCTTCATATTCAATTTATTTTCAGATGCTTTGACTCTCTCTTGCACCTTCACATTCCTCTTTTCACAGGAATAAATTGCAGCTGTTCCCTCTCGTCCTAAAGCCAATTGCTCCAGCGATGGGAGCTCACATAAGAACAAGGAGCAATCTTCCTGCCAGCTGCAGCCTTGTACACCCAAACAATGCCCTTGTGTGCACAAACAGCATCTACAGACCACTGTATCCACAACACGAGTGAGCTGCTCCTTCTACATGGGGATATCCTGATCTATTTCATCCTTCTAAGCTAAGTATTTTCTGCTGTACTTTGGGATAGAATGAGAACATTTTTTCTTATCTTTCTGCTCAGCAAGTGCTCAGTCAGTACCAGCTCACTTTAAAAAAAAATCTGGCAAGTCCAGCAGCAGACATTCTGCTGAGTAGATTTGAGACTTGATATATGTTGAAATCTAGAGTCTAATACAAATATTCTGAGCAACATCGAATAAGATCTATGAGTTTCTAAGTCCAGCAAATAAAAATTTAATACCAACCATACTCTGTTTTAAATAGAATGTGCAATCTCAGAGAAAACTAAGTTAACATTTAAATGTACTCCTTGCAAGCATGTATATTTGTCTTCCAGCCTCCTCTGACATCCTGATTTATTCAGCATTTCCTTTGCATTTGTTCATGCCCAACTGACCTTTGGGTACTCTCTTAAGCAAGCCAAGGATTTGCCATTTGTTAGACTCATTATTGGCTCATTGTTCACAGTAAATAAACAGACTCACTTTTTCTTGCAGGTTTCCATACAGGTTCATGTAATGCTTGAACAGCAGTTAGGTCTTCTCTGCGAGCCCTCAGTTCTCGTGATTCTTGTTTTATGTAGTTACTTTTCTTATCCCAATAATCTGCAATATTTTCAGATACAACATTTACCCCAACATTAGGTCCCCGTTTATAATTCACAGCACTTGCACCAGTCTGCACTGAAGTAGGAGTTCCTCTATCAATTTCTGCACTTTTCCTCTATATAGAATTGTTCTTCACTCCTTTTTCTATTTCCATTCTGATAAACATGCATCAGACACTGCCAATGTGCTTGCTGGTTGTTTGAATTCCATTGTTCTGATTGCATACTCCTGCAAAGCACAAATCAGTCTTGCAGTTGGTTTAATATTTTCCAGTAGTGGACATATGTTTGTGCCCATGTAACTTTCCTGTTTCATGCTCTTGTTATAACTTTACAACTCCATAGACGTTTGTTCTCTGGTATTTCTCTGATACATTTAGCTAATAATAACCCTAACCATAACTCATGTTTCCTCAGTCAATGTCTACTGTATTTACCTCTTGCTTTCTAGCTTTTTTAAGTGGTTTTTTTTTTAGTATTTCCATTTGCCAAGGTTTTATCTATTGGTTTAGATCTTTGATTTCAATCAAAATCAAGTCTCACTAACAAAATCTGACAAAGTAGCATGATCTCATGCTTGGTTTTCTAAGTTAATGCCAGCCAAGAACCTTCCAAAGAACTTTCCTTCCTTTTGCTGTTTTATTTGGAATCTGTGTTTCAATTTCTTTGCGTTTCTTGAGAATACAGTATTCTTTGCTCTAATTCATCCTGGCTTACATGCAGATTGTTAAAGATCTGTAGCCCCAGGTCCAAAAATAGCAGAGAAGTGTTAACTTTTCTAAATCTTTTTCAAAGAGTACATCTGCCTGCATCTAGATATCACACCCTTACTATACTCTTTTCCAGGACTCTGCTACTGCATTTCAGCTGAAAGCAATTTTGTTTGGGGATTTTTTTTTAATGCTCCCACATCTCTTTTAGCTTGAAGTCTCTCCCTTCTGGCCTTTGCTTTGGATATTTACTCTTTTCCAAGTATCGCCTCTGGTACTATGCAGTATTTACGATTTTTAAGGAGCCTTTAGCTTGACACGCAGCGTAAAAAGCTATATACAACTGTCTGCCACATGCCACTGATTTCAGCAGGCTGCTTGAGTGACCCTGACACATGCCACCACAGCCTGTTCAGCTCTTAAAAGGCAGTGACACTTTCCCTTACACTGACAGCCTAAAGTTATCCTCTTCAGGATGTGATGGTTACTCAGAAAACTTGCTGAAGTCAACAAGGCACAATTGAACTGAAGCTGTTGGGAAACTCTCTGAGCAGGAACGCTCCCCAAAGTAGGTTTTGGAGAGAGTGGTTGATCAAGATAGGAGGCCAAGGCCAAGAGAATTGTCTTGTTAGGAACATTAAAAACAAATCCCCAAGTTACTTTCTTTGCTGCTTAAATTCTTCAGCTTTAGATTGAGATCCTTAAAGAAGAAAAATTAACATCTACATTTTCAAGTTGTTGCATGTTTGGGACAACTATTGAGAAGAAGTGACAAACAAAAGAAGTAAAATTTGCCATATGAGACTTTTAATTTCTATTTTGCCTTTGCATCTATAGTAGCTTATATTGTTACTTGACAAGTCATAGATATAAAGTTGCATAATTAGGCAATTATAGCAGGACTGTGAGAGTTTTGTTCATACAAAAAGTGACAAGGGCATGGGAAAACATATACCTTGGCTAAAAAATTGTCTTTCCAAGTTCTCTAGCAGATATGAAAAACACGCACAAAAAAGAAGAAAATACATAAATACTATTGAATGCAAAGTGCTTTCTTTTCCTATGCAGCTGGATCAAATGGAATTGTAAAGAAAAACATGTGCCTGTCTGTCTTTCTGCTCCAGCCTTCTCACATTGAAAGGTGACTGACGCCTCAGCAATGAGCCAGGCTAAACTCAGATACGGCAACTTCCACTTCCCACCCACAACCCTCCCTGCCCTCACTCATCCTCACCCCACCCCAGCACTTCGTCCCCCACCCTGCGTCTGCCCTGGGCTTGATTTGGCTCCCTTGGCGTGGGTTTCAGCTCAGCATCTCAGCAAGACCAGGACCAGCTGAAGGAATGGAATGGGCTCATCCCAGGCCAGGTGCATGCCTGCAGGAGCACAGGCAGGAGGAATTCCTGCCTGAGCAGGGAAAGGACTGACAGGAGCAAGGGACAAAGTGAGGAAGAGCAGGATCCCAACTAAGCCTCTGCTGCTGTTCGGTCAGTTCAGCCCTTTTCAGTCATTCCTCTGCTCTCAGCGCTGAATCGCCCTGACAGCTTCCCAGCACCAAACATATCATTCTTAGTCATTTAGTTGCAGCGATAAGTATTTAGGGGATTTGATATACAATAAAAAGCCTATTTTTATAACAGCAAACTTCCAGATATACAGAAAGGAGGAATATTTTTCACCAAGCTTTTACACCAATTACGATAAAAAAATTTCAATGAGAAAGCTTTGAAAAATTATTTGAGAGACAACACAAAGAAAAAACAAGCATTAAAGTACTTCAGAGTTGTACTTTGAGGTTTGTTTTTTTTTCCCCAAAACAATATATAGCTATTGGAATTACTCTTATTATACCTCAAAACTACAAGCTATTTCAACTGTGTCTGTAATAAGTGTTACATGGTAGCACCCATAACACTCACTTAAAGGGTTTTTTAAAGGTTTTTGTACAACTACACAATTTACTGCTTAAGTTCCAGTATCTATATGGTAACAAGCCTTGATCATTTGCCTTGACCAAGGCAAATCCCAACATTTATTCCCACCTTCCCTTTGTAGTCAAGGGGGCTAAATTGCCATTGACTCCCAAGGGAGCTGTTTGAAAATACATGCATATGCACAGGCAATAGTACTACCGTTATAAAATACTAGGCAAAGTACACTTGGCCTCATGAAATGCTTCTAAGCCAGATATTAGCTACAATTGCAATGCTCAGTATCTCTAGAGAAATTCTCCATTTGCTTGAGAACTGTAATCAGGTTATCTATTCCACAGGCTTCACTGTGAGAGGATTTTGCAGAGCAACATTAATTTGGATTTTTTTTTTTTTAGTTGGGGGGTTTGCTTTAACTTCTACAAACTACACTTTTTGCTCCTTATAGAATGGTGATGATAAACACATCTACTGTTGTAATACATAATTATTTTGCATTGTTGCACATGCCAAAAGCTACTGCATTTAATGACCCAGTATTTCCCTTTTCATTCACTGATTACAACAGTAGTCTGAGAGAGACACTCATGACCTTGTACAGACAGATATGGCTAAAGGAATAAAAAATTATTTCAAAGAGACGTTTCAATAAATCAGATTATATAGAAATGTTTAATAGGTTGTCTCTGCAAAAAGTAGGGCTAGAAATCCATTTTTAAACATGAGTTCCCTAAGGCTAGAGATCTATCTGCCTCTACACACTAGACACTTCCATTAAGAAACGCTCAGTCTGCTACATGGAGAAGAATATATCCTGTTGGATAGTATGTACTGCATCTTAATGCAGTTAATTTTAATTGGTGATTTAGGTCCTAGTTGTGTCTTAAACATGTCTTTTCTGAGGCAGACAAGTTAATATAGGACCTACAGACATTATAGTAGAACTATGCTATTTATAAGAGAAAACAAAAAGTTGGTCTCTTGCCCTGAACTGACAGGCAGGTGTGAGCTGTTTTCAGGCTGGTATTTACCAGGATTCTGAAAAACCATAGGGAATAAAATGAGTCATTGCATTGGAATAGTAAACATGTAGTTGAAAACAGCTGTAACCTCAAGGAGCACAAACCTGCCTGAAGTGAGAATGTGTGACAGAAAGCATCTCAGAGAAGAGTTTCCAGCAGCATTCCACTGCAAGAGACATCTGGATGACACTCTTAGTCTATGGTTTAGTTTTAGGTAGCCTAGTAAGGAACAGTAATTGGACTAGATGATCCTTATGAGTCCCTTGCAACATAAGATATTCTGTGATTCCGTACATCACAAATTCTCAATGGCAGAATAAATTAGAGAGCTAATTATTCCATCTTAGACAAACTGCCACCTTGTGAGCTGGTGTGCGGCCACCATGCCAAGACGCTTCTTCCAACAAACATGAAAACTGTGTTATCCTGAGCCAGGAGATAAGACACCAGAGGAAAAATGGAACCAGACTTAGGTGGTTATCTAGTAGCAAAGAGCTCATCTGGAACCTAGAAACCCTCTGTGGGTTGGGTAGTATGGATTTTAATTTCTATGGAGTTGGACAATAACATGGAGGATACGGATGCTCAGTACCTAAGCATATTACATTATGATTTGTTTGGAAGAATCTTCTAAAGTGAAGGAGTCACACCTTTGTAACTGAGAGACATCTAATTCTGTGTTTTGGAAGCCCAGGTAATTGATTTATACTGCAGTACTGTATAGCCATTAGCTAGCAGAAACAAGGAGCTTCCTAAATGACTTATCTTCTGTATTGAGAAGTTACCTCAACAGACTATCCCAGTTATAGCTCCCCATGCCACTTGTGAAACAATTTAAAGGTCTTATGTGTGCTGGGACATCTTAAGTAAATAAGTTCTAGTTTTCCAATCCCTTTCTGCCACCACTTGGAAGTGATTTCTTTCTTAAGTCAGCAAAAAAAGTGACAAAGCTGTTGGCTCTGGGAACTGAATTGCCTTCACGGAGGATTGAACATACTGCATGAAGCTGATTAACATATAAAAATGTAGGGGGAAAGCTGTTCTGTGTCTAAAAGAACATGAGGTTTTGGAAGTCCTTGTTTTCCTTTTAATCTTAACTAGGATGTGTATGATGGATCAAATTTTGAAAGTCTGATAACAGCTAGATCAATTCAGTTTTGCTCTCTGGCTGATAGTTCTATGCGGTATTCACCAGACATATACATACAACTTGTTTTTCTTGAATGTGTATATTATGAATGAAAGTCTGGAAGCTGCAGCTTTTAAACTTTTGAGTGATTGATATATATATTTTTTATCCTCATTGTTGGCAGAAGACAAAATTCTGACAGATTTGCCTGCAACTTGCAAAGAGGATGTAGTCTGCAAAAAGGTCCTTCAACATTCATATTTAAAGGTATTTGAAGATGCCTGCAAATTTAGGGTGCTGGTAGGAGGGTATGTGGGAGGAATGTCGTTCTAGATATGAAAAGCTTAATCGAAGTCTTTGGACTCTTTTACTGCTGCAAATAAATGTTTAGAAGTTCAGTCTGTTCTTTAGGCTCTCATTAATGAGACATTTGCTTAAATGTTTTCCTTTCACTTTAAATAGAAATTCAGAGCTACAAAATGAACCTTATCCCTCGCCTCCTCTCTTCCTCTCCCTCCCTGAGAAGTTATTTAGTTTATTAAATGGATGCTAAACTGAAATGTTCAGTAATTTCCATTCTCTTCAGATTAAGAATTCTGCTGTCTGAGCCAGGATATCATATCCACAGATGCCTTAGCACAGATTAGAAATCAAATAAAAATAGCTAGGAGAGCAGAAAATTCTCTTTGTGAATGGGAAATCACATTCTGCTGCATATCCCAATGTAATAATCAGTTATACAGCAAGAGTCCCTTAACATATTTTTAAATAAATAGTGGATCCATAATAAATACAGAAGAGGGAACAATTTGTTTTTATCTATTTCAATACAGCACAAATAAATTCACATACAACCTTTGAGGCTATGAACTCAAAGAGAATTTCTGGAATATAGCTCTTCAAGTTTCCTCAGCCTTCTGTTTTAGCAAGAAGACTGCTGTAGATAAAGAAGCTGTTTTCTCCTTCTCAAGGACAAAGAAAAGCAGAACTTGGACTATTCCACACTACCACATATTTTTTCCTGTTTTGGGGAAAGGCACCATTTGGTTTGGCTGAACCCCTGTGAACATCACAACTAGCCTGTCTGTGGAGCAGCTATCTGAGATTAGGATAAATTGAATGCTTGCCCCAAATACAAAAGCAAGAGTTTCTGCTCCCACTGTACTCATCAGAAAGGCAAAACAGGGCGGAGGACATCTGCTCCTGGGAGGTATTGGGGTCCTGGTTTCCCTACGAGCAGAATGACACTAGAAGGCTATAGAAAGAAGCTGCAGACCTGAGGACAAGGAAAGGAGACAACAGCAGTGACACAGCATGGCCAGGGGGTCCTGAGAAGTGGAACAGGCTTTGTTGGGGCCTCCTTTCCAGTGCCCTCAACCCTGCAAGCTCTGCTGGCCATGAGAAGGGAGCAAATTAAAGGCACCAACGTGCCCTGTGAATCTTGCCAGATGTTCTGCGATGTCCTGTCCATCCAAAAGGGAGTTGTGCCAGATGGTGAGTGATCCTTTCACAGCCCTGATGAGTATGTTATATCTTGTACAGTAACCCCACACAGGTTGTTGTGAAAGTATCGCTTACTGTGGATAACCTTTTCAAAAGCCCACTGGATTTTGGCTCCTGACACCCTTGTACCTCTGTGGTTTCTGTAACACCACAGCAAAACATGATTTGGAACACACAGTTTTCAGCAGGATTCAATGTACTGTATTGAGCACAGTACAGTGCTCACAGTACCTTGCAATATGGGGCTAATGAACAAGTTGTTCAATTCTTTTCACTTTAAAAAACATTATCTCCAGTGGTCAGAGGACTAACAGGACTCAGCTTCCCTGTTAAGTCCAAGGAACTTGCATTAAAATAAAATATATTAACAGGGTTCAAATGGCACATTTCCTCAAAATGAAACAATATATCTATAAAAACCATACATTTAAGATAGGACTTTGCTGGGAGTTAACCTGGCACCATAAATAATTAGACAGGATTTCTTTCTTTCTTTGGGTAGAAAGAGCTTAAAAGAATCAAGAGCTAAGCACTCACAGTAATACAGAAATAATAAATAATCCCTTATATTTATCCACAGTCCATAACATTTAAAAATCAACATTTTGCAGTATATTACAAATTACTCCTGTCTCAAGCATGTGTGTGGGAGTAAGAGAACGTGGTCTTTCATCTGCCACATTTATCTGCTAAGTGCTGACTTTTTAGTATCAACCAATGGAACCACCTCTAGTATGGTCTGAGCTTCACTCCTCCAACCTTGGAAATACAGCAAACCATATGTTACTCCTTGGGAAGTGCTGATATGTGTGCACATATGTATGTGTGTCTGTGGAACAGAGAGTAGGTGCGTGTGTGTGTGTGTGTGTGTGTGTATGCATGTGTGTATTTATACATCACTAACTTTTTAACTTTCCCAAGATGACTAATCCTAGCCCAACTAAGACAAAAAAAAAAAAAAAAAAAAAGAGTTCTTATTGGTAAAATGTACGCATTTATTTCTAAGCTTTCAGTGTCAAATTGCTTGACTGGCTACTCTGGCTAGGGCATGCAGCATGATGAGTATCCCAGTTGATAAACATTACAGGGCTTTTCTGGGACCCTCTAGAATGCCCCCATATGGGGGTGGCTGTTCTTTAATGTCCCATTCTCCACATCTGGCAATGTACTATCCCCACCACCGCATGGAGTGACCCTTGGCAATGTTGTCATGTTCCAATGTCCTCAGGCACAGCCTCCCTGTTCAGAATTTTCACAATAGGTGTAAGGGGTTAAAGAGTACAATTAACGAACACAATTAAAGCACAGCTGCCTGTCTCAAACACTGTCAGGGCCACAGAAGGAACTTGCCATAAGATAAGCCGCCACAGAACTTGAGATAAGCAGAGAAGGGAGGAATTTGCAACAGGAGGCACGAATTCCAGGCCTGGCAGAGGCAAAATCTGGTTAGCACATCCTGGTTAACACATCCAAACAAAAATTCCCACCGTGGCAAACTGTGAAAGGAAGCAACTGTGCATACACATAACGCTGGTCAAAGACCACCCCAAGTTATCTTTGGTCACATCTGCAGCCGCCAATAACCCCCAAAGCACCCTCAGACTCATTTCTGGGGCCTTCCACCAAAGGACTGCATATGACCCATGGTGTTGCCTCAGACAGTGTAAAACACCCCCCAGGGGAGATAACTGGGCATTCCCCCCGAACCTGAATGTATATTAACCCATGGAACTTTTTGTTTTGTGGACTTGCCCCACCTCCAATGGATCAAGACTGTGATATCTTTCCTCTGTGCTATGTACTCTTATCCTTTCTTTCTCTTTTCTCCCTTTCCTTATATATTTTAAGTGATCTTTATACCTTTTTATGGCTATAATACTATAGATAATAATAACCAAATTGGTTACGTACCTCCTTTCCATTGCAACATAATTGTTTTAAAATAAATCTTCCATTTACACCTATATTTATAAATACTATTCAGTGTCATTTCTCTGTAATCCACCCCAAGATATCTATTAATGAGAACCTCAGTTACCTCGCCTTCAGAGGCAGATCTTAACAATAGGGAAGACCTACATTTCCCGTACTGTTTCTTGCCAAAAATACAGGAAAATTCTGGGATAGCTTGTCCTTGGAGAAAACTACCTCACTGTACAGGCAGTGTATAGAAGGGCCAGTGAGTACACCAGGATGTCTCAATTCCTCAGCTGTGTGAGAAGAGAGCTTACTTGGGCTAGAAGGTTATATGCAGCTGTGCTACAAGTGCCAGACAGATGTCAAAGAGCCAATGAAATCTGAAATCACTGAGTCTGAAGAGAAATGGCTGGAGAGAGAAAGAGAAGAAAGCACTTGGTCCTGCAGTAACGCAACAATGGGCTTTCTCTTTCTGAACTGTTATCATACAGATCCTGGACTGGAACAACAGCAGGAAAAGAAAGAAAAATATCATATTGGACCAGACTAATGATCTGTGCAAACCAGTATTGCCTCTAACACTGTCAGCGTTTCCCCCAAAGGCTAGCCATCCTCTGTAGTCCAATCCTCTTCCCAGTATGCACAATTGCTGGACTAAGAATGTTAGAGGACACATCACTGATGTTTACTTTTAGTACCTGCTTAAGGACCTGTTGTCCATTAATTTATCTAATTATTTTTTTTGTAGGAACCTTAGGGATCTGCTGATCCATGTCTACCTCCACAGTCTCCTTGAAGCACAATGTCCAGTTGGAGGCCAGACACCAGCTGTGTACACCAGGGATCAATACTAGAGCCAATATTGTTTAATATCTTTATCAATGACCTGGATAGTACACTTCCAGCAATTTTGCAGGTGATAAAGCTGGGAGGAATGGTCAATGCACCAGATGGCTGTGCTGCCATTTAGAGGCACCTTGACAGGCAGAAAATGCAAGATTCTGTGCCTGGAGAAAAATGCACCAGTGTATGTTGGCGGCCACTCAGCTGGAAAACATCTTGTCAGACAAAGACCCAGTGATCCTGGCTGATCATGTCAAACATGAGCCAGAACTGTGCCCTTGCACATTGGGCTTCATTGAGAATAACACTGCCAGCAGGTTAAAAATGGTTGTCCTTATCCTCTGCTCAGCACTGGTGAGACACTCCTGGAGTGCTGTGCCCTGCTCTGGGCTACTGTGTAAGAGGTACAGGGACACATTGGAATGAGAGCAGCCAAGGATCATGGAGATGACTGAGACTGGAGCATCTCTCATAGAAGGAGAGGCTGACAGGGTTGGGCCTGTTCAGGCTATTGAAGAGAAGGCTTTGGGGGGGATCTTCACTGTCTGAATAAATACCTGATAATGCTAAGCACAGATGGGGGAGCCAGACTCTTCTCGGTGGAGCAGTGACAGGGCAAGAGGCAATGGGCACAAACTGAGACACAAGAAATTGCATTTAGGCATAAGAAAAAAGATCTTTAGTATGAGGGTGATCAAGAACTGGCACACATTTCCCAGAGAATTTGTGGATTTCATGGAGATAATCAACCCATATGGACACAGCGCTGAGCATCCAGTTCTAGCTGACCCTCCCCTGAGCTGGGAGACTGAGCTAGATAATCTCTAGAGGCCCCTTCCAGCCTCAGCAATTTGGTGAGATACTACTCCATGAAGTTTGCAAACCAAGTGTTTGCAGAAATACTTTCTTTATTTGTTACTGATCTACAGGTTCTTTGAGTCCAGCCTTGTGTCTTGTGAAATTTGGTGGAAAATGGTTCTGTATTCCCTATATCCATTCCCTTCATGAAAACTCCTAGTCTTTTCAGTTTCTCTGTGTAAAGCATTGTCCCACCATCTTAATAATTTTATTTGTCCTTCTCTGCAGCTTCTCTAACTTCACCATGTCCTTCTTGAGATGCAGAGACTAGAACTGCACACAGCACTGAAGGTGGGAGTGCACTAAGATTTTATATCATGGCAAAATGCTGATGTCTGTCTTGTCCTCAATATCCTTTCTGCTGATGTCCAATATTTTGTTGGCTTTTTTAGCTGCTGCTGCACATTGAGACAATGATTTCAGAGATCTGTCAATGATGATTCCAAGGTCTCTTTCCTGAACTGTAGCTGCAAAAAGGAGCTGTAATTCTCCATCTGCCCATTCTACTGGGCATACAAGACTGAGAGAAGCTGAGGGGTGAATGGAAGGAAAAAAAAGGTCTGGTTGAATGTGCAGCAGTTTTCTTGCACTTTTTGCCTACTAGCACGCATGTGCCAGAACACATTGATGGAGAAATGCCTCTGTAAGCAGGCCAAAGTCTGCAGCACCATCTCCCAACTTCTCTGCCTTCTTTGCTTGAAGTTACCTTGCAGCTACCCTTGTGAAACAGCACTGCCAAGGAAGGGCCTGATTGTTTTATGTTTTCTCAGTGCTACCTCTATCCACTTGGTGGTAACACAGCCTGTGTTTTATTATTCTTGGAGTTGCAGTTCAACCTCTTATTATAATTATAAAGCAAATCTTCTCCAAGGCTTGCATATGGCAATTGCATTATTACCTTTCCATAACTGCCAAGGAAAGTATCTCAATTTAGCAACTGTCTGTTACTGAGACTGCTACTTGACAGCAGGGCTGACATAAATATTTATTGAACTTGCAAGAGGAAAGCATCTACCAAGTAGGATGGAGTATTCATTCATGGTGGAAAATTAACAGCTGTTTCACTAACCTGCTCCTCCTATTGATTGCATTACACAGAGTACCTGTTCAGAAATGAGTATGCTAAAATGATTGCCACAAGTGCCATAAGCTGAAATCACAGCTAACAAAAATAACATTGTACTCGAAGTCCAGCAGTGCTTTACAGGGATTCTTATCTAACTGCCTTGGAAATGGCTAAATTACAAGGTGTTAGCAACTTCAACTTTTGCACTTTATGTAATCACTGTATTTGCTACTCCTGCTACCCAATCTTTTCTAAATTTTAAACTTGTGCTGTCGAAAGGCGAAATAAACACTAGACAGGCCATCTTTAAAGCAAGAGAAGTGCTGAATGGGCTAGCATCCAAAGAGCTAAGATTATAGGAATCTGTACAGCAGGAAAAAAATAAATGAGCAGAGTTGGACTTCTCCCAGGGTGAAAGAAAAGCATCCATTAAATCCTCCACTGTGCTTCAGGATAATATTCACAAAAAGTCCCATCTCCCCTTTCCCTGGGCAGACTTTCAATATAAGAATATTCCAAAAGTGCATCTTCATTAGTTGTTTCAATCCTTAGCAATGTTGTCTTCATAGCAGAATGTCTGTATACCTGATTGAAGGGACTAAATCCTTCCCTACAGACTGCAACACTTGTGACATCTGATAAACTGATACCAGTAGGGTCCCCTCCCTATTAAACTGAATTGTTTTCAGCCTACAGGATACCCCTTGGGGTTGACAGGCATTAACCTTCTGGATATCTATTACAGCTAATCTGAAAAATCACATGCACTAGAGCAATCTACCAAAAGCGAGGTTATGCTCAGACAGCCCCTGAGTACAGATCTGAGGCTAAAAATGTAATCCTCAAAAACCTTGAATGGCTCCTCATACTACTGATATCTTTTTCTAGTGAAATTTAGAAGTCCTTTTTCTACATGAATAAAGAACTGTTATCACCTTAATAAACCTCTGCCCATGTCACACACAGTGTCTGAGAAGGTCACCTGCTCTTGGTGACCTTCCTTGAGAAGGAGGCTTAGACAGAAGGTCCCTTCCAACCTCAACCTCTGTGATATCAGAGCCCCAGAAGGATCCTCAAGGTTACCGCCTCTAGGAGTGGATTTCTAAATGTTATTCAGTAGGTTTTCTCCAACAGACTTAAGAGCTGCTGGTGACACTTAATACTGTATGCAAAAGAGATCTGCATAAGAAATGCAAGGAAGGACATTGGCTTGGCTTTACCGAGCAGTTCGGTGCTTTATGGGACTTCCTTAGAACAGGACAGGTTTGACCTTCCTTCAGCTAAAGGTTCATACCTCCTATTTAAACACAGCTGAATCAGTAAGGCAGCAGAAATGCAGCTCCTCCCCTTCCCTGCACCATGGAGCCATGCTGTGGAAAGAAAGACAAGAGCCATTGCATGAAAGAAAGGAAGCGCAGGAAATCACTGAGCGTGGGTGGCTGGTTTATGAGAAGGACATTAAGAAAGAGGCATCTTGTTTTGATTTTTGTTCTTAGCCTTCCCTATGCATTGTGCCTGAACAGTCATAAGGAATGGATAAACAGTCCTAGCACTGGAGCCTAGAAATAAAGGCCTCACCACAAAAACAGTGCTTCTCCAGCTGCCTGTTTTATAAACCAAACAAGGCATCCTTTTCTCCATTTTAAGGAGGGAGGTTAATAAAATAGTTCCAGGCATGAATCTTCATTTGACCCCAAACAGCCATCCCACACTCACAGGACTGGGTGCCAAAGACAATTTCAGACCTACTCCTATAGGCACTCAGTCACACCCTCTGTTTTACGTTGCAGTTCTGGGACTGTCACACTTCTCCCAATGCCTTGCAGAGAGCAGAGGTACCTCATTTGCAGCTACATATTCCAAAATGACAGCATCCAGCTGAGCACCACAACACTCTATCCTGCTGCATATCAACAGGAAAATTCCAAGGTCAGGCTTCTAATCTTCACAATATTCCAGCTGCATCGTTATCAGACTTAACTATTCCTTTATGTATTTTGTAAAAAAAAAAAAAAAGTTATAGAAATGAATCAATTAAGGTTTATAATATTTAAATTGGCTATCAAATGCAGAAACTTCAAAACACTCAGAATTTCATTGGGGCATTTCTGTGTTTTATAGGTTTTCATTGATGTCTGAATTTAAGAATAGTGGTTGGGGACACCCCTCCTCCAAACTACAACAGCGGTAGTTTCTGTAGCCACATAGGCTTAATTTATTTTTAACTGTAAAATGTGTATGATTTACTCTGTATTCCACAGCCATTATAAAGCACTTAAGGAATTCTCATCCAGTTATCCCTTCTGATCACTGATTTGAATAAACATACCTAACACTATAATTTTGAAGACACTGAATCGTTCTGAGTATGTATCTGACTGCCCTTAGACTATTAATTTTTAATGCTTTTTAAAGACTACATAATATTAGAGTCAAGTCACAATTTTCAAAGCCCACAAAGACCTATAATGCTGTCCACATGAACTCTCTGTGCTGGCACTATAATGTCCACGTGAGCTCATTTGTGTACGACTGAGTATAACACTAAGGACTTTTTAAAGTCTTACTATAAAAGAAATCAGTTCCTATTTTATCATTCACTGCAAGATTGTGACTTCTCAATAGAAGTCCTAGAAACAAAGATGTCTCTGGCTGAGATGTAAAGATAGGTAATGAGACTGCAGCTGCTTTCTAGTTCCCAGGGTAATTTGGGGAAAGGAACTACAGCCTCCTGTGTTCTCCCCACGCAGTATTACACCTGTGTAATGACAGGTCAGATACTGAGGTGTTTGCGAAATACAGATCTATTTGTTAAAGTATCAAATGTTCTTTGAATAATGGAAAAAATTCACCACGAAGTGGTAAGACCTTTCCAGTGAAACTAGGGAGAATAGAAAGCACTGATGCTTCTCCAGCATGACACACCTCTAACCTCACTGAACTGTAGAACACATATATATAAACCTCTGCTATAAAAATAGTCAGCAGTAAAATCCTTATCCTAAATCAAACTCTCTGAGATTGCTGAGTGAAGCATGAGCTCTTTCACAGACAAGGAGCATGCAGACTGTTAGGTAAGGCTGGCAAAAGAGGAGCTGATGTCATTAAAAAAAATATATAGGACTTATTGGACTTAACGTTCATAATTTTCGTTTAAAGATGGATTTGATTGCCTCTGAACCCTCAAGAAGCTTGAAAATAGGATGAACTTGGTGCTCAGAACCCATTCATAAATGAAATGTTGGCTAAATTAGGAGGCTGTGTTAAAGGCAAGAGAGGAAAGAAGCTCACACACAGGCTTTGTGAAAGAAAGGTGAGGGAAAAGGTGCTGTTCTTGTTCCAGTTATTAGAGTTGCTTTACCATGGAAAGATACATCTTGCAAAGCTTGTCTGTACACACATTTTTGTTTATCCTTTTTTTTAAAAAAATCATTCAGAGCTATTTGTCTCAGGATCACAGGCCTGTGATTATAAGACTGTAAGAAAAAGGGTTAAAATATCCATAATTTGAAAGCACTCTGCAGGCTTAATTCTTGCTCCCCAAAGTTATTACTTTCTAATGTTAAGGATGGGACTATTGATTTTACCAAGCTCCTGATGTGGAAGGCATTTTTCTGTCTCCTTGCACATTGCACCACACACAGACTATGTGAGTTAAGTGGAACTTTGGCTTTTCCTGCCTCTTTCTCAATATGCAATCTTAAGCCAAGGTACAGAGATTTGATTTCCTCAAAAATGGGATAATTTCAAGAATTTCCTATTCCAAACTCAGATGAAACACAATTGCTTCATAAATCCTGCAAATCTAATTCCTACTTAAAGCCACTGGGATTCTCTCCATTGACTCAAATGGGAATTGAAGCAAATCTAGTGAGACTGGTACATCTATTGTCTGGCTCCATTAGGACTAAAATTGCCTTTTGAAATATTGTGGAGTTTTTTTGAGACTTTTCTTTCACCTCATCCCACAAATACAAAACTATATTTTCATTAACTTTCTTAAATACATTGAGAACACAGAAACTTTTGTGTTTGGAAATCAAGGAGATTGCAAGGGGATATGCCATTCCCAGTCAACTATGAATGGGAATGCTATGAATTCTCGTCACCTAAGTTTTTTAACAGAAATCTTCATAATGAAGCTCATCAAGACTGTTATGAAAAAAAAGTGCATAATCTAAGCTCTGAATTTACATAGATACATACACAAATCCAGCCTATCACTATATGTACTACAGCCACTTGTGATGAGAAACTGAAATATGACACATAACCCACTACCAGGAAGGACCATACAATTTTAATTGATGTAAGCATGAAATGTATTTCTATTTCATCAGTAATTCTAAGGGATTTTGAATAGTTTTCTTCCTTATTGTTCAAAAATTTTTGTGGACAGAAAAGCAAAACTTCAGCAACTACTTTATAATCATACTTCCTTTGGTTTGAATACTGATATCGAAAACTGACAGGATTTGTCCACTGATTGTATAAGAATATAAGATATCATGGGGTGAGTATCTGCTCTCTGAATTGTTTCCCTGTAATGCCTGTAGCAAAAAAAAACCACCTGGTTTATTTTTAATTGGATGAGGAAATTTTACCTTTTTTTTCACTTGTGCAACACATAGTTTGGTTTACCCATTAGCCAAATAAATTTCTGCATAGCTTTTATTCCCATCATATTCTTTAACATTTCCCAACTTTTGTGCCTAAATTACAAAGGTACCATTGTACATCAGAACTTGGTGCCACCAGAACTTGGTGTGAAATATTTGACAACACTAGCATCCGGTATTTTACGCAGTTATTGACCACAAGATCTAGAGCTACCACAGAAAAATGCTTAAAAGCTTAAAGTTTCAGTCAAAATAAACCTTCTAAAGTTGGAATGATGATACTATTCATATCTTCACATCATGTTTTTCCTAACAATTTAGGCTGCAACTCAGGCAAGGAAACAAGAGTGGAGCTGGAATTATTGTGTACACAAAACTGCCCTAGACAGCTACCCTTGGGAAGGTTATCTGAATTTAGACTTTGCATTGGGACCTTCTCTGATTTTGCAAGATTTGTTATTTTGTGTGTCAGGTTGTAATGGGAATATGGCTGAATAATAATTTTCTGAAGTATTGTGTTTCTATCCTCATTTTGATGCCCAGAAATTACAGGAACAAACTGAAAATGACGAAAACAATTCTACAAGAAAGAAAAAGCTAATGCTTCTGAAATCTCAAAGAAAATTGAGTTCTAGTTTCTTTCAATAACGGCATAGAAAAACAACTAATTTCAAAATATTGTTGTCACTGAGAGAAGCATTTTTAGTGTAGCTGTAGAATTATATTTTCAACAAACTTCAAGTTACGTTAGTTATGAACTCTCTACTTGAATACTAACAGCCTTCTAAAGTGGAAGTCAGTACACCATCAAAAACTAATCAGTGCAGGTCTGAAAATGTGGCCAAAGAATGCTGGTGTCCAAAGAAAACTCAAAACTATAGCAGTGGTCAGCAGCCCACCTTAGAGATTTAGGTGACAATAGCTGTTGTCAGTGAGTGCCTGCAAAAATGACAGCCAGCACAGGCAGTGTATTTCCACAGCCTGTCACTCTTGACATCCACAGGACCACAGCTGTGTTCTGTAAGAAATAAAAATTTGGGGAGCCCAGTCACATTCACCCAGTATTTGAGCTTTGCCAATGACAGGGCCAATCCCAAACTTTAGGACTTCAGGTGGAAAACCCTGGATAACTAGGTTAAGAAAAGTTTTCTAAAAACATTTGATTGAACTTCTTAAAATGTAGAGGACTACAAGTCTTATTCCAGCATTTTCTTTCTTAATTCATATAAGGCTTGAGACAAGAGCAATAAGTTCTCGCTGAATCAACATCATATGTGGTCTTGAACTGTGATGGGAGGAGTAAGACCTCATCTGCCAGAATGTTGCAATAAACTAAAGAAAAGTTATTCTTACCAAAGCTGGTGGTGGTGTCAAGACAAGAAAGGTGATGTGTATTCCAAACCCATCTTGCTTTCAGGTCATAGGATATGCACTCAGAATTCGCCTTCATAGGAATGGGAGACAGCTGATTAAAGCAGCCTTTCCTGTAGCCTTTTTGCTGGATTTCAGGATTAGCAATCTCATTTGTCAGGCAGCAGAGGAGCAGCTCCAGGTGTGTGTTGGAATGACTGAATGGGCAATTTATGCAGTAAGTGTTGTCACTAAAATTAATGTGCTCATGAAAGAATCAGCAGAGAAAGAAAGTTGGGGTTACACTAAATGAATATAGACATAGACACATTTATCCTCTGAAAGCTGATAAGGCCTTTTTTAAGTAAGCAATTTTCAATGCCAGGATCGAACACAAGCTTGGAATCAGTTTGAGAAGGGCACAATCACATTAGCTGTCAGAGCTACCTGTATTTTGCTATGGAATCTTGTAGGACTCTTTCAGAGCATCTGAGATGTCTGGACCCTAGAAGGCTTTGAGTTTGAGTTCTTCAGTGCTAGGAGTCAGATTCCGCTAGGATATAAACTCACTAAGCACATCCCTTGGAATTGCTGCGGATACAAAGAATAAAATTAATTTCTGAATACACAGGCAGCCTGAATCTGCAGCTGGCCCAGATGAATTACACTGAAGTGGAAGACCCAAGAAATCTGGCTGTGATTCAGCAGAGGCCACAGCATGGAATAACTGCTTCTGAAGCCACCAAGGAATGGCCCCTTGTGAGTAATTGCACTTTGGATTTAAAAACATGGGAAGAGTTTCACAATGAAGCATGGTGGAATGAATTTATGAGGCTGTGCACCATAAATTTATGGTACGTGGAAGCATATTGTCAAAAAGTTTTCACTTGCTTGCAATTATGGTATATCTACCTTTATTCACTCACTTCCTATCCTTAATTCTCCTATCCTCACCAGGGGAGAGAGGGAATGACTAGGACAGAGTGTGACATGAGCTAGACACTTCTGTTTCAATTCTTCACCAAAGCCCACACTGACTCATTGTCTGGAGAAGATTAAGTCTTGAACAAGCTGAATTGTAGCCTTCACCCTTAGACATTCTTTTAAACCTTAGCAATAGAAGACACTTTCAGATTATCTGGAGATCTAAAAGTTGTTTCTGTCAACCCATATTTTTCATTTCTTTTCCCTCTCCCTATGATACAAGCACAACAAGATATGGAATTTCCATATTCAGAATGGCAAGACAAATTTTTCTAGAATCACTCTATTTTTTCTCAAGGGTAAATGAGATAGACTTAGCTGGTGAACCACAGCTGGATTCATCCAGTCTGATTTCAGACATTTAATCGAAGTTCCTAGCTTAGGTTGCTGGTTGCTCCAAACTCCTGTATAGCCAGTTGAGAGCAGGAACCTCTTTGAGGGTGTTTATAGTCCATCTTTGATTTCTTCCATTTTCCACCAACCTGGTAAACTCAGTGAGATTACTACAGTTATTCTGTTTGAATCCAGACCCACCTAGAAGCAGAGAAATGTGAGACTTTAAGAGAATCATCTCTTGATAGCCTCTATCCCCGCTCCAAAGGCAATGTCCTTGTACAGGCTGAAATTGGAGTTCTGCACAAATCACTGATTTCAGCTGGACCCTTGTAACCATATGCTAAAGTCTTACAGTCACCATTGTAAGTAGATTTAGTAAGATTTAGACATTTGCTGCCCAGCTGCTTTGTTAAAGCCATAAAGCTGAAGTCCTTCACTTAAATCTGTTTCTGAGTCTGTCATTTATTTTCCTGCATGTTTTGGTCAATACCTCAGAGCTCTTCAATACCATGTCACTGTATATAAGGGTTTGAAATTATATCCACGTTTTGGCTGTCAAAGTGTAAAATACAAACTCATACCCAGGAAGCATAACACTCTCCAGAACATTATGAATATCCATAATACATAAAATTCCTTGGCAATCCAAGGTGCATGGCAGCTTTTTCTGATTTCCTAGTACCCCACATGGCTAAATGCACCTAGCGACATTATCAGAAATTGATATAAGTAAATAGGCCTCAAATTTTGAAAACTTGTGGGGCTTTTGTAGACAGATTACAGATTTACAAGAAGATAACAGTTTAGTCATTCTTGCACAAAATGGGTGCAATTAGGATAATAGATAGTAGTAGGTTTTCTTCTGCTACTTGCTCTCTCTGTTTCTACAGGTCTTTAAGCCTGAGATCTTCATGCAATTCATTATGCATATGTGTTATGTCTGTTTTGTTCAAGTACCCTTTAATTCGTTACTTCTTTTTCACGCTGTATTTTTAGATTTTCTGGAAGGTCATTGAGTATATGCTTCATTTACACAAGTTGTAGTTCTCCAAAATATTTTTCCTTATGTCTAAAAAGGTCATATCTTTCTGCAAACTTAGCAAGTCCCTTTGATCCAAGCTTTGCTGTATGGGTATCTATGAAAAACATAGGTACGATCTCTCTGTTTTATCGTTTGGTGCATGGGGAGGACAAGCAACAGAAAGAACTGCTTTTCTCCCTCACTCCTTCTCTTTGGTTTCTGATAGTCTGTGACAAACCTCCGCATTAATTTGTTTTAAAGGAACCCTAAGACTGAAGAAACACACATGCTTATTAGATTTCACTGTGCCACACTTTAGAAAATTACACCTAGGAAAAAGGAGGGTGCTATTAAATTTCCTTCTGAGATTAATGTTAAAAAGCTCTAAAATAAAACAGCAATAATGGGGAATCAATTAAAATTCTTTTCAAATTATTAGTTCTAAAATGTTTTCCTCTAATTTGTGCCTTATGAAATCATTCTCTGTGTCTGTGTCTCCTCCCTTCTCTCCCATTCAGTAATTTTCTTGCCTTTTACTTAGCTAAAACTAGATTTGACACAGGGGCAAAGGTCTCTGAAGTATTTTCTTCCCAATAGCCTCATGAAAGCAGTCTATCAAAAAGAAGCTTGAGGCAAAGCCTGAGGTATGCACTCTCATCTTATTAGACACTGGAGAATTGACCCAGAGCCCAGAGCAAGCATCTCTTCTTTAGTGCTCACAAAACTATTTGTTCATTCTTTGTACCCTTGTTTAAATAATTGGTCTGTTTTGCTTTGTAAATATCAAGGCTCCACAGAGCTGCTAAGTTAAAGCCCCCAGGGTAAGACCCAGGCTCTGGTGAAGTCTATCAGCATTTTGCTATTGACTTTACTGGGGTCAGGATACAACCAAAGACTTTTCTGTCTAAATGGACAAGACAGATAAAAAAGGTGAGAGGGCAGATCAATACATCAAATAAAATATTCTTTTCAAATTATTCTTTCAGCTTTAATATATATATACACAATGTCACCATAGCTATTCCACAACTGAGCAAAGAGAAACTCTGTGGTATCAATGGTATCAGTGCATTAAAACTGCCCAAAACATTAATTTGGCCAGGAAGTATTTATAGGGATTTTACTTCGTCTTTTTCATACCATATTTTTTCAGCAGGTGTTAAAAACAAAACTAGTGATGATGCGTTTTCAAAGGGTGCCCTCTTCACTCACTGTCACAGGGAGCAGCTCACACAGAGATATTCAGCAGAGGTTAGAGCCACCCCAAGGACCCCATTTTCACCATCATTTCCACCCCCACCAGTCTGGGACCTCCGGTGAGGAGGAACCTCCTTACCAACAATGCACATGTCAAATTGCCTGACAGCTGCCCGGAACCTCTGCTGTCTGAGCCCACAGACAGTGACCTGACCCCCTGGGAGGGGGTTGCTGCCATCCTCAATATTCCAAAATTATATTTTCATATTGGCCTGTGGAAATCCTAAAGTGGCAGATTCTACCTCTGAAAAAGTACAGTCCCTCTTAATACCTATAGCAAACCTGCTACACTTCATTCAATACATATATTATGGACTCCAGCCAGAATATTAATATTTTATAGAGAAACATGCAAGGACAGTGTGGAATCCAAACCTCTTCAATAAATACTTGCATCAATTGCCTAGTGCTCCCAGGCAACAATAAGAAAAGTGAGGGAAAACACAAAGTTTCACTCTACTTTTTATTGATTTTAGCTTGCTCATTCACTATGTGTTAAATATCGCAATGCAAAATCCATTTTACCAGATGCAAGTGGCAATTACGCTTTTACTTTTGGAGGCAGTAATGGAAAACTGTCTAATTTAGCCATTGTCAGATTTTAAAAATGATTTCTGACTGCAAAACTGACATAATATAAGTGTTTACTGAGTTTGCCTGAAACAAGCTGCATTAATTTAGGTTTTGATGTTAACTCCTGCTTTCTTGACAACATGCACTCCTGTGCCAGCTTGCCCGCTTAATTATTGGGACATTCTGGGCACATAAAAAACTGAATAGCATATAAATAAGCTTCCCTGCCCCTTTCCAGTCCCACAAAGAAAGTAGTAAAGGGATATTACTATGAATTCAGTCATAATCATTGGATTTAAAAGCCAAAAAGCTAACTCAACAGATCTTGATGCTTATATCAATGTGAACAGGACAAATGTTGTGCCCAAAATATCAGGGAAAACACTGGGACAGCTCTTTAAATTGAAGGTGACTTACTGAATCTGCATCTTCAATGTTTTGCAGGCTGTGTGTTGTGAAATTCTGACAGCAGGTACCTGAAAATGTGTATATGAGTATTTACATTCATATTCAAATTATTCTGTTACTATAGAAAAGAAAGTGGAGCACTGCCAGGTGTTTTTATATGAAAGAGTGAGAAATTAAAAATCCTCTATTTGTCCAGGATGTTTGAAGAAGGGAGAAAGTGTTAGGTTTACAGTTGAACTTAATGATCTTGTAGGTCTTTTCCAACTTAAGTGATTCTACACTTAGGGACATGGTTTAGGGTTGGAATTGGCAGTGTTAGGTTTATGCTTGGATGGTGATCTTAAAGGTCTTTTTCAACCTAAATGATTCTATGAATCTATACTAATTGCCCTAAATGACAAACAAAGCTAATGGCCCATGAATATGAACTTTCATGTAACAGAATTTATGATTTCTAAATAGAAGAGGTGAGTCAACACATGTGAATTTAGTACTGAAAAAGTCTGAGCAGCACCCTCAATATTTTTCTACTGCTACTGTAATTGACAGTATGCCAACAGGTGCCTACAGTGTGCAGGCACATGTATGACTGTAAAACAGGAAATCTTGAAGGGAAAACTAGAGATTTATAGACTGGCATAAGAATTGAAGCAAGGTGACTCCGTGGGTACTGTCATATCACTGCTGAAAACACATGCTCAGATCATGGCATAAGGCACAGGGTAAAATATACACGATTTGCTTCTCTACACCCCCAAATTATCACCAAGCTTTACAACACTGAGAGCGTACACCGAAGCGGGATGGAGAGCAGGATTAAAGCAGGTTTGAACTGAGGTGCCTTGGCAGATAAGACTGTTCACATGAGCTGCTAGAGATAACGCCTATTTGTGCTTTTGGGCAAGCACATCAATCAGTGTTTCCCAAATTTAGGAAGACAGAAGGGAATCATAATGTCTTGGGAAAGGAGACAAGAGATCACACCCTGAAACACATCCCAGAGTCACCCAAGGTTACCGGGGATGCCATGGGAAGCTAGAAAGCTGGACTTCCCTGCCTCCCACCACAGCCAGATAGATGATAACTCAAAAAAAACGAAGCGGATGTTGCCCCCATACCTCTCAAAATGGCTTACCCATGAGCACTCTTCAAGGGACAGTAAATGAGATTGGGAAAGAAGCACAATAAGCAATACTATTAACCACAAGTCAGTAGAACTGATACCACACGCTGAAGTGAGAATATCTTTAAGAGCTTTGGTTGTTCTCACTTAGCCTTGAAACACATTAGAAGTCCTTTGAAGTGTAGTAACTAGTCACTGGCAAGCGACACTTGCTCTTCTCTTGTTGCAAGTGATATCATTAGAATTTCAGTTTTGGAAAACTAACTTACTCCTTGTGGAGCCCCATGCTCCTGATAAATGCTTTACTGCCAGTTTGTATTTTCTGCTATACGAGAACCTGAGAACATTTGCCATAGTCTGGGATCACCCTACAGAGCCCTCCATACCAGGAACATATAGAGATAGCCCTAATCAATTTTCCTTCTTGGTTCACAGAGGTAATTATCTTGTGGCAGTTTTTATTAATATCATGCCCTATTTATTTACTTGCATTCCTCCTTAGTTCAGCAAAAGAAAAGGATTAAAAATTAGTTCTGTTCTCATTTTATAGCATCCAGGGATCAGAGCATGCTTTCAGTTGAAATTGCCTTCAGAACCCTCTTGCTTTCAATGAGAGCTGTGCTTTTAACTGCTGGTGATATTTCAGGATTTAAAAGGCACAGCACTGTGGCATGACCTAACTGATGAGATAAATTATGCTGATTCAGAGCGTTATAAAATATTAATATCCCTGCCAAAGTTCAGCTCGCTGACCTCCTCTATACACTGGTGAGCTCACCTGCTGAAAGGCCAAGAGCTCAAAGCTTTGACATTTTCTTTCTTTTGACAAAATAAATCACATTTCTGTGTTCTACAAAACAATAAATTAACACAGGAAGAAAATTTCTGACACATGCTTCTCACTGAGCAATTTCTGAGAGATATTCCAGGTCTCTTCTAACCAACAGCTGATCTCTGCTATGAAAACTCCAGGCCTCTTTCCTCAAGCAAAGAAAACCACTTTTAATCCTGCTGAACATAGATTTTTGCATGGAGTTGCTTGTGCAAACTTGAAGAAATAGATTCTCATTCCGACCCTGGAGTGCAAGGGGCTGGACAGCTGCCTGGGCTGTGGCACCTTCATGACTGGCAACGTCTTGGAGCAGAGCCTGATCGTGCAGACCCAACACTATGCATAGCAATTTTGGCACTCACCAAATGTACCAGCAAGCAGCACTCTCTGAGATACTGAAATTGTCTCGAATACTTAATAGTACTTCAAGTTGTTTTTAATTTAATATGCTTAGCTTTCTGGGCTGTAGCAATTTCTACTTTTAGCATTCTGATTTAAACTCTCGCCTGAAACAATAGTCTATGAACTTGCTCAGTTTCAAATTCATTTCTGTTGGGAAAGAATGGTAATTTGTGAAGAGTTTGACCTAAGTCATTCTTCATTTCCTGAAAATTCTTAGTTATGATTTTCTTCCTATATTAAATAAATTTTTAATGAACCCCTCTATTTAATTTAACCAAAAGTTTTCTCAGTTCTTCACCTGACTTCTTTTAATAACTCACCTATCATATAAAATAGTAGATAATTTCTGGTAATTTCAAAAGACTGCAATATATGTGATCTTTATATTAAACAGCTCATTTAGATATCAGGTCAACATGACTGAGTTTCATTTCAATATCAAGGGTGGTACAGGTAATTTTCTTATTGACAATGGTAAAAAATGTTCATCTATTCTGAGACTCAAACTGAAGAAAGCAAGTATTACTTCAGATGCTGAATTCATCTGAATGTTGATACAATATGGAATAAGGTAAAGTATGCTCAGGAAATGTAATACTTCATAATAATATTTTGATTGTAATATAATGCACAAAATTTGAGACAGAATTCCTATCTTCCTTTTCACTGCATCCACATTTCTGATACGTTGCTCTTAAACAGCTACACCCAAAGGCAAAAGGAAAAGCAGAAATGGAAAGGCTACTTTTCGAAGACTTTCCCAGGAGAAAGCTTTTTCAACGTGAAATGAACTTTGCTGCACAAGAAACTTGTTTCTCTCCTACCCAGGATCACAGAAGAGGTAGATGCTGATGCCTTAAAACACAAAGAGACGTCACTCATCTCTGGTGAGTAGAAAGACAGGCAGAAAATATGTACCAGCTCCCTCAGCTCTAGTGGGCACATCCCATGAATTTGTGGGTGTCAAATTTGTCTAAATTATATCTAACCTGATTCTCCTCAACCAAGGAAAATTCTTCCTTTCCCCAGACTTTCTCTCTTGGCTCCACAGTCTGGGGTTCCTGAGGGCTGGCCGTAGGGGTAAAGGCTGAAGGAAGGAAGGTGTTCAGTAACTGCACCTTCTCTGAATCCTCCACCATCAGGGCACCCACACCATTCATTAGTGGTTCCACATTTTCCCTTGTCTTCCTTTTGCTACTGATGCATTTGAACAAGCCCTTCTTGATGTCCTTGACAGCCCTTGCCAGATTTAGTTCCAAATGGACTTTAGCCTTCTTGTTTCCATCATTGTATACTCTGATAATGTTCCTATATTCCTCCCAAGTGGCCCATCCCTTCTTCCATATTCTGTACATGCCCTTCTGCTGCCAGAAGCACTTTGTTCCCTTATGCAGATCTCTTGCCTCTTTTTTTGATTTTTTTACTCATGGGAATGTACCAATCTTGAGTTTGGAGGAAGTGAACCCTGAATATTATCCAGCTTTCTTGAGCCCCTCTCACCTCCAGGTCTCTACCCCATCGTACTCTACCAAACAAATACAGGAAAAGACCAAAGTCTGCTCTTTTGAAGTCCAGGGTAGCAAGAATGCATTGATTTTTCTAGAACTAAATATTTCTAATGGGATGCCTTAATGCTATTTTCACAGATTGTCATTAAAAATATTTTATATTCTTGTCATACCATTCTTTCAATGTTGATTGATTATGCAATTGTAAATAAATTCATTAGACTGAGAAAAATCTCCAAAATCAGTTTTTAGTCAAATGACTATTTTAAACTATATTTTGATCAATTTTGTTTTTGTTATAACATGAAATGAAATCATAAATTTCAACATTTTTCACAGAGCAGAAATCCCTGGTTTTTAGTATTCCTATGTATAATAGCAAAGCCTTCATCTTTAAACTCCAGAGGCAGACTGTTTTGCTTCAGTTGATCTTTAACAAGTTATTTTCTTTCTGGTCTTCACTCTGCATTACGCTGGCCTCAGTGAAATATGCAAAGTGACTCTCTTCTGATGAGCCATGATTCTATTTTCAGTGCTGCAGTTATCATTCAAGTCTGTCAAAACCAAATTGCAACACTTTGCAAAACAAGTACAGGAATATAAGCACAGTCCTCAGCTGCATATGTTATGTTGGCACCACTTTCAATCCAGAAGGTATAGACTGGCTGTAAATTTCAAAATGGTGCAGGATGTCCTGAATCACATTTGCTGCAGTATGCTCTTCACCAGAACCTTTAACTTGTAGTTCTGTGCATTTCCTAATGTCTCCTTGGCTGATTTGCAGATTTGACTTGAAACACTGCCTGACGGCCTGGCTGATGCACTGTGGAGCTGAATATTGGGTTGACTTGCCTTTGGACATATGAAAAATCTCTGCAAGCATCCTGCTTTGGGTTATGCATTACTCTCTTGCCAACTTATTCATAAGACTGTGAAATAGCTTTTTACCAAAGACAAACCTGCAAGGAGGAGCAGAGTAATGGAGGTCAGATTCTGGCCAGCCTTTGATGAATGCTTTCCTGGTAACTATGATTCCATGGCAAAAATCAATCCAGAAATTTTCTCTGCTGCATTTTTATTCCTGTTCTCTGCAGCTGAGAGATTCGTTACAGATTGGCTTTTTATAACCAGTCATTTTAGGCAACTTTGCTTTCCTTGGAAAACCAAAAGTATGCATAATGAAGACTGATTATGTTCAGTTTAGGCATCCTATGACCTTTTACATTCTTAGAAGTGTGTTCCTAATGACCATAGCAAGTGTTGTTGAAAAGATGAGCTGCTCCATCTGAAATGCATTTGCTTTAGTGTCTTCCCCACTGAAGCTCTCTGTTTTCTGTGCCTTTTGACACTGGTTCTGGTATTTCTCCCTTAAAATGGCATTCCAGACTGATAGTACCAGCTGTCCACCTTTTGTCCCCCCGCTGACTCTAGTGTGACAGATGGTGCAAACAGCCTGGCACATAGCTGTTGGATCAATATAAGGGACAAAATACCTGCCAGATTGCTGATGACTAAGATGTTACATACTCTGGCACCATTGGACAGCTTAGCAAAAATGGCACTAGCCTGGAGGGAAAATAACCAAGATTCATTTGATTTTTCCAGGGTTTTTTTTCAGGATAACTGTTTTTTTGAATTATGGGGGGAAAAAAAACTCTGAAAACCTCCTAGAATTTTCACCTCACTACGGCAGAACCACTGTAAGACTAAGCCTCTGGTCCTTCTGTTTTATTATAGGTGGATACCTTGTCATTGCCTCTTGTCAGCTCCACTTCCAGATCTCAGCTACATTTTCAGACCATCCAAGAGTTCAATGACTATTTTGTAGTGTAACTGTCCACTCTAAGTGTGGCCTTCAATACTCCTATTTTTACTCTGAGAATTCAAGCAGAAGTTTTGATTCCTTTCTCATTCAAGCACTGGAGGACTCCAAGGAGGAAGTGAGTGGCTGGAGGATATTGGCCTTTATTGGCTTGCATTGGGTTTTTTGGATGTTCAGCAGTGCAGCTGGCAATGCCCAAGTTGGCAGACATGACCTGTCCTGCTCTTGACAGCTCTCCAGGTGCTTGGCCCCAGATTTGTAACTGTGTATTCAAAGTCTGCACAACTGATGTAAAGAGATAACAAGTGAAAATTGAGCCCCAATCTGAAGGTTTTGTGTATGACTGAAAAGCACATGAAAAATAGAAACATGTTTAATGATGCATTTTCCGTGAAAAAGAGCAAAGGAAATGGCACAGACTTGCCAGAGGCAAAGGAATGGGATAGGTCAAGGGACAAGAGCCGTCAGCAACAGAAAGCAAACTGTGAAAGAGCATGTGGCACGTTCTCCAGCCTGTCTGCACTTCCCTAACACTGCCAGTAAAGTTCACTTCTGACAGAGTTCAAAGGCAGCTGAAAGTGCTTTGGCAACCCATGGCATCAGACCTCCAGAAAACCTTCTCAGTATTTCATAAGGCAATTAGATATCTTTACTCTTTGGAGAGAAGCAAACGGATTCCTTTGGATTCCTGAAATCTTGGAATGAGCACTTTTTTCAGTGGTTTTAACAACATATGCAAATAAGAATCACAGTTAATTAATAGAAGGCTACTTTCCTTTTTTACCTCCCATACGCCCTCAATAAAGTGTTTAGGAACGTCACAACGTTTTAAGAAAATCCTTGAAAAGATCAAAAGCAGTGCTAGTGCCCCTCCCAGTCCCAGGGTTGCATCCACTCCATCCCTTGATCACATTTGTATCCTGAGTTATTCCTTAGTTTAAACTAGACAGCCAAACACTTTATTGTCCCAAATAAAGAAGTCCTATTTTCCTGAATCATCACCACATGAGACTGTCAGGATGTCCAATGAGCTCCTTTCTCAGGAGGTACTGTGTATTGCAGGAGCTCAGCTGCCTCATTTCCATTTCATCCACAAAAGTATTCCTGTGTAGATGCAGCACCTCAGAGGAGGGGCAAAGTGCTGGTCCACAGCAGCAGGGTTTGCATAGCCCACACCCTGCTGCATCCCACTTTTGGGGGATGCAATTTGCCCCAAACCTTACAGGACATGCAGGATGGGGAGGCGCAGCCACAGTTTCTCAACTGTGCCACTGCCCAGCACCTTGTCATGGAATCACAGAATGGTTTGGGTTGGAAGGGACCTTAAAAATCATCCAGTTCCCACACCCGTGCCATGGGCAGGGACACCTTCCACTAGACCAGGTTGCTCAGAGCCCCATCCAAGCTGGGCTTGAACATTTCCAGGGATGGACCATCGACCATTTCCCTGGGCAAACTCTTCCTGTGCCCTACCACTCTCACAGTGAGTCTCTCCTGGGGCTGGTATTGGCTCTGTCAAGCACAGGGGAAGCTTCTGGCAGCTTCTCACTGTATCCACCCCTGAAGTACCCCCACTAACAAAACCTTCCCCCACAAAACCAGCACACTCCAATTTTTTACAGGGAGGAAAGAAATTGTGCACACAAAGCTTTCTTGAACCTAAAAATTTCTCTTGAAAAGTTTGTCTTTTCATCTCTTTCTTGCAGTTCAATTTAAAAATACTTCTTTTCCTTTTCCTGGAATTACTTTTATGTCAAAATACTGAAGCAGAAACATCACTTTGTTTCTGTTGGTACAAATCAAATGCTGGCTTTTATGATAAAAAAAGAAATTTAAAAGCCCATGGAGAGAGTGTATATGCTTCAATATTTTTACACTTGAGCATTTTCACTTTTACCTCACTGGCTTCAAAAAATGTACACATTATAATACCAAAAAAATAAAATAAATATCTACATAAACTATTGAGAAAAAAATAGCCTAAACCTGAGTTCCTGGTATTTTGGTTTGAAAGAAACTTTGGAAGTGTCTTTTTTTCTGTTTTCATATTTAAAATTACAAAACTTCCCTGGAAGTTAGTTTCCACTTTCCCAAAGCTTTTCCTTCTAAATACGCACATTTAAAAAATTATTGCATCCAGAAGAATGAATGAGTTTTAAAATCAACTGTTACTATTTTTGCTGTCATTGTTTATCACTAGGTTTAATGGTTTCTTTTAACTTAATCCTTTAGCTGACATTTCTGATTTGAAGAGAATCTTAATATTAAGCCAGAATGAAATGGTAAATTGCCTAATCTCATGTTTACACCTAAAAAATGCAAGTCTTTCAGTCTGAATATTATTTAAAAGAGCAACTATATTCCTTTCCCTAAATTCCAGTTTTTTAATTTATTGCCGAGACTGAGGAGTTGGCTTACCCTTTTTTTGAAGTCTTTATATTCTCTACATCAGCAATTGTAATCTATAAACAGATCTGATGTAACTATTTCAGAGTTTCGGGAAATTATGATGCTTCGAGATTGTTAATATAATGACCGATTTTAAATGAAATTTAGTTTCGATGAAATTTAATTTTCATTTGAAAATACTGCAGATAAGAAAATTTAGAAAAGGTTTTTTCCATGGAGAACATCCATTCCTTCATTTCAAAATGAAATTGATCATTTCCTCAGGTCTGTTGGATGCCCACACAGAAACAAGGAGACAAAAGACTCCTAAAACATGGATTTCTGCTGGAACTGGACCTTGCTGTGGGACAGGCAAGCTCTGGCACCCCTCTGGCACAGCTGGCATATTGCTCTGTGGCTGTGGATGCCCTGGCCTGAGAAATTACAGACCACAAAGGTTTCTGCCCTTGTTTCTAGGGAAGTCTTCCAAAACCAAGCTGTTTCCAAGGAACATGCTGACTAAAAAGTGGGCTACTCCCAGTAAAAAAAAAAAAAAAAAAGCTTTTATATGAAAGATATGCCTGGGTTGTTATTAACTGTAGCTCTGTCTATGCTATTTTTGAGGAAGGAGTTTCCTATAGGAACAAGCTAGAAGTTTCAGGACAGGAAAAGAAGCTGCAGTCTCACCCACCCTCTACCTGCTCCCTGTTGAAAGACCGTGCAAATCCTCGATCAGCAGCATGGGCAGAGCCTGCTGTTGAACACAAGCATGAAATCAGTTTTTCCATGCAGGGCACGTAGCCTTCCACTAGCCCAATTCCAACACTTCTCAGAACTGCCATTTTTCACACACAGGGAAATCATTTAGATACATATTTATGATTTCTTGTGGTCATATGCAAGCTCGTTGAGCTCCAAACCAGACATATATAATGTTGTATATCAATACTAGTGCAGACCCCACCATAGACAAACAAATCCAGTTTTCCAGAGTGGTATATACACATATCCACGGTCATCTAAAATAGTTACACACATTTTCCATGTTGTGGCTGGGATACAGTGAATTTATCCACCTGGAGGATAGCAAGAGAAGAATTGTGTCTTCTCACAATATCCTGTGTAAATACACTCCAGCCATCATGAATATGTAAGAGGTGTTTCAAGCACGAGAGCAGTCTGCTTAAAACCAAACATGTTATTTGAAGAGGCTAATTAAAAACTTACTTTTGCAGAAAGATACATGCAGGACATCTAGGTGCTTCTTTATTACAAATAAACAAATATGCACTCAAATCTCCCTATAAAACATAAACAGTGCAGTGGCAGAACTGCATATTTTAACTGCTTGAATAAATTCCAGCTCCAAGTTTGCTGCTCCTACTTCAGATTTGAAACCTTGTTTCTGTTTCTTCCCAGCTGGATCAGCTGGCTTAATTAAAGGTACTGCTTTGTTCATATGCTTGACAATCACAATTACTGTTATTATAAATATCATGCTGCCTGATTGTTTCCAGACAACTTTCAGATATCAACAAATTTCCAGTCAAGTCATGCATAGAGGTATGAGGAGACAGCTCTTGAAAGCCAAATAATTCTGCACTTATGCTGTGAAAGACACGCTCCTTCTCTCTCCTCTCAAGGTAATGCACTGTGTACATTCTTAATCTTTCTGTCTCTCTTGCTAGTTAACAGTGACCTGCTGTCTCTGTGCATAAAGATTAAAACTTGAATTAAAACATAACTGAGGGACTTGAATTACCCACTATGGATTTGCTGCCCCTGGACTTGACCCACTCCCCCAGCAAAAAATACTTACAGTGAAAAAAAAATATCAAGCTGGGACAGGGCTTCCCATTTGGTCCCTAATACCGTCTGGGAACATGATGACTCAATTCATTTTGCCCTCCGATTAATGGAGCAAGCTCAAGTATTATAAGAAGCACTTTAATTCCCTCTGATGTTTTCATTATGAATTCCTTTGTGGCAGAACTCATTTGCAATAATGCATATGTAATTTTGGAAACCAAAAGGAAATCCTGTAGCCTTCAGGACATTATTAACCTGCAGAAATGCTGAGGCACACGTAAAACTCAAATATGCTAGCACCAGCTACCTCTCGAAACATTTTATGAATAAAATTGGTAACTAAAGCTGCATCTTGCTGCTGGGAAGTTAAAATGGCTGAATTAATAATTGTTAAAACCCTAATGGTATTAGTGACACTTAAGCTGTCTGTCCAGATGATTTCTAAGGATTCAAAGATATACAGTGGAATGTTTAAAAATTTTTAACAAGTTTATTATCTAAAGACATTTGGAAGTGAATCATCTGCCAGTAATAGACTTCGCCTTTCTCTTCTTTGTCTGCATGGTCCATTATGTTTCTTTTTTAAACAGTGTTTGTCATCCACAGATACAAGACCAGATATTTTTCTAAAGCAAAAAATTCAATCTTATTTGACTTATGTTTCTTTTAACAACTAGAGGCACACTGTTGTATTTTGAAGACCATGTTTTCTCATTTGATGCAATGAGTCCAAGACTATTGTCTCCAGTAGTTTATGGAGCTACATAAAATAATCAGTGTCAGATTTCACTTTGAGGTGGTGGCATAACACTGGATTTGTTATCTCTAGTTCTCTGTAACAGGGTAAAATATTTTCCTGTATAATATTCACAGTAAATGTAACCAGGGGCTGGTTAGGAAGTCAAGGAAAGTTCCCTGTCTGACCATTTGGGAGGCACTCTGGCCATCACACTCCCACCGCCAGAGATTTTTAACTGCTGGGCCCAATGCCCTTCCCAACAGGAGGCTCCAGGGGTCTGCAGGTGCCTCACTTGGCTCCCAGCTCATCCCACTCTCACAGCCAGACAAGCTTTCCTCACTGGCTCCACCATGGGTTTTCCATTGCAGAGTCTCAGACCTCTGGTTCCCATAAGTGATTCTATATCAATTATCCTTCGTAACTGAACCCAGAATAAGAACAAAAGAATTTTCTGGTTCAGAGCAAGAGTTCACCTAGCTGAAAGAGATAACCAGGAAGGTGTAAAAACAAGAAATACATTTAACATCCTTTCCTAATGGTCTCATAGAGTCAGAATATTTTCATTCAGGGTATTTTCTAAACTTGACATAGTATGGCTCATTGGCAAACTGCAATGAACCTCTTTTTTAAGTACTTGTCCAATCATTCTTTACATCCATTCAAGGCTTTTCTGTTCACGTGGTCTTTTGCAAGTATTCACACAAGGCTGCTGTCTGTTGGCTGGAGAACCCAGCTCCTAGTAGTTGAGTTTTTTTCCCACATTTTTATTGAACAAATTAATTTTTCCCTTCCCACTTTATGCCATTCATAATTTTGCTGTTATCTTTTGCATCCTATGTCATCTCTTCCATTTTGAGAAGCCCCAGCCAGCTCAATTATTCCTTATATGAGAGAGCACATATTTCATTGTGCTCGTCACCCTTCTCTGAGCCTGCACCAGTTCTAAAGCATCCTTTCTGAGATGAGGGGAGAGGAGTGCACATGATACACGCATGGAGGCACGAAGGCAAATGTGAATATGTACAGGGCAAAATTCACCTTTGGTGTCCTATCTCTGAATGTACTAGAAGTTTGAACTGAATGTGCATGATTTCCCTGAGAGACAAATGTAAAATAACTTGTCCTTCACATGTTATCATTTATTCCTGAGCAAATTTAGCTGTCAGGCATGAGATTTAAACAGGTTTACAGGTAGTTTTGTAGCACTAGTTGTATAACTGCAAATACTACTCTTACTGCCAATAAATATGTAATGTCATTGAGAATGGTTCCAATCTCTTGATAATAAGGCTGTCCTGTAGGAGGCTCAGACTGACTTCTGAGCTCTGCAGATATGATACAGAATAGGGAATATAGTGACATTCCTGGCTTCTGGACACCTGGTCCCGCTCCTTGAGTTCTTTGAATAAACTGGTGCAAAACTCCTAAATTCATCTATAATGTTAATCACCGCTACATTAATTTGATTTGATGCTGTACTACTTCAAAAAACAGTCCAAAATCCTTTACAGAAGGTCAGCATTGGGTATGAAACTACACTGAAATGTAAACATTAGAACAATAGGACAATAAATGGAAACATCCAGGAGCTTCTGAAGTATTAGGTAATTCAAAGACTGATGAAAAATAAACAGGACTGAGCCTCCATTCCCATGCTACAATTAATCATTATCTCTACAAAGATGTGATATATCTCTGTCCAAAAAGCTGGAGTTCTGGTTCATCTGTGTGTGAATAGACACAGGTGGGTGGCCAGAACAGCTCCAAAACCACAGCTGGAATGAAAAGAGCACATTTGTTTCATTGCCTCGCTAACTGGAGGATCCCGAAGCAGCGCCTGGGCAGCAGGGGAGCTCCAGTGGGAATGCCAGCACCATGGGGCTCAGTCCAGCCCTGGCAGTGGCTGCTCTTTGCACCCATTTACCAAGGGCCCACACACATGGAGCGTGCCATGATCTCCTCTGTGCCTTTTATGATCTCTGAGCTTTGGGCTCTCTCCCAAGACAAGGAGCTCAATCATGTCCATGAGAGTCCAAGTCTCTGTAATTACCTGCGTTGTCTCTACACAGAGATTCTGCTTCTCAAAACAGACAGGGGATAAACAGCTGTGGGCATTTCCACTTCCAAGTAGGTTTCCATCACTGATATTCTCCAAGCCTTGGAATTCCCAGCTGCAAGGTCACTTGAGCAATTCTACCACCTTCTTCACTATTCTTCTACTTTTAACCTTTT
Source organism: Acanthiza pusilla (assembly GCA_036630365.1). Lineage (NCBI taxonomy): Eukaryota > Metazoa > Chordata > Aves > Passeriformes > Acanthizidae > Acanthiza > Acanthiza pusilla. Next base: position 31,891,611 of record JAXCHO010000073.1, on the reverse strand, counting down.
CCTCCCAGCATCACAAAACTTCTCTTTTCCCAAAAGCCAGTTTAATTCTGACAGTCACTGAAATGGAAACCTTCCCAAACATCCTGTGAACTGAAAGACCTCATGGACCTCAGCTGCGGAGTCACACTCAGAAATCACAGGACCTGGAGTGGCAATCCTAGCACCCCACTCCAAGTGCTGGAAGGTCAGCCACTCTCTCTCTGTCGGCAGTGGTGAGAAGTCCTGTAAGGCACAGGTGGTTTGGGGTTGGGTGGCTCCTGCTGTCCCTAAAGGCAGCCCAGGCCGAGTGACTGAGCAATAAACATCTATTCTGCACACATGGTCAGCTGGTGGCCTGGGCACACCCAGGCTGCATGGCAGCACACCTCCAGCCTCTGGCTTTCTGAGCCCTTCACAGGAGCCTGACCTGAAGCTGCTTTGCTCAGAAATCACCTGTGTGCTGGAGCAGTACCATGATGCCTCCTGTAGGCACAGATTGTGTCCACAACAGTAAATGAAGCAGTGACAGCCAGCGCTGCAGGAACCCAAATATTTGTACTGATAAACTGTTGGAGACATCCATGGTGTGCTTTTAACTCTAACTGGCACTTGCCTAAATATTTTCCTCAGGAAAATGTAACAGCCAGTACAAGGCAAGTACAGTTCCTGAAAGGCTTAGTTAAGGGAACAATTACACTCTCTTCAGGATGAGGTAATAAATAATCTGAGTTTGCCTTAATGCCATAAGAGGATCCTGGATCTGTTTAATTTACAAGTCATAGCAAGCTGGATCCCCAGACCCTGACCTGGTTTTGTTGAAGGCTCGCTGAATCCGTGATGCTTCCAAACAAATATTTCCGGCTATTGACACTCATGCTTTCTGATGAAAGGTATCCTGGGCATAGCTAGTGCCAGATCAGTCAGTCTGATTCAGAAAAAAAATACTCTCTTTTTTAAATGGAAAACTGAAATTTATTTCACTTCTGAACCTGAAATTTATCTTAACTTTGACTAAAGTAATCACTAATAATGATGTAGTTCAGTCTCTAGAGTTCATTCAAAGCTTGGTCTTATCTAGGATAGTCAGTAAAAGTGTCAGTCAGCAGACAAATGTCCATCAGGAATGTAAATAAATTACTGAATCATTTAGGATTGCTTATTAAAACCATAATTTTCTATCACAATTGAACCTAGCTAAACTGAAACTGGTATCTAAGACTAGTCTTCCTTGGTTTAATTTACTCCAATAATTTCAAGTGTCAGCTTAAAATTGTTTTATTTTAACTCTCTTTTCCACACACTGAAATTTTCATTTAGCTTTGACTGTATCAGTAAATCATCTCAATGTCTACTTTTTCTGATGTTTATTCAGGTTTAGTTCCATATCAATTAGTTCAGTCTTCTGGGATGCTGAAGTTGAGACTAAATTCAGCTTTTTAAAGGTCAATGTGCAGCCACTCTACAATTTATTTATACAGAATATTCACAGGACATTAATTGCATAAATGCCTGCACTTTAAGTAAATAATCCATTTTATACTGCTTTAAGAAATGCATGATTGACATGAATATGTCTCTTGACATATTCATCTGTTTTATAAATACTGGAAGTCATAATTACTGGAGATAAAATAGCCATAATACAGATGGAGAAAATATGCTAAATAGAAAACTACTGACTATGAGTGAAATTTAATTGTTCTCCAGAAGTCCCAATCCTGACATTGTGGAAACCATGCAATCCCTTCTGAATACAGCTAAAAATTGTAAAGTCAGTACTAGTCCCTTCTAATGGTAAAATTATTTTTATCCAATACTTCAGCTTGGCTCCATCTTTGTGTATCAATTTCCTTAATCTTTGGATTGTCACTGCCTATTTTTTAGGGAGAAAGGGAGAGGCTTTTAATTTTAAGCAGCACTGTGTGATGAGTTGTCACGAGCCTGCTTTCCCACAGAATAATGTTCAGGAGGGAAAGGGTGAAGAAGTCTTTTAAAGCACTTGCCAGCATGCAGAAGGAAGGGTGAGAAAGCTGATGTTATACAGCCACTGTGAGAGCAGTAGGGGAAGAGATGGCCCTGGATGAGGACAGAAGGAGATTGTCAGGCCAAAGGAAAAAGAGGAAGAAAAATACCTTGTTGGGGTAGTACCACCTTCATCTTGACATTTTACCTATTTTTTCTTCAAACACTAAGAAAATAACTGAAATTTCCAATGCTACAGAAAATGCACTTACCCTGCACTGATTATATAACACCAGATTTAGGCAGAGCCTGTGATCACAGAAAGCATTCCTCAGGCATTTTCTTCCCCTGTTACACACGTGTACCTGTCCCTACAGCCTTCTCTGCCCTCACACTGGGAGCACAGATCAGTCACACCTGCTCACCAGAAGGACCAGGTTTCTGGGACACAGAGGTAAAGCGCTCTCCTATGTGCAAGTCGGACATTTGCAGCCCAGTTTCACCAAACATGACATCAAACCCCTCTCTGCTGAGCAGACCTAGGGCAAAGCTCAGCACCGTTCCCCACACGGAGCATAAGCCACACTCTCACTCTTCCAGAACCAAATCCAGAATATCCTGATGGGAATTAGACCTGCTATGAGAGGTCACCTCTATGCGTCTTTCAGATGCTGATGGATGCATTCATAATGAAGAGCTTGCCTAGCAAGGAACGACAAATAAATTATTAGTATTTGTGACTTCAAAGGACAAGCTGCAAACACCACTCGGCTTTCTTGCAGTAGATGCTAGCACTCACTGTGTTGTTGTGCCATTCTTATGCTATTCACAGGTGGAAATAGAGACATACCTGATTCTAATAAGCAACATTTGTTGCTAGGGTAGGAGGTTTTCACAGGATTATATGCAAAAATAAAACATAAAATAGAAGCCTTAGCTCCTTGACATAATCCTTCCCTGACGGGGCTGAGATTTCTTTTTTGTTATCGTGTGAGCTCAGCAGATTCAGCCTAAGCACAGCTCATCAGCTTTCTATTTCTGCTGTCACTGGGTAAGCATATGTCACAATCCACTGAGCACCTCAAAGTCATTTACCAGCCCCTTCTGAAATCAGTTCTGTAACAGAATTTGCACAGGTGATGCAAATTACATGCTGGCAACTTCACATTATTAAGCTGCCTAAAAGTCCTGCCCTGGGCCAGGGCAAAGGGTATCCATATTTTGCTCTATGTGTAAATATTCACACAGGATAGTCCTAGAGCCATAATATTGGAATAAAAAGGAGCTCTCTGTTACTTCTGTAGGAGGAAAGCATTTCACTCAAGAAGGCGTCACCTGTGGGAACTGCAGAATTGCCTCAGGGATCCCTCTGAAGTTTGCAGAGCACACTCACAGACTGACACTCACTGCCCTCCCCCTGCCTGCAGTCCCTGTGGATGCTACCAGGACACTGGGTCTGAGCCAAAATGCTTGGCACTCAGCGGCCTGGGTCTTGTCAGGAGCATCACCGAACAAGTCACAGCTCTGGGGCTGCCTCCTTTCTGGCCAGGCAGAAGATACTGAGCTGAGTTTGCAACTGGAAAAGGTAAACAGCAGTTTACCTTTGTAATGGTAATGTAGCATAGAAATGCAGCATAGAAAGAAACTTCCTTGAGCTGAACAACGAGCGCAGGCCTGGTGAGGGGCTCAGCCCTACAGCTGCTGAGAGACTGAGATCAGGGATGCTATTCAGGCAGCAGTTCTCCAAAAGGAGTGAGGAGTTTGTGGGCTTGCAAGGTGAGCCCTTCCTCCAGTTGAAATCACAGAAACAGAAGCTTTCTCCCAAAAGCAGGAAAGATGATAATCATCCATGACCATCTCAATTTCTTTGAGCATTTAAACAGTTAAGAAGACTTAGCAAAATATATCAAACCCAATTCCTAAAATGCCATATGATCCATAGATGAGAAAGCTTTCTGGCAGAGCTTCACAGCCCATGAAATGGAACCTTCTGGGCAAGATGGCAACAATTTCTGGCACAAAGTGTGGTGTGAGCATAACCTGAGAATATGGGCAAGCTAGACTGGAGTAAACTCAGTTTTGAAATGCTAAAGGTGAGGTATGGATAAGGAAAGAGAGGGGAGAAGTTGATTTAACAGTTGGCCTTGACAATAAACCATCACTTGACTGGTCCTTTGGCAATCAGGATTAATTCACGGATTCAGGAATAGTTGTGACTTCATTCTCAGAGACACACATGCAGATTCTAGGACAGACCATTTAAATAATCAAGAGCAAAGGATGCTTTTCCAAACACCATTTTTGATCAGTTAGTTTAACTGTTTAAAAAAAAATTCTCTGTTTAATATTCCAGAGGGCTTTCATGGCGGACTGCTGTAATGAAGAAAAGCCTGGGAAGTAAGCAGATTACTTAACTCATACTCTCTCCTAAAACATGGTCCTGAGTAAGACAATAGCTGAAATCTCTAAAAAAATACCATCTTTATTTCCTAAAGGACCTGTAATTAAACTTATCCCAGTCACTGCTGCTGAAGCTGTAACGCACTGGTGCACAACTTTTGACACATTTTATGCTCATTAACTTTTCTTTAATTTGAAAGATGTCTAGGGCATCTTTGCACACAACAGGATTAACATATGGTAAATACAAAGAAACTATCCAATTCAAATTCTTTTAAGGGAATATATCTGATATTATTACATAGGCTTGATTTTACCCTGGGGATAAGTAAAGTGCAAAACCATAGATATTCTCTTTTTTTATAACATAGCTTTATCTTTGGTGCTGCTACGAAGTCCTAATGTTGCTGACTTCAATACTATAGCAATTATTCATATCTTCATGCCAATAAGCACTGAGCAAGCTTGGTCCTTAAATGCACTCCTCAAGGACGTGAAACATGTAATACAATCAGTTGCACATGATCAGGCAGGTGTTTAGTATGGACTTCAATGGCAGCCTGCATCTCTAGATGCAGGTCTTTGATCTGTGTATCAAAGCACAATGGTAATGAGTGCGCTCACTGAACTATACCTTGGTACTTCAGGTACATTTCACTCCCCTGAATGTTGATTAAACAGAACTTCAGCAATGCCACTAATTAGTAAATTGCTGTCTCAGAGTCTCAGCTTTTAACTCTGTTTTATATTCGTTTGAGAGCATTACCAACTCTGCTCTTGTCGACTGTAACCTCTATTTGTAGTCCATCCTGCCACACTAATGGCTGATGTACTGTTTCAACATGGGATTGGAAAATGAGACAATCTCTTGTTGCACCATAGTTAACATGAGCAAGAGCCACTGACAAGTCTGTGGATGCTTTACAATGCTGACAAAGCCGGTCAGAAGTGTCTTCTCTTTCCATGGCTCTCAGTGCCATTGCTTAACCACATCTGTATGGTTTATCAGTGCTCTGTGCCTGCCAGAGATGTCGCAGGAGGCTCCAGAGAGCAAACAAATTAGGGACAAAACATGAGAAATCACTGTCACTGGTTTTGAAAATAAAATCTTTAGTCTTGCTTCATTGTAATTCTGTCTCTTATTCCAGTGGAAAGTTAATTTTACACCTTGCAGACAGGCTTCCTTTTGCAAAAGATGATTTTGCAAAGTACTTCTGAATTCTGCAGAGACCTTGGTAATTTGTCTAGAAAGAAATAACATTGTTTTCTCAATGAGCCTTTTTTAGGCGTGTATATATATTAAAGTATTATTGATAAGATTTACCTGTGGCAGCACTAAGAATTAATTTGACTTGCTAAAACAATCAAATTGATGTAGCATTTTTGACTTCAAGCTAAGATTCATCTTGTGTCCTTCATAAGTGTGTTCTTCACTTACCCACCACTATCCAATTTGATGCTAGAGTAATCTACCATTCTGCAATTCCTTTTCAAAAATAAAGGGGATTTCTTTGGTGTTAATATTCGTCATTTCTTCAATATTTTTCTGTGCTTCTTCAATACTAATATACTCTCATTGTTTTTTAAGGTCAGAATGATTGCCCTGATGCAAAGTTTTCTTTCCAATACTTTTTCCAGCCTAATGTCATAAACATTTGTAGATTGCACATTCATCAGATATGTGTGTTAGTGTGCCCCTACCTCTGTTTCTGCATATCTGAAGCGTTACTCTAGAGCTCCTTAGCTTTGCTGCCTGAAGCCGTACTGATACAATTCCCCATCACTGAAAAGTCCCAGGTGTTAACAATTCTAAAGGCAGCAGAATGTGAAATGTGAGCCTCAGGGTCTTTAGCATGAACAAAGTGCATGAGATGCTTCCCACATACTGTTCCATGAACCTAACTTGCTCTTTTCAGTTTGTGCTGATGAAGATTGTTTCTGTAAGAAGAAGGATATGCTGTAACAAGTGAAGATTCGTAGCTGCAGTGCTGTTCTCTAGATTTCAAAAGATTTGAAATAAGAGGGTTTCTGCCTCCCACATTTGAAATCTATACTCAGTGAAACTGGCTGAGGTATAGAAATCAGCAAAAAACCCTATTTGTTACTGAATAGATAACAAGTGTCAGCTATTTCCAAGGGGGAGAAAAAGAATTGGAGAGAGTCTCCACTATAAAACCTTAGTCCCTAAACAGAGTAAGAATGAAAAAGGGTTTTGGACTGTTTCCTGCACTTCCAAATGCAGATCCCTGCACACTGCATGCATTCCATGAGGAGATCTTCTGCTGGAAGTCAGCAAGAGGCAATAACTTCACCAGACAAATAGCTGTCTCCATCCAAAGAATAATGGGTGCACTGCTTCTAGAAGTATGCACATCCTTGCTTGTCCCAGAATGGCTTCTTAATATGATTCTTGTGTGCTCCAATTTCCAATACTGATAATTAACCAGAGTATTTGGAAATAGCACTACTAAGCATGAACTTTTAAAGTTGACTTTGTAAAGCCTAAATCTATTGAACACAACATTGTAAGCTCGGTTTCGGAAAAGCATTTGGGCAATTAACTTTCATGACAGAATTGTAGTTGGGCAAGACTGACAGTGACAGAAATAAACAAAACAAAACCACAAAGATGCAAACACAAAACACGTATTCAGATCTTATAAAAGTTTTCTTTGGAAATTTTAAAATTAGGAATGAAAGGTTCTTGTGGGGTTTTTTGAGCAATTAGTTTCTAACAGAGGAATTTAATAGCCATAGACAAACAAGATGAAGTACTTTAAGAGAGATTTTTCAGGAAAAAAAAAGGAATATAACTTCTTACAAGACACTTTCCACACTTTCCAGATAAATTATTTCCTTCTGGACAGAAATCATTAAAAAAGCAGAAGTAGACATCTTTCTCAGATACTAGAGAAACCACTACAACCACTACAACCACAGAAAAGTATACGTGTATTACATTCCTCAAAGAAGACAAATTCTTTCATAAGGTTTCATCATTCTGGCTAACTACAGAGCTAGGGCAGAAGTAACACATTACAAACACATTTTTCAGGTAAAATCTTGAACCAATTCCAAAATCTTTCACTGTCTCAATTTAAACTACAGTTTCTCATTGGAATGGTTGTATTTAATACTGAATGAACCAAAACCTTACAGTCATTTTTATTCTTAAGGATATAATACTGATAATCAGCTCAAGGACCCTATACAGTTTCTACTTATGTATAATGATGTTGTTCTACAAGTCATGTGAGATAATTCCAGCTGAAAGATAAAGAAAATTAGAAAAGTAGATATACATATGATATTCTTTAAGTATATGCTAGTATTGAGAAAAATGGGGTGCATTTCAGAATTTTGGACAATGGATGGTTAAACCAAAAATATGATGAGAAAATGTTTCAATAAGGAGTATTTCTGTGTAGTCTGCCTCTCATTCCTTTGCTTTCCAATCAGACATCTAATGAACTAATGATAGACCCATAAATTATATAAAATAATAAATATGCTATATATTATAAAAGAGATATTTTATTGTTTGAGGTGACTACTGCAAACAAATCTCAGCCACAAAAAGCTCACTTTGAAATTGATTTACTGATCTCATTTTAAAAGTTGCATTAAAAATATCTGCTTATCATCTGGACAGTGCAGCTCTAATAACAGGGTATTCAAGTGTGATACATTCCTTATTCAAATCAAAAGAAATTAAGAGATTGGGGGAAAAATACAGAGGAAATCACTACAAATAAACTTAACACTTTACTTCAAAGTTTACACTCAAAATCATGCAGTGAAACCACTAACCCACTAAATTATTTGAAGAAAAAAGCTCCATAAGCTTCATGCAACTTGCCTGTAGAAGGGCTGTGAACAAACCAACACCACAACTCCTAATTAGAGTGAAATGTCAGGTTTAAAAAGTAAGATCATCTTCTCCTGTGCTTGGTGAGTTGACAGAAGAACAGAAAAGCAATATGAACAATATCACAAAATGTCATTTCTGATTTAGCACTTAATGTAATTATGATGGTATGTTAAAATAATATATCCATGCCCAAACTCCTTGAGCAATCATATACTGAATAAAACTGCTTGATGAAATTTTAAGTCTGCCTCTTTGCACCACATTTTAGTCTTCTATGAATCCATCCTTTTATATTATAAAAAACCATAAATTCTGTCCTTTTATTAGACAGAATTGAGAGGTATATTGCATGTAGAATACAACAGAACAGAGCATTCCGTGTTACTTGGCATACCATGGGAAAATTGCTTCGATCTTCAAAGTCACTGAAATTCATTATTATTTCCTTTATATCAATGCAGCTGTCAGGATTATTGTGAGGACCAAGTTTCTCTGAATGATACATTAAGCCCAAGAAAAGATTCTTAAACCTGAAATTCTGACTGGTGAAATAATCTAAACAGGTTCCCGATTTGTCTTCTGGTAGTTAACCAAGAAGTTAAGAATTTTTACCATACCAGTTTATCAAGAGTTGAGGTTTTATTTATGAGAAAAAGCCTGATACAACTGAGTTATGATTAAACAAACTTAACAAATTAATGATTCTGCCTTTAATGGTGTGTACTGGAAGATGCAAGGTTACTTAATCACCTTGTTTGGTTTTTTTAATCCAAGAAGTGTGCCGGTGGGACCAGAAGTGCATTGCCAGACTGTTCTAATTCAATAATCAGATTTGTTTACTGGAAAGGTCAAAAGGCTAGAGGGGATAACAGTGCATAGCTGAGTACTTAGTCATTAAGATGGAAGGTTATGTCAGCATTTTCACCACAGCACTGGAAGAAGTGATTTTGTAAGCCTCCCTCACAGAAAAACAAGACTAGCACTGGCCAAAAGTGTCGGCAAATACTGGGACATAAAATAAATGTTGCATGATGTCAGTCTGGATGGAAGGAGCTGGAAATTGCCTTCATTCCACATTTGGAAAATAGCTTCAGTTGAAGACTGTTGAGAAAAGGAGATATTTTAGTAATGTTGACTCACTCTGTTTTGACATTTCATTTAATGTCAACTTTTATTTTTGTTTTGAAATGGTATTTTTCATTCCCAAATTGCCTTTTTCTAAAGGGAAGGTTAACAAACATTTCAACTGACATCTCCAAAGATGCAGTTGTTTGAGGTTCTTTCCCCAAACAGACTTCAAATCTACTTTTTTTTCCAACTAAAGCAAGAAATCTACTACATGATCAGCTTTAATTTAAAAGCTTAGAAAGCCAAAGCCTGTGGAGATCTTTGAATTATCACATCAGAAGATTACTACAAGAGCACATTTTGTTATTAAAAAGAAAAAAAAATCATAAAAGGGCTCCTCTCCTGTCCCTCATCTTTTCCTTCTCCCAAATCCCAGTAATTTTCCTCCTTTATCTGGGAGGCATTTTCTCAGTTCTGTTTGTAAGCATCAAGATCTGTCTCCAAGCAGCACTTTTGCTGATATCTTCCTCTTTTCACAGTGAATCTATTAACTCCTTCCATGTGTGTTTTCTGTGTTCTAAGGCCTTCTCTACCCTCACCATCATTTCAGCCTGGTGGATGTCTGGACTCCAACTCTGCTGGACCCAGGCCAGTTCCAAAGCCTCTTTCGGAGTGACACCATGTCCCAGTTCAGCAAGATGTTAATGGTGAACAGTGAAAACAATTAAGCAATCCAAGCATTCATACACGTAACTAATTAGTCTAGGAGAAGCAGGAAGCAGACAGTATGTTCTGAATAAGTTCTGTTAATGAAGAATGGTCTGACAGAGACAATTCTAATTGCACCATGGTATGTCTAATCTAATTATGTTAATAGTTTATTTGCACTCTAAATCATCTCTGTCAGCTCAGATATGGAAATCTGGTGATATCACACAGTGCTAGTGAAATTTAATGAGAACATCTCTCTTCCTGGAATGCTCGTTCTATCTGAGCATGAGTGTTGCATTGCTCTGAATACTAGGCCAGTTGGGAATTCCTTGATCAAAATGCTCGTTGAGTATTTTCCATGGGTAAGGCCAGTTCATCACTGGAAAGTGTTTTCAGGAACATGTTTGAGTGACTCCTCAAGTAGGCTGTGCTAAATTGTTCCTCCTTTGGGACTTGCATTCTGTAGTACTTTGGAGTACTTCTGAGGCCAGGACCAAAACATTACAATTTGCATGAGGACTGTTCATCCCATACTGATTATTTTTATTACAAATATATTCTTAACACTAACTCGGAATAAGCCCTCACCAGGCAGGGTTATTCTTCATTGTAGTAGATACAGCAACCTCATTAAGGGACAAAAACAACACCTACCCTACATCAATTAAGATTGGTGAAGAGAAGGTGGATGCAGTACTTGAAAGATTCTGGAAGTCAAGTGATGCTGACAACTAGGGAAATTAACCCAAGAGTCTGAAAAGTTATAACCTATACAGTGTTTGATTGCATGATATTGCAATCCACTGGGCAGAAAATTATTCAGAAAATCTGAGTATTCCAAGCAACAAAAATGACCAAGGAAAGAGGGGGGACGTTTTCTTGACAGTAAACCAAACAGTCAAACCAGACAGAGGAAGATGGCCAGCTGCCATGTAACAAATGGTCATACCAATCTCAGCCATTACAGGTGGACTACTACCAATTATTTTAACAGCATATCATAAAGATGTGTTTAACTTCATTTTAAAAAACCCTAATTTTTAAATCAGTGTAGGCAAGCAACAAAACCTACAAAAACAAAACAAAAGCCAATTCCTTCAGTACATCATAAAGGGCAGGAAGATATAATGCATCTCAAAGGTAAAATAAATGACAGCAATCTCAGTGCTGCTGCATTCTGTTCAAGTCACATGTATTCAGAGCTGTGTAACTAAAAGGTGCCATGTCACGCTGCAGCAGCCAGCACCAAAACATCCCAGAAACTGCTTTGATACCTAGACAGTCAGCTAAGAAACTGCAGGTGACAGAAATCCCAAAAGCATGACCTGTCCTGGCAGGTGTGTGAGGATTTCAGAGACACACACACACTCTCGAGACACCTTTTGGGAGTCTTTAGGGTACTCCAGCTGGTCTCCATGGCTGTGGATATCCCAAACACCTTCATCACAGCTGTCAATCCCTTATGGCAGTGGTGGCCCTGGCGTGCTGTATAAGGCACCTATGTGAACAATGAATATAAAGCCTCCAAGCAAGCTGCAGGTCCCAAAAAGGCTGATCCTGGTTGGGACCACCAGGAAGGAGTCCCTTTAAAGGCCTGCCTCTCCATCAGTCATTAAAGAAGGAAGCATGCAGAAAGTATTTCCATTTCCAAAATGAGTGGAGGAACTCCGAGACTGGAGGAATCAGTTGAGTTACCATCATGAGGTGCCTGCAGAGAAGCTGCAGGTTCACAGAAAATCAGACTGGTGACTATTCCTGTAGAATAGCAGAGCTGCAGGTGGCAGCTCTGCATTCACAGAAAATCAAACTGATTAATATTTCATCATAGACAAAAACTCTGCTTTTGAGGTAGGCATGGAGAATGTTACCAGTGTCTTAATAACTGTAAGAAGCATTTGATGTTGTCTTTGGAAAGAAGAGCTCTGAATGACATTCTTGCTGAGACACAATCTAATTTGTCATTCCTCTTGCACCATTAACTCACACTGCTCCCACTGACTGCCCTGTCTGTAGGAGAAGCCTCTGCCTACCAAGCAGCTGCCCAGTCCCATGCGTCTTCCTCATACCCTCTAGAGTTGGTCATGTCAGCTGTCAGCAATCTGCTTGATCCTTCTGAAAAATTTCTGCCCAAGACAGAATATCCAAGAAATGTTACACAACCACCCCAAAAGTTTTTGGGTCCTAGAAGTCTCACTCACACGCAGCTGAGTAGGAAGGGCTCCCTTGTTCCTGTATTTTGGTTGTGGGAGAAAATTGCAGTGGAAAGCTGCCTTAAGCCTAAATGCTTAAAATCTTCAAACTTCTATTGTTGTTGTCAGTTAACTGACCAATGCTTGAAAATTCCCAGTAATTGATTTTATTTACTTGTTTCTATGAAAAGACCTAGATGATTACTGTTTATTGGGTCAAAGACCAGGTTGTTTGAGAGGTACAGTGGAACATTTAGAACACCATCTTCAAAATCTAATTATATGGACAGAGACAGCAAGTCACCCTTCAAGATTAAACTCTTAATGAGCAGTTTAACTGCTACCAGACAGACACGAAAATTCAAAAGCCAAACTTTGCTGAAAGACAAGCATTCAGTGACAGGATAGAAAGAATTCAGAAATACAATCCCCCAGGTAGTGCCTGGCACACATATTCCATTAAAAATAAAATAAAAAAGAAAGAAAGAACAGTGAGACTAGATACAAACAGGTAAACAAGAATCCTTTGTATCCTCCAAGGAACCATTTCAGAAAAAGAATTATTCCCTTCTCACTGCAGACTTTGTTTGTGATATTTTTTCTTTCTCTGATCCTCAAAAAGTTTGACAAATCCTTCCAAATAAAGGCTGTAATTTAAGAAAATGAGAAGCCACTTTCTAGCTTTATATATGTCCTAATATGTGCAGCTATATGCAGATGCACACATATGTACTTATTTAGTTCACACCCTCAGTTTTGTTATATTCACCAGGCTACTGAAGTTTTTGAGGTGAGGTTAGCAGTTCGCTGGAGCTGTATGGGGGAGTCAGTATTTTGCTTCAGAGAATGGGCCATTCAAAGGTTTGACTGCACCACTGTGAATCAAGTCTATACATACATATATATATATATATAGGTCTTCAAAACCTTTTCTGCTCAGATTGCATCTTCTTCCAGAACATATTTTAGACTTGAGGGGGAAAATGGCAAGGGCAGCAGCATAAGAAAAACTTTCTGGGTTTAGAACCTGTATTTATTTGTCTGCCTTATTTCCTTATCTCTACACAGATACCTAAACTAGGCAAGTTGAGTAGATAGGATTTTTTTTTAAATGGGAATTCACATGAGGGGAAAGCTCTTTGGACCCTCACTACTTTCTCCTTAGGTAACCAATATTCATGAGTTCATATGGAACCTGGTTGCACAAAAACAAAATGTATTTTGCAGATGTAGGCCTTGATTCTGCAAAAAAAGTACAGCTTTGCTCAGAAAAATAAATGAAGCTGCACATGAGTTCAAAGGTAAATGGGGCCACAGTTGCAGGACTAAAGTTTCATTTTCATCCTTAATAGTGATAGCCCAAATCTTTCTTCCATACTTGTTTTATTTGCATTTTGCCTCTCTAAAAGATGGGGAAAATATCAGAAACTCTCTAGGAGGACTTTTCTCTCTAAATACCTAGGACTGCTATAGCTGTTTTGAAAAAGAAAATCCATTAATTTCTGATAAGCACAAGGTCTTATTTGAAAATTATTTATGTCAACTGTTTTAACATTCTTCCCATTCTTACAATAGATTTCAGTGATAATGCTGCCTCCATTTAAAGTTGATGGACAGTGGATAAGACCCACATTTTGGTTACTTATAATTTCACTAATACTAGCCATTCATTTCAGTGCTCCCCAGTGCTTCCATTGTTTTTATTTCAGTTTAAAATTGCTCAACTTTTCCACAGAACAAAACACTTCATGTTTGTAGCATTTTCTAGCCATTGTACTGAGAACCATCAGAGCCTTCCTGCTGGGGTAAAGGCACTTGCAACACATTGAAAGGAAAACTGTCCTTTACGTCATGCACATCAGGCATTTTTCTTTTCATGCCAAAATTCATCCAAATGTGCATATTCTGGGCCGCCCCTACTAAGAAATAAAAAATGTTTGCAGTGTTACTAAGACTAGGTGGGTAAACTCCATCAGTTCCTTCTTCTGCACATTCCACCTTAATAGCACATTTCCTTCTCTGTCATGCATTTCTCCAGAGACTGCAGGACTTTTACTGCACAAGGACTCCAAGAGGTACAGCCAAGGAAATCTAATAAAAATCGTCCATTAAGAAGTTCTAGAGTCAAGTCAACACTCTCTTATTTGCCCCCAAGAGCGACAATAAACACTCCTATACTATTTTTCCAAAGGATTCCCTATGGGCAACAAGACTAATCCACTTTGTGTAATAGTCTTTTGTTTCTAGGAAACCTGTCATGTATTGTAGGAGATGGAAGATGTATTGAATGAAAAGGAAAGACAGGTTAAGGGAGTAAAATGGTGTCCTAGATAACTCCATTCTACCCAGATGCCTACTACAGATGCCAAGTGAATAATTTATCATAAAAATGTTTGGTTGATAGCTGTCTTCCTTAGACTGTAAGGCTCATTTTTTTTAGACACTTGAGATCTGGCCGTGGAATTACTGTATGCTCACTCTTGCAAATTTTAAGAAATTAATCATAACTAAGTTCTAGGAATATAAATTTTTTTTTAAACGATAAATGCCCTGGAGAAGGCAAAAAAATTTTTTTTAAAAGCCACCACGCTACAAAACCCCCTGTCATTTCTGAAGAACTGCATGAAATATTAGTCTTATTGTTTCAATAACAACAAGAAAAGATAAGCATGGACTTTTTTAATTTCAAGGGGAATAATTCAAGAGACACTCAGAACATTAAAATATTATTTATATCATCACTTTTTAGATGTCAGAAAATTACTTCAAGGTCTCATAACTATTTTTTATAGGGACTGATAGAAATTAGTCTAGGGGAATAAACGCAGTTCTGAAAATATGTATTCTGAAAATATGAATCACTAATCTGAGGCCCATTGAAATCTCTGTGTTGCAAACAGGCTCAATAGTAAAAAAACCTCACTCACTCAATATTTCTTGAGGAACTGGAGCCCAGTGTTTTTGTGGCTAACTCACTGACCTCTACTACTTCACTTCAAGAAAACTCAGTTATCTGAAGCAATAAGTTATTTTTTCCCCTCTGTGGAACAGTCACCAGAAAGCAATATATTGCACTCTTTATAAAAAAAAAAAAAAAGAGCCAATACACCACAGCACCCTAAAAGTATCACTGTAAACTGAAAATTTCAGTTGGTCAAGAATATAAAAACGTCATTTCTTTAGAAGAAAAAAAAAATCTTTTTTTTTCCACACAAAATTATTGGATTTTTTTTCCTCCTCTGTTTCAGTCAGAAGGGAAGAAAGAAAACATATTTCTTCTAGGTTTACCCAAATCTAAATATTTCAATTGTCAAGCTGAAATGAGCTACAATTTGTCTTCTTTAATATGCTACCCATTTATCTATGGAATAAAGTCCCCAAGTCTGGCAGAGTTGTTTTCCTCCTGATGCAGTGGGGAGGGAGAGGGGAGGAGGAATCAGAATGCTTATAGATAATTGAATACTTAAATACAGATATTCTTGAGGAAAATACATACTTATTTGTGAGAAAGATTTATTTGTTATAGAGTTGCATCATTTAATCTATTGGAATTTTATAATTGGGTTTTATACTCAAAGGACAAATATGTCTTTGCTGGTGATTTATTTAACCAAGTATTAATAGAAAAGCCCATTAGGTTATTAGTTTATTCGTTTCTCTTTAATGCGACAAAGAGCAGACTGTAATTTATCTCCCCCTGAAGTTATAGGAAATATTGCTTTCTCCTGTAGGCATACTGTCAACACAAAAAATACTTGTCATACAACAAAAATAGAGTATTTGGCAAGCACAAGACAGATCTGGGTTTGTTGGTATTTTAATTACATATTTTACAAAAAGTCCACCTTCACCAGCTTGGACCTTTCAAGTCCATCTTATTTATAACTCCCTTGACGGAAATTACTCAGAGACCTACCTGACAGCATGAGCAGCCCACTCCTCAGCTGTTAAACACCCGTGTGCTTCACAGCTGAGCATCAGGACTAGCAAGAAACCTGAGGAGTCTGACAGAATGTTTCTCTAACACTTTCTATCCTCAGACCCTGTTGATCCAATTCTATTTTATTACAGCAGCAAAAGAGCAGCATAAATGTGATACTTTTTCCTCTTAAACAGGAATATTTTGATTTACTTCAGGACTACTGGTGAAATATAAATAAAACGTGGCATAACAAAATTTTACGTTCATTTCAATTAGTGGCACAGCAGAACTCTGCAGAGGGCTGTGTCCATCTAGAAGATGAGTTTTCCATTCCAGATCATGTTTTACTCTTTTTTTTAAATGCAATGTTGAAAATAATAAAAGGAGAGAGAATGAACACATGTATTTCCACAGGTACTGACACTGAAGCAGCCCAGTTTCCTATGGATTTAGATGTTGCATAATTCTATCTCTCAGAGGCTATCTGTGCTGGAAGAAAAGTAAGTTCCAAGTTCTGCTCTGGAAATGTGGTCCTTTAGGGCATACTCTGACCACATCTTAGTTTTATGATAGGATGTGACATGAGCTCATAGCATCTCATGGATGCAGCAGGGATTGTAGATAGTTATGCTTGTTGCTCTTGGTACTTAAAGCAGTGTGCATTCCTTCTCTGTGCCCCTCATCAGACCTTTCCACCCAGAATTTCCTGGAATCCTGTGACCTGAGTACTCATAGTATAACAGATCCCTTAACTGAGCTGCTTCTACAGACTTTCTTCCTCCACTGGCTACACATTTTCACAAAACTTTGAGAGATAAATTACCTTTCAGGCTTCTACCTATTTGCAAAATTTGGCTGAAATATTTAAAGAAGAGAGCTGTTAGAGGGTGGGAAAGCTGGAGGAAAGTGAAAGGTACCAGTTACACTCCCAGACATGAAAAATGTACTTGAAAGAAAAAAGGCAAAGCAAACAAAAAATTCCAACTAAGCTCCACACATACTACATTTCATAAAAGCTGCAATGTGTACACCAAAGAGGTAAAACATGCTTTGCCATATATTATCAGATAATGTGCAGAAACAAACAAATGCATTATTCATTACAAACTGCAATGATTAATGTGTTTTCAAATTCATATTGTTTTTTCTTATAGCTGTAAAAAGATTACTTTTTTTTAATGCATGAAGTATAGCTTCACAAAGATTACTAAATAATTTTAACTGCATCTTCAACATAAGAAGAGTCAAAATTTCCCCTCAGAATGGCTTCATGCTGAACCCAAGTTGACCTAAAC
This sequence comes from Acanthiza pusilla, assembly GCA_036630365.1. Lineage (NCBI taxonomy): Eukaryota > Metazoa > Chordata > Aves > Passeriformes > Acanthizidae > Acanthiza > Acanthiza pusilla. Next base: position 31,874,214 of record JAXCHO010000073.1, on the reverse strand, counting down.
CAATAGAGAACACTATTTGCATGTTCCTGAAAGATATAGTGGGTGATACAATTCATATGCTTACTTTCAGACACAGGCATGCAGAACTTTATTTAAACTTCTGGTCATTATGGTTTTGTTTCACCTATAACACATAATTGTATTTCAATACATGTTCTCATTATAGGGTACTGCAGACAGGAGTAATGATGCACAGATGGACCAGGGCATAGACACTGAGGCTTTCAGATCCTATCAGGACACTATGATAATAAACACCTCAGTGTGAAAGCATAGATCTTCTTGTGTCCTTTTGACCCTATTAAAGGCCCTTCCCCAAATCAGTGTCACAAAAAATAAATATTTTCTCTGAAACATCTATATGTCTCCCCAAAACATACGCCAAGACTTTTGCAAGTGGTCATTGTCAGCTGCTGGTTTTATAGATTATGTGTTCTGCTGTCTGCCACAAACAAGTAGTTTTTTTTTAAGGCAATCCCAATCTAAATTTTTCAATTTAAGCAATATTTACCTCTTCTTCCTTGATCCTGGATACCAAAAATACACCTTCTGCCAAAGAATATATTCTGCCTTTTCTTTTTTAAAATGTTTTTGTGTGTGCCATGGCACACACATCTTCTGAAACTTGCATGTCTATCCCCTGTTGCTTTCCCAGCAAGCCCTTAACTCCTCAGCTTTTACCCTTTCAAAAATAACTGAAGAAAAAAAATCTGTATTTCCCATCTCCATCCCACCTCAGCAGCAATGCTACTGATACAGGACCAAAGAAAAGACTTTTCCAGATTCCAAAGATGGATAAAACCAGACTCAACTGATAATTACCTGCTCTCTGAGCTTTCACTGATCAAAGCTAAACTTTTGCTCAAAGAAAGTTTCCTTCAGAAAATATACTGTCCCAGCTGATTCCAAGTTATACTGTTAAATAAAAGTTATATAAATCAGGCTCCTATGTAAACTGTACTAAATATTGTTTCCTGCATGAAGAAACTCGTAAGAGTGAAGTTGGGCCTATACTCTGGCCTCAGGTTTCTCAATTACTAGTTAATTGAAATTGCTCAATGTTTGATGATCTCTTACTGTTTCCATAAACTTTGTTAAAAGAAGAGTGCTTGAGTGCTGTCTGGTGAAACTCTCCCAAGAAGCATACATAAGATTACTGCCATAAACTAATTATCAGGCTGCATCTTAAATCCATACAAAAACTAAAGTCACAGCAAGAGTTCTTAGGACAGATTTGTTGTTTAAACATACCTTCATCAGACATTGCAAGTTAGCTGAAATCCAAATACTTCCTGGCACCTTCCTCAGTTTTATAGAAATCTGCCAAAAGCTTAGAAAATTGGGTGACTTTCCACTGACTGATTGCTTAGGGTTATGTCAGGTACTGAAACCCAAAAATGCTTACACATAGCCAGGATTCCCAGCCTCATTCTCTTCAGACGAGGACTCCACATTCCCACTTTTCTTTTAAAACTGAAACATCATCAGTGTTTAAAAACTCAGTCTCCATGAAGTGGACTTAAACAGTGACCTTCATTTGATACATCAGTGTCCAAATCAGGATATCAACCTTGTATTTACATTTGCAGCCACCCCCCAGTTCCTGCAGCAGACTCACCCTTGAAAAGCACTGTATTCCAAAAAGCTCTTTCAGGCACGGCCCCACGGACACTCACTTCTAGAAACAGATATGAAAAATAGAGTTATTGATCCCACACGGTTTCTCCCACCTTGGCTGTGCCTTTCCCTCCTCCTTCTTGCCTCTGTTCTTCAGCTGGTGGTGACACTTTGCATTTCAGCCTCTTCTACAGCCCCAAAATTACAGGTTTTATTCCTCTTCCAATGACAAGTCTAACATACAACAGCTGCAAAGCATGATTTCTCACCTGGAACCATGGTCCTCACCATTTGAGATCCCTCTGGTGTACCTGTTGGCCTTGTGGTTGAATTCTGCCACAGCTCCCCGCTCTGAGCTAAATGAATCTTATTCAAAAGGTTTTTCAAAGCACTGGAAGTTTATTTGTAGAACTGGGAACATAAGTGCCTTTCCAAGCATATGACCACCTGCAGCCACCCTTACTTTGTATCACTGAGGAGCACTAGGCTGAATCCCAGGACCTTAAGATGCATCATAAAATCATAGAATCATAGAAACTTTTTGGTTGGAAAAGACCTTTAAGAACTTTAAGACTTCTCACCCAGCACTGTCATGTCCAGCATGAAATTATGTCCCCAAACATCACATCTACCTCCAGCAAGGATGGTTTCACCACTTCCCTGAGCAGCCCATTCCAATGCTTTATAACCCTTTCAGCAAAGGCTTTTTTGCATATATCCAAACTAAAACTCCCCTGGTGCAACTTGAGGCAATGTCCTCTCATCCTCTCACTTGTTACCTGGGAGAAGAGACCAAACCCCACCTGGCTACAACATCCTCTCGAGTAGCTGTAGAGACCAATAAAACCCCCTGAGCCTCCTTTTCTCCAGGCTAAACCCCCCCAGCACCCAAATCCTCATCCCCAAGCCTGTGGCATTGCACCGGGTTGTGAGCTTTGACAGAGTCCTGGCAATTATCTGAGGATTAGGATAGTGGAACAGGATTTTCTTTTGTTTCTTTTCACTGGTTTAGAAGTAGATTTCTTGTGGTACTGCAAAAAAATCCTTGGCATGAAATTATGCAAAATAATAATTTATGTACCTAGAGCTGGTTTCATCCCAAAATTTAAAGTATAAAAACTGGATTAATGTAACTGCAACGTTTCTGCCAGGAACATAATGGAAGGAACAGGTTCAAATTTGAAAGAGTTGCTAATGAGACATTGATTAAAAACCTCATCCATAATGCTGGAAAAACTCAACTAAACATATTGATGCTCAAGAAGTTAATCTAACATGAATCATCTGGCTTAACAAAGCACATTACTTTAAAAAGAAAAAAGAAAAACACCAAAATGGTAGGTAACCAGGCAATTCACCCACTGCACATAGAAAAACACATTGTGTCATACCATAATTACAACAATTTTACAGTCCTGACCTGGGGATGCAATTGCTAAGGCCAGTGGACTGCTTTCCTTTCAAGCAAAAATGGCTCCTGCACTGCTGAGCAGCAAACCTAAGCTGTCCTGCCCTGCCTGGTTCACTGCGCTCCTCTCTGCTGAACCTGAAACTCCTATTAGGCATCACCTGCCACTAATGCTCTGGTTAATCTCTTCAGCTTTGCTCATTTTAGTTTTTAGCAAAACTACATGAAACATTGAAGACTACCACAGTATCCTCACTTAACCTGCATGCCATTAACATGTCTTTCTGTTTCTTGGCTGACAATAAGCCCTTAAGTAGTTTTTCTTGCTTCAAACAGTTTAATTAAACATACTTATACAAATCCTCCAAACAGTTCTTCATTTCTCAAACTGCTCTTTCTGTATTGCAGAGATGGATGATGTACAACCACTTCTTTCCATCAGGAGCAGTTTCAGGACTGTGCCCAGCTTCATTTTATTTGTTACTTCTCCCTGGCAGAAAAGGCATTTCTCATTTGGTAACTTTGTTCTACCCTGGACTACAGAAGAGCTGGTTTGCTTTAACTTAAAGCCTTAGTTACCCATCTTTCACATGAATGTGCAGAAACTGACATAAAAGTGTTCAGCAAGTTGTCTGAATATCACTTTGATGAGCATTTTAGTCTGACGCAATTTCCCCACCTGAGGATATAATTATTCAGTGGCTGGTAGGTCAGCAAGTCCTTTAATCAGTACATGTCATTTCAGAAGATGTACCAGCTGGTGCAATTTTCAAAATACATGCAATATAAAAATTAATAAATGAGATTATGACAAAGAAAACGAGATCAGGCTTTAAATGATTAAGAAAAGAAAACAAACAAAAAAACTCCACACACAATAAAAGAAACCAAACAGTCATAGGCCTTTCTTCCAGTGCCCAGCACTTTAAAAAATGACTGCCAGAGTACAGTTTTGACATTAGGGAATTGCGTTTGTGGTAGGAGCAGCTCTGAATGCAAGTAAAACACAGGAATGACAACTCTGAAGAAGAAGGAATTATTTTTAAGTGAAACATCTGTGATGAATAAACTGTCAAGATACTGAAGGTTTTGTTCTTGACAAAGGCCAGAGCCTGACTGCTACAGCTACAGCAAATAATAAACTAAATTCATGCCACAAGAAAAAAAATCTCTATTTTCACAAAAATTACATCAGAACTTCCAGAGTCACAAGAAGACAGGGAGACAGGAAAATAGAGTTTGTGCATAGAGGAGCACAGCATAAGTCTCACTGCATGGGGTTAGGACACCACAGACTGCAAAAGGTAGGATCCACACATACCCTGGAAGAAGGGCACAAGCACAGCACTGCTTCCCTTCCACTTGTAGGAGTCAGTTAATTCTCTGGAAGGAAAAAAAAGAGAGAAAAACAGCTCCCCTGGTTTCAGATGGCAATAGCTGAGGCAAATAGCACAGAAAAAGCTGCACCTAAGCCCTACCCAGCCCTCTGACCTGCTCATGGCACCGCAAACTTCCCTGGTCAGCTGAAGAGGCTGCAGCATCCTGCGGCATCCTTAGCACCCAACAACACCCTGCAGCACCCTGAAGCACCCTGAAGCATCCTGCGGCATCCTTCAGCACCCTGCAACATCCTTCAGCACCCTGCAGCACCCTGCAACATCCTGAAGCACCCTGCAGCACCCTGCAACATCCTGAAGCACCCTGCAGCACCCTGCAGCATCCTACCCCTGGGTGCTGGCTGCATGCTGACTGCCCCACCAGCAAAAGGAGGTTCCATCCACATGCAGATCCAGGCACAGCTCTAGGGTCATGCCCCCCTGGCCAGACCAGCTCCAGAGGGATGCTAGGAGCTTTGGCAGCACACGCTGCCAGCCATGTCACCTTCTCTTCCTCTGGGGAAGGGTGGCAGCTGTCAGACAAAACTTGCTGATTTGAAAATTAATGATTCACCTGCCAAGCCAATAACTCAGCTGTGCTCTCCTCTGCCAATGCTCTCCAGAGGAGCACAAAAGGGCCAGTGGCTTTGTCAGCATTATGGAAAGGGAAGTTTATTACATGACTAAAGAATTTCTTCCACCATTATGCAAGTAATGCATTTATAAATGAAGGTGATGAGGTAGTGGTTACTGTAGGAAGAACAGAGTTACTGGATAGGAGTATACACCATCTTGGATGAAGCTTTGCACTTTCAAGGTGCTTTCACTTATTTTGAACACTTGCTTTGTTTTTTCCTAAGATCTTACTACTGCAGAGAGCAATTTGCTTTTCTTTTCCAAAAGCTAATGTTAAAACAATAAATAGCTTCTGCTAGCAGTGTCTCTTACTAGATATTGTGCTGAATAGACCTCAAGCAACAGGTACTAGAGCTTTGACATGAAAGCAACTTAAGCAACAAAAATGTTCAAAATCAGATTATTCCTCTATTTATCATCAACCACCAGTTTGATGGGGAATAGTAGAATATTTTTAAAAGGAGCTCAGAGAATTAGAGGGGATTTTTTCCTTGACAAGATAAAGTGTTTAGCTCAAACACATTCAAGGAATGCATGGAGGCAGCAAAATGTGTGATGTATGGATAAATCAATAATAAAGAATAAAATCTAAGAAAGGAAAGAAGGGACATCCCATGGAAGAGATGGAATGACAGAAGACAGGGTGCCTGGAGACATCACACCATAGCCACAGTACCACCAGGAGACACAGAACTAGGACAAAGGATGTTCATGGGACTTCAGGCTTCAGCCTGCCTTCAGTAGACAGGAAGACCTTTTGCACTAAATATATTTTAATCACTAGGAGTTGTATTCCTTGCAAACACAGGACACAGGCTTTTTTTAAAAAAGATGAAAAATCTAGTGTCATAACTGAGTCACTGAATGAAGAAGCAAGATCTCCTTTGGAATATGAGTTGCTGCCCATATGAAATAGAAATTTAAAAGATGGCCTCCTAACCAGTGTCAGGTTACAAAATAATCCAAAATAGCAAGGCCTGATGTGGAAGTGCCATAGTTATTGAACAAAAATTAACAGGGCAAGGTATTAACAGGGTAAAGTCTGGTCAATTTTTTTTTTTTTGTTCTAGGTGATCAGAGTAATTTGTCTTTCTGGAAAGACTTGGTTTTCACAGATGAGAGCACCCCTATGTCCATCAGCTTAAAGAACATTCAACCCTCATTTATGCCAGACCTCACACTCCAGTTCTCAATAACTCAGACCATAAGTATTAGACACTGAAGAGAACAAACAAACCAGGAAATGAAAACAATCTGTGCTATGAAATCCTTGTAACAAAGTGTGCTTCATTACAGGTAAGATGCATGAACTACAATAGCATCCGAAACTCACACTTTCTCTTATTCTTTTTCATAGATTGAAGTAAGTGTCAGACATACAGATTTGCCAATTATTTTATCATGAGGAATCCCATTTTACCCAGCTCCCTGCCAAAATACTTTTTCACACAAGATAGTCACTTACTTGTTCTTTGTTACTTTTGTTTCATTGTTACAGTATGGATTGACTCAATGAAAGTACCTAAAGTGACCAAACAATCTAAAAATGCTTCAGAGATAACCATAGTGTTCTTGGAAAGTGCTAAGTTAAGGCACATAGATTTTTATTTATTTTAAAAGCCTTCAATTCTATAGATAGATTGAAAGAAGTTCATAGGGATTCTGTTACCGAATGTATCTTGTACGCAGTAGAAATAAATATACTGAAGCTTGCTGTAAACAGTAGCATTTCAACTGGCTGATTAACTTCTGATACTAAAAAAAATTAAAATCCCATGGAACTTGACCCAAAATAATACAAGTATGGTAGACAAAACCTGACATCTCAAGGATGTCAGATGACAAATTTTTGACTCTCAGTTCAGATACAGGCCTGACTAGCAAGAATTTTTTGTATGAGAGCTGCCGTTCCCAGAATTGTCAGAATTTCCCCTGTAAAGACTAATAAGGAAAGAGGGATAAGAGGCAGTTGAGTAATTAACAACTCACATGTAATGGCAGAAGCTATTTGCAATGTGCCACAGGTACCTAAGCTCCCATCTTCTGCTGCTTGTGCCCTGGTCAATTCGGGCAGTGCAGGACCCTGCCCACACAGCTCATGAGGTTCAGAGCTCTCTCTCACCTTCACTGACTGCACTGATTTCAGCTCCAGTGGCTGTCCTGGGAGCAGAGACCCCTGGCTCACCTGCAGATCCTTCCACAGAACACCTCAGTGCACACCTTCCATTTGGGAGCTGAATCCCACCAAGTCTCCCTCCTCCAGCTGTGTTATTTTGCTCTCAGCTGTGACATTTGCAGGTGGACAAAGATGAAGCTCTCACAAATAGGGTACTTACTGTCTACTTCCCCTATCTAATCTTTACGTGTTCCTTAACTTTCCTTCTCCAGAGCCATCAGGCTGGTACTCTCCTTGAGCAGCACACTGACTTCCTAAACAAGTCATGACCCTTCTCTACGTTGCCTGATAATGTGAAGTGCTGCACTCTGTGGCAGAGTAGGCAATGCTGTCTGCCTCATAGCAAGGTGTCTTTCAAATCATGTACGCCTTAAAGTGGGATTTCTCCTCTTCTAAATGAGAAAACCTAGCAGGAGAGTTTAAAAAACATTTAGTACCCAGCCTCATCACCATCTGGTCAGATTTGATTATTATGCAATTGAGCAATCTCCTGCTAGCTGCACCACAGGGGGATTTCTTAAAAGGCTGCCGTTTACCATTTGTAACTGTGGCAGGGAATAAGTGGAATATATGACTAGCATTTTGTGCCAAAAGAAGGGCCTTGCTTTGGTTTAGAGACTGATTACTTCACATGGAAACCAACAGATTTGTGTAGATAAAATAATTTACATTAAGAAAAACAGCAGGTCTACAAAGTGTCATTAAGTCTCCTGAACCAAGCAGAATATTTACACCTGCACTATAAATTGATCACAAGAGCTCCCAATGCCGTGCGTGAAAAATGGTTCCCTTTAAGAGAACAGATGCTTCATTGTTAATAGGAGTTTCACACATAAAAAACTAAAAGTTGTGGAAAACTGCCTGCTCAGCCCTGTATATTCACAATGAATATTAGAAGCTTTTAATTAAGCTCCATCCCATCACCATCAAAACTGAGCTATTGTAGGAAGCAGAAGTTGCAAGAACACAAAAATAGGACAATGTTTGATCACTAAAGTAAGAATATTTTCAGTAACCATTTGGGGAGAAAACATCCATAGACCAGGTTTTTTTACACATGGATGAATAAGAAAAAGAACAGCTGTGAATGCCATGCATCTGGAAAGAAACAGCCATTGGCTACATTATGGACCAAAAATGAGAAGCAAAACACAATTTGCTTGTCACAAACACAGGAAATCTGAGTGATGCCACTATCACAGCATAATAATGAACAGATATTATCTTTCCTATAAAATTATTTATACCTTTATATTAAATGAAGAATGGTTCCTTTGGGATTGGTTGTCTTGCTCTGATAATTTTAAAGGATTCTGAGCTCTGTATTTTCAAGTTTAAAGCTTTTTAAAATATATTTTGTTGTCACTTGGAATCACACATATCAGTAATGGTTGTTCCTTTCCTGCTCTGGGAGAATAACCTGGCCTAAGACACCAATGAAGTAACCTTCTTGTTCCCTCTCACTTCTAAAACTTCTTAGCTAGAAACATTATTGTCATTTTTGGTTCTGGTTGCACAAAGACCTTGCTTTTACCTGCCAAGTTGATCATTTAAGTATTTCTCAAATAGCCAAAGCAGTGCTAATTCGATAAAATCCTAATGGTTTATAACAAATCAAAGCCACCTATATGACAAGTTCATGTACAATATTATGTTGAATTATTCTCTTCATAGTTTCACAGGACTGTGATAAGCCCCAGGACCAGATGTAACTGCGAAAAGCATAGTAGAAACTGAATTACTTCTTATTTGCTCTACAGTTGCCTTGTTGAAATGTCAAAAGCATCTAAACACAGAAAAACGCAGAAACCTTCATCAGAAACCTAAAAGTGTTGCCAAGAATTCCAGTATCTTTGTTAATTTTATTGCCATTTCAGTTATATATTTAATTGTAATGAAATTACTCAAATCTTCACATGGTCAGGCACACATCCGGGCCCGTTGTCATACCTGAATGGCATTACTAAATTTTGGGGGCATAAACTTCTCTCATGGGAGTTAATTCTGGAACACTAACAGCTGCAGAGCAGCTGGACACAACAGTCCTCCCTAAACTCCATTTGCAAATTTAGGGGAAATTATGTAATTAAGAATGCTCATGGCAACATTCACGTTTTTCCAGATTAATGTCAATTCATGGGTAGTATGGTGGTGTGTTTTGGTTTTCTCATCTCATACCAGTGGTGTACATGCCAGTCTTGAAAAGAGTAAATTCTGTAATTGCTATTAACATAATTATCTGATTCTGGTACAGTTTCAGGGCTATGGATGTCTGAAGAAGTAAGCAATGCTAAGCACTGTCATATTTCCTCCTGTCTTTTGTAATGTGAAAGAAAAAACCTCAAATGCCAAAATACTTGGAATACTTAACATTGCATCAATTCCTAAACCCATCCAAGTCTTACTTGTTTTTTCTTTTTCCTCTGGAGATGGCAGCAATGGCCTTTCCTGTAAGAACAAGCACAGGACTGTTCTGTAGCACACGAGCCTAGGAATACCTGTTTCAGTGTCCTATGTCCCACAATGTCCAATATCAGAGGTCAAAAACATGAGACATATAATGACACTGAGATGTCCTCACAGCTTTCATGCTCTGTGACTGAGGGAATCACAAGTATCTCTTTGTGTTAATAGCACCTGGAAAATAATGTTTTGTGCCTGTTGGTCTCTGCCTTTTAACCTGCCTGAATTTTCCTCATCCACATCTATCAAAAAGGGATCAAGGAAACAGTTCTTTGAAAAAGCCCTTCCTTTTGTTCTTACACAGTTGCGTGCCAAGTTCATTTGCTGCCTCTTTGGCAACTGAAGTTGCAACTGAAGAGAGAGTGAATAGCTTTTCCTTTTCCAGTTTTTGATGCAACTTGGTTATAGCACAGAGCCAACATGTTGCTCTGTTGTGCTGCTAAGGCTGACCCTGAGGTCCTCTCAGTGTCAAAATGAATGGGAAGCTGAATTTCAGCCCCAGACAAAAAATAAAGGAGATAAAATCTGGATAGGAAAGGAAAGGAAAGATTATGTATATCAGGAAAACTGGAACCTGAGTGGGCATGAGAAGCCGTTCAGCTCTCCAGGTTATTATATTTGTACAACCTTTTTAAGAGAAAACAGACCTAAAACTGTTATCCCTGTTTGGAAAAAGCCCTGCAAATACTGAATGTTGATATCAAAGTTCTCAGGTTACCAGTAAAAAAAAAAAAAAAAAAAAATCACAGCAATCAATATATCTTATCCTAAAACAACTGTGAAAGACAAGCAAACAGCAAAGCTTCTCTAACATCTTATCATGTGAATTTTCTCAGATAAATTCTCATCTGAAAACAATTTAAAATAGTTTTTACACCATCATCTCAGCCTGCACAAGATTTAGGATTTGACAAATTATATATTAGTAGCCTATTCTGACTAAAGCATTTCTTCCCCCATTAAACCATTTCTCAGTGCATACTTTCAGAAAATGATGGAATACCTGAGCTATAGACTAATCTTTCACTATTTTCTCTTCATTTAAAACAGATCTTCATACTAAAGATCCTGCAAAAATCTCAACCAATGAGAAGTTATCTAAGTAATGTGAAACCATGTAAAAATACCTTCAAAGATTTATATGGTGCTTGTTAGTGATAAGTATCTAAGTATTATTTTAATTTTTCAAATTTAAATATTCCAAGCTGCTGTGAAGTGGTATAAACTGGAAAAATAATAGAGAAATCATTATAAGAATTTCTCTTACTGGGCTTTGTAACTTTTAGTGCATGAATTCTCAAGGCTTTTTGCTTCCTTGGATGTACCTAAACACTCAAAAGATACCAGAAACACATACTAATTTTGAAAAAAAGTTAGGTCAGGTAGCATACATGTTACATATGAACCATCATCTACATTTTAACCTAAATTCTCTTCACTGAGATGACACATCTGTCCTCTTCATAGTCGTGGGGAAGAATATTCAGACTTCTAAGAAGACATCAAAATCCTGCAATGTCGTGAGGTTTAGGAAGATGAGTTCTCAGAACCATTTTAATCAGGTCAGAAACTTGAAATCTAGTGAAATTTGAAGTGGAATATGCAGAGGAGAGAAGCACAAAATCGCCTTGGCATGGCAGGGCTAGAAATATTGTAACTCGTATATATTTGAGTTTGCAGAGATATCTGCTCTACAGCAGTCCCAGACACGGGAGTGTTCTGTAACTGCAGTGTGGTGCAGGGACTTCCCTGGACTAAACCAGACCTCCATTCCCTTCCATCCCTTTTAAATCAGACCTTTTCTGCTATCCCCTTCGACCTTACATGAGAAAGCTGCATGCTGAGCATGAAGTGAAAAAATCTTGAGCTATTGTATTAAAAACTGTACATTGGCAAGGCAAGGGCAAGGAGCATGGAGCAGCCAAAAGCTGCAGGATGGAAGTTTGTCAGTCCTGCTCTGCCTGCAGCCATCACCAAGAGAAGAGAGTCAGGGCTCTGATAAATGAGGGGGAAAAGAGGGGAGGCATCAGCAGGGCCAGAAGGAGACCAGCACTGTGAAGGGACATCCACGGTCGCTGGCTGTCAGCTGCAGCAGTTGTAGGGAACATGCACCTCTTTTCCAGCCGAGGAGCGTGGGTACATCAACCCCTCTGACTACAAGGAAATTGTGAGCTGGAGAGACAGCCTAATGTCAGATATAGGGGAAAGACCAAAGTACTCAGTGCTTTCCAGCCTCTGCATGCACCAGCATGGCTTCAGGACAGACACAGCCACCGGGAGAGCAACAGGAGACAGAATCCTTTTATAAGCAGGATGAGTTAATAAACAGAGTGCCATGAGAGACACACTCAACAGCACTAATAGATGTATGATGGGATTGCAAACTGAGTGTTTATTGCTCGTGAAAAAACATGACAATTCCAGGAAATTAACAGAGAATTATCCCGGTCCTACTTTGTTTTTTTCCCCATAAAAAAGATATAGATATTTGCTGAAAAGATAATATTGAATTGATGATATTTTTAATATCTGGTTATATTCTGTAAAATAGAAACTGCTGACATCTTTTAAGGTCTGTAATTCCCACATTATCTTTAATAAATGAATTAGTTGTCAACGATAGAAAAACCTTCTAACGGCTCCAAGATGTCATAAAGACATTCTTTTCTTTATTGAATAGTCAACATTTCTAAAATAAATATGTATGTTAGAAATATATTTTTTTAAGATTTTAAAAGTTTACTGGACAACAAATACTGTGCTGTTGTTGGATTTACTTTGCTTGACTTTTGAGCTACTTTACAGAAATGTCTGTCCATGGATATTCAACTCATAGCAGTTCTTTACCCTAATCCCATTCAACTAAAGAGGATCAGAATATTTTGCAATCATCTTGACTTACTGAATTTTGATGATTTGCAGTTTTTACTGTTAGTCTAACTCAGTTTCTATTACAAAATAACAGTGCCGGAATGTCAGTCCTAAGGATACCCAGACACTTCTTTTTTCTCTCCATGTGTAGCCCTCTTCCTAACATCATGTATTCTTTTCACAAGTTACAACATTCATATCCAGATTCAACTCAAGACTTTATCAACTTACAGAGCCATTTGTGTCTTTACTTTTGTGCTTGTCACATCTAGCTGTACATGCAGATACTGGCAGACTGCCTAGAAAACACTTTCCCAGACCATTTAAAAGTTTTAGTTTTCCATCACTGAATACCAAAGCAAATACAAACACTCTTCGAGACTTTTTGTGAGAGATAAGTGGTACTCCTTTCCTACAGGAAAAACACTTAAAATGTTTACCAAGGCAGGAGATCTACCTTAGGATCTGTCTAACTCTTATCAAGAATTTTTACTTTATACTGATCCTACCCAGAGAGTATGGCTTGGTGAGTTTCTGGACCAGAACACTTGTAAAAAGCACTTGTGAGGTTTTCATTTTCACCCAGCCTGACTTTAACTAGAAATTACATGGTAGGATTAACATTTGGTGTAGAAATAGATCTTTTCCTGTTTCTCAAGAAAAATGTACCAAAACTAGACTTGCATGAATTTAAAAGAATTTAGGATTTCATTCCTTCCCATTCTAGTAGCTAAATCAGTTTAATATCTCTAGAAATGAAGGAATGGTCAGCAGAATAACTCCTTAGACAAACATCTTTTTGGGTTGAATATAAAAATTCAAACTGATGCTCCACTGTTGCTTTGGATCATTTTCAAGTACTGAACATGGATTATATTAATTTTAATATATCTACTAAAAACAAAGTATCTCCAAAACTTCCCATTTTTACAAAACTGGAAACTGATCTCTTTGAGAACTCTACATCTCAAGCCCCACTGAGACACTTCATTTGAAAGTCTAAGACAGTGAGGTTCAATCCCTGTGGGTTTTTTGGTAATCTACTCCAGCAATAACCACTTAGAAAAAAGAGTTTTCCTGTTACACTTCATTCCTCTATCACTTTTTTAGCAAGTGCATGTGTCTAAAGCCCATTTTCTAAAGAAAAAGTTTCTACTGATTAATTGAAAGACACGGGGATTCTGCAGGTTTTCCGGTGAATAAACACACCCAAGAAGTGATTACATTGAATTCCCTGTTTGTAAGTAATTTGAAAAATTACATTTAAGATCACAGATATTCAATTGCTTTCAACAAACCGTAGAACATCCAGAATGAAATTATTCATTCCCTATGGGTCATATTTCGCTCTATAGCTCGAGGAAACCATAAAAGCTGGTAACTTAAGACAGCTTGGTGACTTCTAAGAAGTTCAGCAAGTGCATGAGTATAGATTTAATACTGCTGTTGTGTGGTAACAGGGTCAAATTATGAATTTATACCAAATCTCCAAGCTTTGTACTTTTTAGGTTTTTTTGGCCCAATTTGCTGCTCCCAGGTAAAGAGTGGATTAGGTGGAATGCTTGATGAACATTATCACTGGAATTGTCTTATCATGTGAAGAAATGATCTCCATAATACTGAAAATACACTGCACTGAAAGAATCACTCTGATCCATTCTGGATTTTTAACTGAGAGTGAGTAGTACACAATATACCAACTAAGATGTTAGGGTTGCATTTTTTCAGCAATGTCCATCCTGTGCAGAGAATTAGTATTAAGAGAGGGTTTCTCGCTACCAAAGGTTGTTCCAAAACCAAATTAATAGAGAACTGCAGATGTAATTTCTTCTTATGTATTTAATTGATGACAGGGAAGGAGGGAAAGAGAGAAATTTATTAAATGGACATGAACATTGTCAGGCCCTCCCTAGATTCACTACCCTTATCATATTTTTATTGAAATTTAGCACTAATTAATTGGCTAGAAAGACATGTTTTCTAATTATAGGCTAAGTACAGAGTTGGAGACCAGAGTATGTGGTACCCTGCATCACTCTAATGTCTTTTAAGAGACATCCACTCTTCCTTACAGATGGCCACTGCTTAAGATAGTGACTTTAGAATACCTTTTGTAAAGCCAAACAGATAGTTTGTTAGTTCCTGAATATTGAAGCAGAGATCAAAATGATGAAAGAGCACTGAAAAAATCATTATTGTAGACACAGGCAGAAATGGTTATGAAATTTCTCAGAGCACGTTATTGGTTACCTCACATATAGAAACAAAACTGAGAATAAAAGAGCAGTCCCAGCATTGTGTCTTAGCAAAGAGAAAGAGTGGCTGTGTTTTTGTTTCTGAGACAGCTTTAGGAATTGCAAAGCATTTCTCAGAAAAAAATCTCTAATAATGGCACCAGAACACCTAGGCCAAGTTCAACAATTGGTATTTTGCACATTTCATCTTTGCACAGCCCATCTAAAAGTATCACAGAAGTCAGTGATGCTTCTCAGCCCACATAAAATACAAGATACAATTTTTCCACTACTAAAACCAAAGCGTTTTTCTACCATCAAATAGTAAAACAGGAGCAGTGCAAGATCAATTTTAGACCATGGCTTACATTTCTGTTTCAAACTTAATATTTCTTAGTTCTGGCCTTGCAAAGGACAATAGCTCAATGCTAACAAACATCATCCACAGAAAAGCCTCATGTAACCACGCCTGACCCCCATTGTCTTTCACAAGTCAACAGCCTTCCTAGGAGAGGGTATAGAAATGCTGTAAACAGACAACGCGTGGCTCCAACGTATTTTTTGCAAGTTCACAATGACCAAGGATTTCCTAAGCCAGAAATTATTCTTTGTATAAAATAATATTCCTGAACTGACATTTCTCATTAGTTTATTTGCTTTTTAGAGATCTGAAAACTTCTGACATCTACTTTTTAGACGTCCCCTAGCTGATCTATGCACTATGTTGAGAAGTTACCGTCTTATGTCTGTTCTAAAACTGAGACCTGATCAATATTTTCAATAACTTATACGTCTTTTACAAGGGGAAAGGACCACGAATCCTCCTGAGCTAATTCATCAACAATGCTCCACCTGTTCTGTCACCATCAG
This sequence comes from Acanthiza pusilla, assembly GCA_036630365.1. Lineage (NCBI taxonomy): Eukaryota > Metazoa > Chordata > Aves > Passeriformes > Acanthizidae > Acanthiza > Acanthiza pusilla. Next base: position 31,858,563 of record JAXCHO010000073.1, on the reverse strand, counting down.
CCCCAGCTGGGGCAGCTCTAATCAGTCATTTTCTAATTCGAAAGTGATTTTGTAGCATTGATCAGCTTTCTTTTCTCCTCAAGGACCTTCTCTGGTTCTCCTTCTTGCATTAGATGAACTACTACTACACATGGGATTTGCAGTTTAGAATACAGATTTTGCCACTAACGTCGTTACATTTACTCTTTTCTTCCCTCCAAGTTCTCTTTCCAAAGTGGTAACGCCTCCCTCATGTCCCTGTAACTGTGAAATGATGATTGTTTGTCTCTCTATACATCACTCTGTGTCTATATGCAGTGACTTTCTAGTGTCAATTGTGTCACTCGACCACTACCACTCCTGCGTCACAGGATCATCTACCACTGTGAAATTCCTTCCCAGTTCTTCGCTGACAACTTTTTCTTTTCCATCAGCAAACCCTTCGTGTACTGTGTTTGGTTTCTATTTTAGGGCACCTAGTTTTTATAAGCCACCCAGACAGGCTTTTATGTTAGTGTCAAATGTTAATCAGCACATTGACATACTGTTAGCACCAGTAGGCATTTGCAGTTAGATTATCCAGGTCTATACTGTGAAACAATTCCCAACAGCTTTTGTTGCAAAACAGAAAAAAGAAAAGAAGGGGGGGGGGGAGAATCAAACCAAATGAAACTAAATAAACCCCCCCCAAAAAAAAACAAAAAAAAACCCCAAACACAAAAACACAAAAACAAAAACAAAAAAACCCACACCACAAAACAAAAAACAAAATAAAACAAAATAAAATTTTTAAAAACAAAACCAACAACAACAACAACAAAATACACCAAACAACCAAACAAAACCAAAAACCAAACCAAAAAACCAAAGCAAGGGAAAAAATCAACAAACAACAAAAAAAAAAACGCCTCTAGTGGAAGGTGTCCATTCTATGATGATAAGATAATCAACCATGTTTGGCTAAAGCATTTTGCAGTTCCCATCTTAGGACAATTGAAATTAATACAAAACATTATTTCACTCAACTGTTACTTTTTCTTATCATTTTAGGGGGGGTATTTTGCTTATCATTTTACAGGGGTATTTTGAAAGCTGATAAAGAACAAAAATGTATGTTTGAATCTATATATTCATGTGGAAATATTGATTTGGAATTCATACTTGCAGTAAAAAAAACATTCTTAGTATAAGTTCTAAAATGTTTTCAGTGAGGTATTTCTATAGAATGTTTGGTTAGTTCAAGTGTTTTCATACACATCTAGTAAGGACACTTTGTTTTACTTTGAAGACTTCTTTTTCTCTGGTAAGAGTCAACCCAAATATTCACTAACTTTATAGCTGCATTCATGCATTAAGGTGTTTTAATCATTTGCTTTAGAGGGATGCAACTTGGAAATTTGAGCTCACAGTCATAAAGAGTTGGTCTTGGGATGTCGGAGTAAAAGACAGAAAAGAAGACAAATGTAATTCTTAGCTTTCAAAGGGAATATGGAGTAACCAGAAACATGAGACCCATTAGTCTTCAGGTCTCAGAAAAACTATTTTTTACCAATTCATTTTTAAAGGGACTTGGAAGAAAGGAGGTCTTGCAGAACAAGTCCTTGTTTTTAATGAGACAGAATCATATCAAACCTTCCCCAGTAGCATAATGGGAGCAAGCAAACAAACTCAAAACTGGTTTGAAACCTACATTTCTCTCACTAGAACACAGTGGCCATCTGGTGTCTCTAATGAAATGCCAGTAATAACAAATTTAATCATTAATTGGACTCTCACATGTATTTTTTAGCCCCCGATAAGCCTAAGATCTTCTCAGTCCCACACAATTAACAATTTTGGATATTTTCTTTAATCCAGTTCAGATACCATTTACTAAGCTTCTCAGTCTTTCTTAATGATGTATTTTTTCTGTGTTTGATCTTTTTCCCACTTTGTTCTCACATTGTATCTGTAATTACTGATGACTCAGCAACTTTTAGATTGGAAGGAAGAACAAGCAAGTACTTCAAGATAACTTTGGGTTGTTAAAAGAAATATGGCAAATGCATATAGCAACACCTGAAGCCCTTTACAACAGAGAAAACGGAAATATAAATACCTTTCTAGGCATGTTTTGGATTCTCGGACTTCCTAGAAAGTAAATTAGTGCACCAACATCAAATCTTCATGTTAATCTGGGGGATTTGCAGTGTTGTCCTGTATCTGTTCCATGCTGAAATATTCTTGCACTTTGGAAAAAGGATTATTATTAAAATATTTATGAAACATTCCATCCCTCAACTCTCCAGAAGTTTCATTTATTCTTCATTTTTAAAATTGGAATTGTGAGTCATCTGTGCTCTAAGATGATCCATGAAGTGAAGAACTGTGCCCTACTTTGAACCAGTTTTGCCGAATAAGCTTGAGAAACTAATTTTTTTTTAAAAATCCTGAAACTAACCTATTTTTAACTTCAAAATTACCAGAAAATCATCTGTCTGGGAATCAGCACTGTTCCCTGGCATTGTGTCTGGGAATCAGCTTTGTTCAGACTCAACTGAATAACAGTTTTTGAGAACTAAAAACAGCCTAACCCCTTTTGCAGCAAGATCTGGCAGCAGTGTACTAATCAGCTAAGAGTGCAGAGGCAAGCTTCTAACAAAGACAGCTTGTCTCCTCAGAGGTTTAGGCACTGGGATGAGATAAATAAGACACAAATTTATAACCTATTAAATTACACCGCATAAAATTCTGTCCCACTTCAGTTCTCTAGTTGCTGCTTCTCTAGTGTTACCAGAAACTGAAATTAGAGGAAGATATGGCATTCACCTGAATTGGTGAACAGTTCAGCAGCTTAGTCATTATATCAACAGATAAGAGATGATGGAGGGGTCTGAAAAAACAAGTAAGCACAGTTAAAGAATCCAGCCTTTCCTGTACCTCCAAAGGCTAATAAAAGTGCTGCATTTTTTAATTCATGGACTGAGAACTACAGAAAACTTCAGTAAGTACAAATTCAGATTTTTCAGAAACAGATGCAGCAGAACTGACAGCAAAATTGGCTGCAAGTAGCTATCCCAGATGAAATTGCAATGCTGTTCTGCTATACTGCTAATGAACAGCAGTGTAGATATATAAACTTTTGTGCACTCTTAAGTCAGTAAAGAAATTACCATTGATTGAAAAGATAGCTTCAGGCTTTATATTCATGCACAATTACAATGGAAAAAGAAGCAGTATGCGTACCAAAAAAAAAAAAAAAATTAACCTATTTGTTTGCTTGGAAGGTTGTTAAATAAATATCCTCTGTTTAATAAGATATCATACCATGCAGAGCTGTATTAAGTTTCAGTCTGTTATATACTTCTACAGAATTCTGCACTACATAACTATGGCTTTCAGAGCACTGCAGTGAGCATAGGAGAAGTTGCTGTTAATGTGAAGGTTGCTGTTAAACTAAGTACATGAGCAACTAAGCTGAGCAAAAGGATTGCCAACAGGTATTTTAAAAATTGTTTACCCAAACGGTAAGAATATTTCTAACCCTACAGGCTCCAAGCTATTGTTTGTGCATTGCTGCTGATAGCAAAGATGTACGAGCTGTAAGACTCATCTCTGCTAAGTAGCTATCCACTCTTCAGTAATGCTTATTCCTGTACCTTCATTCATGTTACATTTCCTTTATGTTCTGTTAAAGGAAAAAATGAATACAACCAAACTATGAATCAGTGAAATAGCATGTTTTCTCGTTTTATATTATAAGAACTTGCACTTTTTTTTTATTTACTCGTCAGTAAATCTAAGCACATTTTGTGCATGGGAAATAAACATTGCCAAAATTTTATGCAAGAAAACCATTAGGAAAAAGCCTGTGATTTCATAGTTTGTTATTGCTATTTAGCAATTGGGCTTAATCTTTGTAAAACCTGTACTCAAAGCACAAATAATTAAATCTGAAAGTATTTAGTCAGTCTGTGTGCTGAGATAACTGTTTATCAAGGTGACCAGAATTGTCTCACAGGTTCCTTGTCTTCTCTTGGCTGTCTTCTACCCATCTGTTTTCCTACACTTGGGGCATGTCAGGTTTGAGCAATCCTGAATCTGGTGCTTCAGACCGGAGTGTGGATCAGAGCTGGAGCTGGAGCTGAAGCTGAGCAGCTGCTCCCTGCTGCCCCAGGCTTCTTTGTCACCAACAGCTCCCCAGGAACAATGCCATCTCTGCTGGGCCAATGCCCCACGTAGGACATTGGGGTCCCAAGCTCTAGGACAAGAGCTCTCTGCTGCTAGAAATGCAAAAAGAACAGCCAAAACAAGGCCACTTCATGAAGTGCCATCACCATTTAATTTCCCAGAGGCTTAGCTGATTTGAGAAACTCCATCTCACTGCACACTTTGCATAATTGCCTTTCTCAGGAGGTGCTTCCTCTGCCACTGGTCCGATCCTTGGCTAACTTGTTAATTACATTTTTTTCTGCTGACAACCAGGACAGACTTAGCAAATTCCTTGGTGTCTGCAGACAGTAATTTGAAAACTACTGATCATTACATTCACTGCTAGCAGAAAAAAAACCTTTATGCAGCCTTTTAATTCAGGCCTGCTGTAGACGCCAAGATTTTTTTCACCACTGGAAGCCTTTTTCCGACATTTACTTCAAATCTTTCCTAGCAATCCCACTTACAGATTATTGATATGTTTATCGTGCTACATATTTCTTCAGTTAAAGCAATCTTCAGCAAATAGTGAATTCTCTGTAGACTATAATGGAAATTACTACTTCTAACTTAGACCAAACTTTACATGGGTATTAAGATGCAGAGTATTCCCATTCCTATGTGAGGATTAAGAAGACAAGTAGTAAAAGTTTGTAAAAGTTGTAGTAAGGGATTTCTAGCCTGCTGAATTACATTTAGAATGTAATTGATCTTTATAATTCAAATTATTATTCCTTAAACCTTTTGAATATAATTTAGTTACTTCTCTGCCTTTCATGCATCACTTAATCGCTTTTTGGAGAAAAATAATCAATGTAAAAAAATGCATTTCACGACTAATAAAAATGTAATTCCATAAAGATTGATTAAACTTTTGGGAAATATTCCAATCTACCAGCAACCTTGAATACCCACAGCTCCAGCTAAAGTCAGAGTGATACATGTCTGTTCAGTACCTCCAAAAATCAGGCCCACAACCAGCTCCTTCCCCTCTCCAGTTCCGCAGTATCACTCAGAAAAGTTTTACTAATCTTACTGAGAGACACAGTCAAGGACTCAGTCACACTTCCTTGGGAACAGATGCTGCAGATGGAATGAAATACAAGTAAACTGAGTTTACTCCCTCCCAAATTGAATAATAAATTTCACAGACATTTTTCAGAGGATTTTTAACCCACTTTGAGTTTTCAATTAGTGCTGCAATGCTGTTAAGAAGGTTTATACTGGCCCAGACCTGTCATACAGACCATTGCCTTATCTGCAGGTGGTGACTGGCACCGCAGGACACCAAATCCTCAGTAACAAAGGAGAGATTTTCCAAGTCCAGGCTGTTAAAAAGCATCTCAAAACCTGTGTCACAATGTTCTCTCTCTTTCTTCTACCACTTTACCTTAGCATTTACTCTCATTATCTTGACTATTTTTCGTATCTGTATCTCTTAAACTATTCTTTTTTAATCCAAAAGGAAAATCAGAATACTGGAGATAGGAAGGACATTAAGTCTGTGGGAGCAGTGGAAAATTCCCTCCTTCCAGAGGAAGTACCTGGCCATTCCTACATAAACATGAATGTTTATTAACCCATTGAACTCTGTGTTTTGTGGGCTTCCCCCACCCCTGAAGGATCAAGACTGTGACCATCACTGTGACCTATGGACATCAAAACTGCAACAACCAAGTCTCGTGGTTTAATCCACAGGTGTTGATATCTTTCTACTCTTATCCTTTCTATCTCTTTCTTCTACTTATAAATTTTCTTAACTGATATCTTTCTACTTTTATATTGTTGAATTTCTATAGATAATAATAACCAAAACAGCTACATACCTCCTTTCCATTGCAACAAAATTGTTTTAAAATAAACCCTGCATATCTTATGGGAATATCTTCGTAAGTCTCATAGCTTAATTCCACCAAGTCTGAAAAAGTATTTCTTTTGCAAGTTTTAAATTTGTCATATTTCAGAAAAATACTTCTTTGTTCTCTTTTTTTTTTATGAGTTAAGGAGAGCAGACTTTCATTATCTGTCATCTCTAAATTGTTAGTTTTTTCATTTTCTCTCCTTAACCTGCACAGGTCTGCCTAAAACAGACATTCCTCATCCTTTAAGAATCATAATTAGAGAGATTTTCAAACACCTAATCCCACTATGACCTTTTTCTGATTGCCCTTTAATTTAACAATATTCTTCCTTAGATAGGATAACAGGCCCCTGTGCAGTAGTTCATGTGAGAATAATTGTATATATTAATTTCTATTTTCTGCTTTATCCACCTTACTTTCTTGTTTACTTTTATCAGCAAAGGCACTGCGAGCGCCATTTCTCTTTAGGCTATCCCCAAAGTTATGCAGATCCCTCTCACAAGAACAGTGGTTGGGCACAGTAAGGATGAGTTTAAGGTTTCTCACCAAGGTTTCAGAAACACTCCCCAGCAGCTGTGCCCAGCGCAGTGCAGACCTGACCACCGAAATGAAGGGGTCAGTGTGGCTGGACTGGTCAGATCCAGCAGGTCTCTGACCCCTTACTGTAGGCCACTATGCTGTTGTCCTATACAATATATATATAATTCAGCACTCCTTGACCTTGCACACACTTCACTACATTTTATAATCCTGAATTTGACTATTCTAAATAACTGCCTGTCATCTGCAGATTTGACTAACGAGCAAATCTCTTCTCCTTCCCATATATTCTTTATATATAGAACTTAAACAAATCAGAAATGCTTGGGCATTCAACTGCTAACCTTGTGTCATGACTGGAGTGGAGAAAAGGTGAGAGGCTGAGCTAAAAAAGTATCAGATCACTCTGAAGTAACCATGCAGTTTTACTTATTCTGATGGTAACACTTTGACGAATATTAGATTCTTCAACTTTGAAAGATTATCTTTGAAAGGAGAAGGCATGAAATGAGATAAAAGGTCAGTGGCTGATCAGGATGACCTAATTTACCTGGGGACTTTCCACTGGGCTTTAATAGGACATTCAGTCTTAATTCATATATTATCCCCAAAAAGCACCCATCCAAACCCATGATATCACAAGACATACCCAGTCTTGAAAACTAGATGTCCTTGGTTAAAAAAAGCATATCCAAATGTAGGACAAGGTTATCAGAAGGAGATTTTTAGTATACAGTTTTTAGGATTAGCCCCAAATAATGTCCTTGACTGAGATTGATAATATTCCTTTTTGTGTGAGGAGAGAGAATGCCAGACTGTCTTCACCAAAGAAAGGAATGAGACTGAGACTGATGCAGGAGGAAAGTTCCACATAAATCATTCAGCAGGGCCACAACTGAAACGAGTCCAAGTAAAGCCTCTATAAGGACGGGGAGGAAGGCAGGGAAGGGAGCCACCACCAAGGGAGAGTGTACACCATCTTCCTATTAGAACACGGGGGAAAAAAACAGGGAAACAAGTAACAGGGTTTAAATAGATCAACTGGTGCAAGAAAGCACCAAAAACTGACCATCTGTTTGGGCTACTGAAGTTTGTTGCTGCCAAGGGAAAGGTGAGTGCCCTTTGCTGTGTCCTTTGTCCCAGAGAGGCACACAAGGAAATAATCACGTGAAAAGGTTAGTCAGAGCCATGGTGATGTCCTTCTGCTGTTGTATTTAGCTCATCTGAAGTACCTCAGATACAGACACTAGATAGTACAGTGAAATGAGTCATGATGGACTGCAATTAAGAGATTGAAACCCTTGCAGAGCACAGAGGAGGGAAAATCAGATTCCTGTTTGTGTGATCTATTAGCCTGCGGGATAATCTCTTACGAGAAATCACACTTACCTAAAGGTGCAAGGACAACCAGTACGATTTGTGGAAGAGTGTGCAGGAAGTCAATACTGACTCCATATTAACCCAAAGAAGTGCAAAGGGGGCTGAGACCCCTCCTCCTGCTCCGAACTGCAAGCTTGGACTCCGAGCACTCCTCTGTGAAACAAGGCGCGAACAAATATCTTGTCTGCTCCAAACCTCAGACAGCAGGTACAAATGACTAAAACTAGATGTTCTCTGCATATCCTTTACATGTTCTTTTCATGTGCTACAGTTTAGAAGTCATTTCTTGCACACATTTAATACCACTGTATTCTAGCTAATTCTCAGGAGTAATTAAGACCTAGTTCTCCCTCAATCTGAGCTTGTTGAAAGTAGAGGAATCTCTGGTCATAGATGAAGTCTTGAATGTCAGTTTGTAGCTTCTTAGCCTCCAGCTGTATTATTCCAGCTAAATTGTAATATATGGAGTTATTATTTAAGGATTGGAAGAGAAAAAGCAGTATTAAAACAAACATAAACATAAACCAAACTTCTATTTTCCTCCCTTTCAAAAACCCTTACTAATTTTGCAAAGAATCTAATTTGATGAGAATAAAATAGCTCATTGAAATTAATATACAGCACTTTGTTTTGCCTAGCCTGAATGTGCTGCTTTCAGTTAAATTTGTTAAGAAGTGTCCTGATAGAGCCTTAGTAAAGGAAAATCCTCTCTTGCATTCACTCATTGCATTATTATAGACCGAAGTGAACACGAAATATCTGAAGAATGCTTCAGGGGGACACAAGCTTCATTAGAAAAATAATCCACTGCAATATGATAAAACATAAGGTAGCTATTCACTCTACCATGGCACAGATGAGGACTTTATTTTAAACCCATAGCAGATTGAATTTTTGCATGATGTTTTCTTTAAACTGCCTTCCTTAATCTAGAAATACATTAAAATACTCATCTGCCAGCTGTGCTGTTTTCAGCTGTAGCAAACTGATGATTAGTATCCTCCTGACATTATTTTCTACACACGAAATAAAAAATTACTGTCACAGGATTACAGAAAAGGAAAAAATCTAAAGTTCTTTATGTTTTGTCTTTGGGTTTTTGTCTTATCCTTGAATTATTTCCGTAATTAATAGGTCTGCTACAATTAAGCAAACTTGGAAATATGGTGGGTGCAGAAATGTAAAAAGCTGCTTTTGCCAAGATTTAAAAAAAAAGTCACTAACATTCCAATCTTACAAATTTGTAGAAATGCTTTCCACTGTCACTTAAAATGACTATATTCAGTGTGAAAGCTTGTGATGTTCTGAGATACACTGATGGTCAAATCCAGCCCACTGACTTCAGAATGCAAAAAGCATTTTTGACTATGTTCTTCATCCTCAGCCTCCAAGGTCATTTCAAGAACTCCCTGTATCAGCTTAAGAAAGAGACTGGCTATACTTTATGCTTAAAGGTACATTTTATCCTGACATACTGTTGACAAGTGCAAAGTATTCAATCCACTAGGATTTTTTCTTTTACTTTGATATAGATGACAGAGGAATCAAAACCACTGAACTAAGTGCAACAAAAATTTTATTTTTCTATCTTATTTTTAAGCATATACTGCATACAATTTTTGATCCTAAGTCCAAAATATAAATCAGATGTCTACAGGATGCCAAAATCCCTTAGTCCAGCTGAGCTACATCTATATTAGTAAGCAAAACAGACGAGCAGAAGTGGCTCTGTAAAGTGAAACAGCTGGTGAGGACCTGGCATCCTCCCTGCTCACATTGCACTGGGTTTTTCTGCATCACACTAAGTTTGTTTTGCTCTCGCACACTGACTTGCTGCTCACCACTGGTGAGCTCCTGGAGTGCATCTTCCAGTCGAGCTCCACACAAAGGGACTCAGCTCATGTGCTCTAAGGCTGCTCAGCAGTGCAACCCAAAGCAGAGTACAGGAGTACATTTGAGAGGTTCACTGAACGCAGGGGATGATGCATGGATTCCCTGCTAGCTTTATTCCTCCCTCAAAGCTAGAACCCCCTGGAGTGCTGCTCTGTACATAGTTCTGAGGATGAATCCTCAGACACAGCAGACTGCACTGAATCCCACTTTCCTTCTTAACACATTGGGTGGCACTACAAGAAAACACAATATTGTGGCACAGCCCATCAGGAGAAGGCTTCTGCCAGAACAGATTTCAGAACAGCTTTTAGCCTGTCAAACACTTTTACCTTTCCCTTCAGAATAGATGGGAGGGCTTCAGATATCTGTGATAAACATTACTACCCCTGGGTGAGACCTCTAGCGCTCTTGGCTGCTTGTTTTGGATTCTTTTATCCGACAGAAGTTACAGGTTGAAATCCTTCCCAGCACTGTTCCCCCCAAAAGCTCAGTGCAGTGATAGGACACATGTATGTCCATCACCACTGACTGTAGCTGCTGCCAGAAGGAATTTGCAGTAAGTAGAGTCTCCACAACTATTTTGTCCTTGGCCATTTTGCTGAGGCATCAGTGACTCTGGCAGAAGTGTTGCAGTGTGGGCACTTCCCTGTTTGATGGTAATCCATTGGCTTTCTTCACATGTATCATCAAAAAGCCATCAGGTAGGGGTGGGGTTTTTTTGCTCTTTCACCTACGGGCAGATCTGAGTCACTGACCTTGGAATGAAGGGCTCTGTACTTCAGTATCATGATTCCCAAGAGAAGCTGTAACTCAGGCTGCTGAAATACCTAAAGATACAATTTCTCTAGACAGTCACTGAACAAACTTCATTTTAACAGCGAAGTGACACTATTGTGGTTTACCCACACAGACTATCTCTTCTTTTAAAGACAGAAATGTGATCTTCACCTAGATCACTGCAAATACTTCTCTTGATGTTATCCTTTTCCTTCATATCAGAAAAAGATCCACCTCAAAGCCACCCCAGACCTTTCTCAAATGCAGGCATGTGGAGAAAACTGACTTTTTCTCCTTTGATTTTAGATAAGAAAGAAAATCATAGTTTAGAATAGGCTGTCATGTTTTCTTTTAGATGTGGTCACTTCAGCTCTAGTACTAGGGTTAGGGTAACTCTCCTTACTCCAAAGGAAGAATACCAAATGTAACAGATTGATGTTTTGTGCTTCATCAGACTGCAAGCTGGCAAATACACTTTAATCCATTGGCACAGTTCCCACTTTTCTACCACTAATCCCTGCTTAATGTCACTGTCACCTGGAGCAGTCACTGATAATCTGAAAAATGTAGTTTGTTTGTGACACAAAGGACAGGAGAGGGAATGGATATGCAATCTGTAGTGCAAATAAGACAGCATCTCAGTGATAATATATGCTTGGCTTCCAAAATTTTAGGAACAAATGAGAAGAGCTGTCTTTAGCCATTTTTCCTCCTTAGAGGAAACCAGTCTGCATTTGGAAAGTAAGAAGAAGAAATGAGAAACTATAAGGCAAGTAAAAAAGTCACATCACAAGTGATTGAATATCTGAAATACCTTCTGGGTACATGGTCAGGACATGAGGAACAAATAGGAGTAACTCTAAGGCTTAACTAATTTGTATAATTGGTGTCACAAATACCTAGTGGAATATAGTTAAGTATGAAAGTAAGAACCTTGGGAAGGGTGAGAAGTATCTGAGATCCAGTGGTAGAGGAGTTATTCATCAAGAGCACTTTCTGAATTTTGGGAAAATCATATACAATGAATGGCAGCTCAAATGGTTCTGATTGGGATAGAAAGAAGAGATTTTAAGGCAATATCTCCACGGCTAAATAAATGAGGCTGTTGGATGTAGTTGTTTAGAGACATGCCAAGGGAGGCAGCCGGCTGGTGACTGGGGACATGACTTTCTTTTCTGTATTTTGGAACTATTGTATTGTGGGGTCCAAAATATTTGCTCCATTACTGGAAAAAATCTTTTCTTTGGAAGGGAAGTTATTAGGACAATAGCTATTTTAAAAATTATTCTGCCGGGGCAGAAACTACTTTGGGTTAAAGAGATGCTGCTGGAAAAAGGAAAAAAAGGACTACAAGATATTCTCAGCACTTTGAGAAATCAGACATCAGTGGAAAGAATTTATTATCAGGTCTTTTGCATGGATAATTTGGGGTTATTTTAAAAAGCGAAAGCCTGGTGGTTACTGGAGACATTATGCCAATGACACAACTGAAACTACCTTAAAGATAAGAATTCTATTAGAAGACATTTTGACTGTATTAGTAGCTGTTTGGTGGTTGAAAATGGGAAAAGAACCTGCACACAGAATGAAAACAAGGGCATATATCTTGAGGATATAAAAGAATTGCTCAGATATGTTAAATTCAGCAAGGCTGAGTTGCAGTTAACAGGGGACATAAAAAGCAACAAGAAAAGATTCTACAAATGCATGACACATTAAAGAAGTAAAAGGAAGTATTAAGGAGATGAAATACTGAATGACTCAAGGAAGGCCATTGCATCCAATACATTCTTTCAATTTTCAAATAGATGTTAACTATGGTCCAATATTTAATTAAATTAAATTTTTAAAGGAGATAGGCATGTCTTCCTGAATATGGGTGAGGACATTGAGAAAGATAGAGATTTTCAATTTACCTTAGTTCAATGAGTTTCAATTAAGTACCCTTAACAAAGCGACCCCACTAATCTCCTAGCACTTACCTCGGAGAGCTCATGAAGAAAAGTAGAATTCCCTGAAGAGAAACATAGGGCAATCACAATGTCACGCTTCAAAAAGAGGAATATATCTCTGCTTGGGAGGGTAAAAACCAGTCCTTGAACTGTTCTTCTTTGAAAAATTCTGGGGCAATTTATTAAAACTCATTTCTAAGGCACAAAACAGTAGGATGGTAATAAAAAAGAGAAAACATGGACTTATCAGGGACAAATCATGCCACGTCAATGTAATTTCTTTCTTTCTTTGATTACTGGCCTAACTGGATAAGGGAGGAGTCCCAGCTGTGACATATGTGGACTTCAATAAAACTTTCCTAATATCTAGAATAAATTTAAATGTTCTACTATACAAACCAGAGAACTAACTTCTAGATTAAGTCATGTTCAGGTGGGTTGAAAAAAACTGCACAGAACATGATCTATGAAGGGATATTAAGGAAAACCACAAGAGTTTTGTCTAACAAAGAACTGGAACAATAACATTTTCTAGTATATCAGAATTTTTTTACATGCAAGCATCCATATAAATATATATATGAGGCAATGTATATTGCAATTGAGACAGAAAAGCCTGAATTGCAATATAGGAGATTAGGGCTTGAGCAAGTCTGTCTTGTCCCATTCCTTTCCAGAGGTTCACAATAAGTCTGTAGCATCTTTCACTGTGATCTTTTTGTACACGAGAAAGAGTAAAGATTGGGATGGAGGGTCACTCCTGAGCTCCCAGCAGACTGAATTTTCCCTGTATTCCATCACACAGTCCCCAGTGTGCAAGGTGTCCTAAGTGTTTTGTTGGACTTAACAAGCATTTCTCAAACTGATAGCATTCTACATGGCCAAAAGCAAGGTCTGGTGAGTGGAACTAACAGCATGTCAATACAGTGATTTAGCATATTCACTGAAACACCCTATGTGCACAGTGTCTGTGGTTTCCTGTTGCAGAGAGAGAAATATCCAGTGAGGAGAATCCAGAAAGCAGTCAGTGAAATGGAAGAGCACATGATATAAAAATGTAACCTATTTCAGCATCAGCTTTTCAGAGTATACAATATAGTCAATGGTAAATACTCTCAGTTTTTTAATATTTCTGAGACTTACTTTAAAATGCTAGGAAATAAATAATTAGAAAACTAAAATTGAATGCATTGATTATCTAATTCTTGAAATAGCAGTGATAACCTACCATTCAAGTAGCCTTGTTCTCTTTATAAACCTCCTCATTCACATGCAACAATCTCCATTGCTCATTCATTTCAAATAGCAACCACTTGAACCTTTCTTTCCAGTTTTTGGTATTTGGGGTGGGGTTTTTTGGTATTTTTTGGTTATATTTTCCTTAAAATAGAGCATTTGCAATTAATATTCTGATACCTTTGTTTCTTCTATTTATAAATACTCGACAGATTTTCCCAAATGCTTTCATTATACAGAATTTTTTTTTGTTGAATTATTTCCTAATACAGGTCTTTCCTGTATTTTTCCACTAGAACTTGATGTTCCTGTAAAAAAATGGAGCTGATAGAACTGAAGTTATGAATTACATATCTACCATCCAGAGTATTATATAATGTTTCATTTTTGTAGAAACCTCACAAAAATTGCAGAAAAACAATAGAAAAGTTACATCTGATCACAATATACTCTATACCTTTTTTTGTTTGTTTAATGACAGGTATTTGTGTCTCACTTGAATGGTTTGCAAGAGCTTTCTGATTACTGCATCATTTTCTAAAAGATAGCAGTGTTGGACCACACTGTCTAGTAATTTAAAAAGAGGGCAGAAGGAAAGGAATGAAAATGAGGACGGAAAATACATCCTTTTAACCAGAGTTCTAGTACCTTTGCAAAACATTATTATCCAGAAGTGAAGAGACAAATATATATATGCAAACCTGAAACTATCACAAATAGGAATTAAATTCCTGCTAAGAGCTGTATTAAAAAGTTGGTTATATACTTCACTCCTCTGCTCACTTCCTGGTAAGGAACCAAGACTTGCTCTCCTCTGTGGTTTTTTTTTCATTGCTTCCCCTATTTTCCACTTGTCATGTCCTTCCCTCACAATCTTTCTGTGACCCCAGGCTGCAGCAGCAGTGGAAGAAGGCAGAGTGTCAGCCATGAAGGGTCACCCACAGACTGGCCTAGGTCAGCAAAACTTCTGCTCCAACTTTGAGACATGCATCAGTTTTTCAAAGGCTAAATAACCTGAAGCCACCTGTGACACAACTGATTCTTCTCTTAGTGTTGGTTCATGTTCCTTTATATCCTCCTTTAAACCACCAAGCAAGAGATTCGCCTAATAGATTCAATTTAGCAGAGTTAGAAGACTCTGAAGGACTTTCTTTTGCCACGCAATTCCCTTTCTTAAGAAACAACCCAGCTTACTCTAGTGAGTATATATATTACATTAACAGTGGGGGGAAAAATTTAAAAAGCCATCCAACTTACTGGTTTTGAAATGCTCACATTTGTCCCCTGGTTATATTTACCAGTTTATCCACTCCTCACCACCTTGGGGCAGCATGCATTACATTTATGGATTAAAAAATTCACTAATGTTTTCTCCACTCTAGGAAGTTTCCATTGTACTCCTCTCTCACTGTCTATAGATAATAATAGTATTGTCAGCACCAGTGAGTAGCTTGTGACAGGTTATTCCTTTGAAGAGCTTCTATTCAGAGTAGCACACAGAATCTTTACCATTTCTCAATGACATAAAACACATGGAATAGCAGATGCCATAGCCTGGATGCCAGCATAATACATGTCTATTTTTCTGGTTTTGTGGTAAATCAGTGGAAACACAATAAAGAGGAATTAAAAGCATTTTTTCACTTACTTCAAAGACAACTGAGGTAATTATACAGAAGTAAATGAAAGTACTTACTTAACAAAATATATCTCACTGTAAAAAAATTATATAAAAGCAATATTTTCATTGATACAAGCAATAAAAGCTTAAAAAATAACTTAGTTTGAATATATATTTACATTTTCATTGCTGACATTCTTTTTTTTTTATTATTTTCTTATTCAAAACTCCAGCTGTTCTCTCATATTCAAGAAAATGTGCTTTTATCCAGCCAGGTTCAGACTTGAACCTAAGAGGTTTTGTTTAAGTTAATTTTACATTCATTATAATGTGCCTTCTCCCTTTGTGCTCTGAAATTGTACTGAGGGTGATAGAACTGAACTGAAGCTCTCATGACTTACCCAAAGAGTTAAGCAAATATTCAGAACATGTCCAACATGTAATGAATGTGCATGGAAACCAAACACAGTGTCTCTCTTGCAGTTCCACTTTATTGTGGGATTTATCCATGCCAAAAGTTGACGGTTACCTAATTTTTTGACCTATCTGACAGTGCCCCTCTTTTACAACACGCCCTACACCTAAAATGGCAAGGTTCACACAACATGTTCCTAAATTTATGCATTTTTAGAACACTGTCCCATACTGAATATGGAAATGTTGCCATCACAACCTATCCACCTTAAGCATACAAAGTCTGGGAAAGGAAAACAAGCAGGAGCTTTGAGGCAGCTCAGGCTGTTGATAACCTCTATGTTATTTTATGTCACATAATGTTTCTATAAGAATCCATTTCAGATTTTTAACCCTTTATACAATCTACCACATTATAGTAATCTCTGTCACTAGATATAAGAATGTTTTGGCTTAGCCATTTATCACAAATATAAGTTTTATTTATTAGCACAAAACTTGAGAATTAATTTAAGCCAAAGTGTCACTTACAAGAGGGAAGTCATATTTGAGGTGATTGTGCCCCTGCTGTGCCTGCTTCAGTGGTACAAGAGGAATTTGCTCCTCTTCTATTGGTTTCCAACCTCTTACAAAATAAAGCTTTTAAGTACAAGTGTGAATGAAGGTGACAGATGCTGAACACTATGAAAGGTAAGTTTTGTTGGAAAAAATGGTAGAAATACTTTCTTACTCTGTGAAAATCAAGGAGTTAATAGAAGTCTCATTTTGTGGAGAATCAAATTTTTTGGTCCAGAGGACTACTTAAAATAGCTGAAATCCAATTCTGTGTCTTTCAAGAGCTGAAAATGTAATAATGCTCCAACAGCACCCATGTTCAAGCACAGTTTTGAAGTCAGATATTAGGACCTATTAAACAGGAAGTGCAATTTGAAGCGGTGAAACAGCTCAATGGTAAAAATCAAAATATTTTCCTTTTGATTTTGTACATGTTCAAGGGCTGTAGTTTGTTTAGCATGCTTAATCTGAGGACCAAGAGCCAGGATATAATGAGCATGGTTACATTTTGAAAAAAACATGGCGAATGTTGGGAAAGAAATGCTTAAAAAAAAAAAGACTGGCACTCTTAGCCAGTTGATTAAAATTTTAGGAACCTAAAGTCATAGAATGTTGGGGAATATTTCTATTCATTTCAATGGAATTTGGTTCTGCCCTGCCTGAAGTGAATGCTGGGGGAAAAAAGAAAAATGCAATTTTTTAAAAAAAAATCCAAAAGTGACTGCTCACATAGTTTAGCAGGAGACAAATGTGCTTTACAGGTAGCATGTAACAAGCAAAGAGAGCAGATGGCCACCACTGCCTGTACTGAATTCAATCATTTCTTATAAAACCATGACATATGTTCTTCTGCTTTGCCGAGTAGCCAAATGTCATTATCTCATCATGCTTTGAGGTGGAAAGCCCACCAGGTTATAAATGGTCAGGATATAAAGAAGAATGACAACTACTAAGACAGAGTCATGCAGTTATTTATTGTTATCTTTCTAGCTTACTTCCTGTTTTGGGGGTTTTTTGCAAGCATTTTAGAAGCATTAAAATCTTTTAAAAAAAAAAAATCTTTTCTTAGAAAACTCTTTAATCTTTTGTTAATGATTGATTTCTAGTTTGAAGTTTTCCTTAGGAGCTGTTGGAAAAAGTCATGTCAGGGCTTAAACTAAGACCTGATTTAGCCAATTATTTTACATGTGCTGCTTTCTAAGCACACAAATACTCATCCTAAAAGAACTTTTCAAACTGAGTATTTTGCAGATCACTCTGCTAAGATTAATAGTCTCCAACACAGTCATATTTTCCCAATCCCAATACTCACACACTAACTTTATGTTAAAAAAAAACCATAATGGATCTAATGCTGTATTTAAGTCCTGAGGTTACATACTGGTCTGTGACTTTCAGCGTTTCTTTCAACCCTACACCTACACATACATATATATGAGGTTTTATAGAAGTTAAATAAGAAGTAAGGCTCTATGTCTTACACTGTCCCTCAGGTGCTGTTGAACAGTGAGAAGTGAAGACCTGGGACTGCTGGGAAAGCCTTTAACATCAACATTTTCTCAGAGTAGAGGAGGGCATTTATTGAACACAGGGAAATACAACATAACTGCATTGTAAGAAACATGAAACAGAAAACTTAATTCGTGCTGTATTCATGAGCCAGCATGAGGCCCTGTGCTAACTGATGTGCAAAATGAAAAAACTCATTGCTCCAAAAAGTTAATAAAAAAAATCAAAAAGTATACTTTTAGTACTCTGAGATGGAGAAAATGTGATACAGTATGATCATATACTATAGAAGTGAGATATATATATATATATATCTATATATATATGGGTGGTAGGATCTACTAAGAAACAGTGCTTGAATAACTAAAAAGAAACATTAAAACAAAGCTCTCTGCACTAAAATAGAGAGGCAGTTTTACAATGTTAATTTTCCAGTGCAACAACAACTTGCACACTCTTCTTCAAGCTGAATATATTTTAATGTTGATAACATTTACCCATCCAATCCTACAGAGAACATTGACAAAAAACTCAACTGATTATAGTGTGAAACCTTCCAAGAGTGGCCTGGATTTTGTCCAGCTGTCTCCCACTATTTTTCTAGAACTTTCCAGATTTCATGCTATAAACTTAATTTTGAAGCAGTACTATACACGTTTATTTGATTTTCTGCACTTGCCTCTTGGCAAAGAAAAAGAAAAATGAACCAGTATTGACAAAGATGGCTTGCATAGATAGGTGATTAGAAGACAGCACATCAATCTTATTCCATCATGATGAAATAATATGCATGGTGGGCACAACTGCAACCAATGAATAAAATATTTAATTTGAACACCATGAAAAATGAGGCAAAAGTGAGGAATGAAGCAATTTTGCATAAATAAATGAGTGAGCTTCCTTAAACAATCTGAAAGGATTTTATTATATAGTGTAAAAAAACTGCAATGGGATTTGTTATTAAAATAATCAAATGGGTTTTTTATATGCAGAAGGGGAAGGGACAGAGAAAGGAAATAGAATGTAGGAGCTATTCAGACTCCGTTCCCATTATGAAACAAAATATTATGGGTGAGATTTTTGGTAGCTGTAAATCAAAACAGTTTCCATGGGCATAATAAAAAGACATTGCTTTACTCTACCTGAAGATTTGGCCCTTAAAATTTTGCTGTAAGTGGGAAGATATTTAAAGTTAAGAAATATTTAAGAGGAAGATTCACCTTGTAACATAGCATGCATCTACAAACTAGGGATGTCAATTAGATGCTGGGTAATTATCCACACATGAGAAGATTCTTCACTGTGATAGCAATTCACTCTAGGCAAGGTAGTTCCAAAAAAGAAGGTGAGGATTTTTTGACTGGAGAGAGCAAGCAGTCACTAAAAGCTTGTTTCCAAAATTAGACCAAAGACTTTTTATTCAGCCAGCACAGAGATGCAAACCCACATTTCATTTCTCCAATGATCAATGCCTTCCTCTGACAGAAGCCAAGAAATCTCAGACACAAGTAGGAGAAAAGGAGTTTAACATTTGCCTCTCCGCTGAACTTTTAACCTAAACTCTCTGCCCTTCCTATTTGCCCAGTCTTTTGCCTTCTTGGCTTCTCATGGCATTCAACATACATTAAATTAACTGTGCAAGTCAGAGAGAAGATGCTTCCAGCACACATCTTCAACAGAAAAAGCCCAAGGACTTCAGTTAGATGGAAGAAACAAAAAGAAACCTCTTTAAAAGGAGACACAGGATCTGTTCATGCTAATATTTAGGGCCAAGCTTAAGAGTAGGTCTCAACTATACTGAGACATATAAGCCATCCTGCTGCAACACTGCCCACTTAATCCCACCAATATTGACATCTTTTACACCCAAAGTAGGCCCTCTGTCCAATTTAACACACAGTCTACTTTTTAAGCTAGTCCCTGACAAAGAGAAGAAGTGATTTAGAAGGATTATGAAGCAGAATCAGAACACAGAGAGAACATTGCTGACAGAACTCTAGACTTATAACCACGAAAATGAAGTGAATTTGAAATATTGCAGAAAACATCAAGCTTGTAGAAAAGCACCAGTAAGATCAGTCTAAATGAGGCTGGACAGGTGGTAATGAGAGCTTAACTATGAGATGGACAGCCACAGAAGGTGGGCTTCAGAATAGTTTTCAGGTCTACCTTGCTTATCAGACTTGAGGCAGTACCACTGTCATGCAAGCAACTGGAATTGTATGTTCTAATCTACGCAGCCTTGCCATATATCTACAATCCATCCTGTTCAAAGATTACTTTTCAAAAGCATTTAGAAAATCCCAGGGGTTTTTTGTTTGTTTTGCCATTGCCTCAAGGATCCCTGAGCAGCTGGTGGACATGCAACTTACCTCATGTATAGCTCCCACTGCCTTCTCCACGAAAGTCCCAAAGGTAGAGGAGGAGGAGGGACTCCAGTGATAAACAGGCAATAGTCAATCCTGATGACAGAAATAAGAATGAAAAACTGAGGTCTATATTTTTCCCCTTCATTTCACCTCCAAAGTTAAATTTTATCTCCAATTTTCTCCTGAGAGCATCTTCCACGGAAGATGAACTATAAAAATGCAGTTATTTCTTATTGCTACTGTGTGAACTCAATAATATGCTTCTTCCTTTGTTTTAAAGAATGTGTTAATGAAGTCACATTGTCAAAATGAAGTGTTATATCAGTCAAGGCATAAATAAAAAAAACTAATTTTTCCTTTGAGTTCCAGATAAATCATTAATTATACCACATACCAGATCAAATTTGGTTTAGGTATATATTAGAAGAAATGTGTCAACAATGTAAAATATGTATGTCAAGTTTCAACAAAGAGGACATTTGGCTAACAAGTTGTAAACTCCTCAAAGATGCAGGTCAGCATTATTTCCATCTTATTTAAGGGAAGCATTTGTTTGGGCAGCTGCTGGTCATAATCTGAAGTTCTTTTTTAATTGGAGCATTTAATTTTAGCATGTTAACTTTATATGCTGCATCGCCTTATCTGTCTAGCATTTGCTGTGATCATCCAAGGCGCCTGTGTGGTAGTTTTGCCTGGCCCAGTTTTTGCCAGTGAATAGGGTGGGGTACAAAGATGGCTCCTGCATGTCCTGAGTAAAGATTCTGGAAATTTCTCCACCATGTCCAGCAGAGCCAGTCTCTGATGGCTCTGAAGCTGATGCACATGCTGCTGGCCAAACCTGGGCCAAATAGAGATGTTAGTTACACCTCTGTGAAAACATATTTAAGAAGAAATCAAAACAATGTGAGCACACACTTCTTTTTAGTTAGAGAAGGAGGAGGAGGAGGTAAAAATATGTGAGGGAAACAACATGGAGGCCCCAAGGTCAGTGGAGAAGGTGGGGGAGGAAGTGCTCCAGGTGCCGGAGCTGAAAACCTTCTGCCAGCCGTGGTGAAGACCATGGGGGGAGCAGGTGGTCCCCCTGCAGCCCATGGGGTCCAGAGGATGCAAAGAACTCCCCACAGCCTGTGGGGAGGTGCCCATGCCAGAGGAGCAGGTGATGCCTGCAGGGAGCTGTGATCCAGTGGGAGTCCCAGAGACTGAGAGTTTCAAAGGCCCTGGAGGAGAGAGAGAGGCCTTGCTCCCAGGATGGAAACAGCCTGGCCTCGGCTTGGAATTCTGCAACCTGGACAGAGGAATCTCGGACTGCTGCTCGTGAGATTGGAACCACGCCAAAGAAGTTCCCAGAGGACTGTCTCTCGTGGGAGGGACCCCCATGGCTAAGTAGAGGACTCCTCTCCCCGATGGACTGACCCTGACCAAAGGAAACCCCCATACCCTGCCCCCACCCCAGAGCTGTTGGTTAGAAGGAGGGAGGGAGGGGGTGAGCTGAGAAATAGCCTTAATAGGGAGAGGGGTGAGTAGAGAAACAGCATTTGCAGCAGAAGAATTGTGGTGTTGGACTGAGTAAGAGAAGCCACATACCTTGCCCCAGCCCGGATCTGTTAGTTGAATAGAGAGAGGGGGCGAATAGAGAAACAGTGTCTGCAGTAAAAGAATTGTGATAGACTGATTTGAGAAAAAACCCCACACCCTGCCCCTGCCCGGGAGTTGTTGGTTAGTTGGAAAGGAGGGAGGGGGTGAGCTGGGAAGCAGTGCCTTAAGAGGGAAGGGGGGTCAGTGAAGAGACAGTGTTTTGAGAGCTTATTTTTGTCTCTGATTTATCCTCCGACTCTGTTAGATTAATAAATCACCTTTTTTGCAACTTTAAGTCTCCTGCCTGCTTTTGCCCTGTCTCTCGTGCGTCCTCTTTATCGGTAGTCTTATCTCAACTCATAAGTCCAGTGTGTTAGTTTTTTTCTCTCTTCTGCATAGCTGCAGCAGGAGAGAGCATAGAGAGCAAACGTCGTAGGTGCCTGGCATTTAGCCAGGGTCAAACCCACGACAGCCTGTCACCTTGACATCTGTATGAGCCACTTCACCATTGAAATGTGCATTTGCTTTGCTTCAGGAAACAGAGAAAAATTATGAACTCTGGTCAAACTGCTTTCATATCATTATTTGGATTAGAAAAAGCTAAATAGAGTTTTTAGATCCATTTGTAGTTCCATAATCATGTGCTTTGTCCCATACCTCATCAGTCAGTTCTGTGGAGAAACTACTTACAGCAGTTTCAGGGCTGTTCTAAACAATATTTCTAACCTACAGATATTCAAGATATTTTGAATGTGCATCATTTCCATTGACTACAGTTTCCTGTCCTCAAAGATCTAATATCAGATTAACATTGTCCTCTTATCGTTGAGAAATATACATGCGTATCCTTAGCTGGCCTGTTCATCTGGGGTTTATTGTTATTTAACGCTCTGAGACAGGCGCAAAGCAAAGTTAACATGCTAAGAAACCAGGACCTGTAACAATGGCAGAAAAAACATTTCTGACATGCAATGCCACAGTTGCATTTAACTTCCTACTATGAAATACAGATCATTTTATTTATCCTGTGTGATTATCATCCTCTTGTTACTTATTACATGGCTGCAAAAAAGTGGTTTTGCAGTTGGATTAATGAAGCTGTATTTCAAGCAAAGCTGATTTTCAGGATTCAACAGGCTCCCCAAACCTATGATCTGGTCAACTGAGCAGTTCATAGAGAGGAAAAGGAAGCTAAGTTTGAAACAACATGCTTATGGAAGTGACAGCATTGTTTGTCACCAAACTAAGGGCAATAAGTACTTCAGATTTAAATCTCAGATTCCTCAGGGCTTTTAAAGATTCTGTTGCATCTTCAGACACAGCCGTTCCACATCAGCTATACCTTAACAGTGTGAAATGCACATCATAAAAGAGCCTTTTCTCACCTCCTTTCAACTGCAAAAGTCAAGTTCATCCTTAGTGACTTCTCCCCAAGACCTAGCTAAGCATAGTTTGACTGACTGTAGTTTCATTGCCATTCTCTTGGAGCAAGAGCAAGCCTGAAGTTCTATTGGCTCAGGGTGAGTCTCAAGAGGCAGCTTCTCCAAGCGTCATGCAATGATAAGAGAATCCTGTGATTCATTTAAAAATCACACCTGAGAAGTTCTGGGTCCCTGTTTAGCTATTCCCTGTTTTGTATGCCTACCTGTACACAGTGTGGATGTCCTTACAGGCACTTACAGTTTGTAGAAAAAATGTGGTTCAGGCATCCATGATTCACAGCAGGAGAAAGCAAATTCTTCCCAAGACCATGTATTTGGCATCCTGTCACTTATATCACACACTTCTGACAGAGATAGCCTATCTTCTGCCTGCTGATAGGGAGACACAAAGTTGAAGTCAATGAATCTTTCATACAGGAAACTGCAATTCATCACTAACATAATGTGGAACAGCCCCCACCCACTGAAAGTGTGATTTTCTTGCAGGTGAAAGGATGTCTATTTCATCATTGTGTCATGATTTTTATTTTTTTAGAGACAGCAATGATATTTTTAAATAAGGAAAGAATTGATTTCTGCCAGTAACAAAAATTTAATATGGAAGAACACACTCAAGAGAATAGCTATTATTAACAACCTTTTCAGGTTACTTATTTCTTTACCTCCAATGCAGCAGGATTCCTTCCAGACCAAAGTCACAAGGGTTACACAGTCTACATATAAATGCACCACCCCAATCCATCCTATCTCACTGAGACAAAACACTTCACCCAAGATCTGATACTCTCCGTGGAGGAACAGGTTTTCCCCCATAGTCTACATAGGAGGTCAGAGATATGTAACTATGGTAAGTTATCTTTTTGACTGGCTAATGGCACAAGGACCAGATACCTTCACAGACCTATTTTGCAGTTTGAAAGTATTTTTACATTTTAAAGAGTCTGCACAGTAATTTCAGAAGCTTTCATATGGAATAAAATCTTTGCTTGGCCAGTTGGATAGGCTGATACATGGTTCATAATACAAAATAATTATCAAATGTCTCTCATCTGTAGAGAGTGAAAAATTATAGTAAACCACCAACTGGATAATTGAGATCAAAATATAGAAATACTTACAAGGGAGGCATACAGGGAATGCCAAATGGCATTAAAAATGGAGTTTAAAGTGACAGTGCCAAAGTAGCTGCTGTTCCCACCAAAGTTAGCAGAAATGTTTACAAGAGTAAGACAGCGAAAAAATCAAACCATTTAACAAGACTTCAAGAATTCGTTTAGAAGCCAAGCAGGATGGGTTTTCAAAAGCACTGCTTACTCAGATTTTTCTCCAAACCTCAAAGCAACTGATAGAGTATCGTTATTGAAAACAGGACATTTAACTAGAAAACTCAATATATATTTAAGTCTCAGACAATCAATTTAGAAAATCTCTATCTTTCATTTTCTTGTGTAAAGCAAATAATACTAGCCTCTTTCAGCTGCCAAATTCACAGCAGGAAAATGAGACCCTCTTCAAAATAAAAGTTATCATCAGCAAAATATGGTTGTAGAATTTATGTTCTCTCAAAGCAAACTTAAGCATTTTACATAAAACTTAGAGAAAACAAGAAAAGCAGAACGTAGAATGCTACAAAATGAAGGCAAACACAACAATCTTAAAATGGAATTTGAAGTTGGACCACAGCTACAGCCTTTGGGCCTCACTGAAATTTTATTTGAGCACAGTAGTGACTTTTATTACTGCTCTAATACACAGGAGTGTGTCCTAGAGAGTGCACTGACAGCTATTATCCTCCTGGGTGTAGCAGAGTAAGACAACCAAATGGCTTTGCAGGGGGACTTGTTTGAGTGCAGCCTGTATGTCTCAACAGACATGTATGCAGTAAATACTATCCTGATTCTTTCACGTACTAAAGGTTAGAAAAATACAGTTCTTATTTTTGCTTTCATCTTACATGTTGATTTTTTATCTGAAAAGACCCTAGTTACAGAAGTTGTAGCTCAAAATCTGGGGACGTCCATTTCCTCTGAAGTGATAAATGGCCAATTCATAATGGGGCTGGTTTGAGAACCAGCAATCAATACAGGCACTAAAGTATAGTTTAGATGGCCATTCTGGTTTTTATTGGTGTGCACTGACAACGATAACACAAAAGCACCAGTATCAGAGTATTATGTGGTTACCTCATCTCTCTTTACTAAGGGACACTGCCCTTCATCAGTGTCATCAACAAATCAATTGGTCACTTAAGAAGATGTCTGTAAGTGCTCATCTTGTCTTTTGCTTGAAATGTATTGCAACCATTTTTCCGTTACATTTCACATAAAAAGGATTTGCTGAAGCTCTGCAACTGGGATAAACCAAAGAACCGATTTACTGAAATAGCTTAGAAATGGTTTAATATTGCAGTGGTGTCAACAAAGCTGATTTTTAAAAATATCCTTCTGACAACAAAGGAAAAATATCAATTCCAAAGCTATGCATAAAGGGAAACTTTTTTTTAAAAGTTTTCCCACCTGTCTAATGGGGAAAACAACATTCACCTGAAGGGCGAAGGGCTTTGAGATCTACAAAGACTTCAGTATTAACTGTATTTTCAAAAGTGAAGTGACAACCAATGCTATAAAATAAAAACATCTTCACCTTGTCAAAGCCAACAGAAGAGAAAGATGAAAATAAATAGGAAAATAATGAAGCAATGCTTAGTTCTCCTGCAGACTCTCAGTTTTCCTCAGCTTTTGACTCAAACAAAATTTCCATTCCCCAATTTATGACCCACCAGAGGTATTTGAAAGGCCTGGATTCTTAGCTTCAAAGGCTGTAATTCTGGGATTCTGTGAATTCCAGAGTGTCATGGATAAGACACTGCTTATGTGATGGAGAACAGGTCATCATGAGAATGACTTTCTGAACCTCCACCAGCAGCACCCCAAAGGGCTGGATAATGGATCACAAAGTCTGAAAGTCCTCAGCACAGACCACCGAAGCATTCAGCTGAAGTGTCAGGCTGCCGCACTGCTACTCAGCTGACAGCTCTCAACTCACTTTGACAGCAACACTCCAATGTATTGTCTTTCTTGCTCTTCCAGCAGTGGTTTATAGTCGTGAAGCTGACATCGTCTGCCTTCCACATGCACAAGGCTGCACCATATCCCACACGCACACTTCCCAGTCCACAGTTTAAATAATTTCATAGCGGGCTTTTCATATATGTCTTCTCACACATTGTTTGACAAAGGCATTTTCCCTTTAAGGGCAGCTTTTTCCCCATTTTACTTGTGTCAAGTGAAAGTCTGAACTTTGTGACAACTCTAAGTGTTGTTCCTAAGAATGTTATAAAATAAATTCAGAGACATTGCCAAAAGCAGTATAGTCAAATAATAAAACACCTTGTTTTCATAAATCTGTGCAGGACTGCCTAGAGAAACCTTATCACCACTGCATAAATATTTTGGTCTGGTGCTGGAGATCAGGAAGCACAAGCAATAACACAGTGGGTCTACTTGAAGTTAAAAAAAAACAGGCATTGTCAAAAGATAAAATGTCACATCTTGCAAAAGCACAACTGGAATGCTCATACTAAACACAAGTACAGCTGAAAGGATGAACTATGATATCAAAACCATAAAAATATTGGTTAGCAAAGAACTTTTCAGAAGGGTATTTAGCCCTTCATTTAAGGGAAATATCTTCTTTTAATAGTACCGTCATTACATAAGATTTCCCAAATGTGCATAAAGGGAGAGATCCCACCGTCATTTATCTATCTCTGCCATGTAATATGACCACAGCAATGGTAATCCATTCATCTTTATAATTTTTCACAGATGTCATCCGCATCATGGAAAATGTGAACCTGAGCCTGGGGTTCTGTCTACCCCATGAGCATATCTCTATTCTGATCTGAAGACCTCACAAATTACCCCAACTGACACAGAACAATTCTTGCTAGGATTCTATATCTTTTGCTCTTGAACCATCCATAATCACACTGCCTCAAAGGCAGTAAAATATGGACATGGATTCCATTTTCATGAATGGCAAAATAATCTGTATTGAGGCAGTTAAAAATGTGTGGGTTATACTACTTGAGCTCATCAGTTTCAATGTAAACTATGAAATTGGTATGGTACCAGCTGGAAAAGTATCTTAACATCTCAGAAAAGGAATGTAGGTCCCTTTCCTAATGGGCAGTTTTTCACACCTGCCCATACCAGTCATTTCTAGAAATATGGTGCCTTTTCAGACACTACAATAGGCAGTGAGTATTAAAAAATAAACTCTAAGGGGAAAGTTGTCCAAACTGTAGCTGAAGGTCTAGCAATGTTTCTGTTTCAACTCAGACACATTCTTTGTTTTCAACAACCTTTCTCTTTCTTTATTCCACAGATGGTATTTGAAGTTATCTGTGCCCTTAGAGCACTATTTTCCACAGCAGATCACAAGTATTACCTTTAGCAATGGCCATCAGATTTCATGAGTCAAGGCATCATTCTGAGCACACACATACAATGCAAGGACTGCAAAACCACCCAGTAGAAATCAATCCTGCAAAAAAGGAAAGGAGAGTTTGTGCTTCTATTTCTTTGGACTTCAAAAGTAGTTTCTCCACTTAGTTATTATTAAATCAACTGCAATAGCAATGAAAGTATGACTAAATACTCAAGATTCTTATACCCGCTTTAATTTACACCCTTTTCACATTTGCTCCTAACATAATTTCTCCACAGTTTCCTCACTACCTGTTTAGCAACCACAAAACA
Organism: Acanthiza pusilla; assembly: GCA_036630365.1. NCBI lineage: Eukaryota > Metazoa > Chordata > Aves > Passeriformes > Acanthizidae > Acanthiza > Acanthiza pusilla. The sequence goes on along the minus strand of JAXCHO010000073.1, from coordinate 31,830,505 downwards.
AATGAATTAAGGAAGTAATTAAACAAAAATTGAATTTACTTTAGAAAAAAGAGAAAGGGCTTAATCTTCTTTAATTAGTCCTTTGATGTGGACAATTTTCAAGACTGGGACCTGTTATGGATTGAAGGATCATATGAAATTTTTTCCTTAGAGTAATCACGCTCCAATGAATCTTCTGAAGAAAACAAAGTCTTAATAATAACAAAGAGTACAAAACTATTAAATATAAAGGGCCAAAATCTCTACCATAATGAAATAAGCAGAGCATGTCTGCAAATTCAGTCAAGGTAAAGGCAAACATTTCCATTGCACATGACTTTAAAAGAAGATAAAGAGCACTGAATCAATAAATCACTGAAAAGATTATTATTTTGTACAAGCTGAAGGTCAATGCAGGTCATTCCCACTAAAGCAAACAGAGTTTGTTAATTTAATCCAGCAGATTTGGCAGGGAAACCAAACAGGAATTTAATCAGCAGCAGAAGGTGGTGAACATCTCTGAAAATTGAATAATCATTGTACCAGACAGTAAACACCATTACAGAAGGGAAAAAGGGAAAGAATAAAAGTGTCCCCTTTTCATACTGTTCATTAACTTCTTCAAACAGGTAATAAATGATTTAAAACATCTGTCTCTGGAAAACAAAAACACCACATATGACAGCAGCTGGTCAATAGTTTAGCACATTTATGATTACATTAAACTTCTCTTATCTATAGCTCTTCCTTCTCCTGTAATTCTCTCCTTAAAAGCTGTCTCACAAAATAATATTGCTATTGCTTTAATTTAAAAATGAGATTAATTTACCTTTTCAGCTCTTATCAGCTCATGGAAAGACAAAAAAATCAAATGCTCTCAAATACATTTTCCTATATTTTGCAAGAATTGTCCAAGATAGCATGTTGGCATTTGAGGCATTTTAACACAGTATATATCAGCATTTTGTTTGTTTGGGGCTTAGATTATTTTTCCATTTTCATGCTACTGTATTTGCAACAATATCATCAACGTTCTATGTCAGAGATGAAACCTCTTCAACAACAAAACACGTCTCTAAATCAGTCTTTCTGTTTCTATCTGTATCTAATTTAATATTTTTCTTCCCATATATTTTATAGACTCACATCATAAGAGGATAAATTCTGCCCTTAATAAGGAGAAATTCAGGTAAGCTGATGTGTTAAAATAGTCTATGTCTTCTACTGACATAGGACTTAATCCTTTTGGTTTCTAAAAGAAATTCATATAACAGAAATTTGGACTCTAAATTAAAATAAATCATTTGCTGAAGTCACTCAGGTGACCCTGTACCCAGTAAAATCACGTTAATCTATAGAGACCTCATATTAACAGTACTTAAATTTCAGACTTCTGAAATATAAAGAGAAAAAAATCTCCATTGGAAAGCTTTTTGAGACAATATTATATAAAGGAAAAACCAGTGGGTCAGAATTCTAGGATTATATATTGATACATTAATTTCTACAGGAGAGAAATATTCTATCTCAATTTCTCCATAAAATTACATTTCATAATTTGCATAATATTCATTAAATACAAATTTCCAGCAAATTTGATCAATATCCTAATTTTTCAGTTTTTAGGAAAGAAAATACTCTTTTATGTTAAAAGCAGAAATACCACTTCGTATTCCAATGTGAAATTGGTAGACCTTTAGGCCCCTGCCACTCATCTTAAATATAAACCCCACTCTGCCCACCTAATAACTTTTTCTGAATCGAGGAGACATCCAGCCACAAACTAAAATATGCAGGTTTTTCACTTCAGTGATAATGAATTTTGAGAGTAGTGAAATAAATAAGAGATTTGTATCAAACATTTTACATTTACATTGCTAGGATAAGAAAACTTATAAATTCTGAATGGATTCTGCTGTCCTGATCTGACACTTCTGTTGGTTAAAAGGAAGCCAGGCAGAGCCAGTTTGTAGGTTAAAAATTCCAAGACTTCATTAATTCAGTGCTTATTTTCCCTTGAATAACAGAAATAGTTATGCTGCTAGTGACAAGAAATAAAATGTACTGAAATCATCTTTGGTGGTGCTCAAGGTGTGAATCGCCTCTTTCATCTAAAGCAATTTAAAATACTGCAAGCATCTTGCTGCTGCACCACAGAAATAAGATTTCTACTCAACTCCTTGGCAGTATCCAACCAGTACACAGCATAGTTGAAATACTACTGGCATAGCCAAGGACGTGGAGACAAATTTCAAGGCATTAATAATTCCTGAAAACAGAAACCTTTTAATCAGCTCACTTAAGGGAACCACACTCAGCGCAGTACTGTCACACAATGTAATTTTATCTAAGTGTGCTGAGACAAACTCAGGGAATTGCAGCATTTCAGAGAAATCAGGAATGTTTCTGAGGTATTGCGCTCAGAATGCATTGTTTAATTATATTTTTTTGTGCTGTGTTCCACAAAGAACCCGAATCAGGTGCACTGCTGGTTATGTATGGAGACCACCACAGCAGAGGCAAAAAGCATTTCAAAGATGCTCTCTTGTCACAGGGCACAGCCCAGAAATGATTTGTAGGATATATCTATGTTGGCCTTTCAGTTCAGATCAGGAAAGTGCTTTTGCAACAAATCTCCCAACCAGTCTCACCTGCTGCTCTCTGTCACATTTGAGAGTGGTTCTGGGTAACATCAGCAAGGGCACTGGGGCTGCTGGTGAGGTCCAGTGCACAGGACCGGGTACGACAGCTGCAAAACCCTTCTGCTGTGCACATCCAGATGTGAGGTCCCCTGCCACAGCTGTTTTGCCCTGCAGATCCACTCCTGCTGTGCTGCAACTCCTGCATACAGGGATACAGCCAGACTAATTTGGTCTGTCTGGGGTGGACTGGGACGGTAATCAGGGGTTTCCTTCAGGAATTCTGAGACAAACTTGCTGTGGTTATTTTGGGCAAAGGGCAACTTCAATCAGTTGTATGGATGTGCTTTATTTACCAGAGAATTTCTCCAGTATGTTCCATGTATGTAACACCATGTTGTAACCTGTATCCATGGTGTTAGGAAACTGATTTTCAAAAGAAATGAGACCCCAAAAACCTACCAAATTTTATTGGAAACTGGGCACCTAACTCCTGAGGAGAAAAACTTCCGTTTATCATGTGGAGAGTTCACTAAAATGCCTTGTATTACAATTTTTGCTGTAAAAGAAAAATATTTGCCACAGAAAATGCTTTGCTAGCAAACTCACGGCTTGCTAGAAATTCCTGGTGATTTTCTACACTGTGTTTGCCCTACACAGCTTGCCCTTAACAGCTGTAATCGAGTTAGACCTTTATATTACAAAATGTGAAGGCAGATGCAAGCTTCGTTCCAAGAGTATCTCCTATTAGTATATAGAGTTTAAGATGCATGGCTTTGCAAAACCTGTATCTGTGAGTAGAGAGGACCCACCAGGCATTTTCAGTTCTATCTCCACGTAAACATGTGTCAATTCAGGGTTGTACTTCACCCTACTTGCAGAGAAAACCTTCCAGGTAAAAATGGATACTTTGAATTTGCAATAAAGATTTTGACTTAGAGAGTCTTAAAAGATGGTGTATAAGATTATTACCTACATTTTCTTCCTGAAGTAAAATATTACAAAAATAAAGCTAATTTTCAAAGTTGTTTTAGAGATAAATGATTCATGCCTATCAGCTATGAAAAACCAGAAAGTTACAATAGAAAAAAGGGAGCTGCAATGAATTTACCAGAAATGCCACATGGTTCTTTTTTAATTATGCTGATATTTTAATCGTAGAACACGTGTTTGTAAGGTTCCAAATGCTGGCTGAGAAAATAAAGCCTGCTAATTATTTTGCTTTTTAAAGAATGCCTCTCATTCTTGAATAGAGCTTTTTAAAATTTATTAACTGGGTATCAGTAAGTAATTGATTTTTTAAAAATTGTGATCATACAAACACTTCTGAGATGTGGATCACAGCCAAGAAAACTGTCTCTTAATTTTATTTTGTGGGTTACAGTTCCTTTGCAGCACTCTAAACCTCTATGTATTTTCCCCCAGTATGTTTTGATGATGAGATTTAAGGTTCTGCTCATGACGAAGAATTTGAGTCCTGGGTCACATCTGTATCTAACAGCACACAGCAGAGCAAAAGGCTAACAACAGTCCATGGGGATTTAAAGCTCAGTGAAAAAACATCACCTCAGAAGATTTTTAAATCACACTCTTTAGAAAATAGGTACAATAAAAGCAGTAGTTGTGCTAACTCTTTAGTTGTTTCACCACTTGAAAATAATGCCTTCAGAGGTCCTCTAAACCCATCAGTCCTGAGCCTTTCCTATTTGTTTTCTAGAGAGATAATGATTTACTGATTTTTGTACATACCACCCAGAGCTGAACAAGAAGAAAAGTCTGTAGAATTAGTTATATTGCTGTTGGTTGTGATTTCATTCTCTGAAAGCTGAAAAAAACATAATGTAAAATATATTTGATTGACCTTTTTCCTTCTTTGAATAAATTATAACAGGCTGCTATCCTGCTAATCTTCCAGAAATAGAACATGTGCAATCTCAGAACTGGGATCTTAAACAGGAAAAATACAGACAGATTATCTTTATTATTTTAGAGCATTGGAAAGTTTACCAGGATATCATACACTGCAGAAAAATACAGAGATGATGCATCATATTTCAGACAAGGGAAGAAGGATGTCAAGTTGAATTTTCAGCTATCTTTTTGAAGATTGTGTATATTCTGTGGAATAACCTGTTTATATACATTAAAAGAATTATTGTGTATAGGTGACATGGTAAATTCAGAATTTTGAAACAGTTTAACCCGAGGAGAGGACCTTGTAGAATAAGCCCTTTCTGCCAGTTAAATCATCTCAGCATAAACAGGGGATGAGTCAAGGAATATATTTGTATAGATTTTCTTTAACTTTTTTCCCGGACTCTGACCAGTTCATGGGGAAGGAATTTTCCTAGAGACTCACGTAAAAAGGCAGTAAAAGGTGACTTGTGCAGCATCTTGCTCCATAGGAACTTAGAGGAATTTGCCATAAAGCCAATAGCCTGTGACTTTGGAATCGTGCTGTGTACCCTCTTGTCGTCTTGCCCTCAAGGTCCTTTGCTCTTACCTGCCTGAGTACTGTGTCACAAATTTGCAGTAGAAAGCAAGAACTTGGAAAAAGCAGAGTAATGCTTACATGTGAAAAGAAATTATGAGAGGAACTCTGCTTCAAATGCACCTGAGAGAACAGAGCACAATTGATGTCTTGTTCATCTCTAGCTATACAAACAAACCTACTAAAACAGGCAAAAACTTCAAGGTATTTTTTCAGTTTGTTATAATGAGTGGTGCCACTTCCCACTGTTTCGTTTTTCTCAAAGGTTCAGAGACAATCTCCCTAGTAAGATAAGATAGCACACCTGTGTGTCATGTATGAACTACAGGTGAGTTAGAGTAACATCAACCTGCCCTGATCTCACAGAGTTCCCTAGTGATTGATAAAATCAAAGCTTTTCTCTGTTTCTGTCCAAAGGAAATTATGAAGTACTGAGATCAGTTGGCCTTTCATGGCAGACTGTTCACTCTCTGTAATTTAATCTATAGACTTGATCACATGAATAAAAATGAAACCTTAGAAGGTTTTGAAAAAGATATTAGCTTCTCACAGGATGTAATGTTAAAGTACAGATAAGTGGTCTTTGTCAAAGCCCCATTAAGACAATATTTTGATTTTGTATATATCCTTAGCCTTTCCACAGAACACAGACTTTTCCAATACAGTGTCTTAGCCTTTTATGGTAGGATGAGCTGTTCCCTGAATTCATGTAAATTGTAAATAACATTTAAAAGAAACATATTTAGAGATCTAACAATTTATTTGAAGCAGTCAGATAAAATGACCAACAATTCTAATGATATCATCTAAAGAATTTACTAATCATGTGGATTGTGTGCCCCTGTCCACTGTGGATGTTTAAGCAAAATACAGGATTGGTTCAGAAACTCGACAAAATTATTTTCAAGTTGTGAAATGATCATCCTTCTTGATGCTACTTATTTTATCACTTCAAATTTTATCACTGTTAAATGGAGGCAGTATTAGCAAATGGGATACAGGATTTCTCAAGATAATCAACATGTGCCTATAAATGAATTTCTACTTTCAATATACATTAAAAAAGAAGCCTGAATTCAGAAAGTATTACCTTCCTCCTAAATATGCCAAGTCCAGTGAAGATGCAGTTTCAATCTTTAATACAATCTGCCTGTGTAGAAACAACTGCTAAAATGGCAGTACCTGGCAATAAAATTTTACACTGTACAATTTCTCAAATTCTGACCCTCTTTACTAAAAGCAAAATGGCTATAAACTAGATAAAAAGGAAGTGAGATGATAATAAATGTTGTGAAATATATTCACTGGTCATCTTAAAACCAGCTGGAAGATACGGAGCTCCTTGGAAGAGGTATAACACAGAGCTTTTACACTTAAAACTGTATTCTTAGAAACATTTGTGCTGTAACACAAGGAAAATGGAAGGAATGAACAATTATGAACACACAAAGAAGAAACTGAGCCACCAAAGAAATGGCCAAAATGAAAGACCTATGGAAACAAATTGAAGGAGGTCACAAAAGTTCTGGTTACTGCACCCTGTGAGTTCAGTTATGAAAACAGACTTTCCCATGAAAGGCCCTCACCTCCCAATCATTCTTCTGAGCTATGCCTATGTGAAAAACAAATATCTGCTGAATACACTCTTTGGAGCTCTGTGTGCACCTACTTCTGCCTCTTTGCCATTGATTCCCACATCCCGCAGGGTCCTTTTCTGAAATGTCTTTTACAATACTGTGACACTGAAAAATTTGTCTTTATTCTCATAGCCTTTCTTTGATTTTTGATTGTTTTCTTATGTTATTGCTTTGATTAATCATTTTAAATGACTAATCAGCAGACAACTAGCCCATTTAACCAACTGTTAATGTGCTGATTCTTCCTTTCATTTTCTACCTAGTTAACTGCCATAAACAATACTTAATGAAGCTCAGCACTCCTTGATAGATAGCTGTTCAATATCAACTTTTCAAGCAGCACCCCAAAGCATTTCTTTGAAACTGAAGAGGTAGCTATGCCCAACCTTTCTGCGTACCTTAGGAGAGAACAATAAAGCACATTTTCCCTACAGAAGGTTTTCCTGTGGTTGTGCTGTAAACAACTCTTCTCTATGTCTATCATCTGTTTTATTAACTGTGTTCCCTATAGAGTTGTTTGTTTCAGGCTTCATTTATCTACCTATTTAATTTACACCTGTTGTATATGCAATTAGGCAATTATTACTATATTCTTCATGCTAGATTCTTCTTTGGCTATTATTATACTTTATTAGTTACACTGTGGAGTGCTGGAAATGCATCTCTTTCTCTGAAGATTTATTTGCTTCATTCTTCTAATCTAAAATAAAAGTTATCCCAATTGCAGGAAACTAGGATACAATATGAATATGCCAATGTATTACAGAGATACTTTGAAATGTGCTAAACAAACCCAGAACATTTTCTGAATGGGGTGAATATAAAGGCACATCCAGTGTCTGTTTTAAAGAAAAAAGTGATCCAATTTTCTGTACCCTCCTATCCGGCTCAGGTGTGTGAGCCTTGGAAACACTTCCTGTTTCTGAACAGCTGTTTCAGAGAGAGACCTAACACAGGAGAAAATCTCATCTGTAGCTCTTTCTCTAGTGTTTTCTACCAGCTGTCTTCAACAACTCCCACACGTGCTGTGTTTTAAACCCAAGGAATGTGACAGCCCTCATTTCCTATGGAAGCAAATTAAGGACCTTAAGAGGCTCTTGAATTCCATTCCAGCATCTGACTTTGCAGCTTGGAAGCACTGGATGTCACAGCTCACGTCTCCCCGCGTGTGGGTGTATTTATTGAATACTAATGGGAGCTGGCTTGAAACTGAAAGCTGAAGAGAGGTAGGCAACCCATTGAACTGACATTAGAATCATCTCCACTTACCTTTATGTTTTTAGCAACAGAGTAGCACAAGATGTATCTATCTCAATCCACTTGAATTAGGAGGATTTAGTTTCAAAAGATAAGATGAAAAACAGCACTTGTTTTGATCTCACAAGAGCACACTTCAATCCAAGGACATTTCTTCTAAAATGTTTAATGAGTGAACAGAACTTGATGATCTTCTGAACATACCACCCAATTCATGTGCTCAGCTTAACTTTCACCCTGAATCTTTTCACACACAAAACGGCACAAGCAATGGCCCCAGGGATTTCTGTCCGTGCACAGAAATCAAGTTATTTGTCACACAGACTAGAAGAGATTATTTCACATCAGACAGAATCTTAAAAGAAATAGAACTCCATGCGTGTGTTATTCATGTACTTACACAGGTATTCCCTTTCTCAGTAGTCTAAGGATGCTCCATTTATAAAAGTCTCACAGACTGCCAAGCCATGATTTCTTATGAAAACAGTGCTATTTTGGTACATCTACAGTAAGATCAAAGTGCACTATGGATTATCACTGTCCAGGCTTCATAACTCCTGTTGCTGCCATAGCTGCGCATATTTGTGAATCTTCTTTATTGTTTCAATTTAAATTTCCTCAACCAATTCCAATGCAATAATCCTTTATCTTTTAAAAACCCTATAACTTGTTTTCTAGCACAAATTTTATGAATGAAAGTTGAAGGATATAAAATGTGAAAACAATTTTATGCTATTATTTGCTATGATTTTATTGGCCCTACGGGTCCTCTGCGACTTTCTTCTTACTTACAGTCCATACTTCCTGCAGACCACTTAGTCCAAGATACTGGAAAATTTTCCCAAATAATGCAAATTTTCCCTGATGTAATGAAACTGTTTTACTCTTTTCTCTGACCAAGAAGACTCAAATTTACACATATTTCTGTGAACAGATCACATGACACATTCCCTTTATGACCTCTGTTTTCGTTCATAGCTCTTAGAAGCAGCCTAGTTTTATGCAACCATAATTAAACTCTCATCCTCTTTTCAGACATCCTTTGGCATCCTACTTATAATTAACTACTTTGTGAGTTTTTCTCTTCTCTTCTCTTCTCTTCTCTTCTCTTCTCTTCTCTTCTCTTCTCTTCTCTTCTCTTCTCTTCTCTTCTCTTCTCTTCTCTTCTCTTCTCTTCTCTAACTTTCTTTCCTTAGTACTTCCCCACTTCTGTTCTCCCTCTTCACCATTTGTTTATGTCTTTCTAATCACTTAGTATCATTAGAACTATATTCATCATTTATTTTTGGAATCTTGTTCAAGATTCAATTTCATCTATCAGTTTCTATCTGTCACATGAAAATTGAAAGCCTCGTTAAAGGCATCAAGTTTATTATTTTATATAACATATCTGTTATTTATCCATTAGTTAGATTAGAAGTTTGACTCCTGTTTAACTAGAAACTTTTAAACTTCCTGCCACCAAAGAGCTACAAGGTGTTTGACGTATTATGAAGCTGATTTCGAATGGCATTAAGGCTGAGATCTGGAATGCTCCTGCTGTTAATTTCTAAAGGCTACATACCAGAGATGGCCCCCACAGAAATCTGTTCAATAACCCTTTTTCTTTCCATGGCAGGCAGATTTCTTTATTTTCCCAGCACAATGGGGACTTTGAACCTGCGCAGTCAGACACAGAAACTAGCTAAGGACTTGGAAGTCAAATGTAGGAGAGGACGGCTCAGATTTAGTGCACAGAGATTACTACCATGGTACAACTGAGCTCAGTAAGGTTTGAAACAGTACATGAGTAAATTATGTCTCCAGTCAGGGGAGAAAATACCTTTGATCTGTGAACATGTCAAAGACAGGATGTTACACTGCAGGAGGAAAAATAAAACTAAAAGAAGATTTTTAACTGTGGGAAGAAAGTGATGCCTAAAAGAGAAGCCAAAACAAATTAGGAGTATAAAATGCAGACAAATTTATTCGAGGCCTTCAAGGTACACTCCGGGCAGACGAACGTCCCCCCCAGGGACTGCACCCAAAATGGACGCTGGGTCACGAGCTCTTCACATTTTATAAGTTCTGTTTCATTAGCATATTGTCCCTTAATTCTCCAATCATACCCTCAGGTGACAATGTTGACCACCCCAGGCCTGCCCCCTTCATCTTACAGTTGTTTACATATTTTCAGGCCCCAAGGCAATGAATATGTCCTTGAATCTGTTGTCAGAGAGCCTTGTTTTGGTTAAAGGTGCTGGGAACAGAGCATTTTAGCACTTAGTAAGAAGCACTAAACCGCAGCAAGTTACAGATGCATTAAGAGGAAAAACTAGAAATATTCAAAGGCATCAAAAGAAGTCCACTGCATCAGAGTTTCCACACTGTTGTCAGTTGTTCCATGGCACTAATTGTCTGCGAGTGTCCCACAATTATTAAATTAAGTCCTCAGAGAGAAGCACGGCACACAGGAAATCTGAATGTGGTGGGCCTAATTCTGTTATGTTAAGGGTCTATAATATCACTGTGCCCACAGGGTTCCACATATCTGAATAAGAGAAGGTCCCATTGACCATAAAACCCATGTTTTATTCCACTTCTGTTCCCAGTAATGTACAAAGACAGCAAAATAATATGCAGCAGGTGGTTGGAGTATGCACAGCCGAAGAATATCCACAAGAGGCATGTTATCTGATTTTTGGATTTTCCATGCAGTGTCTGTTATAACACCCATCTCCAAGAACAGATTGTATGTAATGGAACAGACTCTGCATGTTTCTAGAGAGGTCTGAATTCCTGTTTTTCCAGCAGTCCAATGAGACAAAAAACAGTGTGCAATGGTATTCATGGATAATTGAGAGCATGTGAAAGGGCATGCAGCAGTTACTTAACACTTTAATTTGGGATACTGGATCATTTCTTGATCTTGAAGTGGGCAAAGAAGCTTAAAAGAAAATACATTGAGAAGAGACACCTGAAATGGCCTGGGAACCAAAGATCTCAGCAGACAGCAGATGGCATGAGAGAGACTGAAAGTTACTAAGTGACAAATGAAGAGGAAATGTTTTCATAACAATATGTAATTGAAAGTCTGTTCAAATAGAATCCAGAAAGCTCTCAGAGTCATTATCATGGTTTCTCTTGCATTTCTACAATCCACTAAGTAAATTTTTGAATAGCGGCACTCCAAAACTAGTATCCAGCTAGTAAAGAGAGCCTCAGAATCCTTTCTTTTCTGGTCCCATTTAACTCCTTAAAAGATTTTTTAAAAAGCCTCTAAAACGTACAACAATAAAACATCAGTCATAAATTTAATGCAAAAAATAAAGTCGTTTTGGAGTGAATCTTAAAGCAGGTTAGTGTGACCTTGATTTTGGACAAGATCCTGACAGCAAGGAGCACAGGATCCAAGCTGTATGAACTCCATGGACCACGCTGGGGTGAACACCAGATAATCTTCTGGATAAGCAGCAATGCCAACCATACAGAAATCAAGGTGTCTTAAAGTCCAAAATCAGAGAGCTCTGATTAATATGGTAAATACATATTTACCATATTCCTTCACTAAAATAAAAAATTGAATGGGAAGAATGCACAAACCCTTCTCCATTTGAAACAGTGGATCTATGGTGGAGACAACCAGTGGGTGGAGTCAAAGAGAAAAAAGGAATAGGAACATAGGAATGTAGCAGACAGAGCAGTCTGCAGCCAGAGGATAAGATCTGGAAGGAGGAATCTGGCATTGATTTTGACTTTAGCAACAGAATGAAAAGGCACTCCTGGATTCCCAGCAGAGTGGGACAATGACAATTGCACAACATGTATATTTCAAAGGATGCTGTGAAATCCAAGGCAAAGATCAAAGAGGTTGTTTAATAAAACAAAATGGGACGGTTGCATACAGCTGCATAATAGCAAATATAACACTTCTAAATATAGGCAAGAAAAATGAACAGCTCAATAATATTAATGGCCTGGTAACCTTAAAAAATAAGACTTGAAGCTAAATAAAAAGTTATACAAAAATCCTGCATTAATCTACTACAGGTAAATCATTTCAAATCCTTTTTTCAATAAGATAACTGATTTTTAAGACTGAAAAGATATGGCCAAAGTTGTTTCCAACAAATTTTCCTGGGTTCACCCTGTGAGAAATCATCAGTTAAAATGAAGACTGGGACTACAAGAATTGAAGGTAGGTGAAAACCTGACTGAAAATAAAATAGTGAGTTGCTCTGAAAAGAACAGTCGTCATTGCAGTGGAGTTTCTCAATAAACAGTCACCATTAATGACCACAACATGGTGACATTTTCTAACAGTAGAAAAATTTTTAAAATTATATATTTGGATGACTGGAAAGTTGCACAGGAAGAAATTAAGTACTAGGAAACAAATAGAATTTATATAGAAAAAGGTGCAAAGACCCACAGTCAGGGCATAAAATAATTTCTTCCATAACCTGGGAGCTCATTGGTAGGGAAATGCTAACAAGGAAAAGAACAAGGAAGTCTTGAACTGTTGGTTAATTTTAGACATGATTTGCCTACTGCTGTAACGCCTGCTTGGAAAGCACAGATATGATCCTAGGTTATATTAGATGGAGTCAGCACTCCTGTGGGAATATGGAAAATTACTGCTATATTACCAGAAGTCACTGAGAACTTATCTAGGTGGACACCTTTCTTTTTAAAAAACATTAACGCAAACTGGAAGATGCTGAGATGATTTGGAGGCTAGAGAAACAACTGCTACAGTGAAATGACTGTGAGGAGTGAAAAAGATGGGTCTCTACATTAGAAGGATAAACACCAGAGAAAAGAACAATTAATGTGGACAAAACACAAAAAATACACCAGAATAAAGGGACAAATAGTGTTTATGAACACATTTAATAAGGAAATTTGGACAGGTTTCTGCCTACACAGGAGATGGTCAAATTCAGAATTCAAAATATATCCTTCAAATCAAATTCTGGTTAATGATCTAAGGGTGCAATGACTTGTCTTTGGATTGCTGTTGCATACTTCATGTAAACTTGGGGTATATACTGCACAAGGACAACTGATTAAGCTCTTAATATATAAAAAGAAAGTATTTACATTTGAGAGAGAATAAGACTTACGCATACGGTGTATAAGGAAACTCATGTTTTAAAAATTCTGACACATCGGACTCCTCTAATTCTTAGACTCAGAACTCACCAGCAAGTGCTCTGCTTTGTTAGTATTTACTCCTAAAAAATACTACTGTGCTATGCCAGGAAAATTACTTGCAGACTTTGTGGGGTTAAGATTCAATTCCTATTCCATTAGCAGAGCACTTCATGAATCCGCCATCCAAAAAAATACTTTTAGCATCCTTTGGGGGTTAACCAAACTTTTTTTTTTTTTAAATGTAATAGATAAAGTGTCTGTGGCATACTTCAAAAACCATTGTGTTCATGTCCTGCTGGGGTTGTATTTTAATTTAAAATTCTTTATGTATTTCCCTCTCTGAGTGTCAAAGGGTTGTCAACATACTCCTTTATTATTTATTAAACATTTTTAGCTTTCCTCTGTTTTTATCTTTGCTTTTTCAATCAAACCAAACAAATCGTGTCAACATAAGAAAAAAGCACTAAACATGAGAACAGATGAAAATATTCTCTCAGTGATTGGATGCCTGAATATTGAACACAGAACACAGGAGTTCCTCTGCACTGATTAATATGGCACATATTAAACCAAACAAAAACAGGGCAAATAAAGTCTGAAAGAAAAATATGCAAAGTGAAGAAGAGGCAAAAAGGATAAAGAAAATAAATATATGGATTTAACTCCAGCTGTTTGTCTAAGTCTCCAACTACAAAATCCATTTAAGTAATTCAAGGGGACTAAGATTCTTTAGCAAGTGCTGCTCATTCAATATTCTTTTTCACATCTCACAACCACCAAAAATTTGGTAAACTGCCTGCTCTATACTGTAGAGAGACACCATTTATTAAGTTCACCTGACTGTATTAGAATCACACTGGTATCAGACCTGAACTTTGGAAGACACAGCTTGAACACTACCCTACCTGAAATTTCTTCCCCTACACCTTCAGTATCAGTCAGTGGGTTCAACTTCTATTTCTTAAGGCCCCTGAAGTGGCTAAGGCATTAAAAGATCATTTCTGTTAAAACAGAATGAGATATACATGATGGTCCAATAATGCTCTTCTAATCTCCTATGTTGCTCCTTTTCATTCTCAGTGAGCAAAGTGTTTCCCCACAATTCTTGTTATGTTTTATAACTTTATGCGTATCTCTGTATACTGGTGCATGTGCACACGTGTGTGTATAAATAATCCATGCATATATAATTTTATAATACATAAAATTAGTTCTATGTCTATGTAAGTTTATTTTTATAATTTTATAATACTTGTCTGTGTGAACTTTGGTGTGTCAGAGGAAACTAACACTGCGTAGTTGGCAGTCTGTATAAATAGTATCACTTTCAGGAAGAAGAGGATTTGGGTATTTCAGTGACATAAATATTTTGGGACTTCATTCTGATGTGATATATCTAAACATATCGCCTTATTTAAGAACATGCTAGACTTCTTGGCAGCTCAAGATAGGTGGAATCCAGGCCTCAGTTACTAACAGATATTTTTGGAGGTGTATATATACATGTGAGGCAGCCAGTCTTTTCTGAACCTTTCTCTTCAATTTTTAGCTTGAAACTTTCTCCATGTGGGATGAAGCCTAAACTGATGTTGATACACTAATCTGGCCTTTATCTGACAGGTCCAATGAATACTGCAGATTAATTAAAATTCAAAGTCCACAACCACAAATAATGGAACTGAGCACAATGGCATTGCATTTGTGATAGAAAGCAGAGATTGTATGGCCTAGTCTATTACAAATATTATACCACTACAGCTTTAGAAGCCAAATATTGTCAGGGCAAGGGTAAGAAGGTGGTTTTCATCTTTAAGAATATACCAAATTTTCTGAAATTACTATAGAGGTAGGAATCTTCCTGAGTCTTACTTAATCTTGGTAGAAATAATAATTTCCATCTTTCTTTTCTCAGTCTTAGAGGAAATACCTTCATTTAACCAATTTTCAGTGCTTGGTGCAGTAATGGCATTGATTTTGTGCACTGGTTTTGCTGGGGTAGAGTTAATTTTCTTCGCAGTAGCTAGCACAAAGCTACATTTTGGATTTGTGCTGAAAACAGGGTTGCTGTTGCAGAGGTACTTCAATTATTGCTGAGCAGTGCTCAGACCTCTCCTCCCTTCTCTTCCCCCAAATTTATCTGCTGGGAGTTACACCAGATGGTCTGGGATGTCCATTGGGGTCAGTTGTCCTGTCTGTGTCCCCTCCCACCTCCTTGTGCACCCCACTCGAAGGTGGGGTGAGGAGCAGAAAAGGCCCTGATGCTGTGTAAGTGCTGCTCAGTAATAACAAAAACATCTCTGTACTGTCAACACTGTTCCTACTGCAAACCCATAATGGAACCCCACAGCAGCTACTGTGGAGAAAAATAACTCCACCTCAGCCCAAACCAGCACACACAGCTATTTGCATTTTCCATCTTTAATATCCTAGATATTTCAATGTCATTTGCTACACCTGAAAATTGTATTTCATCTATCCTAGAGCAAAGAATTTTCTGCAGCATTTGCACACATATGTACACAGTTCTCAATGCATTCTCATAATATGAAAGCAAGTCTTCATGGGTTTTAAAACCAAATATCATCTGCAAAAAAAAAAAATTGTTGCATACATGATGTAATTTAGAGAACACAACAGAATATGGAAGAGTAGCAAAGATTTTTCCTCTTTAATGAAAAAGATTCTGAAATCTAATTAGCTATCATTTGCCCTAACCAGGGGTTAATATACAACAATTTAATCTCATTCTTAAAAGGGGCACTGGCTCCTTTTCTTTCAAGGGTTAGGAAAAAAATCCCAACCAACCCTACCTTTTTTAAGTGCCCAGCAGCAATGCTACAAAGCATTCTTTCAAATGCCTACAAAGCACAGTTACAATTGTATTTATGAGTTGTCCATCTCTTGCCAAAATAGAAAAAATCTGACCTGATTTATGTGTCTAATTAGAGTAATAAGAGGTTTGGGGGTTTTTTTAGCTTACGAGCCAAGAGCTCTGGCAAGAACCTTCGTGTCATAACACATCAAATAAATTGAGCAGTAATTTTTGCCATTCACAGGTACCTTCCAATCTTCTGTAACAAAGGTTCTTCAACATCCTTAACTGTTACAACTCTGTTGTAAATTCTGGTTTTGCTTACCAAAATGTCTTTGAGGAGAGCTGGGAGGTACAATAGCTAATTCTAGCTAGCAGGTTGACTGTTTGTATTGGCACCCACTCACCTTCGGCATTTCCACCAATATCACTCTTCTTTAATTTAATCTAAACATTTTTCTTTTCAAAAAATGCCAGGTCGGCAAGAGAAGATTCACAAATTCTATGCCTATCTACAATGTAATCGTAGATTTTTGGAATCTGTGAGGGCCTCCATAAATTATATGAAGACTCCACAAAGCTTGTGTTCTGTGGTTGCAAAGCGACTGAATTAAAGGCTCTAATTACAAAATAAAAGTTGAAAGCTACTGTCAAACTGAACTCTCAGACTTAGGCACGGTTTCAGGCCAAAGCCTCAAACAATCTTATTTAAGGATAAGAGACAGGTTAGCTACCGTGGTTTGACTCTGCTCCAATCCCATTGATCCTAAGGTCAAATAGACCAGAAGAAAAAGTCCTGCAGGAACTTGTTTCATTCCACACACTTCGTGGTAAGATATCCCCGTGGTCTGCTGCCTTAAGGGTGGTCGTTCACTGGACCAATTTCTATATTTAACAGGCTGCATCCCAGCTCCTGTGGCTTACCAGAAAAGCACACATATTCCTTAAAAACATTATTTTGTGTGCAAATTGTCCCAAGGAAGATGGTTCATATATATTCTTTTAACATTTGAAGAGATTATAAATCCCCAAATTCTCAGCTTCACCCAAACTTCCCCTATAATACTATGTGAGTATGAAAGTTAAAGCACAATAAAAACTAGTTTATGAAGATATAGTTCACACAATTAATTAAAATTAATAAATTGCAATCAGAATATTTTTTTTTTTAAAAGTAAACTGGATTGCAAATAGTAAATATGCTTAATAATACACTCCTAAATTTCAACAGCAAAATGGTTTCTTCTTAGGTGCTCAAGAAACAATAATCATCCAAAAACTTGTTGCAGAAGCTAAGGGTGCAGACTTCATCAAGTTGCTCCATCTGCTGGCTGATTTCCTCCAATCCTGGATGATTTCTCTTAGCTGTGTATTCTTATCCCTTTTTAATGCAAATGAAACATTCAAAGCTTGATCAGTGTCCTTTCAAAGCAAATGAAATATTCAGGGTTGCCTTTGATATTCAAAGCACTTCCTGGAATCATGACTCCCTCTTCTCTCTCTCCATTTCCAGTTTAAGAAGACCTTTATATTGCAATTTTAACATATTCTTTCTTCTACAAGAGGCACAAGACAAATGTTTTAACACTTTAGTGACTTTACTAGCCTTTCTTTGTTGCACATCATAAAAAGTATAAATTATCCAACAATTTGAATAATCTTATGATATTTTCTGATGATGTGTTTCTGTTGTTCCGTGGAGAACATTCAAGACATGTTAGAAATACAGATGACCTACTCTGTGACAGAGTACCCAGAAGTTTTGCCTGTTCCCCACCCTTCCTATATTGTAACCTTCCAACTGAATAGTCTTGCTGGGACCCTAAACTGAACTATTCATGGTAATTCTGCTTCTTCATAAGTCAGTCTCTTCCTGTATCTTGTATTCAGTCATGCTCATCCAGTATTCATTTAAGGCAGCTTCACGCACCCCCTTTACAGAATTTGTCCTCAGGTGCACAATTTTCTGTACAGACTTTTCTCCATCATGCTTTACATATCCTTTTCTGAATATCAGCACTGCCACCCATCTGCAAACATGTTGTGAATTTTTTTCTTTGTGCTGGGACCATCCATTATAACACACCAGGATGTCTGTATTTAACCTGATTGCGCTTCTGGTTTATCCATGGTGTTCAGAGAGTTCATGAGTAAATAAAAGTTTACCTCTGAAGAACCAAATGTGAAAACTGGAAACAATCTACATATATCCTACTTTATGTGAAGGTTTTGAAGGAAATGTAGCTCTAAGATCAAGGCTTTTGTATTGTCCCATATGCTTCCTTGGAATTTGAATTCTTGCAGGTCAGGGCATATTGTGAAATAGCAAAATGCACTGGGCAAAGTTATTTGCAGTCTTGAATCAAGATTAGGCAAAGTAACAACCAGAGTTTCCATTCCGGAAGTTCCAGTTGATCACGGCAACAACTGCTAAGTGCAGACCCATAAGCAAGCTGCTGGAAGTTATCTGCTTCACTAACAAAATAACAGCGCATTCAATTAAATGCACTTGGGCTTGAAACTGTCTGAGTGAATGCCTAGGCTCCTTTGACATTAGATTAATTACACAAACTACTTTAGTGTTTACTCATAATAATTCCCAGACTCAGCAGCCACCAACTGTGGGATGAGGCACCCTGCCTTGATTGGTCTCTGTTCAACTAAGCCAGGGATCAGCCCTCTCCTGACCTTCCTGTGCTGTTTTTCCATAAAAGAGCGGAAAAAGATCCCCTCACAGGCCATGCTCCCTGTGCCTGTGCTAGAGATGGTCCAAGATAAGAGTCATCAGAGGCCCCAGGTTCAAAACCCCACGAAGACAAATGATTCAGCCGACAGATAAGGGCTTCACAAATATTTTTATCAGTTTATGTCCTGACAAGGTTGAGACCGACACACAAATGGAAGACTGGGTCAATGTTTCTCTACAAAGAGACTTGCATAACCCAAGCTGTGGATCATGTTACCTCAGGGAGGAAAGAAATGCAGAGAACAGAAAGGAAACAGAGTCAACATCCCTCCCTACCAACCCCTCCAGAGCAAATTAAAGTTACCCTCCCATTTTGGAAGCCACAGACAGCAGTGAGACAGAAACATATATATTACCTTGAAATTAATCCCCTTAGCACATAGCCAGAGCAGCACAATAAAATGTAATTTATGTCTGTTAGCAAAAACTTGAATTAGCACAACTCAAAGACTCCAAAAGTTCCAGACAGGAACTTTTGGGTGAGAGAGGACTTTTGTTCGGAAAAAGCCACTCCAGCATTTCTGTGCACTAAAGAAGGGGTGGAATAAACTTATCGTTGGAAAAGAAATATGGGGAAATTAAAGCAAAAAAGACACAAGGCAGATCCAGTGATGGCATTCGTGAAAGAACTTGGTACATTGCCCTCCACACCTCAACAAGGGTAGCACCTATGCAATGGTGCTATTCTTTTATTTACTGTAACAAGACTATTACATTTCAACATATCAACAACTTGCTGAATTCTGACTGTAAGACTCAACATTCTGTGTCGTTCACCAAGCCAAATTGTGCAGAATTAATCTGTCCGTAAGAAAAGAATCTACCAGACTAAAGACAGCATATCGAGTTCACATGATGATACCTTGAGCTTCTCTTTGCAACTCTTCTTATGGGATGTAGTTCATGAAATGACATTTAAAAGAAGTTTAGATACAAAAGGTATGTTAAATAGAAAGACAATACCATGGAAATTCTATGTTGAAATCAGTATTATAATAATATCTAACAAAAAGTCCTTGGCAGACTAGTTAAAGGAGAAGACACTGAACTGAATTGAATTGAACTAAACTGAAGGGTCTTTCCAGTGATTTTATTTTCATTTTCTGTCAGGAAGTTTGTATAATTAATTGAAAGCACCATCAATAAGACAAATAAAAATAATGCCTCCTTTTTTTGCCAAGGAGATGAGTGTTTTCTCTGTTTAGTTTAGGTGGAACAAAAAGCTCTCTTTAATACATACGCTTGCCATGCTTGGGAAATGTAAAGAGCACTTCATCTAAATGCTTCATACTTGCATGTGCACAGAAAGGCCTATATTTGTGTAGTACCCAAGTTTCTTCTACATACATAACTATTTCTGACTCAAACCAACCTATGTTTGACTGAAAGTATTCATTTCAGCCTTTTCATATATTCATTATATTTTCTTTTCTCACAGAATCAAGTAGATTACATGTGAGTGAGATATTTTCTATTCCTGAAAAGGTCAATAACTCTGGAATTGTGAGAAGATCATCTTATGAGTATTGGACACTGAAACACCTGTCCATGGCCAATACATCTGTCCATGACTACAGGCAAGAATTCAAGCAGTTCAGCCTAAATATAAGAATCTTACTGCATCAGTGTGAACTCACCAGCTAATAGCCAAGCCAAGCCAGATTAAGTAATGACCGTAATTGCAAAGAAGATCATTGGAGATCTTCAGCCAGAACATAGCTATGGACGATTGACTAAGGAGCTTACACACCTAATACTTAGCCCAGTTTCACACCTTCACCTGACATGAAGCAGAGACATCTCACATCCACCTAGAAGCAAAGTAAAAGAAGCAAAGGATGAAAAAGAGAGTCAACATCAAATAAAAGAGGTGTGAAAGAATACAGGCACAGGTTCTTCTAGTTTGTACAAAGTGCAGTAGCCCAGTCGGCAGCTCTGTGTCTGAGCTTGCTTGCCTGCTTTGGCAGCATAAAAATAAAAAAGGGGAAAACACTCTGACTTCAGAATGTCATAAAGGATGCTCTTTGTACCAATTGCATTTACTCTCTTGGCAAAAATTGCACTTGTAGTTCACTAGGAAAATATATTTCTGCAGTTAAATAACATGTGAGTGCACCATGTAAGATTCCCCAAGCATCACTGTTCAGCTGTCCTGTGTGTACTTCTGCTATCATTCATGCATACTGTATGGTCCCCAAATGCTGTCTTATCACCAGCACATCAATCATACCAACTCCAAAATAATGTAACTAAACTTCTGGAAGTGAATTATCATGTTCTGCAAAAAGTTCATCTTCAGGTACCAAAGTGTACTGCAGAAATAAAAGCTCTTCAAATCTGCTGCATGATAAAGCACTACAATTCTAGTATAGTTTTCCAATTTCCTTTTAGGTAGAACCTTTAAGTCACACCTTTCCCTAGTGCAGTCCTTTAATGTAAAATTGATTTTCTCATCAAAAAAAGTGGCCTAATTGCATAAGAGGCTCCACAGCTCAACGAACAATTAGTAGCATTCAGCGTGTTTCAGTCTCAGAGCAGCAGATGTCAACAGCCTTGCAGATTTCAGATATACAAATCAATGAAACCATCTGAAAACTATAAGAAGCTTGGTTAATATTAGTCTAACAACAACAGCCTAGTATATATTTTGAGCAAAATGCATGTGAAAAGAACACATCACTTCCCACTTAGAAGTTGTATGTTCTTTTCATTCTGGTCTTTACCTTCATCTCCCTAGGCATAAGAAGCAAAAAGTTTTCAATAGGAAGAAAGGTAGTGCCTGCTCTAGGCTCTCAATGTGAAGTCTTATACCAAGGATATAGGAAAGAACATGAGAAATTGGACAAAAGGGCTTAGTAATTGTTTAAACCAGAATTAAAAATTTAAAATAAAAAAAAAAAAAAAATAGATGCTCCTGTTAGCAAGGAGGGATCCAGCTAAGATAAGCTCTGCAAAAAAAGTACCTTGCTATCATTAAGTATTCATAATTGATAACCCTAAATTGTTCTTTCTTTATCCCTCCTATATGCTGCTTTCCTGGTTACAATATTATTGGTGGCTAATTTTATTTTTTTCCTGTGATAATGTATAAAAGTTACTGTGAAACTAATGTGGCCACACTGTGAGTTTAATGTGCACCTCTCGCTGTTATTAGATGGGGCTGCAGGGCAGGCCTGCTTGAGTCTACTGCATGGGAATTCCATTATGTAACAAACACAGCTAAAGCCGATAACAGCTTTAGATAAATATCTAATTGAAGATATTTTTCTGTCTGCAGGGGAAAGTAAAAAGCATGCACTACATACCTTGAGAGGGAAATAAACAGCATGAACTAAGAAGGATAACTTGAAAGAAGACGCATTTTGTACACAACAGGACAAGCTAAGTCATCAGTCCTTTGTATAACAAAAGTTGTAGACAAAGATTACAATAGGACAACGATAATAACAGCAGTATTATTCAAAGATTTATTCAAATCAACCATTACCCAGAGATTCTCTGTGCCCCACTTTGAAGTTTCAACAGACACTGATAAGGGTTGCCACCCCCTGACTGGGCTCCAGCTATTTCATAAAAGCTACATTTATTTTGCAAATCCCCTGTCCTTTCAAGTTCCCAGTCCTAGGCACAATTTACAGCACAGTCAAGCTCCTTATCAGGGCTAGATCCAGGCATGCATCTAGTCAGCCCTCAGCACTGCAGCTTTCACAGAGGGAAATCCAGGCTCAATGGCCAAATGGATGTTATCAGCCAAGCATAGCAGCAGCCAGCGCTGATTCTTGGCATTACTGATGCTGATATTGTGTATGTGGCAGCACAGGAAATTTGTCCTCAGCACAAGTTTTACATGTTCTGAGGAAAGCTGTATCTGAAACAATAACCAAACTCGAAGTTTAAAGTGTAGTAGTACTGTAATGTTAATGGGACCTCTGTATTCCGTAACATGTAGGACTTAGAGAACCATGCTTTCGATTTGTCATTTTCACATTTGGAACTAAAAGGGGGGCACCTAATGAGTAAGATTAAGGACAATATGTAATTGAGTACACACTTCCCAAAGAAATTCACTAAAATTCAAGTACCACTGTCTTTTTGACATTTCAGCTTATATATATAAATCGTATTTGAAGCAGCTCTAAAAATATCACAGATTGCTTTCCTTTTTGGTACTGTCTACATGAGTTTTCCTGGTTTAATCTATTTTTTTCACTGCAAGAAAGTCCTTTCCTCTCTATTCAAATATGAAAAATTTATCTGTTTTCATGCACATAAATCTCTTTTCAAATGACTGGATTCTTTCACCCACCGTGTAAGAGAAGAATTTCAAATCACCAGTGACCTCACCCAAAAGCTTTAAATTCTGGAGTTACTTCAAGTTCATATGGAATAGTAGCAATGGAACCAAATACTTCTTCATCTTTTTTGAACTGAAGGACTGCTTAAGATTTCTGTCAAAAATCCCCAGAAACTACATCCACTATTTTTTGGCAGCTGGGAAAGTAGATTACTGTTTTGTTGTTTACAAATAATTATTTTACTTTTATAACCATAAAGGAAAAGAAATACTGTTTATCACCTGCAGTCTGTCTTCCAGAAAGCAGCAGGTTTCTGCACCACTAATTGCAACACACAAGAGGGATGACTTTTTAAATATATACTTGTTAAACTCAGGTCAAATTTCACAATATGACATTTTGCATCCCATCCAAAGCACAGTATTTTGTCTTTCTTTTCTTGTAGTTCCCAGCACAAAGCTGCATTTTCCAATGTTTACCAAAGCCCTCCCTATATGCTTTAAGCAGGTTGCACTTGCCCTGCTCTAGGTGAGTCCCATTTGCTGCAAGGGTTCTGTCCGGAGCATAGTGGCATTTCCTTAATTCCAGGAAGGAATCTGGGCTCTTTTCAACACTGGCTTTCCTCCTAATGGGGAGAGCCAACCCTTTTGTGACTTTCCAGCCTCAACTGTGCATAGACACAGCACATCCTTCCTCCATCTTAAGAGCTCTATACATACAGGGGTGATAACAGCAGTACAGGGGAGAGACTGAAATCAATGCCATCGAGAGGGGCATAGATTTCCTTAGAGCCAAATCTGACTAGAGAACTCTGCAATTGCAGGAGATCCACAAGAAAAAGTCCCATCTCAGGGAGCCAAATAAACAGTGCTGCAATTTTTTGCAGGGAGCACCACATGGATATACACAGGGTTAATGCAAGAGGCTACAGCCATCTCTCATGTAAGTTCACCTTCAGGCATTTCCAGCACCCATTCCGGTGGGGAAGCAGCTCCACTGACTACAAAACAGCTGTGAGTTTCTCAGTAGCCACCCCAATACTCCCAGGTAGCTACTTAAAACTTTTATATGGCGCCGTTACTCTGACTGATTACCATCTAAAAAAAATGAAAAAAGAAAGAAAAAAAAGAAAAAAACCCACAAAAAAAAAAAAAAAAAAAAAAGAAAAAAAAGAAAACCAAACCAAAAAAAACCAACAAAAAAACAGCAACTAAAAATATATAGTTCAAAAGGAGCCTCACAGCATGAACTTAACAAAAATGCAATCTCCATGTGTAGGTCTCTGCAAGTATTTAACTATATGTTTATGATATCTCAATCACGTTGATTTTATTTCATCTGTTCAGGGTTCGTCAACAGTTTGCAAAGAATTTAATTAGGACAAGTTAACTAAGTATTTGCAATTTCCATCAAAACTGCACAGATATTCCAAACTGAGCTAATCTAAGAAATATGAAGCTGTGAGTCCTTGGAAGAACAAGAAACCCAAACAACAGAGCTCTGTGGCATCTTCATTTAATAAATTCAGAAAACTTATTATTCAGAAAGAGATGTGGTTCAAGTAAACACATTTAATGTATCTCACCTCAGTGGCTCCCCTGGTTGTCTTGAATTGTATTGTGAAGAAAAAAAATTCTTAAATACATATACCAAAGGCTGGGAAGGCAAGAAAAGCATTTTTAAATTCCTGGTGTGAAATTAAAGGATTGCTCTCAGTAAAGTAAGGATTGATTTTTCTCATCCTCAATGTCAAGCTAATTTGTTTCTAATTTTAATGGGATTAACCTACACAAATTATCCATTGGCTTTTAAGAATACAGCATCTTAAAACACTGTAGCATTTGTAGGTTTAACTTCCTGCTTATTGCAGGCTTAAAAAATAGTGAGACCTGATGAACATCATATGATGCTAAGTAAATCTGGGCTGCACGGCATGAAAATTCCCTTGCAAAGAAATTTATCACACAGTGATGCAGCTTCCCAGAGGACAGGCTGTCAGTTTTTAAGCTGGCTGGATCACACAACCAGTAGGATACTGGCTAACAGCATTATTTAACCTCTTTTCACAAGGAGGACCACTTACAGCTTTGTAAAGGTGCTCACAATGTATTCTAATTTCCAACCAAATAAAAATTAGGCTAAATCTTGAATATTTGGTTTTTAATTCACTGTAATTTAATTTCCCACTATTTTATTTACTTACTTCTTTGTTTATATGCTAAAGACATAGTAACAAGTTTTAAACTTTTTTTCCCCAAGACAAGTTTTCGATGTCTTATAGATCAAGTGACCCATGGATTAAAAGTTGTGAAAAGCAGC
Organism: Acanthiza pusilla; assembly: GCA_036630365.1. Lineage (NCBI taxonomy): Eukaryota > Metazoa > Chordata > Aves > Passeriformes > Acanthizidae > Acanthiza > Acanthiza pusilla. The sequence goes on along the minus strand of JAXCHO010000073.1, from coordinate 31,805,194 downwards.
CATACAAATAAATGAAGTTATCTTTTATTATCTACATTGGCCCTACTTTCTATAATATATTTGACTAAAGTATAGGAGAAAATGCATTGGAAACTACACAGAACTAACAAAAGACATTTACAGGAATTCGACCTTGCCAATGGGCTAAACCCAGAAACAAAATCTGAGTGTTTCAGCAATGACATTAATATACATGTGTGTGTTCTTCAGATTTTATGTTTTTGTGCAAATGAGGAACAATTTAAGAACATAAAAGGAAACTAAGCCCTAGGGTAATACCACTTGAGGAAGAAGATATCCATTTAATTATTATTTTCTATAGAGCAAAACTAGATTATTTAGCTACACTTATAACGAGTAAGCATAACAAAGAAATTAATTTTTTAAGACAAAATCAGTTTCTGGGGCAAAAAAGAGCAATGTGTTCCTTAACTGGATAAACCTTTGGCAGGCGCAGCAGAGGAAAGGCCATGGATGAAGTGCCCCAAAGACAGCAGAGACCCAAGCCCCTTAGGGACTGCAGCCAGCAGCACAGCGTGCAGAGATTCCACCACGGGGCAAAGGGGTCAAATGTTGGCTTCTCCTTTGCTCTCAGAGCCAGAATCAGAAGGGAAAGGAAAAGCTGTTTAGACATGAAGATTGTGCACTGGGAATGATGGATGGGCAGTGCCTTGGGTGTTTCCATTTCAACCCGAGCCATCCGAGCCCTCTGTCATCTATTCTCTGAGCATTAGACAATGCCAAGGCAAAGCCATTATTTCCCGTCTTGCACACAGCGCACACAAGTCAATAGCAGACTTTTATCAAGCAATAAGTTACTTCAGTAAGTCAAACTTCTTCTGGAGTTTTAGGGTACATTAACATGCAGCCTAACTGGCAACTTTTTTAACAATAATGTTCTTAAAGCTTAGGCGAATTAGATTTTTTTAGAACGGTTTTCTAGTCAAATATAGGATTGTGTCTTTTGCGTGTCTTCACTGCCACCTTGTGGTTAGACTTTTTTCTCATACCTTTTTAAAATTATTTTTATATTTTTACATTTTAAAAGCAATATACAAATAGCAGTGTAACAAACAAACAATGAAACCCTCCAAACAAAAAAGTATATCCAGTATATCCAAAAGTACACTGAGATCAGAATGTGCAAGATGATACAAATAGAACTTATCAGTCTCAACATTTTCAAAGTCTAAACCAAAAAAAAAGAAACAAAAGGGGGGGGGAAGACATAAAGAACAAGAAAAAGGTCAGACAAGAAAAAACCTCAAGTTTATTTTATTCTGAAGTCAGGTACAGAAAGGTTCATTGCTGTTGATTCACAGCCCTCCTGAGGCACTCTGATTGAACACAAATTCATAAAGTGTCTCTGGATATGCTGAGCTAGTGTCTACTTGTTTTCTCTCCATAGATCAATAGCTCCCACTATATACTTGTCTTCTTCTGATATTTAGCTACCCTTTCATCATTATGAGAATTCACATTTGTTAATGTACAGCAGAATCCTATTTCACAATGAAGGCTGCTTGATGTCATAGAAAGGCATACATAACTTTCAACAAATTATTATTATGAATATATTAATGTAAAGTTTAAATAGCAACAGCACTTAAAATGCACCTGGATAAGACTTTACTGTAAAAAGTCATATAGTAAAGTGTTTATTCATGAACAAAGTAGTTATAATTCCAAAGAAAATGTACAATATTATTACATTTATTGATTCCTCAAGAAATCTGTATTGGTCTTCAGCATTGTGGAGCCTCAAAAATCATGGAACTGACAGTCACCTCTCTCCACTTACTTCCCAAACTCTCAAAGAGAAAGACAAAGAAAGGCCAAGAGGATGAATTGCTATCACCATCCACCCTATTATTTCCCTGTAGTAAATGGTTCTTATGAGACCAGCTCTGACTGGTAATACTTAAAATAATTTTAAGGCTGTTCTAACATGCGCTGCATAGTGGCAGAGCATCAGACATTCCTAATCCCTAACAGCCTTTTCTCACAGACACCACCCAAGTTATCCACTATTCCCAGGAGACACAACCCAAAATCTGCTTCCAAGTGAAACCATTTTACATTCTAATTAATCACAAAAAGAGTTCATGCAAGAGAGATTAACATTATTTTAACTTGTACCTCCACAAAAGAGAGTAAAATATCTACTATATGCTGAGAACAACTGGCTTTAGGACATAGAGTATACCTGTTCATTTTTTAAGGGCTTAACTCTTCGTTCATTAACAAAATGTTAGACAGTCAGGAAGCCACATGGCTACTGTCTGGCTGCCACAAAGTGCATGAATTAATTCAAATCAGTAAGAACCCAGAACACCCTGAGCACAGACACACCTTTTCTATTCAACTGGGTGAGAATAAGGAACGTGGGAGAGAGGTGTGTAAACCTGTTGGAAGAGTATATAGAAGTAACAGAAGCATTTGTATTTTGGTGTGGTGCTACAGACTTAGGAAAGTCTCACGCTTACAATTTAGCACATCCCAAGACTGGTAAGAATAAAAATTGTTACTTTCCTTCTCTGCTGTACTATTTGTCCTTAGTGACCTCAAAATATTTTCATAGATATCAGAATGAACATCCTTATGTTATAGTGGGGAAACAGAGACAAAAAGCAGTGATCTTTTCCAAAGTCCTCCAATAAACTGTCGAAAGTGGCCAAGAAGGAATTAATCAGAGCTCTACTCCAAGATGCTTTCCCCCAGTCTGCCTTGCCTCTCCCACCAACCACACAAAGCCCCTCTAGAAATGCTCCCCCAGGACACTAACCACAGGCAGTGTGCTGGCTCAGCGGACAGGCATTTGGCTGAGAAAGTGAATACTCTGAAATAGCTGGGAAGCATTGTCATGCTGTGGTTTATACATCTGGACATCTTGTCCAGAAAAAAATACGGGCATCACAGAAGTTATCATTCTGAAATCTCCCTCCAGCATTAATAACCATTTTCATGCTCTGGGATTTGTCAAAAGTTTTGATGAGCAGTATATGCTGCCTCACGTGTTGGCATCTTCCTTTTCAGCACCCATGATAACTTGGGAGCTTCTGTTCATTGTGGATTTATGAAGTAAACACTTATCATAGAAACAATCAATGAATGAAAAACAAAATTAAATAACCTCAGTGAAAATATTCATTTGCTTTACTTCCTTTGTCACCTTGCTGTCTCTTTCACAGTAAGTTTAGGCCTCCCTTATGAAGTACTTAATTACAGAGGTTTCATTACTTAATCCTAAGTGTTTATTACTTCAGGAAGGCTGTTTCATGTCATCCTGTTAGTTTAGGAAATAGATGTTTTCACTGCGTTTTTATTCTTGTTGGACATGACTTAACCCATTTCAGTAATTAAAACAGATTTACTCCTGCTATAAAAACTATAATTGATACAACAGCTTAATTCCCATTTGTTGCTGGGAGTGGTGGTTGTATTCATGCTCAGACTTCGCGCCTTGTTACAATTTGACAGCAGCTTAACAAGTTATCGAACACCAACTGAGTTATGGTAACTTTCTATGTTCCTGTTCTTAGAGCACAGCAGACGAGACATATTGCAGCAAAACATAAACTAAAAAATACACAGGGAGCCAAAAAAAACCCCCACCCTTGCTTCTCAGGTGTGTCTGTTGAGTGTCAGCAAGGCACTGGGCATGTTCACCATGGCAATCACAGCGACTTTCTTATTCAGTGCTCAGTTTCAGCAGAAAGCAAGCATTGAGTCTGACACCCACCTGCATTTTGGAGCTTTTGGTGTAAGAGCTTCTTACAAACCACCAGATACAAAGTCTGGTGAAGTCAGTGGCAAAATATCTGCCATTGACCTCAATGACCTTTCAGTCAGGCTTTAACCCCTACAAAAACCATGTGCTAGTTTAAATCACGAGCAGAAAGCTTGGCTGCTGCAAGCTGGAAGTTCTTAGGACTGTATCAGGATATGAGTGTGTTCTGGCATTGTAGCTAATTTAGTAATAGTACTGGGGGTGAAAAAAAAGAACTCCTCAGAGAACCCAAAAAAGGTAAGAGCCAACACTGGGTATTTGTTTGTTTCTTCTCACCCAGAGATTTTCTTTATCATATTAGAGGACTGTGCAGTTTTTCTCTCAAAGTCATCCATATCCAAGTTTCGTGTTTCTCTCAGATAAAACAAAACATTTGAATTCGTACAATGGAAATTGCTTCTTCAGTTCATTGTTAAACAATAAGGGAAAAAAAGGAAAACAAACAAAAACAAACAAACCCACACTGATATTGAAGTTTTATTCTTCAGGCTACAGAACATGGCCAAGAATGGAGGGGGGAGAGTGGAAGCTGTTTTCCAGAAACGGAGTAAGTCACATTTTCCAAAGTATGTTCTTCTGAAGAGGTAAGGCTCTCAGAGGGAAACAGCTGGCCACATGGGGAAAAGTCAACAGTTGGGATAAGGAGAGAGAATATATAGGAAGCTGTTGTTTCTTCCCTTGAGCCAAAATACAACTTTATGTGTTTCAGAGATATAGCTAGATGAATTTGTGAATGAAAGTAGAGGTGGTCAGCACAGCAGTAAGAGGAGAAGCTGTTTAATGAGAGAGTCCTTTCATTTCCCATGCCATCAAAACTCAAAAGCCTTTCTAGCAGAAAAAGGGCTTGGTAGCATATGGATTAACTTTGGTCCAGTGTATTACACTATAAAGTGCTGCTATTCAAGGGTAAAAGTAAAACTAAGAGTATTTTTATACAAATTTAAAGGACCACAACCTCTTTCAATATGGAATATTCTGTTATCTAACATATGAATTAAATTGTCCCATAATTTACTGAGGAATTTTCACAGAGGACATTCTATAGGGTTAAGCCATGTTCTTTTGTGATGGTAAATGAGGAAAAACTCCACCAACAATAACACAACACTAGTGACAAGCAGATGTGATGCTGAATCAACTCCATAACAGTAGAATTAGGCATCACTAACAATCATTTTCAAATGACTGATTTAATTTTAAATACAAGCGAACTTCTTTCTCTGCTCCAATGCAGACCCATTTATTCCAACCCATGTGCACTACTCTACACCAAACAGCTTCAGTGTTTCATTTAGTACTTCTGACTCTACAATACAATCACATTTTAGAGGAGGATGAAAAACTTGTATGAGAAAAAGAGTATTTGCTTTTCTTTTATGTAATTTCTAGCCCTTTTCTGAATTACAATTGTTTGTATATACAGCTAGCACTGACACCATATTTAACTCATTTATGAAAATTCTTGCACCATCTGAATTTCTTGTGAACTTGCATTATAAATTAATGTATTACCAAAAGAACTTATTTCATCACCATTTTATTTTACTCTATTGATCTGTTAAATGTGTTACACCTGTCTTCCTTTCAAAGGCATTATACAAAAGACTGACCTGTCATTTTTTTCTAGGGTTACGAATAACTATGTATGCTTTATACAAATTAACTGTGCAAAAAACACACTAAGACAGAATTTGGGTTTTTTCTTCAGCACCAAAGCAGTAATAATAGGGCAGAATTCAGTACGAATATAACCCAAATAGGACAAAATTATATAATTTATTTTTATAATTTTAACAGCACCATTATTGAAATGTAATAAAACCTTTCAACTATTTTTACACCAGTGACTTTTAGAGAATATAGAAACCCATAATTTGAGTTACTTTTAAACAAGATAGGATAAGTAATGAAAATCAGGATTTTCAATTTCGGTAAACATAAAATAGCACCCATGAGCCCAAAATTAAGTAACACTCTAGACTATAAAACACAAAGGATACTAAAATTACATCTATTCAGAGCACTTTATTCTAACTTTCCCCTCTCAGCTGTGTTTTGGGACGGTATATTAGGATGATTTTTGTTTTGCTGAAAGCTCTGAATTTACAAGTAGCAGTTGGTAGAAGTGGGAACGATTTAGTCATGAGTCAATCAAAAGGAATATCTCCTTACAGACAAAGTGTTTATAGTTTACCACGTCAGTTTATTAAAGAACATTCATTAAATACCACTACACCAGTCATTTAGGCAAGCTCTTCAAAGACACTAAGGCACCCTTTGCGTATCAGCCTTCTTCAGTTTCTTAGGTGTGCAAAGCACCACAACACCCAAACGTTAGATTGCTGCCTTGCAGAATGGAATTCACAAAGCTCCAGACAGCTGTTTTAGGCAAGAAAGTGCTGGTAATCATAGGGGATCCCTTAAGTGAGAGTAAAGGATAAATAGCAACCCCCAACCCCTGTAGATCACCTGAATATTTAGCAGCCTAGCTCCTGTCTTTGAAGTCTCTATTTTTTTCATTTACTGTTGACTAAGTAAGTCAGGACAATGTTGTCAGCTGATGTAGATTAGGAAGGAAAAAAAAAAAACTTGTTGTAGTTTATGCCAAAGCCAGGATTGTTAAAGATCCATATTGACAATCAGGGAACTATAATAATAAATCATTTTAAGAAAACTTTGTTTCCTTAGCTTTGCTGCTCTTTATGAATGCTCAGGCTGGGTTTCTCAACACTATGTCATCTTCTAATGTTGTTTATGAAATTAGATATGAGACAAGACATATGCAATTTTTCGACTAAGCACTTTAAAGACATTCTGGCTTGACTCTCATGTCTTTGTGAAGTGATTGCCAAGCTTAAATTTGTCAGCCTGCAATGATTAAATCCATGTCGGTGTATGTCTTTGCTTTCACTGCACTCTCCCTGCCTCGATTTTCATTGAGATCTCAAGTAGAATTGGCAGAGACAGAATTTTCAGAGGACCATTAATTGTAAGTAACCTTAGGTCAACAACTCCAGTAAAACAAATGGGCTTAAGTAAGTAGCAAAATAGCAGAAAACCAGACTTCTTCTCTAGACTTCAAGTATGGGCAATAACCAAACAAAAAAATTATCCAAAAAGAGATTTCTGAGTACACTTCCTCTGATATGGACTTAAAGTTCTCATCAAGCTCTTGTGTTATCACTCAACCTCTATATTCAAGTTAGTGCACTCCTCGAGCCCAGTTCCTGAAAGCATCCATAGTAATTAGGGTGGAGTCTGATTTAAGTCTTTTCACAATCAATGCAATCTCAACCACAGTCCATCAGGAATATTTAAGTTTAAATTCAATTTCCTGTATTTCAATTTGTACCCATGGCCTCTTGTTCTGTCACTGAGAAATGTCTGTCTCTTCTGTACTCCCTGGTATTTACACATAGAGAAAATGTTCCCATGCCTTCATTCCTCCAAGCTATGGATTCCATCTTCGCTTATATCAGATGCTCCAATCCTTTAATTGTCATTGTCAGCCCTCCCTGGACTCATTCAAACATTCTAGCATTCAAGCATTCTAGATGTGGCCTGACATATGAGGAGAAGGATAACTGTTTCTCTCAACCTGCTGGCAATTCTCTACTTGCTGCTGCCCAGGAGATTGATGGCCTTCTTTGTTCCAAGGGCGCTCATGTTCATTTGGTGTCCCCAGGACCTCCAAGGCCTTTTCTGCCAAGCTTCCTTCCAGCTGGTTAGCCACCAGCCTGTTCTGGTGTATGGGTTTATTTCTTCCCGGGCGCAGGACATAGCTGAGCTTCACACTGGCCCATTTCTCCAGCCTGCTGAAGCAACCCTGAGTGATGGCACAACCATCTGGTACATTTACCCCTCCACCCTGTTTTTGTGACCCATGCAAAGCTCATTTCCAACAGGATGGTTGTTTTTCTCTGGAACCTGCAGCATGATAGAGCCTGCTGTTCTTGCTCTGCTTGAGTTCCCTGTCTTTTACAGCCCTGCCTCATTTCCTGCTCCAGTTATTTTTTGAGTCCCTGCTCTGCTTCTAGGGTAGACCAGTGCCCCAGGCAGTGGGAATAAGTCCAAACAAATATCTCATTTTAGATATAATCTCTTGGATTATTTCTGACAATTAACTTCAGCTATCTAGTTTTGGTTTTAGTGTGAACTTAGTCACATAGAACAGTGCTTCTGGATGACAGGAACATCTTAATTTTGACCATGGAAAGTATTCTTGAACAGTCAGAATCTTAAACTAGAAATCCAGTATTAAGTTTTGGACAATAGGTCTTTTCCTTTATAAACAAGAAAACTGCTCAGGTTTAAAAATACTCTTGCTCTAAGAAATTATAATTGATATAAAATATCAATATTAGCACTTAAATTGTTGAAAATTAATTCCAAATCTAGCAAAATATGCAACTTAACAAGCTCTAATTAGCACAATTATTTCCATATTGAAGACATATGTGTAATTGTGTTGTCAGTCTTTGCATGTGAGCAACAATTCCCTTACTAGTCAACCCTAATAAATGTATTCATGCAGTAGTTCCACATAAAAAGTATTTTCCCAAAACCGGATGGCAGATTACTTTACTCTATTTAAATTAATTATGGTATTACTTGATTAAAGTATTTAAGTAATTTCAAATGTCTCAGCAGGTTCTGTCCCATATTTGTTTAGATTGTATCAAATTGGAACAGCTGTCTGACAAACAGGGTTTTTTAAGTACATGAGTACACTTAACATAGTGTTTTAAGAATTTCTCCCACCTGCTCACTTCACAAAGACATCTTAGTAAACAAGAAATTACTTATAAATTCTGACAAAGCCAGAAGAAGAAGCCTTGTCTTCTTTCAAATCCCTCTTTAAAATTAGGGAGCTGTTGCTACTCCAATGGCATCCAGCAGTTGAGACTGCTATCATCACACTGGACAGTTATCACCACAGCTCGACATCCAAGACATCATTCTCTCATTAGATTCCCAAATCCGTGTTCAGTTCAGCTTCCTCCCCTTGTGCTTGCATCACCTCTCTCCTACTGTTTCGAATGTGAAACCTACATCATGGCCTGCAGAGAAGGTGTCAGTGCCTGTGGTTTGTGTTTGCCTCACATCTAACACCAGGGACTGTGGGTTGTAGACACTAAGGTGACAGGCAAAAAAAGCTGCAGGCTTTTGTAGTACGTGTAGTGCCAAAAAATTCCTGACAAATTGTAAGGATTTTAAAATATGGTATTGGAGCAAGATTTTCTGAGAAATTTCTGAGAGAGAAGACCTGGGAAGGAACATGGTTGTGGGAGGGCTCCTACAACATTTCAACAATTTTGTGGTCTAACCACATGCCTTTGTAACTCCTCCTGGGAAGTATAATGACAATACAATGCCATTCCTAAACCACTCTGCTGTTTTGGCTGGGGAAGAGTTCATTTTCTTCACAATGGCTGGCATGGGGCTGTGTTTTGGATTTGCACTGCAACCAGTGTTGATAACAGAGACATGTCTTTGTTATTGCTGAGCAGGGCTTGCACAGAGCCAAGGCCTTTTCTGCTCTTCTCACCACCCCACCTGTGAGTGGTCTGAGGATGCACAGGAGTATTGGGAGCAATATTCCAGACCATAAGGCTTTGTGCTCAGCATATAAAGCTGAGCGAAAAAGGAGGAAGGGGGGATGTTCGGACTGATGGCATTTGTCTTCCCAAGTCATCGTTACATTTGATGGAGCCCTGTTTCCTGGACATGGCTGAGCACCTGCCTGCCCATGGGAAGTGGCTTTGCTTTGCTTGTGAACACAGATTTTTTTCCTACTTATTAAAATGTCTTTATTTCAGCCCATGAGTTTTCTTACTTTTATCATTCCAATTCACTTCCCCATTCCACTGGGGGTGAGTGAGTGAGCTGCCTGGCGATTGGTTGCTGGCAGGGGTTAAACAATGACAACCACAAAATCCATCAAAGAACTGCAGCTACAAGCAATAAGCCACACTTTTTCACGAGGTATGTTCCAAAGCATTTTAATTTCAAAGGATTTTTGTACAAATACTGTAAAACATTATCTTTTTTAGCAATTAGATATAATGAATATCCATATATACCACAGCAGAAAATATATCACTGTTGTTTGCTATTACATGATCAGACTGAGGCAAAAAAGTTTCCTATAAAAAAACCCTGTGTGCCCAATATTCTGTCTTTGTTCAGTAATCCTTTCCCTGTGAATCCATTTCTTCCCCTGTATCCTTTACATTTTAAAGCCTTGAAGTGCTTCGGGGGTTTTGTGGCTTTGCTGTTGTTGTTAATCTGCATGTAAATTACTGTTATTTTTATTATCACTGGTTTCATTATTATAAGTATTTTAAGGCAGCCAGTTCTATACTCCAGTGACATATGTGTGGTAAAACCTGAAATCAACAAAACACCACAAAGTACCACAGCTGCCTCAAGGGACAACAGTACAATTTTAGATGTTATGTAAGCAAAAGTGACAAACACACTGGGAAGGGCAAGCATTACTTTAAGAGTATGTGATTATACCCAAAGAATATTGTTATGTCTGATACAATCAAACTTTTTTCTGAAATATAAAACAAATTCTTCTGTGTTGCTTCCAAGAAATAACATGCATTATCAGAAAGGAATGCTTTGAAATGTGTTAGTTTGACAGATTAAGAATGGAAGAGCTTTCTGTATTTTTCTATAAATTATATACTTGAAATCCAGAATGCATTTTTTACAGGGAATGAGAAAATAAAATACTGCTATTCTCCTCTACTTTGAGTTGTTTTTCAACTCATTTCATTGAACTTTAACTGTGGCAGTCATGTGGTCTTTACTTGCACTTTCAACAATGTCTAAAAGTATCACTGTTAAAATAATTATTTGAGTGTCATGTGGCTTTGTTGATTTCTCATAATTCCACTGAAGTAGTGCATAATTTTGTTTCTTACGCACGTTGGATGAGATTGAATAGCCCTCTTAAATAATCTTGAGCCTCTGTTTTAACTCGGTATTTATTTTCCTCAGCTTCCCGTTACTTGGCACCAATGACTTAAATCCTCCAGAGGAATTCAACTATTTCAAGTAGCTCTAGTGCCACTTCTTTGAATCAGAATTTGTGTGATAAATCCAGGCCAAGTAAGAAATTTGTTTGACTTTAACAATGTTACTCACTAAGAACAGCTGGTCCTTTACTACATATTCATTCAGCAGGGAATATAGCAGTTGTCTACTTATCTGATCTCTTTCTGACATATTCCCTTGGATAAAGGAGCTTATTAAATGGCACTAAGACAAATGTGTTGTCTGATGTCTCTGTTCTCAAACAGCCTTAGTCCACAAGGGACAAGCATTCTCTACCAGCTGCATCTGCAACTCCTACTCACAACATGAACACAGGGCACTTGCCAGTTCCACTCCCAACTCCTATTTAGGAGTCAACACTAGTTTCTTAGGCTGTAATTTTCAAAATCAGGTTAGATTTCATAGCATTTCAAAGTGAATTTTCAAATTCTTTCATAGTTTTCCAAGTTCATGCATGGTTCTTTGCAGCAAATATGCTGCTCCTTTTCACAGACTGCTGAGTTTGGGGATTCTGAGCAAGAGTCTTCTTGTTGTAATCTCACATATTTTCATGGACAAAAACATTTATGCAGTTAAATTTTGTGTTCATTGCCCCATTGAAGGAAGACCCCGATCAACACCAGATCAAGCCTAAAACTGCATTAGGAAGAACACAGGCAGCTGGCCAAGGGTCCTTCCACTTTCCTCAGCCCTTCTGAGGCTCACGTGCATTGCCATGTTCAGTTGTGGATTCCTCAGCACAAGCAAGACACAGATGTACTGAAATTGCTTCAGTGCAGCTCATCATGAAGAGGATTCAAGGACTTCTCCTACAATGCATTTCTCCTACAATTAGAGGTTGAGAGAGCTGGAACTATTCAGCCTGGAGATCAGAAGGCTCATAGAAGCTCTTAACACTGTGTATGAATACCTTAAGGAGGAAAAGAGTAAAGAAGATGGAGCCACACTCTTCTCAGTGGAGTTCAAAGGAAAGACAAGAAGAAATGGACTCAAGGAGGATTTTCACTATCTTCTCTGTGAAGAACTTCTCCCCTCGTACGCAATGTGAACCCTCAAACTGTCATTTGCGATCCTTGACTGTTTTTGCACTCCCTGGCACTACCAATGGGAGTTGGGCTTCCTCACCTTTGTACCTTCCCTTCAAGAATTGAGGGGTGCTACTATGGGGGTCATCCCTTATTCTGCCCTTCACCACACTAAACAAACCCAGTTCCCCTGTGTCTCCCCAGGGAGCATGTGCTGTAGCCCTTCACCACCTTTGTATGCCTCTGGTGAGCCCCTTCAAGTGCCATCCTGAGCACTCTGCCACTGTTTAAGCATTTCAACCCAGCTGAACCAAGTCCACTTGCACTTGGTTAAATTACAGGGAATGATTTCCACCCTTCCACACCAGTTCCCCCTTTGTAGCATCATTTCTGAGTCACCCAAGGGCATGCTGTAGTCATCTTGCTGACGCTAATAGCTACACTTAGCTTACTCAACAAGTTCTGAGCAAGACTGTTAGTATGATTATATGTAGGTCTGTGTGTTACTAGAACACTGCACCACTTTTCCAGCCATTGGCAAGTTGTTCTCAGAACTCCTAGTCTAAAGAGCAGTTGCAGAAGCAGATGAATTATCCTGACCACAGACTTCTCCATGCACAAACTGATGAAACTGTTATCAAGATTAAAGAACTGTCAGGCAATCTTGTCAATGACGCAATATATTTTCCTCCAGAAAATGTAATCAAGCATTCCTTCATGTTCTTTGTCAATATCACACACAGACTTTGATCAGAATATAGAAGGAATAAAACACAGACAGGCTAAGAGTCTGTCACCAGAGTATTTTTGTTCTCTGGAAAAAACCCTGACACACTTCAGCAACCACAAAAGTATTACTCTTTCTCCCCCAACTCCTACAAGAGTTAAAGCATACTGACACTCTCCTAAATCACTGGAGCTAGCCAAACCTGCACAACTTTAAATTCTTATCAGTGACATCAAGCCCATTCCGCATGTCCCAAGAGAAATTATCTCGCTTTGAATCCACTCCTGATTCCTGTGGTGTTTCCTACCTTCAGTCTCAGACTTCTTGCAAAGCACATCTCATAAACACCAGATCAAAGTTGTGCATGCAGTGGAATCATCTGAGTGGAATGGTCTACAGAACTGCCCTGCAGTTTGCTTTCCAGAAAGCATTCTAATACAATTGGTACTTTGAGTGACATGGAAGTCATGCCTTAGGGTAACCTTGAAAGGAAAGATTTCACTAGAATTTGAATCTATTTCCACTTTGTCAGCACCCACATAAAATGAACTTTCCATCTTTATTCATAGAGAGGCACCTAAAAGTACTCAGGATGCAGACTAGAAAGGGGATTGCTTGTCCAGAGATACCTAGAAGCATCTGTGCAGAACAGCTTACCAGGTACTTAATTTAATAGCCAGGTTCACACTTTGGCTGGCTTTTCATCTCATTCTCATCTCCTGAGAATCAGTATGCAGGAGCTTAGCTCTTGTGTATTTTATGGAAAGGCTAAGAATACCTTAAGGATATTCTACACTTAAGATAGTATATTCTACTCCTAAAACAAGTATGCAGATGCTGCAATCTCTCAGCATCTTGAGCTATCTTTTGGTCTACAAATGTAGTTCCCATAACACCAGCTTACCCCAGGACTTCTGACAAGTGCTTTGCCGTGGAGCTCACTAGGAACATGCTTTCAGCCCTTTGGACTAAAATTCTCCTTAGCCGGGGCGCAGAACGGCCAGGCACACCTTGCCGCAGGCAGCCTCCTCCCCTGCGCTCCACCGCCAGGCGTCACCCTGCTGATGGGAACGGGGAAAAATCCCAAACCCACCGTGCAAAAAAAGCTCTAGGGAAGGAAATCAAACGGCACTTGCAAAAAGAGAGAGCATACCCAAGTTAGCATCCCTTGCAAAAAAAGCAATTAATGGAAAACACGTGAAAAACAGCCTTTGTGCAAAGCACAGAAAAACGTGCTAATGAAGGTAACTTTAAAAAATTTAAAAAATTAATGTTTTAACATAGGAGACACAATCATTCCGTCTTCTATTCCTTCTAAGGCAACTTCCTCTTTTCTTCCAGACATAGGATTCAGCTGGAGTCTATGTCCATTTAACACCTACTGAAAAGAAGAAAAAAAATCTGTTCCCAAGATGCAAAGACATGGAGCTTGGCATCATTTCTGTGAAGACATCCTGAGGAGGATACAATGAGCTCTGCATAAAAACATTTTTGAGACGGACTGGCCATGTGCTCTTCAACGTCAGTTAGTCACTGGATGTCAAAATATTCACTTAAACAGAGATTTCACAAGATAATGATGGATCATGCTATTGTCTGACTACACTTTCAGGAGACAGCTGCCTTTTAAAAATTGCCAGCATAGTGAAAAAACAAAAACAAAACAAAACAAAAAAACAAAAAGAAAAAAGAAAAAAGAAAAAAAAAAGAAACCAACCCAAACGTACATGATCATGTTATTTTAGGGGGAAAAAATTTAAAGTGAGGACCACTCGTATAAGAAGTAGGGACTAACAAGGCATTTTGTGAGGCTAGGAGAGTGACACGTTTGGAGGAGCCGGCAGGGCAGGACGGACTGAGAGGAGAAGAGCTCCCGGGATCCGAAGGCAGGCGGGCCCGGGCAGCCCACGGGGTGCCCCGCATCCACAACCTGCGCCCCGGCAGAAGTCCGGCTGGCGGAGGCGAGGGGTGCCGAGGAGGGGGAGCGCACCTCGTCACCTCCTCCTCCCTGCGGCGGGGCGGGGAGGGAGCAGGTGAATGCGCCCTTTGTCCGGCCGAGGGCCCAGCAGAGCCAGGGCCGGGCGCTCTTTGGGCCGGCCGGTGCCTGCGGGGCGAGCCCGAGGCCGTGCAGTCCCGCCGCCCTCCGCCGCTCGGGACGGGGCACAGCGCTCTGCTCGCACCGCGGGGCGGAGGGGAGCGGGATGGGCGCGGAAGGCGGGGCCGGGCGGGGAGGTGGAGGCTGCGGCCGGGCCCCCCCTGCCTCTCATCTCCTCAGAGTCCGGCAGGCGCTCTGCTGCTGACCCGGGTGCGCCTTCTCCTCCGAGCCGCGCCGCCGGGCGCTGCTCCCCGCGCACGGAGCCGAGCCGGGGCCGCCGCTGCCGCCGCCCCCCGCGGCGGGACCTCCGGCGGGAAGGAGAGGCCGGGCTGCCGGGCCGAGGTGAGTGAGCCGCGGGGCGGACAGGGGCCGGCCGTGCCCGGGGCCGCCGGGGAGGTGTCCGTGTGTGCCCGCCCGGCCGGGCTGCGGCGGGGTCCGACTCGGGCCCCGCCCGCCACGCGGCCGGGCCGGGCCGGGAAAGCCCCGGCGGGCTCGGGCTGCCTGAGGGGGAGTGCCCCGGGCTCCTTCTGGCCGGGCAGAAACGCCGAGCGACGCTCTCCGGCTCCCACCCTCCGGGCTTTCAGTCGGTTTTCCACCGTGCTCAGCAGAAACTTTGAGGAACGGGGAAAGTTCCGAACTCGCGTGCCGAGCGCTTACAGTCCCGCACGATGCAGCGGGCACTCGGAAAGCGAGACAGCAGTTTTATCCTGTCATTTTCCGATAGTGCCAAGAGGGAGAGGTGCAGGCACTATCCCGTGCCTCTTCCATCGTTGTTACCGTAAACTGTTTATTTTACCCACTTTTCTTTTTTCGTGGAGCCAGCCCTATAACTCCTTTCTCAGGAAAACCTCGCCATGACTTGGGATGATGTTTTCTCGGGGCAATGTGTGCATAGTGTGGATGGTTCAGCATTACAAGAGCGTGCTTTCTCGGTACAAAATTCAGTACCCTCCTCGCAGCGCTGGAAACTTGGCTTTCTGCAGGAGGACGTCCTCCACCCTCATTGACAGCTGCCTCCCAGAGCAGAAGGGGTGTGCACTGAGGATGGACATTAACATAACTGTTTTATTTCATAACAGTTGTGCGTTACATGACTAACTCTGTTTCTCCCAGGACACCTAATTTTTCTTCACATGTATTCCAGAAAGGCACATACTCTAGATGACTTCTTTCTGGCAATTTATAAGGCACCAAGTAGTGAATTTTAAGTGCTCTTTATATAGGATTTTCAAAGGCTATCACTGTGCTTTGTTACTGGGAAATAATTTTGTATTAATTGGTATCAGAAGCCAAGTGGAATATAACGTTATGACACTTGAGTTTCTTTGCATGCAGTCACATGGCTGAAACCCATAGTTCCTTGGATGAACACGTGCATTCATTCACACACATTTCTTTTTTCTTTCTGTATTGTCTTTTGCTGCATAAACCTTAATGCTGTATTTAACATTATATTAAACATTGTATCCCAAAAGAACCAATAAATCAGCTTTTAGGATCAGCAGCTGGTACTGCAGCTCATGGATTTTTTTTTTTCACATAATGATATAATTTGTCACATCCTCATCAATATAAACCTTTAACTAGAAGCTAATACTGAGTTCTTGGTTTCTAAATTTTCTTAATGAAGAGTGATAGCAGCATGAGAACTTGGTGAGTTAGGCTTTTCCGTACGGAGCTTCCCAATCTAAATTATGCTTTTGGACCTCTAAGACCTGTAAGTGTGTTAGCCAGAAGGTAGGCCTCAAAAACAGTGACTTCCCTTCATATTATGAGTTCCTTAAAAATAGATGTGGAGTTCACAGTTGTTGTTTTTGGGTTTTTTCCTGGTAAGTTGACCATACTAAGTTCTATTTGTAAACTATTCTTTGCCCCTGTAACAGTTAGAAATTATGTATATTGAAACGTGTAGCAGTAGAAATTCCAAAATCTGAGGTTTTATGAAGATACATGATACCCGAAAACTTGTGATAAAATCACTGGGACTAGCCCTAGGGATAGGGGGGAAAAAAGAGAAAGGTGCCTTCATCAGTCCATGCTTTCTTTGTGCAGGATATACAAAGGATAACCTTTTCCTACACCATTAGCTGGTGTAGGAAAGGGTTAACAGCCTGACCTTCAGACAGACCTCTTGTTGACCCTACTCTGCAACACTTGTCTGAAAGGTTATGCCCAAAGGGAGAGCTCACTACCAGGAGGGCAAAATCTAAAGAGAAATGCTAAGGAAAAGAATATTTAAAAAAAATACTTCAGCTTCAGGTGCCAGGTGGCCTGGCAGAGAGCAAACCCTCTGGCAGACAGTAAAAGACTGTGAGACTCATCCACTGAAGGAGGCAAACGCAGTAAAAGAAGGAAAATTGTCGAAGTCTAATTGGTCCATATAATTTCCCAAAAGGTTTATGGACACAAAAGAATCAGTAGTTAGAGAAACAGTTTAATATCTAGTAATTCAGCTGTTCAGTAGGAAAGTACATGGAAGAGTCACCTAGTAGCTTTCTTAAAGGTAGCCACAGAAAGTCACCCTGTGATATGGCACTCTGAGCTTCCAGTGGTGTGGTACCAGTGCCTCTCCTCCTGCAGTGTGATGTACATCTGGGAAGTCCTTGTTGCAGGGTCCTTGCAGTCCATGTAGTTATTTTATACTCTTCAAGCTACTGTCTTTCCTGCTATCATAGGATTTTCAGAAACATCTCTTTCAGTTTGTCCATTCTCTTCCTTTTTTCTTTTCTGGTATCTGATTTCTTGTCTTCCCTAATAGCTTAGAACCATTACTGTTGGTACTTGTGGTGAAGAGTATTGCCAAAATACCTTGGAACAGCGTAAGAGAAGCTCCAGTTGCTTGACAATCTTGATGGGAGAATATACCTCTAAAGCCACAGAGTGATTGTGAGGTAGACCAATCGTAAACCCTAAAATATATTAGTTACAACACATTTCCATGGGCTTCTTGCACCAGCAAGTCTTATGAACTTAATATAATCCATCTTCATAACATTCTACATGTTATTTCTGTAAGCTGTTTCAAACTAATTTGTTGTAATTTAAAAACTTTCTTCTTGAATTAATTCATTTATTCCACTGTTGACAGGGATATTAGGCTTAAATATTATTTTTCATCAGTGATTTTGTTCTGTTGATTCATGCTGTTTCTTATTCTCTTCTTTATCCAGAAAACAAGCTGAGCTTTTGCATTCTCAGAGGACGGACTTTCCTTTCGCTATTTGACTGTACTTTCTCCAGCAAATGTGTGGAGGATAGGGAAGAAAACAATTTGAGGGAAAATAGGCCTCAAAGTCCCAGTATGGCATTTCAAAACCTGTTTTACATCCTGTGTTTGTTTTGCAGGGAGTTTCCACAATGGAGAAGAGGGAAGGTGGTAATCGTGCCATTGATCAGACTGCAGGTCAGAACATCATGCCGAGAAGAAATACAGGAAACCTTAACTACTTGGTAATGTTTCTGTGAAAAAGTAGCTCATATGTCACATAGAATATTGCAGTCTTTGATTCCATTTTTTCCAGAGACAGTGTTACCATCACACTGGCATATCATGAATATTTCTGAAGTGTTGTCACAATATTGACATGAAGAGATAAAAAGATAAAGAACATCTCATTCAATTTAATCACAGTCCATGATAAAAAATACACAAAGTTTGGGGCAGCTAAAAACTACATGAGGGTAGCTGCTAGTTGTATCTTACCAGATGAGCAAAACTCCATAGAAATAATTTGGGATTTTTACATATAATATAAAATATAAATATATTTTTAATATATAAATATAAATAGTTATATAATATAAACATAATTTCTCATTGGAATATAAAATTTCTCTTTGGAGGAATCTTCATGATGGCAACATTGCACTCAGGAAGTTTTCCACATCACACCGAAAAAGGTCCAGAAGAAAAATCTTTTCTTGTGCATATTATTTGGGCTGCATCATTAAGTCTGTAGCTGAAATATGACATTTGAAATCCATAACTTATATCATAAGAAGCTGAAATGATGCTTCACATAATATAATCCTTCTTTCCTTGCAGTGTAGTTGTCTTCCTGGAATTAAAATCTATTTTAAAATCACCGCAGATAATGAAGAAAGGAAAATCTATGCTACAAGTGCCTTGCTGAAGTGCTGACTATGTGGTTTGAAATGTTATGCTTCCAAGTTACCTTGTCTTTAATAGTGCATATGATTTGTATATGGGTTCACTGCAGTACATTGTAAAAGTCATGATAGCAAACACTGTCATTACTAACGTTTTTAATTTTCTCTTGAACTCACTTTGTATTTCCTTTCTGTCCCTTCCAGAGTGTGGATATGCAGGTCGCCAATCCATCAGAATCAGCTGCACTTTTTGATTTACATCAAGCACACCATTTTGGTGAGTTTGAACACTCTTCAGAACAGCACTGCAAGCAGGAACTGTTCCCTAAGTGGCACTTGCCAATGAAGATAGCATCTGTGATCTCATTATTAACATTTATTTACACTTCTGTGAGAGATGTCATATATCCTTTTATAACCAGAAAGGAAAATGTTTTCTATAAAATTCCAATCCTTGTCATAAACAAAGTTTTACCAGTGACTTCAATTACCCTTTTAGCACTAGTGTATTTACCAGGAGTATTAGCGGCTGGTTTCCAGCTGTACTTTGGCACCAAGTATAAAAGGTTTCCCCAGTGGCTGGATAGATGGATGTTATCAAGGAAACAATTTGGACTTCTCAGTTTCTTCTTCGCTACATTGCACGCCTGCTATAGCCTGTGCTATCCAATGAGAAGATCATACAGATACAAGCTGCTGAACTGGGCATTCCAGCAGGTACGATGGGCACGCAAACACCAACCCTTCTGTATTCAGGAAATCCTTGGTTTGGTCATTCAAGCAAATCTGGATGGGGGAAAGCCATTTTCGTTGCCTTTGTTTGATTTTGAAGTAGATTCCCAGAGAGCACCGTTAAGGGCTGGAGCAGGATCTAGTTGCCAAAGCATGTAACGCAGAGTTGAGTCATCACAGCTGTGCCAGTGTATATTAAATAAGTAATTTTCTTCATTTGGGATTTTTTTCTCTCTGTAAAATGCACAAAATTGTATCTCACAGGAACGTTTAAGTCTTTGGCACACTATTAGTTTAGTGTAGATTAATCTTCTCTAAACCAGTGAAATGTATCAACAAAAACTGAGCACTAAACACAACATTTTTAGACATCTTTGCAAAGTGAATCAGCCAGCAGTGAAGGAGGGCTGAGCTAAATCACAGTAATCTCTATTTGCACAAACTAAACTTGTGAATACTGATGGCTCATAAGTGGACAGATGCACACTACCTTGTTTAAAGATAAAATTTCAATGTTGCCTCCGAGTCGTGGGCAATAATTGGCTTGCAGAGCTTTCTAACGTCCTCTGTGACTAGAGAGTTCCTAATGCTCACCTATGACCTTGAGTGCCATAAATATTGCAGCATTAGGAATATTCCAATATAAGGTATAGACTGCAAATGTAGGTTTTTATTATCCCCAAAGTCTAATATAGAGTTCTGTTAAAAGCACAATATGATGATGTCAGCAAATTGTTAAGATTTCTGTAAAGAGTCAAACTACCTGTTGAAAACTGAAATCAGCCTTACTGGTAATCTGACTTGAATGGATTACTAGAAATTGCCTTGAGATTCCAGTCTTCAAGATGCAGAAATGATCATATTTGAGGCATATTAGGCCATGGTGATCACTAGCAGGATCAAAGTGCTGTTGCAAGTAGTTGTAAATAGGAGAAGCTTTGACATCAGTTTATTAAAATCAGAAATGTACCAAGTTGTGTTTTTTTAAAAATCAGAGCTAAACAACTACCCTGTCAGGATACTTATATTAAGAATGCCTGCTGAATTACTTCCCTGAAGGAGTGCTTTTAATATATTTCCTGTTGTTATAATCTCCCTGATACAGTATTTAGCCATTGGTGGATTTTTTTTTCTTGTCAAAAGCAAGATTTATCCTGCTGTGAAGGCAGGTTAACAGGCCTCAGAATCAGGCTCTCCTGGGCCAAGACACTGATGAAGTCTAAATTCTTCTCTCTAAAAGCTCACCTTTGCTCTGCAGCTACTACTGAAGACTTTGTTATCAGAAGTAAATAGCAATTACATTCAAACAAACCAAAATACTGTGTTTCTTTCCTTATTTCATTAATATTATAGTGAAAATAGTGAAATTACATTTCACACAAACAGCCAAGTGTGCCAGTTTGTAATTTTTAATATGGTGTTCTTTTGGCAGGTCAAACAAAAAAAAGAAAATGCCTGGATTGAGCATGATGTTTGGAGAATGGAGATTTATGTGTCCCTAGGAATTCTGGGACTTGCTTTGCTGGCCCTGTTGGCAATAACATCAATTCCATCTGTCACTCACTCTTTGACCTGGAGAGAGTTCCACTACATTCAGGTGCATATGAATGTCATTACTGCACATCATTAGTCCCATTTGTAGAACTGTGTGTTATTAGCTAAGACCATTAGAAGTTAGAAATATCAAACACAGAGGAGTTAATGAAACCAATCTAAAAGTTTGTTCCGTACTCTTTTTTAATTGGTTTGCAAGAAATGTTCTTTTCATTCACTCTTTTGTCAGAACAGGCTGTTGTTTTCAGTGTACAAAATGGGAAGAAAAGACAACTTTAAACCATTTTTTTTCTTCCTCATGACTTTTTGACCATCAGCAGTTGTTCCTTCGAGACCTTTTCTTAGCTCTGGTGCTGAAGCCATTCTAGGCATATTATCTTTCTGGAATGCCCCGTGTCCTGCTGAATTGGGAGTAGGTGGCATTGAACCAGTTGATGCTGTTCCCATACGGCACAGTGTATTCTGAAAGAGACATCTTAGAACAGATGCATAATCAAATCCAGCTAGTCTAGAGTTTGCTACAGCTGTGCTTGTTTCCTTCACCCAAGCATCTGGTTTGCTCTCTCAATTCTCTTACATCATACGCAATAATAATCAGGGTTGGTCGCACTAGACTTAAGCAAGTGTTGGATCAGGCCCTCAAACACCAAAATCTGAAAATTCAATAACCTATTAAGTACCTGGCATTTGAAAATTTTATTTGTATTTTAAAAGCAGTTCTGAAGTGTATCACCAATTAATGATTTGATACTCTGTACACTCTGTGAATCCATCATTTGTAAGAGAAGTTTTCAGGTGTAGAGAGAATATGGACAGGTCAGGAGGGAGTCTCCAAATGCATGACTGCTTTCAGTATTGAAAGACTATGGTGAAGAAACCCAGAAGAGTAATACTTCTGTGTTGGACTTGTTTTATGAGCAAATAACCTTATTACTCAAAAATCAGGTTCTATACATTCAGCAGTTGGAAAGGCAGTGTTCAACTTCACTGATAAGTACAACTCAAAGTTACTAGTAAATTTTCTTTACTCCTGAATTTTGTAAACAACCTAAGCCAAGTTTTTAAGTGAAATGTAAGACTTCAGTTTCTTGTAGTTGTGCAATTGCTTCTGCCATAGTACCGGGCTTACTAAAGTGTGTCATTTTAATTTAGCTTAAAATTTTCTTTACAAGTAATCAACTAATCCCTTAATATATCTGCTTTTGGACTCATAATAATTTATCACAGAATTAAAGTAATTTAGTATACAGATGGCACCTGTAAATTGAGATATTCAGGACTGAGCATATTTCAGCAATAATCCATGATCTCTTCTGGTTTTTAGCTAAGTGAAAGATGTGGCTCATCCAGTTTCTTTTACAGTGGCATAAAGGGGTACAGTTGAAGTCTTGAATTATAGTTCTTACATTTTAGTTCAAAGCCAATGGTCTCTTTTCTCTGACTTGAGCATGTTGGTCAAGCCCCTTCCATATTTCCACATTTGCTTAAGAGAGTACTTTTTTGCCACGTTGGGAAAAATAAATAACTTACTATTTTCTTTTTCTTTTCAGAGCAAGATGGGATATTTAGCCCTGCTGCTATGCACTATTCATGCACTGGTGTTTGCTTGGAATAAGTGGGTTGATGTTAACCAATTCATCTGGTATACACCACCTTCATTTATGGTTGCAGTTTTTCTTCCTATTGTAGTTCTGCTTTGTAAATGCATACTGCTCCTCCCATGTTTTAGGAAAAGGATAAGAAAGATCAGAAGTGGTTGGGAAGCTAACACACATGCCAATCAAACCAGCATAACTTCCAGACTGTAGATCAAATATGAACGTTTCCTGTCTATGTATGTAAATATGCTCAAGGCTATGAAATTTTCACTCATGAGCTCTGTTTTCACATTTGCTACAGATGTTTCTTCTTCCTTTTTCACTTTTTATTTTGACTTTAAGAGTATGAGATACTTGATGCAATCTTGATGTTTTCTAAGACAGAAGATGAAAACGTGTATTTTATACTTTAATCTATTCCGTGTTCTGGTATTTGATAGTTTCTTTCTTCTTACTCACTGCATTTAAAATCCAAGTGTTTCATTGTCTCAATCCCAATTCTTTTGTAGGCAAAAGCAATCATAAATCATTTCTCCAGATGGCCACAGAAAGTAAATAATCATTACACCACAGAGCCCAGGAATGCTTTCTGCTTTGCCTGGCCATGTGTGGACCTTCGTTAAATCTCAAAATTATAATGGGGCAAAAACTAGAGTATTTATCGTCCCATTCCCTCTTAGCACTGCAGTCTATGTTTCACTGCAGAATGGGGACCTTGGCATATTAGCCAGACAGAAACTATATTTCCACCAGGTCTTGAACTTACATAACTGGACAAGCAGATTTGCAAGGAACTTTACAAGGTAAATATCTCCTGAGGCTTGGGCACAGTCTAAAAAAAGAGTTTTTAGAGTCAGGTCTCCATCTTATCTAGGACTAGGTGTGTCTCTGTTTACTTGAAACTATAAAACATTTCCCATTTTTTTATTCCATGGACACATTCTTTTGTTTCTGATGCTGGAAATTTTCCATGCTTTTGACCTAAGCCTGCAGCCTTTGACATGTGCTTAACTTTATTCGCACAAATTATTCCAGTGGGATAACTTCCCATCAGGTAAATGTGTTTTATTGTTTACTCTAGGGCCAGCACAATTGTGTGACTGGAAGAAAAACATTAAAAATAGACATTTGAATCTTGCTATTGATTTGGTGAGGTTCTCATGTAAAATGGTTTCCAAATGCATTTGCTTTCACAGAAATTTTCATAATAATTTAATTAGCTCATTAAATCATACTTTCCTTATGTTGCATAGGTCTGGCTGAATGTTTTAAATGAATAATTCATTTGTTAGTATCTGTTTTGAAATATGTTATTCAGTAGTTAATGTTTTCACCCAACATCAGGAACATTTCTGCCAGTCTGCCTGCAGGAGTTGGCTAGGACGTGGACTGTTGATGCCACCTATTGCTGGAATCATCTGAATGAGAATTGTAATTGGTAATGACTCTGGTATTAAAACATATGCCAAAAAAAAAATATACATGGTGCTAAAGAATCTGTTGTACCTTTGTGAACTTATACACTGAGCATAAATAACAGAAAAATTAAATAGCTATAGGGATATTGTATTTTGTATCTTCCCGGTTATTGCCATTCAATTATTGCGACTTAGAAGCTGGCCTTTTTATTTGCACATAATGTAGCACTGTGAAATTAACTGGGGACAGGGTGGCCTGTATAATATGGACTGAAATCTGTGGCATTGTGTAGCAAACCAGTAATGCATGGCAGAGGCAAAAACCCTACAATACAGAAAGCTGGACTGGAATGTTAATCTGAGAAGTTTTGAACAGAGCAGAAAAAGTATGGTTCTCAATGTATTTGCATTTACATTTTTATGAATGAAATAAATCTTTTATAAGTCATAAGTTCTGTGCACTTGTTACAGAAGATAGTGCAAGATAGCATAACTTCATTCATTTCAACAAGTAAATATGGGTTGAATTCCTAACATAAATTACAGGGGCAAACCAATTTCAAGATCATCACATAATATCCAAAACAGACCTTTTATGCTTATCATTCAGCTGGGGCCATTAAGCACACTTCAGACGTTTCTCTCTAGCATTACCCAGAGGCAAACCCAGAAGTGTCTTCTACAGTCTACAAAAGCTATTTGAAAAATCATGCATGACATCCAAACATTCAAACATGTTTTTCCCTACTGATTGTTTCAAGTAGGAGCCAGGTTTTCTGTGTCAGACTTAGCCATTTCTCTAGAAGCTACCATTGAATACTTATAGCCAGAATTTGAGACTTCATATCGAGTCTCTTCCCTGCTTTGAAGTCTTTAGTAAACTACATCTTAGTAACTCACTTCCCTGTCTGCAGGCTGCCCAGGGAAGTGGTTGACTCACTGTCCCTGGAAGTATTTAAAAGACAGGTAGATGTGGTGCTTAGGGACATGTTTTAGTGGTAGGCTTGGCAGTGTTACATTTATGGTTGGACTCAATGATCTGAGAGGTCTTTTCCAACATAAAAGATTCTATGATTGACTTTTAAGGCATTCAGACACAACAGTGAGAGAGGAGGGTCATGTAAGGTCTATAAAGGGCTAAAAAAAAGAAAACACCATTGACAGTATTTCATTTCTCCCTTTGTAGCAGACATAATTTGGTTCAACACTAATTAAACTAAGTTTGTATGTACCTTTTAATTTATGTTTATGTACCTATTTCAAAATTCAGTGTATTAATAGGCCTATATAATATGTTAATTGAATGTGTGTGCACATTTTAGGCACTTTTTGTGTAGCACTAATTACTTTTATAAGACTGCATCATTAAATGCTTCAATGTATGCTGCATTGTGTCATATACATCCAGGGTAAAAGGGTAAAATGGTACAGTAGACTCTAGAAGAGCTGCTGACATGAACAGTCAGGGGAACCATTCTCTCCATGCTGGTGAAGAGCCTGGAGCCTCCAAAGGAAAGAAGACAAAGATGTGAAAAGCAAAACATACACTTTCATAGTGTAATGAAAGTACACTTTCCCTGACAAATCCTTTAACTGACTCCCTGTATCCTCTAGCATTCAGAGGAGATTTTGTGAGAAGACTTTGGAAGGAGACCCAAGATCCCTAGAAATACTGATCGAAGACCAAGAAAAGCTCAAGAATAGCAAGGGCATTGAGGAAAGGCATGTATGGGCATACTTTTGGGTAAGAATCCATCATGCTATTGGCAGTGGCTTTAAAATGCCTCTACGAGGCCTGCGAAGTATTTTTTTCAGTTGTTACATGTCTCCAATGTATTTGAGACACACAGAATTGAAATTCTAGAGATATAAATTGTTAGAGGGGCTTGAGAAATTTTATGTCAAGTTCATCTGGAGAGGTCATATCCAGAACAATCTTCCCAAGTAGTGAGAGCAAGAATCATTGCTCAGGAAGCTAGAGCCAGGGCTGTGTTGGCTATTGTGTAATGCAAATTCCTGTTGACAGCAGCATTTGCTGTAAGCAGTCACTCCCTTTGGCCACTCTTCCCTGTTCTCTCAATTCTGCAAGTCTTTAAAGATGTGAAGTTCATCAGAGAAGGGCATTGGATCCAGTTGAAAAGTAATGCAGAGAAAAGAACAATTCAGACAAATCCATTCGTGGGTCTGATTCGCCTGACAACCATGCACATATGTCAGTAGGAAAGATGGGAAGAGGAATGGTGTAAACAGGCAGCTTGACTTTAACCAGCCCTAAATGCAAGGTTCCAAGTGCTCCTAAAAGTTAAACCATATATTATTTCATCCTATTTCAGTAGCAAGAATATTTTCTTGCTTCACTTGTCATGTTCTTAGTTTTCCATGAATAAGTAGGCAAAAATGTGTTCTAGAAATGGTCATCGAAACCCATATAAAACTGACTTCTATGTGACTGTGGGCTTTGTGGTTTCATTTGAAGAGCTGATGGTCTCACATCTCCTCTTTCTCTTCCATCCATAGTTTCTAATACTGTCCCTTGACAATACAAAATGTTATGTTGACTATTTTTGAAATTCAAACTCCTTTCTTTTAAGCTGATTTTCTTTAAATGGCATTAAAAACAGAACAAAAGAACAACACAAAACAAAAGACTAATTTTTGAAAACACACTGAATCTACCCCTGAAGAATGTAATCTGCTGTAGCTGCTGTAAGTGTCTGGCAATGGCAGGTCATTGCCACTGATTTTTTTTCAGTCGTGCCAGGATTTCTTGATCCCATGAGTATATTCTGTTGCTGATGGAAAAATTATTTCTTATTATTTCTTTTCAGAAAACAACCCTCATTGAATTCAGTTGCATCAGAGTTCAAGTTTTGCATCCTTATTTGAACTTTTCCGTCAATTGAATTTAACATTTGAATAGGTGTAGTGAGGTTAATTTAAGTAGGCAAAATAAGTTTTCAGATATTTTCAACTGGAAATATATAAAACCAATCCATGAAGCAAACTTTATAAACATAAAAAAGAAGACCACAGCTACTTTCAATAAAGATGATACAACAGAAGAGACAGTTGTTTTGTATTTTTTTTGTCATCTTCACAGCATGAAAGTATATTGCTAAGATAAATATGCTATGTCTTGGACTTGGTTGAAGATATGTAGTCTCTGGGATTTGTAGAATACTACCAGTGCTACTGATAGAAGTATTTGGTCCTTAAATTCCATCTTTTTGGGCTCACTATTAAAAAACAAGTGAGGCATATATGGGGTTTTTTTAACTGGATGGTCAAATTTGTAGTTTGCAGTCATGGGCAGTCTTTATATACATGCTTACACTTTATTGTTGAATATTCTCTATGGAAAAAGAATTTTCCACATGAATATCACCATTACTTGGAATGCTGAGAAGTGTCATATTGCTGGACTTACAGGAATGGCCATATAACCCACCTCTAATTATTTCTTTGTTTTATTGGTGGTTTTTTTTCAGTCCTGTGACTCATATATAAAACTGAATGGAACTTCTCTCTTGCCTGTAGCTGTGCATGTACCAGAATAACTTCTGAACAGTGCATCTCATTCATTCAAACATACTCTAAGTATCTAACAGGAAATCCTTAAAAAGAAAATAAACAAGAAGTTGGAATTGGGAAAAAAAAGCCACTTTCAGAGCTCTTCAAATATCTCTGCAACTTTAGTTTAGCAATCTGTTTGATGTTGCCCATAATTAAAATAATAACTGCTTTCCCTTGTGCCTTCTAATTTGCAATAGATTTTGTACATTCACAAGGATATGAACATCTTATATTATTTATTCCCTGATAATTAATGACAGACAAAATGGTATTCTGGGACTATGAAGGTATGCAAAGAGGCATCAACATGGAATCAGAAGGAGCAGGACAATTGGAGATCTGTGAAAAAGAGGAAAGGAGAGATTGCAAACACTCAGATTTTCTTATGAGACGAAAGAGTAAAAGAACCAAATGGATGTTAAAGGGTAAAAATAAGTAGGTGGAGGATATTGAATGAGATCAATGAACATCATCAAGTTAGTAAGGAATAGAAATCCTTAGTCAGGGAGATGGGTAAAATGGAGGACAATGGAATGACTACTGGGAGAGTCTGAAAAAACTGAAGTGAATCCTTGAAACAGAGGGGAGATGGGAGGGTTGGTCATCCACATGGAGCAGGGGAATGGAATGAATAAATACAAAGAGCCCAGGTGTGTGTAGAGATTGACCTGCAGAACCTATTAAGCTGCAACCATTTCTCCAACCCTGAAACACCATTTGAAGCATTGCTGGAGAAATCTGTTCAAAATCCACTGATATAGATGAACACTAGTGTGGTTATAAGTGGATCAGTGACATACTGTTTCTGAAGCTTGAGGAATGAGTCTTAGATATTGCTCCACTTTTCATAACGATCTATATATAAACTGAGTTGTTTTCAAATAATAGCAGACGTTGCTCTTTTATTTCCTGGTAAAGTGTACATCATGTGCTAAACAAAGGAAAACTTTTACGTATGATGCAATGAAACTAAACCACTCTTAAATGTTATGCAAAATAAGGAACCAACTGAAACCAGATTTAGATGGTGCATTACACTATATTCAGAAAATTCCTAAGAACTTTAGAACTTTATCCTTGTGCTGATATCGCTATTCTACTTCAAATATTAAAGCATCACCATTTAGTATTTCCAGAGGCAAAATTCCCAGTGAAACCAATGGGATTTCTACTTAGCTATTCAGAGCAAGATTCCTCTTCAAGTCCCCTACAGTCAAAGAAATACTTCATGTCTTCACTCTCTTTGATGCAATTACCAATAAATTGTTTACCTTCTCCAGTGTTTGGGATGGACTCTATCCTGCCATGTACCTTCCATCAAGGCAGCCTTAGCAAGGGAACAGCAATAAAATTTGTTACCATTCTTTATTAGCAGCCTGGCCTGAAGCACTCTGTATGACAACACAGCAGCTGAGCCACGCAATCTCACAAAATTTTATTCATTCCTGTTTAACATCCTTGCTCAGTTATTCCTCAGCACCTCTGTCCTGGTTACAGAGAAGGGGCAGGGCTTAGCCCCTAATGGCCTTGCCAGGCTGTTTATTCTACACCACAAGCATCATCGCTGGGAGCTGCTTTCAGCAGGAAAATCTGGGGTGCTAGCACCTGGCTCGTTCCAGCAGAGAGGCTGTCACCATTAACCCTGCAGACCCGGTCCCTCTGCCACCCACCAGTCTGTTTTCTCTGGAGCACGACTATGGACCTGTGGTTCTGACAGGACAGCTCTGAGGTGTGGCTGAGCCAGGGGACCAGGCAGTATGCAGGCAGAGCTATGGGAAGCATCCACCATCTTGGGTTTTTATTACTGGTGGTGAATACCCTTCTGTGGGTAAAACACCCTCTCTTTTGCATACTTTTGCCATTAAGAACAACTGCTGTTATTGTTGTGCATTTCTTATTCCATTGCTTTGCTGTTTTAGTAAGCTGCTATTTCAATCCATACCCTCTGCTTTATTGTCCCTCCCTTACCAGAAGGGACAGGGAAAAGGTAGTGGCGTATTTGGAATGTAGTTCCCTGTTGGTGTCAAAACCAGCACAACCTCCCTGAAAACTCTCCACATAATGGAGTTCTTACACATTTCTGACACCAAGATGCTAAAAAAAAAAAAAAAAGGAAAATTTGTGGTGGGGAATGCCAATGGCAAGGAAGAGACAATGAAGTACAGAGGGTAAGTAAGAATGAGATACACTTAGCTACTAGAATGAGGTGAGGGTGAGTGAATAAAGCAGGGGCAAACCATGAGCCTACAGAAAATTTGGGAGACTGAAAGGGGGGTATGATTTAATTATAATTTAATGTCCTGTTCCGTCTGTTTTCACATTCTTATTCCAACCTTATCCTCCTTCATGCCTCTCCCCAGCTTTGATCCCTTCCCTAAACATCCCACAGTAAGACTTGCACATTCTTACAATCCCCTTAAAATAGCCAATAATAATAATAATTTTCAGACAATTCTCTTCCCCTTGCATGCCATATCAAGTCCCACATCTCTTTAGAAAAACACAGTTCACATTACATTTCAGGGAAACAGTTTCTTCCCTTGATGACCCTGGCAGGTTTCACCCCAGTGACAATGATCTGGTCATTCCCCTTCGATGGTCTTGGCAGTTGGCAATTTGGCTTCATTTTCATTGATCAGCTTGCTGGGGTTCCTTCACCTGTTACTGCTCCTCTGACCCTCACTGGGTCTTTGTTTTTGCCACAATTAGCCTTCGATAATTTAATCCACCAATACAGAGAAGTGCTTCTCACATGATCAGAGTGTGAGGCAGCTGCATTACAGGAAGAGACTAGAAAGGTCTTCTAGAAAGGCTCTTCAAATGAGAGGGGAGAAGGTGGAAGGGAATTAAACCAAGATTCACAAAATATTTAAGACAGTGGCCAAGATAAGCACTGAACTATTTTTTGCCAGACCTACCTTACCAGGAATAGAGAGGATTCAATAGAAATAGTAGGGGATCAGTCTACAACTGATTAAGAATGTGCATCTTTCTGCAGTGAGAATTCTGGACTTTGCTGTCACAAGAGGGCTGTGGAGGCAAACAGAATCAGCAGGTTCAAAAGGAGGTTAGACAAACCCAGAAGCAGCAGCCCTTAAAGCAACACCAAAAGGTCTTTGTAGGTATGTACCCCATGACATCACTAGGGTAAATATGGATTTGGGGGAAGAGTACAAAATACAGTGGCTAAGCTTGCACATTCTCCTTAAACAGCATTTTGTTTTGCTGCTCTTGAACATGTGGGTTAGATAAGTTATAGGTCTGACCAAGTATGGTTTCCTAAGTTCCCATACATCAAGAGCAAATCCCTCAGATCAATACATTCCTCTAAGTTTCATGGCTGGAAAACAAATATGTTAGGAATGACAACTTAAATTTTAAAGAAAAAGCTATTGCCTTGGTAGTGAAAAACTGCTTAACTCTCAGGCTCTGTAACAACATTGGCCTCAGTTCATATCTGTGGAATTAATGACATAATTCCTCACAAGACTGGGAACTCAATTAGTATTTCATTGCTCTATAAACATACAGATTTTCCTTTTACAGTGCTAAGTTGCTATTGAACTATGGTTTCATTTTTGTTTGTCAGGGAATATTTTCCACAGCCAGCATGATCCCATTCAGTGAAACAAAATGTTCAGAATCAATTAACTGAAGACCTAATCTATGACAAGGTACATATAATGGGATTACAAATATTTTACATATTAAATTATGTACTTCTACATTTTCACCACCATGATGATACATGCTATGGACCTGGGAGTCCTGGAGGACAACAAGCTGTCCATGAGCCAGCAGTGCCCTTGCGGCCAAGAAAGCCAATGGGGTGCATTGGGAAGAGCATTGCCAGCAGGTCACAGGGGGTGATCCTGCCTCTCTACTCAGCCCTGGTGAGGCACATCTGGAGTGCTCTGTCCAGTTCTGGGCTCATCAGTACAAGGGAGAAATGGAGCTCCTGGGATGGATCCAGCAGAGGACAACAAAGATGATTAAGGGACAGGAGCATCTCTCTCACAAGGGAGCTGAGTTTGCTCAGCCTCCAGAAGAGGCAACTGAGAGGGGACCTCATCTATAAGCATCTGAAGGGAGGGTGTCAAGAGGATGGCCCAGGCTCTGCTCAGTGGTGCCAAGCAATAGGACAAGAGGCAATGGCCAGGAACTGATGCACAGGAAGCTGCACCCAAATATGAGGAAGAACTTCTTTACTGTGCAGGTGACTGTGCACTGGAACAGACTGTCCAGACAGACTGTGGAGTCTCCCTAACTGGAGATATCCAATAACATCTGAAGACAATCCTGAGCCATGTGCTCTAGGATAACCCTGCTTAAATAGGGAGGTTGGAGCAGATGGCCCACTGTGATCCCTTCCAACCTGAAATATCTGTGATCTTGATCAATTTTCACTTCACTTCTGCTCTCAAGAGAAACCTATGGTTTGCAATTCTGTGAAGGAAATTTGAAATTAAAGCGCTAAAAAGGTAAAACACACTAGTTTTAGGCTGTCAAATGGTGGTCAAGCCACAATCCAGTCTATGCTTTCATCAGCTACTTTAGTATTCAGGCAAGTATTTTTGTCTTTTGAATAAGTTTTCCAGTTTTGCAATATCCATTCTTCACTAGGAAGGAGGTATGTCTGTTCTTGGTTAAAAGTCAACTGACTGAAAGCTTTGGTTTGGACGCAATTTTTTGCATTATAAAAAAATCTATTTTTCCCCTGATTTTGGGTCCAACAATTATTGCAGGCCTAAGACCACACTTTTAGAACTTACTGTTTCACTTTGTAGATACCTTTTAAGATGAGGAGCCACAAACCAAGAAAAAAATTTCTGACCTTCTGTTACTTACACTACAAAGCAAATATTGTTTCAGGGAGAAGTGGAAAGGTCACACCTGACTTTGTTATCCACATGAAACCAAGAACAAAGGTCCTGAAACCCCTCAACTGGGCATCACAATAGCTATGGAAAACCACAGTCAGAGAAAGCTAGGAAAGGTTTCCTTCCTTCATCTTCTTTCTGGTGAATAAAATTAATGTGATAGATCATAAAATCAGAAATAATCCTCATTGTTTTTCTACTTGGATTGCCTTAGAAACAGAAGTGTAAGTCTAGATTTTTTTTTTTTTTTTTTTTTTTGGTGGGGGGGAGAAGAAAGGGTGAATTCTTCGGGTGAATCGCCCTTAATTTGTAATTTCTCTTGGGAAGAAAGAGATACCTTGTCTTGCTTCACATGACTTGCCAGTATGTCTCAACTATAGCTTATTAAGTGCGCTCTAGAAAGGCATTTCTTCTCTTTCCTTTATTCTTTCTCTTTTTTCTGTCTTCTATTCCTTTCCTTTTTCTTTACTACTTCTTCTCTCCAAAGAATATCTAATTGTTTTAGTTTCTTCAGTTTGCGCTTCTTTCCTTGCTTTTCACTACTGAAATTCAGATCTTACAGGGTCTAAAGGAATTAGTGATACCTAATAGTTAGTGAAATATATGTATATATATATATATATATATACACACACAGAGTGAAATAGTTAGTGAAAAGGGGACATCACAAATTGATAAAATTCAGTGAGTGAAGGAAGACACTTTAGTTGAGGTATTTACCATTAATTTTTGTTCTTTGTTTCATTAGTAGTAAAGTAGTGGTATTTTTGCTAGTATATTTATTTAAACAAACCCCTTCACCCCCCCTTTTTCAAGTAAACAATTACATATCTCTCAGATCAATTTTGTCCTTACAAAGAATGGGTAAGAGGTATAAGTTTTATTTTTAGAGTAATTGCAGGCTGCCATAAGAAAAAATTATTTGGTCTGAATGTTCCTGGCTGGGAAACACTGTATTTTTCTGCTGGGTTATAAAATTAGTGGTGTTGAGGGTAGTATGCCAAAAATTATTGTATTTGTTGCCCTGATAGGAAGCAAAATTTTATGTGCTTGTTTTCACTCTCTTGCCACAGGGAAATTCCCAGGGCTTTGCTTTCCCATTGCCAAGAGGAAGAACCAGAATATCTGTTCCAGTTGCCATTTGGAAAATCCTTTGTTATGTTCCATCCCTTAAAGGAAGAAATAATAATGTTGCCCTGGACTTTGCTAAAAAAAGAAAAACACCTGCAAAGATAAAATAATCTCCTATTTTAACAGATTATTTAAGATAGTCATTCAACAGGGTATCAGAGAACTATGCTGACCAAAGATCTTTGTACATAATTTGAGAGAACTGTAACTATCTAATTTCATCCTCTCACTAAAGAGACATGGTCCAGTTTTGCTGAAAGCTTACGTATATAAAAGGTATTTATATACCCTTGCTCTCATACTAATCTCCACGCAAAACAGGGCCCTCTATACTTTTCCTGCTTGAACAGATCAGTTACACAGCAATGGAAGGGAGGCTGCAGTTGTTTTAGTCCCAATTTCAAGTAAGAATTTTCAAACTGCAAAACCACAAGAAAAAGGTAGAAGGGAAACACAAGAACAAGTTAAATCCATCACACTGCCTTGATTTTACTTTTTTAATGTACTAGATATCAGGCTAGTGGTGTCTGTTCAAAAGCCTGGTAAATGACCATGTCTCAAAAGTTCCCTCATTTACCCCAATGCCAAAGCTAAAATCAGGTAGGTTTGCACATAGTGAGAGGAGAAAAAACTGGAGAAGAAATGAGCAGTGTAGGTGAGAAATGACACTGAATTATATCCATGGGGTGGGTTAGGAATGAAGGACCATGGTCAAAGCCAGCACGCCTGACATAGGCTGGAGGACAGAACCTGTGACACTTTCCCATGAAAACGCAGCTAGAGAGTGCTCACAGGCCAAACAGCTGCTCAAGAAACAGGCAACAAATCATGAATCATTAATCGTATACCTGCATAAGTAAAAAATTCCCTTCTTGTTAAAAAAAATCAACATAGATCTAATGCATCATCTCCTAAAGGTCAGAGTCTTCTGTTCAAGACATTATGCTGCAGTAATAATGTAAAAAAAATCCCACAGGAAAATAATGACAAACATTCAGATTTATAGCCTTCTTATTAAGGCTTTAATTCAAATAAATTAAGAATTATAAGACTATAACTGCTCTGATTTTGTGTGATGCATTATCATTTTGAGATGCATGACTCAAATCCCCATTTTAATTCTGGTCACAGGAGTCACATAAAGTAGCATATAAAGAGAATCAGCCACAAATAATGCAGGCAAGAACATTCTGCATTTTTCTTTTGATACGTTTGTTGGTTGTACTAAAATTTTTGAGCTCATATTATTGTAGCTGCACTGGCTACCAAAAACAAGCCTGGGATAACTTTTGGATAAATAGCAAAGAAAAGGAGAATGTTAGAACAAGAAACTGAAGAGCTGAAATGCTGGTTCTCACCATGGAAAGCACCAATTCATTTCTGAGTAGTCCCTCAATGGATTCACCTTTTTGTTTTATTCACTGGAGTATCAACTCAGTCCTCTGTGTCTGCGAGCTGAAAATGCAGTTTGGATACAATTTCCATCCACCTGTCTACCAAATAAAAAAAATCAAAAATACATGTTTTCAACATCAAAAAAATTACTTATTTAATAATTGGGGAGGGGAATGAATGGCTTCTGAACTACAACAGAAAAGCATCACAGCCATCTTTAAAAATTCTACAGCATGGCTGTCATGATTATATATTGAAACAAACGAATTACATGGTTCAATTTGCAGAAGTCCTCGGTGAGTGCACTACAGAAACAAGTCAGCATGCACACACAAAGGATGAAAATTGTTATGTTCAATGTTTCATTGTCATCATATGGCTTCTTTTCAACCACCTGCGCATTCATCAGTTTTTGCTGCAAAACGAGAGACATCTTCATGTGGGTTGGTCAGTTTGAAATGCATTAGAAACAAAGGGTTATTGAGGGTTATACCTTGTTACATACAAAGCATAGCTTAATGAAAGATAGAATTTATTAGGTAGATCAGATGTTAAAATCAGAAGCTTTGGTTTTTCAGGAAAAAGCTCTATTTGTCTTCAACTGGAAATCTCCATGTCAAACAATATAGAATTCAGATCTTGGGGCTTAGCTTTGCTTTTATGGGGCTGAACTATGTGTTACTCATTTTGTGTAACACTGAAATCAGAGCACAGCTCCCACCTGCACAAAGTATACTGGGTACCCAGCAAACATGGGGAGTGACCTCCCCACTACCCACACCTGGGAAGCTGGCTGGGGTCACCCAACACCCCCTCAGAGTTAATCCTTCATGAGAAGGGTGGTGAAATACAGGAATAAGTTGCTCAGAGTGGATGGGTGGATGCCCCATCATTGGAAACATTCAGTTAGGCTGGAAAGAGCTCGGAACAACCAGATCTAGTGGAAGATGTTCATGCTCATTGCAAGGGTGTTGGACTCTATGACCTTTAAGGGTCCCTTCCAACCCTGCCATTCTGTGACGCATGTACGATTCCTCACCCGCGGCCCTGCAGCTGGCACTGGTTGCAGCAGCACCTTCTGCCAGGAGAGGATAAGGAAAGGTGACTGGTGGCAGGTTTCTGCTGAAGAACGTCCTGGGCCAGGGCAAGCGAGGCAGGGCAGGGCCTGAGAGGTGTGTTCTGCCCTCTGGGCCATGAGCTCACCTGCACAGCAGCCAGTTACTCACACTGTGTCAGCAGCACCCCAGGTCCAGCTCTGCCTGTGTTGGGGGTGTCACACAGGCCAGAGGGGCTGGGGCTGGAGCACAGTGACAGTGGCCAAGGCCAAGGGCACCGCAGGGCCATCCACACCCCTCTCTTTCCCCACACTGACCCCCGGTGCTGTCACAGAATCACAGAAACACAGTATTGTTGAGGTTAGAAGGGAACTCTGGAGATCATCTAACCAACCCCTGTTAAGGCAGGATAACCTGGAGCAGGTCACACAGGAAAGTATCCAGGTGGGTTTTTAATGTCTCCAGACGGAGACTTCACAACCTCCCTGGGCAGCCAGTTCCAGTACTCTGCCACCCTCAATGTAAAGCAGTTTTTCCTGATGTTGAGGTGGAACTTCTTGTATTTTGGTTTATGGCCATTGCTCCTTGTCCTGTTGCTGGGCACCACTGAAAAGAGCCTGGCACAATCCACTTGACACCTGCCTTTGAGATATTTATTTGCATTGATGAGATTCCCTCTCAGTCTTCTCTTCTTCAGACTAAACGGGCCTAGCTCCTGGAGTCTCTCCTCATAAGAGAGGTGCTCCAGATTCCTCATCATCTTTGCTGCCTCCCCGGGACCCTCTCCAGTAGCTCGTCTTTCTTGCACTGATGAGCCCAGAATGGACTCAGCACTCCGGACGTGGCCTCACCAGGGCCGAACAGTGCGGGAAGATCACCTGCTGGCCACGCTCTTCCGGACGCACCTCACGATACCATTAGCCCTTCTCACCGCAACGACACACTTTCGGCTCGTGGTCAGCCTGTCACCCACCCAGGCTCCCAAGCCCTCCGGAGCGGTGGCGGTGGCGGCGGCGCGGCCGCAGGGGGCGGGTCACAGCGGCGGGAGAGGCACCGCCTCCGCGCCCGCCCGGCACTGCGGGGCCGAGTGCGAGGAGGAGCAGCGGCGGCGCGGTGCTCCTGGCGGGCGGGCGGAGGTGAGCGGCGCCGGGGCCGGGGCGGGACGGGCCCCATCCCCACCGGGCGCTCCCCGGCGCAGCCGCGCCCGCCGCCCGCGGGCTGTCTGCTGCCTATCGCGGTGGCGGCCACTGCGCCGCGGCTCCCCCGTCTCCGGGCAGGCTGTGGCGGTGCCGGGGCCCCGCGCAGCGGTGCGGTGCGGCCCGGCCTGGGGCAGCTGGGGGCGCTCCGGTACCTGGCGGGCTCGGAGCCCCCACCCCGCGGCGGGCGGGCCTGGCAGCGCTGCCCCGGCTCTGCCCGGCGGGCGGTGGGGCCGCTCCTGTCACGGCCGTGTTGTCGTTGCAGCTGGAGATGCCGGCCCGGACCTGGGCCCCGCTGAGCTGCTCCGGGCTGGATCCCCGCTCCGCGCTGCCGCCCGCCAGCCCGCCCAGGACGCCCCAGCCCGCGCCCGGCCTGCCGCCAGCCCCGCGCCTCAGCCCGCGCCCCGTAAGTGCCCGCCCGAGCGGGGTCACTGCTCCCGTGGCCCGGCTGCCGTGGGTTCGCTCTTCTCCTGCAGTAGCTGTTTTTCTAGGAGCAGTTTTTCACATGTGTCACCGTCTGGCTGGCAAAGCTCTGTGATGTGCTCTTAGTTAATTTAAGAGCGTGTGTCAAATCTGTGTCACTTTTATTACTTTTTATAACTCTGAAATCAGGTAGTTTGTAAAAGAAGGTTGGTTCTGTTGAAATCTGTTCCTGAACAACCCACCTCAGCTGCTTCTTATCATCTGCTTCCCATTTATTTACTAATGATTGCACAATAACTTGATGGAAAATCTGTTCGGGGGATGAAGTTAGGCTAACAAGTCTTTGTTTTCTTTAGTCCTCCTCCTCCCTTCTTTTAGTAGTATGTGCTAGTCTGCCTGTCTTGTAGTCTCTTTGATTCTGAAGATGTCACTTTGATCAGAATTTTAAGCAACAAGGGCTGATTTCATAAGTGTCTGCTGACTTGAAAATCTTTATCTTATCTTTAACTTTATCCTTTACTCTTAACTTACCTGTTTCCACTTTGACCTCACCATCTGCCTCCCCGTAAAAGGAATTTCATTAAATACCTATTCACAATTAACTTTTCTGCTGAGGGCTGAAATAAAGAAGACATTTAATAATTTGTCATACTTTGTATGAGTTATAACTTGTTCTCTTTTCTCTGAAATTATAAACCTTACCTTCTGTCTTCTGTGTTTTATTGTATTTATGGAACTTGTTGCCATTTATTTTCTTCCCTAGTTACAACTCACTTCTGTACCATCATTGTTCCGATTTTATCCCTACATGATAGCAGTCTCTTTATCTTTTTATACTGTTCCTTAGCCATGCACAGAAACTTTTTTTATCCCTACATGATAGCAGTCTCTTTATCTTTTTATACTGTTCCTTAGCCATGCACAGAAACTTTTTTTTTTTAATTCTTGTGTTATTTTTCCAGTTATTAAAGCTCTCCTGTTGCTGTTAAAACAGCCTTATACACTCTCTCCTCTGAATTGTTATTGTGCATTTAATGTAATCCCTTTCAGTAACTGCTAGCTCTCTGCTCTTGTACATGTCTTGGATGACTTGTTTAAGAGGCATGTCAGCCTGTTGTCTGAGGGTTTTTTATGAAGACTGTTAGTTTGATTCTGTTACTCACACTGTATTTTCCTTAGAACAGGCAGTGAGAAACTTTGGCCAGAAGGCCAAATTCAGCTCACCAGAGCAATTCATCATGTCCAAGTCCTCTGTGCCCACTCTCCTAAGGATCTAAGGACTAAAGCTGAAGCACGCTGAAGTAGGCTGCAGCACGCTTAAATGGTGCTGGTAGCCCATTTCCTTATGGTGGTTCCCTTTCAATCTCAAAGTTTTGCAGCCCCTCTGGTTACATGGCATGAACTGAAATGGGCCCCTGTAATCACATGGAGAAAGCCTACATGTTCTGTCATATCCAGTTATATCTCTTATCTGATATAAATACAGCTATTCTCGTTATGTTCCTGAGTGTGAACCCATCATGATACAGAAAATACTGGTAGTTTGGTCATGTGTTAAATACATTCTAGGTCACATGGCAAAGAAAAAGTCAATGCTTTTTTCAGTGCATGAATAAAAATCTTCCTTCTGTGCCTCTACCGGAAGCATTCACTATTAGAATCTTTTCTTCAAATACTGACTTTGTGGTCACTTTCACATACTGCTTTCAGTCTCCTGAGTCCGGTTTCAGTGAGTTCTTGCCTTCTAGTCAAAGCTGAAATGAAAAGTGCCCATTCTTCTAGTATTTTCCTCTAATTTCCAAAATATAAAACTGCTTTTAATTGTGGGAGGTTGTTCACCGCACATCCTGTATTCCTAGCCAATGGCTGGGTAATGCCCCCCACTGATGATTAATTACCCCCCCCCCCCCCCAGCTCTTGGATGGTAACTCAGGAAAAGGTTCTGTGAGGTCTGTTGCTGACTGCTCCCAAGACAGCAACCTTGTGGCTTCTTTTTGCTCTTTCTTAGCCTCCCTTTCCTCATTGTTTCCTTAATTTTCAGAATTTATTCCTGTTCTACAATTGCATTGGGTTTACCTGGCGAGAATTTGGTAGCAGGAAGGGGAGAAGCGCTGTAGGGTGGTTTCTGTGAGAAGCTGCTAGAATCTTACCCTGTGTCTAATGGGGCCAGTGCCGCTGGGTCTGGGGTGGACTTGTGGCTGGCCAGGGCCGAGCCCATCAGCGATGGTGATATCACCTCTCGGGTAACATAGGTAAGAAGGGAGGGAAAATGTAATTGCAGCTGCTGAAGACAGGACAGGAATATGTGAGAGAAACAACTTATGTAGACACCAAGGCCAGTGAAAAAGAAAGAGGAGGTGTCCCAAGTACTGAATTAAACATTCCCCTGCAGTCTGTGGTGCTGGTCATGGTGAGGCAGCTGTCCCCCTGCAGCCCATGAGGTTCATGGTAGAGCAGAGGAGCCCCACACCAGTGCAGGTAGATGCCTGAGAGGAGGCTGTGACCCCATGGGAAACCCACACTGGAGCAGGCTCCTGGCATGGA
The DNA here is from genome assembly GCA_036630365.1 of Acanthiza pusilla. NCBI lineage: Eukaryota > Metazoa > Chordata > Aves > Passeriformes > Acanthizidae > Acanthiza > Acanthiza pusilla. The sequence continues at coordinate 31,764,880 of JAXCHO010000073.1, read as the reverse complement.
CCTGTGGAGAGAGGAGCCCACACTGGAACAGGTTTCCTGGTAGGACTTGTGACCCCATGGGGACCCTCACTACAGCAGCCTACTCCTGAAGGATTGCACTCTGTGGAAGGGAGCCACACTGGAGGAGTTCATGAAGAACTGTAGCCTGTGGAAAAGACTCACACTGGAGAAGTGTGTAGAGGACTCTCCTGTGGGAGGAACCTCATGCTGGAACAGGGGAAGGACTTCTCTCCCTGAGGAGGAAGCAGCAGCAGAAACAGCATGTGATGAACTGACCATACCCTCCATTCCCTGTCTCCCTGTGCCGCAGAGGGGGAGGAGATAGAAAATCAAGAATAGTCGAGCCCAGGCAGAAGCTTCCTGGGGTGAGGGGAAGGTGTTTTTTTAGTATTTTTTAACTTCTCATTATCCTGCTCTGATTTTGATTGGTAATAAAGTCAGTTAATTTCCCCAAGCAGAGTCTGGTTTGCCTGTGGCAGTGATCAGTGAGTGATCTCTCCTTGTCCCTACCTCAACTCATGAGCCTTTCATGGTATTTTCTCTCCTCAGCCCAGCTGAGGAGGGGAGTGATAAAACATCACCTTTTTGGACACCTGGCCTCCAGCCAGGGTCAACCCCCCACAACAATGCAGAACCACTTACGTCAAAACTGTGGTTTCATGTGAGGACTTCCCTCCTGAGGGTTGTTTTGTTGTTTTTTAATGTCTTTGTTACAGCTTTATTGCAGTTCTGTGACCAAGGATACAGCAGTATTTCTTTTATTATTTCTGGGAGCCTTAGCCTCTGTTCTTCTTCAAAACATCCCTTAGTACACTGAATTTGAGTCCTAAAACTATCTTCCCTTTTATTATTTCATGAAATCTGTCACTTCCTGCCATTAGCTTTTTATGGAAGGCTGTCCCATGTGTTTGTGTCCAGGATTTATCTGACTTGCCTGGATAGAAAATTCTGTTAAGCATATTTGTGACCCATGGCCTTGAATCCTTTACCCTTGCATCCACAGTTAATCCTTATACATCCATGGCCAGACCTAGCAGAATGACCTAGAAATGTCATTAGTGATCTCACAACTAGGTCTTGATAAATTTCCTGTGTTGTTTTTGCCATTGGATCCACATGGGCAGCCCATTTTCCAGGCTGACAGGTGAGTGTGTCAGATGGATGTTAGTCATGGTAGTAGCCGTGATATTTGCAGCTTTGAGATGTTTGCATCCCTTCCTTCATGGCAAGGAGAGGATATCACGATAATAACCTGCATAAGCTTTTAATGGAGTTCAGCTTCCATGAACTCACTGTCCTCATGCTGATCACAGGCCAGTGCTCTCTGCATTCTACTATTTTCCAATTTTCTTTACAGGTTTCTTCTCGTTATTCCATTCACCATTAGTTTTAAGAGTACAAAGTTATCTTGTGATCCAGTATTCCAGGGCAGTGGAAGGTAGGAAACAGAAGATGAAAAAACTGTTATTTACTTATGTAACTGTACTATTGAAGTGCTTGAAATATTTTATGTTTCTTGTTTCTCCTTCTATTAGTGACACATTGCAAGACAAAATTGATTAGCACATACTATATTAAGGAGAAAATATAATATGAAGCATAGAACCAAAGATTTTACTTCCAGAGGTGTTAATGGATTCTGAGGTATCATAAAATTGTACGATGCTCATTTTTCCTTCTGTTTTCTCTTTTTTTCTTCTCTTTCCTCTTTTTTTTTCCCAAAGAAATCATTGTAGGTTTGGTGTCTTGGAAGTATGGAATCAATCTCCATGATGGGAAGTCCCAAGAACCTCAATGAAACTTTTCTGCCAAATGTTGCCAATGGTATCAAGGATGCCAGTAAGGTCACAATAGGCATCATTGGAAGTGGCGACTTTGCTAAGTCCTTGACAATTAGACTTATCAGATGTGGGTACCATGTGGTCGTAGGAAGCAGAAACCCTAAACATGCTGCTGACTTCTTTCCCCATGTGGTTGATGTCACTCACCATGAAGATGCAGTAGTTAAAACAAACATCATTTTTGTAGCCATACACAGAGAACATTACACCTCTTTGTGGGACCTCAAACATTTACTCGCTGGTAAAATTCTGATTGATGTCAGCAATAATACAAGAGTAGACCAATATCCGGACTCCAATGCGGAGTATTTGGCATCACTTTTTCCCGATTCCCTAATTGTCAAAGGATTCAATGTCATTTCAGCATGGTCACTGCAGTTAGGACCAAAGGATGCCAGCAGACAGGTAAATGTTTTTATTTGTATTAATTTAACTTATTTGTAAGATGAAAATGACAGAAACTGAATGTAATAGCCAGAACTCATGAGATTTGCCCTGCCTGACATAATGTGCCTAAAATGTTGAGCTTTTAGCTTTTGTTTTAGTAGACAATAAAACCTTCATAGTTTAGTTCGTCCCACTATAAGGCATATAAAGTAAGTGGTCTAATTTCTTCCTTGTGTTGCCTGTTTGTATTTAAAGATTGCAGAGAAAATGGGGATATTAGCTTAGAGTAGACAACTGACCTTTAGATCACTACTGACAGGAGAAGAGTTGGGTCTTAATATTTCCCATAGAAAATATGTTCCTGTGTATCCTGATGCTTTATACAAGGATAGAGATGGTCTTTCCCGTATATTTTTGTTTCAGCATTGCAGTGAACTATTGAAAGAGATGCACAGAAATCTGAGCTCTTGATCCCAGAGCTTGGGAATCAGCTGTTCTAAAAATGCTTGCGTTCAATGTAGCAGAAAAGTGATTAAAAGAAATTATCTAGCTTTTAGAGTGCCCCAAAATCATAAATATGAGGAAACAGAAGGAGGCACATATGTTTCTAAGCGATCATTCATTTGATCCAGGGCTGCTTGGGAACATGATGTTCAAATTCCTTTCCAGTATGTTCTGCAAATCCATCCTGCATATAAAAAAGGCATCTTTATGTTTGTCATGTTTTGCTGAAGTGATGTAAGGGATTTAAGCCTGTGCAAGTATCCAGTCCTTCACAGCTTTATGAACTCTGAGAAATAACATAAGAAATAACTGATGTAACATGACTACTGGAGACTAAATTGAGTTTTCTGGCACTTCAGGTAGATATTAAATGGAATTGATATAGAATTAGCATAACTGAAAAACTAACCTCACCACACTTCAGAATAGCACTACACTATAAATAATTCACTTCATTCAAAACAGATCATATTTGCTTCAATTTGCAGGTGATCAGCAAACAGTGTTGGGCAAACTATAGCCTATTGTAAGTTTCAAAGGAACCTTGAAGTACTTTGTAGCAGTACACTTCTTTCACTGTGTAATAAACTGGCCTTTAGAACAAGTTCTTATTTGGCTGCTAGTTTTTGTCTTTTCTGCTAAATATTCAAATCAGAAATCTGTGAAAATCTGGATTGTGAAATTAAGCTAAATTTGTTACCCATGGAGAGATTACACAGTTCTCTGCTTCACATTCTGTGTATGCTGTGGTTGTTTAACAGTCATTGTTTAAGATTCCTGTATTTTTGAGAGACTTGGGATTTTATTAAATGCTTTTAGCTGTTGCTTCAAGTTAATCCAGTCCTATAGACATTTCAGTATGACAGGTTTCAGTGTTCATATTACCAAGACATTCCCCATTATTAAATCCAAGGAAAAGCTAGATGAAAAGATCCAAGAAAAATCTCGATTTTGATTAAAAAAATCAAAAATTTTGTTTTGATTCCTCTGTTGTTAAGTCAATGTGCATATTTTCACTTTGGCTAGATTTTTATGGGATTTTATTGTAATTTCGGTGATATAAAGTGTACGGTTTTAGCAGTCGTGTTGTAGTTTTGATTTGCAGGCCCTTAAGGTTTTTGGTGAGTTTTTTTGCTTTTTTGTTTACCTTTGAGTCTCTTTCTCTGACTACAGACAATTCCCTTGACTTTTCCAACAGGTCTATATATGCAGTAACCATGTTCAGGCGCGCCATCAAGTTATTGAGCTTGCCCGTCAGCTCAGTTTTATTCCTATTGATTTGGGGGCATTGTCATCTTCAAGGGAGATTGAAAACCTGCCTCTGCGACTGTTCACCCTGTGGAAAGGCCCTGTAGTGATTGCCATTAGCCTGGCAACATTTTTCTTCATCTATTCCTTTGTCAGAGATGTCATCCATCCATACATGAGAAATCAGCAGAGTGACTTTTACAAGATTCCCATTGAGATCGTCAACAAGACTCTGCCAATTGTTGCTATCACTTTGCTTTCTCTAGTGTATTTATCAGGGCTCATTGCAGCTGCATATCAGCTTTACTATGGCACTAAGTATCGGCGATTCCCACCCTGGTTGGACAACTGGCTCCAGTGTCGAAAGCAGCTTGGACTGCTCAGTTTTTTCTTTGCCACAGTGCATGTGGTGTACAGCCTCTGCTTGCCGATGAGGAGATCGGAGCGGTACTTGTTCCTCAACATGGCATATCAACAGGTGAGACAATCTTCAGTTCAATAAGCCAAAAACGCCTTGGCTGTGTGCTTATGGCTCCAGAATACAATGGATGTGTTTTCTTAATCTTTCCTACTGCTTTTGGCACAGAATGTTATGGGTTATCTTATGCATAGGTGGTGCCAAATAAGGAGACTAAAAGAAACACCTGTGCACTTTGCTCGCTTTGTGGGTCAATCTTCAGTCAAGTTTGTGTGGTAGGGGGAATCAAGGACATGTCTTACTGCAATTTCTGATAGCAATATACACAAGGAGAATGTAGGATAGACAGGATAAAAGCAACAGCAAGAAAATTCTGAGGTATGTTCCTTTCTGTGTATACTGAACACATGGGGGAAGTATATCATAAGTGCATTTATAAATATGAAAGGTATAAGGGTAGATATTCTAATCATGCTTACAGATACTTCTGTGTTAAAAAAGAAAGAAAATAAGAAAATGCTGATATTGTGTAACATTTTGAACCAGTGGTAAAAATACTTTATTCTTTTGAAATTCTATGAACATCATCTATTGCAGTCAATAGAAATTGACTCACAGTTCCCAGGAACAATTGGTCTTGCATAACCCTGGAACATTCTCTGTCAAGTCCGTCATCCTCTAGAAGAGGGTCTGATGCTTCTCTCTGCCAGTGAGGCAGCTTATTGTCACCTTTAAAGTGGCAGAAAAGCAGCATTGCCAGAAAAACCGCATTGCCATTCAGCACATAAAATCTGTAGGACAGAGAGATGTGATAGAACAGAAAGGAAAACCAAATAAGGAAATAAAATCAAATGGAACAAATTAACAGGGAGCGTCACAAACTGTGAAAGGGCTAGCATCAAAAACTGAACTTAAGAGAAAGGAAGGGCAAAACTGTAATAGGCAGCAAGAAACTGTTCACACTTAGTATTACTAAAGGTTTCACTGATAATTTTACTAAGAAATTATCTTAGTTTTAATGATGTTGTAAAACTCTCACTTGCTAATATTTCTAGTGAATCTTTTTCAAGATGTCATATTGCAATAGTTCACCTGGAAGTGGAAAAAATAATTGAGTATCTAAGCTCCTTAGTTGTTAAGGTCCTGAATTGTTTCTTTTCTCTGGTAAAGCTCTCCAGGGAGAACCATCTTGGATATATCTGATGTCAATATTGAAGGAGAAACAAGCTTGGACACAGCATAGATAGCTGAAGGAAAGTCAGGAAAACATGCTAAACTATTTCTAAATGTAACGAAGTAAAAACAAATTGTGGGTTTATCCGATTTATGTTACAGAATTTAAGTTTGCAGAGTCTGAAGAACACAGCTCCTTTTCTACAGTGTATAAGAATGTGCAGAATTACCTCAATTTATAACAGTATTGTTGTAAATAGTGTATATTGTTATATTGTCTTTTAGCATTTCATCTAAATTTCCATGTTGAACATATTTTTAATCTAGGAAGAGCCAGTACCAGACATAAGGAAATAGTTGTTTTTCTCCCAAGACATGAGGAAACCTCTGAAATATTTGACCCCATTTTATAGTTGTCCTGTGACTGTGAACTTTAAGTCAGCAAAATAAATTCTGTTGGTATTTTTAATATTCTTTAGAATAAAGTTCTTCCTTTCTGTTCTTTCATCAGGTTCATGCAAATGTTGAAAATTCTTGGAATGAGGAAGAAGTGTGGCGAATTGAAATGTATATCTCCTTTGGAATAATGAGTCTTGGATTGCTTTCTTTACTGGCAGTAACTTCCATCCCTTCAGTAAACAGTGCCTTAAACTGGAGGGAGTTCAGTTTTATTCAGGTGAGTTACCTTTTTAATAAGGGTGTTTTGGTGTTAACAAGAATTCCTTCATTATCATGATCACAAACATTGTAATGTGACAAGAGCCTTTTTTTTTCCTCTGTCTCTGGAAATTTAATAAAAACAATTACTTAGCAAATATATTACCATGAAGGCACATTAAGCATTTCCTGAATGTTAGAACAGAAGTTTTCATTTTACACTTCTTTATCTTAAATAACCAATGTAGCTAGGACCAAATGATCACTGATCTATTCCTTTTCTGTTCTTAGACTTTCTTGCTAAATTTGGACAAACTTGCTGAATGCAGTGATACTGATGAGATACTTGGATAGGTAGATGCACACAACTATTAAAATGGAAGACTTAATTTGCCCTGAAGGATTTTTATTGCGCAGCCCTCTGACAGCCACAGTGCCATTGATAAAGTTTTGCTTCTCCTCCACAGTGTACAACTTGACACAGCTCTCAACTGCATTATTCCCATTAGCTGAAAATACCCACTAGTCAAATACGAAGCTTTGCTTAATAAAATCAGAGGCTTTTCAAGGCCTTGGAACACCATCTGCTGCCTTCCTTCCTCAGATAAATATCTACAACAGGCAAATCTAGCCAGCATAAAATACTGAGAAATATGGGTTTTAATAAACAGCTCAATGCTTGCTCCTGCACATAATTGCCAGTGCTTTCAGGTAGCAGTCAGGTATAAGAAATTTTACTAGGATTCAGTCTGGTGAAAATTTCCTAACTGTGCACAGTTTCGGGTTTTGTTGTGTTTTGTTTTCTGACTTTGGCTTTAGTACTGCAGTCTTAACTCAGTCTTTTCTGATTAACCTTTTTTCAGCTTAGCCATTGTAATAGTATTGCCCAATTCTGAGTCCTGTTAACTTCAGAACGTGGGCACTGACTTTAAAGTTCAGGGCTTGAGTTGCACTTCATAATTTACAGATGTTTTAAAGAGAGTGTTGACAATCACTTCAATGGCTGTAGTTGTTTGAGGTCTTCTGTCTGTAATGTCTTCCCTTCCCTTATGATTTCCATTACTGGAAAACTGCAGGTAGACCTACAAAAAGTTTGCTGAAAAGTTTTTCAAAGTGGGGCTACCCTGACAGAACTGTTTATTTACAGTCATGGCTTTGAGCCTTCAGCAGGACTAAATACTCAAGTGTATTGTTACAACATCTCTGCCATCTGGAGTTCTCAGTGTGGGGACAATAGTGCTGCTGTTGGGTGATACAAAACATTAGTGCAAAAGGGGAAAATATGTATTCACTTGTGAGTGACATGATGCCTTTATCCAGTAATAACTTCCAGCCACAAACACAGCATTTGTGTCTTATTTTTCCTTACTCATATTTCCAAATTTCAGGCTTGTGTTACTGAGTCAAAACCCACACAACAATGATGTATCTATTACTGCATATTTACTGCAGTTATTTCCACTGTTAATTTAGTTTAAATAGTTCCAAATTTAAATAATTATGAATTGTAATGACCGATCTGTCAGTATTTTGAGGAATTTGTTTGGGAATAAGTTGTTTGCTCTGGATGTATATTACAGTTCATACTGCATTATATGCGGAAGATAACTGATATTGGTAATGAACTATGATCATTTGCAATTTTTAATCAGAAAAATATTGAACCACTAAAAATTTCCTTATTTACTTTGTCATTAATTCTCAGGATGTAAGTTATTCTTCCTTTACTTACTTGTCAAAAAAAGTCTTCTTGCTTTCTTCAATCAGAAAACAGACTTTCAGTGATGGCTTACTAAAGTAAAAGGAGCCTGCATTTCTACATAAGTTTCACTGTACCCAGTATGCAAGTAGAACAGATAAAACATTGTAATACTTTTTGTCTTCTGTATTTTTCTTCTACTGAAGTACAGTGCCATGAATGAAAATTGAACTTAAATTTCTTAATCTTCTCTAAGTCAGAGGGACTAACTACTAGCCCATCATCCTAATGCTGCTTTTTTTTCAGCTGGGAAAAGCAGTGTGTCTCTAGCTTTAGTCCTGAATCTCAGATGATTTGCCGCAACAGTTGCTGAACTTGTTTCACATCTGACAGATGAAGAATGGGTCAGTCAGCACACTCAGACAGTTTCTCAGCTCAGCACTTCCCTTACTCATCATAGTAAATGCAGTTTCATCAAAATAAGGGTCTGGCCTCTTCTAAAGAGTTTTACCACTAGAACATACTCATTCTTGAGTCCTACTAGGAAAATCTGAGTTTATTAACATGTACAGGATAGGCTAGCCTTGTTCCAAGTAGTACAAGCCCTACGCAGCATCTCCCCATCTCCCCTACGCAGCATCTCCCCAACCTACAGCAGCTCAAACGGACTTCTAACACAGTCTTCCTAAAGAAACCCCAGTTGTCAATGGTTTTGCACAGAAATCATTGCTGTCTTTGATACCCCAAATCATTTTGGAGATGCCTCCATATTACCAAGCCTGGTTTCAAGCACAGGTGTCAGCAGCCCCAAAAATTCCTGCCAGCGTCATCAAGGGAAAAGGACTTTGAGAGGACAAGGAGTGCAGGTTCCACTCCTTCGCTCATGGTATGAATATGAACAAAAGTGAGATGTGAGAAGGTTTAATAGTGCAAAAGAAAGTTACTGTGTCAGTCCTAGAAGAAGCTAAGAGACCAGCAGAAAACTGGAATTGCTACAGCACAGGGCTGACCACTGTACAAAACAAAGGTCTGATTACTTCATCATGATTCAGAGAGAAACGCTCATGACATCTAGATAGAGGAACCACAGAATGAGACAGGGATGAAGAGTTTTCTCTGTAGGAGATCCTAGATGATTGAAAATTAGCGTGAAACTTTGCAGTCACCTTAACCCAGAGTTAAAGTTTACTGAGAAAAGCAGCAGGCAAGAAAGATGAGCCTAATAAACTAATGTGTGAGTTTTCTTAAATGCCACTTCAGTACTCTTCTTTTTCTCATCTAAATATACTTGCATAAGGAGCAAAGGAAAACATGGGCAAGACATACAAAAGCATTCGTATTTTGTCAGAGCAGGCAGAACAGCCTAAACCAACACACTGCAAACAGAAAAAAAGACATTTATTGAAGCCAGTCCTTGAGTGTTAACATAAAATACAAGGATGTGGGGAATGTTGTCTGCAAGCTGTGCTGCACTGGGTCCTTCAGTCTTGTGAAGGAGGTTAAACTGTAAATATATAATGTAAACATAAATGACTGCTGCTTTTGTTTTCCAGTCTAAGACCTCAAGTCCAAAATCCATCACTTAATAGTGGCAATGGACAGAGCAGACTGGTTTTGAAAGCTGAGCTTCATGCTTTTTAGCAAAAAGCAACACAAATCTGCCATTTCTGTAGTAGGAAGCTGACCTTTTTGTAGACATTTCTTTTCTCAGCTAGCACAATCCTAAACCTTTTTGGAGACAAGAGTTACTAAAACACTCCTTGTGCATACACTTTGAGGAAAGGCTGTCCCGCCTTGGTTCTCCCAGAAAATAAGATACTTTTTCCCCAGAGTAAAGAAGACTGAGGCCTGAGTATTTAGCAAGATTATGGGTAACATTCCAGTCAGTTACTACAGACGGTTTAGAAGTTTAGCAATATCCTGTTAGTGGGAGAGTCTGAAGTATACTTGCATAAGTGTAGAATTTACAAGATAGCTTTTGGATGTATAAATTGCTTGGAACTACTCAGCCATTGTGAAGGTAGGAATTCCTGAAGCAGATTTGCCCCACAGCACATTTTTGTCTCTATATATGTACATATTGCTGGTAATATTTTAAGGGGTTTTCTTTTTTGTTTTTCCCGCTCCTCTATCTTTTGTTGGTTCCTTTTACAAACAATGCCAGTTTGTCCAGTTTATCAGTAGCCTTGGCTGGGAATCTCCCATATTGGCTAAAAGCTGGCTTTGATCAGGAAGGAAAAGAAACAAAATAGGGAGGACTTACAGAAAAGCTAAAAGATTGGGGAGTCCATAGGAAATGTGCTAATCTATTACTCAGCTTTCAGGAAACACAGTATTATGGAAGATAAGCAAAGCAACCAAAGATATTTTTCCCCTTTTCACAGCAGCTGTTCCAAAGCCCAGGCAGAGGTTCCCAAGATTTACAACTGATATTGCTGCTCACTGTTCAATATGAATTTACCAGTGAAGAAATTGTATTGCTTCTTGCTGCTTTCAGAAAGGAATTAGCATCTGGTGCTTGTAGTGCTAATTAAGGGCCCAGTTGAAGAACATAGCATAAGTAGCTGACAGAAGCTCCTATGGGAATGTGTTTGTTACTTTTTTAGATGTGTGGTTGAAATTGTCCAGTACACACTAGCACATGCCCTACCACACTTCAAAGAACCATATGGCAACTCTCCACAGGGCAAAAAAAAAAGAACTTAATAAAGGTGCATCATATGTTTTTCTTGTCCTTGTATTAGTTTAAAATGTACTGATGTACTTCTTAGCTTCCATTTTGACCTTTAGATAGAAAGATTAGATTTTGAGACATATATAGATGTCTCAAAACTATAGCTTGCAAATGGAATTTTAATAAGCACCAAAATAAAAACAATTGGAAATTATTGTATATTTCCCTTCTGTTCCTTTTTTCAAAAATTGTTACAGTTCTCATCAGTAATCCTGATTAAGAAATGAGGGATATGATTCACTTGTGCCCTTCTCCATGATGGAAGTGATAAAACAATGAATTCAGGACAGTCATACCAACAAACGTCTGCAATAACATATTAAAACATCAAGTTTGATATTATTGTTCGCTGTCCAATTTTCTCACCAGAAGTTCCCTTCAGATACCGCATATGCCGTTTTCATATCCTCAAGTGTTTCTCTAAATGTTCTGTTTACTATGGGATATTTTGGGAGCAAATTGGTTTTTTTAAAAAAGTATGCAGCATATCTAAAGCTTAACAACATGGCCCTGAAACCATTGGCAAAAAAGATATATAAATATTGGCAAGTCAAAAAACTTGGTGCCAATCCCAAGAAATCAACAAAAGTATTTTCCTTTTATACCATTATACCTGCGAATCCTTGCAAATGATATTAGCTCAAATGGTATTAGCTTTCTTGTTCCCCTAGAAACTGCTTTATTTTGAAATAGAAGGAATTAATTCTTTCACTAGCTGTTGACTCTTAGGCTGCATTTTTCTTTGCTTGTCTGTTTACTGGAATCAAACCACACCTTGGTAGCCAGTTACCTTTCTTAATAATCATTCTCCGTTTCAGTGATTTTCTACAAATGTTTCCCAGCCAATTTAGTCATTGCATCAGTTTTGGCCAGAAAGAGTTTTTCTTCATTTGATCACCACCAGAAGTCAAAGCATAGTAGTCTCCTTTTATGGTGGTTTGGGAAAGTTAAGGTTAATGCATTGTCAAATCTGCAAAGCATTACAACTGCAGGGTCCTTAAAAAGGCAGATTCACAGAACTGGTGAGTGACCCCAATTATCACCACCTTCTGTGGCAAGCTCTCGATTATGTACTGAGAGGTTGGTCCTCTGCAGGCTGCTGTGGGAACCTTCTCTTCCACCTTTTATGTCACTATCTGTTTATGGTAAACTGCACCACTGCTTTGTGCTATTGTGCTATTGTGCCCAAGCCTTACAGTTCAGATATTCCCATTCCCAGTCAGCAACAACTGATGGAGAAGGTAAGGAATGGCTTATGCTAACATTGGACAAGTGGATGTAGGCCTTTGTGAGGAAGAAGTAAGCTGAGCATCTCAGAGCGATAAAAATTTTAGACCCAAATCTCTTCCAACAGAATTGCATTGTTCCATAATAAGGAATCTTGGAAGTGATCTATCCTCATAGTTAAGAAATAGGAAACTTGATTTCCAATCACAATGGATGTTGTTCCAGTAACTACACTGCAAGTGTTCCTTATTGGCCTACATATCCTGAAGTTGACTTCCATTACTTAGAATTTGGGCAGACATCATTTCAGCTTTGACTAAGGCCTGTAGATGTTAGCAGAGATACTGTGCTCAGCACTCATGAACTTAAAGCCACATATTGCTAATTAATTGTAGTGAATAGGTAAGAGATTTTAACTTGATATCCAATAGAAATGTTAAAATAATGCAAATAATGTATTAGAGCTGTCAGGTGAAGGACCAAGAACTATTATATCTTTTCTTGTTTTCTCTTTCTTCAAAGTCTACACTTGGATACATTGCTCTGCTTATAAGTACTTTCCATGTACTCATTTATGGATGGAAGAGAGCTTTTGAAGAAGAATATTACCGATTTTATACACCACCAAATTTTGTTCTTGCCCTTGTTCTGCCTTCCATTGTAATTCTAGGTAAGATCATGTTACTTTTGCCATGTGTAAGTAGGAAACTGAGGAGAATTCGAAGAGGATGGGAGAAAAGCCATGTTATAGAAGAAGTAAGTGGGTCTGTTCCACATCTTTCCCCAGAAAGGATAACTGTAATGTGATATTTGTTAACACTGCTGTACACATTTGGGCTTGGGTTTTTTTGTCATAAACTTGAATTTTTAGAAGTTTAGTTGAATGGGAGTCTTTGTAAAGTCTCTTGCTTGGCATATAGGAGATACTCTTAACCAAACTATAAGAGGTTTATAACCAGAAGACTACTACTTCTGATAACTACAAAAATATTTTTGTTTTGGATTAAAGAGGGCAGATGATTATGAAATAAAAATTTTTAATGTTCCTTTGCACAGTTATATCACAACAGTGTTTCATTATAACCAGGCCTTTCAGATGTTTCTTGGACTTAGAGCATATGTGTCAGAGTACTGTTTATTAATACGACATTTTCTGGGCAGTGTTTCTTCTATTAAAACCACATTTCTGGGTTAAGGAGTTCCAAATATAAAGTAAATTATTTAGGAAATAACCAGGGTTTGAAACAAAATAATTTGTAATTATCACAGAATCATAGAATCACTGAATGGTTTGAGTTGGAAGGGACCTTAAAGATCAGTAAATTCCAACCCGCCCTGTCATGGGCCTTGACAACTTCCACTAGAGCAGGTTGCTCAAAGCCGCACGCAACCTGGCCTTGAACACTTCCAGGGATGGGGCATCCACAGCTTCTCTGGGCCACCTGTGCCAGTGCCTCAACCACTCTGACAGTAAAGAATTCCCTCCTAATACCCAATCTAAACCTGCTCTCATTCACTTTATAGCCATTCCCCCTTGTCCTGTCACTACAAGACATTGCCCTCTCCAGCTCTCTTGTAGATTCCGTTCAGGTACTGGAAAGCTACAATTAGGCCACTCCCAAGCCATCTCTTCCAGGCTGCACAAACCAAATTCTCTCAGGCTTTCCTCATAGGAGGGGTGCTCCAGTCCTTTATACATCTTAGTGGCCCTGCTCTGGACTTGCTTCATCAGGTCCATGTCCTTCTAGTGCTGGGACCCCAGAGCTGATGCAGTGTTCCAGGTGGGGTCTCTCTCAGGGCAGAGGGGCAGAATCCCCTCCCTGGCCCTGCTGCCCTCACTGCTTTGGATGTAGCCCAGGACATGTTTGGCTCTCGGGCTGGGAGTGCCCATGGCCAGGTCATGTCCAGCCTCTCATCCACCTGCACCCCAAAGTCCATTGGGTAGGGCTGCTCTCAAACCCTTCATCCCCCAGCCTGTGTTGATACTGGGGGTTGCCCTGACCCAGGTGCAGGACCTTGCACTTGGTCAAGTGTATTGCACATGTACAGTATATTTATTTGTGTGTGGTTTTACACCATTCCATGATTTGAATATGCAAACTCAGTTTCAATTATGATGTGATCATACATCTTGCAAGCAAAGGGTATTGCACTAATTCTATTTTTTTTCCCCAAAGTATTACATAGGATTTTAGACCTTTCGCATCTCTTTTATTTCCATACATCATATAATGAAGATTCAAAACAGTGCTATACATTTATAGAAAGAGATGTGTGCAAACTAGTTTCTGATTTTTGAATGATTTTAAAATATAAGGAAATACTTTAAAACAAGAAGAAAAGCTGAGAATTCAGCAACAATAAAAATCTATTTTCACTGTGAAACTTCCAATATGTTGGAAGCATCACAATACTCATGTTCTGTATGTGTCTACACTAGAGTTTCAGTTATTATATATTAATTACCCAGAATGTGTCTTAAATTCTTAGTATCTTTTTGTGCAAATCCAAACTTCTATTTTTATATAAAGGTCTAACTTTTACAACAAGTGTCTCTGGGATATGCCTGAAGTTTTGAAAAACCAAATTATTATTCTTATACTAAAAAATTAATTTATCTCTAAATCTTGACATTTGCGTTTCCTTTTGAATTCTAAATAATTTTCACAATCATTTATTAATACTGCTGTGTCAGTAGTAATTACTCTTCTCTAACAAAATAGCCAAACTCAACTCATACCTTCAGGCTACTACTGCTTAATTAGCAAAACTTTTATTTCAGTGAATCTGAGTGTGTATTTGGTCCTAAATTGTTTTACTTGTATGAAAGTATATTTTTCTTATCTATATTTGCACTGTTTAAAATCTCTGATTTTCTCAGCTGAACCTTCTCTAATTTATTACTTTGGAAGAATTTGTCAGAGTCAGAAATACAGAGAATTCAGCTTGAATTTATCCTTAAACATCACTGGTCCTGTAAATCTCATTATCTCTGCCTGTAGTGAAGCCAACACAGAAAAAGAAGATTCTAGAATCAAACTCTGCCCCCAGTTACACCAACCTAAGCCTAAAGAGTTCATGTTAGTTATTCTTAATTTAATTTCAAATTCAAAATATCTACAACAATTTTATTTTTATTCTAGTATCCAAATTCCCCAGACTTACACGTCAAGCATGTGTGTATTCTGGATTTGTTACAAATTGAGAGACAGTTGAATTTTCTTTCATTTTAAGCATGTTCAAATCTAGACATGAAAAATAAAATACTTGCATGATTTTTTTCACAATTAAAGCATTTTTGTATGTCTCTAAACATGTTTTGTATTGAATCAGAGGTCAATGGATTCTTTCTGAAAATGCAGATTTGTGAAAACATTTTTTGAAAAAAACAACTATGTTGTGTGTGTCAACAGAAATTTGATAATTTTTTTTAGGTCACCAATTTTCAATTTCAAGTAGTTGGAAAGCTCAGATTTATCCTCCTTTTTAAGCTTTGGGGATGGAATCAATTGGAAGGAAAAGAATTCATTTTATTCCATCATTTTTGGAAAAGTAAATGATAATAACAGCTATAATTGGTCAGGCTAAGGTCTGAGACTTGTCTCCAATAGCTGACAAGTAGCATATGCTTCCAAAAAGAAAGCAGGTGTCCAGTGATTTTTTTTCCTAACATAACTTCTCAGCCTCTTGGAAATCAATAATTTCAGAGTTACTTGAGACAGGTGCTGCTTCTGGACTACTGTATTTGATATCTACATCTCCAAAAATTTATCAAACATTTTAGAAATTTGAAACTTTCCCATTTTTTTACAGAAAAATAAAGAAAAATTTTTAAAAATCAATAAATCTATCAAATAAATAAAAAATATTGCATTCCTTCTTTTTTCCAAAACCAAATCAGTTAGTTTCAGGGTACTTATTTTACTGTTCCTCCTCCAATATGCAGCTATTTCAGTGCCACTTGTGGTGATACACAAGTACAATACTGTTTTATCAAACATTCTAGACATTAAGTGAAAACCCTGCCCTTGCTGGAGACAGACAGGAGCCTAAACTAATACAAATGAGATTTTCACATAAAAATTAAGAACAAGTAACAATTACAACTTCTAACTTAACTTTGTCTGTAATTACATTCCAGTACCAAAAGGTGTGTATTTCTTAAATGGCTTGCAGAATTGAATGTCCTGGACTGTTTCCTATTCCATTATTGCAGAGAGAAACCACACAAAGTTGAAGCATTGTGCTTCATTCCTATAAATAAAATTAATTTTAAAAATCTTAGGACACACAAAATCTTGGAGAATTTTAACGGGATGAATAACATGCTATGTTCTACCCTGGTCCTGTGCATGGAAGCTAATTAAAATCACTAGAATGGGCTGGTATAACTGAGAGCAGAATTTCATACCTCTGAATAGATTTGGGCAGAAAGTATTACCATTGAAAATCTGACTACATTTCAAAATTAAATATGCTGCTATTATTTTATAGTAATTTTACACTTCTGTAGAATATGTAATTAACATTAATGTTCCCTAAAATTATCTAATTATTTTGATGCAATAGTGATAATGTTGCAGAACTACAATATTGTACTAATTGAAAATCACTGTCAAAGTCTATAGATATTGTACTGTAATGCATCCACTGACAGTATATACAGAAATGTATTGGCCCTCTTTCCTATGCAAAAAGTTATTTCATCATTAAATTTATTCAAGAATTATCAAATTGCTAAATTTTAAACTGCCAAAGGTGTTTGGAGAGAATAATGATGAGTCATTCCTTTTCTCAAACTGTGTATAGAAAATTAGAAATTAGTTTTCATTTTATATGTTACTTGAAAGGTTGATATATTGAAGTATTAATACATAGATAATATTTTTAGATCAACTATATGAAGACATTTTGTGAAATATTTGTGCTACAAAAATGACATATGGTTTCCTGTGAGGCCATGTATTTACTTCTAACTGGAATAGCATGTTGACTTGTGATTTAACATTTTGTCATGTTCTTTAAGGACCAATTCACTCTAACAAGACACTACTAAGTCTGAAGGTAACACAGTGTTCATGGATTTAGCAAACTTTATATCCAGCATATGTTTTAGTTCCACAAGGGTTCTTTAATGATATGACCCAACACACTGATTTCTATAGGACTCATCATAGGACTTCCCATTGGAAAAATACCTGAGGCTAATTGTTTAGTTTTGATTGTCTAAATATAAACACCTAAATTCATTTCAACATCTTATTTACTTAGGAGAATAAATAAATATTTTGAGGAATAGCCTGCTATAAAAATATTTTTGTGTAGCTTTATATAAATTGCTTAACTGCCTAATGAAAATAGGTAATGAAATAAGCTTAATTTCTCTTAATTACTGTACAGTTAAAAAATAGTGCTTAATATGTGATACAGATTGTACACATATTATAAAATGGAGACCTCTATGTATTTAGCAATGGATTTTTTGTTTTCTATGGATATTAAGGTATTCTTTCTTAACATTGTCTAAAATAGAGTTCTATTACAGGTTCCATGTGTCTTTAATTTTATCTTACAATTCTATTAACTGTGGCAATTATGTACAAGTAAATTAAGTACACATGTTCTTGAATTATTTAGAGTTCTTGAGTTATTTAGAGATTAATTATTCGGTAATTGTTTTGCAAGTTCTTTGGCTTGTGGTAATGGTTACTGTGAATTGGTGTGGCATTTAATTTTTTGTTCCAACATTGTGAATTACATGATGTGCCAACATGAGAAAGTACATTCATATTTTTATTTGGCATTAATTGCCTATAAAATAGTGTGACTCTGTTTGTGTCTATATGGTATTAGCTGCCCAACTAGCACTAAAGAAAATCGTTAATTAATGTAAGGCAATGAGTTCCCAAGTGGCTATAAATTTCACAGGTATGAATATAGTTAGGAAACAGCTTTCCTCTGAAATTTAGATATAACAGGTACATAAAAATTAGATAGACTTTTTCAGTATAATATTTTCATATATGCAGTGGTAATGGATGCATATGCGTAGATCCTTGCAGACAGTGCATCTCCTAATACACAAGGTTTTGATTTCTTGGCTGTTCATTCTGTAGTATTTTCTATTAATATAATGAGTAATGTTGCAGTACAGATATTGTATCACCATATGATACTGCTTGAATTAATTAGATTACAGCCTTTAAAATAAGTGACACATTTAACTGACTTAAACAATGATCTCTGTCAAATATTGTTTCTCATGCCTTGCTGGCAGTGTCTTACAGTGAGCATAATATGTCTCCCATGTGTAATATTCTCTTTGTAGTTGTGTTTGTCAGACTGTTTGTGCTGTCTCTCTGAACAGGGCTATTATAAATTATTAGTAATGCTCTTATCTATTTTTCCATAGACTGTGTTTTACACAAAAATCAATAAAAATCAATGTAAGATATTTTGCTTTTTCTTCCATGCTTATGCAGAATAAATTTTAGTTTGTGTTTCTTTCTAATACATGTGTGCTCCAATCAACATTTTCTCTGAGAGATTGAAGTTGAATGTGTGTTTATAAAAATATTCTAAGGGCAACTTATTTCTTTTTCAATGTCTGGATTATAGATTTTTCACACAGACACACTGGATAGCTATATCCTTTATCCTACTCTTAGGATATTCTCCATGCTTTCAGAACACAGGAGTGAACAATACAGTACTATCAGCATATATTCAGTTCCCTTTTCATTCAACAAAATGTTTGGCCATGATGAGACTGCTAGGCACCAGTAAGTTTGCCAGTTGTCTGGTTGTGTGTATGAAAAAGCATTACTCTTCAAATGAAACAAACAGGTGAAGCACTTGGCAGTCCTTCATTTGGAAATACGTAACTTTTTTCCTAAGAAGCTTATGCCAGCATAAGAGGAGAGGAAAACAATACATGAGAGGTATAATCCTGCTTAACTGTAGATCAGCAGCATAAACTGTTCTGAGTTCAGAGAAGTAAAGATGCATGGGTCAGTGGAGCTGGCAGCATTTGCATTGCTTTCACATTAGGTTACATAGCCTTCCCAGACTCCCAAATGGAATATATGTATTACTAAAATTCAGAACATTTAGTATCTGTTTGTGCCATGCCTAACCTAACAGTAACATTTTGGACCTTGAAGTCCGTCTTTTCTTGGCTTTTATTTTTTAAATTTCTTTATTTCTCAGTGCTTGTTCTACTGAATGTTGATACTATGCCAGCAGCTGGGGCCCCAGACTTACACCTTTGCCCAGCCTTACCTTGTACTGTACAAGAGCATAATTTCTGTGTCCTGTGATTTTCTGCGTTTCCTTACAATAACAAAGATCAGTGTGAAAGTTCCCCTCAATTCCATACCACCCAGTGACCTGAGCACTGTATTTTAATAGTACAGGCAGGTGAATCCAGATGTTGGAAGCTCTGTTGACTTTACAGGTTTAACATTGACTCTACTGCCAGCAACTTCACAGGTCTTTTCTTTTTTTCTGTGAATATCAAACACAGGAGGTCTGTCAGGACAGAAAAAAAAAAAAATTAAAAAAAAAAAATTAAAAGGAAGTCAAGGAGTCAACAGACTCATTCTTAGAAAGACTCTGATTTCTGTACTTTAACGACCTCAGTGTCATATTTGATAAAGAGTGCAGGCTTTGGACAGAGTCTGCAGGTTCAGTACATCCAAGGAAAGGACATCACTTGACAAGAGCTGAAGACCCCCACTGCAGCACATGAAAGGTATTTACTGAATAATACTTCAAAAGCTTGCAACCTAATTTGTAAAACAGCGAATAGAGTGTTAGAGAAAGTAATTCACTCAGCAAAGTCAACTGGAGATTAGTGGCAGACCTAGATATGTAACCTTGATCTTCTAACATACAGTTGTGTCCTACACACAGAATCCTGTGGTTTTGTGAAATTTAAGTTTTACCTCAAGAATAGACTTTGTTGAACTGTCTTCACACCAAAATAGTTTGTCCTCAGTCAAAATAGAAATCATCTTTACATCAAGTCTACTTTTTTAACATATTTCTTAGCATTTGTAAAACTTAAAATTCAGTATTCTCTAAGTAAGGCCTTGGTGTCTCAAATATTTTTATTACCAATGGAAGAGGTATATGTGATAAAAATACAATATGGGCCTGTTTGGGGCAGAAAACTTTTGAGTAAGTGTTTTCACACTTGATTGCATGCTTTTGAGGATGGGCATTTGCCATTTGCCAAGGGCAGCAGAATCCCTGTGGCTGAACTTGCAAAATACAGCTTTCATCCCAGGTTTTCAAAGCTTCATTTTGAAGGTGCACAGTGAGCAAATGGAGCTTTGCAATATGATCTTTGGAACAGTGAGCCAACAAATGGCATGTGACCTAAGCTTATAATTTACAGACTAAGTTTCCCAATATAAGTATATTCTCTATACATTTGTCATTCAAAACACAGAGCAACAAAACCTGAAACCACTTTACCAAAAATAAAAATAAATGTTAGCAGGTCTTTTTATATAGGCTTTGAAACTGTGCATACATGTAACATCAGTTCCTGTCTGGGCACCAAGGGAAAAAATACATATAATCCAGTTTGTTCAGCTAACTGCCTGCAGACAAATAAGCGTTGTCAGCACAATTAATCTCAGATGCTTAATAGAAAATCTTGTTCCATCCACTGTAAGCCCAAATACAAAACAGAATGTTCACAGAAACAAATATTTAAGTAGAACATGGAAGGGCCAGTAAAATGGTTAATGGAGAAGTGTGCGTACATGGACAGATGAAAAGTGTCAAACACCAAAAGTGTCAGCTCCAGCACTGGCAACTGCATTGTCACATCAGGTGAGGGCACTGTATAATGCCCCACAGGCCCTACCTTTGTGTGACCTGTGTTCCTGTGATCACAACTCAAGATGTTACGGATGTCAAAGGGCACATTGCATTTTCTAAATTAAGAGTCCCTTACTCTGCTAGACTATATTTTTGCCATCATTTTGGAGTTGCATACAGGATGAATTTCTACTAAATACAGAGTGTACATGGCTATTTGTGTGTATACACAAATACACAGTGTTGTATATTTTCCCTTTGATGGAAAGAGAATTCTATAGCATATGTGAGTACTAAACTTGATATGCACCTTATTTCTGCAGAAGGCAGGTATGAAATGGGAGGGGGTGTAGCATGCAAGCTGGGAAAAATGAAAATAAAAACTGTTGGTCTTTATTGATTGCTATCAATCACTTTTCATATAAAAGGTGTCTGGAGGTTTACACAGCTATCTTACCATTTAATAAATCTATTCACATATTCAAATGTTTGTTTGGAATCACTGTAGTTAATTATTTGTTCATGAAAACCGAGGTTGGCATCAACCGTGGCTGCACTCAAAGACTTGGGATATGTGTATATCCAACATGACAAGTGTGCAACTTGCCCAAAGTGTATCCAAATCCTAGGAAGGGCAGCTAAACTGAGCGATCCAGTAGAGTGCCTGCGAGAGCTGTGTTGTCCTCGAATCTCAGCTCAAACAGCTGCTCGCTGTTTGCAGGCAGAACATATCCACATCCCCTTACGCTTCTATCCCTGCCTTTAGTACTTTTTTGTACTGGTCTATGCAGAAAAAAGCTTCCCCTCACCCTCTTCCCCGCTGCCAGGCTACCCCAGGCAGCTCTTTCATCTCTGGGGTTTGTCACGGTGGTCTCTCATGGAGGTTTTTTTCATTATTATTTGATACGGATCGATCAACCTCTTCCCTTCTGGCTCCCCAGCATGTGGGAGCCGCCGAGCCTGTGCACCGCCCGGGGTGGGGGAATGGTTTTCTCGCCGAGGTCGCGCTCACAGATAAAGCCCACGAAGTGGCTTTTCTGGCAGGGTGGAGGAGGGCGTCAAACGCGGCGGTGGCAGCGGAGCGAGGCCGGAAGGGCCGGGCAGGGCTCCGCAGGCCGTGGCGGGCCGGGCCCCGGCGCCGGGAGGAGGCGCCGCGCCGCTGCCACGGCAACGGCCGGGCCGCGCTGCCGCCGCGGCGGAGGCACCATGTCCGCGCTGGCCGCGGCCCAGCCGCCCGCACTACGGGCGGCCCCCCGCTCCCCGGGGCCCGGCTCCTCTCGCAGCGACGGCCAGCGGCGCAGGAGCAGCCTACACACCGCCCAGGTGAGCGTTCCCGCGGGCAGGGGCACCCCAGCGCTGCCGCCGGCCCGGAGCTGCTGCCCTGCCCGACCGTGCCCTGCCCTGACCTGACCTTAGAGCAAGCCCTGGTCTGTGCTCCGCACACAGCCTGGATTTACCCGTCCCTGGGTTTAACGCGGCTGTTTCACGTTTTAAGCACCTTAAAAGAAAAATCTCAATATTTAAAATGGAAAGGTTAAAAGTGTGGCTTTTTCAGGATGCCCAGCTGAGATCAGTGGATTTGGGTCTCGTCATCAAACTGCTCAAAGGTTCTGGCTCAGTAAGTAACCCTGATAACTCAGTAAGTAACCCTGATAACATAGTAAGTAGCCCTGGTGCCTCGCTATCTCGGTTACACGGGGTGTAATGGGGTTTAGACAAATGTTTTATACAGTTATTTTAGCACCCACCCTGAATAAACTCGGATGGGTTTGTTATATCCAGCACAGGTGGCCGGAGCTACAGAGCTCAAAGTTGAGTATTTCTTCAGGTATTTGAATACTTCTGAAGATGATCATTGTAATAAAAAAATTGCCTTAATTCTGGTTTTGTATTAAAAAGTATGTAGAGAAAGAGAAGATCACACAGGCACTTAAAGACAAAAGCATGTACATTCAAAAACTAGACATGCAGAAGTTCCAGCATATTTGAGAATTTTAAAGCACTGACACCTATAGCTGGGAAACAGGTATACATACAACATTATTGAAAGTATGTAATGAATTTATGCAATTGCCCAAGTTAATTGCTAACAGTTCTCCAGGGAGGTGATTTTGAATGAAGGAGAAATATACAAAGTTCAATGTTGAAGAATACAACTACCTAGGCACACAGGAGAATCATCATGTCATGGGCTTCCACAGACTATTTTTAGTCTTCACAAGATAATTTGGCAGATTAAATTCACTAAGCCATCAAATAATTTTTGATCCAAAATATGGATAATTTAGATTCTTACACTAGAACTTGATTAAACCTAGCACGTTTTAAATTAATGCCCATAGAGAAGTAGTTATATCTTTTCCCTCTCCCTCTTTTTTAATGCAGATCTGAGAGAATAAACTTACTGACTGAAGAAAAAAGCACTGGATTATATTGTTTACTGCTTCTGTAGAAAGCATAAGATAAATGATAAAATGCCTATGGGATTCTGAGCTTGTAGATTCCTGAAACAACTTCCTGGCCTGCCTCAAGTTGCAGGTGCTCCAGAGAGCTGGAACAAACTCTGCACATCACTGACACACACTGACATATCCTCACATCAGTTGTTTTCAGCTTCGAATTTGAAGGCTGTTTCCTCGTGATGCAGAGAACTAAGCCAGTTAGATCTACACGTTTACACATTTATGTTGTGTGTGACAAAAGTTTGGTTTTCTTAGTTGTTTTACAATGAATCCCAAAGAATCTGAGAGAAAGAGTCCACACATCTGAACAGTTTTTAAAAACCTCTTCAGTTACAAGAGAACAGACTTCATACTTAGAAATGAGGCTTGATCGTGGAGTTAATCCTGCTGCAAAGCACTTTCAGAGTTTCATTGTGTCTTGTAAATTTTTTCATCTGGTTTCCACTTTCATTTAAACTTAAAAGGGGATAAACATAATCGTTTAATATTCTAAGGCAAACTGCAATTAACTGCTTTTCATTCTTTTACTTAAGAAAGATTTGGAAAAAGAGCAGCTGAAAACTCTCAAGAAGGTAGTAAAGCATTTTGAAAATGGGCTTGTATCCTTTTTGCCACTGCAGAATTCTGAAGTCATGGTGTTTTATGTATGGTAATATTCTGACTTTTCAGCAAAGTGTTCGGTGCTGTACTGTGCTTGCATATGGAGAACAGGGATGATCCATATACATTCTTGTCACTGGCCTCCTTGTGTGCACATAGCCAAGGTTGGTAGGTTGGCAAGGTTCTTGGATATTAGATTCATTTCTAACAAAATTCAGTAGAGGGTTCTCACCTGTATAGTGGCTCAAAGTGTCCAAAATGTAACTCGTGTACTTTCAACTCAGAATAGAAAAGCATAATAATTGCCACTACTTAAGAAACAGCAGACAAAATAGCAATGACTTCTAGTAAGGAGACACTTTAAAGAAAAATTGAGTCAGACTAATTTATCTGTAACTTTTTCATATTTACAGTACAAACTGAAAGGCTTCCAATCATGGGAAGTACTAGGGAGGGTGTGCACATATGGAAAAATGTGATTCATTTCATACAGTTCAGATAATTGCACAGTGATTTAAGGTATCACATTACTTCACAACTGAGCTCTGTACTTAAAGGCAGTTTCTGTGAGGCAGTGGATTGGTAGTAACTTCACAGTCTCAGTTATCTGTTCAGTTTTGATTTTGTGCCTCTACCCTAAATTAAATAATCTCGGTATGTATTTGGGTCCAGATTTTCAAACTTCAGTTAGTCACTTGGGGCTCGAGTAGAAAACAATTTAATTACCATAAGGCTGTCTCAGAATTTAGATCTGACACTGTGATGTACAAACTTTTCATCCTCTCTTTTTAGAAATCTAGTACTGAACTTCCAGTGAGTTCATCTGAGAAGACACCTAAATTGGTTTTACAAAAGTTGTACTTCTGTAAAAGTAAGGCTGCTTTGGAAAGCCTAAGTATTGACTCACATGCTTCTTTTAAACGCCTAACTTTGGAAGCACTGATCTTATTTTTCCTTAGCTGTGTCTCTGAAGTGTGATGAATACAGTTTTCAGCTATTTCTTCTGATTCACAGTCGTACAGATAATCTGATTTCCTTAATTTTTCATTAAAAGCCCCTTGAGGATATAGCACAAATTAACAAAATTCTTAACCTGTGTGCAGAAAAAACGAATGAACAAGAAGCTTTCACCGAGCCTTTATGTGAACTTATTAAATTATTTGGGTAAGTACCTCAGCCCCTGTTTTAGAGATTTAAACACCACTTATTTACAGACTTAGTATTTTCAAAAGCAACTGACATATCCATACAGCATCTGTCTAAAAAGCACCTGCAAGATGTCCATTGTATCATCCATCTTTTTCATCAACTATCTTTTCCTGGTGTCCAATTTCTGTTGACATGAAAGAGAGACCCATTTTAGCAGTTCAGTATCTGTGCAGTTACATATTACATAATTCAAAACTGTTGTACTTGGCCCCAGCTTGCTTGGAAGCAAGGTTCCCCAAGGTGTTTTATTGCCTAAGTCATTCTGGGACTGCTGGCCTCAAAAGATTCAGCAGCTAAGTAGTACTGAGGTACATTTTGCTGTTTCAAGCAAGCTCTTAAGTGAGTTTAAAAGCCTAGGGTGACACAAAGGCACTTTAATACCTGAAGGTGAGCTTTACAAAATGACAAGCCATATTATAGAAGAGAATGAACCTCAACAGGATTTAGGATTTATATTTACTTTAAAAATCTATTGCGTGAACTTTTGGTTATCTTTGTTTTCATACTATAAGTAATCTGTAGAATAGAATTGAGGTGCTATCCACAGTTGTCAGTATCTTTCTCCTCCATAATTCAGTAAAGTTACTCCTACCGTTACTTCATTTCATTTGAAGAGGATAAGGAAGAAAAAAACAAACCAACGGATAAAAAATTAGTGGCATAGTAAAACAGATATTCAAATACATTTTTACATAGCTTCCTCTCAGCTGTTAGGTTTAATAAACACAGAACTTCTCAGCTGAATCTTTTAGTTCCCTAAGCATGCTCAGTTGAACTGCTTTTCTTTGCTGCCACAGAGTGGGGAATGAGGAGGTACATCCTGGAGTTTAATTTTCTTTGGTGTTTGGTAGAAGCATGACAAAACTGAGAATGAGAGTATAAAGTCGATAAAGTGTAGCTGTGGGACTTTTCATCTGTTAGAGCAATTCAGCACTAATTGTGGTTTCTGCAATGAATATATTCTGGAAAATTGCACCCTTGGGTTTTGCTTTAATTTGTGTACTATGGAAATTCCACCACAATTCACTACTACTTCATATAACAGAGAAGCCTTTAACCAGAAGCAGGGGCTGCTTTTTTTAAAATACAGTTTCAGAAACATTAATTTCTCCAGTAAAATATTCCACTCTTTCATTACTGCTTGTTTACCTGTCTTCCCACTTTTTTTTCAACGTCTTGTTTCTCCCTCCCCTGCCCCCTCTGCTCCGCCCCCCCCCCATTTCTTCCATTATTTGCTCTCTCCCTTTTTTTTTTTTCTGGCAGTATTTACAAAGGTAAGCCTACCGGAAAGCTGCTTCTACAGTATGTTCCGCAGAGACCTTAGCATAATACTGTAATGTTTACTGTTAGATAGTTTTTAGCACTTACATGTTTATGTCATACCTGAGTATTTTGAGTATGTTATTGAGTATTTCTTAATATCCTGCTTTTAAAAATAAATGTGTTGCTGGGCTATTTGGAGTTAGTTTATTGGTTTGAGTTTTATCCATTTCAAGAGGTCTTGCCCAGAAATACAATCTGTTTTTTTCCACCTCTGCATGTGTCTGTACATAGCCTGGCTCTGCAATAGCCTGATAGTGTCTAGGTTGAAAGATTTAGTCATCCATGCTTAAATGACATTTGTAAATTCAGCATGTCTTATTGCATCATATTTGAATTATGAAAATATTATCTATGAACTTGTACCACTAATTGCCAACATGTGATTGCAGGTTATGAAGCTGAAGCTTTCAGCATAGAATTCGCATGGCAAAGAATGCATTCATCCTAGAAAAAGTGTCCTTATCTGCAAAAATTATCAAGAAAGAGGAGAAAACCTACTGAACTTTTCCATTGACTTAATTAAAGCATAGTTGTAATATTTTTTAATTTTGTTTTTGCAGGTTACCATTTCAAAAAAAGAAATCATCTGATGAAATAAACTATACCCATGCTGTTTCACAATCCATTGCACAACTGGGTGAGTGTAACCTGATATGCCACAATAAAATTATTATTATGCCACAATAAAATCAACTGTTTTATTAGCACGATTTTAATTTCTTTTTACTGCTTAGTAAATGTAGGTAATTTCTTTCAATTATTTATTCAGTCCTCTCTGCATTTTAGTATTAGAAACAATTTTTAGTTTGCTCCTCAGCTAACCTGCAGTTTAGCTACCAGAATTATCTATTCTCCTATGTCAAAAGCTACATGAGAAAACTTTATCAGTACAGATGAAGAACTAAACCGGTGTATATAGCCTGTTTCATTTAATTTTGATCTGAGAAATTGGTGTATTACTATGAACACTGAAACCTGGGATACTTGGAGTATGTATCCTTCCTGCTTCTTTGCAACCAAATGGAAGACACAAGTGATAAACAATAACTCCTGACTCCCAGATCAAACCTTCAAAATCCAAAAGCCTGAGAACTATCACCTACAAAGGTGAAGTACAAGACAGTTTAATTCCATGCCTTACTAAGAGTAGTAGTTTCTGGCTTCAGCTTCTTGTTGCATCTGAGCAATGAGCTTTCTGTCCTTCAGAAACCTCTTTTAAGAGTGCTGTTGAGGAAAAGGTGCCAAAGTCATGTCTTAATGTTACTGGACTTCTTAATACTAAAATATCTTTTTATGACCCTTTTATGTCTTTTTGCGTGTCACATTTGTGATTTTCAAAGAAAATACTGTAAGCACTGTAAGTCAAAAAGGATTCAGAATAGAGCAGGAGTGATAATACAGCTCAATTAATAGTAAGACATAAATGGTGGAAAGGTAGCACAATCAGCCTGTCACACATCAAAGAAATGTCCTTGAAATGGGTAAAATAATACTTTTAGAAATCTTTATTTTCACAGATCCAAGTAGGCAGCAGAATGACCACTTAGTTGCAGATGGTTCCATGTTCTCTTTAGAGTTACAAGTTCAAAAAGACATTAAAATGTGAAAGATTGTTTATATTATTCATATTAGGCACGGTAGCTGTAGATTAAAATCTCTTTAGCTTTTGAAAAAGAACTATTTTCATGTTCCCTTTATTTCATGTCATATCTGCTTGGAAGAAGCATTTCTGATGTGGTAATGATGACAACAGCTTAGTGTAGTAGCTTTCCTTAGAATTCCACAACTTCTGGAATAACATCCAGTGTCTTATAGGCATCTGTAGCCATAAAGCAGAGAAGGTAACTTTTTGGTTAAATTTATGCTACTTCCCTAAGACCTCTCTGTCCTCTCCAGTGTGGGAGTCTCTGTCCCTTGAATATTTTATAATGAAACTTCGCATGAAATTACAGATTTGTAGGGGCTATGACCAAAGAAAATGATATGACTAAGTGCTGTAAAAAGAAGAGTACTGTGTTAAGAATACTTTCTAAAAAAATTGTGAAGTCTGTAAATTAAATTTGTTTCTCTTTCTGGCAGGTTACTTGATGGGAGTGCCAAGCTCCCAAGTTAAAATACAAATCTGTAAGTGTGTTGTTAGCTTTTATAATACGGAGCCACCAGGAAAACTACTTCCAGGTAAAGCACAGTATTTTTATTTTTTAATGATCCCAGCTACTTTAACATGCCTCTTTTAATTAGCTATCGATTAATTTTTCTTTGTAACTATAGTTACTGTATGTCATATATTAAATACATAGCATTGTCAAATGTGCAATTAATATGTTTTTATAGAGGTGCATACTCTAATCTGAAATAAGTTCATCAATGCACAAAGAATTAATTACTACGGTTATGAAATTAGCATTAAATGGCATCCAGAAAATGTGAAGTGATACTAGATCTCTGAAATGTGGATAACGGAGGGAGAGAAAACGTAGTTAGGATCAGAATTGTAAGAAGCGAAATGCAGTTTTCAGCTTTTTATATGTAGCCTGGAGAGAAGCAGCTCTGTTTTCACTTTTGTTGTGAGGGATAGATCTGAGCCCATCTAAATTTGATTTAGTTCATATTATATGGACACATTTGAGCATAGGTTTGAATAAATTGTGTGACTTGTCTCTGCAGAAAGAGGTTATGCATGAACTCAGGCATGATCAGAATCCACTATTATATAATTCCTTTGACTCTTATGGTGGTGCCAGAGACAGCCATGGATCCCCTCCCAGAGGGGCACAGCATCACATGCTCTGAGACAGCACTGGATTTATAGGCAGCCAAACCTCAGGTGAACATTGCCATAGTGTGGCTCAAGAGTGCAGGTCAAGGAACATGCTTGATGTCAGTGTGCTCCCCTGCTGTTTCCCTGCAGTGTGGCACTCGTTGTATGCCCTCTTGCATGTTTTCATTTATTTTAGGAGGTCTAAAGAAGCTGCAGCTGCTACAGCCCTTTCAAAATTCTAGAAATATGAAGGCATTCAAATCTTTTTTGGCCTTACAAACAAGACTCAAATCCTGCAAGCAGCTATGTATGCATTTAGTTCTGTATCTTTAAATAATTCCATCAGGATAAGTGAATGTTATTTAGCAATTTTATTTTTCTTCTTCAGATTTAGAAATAAGATATGTTATCTTGAAATGAAGGATGTGTTTCAGTCTGATTTTTTGAGCTCAAGTATTTAATCTCTAAGCATATATGGAAATCTTGCCAAAGTTTGGCCCTGCAGTTCTCTTATCTATTAAGTAATATCAACTTGGAGCCTATCATTTATTATATTTATTATAGGAGCCTATCATTTATTATATCTTAAACATTTAAGAGTTTATGCTTAGTTAAAACTCATTTCACCATGTGCATTATCTGTATCTATCAATTTTGTACTTCATGACATTTGACACATATAGATGTACACACACATATATATTTAAGCTGCTTAAGATTAACTTTTTTTTTCATGAGTTATCATATATAAATATAAATTTATTTTCTCAATGCTTCTCCTTCCCCTTAATTCAGTAAGGAAGTACAGATTTGCATATGCATGGACAGAAGTAAAAACAGGGACAGACTAGAAAGTCAATCTTATAAATCCAAGTTTGGATTTGCCTATTTTAAGTAATATGATGATAGAAGGCATTAATTCTCTAGTAAACAGGCTACAGAAGAGAACCAGGTTGTGCACCAGCAACTTACTGCATGACTGAAGGCAGTTTTTCACCTCTATAACCCTGTTCTTGCTTTCATTGTCTAAATTCTAAGAAGCTATTAATTTGTTTATATAGCATTTAAGTCTGCTTGAGGGTGAGTCTGTTGTATATGTTTTAGGCACTATTCAGATATAAGAAAAGTAGCTCCTGTGTATTGGATTGTTTTTCTTAACTGCTTGAAATACGATACTTGGTTCTCAATCCTTTCTTGAGAAAAGATGAGCATTTTGTGAAGTAACGAAAATTCTGAGTAGTTACTGCATTATAACTAAAGCTATTGTGTATGCAGGTTACCAGCCAGCAAGTGCAAACTATAAAATCCAGATGGCTGAACTAGGAGGATTAGCAGAAACTCTCTTTTTGTCACTAGAATTAGTTGAAAATCAACTTACTGAGAAATTGTGGGTACTTAAAGCTCTCCAGCATCTTTCCATCTCTGGTTAGTACAAACCGTTCTTTCAACAATCTCATTATCACTGATCTTAAATCATTTGTTATGTCAACATGCCTGAAACAATTGCTGACCTATAGAGAATTAATTACTCAGTCTTTCATAATTTCAGGAGTAAATTGCAAACTAATGATGAAGGCCCAAGCAGCCAGGAAGCTCTGTTTGTGTCTAGGTGGTGCTGATCCCTCAGGACAGCTGGTGTTCCGTTCCTCAGATACCCTATGGAACCTGCTAGAAAACACCTCAAAAGAAGAAGTTGTTAATCAGCTCAGTAGCTTGGAATGTGTACAGTAAGTACAGGGAGCATTTTATGAATTAATATTGTAATTTTGGAGACATCCAAAGCATTCTATTGTGTGGCATTTTCTTTGAAATTAACTGAGAGAAATGCAAATGGGTCTCTTATTACATCCTCATTAAGTTTTCAGTATTAACACAGTTGTTGCTGTTATAGGGCAAGGACAAGGTGCTGTGCTGCATAGTGCTGGAGGAACAGCCCTATCTATTGCTTTGTACCATAAAAAAGTTAATTGCAGCATTTTCAAGCTTACACATTAGGCTCAACAGGCCAGTATTCCTTCACTGTTGAAATGCTTATGTTATAAAATTAGAAGGAATTTATATGCCGTGATATACAAGGTTTATTTCTAGATCCTCTGCTCGAGTAAATAACAGGTTCTTCCTTAATGAGTTAGACTGTTCTAACTATTTAAGATGAGACTATTTCTTCTCAATAATCATTCAGTAATATCTAGTTCCATGTTTGAGAAAATAAAGTGTCGTTCTATTAATTAATGATAACACCAACAATGGAAGGTGCAATTTT
Organism: Acanthiza pusilla; assembly: GCA_036630365.1. Classification (NCBI taxonomy): domain Eukaryota; kingdom Metazoa; phylum Chordata; class Aves; order Passeriformes; family Acanthizidae; genus Acanthiza; species Acanthiza pusilla. The sequence goes on along the minus strand of JAXCHO010000073.1, from coordinate 31,733,542 downwards.
TAATACATGCATCTTGCATATATGAATATATTGGATGTCTAGTGGTACCCAAAAGAATCCATTTCATAATAAAGTTTTAAGTTATTTCTCTCAAAGTTAAACCCTAAGGCTTTGAAAAGTATGATGCTGAATGAGGATTCATGCACATAGAGCTGTCTACCATTAGAATATCAAAGGAAGAGGTAAAATGCATTTTATTTTCTTTTAAGAACTTTGCAAGAAGTATTTGCAGACCTTCTCATGCATGGCTTCCGGAACTGCGATCATCAGCTACGGAATGACCTCTTGGTGATTGCCTCATTACTGGCTGAAAACCCTGCAGCACCTATGATTGTAAGTATTTAGAGTTGTACTCCAGTTGTATTTTCCTTTGCTATTATAGGCTCAGTATTCTTCCCCATTAGTTTTCTAGTATTTTTTTCTACTGTGTCTCCAGTGCTTTTTTCTTTTTTGGATTTGCTGAGCAAGAAAACATTTTTCTTTCTGCAACTGACTTTACCTCAAAGAGGCTTAAAATCTGTAGGTCATTAGCCCAGAATACTAGTCAACCTTATTCAATACTTAGAAAATTGCATTAACGTTATTTATGTGAAAAAGGGTATGTTAGCTCTCGTGTTCTTGTAGGGATTCTTGAATATGCCATTCTCTTTTAATGAGTTTTGCACTAAATCTCATTTGTTGTTTGAAGATGTAGGCCATATTCAATGTGTCCTTCATAACCAGGAACAAGAAGGGTTGTCAAAAAATCAGATCAGGAGCTCTAAGTAAGATTCTGAGAAAATAATTACTTAGATCCAGTTAATAAGAGGCACATAAATTCTTTTAAAGGCTGGGTCACATAATGGACTACCATGACTTGCCTGAAATGTAGATGAGTCATTCTTTTGTAATATTCCAGAATATTTATGAGAAACCTGCAGAGAAATTAACTTTTTATAGATGCTAATATTTCTTTACTCGCTTGTTTTACAGTTGAGATTTAGAACTTCAAATGAAGTTGTGACATACATACTGAATAATTAAGCAATCAAATCCCTGTGGATCTATTGGCTGTTCAGGAATTCTTTCTGCTTGAATAGAAGTTTTCCAATTGGCTGTATTACTAAACAGATGTTACAGTCTGTAATGAAGATTACAGACATTTCATTCAAGCTTTTCATTTGACACTAACTAGTATGAAATGTCTGTTACACTATTGCAGCAACATATTTAATGTCTAAAACATTCTAATTGTTTATCTAGCTGTAGAAATAGGGCATTTTTTCCTGCAAGATAAGTAAACAGGATATGTATTTTTAATTCCTTGTACTAAAAGGAAGAAAAATTATTTCTATGCAAAGAAAATATTAAAACAATTTAATTTGTTAATTAAACAAATTACCTCTAGGCAGGCTGTACTCTCAGCCTGCCTAGAAATTTTACAAGGTATAAATATCAGGTAGAAAAAACATTAACATTTGCATTTAATCCTGCCTTATAGATAACACCAGAGAAACTTGCTTCAGGATGTCCCCATTTTTTTCTTAATATACTATCCAAGCAACTTCAGAAAAGTCAGTCGTTTATTTTACATAGTTTAGAAATCAGCACAAGAATCTGAGCCTTTGGAAAGGAAAATAATTTTCTCATCACAAGCAAACTGTAAAATATATGTAATATAAAGCTTATAATGATATTATTATCTCTGTGTTAGAACAAAACTGTCTGTTTGGTAATTACTTACCTCAGAAACAAAACTCTTTTGCCTCTAGTGAGCTACGTAGACACCTCCTGGTTTTGGTCCTATCCATAGTTATATTAGGCATTATTGTTTTCCTGTTAGCTCTCTAGGAGCTATGATTTACAAGATTTTATTTTTTAAGCTTTTAGTATATGATATTGGTAAATGCATCTTGCCCATACATGCAGTTTTCATATGTTTCCTTGTAAATGCACTGAAGTTGAAGTGTGTTGGTATGCACAGCAGAAGCCACAAAATTATATGTAGTGATGACCCTGATGTAAAACATGAACAAACGCATTTTAGAAAACACAACTCTAAGAGCACTGAGAATACGTTTTTCTTGTGTTAGATTATAGCAGTGATTACATGTGTTTGGGACTTCCCCATAGAAGTTCAGACTTGTATTGAATGAAACATGAGTTTAACTAATTGTACCCTTAGGACTGCAGTTAGTTATTATTGTACAATATCCAAATGGCTGATCTCTTCTGTGATAAAATTCTGTTTATTCTGCCATAGGACACATTAAACTCTGTGTTCTGAAGAAAAAAGCAAAACCAAAATTAAATCATGTCTTAATTTCAATGCAATTTAATTTAATTAATGTATGTTTTTTGAATGCCTATTAGGAAAGTGGATTTGCAAAGCTCTTAATAGTACTTGCAACATCTTCTGAAGGTAAGAGATTCCATACTACATAATTACACTATTTTTGCATTTAATGATGATTTTTTTTGTAACTTATCGACAATTTCCTTCATAGTTAAACTTCGCAATCCCTTGGTAAAAGATTTTAAACTTACCTACTCTTGTGAGGACTTTGAGATGAAGAAGTTACTATTTAATGTAGTAGGAGTCTTATCTAAAGCCCCAGCTGCTGTACACGTAAGTTGTAACAGAACAGAAACACTAAGTTAAAAAAAAAAAAGACAAAGGAATCACAAGAATTACTTATCTGTCTGTCTGGCATAGTCTAGTACACTGAAATTATCTGTGCTCCAAATCAAAAATTCATACATAGCTTCAGCCCAAGTCCTGCTGTTGGAAAGCACCATACAATTTCTATTTTTGAAAGCAAGGAAAATTGCTGACAAGTGACTGCAGAGCATTCTTGAAATACACCTGAAGAACATAATAAAGTTTAACAAACCACAATCTGTGGGAATTTGCCTATACTTGTAGTGTTCATGACATAGTTTCTAAATAAAAAAATAATTTTGTTAGTGTAGGGCAGATAAACTTGACTCATGGCTTTAGATTTTTCTGATTCTGATTTGCATGTGAAACCTGCAAACTGTCTCTCTTTCTTTGTCTGGACTCTGCAGCTCCTCAGTGAAAATCATGTGATGCCAGCTTTGCTTTATTATGTAAAACCAAATCAAAAGCCTGGATTTCTTGGCTGGTCTGCTGCCCAGTATGAAGAATTACAGCTTCATGCAATTTCAGTTTTAGCTGCAGTGGCTCCTGTGTTGGTAGATAAATACTTGTCCTGCCAAGCGAATACTCTTCTCCTTGTGTTTCTGGAATGGTGTGTAGGCCAAGGTCAGTAGGTACTCATGGCTTTCACATACAGGTAACCTCAAAACAGTTCAACTGAACTTACATTGTTTGACAGGAAAGCAAAATGTAAGACTCATGGTGTTGGAATGACTCTTTTTCAATAGGTCACTTAGGAAATAAATGTTTCCAGAAAACAACCATCCTTTTTTTCCTTTTCTACTGATAGATAAGTTGTTTCCCCTTTCCCTGTGTACCGCTGTATTGATATTCCTTCATCTATGTGGGCAAACACCTCTACTGTCTGTGTTTTAAGCAAACCAGGCCCTTTCATTGTGGCAGGAATTCCAACCACCAATTCCTGCCATGAGGCAGGATGTGTTAACTCAGAGCTGTACACAGTAAGACAGGTTCCAGACTAAAGCTGGCTTGTGGGCGTCAGATAACAGTGTGGGCTAGGGAAAAAGGTAACTAAGAGCACTCAGTTTTGTTGACCAGATTTCTGAGGATAGATGTTTTTCTTCAAAAAGTTGGTATGTCTTTCTAGGAAGAAATTTTTATTTGTGTTGAATGGAGATCAAAAGGTTGATATTAAGTGTCATGCTAAAGAACATATTGTGAGTTTTGGAAACTGCTTATGAATCTAGTAAAGTTAAAAATCTATAATAACTTAATATGTACGCCAAAATCATACCTTTCTTATGCATGTAAAAAGTATAGTCCTAGATAGAAAGGCTTATTACTAGATGGTTTTAAACAAGAATAATTTCTAATGTCAAGGGGATTTTGGGGTTCTTGTTGTCATTGTGTTTTGGTGGTTTTTTTGTTTTTATTTTTCCTGAGCACATTATTGTTCTGAACATACACTGCCAAAACCAGTGTTCTTTGTGATTGCTCCACAGATCCTTTCTTTGGTCAAGGTAACAGTTTCCATGGAACAGGTGGTCGTGGCAACAAACTTGCACAAATGCGCTACAGCCTCCGAGTGCTGAGATCCGTTGTGTGCCTTTACAATGATGCTGTGCACGCTAATTTGTGTGACCAGGGAGCAATTAGCCAGCTACTGGGTAAAGCACAGTTTGTATTGCTGTTCTTTAATTAGCACATTTCTGTTGACACTAAGAATGTTCATGTGTTTTTGTGTGCTGTACTTTTAGTGTGTTATTCTTTCGACTGCTGAAAAGCTAAAAAACCCTCTACCATTTAATCCAAGATGTAACTGATTTGATTTCAATTTTTTTTTTACGTTTCAACACACATAGAGTGAGTCAAGCAAAAGACAACTTTAAAAGTCTAGATGTTTCATTTCGGAGCAAAAGCTGCCCGTTCTCCCTTTATGTAACTGCATTTAGTACATTTTGTTTTCATCGTGATAGTCCCCAGAAACTCCAGCCCATGGGTATTTTTCCACCTAAGTCTGTTACAGTGTTGCTTTCCACAAGTCCTCTTTTGAGTCGAAAAAAACTAAAACCAAGGTACCATTATATGAGAAACATGAAGAATAAAAGCAGAATAAAACTGCTTAACCACTGCTCCTGCAATTTTAGAGCATTTTCTTGTTCAGTAACACATACCTATTGTTAAATTTCAGTTTAAGTTTCAAAACAAACTGGTTTAAGTTCTTTTCTTACAATAACAAAGTTTTCAGTACTCTGAAGGAAACAAAACAGGAAAGATCCTTTGGAATTCAAAGAGTATGTTCTAATAAAAGCCTAGAAATTAAGTATTTTATAGCCTCAGTTGAACTCCAGTGAAAACTCTGTGGAAACCTACAGCTTTTAGTGAAAGCAAAATTAACACTATACCTTATATATCAGGATCAAGCAACTTTCCCTACGCTAGGGGAGTTTTGTGTATGAATGTTCTCCTTCACATAGTGGTTCCAAGGCTGATTTGCTCAGCAATGGTGGTATTTCAAGTCTTTACCACATTACCACTGCCAGTACAAATGTTTGTGAAGCTGCAGAGTAGAGTGAACCAGTGAGTTTGTTGTCTTTTTCTTCTAAGATTTCATTAATTCAAATCAGTTCCCTGAATTCCTTCCCCTGGCACAATACAAGGGGCAGCACAGAGTCTGAACAAAGGAGAAGTCAGTGCAAACTGCTGTCATTAACTCTGTCACCAAGAGTAAAGGCCACGAAACTGCAGCGTCAGAGTGCTGCACTTCTGTAAGCTATTATAAAAACACAGGAGATTAAACTGGACTTACTCTAAAAATCCCTCGATGTAAATTTGAGTTTTTTAAAAAGCAGCAGCTGTCATAGAATTTTGTCTTGTGTATAGGGGCATTCATATATATAAAATATATCAATTTGCAGACATCTTAAAGTATGCAGCAAACAAATCTAAAGAGAAAGATGATGCCATTCTACTGGAAATCCAAGCTGATATATTATTTATTTTGTCTGTTCTCTGTGACAATGTTCTCTCCAGAAAGGTATGTAACTTTCTACTTTATACTGTGCAGAAAATGTCAAAACATATTATATTTTCATTAAAGGGACACTGCTTCTTTCTGTTTTAATTCAAAAGCAGATGTCACTTACAGTTCATTGTTAACACGTCATGTTTCTTGACACAGCTAAAATGCAAAAACAGAAACTGAGAAATCCACTAGCAAGTGCTGAACCTATTTAATGATTAATTTACATTATTTTCAAATTGTTATATGAAAGTGTGTTAAGAAATGAATTAGCACTTTGGAAAAACTGAAAATCTCTTTTTCTTATCTATAGGGAGTATATCCTGCTCTAAGTGTGCCAAATTTATTATAATATAAATATATACATTTCCCAGTTTCCATTGTATTTTCTTTCATGTAGCTATTTGGTAAATATTGCTTAAGAAACATTGCTTTAATTAACATTTCAACAGGAACTCTTCAGCTGTGAAGGAATTGGTATACTTATCCCATTCTTTAAGATGGATCCAACGAAGTTATGTAGTGGATTAGGCCACACTTGTCTCCTCTTCAGTGCTCTCGACTGCTTGTGGTTAGTGAAGTATTTTAAAAGCAGTAACTTGGAAAAATGTCAAGTCTTGTATTTTTTAGGTCTGCAATGCGATGACCTTTCTCTGCACATACAGGCCTGTCTTCTATTTATAATGTATAAAAATTCTTTGTAAAATTTGACTACTTTAAAATTATACAAAAGAAATGGAATATACTTCATGTAAGATTTTCTAAATATGGATTCAGTATGACAACTTTACTCCCCACACAGAGTGACCTCTTGGCATACAGAGTTACTCGAGACTTTCTAAGAGAGGCAGATGGTTAGGGTCTGTAAATAACTTCAGAGGAGTAAACAGAAGGCAAGAATAAACCAATATTAGCAAAAAAGTGTGTAAGCGTAAGAACTGTTTGTAAACTGGCTATATTGGGCTAGAAATATTTTAAAGATGGCCAATACATAGGAGGAAAATAAAATTAATTTGGTTTAAGGCAGAAGTTGATAAATACATTGAAAACCAAATATGTTTGCTGGGAGAAAATACTGATATAGGAGATCTCTTTAGTTTCTCTGTTAATGACCATAACTGAGGAAATAAGGAAGCAACAGCAACATGAATGCTGGCTTTATGATGATTTTAATCTGGAGAAGCAAACTGTTGCCAAAATAAAGTCTTGCTTGACTCACCCCCTTGATTTTGCTGGCAGAAATATTCACACAGCCCTACAATAAACCAGATTAGGGACATGATCTGGTTAAATTTTAAGCTCGTTTGCTGAGTTAGTTTCAATTCAAATACCTACTCCAATTCATTGTGAACCTGCCAAATTTCTTGGGCTGCTTCAAGGAAGGTGTGCCACCTGCAGGAGAAAGAGCAGTCAAGCAGGGTATATTTAGTTATAAGTGTAAATGAAAAGACACATGAAACATGATTTTTCTACTCTCTGAAGGTATGAAGCATATTGCATACCAAATGGTATGCAACTCAGCAAAATAAATGAGATGGTTGTAGAATGTTATGAAGCATAAAAATGTTTCTACTCAAGGGAAATTATTTCTATTTAAGGTCCTGTGTCATTGGATGTTGCAGAGCAGAGGACTCCTTTATTGAGAAACAGGGCATTTTTCTTCTTATGGATTTGTTGGCAGTAGGTATTTTTATTATTGGTTTTGTAGAATGAAAGAGTAGTAAAACAGCATGGAAAATTGCATTATTTTTGTTGCAGTATCTCCTAAGATTGTCATAATAAAAGAAACCCGATCTGTCCCCAAAACAAAAAAACAAACAAAAAACTCAAAAAACCAAGCAAACAAAAAGCCCTGAAGAAACCCCAAAAGAAACCAAAACAAATAAAATCCCAATGTATTTAACCCTGAAACAGACCCAGATATCTGCTCAGAAAGTATTGTATAGATTTTCTCTGTGTCTTTTTTCTTTTTTTAAATACATATTTTACAGAGGGAGTTTTTAATTTAACAAAACTATACTATTTTTGAAAAGAAACCATGCTCTTAGTTTAGATGACATCTCTGTTTTGATGAGCACTTCAGTTCTTCATCTTGAAGTTAGTAAGAGCAGGGTTACTTGATGGCTTTAAAAGTTTTTATGTTTAAAGTTTCTTTGTATGTGTATCTTGTGTGTATAGCTATTTCTGTGCATCTTGGACATAGAGCTGGCACAGACATTTCACGTCTTACAAAATAAAAATGCACCTTACTTGGTTCATTCACTCCTCCTTCCTACTGGTTGTGCTGTCAGCCCCTGATGTCCTTGCAGTGCAAGGCTGCAAACCCTCAGAGTAACAGAATCATAGAATGGCCTGGGTTGGAAGGGACCTTAAAGATCCTTCAGTTCCAGCTCATCTGGCCTTGGGCAGGGACACCTTCCACTAGACCAGGTGGCGCAGAGCCCCATCTAGCCTTAAGGGTTGGGACATCCACAGCTTCTCTGGGCAAGCTGTTCCAGTGCCTCACCAGCCTCAAAGTAAGGAATTTCTTCCTAATACCTAATCTAAGCCTACCCTCTTTCCGTTTGAAGCCCTTGCCTCCTCTCAGCTGCTGCTAAAAGATCTGGCCACAAAACAGAAGATGTGCTGTGTGGTACTGCTTAGGCACTGCCTTCAGAGTCTGTTCCTAACAACAATAAACCTGCGTAGCAGTGTATTCTCCAGCACATCATCCTGGAGGCATGCACACAAAACCTACTGTGTAATTCTTCACACAGGAATGTGCATCTTGTATGATCGTACAGTCATGCCCCTCATGTTCCTTGATTTATGGAACTTTGCATAGCAGGATTCCAGAAACTGTAAGGATTTATAAGTTTATACAAGAGTTTTGTGCAAGTACTAGTGATGAAAAGCTTGCAGTTACTTGTTTACATGTTATACAGTTTCTCTGAAGGTAGACATCACTGTGTTTTGAGCAGTTTAAAACTTTCTCTACTTTTCCCTTGACCAAGTTAAAGGAAAAGAAGCTCTGCAGTATAGTTCTTGCAATCTTGATTGAATTTTGTGACAACTCTAAAACCACTTTGCACATCAGTACCTGGCGAGGGAAGAGAGATCAAACAGCAGCCAGCCTTCTAATACAGTTATGGAGAGAGGAGGAGTTGGATTTGGGAGTCAGACGTGATCAGTATGGAAGGATTGTTGGTAAGTTTTATGATACTTGTAAAACTGTGAGGAGTTCAGTAAAATAATGACATTATTTGTTTTTGTAGTCTGAATCCTGATGAAAGTAAATAACAGCATTTATAGCTCTACGCTGTCATTCTTACCAAACCTAAAATATCTTCTTTTTCATCTATTTTCATTTCATTCTGATCACTATTCAGCATTATCTACATCAGCTGGGAATGAACCAAGTATGGAACAGAACCATGACCAGCTTTTCTAATGCTGGACAGTTAAACTATTTAATTACTTCCACAAAAGGCATTGTATTTTGTTATATGTTCCAAAAAGAAATGAGTGCTGTTCTCACAAATTTTTAGTCATGCTAATTAAAATGTCCCAGCCCAAAATATGTTCAAATTCCTAGCCAAACTATCAAAATTATTTACATGGTGTCCACAAAGTAAGACGGATTTCCTCTAAGTTTGGGAACGTACTACTTCTTTATTTTTCTCCTCTGGTTTTGTGTTTTTAAATTATTAGACATGAAGAAACCTATTGCTACCAGCTTCCAGAAAGAGCAAAAGGCCATTCCCCTGCCTGCCAACTGTCCCAGCTTTGCCATCATGGAAATTTCAGAGAGCATACGGGCAAAAATTTATTCATTATTTTGCAAGCTAGGTAAGACAAATGAATTGCCTTGTCAGTGTCATATTTGTCATTATACTGAACTTGTTCACTGGTGATCAATAAAGTCACTACAAAAAAAGCTGAGGTCAAAGGAAACATTGTGATACATCATGAATATTCTGTAATTAGTAGAAGCTTGCTTGTTAATGTTTTTTAAAGTCCCTCTTGATTGGGATTTCAAGACTTCCCCACTACTTTGCTGCCCCTACCACTAAGAAGAGTTTTCTTAGGACTAAACCTAAAATTTGCTTGAAATTCTTTGCAATTTGTTTTCCCACACACAATATCTCTTTTACAGGTTTTAACACTTCTACATTTATTTTCCTAGATTTAGAAAGATATTACTCACTGATTGCATTTTCTAACATAATCTCTTAATATTTTTTTTTTCTCTAGTCTTTCCAATTGATTCAAATTCTTTTTGGTCTGTAGTATCCCAAAACTGATTACAATACTCCAGCAGAAGCCTCACAGCCAAATAGAGTTATGTTACTCTACTCATCTTGTAATTAAACATTCAGACATTAATGTAACAATTGCTGTATTCCTAGTGTCATGATATTGCTTGGTCATTCAACTTAGAATCTTTTACGGTCATCTGACATCCTGGATTTGTACAGATGGCTATTCCTACATTTAGAATTTTTTAATTTGTCCTTACTGAATTAAATTCAGTGTTTTTAGATAATTTTTTCAGAGTGGCAAGATTAATTTGCATTTTAATATTTTCTTTCAAAGTATGGCAGTCCCTCCTAATTCTTTGTTGTTTGCATACTGAATATGAATACTCATTATATCGCTGTCTTAAAACCTAGACTGAAGTCAAGATAAGTGATAAATTCACATCCATCCATGAGATTTTTTTATCTGTCTGTAGACAAAAATTGGGTCTTAGTTTTCACTAATTCATGTTCGATATTAATTTTTTTCACTGTTAACATTTAGCTGCATAAACATTATTTGTCTAATTATTTGTTTCAGGGGGGTTTTTTAGGCTTATTTTTGTTTTCGTGTCCATCCTCTGCAGGTTCGAAGATAATCAGTAATTGTTCTGAAATTGCTTCAGCCAGTTCTCTGGTTTACCTAGAGAATGAACTGATTTGAAAACATCCTTAGTTTCTCTAATAATCTATAGCTACTTGCTCCTCTGTTGCAACCCAGAGGTTATTACTAATTTTAGTAGCATTAATTATATTAAATGTTGGATCATGGCTAAACTCTTTACTAAAACAAAAAGACATAAGATTTTCTTCCAGATTTCTTCTATATTCACAGGTATCTTCCATGTTATTTATATATATTATACTGTCTCCTATGAATTAATAAAATATAAAAGTAGATAATAACATTTAGAAATATTTTTAGTCTTTTCTCAGCAACTCCCTCTTACTATTAAGCTCCATAATGGCCTGTAACACGATGATCTAGAAAAGCAGTGGGAAATGGTCTTTATTTATGGTATTTCTTATCTTCAAAACATGATGTAATTTTACTCTAGATGGATGCTACTTTCCCAGTTATCACACAGATATGATGAAGTTTAGAAATAGATTTGATAGACCATATTTAGATTTTTTTAATTAAGTGCAATTATCATTCAGTGTGCAAAAAAAAGGAATCATAGTATCAGCAACCATACTTCTCTACCTTATTCTTTTACACATACAGAAATATTTTTAAAAGATGGAGTCATGATGCTCAAGGCATTATTATGCTGAAGACAAAAGTCTACAAAATGTAGGACACCCTCATTACACAGCTTTGAAACAAAGCACTAATATAATTTTCCTGTTGGCTATTTCACAGTTAAAGCAAACTCTCTATGTGCTGAGCTGCTGCTCTAGAAACTGTGATCTATAGATTGAACTTTTTGTCTTTTTTAACAGAAATCAAACCCTTACCACAAAAGTGTAATATCCTGGCCTACCAAGTGATTAGAAGGCTGGCAAAGCTATTCATAAGTAAAGATTTTAGTATAGAGAGAATATTATTATGGAGAAACAGGGGTGTTTTATCAGCAAAAGCCTTCTCAGGATCAAGAGTGACTGACTAGTATATGTGTGATGAAGATTTTGCATGTGATTATATTACAAATAAGATGTCTTTTTTTGAATATTATATTTTAAGATAAATTCATCATACTGATGTGATTAATATTCTTTTAGGTTTTCAGAATTTACCTGGCTTACCTGCTAAGGATTGTGTTACACTTGCTATTATACAACGTTATCTTGACTTTAAAGTGAGTATAGTTCAAGCAAATATTACTACTGTAACTGCATTGCCCAAAATAGGAAGTATATCTCAGGACACAACAAACAAATAACCCTTCAAAAGCTGTCCCCTATATCACAAGTCACCTATAATTTCCCATACTGAAAGCCAGTATTCACCAGCAAAAGAAGCAATCCCACCTCCCATCAGTCCCCACATTCTTGCTTCATACTGCTATATAAATGTTTGTGACCATGCATAAAATAAGACTAGAAACTAATGCTAGTTAAAAATAACTCAGGAAAAAATAGTTTTAACTGTTTGCCAGATCAAGACAGGAATGTGCCAGGAGTAAGAAATTGGGAAAGGACTGGAGAGTAGGACTGTCTTTGCGCAGTGAGGTCAGTTTAAGTGGACACTGTCAAAAGCTACATTAAAAACACATTCTGATAAAGGTTTTTCCATGCTTTCCTGTCTTTGTCCCCACATGCAGTATCCATCCATCCATCCATCCATCCATCCATCCATCCATCCATCCATCCATCCATTCTGCATAAAGTTAAGAATAGTGTGCCTACAGGAAACTAGAGCAGGATAACAGGCTTTGTGAGAGCTGTCCTGCTCGAAAGGTGCTTTAGTTTATGACAATTTTATGCTTGGGAGGAAAGCCTATGAGAGTGTGAAGTGTTCAGGAAATATCAATACGCAGTCTTTGGTTGATAATTCCAGCTTCTGTTGATGGCTCATGTTGCAGTTTGCTCTAATAATGTCTGCAAGTTGAGATTTTAAGAAGCAGACAGTAGGACTCAATACTTCACTCTTGTAATTTGGTATCTGGGAGCTATCTCTGTTTCTTCTGAATTTCTGTAGTTATCAGCATTTTTGTTACTCCTCTTTGGAATAAAGTTTGGCCTTGGGAAGGCATAGGGAGGGTTATCATGAATGAATTTTGTATAGAATTAGTGCAGTCTAAGCTTGCGTAAAAATTCTGAGAAGTCAAACAACAATAAGGAGAGAGACAGTTGCTCTATTTTATTTTGACTAATTGGAACTGAAAAATGACGTAAATATCAAATAGTGTGGTGTATGTTTCACACACAGATTGGAGAGACTTGGAGTGAAATATGTGCAGAAATAAAAGAAGAATTCAGGCCTGTTACATCAGATGAGGAAGCCTTGAAAATTATTTCAAAGGTGTCAGAAAATACTGCAAGAACAGTTGTTGCTGTGCAGAATGAAGTGCTTGAAAGTCAACACCACTACGAAATCCAAGAAGAGGAAAAAGCATATAAAAAAGTAAGACAAGGAGAATTTCAATAAAGGAAAACCCACCTAAGCTTTTTTGTCCATTTATGTTCAGATTTTCTTATTATATAATGTTGAGAATCCTGTACATGTACACTGCTTGAAAAGGTTTAATCTGTCTCAGCAGCAAAATTTTAACTTCAAATTAGGTTAACATCAGTTCTCCCAGCTTGTATGATTTCCACAGTATTTAGAGAGCAACATGAAAAAATGAAGCATCATTATCAGTGATGCATCAGCAATGGGGTAATGAGAAATGATCATTATGTTATTATAGAGTTGCACCCGTGTTCATCTGTAGCAGATAACAATACAAAGTACTTACTACAACTAGACCTACTTCTTAAAATGAAATATAAGTCTCTATTATAAGCTCCCTTGCTGAATATTTGCAGAACTTTATTACTTCAGAAAGGAGGGCTTTGTGCTTCCCAGAATGCTGAGAATGAGAAGGTATAGACATTTTCCAGCTTTGGTTATAAGGCAAACATTGGCTGGTTTTGCTCATCTATTGTCTCACCCTCTCCTGCTTTCTGAGAAATAAGATCATTTGGTCCAGCTGTCTGAAATCTCATGCTAGTGTTTTTGAGGGATTATCATGCATTATGATGACTGCACTTTTGTCACCTGAACTGATTCTCTCTCTTTTATTCAGCATTGGAGAGTAAGAATATAGAGAAAGTATTCCTGAAAGAGCTGGGTTTCTCCCAGCATACGTGCCCAACATATGTGTTGGAAGAGAGGAAAATTATTTTCCACAAAGTAAGCCTCTCTTGGTTTTTAAAGTGCAAGTACTTTACTACAACATTATCATCCAATCTCAGGTGAGAGGGATGAGCTAAGGTAGCCAAAGGCATGGAGGTGAACATTCTTTTCAAACAGCACAAGCAATGAAATCAGAAGAGATCATGAGAATAGGATTGTGTTGCATCCTGTATATCTCATTTATATTACAGTTACAAGCTATGCATACACAGAGAGAATCAATAAATAAATCTTGGGAAAATTTCTTAAGTCGAACATCAAACTATGAGACATTGAAGGTAAGAAATCTGATAGAGAAAAAGATTTACGTTCACGTTGTAGTTATAATAATTGTGAAGTTCCAAACGCATTTCTTAATGAATTAGGAGGATATTCAAGTAGAAGTGATAGTAAATTTTATGTTCACACAGACATAGAAGAAGTAACCATAAGATGTATTGGAAAATGCAATCTTTGATTCTTCTGACTACAATCACAAATTGGGGCTCGACATTGTCACTTGCAATTTAGGGGTGGGTTTATATATGTGTATTTCTTCTGAAGCTGTTGAAATGACAAGTCTGTTCATTCTTATTTTATTCTTTCTAATTCTTCATTCTCTTTTTTTAGTACAGCAAATATCTTTCAAGATGGGAAATATTTTATGATGAAAGGAGTTTCTTCTAGCAATATTTGCGCTTTCCCAAAAGATCATAAAAATATTAGAGTCCTGGTTTGGCAGCCAGACTAATTTTGAAAATTAATGAAATCAAACTTAAAAGAAAAACTTTGGCAGCTAAATTTAATTTTTCTTCATTTCCCAGGGGAGTTGCAAAGGAGAACAATTTTCTTTCTTTGCAAGCACCTCCCTGGCCTGTGGAAAGATCTGTGCTAGAATTAGAAATTAAAAAGGGCCTGAAAAAGGACTTGAAGAACTACAGACTCATTAGTTTTAACTGAGTCCCTGGGAAGCAGTTTTAGGCACATGAGGGAAAAGGTGATTGGTAATGGCTTGGTAAATCCATTGGTCATGGATTTACCAAGGACAAATCATGCCTTGGCAACATAGTTGCCTTTTGTGATAAAATTATTTGTTCTGGAGAAAGAGGATGGTGGATGCCTATTCCCTTGGCTCTAGCAAGGTTTTTGGCATGGTCTTGTGTAGCATTCTTGTAGTCAAAATGGGCATATAGGGACTAGATTACATACAAGTGGACTACAAGGTAAATGGAGAACTGGCTGGACTGATGGGCTCTAAAGGACAGTGGTCAGGGATTAAAGTTTAACTAGCAGTCAGTTTTGAGTGATATCCCTCAGAGTTAATTACAGGGTTCATAATACAGGGTTGATTTAACATTTTCATTAGTGAGTTGGATATTGGATCAGTATCCATCCTCATCAAGTTCAAGGTGTGAATGCCTCATCCCTGGGCTTGTTAAGAGCCAGGTTGGATGGGGTTCTGTGCCACCTGGTCTGGTGAAAGGTGTCCCTGCCCACGGCATGGGAGTTGGAACTAGATAAACTTTAAGGTCCCTTCCAACCCAAACCACTGTGTGATTCTGTGATTCCGTAATTCTGTGACACTGAGCTGGAGGAAGCAATCCATATGCTGGGAGGTAGGGTTGTTATTCAGAAGCTGGGTGAATGGGCTGACAAAAAGCTCATGAAGTTCAGGAAAAGAAAACGTGAAGTCCTTCGCCTGGGATGCGTGGAGATTGTGTTGTGATGGTCTGCCTGGAGAGGTGGCTGAGTGCTGTGCATGAAAGCTGATGGTGAGGCAGCAGTGAGCTCTTGTGGCCATGAAGGCTCACAGCACCCATGGCCGCATGGCACAGAGTACAGCCCTCAGGAAACAGGGATTCCCTTCCCACCCTTGCAATACCACGTCCATCTATTGTTTTCAGGTCCTCAGTACAAGAAAGAGTCACAAGCCAGAGGGGGGATACTTACAATTAAAGGCAAATAGAATTATAACCTCATTTATTTTGTCAGTTTGTTGGTATATTTTCAAACTAGTGCAAATTACACAATTAATGCAGATTAAAACAATTTTACCTTTTTTCTGACTATCTTCAGAAAGTAAAAAGCTTTCAGAAAACATCAATACAAGCTTCCAGACCTAAAGCAAAGATTGAAAAGGAACCATACCATTCTACTGATATTAAAAACCTCCGTACAGCAGTAAGTAATCCTTAATGACACTCTTATTTTCATTAATAGGTAAGTGGTTTGGGGTTTATTCTGGCTGTATATGTGCTGCTGCTTACACTTTCTTTAATAATATTTATGTTGACAAGCTCCAAGTACATAAGAAAGAATCTCTGTCTTCTGCAAATCACCACTTCCCATTCTGACATATCCTTAGACAAGCAGTGGGACAGAATGAGATTCAGATCTGCAAATTTCTCTGAAAAACTGTGGGCAAGATGGTCCCTATGCTATGTGACACACGTCTGTTGTGAGACAGCCATTCATGAAAACTTTGCTGAGGTCAAGACCTCCTCCTTTCATTGTTGGGTACGCCTGTGCAACCTCTGATGCATCCATAGAGGCTGGAAATTTTTTTAATGCAACAATCTTCTTCCCTCCTCTCTGCCAAAAATGCTTAGCAGGGAGAGGTGAAGATAAGGCCAACATGGTTGTTGCAAACCAGTCAAGTAATCAAACGTGTGAGCCACAAGCACTCAACGAGTTGCATATTTTTTTAGTAGGTCACAATTAGAAGACAGAGCTGTCACTCAGAAATATTCATTCCAAGGCGTGAACCTATTCAGTATAAAGAGTAGTAATGACTCTGGAAAGGGTATGTCTATTTCAGTCTTGGAATTTTTCCTGGAGCAGTAGTTCTATGCAATTGCATTCTGAGAGAAAGAGGGCCTCTTCCTTTTTTTTTTCTTTGAAGTCATAAGTAATAATGTATAGTGAAATTCTGAGGTCAAAAACTGTGGCTGACATTCTATGCTGACAATCCAAATACTATTGTACAGCAAACTTCTACTGGAATAAAGGCTTGATTTTCTTTTTTTCAATTCATAAGATCGGACATGAAGGCAGAAATGCAGAGCACATAAAAGTACCCACTGAAAAAACATTCTCTCCTTTCTTTAGTATTGATGGGAACAAATCATGAATTTAGCATAAAGGATAGTTTTAGTGGCCCTTGGAAACCTCAGCAGGCATCTCCACCAACTGAATAATATTTTCAAAAAGCAGTTCCATTATTTAACACGCATCTCATTTTAAACGCTAGCATGAAAGTCAAGCAATGTATTTATTTTGTATTTCAGATCACGCCTGGTCACTCAGTAACAGTGGAAAGTACACCTCGTGAATACAGTGATGAGCCACTGGCTGTTACAGACCATGCTCTTAAAAAGTCCTCCGTTTGTAAAGGAGCCTTGAAAAAGATCAAAGGAGATAAAACATTGGACTCAGTCAAGAAAAAATCAGTACCTGAAGAAAAAATGCTGTTGCAAACATGGCTATATTAATATATAGTAGATAAAATATAAAATGTGTTTGTAATGCTTTGATAAATTGCTTAGAACATCTTAAAATTATATTTCCCCTTAATTAATATAATATGGGGATGTTTTATTAATAAAGTCCCCTGTACAGTTATTATAGAGTTGCACCCATATTCTTCTGTAGCAGATAACAACATGAAGTACCTATTACAACTACACCTACTTCTTAAATATAAGTCTCTATTATAAGCTCCCTTGCTGAATATTCGCAAAGCTTTATTACTTCAGAAAGTAAGACATTACATTGTTACCTGTTAGTCTAATAACTTTGTGTGCTAATATCCACCATCAGTAGGTCCACTATTTTCATTTCCACCTCTTGCTGACAGATTCCATACATTGCAGTCTAAGTATCTCATTGGGCAGGGTCATAAATCTTCACATGAACACACTCAGTTCTTCATTTCCCTGGATACCATATCCACATGCTTTTTATCCAAGTCCATTTGGTTTCTTGAATTGCCACTTTTAGCATCAGGACTTCTGACATCTCAGTTTTCATCTAAACACACACTAAGAAGCTTGTGTGTGCCAACAGTTTCTCCCAGCCTGTTGGAGAGACATGCTGCAATGTCCTGCTCCATTTGGGTTGCCCACAGCTCTTTAACTGATCTTACTAATCTAATTAATTGTTGGGCTGTTATTCATATTATCTCCAAAAAGAACTCATCTTCTTCCACCCTAGCATCTCTAGAATACCAACACAAACTGGTGAGCAGCAGACCTTTTTGTAGATGACTCAATTTCTGAGCTATTTTCTTTCTTAATCTGGGCAATGCCAGAATTTGCTATGTTACAATAGAGCAAGATTGCCTGAGGCTCTTCATTTTAAAGCCGGTTGCTCTCCAGTGCTATGGCATAAATTTCTGTGACATTGCAAGCTTTTATGCTGTGACATACAAACTGGCACTTAGTCTGTCATTTTTGCCTGTAAGCAACATCTTGAGAAAAGCACAAACGTTTGCTTTTTTAACTGCCAGATTGAAAAAAAAAAAGGAAATAAATTTGAGCTAATCATATTCCAACTCCCTTCTTTTACTTCATGAGAGAGGGATGGGATAGATGTGTGTATAAGCGTGTCAGAAAAATAAGTTTGTCCCTATAACAAGGTATAGCAGTGGTGGCATTAAAAATAAAGGCAAATAGTTTTGTTTCAAAATTGACTATTTAAATTCTATAAAAAGAAGAACCCTAAGAAAACAATGAAATAAAATAAAACATACATATGAAAAATGATATCGGAAGTTTAGAAAAGTCTCTACATGTGTATTTTCCAAAGATCAGAATGAATTTTCTTAAGGGCAGCTCTGTTAAACCCTTGTTGAGGAAGAAAGTCATCACATTGTAGAGTAAGAAAGTCATATAGTACTTTAAAGCTAGAGAAATTAAATTGAGCTATGCTAATTTAACTTTTTATGCTGTCCCTTTGCTGACTGATCATTTTTAACTATAAGCTAGTTTCATTATGACATTTTCCCAAAATTATCTGTATAAAGTTTAAGTGTGTTTTATTAAACTAGCCTGCCTTCAAGAAAGGTCAGCTATGATATATAAAGATTCTCATACTGAAGTCCTCTCTGTCAAGTAAAGGATTGCTCAGTTGTGTATGTTTATATTTCCCCGACAGCTCTGTAGCAGCCTTTCTCCTTTATTACTGGTGTAGAGAATGTATGGTCTGTTGTCTTTTCACAATTAAAACCAAACAATACATCTTTTACTAGGAGACCAAAGACTGTGACATTTAGAGGGTTTTTCCATGCTTGCACATACATGAATGTGTGGGTGTCTCACTACTACTGGCAGAAAGGCAAAGGCCCACTAAGAAAAAATGTAGAGGGCTTAATGTAAGTTCCAATTTCTGAGCAAAGGCTACAGCAATATACTGTAGCCAAGGTATGGATAAAGAACTTTCAACTGAAAATCAGTTTTGCTTGTGCAAAAACTTTAAATCAGGCACAAAGTAAGCCCCACGGCATTTCTCCCCCATCTGTATTGTTTCTGCTACAGACACCCTGACTGCAAATAAGCAGCTGCAAATGCTCTTGTTAATTGAGCATTAATGTTAATTAATAATGACTGGAGAATGAAGGGGACAGAATTTCCCCAAATACTTACATTTATACTTCATAAATTAATACTAACACAAAGCTCACAGCAGCACAAACAGCATTTGATTTTGTCAGCCAGCCATGGACCATAGTCTGGCTGTCACGGGGGACACATACAACACCCAAGAAACTGGGCTTGCTGTCCCTGCTGTAACCCAGGGACGGAAAGAGAGAGGGTGCTGGTGGAAGAAAACATCATCCCATTCACTGTTAATCCCTCGTGCTGACATCCCAGGAGTAGTCAGCTGTGGCTTTCCACAGCTAGCATAGGTGATCACCATAGTATGTCCACCTGGAATTTGTTTTGCTGCTGCTTGTGCTGCTGTGTCCCTGTGGTTCACAATCGCCTGCCCCTTTGGCAGACACCACAGGGTGACCATAGCAATTGATTGTTCAAACATTCTGGAGCCAGTTCTGGCAGATGCTAAGCACTTTCATGTCATATGGAAAACTATTGAAAACAAAGACTGAAGAAGGATGCAGCTTTTAAAACTGCATAGGATACCTTACTCTGCCATTCAATTAAAAGACTACTAATAGAGGAAACAATCCCTTTAAAATGTTATACTTTGACATTTCTGTAGGTGATCAATGTAGCTGTACAAGGGGAATTTGTTTCTGTGATTTATGACAGTTAAAACACTTGTTGCAAATGCAATGCAGTACACAGCTTTATAAACTGGATATTGCTGGGGCAGGTTAGATGATGGCTTTCAAACTGCTGCTCATCGTAATGTATCAATTCCTGAAATTGCTGTGTTTGGGTGGGTAATAACTCCATTTGCTCAAAAGATGTGTTTAAAATAATATTTCTATCAGGAACTTAAAGGGATGGTCATGGGTCAGAAAAATCTCTCACTACTTTTGAACCCTCTCCAGAATACGGTAGGAGACGTATTTTAGAAGATGCATATATTGTGTTTATCTAAATGAATATTTACAAGTCTATTAAACTTGTTGGATATTTTACAATCTGTATATGAGCTTGGCATTATGTGGGATGGATTTCTTGTTACTTATGAAGGTTTATATGCTGTTACAGTGTAAGTATTATTTCCTAAAATAATTAAAACCACCTGGAATCTCATAAAAAGTTAGAACATAACAGGGACTGAACAAGCTGCATTGCCCTAGGAGTAAAGCAGAGAACAGTCAGCATTTCTCAGGCTTTTTATGCTCAGAAGAATTGGATTAAGTAGGCAATTAATCTCCTTGAATTATTTTATCCATGCTCAATGCTTTATACTGAGAGCAGTGTGGAGTCCCTCTTTTGAAGCACTTGGTGCATGGGTCCCATCTCTACTGCAATATTGCCTGCAGGGACAGGGATGGACTGCATCGTCTTATTTGCAGTCTTGTGTAAAGCACTGTTCTTAATGTCACGTAGTAGTGGTTTTTCAAATAACATGTTAACAGACAAGAAGATTACTGCTATTCAGACCTTGTTGCTTAGAAAAATAATTAATCCATAGCTTAGATTAAGCAAAGATAAAATACAAAGTTGAGACTGCACAGGACATTACAATGAGCATAATCCTTCCCTTTAGCTTAATGTCACAATTTTTTTTTTTTTTTTTGCAGTTCTTAAAGTTAGTAGTATGTGCAAGACAACATATAAAATACATTTGTTTGCATTTTCTCTGTTGCATAATGTAAAAAAATATATTGGGTTTCCATCAAAATTAGCTTTAAAAAAGAGAATTATTGGAAAAGACAAGACTCTACAAAAATATGACACAACCAGACTTTAAAGCTTGCATGGGGGACCAAAGGTGTTGACTCAAAACACAAAAGCACACATGCAGTAAGGAAAAGGCAAGCTTGGTAGACTGCAAGATGGGAAAGCAAAAGTGACAATGTGGGGGTTCACATACTTATCAGCTTAGGAATGATAACATACTTATACAAAAAAGAAAAGAAAAAGAAATATTGAACCATGCCAAAGGATTTGTCCAAGCATCTACAATACATGTTGTGATTTTGTGCTCCTTCGTTTCGATGTTGCTTTATGTAAGTATCTTCATTTTCTCCCCTTTTGGCCTAAAATGGATTGGTGAAAGCAGATCCTGCAAGATTATAAAAGAAAAGTAGTTACTGTCCAAGAAATATGTTAGAAAGGCTATGATTAAATAATCTTCATGTTCATTCTGAAAACCTAAATCATCTGACTGGGTACATCAGAAAAAACTCTATTGCTGAGACGGATGGGGGACAACAGATCAAGGACTGATTAGTAAGATGTAAAGTCACCTACATGATCTCAGTTCAGACTCATCCCAGATCATGATGACCAGAATCTGTCACTGTTTAGTGAGTCACAGTGACCATGAGATCACATTATATGTCAGTAGTTTTGGTAGGAAGAATAGGGCTCAAACTGTCAGGGCTTTGAGCTTCCCTTCTACAGAGCAATGATTCCCCGAAGCTGAGACTGAAGTCCTAATACCAGGAAACTTTAGTATTGTAATTATTTTATTAATGTATTGTAATTTATATGCACAGAGTGATAAACTGAGAATGCAGCATACATTTCCACACACCCCCACATGCACACCCAGCATTTTTAACACTTTGTTAAATACAGAAATGTAGTACCGTAACAACTTGTGTATTGTGAAAGTAGCTGCCATTGAAAGATGCAAACACTTCTGACAAGTAGAAACAGAAAATTGGAAATTAGTATATTGAGTTGTCTAACCAATCAAGGATGAGGATGGAGCATTAGTTCAGTTTAATGTTAGTACCATATCCTATACCATATCCTATAGTTACCTTCTAAAGTTCTGTGTGAGTATGTGGAAGAATATTCAGGAGATGTTAATTGTCTTCTGCCCATTCCATGGGATCTTGAGAGCACACAGTCTACATACATATCCCAGAAGTTCTGGGCTAAATCATTGAAGAGTTCATTGTGCTTGGGCTTAGGGGATTCCTTTAGGAACATCATGAAGTCCCAGAGAGCAGCGACTGTGTCTGCTACCTTGAGTTTCTTCATTTCCACCAGCCCAAGGGATGACACCTCCCAGCACTGATGGTCAATCTCACGCAGTCTTGGAGGAGTTTCTTTTTGATACTCTAGATTGGCATAAACCAAATTCAGTATCAATACACAGCCCAGCTGAAGATACCATCTTCGTTTCCATACAAATCCCATACTTTAAGAAGATACCTGAAAAGAATGTATAAAATCACAGTGATTCTGATGTTAGGTTGTTCATTGCCACGTAACTTTCATGGGTACCCCAAGAGATGATTTATACATTTATTCAGAAAAATACTTTTTTTCAAACCATGGAAAAAATACCAGTCAATGAACCCTAATGCTGGAAGCTAGGCTTGCACCTAGAAATTGTTCATGCCATTTACAACATGAAGACCTGAAGCAGAAAAATTGAAATGGCCATAGCCTATGTCAGAACTGCTCCTTGAGACCAAGACTTGTTCCCTTAAACTCCTGTGCTTGGATTGTCAGTAAAATCAGGTTAATAGCAGATGCTTAAAGAGTCCTAGTGGTAAGCTATCTTAAATTACTGTGAACAAGTAACATACAGTCTTCATGGAAAGTCCAACTCAGAAAGATGGTAATGAAGGAATGGTAAACCAGACCATACAAAGGGAAATTCCCTTCTGGCTTATATTAGAAAATTAAGCAAGCTTTTGGCATCATTTGGCATTATTTGGCATTATTATTTCTAGTATATATGCAAAACACAGAAATATCTGGAGAATTGGAGATGGAAAGAGCAATGACACAGGAGGCATAATGAAAACTTCAAATGCTACAGAATACGTATTCTTTACTATACAGGAATTCCCCGTGGGAAAAATGCAGTCTTCCTATGATGTGTATTCCATATCCTTGAAGCAAGTTTAGACAGAACAGCACTAAAACACCTACAAAATTTTTGTAAGTCCTTCCTATCAGGATAAAGTGCAGTGGAACAGGAGAATAAACATAAAGAAGAAACCAATCAAACAAACAAACAAACAAAAAAGCATAGGAAGAAGTCTGAAGAAAAAGAAGATGCTCAAAACTCTCACATAGTGCCCCTTATTTTGTTATCCTAAATCAATTCCATGTCAAGTAGCTGGTGCCATGCTTATTCCCACAGTTTCCAATTCAGAGTGTAAAATACAATTACAAAATTATGTCAGGTTTTATACAGGAAAAAAGGGCAACATTTTGGGAAACTGTGCAAATTTTACTGGGAATTTTGCCAGAATTGCAAGTGTGCTCTCCCACTCAGAATATCTCTGGGCACTGTCAATATGAAAAGTTAGTCTGTGATGTCTTCGAAGTGCTAACACACTGACATTCTTTCTGCAACTCATAGTGATGAGAGAATAATACACAGATAATACAGCATTTATGTGAAAAGTCTGTAAGAATAGAGTTGATGTGACACCATGGAGTTCACAGTCATACCAAATGGGGTCAGAAACCAGGACAGCTTGAAATAGGTCTTTTTGCTGTGGCCTCAAACTCCTGTGATGATTTTTAGTTTGAATGTGTAATCACACTGCTGCAGCCACCTGAGGTCCCTTGTCATGTATTGCTTTACTTCAGAACCCAAGGAATTGAGGCAGACAGATACCCTCCAGTCTAGCTCCTTCCTAAAACCCTGGGCCAGCTGCATTTCAGCAGGCAGCAGGATTACCTGCCTCAGCATCCTGAGAGCTTATCAACATGCATTAAAGTTTCTCTTCCTTGGATTCTTAGAAAACAGGGTCCAGCAAACAAGTAGGGTGGAAATGGTTCTCTTCTCACTCTCTCTTCACTAGGCACCAGCATTCAGGGGAAGGACACACTGACAATTTACTACAAAGTAAGAAAACAACAGCCAGGAAACTACCAAAATTTTGAGTTGTTCTAATTTTGTGTTTTAATCCAGCTAAAAACTGAAATGCTAAAGATCCTTTTGAACACCACAAACAGGAGCAGAGACTACAATAAACCTCACAGAGACTTTGAACTAATAACACCTACTATTCAGTACAAGAGAGATGGATTTCACAAAGGAGTAACTAAAGAGCCACAGCAGAAGTTGTACTTACAGTGTTTCTGTGAGGAGATGGAAAACAGTAGCCTTGAAAACCAGAAGTCAGCCACTTGGAGAAAAAGAAAGAAATTCATGAGAGGACTGCAAGTGCCTGGCAGCTGCTGGATGCTCCGAGGATGCCGAGGCTCCAGTGCACAGGGAGCACTCTGCCTCTGGCAAAGCAGCAGCAGCAGCAGCTGAGCTCAGGTGGGTGGAAGGGCGGAGGGAGCTGTGCTGTGGCTGTGGCTGTGGCAGCCCCACCTCTCTGTGCAGCAGCGCCCAGTGTCACCCAGGCTGGGCTGGGGCCTCACCTGGACAGACTGCCTCCGGGCTGGGGGTGGCTTGGCTGGGGGAGAGGAGAGGCAGAGGCTGGCACAGGGAGGAAAACACAATGGACAGCAAATCTTTCTCCTAATCAGGAACATGAACACTCTCATTTAATAAACTCTCATTTCATAAACCTGGGTTTCCATTCATGGTCCTCTTTGCCCAACAATGTTCAAAGTAATGAAAAAGAACAAATATATGGTCAAATTGGGTCTGTTACAGTTTCACAATATGCTTTGGTGGAGTTCAACATGAACAGTCAGTTCTTTCAAGTGGAAATGTCATCATTTCTGTCTAAAAACCAATACATACAATACTTAAGCACAAAAACAATCTGCTCTGAAATGACAGTGTTCACAATAACTGGGTATCTTCTGGAAGCCTTTACAGCTGAGCTATGTCAACACTGTTTCAAAATCTTGCTTCAAAAAGTAAGCTATGTTTGAAACTACACAACTAAATAGAAGAAATTATCTGGAAGACTGGAATACAGTTCACTTATTTCTGAACTTGAATCTTTGAAAGGAGCTAAAGCTCTATTACATGTAATTAGTCCTTGAAATTCTAAGGCAGCATGCATAACAAAGAGATTAAAGCATTATGAAGGCTTTACAAGGAACCTATCTTTAAGAGAGTTCCATCATATCACTTATAAAAATTAGTGCTCTGTAAGTTTTCAAGTTAAGAAAATTTTTGTTTGCTTTATGCACTATCAAATTGATTTGTGTTGTCAATCTGACAGTGAAATTGCCAAAATTACCAAGGCATTTAAAGGCATGTAAAGAGGTGTGTAGTTGCACAGCTTGGCCATGGCATCAATCCCTTCTCATTTCATTCCCATGAATGAAACATCTAGGTGTAGTAGCTCAGGATACTGGTGCAAACAGAGTGATTTCATTCTACTCCAACAGCCAGAAGGCAGCCTTTGATCATATTTCTTCATCCTACACACTTATTTTTATTGCTCTCCTCTTGTTTTTCCTTTTTCTAGTTAAATCCACCATTTTTAATCTTAAAACAAGGTATTTGCAGAATGCAACTCTAGAAATCAAAATGCTAAGGAACAGATTTTTGTTGGGAAAATCCTTTCAAATGAAAATATGTCTTTTTTAAATGCCACCTCATCAGCAATATTGTCTTAGGAATCTATGTGAAAATTAATTGATGATATCTTACAAAATCACCACCCCAAATGAAAAAGGTTCTGAAGGCTGACTTTCATATTTTGTTTTCCTTTCTGTTATTACACACTTTGTCAGTCATGCACTGAGGGATCATCACCTGTGAGAGAATGCCACCTGGAACGAGGATGAACCCATTAATTTAAAGAGATCAAAATTCTTGCCAACTAATAATCATGGGGAATGTTACATGAGGTTTGTAGGATGGAAGCATCATGAAGACAGACACTGATTCATGTTTATTAAGTAAGATTCATGTTTATTAAGTAGTTATTAAAGTTTCTATTTCAGAACAAGAAAGGCCAAGGAAAGTCAAGAAGAATTGATCTGTGACCACCTTTGTAAAATCTAACATACCTGAAAGCTACATAAAATCTTGGGTTGAAGGGGAAAGTCCTTAAAAGAGAGAACGTATCCACATTCTTTGGAAAGTTTTTTTGTTTTGTTTTGTTTTGTTTTGTTTTGTTTTGTTTTGTTTTGTTTTGTTTTGTTTTAGGTAGTGACTAAATATAAATGGGATTGAAAGAAAAATTGTGTTGTGTTCTTAATTCTGTGGGGCTTCAGAAAGAATTCCAAAGCTGCAGCAAATGCCACATATAAACCCAAAGACTCCAGCACCACTGCTTGGCACTCAGTTTTATGAGATAGTTCACATGGCTTATAGTAAAATTATCTATTTTTGTGGTTTTTGATTTTTTAATTGATAGCCGAATCTGGACAAAATAAAATGTTTCCCTCAAAATTCTTCCAACATTGATAGCCTTTCTATACCATGTGTTTTAAAAAGTTGTACTTCAGCTTATTCCTTCTATTATTGCAGCTGAGGTGCCTCCATCTAGTGGGACTTTATGGTACTGAAGAGTGTATGCTTGGTATTGGTTAAATTTCTTTATCTTTTTCCATAAAACTGTAAAATTAATAAATCAATATTTTACAACATTTGGACCTTGGGTATGTTGGTGTAGTAATTTCTTTCAATTAGAAAGACCTTTATGCCAACTTACCAGCTGTATGCATACTCAGAAAGGCGAGGAAAGAAAAATTCACTTTTGTTTTTTAATGATTTCAACTATACTTCTTAAAAAAAGCTGTGTTGCTAAAATATTTAGCTTAATTTCTATATGTTTCCATTGAAGTTAGTTCTTTTATAGACTGAGAAAAACAGCACATATAGCACAGATTTCAAAAAACTGCTGGTGGAAGTTTTAAAGTTGCTGGGGGAAGAGATTTTATGGCTTCTTCTTGTTAGAGTTGATAACAGTACACTACTTAGGAATTTATATCATGAGAGAAAAACAGAATGGTAAAACTATGATTTGAGGTAGCTGTACCCTTGTGATTTTCAAGCAATCATATACAAACACATGAAGTACGCAGTAAGGATGAAAGAGAAGGAACTGAAGCATTATTTATCATGAAACTGAGGATATGCATTGACTACGTATAAATAAGTTTGGGGACTGAACTGATGCTATCAGCCTTTTGTGACCGAATTATAGACATCTCTGTGACATAGGCACAGTTGTACGTAAACAGGATTGATTCACTGAGGATAAAGAATTGAGTCACCCTCTGCATCACTGATTGGCAGCTTCTGAAGTAAAGAAATGACAGAGTGACCTTCTGCCATCAGACTTGACAGTGAAGTGCTCACAGCCCTGTTACTGAAGATCAAGTACAACACACCCAACACAAACCAGGAGAGAAAGGTGATGGAATCAGTCCTGCCCTGGCAAACAGGGAGTCTCTTCAGGGGACCAAACACACTTGTGAAGTAAGGTATTTGTAAAATGAAACATCTAAATACCCTCAAACTTCGGAACATTAAATAATTCTGTTTCAGTAATTCTTAGCATCATGTATGTGTGATGAGCCGCTTAATGTTATAAAAGGTTCCAGAAAATGCACAATGCTACATTTCAAATGAAATGTTATTTAAGTCCCTGCTGGCATGAGCTTGTTGGCATAAGCTTTCTCTCTTGAAACAAATCTAATGTTACATCAATAACTGTAACACCTTCAACTTATATAGGAGACCAGCTCTTTATTTCTGTTTTTTGACATAGATTACATGAGTTGAATTAACGCTGGTTAGTAGCTCTGCTGGTATCTCTGGGCCGGTCTACACAACACCCTGATAATCTCCTGCTGTCTGTTCAGGAAGTTCAGCATTCTCTGCTAAGTGGACTGGCTCCAGACCCAGCTGCCCTCAACAGTTGTAATGACTAAATTCGTAAGGACTAAATTCAAACAGTGTGTACCACAAAAGCAGAACAAAGCACAAAAACAAGGTGTAATTTGATACATGCTTGTATTGGTATCCAGGGAGAGCTCTGGGCATTTGACTTGATCCTTGAGAACCATCTGCAACTTACCTCTGCTTTCTTCATCTCACTTGAAAGTTCTCTTGCTTATCACCTTTTTTTCTATTTATTTCTATAGAATGATCACATCATATGCTTTGCTGAAGTCACAGTAACACAGTCTGACTTTCGCATTTGTAAGGACTTCTGAACCTTGCCTACTATTCAGAGGCAACTGACAAATCCTTCCCATATTATGAATCATAAATCTGGACAAAATGTTCTGCTGTTTGTACTATGAATTGGCATGGTAACACAGAACAGGAAAATTTTCCTGAATGACATGGCCTAGTTCCCTGCCACCACAAAAGCTCTGCTGTACAATCACCTCATACATTTATCAAGTGCCATATTAAAAACAGAAATATTTTTGCTCCCACTAATTTCATGGAAAAGCAGTTTCATTATTCAATTGCAGTAATGACTAGAAACACTGTTGTAATTTCCTGATATATTTATTACTAAACAGTACATATCTGTTTGTTCTTGTGTGTTTCACCCTCAAATTAAATGGTTTTCATCCTTCATGTTTACTTTCCTGGTATATTTATAGACAGCACTTGTGTCTCCTCTCTGGCTTATTTTTATTGCAGTAAACAAGCTGAGCCATCCTAAGATCAGTTCTTATGAAAGGCTCTCAGGCTCTCTGGTGTTGCACCTAACTTCCCTCTAGTCCTCTTTTAGTTCAACCTTAGCTCAGCTATAGAAAAATGATTAGATGTTTTCACAGTACCCCAAATGAGATTTTACCAGGGCCTTAAACAATGACCTTAATACCTCCCTACTTTAAATGAAATCCATCACCTGAGATACTTCCTTGTTGTGGTTTAATCCCAGCCAGCAATTAAGCACAATGCAGCCACTCCATCACTCCCTTACAAACAGGAGCGGGGGAAAATTCGAAAGTGAAAAAGGGAGAAAACTCGTGGTTTGAGATAAAGAGAGTTTATAGGGAATGCAAACACTCTGCAGTAAAAAAGGCAAAACAAGAAATTAATTCACAGCTTCCCATAGGC
Organism: Acanthiza pusilla; assembly: GCA_036630365.1. NCBI lineage: Eukaryota > Metazoa > Chordata > Aves > Passeriformes > Acanthizidae > Acanthiza > Acanthiza pusilla. Next base: position 31,704,239 of record JAXCHO010000073.1, on the reverse strand, counting down.
AGGCCAGTGTTCAGCCATCTCCAGAAACGCAGGGCTCAGTCACACATAACAGTGACTTGGGAAGACAAACACCGTGACTTCAAGCCATCCTCCCTTCCTTCTTTCCCTGGCTTTTATTACTGATCATGATGCCACATAATATGGGATATCCCTTTGGTCAGTTTGGGTCAGCTGTCCTGCCTATGTCCCTTCCCAGCTTCCCATGAACTCACAGCACACTCACTGGTGAGGTGGGATGAGAACCAGAAATGGCCTTGGCTCTGTGCAAGAAGCCCTGCTCAGCAATAACCAAAAAATTCCCTACATTATCCACAGTTTCCAAGACAAATCCAAAACACAGTCCCATTCTAGCCACTGTGAAGGAAATTAACCCTATCCCAGCCAAAAGCAGCACATTTCTATACTTGATTCCTAAGTATATCTCATTTCCAGATTTCATGAGTATGCCCTTACTGATTTTATCAGGACTACTACAAAAAATATCAAATAAGAGCATTCTAAAACAAACCCTTTAAGCCTGGCATCTTTCTTTTCAACCTTATTCGTAACTATCTCACTTTACAATTTCTCTCCTAACCCCCAAATTCTCATTCCTTCCCAGATGATACCATATCAAATGCTCTTGGGAATTAATATAGCAAATTGGAGTTTTTCCAAAGCTTTGCAGTGAGATTGAGGCCAGGTTTCAGGGTCTGTGGTTGGCCAAGTCACTCTTCTTCTTTTCAAAGATAAGCAATTATAGCCCAAGTTCAGCTCACTTAACTTCAAAGACTTAATAGAGAGAGATGGGGATTGCAGGGAGCCGTTCATGATGTGGTTTGACCTCTAAAGACACCTGTCACCCCAGAGTAGAGAGGGAGTCTCAGCTTACAATGCCTCAATTAAATGCCTCCAGGACAAGGCCGGACCCACATTTGCTATTTTCCAGTCATCTTATAACATTCTTAATTGATCAGTTCAAAATACTTGCCATGAGATTTCACGTATTACCTGTTTCAGGACTGCAGATGTGGTTCCCATGATATGAAAGCAAAACATGGGAGTTTTGAATTTTTTGCTGTGGTAATAATTTCTGTTCTGCCATTCTCATGAACTTAAATGTTCTGCTGGCCATTTAGAATGTATAAGGCATACCATTGTTTTCTAATTTCTAAAATTATTTTATTATGTAAAAGATAAAATGCATTGTTAAAGTTATTTTTATTATTAAATTATCATAAATGGTAATGATTCTCCTTGGGCAGCTAACAGGTGCAATCAAGATAATAACACATTGTTGAAAACCTGTAAGAAGGAACAGAAAAATATTTACTTTTTTATGAGGATTAGTGCTTAAAAACCCACAAGAGACTAAAAACATGTTCATATTGTCTAAGAAATATTTATCTACAAAATAGAGGCTTGTGAAAGAACTTGGGGGTGATTTTTCTCCTCTGCTTTGCTCTCGTGAGACCCACCTGGAACACTGTGTAGTGTTCTGGTGCCCCCAGCACAAGAAGAACATCAAATTGTTGAAGCAAGCCCAGAGGAGGCCATGAAGCTGCTGAGAGGACTGGAGTTACTCCCCTATGAAGACAGGCCAAGAAAATTTGGGCTGTTTGGCCTTCAGAAGATTGCATGGAAACCTCATAATAACCTTCCAGTATGTGAAGGGCACTACAGGGAAGCTGGAGGGGGTCTTACCAGGAACTGTAGTGGTAGTACAAGGGGCAGTAGGTTCAAACCAAAAGAGGGGATATTTAGGTCAGATATACAGAAAATGTTCTTTACTGTGAGGGGGTTAGGCACTGGAACACGGTGTCCAGGGAAGTTGTGGATGCCCCATCCCTGGAAGTGTTCAAGGCCAGGCTGGCCAGGGCTTTGGAGCAACCTGGTCTAGTGGAAGGAGGGAGCTTGGAACTAGATTACCTTTAAGGTTCCTTCCGATCCAAACCATTCTTTAATTCTATGATTTTTTTTCACCAATTTCAGTCTTCTCACCTTACTGATGTCACAATTTACAAAATAACTTCTTATTCATGACCATTTAAAAAATGCAAAGCACTATAAGCCTTACTAAAGCCATGTATTTTCAACAGTCACACTTATCCTGAAAGTTAGCATCATTTAAGGATCATGTCTCCATTTCTTGAGGGAGAGCACACCAGCAATATGCCCAACAGCTTTTAAAGGGCCCAAGTGCATGGGGACAGCTAACAGCAGATGCTGTCCCGAGCCGGCACTCAGCTTCCAAGGAGAGCACTCTGCTGAAGATCGCTGATGTTGACCAAAACCTGGCAGCTCTTGCAGCTGGGGCTGTGCTCTCCCCTCAAGTGCCCCTGCTGTTGCCTATTTAGGGACTAAACATGGACAGAGCCAGGTTTAGAAAGGAAACATAGTTTATTGTGCACAAGGTGCGACATGGAAGTTTTCCACAAATCAATCACACCGATTCTCAAAACTTTATACATACATTTTAGCAAAGGTATCACAGTTCATTGGCTACAAGTTATCTAGCTATAATTAGCTTCCTACCTTCTGTTGTTTAAATTACTATTTCCTTTGCTACACTAGTTAGTCCACATGCTCAGTTTCCCTTCTTCTGAGCTGGTGGTCGCAACCTCCCACTGCCGGACTCTGAAGGCCGTGCTCTGGCACCAATCCCCTACAAAGGGTACAGGGGCCTGGGGCGCCAGCCAGGGGACAAGCGACACAGCGGGTGACAACAGTTAGCCAGGTGACACAGCAGGAGCCGACGGCTCAACAGGAAGAGCCCAGGCTGCGCTGTAAAAGCCCAGGTGGTCCTTTGCCCGGGGTCCCTCCTTTGAGGGTTTCACGGCTACGGCAGGACCCCGTTTCACAGCGCCCTTCTCATCCTCTGTAACTCCCCGGGCGATTTGTTATCTCTGACTCTGGAGGCCTCACTATCGCTGCCACCCTTCGGCCCGAGGTGGAGGGAGGGCTGGGGCAGGCGACAGGCCTGTCCCCGCCGTGCCGGGGCTCGGGGCAGCCGCCAGCCCGCTCCGGCAGCAGCGGCCGCGGAAGGCCGCGGGCAGGGCGGGCCGGGCCGCGCCTGCGCAGCCGCGGGGCCGTGCGGAGCCGCTTCTTCGCTCCCGCCGTGCTGCCCCCGGAGCGTGCCCGCATTCCTCTCCCGTGCCCTACGCGCAGCCCTCGGGGCCGGGGCCCGCCTTGGGCCCGGGCGGCGGCTGCTCCGCCATGGTGCGGTGCGGCGCGGCGGTGCTGCGGAAGGTCAGTGCGGCCGGCCCGGGGAGCGGTGGGGTCGGTGCCGCAGGCGGGCTCGGGCGGCGGGGAGGGCTGGCGGAGAGCCGCGGGCCTGCTCCAGGGATCTCCGGGCATTCCCGTGTGCCGGGCGGCGCAGGCCCGGCCCGCCCGCAGTGCCCGGCGCTGGGCAGGCCGGCGGCCATGCCCCGCGGTGCGGCACACGCGGCTCTCCGGCTCGGCCCCGCTGCTGCCTGGGCCCGGCGCGCCGGGAGGCGTCGCTGCTGGGGAAGGCATGCCAAGCATTGATCAAAAACTGTATTGGAGGTTTACGCTCTGCTTTCTGAATTTTCATTATTGTCATCAAAGATCTATCCAAGCGGTTTTGCACATGTTTCTGTGACGCGAAATATAAATAGAGCGTCATTAACTGATGTTGAAACTGTTGTTTTATTAGTACAGCAACTTCATAGACGATTTGCGGGTCTATGTGAGAGGAGGAACTGGCGGAATGGGTTACCCTAGCCTGGGAGGAGAAGGAGGAAGAGGTGGTGATGTCTGGTTCGTCGCCCGAGAAAGGACTACCTTAAAGGGCATTAGGGAGAAATATCCCCAGAAGCGATTTGTAGCTGGAGCAGGAGCCAACAGCAGGTAAGAGTCTGTTTAATGAAAGTTGTTATTTGCAACTCTTCCAGGAAGCAAAATACCCGCTTAAGTTACTAAGCTTGGTTTAATTCCTCCCAGTGTTCGAGCTCTAAAAGGTGAAAAAGGAAAAGATTGTGAAGTTCATGTGCCTATGGGAATTTCAGTTCTTGATGATGATGGCAAGCAGATTGGTAAGAACATTTGCTTTGTTTTAAGGTATCTAGTATTTGTCACATTTATTGATAACATCCAGTGAATTTCTGATATTAGAATGTTTTAAGGTTACATTTTCCAAAATATGCATGCATTTTTCTCAGTTTGGACAAAGAGTTGACAAACAAATACACTGCAGAAATTGTTGGAAGAGGAGGGACCTCTTCCAGAAATTAGCGGTCGTTGGTTAGTATCACTGAATACAAGTCCTTTGCCGTTGGAAACAAGTGTTAAAGGCTGGAAACCATACTCATCCTCCACAGAACCATTCATGATCTCATGTAAATTATGTCTCTGTAAACCCAAGTAAATATCCCTATATCTCTAGTGAATTATAAGTGCTTAAAAGGCAAGGATACTTGCTGAATGTCAGCATTTCAGGTTACTTAAAATATGTATCTGTTTTTTACTCACCAGGACGATTTCTTTCAATACAGTGCTCTTGGAATAGCTCTCAGTGGTTCCTTTGCAGTTTCTCAGAGCTTTTCTTCTCAGGCTGTTCAGAATTAGACTGAATTCACAAATTGTCCTGGCTTGGCTAACTAAATTGGATGTATTGCAAGATTTGTTAATGATGTAGATATATTAGTGGTTAAAGCTACCCAAATGTTGTGCATTTTTTGTTGTTTGAATTATTCTTACCCTAAGGGAGATACCATAGCCTGCATCTTAATGGAAAAATACGGAACATCTGAAGGGTTTGCTGTAGCCACGTCTCTATCAATGCAAATTTTTTCTTGGATTCTTTAATTCAAATATTGGAGGCTTCAGAACCTCCATCTTGGCCATTCCTTGCCTGCCTACACTTATCTTGAGGCAACTGACTGTATGACAGAGAATACTGGGGTGTGATGGCTTTCATTTGTTTTCAAACAAGGAAAATCACCATGACCTTGAGGGCACAGTTCTTGCAAGGAAGCATACGGAAAATTGTCTCATAACTGGAGACACTTAAATGGGAAATCACAACTGAAATACTGCAGGGGATTGTGTTCTTTCACTACTGAATTTATTTTCAGGAGAGCTTAATGCAGCAGGAGAGAGATTCTTAGCAGCTCGTGGAGGTCTTGGAGGCTCTTTGGCTACAAACTTTCTGCCTTGCAAAGGTCAGAGGCGAACTGTTCATCTTGATTTGAAACTTATAGCAGATGTTGGCCTAGTTGGGTAAGTAGTGTAGTTTGAAAACTGGTATTAGAAAAGCAAGTAAATTTCAAATGCAGTTTCAAAGAAAACAAAGTAAATTTCAGATGCAATTTCAAAGCAATTGGAGAGTTGAAGGATGACTGTTACTGTACATTTGCATTGTCACTTAAATTATTGGTAGTTTGAAAAAAACAGATGGAGTTTAAAGTTACTAAAATTTTATCATTTTTAAATTAATTTGTTATGCTTTGATGAGTGAAGGGCCTAATGAATCAGGATAATATATAATTAGTAATATAATTGTATTTAGCAGTTGCAGTGATTGCCACAATATTTATGAAATAAGTAGGAGGTGCAAAATAGAGCCAAGAACATTCCATATTGCATGTTTAACTTCATGGCACTGGCACAAGTGGATCCTTTCAGTAGCAATTCTGAAGAGAGTTCCAAAAGCTATGTTACCTACTCTCCAAAAAAACAGCTTGGAACATTGGAAGGAAGCAATTACAGACTAAAACAGTAGGACTTGCATTTCGATGTTGCTGTTTTATAACAATGCAGATAAATATATTTTTATTAGGAGAAAGCTTTCAATAACCTGCACTTACACAACTATTTTTCTATTCAGCATCTGCTAACATAGATCAGCTCTATGGGCCTTATTAATAAAAAACGTAGGAAACATGGAACGAGGATGAGTTTAAGGTGGAAATAGTCTAGTTGGTGTATACCACTGAGGAATGAAGACTTGAAGACAGCATGGTTTTCTAGCTATATTTTTTTAAATCTTCTTATTAGAAATAATTTTGTTAATACAAAACTTACCTAAAGTTACATAATTTTCAGTTGGTCTTCAGTAACTACATGGCACAATTTTTTTCCTGTTTTGGTCAGTGTGAAAGTACAGGAGTGTTACGACACTGATGCTTCTTTTGTACTTTAGCTGATAGTTTGCCTTCAAAATGGATACAAAAAATCATTATTAGAGGAGCATATAATTTTCTTACTGAGAGTATGAATCAGCCTCCAGTAGTTTGTGGTTGTACTTTGATCTCTTTGTGCTTGTTATTTTTACCTTTTCTGTGAGTGGTTTGCTATTAGATCAGGTAAATGTTTTTTAGACTTTTTAGACTAGATCATTAGACTTGAGAAAGGCCCATCACGTTTGAGTACAGGTTGTGATGTGTTAGTCTAGTCTGCAATTTAGACTTCAAAGAACATATTGTACCTCAGTGGAGACAAAGTGCTCACTTGAGGATATGACCAGAGTAACCTTCTGGAGCATCTCTAAGGCTCCTTTCAACATCAGAGTGTATTAAAACAACACTCAATAGTTTCCCTGTCATAACAAGAGTAATTAGGTTGATTTCTTTTTTTAAGAAAGGTTTAGGTACAGTCCCTTTACAAAGACCTGTAATGTAGTACCAGCCTTGTTAACAGGCCATGGTTCTGCATGTATTCAAGTGGAGAGTATTTGGTTTTCTGTGGTACACCTGCCTTTGTATCTTGTGACTGTGTTCAGTTGCCTGTAGGCAGAGTTTTCTCTGATAATGCTGTGATGAATATTTGTGAATTTGACTGGACCACAGTCTTGTGTGGTCTTTTCAGATGGAGCATGTGCTAAGAGTAAGAACGGTAGTCTATCCTGGGATGTCAGCATAAACTGCAAGTTTTACATGAATCAAGGGTACTGTGAGTTCTAAAGCTCAGGTTAATCTTTAAAACAAGTGTGTGTTACAATTTCAATCTTAATTTAGGTTTCCATTTCAATGGGCAGATGTGTTCTGTGAAGAAGCTTTTGTAAAAGCTGTATCCCTTAAGGAACACTTTCGTTGTAGTATGCAGGTATAGCTATCCCTTGTAAAGGGAAAACATTGCAACAGTCAGGTGTGCACAGACCAGCTTCTAGGGTTTGTCTGGTGTTGTTTTAGGTTTACTTGATAACAAAACAGGTTAGTACTAGTTTCAGGATCCCTCATACAACTTTGTTGCCCCAAAAACATACATAAACTGTGCATATGTGTGTGAAAATACACAGTCTCTCTCAAATTTTACATTTGCTTTGCTGTATTAACTAAACTGTAGCATAGGTATCATTGGTACTTAAATTGTAGATTCATAAACCATGATGTGTATGCCAAGAGAGTGTAAATCTAAAATGTATTTGCATGACAGTTTTTTTAGAATGCACACATAATTTACAAAATTAGCTATAGCACGTGCCTGGATGGTAATGCTATATTTCTCTCTGAATGACTTTGAAAGATTTCCCTTAAATCTATTACACCTGTGTTTACGTAACTCTCCTGCCTGCATCCTTAGGAAGTATTGTTGGATTTAGAAAAATTATTCAGATTTGGTGTCAAGAAGTAAATCATAATGATCTGGGGTTTGTTGGTTTTATAAAAATTTTTTAAAAAATAGTCCAAGTAGATGAGTGCAAAAATAAGTCTGCACTTGAATTTGAAGAATACATTGGGAAATAAATATACAGATAAAATATACAGATTAAGTATGATCACACCGGTGTTTATTCAGTGTATAAATCCTAAATTTCCTTCTAGGTTCCCAAATGCTGGAAAATCATCCTTGTTAAGCAAGATTTCTCATGCCAAACCTGAGATTGCAAATTATGCATGTAAGTTCATACTCTTATTTTTAGAGCAGTAATATTTCCTGCAAGCAAGAAGTCTTTTCACTGGCTTGCTTATAATAAAGATTTATAATAAAGAATAGGCTTTTTAATTGTAAGAAATACTTCAAGGAGATACTTGCTGTTTCAGTGTCGTTCCTTTATCCACCTCAGTTTTTCATATATACACCCCTACAGTGCTTCAACCTGTTAATACTGGGTCTGTTTAACATTTATTTTCATCTCAGCCCATTTTATTGTAACTGAGACTCTCTGTGGTGTGTAATATCATCAGTCTATTGAATATGTACTGTCAAGTTCCTTTGCACAAACATATTGTATGCTTTGGAATTTTCTGCCTCTTGCAACAGAGAAGATTGAGGTTTTTAATCTATCCTCTGAAAAATGGACAGAATTTTTTTGTTATTTTTCTATCAGTAAGTTAGGATTAGTTGTCTGCTCTTCTTTAATTAATAAGTAGGAGTGCAAGTACTGATGATTCCTACTGACCTTTTTGCACCATTTCCAGTTCTCTACAGCCTTTTCTCAGTTTGAAGTGTCCTATCTCACTTTACCCTTCATTGTTTTTCCCTGTTTGGAAGCTAATCCATACTCTAAGTAATAATTTTTGTGTCTAAGACTTCTCTGCCTTCACTGTTCCCTTTTTGGAATCACTTGAGCAGAACTGCAGACAGAGACAAGGCTTGGTGAACCACTGGATTTTTTGTGGTCTAATTTTCTTCTATCTTATTTTTCATTTTCTTTATTCCTTTTTTTTTTTTTTTTTGCCACTGCATATTTGTTTGATTTAAATATACTGAGAAAATATTACAGTATTTAAATATTTTGTAGCATTAACATTTTTTGAAATGTTTAAACCAATTTTGTTTTCTTCCTGTCCCCTTGCCACAGTCACAACAATACAGCCTGAGCTAGGAAAGATCATGTATGCGGATTATAAGCAGGTTGGTATGAAAGTTCACTCTGGCTGTTTGTTAAAGTTACATAGACTGATTATTTATGTCGCTTAACAGAATTTTAGAAAGAGAACAAAAACTTGAAGGTCTTTTCATATGTTTATGTATAATGTGTACATGCCAAATGCAATTACATGGACTTAACAGGAGTTGTGAGAAATATACTATTTTATGAAGTAATAATAAGAGAGTTTCATAGCCAAATACAATAATATGACGTAGAGCTAATTTCAAGTCACTTATAAATGGCTTTTCATTTTCCATTACCTCCCTTCTGTGCTTCTAATCCTTCCTTATAATCTTAGAAAATGAAATTGTTTATGGAATTGAGATTGCTGTGTCCTAGTATACTCATAAGTTTAGGACTTGGGAAAAAATCACTGTTTCAGAGACCAGCCTGTTATTTTTATTTAGTGGAAGTAAATTTTCTTCAAGATGGCTATACAGAGAGCACTGGACTGAGTGAGTAATTTTGAGAGTGGATTGCAAATAGTGGCAGATTTGTCCAATAGATGAAGATTTGCATTAGTGAATGGCAGGGAATTTTGTGATTATAACTCTGTTGCTATAACTTCTTGTTATGGCTTTCAAGGTTGGCTGCTCTAACTTTGTTTTGGGTTTTTGTGTCTGTGGGGTTTTTGTTAGGTTGAGTTGGTTTGGTTTAGGTTTTGGGGTGTAGGGGTTTTTTTGATTGGTGGGTTGGGTTTTTTAATTAAAAACTACAATAGTATGATGTGACAGTGATGACCTGAACAGCCAGGATAGTGCACTGCCTGAGAGGTAAGAAACCTGAGTTCAGTTCCTTTTGTGGTAGGCTGTAGTTCTGAAAGGCTGGTGGAGCTATGGCCCTACCACCTTTTTTTTTGTGAACTCTGTTCCACCCAGCTTCTTCAGATAAAAGTTGTCAGATTATTTTGTGGTGCCTGGAATCCTTTCTACAGTATCCACTGAGAGGGAAAACAACACTAAATGAGACTCTTACTAACAGATTTTGGACCCCAACTTCACTTAAATTTGCAGCAAACATTTTCATTCCTCAAGCTTGAATCTTCTTTGATGTGCTTTTACTTTGTTTTTGAAGTGTATGATACATGCAGCACTGGTCTCATCACTTTCAAGATAAAAGGCAAGTGCATAGAAGCGTTTCAGATGAGTTAACCAGGAAAACATAACCCTCAGATATGAAAAGACAACAAACTATTGCTTTACTTTCAGAAACAATAATGCTAGGGAGAAGTTTGTAGCTGATGCTACAAACCTTTATTTAACAAACTTCAACAAAACTGTGTATTAAGGAAAGTAAGTCTAGTTTGTCTGGTTCCCTGTAGAGATGCATTATGTCTAAGGGAATTTTTTGCTTATATTCATTTTATCTGCTAGTTTAAGGTAGCTTATCCTAGAAAGCTATGCTGCAAATAAACAGGATTTTTCATAGGCCTTTCAAAAAACTTTCTGCCAGGAATGAGGACTTCTTGCTCTTACTGGTGTATCTTCCTGCAGCAAGAGATCTTCTTGCACTCCTGGCTTTCTTTTCTGAAGCCTGTTTCTTATAGTCAGTGATCCTTATTGTTGGCCAGTTCTAGTTTATAGTTTTTATACCACATTGTTGGGTGCTATATAGGAACTATATGGACAAAATACCTCTTTTCTAAAGTCGAGGGAAGTAGTGGTTGTGATCACAGGGAATGTCTCTGAGTAAGAGGAAGTACTCTCTGTTGCAGAGGATCTCATGGGTCATCACACACAAACCAATATGATCAGGTGAAGCCGTTTATTACAGATCAGAAGGCTACTTATATACGTTTTCTACTTCTCTATATGCAAGCAATACATTGGTTACTAGCTACTTGTTTACACATCTAAGCAAATCACTTGGAGTGATGGTGGGCTGTCATACAACCGCCGCTGCTGCTGCTCTGCCCCGCTAAGGTTCTACAACCTGCAGTTCACACACTCCGCTGTTTACATTCTTGGAATTGCTACACTTGGCAGCTAATTCCCCACAGCTGCACTTCAAGTACATATTTACCTTCTTGCTTATTTTGCTCACCTAAGTTAAGGCTGGATTGTGCATGTCTCAGTGTCTTGACCATTAAGAATCCCTCAACACTCTATATTGCAACTGCTGAAACCAAAATGATGTAAGCAACATAATTAAGAGCAGTAATTGAGGTGTCTTTCCTGTATCACTCAAGGGACAATGACTCATTTTTTCCTACAGAATATTGATATTTTTTAAGAGATATGTTGCGATTTGCTTATTTTATCTTAGTACATTATATAAAAGAACATATGTGGTAGTTACCTGGTGCTGTCTGTCATTACTACTTGGAAAAGAAAAGATGCAAAAGTAGAGGATCTGAGTATGAGTTGGGTTTCAGGTCTCAGTACCAGATCATGAAAACTAGCAGAAACATGTTTTCTGCCAGAGTATGTGAGCCCCCTTCTGCAATACGTAGCACAGTGGAAATTTTGTGGTATGCTGGCTTCAGGCATCATTCAGTTGAATCCAGTTGCTGTCTAAATGGGCGTTAGATGGATTTGAAGACCCTAATTTTGCTCTTCTTTACTTTGCTTTGTGTGAGTTACTGAGTAGCTGTTTTGGTGATTTCATTGTTATTCTGCTCTTTTCCGCTCTGCCTCAGCTCTCCTTTACAACTGTGTACAGCCCTCTCAACCAGCAGAGAAAATGACAAGGTCCCTGTCCATTGTGGCAGTCTTTGCCAGGCTCTGGCTGGAAGCTGATTGACTAATCAAAGTTTTATTTGAGCTGAAGAGCAGAAGTCAAATTCTTGTATCTTCTTGTGCTCAGGGGAGCAATGATAAGTGGATTTGTATTTGGAGTAATGACACTCTGTAGCCACAAGGAGCAGACTTTATTTTCTTTTCCTATGGCAGTTTGAATTCTGTACAGATGTGATAGCCTAATGAATTCTACACAAATGTGATAGCATAAGCTGATTGCCTTTCAGAGTCTGTTTTATTCTCAGGTAATAGCTAAATTTTGCAAGATCTCTGCTGAGGTGTTATTAGCCTCTATTCTGTACTTTGCAGGCAGCTATAAATAAATAGACAGGGCGAACATGAGCACCAGGTCTGTGTAATTGCAGCATTTTGTTTAATCTGCTTCTAATGATAGATTGGAAATGTATTGAAACAGCCAATGCATATAGTTTTGTCTGTGTTTTGTTTCTGTTTCTCTTTTGTTTCTGTAAAATGATAATCACAGTTGATAGTTTAAAGTCCCTGGGTTCGCATATTGGAAGTATTTTGTTTGAAACTCTTGTTTTCCCAGATTTTAGTAGCTGATCTCCCAGGACTGATTGAAGGTGCACATGCAAACAAAGGGATGGGCCACAAATTTCTCAAACATGTGGAAAGAACCAAACAGCTTCTCTTAGTTGTAAGTTAAATAAAATGAGCAGTTTATTGAAGTCAAAGGCAGTGCAATAAATAAAATACATCTTAATTGCAATGTAGTTGGAATTTTAAAAATAATTTGTAATTTGCATGATTTATGATAAATATAGCTGTAATTCTGTTTACAGAATGGAACACTCAAATTACTGATGATAAATTAAATTCTTAAATAGAATTTATCATAGAACATGTCCAATTAATTTAGAACAGTGAAGTGTTCCAAGCATAAATGAAGTGTGAAAAGCATGGAGTGATTTATTTTATCTTTCTTTTCTTCTGTAAGATCCCAGTAAGAAGTTAAAGTAGCAGATCTTTGAGAAACACTGTATCAGAACTAGCCAATTTGTGCCTCCAGTGGCTGTGATGTTTCTTTGGTGTATAGTTGCCCTCTGTTATTTGCTAGGAGTGAACACATGGACATGGACATTCCAGGGCCCAGTAGTTGATGGGAGAGTACCTTTATACTAACATGATTTTATACCACAAAGCTTGTTTTTGTGTAACTTTTTCAGGTTGATATTTCTGGATTTCAACTGTCTGTTAAGACTCAGTTCAGAACAGCCTTTGAAACTATATTGCTTCTAACAAAGGTAAGTTCTCATTTTCATATCTGACAGTTGTGGTTATGTGTTGAACCAAGAAAATGGCCCAGTTTTGATCTAGAAACATTCAAATGTTAGTGTGTCTTCTGGATTTTTAATATAAGGTCAGTTAAGAAAGGGTTCTCCAAAATGATGAAGTCTTTATTTTTACCTGTCCAGGTGAAACCACTCTAGTTTATGTTGGGCACCACATAATTAATCATATCATTGATTAAAGTTCCCCAATCCAGTAGCCTTTTAAGAAGTAGAAATGCATGGGTATAGTTAAATCCCTGCCTTGATGCCCTTTCTGCAATATCCTAACAGAGGTGAGACATCAGGCCCCAGCCTTGCAGACATTCACTGTTTCTGTATCTTAACTATGCCTCTCATTAATATAATACACATTATGTCATTTCAAATTTATCTGTAATGGTGTGACTTAAGTAGATGAATCTTCTAAATTTCAGGTTTTACTGTTTATTTTTAGTATATTCAAGGCTGTGATTTTATGATACTAAAATCCTTATGAATTAGAACACTCTCCAAATTATTTTCTTATATGTTTTATAGGTCCAAAGTTTTTCTGAAATTGATTTTGTGTTTATGGATATCAGAATAAACAAAAATCAAAGCTGTCATTCTTTTTGTAAGACGCTGTTTCAGAATGAGCTAGTCTGTTTACCTGAAATCTGTCTTTGAGCAAAAAATTACTCACTGAACATGATTTTCTTCTGTCTTTAGACTGCTTTAATATATCCACTTTGAGCCCCTGAATCAATCTCACAGCTGCCTAAGCAGAAAAGGCTATTTAGGCAATTAAACAAATGAGAGAGGAGATGTAAAATTGAAGTGGCACTTGTTGAACTACAGATACTTATTAAGGGAAATGTACTTTTCTTTTAAGGAACTGGAGCTGTACAAAGAGGAACTTGTAAAAAAGCCTGCACTTCTTGCCATTAATAAAATTGATTTGCCTTGTGCAAAGGATAACTTGGATGAACTTATGACACAGCTACAGAATCCTCAGGGTAAATAAAATTTCAACAATAACTTTTGTCAAAAGTAGTAGGATTTCATTAGGTAACTCTGCATTGACAGGGAGTTGTTTGAAACTGAAGTCAGCTATTAAATTTATTATTTGAACATAGGTTTAAAATCGCTTCCTGCATTTAGAGCTCTGTTTATGTCCATTTGTAATGGCTTCACTGTTGGGAAAGGTTTGTAACAAAATGGAAATATCCCAGCTATGGTATGGGAGAGTAAGTTTCCAGTCTAGGTGTCTCGGATAAGAATAACCTGCATGGAAGGTCCCCTTACAGACACATACATATATACAATTTGTCATGTGACTTTGGCCTAAACACATGAAACTTCTGGACAGATCTATGTAGCTTTACTTCAATTTTGCAATTACCTTGGGGTAAATTGCTTTCTATTTCCTGGAGTATGTAGAAACCAGAAAGGTTAAGACCCTCTTCTCCCACATTCTGTGACTTGGGATTTCTCTGTACTCATTGGAAGTGTATAGAATCTTCTCATGGCAGCATTAAGAATGGTATAACTGCTATGTTAGTGCTTGTCTTCTGAGATTTTAGCTATATTGAAAAAGACTAATTAAGCCAATGTGTATATTAATTGCAGTTATATTTATAACTGTAATTTATTGAAGTTTATTTTCTGCATTTAATGGGATTTTATGGGCTTTGTAGTGATACAGCATTTGGAGATTGTACTAACTCTTTTAATATATTTTTCAGACTTCTTACACTTAATAGAGGAAGAAATGATTCCAGCAAATACTCTTGAATTCAGAGAGGTAATTCCAGTATCTACATATACTGGAGAAGGAATTGAGGAACTCAAAACATGTATAAGAAAATCCATAGATGAGCAAGCAGAGCAGGCGAATGAAGAATATCGGAAAAAGAAACTCCTACTTTTACAAACTTCCAAAGAAAAACAAATGAATAGAAGCTAGCATTCCTGGATGGATCCAACACATTTTAATTTTTTTACTATGCACATGAAGCCTTTGTTTTGCAGATCTTCCATTTAATTGTTCCCTCCTCCATCATTGCCTGGTTCCCTGCTTCCCTCCGTTTGTTTAGGCACTTGGGTAGGGCACAGTGGGGAAAGGGGCAAGTTTTTTTTCATTTATGTTGGCTACAAAACTCAACAGAGTGAAGACCAAAGTATGTGCAACTCAAAGCACTGCTTAACAACTGATGATCCCTGGAATATTTTTTGCCAGGTGAGAGGAATGGAGGGAATGTAACTTGCGCAAAGGAGCAGGTTCAATGACTCTACATCTGCTGTGGCTATCAGAAGAACCAAGGGAAGTTTCTGATGGAGGAATTTTCCAGGGTCTGGGGCTTCTAAGGTGAACCGTTTCTGCTATTGTGACAGGCATTGGATTGTAGAGTTTTTGTTGCTTTTAAGGATTTAGAAGAAAATACATATAAGTGGCTGCAAGGAAGTGACTTGTAGGAGCACAAAAAGCAAGACTGATTTGTTACGTTGGAGGGTTTTTTGACACCTGCTGGTGCCTACTGTAGTCGTCTTAGTTGTGTAAATCCTGATTCCAAATTCCCATGCTCAATTTGTGATTCCCTCCTTTAATGGAGTTGTTGGGTTTGTTACGTTTTGGTGAAGGAAATGACTGCGTCTCAACAGAACTATGCATTTTTGGGAATATTTAGTATTCTAGATTTTGTATTACAAGAAGGCACACTTACATTTTACTTTAAAAAAAATAAATTTGAAGTCCTTTATTGTCAGGGTGTTTTCTACTTTAAAGCTATTAAATTGATTGTAAAGCAAAATAAGACTAAATACATCAAAGGCTTCTTAGACAAAACTAATTTTGTTTTGTAATGTATGTATCATACCCTGCTTCTTTAAGTTTTGTTAAAGCAGTCACTGGGAAGAAAGGTATAGTTTCTCATAATGCATTTGGTATTGGTTCTTATTGTAATTTCCCTCTAATTTTACTGTGTTTGGGGCTAATATGTTTTCACTAAAGCTAGGTTTTGGCTGTCAATAATTTTTGATGCTCCATTTTACAGAATTGTAGAATCAATTAGGTTGAGAAAGACCCTTGAGTCCAACCGATGATTGAACACCACCTTGTGAGCTAGACCATGGCATTCAGTGCCACATCCACTCTTTGCTGAAACACCTCTGCTCTCCACCTCCCTGGGCAGCCCATTAGCCTTTCTGTGAAGAAATTCCTCATTATGTCCAATCTGAATCTGCCCTGGGAGAGATTGAGGCCATGTCCTCTCGTCCTGTGGCTGGTTGATTGCCTTGGATAAGAGACCGAGCCCCACCTGGCTACAACCTCCTTTCAGGGAGTTATAGAGTGATAACATCACCCCTGAGCCTCCTTTTCTCCAGGTTGTTTCGTAGCTGAAAGAAATTTTTTTTCCCGGACTTTGTGAGCACCGGGCTTAACCTCACACATAAAGAGGGGACTGCGGGTATGTTTGGACTTAGAGCCAGCATGGCTTGACTGAAGCTGCCCGCTGTGGGCCGTAGCTGCCTGCCGTAGTCAGGTTCCTCTGCCCTGCGGTGAGCTGGCTTATTGGGGGAATGTGTTTTGGAGCTTTTTCGGCCCCCTTTTTCGGGAGACTACTGCACTCCTGCTGTAAGCCGGGCAGCCCGGAGCGAGCGAGCGGCGAGGCCGCCAGCAGTTGTGGTGCGCGGGCCGGGCCCGCAGTGCGCCGGCGCCGCCGTCCCGTCCCACAAGGCCCCGCGCGGCCGCGGCCTCCCCTCAGCGCGGCGGGAGCGGCGGCGCCGCGGCGGCCATGGCCCCTCTGTGCGGCACCAAGGTGAGCGGCGCGGCGGGGTGGGCACGGCCCGGCACGGCGCTCCGCCCGCCGCCGGCAGGGTGATCCCGGTGCCGGCGGCACTTCGCGCTTCCTCCTGCTCCCCTGCGACTCCGGGGTCGCAGTGCGGCAGGCTCCGAGCGCTCTCGCGGGCGGGGGTCGGCGGTGCTTCCCGGGGGGACGCTGTGTGTTCTCTCCGTGCGTCAGCTGCTCTTTCCAATGCAGTCGGTAAAATAATTTCCTGTGCTCCAAGTCTTTCTTGGAAGTCCTAAGCTGTTAGCTAGGATCGTTAATTCTAACCCGGTACACCTAAATTTAATTTTAAAAGCAGCTTTGTAGAACGTGGAATTGCATGATTGATTCTCAGAATTAAAAAAAAAAAAAAAAAAAAAAAAGGTGATACTGGTTCTGAAACAATACCTTGAAACTCGAGAGCGTTAGGCCTCCAGTTTCTGGTAGCCAAACTCATAATACATTTTAAACTGCTAATGCTGTTGTGGATAGTTAGGCAATCCGTTTATTTATAAATTGTGTTGATAAATATACTTTGACCTCTCTCCTATAGGGCTTTAAAAAACAGTGATGGTTCCCAGACCGTGGTCTTCTCAAGGCCATGCAAGGGAACAGAGCTGGTTTTACTCATTCATGAATTATGCCAATAGTAAATGTCCTTTTTGTCTTCTTTGTTTTATTTTTTTAAATCTTGTGGGCCTTTAATGATTTACCAGTTTTTAACCAGCTTCAGCCAACATTTGTTCTTACAGCAACATGGATCTTCAGAACAAGAGGTAAAAATCTGCCCCTGAAGTGCAATTAGGACTGTTAACTTCTGTGAGTCAGATATAAGAGCCTTGCACAGTACAGCTGTAAAATCCTTGGGATGGAAGATGCTGAAGCCGAGAATCTAAGGCAAGGCAGGGTTTTATCTGGCTAAAGTGTGCTTTCTTCCCGTGGGCAAGTTCGGAAGTGGCTGAGATCCCTAGTTGTTCAACACCACCAGGGACAGACAATAAAATCAGATGGACTAACGAGAGGAAGAGAAAACCAAAAGAAACTCCATGTCTGCAGAAATGGAGGGCTTCTTTCTGAGTTCGATATTGCAGAATATTCCACAGCTGCTCTGTATCTATTTATTACAACACAGGTTTCATCATTCAATGGGAGAGACTCCTGGGCTGGGCACAGCTCCCTTTGACAGCTTTGTTTGCCTGTACTAATTTTCTACTTAATTATGTTGTTGTGGTTCATGGGTGTGAACCTGCAGAGGGAGGTCCGTGTGTTTATCTTGGCTTCAGCTGCAAAGTGCTCAGAAAGCTTGAAAATTAGTCCATAATGTTAGTGAACAAAAGCTGCTGCCCCAATCTGTGTGTCTGCATTTCTGTGTGTTATATGCAATAGCATTCATATTAATGAATTTCCAAATCTGAAGCCCTTTTTCTCATTTAGTGAAAAAATCAGGGTTTGTGATTGTGTTGTGAGGTCTCTTTCTTGCCTAGATAGTTTGATAGAAAAATTTCTTTGATGTTGTTGTAGATGATGGAGCCTATTAATTTTATGAATTTTATAATATTTCAGGGTTTGATATGGGTAGTTTAGAGTAAACTCTGTATGTGTTTGCCCAACAAACTCACCTTTAGGTTGTAGCTTTTAACAGCCACATATTAACATACTTGGAGATCTGATGCTGTCCAGTAGAAAAGTGATTTACCTATTATGACCTGCAGAGCTGATCTTGGGACTTATATGTGGGTGTAGAAAATCCACAGGAGAATCTTTTCCTCTGGAAAAGCTGGATGGCCACTGAAAAGGCTTTACCAGTATTTCCTGTCCTTCTCCCATTCCCTTGAAACCTTCGTGTAGAAGGCAGGAAGGAATAGAGAACCATAAGTATATAAACAATTTAGAGCCTGTATTTTGTTTTCTGACATTAAATAATCGTTGCACCCTTTCCTTACTGTTGTTTAAGTGCAGCCTTGAACCTAACATGTGAAATAATCATTCTGTATGACTTCTTGTGGATTTTTGCTAGAAATGTAAAATTCAGGATGCAAACTCTGTGTCTTGGAACACCCATAAGAAAGGCAATTTTTTGCACCTTTCTTATTTGTTGAGATGAATAGAGAATAGGCTCTGGAGAAAAAAAAATGAAGAAAGAAAGAAAAAAAGAGTAGTTTGCGTTTTGTTTTTTAAATAAGAGGAAATTGTAGAAGGTGATGAAGTTGGCCTAATGCAAACATATCTGATATTCCTAATTCCTGAATTGCAATGTAAATGCTGTTGCTGAAATTGCATGAAGCAACTCTGATGTTGACTTTCTTTGTTCTGTTTCTTAGATCCAGTAACACCTTTTTTCCTACTTAGAGAAGTTGCTAAGGTTTCTCTTAATTTGGGGACACTGCTGGTAAGTACACTGGAGCCATCTTAGTTAAGACACCACCTTTTTGTCACTGTCATCAGCGATCTGAAGCTATAATTACAGTCATAAAGCCAGCTGTATTTGTAAGATGGGATAGGTCTCCCCGATGGAAGGGATCATGGATAACTTGCCTATTTGCAGTAATCTTCTACTGCAAATGAATTTTCAGAAACAGCCAGTTTCTGAAAATGGTCAGTCATGTGTTTATTCCAGCTGGTTCTCGTATAGCTCTGTCTTGGATTATGCCCTGTCTGCATGGAAGTTTTATCCAGTTAAAGGCAAGCTCTTTATGAAAGAGCAAAAGCATTGAGCTTGAGAACAAAATTTGATGCTGTAATAGATTTCCCCCTCAAGTTTATTTGTTATAGTTCCATTTTCTTGCAAGTTGACTGTGTTGACCTTACTGAAGCTAGGGTTAAGCATAATATTAAAACAATCATGATGGAAATAATTCTCTGGTACCCCTACCTAGGGGGTATCCTGTTAATGACCCACCATCTGAAAAGTTTGCTGCCATGAGAAGAGTAGTTTACCCACGCTCAGGTATCCTTAGCAACAATATAATGCTATCTTTTTGACAAATAAGGTAGGTTTTAGCATAAATGTGGTTGTCATTATTTCTTTCCAGCAGTGCTTCTTTAGAAGACTGTGATCAGCACTTAAATGGTGCCCACATTCCACTGCAATTCTTCAGGGTGAGATGGCATAAAAAAATTGCCTAATGGTTTCTTAGGAAGCAAATTAGACTTAATATATCAGGCTATACATCAATAGAATGCTGGGTAGCTATATGGCTTGATAATGCCTTTATTGTGTTTCCAGTATATGTGGGAATTCCTTATGTGAATACTGGAGCTCGCTGGTCACTGGATTATTTGCACATATAGGAGAGTGAGGGATCAGATCCAGTTGCCTTTTTGTTTGCAACCATGGCTGTAACCTTTCTTTGATACAGATACCCAGTTACTTGTATATGCATTAAGTAGAATTTCTGGTACTTATGGAATCAGTTTATGACTTTAGACAACTATGCACATTGCAGTATAATGATTTGGAAGAAATTTCAGGAGGAGTTTATAACTGCATGGCATTCAGTGAGAATTTGCAAAGTATTTGTTCATTTTTAGCTACTATAATTCTTACTGCCCAGCTTCAAGTACACTCTAGGGTGAATGATTCTGAAAGGCAGAAGTAGTGTACGAGAACTGGTAGCTGCTGTTGAAAAATTCATAGTAAATTACTCAGCAGAGCCTCCGCCACAATCTCACAGCTCTCGTCAACAGTTTGGCCTATATAAAATGTGTATAACTGCCTACATATGCATTCCTTGCCAGTCTAATGATGTAGATTTGAAGCAACTCCCATTTACTCACACAGCAGCATGGTAGGACTGAGCATGAACTCTGATATGGTATCTGGGCTAAAGACAGGGAGCTGCCAGTTGAGGACAGGTGAGCTTAAATCCTGCTCACTCAGTGTTTCGCCTTCTTCACCTGGACTGTGTAACAAAGTCCATGCAGTGACACAAGGAGAGAGGCTGTGTAGACTCACACATTCAAGTGCGCTTCTTTTTCGTCTTGAACACATCAACTTTAGCAGTCTGTCAGCTGAAAAGTCATAACAGTCTGTGAAATAATCTGACGTTTCATTAAAGCATGAATGTGGTAGTGTTACCACTGTCTTAAGTGTGTCAGACAAAGAAGGTGCCAGAGAGTTAGTGCCTACCAGCTGTCATATAAGTTTATTAACCTGGCACAAATCAACTGTAGTTAGTCCTGTGTCCATGATTTTCTTTTGTATTTTTCTTCTTAATTGCAGGAAACACCTTCTGTGGGCAAATATGGGCTGCCGGGATGTTCATGCAGCGACCGTCCTGGCCTTCCTCAGTGGAACAGCCTCCGTAGCTGGACTCCTTGCAGCAGTTCTGCTTCCCAACTGGAGGCAAATGAGACTGTACACATACAACAAGAATGAGAGGAATGTGACCGTTTACACCGGACTCTGGATTAAGTGTGCGCGCTTTGATGGGAGCAGAGACTGTGTGATCTATGACCCACAGTGGTACACGGCTGTCGATCAGCTGGATTTGCGTGTTCTTCAGTTTGCCCTTCCTCTGAGTATGTTTACTGCTGTCTCAGCTCTGTTCCTCTGCATGATTGGCATGTGTAACACGGCCTTTGTATCGAGCGTGCCAAACGTCAAACTGGCCAAGTGCCTGGTAAACAGTGCGGGCTGCCATCTCGTGGCCGGCCTCTTGTTCCTGCTTGCCTGTGTCATTTGTCTCACTCCGTCCATCTGGGTCATTTTTTATAACAATTATCTGAACAGAAAATACGAGCCTGTCTTTAGCTTTGACATCTCTGTATTTATTGCCATTGCCAGTGCTGGTGGTCTGTTCTTCACTTCCATCCTGCTGTTCCTGTGGTACTGTGCATGCAAAAGTCTCCCTTCTCCTTTCTGGCAGCCCCTGTATTCCCATGCCCCCAGCATGCACAGCTATGCCTCTCAGCCCTACTCCGCACGTTCTCGCCTCTCTGCCGTAGAAATTGACATTCCTGTTGTGACACATTCATCTTAAGGAGACAAAGTCTTGGAAGCCAAGTTCATGTGCTCATTGAAGCCATGAAAATTGCAGGCTTGATTCTCTGTGCTGCCCTGCACTGAGCATAATCCTTTATAAGGTGAAGTTTCCCAAGGCTTAAAGCCATGGAGGCCGGAGTTCAGCAAGTCTGTTGCTGTTCTGGTCTGTTTGTTACTTCCTGACCACCTTTCTTTTTTTTGTTTGGTTTTTTTTTTACTCTGAACTCACTACAGTCGAAGTTGCTGCTAATGCTGGAACAGTACACTAACAGTACACTAACAATAGTATGTATCCATCCTTTTGCTTACTGACATCAATGCAGGTTTGAGCCTCTGAAATTTGATAAGCTATTCCTAGATTCTGATCCCACTGTAAGACCCATGCATTGTCCAGATGCAGGCAGTGGAACTGGGTTTAGGTGATTCACTGAGTTTCTTGTTCATCCAGACACATATATTGTAATATGTGATGTCTGAAAAGGGTGTTTGGTAGTCTAATTCAGTTCTGTGCACTGTTATTTTCCACTGTATACAGAAACAGATACTTAGGAACTTCCATAGCAGAATTAGTGCCAAATTACCCTTTTTTTCAAAATAGCTATCAGAAGGAATAAAACTGATTTAACTAAGAATGTTTTTCTCTGCTGTAATAGCATTTTGTGAATTACTGGGGGCTAGAAATTTTTTGTGAATTTTATTTCTAGTCTTTTTTTTACTAAGTTAGCAAATTCACTAGATGTATTTTGTGATTAAAACAAAAAACATTAGTATTTAACAATTCTGGTTCGAACCTTGAATGTTTTATTTGGAGGCCTTCTTAAAAATGGATTTTCAAGTAGGATATAAAGTGTTCAGTTCTGGAGAGAAATGTCACTCACTGCAAAAAGGATTAGGAAAATCATAAAGAATTCTGACGGCTTTGAAAGATTCTTTTGAAACACTGTATACAAGCTGTACCAACATCTCTCTAAGATGGGAATTATAACCCTGAGGAGAGATTTTTTTAATCTAGATTTTTTTTTTAAAGTGTATATAGAAGAAACAATGAGCTTGTGTGTTTTTCAGAGTTGATCTTTATGGTTGATGGACTTGTCATGCTGTAGCTTATTTCATTGATGATTAAGACTTAACCTTTTCAGCCTTGTTCTTCAACACCTTTCATATTCAGCTGTTTTAAAATCCAGTTATTTCCCCTGCTGCCACCTCATAAATGCAGAAAGTTTCCTATTCCTATTTTCCATAAGATGAGATTTTGAGTAACTTGTGAGCTTCACCTTGTAGCTCTACAAGGATGAGGAGGGATTGTAAATTCCCCATCTGGGGTGTCTTTAAATCACTTTTTGCCTTCTAAAATGCAGAGTGGCAGGTGAGCCCTAAGGATCAAAGCTCTTCAATATGAGCTTTGAAATTACTTGAAATTTGATGACAGTGAGTTGAAGTGTGCTATAATTAACACAAGTATTTGATTCTCTCAGGTTTTGGTAAATTGAGATCTTACGTCTAAGATGTCATCCCAGGAAGGAAAGTTGTTTTGAGTGGTGGCATTCTGGAGCTTAGTGGATATTTGCATTTCATTAATCCCAGAATAAATTCATTTTTCTAAAAAAATCAAATTGAGTTCTTTAATTCCGGTTCAGAAAATTGATCCAAGGTCCTGAAAACAATTTGATTTCCTCCTCTAGGTGTTAGAAATAGAAACAAGTGCTGTGCTGGGCAAATCTTGTTCTGTTAAAATCTGTGATAACACAGTATGTAAAGAAGGATTGTGTTTTGGCTGGTAGATCTCGGTCTTCAGAGGACTGAGGGAGGAAGCTGATCTCCTTCATAAATTCCCAGCATAGTCAGTCAAGTGACAGGCCTTTAAGACAGAGTGCTTGATTAAACAGAAATCTTAAGGAGGCTTATTGTAGACAAGAATACATAAGGAGATACACCTCTAAAGGCCTAAACACGAGTTAAATACTCTCTTAGGTTTACATGGTATGAGAGTATGAAGTATGTTTTTTAATCAGATCACAACTTGCATGGCATTAGAACACGTGTAATGACATGCAAGCCAGTTTTTTTTTTCTTCAAAGCTGAGCTTTGCTTTACTGTTACTCTGGTTGTCCAACACTGTTGGTGGTTTAGCTGCCCATATCCTAAGATGCTTTGTAACGTCAAAGCAAAGGGACCACTGGTTTGTGATTTCTCTTATCTTGCTTCACATCACTTCAGTGTCTTTTCTTCTTTGTGCCTTGCTTCAGTTATGAGTTGGCCAGTAAATGTTACAGTGTCTGATATGCTCTTTGAGCCTGAATCTGTAAAGCATTTTGATCATTTTTGAGAGATGATGAATATGTCTCTTGGTGACTTAAAAATGAGCTGAATTTTCAGCATCTCCAGAACAAGAATGACAGCCTGGCAAACTGTTGCTTTCTACAAGAATATAAGTTTAGCCAGTGTTGTTTTCTGTGCACTTTAATAGAGGATGCCTCTGACAGCTCTTTTGTATTCTGACTTTGATTTTTATGCACAGAACTTTCAATTAGTATTTGCTGCTGCCTAAGCTGATAACTTGTTGCTTTGAAAATTGTGTCTTTCCAAATGTCAGAGATGAATGAGTTATGAAAGGTGGGGCTCCAGAAGATCATGGATTCCAGCGTAGGTTTCAGTTAGCAGCAAGACTGTTGCATCATGTTCTATCACCGAAGCACGGCTGGTTTCCTTTCATCAGCGCTGTTAATGTGACTTTCTGCTGGATCCTAAGTGAGTTGACTGGAAGTGCTGTGCTGTATTTCCTTTGTTACAGAAAGTGGTGGCCAACCCATGACACTTGAGCAGAGTGCCATGTGAACTTTCTTTTTTGCTAAGGTTGCCATCGTGCCCAGCACCAGGGCTGGGGAGTGACAGGCCTCCCTGGATTTGGAGAGAGCGCATGTATCCTGCAAGTGTGTCTGCCTCTGGGGAGCAGTTAGCCCCCCTGCCTCTGACCAGCTGCACCTCCCTGGGCACTGCTGTGTGCAGGACAAGCACTCTGAGTCTTGAAAGATTTTAATTTCTAACTCGTGCAGTCAAAGGTTGGGTGCTCTGGGATTACAGGAACCTGTATTTTTTCAAGTAGTTCCTGTCTAACTTTGTGTTTGGTTACAGTGTTGGTTCTTTTTATGTAAAACAGAAAATATGTATTTTTAATAAAAGAGTCTCATACAGATGCAGTTTATTTTGATTGATTTTGTGGAAAACAGTAGCTCTTGGAATATGAAAAACTTTACCTTTCAATACTGATCACCAGACCATTTCAGATGCCTTAGCAGGTTTAAAATGTGTACTGCATTTTAGCTGCCTAATTTTACAGGATTCCTGCTTTAAGCAAAACAAAATAATTTTAAAAAGCACCAAAAAACCCAAACCAAACCCTTCTGAAAGAGGGAATAAGCCATCCTCCTGCCCTCCCTTCTGTTGTGCAGGATGTGCTGTCAGCTGGAGTATATGCTGCCTCCTGAGCTGTGAGAGTCGTTTGGGCATCCCAGGGACTTGTGGCAATCCAGAAGGATGGCAGTAGTTCTTGATGCTTCATTTCTGTTGTGGGCTGCTCCTGGCTACTACAGCTCAGCAGTGTTACGGTGACTCAGTACTGAGCCTTTCCCCATTGTTGAGGGGCGAAATACAAAAACCCTTTGAGTGTTGAAAATGTTGATACCATAGTACAAGTTCACAACACCTGAATTATTTTGCAGAATAGAATGAGACTTGCTGGTAATTCCTCTGCATTTCTAGTCTTCTCAACTGGCATTCTGGGAGATTGGGTTTTTATCTCTTTTGAGGAATAATTTGTATGAGAACTGTTCTTGTGGAGTAGGCACAGTAAAAAGCAGTTGTCAGTACCACAACTCATTTGAGGGGGTGGAAAAATGATATAATCTCTGCTTTGGTGGGTTCATTTCCTCCTTTGCTGTCAGTTGCAGACAGGCCTCATATCTCTATGAGCTGGTATAAACCTAGGGGCTGGCTGGATGTTGACATAAATACTGGGATGCAGAAAACTCAGTTTCTCCCAAAATGTGGGAGTGCCTCATTTTTTTTAGTATTAAAATTCCTAAAAAAACTACCCCCAACTATTTGTGCACATTGGAAACAAATATCTTGGCTGTTTTTTCCTTGATTTATTTCACAACCTGAGTTCACGTGTGGTTAAATCAGGTGTGTTATGTTATTTAGCCCTTTGTGTATCTACTGAGCAGGTAGCACACCTCAGAAGCAGTATCAGCTTTTCTGTACGTTTTTTATTCCAGTGCTGCATCAGTATTCATCATGAGGGACATACAGAGGCCTCATCAGAGGATAAGATGTTTTTACTGCTTTCAAAACTGCTTTTTGTCTCTTTTCCAAACAGTCAATTTGGTTACTCAGGTATTAGGTTGCACTCTATGGGGGCCTTGTCTTCTGGGTGTGGCAGCTGCAAGGAGATGTAAAGGCTGAGAGCAGGGCAGTAGAAATTGTGGTGAGCTGTACGGTACGAGTGTTTTGAGGAGAGAGACCAGACAGCTGGAATTCCAAGAGCAGGGTTGCTGTCCTAGTTTCTGTTCCAACAAAGAGAAAAATATGTAGTTAAAGCTCTAAGTATTTAAATAAGCTTTACTTGACATCCAGGACTCCCAGAAGAATAAAAGCAAACTTTGCAAACGCAGTGCGCAAGTACTGCTCAGGCAGTATGTGTCCTTGGGGACCACAGATGTTGCCCCAAGTGCTCAGTACCATTTCCTAGCTTTATGCCATGCTAGAAGCTGCTGTGTAGCCATCACTGCTGACATTTCAGCACTAAAGCTTGGTGCTCTCCAGTGTCTCTGTAATCTTATCACCCCATTTTACAGCCCTTCTACCATCAGAGGTCTGTAACCATTGATACTGTGCTAATTTTCTTGCCAAAGCCACAACAAGAAGCAAATGTGTAAGATCATTTACAAATTCACATTGGAGTTTAAAAAATACTAGCAGTTTTGTCAAAAATAAGTTGTTTCCTAAAGCAAGTCTGGGATCTATCTTAAGTTGCTGCAGACACTTCAAAAGGCTTCAGCATGTCATTTTTTTGATGGGCTTAAGCAGATATAAATATAGACTGCTACCAGAAGATGAAATCATGTCTTATTGCTCCTTTGCTATTTATCTTCTCTGCTTATATAGTTTTCAGCCCCCCAGGTGGCTAATCTGATCTGCCTCCTGGTCACAAGCTCTACTGCCAACACACAGGAGGCAGTGGGAATATGAGTGGAAGACGGGCAAGATGGCAAGATTCTTTGTGAAGCCTTACTTTTATACCTTTTTTTTCTCAGTGAGCAATTTGCATAAGAAAGACTCTGTTAATTTGAAAAAAGTTTAAGGTGGTTTGTGTTTATTTGTGTAAGTTGTTGAAAAGTGCTGCATTTGGAGAAAAAACATTGAACATTTATTAGCAAGGCAAAAAAAAAATCTTGTGTCAAAACATTTCAAAGTTTGTTCCTTTGTTCCTTTCTTTTCAGCCTAATTCGCTCAGATGGTAGGCAAAAAAGAAATGTAATGAAGCACAAAAAGGAGTTGAATTCTGTTGAATTTGAAGATCACACTGCTTTAGACTATGTATGTATGCAGAAATCTCAACTGATAACTATATTAGTAAGGAAAAGAGCTAATTTTTAGTAGATTAATAGTGCCAGATAGTAAGGTATTTACATTAGCTTAGAGGTTAGATGTGAATGGTTTAGTGTTATCTTTAGATAACCATGGGTTACTATTATTTCATTGTTTTGACTCTTTAATCAAGTCAGCAACAATAAAATGCTCAGCTTCTTTCTATTGTGCTAAGGTGTTCCATAATAGGCTGAATCTCCAGGCAGAACTATAATCTCAGGGAGCAACTGACAAGGAATTGCATTCTCACAAAACGGTCTTAGTGGAGGGCATATTTTTTACAGCACAGCTTCAGATAAGTCAGACTGCACAAATTTAGCTGCCTTCTGTTGCTGCCTATTCTGCCTGATTGAATTATACATCTCCCAGAGAAGGCCTTGAGAATACAAGCTCAGTCATCAAAAAACCATATTCACCTTTCTGCTCTTTGTTAGGCTCGTGGTGGGGGCACCTTCAGACTGACTTGTTACCTGCAACTCTGACCAAATGCTGTAGACCTCCACAGCTGCAGAGGTGAGGATATTTCACTTGCAAATTCTTGGGAGAGTCAGCTGAACAACTGGGGAAGAGCTGGCTCTGCAATTTTGGTGGCACACTGGGATGCTGGCAGCCGCAACATGAGGTTTCTGGTACTGTGGCTTAGCTGAGATGCTGGTGGGGCTTTGAGCAGTTCTCGTGTCAGCTGTTACAGAGTTCATTGTTCATTAAGCTACAGCAGTCCCAGTTAGTTTGCATGTACACTTTCAAACGCTGTGTGGCTGCACCTTAATTAGCCAAGGAGTTATGAGAACCCTGAGAACCACTAATCTTGGCGGCTGATGCCTGTGTGCCTCACTTGAGAAGTCCTCTGGGAGCTGTAATTCTCTCAGGCTCTCAGCACTAATCTACTTACAGCTGCTAGAGAAGATCTCGAACACTTGGCAGAACAGAATTTGCTCAGAATGGATTTCACCACCCACGGTAAGATTCAAGCACATCACAAGGACTTTTTGGTTTGAAACACACTAAAACAACTCAAAAAGGTCTTATTAGACAGATAACATGAAAACAACATGATTTGCTGAAAAATGCCTCTGAGCTTCTTTTGTGTGCATACAAAAATACTAAAACCTTGCAGCTTTTGTTTGACTCTCAAGTCAGCCAAGTAAATTACCATTTCCTGAGAAGAAAGGTTGCCTCTGACAGTTTCTGTCCCTAGAAAATTGTCCCTTTCTTCTAAGAGCCTTTCTATACAACATGACTTTGTTTCATGGGTGGCTTAATTCCCAAAAGCATTTCATGGTTCTTCTGCTTTCTTAGCATGGGCAAGTCAGTTCTCTGTGTCCAGAAGTCCACAGCAGCTCTCCAGGAACCATTTTTTACAGGACAATAACTCAGGTGATGTCTCTCATTATTTTTGTAGGGCACCAGAGATGCCATAAGGAGCTGTAGAAGCTTCTGTATGGTCTGTCGTAGATAACACAAGCTTAGATTTGCTTGAATATTATTGTAAATTAGCAAGCTAAAATTGATCATGCTTCCTGAGTTGGTTCTGGAAAATATTTTTCTTACAGCTATTTTTACAATGTTTTGCATTTCATTTTGTTGTTATCCTCTACTGTAGTAATTCAACACATTTTCTTGGATTTATTTCTGCCCCTCCTGTCACATCTTTCTCCTAACAGGAATAAACACAAGTTCCTAATGGCAAAAAGCTATCAATTTATTTTCTTGAGCTCTTAAAGTTTCCTCTACAGCTTTAAATTATTATTATATTTCCTCAAAATATTATCTGTGTCCAACTACTCTACCTGTCGTGTCTCTTATCACTTGTCCAAAGTGCACAACTCTGGCTGAACATAAGAATGGATAATGTAGGAGAAGGCAGGATTTCTTTTTCCCTTGGCACAGACATGGAGGAAAATATCAGAAATTTGGACATCCCCACTCAGTATATGATCCACCTATGAACAAGTCTGTCACCCACTGTCTAGAAATTATCTGTAAATCATAACAAGGATTTGATCACAGTTGTGTTGAAAATGTCTGGGATGTAAAGGCAGACATTTGTAAACTCCCAGATTCTCATCATCATGCTTCAGTAGCACAAGAAAGGAGATTTGAACAGGATGTTGTGTTCACGGGAACATATGTAATGCTACTATTTTCTAAAACAGTAGTTATCTGCTTTGGTTAATACAGGTTACTCTATATTGTGAAACTAAGCAGGATATCAGTAACATTATCTTCTCTGTATCTTAATTTCTTCAAAGGAGCAAGATAAAAGTACTTGCTAAAGTTAAAATTCCAGTAGAAGTAATTTGGGGATGTGTGCTGGAATGATACATTCCCATTTTTATATACAGCTGGGAATTTTATACTGCATATGACAGAAGAAGGGATTCCTTTTCTGTGATGGTATGGAATTGGTATTGCACAAAATTCCTGGACAATAATTAGACACAGGTACTATTTCTTAATTGGTCTGAATTAAAGTGATGGAGAGAGGAAGACAGACCAAAACTACATCAGGATGTTTTGGTATTAGGATTCTTGAATTACTTAAGTTGATTCAAGAAGCAAATTATATTAGCTCTTTGCATTGAAAATAATCAGAACAGAGATATATGAGATCTCACTACTACAGCTTTTACATAGCTATATGGTATTCTGAACCAAATCCAAGTCTGCAGCAGGGGGAGGAAAAGTTGAAGTGCTGACAAGCACAGGAAATACCCAGTATTAAGGAAAAGATCCAATGTCCAACTGAAACAGTCTGTTCACTCATACGATATAGGTTGTGAAAAGCCAAGAGAAAATCTGGTCCCCTCACAGTTTAGAAAATGGACTAAATAAGAGCAGCTGTGTGGGTAAATAATTGCCCCATACTTTGGCATTGAAACATTAGCTGATTTTTACCAGTTTTTGACAACAGAAGTCTTTCAGATGTTAGATAAGGCCTGGGAAATAACAGCCAAGGGATATTATCTGTCAATTTGTTAAACCAATAGCTTAAATGGAGTTAATTTCTGGAATGCAACAGAACCCTTATTTTGTTGAGCTGTTTTGTTTTGTGACTTTCTGGTTTATCTTACCCCAACTGACTGTACTGCTACAATGTCTCTCTTGCCCAGCCATGACTGAGGCAAGACTTAATACAGCAAAGCCAATGATAAATACAAAACATGCAATTAAGTATGATTACATTAATTCATTCTGGAGAAAGGAGCAGAATCTTGGAAACAGATTTCTCTAGAGAGCAACAGCAATTTTAAACAGCACAAAGCAAAACAGCATGATCTACATGGCATTTTAAATTTGGTGTGGTGGCTTTCCCTGTTCCTAGGGAAAAGCCTGTGCCTGCTTAAACCTCAGCAAAGACCCACAGGAAATCATGAGCTGCCTATTTTATTTCACAGCTGGATGGATGCTGTTCTGCAAAGTTTTCAATTACAGAGGTGCTGTGGCAAGAGTTGTGGTATTTAAGTTTAGCATAACACATATGGATGAAAGTCAAGCCGTCCTTTAGTTGTAATTGTTGTGTAGCTGGGTCTCAGGGGTGTCCCTGTATGTGCACACAGTGCCCCAAACTCATTATCTCCCTGGATGCTCCAGGAATTCCACAGCTAGTCCCTGCACAGAAGAGACACTCTAATGAGCAAAGGCAAGGTGACAGACTTGGCTCCTCCCCACCTCCACAATAAAAGAATCTGACTAACTACGGCATGACATCTTCAGGTAAAGAATTCAGACAGTCCTGAGCATTCTTCCCAGGCAGCTCCTGCTGGTTCCAAGACAAATTTCTACACCTATATTTGTCCTGGGTGAAGAATCTGTCCCTTTCAGACCCTCCTGGTGGTTCCCGCTGCAAAACTGATGGGATTGCATGGAGGTAGGATGTAAATTGTAGAAGCTACCTGTAAATGCAGACATGGCCACACAGGACAGTCCCTGTGCACATAGTTAATAAGCAAGATGTTTTAGTTTAAAATACTCTACAACAATGGATGATGCACATGCTGAAGTAGTTGCACAGGATCAGGAGCCAGCTGGCATGTGAGAATTGGGCAGAGAAGCAGTTAAGGTCCCTGATCCAGTGACTCCTGTCACTACCAGGCAGCAACCAACCAGCCTGTTTGGGACATCTCAGCAATACCCTATGCCGAGGCCCCAGACATTATTTTTCTGGAACACTCTGTCCATTTTTTGTGCAACACTGCTCAGCCAAAAACCAAATCAGCCCTGCCATTGAAGAAATGCTGCTTTTAACAATTTGTCTTTGTCCAAATATGTCCAGTGCTTTTCAAAATAAATTAGTTAGCCCTGCTAGGAGCGATCAATTTGGTACATGATACTAGAAAATTCATTACTTTCTCTTGTTTGAAACATTAGACAGGACTAAATGTTAACAGCTGTTTATGGACTGCCAGATTTGACTGGCAGCACATTTTGATTTGAAATACAAGTTTTGAAGCACTTGGCTTCTCATTTTGGTGCTAGTGGTATTACAATAAATCTAACAATAGACTATAATTCAATTTGACTGAAATTCAGTATTATTAACCATTCTGCAGAACCGTGCATATTAAGCTACTCTCAACTACTTCTTTTCAAAAAAAAATCTTTACATGTAACAGGAGCTGTTACATGTAGGTCAGAAAGCAAAAATTTTCTCTGTATACCTTTTTTGATGAGACTAGTATTTTTATCTCTCAGTATAACCACAAGATAATTGAGTAGTTATGCAGCTACTCTCCCGAAAAGTATGTTTAGTCCCTAAACATTGTGTGTGGTCACCTGAGTACTGTGCAATGAAAACCAAAGAAAATCAGTTGCTACCACCACCCTTAGCAGAGACACTGAACTGATCCTGTATACTCCTCTAGGAAACCTCTTTGCAAGTGAAAACTCACTGTGGGTGCAAATCTTATTTCCATGACAGCAAAGGCCCACATCAGCTGAGAAGACTGACGTACATTGACTGTCCCAGTAGTATTCAGCTGATCATGTCTGAATTTATTAATACCATTTAACTTAATCTCCGGTTTAATCCCAGGGTTTGCCTGAAACATGAAATTGGGCTGTTGCATTTATAGCAAACCCACAAAAATGTTGAATAAACCACACTGCTCCGATTCCTGCAAATATCTGCTACCTGTGTATTTGCAGGACTGGAGCTAGATTGTTTATGATACTTATCATTTCTAATTATTAGGATCTCTAAGAGTTCTGTTTCAGTAGACAGAAGATTATTTATGGAAGATTGGTTATTATAAGACAGAAGGTGAACATTGACCTGGAAGATCTAATTTTCTGTATCTGACCTTGAGAAATAGCCTGAACTCATGGCTGCACATTTTGCTCTGTAAAATAGTGTTATTAATATTTTAAGAAGATGGTTGTAGAAACCATTTTATTAAAATCTGAATACACTTTTAAGGAAGACTTTATGAAGGGGCATGTCCTTATTCAGCAGATCTGCTCCCTGTAGGTTTTTAATCACTTAGTATTTTAAGAAAGTACTAGACCTCACATGTACCCTCTCACGCGACTTCAACAATGCCATGAAACCTTAATATGAAGCCAACATACATTTAAGCTGGTCCTGCAACTGAGAAATCAAACAAACAAACAAACAAAAGCTCCTGGGGTACAATTCCTCTTCTGCTGTGCGGCACAAGAATTTGGCCCCCTGCTCAGGTAACCCCACAGGATATCACTGTTCTCACCCAAAAACTAACTTCCAGTTGCATCAGTTCTCTATAGGACTACAAATATGTTTTTGTTCATGTACCACAGTGCTTTTCAGATACAAGAACAAATATTTGGGGAGACAGAAGTACAGACTGCCTTTTGTGGGAACAGTAATCTAATTACACACCATATTGCAACCTGAAGATATGTGCATGCTCCAGCCCGTCACAAACTAAAACAAACTTTTTGAACAATATATTGCTGTGGTAAAATGTCTTGTACCAGGACCTATGTTCATAAGCCCAACACAAGGGAAAAAAAAGTAAAAAAAAAAGTGACATTCTAATCACTTCCATGACTTATCAGCTGAATTATTTACACATACTGCAAGCTAGGTAAACTCCATCACAGTGAAGTAATACTGCCATTAAGGGAATCAACTGAACACACACAGACTTTGTAATCCATGTATCACCTTTGAGATTGTTAGCACTGGTGATAGTGAAAAATAAACAAGCTAAAAAAAGAAGACAAGATTCTGTCAGCCCACTCTGTTCTTTGTTCAGATACCCAGTGAATGACTCAGTCAGCTCTTCTATCACAATGGTGGAGCTGGAGCAGAGATGAGGGAAAGGGGGCAGAGGTGATGCTGAAAATGCATGAGTAGAAACACTGCTCAAAACCCCAGGCAAAATCTACAGAGCTGACAAAAAAAATCCTTATCACTTGAAATACATATGGAATTATAAAAAAAAAAAAATCAAATTCTGTTTTAAGTTCTGAGATTATATATTTGTTTGCAATCTTAATATATACAGCTTGTTCCAAAGTCAGTTTCTTAGTAGATTACTATTTCTTGTCATCCTGGGAATTTATGTCTGCTGAGGGAGTGGCTACCTAACCAAGAAAAAATATGTTTCATGACTGTAGGAATAGTTATTGTGAGGGAATTACCATAGCTGTTCATATATTATATGGATGGAGTTTTTTTCTCCCAAAGGAATAATAAAACTAAATCAGAGAAGATGGATATATCCATACTTTGAAGAGCTCTCAGCAAATTCTATTTTCTCATTCTCCCCCACTTGGCTCCAGCTAAATACTTCCTCTAACATAACCATTTTAGAAGCAACTCAAGGAAAAATCACAAACTCTGGAAAGCTTGAAATTTGAGCTGCTTTATGAGAAGTCACTCTTCACTGAATACATAAACCATCCAAAACTAAGATACAAAGAAATTAGCTAAAGGATTTCCCCTTTGCCTCAATTCAGTAAAATCATGCAGAATATATCATACACTTTGAAGAAAAAGAAAATTAATAGGAACAGCTCTGTAAAGTCATTTCAAGGGCACTTTTATCTCAGTATCTCGCTTAAAATGGCAGTCAACAACAGATGCCTAAGGAAGAATGTCAGAATAAAGCAATCATATAATGCATCTTTCTCAGCAACTGCACACAGCTCCAAGCAGTGTGGTTCAGGGACTTTCTGAACCAGAGGTATTTAATAACTGTTAACGGACATATTTATAGGAAAAAATCCAAACTGTTGCCCTAATCTAAACTTCTGGTGTCCTTAATATCCAAATACAGAGTTTCACAATTGTAAGCACTTTATTTTCTTCTAAGTACACTTTTTTCCAGTCTTCTACTTGATATTGATGTTCAATGCTCTCTAGGTCTTCTATTAGAAAAAAGTCCCTCTGTGTTCATTTTTCCTTTGCCTCTCATGACTTTATACATCTTCATATGCCATATGCCTCCCTAGCTATAGTCTATTGAATTATTACTTGTAAACAGCTCCTTATCTTTGACAGTCTTTGTGTGTCACCTGTGTCTCTCTGCTCTCCCAAGAGCCCATTCCAAGTGACTTCAAGAAACAAGAAAAAAAGAAGTTTTCAGAGCATAAAGATTTATAGCCTAGAATATGTGGTAAAACCTGGTCTTCAGATGTCCCTACTCACTGCAGAGGAGTGGAACTAGATGACCTTTAAAGGTCCCCTTCCAACCCAAACCATTCAAAGATTCTGCCAGCTGAAGCATACTGTAGTCATGAGACAGTATTGTCCTACATCAGCCTCAGGTAAAAACATATTTGTCTCCATATAGCCTGCATACCCACACTTTGGCTTTATTTTTCTAATATCCCTGAAGACCAAGAAGCAGGGACTTGAGTTCTGCTGGCAAAAATCCAAAGATGACATCGACAAAATTAAATGTAAATAACTTTTTAATGCCCAGGTTGAAACTTAAGGTAAGGGCACCTTACTTGGGTTTGATCCCTTCAATTTATGCACTGACCTAAGCCAGCAAAGTTACTAGCAGTTACCCTAATTCCCTCTGAACTTTTTCCTGGAGCTACTCATCTTTTTCTGTGTGGGATTTTAGGGAGATTAATCTCTGCAGCAAGGTGAATCAGGTGTCTAAAGATAGATAGGATGGCAGGGTCAAGCACTGTGAAGAACATTCCTTTTCTTGTTAAGACTCAAGTGTATTTACAAAAGCCTCTCAAAAACTTAGATCTGTTGTCCATATGCCCACAAACCAATTGCAATACATCCTATAGCAACAATGGCCTTATTAAACAAGAGTAACAAAAAAATGGCTCAAATGGGAGTGTTTGAAAAGGGAGGTCACAAACAGCTGGAGTCACCACTGACTGAACAGTGCCATACTTGGAAGGAGTGTTTGCTTCCTACTTGACGCAGAATCTTTGAGCACTAATAAAACCAATAGTGGTACTTCAGCTATTGATTGCCAAATATCAAACTTCCCATTCCTGAACAGGTCACAGAGAGGCTAATGAAGTTCAGCAGTAGTATAATTTAATTAAACCGGGGCTGGCTGTCACAGTATGATAAGTATCTCACTTCATTGGCCATTAAGGACTCGATTTGGGGCCCAAACCACAACTGTCTAGGGCCACCGAGATGCTCAAAACGTCCTGGTGTCCTTACCATGCTATCTCAGAAGGTTTGTGGTCTTTCTTTTGTTCCTGTGTTGCATCTTGCAGACTGATCTGGGCATTCTGGGAACTTGAAAGGGCACTAAATGCTTCCCAAAGGCCCTAAGAGGTGGGTCACCATGCAAACCCAACAACTCGTTAGTCTTTTTAAAGGGAAAGGTCATCGCAAATTTTCAATTCGCCTCTATCTCTTTATTCCCTTCTCTGGCCAGCCCTGCCTTGCGGAAGTCTTTGTTGTCTCCGCTGGCTCTGGCAGGCTGCTGGCCATCCTCACTAAGGAAACGAAGCCAGCAAGCAGGAGCCAGGGCACAGGATCCTCGCCACCTCCTTGCCCTCACGGGCACCGGAAAGTCGACCCTGCAAAGGAAGGAAAAAAGCGTGCCACATCAAACGAAGGAGGGACAGCAAAGCGCCCGTTGCGTGTCAGATCTGAACCTACAACGACTGCAGACGACGAGCAGCCATAGCCTACGCCCCCACACCGCGTCCACAGCGAACAGAAGGCGACACCACCCCCTTCCCCGCCCTGTCGCCGGGCAGGGCGCGCCCCGAGCCCGCTCCGCCCCGGGCCCGCTCCGCCCCGGGCCCGCTCCGCCCCGGGCCCGCTCCGCCCCGGGCCCGCTCCGCCCCGGGCCCGCTCCGCCCCGGGCCCGCTCCGCCCCGGGCCCGCTCCGCCCCGGGCCCGCTCCGCCCCGGGCCCGCTCCGCCCCGGGCCCGCTCCGCCCCGGGCCCGCTCCGCCCCGGGCCCGCTCCGCCCCGGGGCTGGCGGCGCCTGCGCGGGGCCGGGTCCCGGAGCGAGCGGGGTCCCGGGCGGTGCCGGCCCGGCCATGGAGGCGGCGCGGCGGTGGCCGCTGTGGCTGCAGGGCCTGGCGCTGCTGTGGGGCCGCGCCGCGGCGGGGCTGGAGCAGATCACCACCACGGTTCCGCCGGCACCGGCGCAGGGTAAGGAGGGGCGGCCAGCGCGTCGTCGCTCTCCGCCCTTTCCCTTTGCCTTCCCCGGCTGCGGCCGGGCGGCCTTCCCGGGCGGGCCGGCCTGGGGTCCGCGCTCGGCCCTGAGGCGGGCGGAGGGCCACGGGCACAGGCTCCTCCCGAGGCCTGCAGCGACCCAGCGGCGCCCGAAGCGCCTTCAGGAGAGTTGCGGAGAGCTCGGGGCTTTCCTTGCTGCTCGCCCCGGGCGCGGAGCGGGCTGGTTCCGGGGAGCGGGAGGGAGCAGCCGGCTCCCGGCCGAGGGGCGGTGATGGTGCTGGGCTTTGCCGGCCTGCAGGGCCGGGAGGGTGTCGGGAGCTCTGCGGCACGGAGACAGCAGTCACAGAATCACAGGCTGGGACAGGTTGGAAGGGACCACAGTGGCCACCTGGTCCAAACTCACTTGCCAGGCAGGGTTATCCTAGAGCACAGAGTCGCCAGGGTTTGCTCAGCCCTGGGTCATGATGGGGAATGTGGCTCAGGAGAGGCTGACGGAGATGCTCATCCCACCCTGTTCTGTGTGAATCATTTATCTCTTAGCTGCTTTTGGCAGGCAGTTGGTGAAGCTCGGCCTCAGATTTGGTTGCCACTGAAGATGTGACCACAAAAGGTGCACGTCAGGTTTGCTGGTATCAAATATCTCAAGTGCACCTTGACACTGTGGTGTGTCTGTGTGTCTAGATCCTAGTTTGAGGTGTTTCTTTTCCTTCAGGAAAGGGTTTATGCTTGAAAAGGGAGTCTCCAGCATTTTGAGATAACTGTCTAGAAGCAAATTGGCCCTGCTAATTTATGTTCAGAAAGCTTGTTTGTTTAGGTGTTTTAAATCTTACACTGAAAAAGTCATGAAGTATTTTTATAATAAGTGTGGTGGTACTCTGTTGAATAATTCCATTTGAAAGTTTTTGAATTTAAACTGAGAACTGTTTCTGAACGTGCTTGTCGTGTTATTTTTTCATTAATTCGTATGTGGCCTTACACTTACGCTGTTAATTGGTACCTGTAACAATTTAATT
The DNA here is from genome assembly GCA_036630365.1 of Acanthiza pusilla. Lineage (NCBI taxonomy): Eukaryota > Metazoa > Chordata > Aves > Passeriformes > Acanthizidae > Acanthiza > Acanthiza pusilla. The sequence continues at coordinate 31,666,342 of JAXCHO010000073.1, read as the reverse complement.
GGTACCAGATAAACTAGTAAGGGGGTTTTCTGTATAAATATATTAATTAAAGATAAATATACTGGTACATAAAATGCATTTAATGATAGGAATTAGTACTGGAAATATTTAATATTGAATTGTGAAAAGAAAATATTGAAATAAATAGTTGTCTCACAAGCAACTTAGCTCAAATTGATAACTGCTTGTGACTAATACTCCGTTAAAGTTAGAATTGGATTCTTGATTTGGAGATCTTTTCCCCTTGTATTTGTGATATACTGAAATAAAAAGATTATTTCATTAAATGGTTTGAAAATTTTCATAGGAGCTACGATTACTGGAAGAAAAATCCAGGTTCAGACTAGGAAAGGAGATTCCCCCTCATCTTTCAAATAGTTCATCTAGGTCATGACTATGGCATATACATGGTCCTGTGGGCAACAAATTATGTCTGAGTTATGCATAAAAAAAGACTAGTCTTAAGATGATAGACACGGACTACTTCTAAAAAAAGTAAATGTGAGCACTAGTAAATATGTCTTCTTTTTAAATTTGATGAAAATATGCATTAAGTGCTTCTGCATAATTTAGCTTGTCAAGCTTCTGTTAACATTCTCATTGAGCTCTTGCAGATGATCTTAGTGGCCTGTATTTGGAAATGTTTTTTATTGTTATTTAAAATCATATTAATTGGAGAGCTTTATCTTTTAAAAACTCTTTTCTCCCAGAAAAAAGTTAATACCTATGGAAGGCGATAAATCCTAGGCAAGGCTCAGCTTTTGCAAAGCTTCCAAAGCCGCAAAATTTGGAATGTTCCCTAAATTGAAGTGTGTAAGTTCTAGAATTTCAGCGGAGATATGGGTGGCTCTTAGGTTACATCTTCTATGTTGTTCTTAGAGGAAGCAAACTGAGGTTAAAGATAAGCTTGAATTGTTTAACTGTGTCTAAGGTTGAACTTAAATGTTTTTTATCTCTGTTTGCTGCAGTTCTCCGGTAATGTTATTAGTGAGATTTCATTACTTCAGTCAAAATTCTTGCTTGTATTTGGAAATACAAAAAAGAAATGCTAAATATTATGATAAATTTATGGAATAAAAAGAAATGTATAATCTCTGCACGTTTTGGTTTTGTTTGTTTTTGTAGCATGTTCAGCCTTTTCCCAGAAGTCCTGTGAAGAATGTCTAAAGAATGTTTCGGTAAGTTTTTTAACATCTTTTTTTATGGATGGGAATTTCCACTTAATATGAAATTAAGTCGTTAGGCTTTCTTCGGCTGTTTGGTTCTTATTTAAACGATAGAGTCAGCTGATGTGCTGCTCCCCTCTGTCACATGTGATGCCTGTGTGCTTTCACTTTGCCAGGGCTGCTCCATGATTTGGTCACCCAGGGTGTTTCTGTGCTTTGTCTGGAGAGGACAGACCAAATCCAGGCTTCCAGTGTCAGTGTGTGTTCAGAGCTTTCGTAGGTCAACTGAGCAAGTTGATGTTGCTGCCCCACACCCATCTTCATTTTGTGGGTAGCACTTAGTTAAATGTCCATGTAATAAACTCAGTCTTATGTGTGTTTAGATTTCCAATGAGATTGCAGTAAGGCAGACATTTAAACATTAGAATTTGTTTCTCTGTTCTTTGCTGAAAACATTTTTAGCTCTACAATAAGGATTGTGATAAGCATGTGAAAGGTGTTAGTCCCTGCAGAGCAGACGTGATAGATTATTTCAAATTCAAACTTCAGATGGCACTGAAAAGAAGTATTTCAGCAGTCTTTAAGTTGCATGTGGTACTGGAAAACCTTTTTGCTAGGGAAGATTGAGAAATATCTGAACTGACCTACTTGTCTCATGCATATTTTGGCATTTTTAATGGAAAAATATAAATTGAATTATATTGGCAATTGTGTATTGTCAGATTCTTTCAGCACTGGGAGTGAGTCAATTGAAATATTTTCTTGTACTTCAGCCCGTGCTCCAGTCAGTAGCTGTGTCAGGTATTGCCTTTTGGGCTAGACAAGTTTTTAATAGCTAAATGCAGGAGTCTCTATCAGGGTGATACAGTTGGCCTTTCTGAGTTCCCAGTTCTCACCAACAGTGTAGAGTCATTTGGGTTAGAAGAGACCTCATGAGCCACTTAGTCCATCTTCCTCTCAAAACAGGGTCAACATTGCATTCAAAGTGCAATAATGACTTTTATTATGCCCCGTATTAGTTTTTATTTTTGAACTGTTAATTCCCATTAAATACTTGAACAACAACAACAACAAAAAAAAGCATATTCTCAATCTAACATCCTTAATTAAAAGGGCATGGTTTTTGCAAAGTGTGTTCTGCTTCCTTAGTTGTTTTGTTGATGTGTCTTTATTCTTTATGGGTATGTTTAACATGTACAGTCTAGCAACTACAAAATATTAATACATTTTTCTTGTATCCACACTTTTCAAGAAAGCAGAACCTGCTACAAGTGGTTTCCTTTGTACTTAACATTTTGTAACCCATTAAGAGCAAGATAACAGGTCTTGTGTAATTGAGGATGTGTGACAGAGATGTTCTTGATAGTACTGTTAGATAAAGCATAGTTCCTGGCTGAGCTCTTTTAATCCTAAAAAAACGTGTTCTGTCAAAGAGTCCTATTACCATTACTCAAAACTATTTCACTGTTTGAGTTGTGTGGTAAACGACTTCTGAATAAGTATTTAGTTAACAGATGAAAACCTAAACCTAAGCTTGATGCTTAGTGATGACTTGAAAAGCAGCAATGTTGTGGTGGTATTTTAACTGTAATACACATAAAACCTTTAAATTTTAAAAATACCCAAATATGTAAGTATGTCCAATTACGGTAAAGAATGTACTTTGCAACACAGATTGGATGAGGCTGGATCATTCATTACCTTGCAGTAAAAACTCCTGTAGAATTGTTAGGATTCTTTACTGATTTCTTTCAGTTGATAATCAAATAAAAGGCTGAAGTAAGATTATAAGTGTATTTTTATTCCTTAAGGAGACGAGGACTATTCTGAGTAGTCAGCTGCCTGATTTTATATTTCTTGTTAATTTCAGTAATTTTAAACCCAAAGCCATCTTACTCTCAAGTACGCAGAGTACCTCAATATATTCCCAAATATTTTCAGGCTAGTGTTACCTGTAATTATGAAATGTTCTTATTCACAATTCAGTTTAGATTTTACTGAGAAAGGGTGCCAGGACTTCTGTATGCTTTATAGTACAAAGCACTTCCATTTCTCCAGTATTGTATTAATATAAGAAATCTGTCTTTTGCCCTACGTTTTTAACTGTTTTTGAAGATAAATAATTTGGGTTTTTTCTGGTTTCTTTTGCACAGTGCCTTTGGTGTTACACCAACAACACATGTATTGATTACCCTGTAAGAAGTATTCTTCCATCATCTTCATTATGTTCTCTCTCAAATTCTCGATGGGGAGTTTGCTGGAGTAGGTACTAATTTTACTTTTGCTGTAGAGAATTGTTTAAGAGTATGATTAAAGTAAGACCACTAGAGCTGTTTTCTGATAACTTATTTGGAGGGGCAGGGGCAGGAGGCAGTGGTTATGATTTGGAGCCATATCTTTAATCTTCTGGACTTAGAAACAGTCAGTGTTAAAGTTTCTTTGTAAACAGCTAGTGTAGTTATGCTGATCCAATGGCTTTAAAACATTTTTTAAAATTTCTGGATTTTTAAAATTTTAAAATATTTTAAAATATTAAAACATTTTAAAATTTCTGAAAGTGTTGGATGATTTTGCTAGATCCACAGTTCTTTTATTACATTCTAGTGGCACAAGTGAACCAATACCACAGGAACAGAATCACACAGAAATTCTTGACTGCTATTTTTGCTCAAACAACTGAAATAACAACATAATCTGTGGGTACTAATGGTAATGTAGATAAAGTTAAAAAGGAAGCTGGATAGTGCCGCTGTAGTTGTAGTACTGCATTGTTTAATTGTTCTTCAGTTTCCATTTGCTTTGTATGTTTTACTACAAAATACAGCACTGAGTGTATGCTGCCATCAGGGTGAAATATTTGGGGCTGTTTTTGCCATACTGTGTGTACAGATCTAAATTCAGCCTAGACTGGAACAGAGAACACCTAAGACATTGGAAAGCTGTTCGTATGAATCAAGAGTACAGCTTCAGTCCAGCAGAGCAAAGGCTTGCTGCTTTCTGTGTGTTTGTGCATGGACGCCAGGAGGCTGAAGGACAAAAACGAGTGGGGGTGAACTATCAGTGACTGTGTTGACTGAAGAAAGTTACCATGCTTAGCATAGAGATTATGCAGTAGTCTAAGTTAGACTAGCAGAAGGAGAAGAATGCTGTTAAATTGGAACAGGCAGGTTTCTGAACACTACCACTTAATAATTGCTGCAAACAGGGTGACTAGATAAGACAGTACAAGTGAACTTTATCAATTCTTTATTCTTACGGAATGGTTTTGTACTTTGTTTTCTGAGAACAGGCATTTATGTTTAGACTTTTGTTGGAGTTTAGGGTACAGTAGGTATATAATTTCAGTGATAAGATACACTTTTAAGAAAACTAGGCTTGCAGTGTCATAGTAAAGGTTCTTACTATGACGTTTAGCAGACTTTTTTCTGAAAGCATGGAGGGTTGACTCCCACCACTACCTAAGTACTCACACAACTGCTTGCTTCCTCAGTCTCTCCCATGGCCGCTGTGGGATGGAGGAAGAAAATAGAACAAGAGCAAGAAGCCTCCTTGATTGAGATAAAGACAGTTTAATGGGTGAAGGAAAAAGAGGGAGAGGAATAAAAGGCGATTTTTTTTTTTTTACCACGCCCCACAGGCAGACTGATGCTCAGCCAGTCCCCAAACAATGAATTCCCATTGAAACTGTCTTTCCACTTGGAAGCCAGTTACGCCCTCAACTTATTTTTCCTTTACCTCAAGTTTTATCACTGACCATGATATTTATTATACAGTGTAGAACACCCCTGTGGCCAGTGGGGGTCAATTGTGCTGTCAGCATCCCCTCCTGACCTCTCCAGTCTCTTGCCTATGTCCACCCTTGCACACTGGGGGGAACAGAGGGAAAGGGAAGTAAAAAAAAATTGTTTTTGTGCTCTTCAAGCCTGTTCTGCAAAAACAAAAACGTTGGTGTGTTATCAGCATGTTTTAGCCCGAAATCCAAACCACAGCATCAATCAGCTGCTATGAAGTAACACTCTCAAACACACCAAGCAGAGAAACACATGTCCTTTTCTGCAGGTACTAAGGGTGCTCTGCACAGCAGTTTACTGCTGCTGTGGAAATAGCTTCTGGTTTGGGTGCGGTTTGTGTTTCTATACTGACTGTAGCTTAAACACAGAATGAAAACTTCGTAATGGAGCACATTCTCAGCAAAAAACAAGTAAAAGTAGAAAAAAAATTCCAAACCAAAACAACAACAAAAAACCTCTCAACTATCCATTTCCATAATAGATTTTTTACAAATTACAGGCAGCAACCTGCCAAGGGGTTGTATGGTCTTATTGAAACTGTCCCCTACGGACACAGCAGGAAAATTAATTAACTTGGAAGGTGGTGGTGATGACATTTTTTTTCTTTGAGCAAATAAAATTAAGAGATGAATGTTGTTCACTGTTGCTGAAAATGAAGGTGAATATTGCAGCTTTCAAAGTCAAAAACAAATTACTGGCTTCCAGTTACAATTTTATATGAATAAGATGTGTTGACAGATTATTAACCAGAGTGACGTGAAAAAGAACAGTGTAATACAAAGTAGCTTAATTGTGTTGGGTGTTTTCGTGAATATTAAGCAGATGAAATAGGTACTGGAGACAGGAATGCAGACTGAAAACTGACAGTCTTTTGCTGCACTTTAATAGATTCAAAAAAACTTCTTTTGCTTCAATTAAGTCGTATGCTTTTTAAAAAATTAAATTTTGTTTAAAACAATTTAAAAAGTTTTTACTTTACTAAATTAAGCATATTTAATTGTTTGTAACTTGTAGGGAAGTAACAGAATGAGAAATGTGATTTTACTTAATGTCTCTTCAGTGTAGGTTATGCATAAAAGCAAAATCTGAATGTGGTATATTGCATTTTATCTGAAGTAGTTGAATGGAATCATGTGAAGGTTTATGCGTATAGGGATGAAAAAGTGTCTGGGAAGGAGGGGAAGAATTATCAGAAAGATAAATGTTACTGCTGGAGTCTTAACAGGTTGAATATATTCATGTTTTTCAGTAAACTTTGAGGCTTTAATTATTGCCATAGCTGTGGTAGCTGGACTCATTCTGGTGTCCATAACAGTCTGTTGCTGTTACTGCTGTTACTGCAGAAAGCGTTCCAGGAGGTAAATATTTATATTTGTTTCCTTTACTAATGTTGGGTGCTGGTCTTTCCTATCAACCTACGATTTTTGCTCTCTAGTATACTAAGAATATTTTCATTTGGAAGCAATTTTGGTCACTTTGCTTTGTTTGTTTGAGAAGGACAAGAAGATAAGAGATACTTAGTGACAGGTAGTATGACACTGGAAATGATGCTGGAATGACACTGCAGTGATGTTTCTAGTGGTAACAGCAATGATGTGTTCAACTTTAGGTAAGCTATTGCTTTGCACTTCTACATTTTACACTTTTTTATTAACATTGGACATGAAATCTTTCAATGACCAAGTAAATCCTTGCTTCCTGTGGTAATGGCATAAATAATTTCTTCCAAGGCAAGCTCACAGTACAGCAAAAAGGGACCAGGTGAGTAGCAAGTAACTGGGCAGCAATGTCCTACAGCACTTGGTATCCATGTTTCAGAGTTGCCGTAGGATCTGTCAGCAGTCATTATCTAAGGGATTAGTTGTCTTTGCCGATTCAAAAAATATTCTAAGTGTAAGATAATACTTCTTTGCCCTAAGATACAAAGAATGATTTACTTATTTTCAAGGAAAGTAATACCGCAAAAATTAAATATTCTTGAGATCTTGGAGAACTTGTAAAACTTTTTTTCACTGGCTCCTCTAAGTATCTAATATTTTTAAAGGGAGGGAAGTAGTTGATGAGTAGTTGAAATTGGTAAGTCAGTGCTGCAGTGTGTTGTGGGACAGCACAACATGCCTCCCTTTACCACTCAAGTTTTAAAGCTTTCTGGGGAGTGTAGGTCAGCTAGCTAGTTCTTTTTGTCCTTCAGTACTTGTTGTGTGAATAAAATGTGGATCTTACTTCTTGGTCTGAAAAGATTTCAATACTTTTTCTAGTACCTTTGACTCATTGTTCTTGTTTGAGTGTTGGTTTTGTTGTTTTATTTTTTTAAATACCTTATGTAACTGTACAGTGTTTAGTGCTGACCTTAAAGCCAGCGAAATATGGTATATCTGTGGCTTTAAAGAAATGTGAAAATAATTGTTAAGAACATTGCATTCCTTTCTCTCTTCCCTTCAGAAGAAGCATGTACCTGTTCTGCTGGTAGGTTGGTATACCAAATCTGCCCTAATGCAAAAATGAATACTCTTTAGCCCTGTGCTGATAAGCCTTGAAGATGTAAAGAACAGGTTTAGATCTTACATAAGATCTGCCAACATCCTCTGCAGAAAAACTGAGTAGGCTCCAGTGGCTGATATGTCAGCAAATAAAGCTTGAATCCTGTGAAAAGAGATATTTGTGCCAGACTTCAGTTTTAGTAGCTAAGTTGTCAATCAGTGCTGTAACATCTAATTCTAAAAATAGAGGGTTAGTTGAGAATCATCTTATGCCAAGTCTCCAAAGGTGTCAAGCTTAATCTTGTGACCCTTAGAGGATTTAAAGGTCTTGTTAATCTGTGGTCTTATTTCAGGAGGATTCAGAATGTGTTATTACACTGAAGCCTGATACATTATTGGCTTTAAGCCCACTGATTCTCAGCAGGACTTCTTTTGCTCCCTTCTTACTTTTTTTTGGAGACTCATTTTCCACAAAAGAAACTTCTTTTTTTTTTTTTTTTTCCCCCCCCCCATGAATAGGAGGAAGGAAATGTTGTGGGAATGTAGTACTAGATCTGTTATACTGACTTTTTAGATGTATCATCTGAGATCTGAGGCTGTTTTACAGAAGTATCAATGTTCCTTTTGGGAGTTCTTAAGCTGTGTGTTTCAGTGTTTGAGAAGCCAGTGCTTACCTTTTCCTTGAACACAGAGAATACTTAGGTGCCGTAACCCCCACATGAGTAATGTAGTTGGCTCACCTGTGTCCATCCTACCACAGGAATTCTAGGAATATTGGTGCACAGTTTTTATGTGTGTTTTTGGACTTCTAAGAGTCTGGTTCCATGTACTTGAGACAGTTTCACAAATAATAGCTATTCCTGAAACTATACTAAACAGGCTCTTTTGAACTTCAGTTACCAACCATTTTTATTTGTATGATCTCAAACTTTCTGAATTTGGAAGAAAAATTCAATTCATTCAAAGTATCCAGAAATCAGGAGATGCTTACTGCTCTTTAATTACAGGGAAGAAATGTATTTTCTGAATCATATACCAAGATCTTATTTATTTGATATTTTCATATTTTGCAACACCTATTGTGAAGATTATTGCATAGTTAAAAGACAGTGGCGGCTCCAGTAAAGCAGTTTTACAGGAGGGTGCCCAAGAATGGGAGCTTCTCGTCATCCTGGACATGCTGATGTGGAGAATTGATTAGTTTTCCAAAATGGTCTAACACTGTTTTCAAATAAAAGTGACCTTGGATGTGTTTCCTGCTGCTCCAAGATTTTTCTAATTCTTTAGGTGGAAAAAGCTGGAACCTAAAAATGTGTTTGTGAAACATTGTATGGATTCTGAAGTATTGGCTTGTATTGAAATGACAAAAATGTTCAGAGAGATATATGGACTATTTGAGTACATGAAAGAATTGAGTTTATATTTCCAGAGCTGATTGTGTCTGAATTTTGTGTATTAAAGCATTTGACATGCAGTAATTAACCACTGGATGTCACTGTTGCTTAACTTACATGTTGGTGGCTGCAGGCGTGTGGTAATGGAATTGTTCAGGTATATTGATATTGTAAATATTTATCTCAGACATCTTCAGAAGTGTATTCACTTTTGGAAGATGATGAGCACCTGGGCAGGCATGGCAGTTGTCCATTTACTGATCCCGAAGAATTGTCATAAATTTTGTCAAGGAAAAACTAACTGAAAAAATGTTTGACATATGCTTTAGAGTCCTACAAGTCTTACACAGTCTATCTAATGGTTAAGTGAAGCTGAGCTTCTCCAAGGCAGGTCACAAAGCTAAGTGCAGTAGCATTCAGTAGAGCGTGTCTGCACATGCACAGCTCAGATGTACTGTGTGGGTTCAGCATTTCCCAGAATCACACAGCTGATGCGCTCAGGTAAATCCTTGCTCATTCCAGAACAGACTGCTTTCCTGGGGGCAGCTTGAGATTGGAAAGTAATGGTTCTTGGAAAGATAAATTGCTCTGGCATCGAAGGCTTATGAACCATCAATCTTCTTTCAGGGGACAGCAATGGACTTCACTGTGCATGTGCAATACACTAACACTAAAATGGGGTGTGACACATGGAGAAAAGGGCAATTAGGAATCCTGCTTCTGGAACAGACTGCAGCCTCTTCCTTAGAAGCTGTGAATAGTCCTGTGGAGGCTGAAGGGCATATTACTACAATGAGTGGAGCATTTGGATATTATAAAATGTGAAAGGATAATTACACAAAGGTGTCTCTTGTACTTAGCCATGAAATTTTACATGGCTATGAAGAAGTATCACTAGTCAGACTATAAATTCATTTTGAAAATAAGTACAGTAACTAAGTGATAGCTTAGCTGTAAAATTGCTTTTTCCTCCTCTTACGCTCTCCTTACCTCCTTATTTTCCTAGCAGGCTAGATGAAGAAGAGGAGCAGCTAGCTAGGAAGAGAGAGGAACGAAGACTACAGTCTCTTCAGAGGTAAGTCTTGACAGCTTGATATATAGCTGTACACTTCCTGGTGATGTAGGAATATTCTGCCTTTGTAAGGAATACATGGAGTACTAAACAAATAGGCATTGTGAAGTTAGACATGGCAGTGTCAGGTTTTTACAAAAACAGGGCTTTATTATGAGATTGGTGAACTTGATTAGGAGCTGTATTGCTGTAAGTGAGCAGAGAGCAAACAAGTTGATGCTCAGTGTGGCAGGTACCAAGAGTGCTCTGTGCCGGTCAGGTGCAAACAGGAGGAATGTGTCTGAAGTCTTGTCCAGCCTCTTCTGGAGCCAGTGACTGTCTGTGACGTGAGTTCATGTCTATGTGAGGCTGGGATTCAGAGGTGAGACCAACTTGTTGGATTCATTTGGTAATTGGTTCTTTTTGCTTTTAAAATTTGTCTGGGAAAAGTAGAGAAGTTGATAGTGAGACACCTGTTTGAAATCACTTCAGCCTTAATTCCATATTTCCATCCTTTCTGTTAAGGCTGTGTAGCACAGTGTGAAAAGAAGTGCAAGAGGCAGCTGTGATAGTGTTTCTCAGTGAGAACAGCATTCCTTCAGATGTAGGTTTTTATGGCTTAGTTTTACAGTGACTTTTCATGAGTTTTGCATTTTTCTTTAGATAAGCAATTTTTATTGATAGGGTGATGATGCCTGGTACAAGGAAGGTGAACCTTTTGAATCATACTTCCTTTCAAGGTCTTTATTTTGGAGATTTACAGCTTCAGCAAGACAAAGATGTCCTAACCAAATGCTAGTCTTACAGCTGTTGCATGTTGGTCTGAATTTTCATGCACTGATAAGGAAATTAATTAGGTTTGCACTTCCTGGTTTTGTTCTCTAAAGACTTGTCTGCCAAGTAACAGGTGGGCACCTTCACTGCCTTACTGATGCCTGCTGTTTTCTCCTGAACTCAGATTGATTGTTAATAAGAGCAGGGAGGCAGGGAGCAAGGCATGCTTCCACATGAGAACTGTTGTAAAGCTCTTGCATGAAGGCATTAAGTTTCACTATTAAAAATGTGCATAGGAAGGCAAGGCAGGTATGTTTTTGACTTAGCACAAAAATGGGACTCAGCAAGGTGGCCTTACAGATGTGCCTGTTGTTGCTTGTGTCTGACTGGCAGGAGCTGGGAGAATCACTCATCTTAATTCCAGTTTTCTTGCTCTGAGCTGCCAGGTTATATAAGCAAACACAGCAACTGCTTGCCCTGAATCTGATAATGATTATGACTCTGAAGTAGTGCTGTGATATTAAGAAGCAGAATAGATCCTGTTGTAATGGGTTAAATTGATGTGTCCTTTAACCTCATGCAAAATTCCTAATCTTGCTGGTGATAAAAAGAATTAGAATAGGATACAGTGAGGACATAAACCAAATAATTTTTCAGAGCTTGGTGAAGTGCAAAGTTTAAATTATTAGATTTTGGGTTTGTGATTTTTTTTTTTTTAAAGTATTACATACTGGCAGTTTATACAGCTATTTCCATTTTCTACTAGCTGCATAATACAGTTTAGTACCTTTAAACTTACCAAATTTGAACTTAAATTTTTGTTCTGCACAGATTTTAACAATACAGATTTACTGTTGCAATAGTGTTTATTCTGCATTTGTACTAGTTTAAGAAACGATAAGCTTAAAAGTAACTTTCTGAAGAGATGAGAATTAGATGTCTCCTAGTGTACTTGAGCTAAAAGTAATACTTTGAAAATACATATTTTTCAAGTGTAATGGTAACACTAGTTTAACACTTTAGATTGTGTGTAAATGCATTTTACTTCTAAAGTAACTGAGAGCTGCTGATGCAAAGAGCATTCTTACTTTCATGCCTAAGGCACAACATTCCTTTACTCTGTGCTATGCCAAATTTGTTTTACATAAAGGTATTCACAATTCTGTGGGGATTTTGAGGTTTTGGTTCTGCTGGATGAGTTCAGTGAATAGTCTTAGCATATCTCCATGATTTCTGGGATCCATAGCATGCAAGGACACAATGAATCCAGGGATGGGAGAAAAGCAAAGAAAGCATTTATTTGGGGGCAGAGTAGGAATGACTACTTCCCTTTTCATTGTTGCAAGGTAATGTCAAACATTATCTCAGAAGAAAACAAATGCTAATTTGTTTTCATAAACATTTGAATTTGTGAGCTGTAAGTGTTAGACTTGAATGTGCATGGAAGGGTGAGAAATAGGTGTCCAGTTTAGGAAATACGCTCACACACAGTTTCTCAGGTAAGTTATGTTGAATATTTGCAATGTGTCTTGGTTTGAAAGACAGGTGTCTGCCAAGGAAGGAGGAACCTCCCTTGGAACAGGGAATATGACTCCTTTTCGTTTGGAATTATTATAACTTTGAAATCAAGGGGCTCTCAAGCAAAAGCTACGGGAAAAAGGAATAACAGTTCTTTACTAATATTTAGAACAAAGCAATAATACAGAAACAATGGTTTAAATAGACAAAGTCAGAATAGAACCTGCCACCCTGTTAGGGTGGTGCTAGCAGTCCAGTTAGCCTAGGAACAAGGATCAGTGGGAGCAGACTGCTCTGCTGGAATGATTGCTGCAGCCTTACTTAGAGCAGCATCCCTCTTTTCCAGCTTGTCTCGGGAGTGTGTCTGTGAAACAGAAACTGTTTTAATTGCAGGAGAGAGCTTAGCAGCAGCCCTGGGGTATTTCCATGTTCTGAGCATGCATACTTATTGTGTGTGTGGCTGGGGGTCATGGGAAAACGCAAGAAGTAGGCCACTTCTAGCAAGCAGAGCTCCTCACCCTACCCACTGCTTGCTTCCTCTAAGACCTTTGGAGGATGAAGTGCTCCTAGCAGGCTGTAGAACAAATTAATATTCTCAACAAGCCATTTTTGACAAGCAAGCTGCAGAGGCAAACGCTGTTGTACTGTGCAGTTCTTCCTTTCTACTGTGAAGTTTTCACATAGTTTATGAAAATAGCTGTGTAGATGTTCAGATAAATACTGTGGGAGGAAAATAGGCACAGCATTGACCTTGTGTCCAACTGGTTTTGTTGGTTTTTTTCTTGTCATCTTACGTGTTTCTTTTTTCTGTGGGTTACAGCTGCTTCAAATACGGCTGTTCATATCAGTTGGCAATGGAAAGAGAACAGGACCAGCCTGAGCTTCATTTCATGATTCTATTAGTGAATAGTAAAAACAAAGTAAGGAGGCCCAAGTTCCATAGTGTTCCATGGAATTTTTTTTGAAGGTTTAAGATAATTGCAGCACCTAGTATTTTCTGTCTTTTCAGGTACACTGTAAAAGTCTGCTTTGTGAGTTTAATATTTGTTTGCATTAAAATTCAGTTAATTATGGATACTTGAGTGTCTCTTTGGAAGATGCCTGTTAAAATGAAAATTAAGGGTAATTATGTTGGCTCTCTGCTTGTCTACACAAGGATGAAACTAGCTGTCAATTTACTGAGGGGGTTGAAAATCACTGGGTAGAGTTTGCATGCCCTTTTTAGTGAGGGGCATGAGGAGAAGGATTCTCCATGTCTGGAGGTCAATTTTTGACTTAAAACAGATATCTTATTGCATAGCTTTAGTCCTTTATTTGACTTCATCAACTCTAACATGAAAAATCATTTTTAAACATAGCATTGAGTAGTGAATCTTTTTCTGTACACTCAATTATTTACAGCTGCAAATACATGGTATATTTATATGTTAGATTTACATAATTTGTAAGTCATTATTTATTTTAGAAGTTTATAAACAAATGCTAAGCAATGAGATCCAGTGCCAAGTATCATTTTGTAGGGTACTGGTAAGGGAAAACGAGAGAGGCCAGGGAAGGAAAGTATGGCAGCTCATTTGTGAAGAACCAAGTATAGAAAATTATGTGAAGTGTTAGTATTGGGAAAAATACTTCCTTGGCTTACAGCAGCAGGGACAACTTGCACGAGAAGCCAGGACTTTAGCAAGTATAAGATGGAGCAACAGCAGTAGTATTAAGAAACAGAACCAACTTGGAAGACTGAAGAGACTTGAGCTGATCATAATGTGAGATGTGGGTGGTGCAGTAATTCTCCTGGGTGGCTGATTCAGGGACTGCCTGTTCAGAGCTGTGTCTGCTTCTTCTGGGTTGATGTGTACCTAAGCTTTATTTACTGAGCAAGGATTTAGTCATGGGTGAAGTGATGCCATCATGGCTGCCTGTCAAAGTTTGAATGTTTCACTGATATTAATGGTTTTACCCTTCAAACTTAATTAGATGTTTGGTGGTTTGTTTTGAATAGCCTAGGGAAGTTTTCTGAAGTCTTTCTGAGGTTTAAAGCCTACACAGCCAGATTTTGCACCCCCCCTTCTTAAGCAAGTGCTTTCTGAATTCAGAACTGATTCACACTGCCTGCTGAAGTATTGAGGTTTCAGTAGCTGAAACTGCGGCAATGAGTCTCCGTTACTTAAGACAGGGTATGCAAAACAGTGAAGAAATGCCATTAGTACCACCAGTAACAAACCTGGTTTGAGGTCATGTGAAAGCTATAAAAGTGGAAAGGTTTAGCTTTATATAGGACAAGGCTGCTTTAAGCAGAATTTCTCTATTTTCTTCCTGAGATTACTTACCTCATATAATACCTTCCGATTACATACCACAGAAAGCAGAAATCCTGTTGTCAGGTTACCTTCAGTAGGTAAATTTGTCTCCTCTTTTTTCTGTTCTCTTCAATATCTCCATCCTGACTTTCTCCCTCTACATGAATTTCATTACCCTGACTCTCCAGTTCCTTTTCCTGCATTTTGGCCAGGTTGCTTTGTTTGTTATGCTGTCTGTGCTTAATAGTGCAAAGGTATGTAATGGACATGGGTATCTCTGGGTAATAGTCATGGAAGGTTTTGAGTCTGTGTGTCTTATTTGGGTTTTCTCATCATGCTTTATCTGCATGCTTTTCCAGAAGTGCAGTTGCTGGGAAAGGCCAGTTCAGCCCTTCAGCTCTGTTGGAAGCAGGATAATTGCTTCTGAGGACACACAGGATCTGATTAGCAGTAGGAATTGTTTGAAGGTGGAATATGCATAGGGCAGATGGGATCTTTGGTGAATTAAGCTGTCAGTGCTTAACAGCTTTCTGCTGAATACGTGCAAATTGGAATCCGGCAGAAGTCACAACTTGTCTAACTGGGTTGAGTTTTGACAGGGGGTAGCAAAGGGTGTATTTTAATTTTTTCTTTAAATTTTTGTTAGAGGAACATTTTTTTGACATTCTGTGTCTTTTCCTCAAAATATATAGATCCTGGATCATACTCATGAAGTGGTTGTATAGGAGCTTTTATGTTTGTTTTGTAAACTAAGCAAAACAGATCCTTCCTTTGTAATACAGGAAAACTATCTGAGAAATTATGCAATATTTCACGTTTAAACATCTTTCATTTTTCTGCCCTTCACCTTTGCAAATGGGAAGGAGAAATTTACTCCTCAGACACTTGGTTTATGTGAATAATTTAAGTTTGGCAATATTAGATACAGCCTTGAAAACTGTCTTATGATCAGACAACATAAAAACCAATTTATATTTAGCACAATGTTTTAATTTATTCTCTGTGTGGATGCCATGCTGGATTTCAGATACCACTAGTTTTCACTTACACTTGCTGTACAGCTTAAACAAAACAGTCATACACCTTTTATCTTTTTAGAATTATTACATTGAATTAGTATTTCAAAGTATGTTCTGTGCACAGCTAAATTTTGCAATTTATGCTCCCTGCTGGAGAGCATTAAGGAGTCTTCTAGTGTAGTGTAGTGCCTTGCTTCTTATGTATAGATGAACACCTCAGTGTGTGCATGTGTACATACATGTGGATGCATTACTTTTATATAGAAAAGTATTTCTTATTGTTTATTGTAATACGTCTTATTTTCACATTATCAATTAGTGAGACATTATGGGATGCCATAATAGATACAGTGTATGTAGATACTTAAAGTGTAAATAGGAAGATAATATGTATAACTGCTAAACGATTTTTTAAAAAGTTTGTAATGCAATTACTAATACTTATGTAAAAAATGCTGTTCTCTTTTTTGGATGTAATTATAGTTTGCTTACAGCTTAAAGCAGTCTGAATGTTCCTTTGATGCCTTTATTTCTTGCAGGAAACATGAAAGAAAACTGAAGCATGATGAAATACGTAAGAAGTATGGTATGTCATCTTGTTTTGATTCTCTATCTAAATTGATTCCTTTTCCCTAATTATTGTTAAAATTCACAGCAGAAATAAGCTGCTTTGAGTAGCAGAAGTAATCAAGCCCAGTTTCCTACTGATGCTTGTCTATTGACACCTGGACACCTGATCTCAGCACATTTATGCTCCTGTTCTCTTCCTGCACTGACTGTCCCAACTGGGCAAGAAGACAGTGTGCTGGATAGAGTGCTTGCTTAGGAGAGGCATTTAAATGTATTGATTAAAATAAGTGGTTCATTCTGTCTGTTCCTAAGTAAGAGTACTGAGTTTGGGGGCTTTTTGTTTGTTTGTTACTGAATGTGATAAATCAACCTATTTGAACTTTGCTACTGGAGTCATGGCTACTGAAGGAGGAGAGACTGACTAGCAGATAGCAAGGTTTTTAAATCAAGCTGGAAAAAGAAGGGTGGAGGATGCAGTGTAACGTAGGGATAATTTTCCCTTCTTTGTCTAAGTGGAGCTGTGGTCCAGTTGTAGAAGAATATCACAAGACTGTAGAACCTGCTGTGTTGTATAGGAGGCTCTTATTATGTAGGCTTGTCAGTGCTTGCACTTTTCATTTGATTTGTTCATAGGGTTAATAGTTCTGTGTATTCAGAGACAGATCTGCTAAAACTCTGCTGCATTTTTTATTATGCAAATTGCACTAATGTCAGAGAAGGTGATTCTAGGGGTCTGAACAGTCACTCAAAGCTGTTAATTTTCATCCTCTTGTTAAACTGATTGGCAGAGACTAGGAATGCCTTCATGAATCTGCAGCCTGCCCTTTGCTTGATGTAGAAGTGATACAGACAAATTCTGTGGGGAATCTCTGCCATGAGAATGTTTGTAAAAGAATGGTTCTTTGCTGGAACAGGGGAAAGTTATACTGTGAAGCTTGAGCTGGAAGAAGAATATTGTAGAAACTGGAAGTAATTTTTGTTAAACATCAGTCATGGAAGTTGTTCTGTGGCATTTTAAGGGAAAATTAACCCTGTAGCTCAACCACAGTTCAGTTTCGAGGTTTTTTGTGTGGTTGACAACAATAGTCCAGATGTATGAAAGCAAACAAAATCCAAGTGCAACATAAGACAGGCTTTTTGTGTTTGTTTCTCCTTAGAAGAGACCTCACAGTCAATCTCAGCAAGTTTGAATCATTGGGAAAGATCTGGTGAGAACTTAGGGCAATGGCTGTGTCCTCACAATAACTTGCAGCACTCAGTGCAGATGTACCTTTGCATCTCCTGGATGCAGCCAAGAGTGGGCAGGTCCTGGGTGCGGGATCGCAGCTCCCAGCTCAGAGCCCTGCACTGGGGTTCAGTGATGTGAAAGCTGCATTCAGTTATGTTCTTGTGAAACCAGATCACTTGTCTGCATGGCCCTGCATTTTACTGAAGATAGTTTTCTGTTCAGTACTTAACTTTCAGACCTTTGTGGAGTGCTTTGCTGGATCTTTTTGGAGTACTTGCATTTCCTGTAGTATAAAACTTCAGGATATATAAAAGTATATAATGTAGTGGCTCTGGAGTACATACATCAAATTCAATAAATCAAGTATTGCGTTTGTCTTTGATGTGCACATAGTCCTAGGAGAGCTAGTGTCGTTTTGCCTCCACTGTCAATGAATTAATGAGAAACAAGTTCATACATTCATTGTGTTAATGGAAATTGTTCATTCTTGTAAGAAGTCAGACATACACACTTCTTCCTGCAGTTATGTTTTGCAATGCACCTTACCTGCACAAGATTGCAATTGGACTATAAAACTTTATGTAGAAGTTTGCTAATAAAATTTAAGTTTATTGACAGGTTTGCTGTGTTGCCTATGCAAAGATTAATTTATATTATCAGATATATCAGTTTGAGGCCTGGAATCTCATGGTTAATTTCTGTCTTAGAGAAAAATCTAACTCTCACATAAACAATTAGCACACCCTGAAAGGGTGTACGTAACTGAGGAAAAATGAAATACAAAATATGTACAAATTTTGAAATCCAAAAATATAATTGCTATTGTATATATTAGTTGCATTCTGATATTATGCAGACAAATGATTGTCAGAATAATTCAGTGAGACATAGAGTAGACTCAGATCTTCTGTCCCCATTTTTTACTGTCTAGAAAATACATATGTTAGCATATTAAACATAATCTAATAGAAATTGCTGCAAATAATTATGGAGGCACTAGATTATTTTGCACTCTTACACACTGCAGAGAGGATTCTCAGTTAAGTAGGCATGGATGAGTGGCAGAATGACAATGACTTTGTTAACCTGACTCTGTAGATTAAGATGATCATGCCCGAAATTTCAGTATTTGGTTGGCTTTAAGGGAGTGCCTTTTCCCATTTCATCCCCCAGCTTTCCATACCCCATTTAAATGGTAATTACACATTTATAATGCACTGCAGGTGTCACTCTAGCCACAATCCTTTGGGAGCATTGGAAGCAATAGAGAGCTTTTGCAACCAGGAGTACACACTTTCAATTGTTTCTTTGTTGCACAATTTGATAGTATTTTTCATTTGCTCACATGTATGAATGCAATATGATTACACAAATTATACGTTGACTCTTAGGAAAAATTTAAAGTAGAATTCAGAATACTTTGCAGCTTGTGTAGTACACAAAGGAACTACAATTTAATTCCTGCTGCATTTGCTTCTATTGTGTATTCAGTATAGCATTAGTGAGAAGCTGCTTTATTATTTATTTATTTCACGATTTTGCCTAGAAGTAGTAGAAGGATTTTTTAATTTAATTTTTGCAAAATGATTACCATTTCATTGCTTTAGTCCTGCAAAGGTTTTGATCAGCTGTTTTAATGATATGTAATACTATCTCCTTTATTTTATGTGAGACATTGATTTTTATATTCAGTAGTTTATCACAGTAAATGTTTCTTCTGTTCAAGGTAGTTACTTTGCCTTGACCTTCTTTAGTGTTCTGAGTGTTGAGTGTTCCTGCCAAGGCAGGAGAACCTTGCATTACTATACACTAAAAGCTATTTAGTTTGTTTGTTAAGAATACAGTTGTTAATCTAGGGGCGAAAAATAAAGATGAAAAGTTTAATAAGGGGTGAAGACATGCAGCAAACTAGGGTTTTTTCCAACCATATACAGTCTCTTGTAAGTATTTCACTTGTTAATTCTGGTTTTGGTCAGTGTTGATACATGATGAGAGTCAGTTTTCAGTGACTGAGAACCTGCATAGCCAGATAGTATACAATATAAATGAATATGCTGGAAAGAAGTATTAATTTCTTTTGACCATTGCTTTGGCATTTCATATTTATTACCATGCCTCCTCATTTCATACAAACTAATGAAAGATACTTGACTGCTATACCTTTCAAAATTTTGAGTGTTTCTTAGATATTGCTAAGTAGGTCAAATACTAACCTCAAAAAGGGGGCAAATAGAAGTAAGATGTTAAAAGGTCTTGTAAGTGACCTGTGTGTCAATATTCAAGTTCGCCAGTAACATGTAATGGACTTGATTGCAAACAAGGCTCCTGAAGCTACAAGCATCTGGTTTCTCTGAACCCCTGAGGGTAAATGACAACTTGGGTAGTGGCTCTCACGTCAGACAGGAAACCATCGAGAGACAACTCCTGTCTGGTTCAAGGCAGCACGAGAGTTTCAGCTGAACCTGACATGCTGCCCCATTAGCATGGGCTGCCAGCTCCTTGGAGTGGCACGGGGCTGTGGCAGCTGACAGAAGCTTTTTGTCATGCCCCTTTTTTTTGTATGTCTCTCCAAATTGGTTTTGTCCACTTACTGGAGCCTGATACTTCAGTAAGAGTTGGTGCAAATGATGAGCTGCTGTCTCCCTCCTTTCACTTACTGTAATCTTATGATGTACTTAAAATGCTGAGGATAAAAGAAGTTGAAATGCTGGATGCAGGTTTGAGAGCAAGGCTGAGACCAAAGTGTTTCAGGTATTGTAACCCCTGGTGATCCTTATTTGCAGGGAGCGCTTGCCATTTTCCTTGGAGCCTGTTTCTCCTGGGAGATCAATTTCTGAAGTCAGAATCAATAGTATTCACACTGGATTGACCCATAGTTCTTAAAGCCTGTTTAGTTTCAGTATTCTGTGATAAAACAGATGAGAGTACTTTAAGTTAGGCATATTAATGCCTGGTTGGTGGTGATTATACCTGTTCATTCCTAAACATAATTCAGTAAAATTAAAGCAAGTACTACTGGGAATGGCATTTGCAGTGAGGAATAAAAATGACACATTCACTTGAAATATGAGAATTAGTTTTCTAAAACAGCTTTTAGCTGAGTGTTTTTGGGCAGGGGAAAGGTATATTCACTCCTCAGAATGGTGTAGGAAAGGTTTTTCAGGACTCTTACACAATCCTCAGGTTCATTTTAGATTGGTACTACTGGATGAAGAAAATCTTTTCCATTGGATTTCAGCTGTTTAAGCTGTAAAGAACAGTGTTTTACTGTGTTTCTGGTGTTTTACTGTGCTGCTTTCAAACCTATGTAGTGCTGAGTATGTGTCCTGAATGAAATATCAAAAAAATATAATGACCGCTTGCCAGACTATATGAGAACAGTCTGCAGCCTATGTTCATTTTCTCAGAGAATCTGGTACCACATCTTGCCAGTTTGTGGAAAGCTTTTTGAAGTTAGGTGCATTTATTTGTAAATGGAACTTAATGAGTGCAGGGAGTTTATGCAATGGCAATTGTTCTAATAGTGGTAATTTCTAGTATTGATGCTGATTTTCTGTAAATGTTGTGTAAATGTGTTTTGTATTTCACAGCGTTGAAATACAGAAGTACTGCAATTTTATTTTTTTTAAATTGCACTACACAGTTGTGTTTCAGGTAACTAGATGTATTAGGATCCATATATCCTAACTGCCAAAGTATTAACAAGTCTGGAGGAAGGAGAGGGGGTGGTGACGGTCTGGGAATAAAACAAATGTTTCTTCTCTCTTTGGGTTGGGGTTAAATTAATGCAGGAATGTTACCTGAAGGCACTAAAGGTTGAATGGCAGACCAAGGATAAGAGGGTTTGTTTTTGTTGTGT
Organism: Acanthiza pusilla; assembly: GCA_036630365.1. NCBI lineage: Eukaryota > Metazoa > Chordata > Aves > Passeriformes > Acanthizidae > Acanthiza > Acanthiza pusilla. The sequence continues at coordinate 31,645,195 of JAXCHO010000073.1, read as the reverse complement.
GTTAGCTTACTTGACAGCTAGAGTAGACTTAGTTGACATCACAACTCTTTGTTTAAATGAGTTTAAACATTTTTAAATGAGTTTAAACAAGGTAAGATTAAATGAGTTTAAACAAGGTAAGATTAAAATTTAAGAAGTGACCACTTTCTAAAAGTTTAAAAATATAAAAATTTCAAAATGTGAAAATATTGTAGATTATTTTTGGCAATTATATCATCTAAACGTATTCTTACTACACAAATGCTTTAATTTTTATTTTATTTTTTAAAAAACAATTTTTAAAAAACAATTACAATTACCTTGTACCTCTGATACAAGGTATTATAACACATAAATAGGCTGTGTGTCATGTTACCTGGCTGAAGCTTTGTAAATGTGACTAGCTTACTCCTTGGACAAATAAGTGTCATTATATATGAGGGCTGGTTTTAATATTAATATTTTACAGGTTGACTGCTCATAATCTTGTTTATTAAGTGATTATAGGACTTTTCATACTTACTCCTTATTCCAAATGTTTACTGTTCCCTATCAGGTAGTTAGTTGCAGTAACTGATACAGTAATCAGCACTGAGCAGTTGTGCTGCTTGATTGGCATCTTAAAATAAGCTGGCAGTTCAAGTGAAGCTCATCAACTGCACAAGGTAGGCAAAAGTGTAGTCTGCCCACAGCACCGTTAGGTTTTCACTTTCAGATAAAACATGGATGTTCAAGGCTGTGTGCAGGTGCATGTGGAAAAGAAGTACGGTGTGAAAAGGACTGAGGGGAGTTCTTAGAAGGTTAGGCAGTGACTGGATTTTTTTTTTTTTCCCACTGCTGTGAATCTGAACATTTGTGATTTGGAGTTGCTCAGCTGCACTATCTTCTGTCTCCATGCCTAGAGATAGGAGCTAGAGAAGAGTCCTTGTCAGACATCAGATCATATAAAAATCTTGGCAGAAAAGATAGCAGTAGTGTCCTGTCCTTTTACAACAGAAGGTCAGCCTCTGGACTCTTACAGGACTCCTTTATTTTCAGTCTTCTGCCTACTCCAGGTTTAAAGTGTGGTTTAAAGTCTCTTTTAAATAGTTACTGTGTGGAACAGCAATTGCTCAGCTAACCCTTACAGAGGGTGCTCTGCATATCCAGGCACTTGGCATAATTGGATGGCTTCGCAGTGCTTTCTGTGACAGTGTTCCAGTATAAAGTCATTAAGAATCTTTGTGATGGAAACATACTGCAACATGGATTATGTGATGCTCTTGTTCTGGTCCCTGGAGGTTTTAGTGCACATAAGTGATCTTCATTTTTTTCTTAGAGATTATTGTCCTGTTGCAGAAAAGCTGTAAGTGGCTGAATGTGACAGCTGGTTGGGTATAATTGAAGTAGAACTAAGTCAAAGTAGCAGCATCTTACATTTTAAAAGGATGATGATCTTATAGTCACTTGCATTTATGAACTGGCCACTTGGAATCTGTTCTTGAGATATCTCTATGCTTAGGTTTTTGTCAGCTTGACTCTCACAAGTGCATTTTTTTGGGGTATACCTCAGAAATGAGAAACGTTTTTTCCATAATAATTTTTCATAGAGAAATGTTCTCTCCCTGTAAAATACTTAGTCGTGATTATAGTCTGAGAAGTAAGAGTGCTTAAGAACACTTCCAATTTATTATAATACTTGAGTGTTTAGGTAATAGAGCAACTATTACAAGAATTGCCTTTTGGATTTGTTACATGTACCCATTGCAGTGAAGTCAGTAACTCAAAGCTTTCTGTAATAAGACAATGATAAAAGTAGTTGTGTTTTGTTTTACAGGTCTTCTCCAGGATTCTGATAACCCCTACAGCAGATTTGAGAATGAATGAAGATGAGCACCTTCCATAAGAGCTGCAACTCCAGAATACAGGAAGATGGTTTGTTTTCATTTGCCCTTTGTGTTCTTCCACTTTTGGTTTTTTCCTCTTCAAAGTGTTTTTTCCTGGTTGTAAAACTAGAATCAGCTAAAGACTTTCTGAAATAACGTGTTTCTATCTCCTACCTGTATAGAATTAATTTTTTATAAATGGTTCTTGTTGTTGAAATATTTGCTGAAGTTTATGTTGGTTATCTTTCCTCTTCTTAAATCTGTAGTTTGTTACTTGATGTAGATGGTTGATAGTCACAATAATGTGTTTGAGTTCAGTCTTAACTGCCACTTAAAGCAGTTGTTCTCATGTTTCTAAATAAAGAGATTTTACCTATATATATATATATAATAAAAAGCAACATGGAAGCACAGCTCCACATAGCAGAAATAGTTGATGAAAAATACATCATGTGCATTCTTGTGGGTGGAGGTTTTTTTGCCTGGAAAAACACCTTCCAAGAGTGCAATGTGTAAAGGTTGAGAGAGAGGAGCATATTTGTCTTTGAATAATTAAATTTAGTTGTGGGAATGTTAATATGTACTTTGGATATAGCACTGATGTGAAAAAGAAACTACTTCAGTTAGCAAAATTGGAAGAAGGTCATTCTTGAAACAAACATAGTTATGTGTTCCTAAATTTCAGAAACATCAGTCTGTGTGAACACTTTCTTCTCCAGACTTGTATATTGAGGAAAAAAAAGTATAAAGCTGCCCAGATTCTGCAGTTTACTGGGGCTGATCCTGGCCAGCAGCTTAAGCACTGCCCAGCTGCTTCCTCCCTCCCTCAGGGGGATGTGGGAGAGAATGGGAACAGCAAAGGGTTGAGATAAAGGCACAGTAAGTGAAGGAAAGGAGGTTAGTGGGAACAAATTCTGCAAAGGCAATCGCCACCTCCCAAAAGCAAACCTCTGCCCAGCCTCCCCTCCATTTTTCTTGGTGAGCCTGGAATAGGGTCAGTTTGGGTCAATTTTGGCCAGCTATCCCAACCGTGTCCTCTCCCAGCTTCTTGCTCACTGCTGGCCTACTTGCTGGAGCAGGCAGAGTGGGGGAGAATGAAACCTTGATGCTGTGCAAGCAATGCTCAGCAAAAGCCAAAGCACTGATGTTCTATCAGCACTGTTCCTGCCACAAACCCAAAGCAAAGCAGCGCCGTACGGGGCTGCTATGAAAAAAGTTACCTCAGTCCCTGCCAGACCCAGTACAGTAAGAAAGCAGTATTTTTTTTTAACTTCTTATTGTTCTTTTGAGGTTTCCATAATGTGATTTATTTCCTGTCTTTCTTTTCATAGAGGTGTTTCCTTGAGCACTTTTAGTAGCTTACCAGTATGATGTGGCAAGCAAAGAGCTCTTCTGCCCTCCCAGTCTAATGTACGTTCCCATTTACTCTGTACACTTTAAATTGCCCCCCTTGCTGTGTATTATCTGTTAAACAAATGTACAATATTGAAGGTGTTCATGTTATTTCTGTCCACATTCCTAAAATAAACTCTTTAACATCTTGAGTATGGCTCTCTTGTTGGTCCATACCATTTTAAATTAACTTGGTTTAAAAGAAATTACCAAGTATGAGTTTGGGAGAAGAAGATGCGTTTTTCCTGGTTATCTGTGGCAGGAATTAGACCATGCCCGTGGGTGAGGATGTGAATTGCCATTCCTTGCAGTGTCAAAGAGCTTGCCTCTACTTAAGTTTAGTGGCTGTCACTTATCACTGGTTTTGGTACAGTGTTCTTTCACTGGCTTTACCTCTGCAAACAGTTTCTCTGTGTAGAGTTTCTCACAAATGTTTATAAAACTAGGTTTCCCACTTCCTGAATCTGTATTGTAATTAATGAAATATTGGTCTGTTTTTTATTTTTCCTTTTTTCCTTAACTCATATTTAGCACTTTATTAGTAGGCACCATGTTTAAATTCATGTTTCTTTATCTGTCAGCCATTGTCAAATCTGAAGTATTATTCAAATGCCTGTCTTAGAAGAATGATGGTCTGTGATAAGAGTGAGTTGATAGTGTGGAAATGAAACATGCTGATGGTTTTCCCTGGAGATAACTTTTGCAAAAATGATGAAGGTCTGCCTGCTGTCTCACGACCCAAGTAGTGACATTCCTGACTTAATAGAAAAGCATTTTTCTTCTGCACCTGCTACAACGTACAAAGGGCTGTCATGTATTCTATCAAAAAGGGGAGGAGGGACAACCTCTCTTACCATTTCAAAGATGGAAAGGTATTTGGAGAACCAAAATATTTTGATAAAAGGGAACAGGAGAATTAACATTCCTAAGTCGCAGTTGTGGACATCAAAAGGTAATGATTGTGGTCAAATTTACCTTATACTAAGCCTTAACTTTAGTCTGTAGTTTGTCCAAAATGTTAAGCTGGACATTTTATATGCTGTATTTTTGCTTATACAGTTAAAGACTATTCATTTAATGAGACTATTGTGGACACCAGTAATAGAAAATGCAAAAATTCTCACAAAATCACCAGACTTTTCAGATTATCTAACCTTGCTTTTCTGTGTTCATTGGAGCAATTAATTGGATGGAAAATACCCTTATTTCAATATATTAATTACCTTCCCTGCTTTCCTGTGTGTCACTATTTCTTACTTTGGCTTACCACTAGAATGAATGGTTGATTGCAATTGTATTTCAGTGCAGCCCCAAGTAATTGGGAAAACAGCTGTAGAAAGGGGTATCATTGTATCTTTGTTTCTCAGGTGTGTGAACAAAGGCATTTATCATCTTCAGTGTGAGCTTCCCCTCCTCCACAGTTCTTCAACAAAAGAAATAGAAAGTATGCAACATAATAACAAAATAAAAGTAGGAAAACTGCATAACCTAAGCCTGAGAGCTGGATCTCTTCTAATCATGTTTTTGTGATTTCCTCTTCATTCACAATGTATTTTCTTTCCTCTGTAGTTATGCTCTCAGTGGTTATTGCTTGTTAATTATAGTAGCGAAGGGATCGCTTTCTGAAAAGAGGAGCAGTCTGGGAAGTGAAAAAATTAAAATTTGTGTTTATGTTTCCACAGAATAGAGCTTCCAGTACTCAAAACTCAAGCGGGTCAGGTTTAAGAGGGATATTGCTGAGTGTAATTTATATAATTAAAATTCAGTAGATTGAAGCATGTTGTTTTAACTGTGTCTTAATGCAGGAACATTTTTTTTGCAACTTCAGAAATCTTGAATTTGATGACTCCATTTACTTATCAGTACCATGTCTTACTTTGTTGTTTTTTGATTATTAAGTAGACACACAGAAATAATTTTGGAAAATGGTCAATTCTTTTTTCTTAAGGTATCTTTGTTTCAGACTCCCATCCATAGATTTCACCACGTATCCTTTCAAAGTTTCTTGTTACACCAAGCCCCTGTGTGAGGAGTGGCTCTGGGCTGTGTGCTGGTGTCTTGCAGCCCTAGGATGCCCCAACTGAGCAACATGCAGTGCTCTAGATGTGAGCTGGTCCAGAGTGAAGTGGGGCAGAAACAGCAAGGATGCTTTGCTTCCTGTCCTTCTGAGTGTCAGGGGCCAAGCAGGAGCAGAGAGGATGGAAGACACTTTGAGAAGAAATGATGGGGAGTGGGAAGGTCAGTAGTCTGGGGAGACAGTGAAGCTGACAGCAATTGCGTGTGGCTGTGCCCACAGTTCCTGCTGAATTTGGGCTGTGTCACTTTTGGTTTTGGGGCTCTAATCAGCCAGCATCTCTGACTGCCCCTGTGCTTCAGATCATGAACTGGGGATAACTGGGGAGGTTACATGCGTGGAAGCTTTTCAAGGCTCATACAGGCTCTCATCTTTCCTAATGCAGCAGGGCCAAGCTTGCTGTTGATAGGATTTATCCTTTCTGTGAGTGCTAGAACAGCCACTTGAAGGGCAGAGAGGATAGAACACTTGTCAAAGTACATAGAAAGTGGCATGTCAGGACTGAAGTATCAATATCTTCAGAGTATTCCTGAAGTTATGTTTCTTCATGGTGGCACTTGACAGAATCCTCTGAGACCATTCCCCAAATGCTCCTTTGCCCAAAACTTCAAAGAAAGGGTCGTGATTCTGATACTTTCAAACAACATTCAAAACCTTTGTTTATTTTGATGGTTTCACATGGTTTGTACTCAATATCTGGCTGAGCAAATAGGTTTAGTCTTTATTGTGATCATTAAGGCTTTGGACTTGGCATGAGAGGATCGAATGTTTAAATGTGTATAAGTGTACATTGGCTCTCAAGCCCAGAGCTCTGTCTTGTCAACTCAGCATTGGCTTCCTAGCTAGGTCTTGTCATGTGTCTCTGGTTTTGTGAGTTCAAGTGCATTTGCACTCGACAACACACTTTCGTTATCAAGAAAACAATCTCTGTTTTATTTTCTGATGCTGCGTTCCTACAAGAATTGTTAAATGTCAGAGATGAGAACAAAATTCCTTGTTCCCTTTTGACTCCTCATTGGGGTTTTATGCCATAGTGAAGTGGTGAAGGCTGGGATGTGTGCAAGCAGTGAATGAGCCAAAGCATCCAAGAATGGGAGGAGTTCTGAGTTGTGAAGGGAGGCAAAAGGGAATAAATAGTGGGGAAACACTAGATCAACAAACAGCATTCTCTTTTGCACTCCTTTGATGAGATTTTCATGTTTGTATTTTGTTATGTCCTGTCATCTTTAATAGAAATGAAAATATGCAGCTACACTGTATTGCTACATGAGACATTCCCAGGTTGATTCACTTGCTGCATCAACAACCAGGCTTGGTGTTTGTTTATAGGAAGGCTGGCCGAAAATCAGAAACTTTGTTATCTTTTTCCTATCTTGCACAGTTTACAGAGAAAGTATTTAGTAGTGTCTTAGAGGTTCCAGGAAGCAGGAAGGTCAGAAGGTAAGTCTAGACGTAAAGAAACCTGCAGGTGGATTTCAGCAGCTTAACAATTTATCAGTTTTCTGACTGAATGTCTCAACCATCAGTATGTATTATTAATCAAATGGAGTGACTTTTCTCTTGCTGATAGAGCAATTGCTTTTAAACAAGAAAAAGTAATAGAGGGCAGAGTTTTTGAGCTGTCACTTTGAGTCAAGTGCTGGCGTGGCAGATAAATGGGTGATAGACCAAGCAAAGTCACTTTGAGAACCCTGTAAGCTTGAATCTGTTTGTGTATTAACATGCTGAAGTAAGATGCAGGAAGAAGATAAAGATATTTACAGTTGGTCCAGAGACTTGGTAGTTGTTTTGTTTTCTTTTTAATTTGACCTTCAGTGCAATCTGTGCAAGAAGTTGTCAAGTAGCAGCATGGCAAAAAGGATTAGGAAATGTTTAATTACCCCAAGTTGATGTGGATTTTCATACCACTGTTTCTGTCGCAGTTCCTAGGCTCAGTACTTCTCTGACCTTCATTTCAAGGGCAACATTTCCTACAGCCCTAATGGTCACCTGGCTTGAAATAGAATTGGGCACTTGGTGTTCTCAGACCAGCCCTGGTTACTCATTTCCCATGCATCATTTCAGGAATCACACACACCATTCTTGCCCTCAAGGAGAGTCCTTTAAGTTCCCATTACTTCATTTCTTTTTCCTTTTTATGAACTACCAGATGACCTACGTTCTCAGCCCTGGCAAAAGAGGATTTGCAGCATTTCAAGGTGGTAGTCTCCAAGATGACAATTCTGCCTCTTGTACTGCAGTACCATGTTCTGCGTTCTTCATGTATGTTCTTGAAATTGCAATAACCTGGAGCACGATGCTGCAAATTCAGATCAGTTACACTGGACAGAGTTTGTGGTCTGGAAAAGCATTTCTGTTCTTCAGTACTCACCAGTGAAGATCAGATGCTGTGAATTAGGAGGGACAACTTCTTTCTGGGTTTTAGACTTCCTGGTCTCAGTTACATCCCCAAGTTTTCCCTCAATGGTTACTGTTGCTCTGATGGAAATTTTTTGCAAAAACCCAAATGTCAGCATGGCAGTGTCGTCTTACTGAGTGTCTCTTGCAAGGGAGCTTCATACCTGAATGACAAAGAATAAAAACATGTAGAGAATGGGTTTTTATCTTTTTAAACAGATTAAACACCTATCCTGGGTGTTGCTAAAGTCTTGGCTAGCTGATGGTCTGCTCCTGCAGAAACAGAGACTTCATTTCGGTGCTCAGATCTGTCCTCAAAATTGATTCACAAGACTAAAACTGGGTGTACGTTGATACCTGGTGAATTGGAGTCAGTGGGATCAGATGCATTATGACTTCTAAGGGGGAAATACATCTTGTATACCCAAATTTTGCTGAGGTAGTCAGGATCCAAGCCCATCTCCAATTTCCATTATCAAAATTGCCATTCCCATCTGTGAGGAAAATAATATGAAAGAGAAGTCTGTTTCTAATAACAAACAGGTCAACATAGAAATATATTCCCAAAGCAGAACCCCTCAACCATGATGACTCTTGTCTTTATTAAATGTCCATGTCCTAGGAATATCAGAAGCACCAGCTTCATCAGACTGTAATGTCCTTGATATTACCAAAGTAAGTTAATTTGTTTTCCCCTAGAGCTTACCAAGCATTCATATGGGCACCTATGTCAGATGAAGAGGCTGTTTAATGCTGTAATGTGGGGCCATGAAAGTGAAAAAGGAGAATTCAAGACTATCCCAATGATGAGCTACTCCCCTCACCAAATGTACAATATGATGGTTAGCCAAAGCTGCCCAGGCTGATGATATTCCAAAACAGGAAATCCTCTAGCACAAGGGTGTTTGTGCCTCAAAACTGAAATAATAGTAAGGGATGGTACAAACCCCTCTTCACAGAGGAATTTGGAGAATTAATTTTTCCATGGGTTAATTTTTGACTAGATGCATTTTGTTCAGGGGCTTTGCTCTGAGCCTGGCACTTGGCTCTGGGTTTTGTCACTCTGTGTAGGTAAAACTGTGACTGCCCTTTTAGCTCATTTCTTTTTACATAACTTGCAATAGTTCAGTCACTCATCCTGCATTTCTATTAGTGGCATGAAACCCCTAATCGCCCAATTAGAGTGTGTAATGATACTGTAAAAATCCCTATTAAACTGAGCAGAGGAATATTTTAAAAAGCTTGTAATAGTAGTCACTAGACATGATAGTAGAAGAGGGAGGATAGATACATGAGGTTTATTACATGCAGATAACATGGTACTTTCTTAATTGAACTTCAAAGGACTGTGCCGAGTTTATTAATGTAATTACTTATATGAAAAATTATCAGAATATAATGAATAAATTAAAAATGTTATCTACATAGTCTGTTATCAGTCTAGGTTTTCAGACTGGAATTAAAAAGAACACAAAGAATTACATGAATTTAGGCTCTTACTTGTTTTCACATTCACATGGCATTTAAAATGCTTCTAGATCCTTTGTTAAGCTCTGTTATAAATCAGATCGAAACAAAGGAAGATAGAAATCTCTTTGCTTACATTTGGAAAAATACAGGATGTCAGTGATATTTTCAGGCATATATTGTCGAATTTGGCAACTCAAACACTAGAGCCCTCTCCCTCAGAGAACAGAGAATTCAGAAACTGTTGAGGGAGTGCGGAGGTAAATAAATGAAACCCTTCGACTCCTGTTTCTCACCTACTCCCAAAGGTGAGTTTGGCCACCTATGAGCCTTGAGACAGTGCTCTCCATTTGCTGCTCCTGGGGCAGACACACAGTGCTGGATCAGGCATGCAGGAGATGCTCCAGCTGCCTGCCCATGGCCTGGCTGCACTATGGGGGTGCTTGGACAGTGGAAGAAAAGCACGGTGCTGGCTTAATTTTCATTCATGAGGCAAGATTTTTTTTCAAAAGAACAGATTTTTAAACTTTGGAAACCATGAATAGATAGAATCTGCAAATTGACATAGCTGTGTCAGTCAGAGAAGGTATTTAATGCCCTCAGGCTAGACACCAGCAAATCTGGTGATCAGACAGTCCCGTGATGGACTTGTATCCTGAATATGATGGAATTGTTCTACAATGTTGGTTTTGATCATTGCATTGGTTAGCACTTCCCTTAAATGAGAATCACAAGGGAACTGTCATTTGAACGAGTTCATAGTTAGATCACGTTGTGAAGCAAGAAAAGGAGCCATAAAACTGTCTTTTATAACAAATTTCCTTCCTGACATTCTTTTCAGTACACCAAATAGATTAAAATACATTTTTCCTTTTATTCCCTTGTCACATTACCTGATGAACTCTTATTCTAAAATACAGATACATGACTTCAGCCAAATTAAGACAGACAGAAATACACATAATGAAGGAGAATACTGAAGCAGCAAGGAGCATAACTCAGGAGCTGGGACTTGCAGCAAGAAACAAAGTATCAGATATCATTTTAATTAATTTTGAACAAAGTAAAACAAGTCTTCCCTTCAAGTTATTTTCTGAAGATCTATGATACAAAACTGTGCTCATTTACTCATCATGAAAGCTGCTCAGCTGGGCAGAAGTCTAGAAGCAGCCTGAGCTGTTTGTCATTACTGGGACCAATGTTCTTGTTGACATCAAACACAGACCATGAATCACAGCAGCTGAATTGTTTATTTGAAAAGATAGATAATCCTTGGGCAACACTGCACCACAGAAAGCCCTTCTAGGTCACTGCCTATCACTTCCCAAGGCCAACCTCTAATCCTTGGTGTCAAAGTTGACAAAAAATAGAGTGATGCTGTGGAATCATCCTGTTTCTAGTAAACAATATTTAAAAAATCAAATTTAGACACCACCCAACACTGAACTTGGTTAAATGACAGAAATGTTTTTCCATGGGAAAGTAGCTATCTATGAACCAGAGGAAGTAGGTGAAAAGATGAGTCTAAGCCAGTAGAGATTTTGTTTCATTTAATGGATGTGCAGGAATGAGGGCTTAGTGTCACCTCCTTTGGGATCCTTGGAGCACCCCATGCAATTATGAGAGCCTTGTTTTGTGACCTCAGGAAGCTGGAATTATCAGGGGCTTTCCTGAAGACTGTATCACTCACAAACTTTTTTTTCTGAAAGATATTTTGCTTAGCAGGCACTCTGTCAAATGAAACTTTCACCAGAAAAAAATTACTTTGCAGTGAATTTATCTTCTGAATCACTCCTCAGGGACCTTTTTCCCTAGGTATATGCACTTAGTTATATTGTGTATCACTTTTATAAATCTTAAAGACACATCCATTCTGGATGACTGTAACTGCAAGAGGAATTTTGGAAATGTTGTAAATACTTTAGAAAGTAATTTGGGATTACTTACTTTTTAACCTCTTAATGTAATGATCTGAATCACATTGAAGGTCCTGTCCATTTTATCACATTTTATATGCTTCTCCTTACAGAGAAGAAACATAAAATATATATTCTGGAAATTTCTGTACAAGTAAATTAAGTCCTACTAGAATACCTTGCGATTGGTGAATTTTTATTATATAAAATTAGAAATAAAAATGGAAATGTGAATCAATTTCTTATTTTCATCAATTAGACAAAGGGGTTAAGTACTTAATTTCAAACTTGAGGTTAGCAGACATGAGTGTATCCCAGGCTTGAAATCTGTGGGTGTTTAAATCTGATCTTTAAATCCTCAGTAAGATAAATAACCAAAGGACATAAACTCTGAATAAAGTTAGTTGGAATATTGCATATGTTTTGGGATCAATTTCTTACTGATGCAAGTAGACTTATCTTGTAATAATCCCTGGTTACATACAGACCAACACCAAGAATTAATTTGAGAGTTCAGTGGGGTACTTGGATTTCTTATCATTAAATTCTGAAGCCACAGTGCATTTCTGGCTACCAGCTTTGCAGGGATGACTTGTAGGTCTTTCTCTCTGTATCAGACTGACTTCCTTCTGTCAGAGCTGAATCTGCTTCTCTGTTAACTCCTCCTGTGTGTCCAGCTGCCTTCCTCTTCACATCATCTCCTCACCCATCCCGCTCTGTTGTGCCTCCTTGCATCCAGCTCTGGTACCTCAAAAATGCATGTTTCAGAGAGACTGCTGGGCCCTTGGAGAGCGCTGCCTCCATCCAGCACCTCTCACAGAATCACAGAATAAATATTCTGAGCTGGAAGGGACCCACAAGGATCATCAATTCAGCTGTTAAGTGAATGGGGATTGATCCCACGGCCTTGGTGGTATTAGCACCACGCTCCAAGAGTATTTGCTCATGATCCCATTTTCCATCACCTTTGGAGAGCTGCGTGTTTTACACAGAATCCTTCCAAGGGGCAGTGGGATCCCAGTGGGGACTGCTGCTGGGCAGCACTGGGCAAACAGTGCCCAGGCAGTGCATGAAAGGGACTCTGGCTAGCGCAGCCACAGGAGTGACCTGAATGAAGATGCTGCTAAATCTAATGCAGATGCTCTCTGCTCTGACTTGTTTCTTGCTACTTTGTATGAACAACACTTCATTAAAATAACGTGTGTTGTCACTGGCTTATAGGTCAGCAACCTCAAGTTTTCACAGCACCCTCCTGACAAGACTGTCACAAGTGCCATACATAATTGGTTGGTGTTCTTGGAGACCATCACAAATTTATTATAACCTGGGCTTTTCTCCTCCTAATTTTGCAGGAGGTCTCACCTTTTAGCATTTACTTCATGCATTTTTTTTTTAATGGAGGAAATTGTCACATCCAATTTTCACAAAGGTCCAGGCACTTTAAATCTGGCAGCTCCTTCTTGTCCAGAGTGACTATTCCTCTTTCTCCATGCAACTCAAATTCTCTTCATCTCACAGGCTGGCTGCCACAAGCTCCTAACCTTCAGTTTTGACAAAGGTTCTTTATCCTGCTTCCAAAATCTGTTTTATAGGTCATTTTCCAGCTTACCATCCTGAGTATCTCTTTTCCACTTTGTTTCTTTCTGCTGCCTCTCCACCTTCTGCTGCATTAAACACCCCCACCTTTTCTTTCTTTTTAAAACTCCTAATTACATAAATCCATGCTCTTCTTAAGTTCTGCGGTGGCACTAACCCCTGCCTCTAATTAGTGTTTCCAGCTCTTCTTCAATTGAATTTTCCTTAAAATGTCTTTATACTTTTTCCCTTAACTCCTGGAAGCAGGGCTTTAAACAAGCACAAAGCCTCTCTTTCATCTTTCTCAAAATCACATATTTCCTGGGAGTTATAATCCATAGTGGCCAATTTGCTGTTTCTCGTGCTTCTGACTCATTTTGCAGATGATGGGTACTGCCACATCTACTGTGACAATCTTCCATTGTCAATTTGGACCACAACACTTTTGTGGTAGAGACCACACCTGCATTACCTGCAGGTATCACCAGGTATCACTTCTGTGTGGCTCTTTATCACTGTACAAGCCCCCTAAATGGCAGCCAGAGCCTATATTGCTACTGCACCGTAAGAAAGACCTGGATTGAGAGATCAGGGGCATTCATTTGTGCTGACTCTGTGAAGACCAATTATATTGCAGGCTGCTAGTGAAGGGCAGTATTCAGTTGTGAATTTGTGGCACTTAATTTGTGCAGTACTTCGTTACCACAGTGATAAGAACTAAATAAAACTGTAAGATACAGTTTCTGAAACCTTCCCTCAGCAGACTGCCATGTGGGCTGGACTGTTTTTAACTGGCTTAGGTGCTGATTTTGGGATAGAAGTGAGTGGAAAGAACAAGTGATGTTGGCCTGCATGCCTGAAGTCCATCTAGATTTTCATGTTAAGAGGGCAGATCTCCGGAGCAGACAGAGCAGCCTTTAATGTATAACACTTTCAAATATTTTGTATTATTTTTGAGGGAGAGTTTCTCTCCCCACAGGGAAATAACATTCCCATTATACTCAGTCCTACAGATTCAAGCAGTCCAAAAGGGAGCAGAGAAACATGAATAAATGGAGTCCAGCTGCTTCTATAGCATGCTTCTCTAATAGTCATTGCAAATTATTTAACTAGATAAGAAACAGGGGAAGAAAACAAAAGCAGAGCAAGAAAAAGTTGGGAGATCTCAGAAATAAAGTAAGGTCAATATTTCAAGCTTGTTTCCATGAGATAACAGTATATGGGTTTTTAATTTTACATGTAGTGCTTAAATATTCACACCTAGAATCAACTGGCTTTGAGTGTCTATGTGTTTTCAAAACCATGGGTTATCTACAAGAGGACCCTTGCCCATGAGAAATTTCTCCTGGCTTTGTATGCCAGTTATCGTGTTTTCCCAGCCCAAACGAGCTGGGCTTTGCATGGGTAGAGGCACAGACCTTTGAGCTGCACAAATAATGTTACAGTGCTGATGAGATTTTGCTGCAAAGAAAACTTGTGTTTTTACAGTAAACACCCTTTATTTGGTGTTTATGATAAAATGACATGATTCACACATGCTTTTTGAGTGCATCTAAGTGGATCAGCCTCAGTCCTCCTTATGTTTCATTTTGTATCATTTTCATCTTAAGAGTATTTCTTGAATATTTTGGTGACTTCAGAACATTGGGATCTAAAATCACAATGGCTAATGCCACTACATATTAAATCCCGTTTTCCCTTTTACTAGACTTTTATCAAGATAACATAAGAAAATGAGCTCATTAAAAGGTGTTTCCATTTATTTCCCAGGAACAACATTCAGCATCAATACTATGTTGCTAGGTAGCCAGGTGATTTTAAACTGGAAAGCACCTCAGCTTATTCCTGCAAATCTAACATACCTATACTTGCCCAGCAGAATCTCTGAGATGGCACAATTTATATGGGAGCATATATTGTAAAAGATTTAAGTTCATAATTAATAATTATACTACTTTGTTAGCTTAAAGCATATAGGTTTCTGATACATTGTCATTCATGAATTTTTTTCTCTGCATACTGTATCCTCAGTGTGATTTTCCTCCATCTGTGTGTACTAGGTCTGTCTGGGATGGAGTTAACTCTCTTCATGGCAGCTCGTACGATGCTGTGTTTTGGATTTGTGACTAAAACAATGCTGCTGTAGAGACTGTTTTTGCTATTGCTGGGCAGGGTTTGTGCAGCATCAAGGCTGCCTCTGTTTCTCCTGCTGCCCAGCCAGTGAAGAGATCAGGGCTGCACGGAGGTGGGGAGAGGATACAACCAGATAGATGACCCAAACTGTCCAACGTGGTATTCCATGCCATATAACAATATGTTCAGCCACACAGTGGAGAGGAGTGGAGTTTAGGCAGGCCAGCTGTCTTTTGCCTCAGGAATGGGCTGGGCATCACTCTGGGGGAGGTGGCGAGTGATTGCCTTTGCGTCACTTATTTTCTGTTTCCTTTCTTATTCCACTTCTTTGCTTGTAAAATTATCAACCCATGAGTTTTCTTGTGCTTGCTCTTACTTTTCTGTTCTGTGGATGTGAGTAAGCAGCTGTGCAGTGCTCAGCTGCCTACGGGGGTTAACCAAACAACTGTGTGTCACGGCCAAACCAAAAAGAGTCTATACCTTCCTAGAAATTCACTGCTCATGTACACCACAAGGAAGCTGCCTAACAGGGACAGGAACTACAAGTATCAAGGTTAAAAACGCTGTGTGTCACTTGCAGCCATTTGACCCCTGATGTGGTGGTGTAGAGTGAGAATGAAACAGAAAACAAGTGACCCCATATGTTAGTACATGAAATAAAGTGACCACGAGAGGGTACTAGAGGAGTAAAACCATGGGTGGCTCAGCAGGTCACCTCTAACCAGCAGTCGGATATAAGGCAGCAAGAAAAACACTTTCTTCCTGTTGTGCCTTTGGCACCATGTGTGTGAACCTTAACTCATCCCCTCTTACCCCACAGAGCAGGCTTTGGAGAGGCAATATCTGGACCTGTTTGCCCTCCACTCATCAGCAGGGGTGCATGGAATATCAACAAGGGGAAAATTTCCACGGGTTGATAAAAACTGGGATTTAAGGACAATCACCAATAAGGCAACACACAATACATGAGCTCTGAGAAATTTTGGGGGAACAAGTTACAGCGTGGATGCAGATTGCACAGGTACTGTTCTGCTACTGCCCAAGTTTAATTTTTGTCACTAATGCATTTTGCTAGCAGAGCTTAAAGGTCACGTCCCTAAGGATACGGCACCATTTGTGTTAGCAGAGCCTGGCTTTCTCTTCAGATAATAGTCATCTTGGATTGAGTATTATTAGAGGACAAGTGAAAGTGAGATTGGGGGAGGGGGGAGGGGGGAAGAGGAGGGGTGTGTGTTATGTGACTTTACATCCATCTTCATCACCGGAGGGTCACGAAAGGATTGCTGTGTGTTAACAAGCAACACAGCTCCAAGCACTCGGGTCCCAGACGCTGCAGCTGAGATCTTTTCAAGGTGAGCAGACTGGCCTAATGGAGAACATCTCCAGCCAGGGAGATTTATGAAAATCTACTTTATATTGGCAGCAGAAGGTCTGACAAGACAGTGCTCTCCCCAGAGAAGTTACACTGGCTATTTCACCTCCCTAGAGAGCTTTATGGCTCTCCTCGGGCAGACCACTTCATGCAAGGTCTTACTCTGCCCACATAACACTCCAAACCAACAGCATTAACTACCTCTTCCACAAACATATACTGCTTGTTTATGGGCTCCTAATGTTTCTGAAATTCAAACACTTGGCCCAGGAATGTAACTTAAGCACACTGCCTTTCAAGAGCCCCTGAGGAGAAGTGCTACAGGGCCAGGGCTGGGGTGGGGGCACACACGACAAACACTGGGGTTTAGAGAGAGCTCAGACTACATAAAATTACCCTGTAAAATCAACAGCAAGTGCCCTGAGATTTGGAGAGTGCAGAGATCTGCATTACACCCTGAGCCACCATCTGCACCGTGCATCATGGATTTATTTTTCTGTCGTTTCATCTTACCCTGCAAGTAATGAATAGCGCAGCCGTGGCTGCTCCATCTGCGGCAAGGAGACTGCTGGCACACCCTGTGCTCCAGGCCCATGACCACACTGCTTGTAGCTCCAAACAATATGTTCTTTTACACAATAATGAACAAACTGCCAGCCCTGCTCTCTCCCCTTCTTCGGAAATCACCCACACCTCAGTGTGAGACATTGAAACGGTGAGGCCCCTGGCTCAAATGATACTCTGAGGCAAATGTTTTCTGTTGTCCAACTTGCAAGTGATATCTTGGCAACTATTTTTCCTGCACTTGATAATACTTATATTTGCAGAGTGATTCAGCATGACTCAGTGTCAGCAGCAGAGGCCAGGATTTGTAGCGAATTCTTACCAAAGCCAGGCAAGGAGATGCTCGGGTCATAAAGTAACTGCCAGCAGTTTTTGTTTAGGGTGTTTCTTTGGAGAGTTGATGTAAGAAAAGGTGCTGTAAATAATGTGCCTGTCTTTTTATAAAACAGATGCCCCATTAAATGAAAACATGCTTTAACTTGGTAAAGGCTTGTGGAAGAAGGCAGAAAACAACAATGTAATTTTGCATGTTTTTCATGTTAATTTTTTTTACACCGCAAATTGCAAGACTTAAACATAAAAACAGAGCTGAAAGCCCGTCCCTACAAGGAAGCAAAATGTCATCATCAGAGTAGCTGCTATCTCTGTGGTTTGTTAATTGCGTGTTTCTGCTTTACTGGTTTCCTGAGATGGATGATGGAAATACAGAGATGAGAAATAAGAACCACCAGCTTATGAGCTTGATCAAAGCTACAAAAGTGATTCCACATTCCTGAATTCATTGAATTTTCAATACTGCTGCCCTTGGAAACAGAGAGGTTTGGGTTGGGGAGAGAACAAAGAAGGACTTTAACAGAAATATTTCTGCCAAATAAAGACCATGGTGGGAAGAATGACACAAATTGCAGGGTGCAGTTGAGAATCTGTGCACAGCTGGGAGCTTGTCCTTCCTCTGGTGGAGAAAGTCTGTGTATCTCTGCATCCTGAGGTTGTACAATTTTCAGAAGACCTGGGTTTCTCTCACTTGGCACCACACAGGTGTCTAATTTAGGCAAAATTCTCATTGATTTAAAAGACCCTGACATATGCTCGTAGATCATTTCTAAGCAGCTGCAAAGCCAGATGCTTCTCAGAAATTTTGGGTTGCTTGTTTTTCTGTGAAAGCAAGCTGAAGCCACTGCAGTAGCCTGGCAGAGACTTGTCTTTCACCAGCGATAAAGTGATAGTTTACGTAGAAATAGGGAGAAAAAAAGGGAATATTGTTCCAAATTCACTAGGTGCTAAGATCTAGGCTAATTCACTAGGTAAGTCATTCAGGTAAGACAGCATCTATCAATTAAGCATGCTTAGTAACAGTTTCCTGAGAAGCTCTCAGAAATGATACCCCTAAATACTGAAATCAAGTCGCAGACTGAATTATAAGAGTGTTGGTACAAGTCTCAGCCAAGCAGCAGAGCCACTTGGAGTGAGTGGTGCACACAGGAAATGCAAAGGGCTCAAATGCTAAACTCAGTTTCAGCTCCTCAACCAGAATATTTTATTTATGATGATGGCGTTTTTCTCTCCGTTCAGAACAGGGGTAGTAATGCCAGATTCAGACAAAGATCAAACCATCAGCTATTATTAAGGATGTAAATGTAATTTTTTTGAAGTGATTGAGTTAAACATCCTTAGGCACTTATGTCCCCCCTCCCTTTTTCCTTCTAGTGCCCTTGTCTGTTTCTTCTTAATTTTTATTTCTCCTCCTTTTCCCTGCACTGCTCTCTTCAACGTTCCAGTTTCCACCCTTTCTCAATTTCCTTCCATAACATGACGTAGCCGACATTGAGAATGCCATTTTAGCTCCTGTTTCAAAGATGCTAGCAGGGTCAACAGGATTCACACATCCAAAAACCTTTTTGTCAAACTGTGTGCACATTCAGGGGTTATACGTAAGACATTTTACCAGAGGTACTGTACTGCTATGTGGCAGTTCAAGTTCCCGTTACCTTGCATGCCACAAGAGATACATGCATAGTCTACATATAGTAGATTAAAATAGATAACTGCAGTAGATTTCCACCTCAAGATGCTGCATACTGTCGACCCCTGTTGCATTGTAATAGAACGGTCCAATCCCAATCCCAGAGCATAGACATGCAGGAGGCTTGAACCTAACTCGCCTAAACACTTGTCTAGACAAATGTGCTTCTAAAACTGAGTTTAGACACCATCTAATCCCAGTAAATTGTGTTAGCTAGCCTCATGAAAACCCAAGTTCATTTTAACCAGATAACATGCATTAAAATACAACTTGAACCACAAAAACCTGGGCTTTAAAATCGTACCTAATACATTGTTCTCTAAAAGTACCAACTTTATACTTTAGACTAGACACGACCATCCATCTTGATGGGTTAAACTGATTTATTTTTCAGTAATGTTGGTTCAACTGAGTTAACAAGATCAAAAGCTCCCAACACCCATTATGCTGCAGGCTAAGGCACTTGGAGGCACATTATGTGGCTGTGCCTGGAGACGCACGTGGAGAGCACCCCGAGTGCCCAAGCTGACGGGCCGGGTGCTCGCGGCGAGCGCGGTGCCCTTTCCGCGCCGGGCTCGGGCCGGGGGTGCCTCGGTCACCGCCGAACCCTCGCCGGCGCGGAAAGGGCACCGCAGCGTCCCCAAGGACCGGACAGCCCCGGGCGGACGCGGTGTCTCCGCTCCCTCCCGCGCTGCCCGCGCCGAGGGCTCCCGCCGGGAATCGCCGCACCGCTCCGCGCGCCCGGGACGCGCCGCAGCCAGCGCGCATCCCTCGGCCCGGCCCCAGCGCTCCCGCCGGCCCCCCTCACGCCCCCGCCGCCGCCGCCCTTCCTCCCCGGGGCTCCCCGGCCCGCCCAGGCTCCTCCTCCTCCTTTCTCTCAGCGCACCCTCCCTCCCTTCCTCACACCCTCCCTCCCTCCCGCGGCCGGCGCCCGCAGCCCCCGGCCGGACTTTGCTTTCGCCGCTCCATCTCTGGCGGGCGCTGCTCGGCGCCCCCGGCCGTGCCCGCGGTGCGGCCAGCGGGGCAGCCCGGGGCAGGGCGCGGGGCTATGAGCCGGGCGCTGGCGGCGCGGAGCCCAGCAGCACCGGCAGCGCCAGCGGCAGCCGCGGCCGCGGCGTAGGGCTCCGTGCCCGGGCGGGACCGGGACTGTCCCGCGGCGCCCGGCGGCTCCTCGGGGCGCGGGGAGAGCCCCGGGCCGGAGCGGGGCTGTCTCCCCCGGAGCCCCGGCAGCGGGGGTGGCGGCTGCGGGCGGGGGCGGGTCGCCCCCCGATGTGTGACATGATCGACTCGCAGTCCGCCGAGAAGATCAGCAGGATGAAAAAGTTGCGGAGAACTTTATCGGAGAGCTTCGGCCGAATAGGTGAGTGCCGCGCCCGGGCCCCGGTGGCGCTGCCCGGGGGTCCCGGCAGGGAGGGGACGGGGGCGGTGGGCTCGGCGCTGCCAGGCTGGAAATAGCCGCGCCGACGCCGTCCCCGAAAAACGTTTTTTGGGAAAAAAGCTCGGGAAATAAATAACTCTGGCAGCCCCAGCCGTGCGGCATGGGTCTGTGATGGAGTTAGCCCTAAATCGGCTGGGAAGAGCAAACTATAAATGAGAGTTGGCTCACGTGCCCTCATTGCCGACGAGCAATCTCGGCAGAAAGCAATTGGTTAATTTCATTCTGTTGCAGGTCTGGTAATTTATTTTTTGCGCAGGCTGCAGGCTGTTTTTAGTTGAGGTGTGAGATGCTGAAGCAGGTAGCAGCGGCCCAGTGACTTAGGAGGCCAGACAAAAGAAGTCTGTCTGTCATCTGCTGTGAAGTCTTGTCGCTCTGTCACTGACATAAAGCATCCTGAGGTAGCGTCGTCTGAATGGCGCTGCCAAGCGTGTTACCTCCCGGTGCCACCACACCGTGCTGGGTTTTGACACCAGTTTATTTTGCAGTTGAATTTGTTATCAAGAACAATGCCAAAGAATTCTGGTCTGCTCGGACTGGTGTTTCTCTGAGTCTTTGGCACGCTACGTTGCTTAATTCACTGTTTAAAGCGTTAATTCCCACTGACATGATGTACACACAGCTGAGCAGGGAGGGTAGGTACCTCACAGGAGGTGTGAAGTGTCCCCGAGCTGGTGGGACAGAGCAGCTGGAGGGAGTGCTCTAACACAGGAGAGCAGATACAGCAGCCCTGTCCTTGCAGACCTTCTGTGTGGGCTCTTCACAGTCCTTAGCCATGCGTTGTCCCATCGGATGTCTTCCCTTACAGCCGGACCGGCTGGCAGGCATGGGTCAACTTGCAGAGCTGCTTTGTCCCAGTGAGAGGATGTGAAGTGCCCGTGCCGCAGCCATGAGCTGTGGCATTTGGTTCTCCCCCAGTAACCCTACCTAGGAGATGCGCTGGCATCCTTCAGCATTTTAATTTTTCACGTTGTGCATACATTCCATGTACCACCTTTAACTTTAAAGGACCGCAACCTTTTAAGTGTATGATTGTATTTGAAATCAGGTATTTTGTATTGTCCTACTCCAGGATGAAAAGACTGAGAAAAGCTCATTCTTACTTCTAAACCAGAGAGTTTCAAGGGTAAATGCAAAGTTACAGTTGTGAACCAAATATCAAGTCACTGTTATAAATCTCTCTGTCCCTATTGAAAACAGCTTTCACATATCATCAGTCTTAAACTTGTAAAAGACATAAAATACATTTAGCTGTCTTTCATTAGGAGAAAAAAATGAAGCAGTCAGGTGTTTGGTGTGTTATGTGTCTCTGTGCGTGTATAAACACAGAGAGACACAGAACTGTGAAAGGGTTTTACTAATGGTGGAAGTCATTAACAAAGAAAATGTTTTGAATGAGGATGCTGCTTTGTTGTAACAGTGACAGTCCCGTTAATGCCTTTTAGGGATCAAGGCCCCTCTGGCTGGTAATTTCTGCATGTTTTAGTTGGCTCGGTTGGGTGATCATCTCTTTTTGTGATTTTGCACAAATTGAACAAGCTTTCAGTTTCCTTGGGAGCTCTGTCCTGATTTTAGATACACTGATTTTTATGTCTAAGAGCTCCTCCAGTTCTCTGTGCTTATGTGCAAAAGTGTAGGAGTGTGGTCTGGTATGCGGTTTGTTTGTTTGTTTGCTGGTGGTTGTTTTGTGATTAAAACTCAGCTGCTCCCAGCAAGTTTGTTCAATCTTCAGATGCTAAAATATATTGATCATTATTCTGGTACTGCACTTTGAGCAAAAAAACTTAAAATTTATCTGTATGAGGTTTGAACATAGTCTGCTCCTTGATATCAGAGGCACAGAAGAAACTGTAAACTTGCATACCAGGAAATCCTTGGTTAAAACATGTGTTGTTCTTAACTCTTATATTGAAGTGAAGGAGAGAAAGCCAAAACCTCATTAGAAAAAGTCTTTCTGCGTATTTGACATTTGAGTTTTTAAACTCTTTTTGTAAGAGCTAGTTGCTTGGTATGGTTGGCAAATCACAAATTTAATATGTGTTTAATCTGTAATTTTGTCAGTCATCTGTTCAATTGTAATTTATTATAAATAATAAATTCCTGACAGTGGTAAAGGCCAGGTTGGATGAGTCTTTGAGCAACTTGGTCTAGTGGAAGTTGCACCTGCGCTTAACAGGCAGGTTGGGATGATCTTTAACGTCTCTTCCAACCCAAACCATTTTGTGATTCTATAGAACAATGATGATATATTAACTTTTTCTGTTCTGTTGTGATTTCTGTCTTTTCATTGGTTTAAGTACACAACACATGAGCATGGTCATATAAATGATGTGAGAGTACTGTGGTGTTTGAATCAAATAATTAGTGAGTCAGACCTTCATGTTTTGCAGTAGGGATGATCTGATGGTTATTCTTGAAATGATAAAGCACCTTCCCCCACTGTTGGCAGTATGCCATCTGCCAAATGCAATTCTCTCAATACTGCAAGACCCCAAACTTTGATACCAGATTTTGGTACCCATGTTTATATTAGCCTCTTGCATAAGAGTGGTGGAAATATATCCTAATTATCATTGGCATTGGTGAGCTTAGCTTTTTTTTGTTAGATTTTGCAGGTTAACACTCAATAAACTGCCTTTCAGACCATGTTCTTCCCCACCAAATAATCGTCTCTGTCTGAGAGGTTATACCTGCAATTGATTTTTTTTTACAGTGCGCTAAAGTATGTTAGGTAACATTTGAAATGGTTTTCCCACCATCTCTAGACAAAGCCAGTGTAGTTATTCCTGGGGCACAGCAGATGCCCAAAGGGTACCAACAGCAGCCTCAGGTAGACTTGACCCATTTTCTTAACTGAACTGATGCTTTGCAGCCAGTGGCTTTCCTGGAAGAGGGTGATGAAGATCTGGCTCGCCATGCAAAACTGCACTCAGTCCTGCAACTCTCAGAGTACCTAGTACTGCAAATGCTTATTTTGCCGAGTTGAAAAATGGGATGTGTGAAATAGCCAATTCAGTGAGCCTTTTCCTGAGCGTTCAATTTGTGCCATTATATGCAGATCTGGCAGAGGACAATGCAGCACTGTGGTGTGCTGGAGGAAATGTGTGTGGCCTGTGGTGCTAAACTGAAGTTTATATTCTAAAGCTTTTTGTTGCAGAAATTACACACTTCCAGTTCTAGAGAAATGAGCTATCTTTGCAACTTAGGTACCCTTTCTCCTGGCAGAAATTTTCTGGTGTCTCAAGGAGTGCCCTTCTTAAAAGTTATCTCATCATAAAGAACGTATATTGCTAAGAATCTGAAAAATATACATAGTTCTTTTCATCCACATATTTCTGCCAACCTATTCATTTTTATACCAGCATCCATATTAGTTTAAAAAATTTGTTTTCCTTGCTTACAGTCTGTGTTGGCATATAAGTGAACACACCATAACTGTATGTTAACCAACTTCTAGAGATGCAATTGACGCACTGTTTAATTTAGCATTTAAACCTTTATTAGGTTTGGTTCTTAGTTTTTCACTTTGATAATGATCTCATTAAATTAATAGGGAATAATTTAATAAAATTAATAGTAATCTTTTAGTTATGCTAAGAGTTCTTAGCTATGCATTTGTTGAAGTTCATATAGTACTAGAATCATATTTGAGATCTCTTCAGCTCATGCCATTTAACTTCTGTTTTCTTATGCAATTGCTTTAGTCAAAAACTAACACCAGGTTACAAAGAAAGAAAGAAAGAAAGAGAGAAAACATTGCTGAGATTGATCACGGTGTGCTGAAAGCCGTCTGTGGCCCTTCTGAGCATCCCTGGACTTTGTTACCAGCTCCTCACTGATACAAAGGTTATCTCCACTAATCTCCTCTGATGTACATCCACATAGCTCACATACCTGAGATAATGAGTAGTTCATTTGTAAACAGTTTATTTTTTTTAAAGTTCAGCAGAGCTTTTTTTTCAACAGTTTAAAAAGGAAAGGATTGCATTGAGGAGAAAAAGATATTTTTAATGTAATTTCTTCTATAAAACATGCTGCTTTGATGTCTTATTTTGGAGGTGCTATGTAGTGGATCAGCTGCGACTGATATTATTATTAAACAGAATCTGATTAAATGGGTGGCCAGAACTTTCATATTCTTTTGGTGATTCTTAAAAGCCCTCTTTTAGTCATAGGTGGAAGCTAAAGACAAGCCAAATCTATGCTGTGGACCACAGATTCCCATTTCTTCCTGTTCTGTTACAATGTGAATTTTGTTTAGCTATCTGTTCTTTGGCTGTTCCTATAATGTTCTGGTCATGTGAAAATCTTGTGTTTTGGTAAGGGAGAAAAGCTTGTCAGCATGACTTAGGTGTGTCATTTACTAATTTATAGCTTGTATATCGTTGTGACCTAGATGGTAATTGAGAAGATTAAAAGCATGTTCTTAAAAAGTGTTCCACAGGTTGGGGTTTTTCCTCCTCTTTCCTCCTCTTTCCTCCTCTTTCCTCCTCTTTCCTCCTCTTTCCTCCTCTTTCCTCCTCTTTCCTCCTCTTTCCTCCTCTTTCCTCCTCTTTCCTCCTCTTTCCTCCTCTTTCCTCCTCTTTCCTCCTCTTTCCTCCTCTTTCCTCCTCTTTCCTCCTCTTTCCTCCTCTTTCCTCCTCTTTCCTCCTCTTTCCTCCTCTTTCCCTCTCTCTCTTTCCTTTGCTTTCCTTCTCTTTCCTTCTCTTTTCCTGACTCATAGTTCTGAGTACTTGGGATTGGCAGCCTGAAAATGTTTTGTTCACCCTTCAAAACAAAAAAAATATATTTAACTATCAAAATGTACAATGTGTGCGTCAGGTCCCCTCAGCAAAATACCAGGGTTTGTTTCATTGTTTTTATCACTGAACATGAAATCTAGATGAGTAACTGTAAAACAGGGATCTTCAGAGATTTGAGGGAAGACATGTTTCATGTCCCAAAGAAGTTTAAAAGCAAAGGAAGGCTGGACCTTGCCTGCTTGTCTGTCCAAAGATAACTGTGATTTGTGCCTCGCTGCCCATGGTGGAGGTTCTGGAGCTGCAGCACTGTTTGCACAGGTGACACTGCCCCTGTACCACCTCTGACAGAGCTTCTGCAGTTTTGGTGGGGTTTTTTGTTTGGTTTGGTTTGGTTTCAGTTTTTTGTTTAGTTGGTTTGGTTTTTGTTGTTGTTGTTTTGGTGAGTTTTTTTGTTTGTTTCAGTTTTGGTTGTTTGGGGTTTTGTCTGTTTTTGTTTGCTCGTTTGGATTTTTTGTTTTGTTTTTGTTTTTTTTTTTTTAAAGCTGATAACACAGTTGCTCCTGAGAACAGGATTTGGAAGAGGTTTAGAAATTACTAGTGATTTGAAGGCAGAAGGAGCATCTAAAAGAGAAAAAGAGCTACTGGAGTCTAGATCCTCAGCCATGCTAGGTGCTTAAATATTTATCTCCTGCAGAAATATGCAGGAGTGCAAGAGACATTATGCTGCTTAAATGATGAGTAGGGACCCTTCTGGGGCCGCCCTGCGCAAGCTGCATGGCTGTTCAGGTGACCTCCCTCAAACTGCAAACCTTTGTGATTTAAACTGAAAAGAAACAGTGCAATCACCAGTGCAATGGTTTATCTAATTTTAGCTCTTCAAGAGAAGCAAACAAAGAGCACTTTCAGGTCATGGCGTGCAGCGCTCAGTCCTTTGTGGGTCTGGTTGAGAAAAGGAACCAGACTTGTACCTTCAGACTGACGCAGCTCAGTGGAGATTTGGAGAAATAAATTTCTTCGTGTTTCAGTAGAGATGTCCAGTATGCTAAAAGAAAACTTTTCATCAGTTTAATCTTTGCTACAACTGCAGAACTATTTGTGTCTTCATTTTCTTAGTGTACCAGTTTACATATTTTCTGCAGTTTTTCTCTTCTTTGTTTGTTGATTAATTGCTTGTTAACAGTGTAAGAAAGAAATCTTTTCTGCTTTGGTGTAAGTCATATTAAAAATTATAAAAGAAAAAAAGAAAAAGGAAAAAAGCATGCTACAATGCATACTATTTCATAAAGAGTTAGTACTTGACAAACTGAATACGTGGTTAGGTGTTTGTTATACTTTTCCTTTTTGAAGTTCAGTCAAGCTCTCCATAAAGGGTTTTCACACTCACTAGGAATTAAAATAAAAAAACTCAAGCCACCCTTACAAACTCTTATTTTCTTTAACCTGAGAGGATATTTTTCATAAATATGTAAATTTGCTTTCTTGGAAACTCTCTGTGCAGTTCTATATTCCATTTACAGATTCAGATTTTGAATATAAAATTGTTATTAATGCCAGCCTGTTCTTTCCTATTATAACAGGAAAATGATGCTCTGTTTTTTTTTCCTTTTCTGGTGGTAGTTGCTTTGTGTTCATTGAAATGCAGTACAGATAATAATTTCTTTTTTCTTTTTATTTTAAAGCCTTGAAGAAGGAAGAGAGCAGCTTTGATGAGGTAGGTTAAATATCTTTGTACCTTACACAGTCCAGTTATGCCTTTAGTATTTCTCATTGGTGTTAAAAGAAACCCACAGATAGTAGTGTTATGATGTGCATGTGTATTAGTACATGCATATTGCTCAAGCGTGTTTTCATTTTCCAAATAACTGCTGGAAGAATTTGTTAGTCAAAGGGTCTGAATGGAATGCTTAGGGATTTTTTTTTAATATAATACAACCGGATGTTTCAAGAGAAGTGGCCATTTAAAACTGTTCAATGCTGAGAAATGTTGCATGCAGGGAAAATACGTTATAGAACTTTGCCCATGATAATTCCTGTAATTGTAGGCCCGTACTGTAACAGGCAGGGAAAAAACATCACTCTTGAGAGAACACTTTATGTAAAGTGCTGCTACATTGGCTTCTTGCTGAATATGTCAACCCAGAGAGATGCTTATTATGAAATTAAAGAGAAACCCAACCCAACAGCACAAAACAAGCATCTAGTCTATCGGTAAAACTGATACTTGATTGTTCCATCTCATCAGTGTGGGGTCTTGGCCTATCTGTGATATGAGTCGCATGTTAATTTGTAAAATGTGCCGCTCACGGTTTGTGCTTGAGAGGTCCAGGTCAGTGCAATTATCCCACAGAGCAGGTTTGTGCAGGAAGGTGTGATGGTGGTGTGATGATTGGTCTTACTGCACTCAATGCTTGCCTTGTACTTCCCTCTGCCACCATGGCTGGAAGCAAATGGAAGTATTTTCATGTGTTGATGTTACTCTTCTGGCATTTCTTCTTCATTGCCTGCTGTAAGCTTAAATTCTTGGCTGATTACAGTGAGATAGCTGTTGTGTAATGCCAGATTCTAGAATAAATAAATGATGATGTAATGTCCTGGATTCTGGATCAAATCAGACTTCATCTCTTTCTAAATAGATCAGACTGATGCTCATATACAGCAGTAACAATATAAATGTTTTGTGATTTTGTGACCTGTGTTGCAAAAAGCTGTAACTCACCTTGACCCCTCTCAGGTCTGGGGCGAAGGTCATGGGGTCAGGCTCTGTTTTCAGGAGCTCTGCTGCATCATGCCGTGGTCCTGACTATTTTATTCCTCTCGTAACACTGATAGAACTTGATTCCTCCCTGAAGGTTACACCTGTGCAAATACATGCAGATAGGTGGTTAATAAACCCTGAATCCTTGTTTAACAAATCTGGTCTGGTTCTGTTCAGTGTTTTCTTCTGAAGGCTGCAGTGGTATATCTGTGCTGTAACCTACTCAGTGAGTAGTAATAACTTGTATTCAATTTGCCTCAGAATTTGAAAGGATCTATTGAAAGCATTGTCTTACGAAGATGGCAGTTCTTCTGTGCCTTCCCCTTCCCCAGGATTGTTTATCTCCAGGTTCCATTTATTTTCTTTTAACCTGGGTTTCTGCTTTAACAGAAGACAACTTGAGCAAATTTTTATTTAAATTCAAGGGGGGGAAATAATCTTTCAAATGTGTTTTTCATGGAATCCGACAGATTGTTGATATGAGCTGCTGCAGAGGCAGTAAGGGACAGCTAGTGGGAAGGGTAGAGAAAAGAATTTTCTTCCATTTCCTGTAAATAGGGAAGAGTTTGATGTGACATTTGCATCAATTGATTCCATAGTTTTTGGTGTAATTTCTTAGAAGAAAGAAAAGTCTGTTGAGATTTTATATTGTCCTTACTAATTCTACACAATGGTTATTGGTGATTTTCTAGCATGAAGTGTGAATCAGAGAATGAGCTGTACCAGGTATCACTTAATTCACTTTTTCCCAAACATCCTTCAAATCAGATGACACAGACATTGGTAACAATAATGTACCTGATTTTCATGACACCTACTTCTAAGGAAGACAGTATCTGTGAGCAGAGGAGTGGGTGCACATATTGGTCTTAGTAGGCCATCCTGAAAAACATTACTGAGACCATAGATAGCATGATATTAAAAAACAAGCAGTCTAGTCTTCTGGCTTGTATATGTAGTATTGATATAACGGGGAAACAGTAATGAAGAAAGTTAAGATGACAATAAGTGGGAATATCAGATAGAAGAAGAGAGAGGAAGTCCAAAGCCATCAGCTTTGGGCCTCCTACTACAAAAAATGAAATAGTCAACTATTGAAACAGAAATTTCATTTAACAAGCAGCACATTCTCCTTGTATGCCTAGTGTAAAGATACTCTTCCATGTCGCTGAAAGATGCTGTGTGTCTCTTCCCAAGGTGTGTTTCCCCTTTCCTGGAGGGAGGTTGACCTGTGACGCAGTGCTTGAACAAGCAGCAATGAACTTGCAGAGGGACTTTACCTTCTTGACAGGTAGAGGAGGAGGACTCATGTTTTAGCCTTTCAAGTTGTGAATAGGACACCAGGAGCAGAAGTTGGCCAGCAGGGACCTGAAATGTCTGATGGAGGAGGAAAAAGTGGCATGAAGAGGAAGATGACCCTTGTAAAGCTGCAAGGTCTGCATTTGCAGCTGAATATGTTGTCACATTATGTGCCTTGTAGGTGCTTACTTGTTCATCTCTCAGGAACTGAGGGGAATAAATTGAGCAGTTCATTGGCTCTTAATTCTGCCTCCTTTAATTGCTTGCAGTAGCTGAAAAATGTACAACACTGCAGGAAGTTGTCTGTCTTTTGAAGAGAAACTGCTAAGAATTAAGATGTCAGACGTGACAGGCAGGTGTACCACATAATTGCTTTCTGTGGGTTATGAAATTAATCTCTCCAGTAAATGAGGACCAAAAGAAACATGAGCAGTGAATCCTTTGAATAAGCGGTGTGATAGAAAATACTTTTATTTGTAGAATTGTTTCAGGGATCTTACTGGTGTATTTAGTCCTACCTGTAGGGTCAGAGTACAGCAATAGTGTGAAGGAGTAGTGTAAGATTCCTCACTGTTTAATACCTGCTCTTTTGTTGCTTTGATTAAATTTTGAATGTAAAAAACACTTTTCTGTAAATAATGCCAACCTTTGCTTTGGTCCACGAGAACACCTGAATTAATCCATTTAATGGATTTAGTGGTAGCCTGCTCACCTTCCTAAGATGTTATGACATGTTCCAGAGACTCATGTGAATAAAAGAGGTGGATACAGACCGTTTCTGTAGTCTTTCATTCAAAGCAGTAATTGCGTGGTTTTGTTTTGTCTTTTTTAACCTTTAGCCTGTTCCTTTTTGTCATACTGGTCACTTTGTGGGAACTGAAACACAGGCCTGTGTTGGTATGTACTGAAGTCAGTGGGAATTTCTCAGTGTTTTCAGTGGTTTGTGGATTGGTTTCCTCTGTCATGAAGTATCATGGGGGAGGGGCTGTTCTTGCCTGTTTTCAAAGTTATTTGGGTGAGTAAGGCACTTCTCATTGTGTCCTGAAATGCACCTTATCTATTCTCTGAAAATGGCAAACTACAAACCCCTCACCCCCGCAAAACTCATCAAAACAAAAACTCAAACCAACACAACCCCCCTTCCACCCCCATCCCAAAGCAACCTAAGCTTCACTCTCTGAGTGCAGGTTCTGGCACAGTTAGCATCTGTTTTGTTGTTTTAGGCAAAGCACTGGTTATCTACACTGGATATCATGATAGAAAATGAACACCTCTGAGGAGCAGCACTACATGAAAAGAGCAATCTAAAAACAAAAAAGTGTTCCTTGACTGCACATTTTATTTGTGCTTCAGTAGTTTGTCAGAGTTTAGATTAATGATCTCCAGCTATGCAGGATTGCTCTGATGTATTTGGACCATTGGTGTAACAAGTCCACTCTGTCTTATGATGATGGAGACATTTTCACTAGAATGTGATCAAGGCCACAACAAGTGGCTGAATTGTAGCATATTTGTTGGAATAACAGCCAGTGTACATGT
Source organism: Acanthiza pusilla (assembly GCA_036630365.1). Classification (NCBI taxonomy): domain Eukaryota; kingdom Metazoa; phylum Chordata; class Aves; order Passeriformes; family Acanthizidae; genus Acanthiza; species Acanthiza pusilla. Next base: position 31,614,668 of record JAXCHO010000073.1, on the reverse strand, counting down.
TGTGACTAAACTCATCTCAAGGCTGGTGGTAACCTGTCCTTTGGTTAGCTGCTTGCTATTATAATTTATTTCTAAATTATTGTCAGCAGTCACAAGCTATTGGTTCTTGTCCTTCTCTTGTTGGTTTCTCTAAGCACTTAAATCGTGTTTTAAGACCTTCAGTCATATGTGTGCATAATAGACAAATTAATATCAATGTCCCAATGAAATCAGAAGAAAATAATCTTCAGACTCACAATAAACATGAATTGCTCTTTATTAGCTGTATTTTAGTGTTGATTTTTCCTGATATCAAGAGCGCCTTTTGTTTTAAGGCCATCTTTCTTAGGAAATGAGGATACAGTGATTGTGCCTGCTGCATGTGTAATACTGTCTGACTTCACCCAGAAACTTTGAAGCTGGCTGACACTAGATGCTTAGATGCTTGGTGGAAAAGCATGTGAGCTGGCTGCAGGATAGAGATAAGAATCTCCTCTGATGGAAAAGCTGAAATGCAAGTTCTTGTGAGTATATGAGAATGTGGTTGGTGGTGTTATGAATGTTCTGACTTCAGCAAAATCCGTAATACTCGTCTACTCCTTACTACGTTTAGGCTCTCCAGCTCTGAGGAGCCAAATTTCATTTATTTCACTCATGGAACAACTTCTGTGTGTTTGAAGTGGAAGTGTGTGAAAGGGGAGGGAGTTCTGCCAAGTTACTTCTTGATTCTGTAATGTGCTTGCTCTCAGTCTCTCTCTCTCACCCCAAATAAAAAGGCTACTCCCTCTGTGGGATGTTGGCATGAAAAATGTCTTGGTTTAAAGGCCATCCATCTCTGTACCAGAACTTTTGTGTAGAGATTATTTTGACTTTGAACAGTTAAAGGAAAGGGTGTAGTTGGAAAAAAGTAAAGCTTTGTAAAGCATGAAAAAGAGGCATTTAAATGCCACAATGCAGGAGGTAATTAATACACTAAATAACTTTTCTGCATTTTTTATAGTTTTATTAATAGTAAGTAGCTTGAGAGAGAAGTACATGTATGACAGAAAGACAAAAACCCTTAAAACTGAATTTGGAGAAGAACCCCAGAAGTAGAGGTGTCAGAGCATTTTCTAAATAATACCAGGGAACTGGGTCAGAAAAACTTCATCTGGTGGTTAGGTTGCTTTGCCAAATGTGTACAAAGGTGGTTCAAGTGTCTGGAAAAATGTGTCTGTTCAAATGTATTGTCACAAAGCAAATGAGAGGAAATGTAATTCCAGACAGAAGATAACAAGTCAGCATTGGAAGTTGCTGCTTTGTTACTTGTGAGATGCGTGGCACAGGCGAATATTTTTGGTGAAAAGAGGGAGGTAAAGGCTCAGTAATGTAATCTGATGCCTCCTGCAGGAGGACCACCCTCTTGGGTTAGAGAGGTCTTTATGTCTGTGATAGAGATCTTCCCAGACTGCCACCTTTGGGAGGGAAGATGGGTGGGGACGATGTTGTCTCATGATCCTGTACATTACAGAGGAGATTTCCCAGGAGATGGTTTGTGTTCCTACCGCTCCTAATTCTAAATCTTCTTTTCCCCAGTACTGTTCTCTTACAGTATTGAGAGTCTGGTGTTGGTCCAGTGGTTCCCTAGCAGCAGATGGCTTACACATCAGCTTGCCCAACAGATTTACTGGTCTCTGTTGCTGTGTCGCTTTGAGGCCATTCCAGCAAAATATGGACCCGAACTGTGTTGCTGGTTCTTAGGACTGGCGTGTGATGATAGCGTGTGTGCATTTGTAGCAGAATAGTGCCAGCATTTCAGGATTTATAAAGTTGTTCTCATCTGCTTAAAGGAAATAGTTGTTTCCTCTAAATTCATAATGTTATTAGCAATTGTGGTTCAGGTCAGTCTGAGAATGAAGGGCATGAACGGAAGAGAGCAAATATTGCCATGTGCTAAAGCTTCTTATTGCATCAGCTGTGGGACAGATGTGCCTTCTGTGGGACAGATGTGGCATTGTTCTGTAAAAATGCTGGTTTGTGAAACTTCTGGTGGCTTAAAAAAGCCCAACCCTTGGGCAGCCTTGCATAATTTCTCTCTCACTTCTTATATGGTGGTCAGGGATGCCTGTCATTTCCCTGTGCTGTATTGTGTATGGAAGTAAATCAGGTTCTGGAAGACTGTGAGACACTTCAGAATGACGTCTAGGTGACCACAATGAGAAGTGGCAGGAAAGCCACCAAGGAAAACTGACTGTGAAATAGCTGCTTTGTTTTGTCAGTTTCAAGGCTTTGAAGCAAAACCTGAGAGCATGTGGAAGGTTTTGAGATTTAGTTGATAGTGACTTGACCCATTCAGTACAAGAATTGTTCTTAATGTCAGGAGATAGACCTGGCCTTTAGGAGATGAAAGTTTGAGAACCCTCTTTTGTAGCAGAGGAAGAGTTTTAATCTTGGTCCCTTAAATCTGTTGGTGGCAGTGATTTGAATTTTTGCCCCAGCCACTGATATGTTCAGTTATGTGTTCTGCCTGCCATGTTTGGTGAGAGTGCATCCTTTTACCTTTTAGAAGGTGTGCAGTATTTCCATGACATAAGAAAAGTGGTTAAGTGTGAACCTGCTTGCTCTCCCCCTTCTCTGCCTTTTCTTCTGTAGAAACTGGATGGAAGAAGGGTTCATGTTGTTAGTTAATATGCCTGTGTCCTTTGCTTAACTTTTCTTTGCAAATGGTTGGAGCAAAGGAGCAGAACTTGGTCTGAATCATATCTGCAGCAGAGACTTGTGAGGATTTGGCCAAAATGCTGACATATATAGCTCTGCTCTGAATTGCAGGCAAGTGTTTTGGCTATCAGAGAAACATTGCAAAATGAAGATGAATTTCCAGGCCTAGTTCTCTCACTTGTGCATGTGTATTCTGGGATGTTTCTGCTGATCAGATGAGAGGGTGTATGCATTCCAGGAACTTGGAGTCTGAATGTAAGGTATTGCTAATTTGATGAAGTACATGTTAATCCTGCTGTTTATTTTCTTGGGACATACAGGTCATAGTAATTTATTGATAGATTAAATAGAATAACAAAGCACAGTATGTTATCTATGGGATCCATATCTTCTTGTTCTTGGCCTTGTGGGCAAACTCCTGATTGTGAGGCAGGAAATAATTGTCCCACTTGCTTGATAGGTCTGTCTCTTCCATCTACTTAGACATTATTGCTTGCTTTCTTTTTCTCTTTCTTCCAAGCCACATTATGAACAGACATATGACTGTATCTAAATTTTCTTCTCATGAAGGGATCCAAATGAAAATTATCTGTCTATGTTTTAGCTTTCCTGAGAAATTCTGCATGTATGATGCCTTATCTGCCACGTGTCACAATATTGCTGACAACCTTCTATTTGCAGGATCCCATCCACAATAATCAAAGTTCCAAGTCAATTGACATCTCTTGTTAATTATTTGGAAGGCATAAGAAAAGGAGATTACAGGCTCTGCCAGTTTATTCAAACAAAATGGATTTTATGTGCACAAAACAATGTCATTTTGATGATATTAAGGCTTAAAGAAATTGTTGTTGCATTACACCTCTTTTTCTATATATTCTGGAATTTATCTTTTTCCCCTTCTGGCAAAATTTTCTATTTCTAAGCCAATTGAGTCAGAGTCCTGCTCATACTTCTTATGTTTGTTTCAGGTATGGAAATTCTCCTTATCAAGTTTGAAAATTCAAACTTGAATATTACAGGTTATTTAAATGTGATATATTGGCCGTAATTTAATAACTAAAAATAAGTGTGAATGCTGCTGAAAACTTAATGATAAATGATGGAGGCAGGGCCGCTGAGAGAGCACATAATGCATTATAACCAATTCTACGTAACACTGGAATTGATTGTGTTTGGGGACCTCTGAGGTAGTTACTTCATATGAATTAAGTTTTTCAGTAGAATCCAGGTGTTCACCTTTTTCCCTTTGGAGAAATAAAAACATTACTAGCTTCGGAAGATATTCACTGATGTGCCAACACAGGAAATCCAATGGCTTACAATATTTTTCTTATTGCCATGCACTCAGCAGGGTTTTTCTTTGTACGTGAACTTCTTTGATAGCTCCTGCATGCAAAAAGATGTTCTTCCATACATATGTGTTTGAGGAATCTTCCTGTTTCTTTTAGTGAGAGGACACTCCTTGTTGCCAGTGGATTATTCTTGTACACAATCACACTCAGCACCATTTTGTTTTATGGATCTTTACCTTCCTTTTTCTCTACTGAGATGCACCTTGAGAATCAGGTGTGGTGATCCTGAAACTACCTCAGGCTGGCTTCATGCTGCTCTTGGACTTGTTTTCTGTTGTCTGTCTTGAAAATTCAACACTGAAGGAATTTGTCTGAGGTCACTCGCTGTGATTCGTTAGGCCAGATATGCCCTTCAGCTTTGAGACCTGGAAGACTTTTTGTTATCCCAGATATGTTGTAAGAAGTACTGCATAGGATGCATATTTCGGCTTGTGTTATTTTTCTTCAGTACTGTCTCAGATGAAATATTTTTCCTTTCTGTGTTGTTAGAAGGAGAACATTTTGAAATTCATTGAGAACTTAATAATTAATTATTTTTATCTTTGCCTCTCCATTAACAGTTATTGTTGCTTTCTGACAGAGGAACAAGATCTTCACTTGTTACTTTTTTTGGAAGTTCTTCTATTAAGTTTGGTTGTTTTGTTTGGGTTTTTTTTCTGTTTTTTTTTCCAAACTACCTATGCACACATCTGTCCCATCCCCCTGTTGGACTGATATGTCCATCCTTTTCTTTATCTTTTGTAATTAGCTGTCCTCTTACTATAACAATTTCCAGTTTTCATTTTAGCTATTTCCTTTTAAGCAGTATGGTGACAAAAGCTGCATCACAGTTCAAATACAGTGCCCATAGCTGTTGGATAGCTCTTAGGCACAGACATACTTTGATTTCTTCTTCTTCTTTCCTGTTTGTGCCTGTTTTCATTTATAGCTTAGTCTCAGTGTAATTATCTGTATTTGGCTGTATGCATTTATGCTTTTTGTCCTGTTCTTGAGCTGGTGTTGTTCCCGTGTCTGTGGTGACAAGGATGAAGTCCTTGCCAGGTGCCGAGGCAGCTGCAGGGCAGTGTGGCCAGGGTGGGAGCTGATGTCCCGAGTGGAGTGGGCAGGGAGGGGAGGGAGCACCTGCAGGCTGCTGGAGGCTGCTGCCGCTGGCACACACCCGCAGAAGCCACGCCAAGTGTGTGTTGGTGGCTTTCATTTATTTATTGGCCTTCTAAACAGACAGATTTATTAAATGATCTCCAACCTGCTCTCCTTCGTCGATGCCAATTACAGTTTTACAGTTAAAATAGAAATCTATGCTCGCTCAGAAGAAGGGTAGTTTTTTAGCTTATCCTTGCGAAGAATGATACCAGTTCCATTTGTCAAATTCATTATTATTCTTGTCATGTCCTGGCTTGTTTAGATGTGGGAAGTCTCTCATGACTGCAGGTTTGCTTGGTTTGGAGGGGAAAAAAGTTTTTTTTTTGTTTAAAAAAAGAAAAAAGCAGTGATGATTTATTTTAGCTCTTCATGCACAGAGGAACCAGATAAAAACAGGATGTTTGTTAGAGGCATCTCCTGATGATCTTGGAGATGCACAGAATTCCAGAAACTAGAGGACAGCATCTGGAGGAATACTTGAGTGGTTGTTTGGTTTTTTTTTCCATTTATTTAGTCGTTATTATTCTGGTGTGGCTCAGTTAAATGTGATTTGTCTGACCATTGTCAAATCATGACAGAAGCTCAGAGAAGATGAAGGGAAATGCCTAATTTGCCTGCTCTTCAAAAAGTATGCTGTAGCACTTCAGAACTTCTTTTCAAATCAGTATTTCTGTCTTTGAAAGAAAGTTTGCAGTAACTAAGCAGTTGCAAGTTAGACTACATGTATTTTTTTGTATCTGAAGAACAGTTTTTTTCTGTGGTGTGGAGAGAATGCCTAGTCATGCATTTTATATGGTCATATAGACAATGGGCTTAAACGTTGAGATTTGTGGTGATACTCAACAACAAAAAAGCTGTGATATTCAATAAAATGTTCCTTCTAAAGTAAAAAACCAAGTCACTGTTATGGAAAAAAAGTTCTACCATATTTGAACAAATACTGTCACAGAATATGAGACTCTTTTTCTTAAAGTTCTGTCTCACACATTAATTTCAACAACATTCTAATTGAGATGCTCTGGGTGGTTTATTCCCAGCACTAATTATTTCATTCATACAAAGGTGGGCGGAAATGATGTAGACTTTTACAGTGGAAGTGATGTTTCATTTTGGTATTGGCAGTTACGCTTCAGAGAGGAGACCAATGTGAACCTGTGCCCCTAGGGCCCAGCAGAGCTCATGAGTGTATTTAATGCTCACTGCTGAGGAGGTGAGCCCAACAGGTGATTTCAAGAGGCTGCTGGGGTTCAGTGGTGATGCAAGACTTTGGAGCAGATGTTCTACTGTGAGGGAGTCCTCATCTTGGAAGCCTGTGTGAATTTGATTTATTGCACTGTTAAGATTTGGGAGAATGCCATGGCTATCTTCCTTGTTCAGTTTCTATTGCTTGTGGAAAAGTGTAGAGAGAAGGCCTCTTGGAGAGGAGGGCAAAAAATTGAAAATGTAATTATTTTTTCTTGTGCCAAAGAACATAGATGGAATAGGAGATACTCAGGATATATTAATTATAATATGAGCTTGCTTCATAGCCTTCTTCAAGATTTCAAATAGATATTAAAACAGGAAGAAGTTAGACTAAGCTGTCATAATTCACAACTTCACTGTTAGACCTCAGGACCATGTAACTTGCACTTGTGATGTGTCACTAATGGGGTGAGCCACTCTGAGGGACAGCAACATCCAGAATAAGCTCCGTGTCATCCACCAGGGCCTTGAGCTGGGTGCAAGATGGAATTTTGCCTGGAGTAAAAAAAGAGATTCAGTCTCCCAAGTTCAAACCACACTGTTTATTAAAACCTATTATCGTGAGAACTGAGCAGCTCTGCAGAAAAGAACCTGGGGGTCCTGGTGAACATGAAGTAGAATGTGAGCCAGCAATGTGCCCTTGCTGCACAGGTATCCTGGGGTGCTCTGGGAGCAGTGCTGTCAGCAGCTGAAGGGGAGGTGATCCCTCCCTTCCACTCAGCCCTGATGAGGCCACAGCTGCAGGACAGTTCAGTTCTGGGCTCCTCAGTACAAGAGAGACAGGAAGAAGAGCCACTCAAGTGATTAAGGGACCTGAGCATCTCTCCTGTGAGGCATGGCAGAGACCTGGGGCTGTTCAGACTGGAGAAGAGAAGGCGCAGTGGGGGCTCTTTCCAACGTCAGTAGATTCCTGAAGGGAGGAAGTACAGGAGACAAAGTCAGGCTCTTGTCAGTGGTGCCCTGTGACAGGACCAGAGGCAGTGGGCATAAACTGAGACAGGGAACTGAAAACCTCTGAACATCAGGAAACATTTTTGCTGTGAGAGTGACCAAGCAGAAAGAGAAGGTTCCCATTAAGGTTGGAGTCACCATCTGTGGAGAAGCCATCTGGACCACCTGCCCTTCCTGTGACTTGTGATTTAGGTGGCCCTGCTTGAGCAGATGGGTTGGACCAGATGACCTGCAGAGGAGTCTTCCAACCTCCGCCATTCTGTGACTCATGATCTTTTTTACAAAAGATCTGCTGCTTTCTTTCTGTGTTTTTGGGAGCTTTCTGCATTGCTTGTGTCACGTGCAATTGATTTATTGTTAGTTTTGTCATGTGCGATTACCTATAATATTCTAAGTGTTTCTGTAAGAAGTGATTTGCTTCATATGTGAATCCATATGGTACATTGCAAATAATTGAGGCCGGAGTTCTATAAAGACTATAACAGATACTGTTTCAAACCTCTTGTTTATAAACAAACTTAGAAGAAATCTGAATGTGAAGATTCTCTAGAAACATTTCTGATAAAATGTTTACATTTAGAAGCTCATTCCTACCCGCTGCTCATCTGCCAAAGACACCTCTGGAAAAGTCCTTCTGTTTCTTTCCCTCCCCAAATCCCAACACTTGGTACTCCAGAGCAAGCAACACAGAGCTTATTGCTGTGGTTTGAATTTTTTTCCTCTTACAGGAATCTGTATCTTTGCCTCTTATCTCCTGTTCCCATGAGGAATTAAAAATAAGGGGGCTCTTGTGTGGTTTGTTTTTATTAATATGCATAATACGTGTATTTAAGCTTCTCTTTTCCCTGCTCTTCCAGGAGGTTAGTTTCAAAAGAGGCTCTGAGGGAGTAACCTGTAGATGGAAACCACCTGTATTTACGAACCTTTAAAAGAACCACATTCTTCCAACAGAAATAAAGCATCTTTTGCCTGGAATGATTCCTTCACAGCAAATGTGCAGTCATTTTGGGGCTCTGGATTGATTTATCTGGAAAGAGGAAACATTTGCTGCCAAAAGCATGAGAGCAAAAAAAAGCTTTGTCAAATAAGGGAGTTCTGCGCCATCTCTTGAGTTTTGCCTTTGTGAGGGACACTAGGAAAGCTGGAGAGGGACAGCATTAGAGAAAATTGAAGAACTTTTTTCTGGTTAGCAGTGGGTTTAGGCAGTAGGGTGGGAAGGGAGATACTTTTTTAGCATGTAGCTCTTCCTCCATAAACCTAAGGGAAGGGGGAGTGTCCCATCACACTTACTGTGTGCATCACAGTTGCTGTGTGCAACTTTTTCTCTTGGTTTTCAAATTTACGTACTCCTTAGATATGTTTCTAATTTTATGTGGAGTTGTGTGGAGCAAATGCAGATTAGTTGAAACCCCTCAGCTCTTGATCTGAAGTGTGGCCTTTGAGTGCTTCATATGGTGGATTGCTCTGCTTATGGACTTGTTCCTGAAATGTTTCCAGTTCTGGAATTGGCATTAGCATTAAGAAATATCCTGTGGAAAAAAAACAACTGGGGAACCAGAGTCTAGCCAGAATTACTCATTTCATCGTCCCAGCTGTCAACAGGACTCATGGCTGTAATTCTGGCTTTAACGCTTTGGGGTCTAATGCCTGATTTCTAGGAAAGGATCTGTGAGTTGATGATAATAGGGCTGTATTCTTAATTTGAAAAGACTGTGTTATCCCTGTAAGTTCTTTGCTTATGCATAAAACTGCTGTCCACACTAATGAAGCACAGCTGAATGATCTCTATTTTTGAAAGAATGGCATACCTTTATTTCATTTTTCTGCCTAAGATTGGCACCTGATCACATATTTTACTCCTTTTTTTTTCCACAGTTTACCCTTTAAGAGGTGAACTGCCTTATATTAGCTTGCATGTGTATGGAAGTGCTGCTGTTTCATAATAGCAGGATGATGTGCATCTTGCAAACTCCTTCATGAAGCTCTGTCCTGAGCACCAAACCTTCAGCAGAACAGTTCAAAAGATTGTGCTCATTATGCTAAAAAAATGGTACCCTTAGGCTCCTGCTTGATCAAGGTGGGGGATGCTTTAAAACTGGGCCGTAATTAATTGCGCAGTAAAACAGATTTATTATTAATTTAAGTTTTTAAGAGAAGGGAATAAATTATGTTCACTCTTGCTGCACAGTTTTGGAAAAGAAAAATATGCATTAATAAACAACATGTCTGTAATTAATTAATGGTCCCCTGGAGAGGGTTTTTTCCCAAACTAGTTAATTAGTGTGTAAAATACTAAAAAATTAATCCCAAAACACATCATGAAAAATCAGCTATGGGTTAGTGAATTGTGGTCATTAAGACAAGACTTTTTTTTTGCTGTTTGTTTGGTTTTTGGTTTTTTTTTTGGTCTTAATGGCCGAAGTTAACAACTGAGACAAATGGAAAACAAAGCACCACTGTTGAGGTGCATTTTGACATTCCTAATTAATGTGCTGTGCCACTAAAAATATCATAATGCTCTCTCTAGAATTAATGTGAGCTATAAACCTATTGTTTACTCTGGATTGATTTGAAAATGAGTATTGATTACTGTTTTGTTTTTTATTACTTAGGAGGGTCTGGGCAAGGCCTAAATACTAGAGTCCTCAAATTCATCATTCCCTCTGTTTTCTGTTATCCCTTTTTAATCTTCTGCTGTGTCTGTTATTTTTCTCCCTTTTCGGATAGACTGAAATCTCTTGAATTAATCACAAAAACACGTCTCAGAAACCTACTGCTCTGGTAACCTGGATGGGGTCAACATTTTAGGTACATTTTAATAAGCAGGCTACCATGTATGTCTCAGTTGGATTCATATTATTAGTAACTAAAGTATATTTTAGTATTTGGTTCCTAAATTCTTAGCAAAGCTTTTGCAAAGCATGAAGTGCACTGTGCTTTGTGTGCTGAGAGCCTTACCGGCTTCCAGGGAAATACATGAACTTGTCAAAAATGTATGTACTCCTAGAATCAAAGCCTTAATTTGCAAAATGATGCTTAATAAGAAAAATGGGCACAAGGTAGTAATTTTTCTTGTTGAGAACAATGGTTATTGCTCAGGTAAATATTAGCAGCCTTGATTGATTGGTGACAAGAAGTGCAGAAGTGATTAACATGACAATGTACAAATCACGTCATAAATTTTTTTGTCCCTTGCAGCCACAGCAGGTATATAAACTGGTCTTTCAGGTTTAGTTTAGTTTTTTGGAAGACAAAAAGTGTGTTACAAAAAACTTGGGAGAGAGAACTTAAATTCTTCTATGCTTAAGTTTTCCTTATGAAGTCTCTCTGCAATGCTGCTTCAGCCTGATAGCTATTTCTTTTATGCTAGTTAAATGAAACTTTGATGCATGCATAGGTATCTCCCCCCATCACTTTTCTTCTCCACTCCTAAGTCCTGTTATGTTATGCTTTAATATGAACAGATGAACTTTTCTTTATGCTTCTTCGAAGAAAATGAGTTTTCTAACAAATTCTGCATTCATCTTTGACTATATGTAACTTAAAAAAATAGTCTGGTTTTAAGGAAGTGCATGTTCAAGAAGTAGCAAAGGATATTAGAAATATTCATAATGACTTTCAGTCTTTTAAGGCAATAAAATAAACATAGATCTTCTTTCAAGTATAAGGGAAAATTTGGTATTGATTCTAAGGCTATGCAAAGCAGTTCTGTCCAAACATGAATGCAAGTACAGAATAAATTAATTTCTGTCTTTAACACAATGTATTCCAACTACAGATATCCATGTTAGGCAGGCTGGGTTTTTACTTGCTCATTGAACCCTGTCTTTATCTGTTGTACCTACTGCATATAAACTTCACCATCTTTACTTGACATAAATTATTTCCCTCCTGTTAACCAGAGGGATTTGTGAGATGAAGCTAGCAGCAATGTTGGTAGTGTGTTCTCAGCTTTCCTTGATGATAGACATGCTTCCCTAATCCTTCTCTGGTTTTAACATGACACTTTGAAGGGATTGGGGAGGTGACAGCCACGGGAGTCAAGGATGTTTCTTCCTTTGCATGGCTTTACAGAAGGTGTCACTGTTTTCTTTGCTCTCTCTTTGGGAATCTATCAAGGTGCCCTCTGGAGTCCTTGGAAAGGCTTTGCTAGAACTGGAGAACCCAAGCAGGGCCGTAATGGGACAGCTGTGTGGTAAGGAGAAAGCAGAGTAGGATTGTTGAGCCTGGAAAAGACCACCAAAGAGAATTATGACAGATATGCAAAACTATGCATGATGTGGATGAGTTGAGTAAAAAAAAATGAAGCAGACAGAAGGAAGTTTTTTGTGGAGAGCGCCACTGAAGTGACCTTATTGGCTCTGGTTGTTGTCTCTGCCTTCCTGCAGGAAAGGTGCTTCAGGGGTGGTTCTGACGGTAAAAGCCTTCACAGGGCTTGGGGTGAGGGTGAGCTTTTTCCCCAAGATGTGGGACAGTGAAGCATGTCTGGGCAACAGAGCAGATGTTGGAGGAGGGGACAAATGGAAAACATCTGGAGGTGACTGACTGGAAGGGTATGTGCACTCCCTGAACAGAAACCACAGAGCTTATCTGTTGAGAGACAGAGAAAGTGTGCTGGCTGAGGGGTTTTATCCAATATTGGCATTTTTATGTTTGGAGCTAGGGGCACATAAAAATCACAGTGACATGGCATAATTTTGTTAAACAATGCTACTTTTGCTGGCAAAATTCCAGGTGTAGTCTTGGCATTGTTTTGGTTCATCTTTTGCAGTTTCTGATTTATCTTACTCAAAGGCCTAGCATAAATGAAAAGAAGAAAATAATTACTTTTGCAGAAATGAGTATTCTCTTAGAAGAGAGCTGGAGCTGCTGTCAAATCTATCGTAGAATAGCCTGGAGAGAGTAAAGAGAAGAACAGTGAAGAAAAACTGGACTATAGTGAAGGACCTGGGTGTTTTCTAGGGAGGGGAAGATGTCTTATTACTCACATGGTATTCAAAATGTGACTTCATATTCAGGCAACACATTCTCTAGAGATTTTACAAACTTCACAAAAATGCTAATGAAAAGCAAGTGTTTTATTATGAAATTGTCTTCTTTCTGCCTTCTTGAAAATTCGTAAATATTTTAAAATAGCTTACAACTGAACTGTTTTCTCTTTAGTTTCTATTTGCATTCCTAGTCAGAATAGTTTCACCTTACAACTTGGATTTCCTGTGCAGCATTTCCAAATGGGACCACAGGGACTTGTTGCTTTAATTTGTTTGTATTCCATTTCCTGCGAGTTTGGCTATCTCTCTGGGCATTTTTCTTGTGTATATGTGCATTTGCTCTTTTGTTTAACACCAGGGAAGAGTTGTGAGTAAAGGCTCCTTTACTGTGGAAGTGTAGTATGCCTTACTCTTTGAGCTGAGAAATAAACATTTTATCTATTCTTCAAAGTCCTGAGATTTCAGATCCCCTTTTTGTCTGTAAGAGGATGAAAGGCCTCCTCCCTCCTCTTCTTAAAGAAGATCCAGCCCACTCTGGACAAGCTGATAGTGTTTCTGCATGTGTATCACACAGCCCAGCTGCGTTTTGTGATCACCAGATAATGCTCTGTTTTACAGAGATGAGGAGACAGCTAGGTCCAGTTTTGGTTCTGAAAAATCTTTTCTTAATGGCATCTTTCCAGAAACCATTATGCTCATGCAAAAAAGTGGGAATTTTTTTACCAGCCTAATTTTCTGTATTTTTCTCTTTCTTGACTTGATACATGATAATGCTTTATATTTAATAAAGATTATGTGTAACTTTTGACATAGCTTTTAAAGTTGTGCTTATCATCATCTCTCTTTCAAAATCTTTTGTGTACAAGAGTTCAGTTATCTTGCTTGTAGCTCTCATAGTAATATACCACAGGCTATTGTGTGTGTCAACTTCATTTTTTCTGCTTTGTATGTCTATTTTGGTGGAATCACTTTCATTTCCTCTTTTCTTTATGTTGGTGCTTATGCTTCAGAGTACTGCTTGTGTTAAATTAGCATTTTTTTTTCAAATGGGAACATTAGTTTTTATCTTCACTCTGCAGAGTTTTTGCAGTGACGGTGCAGTTTGCACTTCTGTGGTTTGGGGTCTGACAGCCCTGCCAGTAACTTCAGCATTTCTATGAGTTCATAAGTATGCAATAGAACACCTCTGTGTAGAAAAGGGGCATACAAAAATTTCATCTGAAAGAAAATAATTGAGTTGGAAGAAACCTCCATAGGTTGTTTTGTCTAGTCTCCCATTTGAATATTTTAGAAAATAATCCTATAGAAAATACTTAGAAAACAAGGGATGCTGGAGGGGTTGTAGTTCTGCTCTGAATTTAAAGAAATACAGAAGCCCTAAATACGAGCCAGTATTCTCTCCTTTATAAGGACCTTTATTTTCTTCCCAAAAATAAAGGTAAAAGAAAAAAAATAGGATGTACGCTTCTGTTGGCGTGCAGCCTCTTTCCACAACAACGTTATAATTTACAGTTGTGGCCCATATTTGCATAGCACTGGAAGAGAAACTGTACTTACACTATTATTGGGAAGAAATAGTAGGCTTGCTCTGTTTTGTCCCTGGTTGTTTAATTACTAAAATCTGTTTAAAGTACTTCCAGCACTGCCTAAAGGTGCTCTGCACAGCATCTTCCATTCACAGAGATGTTTCTTGGTAATCCAGGATTCTGAATGCTACAAGATGGGGATTCTGAAAGTACTGTACAATATAGAATCTCCTTTTATTCTTAAGTATGCCCACATGATCTTGCAATTATATTAAATACTTTGTTTTCATATATAGAGTTTGAGAATATGATACTTCTGCTCTTTCATTTCAGCAAATGATGAGTATTTATGTCTATAACAGACATATTTTAAGCAGCATGGTAACTTCACATTTCACAAATATTTACATTAGAGCTTTTTAGTGAAGACCTTATGTGGTGGGTGTACCGCGGACAGCAACTAAGCACCCTCCCTCCCTCCCTCCCTCCCTCCCTCCTCTCCCCTCCCCCTTGCAGTGGGATAAGAATTGGACAAGCCAAATCAAGAAAAGCTTGTGAGTTGAGATAAAGACAGTTTAATGAGTGAAGGGAAGAAAACCCCCAGCTGATGCAAGGGCAGTCACTCACCACCTCCCACAGGCAGAGTGGTCCCAACCAGTCTCTGAGTAGCAGCTACCTTGGAAAGTTCAAACCTCCAAACTTCATGGCTGATCATCATGTTATGTGTCACAGAATATCCCTTTGGTCTCTTGGGGACAGCTGTCCTAGCTGTGTCCTTGCCCACCTAAAGCTCTTGCCCACCCTCAGCCACATCGTGGGGACAGTGTGGGAAGCAGAGAAGGTCTCGAGTCTGTGCAAGCACCAGCAGCAGCTGAAATATTGCTGTGTTTGTGCCCTGTTTTGGCCATAAATACAAGCAGCAGCAGATGGGCTGCTATGAAGGAAATTAAGTCCAGGCAGCCAGGGGCAGCAGACTTTACCTTGTTGTTCAGTTTATGTTGCTACAAACAACAGTGCTTAAATGCTTTGGAAGGGCATTAGCCTTGGCTTTGCCGTACTCTGGAGGCTGGAGCTCCTGCTCTGACGACTCCAAGGGCACCACGTTCCCCAGAACAGCTGGGTTTTATAAAAGAAATGCTTTCTGCTGTTACTGTTAAGTGAATAATGATACCAAATGGCTTTAAACTGTCTGGTGGCACCTGAAAACTTCTGATAATAACTGCTGTTTCTTAATACATTTTATATTAAACTTAAAAGGAAAGGAGTATAATTTTACTGATGTCATTCATGACAGATGTGTGTATGAATTTTTATATCCTGATCATCCTTCTAGATTGTGTTTCATGATATGACTTGGAATTTTGTTGCATCTTATCTTTGTGTATCTGCTTTTGTTATCATGAATGGTATGTGGTGTCTTGCTCTAAGTCTGTGTGGGATTTCCTTGCTGGGAGAGGGCACTCTAGAGGAAAGGTCTCAGGATGCTAAAATCATCAGGAACAGCATCCTAGTTGCTGTTCATTTGTCTAGCAAAGACACATTGTCCAGGACCTCTGTAGTTGTTTACAGATCAAAAAAGAAACGGTTGATCCATTCATGCCTAATGGCATCCCGTGTGCTACTCTCATATCTGCCTGTTTTCCCGGTGGATTCTGATGTGCTGAATGACTTGCATTCAGGAGAGACTGGCCAAGGGACATGCTCACAGCCACTGATAGGGAGACAGCCATCTCACGGGAAACGAGGATTTATTGGTTAGAAACATCTGCCAGAGATGGAAAGGGAAGGAGGGAGAGAGGGAAGGGAGGGAGGAAGGGAGGAAGGGAGGAAGGAAGGAAGATTGAAAGTGGGTACACTCCATCTTTAATCATTGTCAGTTTTGGAGAGAGTCACAGATGGCTTCAGACGCCTGTTGAAGGATCAGGATCAGGATCAGGATCTACCAGTTGAGCTAGAGGGGTCAGCTAGATGATCATACTGGCAAACAGAAACTTGGAGAGTCATTTGGAAAGATGGACTGCCTCCTCTTCAGACAATTAACTGAGATACAAGAAAATGAAGTAATTAAGATAGAACCTAGATTTGATGTAACCTACTGAAATATCTGTTTCTTGAAAATAAGGCTTTCAGATGAAGTGAATCAGAATTTTATCATCCCCAAGGTAAAAAGTGGGAAAAGCAGAGGAAGTTAGGAAAGATTCTGCAAGGGCATGTAAGAAAAAATTGTATTGAAAAGTGATTAACTACTTCAAAAATGTAAATTGATCTAGGAATCGGGTTTTTAACATAAAGCTCTCAATGTGGTGTAACACTGTCAACCCTCCATCTACTAGGGTGATTTACTCCTTCAATTATTTTAACTTTGTGAGCCTTCTCATTTGGGAGTTGCAGCTGACAAGAGCAAATTTCTATTCAGTGCACTAGGAAAAAGAGCAGGAATTCCTGTGTATTTGTGTAGCAACTCATTTCACATGCATTCCAGCATTTACTATTCAAATAATATTGAAGTAAAAAATAGCTCCCATTAATTAGTGAGAAAGAAATGTTGACTGTATTTGAAGAACCTCTGCCCAGAAGGGAATTTAAACAAATTTCAAAACATGCATGAATAATCAGAAATCCATGGGTTATAGCAGCACTTCAGCCATTGTAGCAGGACTGTTTCTGCAGGTTCGTTGGCACCTTTATTCAGTAGTACAGGTGTGAGAAGGTATCTGAATGAATTAATGTTGGGGTGCATAAGGATGCTGAGGGGAAACAAATACGTCTTGGCGCTCAGAAATTAGATCTGAACCCATGTGGGACTTTCTAACAGGGCAGGAAAATCTGATCCCTTTCAGGACCAAAACAAAAGTTGAGAAGGGTACATGTGTTGGTGGCTTCCAGGCAGTTTCAGTGTCCAGTATTAGAGAAAAAGGTGTTCATAGTCAAAAACGTGGGAAAGTTCATTAGTTTTCAAAATGTGATGTAAGGAAGGAGTTTAATAATTTATTGTGGGTAAATTAGTTTATAAACATATGCTATAAATCCTGTCAGCAGTTTGATCATCTATGCTGTCTGTGTTTTCTTAGCAGATAATTTTGTCAATATAAATTGAAATTGCTTTCATTATATTTTGGGGCATGAGATTCAGGCAAAAATGAGTAAATATATGTCACTTCACCAGTATAATTTCCTACTAGTTGTGGTCCTGAGAGCTTGTCTCTGATAGAACTGATGAGGGAGGATAGTTAATTTGGGTTTCTGAAGTCTTTTTAGCTTAAAGTGCTTCATGCAGAGGGATATAATTTTCTGTTTGACTTTCACCAACAGCATTTTCATTTGTATGTTGAAAGCAAGTAGTGGGAAGGAAAGGAACTAAATAGTTACAAAGTGGAGCTTTTAAAAGTGATACTTAAAATATTTTTTCAAATATTTCTGCTTGCTCTTGCTTCTTCTTCCCCTTTAAGCACAAATATCCATTTTTTTTAAACTGGGGAGGCAGATTGGAACACTTTTCTATCACTGGAAAGTACCCAGAATATAGTGGTTACATATTTTTGAGGGCAGGAGGTTTGGGACAGAGCCTTGCTGAGAGGAAGTGGGAGTCTCAAGATGTTTCTTTTACTTTCTTCCCTGGCTCTTCTGGGGAATGTCAGCCATTTGAAGTGAACTCTGCATGCTCAGAAAGTAAAACATTTGCCAAAGTAGTTCTGCAGACTCTACAAATAAACTCTGGCAGAAGGATGCCAGAGAAAAATCTAAGATTGACAATATTTACTGGCATTTCCCTCAGTTTTGTAGCATTACCGAGACCCCTCTAACAAGATGAAATGCTTTATTTTTTGATGTAAAGACTCTGTTTTGCAATGCTAAGGAATAATGTGTAGGAAAGAGAAGGAGCAAGACACTATCATTTATTTTGCCCATCAGTGAGCAATACTTCGGGCAATAAGCAAATTCTCCTATAGCTGTGCTCAGCACATTGGAAAACAAATAGGACAAAGCCTCCTTTCCAGCACAGAAGGCATAAAGCAGAGAGGAATTTAAACAAAAAAAAAACCAAAAAACAAACAAACAAACAAAAAAAAAAAAACCAAAAAAGAAAAAAAAAAAAAAAAGGTGTCTAGCCTGGCCATGTTACCAGAGTAAGAGAATTTGGAGGGGGAATGATGGAGAACACAGGGAAGGACTTGGAAACTGAGTTATTAGTTGGGAATGCATAGAGAGGCTTTTAATAGCATGTCTCTTTGGGTTGTTCCTTTCTGAATCATGTCATACCATTCATGGACAAGTCTGTGAGGAAAAATATCCTCCAACCTTTGTGGTTTACATGTGAATGGAGGCAGCTGGTGGGAGTCATGCCAGAGGTTGCTGTTCTGCTGCCCAAAGCAATTGCCTCTGAATTGCTTGCAAGGATGGAGTAAAATGGAGCTGGTATTGCTTTACGAAAAGAGGTTTCTTTGAAATAGGTGTTCTTGTGGTTGTGTTGTTGTGTGTCTTTCAAGTAAATAATGTATCAAATCAGCACCTTATTTAAAGGCTAAAGAAATATTAATACTATGTTATTAAGGGAAGTAGAATCAAAACAGCTATCTTTCAAAATAACCCAATTTTTGATGGCTATCCAAGTCTGTGGTGTGGGTTGCAGGTTATGGGGCTGTATGCAGCGTTCCCCCCTCTCAGTCAAGCTAGTCAAATGATCTGCTTCTCATTCCTGTTTGGAAGGTGATCTATTCGAGTAGCATTGGGATGCACACTGTGCTTTGGCAAGGCCATTTATTGTCTCCACCAGTGATTGCTAGGAAAAGTAGTTATGTTGATGGTAAATTGTCAATCCCATGCCCCCTGAGCTGTCTTCAGTTGATAAGCTAATTAATTGGTGGAGAAAAATGGTGGAGACCCTTGCCACATAGCACCACAAGCGTCCTTAGATGTGGAGGTGAATCGAGTGCGTAATCCTAAACAAACTGCTTATTGCTGGATCTGTGTCAACCCACAGCAGCTGCTGGTTTTGAACTTGGGAACGTTTAGGCTTGATTGATTAACTACTAAAATGATGTTAGCAGTAGGATTTGGGTATATATTAAGCACCTGAGAGGAATGCATTATAAATGTATGCAGCTGCAAACTGGTGTCTGGTCCAAGCAGCACTGAGATGGACGGGATATGTGCTCCAAATGAGGTTAAGTGAAGTGTCCTTCTTCCCATAACTGCACAGATCAGTCACATTTGTAGGCATTTGGTAAACTTATGGTTGGAGCTGCAAAAGATAAAATCCTTTAAGATCCCTGATTGGCAGAGTCTAAATGTCAGGGTGGAAATGTGGAGGGTTGCAGTCTGTGCATGTGCATAGCTTTGCTTCCTCAGTTCCTGTGCATCTATGCGGTGTTGGCTCGTGCCACAGGTTCAGAAGCATTTGATGAACAGTAAGCCCAGATAATTCTTGGTTCTTACATTTCATGGCCATCGTTTCCCTTCAGTGTTAGAAGGTACTTTCTCCCATTGAGAAATCTATAATGGCAGCCAGCTGAATAAATTATTTCTTTGGCTGAGGAGGTAAAGGCTTTTGAACAGAAGTTCTTCCTTCAAACCTGGGCAGCACATGTTCCGTACATGCCAAGTGCATGTTGTTTGTGCGTTCCCTCTCAGATGTGGTAATTCAAAATCTAATCATGTGAAGGATTGTATTTATTTTACTCATGTGTTACTAATCTGTGTAATTTAACAGCCAGTAGAGACATAAACTTCATTAAGATCCAGATGATTAAAAAAAAAATTGGCTGAGGTCCTTCCTCTCATTCTAATATTGAAAGCAAAAAGTGGCACTGGGAAGCACAAAACTGTGATTTCAAAAGCTGTTATTTTTTGCTGATTACTGCATTATAACCTGGGGTGATGGTGCAGGGCTGCTAGAAAGGGTCTTCCGTTTCTGCAGTCTCTGCACCCGTCTACTGTGTATTTAGTTAGATTTATTTGGTTTGTTTGTTTGCCCTGGCACTTAGGATAAAAAATAGTCCTTCGGATGACCAAGTGCCTTTTGCCTGCTGCTGCTGGGAGCGGAGTGGTGAGTGCCTCTTCTGCAGCTGGGACAGGAAATCAAAGAAGTCAGTTGAGTTCTTTAAGTCTTCATAGAAATCAGGAATAAAATGTTTTTCTATGTACGACTCAGTTTCTTTTTGGTGCCAGCTGTGATCCATTAAGGGGGCTCATCAAAACTCTGGTGTTTGGTTTTGGCAGTATTGATTTGAACTTTTTGATACTCTTATTAAAATACTTTTTATGTAGTGTTAGTTTGAAGGAATTGATAAAATTTCATCACAGCTGTTCTTATGAGATTGTTGAGAGCATATAAAAACATGTCTCTTTTTTAAAAGTACGCTAGCAGACATTAGTGTAGATATCAGGTTCTCCTGTTTTAAGTCCCAGTTATAGAAATGTGTAGCTGCCTGTGTTCTGTACAAATGAATGCTTTAATTTTGAGGAGCAGGCTACACAGCTTCTAAGGTGCAAATGTGTGAATCTGTTTTTAAAAAAGTTACTCTTGTTCTTTTGTTTAATAAGCAGTGCCTGACACATAAAAAAGCATTGCATTTTGGTTTTTTATAATGAAATACTATTTTTGTTTTTAAATAGTGGTAAATTGTATGTGAGAATGCAAATAAAAGGAGTGGAAGTCAGTATGAAAATGAGGACATTTTAATTTGCTTTATGTTTGTAAGTAAGGGAAACTACCTCATCATCAGTAAAAGAATAAAAAGCAAAGGAGTGAAGAAGCCTGGAAAGTTTTTGATGTAAGGGCAATTCACGGAAATAATAAGCTTAATTTTGTATAATTTTATGCCCTCTGATACTTGTTTTGAAATCAGACTTGAAAATGACTGTACCATCACAGGCCAACACTGCAACCACCGCAGGGCACAAAGCTCACCCCAAAGTGTGAAGCAGGTGAAGCCTGGGAGCCGAGAGTTGGGGTTGCTGCTGCTGGGCTTAGGAACCAATCCCAACAACAGTATTTGGAGGTTTTTGACAGAATTTCTCTTGATGTTGACAGCTTCTTTGAAGTTGGCCCCTCAGTCTTGCAGGAAGTCTCCTAGGCTGAGGACTTTAGGGCTGGTTTGGATATCTCAGGTGTCAAACGACTTGAATGCAGCTGGTTCCACATGTGGGTAGTGGCTTTAGAGAGCATGAAATGTATTAACTACAAGCATGTATTTAAAGCCACAAAGAGGTAAATCCAACACTCCTTCAACCTGCGTATGTCTGTGTTTTTCTCTTTTTTGTATATACAGGTAAGGGTGAAGCTAAGCAATGATGCTTTGTCTAGTGATGGTTGAGTGTAGCATATTCTTTGAGGAAATTTTTAGTCCAACCAGTTAAAGATTTCTAGCTCTGGAAGTAAGGTTTTGAGCTGTTGCATCTGACTTCTGTAACTTAATATTTTTTGACTTATGTGGGCGAGAATGTTTGATATACTTTCTGGTTTACTACAGCAGCTTTTTTACTGTCTAAATACATAAATTAAAATTTTTCTGGCAGTTACTTTTTTGGGAAGAGTGAACAAATTTTAAAAATGTATCAAGCCCACAGTTTAAAGAATCAGTATATTTAACAAGCTTTAGTGTGGAAAAGAGATATTGTCTCTATTTGTTGTAAGTAAAGGCTATTCAAATGAACTGGGATGGTATTTATTGTATCCCAGCTATTGCCACGAGTCCGTGATTTGTCATTTGATGCATTACTATAGTGTGGTAAGACAGATTTTGCATGAGAGTAACTTTTTTTTTATAGCATTATTTTTCTTATTGTCATAGTAGAGCCCTGAAATCAGGCATCATGCATGTATTTGATTGACTGGCTGTGAGTTCAGTATGAATTAAAACTTACACTGACAGAAAAATCTGGAAAATTCTTATTTGTGTGCAACATCTAGTGATTTATTTACTTAAATATGGCCCTTTGATGTTTGAAACTGACATGCGCTGGGGTATTTTGTATGGTGGGAACTTCCTTTAGAAACAGAGGAATTAACCGTAGAAATCTCTTGTTGAAAATGAATACTTTTGTTTCTGCCATATAAAGTAGTTGTAGTCTCTGGAGCAGTTCTTTCTTCTTGCTTTTTTCCCATTTGGATTTGAGGTGTTGTCATGGCAGTAATTTGTAGGCAAAAGGGACATTTGTTTTCTGTGGGATATTTTTTTGTACATTCTGTTCTTGGTCGTGCAAGTCTCTCCAAGAAAAGAAAAAGACAACTTGAAGAATGAGGTGCAGCATGGGTTAAAGCATTGGGCAACCTGTTTGATTAAGCTGGTTTTTGCAGGAGCAGTCATATGGCATTTGATGACCAGACTTTTGATTAGTTGTGGTGTTTCAGCAAAGCCTGTATGAGAAGGACATCAACAATGTACAGTGTGGTGAGTTGACCTTCTCTGGACCCCAGCTGCCCACCTCTATCACTCCCCTCTTCAGCAGGGTGGAGGAGAGAGAAAATAAGATGGAAAAAAGTTGAATATCAAGGTAAAGGCAGTTTAATAGAGTAAAGGTCACACACATGGAAGCAAAGGAAAATAGAAGATTTTATTCTCTACTTCCCATCAGCAGGAGATGTCCAGACACTTCCCAGGAAGCAGGGCTTCAGTACCCTAGCAGTTCCTCTGGAAGACAAACATCATAATGACAAATGCCTCCCCTTTCTCCTCCTTTCTCTTGGCTTTTATTGCTGAGCAGACGCCATATGGTATGGAACACCCCTTTGGTCAGCTGAGGTCAGCTGTCCTGGCTCTGTCCCCTCCCAAGATCTTGCCCAGCTCCAGCCATCAGGCAGAGGGGCTGAGAATGTTGGAGAGGCAGCACGAATGCTGTGCAAGCACTGCTCTGCAGTTGCCAAAACACGAGTGTGTTTATCAACACCTCTGTAGCTACTGATACAAAGCACAGCACTTTGAGGGCTGCTGTGGGGAAAACGGGCTCCATCTCAGCCAGACCAGTGCATATGGCTTTGGACTCTGCACACTTCCCACTTCCTAGCCATCAGGATCTCTGGAGTTACAACATTGTTTCCCAAAGCTTTATCCTAGAGAAACTGATTGATTATGGCTTGGACAGCGTACTCTTTGGTAGGCTGAAAACTGGCTGGATGTCTTGGCCCAGAGAGGGGTGGTGAATGCTGCTGCCTCCAGCTGGTGGCTGGTCACTAGTGAGGTACCCCAGGGCTCATTGCTGGGGTCAGTCCTGTTTAATATCTTTTTTGATGAACTGAACCAGGGGATCAGTAAGTGTGCAGATGGCACCAAGTTGTGTGCAAGTTTTGCTCTTGCTGGAGGTTAGGAAGGCTCTGCAGAGGGATCTGGAGAGGCTGGACTGATGGGCCACAGCCAATGGTATGAGGCCATTTATATAAAGGCGAAGTACCACGTCCTTCACTTGGGTCACAAGAACCCCAGGTGGTGCTACAGGCTTTGGAATGAGTGGCTGGAAAGCTGCCTGGTAGAAAAGGACCTTGGGGTGCTGGTTGACCGACGGGTGAAGCTGAGCCAGCGTGTGCCCAGGTGGACAAGAGGCCAATCACATCCTGGCCTGTGTCAGATATAGTGTGGCCAGCAGGACCAGGGCAGTGATCATCTCCCTGTTCTCAGCACGGGTGGGGCTGCACCTCAAATCCTGGGTCCAGTTCTGGGCCCCTCACCACAAGAAGGACGTTGAGATGGTGTCCAGAGAAAGGCAACTAATCTGGGAAAGGGTCTGGAGCACAAGTTTGATGAAGAGCAGCTGAGGAAGCTGGGGGTGTTTAGCCTGGAAAACAGGAGTCTCAGGGAAGACCTTATTGCTCTCTACAATGACCTGGAAGAGGTTGTAGCCAGGTGGGGGTCAGCCTCTTATCCCAGGTAACACATGGGCAGGATGAAAGGAAACGACCTCAAGTTGCTCCAGCAGAGGTTTAGATTGGATATTAGGAAAAATTTCTTCAGATGAAAGGGTTGTCAAGCACTGGAACAGGTTGCCCAGGGAAGTGGTTGAATCAGCATCCCTGAAGTTACTTTAAAGATGCAATAAAAGTAAATGTATAAAAAAAAAAGACACAAAAAAGACTTAAAAGTGAAGATATAGTGCTTGGGGATATGGTTTAGTGGTGGACTTGGCAGTCTTAGGTTAACAGTTGGAATGGATGGTCTTTTTGAACTTTAAGTTCTTTTCCAACCAAATGATTCCATAATTTGATGATTATATATCCTAATTTTTGCAGTATAGATTTAGCCAAGCTTACTCATTTTTTATATACTGGGAACTTTAATACGAGTATCCCCTTTTTTGAAAGGGCTCCTTTGCATTCAATTTGATTCTCACAGCCTCCATTCATGGTCTGTTATGTTAGGTGTATTAATGCATTAAATTTCACAAAGACAGCTGGATAATAAAAATGGAGTATATCAGATGAAAATGTAAAAGGCTGTTCCTTAATCTATTCTTACTCTGATTTAAACCAAACTGAAACAGTTCTCTTGATAGATCAGCTTTCACTTCTACTGGGCTTCTTTAGTGAAATAATCTACTGTGGGAGAAGTTAAATGACTTCAGAGTGGAGGATATTACATTAAAATGTGGGCAAGCAAATGAGTTCTCTTTGATTTTTGTTTTTGTGGTGGTTTAACACCAGCTGGAAGTTAAACTCCAAATAAGCCACTCCCCTTTCCCCTGCCACTTCTGGTAAGAGATGGACAAAGACAGAGACTGTGAGTTGAGATAACAATTTTCTGGAAGCAGAAAGCAATGAAATAAGAAATGCTCAGTAACAGCAACAGTATTAAGAACAAAAGTATGCAAAAGAGAAGGTGTTTTACACACAGAAAGTTTTCATCATCTTGACTCAGTTCCCTGTGGCCACCGGGACAAAGACAAGATGCTGGCCGCTTCCTCTGGCTGACTCTCCCTGTCCCTGAGCTCAGGACAGCAGCACAAAACAATGACAGACAAATCCCCAAAAGTGAGATTGTCCACATCTCACCATGCAGCTGCTTTGGATGCTGGTCCGGATTGCACGCTGCTGTTTCCGGCATCGGTGCCGCTGCTTTTGGCCGCTCTGCCTGGCTCTGCTTGGCTCCTTCAGCTCAGATTGGCTGAAGCCCTGACTCAGGATGAGCTCAGCTGGGCTCGGGCTCACCTCCACCCCTTGGTTCCAGGCGGTGCTTCCCGCCCCAGCCCTCTTTTCAGCACATCCTGGAGCTGTCTCAGAGGAACAGGTAGGGGATGGGCGTCAGTGGCAGAGGATGGAGTCTGCCTGATCCTGATAGCCTATCTGCTGGAGAGGAGGCTAAAGGATGCGCTTCCAGGGGTGTGTTCACCTTCTCCTTCCCCTGAAAGGAAGCCCCCCGTGATGGTGTGGGTGGTATAAAATAGCTATATAGCCATGCCCACACAGTGCTGAGCTCTGTCCCCCTCTCTGCAAACAAGACAGTTTCATGTATTGAAGGCTCCTGCTACAAACTTAGACCGTCACTGCTTAAATTCAAAGCAGATCACTGCTTAAAAGTCAGTACTTCTGTTAACTCTGTTGTCCAAAAAGAACATTAGCTTCTCTTTTACAAATTGCCTTGAAGTCTTCAATTTCATTTGTAAAGCTGTGCCTTCCTTCTGTGTTTAGCACCAGCAAGAGGCTAAAGGAAAATCCACCTCTCTCTGTCTGCGTTCAATACAGGAGAATCAAGTTCAGCAAATATTTGAAGAGCGTTGTGTATGGTGTGTGAAACCAGAAGAAGCAGATCAATACCAGGCAAGCTGTTTCCTATAAAATATTTATACAAACAGAATTGAAGTGGATGTGGAATAATTTATTATTATCAGGGAGAATTTGCTGCCTACACAGTCATTCTGAGAACTGATTGTGTCATGATTATCAGCATCATGTTCAGATTACATATATTCATATATATATGCATATATATATGGCTAACTTATCTATCAGATCACTCTTAAAGCCTGAAGTTACTACAGCTGAATAAAGGATTTCAAAATTGTAAAGGAAGTGGGAACCTCAAAATTATTTTTTTCTGTGATGTATTGGGAAGTATAAAGATATCCCACTCTGAGCTATTATGTTACCATCTGAGAGTTAGCAAATGACACAGCAACTTGTGATCAATAAACCTCCCCTTGCCCCCAGGCTCCCTTGGCACTGGTAGGAGGCAACAGCTGGATTCTAAATGGATTTGTACAAATTGGAAAACTAGAAAAGCTTAATTTCCCCTAATGGTCACTCTGGGCACTAGGATAGTGCTGTAAAATTGTGATTAGTGGGGATCTGAAGGGCTCTGCTGGTCCCTTCCTACTCTAGTGGAAAAAATCTTTCTCCTTCTCTCAAATTTGTTTTATTTTGGTACAGAACATTTTTGCTATGTCAGAATACAATATACTTGCAATGGGTGGTAATTGTTTTTTAAGGAATATTTTAGGAGTAGAGTGAGCCTGAATGCTTTTGAACTAATTCATTTCCAATAGTTGTGTCCGACTCAAAACTGCTTCCGGAACTATGCCCTGGGAGTCCCTACTGCCTGTTTGTACCACAACATGCACAACATGCACAAGTTGTAAGGGAAGATAAAACAGCTGTTTCATTAATTAAGTACCTTCTCTTGACCATGTAGGCAAAATAAATGTTAGCAATTCGCTTGATAAAGAAAGTTTAGATAAAATGGATGTGTGAGAAACTGTCTTACTGTGACTGAACTAAATGTTGGTGCAGCAGGTCTTTGTAATATCTTTTAGTTTAATTTGTTTCACTCAGGTAAAACATGCCTTCTAACACAATATTTGCCAATATATTTTTCATTTGCCTTGGTTTTTTTCCAGTTTTGTAGAACAATGCAGCATTCTTTCTCTGCCAGCAAGAAGTGTGTAGCTATTGCTTCATGAAATGGAAGCAGGTTGAGATCTCATAATAAACAGCTCCAATTATTTGCTAAATTATTTTAGATAATTGCAGAATAATTATTTAATACAACGTATACCTTTTTATAAATCGAAGTGAAAGAACCAATAAGTCTTATGTGCATATTCTTGTTCTATTTCTGTTTCCCCATCCTTTCATCCCCACACAAGTCCTAATTCTCTCACTCCCCTTTCAAAATGCCCTTTGTTTCCTTTCTCTCTCTGCACATCTGGTTGTCCTGGTCTTCCCCCTTCCCCCTTCCAGCTTGATAGTCTCATTTTTAAAGCTTTGTTCTGCAAAGTACATAATTAAGCAGTAAGACATGACAGGGCATGAATATCATTGTATTAATTGAGGGGAGAGAGGGGGGAGACCGAAGGAGAACTACGGAGAGACAATACCAGCTGGCACTCCATGGGTGTATAATTTGCAATTCATTTAGAAGAAAGCTCGTCCATGGGGTGGAATTTTCACTGGAAAGTGATGGCCAAGCCCATGCACCAAATGGATGCTTCTCAGACAGGAGTTTTGCTTTGCACTTTGGGCAGCATGACTGCTGCAGCTCTCGCTTGTCAGACCTGCTCTGGTCTCTGCTGCTGCCCCATCGTGCCCGAAGGGGCTCTGCAGCCCCAGACCTATTAACTGACCCACAGAGACGGATGGCTCCTTTTGATGGCTACTGCAGTGCAAGGGACATTTTTCTGCTGAGAAGTAGGTGTTAATAATATCATTCTGTACTTAGCCAAAGTGGCTGTGACATGTCCAGTGCTAGTAATTGTAACAGCCATTTCCACTTGAAAATGGGCAAAGAAAATACTAATGAATGGTTGACAAAGGCCTGCAAGTGTTAAGTCTCTACTGCCTATCTCTGTGTACAGGTGATGTACAGTAAACTTTGTCTCTGAGGAGGAAGAAAGAGGATAAATAAAAGTTCTTTCCCTTAGGAAAAGAAAAAGTTGGTAGCAGTCGCAGTGGGGAGAGCTGTGAGAAGTAGCTGTGTGCACAGAGCAGCCAGCTCCACTGTGCTGAAACTGGAACTACTCTTTATTTTTCTGTACATTTGATGAAGTTTTAGTAATTTATGCACTCCAAAATGGAAAAATAAAAGCTGTAGTGACTTGTGCAATTGGGCTGGGTCAGATCAAAGCTTTAAAAAAAAAAATTCGAAGTGAATTCCAATCCAGTCTCTTTCCTAGACTTGGTCTGTTTGCATTTCAAATGCAATCCTGAGTTTAAATGAATCTATAGAACATGCCTACAGATATTTGAAACAACAAGGCTTCTGCATGTAAATGTAATTGAGAATTAAACATGTAGTTTAACTTTTTCATCTGTGTGCGTGTGTGAGCATAATGATGCATCGCTGTCCTAGCCTGTAATAGTACAGAATGGTAAGGACCAGAGTTGCACTTCATGACAACTAATAAAGTACAGAACATTTTGTCTGTTTACTCAGACTTTCGTTCCTCCCAGCTGATTACTGGCTTCCAAAAAAATGCCCAGGCATGGGTCTGGAGTGGTTCAAGAAATACAGAGAAGTTATTCAAGAAATCACTGATACATGGCATGAAAAATTGCTTCCTCTTCTTCTGTACATTTGTAAGTCTGCTGTAAGACATGAAAATATTTAGATGGTCTTGGCTGTTTTCTTGGGGGCACCATCTTTCCATTCATGAGTGAAGCGGCAGAAAAATAGGCAGCATTAAATGCAAATTTATTACACAGATGCTGTGCAGCATGTTTATACTTATATGACTTTGCATCATATATGAAACTAATGTATTTGTATATGATTGACCACTAGTTTTAATGATGAACAGCCTTTTTATTTGAGAAAGTGGTTTTTAATGTGTGGGATTTTTTTAACCAAGTTTTGGTACTGGTGCATCAGAACGATGGTAGGACCAGAATTTTTGTGGGCAGTTGTGCTGTTCAGAAGAAATTCCAGATCAAACATTCCAGCTTCTTCTTGGTAATTATCCTGGGCCAGAAGAGGAACTAGGACCCACTTTGCTTTCATGCCTTTTTTCCTGGCTGCTGGAAAAGACAGCCTTGTTCTAATTTTGTCTTTAAAACAAACATAATTCTAAAACAAACATAATTCTGTTAACTCCATTCATCCTATAGACCACCTTGCTTCACACAGTGATTTTGACCTTCCAGAATTCCCAACATTATAGTGATTTATTTTTATTTTGCCTTCTCTCTTGAAGGGAGGGCAGTACTTTCATCTTCCATGCCAAGGTCTGGCGGCTGCAGCTTGTGTGCTCTAAGGTGCTTGCAGTTGATGCACTTGCTTTTGTTCCTCATGAGCTGGGCTTCATTCACTTTTTGGGTTTGTAGAGGCCAGTGATTGGCATCTATGAGCAGTGCCTGCTGAGAATTGAACATGAACACACGTGGACAGAACAAGGAACTGCTTTGAAAACTGTTGAAGTGATTTTGTTAATTTTTTCATCCTGTATTAGCGCAGTTTTGAGAGGATTGTCTTCGTCTCTTGGGAGAAATTCCTTCATGAAGATAAATGAATAAATAGCGAAAACTCATTGAGTGATTCTACAGTAAAAAAAAAAGAACTTAGGGAATTTCTTGTATCTTATTTTCCTGGAGATGCTGAAATATAGGAAACACTTGGGAAGGAAAAGACCATTTTTCACTTCATTTTATGGTTTTTCTGCTGCCTAGATTCTGTCAATGTTGCTTTATGGAGTGCCTTGTTTCCGCATTTGCATCCAAATTGAGCTAGACCCTTCTGAAACAGGGCAATTAAAAAAAAAATTAATACTTACTTTCTTCCCCCTGAGACTTAACTATGCCCACAGCACCATCAAAGGAATGGATATTATGGATTTTGACTGAAATGTCGTGGAAGTAGAGTGTGAACAAGATGCATCAGCTGGTTTTGTGACTTCTGATGCACAATAAAGTTGCAGAGCCCTGTGTATCAATCTGTCTTCCAATTAAATATACTTAAACCTTGTGAGGCTCTTGCTGCACCACTTATTTTTGTCACAATAGTTTCAGTTGCCCCTTAAGACTTTGTTTTCACCACCATTAGGTGAGGATACCTTGTTATCCTCGCCTGTATAAAGGAGTGTAGCAGACATCTTCAGAGTCTGCATGACTGTCAGTAACTGAAAACCACGTTGTTAAATATTTGTCCTTCAGCTTCTGGTTTCTCATGTCCTCCTTCTAATGCTTTCCTGCATGGTAACAGATGCTGTTTGATTTCTGTCATGTTTTCCATGTTTTGGCTCACCTGTTCTGAATTTCTATAAGAATTCAAAAATTCTGCTCTATTTTCCCTTTACATTTTAAGTGCTATATCCCAGACTTCATGCTTTACAGCTTCTTCTTTAAAGCAGAATATTAAAATATCGTGTCACTTTAATATAGTCTTGGCTTGCATCAAGAAGGTTCCTTCCAGATTTCCCAACTGAGAGTAGTGGGTAGCTTGCCCTTGTCTTTGACTGCATGAAAAAACCCCACATTCCTTCTCTGCTGTTGTTGTATCCTTACTGCCATAAGAATAATTTCTTGTTTGTTGTATGGTAGTATTTCAGTTTTTCAGATGTTAATAGCAATGGAAGCTCTTTCTGCCCACTTTTCTTCTATGATTCATTTAATTCTATTTTTTACCTCATTATATTTAGTGTGTTCTGTGTATATATTTTTATTTATTACATAGTAAGGGTATACTTCTTGTTTGAGAACTTTATCTTCATTCAAGTAATAAATTGAAGAAACCCATACACCAGATATTTATATTAGTAGCAAAATTGCTGGAATGGGTCATTGTGTTGCAGTATCCTTTGGTTCATGGAAGATTTTGGTAAACAAGAAGGATTTCAGAGGCCATTAGTAAAGAATGCAATATTAATGGAATTGCAAACATCTTTGGCAATCTGTGGCAAATTTGGCTGTATTGGAATGGATATGGAAGGATAATTGTTCAAAATAGTAATAAATATTTAAATGTTTGAAATAAAAAATCAAAGTAACCATAAAGTCAATGTAAATGCCACAGCTGGGAGAATTCCTACCTGTCCAGACTATCTGGATGAAAAACAATATTTTCTCAAATTACTGGGTTTGGAAGTGCCAGTGCAGCATTTATCCCAAATTAATGGGCAGTTGCTGCATGGTGGATCTGTTTCCTGGGCTGCCAAGTCTTCCATCTTCCTGATGCTTTCTAATAGGAAAATACATTGTGGGAATGCCATATACAGTTGTGGCAGAAAGCCTAATTCATATAAGAAATACAGCTCGTGGAAATATGAATTGGAGAAAGAAAAAGTGTGTGTAACAACTTTGTCCTATGTAAATAGAATTAGTTTTTGAGTAAAAACTAGAAGGGCTTTAATGTTCTTGATTATTTTCTGCCAAAAAATCAGCTTCTTTCTCATAAGAGCAGAATAATTTAGAAAATCTTTCTGCAACCAGTTTTCATAAAAAAAGGATTTGAATGGAATTGTTTTATTTTGTGTTTGTGTATGTGTGTTTGGGGGTTGACTGAGTCAACCCTGCTACTGTGGGGTAGCTTCTGTTCCCAGTCATCAAGGAAGAACAGTGATGTTTCAGTCAGTTTTCTAATGATATTGTGGAGCATTAGCCATTTTTAAAAAGTTTGAAAACCAGCTGAGGTGGACAACTGTCAGGAATTGTTTCAATTTAGGCAATTCTTTCCTGAGACTGTCTTGCTTTCCAAGATGTTTAAGGATGAATATAGATGCTTTCCAACCAATGGAAGAAACTGAAGGTCTTAAAAGTCTCCAAAGCCGTAAACTATTCCCAGTGGATGTAACTTCACAGTAATGTAGTGGGCAGAAATTTATGCCTGATCTCAGCTGGTTATGTCTGTGCCCTGGAGCATGAAGACTGAGGTTCTAGCAATTTTTAGTCTAGTTACAGAGGCTATTAATCATTATGTTCAATCCCTTCTTGCATACTGCTAAGTTCTTTGTTCGATATGTTCTGAGCTATTGAACCTCACAGGTCAATTACACAGTGTTTATAAAGTTAATTCTAGATTTTGACCAGCAATGAAAACATAACCCTCAGTCAGACAAGCTATTGCTTTTAAGTCAGCTGTTGTTTTCTGTTCCATAGGTGAGTGGAAAAAACCAAAAAACTGAAAAAATACTCAGATTTCATAGAGAGGGAAAGGCAGCTAAGTTCAGACAAGCTTTTGAAATTTCTGTAACCTTATCTTTGTTTCTGTTCAGGTTTCTCAATGGTAATTTTGGGTTTAATGTTAATTCTTAACAGTCTGTTGACCTCCCATGTCTCAGTGGGCAGTTTACTCCAGTGCATGGATGTCTGCAACTGTTGCAGTGCTGGGACCTGATTCTCTCCATCTGGAGTAGAGTGATGCTCAGCATGTTTAGGTAATGTGAAATTTCATTCTTTGCTGCCCAACAGGTGAGGCATCTGCACATGGTGGGCCCAGAGAGAGACTTGGGATGTGATTCCTCTGGTTTTTTTTCTTTATTTATTTTTCTTCAAATCACTGATATTTCACTAGCCTAATTCTGGTGATGTAGTTTAAAACAAACAAACAAAAAACAAACAAAAACCAACCAAACAAAAACGAACCAAACAAAAACCCCCCAAAACCCCCAAAATCAAAACAATAACAACAAAATGCCAAAATATACAATGAAAACAACCAGACCCCAGTATTTTGTTATATATTCTGAAAATGTCAGGGATTATATATTATAGTTACTGTTAGGATAGCTGTCACTTTATAAAAGGTTATAAGCTTACCAGACAATTTTGTGGGCTTGGGAGAAGACCATCTGGAGGAGAAACGGAGCATATCCAATGATTGCAGAAGAGAATCATCACCAGTATCATACTCAATTAATGCAAATGTTCAGCTGCTGAATTGCTGCATAAAAAGCTGACACAACAACACCTTGATTTTTCCTTGGGGAAAATTTTAATGAAACATCAGCCCGTTCTGGGAATGAAAATTGCCTATCATTAGGAGCATAGGCCAAAAGTTACATGTTTCCTTCTCTTCTAGGAAGTGTAGTAGCTGGCTAATTTGCCTGCTGTGAAATGAAAACTTTCTCATGAGCTTGCCAGTTGTGTAACATACATTTCATCATGGTGAGTTCAATAGGCTGGGAAGTTTCCTTCCAAAATTAAAGGTGTTTCTTTTAGAATGTATTTTTCCAGCTTGAACAGGCTAACATTACATTTCTTCTTTTGAAATGCTGAGTGTTGAGCATCTCTGAATCAGTACTTCCACATGTGGGAAAGGACCTTCCCTTTCTCCTGCATTCTTTTCCCCTGACTGGCCTCTGCAGTGAGGCTGTTTGGGAGCTGGCCAGTTTCTGTACATTATGCAGGAAAGATTCCAGACTCACAAGGACATTAATTGGTAGATACTGAAACCTTTTACAAAGTAAAATAAAGAGCTGTGCATCATAGTTTAACTAAACAGGGAGTATTAGAGCTGCTTTGTGATTTTCTAAGCAAGACAAATGTATACATTCAAGTAACTAAGAAATAATGTGAGGATTTTTTTCCTGTTGTATTCCAAGTCTCATTTGGAAGTCTTTCAAGTATGAGTAGACAAATTGGACTGAATAGTCCAGTTAGCATCACCGTCTTACTCAATGCTGTGCCCTTTCAGCTTCCAGTGAGTTACCAGGAAGCACTTTACTGCAGGGATGGTCTTTTCAGCAGTAGAAAGAATTATATGGAACTGTATGAAAATTCAGGTCAGAGACCTGAGGAAGTCTCTTTTCTCCTGAAAATGTCTTCTTCTCCTGGCTGAGCAAACCCGGGGCCCTCATACCTTCTTCACAGCACAAGTTCTCTAGCCCCCATCCTTGGGTGGTCTCCATTGAACTCACGCATTTGTCAGTGCCTGGTACTGTAGGGCCCCAAACTGGTCTCAGAAATTTCGACATGGTCTAACGAGGGCCGAGCAGAGGTGGTGGATCACCTCCCTGCTTCCCGTTCCAGCTGCTGACCCCCACAGCTGCTGTGGTCATGGGGCCCTTGTGCAGCTTCACTGCCACCCTCCCCAGGGTTGTGTCTGCAGATCTGCCCCATGCACTCATCCACAGCCTTGGAAGGAGGGGACAGTGTTTGGAAAAACACTATGGAAAATGAAGTTTACATTTATTATGGTGTTTTCAAGTACAGATAAGGCATTTCCACATTTGCAACATAGTTGATGACATGCTTATGCATCTAACCACGTTATTACCTAGAAACTCTAGAAATCGTTCTGCAATATACCTCCATCTTTATTCTATAACCCGAGTTTGTCAGAGGCACTGTGGTTGGCATGAACTGTTTAGATGAGGATGCCAAGTGCTAATGCAGTATCACAGTTCTAAGGAAAATTGTGGGGTTCGATGTTTGACAGCGTTCCCTGTTCTTGTCCTTGGAGGGGAGGTTGGCTAAGATTCTGGGAAGAATGATGCTGACTTTATTTTTGGTGCAGAGAAGCTGTTATGTAAATGCCTAATATCAAAGGTGTATGTGCCTTTGAAAATAATTGTGTGTGCTGGATTTTTTCCTCACTGTCTGATCTCTCTAGCATCATCTGGATCTTCAACACCAGTGGCTGGTGTTCTGACAGAGCTTATTGTGAAGTATGAATCAGAGCCCTTAATGCTATGTTTGTCTAAAAGAGCAACCTAGATAACATCTGTGTCTGCCCAGCTGTTTTCTTGACTCCAAGCATTACTCATTTGGCTGAACACTTGCTTCACTGACCCTGTTGCTCTTAGTAAACTCTGGGGCAGGATTATGGAATGCCTGAGCAAATATTTTGGAGATCTTAATCTCTGTTTTGACTAATATGAGCAGTGGCCTTCAGGTATTCCACAAAAGGCTCTTTGAGTATTGTGCAAAAACTGAAAGGCTGGCATTTTAGGTTGGGTCCATGCAAGACACCTGGATTTGTCATTACACAAATCATTCCCATGTCTGCTTTGCCTGGGCAGGGTGTCCCTGTCACTATTTGCCTGTGGCTGGTCTGGTCAGATATCAGCTGCGCTGGTGATGCAGGTGAGCCTCATGGTGGTGGTCCAGAGGAGCAGCGCTGCTCAAGGAGATTCATGCTGCTCCCCTAGCCCACCCTCGGGTGCTTCCTGCTCAGAACCACCTTTTCCTGTCTCTGGTATGGAGCACTAATTGTCATGTATTTGTGGAATAAAATAAAAATAAGAAACCTAGAATGTCTTGTTTGTTATAAATAGCTGGGAACACATAATATTTCAGATTTATTAGCACATAAAGTGGTGTGGTGGGACTTCAGCAGTAGCGTGGTCACTATTCTGGGAAGCAGACATAACCATGAATGTTCCTTGCATGTGCAGGCTGTTAAATAGGGTAGCCTTATCTTCATGTTTTGTTGTGTGTGCACATACTGCCTCCTTCCATCTGTGTGCAGTACAGGGCTGTGTATAGAGGACATTATATACAGATAATAAGCAAGTAATACATTATATTCATAACCTCTTTTCCTGTGTTTACTTAGAGAATAAGTAAATTATTATAGACCATTCAGTGATACTGATTTCCACTGGGATAAATGATGTACTGTAGGAGTGCAATTGGGAATTAGGTGACTAAGTAAGCTGTATATTGGGCACTCTTAAAATACTGCCTGTTGTGTGGTTCACTCAAAAAATGAAGTTGTTTCATAATAATATATACTACAAAAACTATTTCAAGAAAAATCTGTGTAGAAAATTGGGGAAATTCAGAAGAAAATTATCTCTTTTTCCTATTGCGTAAAAACCCTTTTGGTTGTGTATTTAGTCAAATATTTTGCCTTGTGGGTGGTATTTTATTTGCC
This sequence comes from Acanthiza pusilla, assembly GCA_036630365.1. Classification (NCBI taxonomy): domain Eukaryota; kingdom Metazoa; phylum Chordata; class Aves; order Passeriformes; family Acanthizidae; genus Acanthiza; species Acanthiza pusilla. The sequence continues at coordinate 31,579,050 of JAXCHO010000073.1, read as the reverse complement.
AAAATTTATTTCACACAAGGTTGACTTCTTTAAAGGCTGTGTATCAGTAAAAAGGGTATTTTTCTCCTTCAGTTCTCTGTTATATGATAGAAACTATTACGATGTTTAGAATGCCTTTTCTTGGAGTGTTTGTAGTGTGTCAGACTCAACTTTTAACTACCAGGGAGTGGTTTAATGTGTTAATTTTGGTGTGTGAATGTGGAAAACCTCTGGGCTTTTTAAATGAGCAGTTTCTTTGCTGCTTGTATTTTGTGGCCACAGTCACTTTCTGGCTTGTTTTCATGCAGGTTAAAACCTCTTTGGCATCCACAGCAAGGCCCTTCTGCTTACTGAATCCACTTAAAACAAATCCTGTAAAGTGCCAGAATATAATATCTCAAATTGTTCTTTGACAAAAGACTCTTAAATATATACATGAAGGAAAGAAGCTTGATGTTCCTGGTTTTCCCTTTCTCTTTCTCAGAAAAATAATGGAAAACTAGGTGTCCAAAATTTCTAACCTAAAGGTGAAATTTCCTTACATGGTAGTGTTCTGTGGGAGCTGATGTTTCTTTTCCCCAGCAGTCTGCATGCCTTAAACTCAGGCTGGCTTTTGTCTAATGGCTGATAATGTCACCTTTTCATGAGTTAGGCCGTTTTGAAGTCTTTTAAGTCTTGCAGATAAAGAGGGTTCATACATATGGTGCTGAGCTTTGATTTCTCTGATACAATACTTCAGCATCTTTCTTCAAATGCAACAAGGAAATTGGCATTGGGTGTGTTTTAGGATGAAGCCTTTTTATTCCTGCTTTACTTTGAACCTCAAAGTCTTAGCTCCAGAGGTCTACAGAACCTGATTGCACCCATCTATCAGTCCTCTCCTTGACAAAAGTGTTGCCTTCCTTTAAAAAAAAATTTTTTTTAAAAATTATTTTCGGCATTTTTACCTTCACTGCTTGTGTCCCTTGAGCTTTCCCTCAGTAAACATGACTTCAACCCTTTTTAATCTATCCTGCTTTTTTGCTGGTTTTACTGCCATCCTTTTCCCCATGTTACAGACTAGCGCAGACTGCCCTTGTCACATTCAGTCCATTTAAAGAAATAAACGTTTCCAGTTTGTTATGGTTTTCCTGTGGCACGCTCTATCCAACGGCGGGTTTCAATAATGTGTTTCTGAGCAGGAGACTAGATAAGTGACTTGAATCAGTTATTTGCAAGGTGAGTATCAGGTCTTTGAGAAATTCCTCCCTGCTCTGTGCCCAGGAGCAGCCTAATCCACTGGGATGGCAGCCATTTGAGTGGGTAAAATGTGAGCAGAGGGTTTTGACTGTGCCAGCTGTGCGGCGGAAGAGCAGCTGGAGCGCTGCCGGAGAGCAGTTGGCAGCTCTGAGCAGTGACAGAGGGGCTTCAGTCACACAGGAGTGTAAACACTTGTCTAGCTGAAATGATTCGAGGAAGTATTTCTATACTGCCATTATTAACTGATTATGAAAAATGGAGCTAGTGTTTTAATGGTGAGTTCTGAAATGACAAATAGACTAATGCAGGATGTAGTTTATTTTATTATAATATTATATATTATATAATTATTATGCAGTGAAATCAGTGCAGCAGCAGAAGATTTTCTCTGTATTTTTGGTGGCATCAAAATATGCTGCTGGCAAGTATTTTATGTATGTTCTTACACAACTAAACTAATTTAGCATTGTGCAAATAGCACGGCAGAAAAGCATCTTAAAGATAAATGAGTGGAAAAAAGTTCTAAATTTTACATTTTTTATTATGTTATGACAACCTTAAAGCACTATGATTTAGAATAGTTTTGACTGGATTAAAAAAAAGTGGAATGTTTAATTGGGTGGGGTAAGAAATACTCTTCTGCTAAAGTTTCAAGCCAGACTGCTAACCTCTTGAATGTTGAATTAGTTTTTGACAGTAATAGTTATTTCTGCAGAATTAAAATTTTCAACAAATGTTTTCTTAATTCAGTAACTAGTTTATTCAGAGAGTGAAAGCGAGTTGGTAGCTGAAAATCAGGATGCCTTGTTCTCATCTTCAGTGTATGTGCAAATATGGGCCTGGAGCAATGACACGTACCAGTTCTTCAATCACCAAAAAATGGCAATGAGGAGCTTTTCTGATTTCTTATAACTGCAGGCAGTAATGTCCTTGTTAAAAGATTAAATTTATTTTTGTGTTTTTTCTTGTCTACTATTTAAAATGGTTTTATTTGTTCACATGTCTTAAATCATGGTTTCGATGCATTTTAGTTCCAATTTTGTTCTAAATGCTGCTTAAGACAAATGATATGAAAATAGATTTTATTTATTAGACCTCAATTGCTCGGTTTTTAATACTAAAATGTAAATTGAAAATGGGAATACATATGTAATTGCTGAAGCTCATCATTGTGTATTTCTTGCTTGAAAGAAATTGCAGACTTAATGCAATGCTTCCGGTTAGTCAAAACCAGGTCTTTATTACCAGCTTATATTATGTAACCATTTAAGGACCAATACTTTGGTACAAACTTATAATAAGTTCTAAAATAAGTTTTTCAACTTGATTAAAAGGGGTGATTATAATTTATTTGCAGTGGAAATAAGAAGGACAAACTTAGATATCTGCCAGAGGTTTTTATTCTTGAAGGCAAAAAGTCCTACATAGAGATTGTGGGGTTCAATCTTAAATCTGGCCATCTTAAATGTTCTGTAAATAAAGGTGTAGTTGAGGACTCACAGCTCATCAAAGAAGCCAATAGCTGATGGGTCTGAGAACAGGTCACCAAATTCGCCTTTGGAGGTTATTTTCTTTTTATAGCACAAAGTAAAGAAAACAGTTTTAATTATATTCATTCAATGCTGCCTTTTCTCAGCAATGTCATGTACTTATTGCAAAATGTTTTCCCATTATGACCTTTTTTGCTTCTTATATAACCATGTCTGATCTATGTTTCTGTTTGTGTAAAAACAAGAAGCCCTACATGAATAAAAGCAATTTAAAAAAAGAAAACACAACCCTCTCCTCCCTAAGAACTGAACTTACCATGCAGGTTATATAAAATGTACACTGATAAGTAAAGTCATGACTTTTACAGTTGTGAGGGAGGTGAAACAAAGCCTGGAGTCATGTGCAATGACTTTCCTATTTGTCTTCTGAAACCTCATTACACTTTGCAAATTTATTGCTTGTATTAATGCTGATCCACTAATGCTAATTCCTGTGAGCTCAATGCAATATATTTCTGCTGATTTCTGACTGTCATTAGTAACCATGAAAATATTATTTTTATTTGGATTTGTTTGCACATTGTTTGGGGCCTTTTTCCTGCAGCTTCTGCACATGAAGGCTAAGGTAAATTTTCGATGACCTAAATTCAGGCAATGTTCATGTTCTACTGAAAATTTTGGGAGAAAGGGCCATGTTAGTTCTTCTGAGAGCAGACAGAAAAAAGGGTTTTTTTCGTAACAGGTTTAACATGAAATATGGTAGAGGCTAGGAATTAAGGTTGAAATGATTTAAATTTGGGTGTAGGTTTGTACTGCTTAAGCTTAGGAAGCTGTGCTTTAGACCTGCCTATCTTAAAACTGCTTCAGAAGTGTTTTGGTAACACAGGTGCAAAATGTGCTCAAATGGGCTTCTGAGCAATTGGTGGTTGGGTTGGTGAGCGCAGGTGACACAGAGAGTGAAGTGCTGTGGAACCAGAGCAGTGTGAGCCCCTGGTGTGTGTGAGTCTGTAGGTGTGTCCAGTGAGGGATGCACATGAGTAGGGATCCAGAATGCTCAGAGACTGAGTTAAATTGGAAAAGCTGCTTTCTATATTTTTGTTCTAAATCACAACTATAAAATTTTCTGGTGCAAATTTAAAAAATTCACTACATGAAATGTGTTTTAAAAATGTCTACGTGGAGTCAAGACATTATAGAGATGAAGCTCTGCTGGCTGACCCTGTACTACATGCGATGTCCACGCATTTCTATAATGGCATTACTTTTCCCATCCAGCTGAGTGAATTACAGCGTGTTTTGTCTGAAGTGTTTGCTCTAGTTGTGGCATGAGCCAATTCTACGGCTTTTAAAGTATTGCAAGTGTTCTGTAGTTGTGGCTGCTTTGCAATCAGTTGCAGTTCAGTGCTTACTAAGAAACATAATTTCTTTTTTAGAGGGAATGTTATGATAGGAGCATATCTTAATAGATTGCAGTGAGTGAAGGCAATGTTTCCAGAAGGAAGATGTGAAAGGAGGGAGGAAAAATGACATGTTTATGGTATAGTGCACAATACCTCAGATCTAATTTTATTTCATGTCTTTAATACTAATTGTTGATGCTGGTGTTAAGCCAAAGTAATAGCTTAATAGCAAACCTTAAAACCCTAAGGTTGTTCTATTGAGTGGAAGACATTAAAGTGACATCGAAGGAAATCTTCTCATTGGAATTTGACAACCTGATAGCAGAATAAAATTTTTATGAAAGGCCAGGACTAAATGAATGCATTAGATTTCACAGTACTTTTAACCTCAGAACCAACCTGTATTCAAATACTGTTTCTTCTGGCAGAGAAAGTGCTGTGAGGCTTTTGGCAAGTTATTAAACATCTGAGCCTTAATTTTCCATCTGAGGGAGAAGGAAATTAGTATTTTTCTCAGTGGATTTTGAAGATAGATTTCTTAGCACATCTTGAAGATATTCAGATGTTAGAGTATTAGGGAGGATGGCCTTGAAAATACAAAGATGAAGTCAGACAAAAGCTATTCAGTATTGCTTGCATTCCTTTGCTCCCATAGCACAAAGAAGTTTTATCCTTTCTGATGTGTTTTTTGGATTGGTGTGGTTTTTTTAGCCTTTTGGTCAGAAACAATGAAATGAACCTTTGCCAAGACTGAGGTTTGGCATCTTCTTGTGAAAGAGCACTTTATTTCTGATGTTTTAAGTATAAAGGCCTTCATGAGACTGTCCAAGGAAAAGTCCTTTTTCTACTACTTGGTTCTGCTCTAAAGATACTTCATTATGGTAAAACCACATATTGCACTGCAAATAAACAGGTGACTGTGCACCACACTATCTTTTCCCTAGTTGTAATTGTTTACTTTAAGAACAAGGGGTGTGGTCATAATTTTTTTTCATATTAATATCTTAGTTGGACTTATGCCAAACTTACATTAACATCTGGGTTAGTTCAGAAAGGATTTGCATGAATGAAAGTATGCCAGTTATATATAATGTGTGATTCAGGGAATCCTTGTAGCACTTCAGATGTAAAGTCTTATGTGTTGGTTTTGAGGGCTTTTTGGTTGTTTTTTGAGGGCTGGCTTTTTTTTCTGGCGGTCTTTTTTGTTCACACTATGTGTGTATGAATGGTTCTGTTATGTATATCTTCATGGATAGGTCTTTGCTAAAGGAAGACCCAAATTTGTGGGTTTTTAACTTTATGCTTACATTATAAAGCGGTTTTTAAATTTTGTCTGATTTTAACTTGGATTTTTAGAAATTTGCTGCTAGGTGTTTTGTTCTAGAACTAAAATTCAGGCTTCATAGTGCATCATTTGGAAATGGGTTTGAACCTTTATTTGGTATTAATTTTTATTGCTTTGACTTCAGATTTTGGTTAAAGAACAGCTGTTTGATAAGGGCAGGCTTAATGTTGTTTATATTACCTGGGTTTGAAATGAAAAACAGCAATTAAAAAATGTAAATGAATATTTCTCGAAAGTGACCCCAGGGATGCACTTGATCTGTGTTGTTTGCTACTGTTTATGCCATATTATGCAGTTTAATATTCCATGATAGCTTGCCCCCTGCCCTCTCAAAAGTTGAGCTTTAGGGGAATGAAGTTGGCAGAGGTGGAATAGAGGCTAAAGAATTTATTTAGCAAAAGCAAATCCCAAATCCAAGCCCCTTGAAGTTTGAGATCATATCAAACAGCGTACCAACTTGGAAACTTTTATTTCCTGGAGTTGCACGCAGACTGGTACCTCCTAAACTCTCCCTGTCTTGTGAAAGAGCATTTCTAATTTCTTCATCTGCACTGAAATGGTTTGGGAAATGGCAGTGCTCTGGCCTGGCATCATCCTTGGAATGATGTGTCTGCAAAGACTGTTTCATTCACTGAGTGGTAAGGCATCTGCTACTGGCAGAGAATAAGAGTAAGAATAAGAGTAAGAATAAGAATAAGAATAAGAATAAGAATAAGAATAAGAATAAGAGTAAGAATAGGATAGTCTAGCTATTCCAGTATAGGACAGGAATTTATTTCAGATCTCTGTAAATACTACTGGCAGCCTTTGCTGGTAATCATCATAATAAGCAGTTCTCAGTGAGCCAACATTACTAAGCTATATTTTTAAAGATAGATTTGAATTGCTTGACCACTAATTTCCAGCTATTTTTTAAAAATATGTGATCAATAAGTAGGCCTATCAGAAAATTGAGTCATTTTAGTTTCTGTGCTTGTTTGAAGCAGAAATACCGCAGTGTAGAAATGAGTATAAACTTTTGGGGATGAGACAGATGGCATCCTTTATTCTTTATGCTGAAAAAAAATCCAAGTTATTTTGCTTGCTTTCTCTCTACATCCACGAGGGAGTACAGGTGCATCCCAGAGTCCCTGTTGAGGCAGACAGAATTATTCTTCTCCTGACTTGATAGCACATACATTCTGCAAGCCAGAATGTTTGTAGCATTGCTTTGCAGATGCCATTTTTTAGGAAGGTTAAGGACGTGTAGGAATGATTGGTAAATTTAGAAATTACACTTCCTTATTGTCTCAAACACTCGAAGTTTGGCAAGGGTTAGTTTTTATTCCCAAACCGATTTTTCTTCTGCGTTTGTCATTTTCTCCAGCTTTTCCTGAGATTGGCACACTGAAAATACTCTTAATTAATGCATATTAGGGACTTGTTAAAGCATAACTGAAATTTTTTAGGATTTCATATTGTAGAAGCACACTGCAATTCCTTATAAGACCTGTACTACCTGTGTGTGTGCTAAAGCACAAGAGGGGACTTCCATCTGGAAAGGGACAGTCAGACTGCTCCTGTGACCTATTCCCTCAGGATTCTAGTGATAACCTGAGGTGCTTGGAGACTGTGAGGGCAAGGATGCTGCTTTTCCCCTGAATATATTCAGTGCTTCTAATATATGAAATATAGAACACGAAATATCCTCCAAGAAAGAGCAGCCTAATAAGGAATTTGGAGGATTCAGGAAGATACTGGAAAAGCATATTGGCGGGTGTGGGTTTATATGGAGGGTAAAAAGAGAAGAGTGGGTATGGAGGGCTAGGAGCAAAGGCAGGCTTTAGGGAGAATGGGCAAGAGTTTAGGACTGTGGGGGAATTTGATCTCTAATATTTGGAGGTCCTTTTGGGAATTCAGATCTCTCTGTGGAGTCCTCAGTCTCCCTATTCTGCTTCAGTCAATAAGTGTGAAACTCACTGATATGCAAAACTTACAGCTGATTTTGGGATGGAAGCTCTTGCTGCTGTCCCTGTTTAAACTTAATTACAGAAGCCTGTGATCTTGTCCTCCTGTTAACAATATATCTGAGAGAGAGCTGTATCATCAGGTGTTTTACAGGAAGAAGCAATGTTACGTACAATAGATTTGAACAAAAGTGCCCTTTTAAAATTTACCTTTAACTTTGAAAACTTGCATTTATTTTACAGGGTTTCAGTGTTGCCATTCCTGATAACTTAATTGCGAGTCTTGTAAACTTTGTTCTTGTTCTGAAAAGCTTAGAATTTGTCATTTATGTGACAATCTTCGTAGCATTTCATAAGTAGCTGAGAGATAAAATCAATGTGTGTACTGAAGGCGTACATAAAATTGAATCAGGGATGTTGAGCATATCGTGTTAACTGCTATACAATTTTTTATTTATTGTTTGACCAAGTAGGGTAGCACGATCCAAGGGGCCTCAACATATGAATCAGTTTTATGCCACTGGTACTAACCTTCAGAGAAATTGGGAAAGGTGGTGTCCCCCTTCCCAGTCTTGTGAAAACTGTGATAAAACCAATTAGCCATCTGTGCATGTGTTGTAATTGGTGGTTCGTGCTGTCATGGGTAGTTAAAGAACAACCAGCCTTTTGTGTGTTTATCTCCCAACACACTGGTTGCACCGAGGTTAATGAGACTCCCCAGGAATATAAACACCTCCGGTGTAAGTGTGGAGTATGAGATGTGTATTTTTATTGCAACATTTCAAATAGAAACTGTTTATTTTGGAAGTGTCAGATCTGTATTTGACATATGAAATTCAAAGGTAGCCATAAGACATTTTAAAGTGATCTTTTGTTGGTTTTTTTCTATCACTGTGGCTTCAGTGGAATCTTTGTTTGAATTCTTCTTGTCTGAATTTTTATTGCCATAGTAATTGTTTCTGATTGTACTGTCTTTTTACATTTTAAATTATTTCTGCAACTTTTCCTGAGGACAGACAGATATTCTATTAGACATATAAGCCCCTAAATATTATAAGCTCTAAAAGCATTTGAGGATTTTTTTCATTAATTTTTGTTAAAATTTTTTCAGACAGCAGCCATAATTTTATGCTGAAGTACCTCATGCATAAAGGCTCTCCCACTTCTGTTGGGAATCATACCTCAAAAGAGGTGTTCTGCAGCATTTACATTTCTGAGGCCTTCAAACCTTTCCTCAGTTAAACTTTAGGTTGCAGTTTGTCCTTGAAACACTCTAAGGGAATCATAATTTATATGTTTTGATGCTTCTCCTGTTCTAGACCTCTTTTTCCACTTACCATTCGTAATTAAATGCACTATTGGTTTTTATGGTAAAACTTTTGTTTTGCTCCTGATGCTGTAAGGGGTTTTTCGAATAAAATCATTGCTTCTCTGTCTCTTAAATGTCTAGTAGAGTGAAGACCTATTTTAATGACTAAGCTGCTAGGGCAATGCTAATTTTATTTTAAAGTATCTATTATGAAGACATCTTACTACTTGGAAGAACAACAGAATAATCAAGTATCGGTGACTCTGCTTCATACAAGAAGTTGCTAAGAAAGTCTGTTCACTGCTACATGGTTTTGTCCATGAACCATATAGCTCATGTTGTGTAATTTTTTGAGAATTTATTGTTCTTTTCTAGAAAAAAGGAAAATATCTGAAACAGTATGTTATTATAATTTTAACTGTGTGTAGATAGTCATGGGACATCTTAGATTGCGAGAATTACTGCTTTAAGGGGATTTGACTTTATTCTATGTTAGAGTAAGAATTCTTTTCATAGTGATCTTCTGCTAAATTAAAATAGTCAGAAATTAAATATAGCGCCAGGTTTGTTTTTTTTCCCATGGAAGATTTTGCAAGTGGGTTCAGTGTGTCCACGCACACAAGAAAAAGCTGATGGACACCACAGGGAGGCTGCTCGTGATCATCTTTGAAAGGTCATGATGATCAGTCCAAGAGACTGGAGGAAAGCAAATGTCATCCAGACCTTTGGAAGGGGTGACAAGGAGGATGCAGGGAGCTGCCAGCCAGCCAGCCTTTCCTCAATGCCTGGAAAGGTGATGAGCCTCTCATTTTGGAGACCATCTCTATCCACATTTCTCTCGCTGTTTGGAAGCACATCCCTCCCACTCCCCAGAGAGCTCTCATGCAAAACTAAATGTTCAGTATTGTGTAGAGTTTTTGGTTTGAAACGTAGTGCTGTAAATCCTGTAGCAGTGATTTAAGTGGAAGAAGATGTCCATCCACAACCTTCAACCTGTCAGTTCTATGGAATCATTCACCTGTTTTGTCGTAGACCTTATTTTTTCTCTTTCCTCATATTGTTGCCTTTTGGCTGGTCTTAGAATTATGAGGCAGACACGGTTAAAGGGGTTAAAAGGGTTTTACCTCAGTATTTTAATAGGGTCTTAGGTGCAGAGTTCTACAAAGGTGGAACATGCTGAGATGCACTCACTGTATAAGGTGTATACAATTTTTATAGACCTTACGAATTAGTATCCTTGTCTAGGATCCCCAATAAGAAGCTTAACAAAGGAATTAATATCCCTCCATTCTAATGAATTCTCTCCTAAATGAGGCTGGAGCCCAGTTTACAAAGTATGTTCCAGAGAGAAAGTTTCAACCAAAGTTGAAACTCTGAGTTTTTGATGGCATAGGGCTCTCTGGCTTCTTGTTGTGGATGTTTGGTTTTTCTGCCTTGCAGAACTCCAAAGCTAAGCTAGAATATCAGACTACAGAAATTACAAGCATTTAGGCTAAGGGTACAGATAAAATATAAAGGGTACAGAAATATATAAAAAGGCATATAAAAAAGAAGACAAAAATCATTGGGAATCTATGTAATAGGATTCTTCAACTTGATACAAGAGAGATAGATATAAGCTAGATAAACTAATCAATATATTTTTCCATGTCATTTACATTTGCATTTGAATTTGTTAATCTGAAGCAGCATGTTTCCTTTAAAATTTTCTTTCATGAAATTAATGAAAATCTGAAACAAGTGAAGGAAAATTCTTTCCACCCTCTGAAATCAGTATTTTGCTCCTTTTAAAATTATTAAAACTTTGGAGGCTTCATGAATTTTTTTATAGGCCACATATTTCCTCTTGAATAAATCTCTTGATGTATAAATCTGTCCTAACGCTTTGTAGCCACTGTGCTCCATCACATGAAAATCCATGTTCTTCTACTTAATAAGATCGTAGGACAATAGGGAGTCTATTTTAGAACATGCTGTAATGGGCTTCAGCTCTAGAAGTATGGAAAGAGATGGTCTGGGGAGGGAAAAAACCGCTTAGGTGAAATATTCCGTGAGGATGGGTGCTCTGTGAACATTTAAGCTGCAGTGGCAGTGCTACCGCTAACTGTATTTCGTAGAGGTATTTTTAATAGTATGTGTAAGAGGCTTTTTTTTCCTTGTCCTTTCTGAAGTTTTTTATCTCCAGCAGCTCACTCCTCCTGAGATGCTTTCTATTTCTCACCTAAGAAATCCTGGGAAAATAGATAAGCTGCTCAACATGCATTAAAGCTTTATCAGCCTCTGGACTGAAGTGCCCTTCAGTGAGAATGCCCAGGTGAATGCAACCCTCTTGTCTGAATTACTGAGATAAAAGAGGACAAGAAAAGCAGTCTCCACAGGGGTAGTGACCCTGACGGTAAAGGGTTTTATAGGTCAAAACCAACCCTTTGTATTTAGCCAAAGAACAAATAAATATTAGTGCAATACCTGCACTTCTGGTGCTTCTTTCCTGTGAGCACTTGATTCAGCATTACATCAGTTTGAGCTTTGGCACACCTTTTTGCTGATCATCGTTCTGTGCCAATTTAATTAGTAAAGAACAAAAGTATGGGTGACTGCAGTGAAACCCTTGTCCGTTAGTTAGTGCAGCCTTCTAGACAAACAGAGCTGGAAGGAGGGGACATGATTCTCACAGCTGCTCCTCATATTTTATTTTGAGAACCAACAATATTCTTAAATCAGGTGTTACTTGAGTGTTTCTATTCGGTTTGTCAGCCAGTTGTTTAATCTCATGTCATACCACCATCTAACCTAGTGTTTTGCTATCATCCGATTTTCCAGTCACTGTGATTTGTGTGATGGTTATATTTCTGTCACATGTGCCGTGTATGCCATGCAGAACTGGTAAAATACCCATTTTTGAGACTTAGAGGGGAATGGCAGCTAACCCTCCAGGTAGGAGAGAAAGACATGGAAGAGGGATGAAAAATTCGTGCATTAAAAGAAATTATTTAGGTGGACTGCCAAAAGTTGCCCAAGGATTTTGCAATGTAGACTATTTGGATGATAAAATGGTAAGGGAATTTCATGCTAGTATGTATGAACCAGTGCATATGAAGAACTTAGATATGTATGTGTAATGGTGAGTCTAAAATTACATTGTTCTGGATAACAATTGTAGGGTCATTGGATGACACTGTGAAGATAGTGATTAGGTGTTAAGCAGTACTCTAAAAAAGAAGTAAACCCTCAGAAAAAAATAGGAAAAGAAGCAACAAAATCATAGCTGCCATGAGGTTCTTGCAGAAATACTGTTTTTATGAATGTATTAAATATTAAGCCTCATGACACAGCCCATGAACTTCCAGTGCTGGGACCCCAGAGCTGATGCAGTGTTGCAGGTGGGGTCTCTCTCAGGGCAGAGGGGCAGAACCCCCTCCCTGGCCCTGCTGCCCTCACTGCTTTGGATGCAGCCCAGGACATGTTTGGCTCTCTGGGCTGGGAGTGCCCATGGCCAGGTCATGTCCAGCCTCTCATCCACCTGCACCCCAGAGTCCATTGGGCAGGGCTGCTCTCAAACCCTTCATCCCCCAGCCTGTGCTGATACCAGGGGCTACCCCAGCCCAGTGTAGCACCTTGCACTTGGTCTTGTTAAACTGCATGAGATTCCCATGGGCCGCTTCTCAAGCTTGTCCAGGTCCCTCTGGATGGCATCCTGTCCTTCAGGTGTGCCATCAGCACCATGCAGCTTGGTGTCATCAGCAGATTCGCTGAGGGTACACTTGATCCCTTCATCTATGTCATTAGTGAAGATATTAATTAACCCTGGTCCCCATACGGACCCAAACCCAAAGCCTTTCATGTGACTATCTCAAAGTGAAAATGAAGGGAGGCTAAAATCCAATGCTTTCAAAGACAAGAATTTTGGTGGATGACATATTTAAACTTGAGAAAGAGATGAAGGTGAACTCATCATTTTGTGTTAAGTTTTAATTCATTTATAGAAAGCTTTCTTCTCCTACTAAAATCCTGTGGATGACTTTGAAATGGAATATCACTGAGCTTTGTCCCTCTATGAGATCTGCTGTAGCAATATATGTAACTCAAAAATGAAACATTTCCAGGGATTCATCCCTGGGGTTTATACTGGTAGATATTAAAAAGCTATTGTTAATTCTTAATAACTCTCCCTAAAGAAAAGCTTTGTAAACTCTGTCTCTAGCATTCATAATTAAAATTTGTGTCACAGAAATATTATTATCCTTTCCTGGTTAGCTTTTTTTATTTACTGGTTTTTGGATCGCAAATATGAGTATTGTCAGCTAAGTGGGTGTCCTGGGTTACAGCAGCTCCGTGAGGAAGCCCTGAAGTACTGTGAGGACTTCCCCAAATTGTGAGTTATGAAAGGAAAAATTGAGGAATAAAAAGAGCTGGTAGAGAAAGCACAGGAGGCTTGTAGCCAAGGGTTGAAGAAATACCCCAATTCCATATCCCTGTGGCTCTTGCTGTCCAGGCTGGAGGAGAAAGTTGGGCAGTTGACTAGAGCAAGAGCCATCTTGGGAAAGTCTCGCCTGAAGAATCCGGAGAATCCAGGTCTCTGGCTGGAGTCCGTGTGGTTGGAATACAGAGCTGGGCTGCAGAACACTGCAAACACTCTGATGGCCAAGGCACTGCAAGAGTGCCCCAGCTTGGGAATCCTCTGGTCAGAAGCAATTTAATTTCCCTTGAAACACGGCCGCAACAAAAGACCAAGAGTGTGGATACTCTCAAGAAGTGTGAACATGACCCACATGTCCTGCTGGCTGTGGCCAAGCCCTTCCAGAGGGAGTGTAGAATAACCAAGGCCAGAGAGTGGTTCTGCTGGACAGTGAAGATAGACTCTGACCTGGGGGATGCCTGGGCGTTCTATTACAAATTTGAGCTCCAGTATGGTGCAAAGGAGCAAGCAGAAGATGTGAGGAAGCACTGTGAGAATGCCGAATCTGACCATGGAGCACTCTGGTGTGATGTCTCCAAGGGCATAGAGAATTGGCAGAAAAAGGTTGGTAAGATTCTCGTGCTTGTGGCAGCCAAGCTTAAAAATACTTTCCAGAATGTGCTGGCTGCAGCTGCCTCAGTGGTCTCTGTAGGATTTACCTGCTCGCGGTGCATTTGCCGTTAGAGCGGCACAAATTTCGGAGGGCAGGGGATGGATGGTGATAGGAAAGAACTTCTCCCAAAAGGACAGGCTGCTCCTGCTGCCACTGCCACTCTCCTGGCTGTGTCTTCCACGCCAGCTCTGGTCCTGTCTCAGTCCCACTTCGGTCTCTCCTCGCCACCACCACCACTGGACAGATCAGAGGAGGACCCAAACTTCCACAAGAGGACCAGATCTTCCACAGGACCACTGCTTTCAACAAGATTGCAACCATCGCTTCAACAGCACTGCAACCACCGCTTGATCGGACTGCGACCGCCACCCTGACCAACGGGGACAGGTCGTAAGGTCATACTTAGGCTTGGTAGGTTTAAGCCACTTTTTCTGTATCATTGCATTTATTATAATCTTTCTATTAAATTGTAACTGACCTGAAATCTCTCTCAAGGTATTTGTGTTCATTTCTCCCCTTGGTTTACTTTCAAACCAGCACAGTGGGGCTTTTTTATGTTTGTGTGTGTCATAGTAGAGAGGTTAGTTTAATTAAAGCTACTCCACTAAGTCATCTTGCTGATTGTTATCATCTTCCAGTCACAGAGCATGCATTTGAATTTTACACTGTTCGAGTTCTCTGTGGTGTTTTTTAACAATTGTTGACTGAGATGTTGACTTAAATGTCTTTATTTCCTAAGTATTCTAAGTTGTGGTGCTTTTTACACAATGTATTGGTAATAGTAAGACTGAGATTATGTATATATGCAGGTACATCATAAGTCATGAGAATTATGGTGCATATTTTGCCTAGAATTTTATTTATGTGTTACAAAAATACCTTCATTTCAGTAGCAAAATGTTACTAATGTTGACAGCAAATGTAATTGTAAGATTGAAGATTAATGATGCTGCTATTAGTTACTGTCTTGCAAGTTGGGGATGAGGAATTTAGCCAAACAAGATGCATGTTATTTTACCCGAAACTTAGTATGGGCTTCGTATTCTTTCCCAATAGACTTCGTGCTTTTTTTTGTGCAATTTTAATGTATTATTAAAGGCATGAATGCAATATTAGCTCAGAATTCTGTCTGTGTGTAATAATTGTGATTGTTTTTGCAAGCGTGAGTGAGACATGGATGAGAGAGAACTATTCATTTGTTTTTATATAGCAAGGCACACCTTATTATTGCAGGCTGAGGTGTGCTGGAGTTTTGGATCTAGCTAGATGCCCACTGCCAGTGGGAAAGCACACAAACCTGCTTTCTTGAAAGTAGAATAACTACGAAATTCCATATTTTGATCAAGTTCTACCCTTGGTATTTATGTATACTAACTGCTTATCATGGTGCAGATCTGATTGCCATTGGCCTTTGCATGTCTTTTCTTTAAGTACTTTTGGCTAATATTCAGAGCTTAACATAATTCTTTAGAATAGTGCTTGTACAGTACCTTAAAATAAGACCTTAAAACAATGCAGAAAAAAGTGAGGCTTGGAAAATAATATTTGACTTTCCTAAAAGGAAGTCCTAAATCAAGATAAAATACCAAATTTGATAGATACACTACACCAATATGTTGTAGTCTGAATTATTTTATTTATATACAGTATTCTCTATGTTGCTATTTGTTCCCTTTGAGTTTTTGGTTTCACTGTTCTTTGTAATGCGGACTGTATATGCAATCAGTCGCTAAACCCACAAATTCTCTTTTTTTGTCTTAGAAGGTGCAAAACTAATTGGCACTATGTTGCCTTGCATTTTGTTTCAGACGGTGACTTTTTGAGTGAAGTTCCACCATACCAGATAATGCATCTGCTATAGTTCAAATATTGGGATTGCAAAGCATTTTAGCAGCATGTTGTACTTGGAGTAACTTGTCATGCATTCCAGTGTGCAGTGTTATCTACTGCTTCACTTGCCATCTTAAGATAAAAATTATTTTCTTTGCATTCAATACATTTGTATCACTGCTGGATTGTTTTAAGGTCATGTCTTCTTGTACTCCATGTATTCTCACTCAGACTTAACCCAAACTTCTCAATTTAGGGAAGGGGGTCATATTTTGCGTAACCTGTGATAGCAAGGATCTGAAATGGACTTGGACAGGTATCCCATCCAGCCCTCAGTTTCTGGACACAAGTTCTTAAGCATCTTGTTAAACAATTCTTCATGAAGTATTATCAGTGGCTTGTGAAATGGCTTGCTAAATGTCTAAATGACTTTCACAAGTGAGTAAATTTTCAAAAGTGGTTTTTTTTTTCCTTGTATATTCAGTCTACAGTTATCAAAATAGAAAGGTTTGTGTTGAGAAGCAGTGGCTCTCCTTAGCCACGCAGTTTCTTCTGTGAGGAGAAATTGGGTTGATATGGATGTATGAAACTTTTACTTATTACTAATTTGGTAATTCTTGGAGAGGAGGGACGAGTTAGCTGCCTTTCTCCCTTGCTTCCTGTCTCCCCTCCTCTCAGATGACTCAATGAAGACTAATGAAAATAGGTCATTACTTACCAGTTCATTTTATTAGTGTGTGGTATGACCACACAGAACAGAGGTAACTACGGGCATTTTTTTACTGTGCCATACTAATAAATGATGGTTTGCATTTTTAGTTAATTGACCATCAGAACTATGGCATTGTGTAATCTCTCTGTTTTAAGTGGAGCAATTTGCTATTATCTTGTAAAGCTCCAAAGACATGTCCTTATATGTGAAGAACTGTTCCCAAGTGCCACACAGCATTTTGCAGTCTGCCCTGGAATGAAAGTGTTGGCAGGACTTAAAGTACTGATAATGTGAAACTTGTGTTTGCAGTTGGCTTCCATGGAGAGTTTTAAAATCTAAATCTAACTCTGTAATTATTTGACTTTCTTTTTAGTTATTGTATTGAAACTTTTTTGAGGTCAGTTACTCTCCCACCCCCTTGGAAAACAAGCTAGTCCCATGCTACTGGGGTCTTTGTGTGTTCCATCAATTCAATTTGTAATTCTAGAAAGCCTTTGCCTTCCAGGCAGGTTTCCCAATCTTCTCTGTGGTACCATGGGCAGCAGCAGAGCACATATTTGTGCTCTAGCCAAGTTATGTTCAACCACAGTCTGCAAATGGGGTTGGGAGTAGGGCAAGGGATGGGGCTAGCACAGAAGGAGGGGAATAAGAATAGCAGGGAGTCAAGCAAAGATGCTGGGAAGCCTGCATGGATGAACCAAAGGGATTATATAAAAGTTTGAATGGGGAACAAGTAATTAGGAAGGAATACAGATATGTCTTCCAAGCACGCAGTTGCAAAAGGCAAAGCCCAACTGGAACTGGATCTTTTGAGGAAGGTGAAAGACAAAGGCAACAAGAGGGGGTTTAATGTAATAAATGAAATTTTTTTTTCAATACTGTAAAAATAATTACCTTTTAAATATGGGAGGTTTCTATGAGTTATATCTCACTACAGAGAGGCCCTGCAGATAGAGATTTAGACAAATTAAGACACCTGGGCAATAACTAACCATATGAAATTTAACAAGGTGGGTGCCAGATTTTGCACCGGGAATGGGTCAGTCAAATTATGGACAGACTGGAGAATGACTGGAAAGCAGCCCTGCAGAAAGGGGCATGGGGACATGGGGTCATTGGTGAGTTGAACATGAGTGAGCAGTGCCCTGGCAGCCAGGAGGGCCAAGCCTGTCCTGGGGTGCATCAGGCACAGCATCACCAGCTGGGCAAGGGAGGGGATTGTCCTGCTCTGCTCTGCACTGGGGCAGCCTCACCTGCAGTGCTGGGGGCAGAGGGTGGTTGGGCATTGGGACAGCTCCCCAGAGAAATGGTCACAGCACCAAGCCTGACAGAGCTCAAGAAGCGTTTGGACAACACTTTCAGATGCATGGTGTGATTCTTGGGGATGGTCCTGTGCAGGGTCAGGAGTTGGACTTCAGTGATCCTTGTGGGTCCCTTCCAACTCAGTTTATTCTATGGTTCTATAAATTTGTAGTCTGTTTGGCTTGCTTTCAGTCTCTGTGCCTTGGACCAAAACCTTGTTTGCTTCTGGAATGCAGTTCCCTGTTTCTCTGGCTTGCCTTCCTTGCCTTCTCTGTTTCCTTTTCCCATGGCTGTCCGCCACTGTTCCCTTAACATGGTGCCTGTCTTTCGGCACATATTGGTGTCTGCAGGTGCTTACTCACTCTTACTCGCCTTTTTTTTTTTTTTTTCTGAGCGTCCTTCTGTCCTGTACTCCTTCAGCCTCAGACAAATTTGATGTTGACAGAATAAGGTCAAGAAATGTAAATATTTTGAAAGTATTTTCTCATAATTTCCACTGGAAGCTCTTTTTCATGTTTTCTTCTGAGCCCCACACTTGAGGGAGAGGAGAAGAAAATTTTGTTCAAGAGAGTGGAAGTCATATTTTTTTCAGGAGATGTGAAGCCTCTATCTGCTTAGAAACCAAGTTAAGAATCTGAGAAGTTTGGAGATGCCCCTGTGGCTAAGGTTGGGAAATAGATGAGGGGAAAAGATAACAACTGCTACGTAATTTTAGAAGCATCTTATAGAATTTGCTTATGCCATTCAAGTTTTGTATGTCACTGATCTAGGTTCAGATGTGAGCCTGGAGCTGAGAAGTGTGTCAACATGTGGAAGTCTTGGTGACCATGGTGGGACTTGAGCAAATGAGTTGAGTTTAAGCACACTCTGCTTTCTTCAAAGTGGGACTCTACAGGGGAGCCCATTTCCAATGGTTTTGTGGTGTGGGTCACTGGAGCTGCCCGGGGTGTGGCCCAGGGCTGTGTTTTTCCTGCTAGTTCATTGTACCTTATCATTACATAAAAATGAACAATATTTCTGGATGTTGAAGTTCTCATCTCAGCTGAGCTGCACTCTTCTCTTCCTGAAGGTTCCACTGATGTACACATTACCATCCCCTGTCCTGGTACAGTCTGCCCAGTGCTCCCCCAGCCCCAGGAGGTTCCTGGGGAGCCAGAAGCCATCTGAAGCACAGACCAGCAGGGGTTGCTGTAGGAGTAGGAGATGGAGAAGATGCAATGCCTCCTTTCTGGAGAAGCCCTCCCTGTGGGTCCGCCAGGGTTTGCTCCTACTGCCCTCTTTCCCCTCCTACCTCACTCAAGCTCACTTGGGCTGAGTAGTGGATTCCCAGCACGGAGCAGGTGTCTATTGCTTACTCACAGCTTTGTGTATTTTGTACATTCATAAATTAAATACTAAGTTTCAGCCTTATAATGCTGAAAGTAACTTCAGAGCTCATCTTTTGACTCAATAAATTTTAAATGCTTTTTAATATTTATTGCTTATGTAAAAGTGGATAGTGGTATTCATAGTGCTTGTTTCTCACAGATTGCCAATAGATTTTTGCTATAATGTCATTTTGTCACTCCAGAACTTTCTGATTTTTTTCAGGACTGGGACAGAATTGAATTGGGAATGATTAGTTTCATCCTTTGATTGAATGTTGAGTTTTTTTCCTTAATTCCTGTGAAATCGCCATTAGCTATTTTGTCTGCAGTCCTGTGTTGGGTTGAGGCAGTGCTACACTGTAAATCAATATCTTTTCAAAAAGACTGCTGTAAATTGCCTCGATAGCATATGCATGGTTACTTTGGCTGCAATGCTGCTGCAGAGCCTGGATACTCTGCCTTTCTGGGAACTCCACAGGCAAGTCCATCATATATTAAAAAAAAAAATCATTTTAGAAAGATCATAATATTGCTGATGAAATTTAGACAGAGAAGTATTGTACCCTCGGTGCTCATCTGTACCTTTTATATTCTACTCCGCTGGGATTACCCTGTCTTGAGGGATTTCTTTGTTTGCTGCTTTAGATTTCCCCCTTTCTTAGCTGTAGTACAGCCGTACCATTTCAGCTTGCTAGTGCAGAAAGATGTTGTGAATTCAGTTGCTGAATGAGCCCGGCCTGACTGCAAACACTAACATTGCTAGAGAGATGCCAAAGAGTTGCAGGTGAATCTGACCTGATCTGGGCAACAGCAAAACGGTAAGATGGGGCTTGTTTAAATCTCTGGGATTAATTGGGTGCTGGGGTTTCCTGTTTCAACCTGAAGCCTAGTTATCACATGCTTCCAACTTGAGCAGGATTCATTCTGTGCATGTCAGGGTGGGTTTTCTCGGGAATGCTTAACATCCAGGCAGAGGGAGGCGGTGGGAAGCCGGGAACGCCACATGAGACCTCTCGGCAGCCACCCTGGTGAGATTCCCCAGCAGTACTGCCTGCGGTTTGTAAATACCAGGGAAAAGGTAGGGGAAGGCTTAAAAGCGATGCTTTTCTCGGTACAGCTTTGTATCTCTCTCTCTGGCAGCCTTATTTATAATTGTATTAAGAGGATAGTATGGGCAATTTTTTCCGATACATGCTTGGCTGAACGCCCTCTGGGATGAGTGAGTGAAGGACGTGATCAGCCACTTTTTCATCTCTGCTAACAAGTCTGTGCATCTTGCTAGATCTGAATAAATGTCTGTAACAGTTACAGATTTGCTGGGTGGTAGAAGATAAAATTAAAATGATCCTTTATAAATACATACTATATCATGAATGTCAGAATATTTTTTTGCCTTGTTAACCTCTGTCATGATTTTATTTCTCTTGCATGCTGTCTTTATTTAATATAACAAAAAGTGAGGTAGTCTTTTTAGGTAGTCATTCTTGAATGCCTATGTAGGAGTGTGTTGACAGCGGTTTGGATCTTAGTGGAATATTTCAACATATGAAAGCTTAGAGCAGCAGCATGTTCAGGGAAAGAGAGGAGGAAAAGAGCAGCAGTTACCATTAGTACAAGACGGATTAAAATGTGGCCATAGTATGGAATAATATTTTAATTATTTCTGGTGACTTAACTGACAGCTAGTGTGTTTCAGTTGTTGATCAAGCCGTAGAAAACTAACTCAACAGAAATCCAGTGGAACTGAACAAAAAATAGTATTTCACCGTATGTTTTACTATTTAAAGGGAACGAACTGTGGTAGTAATGGTAGAGTAATGAGAGATGGTTTTTGCTATTACTAGTTAAGGACAAAAGCAAAGGAGCTTTTTTTCTGGAGGAGCATGCTTATCTTTATGCAGCATGTGAATTATACTCCAAGAAGAGATCAGTTGTATATCAATGTGGGATCAAATAACTAGTTTGACAGGGATTCATGTTTGCTTTTTCTGTACTTGCCAATTAAAGGGTTCTTCTTCTTTGTCACCGAATATGATTAAAGAGTAAAGATTCAGTCCTACATCAATTATTTTTGAAACGTCTCATTATTATGTTGCTGGAGTTCCTTCTTTTAAAAATGCTGTATACTTTTAAAAATGTATACTGCAATGTAAGTGATGTGAGGTGGTCAGTTTCACATTATATACAACCTTAATTTACCTAGTTTTTTCTCAGAAAGTAGAGAGGATTTTTTTTTTTGACAATTACCTGGAATGTTTCTATTGCAAGAGTTATTTCAGTTGTGTTATTTTTTTAATGATTTTAATGGAAGTTTTCCCTATCTTATACTGTCATGCCTATTAATAAATTGCAAACCATTGTTTAATGCATAGAAGTAATCCAACCACTTGTGTGTGCCCTCATATTGTACAATGAATGGAAGTCCAGGAATGTGGGATTTTTTTTAAAGTATATTTTAAATTGTGTTTTTCTCTTGGTGTTATCTTTTATACTTATATATGTGAAATTTGTTGCTTCCATCGTCTTTCTACCTCCAAGTGTTTTTTCTCACCAAGTTTAAAGCCATCACCTCTGCTTGCTGTGTTACTACTGTCTCTAGAATCCTCCCATTTTAGTTTTCCAAGCTTAAATACAATTTTGGAAATATTTTATTGATAAATTATATTCTCTATGATAATACTTAGTTAAGCACAGACCCCAAATTAACTTGCTGGAAAAATTAACTTAAAATGCGGAAAATGTGGCCAAAAGTTAGGAACAGAAATGGGAAAGGGAAGAAATACATAGTTTAATAGGCAGTTATTGCCAAGTGCTCTATGAAGATTAAGTTCTTTGTGTGAATCAGTTTTGTAGTGAGGCTGGGGTCTGTCACAGCACGAGATGAGGGCTCATCTGAGGAGTGTTTGCCATGGTCTCTTTCATGTCCCTGACTCCAGGCAGAAAGAACTTCAAGGACTTGTAGCTGAACAGGCTAAAAATCATCAACATCTCATCTTAATGCAAGGCTGCCCAGCCATTGAGGTCCTATAGCAAAAATGGTCACCTAACTGTCTTTTTTTTGCTTTTTAAAAAAAATTATTTTGCTGTGTAAATCTTAAACAAAACTAGTCCCTAAAATCTCTAAAACCAAGCCTGTCCCAATGTTTTTTGTCATTTTCCCCTCACACTGTAAGCCCTGGTGGGTTGTTTGGAGAGCTCTGTGTGTCTCGGGCAGGCGGTTCTTGTTTCTCCCAGAGCCTCTACAGATGGAACATGGACAGAGCTGTGAAGGGGCTGTGATGAGGCTGAAGAGCAAGTGATGCTGGCTGGTCCCACAGGGCAGCTGGCACAGGCAGCTCTGCTTGGCTCCGGCTGTGGAGGGAAGGGGTAAGGGATTATTTTGTTTTTTTAAAGGGAAATCCTTGCACAGTGCCAGCTCCACCAGGCATTTGCCGCTGCAGATTTCGGTAGCTGCCCTGGGTGGGTCTTTGGGGTCAGCGGGAGTTTACTGGGGTGAGTGTGTGTGTGAGTGCCCAGCCTGATGCAGGAGAGAATTTGGGCTGTCATGTTTGGCAACTTCTGTATAAATGTGAGTGCAGGTGTGCCCCTTAAAGGTCACGGGAGCTGCTGAGCAGATCCAGACAGCTCTGTTGGGGTTATTTCCCTTTGAAGTCCCAGAAAGGCAAAAATACTCAGCTGTCAGGAGGTGCTATACGTGGTTCGTAAATTGGCTTTGATAATAGTAGTGTTTAAATGTTCCTCAGTGTTTCAGGTATTGATACAATGATAATTACAGTTTACAGTCCCTGTTGAAATGAATAGGAGTATCCTAGCAAATGTTAACTGAAACAACAGAGAGGCTGTGCAGTATCAGTTCTCCAAAGCCTGTTTCTGAACTAAAGAAAAGAGTAGCTGGTGTTCATAGTTTGGGAAGAACAGGTTAATTACTATTTTCTGAACTTGAGTTCCCTTAGGTAGGTCCACACTGGCTTCCAGCATCTTTAATTAAGTTTTTCTTCTGCTACTGTGTTCGGAAGGTACATGAATGTACTGATGATGTTAAGAACCTGACCCTTAAGGACTTTATTTTTCTTAATACTCCTATTATAATGTTAATGTCAGGACAAGCTCTCCCAAGGGCACCTCCATCAATCCTTAAGTGCTCCTTCCACCTACACAGTGACTTCTGGGTTTTGGTATAGCTCAGTGAATACCTTTCTCTGACTACTCTCTGCTTTTGAGATAAGTGTATGTATGTTGTCACATTTATTGATTATATGCATCTCTTTGATGTGTGGCATATTTTTCACTGATACCTCTTGTTCCACTTCCTAACAGAAGCCCATCTATATTTCTGGATTTAGCAGTTTAGCAAAAAGCAAGTAGTGAAATAGTAATTTAATATAGTACTGAATATTGAATTCAGGGGGGTGATTTTGTATTATAAAATTTTTGAATCAACTCCATAAATACATAATTTTCCCTTTGTAGCAGTAACTTCTGGGTTTTCTCTCTGTTGCTGGTGAAGTGATCTTGTTATTTTGTTTATCATATTCCTGGGTGGATGGGCTTCTCTGAAGTTGCTGTATCAGTTCTGGACTGGCCTGTGGAGGACACAGAATCATGCAGTTTTATCTGTTAGTGGTCTTTGTTTTCGGGTGCTAGTCAGAAATGGTATGGAAAGTGTGAGTGGAGATTTTTTTTTTATTTTGCAAAAATTTTTAGAAGTTATTTTTGGAATTTGTGTATGTTAATTCTAGAGTTGAACTTGCTATCTCATCCTGCTGACTAGATCTGCTGCAGCTTCTGACTGAAAAATAACTTGATAAACTTCAGCTAGATGTTATATAAATGTAAAATAACCTAAGCTAGTAACAAATATCATATCAGCAAGCTTTGGGTCCAGTCCGTATCATTCTATCCAGGAAATTGAATAGAATTTATGTCAGTTATATTTCAGTTTTGCTCTGTTGGATGTTTGTAATTTAATATTAAATTGTATACAACTTACCTGAAGAGGAAAATACCAAATGTTGCCAAGTGAGCAGTGAGGAAATAAAACCACTAGGAAAAGGCATAATGTCCATTTATATATTGTGAAAGCTCAGCCTCACTTAATTCATTTCTGATGCTTTTCAGTCTACAGGCTTAGTGTGTTTGAATATGTCCTTCTCCAGTTTATTAAATCTTTGTGTAAGTACACAGAAAATGTATTTAAACCATGAGAGAATATGTGTAAAATAGGTTTGCCCAGACCTCCCTGTAAATAGTGGTGGTTTTAATGAACAAATGGGTTCTATCGTTAAATATTGGCTATAGAAGTTTTATTTTAATGTAATGCAGAAGAGCTGTATTGAAAAGTTCTGCAGTTTAATGGTGGGGTGGTTGGTTTTGCTGCTGCCCAGGAAAGTGGTGGAACCAACCCCTTAACTCTGAAGTTGGCAAGGAATTTTCTGTATTTGGCAAAATAGTCCAGATACATAAAATTTTATAATTCTAAAAAGTGCTGGTACTGCTGGTAGGCAGCTGCGCAGGAAAAGCCGTGCAAGACATCTACAGTCACTCTCAGTTTTGTGACTGAGTCGGAGGACTTCTCACACTGATGTTCTAATGATAGATGTGATTATTGACCAGTTTGATTCTCAGAATTTGTTGCTTGTTGAAGGTGATTCATGATGAACTCACAGCTTTGGAGGTGCAAATTGCCACCAACTGCAGAAGGCTTGGCTGCTTTGTACTGTTACAGCTTTTTCTTTAGAATTCATTTGAGCACAGTTGTTAGTCTACTAAGGCACATGTTTTGGCTTGAACACATCAAAGAAGCAGCAGTGATTTTCACTTCTCTGTTGAAATACAGTTTTTTAAAAAAATGAGCATTATCTCTATGCTGTTCATAGAATTCTCCTATAAAATTGTAGTCATCCTTCTTACGATGAGCTCTTCTCAGTATCAGTTTGAAACCTCTCCATTTTAAGTTTTATACATCTTGGCAAGAAAGGATAGAGTGGAGTGTTCTTCATATTCTGAATAACTTTAGGTGCTATAATTTTCAGTTATGCTCCCAGCTAAATTCTGAATTGTAGACTATGGCATGTTTTCCAGTGTAGCACACTACGTACTTAGAAGCAAGTTTCATTATCCTCCCTTACACCTTTTTGCTTTGAAAGTTACTGTGCTGCTGCAAGTCTGACAAACCTGCAGTAGCTGCTAGAAAATTCCTTTGAGATTTTTCGTTCAAGTTTTATAGAATTCTGTAACCAGGTCGTTTGTCTGAGGGGAAAAAAACGAGAAAGAACAAGTTAAAAAAAAAGATATCAGGTGTGTATGAGATCCAAACGCAGGTGCAGACTTTTCATTTAATTATTTGTGAAGCTGGGCTTGTCATCCTCATCTGAACTCTCAAGAAAGGTCATGGATGGCTGTTATTGAAATTTCTGGGAGACTGAGTTGGAATGTAGGTTATTCAGATCTTAGAAGATTACTCACACAGGAGAATAATGACAAAGTTGAAGCTGTTTTTCTGGCTCTACCTTTATACTGTGCTGATTTGATAGAGGATACTTTGTCAAATTCAGTGGTTTGGAAGATAATATGTAGAGGAGCAGATCTAGAAACACACAGAGAGGTTGTCTTTCCTTGTGACATTCATCTGCCTTGGAAGCTGCATTTCTCAACCTGTAGGGTTGTTCACCTCAGGGATGAAGCAGCTGAGAGGAGGAAAGATTTCTTTCTTGGTGCTAGAAGGAAACTTTGATATGCATTAGCAGAATGAAGCAAACAGCTCTCATTACCTAGTTTGTGCCCTGGCTTTTGCTAAAGGTAGTTAAAAAGGAAAAGAAACGAAAGAGGAAAAATTAAGAAAACAAGGAAAAGAATGAAATAAGTAGATTTTTGTGTGTTTTTTTAATGAAGGAAATGGTCTGAAGGAAAAAGAGCGAAACCAATTTACCATTCTAGTCTTGAATGATTTCTTGCAAAGCACTTTTAAAGCATCTGCTGAAGCTAATGTGAGAGTGGCATTGGTTTGTAAATGGCCATGCCACATGCATGCTGCTTCAGTGCAATGAAGGTTGTCATCACACCGGACGGAAGGTGGTTGCAAAACCTTTCCACCTGCAAATGCACATATTTCACAAAGATGCTTACATGACCTGTCCCCTTCCTCTTTTTATTAGAAAAGTGCTCTTCAACGTTTGTATGAACAGCATATATGTTGAAAGTTTTGGTAGTTGGGGTTAAGTCTTATACTGTCAGTTGCATGACCAAATCTGACCAACAGCAGTGGTTTTTTTGCAATCCGTGCTTGTAAGAGGACAATTTTTTTTTTGTTTGAGTCAGAAGTACTTGGTGATAACTGTGGAAGAATCAAGAGGCTTGCTAGGGATAGGCAAAGGAGCCTAAAGGAACTGGGTAGAACCAATTTTCAAGGCATGGAGTTGTTTACGATTTATTTTCTTAAAAACCTTACTGACAGCCTCAGAATCTAGCAAGAATAGGCATTTTGTTGTCAAGTCTCTCAAGATTTCTCACACTTGAACATGGCAGTGGGAAGACTTACTGAATTTATGGATGTGCCTTTGATAACTTCATGATCAGGGGGAGTTTTGGAGGATAGAATAAAATTATAAACCTGTAAACTCAGAAAGACTTAATATACTGTTAGCACAAAACTACTAATAATGCAGTTATGGAAGGAAAACTGTATAAACTTGCACTGGCACATGTAGCCATCTGTTGGAGCAGGAGGCTGATATGGAAAAAGGATTGAAAATATTTTTTTAATCTTTATTTTTAAATCCTGTTCATATGGTTACAGAGGAGGATAGACAACAGATACAAGTGGGTAACTAAGTAAAAGAGTATAGAAACCACCTGTCACAATTTCTTGGGAGAGTGTTTATGTTCAGACACTTTCTCCACCACTCTTCTGGTTGCCAAGGCATCCTTGGCTCGTGCCTGGCACTGGGAGCTGCATCTCTCACGCTGACACCTCTGCTGGTCCTCAGCTGTGCCCTCCTGGTTGGTTTATTGGAGGAATAACCCTCCTGCCTTTGGATGCAGCAGGTCTGGAACCAGGTTAATGGAAGCAGCAGCCTGGTTGCAATTTCAGGAAGGGCTTGCATGGCAGATTGCATTGCACACCACTGTGACAAATGTGAGCACGGTGCAAGTAAAAGGGAGAATTTATTTGCCAGGCTTTTTTACTAACACAGTTACTGTATTTTGGGACATCAGTACAGAAATAGAGCAAAATGCCCCTTCAGATCAGCTCCGTTGAGTTTCTGTCTCTTTTCATGAACATTAGAGGCTGTCAGGACTTCGGTGTGACCTTTATCTGAGACCCTGTCCTTAGGTGACTCCTCCTGACGTCTGTTGTCACAGAACAGGGTTTTGCTTTGAGGACATATGTAGGCTTTTGTAGACCTAAAATCTAATCCAGACTCTCTTGAAAACTGGACCCTTTTTCTCTGCAAGGAGAGGAACATCAACTTTAATAGACTGGAAGCTCACTTTTCTGAAGTTAGGCTGTGCTATGAACAGAAAAAAAAAATTAGAAATGCTCAGCTTTGCCTTACCATGTTGAGGGGGCCTAAAATAATTTTCAATAATTCCTGATTTCAGAATTGTGTTTGATTCAGGAATAATGTTAATATTAAGGTGTCAAGTCAAGCAGAATAAATATGTACTATATTGCAGTGCTTGGGGTGTTGGTGGTGAAAGGAAAGAATTGTGTAACCAATTTTAACTTCTGGTATAAAATGTTATTTTCCTTGATGCAGGTGTTTGATCTTTTTAGATTTTTATGAAACTGGGATTCCTACCCCAGGTCTCATCAGTTGGTCTTTCTGTGAAAGTGACTATTTTCTCACTTGGCAATTCAGCACAGACATTTAATCTGCACACTGAGTTCAGTGTTTCAGACAAACACAGAGAATTAATGTCAGAGCTTCTACTTCAAAAATTCTCCCATCTGGCACTTCAATGACCTTTTTATATTCGCCTTCTTCCATATGACTGAGACAGTTGGTTTAACATCAGCTTCCACTTTGGAAATAAAACGGCCATTTTGGGCGAGTGCCTTTGCGATGGGCTGTGGGAGGTGTATGAGTAAGTCTGTGATAGGTACAGCAAGGACCATACCATATCCCCAGATACCATTTCCAGTCTCTCAGCTCTCTTTTCAGTTGCATTTGCTAGCCCATAGCTAGCATTGCTAGCAATCTCTGTATCCAATTAAAGTTAAATAAGAATTCTTACCCAAGACTATGAATAATAGCTCTTGGTCACAGAGAGAGGCCATCAGGACAGGAAAAGAAGTGTCTTATTTTACAGCCATTTTTTCCTTGCATCTTCCTTCCTGTCCACACCCATGGTTTTTGTTTTAGTTTTTTTTTTTTCCTTTTTTTTTTTTTTTTTTTGTTTGGGTTTTTTTTTGGCTATTGTTTTTTTGTGTTGTTGCTGTTGTTGTTTTTTGGGGTTTTTTTTCCCATCTTACTCAAGCTCTCTTTCTGCTTCTTTTAGCTGTGCCCATCAAATAGTCAAACCAAAGGGCTGGTGTAGGTGATGAGAGGGAGGGGTGAGCGTGTTCAAGGACCTCTTTCAAATGTGAGCCTGATTGCGCTGGTAGCTCCGATATGAGCTGGCTGGTGATGTCGTGCAGCATTACATGCTCTACTTCCCCTTTCACAATTTTATTCGCTCCCTTATCTCATCTCTTGTTCTTCATGGATCTTTTCCCGTAATGTAGAGTTCTCACCAACTGAGCTCTCTTCTCAACCTGTGCATGTTTCTGCTTGTGGGTGCAGCAGTCATGTGCTGACCCTCTCTTGGGGAGGATGGAGAGTGCTACAGCTGGGCCAAGAAGAGGCACGCAAGACTTTCATTTAAAATGAGAAAGAGCCTCCCCGCTGCTTTGTTCTGCAAAGAGAATGAATCTGCAGATAGCTGCATTTTTATTTTGAACAAAGCTGCTTATAATACTCCAGAACATTCCCAAACTGTGCTTTATAAGTAGCAAATGTCAAATTCCAGGGATGCCAGAATCTGCAGATGACTTGTGTTCTCTCAATTGCCATGGTACCAAAGCATGATAGAAAATAACATGCTTATAAAAGGTAATAAAAACTCATATCCAGATAGGATTTTTCCAGTGAAAATTAATGGCAGAGTTACATTCTAAGCAATTCAGCTGTTGAATCTGTAGTCACTTAACTATATATTTTTTATTTTCTATACATCTCTCAGCTAAATGCAAGTGCTAAGTCTTATTGTCTGTAATAATGAGATTGTTGCGCTTCCAGTGGGCTTTGACTCTACAAATTATAATCTATATCTTCATAACATTTCACTTTAAAAAGCCCAAGTGCTTTACAAACTTTATTTGCGCTCCCAGTTTCCGCTTGTGATAGGGGCAGGATTGCTGTTGTGAACAGAAAAATGGGATTGTGGAGAGGTTAAATGACTTCCTTACCTCACATCACTCAGTAATTTATTTTTTTTCCCTCAGTGCATGCTAGATCTTGGGTTTCCCTATATCTGTTTTTTTCATACTACATCTCCTGGAATGGTGCAAATGGGGGGAATTCAGATATTCCTTCGGATTTTTCAGTAGAAGTTTTGCAGATCCACTCTGGTATTAACGCCACCAGTCACTTGCCCCCCGGATTTACACAGTAGCAATGACTGATAGAAAATTGTAGATGGTTGGCAATTTTTTTTATATTTTACATAAATCCATAGCCACTGGGTGACTAAAGTAAACATTTGTAGGATGTTAAATGTAGGAATTCAAACCCAGATATAATGCATCTTCCTGAAAGATGTGATGAGCTTCAGAGTAGAGTGTCTTTACACTGTACAAGCATTTTAAACTCTTTTCTTCTGTGTGGTAGGATGTGTGGCCTGTTCTGCCAGATTTGGTTGTTCTTTGTTACTGAGGATATCTTTATTCATATGACTAAATTCCACTATATGGGACAGTCTGTATTTTACTAAGTACCCGAACAGGTGATTAATTCCTGGGTCATTCATGACGGTTTTAAAATTCATGAACTGTAAGACTATAAATTACTTACATGGTTTAACTGATCGGCCTCACTCTTTCAAAGCTATATGACTTTAAACAGTAAATTAATTAGTCTAGCAACCTTTAATTCTAAGAATCCTGTTTCTTTGGGACCTCTTAATTTTGCTGACAGTGATGATGTGAAAAAATCTTTCATTGAAACTGTATCACAATAACTACATCTGATACACCATTTATTATTTTCACATTAATCCCAAATGTAGGTTAAGGAGTATTGCTTGAAATGAGATATAAGGTGATTCAAAGAGGCATCTTTATTTAGAAGTGTTTCCATGAATGATTATACTATTTTTTTTTTTAATTTAATGGGGCTTATTATGGAGCAAAATTACTGCTCTTGTGATTTCAGTCTGTTAACTTCAGCAGTATTCTTTATGCGCAAAAAATTGGCTAAATGCCGCCTTGATGTTTTGAGATATGATAAGTACCATGGTGTTAGGGTGCAGGCAGTAGCCCTGTGGTCCATACTGATGTGATGATGACTAAGTCTGTTTACCCTAGAGCAGCCTTGGGTTCTTCTCAAATTGGTTGTGGGACTGGGCAGGAGGAGCAGGGGGAAAAATACTGTTCAAGCTGTGTTTGTGCCTTTTATACATTGTCTTGAGATTTTGATCAGCAACTAAGAAAGTTGCAAAGTATAAACTATGTTGTGCTCTTTTGTGGTTCTAACATGAGGAGCTCTTACTTTAATGTTCTGGCTCTTTTTACCTTAAATAAATAAAAACACACAGAGGAACACTAAAATAACTTTTAATACCAAACTGCACTAACTTTTGTGGTGCTGCATTTTATTTTGCATTACATTGCCAGAATCTGTGATAGCTCAAGTAATTACTGCAATTGACATGAATATTCTGATTTTCTAGATAAATCTTCCTTTTGTGATTTCTTTTAAAAGTAGACAAGAGCTCTTCAGGTAGCTGCAAAGTGATTGTTTGTGCTGCAGGTTTTAAGTGGCCAGACATCTTATCATCATGTCTCTTTTTCTCTTATGTTTTTAGCTGAGACTGAGTAAGTAATTGTGGACAAGTTTTAAAAGTGGGTTTATTTCAGTTATCATTGTGTGGAGGATATATATTGCTTGGCAGCAGAATGTGGAACAACTTGGGGAAGTACAGGTGTGTATTTGACATTAGTGATCCATATGTGAGAAATGTGGTGGGCAGGATGCTCATGGAGAGGTGCTTCTGTTGGACCACACCTGGGCTGACAGGGATCTTTTTTCCAAGATCTGGACATCAGATCTGGGATCAGGGACTCTGAACTGTTAGTACTGTTGCCTCCCGGGGTAGAAATAGTCATTGTTCTTTTCCAGATTAAGTCTTTTCCCACAAGATACCAAGTCCCTCGACAGTTTCTGAGTACTGGTTTGGAAGTGCTTTTCCAAAGAGTAACTTCAAACACAAAAAATGAGTTCCTGTAGGACTACTCTGTTTTCTGTGTAGAAGAGCAAAACTCTTTAAAGGGAGACTGGTATTGGGGTCTAGTTTAGCCTTTTCAGAAATTTCATCTTGGAACCAAAGCAGAGACTTTGGAGGTTAATATTCTACATGTGAAATTCTCTGGTGTGAGTACCATACATATAATTCCTATTGTTTTGTCTTACCTTTTTTTCCTTTCAGAAATATATTTTTTTAAAAAAATTTTTTTTAATCAGCTGCTCCTTGTCTTGGTCCCTCTCTTACCATTTTTGCCAACATCTGTTTTCAGTCATGGTTCTCTGAGGTACTGGGATTCCTGCGAGGTGGGAACCTCGGTGGCACAAAGCAGCTATTTCGTCTCTTATTTTTCATGTCTGGGGCCACCTAACATGCCCAAAGTCAGAAGTGGTGAATAGTCCAATGAATTCCTTAAGCCTGTTCTATCTGATACAAGGTTTGGAAGAATAATAATGTCTGCTTGAACAATCCATACATGATGCAGGGTTTTTTTGCATATTCCCTGTTATACCTGTAATAATTTATAGCTGTTAAGTGTTTTAAGTTCATTGGCTTATTTTTAAATCCTGTTTCCTGTAAAGAAGAGTGAAGGCATCAGTGAAGATCCCATACCTCTGTTCCCCATGATTATGAGGTCTGCTGGCAAAAATATCCCATCTGAGAGAGATAACTGTGGTTTCATTGCCCTACTTTTAAAAGCCAAATAGTTTTGGAAATAGTTTATACCTCAGAAAATTAAGCCTGGAATGTAGTTTGTGGTGGAAGAGGCACAAAATCATGGCAGTAACTCCTGAAGGGGAAAGAGTCACTTCAAGTGTTGACATACCTTAATTGTTTACTCATATGATTACTTGTTTTAAAGAAATGACAATTAAAACTGCATAATGACTCATGCAGTTTGCTAGACAGAGGTTTCTTTAAATGAACAGCATATTCCTACTGAAAGTTTCTTCCTCTTGATTGCATTTTATAAAGCATAATTGTCATCTCACATATGAGAAAACAAGATATCACTTGTTTATGTATGCATTTGAAGTAAGTACTTTTAATAGTTGAGGTGCCACTGAATATCACATCTTCATGTAGCGCCAGTTTTTGACTGTGATGGCATTTACAGCATCTCAATGAGTATTTGGGCTCCACTGTTAGGAACACAGCATTACCTAGATAAGGAGGGCTAATAAATCATAGAGATTGACTTCCTATATGTAGTGGCTTGTTTAGTTTTGTTTTTTATTCTGGTAACTGTAGCTAAATCAGATATTCAACAAAATCATCCAGTTTTGAGACCGCCTTGGAAAAAGAGAGATAGTTTCCGTGACTTTCTGGATTGTCATCTTCATTGAGGTGGACAAGGATTGTTCTGTGTGTAAAAGAAGGGTTAGTAAAAGAACAGTGCCCACTCTGAAGAACTTACGACTTACGTAGATAGAACAAATGAAATTGGGTAAAAAGAAAAGTCCAGTCTTACAGGTGGCGGAATGTACTTAGAGGGAAAGTCTGGCTATCCCAGGGGATCACACAGAAACATCTAAAAGATTCTGAAAATAAACTGGTGTTCTTTATGGCAAATACTGTGCTTTAACTGGAAAATGATCCTTAACTCTCTTACGCGAAAAGAAATCTGGAAATGAGAAGGTGTGTTAGGCTTCTTATGACTACCAGCAAGGAGCTACTGGGTGTGAGACACTGGTTTACAAGTCTAACACCTTCTGATACTGAGTTATTTGTACATATTCTTTGAGAGGTTGAAATTTGTAAGCAGCAGTTATGCAGTAAAAGGGAAAATTATATTTAAAAGGCTGAATTAGTGTTAAAAAAAATTCAAACCTGTAATGTTCCTAAAGGTGGTATGGTCAAGCTGGTGAAGTCAATGATTATTTGTATGCACAGGAAGATCTCCAAAATATGTTATGCTCATGTGATGCTTATGTTTCAGTTTTGCTTAGCACACTGTTGCTTTTTTGTATGACAAGTCACTACAAAGTAAGTACCCTCAGCTGGAGCACAGGAGCAGCCTGTCAGCACTCCTGCTGACCAGGGGCAAAACCTACTCCTTGCTGATGGAGAGAAACCTGAAACCACCAATGAGTTCATTGTGCCCTTAAGTTGGTTACAGCCAGTGCTCAGTGCTGACCTTTCAGACCCGGTCCTTTCAGATTTCACAGAACTGAGTTCCAGCATGAAGGACTCAGCCTATCAATGGCAGAATGTAAAACAAACGCTTAAATATTGTTTCTGTTCAGTGTTTTATAGGCAGGGTAGACAGTTTGGAAATGTGTACCCTTCAACAGCAGCATAAGGTTAGCTCTGCTGTTTTCAACAGTGTGCTCTGGTCAGCAGCCATTTGGAGAGAATGTTTTATTTCTGCCAAGGAAATATTGATATTGGTGAGAGAGAAGTGATGAATGGACCCCCTTGTCAGCCGTAGCAGGAGGTGTGCTGCAGTTGCAGGGCAGGCAGATGGGCATGCTGAGCAGCCTCTACTTTTGCATTTCTTTGCAGTCCTCTGACTTTCCCACGGGTGACAGTGGTGTCCAGCCTGTGCATCCACCAGGGTGTTTGACTTCTGAGTGGGAAGCTGGTTGGTGCTTGTCTTGGTTTTAGCCATTTGCAAGTTGGAAGCTGGCTATTATAAGATGTTGGTGGAGATTTTTATCCTACTCCAGATTCAGTCAAGTGGTCTGAAGGCCGCTTCAATGTCTAATTCCAAACTATTAGTGCTTCCAATCAAGACAATAGTAACAAATGCTTACATGGCCACATTAGACCTAGACATGGAGATTTTCCAGTGGAAAAAGAAACTAAAAGCAGCATTCATGGCATTATTTTCTATAGTATATTTACAGCTCTGTATTCCAAATATTTTAATCTGATATCGGCACCTTGTTAACCTGAAAGGAAGACAAGTACTGCTTTGGAACTTTTTGTCCATTATCTCCCGCCCCTGCTTTCTAGATCATAGGCTTTCAAATGCTGAGAAATACTTACTGATTTATTTGCATCCATGTTGATTAAGCAGCATGGAAGTGCTGCTATGGTCACAGTAATTTCAACTTACATCTTTGTAGGTAGCAAGCATTGCAAGAGCATGGAGATGACAGTGGGAAGTATGTGGATATATGTCTGTGTGTATGAGTTGTTTTAGGGAAAAGAAACCAATTAGTTTTACAAGAAGGCTAATTAAAAATTCTTTGTGTAGCAGCTCTTTATCTTTTCTCTCTGAAGGAACAGACAAAAATTACATGATTGTCTTAATTTTAGTCCAAAAAAGAATTATCATTTGGAATGAAGGGGGATGTTTCCTTTTGTCAAGGAAGTTGTAACTTGGTGAAGTTCTGGTTTTGGAGAAATCTCTCTAGTGAGAAGAAATGCAAACCCTTGTAAAGCCTGGTTTTTGACAGTAGTGGTGTCCTTCATTAGTGTTGACCTGGTATATGAGTATATGATCATTTGGCCAGATGGCACAGTGCAGGAAACACACTTTACATTTTTAGTGTAGAAAAGAAATCTTTT
Organism: Acanthiza pusilla; assembly: GCA_036630365.1. NCBI lineage: Eukaryota > Metazoa > Chordata > Aves > Passeriformes > Acanthizidae > Acanthiza > Acanthiza pusilla. The sequence goes on along the minus strand of JAXCHO010000073.1, from coordinate 31,544,042 downwards.
ATCTACTGTTACAGTGGATCATTAAAAAAAAAAAAAGCAAAAAAAAAAAAGCCAAACCCCACAAGGTATAGTCACCCAGTATTTCTATAAACAATTAAAGTAAGTTAGATTTCAAAGCACAAAACTCCTCTGGGAAGATGGCAAAGAATAATTTATTGGATAGGTTTTTGGAGATCCTTTAGGTTAGGCAGGTCCTGATTTAATGGTAATTTCTTTTTTTTTTTTAAATTAATTGTTTTAGGATGACAGGTTTTCAAAAATTAGATTATAGGTGCTTGAATGGAATATTATGCTAGTTAAATTGTTTTTATGTGAAGAGTTCAATTGACAGCATATTTACACTGTCTATCCTTGAAGACATGCCAATATCATGGGAAAAGTACATTGTGGATTACTTTGATTTGCCTTACAATTTAAAGAGCCTCTTGGGTCTGCTTGCATCACACTTCGTAACTTTTCCCTGTAGCCTGAAAGCTGAAAGTACTTCTTTTCTTTCTGAGTAAAAGTCAAATCTCTTATGGGTGAAAATGGAAACTGAGGCCTCAAATACAACCCCTCGCCAACGGTGTGATTTTAAAAAATGCCATATGTATTGGAGCATATTGAAATTAAAACCAGAAGTGTACATGACTGGGGTATCTAAAGCTGCAGTTCTGCTCATTTAGTTCTTCTGAACTAACCATAGCATATTTTGATAGCTCAAGCAGCAAGTGGCAGCCTTTAGAGCTTGGCAGAGTCGTACTTCACAGTAACAAAGAATTGAACTTCTGTGCTTTAGTGTGCCATTAAGCTGCAGTCTCACGTTTCAGTGCCTGGGAATTGATCTACTGATTTGATTTTCTGAGACATATGGTGATAATAATAATAACACTGTATAAGCATTATTTAAAAATACAGTAATATACCGGTATTGAATCTTTGGAAAGCCAGCACCAGCCAGTGCACACACAGACCACCATCATTTATTTTAGTTTAGTCTTATCCAATTTTGAACAAATGGAAATCAATACTGCTTGTGGATATCTGTGGCTAGATTGGAGGGAGAAGTGAAGTGGCATTGCTGCCAAGAACACATTGTACAAGAAAACACAAATGTATGAATTTATGTATGTTCCTCTTTTGCCTTCCTTTTTCAGGATCTTTTAGTGCATTGTACAAAGATAGGCTTTTTGTAGTTCTGGCTGTAATGTGTGTGTCCCCTACGTAAAATGCATGTGTTGTTTTCAATTTTAATAGAAATAGAAAGTGAATGCTTATGAAGTTCAGTGCCTTTTTTGATGCTGGCTGGTGCGTGGAATGATACCGACTTTACGCCTGTTAAAGTCAACAAATGATTTTTTTTTCTTTTCAGATATGTGTCACAAAGATGTCTACACGGAACTGCCAGGGAATGGATTCAGTGATCAAACCTCTGGATACAATTCCTGAGGATAAAAAAGTTCGGGTTCAGAGGACACAGAGCAGTTTCGATCCATTTGAGAAGCCAACCAATCAAGTGAAGAGGGTTCATTCAGAGAACAACGCTTGCATTAACTTCAAAACCTCATCTGCAGGGAAGGAATCACCCAAAGTCAGGCGGCACTCCAGCCCCAGCTCTGTAAGTGCACAGTCCTGATACCTCTGCATGTACCAAATGGTGGAATTGGAGGCACCAGATAAACGTTTTCTTGGTTAAGGTGTTATTTACTTGGAAACAAACAAAAAGAAAAGGTCATGGCTGCTATTAAAGATGTTTTCCATATATATTTGTAGTGTTATTAATTAAATAGAATCAGAAAATAGAACTTGAAAAAGAATATGAATTATTAAATTCCTTTCAGATATTAGTTAGGGTGTTTTTCACGATTTCTAAGCATTTTCCTCTCCTTATCCTGATATGTCATTACAGCTGCTATAATGTTTATGCAGCAAATTTGGCAGAGGATTGCTTATTTGTGAAGAGGAATTCTTTCCCATGAAGTTTAAGAAGCCACATGAATTGCCTTTTTGATTTTTAGATTTCAGTTTTAGAGAAACAGATCAGATTTGACAGATTTTGTTTACATTTTATGATTCTCTTTTTAAAATCAAGTAGTAAAAATAACATTTATTTCCCTCTCAGAAACTCTGAGAGAGAGAGAGAGAGAGGGAGGAGTGGAAAACAACAGAGAAGGGTTTGGCAACACATCATAATAGTTTTATTCTCAAGCATTTTGAGAGAAACTAGATAAATAAAATGTCATATCTTTCATGCATAATGCCTAGGACAGATTTCCCCCAAAAGACCTTCGAAATTATTGCAAAACTATTTCTGTTATGCTTTGGCAAGAAAAATCCATAATAATGTGACCTTTGAGTTGAAGACTACAGATCTAAGTAGAGTGGATGTAACACTTCAAATCTCATTTGGTGTGAAACAATTTAAAGGGTTGATTGCCTCTTCTTTTTTCTTTTCTTTCCTTTCTTTGTTTTGTTCTATCTTCTGGATATCTTCTGTCCTCCCTACAGAAGTTTGACTGAAGCCTGTCAGACTTCTAACGAGAAATGACAGAGTTTCGTTTTCTGTAGATGAGCTGTGTTTAACCCATGTGAATTTAGTGGGTAAGATGTCACGCCTCCAGGGGACTGTCCTTTTTAGAAAAGGTTACATTTTAAAATGTAACCATCTGTAGCAAAAACAAATTTGCTTTTTCATCATCACTTGGCATTATATAGCTCCTGCCAAAGATGTCTCTAGTGTATTCCATCTGAGTCCATGACAAAGAGTTCTTACCATAAAACTTTTACAATCATTAAGGATGGATGAAGCTATTTGCACTGTGTTTACTTATTTGTGATGTCTGATTATTTTTTGGCACCACAACTATTAATTTAAATTACACTTTTTTGAAAATCTTAAGTATGTTGTAGTATGAACTCACTCCTCATCCTCTTAGAAACTAATTTCTGTTAATGTTTTTAACATTCTTCTGTTAAAACAGAAGGATTTAAGTTGCTTTTCTTCCAGAATTTTGAAGCAGCTGTTTTTGAAACTGTTTTTGGCATCTTGTTCTTTTCCAGAGGGCTGTCACTCTACTGCATCCACACAATCTCCTATGATCCCAGTATTTTCTTATGTAAATGACATTAATACTTCCTCTACTAGTATGCTGCTGGTTAGAGCCCTAGCTAAACATATGCTTTTGGTAATCTTCATCTATGCTGACTCACATACGCTGGATACAGGAGGTGCAAAGAAATTTCTTGAAATACAGTTCTCATTTTTCAACTTCCTGTAATTCTCTCTGATTTTTATAGCTCTGTTTGGTGAGCTCAGTTCTTCCTTCTGCTTGGAGGCATTGTTAGTAATTTTTGACTTTTCCTCACAAGGAAGAGCACTTGGAATAATGGGAGTGATCATGCCAATGAAGATGGAAGAGCAATTTACAGCAAAAGGTGGTGTTGGCCCTCTGCTGATCAGGTCACACCTGGTCCTGCCTGGGAGACCTGAGTTCAGCTATCCAAGGCAGAGATACGATCAAGATGCTTCATTCCCACTCCCAGAATCTGAATACATTGCTTCAGGCAGTAGATGCCCTGATGCACATTTTATTGAGTGATGCCTGTGTGGTTAGTTGCAGAAATGTATCATTCTGTGGTTTTGAATTATCCTTGAATTAACAAAGGGTTTAGGGTTTCATCTTTCATTCTAGCCCTGATGTTGTCTGGCACATGCCCTTGCTAGTTGCTCTTCTGATCATTATGTCTTTTTCTTCCATGTCAGCTGCATATTCTCCCTTACTGAGTTCATACTTGGTTCTCTGGAAATTCTTCTCTTTCATAGGTTATACCAGTCTGAACGAGCACTTCAGTTTCTGTAAATGTTTTTGAACATACTATGCCCTCTGGGTCATATGGACTACAGTTGTGGAGTAACATTTCAGTTTTGGTTCTGCTTTCTGAAAGCTTTACGGTACTCTGATACAGAGATGCTACCTGCAATTTGCATTTTCTATGCTTGATTAGTCGAGGAGCTGAATTAGAGATAGGCTTCCATTTAGTCTTTTTCTTTCATCCTTTAAAGTTCTCTGTAACCATCAGGTGTGGAAATGATGTCTTACAGAAGGTACATGGCTGAGGCTTGCAGTCTCCATATCACTCACTGCTTCTGCTTAGGTAAAAGTCCTTTACTTGTCTCAGAAAAATAACATTTTTCAAGATGTGACCTGAAAGACCTTGTTGATAATGCCCTGGGGTGTTAGTTTCTCCTTTGATTAATTTCAGCAGCTTTATCACCTCTCTGACAGGTATCAGTTTCAGTGTTTGGTAAAGATCACAAAATGCTCCACAGGTAGCATGTTGCCCATTTTGTGTTCTCCATACCTTTGAAATGCTCTTGCACTTTGTGATGAGAAAGATGAAAACACACACACAGGTTTTGGGAAGCTGGAACTCCATGATCCTGCCCACAGATTGTGACTTGGAAAATAAATCTCTTGCTTTTGAACATGGAGTGATTTTCTGCAGTTAATGTCACAGCTCTTTGCAACCTGGTAGAATTCTTGTGTAGTTAATTAGTGCAGTATTGTACAGACAGAATTTAGCCCTTTTTTGTTCTTATACGCCAAGCTTCATTTTTACACTTAGAATCTTTCCACCTTCTCCCCTGAAAAAATGTCTTTGAGAGTGATTTCCAAACTGCTTAAGCTGATTGAAATTGTATGTTATTATGGGATGATTTTTCCAGCAGAACAGAATTACCCCTTTAACATGTCAGAGTGGTGAATAACTTGGAGGTAGTGAAGTAGGTGTTTGCCTACCTGTGCATTGCCTGTCAGCCACTGTTAGGAGGGAATTTGGCTTGACAAACCTTTTCTCTAACCCATCCCGACACAATATTCATGTGTGTATATACATATATATACTGTATGCATCTAGCTATAGTTGTGTGTGCTTATCTATATCTATATCTATATCTATATCTGTATCTGTATCTGTATCTATATCTATATCTATATCTTTATATCTATATCTATATCTATATATCTGTATCTGTCTCTATGTCTCTGTCTCTATCTCTTTCTATCTATATCTATATCATCCTTATCTATATCTATATCTATCTATATAATCTCTATCTATATCTGATCTATATCTTATCTATATCTATATCTGTATCTGTATCTGTATCTATATCTATCTATATCCGTCTTTCTAAGAATCTCATGCTGAGTCCTTCATCTACCAAGGCAAAAAAATGCTTTTCTTTTCTCCTTAAATGAAGAAAAAGTAATACTACAAAATACACTGGACAAAATAGAAAAATCACAACTGAAAAACAAACACATGCCACTCTTCCCCAAATATCTGGTTTTGAAGGATGGTTTGACTAATCATCTGAAAATTTTGTTTGAGATCCATGCTCTTTAGATATGTGATCAAACTCTCCAGTGCAAGGTAAAGTTTTGGTGTATTCAGAGTACACATTTTATACACTAAAATAGTACTTTTGCACCATATGTAAATAGAATATTGTAAGCTGTATAAACTAGCCATCTGCTCCAGATTTAGCTATGTAGTGATACACATCAGTTTGTTCTCCTTGAATAGCTTGAGCTCCCTGATGGTGAATTCAAATGTCATGCTAAGATGTGTGTTCCTACCTGTCAGTTACTTTTTAGAAACAAAATCAAGCAAAACACCAATGTTCTGCTAACTCAGATAAATGTAAAAAAACCCCAAGCATTCAAATAAGAATAATTGGATAAGCAGTGCTTTGGTGCATTGACTCTGCACTCTTTTTGGGAAAGCACCCTCTCTTCTGTTTCTGTAACTTTTATCAATTTTCAGTCCTGATACATGCAACTTTCCTCCAAAAAGTACGAGCAAAGAATCCTATAATGATCCTACTGATCCTGTTAGCACATTGCAAATCAGTTGTGTAAGAAATCTAGCTTTTTAATAGACGCTAATGTCAGGATTTTTTCCAAAAGTTAGGCATCATTTCTGTCTGCCCAAATAAACACTTGCTGTGCCATTCTTGCCTCTCTTCCTCTTGAAGTGTATGCAACCTTCTCCAGTTAGGAACCTGTTAATTAGTAGGGTAACTCCATCCTTGCTGGTTGATACATTTTATGGAAGTAAGATAATTTTAGAGTTTAGTGTAGAGAGTGGAATTTTCTTTACTGGCACAAAGGAAGCGTTAATAATCGTTAACCTGAGGGATACTCTCTAGATGAAAAGGCAGATAAAATGTGGCAGTTGAGCCAGCTCCTGTGCTCTAATAGCCTGGAGAACAAGTGAACAGCTTTAAAAACTGCATCCAGCCCTTTCACAGAGAGCTGTATGGTCGCTTCTGCCCAGGTTGCTCTTAATTTATGGCTGTGTGCTAAAGGGTTAGGAAGATGGAAGCAAGAGAATGGGATCAGAGGGTGGGAGAACTGAGACTGAGGCTTGGTTTGGATTCTTGAACATCTTTGTATCCCTTGAACATTGCCCTAGAAAGCAGTCCAGCATTCAAGGTACGGTCAAATTGGCCTATTATTATAGGCAGGATACAACCTTCAATTAGTGTGAAAATTGCATATGGTGTTGTGAAAGGAGGTTTACTCTTGTAACAAAGAAGACAAAATGGTTAAAAAATAATTACTATCTTTCATTCTTGTGATTTAATCTCAGTTGAGATTCTTGGCCTACCTTTTGCTTTCAAGTTTTTCTAGCAGTGAATTTATTTCTTTTGAGGTGTATAACAAAGCAGATACTCGCTTTTGATTTGCTTTAATTTACAGAGGCACTGTGAAAATAATATTTTCCCTTAATGATAGTTTTGTATTGAAGTTTAATATCCTGCAGTAAAAAAAAAAAGTCTATTTAAAACTTATACTCGGGAGTGTGACGGTTAAGTGTGACATTCACAAGCTGTTCTGCAGTTATGAAAAATGCATGAGAACATAACCCACACAGCTTCTATAGGAATAGTCAGGTGATTTTCAGTGTAATTTTCCATTAAAGCTTTCTTTATTACATAGATTTTGAAAAATTCTGAGAAAGAGAGGTATTCACGTGGTGATGTAGTTCAAGGATTCACTCTGAAAGATCTTGGATTAAGCCTATTATCTCCCCTACAGTCTGTACCAATGGAATGGCCATTTGAAACAATGTGGTCAGAAAAGACAGTTTCCTCTCGTTTCTTTTTTTCTCTGATATTTTTAATACTCTCATGTCAGTTTGAAATACTAGCTTCTTCTATTTCTGTACTCAACATTTTGGCATACTCTTTCTATCCTTGTTACTATGATCTGTATTTCCTTAACCAGAGGGGGAAAAATATCTAATCTTGCTTACTGCAAGCCATGCTGCTAAAAATGCTCACTCCCTGTGCTCAGGGGTGCTCTTAGACTAATCTAGCACTGGGGAAAATGTAGGCTTATAATAAGAAAGCTACCTAATGAAAACTATTTTCAAGGAAAGTGAAATGTGAAGCCAAATGAGTAAAATTCCCAGTGACTTTCCTGAAGGGAAAGACCTGCTCTGTTCTGCACTGCAGTTGCCAATGTCCTCTTGAGGATAGCATGATCTCTCACAACCTGTGCTGACTTTCACAATGAGTTGGGACTATGTTCTTCAGAGACTTGAGGACCTTTACTCTCTTTTGTCTCAGCAATTCATTTAGCTTTCCCATTTGAGTTCTTTGAAAGATTACTCCAGAGCATGAAAGTTCTCTTTGCAGTGAGCCTTCCAGTTGTATCAGTTCCTTGCTGACTGGTTGTCTACTGCCTATTTAACTTTTTGCTGTTAAATTGTTCAGTCTTGGTCACATATGCATCTAGGTGTTTGGGGTTGTTTTTCTTAACTTTGTAAGTTGGGGTTTTTTTTGTCACTAATGTAGAGCTCTAACATGGAACAACAGTCTTCTTTATGCCTAAGTAGTCCCAATGATGTTTAATACATAAAAGGGCTGCAAAGCACTGGAACAGGCTGCCCAGGGAAGTGGTTGAATCACAATCCCTGGAGGTATTTAAATGATGTGTAGGTGTGGTGCTTGGGGACATGTGTGTTGTGCTTGGCAATGTTAGGATTAGAGTTGGGCTTGGTGATCTTTAAAGCCTTTTCAAACCTAAATAATTCTGTGAGTCTCTCTTGGTGTTTTTGAGGGTTAAAAAGCAGTAAGACAGAGCAAAAGAAATGGAAAAATAATAGCTATAGAAGTATTGTAAGTTTAGATCTTCAAAAAGGAGCTTTGAAAAAACTTTTACCAAAATACATGTGTTCAGCTAAAATCAGTACTGTTTTCCATTGAGAAATATTGTCTGGGTCAAATTGGGAGATTGCACCAGTTATGTAAAATACAGGGGAATTTCTTGTGAGTCTGCTGCTTGTGATGTCTGTCAGTGGCTGATGCAAGCACGGTACATCTGATGTGCTCTGGATATGTCACTCACTGTGTGTATTTCAGTCAACAACATCCCAGGCGGGGTACGGAACTCCTGTGTTTTAACAAACACAAAGCTCTGAGTATATGTATTCCCATATATTTTATGAGAAGGAATAAAACGCTTTTGAAGAAGAAATTGTACTTAAAAGTGGATTTTCTATATTTGAATTTAATATTAGCATTTTATAAAAAAGCCACCAACCCTACTGTAACAAGGCATATTTTTTAAACAGAAATGGTTGAAAAGGATAAACTAATGTGGAGAGATCTGAATAATGGAATTCATATCCATGAAGCTGAAAAAATACTCACATGAATGGGGGACTGTAATAATAAAGGAAAGTAGGCTGAAATGGTTATAGTTTTCAGCAGTCATGTGGAACTTCAAATTATTTAGATTCCTTCCATAACCCTTTATTTAGATCCCTTCAAGCTTAAAACTTAAGTTTTGAAAAGTTACGTATTTTTGCATTATTTCAGTCCAACTTCACCTCCTTTATAACCCATAAATAAAAGGAAATGTAAGAAGTGTCTGAACTTTCTAGCTTCATAGGCAATTTGTAATTAGAAGTTTGCATTAGGGTATGAGATTTCATTTTAAAAAAATTGAGAAAATGTTGGGGAAATGGTAAAGCTGTCCCTTCATTCTCTGAAGTAACTGCATGTGCTGGGTGGTTTTGTGTTTCTGCTCGTCCCCAGCGTGAGCAGGCACTGGAGCAGAGATGGCTCTGCCTGGGGAGGGTGGCAGGGCAGCCTTGCTTGTACCCTCAGGAGTGCACTGTCCTCCTGGTCCAGCCCATGCCAGCTTTTTGAGCCTTGCCTGTTCTTGCTGAGGATGCAGCAGCTTCCAGGAGGAGAACGAGTCAAAAGGCATGACTTTCTGTCTGTGCTTCTGGCAGCTGGACTGTGGAGAAATGAGCTTGAGGTTGTAGGAATAGTTGTTGTTGATGATTTACTGCGTGGTAATGGATTAAAGGCATCCTGTTTCCTATCAGGATCTTAAGGCTTTACAAGTTGTTGTGACCTTTAGATTATGGTTTCCAGCAGTAGAAAATAAAAGTAAATCTCAGTGTGAAAATAAGAATGGATGTGAAACACATGTATAAACCCTGTCCTCCTTCTGTCTCGCCATGAGGAAGCCAACAGTGAACTATTCACTGTTAACTAGGGCAGCATTGCCACTCCAAACAAAGCTACTCACTGTGTGTTCATTGCAGCCTGCAATTTGGGAAATACTTTGCACTCCCTCTTCATTATATGCAAGACATTTAAACATCTAACCACTTCTTTTCTGAAGTTTATTTAATGTTGCATTAGTCCATAATTGGATAGTTAAATGAGGAGACTACTTGAATAAATATTTTAGTCACCTCTATTAGTGACATCTGTAATAAAACTGTGATTAAAAGAAATCATAAAATTTGTTTTTAACCAGGCAGAGTGCATTTTTAAGCACAGATTGGAAACCAAGAATATTACTGCCTTATCTATAATGAAGTGTTCCAAATAATGTAGCAGGAAAAAGATCTGAGAGCTTCCATATGACAAATTTGTGTAACTCTATTAATACTTAGGAATTGGATAGCAAAATAATAGGTTGTTCTTTGTGTTGGAGAGGGGTGAAAGGGCTCAATTTTGCAAACATACATATGTGTGTCCTTATACCATTTGATAGAACGCTTGAATGTTAATATCAAAAAAAGTGTATAGTTGCCAATGTGCCAGAATTTTTGCATAGGACAAACGAAGAATAGTTGAGTAAAGAGAATATTTGCATTTTCTGGCTAATTGGTTTTGGTGGACAAGTGTGAGGCACCAAGTCAGCTTACCTGGGATGCCCCAGCCTGTTTAAATAGAAACGATTTTTAGGGTCAGTTGATTTAAAACTTTCAACCATGGTTTAACAGGAATTTACAAACAGATGTGTCCTGTACTGTAATGTTTGTTTCATTTCAAAAAACTGAAGCATTAATACGTTTTGTAAATCAGAAAAAGAGTGAATGTGAGTGTACCATGTGTGCAGCTGCACATGGCTCATCCCAGTTGAATTCAACCCTAAACATGCTGGGTTTGCTTGTCTGTTTTTCTTTGTAACATTTAACCAGAGTACTATTAAATCAGTCACTGTGTGTGATTTGAGTGTTAGTGCTGACCCTCCAAACTTTCTCTGTGATCTTTTGGTTAGTTTAGGTACAGGATATCTGAGCACTACAGTCTAAAAGATATGTAGGTGATGCTGAGGGCAGATGCAGGTCAGTTTTTCGCAGTGTCCATCTGGTCTTGGAGGAAAAATAAAATGCCCTTTCTTTCAGACAACTGTAAAATGGGGAAATTTGGGAAAACAGGATGCACTTCAAAAAAGTTAAACCTTTTCTCAGAATCTCAGTGGGAAGTTTTAATGTCAGGTGAGTTTCTGTTTTTGCAGCATTGAGTTGTTCTCTGTTAGGACTGTGTAAAAGCGGGGAAGTATCAGTCTGTCACAAAGACCAGGTGAGATATTTGGCCCTTTGAGCAAGAATCATTGCTTAGGTTGATTCAGTTTTAGATTCCTCACTCAGGCTGCAGATATTAATCAGCTATATAACATGTACATTAAAGTATGGTGTGATTACATCCACAATCTGAAGACTGTAATCATAATTCAGAATCAAGATGCTATTATTAGAGATGCTTTCCTGTAGCATTTTGACCACTCTCTAAACTATGATTGATGTACTGGGACGTTGACTATTTAGAGCAATGTTTTTGGATGGACTTTAGTCTAAAAAAATAAGAAAGAGAAAATGATTAAACAGCTCTATTAGTCTGATTTTGTAGGGCAGATTAAGGCTGCTGTTTAGATCTCTAAACATAGATAAGATGCTTTAGTTGCTAGTGATCTTTTTCCCTCTGTGAAGTGATATATGTGAAAAATGAAACAGAACCATCTCTTTGATTAAGAACAAAATCCTTCTGATAGATCCAGTTATGTAAGGGTATGGTTGATATTAACAACTACCACCTGGGTTGTTGAATGATATTTTATTTGAGTAAATGTAACTTTTTTTTTCTTATTAATTTTTTTTTTGTTGTTGGCTACTGAAAACAGGCGCATCTATGAGTCTTGATAATGATGTCTGGTCTCTAAAGGCTGATCAAAGCAGTTAACATTATGGGTGCAATACATGCTGAAAGGTCATCTTTTTTGTTTTGTTTAGCCTACAAGCCCTAAGTTTGGAAAAGCAGACTCATATGAAAAACTGGAAAAACTAGGGGAAGGTTCCTATGCTACAGTATACAAAGGAAAAAGCAAGTAAGTGGTGTTTTCTTTTTCATTTAATTTTGTGTGTAAATGAAGATAAGCAGAAAGTATCAACTAGTGTTGCTGAACATGTACAAAGATCCCTGTAAACCAAAGTGCTACTGACTGCCATGTACTCTAGTGAATGAGGCTGAGACCATATTGTACAGGTAACATATTGCCTTCACATCAGAACAAGATGAGATCCCTGTTAATCTGATCTTCTATTTGCGCTTTAATGTTGTAGCACTTTCTTGACATCCCTACCAAATTAATTTCTGGGGGTAAAAGCAAAATATGCTGTCAAGTAGAGTTTTCTGGTGGTCTGAGAGCAATGCTGAATAATCTTTTGTTTATCATTAATAAAAAAAACTTTAATAAAACAACCTGAAGGGAAGGAATGGAATTTTGGACTACTTTAGGTCTAGTTTGTTTACAAGAGTTTATTTACAGTCGTTGCAACTACTCTACCACCAAATAATCTACTCGGTACATGTTAACTATTTTTTCAGCCACTTTAATATTATTTGTTGCAGCTTTTTTATCCCCAAATGCCCTAAGTGCTTCTGTATCATGTAAAATAACTCAGTAAACACATTTAAAATCTACTTCTTCAGCCAGTGCTTCCATTCAGAGTTATCTGTTGTGAAGCAGTGCCTTGTGCCATTTCACATATTTAATCAAGTTTTCATAATGAGATTTCCAATAAAAACAAAGCAGTTCTGAAAGAGGGATTTAGTACATGTGATATCTTTATTTAAGAACTTTGGCTGGTCAATGATACATGAGGCAATTCTGCCATTCCAGCAGAGAATATCATGATTGTCATGTGACAAAAAAAGTACTGAAAAAAAGAAAATATGTGCTAACATTTTCCGGGATCGTGAACTTGGTTAGGTATTGAAAATTATATTTTTTCACTGAATATTTGTAATAAATCAGAATGAGGTCTCCTTCATCTCTCCGTAGCTTAGGTATTGATGAGCATAATGACACCTGATAAGAATAAAAACGTGTTCTAAATGTTGAAGAGATATTCCCACTTCTGTCATGCCACTGCAGGTATTGTCTTTCACTGGCAGCTTTCTTCAAGGAAATGCTATTATGTTGTGTTGTTAATGGCTCAGTTATGCATTACCATAAGTTCCAGACATTATACACTGTAAGCTTTTTATTGGGGTCTATGTAATATGAGAAAACAATATAGATTTCAGCTTGTGCCTTATTACTAAAACCCTTTAATAAAATCACAGTGAGTATCTGATGACAGTCACTCCATATGTCTCGGCTTTCAGTGAGACTGAACTAAGGCAGCAGTCACTGGATGTCCCGTCAGTCAGTGGAACACACTGAAATTTAAAAACAAAGCAAAACCCTTCCCTGAAGCTATTGCATTACGTGGTGACTTGTGAACATGTTATGAAACAGATTGGTTAGAAATATATGTCTTAGTAGAGTTCCCTGCAAATCTGAAAGAAATACTTCAATGATTTCAATGGTACTTGAATAAGAAGTTGAAATTACTGGGCACACTGCGTTCTGTATTATAAACAGCTCACTCCCGATAAGTAGTGAGAGTTATAACAATTATATAGAACTTTATCCTGTTGCTTTGTAACATCTTCTACAAGGCCTTTAAAATGTGTTCTGAAAAAAAGTATGTGTAACCAGAGTGTGGGTAAGAATTCATATGCAGAGAGTATTTTACTGTTATGCTAGTATTCCTTCACCTTTTTGAATTTATTTTTCCTACTGAGAATTGAATAATTTCCATATTATCCAGCACTATCCAGAGTCAGCACCTCCAGTCCAGCCTTCTGTTTCTTGAACCAGAGAGACAGTTGAATTACTTCACAACAGGAAAAGGTTGTACTTTTAGACCTTGGGAAACACTACCAGTGTTATCTGCTATTTCAAAAGGACTTGTTTGTTGAGGTAATGTAGCCCTGTTATCTCTTCTGTACCTGTGAGAAGTTGAGGAATCTCTGACCTGGGCAGTATCCCCAGAGAAGAAGGATCATCACTGCTGTGATGTACTCTTGGGGAACGTGGATGGACAGGCATGGGGCGAATGGATGAGCCAACATTGGCTCTGGCCCAGCCCTGGAGGAATTTAAAAGATGTGCAGGTGTTGTGGACTTAGGGACACGTTTTAGTGCTGGGCTTGGCAGTGCTGAGTTAATGATTGGACTGAATGATAGAAATCTTTTCCAGTCTGAAGATGGCTGAGACCTGAACCTGGCTGCTGCTTTTCAGGCAGGTTGACTCTGACTGTCTATAGCTTTATCTTAAAATGATAGGGAATAGATACAGATATTTTTTCTAGACTCTGATATGGGTACAAAGGGTGAGACTGTGATATGCATTGCTGTGTTTCCTTGCCTGCAGACTCAGTGGGAATACAAATGAGCAAAAGAGGTCTGTTTATTTTGGTATGTGCCCAGTTTGACTGCTGAAGGATTAAGCTCTCATGGCACAATGCAGAATGCAGACACAGGTCTGCACATGATGGAAAAACTGGAGCTGGTAATACACAAGTGGATTTTGGTCAAAATGTTTGAGAATCCCTAATAACCACATCTAATGCTTGGTTTTTTTTGTTTTGCCAAAATGTTTCTGAGATGTGTCCTTAACTGTAGCTGAAGATGGAAAATTTAAGATTGTTTTGAATGATGCTTTGTACTCAGAATTATTTTTCTCAGTATTTGTCACCAGCTGCATGTGGCAAGTAGTAGAGTTTGGGGTTTTTTATGCATTCCCTGAGATACATTTTGGCTTTTAAAATTATTTCCCCTGCTGATCATATTGATGGAATAAAACATTCTCAATCTTAGCATACTATTTGGAGAGTCTAAAAGATAGATGCCTGTCTGAAAAGACACAAAATCAGCCATTGCCTTCCTAAAATTTAAAGCAATATTCACAGTAACTTGCTTTCAGGACAATCTGGCTTTTGACACCTTGGAGCAGGATAAATGGTAGCAAGCACTTGTCTTCCTATAAAACCCTTTGTTTTTCTATCTTTTTGAGCATCTGTGGTGGTATTCCAGGGAAGTGAAATGAAATGGGCTAATTCCTTTTACTGGATGATGGATTTCTCTTTTTGTAGTCAGATAAAAATGAATCCCTGGGGTGAAGAAGCAGCAGAGTGAACAGGACTTGTTATTGAGGAAAGTGAAGTAGTATTCTTTTAGGCTGGGCTTTTTTGTTTATAGGAGAAACAGCCAAGGAATCGTTTTTTTCTGGTTGATGGTTGCATCAATAGGCAGATCTATTTGATTTCATGTGTTGCACATCAGATGTGTATAATGAAACTCATCTTGGCATGTTCATTTTCTCCTTTGATTCAGACTAGATTCTCATATTTTACTTAGTTGTATAAAAAAAATCCCAAGCGGCTGCTTACTGCCTGAAACTCAGATGACTTTGAAGGGATTTATTTTAGTGTAAAATTTTGGAGAAGCGCGCCGAGTCATTTGCTGATAACACTGTAAAAAATGATGCAAGTTCCATTGACTCTGTATTTGACTAGCACCTTGGACATTTGCCATACAGTACATGCAAAGCAATAGGTGTCCTTTGAATTCCTATATCATTTCACTGTGTGGCTGAGCTGAGGAAGTGCTGTCTGTCTGTGTATTGACTTGTGCATCTTCCTGCTGCCGTTGACCTTCTTCCCCCTTGATCCTGATTATAAATTTACCTGAGCATACAGCAGTGGGATGTGGCTTGGTCTGTGGCACATAAATGTTGATGTGAGTTGTGAGTCTGGCGATGGAGCTGGTGACAGCACAGGAGAGCTGCTGCCAAGCAGAGCCCCTCGCGGTGCCGCGCGGAGGCCTTGCGTTCCCCCGCTGGGAGCTCTGCATATTGCGCTTAAGGGAAAAACCTGTGCTTTTGGCAATATTATAAGTTGGCGTGCTTTCCATCCTCTCCCACTGTGTTCAGTTGCCCTTCAAGTCAAAGAATTAAAAAAGATTACCTCAGTTAAAGTGATGTGATCTGTGACTGCTGCTTGCACAGCATGTGTCTGTGTTTTGAGAGGCACGCCAGTGGTATCTCCACTGTGATCTCGATCTGCTTCTTGAATGTCCATGTGATTTTTTTGTTGTACTTTCACTTTTTTTGGGCACCTTTACTGAATTACATATGCTCACAGTATTGCAAAAATGTGTAGAATTTGTAACAGCTCAATCAAGACATTTTATCCTAATTTCCCTACCACAAAATTATATAATTTCAACTTATCCTTAATAAAATACTTGTTCTAATGAATTCTGTTCCCTATCTTTTTTAACTATTAGTATGAGAAATTAGTAGAGCACAGAGCAGAGCACAGTAGAAGCTGGTGCTGCCAACAAGAGCTCAAAGGCTGCAGAGATAGGGCAGTCCTTCAGTAAAGGCACCACTTCCATTTCAGTTTGAAATCTGATTTGTTTTATTTTCAAGGTGACTCCAACTTGTATCCAAAGATAAAATGTATTTTTTCAGGTAGCCCGGGCATTTGACATTTATCTCCATCAAAGGCAGTACCTTTTACTGTTCACTTTAAAAATCAATAGGGAGTTCATGGTGCAAAGTGGAGAGAAATTGTGCTCAGGCAGGCATCATGTTCTGCACTGGCTGTGGGTTCCATGCTGTGTTTTTCTTGTGGCAGCAGGGAATCTTTGAATAATTGGTGGGAACTACCTGTATTTGTTGTTTGCATGATGTATTGCAGTGTGTGTTAAGAATATAGCTGACCATCATATTTCATAAATATGTGTGTGGATGCTCACAAGAAAAGGGATGATGTGTGTATTTTGATTTTTGTATTTATGATGCTGAAACCTTCATTGAGAATGACTGACAAGACTAATTGCTGTTCTGACTTTTGTTTTCAAAGTTGCAGAATTTGTTTTACTTGTCTTGAAACCTCCTTGACTCTTGATTGTCTTTTATGTTCAATCTGTTGCAAGTGCCATAAGCTTCTGATGGTCAAGCTGCCATTTTTCAGTCATTCCCCTAGTTTTACTCTGTGCCCATGTGAGGTGTTGTGTTCACAGGCTCCCTGATAAGTTTCATGTACAACAGTCCGGTTCACAAGAAAGTTTTTCTTCATGTTATGGCCAGTTTATTTAGACTGATATTTCAAAATTACTCTGATTCATGTTGTCTTAATGACCTAAACTTTCTTAACCTTTTCTTTATTTCTTGAAAATTGTGTGAAATCGGTGTTTTACAAATGAAACACTTTTCATATGAGGAAAACAGATGGCTGGAAAAGGAATACATATTCATGGGTTATGAAAAGGCACTTTATGGTTATCAACTAGGCTTTGTCTTTTTTCCCTCTCATTTTTTAACTGATTTCCTTAACTGATTTTTGTAGGCTACTCATGAGATGGGATTATAGAGTGGGTACATAAGTGCTTTTTAAAAAAAAATCTCTAGTATTGGAAATCTTTAATAATAACAATAACTTCAAGTTGAACTACGTAGAAAAGTAATGATAACTAGATGTTCAACTAAAATGCCAAATGGTGGAAAAAGTTATTAAAGTAGAGTAAGTACTAAAATAAGTTACTAGGATTCTAACTAGATGAGTCATTGACTATACTGATCACTTGCTGAGTGAATTTCTCAGCATTTAAAAGAAAGATTGGGAAAATTTTTCTCTGTCGTTGGATATATAAAAAGAACATTACACTATATATGCTGTGTTTCAACCTACAATGCAGTTTAGAGAGGTGACTTAGTGTTATTAGCTGACGTAGTGGCGGACAAAACTAAAGAAAGTCTATTCTATTACTTACCCAGGACTGCCCTGGAAAACTTGGCAGAAAAACTAGGATAGAGCATTGTTATGTTACCTAAACGTGGTAGACTCACTGGATAGTTGGCCATATATGTGTGATTGGAACGGTAGGGAAAATGCTGAATTAATTTGCCAGCTGCCATTGCGCACCAATGCATTTTCCAGTCAGCTGAGCAGTGGCATCTCTCAGAAGGTCCCCTGTGACTGTCGGTGTGCACAGTTGTAAGAGGCCACCTGAATTATAAGGGATATCTCTGTGTCTGTCTTCTGATTCTCTCTCAGTGAGCATCAGTGGGGCCTGGAGAGATGGGAGGGGTGTGGAGGAGATTGGTGCTCAGCATTGCTTTCCCTGCTGCGCATCCCAGGGCATTTCCTTCCAGCAGGCACAGGTCAAGCACAGCCCCTGTGCTTGGATGAGTTGCAGAGTAGTTTGAACTGAGGTGGGCTGGGGGAGAGGCATGAAGGACCTGGAGGTAGACTCTTACCTGCTCCTGTTCAAGTGAGGGCTGCCACGTTGTTTGTATGAGACTGCCTCGACTCCTGCGTTCCAGTGACAGCACTAATTAATAATTTAAATCTTTCATCACTCTTGAAACTCTTTGATCTTCTGTTTTTCCAGCGTTAATAAATGTCAGCTTTATATCAGGTATCTTTAATCCACTGCCTACTAATTAAACAAGGTAACTTTTTTCTAGGATGAGGTTAAAAGATGATGAGATTCAAAAAGAGAAATTCAGAGCCTGTCTTAGTCCCTTGAGAATTTACATGATAGGGCTTTAGCAGGGCTGGGAGTGGCTTTTGTAAACTAGAAACATAAGTCCTTTTTAATAAGAAAAATATAATATAAACTATGTTTACACTGAACTGCCTTTTATGATAATGATTAAAAGAAGTGTTTGCCTCGATGCAGAATTAGTTATTCATTGGTAGAATAATCAGAGGTGACTAAACCTACAGTGAATGTGCCTCTGTCAGGTTTCTTCAAAGGAATTTTCTGGCAGAGCCTGGTTTCATTAGGCCCTCATGGTCTGTTTGGTGTTTTTGTTGTTGGTTTATGACATTAATATCACTATAGAGTACATCTACTTAGATATTCTCAAGGTTTGATCATCAAACTTTGAGGTTTTCCTGCAAATGAATATTTAACAATTGGAAGTTACTTTTCTTCATAAGGATTAGTTTCTTGAAATTAGTATCACAAATTAGAGCATCATCCCAATTGGATCTACTGATTTTTCTTTACAGAAGTCTTCCCAAGCTTAGCACTTGCGCAAATTATGAGCTCAGCCTCAACTCCAGCCAGTGGTAAAACTCAGTATTAAATAAACAGCTTGAAATCAGAACTGGCAGACTTTATGTTAATTGACTCTTTAAAACATGTATATTTGGAACACTTATTTCATCTAAATATATCTGAACAACTTGAGGAAATAGTTTTATTGTGCTCTTTTGTTTTCTATGTGGCATCATCAGCTTTATCCCCAGTGAAGCCAATTAAGTCATCAGTTGCTTTTTATTCATCAGTGTTATATGTTCTTAATGATGCATGAAAACATTAAATAATTTCCAATCTTCTCCAGTTTCTCATAAATGGTCATTTTTTATAAATGTATTTATTTTGGTAGTACTGATACATGCTGATTTAGAAAATGTAGAATGACATATTATATTAGCATTTTTTATTATATCTGGTTTGTCTGTATTTTTTATCATATGCAGACTTTTACTTTATGTTATATAAAGCAATTTGGATTAATTTTTCTTTTGCCTACATTGCATATATTATCAGAAATTTATTAGAAGGGATTATATAATGTTAAATTGCTGAATTTCCATAAACTGGAAAACTGTCCATCAGCTGCAACTGTTTTGCCTAGAGTAAAATAGTCTTGTGTGATAATTAGAGAGGCTTTAGGACTTCTGTGCTTTCTCTGAAGGTTTTTGTATGAGAAAGTGAGTTAGCTTAGGAGGGAGGATGGCTTAGAAAATAGGAATTCTTCAGTCAATACTGTCCTTAATAGAAACTAATGAGGCAGTTGACAGGATGGGCATAAGATGATAAGTGTAATCCTTGACCCAGTGAAGGGTATTGTTTTGAGAAGGTGTGAAATTGTTTGCTTTGGACAGTGAGTAATAGAGGTTGTTTAATGAATCCTAGATGTTAAGAGGCAGCAGTGTTGCCTTTTCACTGTGTAAAAGGCAGTCTGCTTGTCAGTTTTTTTACTTGTATTTGAAAATAATGAAAATACTGAGCCTGCTTTGAAAGTTGTGGAAGACAAATGTGAAGTAGTATCTGGAAGGAATTCTGCTAACCTTATCTGATCACTTCTGAAGCCTGCAAAGACAAATATTGATAGGTTGCAGAGGCAATTTTAACCAGGTTTCCTTTTTTCAATGTTGTTTTTAAGGAAATTGCCATGTTATTTTGACATGGCATCAAAAGTTTCAGGGCATAATTTCGTGCCATAGCTGGCTTGATCCTATGACACATTGCTTCACAAAAGCAGTGGGACCCAGTTCTTATGTATTTTCTAGTGTGGGTTTGTTTTTTTTTTTCATGCCTTTGTAATTTCTTAAAGAATATGATTTAATTATTTTTGGAAGGGCCAGTCTTCTCTTATTTAAGCTCTCTAAGCAATCTCATTGTAAAGTCCAGCAGAAATGAGAGCAAATACAAGGCAGTGGCAGGAGTGAGTGGCAAAGATTTAGCAAGAGAAACCTATACCCTGAGGCAGCCCTTAGCTCATCTCTTCAGCATCATCTAACTCCATCCTGAGATTGCATCAGTGGGAAGATAATTAAAGGATGTGAATATACACCCTATCTCTTTAATTGATACTTCGTAATATCTCACATCTCCAATTTTATATGCTCCTGTTTATAGAAAATTAAATGAAAGGAAGATTTTCATGACTGAATAATAAATGATAATAAGGAGGTTGTTTTATTACAGAAATTATAGATTGATATATTGGGGATAAATGATACTGAAGAGGAGAATGAAATCCCAGAGGAAGACTGCTTGAGATTAGTTTGATTATTTTGAGAGTACTAGGAGTTGCCATGATGTCTACAAAGATCATGACAGGTACCAATGACAGAGAGGCAATGATAAATAAAAGCACAGCTCACTTACTGTGTTTAATTGTGAATTCTTTGAAATTAGCTTCATACTATTGCTGGTTTTGTTATTTATTGCTCTTCATGAATCAATGGAATGCAGAACTTCAGATTAAGAAGAACATAATCTACACAATGCTGCATGTTATTTGTCTGTCTCTATCAAGAGACTCCATATTCCTGTTTCCTTAATACCTCTTTGATGTGCTTTTTTCCACTGTGTTTTTCCTTGCCTTCTCTGAACACAGCATCTGTCCTGTTCTTTATCTGCAAAATGATCTTGCTTTTCTTACTTAAATTTCCCCTGCAGTTATTTCATCTGTTGTAAAACATTCAAGTCATCCAGATACCTAAGTAATATATATATGATAGGTAGGGTGGTGTATTGACAGAGGAATTGAAAACGACACATGTATATGAACTGCATGTCTGTTATCAGTCCTTCTGCTTTTAATATGGTTTATTCTCCTGTCTGAGCATGACATGTGAAGTTACTTGAGGCAAGGCTTATCTTTCTCTGATGCCATAAGTCCTGTTTAAATCCAAATAAAAAAATATATAAGGTAATTATAAGGATTAATCCAGATAATTCAGTAGAGGTAAGATGATAATTTTCTTTCAACAGTGACTAATGGCCTGAGACTTGAACTGGTGCCAGCCTGAAATATTATAAATAATTGGAAGGTGATGAGTAAACCGTCTTTTGATAGTCCGGGTTTCTTAACTTGCTCAGAGTCATTGTGCAATGTTCTGTATAGGGCTAATGAGTTTTTGGTAATTATAAAAGAAAAATAATCAGAAGAAACAAGACAGTAGTCATCCGTCACTGAACTCATATAACTGCAAAAATTAAAAGCCTGAGGGAAAAGATGAATTCAGAGTTGGTGCTTGTCCATATCATCTTGCTTTGAAAATTTAATACATCTTCTAGGGCCTAGTACAGTAGGGAATTGCCTCCAAGACCACAGGAGTGTAAAGGCTCCAATGCGTTCTTGAGCTTTGTGTCTGTAAAAGCTAATTTTGCTTTAACAGAAATAAATCGTAATAATAATAATTGCAACAATAATTTTTTAAAACTGTATTATGCCTTTTTGGTAGTTTAACCTCAGCATTGCTTGTCATACATGGGGAGTCTGTTAAAGTTTCATAGTATGAGTTTGTTCTTGAATAGGATAATGAGTATCAGCTTCATTCAGTTTTGGTGAGATTTTATTTGGATACACTGAATCAACTGGATTTTTTGCAAGGCCTGGAATGTAATTCGTGTGTGGTGAAATTTTGAATGCCGAAAGTGAAGCAAGCCAAATAGATTTTACACTATGACGACCTGTTAAAAAGTTTTGTCTCTTGGAGCACAAAGTATTTTTAAACTTATAAATGAGAGTTATTATAATCTAAAAGCAGCCTGGGCCATGTAGTCAAGAATGTGCCTCAGGAACAATCCTGCCCTAGTGGGAAATGGCCAGGATGACCTAAAAATTATTTCATTACTCAAACTTCTTAGCTTTTTGAAGACTATAATTATGTGTGTCATGCAGTGGGAAGGAGGTAATCAGTGTAAATCTGGATGTACTGCATGTGAAGTGTGATTGATGAAAATCATATGCCTTTTTCTTTGAACAATTTGATCAAATAATGAACAGATATTTTATAACCAAATTTTACAATGTGATACTTCTTAACAAAGGTTCAGTAACAAAGCCGTGGTAGAAAGGAAACAGACTGACTCACAGAAAACTGAGATCATTTCTTGGATTGCATCTGAGTGTGAAAATATAAAGTTGACATTATGGAAGCTATGAAGCGTTTCTTAGAGTGCTATAAATGAATCACTGGCATTGACAGGAAGAAGTTGAATAAGTACATGATAGGAAACAAGTTCTATTGTGAGAAATACTGTTTCTGTTATAATTTTGGTTTTTCTAAATTTCTCCTTACCCTCCCCTCTTTCCCTTTCAGGGTAAATGGAAAGCTGGTGGCATTGAAGGTGATTAGATTACAAGAAGAGGAAGGAACCCCATTTACTGCTATCAGGGAAGGTATGCACTCACCTCTTGTGATTATATATGTGGGGTTTTTCTTGTAATTACATTGCGCTTCTTATTGCTGTGCCATGCTATAGTGAACAGCTCGAGAATTCAAATTACATGGTTATGTTCTCAGTAGGAAGAAACTTTGGTGCTTCAAAAACAAAGCCTCTGGTGTGGGAGTTCTTGTTAAAGAACGCAGCTCTGCCTGTGCTTTGGCTCCTGTTAGATTTACTACACAAACGTTTGAGGTGGGTGTGAGGAGTCACTGGAAGATGAGGGAGCTGTGTAAGATGCGGCTCTTGCCCGCAGGCGGCACCTTGGATGAAGGTAGATGTAATTTTTCATGTGTACGCAGCATGAAGCGATGACAAGCATTTCTTGATAAAGGCAATCAAAAGATCAGGGAGCAAAACTACAGGCGCCTTAGAAGCTGTGTGTAGTTCCCGACTAGCTTTTGTTTGTTTTTCTTTCCCCATGGACTCTAAGTTGTGTGGCTTGGGAATGATTCTTATCTAGCGCACTTGGAGATGCCTGTTAAGCTTTCTGGTCCACTCATTTATCCTTCCCTGACAGCCTCTCCTGGTCCCTAGTGACGGCTTTATCTGTCTGTGTTGAGCTCCTTTACAGAAATTGCTGGATATGCCTTCTTTGTCTGGGCCTTCTCTGTTAGAAGGCACTGAAAATGAGCCTTGGTGGAGAAATAATAAACAATTTACTGTCACACCACTGATCCAGACTCAGCTGAAATTGGTAATGAACTGATGAGGTGAAACTGTTACAACTTTGAGGGACCTTTTAAAATTGTACTATCAGCATAATTGCAGGGTGAGATGAGCCCGGGAGGTGCTGGAACATCAGCCCTCACCGGGTCCCCATGGCCCGGCATGTGCGGTGTGTGGCTTCGGGGTCATCACGGCCCCAGACATGGCAGCTGTGGCTCCCTTGTGCCTTGCTCCCACCAGTGTTCCTGCAGCATCTCTGATGAGTCCATTCTGGAGGGGACTGGGCAAACCCTCCCATGTTTCATGTGATTGACACCCTGAGGTCAGAAGTCTCTCATCTACTGTGGATTTCCATCCCAAGATTGTTCATTTTAAAGGTGGCTCTTTCACAAAGGAGGGAAAAACGTGGGTGGCCAATTTATGAAGGAATTTCCGCAGTTCTTCTGTACTGCTTCATTGGAGTAACAATTATTGAATGTTCTGACACATTTATTCATAACGATATCTATTTTATCTGTGAGCTGTCTGTCCCTGCAGCTGTGCTGTGATAACGAGGTGTGCAGAGGGTTACGGGTGCAGCTTTCAATATTTGTAATGCTGAGTTCCAGTTATAACAGTCTGTGTTTCAAATATGTTTATTGTTCTTCAGGTTTATTGTTGATAATGGTACTGACTTAATAAGAGAATAGTAAATACAGCTTTCTTGTGCCTTTTTAGTGACACTTTAAAGGGTTTTTATTGTGAGCTGGGTCTAGATGAAAGTTTATAGCACTATAGCTGTCAAATGCAGTATAATCCGTTTTCCTTCATAAATAGTGTGTTGTGTGAGCTCAGTATAAAGTAGTATAGGAACAAGAGCAGAGATTTTTCCCACTTGAGATTTCTTCTAAATAATAAAGGCACACTTGCATGAAAATACTTCTCACAATGTCATTGGAGAAGTTTTCTTTTTAGCTGTGACTACAATACTGTGGTTGAAGCCAGTTAAAATTCTGGTGCTTTAATATTAGTTGAACAAAGGTCTTGTCTAGAAAAGCTCTTGAAGTTAATAATTAATACCGATTTAAGTGTGTGGTGTCTCACTGATTTTGATAGGACTGTAGGCATCCATTATATTTTTAAGTCTTCATCTAGGCTGAGACTAAATCCAAAGTGTATTAAGATAATAAAAAAGTTTTTATTCAATTCTTGTAGACTCTTGGTTAGGTGGGGTCAAACTTGGGTTATAGGTTGTTTATGGTTTTGTTTCTTTTGGTAAATGAAATCTTTTCTCCTTGATAGTGGAATTTCATTCAGATCTATAGGAGCTATCAGTAGAATTACAGTGTTGTAAGTTTTATATCATGTAGAAGTCACACATACTTGGTATGTAAGATGGGAAGGGAAAAATCTTTATTTAGTTAGGCTTTGATTTTTCTGTTGTTGGTTTTGATTTTGTCAGGAACAAATATTAGGGCCAGAAAAGTAAAGAGACCTGTATTACAAATGTAATTTTCAGAAGGTAACCTCATTAATGTTGTACCAGGCCTGTAGTATTTGACAGTAACACTACAGCCACTACAGCTGTGGGCTTCATTTGCAGGACCTGGGGAAGCTGCTGCTTTCCTCTTGGCAGCATCTAATCCATCTTGGATATGCTGGGTTCTGTAACGCATCCATGGCTGCTGTCAGCTACAAGGGTGGGGGGAAAAAAAAAAAGAGAAATGCTTCTATGAGCTCTTGAAATTATCTGATAAGTTTGATATGGAAACAGTAAGAATGGGACACTGTGTTATGCAGTTTTTTCTTGATCTTTGATGACTAACTAAGGGCTCCAGTGCTATAATTTAGGCTGGGACAGTTAGAAGAAGGAAAAATACCACTGAAGATGAGATCAACTTCTAATTTCAGTTATCTGAGGAATAGTGTTCCCTTAATGGAAAAATGCATATATGGTGGTATGAGCCAGAGGTCTGTTGGAGGGCATTTCTTTCCAAACTCTTTCATAACTGAGAAACCAGGCAGGTTTCACCTTGACTTACTCCCTATTTTCTAATTTTCCACCAGTGCAAGGCAAATTCAGTCAGAAGTCTAGTTAGCTGTAAATTAAAACTTCTGTTTGAAAATTGTTTAACATTTCTCATGGCTCCTTGAGTAAAGCAGTGAGAGAAAATAGCATTCCTGCTCAGTGCACCTGAGGGGGATGCTGTGTGATGTTAATTAAGGGGAAGGTACAGGCTGAAATCTTGAGCAGTGGTCATGCTGAGGGAATGCTGTCGCTGTCTGTGTACAGGGGAGCATATTGTTACTGTTGTGACAGCAGCAGAATGAAGCTCAAAGCAAAACAAAACTACAAAGGAAAAAGACTAAGAGAAGTGGGGAAATGAAGAGTATAAATATGGAATGTGTGACTGTAGAGACAAGTGCTAAGTTGGTTGAAACAAAAAGTGGAAAGAAAAGTAAAAAAAAAACCAAACCACAGCCAAACAAAAAACCCAGTAAAGCTGCATAAGGAAAATCATAGTTAATTTTAAGGCCTGGGGGAGGTTTAGCTGAAACTTCAAATAAAGCTTATTTATAAGTCTGCTTTTACAGCAGATATGGGTTTGTGTCTCCTACCATCAAACTTACATAAGTTTGAATGAAAATAGGTAAATGTGGCATATTTATTGGTGCTGTTCAGCTCTCTATTAAACTTCTAGAACAAAATTTAGAAGAAGCCTGTGCTAAATGTTCTTTCAACGTGGCCTGAGTCAGATGTACCAGCTTATTGTATGCAGTTTACAGGATGTTTCCCTCAGAATTTAACTCACTTAGTCTAAGATAATGTAATTTACTTTTGAAGAGCCTGAGGAAAAAAAAAACCAACAAAGGAGAAAAGCACAACTGATTGGATGTATATACCTGAGTGGGATAAATCTATGAGATTTTCTGATAACATATGTGAGTGGTTGAGTCCACCATGTTACTGTTGTGGTCTAAAGGTGCCTGCAGCACATTCTCAGTGATATCTGAGACACTGTGGAGTCTGAAAGTAATTTACATGCTATTTTCTCAATTAAAATAAATTCAGTAGTACACAGATTAGCAAATTATTTGTTTTCTGTGTTAGTGCAGTTGTGATTTATTCTTTTACTGTAATGCTCATTTTCTACTTTTCAGAGATCAGCATCAGACTTGAAGTATTATTAAACCCACTGCAACCAGGAGAAAAGTTCCCTGACCTTAACTTTTATCTCAGATATTTCATTCCCTTAATTTCCTGTAATACCATACATTCATCTAGACTAAATACTGAACTGTGTGGTAGATTCTAATTCTGGGAGCAGCTTGATTTACAGTTCTGAAGTTATCTTTATTTCATTCTGGGTAATGATATTGCTTTAATCCAGCATGACAAAGATTTTGCTTTTTGGGTACATATATAGACAAAAATCCTTGGCTTTATCAGCACCTTGCTTCTGAGGTTAACTTGTTTATTGTGGTCTTTTCTTGGGTAACAAAATTCTTTCCACCACATCACAAACGTTTTTGCATTTGTTTTTCGTTTTTCACCCTTGGACATATTGCTATTTACTATAGCAGTGCAACTCTGTTCCAGTGTTTTGGTATATGGTACTGTTTCATTTCCCATAGGTCTAGAGGGTGTTTCAAAACATTGTCCAGTTTTGTAGATATTTTTGCACTTTGTCATTTAAATGCCATGTTTGGGAAACTTTCAGTTTACTTTTCTTTTTATTAATTATTGTATTTACATGCTGTAATTTATATGTATTTGTACCAATTTGTGTGTCACATTTAAAAGTGCTCTGATGATAGACAGTCTCTACATCTGTGATTTGGCAGTTTCTCAGATAATAATTTCCATCTACTTCACTGTCAACGGCTGTGATCTTAATGCCACATACGGATAGCAGCATGCAGAAATACCATGTAGATGCTTTGGTAGCAGTCTGCTGTCTTGTATTATAAAATTACAAAGAATAGAGGAATTGCTTAATGATTTTTTTTTTTATTATTTTTACAGAGCAGTTTATCATGCATACTGAATAAGTTTATTTTGTGAGTTGAGGGAGAAAACTTAGTGCATTTCAGTGCCAGTATAGAGCATGGAAGAGAGATGCTTAACTCTTGGCTACAGAACATCTTCAGAAGTCTTCAAAGTTTCAGGTCTCTCCCATCCTTATTTCCCTGTGTGGTAGGAGTGAGTCAAGAGGAGGCCACCAAGATGATTAGAGGGATGGTGCGCCTTTCCTGCGAGGAAAGGCTGAGAGAATTGGGTTTATTCAGCTAGGAAAAGAG
Source organism: Acanthiza pusilla (assembly GCA_036630365.1). Classification (NCBI taxonomy): domain Eukaryota; kingdom Metazoa; phylum Chordata; class Aves; order Passeriformes; family Acanthizidae; genus Acanthiza; species Acanthiza pusilla. The sequence goes on along the minus strand of JAXCHO010000073.1, from coordinate 31,516,420 downwards.
AAGGCTTAGGAATTACCTTATTGCAGCCCTCCAGTACCTGAAGGGAGCCTGCAGGAAAGACAGAGAGGGACTTTAACAAGAGCATGCAGTGACAGGACATGGGGAAATGGCTTTAAACTGACAGAGTAGATATTAAGAAGAATTTCTTTACTGGGAAGGTTGTGAGGCACTGCCACAGGTTGCCCAGAGAAACTGTGGCTGTCCCATCCCTGGAAATATTCAAGGCCAGGTTGAAGGAGGCTCTGAGCAATCTGATCTAGTGAAACGTGTCCCTGCCTGTGGTGGGGAGTTGGAACTTGATGATCTTTAAGGTCTCTTCCAACCCAGGCCATTCTATGATTATAAGAGAAACAAAAAATGAAAACCTGAAAGAGTCTCTAAGAAAGAAATGAGAGTTCACCTTTATTCCCCAGGACTTATAATATATATATATATATAATACATGCTATATATTATAATATGTTTTATATATTATAATATATAGTATATTATTCTCCAGGACATACATTTATACCAGACAGCCTCTTTGAGGCTGGGAAGCTTTCTGAGACCTCCCTTTCTGAAATTGTCAGGCTAGAGGGAATAAATCTTCACAAAACTTTTATCTGTGGAAAATGTAAGTGGAATAACTGCTAAGAAAAGAATACAGGGAAGATGAAGACTTTGTCAAGAGAAAGCTCTTACCTAAGTGAATGTGTAATTTATTGCCCTCTGTTCCTAACTGGTGCACAATGGAAAACACTGCTTTATATTAACAATGCTGCAAGTGATGTAAAGCAGCTGTGCTTTCGTATTATCCTGGACAATTAGCAGATTCTGTACCCGTATCATCTAAGGAATAGCTCCAGAAAACTGTATTTGGACTCAGTAGGTATAATTCTTGTGAGCTCATCCTGAATTATGACCTGAGTTATACACACACTTCCCAGCTCAGTGATTTTTGACTGATAAGTAACCTAATGGCTGAAGTCACTGAAGTCAACCAATGACCTCATGGCACTGGTTAGATGACTCAGGGTGATAAGCCTCCTTTTCACTGTATTAGAGTTGGTCTGGAAGGCTGTATGCTGTAGGTCAAGGGCACAGTGAAACAGTATCTGCCTCTCTTTTGTTAAGAGTCATTGGATGATCTACTGGTAGAAAATTGAAACATGAAAATTGCAGTGAAAATCCTGTCTTCATCTTCCAGTAAAGAAGAATAATTTTTTTTTTTTTTTAAATGGAAGTTAAATCATCCACTTACATAAAGTAAACCTATTAATTTTGTGGGGGGGGGTGCCTTTTTTTTTTTTCCTCCTTTTAATAAGTAAGCTTAACAACTGCTTTCTTTTGAGTGATAGGAGTTTGGAAGACTTTCAGATTTCCTTCACAAAGTCCAGTCAAAAAATTTAAATTTCCATAACTGAAATGCCTAAAAGCTTTACATGTATCCGGCTCAACAAGCCTCAGGGAACTTCAAGAGATTATGTTTAAGATTATGGAGATGTAGCTATTCTGAGCATGCATGTCACAAGAGTTACTATAGGGGGTTTGTGTCTATGTTTTCAGAGTCTGAGGGTAAGCTCTCTCTCCCCAAAAGCCACATTGCTTTGGAGCATTTAGTAAAAAAAGAAAAGGACAGTAGCTTGGCTGTAGCTTGGGGAACTTTTTCATTGCCTCCAGAGTTGGCAGAGCTGGTGTCCACTGCAGGCGAAATAGCCACGGCTCAATTAACTGCAAAGTCCCGCAAAGCCACTTGAGCTCAGAGTCGTAACAGCTTTGTTTTGCAGTGTTGGTAAAAATAAAACACGCAAGCCAAGAACCCCGGGACACTGTGTTGTTGGATATTTAAGGTCAGGAAGTATTCAAAAGTAAAGAAACTCCAGCAATTTTTATTTCTCTGTCTGGTCTCTTTCTCTTATGGTCATCCTGCAGCCTTACCCAAACTCTGGGTTTCCTCAAGATAAAAGAGGAATACAAAGTTCCCAAAAAAGACAGGCTGGGCTTGAAAAACTACAGTACATTTGGAAAAGGATGTTCCTGGGACCTTTCTCATGGAATGAAGCCATCTTTTAGAATTTGCAAGACTTCTGGATGTTATTTGTTGAATACCCTCTCGTTGCAGAGAAGTGTATACTACTTCTTCTTGAACATTAATGATGGAAAAATTCCCTTTGAATTCTGGAGGTTTTCTCTGAACTTCTTTTTTTTTTTTTTGATAGCTCAGATTTTCAGCTATGTTTAATTTGTGCTTTCTCCTGCATGTGCAATTGTGTATGTCTAAGAGAAGTGTGTTAGAACTCTGGCAGTGTGATACGGAGCTCGGAAGCAGCAGGAGCTTTCATCTTTACTCTGCTTTCCCTCCTGCTGTTCTCTCCAGCCCTGACTGCCTGCTAATTTTTTTACTGACAGTACTCATTTGTTTTTCCCTGAAAGCAGTTGGACTGGCTGGCTGAAGCAGGTGAAGGGAATTTCCTGGTCATCTAAGATGAATGTGGGAGAGCTGATAGTTTTCCAATCTCATGTATAGTGCAAGTTATGATGTAATTTTATGCTGCTTTTCAGTGTGTACAAATTTCACTGTGCTACTTACTCACTTCTTTTTGGCGGGCCAAATGAAAGCTTCTGTCCACATGGGGTAGTCCGAAATGGCTGAGATTGAAAAAGTATGTCCTGTTTGTTTTTCTGTACCTTACTATTCACAGACTGAGCATCATGGTCTTTCTTCTTTTTTTTCTTTTTGTTTTTTAACCATCTAACAAATTAGCAGTTTTCTCAATTAGAAAACCTTCAGGAAAGCAGGGATTTCATAAATACAGCATCAGTTACGGTGTTTCCTTCTGAGAACCATGTTACAAATTTTAAACTCTATAATAAACTCTCATCATGTAGGAAAAGTGTTGTGCTTTTCTGAGAATTACAAATGCATGTTCCAAATTATCCAGTTTCATAGACCTACATTTGTTCCACAGAATATTCCATTCCCTCTGTCCTCCTCCCATTCCCCCTCCAACATTTTATCCATGACCTGCTGAGATGGAACATGACTGTATCAATTGAATCTTCATTCAGTACTTTTGATGTTTAAGCTGTGACCTTCTTCTGGCTTTTGTTCTTGAGAACAGTTCAAGCAAGAAAAGAATGGGGTGACACTTTGAGGATTTTTTTTTAATATGATCATTTTGCCTTCAGGAATTCTTTCCTCATCCTTGTTATATTACCTTAATGGCAGACCTTTCAGGCTCTGCCCTACTTCCGCTGAAGAAGTTGTCTGTGCATCCTCATTGCTGGCATGGAAAGTGTTGGATAAGGGATCTTGTGCAAGTTCCAGCACTGGAAGGTTGCAAATCCATTAGTTCACAGGTGCTATTGAACCCTTCTCAGTATGGCCTTTGCTTACTGTTTCCTCTCACCTGAGTTTCAGGGCTCTCTGACTTGGCTTTCTCTCCCTGGGGCTTTCTGCTCAGAGCAGTTTTCTTCTGTTCAAAAACTGTTTCTTCTCTTCCCTTTTGAATGCAGAAGTTGGAACTGCTGCCATATAGATTCTGGTCTTCTGCCCTCACTGTCCCTGATAGTATGATAGGAAAGGTAGAAAACACATGACAATTACAGAATATGGAAGATACAAGAAGGATGGCAATCCTTTCTTCATATGTAACGACAATATTCATTTATAAGACACACAGAGCCCTTACACAGCCCCCATGGCTTTCTTGTTTGAGTGGAAGTTGTTGAGAGTCTGTCTTCTTGTGCTGTATGCAATTTTAACATCCTTTTACAGCAGATTCTGCCACCATAAAATATGGAGCTAAGTTAATCCTTCTCCAAGTAACATTAGTTTTTACATTGAGACCATATCCCAGTTGGGGTGGGTTGAATTTCTAGTACAGAAACCAGCTTCTTAATATGAGTGGAGGTGCTAGCAAGTGATGGCACATCTCAGCTTGAGCTGCTTGGAGACCCTCAGGCACCCATCCAAGTGCCAGTGTCTTCCACGGCCACCTGGTGAAATAAGAATTTGGTATCTCCGATGTTGAGGCAAAGAAATGTCTCCTGAACCTAGCTAGTTCTTCTGGTTGTTTTTTTCTGTGTTATATTTCCCTTTTGCAAAAGAAATAATCTAGACAACAATATCATTTAACCGTATGATGAAAGTGGTGACTTTAAATCTGCACAAAAACATTTGTCTTTGTCAGGATCTCTGTGTGTGTTTTTCCACTGCTGTGTCCTGGATTTTGAAAATACCAAGGTGAGGTGGCGACTCAGTGTTTGAACCAGTTCAGTCAGCTTCAGTTTTACCCATGGTCTTTTGAGCATGTAAAGCTAGTAGATGACTTGTATCTCAGCAGAATTGGTTTCAACTTTGGATAAATTGCAAAATAAGGACCTCAGAAGGTTGTCTGGTCTCCTTGTGTTGCAGCTGTCCTCCTTGAAGGAGATATACCACTACATATATGGAAAGAAGTGTATGGGTGCATATTGTGTGTTTGTGTGTCTCCTGGATGTCTTTAAGACTTAGAAAACCAATTAACCCTGTCCCCCAAAGAAAAAAATTCTCTGTGAAGGGTCACATACTGTCTTTGATCAACCCAGAGAATGTCTAATGTGAATTGGACATGTACCCAGGCATAGATAAACTAAAAACACTTTCCAGTGAAAGTTGTCCATCTTCATCAGAAGTTATGTCTGAGACATGTGACCATCTCCTTGCCACTGAATTCAGTCATCATTCATAAACATCATCAGAACAGCTCTGTGTGTTTTTAACACAGAAAGTTCATGAATGAATTTTCCTAATTCTCCTGTTATGTATTAATTATTTAACAATTGTCTTGGTTCTTCAGACACAAATGTAACGATGAAGATGTGCATGTGCTAATGCTCGATCCACAACAATGCCTTTGTTTTCAATGCTTTTGTCCATAGCACAATAAGTACATTCTTTGAGAAAAATCCACTACTTTATTTCAAATTTCTAACTTACTTATAAAGTTAAGCACCTTCAGTGTCTTTACAGAGACTATTCTGTTTTAATATCTAACAAATCACTCCTATATCAAAGGGAAAATTACACTTATTTTCAAATGATAGAGCCATGACATAAGTAGAGACTTGCTAGTTGAGAAGACAGGCAGCCTGAGAGGATGAGACTACTGAAGTATTTTGTTTTGCTGCTTTTGTTTCCCATCTTTTGTGATAATGATTCAATTCTTCCTTAAATATGTCATGTACATAGGGAAGTAAAAAATCACAGTATGGTAAAATGCTATGTTTAGATCACAGTAATTTGCTGAAAATTTTGAGCATGAATTGTTTCTAAACTTTGAAATAGTGGAGAAATATTTTCAGCAGCCTACATCTTTGTTCCAGCATGAAATATGGCAGCAACCACTGTAGTCATTAAGACGCACTACTGCCTTTCTCATAGGAAGGAAAAGATCAATAATAATCAAAACAGTGAAAAAAGTGGTAGCAAATACATCTTATTTTAAAGTTATATATGTGAGAAAAAATATATTCCTTTTTTCTGTTTCTTCACAGGCTCCTTTTGTTCTTTAGTCTACCTGCTGTCAGATGCTGTAGGCACAGTTGGCTGGGTGAGACCATTCCTTCGGGAGACAGCACTGCTCTTTTTCCTCTTTTGTATTTTTCCATAGCCTGAAGATTGTGTTGCAAACATTTCAGTTCAATTTTTCAGTTTTTTTGGTAGGAGAGGTGGGAGATTATTATTGAGGAATTATATAGAACTGGAATACATGCTTCATAATGGGGTCGCTTCTTCCGCCATGGGTAGAGTTACTGCTTTCAGGCTTTATAATCAGTATGAAGAGAGTAGCATTTAAAAATTAGAATTTGACCTTTACTGTCTTCTTCAAAGCAATGAAAATGAATATCCACATTATTTTACTTCAGAATGTTCCTCCCGAGTAAGCAATAATACAAAAGAAGCTGATAATGTGTCGCATTTTTCTACTGAGATGAAGAGGAGCTGGATGGTTCAGACTGGTAATAGGATATGTGATCTTCCACCTCTGACCCATTTATTAAAATACAAGCCATGACAGTGGAGTCAAAAAGTCATCACTATGGGATATTCAGCTGTAGAATCTGGAACTGTGTATTTCTCAATTTTTGAGGTCTGAGCCACTTGTCACAAAGTTCCACAGCTTCTCAGCTGGCAGCAGATTTAGCTGGAGCCAATTGAAAACTGAACTTAAAACAAAATGAATGAAGGAAACCTTGTAAATAAGGGTATTTTAGGTGTACTAAACTCAGTTATTTGTACCTGTTCTGATCTGATATAACTTGTTTGTCGCCTGTGTTTTGTCGTGCTTGTTTCACTTCCCTTAATGAGTGGAGAAGTGGTATAGACCAGTTTTGTTTGATTTTTAACTCCAGGGTGTTAGGAGAGGGTTAATGTAAATAAGGATTCTGTGGATTTTGCCTTGAGGGGATGCTCCAAACTGGCACCATCAATGACGGGTAATTTATATTATTTAATTTTTTGCTCCAGACCTCATGTGGAAGCTTCCTAACACCCTTTTTTGTCTATAGGAAACTTAAGCAGCAGGTTAGTTCTTTGGGGCCTGTGTTAGTTGTACAGCTCAGGTAATTACATCCTCGAGTTTTACCTAGCCTTAATTATCAGCTGGTTTTCCCTGAGCAGAAGCAGATGAGAAAGTCAAGAGGCTGGTAGGAATGTTGTTGAACCATCAAGGGCGATTTGCACGCAGGCTGATGGCAGTGCCAGTGTGGCTGGCTTGCAGCTGAAAACATTCTCCCTTCCCTCATATCTCCTAAAACTTGAGAGGACAAAGTACTGTGGTAGGTTAAATGCAGCTAATCAGAAAAAAAAAAAAGTGAACCAAAACTGCTTGCAAACTGAAAAGAAAAGCTTTTTACACATTTCACACACACATTCTCACTCACTTCCTTTTCCCACATTTCTTTGAAATCAGGAACGCATGCTTGCTCTTTTGTGTGCTGTGACGGCTCAAAAAATGTGTTTAATAATGGCAAGAACATTTTCATACAGGCATTCTCTGGATTGTGTGAAAGTTTTATTAAGAAAACAAGAAGACCCAAACCATAACCATTTAGTACATTATTCTCTGGACAAGATAACAATCTGCTTTTGTTGCTTCATTTCTCGTTTTCTCAGCGCAGCAGTGCCTGCATTGCTGCTGTTAGGAAACTGCCAGCTCCTGAAGGGGCATCTAACTCAAGGCAAAACCCAGCAGGCTGCAGGCCCATTGACGGAAAGCTGTAAAGAACTTTCACACTTCTCCAGGTTACTTTATCTCTATGTATTTTTAAAATATATTTTTCAATTTGCAATTACAAGTTTCTCAGAAAGTCTTGGTTATAAAGCTGACATGGTTGAAATACTGGCTTTGCATCAAGGTTTCTAACAGAATTAGCATTTGAATCACTTGAGGCCCTATTCACAAAGCAGAGGACTATTTGCATAATCAAAAATGCTTTATTTCGCATGCCAGTGGAGGAGCTAAGGGTTGTAGCTGTGGCTCACAAACAAAATTCAAGTGATCGCATTGATGTGTGTCTGTATGCTGCTGTCTCTCAGTGTTGCTTCCACAAATTAGTACAAATCTATATAAAAGCAAAAGGTTTTGGAGCAATGTATAGTCTCCATTAAAAGCCTGCTTAAACAGGCTTTGCTCAAGTTATCAATGTAAGGATTAGATGGACTTCCTACTCTTCCAAATGCGAATGAGGTTTGGGGGCACTTGTTCAGCTCAGTTGTTGCAAGACAACGGATGTCTGTCTAAAGGCATGCTCAGTAAAAATTTATGAGCTTGGAAATTGCTTCTTGTGCTAAGGAGGTCAAACTAAATAACCTATAAAAGTATGTATCTGTGGATGGCGTGTTCGAGACTGTAACACCTTTCTGTCAGATTTCTGCCAGCAGTCCAAGAGGCTTATGAATTGCATTAATAATAGTCCCATCTTGCCATCAGCCCATGCATTCATGTTTTTCATCCATTTTTATGGCTGTGGACAAGAATGTAGAATGTCACATTCAATTACACATTAATAACTCCTGATCACAGTTCAAGAGCACAAAGCAACTTCTAACCTGTCTGAGGCAATAGGAAACCTTTGAACCTAAAAAAAACCCCTTAAATATCAGGGGATTTTACCCCTTTAGTTTTTTTCTAGAATAAGTTTTTATTGTGTTATTGCTGTTGAATCAAGTTCTTTAGTGAAGTTTGGATTGCGTTTTAGTTCCACAAAGAAATTTGGTTATAATTTTTACATCTTCAGATTATTTGACTTTTAAAAAAAAGTGTGGTGTGATCTAGCCTTTTACTTGCTAATGTATGTCAATTAATTTATCATAAATTGTTGAGGCATGATATGGATTAAATTAATTAATTTAAAAATATACTAATTAAAAGCTTGAGGTCTAAATAAAAAATAAAAGAAAGTGAAGTTTAAAGTAAGTTAAAACTATCTTCAATAATAGAAATGCTCCTGAAAAGACAATCTGCATTTTTGAGCCTTCAGTGTCATACAGTACAAACTTTTATTCTGGCATGTGTGCTTGCTGTTTGTTAAATTCAAATTATACCTCTGGAGTACAAGTATGTCTCAGATGCGTCTAGGTCTGGGAACTAGACTAGAAATTCCGTTAATCACTATTCCTAAAACTTTAGGTTTCAAAATACTTCAGAGTCCAAGTGCATAATTAATAGAAGTATCTCCCCTTCTGTACATTGCTTTGGAGCTGTCAGCAAAAGGTGAGTTTTACTCTGATTCATACATCCAGAGTTCTTTGCAGAGTTTGCTGTTTTTATGGTTGACTGGTGTGCATAAATTTAAACTAGTTCAGTTTCTCATTCATTTGTTTTAATTACAGAGGCCATTAACCTTGTAAAATCATTGACAGTTATAAATCTATGTCTTTGAGAATTATGTAAACAAGTTTATAAAAGCTCCTCAAGTGAAATGAAAGCCAAACTGTATACAAGGACAAGGTTTTATTAACAGCACTTGTTAAAGCCCAATAAAATGTTGGAAAATACCTGCAGATAATCACACACTCCTTAATGACAAAGACACCACTGCATTTCCTATGATGTGTAGCACTCGTATAATTAACATTAAAGATACCTTCAAGACATGGATACACAACTGTAGTTTCTTCTCAGGTAAATGGTTCTTAATATTTTAGATGTAGTTTATTGTGGTCAGAGAACTTTGGGAGAGGAATGTGTTTTACCGCCTCAGACCAGGTTTGTTTATCTGTGGAGATCTTGTCAGTTTGTTTCAAATGTTATCAGGTTGTCATATGTAAGCACCCAAACCAGCTGGGGGAGAGGCATTTTGATAGACCTCGCAGAGTCTGTGATCTGTCATCACTGGGTTGCTGAGCCCTAATGAGAAATAAATGAATAGTGTTCCTCTGCCTGTTTAGTGGACGGATCTTTCCTTTTTTTTGTTTGGGAATATTTCTGTTCTGCTTTCATGAGGCTGGTGCTATTTGAAGTATTGCACCATGTTGTGAATTTAGGGAGGATGTTTAGCCTTGTGAATATTAGCTCTTTGGCTGCCACTATTTTAATATGAGTATCTGAGCTGGAATGTGCTCTTAGAGTTTTTGAGGTAATCAGTTCTTGATTTTTAGCCAAAGCTTTCTGGCATGTGTTGGAACAGGGATTTAGTATTCCTCATTTATCAATTTCCCTTAGAGGTGCAGTTTATTGTTGCAGAATGTCTGATATAACATACACACTAACTGGCCATGATGAAGGAGGAAAACGATTCATTAGTGCCTGTGGGTACTTGCTTCTCTCCTAATTCTTCTGACCTTTTTTAGGTCAGAGTGTGTTCGTTTGGGAGAAAAGCTTGGCCCATAAAAATTTGGTGGCTTTGTTGAAGGCATCCTTTGATTTACTTCGGATGAGGTGATGAGGCAGCAAATCACTAGTAAAGAGCTCCAAGGACGTCACAGTGCTTGAGCTGTGTTTTCTGGCATGCTAAGTGTTCTCGCTTCAGTTGTAGAAACTAAAAATGTGTTTGCCCTTTTGCAGTATCTCAAAATACTGTTGAAGATGAGCTGTCTTCAGGAGTTGCTCTGAAAAGGATTATTTAGAGAAACAAAACATTCCAAAGACTTTCAGTTTCAGAAACTGCTTCAAAGCAATTATGGCTTTGCCATATTACTGGACCTTGGTTTGTGTGCGTGACATTGTTGCTTATGCTGAACTTAAGCTTCTGTGCAGTTGCACTGCACTGAAGGGTCTTTTTTTTGTGTTGGGCAAGTTTGTTTGGGATCAGTTGGTGAGGTGATAGAGTCTCATCTTTGACCATGTGATAGTGCTACGTGTAGAAGGAGATTATATCCAGGAGTTTTGTGGTGTTCCGGTCCCATACAGGCAATATACTCATACACTGAGTGGTCTGGTCCAATTTGTGCTTGGCCAAATCAAATTAACAGCTAAAGTTTGGTATTTCTCCTTGCTCGGTTTTTGCAAGTAAAACAGAGCTCATCAGGAGGAGTTTCTGCTACACTTATTGATTCAGCTGCTCAATCTGTTAGTGTTTTATTTGCTTTACCTTTCTCATTTAAAATGGAAGTTATAGAGAAATACAATCTAGGCATGTTGTTGTGCTCCTTCGAAATCCTGCTGCTTAAGGTGCCCTGTTTGTTTTCTGTTCCATTTCTCCTCAGGAACAAGAGCCTTCATGCCTCGTGTGTTTGGTTAGAAAGTGACTTTTTTGTTTAGCTATAATAATAAGCAAGAAGGATTTAAAGAGACAACTAAAGAACTGTCTTTATCTCTAGACTCAGGTACTATGTGGGATGATGAACCAAGATTTAAGCTCTTCGATTTTGGCATGTTGGCTTGTCCTGAGCCTGTGAAAGTGCCCATGTGAAATTAGCTTTTCAGGTGGTAATTTTCATTGCACAGGTGTAGACCTCCCCCGTTGTATTTAGCTTTGGGTTTGGATTTTTTTTTCTCATGTTGACATAGAGTTATAAACTCTGCATGCATTATCCATGCATTTTTGTCCCCTTTTCCCTTCTGTATTCCGTCTAGCCTTCTTGCATCCCTTTCTGATGTGCTCTGGAAGCCTGTAGAAGGCTGTCCCAATGAATGCTTGGCCCTGTCCATACCTGGGCAGTGGTGGGGAGGACAACTAGGAGAAATGGAGGTTGAGAACAGATGTTGGTGTGAGGGTCACACCAGCTATCACAGTGGGTTTGGAAGAATGCGAATTCTGGGCCATTCAAAGCAGCACCAGGGGTAGAAAGCAGTAACAGGAAGATGGGAAGGATTGATGACTTTGGCTGGCCTCAGCCAGGAGCCTGTGGCATGGAGAATGGGGAATCTGATTGGACAGGGCTAGCATTTCCCACCCTTTTTGTCAATAGCAGGAGTGAAGAGGAGGGAGCAGAAGTGGAGCACAGGACCTGGAGATGCATTCAGCCAAAACCAGGTTTGTGATCATGATTTTGGGGAAACGGTTAGAATTGTTCTTCTGATGACACTGTCCTATCTATTACTGATGTTGGATTCCGGACTTCTTGTCTCAAACTTCCATTTCTGCCAAATACCTGAATGTTTAACATGCTCAGGCAGGATGGATTCTCTGGGAGATTTTACCTGCTTAAGTGCAGCTTTGAAGTACAATTTTCCATTGACTAGATATAAACTTTGAGAAATTGGACAAATTTTCACAGAAACTAGAAAAAGCATTTCCTTGACCTAACTGTAACTTTTGAAGGCCACCTTTCAATGAATGAGTTCAGAGAACTGTTTGGAAAAAAAGGTCAGTAACATTAAAGAGCATATTTGTTCTCTAGTTCTCTCTTGGAAAAGAGCTGACCTGTTTTGACTGGAACAAATATTGGTAGACACAAATTGGGAAAGATGAACACATTTGTTGAAAGTTTGTTAAGGCAATAGTGTCATCTTAGAGGAATGGGTACTTTAAGAAGCAGGGCTATCAATTTTGCTACTGTCATTGTTAATTACTATGATTCTATAAAAAGAATTTTATCTGGAAAAGCAAACAGTAAATTGCTGTAATTATAATTGATGAATGACACAACAGGATGGAAGAACTGAGTATGTTTTCAAGGGGGCTGGATGTTTTATGTCTGTATGTAGTAGACAGACAAGCTGTTGGCTATTGAGTTGGCCTTTAAAAAAAAATTCTTACCACCTGTGGTGTTAATGGGTTATGCTTGAAGATCCCTTTAATGTGTTTTCTCACATTTCTTAGGAGTGCTTTAATTATGTCATTGCTCAGAATGGCTTCCAATATGATTTAGATCCATAGTTTGATTCGTGTCATGCATCTTTACAGGTAATTTTGAATCTGTACTTGAAAATTATGGGTATGTTTTTACCAAAAGTAGGAGGATAGGAATTACTGCCCTACCTCAACTAGGTCTCCTCTGAGCATCACTTAACTGTTGCATCACCTTGTCACTGTCAGCTATGGCTGTCAGCTCCATGAAGCTGAGACATTCCTTCAGCCCATCTTTTCTGTTCTAGCACCTCTCCTGTGCTCTATGAGGGCCAGCTGCTTTTCAAAGAAACATGCAGGGCTTTCTGTCTTTAGCTTAAATGAAAATTTTTGTCCTTTACAACACGTATTTCCAAGTTGAACAATGTCCCCAACCTTTCAATAACCACATGCTGCTCCAGAGACTGACATGATAATAACAGGTTTTCACTGTCATTTAAATGTAAATTTATAAAGTTTGCAGTCATTCTGATTTGGATATAGTTACATTCTGGGGTAAATATAGCAGAAATGCTGGGTTTTTCTGTTTCCTCTCTGTTGCTTGCACCTTAAGTTCAACTAACATTTTTGGGTGCTATGAACTGCAAGAGTAAATGACAATTCAGTGATGGGGTAAGAATCAAGACCATACCTAGAGACTACAGGCAAAGGCAGAAGGAGGACAATATATCTGTTCCTTGTGAAGTGATAGGGCCTTTACACGTGGAAAGAACACTTAAAACATATTTTCAGATTATGTACTCGCAAAGTGGATGTCCAGCAGTGTTGGCACCAAAGGACTTTGTTGGTGATGGTAAAGCATGGCTGTCCATTTCTGATATAATCTCTTTCAACTGATTTAGTCTGGAAGAGAATTTAGCCTTCTCTGGGCTTTGCTGCTATAGTGTCCACAAGCTTGCTTCATCACTTTATTGCTTTTTTCATGGTAGAAATTAGTTTACATGTTACTTGAGGGAATCTTGCCATTTTGTAGTCTGCAGGCTTAGCATATTTTTGGATGAGAAAGAAAAATTAATTGCAAATCTTATAAAAGGCATCAGAGAGATCTAGCCTGAATTAAGGTTATTTCCTATCCTCAGAAATGTTTTAAAAATGTTCTAGATATTATTCATATTCTAATTATGCTTAAGAGCCTAATAGCTCATTGTTTTGAGTTGCTTTTTAGGGTAAGTTACACTGTGACTAGATTTCATTTGCTTTGTTCTAAAATCTTTGTGCTTTTCCTATACACACTCCGTGTTTTTCTCTTTTCAGTTACAGTACAGTATGCCTTATTTTCACTGTGATTGATTTTGTTTACTAAAATAGTTGTAAAAATAATTGTTTGCTAGCTTTCTACCAAGTCTGCCTTTCTTTAACATCTAAACCATTCCAAAAGAGACAAAGCAATGCTATGAGCATTCCAGCTTTATTTTCCACTCGTGGGCAAAGAGGCATGTTGAGCCTCACCCACCCAGGAGAAGAAAATTGACATGATCTTTTAAAGGCTCCTGTCTCGCTCCCTTTTTGAAAAATAGCAAGACATATGCCACAAGCCTTTTTTTCCTGCCGTCTGAAGTGTGTGCTGACAAATGAGTCTGTTTTTTGTGCAGGTTTTTTTTCTGAAGGAAATGGCCCACTGAGAAATAGAGCAAAAGTAATTTTTTTCTAAAATAGCTTTTCTGTAGAATTCCTCATTTATAAGTAGTGGCTCAAGTATGCTGGTAGGCAACTGAGTTTCATGTCAATGCAATTTAATTATTTCCTATGATGCCTTTCTGTCTTCTGTGTACAAAAAGAAATATTCATTGCAGGTACATAAGGTTAAGTGATTTCATGTCATATTGATGCATTGGGAAAAGCGAGTAACAAAATGCTCACTGACTTCAGAGCATGAGGTTCAGTCCTGGTACTTGATTATTTAGCCCCTCGTTTGGACAATGCAATACTAATATTGCAGGTATACTATTTACAGCAGAGGATCTTATTATGGGTGCAAAGTCAATCATTCAGAAGTTGTCAGAATTAAGTTTACCTGTGAAAACTTAATTTGTTCTCTCTACTTGTACTGTTCTTTCCTTAATTACACAACAGCACCATGTTTGCTCCTGCTGTGTGATCTCTGCCTGTGTCAGATAATGATCGATTAATTTAATTTAATGTTCTTGATGGGTGGCTCTAGCTATAGGCACCTACTGTGCATTACTAAAACACAGATGGTTTCGAAAATTTCTAGAACACTCGTCACTCTACTCTGACTACTTAAATATTTGTTCATCTTGTCAGCACCCCACTTGCTGAGAGTCCTTTTAAAGGATGGTTTTGAGATGACTTTCAAAGTATTTGCATAACATCGGGTAAAAACAGGGTTGCTTGGGGTCCTGTAATAATTGTATGCATTCTGTGGTTCTGATAAGTGTGAATGAATATCAAAAGTTGATATGTTCAGAAAATGAGGAACATGGTAACAATATCAGCTTGAGTGACTTAAAGTGATGCTTAAGCCAGTGGCAAGGTAAGGGTAAAGATCAGGCTGATTTTCTTCTGACTGGGACCTGGTGGAGTTTTCAGCTTCTCTGATGAATGGGCAAGATCCTTCCACTGTCTATTCCATCTGTGAGAAAAAATTAAAGACCTGGAAATTCTTAATGGGTACAAGCACACAAGTTGGCCACTGCAGGATAAATTAGGCTGTGGATTTGCAGGTTGTTGAAGTGTGAGATAAATGCAAGATAGATGTGAAGCAGCTGTGAGCTGAAACTCTGGCTTATCTCATGATAGTGACATAAGGAATGTGTAGAGTTCACATTGTGGCAGCCCATGTAATTGTAGTCCATCTTTGTTTTGAGTACTTGGCCTGGCATTCTTTATTTTAATTTGGATTTTTGTTTAAGTAATGTTCTAAGTGTTTGAAAAAGCAAGTGGAAATCCATATTCCATTTTCTGGGGTTGCGTCTGCATGCCAATGTTTTATTATGTTTTCTAGCTCTCATATGAACACATCCTGCTTGAACTGAAATGTTAACTGGTAGTTTGAAGGTTGCTTCTCTCTGTGGCCTGAAATTGCAGGAGAATGAGGAAAACTGCCAGATGTTTTCAGTGATTCCTGCTGAAAGCAGTGGGGATCTTGGGTTCTGGTATGGACATCAGTAGAGAATATGTGCTGGTGTCTGCAGGCTCTTGTGTACTTCCCCTGAAATGTGTTTGCCCAGCCCATGCTCTGCGTCCTGTCCTGTTCCCACTTTCTGCATTTTTCCACCTGTGAAGGATGTTTGTTTGTCCTCTGGCTTTTCTTTCTCCTTACCCAGCTGTGCTAGCTTCCACTGTGGATCACAGCCCCTCCTGCCATCTCGCCTTTTTGGTATTCCTCCTTCCTTTCACACTGCTGATAGTCAGGCTGACTCAAAGAGACAATTTCCAAAGCTTTAACTTGACCACATTTAAAGTATTTTCATGGAGATGGCAAAGTGTATATTTCTTTTTTAAAGGCCTCTGTGATTCAGGATTTTGAGTCTCTACTTGAAAACACAGGGTTGGGAGATTTGGGTTTTTTTCAAAGGGAAAGTTGCTCAGTGGGTTTCAGAAGTTGTTACTGAAGCCTGTTTTTTGGGAGATGCGAGAAACTGTTCTGGCTGAAAACTTCCAAAGTAATCCTAAGGCAGAGAGATATTAACGTGAAGACAGTGTCTGAAATTCATCACGATAACAAGGCTAAAAGCAGCCAGTGATGGTTTTATAAATAGGTTGTGTTCTTACTCCCGATCATGCTATGTGTGCATAAAAAAGTAATAGAAAGGTTCCTGCTTTCACATGCTACCTGCGTTATGGAGTTGTTTTCTGTGCAGGCTGCATATTTTTGGTTTACACAGTTTCCTCCTCTTGAATACTGAAATGGATAGTGAAGGCAGAATATGACTGTCTGCTACAAGATAGGAGTAGCATATTGCAGTTGCTTTCCACAAGAGTCTGGCTTTAATAGGATGATGTCTCATTATTTTTAACCTCCATCTGTACTTGTGTTGGAAGAGCGTTGGGAACAATACACAATGCATAAATTTATATCTGGAATGTAATGAAAGAGACATTCATTTCATATGGCAGCAGTCTTCTGTATAACTGTTAGGATAATATATTGTAGTGCTTTTCAGAGCTTATTTGATCAGTCCTTCCACTGTTTTGTTCCAGTTCGATACGCAAAGAGATTTTAGCAGGTTTGTGACTTGCCTTTTGCTTAGGGGGCTACAGCCATAACAAGAAGAACTTTTGAAGGTGCCTGTGTGTTGTTACGCGCACCCTTTTTCTGTATTTCTTCTCTAATAGTATACTATACTTTCAAGCAGGAGCAGCAAGCGGAAATTTCACAAATAACAAAGTATTTGGTTAAAAGTTCAAGCCACTGATGTAAGCCTAAATTGAGGCTGAGGAGGTAGATGAAGATAATTTGGTCCATGTTGTCCCTCCAGGAAAGCAGCCTACAGTTGGAGGATTACCAAGTCCTTTCTTGCAAGGATGTGAAACGCTTCTTGCTTCCTTAATGCCAGACTGTCATTTTCTTGACTTAATGAAAGCTAGAGTAAGGACGATTTGTTAAATCTAGAAGAGAATTTCATGAGGTTGGAATTAGCTGTAAAGAAGGTACTTGAGCTAAGCTTATGTAGTAAAACATCTAAAGTTTTCTGTTCTGCTTTTTCTTCTTTTTGTAGCTCACACATTCTTTTGAAATTTGTTATGAAACTTCCTCCTAGAAAGCTTTCCAAGCTGAAGAGTGACCTATATATCTTTACTGCATTTTGTCCACTAAAATCAGAGTGGAAGCTGACCAATTCTGTGCATTTATAGGTGTGCAGCTCGAAAAACAATTACTTGGGGTTACATATGTGCTACAAATAATGATCATTCTGCAGAATATATCCTGTGGTGAGAAGATGGGAAGTTTCTGGTCAGTGTGGTCTTACCTAGGATGTACAGTTTTCACTGAATTGAGTTTTGTTATGCTAGGGTTGTAGGAAAGCAAAGCTATTTGCTTGTAGTAAATCATTTCAGATGGCTGAACTGGAAAATAGCAAAGTGTAGATTTGGGGACTGCATTTCTGAGGAGGAAATTACTGCATATTTATTGCAGCAAAACCAACAGAGTGCTGAATTCCTGTCTCTGTGGTAGAATTCTAAGTAACATTTTGCACACAGAAATCCCTGCTGTGTGGGAAGTGGATGAGAAGCATAAGGGACGTTCTGCTCTCAGGCCAAATTCTGAAAATTGCTATGAAAGATGTATAGATTGAAACAGAAGTTGCTGGGAGAGACCAGAACTGTAGTTTGTGCAGGCAGTAAGACACATTTGAGTGTGTTTGTTCAGAAAACATGATTATAGGGGAAAAAAACACCCATGAATGTTTTCTCACTAAAGATTCCTTTCCAGGAGAGCTCAGAGACTGATCTCAACTGTGCATGCAAGGAAGTTGGCACTCTGACAGAGAGCACCGTTGTGTCTGCAGAGTGTGACAAGCTGCAGAATTTTAAAGATAAGTTGTTTGGCTCTGAAGCACAGCAGCTTACTTGCTTTCACAGATTTGTGTTACTGACTAGAACATGCGTGCTTTGGCATCTCAGAAATCCAGCAGGGCAGCAAAGATGCACAGTTGCATTAACAGTACTTGAGAAGTGCAAGCTTCCATGGTGTGCAGTCTTCAAAAGTCTCCTGATGAGAGAAATCCTCCTGGAGTGGCAGTGAGAAGGGGTGACCACCGATGAGCAATAGTTAGCACTGGTGCATGGTCATCCCAGAGGACACCACAACTACTGTATACTGAGGAAAGCAGCCATTTTTATAGTTACACTTTTCTAGAAAAATGTTGGGAGTATCACAGCCTTTGCATATAGTTGGAAATACGAGAGAGCATCATCAGCAGTTGTACATTATGGTGCATATGAGCAGCGAGGCTGAGTTCTTCTGCCACTGCTGAGACAAGCTTCCATGTCACCAAAATATCAGCCAATTTGAAAATCATGGGTTATTCTTCTGTCTAGAGCCACAGTGAAGATTTGTGATTTTTCAGGAAGTGAGAATAAAATGATAGTCAGGAATTGAAAGACTGAATGGATGATCAAAGGGCCATAATTAATGTTCAAGCTTAATATACTTACCATGTCTAAAACTACTATCTTTGCTAGTGAAAAGTTCTTCCATGTGACCTGGGAGTCAATAGTAATAGTTACTTTTGTTGAATTTATCATACAGCTGTGAAATGTTACTTTATGAGATATGGGAATAGCCTTTTTCAAAACGCTTCCAAGCCGAGGCTGATCTAAAAGTCACAAGGCTTTGTTAATGGAGTGTCAGGCTTGAGCTGATGCTGTAAGCCCCGCAGGGAGCGAAGCACTGATTTACTGATGCTGCTCAGGTTTTGGGTAAGAGTTGGCTGCAGTCCAGCTGGCTTGCCTTGCTCGCGGAGTGAGTGTACTTTAGAATCCAGCTCATCTGGGAGCAGCAAAAACCTCCTTGACCAACACAAGCGATATGGCAGCTTGTCAGGAGCTCATAATAGATGAGAGCATCCCCTTGTTGGAGGAGAAGTCTGTGATGGTTATTCAAGCAAATGCAATGTGTTTCCTTTAAGTATGCAAATATGGTTATTAGCCCTTGATGGAAAGTGTGGAATGTTGGTACATTTAGCAGCTCAGATCATGAGCTTGTGTAAAAGTCACAGAAATTATCATCTGGGCTGTTCTTAATTGTTGAAGTGTGTCAACAATTCGCCTTCGCTGCTTTTTACTGCTAGAATTTGCCGTGTGGGACTGTGCAAACACAGGTGACAGAACAAGTACCTGGCCATTCAAACCCATATCATACTTTGTCCAAAGTGTTTCAAAAAATGCATTTTAACATTCCTTGCTGCTGTTTCTCCTCAGAGCTCTTTGGAGGAATTAATTAAAAGTGCAGCCATCTGTTTACCTTACATTTCATACCAAGGGTAAAAAAAGACTGCCAGTACTTTTGAAGCAGCATTGTATAATTTTGTTATTAAAAATACATGTTAAGAATACAGTGAGTGCTAGTACATTGGTCCCACTTTTGTGAGTTGTTGCAATGCTTTTTCAAAAACATTTTAGTCTTTTTATCTTAAAAGAAAACAACTCTGTGTGAAATCTCTGGGTGATAATCACTGGATGGAGATGGCCTTCTCTGAGAGAATTATTTTTTCTAGAAGTTACACCAGGCACAGCAGCACCTGACTTCTCACTGAGCTCTAGTAACAGCTGCATTGGCAGCTTCAAAGGTAAAGTCAGTCTTGTCTCAGGTTGATGCTGACAGATTCCCTGGACTCTTTTTTATCCTTTTGGATGTGAATTTCTGGGTTTTGTCTTTGAATTAGTAGAGTTCATCCAAAGTTCTACCCCCTTTGAGTAAAAACTTGCCCAAAAGAGGAGGTGTATAGGTCATTTGTTCCGAAAGGCTGTTTTTCTGGAAAAGAACTCCATATGATGTTTCATATTTCATTTTGTTTTTAAAGTACTCTGTGGAAGAAGAAACAGCTTTCCTAGTTCAGATAACTTCTTTTTTCTCTTTTTAATTCCCCCCCCCTTAAAAAAAAAAAAAAAAAGCAGTGTTTTCACAAGACAGATAATCTTAATGGTAAATCCTGATAGAAGAGCACATGAGGTAATTCCCTCATTTTCACCAGTTATGTTTGTTTTCTCACAATATAAATTGGTAGTGTAATTGCTTATTTCTGCAGTGTAAAATTAGTGCAATTAAGATGATTTTGCTCTCTGTGCTATATTACCTACTGTATTTCACTTGGACTAATGGAGAAGACAAGAAATTTCACCCTGCAGGTGATATTTTGTAGTTCTTGTAATATATGGCAGATGCTGATTACTGAGGCCGTAAAAGGGGAGAATTGGATATTAGAGAAGATAAATAAGAGTGGGGGAGGGGACTGAAGGGGAAAGGCAGTATTTGCAAAGACCTCGAGGTAAGCTGCTTTCAATGTACTGTTTAAGTTTTAATGATCCATATAGAGATTCTAGCAACAGAGTAATGGCCAGCTGGAGGAACTAAAGGCCTCAGGTGATGATTGGAACAGCAAAAGCTGACAGAGGTCATAAATACTATTACAGTTCGACACAGGCTCTGCTAGGAGGCAGTTTTTATGTTCCCAGTGTCTGTGAATGTATGGTTGTTCAATAAGGTTTGAGAATGGAGCTGGTAAAATCTCAGTTGCTTCAGCTGAACTCTTCTTAAGGTTTCCCCAGGTTAGAAGTTCTTGTTTCTGTTAGAATGTGCCTTTCAGAACAGTCGCTCTTTATCTTTTGTTTGTATCCATACCTTTTTCCAGCAGCAATTTTTCATGATTGTCTTCAAAAAAACCTGAACAAAACCAAGTCTCTCTGTGCTTTAGCTCCAAGAAATTCTCCAGGTTCCAGGATGAGGATCCCATGAAAATTGGACACTGCTCTTCCTTTTGGAAAAAGGCTTCTATTTAATTTGTGGAATGTTAAAAGTTGCTATCCATGTACTGATCACGTTTAAAATTCTTATTTATAATTGCAGTAGCTGTTCTACAGCTCAGTGGCAACAAAATCAGAGCACAAGAAAGATTCCTCTGTGTTGGCTCTTTAAATAGTGTGAGCTGTGGAGTGTGGGCCAAAGCAAGCTCTTTTGAAATTTTTCTTCTCATCTCTTCAGCCAGGTTGTAGGGCTGCCTCATTCTTGGTCATAGAGCTTCCTCGCAGGTTTGCAGTCCTGTCATCATGATGTCTGTGATGATACTCACTTTGAAGCAGCTTTTCCCCTTTGCTGTGTGCCTTCTGCCTAGGATGAACTCCAAAGTTTTGCTGCTGAGGATGCTTGTGGAGGAGCACTGCTGCAGCCAGATGCCATGTTGCTTTTGTGTTGCTTCCTAGAGTGATTAACTTGTCAGATTAATCTCATGAATACCAGTATGAGAGATGATATGTACTTATTGTAATTCAAAGCCTGATGCCCCCTGGAATTACCTCAGCCTGATGAAAAACCCTGAACAGGACAGCAAGGGGTAATAGTGCTGTGGAAGCTCTGGAGTTTCCATTTTGCACAGTAAAGGACTGAGACATACATTTGGTCTCTCATTTATTTTCTTTGACAAAAGTAGAAGGGTGAAAGAAGAAAGTTCCACATTATTCAGTTTAGAAATATGCCATTTATTTGCATGTCTTTGTATCTATTATTTACTTGCTAGGGTGACTGATAGTCCTGCTCTGATGTATGCATGAGATGACAAGGCACCGATGACAGAATGACATTGGTAACAACACATGGCTTGTCAGCATATATTGCTAAAATATGCCATGCCTTGTGGAACATTAAATATGTAATATGGAATGAACATTAAATATGTATTATGTTGCAAAAAAAAAAAAAAAAAAAAAAAAAAATTAGTGAAGGAGATTACCTGAAAGTTCACTAGATAAGTCTTTATTTGTCTTTTCTGAAAACATTAGCTAGTACCAATATAAAATATAATGAGAAAATACCTTGTATTTATTCTCAAGGGCTAATACAAATGATTCCATTAAATCTGTGTTATGTTTGAGAGAAAGGAGAATTATTACTTAAAATCCTATTCTTAGGATAGATGCTGCACTTTATTTAGACAGCAACTCTGTTGTGCTGGATAGAAAAGATTACGTTTTAAAATATACATGCTGGACTTTTGTCTGAGACAAAAAAAAAAATATCTTTGAGTGCTCTTGGTGTCTGGCTGCTCAGACATGAGTGCTTCATGTAGAGGAGTCTGCGTAAAGAAAGCCTCCATTGCTCCACCTCACTTTGGCCTCTGAGTGAGGTTGAATTTGACCAGCAAGGTGGAGAAAATATGCTTGAATAGGAAGGTGTGATCTTCAGAAACTGGGTGTATGGAACTCATGAATATAGACAATACTAAAGTACAACTATTGGTTGTCAAGTTATGAAGCTCATTTAAGTCACAAAAAAAGGAAAGCCAATCAATCTAAAATATTTGGATCCTTTTTAAGATAACATGTATGTTTTGCTTTTCAGCTTCTCTTTTGAAAGGATTGAAACATGCAAACATTGTGCTGCTTCATGACATCATTCACACCAAGGAGACCTTGACACTTGTGTTTGAATATGTGGTAAGTAAAGTAACTGTATGTTCTGGATATGGTCCAGAGTATACTGAATTTTATAGAAATGCTCTCTTTACCATCAGTGATCTATGAATCAGGCCAAAATAAGCCTTTGCTTTCTTCAGGAGAGCGATGGCTATGAGAGATGAAGCTTTGTAGTAGAGTGGGCTAAAAGTAGAAAGCTGGGCTAAACCAGATCAAGAGATGGAGAAGTGGCTGCTAGGGCTCTTGAAGAATGTTATACTGTTGAGTTGACTTTTCAAACTTACTCTGCTTCCTAGTTATAGTTTTTTATTGGAGCTTTTTCTTTATTGGTGTGATCAGGCAAATTTAAAAAGGGGAGAATAATGTAGGGAAGAAGAACAGTACTGAAATGCTTAACAGGTAGGTCCTTCATGAAAAGCATATATCAAGTTAAAATGGCTTTTTTATGATTGGATTGGGCAGAGTGTCTTTTTATAAGCAATGTCAGTAAAAAAAAAGTCTGCTGCATGTAGTTTAGAATTTGGGATTATTTTTTTAATTTTGCCATGACTAATGGCTTACCTATTAATTAAAACTTCAATTTACATAGTAGGCAGTGTAAGGATCTAATTGTGTTGAGAGTATTACTTTCCAAAGTACTGGCCTTGGCTTCATAATTAATCTTTTTAGTTTTTCTAAGACAAACATATGGCATTTATGTAGAGCTACTTTAGCATTTAGCTGTGGAATTATGCAATGTACTATCATAATTAACCTCCCAGTTTTCACAGATGGGCCCAAGAACATGTAATTTAAAAGAAACAAATGAGTTTAGAGACAGATTTTCAGTATAATATCATTTTTTGTGTTGTAGTCTGTAAGACACTGTGTTTATAAAGTACAGTGATTGCTAGCATTACTCTAAATATGTCTCTGCTTAAGATGGATGGAATTGTTTTGTGTGTTTCTTAGGGGGCAGGCCTTAATTTTTATGTGATAATGCACACAGCATCACAGAATTTTGTCTGGAGAAGCGTTGACCTTGTGTATTTACATAGAAGTGCTACACTGTGAGGGTGTGGGTATTCAGCTGCAGCAGCCTGCAGAGCGTTTGATACAGTACGAGTTGGAACAGTAATAAAAATTCTGTTTATAATAAAAATTTTAATTCCTTTTCTTAACATCAGTGATTTTCCTACTTCTGACTTACACACTGAATTAGCGTAGGAAAAGCCTTGATACTTAATTTTATGTAGTGGTCTGTGTACACTTACTTGCATATCTTTGCATGAATACATTTTACAGTCCCACTTATCAGCAGCTGTATTTAGCTGTATTCTTCAGAATTGGTTGAGAAATTAGATGTATAGAATATGTTTCTCCCTAAAATAGATGGTTTTGCCTGTTATACTAATTTCAAATTTCTGGATTTTACATTTTGCTTATTACACTGATGCAAATTTCTGGATTTTATATCCAGTAGGGTTGTTTAGACTCTGGCTCCCAGACACGTGTTATATCATGGTACTGTCCATGATAAGTACAGACACAGATTAAGCTTCATGCAGTGGCACATTCTTCTGGATTCCCCCAGCTGTTTTTCAACAAGGTATCAACCCTGCTGGTGTTGCACCTTTTGGTTCCTGTGGTGTTTGGTAGTTACTGAGACTGTTTCAGAATCTCATTTAGTAATGGTTTCTAGCAACTGATCCAAGTAATAATTTAGTGTTTAGGCTGGTGGGCAGTCTCTCAAGGTGGTGCTCAGGAAGAAGGGAAGGATACTTTATTCTCATCAAACTGCCTGAAGATTCTATAATAATGACATTGTAACATTTTCCAGTGCCTTGAGATGACAGAATTGTTTAACAAAAGTCTGTTTTTATTGTTTGGTAATGTAAAGTTACAGTCTGATCAAATTGCTAATGCTATCTGATAATACTTGAGAATGCCCACACAACCTGAATTGAATTATTGTGGGTGTGCATGATACACACAATAATTCAATGATTGCAATGATCTCATTTGTTCCTTTTGTTTAAAAAGCTTCCATTCAGTGCATGATATGAATGTGCAGAGGCAAAAATTGCAGTTGCCCATTTAAATATACAAATTTTGGCTGGTTGAGTATGCAGTCTAGCTGTGTAATTGGTATTATGGAGCTTTCCATCTGTAATATCTGGTTCGTTGTTATTTTAGCACCTGTACATGGTTTAGCTCGATCATATGAGCAATTTGCACTGAAATAAGTAAAAATATTCATGTGATTAAAATTACATGGTGGTATATGTTTCTGAATGACTGAAACCTAACAAACCTAGAAGGGATTGAATTTGATTTATTTCATAAAGTGACATCATGGAACTGATGCACTGTTGCCATTGATCCTAGTGACCTTTTCAAACATAGTAAAAGACATTTGAGTGAGATGTCATGACTAAATTAGGAATGAACAGTTAGTGATCCGAGAGTTCTCAGAAAATGGAAACTTTGGGTTGCTAGATTGGTGATGATTCCATTGGGAAAACAATACTGGTGAAACATCTGAGGTTTTCAGAGGTGTTTGGTTTCAGCATTGACCCTGAAAGAATAGAATGAAATTTAATTTCATGTAGCACTTTTCATTGCAAAATGCATTACAGTAAGAAGTTAAAAGCTGAAAGCAGAATAGCCTCTGAAAGAAAACATGGCAGTCATTAAATTCTGTGGGTCCCTCAAATTAACGTTTTTTTAATGTATGTATGTCTGTCAGATGAAAATATGACAGAGTTTTTTAACTTTAGCCTTGGTGGTCCACAGAGCCAAGAAAAGTCAGTCATTAAAAATCCTGTCTGAAAGTTGAAGATCAGGAGAAATTTATTCTCCATATAAACATTTTGGTGGTGAATGTGGAGCTGTACATTTCTGTGGAAGAAGATAAAGGGAGCTTGCTCCTTTTGAATGAAAGAACTTAGTTGAAAATAGTTTAGAACACAGTACCTTGTTAGTAAGGCATAATTTCTTTGTTTTCTTTGTTAACTCTTATATCAGTGTATTGCAAAGGGTGCTCAGAGCTCAGTTTTCTCACTGGATGACTGAGAGCCATTGCTTATTACCTGGGGAGTTTTGAGAATGAGCTGTTTGGAATTTCCTCTACAAAACCTGAATGGCTGATAGTCTTTCATGTATAAATGGTAAAGAAAATTATTTCTGTATGGTTAACTGGGGTGTGCTAAACAAGACCTGAAAACTTGATTTTTCACATTTGCATATGCTGTCTGAGACTGCAGTGACTTGCCAAAGTAAAAGGTCAGTTCGGCTTTACAGTTCAGTGGAGCAGTGTGACTGTGCCCATAGGTTTTGTTCCCTTCCTTGCCAGGCTCTGTTTAGGTGTTAGTTTAGACAATCTTGTGGGGATGGTGGCTTTAGTGCAAGTGTCACTGATACAGCCAGCTTTGCCTAAGGAGCTGATGAATTTTACAGGTGAGATCTCAGATATATCGAGAGGTCTCTGAAGATGGGTTCACATCTGTTTGCTCTAAAATGATCATTAGTTGCTGCCGTTTTTTGCTTCACTTGTTTATTTAAAAGGAAGATGACTGAATTTAGAAACATTTAATTGCTGAAAGGCAATCCTAAGCAATACGCATTTGCTACAGGGTTGGTAGGATGATAATGAGGTTTTTAGTATTATGCATAATTATGTAAGTATATTATTATCAATAAATGAACCAACAACTTGTCCTATTCCTGGCATGTAAAAGTGAGCTTGTATAGCAATACTTTACATCATGCTTTCAATATTTATGAGCTAGGTTTGCAACAAGAACAGATACTTATAATTGGGAGGATGAGTAATGAGCAATATTATGTCTGCTTCAACAGTGAGAAAGCTCCAGACTAATCTAATAATGTAATTTAAACCCAAGCATTTGCAATTATCTTACCTATTTTAATATTGTATGTTAATAGTGTATGGTTTTGCTTCTAAAAATTACTTTACATTAAAGAAGAAAGTTTAAGTCTCATTGCTTCATTACAACAGCTAAAATAAGTTATTATATAATGAGTTTACTTAATAAAGTTTGTTACGTTTCCCTCCCGTTTCCTGTAAGAAAAAAACCAGATGTGGGTTTCTCATTTTAAAGCTCATTGGAAATTGACATATATACCCTGTATCAGAATTAAGAATTACACAGCTGAGATTTTGAATTTGTCTGGGGACAAATTAGTCTTACATGATACTTGCAAAGTATTATGTAAGAAAATGGGCAAAATGCATTACCTGCAAGGATCAAAAATGTTTCCATTGAAAAATTTCAATTTATTATAACTTTTGATAATGTGGACTGAACTGGTTTTCCATTTTTATTTATTTTATTAGGGAACAAGTGTTGAAACTGAAGGTAGGATGGCATTGATTGTTTGTGAAAACAAACCAGAATAGCTACATTTTTTTAGTGGGTGAGAGTGCAGGGAAAATCACGATTGTCCTAGAGTTGCTTTTGAGCTCTCATCAGTAGGACATGAACATGCTCTGGGATGGAGCAGATTCTCTGCGGGCTCTCAGCATTGGAGCACCTGAATTTAGTTGTTTCCATTTACCTTGACCACAGAAGGAGCTGTTCCCTTGTAGTTTAGCCCTGCCTTGTGCTCCAGGTTTATCTTAAGTCACATTGCTTAAATTACAGTCAGAAAGGTGACAGAACAAGGCTGAGAGTAAACAGAGAGAAAGGAAATCCTGTACTATTGAGAAGAAGCAGTAAGGGAATACTGCTCTTGGGAAAGCCTTGTTTTTCAAGCTTTAATGAGCAGATTGGAGACAGGAGCTGCTCATGTCCAAGTATAGGTTGGAAATGCAAACAAAATAAGCTTCAGGATGGAGGGATTGAGGTGGGATTTCAGAAGGAAATTGCTTAGTACTTTGCTGAGTGGTAAAGACTGTGCCAGACATGGGAATCAGCAGTAAAGAAGAAATGAAAAATTGTATTTAAATTTAAATAAAAATATTCCTTTTAGGCTAAGACATTTACGCAGGTCTAGCAAGGACAGGTGTTACTCATACAATATTCTTGGGCACATGGTGTGACTCTTGGGGATGGTGCTGTACAGGGCCAGGACTTGGACTTGATGCTCCTTGTGGGTCCCTTCCAACTCAGCATATTCTGTGATTCTGTGACCCTGACTTTGCAGGATTTCCAAATGTTGTGTAGACTTCATATGGAGGGCATATGCTGATGAATAGATATATTAATAAAATTAATCAAGATTTACAGTCCAACAGGCTGGAAGGCTGTGTGTATCTGAATGACCAATTTTTGTACAATATACTAATGGGTGGTAAATATTGATTAGATTTGCAGTGTGTTGTGCACCATTTAATAATTAGCATCTATTATTTATTATTTTTTTAAGTATTAACAAGTGTGCTCAATGTAAGTGTTAAAAAAAACCCCAAAACAATACACACAACAAAATCAAAGCATAAGAAACATCCAGAGTTGAGCTGACAGATGGAATACTGGAAATCACACGAGATGTTCTATCTTCTGACCGACTCCAATTAGTTTTTTCCTAAATTACAGATAAAAATTCAAGTGTCATTGTAGTCCATCAAAAACACATACATGTAGTAAGATGCATATGCAAAGCAGACATGCCAGTGATGACATTCAGTACAGGTAAAGCCACCATCCTAAAGGGTAAATTTGTACACACAAGGAAGACATGAATCAGCCGGAGACCTGAGGGGGAAAAAGACAAGAATGAGTAAACATCGAGAATAAAGCCTTCTAAGGAAAAGTCAAAGTAAGTAGGGCTCTGTAGAGTTGTGGATAAAAAAAGGATGAGACATTTACAACCTTTAAATGTATCATAAAGTCAGTGACCTATTTCTATGTGAATGGTAAAGAGGATAGAAAAGAAAATCTGAAATTACAGTAAGGAAGAGAAAGATTAAACTCCAGGAATGCCTCTTTCATGGTAACAATAATAAAGTACTAAAGAAGCTACTATGGGGTGATGGTTTGCCTAGTGCTGTCAGTTTTTGAAGAACAATTTAGACAAATAACAGAATTATGCCACTGATAGTAGATATAGGCAAGATTATTATTTTTTCTTTTTGAAGTCCTTTCTATCTGTATCTTTCTGCATCATAATTGTCATCAGTAAAATATGAACACTTTTAGTCTTTGAGCAAAGTTAATACATTATTGCTTTCCTCTGTCAGGAACTGAAGAAAAAATATTTGAGTTTATTTTACTACTTTAAACAAAATTTAAAAAAATAAATCCTTCTAGTCATAGGCTTTTTTCTGTTTGTGTGTTGGTCTGTTGGTTGGGTTTTTTTGTAATTAATTATTTCTATGTTATAGATTTCTGGACAGCTCTACCATCAGTAGTTCTGATGGCATCCCACATATTCCTATTCTCTTCATTTCAGTCATAAACAGGCATTGTCTAGGTCCCTCTGAGGTGAAACCTGACAGTTATCTCACCTTGCACTAGAGACTGTCCATTCTAATTTAGCTTTTGTTCCTCAGGCTCTCTTTAATAATATGGGTTGTAACTCTTACTTAATTCCTCTTAAAATGAGAAGCTCCAATTTATTCAGTGCAGACTGAAACAAAGAAACACACAAACAAAACACCAATCCAAAACCAACTGTTTGCAGAGTAATGATTACCATAATTCTAAATCTTAAAAATAGATTTTTCCTTCCTGAACTAAGTATGTAGCTCTGTACTAATTTAGTCATATTGATAAAAATACATCTATGCTATCTTTAAAAACAGACACTTGGGCTGAGCAGTTCTGGCAAAATAATAGTAGTAAAAATCCTGAAGTCAGAATGAATAAATCAATAATTGCACGTATTTTTAGGTTTATGGTTTTATTATGTAAAAGATAATTAAGAAATGGTGAATAGGAGGAATAAAGAATCAAGCTTGAGTAATAAACAGAGCCAGCTCTTGAAAGTTAAAAAGCCCTATTAATTTTTTCTGTTGTACTACTTTGAGTAAAGATGATCTAATCCATGGAAGTATCATTTTTCTTTTGTGTGCCTTGCAGTCTGAACTGAGTTTTTCCCTATAAAATTTTTATTAAGCTTACAATCATGCATGGACAGGTAGGATTAGGAGGCATGACAGGACAAATTCACTCAGCCAGTCTGAAGAGGTCTACATAGGATGTGGAGGTTTTTAAAGGAACTGGTTTTTTTTTGCGCTGGTCGTTTCCTGCTCTGAAGATGGCCTTTTTTTTGTAGCCCAGTGCACCACCGTGGGAAGGGCTCTTGTGCCAGCTGAGCTTGTGTAGATACAACTGTATTACCCATGGTCAGTACCACGCCAATATTAGTGTGGATACTTGACTGATACTCTTGAACAAGTACTCTCACCATGACTTCATGGGTATCTTCCATGCTCTAACAAGAATTTTCTTGTATCTTCAAATTTTTATTATTTTTTAATTTATGTTTGTTTGTTTGTTATATGTGCATACTATAGTCAATGCTGTGGAAGCTCAGTGACATAACAAATTAGGGAAAAAGTGCACATGCACATCCTTGTGGGCATCCTTGTGTTACAGCTTGCAAGAATTATCCTAGCTCTGTTGATTGTGGGGTGTCTAAGTCCATCACAGTTTGCACAAGCTGATGATTGGATGCTAGGTTTTGATCAGACTAAACAGGAATTCCTACTGATTTTTGCAGTGTCATTCTTTTGTTCAAATAATCTCACTAAATTAAGTGGGTTTTGTCTCCTTAACCTGATTTACTAGGAACACAAAACTGATAGAATTATTAAGGTGGCCAGAGAAAAAGGACAAGGATAAACTGGTATCTTTAGAAAATTGTATTTCATTCAGCAATTCTTTCCTCAGTGGTGTGTGTTTCACTTCTCTGTAAGGAGCCAGATTATTCTCTGTGAAATGAACAGGGGCTTTGTATCCATAAATGAATTTATCTTTTCTAGTAACAGCCAAAAATCAGACAACTGTGCATCCCTTTTTCTCTCTGGGATTTTCAGATAGGTTTCTATCTGTGTTATGTACTCCCCCACCGCCTAGCCTCCTTTTTCTATATAGTATTGTTCATGTATTTTGAAATATCCTTATCTTTGTTGACAGTCTGAGAGAAATCCAAGGCACTAAAAACATCTGTTAGCAGAATTGTTTTCGTTAAAGGTGTCTTGTGGGGCAGTTTTTTTCTTTCTTGAATCCCTAATATATATCTTTCCCCTGCTGCTTAGGCCAGCTGGTGCTGCTGCCTGCTGCTGTTTTGCTGGAAGTTGCTTAGGTATCACCCAGAGATAGCTTGTATGGTATTTTTTGTTAGCATGGCTAGCACTTTGTCATCTCATACAGGGAAAAGATTGAATTATAGAAAGCCACAGAAATACACGAAAATGAGAGTCTCTGACACTTTTGCAAATACCAGTGACATGAAATAAGTTTAAACTGTGGCGCAGTAATCTGCAGAGCGCTTACATTGGAGGATACACGCCATTTAAAAGGAATTAACTTTTTTTGTTCTCCTGTCACTTCAAATACTCCTGGTGCCCAGGCTTTTATTGGTAAATTATATTATCGGTTTAAGAATTTGTTGGTGACAAAAGGGGAAGTATTTTAGTCAGGAGAGCTGCTAGGGCATAAATAATGTGTGCTCTCCTTTGAGCAGAGAGGAATGGCTCACAACAGCCTCGCTGCCTCAGTGGAGCAGCACAATCTGTCTGCTGCATGATGGCATCGCCGGCAGCCAAATACTCCCGTTTTTGTTTTAATGGGAGGGTTCTTTCACATTGCTGGTTTTACATGATGGGAATGCAGTTGGAAGTGCTTCCTGTTCCATTCACAAGCCCCGGGCTCTCCGTGCATTTCAGCTTCAAAAATGACAGCTGAAACCAATTAGGCAGAATTATGGGACGTCTCAGTCACATGGAGATTTATCATGACTGAGGAAGAGGAGGGAAAGAGAATGTATTGCATGGGAAGTAGAAGTGACTAATTTAATTAGAAGAGAATGACAGTCACGTTATTATTATGGAAAAGGGTTGGCAAAGTAGAGATCATTTCATGTCACTGGCTGTGCCTTTGAAAGCAAACGTCCTGCCCTTTGTCTGAACACGTTTGTGTTTGGTAGCAGAGCCTCTGATTTCCGAGCAAGATAGTTGAGAAAAATAGTTGATGTTGAAGTGAAGCACTGAGCATATCTGAGGACATTTCTAGCTTGTGGTTTACTCATCTATTCATAATTAGAATTCCTTCAAGAGGAGAAGGGAAGAGTCTGCACCATCAACATTCGTCTTTTTTTTCTGCTCTGTTTGCATACTCTCTCTTTTCCAGAACTAGGATGTAATGTATATAAACCTTGCTTCAGCTGTATAAATATCAGCCAGAATTCTTTTCCCTTCAGCAGATGCTTATACACAGTATGCTCACAAACATAAACACACATGTGTCTACTTACATAAACCAGAGTCTTGCTGAATAAAAATGACCTTCATACAATTATACACTGCCCCAAGTTTAAATCAAAACCCCAATTCATCAATTCATTTCTTCATGTGAGTCTGGAAGACAATATTTCATAAGTAAATCATACTTTTTGTGGAGTTGTCATGGTAGTTGATGGTATGGAGGAAAAATGAACGAAAAATATTACAGAGAGAGTCTGAGCAACTGTGCATTTTATTTTTCTTTTTTTTAGTCCTTGTCCGACTTTGTTGATTTTTCTTTAGACTGTGAGCAGTTATGTTGGAAGCATTGAGCTATTATTTTGAAAATTGCCACAAATTTGGTCAAGTGATAAGCTTCAGAAAAATCGTAAATTGTACTTAAGAACTATGTCTTTGGAGATTCCTCCTCTCTTCTCAAAGACTCGTCTAAATTTAGTCTCTCGCTTCAAATATTGTAGCTATTCATTTCCAAGGAAGTGAAATTGTTTCTGGGGAAGCCAGTAGTGGGAGGAGAGATCAAGTTGTTCACTTAAAGCATGACAGGTTTTGCACAAAGCATTGTTAGTGAGGTGTCAGAGTGAAGCTCTTGAAATTAGAGGACACCAAGAGAAAGATGGCCTGAGCAATCTCCTTTTTTTCATCCTTGTGGAAGTGCCCGTGGTGCAGCTCTGCAGAGGATTGTGTGATGAAGGCATGTGATTGTTGAATTTCTCTCATTTTTTGTGAATGTGAGAACTAGGGTGTCTTCTGATGTTCCTGCTTCATTCAAAGTATCATTTCAAGGCAAGTCAGGTAATACTGCTGTAGAGAACTGGGTTCCGCCCCTGCTGTATTGGGAATTGCCATCACCAGCAGAAATTGCTGTCATCACAATCCTGGTCTGACAGATTTCTACTATCCAACATGAGGTTCTCAGTCTCCTTTGCAAAACCATCACACATTTACAGCTGTTACTGAAGCCAGTGTTGCAGAGTAGTTGAGACAAGCTCTCAGCCAGGCATGAGAAGGTGGAATGATTCGGTGGATGATTATGATTAGATTTATTGTTAATATATATTTAAATATTACGTATGCATTTTATACCCTTTTGCCAGCCAGTGTGCCCCGAAGTCAATAATAGCATACCAGCTTCCCCCAATAATAGCATACCATGCTCTGGAATGTGAGCATCCAGAGAGTTCCTTCTGCAATGTCCACCTGGTGTTCTTAGCTCAGGACAAACCAAATCGCCCACCAGAGACAGCAAAAAGGAAGGGGGCAGGGTGGGGGGTGAAGGATGCACGTGAAGACCAGAATATCTTTCATTACCACCACAGTCAATCAGAACCCAGAAGGCAAAATAACACCAAATACTCTGAAAAGTCAAAACCAACTTTCTTAGAGTTGCCCAGATCAGTGACCCTTAGGATGTTTTTTCTCTTTGCTTCAATCCCCTGTCTGATAGAAGGAAGTTATGCCTTATGTCCCCTGCATTGCTATGAAATTATTCTATGTTTTTGAAGTATGTGAATAGCATAGCAATAAGCAGGATAGGAAAACCTGTGAGATTAATATTTCTTTCTTCAAAGTAGTAAAAAAGCCAGACACTGCAAGCTGTTTGAGAATAGAAAAAAAACAACCCTAACCATAAAACAGTGTAACTGGTTTTTAATCAAGTACCTCCTATTCTGTTCAGTGAGTACGTCTAATCCTGGGAAGGAAAAAGCTATGTAATTACATTACACCTTTTAAGCATTATAATAGTACACATTTAATAGGGAAACAAATAAAAGGTTGGATAAACCCTATTACTACTGGACTTCCCTAACTTTTGAGTTCTTCTCGATAGAAATATGATTTATCTCTGTTTATTGCTTTTTGTGTAGCTGTTATGAGCAGAGGAGTGCTAGTAGAATATTTGTATATATAGGTGTGGGTGAACTGGTGGAGTATAAAGAGCAGGAACTAATGGGATTTTGAACTTAAACTAGAATGTCAAATGTTCTGTCAGCATGGTATGACTTTGGTGATTTATGTGTGTTGGAGATTAACAGTATGGCTGATAGAGTTGTTAAAAGCTAGCTCAAAGCAGAATTGGTCTAGCCAGGCCCACTTGGGATCAGAGTGTGTGCAATTACTTGGAAGCCTCTGTTCCGCATTCCCAGTGCACAGTGCTTTCCTGTGAGGTGGCCTCAGCCCCTGAGACGATGGAGAGGGGACTGTAAAAGGTGTATTGGTCAGTTTGTTTCTTGTCTTTGTACCTTGTTTCAGTATAGTTTTATGTTATTGCCAATATGTAATTGTATCTTGAATTTTTCTTTAGGGTATATATTTTATTAGATCAAGGTGGTGACCACGGCAATGACTCCAGTGTCAGAGTGTATCACGCTGCATTTGCAGCTGCTCTTCCACTTGGGAAAGCACGTTGTCTTCCACCTTGAAATACGGCGTGAAGAAAAAGAATCCTTTCATCTATATGGTACCAATTTCATGGAGTACCATTAGAATACTGCTTTCATCCAGCTTGCCCTCTTGTTTTCTTTTCTAATGCTTTCCTGAAACTTGCATTCATGTTGTCTTCTTCAGTGTCAGTTGTGCACACAAGCACTGGAGCAGACACTTGGCTGCCAAAAGGGAAAACAGGTTTAGAAAGAGCTGTCTCGGCAGCACTGTCAGTTTTCCTGGCTATACTAATGTTTAATTCAACGTGCATTCAATCCCTGCCTTGGGAAAAGAGGAGCAGTTGATGCTGCCTTTGCTTTGCTGCTACCTTCTTTTTTTTTAAAGGGAGGAGCAATGTACTCTAACATTTTATAAGTTGCTTTAATAGTTTGTACCATAATGTTTAGTTGCTTTTATGAGAAGGACTCTCAGTTTTGTTAGAGCAAATTGTTGAAAAATTTGAACAGAAAAGACATTCAATTTTTCTTCCCTGTCTGGATGAAGGTTTGGTAGAGATTCTTCCATGTCTGTAGTGTGTGTGTAGGGAAAACAATAAATGCCAGAAGACTGCAGCACAATGACTCTGTAAGGTTTCCAGGACTCTGAGGAAATTGCTGCTTACATTGAATTTTAGGTAGACATATTCAATCGGTTTTTGAAGGTTTTGATGGTTAAACTGATGGCAGAAGGTTATATCAGGCTCCCAGTTGTCTTCATCCTTGGGGTAGGAAGAATAGGTTAATGATGGATAACACAAACGTGATTGTTGTTGATCTTTCTATAGGGAGAAAATGCATCCAAGTAGAGGCTGAAATACAAGTGTAAGAAAATGGGGTTATGCTCACATTTATTACAAGTATATTTGAAATAAAAAATTACTTGCTATTCCTAGTATTGTGACTCTGAATAGGACAAAAAGCTTTTGGTGAATAAAAATATGCAGTTAGTGGGTGGCTGGCAGGGTGTGGCTTCAGGAATGGGACTTTTAGAAGTAATGGGTTTGTCTTCCTCTGATCTGGTTTCTGCAGGCTGACCAGTTGCAAATCGTAGAAATCAATAGAAGGTGAAGGTGGCAATGAACTTCCCACCTCCCAGGTTATCTGTCTCTCACAAAGGCTGACAGACAGAACTGCAGGGAAATGATAATTCCTTGAGCCAGCCCATGTGAGGGAGCATGCTGTGCTCAGGGGCCATGATAGCTGTGGCTGAGGATGGGAAGCACTTTCCTGGCCCCCCTAATGGACTCTCCAAGGTGAAATTCCAGGCTTTTCTTTAAACTTCTCTTGAGCACTGCAGGTGCTAGCACTATTCAAAGACTGGCATTTGTATTCAGTAACAGATAACCCATTAGAACAAGTGGATTCCCACAAATTTATTATTTAACACCAGCCATCACCTGTAGTAATGGTATTTCAGCTGATATTTTGCCAGAGGCAGACTCTTGTGCTGGGATTAGTACTCAGAGCCTGTAAGTTCATTAAAAGAAAAGAAAAGGTTAGCAGATGACTTTGTTCAAGTATGTTTTCCTGGTGTTGCTACAGTAAGCAAGACAAAAATGTGTAATGTGGTGATGCATACTGAAGGATGACTGGTCCATTTGTGCCTTGGTTTATTGATGCAGTCCCAGAAAACTAACGGGGAGAATGGAAGGGGAATATGTACCTTAAGGCTAAAGATTTTACAGAAATGAGGAATAAGTATTTAAACCTAATAGTCTTTATGCAAAATGCACTTCTTTGACACTAAGAATCCACTGGTATTATATGTGGTATTAATATTTTCAATTTATCTTTAAATTTTTATTGTAAAGGTATTCACTGATTTGTAAGCTATGAAGAATTGCTAGCTGTATCTTGCATTTTGGAATAATCTCCGTTTTGTTGTATTTAGTGTGGTTTGTCTCTTTGAGCGTGCCCTCTGCCCGAGTGATACACACTCTGCTCATTTTGGGATTTGAGCAATTTCCTGCAATCAGGGCTCTCGTTCTCTTGAAGCCATTTAAGAATTCCTGAAAATAGTTGTGCCAGTGCAGAGCCTAATCATCCAGTGCATCTTCTGTCTTTGCAATGTTAACTCTACATGCACAGTGTGGTTTTGTAGTTTGTGATTTCAGAAGCGATTATGCAGGAGAGTTGTGGCCAGAACGAATTTTGTGTCTTGGGTGTGAGCTCTCCTGTGTATCTGTATAACTCCGCAAAGGAGAACTCAAGAATGACTCCTGGTCTGGGAAATGTTGCAGAGAGACCATTCTGCTATGTGGAAGGCAACTTTTGTCCAAAACTCTCACTTTAGAAACTCCCTGGTTTTAGTTGCGCTGTTCTGTATAAGGCGGGTATTGCCAAGTAGCTTTTCAAAGGATGTTGTATGATTTTTACCAGATGTGTTCAGAAACCAGATGTGGAAAGCAGAGTCTGTCTCTGAGTATTTGCTGGTTAATCGAGTGCATATTTTTGCTTTTTTTATTCTGAACATAATTCCAGAAGCTGAGTTGTGCAAGCACATCAGGGAAGTAACATGCCGTTTGACTGAAACCATGCTGCTGAAGTGTAGAAATGTAAGACAAGAATTCAGAGAAAAATGTTTCCATAGTGAAAGCTATAAATATTTATTTATTAAAAATAACATTTATCTATACATTGCAGGTCTGCTTTTTTTTCTGAAGAGATTTTATGCTATGTTGGTTGGGAATATAGGTAACTATGAAGTGAAAACATAGGTTTTGAATTTTCCATGAAGCTTCTTTGTAAAGTATCTGTATTTAATGGCTGTACATGTCTATAATATGTGCTTCTTTTTGAGCTGAAAAGTATCATTCAGTACCATTCAGTACTCTGATATGCAATGCCTTTCAGCTTTATTTTCTAAACCTTTAAGCCATCTTAATCTAGAATCACTGTAAAATTATATTTAAAAGACAATGTTTTAATGTGAACAATGAGAGTTGAGTGTGAGATTCTCCCTTTAGGTTTTTCCTCTTCTGTCTAGGTATTATCTTTGTGGTGTTGGTGGTGATACTGTCCTTACAAGTTTTAGAATGATAGTAAAATTCAGGTAATTAATCTACTAAATGCAGGTTGTTAGAAAAAAATACTAATTTGCATTTGTTGAATATTCATATCAGTTATCAAGGCTGTTAAATAAAATGAGTGTAAAGATACAAGTATGTGTTTGCACGTGTGGCTGGGAAAAAAAATCTTATTTTCCATTTGTTCTGTCCGCTCTTAAGTAGAGGAGTATTTATTGCTGCAGTCATACGGATATTAATACAGTTTTCTCCATCTGACTTTCTTTTAGCACACTGATTTATGTCAGTACATGGACAAACACCCTGGAGGGCTTCATCCAGAGAATGTGAAGGTAAGAGTCAAAAAGAGCACACAATTCAAGGCAAATGCAGTAGCAGTAACTTTGTGAAAAATGTCATGTCAGTTGTTTCATAGAAACTGATTGCTAGCTAAAGGGAAAATGACTGGCATATGAATTGTATTTTTAAATATTTGTTTTCTTTAGAAATAATTACAAATTCAAGTATTTGAATATTCCCACAATAGAACTTCCGAAGTCTGTAAAATTGACTCAGAGCCAAAATATATTTGTGAATGCTGTTAATGGTGTTGGTAATCCCTCCCCTCCATTCGAACATTTGCTCTTAAGACAGTACTGCCCTAAAACCTCAGGGTAAACATGCTTTAGGCTGTCAGTGCTAGATCTTCAATTAGGTAAGTCAGTGTGGGTTCACCAAATTTGAGGGAACTGTAATTAATTGTATTAGCTGAATCTACTGCTTTTTATATGAACATATAAAATCTTCCCTAATCTTTTTGCTCACTTACTTGGGTGAGATCAGCATTTTCATAGCTGATCTCATTTAGAAATTTTTTTCCTTCTAAGGTAGATACTAAGAATCATCACGCAGGAAGGAGAGAGTTTATTAGTAGGATTTCATGGAAAGACAGATGAGTAGAGACTTGATCCAGTTACTATTTGGGAAGTCAGCCAAATGATTTTAGCATCAAATGGAAGCCAACCAGACATGCAGAATGTGTCGTGTGTGTATAGATCGCACAGATGATACTTGCTACCCTTGTCTTGCACTTCGACATCAGTTCCATTGTTGTTCTACTTTGGAAGTGTTTAAGTCTTCAGTCATCATACTGAGAACTTTATTCCAGTATTTAACTTACTGAAATGTGGAAGTTCATGGAAACTCCCTCTCTCTCTTCTGGAAAATTCAGAAGGCCTGTTTGGTTTAAAAAAAAAGAAAATTATTTTAAAAAGAGGAAGTATTTTCTCTTCTGCAGTAGCTGATCATTGTTGCACATCATGTAGCTTCATTAGTTTTCTGTGTTCTGTGAATGAAAAGAGGCATCTACAACACATGAGTTTAGATGAGAATTACTGCCATCTAAGAAAAAAGTGAGGAAAAATCCTCCTGATGCATATATTTGGCAAAAAAAATTAAAAAAAGAAATTGTTCTTTTTGAAAATACATGGTGTGTATGCTGCAAGGTAGCATCCTTGTAATGTCTGTCACTCAGACATTTCACTAGCATGGACCAGGAAAGCCTGTGGGTCTCATCTCATTGCCAGCTTCACAGGGCCTCTGTGGGTGTGGCAGTAAAGGGATGAGGTAGGACCTGCTTTTCCACCCCTAAAACTTCTCAGCTTTCTTCACTGCTCAGTTTCCTAAGCAGAGTTTCAGGTGTTGAATGTGCTTGTGGTTGTGTTTCATTTCCCCATGTGGACACTTTTATGTTCATTTCTCTGGGTTTTGGGAAAAATGGAGATTGTCTTTGAAGGTTTTTTTGCTGCCTCAGATTTGTAAGTCTTACTCCAAGGCTGCAGTGCTGTGTAGCTCAGGGTCTGATACGCAGTAGTCATTGTAGCTGTAATTGTTCCCTGCTGAAAAAGACATCATAATTCACATAATTGTAATTTCATCATATCAGGGCCCAGTGAGCTTGTCTTTGAGGAAGATGGATATAACAGATAGTCTTGCTAGTGTGTCACTCCTCTAAATCCTGGGATACCTGTCTTTTGAAACAGGAGCCTCAGAAGGAACTGCAGCAGCAGCAGCATTTCCCTTTCAGATTTTGCTGCATGTATTCCTGTGGCTATCTGTACCATTTAACAGTGCTCAGCAGCACTTTTGAAGCTTATAGACACATTAGAAGTATTTCTTTGAGTAGCCAAGTATGGAATCCTGATGTACTG
The DNA here is from genome assembly GCA_036630365.1 of Acanthiza pusilla. NCBI lineage: Eukaryota > Metazoa > Chordata > Aves > Passeriformes > Acanthizidae > Acanthiza > Acanthiza pusilla. The sequence continues at coordinate 31,477,017 of JAXCHO010000073.1, read as the reverse complement.
CTGGTTCAAGTTTTTTCAAGTCCCAATGGATTATTAATAAAAGTAAATTCGGGGAGGGGGAAGGAAAAAATTTGGAAGTTGGAGCAGATGAAACTTTGATCAGCAGATGAAACATGAGGAGTCCCATTGAACAATTAACCTTTTTTTCCCCTTAAATAATATTGATGAAAATCAGTTATATATATTTAGTAGACTCTCTTGCCAGGCCAGCAGCAAAGGCTAGTCTTAATCATGCAGTAATTACTAAAACCTGATCGTGATTTGTGGTCCTATCATTTTAATGAATGAATCAGCCTGCTTGGGATTTTCAGTGCAATACCTGCTCTCAAAGCTGAGTTTAAAATAGCCTAAGAGAGTGCTTTCTTCAGCTGGGAGGACAGAAACCCAGTCATGTGTGCTAAAAATTCCCAGACCTTCACCAGCATGCCAAACTAAAAGCTGGCACTGCACTTTCGTTTCAGAGGAAGATGGTTATTTCGTAATATCTTAATGCTTTGTTGTGCTCCGCTCAGTTTGTTGGCTTATGCAGTTGAGACTTTGCCACCTGTTTTGGTGGCAAAGTTCTGGACAAAATTGTCTGTTTGGAGTCACAGCTGATTTCTAAGGGTTAAGCTGAGCCATATTAATTAGCCTTCTCTCCCTGCCAGCCCCTTCTTTCTAGTGGTCCTTTAGTAATTTCACTTTCAGTCAGACTTTTGGACAGTGTTTGTTCAGAATCAGTGGTTATGTGATCCCTAAATCCATTTTAAAAGCTTCCAGTTGAGCAATTATATTCCAGTAGCAATAAATTAGTCTCGGCTCTCTGGGGCTAACCTGTGGGATTAAGCCATTGATGCTCTCCTAGTATGACAAAGACCCCCTGCCTTTTAATTTTGTTCTTGAGGAAAGTACTGCCTGCTGATGGATATTCTTTTCTGGCTTGTTGCCAGTTTTCATAAATACAAACCCACATAATCACACATCTTTCTTTTTCCAAAGAATATATACAGTAGTTCCTGTAAAACAGTATTTTATAGGAAGGCAGAAGCAAAACCACTGTTTACTTACATCTTGGTTTCTGTAGGATATCTTCAGCCTAATTATATTTCTGAATTTTCTCCATATTAGCAAGTTAAAGACAATGTTTCTTCCCTCAGGCTTACTTTTAAATGAAGAATTGTAAATAGAATAAAAATCCAAATTACTTTGATGGACACACATATTGCTGTCCCCTCAGGTGTTGTGTCTGACATTGCCTTTCTTTGTGGTTTTAAATAGGCTATTTGCTGTCACTTAACTATTTTAAATAAAGACTAAGCAGGATATTATAAGTATGTGGAATTATAAGGAAGAATGTCTCAGCTGGCAGCTGTAGAAGTCTGGGGACAATATGCTTAGGTGAATAAAACAATATTGCTTCCCAAAGTATTAAGTTAAGCATTTTTATTGGTATGTATGTATTGACACATAATGATTTCAGACTTTTATAATTCGTGGGTGAAGGTGCAAGTCTTGCAAATAGCATCAGGCTTTAAACCCTTCAAGGAGTTTGTGTGTGAAGCTGAGCTGTTGTTTTAAAAATGCCTGTCCCTGATAATATTAAACAGTTATCCTGATCACATAAATGTAGTCAGGTACATCTTCATCAGCTGGAAGGGAAATTGGCATAAAGCAGTTGTTTCAGTCCATATATTCTGCAAACTCCATTAGCTCCAAATACACAATAATTTACATCTTTAGTAGCTAACAAACTTGCCATTTATTTACCATTTATTTAAAACTTTATATTAATATACTGTGTACTGTGTTATAGAGGTGTTGAGAAGAAAGGTAATCAGTTAATAAGTCCCTGTGTAGTAGGCACGGCCTCATCTTCTCTTGTCTGATTTTAAAGATGTCTTTCTCAGTTTTTCCACAACTGAAGCCAAGCAATAAATCTTGAATACATGGCCCCATATATAATTATGTTTCTGCTGGAAGCTACCATGGTAGCCTTTTCCATGACTGGAAATAGGAATTTATTTATATGTGTACTGTGTGTTGCTTGTCAAGATGCAAAATGTACTGTGGCAAACTGAGGTACAAGATTTGCTCCTGACTCTGCCTGTGCTGTTGCTCCTGGCCCAGACATCTCACATCTGTACTCATGGCTTTCTTCCCTGCAGTGCTGCAGAAATAGAGATAGTCCTTTAGAGACAGTCCATGCTCAGCTGGAACATCTGGGTTGCTTCCAACAGCAGGAACTCTAATGGGTCAGAGCAACTAGATGTCCCTACCAGTGATTTTTTTTTTTTTATTATCTTCATTCTGATTTATGTCCCCTTCCGTCTGGTACAGGGCTATCTCCACCAGTCTTTTGTCTTACTGTCTTGGTTCTCCTGAGCCTTTGGTTGCAGCTGTCCATAAACGGCTCTGGTTTTGTAAATTCATAATTTCATTTTAAGGTATCTTTTTATTTGTGCATTTCAGCATGTCCTGTGAAAATGTAACTGTTCTTAGCTTCTTCTAATCTTTGAAGTACCACCTTTGTTTTAACTGTGTCTTTTACTCCGCATTATATTCCCAGTTAAGCACATAAATTAATCTTTATGCCTTGATGCATTTATTTTTATAGTTGAGTTTGTTTACTGTAACTCTTATTACTGGTAGAATAAGTGGAGCAAAGGCTTGCATCTGTCATGCCTGCATTGCTTGTTTGCATCCCTGCCTTAAAAATAAATCTATTAATGAAAGCTGATTTGCTTCTTAATTAGTGATGCTGCCTTGAGATAGCTGGAGTCTTTTGAGAAAAGCATCCTGAATTTTTTCTCTCTGCCTTTTTTCTCCTGCTTGCAGTGTTGGAGATAATATCGATTTGTGTGAGCATTTGACAGAAAAAAGCCCATATTTGGCAATATGAAAAGGCACTTGCCTCTGACCCACTGTTGCTTAATCTGTGCAACACCAGCCTGAATGACAATGGGTTGTCAACCAGAAAAAAACCATCCCTGTATCTTAATCACTCTCAAAATCTTTTACTTCAGGCAACTTGGAAGCCTCCTGTAGTCTACTGTGACCAGAGGCAGAAGGAACTTCCAGTTTGTTCTTATTCTATCTAATATTGCTGCACTGATTTGTTCTTTTCCCTGGGCACCTTTTCTCTTCCTAGGGCCAAAAAGTGATAAGAAGAAACAAGCAGACTCTCTTGTGGAGCTTTGCATGCAGGGAACAAGAATATTCAGCTTTCTCCCAGGAGCCTTCAAGACTTCAGCTCTTATCCATCTCAATTTTGAGCCTTCCTTTCTCCTAGGAAGCAGGGCACAGCAGTCTTCTGTGCATAATGGATGGATATTTTTGAACCAAAAGCTCAACTAACTAAGCCCTACCCGCACCAAAACCTTTTAAAATGTGTTGTATCACTGTAATACTGAGTCAGGGTATATGGCAAAATGTGAATTGGAATTTGGGTACTGAGTTTCCTAGGGCAGCCCAATAATCTCTGTAAAAATATGCTTATGTTTCAGCAAAAAAAATGTAATTAGTTTGTTTTGAAACTTTAAAAAAATATTTTAAAAGAAATGTAATAAATAGCAGTTAGTGACACATAATGGGATGCTGCAACATTTTTCTGTGCTAAATATTCAAGAAGAGGTCAGTCAACTTTATAGCAACTATATAGTTTAAAACAACCCCATACATTTTATTAAACCAAGGGTTTAATGCTGGTCTCCACCACATTGGATTGAAAATGTTGAAATACACTGATTGTTATCTGACATTATCTGAAATCTCTGGCATTTAGTCATTTACAGTATTCATGTATTCCTCTCTGTACTGCAACACTGTGAACATTGTCCTTAACTAATGGTTGCAGTTTTAAAAGTTGAATCTGGTTTTGTCAGATGAGTAATTTTGGTGTTTAATGACTAATGGGAAAATTAATAATCTGAGTCAAAGCCATAGGGTAGTTGTCATCTGATGTCTTCTGTAAACATTAATATTTATCACTGCACTGATTCTTCAACACAAAGGGTAGGGAAGCATCCAGAACACGCAAGGATTGGGCAGCTCCTGTGTCCTATCTATGTGAGGCTTACTGCATTTAAGTGACACTGCTTGAACTTTGGCAGTAGTAGAGCATTGCATACTGGCTCTCGCCAAGCAGTAGCTGCATTTATTGTTAGTAAGACACAAACCCATGTGCTTGTTATAAAAGCATGGTGTCTGAAAAGGAGGATAAAAATGCTTTAGGTTTCAGGTCACAGTTGTGTTAACAATACAGGCTTATATCGTTATATCAACATCTGTGGCATGGACAGGAGGTTTGTGTTGCCCCTTTTCCTGTGGAGAGACATGTGTTGGACTGCATGGCCAGCCCTGCATCCCCATGTGACAAATACATGTTACATGGTGTAGGGAGAGCTGTGGTGTGTGAGCAGCTGTGTGTAACTAGAGGTGTCTGCCCAGGAGCTTGAGTGCCATAGGCTGAGGTGCACAGGAACTGGGCAGCTAAACCATGGTCATAGATCCACCTGGGATGAATTTTCATGTCATTGACTCACTGGGGTTTGGAGAAAACAGTCTTTCTCTGAAGTGAAAACCTGCTGTGGTGCTCCTTTTAATTTTATCCATTGTTAGTGGAAGCAAATCTAATGTCATGCTTTTGAAATCTCTCTCCTACTCACTAAAATTGGTCATGCTGCTGATGTGAAGTTGAATTAAAAGTATATTTCAGCAGATATGCTAAGTAAGAAGCGATGCTGTTTAACGTGGTTGATAAGTTGCTATTTTTTATTCTTCATTCAGTGAACAAGCAGGTGTGCAGCAGACAGAATAATGTTATGCCAAATTAAGGTTGTCTTTTACACACAGCATTGAGAATTGATTATTTAAATTAGACTTTTTAGTTATCAGACATTAAATATGGCATCAGCATTTCACTCTGCTTCATGTCAGTCTTGTCACTCAATGATTTGATAATATGCACAACTGTGAACAGTTAATGCAGAATCTTCATTAGTGTGTTAAAATTCATGCTAGAAAAATGTCACTTTCATAAGTGCACTTGCAATTTATTGTCTGTATGATCTTCATGATTCACATATGGCAAGAAGACATATATATTGTAGGGAGAAAGAGAACACTTGAAAATCTTTAAAATCAATGAGGCAACAATTGCCACTCTGACCTAGTTTGGCATTAAAGTGAGTTGATGAAAGGCAGAAAAGCAGATTCAGTTGAATTGAATTTATTTTTACTTTTGCTATTCAGAAGAAAATAACCTGAGTCTTCCACGTATTGAACATTAGCAGATGACTATAACTGATCATAAGGGAGTGTCTTTATACTCAGTTAATTAAGCACACCTTCCTCATTGCAAATGACTGTAGTAGTACCCAGAGGGGACAAAAAATGATTAAAAGAGCATCAAAGAGAATAGAAGTTAGCAAATTAACATGTTCCAATCTCTTTCCTTTGCATTTTTACTGCAAATAAGTGAAAAAGTCTGTATATATATATATATATATATATTTAAGCAGTGATGTGATGCACATTTCTAGTGGCTGTATCACATATGTTTCTGTGTGGCATTGCCTTTGGTAAGACTCTCATGTAAGGAATCCAGGAGCAAGGTAGAAACCTTTATAAATGGATTTTGGAGTGAATTATTTTAAAATTCTTTTGGAGAGAACTCAGTTGATTCCAGGGAAGTCAGATAGGAGAAACCTTTTAGTGAGATAAAGCTTATTATGATCCTGAAAATCCCGCAGATTCGAATAGCTAATAATTTTTTATTCAGATTTTCCTTATTTGCAGTGATGCAAATTTGTCCCAAGTCAATACTTTGTTCCTGGAATTTCTTCTTCTGACAATTTAAGCAACAGAGTCTACAAAGCTTTGACCTAATATGTTCAGTATTTCCCCAGGACATAGTTAGAAGTGAAAAGTTGGATTTTATCTCATGGTTATTTTCCCAGTGGAGAAAATGGAAATGAATAGCAAACCAAGAGTGATAAAAAAGATTGTGCTTGATGAGCTTTTGACATGCTAGCAGAAGTCACAGAGGGACATTTCTCATTGCTTCTGTGATAGGACATATTACCAGGTAGCTTTTTCTTTTGTTAATGTTTTAAAACAGGTAATTCTAAAACTCCCAAACAGTCTAGTAAACCCAAATGGAACTGAGCAATGTGTTCGGTTGTATTTATTTCCAAGGCTGTGAGATAACACTGTAGTGATTTATTACCTCCTTTTGCCTTTTTAAATAGCCAATAATTTACAGAAGGCTGCACTATCCTCTGGATGATAGGGAGAACTTCACTGGTTGCAAGCATGAGATGGGATGTCCCAAGTTGGGTTTCTTTTACTAGTAGTTTTAGATTTGATGGCCTTTGAGACTGAATATGATTTGGTCGATGCTGAATACACACTTGTGAATTCAGGTGATTGTGTGATACCCACACATGATACACAGGGCATGCAGGGGCATTTGTGTTATCAGTGATGGGTGATATGTATGGTATTGTGTATTATTTTTCGAAAGTAACTATGCTAATAGAGCAGTATGAGCTTGTTAAAGAAGACACACATTCATTCAGGCTTGCTTTCTGCTTTCTTATGAAATAATGTTAACTCCTGGTCCAGGTTATCTCAGCTTTTTTTGCAGTCTTTTGCTGCCAAGAGAGCAGAACCAAGAGTTTTGTGCATCTTCTGTAAGCTAAAAAGTCCTGTGTGGCTTTCTAGTTATGTGTAGCTTTCTACTTCTGTATTTAGGGTCAGGTCCTTCATTCCCACAATACAACATGTATTAAGGGAGCTCAAATGCAGAAAATAGTTTAGAAGTCCCTCTGTGCCGTCATGGAAAGACTTAAGAAAGCCCTCCAGAGGCATCATTATTCTGCCCTCTTGGCCAGCATCCTTTCTGTCGTTGGGGTCCTCAGTGCCTCAGCAGAGGCTCTGTGGTAATGGCACAATTTCTGGAGAATCTCCTTAGGCACGTTGTGAATTTCTGCTTTTCACTTGCCCCGGTGTCCTTTGCCAGAAACTCTGCCATCTCTGGCAGTGGAGGGCACCTAAATGGAGTCATCTCAGTACTCACACAGATTGTTTGAGTGGTCCCCTTTATCGTAAGACTGGAAAGAGCTATCTGAACTCAAGTCAGGCAGTGTTAGCCACCCTCAATCCCACCCTTTAGATGTGTTCTGTATGATCTGTCTGTGTCTAACTTACAAGCTTGTTCAGAGGCCAGCAGATGGTGAAGCTGTCTGCAGCACATGGGCCACCTGCACGTTAGGCTCAGGTTGTACACTCACCCAGGCTCGTGAAAGCACCAGGAAAGCTGGGCTGTTCATCCAGACACCTGCAGGTCTCTCAGAAAATGTAGTATTTTGAAACTACTACAGGCTTTTGGTTAAATGTTGCATATAGCTCAAATGGCTATCCAGGCATTACACTTGAAAGACCGTGTAGGTGCTAACTCACCCCTTTGTGGAGTTGAGGGGTTTCTCTTGTAAGTTTTAAGAACTGCTAATGTTCTTTTAATATCACAGTCCATAAACCCTGAATTAGCTTTGACCTGCATGCATTTTTCTCGCTGATGTTGAAAATTCTTCATTAAAATATGTTGCTCATTAAAGTGAGAGCTGTGTAACAGTCAGGGGAAAAAAGGTATTTTTTAATGGCTATAATAAATAAGCAGGACTTGAAGCCACAAGTGTTAGATTTTTTTGTCTGAACATAAAGTGTTGAGCTTCCTAATGTTAAGCTTTGCTGAAAACCTGACTTCTAGAGACAAATCCCTGTCCTGCTTTCTGTCTTTTTCAACTCTCACCACAATGACCTTTGCAATTTTGTGAGTCTAATTTTATCACCAAAACCTTTGTTCTCACTAATAAACTAGAAACTGTATACAAATGATGTCTTAGTTAATGATGTCTTAGTTTCTTTATTGCAGGTTATTCAATACCTACACAGCCTTGTGTGTGACCATGCGAATATTAAAATTACCAACATGAAAGCTAAAGAGCTACAAATCTGTGTTGTTTTTATCTTCACAACCAACCTGTTGAAATACATATTGAATTTGCCATTGACTCCTTTCACTTCTGCAGGGCTTTGGGAAATGGCAGTTCAGTTGCTTGCTCAAAATCCCTGCAAAAGCCCCAGGCTGAGGTTTCGTAGTGATCAGAATTGAGTTAAGTGGAGGAAGGAGCAAGTAAGATGAGAGTATGACCATAATAAAGGGGTATGTTGCTTTCAGATTGGGTATATGGGTGAGAGTTGATAATACCCCATCTAGGATTCATTTTTGTCCTTGTGAAGGTAATTCAGAGAGTCTGGAAAGAGAATGGGTTTCTTGGAGAAGGCTTTTCTTAAGATCAGGAGAGGAGTTTGACTGTGAGAGGGCAGAAGTGCTTTGTGAGGAATCAGAAACAGTTTTTTCCAATTCATCTTTTCTTATTGTGGAGTGGGCAACCATTGGAAATGGAGAGGCTTCCCTTGGTATTTTCTCATCCTGAGCAATCACAAAGGGCCTGTGGTTTGCAGAATGCTTTGCTGCCAGATGTTAGGGTTGTGTTCACTTGAATTTTTTCACAAATAATATTGCCAAAGAAAACAAAGGTGAAGAGAAAAAGAGAAAGCAGAAAAACAATATCTGAGTTTACCCTGTAATGAATTCAGGAAGATTTTTTTCCCCCTTCTCTTTCATGATCTTTCTCCAAGGAGGTGTGAGTGAATTAATTAACTTTTGTGGAAGTACTTAATGAGTACAGCATGTCTACAAGTTTGGAATAAAACTACATTCCAAAGCTGTCCTCAAGAACAGATGTTTATTCTGTTTAGCTGTGAAGTTGTTGGGCATTTTTTTTAACACATCGTGTTAAATTACTTGACTGTTTGCATTAAAGACAAATGAAAGACATTAATAAATATATTTTGAGTTATAAAGATTACAGTGCTGTAAGCTACCATGATAATTGAAATTTCTTTGCATGTTTAAAAATAATGTTTGAAGTTAAATGCCATTGATTTAGCCTAGCAAACTGGTTATTTTGCCAATCTTTTTATTTAAAAAAGTATATTATTTTGAAGTAATTTAATAGAATTGAATTGATATTTTCAGGCTGTAATGAAAGCCATTTCTGCTTCTTGCTCTTATTAAAATAGTTTTTATGGGCCATGAATTCCACTTTAACCACAATTCAAAAAGGAATGAGCATGTTAGTTATGACTTTCCTGCTATTCTTTGTTTCTGTATTTTGCTCTTAGGTTTCCTCAGCACATTGTTAGACCTAACCCTGGCAAGAAGGTGATTGATATGGCTCTTTGTGCCCTGGCTAAATAGCTAAACATAGAGTGTATTGTGTCTGCACTTGGGGAAAAAATGAAATGCAATTAAATTCATTTCAACTTCAGTAACATGACATTTCTGTTTCTTTCATGTCAGCCTTTATTCTCTTCTATAATCAGATTTTGTAACCCTTTTTATAATGTCTCTTCACTTCAGTAATCACTAAATAGGATGCTTGTGTTGCAAGTTAATTAGAAATTCTCATGTGCCTGGGTTGACTTTTCCCAACTCTTTGGTGTGGTTTCTGCATCTTCCTAGAGAGAATGTTTCACTGTCCCCTGAGCTGTGAGGCACAAAGTCCATATCTGCTCTTGAATCCTCCGTATTTAGCTTTGGAAGGCGTTTTTGTTTTTCCCATTTAGAAACTGAAGTATTTCTTAAAGTATTTCAGGCAATAGGAAGAGTCTGTGCATTAGCATAGGTTTTTCATAACTGCAAAGAAAACTCCTGGGAGTTCATTCACCCTTTGTGTTGACAAAGCCCATGACGGTTAACACAGCCTTTCACAGCAAGTGTCTGTAAGGATGCGGGACAGTGATGTGCGCAGGAGATGAAAGGGGGAGGACAAAAGATCTTCTTCATCCAGCTCTTTGTTCATAATTGTAAATTTAAAAATGCACAATAGTAATGGTTAGTTTTAGGGGTAAGCATTTATAGAGACCAGGGAAGGACTCTTAAGAAACCTGCAGGGAGTGTTAGGTTTCTATCTAAATTTACCTTAAAGGCTGTTGTAAGTAGGTTTCAAGAGTCATCTTTACATTCAGTGAGAGTTATTATTTCCTAATGAAAAATACATAAGAAACTCCCATTAAAATAAACTTTGAAGGATAAAATCTAGCGTACTTGCAGATTTCCTTGGGTACACAGGCATTATTGTTATACTATTAATTTCTTCTTTGTTTTAGCTTCAGTGTCCCATCCCCCAGCCTTATCTCCCCATCCCTATCCATCCTGTACTGTTGTTTCCTATAATTAGTGAAGATACACATCTGTCTTCAGGCTACCACCTAATCTCTAAGGCCATATGGGTAAATGGAATATAATTATAATTTGGTAGAAACCAAGCCTTCTGCACATGGTTGTGTTACTCTTGTTCTTTTTAAAGCAGGCAAATTGAATCTATGATATAGTAGGGCTTGGAGGCTGGGTTTAGTCCTTGCAAAGTAAGTATTTTTCAGATGGAAATTTCATTGTGTTAAATTTGGGTGGGAATTAGTCAGTTTGGGAGGAATTCTGACACGATGTTACCGCAATATGCAAGCGCCCTGCATATTGTGAAGAAATCACCTGTGGTTATATGCAAAATATTAACAGAGGTCATTTTTTGTCCCCCTCTTTTTCAGTTATTTTTATTTCAGTTGCTGCGAGGACTGTCTTACATCCACCAGCGTTACATTTTGCACAGGGACCTGAAACCACAGAATCTTCTGATCAGTGACACGGGGGAGTTAAAGCTGGCAGACTTTGGTAGGCAAGCAGTTAATTACAAGTCTCTTATAATGTTGTAGGAATGTCAGACAGATGGTTCCATTGATTTCTCTTCCCCCCCACCCTATTCCTTAGACACACCTTCTTCATTGTAGATAATTGCACATTTTTCTCCTGAGTGAAGAAATTGATTATGGTCAACAAAATGCTTGATTAAAAGGGAGCAAGCGAAAAACAAATACCTACTCTGGTTCTCTCAAGGAAGATAATGCTGAAAGTATTTCCATTTTATTTACCATGAGACCTCTGAATTAGAATTAAAAACCTTAAAAGGAGAAGAAAAAAATAGAGACAGACCTGAGGAAGTACAGACTGTATGAAAAACACAATCACTTTGTGGAAGCAGCTCTAGGGTTGTGGAGGTTTGGATTAACTTTCATTAAATGGTCATTGAAAGAGACTGAAGGACACAAGAATAAGTGTTCTTTCTGAAGAATAAAGGACACTAGGATCACCTGGACTGCTTTCAGTATCCATTTTTTTTTGTGGGGGAGCCTTATGTGGAGTATGAAATCAGGATGAATTGTCCACTGAAATGTTAGTCTTTTGCCTATTTTTAATTTTTTAAGCCATTTTCTAGTGGCTACACCAGGGCAAGTACTCTTTCCTCTGAAAACCATTGTGAACACAGATGTGGAAAATGGCAATATTTTTCTTTGGTTTTCACAAGAAGTTGTAGGAATTTCTTTTTTTCCTGTAGGTCAGCTTCTCAGTTACTGATTCCAGCAGAACTTATGAAGTAAGCTGAAAATGTGACCTACTGGCTTTTTTAAAATGTCTTTTATTTTTATGACTGCTATCCACATCATGCTTCACATTTCATGCAGCAGCAGTAATGAGGAAACCTTGTGTGCTAATTGGCAATTTCACTGTTAATGCAGTCATGAGGTTTTGTCTTTTAATTAGCATTACTGCAATTAACAGCTCAGTGTGTATTTGCTATGCTGGAGAAGGGAACAGGACTTAAGGTGGACACAGTCTGCAAGAAATTATTGCCTTTGGATTGTAAGACAGTTAGGGAAATAATATTAAAAGCGATTTTTTCCTGGTTTTGCATGTGATTTTTTGTTGTCATTTTCTAAAATTTGCTGGGTTTTGAAATATATGCTTAAAAAAACATTCCTGCATGATGAGCTTTCATCTCTTAAGTACGTGAAACAGGTGCATCATTCAGTGTTCTTGTAGTGAAATGAGTTAACCCTCTGTTGATGGTGTTGTGCTGTGTAGTAGTTTTGTTGTATCATTTTTATGTGTAGAACACTATGAACTAATCTGACTTCCAAGTATCCCCATATTATGAATCTTTTTGGAGATTGTAATGATGGTTCTCTAGCTTTGTTGGATGGTGAAATCCATAAAAGATCTCACAAACTCTTTTGTGTGTAAAATTTTTCCTATGGTGTGGGGGTGGGTTGCTGAAGCTCTACACTTGTGGGGCTGGGGAGAGGGAGGCTGCAAACTTTTTAGCTGCTTTTTAAGAAAACAGAAAACAACCTGCCTTTCACCAGCACTACTATATGTACAGTACACACTACTGGGGGTGTGAACTGCTCAATGAAATGTCCAACTCAAACATGGGTTGACTGTTGTCTGGTTGTGTTGCCTGGTGTTGCCATAGAGCAGAGGAAAGGGTGGGATGCTTGTTTGTGCCCTGCTGTAGTAGGAAATGTGTAACTATCACTTCTGATGAAATTATTGCCTCCTTGTAGCACCAGGCTAAATATCCCAGTGATGACATCAAAGGCAGGATTTTCACAGCTTTGTGTCGGCAGGAGTTTAAGATTGACCATTGTGTATGGTTTTGATACAGGGACTAGAAATATATAAGCACAACCAGAAAGAAATACACAGTGGTAGACACATGAATGTGTAATATTGTGCAGAAGATATTTTTTCTCTTTTAAGTTTGTCTTGACATAATAGAAACATCTGCATAATCTACTGTTATGCACAGAGAGAAGATTATATATCTCCTTTTTTATTTTTAAAGCTAGAGTTTCTTTCATGGCTCATGACCTCATAAAACTGAAAACCAGATGGGTTAAATTTCTCCTCTGAGAACCAAGATGAAAAATTAGAAGTGATGAGGTTGAAGTCTGAAGGGTCATGACCTCTTTCACTGGAAGCATGAGAAATGAGAGTACACCCGTGTGCTCTCTATGTGCCCCCATGCATATTTACTTATTTAAATGCTGTATTATTATAGCCCATCTTCCACCTTCCCAGTATGAAAGACTTCTTAAACAAGATATAAAATACAGTCCCATTTCTCTTTATGTTTTTCTCCCATGAATGACTAATTTGCAGTAATGTGCTTGGAAAGGAAGTCGGTTTAGATTGTATACTTGATTAATTACATGAGGAGCAGTATGGAAATTAGAAAGATGGTTGCTTTGCTTTCAAATGCACTCAAGGCAGGGGAGAACCTATCAAGAAATCAGTTTCTGTCAGAGATAGGATTGACTTTGCTAGCATAATAAATATAAAATCCTAGAGCAAAAGCCTTTTAGTCTCTAAGGACAAGACCTTCAGGTTTTGGTTTCATAAGTTTACCAAAAAATCAACGTCATGTCTGAAGTTTTTCATTTGGCATCAGGCTTATTTAATCTCTTCACTGTAGGATATCAAATACTTAAAAGCAGGCTAGTGGACCATAGTTCTTGAATAAACAAGGTAAAAGAAAGGCTATTCATGTCTGCCAGTGCATTGCACTGCGGCTGAAGTGGAATCTTTGAATAACTGTGGGCATGTGTTTTTCTATAGCAGGGCTCCCAGACACAGATACTCCACTGTGTGGGAGTGTCTTTGTTCAGATGAACAGTGATTTGCTTTTCTGTTCATTGTGCCCTAGCTGCTAGGAAATGAACATTTATGAGAAGACTCAGCGGTCAAATGAAAAGTGAGAACAGAATACAGAGGCTTTATCAAATTAAAAATGGATGAGCTGTAAAAAATGGCTTTCTTGAGAAGATATAATACAGGAGACTACATCTTGAATAATTGTTGCTATGAAAAATAGTCCTTGAACACCATACCTGCATTCCTTTTAAAATCTAATTAAAATTCCAGAGGAAATTAAAGTATATTAGGAATTCTTATGGAATGAAGTGTTAGAATTATTTTTGATCCTGTGGTGTGAATTAGGCTGTCTATGAGTTTATTTCTCCTCCCCCCCCCACATATGTCAGTCTTAATTAGAGATAAATTATTTTAAACGTCTAATGAGTAACACCATAAGAAATTTACCTCAGTTTTCAAGAGAAGGATGTAATGCTCAGGGCCACCATCCCCCTGAGATGGCAGACAGGAAGCAGAACAGAGCCCCTGAAATCCAGGAGGAAGTAGTTGGTGACCTTCTGTGCCACTCAGACACTCACAAGTCTGTGGGTCCAGATGGGATTCACACGAAGGTATTGAAGGAGCTGGCAGAAGAGCTCATCAAGCCACTCTCCATAATTTATCATCGATCCTGGTTAGCGGGGGAGGTCTCAGGCAAGTGGAGATTAGCAAATGTGACACTCATCTGCAAGAAGGGTTGGAAGGAAGATCTGGGGAACTAAAGGCCGGTCAGTCTGACCTCAGGGCCAGGGAAGGTCATGGAGCAGATCGCCCTGAGTGCCTTCACATGGCACATACAGACAGCCAAGGGATCAGGCTGAGACGGCATGGGTTTGTGAAATCCAGGTCCTGCTTGACCGAGCTGGTTTTTTATGACCAGGTAACCTGCCTACTGGATGAGGAAAGGCTGTGGGTGTGTCTGCCTGGATTTTAATAAGGTGTTTGATACTGTCTCCCACAGCATTTTCCTGGTGAAGCTGGCAGCCCATGGCTTGCACAGATGCACTCTTTGATGGTTAAAAACTGTCTGGCTGTCTGGGCCCAGAGGGTGCTGGTGAATAGAGTTCCATGCAGTTGGTGGCCAGTCACTAGTGGGGTTCCCCAAGGCTCAGTATTGGGGCCTGTCCTATTGAATATCTTCACTGATGATCTGGAAGAGGATCCCAGTGCACCCTCAGTCACTTTGCAGATGACACCAAGCTGGGTGGGAGTGTTGATCTGCTGGAGGGTAGGAAGGCTCTGCAGAGGGATCTGGATGGGCCAAGATCAGTTATATGGGATTCAATGAGGCAAAGAGCTGGGTCTTGCACTTGGGTTGCAACAAACCTGTGCAGTGCTACAGGCTTAGGAATGAGTGTCTGGAAAGTGGCCTGGTAGAAAAGGACTTTGGGGTGCTGGTTGGCAGCAGCTGAACACGAGCCAGTGTGTGCCCAGGTAGCCAAGAAGGCCATTGGCATCCTGGTCAGCAGGACTAGGGAAGTGATTGTTCCTTTGTACTTGACACTGGTAGGCTGCAACTCAAATCCTAGGAACACTTTTTGGCCCCTCACTACAAGAAAGACTTTGAGGTGCTGGAGTGAGTCCAGATAAGGGCAACAGAGCAGGTGAAGGGTTTGGAGAGTAAGTCCTGTGAGGAGTGGCTTAGGGAGCTGAGGGTGTTTAGCCTGGAGAAAAGGAGGCTCAGGAGTGACCTTTTTGCTCTCTACAATGACCTGAAAGGAGGTCATGGCCAGGTGGAGCTCAGCCTCTTCTCCCAGGCAATTAGCAACAGGACAAGAGGAGATGGTCTCAGTCTGTGCCGGGGAGGTTCAAGCTGGACATCAGGACTGAAAAGGAAACGTTGGAACAGACTGCCCAGAGCAGTGGTAGAGTCACCATACATATCAAAGACTACAGAAGCAAATCCAGGTGAAAGGAGCAGAGGACCAGACAAGCTGTACCATGCATATATCTTTGACTCTGTGCGAGGGTGCTTCTCAGTGATCACAGGCAGAAGGGCCTGAGGTGTGGGAGGGGCCCCAGGAGCTGTGTGAGGAGATTAAAGCATCTGGGAAGAAAATGTGTCATGGTAAGGGAGGATTGGCAACAACAGGGTGTTGAGGAGGCAAAGGTAAAGTGCTGGAAGAGCGTGATGGTGTAAAGCAGTAAGTGGCTGTGGAAAATGTAGGTTCCATGTTAAGTGTGCGGCGTAAGTCAAAGCAGACTCTGATAAGGCTGAGGTACTCTGTCCCTTCCTTGTCTTGGTCTTCATGGATAAGATCTCACAGCCTTTGTTCTCAGACATGTGGTTCAGGGAGTGGAAAATAACTGGTCTTGAGTACCTTCAGAGAAATCTTGACCTATGTGAGTTCATAGAATCATAGAATCTCCTGAGCTGGAAGGGACCCCTAAGCATCATAGACTCCAACTCCTGAGCCAAGAATCACACATGTGCCTGAGGGTACAGGGAAAGCCAACTGATGTCATTGTCAGGCTGCTCTCTGTGATCTTTGAAAGACTGTAGACTGAAGGAGGTTCCCAGTAAATGGAGAAAGGTTACTGCTTTACCCATTTTCAAGAGGGGCAAGAAGGAAGGTCTGGAATATTGCAGACTTGGTCAACCACTATCCCTGAGAAAATAATGGGGTGAGGCTTCCTGAAAGTAGCTTCTGTAGGTGTGAAGAAAGTGTTTGCCAGTTGTAGTCGAGGTGAATCATGTTTGATCCATGGGGTTGCCTTCTGTAATGCAGTGAGTTTTAGTCTCCAGTCTCAGTGAGCTGGTTACCAAGAGGGTGGTGATGCACAGCAGACAGTGCTCCTTACTGAGATGCGCAGTGGGAGGATGAGGGATAATGGTCATAAGCTGAAATGCAGCTGGCTATATGGAAAAAAATGTGGGGTATGAAAATACTTCAGCACTGGAGCAGCCCAGAGATGTTATGAAATCTCTGCTTCCCTGACTGGACTAAGCCTCAAGCAATCTGACAGATTGAAGTAGGCAAATTCCCCTTCTTGTGTGGCTCTGTGATGCAGTAAACACCATGTTTTGTTGTTTTGTTTGGTTTCTCAATGATTGGATTTGGTGTTTAGTTATTGTATATGCTGATCTAAATCAAGATTGGCTAATCAGTTATGTTTGCATGCAGATTATAATTCTTAATAAACTCCAGCACCAAGTTCCTAAATAGCTGATGATAATCAGGTAGGAGGTGAGTCCCACCTTCTGTGTGGGACTTTCCAGGAAGGATTTATTCTTTTTGTGCCTCGTTTCTTATTCTTATATAGCAGCCACTAGCAATCTAATATTCTGACACCTCCAGGGACAATGTGGACCTTTAATCTGATCACAGCAAAATTGCTCTTACATATCCTTTAGTTAAAATAGTTTTTTACTTTCTGAGTTGAAAAATACGTAGTTATATTTGTTATTAGATATTTTCAGATTAAAGATTTACATTGCTTTGAGGTGACATCACCTTTCAATGCACGGAGAAAATCATCAGGTCCTGTGTGTCGAGAACAAAGCATTTAGACTTGGCTAGCATGTGACACAGTAAAAGCACTCCTGATGCTGTGAGAGAAACTGGCCAAGTCACTAGTAGGGCCCTTGGTCTGCTTCACCTCTGAGATGACCAAGCTGCTGCTGGGGTTTGTTTCTCAGGGAATTTCTTGTTTGTGAATCTTCCCTGTAGCCGCCTTCCTCTTTCAGCTCTTCTGTTAGGCCTGCAACGGAAGTGAACTGCATGAAGTGTGCGAATGTGAAGTTTGAAGGCTTGTTTGGTCTCTGTTTTGGATTGTGCAGTTATTCTAAGTGCAAGGACCTTCTGTGTAATCACATGTTTTAACTGGGATTGTTTTTAATATGTGTACTGACTTTCTGCCTGCGTTACGGCTCCAAGACGTGGTGTATAAACTATGCAGGCACCTGCATGGTTTCGGTGTCTACATAGCAGGCACACAAGTGCAAAGTACGATTTGAAATGATGAAATAACAGGTCTAGAAGTATTGATAGCTTGACTGTAATTTGCAGGGATAAGAAAACTTGATGATTGATAATTTTCTAAATTGAAAAATTTAGAAAATACTTGAATAGATGTTTCCCCTCCCTTCCAATCCCTGCCCCAGTTTTTCGTCATTTTAGTCCTTTAAAAAATCTTCAAACAGTAGTAACATTACCAACAAATTCTAGTGTTGCAAGGTGAGTGAAAAGGAGCATCAGGAACTTAGTACTTTAATGCTTTAATGCTTGTGTCTGCAGTAGAAGAGTTGCTCTTTCTCATCTATGGGAATGGGCTTTGGAGAGAAAAGCCAGCATGACATCTTTGCAAAAATGTGTTCTATTTAGTCTCTGACCCTGAAGCTTTTCCTGACTGCATTTTGTTGTCTTTGGGGATCTCCTTGGATGAGTAAGGATCTGCAGGAGGTCTGTATTATGGTAAAAGTCCTGCCTTAAGCTTTTGGACTTTTGTTAATATAAAGCCCTGTGATGTAGTAAAAGAAAGAATCAAGTCAGTGTGATTTAACTATGCATCCTTCTAGATACATTGAGTGATTAATAATGGATAGCAGGAGCAAAGAGACTTGAGCATTATAATAATGGGAATTATACTCAATGGAGTTGCATTTTAAAACTGCAACTGAGTATTAGGATGTTTCCATGCATTTCCATATAGATTTTTCTGTGGAGAGCATGATGGGTATGTCATGAGGGACAAAGTTATTGCTGTGTAGCTTACTGTTAAAATTGCCAAAACTGTGTTGACAAGTTGAAAAAAAATTAGGGTTTTTTTCTTCACAGTAAGAATCCCATAAGAATTTCTTTATAATGTACTGTATAAAAATTCATATAAAAGGTTGAATAGCATAAAAGATTGCTTGCATGGATAACTGTTATGTTTTTCCTGTGTAAGTGTTCCACAGAGTATCAGTTCTTGAAGATGCTGATATAAGGAGTTGTCTCAGTGCCCAAAGAGCTGATACTATATTGTCAGTGAAGCTTGAAGAAATTGTTAGTGAAACTCCTCTGAGAGTGCCTCTGGTTATGTAGGCAGGCTCTCTTTGGTCACCTGGGCTTAAGTGAGCCTAGGGAACACTGCAGCCCCTGGCATTTGGGCTGAGCTGTGGGAGCAGCGTGGTCACCCCTGAGGCAGCTGGCCCCACACAGCCCCTGCCCTCCACAGCAGCCCTTCTGCAGGCACTGGAGAAGGGCTGGGCCTGTCTGGGTGTTGGTTATCAGAGGCTGCTGCTGGGAAAGAAAACCACTTTACACCAAACATAGGTCCACAGACCCCTCTAACGCCCTGAGTTGAACATGGAAAAAAAAGACATTTCTTTCCCATATTCCTGGGGGAGGTTGCTGCTACCCCAAGTGCAGCCTGTCCCTTTCTGATAATAGCTTTCGAAATCTGTAGAATTGGTTCTTGTACCCCTCAGGAAGGACAGTAATGGGCTTTTTTGAGGACTCTAGTTGTATTAAATACCAAGAAATGAAGATGGCTTCAGTGACAATGCTTTGAGGAAACTGGGAAAAAAAGGAAGTGGGAACCTGGAAAGTGAACCCCAAGCTGCTCAAACCTAAGTCAGCTTGCAGGTCTTTATAAAGCACAAGTTATTTTTGTAATTAACTGTAAATACCTCATTTTCCATGGAGAGCAGAAGCTGCTGATGCTGTTTACAGTTGGGGCTGGAGCAGCAGAGCAGACTGTGTGCGTTTGTCCTGGAATAGCCTGGATCACATGTTTCTGAGTCAGGGTAAAGAGCCTTTGCTATCCACACTTTCTGGATACAGGCAAAGTGAGGCCAGAGCTTAAGAGCAGAGCTGATAGATAGCTATGGCACATTCAAACCTTTTTCTTGGAGGAAAGATAAATGTTGTGGGCTGCAAAAGCTGTGGGCGCTGTGGACCCAGAGCCCTGTGGCAGGCTACCATGTTATTTTTCTTCCCCAGGGTTATAGGCTTTCCCTCTACCCCCGACCTTCCTTCTCAGTTTCTAATGGTAGAACTGGCTGCTATGAGGGAGTAGGCAAAGCTGCCTCCTTCCCTTTCCCTCCCAGGAGAAAAGGCTCCGTGTGCTGTGCTTGTGACCGTCTGTTGTCATGCTCAGATCTGTGGTGAAATGGGGAGGGAGATGAGTAGGTGGCAGAAAATTTCAAACAACAGCAGTGCAAAGGGATCGGTCTGATTTCTGGCAGTTGGGCTAAAGGATTGTTTCAGAGGTGAAGATGTAGGAGAAGGTGTGGTCTAGTGCTCCTGGAAATGTTTTTTTTCCTTATATTTATTTGGTTTGTTGTTCTCACCATGGATCTCCATCTAATTTGCTTCGTAGATCTGTTGGTTTTATCGAGGTACCAGTTAAAAATTACTAGGAAGAATAAATTATGGGCAGAAATTGGGTTTCATAGTCTATGAAGAAAGAATAGATTTGACATGAGTTTACCCTCTGTAGACAGCAGTTGCAAAAACCATGAGGAGGTTCTGTATTCAACTATAATTTCAACTTCTCTCTGCCAATAGTTAATACAAAGTAGAGCCACATACTGAATTTTTGTCTGTGCTAGCCTTCACTGATTGCTTTCTAACAATTGGAATTAAAATTCTTTAAATACCAGTCTTTTCAGCGCTTACTAAAGCAGATGCTGTAACTTAAGCTCTTCCCACTGAGACACACTGTGTAGGATTATTGAGTGAAAAGGAAAATGTTTTATATTTTAAAAAGCATGAAGGACCTGGAGATTGGTGTGACTCACTAAATGTGTCCCCTGTTAAACGCATCTCAGATTACCTAGGGTTCAATCCAATTCTCTCTTGTTACAAGTTAGAGTTATATCAAGCCTTTAAATAGGAGGAAAGCGTCTTAATTATCCATTAAGGGTAATAAAGGAAGTTGGTTATGACACCATTAAAACAACTGTGATGAAAAATCTGTTTCAGTGTTTTGTACTTAAGAAGAACATGGGATTTGGATGTTATCTTTCCTGCAGCTAGCTCAGTGTTATTATGAGAATCATGATTTTTTTTTTAATTGCCTTGTATTGCCCACCTGAGTGTGAACTAGACTGTTACGTTCAAAAGACATGGAGAACTGTGATCTGCTGTCTGTGAAAAGAGATGCATCCATCCAAATGAATCTCTAGATGTATCTAAAACAAATATTGTTTTATTTTTTAAAAGAAGCCTTTTTCAATCATGTGATGGTGTTCTATCATTTTTATATGAGTACATTTTCTTTTCCTACACAACTTGCTTCTGTCATAGCCTTAGTTCATATCTTTTTGATTACCATGGCTACAAGCACCTGTATTTCAATTTCAAGTTTTCCTTAAAACTTTATTGTTTTGAAGCTTCTTTGCTTGTTTCTGTTGCAGCAGTAACAGGGAAAAATTACTATAGAAAAAGGTACTACTCATGATCGAGCTTTTGAATGTAGGCTTCTAGGTAGCTCCCATAATACTCTCTGTCTTTGCTTTATTGCTCTGATTATGATTTTGTTTTATGTTTCCTTATTTAAGAGAACATACTGTACTATATAGTGAGAGAATTATGCCAAGTTTTAAAATTATTTTAATGTCATTAGTGTGTTAATAGTTATGCAGATTTATTTTACACAGGAAATAATCAGCTATGTAGATATTAAAGGTTAACTGGGAAAGGTGTGGATTAAAGAAGAAAAAATTCATCAGCAGTCAGAACAAAAATATTGATATGCAAAGAAAAAGATTAACGTGAACAGAACTGGCAGTTCATTAAGAGAAATGTGCCATTTAACATGGTCTGAAATAATTCCATAATTGAGATTGCATTTTAAAGAAACGATGGCTCTGTAATTTATAACATCATTTGTTTTGTCCCAGACAGTTTAAAACCTTCCCTTTCTGCAACCCAGTCACTTTTTATCTAGGTGATTCTTAATAATTTTTTCATTCCTTCTGAAAGACACAGTGCTGGTTGTATTAATGTATTCATAGATGCATAATTTGTCCTGATATAAATTTAAATCATGCTTGCAGGGCTACCTGCATTAAGATGAGAATTTGCCCTGCATCAGTTGGCCTTGATGATAGCCAGAAGTGATCAGGCAGTGCTTGTCTTAGCAATACTTAGCACTTCTCCAGCAATTTCCATTTCCAAAAACTATGCAAATAAATGCTAACTCCAGGTAGCTACCCTTAGGTATATTACAAATAACCAAACTTCACTTGACCTTTTGGTCTTATAATTTGAAAGACCCAAAGTTAAAAAACTTAAAGGTGAGAGATAGGTATCAGCAGCTTTTTGTCTGGGTGATGTGGGAATATCAACAACCGCTTTACATGGGGAGAAAATGGTGCTGAATAACTTTTGATTTACATGGTAGGGAGAAAGGCAGCTTAGATCTTCACCTTGTTAAAGGGCCTCGAGCTCTTCTCCAAAGTCAGTTTTACCACCTTTGACTTTTATGGCTTATAATTTGTCAAATTGTACAGCAATTTTTTTGTGTTGTCATTGGAAGTAAGGTAGGAGATTTTCAGATGTAATCTCTTTTATTCCCACCCACAGCCATGAACATATTCATATCCTTATTGGAGTAATTTTTAAGTCATTCAGGCATCAAATTTATTTGCTCTCATGACTATATTTGCTTTTAAGGATACGTCATTGCAATGTTTTGTAAGTTATTTCTGGACTCTTCAAGCAGGCTGGAAATTTGGTTCAGTTCTGAACTGTCTGTAGACCTTAGAAAGAAACTAAATAAATCAAAAAAAGGTGAGGGGAGGGAAAAGAAAAAAGGCAGCAGATCACTGAAATGCACTTAATAAACACAAATGCCTAATGTTAGATTCTTGAAGTTTTGGCAATTCTTTGTCCGTTCTGTCTTACGGTGCTCAGGGTAGCACCAGCTTTGCTACACAGGTTGCGATGCTAAATGAGATATGTGTACTAACAATTGGTTCATGCATGCAAACTTGATATAGTAAATGATTTAAATAAAGCATGGAATGCTTCAATAACAGTATAACACTAGCATTTTGTTGGTGTCAAAATACTATTAGGGATCCTTTACTTGCAATCTACAAGTAATTTTTATTGAGCATTACATTCAGAAGTACATCCATCGTCCTCAAGTTAAATTAAAGAACAGATAAAAGGATGGCGTGGTTTCAGTACAGAAAAAAATTAACTTTTTTTAATAGTTGCAACACAGGGTTTTGCAGTTCTACTGACCTGGTAGGCTTACATCTGTACATGAAGGACTAGATTGGGCTGTACAGCTCCAGCTTTGCCATTGTGGCATTTTAGTGTTCATTATCACTTTAGAGAAAGATGCTGCATTAGGAACAGTTGTTTTTTAACGACATATTTCCAGAATCATGGTGTGGAGGAATAGCCTTAATGCCCTTCTAATGTAACTTTTTAAAAAATGAAATTGTCTGTTTTAATTTCTTCTTTTTTTTGACAAAATTGTATTAAGAACTGATTAGGTGACTCTGCAGGAATATGGGTGCCTTATTACTGATGCAAAGTCAAATGATCATTTAGACGTAAGCATATTGGAATGTCTCTCACATAAAACTTTTCATTTAAGATTTGTGATTCAGGTAATTTAAGATGACATGTGCATTAAATGAGTTTTGAGGAGTGATTCAGTTGAACAGGTGAATCTGAGACTCAAGAGATTTCTCTTGTTAGATGTTGCTTTATAATACTGCTTTACAGAAGCAACAGTGCTTATACAGTTTTTCTTAATGGCTTCACTCTTGAAAGCAAAGTGGAAACAATTTTGAAAATTAGTGAAATCTTCCAGTTATTTTGTAGTTATTTTGTTCTTTGTATTTAAAAAAGCTTTTATATGATTGAGTTTTTCTTTTTTCAGTTTTGTTAGTTTTGCACCAATGTCTGTTTTCAGATAATTTTTCTCTGACTTAAGCCTGTGCAGTCAGATGTGGCTTTAGATGCTATGTTACCTAGTATGTGAGTGTATGTACTAATGTGATAACACATGAAAAATGTACTGGAGTTCTTTGGTAGAACTCCAAGGCAGTGTTTTACCTACTAAGGGAATCTGTAAGTTGGGAGGTATCACACTGTAGCAATGACAAAAGTCAGCTGAATATTTGTGTTATCTATAAATAGTCTGGCTCGGGTCCTGGCAGCAGCCTGGATTGAACTCCATGAGCTCTAGAGAGTTTGTGCCGGGCAGGGCAGCCGTGGTTTGTGAGCTGAGGCTGCAGCACAGGAATGGAATGTGTGCTCAGGTGACACCTTGGCTGGAAAAGGAGGCACGTCAAACCCACTTGCACTGGCTCTGCAGTACAGGGACCAGGAGCTGGTGGACACTAGCTATGGAATTGTGTCATGTATATGTAAGTCAGACCTTGTATTGTAAGAGTTGGTGGTTTTGGTACCCATGGGGTGACAGGTTTTCAAATTGATGAATTCCTCTCCTGCAGGGCGATGTCAAATGGCAGCATTGCCTGATTTATAAATAAAATACTTGTTAGATCTGATTTTCAGAAATACTGTTTGACTGTAGATGTCAATATTGTTTAAACGCTTGCTTTTCCTTGTAGCCCTGTACTTGTTAAACTACTTATCCCAGAGAAGTTCAAATACATTTGCAGCTACTCGATAAGGCTTTTAGTAGCTGACTATGACTTTAGGTATGCTCTTCATTAAAGTTGTCCAGACATTTTACAGCTAGATAGGAAATGATAGATCAGCAAAACTGATCCCACTGGAATAAATCACTCCATAGAGTAACATCCCAGTAGCCATGGGTGGATTTTATTGCCTTTTGTCCAGCACTGCATGGATTCCCTTCACTGAGTTGTGGACCCCTTCAAGAGGTGGAGAGAGCAGCTCGTGGCATCACCTTGTCACTGCTAGTGCTGTATGGTCAGCCAAGAAACAAAATTAACTGAGTATAAACAGCTGGGATTAGATGTTTGAACATAAAACGGTCAGTGAAACTTAGCTTTTGTGTTTCTATTTGGATGACTGTGAATCACTACAGTAGCACCAAATTGTTCTTATTAAACAGTTTTTCAGCTGTCAGGCTTAATGCAACATGAAACCGGAAGGATTTAAATGGTACTGATGCCCTGTATACAATTGACTTGCATCTGGCATGCGTTTAGACCTCTTTGCACCTGAGTAGAGAGGGAGGCAGTTTGTCTACGTGATGCTTTTCTAAAAGAAAGAAGTCTTGGAGAGCACAGAGCAAGCATATTTATTTCTTTACTGCTCTATTGTATTTAACCTGTCTCATGCCAGACATCAAGTACCTATGAAATGATAAGTTATCCAGCTACCAGGTGAAAAGGGTTGGTTCATTTTTACTTGAATGCCAGATGGAGTCATTCGGAAATGACTCTTGCAGTCCTGCTTTTAGTTGTAGAGATCATAGCAAATTGTTAGCTTCCAACGCGATAGCCTGCAGTAGGTTGTTAGCCTCTGTGTTTGCTGCTTGATGGACTATTATACTTCACCAAATAGGACATCCATAGCTCTCAATTTGTCTCCATACAACACTGTTCTCCTGAATCTCTTTTTTTTTTTTTCTTTTCTGAGTTCCTTTGTTTTGTTAGGGAAAAATCCTAATGGCAATGAAAAGTTTGTACCTCAAAACTGTGTGAAAATGGCCTATTATCTTTCTTGTCTTCAGCAAGTTCATTACTTAGTTCTTAAAATTCCACATATAAATTATTACTATTACACAAATAATTGTCCAGTATTGATTAGGCTCACTCATTCATAGCTGCTTCCCCATTTTCTCTCTTTTCTCAAGGAATATTAAAATAACCTGAGATGCATTAGCTCTCATTTTCAGTGAAGAATTATTTTCTGCCTGTTTGTCCTCTCTAGAACTTCCTCCCTGCACTCCGCAGATCTTCTCAATTTAAAACCATCTGTTCAACAATTGTTAACTGTTTGTTTCAAACCTAATAACTTCACTGTGGAATGAGTAATTCTGACATTTTCACTTATGGACTTATTAACAAAGTGGTGTGTTCCTGCTGGGACATTTATAGGAGTAGAGGGCATCATCTTCTCATAGACTTTTTGTGAGACAACAAATTAAGTAAAAATACAGAATCTGGAAACCAAGATTTAAATCAATCAGCTGTTAAGACAATTGTGGGCATGTATAGCATGTCCATAATGAATCCAGGTATTTTCTGTAATGCAGAAGTTATCTTTTATATGAAATTGCTTACTGTGCTTGAGTTCTGTTACCTTTTACATGTGTTAATGTTTATAATGCAGTTTGTTTCCTTTTTTGTTCCTGCCCACACTGTTATTTTTCTATTTCCAGACCAGCAGATGCAGTTTGAACATATTCATTCTGACCCAGAATGCCATGGGAGTAAATACTCCTTTTGACAACTCCTGGTGTCAAAAGTGGAGTATATATTTCTTTTGTATTTCCATACCACTTCTTGCCTAGTACCCTATTTTTAGTGTGGTTTTTTTCCTGCTTATAGATAATGAATTAATTTGTCACTTGTGGTACATGTTCAAAATCAGTGTGCTTTTTTCAAAATGTATCAGAAATTATTTATAAGGATTTTAAAGCAAAAAAATAAACAGCTTTATAGCTATGATAGCTTTCATACAAATTAACCGAAGGGATCTTATAATATGCAACCAAGAGCTGAGCTCGCTCTTGTATCCCTCTTTTCTATTCCCTGTGATCCTTTGCATGGCACAGGGGCCAGAGGAGAGAGGTTATAACGAAAAAGATGACGCTGGAATTGTTGGAAAGAGACAACCATTTTTCATAAGTGCTGGAGTCGTTCTTTTTGGTAGCAGGAAAAGTATTTCTGTGTCTCCCCATTCTGTAACTTGTGTTTGTCAATTGACAGTTGAGTCCCATTCACAGACTAGAATAATTATCATCTGCGTTACCGTAAGTGGTTGTCTGAAGGCATACATGAGAAAAGACTTGTAGGGAAAAACAGTCTTTTATTAGAACAGCTGATAACAGCTGGGAAAACCAGACAGACTGAGAGGCACACATGCCTTTTGTCTTACTTCTCTCTGTCTCTTGAAAACTGACTCCTGCACTCCAGTTTGGAAGACTAGTCATTGCTCAAGTGCATTTTGGGAATACTAATTTGAGATCCTAATTAGTCTCTCCCTGATAGTGAGTAACTTTTATAAATGAACAGCAGTGCCATAAGCTAATGGCTATATTAGGACCAGGACATAGGATATTGTAGGTAATTTATCTTATTTGAGAGGAATTTAACTCAGAGGCTCTGGTAAAGCTGTGTGTTGGAGACAGATGCATTCAGATAAACAGCAGAGGGACCTAAAGGCTGCAGGACACTTTTGATTGCCCAAGAACTGGACTCTGGGTCAGAGTGCTGACTCTTCATTGAAGCAGTGTCCTGTCTCCACTTTTTTGTTTTTTCTTGTCACTCAGGTATTCACTGAGTAAATGTCCTTCTGTTGGAAAACAAGTAGCTGAGTAAATAGGTTGACAGTTCATGATCTACAACAGAATACATTAGCAACATTTTAATACTATTACTGACTCATAGTTACGGTTCAATAAACCATTTACCTCAAACTAAGTAATTGTTAAATAAACAAAACAGGAAGCTGAAAAGGAAGCACATAAAGAATCTGAATCAAGGAAAAGCAACTTTATTTTTTAGTATGCTTGCTAGAGCCCTTTTAAATATATCTAAATCAAAATAATAAACTGCTCAACACATTTAAGATGTAATAGAAAGGGAAACCATGCACATGGTTGGTAAGCCTTTGTTTTTTGCAGGCATGACTGGTTTTCTCATTTGCAGAATCATATTTGCTGTGAACAAAGGCTTCCCGATTGTCATATGAAGTTAACTAGAAAGCTGTCCTGCAGCTAGAGAGATATCAAATATTAATATTTGTGATCATGTAGCTAAAGGTGTGTGTATTGGATAGGTCTTGAGTCTGGATGTAGCTACAGCCTCTTGTAAAAGCCAAATACAATTTAAAAATTACAGTGATAAATCAGTGCAATATGTTTTGTCAATAACTGATCCTTGGTAAAATCAGATACATCCTCTGAGTCTGAGATACAGCCAAATGAAGCAGAGACAATTGTGTTTACCAAGGAAGAAAATGTCTTCTTCTTTCTTTTTTTTTTTTAGGTTCAGAGTAGGAGGTATCAGGGGATTTTCTGTGTTAAAGGCATAAATGTATATAGGCACAGATCGTTCACTCTTTATTTTAAATACAGGGCTTCCCAGGGTATCCTGAGCTGTTGTTTAATGAATGAGTTAAAATTAAGTTGTGGTTTGTGTCACAGTGCAGCTCGATGATGTTGTGCAAGCCTTGCAGTGTGTAATGCATCAGAACAGTTTCTTATTTCATTTTGGATAAATAATGGTCATAGAAGTCAGTGCCTGGAGAACATTAAACAGTATCTGTCCTTCTCATAATTACACACAAGTTCCCCAGTGGGTCTGACATGAACTAAATTTTAATAACTGGGCCTTATGCTTGGATTCCTTCTCTCAAAATAGGGCTGCTACAGCGGGACATTTGTTGACCTTTTATCTTTCATAAGACACAGGAATTGGAGGGGAGTTCACTGCTTTTCAGGAGGTCCTTCCTCCACCTTCCGAGGCTAAAAGAGAGCTCAGGCAGCAATATGTAAATATTGGGCACTCACCTGGTGATCTGCCATTTACCTTTTGGCTTTTATGCACAGTGGCCATTAAGGTTTGAAGTTTTGATGATCCCCCATAAGCTCTGTTTTTTTAAAACGAGATTGTCATTCTTCCTGTAGTGTAACCATGGAAACAGACAGGGAACCCTTAAAGAAAGTGATTGAACATGCTGTGCTAATTAATCCTACCCTTCAGTTTTCTTTCAGTTGAAGGATGTTCTTAAATAAATTTTGCATGAGTAAGCATATTTGGATGTGCAAAGTGGTATAAAATATGTAGCAAATTTTCTTGCGGAAGGATATCTGAAAAAACTTTGGTAACTGTCATCTGTTTGCATCTGGACCATCAAAACAAGAAATGCAGTATCTTTTTGCTGTTTCACATACATATTTTGATAGCATTCTTTTCACAATATAAATATATCTGAAAGATGAGTACTTTTTCATGTCTCATGTGCAATGAGACACATTTGCATTAATTTTGAGTCTTTGCATGAAAGTGTTCATTATTGCAAATGCATTCTTTATGCAGAGCATTACTCAGAAAAAGCAAAGGTTGCTCCCTCCCTGCGAGAAAGCAGCTCCTCCAAGGCATTAGCCTGATTCAGGTCCTGTCAGTGCTGCACAAGGGAAGTGACTGACTGACTGAACAGTGGGACTGTGACAAATTTTCCCCTTCCAAATTTTAGCTTTTGTGAGTATTTCCGCTTGTTGTTCACTCCTGCTTTCCATTGAGTCATTTAATTTCCAACACAGTGTATGTGGCCAACTAGGAAACCCATTGGCCACGACTTAAAGTATGTGGCCTGTACTCACAAGACTTTTGTTATGGTTTAACACGTTTCAGTTAAACCTAGTGGTGCTCTCTGATGTATGGCCTCAGCTTGCTTTTACAAATTCAGATTTTGTTTGAACATTTCTCAATTCCATTAATGATCCTCATATAACTGAGAAACCAGGTGCAGCAGCTAACCTCAAATTGAAACTTTCATACTGTTTGGGAGTGAAGAATGGATTAAAGAAAAACATTTAGTTGTCCAACAGGCTGGGACTAGCCCAGAAGGACCATTATTTGAAAATCAGATGGGTTTTCATTGCCTGGAATGGGTTAGAGGTGGAGGAGGTCTAGAAGTATTATACTGAGGGAACAGCATGGGTGGCATTCCCAGCAGGATAGGAGGTCTGGTTCCATGCTGAACAGTCACAGGAGAGGAGGAAAGGCTTGGGCTGACTCTAACACTTGGAAAGCTCCATCATGGCCAGTAAAGTGGCACAAACCAGCCAGCAAGCATGGTTATGGTATTTGCAACATGATTTCTGGTATGGCAAGTTGGGGTACTCATTGCTCTCCGCATGGGAGATTTCTGGATTGTGTGGATTAACGGCTTTGTGTCATGGAAATCTGAGTTTATTTGTCATCCCATGAGCTCTAAAGGTTTTTGAAAGTTTTCCCCAAAATACATGATGTTTCTGGCTCCTTCAGAAGGCCTTTCCCCCACCTGGTTATGCCTCTTCTCCTGTGAAAGCTTGGTAGAAAATTAGAATTTGCAACCAAATTCAGTCTTTCACAGACTAGACTAATGGAGAGGGCTCAGACAGGCAAGAAAGGATGGAGTCATTAACCATCCAGACTTCTCAAATCCTTTCATAATTTTTATATTGCTTAATAGTAGTAGGTCTGTATCCACAAATCCAGGGAATACTGTTTCAGTTTATTCACATGGAATTTAGATGCTCACAAACTCAGGTTTGTTAATGGTTCTGTGTGCCAGGAATAAGAGCTGTTCACCAGTTAGAGCTTTTGGTGGTTTCTGGTTTCCTTGAAGCAAAGCCATTAATCTGGAGGCAGAGACACTGTGGAACATGATGTGACCTCTCCTTTGGCCTCTTTGGGGCTGTACCTGTCCAATCCCGGGCTGTCTTTGTAAGTCAAATTATGCATCAAGCTGATGGCCAGGTGCACAAACCTTAGAGAAATGGAGGTCTGAGAACTTAAAAAAACAGGTATTCATGTTTCAAATGTAATTTTTAAAAGGAGAAATCATGGCATACAATTCAAATTATTCCCCTACACTGGTCTAATTGCTATAATCAGCTGATAATGCAATCTGCTGGCAAGATTTGCCATCATTGCTATGGAGATATATTCATTGACAGTAAATGTTCTAAAATAGCTTTCCCAGTGTATTAAGAATAAAGGGGCAAAAGACTCTCATCTGCACTCTTTCGGGAATTCTCATGTTGCTTATTTCTTTCTGAGTGTATGGCTTTGCTTCTTTGTTTCTGTAAGGTGTAAAAGCATGACCTTCTGTTATGGTAATTTCATTTGTTTTCTGAAAGGAAAATCAGTAGTTCAGGAAGACACAAAAAAGCAGCGAGTACTGCATTCTCTTGATTTCCATTACTTGTGTATGTCCAGTGTTCCCAGCAAGGGAGTGGATGGTCTCAAGGCAGTAGCTAGGATCAGGTAATTTGGAAAAAGCATTTGCAGGCCTGTGTTAGGAACAGTCACCTTAGCCCTGAAGATCTTTTTCCATTTTCTGGAGAGAGTCTTCTGTAGGAAAAACATACTTGTAAACTTCTGGGGTTAGCATATGATGATCTCTCTTTTACATGAGATAGATTGTGTAGGAATGTGAATTATTTTAAATGACTGACAAGCTTAAAAGACAACTATTGTAAATACTATATCTTTAGTAGGCCACAGATTTCATTGAAATGATTTCTGAAATTGGAGCACTGCCAATACACAATTCTTGAGAGAGAGGAATTTTTCACATAGCTTTTTCTGCTGTAATACTGCAATATTAATATTTATTTGAATAGTGTAAGTGTGTCTACAGCTTTCAAACATAAACTTGAATAAGCGGGCTGGGCTTTGCAGTGTAAGCTGTGGAAGGTTTCCTTAGGCTTCCCTAAAAAACTGAATCTCATCTGTGGCACTATTTGTCTGGGAGTTTCCTTTTCATTTTCTTTTTCTGAATAACACTGAAATGGAAGACTATCCATACCTGAGGATAAGCAGTTAATCGCAATTAAACCCCTTATTTATTGTCTTTTATTTAGGTGTACCACAGTATATTTTTGCATCTCTCCTGGGCCTGTGGTTATCATTATGAAAATCATATTTTATTGTCCCTCCATAATATTCACAGCTCTATTTAGCCAGGTACTAAATGATAGATGCTTCTATTAAATAATATACTCCAGTTCTAGAATAAAAATATGCTTGCAACATGCAAGCATTACGTGATATGTGCTCATATATCTGTTTAGATTGTAACTGTTCAGCAAACCATTTATTTGCTTTGTTTACATTAATTTATTTGTGTTTACCCCACAGGTCTTGCAAGAGCTAAATCAGTTCCTAGTCATACATATTCCAATGAAGTGGTAACCCTATGGTACAGGCCTCCAGATGTCCTTCTGGGATCAACGGAGTACTCCACCTGCCTTGACATGTGGTAAGTATCGATGACAAGACTCTATGGAGATGCTTTAGCTCTTGGTTTTTTTAAACCAAATACGTAGTAAGATCATTGGTACAGGTTAAAAAAGTGTGTGTAGTGATAGGTGTGGCTCCCACAGGGTCTCCCTAAAGGAATCCCCTCCTGCCACCCCCCTGGCTGGCAGCCAATGCCTGCTGCTGACACAGCACCCACTGGTGCTTTGCAGGAGATTGAGTTATTGCTTGACTTTTGTAGTCTTAGTGTGGCACTTTCATATGATACAACCCTTGTTTTGCAAAAGATAGATTTTTACTATGCTCACATGTAGCAAGGAGAAAACCAGAATTCTCTGGTTGTAAGCATAAAAGCTCAGTTCTTAATCTAATGTACTTGGTAGCAGTAAACATCATCGAATAGTTTTCTTTCAAACCTACAGATTTTATTTAGACTTGCAGTTTAGAAGAGTAGTTTGATTTGTACAATATATATCACCTTGCTTGTTTCTGATGGTGTCATTTGGTCCTGTGTTGAACAAGGAAAGTATTTGGTGTTTTTACTGTTATAAACCAAGCTGGAGGTTCTTTGTTTATTCTGTAGGTTTTGAGGTCACAGGATCTCTGTAATCTGTACAACTTCAGAAATAAGGAAAAAAATCCTCTTCCGTACAAAGTCTTATGGTCTGAAATATGTTTGGATTTTGTCTTGATTGGTTGGTTATTCTCTTTGGGTGTTGTTTTTGATTGTTTTTTGGGTTTTTTTGTTTGGTTGGTTTTTGTTGTTGTTTTTGTTTGGGTTTTTTGGGGTTTTTTGTGTGTATGGTGGGTTATTTCGTTTGTTTGTTTTGGGGATTTTTTTGTTTGTTTGTTTGTTTGTTTGATTGGTTGCTTGGTTGATTGGTTTGGTTTTGGTTTTTGTTTTTTAAATCCATATTTGACTTTTTAAACCTTTACAACTCATTCACTTGAGAAAAAATTATACTGAGAAATTTTGAGGAAAATACAGAAATTTTTTTTTGGTTCACTGAAATATCTTTCTTTAATACAGGCAACCCAAAGTTAGAATTATGATTATATTAAAATCTAGAGGTAACTGTAAGATAAGGTTAAAAGCACCTTATATTTTCATATGGTGTGTGAATATTTTTAAGGTAATCTTGCAGTGCAATATTGAAATGGAAGACCTAACAGTAATATTTTTTTGCCGAGGAAGGGAACTAAGCATGACTAGGTTGTGTTTTTAGTCCTGTAGCTGAAATCAGAGATTATGGGATGAAAACCTAGGTTTTCCTGAAAATCTTGACTCCTGGGCGCAGGATTGTTTCATGTGAAGTGGGTATGGAGTATAAATACTGGAAAATCTAATACTGAAGAGAGTGTTTAGCATAACTGGGCCCTGGCTGCTGCAGTTCCTTGAGCTGAAAGGGAAGGTGAACCAAGAGGCAAGAAAGGGAGAGTGAGAAAACTTTTCCAAATGTGAGCACTGTGATATTGCAAGTGTGGCCACTTGCAAGAGAGGCAAAGGCAGCATCTTCTGTATCAACTCTGGTTTTCCTCAGGCCATTCTCCACCTCACAGATCTAAAATAATTTCCTTCTGCATCTCAGTTTCTCATCTGTCCTAAAACTGTCCTGTTTTCCTAAATACCAGGTTCAAGCTGGTGTCTTCACAGGTTGCATGCAATCTTTGCAGCCCATCTGCTCCTGATGTTTTGCAATCACCTCTTTTCCAAGTAGTACCTCAGATGGCCTCAGCAAGAAGCTCAGCTTGCTTGGGGTGAGGCAGAAAAACTGATTCAGAGGATGGAAATAGCTGGGACAGATAAATAGTCCTTTCTGCTCATCTTCTCACAGCTCCCTCTGCATTTGTTCAGTTCTCAAGTCACACGTATTTGTGTGTGTCTGCACATACTCGAGTCGACTTGTAAAGTACAAAGAGGAAGTATGGAAACAGCTAAAGAAAAGTTTTAGTGCTTTCATAGAGCAAACTGCTCAAAAAGGACTTTTAAATTTTTTTTTTAGTTAAAAGCAACATTGGAATTTTTTTTTTGTTACTTCTCCTGATTTAAAAAAAACCATTGCACTGTGAAACTAAACAAAGGATTTAAAAACATTTTTGATTTTGCTGAAAATTTTTCCACAAATAAAAATGGTTCACTCCAAAGTTCAATAGCTTGTAAAAAACAGATCTTTTAGCGTTCCTCCCAATGATGATTTAAGTAAAAGAGCTATTAGAAGGTCCAGTCAAAATGTGTGGTGTTCCTGCAATAAAGTCATGAAGCTAATTAAAAGCATTTAAAATTTATTATACCTGCAGGCTGAGCATGTCCTTCACAATCACATGTTTATATATAAATGACATGGGCAGCAGGGAAGATCAAGGAAGGACTTAAAATGCCACTTCAACAATCCAGACCATTGGTTTGTTTCCTGACAAAAATGACACAAGAGTATTGGGGAAGAACAGAATAGTTACATCTTCAATTATATCAATAAGCGATGTTCTCTTGAAGGGAGCATTTCATATAGGCCTAAAAAAGATGCAGGTGCTCAGGGACAGAGGTTGTGTGTTCTGTTTCAAGTGAAAAACAATGTCATATTCCTCTTGTACTCGATTTGTAGCCCTTACAATATTTTTGCTGTCGTGTCCAAACTGAAGAACTATGAAGAGCTTAGGAAAAAAGGCCCAATAATACAGTTTCTTCCACATGGCAGCAGTTTGTGTAGAGGCTCAGCCTCTGACACAGCACAAATTAGATGAGAGCAAATGTGTATTATTTGGGACTGAGGAGCTTTAGGTTTTTATTTCTATGGTTTGCTGGGTTACCCGAGCCAGCCCTTGCAGTTGGATGGCAGAGGTGTGGCTGCATGTTGGGGTCACTGTGCTCCCTTAGCACAGCTGACAGGGAGCTCTGCTGGAGCTCAGGCAGCCTTGGGGCTGGGCTTACACAATGCTCGTGCAGAGCTGAGACATAATTACATTAAAGCCATTTAGTGGCTGCCCAGAGTGGGAGGAAGGGAGACATGGAGAAACCTGTCTACCACCAGATTCCAAGATAATTTGGTAATTTGTTGTCAAAAGTGTGTTTCTAGCATTAGCATTTTTATGCAATTACTGGCATTATGTCCTTATGGCACATAGTGTGTGCTCTCCTGTGTCGTTATTGATGATCTACATGATGACAAAACTAGGCAGCCACTTCACTAAATATTTAAATAATGTTAAGGTAGAATGCACAGCTGTTTCCTCTATTTAGAGGAAAGAAAAAAAAATAAAGTCACGGAGCTTTTTCTATAGCCATGATAAATGACATTTCATGGTGGTTCCCCGGGAACAGAAAGTGAGACTCCCACTGAGTAGAAGACCAGCTGCATGAAAAAAGAGCCCAAATATTAACCACTGGACAGTGGCTGGGAAGCAGGTGGCACAGGCTGCAGGCCATTTTTACACTTCATTTGCTGGTGCAGAGCATTAGAATAGTAACTAAAAGCTAATGATCCACACGCAATGTTACATTCTCCCGCATTCTTTTTTAAATAGCCACTGGCAATAAAATAATGTTAATGAAGACGTACATGCAAGAGTGGTGTCAGGCTGGTGATGGAAATCAGCGTGTTGGGCTTTGTGATTTACTGCTGACAGCGTTTGATACAGCAGCATTATGTGAATGTATTATACTACCCATGACTGCATCAAAGAGTTGTGATAACCTTTGATATAGCTGCTTTTTTTTTTCCCCTCTTGATGAGGACTTACTAGTAGCTAGGAAAATGGTTTTGCATTGCCTCTGGTGTAACTTGTCCTAATCCTTGAATTTTACAGTCCTTTGAAAGTCAATGCAAGGAAAATAGGCTTCAACACATAAAGGGCTTATGGATTACTAAAACCCATATATAAGTAACACAGAAACATAGGGAAAAATCCCCAAATTAACCTATTCTATTTGTTCCTTACAGGAAGAGTATAATATTAGTAAATGAAGCAATTTAAACAGGCTATTAAATCCATTTGATTCTGGTAATTCATGTGCTGCTGCTGCATCTGGGTTGCTTACATCAAGAAGTCACCAGGGATATTTTATTTTGAAGTGCAGCTGGCTTTAAACTGTGTTTGCTACAGCTGGCAATTTTTTTGCATATCCTCTTGTTTTGTTTAAAAAAAAAAACGTTCTAGGTCACAGTACAGATAACCTAAGCAGTTGTGGACTGGGATATATTTTAAATTCACCTTTATTAACTTGCATCAGCTACCTTTAGTGCTGTGGAACAAATAAATTAAACATAGGCCAGCAAAATGTTACAAAATTGCTTCTTAAATCATGATTACTTAACTTTGTAACATATAGGTTGTTATATACGTTTTCAAATCTGAGCTTAATTTAGGGAAGCCTCTTCATAGGGAGTTTTTCTATCTCATTATTAGAAAAATTAATGGTATTTTTCAGGAACACAGCACTTTTCACACAAAGCCTGCTATGAGTGTGGATTTGAGTGTTCACTGTAATTCCATGCATGCTTTCATGAATATTTGACCAATGAAGACCTGCAACTGTAATTAAGATATTTATTACATAAAAATGTGTTTTGCCTTAGACCCAAGTGCACCAGATTATGGTTTTTACACAGGGGACATTACAAAGGCATCTTTATCCTGTTTCTCCTGTAAATAGTTTGCAGTGAGAGAAATGTGAGGGCAGTAGTCCCAGTATGCCCTGAAGAAATAAATCTTGGGGCCTGAGAGAGAAAACAGCGTAGGGGAAATTAGCTCTTCTGCCCTTGATGTTCCTCAGGATTATGACTTCCACTCCAAAGAAATGCTAATGTGTAGGATTAGGGTATTAAGGTGATATTGCAGTAACTATAAAGGTATTGTTAATAAAACTTCTCTCACTGTCAGTGAGTGCTTCAGAAGTTTTATCATGCTGAATTAGCTTTTGATTGGAAAATTCTATAGGCTCAGATTTATAGAAATGCTGTGGGTGAGGAAGTGAGGAACTGTTTGGGTCCGTAGTTATGGGAAGAACATTTCAGTTCCTATCTGAAAACTACTTTTATCCATTTGGAACATAAGATTATCTGTTACTTTTGCATTGCTAGTAATACATTTCATGTGTGTAAGGAAAGGACATTATAAAGGTATCTGGACACAGAAAAGAAAACCAGGAAGAGCGTGTTCAGCAAGGAAGTGTCTCCTGGCAAAATGTTGCTCAAGTTTGAGGCGTATTTTCTTGAGCTTGTTTTGACTCTGCTTTTACAGAATGAATCCATTAGAAAGAATCCCACAAGAAGGTATCATGTAGATTTTAATCCCTCCTGAATATAGTATTTCTTACTATAGAAATTGATCACTGCTACAAAGTAAAACAAATTTCTGGGTCTTTTATTTCTAGGTATTCAGTGACACAGGCAAGAACATGACCACTCTATTCTCTTGTAATTACAATTACTTCAAGTCTGACTGTAAAGAAATACCTTGAGCTGTCATGCTCTCAAGTAAATTGGCTTTCATTCACTGCATATGCTTCCTGCACAAATTTTAATGGTTTTTGTCATCATGGAAGGGAAATTTTGATTCACTCACTACTTCTCATGTGAGAACTGCAATCTGTTTGCCTTATTGCCACTGTATTTTTATCAGACTATATGACCAATCAGATGTTATTTTTTAGGTATCAAAGGGTAGTGGTCATGAAAGACAAATTCCAACCAACTTCAGCATTTGTGGGGATTCTGGCATTTTGCCTATGTAGAAATAAATCAGATTTTTGTCAGCTAATGAGAAAAACGTCCCTTGCTTTACGTTCCTTTTCCTCCAAATTTGTTTTCATAGCTGTGTTCATAGCAGGATGATAAAGGAACATGCCCCTTTTTTTCCTGAATAAATTGGATGAGATAAAAATCTCTGTGCCTTTTCAACAAGTATATTACTAGGAGTTCATGGAGGATGCTCCAGTATTACATCTTGGTGACAAATCCATGAAAAAGTATAGCAGAGGGATTTTGAATGGGAGTGTGTGTGGGTTTTGTGTGCTTTTGTTTGTTTTGTTTCTTTTTTGTTAGTTAATTTGTTTGTTTTTTAATTCTGTATATTTAACATTACAAACAGTGTGTAGTTTGGGAAGCTTGAATGAAAACTCTGTTGTTCCTTTGAATTTCGGAAATCTCACCAGGGCGATTGCTAAACGCAATTAATTGGTTTTCATAAAATGCCTTCCCCCTCTGAAGCCAAACCCTGCACACAGAAAAGAGGCATAATGACAGATAGAAATATTATGTGAAGACCCAGCATAGGTTTTCACTCTGAAGGCCATGCTGAATATTATCACCTTCACTGACTCTGCTCCAAAGCAGATCTGTGCAGGGAAGAATATTCAACAGTTTAAAACATATATAATAAGAATAATGGTTTGCAATATTCTTGATTTAAGTATAAACTAAAACTTGGTTTGGAAACAGCACCTCATTCTAGATTGTGTCTGTAGTATTTTATAACTCCATCAAGAAAAATCATAATATTAACTGAATGGATCATCCCTTATAATCTTTTTTATATAATGCCTTACCAAAGCTGTTATGTGGTTTGGTATTTTGTTTTTTTGTTTGGATTTTTTTAAACAATATTTAAGTACAGATATGCTGGAGATTCTTGAAGCAATAAGGATCTTTGTTGCACAGAAACAAAAATGTGAGTCCTTAAGCTAAACATATAAAACCAATCCACCAGTGAGCAAGCTAATTTTAAGGGAATAATTTCCTGAATTATAAAAGCTGTGCAGAGAAAAAAAAAAGAAAAAAAGAAAAAGGCAGGTTCCTGAGGCGTTCAACTTCATTTTTACAGGCTCATTTACTATTTCAATTGAAATGCAAGAGTAACCATTCAGCTGTGCTAGTAACTCCTGCTCTGTATAAGGCTGTACAGTGACAGACAGAGTCCCAGGAAATTAAGCAGGACAATGGCAGAGCAATATTAGATGGCATGGCCATGTATGGTCTCATCAATATATCAATAGGTTTAGTCATGCTTTTTGTCATCAGAGAGTAAACCACCCATTTCAGCATTAAATGGCTGTCACTTTCACTTTGCAAGTTTATCCTATGCCATTGCATTGGAAAGATCTCAGAACAACATCGCAGCATTTGGCTTATTTAGCCAAACTCAAAAGTCATATAAAAGAGAGTAGGAAAATCTCAACAGAACACACTGAAATTTATTAAGGTAATATTGTTTTGTCAAAAATTATTTTTCAAGTGCTTCCTGAAAATGTCATTATATGCTGAGCACATACAATTTTTTGTAAATAACATACTCTTGGAGATACATGTGCATTAAAGCCTCTATTTCAAAATTTAAGAAGTAATCTTTGCATCATAGAAACTAGAAATGGGAGTGATGTGTGAGATTATCTTATCCAGTCTACTGTTAATGCAAGTCTGTTTCCTGAAGAATATTCTCAAGTATTTCAGCTTGTCTAGTTTTACACGACTGTAACTGTGCTTCAAGTCCATTGGGAGGCTGGGGTATAGCACAGTTATTAATTGTATTTCCCTAGCACTCACCCTAAAATTTTTATTTCCTAAAGGCATTCTGCTATTTCTAGTTGTACTATTTTGGATCTACCCACCATTCTGGGAACCATTAGAATCCTAATCAATTCTTCCCTGTCCTTCATTTTGCATAATTTTAAACAGAGTCATCACATTCTCCCTGTCCCTTAGGTTTTCTTGTAGCCAGGAATGACATAATTCTCTTAATTTTTCTTCAAAAACCAGTTCTTCTGGCATGAAAATAGTTTTTGCTTTGTTCAAAAATATCTCTAAACTGTTTTAAAGTTTGTGAGGTCTACAAAAACAAGACAAAATTTCAAGGCCTTGTACAGATTTTATTTCTTTTCTCATTCACAGTGTGTGCGCTTACAGTTTGCAATCCTATTACAGACTCAAGTTTCTACTTACTGTGACCCTAAAATTCACCGATACCACTATGACATCTAATATATCATCCAGCCATCTTGAAGTCTTTATGTGCTATTATGGTTTTCTGGGTATTTCCTAGCCATTTCCTAGTTCAA
Organism: Acanthiza pusilla; assembly: GCA_036630365.1. Lineage (NCBI taxonomy): Eukaryota > Metazoa > Chordata > Aves > Passeriformes > Acanthizidae > Acanthiza > Acanthiza pusilla. Next base: position 31,437,243 of record JAXCHO010000073.1, on the reverse strand, counting down.
TGTCATACTTTTTCTGTATTATTAGTATTTTCCCCTTTCCTTAGTATTCATTTAAACTGTTCTTTCTATTGACTTACTCATCAATGTGCTGAACTCCATAGCCTTTGAAACCAATCATAAACTTAATTTTCAGGTGGGTCAAAGGGAACAGCAGTTTTCCAGCTCAAATCTTGAAGGTTGCTCATATTTCTCTCCCCAATGATTAGAATCCCTTTTTTGTTTTTGTATTAGGTGTTTATTTAACTCCACTACTCTTTTATTTCAGCTTGTGACTAAATGGAATTCTAGGCTGCACAAGAGACCAAGACATATAATAGGATTCTTTTCTCCAAGCAGGAAATTTTTCTTCACTGCTGTTTGTTGTTCTTACTTGATTTTTTGGCTCATACGTCTGTCAGAACCACTAAAAGTGGAAAATTTTTTAAATAATGTAAAACAACACAAAATTTGGCAGTATCTTCCTGCTGCCCTTAAGCATTTTTTTTCAAACGGCTAGATGAAGATTCTCTGAACATTTTTATATGCTCTCAAATGATATGCTGGTTTAATCAAGGGCCTGGTTTCTGGTTGCAAGAATAGAACTGTAATCCTCTTTTCTTTAGTCTGAGTTCAATTGTTTTATTGCTCATCTTGAATAAATGGCTCCTGGCTGAAATCTTGAGATTTTGCTTGCCTGAGATGCTGGTACTGTTTGTAAGTATTTGACTGAGATACATTGTGCCTATCTGTGCCTAATGAAGCACTAACCAGACTAAATGATGAATGGCAGTTTAATCAATTCAGTTCATTTGGTAACCAGCAGAAGAATATGGAACATATATTTTAACCTCTCTTTTATAAACATCCAATTTATTAAAAAACTAGACCACAACTGTGCTTTCCAAAGTTTTCTTCCACTTTTCTATGCCAACGAAAAGCTTTACTTAATATATCTATGCTTGGGGATGTAGAATTAGAAAACAGTTATGTATATTTAACTTTTTTCTTCAAGAAATTTGACTACCAACTCTCATTGTCCTGGAACGTAAAATTATTTCATTATTGGGTATTTGTCAGAGCCTGAGAGATGAGTAAAGCATGGGTTATTTGCCGATATTTTTAGTTAAATAGTATCTATAAATACTCAGCTTCAGTCTTAAGGAAAACGTGCGACCTGTTTTCATTAAGTTGTTTTATTCTAGAACCGCTTCCTCATCAATATATGCACACATCTCCTAAAATTAAATGCTGCTTTCTGAATGCATCATCATGATGCATAAGCAATGAAAAGGTATGCAATTACTACATTCCAAATAATTTACTTCTAAAAACAAAGTTAAATTAGGGGATATTGATGGGATTTTCTGACACAGAAACAACTCTCAGTTTTAGGGAGAGGTGGTACCATAATTAGTGTTGCAAATTCTTAGTTCATTTTGATATGTATTTTGAGGGTTTGAACATGTTATTACATTGAGTGAAGAGGGTTTTTGTGTGGTTGCTTACACAGACATGGTTGTATGGCATATGTGGGTGTTTGCATATGAAAGTTGTAGAAAAATGTATGCAGAAAAATGTAATTGAAGAATTTGAAGTATATAGTCAGATTCTGCATCCTCGTGATAGCCAAGAGGGATGTTTTCTCTTAAAATTATTTTTGGTGAGGAAACAAGCAACTCTTGAGCTGTTTTCATCCAGAAATGATACAAGTGCTAGTTTGTAATTGGCTTTCCTTTTGAGATGCAGGACTTATACAGGTTATCTGAAATTTGAGATAGAGTCACAGAAGCTTTCCTCAAATTTTGAGACTCCATTCTTTGTGCTGCAGTTAGTGTGCTTCACATATTTTTACCCTCTGATTTCCCAGTATTTCTGCCACTGGCTTAACTCAGTGGGGTGGGGGGGACTGGTGTGAAGTACATTTTGTGGGAAACCAAGGAGAGGAGCTGTAAGGAGGGGGGAGGAGGGAGCCTGTGGCTTCTCAGCCCGTTGCAGGATCCCTCAGCCAGAGCTTCTGGGGGATGGGGTCAGCAGCTACAGGCTTCGAACTTCTTTCATTTGTGCTGGAAGAGGGGAGAAGAAAGTCCAAGAAAGTACATCCCCAAAATTGCCAGCATTTGGGCAGTAGTTTAGGTCAGTGACTGTGAGTAGACATGTGCCCTTTTCCTTTTTACACACCTTTTCCCAGATTCTCCTCCTATGCTAAGCCCTTCCAGTGTGCTTCCATGTCATCATTCTGTCCCCATTCAGCTTCTCCCATAGGATGCTCTCTCACTGCCATTCCCGCATCTCCAGAGTTTATTTGAGAGCATGAGTATTCTGGATGGGAAGCACTGTTCCAGAAATCAGCAGCTGTCCTTTTATTGGTCTCAACACCTATCAACCATATTCCTGCTGCCTTGATATTTGTCTTCAAACACCTCAGAAGTGTTCATTTGTATGCACTGATTTTAGCAAATGGACATGCCTGTCCTTCCACCTGGAATCAATTAAAAATAATTATTTAAATGCTGGTAAAGGATACAAAAGCATTGTTGTTGGCTTTTTGGTCTATAAGAAATCTTTCTAATGCTGCCTTTTTTTTTTCTGTCTGCAGGGGAGTGGGTTGTATCTTTGTAGAAATGATTCAAGGGGTCGCTGCTTTTCCAGGAATGAAAGACATTCAAGATCAACTTGAAAGGATATTTCTGGTGAGTTCTTTATTGCTGAAGTAAGAAAACAAAGGATTGATTGATAAATGTTAATGTTCATGTGTTTCTTTGTGTTAGGAATTAAAGTACTGATAGAGCCAAGGCTCAGAAGCCCAGTCCACAAGATAGATACAGTTAACTTGACATCTTTTGTGTAAATAGTTCTGTTTCTAATATTTTTCACCTAATATTTTTTTTTAAAAACAAAGAGGTTTATGCAATTGTGGAAAAGCTTTCCAAATGTAAGGCAATGGAAATCCAGCCAGTTTGTCATCCTCAGTTTTCAGAGGATGACCCTGGATGGCCTTACTAATACGTTACTAATATTGTAGTGTTAATTCCAAGTTTTTTGGTGGTTTCTTTTTTTTTTTTTTTTGTTATATAGATATAAAAAGGAAAAGTAAGATAGGAAGTGAGGTGAAAAACAGAATAGGAAATCTGAAATCATGCTTATATTCAAGTACAGCAGGGTTCCTTTACTACTGCTTCTGCAGTCTGGTTAGGGCCTTCATGTGAGTTGCTCAAAGGCACTGATCACACATCCACATTGGAGTGAAAGGAAAGGTGATTTGTCTCAAACATAATCATAATTTATACATTTTTCTACCAAAGGTTGTGAGTTTTGGGCTTTGTTTTTTTGCTTGGCATTTTATTTTCACTTGCTCTTTCTCCCATTGTGCTCTGGGTTTGGCAGTTCCTTTACAAAAGGTTCAGGAACAACTTCTCTTGGCTGCCAATAAAGGTTTCTATTCACTCTGATGTCCCCTGGGAGCTGCGCTGTTGTGGAGTGTGTTTATTCAGGAAAGCCACTGCTCACCCAGAGGAGCCATAGTGGTTCCTGGTCCTGCTGGGTGCTCCTCAGGGAAAGTATCATAGGAGCAGCATCTTACCTTAACCTGTCAATCTCTGGACTGCTTCTGACCACAAATTTAGAAGCGAAACATGAGCATACCCTTCCTTTCAGAGGTTATTTTGTAAGTAGTCATTTATTTCAAATGCATAGTATTTTTTTGGTATTCTTTTTTGGTCCATGGGGAGAGAAAGAAGGTCTTTCATAATACGTTTAAAAAATTTACATTCTTCACTTGACTCCGGCTTGCTTGTACTATATCTCTTTTGTTGGGACATCAGGGAATTTAGCAAATGCTTTTAGGAATGACTCATAAAAAAATATCTCTCTAAAACAAGGACTTACTTGATTGTGATATAAATATAACTCATTTTCTGTAAAATATTCTGTTATTCTGCCCTGTTGGCTAATACCCTGAAAATTCTGTGCTGTGAAAGAATAGCTGTGCTGCAGCATAGTCTGGGAGCAGCAGCTCTGAGCAGTTCCTTTGACGTGTCCCATTGCTTTGTTTGTTTGCCAGCTTGTGTATTTTAAGCTAGCAACTTCTGAGCCAGTTTCCGGCTTTTGCTTTTTAAACTTATTATATGCTTCTCATTTATTGATTTGAAATTTTCTCCTTATTTATAGAACATTAAGTTTTGAAAGAATCAACTCCTCTTTGGGTCTTCATCTTGTTTATTGCAGTAAAATCTTATTGATTGTTTTTCCTGTTGAAATTAAGGGGCCTTGTAATAGCAGAAATCAGTGTTTCCTTTAGCAGTGCTTTTTTTGCACTTTATAATATGAAATTGTAAGATGTAGTGCAAAAAGCGATAGTAACAGGTAAATAATTTAAATATATTTTTGTATCTCTTTTGTAAGCCTTTTGTATGCTTCCATTTTTTTCTCTATCCTCACAACTGTTTGTGTGTTAAAATGCCAGCATAAATACGACTGAGGATGAGTTTTGAAGCCTGCCAATTTTTTAGAATTTTGTTTGAAAACTGCAGTTGCAAATACTGAGAACAGTGTTGAAATAACAAGGGATGATTTATTGATACTCTTTAATTTGATCTTTTGCAAACCATCGAATAAATAGATAAAATTTTGGTCTGGATAGTTTTATGGTCCATTGCTAATCAGAGTTAATTTTAAATCCCAATTAATTAGGCTTTCTAATGGAAGTGTCTAGTTGCCATTAGCTAAATAGTTTCAGTGGGTGCCTTCCTAATGTACTCTAAGCATCATTAAGGCTTTAAGTTATCTATTTAAAAGTTATAAACCACAGGATTATTCTTGTTTGGTTTTGTATTTGAACAGAAGGATTAAATTCATTAATTCTGCAGTGAATAATATATAGTATGGTAGTTAATAGCACTGAAATACAAAATTAATCAGGTTGTTTTAGCAGATAACTGACGTGATTAACCCCCACACAGTGAGCACTTACACAGCTGGGAAAAATCAGGTCAGCCCATAAAAGACTTTTCCAGGAAGTCTTCCCATTGTTCGTATTTTCAACATCCACCAGTGATGGAGTTCTCGTAACAGAGGGTTGTCTTCTGAAAATGGTGTAAGGTGCAGTTCACCTTCACACTGGTCCAGTAATCCTTTTGTTCACACCTTGTACACAACTCACGACAAAGAGGAATATTCATCTGTGTCACATCTGTTGCTGTTGGTACTAGCCGTAGCTACATGTCCGTGTGTGTAAGGATCTAGGTTGCAGCTTTTAGGGAATTGGTTATATTGTAGTAGGAAAGTGGAAAAATGTAAGAAATAGTAGCCAAGAAAAGTGAATAAAATTTAACATGAATAACACTTCAAAAATCTTAAATGGCTGTTTGATTTCCTATTGTTTAGTGCCCATTATTATGTAAATGAAATTAAAATACATTTTATGTACATTGGTTTAGCAATTATCAAGTTGCAGTCAGAGATTCTCTAAATGTTTTTGTGTATCTCTACTGTTGGCCTTCACATATCTATGTACCAGAAATAGATGCAACACAGCACACCACATATGTTTCTTCCTCATTATGAATGATGTTTATTTATGTTTCATAACAGCTTAATTAAGTGATTGTGTGTAGTAAATTAAGAACAGTGGTTGATCTTTCAGTTTTGTTTAAGGACTTTCCTCTTTAAGCTTGTCTCTCCTGACTTCTCTTGATTCAATTTTTGCATTTTTAAATGGTAATATTCACTGATTCTCTATTTCTGTTCGAGCAGCTGTTTTTAATAAGTGTACTCAGGTTCTATTACAACCACAGGCCTCAACGTAATAGCAAGGGTTAATATACAGGGCCTGTTGTCAGAATCAGACCAGCACTTAGAGATGTTGATGAATAAGCAGCTGCAAGTTGTTATTGTCACACTTTGGATCTGATAATATGAATTATTTTCCTGCCTATCCTTAAAAGTGTTGATAAATTCTTTTAAAAAAAACGCACTTACCAAATTAAATGGGAATCACACAAGTAAAGTAGGTTAGGTTACTTTTTCAAAGAGGTTTAACAGTGAATAAAGTGCCTTAATGCAGAGGTGTTTTGGTTTAATCAGTATACGATTACATCTTTGCTCTTGCTTTTTTCCTGCATATTGAAACTGGGGTTACTTTCTGGATAGAAATGCATCACAGAAAATAAGAGTGATAAGTATATTTTCATATAATTAAATCATAAAATTTTAAGGTTGAGTCCAACCTTTGACTGAATACTGCCTTGCCAACTGAACGATAGCACTAATTGCCATGTCCAGTTGTTTCCTGAACACTTCCAGGGGTGGCAACTCCACCACCTCCCTGGACAGCCTGTTCCAATGCTTGAAAACCATTTCAGTGAAGACATTCTTCCTAATGTCCAGCCTGAACCTCCCCAGGCACAGCTTGAGGCCATTTCCTCCTGCTCTGTCTCCGGTTTTTGTAATTACAGCCTGTAAGAGCTAACAAGTCTCTTGCCTTGAAGTACGAAACTAATGATGTGTCATCATCATTTCCAGCAAACTTTTTGCTTTGCCATTCTCTGAGAGAAGCAGCCTGGGTTTTTCTTGCAAGGGTGCTAAGTCTGATGGACTGATAGCGTGAACCAGCAATCTCATCATTTCTATTTGGTCTTGTAATATATGCACAAGACAAGGTTGAAACTTTGATCGAGCGCACATTGAGCAGCAAAACCATGAGAATAGGAAAAATATGTGAGGCAATCTGTTGAATCAAAATAAAACTATGCAAAATTGGAAAATATCATTTGGCTTCTGATAAGGAGTAGCTAAGATCTTTATCAGTAGCTTATTCCTGTTGATCATTTGTTAGCATACATATCTCTATATGCAAACTTTGAGGTTTTCAGATCAAGAAGAACGTGCCATTGTAAATATAAAATTTAATTATGTCTAGAAGTTCAAGCTGCACCAAATGCCTTCAAGCTAGCCCCGTACCACAGAAAATTGACAGCTCCTTGGATCTGATGATGATCAGTATGAATTAGTTGAGTGTTAAAGCTGATTACACTGAGCAGTCTGCATTATGCTTGTGCATGCCACACTGGAGATGGCAACTTGGTTACAGCTCTGATTTTTGTATAAGCATGTGCTTTTCTACTTGCTGTTCTTAACAGTTTCAGAAGAGAACAGAATTTCTTGTGTTAGCTAAATTTTTCTTCTGCAGAGTTTTTTTTTTTTTTTAAGTGGGAAGGTATTTCTGTCTCTTCTATTTTACGTGAGCTTTCTGAGAGCCACAATTGATCAAAGTGAATTTTCCTCCCAGGCTCTGAAGCCTTTTCGATAAGGGAATAATCTGTGCGTTGCCTGAACTTTAGCCTTGGTGCCAACTACACTGCAAATTAGATTTCACTGCAAGAATAATGTACAAAGAGTTCTGGTACTTTGTAGCTCTCTGCACGGGCAGGACAATGGCATTTAAATGCTGATTTGTCTGTAAATGGGCATTCTCTCTGCAAACATAGTTGCGGGAAGCATGTGCACCGCAGGAGCATCACACTGCAGGTAGTGTGTCACAGCAGGAGTGGAGAACTGCAGCCAGAAGCTTCTGTCTTTCCTGAAACACATATCGTACAAGCTGAGGACTCCTCTCTGAAATTGGATGCTATTGCTCTGTTGGGTACCATGATATGCAGTGTTAAAAAGTAATTAAAAGAGAGCAATATCTATTTGTTGAGGCAGCAGCCTGATCTGCCAAAGGGCCACACCAGAAACACCAGCTTTCTGCACGGAGCTGTGCAGCAAAGGCTCACAAGATTTTGCCATTTCAGACAGCTATGAAAAATGACATTTTAATTTCAGTGGGAATGGAAGTGTTGTTTCTGTAATTGAAGATTTAAAAGGCTAGCAATATTATTTTATATTTATATATATATATATCTATGCAAACATACTTGTATATATGACTACAAGCATGAAGTGTCTTGTAATGCAGGTTAGTAGCGTTTCCTCCATGACTGCTATTAACAGGCATTTGTGAAGCTGAAGAGGTTTCTCCCTGTGGTTCTGCATCTGAAGGTTAGCTTCATGTCACTGACATCCTCTGAGGGTTACCTTCCAATAGCTTTTAAGCTTATGATGGATCTAAAGAAAATGTGCTTTCTGGTACATTGTATTAATAGCATCTTTTGGGAAGCTAGCAATGCTAAACTCAAGGGAGGAGTACTTCAAACCATTGGATTTTGAAGTTCATCTGTGTAGTCAGGTACTCAGTCAAATTTATTGGTCTTTTATTTCTGTTTCATTATTTAAAATATATTTTTCTTTCATTTGGTAAATACTTTGGCTCTGAAATGCAGCTCATTCATCTCTGATGGAATAGATGTAATTGTGAGGCCAAACGTGAGCTGAAATTTTATTTTGTGTAGGTGTGATGTCTATGGTGCTGCCTGTTTATCTGGTTGGATGAATCTGTTGTAATCGAAATAGTTCTTGCTTAGAGGACAAAGTTTGTGTTTTCCTCCCATATCTTTCCATTTGCTTCCCACCAATGACTTCATGAGGAAAATGAGGGGGGTTTTGAAACTAATTAAGTAGGAACATGACTGCTGAGTTCTATCTTCTGTAACACAATACATAAGTAGAATGAGAGAAGTGCAATCCTGCTAATAAATCTATTATCCTTTGCTTTATTACAATATGCAGAATATTTCACTTCCTTTCAGCACCACTGCAAATTAATTACATAAATAGCAGGCTTCTTTACCTGTGGGTCTTCTCTTTGAAGTTGTTAGCACTTACTCAGTATTTTACTGTAGTTGCCTGCAGGTTTTGCACTGATACCACTTTTACAAGGTTCCTCTCTGGGCTTTATGTCCTAGGCCAAACTTCAGATGAAAGTAATTCTAAACTATGCAAGTGCGAGCGAAATTAACCTTTAAAAATAACTTTAAAAAACAAAGTAAATCTTCTATGTGTTCATGGCTTCTAAAGGATTCTGGTAATTTTTACAATTTATTTTTATGGAGTTTCAGCTCCGTTTTTGCTCTCTGACTGCACTGTATTGTTTTTGAGTAGACTTTTTCCCATACAACAGGGCACAAGGTAAATTATGTTAATTTGCACTTCCTTTTATGAAGAACTCCCATCCTCACCACATCTGAGTAGCTGTAGTCTGTGCTATTCTGCGCCTTATACCATTAAATGCATATGGTACTGGGTGAACAAACCCGGCCTAGGATTTAAAAACAGCAATCTTGTAGAAATGTAGGACAATTTCTAGAGGAGTATTGCCTATGTGTGTTAGGAAAGGAGGCTTTAAAAAATATGTATCTCACACTCTGTTAACATTTTTTTTTAGGAATTGGGACACGTAACCTCCCATTCATCCATGTTTGAAGTGATAAAAATACCCACCAGTGTATAATGGACACTTGCCAGGGGAACTACCAGCTGGTAGCAGGAGGGAAGAGATGGAGAGGAAATAATAAATTAATGTGTAACCCATCTTTATGTTTGAGGGTTGGCTGGATTTCAGGCCAGCAAACAGGCCACACAACCTCAAGCACACAGGTGTTATGTGCCTGAAAGAAGATGTTCCTGTCCAGCCTGCTAATTCTGAGCGAAACCCTGAGCATGGCTGGGCTGGCATTGCAAGAGTGTGGCTTATTATCAGCTTGGTAGTGCAAAACATGAGTAATTGGCTATAAGAAAAAGAAAACTAATTAAGACACGGTTCAGTGGAAAACAATGGCTTTGTGGTTTTCTTTGGAATCAGAATGTTTATTTTCTGCCATATTTCAGTTGCTGAATGAGAAATGGGCTATAATTATAAAGAAGCATTGTTTCTTTTCCAGACTTGCCTCTAGCCTTCAAGAGGGTGTTTACAGGCAATGCATTGAAAAAAAAATGTGCTGAGACTCAGCTGGTGCAAATCAGTACCTGGTGCAAATCAGTGCACCTGTTTACATCTTTGCAGGCACCTTCCTTCTTGGCCCCTTACACCACAGAAATATCCTTTGCCATGTAAAATCCCTCTCTGTGCACGTTGTGTCCACATGTGTTACGGAGCTGTAATTGCAAACATTTTTGCATGCAGGTGACACTGAACATTAAAGCAGTTGCAAGCAATGTGTTCATATTACTAATGGAGCTGAAGCCCGTTCTGAGCAAAAGACTTGTTCTGCTATCCAAGAACTTATTCTACAAGATAATATTGTACTATGAAAACCACAGACACATTCAAAAACTTACTCTGCTATGCTGGCTTTATTTGCTAGGGAAGATAATAAATGGTTAGGCATCAAATAGTTGCATTGCTTTCTCTTTCATAAGTAAAGAAACAATGTTTATTGCTCTTGAATCTTCTCTTTTCACTTTCTTCTTTTATTTGTGTCTGAATTGCACATTGCTTTTCAAAAGTGAGTTTTCTGAATAGCATCTTGGTGGCAAAAATTGTTGTTTGTGATCTGTAGCAAAAGTTGAAACATCCTTAAGGTTGAAAATGTCTAAAAATCAGTGTGAGGCTGTTTTAGATGGTGATTTTGGGGATGGGATATGAGAATCTAAGATTGATACATCTTGCCTGTCTTCACATGGTTCTTAAAAGACTTCAAGAATAATAGCTGCTTTCTCCTGCCCTCCTAAGAACTGGTAAAAGTAAATAGCTCTTTCTATCATGGTGTCTGGGGGAAATGTCCCCTTCAGCCCATGCACATGCTTGAGGTACCACTTGCAGTAAGTATGATTTGAATAAAGGTAAACTTTAATACCTGTTTTAGTGTTTCCATGATCAGTGCCCTAGACTAGGTATTAATTTAGCAAGATGTTGATCACTTGCCATGAGATTGTCTTCAGCTATCATTTACACAAGCTGCTGATCCTCAGTGTCTTTCTGAAAGCTAAATATAAATTTTGATATAAGCTTAGTGATTTCAAGAGGCTTCAAGTTTTCAAGGGCAGACATTAATTCACCTTGAGCGGGATAGCTACTTTTCTAGTTCATTAAATGGCTATGGTTACATAATTTATGCATAAAATTTTTATATGTTGAAAATTTTGTATAACCTCATCTAAGTTTTAATTATACATATAAAAATACTGTCGCACCATTTCCATGTGTCCGCTATTTGTGTGTTGCTATTTCTTATGAGACTTGCACAGAGAAAAGAAAATCCGACTAACAAAATCAGTACTAATACACAGGAAAAGGAAAGAAAAAGGGCCATAGAAATGAAATGTGTTCTGCTACATAAGAAAATGTCAAAAAAATTTTAAAAAAGGCCTCACAGGATATTGAGAGTAGGAGAATTACCTGACTAGGATCTTAATGCAAGTAGTACACTTCTCAAGTGTCTGAGCGTGAAGTAAACAGAGCAGGTTCTGAGGTATGTAGTACTTCATTTTATCCCTGTGCTTTGGTTCTTCCTTCCCCAGTCTTCTGAGCATTCCATTTAAAATAACTTGGAGGCTACAGCAGAACAGGATTCTCCAGGTGTCAGTTGCAGTAAGAAAAATGTCCTGTGCTTGCTGTTAGTCTTTAGAGTGTGCATGTATGTCACTGTGTAGCAGTACTTCTGGCAATTGAGGTCTGTTTCCAAGTACATCAGAGAAAGCTAATAATATATTTTGTGAGACCATAGTGAGAATTCTTCACAGGGCTTTTTCAGGGCAGAATAGGACCCAGATCGCTGTGGTGCAGACTCTCAAACCTGTTGGTGATGGAGCAGAACAGCATGAGGTAAATTCTTAACAGAGAAGGTAGTATGGCGCAGTCTGTATGTTCTCACATAAATATGATTACTCCAGTGAGGACAAATCAAAGAAAATTTTTAACATCTACTTAGAACACTACATGATTACAGTTGGATTTCTTTATCTTTTGATAGGTGAGAAATCAGTTGACTTTGTAAGCTTTCAACTTGATTAAACTCTATTACGTCATAAAGAGGAATGTATTACTTTAGAATAATGCCTGCTTAATTCCTTTTATAGTTATTTTAAAATACTCTAAATTTACTTTTCTTTTTAAAGACAGTGTTCTTTGAATTATAACTCATTTTCATCTTAGAACATACTATATTTGCGTTTTTAACCTGTGTATCTTGAATGTGATTATTTTACAATAACTGGTAATTGTGCTTATCTCATGAGAGAAACAAAAAAATTTGTATCACTGAACTAGCCCTTCATGAAAATCAGAGGGAAAATAGCCAAGGATTTTATCAATCCTTTAGGTGTCCTTCATGTCTCATCTTGGTGTGCATCCATAAAACATATTGCCCTAATTACTTATAAAGAGGCCTTAATGATTTGTATGTTGGAGGTGTTGTGGATTTTGGTATAATCTGCTCTGGTCTGATGACTGAGATATTTGGTTAATGACATTGCTGTGCTGCTGAGCCAGCTCGTTAGAGTGTGTTAGTATTGCTCCTTCCTCTTGGAAGGGGAGGGGTAGGGATGAGCTCCTGCTGACCTCACTGCATCATATCACTTCATCAGCTGCTCAGCAGTTCAAAGCAGTTCAAACTGTAGCCAGGGAAAATCATCTTTCGTTTGTTTAATTCGTCTTTTCATGAAAACTCTGCAATACCCTATTCCATAAAAAAGAAATTTCAGAGCAGCGAATGTAGCTGAAAACTACTGAAACACCAGTTTGTTAATGAAGTCATCTCTTCATTGGGCTTCATTTACTTTCAGTAAAATGTACTTTTGGTGCAGCTTCCTACCACTTCTGCTTTATATTCTCTTATTCTTGTTAATATTCTCATAGTTTTGTTGCTTTTGTGGCCTTCTAACTAGCTTAATGATAACATTGTGCTGTTCATCTGCATTCCTCACATAGTCCAAGAGATCAGCTGTGCCTACAGTGTTGAGAGGTTGATCTTTCTCTCTGATAACTTGCATGGTTGATTCTCCATGTTTCATCGGTGTAACATCTCCCTTTCTTCTATTTCAGTGACATCTTTAAAATACAACTCTGAAACACCTTGTAATAATAGAGTTGCTCATGTTAAAGTGTTAAAGTTGTCATTTTACTGTTCTCATGTCTGATGCCCCATCATTTTTCAGCCTTTGTGTCATCAGTATTTCAGGCCATGCATTTCTGTGGACCTTAATGTATTGGGGGTGAAAGACAAGAAATTGTAACTCCAGTCTTTCCCTTCCTCTCTCACATTATTGACTAGTAGTGATACTGAAGCTCATTGTCATATACCTGTGCAAATTTTCTTTTTTTTTTATTTGCATGTCCTATTTATTTAGTTGTCCATTTCCCCCTCTGGATTGTTTTTATTCTGTTTTTCTGGGGGGGGGGGGGGGGGGGGGGGAAAGTGGAGCATGATATACAGGTGTTAAGTAGCTCCAATCTTTTGAGAATTTGCTGTTGTTCACTCTCACTTCATCACAGATTGTTTCAGTGCAAGCCCCCTCAATTCATTTTGGAGCTGCAGGCAGTACGTTCTCCAGATGTTGCCCAGTCCTCTCAGCTCCCTTCTCCAGTGAGTAGAGAGGATCAGTTCCAGCAGCTCCAGGGAAGTCGTTGCCTTTTGCCCAAAAGTAATGCTGCCAAGAGCAGGAGCTGCCACGGCAGCTGCCCTGCAGATGGCTTAAAGTTTAATTGAAGACAGGAGATGACTACTCCCTAATTCCTCCTGCATGGTGCTTTTGATAGCTCAGAAGTCATGGACGAAGTTACCAATTCCAAAAAGAAACAGGAGGGTTCACTGAAGGTGGGGGTGCAGCTGCCTCTTCCAGTGGAGATGCACCAGCTTTCACCTTCATTTAAATAAGCAAAATGAAAAGTCTGAGGCTATCTGCCATCTGTTTGTTAAAGCCATAACTACTAAGTGAGCAATAAATGGTTAAATCACAGTTTCCAATTTTGGAAAATTTTATCATTTCAACATTCTGCACTCTTTCAAAATCCCACTTCTGATCTCAGTGTTTGGACATGTACCTCACGGTGTCAGGATAATGAACCCATTCCTCTTAATGGATTTGCCAGGAAAAAAGTAAAGAAAGTGTCAGGAAAATGGGTAGATGTTTCAGCAAAGAATTCACTGGAAGTTTCCAAAGTGCTCTGCCTGAGGCGCACTAGCTCACTGCAGTGGAGGATACAGGTCCTGTTCAGCCAGGCTTCCCACAGATCTTACCATCCTCTGGATGAAAATACAAAACTCCCTGGGATTCTGCGCTGACCCCACTTAAAATGTCTCGGCTGCTTTTATAGCCACTCTCTCTCTCTCTATCAGATGTAAGCTGACATTTCCCCCATTTTTAGGAAAAAAAAATTCTGTACTTCCATTTTTCATTCTGCTTGCATGTTCTGTGCCTATGATTCAGAAGGATAGTGTAAAACTCTTTTCTTTTGTAGCAGCAAAATACTGCTGTTTGGAGTGAATGCAGCAAGCATCCCGCTGTGTTTTGTTACAGGAGGCACGCTTCGAACTGTATCACTTGAAATGGATTTTAAGTGATAAGGTCAGACATTTTTAAAAGTGATTTGATTTGGGAATTCTGATAAGGTTCAATGTGGGAATCAGCTGGATATCTAGACATCCAAGAAGAGTACTCTTATCCATTGGATATGCCCATCACAACTGGAGCTCATTATTAATGCCCTCACTGTTTCAGAAACATTCTAACACCTGGACCTGCACATTCTTCAAATGGCAGTGTGACTGGCTGCCTTCATTTTCTGTAGATTGTCGCTTAAAAAAACTGGACAAAATACCCACTGCATCACTGAGCTCCATGTGGCTGCACAAATCTATTCAAAATTGAGACTATTACAAGATCAAGACCTTAATTGGCAAAATAAGGATCTGGCAAACTTCAGGATGATCTGATCAGATTCTACTGCCATGCTGTTCTGTGATGCTGTGCACCAGGCTTCATATATAGGTCTCAGTGTATGCTACCTTCCCTGACTTTTTAGGTCAAAGAAAGAATTTTCATAATACTGCTTTCTTTGCCTTTTTTTTTTTTTTTTTTTTTTTAATTTTTTTCCCAGACAGGGGGCTCAGGCAGCCCAGCCATGGTATTCTCTCTGTCTTACTGCAACAGCTTTCGTCTGCAAGTATATTTCTATCACATAAGCACCACGTGTCACGAGCTTCTATTGTGCCATGCATGTGCTGTTCCTTGGGCATACGGAATGGTGAGTCCTGGTGTGTTGTCATAACGAGGCACAATCGTTCTTCTGATGTGTTGTGACTGGGCACCAGGCCAGAGACAAAATGTTTCCAGAGAAATTCAATGTGCATTCACTGCTTCGGAGTGAGGAAACATTGATTGGTTTCTGTGAAAACCAATGGGTCAGGTCTTGGTGCAGTAATAATCCCTATAGGGAATGGATGTGATCCCAAATGTTCTGGCTTGTTCAAACAGTTGTTGTTAAATGACATTATAGTCAAGAAATATAATTTTGTTTTAAGTAAAAATGTTTTTCTTGCTATTTTTATGTTGATTCATAGGAATATGCATACTTTGGTCTGTTAATTATTTAAATAAGCTTTCCAGCTGAATGGCAGGTTTAAGCCATTAAGTATCCTGATGCAATGGTATCAGGTGATGACCTGTGCCAATGAGATTGGATGCTGCAACACTGGGTAGGAATTCATGTGTGTTAACTGAGCCAGTTTTATGGTCTTCAAAAAGACCATAAAGCCAACCTCATGATCCAAAGGGAGCATTGCTTTTCTGATAAGCTGGTATTTTTAAAAAAAACCCTATGTAGTGCATACCTGGAATTCAAATGAGCCAGCTGCTGAGCCAGCACAGCAGGGCTTCTGGAAGTACATTTCATAAAACCTCCCACAGGGTTTTGGCTTTTATTTTTATTCCCCTTTTTCAGTTTAAAGAAAAAAGTCAGCAAAAAAATTAGAAATAAATCTTTAAAGAACATGTTTAGGAGAGGGTTGTCTGTTTGGGTGGGTTATTCCAAAGGCTTTGCAACCTCGACAAGATAGGAAACGTGAAATGCAAAGTATATACCTCTGTATGGAGTAAATCAGAGCAGATTTTAAGGAATATGTAAACAAGCATAACTTGTGAGCCATGGGGTCCTTCTGGCAGAAATTTTCTGTCTTTAGAGTAAAGAAGACCATTGCGTTTGTTCCCAAACAGTAAGGAGGAGACCTTCCAGCACAGGTATCAGCAGCAGCTGCTTCTTCGCGTGTATTAACACCAGTCTCTTCCTTGGTGAAACCATTCCCTCTCTGTAGCCTTACTTGAGAGCTCACAAGCTCTGTCAATGCCAGAAGACCAAACTTTTCTCCTTGGAGGAGGGGGAGAGAGATCTCCTGAGGTCAGCTTGAGTCTTCTGCATGAATTTCCTCCCCAGTCTTTTCCTGATCCACAGCTTTGAGGTCTAAAATAAACTTTCAAATTCTTTTCCCTTCTTACTAGGGATCAGTTTCATCCCGTTGAGGTCTTTTATAGTTTCTGCAGCTCCAAAGCAACTATCAGAGACACTAAGTCAGAATTTTTTAATTCTGATTATGGGATTGTTTGCTGATGGAAGGAGACTCCTGAGCATTGGTGGCTGAGGGAGCTGAAAGGAGAGGTACTCTGTTCCGCTTTTAGTAGTTCAGCATGGAGCATCCCTCACAGAGGAGCTATCTTATAATTTTGGAGCTAAACAATCTGCTTTTTCCATGTACATAATTGTTTAATTAGCTTTTGATTTGGCCAAATTGCTGCATGGTTGCACTGGTTTGAGGGAAAGTGCAGTCTCTATCAGGAGATTCCTTTTTCCCCCTTTGTTACTAATTTCAGATTGTGTCTCTACAGCCTAGGCCCCTCTATTTTCAAAATAAGTTTGCCAAATCCTTTTTTCTTACCTTTTTTTTAGCATTTGTCTCATTCACATAAACATTTTAGTAAGAATCACTAAATAAAAAAACCAGTTTCTTCCACCATGTGAGCTCTTATGGATGTTGTAAGTTACTAAAATAGGGCCTTATGATGAAATGTGCTGACTCCCTGTAGGAAGAGGGTGTCACAGCCCTCTATAAGTTGTTTCACACTTGCTTTTTTCTCGTTGTGAAATTTAGATAAAATACTCTAGTTTTGCACTCATTCCAATCCAGTTTGGGTTATGGAGAAGATTAGTCTCTGAAAGTCATCTCACCAAGTCACAGAAACAGCCCTGTCGAAGTGTAGTAAGTATTGAGTAGCTACTTTGTGGAATAAACCAAATCCTTCCCTGGCTGAACATTTAAGGACACTGGCATGTCAGAGTCCCGTGGTGCTTTGCTGCAAGGCTGGGATTTCACTTCATCTTGTGCTGATGCTCTGCAGTGCTGGGTCTGCGGTGATGCCTACTCAGTTCCTCCTCCTCCTCCTCCTCCTCCTGCTCCTGCTCCTGCTCCTGCTCCTGCCAGCTGTCGCTCCCAGCTCGGGCAGGAGAGTGGGCACAGCCTGGCACTGGCAGGGCGGGCAGGGATGTCTGTGCCATCTCCAGTGCCCCTTGTCTCACTCACCTTGGCACAGCTGGGGTGGTGTCCCTGCCAGGGTCCCTCTAAAAGGGAGCGGTGGCTACCGTGGGTATGAAGAGAATGATGAGTTTACTTGTGCTGCAAAGGGTATGGAAACAGTGCTGGGATAAATTTAACTCTGCAATGCAGACAGCTACTAAAATATTGTTTATATATGTAAAGTAAGGCTGGAAAAAAATCACATATTAAAAAGGTTTCCTGGCAAGACTTCATTGTATTTTGCCTCTCTGGGGAAAGGAAGTTAGGAACAGTTGGGCCCTCTACTGTTTCAGGTACCTCATTTTTCATCCTTGACAGAGCTAAAGCACAAATATTAGTTGAGCTTGATTTTTTTTTTTAAATGAATGTGTGTTATTAAAATTTTGTGGGAATGTTTTGCTTCCTTCATCCATACTGGTACATTATGTCCAGGTAAGAGAGCTTCATCATAAATCACTTCTTATGCTCAAAGAAAGTGGTTCTATTACCCACATGCAATGGAATGATGATATTCCACTTGATGCCTGAGTCAGTCTTTTGATGAACCTCATTCTGTTCTTGCTGCTTCCTTTTTCACCTGAAAGAGCAAGCCTCAATCACCTCCATATTTTCACCGAACAGCATCGCTTTATGTACAGCAAAAACAGGTTTATGGGGCTAGTGAGGAGATGCCTTCTCTCTTTTGTGTTGCTTTTGTGTCCTGACCTCACCATCTGTGTAGCAGGTACTTCATAAAGCTCTTGAAAGAATTTAATACCTTCCATTTTTTTTTTTGGTTAAGACCATGCTTAGATCATTCACAAAATAACTTGCAAAAGAAATACTCCAATCAGTTTGTTTTCTAACCAGCCTTGTTTTCTCTTAAATTAATAATTCTGATTTAATTTCCTGAATGAATGCAGATCGCATTAAAAATATTTTTCTGCACATTACCATTGTGCCTATAAAATGGTGGCTGTTGAGTTTCTTTATCCTTTTGCCATGTAATGTCACTGCAAGGATTTTTTTGAGACTCATAGCATTTAAAGGCACATAAGGAAGTAAAATAGAAACTACCACCTGTTTTACGCATAAAATTAAGAATAAGAATTTGAAAGTCTGATTTTGCCTGTAGAGAGTTATGTGTTCATGTTTAATACTTTTGTTCTGAAGAGGAATTATGCAAATTATGTTTTGTGTATGCCTAATCTGCATTGCATTTTCTGTATGCTTAATCTGTTTTCACTGGTATTTAATTTCTTACCTGTGTGGGAATAATGAGATATATTGATGACAGCGACTAAAAAAACACTGAAAGTTTGCTATGCAACAAAAATAATTTTTACTAAAATATGATTTTCAGGTTCAGAACAAGGCCTTTATTGCTTTCCACATGGGAAGAGGCTGCCTAGATTACACAGTCTTGCTTCCATTGTTTTAACTTTGAATTCACGTGGATTCCTGGTTTACAAACTATATATAATTTTTGGCATTCATTTAATGAAGTAAGGCTTCAATAGTCTAAACCTCAAGAACAATGAATAGACATGTGGTATTTATTTTTCATGAATTGAAATAAATATATTGCCATCTTAGTTGATAGGCATTGTTTCTTTAGCGAAAAATGAGGTGACTTTTTCACTGCACCTGTGAACCCTGGAACATCCACAACATTCCCAAGAATAAAATGTGTTTAGCCCCAATCTAACAAACCTGTAGGTGTGTTACACAAATTAATAGATTTACAGAGCCTTGTGGAAACCGAACCGAGAAAGCAAACCTCTAAGCTCCTGATGTGAGGAAATGACTGGTCTTGAGGCAATTCCATTTCTGACTCTATCTTTTGGATATTAAACTTGACACTCAGCTGTCACCACTGTGCCCAGCAGAGAGTGGAAGGCAGCCTCATTGCAGTTGTCAGTCAGCAGACTCTGAGTCAGCATGCATAATACACAAATAGTTGCTGAGTTTTTTTCTAACCTGTTATACTAAAACCAAATGCTAAATTGAAGGATGAAGCTCATCCTTTAGTCCTCTCTGCTCCATGTGATTTGTGCTTACTGACATTATGGGGTGGTAATGCAGCACTTTCCCAGACTGTGAAAGATGTGGTTCCTGACCCTACTCCTCAGGAGGGGAGTAGAGGTGGATCATCTGCACAAATGGCTTAGCACCAGCACAGACTGTGAGGGAGAGAGATCACATAAGTTCTCCCTCTTGCAGACCAGAATTCTGTGTTTGGAGGTGGCTCTGAGAGTGGTGGAGCTGCTGTGGAAAACCCTTGGAACTCACACTGCTTCTCCAGAGCCAAATCTTAAGCAGTAATGTACTTTTCCTCTAATGAAAAGGAAAAGAGCTCCTAAGTTTTTGACTAAGTTGAAAACTTCATTAGGAATGCATGTATTGGAAGAATAAAGCAGATTTTTGTTGAAAAACTGAACATCTGAAACCTGCAAATCTCACTCTCAAAAAGAGATTGCTGATTTGGAAATAGGTCTGCAATGCTTATTCTCTTCTTCTTTTGATTAAGTTCAGTTCCTCAAAGAGCTATGGTCTGCCATGGTACATCACAGCCAATGATGCACTGAATGGAGTATGTTTTACCCAACAAACAGGAAGACTACTTGAACAGGAAGAAATCTTGAACATCCTTAAAGGGAAAAACAAACTAAGAAAACATTTTTACATCCAACTTGTAACTTTTCCCAGTTAAAATTCAAGGATGTTTTTCAACAAATCCCACTTTTTTTTTTTTTTTTAAAGGGAAAAAAGCATTCTCCTGACACTTTTTTTTTTAACTGAACCTTGTTTGTTCATCAGATTGACCTAACATTAGAAAAATTGAAAATTTTGCATATTACTTAGCCTGATTTCCATAACTCTTGTCTAGGGGAAGGCAGCTCATTTGCATTCTGGTCTTGTCTTTCTTTCTGCTCTGAATAATACCACAGGCTGCACATTCTTTGTCTTGAAGTCCAAACCGTCGCCTTTCTTGAGGATCGTCAGCTCTAACAAGGGTCAAAGCATTATGTCAGTAATATGCAGCTTTGTACACTCAAAACTTGTAGTGTAAAGGGAAATGCTTTTCTTTATTAATTACTCCAGCAATTGGGCAAGAGCTGCTAGGAAGGATTTGCACTGCTGCTCATCTAATACATGGCAGTAATGTGGGATGTTTCTGCATTCAAAGCAGAATATAGGACAACGTGACTAATTGTGTTGGTAGAGTGGTGCAAAGCTCACTGTAAACTAATTACTCCCTTGTACACCAGGGAGTGATGAGTCTTTGTGAAACCAGATGCTAAACCCAAAATTTTTCTTATATTAAAAAAGTAAGGCAATGCAGTAGCCCTTGATGCATTTTTTTTTTGCATTTCCTAGGAAATCATTCTATATCATGTTGGTGTATGGAGATTTGAACAGCAGGTTCTGTTTTTATAACTTTCTGCCAAACCCTAACAATATCAACTGGCAGTACAGGTATTTGACCCTCAGTACCCTGATGTATTGTAAATCTGTTCTTTCTGTATAAATATATTTTTCCCCTTACAAATGAAATTAGAATCTGATCCCCATTTTTAATAGCAAGTTTCAAATGAGAACATCATTTTATCTCCCTTGTCAGAGAATAAAAGAGCCCAGATTGCTGTCTGTGGTGTGGAACAGCAGAACCTCAGAATGCTTTTGAGTTTTCTTTGCAGAAACCATAACCACCTTGGTCCCTGGAAAACATTAAGTCCATTCAAAATTTGAGAATTGTAGATTAGTCTTGTGTTAGTAATTCAATTTTAAAAACCTAGGATATTAAACCATGCAAGTTGAATGCTTACCTCTACAGATAATTTGAGAAGCAAATTATCAGTAGAGAAAGCAAACAAGTTAGTCTTACTTTTTCAAATATTTCTTAATGCTAAATAAAAGTTTATTTCCAGTATTAAGTTGGGGCTTGATTGTCATGACAGCAATGGTTATTTTTATGGTATTGGAACATGAAATGGAAAGAAAAATTGTTTAAATGTAGAGGAGGCAGAACTCCTGGCGGCATGCTTGGGAGGAGAAGTGGTGGACCATGAAAGGTGGGGCTAGGAGTGAAATAACCTGTGAAATAACAGCTCCTGATGTTCAGTGGTTGTCGGGGTCTGGGTAATCAGTCTTCACTGCTAAGTCAGAGTGTATTGGAGTAAAACCAGAATACTGTTGGGTTCTCCCTTCCTCTCCACCTCCCTTTTCCATGGCGGTGCCTTAATTCTCTTTTGTAAGCTGCAAAACAAGGCAAATCCTTCTCCACTGTGGTGTTACTTGTGAGCTCCACTTTGCTTTGTTTATAGCAAGTGTCAAAACTCGTTGTTTTGGATTGCTTAATCCCACTCATCAAAATGGGATTGATTGCTGCTTAGGAGAATCACTTATAAGGTGATGCTTACAAATCTCTTTATGTTGATCTTACCTGGGAGCAGTGACTGTTTCATCTTATCCAAAACCACAGTTGTTTCACTGCTGCCCTCTCCTCCTTGTTTGTTGGTTGTCACATATTGTGAGTTGCTGTATTGTCTATGCTAAAAATTGTGTGGAAGAAGGATGATCTTTGTAGTGTTTGTACCATGCATTAAAATTAAGTGTTTGGATCCTTGCCTGAGCTGCCAAGTGCCTCTAACTTAAAAATGGTTGGCATTTAGATGATAGGAAACCGCTAGTTGTTTTCAGCCTGACTGCTACCCTTGAGAGAAGGTATAAATATTGTAGGTGGTTTGAGTACTCCAATGCACAGAACTTGCTTGTAGCTGGCTATTAGACATTGTGGCAGCAGATGTGCTAGAGTATTATTTAAGAAATGGACTGGAAAACAGCGAAACAAGAAATAGTGAGTCACATGTGGTTCATTTAAAAAGTGAAAGTTACAGATTTTGGTAGCTGGTTTTAATTTTCATCTGTATTACTCCTTAGCTGCCTCTGTCTCATCTAAAATAAGAGGCAAATAAGAACACATTTTTAGAGGACTGGATATTTTTTTAAATATTCAGAAAAAATATATTCATAACCAATATTTCTTATTTAATAAGAGAATATTCCTTTGTTTCACTAAGAGAGGTTGCAAAGTTCAGAACCTTATTTCTAAATATAAATTGATGCAGGAATCTCTGTTTTTGATCCACGGGCTCCCTCTCCTGGTCTGGGAGGTGCTTGGCACCAGGAGCTTGATTAATGCAGAAGGTAAGTGGAAGTTATTTGCAAATTGATTTTGTGACATAGTGTCGACGGTGTCTCCTAACTTCCTCAGTGTTTAATGACAGAACTGTGCTCTGTCTAATAGCAATAATGAGATGAACACGGGTGTTGTGATGAATCAACGTTGCAGGGCCAGGTTTATCTTATTCAAGTGCCAATTAAGACATATCACAAGGACTGAAAGCAATGAGCTACAAACAATATTTACAAATAAAAATCAGTGAATTTGCACATTGAAATAACTATGTGAATATATACTCTTTAGTCTGCTAATACTGCCATCTTTGTCACCTTGGTGCTCTGCTTTTATCTCCTGCTGATCATGCTACATCCAAGTTGGACTTTTTGCCTATTGTATTTGATTGTGGAGAAAAAATATCTTTGTGTTAATGTTCTTAGATGAGAAATGCATTACTACTGTAAACTGCTCCAAAAATAGGCCCTTGACTCATAAAGCAAATACTGTAGGTAAAAATTGCATCTATTTTAGAGATCACTACTTTTGCCTCAAGGTTTTAAGCTTATTTCTAAATTTAATTAAATTAATTTCTGGCAGAGTTGAAGAAAAACTTTTGTGTTTTATCTTCCGAGTCTTGCTTCTAAGAATGTTTTTCCGTTTGAATGTATCAACATGCACAAATGTTTACACAGCTTAAGAAATGAAACAAGTATTCTAGAGTGGTGCCCTTTCTATGATGCTCCTAATTCATATGTGTATTGGAGCAGACACAATGAAAATAAATCTTTTCAGTTCCAAATTATTTGGAATAGACATTTTTCACATTTTTTGGACTAAAGATTTTCATGCTAACTTCGGGCTTGCTTCATGCTGATGTAATTGACCACAGAATATCACAGGGACTCAAGATATGCAGGTCCAGAAGATTTATTCAGGTGATCTGCAGTGCAGGCAGGGTCAGGGCTGGGAGGGGCTTTTGTACATTGATGACAATGCAAAACAAGCCCCAGACTAATGTGAATTACTTTCACTTTAGAATATCAACCTTTTATTCCAGGGCCTGAGATTATAACAAATATTCAAAAGAGTCTGGCATTTTCATTCATGTTAGAAATTGAGTGTAAATTTTTGAAAAGAAAGATCTTACTAGTGAAATATTAAATTCCACAGCTCATTCTGAAATGTATTCTAGAGCTGCTAATTAAAGTGTTCCTCTTGGCTTTACTTAAAGCAAGCCTTGATAGTTACATGTTATGAAGCAAAACCAGGTTTGGGAGAGCTATTTACAGCAGTTCTCTCAACTTCCTTACTACTTGTGCCAAGGACACAGAGAGTGAACTTTTCGTGTGAGCACAGGATATAAGATGCATGTGAGAAGTGTTAAATACTTTGCTGCCATAAGTTGGTCTGACTTACATTACAAGAAGGAGGAGAGTTGAAGTGAATAGAAGCAAATCACAATGCATAAGTCAATAAAGTCTGTATTTCCTAAGAATTTACTGGTTTTGTGTATACTCCAGCCACTTTAAAATAACGACTCTTTGCTGTGCGTTCCAGGTCATGCCACACTCTTGATCATCCTCTTTACCAGCTGTGTAAATCTTCTATCCTAGCATCTATTTGTTATCTCCTTATCTTGTTTAAGTTTATAGGGATTGAAGTTATTCCTGAGCTAAATTATCTAGTCTCTGTAACACCAGTGCTCTCAGATGGCTTGGTACTTGTCAGTGGAAAGTAGCTTTAACATCCATTGGTTAAACAGGCAGTGTGACAGGAACACAGCACTCCCCTCTGCTCTACTGATTTCATTGGTACCTTGGAACTGTTGTAATCATTTAACCTTTTGTACCTTCTTCCTCCTCCCCATCCCCCAGTTAAGAAGCCTATTTGCAATTTAAATTGTGAGGTATATTGAGCTTTCTACAGTGTTATGACTTGTTCAGTCTTTTCCATTAAAGCAATGTGTGTTTTTTTAAATTTTTTTGTGTACAGGTACTTGGAACACCAAATGAAGATACGTGGCCTGGAGTCCACTCTTTACCCCATTTCAAACCAGGTAGGTTGAAGTATCAAGTTCCTCCAAATGCCCTTCCTGGAAGTACACAGCAGAGATAATTACATCCCTGCCCACAAATGATCAAAATTACCTGATATACAGTGCATGAAGCATAATGCACTTCTTACAGCTGCTTACTTTTTTTTGTGTTCTGTGTGTGTGTGTTCTTTCATTTAATTTCTTTGCATTCTTTTTCATTTTCTTCTGTTTATTACAATATGAGCCCTGGCCTGCTTGCATTCCTCAGCCACTGAGTATTGTACCTTCAGACTGCTAATATGGTGACTCCTAGTCAGGAATACTTTTCCAGCAGAGCACACCAAACTTTGACAAATACTAAAGGAAACTAAAGAGCAGAGAAAAGACATTGTGAAAGCTGAAGTTATTACTCGGTCATCTGTTAGTATCTTTCTGCAAAGGTTCAAATTTTTAATGTATGTTGTATTTGAAGTTGTCATACTCTATAACTATCCTTGAAAAACTGTTTCACCATCTCGTACCTTTAATGAGAGGGAGCAGTTTGTCCCCTAGAGACTAGAAGGATGTGCTCAGCATCATTATACTATATATGTATGCATGTTTATATATGTCATATACACAGTCTTGTGAACTCTGAGTGGGGATCTTAGAAATACATTTTTTTAAACATGGCAAAGCAGGTGAATGAGTAGACAGGAGATGAGGCAGAGGAATTGTAAAGGACAGAGAGATCTAGGGAGCTCTCAAAATAAGAGAGGGAGAGAAAAAAATATAAGTAGGGCTTACCCTGACAGAGACACAAAGCCTTGAGAAATAGGAATGCAGACAGCTTTGTTGCACAGTTTCTGTCCTACTGCTGACTTACTGCTGTATAGTGAAATCACACTCTAGTGCTCTCTAGTTAATTAGTAGGAACTTCTTTAATAGTTTTTCACTGAAATACTAAGGATACTACAGTGTTCTTCCCTTAAACAGTGTGTCATTAAGCTTACAAGCTTTTGTGTTTCTAGTTCTTGACACTGATTGAAAGGTGAGCATATACAGAAATCCTTACAGAAATACAGTGGTGTCTAAAAGCAGTCCAAGAACATTGGTTTTAGCAAGAATAGTAAAGAGAAGGAGAAGGCCTAAAGGTGTCAGTTCTTTGGGTTGGTTTGTTTTTATTCTTTTATGAGATACAGGAAGGTTTTGAACAGTAGATGGCAGCCAAGAAATTTCCTGGTTTCGTTTTTCAGTTTGGCTTCCTAGTGTGTCAAGGGATGTGGGTTTATTATCACAGAACCACCTCAGGAAATAAATCCACTGTAGGCACTCCATTAAATCTAATTTTTATACAGGCATTGTGTTAGACTTACTCTTATTTTCTCCATCCCAGACTACATATTTTTTCACCTATGAATACATAATATTTATACACGTATAGAGTGAGGACAGGAGGAAAGGCGCCTCCAAAACAGAAAATGGTAACTCAGTATTTTCACCATTTCTGTATGGTGTGGCCTTTGTTCTCTCAGATCCTTTTCACATCTCTGAAGTATGTAGATTTTAAAGTCAGAATAATTGCTATTCTTGCTGGAAATCATTTAATCTTTTTAGGGCCTATTAAAGCAACGCACTGAGCTCCTTAATTCCCTTGCTCTGTGGAGGTCTGGGAGCACTCAAAAAATAAAATCCCTGTTCTGTACACATACTGTGTTGTGCACTCCCTTTCTGCCACCCTATATCCTTGATGACCTTGGTAGAAGGATTTTTTGTTTGTTTTACAGTTCCTCATTTGCTGTTTTTAGAAATTACAGCAATAGAATAGAAAGCATCATCTAACTGGACAACCAAAACTGGCTTACATACCCCAAAACTAAGTAATTTTATTTTATGCTGTTAAAGTGGGGAATGTTTAGAGCAGCAAAACACATCCCTCTGGGATCATACTGGGGTACCAGCATTGAAGGTATGCTCTGCACAAAATGCTCTGACCTGTGGGCTGGGATAGAATGAATACTATTTGCTCAGGCCATTAGGGTCACTGGAGATGTTTGGCCAAGGATACCACGTTCTCTGCTGCTTCTTAAAAATACGCTTTCCTTCATGCTGTTCTGTGCACAAAAGCTTTCTGGCTATGGCAAGGCTGCTGCATCATCTTCCACAGATGCTCGACCAGCCATGCTCCCCTTCCTGATGGTCTGAAATTGCTGTTACATGTAATTAGATTTCTAGCTAGCTAGCTTTCCTGACTGACTTCTTAGGAGCAAAAATGAAAGTTGAATCTTTAATAATACACTTGACAGTTTGACTTGATGGTCCTTGTGGGTCACGTCCAACTCAGAATATTCTGTGATTCTGTGAAGATGACTTAGTCTGTTTCTTTTCTTACCAAAAGAATGAAGGAAGGATCCTGAAATGTCTTGCCAAATCTGAATCAATTCCATTATTCTTGAGGATTTGTGAAATTACTGTGTTTAAATATAGGTGATCTGGGGTTAAGTAACTCCTGTGCTTTGCATGTGTTTGTAAGTTTTAAAACTGATAGCTGCTAACAGTAAGTGTGATAAATTGAGAAGTGCAGAGATTATGGGTGGTGAGGATGCCAGCGTTCACTCAGGCAAAGCTTTGATTCTATAAACTGAGGCATCAGTGTAAGCATAAAACAAAAGCATTTGAACAGAAAGTATCAGTGATAAATGGTTACTATAGTTTAAAAAATGCTGGGCACACTAAATGCCTGTGGATCTGGGAAGACTACTGAGAGTTGAAACAAAATTTCATTGTATTTCTTGTTTTTGTACAGGCTTCAATAACTAATTTTCATGCTGTGATTTGAGCACAGTCTTGTGCTGCGGAGAGCTGAACACAGTTTACTAGGAGAAACATGTCTGAAAAACGTGGTATTAGTCTATGCTTTACTACAGTGGCCAAAGAGTCTTGATTATTATGGAAAGCAGCCAGTGCTTTAATAACAATGATTTCTGACATCTTAATATGTGGGAACATTTCTGAGCCTGAATAAGGAATGTGTTCCTAAGGCTAGTTGTGGGTGGCTCTAGGTCATTTAAACCCCTAACCTAGGTGATTTTAGGAGCTTGTAATAGTGAAAATAAAATGGTCATAGTTTTGTTTGCCATTGAAATAGTCAGAAAACAACTTGTATTTTATCTGCCTGCTTTGAGCTTACTTTCTATCTTATAAATGCTTCAAGTAATATATATTTAAAGCTAAAAGCTGGCCTGGTCTTTGAACTTTCTCTGTGCCTCAGCCTCCATCCTCTCAGTTTGTGTTTTCTCCTGTGCACACAGACACAAATTCACATGTCCTGCTTAGTAAGTCACTTAAGGATAATCTAAATAATGCACTTGAATGTCCTGAAATACTTCAGGCGTATTTCAGTAACTTTGGGTTACCTCCATGATTCACTTTGAAACTGTTGGGTGCTATAATCTTGAGAGCGTTTTCCTGTACTCAGGTATCACCAATGAAACCCAGCCATTCTGGATCACTGTGAAAGTAAATTACCTGCCCTCAAATAGGAAAACAGTTTGAGGGAATTGTGAAAAAGTGCTAGTTGCTGTTTCAATAAAATCTTGATGTTTCACCCGCAGGAGAAGCCCCATGTTACAGGTTATTGGATAGAGACACTTCAAATGATGAATGTGACCCCCTAGGTCTTGGAGAGCATGTTTTCACTGTTTACTCTTTTGCTGCAATATTTTAGGAAATATGTAGATTTGCTGAGCTAAAACAGATCCAAACACCAATCATATCACTGGACTCGTATCTCCAGGAACAAATTTAAAATAGGCATTAATTATGTCTTACCTGTACGAGTAGAGGTGAAGCAGTATTCCAAAACAAGCTGTTTCCTTGCCAGTCCTGTGTCCTAGTCTTCCTGATTTTTTTGTGCATTATGCTCTTCATTGTTATTTAATCTCCCATTTTTCTTAGTCTGGAGTCCTATCAACTTTTCCTCTCCAGCCATTTCTCCTGGATTCAGAGTCCTGTCCAAATAATTGAGCAAGATAAACCTTTGGATAAATATCTACACTTAAGCCAAGTTTTCACTTTTCTGACATTTCTCAGTTAGTGTTTGGGACTGATGCTGTGTAACCTCCATCCTGGGAAGTTAAACAGAGATTTATTAGGAGGTACTGTCAGTGAGTAAAGTGGGAGAAGGTAAGATATGGTCACAATAGAAGATAAATTAACTGACCATGGCAACGATAGATGGTAATGGTCAAGGAGAGAAAGAAATTTGTTAGGAAGGTGGAGAAAACATGAGAATGCTTTGTAATGTTCACTGTGCATCAGTTTCTTTACAGTACTGTTTCTAGTTGAAAGTTAAATATTTAATCTTGGGCTGATGGTGTAGGAGCCTGATCTCACAATGTTCCACAGATGATCAGATACAATAGAGAGTAATACACCTGAAAAGGTGCCTTTATGAGACAATGGAAGCATCTGCTGAGCACTGATTTTTAAAAGAGAATCCCTAAAGTCAGGATGAAAAGAGGTAAGAGAGTCTCTCCTTAAGGAGAAAGCAGAGTACAAAAAGAAACAGTGAGAAGGAAGCATTCATAGAAAAAACTTCATAACACAGATTTTGCCAGGGACTGACGGGTACTTCCGTGGATTTATTAAAAAGTCACGAGCCTGTGACTGACAAAACCACTGCAGAGCTGGTGTTCTAACTCAGGAATTCTACCTTTCTTCCCAGGTGATCAGTAAATATAGATTTGGTTTAAAAATATGACCTGCCTACATGCATCTTAACAGCTGATTGACAGCCAGATTTTTTTCAAAAGATTAAGTCTTCATTCAGAGTGGGGCTGGACTGAGAGACTAAACTCCTTTGGCACAAACACATGAACATACTGTATATGAGAACATATGGCTTTTCAAACTTTCATAGCAGCTTTTCCTATAGAGTTTCTCCAAAGCCTGTCAACATTTTGTTACATGCTGAATCAATATCTTGTTTGTTTACATCCACATTGATGCCAGGGAATGTTCCCAGGCAATGTGGGAGCCTCTGCTGTTAGACTGTTAGAGCAGCCTCTGGCATGCCTTTCGCTCATGACAACTAGCACTTACAAATAATTAATTCCTGGGCATTAGGAAGCTTACTTATGGTTAGGAAGTTAGTGTGGGCCAGGGACTGTTCCCTGTAAGAAGAAGTTCCCATCTCCTGTACTGGAGGATGGATGTGGGAGGTGCTACAGGACAGTCATGGTCTCTCGGCCAAAGAGTCTCAAGCTCATTGAAATTACTGGTGTAGATGTAGTCTTCAAGAAATTGAGGGCTTGAAGAAAGGAGGGATATTTGTAAAAGAGAATTAATTTCAAACTTCTTCCCCTCTTTTGCCGAAACTAAACTGTATTATGTAGTGTTTCTTCAGTCTGTGGCTGTCCACAACCCGAGGGAAGCAGAGTTGTCAGTGTTTTCACCATTCTTTAAACAAAATTACATTAAGCTGAAAAGTTAAAGTAACTTATCACATATGCAGGGGAGGCAGGGTGAGCACTGCTAAAAGCCAGAACCATTTAATGTAGAACTCCAGTGCTTCAGACAGTGCTGGGTATTAAAATTGCATTTTCTGTTCATGGTCAGGAGAGAGTCTAGAAAACAGCAACTATTCTTCCTCTTTAGACAAACTGGGCTCTTCTAAAGCAAATGAAATGGAGAAGAGGGGATGGGACAGAGGGGAAGGAGTTGTAATTTTTCTCAGACTCCAAAGTCTGGCTCATGTATTTGATAAAACTCTGGTTGTGACTCAACTTCAGTAAAAACTCTAATTGCACATTAGCACTGCAAATATTATAGTGCTTGAAAATTTATTTGTCAACATGGATGCTTGTCTTTATATCTTTAGCTAGCATAATTTGAATAATTTTAGCATGGAATCTTTACTAAAAATAACATTTGAGTCTTATATATCACAATACAGTGTTAGTCACGTTAGACTTTTAAATTAAATGTAAAGAAAACCCTTTCAAAGAAATAATGAATTAGACTTTTCAAAATATTAATTATGGTGATGTTTAAATATTTGCATTTAAGCTAATCACATTTGGTTTTAAATAGAGAAGAACATTAATCAAGGAATGCATATTAGCCATCATGTTTTGATTAACAACATTAAAAATGCCTTGAAGTCAAACTGCATTTTAAGTTCTTTGGTTTAGACTAGAAGCTGATTATCAATACTGTTAAAAAGAAGCTAAAAATCAAAATGTGTTCTGCCTCTAATTCCTTCTGCAGCTTTTCTTGCCTATCTTAGGTCCTTTCAAAGGAAACGTGGCAAAGGTATAATAGTTCATGTGTTTTTCTGACTGATAAAAGCGGAAAAAATCCTCATCTTGTTTTATGTCACTTAAAATGCAAGTGCTTATTTTTTCAATTCTCACAGCAGACCAGTATTCCTGCAGTGGTCTGCTAATAAGCTCACTAGTGAGTTCTGCTGAAACTCGCTGCTGTTTGAACCTGCCCTTGATGCAGGGCTGTCAGATGGAGTGTGTTTATCAGGCAGATAATGATGTTTGCAGTGCAGAACATGTAGGTATATGTGTGGGCTCATGAGTGGGGATGCATATGTAACAGTGTTGCTGTGGAGTGGTTGTCTAAAGGAAATACGAAATAGAAAGAATGAAATATTGTTGTTTCTAAGACCAGTTAATACTGCTGAGTATAATGGATGAGCTTTTTGGCCAGGCTTTTTTTTTTTTTTTTCCCCTAGGCCTTCAAACTGGATAGAATTTGGAAGCAGTTGTTTTTAAAATATAATTTTTTTGATGCATCAAGTTTGTCAAATCGACTAGCTCAAGAAATTTCCTTCCTCTGGTTGCTCATTTCCATTTCCATTTTGCAGTTGTTATTCCAATAGCTTTGTTAACACTGCTGTTTGTGGGGCACAGTCCTAAAAACCTCCTTGACAAACGAGGCATTGAGCCAGCTGTGCTGCAAGGTCTGGAGCAAAGAGCAGCTCAGATCCTCGCACTGCCAGAAGAACACTGTGTCACTATCCCAGTCACCATCTGTGAGCAGGCTGTGGGTGGTGCCCAGCAGAGCAGAGTCCTGGTTCTGAGGCTGTGGGAGTGACAGGTTAGCCCAGCCCTTTGGTATAGGGCTGGGACATCCCTATATCCCATCCCTTTGTGCATCCTGGGACATCCTGACAGTAAGAGGATGCCACAGGACGATGTTGCTACAGCTTTCCAGTAAGAAATATGAACACTATATGTGAGCTCTTATTTATGCAGTGCTGTACAGGCATCTCTTTACACTGCATTTGATTATGGACATGCCACTTAATCAAGATTTGGCTAACTTCTAAGAAGCAAATGGTAAACGCTTTAAGGTGCTGTGGGATTGAAAGAAAACTAAAAATCTCTTCTTTCTTTTGTTTCACATAAGCAAAAATTCACCTTTCACTATGTGAAAGGTGACAGCACCCATATGAAAAGCCAGCTCTGTAACAGTGAGACATAGCTGGTAGTGAGGATGGTAACTGCATATTTGGGATAAAATTGGAGAGGATCAAATTCTGTTTCCTGAATTTGTTCCCAAAAGATTTGCAAATATTGAAGTGTTTGCATAAGGGAAATTAAAATCACACTTTTTACTTAAAATTTCAGATGTGCTTGCTGTGTTGGTCTTCCAGAGTTTTTGTTCAAAATAAACACATTTAATAATAATAATAATAATCTGAAAATATTTGAACTCTAGTATATATACCTACAATTTGAAATATTGAAATTCAAAATACATCTGAGATCAAATCCTGATCTGTAAACATATAGTTTTTCAGGTTTCTTTGATCTCAACCTGATGAGAGTGAGCAGCTGCCTCAGCAAGATGGTGCACTTTGTGTTCTTGAGAATGGTTTGCATGAGCTGGAGAATGGCTGTGTGGGTGGGTGTTCGTGTGAGTGTCTGCATGAAATTCTCCCATGTGCACATTTATTTGCTTGTCATTTCAGAGGGAGTGGTATTAAGTTTTTGCTACACAGGGTTTCTTCCACAGGGTTGGACTGAGATTGGGATTGCCAGTACTCCTGCCTGTCAGTAAGTCAGGCGAAGATTTATCTCAGATACAGACTTATATTACTGTTCTTTATGAACAAATCAATGGGAGCTTCTGAAAAACAAATACCAAAGCTATATGCCTGAAAGTATCATAAAATGGAATTTCGTGCAGTTGGTCACAGTCAGATATGTATAGCTTTAGATTTGGTTTTATTGCCTCCATTGAGCAGTGAAGGACAGAGGCATTCATACAGGTGTGAGAGAGCTGTTCACTCTGAAAAGTGACTCAGAAGCAAACGGGGATGTAATTTTGAGACTGAATTTTGGTTCTGTGATTAATTGGACACAAGCAGGAGATGCTCAGATTAAAGTCGGGAGGTTAAGTTCCCTCTTTTTTTGCCAGTGTTGGGACTACAAGTTTGGTGGTTTTAGGTATGTAATTTTGTGGTTTCACAGTCCGGGACTTGAAAATCTGTGCTATGGTGGAGGAGCTCAAGGAGAAGATTACTGTAGCTTCTCTCTTCTGGCAACTCTGAAATCAAAATCAGCTGGCTTTACTGTTTCTTTATTCGCTAAAGGATGAATTCAGGAAAATATTATGAACTGACATGTACACGAGGCTGGGCTTAATTAATACAATAGTCCCGTCTAATTATCTTGTCCATGAAAGTTAGTAAGACTCTGGTTGTAGCCATGACCACAAAATTATGTAGAAAAATGTGAGCTGTATTTTATCAATGTGTGGTTTCCTTCTGTATAAAAGTAAAGTAAGCAGCCTCTAATCTGCTTGGAGTATAGAGGAAAGAGCTGATACCAATAGTTGGGAGCAGCTTGGTTTGCAGTCACACAGCATATTCAATGGAGTTTGAAATTAAGGACGATGGGCTAACATTTGCCTCCCTATAGACAGGATTTTGCCCTCTCCTGTCTCCCCACCTAGTTTTCCCTCTCCCTGCCTCAGAAATACGATGTCTAAAGGTACTTAAAAAGATGTTTAGACTAGAACCATAGACAGCAAAGAAAGATCACTTTGAGAAGTTTGTTTTGCTCACGTGTGTCCCTTATAGCAGCATTTACATAACTGCTTCCAGTGTGTCACTTTTGCAGTAAAAATTCATCTGGCATAGCAATAGTTTCTCAGGTTTTTTGCAGAACAGGAGCAGATCTTTGGGCATTAAAGCCTAAAGGCATTTTGGCCAAGTGGGTGACTCTGGGGCTTTCCTCCCACAGTAAAAATAGCTTAAATTGATTAAAGTAAACATCTGATAATCTGGTCATGAAAATATGTTGTATATGATACTACTCGAATGTTTTAAGTGGTTGTAGCTCTGTTGAAGTCAGTGTAGCTGTGCCAGTTTGAACCAGCTCAGTATCTGACAAAAACATATTGCAGAATGACAGATAAAATCAAAACCTGTCTCTTTCTAGGCCTAGGCTACCTTTTCTGCAATGGTTCGAGTTGGTTCAATTCCCTTTCCACCAGCATTTTTCTGTACCAAAATAGATTAATGTGCAGATTTGCAGTTTATTAGCTGAACTCCCATGTGTATCTCAGACATGTTGCTACACAGCACTGTCTAGCTGCATTTTATTTTTCAGTCCTTTGTCATAAAAGAATTGACAGTGTTATGGTTGGGCAATTCACTTACAGAGTATAGAAAGCCTGTATTTTTTTCCAGTTTTTAATGCAAAAGTATCTGTTTGTAGATATATTTTTAATTCCCATTTGCAAACTAAAATTGAAGGGTTGTAGTCATGTAGCTTCCAGTTTCTGGTACACCCATCACACATATCTAAAAGGGAGTGATTTAATTTCTTGAACTGCATCAGTATAGTTAAAGCAACAAAACTTGTAAATGTGAAGTGGCCTGCAGACAGAGTTTGTGAATCTACTGATTATCAGTAACTTCTAATAGTGAAGTCAATGGGATTTGAAGCTTCTGCATTTGTCTTTTTAGTTAAAAGGGGAAAAAACCTAAAGAATAGGTGTAAGAAAGAAAATCTTCATCCACATTTTTGTTAGGATTTTGCTTCTATCTTGGTTTTGGCATCTTCAGAACTGACTGTGTATGAAGTGTACGTGACAACTTCAGAAATTATACAAGCAAGTATACAAATACAGGAATTTGAACACAACTCTTTCAAAGTTATATTTACAGCTGTTTTTCACAGTAAGATGCATGCATAGCTGTGTGCATATATATTAAAAATAGTATTGCAACTGTACAGTGGGTCTATTAAGTGTCATGCACAGGGGTGGAGAGGAAGAAAGATTTTTTGGTTTTTTAGATTTTTTGCAGTATTTTGTAAGTTTAGAACTTCTTCGCAGCAACTAATGCAATCACATTAGGGTATTTGGCCATGGTAAGTACCAGTCTACATGGCAGGATTTCAGTGTAATTAGTGTCCATGGAAAATGTTCTATTCTCCAGCTGAACTGCTGGTTGCTACCTGAGAGGCACTTAGCTCCTGTGCAAAACGCTAACGAAGGACTGGCCCTTCATTTCTGCAGCAGTTTACACAGCATCTTCCTTTTTCAACTAGAGTCCTGCTGCAGATCAAGCATCTTCTTGGATATGAAAGGGAAAGTACATCTATCTGAACTGAAAAACTTAACATTTGAGTAAATAAGCTGTCATTGCACTCGTTCCTTCTGCTCATTATCTGTATGTGTTCTTTAGAAAATGGCCTCTTATGTGGCCATCATGTTCCGTGTGGCCCTGTGTGTCACAGAGACCCATGCTCACTCTTACGCTTCCTGAGAAGCATAAAAATAGGACAGTGAAGTCATAGAGAATTGCATTTGTCATGAAGAAGAAAAAATACTAGATTTCAGGGGTTTTTTTTTCCCCTAGCAGTCAAAAACTACTTTAGAAATAATTGCAAAACTTTCCCTTTCCGTTGATGCTGTAGTAAATGAGCTTTAGGTCATGCTGGTTTGGTTTGATTTGGTTTAACAAGTTGAGGGCTTTTTTTGGTTTTGGTGTTTTGTTTTCATTTCCTTGGTGTGTGTGGCAATTGATTCTAGGTTAATTTTCTTTCCTTTTCTTAGGACTTGAGTTGCAGAACATACATAGAAATGATGGAATTATAAAAACTGACAGTAAATAAATATTTTGTAAAAATAAATCCTGGGTTTAGTGAAGTAATTGAATATACCTCTTTTTCTCACAGAACGGTTTACACAGTACGGCCCTAAAAACCTTAGACAAGCGTGGAATAAGTAAGTATTTTTTTAATCGCATTTTTTACTCTTCAAGGGCATGCTGAAGTTATCATATCTAACTTGAATGGCTTTATTCTTTTCAAATAAGCCAAGTTTTAATTGCCAGTTACTTGTAAATAGGAAAAAACTGCATAGTATTGTGTTTTCTTCTTGGGGGTTGACAAGTGTATTGAGCTCATGGAGAAATGCTTGTTGCTTTGGGCCATCAGTTTTGAATCTTGTTTTCTCTGTTCTATAAAAATTAGGAAACTTTTAAATAATATGTTTCTAACCCACTTTTGAATGTTGTTTCCACATAATAATCCCTTGTTGCCAGGTCCATCTGGTTATTGCTGTAAGCTGCTGACCATACTGTTGTAATCTTAATTATCATCAATTAAAAAAGTCAGTGTAAATTCACCACACTTTTTTTTCCCCCTTCCAATATTACTTGAGTTTGGTCACATTTACATCAGATGGACACTGATATAAAGGTATTATGCTCTAAGTCCAGAAAAGTTACCTGATGAGCACTCAGATTGCTACTGGCATTATTCTAAGTAATCATCTGTGTAAAGTTTGCTAGAAGATTTCTCAAAACATGTAGCATCTTTGTAGACAGGATATTTGGACTGCACTGTCTCGAGCAATTAATAGCCTTTATATTTTGAAGAAAGCATACGGAGTTTGATTTGGCTGATTGCAGCTATATCAACAACTTGTCTTCCCAGAAAAACTGTTAGAATTTTTCTCCGCTCACTTTTGACCAAAAATTTTGCAACAAGGCTAAGCTTTTGCTGCGCCAGCATTGCTGTTTTCTGTCCGATACTAATTCAAAATTTTATTTTTGCTACTAACTGGCTGTCTTGTTGATAGTTTACCAGGGAGTTCAAGAGATAAATCAGCAGGAGACTGTAACATCTCCAAGCTCACCACTGAAATTGAAGATACTAAATGTTTTGATGGATAAGCTTCCTTGTTGTAAAGATAAAAGTTATTGATAGAGTAGAAATCCAAATGCTTTTTCAATATCTTAATTTATTAGCAGTGAAGTGTGTCTACTGCAAAATCCATAGCATGGTCAGTTTTCCAAAGTGTGATTAGGTTCATATTCACTTTGCTGTTCTATTGCTTTTTTCTCTATCTCTTCCTTCCCAAACCCATTTGGTCCACTGTTTTGGATTGAAACACAAACTTATTTTTCATTTAAAAAAACCAAAAAAAAAGTCTTTCAAAATTGTGATTTGACTGAAGGAGGAGGAATCTCTTAATGTAGCAGGATTGTTGTTAAAATTAAGTATTCATTATTGAATGTGATACCATCAGTATTTGTCCTTTGAGTCAAAACTTGAACTTCTGTACTGCCAGGCATCTTCCATGACTCTGTAGATCCCTTTGGAGTACCACTGGGTCCTCCCTGGTTAGCAGTAACTTCCCAATTCCTGCAATGAGAAATGAAGCCAGCACTGAAAACAGTTCAGGCCTCCACAACGGTTGAGTGCCACCAGCCTGTGTTAATTGGCTTTCAGCAGTCCATAGAAAAGTTCCTGGCTTGACCAGTTCAATCTGGGAGCCTAATTTGGTGGCTTTCGTGGACAAATACATCTCCTGTTTACTGCAGAGGGAACAACAGGAAGAATAACTCCACTTATATTAGACTTTTTAAAATATCTCAAACCGTTTTGTCGGTTGTGATCCTTGCAGGCATCTTAGATTGTTTAACTTTATGCAAAGCTTATTGCTTGGAATACAATTCAATTTTCTGAAAGTCACAGCTTTCCTTTTAAAAATTAAGTCACTATAATTGCCTGTATTTTGTCCTTTAACAATCAAAAAACTTGCAAATTAATTTTTTCTTTAAAAGTAGTTAATGAAATCCAAAAGCTTGGAAAAAGCAATTATATTACAACATAGGCAATTAGATCTGGATTGGGAAAGAAGGACAAGGAAACTAATATTGGTTTGAATGTGTTTGCTTGGAGGCATATATTTGGGTAAGTAATGTGAATAGATACTGGCATGCTATTCCATCCATCCTGCAGGCCTGGACTCAAGTGTTTTTTCTGTATTTTAACAACAGTTAGACTGTTAAAATATAGCAGTTATGTATTAATAAGTACAATAATTGGTTTGAATTTGAAAAGTTGCTATCTTACATTTCCTTCAAGACCATTGAATGAAATTTCTCTTTTCATAAAATAATAAAAAAAAAAGAACAAAACCCAGTTTGCTTAAAACAGCCTCAGTTTCGAGATTTCATAATTGACACAAGTTCTGATCACATCACAGGCTGACTCAAATAAGACCGAAGCTTTTTAAATTCTATGAAACTTCTTAAAAAATATTTATACATTTTCAG
Organism: Acanthiza pusilla; assembly: GCA_036630365.1. NCBI lineage: Eukaryota > Metazoa > Chordata > Aves > Passeriformes > Acanthizidae > Acanthiza > Acanthiza pusilla. Next base: position 31,399,051 of record JAXCHO010000073.1, on the reverse strand, counting down.
TGCTCTGTGCATAAAGGATTTGCAGTTTTTCAGCATAAATTAAGGGATTGAAAGACCGAAAGCAAAGACAATACATGGAGTTTGGTGCTTCATATCCGTATTTCTACTACAATAGGAAATATTCAGTGCCTCAAAATTATGTATCATTTACATTTGAAATGGAAAGGGCTTTCTCTTTTTGCAGTGTAAATCTTTATCTGTGTGCTGTATTAGAGCACTGTTTGCTTGCACAGCTGTAGTTAAGGATGTATAAATATTTCTGTTATAGGCATCATATTCCCAAGGGTTTATAATTCAGCTGTAAAACTTAACACATGGATAGACTGATTCATTCTAGAAATTTTCTTTCTTTCTTACCATGTTTCAAAAAGCAGCAATCTCCAGTCTTAAATTAAAAAACCTTTTTAACTTCCTGTTTTAATTTGTAGAAGATTTTTGGTGACACAAAATACGTCACCTATATAATTGTTTTAAGGGCAATGAACATGAAACCTGAGATGGGGAGAAAAAATATACAGCCTTTTGTTTTTAAATATGCATTGGTTTTGGTACAGATTTGCTTCCTCTCAACATGTTAGTACCTTTGAAAGATATACCTTAAAGAACAATGTTTATGGTCTTGTAAGAATTTACATATACGCTTAACTTCTCTTGAGGTGAAGTCCCATTATTGCATTTTATAGGGGAGGAATTGAGATACAAAAAAATTAAAGAATTACACACAGAAGCTGCCATAGAAAGCGTATAACAGTGAAACTGAACTTCATGCTCCTAGATTGGAAGAGAACACTTTTAATTTTCTAAACACGAATGTTTCATTCTCTCTCGTTTCATCTTTTAGGCACAAGCTGATCCTTTGTCCTGTTTATATATATGTTTTAAGGTCATGGCATGTAAGGGTGAGAATATGGGTTTAGAAGCCTTCAAAGAGGCTTTTACCTCAAAATGTGCATTGTTACTCAATTTATGTAAGTGGAGGTTAGTAGAAGGAAGAATAATACTCTTCCAATATCTACAGAGCCAGCTTCATATCTGTAAGGCAGAAGGAAGAGAGTCGAAAAACTCCAGCCCCAAACCTTCCAAAAAGATAGTAGTTTGAGGGCAAAATAATTGCTCTTGACCAACTACATCATCTTCCACGAGATGATTTTAAAGGCAGAGCAAGTCAATGGAACAATATTGGACGCCAGCCAATTGCTCTTTAATTCCTGGTCTAACTGGAAATCAGTTAAAAGTGTGGAATTTAACAGCAATGATGAAGTGAAACCCAGCAGGATCATTATATAAATCAGATCCCTAAGATTCTTAAAATAGAATTGGTTAATATTAGAGGCTGCTTCTGGGAAGTGTTTGAGGGAAATAATGTAACTCTCACTTAGAGTGAATTAAGTTCTTTGCAGACTTTAACACTGAATTTCTTCACTGGCTGTCAAACTACCTAAACATTATAAAGGGACTATTTACTAGATAAGATGGAATCTATAAATTTTGTAGTAATGCTTATAAAGTTAAGAAACAAAACTTGCATTGATGTTTGCTTCTATCTAGTACGAAGCTTCACCTACATAGCATGACATAACATACTGTGGAATGTAATGATAAAATACTGGTCTAAAAAGAGCTAAGATGTGGTAATCTGATCTTCCTATAGAGTTCATAATGAATTATATTTTCACCTTTTTTCCTGAACTTTTCTGTTCAATTATCTCTACACAATAAAAACCAAGAACAGCTCTGCCTTCAGAATGCAGTGCAACCGCTTTCAATTTGCAAAAGCTTCTCCACAATAATAAACCCTTACAGAAGAATAACAAAAGAGAACTAATTATCCTTGTGTATATTTGGTAGGATATAAAAAGCTTTTTCAGATCCTTCTGCCATAATGGGTTGTATTGTGAGAAATTAGGTTGGAAAGAAAAGGTGCAGTTGAAAACAAATTCTGCTCTGCATAAATAGGACTACTACTTTGTAATTCCCCAATATGGCTGTATTTATGATATAAATAACACTTTATTCTCACAGCCAGTCCCACTGCTGAGGATTTCTTCCTTTAACAAGATGGCCTCTGTACTTGAGACTTCCCTTTCTGAGGCCAGGGTGTTTAAAAGTTGCATTCCAGGATGGACTGGCCTATTTTGGGACTGTTATTCAGTGAAAACTTCCTGAAGAAAGCAAAGTGAGTGAATAGAGATGAATCCATGTGGTTTGAGTCTGTATTTTGTTTCAAGCATGGCACAGACCATGGAATTGCTTAGAGCTGAGACTTGGGAAACATTTTTGGTTTGGAGTTCTGTTGTTCGGTTTTTTAAGAAAATCTTTGCCTTAGCTGGGTTTTGACTAAAGAAAAAGCGCTCTTCTAATTGTCGCTTTTATCCCTTCACCTCCTGTCCCTTCACACCAGCATTGCTCATTGTACCACAGTCTGTATGAGCACTGAAGGAATACTCAAGCTCTCCAGCACAACAGAAACAAAAAGCTTTAGTGCTGTCCTTGCAGAAACCTTTCTGATGGCTCAACCCAAGAGGCAATAAGGATTTCAGGCAGTACTGAGCAGAGGTGGGCTGGCTGTGTGCTCTGTGTGCAGTGCCAGCACACCGCAGGGTTCTGGGGCCAGGAGGGGCCATGGGTCACGCTGGGGGAGCAAGGATAGAAACTGGACACAAAATGGAAATATTTTTTAAAAGTGTATGTAATGTAGAGGCATATAAACCTGCCTCTGCCTCCTGAAGGTTTGCATTGATACTGCTGCACTGGGGAAATTTTTTTTTTAATTGTATTTCCCATTTTTTTCCTTGTTTTCCATGAACGCGCGGTTGCCGAGGGGCCTCGGGATCATGTCGCGACAGCCCTGCGATAGCCGCGGCGTTCCGCGCCCGCCGCGCGTCCCTCGGTGCCTGCAGTGCCGCGCTGCCCGCACCAGGGGGCGCTCGGAGCCGCCGCCAGCGCGGCCCCAGCGGCGCCTTTTGTTTATTCCGTGCTTAGTGGCGTTTGTTAAATTAATTTCAGGCTGGTGGAAGCTGCTTGTCTGCACTGAAGCGCTTTTTGTGTGCGCACTTAGCGCTGTTTCCCGAGCGCGCAGCCCCGCGCGGGCTGAGCTGCAGGCGGCGGGGCTGAGCCCACGCGCGCCGCGGGGACCGTCAGCTCCGCGCTCCGGAATTGCAGGATGCTGATTGAAGCCAGGCGCTGAGAAAGATCGCTGCAGTTTCTCCATTTATCCTCTCGCCAAGCTGAAAAAAAACCCTTTCTGATTTATATTCCAATCTTTCTTTCAAATTGGAGCAGCCACAAAGTGCTATAATGTTACACCTTTTAGAACTTAGGGGGAAGACTATTCCTAACAGACCTCATTGATACAATGTTTATCCTGACAATCGATTTATTTTAGCTTTATTCTAAATTCCCCCTCTTTTGTGTTGTTAAGCTGTAGGTATTGTGTTACATCTTCTTGTCCCAGTTAAAAATACTAATAAGCTTCCTAAACTGGACCACAAAAGCTTTTGACATTTTTATTTCAGAGTACTAATAACTCTATGTTGCTTCATTACTAAAATTACATTTTTACTCCCTGTACCTTTCCTATCCATGACAGCAGTGAAAATACAGCCCCAATGTAAATGGATGCTCTTTGTTGTCTTCTGCAAGATTTAATTCCATATCTGGCACTGGGCTAGAGTTTGTTGGCATTATTAAGTCTGGACCTATCTGTATTTGGGGTTGTTTTTCTGTGGAAATAATTTGTAGTTTTCTATGCTTTATCTTGTTTTTAGATTTTCTGCCCACATATCTCACTTCTGCTAGTTTCTTTGTACTCATGTCTTTGTCTTTTGTGGTGATTTCAGCATTTAGTGCCATCTGAGAGTTGATTCAGTATGCAGGGTATCCCTTAGTCCAGGTCATTAATAAAGATGTTAAATAAAACTGTGACTAACACTAATCCCTCTGGCACACAGCTGGACACTTCCCTTCCAACTCAGTACATTGCCACTCATCATTACCCTTTGCTTATGGTCTGTCAGCCAGTTTTCAGTCTGAGATAGTGTATCACATCCCAGCTCTTCGGAGTTTGTCCACAAAGCAAGATTGTTTTAATAGAAATTGCATCAAACATTATCTTTTGTTGCTTTGTTATGATTAAGTTCACTTTTAAATGTAATTTATCAGATGTCTTGTTCATTAGTCACCTATTCAAATGCCATTTTGTGTTATTTCTTCTGAAATCTAATTTTTCTTTGACATTGTCTTTTGTTTCTGTTGTCTGTATTTTCCTTCTATATTGTATATCAATGTCCAACAAATATTTGCCAAGATTCTCTTATTTGAAAACCAGAAGGAAAGTATGGGCATTTATTTATATTTTTTCAAGTCTAGTACAGTACTGTAGAATGCAGAGCAAAATTAGATAATGTTACAGTTACTTATCTACAGTAATAAGCCTATGAAGAGAATTGACAAAGAACTAACTATTCTTGTGTAGAATTCCTGGAAAGATTTTTAAAAGCTGCCTTATGTTTGTTTGCTATCCTCACAAATTCCTTAAGGATTCCTTAGTATATTGAGACGTATATCAGATAGACATGTTTATTTGGTGTTTCCAGGTATGATTTTTTTTTCAATGTATGTTCTTCATTAACGTTTTTGAGTACTTTCTGATCAACTCTTCAGATGTTTCCAGTTGTTCTTTCTCCTTATGCATTTCTACATGCCAATGCTTTATTAATTTCCCAGAATTATATTTTTGGTAGTCTGTTACTCATATGTTGCCATAGTGTCTGCGTTCATTTCTTGGTTTGAAGTCTAATACTTTCTGATCAGAGGCACCAGGCATCATTATTTCCTCACATTCTGAATTCTGCCCTTTTGCTTGAGTTCTGTACTGTTGGTTTATCTGCTGAAATCTCTCTTCTCCAGATAATGACACTGCTGACAAAATAGAGTCTCTGAGTTGTGTTTTAAACATAGTTGTCTAAGGAAATGAAGACATACTGCAAAGGCAGTAATACAAGTGAAGTAGACCTTACTGCTGGCTCTCTCATTATTTATATGGAGCCATTAAAGGCAAGATTTTTCCAAAAGGGGAGTGAAAATGATAGGCAACTTGAGAACTGGATTGGCATTCAAAAGTGCTTAGTGCTAAGCAACTGCTCTTGGCTTATGTGGCTTGATATTATCCTCTGCTGTTTGTTCTGTGTTACAGATAATTTTTCTTTAACTGAATAGTTCCTTTGATTTCTCATCTCAGAAATGTAGATAATTTTGAGAGATGGTGCAGACAGGCAATAAGCATAAAAATATGAATAATGTTCCTGGATTTTGTCACCACTGCAGATGGTTTAAGCCAATCTCAAAACTCATGCTGTTTGTTGCCAGCCAGAGACTTATGACAATAGTTAAGACTTCTGCAGTGACATAAACACTGTAAACTATCTTTGCCTTAGGCAAATACTTATTTTACTGACTTTTAAGAGGATCTTATGTGGGGGTTTCAGTGTAATTTTGACCACAGCCTTTTCTGTGGCAGGATCACAAGTAAACAGGTATTGCCATTCATGAGCATCTCCTGTGACTGTCTCTCAGAATTCATTCAAGAAAATCTTAATCACTTTCTTTCCTGCATTTTTGGTTGTGTTACTTCATGTATATGCCTTCAGATTTCTGATGTCTTTCCTGACATATAGTACAGAGAAATGAGAATTTTTTTTTTTTAATTGGTGATGCAGAAACACATACCGTTGTAGGAGATCAGTGAAAACAGTGATTTTTTCATAACTTTAAGTTATTTCCTAGCCAGTTTAATACTTAAATTTAGTGATTTCTTTAAATGACCCAGCTTAGAAAGTTTTAAGCTGTTGTTTGAGAATTTGTGAAAGATGCTTGCTGCAAGCAGGTCATCATGTATGTGTCTGTATATATATATGTATATATGTTCAGTGCCTGCTTGACCCATGTCAAAATGGGAAGATGGGAGGCTCTCCCCCTGCTGCTGCATTGGAACAGAGAGGTTAGATTGTGTATCTGCAGCAGCACACTGTGAATAACGAGCCTCAGCACAGGGCTGGTGCACCTGTCATTGCTGGAGGGCAAAGAGGCAAGTGGTTCCAAAGGGAGCTGACCTTTTTCTTTCAGGCATTGAGTCAATCCCATATCCTAAGGCACACATTCTGCGTTAAAATTACTATAACTCTCCTGGCATTAGGCTGAACAACAGACTCTGGTGAAAATCTATGGAAAAAACCCCAAAAATATGATGAAAATGGTGGTGGTAGTTTGTCTATTACTTTTAATTAAGTATTTATAGGAAATATATTCTGTAATTTTAAAAAGTGTTAGTAAACCACTTCAATTTTGCTCTGGTAAAGAAGAATTGAATTAAAGTTTAAAATAAAATTTTGAAATTGTTTGCCTGAATTAGCAGCTCACTAGATAGCAAAATGTAAATGACAATATTTATCACTAAATATGATTCACAAAAAGTCTGCATCCTTTTAAATTCTGTAATACAGTGTATATCCACTGGCTGCTACCTCAGCTGAATTTCTATCTGTAAGATCTGATTTACAAATAGACAACTTTCTTTTAAATTATTCACATCTCGTAATAATTGATGTAACAGAGTTGATCTTATGCTGAAGCATATTTGATCATAAATTCAATGAAAACAGCCACCATCTTTGTGATGTTTGTCCAGCTAAATCCTTCAGTGACTAAAATAATAAAGATGCCAGCTGTGTTTGTTTTATGATCACTGCTGCAATAGGAGGCTGAAAATACAAATGAATAAAAGACCTAATTTTTCATGTTGGATTTATAAACTCAGAATCTTACTGTGGAGAATTTAAATTGAAAAAATAAAATTTCTACTTCTGTCACATTCTCATAAATATATTGGTTGCTTTTTTTGTTCCTATTATTTGGGAATACCGAATAGTTTTAAAATATTGATACTGTTTGGATCCAAAATTGCAAAACCCAAGGAAATCTTGTAAAAATAGGTTAAATTTATGCTTTTTTCTCTGACATTGTCCGTTAAGAATGGACCATCACTTTTGCATTGCCTTAGATTTTATAGTAGTTTTAAAATTCTTTTTATTACTGTATGCTGTTAGTGTGCCTCAAACCAATTTCACCACCCTGACATAAAAAAATCATGCTCTGGATCAGTACTGGCCTTCCTTCAGCATTGTGACTTTTGCAGAATACTGTTACATTCCTTTTATTTCTTTCATATTTGATCCTTACAGTGCCCTTGAGTCAAGCTTTATTCGGCAACCATGAGGGCATGAATTTTCCCGAGATGTTGACAGACAGTGTTTGGTGAATACCATTTTTCTGTCAGCTACAGCCTACGTCTGTAGTGCAGACCAAAGCAGAGCCAGGGACTGTCTTCTGGCCCCGAGGCCATGTGGCAGAGCTTGGCTGCAGCTGTGCTGAGTAACACTTGGGCATGCATCTCCTGGGGGCTCTATGTGGTCCCCATGCAGCTGCAGGTGCAGTTATTATTTTGGGGCTGTTCAGCATTTGGTGTTTAAATAAAAATTTCCAGGATAAAGTAAGAGTCATGTTGCAGGGAGTAGGAATGGTGTTTTCTGGTGCAATGTATGGCGTCCCTTGCTTGCAGGAGCCTGTACCTGCTGCCTGTTGGGAATGGTCCCTGGCGTGAGCTGTTCCCTGGACTGTGTCCAGGAGTGAGTTTGGAGCAGGCTGGTGGACATGGGCCAGATAATCCAGGGGCAGTGTGGACACTCAGTAGTTGAGCAGTTAGGCTCTCACCAGCCCTGCTCAATTCAGCAGTAAGGCTTCAGCAGAGAGACTCTTACTATTCCTTGTGCACACCTGAGCACATTCCCAGTGACGTTTCCTGCTTTCTCTGTACTGCTAGTGTTCTTTGTCACTTAGCCCTGAAGTCTTAGGAAGAGAAAACCAAGAAATATCCCTATCTTCTGCATCCAGAAAGGATACATTTCACCTTTTTTTCCCGTCCAGCTTTTCCAACATACCTTTTTGTTTTCCCCAACTAACTTTGTCACTCTGATCTTGATTCTTGTAATGTCCTTCGTATGTCCTCTCCTGATCAACATCCTCCTTCAAATCATATAAAAAGCAACCAGTAAATTCAATTACTTTTTTTGTGTCTTGTTTACTTCTCATCCCAACACTGGCTGTTTCACTCCATCATTTTTGAGCCCCTTCTTATCCTTTTCAAAATTCTCCATAATTTTCTGTTTTCCTCTCTTTCTTCACAAAGTTCATATTCCTTATTTTTATATCAGTGATCCCTTTTCATTTAAGCCTTCTCCTGTCCCCTAGATAGTTTGGGTAGACTCATAACTGCTGCTTTCCTTTCTGGGAATCAGATAGGCTTATGCCCAGATAGTGAATTTATCAGTTGTTTGTGTAACTGCAGTCTTCATGTTCTCAGTTGGGAATCTGCTAGGACTTCTCAGCCTCAAATCTCTGCTTTTGCACAAGCTTAATGATCATTTAGCCCCCTAAAATGAGATCCAGGTGTTTATTTACCTGCCCATCCAATTCAATGACAGAACACATGACCAGAGTTCCATGAATTCCACAATTCCATGTGTGCAATATATTTTGAAAATCCACCTGCTTTTTTGGTTATTAGAAGTGGCCTGAGCTTTGCTGGCAGTCAATTTTTAGTGATAGCTGGCTCTTTGGGAAATCTGACCTTTCGTGGTTACTATTATAGATAACAATTTTGATTTTAGTTCTTAAATCACCTATGCTGATTTATGCCTAAATAGCCGTAACTCCCTGCTTAGCTGTTTCTCTTTCATGATACTTTGACAGGATAGGATTTGTGAAAATAGTTCAGGGTTGAGTTCTTCCCTACTGCAAGCCAATTTCTGAGTCTCAGATAGCGCTGCATCCTCACACTTATGTAAGTACAGGCACTTAAGATCCACATATTTCAGTAATTGATAGTTAAAACAGATGCAGTTCATGACTTGGCGATTCACCTCCAAGATGTTAATAGATAAAACGGCATAAACTCTTGTGTCAAATTCAAGCAACTTTATAAAACGACACCTCAATACAGGTATGTGTGGATATGTATGTTTCACTTAAAAAAAAAAAACAACAACCCTCAGTGCAAAATAATGTTACATTTTCTCCAAACTGCATACTGGAGAAATCTCTGTTTTCTCCTTCCATGGTGGTCCCTGCCTAAGAAGCCTGGTTTTTTTTCCTCTGTTCTAGTTCAAAGTCAAATTCATACATTAACACAAGCATATTTGTGTTACGTAAGTATTACTGCCATTGGTGTCAGGCACTGGGTTTTCAGTCTGCCAGGTTCTCCCTACTCAAAGAGGACCTGATGTTCGCTTTAGAAAGTATCTATCTCTATCATATTCTATCAAATACAAAGAGAAAGTGGTGTGCTAAATTGAGAGAGTGGATCTGGAGAAGGAATGGCCCTTTCTACACTGCAGTGCTGGTGTGAATGTGGTGTCCTATCCTGTGTTCTTCTGTAACATCACCTGAACCAAGTACCCGAGGGTCAGGGAGCTGCTCTAGTTCTATAGGATGTGAGTCTGTCTAAATACAGACATAATAATACATAATAAAATATTCTTGGCTGCATAGCTTGAATATATTGCCCATATGTTCTCATTACAGCCATCTCAGTCACCTCCTCTCAGTGTTTCCCAGTCCTGCATCATTTCCCTGTCGTGTCTTAGCTTGGGAGTATAGCTGCAAAAGGACCAGGATGCCTGCTTTTACATAATTGCTTAGTCTCCTTGGGTTCAGCCAGGCAACTCATCTGCATAAAGTTAAATACATGCATATGCCTGGGGTCTGTCTTCCTGGGTTTTCCAGGCTTGGGGCGTTCTCTCTGCCTCCAAATCTCTATCCGCCTTTAATGAGCTGTATAAATAAATACAAAGTACTCCTGTTAGTTCCATATCCACAAAAATATACTTTATTAGCTGAGAGGTACACAGTAATAGAAAAGATCAGACACATCCAATGTTTTAGGCAGCAGTGGGAGGACAGGACAAGGAGCTGCTTCCGAGTGGTTGATGGATCTGAGGCCCCGGCAGGACAGATTTGTAGGTTAACTGTGATAAATGATCTTTGGCTTCGCTGACTAAAGCAAGGTCACCCTTCTGGGGGCACTGCCTGCATGCTGCAGCCTTGTAGCAAATTCTTGTTGAAGGACTAAGCAAACAGACCAGTTCTTATTTACATTAGAGCGAAATTAAAACTTCTCAAACCCAAGATGATAAAATATCAGACGAGAGGGTAGAGATTCATAGAGCAGTATTAATATTCACTTACTAGCACTTAGTTCTGGTTTTGTTTTGTTTATTTTCTAAAGGCAATAGGTCCAGAAAGACAGCTGGATAAGGGAAAATAAAGAAGACTTTGTTTGCTTCCCTAATGGGTGCACCCACTTGACAAATTTGAAATTCAGAGTTTGTTTTTTTTTCTTTTTCGTCAGAATATCTTTTGCATGGATTTATTTGGAGAGAAGCAATTCAGGTTGTTGAGGGTAGGATGAGGAAAAGCACAGAGCTTTGACTGCATTGTGTGCCAAAGGTTTATTTCAGCTATTTTTATGTTGGGAGGTGGGGGGTTATTCCTTCCATTTTTTTGCTTATGTCCAGCCAGTGAGGAAATAAATACGTGAAGAAAGAACACTATGGAATCCTAACTCCACTGCTATATTTTCTTCCTTTTATCATGCCCCAAGATTCACTGAACTTGATATAAATTCACCATGCCTTATTTTAAAAAGCATAACAGAAAGGCATTCTTCCTTTAAGAGTCAGACTGTAAAAGGTGATTTTCTTTCACTCAGTTTGGTTTAAGCCTGTAAAAAGCATTAAGTGAAAAATCTGATATATTTGTTAGGGCATTTATTGCATTACTAACTTATATTTTCAGTTCTCAGTGAAAGGTTTATAGAGAACATAAACCTTGAAGAGTTTTGTTCAGGATTAAACTTATATTTTCTCCATTTTCTGGTGAAATAATAGCTCATAAAATGATTGGGGTGTTAGTAGTTATTTTTAGCTCTGTTTATTTTCCAATGCTATTGTGTTCAACTTGCTGAGGTGCACAAAGACAGCCCTTAAAAAACATTCACCTTGATCAGAAGATTCACGCCCTTTAAAGTATTTAAAAATAATCAAAAGCTTCTGACTAGATGTCACCACTGTGTTGTTTTTCTTCATTAATTGCACTTACAGCTAACAAAGATCTTCCAGTAAACTATAAATCTGGCACATTCAGTCATGGTCTGCCGTGGTGTAAGTAATACACTATGTCTTCCATAATTAGTATCTTTAATACTGGTCTAATTGGAGTTCTGAAAGAATTAAAACAGTTGATTGCTGGTGGCATGTAAAATCAAAAAGAAGTAATTGCTAAATTCTTTCTGGGACAAAATCGTAAGGCATGTTCTAATTAAAATTTCTTAGGAAATACGTTTTCTGGGAAATACCTGCATCTAAGAGAAACTGCTGAAAACTGAGTGAAATAATGTGAATTACTTAAGGTAGCCTTCTTTTAGTTAAATGAGTTAGTTCTGATTTTAAACAGTAGCAAAACACTGCACCCAGCAGTCATGTTGCCTGGAATACCACCATCTCAGAACTCCTAGGAATTAAGGGAGTTACATGATGATATCATAGAAAACCACATTCTCAGTAGCTTAGGGTGTGTTATCACTGGACGTATATTGTAAGTTTGCTGTTTAAATAAGTTTTTCTTCACTTTCATGTCTACCATGTAGACTTCATACTTCTTGCTTCATTTGATGCTCCTGCAAAAGTTATCCTGGCTAAAAGATTCCTAGAGTCAAATGTAAACATTACTCTGTGTCAGAATTGTAAGGAACAGTAGGAAAAATATGTGGAATATTGTCAATGAACAATATTAGCAATATTCCTGCCCTATGCACTCAGGAGCTGGTGCTGGGTTTCTTTGGAAGGTTTCATAGCTCAGCATATTTATTCTGCAGCATCAGAGCAAGAGCTAGCTCAGCTGCATGTCAGGATACAGAAGGACAAAACCCAGAATACTTCTAGGTCTGTTGTATATTGACTGTTTCTCTTTAAGCTTAGCCTTTAAACATCAGATCAGCCAAATACAGTTTTTAGAAGTGGTGTGTTCTGCTTCCTCTATGAAGCAGACCTTCCAAGCTGGATATCACAGGCATTATTGTGTTGAAGAAATCCAGAAATACATCTGAAACAGACACTAAAACACATCAAATCTAGTGCAGAAAGAGTCAGAGAGAAGTAGACTAATATCTAAGTTCTTGTCTTGAGTTGTATTCAGTGATGACACATACAAATGATCAAGTTGTAATTGAGCATAATGGCTACTGTGAAATGTGAATTGCCTTGAGAGGTTGGATCACTTCATTGTCTAGCTTAGGTGTGACCAAACTGAGTCTCTGAAGCCTAGTGTGATTCATGAGCAGTTTAAGCATCTTAATTCTCTGTTCTGAGAAGTTCAGGGGCTGCAACTGTAATTTTGGTTTACCTACTGGGTCAGTAGATTCTTTTAAAAATTTACCAGGTATATGCCATTGTATACCTAGGACTAAACCTGTATTAATTAAAATAGAAAACTTAGTTGTCTGTATTGCTAGAAACTTGATTTGTTACATTTACTTTTTTTCATGAAATTCTATTCACCTTGGCTTCTTTCCAACTCATGGCATCTGTGCAACTGTCAAGTGAGAATTAGTTCAGACGGGCCAGGGTTATTATTGCCTTCCTGGAATGCACTGAATGAATTTACCTCCACAGCTTTCCAAATGGGGCTCTGACCTCTGCTACATCGACATTAACAGCAATGCCAAGAAACCAAACACTGACACTTTTATTTTTATCTCTGTTCCATATCAGTGAATACTTATCAATGGCAGTCATGGCTTTTATTGTAATAATAAATATTGTGACCACCTTTTCAGTACTTCAGTGGGTAAGACTGCTGATGCTGTAATATGGTAATATAATTAAAAGGGGTCAAACTAATTTTTAATTTTCCAAAGAGATCGTTTCATATACCACCATGGAAATCATAATGGTCTGAAGACTGTGGAGTGCAGTGTTGAGCAGGAGCACAGAGCAGGGACAGACACTGGGAGCAGTATAGCCACGTTAGTGCAGGCTTTGTCCCAGCCTAGCTCATCCAAGAGCAGGGTGTTGTGCTAATGTGGCAATCTTGCTTCTAGTCAGGTGCTGAGCTAGAAGAGTCCAATCAAACCAATGGCCTAGGGAGCCTGGAGACTGGATTTTCCCACCCTACGTGTGTGCAGAGCTCAGTGTTTCTGAATCTGAGCTCTTGCCAGCATCTCCATGTAGGAGGAGCAAGAGGGGCATCAGGTGTTTGGAGACATGCCTTTTCTAAGGAATGTGCACAGCCCAGGACTGCTGTTGGCAGCCCCATGCACGTGTGGGGTACAATCCCAGCACTGCCATGTCACAGTGGCTCTGTTTGATTGTATTATTTACTGTATCACTTGGCTTGAAGTACCTCTAATACTGTGCTGTAGAGAAAACTGTATTTTGTGATTGATCAGCAACAAGTAAAACACCGCTTCAGTGAGCCTTCAAATGGTTTTGTCTCTCTTTGTTCATCAGTTTTAGTCCTCGATACCCTTAGTGTAAAACACTGGAAAAATGGTAACATCTTTGCTCTGTTAGATTCTCATCTTGAGGTACCACTTTATGCCTTCATCTGTATCAAAAGCTAAAAGCCTCGCATCAAGACTTGCGTTCACTTGTTGTGGTGGCTCCTTGATGGCTAAATAAACTCTACAAAAGCTCTGTGGAGGCACACGGGGCGCGTTGGGGAAGCAGCTCCTGCACGCTGGAGCTGGCGCGTCGGCTCTTTGAAGACAGTAGGAGTTCTCGGCATGGCGGTAACAACAGAAACGGCTCTTGGAGCTCGTGAAATGGAAATGCAGCTTAGGTAGGCCCTGCTCTGATTGGTGTTTCGCACAGCTGCTGCTGCTAGGATCACGTGTATGTTCAGAGGTATAAACTGCCATGCACATGAGGACAGGTCTGTATCAGCTGGTTAGAAGGCAGTAAATTTGCTGAGGAAGTAATAATTAGCAGTCATGATGTTGCAGAGTTTTGTACATAAGTCGGGAGAGGCTAAAGCCTGGGACAAGGGGGGGAAAACTGCTGTCCTCAAGCAGATTGGGGTTAAGATGGGGAATACAATTTCTGTGGCAGCGTGTTGGTCGGTGAGGTACCGCAGGGACCGTACAGGAGCCCTGTTGTTGAGGGGACCAGGGCATCCTTTGTGAAAGGAGCTGCGAGGGTTGCCATATGGCCCGCCTGGCTTACACCAATTTGTTAGCTCTTTTCATACCATTAAACTTTAAACTCTGCTAAATGGTGTGATTGTTCAGGGTAACTGTGGTTTTGTCTTTCAGCACTTCAGGTTGCCAGATATTGCTTAGAATAAAGAAATGACTGGGATTTCCAAAGGAATTAGGTGCCTCACTCCTCTAGGCCATGCTATAAATGCCAGTCGAGAAATGAATTAATGATACACTGCGAGAATCGTATCTTCACGTTGAAAATGTGCACAGTAAACGATTTTTGCTTTGGCAAGTATTTACATCATGCTGCTAGGAGCATATAGACAGCATATTATCTCCATTTGTTTTAATGCCCATTTGTCTTAATTATTAATGTGAATTTGAACTGCCTTCTTCATTGCATTTAAAAGCAAATCACCCCAAGTTCAGAAGTTCACTGCACATGCCCTAAACTTTTTTTTTCTCCAGAGCTTAAACCAAACTTCAGTGATCTTAGTCATGTTCTGCTTGACCAAATACTGACCTTCCTCTGCAGTAGAAAGACATTTAAGCCTGTTTTCTGAAATTAAATCAAATTCTTGTAATCCAATGAGATTTACAACTGCTCAAGTCTAGTCAGATTCATATATGTTTCAAGTCAGACAGGTTCATATGGTGTTTGTTTTTCTGGAGCTAAGGCTGTATATAGCATTTGGGATTAAACTGAAAATCAACATGTTTCAGAAATGTCATCAGAGTAGTGTGTAAAAATATTCCCAGTATTCCTCAAAACAGTATCTACACGTTATTTAATGCTCGTTGCAAAGGTTTCTCTGTATTCTGCTGCACACCGCATTTTCTGAAAGTATGTATGCTGTCATGGCTAGTAACTATTCCTCGGTGATTAGTGTGACAGTAAGTGAAGCGTGAATATTGAGACTTGCCATATCATGCATGCCAAGTTCCTATATGGCCCAACTGCTGTGAGACAAAACATGCTATTATGTTTTAGACACAAAGCCATATTGTATGAAATTCCATCCTGTCTCGGACTGAAAGAGGTGTATTTAAAAATGAAATCTTTTTTTTTTTCCCTTCAGTTCTTTTTGTTAACTTCTGTGTTAGGTATTTAACTACTGAACTCCATCAGAAAATTTAGCCTTTTTCTCTGGAGAGGAATCAAGTTTCAAATTTAAATCAGACAAATTGTTAAATGTTTTAAGGAGGATGCTTTAAAGAAACTATTGGGGAAAAAAAAAAAAAAGAGAGAAAGAAACAAAAACAATCATTCTGATGCTCATTCCAGACCACTGAGGTTATGCACTAAATGGGGTTTTCCAAACAATTCTGATGTAGCAGATGTAATTTTAATATATGATCATACAGTACATTTTTTGTAAGTAAAGAATAGCTTGTCTTTAAACAAAGCAGCAAAATTAGTCATGCATTCCACTAAGGCATCAGTTTTTAATACTGACAACCTCAGGAGCCCACATGCATTGCTTTGTGCAGTGTCTGCTGACTTCCAGAAGTGACCTTTGAAGAAGACATGAGTTTCGGAGAACTTTTTCATTGCTGTGCAAAGCTTCATAAACAAAATTAGAATTTTGATGTAGAACTTTGAGGACACAGCTGAGCTAGGTGAAAGTGGCAATTTGATTAATGGATGATCTTCTTAGGCCTGTATTACACAAGAGGTGACACTCAATCATTATGGTCCCTTCTGAGTTTATAATCTGTAAATGCTTGGAAACATAATACTAATAGTGTAGCAACTGGAATCTTCAAAGCACTGACAAACAACTAACACCAACCCCACAAACCCAGCACTACATGGTGTGTGATCAGGGCAGACAGACCTAATAATTATAGCAGATTGAACTATTTTGCAGACTGTGCAATGAATTTAGTCTTCTATTTACTAATTATAAAACCAGTTCTAATTATGACTGATTTATTCATAATTATTCAATTAGTCGATGTGATTATGTTGCAGCCCTAGATATTTTTGTTGGATTTATATTGTGTTAATGCATAATCTGCTGATTATTTGATGTTTATCTTTGGTTTCTCCACTGATTTCAGTAAACATGTATCTTTTCTGTGTCTGAACTGGGAAGGTGACTTCAGCTTTCTAAATAGTTCTTACTGGAAACACTTTAATTTATATTAGTTATTCTGAATGCCTTGCAAAAAATCTTAGCAGTATGCCAGGTATGCTAGTGATCATTAATAGACTCAATGTCAGCGTTACTCTGTTTAATGAACTACAGGTGTCATCCATAATTTCACCTGCAATTCAGAATTTCTTAATGGTTGAATGTTATTTTCTTCTTCACTATACACACGGATCAGCCAAGGAATGGTGTAATTGTTATATTGGAGGGTAATATTTCAGTACTTACTTGAGCGACTGCATTTTTCTGAATTAACAGTAGTTCTCGTTCAAGACAGAGCAAGTTTACTATAGTTCCTAAAAAGCTTGCAGCTCCCTCTGTGGGGAAAAATGACGTTGGCAAAATGGTTTGACAGAATCTCTGAATGATCAGTTGGTGCAGGGGGGATTAGGACTCAAGATAGGCCTCACAGACTCAATATAATCACCATTCCATGGAAATTTTGGATGTGTAGAAGAATTAATACCAGTTCTCCTTGACTATTTACCCCTTCTTTTCCTTTTCTTTGCAAATAATAACCTTTGCTGTGTTTTGTAATGAAATTATCTGTAATTTTCATAAAAGCTTAATGAACATTTTCAACAATCCGGTAGTTTAAATAGTCTGGAATTATTCTAATTTATAATGTAATTTATAAGCAACAACTTGTTCATTCCAGATTTTTTCTGTCACAAACTGAAAATTAAAATAGAAAAACCACACCCATCAGAAACACTGGTGTTCATCATCTGTTTAACCTGAAATAGCAATTTGGAAATTTAATCCTGGGAATTCGGTAAGATTATGACTGATGAAATATGATGTCTTGAAGTGGTCAGCACTCCTAAGCAATTCGTCTCTAGGTAATTTCTGGACACATATCCTGCTAGTTCTCAGGAAGAGGTCAGATAGGCGCAGTATTCAAATTTCTATCTTGAGTACAGTTGCTAGAAATTAAAAAGACAACCCGTGACATATTTTTTGAATGATTGCAAATATCAGCATATCATACATATGCCAATACATCATTTAGTAGAGATCCTTTTCACCTTTGCCTATACTGATTCATATAAATTATGCCATGTCAGCCTGATAAAAGAGTAATGCTGTTGAAAGCATCTTCTTGAATTGTTTTCTGGAAAGTCAGCTTGAGCTGAAAAAAATTAATATTTGCATGAAACATGCTGTAAGATTATTGATTTTGGGGAATAACATAATCTTTTTCAAATGCTGTGTTATTTTGGACTGCAGTCTGCTATCTACTGCTTTTGGGGAACCAGTGCATTGAAAAATAAAAACCTTTTATAGGCTTTGGCATTTACCCAATGAGAGATCTTTACTGAGCAAAGGCATGGTTGAATTTTTGAAGTTTCCTAGTAATAGTAGCAACAGGATGTCAGCAAGATTCAGCATGTATTTTTTGACTGCATATCACAAAAATTTGCTGGCTTTGGAAATTTAGGAGGCAGCTATAGGTTACTAGACCCAGGCCACCTCTTGCTGATTACCATTTTACTCTCTCCACTCCAAGTCTATTAATTTTAGGTTATATTTTCTTATAATATTCCCAAGAGTTTAGCTCCCAGTGAAACAATAAGTTGTCTCAGGCTTCTGTAGGAAGCTTAGAAAAGATAATTCACTTAAATTTACTGTTTGCGTTGCATTAACACTTAATGAAGAGTCAGCTCCCTGCCATGTGAGTATATGAACAAGAAGTTAGTACTTCCTGAAAGACAAATGTCTTTGTGAAACGATGCATGTGTTGCATGTTAAGCATCACTGGATTTTAAAATTTGATACTTCACAAAGTTGTGCAAATGTTGCTGTTATTGTAGGCTTGGATTTAATGCATTTAGATGGTAATAAGCATTTGTTTCCAGCACTGTAAATTTTCAGTCTGTCAGTATGCTCAATAAAATGTAAATGGAAGGATCAAAACAGTTGCTTTCAAGATGCTGTTGCTCATGATGCTTTAGCATACTAGGCAGGGCATATGTGATATGGTATATTATATGCTCTGTAGTTGTAAAATTTGCATGAATTTTGAGCTGTCAATACAGAAATAATTCATTAACTCCCTAACCTGAGGAATAGCTTTCCTGGTGGCGCTCCTGGCTATTAAGACTTGGTGATTCAGCTGTGCTGGCTGGAGATGGAATTAGTAAACAGAGCAATGATACTGTTTTTCAGAAAAACCTTCTTGTTTGTGTTTCAGGCTGAGCTCTGTGAACCACGCAGAAGATCTAGCCTCCAAACTACTCCAGTGTTTCCCAAAGAACAGATTGTCAGCACAGGCAGCTCTGAGCCACGAGTACTTCAGTGACCTGCCCCCACGGCTATGGGAGTTAACTGATAGTGAGTATAACCACCTCCAAATGAATTAAAAACAAAGATTCTGGTTCAGACAGATGCATGTGTATATGCTAACCGTCACATGCAGACAGCTTCACGGACACACACAGCCACACGCAGAATACGTGACTGCAATTGTGTAGATTGAAATTACATAGTTAGCTTGACACAGGACAAAATGGATTCTTTTTTTTTTTTGCTATCTCTGCTCTGCAGTCTGCAGCCTGCTATCTTTGTATTTGATTATGTGTGGAGCCAATAGAATTCTCTGAATTGTCATAAAGCAAAAGGAAAAATGCAATTTACATATTTAGTGCTTTTCACTTTATAGCATACAGTACTTCTTAACTAGCTGCAGCACACAGGATAAAAATCCAGCTGTGTTTGATTCACAGAATCTCTGTGTGTTATAACAGTAACCTTTAAGAAAGGAGTCGACATTCAGAAGTCTGAGAAACACAAAGTAAACAATCAGTTAATTTGCTGAATTAGACTGTGTACGAAGAGAATGGCAGATTATATTCTTAACTAAGAATGCTTTCGCTATTTACCTACATCCTTTTGCTTCTTTTATTAAACAGAATACATTCCAATTGACTTTGCAGAAATGTTCCTATCATCGTATTTGCTGTCAATTATATTTTTAGTAATTTTATATCATTTATATCGTATGTGTGCATGTTGTTTTTCAGTGTTCAAAGTATACTAGTATTTATTCTGGGAAAAAAAAATAGTATCATGAATGATATTTTTTATTCAAAGAAGGTTCTGTTATTAAAAACAGGTTTCACAAGGGAATAACAGTCAGCGTTTTGCTTTAACTCAATATGGTAAAGAGATGCATGCTTGCATTACAGCACTGTATGTTCTTTTCTGCTTTCAAACGTGCATCCATTAGCAAAAGATCTAAATCCAGTACCTCAAGGCAGAAAGTTCAGAGATGCAACAATGGAACATGTGTGTGTAACCATCGCTGGTTTAAAAGTTTGCTTCTAAACACTGAGCTCTCTTTCTGAATATTCATCCTCAATAGAATCTGTTTACAGCAGTGTCGGTATGAAAACTTCTGTGTTCTTAAAGTTTATCTTTACTATCCTCAACACCTGTAGTAGTCACATTTTGGGCTGGTTCTGTGGTTTGGCTGTCCAAGTACCCTACTCCCAGCTCTGCTCTGAAAAGCACTCCCCAATTTGTAGAATATGAACATTAAAAACAAAGTAGCACCAATAATTTCTGTCCATCACTGTCATAGACTGTGTTCCTGCTCTGCAAAAAGATTCCCAGTTTCCTCCTCTAATGCAATCCTCACCATGTCAGAGGAGGATCCTGACATGGTCCTCCCATGACAAAACCCTCCACTCAGTTTGCTGACTGTGGTACTTGGTAAGCAGAAAATTTAAAGGGTCAGTCTCAATTAAGGCTGCTGTTGAAAATCTGCCTTTGCAGAAACTGATGCAAAAAGAGTCTTTTCTTCAGGACTAACGAAACATCAAGAATTCCAGTTCATTTATCCTATTTCCACTAAATGGAAAACAAAAATCATTCTGCAGTGGTGACATCTCAATCCTTCTGACTGTGTGATTTAGTCTAGCCAGGATTTTGAATTCTGAATTCTGCAGTAGTACTTTTCTGTTAATATGGGCTTATTACCCACTTGCCACTTAGTTTATCAGTCAGTGGTTAAATCCAGTTCTATCAGTGAAGTAAATGCCTACACATTATCACTCTGCAGCAGGCTGCCAACAGAGACAGTCTTGTCCTAGTCATTAACAAGCACAATGTATGCAGAACACCAGAGGGGAATTAAAACCACAAAAAATACCTCAGGGTGGTATTTTTAATATGAGAATTTAATTTGTAATTTCACAGATTAAGAATTTTGGCTGCATTAATCCTTTTATCAGCTCACAGCAGGTTATTTGCAGAAGCATAACCATAAGGCGATATTCATTGGCAGAAACACGTCTTTGCATAACGTTAAACATCAGGAGCAGTGAAACCTTTTGAAGGGGGGAGAATAAAGATGAAAAATCATTATATTTTAAAGCAAGGTTCTTCTAAATGCCTCCAGTAAAATTTTGAGTTACAGAAAGACTATTTCTGTGTCTAGCAGATAATCATTATGAAGCATAAATCCAGATGCAAGAAAGGACAATCCCAGTATCAAATACTACAATCATTTCTATTTAGTATTACTTGGATATACTTGTAAACATATTTACAAAACAAAGAAATCATATACTTTGGAGAGTTGGAAAAATGTTTACTGTGTAGTGAAATTACCAGTTTTTGTGATTCTAGTTCTCTGTGCTAATATTTTACATCAAGAAACACTATTGATAGTTAATTAAATATAGTTATAAACACATTGAATCTTTATGTACAAACAGAATTATTGCCTTCTAATTTGGACACCACTGTGATTTTGCAAATCTCTATAGTAAATAGTGTTCATCATGGAATATATTTTGTCCAATTTGGTCCTAATGCTGAATTGCAAATATGGGGATTTAGTAGTAAAAACCAGGGAAAGACTCATATGTGGGTAGGAAGGCAAATGGGATGAATCAGTCAAATTATTTTCCATCAGAAAATTGTTTCCTTGAAATCACAATATTTCACAGAATTATGGTGACTCTGCCTACATTGAAAAAGTAAAAATGAAGCATTTGACTTTCTACTTGGGTTTTGACCTTTGCTGCTATGTATTCATATTTTATGTAATAGTGTACAGTATAATTTTTTAATGTGGTTTATTTTAAAAATGTGCACAATATTAGTTTATGTGAGAAGCACAATTTTGATTTTTTTTACTTGGTTTAGTTTCAAGTCAAGGCATTGGGCATATACTAAATATGTGTACTTGTTATTTTCTATTAAAAAAAAATCAGTCCTCCCACTTTTTTACTTTTATATTTGAGAGCTCATATTTATTTATTTACCTAGAATATCTGCCATTCACAGTGTGTGTTACCAAGGATAGCAGAATAAGAAATGTAAGTTGAGATGTCAAACCACAGTGAGAAGGGCTGTGCATAAAACAATAGCCAGGTCTTTTAAAGACATATCGATGAAAAAGTAGCTCCAAAAACTTGCAGTTATGCCAGCTGTTAGTCCAAAAAAGAAAACTCTTAGGGCCCTGATTAGTTCTTTAGCATTTCTTTATGGAATCCTGCAGTGGCAGCTCTCTTGAGGATGTTGTTATATGGAGGTTTGTTTTCAGGGGGTATTAAAGTAATTGATTTTTTCCCATCAAATTGAGGCATCCTAAGTAAAAATGAGTTTTCATATTATCAATATGTTAGTCCTTAACTATTTGCAGTTTGGTTCCTGTGATTATTATCATCATGTCTACTAATAATTAGTTGCCTGGTGTGACATTGAAGTCATCAAGATTTTTCTAGCTCATGGAAAAGGGGATTGCTTCATGCAACCACTTTTTGAGTTGTTGGGGTATTTTTAACAAGCCTAGTTATCTTTAATAATTCAAAAAAGAAACAACATAGTTCAGTTCTACTGACATCAGGATTCTGAAATGTAATGTGTGATATGGAATTATTGAAAAACCTTGCTACATGTTTTACCTTCTTATTTACTTCTAAGTTCTCTCAGCAGGGATTTGAAAGTAGAAGTTATTAATTGTATAGTGGTGTAAAGGACAAATAAACACAAACAATCTGGAACCAGATTTTTTTGAAGATGCATGAAGTTCAGAATATTTGCCTCATACAATTTCCATCATTGTGCATTCAGCTTCTTTCCATTCAGAATTTGTACAGTGCTTACTTGCAGAAAGAGGTGGTATATGTAGAAGCTGTATATATTTACTCTTTTGTGTTTGCCATATATATTAATTAATCATTTTTAATTTACTGCATGTACTGCAAAAAGAAATCAAAGTTTCTGAGGTGACACTCTTTTTTGCAGTGTCTTCTATTTTTACTGTACCGAATGTAAGATTACAGCCAGAGACTGGAGAAAGCATGAGAGCCTTTGGAAAAAACAATAGTTATGGCAAAGGTGTATCGAACAGCAAACATTGAAGAATACCTATATTCACAACTGATAATGCAGGTAAGACATGATTATTGGAAAGGATATCTTTGAAAATGCTCTTTGGTTTTCTTTAGAGAAACAAAATAAAAAATTGAACAGCACTTGTCCATGGGCAGCCTGATAGTCCGTTTTCATGGTGTTACAGTCCATATGAAGAGTGTAAGTTCTGAGCAGAAATGAGTGTCACTGACAGGTTGAAGGTATTGCAGAAGTTGGTGCTAGTATATTAAACAATAATTTGCCTTCAGTTTGGACTGATAACTTTTTTTTTTGGCCAATAAGTTATGCAGAGAGAAAATACCTCTTGCCATTTCTGTTGTGAAACTTCGGGGTGAGGACAAGAAATTCTGTGATTTTATGATTTAAGGTCTCTCACAACCCTAACCATTCTATGATTCTGTTATTTAGTAGATTGGCAGTCTTGATAGCAGAAGGATCTTGATAGAGAAAGAGGTACTGTCATGCTAGTGTTTATGATCTATATCACTGGATCAACTAATACTGATTTTGCTTCACCAGTTATTCAGCAGTGAAATAGTGTGTAATACGACTTCTGGTATTCTAAGAGTAGAACAGAGCTTGGGAAGGCCAGGTGAATAGAGAGACACTTACCAAATTATGGCAAGGGGATGGTGGTATTATATTATGGCACTAATTCCCTTCTGCCCATAGGCACCACCCCAGTGTTTGTTCAGTGGGATTTAGCACTTGGCAGACTCTTCCAGATTAGCAGTATTCCCTTATAGAACTGCTTTGCTTATTATGCTTCTCTAAATGGTTTTATACTACAGTGTTTCACAAAATACCTAAAGAGCAGATTCTTTTCATTTAAAAAAAAAAAAAAAAGGACCTGCCTTTTTTTGTTTGTTTGTTTGTTTTTAAGGACACAGCTGCTTTCGCATGTTGAGTCCATCATAACAGTTTCTTCTGGAAGTTCTAGGAGCTGAGATAAATGCACATGCTGCTCATGTACCTATCTGAAGATTTAGTCTCATATAAATATAGTTGATATTCATGTGATGTCTATCTTTAGCAAAGTCTGCTTTTCACAATATCAGATATAACTTTCTCTAATGAATTACATTTGGATTTACTGTTGTATGTTTGTGTACAATTGGGTTTTTTAACTCTGTAATGTTATGGAGTCTTGGCCTGACAGGCAGTAACTGCTGAAAAACTGTAATTAATAGATTTTGGTGCTGACAGCCTGCCCCAATTTTTGCACAAGCTCTTCGCCAGCAAACCGTTTAAGATTCTCTAATGTCAGAAATGAGGCTGCCTCAGAGCAGTCTGTTTACATCTTTATTGACAAGCTAATCTCTACTTTTTCCTGGGGCTGTGTCCCTGCAGACGTCTCTTCAACCTTGTCTGTTCTAACGTGACATATCATCCATCTAAAGTATATTTAGAATGTGCCCATCTGTGCTAAAGACCTTTGTGTAGAAGCTTACGTACAGAATCTCAATTCTCATGTACAGGATCTCCTTTCTGCTGCTTCCAAACAAATGTAATTTTTCATTTCTACAATATGCAGTGGAAGGTTTTTATTTGCAGATGAACATGTAAAATAGCACAAAACAGAACCATCAGATCATTCTTACTGAATATCTGTTTGAGCAGGTACAAATTACTGTTTTAAAATTTTATATGTGAACAGGAGGAGAGAACCATATGTAGCCTTTATATATATCACCATACTGTTTTGGCTGCTCAACCACAGTTTTAATACAAAATAGCATGTTTCATTGTGAAAGGTCTGAAGCCACTTAGCAAATACGGTTTGTACATTATTGATTACGGTTTTCCATTGTGGCTTGGGACTTTGTTCTATCAGGTGCTTACAGTGCAATAACATAACAGCTTCCTGCTGTAGCATTTGACTTGTGACACGAGATGGGGACCAGCAGATAATGCTGGAAAAATATTAGTACCAAACAGAGGTCCTCTTACTTGTACTGGGAATTGTGGAGAACAGGGGATTAATGGGATGAAACTAAAATACCAGGGGAGACAGGAGGACTGTGGGCATGGAAAATGGGTTTGGGTGAGGAATTGTTAGAATGAGTGGAAACCTTTAAAGGGATGAGACTACCAAGCAAGTGGAGGTGTGACTCAGAGCGGGAAATGAAAGGAGTTGGGAAAAGGTCTGCAGTTTTGGCAATGTGAAAAGAAGGTCTGGTGAATGGCAGGTGGCTGTGATTTTAAGCAGTAGAGTGGCAAGTAGGATGTTCAGTCAGTAAAATGGGTGAGTTATGAGTCAGCTACTCTAGCAGAAGGCTAGAGCTGCAGTCAGCAGGAGAGTAGCATTAGGGAAGGGGCATTTATTACAATATATTCTGTCAAAGTCTCCATTCACAAGGCTCAGGGAAACACAAAGATGCATGAATAGCAAAAGGAAAGATGGCAATAGCTCTCCAGGGCCATGAAGTTAACAAGTGAACAAGGCAAGTAGAGTTAGAGAGATGGAGGCAAACAGTAGAAGATATTGAAATGTCAACAAGCATGATCAGATAACATCCCAGCTAGTGGGATAAAGGAAAATTAAAAGGGGCAAATATTGCAAGGACACAGATCTGATTATATAAAAAAGCAGCCATAGGCAAAAAAATGTTTCTAGCTTGTCTCCTGGACAAGGTAGGTACATATGTGTCTTACTCATCTTCCTGGGTTGACTTTATGCATTTATAGAGGTGGCAGGGAATGGAAGGTCTGGAGGTCTGGAATTTTGAGGTTTTCTAGTGTCCTTCAGGAAGCTGTGAAAGAGAAAAATCTGTAGATTGTTGCTCTCTAAATCCTCTGACACATGTGTAAAGGAAAGGTTTTATTTTTTATATATTTTTATACATTTATACATTGTAAAGGAATTTATTAGGGAAACCCACAAAGAGACACAAGCAAAGAACCATCTTCAACCACCTCCAGAACCTGGTCCTGAAGAAAATTCTAGTCTTAAATCTTTTTTCTGGTCCTTCCTTCCTTCCTTCCTTCCTTCCTTCCTTCCTTCCTTCCTTCCTTCCTTCCTTCCTTCCTTCCTTCCTTCCTTCCTTCCTTCCTTCCTTCCTTCCTTCCTTCCTTCCTTCCTTCCTTCCTTCCTTCCTTCCTTCCTTCCTTCCTTCCTTCCCCAATGTCCCTGTTTTGGGGGTAAATAGGAAATAAAATTGAGAGGAGCCAAGATGCTGTGCCAACTCTTTCTGTGATAAGAAATTATCACCTCCTGCTGTTCTCTCACACACTTGCCAGATGTTACTGCCCTGATAGTGTACCTACTGAATTAAATCCACTTTTCTTCAGGGTTTGGAAGGCAAAAAGATTAGGGGAGGAATGGCTGAGACATCATCTGCTAACTTTGGAAGCAGCAGTCTCTGGCAGATTGGTGAAGGAGAGGGACTGAAGGCAGTAAATTTGTAATTGGCTCCATCATCATTGATTAGAGCTCGCCTTAAGCCCTCAGAAATTTGTGCATCTCTGAGAATATCTGTTGTCTTTAAAATACTGTGGTGCTTCAGCTGCCTGTCTGCAGCTCACAAATCAACTTACCACTTGAAACAGCAGTAACCTAGGACATGTTTCTGAAAACCTAGATAACGTCTGTCAGGCTTGGACTACTAATAGGGTCTTTGTGGACCACACAATTCATTGTCTTGGGCTCCAGGAAGAGACAACACATTGTTCCAGTGCCCATGGGGAAAAACCTGACATTGGGAGTTAGCAAGGTCAATGCTGAGGCTGCTCTCTGCTGGAGAAAATTAGCAAATATGTGGTAATGAGCATCACTGCACACAGAATAATCTGTCAGCAGTGAATTAGATGGGGCCTTTTGACCATATCCAAGCATCTTTAAAGCTTCATGGTAAAGCAAAACATTTTTTTTTTTGTGCCTGATGGTTTTAACTGATATTTTTTTCTCTGTGGCGAAGAAGCACCTCTGTGGAAGCTTTTCCCATCTGTACATGTCTTGTTTGGTTATACTGTATATGCTACAGTCATCCATCTTTACAGATCCTGTTTTATTGAGACTAGAATGGACCCTAAGAAACTCTAGAGCTCTGTTTTCATTTGGCTAGCAGAATACACGGCTAAAGCTTGTTCCTCTCTGGAAAAGGATGAGTCAAATAGTAATTGAAAAGACAAGGCATTACCTGATACCAGATAGCACGTGATGTTTCCTTGTGGTGATTTATAATCCCCAGTTCCCATTGGTGGACCAGAGACACGAGATGTGTTTCTGGCCTATTGTCTGCTTCCTGGAGCCAGCAGGGACAGCTTCATTCAGGATGGTAACACCATATGCTTTTAAAGTATTTAACCTGTATTACCATAATGAGATCCCCTGGCTTTCTAAATCTCTTTGACAATTCACTGAAGCAAAACAAAAAGTGGTCTTTATTTGTATTGCTTCACCACAGGCACATGCATCCGAGCAAGCCTGAATTTCAATCGCAGGATGCTGAATTCTTTCTTCTGTGTCCATTTAAGCCAGCAACTGACACCAGCCCAGCCAATCGAAGGGACGATGGCGTCATTCGGGTCAGCTCAGCTGTGTAAAACAGAATAAAGCTGAAGAGGTGACAGTTATGACCACGACAATGGCAAAAAGTGCTTGTTATTTGGTCGCTTCTGGCCAGGCGTGTTCAGCAGCACAGAATCATTATGTAAAATTACCTTTTTCTCTTTGCTAGCTAGGGAGGTGCTGTTGTTGCATCCCCATCGGAATAGTTTCATTTTTGTTTGTCATCCTCAGTTTTAAATTTATAAATTGTTTAAGAGTGTCTCTTCAGCACTGCTGTGTGGGAACATAATTTTTGCCTGCCTTGCCCTAGTCAAGCCACAGGGAAGCTGTAGTCCAGCAGTGTGTGTGTCCAGCAGTCAGTATTGAAAAGTCATTTTCATTCACTACTCCTCTTCATTTACTCTGTTCTGGGTATCCCAGTGCTGCTAAAACACTGTGGAAAACCATATACTGTGCATCTAAGATAAAACTGTAGCAATTACAGCAGAGAAAGGTCTTCATAAAAGAGAAATTCGGGACTGAGAGACTACATATCAGCCAGATTTTGTCACTGTTGATTTAATAAAAAGCTGAAAGTAGCCGGTAATGCTTTATATGTGTGAAATCTTGAAATTCAGTGTAAAACCAGATTGGGAGAGAAAAACAGAGCTACAAAAGCACAGCAGCTACCAGTTTAATTTTTTAATGCATTTTTTTAAGAGATGGATTCAGATAAATGTGTACAAACAGTCATTGTGCTGCTGCAGTTGAAAAGATGGAAACCTAAGCACTGAGGATGGGAGGTTTAAATTTCTCTTGCATCTTTTAGTGCCAGACAGTGTCTATACATGAATGTTGAGGGTCAGTTTAATTATTTAACTAATACTGGATTTGCATAAATTGGCTTTCCTGAAAAGGCTAATAAGATGCAGTTGTGGTGGGCAGCTGAAAGCAATTTGGGTTTGAGTCCAGTAATGATAGTACTAAACAGACTTGAAATTGTAACATCAGTTTCGTAAAATGTTAAATTAGTATTAAGCTGTGAAATATAACCGAAGAATCCAAGATATTTTTTGGCTCTCTAGTGCTTTTAGTGCCATTATTTTCTTATGTTAACAACATAATGGCTTTATGAGACTGTTCCAGCTGTGCTTTACTTAATATTGAAGAATAAGATCACCGCACTGCTAGAATATACCCTAAATTTAACACACGAGAAAAAAACTCCAGGCATTGGTCTACATTCTACTTGTGATATCTATTATCTTATTTCTCTTGATCTAAAATGAAAGTTACAGACTGAAATTTGCCCTCTATTTAACCGTGAAGAAAATCCCCCTCCCCCCGTATTGACTGGACTCTGCACAGAGGGCAAAATGGACTGAGCAAGTAGCTGTCCAGTGCAAGACTATCTTCATATAAACTGCCCATCTTACCTAAGTGACATGTGGGGACTGAGGATGGAGGAACTGTCCCTCAGGCACCCAGGTATGCCCCAGTAAAGGAAACCCAGCACCCGATCATGGAGCTCATAAGGCTTAGAAGATATGTCTGGTGGTGTTTTTGTGTCAGTACTGTAACAGCTCACCTTGTCTGCTGTCATGTGAAATAAAGTCACTGAATTGCACTCTGTGTAAGCAATAGAATGCACGGTCTCTTGACTTTCTTTATGAAAAGGGTTGGTAACATAATGGCAGAGGTATGGAAAGAGAGTTGGGAAAGATGCCTAGAGGTCTCACTAAGGAAGCTGAGCACCAGTTGTGCTGAAAGCCTGTCCAACCTGGAGACTGAAACCCCAGGACAGCATCTATGCCTGAAAGTATATGGAAATAAATAGGCTTGATCAGGATTTCTAAAACAATGGGAGTCTCTTTAGGAAAGAAGGAAAGAAAGGAAGCAGAACAGAGAGCGGAGGTCTTCACATTTATTGTAACATACTCTACTTGGTAGGACAAGTATTTCAAACCTCCATTGCTAGGAGATACTGATTTCTTCCCTGCAGTTATATACTCCATGTCCTTCTATGTGAAACTAGTGGCTACATATTTATTGACATTATTTTTTTAAAACTGTAATGCATCATGGCCAAATCAACTGCAGAGCTGGCAGAAGGAAAACAGAGCATTACTACTATCACAGATAACTTTTGTGGAAGGACAATACCATATTTCCTTGTACCATGGCATGGTATGGAGCCTATTTTCAGTTAATTTCTAATGCATGATAACTTGCCTTCAGCACTGTGAAGATTCATTTTCACATAATTTTTAGTGTAGAGGTTTGTAATTTTACAGTCATTTATGCTGTAGGAAAGATATTAGTGATATTTGCATGAATGCATGTGCTCAGTTGCAGTGCTGTTTATCTGTCTTTCCGGTTTGTTTGCTCATAAATTTAGGAGACGAAAGGTGGAATCCTCTGTGCCATAAGTGCACTGTATTGCATTATTAATATTAGGATAGCAAGCAATTCCCACTAGACGGTCTTTGTGGTCTGTTCATGTTTAAGAAGTGTCTAGGCATGAAAGGCCGCTTGAGTTCCAGTGGGCTGATAGTCTGCGATGACATTTGAATGCGGCGGGGACAATGTCTAGATGACAATGACTGGGAGGGAGGCAAAAGCGGGTCTCAGCTCTCCCTATTCTCCCATGGACAGTCACCTCTCCTTTAGGATTATTTCCTCACGTGACTCCTCAGTTAGGCTTTGTCTAAGAGGAAAGTGGAACCACTGGAGGGGAGAAACTGAGGTTTCCAGACAAAGCAGAGGCTTCCAGTGCTGACACACAGCCCATAACCCAGAGAGACAGCAAAGCTAATGAGAGGCATTGCCTCTCAGGCACCATTTCCAGCATTAACAGAACATTTTACTTTCAGACAAATTGTAAACAAAAAATGAATTTTAATAATTCCGTATACCAGAATTTTTTCTGTGGAGGGCAAACTTTGTGGTGCCATTTTGAATCTGTAGTTTATGTTGCCTAATTCGCTGTGAAATAAACAAACTAAATCAACCACTGCAAAACTGGGTCTTAAGGCAACACCCATTAAAGTAAATGTGCACTGAATACTCCTAGTTGTGGGAAGATTCTTGCCTAAAAATGTAGCAATAGTATACAACTCACTTAATAAATTACATCAATGGGATGAGGGTGGATAGGTTTCCCACTAGTGTTAATTGTTAAGTCTCAGGAGGAAAACCCAGCAAATTCAGGAAAAAATACCAAATTCTCAAATAAAAATAGCTAATGTAGACGAATAATCCTGGAACAGCGTCTTTGGATATTTTACAAAGTGGAAACAAAATTGAGTATTTCCATAATTTTGTGGTCTTGTTATAAATTATTAATGTTGTTTTGGGTCATATATGTATTTTGAATTAGTAATTATGGGCAATCATTCTCTGCCATTAGTAACCTAGATTTTAATTCTGTACAGCCACTTCTGCAACCCTCTTTTGATGTTAATATAAAGACTAATTGTGCATTTTATTTTCTGGCTTTTTTTATTGTAACAATACAATCACAGCCTTTTTATTTGTGATTTCTCCCTGAAATTTTTATTTTACAATTGCTTTTTATACCTCTCTTGTTCTGTATGTGCATTACATGTGTATTAAAATCTAGTTAGGTTATAGTCTGAAGGGAAAGAACATCTACACAATTAAATCTGTCCTTGCATGCTTGAAAGATTCAGCACCAAGTAATCTGTCACATCATAAAAGGAACAAAATCAAAACAACTGAGTCATTATCATGACTCTGCTTGGTTTCAGCTCATGAAGTGACATCTAGACTCTGCAGATACTGTATTTGTTGTTTTATGTATCTGTGTGCAGACATTTGTAAATACGGAGGTGTAAATGTTGCCAGCATTTAAATTAGGTTAAAAGTGCTATTTATGGCTTACATCAACAACAAAAAAAAATTCATAATCATCCCTAGGTGAAGATACTAATTTAACGAGCTTACAGCTCCTAATTAATTCTGTAAAGAACGCCATTTGGCAGAGCAGAATTATGAGGTTTGCATATTGATGGTGGCAGGGAAAAATATATCTGTTTTCTATTTATATGGTAAAATTAACTTCTGTTCTTTTTGAAAATGGCACGTCTCAGAGGTATTGCTTTCAAAATGATCTCAGGGTGTAAAGAAAGCAGTAATAAGAGCACCAGGCATTCAGTTCTGTCCTAATTTTCCCACCAGTTTTTCAGTGTTTCAGCTGCCTCAGAGACTTAAAGTACTCTCATTAGGTAGCTGCAGAGGCTGCCTGCTCGCCTGCTCCATCACTCTCTCGCTGCCTCTCTCGCTCCCCCTCTCCTGCTCTCCTGTTTTTTCCCCCTCCTGCCTTGGGAGTGACTGTGAAGATCATTTGCTGGCGTGATTGGCAGGTTAGAGCATTCGATCAGATGAGTTCCTCTTAGTGCAGGTCAAAAAGGCTGGTTAGCAGGAGCTGTCGAAAAATGCCAGCAGCATTCGAAATGGGAAATGTCATGACTTCCAGGCAGGGGGTGCCACCTGGAACAGAAAGCCCCCAGCTCATTAGCGAGTTACAGGATGCAAGCTTAACTGGAGGGAGCAGAGGAGGAAAGATAATACCCAATAGGGAAAATTATTGTGAAGTGGAATTGATTTCATGTATAATTTGTTTATCACTAGAGGGGACAAATGCTGTCCTCCTGACATGTGCGGAGGAGTGTGGACTATGAATGAAGCAATTTAGCATAATCTCCAGGTTGAGCTCTGGATTTAAAGAATGCCAACTTCTTTCTTCCCAACTGTGGAGAAGTGATCAGGTCATGTTGTATTAATTAAACCTGACATACTCTCAAATGGTTTATCTGGGCAATTTTAGCAATTTAACAGAACGCGGTAGATATGAGCTGCATTCATTATTAACATGGGGCAGTGGTTTGTCTTTTGGATGAAGTGGGGTTGGGGGTTTTCTCCAAGCTGCTGTTGTAAAAATACATGTTTCTGTTGCAAGTTGAATTACAAAAGAGCTCATTTTTAATGCTTAGTCGGACTGCATAAAATCAGAATGCAATTTCAGTTGTATGATATAATTTTATTTCCAAGAAAAACGACATACCCTTAGAAAGTATGGATTTAAAAATAAATAAAGCATTCAGGCTTACTGTATAAAATTTAATCTGAAATGAAGACTACAGGGTTTGCTGCCTGTCATGGACTTAAAGAATGCATATATAAAATATCAGCATTACAAAATGCTTAGTCTCCTCCAAGATATTCTGTAGTGGTAAAATTGCAGGCAAACTCTTCATCCCAGGCAGTTTTACAAGCCCCTGGCTATTAATATTGCTAACCAGTCATTTGCTTCACTGGTCTGTATTTTCATATAAAAGGCATATTGCATATCAGTAGAAATGACTGCACAGATTTCCATCCCACCCCCCCCACCCCCACCCCCCCAGTTTTTTTCAGAAATGTTAAGAAAATAAGATGGGATCATGGTACCTGCCAGACTGTTTTATCATAGTATCTTTGTGCAGCTTTGTGTCTAGCTCTGCTCCTCCTGAAACAATGGGAGAATTCCATAGGCTTCAATGGGAGTGGGGCGGGCTCCCTTATCAAAACTAACGTAGACACAACAATACCATCTCAGGCTGAGAAAATGAGACTTAAAAGCTGAAAGAGTCCCTGAAGAACCATTTTGCAAACTGTATCTCTTCTTGTTAAAGAATTTTGTCTTTTATATATTAAAGTCATACTTCTCTCAGAAGTTTGGAGCTCATGCTTAAGCAGTTTCTTGGTTGGATGCTGAGGAATGTTTGCTTACTGTTCAGATTCTTGATGATTTTTTTCAGCTTTCATTTTCTTCCATCCATCAAAGTTTTTAAGTTGGTAATGGAGTAGCTAGCATTTGCTTTATTGAGTAACCACAGGCTGTTGGATTTCCCTTTCTCCACCTAATGTGAATCAGAATCAGATTTTAAAAGCGAGTTTTTAAATCAAAATATTTGTACAGAGTCTTACACATGAGTGTTTTCTGTTTTGTATTTCTTGAAAAAAGCTCAGTGTTAACAGCCTGCTAGTTTGCAAAAAAGAAAAGTTACTAAAGCACCGTAAGAAGGGCATTCTTTACCTTCCAGATACCTTTTTAGTGTAAAGTTCTTTCAGACAGGCACTGTGAACACTGGCTGCTGTAGTCTGCATTAATGAACACACAGGCTCAGTGCTTTGCAAAGCTGAATAAAGAGAGCAAAATATTGGAATGAAATATCTTCTGTGCAGATCCTGTGGTAGAATTTTTCCCACCTTGGCTAGCTCTGCAGATGCCCAACTAGTTATTTAAGTATTAACTATTTAAGTAAAAAACTGGAAACTAATTTGAAAAGTTCAGGAAGTATACATTACTTAATATCTGCTCTGATACTTTGTTTGGGGAAGTGATACACATTTAAATTATTTGTATAGAGTTTGAAAATTAGGCTTTTGTTGGGAAAAGAGAGTAAGCTGGGAAATCTCCAAGTCTGTTAGCTCTATGGAGTAAAGCCGAGGATCAGTAAGCACTGGAGAGACCTGCTAGATTTTAACCATGTGGTATATTTGAGGGACCTGTGGTAGCTGTAGTGTCTGTCTGCATCTGGCAACAGCTGCTTGGACATGAGCAGAAGGATGTTCTGGCTCTGAAATTTGGCAGGTGCAGATAAGCTCTTTTCCAGGACTATGTGTAACACAGGTTAGTGACCTGTGTATGTCCAAGGTTCATGACCAAAGAAGTTATCACTCAGAATTAGAAAAAATAGTTTAAAAACTAATATTTCTCACATATCTACATGGTCTGGCAAGAAAAAGAAGTGTGGTCTGAAAGAGAAGAAATAATTTAACCATTACTCCTCATTTTTTAACCAGACAACTTCTGGTTTTTCCAAACTCACAAGTACTTTTTTATCTTCTAGGAACTTGATAATTCAAATGATGAATAGTAGCCAGAAAGGAATTAGTAAATTCCTTCCTGCCCTTCAGAATTTATTATTCCTGTAGTTGTTTGTCATTCACTCAAATCTTGACTATTCTAAATAAATAGTGGTTTGTTCCTGGACCCTCTAGGGAAGGTCAGGCAGAAGAAGTGAGTGGGAGAATCACATATTCATTGCCTGATTTTTAAATCTTTTCTCCCCCAAATTTCTGAGAAATCATTGGAACTTGCTAGTGTGTATTCTGGGACATTACCAATCTTTGTGAAGCACTTTTCAAGTGAGAAGAAGCTCTAACACATGGTCCATATTCCATCAGTGACTCCTTTTATCATTACTTGTGTGTAAAAACACTTTCTGTATGAATTGCCTTTGTCTTTTTAGAGGGTAGATATGTAGAGAGTGTTGGAAAAATTCAGTAAGCCCTGAGGTCGTCTAAATAACTCTATGTAATGTGAGCAACTGTTGATGAAATGTGGTTCAATCAGTAACATTTCAACTTTTCTTTATGTATTATATTTCAAATTAAATACAGCAGTATAAAACAATCCATAAATTGAACCTAGGACTGGGTCATACCATTTTTTTAATGTATGTCTGTAGTTCTTGACTTTGATATCATTCACTTTTTAATCTTCTTTTCCATCTCTATTTTTAACTTGGGCTGCTGTAAAAGGATATCTCTCTCAAAATTATTTTCTGAGACTTTTCCTCACCACCATTTTGGGTTTTTTTACTATGTCTTCCCCCCTACATTAAATAGTCCACAAATTATTTACATATATTACTAAATTTTTAAGGAGGTACATTTAGATAGATTGAGCATATTGAAGACTTCTTGACCTGACCCTGTCAAAATCCTTGACCAGGAGCTTTGTGTGTAAGTCTTGATTTCAATTTTCTTGGTAGCTGGAGCATTGCTTTGGGATCATTAACCCTTGCCATTTTTCCTCAGAGAACATAAAAGCTGAGATTTTCTGAATTTTAAAGTCCTGGACTTGCTCTCTTGTGTAGGCTGTCCTCCTCTCCCCAAAATCATCTCCAAACCTCACAACTTTTTGGGAAACTTCTATATGAGCCCGTGTGATATCAAAAGTAGGAGAATTGTTAATGAGTCACAGCACTGCTCATGTCACCAGATGGCAGGACATAGTCCTCTCTCCTTCATCCAGACTCCCAAACACAGGGCAGAGAAACTGTAGCTCACCTGGGGATTTAGAAAGATGTTTGAAATGTGCCTCAATGGGGCAGAGTGATTTAGAAACCTGATTCTCGTTCTGTGAGTTACTGTGGAAGGAGGACAGTAAACGCAATGCAGTTTGAACACTTGGGTCCTTACAGGATCATTAGAGGTTGAGAAAAGGTCTTCAGGGTCTGGACTGGAGGAAGCAGCACTGCTCAAGAGCAGTCAGAGCACTGCAGGCAAAAAAGCAGGAGCTCCACCAGGTGAAATCTGCAAAGCTTCTTATCTGTGTGGTGTTTCTCACCTATTTTATTTGCATGGAAACAAGCATCATTTCCTGCTAACAAGCATCAACATTTTCAGCTCATGTCTATTGAGAGATGCTCTGTTTTAAATTTCTGTTGTTAATCCACTGTGTGTTGTGATCACAATAATGCACAGAAGTTAAACAAACATCCCCCACCCCCAAACCTCCTCCCCTAAGAAAACAAAATCCCAGACCATGATGATAAAACAGATCATTAAGATTTTCAGCAACAGCCTGTCAGCTTGGCTCTTAAAGTGTTTTTGCCTGACATTAAAAATCATATTGATCCACAAATTTGATTATAGTCACAAATTATAGTCTAGAAATAAAGGGAGGGGGAAAGGATGTTAGAAATGTTTTACCCACCTTACTCTTCAACATTAAGATTCTTTTTTCAGAACAGTGTTTGTACTCTAGTGTTTGAGCTAAAAAAAAGGCAGTTTTTTATTTCTAAAATATTTACAAGTTTAAATAAATGCAGTGTATTTGTAGATGGGTGCTACTAAAAGGTGAAAACAGGATTGTTAATATGTGAACATAAGTAAAATGAGTTATTACATGACCTTGTTGTTTGAAGTTTTGCCTTCTCTCTTCCTTATCTTTTTGTTTATTGACTTTACTTTTTGCATTATGCCTGAAACATGGAATATAAATTCTGTAGTTCAGAAATCTTGCTCACCTTGGTCATGGAAGGTCTTACCACATTTTGTGGCTCTGGAAAAATGCGGCACAAGAAGAAGGAACCTCAGTGCTGTGTTTGACCCTCTTGGCACAGTTGCTGAATTTGCAGTGTTAACACACAGTTCCCAGCACACACATACACAGACATCATGCACTTTTTGCAAAAGCCAGTGATTGCTTTGCTCCTGGAATGGAAAGGAGATTGGAATGTGAAGACATTCAGCTTTGTTGTCTCTTACTTTTGTACATAAACTATGCACATTTATGATAGAAAGGTATCCAGCAGGTTCCAAACTTTCTGAAAGGCAGGAGAATTTCAGCAGATGCAAAGCCTATAGCTAAGCAGAGAGTGCTGTCAATCCTTCCGTCATTTAAACTAAACCAGAAAACAGATAAGGGCAGACTTGAGATCATATTTTGCCTTTTAAGGTAAATAATCCATGTCGGCTTCCCAAAGCTTCCCATCTCATCAGTGATAAACATGAGCTGGATCCATCATACCTTATCCCTGTGAGAACCCCTCTGCGTGCAGTGGGACATGGTATGTGTTTGTGTTGTGGGGAGGAGGGAGGAACAGTGTGTAAAGTGCTTTACATCTGCATAACTTGAAGATTTTAGGTTGTTCAAATACATATACTCTGGTGCTAATGGAAACAGAGATCACTTATCACCATATCTAAGGAATTAGAAATGTATATTCATGTCTCCCTGTTACCCAAATAGGATGTCCATCATTCTGCATTAATGACATAGCTCTATTCTACTCATTTCATTTTTCTTTATGTTTTACCCAGCTGAATAGCTCAGTGCTGCCATGGGGTCCTGTATCGTATGGCAGACTTTGCCTTTTGAACTGCCCACATCACAGTTTTCTGCAGCTCCCTATCTCCACCGTCATTCCTTTTCTTTACTCTAAATGTTTCCAAGGAGGAAGAAAAGAAAGAAAGAAAAGATTAAATAAAAAAAAAAAGGCGGGGGGTTGGGGGGGAAGG
The DNA here is from genome assembly GCA_036630365.1 of Acanthiza pusilla. Lineage (NCBI taxonomy): Eukaryota > Metazoa > Chordata > Aves > Passeriformes > Acanthizidae > Acanthiza > Acanthiza pusilla. The sequence goes on along the minus strand of JAXCHO010000073.1, from coordinate 31,361,610 downwards.
AGGGGAGAAAGAGACTGCTGTGGAAAAATAAAAGTTTAAAAGAAAACCAGAATGAATGCTTCACTTGTTGGCTTTTAGCACAATTACCATACCTTAGGAAATATGCAGGGAATAGTTAATTATGACTAAATGAGCTCCTTTTAGAGTTCATGGCAGGCCCCAGCATCCAACTGTCAGTGTTGTGAAAGATTGAATTAAAAGGCTGGTCCCCCTGTCAGCCGATAGGATGGTCTGCTGGGGGAAAATAGACAGTGAAAAGATAGCTGGGTTAGAGTAGCCTCAGCAAGAGAAACACGTATAGCATTTGCATACTTCTCCTGCAAAGGGGGTTTAATCCAAATAAAGGAGGAGATTTCGGTATTGTCAGCCAAGGCTTTGTTCACTGTGAAGAGCATAAGGAAATCTGATGAAGGGGCCTTTCTGAAGCCCTTGCACACAGACTGGAGGTTGTTCAGTAAAGTTATGTACTTAGGGATTGTTTACACACTGTTGTCTGTTTGAAGATCTCCTAAACTGAAAGACTCAAAGTATTCCTCTTTCCTAACACAAAAGGGAGGAATTTGTGTGGTAAAAATTACTTACACTGCAGACCTGAACAAGTTCTTTTCATTATCTTCACCAAATACCCTAAAGTTCCTTTTTCTTGGTGTAGACAAAGTTCCCCAATACTTCTTGGCCAAACTCATATATCACAAAATGTTTTCAGACTAGGAGAAAAAAGGGAGAATTATGTTCTCAAAATGCAGAGAGAACAAAAATCAGATACTCTTCAGGCTTGAGGCAGACAAAATCTTGCTGCCTCCTCCAACACAGTTCTTTTTTAAACAAATAGACAGTTTCATACCAACTAAAAACAGTGTTTTGAAATTTAGTTGGGGTAAAGTGTTGTGTCTGTACTAAGATCTCTTCTGTACTTTCTGGGTGTTTTTCTCACCTGAGAGATGAGTCAGAAGCCTGAAACCTCTTTTGTACTTAATCTGTAGCAGACCCAGTTCATGCCTTAAAGCTTTTCCAGATAAAATAACTGATCTGTGTTTCAAAAAACCTCAAAACTGTTTAAAGGTGGTGGCAGACAAATTACTCCTCCTTAGAATGACTATCCACTTAAGAGTGTATACTGCCAGCTTCCAGGATTTTCACATGGGACAAAAAGCATCGTATCAGGGATATGATTAATATTTAGGGACCAAATAGGTCATGTAACAACATAGCACCTGAAATAGATGGCTTTTATTTTCTGTTGTTGCAATTTTCTTGTGTGATTGCCATAGTCTTAATGATTTTGACTAGTACCGAATTATTTATTTGGATGGTAATACTCATGGAAATACTGTGTAAACATATATATGCTCATATATAATAGTATATGTATATGTATAATTTGTTCTAGAAATGTGTCTGTACATACTTAGCTCATTTTCTCATCAGCTTTGCAACTAATAGTCATTGTAAAGCAATGTATGTTTTTCTGTAGTGCTTTGCGAGTGTTAGGGTTGAGCAACATCCTGTCCTGAATAAAGCTTGAATTTTCTCTAGTGAAAATGAATGCTGTCTTTAAGGCTTGGAAATTCTGGGAAAGAAGATGAAGCAATTTCTTGGGTACCAAAGAATATGATGTTGGATATACCTGTATGGATATATTTGTGTTTACTCTACATTTGCTTAATAGTTATAATTACGGGAAAAAATTACAATCCTGTTAATATTAATAAATGAGTCCACAGATGATGAAATCTGGCTCTTAGTTATACATGCTGTGACTTGTTTGGGTTGGTATTTTTAACCTGAAATGCTTCTTTCTGTTCACTAAGATACAGACATGAATGTTTCAGCTGAGTTTTTGTTTAGCTATGATAAGTGTGAATCATTAAATACTTAATAATCTATTAGCCTTATTTTCTCCCACATGGTTGTCATAAATTCTCGCAGAAACATAGGCAGAAGCAAGTCTGCAATCAATAGGCCACAGGGCACCTCCAGTCCTCAGACTGTTGGTGCAACTTAAAAATCAGTCATCAGAAAGGGGTGGTGGTTGATGGAAAGTGTGCTGTATCCTGTTGCTTGCTGAGCATTATCTGCCATCTGGACTCAAGAAAAGCCTGAATGACTATCAGCATCTCCATTTTTCTTCCACCCTAGAGAAAACTGGAAGGGGAGATCGAATTTTGGTAAAAAACAGGAACTGAATGGAGGCATCAGTTGGCACTCAGTGTGCAGTTCACACCTTCTCTTATTAGTTTAATTTATTCCTTAAAGTGTTTACCTTTTTCCAGCCAAAGTGAGTAGTACAAAATAAGGTACAGTGTTTCAAAAGGGTTATTTACCAAATGGTATTTACTGCTTGGAAGCATAGCAGTGCAATCTGTAAAGTAGTTTTTGACTGCCTAAAGAGACAAGCAGCTTGAATCCAGCCTGGGTATAATGTAGCCTGCAATTTCAAAACAGTTACTTTTATATTAACTCATAAGTTTTTATTGCATCATAAGAAAATGATAACATCCTCCTACAGTGCTTAGCTCCTCAAGGAGATAAACTCCTGTGACTTTCTCACGTGCTGGCCATCTTTGTGCAGCCTTCACTGGTTATAAAGAACTCATACTCCAAAACACACTGTTGGGAAAACAAAGGACGGATCGTGGTAGTAATAAACATGTCATTTAAACCTTACAGGAAAATGAATGTGGTTTATTCAAACATCCCTTCTAAAGAATAGCTAATGGTAATATTTTAGTAACACAAAGAGGGAGATCTTCGTATGCTCCCATTCCTGGGCTCTGTTCCCACTGAAGACAGCAGGAGCTGCACGTACAGATCCAGAAGGTTTGCAACTTGAATAACATCTAATATGGAGTTGAAGAGTTTTAAAAAAACAGGAACTGGGCTCACTCCAACGCTTACAGTCTGCGTGCAGTGAAGTGGTGTTTTCACTTTCCATCTCTTCCTTTTTGTTTCACAGTAACGGTGCAATCTCCAATTAGAACTCACCGTTTGTTAGCAGCAGTCAGCGACGCCTCATCCCGGTTTGCGTTTTTCCTCTGAGAAGCGTGTCAGAATTTGGGGGGACTAAATATACTCCTTTGTTGGCGAGCTTGTCAAGCACCGCGCTGTGTTCGCTTTCCCACCAGGAAGGTCAGGCCGCTGGGGGGCCGCTCTATTTTCTGAAATGATCCCTACTGTCTGTCCATGCTGTCTGACAGATTGAAACAGTTGTCTGTGTCACTGCTTTCAATGCTTTTTAAATGCCTCACTTTCCTTGAAAGACGTAAAATATGTAGGCAGTGGGGGGAAAAAATGTAAAAGGAGCTATACTTTTTCCTGCTTAAAGAAGCATTGGGTTTTCTTTTCTAAAGTAAACTTCTTTTTTTTCAAATATAAGATGACTTAGGGAAAAAAAACCCCACCAGCTAATCTGAAAGACTGGGTAAGTCACAGATTACATATTCTGTTTCTGAAACCTTGTTTTAAAATGAGGGCAGTAAAATTATTAAACACACATTCATTCAGTAGCTGAAGTGAAATAGTACATTTTCTTTGTTCACTTATATTTCAGTTTAATATATTTTGATCTGAGGTATGTATAAAGCCTGAAGAAATTGGTACTATGCTGAGCCTTCAATACTCTCCAGATAATTGAACTAATTAAATCTTTACCAACATTAACACAACTCCAGCATTCCTTGGACAGTGCTTAATTATTGCATGAACATGGCAAGCTTAAATTAAACAGATGAAAATAGAATCCTGTGGAATGGGTATTGAGTTTATTCTTTATTCATCTTTTGATAAGGTTTAATTAAAACTGCCTCTCTCCATTGTGGTGAGAATGAATGTGCTTGTTTTCTTAGTGAAAGCCAAATTATTCACTTCAGCCATGGTTCAATAATCAAAGCATTTGCAAAGTTTTGGGTTATATTGTAGCTCTGGAGATATAATTGCTGCAATTCTCTATGAAGGCTTTATCTTTTTATTACATTGTCTTTTATTTTCTTACTTTATTTAGTAAATTAGAGCATCCATTTTCTGATTCACTATTTTAATGTGCTTTAAGCAGGGCATTTTTGTCAACAGGGAGTGAGCTGATGAAAATAAAATTTAAAATAAAACATTGTTTTTAATAATTAGAAGGGAAAAACTTTGTTTCCAAACAAATCTATATTCCAGTCTTTTAGAGTAATACACAAAATAAAATTTAAGCACATAGCAAAAGCTATCTTTATCAAATGCTGAATATTAATAAAGAAATGGTCATTTCTTTTTATGACAGTAACAGAGGGTCGATGTGGTGATGCCCCATGCTTATACAGTGGCTAATTGATCACTGAGTAAAAATTGTTGAAAAAAACAGTGACAGCTCATAATGTTAGAATACACAAGATTGTAAAGTTACTTGAGCTGCTTACTTGTGTATGAAGAGCAAGCTGCAGCCCTGGTAATACAATGGAAAAAACAAATCCTTGAGAGTCGTGAAATTTTGAGCAAGAGCAATGGGGTACAGCTGCAGGAGAATGAGAGACATTCGTGAGCTGCTGACTGCTGTCACTTGGGCTGCCATGGACTTGCCTTTCCACTTGGAAAGTTGTAGATCTGAGCTTCAACTCTCCTGTTGCAAATTCACATGCATTCTTTGAGAAATAACACAGCAGGTAGGAAATGGATCAGTGTTCATTTAAAAAAAAAATAAAGTTTCCCACTCTCTTTTCACATAGTTCTGCAGGTGACTTAAATGAGCCACCAAAAGGGTCATAGGAAAAGTTGCAGTTTTATTTGTATTCTGGTATCTCATTCTGTTGTGTTTTGGAATGATATCCTGGCAGAACCTTGGTTTCCTGACAGACTTTTCCATTCCCATTTATAAAATATTAATTTCACTTTCTGTGATTTATCACAAGCAACTATGCCATTGTTCTGTCTTGGGCTCATATTGTCATTAGGGGATTCCAGACTGGCATAGTGGTTTTGATTTAAGGGAGGAAAATGTGTTTCCTTTTTATTTTGTTATTCTAAGAGTTGTTTCTCTTAGACTGAATTTCACTGGGTAATAAAAAATATAAGACCATGAGTGCACCAAAGGAGAAAATAAGCTGAGGAGGGAATCTCTTGAACCATGGAGTGGACTTAACTGGTAGTTCTTTTTCCTTTTTCAGTGATAGTCAGTAGTGTGCTGGGTGCATGTCATGTGAATCCAGAGCTATTTGGAGTCACTGGACAGAGGGTTTTCTGCTGGGAAGCTGTGGTCAGAAAGGTGTTGCTCATTTTATTTGTCATGAAGGAATAGCGTTTGAGTCCCCACTCACCACTGTTAAGATTCTGTAAGTGCAGCCATTTATTTAGACTTTACACTGAAGTCAAGATGTGGTCTGTTCTGTTTCTTGCGGTATGGGAATATGCCTGTTCTGCAATAGGGGGAACACTCCGTGTTAGCCATGCCTTGTGTGGGTGCACATGGTCAGTCCTGTTCCAATGGTGAAAGTTGTATTCCACTTCCCTGCTGACAGAAATTCCCTCCTAAATATGTTAAATTAGGTCATCTCTGAGACCACACATCCCCTTTAGCTGTTTGGGGTATTTTTACAGATAGACGGTTCCTATTTTGAGAAATTTATTTTTATTTGGTATGAAGAAAATAGATATGGAAGAAATGTTAATTTAGCTGAGTTCCTTTGTGCTGTGTTTTGTCTTTCAAAGCACTGGAAATCTGTTATTCCAGGAAATAAATTTCTGAATTATTGTAAGGGCTTTACTGTATTTTGCATGAATAACACTCTGTTAGAGGTGTGCTTACTGCATGAAGAGATTTTCCAGCATTTACTACAATTAAGCCATGGTTCCACAGTCATTGAGATGGGGTCTGTGCACTCCTGCTTTCCCAGCAGCACAAATTTGATCTGGATTGAGAATGGATGCCTGATCTCATTTGAGGAGAGTACAGTGGCTCCATGCTGGTTACTGGGAACCACCATAAGGCCTGGTTCAAGGTTAACTTATCAGTTCAGGAGTTTTTATCAGACTTGAAACAACAGAGTTAGATTGTACTGGGTCAGCATGATTTTCACTCAATCACAGGAGCTTTAAAGCTGGATTTGTAGCCTTGTCACATATACTTCTGTCAATCACATTTTCCTGAACTCTTAACTGAAAAAAATTATCTACTGATACTTAGTTACATTAAAATAATTTTGCTCTAAAGGTTATTTTTAAATTGTGATAATAATCTTGAATCAGATAGGAAAAACCTGATGTCCTGGAAATAAGAAAGAGTTTCTATCTGGGGTTGCTGAAAAAACTGCTTGCTCAAGAGATCGTAATCTAATCTGAGTGGATTGAAAGTTTTGAAAGTGTCTTCTTTAAATGTGAAGAGATTGTTGCATATTAATTATTTATTAATATATGTGGGGCAATACCCATTAGCATTTTTTAATATGGGCTGTACTTCACTTTGACAGATTTGTATATCATCCCTACAGATGTGTTAATTTAGTGAGATTCTTAATCACTTGGATAACACCAGGCATACACCAAAATGTGTGTTAATGTGTTTATTAAGGAGTTTCCCAGCCCTCCTCCAGCAGTCATTAGGTAAAGCATGCCTTCTGAGGAGGAGCAAGAGGACAGTCTGGACTATCATGACTTTTGACTGCATTGATTTGTTTTGACACAATGTGATTATTTTTTTTGTCTAATGATGAGACTCCTTCCTGTTTATCAAAATTGCTACATAAGCAAGAACAATTCTGCTTGCTTCCTTCATTTTTTTTTTTTTATTTGGCATAAAAGCTACAGGCGTGCAAAAAAGTGATTTCCCTAAAAGCAGGCCCATGTATAATTTACAGGGCTACCACAAAGAAATCCTAATGACTTACACATACCAAGACTATTACTAACTCACCTCCAGGTGCAACATTTACATGGAAATATGTCGTCATCTTTGCTATCAAGTACTACTTGATCTAATACAATCTCATGTTTTCTTTATTGCTGCTATGTAGTGATCAATCTGTTTATTTGCTGTCAACTTTGTTATTCCTTCTTCTTAGGAAGTTCTTCATTATCTGCAGAATGTGGCTGGTCACTAGCCTGAAGTGCACAATAAGGCCTTGACATTGCATGTTTAAAAATTTGCTGCATCTTTGCCTCTAGAAATTTTGGTCTTTGTTTAGGAATGTGTTCTGTGTATTATGGAAGAGAAATGTCATTATTTTACATTTGTCTTAGGATGTGGCTGCCCTAGCTCAGAGCAAGTTCAATCACACCAAGTACCATGCAATAGTATATTAAATAATACTCCTTCATGCAGAGATCTCAGGACATTTGTTCAGCTTTGCAGACTGCTGCCCTACTCTGCACACAATCTGTTTTTATTGAGGTAACTGGCTGGCCTTTCCATTCTGGATTCATTCCTGCCTGTTCAACGATACTTAAATGCGCCAGTTATATTAATTTGTAGATGGGAGTCTTGAGTAATTACTGAATTGCTATATCTTAAAAGAAATTCTAGGGGCCTTATGCAGACAGATAGGAAAATAGCAAGTAGATAAAAAGGATATTGCTTTAGGAGAAATGTTAATGCACAATTTCAGACAGCCCTGTGAATGCATATTATTAATGGAATTCGTATTATTATGAAGAACTAAAAACTGAGACAGAAGTAAATTGTATTTATTGAACTTTTTAAACTATAATTATGTGAGAAGTCTTACAAAAATATAACCAGATTTTTGGGGCTAGAAAATAGGTTCTAGGTTCCCAGTGTAAAGACTTTGCTCACTTTGCTCACTTCCTCATCTCCTTCAATGAAGGGAGTCAAGGTCCAAGCCTCTACACTGATGCAAAGAGCCACTCGTGATGAGCAGGAGTGGTGGCAGATGGGAAGATTTTAGTCCATTTTTTTGAGAATGCTGTCAGAAATGTCCTTGTATCTATAGAAGACAAGGTAGCCCTGTTTTAACGGCTGTGTTAAAGAGTCTGTATTCACTGTTTTAACTACATTGGCCTTGATCCTCTGAACAGGCAAACAGCAAGCAATGCCATTTTGGACAGACTCAAGAACCATATGCCAGTACCAAAGGGAGGAGGTGCACAAAGCTTGAGTAAAAACAGAATACACAAACATGCCTCTGATTAAGTGATGAAGGTTCACAGTTAAAAAGATATCCACTTTATTGCCTCTTTTCTCTGTGTAGTCTTTATTATTACAGATATTTCAGTCTTTACCTATGAAGAGATCTGGTCAGCTGACCAGTAAGGTAATACTGAAAAGATTTCAAACTCAGGATGCTTCAGGTAACTTTGGGGGTTTTTCTTGCAGAAAATAACGAGAATTCTTAGTACTCAGGCTGAGGAGTAGCCTTGCCCATTATGCTGGAAAAAAAAACAAAACAAAAAACTCAAGAAACAAACAAACCTCTAACAAACTAAACCAACCAACCAAACAAGTTAAAGAAAGATCCTGTTCAAGTGAATAGTATTCATTTGTGGAAGAGCTGGGTAGTTTGAAATGAGCTGGCTTGTGGTAACTAACATGACACCATGTAGCTATCTCTGATTGCCATCACCCATCACAAAGGGTCAGAATCTAATAGAGATAAGCAGATATAATGACAGAAAAAAGCATAGAAAGGAAGATGACCTTATGATAAACTTGGATGCAGAGTAGGCATTTTCAGAGGAACAGAGCAAAACAGGCTTTCAAATTCAGAAGCAGAGAAGGTGTACCATGAAAGGTGCTTGGCAGAGGACTTCTTAAAAGACAAGGCTGGATATTTTGGTGTCACATGGAACTTTGTACAGGTTTGTCTCAGTGATTTGGCAATAAAGGGCTTCTCTGAGTATAAATACGCAGTGTTTTTGAACACATCTTGAAACCTTTCACTGATTTTTAGCTGCTCCTCAGGCCAAGAACTGACACCCCCTGCCATCCCCCACCAAATCTGCAGATACTATTTTCTTAATGAAAGAAATCCAGGAGTGGGAGTTAAACCTTTCCATGTTCCTTGGGGTTTTATACAGTGTTTCATCATCCCAAGGAAATCTGGTACTCTTAAGTGAAGAATCAAATCTCAAAGCACTGCACAAGTAAATGAAATGTCTTCTGCACACTAGGGACCTTTTCATCATAGTTTTGTGTTTCAGGGGATTTCACAACCTTTACTTGAGGGAAACAAATATTCAAATCCCAGTTAGACCAGAATGGAGGAAATATGCCAGGTTCAATTACCACTGGAATTAGCAGCCTATGAGAATTTTTCCATTTGCATCTTTGCCATCTTTTTCATGAAGTTTTGCATAAGCTATTCCTGAGATGTGACAGCACAGGAAAGGAGTGACCACTTTAAAACTAATCAGAAGAAAGGATCTTCCAAAGGTCTCAAAAAGTGCTGCAGTCCTGAGCATCAGGTTTCAGGTGAAGTCTCTCAGTTTTTAAAGTCTTCATTTCTATGAATTTGCTGAAAGTGAAAATCCACCTGCAAATGCAGCTATATTTATTTTATTTTTATTTTTATTTTTATTTTTAATTTTTATTTTTGTTTTTGTTTTTATTTTTATTTTTATTTTTATTTTTATTTTTATTTTTATTTTTATTTTTATTTTTATTTTTATTTTTATTTTTATTTTTATTTTTATTCTTATTCTTATTTTTATTCTTATATTTCTGTTTAAATTTATATTTACATTTATAGTCAATCTTTTTTGAATCAGTGAATTTGCAAAATCCATTTCTCTATTTTTTTTAATTGCTTTGAATTAAATATATGAAAATCATAACTTACTACTTGGTATTGAATGTCATTCACACTCAAAAAAATAAGCAGGCAATTTATTATCCATTAAAAACAAAATCAAATAAGCAGAAAATACTTTCGAGATATTTTATATATCTGAATGCCACAAGTGAGATGGTGATGTCCCTAGATAGGTAACATCTGTGGATGATGATAGCCAAAGAACAAATTAGTCAGTATGGACTGTATTTTCTGTAGTTCCTCTGTTTGAAGCTGGTGCAGTGTAATAGTATTTCACTGACTGTGGCAGGGACCACGGATTTTCTGGGTATTTGAAGCTCTGTGTAAACCTGCTGACTGCATGTGGAATGTGGATAGCTTTGATATTTTCATATAAGTAGTAGTAGATGCTGTGTAGCTTCGGGGGCTTCTGACATATTTTATCTATTTCTTTGTCCTTAGAGACTGATGGATTGGAATGTGATTAGCTTCCACACTTATTAGCTCACATGTTAAACCCACCCCCAGTCTGTAACATTTTTAGAATACCCTGTCTACAAGATGTTGCAGCCAACGGTAGTGTGTCATGTCCTTGTTTCTGAGGCTCTGCTAAGTACTTAGTATTGGCTGTCCTGTTTCCTTCTTTTCTCTATCTGCCATGGCTTCCTTCAGTAGGTGAGGTGGACTTTTTCTCAGTCCCATCTCTACACAAAGAGAAATACGTTGGGAGAAAAAGTTGACATTTGCTGAAAATTGCAAAGAATGTTTCTACTCAACACTTTTTTCCCTTTGCTTCATATAATGGGACTCAGATTTTTACTAAAATAATACAAAGGTTGACTTAAATCACTGATATTGCCTGCCTTAAAAAGGTAAAAAATGTTATCTCAGGAAATCAGCTGTGCAGCTCAGTGGGAGGGTAGACCCAGTCTCCATTTGTGTAAGAAATGTGAGTTCTGATTCTTCTCACACTTACTGCAGGACAGGGAGGAAAAGCTCTACTGAAGTCAGTGAAGTTGCACCAGTTTAAAAATAACATGAGGTGAGAAAAGAATCAAGCCCCAGGGTGTTTCAAAGCTATGTGCTGAATCACTGAATCATAAAAAATAGGGCAGGAAGAGCCTTGAGAGGTCACCTAGTCTATCCTGCCTTCCCCAAGGCAGAATCAGCTCTATCTGTGTCATCCTGACAGATGTTTGACTAACCTGTTTTTAAAAACATCCAATAACAGTGATACCACCCCCTCCTCTGGGTAGCCTGTTCCAGAGCCTTTCTCTCCTTACTGTTAGACATCAAGAAAGACTTGGCTGTTCCTGCTGTGGTTTGAATCCATAGTTACTTCTATTTGCTGCAGACATGAAGAACAGTTGCGTTTGCAAAAGCAATTTTAAATTTATAAACACTTCAGAGAATATTCTGAGGTGGATGGGACCCGCAAGGACCATCAAGCCCAACTCTTTCCGTAATGTCCTGTACAGGGATTGAGCCCACAGCCTTGGTGTTAATAGCACCATGCTCTAACCAACTGAGCTAACCTTCGGTCCTCTGTAGATTATAAAGTGACTTTTTCCAGTCTTGGTAAGGGATTTTGGCTTTTTGAACTCTATAGGACAGTGGTGGAGGACAGAGGGTTTATTTGGGATTTAGGAAAGATAGACTGAAAATTGAAGTTACATATGAAGAGGCAAATTCCTACCCAGCCGTGAGACCTTCTTTGGACAAGTGAGTGGATTCTCTTCGAGTAGAAGAAATAGTTTGACAATATAGATCTATAATAAAGTCACCCTTTTCAAGGGTGTTCCTATCAGAAAAAAAACCAGTCTTGGGGCTTTCAGCAAGCAATTTGATTAGGGTAAAATAGTTAGTAGGACTTACAAAATCCCTTTAAATCCCTCTGTGATGGCTGTCCTTCAGATCAAGGCCATGGTTTCATATTAGTATTATTAAGTGACAGTGATTTTTCCCCAAGAGTGTACAGGCATATGTGGTTCAATTCACATTGTAATGTCCTGCTCTGAAATAGATTCACATGTAACACATAACACATATTTGGCTTATTGTAACCATAATTCCTGGGAGTAAGAATATTTGATAGTACAAAGTGATGTTTCTCTTCAAATACAGGAGAAAACTATTATTTCAGACAAATGTTTGATTTGTTTTTTAAAATGCAGGTAATTTTAAAAATAAGGTTTTTTAAAATGCAGGTGTAGTCTTTAATTCTGTTATCAAATTATCCTGATTTATCATCAGCCTTCATGTTAGGGATTGTTACCCTGCCATCAAAACTGTAGAGGATAAAGTAAAACCTAGTTTACCTAGTAAAAGTCTGTAGAGACCACCTTTGCATGACCAATAATTTCAGGTATGTTTGGTTCTATCTTCAGGCTTTTCAGCCTGGTTCAGGAAAATGAGTAGCCCAGTGCATACTACTGAACTAAAACTTGTTGGAAATGGGTCAGAGTAGCAGCTATGTTGTGAAGCAGATTGCCCCTGATTCTCAGGCTGAAATGTGCCACCTTAGCCCTGTGCCTCTATCTAATCCTCCTTCCTACCAATTAATGCAAGGAAAATGTCATCCAGAAAATTTAGCAGTTTAAACCTGTCTCTTATGTTTACACTTGCTTAATGTATAATGATGTAATTTTTTAAAAGGAATAGTAAACCTTTTGAATGTCAAACAGATTGTACTGCCATGATGCATCAGTACAGGCCATACAGATCACTTTGTTGTGTTCAATCTAACGTAGGTTTTCTTCATTTTTATTTGAAAACTACATCAAGAGCATATTTTTTACATCATTATGATGAAAATAACCTTACATCTTGGAAGAGATTTTGTAATTCTGTGCTGTTTCACCTGTTTTGCTGCATGCACATTTTTCTTCTTTTTGACCTTACTGTACAAATCCGTAATGAAAAATATTGATTGACTCTTAGAGAAGGGGATTGCAATGTCATGATTTCACGCTCAGTTGTTGGCTAACAATGCTGTGTAGTTTTTATTTAGAGAGGGTTGGTTGCAAAAACAAAAATAAGGAATTGTGGTCGGCTGAGCTGCCAAGGTTACAGAGCAAGCAGCTTAGAGGGCTCTGGGTTCCAGGCGAGAGAGGGATTGTCTCTGCCCAGCAGGTAAGGGATGGAGCTAGACAGACACTGTTGTGTGCAAGATACAGACTGACCCCAGCAATTCTTAAATCCAAAAAATTAAAACATTTTCTGCTTATCAGTAAATGAAGTAGACACTCAGCTGCATAATTAACCCTTTGAATGTTCAGCCGTGGTGCAGCTCCTTTGAAAACTCTTTTCTGAATGCCTCCCTCATAACATCCTGGGAATATCTTGGGTGCTCACAGTACTCATGCACTACTGGCAGTCTGTTATATAGTATACAAATACTTAAATATTTCCATTACAATAATAATGGAATATTATAGCAAATAATTATAATAAATATATCCATTCTAAGGAGTGTTTTTCCTTGTTCTTACATTTCATGTTTAGTTGTTTGTAATATATCTTTATATGTGTCACCTAAAACGTTATACTAAATTCTCTGAGCTGGTATAGCTGGTTCAGGTAAAGATCATGGAATATATGAAAGGAAATTAAGCCAGACACCGATGGCTCAATTTCAGGCAAATCTGTGATTTTACTTGATGGAAAACTGTTCTAAAAGTCAGCTGTCAAAGTTGCCCAACAATTCCAAGCTTTCATTTTATCTGTGTATAGGCTTTACATGAGGCATCAAGTTACAAGTTGCCAATAATTTCAGATACTTAACCTCTTTATCTTTTATGGTTTTATTAGTGTTCTGTTTTAATAATTTCCATTTTAATAGAGCCCTGTGTGACTAATTCTCAAATTGTAAATACAAATTTGGAAGGCCATCAAACTCTGCCTCTGCATACCAACACAAAAATCATTGCAGCTTTAAAAAACAGTAGGAAAACAGCAGACAGCTACTGCAATGATGCTGAGCCAAGATGAAATAAGCAGACCCGTGTAACACAGTTCACATTTTTATTTTTTTCTTCTTTTTTTTTTTTTCCTTCTTTTTTTCTTTTTGATGGAGCTGCATCTGACTTTACCATCTTTGGGGTTTTAATCTCTGTAAGGCAACAGCCTTACCAAAGTATACCCCTTCTTCTCTCTTGTCAGGCAAACTTGTATATGGTGAGTGCATTTTTAACCCTGACCCCAGTTCCTCCCTAAAAAGAATTCCACATAATTCTTCAAAAGACACTTGTAAGGTATCTTGATGCAGAGTCCTTCAGTTTAAACAACAGCTGAATTGTTAACTACAGAACAAGTCAAAATATAGGAAAGCATGGATTTGCTCCTTCCAGCTGTCATTGTTACATGGAAGGAAATTTGCAGGCACCTGGGCTATGTGTCCAAAGGTATTTTTGACTAAAAAAGTTCCTCTTGGTGTTTGCTTTGCCCTCGCTCCCCAGGAGGAGTTACTGTCCCCTTATTCTGCATTCCTTGTCTGTCTCTTGGGTATTGTATTTGTATATTACTAATCATAGTAAATCAAGAATAGCCATTAACTTAAGCTAATATTCATCCACATACATTGTCTTCATTTGTGGACTTTGTGAGGTTTGGTGATCTTGGCTAAATTTAGTGGGCAATGGAACCAGTGTTTTCTTTTTCAGACTAAGATTAATGCCTTAATCTTAGTAGGGTATTTTCTCACACAACCACTAACACTCAGTCTACCTTTACCTTCATTTGGTGTTGTCCACATGCTATTTTCCTATAATTCCACTCTATCAAGATGCTGCTTTCTCATGCCATTTGGGTCTAATTCTGACATTTGAAAAAGTATATTTAGTGCAGCACACTTCCCCCACCTCCCCGAGGTATCTGATCTATCGTGTATTTGCTTGCTTGTATTTCATTATCACCTACTATTCAAATTTGCATTTATAAATCATGCATGAAATTCATTTGCAAATCTGCAGGCCTTCTTCTTCTGCAATATCCCATACTCTAGTTAATATCCTTTAATATAAAATAAGCTACTCTTTTATTGCATTCCTTAATATCACATATGAGATTTCTGGGGTGTGATTTTTTTTTTCTTTTTAGAAGGCTCACCAAACTGTGTGAATATTTTTAAGACCATTCTTAGGGACTGGGAAAAAAAAAGTCCGTATTTATCACAGTAAATGCTTGCCATATTCTGCTTTTGAAAGTAAAGCTACTTCTAAAAAGTATACATGCATAGCAGAAGTTCTTATGCCCACAGACATTTCCATTTGTTTCATACGTCACTTAAAATCAGATGAAAGAATTTTTAGAAAATACCTGCTTGGAAAGTTTTAAATCATTACTGATATTTTGCAGGTCAAGTTCAAACCTTTATGCAAAATTTTTCCAGCACTAGAATGTATTGCTTGCCCTATCAGATAGATAACTATCTAGTTAGCTGAACAGAAACATCAGGCAGTATGTTATTTCTGATCCTGTGTTGTAGAGCATATTGTTTTCCTTTTAATTAAATTGTTCCATGGTGTTCTACCCTTAAGATTGTGTGCTTGCATTTCATTATCACTTGTTATTCAAACTTGCATCTCATTTGAAATTTGCAAACCTGGCAGGTTTTTTCCTATCTTTGCTATAAATTATTACTTCATTTCCCATTGCATCTGTTAAGAGTGCAGCCTATTTTTAATGGTGTTTTCTCATGTGTAATGTTTCTCCAGCTCTGGATTCAGTCAACTTTGACTTCATTTCCCCCCACAAACCTTGCTAGATCTCCGTGATTTTATTACTTTTGATTTACTTTCCTTATGCTGCTTCCATCCTGATTTGCTGTTTTCCTCCTGCTGCCATAGAGCACTTCTGTTAAAAACTCCTCCTTCTGGTTCAAAATAAATGAAAAGGAAGGAAGTAATACGAGATTTATGGAGTGAAAAGTACACTGGTTTGTTTAAGAGGGGGCAAAAGTGTAGTTGGTTCCTGTCAGCAAAGAAAGAAGCTTCTAGCACATAGTAATTTTTTATTTTATCCACTCTAAAAAGGCTAAGAAATCTGTACAGCTTGTAGCAATCTGTACAGGTTGTAACTAAACTAGGTACAATGTACTCAGCTTCCTATTAAATTATTATTATTATTATTATCTGCTTACAGTATGTTTAAGAAACTCTCAGTCTCTGCCAATCTGCCCCTAAGCTTCACAGTAAATTGCTTTGATATTTGGATTGCTTGGTTTGTTCCCCATTTGTCTGGAATGAGAATGAAGTTGGTCCCATTTTTTTCCTCGATCCGACCCTTCATTCCCACCATGTGTGTTTATGGGATGCTTAAAATTACCCATGGAGTGGCGGAGGGAACAGCTGAAACCAAGACTCTGGATTGAAGCTGCAGGAATTTCAAAAGGCGTCCCTGAAAGTTGTTTCACTTGTCAAATGATTTTTCTTTATCAAGATTGAAACCTCCTCATAGAAAACTATTCTCATTTTTTACACCCTGGCTTTGCCAGTTCTGAAATCCAGCTGTGAAGTGTACATCTTGAATGCATGCCCATGTACACATATTTTACATATTCATTCTGAATTTGCCGTGCTGTGTTTTTACAGCCCCACTGCAGGCCTCTATGGAAAGACCACCACAGGAGCTGGATGCAGAGGAGAGGGCTGGGGTATGGGCTGCATGTGCCCATTTAGCCCTCATTTGGTATTGCTCTTGGGGGCTTGAGCTGGCCTGAAGCCCCTGATGGAGCCAGAGCCTCTCCTCCTGCTCAGCCAGAAACCAAAATGAGAGCAGGTTTCATTCAGCATGGCACTTGAAATGAATGGCAGCATTGCTGAGCCCATGCCATGAGCAGGGCACAGAGCAGGCATCTGCACACAGAAAGCCTTTCCCAGCCAGATCAGAAGGGTATGGTGGAGAGAGGTGTCCTGCTGCTGTTGAACTCCGAGGAGTTGAATCCACAGGCAGAGGAGTCTGTGCCAACGTTATCTGACTGTACACCAAGGATCCGTCCTTCATGGGATCATCTGCAGAGCCTTGGAGGCAGATTGCGTGATAGGTGGGAGGTGAGGACAAATAATGGGATTGCAGCTATGTGGACCAACCAGCCATTCTTCATTTCCCACAGGGTGGAAAGCAGGAGGAGGCTCTTGTCTCCAGAACAGTGTGGTCCTTAGCTGTGCCAGTTTCTATGTTTCTCACAGGGACTGAGAGCAGGCTTGTATCTTTTCTGGTTATACAGGCTCAGTGCTCTTTTATTTGGCTTACTATTTAGTTATTAGAAGTTCTCCTGTTTAAAAAAAAAAAATGGGGAGAGAAGTCCTCATTATGTCTTTAAGTGGCACAGAAACTCAAGACAAAAAGAAATATTTCATAAAATGTTATTTTTAGGAGATGATAAAGTTTTAACCTAAAACCAGAAAAAGGCACATGATAGAAATATTTATTGTAGCAAATATGTCTAATTTAAAAATTACAAAGTCTAGGGATAAAACCTGTCTGTGTAGAACCAGATTGTAAAGACAAACATTTACACACATACCATAGGACTGACAATAAAAACGGCAATCATGTTGCTTATCAGTGTCCTTATCCATTTAAGGAAAATGCTTGTATATAGTGTTAAAGTCTGTGAACACTTTATTTAATATTCAGCAAACATTATATGTTGGCAGTAGAAACCACATATTATAGGCTTGTGGTTTGAATTATGGTTACAGTGCAACACTGATCTTGCAGTCGTTTGGATGTGGAGATTAGCCTCTCAAATGAAAAACAGCACCATTTTTTGACAAATATTATCTGGCACCTTTACATTGCTGCTAAATGAAAACATAAATGCTCGCTCAGGCGTCAGCTTCATTGAAAGATGTAGGCTAACATTATGGATGGTGTCATGAGAGGAAATAAAGAGGAATTTAGGGCTCCTTCTCAGTTGTTCAAGTATTTTTTCCTGTCAGGAAGCTTCTGGAATTAAACAGTGGGGTTTTCCCTCATCACTTAATCTCTACTACAGTAACTGTGAGGAGCATGGGCATGATGAGAATTTAACATGATCTGTCATCCAGAGCTATCTTTAACTCAGACTCTTCCATATATAGGAACATTTGCCTCAACCACTCTCATCCTAGTGTCCTCACAAGTGAGAGTATTTCTTGGTGTGGGAGGAAAGGAGGTATAATGGGAGAAAATATGTATAAAAAGCTTCTTTCTCAGCTTTGCCATATAAGTAGAAGAATTGACTTAAGCTTTGTGCATTGCTTCCAAGTCTTGACTCCGTCTTCAGCTTTCAATATTTCACATTCCTGAGGGAATGGCTAAGCATGCAGACACCTCTGCATGTGGTTCTCTTCCATCACCCCTGGCTGGGGAGGTGCTGTGGATGCAGTTTGAGTCACCTGCCTACACTGGAAACCATCAGGCAGTTAGATAAACAATGAAAACACTGTACAGCATCTGTGATAGTGAAAGGCAATAACTGGACACCTGAGATTTGTTACACACTAGTGGAAAATGTTTAATTACTACTGACGGATATTTTTCTTTCTGCTGATGAATTTAGAGGCTGTCACAAATGACCAGAACAGTTTTCCTTGTTTGTATGGTGCTGTAAGATTTTTATCTACTATTGTAAATACTCATTCTTTTCATAAAGTTTTGTGTTGTACAGCAGCAAAATGTAATTTGTAGGACACATATTGATGTTGAATCAAATCACAGGATTAGATATTGATTAGTCATTATTGTCAAGGTGCTAAGGAACTCCAGCTCCAAAAGTATCAAAATTAAGGATTAGTAGGAAAATGCATATAATTAAACATGAAATTTAATGTAAGAGTATCTGTAGATAACTACACTACAACTTTAAAATCATGTTCTAGGCTTAAGATCTACATTTCTCAAAAAATAGCTGAATATACTCACAGGGCAGGTAGATTATCCTCAGTACTCTCAGGATCTTATGGTTACCTGCCTCCCAATCTGGAGTTTTCAAGGTTCCTACGAACATGAAAACATCCCTATTGAGGCAGACTAAAAGTCCATCAGGATGAATATTTTATCCCTGACAGTTGCCATTGGCAAGTGGTAAAGAGCAGAAGATGACACAAATACATAATGCTGTGTTTTCATTCTGCCTCACAAGAAATCTTTGGTGTAGAAGCTACCAAAGATTGAATCTGGAGATTTTTGGATCACATAACCATTCCCACATCCTCTACCAAACCAATCTGTTTCTATTTTTTGTCTTCCTCTGACCCACTTAACCCTCTGGGCTAAGCTTTTCCCCAGTACTTCCAATTCTGTAGGGAAAAAAATAAGTTTTTGAAAATAAAATCATTTGTGGATAATTTTTTTTAAAAAATTTAGGATAGTAGCATAAACAGACAGTACTGAGTGTTCATACTTACCATACATATAGGTCATGTCCCTGAAAACACCTGAAATTTCATTTGAAACAGTGACATGATTTCACATCTTTTCTGTAGGATCTGAATCATTACTGTTTTCTGATGCTTTTTGTCCATGTTAAACAAGAGAAAGGAAGTTCCTCTGGGCACCCTTCTATGCTAAAACAAAACAAGCAAAATTTGTAAAACATGCCAAACCCTTTCTCACTGGTGATCCAAGACTGGGGGAGTGAAAAACAAAACAAAGGCAAAATGTACTTCAACCTTCCACTGCTACATGTACAATGAAAAGAATATTTTTATTTAAAAGACAGCAGCTGAGCGGAAGTTATTTAATCCATGCTGCTTGAGGGATAGTGGGGGAAAGGGTATTTTTGTGAATGCCCATTGATGACTCCTGTGCAGCTTCATGGCCATGGCTCCAGCAGAAACCAGAACTATAATAACAACATTGCAATAGGCCAGAGTTATGTTCCAAGCATTTTCAGAGTTATACTTCACAGTCACATCCAATTTGATTGCTTCCAGACCTAAGACATTTAGTTTGTTTGAAAAAAATAATTAAAAAAGACAACCCCCCAAAAAACCCCTTTATCTAGCTGAAAAGAACTTTCATGTTGATTAGCTTGTATTCATAATTGTGAATTTGCATTCTATAGATTTTAATTAGACTTTTTTCTAAGTATTATTTCTATTGCTGTCGTCAGCGTCTGTTTTGTAACAGTGCAAAAGGGACAGTGAACTGTGCTAAGAAATCTTCCTCTGCAGGGACTGAGAGTAAGTTCCTTTGTGTGAAACTCGTGTGCTTGCACCTAGAGGATGTACTCAGCCTTCAGATAATCTATTGCATTTATACAGTTTAGTCTGCCTAAAGCTTATGGGTGGAAATGAAAATGTGCTTGTGTTTGTATACTCAGGAAAAAAGCTAATTATATATGTGAAGTGTAAATATTAAATATTTGATCATGTGGCATTTCACTGCTGTCTGCATAATCTTTCTTTTTTGTTATGTTGCCATTTGTGAATTACAGTACCATCCCTGGTTGTGATAGTAACACCTCTAGCCCTCACCTAGCCACTGTACTGACCAGGCAACATCAACTCACATGCAAAAGAAAATGAAATAACTCCCAAATAATCTAAAGTTGCAACTCTTGAGAGTGTTTTGTTGGGGTTTTTTTTAAGGTCGGTGACTTAAGTTCCACACATACTAATATTTCCTACCCATAGAGTTGAAAGCAAATGATGAGCCCATTTCAAAGTGTGGAAATTCCATTTATTAATTGCTTGTTCTTGACAAAGTGAAGTGTTTGACCTCGACTCTGAGGTATTTCTCCATAGACAGAATTGCCATGTCTGGTCCCAGACTGAATTATTTAGAAGCCATGTCTGGAGCTGTCAGCCTGCAGAGCAGCTCTGTCACTGCAAGGCTTTCTTTTCCTTCCTAACTCTCCCAGACATGCAGCAGAATTTCTTACCAAAGCAGAAGAGCAGATAGGGAAACCAGTGGGAAGTAGAAGATGAGAATGCAAAGGGTAACAAAAAAAGAAGGGAAATGAAGATTCTGGTTCTTTGTTATCGTTTAGGAATGTTTAAGGATGTTTCAAAAAAACTTGTATGTGTGTGCAAATGTTATCAACATTTCTGAAAATAATATAAAATCAAAGGTTTAGCTTTTCTCCTTCTGTAATCAATAAATGTAGAATTTTTGCCAAACCCGCAGCTACTCATTTGTTAAAAACATACAAGAAGCACAAAGAACTTTTCAAATGTATTACAAAGATGAGGATTGCTGTGAAAATATTCTGCTACATGCCTAAATTATTGCAAATGCTGTAAAGGTAAGAAAAGACTGTTTTGCAGATGGAGATTATTTTGTTAATGCCTCTACCTCTGTTTTGAACACCTGAATATGTTTCTTCTAAAGATCTCAGTAGGCCTGGCCTATATGTGCACAGGTATATAATTTAGTTTTATTTATTTTGAAATTAAACAAGTGCATAAATTCCAGGCTCACGTGGAGATTCCTAATCAGCAATTCTCACTGTAATTTTAGAAAAGAAATCATGGGAGCTTTGTGTAAGAAAACAATGTGCCAAGTAATGAAATCATTATGAGCTAATTGCAAGTTAACTACTTTAAGCTAGCTACTGGTTGCCCTACTCCTCTAATATAGGTCAATAATTATATATGAAATTATGTTACCAGCATAACATAATCATTACAACCAGGATGTTTTTAACATAGAATTATTGAAGAGTTCTCAATTTTCCAGTTCTGTAGCCTAAAATGGGAGCTTTGTGTAGGGCTGTGTTCTGAATCATTGCTCTGGTCACTTGAAAAGTGAAGCTTGTAGTGGTGTGTGTTGTTAATTACAGCATTTTGGATGTAATTATCATGCTTACAGGATGACTCCTGGGGCCCACTGGTCTGCATGTATTGATTATCTAGCTGGCTGGCCTATCCAGTGGAAAAATGTTTATGCCCCACAGAAAATAAGGGAAATAGTCATCTATCATGTGCCCAGTAAAGCTGCAGAAGTTGGGGAAGTTGGGAATTCAGGTATGCAGACTTGGGGCTGTCTCTGTGTCACTTCTTCTCAGCTCCTGCTGTGCTCTACAAGCTGTAGGAAACTGATCTCTAACCTGTGAATAATGCGAGAAGAAGGAACGGATGGGAGAAAAATATGTACTGTACTATGGTTTTGCAATAGAGCACGTGGCTGATAGGATTTCAAAGTGAAATGGGTGACAGAATTTCTCATAATTCTGGTGAAAAATTCTTTTTCAGATATGTTTTTCTTATGACTCTTTGCCCCTTCCATTTTGTCAGGAACTTTTCTTTCCTTAGAAAGATCAGTCCCTAGGATTAAATTTTTTTTAAAAAGAAAAAGCTGTATTCCTATTCTTACAAGAAAATAAGATAGCATTTGCAGATTAATTTTTTTCTTCTCCAAGACCATGGCTTAGAAGAGCAATCACAAGGCTGAAAGCCATGGGAGAATTTCCACTTTTTCATATTTCTGCCACCAACTGTCCTTAATCTTTTTCATTTATTCAGACATGTACAAAGATAATTCACTTAAGATTGAGAAACCATTTGTAAAGCAGATGAAGTTTTATTTGATGGGGAGAATAAAACACAGCCTTGTGTGATCCTTCCTGATCCTAAGTACGTCACTTAAGGCAGCAGCGGGTGCTTTGGTGCTCCCACTGTGGGAGGGGAGCGATGTGCTTGGGCAGAGATATTGATGTAGAAAACTGCAGACAGTGGGGCCAGAGCAGGGGACAGACCTGGGTCAGTGGTAGAGAAGCTGAGGAGAGACCTTGGCTCTGCCAGGGGCATTCATCTGCATTTATTCTTCAGTTCAGTCTTGGCAACTCTTGTCTGTCCAGTGTAAGGGGAAGCCTTTCCCAGGAAAGCAGGAAGAAATGGTCCTGCATCAAAGATTTTCTGCTTAAAATAAAACAAAACTGGAGAAATCCAAAGAGACAAGGCCCATTCACGCTGAGCTCTGGTGGCTCAGAAACTTCTCAGCAGCTCAGGTGTATTTGGGCCAGTGGTTAAGAAGACAGGGCTTCAGTGTGGGAAGAGGCAAAGTGGAGGAGGATGCCTTCAGTGAATGTGTGTGCCCAGGAAGATTGGGTAATGACTGGATGAGGGCAGGATGGTAATTGGCTCTGAAAAATAACTGCAAATGCATGTGTAAGTGAATGCCAGGCATGAAGGGTTTTGTGAGGAAGAGATTAAAGGGCTTACTGTGCAAGTGGGTGTTGGTATTTATGGAAAGGAGAAAGGGAGGTTTGTAATTTACTTGTGCTTAAGGTGGTAACTTTTTTTTTTTTTGACAGCTTTTTCAATCTCTGCCAGGGTCAGCAATTTTTAAAGTGATCCCTGTGCCCATAGGAGATGCCTCACAGAACCAGATTAAACAGTAAAACTTCAAAACTTTTCAGAAGAAATTTGAAGGTCACAGAGTCCTGCTGGTTCAGATATTTGGGATGCTTTAGTCTAAATCACACCATTTGGATTGTTTCAGCAGCTCATACTTCACAAGTGTACAGTTCGTAATCAGGATGCTTTCTCCTTTTTTATTCTTTGCACCTACATTTCTTATTTCCTATTGTTGAAAGTGATTACCAGTAATTGTAAAATTGTGGAAACAATTTTGAAATAGCATAAAACTGTTAGAGTGTCATCAACCCTTTAACTTTGTAGACAGATGCAGTCTGATAAAACCTTGTTGCCTGAAACCTCTGCTAGCTTTCAGCTTGCACAAGATTGGTAGAAATAGGAGACATTGTTTAGTGTCTAGTCATCTCATTTAGTGCATATTTCAGCCAGAATAAATTCTCTGTTGCCCTACCCATTTCCTTGTTTCCTCACGCAAGATGTCAGGTCGGTAACTTGTTGTTGTTGGGAAGCATAGTTTTGTTCATCTGGTCAAAGCACCCTAACAATGCGAATTACAAATGTTTGGATTCTGTGGATTCTATACAACATGACATATACGACATTCAATATCCTGTAACTGTCCTCTGAAACAGGCAGATTTGGGAGAGATTTGTGTCTACCCACAAATCAGAATTATATGTTTGCTACCTATCTCTTCCTATTTTAGGGTTATCTGAAATACAGCTACCAATTTCATAGAAGTGAAGTTTCATGAGGAGATATGAAAAAGCATTTTATGGGAAACTATTGACATATGTATACAAGGACAAACATTTATGTATATTAGTGTGTAAGATTCAGGAAATGTGAACATCTGGTTTCTCTTAATAGTCTTTTTTACTATTTAATTAATAAGAATTATTTTGATCTCATTCATGTCTGACCTGAAGAATTCATGAAATCTAGTTCTCCCTCAAGTCAACACATCTCCACTGTGTATACATATTTGACGTGTCTTTGTGAACTTAGTAAATCCATCTATTTGAAAGGACAATGTGAAATTCTGTATTAAACCGTGGTCTGCTACACACATGTCCATTCTCCTTTTATTTTCTTTGAACACAGAACACAGTAAAATGTATTGTACAGTGTACCAGTTTGATATCACTTTGATAGACATGATGTGACCTTATATACACACTCCAATGTACTCTAATCCGTGGTCTCCCAGCTCCCACTCTGCAGGATTTTTGCGATGTTGATGGAACCCTGTGCTTTCACAGAGCAGCTGCAGTGACCCCTCGCCCTGCTCACTGCTGCTGACAGCTGCCTACCATGTGTAGAGGAAACCTCACAGACTAAAATCTCCCTCATAAAGCAAAGATCTTTAGATAAGCATGCAGGCCTGAT
The DNA here is from genome assembly GCA_036630365.1 of Acanthiza pusilla. Classification (NCBI taxonomy): domain Eukaryota; kingdom Metazoa; phylum Chordata; class Aves; order Passeriformes; family Acanthizidae; genus Acanthiza; species Acanthiza pusilla. The sequence goes on along the minus strand of JAXCHO010000073.1, from coordinate 31,337,195 downwards.
CATGCTACTGCTTTAAAAATAAATAGTTTAAACGCAGAACTTTTGGTGCGGTGCTAAAAGAGTGGTAGCCAAATATTCAAGGCATTCTGCCTGGTAAAAATAATGGATATGTGACACAGTGTCTCCTTTTAAAAAGAGAAAGAAGAAAACTTCAGTATAAACAATGAAAGGTATCCTAAGTGTAAATAATCTGCATAAGAAATGAGTTAATCTGTCTGTTAGGACAGGTTTGACTTGCTAAACAAGGCTCATCAGGTTCTTCTGGTTTGTGTTTAAGAGCAGTGTCACAACTCCCTGAAGTCAGAAAAACATCCATCCAATAATTCATGTATCAAATGAGAAAAGTTTATTTCATCTGAATTGTAACTTCTACCCACACGGTGTATTTACTTCTATCACGATTTTTATTTAGGAGAAAATAAAACATAAATAAAAGCAAGATTTTAAAATAAAAGTGAAGAACAAAGTTGGGGATGACATTTAATTTTTTTTAATATTAAAACTTGAAATAATTATTAGGTAAAAACAGGTTGGCATTGTACTCCTTCAGGCATTTCTTCACATACAGTACCAAGAATTATATCATTGCTAATGTTTTCCTGCTGAGCTGCCGTCATCTTTTGTCTTGCTGTCGTAGTGTTACATTGATGTACCTTCCCCATTTGGGTAGAGGTCATTATCCTCGTGCCCGGCTGCATTGCCTCTGCTGTGCAGGTTAACTGCTTGAGGTCTTTTATCTAGACAAATGTTTTACCAGAGCTTTTGCTCCATGATGACAAAAACTGTTCCTCAGAGGTCAAACCCAGATGAATTAGCAATGCTGTGATAGCATATTCCCTGTATATTCACACAGTCATTCAGAGACCCATGGGAGTTAAGGTATCAGCTTTGTGAAATGAATAAAAATAATTATTAAAATGTCCTTTATTTTCAAGACTTCCTTCTCCCAAGTAAGTACTTGTATGTTGTCTTCATTTATTATTCATTTATTGTCTTATTTGTGTCAGTGTAAAACTGGCTTGCCAAAAGAATGCCAATTTACAATCAATTTTGACAAATGTATGGTAATCATAATAGCCAATTTTTACAAATTAACTGTGTGCATAATGAGCTCAAATCACAGTTCACACTTTTTTTTTGTTTTACGTTGGCTAATTCTGTCAGTATCTTCTTTTTAAATAGTAGCTTTGAGACTATTAGCCATTCCCTGGGCATTTCTGGTAGTTTCCTTCTGTGCATGAGTGATAATCAAGAGGCAAAATAACAAGTGAGAAAATGCCCTAAAGCTTGCTCAGCTGGGCTCAGATTTTACAACATCTAGCTTTTACTATCAATTATAGGTTAAGAGGTCTAACAAATACATATCACCATGCTCAGAATTTCAGTAGATTTCATCAGCCTTGTCCCAAACAGGAAAAGACGTGTACAAGAGCTAATCCTCTGCATCTCTTCATAGGAATTTGAATGCATTCCTTGAATTACGAAGTAGTACTCACCTTGCTGAACAAAAGTGATGAGCACTGTAATTTGCCATAAAAATAAAAGGTTTTTTTCTTCTGCTATTCATAGAAAACTCAATTTAGGAACACAGCTGAAAAAATATTTAGCTTTAGGGATGTGATTAAGACCTACTGAAGTAAATGAAGTTTCTGGAGGTGCCAGTGTGGGGACTAGGAACCGTTCTCTCAATCTGGACTACATTTCCTTTAAAATTTAAAACTTTTAAGTTTAAAATGACAGAAGCAGGACCAAGGTCACTTGCCTTCCCAGAGATCTAAAAGGTATCAATGCATAGTAGGATTTCAGTATTTATTGCTTTAGCTGCAAATATTTAATTTATGTTGAAAATACCAATACACAAATTTAACTCAGTAATTCCCATCTCTTCCTGTCTCCTACTGGGAAAACCACATTAGCTTCAAACAAACTCTGTGTGGGTACTGGCCTCTTTGCATGGAGCCCCTGAAAGGGTCAGGGCTACAGCAGTAAAAAAAAAAAAGATCATTTTTATCCATGTGTGTGCATAAAAGCAGAAATATATATATATATCTCAAGGTATGTCTTGTTGCCTTAGAACTTAAAGTGCACCTCTGAGCTTTGGAGCCAACACTTACTGGTCATGGGTGATAGCTGCAGTCGTGTTAGGAATACATCTGTTGCACAGAGAGCCTGGGGAAACACTGCTGTTTGTATGAGCAATATATTAATTTTTGTTGGTTAGGGTGGGTAGGATTTGGGGCTGGGTTTTTTTAAGCATATCTTATTTAGTAGTACAAACACAAAAAGTCTTCTAAAGTCTTGTCTGTATGAAAGCATTGGGAGCCAGAGAAAAAGAAAATTGTTCTTTAGTCTGAATCATGATTTAGACCTGGCAAAGACTTAGGTTTTAGGACCAGTTTCACTCTGGAGTGGTGGGAGATTTTCAGCTGAATAGGAACGGATTCAGTTAGTGCTTAAATTAATGAGTGATGTCTTTTCACGACTGTCTGCTGTCCCTACTGGGGATTAGGCGCAGTCTGCCAGGAATGATACAGGGCTCATCTGAAGTATTGAGGCCATGAGGATGCAGCAAGAGTATAGAGAACTGGAATTTTTATTTTTCAGTTAGGGCAATTACTTGCATTAGCCTAATCATGTCCACATAGCTTGGTTCTCTATGAAATTTTCTGCTTTGGTACTAAAAATGATCAAAGACTGACACTAGAATTTGATTTTTGTTTGTTGTATGAGTTCATTTAGAGTATGCCAGCGGCTGCTGCAGCCAGTGAACCTAAATAAATGCCTGTTGGATATCTATTTAGCAGCAGGCTCCAGTTTTTTCAACACCGTCTCCGTGTAACCTTTTAATCTAGTTCTTGTCTTTGACTTTTCATATTTTATATATTTAACCCCTTGATGCAGATATTTTGCATTAAGTGCTTTAGAAATCCTGATTTGCTGCCTCAAGGGATTAACCAGAATTCCAGTATTCTTTCTTTATCTGCATTCATTTACACAGACCATTTATTTCTAATAAATACATTGGTCAGATCATATTTCTCTGCAAACTCTAAGCCCTGAAAATAAATTTATGCAGTGACATAATGAAAATAATAAAAACTGTCTTGCATATTGATCTTATTTTTGCTTTAAATATCACCTTCCAAAGGCATGATGGGTTTATATTCTCCAAGTAAACACCATGTTTGAGGTTCACGCTGCAAAGCTCTAATTTTTAGTTGACTTCCAAGGGAATTTAATCAAACTACAGGATATATGATTCAAAGCAAAAAATGTAATTAAGAAAAATCTTTTTCTGTAGGCAAAGAGCAGCTTGTTTTCATTAATTTTATGAAGAATGTTGTTTTTCTTGGCTGAAAACTTAAACTCATGGGACAAAGGAAGATTTATGGGGTGATCCGCAAAATCACGCAGGTTTTGTGTTGCAATGCTGTGTTTGCAGTGACCACTAGAGTCCCTATAGTTGAAAGTTTATCAGTATTTCTTTTTATAAATCTCTATTTTCAGAAAGGGCTTTTATTCAGAGATTAGCTTTGAGCTAAATATATGCACACAAAGGCTTAGTGTATATGTAGTGTGGTAAGCACATATATTTTAATGTAAACAATTTATAATATTTCAAGAGGTCTTATGTTACAAGGAAAAATGAAACTGAAGTAAGTAAGAACAGCTATTTAGATCTTCCATTCATACACTGCTTGTGCTTCTTTGTCATTATTCTTTATTTAAACATAGGGCAAACTCTCCAGCAGTTGCTGAAAGCCGCTAGTATAGAAGATCAGAGACATGATGTCTCTTGCCCTACTCCTTCAAGGTGTCGGTGCCCCTTGTGAGGTGCTTGGGCTGAAGATCTATGTGTCACATAAAGTTTTCATCTTTGTGATCATTAGAGTGGAGGTGCAGAACCAGAGACGCAGACGGGTTATTGGGTGGCACTTTGACTTATTTCTCCCCTCTGAGTTTTGACCCCTTCGATTTGAAGTTCAAATTCAGCTTTAACTTTGACACAGGTATTTTTAAACCAAATAATGAGTTTATTTAGTTAACTGTATCAAATGAAATACCTTTTGTATCTTTAAAAATCTCTCTTTAAGAAGATCAGTAGTTCACGAACAGTAATGAAACAACAATCTTAACAGAATGCTCTTTCATTCCCCATAATGTCAGCAAGAGTGTCTACTTGTTTAATGTTGTAGTAAACAGAAAAGTTCATGGTTCAGTGCTTAAGCCTCTGAGCTGTCTCCCCAACTGTTCCTGGCTGCCAGGACTTTACTTACTCAACAGGAAACTAATTTAATTAGTACAAAGAACAGGCCAGTACAGATGCCTGTATGAAATTCTTTCAGTTTTTAGAAGGCATATGCTAAACTCCCTACCTTAGATGGAAAAACAGAGATTGTAACATTTACACAATGAAATATCTGTTAACCTGTGTTATCAAAGGTTGCTGTCTCAAATTATGTTACTGTGGTCTTGCAACATCAAACCAGACAAAATATTTCAGTTGAAAGGCAAAGAAACTGATAGTAAATTTAAGACAAGCTTATGTTTCATATTAGGAATCCCTTCATCCTGTATGTTACTAACTGGGAAGATGTACCATTAGTTCTTAGCAACACTGTCTTCTTCTAAAGTCTGCTTCATAAAATTTGTTCAAGTGGCAAATTCAAACAGTACTTAGGAAATACAAAAATTAAGGTTTCAAATTTAATTTCCTCCACCTGTGATTTATGCACTCACCTACAGTTTTCATTTGCCAGGATCATATACTCTATTTCTTTGGACCCTCAAGTTACTTCTCTATAGGATAATGGATTGTGAACACAGATGGATAGTTAATGTTTCTTTTCATCTTCATCATTCAGTGTTTCATTCTATGCATTATGGCTACAGCGTCCATAATCTGCACCAGATAGGGAATAGTTGCCATGGTGTCTTTTCATGATGTGCATTCTGTCCTAGTTCTTTGCCAGCATTGTGAAGCCACTTTCACAGTACCCCCATGAGCTGACATGGTATGAAGGTGTCCATTTTACGCACTAGGAGCTGAAGCACAGGTATTAAAATGGCAATTGTTAAAAATTAATCAATTATTCTTGCCTGATTTTTCAGAGTTCCTTGCATCCTTTAGTGCTCAATATGTTCAAATTGGATTTCATTCTGCATTGACCTCAGTTGGAGGAGTAAATGCTCAGCATATCTGCAGCCCCAGCTAGGATTCATCTTGGATTATAAAGAAAATGAGAGCAGCCAAGTGAATTTCTGTTAGGAAAAAAAAAATAAAAATAGGTTAACATAATTTCTCTAGTATCATGTAGGAACTGTGATAGTATTTTTTACCATTATGTAGGAACTATGGCAGAAGCAGGACTCAAATGCAACTTTCCAAGCATTCAGCTACTGAAACTGTTATTTTTTCTTGTCTGCCCACTCAACTTACTTGGACCTTCCAACTTCCACAATAAAGGATTCAAGGGTCTTATTTTCAGTAAAACCCTTTGTCTTAGAAAGCAACATATGGTTTGAGCACCAAATGTAGCAAAGATTTCTTGTGGAACAAGAACATGATCATGTTTTAAAGACTACTGCAGGTGTACAAGGGATTAGCTATATTGCACAAGCACTTTAACTCCAAGAGTTGTAATTTCCCAAATTTTCAGAAACTGATAAAGTGGAAGAGGTTTTGGTGTGTGGAATCATACTGATACCTTCTTTCACCTTCATTGAGATGTGTTGCCAGTGGGATTCATACCTTCCCCCCTCAGTGTGAGGTCGGTAGGTAGCAGTAGGAGGTGATTATCCTCTGTCAGGCTGACACAAGAGAAAACACAGTGCATTGTGCAAACAAGCTTACCTGCTGTTCGTTGGACAGGAGATAATGTTGTGTGACCCAGGAATAATAGGTCCTCCTGCTGCTGCTGAAGAGACGGGCAGCCTCCTGGCTGTTTGCTCTCTGCTGTCTGCCCACTGCCTCTCCGTGCCTCCCTCTGCCCTTTTTCCTGACAGTCACATCCCTGTTCCCTAACCTGGTGCTTCAGCCTGTTTCCTCTCTCCTTGTCAAAAAGGAGTCAGCCATGGGATTACGCTCAGTAATGCCTGTCCTGATTACTGTGTGTTTAACTTGAAAGGTATTTTTAATATTGCTCTGGTGCTTAGCAACCCCATATTACATGCCCCCCCCCCAAAAAAAAAAAAACAACCAAAAAAGTATTTGCAAGGATGGGAAGAAGAGTGCATCCCTATCTTATCAAAGTTAAATGTTATGGAAGTTGGTTCTTTCTATTTCAACACACTATCATTTGGACTGTTTTGTTTGCCTGCCTGTCGTGGTCAAAGATTAAATGACTGAGAACATGGCAAATCCTGGCTTTCTCGTTTAGCCACTATTAATCGCTTGACATTGCATTTAGAGCTAGTTTGCACAAGATATGTGAAAAGCAAAGAGCCTCACTCGCATGCTGGCTTAACAGCCGGCAACATTTTCCCCTCCCATCTGCTGTGTTCATTATTATTTAAAAGCAAATCAGGAGGCAGAACTGGATTAGCAGAGTGGGTGGCACCAGTGGAAAACAAGCTCTGTGTTGGCAGTCACCCTGCCAAGTTCATGTGAAATTGCCCATTTTAGTTGGCAGCTTTAGCTTAGCTTGGTGTGATGACATATGGGCCTAGAGGGTAAGAATCTATTTCCATATTACTGCAGCTTCTGCTGTGAAACCTCGTAGTTTGTAGCTGTGTGAGTGCCTGGCTTTGGCTGCAGACTCCCCTCCTGGTCTGCTCTGCCACACGGGGTTCTTTGGCTATCCTCTCGGCATTTTTCCAAGGTCCCCTAGCAGCTCTTCCTGCGTGTTGATACTCAGGTTGCCCCCAGCCCCTCCGCTGGTCCCAAGCCATAAGCGTGTTGAATGTCAAGAAGCAAAACAGGGAAGCTCATAACTCCCTCGTCTGTGGCGCCCCCAGAATCAAAGGAGAGAAATCAAGCGCTTGCTTTGACTTTTAAGGGTCAGTAGTTTCTCAAAACAGCAGGGATATGTATTTTATGTTTGAAAAATAAATAACGTAGCGTGTAATTTATACGCCGGCTCAAAACTCAATCACCTCATAAATACACATTTACAAATGAAAAATTAACTTCTTAAAATTAAAAATTCCTTGTTCCAAGTATTAGTGTTCTAGAATTTTCCAGGATATGATTTCAGTGTCCAGTGTTGTCTATTGTACTTCTGCATAAAGGAAGTTTTGGTGCTTTGCCCCATGTGACAGGGATACCACCAACTAAGTCAATTCTGTAAAATAATCTCAAAGATATTTCAGAAACCAGACTGCCCCTAAGTCCCTCAGCTGTGATTAGTGAGTTAACAATAACATTTCTTATTTCAGAAATCTTTTTCATCCTCTACTTACTATATAAGGAAAATAATTAAAATAACTCTACGCAAAGCCCTTTTAAAGCACAAAGAATGTATCTCTCTGAGTTTACAGTACCGTTATTGTCAGTTATTACTTGACAGGATAAAAATGGTTGAGGAGGGAGAGTTACAGGCTGTTGACATGCCTTTAAACTATTTATTGTAATTTCCAGAATTTCCAGAGCCTTTTTTGATCACTTCTTTTTTCCTTTAATTTTTTTTTCATACTTTGGTCACTCTACTGCTACATATTTCTTTAGACAGCTTTGTTTCGGCAATAGTGAAGGGGAGAAGAGAAATCTTGCTGTTGGGAGTATATGATCCTCTTCTGTGCAATGGAAATGGAAGACCTTATTCCTGTTAGTCCTTGTTATCACAGCCTGTGCATGATAACAACCCTGGTCTAACATAGTCTGACAAAGGTGGACAGAACATGATGCATGATGCCATTATGAACCCCCAAGCACTTACAATGAGGAGATGAGTTGCATCTTGGAAGAAGGGAGCTGGTGCACAGGTCTGCCTCCCCGCCTGTGCTTGTCTCTGCTCGTGCTGCAGTGGGGGCTTCTTGTGCATCATATCACTGTTGTTGTCCTCTTCCTGCTGTTAATTCAGCAAGGATGGGTTGAGAGAAGTGTCAGTAAAGGGGCAAATATGTCCCAATCAATGATCAAAAAACAGCACTCCTGAAAAGGCATGTATTTATCACTGAAAGGCTGCAAAATTTGAACATAATGCACCAGTGAGGTGGTTAGACGGTATCACTATAAATATATCAAACTAAAGGCCTGCGCTTTGGAAGGATTTATTTCTGTGATGGACTCAATTTTAGAAGTCCCTGCTGGGGGTGAGAGATGTGATCAATGCTCAGGCTCCAGTGGCAGAGTCTTTGTTACTGCCTATGCAGAGACCTGAGCACATCACTTAGGCACAAAGAGGCAGCTTAGTTCTTTGTTCATTCTTTATACATGAGCTAGTTACTCATTTCTTCATACATAACTGCTATCATTCTTCATAGCTAAACTATATTTTGTTTCTCTATGAAATTAGAAGGCTTTTTGGAAGGTGAAAAGCATTTTAAGGTGAAAAGTGCTAACGAGATTCAGAAAGTCACACTATCTGTTTGTAGAGAGCAATTCAGTGTTCTCCTGGTGCATCTATTTCAGCTCCTTTTGATATTTAAACCCAGAGCATGTCGGTTACACAGGGGCTGGGAATCATTTTGTATAATTGTTATCTGTCTATCTGTCTCTCCTTTCCTGTAACAATTTTCAGTCTCATATCTTTGATATTTTTTGTAGATACAATTTACACTTTACATTACTCAAAACAAATACAAGCTAATCAGGTGGACTGAGCTTCAGTTGCCACAAACAAATGAGGACTTACTGTAGTGCTGTGCTGTCCAGTAATGCTAGAGAAGTTTCACTTTGAAAAAAGCCATCGTAAATGAATTTATGTGCCCACCCAGATTTATTTTAATTAAAATCATCCATGAGTCTTGACTGTTGCTTTGACTACTAAGTACTTACAAATAAGCTTAATAGACATGTTTGTTTTTTCCGCAGCTGTAAAAATAAATATTCTGCTACATGATTGGATTTTTATCTGATTTATTTAAATAGAGTTAAGTAAAGATGCAGTTTATAGGGAAGGTTAAAGGGTCAAAATCCTATTTAATTAACTTATACCCACTTGGGAAGCAGCCAAGGTAAAAGAATGCAGTGAAAGTAAGCTTCAAATAATATGAAATCTTTGAAAAGGACTAACCACCTTTGGTGAAAGGCTTTCCTGTTCTTAACCTTGTGTCATTTAAACTATTTAAATGAGCTATGCAAAACCTTACTTTTATAATGGAGCTTCAAAAAAAAGATTAAGTATTTCTTGGAGTTACAAGAAAACCAATGCTTATAGCACTTTTGAAAGAAAAGTATTTAGTACTCCATCTTAACATGATCCCTGTCTTTGCATACCACAAAATGCACAGTATGTTGCACCTGATTTGACATCTACTCTTTCTGTCACAAGCCTCTCAAGTGTGTGAGACTGCTTTTTAAAAACATTTAAGTGTTTTAAAAAACAGAAAGGAAGGGGAAAGCCCCTGTAATATCTGAAGGAGGTCTGATTTTCAAAGAGTGTCGATCCTGCTTGGTTTCCAAAAGTTGTGTCTACGAGAAGAAGAAATCATGCCGGATTTCCCAAAGCATGAATAAGATTTGAACATCTTTGTCATACATGTGGAAAAGGTTCTTACTCCTACCAGAGAGGGAAGTCAGAAACAAAATTACTGAGCTGCTTTGTGATCTCTTTATGGACTAGACAGTATATCCTCATTGCTGTAGAGACACTCCATAGAGGTGCTAATTCTGGAACATTTTTTCCATTTAATGCCACAGAGACTGCACTGGGGCAATATTTCTGTTTCAGTGCTCCGTATGGTTTTGTATGTAAAAATGGAACTGGCAGGGAAGAAAGCAGCTGGCCTGAAGCTGCCAGTAACTATTTCTAATGTCACAGATTTTCAGCAAAAATCCCAAGTGAGAACTGTATAGGTGAAAGGACTACATAGCAGTATTCAGCAAGTATCAGCACACCCTCTAGGGAATGAGCATGGAGACAAGCAATATCTCATAAAGACACACTTGTATTTCCTAAACTGAGATTTTTTTTTTCCTCTATTCCATTCTAGTCTTAAGAACTCTCAGGTTGGGAAACAATTCAGGCTTGAAAATGTCAACTGCAAAGACTTCCCTGATACCTCTGTCAATAAACACCATTGTAGGGCATTCATGGCATGGGTGGATACATAGGTTAAGAGCTTAGGACATAATCATATTTGGAAATATATTCCAAAATTTAAATATATCTATTAATATAGCCATTAATATAATATGCTATAACCGTGGGAAAGATCCTTCTGCTTCAGCATGTGACTTCTGCTTTCAGTCTAATTTATATGTGCTTAAGGGTTGCAGTGCTGTCCTAAAAAATGTATTTTAATTGACATGACCACTTTGCTGTGATGCTCAGTCTCTCAAAAGCCACAGCAGCAAACAGAATGTATAACCAGATGGTGTTTAGCTAAAAGGATCTTAGCTATCCAGAATGCAGCTGCAATGATATCTGTTCTGTCAAGCTAAAACAAAGGCATTCATAAGTCCACATTCCAGATTAAAAATTCTGTCCTGATTTGAAAAGTACTTTCTAGGAAAAACACTTATTGAAATAAAAATCCAGGTGAGAAATGGAATTTTTTTTTTCGTTTATCCATCCCTCTTTTTTCTTCCTTCTGCACCTGAACACTCACTCTGTCTTGTCAAAGGAAAAAAAAAGGAAATAACATAACTTAATTCCAAGATGCCTGTAGGTACTTGCAAGCTACTAGAATGATTTTGGTAATGATAAGCATTCACACTTTGTTTTCTTAATGCTTAGCATTTATCTGTGGAGTCTGAGGTAGTTTATAGTGTTGTGATCCCTTGCAGAGGTATCTTTAAATTCCAAAGAATCTTTGTTATAGCAAAGATGAGTCCACACCCATCTCAAGACTATCCCACAGCAACTCTGCATGGATTACACCAGCAGCATTAAATTTGTTCCAAGACCACTTAGCTTTCAAGAAGTAACTTGACTAGTATTAACTGTCATATGTATACAAAATGCCCTATTTTTAAGTACTTGTGATACTTTAATTTTTGCATGAGGCAGTGTTTAATTTTTGGGAGGAGGTGAATGGTAATGAGTCATCTGCCAGGCATTTAGTCTTTCATATGTCATTTTGTCCAACAGACTTTGATTTGGCAGTAAAAGCCATGACAGGGAAAAGCAGGAATAAATTTCTGATTAAGTTCTCTGAAGATAGGTACTTCTCGGTATGTTAGATGTGGAGGAGTGGAAGGAGATGGTCAAGCACATCATCTCATATGGGTTTTGAGCTGGTCAGCTGTTGTGTTTCAGATAAAATAAATAAATAAATATGCTTAGGTTTGAGTTGATAAATAGCACTGTTAATAACAGTGACCATCATTCCCGGCACTGGCAGTCAATAAGTTTCATTCATGGTATTTGGAGGGCACAGTTGATCTGCTCTCCCTGAACTCTGGGGTTGTATTCTTCATTCAAAGCTAGATAGTGACCTATATTAAATGCTTTTCTATCCCATCTGAATTCTCTGAACTCTGGTTAAATATGACTTGAAGCTTCACTAACCGTTAAACATTTCCTTGATATGTTGGCAGCCCAAAATATTTTTACTGCTAAAAAAAATTAAAACAAATAAAAAAAAATTCAAAGACCTTCCAGTCAGAGGCATGGGCTCTCAGCCATCTCTTGTTTGCTGCTCCCTTGAAACATGTACAGGAGATTATCCTTATTAGGCTATCTTACGGGTATTCCCAGATCTTTTGAGCATGGTTTTCTTCCTTTTTAATTAGTAGGTCATTATGTGACAACTTCTGTCTGCTCCCCTAAGTGGTTGGCTAAGGCAGATTTCACAGTGTTTCTGGATACCTGAAAATAATTAGCCATTTGTGAGTGGAGAGGTGGCTTCAGACATTAGAATGTGAAGCTTTGTTCTTAGTAATGCACCAGGGAATGCTGCTGCTGAAAAATAAGGATGTTATTCCATAATTTTGTCTTTGCAGACAAGAGCACTGTGATAAGTTTATATCTAGCTTTATCCAGGCAGTTCCTTCTTGCTCCCTCACCAGTTTTCAATCCCATTAGCTGTGATGTTGCAGGTATTTGGAAGTTTGGTTTAAACTGGATCACTGAGTAGTTCTACATAAAAATATCACTTCTGATACTTTTAGTGATCCAGTGTACAGGGAGTTCCACAGAAAATTTTACAATACACGTGACAGAGACACAAGTTGCAAGGCAGGAGCAAGGAATGAGGTTAGCAGCAGTGGGAATTTCTTAAGCCGGCTCTGCCACAAAGATGACACGTGGCAGAATGGTACCACAGCTCAGCTCACTTGCACCCAGTTGCTTGTAGTTGAATCTCCCATCCCCTGACTATTTAGCTCTGCAAGAGTTTAGCAATGAGAAGGCATCTCAGCAGCTCTTCTGGAGCTTCTTTTCTCCAGAGATGGGTTCAAGCCAATAACAAACCTGTTAACCAGGGCATTAATGCCTTTATATCATCTTCCAACAGGTATTTCCTTTGCTGAGTTCTATTATATACAGCTGCAACAGATAGGCTTTTCTTTCTTTCTTTTGTTTTCTTTCAGATATTTTAATTAAGCTATCTACGAGTTTTGTTCAGGCATAGCATTTACTTATCTGTTTCACAGAGCTGGTGCTACCAGAGGTAAGAATCCCATTGTGACAAAAACATTGGGAAAAATTGTAGGTTTAGGTTCTCGCATTATAGATCCACAGAGACAGCATTACTCCAATTCACATCCAGTCAGTTCCTCTTTGGCAGGCTTTTTTGCAAGTTATCAGGGTGAGAAGCATAGCAATTTAGACATATCCTGTTAATCAAGATAGAGAAAAGTTATGGGAAGTTGTAGGGATTTGGCTGTTTGTCAAGTCTGAGAAGTGTATTTTCGCAGACATCTCTGTTCTTGATGTGTACCAAAATCCTCAATTTGTGTTTTTGTTTTTAATAGGGTTTCCATGGCTTTGCTTGCAAACTATATTAAGCTCAGTAACACTGCTATTTTTGTAGTATCTTCATCTGAAGTACTGGTTTTCCCAGAGCTCACTCACAGAGGGCTGTGCTTTATTCTCAAAACCTAGAAGACGTGGAGTAGATTCAGTCCTGGCCATTTTTCATGTGAAGCCTTATTCAAATGGTAATTGTGAAAGGCTTTGTGGACTTTGTTCTCAACTCAAAGAAAAAACTTCAGCTGTGGGCAGCTAGGGTAGGAAAGAATTTTTGCTGAAAGACTTGTAGAAAACTAATTTGGAAGTTACCACAGCCACTCAAAAGTTAAAAGTATACCTACAAATCAACTGTGAAACCAATCACATTATCAAATAACACTGGAAATTAATACTGTGAATGAAATATATTACAGTGAAGATCAGGCTTTGTATTCCTTTTTTTCTCCTCATGAGACACACTACGAAGGAATTCATTATAATATTTTGTAGAGACCTGTGTGCAAAGTATGCGCAGTTGGTTTGCAATTATTGATATGCATATATGCTACTTAGCAACTGATGTATAATTTAAGGGTAAGTCTTGGCTCTTCAGAATCAGCTTCCCACACTGGACTATTGGGTGCACATTTACAGAGTCTTCGGTGATGCAGGACTTTCATTTTGAACTCCTCTTATGCATAAAGGTACAATTTGGAAAACTCACAGTCCAAGTAAAGATTTCAAGTACTACCAAATGTTACAGCTGTTCTGATAGTGTATTTTGATAAATTTAACTGTATTTATATAATTTGAACTATTGGTGGCTCCAGCTAAAACTGGGCACTAATTTTGGGAGACACTCTAAACCCAGAGGCTGGGACATAAACCAGAGCCCATGTTACAAAGCAGGTTGCAGTGGGATGAAATTACTTGCCTACAGTCACATTCAGTAGCAAAGCCAAAATCTTGATTTCTGTTTTCCAGCCCCATATCCACAGTGCCATAGATGTCTCACCTTTCAAAGGTTATATCACTTATTTAAAGTATACTCATAAAATAACTTAGTTTATAATTGCATTACTATTCTGATTTTTTGTTTTACTAGTTTACAGTCCTTTTGTAGTCTTTTAGGGTAATCTCTTCGTACCCACCCTGAAACTGCAGCCAACTCCCACACACAAATCTCTTCATTTGGAGTTGCAGGGCTCTGCTCAGAGGCAAAGCCAATCTGTGAAAAATTCTTAACACAGCAATATGTCCGTAAGAATCTCTATTATTATTGATATGTTAGAACTGTGGAGAAGAATATACAGCAATTTTCATAATTTTGGACAGAGTCTGGGAATACCTGTGTCTATAAGAACACCAGTGCAGTAACTTAGACATGAGAGAAAACAGCAGGAAAAATGAATCAGTAAATCTTTTGTTACTTGTCAAATATGGTTTACTGCTAAATACTGATAGCACTTCTTATTATAATGTGTAAGTATCCTGTATAGTGCTGCATCTGTGAAAGAGTAGTAGCCAACAATTCTCAAGATAATCTAGAGGTGTCATTTAAACATTAAATGATATTAAATTGCTAAAGAAAAATAAGGTGAAATGGTAAAGATGTGGCCTGTGTGAGGGGAGAAAGGTGAGGATATTCTCTCTTTATCGAGTTGTGCCCCATCCTAGGAACAAGACTGGAAAAGACCACATTTATAGTGTGTTTTGCAAAGGAGATTACACCTGATATTTTGGCCACACATGTAACTTGCACATATTTTGCTAAGGCTTCTTTACTTCTTTAGTTTCATGGGTGCAGGATCCTGAGCTGACACTATAAATTGACCTTGTCAACACAGGCTTTGATAGAAACTGAAATTAAACTATAATAATTCAGCCTTACTCAACTCCTGAAAGTTGCTTTGTAGACACGACACGGAAGAAGATACTTGGCTTCAGTGCTATTTTAGAAGTGATGCAAATCCACTATGTTCCTGTGTGTTACAAGGCTTTTGAGTTCAGGAATCACTAACCAGCCTATAGTTGAAAATACTTTCTTCAAACCCTTCTCAGTTTGTAAAAAAAATAATCACAGTTTTTCTAGTGTGTCTGTTTTTCTTTATATTTTTTAATGAATTTTTAATGACAGCCTTAAGTCTTGCCTCTCCTGTGTATTTTGGGGCATGGATAACTAGATAAAACTAAAGCCCGGCAGAACGCAATTTAAGTAACCTTATATTTAGCCGTAGTGAAAAGCATTCCTCAGGAAACCACAAACAAGGTATAGTCCATCGAAGAAAAGCTTCCAACAAAGCCAGGCTGTACACTGAAATAATCTTTGAACTAGCATCTCTGAAGATACACCAAGCAACTTTATAGGCATCAATCTACTGAGCTTTGTCCATGGGGTAATTCTGAGCCTGAGCTAACAACACTGCAGATCATTTATTTTTCATATATAAGAACAAATGCATTTCTTTCAAATTTCACAGAAGTAAAACTTCCCTGTGAAGGAAGGCACGCTATACAGTGTGACAATTGCATATTTTAAAGCACATATTTATAGAAATGTCTTTATGTACCCATCCTTTCCACACACATTCAGACTCACACATACACATTATTTGTATGTTCGCATTCGTGCACATGTATTATAGACATAGATATAAAATAAAACGTGTGCATGTGTATGTATATATATATATTTAAGGGGGGGAAAGGATTTATGGTGGCTGGCCAGATTTAATTTGTCTGTTTGTATTTAGCACTTAAGGGCTTATATACTCAGTTTGCTCAAAAGAGTGAAGAAGTACTCCTTGCTTATGCCTCAAATCAGAAATGCATGAAGTGCAGCTGCAGAGATAATACATTCTCCCCAAAGGCTTTGGCTGAGCAAATTAGGTGTCAATGGGGTGCCTGCGCAGGCAGTACTCTCTCTAATTAGTCTCTTGAGCCTAGTTGGTGGCAGGTATAAGATGATCTAATCAATTGGTCTGTGTCTGATGGTACGTGTAAAAATCCTAGCAGGCAGAGCTGTCTCCCACAGGTCACTCACCTGCACAGCAGGAACACTCATTTTCATTTTTCATCTCTTCCATCACATGATGCTGACAGTTGGTTTTAAGGAAATTGAATCCAAAAAATATCTAGTTCATAGGGCATGTAGGTCAAAATAAAGTTGCATTATGGGTATTGGTGATCCAATTAATTAATATTTATAGCAACAAGTTTCATGTAGATATTATCTGAGTGCAAATAGTATTGCTAATGTTTGGTTGGCTTTTTAAAATGACTTCTCTAACAAAGGTATGAATAAAAGGTGTAGGAAAAATCACCTGTTAATACTGTACTTTTTTTTTCAGAGACGAACAGTATCTGTGGTGTCTGCATGTGTGGTAGAGGGAGAAGCAGAAAGAGTATTATTGTTGATGATCTTAAATACCTCCATGTTTCAGCTCATAAAGAATATAGTATCTCCAGTTGTCAGCTCACAGTTTTATTTTAAAACTGGAATACTCTTATAATAATGCTAAATCAGCTGCCACATAAATAGACCTGCACTCTGAGTGTGCTTTGCATGCTAAAGACTCTGCAGGAGCACAGCTCCACCCGATGTGATAATTTATACAGAAATTAAAAGTACCTAGAGGAGGATGCTGATGCTGCCAAAAAGAACATGCATTGAACTGCTATTTTTACAGGAAAAGACATTATTTCGCTAATTAAAATAAAGAAAAATATTTGCGATTTAATCACGCTCCTCTGCTCATGTCTTGAGAGTATGATTAATGTTTAAATTGCAAGCTTTGGTATCCCTTTCTAGAACCACTGTTACATCAACAGCTACTCCATTCTGAAGTTGGCATCTGCTGTGTCTAAGGTGGACTAACACTCTATCCCATTTGGGGTCTGGGACAAACAGAATGTATGCAGCAGCAGATTTCTCTAGGTAGAAATTAGTCACTTCATGTAGATTGCTTAATATTTCAAGTACATCATTAACTTGCTTGTAGAAAGCTATTAAGTGTAGTAGAGATGTCATGAAAACCAGAAGTACGAGGAACTGTGGTGAAAAAAAAGCAAATTTTTAAGGCAGTCTGTTATGTTTCAGGGTTTGTTGTTGTTTGTTTGTTTGTTTGCAATTTGTTGTTTGGGTTTTGTTTTTAAGGAGATATGAAAGAACCCTATTTTGCTCTTGGGAAATCACAAGTTGCAAATATTCCACTTAACAATTTACAGTTTTATAAGCAAAGCTGTGACCAGAGGCCATAAACATAATCTGCCAAGTCACCAGGCAAAACTTTGATTTGTATGATGAGGGAAATGTATGAATTCTAAGCAAGGATATTTCTAAAATATATCTGTAAAAATGCAAACATGGAATACTAAGCCATCTGGGAACTGAACGGCAGCACTGTGTGGAGGGCCCTGCCTCGGGTCTTTGTTGTGTGAACAACTGATGTTTCAGTTCAAGAGCCACACTGAAGAAACAATGCTTTTTTAACAAAAAGATTGGTTCACACCAGTCTAAAATTTTCTGGGTTTTTTATTGTGGATTTTCTGCTGTGGATAAAGAGACGCTCTCCTCTTTCTCCAGCTTAGGAGAGGTGTCTATTTGATCTCTCATCTTAAACAAAAATAAATGTGAAGAGAGAGTGCACAGTGATTACAGTGCTCATCTGACAAGTGGCACATCTGTGTTTAGTTTCTTCCTCTTCCTCAGCATAGGAGAAAGCACAAGGGCTCTCTGAGGCAGGGGAAGGGATTGCACCTGTAGACTCCACTTTGGAATTGTGGATAAACATTCAGACAATTAGGCATTGAGATGCAAACATTATCTATTCCTAACAACCATGCTTCTTGTGTCGCGTAAGGATTTCATACATGGGAAACACCTCGGCAGCCAGAGCTGAGGGTCCAGCCTCAGCACACCCTGCCCACTCGGGCACTGGAGCGAGCAGTGGGTCTGACAGGCAGGCTGGCTTCCCAAACCGGGCAGGCTGTGCATTTCAACACGTCTGCAGAGACACTGAGACCACCATACTGTTCCCTGGTTCCAGTTGTACTGTGTCTTCCAGCTTCCGCCAGCCAGAACCATTGGTGAAATGTGGCATCAAATCATGCCCTTTTCCAGTGACCTAATCTAAATCCTGAGCCTGTGCAGAAGGTGGGGGTGGCATTGCCCACCATACTTTTACACAGGCCCTGAGCTTCACAGGAAACCAGTTGCAGATCTGGCATGATAGGATCCAGCAAAGCTGGAGCTGGTAAAATTGTGATCATAAAACTGTCAGCTGCCTTATACTGAGCCAGAGCAGGAAATCTGTAAACTCTGCTACCCTTTCTTAGTCTTCACTGTTCTGCCTGTGGTCTGCATTGGTGCTGGCAGTACTTGCCAGTGTGCAAAGATTTTATTCCCCCCCATGTGTTATATGGCAGCAGCTCTCAGTTTATTAATTTCTAAAGAATCTCTTTATGTTGTAGGGCTCGATTCTGGAAGTGATAAGCTTCCAATGAAGGTATTCCTCATTTCAGAAGCTCAGGCCCTGCCCTGGGGAATGTGCCATCAGCTTTGCCTACAGAGCCAAATTTGAAACCAGAAAATATAGTATTGTTACCGGGAAATTGTAGCATAATCCTGGAAGAAGTGTGATGCTTACCTCCTTTAGAAATTGTCCTGAGGTCCACTGATAGAAAGGAAAAGTTCTGTGTAATTAATTTAATTTAAGTTAATCTCAAATCTGAGCAATTTGATAACTACTGGAAAGGCCTTCATCCAGAGACTTTTCTATCCCTATGATTTTGTTACCTGTCTGAGATGACCCTGCTGCTTTTGCCAGTCTTTGGAACTCCAGTAATTTGGGTTTAGCCTGAAATCAGCTAGCTATTCTGGATCTGGGCAGATGTGGCTTCCAAACTGCAAGCCCACTTTCCACAGCTGTAATGTGGGTGGCAGTGGGGGCAAATGCAAGTTCAAAGTTGGAAGGAGCTTTGGGAGTTTAGTTGCTTCTTTCTAAGAAGGAGCTCCCAAAAAGACATCCCTAAAACGTGCTTTTGAAGGAAGGGAAATCTGGAATTTGGGGAATATTATCAGTGGTATTTCGTCACTGAGCAGTTGTCAATCTCTGCACGTTCAGAACACTTCTTTTTAAGCTTTTGAAAGTAAACTAAATGCATCAGCTCAAATGTATTCATTGAAACAAGATTTATTGGCATTTCAGCCAAGCTTCTAGACCCTGGGGAAAGTGGGACTTTCATGTTGAATATAGAGTCCACACAAACTCCAGATGCATTTAGGAAACAACCCAAGATGGACTCTAGAGGTGGTAGACCAAGCTCCAAGAGGGCCCAGGATGCTTAAGAACAGGCTTTTGTTAATCCAGTTCAGGTATCCTGGTGCTTAAAGAACAGAAGAGGAGCTCTCAAGAATCATGACAGAAACCTTGGAAATTATGGAAGTTAAGACATTGCATAGACATTGGGGTGCTTTGTTGAAAACCACAATTAAAATGTTATGCTTGAAACTGCAGTTCAAAACTGATGCCTTGTTTTTCTCCTGCTTTTGAAATGAAGGCTAGACTAGATTCACTGGCACCTGCACCCAGTTTGATTTAAATAGTTTTAGGACATGCTAATACAAACCAGTTCCAGGCTCAATGAATATTTCAGCATTCTTTTTTTTAAAGTGATGAAATTCCTTCACATCTGACTGTCTTCCTGCAACTGCATTTTAAAAATGTATCAGGTCTGTAGTTCTAGTGTTGGAGAACTTAACAAATACATTTTCAGAATTTCTCAGAAAGTCTTGCTTTATTACTTGGCATAGAATTTTACTTGGACATTTATTTAAGAGCTAAATATGTTAATTATAAAATCTTTTCAGTGGCTTCAGTTCATCCAGTTCATCTAGCCTTCATTCAGCCTTCACGTGGCTCTTCTTGAAGTTATTGGATGCCTTGTTTTGCTGTCCCACATTCTCAGCCTGCCTCCTGTTTTGTGTAAACCTCAAAAACATCAGGATGCTTTCTTGCAAGTCCAGCCACTGCTTTGAGCTTCTACATCAGCAGAGTGAAAGACAACATAAGTGAAGCTATTGATAGTGTTTATTTTTGTATTTGAAAGGAGAGTTTTTAGTTACCTGCCTAGTAATAGAAATACACTGAAATAGAGGTGAATACATTTAAACATGGCACACCATAAACTGGTTATGTTTCCAGAAATGTTTGTGATTTCCCCAAGGTACCTCAAACAACTCTTGGGAAGGAAACCTGAGCAGACCTTTTCAGAAACTAGTTCCAAGCATTGTTGTGGAAGAACACTAGGGAGAAAGGGGGCAAAAAGAAAAGGGGGCAAAAAAGGCTTGTAAACTCCTGAAGCTCTGCCAGCATCTGTAGCAACTTTCCTTTGCATTCAAGGGGGTGTGACCACCTTTAGAAGAGATGACTGACTGCTTATGGCTGTCTGTAATTTCCATGGAGAATGTCAGTGCTAATGGCACCTCTGAAGATTAGCTCTTGGGGCAGAGACACATGAATATGGATTAATATATCTCACTTAGGCGACCACCCTAAAAACATTGCTGTTTTAAGTTCCCTTTCCTGAGGTACCAGTTCTAAACATGCTTTGGAAGTCTGCCCTTCACTCTGAGCTTGTGTCTTCATAACTGGCTTTGGACTAACTTATCTTTTACCAAGTTTAAAAAAAAAAATTAAAATGCAATTCATGAGGCTTATTATAATTTATATTGTTTCCTTACAGGATTAAATTTACCAGGTTGGAGGAGGGAAACAAAAACCTAATGAGGAGGCCGACACCAGGAAGGAACCACGGCCTGTTTCCTTTCTTTCTCTATGGTGGATTTCATTCAAAAGAAAATTGAAGCTGGCAAGACCCTGTTTTTCCCTGCAATTTATTTAAAACCTTGCACGCATTTGGATACCTTGTGATTTCAGAGAACTATGTGAAGATTAAGCTTTTGCTTACTGATACATGGCATGTACTCTTTCAGTCTTTTGTGTTTGATTTTGTTTGATTTTCCACTGCAGCGCTGCATCTTTGTAAGGATTTTTATGCTTTCACCAGCAATGTCTTAAATTCTTTCAGACAACACATTTGGTGTTCACACTTCTTCAGTAACAACTTACAAAAAGAGCCAACAGTGGCATAAAGGACTGCGTGTTTTCCTTGAGGGTTGTGCATAGTTTGCAACCAATGGGAAGACTATTTCTTCCCAGGGCAAGCCCAACTTGTCTGATCAGCTGACAATTACAGCACCTTGCCACTCTTCCTCAAGTGTTGTTGGGTTATTTCTTTTTTCATTATCCCCTCAGACCATTCATATCCATTTGAAAACATGGCAATAATTGCATGTTTACTTCAGTACTCTAAATTTGGTTACTCTGCTTAGGCTATGTAGCATGCCAGTTTTCAAAATAGGCCTGTGAGAAGGACAGAGCAAAATTATGAGATGTATGCAGCTGACAGATATACAGTGAATTCTTTTTGGTTTTATTCCCTTCAAGAATATATCTTTCTTTTATGGGTCTTGGCTAACATGTCTATGTTTTTCTTCACACTAGTTACCTTGTGGAATATTTTCTTGAAAATGGAGATGATGAAACTGTTCTGTTTAATTCAAGGCAGATACTGAGGTACAGAAAAACTTCCATTGAACGAGCCATTAAATCTAGCTCTATTACTTTGCCACGTACAAAGCAAGGTGGAGAATTCTTCACATCTGAGACTGTTTGCTGTTCCACACCAAAGCACCTTTCGAGTTATTTTCCATAGGTATTCTGAGCTGATTGGAAGGCACTACATGATTCTTAGTCTTTAGATAGGTTTTCTGAATGAATCATTCAAATGCAAACTTTGCAAGAAACTAAGTTATGTGCGTGATTTTAAAAAAGGAAGCCCCTGCTACATTTTGGCTGGGGAGAGCATTGTGTTCAGGGGTGTGATAAAACTGCCCTGACTGTTTACAATGCTTTGCATTCAGAGGGGGCAGGGTAGGGTGCAAAAATCACTGTTGAGTTATAGTCCTGCTTGGACAGAAACACTTGCTAGGCAATATTATTCTACACATAAATTTGACATCCTTTGCTTGCTGGATGCATTGAATTACATTTTAAGGAAGTGTGGTAACGCTTTGGTTAGCTTTCAGTGTTTAAAAGGAGGGGAAAAGGATTTGTGCTACTGCCATCTTATTAAACTCCAGCAGTGTTTAATAAGAAAAAGACACCCAATAAGGCAAATCCTTGAATGCACAAGTAGCTACAAAAGATCTCTTAACGAACTAGGACAGGAGTCTACACTTTCAAATAACTGAACCATGGAAATATTCTCAATATTTGCACAGCCATTAAAAGACAATTTCCCCCAGTGACATCTCTGTTTCAGGATCTGCTAAAAGCCATCTGAAAGCCACTTTCAGTCACAATCCTATTTAGAACTTAGTACAGTTTTTCCCCTGCGTTTATAAGGGGAAAAGTGACCACTGAACTTTTGAATTTATCACACACTGAAACTGCCTTAGACGTGGTTTGTTTGGGTTTCATGTTTCTTTTTTTTTGTAAGAGAAAAGTCTTTTATACATTATCTTTGCTACTTAAATTGTGTGCAGTTTGATGATTAAAATTAGCTATTTTTAGAAAAAAAACTTGCTGCAAAATCTGAAGAATTTTTGAAAATGTAACAGAGATTTTGATTAGGAATATAAGGGTAGTTTCATAGATGCTTCTACTTCACAGCTTAAATTTGAAGGCAAGCAATTACACTGCTCATCTAACCATCTGAAGGTTTAATATAGAGAGTAATTCCCCAACTGTTCCCACAAGCCTAGCACATTACTATCCATAGTGACTCATGTAGAATGTTTGCTTAAGGTATGCGTGTGTGTGTGTGTGTGTGTGTGTGTGAACACACATGTGCATGTGAGATTATCTTTTCTGCCCCATTCCCACTTTTAAGCAACCACTGAAATAAAGTTGGTCCTAAAATCTTCGAACTCCATTAATTGCCTGAAGGTAAGTTCATAAATATCTAGGTTTCTAAATAGCAATTCAATCTTCAACAGTAATGAGGTTATCTCAGCTACAGATCATTAAGGAGTGACCAGGGTCTCTTACTTCTGCACCTCCTTTCCTGGCACCCCGATTGCCTGTGGTGACTTGGTTTTGCTACTCTCCCACGGAGGCTCAGGGCCCTGGGGATGTTCTCCCGGCACCAAGGCAACCTCGGCTCAGCAGCATGGTGCTTTTCACATGAGCACTGCAAATTAATTTTCTGGAATATCAAATCTCCTGGGAAATATCAAGGGGTTTTTTTTAGAAAATAGAAGCTCCTTTGGCCGGGGACCTAACAATTGACACTACAGCCTTATTTCCCTCTTCTCCCTTCCAGCAGAGCCCTTACCTGCATGGTTAGCCCAACAGACACCCATCAGTTAGGACCCCCAGACAGCTGCCCACCTCTCCAGCTGTTTTTACCACAGCTCTTCTCAGTGTTGCAGAATGGACTGTTTAAATCCCATCAATGTTCTTGAGACAGCTTCAGCAAAGATCAGTAGTGTTGCTCTCTTTTCCTCTCATCCTTCCCAAATCAGTTGCCCAAAGAATCTTCAAAGAGTCAAGAAGTAGCCCACCCTTCCAGATGTGCTGTGGGTGCCTAGAACAAGATGTTTCATGTTGGAACAGTCAAAAGTCAGCTTCAGTGACCAGTAGTCTCTGGGGCACAGTCCTGGAGAAACTGTGGGACTTGCTCAGCAGCAGCATAACTTGCATTTTCCTACCACTTAGCTGAGACCCAGTAGATCTTTCCTGGTGATACTTGAGAGGATGTGGCTTTGCTGCGAGATGGGCGAGCAGACACAGGGCAGCAGATACAGCAGGCAGATAAAAGGGGGAGGGCATGTTCTGACTCTGTATGGGATCTAATATTAAGTGAACGGGGAAGGGAAAATGGTGATAGAGATGGTCTGCATGATACAGAGCATCCTTACAAGTTCAAGTTCACAGAACCTGACTTTTCAAGTCAACCAGCTGGAGATGGCTCAGTCCTCTCTCCTGCTGGGTTTAGAGCAGCTCTAATCCACACCCAGCAGGCACCACCCCAGACAGGACACTCCAATAGTTCTGACATTACATTACTGTATTGTGTCCTGGATCAGTTGGGTCCTTTTAATTCTCACTCTTATTTTTAATCAGAACCATGGCTTAGGACAAGTCATCAGTACAACAGTGAAAATTCAATCTGCAGTAGACAGAGGCACAGGGGAGTTTGCTTTCTCTTTGGAGCATAGGGGTTCTGCACGTCAGACTCCTGGGAAGAAAAAATAAGATAAATAAATTAATACCCTGTGGGTTGGTGGGTGATGTACACCCCTGTGTCAGTGCACGCAACCAAATGTGTAGTCAATGCTCTGAAATGCTCATATACAAAATATTCATATGTGAATATTACTGGGTTTGTAATCATTGTTATATAAAAGGTTTAGGCTGTACAGACTGGGGAGCAAAATGCAGATACCCCATATAAACAGAATTAGGCTGCATTACTGAGCATAACAATACTCTCCCCCACCAGCATTTAGGTGGAGTGACTGTATATTACTGCCTTGCATTTTTCACATAAGCAAAAAATCTAAAATTAAAGGATGCACTAATAATTCCCATCCCCCAAAATACATTTCAATGGTGCTGCATACAAAATTCCTGCTTGCCAGCTTCCATGCAGATTTTTGTATGGTGCACTAAGAGGTGTTCTTTTTTTAACAAATAAAAAAGGGGAGGGCTGGTACATGAAAACAATGTTAATGTAATTAAATATATATATACTTCAGAAGAACAGCATAGTAAGCAGTACAGTAAAATAAATGTTGCATTATTTGTTACACCTTGTAATTTGTCTGTATTATGAAAGATGTAATGGTTTGTCAGCTGTAACTGTTGTTTTCTTGTAACATCATATTGAATAAAGTGTAGCAGAATCTCTCTTCTCCTTTGTATATGTGATCTAGACCTAACCCAAGGAATAAAGCCTTTCTTTTCCTTTTTGTTCTCCAAAAACCGAACAGAGAAATGATTGTAAACAAGAGATTTTTAAGGAATGAAAAGTACTTGGAAGCAGGCAGGCACTAGACAGTAATGAGTTGAAAAGATTAGGCACTGATTCAGTCAAACATGAGCTTCATCAAAACTACAAGGCAGTGCTGACTACACAGAGCAAGATTCTTCGCATTTCTGTCTGTAATAGTAAGTTAATTATTTGGTGTCTCTTTCCGTTTTGTTATATATGTGATAAGGGACCTCTTTACAGTACACTGGAATTTAACTGAAGTAGTAGAAAAGCCAGTATTCTGAAAAAAAAAAAAAACCAAAACAAAAAACAAACCAACAGGTCTGATTTAAATCAATCATCGTATGGAGGATGAAGTCTGTTTTATTGTGACTTCTCTTGAAATGGAAAACTGAGAATTCTGGTAGAAAATCAGGCAAAACATACAATATGCATTTTTCACAACTTTGATGTGGAAGTGTGATTTATCCTTGCTCATACTTGATTATTTATTTCAATCAGTGAGTGTATGCTGCCTTGATTCTTTGTCTGTTGATCTGTAGATCATAGCATTAGATACACAAGTGCTTACTCACACTCTATATTATCAATATGTGTATTCAGTATTTTCTCCTCCTTTCCATTGCTTCTAGCTTTTTTGGTACCAACATCTTGCTAGGACCTATTTTTAGACAGTGAATGCTAAATCAATGCAGCTTGCATAGACTTCGTTAGAATATTTGCCTGAAACGTCAGAATATGCTGTTTTAGCAAACACAAGACTCTATAGGAGTCATTTTGATCTGGGATGGGGGATGGCTGGAGAGCAAGTGCTCGTACTGTGCAGGTTGATGGGGCAGCAGCACTAGCCTAGAATATGGATAAAGGAGGACCTAGATTTTAATCTTGGCTCCAGTTGATTAGAAATATTTGAAGATAAAAGGGTCTTCCTTGGAGCTAGCACAATATAAGGCTGCATGTGGGTCTTCAGTGTCTTGGTTTTTATCTGGTAAAATAATGTTCTGGCCCAGTTCTGAACACAGAGCACTTCAAGAGAATCCTCATTTTTCAATTTAGAAAGTTGCTGCAGAATGACATCATCTGCACCCAGAGGGCATTGCACAAAAACAAACTAAGAAAACACATGCATGTTCATCTATTTATATTTTACCCCCAGTTCTCACTGGCTAGGGCAGGTTTAGGAAGGTGTTGCCTTTTTATAGTCTAGATGAATAATTTGTATTCCTGACTCACTACCTGTATGGCAACTTTAACCTACAAATACCTCAGATACAAATGAGGACCAAGAATTATTACCTAAAAAGGTTTGTATGTTTGAACACAGGGTACCAGGAAGCATGTTCAGAGTCAGCCTTTAATTATGTAGTGTAATCCTTAAAGCCGTCTCCTGACCCCCTTGGCTGCACTCCTAGCCTGTTTAGCCCCAAGGTTTTCTTCCTAAGCTAGCCTGGCTGCTACAGCAAAGCAAGAGATGCATTTAGCTAGGATAGCAGCCACCCCTCCCCCGAGAAAAGAAAAACCAGAGGGAAGGTGTTGGAGCAACCCTGTGCCACTGAGTTAACACATACAGTTTCTCAATAATGCCTCTCCTTGTAAACCTCTGCAAAGTAAACCCTACAGCAGCGGAAGGGCTTGCTGTTACCAGTGGGGGGTGGTGTTATGGACATTAGATTTGAGAGGCTTATCTAGCACATGGGCGAGAATAAAGGGATACAAATCAGAAAGAAAAAAAAAATAACTGAAGAGATTTAAAAAAAATATCCAGGGCCAAGTATTTACTGTTCATTTCCCTTGCGAGTGGTGTTATATATTGTCTGCAGTGAGTCATGCTGAGAGAGAGCCAGGCACAATAATAGCTGAGAGCAGTCCTGCAGCCCCTTCGTTATTGCTTCTACTGGCTGATACCGAGTTGGGCAAAAGAAAGTGATTCCAGAAATGTTCCTTTTTTTTTTTTCCTTTTCTCTTGTTTCCCAAAGGGCCCAGTAGTGATTGCTGGGGCTGTACTACCTTGAAAGAACTGCTAAATTAAAATCAAACATTTTAAAATTAATTTTTCAAGGACCCATATGGTGATTCACATAAAAGACGTAACAGCTCTAAGTGCTATACCAGATACTGCAGCGCTGTATATCCCAGTAAAGTCTTGAAGCCTAAGGAGATTTATGATATCATAGAAACATTTCAACCTCACCTTTCAACTGGAATCAGGACTATGGTCACAAGGGTAGGTATTAATCTTACAATCCAGCTAATTATAAATTTGTCCCCAGCTTTCACCTGAGGAGCTCAGAGATATTCATGCATCAAAGAAATGAGCTGCATACACAGCTCTGGAATATATAATACAGATGCAAAGATCCATATTTTTTGTAGAAGAAAAAGAAAAAAAAAAACAAAACCCAAGGCACAGATTCAGTTTTTTATTTTCAAAACTTTGCATGGGCAAAAACACCCAAGAGAGTATTTCACTTGGTGTTTGGTGAAGACTGAACATTCAAGATACTTTTTTAGAACAGTTTCTCACAACAACAAAGTGTAATTTCTGTGTTCAAAACAAGTCGTGTTTCACAGTAGACAGCCCCAAAGACATGCCAGAGTGCTGTGCTCTAACAGGACTGTGAAGAGTTGTTCATTGACCAAATGCCCAGCATCATGTCAGTGTGGAGCAGGAGAAATTGCATGTACCATCATTCGCTGGGAAATACTATCAATATGAATTCCCACTTGGCTGCATCAGGAGTCACAGCTTCCAGAGACCATTTCAGATATTCTTCTGTAATCTCATTTTCTCCCATAACACACAATATAGACTGCAAAGGAGAAGTGAGTTTCTGCATGGATGGTTGTACTCTACAGCAGCCCCACGCAGGGTATTTTGGAACACAACTGCCTCCTTGGTGGGGATGTGAATCATGGAAGAGCTGCACTCCTGGTCTCCCACATCCACAAGGTTCTCTCCAGAAATGCCTGTTTGCATCTGGGCAACGCACATGTTTTCACTGCTGGCTGTTCAGTGAAAACACACAGAGTGACTAATTTGGAATAGCAGGAACCTGTAATTTTGGGAGCAGCTCCTTCAGTGGCCAGAGGCATCCCACTCTTCTGTCAGTCCAGAGACAGCAGCAAGTGAGCTCTGTTTGGCAGAGTGAGGATTTGCTGCTCCATAGCTTCAGCAGCTCTTCCAAGCTCTTCTGTTCTTCTTGGATACATCTGTTGGTGCAGCCAGAGTGGAGGCAGAGGAAGCAGGAGAGAGGGTATGAGACAGATGTGTGTGCAGTCTGGGGGCAAGGTAATGAACCTGGCAGTGGTTAGGACATGGTCACAGGCAAGTTCCGGCATTTCAGAAAATTCCCTTGTTTTAGGAATTTCCCAAATGATCACCCTACTGCTAGCTGGGCCTTTCTTTTATGAGCCACACATGAGAAAGCAACATTTGGGTATCCTTTCCCCAAGCACTTGCAGTTTAGATTTAGTACAATTGATCAAAGGAAAGGGGAGAATCTCAGAGGGTTTCAGATGAGCCCTTACAAGTCCCTAAATACGAGGAAGTGTACTATACATTCACCACCTGTAATAACACATAGCTTTGAACACCCCAGTGTGTTTCTGCAGTGTTAGCCAGCAGGGCTCCCTATGACAGCACTGTCCAAGTAAACAGTAAGTACCCAGTTTTTGGGAGAGGATGCTTGTGACAAACCCCAGTTCGGCAGCAGTGCCAGGTGGGCTGAAGGAGTCACCAGTTTAAGCAGGGAAAGAAAGGAGATGGTGCCCGGGAATAACATTGGCTCTTACTGAAGGCCTGATGACACAGGGGAGCTAAAGCAGCTTTGCTCCCTGCTCCTTTTTAGTGCTGTGTCTGAAAAGCACCGAACCATCGAACCATCGGTGGCTCACTCGGTGGGATCTCCCAGCCCCTTCCCCCCACCCGGGGCCGTGTTAACTCTACAGGAACTTCGTGGTGAGAAACCGCAGCACCCTTCCAAACACTGGGCCCGGTGATTCTCTCACCTGCAACTCAGGATGCTGAGCTGCTTTGCACCGAAATGTTTTGACTGCAGGAATCTGTCTGGTAGGAGGGAGTGCCAGGAAGGAACAAGGAGCACATTCAGGTGTGCTGGCTGTGCTGGCACCACTGACATGCCCGGTTTGCACAAACAAGCTCCCGTTCTCCACAGGGGCCGCGCACACGACGGCTCTCGGGGCATGGGGAGGAGGGCCGGAGGGAGGGCAGGACGCCAGCCCGAAGCGCCGTTCGCGGGCAGTCCCGCGGAAGGCGAAACTCCGTCCCGCCGGTGCCCGGTTCCGCCCGGCGGCCGAGGGAGCGCCGGGGGCCCTTCGTGCCGGGACCGCCCGCGCAGGGCGGGAAGGGCCGGGAACCGGGCCGGGAAGGGCCGGGCTGTGTCTGCGCCCACTGGGAAAGGGGGAACTCTGGCGCCAACGTGAGGGAAAAACAGCTCCGAAGTGTCCGCTGCGGAGCGGGAGGAGCGCTAAATGCCGAGCGGGGCAGGGCGCGGCCGCCGCTGGGTTTGGCGCGGCGGAGCAGCCGTGCTGCCGGGAGAGGCGGGATCAGGGAGGGTCAGGCTTCTCGCTGAGACTTTCCGAAGATTGTAGGAAATGCCTGTGAATGGGGGCTCTCCTCCCCTCTCTCAGCCACGGCTCCAGGCTGTCGGGCACAGTGGGTGCGGGGTGCTGGGACAAGCCAGGCCCCTCGCTCCCCTCACGGCGTCCCGAGCTGCCACAGCCCGGCCCTCAGCGCTGCTCCTGCCAGCCGACATCCCGGGGGGGGACCCCAGCCCAGCCTCGCCTCTTCCTCACAGCCATCCAAACGCTGTCACCTGCAGGCTTTCACAGAATCATAGAATATCTGGGTTGGAAGGGGCTTTAGAGGTCATCCCCTGGCCGTGGGCAGGGACACCTTCCACTAGACCAGTGGCTCAAAGCCCCGTCCAGCCTGGCCTTGAACACTTCAAGGGATGGAGCAGCCACAACTTTTCTGGGCAGCCTGTCCCACCGTCTTAGCACATCTGAAGGCATTTCGCTACATCCATCAGTTCATGTGCAGCACCTTCAGTCTTGTTTGCTGTATTGCCTCAGATCTCTAATGAGCCTTCAAAGGGATCCATGCAGCAGCTGGTGCAGCAGCCGGGCTTTGGACTGGTGTGTGAATACCTGAAGATGGAATTGGAGGTTGTCATCAGTAAAACACAGTATCAAACTCATACTTGCCCCAGATGCTGATCTTTTATTAATTTCTTCAATACAGAGAGAGAAAAAAATGCAACCAAGTTCTTTTAAAGGTATCTCTGGAGCCTGAATTAGAGAACTGGCCTTAGGAGGTTTTTGCATTTTTTATTTTTAACATGGACATTTACTACAAAGAGAGAAAGAAAACGTGCTGTTTAATCTCTCTTCAATCTCTGCCTGGTTTATTTTCCACACATATGACCTCTTTTGTTCTCTGGTAGTAATCACCTAAACAAGTGATTAACAGATGATCAGCTTGCACTGCTCCTGTCTGCAGGATGCGTTGCAGTGGGAAAATTGAGAAATCCACCTTGATTCTTTTTCTTTCATAACTCAGTACTACACTGTCCCAAGAAAGAAATTGGGGTTGTAGCAGCACACACACTTCTTTCTTTTGAGGTGTCCCTCAGCCCTCACACAAATCTTCCAGAGCTCTCTCCACACCTTCTTTCAATTAAATTGCTTTTCTTAACTTAATCTGGGACTGTTTAATTAGAGGTGGTTGGAAGTTTTTCCCAACAAAGCAAGGTTATTCAGCAGCTTTAAAACCCAGTGATTTATCAGGAGAGAAAGACTTATCTTTCAATTAACTTCTTTCACCTGTAGATTGCCAGGAGCTCAGGTTTCTCAGCTCAATGACAGGATTCCATTCGAATGACTGTGGGGCTGGAGACCTCAGGGATTTTTGTTTTTTTCACCGCACAGCCAGGAGCCAATGCAATTTTCCCGTATGTGCAGCTATGGGATGCCAGAAATCATTGACTATTTTGGTTTCAGACTCCACAGGCTTATGTCATGAAACTCTCCAAACTGCCATCCCCAGATATGTCAGTATTTCAGTTTAGACAACATATTCCAATGTTCATGGTTTTGCTTTTAGTTTGGAATGAAAGAATTCTAGAAAACATTCCCCCATGATAGAATGAATTACTGATCATCATTAGCCATGGTACCTACCGAGAGGGGATAAGAAGCTTCACTGGTCGGAGGAGGCACTTGGTAAATTCAGACTACCACTAAGAAAATAATGACTTAATAAATCATGCTACCACTTATGAGATTTAGTTTTAATCTGGTTTGAAATCAGTTGGAATCCTGACAACCCTGAATTTTTTTTTTTTTTCTTTTTGCATTGATTTCAGTAGTGTAAGGACTTAGTCCAGGATGGCTTGCTAAAACAGACACAGCATTTTATACACAGATTGGAGCTGTGTCTAAATTCCACTTTATGAATGTTGATGACTTATGCAAGCAGGAAGTCAACCTTGATAGTCTTATAATTTTAAAAATTATATATGCTGCAACAGCTACATGGTTTACCAGTGGAGAAATTTACATTTTGTCCTGTTTTAATGTATTTACAGATTTTACTGGTACCGTTGTTTCACCGTTGTCTTTTTTTACCTTGAAGTGATGACAGGTTTTTTTGACACTTCTTTATGCCCGGTATTACATCATTTGAAACAGTACACTATCTCAAGATCTTCTGAGTACAGAAACTGCATCATAGTGAAAAGATTGAAATCTTAAATTTCATTAGCATAAAGGTCCCATTTGCTGTCTTGGCAAAATCAACAGCTACTTGCTCCTGTAAATAGGTTTTACAGGAGCAAATGCTACAATGTGTAATTTCAGTACCCAAGGAAGAAAATTCCATCTATAGGAAGTCATTCTTTAACAAAAATATATCTCTATTCTGTTAATCGTTCTGCTACGAAACCTTTAATGGGAAAGACACTGAAGTAGAGGTTTAAGTGAAATAATTCACATTTTATTTTGTTTGTACTCAAAATTAGTTGCAGCCTTTGCTTTCTGCCGTGATTTGTCTCTAATCAGCATTCCCACTGTTCTGAAAAATTTATTTGAATTCTAAGTTGATACAGGAGATGCATATAAACAGATCTCCGCTCCCCTCCTGTGAGGGCAATTTATGCAAAATAAGTTTAGGGGCTCTGGGATTTAAAGTTTACTGACTTTTGTCTGTGGGAACTGGAGTGCCACTTTGCACATCATGAACATTGTGAATTACCTGCCTTAAGGGGGATTGTTAGCACATGAATCAAAAGTGGCTGACTAATGTAGAACATCTCAAACAAAAGGATTAGACAACAGCTGAGACGAACCAAGATGCATTTAAAATCAGCTCAAGTTAAATTAGGTGCTTTTTAGTCTAATACTGCTCTTAAGTGTAATGTTGAACACTGGCTGTGAGAATAGGCTGATATATGTACCCTCGTTTTGCTACAGAGAAGATGCCATCTATTTTTTTTCTCCCTAAAAGCATTCTACAGCCTTTACCCTTGGAAATGGTACTTGCTGAGCTGTATGTGCTTCATTCATAAAGGAAGAGCACTCTATTCCTCCATGCCACAAAGTCCATAGTGATTCTCCTTTGATTACGTGCATAACACTCTGGGGAATGAGACAATTATGCACACATATTTTCTTGTATTTTTATATTGAAAAAGAGTGGTTTTTTTCAAATGCTCCAGAGTTACGTTCTGCTCCTACTTAGAACTATTTGCAGCAGCAGCCTCAGTATGATGTTTGTCCTTGAGAATCCTGCTAGAAAGGCACCCATATCTGAGCTCAGATCCAATCCTTTGAGATGTGGGATCTTGCAAATGGTGTGTCGCATCACTTCCAAACTTTCTGGGAAAGTTTAAAGCAGTGGACTAAGTGCTATTCAGCTTGATGACAGATGAAGAAGATTACTTCATCTGGGGTCAGAAAAAACAGGCAGGCCTGCAGGGTGCTTCCTGCTGTGGCCTCGCTTGGCACACTAATCTTCTGGTTTGCTGAATTCTCCCTTTGGGTGTAAAGACACCTAGCATGCTATGGGGGTAAAGGCCTAACATGCTGCCCGCCTCCATCTCCAAACCAGGCACTATGGGAGTCTGAGAGAGATAAAATTAAGTGGTTTGGGCCAGTTCTGATCCTACTGAAATGGGAGTTTAATCAGAATTTGGCCCTTAAGTGTAGTGAAGGCGCAGTGTTTACTGCAAAGAGGGTGCTCCATGTTGGCTGTTAGAAAAGACTGGTGGGTTGACCTTCAATTGATGCCAGTTGCCTACCAAGCTGCTCCATCACTCCCCTCCTCAGCAGCACCGGGAGCAGGAAAATTAGATGGAAAAAGCTCATGGGTCAAGATAAAGGCAGTTTAATTAAGCAAAACCAAAGGCCATGCACAGAAGCAAAGAAAAACAAAAGATTTACTCTTTACTTCCCATTACTGTTCAGACACTTGCCAGGATGTAGGGCTTCAGTACCCTAGCAGTTCCTCTGGAAGACAGACATTGTAATGACAAATGCCCTCCCCTTTCTCCTCCTCTCTCTTGGCTTTTATCACTGAGCAGACGCCATATGGTATGGAACACCCCTTTGGTCAGCTGAGGTCAGCTGTCCTGGCTCTGTCCCCTCCCAAGATCTTGCCCAGCTCCAGCCATCAG
This sequence comes from Acanthiza pusilla, assembly GCA_036630365.1. NCBI lineage: Eukaryota > Metazoa > Chordata > Aves > Passeriformes > Acanthizidae > Acanthiza > Acanthiza pusilla. Next base: position 31,303,441 of record JAXCHO010000073.1, on the reverse strand, counting down.
GCAGAGGGGCTGAGAATGTTGGAGGGGGAGCACGAATGCTGTGCAAGCACTGCTCTGCAGTTGCCAAAACACGAGTGTGTTTATCAACACCTCTCTAGCTACTGATACAAAGCACAGCACTTTGAGGGCTGCTGTGGGGAAAATGGGCTCCATCTCAGTCAGACCCAACTCAAACTGGTCAACAGTTTTACTCTGGGCAATGGCTTTTGGAACCAGAATGCTGAGCAACCAGACTAATGTTCTAAGCAAAGAACTAGCAACACTTTTTATTTCAACTAGATCTGTGTGAATGACTGGTCCTATTTGAAGGAAAACTGTGCTGGCAATGTTTTAAAGAAAAAAGGAAAAATATTTTTGGATATACATGAAACCAAGGTTTTTCAGACTGTTTGTCAGATAGAGAAGGTTGTTTTACAGGTTGCATAAATATTTCATATTGATCTGGGTCATTTCTAAAGGGCACAAAAATAATGTAAAAATAAACTCACGCAGGATGACTGGAGCAATGTTCACAAAATTGAGGAGGACATATCCCCTTTTGCACCCAGTGGTGCAAACTTTGACTTTTTAGGTAAGAGTCTCCAATTGCTCCATAATCCCCAGGTTTTCGTCTCAGAAAAAAATGTCCTAAATGCCAGGCTGCCCAAACCATGCCACACAGGCAGATCAAGTGAAACTCCTGCAATGGATGTTGCCTGAGAAAGTAGCTCTGCTGGATTCAAGCCTGCTGAGCAACCTGTACACCATGGGGTGGGACAGGTAAAACAGCAAAAGCTGTGGTGATGTGCACTGCCTTGTGTCCCTGCTCCACCAGCCCAACCCTGCTCCCTGCGTTCTGGGAGACGTAGAGCTCCCGGTCACTTGAAGGCATTGGCATTTGCAGTGGAGAAAATTTACTGTGGCTGCTGTAGATGATACAAAGGAGCCTCTTTTGAATGCTGATGTGTCCAGACTCATGTAGCTTATGAACATTCACTCAGTGAGAAAACATATGATGATTACGGTCTGGGCTGGTGGCTAGGGTACTCCTCTGAATTTTCCACTCTCTGCTTCAAAATATCTTCAAGGTGAAAAAATTGAAGTCGTCCCACCTGGAATCAATATCATTGTGAAGGAGGTAGGAGGCACATGATTCTAAGACCCAGCTTTAAATAAGGTGGGAAAAAGAGTGGATATTTGCCTCCAGTGTCACAAGATGTAGTTGGTGTGACAGAGGGTACTCTTCTCCCATTTTCTGTTGTTTCAGAAATTGTTTTCAAGACAGCTTGTAAGTCTTGCATGAAAAGTCAAAGCAAAAAACCACTGCAAAACTGCCAAAATAATCCTTTCTACATTTTATTTCAGGTTGACTAAAAAAACCCTGTTGACTAAATTTGACTTGGTGTTACAAGTGTTTGCATTTTTCTGTGACTAAGCGATTCCTTGCACAGTCTGTGCTCAGTTCTGGCTTGAGCTCTGGTGTTAGTTCACCCTTCCTGTATTCTACTTCGGGAACATTTAAGATACTGCTCTGTTGTAGTCGAATATAAAGAAGAAGCCAACGAGGTAGAGGGTGTGCGGGAGGGGGTGTCCTCCCCTAGCTCTCCTTTATTCAGGGTTAGGGGTACATGTGGTCAGGAGGAAGGGAAGGACTGACTCTTACACCCATGGAAGGTACAGGGAAAGCGCCACACCTGCCCAGGGACAGCCGCTTATCTAGGGACAGGGGTGACCAGTCAGGGGAAAGACAAAGGGAGGAGATAAGCATACTTTACCAATAATAACAAAGGAGGGAGGGGTACAAATTCAAAGCAACCAATGATACAGATAACGGAACAGAAGATTCAGGAAAGGTGGGCGGATCCTGAGCCCTGGGCACTCCTTTCCCCAAGACCCAGGGGCAGTCCCAGGCACTCAGACCCCCAGGGTCCTCTCACTGCAGGGCTCCTCCCTCTGAGGAACCGGACCAGCTTGGGAGGCGGAGGCAGGATGAGGGGCGGACCCGCTTCACTGCTCCATCGCTGAGCCCCAGCCTGCTCCACAGGGATGGATGGACATCCCAGCTGTGCGGTTGCATTGACTTTTCCAGCAAACTGGTTTCCATGATAAACACCTGAGGCTCTAAAGCAATGTGACTTCAGTCTTCCTCTTCCAAAACCCCCAAACAGCTGTTGTCTATATATATTCTACTCTGGCAAGCATTTCATTCGCTCTATAATCTGTGGAAAATGTAACAATTGATCTCTGAGCAGTGTTGCTAAAAGCTGCAGCTACTTTGTTTTCACTTGGAGTGTGTAAATGGCTTTTTGGCAGATTTGACGTCTGGGCAGTTCCTGGCTGAAAATGCTGTCATCAGCATTGATTTCCCTCCTGGCCTGTCACAGGCAAGCCATCCTGGGATTGAATGGCAGCCTGCAACTATCAATATCTATTATTGGACTTCTTAGCTGATATGCATTGCTCCTCGGCATACTAAAAGTAGAGCTGGGCCAGAGGCAGATCTTCATCTTCAAAATGTAGGTCTTATGAGTACACATCTTGGGGGCATTTTGAGCCATGAAGCAATGAAACTATACTGCTTGCTTGCACCATGGTGCTCTCCACCCCCACTGAGATGCCACATCCTGCTGGAGGATTTTTACATGTAAATCTGGGCCGCTGTGTATGTGGATCCCCACCCTCTTCTCTCCAGCAAACCTGGCTTCATATTAAAGCTCCCACTGAAAGTGTGAACTCAGCTGGGAGGGGGGTGTCTGTCTGCTTTTCCAGCTTGCACATCGCAAAGCACAAGAAAGATGGGTGATTTGGCTCTTGCCCTCTCAACAGCTACAGCTTCAGAAAACCACAGGTGGTATTTCCAGCTGTGCTGCCTGCACTCCTCATCCGACAAATGAGCAGGTTTTCTGCCTCAGTCCCTATGCTGCTTCTTCTTCTGAACCACCCCACTTGTGGGCCCTCCTTGTGTCACTGTCTGTTTTTAGCTCTTCCTCTGTCACTGTAGGTTTCTCAGGAAGTGAAATGGCAGCTTCCTTGTGCAGGGTAGCTTTGCCACATGGAAACCCACAGCAGGGCAGCTCTGCTCCCATGAACGGCCCCAAGAACTCAGCTGCCCACCGCATGGGGGTCTCAAAAGACCAAGACCGTGTGGGTCTGGAGAGTACTCAACACCTTCCAGGGCTTAGTGTGCACCATGGCTGCATCCTGCCTCATTAAAATGCCCTTAATTCTTGGCACAAAAGTTCTCCAGTCCTCCAACCCCATACCTGGCTGCCAGTATGCGAGGAAGGGTCTGTGAATAAAAAAAAGCTCATAGAAGTATCTCCACTAAGTACTCTTTCAGCTCTCAACAGTGTGCAACCAAAGTACATCCTGAGCTGGAGGTGGGGGCCTGTCAGGGGACAGTGAATGCCTTTTTACTGCCCCATGAGACAGCAGCCTAGGTGAAATGGCCAGGAGGAGCCACAGAAAACCATCTAGAGTGTGCCTGCCCCTCAGTGCCAAATTCCGTACCTAGCCCTGCTGAACACACTGCTTGGTTTGGACACAGTCTCCTCTTTGTGCTTTACATCCAGATATCTGAACCATAGAAGCTGCTTCCTGTGCAATGTAGTGCTGTGCTCTTGAAAGAAACCTGGAACTGAGTTTCATATTTATTAGATCATCTTTAATTTGGGACATCAGTGGGAGTTTTTCATATTTATCCAACAGCTTTTTTCTGTATGAACGCTAGTTGCCTGTATTTCCCAGCTGTAGCTCACATGTGCCTCTTTATTTAATGCCATCAATGGTTATACTTAATGAGCAGAATCTTTCTATTGGTTTGTGCTGGATATTTCTAATTGCCAAAGTCTCTTCTTAGTGGTCTCAAATTATCTGTTTTACATGGTCACCCTGTGGATAGCACAAGCCCATATCATACCACAGACCAGGGATCAGGCTGGAGATCCTGCAAAGACACAAACATGCTGAGAGGAAAATGAGCTGCCACCCATATGTATTCGAACTCTAATTCTCTACCTTGGTATTTCCATTGTCCTGTGTTGCAGGTCTTCATAGCAGGGATATTTCTAAATCCCACGGTCTTTGGGATTTGCTCAAAGACTTTGGGATAGTCTTCTTTGTTTTGCTCTATCTGTTGTAAAGCCAGGAGTATTTTTGCTATAGTTAGCTCCAAGATGTATAGATAAAACTGGGAGAAAAAAGGAAGCAAGCCTTTAAATGCTCATGTGTCTTTAATAATAGTGATTTTTGTAGAGTCAAAAAGATCTTTTTTATCCATCTGCTGTGTTAGCTTATATCTCAATTTATAGGTTGAGTTTTGCATAACCCTGTTTGTGAGCCTGCTTCAGCAAGGCCCAAACAGTTGTTAATCATTTGTGCTTTGTTATCAGAGGGTTACTCCACAATAAAGTATTTTCACTTCATTCTCTGCTACCTTCCTCACCTCCGTTTCTTCAGAAAAACAGGCACCACTATCCTTCCTGTAGTCTTGCCTGCAACTCTGGTCACATTTGTGCATGTATGTTATTTTCTGAAATGTCTTTAGAAAAGTCCTTCTGTAGCAGCAAGTGAACTTTGCAATACTCAGTTATGCTGCACACCGTATCTCCCCACTGCAAGTCATTCCACTCTAAAGCAAGAACAAACCTACTGAGATGGTTGTTTCTGGCTGGGCTTGGGGTTATCGAGATCCTCAGGAACAATAACTTTCTGCAGTGCCAGACCTAGACCTCTGGTGAATGAGCAAACCAGCTCTGTGCCTGGAGTCCATCAGGGAGAGCAGTAACACAGCTGGTTTTGCAATGCAGCCAGCACTGGAACTGACAGCCTGAGGCTGGAAGTGCTCTAGTGTGTGTATTCTCTTCAGGCTTTATCACTCAGCCGAGATTTTCAGCAAGATGGATAAGAGGCAAAATCAATTAATCAGCTGTGGAATTCCTGCTGAGGTTGAGATGTGTTGAATCTCAATCACTGTGGAAATTAAGGAGCTGGTGGTGAGCATCTGTGTATAAACCAGATTTATGACAACTTCCATAGCACAACTGATTTCTTAAAAGCCCTTCCAGCCCCAGTTTCTGACTGAATGTGGGAAAGTTGTTGTTTGTTTAAACTATGCAAAAAGGGATACAGGGAACATTAAGAGCCATGGCTACTGCTTGAGATGCTTCTACTGATTGTTTTGTAAGTCACATGCTATTGTGACTGAACTCAGAAACAAGCTGCATCTTAAAAAGTCAACAAATAAAAAAAAAAGTCCCATAAAGTAGGAGCATGGAGGGTTTGTTGTTAGAGATGAGTCCCAACACTACAATCTGGTTTTCAAAGCAAAGTACTAGCTCTATTCATCCTTTGCTTGGATGAAGATACTTCTCTTGAAATTGGAGCTAAGGTCAGCAGCCAAAAAATGTAGCTACTTGGGCTTAGCATTTTAACTCTAGACTATCAGTACTGATTGCTTTTACAGATATTTTATTAATGCTCAGGAAGAGAGGAATAGAATATAGCATGCTCTTCCAAACACACACATCCTTGTTATAAAAACATATTATGGGAGACATTTCTTCTTAGGCTTGATTTACCAAAATGAGATTTTGAGTGTCACAGACACTTTTAATGCATTTTGTGCTGGTTTGGGTTTATTTTCCTGGTTGCCATTTATTTCAAGATATTGCCTGGGACTCCAAGACACAGCCAGACAGATCTGCTGAACACATGAATACTAAGGAAGTGGTTTCCCTAGTAACAATAACCATGTAACAGCTCGCACAACTTCCTGCCCTTCCTTACGGGATTTGTTTGTATGTTTCTCACTGGGTTAGATAGAGGAGACACCAAAATTGAGGCTGGCTAAAAGGCATTCAGGATGAGCTTACTGGAAGTGGGGAGAGTAGAAAAAATGCTGCATTGAGTCTAGCTTTGGTTTGTCTTATGGGAATAATCCTGGGGGCATGCTCTAGCTGTCTCACAGCACGGGCTGAACAGACTATAGTACAACTCAGATTCTTATTTCAGAATATTTTTTTCAATTTTTTTTTGTTTGTTTTTTTTACATACGTAACTGTTGTCATAATGGATTAAGTGCAGCTTTGAGTCAGTAATCGATTAATGGAAAACAGAGTGGGGGAACAAATACAGACCTTAAGTATGCAGCCTCAGTGCAGGACTTACTGCTAGCACTTTAGAGACGGTGAATTAAGCAGCATTTGGGAACATGGACAGATGTGCTTCTGCGTTCAGACTGCTAGCAGGGGTTTTCTGGCTGGCATGCTCTTGCCGTGGAAGAAGAGGGGAGATTCATTCTCTAATACATTGCAAAGTATTCCTCAAAGTAACTATATTGCTATTCAGGCAGAGGATTCTGGTAGGCATGTTATCTATGATCATTAAATTGGGTTATCTTTTTAGTCTTCTAATCAACTGGTCTGTTTACAGCTCACTCTAAGCCAGGTGAAGAAATCTACAGTGCTAAACCCAGGTATTAAATCTGCTTCTTCAGGCATTGAAAAGCTGAATTCCTGGATTTCATTAGCTATTGTTCATATATGTATATTGAAAGTTGTGACCACTTGTGTGTCATTTTTTACATCCAAAAGACACTTTTACTGAAAAATAAAGGTTAGTGTTATCTGTCAGTTCTCTGTAACTGTGTCTTAAGATGGATCTGTTCCTGAACAAGCTGAAATGATTTTGTATTTTCCTAGAAGGAAGAATTGATAAGGGCCAAACTGCAATCAGCTGTGAGATTGCTGTTAAGATAATAAACATGAACAGACACTGTACAGAGATCAGCCATGCTTTCCTTTTTCAAGATCTTTGACCACAATGAAATCATGACAGTATCTTAAAGCTGACATATGTAACTCCAGTCCTACAGATATTTACAGCTAAAAATGATAAGCTTGATCATGAGAGATGCTGGATACACCTATCCTTGTTCTTTTAATGGCAGTTCTGGGTGTTCAGAGCCTTTGGATCCGATTAAGATCATCTCAACCAATCACAGTGAGGAAGACAGAGAGGAAATGGCTATCAGAAAACCAAAGGCAGACTAAGATTTTATCCTTATCGCACTGAGATGAGGTGCCTCAAAGCAATATACTGATTCTTTCTCAGGCTATATCAAGTATCAGGACTGGCCATAGAAATAAGCATGAGCACATTTGTAATTAGTGCTTACACTCTCCTGGCATGTAGAACTGCCACTATCACAACACTATCTTCACAGGTACCATATTTTGGACTAGGAATTTTAAGCTGTTTAATTGGGGTCTTCTGTAAACTAGCTGTGTTGGAATTCTTATTGTCCAAAATCCACGTCAAACCTGTGTGCAGTATCACCTTGGCAGAGAACAATACTGTTTTGAGCTCTTAAGATCACTGACTGTAATGAAATAATGTTGTCTTCCAAGTCGAACATATGTTCAGTCCAGTCATGCTCTTGCATGCTTTTAGATAGTAAGAAGGAGTTAGTAAAAACTACTTTTTGATTTTACAATTTCCCTGAAGGTACAGAGTCTTCCAAATTATAGTACATTTTTGAGACTTTTTTCTGTTTCTGTTTGCAAAATAAACTTTGTAATTAATACTAACTAAATAAAACCAGCAGATTTACATGTCTAATGACACGTGCACATCAGCAGCAATCCTATAAACATGTATGCAGATGTGTGCATCAATTTAGATGAGTATGGGAGCATGGCTGTCTTCAGCTCTGAAAATAATAATCCAGCTCCTAATTATGTACATGGTTGGCTATGTTGATTTAAGGCAGTATATTCATTCTGTTTTTCTAACTGTACATCAATGGACCTAAAGACTATAAATTGCAAAAGTGGAATCAGATGTGTAATAGAAAATTTAAAATGCTTACCATTTTGTCAAATATCAAAACATTCTTGTTTTCACAGGGGTGTAATATGGACCTTACAGTGTAACAAGAGGATGAGTCATTTAAAAATATGTGATAACCTTTGCATATCACAGATACTTTCCTCATGAATAAGGAACTTTTCACTGTAGGAAGACTTTTATATGACTCCCGCTTGTTTCTCAGTCTATTTCCAGGCTAAATTTACTGTAAAGAGAGAGGTTTTGCATCTGCCTATGTCAGTTCTCCAGTGTATTGAGGTCAGCTTCCATTCTCCTTGGCTCTGATGCCTGCCTGTATAAACACAAATTCCATTTCCATCCTATTATTTTTCTAATCAAGGGTTTGTCATGCAAAAGAAGATCTGAGGTGACTGTGTTTTCCATTATGCAAAACATTCCATTATGATAATATCTTCAGGATAGTCTTATAAAGGTGCCCTGCCCAAAGACATCACAAATGAGAGCACTGAAATGGTAGACAAATCCTGCATAATTTGCCCTCTCATTTAACATTCAGGCCACAGAGTTCACCCTAATTTGCCATACACATTTCCTCTGACATCCTCGATCTGTACATATGGTAAAAATAAGAATTGGCAGCTTTCACTGAATAGACTTCTGTTAAGTGCTTATCAAAAGGAGAAGAAAAAAGGGGTTGTAAAATGCAGTCATATTTAGTACATCCTTCGTTTTCTTTTGCTTTCTCTGCTAAACTCACACTTAGTAAAATCTACAGTCAATGAAATTTACCTTTTGAGCTCAAGTTGTTTCCATTCAGAACAAAGTAAAAAATACGCCAGCAAAGAAAACCTGATATTTCTTAGAAATTCTCTTTTCTTTCTTATGCCAAATCCCAACGGGCAGGGCTCCACAGAAAGGGAGTTTATTTTCTAAATCCTTTGAACACAAAGCTCTTACATTTTCTAGGACAAGATGTTTTCCTAGACAATCTCAATATTGTACCTTTGTATTATTAATACTTTTGTCATAAAGATGAATACACACATTTATTTTATTGTATATCTTTAATTTCCATTAGATGTCATTTCAATTATTCAAATATGAATTGGTTTACAAACAGACTCCTGTGAAGACTTGTGTCTGATGCTTGGCAAGCACATTGTATTTCTGCAGTTTCTGTGTATTTGATTAATCTGTTCTCTCTTCTTACTGTGCAAATGTGTGTGTTGTATGTGCATGTATGCTAAATACATAGGTCAGTGAATCTGCATTGACTGCTTTCTTTGAAAAAGCTTGTGAATTTGTGGGGCTTTTTTACAAGTTTTTAATGGTGATGATTGTTTATGACTATTTCTGTAGCCAGACAGATAAATTTTAGGGCTGTAGAAAACTTAGGCATTTTAATTATAATCCAAAATAGACAAATGGTCCATTTCTCCTCTGGCTTTCCAGATCTGGGGAACACTATGCCATTGCTGGTCTTTCCTATTCAGGGATTATTCCACTATTAAACAAAGCTTAATTTAATGCAGTATCTAGTCATGAACTTCATTTTAGCTTTTAGGCCTTGAATGCTTTTTTTTCTTATGTATTGGTCTGGCCTGGTGTATCATCATCATTATAGTCCTTTTAATTAAAGTCAATCCCTTGCCTTGATTTCCTGACTCAGTCTCTGATATTTTAAAATGTTTTCCATTTCTAACTGCAATATTTCAAAGAGCTGTCTCCAGTCTTTTTCACAATTTTATCTCATTTACCAGAGCTGTTTTCAGTCCATGAAGTAATAATAAATTTGGAAAAAAACCCGTATAGATTGTAGATGTATTATCCTTATTGATCCATAAACTCACCATCTACTGTGCAGCATTTTTGACTAAGGTGTATGACTGTTTTAATTCACCTTTACTGAACCACTGATGCTGAACTAACTGATGCTGATGTGGATATAACTATACATAGGACTAGACTTCTCTGTAACTTCCCTTACGTTACATGTCAGCACAGTATGTACTCTTCCTTCTCCAAGATGCAGCCATCTCATCTTCTTGGAACTAGTTTCAAGTTCAAGTCTACAAAACCAGTCTTCCAGGGTGGCAAAAAATGCTTTCATTAAATCAGACATATTTGCCAGTGATCACATATCATTGATACTTACTAAAAACCTTTGCTATAGATCTTTCAAAATTATGCCCTCCAAGGCATCTCACAGCAACATTCATGATTAAAAATAAGTGTGATTCCATGTCCCCTACTCCTAAATCAAAATTGGACTTACTCAATTGATTGACATTTCTGCCATTTCCTACTGCACTACAGGAGTCTCAACATGCACCTTTTATAATTAGAGTTACCTGAAACTGCATATCCACACCCTCTGTATTATATTCACGCAAGCCAGTTGTTTTCCTCTGAAAGTTTTAACCCACCTTTATTATTCTCCTCCCATCAGTTGTCAAGAGTGATTATTTGATCAATAAAACTTGAGTCTGCTGTGAAGTCACACTGTTTCTGGCCATCTGCTTCCTCTGACACTGGCCTTAATCTGTTGGTAAATATGTTCAGGATTATTTTTTCCACCAGTGACTAAGGTTAAGTCTCTGTAGTTAGCTGGATCAGCAGTCTTCCTTTCCCTGCAGCTGGTAGAAATATTGTCTTTAGCTGCTTACCTGCAACCTCCTTGTGTTCCTTTATGCATGGACATCTGTTTTGGCCTCTTTGCTGGCCCTTGCACTGACACCTTGCAACAGCTCACCCTTTACTCTTTCTGTTCCTGCAGCTGTCCCACTTCTGACCACTTTGCTGCTCTTCTCACTTTGCTTTGTTTGCAAACATAAGTAGAATCAATAAACACTCAGCATAGCTACCAGGACCTTTCAAGTCAGTGATGAAAATATATTTTGTATTTTAAAAAAACCCCAAAACATGATCAGGATTATTGTCCCAAGACCCAGTTTATCACAGCTGCATGCACAGCTAATATAGCCACATTTATGCTATTTGTTAAAAAATCTGATTTCTTCAAAGTGGTCCCTAAAGCCCAAGTTTCCCTCTTCATGGGAGAGGATACAGCTTCCAAAAACCTTCCCATGTGCAATGTTATGCAGGTGGATTTAAAGTTCTTGGTTGCAGCAGGCAGTTGTATGAAGCCTGAAGGCCAACATAGGTCATCAAGTCTACTCTGTGGAGCTCCATGGTTTAGCATCAACTGTTTGGATGGGAGCTTGCTGCATCCATTACCTCTCCTGCCATTGTGACTTCCACAGCTGCTGCTTCTCTCCTTCCGCCGGTGTTCCAAAAAGCAAGCCAGTATGGCACTGGATGTACACAGCTAAAATGCTCACAGCACTATCTGCTCTCTCTTCTCCCCACTGCTTCTAACCTTAATTGAAATTGGATGGAGAAACTGCATGGCCACATCAGCTACCAGGGCATAACAGGTTACAAGTTACTGTGCAGCTGCTGATCTGTGGAACCTGCTCATTCTTTTCTTGTAGAAAGTGCGAAAGAAAGAGGTATCAAACTGTAAAAACCTGTGTGTTCCACAGGCTGCAACTCTATAATTGTGTTGGTCATACACACAAAAAATGAAGCACCACTGTCTGCAGTCCTGGGCATCCAACTCCAAGCAGATGCTCACTGCAAGAGTTTTTCAGATATCACCATGTTATTATTAAATCTTCTTGACTTCATTTACTTGCCCTCCCTAACTGCCCAAAGGCAGTGAAACAGCCACTCTTTCTGAGCCAAACTGCAGCAAAGAGCAGGAGCACAGCAGAGCTGTGAGGTGAAATGTAAATGAGAGGACATATTCTGCATCCATTGCTGGATGGATCTGGGGTGGCTCTGTAAGAGAGCATATTCTACCTGCTCAGTACCAAGGGGATCAAGTTCCGCAGTATAGTCCCTGGAGGAAATGGTTGCACTCTTCTAGCTAAGTGTGTAAACAGAGCTGTGCTTTCTGGTTCACTGTCAAGACTATTATCTATAAGAGTATACATTCCTTTAATTAAATAGCAAAGAATGTGTTTACTTAATTCTACTTTCTACTGCAAAAACATGATAGTGGAAATTATGGATTCTGGTGTCTGCCAGGTCCCTGATACCCTTATGTGTTTTAGAATCTAGGCAATTAGAGAATTCATGTGGTAATTCCTCCATTATACTTTTCACATTAATATATTTTCTTCTGAATTGTTTAGTCAAATTAATTGCATTGAGCCTTATTTCGGGTATACTTAGCATACTTCTAAAGAGACTTATTAAACTACCAATTTTTATCTCACTTAAGAATTGCCTGAATAACAACATTCAGGAAAGCTGGTTCCTGATCTGATATGGTGATAGCTCCAATTTTTATGTGTTATGTTGTCAGGCTGCTTGTGAAATAATAGAAAAGATCTTCTCTTGGCTAGGAAGAGATGAGATGTGAAGTTTTCTCTGCTGGAGTGCATATGCCTTCAGACATCAAAGCTTTTAAAATTTCCCATACAGCAGAATGGAAACTGGACATTTTATCACCTGGGGTGCTGCCTGCTCCCTACTGCTTTGTCTGCTCAGCAGCTCCCCAGGGCCAGAGCAAAAGCTGTTCACATTAGAGGCCAGAAGTGAGGGCATACTCCTGGCTATGGCTGTGGGTGTCCACTGACAGTAGCCAGATGCCAGGACAAAAAACCCAGCCAACCCACCAAACAAACAAAAACCCCCCATTTTTCTTGGGAACTTTACTATGACAACAAACCTCATAAAAGCAGCTCTATCCTGGGCAATTACAAACCAAGCACCTGCAGGAGACATTTCTTCATTCTTTAAAGGCTCTGACCTTCAACTTCAGATCTCTCTTCTCCTCCAGCATGGCATGGAAATAAGCTGTAATCATGTAGCACTGACAGTCTGTATTATAATGACTCTTTTTATAAGATAAGATAGATCCTGGTTGCGAATTGGGAATGTCCACACACCCAATTTCTTTAGCATTAGTCTACAGCAACATGAGAAAGCTATGCATGATGAGCTCAGAGGCAGACGCTATGTGGGCTGCACAGAACTGGTCAGGGAGCAGCAGTGAGAAAGTCATGGCTGTCTCCTGCAGATGCAAAAGTGGTCTCTGAAAAATGTCAGCTATGAGCAATGTCAGATATTAATTTGGTCGGGTGACATTTTTATTTATTTTTATTGGGTGATTATCCATTTGTGAGAAATACAGGTCAAGAGTTGGGTCTGGGAAAACAAATTATGTCTGGAATTTATCCTGATAAAATATAAAGGCAGATTCTGTTCCTGGGGTTAAAAACTGTTAGCATGAGATTGTGAGCTCCTTGGTTCTTTACTGCTTTACAAAAAGAGAGAACAAGAATTAAAAAAAAAAAAAAAAAAAAAAAACAAAGTAGTGAAATAATGACTATGTACATGCAGAGAGAATGTGTGGATTAGGCTGGTAGGTACTTCTGCAACATATTCTTGCTGATTTTAGGTGTCACATGCATTACCTCAGCCAAAAGGGAGTGATCACAAGTGCTGTATCCCCATGGTTTGTCTTCTTGTTTCTAAATGATCATCTGAGTCTCTTGGCCTGTTGAGGTCTAGAAAAATGGAAAAAAGTGGGAGATAATCCTTTTAAAAGCAAAGCATATGCTGAAGGAAATCTCATTTTCACGTGTAGTCAGAAGCAGCCCAAGTGCCACTGTCTATACACAGGCCAAAGGAGGAGGAGGTGAAATATCTGGACACACACTAAAGACTGTGTATCTATGAAACTTCCACTTCAAATCCCAGCCAAATCTTCTCTGACTGGCTTGAGATAAATAAGCACCAAACATTAATCATCAGAGTTAAAATGTTGGGGTTTTTCAACCTTGGTTTTAGTTAAACAATTCCATTGCCTAAGTTCTTGTCCAATAGTTACTCCAAATATTTTACAAAGTAGTTTAGATTTGAATTCTGAGGATTCAAATTCTCAGCCTACACCTGAATTTTCATGTCGGTGACCATCATTGTTGACCATCTGCCTCTGGTCAAATTTCTTTTATCAAGACCTTTTTTTAATATGTATTCATTCATATGAATTCATATTAATGTGAATACGTATTCATATGTATTCATGTACATTTAATAGATATTTATGTATTCATTGAGGATTTGCTGCACAATGTGACAAATACCCATGGACAGGGGCATGTTTTCAACTTCATTGGTTAGGCTTGTTGAGAAGCAGTTAGGACTCTCTACCTCCTACCCACAACATAAAAGGGGCAGAGTTTGTGTCTCCTCTCGCACCATTTCATCTTTACCAAGGGCTGCTTCTTCTCTCCATGAAGAGAGCTGCTCTACAGTGTGAGTAGTGGCACAGGGAGATCCACCCGCAGTAGATGTAGCACAGGTTATCTGGCTATTAAATTAAGTCCACATGCCCAGTCCAGAGTTTTTCAGTGGCAGGCAGCTGTCCCCTCATAGCAGCAGAGGGGTACTGCCCCTTCAAAAATGGTGCTCTGCAACCCACACTGGTAGAGGTGGCAAGACTGCTGCGCACCACTGTCCTTGGAGTTCCCCTTCATATTAACCGATAACACGTGAGTTGCTTGCATGGTCTGATGTGTAATTTAAATTACTATTGACAACGGCATGCTGAGAGAGACATTTATTAGTTAGAGCATAAAAGGGAGGCAGGGAGAAGAAACTGGCGATGAAGCAAGTTAAGTAAATACATAAATATAAACATGCTTAGTCAGAACAGTCATCTGTCATCCTGACTGCTTTTCAGATAAAAGAGGAGATATTAAGAAGCTTGTATGCTGTCATGAGAGAGTTTAAGGTGATAGTTTGGTCGTGGACTAATACTGTGGCATTAAACAAATATGTTTTCAACAGTCCTGCCATACATAGCAGGGGGGAGGTGTTAAGTGATGGCCTCAAGTCCTGTTGCCCCTCTGTTCAGGGAATGAGTCAACATCAAGGTGACTCAAGGTCTTTTCTCCTCCCAGGCTCCTCAATTTCCCTTTGCAGTACAGGAAGGAACAAAACAACAGGGATTTCTCCCCACATTTGCCACCTCAGCAGCTGGTCCAGTTATGACTACATCTTTTATTTCAAGTCAGAATAACTAATGATTAAATTTTCTTTGGAAAGGCGCAGTCCGAGCTGTAGTTTCATGATTGCTTCATGCCCATTAAAGTTGGGCTGTTGCTGACAGGAACCATTTCCTCCTCTCCCGTGTTTCAGCTCATGCCTTCCTTCCTTTCCCGTCGGCTGGCACTAGCTCCCCTGCAGCCATGCCAAGAGCTGGAGAAGGGAATTGCTGCAACTGGAACCATAGTGGGCTTTGCTGGTAAGCTTTCAGCTGGGCTAGCACATTGCCCTGCTTCTCTCCACTGCCCTGCAGGTGCTGCTGTGGGAGAAACACCAGGAGTGGGACAAGGTGAGCCACCATCTCCCTCAATGGGCTTAAAACAACTGTGATTTTCAGTCCTCCAAATCTTTTCAGGAAGGAAAAATACGCCTCAGGAAAAAAGAATGTGTGTGCCAGCTTTAGGTTAAATTCTCTTTTCTATCACAGACTTCTTACCTGACTTTGAACAGGTCATTTTAATCTCTGTCTGCCTTAGATTTCCCTCTCCAAAACAAAGACAAAGCAGTACTTTTATCTTTTAGAACAAGCACATTAGAGATTTTGAGGTGCTGAGGTGCCCAGGTACTCTGGGAATAGGGGCACAGAAAGACTTTTGATAGGTCTGCAAATATTTTTAAAGCGTTTCTGCCTCAAGCTTCCCTTTTTAATTACCTTAATTGTAGACAGCATTTGTGCTGCACAACTAAGGTCTTTGTAGCTTAGTATGTTGTAAGTATCCATGCTTTTGGCAAATCATTGATGTAACTGAATTCCAGATAACAGAATTGAGAGTGTAAATCTGAGATATATGACAAAGGATGGAAGTGGGTTTTTTCAGCCTTTAAAAAGCATTTTCACTGTGTTTCAAGTTTCAGTAACTTTTAGTAGGGTCATTCAACAACAGAGTGAGCAAGCACTCCATGGTGAAAACACCAGCTGTGGTCTGTTTTACATGCACTTACCTTTCAGTCAGTCATACCATAGCAGTACTCACTCCGTCTGAACCTCAGCCTGGTCTGAGGAGATCGATTCAAGCTCATTGAACCTGACATAGTCATATTTTTTCCAACAGAGCTAATGTGTGGGTTTATTTGTGACCAGACCCATCACTTAGAGGGCTTCAAGCTAATACCCTTGCTTTAATACAGAGCAGACAGAGTGGTTGTTTGGACCACAACCACTTTTCCAGAAATGGGTGATAGTACTGCATCAATACTGTCATTGTGGTCCTCTTCCTAGCCTAAAAAGCTCTGCTTGCAGCATAAGATTTGAAATGTTTATCATTTGAAAAAATATACTTGGTGTAGCCATAACAAGTGGTGGAATATCCTTTTTGCCTCCGAATTTCAGATTAGAATGTCTATGTTTATAGCTAAAGGAGGATACCACTAGAGATAAATATTTAGTAAGGTGGTGATAATATTAAAAGGGCAGATCTTAATTCAAGAAAAGAAAGTCAGTCTTCTATTTACAAAACTCAAATAAGAGATTACAGACTAGTTATTCTGGGATGCATCTGTCCAACCCTGGCAGTAGGATTCTAATGGGCTGATTGCCAGTAAGCACAGGTACCAGCACTTCTTACACATAAGGTGTGTGAAAGATGCTGGGACCAGGGATATTCAAAGTCATTGGTTTGTTTCTGAAATCACTTTACCACATACTCTTTTTTTGACCTTGGAAACACATTTCATTTCTCCACATTTAAGTTCCTGCATTTAGAAAATGGGGATTAAGAACATAGATGCAAAGCTGCTCTAAGTTTATTGATATTTGTAGCTTTCAGAGCTTTAATGGGTAGCACGGTACAAAGAGTTCTTTACATTTTACTGAAGTGATTCATTTTTCAGCTGAACACACTGTTGTACTGCAAATCTTCAATGAGTGAGAACTTGCCAATTTGAAGAAACAACTGATTTAACTAAATGGTTTTTCAAATGCACATAGAAAAATTGGTGCAACCCCATCATGAAGATAAATTTATATCAGGCTGAGTGCCTCATATTGATTAAGCTTATGTCAGCAAGGAATCAACTTGTTAATGCCATGAAAGGCACTTTTAAACTGAAATAAGAGTGTCTACACAAGGGATTAGTTTAATATTGGCATTATTTTCCCCAAATAAGACAAGCCTTTAAGTCCCACACCCCTAGTGCTATGCATCGTGAATTTAAAAAAAAAAGTAACAGAAGTGACATAGCAGACATGGCAAAACCAATTAGTGCCTGTCCTTGGTACTCTGAGTGCTACACTGGCTCACAATTAGGCTTGCTATGATTTGAAGCATCTTTAAGCCTGCTGCTATTGAATACAATATCTGGGAACATGGTTCTGTCACACTTTTTTAATGTTCAAGCAATTCTAACTGGCATATCCCAGAGATGCGAGTTCAAGGCTGTGGTTTCATGGCAGCTTAATTTCTACGGCAGGCTGGCCACCACTGTGAAGTCACAAATACATTATTTGTGAGAAGGAGGGAAAAGTGCCTCCCAAAGCCATTTTGTAAATGGTTTTGCTAGCTATGGCAGTGGTGTGGACAAAGTTTAGGACAAGCTGCTCCTAGCCCTTCTCTGCTAAAAGGAGGACCCAGACTTCCAACTCTGAGTTGCCATCACATATATACTTGGAAGAATGTAAGTGTAGGCACAGTGAAGACCTTTAAATATTTAGTCTACATTTTAAAAAGTCACGATGTACTCAAAGAAGAAGCTATACAACTGTAAAAAAAGTACAGAAATAGAAATATAAAACTCAATGGCTTTGCAGAAATACTAAGTAATCCATCCGTCTAGCTATAACAAATGGCAGAGGAACAGACAATGTGCAAAAGAATCACCATCAGCAAAGTACTTCCTGAGTTATAACAATAATTTCAACATTAATGGATAACAACATGTAAGAGCCACAAGGTACATACATATCCCATCTTTTCCCTTTCCATCCTTTCCTAATGCTTTCTATTCAGTGTTCATATTTTTATGCATATCCTTCCTCATTAATTAAAGAGCTCCGAAAATTGAAGAATAATCATGAAGTCCTTGTCTCTCTCACTTTCCAGGTAGAATATATAAGGGCAGGCATGACTGAACCTTGTTTTCAATGGTGTGACTACCACTGAGAGCTGAAGTGGGAAAAGGAAGTGTTTTCGTCTGAAAATATAGAAGTACATAAGCATGCCAGAATCTTCTGGATGTTACAGATTCAGTCAGCCAGATGTTGCAGTAGCTGTGTCTCCTGGATATGGGCTCATTCCTGCTGAGCAGGCTGGAGGCTGAGGTGTTACTGCAGTGGGATACAGCTGTAGTGGGCTGTGGCTGCTGAGACCAGCCACGCCTGACGTGACTGGGATCAGGCTACTATGACACTTTAAGATAAGGAAGCAAACTTTTATAGGCTCCGTATTCAGCACATGGATAGCTGAGGGGAACAGAAGATCTGAGGTGACATGGCTCGTCCTCATTGTCTTCAGTGCTGGGAACTCTTGAATATGTTTCTTAATGTCAGCAATACCATATGAAAGTACACAGAATTACAATAATCATCCCTGGAGATGGCAAATATGTGGATTTCCATAGATAAGTCCAAATCCAGTAAAAATGATGCAATCTTATGAGTCACTAAGAAAAACAGAGACATCACAAGATCCAGAAGCAAAGAGTCCTGATGCACCCACTGACCTGGGATAGGTTAATGTTCTGACAGGGATATCAGGGAAGGAGAGACCTAACAATCTGCAATTGGGCTAAATGTTGTGGTTGCATATGTGAGCGATACAGAATGACTACCTGTGACAATAGGAAATTAAATTTCATCATCCTGAAGGTAGCATTCCCTACTGTGAACTTTGAGATTTTTATGAAGTGTTCCTTTTTCTCCTCCTTGAAGACTGTGAGATCAGGCTAAGGACGGTCTATCTGGGCCCACATGGGATATTGGGGTGCCGCAGTGTTGAGCAGTTGCTGTGCAGCCAGGGTCAAAGAGGAGGGGAAATGCTAACCAGAGAATTCAGCTGCAGAATTGGAGGAAGGTCTAGAACACTACTCCTGTCTATTCTTAAGACAATTCCTTTCACACAACCAGCCTAAAATTTCCAAAACCAATGTATTTCAAAATACAGCTGACCCTTCCTGTATGATGAAGAATGTATTTAGGCGAGAAGTGCTTACAAGCAGATCCTTGTGGCACATTCCTTTCAGTCTTGCTGGGCATTCTGCCTCTGTTTACACTGGTTAAATACTTAAAGCTATCTTTACAAAGAAAAGCAAAAGCCCAAAAAGATTTCTTCTAAAGGAAAAGTCAAGATTGTCCTTTAACATGTACTGAGCCACATTCCATTGAAAAAGGCAGATGCAGGCTCAGAATTACTCCTGCTCTGATCTCATCCTGCTCAGTCTCTAAATAACATTAATGGAAAATACACGCACACCTAAAAGACATAGTAAAACAACCTTCCTCCACTCTATCTCCCCACCTCACACACACACACCTTTTCAATTTGTGTATCTAGAAATAGTAATGCAGCAAATATGATCTGAATCTCATTTACATCAGTGGAAATAGGGAGTCATTTCTTTAAAAGGAATGTACTTGAAGCACAGCAAGAACAGTGTGAGGCCAGAAGTAAGAGCTCATCACATAATTTCTCCTTGCATCACAGCCTTATGAAGCTCTACTCCTTTCCCTTGCATCTGTGAAATCACCAGGTCTACTCCTGGGAGTAAGGATTGCCATCTTAGGCCCTTAAATCAGCCTCTCTGTGTTTGAAGAACGAGAGTCTGTGTTTTCGGGCACTGCATGTAACTGTAGAAGAACCCGCTCAAGAAAGGGAAATAAAAAGAGAGTAAAAATGTTCGCATTCCCTGAACAAAATGAGCTGTGATCTGCAATTGCCCTTTTAAGAGTTGTGACTTTTTCTTGTTCTCCGGAAAACTTCTGGCAGCAGCAGCCAGGCTGCAGCCCCTGTGCCTCTCACCCCAGCACAGAACATGTCAGGGAAGGCAGGCAACATACGGCTTTAATTTGCAAGGGATCATCTACATTTCTTCTGAACAGAAAAGAAAACCAAATCAAATCTCCACATACTCCATCTATCTTGAATAAACAGCATTAAGGAAAAAATGCTGTGGGTATTGGGAGGAAGAGACTCTTTGTAGTCTGCTTTGACTGTACATACTGCTTCCCCTCATGCCTTTTTAAAACATGTAAAATCCTTGTAATGGGGGGCTGACTTACACCCATGCTGGCCAAAAATTGCTCTTTATTCCTAGCCCATGCTACCTGGTGGAACATTCATGTCACAGTAGGTATCACTCAGCAGAAATAAATTTTATTTCTCTTGTTCCCATAACCTCCCAAATAAAAATACAAGTACAATTTTTAACCTATATTGACAATTGCAAACTAATATAGCCAATTAATAAAAGGCATATATAAAGACGTGGGATGAATTTGAGGGTAAGCTGACCTGGGCCACCTGATGGTCAGAGAATTACTTGGTATCTTGTAAACGCTTGTTAATAACAACTGTGTCTGCACCGAGGTGACTTTCTGAGCACTTGGCTGTACAGCCCTGAGACGCTTTGCTGCAGAAGGTATTCTGGCTGCTGACTGCACTATCCCTAAGGTTTGTGTTCAGCTCCTACTGATTTTCTTTGCCAATCACTGCATGTGTTTGTTATTTCTGTCAGCACAGGCATACTTCCAAGAGTCTTCTAGATGTTCCAAGAAATGGTCAGTGTCCAAGGTAGGCTTTTAAATTTTAAGGATTTTGTTCTTCTGGCAAGACTAGATCTGTGAGATGCTATGCCCATGGCCCTGGGGCAGATGGCTGTATCATTGGCATGCTGCAAACTGAAAAATATTTTACCATGCAACTGTAAAGCTGCTTGGGAGTCTTGTCCAGGTCCTTTCTCTCCAGAATTTTGGTTTGTAGACCTCTGTGTCAACTTCTAGCATCAAACACCTTACTTTAAGGAGCACATATTATCTGAATTAAGGATTTTATCATCACCCCAAATATATGGTAGTTTTAATATGGCAATGTATGGGTGCACCTTATTTCATCTTACAGTTTGGGCTGTATGACACTGTAGTCATCTCTCCTTCATTTCACTGCATTTACAGTCTTTGTACTGATTCTTCAGCAAGTATCCCTGTCTGTGCATTGTGAGGACTTGACGTGATGTGTACTGGCAGTACTCAAAGCTGGAATGAGACCCACCTGAGATGTGAACCTGTACTGTCTCATTTGGAAACTCCAAAGAAACTTCATTAATTTAGTATACACATTGTTGGCCATCACAGTTTACATATTTTAATCCCTCTCTCTACCTAAGTCTCAAAAATCCTTTCCTTCCATACGGAACTAATGGCTTTGCACCCAAAAAATATTACCTGTTCCTTTCAGCCAAGATTCATGCTCAACATGAGACAAAAATCGACTTTTAACTTATCCTACTGTATTTTGATGACCTTACTTTTAACCCCTTATTTGACATTTAAATAATGAAACATTGAATCAACTAAAAACCTAATTATTTAGGCATAACTTTTGCTTTAATTTGGTGGGCAAACATTCATTATGTTATCATCTAGGTTTACATTTTATTCATTTGGGTGCTCATGAGCCTTACTACCTACACATTTATGCTTATATTTGGATTCTCTGGATGTAACATACGTCTGTGAGATAAAGCTGAATAATTTTATCTAGGGAAAGAAGTTTTCCTTAAGTGCTGTGGAATGGAAGCATTCACTCTATCCTATTTCTGCCAGTCACATAGAGGAAAACAAGAAAATACTGTGACAACTTTTTGCTTTGTTTCTTTCCAAAATTAAAGATTTACATAACTTCATTTTTTTTTCCAGACAATCCCCCATCTCCCATAACAAGTAAAGCAAACACAAACCAGCACTCTAAGGATAGTATTGGTACATAAAGAATGTAAAAGGACAAATCTCAGTACTCTGCCAGAGTCCCAATATCTCCTAATGGCTACTATACTAAGTAACGTCAGCATATTGTTTTGAAGTAAAAGCTGAAGTTCCTTTTTATTATTTTTTAATGCCCAAATTTTTGTTTCTTTTAGAATGGAAGATTGTCTTTCCGTGGAAAGGGGGAAGAGTGCCTGTGCTTTAAGAAATACACTGTGTGTCTTTGTAAGAACTTGATTACTGTCATATTGACCTGAGCAAAGGTGGCATCCAGTCCAGTCTCCTCTCTCCATGGTGGATACCTAAGGAATCATTAAAAGAACAAGGCAGACACACAGGAATAGTTTCCTGTGGATATGATGTGCAGTACTGGACTTGCATGAAGAGGCAGTATATTCTACTAGACCAAAATATATGAGTGGAAAAATAAGACAGATTTTTGGTCACACTTTTCTGTGGGTTAGAATCACCTTTCAGTTAAGAACAATTGCTTACCAAGACATTTATTAATTAAGAAGCCAGCTCTGAAAGGAAGAAGATGGTAGCTTCTGAATAGACAGATGTTGATGGGAGAAAATGGCATTTATTAACTAAGCAAGAAGGAGAGACAATTACTTTACAGTCTGTTGATTTGGAGAGGGGTAAGGAGGAGGGGTGGTGTTGTTGTGTGTGGAAGCAGAAAGAAATTATAATGTACTATCAGCCCAGCATCTCTACTGAGTCCACAGTTTTGGGCAGAGTTAGGAAACCTAGTTCCCATGTGCACTTCTGTGGGACAAGTTCTGTAGTTTCCCTTAAGGATCAGGTCTGAAAGGACAGGGAGAATGTGTTTGGTGAGAAAAACTCCCTCACAAAGAGAACAGTGGTTTGTTTGGTCTATGAAGATGGTCTCTGGGAGTGCATGCTGGAGCTGAGTGGTCCTTTTCAGCAGCAGAACTACAAGGAATGCAACTGTGCACTGGGTGAAGTACAGCCCTGAAACACCAAATGTAAGACCAGGGTATGCTTGTGATTTGATGGCAGGGGGTGTTCATTG
Source organism: Acanthiza pusilla (assembly GCA_036630365.1). Taxonomy (NCBI): domain Eukaryota; kingdom Metazoa; phylum Chordata; class Aves; order Passeriformes; family Acanthizidae; genus Acanthiza; species Acanthiza pusilla. The sequence continues at coordinate 31,280,561 of JAXCHO010000073.1, read as the reverse complement.
CTGTAGTAGTGGATGGGCATCAACACATCTGGTATTTCTTGCTCAGGCACAGTTTAAACTGATCTGGTGTTTTGGGCCACAGAGGATTATGCTCTAATGATGAGTTTTGCAGTTTGGGGTGTTTGAAATGTAGGACAAGTGCTTCTGGGAAGATTCTTTCCACACAGGATTTTCTTCTGTTATGTGAAAAATCATTAAACAGTTAAAAGGAGCAAGTTCTGGGAACTTTTCTGAATTTACCAGCTCCCAACCCTTGCTCTCTACCCCACCTCCATTCCATTTCCACTTTTTCTTTCTAAGCTGATCTTACTTATACATCTGAACTCGAAGTAGTTTTTCTCAGCCTGCATTTAGCTTTTAGCTAATCATTGCGTTTAGATAGTTACTGCTCCAGAAACAAACAACAAAAAAGCTTGTTAATCCAGAAATATGTCTGTTTTTCCTTCTGTACTAATTTGTCTGAAAAAATCTATTATGTACATGTACAAACCTTCCCTGTATACACTGGTCTTTCTCCTACAACAATCTTCTGAGTTATTAGAGATGGTGGTTTTCGGTTTGAGAAGTGTTTCCTTAATATTTGAAATGCAGACCCCGGTAGGTAGAATTTCAGACAACTGAGGATGTACTCAGGCATCTTAATTTTATCTCTCCTGGATTGTGTGATGTGTCCTCTGAAGAGGACAGGCAGAAAGCCAAGGAGGCTTCCCAAGACTAGTCAGAAATTCACACTCATTTTCAGTGAGAAAGAGCATGTATAATACTTGTTCCTATCTAAAGATCCAGTGTTCAGTCTTTTTAGGATGAACAGAGAAACAATACTGCTATTTAGGGCTGAATATAAATTAGGTTTTGTGGTAGAAAGGAGTTAATAATTTTAATCACTGATGCAGATCTGAAGAGAAAAATCTGTAGCTTAAAACTATAAATACAATATTTAAGGAATTAAACTTCTCAGCAGAAGATGAGCAAAGGTATTTGTGCATATCATTTTTGAACTGTGGTCTTCTGAGAAGAGAGCTCTTGACAGAACTCAGTGAACCTCAGTAAACGAGGACATCAGCAATCGACATTTTTAAGGATGTGCAATTTCTAAACATGATCTCACTCCTGCAGTCGTTACACAGCACAGATTTTGCTATTAATTAGTTTGAATGTGGGACAGTACTGCTGGGAGAAAGAAAGTGGCCTAAATAGCATGGTCCAAATTTTATCTGTAGCTATCCAAGAAATATGAATGTCTTTTATTAACCCTTGCCACCTCTGACAGCTAGAAATAAATGGTAGACTTGTCTAAAAACATGCATTTTTGGAGCTCAAACTGACATGTAAGGTGGAAAGGGTGGGAGCATGCCGCAGAGAAGGAAGACAGCTGGTGGGAGAAGTCCCATGCTTGGTTCAGCTCTGAATGGCAGAATTAACCTTCGGACAAATATGAGAACATTTGCACACACGACGGAAACCCTTAATTACTGAATGTCTGGAGAACAGGGCAGGGTTCTTCTCCTCTCCAGGAGCACACTTTATTATTCAATTTCAGCCCACATTCAGCCTTCATCATTTTTCTGGACTACGCACTTCAGGAGAGCCAACAGGACCTCCATTCTGTTTGTGCAACGGGGCTTCAGACATGCAAAAATGGCCACTGCTGGTGGTCACTGTATGCTCATTCACCCCCACCCCAGAATACAGCAAGAATTTCAAAAACCTGACAGGAGGTATTGCAAGTCACACAGCATTCGACTTGAGTTACACTGGAATAGTTGCCCATGGGCAGAGGAGGAAGGGAAATGGGAAAGCCCTATTGGGATTATTTTCGTAGTCAGGCTGCTGCTGTGGACACGACGCGAGGAAGGCGCAGATAACACACTGGCAACAGCTCGCTACTTAAAGTGTCTCTGGGGTGAGGTGAGTTTGCGCCACTAGATCATCACCGTCTACGCGACGAGCACATCGCGGTCTGTGCCTCCGCGCTGCCGCGGCTCCTGCCCGCGCCCCAAGTGACCGCAGTGTGTCTCCCACATTTCAGACCCGCAGAGATGCCCCCGACTGCGCACTGTTTCCCGCAGCAGAGTCCTGGCAGCGGCGCGGCTCCCTCCTCCCACCCTGCCCTTTGCCATGTGCCAAACATCGACTCCCCCGCCCGGGATTAGCCCGGCTGCTTGCACGGCGGGGGGCACCGAGGGTGACGGGCCCCGGCCCAGGCCGGGTGCGCCGCTCAACGCCTCCAACAATCGTCATCACCGGGGAATCCAAAACCACCCCCGGGACGGCCGGGGCCGGCGCGCTGCCGACCGACGCGGCACAGCCCCATCCCCCGATCGCCCCCCGCCGCGGGGCCCCTTCCCCAGCGCCGCCCCCGCCGCCTTTGTGCGCGGCGCGGGGCAGCCCCGCGCCCGCCTGCGCCCGCCCCCGGGTGAGGCGTTGGGAGACGGTCCCTTACGCAGGAAAGTTCGGCGTCGGTTTCAAGGCTCCTCCCTCCGGTGAAGGCAGACTGCGGGGCGCCTGGAAACCGGTCGGAGGGAGCGCGGCGCGGCGAGGCGAGGGGCGCGGGCTCGAGGGGCCGGCACAAATGGTCAGGCGGCGGCGGCGGAGGCGGCGGCGGCGGCGGTAGCGGCAGCGGCGGCGGTAGTCGGAGGCGCGGCGGACGCTGCCGCCGGTGCGGGCAGAGCTGTGCGCTGCGCTCCGCGGCCGCGTGAGTGGCGGCCGGGGCTGCCCCGTCCCTGCCCGCCGCCCCCTTCATGAGTCGCAAGTTCGGGCCGGGAGGAGCAGCGGCGGCGGCGGCGGCGGGGCGGCGGGAGCCCGGCAGGGCAGGCGGCACCGACTGAGCATGGCCGAGCGGCGCGGGCCGGCGGTGAGCGGCGGCGGGGAAGTTGGCAGCGGCCGGTGCCCGCGGCTGCCGCTGCTGCTGGCGCTGCTGTGGGCGGCGGCGCTGCCGGCCGGGGGGCAGCTGCCGGCGTCGCAGTACAACGGCGAGCGGGGCATCTCCATCCCCGACCACGGCTACTGCCAGCCCATCTCCATCCCGCTCTGCACTGACATCGCCTACAACCAGACCATCATGCCCAACCTGCTGGGCCACACCAACCAGGAGGACGCGGGGCTGGAGGTGCACCAGTTCTACCCGCTGGTGAAGGTGCAGTGCTCGGCCGAGCTCAAGTTCTTCCTCTGCTCCATGTACGCGCCCGTGTGCACCGTACTGGAGCAGGCCCTGCCGCCCTGCCGCTCCCTCTGCGAGCGGGCCCGCCAGGGCTGCGAGGCCCTCATGAATAAGTTCGGCTTCCAGTGGCCCGACACGCTGCGCTGCGAAAAGTTCCCGGTGCACGGAGCCGGCGAGCTCTGCGTGGGGCAGAACGCTTCGGAGCGCGGCACCCCCACGCCCGCCCTGCGCCCCGAGAGCTGGACCAGCAACCCGCACCGCGGGGGCGCCGGCGGCGGCCCCGGGGGCCCGGGGCCCGGCGAGTCCCGCGGGCGCTTCACCTGCCCGCGGGCGCTGAAGGTGCCCTCCTACCTGAACTACCGCTTCCTGGGAGAGAAGGACTGCGGGGCGCCCTGCGAGCCCGGCCGCCTTTACGGGCTCATGTACTTCGGGCCCGAGGAGCTGCGCTTCTCCCGCACCTGGATCGGCATCTGGTCCGTGCTCTGCTGTGCCTCCACCCTCTTCACCGTCCTCACCTACTTGGTGGACATGAAGCGATTCAGCTACCCCGAGCGGCCGATCATCTTCCTCTCAGGATGCTACACAGCGGTGGCCGTGGCCTACATCGCCGGCTTCCTCCTGGAGGAGAGGGTGGTCTGCAACGAGCGCTTCGCAGAGGACGGTTCCCGCACCGTGGCACAGGGCACGAAGCGGGAGGGCTGCACCATCCTCTTCATGATGCTCTACTTCTTTGGCATGGCCAGCTCCATTTGGTGGGTCATCCTCTCCCTCACCTGGTTCCTTGCTGCTGGCATGAAGTGGGGCCATGAGGCCATTGAGGCCAACTCCCAGTACTTTCATCTGGCCGCTTGGGCCGTGCCGGCCATCAAGACCATCACCATCCTTGCCCTGGGACAAGTGGATGGGGACGTTCTCAGCGGCGTCTGTTTTGTGGGCATCAACAACGTGGATGCCCTAAGGGGCTTCGTGCTGGCCCCCTTGTTCGTGTACCTTTTCATCGGCACCTCTTTCCTGCTGGCTGGCTTTGTGTCCCTCTTCAGGATCCGGACCATCATGAAGCATGACGGCACCAAGACTGAAAAGCTGGAGAAGCTCATGGTGAGGATAGGCATCTTCAGCGTCCTCTACACGGTGCCGGCCACCATTGTCATTGCCTGCTATTTTTACGAGCAAGCTTTTAGGGAACAGTGGGAGAGGAGCTGGGTCACGCAGAGCTGTAAAAGCTATGCCATTCCCTGCCCCAACAACCACAGCGGCCATCACCCGCCCATGAGCCCCGACTTCACTGTCTTCATGATCAAGTATCTCATGACCTTAATCGTGGGCATCACCTCGGGCTTCTGGATCTGGTCTGGGAAAACCCTGAACTCCTGGAGGAAGTTTTACACCAGGCTCACCAACAGCAAGCAGGGCGAGACCACCGTCTGAGACCCCTGCCTGCCAGGCTAGGGAGATGCGGGCAGGCGGCGGACTGGGGCTCTGCTTCGGGAAGCAACTCCTTATCCAGCCTGGGCAAACTTTTGGGACTGCGAGTGGCTTCCGCAGGCGGCGGGGAGCAGAGGATGAGCCGGGGGTACCCCGGTGCCTGGGATCTCCGGGCTCTGCCCTCCTCGCACCGCTGGGGCTGTCTCCTGTAGGAGCTGGACGCACTGTCAGGTTGGGGGAGAGGGATGTAAATAGCCTCTGTAAGATTTTGTAAGTATATTTGTATTTAAATTACAAAAAAACTCACTTTTTTAATTATTTAGGACACTTCTAACCCGTTTGCGGATTTTACTTCCTCGCTTCCCCCCCTCTTTTTTTTATTTAAAAAAAAAAAAAAGGTTTTGTTTTTTTATTTCGTAGGGCAGCATGGGAGAAGCTGCCGGTAAGGGAATCGAAAACAAACCCCTTTCTACTCCCCCACACAGGTTTTGTAATGGCTTTGCTTGGAATTTCAGCCTCATGAGGAGCAGGGCCCGGAGCGGGGCTGCGGCCGGGGGCGCCTCTTCACCCGGGCTGGGTCCCGGCCCCGGCCCCGGCCCCGGCCCCGGCCCCGGCCCCGGCCCCGGCCCGCCTGCGGTAGCGTGGAGGTGGGGATGGGGAGGAGCCCCGCTTCCCTTCCCCGTGTGGGGAGCACGGACCCCCGCCCGGCCCCGGACGGGGAGGACGGAGAACCGCCCGGCCATGGGGCAGGGACGGCGCTGCACCGAGCCCCGGCGAGCCTTTCTGCGGTACGAACAGCAGCCCTGGCCGGGCGGGCCGGCTGCTCTGTGCAGGGAGAGCCCTTCGCGGTGCCCGGCGCTGGGGCGGCTGCCACCAGCCCGCGGAAGGGTTATAGGGTCTGGCCATGGCTCCGGAGGAGTTGGCCCGGTTGGGTGTAGGAGTTGGGCTCAGCACCGCCTGCACCTGTAGCACCTCCGATGGCTCAGGAGGTGGATGGCGACAGAGATACACCGAAATTCCTTCGTGTGGTTTTTCCTAAGCCCACTTTCCAGTCCGGGGGCACCCCGCGGGTGCTCCCAGCGCCGCCTGCCCCGGTCCTTCCCCGCCGGGCTGCTGCTGGCTGGGGTCAGCAGGATCAGGAAATACGGGCTCAGTGAAAAGAGCTTCATCGGAATAAAACGCAGTATTCAGTTTGGGGCTTTTGTTTGTTTCCCCCTGCCCCCCAGTTACGTTTGTACACCAGCTCTTCATATGGGAAACATTGGGGCCATTGCCGTTCCTCTGAATTTTAGTTCATTGGGATTTAATACATTACAGATCATGAGGGTGTGATGATTTTTGCCAGTAGTAAAAACAATGAAAAGGAAAACAAAACCAGACTGCTTAAGCACTCTGGTGAGACGTGAGACCTGAAAGAGCCTCTGCTGTCTTTTTCTCCCTCTTTTTTGGTACAGAAATAACATTGCATACTGCAAGGTTAAGATACCATGTGTGCAGTATATCTGCTACCTTGTATGCTCCTGGGTGTGTGGGATTGTGCTTCTAATACATTAAAAAAGTTAAAGACAAAATTGTAACTTTGGACAGATGCATTTGGATATGTAGACCTCTGTATGAAAAACAGCAGAATGCTTCTCTCCTGATTGTATTGTTTTAAACTTTTTTTTTATATTACAAATGTCTGTATTTAAGTCCATAAACATTATCTATGGCTACCATACCCTGAAATGCAAAATTATTTTAATTTGGTATGCATTTATTTCTGTTCATTATCACAAGATCATCTATATTTATAGAGGAATAGAAATTTATATATATTAAATACCATATTTTTAATTTCTCTGAAATAAATTGAGGTTTTGTACAAAACTATCTTGTCCCTTTACGTATTCCTCTGACTAACTCATACTGTGTGAAAGCAGTGTGTATATTACAAGATGTGTGGGATTCCTTTTTTGTTTTCTTACATTGAGTTCACAGTAACAAGCTGGAATTCAGTGTAGGAATTCATTGTGCATTTTGGTTTTTATCTCTGGGCCGGTCTAGATTAATCCTTCAAAAGAAGTAATGTAAACTGTTCAAGATCTCTGACAGGGTATGGTCGGTGGTGTGAAATCCAAGAAGAGATCTGCTGTATGGCAGGAGAAGAAAGAAGTTCACCAGTTCTTTTTTCGTGGGTTGGGGTTTTTTTTGTTTGTTTGATTTTTGTTTTTTGTGGGTTTTTTGTTTTGTTTTTTGGTTTTTGTTGTTGTTGCAGAAAAGGGTTCTCTCAACTTAGCCTTTCTTCTCCTTTTCCTACTAAAATATAAAAATACATATATTCTCCCTGCTTAAAGTAACACTCAGACTACATTGCAGTATTATCAGAATGTTTTAGTGAGTAAAACAGTTTTCCTGAATTTGGAATGTTTGGGTAATCCAGAGTTAAACAATATGTTCGTGGAAGCATTTCAGCTTTATGGAAAGTACACACATTCTTTAACCTTTCAAGGCAATACTTTTTTTTTTTTTCTTTTTCTGTAATTCATTGTTTAAAGTGCCATTCAGTAAGTGGGGGTTTATTAGGAAAGACTGGTTAATTATCAAACTTGATTTTTGATTTTTAGTGTTACAAGCTAGTAAAGCATTTCATTCTGTAGATCTGGAGGCAGATAATAATGATTTTTGGCTTGTTTACTTTTCTCAAATCATGATGCATAAATAGCCATAGAGAAGTATGGGAAGCTTAACAGAATTTCTCTAAGGTGAGACAAGGGGGCAGGGTTTTCTTACTATTTTAAGATTTGTTCTACATAATCATAGTTCCTGCTTTCTCAGATATTTGGACATTTTTCTCAATTTTTTTCTCCCCCTTTTTGGGGGGTATTTTAGCTTTTAAAATGATGCTGTTCAGCACTCTGCTAATGACCTGAAGTACAAGCCATTCACTCTCAGTTGCAATGGAATTCTTTTTGGTCAGTGTATAATTACATTTCAGCCATTTTCACTGATCTGTTTTCTTGCAACAGTGTATGTGATTTATTTATGCATGGGAGAACACATTTATTTGTAACAGAAATGTTGTATTTATGGTAGGGATGGGAAGACCAATTTTTAAAAATACGTATCAGAAATGAATAATGGAATTTTTTTCTACAAGACGTAAAATGTCAGTATTTACAGTTCATGATTTGCAGGAGATACCGATCCCCTTCAGTTCTCTGGATTTTTATTTTTTTTTTCCAGAGCTTGTGCTCCATGTTCAATCTTGGATATTTTAATAAATATGACAGGGAGCACAATATGTTCATAAATCAGTTGAAAGAGCACCCCCTGCTTTTTTGTTTGCTAATTTTTGTGACCCTTCACAGGGCAGTAATTTGCAAAGGTCACAGTCATCACTGAATGCTGGGGTGCTATCTGTGTGGGTCACCCACCTTTTCATATTTTATTTCTCAACACAGAATGGTATTCCAGGTGCTTTATTAATATGATGCAAAGATGTCTTTTTCATGGGGCATCAGTAATGGTTTACTGTTAAAAAGAAATCTGTCCATTGCTTCAGGGGGTTTAGATGGGGTTTTTTACAGCATAGTCTGGGTAATTGATGTGCCATGGTTACCAGAGAAAGTATCAATGTTCAGTAAATAGAAAGTATAAGTATACAAAGAAGCAGATTTGCCCACTTCTCTTGTCCCTGACAAGAAGGTTAATATAACAAAACTGGTGTAACAAAGTTTGTTGGGCTGAAGTTGTTCTTAAGGCATTCCATAGTCAGCAGCTTTGCTTTCTCTCATGGAATATATTTATACCCTGGAATGAAGGGACACTCCGAATCACCATTCCCCTGAAGAGGGCTGTAGCCTGAAGAGCTGCGGATGTTGATTTACTGTTCATCCTTCAGTAGCAGTAATGCTCTTTAATGTAGTGGCAAATTTGTGGTATTGGAATGAAATTATATGCTGTTTCCATAACAAATCCTGTTGAGAAGGAGGATTTCTGGTTTGTTCATACAGTAATGCCCAAAATTTCTCATATATGCATATATATGTGTGCTTGTGTTTGGTTATGTTTTTTTTCAATAGAGGGGTAATACTGCAGTCTAGTGGGGCTCAGTTCTGCCCTCTGCATGGCACCCACCTTTCTGCTGCTATCCCTTTGCGCTTTCTAAAAAAGCTATTATTTGAAGGGGTGATAACTAGGTATGAGAAGAGACTGCTGTTTTTTTACAGGATGAGTACTTTCCAAAATAGGCTATGGGCTAGTATCTCATCAGTCTTTTGCCAATCCCAGTCGCAAGAGACGGCTTCCAGACTGACACTGTAGTCCTTTTGAAAAGGTGTGCACCCTGATGATGACCAGAGAAAGTAATCATGGGTTTGGCATGAAACACGTGAATTATTACTCTTGCAAGAAGTTTGCATTTGTGTGACATAACTCCTCCACCCCAGTGCTGCATGGCCTCAGAAAGAGCTTCAGCTAGCAAAACTCAAGAAAGATAAAGAGATGCTAACTAAAGAGTTTAAATGCTTACCTATAAAAATAAGGAAACTGAGGCACAGCTCTGTTTTTATTATTAATTTACCCTCTAGTGCTGAAGCGCTGGAATTGCATTTTATTTCATAAATAATTCCAATGGCAGCCCTACACAACTGACAATACTGTGCAAAATCAGTTCTGAATATCACCCTCACCCTGCTTTTTAATTCTCCTAGATTTTTTTCATTGCTGTTTACATTGCTGGACCCAGAGTATCATTGCTCTGCATGTTGTGCAAACTTGGAGTCAATGGATCATATGGATTCTGAATTCAAATGTTGATTCAAAAACACAATTCTGTAATCTGCTTGGTCCCATTAGAAGATAGGGTTACTCTTGCATCCATAGTTGTGAGAGTTTTTTATATTTGTAAATCTTCTTGCCTCTGTTGTTCATCAGTTGAGCTGTAAGGCTTATGCAATGATTCACACTCATTTGGAGAAGGAGAACTTTGTTTTTCTTGCTTTGGACTGACCCCTTTGCTGTGTTTACAGCAGAAAAGAGAAATGCTTTGTTCTGACATTCCTGATCAATTTTGAAACAGCAGTACCATAATTTAAAAACGGGTTAGCAGGTTTAGGAAGCAAGGTTTGTCTTACAGCTGAGGCCTTGGTTTTCACAGTTTAGTTTTTAGAAGTCTACAAGCATTTTGAGATGTGAAATAGCTTCTTAAACCAAGCGTATCAGGATGAGGTCCTGGACACATTGCAAGCATGATGAGCCCCATATTCATTAGTGTGTTAAACACCATCAGCAGCCAGTGATGGTGTTAAAGCAGAGTAGCTAAGCCCTGTAAGAAAAAAGGCATAATTGCATTTATGTACCAACCTAAATGCATTCTGCACCTTTTATCATTTGAGGTCACTAGATGGAGAAGCAAATGTAATTTCTGTCATATGGGAGAGATTTCAGTGAATTAGCAAAATAGACCTTAATAAACAATATGTAATTGCAAAAGTAGCATCTTCCAGATAAAAGCAATAACACTTTGATAGTTCAGTTGTAGACAATGCTTTTTAAAAATTTAAATACTTTCAAACATCCTGATTTTGTAGGCCATGGCAACTGTGTTTCAGATCTCAACTTGTGTTTATTCTATACTTCCAGTGTAACCACATCAGAGAGTCTTCCAGGCATGAGGTCTTGCCCTTGTTTGCATTCAAATCAGCAGCATTAAGTTGCTTATCTTGAGGTTGAGTAAATAAACTCTAGTTTTCTACTCAGACAACACTTAATGAAGACCCAGACCTGCATTCAGCCACCGACCTCTTATGAAGTGAGACCCCACAAGCCTTGCCTTTTCCCTGTATCCTAAGGCTTTTTTGCAGTGTGTGAAAAGTACTGGGCGTGATTGAGCTTCACTAAAGTGAAAACTTCACAATAACCATTAAAGTGATGTAAACATGCTTCATTGGGACACTCCTGTCAGCCACCATGTAAAGTATTTTTGATGGGTTGTCTTACAAATAACTACTTTAGAAGTGCTAAAGTGATAGACTTTTATTTGCAATTAACTGTCATTTGGATGGTTGCATTATTAGTGGTCTGCAGCATTTAATAAGGTGTTATGCTAGGCTAACATAGAATGCTACCCTATGTCACAAATGCAGCACAGTAGGTGGAATTTTTCCTCCTTATGGTATCACCAGGATTCCTTTGGGTGAGAGAGAAGGGTGTTTTTGTCTAGTTCTAGTATATCTTGGCTAATATTAATTACTTGCTGTAACACAAATTATCAGAAATATTTATGGGGTAGTTTGATGACAAAGACCACAAGAAAAATGAAAATGTCCTGTATCCCTCAGGTGGGATGACTTGATGCTGTTTTGTTGCGTACTTGTTTGCATAATTCAGATCCCATATAGCTGTTTTACATCCTGTGACAGTGCTTGTCACAGCACAGTGTGCTGGCGCTTTGTTTTTTCCCCCACCTCCCTGGGGTGGAGACTATCCCGGCTGCTCCTAATCCCTGCATTTGATGGAGGAAGTTATGTGCCATTACAACATCCCTGGCCAGCCTTCTGTGGCTCCTGTTCTACTGCTTTCTTGCCTGTTTCTCTCGGGTAACTCCTCTGGAAGTGTTCTTGCTCCAACCATTGTCAATATAACTTGGTCAGATCCCCATTTATTGTTGAGAACTGACTGCACAGTGTTCATCATGTTCATCACAAAATCATTGCTGTCCAGAGAAGTGACTTACTCTCGAGGTGTTTGACAGCTTCTTTAGTCATGACATTTCACTGTTAAATAGAAGCACAAACACTCTCCCAAAGGAGCTGATTTTAATACTGAGAGTACAGAGTGGGCAGGTAAGGATTTTCCAGTTGTTCAAATTAAAATATTACTGCACATTGTGGTAAATACACTCTATGTGAAATTGAGAAGAAAAGGCTGCAACATAGCTTCATGATTGCCTTCAGGAAAATGAGTGTTTCATTTATAGCCTGCTCATCTACAAATGCATCTAAAGAGGAAATAATAATAATAAAGCCAACACAAAACCTCAAGGTGGGTTTCTCAAAATATTTATATAAATGAAAAAATTGCAGGAAAACCAGCTCATCACAAAGTCAGATTTTGCTATGGCTCTTGTTAACTTCTCAGTACTTATTTTTCTATAATGGTGAAAGCTTCGCTTTTATTTTCTGTGAATGGGGAGGGTAATTAGTCTCTTCTTAGCATGAAGCTGTCTTTTAAAAGACTGCAAGTAGTTTATTTATTTACTTCTTAATTAAGAAAATAGCTATTCTAATTCTGAGGGAAGTGAAAGAAAATTTTGCAACCTGCTCAAAGGTTTAGCATTTTGTAGGATTGGGCACTTCACTTTTAACAAAATTAAAAGCAAATGGTGCTCAGTTGTAAGAAAATGGATTCTGACCAATTCCAGTTAGGAGCTACAACAGAGATGACTTAACTTGGTGTCTGAACACTTCCTGACACACAGATTTGCAGCTCATGTGTGACAGCAAATGGGGAGCGCTGTGCTGAGCGTCTGAGCCCAGAGTCCTTGCTGTCCTGTTGGGGCTGCCATCCCCAGGGGTGAGCACATGGGGGAGAGAGGTGGAAATCAGGACCTGGGTAGGCAGCAGGCTGTGGTGTGCAGGTGAGGAAAGGTCACAGAGGCAGGAGGAGGAGGGATTGCAAAGGAGGAAGGCAGTAGAAGACAGTTGTCTGCACAGGCTGGGTTTGAGATTATGAACTGGGAATTTATGGCAGTGCAGGATTTGTGCCTCTGGTGCCAAGAGTAGCGGAAGACCACCATAACTCTGAAGAGGATGGCTTTCCAGAGCATGCAGGAACCACGGGCAGGTCCTCCAGCACATGCCCCAGAGTCACAGAAGATGGAGGCAGGGAAACGGCTAGTCTGGGTGTTTCTGAATCCCAGCAAGAGCAACCCTCTTTGTTGCATCATGGAAGAGGGACGGGCAGAGTGGGCTGCAAAGCTGGGGCTGAGGTGGGGTGGGATGGGAGCAGGGCAAGGCGAGGAGCCCAGCCAGAGCCAGCTCTCTCTAGATGGCAGCCACAAGGCATCCACAGGTTTCCCTGGATCCTGTTTTCTACTCCAAGATTAAAAATCTCCCTGCAGGGGAAAGTGGAAAGGAAATTGTGTGGTAGGCTTTGCTATGTTTCCAGCTGACTATTTCCATAAAGTGGGCAGCTGGGCCTAGTGTTTCTTAAGTTATCTTTACAGTAAGAGTAAAATCCCGGCTCTGCTGAAGGCAACAGGCAATTGTGAGCCTCCCGTTGGCCTCATGAGGGCTGTAATTTCATCTTGGCTTCAAGATGCATTAGGAAGTGCATGGAGATCCCAGGAACAGAAAAAGGGGAAGTCAAAAATAAAGATTTCTTATCCAAAAGCTTTTCATAGTGCTTTAGTTTCATCAGAATTCAAAATGTTTTCAGTGTTTTTCTGATCCTATTTGCTAAGGTTATATAGGTACTAGCCAGGGTCAGATGTTATCTAAGCATCTGAGACTTCAGTACCTCAGTCCTCTGTTTTGTAATAAAAAGTGATTAGTTCCTCAAAAATGATCAGTTACCAAATGATTGTTTTGATTTTTAGGGTCCTTAAAAAAAATGTAATAATCTCCATTTGAAATGTGGCTCCTTTTACTTCTATGTGTGCTGACAATCTGAATATCTAGCAGGTAATTTCTACTATCCTTTGGTTTTCAAATTCTTTGTAAAAGTCCCATTTTATACTTTCTCAGAAGTGTTGTTTTCTTGCAGCAGTTCTGGAAATAGCTCTTCTGTCGCAGCCAGCAAAGGGATGTGTACCATTTGTGAAGGCAGCCTGGAGAGCAGGCACAGGCAAACTGCAAAACAACATAACTTGTGGAATTAACACTTCACGTTGCCACCCATTAAAAATATTCAGAGATTGACTCAGCCTGCCCATGTTGCACAAATAACATGCTTGGCTCTGAATGATTCAAGATCTTATCTGCTCTCAGCACAAGTTCACTGTGGAGGGCCTGATCCTGTTCTCATTAACCTACAAAGGAGTTTTGCTGCACACTTCAAAGAGAATTACATGAGCAGCATTTGCAGTGAAGCACACATAGTTCCTGTATCTTTTCCCTTTTTTCTTTCTGTTTTTAAAAAATTGTATTCCAAACTGCAACAAAACAAAACCAAACAAAAAAACTAGGCTAGGAAGCAGTTGAAATAAAGCTGCTGTCTGTTGAGCCATGTTATTGTTTGAGAGCTCTGTTTGTTTGGATTTCTTAAGTGCAAATTGAGAGTAGAAACCAGAAATAGCTGAGAAAGGTTTGGTTATATTTGTAGCTGAGTTCCCTCAATTCCCACCATCTCCATAATGGGATCCTTGCACTGCCCATGGTATTTCTTTGCACCTTGCACAAGTGTTTGCAGAGATCTGGAGCAGAGCTGGTGTGTGCAGCCACTGATAATGAATCCATGCAAACAGCAGTGCCTGTGGAGGTCACTGCAGCAGCCCTGCTACACCCCCGGGAAGGGAACCATCTTTGTTTTCCCCGTGCACAGCTTTTGAAAAGGAGGAGACACATGTGGAGTACGGATGGGATAGAGCAACCATTGGCGTTTTGTTTGGTTTTCTGTTTCTTCCGTGCTGTCAGATTAAATGAGTTCACCCGTATTTTGCCCTTATGGTTTTATTGTTTTGTAGAAGAAAGGCCTTGTGGCTCTATAAATACTGCTGGTTCCATTGGCAGAGGGAGCAACAAGCATGTCACTCAGCCATTCAACAAACTCCAGGTGTTTTAAAACCCTTCTTTGTGGTGGAAGGGCATGGCACTCCAAATGCATTATCCACAGTGGTGTACAGCAGTGGATGCCCCTGGTCCACAAGAATCATTCCTCCTGTGGAGGCCCAGAGAGACTCTTTGCCTCTCCTGTCCCCTTTCCTCCATCTGCAGGCCATTACCACAGCATTTGCCTCAGTTCGGATGCTGCCCGTGTGCGCCCACGTAAAAGCCATACAGGATCATCATCTGCTGCTACCTGAAACCCGATGGTACTGAGATGATGACAAACTCAAACTCCGATTTCCTCCCAAATTCAAACCTTTGGACTTCAGTTTAAAGGGTCTTGCATCCCCATTTGCAATTCTCTGAAGCTTGCTTGCCTAGTTTCAAAGCCATGAAGTCATCCTCTGTGGGGCATGCTCTGTGCTGTCCTGAGGGAGAAAACATGAACGAGCTTGTTTCTAGTCTTTGAGGGTGTTTTCCCCCCTGCCCTACTGTTGCCCTGTTTGATTCCCAGTCAGCCTTGCCAACTCCTCACCATGCCAGAAGATGGTTTCCTTACCCCCACGCTGCAAACACCCTCTTCCCTCCTGGCTGTGGGCAGGCATCCCTCCAAGCTGTTTCCTTCTCACTTTGGCAAGTCTTCCAACATGAGAATTCAGGCAAATGACATGTGGGGACATGAACCTCTGCTCTTTCCTCCACCACAACTACCTCAGTTACTGGAAACTTTTCTCTTCTCCCATGGGTCCTGATGAGTGTCACCACCTCAGCCTGTATCGCTCTGCACAATTATTCACTGAAATGCAGTGGGAGTCTGAGTCTGCAGCTCAGGCTTAGCATGCCAAGCAGATTTAAGTTTTGAGTCCACATGTCTTGTCTAAGGCCAATGGAGTAGGAATAGGACTCAGATTTTCTGTATCTCCCTTGTATATCCTGATAAATATGTTATTCTGGGGATGTGTGCTCTCTTTTTTTCACAAAGTAACTGCTAAGCATCTGAGGTTTCTCATAATGCGAGACAGGAAGTCTGAAATTGAAAAGTTTCAGAGGATGGGTAGGTGACCTGTTTTCCAAGCCTTGGTAGGTGACCTTGTTTAGGTTGGTTCTTGCGCTCTGTGCTGTCTTCTTTCTGGTGTCAGGAGAACCCAAAAACCTTTCTGAAAACTTGTTTGGATGGTTCTGCTGTGAGCTCCTCTGGTGGGTGTCACCAGGGATGTCCATGGGGAGGCCCAGCGAGCACCCTAACTATGTTGTGAAGGTTGGGGGCAGCAGCCTGGCTGTCAGCAGCCACTGTGCTGTAGTTGGGTGGGAATGCTGCAGGGACATGAGCTCTGCCCCGCCGCCACTCTGCCCCTCTGGACTGAAAAGGATGTGAGGAAGGACAGCTCACAAACGTGACAATAGCTAGTTAAAAAAGCCTTGATGTTCTTCTGTGGTGTTCCTAATGGAAAAGAATGATTTTAGATAATCACAAAAACATGTCCTGTGGCAAAAAGCAATCCCTACTACCTCTGAGTCTGTTTAGAAGATGACACGCTCTTGGCAAATGCTTCAATAGCCACTGAAATGCCCAGTGCATGTTAATGATCTAACCAATAAGTTATAGGTTCCTATTTTTTTTTGCAATTCATTGAAGAACATTGACAAAACTGCAAACATATGTTTCTGCTGCTAAAGCTTAGCCTTATCACAGTTTGAAAATGTGGAAAATCAATTACATGCTTTGAATTGCTCCCTTTATTGCTATAAAAGAATTTCTTCATTCTTTCAGGATAGTGTACACTTGGTAACATCTACTGCTAACAGACTGTTAGGACTTTCTGCTAAATTAATACACTACAAGTAAACTAAACAGAAGGCCAGTGGAATGCTAAACATCCACTTTCTCCTCTGTTGTGGCTGTGCTGCAGCTTGGGAACCCTCAGCCTTGTTGCTACAACATCTGGACAACATTTGGGGCTGTCTCTCAAGTGCACGGGTGTGCACCTCCGGTGAATTTTAACTTTCAACATCTCTCTGCCTCTAATCTATATTTAATGTTTCATGACTAGTAGTCAAAGAAACTTCAGCTAAATATCAGGTTGGAATGAAAATGATCCTTGGGAAAACACTAATTTTCAGCATTCGCCGGCAAAGTATCTGTGACAGAGACATTCCCTGGAGATTTGTAGCCCATTCTCTCACAGTAATAATAATTAAGACTCATGATTACTGTGCCCACATAATCAAAGATCGCTTCATAAAATGTACTCCCTAAAGGGACGAATTCCCTGCTCCTAACTGGATGTCAGTCAGAGGGATCAGCACCCCCAGGGATCTGGAGTCTTTGCTTGCCCTTTTCATTACCGTGTTGTTAGCATTGTGTTACTTCATATTCTTCTCAATGCAAATGAGTAGGTAATCATGTGTAAATCGTGCCCTCCAGAAGGCACATGTAGTGAGGTTTTTTTCCCCAAATCTACCACAGGGATTTCTCACATGGAACATAATTACATCTCTGCCATATGGGCTCATTTATATTCTATTACAGGTTAAGCTAATACGACTCAGAAATATGCTAAAAATACCTCAAAGTATTTTGAGCACTGTCAAAACACTTGTCATTTCTTTCTTGCCTGTTTGATTGTGAATGACTTTATATTTATTTAGAGATCCACAGTGCCAAGTAACTTCAGAAAAACAAAATCAGACCAGTCTGTGCTGCCCAGTGTCCAAAAAATACTTTAAATTCCCTCTCATGACATCCTTCTTCAGTAATGGCAAATAGGTGGGTGAACAATGAAACAGAAAGGCCTCTAAGACATATTTACCTGCAGCAACACCTCAGTGGGTTTTAGATTTCCCAGGAGGAAAGGAACGTGCATTTCAGTCATGTAGTTTTATCATCATTAGGCTGGATCAGGCCTGTGTTTGATGTAATTACATTGTCCTGACAAAGCTATACCTGCACTTCAGCCACTGTAAAAGTACAAACCTCTCTGCCCAGAGAGGCAGGGCTACTATGGAAATAACTGTTGCCTTAAAAAAATATGGTAGTATAAGAATAGGTCACCATAAAACTGGAGCCACTGAAGGTTATATGATACTGTTTTCAGAATTGAGGTACTAGATATGAATATGTTATTTTCCAATTTCAGTGGAAATGTTTAATTTCACTGTAAGATTTTGACAAGATATTTTAATCATTATTACTTCTTACATTACTACATTATTACATGAATGATTTATTACTGATTTTTAAAACTAATATTACTAACATATCTGGATAAAGTCTGAGTCTACTGCAATCAATCTTAATTTTATTATTTTTATTCATACATTCAGTATTTCACCCTTTGAAATTTGATGAGGTTTCCTTTATACCACTAGCTAAGAAGTAAACATGTACAAAATAATATGCAGGTAGGAAGATTAGGCCAGAGGATGAGAGAGGACCACACTGGACCTGCACATGATACTTCAGATGATACTTTACAAAAGCTTGACTGACTTTTGTTCCAAGGAGATGCTTGTAAGAATCGGATCAGAGTTTTGAAAACAGCAGCTGTATGTTTCCTATCACCAGGAAATAAAATTCAGTTCTGGTTTATAAAGTCCTTTGAGGTTTTCATTGATGGAAAATTCTATGTAGCTATAAAGTCAATTCAATAACTATGAAATAAATTCTGGTACCTTTCTAGAATTGATGAATATATATCAGTGTTGCCAGGAAGTGTTTGCTTTTTTTTGCTTTCTGATTTTATTATAGGATAGCATAACCTTTTAGATTATTGAACACTTGAACACTAAACTCAACCTTTACTGAAGGCTTTTTGCGTGTTTTCGGAGAACAATAATTATTGCTAGCACGTGCTCAGACTTCTGTGCAACAGAGTGTGTAAGCAACTAACATTAAGTGTATGAAAAGCCCCCTTGAAGTCAGACACTCATGTATTTTTCTGGATCAAAGCCTAGAAGCTACAATGTCTGATTGTGCAATCACATCAGACTCAGAGGAGGGCGTTTCCTTGGAGTTTACCTTGTTCTTAAAAGACATCTTTCAAAATCAGCTGAAACAACAGGGTTTTGGTCAGAGCTGTGCACTGGTCATTGCTGGATAAGGAAAGCAGTCTGTTTGACTGTGTTTTCAGTGTAGAAGGGGAAAAATTCAGGCCAGCTACAAGTTTATTTAGTTACCCAAGAAAAGTATTTTTCCAGCCTTTGTAATTCCTGAAGCAGCGTAAAGGACACTACAGTGATTTCATACATTGGGGAGGCATTAAAAAAAGAGTGATCTCCTGGGTTGTAGAACAAAGAGAAACAAATTTCAAATCTCAGACCTAACTCCATTAACTGATGTTTTAATTCAGCTGTCACAGATGTTTGATTAAAGAACCGCTATACAATTTCTTTTGCAGGTTCTGTAGCCCTGCTTGTGTAAAAGCATCCTGTGCCTTTGGGAAAACAACCTCTCCTTACATGCACAAAAGGGTGTGTTTTAACGCAGCATCTCCACAGCTTGCTTCCTTTTTCTTCAGGCAAGGTTTTTCATTTTCATTCCCCAATTTCATTGATTATAAAATAATAACAGTCGCTGTGGATACTGCACTGAGATTGCTGTACTCATGTCATGGTTTTGTGCTCATGCCCGGGCATCCACCACTGCCCACTGCTGCAGCTGAGTCAGAGTGGTGGCACAAGGTGACAGGCACCCTGACATCCCCATGGGCAGAGGCAGCAGAGAGGGGCACCAAATCAGGTAACAGTATTCCCAATTATTCCAGACAACAGCCTTTCCAAGAGAGGCTATGACTGCTATGACTGCCCTTCCAGAGTTCTCCTTTATTAATTGCATACTGGAAGCAGCAATTTCATTATATTTGCATTGCATATTTGTCAGCCATATGTCAGTATGTCAATATTTTCCTACAGAGGGTGGGCAGCCATGGATTTTCAGCAGAGATATCTAGCTGGTGCTGCACGTATGTGCTCAGTTCTGTATTCTGGGTGAGGTGTTTATTTGCAGTCAGTGCCTGGATGGAAAATTCTGGCCTGCACTGGAAATGAGTGCATTTCATCATGCATATGCTTTGCAGAAATAGGTAAATCAAGACCCTTTGTATGAAAATTTGATTTTTAATATCCACACTGATGTTTTAGATTAACCATTCCTGGATATATAAATCATCTCATGATTAAGTTTGGATCTTCTTTGTCATTTGATGGATAAATGTGAAATTCTTTTGCTGTCTAATGTGATCTACTGTCTGCTAATACCCAGCTCTCTGAAACCCTTTGTAAATCATTATAGTTTGCATCATCTATTTGGCTAATACACAGTGTCTGCTAACACACAGTGTCAGCTTTCCAAATCTGTGTAGATGATAATCTGTTTTAATACCTGTACAAATCAATTAAATTTATTTTGTGCACTGTTCACTAGCTGCCAAATTGGGTGGAGAATAGAAACACTTAGCAGGGGAATCAAACTCTACATAAACGTGCATTAGATAGCCTTGAAATCTGAGTGGGGGAGGATGTGAAATTTAGCATTTAATTTCCTCATCTGCAAACAGATTAAAAAAAACGGCTTCCAGAAGCAAAAATATAGGGCAGAATTGTGGAGCCCTTAGTCATGTTGCTGAGCAGATTCTTATTGGATTTATCCCACTGGAGCTTAATAATATCACCTCCAGGGTGGCTGAAAGGATGCAGAGTTTCTTGCAAGGCACTTTGATGCTTTGTCTACCGCAGAACGTAGGCAGCACATCTTCAAACCTCCTCATGGGGCCAGACTTCTGACTCCTCTTTGCTGTTTCTGATCACCATCGCTGCAGTGTCGTTTAGGAGCTGTAAATGTCCAAACAGACTGGCGGTAAAACTGATGTGTGTGCTGAGGCACCTGATGGGCTCTGCCAGAGGATTTGGGTTCAGTCTTCAAGCCAGTGTATCCCAGCTTTCAAGCCTTCATTTTAGACTGTGTGAATTCCGTCATTTGCAAAATGAAGCTTTCTTTAAGTAAAAATTATCTATGTCCATTTCCCCCCTTGCACCTATCCTCCTGTACATAAAATGTACTTGCACTGGGAAAATTTAAAGTTGGCCATGACCATAATGCTTTTTACTCACAACTAAAATCCATATTTAAGCATTGACACAGAGGGATTCAAGAATAAATTGTTAAACACATTTCAGAGTATGGGGGTAGGAGGATGGAAATCAGTGCCAAGAAAACTGTTGTAAGGCAAGTGTCTTTCAAGTGAGTGCTGCAAAATTTTGCAGCATAAAACACTATGGGAAAGGTCATTGTCAGAGGGAAGATGGGTTGATTAATCCCAGTATTACAATAGCATTCCTGATTGCAGGTAGTTGAGGACAGTTCAATTTTAGAAAGCGCAGTTTTTGTTCACTTGGTCTCTCACTTGTGAAAAAGGAAAAAATTTCCCTCCTCACATACATTTATAATTCTTGTTAAAATACTCCATGGTATAAAATTCCTTGGGTAGGAGAGAATACCAAGCAAAAATGAATAAGTGTTTTGTTTCTCTCAAAAGGGAGCATTATATGCTCATGCCCTTCTAGTTCTTTTGGAGAAGAATTTTCTGGGTAATGCAGAAAGAGGGCAGGCAAGTTTTTTGTTTAAAGGTAAATGCACCAGAGTTTTTTTAATTGATTGAGAATTTTTATTAGAGGCATGGTCTGATTTTCCACTAGTTTGTATCCTGCATGATTGTATGCACCAATGAAAAGAATTTGTTAAGTGATATCCATTTTTATTGTGCCCTTGTTTAGCAGTAATACTTGTAATATGAAAGGTAGTGCAGCATTCAAGATGTACATGCATTTACCAGGATTTTAATAATCCTCAAATATTAACGTGATTTGAATTTAAATGAGCAAAGGATGGCAGAAACAATGTAATATCTTCATCTCCTGATGAGGAGCAAGAGTTCTAATGTTGCAGCCCATGGCTCAGAAGCCAATGTCATATTGACCATGAATCCCCCATATGACAGTGACCTCTGTCACTGACTGTGTGAGCTGGACTCGACCTGGTGACCTAGAGGCTGAAAGGCCATACATTTTCTTTTATTTTGTATGCCATTCACTAATAGATATTCTTTTTAGTTCTGTTCAGGCTCTTATATGCTACTCACCACTGTAGCTGAATGCTTTCACTAGAATTTTTCTGAGGGGACAGAAGGTAACAAGACTCACATGTTATTTCCAGTTTTCCTTTGTCTTCCTGTACATGGACATTTCTGGCAGGTTAGAGACTCTACACTTTACTTTTTCTTTATTTTTTAATTTTTTCTTTTTACTAATGGTGGTGGATTAGGGAGCCTGTCAAACACACAGAGCTGTTCAAATGATATCTGCAGCATTGACTCTGTTTCCTGGAAAGCTCTCTGTCTTGCATAAAAGACATTATTCCTTGTTACAGAGAGATCCTTCATGCTAAAGCAATTCAGTAGTCAAGTATATTCCTTGCCTCCACAAATTTTTTAGGCCATTTAATGGGAGCATGAATCTGAAGAGAATCTCTATAGGCAGTCAGTGTAGTGAGTAGTCAGACAATGTTTACAAAACAGTTCATGTCACTGATGGGGACAAAGAGGGCAGCAAGTTACAGTTTTCATAGGCTGTCATTTTCTTAATGGATAGACTTGCACTACCATAATTTTTCATATGTGTAATTCCTGCATAGTCACAGGTATTTTTTACACATCCTTTCTATTTCCCATGTGTGAGTCAAAGTTAATGCCCAGCTCTCTACATTCATCTACACTCAGTGGAACAGGTTGAACTGCGGTTGGAACTTAACCCCGTGAGCTTTGTCCTGTCTCCATCAATATATGGTTAACAGATGAAAGTGTGCACTTTAGCTATTATTGCATATTTAGGAAAAAGATGCATGAGTTTTAGCTGTGGGATAAATTCAGAGGAATGAGACTAATCCTTAGGATCTTTACTGCAAGTGATATTTGAGGGGTTTAATGCTAGGTAAAGGTCTGTGGTACGGTGACCCCATTTGCATGTAATTATCCAAAGTGCAGAGACTTTCAGAAGGACATGGTCATGTATGTAGACAGTGCATTAAGGCATATGATATGCAGGCAAAAATATTATGGGCACCACAAAGCAAAAGCTGAGACTGTGACCCCACTGATTTATGGCTCTCAATAGAAGAGCTGGACAAGAAAAGCTGTACTGTGAGTCATCCTGACTGCACTTCAGGGCATGATGTGCTGAACTGACTGCTAATGGCATGTTTTAATTCTGAAGATTTTGAGGTTGGGTAGTGCTGGAAATAATTCAAATAGGGACAGGAGAAAGCCGGAGGTGTGTGGTGTACTGCAACATGGGTGTCCATGGCATTTCCACCACATGTCACGTGTTCCTGTGTTCCTGGTGGGGGAAAACAGCGCCAGTGCCCTCTGACAGCATGGATGGTTTGACTGGTTGGCAGTAGGCACCCAGCACTGCCATATTATCAGCAATTCCCACAAGACTGAATTTTTCTATTTACA
The DNA here is from genome assembly GCA_036630365.1 of Acanthiza pusilla. NCBI lineage: Eukaryota > Metazoa > Chordata > Aves > Passeriformes > Acanthizidae > Acanthiza > Acanthiza pusilla. Next base: position 31,257,717 of record JAXCHO010000073.1, on the reverse strand, counting down.
GAATATATTGCTTTTCTCTTCCAGACCAGGCTTTAAAAAAAAAAAAAACAAAACAACAAAACCAACAGAAAGTGAAAATCAAATAATTTTGAACGAGGTTGCTGGTCAGCAAAGAGGAGGAAGCCATCTTGCTCTGGTACTATTCTACATCTGCACTGAAACACAAGACAGCAGCTGCCTTGGAGCTGCCTCCACAGCAAGGAAAGACATTCATCTACATTTAAAGATTCAGTGCACAGAAAGCAGAATGACGACATCTCCTCTCATTTCCATGCCCAACAACATGCACTCCAACACACAGCTATGCTGCTTCTACAATATCCCTTTATTTTCCTTTATCTCTGCTTTTCTACCCCCTTCCTTCCTCAAGCCCTTTTTTGAGCTGTATATTTTCTTGTGTTTAATTTGGAACTTATGTTCTTCAGTGAACAAATCCTTCTCCCTTTGTCTCTCATTAGAGCCTTCATTGCTTTACATCCGCTGGGAAGAACTGATCCAGTTATCTCCCAAATTATATTTCAAGAGTCTGCAAGCCTGACTTCACAGATAAACTGGAGAGCACCCCAACTGGTATAAATGCAGGACATAGCCTTTTCTCCCTCTCTTCAGAAGTAGATGATGATATAGTTTTGCTACAACATCAGTTGCTACCAGAGGGAACAGTATGCCCTACCATTCCTAATATTCAGTCATTATATGGTGATTGTTATTGCCTGTTATTTTTTATTAAGGTGGCAATTAGCACACTCAGAATTTGATATCTCCTGTTTAAACAGAGAAGATGGTTTCATTCCCAGACTTCTCATGGACTAAATGTAAGATGAGAGAAAACAGATATATCCAGCGAGCAGCTCAGATATCATGGGAAATGGTTATTGATGCAATGAGTCACAGCATTGCCTTGTTATAATTTTTGCAGGCTCCTTTCTGGCTGCAGAAGGCAGAAACCTCTCTTGTTTGATTTTGTTTTGTTTGGAGAGTAACAAACTCTCCCTCGGTCAGATCTATACTTTCCTTATACCTCTACATATGATTCAAGATCAGTGAATGTAGCTATGCATGCCTTCATGGAAGGGAGATACATTTTCCTTAAGCAGCAAAGCCAGTGTCTTTCAGCAAAATGTTGACTATCTAATTTCCTCTCAGTAGAAGTATTAGGGTAAATATAAAGAAGCCATGTCCCTGGACAGTGGTGTGCTCCACTCAGCCAATGCAACACTTCTTCAATAGTTTCAGATATCTCCATTTGACTGTTGTCATGATTTTTGTAGACTGGGACAACACTGCTAGCACCCTAGCAGTCCTGTGGGTGAACTTAGCGAGAAGCTGCCAAAGAATATCTCACTGCATTAATGTAATGGCGTGTACATTTGCTTTACTTGATCTCACATAATCCATCAAAATCTTCATTAATAGGAAAGGTCGATCAGCCTTACTGATAGAAATTACATTCCCACTGTTATCTCCCTGACAAATCAACCACTTCATTGCTGAAGGGATCATATTCCTGTGATTTACAAGGTGCTTGGTGAAATTGCACTTCCTGGGAAAGTAGAGCTTTAAAACCATTGGTCAGAGAAAGCATCCGGTCAGACACTGTGCTTGGCGTTTGCTTTTGGTTTGCTGCTCATATCACACCTCCTGCTTTATTAGAGGAGAGTGACAGAAGGGGAAAAAAAAAGTGAGGAACAGTTAAAAGGATAAGAATCTCATCTTTCTTTAAGCACACCTTATTAGAGAGAAGATTGTTTAGTTGTTTCTAATTTTCAGTTTTTCAAAAGGAAGATGTTCAACTCTGGAGTACATTCAGTGACAGGCACTGAAGTGACTGTTTCTCACCATCAGATAGATAAACTCAGGAGCAAGGTTATGGAAGCAGACTGCAGGATCTCCATAACCAAGCCTCCTAGGGAATGCTCAGACAAACATCTGCCAGAATGGGGTTAGCATCAGCACCCTGGCTTCGAAGCTGGGAGCTGGAGCTCTCCTTGTCCCTTCTGTGGTTACAGTTGGGATAGTTCAATTAATATTGCTCTCCTGAATTCCCATGGCTACTTCTGCATTCCTCACTTCATCCCTAGCCTTAGAATGCCTGCTGTAATTAACTATGTGCCATCAACATATTATATGAAATAGAAAAGGAAGTCTTGGTAGTGAGGAAAGTGGTTCCTGCCAACACTGAATTTTTATCAAAATTTAATGAAAGCTATTCTGTGAATAAATCCTCAGTTGCAGGTGCTGTGAGTGAGGATTTTTCAGTGTGAGATGAGAAGGCTTCAGGGAGCCTCTTGAACAAAGTGGAGGTTAGTGTTTGGAGACTGCCTTGGCCCTTGGCATCCTCAGCAGCTCAGGGGTGGCACATTCCAGCTTAGTGCCTGCTTCTCCAGCAGAGGTGAGAAGAGCTGTTTGAGCAGGAAATGGTACCAGAAGTCAGATGCTCAGGACTGATGTCCACACAGTCACACCTAGGAAATATTTGAACCATGCTGCCTTAGACTCAGCCCAGAAGTCAGGGTAGGGTGAAGTGGCTTAAATCGCCTTTCATTCTCTGGGTTGGTAGGCACCTCCCTGCAGCTTCATGTCGGTATGGTTTGTTGTGTCCTTGATGGATTGCTCTCAGCAACTCTGGGCACTCCTGTGCCCACACAGTGTCCCACCAGCAGGTCTCTTAGTTCCAGTGCTGGAAAGTTTCAGGAGGTGCTCTGGGGTTGGAGTATGTCCCTGTGCCACTGGCAAGGTTTTTTATTCACCAGAAAGAGACTGAAGGAGGGGTACAAACTGTACCTGTGGGTTTTATACCCAGTTGTGCCATTGACCTACCAGGTGACAAAAGAGGCTCCAATGGGAGACCTCAGCCTTGGTCCATCTATCATTTAATAAAAATTATGCAGGTTATTACTAACCTATGACTGTGTGGCAGTATTAATCTCCAGTTATCAGGTGAGACTATTAAATCTCCTTTTCCTTCCTCACCACCAGTGCTACCCACCTTCGTCCACTTCTGCTGGCACCTCCTGAGTGCTATAGGCAGCAGGAGACCCACGTGTCTCCCACCCTGAGCCAAGCACAGTGGGATGCCCACCTCATGGAGGCCTTGAGGAGCTACTCTAATGGAAATCATGTTTATCCTCTCCTCTTCCTCTCTCCTTTTGTTAGTGGGGATGATGATGGTTGCACAAGCTCAATCCTGCTCAGAAGTAAAGCAGTTGCATAGACTTGCTCAGAAAAAAAGAGTAATTTACACTTACAGAAATGTTTACAAAGGCAGCGTGCAAGTCAAAAGAGGAGGAAAACAGCAAGCTTAGAATGGTTGGATTTATCTTGCATTTCAAAATGTGGACTCATGTCCACCTGCAGCCTGCATTCCAGCCTGAGCTCCGCAGCTGATTGCATGGGATGGAGTTGGAAGGACTGCATCATCCACGTTTCTGGGGAGACTTCAGCTTATTAACAGCATCCTTTTCATGTATGGCATCCACTCTTTCTTACCTTTCTTGCTGCTCCTTACTGTCCCCATCTATTTCTAGCCTAGCTTTCATGATTCGCCTGGTCTTTGCCAGAAAACAATTGAAGAAAAAGAGCAGGACTTCCATGACTTTTGGTGCATTTTAGCTAAAATATTCATCACAACTGAACAAAAGTTGTTCTTTTTGGAGTCGAATGATCTTTCATGTCTAACATCCATTTTAATACATTGCAATTATGTCTCTCAATAACATTTTAAAACCACTTAGGATGGCTTCACTGGTGGCTTTTCAGAAAAAGAAAGCTATTTGAGTGTTTAGAGGAAGAGTTTCATTTCCTGATCTGATATTTTTCAGTCTTCATTACAAATTGTCATTTTTCTAACTCAAAATTCTACAGTATTTTAACTATTTAAACAGTGTTTAATACATTCTGTGGACAACTAGTGTCATAACAAGAATAGAGAGCAAAATCAACAAAAATTGATCCAGGTCCTAGTTTTGTGATACAACTCTCACCCTCACCTGATTGTAATATGCCCAAAATCCTAAACAGATGCTTGGGCTCCATTTCAAGAGAAACAAATGAATTTAGCTCTGTAGCTTCTGTATTATTCTCATTTTATTGGTCTGATTTATTGAGATTAACGTTTCATTTGCTTGGATGAAATTACTCAGATTAAATTCCTACTCAGGAAAACTTTGGGATAGCAACGGTTTCTTTGTTTGGAGTTTACACAGCAAAATGAAGTCCTGCACCATATCTCAGGGTCTTTGAAGCTCAGAGCTATCACTAGCAAATGTTAGTGTTGTGAATCTGCTCTCTGCCACCTGGGTAAGACACTTCTTCCCTGGCTTTCTCACTCTTGTTTTCTCCTGGCTTATCACAGATAAGCTTTGAGTACCCTGCTGTGTCATGACCTCGATGGTGGAAGATGTTTGTATGGAGGGCAGCAACTCCTGTGCAGTGCAGTGGTTGCTTTGTTACTTGTCTCTCTGCCTTCTCACCAATTTCCAAAGGAGCCATCACCTGCTGCCAAGCACCATCCTTAAGCTGTTTCATCCTGACCACTTAACAAAATGCCTTCCCGTGGGGAGGAGATTTACATGAGGAATTCTCTGGGGTGGGAATCAGGATAGCCCTTCAACCAGCCCCTCATGCCTGCATTTTATGTTGCCACACTGGGCTAAGAGTTCAAAGCATGCTCAACTCTTTGCCCGTACTCCTTGCCATGTATTATTTTTGACCTTTCCCCTGAGAGACAGGTCCAGTAGTGATGAGAAGATAATTCAGATCTATTGGTACCCCCACTAAGGGGAAGAATAACAATTCATCAGCAGCTTTACTGATCTGCATAGAAAATTCAGGCTCTTTTTTTGCTGACCCTACTGGCTTGCCACATATAACTGTAAAACTTTATGCTCGTAATCCAGAAAGGCAGCTAGAATTTTCAGCCACAGGCTGTCAAATGTCATATTCATAACACATTGGATTAAATGATAATAGCAGAATAATTCTTTTAATAAGATATTTAAGACATATTGAAATAGAAACTTTTGGGAAAAAATACATTGGAGTTTTACAGCATCAGAGCAAGAGAACAGATTGCTACTGGTAATTCAGCAGATCTGTCCTAGTAGTGTTACACACACACACTCATGACCTCAGATTCCAGTGAAAAGCACCAGGCCATTCATCTGGAAACTGATGCTGAAAATCTGCTGCTTCATGATGCCCTTACTGTAGGACATCACTTTCCTTTCACTCTTTTGCACAGCTGCCTAGTCTATGCAAAAAGTAAAATTATTATGTGAGTATAAACTGAAAAGGACTGTTTAGATTACCAAGACCAGCTACTAGTTAACTGCATTTGATCATTGAATAGATGTTCAGCCACAAAGGAACCACAAAAATCACGCCAGCTCCCTGTGACAACTTGCACGATCTATAGGAAAAGCTCCAAACACATTGATACCCATCACAGGGACATCTGAGGGGATCAAGGGTTTCACTGCTGATTTCAGTTTTCATTAGCAGTTATGATGTCAGTTATTTGTCTGGTGATCCTAACAATTCTACCACATTATCCTACGAATAAAGAAAGATAACACTCGATCACCTGCACCAATCTGATTTTGGGGAAAATTCCTTTGCTGCCCCAGATCTGTCAAGCTGCAGGTATAACCTTCTGGGTATAACTCAAAGGCACTCGAGATGTTTATATCTCAGTAGAATCACCAATGTATCCTGCCCTGTCTCTGATTGAGATCTATCTCTGATACTTCAGATGGGAGCCAAAAAATCACAGCAGTGAAGTTTATGGGAAGAAAGGAAATAAAAGGTCTTTATAAAGGCCAAGAAAAATGTGAGGCATGAGATTACGTAGCTGGGGTGCAAATGAACACAATGAACAAATGCCTCCTTCTTTTGAAAACAAAGGACAAAAGGACTCATCACAAGTTTAAACTTCTGACACCAGGATCTCCTCCTTGGCCTGCCACTCAGTCCCATTCAAAAAGCTGTAAGACTCTATTTTACAGCTGGTGAGGATTTTTGCATCTCTTGGCTAGTCAGGAGTTCAACTTGTCTCTGCTCATCATTTTTAAAATATGTTCCCATAACCTATGAGTCTGCTTTGCATTTTATTTGCTATAATCTTAAGCAGAAGAAATTCTTTCTTTCACTCATTATACAGGACAGACACTGTACAACTTTCCTGCCTTTAGCAGAATTTTCTTTCCTTCAATTTTTTTTTCAAAACGTGTTATGTTCCCAAGTGGGAGAGCATACCTGGCTGGTTTAATTGCATGGAAAAAGACTGTCACCTGTTTTATTTAGCGATCAGCTTCTGTAAATGTAGACATACCCACACTGGAGGACCTTAGAGGCTGCTTAGCTGCTGAGACACAGCCTGTGCCCATAAGGAGGATTGTTAGACAATGTCCAGCTGTTCCCATTGGCACGCACAATGAACAGTCGGATGTGATGCAGGATTGTCTCACCCCATCTTTGAATCAGAGCAAGATGTTTGCTGACCTTTCCTCAAGTGACCTTCGGTCTCTGATCAGGAGGATATCTTCCCTGAAAACACAGGGAGAAATAGTCACATTTATTGTGAGAAATACTCACATTTATTGGTCATAAGCATAATAATTTTAATTCAAATGTTTCACTTTGATTGCAAGAAAGAGCTATGCATATGTAGGTGGATACAAATATTTCCTGCTTTTGGGTGTCCCTAAAACAGTTCATAGAGTTGAAAAAGAAAAATAGGACTTTTAATAAGCTCTAGCCCAGTTTAATTAGCTTGCATTTTTATAATGTCATGTCTTTAGAAATGCATAACAATCTGTAGAGGAATATTTTTTTCTTTTTTTTTCATAATGCTGTGCAAAAGACAAAACCAAATTTGAGCAGTTTCCTCAGTTGCTGTTAATAAAGGATGTAAGAGCCCAGTGTCTATATAATAACTTACAGCTGTCAAGAAGCTATTTTAGCCAGTCAGTGCATGCACCAAGTTTACAGTCTCCAAATACCTGTGGTCTAGCCACTCACTTCAGTCTGCTGATTATTTCGCTGGAATAATCTACCCTTAGCTCCTCCTTTAGCCCCCTCCACCCCAACAAGAACCAAATGCAGAACGGTTTAAAGAAATCCAAACCTGGCTTCTGGGCACCCCTGTGACCCCAAGCCAGAACCTCCCCCCAGCTTTGCTCTGGAGGTTTGGGCTGGCTATGGTGAGGGTGGCTGTCACCACTGTTCAGACCCACTGGGGCCAAGGGTTAGGGGAAGTGATGGTTTTTGCTGGGTGGGGACAGGTGGGTCCCCAGTGCTCAGCTGGTGTTCCACTCAAAGCCCAACATGGAAAATCTGGGGTTCACCCACCCAGCACAGGCAGGAGGAGAGGGAGCAATAGAGGGAGATAACACTTTTTTTTTTTTTAATATATATTTTTATTTCTTTGTGGGCAACACAGAATCATTATTTCCTCCCTTTTTTTTTCTTCCTGCTGAATTAGGGGAAATTTCATATCCTGATATGAATACAGCCTGGCACTGTATGTTTGATTATTAAATTATGATTTTCTTATTTTACAAAAAAATATTTTCATTTAATTTGATCATTACCTCTAAAATTGCTTCATGCCTTTAATATCCAAGTCAGTCTTGTTCCTGAAATGGAGCATATCTAACGAGCCCCACAGATTAATTTATATGCTTATTTCTGCCAATCATTATTCTTTCTGGGTTTTTTAGGGAGGAGGTTCACTGTTTGCTTGGTGCAGGATTTCATAAGGTTTTTTTGATCCAATTCTTTTAATGAGCATTGGAATCAGTCTAGGAAACCATGATAGAAGGTAAATCCCTTTTTAACAAAAAATATTAGAGCCAAGTTATCTGCTGCCTCTGCTGGGGTTCGTAGGGTTGTTATGCTTTTGTATACAAATTGCTTTGGGGTAATAATGTTTTCTACTTGCTTATACATTTTTCATCAGACAAATCAGGAAAAAGGTTGTATCATACAGATCTGTAACAGTAGCTGCTTTCCTGTCCTGTAGCTGCAAGGTAAAGATGAGATACATTTTCATATTCAGAGAAAAAGGGTCAGAGTTAGAGGGGAAAAAGAGTATGAAAGTGCAAAGCCTTGGATATAAGTAGCTAGCCCCTAAAGCAGGTGCTAACAAGACCTTCTTGACAACCACTGAGTTTTGTGCATAGCAGAGGAAAAGTTACAGCTGAAAGAAAAGAAACAGGCAAGGAATAGCATTGTACTGTATCTGACTGGGATTATAGCAGCTGAATGAGTCATTGTTATAAAATATGGGCAGCGGAGCGTCCTTTCAAGTCGCTCAACACAGATTGAATGCGGTTCTGACCAAGATGACAAAATTCATTTTGATTGAATAGTTGTCCATATTTTTAAATGAAATACATGTGGGGCCATTAGCTCAGCTCCCCGTCGAAGGCGCTGCGCCGCAGCCCTGCCATATGTTTGGCAGTGTTTGAAGCACCTGGCATCCTCCAGAACAGACAGTCGCATTTGAATGGGGATAAATATTGAACCGTCTCGCAGCTTTCCCTTCCAACTCCAGGGTAGGTATTTTTTACATTAAAAAAAAAAAAAATACATAGCACAGTATAAAAGGTTAGGCAAAAATTTATGTACATAAAGTGTTTTATAAAACCCGAAAGGAAGAGGAGGACAGGACTGGCAGGGATCCTGGACTCCTCCTGTGTCTGTAGAGGACAGGATGGGCAGGGATACAGATTTCTTTCTTTGTCTAAAGGCTTCAGGGACTTGAGAGTGCAAAAAATACAAATAATAATTTGTTCTTTTATTATGGATTTATCACAGTATTATTAAAGCTAATATGCAATTTCTCAGCCTGGAACAATCACTCCCACAAGTCCCATCCCTATCAAATTTTCTCCTCTTTAATATCATTAAGAAACAGATATGCTTAGCTGCATGCTGAGATCAGTCATGTCCTTTGGCTGAAAAATGAGCAAGTTACTTTGTCGTCGAATAAGGTTTAAATGTTTAGTGACCCATGAATCTGAATTTCAACCAAATAGGAATATTGCATGTCCTTGTGCTTCTCCTGGGTCATTTTTGGGTTTCTTTTTCTAAGTATTAACACAGATTAATGGTATGTTTTGTGGCTTAAAGAGCTATTGATTACATGGGGCACAGTAAGAGCAGTCTCAATTACATCCACCACTGAAAGATGAACACAGACAGGAATAGGTGAAAGCAAAGACTAGGACAATACTCAGAGAAAAGAAACCCCGTCACATGACAGAATTAAAAAGGACTTTGCCAGTTTTATGTTGCAAAGGAAAGTCTTAGAGAAGACACCATTTATTTCTCTAAGCATGTCTCCAGGAGGAAAAGGACCTTTCTTCTGAAGGGCACTACGACACAAGGATATAAATCGTGTGAATACATTCATGTTGGACACAAAAAGGTCTGGCAATGAAAGGAGCGAGAGTCTCAGCTGGACTTCTAGGAAGTTACTGGGGCCTAAAACCACTGTGTGAAGCTACTTTTTGATAACTGTATTCATGAAGTGTAATGACATGGTTGTCTACAGTAGCAGGTAAATGACTTTGATAAGAAAGTGCCTTCTTTAATACTTCATCAGTGTTCCTAATATGAAAAATATCTTCCAAAATAGATTGATGAGGAATACTGAGGGTTTCTCAACACACTTTCTGTCTGTTGATAGTGCAGCATTTCTTCTTTTCTTTTAAATACGGTGCAAAGGTGGAAATGAGCTGAGTGTTTATGTTGTTTCAGTCCTTCTGAGGATCATTTTCCGATCCCACTTGCATCATTTTTCTGCCTACAGCTGCTTCCACAAACATCTCAGTGGGTGGACTCCATCTAAGAAATCCTTGTGCTTCTGCCAGGATTTCTTTTCTATTCCAGCTCCCCACCTTTTAAAGAAATTATAAGTAGTACATGGCAATAATGATGCAGAAAGGCTGCTGTCCTGGAACATAGGAGTTTCTCACAGAGTTTTTAGCTAATGTGGATGACTAGCTCTGTAAGAGGGACATTGTTGTTTATTTTTCTAGATAGTTATTTTGACTGTTCTGGGTTTTTTTGTTTATTGCATTAATCGTTGGTGATCCATATCCTATACAGTGTTGAAGTACAAATGAGCAAAAGACACAGCCATTTTTTGTGCTGTATTTTTTATCTGAAAATAGGCAAAGTGTAATAATTCAAATAAAAATCTGCTAAAATGAAGGAGTTGCACATCATCTACATTGGCCATTTTTGGTCCAGCTGAGCACTGGTGGGCATTACCATGGGAAGGTGTGCATTGCCCACCTTGCTCACTGTGCCTCTCACTGGAGAGCCTGCAGGAATTCCAAAAAGTAGGACCAGAAAAATATAGGGATAACTGCAGTCTCATTTACTAGCACTGAGCACTACTGGAACTCCATAAAAATGAAAATAAAATAAGGACATGATGATGTGATACATATACAACTCTGCATATCAATATGTTTCATTTGTAAGAGGAGATTCAACCTCTGTGGAATTACACTGCTCGCTGCAATGAAATGGCTGTTGCACTAACAAAAGCCAAGCAAGGTCATTGTCTGCATTTCCAAGTGTTTGAAAAATAAAATGAAATAGCCTTTTCACCCATATATGTTATTTTGCTTGTTGTTTAGAAATGGTAATAGCAGTCTCAGACTGTTATTTTCTTGTCCTTACCGTACCAAAGAAGAAACATATCCTTTGAAAACACACCAAAATAAAAACACCGTGAAGGAGGAATTCCTGAGGCTGGTAGCCTGTAATAAGAGCAACCATGTGTGTTCAGGTGCCGGGGAAAAAAAATGCATGCCACTCTGTCCTATCGGCCCTGTTAAGGCTCCAGGCCTGAACTATACCAGCTCTGAATCTTTTGTACAGTCCATATTTCACGTGGATAGGTCAATAATCACACCATATGCTATTGTATGTCTTATTGCCAACTCCGTAGCTGCTATATAATATGTCACAATAAGTGTATTGTTTCATGGTACAATAAACTACTACTACATTTAGCTGAACATTTTCTCCATTATTTTTTTCAATCAGTAACTTTATGGAAATTCAGGGGAGGTTTAGAAATATTTGTACATCATTTTAATAGTTTATCGGTTTCTCTGCTTAGATTTGTTTAAAGGACTAGGAGGAGGAGCGCTTCATCATTTTGATTCAAGGTTTTTTTGGTTTACAAAGCAAAATGCTGATAAAAACTGTGAACTTCTTCAGTAATTGTATGTAAGGTTTCAGATACCATCACTGGCTTGAATATTTTTGATTCCTGCATCCTGGGTTGGCTTGCCGGATATGTGCTGCTGCTCCCTGGCCGCAGCACTGCTTTAGCTTTGTTCTGCTATAGTTAAATTGCTACCTGGGCATGTTTGTATTGTTACATGGGCATGGTGACCTTTGGTAGTAAATCATTTTGGCTGGGCCAGATTGGGTTGAATTGCGAGGAACAAACAAATGCATGTTTGGTTTCAATTTAAGAGATAGAGCAATTTAGATAAATTTAAAGTTTGGTTGCAGAAAAGCATTCTAAACTGTGCATTTATATTTCATTACCCCAACTTTGATATCTCTAGAGTGTGAAATTTGTTTATAACATATAAAAAGATGCATATTTATTTATATGCATTTATATATGTATGTGTAGTTATGTGTACAGCAAAACTAATGCACAAGTAGATGTTCATTACATACATGGTAATAATATACCTCCATCATTAGGGAAACATGGAGATGTCTATTCTGAGCAGTCATGTAGGTCCCTCTGAGATCTGTGGAGAGACACAGCCAGTTCCAGAGGGTGATCTATACACATCTATTCAAAATGAGAGGTTTCCTGCTGAGAAATCCTATGTGACTAATTCAGAGCAAACACATAATGTTCAGAATGCTAAAGTTAGGGACAGGAAACCCAAACCAACTGTGTTCCCAGAAGAAAAGCCTTTTGTGGAGCTGACTGATCATGCACCACTTCTGGTTCCTACTCCTGATTTTTGTGGTGGTGATAATAGTGATGGTGGATACCACCAAGTTAGAAAATATGTTTTCCACTTCAAAATAGAAAGTTTTGTGGGTTTTTTAATGGTTATGGTAGTTATTAAAGAAAAAATTGTTCATGTTGCCAATTCTTTTTTTTTTTTAATTTTCTTCTTAAAAATGTCTTTGAAGCAGATAATTGTATAAATATGACTTGATCACTGAAATCACTGGGTGGACTTTAAAATCGTGAGGGAAGAAGGAAAAGGGAGGAGAAGAATTCATGAGATCTACAGTAAAGAGAATTATTAATCTGCAGAAATATGTGCCTCTGTTACTATTGGCTCTGTGAAAAACTGATTTCGTATGTTATAATGTGCCTCCTAAAACTGAAAAAATAAGAATGGGTGTGGAAACCTAAATTTGTACAGCATATGAACACTTCAATCTCTTAAGAAGGCAGATGTAGAATAAAATGTAAATTAGATCTGGAAAAAAATGCAAACCCATAAGAAAAACAGAATTAAAACCCAAAAACCATGTACCCCCGTTTAACAGTGAGATTTGGCAATAACACCTCTGGGAGCTTCTGAAAGGAAAACTCAGATTCTTGGCTTAATGAGTAGCACAGAAATTGCCTTGAATATAAATTTTATCTCTGCCTTTCCAGTAGATTTGGAGAGCCAAATTCCAGCACTGTCTGAGAGAATGTTAGTATTTCTCTACAATGACAGTTTGAATCAATAGTTCATCCTATAAACAAGGAAAATAATTGTGATGAAGGTCTTTGCTTAAGTAAAACAAGTGGAGAACATGCTGTGTCTAATGCAGGCTTGCTCCTGAGCTCCTGTAAAATAGCATGCAGTGCTTTGCAAAATTTGGAGGATGTGGTAAGTGCACTAAGAGAAGTGACAACTGCACTTTTGGAGATAGTAATAATCTGGTAAAAAAAAAATCATTAACTAAGTTAGTAGCATTTTGCTGTTATCTAGGATGAGAGGGTTTAGGGCTATAGTAATTTGCAAAGCTAATCTAGTTCAGTGATCCGCAGGCTATGACCTTTGCCAACCCTCCTGGTGATTGGAAGAATAGAGCATCTGGATGTCAAGAAGATAAGAAGGTTGGGAAGGCAGCTGGGCCTGCAAGAAAAAGCAACCAAAACCCATTCTGTGAGGTTAGTAAATATGTCTTTTGTTTAGGTAGATGATGGATAATTTGGAAGCATTAGCACCTAATTTTCGAAAGTTGCTGTTGAATTAATATGTTTCAGTTTCACAGAGGCCAAACTAAGAAACTCTGTGCCAATTTTCTTAGCTTCAAAGTGATACTGCTTTCTAAACTAGACAAACAGAGCTTCCAAAAATTATGTCAACTATGTGTCAAGTTGGCATTAAAAAAGAGAAACACCCTATGTCAGTGTCATTGAAATAAACAAGTTAACAGCTAGTCGTAAAGGCCATGAAAGGAGTAATTTAGGAGAATATGAGTTCCTGACTCCGGAATTCCAGTTCTCTGACCCAAACAACAGCACTCCCACACACTGGGGAATGTGTGTATGAAATAAGCATGGGAGTGCCAAAGCTGGAAAGCTGTATCAAAAAAGGCCAAAGACATAGGAAACTGCAGATTTGCATCTGGATTTAAAATTAACCGCTCTGTCCTCTGTCTAAAAGTAAGTCCAAGTCCCTTGAGTTTTGGGTAGAGCTCAGCACTGTACTGCAGGGAAGACATTGAGAAGAGGCAAAAACAAAATGGCAATGGACACCCAGGATGGCAAGAAGGGTAGTGCTGGAGTTAGGAAGATGCTGCTGAAGACAGGGATTGTTTTCAAAGCAACTGGATGCAGAAAAGGACTTGGAGAATTGAGAGAGCATGAATAAAGTGGAAGGAACTTAGGTTTCATGATGGCTCTCATATGGCATCAAAACATTGCTCAGCTTAAGTGATTAAGGCAGGTTTGGCACAGAATTGCTCTAAAATGAAAATATGGAAAATGAATGCTGCTTTTAATTTTGCAGAAACGAGTCCCAGAGATTATTCAGATATCACTGTCATTTTGTAACCAAGCTGCTCTATTCTGAAAGCACAGACACCTCTCAGTCTCCCCAGGGAGATAAGTTTCCTCTTTAGTCTGGTTCCAATCTCAGGAAAAACCAGATAGAGACATGAACTACAAGTTGCTTGTATGAACAACCTCGTGTCCAAACCTCTTGAGCCTTATCCATCACTGCTGATATACAGTCTTAAAACAAAAGACTCGATGGGAAACAATTATTAACATTTATCATTGCTTTGGTATACTGACTTCACTGAGCTAATAATAATAATGATAATGATGAGAAACTTAAAAAGATTTATGGAGGCCAAATACTTGTTTCTTTTTACTAAGGTCTTCAATGTATCTCTGCCATTTTTAGAAGCCATCATTTTTGTGAAAATTCTTTATTAAAGGCTTTTTTTCACTTCGTTAAGGATCTTGGGATTAATACAGCTAATGAGATAGAAAAAAATCTTTATGTTGTTTCAAGACTGGGGATTATCTGAGAAATACTTGAAAAGAAGCCAGCCTTCCCCTTGTTATTACTAACTATGTCCATCATGCTTTCAGAAAGATGCATCTCTCCATATAAAAACCAATCAGATAAAGTGCTCTGGTTGCAGCTGTGATTGTAATGGGGAGTGGCACACCCTCCAAAGACAGAAAAAAAAATTAAAGACTATCCCAAATTCTTTTAAAGGTCAAATGTGGATTGAGGTTTGCCGTTGGAAGCCAAATGCAGGAGGACATCACCATGGAGTCTGGGAATTTTCCATTTGGGATCTCTATTTTAGAGCAGGTTTGTCTCTGTGTAATGCAACTACAAGCAAACACCGAGACAAATACCAAAGAGACAGGAAAGATCCAGATCATATCTGATGCTCACTTTTGCCTCATTTCTGGTCTCCTGATAGAGGGATAAGCATAACAAGTGCAGTCCATAGATGATCTGGAGCCAGTGCTATGCCTTCTTCCTCTTTTTTCCCTTTCCCTCTTATTTTCTTTCAATCCAAGACTGGCTGAAAGAGATATGAGTCCTGCTGTGAGAACACTCTATGTCATCAGATTTCTTCACAAATTTTCTTCCGTGATTTATGGTCATGGAAAGGAGTTTGAAGATTTTCCGAAAGACATCCTCCTTAGTCATTCCTTCAATCCTTTTGGAAGGCTTGGGATGGAAAAAACAGACCCTTGAGAAAAAAATAAGAAAAATTACAGGAAATTGTTTTTTCTAGAATAAAAATAAAGGATGGAATACTGTCTAAAAAGATGTTAGTACAGATTTACTTTAGTGCTGCATTTTCTGTTTCATTTCAGAGGTCTTAAACCACATTCAACTATGAACAATATTCCCAGTGAAATGATTAGGTATTTCCAGTACATTTGTTCTGTGACTAAAATTTCCAATGTTATGGCAACTATAATTCCAATGTATTTTGGGCCAAATTTATTGTTAGCATGTAATACTTCACTGCAGGTATTACATTACCATGAATGCATGTATGGGGATGTCATGTATGTTTTCAAGCTTTTCATTTAGAAATATGGGGGGTTTGTATTAGAGCCCAAGATCCCAGCTGTTTCAGACCTGAATGGTTAACATTTCCTTTGGTTTACAAGACAACATGGCAATGCTCTCCAGTTTCTTCCACACCCCACACGCCCCCGCACTTCACAGAGAAACTGACAGGGAAAATTACTTTTTCTTTATGCATAGAAAACCTCTCTTTACAGCACTGTCCTCTTTTTAATTTTATTTTTTGAAAGTATATTTTTGTATTTTCTACACATGGGTAGGAGTAATTGCTGTATTCCTCATCATTAAAGCAAAGAAATTTATTACTTTTTTTAGATATATATATATATATTACTCCTCAAATTTTCTATTTTCAAATAAAGAATTAAGAAAATTTATTTGGTTTTTTAATGAGAATATCATATCCCGAGCACGTATAAGAACTCCAGGTCTCCCTCAAGGCCACAGTAGTTTATTTAGAAAGTTAGCTGATCATCTTTCAGGAGTCTTAACAGCTATCTTCAAATACCATGTTACAACCAATTTCTTTCACCACTATCCAAATTCTGTAAAATTTGGGAAAAAACTCTCTACACCAAAACTTCAGTCAAGACCAAACATATTATATGTGACCAAGCAAGAACACTCTAATAATTCAAAGAAGAAGAACAGTAATTTTTTGTGCTAGAGAATGAAAAATCCAAGTAAATTACTGGAAGAAATATCACATGGAGGGCTTGCCATGTGATACACTGACAGAACAGCTGGGCCTTGTGGCAATGGAGCTGCTGTTGAGTAGAAGCAAGACATTGAACAGATTTTCAAACTATTTAAAACTTACATCAAAGCAGGGTAGTCTTGACAGTAGAAGTCTTCACTGGCAAATGCAGTCTACGCAACTGAGGTATAGTTTGAATTTTACAAATATCCTTTATTACTTTTCAATTAGTATGTTATGGTGCGACAGAAAGAAAAAGGTGCTGCTGCAGGGGAAGAACACATTCTGGACTGCACTACTTGTTCCATGGGACAGTACTTTTCTCCTCGCAAAAAAAAAAAAAATCTAGATGTTCATTCTGCTACATAAAGGTCAAGCAGTTTTGCCAAAGACTCTCAGGCATCAGAATTACCCCAAATCTATGCAGCAGGTTGCTGCCTGCCAGCATAGTATTTGATATGAAAGATTTATCTGTCTTTTTCAGTTTTTTATCCTGAACTGACAGTGGTATATTATGGATCAAGCAACTAATACCAGACATTTGTGTTATGTCATGCAACATCCACTTGACAGCTCACAATTTCCCACTTAGTCAAGTTCCTTTGTCACATAAGTGGTGTTTGGGAAGAAAATGCTTTGCCAGTTCCAAAATCCCCAATCTAAGTGAGCTTATACAGTGATGGAGTTTAAAAATATGTGTCCTATTCACATGCCATTCATTCTTTTCAGGTTTATTCCTAAGAGAGATCCTGCATTACATATACGCACAACTTGAGCTATGTAACCTTTTCCAAGACCAGCTTCTGCAGCCCTGTCTGGATGCTTTCTGTGATGGTACCAAGTCCTCTGATCCACAAGCAATTGGCAGCCTTTCATGCCAACATTCACAAAACATTCACAATTCCAATTAAACTCTCAGTTGTTTGTCACAATATACATTTCTCATTAAGATTATCATCAAATTCTGCATATGGAAGCTGCAGGGTATTTGCATGTATTCTGAGGAATACAAGGAAGGATTTTTATTGTCACCATAAGGTTTCTCCTCATCACTCTTCAGTCCCTTATACGTTTTGTGTAATGGCGAAGTGACACTTGCTGAGCTGGGTTTTTAAAATGCATGTCTGTCTGTCAGTTCCAACGCGTCTCACAGTGGCGTGCATTAACTTATAATGCTTGAAAGTACAAAAAGATTATGCGGCGGTGAAATGTTAACAAGGTCATATCATATACACACCAGCTCGTTGCACTTTTCTTCCTTTCATTGCTCCTGTTAGGCATTATCCCATGTCATGCATAAATAATGTTGCTCTGGAGAGAACGTCAGTGCACTTTGTATCGCTGGTGCTGCCGTGCCATTGAGACAGTCTGAACTTCTGGAGTGAATGTCAGAACATGTCACTTGCTAAATTATTGGTGCCGAGCCATCAAAGACAAGTGCAGCGGATGAACACAGGTATTCAGGAATAGATCACTTTCTGCTTTGGATCGCCACAGCAGTAACCATATTGAGGTAGTTTTCATATAAATGAGGTTTGGCAAATCACTGTCTGGCACCACTCATCTGCTTTTATGGGACTTTTGTGCAGTCTGTCAGACTGCACTGGGCAAAGCCTGTGGAAGATCAGAAGAGCAGCGCAAGTGAGCAATTTGCGTACCAAGGAAATATTTCAGCAGCAGAAAACTCTAACAGAGAGCTAGAGATAAATAATATTCCCTCAGTATGGTTCTGCAGGACTATGGTGAGCATGCCAGTACATCTGCTGGAAGACCTCATCTCCTCCCTACTCCTCTGCTCCCAAAGATCATCAGCAGCAGGCTTGGACCTCCGCAGAGTCCCAGCTCCAGGTTTTTCAGCCAATACCATTGGGTCTCTCCAAAATCTGTGTGGGCTATCTAGGCCTGCTGCCTGCTTCCCACCCCTTTTTATTCCCTCCAGATGAAAAACTGTGAATTTTTAGGCTAGATATTCCTAGCAGGTGTTTGGTAAGAGACCTGCTTCAGTCTTTGACCCGCAAATTTATTACCACCCACATGCAAATTTCAGATTTAATTGTAAGTAAATCTGATATGATCCACAAGCTTTTGCTTGAACATCTGTCACAGTCTTTTTTTGCCAGTGTATTTTTTCACGTCTATGTATATTTATCAGGAATTTCCAGGCCTAGGTTAAGTCAAAGTAAAGTTATCTACAGCAAATACTTTACTCCCATGGGCAGCAAACAGCAACAATGGTCAATTACAAATGGAGCCATAGAGGTCTGCAGAGGGACAAGGGGAATAGAAAAATTTTGTTGTTAGTAGAGAACAGAAACACCTGCTGTATCATTATGACTGATCCAACAAATACTGCTTGGTTTATTTCAGCTTTAATGGAAGTTTTTGCACAAGTAGACAGTCATTTTAGTTTACTCAATGAGAAAGAAAATCTAATACAAAATCAGGTTCAAACCAATTGCAAGATTAATCTCTTTAAAGCAGAGTTGCAGGTAATGCAGGTTCCTCACCACAAGCACATCTGCGTCCAGTCCTAGAGTACCTGAAATTGCTGTTATCACTCTCCAGCAATGTTTGCAATTATAATGTCAAAGAAGATCTAAATGTTGGCTTCCTGAAATACAGATGAGTCGCTTTGGTGATGTTAACTCATACAGTGTTTGGTGGTCTTTGTAACGAACTTGGATTCTGTTCTTCTAACACCATGAGGCTTTAATAAATCTACAAGATAATTAACAGAGACATTAACAGATACTTAGGGAGTGATCTATTGTCGTTCTCTGTTAGGCTGCTAGCAATAGCTGATACTTATAGCTCTCAGTTCGAGGAAGAAAAATTTCAGTTTCTGACTCTGGAAAGATGGAAATTCCTGGATTAGAAGACTGGTAGCAACTTCTCTGGGTGTGGCATCCTTCTGTGGGATTTGATTTCTTCCCTCAGACCATGAGGCAAAGCCATTTCAAAGTCATGACTTCAATTTCATTGTAAGTCCCAAACACCAAATGACCCTCTCTGGGGTAAGCCAGAGAGTGAGAAATGAAGCAGCTGTTTTAGGAATCAAAGATCCTCAGCTCAGGACAAACTGTCACCTCATGAGGGCTCAGAGAAGAAGCAGCCATTCTTCTCGTACTTGCCATGGATGTCCTCATTGCTGCAAAGCAGAGTCATGATGGGCTTGATCAGGGGATGCAGTTTTTGGGTACTTTGTGTCTCATGAACAGTATTACAGTGGGATTTTGGTGGGAGTAGAGTCCTGAAAGCCCAGGAGTACTTGAGATGAGGGATTTCTCACGAAGAAGCAGCCGAGCCACAGATTGAAGTTTGTCCTTCAGGCAATCCATGAGACAAGTTAGTATGAAGCCTGGCAGTTTTCTGATGCACCTTGGACTTCATTTTACTACAAATTCCTCTCAGATGACTTCTTCACATAAAACTCTTCAGCTTAGTTGGAGCTGTAACTTTCAGATCAAAAACATTTCTTGAAATCATTCTAGACGAGCTCTACCACTGAGTCTATTTGGATTGTGTTACTTTGGGGTTGTCTCAATAAAAGCAGACTATCTAATTTCACTTTAGTTTATAGTTTCTAGCATGTATGTTTGAAAAATGAAACCTCTGTCCCCAGTACAATCCCGGTTCCAACATTTGTTTAATTTCGGAAAATAATATTTTAAATTATGAACAAATTGGTTTAATTTGGTTTGCATTTAGGTCATCAAGATATCAGAAATAGACTTCAATTTTCCTGTGAAATTGTTCATATTTTCTCAAAATCTCCTCTGGAAAAGTGCCACAGGCTATTTTTTCTTGTTTCTAATGTAGTCATTTTCTGCTACTCAGAGACTGCTAAAATGAATCCATACTTTCAAATCAGGAAATGTTATTCCTCCAATGAATTATCTGTGAATAATTAAAGATAATAACAATTTTTTGTCCTGTATCTTCTATTCATCCTTTCCACCTGAGCTCTTGAAATTTCCTTCTTAACTTCTCCCATGGAGCAGCCATGGTGGTCCTACTATATATTTTTTTTGGATGGGCAAGAGCACAGCTGGGTCCTTCAAAAGAAGTTAAACAGGAGGAGAAGATGTATGAATCTGAATTTCCCAGGACTGTGTGCATCCTGCATAAGTGACTTGTTTCAGGGTTTCCTCAGGGAGAACTCCCCATGTGGCAACTGGAATAATCAAAAATAACATTGGCAGAGGCAGACATGTACCATCACCAAAATAATTTGACCAGGAAGGAAAATCTGCTGTGTACTGTCACTTTTTACTCAGTCACTGTTGCTTCACAGAGTCTTTCCTTGTGTGTAACTTGCTGCTTCATGTCTGTTTTAACCACAGGCCATTACTCCCTTGTTGTGTAAACTGTCATTTTACTTGATGTATTAAACTAAAGGCTAATGATGCTTGCCATTTCTGTTGTATGACTTATGCCTTTGGACTTGAACTTCCAGATAACCTCTGGAAGTATATTAATTTCTGTAGTTCCTACAGTGAAGAGGGTTGTTAGCATAAAGCAAAATTTCAGGTGTTTTACAAGGAGGAATTCAGCACATAGTCTGATATACTTATGACTTCAAGAAAGCAACAAAACTGGGGAAGGTTTATTTTTCTTGGTGAAGGTGATGTTTGATTGCTGTTGAATACTTTTCATGTATTTTTAATAGTTAAAATTCAATATTCACTGAAGGATCAAAGCACAACAGGCCAGATATTACTCTCAGATGTATATGTTTGGCTCGTGCTTTTCCTGGGATCATCTGAAATTTGAGGCACAGCTTTCTGCATGGGGCACTACGTAACCTGGTGGGAATGAGGAGCTGCTACTCCACTCGGCAGCAATGTCCCCCAGGGCACTCTCAGTGCACAGCCTTGTGCCAGTGGTGCCCCTGGGTTCTCATGCAGCTCCCAGGGGCAGGAAACAGGCAGAGGAAAGGAATGGGTCTTTTCTGGGGTATTGAGCTCCTTAGAAATGCCTCAGGTTCACAATTCCTCATGCTAGCTCCTCTCAGCTTCTGCCAAAGCAGCTCCCCCTCATTTTTGCCCCTTCCCTCTCACCCTCTCACCTCCCAGCTTTTAATCTGACAACGTCACTCATTGTAGTCAAGTCCTTCAGCGCCGTCCTGGTGCTGCCAGGCCTGGGTTGTCTGATGTCCCCATGCTCTGTCCTGGGCAGTGGGTGACTCTGTCTGGTCCTGCCATGCAGCACAGGGACCTGTGCATGACAGCTGCCCCCAGGCCCAATTCTCACACCCAGCACACCCATCCCACAGGGGCTGCAGGGGTTTCTGTTTGGGCTAAACACCACTTTTCCTACCGTCCCACTTAGTGCACGAGGTCCTGCATTTGCCGTGTGGGCTGCTCAGATACAATTGCCCCTTTTATATTCCTCTGGATTTTTGCTGTATTAGCCCAGAGATGCCCAGTGGTGAAAGAGAGCAAAGCCTGTCTTTAAAGTCTATCAACTGGGGCATTCATCTGGGACAAAAAAGACAGGAATTCCACTTCTCCATCTTCCAGTGCATATTTAAATGCATTTTAACTTTGTCACAAGTATTTGTTGGAACACAGCTGACTCCAGATTTTCCTCTGTACTGTAAGCATGGGAATATAAAGTCATCGTGAGAGTCACTTCCTTTCTAATCAAAATAATTTTTAATTTATCCATGCATCGTCAAGCAGCAAGAGCAATTTTCCATACATTTATCCCAGACTAACATGGTGGCCAAGTCTCTTGTGGAGATCTTGGTTCACATTCCCTAGAGCAGAAAAGGAAATTGAACATGATTTCTCACATTCTAGGTCAGTGTGTTAAATCTGTGGCTGTGAACTGAAAGCAGGTATCCTCATCATGTTTAAGGAAAGAATAAATTATATGCCTAGAAATTGGCAAGAGTAATGCTGAAAATACATAGGTTTTGCCTCCCTGGTTTTTGGGCTGTGGGTTTCTCCTTGTGATATTGTCTTGCATTAATTGCACTGTGAGATGCCTGTCAGCATCCCCACATCATTGACTCACTGAATGCACTCAGTTCAGGGCTGCAAGTCCCAGAGCCAGGGAGGTGTTAACATCACATCCAAAATTCTTGTAGCCTCCAGGTCCCTTCTGGGATGCTCTTCATGAGCTGGGTGGGGTGAGCAAGTACAGAATCTCTTTTTCACTTGTGGTTTTTGAGGTCACCTAAAACTGTGGGCTGAGATAGCCAATGCTCCAGCTTGAAATGGGCAAGCAGTGGAGGATCGGTGCCTTGCTGCTACTGCTGCTGCTGGAGCAGGAGATGAACACCAGGGAAAATACATCCTGCAACAGTAGCCCTAAGGCCAGCCTTGCAGACAGCATTTGGGAGTGATATGGGAATAACGGAGCGTGGAAATAAAACTAGGCCAAATATTGAGCGAACATCTGGCATGGGTGCTTTCAAACCATCATCTGTGCTTCATTCTGCTTGCCAGCACACATCATTAACTTTTAATGTAAAGAGCAAACAAATGTGTTTGTGAGCAGGGTGATTATCCTCCATACATTTTTTTCCATCTCTAAACATGTTAATTATGGTTTACCCTAAAATACTCATTAATGTTAGCATTCTGAGCAAATATTTCTGTAACTTGGAGAAGCTCATGAGGACAGTTTGATTCTTTTCCAAGCATTTGAAGGGCTTGTGTTTATTACACCTAAATATTTATATGCACCCTGCTGTGCTGTCACCATCCCCAAATGTTCCCAAGGTGCTACTCTATACCACGCTCTTCCTCAGTTTCACAATAAGCCTACCGTTCAGGATCTCTGTGCAAAGCAGATGGCAATTTTCATCTCCCAGATGAGGATACTTTCTACTGTATTTGGAATAAAAATCATTGAGAGGCCAGGACCATAAGCAGAAAATTGCCATAATTCAGAACTGACTCAAATCAGTTTATTTCATCACTGATTCCAGGAATGGATTTTTCCAACCTCTGTCTTTTTCTGATCTCACCAGAACCATCAGTGTACAAACACACAGTTCCAGGATATAACAGGTTTCAGCTATGATCAGTTGAAATCAGAAGAAACTTCTGCATGTTGGATGTTCTGAAGTTAATTTTGTGTAGGGAATTGCATGCACAATTGTATTCTAGAAAGTGAGCAAAGTGTATATTCAGCACCAGAAAAAGGAATAGAAATTAAATAGTCAATTAAATGTTTGTGTCTGGAGCTAAAGGCCCCCTGAAAATACTTCACAGAGGTTAAATGGGCTGTAGGTCTTCTCCAAGACTACTGTCACCCTTCAGAGCAATATGTGCAACTCTAAAGTAGTAGCAAGTAGACAATAGCCACAAATTAGGCTTTTGTTTCTGATACTGACTAGCACTGTAAGTCTGCAATGAGGAAATGGTTTATAAGGAAATGCATATTTTTAGAAGCCATCATTATCAAATGCTAAACTAGAGTGCCAATATTAAATGAAAGGTTTTCTCCAGCATAGGAAAGCATATTAAGAAGATTAACATAGGTTTATACAAAAGTGAAAAGACAAAAATGTTACTTTCTAGGTCTTTATGATCCCTGAATGAATCAAATTATGCTTATTATATTTCTGCAGTACAGAGCAATTTTTACACATTCAAGGGTTAACAAAAAACTTTTCAAGTCAGGATAGGCCTCTAACATACTAAAGAAATTCTTCTTGTGCTTGGACTCCAACAAGCCATGAAATATTTAAACACAAAAAGCTATTTCCCCAGTTACATGCCAACATTGCAGCTTTAAATATTAAAAACAATAGCACTGTAGCATTCTAAGCAAGTACAAGAGTTCATTGGCACCAGATATCTCTCATCTTCTCTTCCTGGAGTGGCAGAAAAGATATTTTATTATAAAAACAAAGAGAGACTTCTGAGGAATGCACACTCCCCAGATTCCTTCCTATCAGAGTATGGAGAAAGGAAATATCTTTCTGATTTATCTATCTAGGTATTTATATAGCACCATTCTCGAGAGTATCTTGATTTGTGGAGTGAGTAAGGCAAGAGGGACCATTTGCTTGTTATGGGAATAAGGTACATAATCCCCTGTGAGTGTGTATAACCATAGCTCAAGTAAATAGCAGCAATGATAATTTTCCAAAACATGTGAAAAGGCAGAAATATATATATTGTGAAAGCTCTTTGTTCTCAGGTCAAAAAGTGACACAAAAATATGCAAAGAGCTGAGAGTAATAGTTGGAGAGAAATTCGTCCATGCAACAGTGATGATGTGTCTTGTTTGTTAAGATAATCTCCTTATCCCCAGTCAGGTGGGGCAGATATTGTGGTAAATCAATTTGGAGGCCAAAAGCCAGAATTAAATATCTCAGGATATGCCTGTTACTGAGTTCAAGTAGAGAACCTTCAGAGACAAGCGCAGCAGCGCAGCTGTTAATACAAGACTCCTGGCTCTCTATTTCATCTTAAAGTCTAACTCAAATATATTTTATATTGCCTACTTGGGTTTTGTGGTCTGTGCAGCAGCTTTCCCAGTAATGTATTCTTTGCATCAGTTTCAACCTTCTACCCACCACAGCTCTCATCTTTTCCTCCTCCATATCTCTCCTTCCCTCACTCCCTTTACTCCTGCTTCTTCTAATGGTTTTCTCACACATTGTAATCTCTTCTAATTGTTTTCTTCTGTCTCCCCTCACAGCCCGCACTGTAAGAGATCCCTTAAATAAACAGATGACAAAAGTGAGGAAAAATCCTATAAAGCACAGGTCTGGCTGCAAAAGGACTGTTGTAAACCTGCAGTTTTGCTCAGCGTGTTCGCTCCCTTGGTGCACTTGTTGCCATATTGATGACTGAGCAACAGAAGCCACTAAGTCCCTGCTCTTTGCTCTGTTAGCCCTGAAGGGCAGCATGGCCAGGGGAGGTGGTTTAACTCCTTTTGTGTGCTGTCAGCACCCGGGTTTCGTATTGTAATTGTGTCCCAGATGCCAGGACTGAGTGGGGACAGGGCAGCTGAGGAGCCGTGCACGCTGACATCCTGCTTGCTGTGACTATCCCGTAGCTTAATCAGCCATGCATGGTGGCTAACATGAGAAGGAAATAAAGTCATTTTAAAGAACAAATTCAGGTGCTGGAGTACTGGAATTCTCTCTGCTTACATCTTATTACTATGACTGATCTGAAAGAGAATAAAGTTGACCCTTTTATTAGGCACACTTGATCTGTCTCTGTGGACAAGGGTCGCCAGAGCCAAGCTACTCTTGCCACGGCCCAGAAAAGACATTGGCTCTAGATTCATAAAGTTACAGAAGTCCAGCACTTAGCCCTCACTATACAAATGTATTTTTGTGCAGTTTCTGGTCCAGGGCAAGTTCACTATTGCCCAGCTCTGCAGACAGGAGGATGTTGTGCACATCTGCCTGCACCTGTGCGTCCCAAAAGAAGTTTGACTGCCTGACATGGGAAAAGGGGTAGCAAGGGCATGGGAAGACCCTGCCATTCTTCCTTCACCCATGTGAAACCACAGGCGCTCCCAGCACTGGCGCACAGCTCTTTCCATTCCTGCTGATCCCCATGTGTCAAGTTACAACAGCTCCCAGCCCTGCTCCTCTGTAGCAGGGACCAGGAACACATATCAGTGCCCAAGGATGCTTAAGGCTTTTCATTACAATAAGATTAAGATAAAGGGTGCTATCTACTGCAAATGCAAAGTCTAAGCTGTGAAATCAGCAAAATTTCCAGGGCTCAAGAAAAAATAAATCAGAAACCGAACTTGACTTTTTCCTTCCAGCTTTGCCTGGAACAGGTCTCATTTGTCAAGGAACACTATATAATCACCTCACTGCAGCTTCCAGATTTTCCTGGTACAAAAATAAAAGTATGGAATGCACCTATCTATAATACTGCAAGATATGAGAGCGCAGCCAGTTTGGGAATATTGTTAGCTAGGCCTCATTAATAAAATAAGGCTAATGATTTATTCATATCCAGGACAATAAGAGGACAATGTAGAGCAGTTACATTAATGGTAAGTAGATGCTTTGGGGGAAAAATGTGAGTGCTAATGGAAATTAGTTCTGTCTGCTTCAGTGTTTTGTATAAGACAGCGTGGGTGATTTTTCTGACCAAATCAGTACATTAGGGAGAGAGAATTCCCTATTCTACATATTAAGATAGGAACTAGGAAATTATTCAGCTTAATATAAGAATATATTATTACTTCAGTGCTTGAGTAACTCTCTCAATCTCATTTCCCCACATGCAATCTTTTATTCTATCTTTTCACCCTCATTTTCCAGAAGTCTTGAACTTGCTACTGTAATTATGAATGCAGACATTATTGCTGTGAAAATAACACTCTGAAAATGGTCTGTGAAGACACTATTTGAAATGGTTACTATTTAAAGCTGACTTAGCTCTACTTCTGCTGTGCAAAATTATATAACATGTGCCCTTCCAGAACAGTCCTGTAACATTTTAAACTGATGGTGGAAATTTTTTGTAGTAGTGTGGATTTTCTGCTCAGAAAGCAGACTATGTGAGCTGTGCTTTTCTCCCCCCGTCCCAGAATCCATGGGCTGATCATCAAGTAAAGTCGTGGAGTTCCTTTAGTCACCTTCATGGTTTTTTGGTCACTCAGTGATGGCTGTGTTGTATTTGGATTAATTTGTTTATTTGGAATTCAGCAGTAGTCAGAGTCTGAACCTTCAGTTCAGGGCAAGTGCCATGCTCCCTGTGTCCCTCTTCACAGCTGTCCCAGCACCAGCTGAGTCTGGGAGCCCCAAGCCCCAGGCTTTTTCAGCCATTTTGCTATACCAGATGTAGTGCACATGCTGACAGCTGACCTACAGACTCTCTCTGGGGTGAAATTTGGAACAGGAGAGAGAGTTGAAAGTTACCAAAATCCCCTGAGATCCCATGAGCAAATGCTGGTGACCTAAAGGGTGGCACCCCTGTGCCCTCTGTGGCTTGAATCACTGTCACTGCGCTGCAGAATGAGCACAAACATGGCTAAATGCAGGATATTATCTGCTGAGCAGTACCTCATTACTTAACTTTAAAATTGCATCTACGTTTAAAAAGACCCCAAAAATGCAAAGAAGAGGTTAATGATGCCCTATCAATGACAGTGTTAGGTTACAGGACCTAGAACTCTCCTATAGTAATACCACTGATAAAAAGATGGCTATTTTTCCTCCATATGATAGTCCTCTGTTACTAATATTTTTAGTATATATGTACTAGTTAATGAAATGGAAGAGGGTCAGGCAGCTGAGTCCAAGACCTGGTCACTTAGTGCTGCTTGGTGCACATGCTCCAACTCTGTTTTTATTAATTTGAATGAAAATTAGGTGAGAAACACCAAGGGAAGGGCTGGGTAAGCTACACAGGAGTAGTAAACAAATGTACAAATGTACTGTACATTATGTAGCCTAACACCATACAGCCTTCCTTCTCCAGGCAATCTCAATTTTTTTCCCCTTCATGCTTTTTGCCCAGTTAATTTCTTATTTCCAATGCCATGTCATTCAGAGCTGGTTGATGTACAGTACAGGTTTAATGTTATTTTTAAAAAAAACCACAAGTTCTGCAAAGCAGTTACAGTTCTTAGTTTTTCTCTTTATCACATGCCTGAATCCATGTTGAGAATTTCTAAGTGGTAGGTAGTCTAGCGAAAAAATGGGAGAAAATGGAAACATACACTAGCATGTCAGTATCAGAAAAATCAGATTTGGTGGGGGAGCAAGAAAAGAGTTTGTTCTTTTTAAAAAAATTTTTTACAGAGATGCAGAAGGTCAAACTCTATTCTTTGACCAATTCCAGTGCTTTGTACTGGGGTAGAGGAACTGTCAAGCAGCTTAAACCAGAATTGTCCTTCTTTTAAAGACTGTTATTTCTCTGCTAAGTTTGATTACATCACCAACAAATTTAGATCCACAATCTGTATTTCCCAATATTATTGTGCTGTGTACATCAGGGTTTGGGTTAAGCCTATTAATAATTACTGTTATTGCTCAAGCTCTAAAAACAGATTTTTCTTTTATACAAAGGGTATGCCTCTGATCTTCTTGATTTATATACACATAAATCAGTGATGGACTGAGCCTCGGTTGAACTGGCAAAGTGGGGGAGCTGCATGCAATGCCAGTCAGGCAGTAGAAGGAAAAGATGTTAAATTGCTCTTGTGGCTGCCCTGTAAATCTGTACTGTAAATTATTGCATCAAAGTCCCAGGAAGCTTCAGTGGTCAAAGTCTAGTCTCAAGCCTGTGGCAAGGTCTAACAAATCACCCTGTAATGTCCAGGATGAGTGAATGCTTTATGGGCTTTTGAATTGTCTATATTCCACCTCCTGGACAGGTTAATGCTATCTGTTTTTTAAGCCCAGACAGGGCCAGAGGCTCAAAGATCTCTCCTCTAGCCTGTTTTCTTCTCTCTGTTGCAAGGCACAGGAACAGCCTGCACTGTTCTCTCTCCCTTCTGGTAGGTCTTCCCAGGGCCCCATTTCCTCTCTCGTGCTTTTGCTATCAAATATGTCTGATTTCTGCTGAAAGTTTTGGCAGATCTACTTCTCCAAAGTTTCCCCACGCAGTCTGACCACACTGGGTCAGGAATTCTCTCTTATACAGGTGCTGTGCATCCTTCCTTGTGTGTCCTACACTGGGACTTCACTTCAGGCTTCTCCTTGCTGTTAAGCCCAGGGCTATAAACAGACCTTGGTTTTTGACATTTGCAAAGTCTGTGGTGATGTTGTTGTTTCAGAATATTTCCGTGCCACAAGTGCTGCAAGTCCTTCTCACCAAATGCTTTTTTTCTGCTTTGTCCACCTCTCTCTGTAGATTTCTGGAAAACATCAGGGACCAGCTTAATGTCACCAGGCAAATCCAGGTCTTCCTAGCACTTGACCTTCCAGTCATTAGGGTTTATTCTGCTTCTGCAGTTCTCTCTTATATGTTTACTTCATAACTTATTTTCTACAAACAGAAATGGGTACAGAAACCAGAAATGCCTTGCCCTTAGCAGATAACCACTGATTTCCACTTATAAATGAAACAGAGCTCCTCACTAAAATGTCATAAATTTTATACTAAGGCAGAAAAATGAGGCCAAAAATTTTACTTTAATTTTTATAATGGTACAGAAATTTAAAGGAGCTTTTCATTAACAGTCATCTCAGGATGGCACCACTTAGTAAGTGGTGTGAATTCACGGCTTTGTCTTACACTTACCTACAGTTTTTCAAGATGGCTGCAGCCAGTTTTGGACATGCAGAAGTTTATTCTAAATAATAGCTAAGAAAAGAGTCACTGCTTTTAATGCAGCAATTAAATATTCACATTGTATAAAACACACCCATATCCATAATTATTTCCAACCACAAAACTGTTTCTGCAGTTTCCTGCATAAAAAAAACCCTAGATATTTAATTTCAATCTGTCAATGTTACTTTTTCATTATGTTAATGAACTAACTTAATGGCCTTTATCAATAGTTCTCTTCTTCATGGTTTAAAAACTAAATTTGTGTGCATGGTGTATTATGTACGGCAAATTCAATAAAAACACATTGACATTTGAATGTACTTACAAAGCAAATTAATGCAGAGGAAGAGAGAAAGCAGAAAGGTAGCAGTATAAGAAATCTGAATGTGAAAGCCTCAAATTCAGATAAATTGGGCCATTTCAGCATGGTCAAGACTGTACACAAACGTACAAAAAGAATGTCTCTCTCTTCTCTCTGCCCCACCGTGGCCTCAAGGCAGTGGCACCCAGGAAATTCAGGACTGAAGGTGCTGTTTAAAGCTCAGTGCCTGTGCAGAGCCTTGCTCTAAGTGCTCAGTCCTCCTCCTCAGCTAGTTGTCTGCAATTCCAAATCAATAAGACATGTTCTATATGACAGCCAAGGAAAAGACCAAATTTTTCTTAATGTCTTGGGCACATAATGGAACTGTTGGGACCTCTTGCATCATGTGGAGGGGCCTGGGGAGGGTTATGGTGTCTGCCTGTCTCGCCGTGCATTAGTTATCCCTCACTTTTCTGTGCTAGAGGCTGGAGGATTTTGACCCAGCACCACGGGCTTTCTGTCAGCACCACAATTCTCACATGGTATCTGGATAAACTGATCTAAATACAAAAGCCCGTCCCTTGGTATAAATAGAACTGTCACAGCAGATCAGTTTTATTTACGTCAAATTAAACAAAATTCTGCTTTTTGGCTGAGAGTTAATAGCTTTCAGCCAAAAGCAAATTCTTACCTCTGAGTTATATAAACCCCCTAAGTAGGCTGTTTATAATACAAATGCTAATAGGCATGCAGCTTCCATGCAGTGGTGCTTCCAGGTAATGCTAGCAGAAAGATCAGCTAAGCATCACAGGAATAACAAAATGATGCTTGATGGTGGATATGAGCACCTTACAAAGCCCTGCAAGGAGGCACCAGGCTGAAGGCTGAAGCTAGGAGACATTTATTTTTAGGCTCTTGGTTTTTAAGGAGAGCAAAGGAACCGAGAGGGGAAAACAGTGTCAACAGTTCACACAGATTTGCTTTTCATGTTTGGGAGAAGCTGAGCTAGACTGAAACTATAACTACGATGGGATTTAAGAGTAGACACAATAAAGGCATCCACAATCTATACCTGTAACAAGGAAGGTCACTTCTAGGAGTTTTTGATGTAGTGAAACTTGAAAAATATATTCATTTTTGCCCAAAGGCAGAGGCTGGCATGGCAGCTTGGGGACCACAATGGTAATTGTTCCTAAGAGGAAAAAGAAAATGTTCCATAAAGTTCCAATTGCCTTTAAAAGAGAGAAACATTTGAAGGACTCTTCGGTGCTGTTCCAGGTTCAGCAGAAGGAAACCTCTCACATAGGGCTGCTTTCATCCTCAGGTGTTGCCACAGTCAACACAAATTGCTGGAGAGAGGAATAGGTCAGGGGTGGAGGGAGGTGTTACTGTGACAGCAAACCAAAGCTGCAAAAAATAGAGCTTAAAAACCAAAAAGTGCAATTTTTCTGTAGAGCCCTGAGCAGTTTAAAATCCAAAAAGGGGTAAAAAGGGGAGAAGTGGCAAAGAGGCCTTGGGAAGAATTTCTTTTCTGGGAGGTTAGTCTTTATCTGTTATTTTGTTGCATTGTTGATTAATGTAATTGAAGTATATATAACTGAAACAGAAAGGGAAATAAGACTTCTTCAGGGACCCATTAATTTCTTAAGGATAAAGTGTTTGAAGGTTCAAAGGCTTTGTAAAGCTTATTTTAAATTTAAAATTTCCATTGCCAAGGGATTGATTACCATTCTTGCTTTAGCTTTGTCAAACAATAAGTTGATCCCAATCCTTTCAAAGTTTTATGGTGATGTACATACAATATTCAGCTAATTGTAGGAGAGGACTATCTTCTATACTCAAGGACAGCTATTTCAAAAAAGGTCTGCAAATGTTCTTTCAAATGTTTGAAATCTTGGACACTGTAGCACTTGGATCCACTGTTGGAAGTCACAGTGGTTTGAGGCGTCATAATGACTTTTGAGTATTTCTTCTCATTGGGAAAATTATGTAACATCATATATGTCAATATTTTGGGGTATGTGCAGTAGTGGATAATAATGTAATTTCAAACCATTTAATAAAAATTACATCATTCTGAAAAATGCCTTTGTGGCAGGCTGAGACTCCTGTTCTTCTGTTAAACTTTGTTTAATGTGACTTCATCCCCCTGACTCATTTCTCTCTCCTCTAACTCGTATCTAAGCTTGTACATGTCCTGGAGCAGGGACAGACTTTCCTCTTCCTGTGACAATTACTACAGTGGGACTCTCATTTTCAATTGCAGAAATTCTCAATTGCAGAATTCCCATCATAGCAATAAATAAAGGCTTACTTTATTTTGCTTATTTTATGAATAAACTGGCAAACAGTAACAATTCATGCACATGTACACGCACAAACAGAAATGCTTAAAAGACTTCTTCACATAAAAAATGTTGTCAAATAATTTTTTTTTTTTTTTTTTTTTTTTTTTTTTTTTTGGTAAATGCAGGTTAAAACTCATATGTCCCTGGAAAAATAATTTTTCATTCAAACAAACAAACAAACAAACAAACTTGTCAAAACTATCAAGAAGATTTGTTATTTCTATTATAGCAGTAGTTAAAAACCTCAACCATTTTTCCTAGTCAAATCGAAATGATTTATTTGGTATTTTACACTTCACTCAGTAGGACTACAATTCACTCTGCCATGTAGTAATTTCTAAAGCTTCACAGTACATTAAAGGAGGCTCTTTCAAAATAAAAGCACATTTGGAGCATTTTTTAATCAGAAGAAAATGTTACTGCTTACTCTTAATTTTCTACTCTCCAAATGTTCTAAAATGGAGCTCTTGTTAAAGATGGTGAGATGAAATTGGCTTGAGCTGCAAACTGTGTTTATGCACTCCAATTTTGGATGGGTATCATGTGTCCTGTCTCTCTTATCTGACACAGAGGAATTGGTTTCTTGAGGCTGGAAGAGATGAGGACAGCAAAGGAGCCAGTGACATAAAATGTTGTCAATTCTTGAGATTTTATTGCAAGTACTAAAATATTTGATATTTTTCTTAAAGCCTCATGTGTGTAAAGAAGCCTTTAATGGCAGCCTGAAGTTCCATTTTAGGAAAAAATATAGGCTCCATGATTGCCTTCGCTGGCATGACTCTGAAAACCCAAACCCAGAAGGCAAATAAAAAGCATCAAAATAAGCCATTTTGAAACACGATTTTAAGGCTCTCTCCTGAATTTAGACAATCAGTTCACAGTATCTTTGGTGCTGGTAATTGGTAGAATCTGCCAAAGCTGTGCCCTGTGCATGGATTAGACATGGAGAGAGCAGTGGGGCCAGCAGTGCCTGCTGGGGAGCCAGCAAAGGAACCCTGAGACACTTAACACTACCTCCACGCATCAGAAAGGCTTTTATGCTTTTATGTTTTGGTTATTTTTTCAGCCAGGCTGGCTAGAAACTGGTTATTTAAGCCACTGCAAGCTCAGAGCCTGAGGAAGGCAATGCTCCTGCTTGTATTCCCTGGGAAGACACCCTGTCATCTGGAGGTGGAGGGAGGCAGTGTAAGTCTTTAAAGATATATTAAATAGGCAAAGTCACTGTTTACAGTCAAAAGCTGCTTTTTAAGATTTCATGAGTTCTTTATTTAAAGACAAGCAAACAAATTCAGGTCGCCTCTTTATCCTGCTTAATTTAGGAAGGCAACTCTTCAAGCAGATTTTCCTTCTCTGATTTTCCTGCTGGAATCATCATCATCTTGGGCACTGAATCAGGAAAAATGAGAAAGAGGGAAAGGCTGAACTTGATTAATCTGATATTTTATATGAATCTGTCATAACAAGGCATCCCACAGTGCATTCCAGTCCCCCAGCCCTGCTGCAAGACAGGCATCTCCCCTGATCACTCTCACAGAAAACCCCACAGCAGGATAAAGGGGGAAATTATTCTTTTCACCTATAGGAAAAAATTTAAAACCCCATCAAAGGCTGTGTGTTCTGCTCAAGTTTTCTCCATTTTTCCTCAGCAATAGCCATGTATCATCAAGTTTGCTGGGATAAATTATAGCTGGTCTCGAAAGCATAACCCCCACCTCGCTGGGGAGCCGATGATGTCCTGATGAATGACTCACCCAGCCCGTTAGCTTTCTGTAATGAAGAGCATTTGCGTGGGTTGCTATGTCCATAGTGACAAAACTGCATTAAAGAGGAGTGCAAATAATAGCTGCTAGCCATAGGCAGCTCGTGGTGTAAACTGAGGGAATACACACAGCACCAGCATAGCAACAGGCTGGGGGGAATCTGAGAGGAGGGGACAGAAGGAAATACTGTTCCTGGAAAGTATGTTTCACAAATAGAGCAAATAGTGTATTTCTCTAATTCCTTGTGAATCTTCCAGGTTAACTCTGACGCTAGCGAGGTTGCTGCTGAAGCAAGTTAACAAGAACACAGAAAAAATGTGGTTTGTGGTTGGAATTTCAAAGAAATAAAAGCAGTGCATTTTTGGCTAGGTGCAACTTGCTGTTTAAACTCATCTGCTTACTTTCACAGCAAAACTAAACTGGTGAGGGCTCATATACTGAGGGTAGCTTGGTGAATCAGTATGGTTTGGGGATCATGAGCTCATTTCTGTTTTGCCTCAAACCTCCAAAACAATGTTCGTAAATTTAATACTTGCAGTCTGAGCTCAGATGGCTCCTTTCCAATGGGAAGAGGTGAGTGGGGGTCTGCAAGAGCAGGGCAGAAGGCAAGGAGAGGCATGCAGAGATGGCAGGGAGAAGCAGGCAGGGTGCAGCTCTAATGTATACACATAGATATCCACAGCAGCGCAGCTGCAGCTACACGTGAGCTTATCCTGATGCTTTTTGTTCTCCACCGAGCAGCAAGCGAGCCTTGTGTCTGTCACTGACAGCAAGGGCTGTGTGAACTCTGGGTGTCAGCCCCAGCAGAGCAGTGTTTGCTCTGGGTTTGTCTGTGTCTGGGTACAGAGCGGTCATGCAGGAGCAGGACAATTATTTGGTCACATGAACATTTTTTTGTGCACACCACGGAGCTCTGTGTGTCTGGAAACAAGGGCTGCATCTGCCGTGCTTGGAGAAAGTGATTGTGAAAGTGGATGGTGAGAAGGAGTCAGGGATGGGAGAAGACAGAGGCTTGCATGGTGGATGAAGAAGCATCAGCTTTTCTCTTAGAGCAAAGTACAGGGACAGACACATGGGGAACAAGCCAGGACACTCTGATGCAAATTGTCTTATGCAGAGCAACTTCTCCCTTGAGTTACACAGATGTGTGCTGCCTGTCACAATGGAAAGGGCCAAACTGTGCCTTTTTATACTGGACCTGTTCTCATGAAAATAACAAAGTACGGTAATAGCTGAACTGAAATATTCATTGTCCCTCTGAACAAAAGAAAAAAAACTTTCAGAGAACTCTTAAACTCCAAACTGTGTACCCATGCTCACTTCAGTCGGAGCCTGAACATAACTTCCTTCATAGCAACCCACGTGCCTTTTAGACAGCTGTCACTGGTGGATGCTGCTTGCTACAGCATCTGGTGAATGAAAATAGATAAAAGCCTTCATCTATTTTAGTGCTAAGTCTAATTTTAGAGCTTGAATCTATTCATTTGGTATTAAACGCAAAAAGGGACCACTCACAATTATACTCTGCTTGTTCAGTGATAGCAGAAGTAATCTTTGGGTGATGACAGTGGTAAGGTGCTTTCAACCTACCCCGTCACACCTGGAAGAAGCTGTCTGCTCTTTCCCACAGCTCTGCCATCAGTGCACTTACCCAAACTGCAGCAAAACAAGATGCAGGCTCCTTTCTGAGCAGATTTTAACCCACAGTACAAAAGATTTCCTACACTTTTGGTGAGGGGTGATCCTTCCTTCTAAAATTTGCACATTCACTAGGTAAAAGAGTGAGAAAAATTCTGTGCTGTAATGATCCCTGTGCCAGTGTAGCACTTGTGACTGTGCTATTTACATTAAATATCCATGGAAGAGGAGCTGGAATCCAAGTCTCAAACAGCCAAGATCTACCTATGCAGTTCTAGAGAATTTCTCAGATTTTGCCTGCTGCAGAGGTATCCCTTGTCACATTTTATCAAAGAGACTAAAGCACAAGGCAACTTGAGTGGCATCGATGTTTGGGTTGAGATGGCGCTCAGCTTGAGTGGCATTGGTGTTTGGGTTGAAATGGCACTCAAACAGGAGAAGAATTAAGAACTTGGGTCTTTTGAGTCCCCATTAACACCAAGTGGGTGGATTAGATGTCCAGCATGGAGCCCACTCACATCCCATGGACACTTCTCTGTGGATATAGTCCTTTGCTTTAATGTATCTCTTACATTTTAGCATTTTATAAGTTTCCTAAAACAGTACCACCTGTGATCTATACTGGTCTAAGCATTTTAATGACTTTTGGCTAAACCTTCATAGCTAATAGTTAAATTGCCAAATGCTCCATAAAACAAATATGCAAACAATTTGCCAGTTAATCATCTATCATAAATGGATGTACGCAGCTGCTGAGATATATAATTGCTGTTTCATCAGGGTTGGTACTTTATTTACATAATTCCCTTACTGATTTTAACATAGATTTTTTTTTCCAGGGAAATACAGAGAGTGAGAAATGCTAACATAATGTCTCATTAAATGCAGCATGTTAACGAGACAGTTCTGGTCACAGCTGGTGGATAACAATAGTGACTTTCTTTGATGTATTTTAAAAAATAATTGAAGTTTGTATATCTGTATACTTACATATCTACATATATATGCACGCATTGTTATTTACTTACACAAGGTATTTGTATGTAAAATAGGCATACAAATGTTTGTGTTAACATATTTAAATTAAGATCTGTTAAAAGTGCAGAAAATAGGTCTTTTATGCAAGTGAGAAAGATAAAACATGAGCAATAAAATATAAATCAGCATTTTTTTCTTTGATTCTGTTCAGTATTTTTGATTAAAGAGAATATCAGCTGCAGATAGAATCCAAGACATACAAATTAATATGTTTGCTGGCAGAGCATATTAAGTGGTTTAGTGGGGGTGTGTTTTTGTTATTTCTGGTTTTGTTTTCTTCCCCAAAAATTCCAGTTGAAAATGTAGTGCATACCTTATTAGTGTGTTTTAGTGAAAGTGATAGAAAAGAGTGATTTACAGCTTTCTAATTTTATGTCTCCTTTTCTTTGCTAAGCTCCAGAGAGCTGATGAAATTTTTCTAAGCCTAGGAAACTTTAATGCTAAAATGATAGCTTCTACAGTTATAGAAATAACAGTAGCAAGGAGAGTACCTGCAATACCCAGGGCTGCTTTCCTTGAAATGTTCTTTTATTTGAA
The DNA here is from genome assembly GCA_036630365.1 of Acanthiza pusilla. Taxonomy (NCBI): domain Eukaryota; kingdom Metazoa; phylum Chordata; class Aves; order Passeriformes; family Acanthizidae; genus Acanthiza; species Acanthiza pusilla. The sequence continues at coordinate 31,220,600 of JAXCHO010000073.1, read as the reverse complement.
TGGAAGCCCTGCCCATACTGACAGTATTTGTACCAGAGAAATAAGGATATTGAGAATAAAAAAATTTAGCATGTGGGTTGTAAGTGGTGAGGGTTTGCGGGGCTTTTTTGGGGGGTTTTTTGTTTGTATTTTTTGTTTGTGGGGACTTTTTTTCCCTCCTCCCCATCATTCTGTGTTCTGTTTTTCTAGATCTAGGTGTGAAAGACAAGAATAGGTTCTAGAAGAAGACTGCTTGTTACTTTGGGTGTTACATTCATGCCTTTGGGAAGGGTTTAAGGTCTCTCCTTTGATAACTGTGCAGTGTGGAGGCTGCAAAATGTCAGGACTCTCCAAATTCAGCAATCTGGTTTACTGACTTGGTAAGCTCCATCTTTTGTGTAGGTCTAGACTTTGGAGATATTTATAAGAAAAGTATTTCCATTCCTCTATTTTGCCTCTTCACTACTGTTTTCATTTTGATTCTTGAACTCCTATTAAATTATCTTCAGCACAACGCTGGAAGAAAAATATTGGAAAACGTGCTTTATTTTAGCAAACAGTAGAGCCAATAGCTATGCTTTTTTCCCCCCTTCTCTTACCCAAGCTTTTTGATTTTCAACAGAAAGAGCTCTCTTTCAAGTGCATGGTAAAAGCAGTCTGCAGTCCCCAACTGCTTTTTGCCTCAGCTATATAACATAATTTCAGCTGAACCTGATTTCTCTCCATCTACCAACACTGGACAGAGATCATCTATGTTTCATTGGCTTTCAGTCATTGTAACCTGACATGAATTTAAAAAAAAACAATTGAATGGAGGATACAAGGTACTGTATTTGTATCTGGTTTTTCCACATACCTAACTTTAACAGGCAGATCTCTAAGTTACGTGCCTGTAAGGTCAAACATTTGACACTAGAGAACAATGCTGGAGTTGGCTTGATTTGACTTTAATCTGGCCTCTTTTAAAGTATTCCTCATGACAGTCTTTAACAATATGATTATTATGCTTGTTTTCTTCCCATAAGGTCTACAGCTGTACTTCCTTGCTGCTGCTGTTCCAGGTCCCATGTATTTACTTTCCTGAAAATTTGGGAGGTTTTTTTGCCTCTTTTGTCCTTTGATCTCATGAAAACATCACCTCTTGCTTAAGAACTTGGGGGCCATTTTACATGATCAATAGCATTACAAGAGAAAAAAAGCAGCCCTTTGTGACTTTGTTTGCAAAGGAAAACATTTGTGATTCATGACAACAAAATGAGAACCATAGACTGAAACTGTCCTGTAGTGCCTCGTGGGACCCAGGACACACTTTCCGTGTCTGGATGAAGCAATCCTTCACAATCCCTCATCCATGCAAGAGATTTCATGCTCTGAGCAATGGCCGTCCTCTGTTCTGAAAGGATCAGGATTCCCACAGAAAAATGAGCATGTAGCCACTTCTTGTGCAGCACTGTCCTCTCACATGAGTAGTGGGAAAGCAAAGGGAGATCCATCAAACAACCTGACTCAGGCATTTCCCATCTCTTCAGTACTTGACTTTGCAATCTTGGTGTACTTTTAATAATAGTCTAATTTAATTTCTTTCCTTCTTAAAAAATGTAAAGCTGCAAATGTCCAAGTCATTGTTCAGATCATCTCAGGAGGGGTAACATCTGCAGGTTTTTGGTAGTGGGTGACCTGAAGCAACCAATGGGAATAGCATGCTGCTTGAGCTATCTCCTGAAAGGAGTGCCGTGCTGTTCCCATCAGGGCTTTCCCAGGTATTTGCTGATAGCAGACTGTTGAGGATCAGGTCTCAGGTCCTGTGCTGGTGGAAGTGTCTTACAGACTAGCGCTCCCCTTTCATCCTTCCTCCCCATTTATCTGTGGCACCTTTGCTGCCTTCTCCTGCCACTTGCCTTCTCCCTGTTCTGCTCCTGCCTCTCATTAGTCAGAAGTGACACAGCCAGCAGCTGGAGTCGTGGGGAGGACTTCTTTATCCAGTGTGCTCACACATGCTGGGGCTTTAAAGTTACAGAGCTGGCAGCTGGAGCAGCTTGCATGGCTGAGCCTTTCAGTCCCCGTCCGAACTAGTCCCTCCTGGGCCTGCATGGACAAAACAATGCCTTTTCCTCCCTTTGCCTCATTCTCAGAGCCAGGAAAATTACTTCTGCTGAAAATTTCTCCTAGAAAAACATCCAGAGCCACACACCCAGAATGATTTTCTTCAGGGCTTAAAGATGGTTAAAAAGTAAAAGTTCTAAGTAGGTGCAAATAAGACCTGCCATCTCTAACAAAAGGTTTTAGAGAGTGAGGGCTCATCTCTCCTGACCTGTCCAAGCTACCAGGTTCTGTGGGATTGATTGACTACCAGACTATTACAAAGGCAGTCCTCAGTATGAAGCATGCACTTGTGGATGTGGATTTATAGGTCTGGCAGCCAAAATGTTCTAATTTTTATTTTTCTTTGTAAGGCAATGATTTCACTCCTTTCAGTTTGTCAAGAAGTAATATGGACTTGAACCTTAGAGTCCTATCTCTTTTATTTTTTTCTTAAGCCACTGGGTCAAACTCTGTCCTTTAATGTACCCACCAAGTCCCACTAATGTCAGCTTTCCTTCAGAGGATGAAATAATATGATTTAGTCCCAGAAAGCAGACCTCAAAGTCAGAGGCTTTTATAAGCATGCTTCTTAGACCGAAGGCTTTAGTGGGTGGATTCCAAGGATTTTATTATGAAGAGCTTGACATGGAGTGAAAATTCTGAGCCATGAGGATGTGCCCTTTCTCTCTGCTAGGCTGCCATCAGATGTGCTGGATGCTGAGCTACAGGTCCTCTGCCTTTGTTCCAGCTGATACTGGTGGTTGTTTTTCTCCTGCCAAGCAAACATCTTTCAACAAATATCTTTTACAGTAATTTTCTTTTTCTAGAATTAAACAGTGGATGAGGTTTGTAATACTAAGAAAAATGTATTCAGAATAAAACAAGTTTAAATACCTATAGGTCATTTAAGTGTTTATATATGTTAATGACGGAAATTACTACTTTACGATCAAAACCATACACTCTATTATGTTCTTGTACACTAGACTGTTAGCTTATCAGTAGACTCTACAAATTTCGAAGTGTGTTCCAACTAGTTTATGAGGGCCGATTTTACATTAAATGCTTTTAAGCTGTTATTTATTACTTAATGCACCTGTGCTAATAAAAAAACCTTTCCTCGAAAAGTGAGAAACAGGTCCAGCTTTGACCAGTACCATTGTTACAAGTGATATTCAATGGGAAACTTCTGAATCTTAAACAGAGCTAATATTAAAATCTTTTCCTTTCTTCTCTCCCAAATCTTTTCTATTGTTTAAAATTATGTCAGATTTCTACAGACCAACTGCAAAGAACACATCCCAGGTTCTTGTAGCGCTTAGTGGAGATTGAAAAGGTACCAAAAACTCCATCTGACTATATTCTGTCAAAAGTGCTTTTCCACCTGTTAATGAATATTTTTTCGTAAGTTTTTGTGATGTTTCTTGTGAGAGGTGACTATTCCATATGTCTGTACACAGAAGTGTTTGGCAGCGTAAGCTGAACCCTCAGCCATTTCAGTGAGGTCTGAAGAGCTTCATGAGCTCTTTGGATCAAGGCTGATTCCCCTTAGCATCGCACCTTGAATAAATGCACCTTGTGTCAGGTCATTGTAAATCCCCTGAAAACCATCTGATTTTGTTCCTCCCTCACTGTGTAGGGAGCTGAGCTCCAGCTGCAGCAGACAGAAGAAAGAACATTCACTGTCTTCTAAAGAACGGTGTTGTTTGCATTAAATTATTTTTGTAAGTAGGGGGCTGGGACCTCTGTGAGAAAACGGGAGGGTTCAAGGTGCCTCAAGAAGGAATAAGAGTGTTGCTTAGTTGTTTTGCTAGGCAAAGCTGTTGCTGCAGTAACAGCTGAGCAAGGTGATGTTGTAGGTGTGAGGAGCTGAACACAGGCTTACGGCCACCAACCACATTTGTCAGGAGGGGTCCTGAAGGAAGATTAATCCCATCATTACCCCCACCCCCCTTTTTTTTTTTAATCCTGCTCTGATTTCTAGTCAGACACCTTATACAGTGCCCTCCCTCATTGGCTTAATTTTTCAAAATTACAGTAAAAATAAAAGCAGTTATAGAGCTGGGAGATAAACAGGTGCAATCCTCATTCATTTGCCTCCCTGTGCAACCAGTGCCTTACCTGAGGTTACAGGCTTCAGAAGACATTAAATATGTTGTTTTACAGTTGTCCAGGAGGGCTGGGAAGATATATTTCATGCTGTTTCATCATGGTGTTGCTCTGTCACAGACATTTCACACCTCGGCATTTTCTGAGGCACAGCACAGATGCTCAGCAGTGAACTCTCTCTGGGCAACATCTCCTAGTGTCACAAGTGAAAAAGCTATGGATAGGGACTTGCCAGAAAGGCAAGAGGAGTGGGACACCATCAACCCTCACAATTCTCAACAATAATGGGAAAACACAATTAATTTTGTTGAAAGCATTATGAAAATACAGCTAGAAATTACAATTTAAGGCATGGGATGCTTTTTATTCTGTTTCTATTGTCAGAATACATAACTGGCTTGCTCTTTGCTCTGGCATGGAAAGTTACACTTTTCATGTCTGATGTGATCTTACAGCTATAGGCTGTAAGCTGCAGGACTGTGTGCACGTGCACATCTTCAGACAGAAAACACTCCTCAAAGAGCTGACCTGTGTCCAGATTCCACTTCTTTACTGTTGTTTACATTTTCTGCAGATAGTAGTTATGTGAATGTAGAAAAAAAATTTGTTTTGTTGAAATTGTAGACATACAGAGTGAGAAGTGGATTCAATAAATACTCCAGCCACCTTTCAGTCCTTTCCATCCTCCCCATCCTCCAAAACATGCTAAATGCTTGTGTCAATGCCATACCTACTGCTGGAGATTTTGTGCAAATTTAGTGCTTCCACTGTCAGTATTATAAAATCTTTTCCATTACTAGAGGTGATTTTGTGCTGATTGTCAGAAAGAGGCTTTTATTCTGCGGCCTCATTGCCTTGTGTTCAACATTGCAATCCTTAGGCTCCATCTGGCAGTTATTCTGTGAGCCCCAAAACAATGATGTCCCAAGCAAAGTGACCCACAAGAAATCCTTCATGAGCAGCTTGTTGATGTCCTCCTCCTGCTCTCGCTTGTGGCTGCAGTGGCTGCAGCTTTCCATGACACAGCTCTGGTCACAGCTGTGATGCTGGTCCTGCAAGGCAACCCTGGCCTCCCAGAATTTAGTAGTGTCTGCACCAGCTTGAGCTGCCATCTCATGGATCATGGAATGTTAGAAGGATTCCTGACTTTGAGCCCCAACAGGCCAAAGGGAAAGAAAAGCAAGGGGAGAAAACTCGGGTGCTCTTGTATCAGCTCTCTCAGCCTTTGCCACAGTGTGAAAACACTCCTGCATTCACAAGTGGGACAGCAATGCAATCTCTTTCCCAGCATCCACACTGTCCCTCTCGGCTCTCCTGCCTGTGCCAGTGTGCCAGGCCAGCCAAGCCTGCCTGCAACCTCTGGAGACACACTCAGCTCATTTCTATTCAGTACCATCAGAGCTGGTGTTGCCAATGCTTTAATGGGTTTTAAAACATCTTTTTTTCCTCCCCCTGTTCCTTTTACACTTCCTGGTTAGGGATTGAATTAGAACTACTGAAATGCTTCCCTAGAGTTTTCCAATAACACATTGATGGGTTTCCAAGATTTCACTGCCAGTAGGAGTCAGATGAAGTTTGGGCCAATATCAATGTTTACAGATTCTTGAGTGAGCTGAACTGAATTTGTCAACCTGAGCTGTCTGATATTCACTGCAACACCTGTCTATACAAGGACAGCTTTAGCTCTCTTGCACTCATGACTTCTTATATCTTGTCAGTCATTATGGCACACCTCTCACATTGGAAAGTCTCACAGAAAACTTGTCTTTGATCATGTGGAATAGCCACTTTTTTAATGGGAAATTAAGGCAACAAAAAGTACCAAGTGTGACTCACTTGCTTAGTTATAAACATCTAAAATAGGTCAGAGCTAAATCTCTGCTCATCACCCTGGGCTCCCTTGCTAGTCTAGGGAGCAATCCACCTCACCCCAAAGCAGGTGTCAGACACCATCCAGGTCTCCAGGTCACAGTAGTGTCCCCTTCTTTCTTCTGGCCACCAAGACAGGGCAGGATGCCCTCCTGCTCAAGGGTGCGGTGTAAATTTACACATTGAGATGAGATAAATACTGAGAAAATAAAATTGTTGAAAGCTGTCTTCTGGTAAAGGATATGGTGAGTCAGTACACTGGGAAGCAATTAATAGAGATTCATTGGGGATTTATTTTCTCTCCCGCCCCCTTCCTTTTTTTCCTGTCCTCAGCTACATAGCTATAAATAGAGATGAGCAGTTGAGTGCCAGAAGCAGTCACTTATCAGTGTTATCTCACTGAAGTGTACTATTTATTTCTGTATTAAAAATGCCAATTGATTGTAATTTTCTCATTGTTACTGAACAACTGCAAAACATTTATTAATCCTTGGAGTGGCATAAACAGGCAGTTAGCAGCTATGCACTCTCACTACATTAATCTTCCAGATTGTGGCAGAGAGAGAGAGAGAAATCTTCCTGCAAGGGTCGATCTGAAGGATTAGTTCATTTTAGACCACACATCGTGGATTACCTTCTTTCCCTTTTGCCAACTTCATTCATGGGAAGCACCAGTTAGGAACTTGGTGGTGCTGCAGGGCTGGGTCATGGCAGCCTGTGCCTCCTGTTCACACCACTGATGTAAACACACCCAGCAACGAAAGGATGCTACAGGGACAAAGAAAGCCCTCCTGAGCATGGCCCTGGGGAATTTTCTTGTGTTGTCTTCACTTAGGAAGAAGAGTCTGGGTTTGTTGTGAGCCCGAGGAGGGTGGAAATTTCCTTAGAGGTCCAACGAGCATTGTAAAGGTACTCTGACAGGTAAAACAATGCTGCTTGTCTGTTATAGCCTCTACTTCCTCACATAACTCATTGTGGCAATGCAAATGTAAACCCTGGTGGAATGGGCAGGAGACTTAAAGTGAAACTTGTATGTTGAGATAAGAATAGTGTAATAAAAATGAAAATAAAGTAAAATACAATAATAATGGTTAATGATAATAATAATAATAATAATAATAATAATGTTAATAGAAAGGGGAAAACCAAGTGATGCATAATGCAATTGCTCAACGTCTGTTGACCAATGCCAGATCCCCCTTCCTGAATCCAGATCAGCCACCCTTCTGGGAAAATCTCCCCAGTTTATATACTGAGCATGACTTTATGGTGTGGAATTACCCTCTGGTCAGCCTAGGTCACCTGTCCCAGCCATGCTCCCTCTCAGTTCCTTTTGCATACTTCCTTTCCAGCAGAGCATGAGACAAGAAAGTCCTTGACTTAGGATAAACAGGACTTAGAAAAAAATGCAAAAATCTTTAGTGTGTTATCAACACCATTCTCATTCTGAATCCAAAACACTGCACTGTAACAGCTACTGAGAACAAACTCTGCCTTAGCTGGAGCCAGGACAGGACCTTATATAGAAAATTGCCAACAATTGCAGTCATCCTAAGACAAACTCAAATACATAGTGGCAGAAAAGGCTACTAAAATGAACAGGGAAATCAGGTCCTTGTAGCAGGAAAGGAAAGCTGAAAAATCTGGAGTTACTGAGCTTATCTCTGCCTGTGCCAGGAAGGCTGGGTCACATCTTTTGGCCTTACTGACTTCATTTCAGTCCCTGCCCCTATTGGATTGTGGCATTTAGGCACTTCTTTCCCCTTCTGTTAGACTGGTGTCCCGTTGATGAACTGCAGAAGGTATCAGCTGGATGTCCTGGGATGATGGGTAGTGTGGCCTGGCAGCAAGTGTGGCAAGAGAAGGAAAAATTTTATGCTGAATTAGGAAGATAGAGTGAAACAACTTCCAAAAGACTGTACCAAGGGCCTCCTATACCCTCTTCCATTAAATATTTCATGACATGTACCAGTTGGTGGACTGGTCCTTTATCTGCTGAAGTGGCAACTTTCCAAGTTAATTTTGACGTTTGCTGTCACTTTTGACACCCCTCAGAAGACACCTTCAGTCCTCATGCTGAAGCTTATCGTTGAGGGCCTTCTGCTTTTTCTTTTGAAAGAGAATCATCCAGATTAAGAAGGAAGTAAAACCGCAGGGTTGTAACAAGAAATCACACACCAAATTTCTATAAGTAGTATGCACTTAATTTGTAATTTCTTAATAGAAAACTCAGGCAAATAGAAAAATAAGTAAACATTATGTGACACTGCATAGGAGTAGAAGCTGTGAGAATGTGTTTAATAAATAAACTCTTTGACAAAAAGTAATCTTAAACATTACAAGAAAAATTAAGAATATGAACAAAAAGATTCCAGGGACTCTCTAGGCATAAAGCCTGCTACTATTTTACACAACTGGTAGCAAGTTGAGTTTTAAAAGAAAATGGAAGACTAATGAGAAATATTTTTTAATCACTCTTTGCTTTTTCATATCCTTTTACAGCTTCATATCCTTTAACAGTTATCTTTAGTTTTATAATCCAAACATTCTAAGTTATTTGTACAATTTTAAAATATAGAGTTTCTCTAATTTAAACAAACCAGACAGCAATCATAGCCCTGTATATACATTTTACATTCTTCTGTCTATTTTTATGGTGGTATCCAAAATAAAAAGATAATAACTACATTTTCCAAAAAAAGTACCTTCAGAGGGCTATGAGCTAGTAAAAAGTTGAGTTCCTGTGTTCTTAGTAAACACAAAATAGAAATAATTTAGGATTACAGGTATTCTGTAAGAAAATACTTTTTTTGGTCACTAAAGACAGGGAAATAGCCAGACCCTGAGCAATAACTGCACTCTGTCTGTTGCTCTGGTCTTCTCCAACAGTTAGTAAGTGAATGAGTCATTCCCATAATGGTCTTAAGTGGCCAATTGGGTCCAGACAATGGGAAAATGCCTTTAGAAAACCTCTTCCAAGGGAGTGCTCAGCTCTCTAAAGGCCATTGCTTCTGGCCATGGAGGGAGAGCTGTGTACATGTGTTCTTCTGGAAGACACTGATGTGCAGTGTTCTGTCCGACTCTCCAAACTGAGGTTAAATGCTGTCCTCATAACATTATTCATACAAAGATTTTAAAACACTTTCCAAAAGAAATTCTTTACTGTGAGGGTGGCGAGGCACTGGCACAGGTTGCCCAGGGAAGTTACGAATGCTCCATCCTTGGAAGTGTTCAGGGCCAGGTTGGATGGGGCTCTGAGCAACCTGCTCTAGAGGAAGGTGTCCCTGCCCATGGCAGGGGCATTGGATCTAGATGATGTGTAGAGTACCTTCCAGCCCAAACCATTGTATGATTCTATGATTTTAAATACCACCAGGATGAATCAACCACTTCCCTGGGCATCCTGTTCCAACTCTTGACAACCCTTTTGGTGAAGGAATTTTTCCTAATGCCAATCTAAACTTTCCCTGGCACAACTTAAAGCCATTTCCTCTTGTCCTGTCACTTGTTACCTGGGAGAAGAGGCTGATCCCCACCTCACTACAGCCTCCTTTCAGGAAACTGTAGAGAGCTGTAAGGTCCCCTCTGAGCCTCCTCTTCTCCCGGCTAAACAACCCCATCTCCCTCAGCTGCCCATAAAAGTTGTACCGAGTATAAATGTCTTGATCACTCTGTTTTAATTCACTAAATATTTTACTCTTTCTCCAAAAAAGCCCTAGGTGTGGTGCACAAAAGCAATTAATAAATTATTCAACTCAGTCCCATGACTTTGTGCATTAATACATGAAGCCTCTGACCCCCTACAACATGAATGTTTTAACGATTAAAGAGGCATCCTGGCATAAATAGGTCAATGCAGAGCTCTGGAGCTTCTTTCACCATCTGAATCTGATTTGGTAGTCTTTCTCTCTCTAATTATAAAATCCCAGAAACTGAGGGAAATACAGAGAAGCTTGAAATCCTATAAATAACACATAGCAATGCTTGGCTTCTTTGGGGTTTCTCAGGTGTTGTCATGCTCTGAACCGTGCAGCCAGCATTCTTCATACATTAATAATCAAGAGAAGAGACATTAAAGAAGAGGAAATATGTGAATAATACAAGAGACAAGGGAAAAATAATGAAAGCAAATGTCCTTCACCTGACATTGGGCATGATCATTCTGTCCCGGTGCAAATACATTTCTGGCTTCAGGTTTGGTAATGAGGCAGTAAGTTGCTTATGAGTGCTACTGAAGGCAGATAAAGACAGCTGTACTTGCCGATAGCTGGAGTTTGGTTTTACACAGCACTGCAGAATTAAGCCCTTTAAGATAACAGGCAAAAATTAAAAAGGCCTCTTAGCTTCACTTTGTTTCATGGGCATTCCCTGGCATTTGGAATCTGCAGTAAAAACAGCTTGAGCAAACCAAATCTGCAGCCTCCCTGTGCCAGTGTCCCAGTCCCACCTCCCTTGGGAAGGCAGAGTCCCTGCTGGTAACAGCAGATCACCTCCATCAGCAGCCACAGTGAAAAGGTGATTTAATCATTGTTACACCCTGATCATTTAGTATCTTTCTCTATCCCAGGACCAACATCCTTTTTTATTTGTTCTTACTCCCCTGCCATCTTTTTTCCCCGCAGTAACAATTCCCCAAACTCTCGCTGCTGACACTGGCTGCTTCCCAGAGGTAGACAGGCAGGATACTAAATTCATCAGCACTGGTGTGCCTACAGCGCAGTTGTATGTTTTGCCCCTAAATGAGGTGAGTGGGGATCCCAAAGACCTCTTTCACTATCCTGCCTTACTCCCACTGCATCTCTGACTGCCTACCTACCTCTCAGCTGCAGAGGTACCAGAGCTAATGGTTATGACAAGATGTGAAATCTGCACCTCCAGATAATTTTTGCACTACAGTAGCTTTATTTATATATAAATATTACTTAATTTGTCAGAGAAAATGACTTAGGGAGAACTCAGGTGAAAAGTTTCGTTTCCCTGTGCCAAATATGGTCTTTTGAAAATGGCAGTTCAAAATCACAGCTACTTCCTGTGTGATGCACTTACAGCTCTTCAGATGCAAGGCCCTAATCCCCAACTGTCCAACTTGGTTTTGAGTTTTGTTTTTGTCTGAGGATAAACCTAACCTAATCTGACTTCATATGTCTAATAATTATCCTCATTAAAAACTCCCCAACACTATAATTAACCTCACATAATGTTCACCCACAGAAGATCATTCATCCCAACTGCTTGAGTGTTTATTGGAAAGGGGGAAAATTGCTCTTTTTCATGCCTTCTTCACTGGCTTTAGATATAGCCAGTTAGACCTCCAAGGTCTGCTGAAATAATTTCATTCCACAGTGACTAGCTGGGAACTTGGAAGCTGCAAGGGATCAAATCTCACAGACTCTGTGTGCTACTCAAGTCCTTGAAACTTTCTTGTATCCAATGCCTCAACATAACATCAGGTATATGCCACTCATTCAAATAATATTTAAAAGCAATAGGCAATGCTCACCAAGAAAGTACAGTGTGAACACCAGAATAACTTTTAACACAGATACGTTTTTCAGAGCGGAAACCACAGGTTTCTCTTGTCTTTTTTCTAATTGAAATCTAAAGAAGCACATATTCCATACTGAATCCATATGGATAAAGAAATGGATAAAGGATGGAGGATGAACAGATTGAGAGCAGCCCTGCCCAATGGACTTTGGGGTGCAGGTGGATGAGAGGCTGGACATGACCTGGCCGTGGGAACTCTCAGCCCAGAGAGCCAAACATGTCCTGGGCTGCATCCAAAGCAGTGAGGGCAGCAGGGCCAGGGAGGGGATTCTGCCCCTCTGCCCTGAGAGAGACCCCACCTGGAACACTGCATCAGCTCTGGGGTCCCAGCACTGGAAGGACATGGAGTGAGTCCACAGCAGGGCCATCAAGTTGATCAGAGGGATGGATCACCTCTCCTATGAGGAAATACTGGGAGAATTAGGATTGTTCAGCCTGGAAGAGAGATGGTTTAGGGGTGACCTTACTGCAGTTTTCCAGTACCTGAAGGGAACTTAGAGGAAAGATGAGGCAAGACTTTACAAGGGCATGTAGTGACAGGACAAGTGGGAATGGGTTCAAATTGAAAGAGGGTAGGTTTAGATTCAATATTAGGAAAAAATGGTTTATCGTGAAGTTAGTAAGGCACTGACACAAGTTGCCCAGAGAAGCTGTGGATGCCCCGTCCTGGAGGTGCTCAAGGCCAGGCTGGATGGAGCTCTGAGCAACCTGCTCTAGATGAAGGTGTCTCTGCCCATGCAGGGGCATTGGAAATAGATGAGCTTCCAACCCAAACCAGTCTATCATTCTATCAAATCCTCCTGGTTGGTTGAACTTGGGACATCCTGTTGAATCATACTTAATCCTACTAATGTTCAGTTAGAGGTAGTGATTAAATCTTCTTAGAAATAGAATAAATATTTTTAATTATCAGAAATAGGTCTGAGGAGAATATGTATGCTGACAGAGAGAGAAAAAGAAATAAATGCCGTGTGGATATTACACTTGATCCCAACACAACCAGGATCTTTACTGGGAGTCACATTCTTGGAAAACTGCCATTTTTATTTAGAAATAAGTTTGAACTTTAGAAATGGAATGCAGATTTTTGGGAATTATTGTTGGCACAATGCACATTAGGGTTTTGGTTTGACCAACTATAGTAACAGAGTCCAGCAACAAGTATTTATTTGTATGCTAAATATGGATTCATACAAATAAATGACAGATTACATATAAGCACTCATCCATTCTAATCTGTCAAGAAACAGTTATGCCTTATTTGGCCATCGTGCTTTTGAAGTCCAACTGAAAATATTATCCTGTTCCCATCCAGCCTTAAATAACATGCAAACAAAATAAACTGCCATCTTTCTATTTGAGTGAAGAAATATAGCTTTGTCATGTTAAAACACTTACGCTGTGACTGTGTTTTTTGTGTGACATGCAGGGACTCCATTCTGGCAGAGTATGGGAAGGTGTCAGGAATGCCAAGTGGAGGCCACAAAACTTTCAATATAATATTTTCGGCTGACCCATCTGAAATCTCATGTGTATCCTTAAGTACTGAGCTCCTTGGATTTTGAATTAGTTCCTTCCTACTCAGCTCAAGCAGAAACTCCAGCAGTCTTCTAAGTTAAATTTGTATTAACAGGACAATAGTTTCTGTCTTCATTTGCACAGACTTGATGGGCTTTTTTATTGACAATTATAGTCTGTGGATAAGCTATCTTTTTTTGCATGTACAAAAGGGTACATGTAATACCTATTCTGTATACTGTTAAGAGACTTATTATTCTAGCATTTTGCTTTCTTCTCTGGCTTCATGTCATGCCTCAAAAATATTTATATCCTCCTATTGTGAGTCATATGCCTCAAAGTTGGAAAAAAACCATGACAGTTGGTAAGCTCTCCTAGGAGTAATCCGCTAATAAAATGGCTACAGATTTCTGTCCAATATACAGCCCATTAGCTGGAGCTGCTCTACTATGCAGAGTGACGGATGCTTCCTGCAAAATGACAGAAGATCCCTGCATTTTGTGCATGGTGAATGGACAAAGGAAACAACTGTTTAATTTTCTGCTACAAGAAAAGCCCAGTGTATCATCATCCTGTACTTAGGAGAATCTGATCTTTAGGGGCTACTGGAAACAGATTCCACGCAAAGTGTGAACTGGGCAATGTGAGCATTTCTGGCTGCATATCTTTGCTTTCATGCTCAGGGCAGTACGCCAGTTCTCATTTGTGAGTGCACCAACTTCCCAAACCTGGTGCTACATCTAACCAGAATGGCATTATTTCTTCCCTTTTCTCCCTGGTGAATGTAGTTTGAAGAGTATTCATTATGGGTTTTATTCTTCTTTGTAATAGGGCTGTGCTGACTCTAGTCATTGAATTAATGAGGACAGGTGTCTTTTTGTATGTTCTCCCTCCTGTTCACCCTGTTCTCCCACCCGCTCAATCCCTTTCTTTGAGTGGAGATCTGCTATTTCTTTGTTCATTAATAATGTGCTGGTTTTCAACTCAATTAGTACATAGCATTAAAAGAGGTTTGTCAGGTGTTGTTACCTGAAGCTCCCTGACTCACTGAAAACACTTTTGTATACTGCTTCTTCTTTATATCATGTAACCTAATCAATAACTAAAACATAGTATCCCAAAATGGAGTGCATGGTATTTTATCAATGACATATGAAGGTGAATTCCAGCTATGGAACATAGGTTTGCAAAGGCATCTGTACACCAATGTCTCAGCAAGGGACACAAGAGGGTGTGATCATGGAAGTATGATAGCTTAGGTTTCATTCCCTTTCACTAAAACAGAGGAATATCAAAGAAGTGAATGGATGTCAGTATTACAAATCACAACACAGAAAAAAAAGATGTTTTGATTGCATATTTGATTGTTTTTTAAAAGCTTAAGGAGTGGTTAGAAAGAAAGGCAGCATTAGAATGGGCTAAAGAAATCTGCAAAATAAGATTGTATTTGGTACAGATGTTGCTAAAGAGCATGATATGAACATCTGATTTTTTCAGTGAATGTTTTGTGTTAGGACAGTAGGTTGTAAATAATACAACCATAATCCAAAAATATTATCTAGGAGTCTAAATAGTCTAACAGGAGAAAGAAATAGCTTGGAAACAGGGAGGCAGAAGAATAATACTTCTGTACAGGTAATTACTTGGGTCATAAGAATCAATAACAGCTGCAGGTTACTGCGTTTGTATTTTGGGCAAATGTTTACTAGTTTTGACTTGTTAATACTTCGTATGCAGTTGTTTCAACATGACAAAAATAATTTCTTGTACTTTGAATAAGCATCAAAAATAATTTAGAAATACACGGTATTTATAAAGAATATGATCCTTCCTAAGTGATCTCTGCTATTTTGATAATCAAATATTAACAGGAAATTTTCCACACGATTTTTTCAACTTTGATTTTGATTTCTCAAACAATTAGCATTTTTTTAATTCTTTCAGTTGAGAATTACTTTCAAACAAATATAAATAATACAAGTTCTTTTTCAATTTAAATAATTTTACTAGTGATTAGAAAAATGAAACTGTCCAATTACAAAATAATTGAATTTCAAATTGTGGAGATGAAAAACAGTAAACTAAACTTCATGTTCAAAGTAAAAACT
The DNA here is from genome assembly GCA_036630365.1 of Acanthiza pusilla. Taxonomy (NCBI): domain Eukaryota; kingdom Metazoa; phylum Chordata; class Aves; order Passeriformes; family Acanthizidae; genus Acanthiza; species Acanthiza pusilla. Next base: position 31,205,388 of record JAXCHO010000073.1, on the reverse strand, counting down.
AACAATAGGTGACAACTTCAAAGGTTGATTTGATGAAGTCATAAGCTAACATCCCCTTTTTCTTCTTCTGCTTTTTCATATCCTGGGTTTGAGTTTTCCTTGAGTTATCTGGACTGAACTGAGCACATCAAGAGGTTTAATGGGCTGATATACTAAATATAGGTAATATACAGGAAAGTACATGGCCAGAGAAGGCATTGGCAAAAGTCAGGTTTCAATATTATGGCTTTCAACTGGTCTTTTGAAAGTTCAGGAAAACAAAGTGTTTGGAACTGCAAAATTCCACTGTGAAGTTTTTGTGAATTTAACCTGGTTTAGAACACAGAGCAGATCCCAGATTTTCTCCATACCAACGTTGGGTCTGACCCTGTGTAAAACACAGCGGTGCTGGTCACTCCCCAGGAGCAGAGACTGTGCTTGTGCCACAGCAGGTGGAACCAGGCCCTGCTCTTCAGCATCTGCCATGGAGGAAGCTGTCTGCTTCTTCTGTCCTTCCCTGGGGCAAAGCATCGGAAGTGGGAATTGTGGGAATTGTGTATTTACAGCAATGGCAAACAAGCACAGCCCTTGGCTCACCAGTGTCACAATACATAGTAAATTCACTCTTCCCAAGGAATAGTCACTGTCACTTTTTAGTGACACCCTCCTTCCAATGGGAAGTCTCATTTCTACGGGGTCTTTCCTGGATAGTACTGCTTCTATAAAGGGAATGACAAAATGCACACTGAGATGCCTCAGAATTTGTCCCATTGACAATATTTGCCCCCACAATCTTCAGCTATCAGAGTATACATACATATTTTCCCTTACTATAAAAGGTTAGATTTCAGATTCACATGGGATTTTCAGATCCTGCTTAGATTAAGTGAATGTTGAAAATCAGAAATAAGTATTACATGCCTCAGATAAAATCCATTCAGGTCATTTACATGGCAAATATTAATAGCTGTGATATAAATGACATTTGCTGTCTGATTGCCACGTAATAACTGCCTGGTCTATACTAGGACAATTAAATGCATCATGCAAAGACTTAAATGACATTATTAAGCTTTTTAATAATCTTTGACATTAGTCATGTTTTCCAGAACTTTTGCTCATTTTATGAGCTATATAAACACAGGCACAGCCAGTAGTTTGCTTTAGCTCATTCCTGACTTTTTCCCAAAATTTTGAGCTTTGATTTTGTAATTTCTTTCAAAATCTTCACTTTGGAAGGTTGCATATATATTTTTTACAAAAATATTCTTTTAAAACACAGTAAAAACATTTTAGTTGAAATCTCAAGATAATCTGTTAATTTAGGGTAATTGATTATTGAGTCTGGGCAGATACATGAGTGTGTTACATTAGTACATAAGGGTAGTGTATTACATTACATTGTATACTATATATGTATATTAAAACCAAAGCCTTTGAGGATAAAATCCTTTAAGAATGACAGCAATTTACTTAACATCTTCCAATGCCAGTCTAAGAAATTGCTCTTTACAATTATTTCTAAAAAACATAAACAATAGATGTTCCTGCCAGTTGTACTGAAAGATGTATGAGAAGGAGTGAAGCGAAATGGCAGAGATCTGATTTGTTCCATTTTTTTTAATAGCTGTGGATAGTATGACCAAGTTATATAAATAAATGACTCACTGCAGAAAGGTCTAAATTTTATAAGCCAATCCAAAAGTTCTAGTTTAAATTGATGGCTTTTTTAGAGGCTGTTCTATCATGTCTGGAAGCATTGCAGGCAGATCTTTTCATTGATGTTTTTTAACTCAGGGATGTACATTTTGTCTTAATGTCTAATGCCCACAGATGTGTGTCTTTAAAAATGATCAGCTTAATATAACATGTAATGGGTCATGCACAGTGTTTTCCAGATCATTAAAACCGCCCAGGTTACAATTACCAGTTATTCCAGTTATTAAATGAGGTAGGTCACAGTGTTGCAGAGTAAACTCATCCTTACTCTAAATTATCTGAAAGCTACATCATCTGCTAAAAATACATATGCATATATCTTGAAGTATTTTATCAATTTCCTTTAACTGTATCAAGAATTGAACTGTATTTTCCAGCAAATTAATTACAGCCTGTTAAGCAGAAATATATAATTCATGTAAAAATTAATTATTTGGCTGTTTAAAAAAAAAAAAAAAAGAGGGAAGTAGTATGTAGTATCACATAAGTAGATATTGGTACTTTTCTATGTCCTCTTTTGCCCTTAAGGATTGTGGTGATTTTGCTTGGCCCAGTTTTTGTTAGTGAGTAGGGTGGGGTACAAAGATGGCCCCTGTGTGTCCTGTGTTCTGGAAGTTTTCGCCATGTCCAGCAAAGCCAATCTCCGATGGCTCTGAAGATGATGGACATGCTGCTGGCCAAACCTGGACCAATTAGAGATGTTAGTTACGCCTCTGTGAAAACATATTTAAGAAGAAATCAAAACAATGTGAGCACGCACTTCTTTTTTAGCCAGAGAAGGAGGAGGGGGAGGTAAAATATGTGAGGGAGACCAACATGGAGGCACCAAGGTCAGTGGAGAAGGTGGGGGAGGAGATGCTCCAAGTGCCAGAGCTGAAAATCCTCTGCCAGCCGTGGTGAAGACCATGGGGGAGCAGGTGGTCCCCCTGCAGCCCATGGAGTCCAGGGGGTGCAGAGAACACCCCACAGCCCCTGGGGCGGTGCCCACGCCAGAGGAGCAGTGGATGCCTGCAGGAAGCTGTGATCCAGTGGGAGTCCCAGCAGAGACTGAGAGTTGCAAAGGCCTTGCAGGAGAGAAAAGGGCCTTGCTCTCGGGATGGAAACAGCCTGGCCTCGGCTCAGCCTCGGCTTGGAAGTCTGCACCCTATGGACAAGAACTCGTGCTGCAGCAGATTTGGGCAGGTACTGCTTGTGAGATTGGACCCATGCCAAAGAAGTTCCCAGAGGACTGTCTCTTGTGGGAGGGACCCCATGGCTGAGTAGAGGACTCTTCTCCCTGATGGACTGACCCTGACCAAAGGAAACCCCCATACCCTGCCTCCCTGGAACTGTTTGCTAGAAGGAAGGAGAGGGTGAGTTGAGAAATGGTGTCTTAACAGGGACAGATTGAGTAGAGAAACAGCGTTTGTAGCAGAATTGTGGTGATGGACTAAGAGGAAAAACCCCATACCCTGCCCCTCTCCCAAAGCTGTTGGTTGGAAGGAGGGAGGGGGGTGAGCGGAGAAATGGTGCCTTAAGAGGAAAGGGGGTGAGTGAAGAAATGGTGTCTTAAGAGCTTATTTTTACCTCTGATTTATCCTCCAACTCTGTTAGGTTAATAAATCACCTTGCAACTTTAAGTTTACCACCTGTTTCAGCCCTGTGTCTGTGCGTCCTCCCACCAGTGGCATATCTCAACTCATGAGTCCAGGGTGTGTGTGTTAGGTTTGTTTCCTTCTCTGCGCAGTTGCGGCAGGAGAGAGTAGAGAGAGCAGACGCTGCAGGTGCCTGACATTTAGCCAGGGTCAAGCCTCTATAAGGATTGACCTCATTCTTAATGGCTGGATGTATAAGAAGAAGACATAACTATTTACAACATCCTGAGATGTAGCAAAACCAAAGAAATAGCTTGAATGGACATTAGTGCTAAGATCCCATGAGATAAAGCTATTTTTGTAAAGCTGTTACTTGTGATGACTAAAAGATGAATAAGGATCAAAGTTACTGCCAATAATGACACATACCTCAGAGCATCCTCCCTTCTCTAAAATCTTCTGCTCTAGTTCTTGTAACTCAATTGCTCCAAGTTAATTAGAAGTTCAAGGACAAATGTTTTCAAAAATAAGATCTCAGAATAAAATCTATAGTAACAGATTAACGGGCTGTTACACTGTGTACAGTAGTAATTGCAGAACTACTCTTTCTTTTGAGCCCTATAATTAAACAAATAAAAAATTATTCTGCTCCACTGCTCAGTTGCTAACTCCTTGGTGCTACTATTGCCCTGTAAAGGGGATTTTAGGTGTTCGCATCTGCACCAAGATGCCCCTACTCTGAGTCCTAAAAAAATTTGGGTTCTAGAAAACAGGCTGTGCTCATTGCACATGCAATTAAAGGTGTTTCAAAGAGATCAATTTAAAAGATGCATGGGGCTGTGCTGTATCCTGAATTACACCAGTTCATGCACAGTGACACAGCCATACAGGCCTCTGATCCAGCAGAACGAATAAGTGCCAAGGAATGAATACTGATTTGGCTGGGAGGATCTCTGCATGTTTTACAGCCACTAGTAGAAAAATCATTCCTCTTCTCATCTACTGAGCAATGGCTTCCTTCTGATAAAAAGTGCAAACTGAACTATTTTTATCTGGACTCTGAGTTAGTGAGATGTGAAATATTTGCTGTAGATGAAGCTGAGTCAACAAAACTTATTGCATTCAAAATATACTGCCATGTGGGTGTTTATCTCCTGAAATGTTAAGAGCTGAAAAGTTTGTGCTTTTATCCAACATGCCATCCAGTCATCTAAACAATTACTTGCTTAAAGCAAATGACATCTAGATACTAGAGAGAGATAAAGTTAAAAGTCAGTTCATTAAAAATACTCTTCTACTCAAGAAATGATTTGGGTTTTGAAGTAAATTGAACATAAATGGTAGGAAGGAAGAAGAAAAATGTGAAAATTTATCATACCATTTTAAGTTTGATTATGTCACAGAGAAAGCAAATGGCAACAGAGTATAAAGGAATCTAATCCATAAAGGAAGAGAAAAAGGTTAAAGAAGTCAACAGTAATTAAATGGTGATTGAAGCTGAAAGAAAATTGATCTGTGTTAGCTGAAGGCCATTCCTGCCTTTTGGGATGTTATGCATCAGTGAAGAGGGGAAAGAAAGGTTTTTCTTGTTTTGATATGGAAATATATGTCACATCTTCTTAGCCTATGGTGCTATGACTCAAAACTGCACTGAGTTTCTGGTACACTGATTCCAGTGTCCTACGCATGCTTGTGGCTATTGTGTAAAGATAAGATGCTCTAACAAAGCTTGGCAAGGTCAAAAGGCATGGGAGCTTCAGCAGTTTGCATGTGGTTTTGTCTTGGGGCAAAAAATAAAGCAGCCTAAAGCAAATGAATCTAAATAGGGGTAGCAGTGACACATCCGTGCAAAAGCTGTGCAATATCCATGACTTAGGATGCAGTGATCCACCTACCATTCACTCAAAGCCTGGCTGCTTGGCAAACTCTTCTGGAGAGATACTTGGAGGTGCTGCCATTAATTGATACACATATATTGCTGCTGAATCATATGGAGAAGTTTTTTAAAAGTCAACAGTGCTGCCAAGTACTTTTGGTTAAATGCTTCAGAGGCTGCATTTAATAAATGTCTATTGGGACATGAAGAAACGAACCTAAATCTGTGACTCTGCTCAAGGTAAATGCTGTCAATTACAAAAGCATAACTAATGCCACTGTTAACAATAGTTTCTAGGTCAGGTGAGAATGCACTTCACACAAACCTGTCATTCTCGCAAAGATCAGTGCCACTTCCAGGCACCAGAGCCATGTAAGATGGGCCACAGACCCTCTTGTGAGATGCAGAGCAGAGGCTGCAACCAAGGCACAGCACTACGTACGAGAAGAGCTTGTGGGTCATTGTGGCAGGAGAAAAAAAATAACTGTGATAAAGAGATAACTGTGATAAAATCCCAGCAACATTTACTGGTTAGAGACCAAATTTCATCATGGTTGTTTTGTCACAATCTCTGTTGATATCATTGGGAGTACTGAGTGTGTAATGAGCCAGTAGAACACGTTTTGGCCATAGCTACCAAGATTTGTGAAATAAGTGGATTAAAACAGGAAGATCGAAAAATTTGCATTACTTAAAGAATAACAGACAGCCACTAAATGTTCTGGGCTGCAGTTTTTATGAGCTTTTTGTCACTAGAGAGAGCTGTAGATACATACAATTAATAACATTTATGTTAAAAAATATATTAATTCCTCCCTCAGTGAAGAACTAGGACAAATAACAAATAGAGCATAACAACCTTTTCTCTCATAAACCACTATTGGAGATCTTTCCCTGCTGTAGTGAATATGGTACTAGCTGCCTGCCATCACCTTGTTGAATTTTGTCAAGTGTACAACGATAAGAATTACTTGAGACGTCCACTTCAAGCTTCCAGATGTAGGAGATATAGGATAGAAACATTTTTCATGTACTTTAAGTCCAGGATGAATGTCAGTGTTCAGGTTTTCTCCAGTTAAGACGGCAAGTTTTCACTTCTATAATTTCTTGATTTACTGATTGCTTGGTTTACCTTAGTTACAAATTGAAGCCATTCACTTAAGCACAAAAAAAAATCTACTAAACAATTGTTCAACAAATGACTTTGAGCTTGTATTAGTTAGAAGTAATATAAATTTCCCGTGTTTTCCAGTGATCAAAGAAATGTTTCTTCCTTAACTTTATAATTAAGGGTTATCACTCTTTAATGATGAGATGCAAGTAGAATACTGCATCCTATCTACCCAACTGCTTAGGTATAGGCTTCATCTTGCAGCTCTTTTTCACTCTGCCGATCACTTTGACCACTCCAGTTATTTCTTTAGTTTCAACAAAATCTCCTCTGCTTGCCTTAGTGTTGTAAGTCCAACTTCTAGCCGGTTTTTAGGACACTCAATCATTTTTGCCTTGCCACAGTTCACGCTGAAGTTAGAGTATTCCAGAACCTATTGTTAAAAGGGTATTCACCATCTTTTTCTCCCATGAGAAAGAAATAATAGACACACTATGAGCTGTGAGGTCTAATTAGGATTAATTCAACACTAAATTCCCACACTCAGAGATTAAAACCACAGGGATTTTTTATGCTGCAACTTGCTATATCTAGGGCTAGTGAGACACGAAAATCTTATTGCTTGAATTTTAGGCATCCTGAAACTTCGGGTATATGTTTCCATTGGGGCTATCTGAGAAGATCTCTATGTAAATGGAGATTGCTGTGCTGTACCTTTTGGGCAAAAGTCATGTCCCGTGCCAGCAGCTCAGTCAGGCAGGTGAGGAGAGCTCAGTGCAGCTCCAGCACGGGAGGCCTTTGGCCATTCTGGGTACACACCATACAAAGCAACTCGTTTATTCCCTGCCTGTCAGCCACTGCAAATGCTCACGGGCTCACTCTTAGCTTGTATCAATGTGCAGCGTGATTGTCCTTTGAGGTTTAAAATAGCTCACATTTGCTATGCACAGGTGGTTTGGGGCTGTACAGAGCGTACAAATGATCCACAGCTCCTCTGGCACTGGGGTTTCAGTTCATCTGTCTAAACGCAGTCACCTACTGGGCTGGCAGACACATCTGAGCTGTCACCCTGGGCTGGCTGTGCAGTCCATGGGATGTACTGCAGACCTCTAAAGTGGGTCAGATGAATCATTCCTCAGAAACTCTCTCTTCTCTCTGCTGAGCTTAAGAGGAGCTGAGGATGACTAATTCAGATGCAAACATCTACATTGCAAACATTTAAGGTTAGGTGATGTAAAACCCAAGTACAAAGATAAGTTAAAATAGTAGGCAGCAATTCAGTGGGAGTTTTAAGAGTCTCAGTAGAATACAAACATTGGATTCAGGTGCCTAAGTAGTAGTCAGTGATATAAATCTCCTTGTTGAAACAGCCCTTTGACCTAAATTAAAAGATACAAAAATAACAGAATTTGGACTTTTGAATGGGAGGTCCAGTTCTCCCCTTGGTGCTCCAGAGAAGATTACCAGAATCCAGGAGGCAGAACACCAAAGCTAGCCAGACCCTGCAGCAGAGCCTTGGACCCTGAGCAACCTTCTGAAGACCTGCATTCAAACTGCTTCTGTCAGAGGACTCAGACTTATCCTTCATGTCTCTAAAGATCGGTGTCTGGACAAAATATTATTTTAGTATTTCTTTCTGTCTTCTGACTCTGCTCAATTCAGTTTCAAGCTGAAAACCCATTGAGTACTGGCTGAGTCCTCACCACGGTCATGGTGAGGTTGAATCCATACGTCCCCATGTGCTCCCTAAAGACCAGGTTACAGTGTCCTCGTGGACTGAGGAAAAAGCAAAAACACATCCTTTTTTGCCAAAGTTCTTCTTTCTGTTGATTCTTTGAGCTATAAGGATAGTCAGTATGGCCCTGCAGCTTGGCAGCATTCGCTGTTTGAGGGGGACAGCGGAGTCCTGCTGCTGCACTAAAAGCCATATATGTGCATTATTGAGATGTCATGTAATGTGTAACAGAGGAAGACTCAGGTGATGAGACTGAACATGAGACCTCCCTTCCAAAATAAATCTTCTGTCACCTAGGCAACACTTTTAAAATGCTGTGAGAAAAGGAACATCTTCAACAAGAAGAGATGAAAGGGATACTGTCCAAAAATAGCATATCTGCCTTTTGATTAGGGCATAGATATAGATCTGAATTATTCTTTCAGCTGTTTTCTGTGCAAAACCAGTTTTTTGTAAGAATTATCTGATTGTGCCTAATTCCAGCTAAGTGTATCAATTAACATAGTTGGATAATCACTCCTTTGTATAGCATGAGGCCATCCTTCTTCAAAAAACTGAAGTCATACCCAAAGAAAGAAAATGCAATAATAAGTTCTGGAATTTTGAATATACAAATGCACTGAGGTCAGCACAACTATTAAAAATATGTTTTAAAGAGTAAGACTTTCTGAAACTCTGCAGGACTACTAGTTGACCCTGATACAGGAGGAAAAAATAACTTCAGAAAAGTTAATTATTTGCATCAGTGATCACTATGGAAGAAACTAAGGACTTTACACTCTGGAGGGATTTTTTTGTTTTGTTTTGGGGTTTTGGTTTTGGTTTTTGGGGTTTTTTGGGCTTACTGGGGGTTTTTTTTGGGTTTTTTTTAAATTGGGTTTTTTTTTGTTTTTGTTTGTTTGGGTTTTGTTTAAGGGGTTTTTTTTGGGGGGTGAGTAGGTCATCTCTTTGAAATTGAAATTTCTGAAAAAAAAGGATAAGGAACAAATGGTCAATTGAACAATAAAAGAAATTGCCAAGAGCAGATGTTATTCAGCTTGTTGTTCTAGGACAAAGCAAAGATGCAATAGTGGAATTATTAGCAAGGGTGTGTGATTTCTTACCTGAAATTGCCTTAGCAGCAGGACTGAAGAGTGACAAATGGGGTGTCAGTTTTTAGAAATTATTCCAGGGAAGATCTGAGGAACTGCAGGCCTGAAAGACTGACATCTATACAGGGTACATCAGTAGCATGTTTAATAAGAATAGAAAAAATGCACATCTGGAACTACTCCATGCCTTTGTCCATGGAAGGATTGCTTTATAAATGTAGAGTTCTTTAAAAGAAAAAAACATGTAGATAAGGGTGACCCGGTAGGTACCGTCTACTTGGATTTCCAAAAAGCTTTTTACAAAATCCCTCAGTAAAGATTTAGCTTTTAGGAAAACTAAATATCTGGGGGATGTTTAAAGGGGAATTTTTGTTTAGATGAATATCTGAATGAAAGATGGAAAACAGAGGTTAGGAGTAAATGTTTAGTTTCACATTGAAATGAACTTACCAGAAGAATTCTGCAGGGACTTTTTGATATATTTGAGCTATTCTTCAAAAGGGATGAGCACTGGGGTCAAGTTTTACTAATTATACTTAGTTACCCAGGACATCAAAGGACAAGGCCCAATGTAAAGGACTCACTAAGCAACTGGGCAATAAAATGGTAAAGGAAATTCACTCTTAATAAATGTAAAGCGATGGGCATGAGAAAATTCTGACTTCATCTGGAAGATGCTGGGCTCTAAGTTGATCTCATGACTCAGGAACAAGATCTAGGTATGAAAGTGGGTAACTATGAAAATGTCATATAAATATTAATTAGTGCTCAAAAAAGCAATTCAAACACTAAAATTTTTTTAAAGGAGTTAAACTAAGAGCATCACTATGCCACTATATAAAGCCATGATCTACCAATGTTCTAGGACTCTACAAATTGTGATCTTGTCTCAAAATAGTTGCAACATATCTGAACAGGTTCTTGGTGATGAGGCCTGAAAATGAGATCTGTGAAATCACCAGTGGCACCAAGAGCTGGATAGAGAATGTTTCCTCCAAGACTCTTCCAGTGTCAGACCTAGTGGGCATGCAATGCAAGCAAATGGAGCTGAAAATAGTTAAAAGCTGGGTGTAAAGCTTAATGGAAAATACCATACAGACTTGACATGCTCTCATTTTTTCAGGGTCACATGTTTACATCCACTGCTGGAGGCAGAAAACAGAGCTACTTTGACATTTGATCAGAAGTAGCAAGGTCATACTTTTATTTTTAAATTATTTAGTGTTGATGTGTGTTCTAAAGTGGAGGGTTTGTAAACCAGAGGGCTTGAGGATTCTAAACCGCTCCTTGGGGTAGGCAGCTGGGGGATGGAAGTTGTGAGAATTACTGTTTGTACATTAGGTCCAAAGTCAGTTCTCCTTTTCAGCTGTTACAGAAATACCATTGGCAGTTTCACACTGTAAAAGGCAAGGACTGAAAGGACATGGAAAAGAAACTGCTCTCTGATGAGACAAAAGGATGTCTGAAGGCCAAGATTAACAGATTGGCTGAGCTGCAGTAAAGTTTGTTCCTCAGCTCTCTCTAGATCACTTAGTTTGTGTACAGATGGAACATTCAGCTATGCAATAAATGCTTGTGTGGTGTCTTCTGCATGAAAATCCAATATCAGCAAAATCCAGAATCATGTGTTCTGCTTCTTGCAAAGACAACCATACGTCTTCCCAGTCAATATGAGATATTGTCTTGGATATCTCATCTTCAAATGTCTGTAATGCTCTGTTTCACTTCACTTTCCATTTTGATGGAGTATAAAGCACTTCACTTTCCTGCGCCATCAACCTCCCCAGTTCTACTGAACTGAACTTCCAGAAATATTTAACTGCCACAAGTATTGCTTTACTACAATTCCATACTTGCCAATATTGTCCTTTGCTTTTGTCCTAACATTTACATGATGGTCTATTTGACATCAGCAATGGAAAATACTTCTTTTGTGCTCATCAGTGTAAAACCATAACCAGCTAGTTCGGCCCTTAGTTTTCCAAACTCTGATTTAACACAAGTAATTCCTTCTAGACTTCACATATAGAAAATAAATGAATACTTAATTTTGAGCACAAGAGTAATCCCAGTGACTGTAACTGTGTCTGAGATAACAGAACATCCCACATTTCTGCCAAGAACTTTTATGGCATGGGACCACAATTCCTTTAAATTTTCACTTGTTGCATTGCTCAGAAACCATACATTCAGGGTTTGGTTCTAACTGATGTGTTTCCAGATTCTTGTAGCCTTATTTCATGGGGGGATACTTCACTTTGATATGAAATAAATTACTTTAGAGGGAGATACCACTTACCACAGTTGTTAACTACTGATCTATGCAAGGCCACGAATATTTGTTGACTAAGCAGGATTTCTTAATGGTAATGAGCATAATTTCTGTCATATTACAAGTCTTCAGCAATAAATCTTAAACCACCTGAAAGAATGGAAAATACAAATAATTTTTATTTCATGTGTTTTTGATAAAGATGTAGTAAAACTTGGCCTCTGATTAATTCATGAGAGATAATGGCAACAAGTATAAAAAGCAAGTTCTAAATGACATGACCAAATTATTGTGCATCCAAACATGACTCCAAATGGTTTAATTCTAGTGAGAAAAGTAGTTAATAAATGTTCCCCTTATAAAATTATAGGCTCAAAAGTTTTTAACAAAAGGAAGCAGTTACCACACAAACCTAAATCATGAATCTCATTGCCAAAGTATATTACGGAACGCAAAACTATAAATAAGTTTAGAAAATAATCAGACAAATTAAGGGAAGAGAATGACCACTAGCTCCTATTAAACCCAGATACATGGATATAAGTTTCAGATATTGCAGTCCATGATTCACAGACTGCTAAGGACCAGAGGTGTGAAAGAAACATGGGAGAATTGTCATCTGAGCATCTTTTCCCAGACAGGGTCAAAGTCAAAATACAAATGTTCACGATCTCCTAGTTACAGGGAATACTAGACGAAGTTTCTTCTAAGTGTAAACAGACCAGATCTAAATCACCTTTCTCTAGGTGGCCAACCACTTTGGGAAAAAACAAAGGAAAAAGCGAAGATTTTTAACAGTTTCCTGAATGACCTTTTAAGGACAGGCTACATCCTGTGTAAATAGGTAGCAATACCCTAGCTAGGGAATCCAAAATTTGCACTTAATATTACTATATTAACAAAAAATAAAGGGGCTGGGTTCCTCCCACTCCCCACACACTTACCTGCTCTCCTATTCTAAGTGGTTTTGGAGAGCAATTATGGTCTAAAAAAATGTTTTATTCTGGAAAGAGTTCTTTTATTCACAGTGGAACATGCCTGAATTTTACAGATCTCCACCAAAAAAAAGTTTTTTTGTGAATAGTTGGTGAAAGAAGCCTAAGGAAAATGTGTATCTAATCCTATTAACTGACTTAATTTAGAATTATTAAAAGCCTTGATACACAGGATTTAACACAATCTTTCTAGCAGGGTGTGATGTAATCTATTTTTGTTCCTCAGCTAGCAGATGGCTTACCTTTAAGTAATTTCCAATATGTTAGGAGATCAAAAGCCATCCTTATGCCATGGAGGCAGTAATCGTTTCTCTCTGCTGGGGGTTGCTTGGTACTGTGGTGGGGATATGCAAAAGCTGCTGGCATTTCCAAGCACAGAAGGCCGACATTTCTTCAGACTTTGAAGTTAATAATCCTTCAGAAGTTGAAAAACTGAGAGATTTTCAAACCCCTTTTAATGTTCTATATGCCATGTGCTAAAGTAAATATCTGTAAGTAATCACTGTGGACTAGTGCAAGGTGTCCCTGCACACTGAGTGTGGGGTGAGAGCCACCACAGCGTGGGCAAGGCGCTCTGTCCTGCTGTGGCTGCGCTGTTCTGGGTGTGGAGGGTCTGGCTGGGTGGCACAGCTCCCGCTCAGTGTGCACCAAAATGCCCAGCTGGACCTGGAACACCAGAGCAGCCCTGCCATGGCCTCAGAGCATCCCTGGGGTGAGCTCACCATGCCCAGTCTCTGTGTGCCACGGATTCGCTCCGATCGCTTCCTCTCTGCAGAGAGAGAGAGGCTTGGCTCTCCTGCAGACAGGAGGCTCGGCCCTAAAACGCCTGTGCGCACTTGGGTACAGACAGGGAGGGGGAAGCGATTAGGATTGCTCACAACAGTGTCATTGGGAATACGCTGCACAGTTTTCAAAGCAGACACCCTAGATTGCCTGGGATCTATCCCTATATCAACCTCAGGAAGTCATTTCACTACAGATACCTTCAATTCCCTCCTCGGATCACAACACTCCAGCTGTAGCAAAAAGACCATCCTGCCTGGGAAAAGAACAGTGAACAGGTCAGACCCTCATTTTGGAGCAGGGGACTCAAACATTTTGAATAAAAAATCCCAAGTCTTACAAAAAATTACCTACTGGGCACATTTCTGGCTTCTGATCACATTATATTTATCTGGTAATCACAGTTTTTGATCTTCTTAAATTAAAAATAAGCAGTTAACATTACAGTTACTCTCTCAATACAATTTAGTGGTTGGAAATTTCTAATCAACTTCTGCAGACAAAGGGTGCAAAAATTAGTACTCAGTAATAATAATGACAGGGTCTGTATTTAGGTGTTGCTAACACTGACTCATTAAAGTATTTAAATAATTTAAAATCAACTCTGAAATTAGGTTAACCTATACAAAGGCCTAAGATTACAGAAATAACTTCAGGCAATTTCATGTTAAATTAAAAATAATACTTGAGTTAAACATATTTATTCTTGAAATTTTAAGAGAGTGCCACCACTCAGGAGTAAGGTTTCGATGGCTGAACACCTGGAAAAATGTTTGTTTTTGCCAGCTGTAGCTTCTCCACAGGTGCAGAGAAGTTTTTATTGCATTTGGGTTTATTCAAGACATTTATTCAAGCTGAAAAACTGATCACATACTGAAAAAACAGGAAAACTTTTTTTTTTCTTTCAGTCTATGAATAAAAATTGGGTGATAGAGACTCGGATGTATTAGTTTTAACTCTTGGAAAGTAGAATGTAGAAAAAACCTCAGGGGCATTAAGAAAATGCAGACTATACTAACATAGTTGATTTTAACATATTTTGATAACAAAAATCACACATTTCCAGAACATTCTAATTACCAAGACACATTTTTACAGCAGTTTCCTGCAAGCATCCAAAACCAATTTATAGGCTACTCTTGAGTCAAAGAGTAATCATCTGGTTGGTAGGGAGTATCACATACTGTTTTATGAGCATAAGACAATGCAAAAAAACCCCAAAATATGTACATTATGTCATAATATCATTACAAAAATTATGCGTAAGACACACCCACAGCGCAGCAGATATTGCCTGGGTGGTTTGAGGTGCCCAACAAAAACCATCTGTTAGTCAAGGCAGATGTGTGCCTGCCTGGGGAGGCAGCTGGGTGTCCATCCCCAAGGTACAGGGTGCAGGGGGGACTGCGCTGGACACAGGGGAGCCCTGGATGTTGGGCTGGATGCAGGGCTGGATGCAGGGCTGGGTGCCAGGCTGGATGCAGGGCTGGGTGCAGGGCTGGGTGCAGGGCTGGATGCAGGGCTGGGTGCAGGGCTGGGTGCAGGGCTGGATGCAGGGCTGGATGTTGGGCTGGATGGCAGGGCTGGGTGCTGGGCTAGATGCAGGGCTGGGTGCAGGGCTGGGTGCAGGGCTGGATACAGGGCTGGATGCAGGGCTGGGTGCAGGGCTGGATGCAGGGCTGGGTGCAGGGCTGGATGCAGGGCTGGGTGCAGGGCTGGATGCAGGGCTGGATGGCAGGGCTGGGTGCAGGGCTGGGTGCTGGGCTGGATGCAGGGCTGGATGCAGGGCTGGGTGCAGGGCTGGGTGCAAGGCTGGATGCTGGGCTGGATGCTGGGCTGTCTCGGGTCCCCATGGCTGAAGCAGAGCTTGGCTGCCACGGCCGCACACCCCGGGGCACAGGGGATCAGGAGGGCTCATTAGCTGCTCTCTGCTGAATTCAAGCAAGTGCAGAAATCTTTTTTCGCTGTTTAACTCCCCCAGCAGGAGAGCTGACTCAAAGAAAGGTTAGGGCATGACCACATCAGGGTTCCATAGTGAAATGAAAGAAATTATACTGAAAGCATGGCCAGGAGTATCACCTTGGTCCAATTTACTTCTGCCAAGGTTGCAGTGAATGAGGTAACAGCTTCAGTGTGCTCACAGGCTCAGGAATCAACTTCATTTGTCCAAGCAGGAATGCAGGGGAATATGAAACATGGCATGGCATGCTCTGGGTTAGGGTTCAGCAACTGATTGCTAGGAATGGGAAAGAAATGTTGCCAAGGATACCCTTTATTTGCAATTGTGAAAAGCCCTTCATAAATAGTCTACTATTTGGGGCTTACTGTAAATGTGTGGTTTATTTGGGAAAACTAGAGATCAAAACATAACAAAACAATAGCTGATGATAACCATTTTAATATTAATTGTTGTAGTAAGAACAGGCTCCTGTCATCTTGCAGCAGTTTCAGCTGGAGAAGCACAGTCCCCTAACTCAGGAGTCTGGAGTTCTCACCCCCCAGCTTGGTGAAGCCTGGGGCAAAGCAGTGGGCTCAGCTGTAGCTTATTCTGTCCTTTTTCTTCCTGTCTTCTTTTCCTGAGACAGTAATTCTCTGTGCATGGACATTTACCCATCCTCTCCAGGACTTCTGCACCCCAAGTGACTGTGCACCATCTCCCCTTGCAAACTTTCTCTGCCTGCCTCACTGTGCATAAGGACTTCTGGCACCCTGTTTTCAGGTGGTCTGGTTGTATCTTCCTCCCCAGCTGCTGCTTCTCTCCCTCTTGGTCTTACCTCTTTGTCTTTTACTCATGCTTTATACACATCAATAATTTTTGTCCAATGCTCTTCACCTGTCAGTCTCCAGAACTGAAAAACTATCTGGTTGGTCCTTATTTTCAAGTAAGAAAGCTGAGGCTCGGAGCAGGAATGTGATTTAGTTAAAGTAAACAAGGATCTTGGTGCTTTAGTCAATCACCTTTGCTTCCTCCCTAAGCTCTCCACTTTTAATAAAATGAGCCTTTACTTTGACTTCAATATCTTTCTTATTAATGAGAAACCTACTCTTAGGGGAAAACTAGAATTAACTTGTAGTCTCACTGGTCAATGCTTGTAAAAATGAAATATTTTCATTCAGGTGGAGTCAAACAGCAGCTTTAAGCAACTAATAATGTGCTGTGCTACCACAGAGGGGAAAACAGTCAGCCATCCCAGATTAGGAACACACCCTTGTATAATCAGGGGAAATCAAGCAAGATTTCCTTTGGTAGCACATATCTTGCAGAAATAGCTAGTGCAAAGCAGTCCCTTTCAGTATGGCAACTCGGGAAATCAAAAATCTAAGTTAGCAATAGGTGTCTGAGGAAGAGTATGAGTCTCGAAGCCATTAAAATAGAAGGGAAAAATCTCCTCTCTGATTTGCACTTGCATTTCTACTGGGTATTCTGTATTCTTTCCACTAGCTAAGATGGACTGGATGCCCAAAGGAAATAAACTGAATGAGTCCACAATAGGCAGTAAACAGGGAATAGCCAGGATCCATGCCAATTAAAAAAAGGAGCACGTCCTCAAGTTTGTAGCTCAGTGTCTAGGATTCAAGTCCCTGTCTGAGAAGACATCTGCGAAATACAGACAGCTTAGCAATGCTTCCCAGGTATACTTGCTGCCTGAAATATGAACTGAGGAGGAAACTCAAGCTAGCATATTAGCAAAAGCAGAAGACACCAGTTTCTTCCAAGAGCAGCACAGGGAACAATTATGCACAAAAATCTCTCTGATATATAATCCAGTGCGGGCCAATCCACACAGTACACAAACCATCCCATCCCGTGGTGTCTGGACATAAAGGGCTTGTCAAAATGAATATGAGATGACTACTGTGTGTCTGTATATATAGGGAAAAAAAGCATAGCACAGCAGTGACTGCACAGCACTTTCTATATTCCTACTGTGTACCAGGCAAAGATTTTTCAGTTCATACATCATTCACAACTTGCTACAGGGATTCCACAAAGCCAGTACATATCCTTTACACAAAGAAAAGGGGGGAAAAATAATAGATCTAGAAAAAAAAGGATTCTGAAAGTATATCTGCTGGATGAGTAGTCAGTGTCAGGGGCACCAACAATACACAAAGCTTAGCAAGAAGTAAAATAAATAAGTAAACAGTGAGATCACCCCTACCCTGTCCAAGTCACTGAGAAGCAGAGCTCCCTCTGATACCATGGGGTATCTTCTCAGAGTAGAGAGAAGAAGCAACTGCCAAAGTGTTGTCTTCTTCTTTCCTCACCAAGTTTTTGCACCATTTGGCATACAGCAGGGGAGGAAGAGAAGATTGCATATAAGAAACTATAGGGGGAAATTAACTCCCCCAGCTCCAGCAATTTACAAGGTAGACGTCTCATCTAGAATACTTATTTAGGCTCTTTTATAGCACGTAGAGGGAGAGAGGCCCCTCCAAGGGCCATTCCTTTTTCTCTCTTTGTGGACTATTGTGCAAACCTGACAACAGCAGAGGTGTACACATGTGGAGAGTGGACAAGCACTATTGCATTTGCCCTTTAGACAGGACACCCACCTTCCTGAACAGGGATTGAGCCCAAAACCTCTCTTGCTGAAAAATTCTCATCTTTTCTGCAGAAGAGTTTCTGTATGGGGCAGACAGGGGCAACTATGATGTTTTTATTCACCAGGGGTATATAGGGAGAGTGAAACAGAATGAGAGAGTCCTCTGTAGTAAAAACAATTCACAAGGCAAAGTTCAAAGTCAGTGGCAAGACACAGCAGATTAATAAATATCTGTATAATCATTTCTGCTTTGACCCTTTTTTGGGGATTGAAAACAATAAAATTAAGGAATTCTTTGGTACAAACAATTTGTGAAGCAGACACGATGCCATGAAGAGAAGATGCACCAGAAATGAACAATCTTTTTACCCTCAGTTCCCCCCAAATTTTTTTTATAATTACAATAATGTCTAGTAACATTAGAGACTACAGATAATGCCTGATGTTGGGTTCCTTGAGGCACCATCCTAAATCCACTATTTAAGTAAAATATGCTGAAGAGAAAATTTTGAAGGGCTTCATATAGCATTTATATCACTATGGGTTCTCTGCCATAAGCAGTGGTTAAAAAGTAGTTTATAGATACTATATTACACACAAGACAGTGCTGCAGCATAGTGCCAAGCCCAGATCTAATCTAAAAATGTGTTTTAACTCTGAAATGAATACTGTAATGCAGACTGCCTGCTAGTTCAGTTTCAACCATATTTTATCTCCTGGGGTTCTGAGCTGATTGTAGCAGAAAAAGGTGCCAAGACAGTCTCTGATACTAAAATATATGGGTTACATATGCACCAAGTTTTATACACAGTTTCGACTTAAATATCAACAGCATAAGGCAAGTTGGGATGTAAACTGTTTTCAGATGTGTCTACGGGCTTGAGTGGAAAAGAAAATATTAATGGTATTTAAACTGATGGCAGTCAGGATCCAGAAGGTGAGCTACAAAGTTCTGAAGGGGAGCTGCTGTGTTTCTCAAAAGCTATAACCTTGACATTGGGTTTAGCTCTATTTCTCCCTTACACAGCAAAGTGTTGCATTATGGCTGTCTAAATATTCCTGGAAGCGTTTCAGAGATTTTGTGACCCAGATGTGGATTATGTGTAACACTAACTATGTACATGCTGGAGATGATTATGCTGGGAGCTTTCAAATTCCATTCTGCACGTGTAGCACTGAAAAGAAACTTGACTTATACTTATGAAATTCCTTTTGACCATAAGAAAAACAGAAGGAAACCCCCTTTGGAGACTTCCATAATGGGAAACAGGAAACAGGGCTGTTGAGTGGAAAGTTTGCAGCACAGGAAAAACAATGGACTATATAAACATAAATGCCATTATCAGATACTCTGCAATGGCCTTGCAATAGGTCTAAAGTTGAAAATATGCAGTCGTTTGTGTTTTCATTCAGATCTAAAGATTTCTTTATGGGCTGTTCCGGTTCCTGTTGGGATCAAGTGGTATTTTGATACTGACAAATGGGCATAGGTTAAAACAGAGGGATAATGGTTTAAAAAATACACTATTTATGAGAGTTTTCAGCATCTTGACTCATTTTTGTTCCTTGTTTTTTGTATCGTCACAGGCAAAGCAGTGAAATTGAAGCAGTTATCACAAAGCTTTCTCAGGTAGCAATGCAATGAGTTTCAATGATAGCATCTGAATATTAAAACCAGAAACCTGGTATTTCAAAGTTCCATCCATGACTTTAATTTCTCTACAGGATTGATAAAAGGCCAGTTTTTTGGTTTTTTTTCCATGAGTATGGGAGACTTTGTTCTAGGGAGTGTACTGTATATTCTTTCTTAGACCTCAGTCAAGGACCCTCTTCCAAGGCTTCCCTCAAAAGAAGAAAACACAGAGTATGCCACAGTCTGGCTGCCTGATGCTTCAGGACTACAGAGAAAGAACCTGATTATTTATTTGGAGTATTTGTACAGTACACCAGAGATCAGCGATGGTAGATATTCTGCTCGCAGATCCTATTTAAAACAATTTAAATAGAAATAGAAATTTCTAGGGAGCAGGGCCTCTTTGGCTCTCAGTGAAAGACAAAGCAATCTCCAGACAGCTGATGCTACTTTACATTTGTACTTTATGGTCTGCGTTGCTACAAAACTCTCCAGAACAGAAAGGAACCTTCTCCCAGAAGCTGCCCTGTTTTAAACTCGATGTTCAGGGAGTTTTAGATTAATGTTATCACCAGCCATCCTACTGAGATAGCTTCCTAGGTTCTTTGCCCTGATGATAGAGAAGGCTCTAAGACACCAAAGTTTTATCCTTTTTCCGCAGGTTTTGTGGTACTGCAAATGGGAAAGGAAAGGCCTCTGATTAAATATAAATGTTGATATTGCTGTGGTCACTGGTGCCATTAACAGCAAGGGAACTACTACATACATAATTTCAAAGTTTTTAAAACATTCTTTTTAAAATGCCTGTTTCTCTGCACTGCTTGTAAATTGGGACTATCTTGGGCAAATGCTGTAAACACAGATTTAGATCAGATGAACTCCACCCCTCACTTTCACTTGCCAAGTACATCCAAGAGCACAAGAGTGTCACTTGCATGGTTTCATGGTTTTACCCTGAAAAAGTTAAATTCAGCTCAGCCTTCTCTGTAGCACTGGCTGTTTTCTGCAGAGATGGTGAAGCTAAAGATGGAGCAGGACAGGACAAGCTCCCTTATGCACCTGCTGCAGAAGGTTTTCGAGAAAGAATATATTCTTCTCCAGGTGGGATATCCACAGCCTGGGCTTTCCCTGCTACTTCCTCTCAGATTCTGTATGACTGCCACAGTGAGAATTGGATTTTGCTGTTGGAGTCTCTAAACTGATTTAGACCTGGTGAGAAAGATTGTGTTATTGATTAAACATACTGAATGTATCATTTATCTTTTATCTTTAGAGATACTTCACAGCTCTTTTGTTACTCCTGTGTTTGAAATCATATAGTTGGTATACATCAGTATCTTCTGCTTTGCTACAGCCAACACGAAAGATTTTTAAAAAGTCTCTTCTGCCTCAAGAATCAGAAATTAAATATATTTGTGCCCTCTGGAAAATTATCTCTTTAATCTTGAGCAACTTCACTGGCAATGTTTTGATCTGATAATCGGATTACAACCATGTTGAAAGATACACCCTCAAGTGAATGAGTAATGTAATTTCTGTGTAGCACAAATGATATCTACCCAAAATGGTACCAACCACTCTGGATGATCTCTACTATCTTTAAATAATATGATTCAATCAAAACCAGTTGGTTTAATAAGAACGAGGGTGAATTAGCTAAGTGGAATAAAAAAATAATTGTTTATCATACAAGTATTAAGTTTGCCCTTTCACCCTACCCTGACTCGCGGGGTGTTCCATCCATGCCTGGGAACTGAGTTCCAGCATCCCTTGGGTATCCTCTGCCTTGGTGGTCACCCCCAGACAGGAGGTCTCTGCTGAAGGAGGTTCTGTTTTCCCTGGCTCAGCTAGTAGGGTTTCCATTCCCTGTGCCTGGGAAAAGGTCTTTTGTCTGTGATGCTCAGGCACACTGGGGCTCAGGGTTGATCAAAAGTCCTATTCCTGGCTTCTATTTTCGGTTTCTTTCTATTTCAGAGTCTGTGCAAATGAGGAACTGATTGGTTATGTGAAGAGAGCACAGAGGGGGCATCTGCCCTTTTGGTCACCCCTTACTCCACACTGTTCTGGATGGTTCTCCCAAAATAGTGGTTAAAAAGTGATGATTATGCTGTGCAAAGAGTACAGACAAGGGTTTCAATTTGTCAGAGTATTCTCTGCATTTTCTAGTTCTGCAGTTCCGTGGAGGTTTTCCTAAATGAGCTGTGGCTGAGGGAAGTACAAAAATTAACTGCCTCTCTTCAGGATATAAGGTGTAAAATTAAAGCGATCAGAAAGAGGAAACGACGCTTATATCAACCAAAGGCTCAACTTCTGTCAGCTCAGTGCAGAGCTCTCCCCACCATTGTCTGCCCTTGGAATTAGATTCCAGTTGCCGTTTTCTGAAGTACCTCATTGACTACAGCTTAAATTTTTACTTATGTATGATTTGAAAAGGCTGGCTATACTTTCTGTTCACCCCAGCCACATCATTTTCAATGACTCTTTTTTTCTGGAATTAATGACAGAGCATACTTTGTGGTCCTGTTGTACAGATCCTAGGAACAAATGACTTCAGACTGCTTTAGTAATTGAGGAGAGATAGAATCTCCACAGCATAATTCATCTTTCCTATCTTAAACAGCTGTTTTAGGATGGAATAAATCACCCTCTGAAAGTGTCTGTCTCTCCCCATTGACTATTAAGGGGCCCTAATGACTGGCAGAGAATAACCAGCCAACTTCAGAGGTATAAGATGAAGGCCAACAGATCTCATCATAAACAGGAAAGTGAACGTTTCACCTAGGCTGCATTCCCTCACTGGAAGGGGACTCCAGGCAAGTGTTAGCATCCACAAACTGTATCTTGAAAGAAAAGCTGATTTTCTTTAAGGGCTGAAGAAAAATGTTACTGAAATGCTGCTTCGTTAATACCTTAGAAGTAGAAAGAAAGAAATATCCTAGGGAGAACATTAAATACAAGCTGGTAGCTGCAAGCAGGAGGAACCCCAAGCTATGCTATACCTCTTGACTCTTAGGAGGTTGCTTTAATTTGCATGGCAGGATTATGTTAGAAATAAGTAAGAGAATATTTTGGAGCTGTTTATGAAATCAACAGTAGAATAAAAATGAAAGAAATCAAACCTTTCATTTCAGAGCATAAATTACTAGGTGCATAAAGCCATCTGGCATCCTCCACTCCATCGGAACACTGGATAAGATTGCATTCCTTTCCTAAAAGTGGCTGGATGGTACACTGAGAGAGATGTGGTAAGAGAACCTAAAATGAGGCTTCTGGTCAGTAGCATAGCTGCTGCTTCTTTATGCTGAAGTACAAGTCCAAAGTGTGGTAGGAAGTCTTACCAAATTTGTTCCAAAAGTGGACTTGTTAGCCACAGAAGAATAATGTCTCCCAGAAAACTTGCTTTGTTCCCTCTGCCCATCTGATCAGAAAAAACTAACTTATTCCACAAGACAATTATAAAAATAAACACTTAGAACTTAAGAAAAAGTTTTCAAGAAAATTAAAATGAGGACAAATAAACTCAGAAAAAGAATCTTCTACCTCTGCATGCAAGGTACTTTATATTTAAAATCTTGAACCTCTCACAGTGAAAAACAAATAACAGAGTAATATGTTTGTAATGTGTTATACAGATTTGACTTCAGGCATAATTACCTGATTTTTAATTTTTCTACTTTTAAACTAACCATTATTGCTAGGATGTCAGTACAGGTATTGCTCATTTGCCTTATCCAGTTGGGGGACTGGCAAAGTTGAGGGAAAGGGTGATTCAGGGAACAGTGGGTGACACTGCAAGTGAGCTCATTTCTAGTGTTGAGCGTTGCTTAGACACAACTTTTACCTGGTCTGAGACAGGAAAGGTTGCGCATGTATGCAGGAACAAGAGATGACTTAGAGACAACAAATGTTGCAGAATAATTCATGTTAAGAAAACACAGGAGAAGGAAAATAGCTGGAAAGCTCATTAATTTAAAGTCACACTTGGTTTTTTAAAAGAATTTGTAATGAGTAATGTTTTACAGTGATTAGTTTAGTCACTCTTTAAACATGAGATAAAAAGCTTTTCAGTGCTGAGTTTTCCATCCCTCATCCCTGAATATTTCCTTCATCCCTGAGTATCTGGAGTGACTGGAGTCCCTGTTGCCTTGGAAGATCACTTTGCATTTAGCAGTATTTTACATGCTGTGTCCTCATCAGCTGAAGCCCAGCCATAAATAAAGCCATCAGCTCATCACACAGGCACGCGTGTGCTTTAGACTCATTGTTATGCAAAGGGTCAGTCTGTTACTTTTAGATTATTACTGTCTTCAAGCAACGCGTAAGGCAGACTGCCCTGCAAATGGAGACATGCATTTGGCAGCTACCTTATTTGTTAAACATAAATTGATGTTCACAGTGCACAGACTGAGCTAAGCACTTGAGATATCATCAAGGAAGTGCAGAAGCTAGATGCACAAATAAAGTCTGTTGGATTGTCCATAACGTAATTGGCACTGCTCCTTCCGCTGGTCTTCTCAGGTATATCCAATTGCTTGAATCTGCACATCTTTGCCAGTGCTGTTTTATCCATGGAACTATATTTCCCCGCCCCCAATAAACAGTGATTATTGTCATAAATCAAGAAGAAGTACTTCTGTGGTTTTGGCTCAAGTCACTGTTGCCCCACTGAGCATCATGGTGAGCACTCTGCTGCAGATCTTCTCTCTGCAAACTGACCCCAAGGAGGCTCTTCTTCTATCAAAGTGCGAAGAGTTAAAGCAACAGGTGTAGTATCAAAGATGACAAGCCTTTCCCACCTTCATCTCTGAGAAAAGCAGCAGCATAATGAAGATAAATAGGAATTTCACAGACAGGTAATCACATGATAACAGATCCTTGTTATTTAATACCACCAGAGCTATTTCAAATGGTGTTAGGACTTGCCTGTGCCCACCAGGATCAAGTTCTGCTAATCAGTGATGTGTAAATGTGCATGGTTCATTAGGGCCCTGAGAACAGCTGTCCGTGTCCGCTCAGGATCAGATTACAGGATATCATTAACCTGGATTCTATATCCGCTTCAAGGCTTTTGTTACAACTAACTCATAATTCTTTTCTTTTTTTTTTTTTTTAATTGTCCTGGAAACCAGGAGAGCTAAAGACTAAGGTTTCTGTTTTACCCACTTCTGTTCAGTATCATTTTAACATACATTCAAAAGAAAGCTGTAAACATAATGTTCATTGTAACTAGTGCAATAAAATACAGAATAGTTTCATGCCTCTTACACGTCTGTGATCAAGCTTTATAGTTGAATTGTTTTAGAGGAACTACTTAAATCTACTCTAATCTCCTACTGCTTGTAAAATATGTAAAAATACATATATAAAAAACCACATTGTATATTTCAGAGTAAGCTTTTCAGTTTACTCTGGTGACTTTTATCTGATAAAATAATACACCAGTTTGGCTATTACTGCATGAATTAAGTATAGCTCTGGAAACAAAAGGCTGAACAACCCCTTCCCATGAACTGTACACTAATTATGGTATGGGCTGCTTGATTTTAAATGCTTCATACTACAATAAGAAATTTATAGGGCATATGTATAAAAAAAAGGTGGTGTTATTATATTTTTTGGGGGCAATTTGCTTCTTTCTGCTTTTTCTTATTCCTTAATTATAAAAGAGATTCAGTAAATCAAAGAAAAAAAATGGATTCACAATTGATGTCATTGGGAGCAGAAATAAAAAGCAATCAGTACATTACTAGTTGAATTTTATTCAATTATCGTGACTATTATTCTCCCAGGGCAATTAAACAATCCCAAACTGGATTCATGAATCATTTAGGCAAATAACAATACCCAAATTCAGTAGTCATTAGGAATAATTACACTAGCAAAAAGGCAGAAAAGAATGTTCTAACAGAGTCATTGTTGTCTATAGCAAATGTGAGTTTAAAATATCCTGTTTCACTTATGTCAGCCATTAGGCTATTACTGATTAATAGATTTGTTATTAGACACTAGACTTGATTGTTCACTGCTGTTCTTATAAGCAGATTTCTTACATTCAAAATGAGTATGACCAAAATCTACTTATTTCTGCACGTGGAACAGGATTAGGTTCCTAAAACAGCTGGAATTCCTAGAACAGCTAAATAATAAGATCAATTAATTAAGATTAATTAGTAAGATATTAATGCAAACTGCAAATATCTGGATACAGTATGATGCTTAAGCTAGGGCTCTAGGGTAAAAAGCATTTTTGAAAAAAACTTTGTGGATATTGTGGCCAAAAATCCATCTCTTTTAACAGGCCCTACTGAAAATCCAGATTTGGTGCACACCAGATATTTGGGTAGTATTCTAAATTGAGTGACTCTGAAATGCAGCTGTCAGTTCATGTCTAGACACCAAAGCAAATGGATTAATTCCCTGCAGGAAAAGTTTGTAAAACTTCTGCAAGAATGTTGGGGCTGGTCCCGTCATCAGTAAATAAGCACTCTCCCTCTGAGTCCCTCGACATACTCAAATGGAGGGAGGCTTTACAATTCAAAAAAGTCCAAATTTATAAAACCATTTACATAGAAGCAAAGGCTGCCTGAAACAAAACAATATATCCATGGAGCTTTGAAGTTGTATTTATGGAGCCCAGTTGTTTTTTCAGGGCCTTGACTGTCTCTTGTTCGTCCTGAAAAAGCTTTTCCATAGGGATGACTTTAGATTGCGATAGTTAGACCTTGAAGCCTGAAAATTTTGGCCATACCATTTAGCTTTCTGTTGCCTGATCCCAAAAATGTTAATGCTCCTGCTCTGGCATGGATGCTTAATAATATAAGTGAGCAGAGTTAAACACAGTTGTGTATGCTGTGCCCTTAAACCTCTGGCTGTGAAAATGTGTTCATTTTTGGTCTGTATAAATGATGTGCTATATACATTTTCTTAGCAAAAGACAGGCAAAATAATACTCAGATTTTAAACAATTTCAGATGATTTCTGCTTAGAAGAAAAGCACATTTGTCTTTAAAAATGGAAGGTGCTGAGGATGGCCTTTGACAGAAACTGCATCATGGGAACTCTCAGATGCGGACACACTGACCCTCAGCGCTTGGCTGCAGGTGCTAAAAGCCCCATTTTGATGTTCCCCTCTAAGCATTCATGCTTGCAAGCTGTTGAAATGCCCTGCAGGGGCTGCCAGCACAATCTCTTTCTGACAGGACACCAGACCATCCCCAAAACCACTGAGAGCCCATGCACTTCCTGACGGTGGTCTGGGCTGGCAGGCTGCAGGCATAACAGGATGGGGGAACCCCACTCATCCCGGGGCAACGGACATGGGAAAAAAGTGACAAGTGGGGTTTTTCTGGTCAGTTCCTGGATCTTGCAGACTGGTCAGCTCCCTGATGGTATCCTAGCAGGAAATCTTCTTTGGCAAAATCTTCTTTCTGGTGTTCACAGTTTGCCGGTCCATGATGGCAATTTGGATTGAGCAAAAAATTATGCTGAAACCAATTTGTCATTGGAATATTATATTAAACCAAAACAACAAAAAATCATTTGTAGGCAAATCAGTTTAGTTACAATGTAGGTATTGCAGAGCTAGAAGGCTTGTGGCTTGGGTTGGGATGGCTTTCTCCCAGCTGGAAATGTTGCCACAACAATGGGAAGCATACTGTGGGTCATGTTCTGTAAAACAAACTTTCCTTCTGGTTGCAATAGCTCAACACAGAGCACAGCCAACATACAGGGCCAGAAGGGCAGCCTGGGCAGTGGTTTGGGAACTTCTGAGCTGTGTGAAGGCACTGGCAAGCTGTGTGAATGAGGCAACCAACAGATATCTTGGAGCACCTATCAGCATGACTGGAGAAAACGCATCTCCTCTATCTTTCCAGAGGTTATCTCCCTGCAGCTAGAAGATGTAAAGGTTGTATGTGACATTTGCATGCAGCCATTGCAGGGAAAGGTCCCACACTGTTAAAGTCATAGCACTGAAATAGTTGGCTAAGCTGTGTCGGGGCTGTAGAATGGGCTAAGCAATAAAAAATAAGATCCACGACTACTTTATTTATTCATTAATCATTGCTTAGCACTAATAATACTTGTTAATGATAAACTATAATACAAAGCCATCTGGCAAGAAAAGGTAAGTTTCAAAGGATTAATAAGCTACAAATTATTGCTCTGAACCAAAATACAACAGATGAGGTACTGATGTTTTTCCACAAAAGATCCATCATTTAGCTCTGTTCAATGGCTGCTATTGAAATTCTGGCAGGACCTCCGTTTTCTTTTGCAACACTGGGGGAGAATTAATATTGGAATCTGCTGGCAGGACAAATCACAGCAATGCACTTGATGTATTTTTCAAAAGCATTCACTTCAATATAGGAATCTTTCTATCTGACATAGTGAGTGGATGGCAATTAAACGTAATTATTCAACTCATTTAGTGTAATTTTTTAAAAATTCTTTTTCCAACTGAATAATAGGCCTGCTGTAAAAGAGAATATTTCTATACCAGCTTGCTTTTGATAAAGCAATAACAAGAGACATAACAAAATACTGTGATGAAAACAAAGTCACAGCTCAGAGCCTTTTCTTACAGCTTTTCTTGCAGCTGTGGCCCAAATTATAGGACTTTTCCACACATTTAACTCTGGCTCTAATTTACAGTAAGTAGTTTTACCATGGACATCTGGAAAGATGTGATTTTTCTTTCATCGTATTGATTTATATGACTGTAATTATGACTATCATGGTGTCTGGGAAAAATACTGGTTTTCCTGTTACCTGCTTGGACTTGTTATGTTATGCAAACTCCTGTAGGGCTTTTTCCCAAAAAAGCACATCTGCATCCTGGCTCCTTTATCCTGTTGTCTTGTCTGGTCTGTCCTGAGCATGCAGGAGCTGGGGCACAGAGGGACAGGCAAAGGAGCCAGGCTGCTTGTGATGATGGCAGCATGGGTCACCACAGGAAGCCTGGTTTGACAATAGCTTTAGATGTTTCTTCGTAAAAATGTAAACCCTTCCGCCCTGCGAAATCAGGGGAAAAGAAGAGGGTGGCTCCTTCGAGTTGTTCCCCTATTCATAGCATTGAGCAGATCCAAATATCCCCAGACTCTCCAACACTTGAATTCTAGATCCAGATCTGGACACCCTTTTGCATTTTGGGCTCATTTTTGAGCAAGCAGAAGCAGTGGTACCCCACTGATCCAACATTCACAGCTACAGTCAAAGAGACATTAAAACACAGCAAAGACAACTCCCCAGTGCAGTTAAATTCCCAAAGAAGGGACTCAGGCTGCTGCTTTGGAAGTAGCTGGGGAAGAGTTTCAGATGTCCCAGTCTTTTTCACCAGCTTGCCAGTCATTTCTTTTCATCATTAAACTCAGCAAGGATCATTAACACAGTAACTGGCTCACCTTCACCTGCGTAAGAAAAATGTCCTATAAAAATCGCGTTGAATTCTCTGAAGATTCAGGACAGGAACAATCTCTTCTACTGTGAACCTGTGATCTTTATTGTCTTTAAATCAGGAAAGACCATTATGAGAAAAGATTGCTCTGGGACTATTTGGGGAAACTGGTGCAGAAACTGGGGTATGCATAGAGCCTTCACTTCTTACAGGAAGAAAACCACTCTGCAGTGCAAGCAAACCATTAGGGTTGATTTGGTTTAATTGCCATATTTGCATGGTTGGCATGAAAGGCCATGATGTGGGTTAATTTTTAGTCTGTCTTCCTGTGAAAATGAGATTCATATGGCCTTGCTGCTTCCATCAGCATACATTTTGACTGTTTGTCTTACGGGCTTTGACACAGATCTATAAAGCTTCTACGAGCTGAACGACAACACCTCGCCACTGGATGAGAACGATATTATTGCCCATAGTGAGGGAAAAGAATCAGTGAGTGTTCTCTATGAAACTCCACAGTATCTTGGTGTGGGATACCGACCCTTGGGAAGGCAGGGTCACTGCTAGATCCACTGCTCACAGAGCAGCCTGCTTCTTCAGGCAATATTTAATGCTATGTTAATAAGTTCTCTTTGCAAGTTGTTCTGGTCTTAAACCTCTGGAACTGGGAACTGCTGAAGGCTCGTTCAGGGCCAGTTGTCTGGGCAATGTCCTCCCATGGGTAGGACTTTATCACCAGGGCGATAAACAGAAGATGCCACCTGCGGCTTCTGTGCTCTGACAGTTTTCTGAATCAGTTGCTCCATGTCAATTGTTGATATATAGCCCTGGTTCCTACAGAAACACAGCCATGGGATAATTGCTATTTGTGCAACTGCTTCGGTTTCTGCAGACCCACGCCTTGTCAAAACAATTCTTCAAGATGTTACATATTTCAGCCCAGCTCACAGTGGTGTAAATTCTTAAAGATCATTCATTTCCTACAAAGAGATTTACTTGGGAAATAATCTACCTTTAAAAAAACTAAAAGAGAGAGACTGACAAAATTCCTCAAGCAAGGAGTTCCCACCTTCCTAGCTACCAATGGCATGAATACTGTGGGACCTGCAAATGCTCTTCCACACTGTTTTCCTGTTCTTTACATGTGTGAAATACATACACTAAGTGGAAAGTGGCTGTTTAAAGTGGCTAAGGGCATCCATTAGCTTGCCAAGTATATTTACGGCACATCTAAAAATGGTTGCTAGGATAACTAAAATGTTTATTGGCAGAATATGAGGAGAGAATTTTATAAAATGCTTGCTTCTGGACAATAAAAAGGAGGAAAGGGTGATGATTGTATGTCTGAATGTCTGTAACTCAAAAGTTTGCTCAGTCCCAAATCCCAGCCCATTTGTAATGATATATAAATGTCATGCATTCCATGTCTGAGTAGAAGTCAAGCTAAGGACACATGACATCTGCTCCAGATGAAAGTAATTCATGCTCACAATGCAATTCCACATATATAACAACTTCCTCGAATTTTTTGCAGTAACCAAGAAATTATTTGGGGCATATGGAGAGGAATGTCAGTGTAAGAGTATCGGCTTGTTAAGAGAGTCTGGAATTCAAATTCACCTTGTGAAGGTGAGGGTTAACAACTCAGTTACTACTATCTTGTAAAGAATTATCCATTTGTCACACACAGAGGTGGGAGATTTCCTTATGCTGTTGCATACTCAAAAATGTGACTTTGCTTATTTTTCTTGTGCAACAAATTCTACAGGCTTTAAGTGCAAACAGTGCCACAGCACTGCTCAGTCACAGGGCTCTTCATCAGCTTAGTACTTCTCAACCACATGGAAATTTAGGCAGCTGGTACAGTGCTCTGCAACAGATTATGGTTTACCACCACTTTAGGGACACATTCCCTCCCAACAAACAACCTTGCTGGAATGGGTGCCTGCATATTTTACACCTTTTATGTTACTGCAGTTGTTAAATCTATTCAGTCTTTCCTCTGGCACCCCTGTCTGTTAATCTGGAGACATAAATTCATAAGGGCTCAATGCTCATCTAATAAAAAGTTAGTCTCTGCCCCAGTAGCATTTACTGCATCATCACTTTTCTTACAAGACATGAATTTTTCAACAGCTTGTGAAAAGTTGAGAACAGAGCCTTAATTAAAACCACATTCAGCAGAAAGGTATCTTACATTATGAGTGAAGGAAAGATCTGGGTAATATTAAGCAGCTGTTAAAATACACAATTAAGTCAAGCTAATTGTTATTACTGGCAGCCTCAATGACAGATGAGCAGTGAAACGCTTGACTGAACAGGCCTTTGGTCAAACAACTGATGTTGCACAGCTATTCTGCAGTAGGCTCCTGACCCCCATTGAATACAGAGATGTAATACTGGCAGTCAGATAAACAATGGAATTTGTATGAGTATCAAAAGCATTGTCCTTCCTCCTGTTCTTACTGAAAAATACCGGCTGGCTGAATTCAGACTTGAGAAACCCTAATGAGAGTTCACAGGTTTGAGGGACAGGAACCACAAAGGCAGACTGATCTCCCGACACAGATTCGCAACCTCTTCCAGTAATTCCCATTCAATAACTCACGGCTGAACTGGAACACAGCCCATTAAACACACATTCAGACTTGATTTTATAGATACCAGGGATGGATTTTCTGCATATTTTTCCAGAAGTTCTAAAGATTCTAAAGGTTTCAGAATACAGGTGACAAAGCCAACACAAGAATTTCTTGCTTTCCCTTCCCAGCCTCTGGCTACTTCTGCTCACTGTGATGTTCCTCCGTCACTTGTGACAGTGCAGCTCTTTGTAGACCCACACTATAAAACAGATTGCTGTAATGATTTAAAAAGCCCATGGGAAAACTCTCAATTTGACTTAATTACAGAAGAAACATTTTGTTAACTGCAGCCTTATAGGCTGAGACATTGCTGCAAACTTGATTTAGTCCTGTTCCACATGATTTACAGTTATTTACATCCAAGGAATGTATAAAATGCCACCTTTCTGCTATGGAAAGGCTTTACAACCAGAACAGCTGTACGGCTCTCACTAAGAAGAGAGGGAAGAAGTTTCATTGTAACCATCAATTAACAAATTACTGGAAGGGTGAAAATTGACCTTAATCATTTAAGTAGCAGGACAAGAACATGGGAAATCTCTGATTTAGAGAACGAATTTTATGCCAAATACTTTATGCAAAGTATTTCAGTCAATGTCTCACTTTTCTTCTTAGTTTAGAACTGGGGTCCGGATGCCTTTCCTTGGCAAATCTTCTCTGCTGACATCCTAGGAACTTTTTGATCTTGTAGAAACCTAAGAAAGAGTAATTTCCTTACCAAGTCAGCCACAGGATTGTTTTTCAGCATTTGAGCCTACCTGGGAGAACCAGCAGTTGACAACCAGTTCCAAAAAAAACCCCAGGCTTCCTTTCTGCCTTGGAGCTCTGTAACTTCTACACTTGGAGGACTTCAACATCAGCTGATCTGACAACCATGCCTGGCAGTAAAATGTCCAAAGGAAGCACCATCTGCTTCAGCCTCTGCTCCTTGGCCAGCATGCTCACGAGGTACCTGCAGTGCCTCCATACAGCCCAGCTGTCCATCAGGAACACCCTTGTGCATGTGGGAAACAGCTGGCCTTCAGCAGCCACACCAGGACACAGGAATTTACTCTTGAAGGAACTTAGCCTCTTGTCAAATTCTGTCTCTTTCACACCTCTACTCAACGAGGATTTCTTTGTCCCCATGTCCCTGGAGGCATTTTCTGCATGCACACCCTGTGGCTGAAGAGATGGAAAGGGAACTTTTAGATATTGGGGCTGCTTTTGCTCTGACATGTACTCATGTACATGGTGATGGGCATGTTGGAGGAACTGAATAGGATGGAATGTGCTGCCAGCTCTGTTTGAATCGCTTTCTTCCCAGTGAGGTGGTTCTGATTGTGCCTTCATCCTGTGCAAAGACATTATCATTCACTTAATACCGCTTAAAGTGCAAAGATAAGAGTACGGTCTCTGTGTGGGGGACTCGTCTAAGGCTGCAGCTCATTTCTGAACTGGTCAGCAAACAAGAGCACTTACAGGAGGGAATACAACTGAACAATGTAGACCAAGGCTGATGAGATCTACAGATGAATCACTCTCTTTTCTAATCTCTTCCTTTAAAGAAAAAAGAAAGGAATAAGACTGGAAATAAAGCACTAGTTTTTTAACAGTGTGTGCAATTAACTATTGAAACAGCTTGCTACGGATTGTCCTTCATTTGAACACTTTCAAACAAGGCAGAATGTCTTTCTAAAAAAGATTCAAATAGAATCAGCCTTGATGGCAGGATTCCTATGTTGTGTGAGGGCTCAGATGAGATTTCTGTTACAACACTCCTGGCCTTAGACTCCCAGTTAGTTTCACTTTAGTTGCTCTCACTCTGCATGGTAGGAAAAGGCTATATTGTTTTAATTAGACAGCAAAACAACAATTTAAACCTTAGAGATTTTATACATATATATATATTTAGTTTTAGTCTTAGTTTTAGATTTAAATTTAGTCACAGATCATGCAAAAAATCTTCTGTATCTCCATCACGCCTTTGTCTTTCCTTTACTTGTGGTGATTAAATTTTTAAGTGTCCAGCTCCTGTGACTAAAGCCAGCACCAAGAATAGAAGGAAAGCCTTTTTTCTAAGTCTGCTAGGATTAAATACCAGACACAAATAAGCACCAAAAAAAAAAGCATCATATAAAGATGCACAGCAAGGTCAAAGATTTTGATACATGTGTGTGGCTCAGATAATGGGACTTTGCTGCCTATCATTATCTCCCCAGCATGATCTTGAAAGTGTCGCTTTTTGAAGAATCACATAGTGCTTAAACTTAGGCATATGATGTCATTTTGGACACCTAAGGTTACCTAACAGCTGCATTGGCTGGTGTGCATAACACAGGGGCACAGAGGAGGCTTGTTCCCTTACAGAATGACTGCAGGATGACAGGCAGGAGAGGCAGGAGGCTCTTAAGTCTTATCAATACCTGTGCTTCACCATGGAGTTACACAGACAGTAATTCACTTCCCTGCTGTCTAATAGATGAACCATATTTGTTTGGGTTTTTTTTTTAATTTAAAAGTATATTAATTTAAGAAAGAGAATAAGTATGAGATTAAGACTTCTGGTAGCCTGCACTGGTCTGTCTTCATTAATTTAAGACAGGGTTATATTATGTTACCAGGGAACTTGTCCCATAACAATTACTTGAATAACATCTGTGATAGGTAACTAATTTCAAGAGAATTGCAGTAAAGACAGGTCTGTCAGTGAACTTTCCCCGTGGTAATCTAAACTACTGTTCTGGTCTCTTTTCAGTGTTATTTATGGCTGGATAACTTGACTACCAGATAGAAAGTACATAAACCAAGCCTTTAAAAGATCTATTCCAGATAGCAGATTATCTCGGAGGTAACAGTGCTTGTGTTCAACGTTTTGTCAAAATACCAAGCTGGCCCTGTGGGAGGCTTGAAAATATTTTCCTCCCCTTTGAGGTCTTGGTTCTGCTCAATGTGACCTGTACAGCAAACACTCTGAGACAAGGGTGTATAGTGTGAGCTTACATTTTCAGTCTTACTGCAATTACAATAATTAGAAGGATCTGACACTGGTCTCTATTTTCTTTCTGAATATTAATCCTGTTCATTGTCACTTGTAAGCATTGACCAGCATTCTAAATGGGTTCATTAACTGCAATTTTATTAATAGCCATCCCAAAGAAAGGGTGTAAGCCTAAGACAATTGCTTGCATCTACTTTTCAAAATCCAAATTCAGATCCCTTCTCAAAAGGTCCCTATTTTGGCACATTAGATTGAAATACACAATGTGTGTGTCCTAGCCTTCAGGCTTATCTGGAATCTACATCTGAATAATGTTAGGCTTTCAGGCTCTATATTTAAGAAAAATTTAATGTCTCTAAAAGGTCATGATCTAACAGCAGAACTCAGACAATAAATCAGGACAGCTGTCACTATCATTTGGTCAGAAATGAATACTAAAATTCCAAAACCAGAGATCTAAAAGTTGGAAATTAGATAAAAGAAAATGGAATAACAATAGAAAACAGTTTTAAAAGTGACATGTGGGGTATTTTTTAGTGAATCAACTGTTAATGGAAATTTCCTCTTTTACAAACTGTTTAAAAATTATGGTAATTCCATGT
This sequence comes from Acanthiza pusilla, assembly GCA_036630365.1. Taxonomy (NCBI): domain Eukaryota; kingdom Metazoa; phylum Chordata; class Aves; order Passeriformes; family Acanthizidae; genus Acanthiza; species Acanthiza pusilla. Next base: position 31,170,452 of record JAXCHO010000073.1, on the reverse strand, counting down.
TGTTTTTCCATAGACTTGGTTGGGAGTTCAGCCTGTGGAGGTGGGGGCGGGGGTGTTTGGTTTTTTTAATGTTTACTGACAATTTTCAACTCCTAGGGAGGCCTATAATATGCAGCAAGGTGGTATTGGCACTGTTTTCTTCTTGATTAGGAAAATATATTCATGTACACTTGCAAATTTTCTTACTTCAAGTAATATTGTCCAATAAAACATTACAAATGCTCTGGTCTTCTTGCATTGAGGGCACAACCCCCAAGTCAATACTTACAAAATGTATTTTGGTGTTCTTGATATAATTTCCAAGGCTGAGATACTTCAAATATCCTTTCCTGAACTGCACCTCTGTTGAATGCTTCTTTTAAAAAAAAAATTAAACTTCTGCTATTGCAGAGCACTTCTTCCCAGAAACAGCAGCCATTTTCTGTCCCATGCTCGTCATTAATCTATTTTAAAGGAAACGTTTAAATAAATGTTTATGTTTCCATTTTCTTTCTTTTGTGCTGTGTCCAGAAGATGTACTAATGCTGGCTACACAGAACACTCTGTCTGCAGCACCAAATTAAGGTCATCTGACCATCTCCATTCAAACAGAAACTCATTATATACAGCACCCCACATGTCTTCTCTGAGCACTGAAACACTGAGAAAACTTATACCCAAAGAAAATGAGAAAAGTCATTATTTACCACTGGCTAAGTAATACAAAGAAATCTGTTCATAAACATATAACCACCCAGGAGACCTCAGTGCAAGAAATAAGGATAATTTGCCTTAAAATACATGAATGGGGTTCATTAAATTTAGCTATCTACCAGGTAGGTGACTAATGTAAATTTTCATCAGAATTCCTTGATAAGCAATGGAGAAAGAGAGACTCTTTCACAGTACATATCATCCTATTTCAATATAAATGTTTACAGTAGGTGGGATGAATAACACTCTAAAGATGCATATCTTCATATAGGCTCCATCCAGAGAGACTAGATAATTTATTTAGACTAGGCACCTAAATTGCAGATAACTAAAAGCAGGGGAGTTGGATCTTGCCCTGAGTGCCTAGCTGAACAAAGAATGTTTCTCAAGTTACTTAGAAAATGAACACCACAGTGCTTAAGAGAACTTCTGATTCCTCACAGTCCTTTGTGGGCTTCATAACCTGCAGTGCTTTGTCCAGGAACTGCTGCAGAAATTGCAAAGAGACATTGCAGACCCTGACGTAACAGGGCATCCCGTGTTTGTCAGAAAGAGAGCAAAGCTCCTGGGGGCTGGGTCTGGAGCTTGCCTGGAGCTCCCAGGTGGACCTGAACTAACCAAGCATTGCTAAGATTGCTCTCAATTCTGTTTGGGGGAAGATGACTTGTCATCAGTAACAGCAATGGACTTCCAGTGCCACAGTGCTGAGCAAGCGCTCAGAGCCCTAGAGATGTGTCTCAGAGCTGCTCTTTCCCAATTTCTGAGGGCCCTGTTACTGGGAACACAGAGCTGCCCCAGCACAGCACCATTTTCTCTTGGGTGCGGTCTACTGAGGGGATTGTGACTCAACCTACTCCTAAAATAAGCTTGGCTGTGCCCCTGAGTGGCACTGCTGGATCAGTAGGACCACCTCCGCCTCTCTGCTTTCAGGCCATGGGTCATCCACACTGCAGATAAAATCCGCATTTATCCATATTTATTTTTGTTGACATTGCCCTAGATTGGTGCCTGACAAAGGTAAAGCTTTTTGGTCAACATATTCACAGCGCACCTTCTGCTATGGGGACATTGTTTTTAAATGCCAGACTTGAGCTGGGTGGGCTGAAATTTGCCTTGAGCCTCAGGCTCAAGAATTTCCAAAAATCATTTTTCGTGACTCAAAATAAGAATGAGAGCGGGGGGAAATTATTTTTGCCCATGTGGAAAACTGCTCTGTCAAGCCTTTATTTAGGATAGTCTCATTCTGCCACACTTTACCTGAAGGACTGGAAGACAGGTCTGTGGGAGAATGCCTTCCCATTCAGGATCACGACACGGCATTAGGTTACATGGCATTAGGTTACTTAATGGGCTCCCAGGAGCAGGACAGGCAAGAAACTAATGAAAGCAGTTTCCCAGCAGTTTCCCAATATAGGTCAAGCTCCAAACAGACACATGCATAGGTCCTATGTGAAAGCAGCAAAATATTTTGACGAGTTACTTTTTAGTCTTTCCTCTGCATTAGTAGGACTCTAAATAATTAATATAGAGGTAGTGAAGACCTTAAATAATGGGGTGATTCAGTCTTATTTTTTTCCAAATTTAGTTTTTACTGAGGTTAGGAAATTATACGCAGAATCAAAGTTAAAGGACTGTTATCAAGATGAAAATTTCAGTAATTCAGCGTGAATACTGAAGCTGCCAGTGCAAGCTTAATCGTGTCTCTTTGGTGTGTTTACATTGCGATAGCCTTAATTACAGAATCATGGATTACTTCGTGGTGAGGTAACCATCTCTCTGCGACACTGCTAGAAATTTGCTGGTCTGACATCAGAAAAAAAGGTTGGAGTTTTTCTCACAAAGCCTCTCCTGTGGAGTAAGACAAAAGGAGGGACTTTCAGAAGGCTGTCCTTGCAGCCTGCTGTCACTGCCATGCCTCGACCACTCCCCGCTCAGCAGCTGAGTTATCGTGTTCATTACAGCAGAGGTGTGGACCTTGGCTTAGAGGAAGAGAGGGAGCTGTATTTTGTATTTGTGAAAGAATACTCTGAATAAGACAGGGAGTATCTAGAAAGGTGGGGGGAGGATTTTCAGCTTGTGAAGAGATAAGGAAGTTTGATAACACCATGGAGAGCTAGAATTTTCCTCCTTTTCCTGGGGAATTTTGGCACTACAAATGAAGCAATGGGTTTACAATATCTTGGTAGCCTCCTAGCAGCAAAGAAGCCGAAACAAAGACACAACAAAGCAGATGTACTGGCTGTATCTGCTTTTTATTCCACTATATCACACTCATACAAAGTATTCTTGCATGTATATTCTCTATCCTATTCACAATATATGGCCATTTGTTGCACGGTCAGTCTGTGCTGGCTCAAGCCTTGTGAAGGACACACACATTTAGTAAAATTTCCCTTTAAAAAGGGGGCAACTTTAAGTTTCATTTGTAGGAAAGCTCAGGATATTATTATGTATTAGACATAATAACCAATTCTGAGTTAAATTCTAATTAAATTGACTAAGTTTCAGCAGAGTTTGTACTTTTATTCAACTGCTGTTTTCAAAAGCAAATTATTTTTTCCTTTTCTACCAACATAGGCTTTCAGATTTTCTAGCATTCATAAGTATCTTTGAGTGAACACTTATTCATATAAATGCGTGTATTTGTTTTTTAACATAACCATTGTCACATACATAGCTGCCAGAAGAATTAGCGAGGAGGTGCAGATAGGAGTCCTTAAGTATGTTGATTTTCTACCCAGCTAATTCATCCAATCTTGATAGTATTTATAAATGCCTTGCCCAGTTTCCAAGGGAGAAAAAGCTAAAACCAAGATAGCTGGTGCCTGTTGCAGAGATGCAAAGGATGCAAAATTGGGAAGCAGTCAGAAAAGCAGTGATGCTCCCTTTCTTTCACTTGAACGTGTGCGTACTGGGTATTAGTCAGGTGCCTGGAGCAGGAGGAGCTCAAGAATCCATTCAGCTTTGGCATATCACCTAGCAACAGTGTCTGGGAAACCACTGCTCTGAGGGTTTTTTCACTTTATTTTGTTTTCAAATACAGGGCAAAAGCGTGCAAAGCCTCACATGAGATCAAAATCTAAGCAAATCAACATTCAGCATCCACCTGGCACTGTAACAGGATCCATAAAAATAGGCTGCCTTAGACTACTCAAATTATATCGAGAAATTATATTCCCCAAACATTTGTGCAGATAAAGTCAGTTTCACTTAGAAGTTCACTGGAAGTTAGCGGTGCACACAACATGAAATCAGACTTGATTTAAAATGCGCATAGACAGGAAAAAATGGGTCCAGCCATCTTACAGATCCATGCTGGCATTATACTACTACAGAAACAGAGGGTTACTGTAAAATAGCAAAATGCACTTATTTGAGCTGAAATTTGACAAGGATGTGTCTTAAGATCTGATTTATGGAGAGGTGCCTCTACCTGAATTAAGGTGCAAGCAAGATCATATGCCAAAATTAAGAGTACAGATTTTATTTAACAGCAGAATGTAAGGTAGAGACACAGAAAGAAGAAGAAAAGAGAGGAAAAAGGGTAGGAGAAACAGATTAAGCAGAAGATAGTCATCATCTGTAGATCTGTCTTGTTGATCCTTCTTCTCCTTGGTTTTCTAGGTGGGAGGGTATTGAGGTAATTCAAAACTTTTCACTACTTACCTACACAATTTTCTTATTCTCTTGGTTAAATGATTCCCTCACTTCTAATGCTGATTAGTTCTTTTGAATCAGTGGGTTGTCGAGTCCATGAGTTTCTTTAAATTGATGGGTTATGCCTGAACTCTCCTTGCCAGAACTACCTTTTACCAAGTCAGAGCTGACTTCAGCACAGTTACTGAGTTGATTTTCCTTGTGGACCCTTTGTGTCCATCATCAGTGCTCCCCCAGCTCTGTTTACCCCATCCTGGGCCTGAGATAATGCTCAGACAATAGTATCCCCTTTACCTTATCTCAAGTTCTCTTCAGATGACTTAACTGCACAGTCCAAGTTCCAGGAATCCAGAGAGGCATATTGGGGTGAGGGAGTTAGGTGGGGGAGGTGTCGGATGCCACATGACAGATGCCATCTGTCCCATACCTTGGGGTGATCTCTGTTTGACCAGCACTGTGGGTATGGGCAGTTGTCTCTCCACAGTTTACCACAGTGGGAATCCTTGACTGCATTCCCCGGGAAGTGCTAGCCAGACCTCAGCAGGCCTGGAGCCACAGCCATCCTGCTGCTCCATTCCATGCTTATCTCATGGCAAAGTCCTTCTGTGGTCTCAACAGTGTTTGAGACAAGCGATTGTGAAGTCTTTACAACATCCTCACAAGTGAACTTCTACTGCAAAAAATGTTACTATTTTGAGACTTAATCCTAAACATCCTGCAGAAAGTTTTTGGAATGGGGATGGCTTTCTTCCCCCTTCACTTGTTCTAATAGCCACTGGATTTTTTTTAAAAAATCTCATTTAGATTTCATTTAAAAAACAGATCAGAGCGCTCCCACACTAGGTCATTGTCCTGCACGATGATGGAGGAAGGATGGTGTGTATCTATCAAGTCAAGATCTTCTTGTGAGCGTGATAAGGAAATATAGAGCAAATATTTAGTACATTTTTCCAGCTTTTAAAACTTTAATCTTGCATCTGTGAAAAAAAGTAGGCCACATATTATGAATGTCTCACCATTATCCTGTGGGGACAAAATGTGTAACAGTGTGTTTTGACTTGTATGCCTGTAGGAGTTTCTGTATACTTCCCTTTTCCTCTTTCACATACACAGGCACTATTCATTATTCAAATAACCTGATGTATTAGAGGGGTGTTAAAACTACTGTGATCCAAAGAAGCAGTAACGAATTTGTCTGTATTGTCTATATGGCATATTATCATAATGAATTTTTCAATTAAATGTAGTAATGATAGTACATTGACAAACGAAATGCTTAGGCAAATAAAGAGGCACTTTGAAATGTAGAATTATTTGGAGTCAGCAGAGGGAGAATAAACAATTCTAAAGTATAGGTTTATGAGAAAGAGAGTGGCTGGATCTTCTTGCTCAAAAAAATTCCCTGTCCAAACCCACTCTAATAAACTCCGAACACACCAGGACATAAAGTGCTTGCTGCCACAGGTTCAAGAGAAATCAAATGCAAGTCATAGTCTCCAACTCACAAAGGACTAGCTAATGGTCAGTCAGTGGAATGTGAGAAAACACATGGAAGTTTAGAGCATCAGCCTTCAAAATTGTGGACAGATGTAGCAAAACAAAGAGCCAGCCTTTCCATTTACCTTTTGATTACGACAGCTTGGCACATTTATCCACAGGCAGGACAGGACAGGGAGGCCACCCTTGGTGCAGAACAAAGACAGTGGTGCCATCTCCCTTTTGTGGCCTGGGCAATTACCCATTAGTTACGTCCACACTAACACTGTGATGTCAGTGGCAATCCCACAGTGGTGCCCAGAGCCTCTGCCAAATTATCATCTTCTACCAGAATGTCTACATGTCATATATCCTCCTTTCCTCAGAATTAAGCTTCACATGGCAAGTAAACTTTATACACAGGAAGCCACAGCAATATTTAAGATAAGTAAGTCTTCAAATACAGGATTTGTCTTGTCCAGCTCGACTTGTCTGTGGTTTAGACAGCTCTGTTTGAGCTCATGGCCCTCAGTTTCCAAAGCCATCAATAGTGAGAAATAAACACTTTTATAACATCTCCTCCTTACTACACAACTACTTTAAACTGAAATTAATTGTGTCTAAAAGTGCCTATTTCCCTGTTTTAATTACAAAAGGTTAGGTAACTAACTCAGGTTTATATATAGAAAACCAAAACACTGGCATGTAGTCACATGTTGGCATTATTTTGGGTGTATTTAAAACACTTAATAGAATTTTTAGAGGTACCTGCAGCCCAAATTATGCGAGGTATCTGAGCTTCTATTTGCCTCTTTAGCCACTTTGAACACGTACATATATATATATATCAGAAACCCTTGTCTGATCCTGAGAGCTGAGCTCTGACTTCACTGAAAATCCCAGTCTCCTGAGGTTGGTGAGTGAGGTGGGTACACAGGGAAAGCTGGGTTATGGCTGTAATACTTATTGTTTCTCACTGTTCGTTACTCCTGGGTAGCTAGGAATCCTGTGGCAAAATCAGAATTTCTAATCGTATACCATTTTCCACAATGGCCCTTGGCCTCTGCTTTGCTGGTCCAAAAATCACAAAGCCATGTTTATTTTAACATCTGCAGAATGTAAACCAATTCAAAAATATGAAGATAAAGAGGGGGTATAACCAGCTAAATAGCAGAGTAATAAATATCCAATGACATTAGAAGGCTTTGTGCAAGATACCAAGGGGAGTTCACTTTCGTTGGGCTGGATTGCAAAACAGTAACTCCTTTTAGCTGAAGAAAGAGAAGTAAATCATCCTGGTGGTATTTATTTACTTCTAGCATTCCTCTCAGCTGCATCTCTCTCCATCAGTACCTTCCTTTGTCGGCTTCCTCTGTTGACTATCAGGATCTCATGGAGGAGTCAAGTCTGGCAAAAGCAAGACGCAAACGTGGGATAGGGCCCCATGTCTTGTTCACACCATGTTTTCACTGCCAAAAAGGGGAGTATTTTACCTCTGGAACATAAAGCTCGTGTTAGCTGTCTACTGTAAAGCCATGGTGGAGACAAGATCTAACATCCTTAAGCTGAATCTTTCCTTTCCCATAAGAAATTGTTCAGGAAACGCTCTGAGGGCCCCTGCAAAAAGTCCTACTTGCTGGAAGGGCTGTCTTGTGTCTTAACAACAGTCTTGCTAAGGGGATAAGTGTGTCCTGTCATTCAGCACCCAGCTTTTTTTTCCTCCAGTTCTTACTCCAGAGCTTTCCATCTGAGAAAGGCCTCAGGGAAGGACTGTGATTTTCTGAGAGGTAATTTGGGAAAGACAACCGCAAGCAGAGAAGTTACATGCAATAATGTAATTATTGCGTGTTAGTTGTCTTGTTACCAAAACAAATTAAGCAACAGAAACTCCCATGCTTTTGTTTCAGAGAAAGTCAAGATAATTAGTTCTCTGAGCTTTCCAGGCCCACTTCCCCACTTGTGTGTAGGGCTGTGTGCCACCGGTACCGCTAAAATACAAGTGGTATTTTGACTCATGTAGAGATTATTTTTTTACTGACTTCAGAGATGAGAGAAGTGAATGGTCTCTGGGTGAGGGTACAGGGGAGACAAAGGGTAAAGGGGAAACAAAATACGTCCTACTCCCTCAGGAGTTGCAGCCTCATGTCCAGGCAGCTCTTAATGGAGAGGAGAAGGGAGAAAGATCCCTAGTATTGTTCTCCCTTGTTAGATGAGGATGTGGATAATATCCCCTTTGAGTATTTCCTGTGGAGGTTTGCATGCTGCACACTGTATTTTATCAGATATGACCCTAAAGGCACAGCACATATCTTGCGAAAGATGTGTTCAGCCATGGCTGCTTGAACTTGTGTGCTGATTATTTTTCGAGGACAAAGAGGATTAGAGGTGATAAAATACTGCATTTCAGTGGGATCATTCTTGAAGCACTAAAAAGACATTAATTAAGCTTCCCAATAGACCTGTGTGTAGTGAAGCAAAATGCAGTACAAAGAGATTAAAGGTCCTGTTTTCAAACTCGCTTCCCAAAGTATCTTTAGTTACAGCAACTTTATGCATCCACATTTCAAAGCATTTGACAGAGATTTTTACCTGTCCATGCAAGGAGGCTACAGCTGCCTCAGAAAAGATTTCAGCAATACAGCTTCTGGGCCATAACCACAAAAAATGCTTCTTCCCTCTTAGAAAAGTTATTCCAAGTCAGAGAAAAGTTTATTGATAACTGAAAGTCCACCTTGAAAATAACCTATTTTGAACGTACTTCTAGGAAGGTTTATTTAAAGTTTCAGAGGAATGTGCCAGTGCTTATTTTAGAAGCTCATTCCTTTCCCCCTTTTTGGCTAAATAGGACTTTTGTCTTGAGCAACACAGTCCTCAGGCAGGGGGTTATGGGGCTAGTGATTCCCAAGCTAAGGTATGTGCCCATCTGGCTGGTGAAATCCTTTTGGCAGGAGCATTCCCTTGACCTGCTGTGCAAAGTGTCCAAGGCCACATTTCAGGAGGACAGACACCCCTGACCCATTGTGTGTTGTAGGTGGAAGATAGAAAATATAACAGACAGTGGTTCACATATAACTTGGCCTGAAAGGTCTCATTGATTTTACATTCTTCTAAATCAAACTGGCAAATGTGAAAAGAGCATGATAAACTCACTCTTCATAGTGGGGTTTTTTCCATGGTTACAGTGATCTAATCCTGCATGAGCTCAGTTAACCAGGTTGCACAATATTTGGCTCCCCATTTTGGAGTCTGTAGCTATTATACCAGTTTCTATGTAATTTATTTCTGGTCTGTCAGCTTTGGGTAAAGAAGAGGCTCAGTTTTCCATGTTAAAAGTAATTGTTTTCCGTGGAAGGGTCCTCTTTCTTTTCGACTCCCTTCAATCTCATGGAATTACAAACTTGTAGGATTAAAGAATTTTCTAAGTGTAATTAATATCTCTGATTACTAAAAGAATTGGTAGAGAAACTAAGATTAAAAACAGATAAATATTTCCATCAGTACCAATGCAATGGAAAAATAAGAGAAAATAAGATGGAGCCTAGAGAAGCTGCTTCAAAATTCACTTATCATATTTTCAAATTGCTACCATATGTCCAGATTTTGCAATCCCCTTTATTTCTATCTAAAACACAGGGCTGTTTGGTTTTGGGGTTTTTTCTGGATTTGCTTGGAATTATCAGGTGCCTTTCAAGCCAGACACTACTGAGCAGGCTATATGGAAATCACTGACTTGTTCGTGAATGATATCTGACACTATAGGAAGTATCAGCAACTATGTGAACATGGATTTTAATACACACACGCACAAACACATATATACACCATGACTCTTCTTTGCCACACCAGAAATGCTGCACAATGACACAGCTGCCCTAGTGAACAGAAGCTACCTTATTAATGCCAAGGGAACTCACTGGGCTTTTCATGGCATGGCCTGGCTTTTAATGGGATAAACTTCTCCTATTGGCTTTGCTGCTGCTCTGCACTGATTGCTGAGACAGCCCAGCAATGCTGTCACTTGTGCACAGATGCACAGCAGTGGCACAGGGTCACATCCAGCCCTGTCTGACCTGAGACCTGCTGTACACGCTGATGTCTCCTGAATGTTTGACTCTGCAGCAGCACGGCCAGAGCTGCTGCTGTGCTCAGCTGTGCCCCAGGGCTGCAAGGCATTCACCCATAAAGTCTAGACAAAGGTAGAAAATCCTAAAAATCTGCTCTGACAGGATTTTCATTTAGATAAAGGAGACCAGTCCGGGAGACTTTGGCTTGCAGTCACATTAGGAAAATTGTGCTTTTACTAGTACAGCTTGTTTCATTTGAAAGGTAAAATGATTTTACTATACCAGTGCAAAGCAATCCTGCCTGTCCAACAGAATAAGTGTACTTCATTCCCATAATGTACAGGAACTCCTATACCAGCAAAGCATTCCCAGTCTAAGTACAGCCTGTGTTTTCAGTCATTTATCTACAAATGGTAGAAAACATCTCTGAAAAAGGGCATGGTAAGAATTCAGTCACCAGTGAATGAGAAATGCTTTCAGATCATCACAGAGAAAGTCCAATTGCATAAAGGATTATACATCAATATTATATAATCTCTTTCATGGGTTTCTGGCTTTATAAAAGCATGGAAAGAAAAATGGTCCTGGCTTGCAAACAAAAAGTGACTGCTTTGAGTCTTTTAAAATGGTGCTTTACTAATTTGTTAAAAACCAAACATAAATCCATGTAATACCTATGAGACACACATTTCCCAGCTCAAAAATTGGTAAGAGCATTTCTAATTGTCATCATGATTTTACATGTTTTCTTCTGTCATACTGGACCAGCTCTTCATGTATTTCAGTTTCCTTTTATTGTGTCTACATATGGCACGTACTGGTTCTTTATGAACATGGAAATTCAGTAAGACAACATACATTTTATTCATCTTTAAATAAAAGAGAGCAGAATTAAAAATGTAATTTATTTACTTAAAGCCTAGAAACCAAATCAGTAATTTATTTTCATGAGCACAGGCTGCCATATGACATTTGTTTTGTAAGATGACTCATATATTTGGACTTTATACCAAGCCATGAAAGTCCTGTCTGGCTTAGAATTTCTGACATACTGCAAATGTTGTTGAAAGTGTTTCCAACCTCCAAAAGCTTTTAAAAAATGCAATTACCTGAAAGATCCCAAATGAAGGGCAAACTGAAAGAATGGGAGAGATCACTGACTATGGCTGGCAGTTTTCCTGTTATTGGCACGGCCAAATACAGTCAAGAAACAGCAACATTTTTACACAGAGTAACTCAAATAGTGCCTAAGGATGCCAAATTATGGCCATCACATATTGAAAGACCCAAAGTGTGACTCTTTGTTTGCTTCCTGAGGTATTTGTGGGCTCTTGCACTTCCTCTGCCATGCTCCAGAGCAGCATTAGCAGCAATGCCAGACCTGCAGTGACCACCGCAGATTTGCCTCTGGGCCACCAAGGCAGCAACTGCACAGCCTCACCCTTCTTGCACCCATTTGAGAGAGGAAGCAGGAGAGGAGCACGCACTGCTCCTGTCCCCATCACTGCTCCTGTCCCCATCACCGCTCCTGTCCCCATCACCGCTCCTGTCCCCATCACCGCTCCTGTCCCCATCACCGCTCCTGTCCCCATCACTGCTCCTGTCCCCATCACTGCTCCTGTCCCCATCACCGCTCCTGTCCCCATCACTGCTCCTGTCCCCATCACTGCTCCTGTCCCCATCACCGCTCCTGTCCCCATCACCGCTCCTGTCCCCATCACCGCTCCTGTCCCCAGGTACCTGCCTGCCACACCTTTCCCAAGGCTCCTCCTGGAGCTGGATTGCTGTCTCACTGGCATGAAGGACACACATCTGACCGTGCAATTGGGCTTGTGCTGGGTGCAGTTGGTGCCAGCAGGACATAGCAAGTAGCCTCTTTGGTAAATGCAGTGTCTGTGGGCTCGAGGGGGTTAAATGAACAACTGAGGGATGGTTTCAGCCTTCATTAGCCCTGGGCATTGGATTACAGAGCTTTTTAAGGCCCTACTCTTCTCTGTGTTGGCAGAGACTTTCAATTTAAAAAGAGGTCTGCTGTCAGACACTCTAATCCATTCAATAAGAACAAACTCACCTGGTTAAGCCCAACTACATAAACAGATTAGGCAGCTGTCATGCACCAACAGGCATTGTATAATATGAGATGACACAATATGATAAACAGCATACATATTGTTTGGAAATTTCTATCTCTTTTGGTTGAGATTAAATACTTATGGAACACACAAAGGCTGACTTTTATTTGACCATTGTCTCTGTTTCTCCAGGACAAACACTCTTTCAGTAATTCATCACACATGTTCCATTCACTCAAGCTTCATGCACACCTTGTACACTGTGAGTCAGATTCTCTTCTCAGCTGCTTTCTTTGCAAACCATTGGAAATCAATGGATGTGGAAGTGATTCACAAGCAATGAAAACAGAGACGTGCTTTTTTTTTTTTTCTTTTTTGACTGGGAAAAGGCTTTTGGGATTATAAGCATGAATTTCAGCAGAATTTGGGCTATGATACAATGACTTTTCAAGAGGACTTAAGAAAAATGGATCTACATCCTCTTGCCATATGCTTTCTGCTATAAACATCTGGTTCCAGTGAGATCTCGCTGTGGGATATTTTGTAATGCAAAAATGTGTTAAGTGACTTTTGCTCAGAGAAAGGCTTGGTCACAGACCCTTTATCCTCAGTGTTATATGTACGTAAGGCTCCAGTCTGCACACTGCATGTCTGGGGATAATTAGATATCTGCAACCAACCAGGAGGCATTGATCCTAGCAGGAATAACAGCCAGGCTGCAGACAGACGTACTGGAGTTTGTTGTGAGATCTGGGTGAGATGGAGCAACACGGAAGAGAACCCATGGCACAGAAAATAGCACAATATATCATGTGCTAATGGTATCATTTTTTTTGCTGACTACTTAGCCAGTCATTCTTTCCTCTGAAACCATAGACTTTGGCAATTAAAGCAAGGCAAAAATACGATTTTTCCTTAAGCAGTCACTGAAATTTAAACCTGTTCATTGACAAAATTTATTCAGAACCTCTGGTAATTTCTGACTTAATGGACTGAAACTTGAGGGTTTATATGTCTTCTTTCAAAAATAATATATATTCTGGATGTATACACATAATGACTATACATTATTGTAGCTCCAGTTTTAAGGTCTTGATTTCCCTAAGCAGCTAATGATTCTGCCTTTCAGAAATCAGATGTCCACTATTTTTGGAATCTTAAAGGCTTCTGAGGAAAACCAAGTTGAATACTCAGAATCTGAGATCCTCACAGTATAGGCTCTATTTTATGTGCTTTTTCTTCTCATCATCTGGCAATTAACTCCTTGCATTGTTTATATACATGAGTGTCTCAAGCTTGCCAGTCACCCTTGGCAGCTTTTAGCCAAGTGATAGAGAAGGTGACTCAGGGCTGAGCCTTACAGTTCATTGCCACATAAAATCCTTTTGTCTAAAACCTATATAATGGGCAAGTCGATCAGTATTTAAATCAAATAAGAGCACCCTGTTGCCATTTCTTCTGTCCCAAACAGCTGAATGGATGCTGTACCTGATGTAATGAATATGGAAAGCAGATGGGAAGAATGAGGAAACAACAGAATCAGAAGTTTCCTGGAAAGGCAAAGGCTTTCCATGGGGTAGAGGGCTATGAAATAGCCTGAGCAGGAAGGTTTGCAATGGGGAGGGCTGAAATTAGGCAAGTGGCAAAAAATGTTTGTCCAAGCGGAGCATTAACAGGCTCAGGCAGCAGAGTGGCCAAAAAGGGGAATTTTCTGGGATTCAGAGCCAGAGAAGACTGAGATGTGGGGGTACAGCAGAGAGAGCAGATATAGAGAAACAGTCAGACAAAGCCTGGACGACTTATGCTGGGAAGCCCTGGGAAGGTGTTCAGGTTGTCAGGTACACAGCAGGCACAAGCAGTGAGGAAAAGTTCAGGAGAGGATACTGCTCATGTAATTGGGCCTAGAGCACAACAAGTCTGGTTTTCAAAAGAATCATAGCACTTAACCTCGTAGGTATTTTATCAGAGACATAAGAGTTTTAGATTTAGAACCAGGCTGACCAAGTCTATCCATCCCTCCACATGAACAGAGGTGTTTGGCGTGAAAAGAGCTTCTGGTAGCACATCTTTTGTGAAAGTCAGACAACTTTGAAAAATTTCCTCCATGATGCTCCTTAACTGGATTTCTGTAACTTTCCAAACACTCTGCCAAGACCAACACTCCTTCGAAATATTTGGCACAGTAGGGATGGTGGCCTCTGAGGTGAAGAAGTTAGGTTCTTTTAAATGGAAGTTAACTCTGAAACCCAATAATGCTAGATTAACTTTAGGCACAAATTTTGAAGTCTGACTTCTTCCCAATCAAAACATTAAAAAATTAGGAAAATCTGTGCAAACTGCAAGACCACCAGCTCACTGTGGTTTTGTAAAATAGGTGGAAGGGACCTACTGAAATAAGTTTGGAGGACTGAGATATTCTCTCTTACTGTTAGACGCTGAATTAGCTGAAAGCACAACATGGCACTGCGGGAGATATTCAGGCTCCTAAACATAGGTGAGCAGTGTAATTTCAGATAATTTCTTGTGAGCTGACAGGTGCATATGGGAAACCCCTGACCTTCAACAATGAAGCAGGAGACCACAGAGCATCTAAACTGTGCTGGACATGTATGTTTAGGTACTCAAACCACCGCCTAGGTGTGTTGCAGAAGAACTGTCGTGGCAGTTCATACTTTTAGAAATCCACTCCTGAATAGCTTCAATGTGTCCTCAAAGGTGACTAACAGGCCTGAGGTGAACTGGCACAAGGGTTCAGCAGCATAGCTATGTGAATAAATTCTAGCATGCACATTTTATACCCCAAATCACTGCGGGAGTATGCACTAAGCCTAACCCTACTGTTCCCCACCAGGGCTGGGAGCTGAACCAAACCCTTTTCCTTGTGAGAAAGATCTGACCCACTGTCACCCCACATTTCTCCTCCACATGCCTGTTCCAGCTGACCCTTCTCTCCCCAGAGGTTTCAGCTGTCTCATGTCTGTTTGCTTGTTTAGCCACTCTACCAAATGCATAAAATGCTCCAGCTTTACATATCTGTGTATAATGAGATGTAACACATTTTGTTTAATGTCAGGAGTGGTCTAAGCTAATTTCCATAACTGCCTTGGAACAGATTAAGATCACTGGGCAGGCTGCTCCAGTTTGCTCCATGGTGCCCGTGGTGCTGTGAGATGTCCTCTCCTCTCCCACCTGCACGGATGGGATGTGTGGCTGAGCCCAGGGCCACCTCCAGCACTGCCCAGATGCCTTTCCCTGTGCTGGGAGCCAGCAGCTCTTTGGTGCTTCTGGTGCTAAGGCTCAGTACAGCATGAAAGCAATCTTGTCAGTCAGGGAGAGAAGCATTATTACTCAGATCAAAGTCAGGATTTTTTTCCTGTTTTGAGTCATGGCTAGAATTATTGCACTATATCTTCTCTGTCATATTAAAGTTTTGAGTGACTTTAACTCAAAATAAAATACTTCAACTGGTGCAATTAACGCTTTTAACACATTTGAGCATTTAAAATTATTATCCTTGACTGTGGCATAAGCAAGGGAGTCTGAGATTCTAACTTTATTCCAAGCATTAAACCATGTCTAAATTGTAAGGATTCTGGACAAGGGGATTATAATGTGATCTCAAATTATTAAAAGGCTTTAACACACTAAGAGAGTTCGCAGCCTTTGGCGCTGCTAGCATAGAATGTTTCAGTAATGCTTAAACAACTTTTCTGCAGATTCTCCTTTTTTATTTTCTTTGATCATGTTTCTGTCTTCATAGCAGCAAAGGGAAAAGTTACAAGCATAACACCAGAATGTCTGGGCAGACCAGGCACTAAAACAAAGAACCCTGGCTTCAAATCATGTCATTTAATTGTCTTCCAGTTGCCTCTCAGCTATCAAAATGCTCAGCTATTGAAAGCTAAGATATGTTGCCTTGATGCTTAAGAACAGGGTAAAGCACTGATCTGTCTTTCCACAGCATTTGCCACTGGGAAAAGTCAAGAACCTCCCCAGCTAAATAAACCAAAATCATGTCAAACCCTAAATGGCCAAAGCAGATGATAAGTAAGAAAACCCATCGCACTCATAGAGCATGGTATTGTCTGTGCAGACAAGCAAAGAGGAAGCAGAAAGCAGGAGCCTCTATCCTCTGAATTTCCCCTGGAAAGGGTGACTAGTACCAGATGTAGAGGACAGGCCACTACCTGGGAAGCAGAGATCAGCCAGCAATTGAAACCATAGTCAGGCTGCACCTTAGGGAGGCCAGCATAGCTCTGCTGGTAAGAGAGCTGCTGCCCCTGCAACAGGAAAGTGGCTAAAAACCCCAAGGCAAGAGCAGCAGTAACTGGGCAGCCTGAGTAAACTCCTGTATCTCAGGGCAGGGCAAGCAAGTCAGATGGAAATTTCCACCCCAGGCAGTCCATGGGGGAACAAGGGCAAAATGACCCTGCAGGGCTCAAACACAGCCTCTGCTTTGTTCGTGTTATTGAAAGAGTGCAGGAACAGATCTTGAAACACTGGGAAATTCACAGTCAGGGCAAGATGTGGAGGAGCAAACACTGGTGCAAAGACAAGAAGACTTCTGCAACCAGAAAACCCCAGTGAAACCACCGTATTGTTCACTGCATAAGTACCTAAGCACATGGAGCATGGCACAGTTTTGAAAAACTGAGAGCTCTTTTGGACATCAAAATTGAGGATCTGGGTATATAGCTGTCTTTGCTGTCTTTGTCTCACCAAACATCTTGCACAATGACCACAATGAACACCTGTAGTAGTTTTCTACCTCTTTTCTGCAAGACATTCAAGCACAGGAGGATACCAGCAGCGGAACCTTGCTTCTGTCCTTCATGAAAGAGCTGCTGGGCCATCACAAAACAGCATAGCATATCTTTCTATAGCTATCATTCATTAGCGTGGCACCTTGCCTTCCTCTGATCCGTGGATACATCATTCAAAATGAGGCCAATGACAGCATGGACAATAAGTGAACACACAGGTGTTTCATTGTATAGTATGCTGAACAAGAAGTACACCTTTGTGGCATACATCTTCTCTGTGGTTCCAAAGCTTAAAGCAAATATGAATAAATTTAACTCTGCTTCACTTCCTAGGGAGGCAGATTTCTCTCTGTTTTGTAGAGAGGTAAAGCTAGGCACAAAGGGCAAGATTTTCAAAGATATTGCAGTGCCTGAAGATGGAGAAATGCCTTTTGGGATTTGCAAAAGTGCTTATGCAGAGTAGGTACCTGCCTCCCACTGAGATCAGTGTTTTGTATCTGTTCAACAGATGCAAATCTGACAGCTGCCTCTGTTAGAACAATATTTGCTGAGGGTAAACCAACTGCGCACAACAGAGAGCAGAGACAGGACCCAGGCTTCGCTTTCCTCCTGACACAGAACTGGCAGGACATTCACGTGGCACTGAGATCTTGTGCTTCTGTCCACAAGGGGCTTCCGTCCACTGTTGTTCATGCTGTGCCACGCTTGGCTGCTCTGTTGCCATAACCTCACCATCTCCACGAGCTCCTACAAGTCCCACAGGGGAACCTTCTGCTGTTTTTCCTAAAGCAACTGCCCTTAGCAATCTTGTCAGCCTTTTCCTGCAGCAGACATTCAGCATTCAGTCACAGATTTGCCTTCTGTTTAAAATAGTTACATCATCTTTTAATGTCTGAAGATCTAAATAATTTTTAATGTATCCATTTCAGGCATCCAACCCCTGGTGCCCTCAGAAAAGAATATCCAGAGATTTCTGGGCTGGGTCTGTGGAGAGTTGCATTCAATTACATCACCTAATGATGATTTTCCATATGAATTTAGCAACTGAACTAGGACGAATGAATCCACAAAGAGCCTGGGATAGCTAATGTAAAAGTTTACATACCAACAAAATTCCAGTTGTTTAATCTGTGTGTGGACATGCCATGAACCCCTTCACCTGCTACTGCCATTGCATTCTGCAATTTGACACCTGTGTGACAGCCACATCTGTCACTGGGACCTGGAAGGCTTCAAGCCCGCAGGTGTGCCCAGGGCACAGCAGGTATATGTCTGCAAAATCATCCAGATTATGTGGACAGCAGCCCTTGTTCAAAACAATGTCCAAACAGCTCCTGCCTGCAGCTCTACTGACACCACCCCCTCTCAGAGATGGATAAGATTCAGGTCCCTTCATCAGGAGGGATTCAAACCAACATGTCCTATCTCTAGCTAAAGGACAATTAGGCAGGTAGGCAGAGCATACAGGAGCGAACATCACTCTGGAGCTAAGCAGACAGTAGGGAAGACATCCAAATTCCTGTCCCTGACCTGCAGCCTATGGACTTTGACCACTGGTGATTTAATGCAGCTTTGTGATAGTAATTTGCATGTCGCAAGTAATTTGAGATAAACATGCCTCTCTATCTGATCTGGGCCAAATGAGCATTTTGGTATGGAAAGGTGAAAACGTTTAGGCAGCTCTGGTGCTGTGGCTTTTTTGTGTGTGCTTGTGACCAGGAGTTTGTTGGCTGGAGGGCTTGTGTTACTGACACAGCTAAGCCTGAGCCAACCCTCGCAGGCTGGAGCGTCAGCTCTGTAATCCCGAGCAGGATGCTTAGTGGTGAAAAGCACACCCTGAGAGCGAGGAGCGAAAACAACAATTGAAAAACAGCCTAGAGCAAAATTCACTACCTACGGATTCAGTGCTAATGTTCCAGGGTTATACATGCTGTTCAGTATTTTATCTGCAGTCAAACCAGATATGTGAGCTCCAGAGAAAACATCTCTCTGTGCCATGAAAAGACTGATACTTCATATTTAGACAGAAGGAAAGGCAAATAAATTTAAGAAGACATTCTATTCCTCACTTAGGACTTCTGTGGCAATTGAAAGAAACCCTGAAGAACATTGGGAAGAGATGCTCCTCAGCACATGCACGTGGTCTGGCTCAGCGTTGGGTTCAAAGGCGAGCACATCGCTGGTGCTCAGCATGGTGTGCATGGGAACGGGCCACTCGCTGGCAAGCCTTCCTCCTTTGTTCAGTCACTCTGCAGCTCAAAGGGAGTTTGTAGGATTGAGAATGCAATATTGAAAAATAAGCAAGGAACTTTAATTACATACTCATCACTGTACTTTATAAATGTCAAAGAGACACTGTCAAATTCAAAACACATTTGAAAACACGATTTTGCTATTGATATTCTTCATTTTAAAAGCCAGGGAAAATTTAAGACATATTTACTTTTCTCCGTCAATAGTGTTTATTCATTGTTATGCATTTATACACTTAATTCATTGTGAAAAGCAACACAAGTTTGTTTTCCATTCCTCCTCTCTTTGTATTATATTCTGTTTACTGGAAGCAAAGAGCAAAAAGCTTTTTAATTTCTTAATCCTTTATGGTTACAATCTTTAAAACTTCTTCAAGGACAAACTTGCTTTTTTATGTTGTCTATACCTATACACAGTAGAGAGAGGGAAATACAGAAAATGTATTTTAAATTTGTATGAGCTGATGGCCACACTAGTTCCGTGGTCTAGAAGGCTCTGGTCATCAGCAGAGAGGACAATTCACAGTACAGCAGGAGGGGGAAACAAATGCCTAAGTTCAGTGCCTTACCTGAGCAAGTGATAAGGAATTGAGGTAACTTAGGTAACAAAATCTTTCTAGAGATATTAAAGCCTTGACTAACAAAAGCCACTCAGAGAAAAACATGTCTCAACTTAAATTCAAGTGCTAGCACCTGATTTTATCCATGATGCAGCACATGTGCTGATTAAACATCAGAAAAGCTGTGATAAATTCTTCCTTATTCATGTTGCTTACAGATGATTATAGCAAAAAATCTGTTCCCAATCTAGTTCCAGTCAAAATGACAGAACATTCTTTTGATTTGATGACACTAACAGACATTAAGTGATATAAATTGGTCAATTTCATCTTCCAAAGACAGAACCATCGTAAGTTTGGCAGTTTGATATAGGGACAGTTTAAAATAAGGCCCTGGATTAATCACTCTCAGGACTGGTTTTCTGATGATCTCTCCTAGCTCCCTCCCTTCTGCCACCAGCTCAGTGAAACATTTTCTCAGCAGGGCAGGCTGCTCCTGACTCCCAGCCGTGAGGAGCATGTACATCAGGATGTTTCTTAACTCTTTTTATTAAAGATTCCACAAGCCTGCCCCGGGCTGGAGACTGTATAATTTTGCTGACGAACGGTACCTGCCGCTCTGAGGGCAACGCTCCCTGCTAGCCTCCCTTGTTGGCTGCAAATCTGTCCCAGCATCATCAGAGTCTTCAGGTGGACTTCATCACTTGTAGTCATCTTATCAGCTAGGCACAGCCTCTCCTAATGGCTTGATAAATATTCTGGCATCCCCATATCACTATCAAGAGATTCAAATCATGCCCAGTACTTACTGCTGCTATTACTACAGAGTTACTGCCAATGACTCTTTCACTTATCTCTGTAACCAGAGACATTGAATAGTTCTTTTTATGTCTCCACTCCCTGTCACCAAGAGCAAAATGCATACAGAGCTGTCCTCCACCTGGATGGGAAAACATGCTGCCCATGTGAAATTGTAAGAGAAGAATTAGTCTGTGTAAGAAATGCATTCCCATAATCCCATCCCTAGCATGTTAATGTAAACGTGTACTGCACCTGAGTTTTTAATTTCTGGCATAGGAACACTGTATGTCCAAGTCTCTCACAAGGCCACCTTGTGCTTGCCATGGGCCTCAAAGCATATGTGGGTGAAATAATTTATATTGTTACTTTTACACTCCCTACATCCCAAGCGAACTAAATATGTATGATACATAGTTTGGCTTCAGTCAGAGGAATATGATGGCTGTCTTAGTGATTTGCAACCTTTTTCTCATGCAAAGCCTTCATCTTTAATCCTCCTCGCATCCATCTGGGCTCTAAGATGATCTCCAAATAAAGTAGTCTGTTTGAGATTCTGTGCTGTAACATCAAATCTGGGGGGAAAATGAGGTAACAAATTAAGCGGACTTTACTGCCATTTGACAATATTCAAGTGAAATCCTTGAAGATTAAATCCTCCCCAGTACAAGGAGGTTTTACATATATCTGATAACACTGTCTAGATTGCCCTGAGTTTTTCTGAGATAACCAGGGCAGTTAAGATGAATATGGGTGGTTTTCCTTTTTTTTTTTTTTTTTTTTCTGTTTTTGAATGGTCTTACATTCAGCTTAGGAGGACTGAGAGGTGCACCACATAGTAATGAAGGTGAAGGCAAAATTACCTTTGTAGTCTACCCTGATACAGAAACAGTGATGAGATAGTTTGGAGAGATGTGAGTAGGGTAAAGCAGAGTTGTAGTCTGGGAGAGTAAAAATGAGATGAACCAAGACAGAAAATTAAAGGGAAAACTGAGTCAGGGAAGAGAAAAAAGAATTGTGTAAGATGGGAATGAGTCAAGAAAAGAACATGTAAGATTGAAGCAAAGGAAAAATACAAAATTATGAAAAAGTAAGTTTTAAATTGAAGACCTTTTTCAAGATTATGCTAGACTAGCACAATAAAGCATGGACCTCAGCACATGACATCATGTGGACACATGCCGTGGGAAGATGACTGACAGATTAATCAACTGACATCATGAGGAGCAGACACATAGAAGAAAATTATATTTAACCTGACAGAATAATTACTTTCATCATCCCTCATACAGGTCCCCTCAGGCAGAAACCTGACTCCCAGACAAAAAGATAGGGAGAACTATCACCACAGACAGAAGTATTTTTCTCCCTTGTTACATTCTGAGGCATTTCTTCCATTCTTCAAGTCAGAAAACCATGAGAACGGAATGTATTCTATGATCAACACGTAGCCAGGATGAGTATTTCCAGCACCAGAGAATAATTGAATAACATCTGCAATCAAGATGTCTTGGGAGGAGGGTTCTTTTTTAAATCTGCACCCTCTGCAATCCTTGCGGTTGATATAGAAAGCTGTTTATATTATGCTGGATTTTCACTTAAAGACTGAAAACAGGCACCAACCCTTCCTTTCCTTCCAAGGATTCCTGTTGTGACGGGACACTGTTTTGAGAGTGGAAAAAAAATTGCAACTACTGTATGGGAAGTCCCCCTAAGTTATGACTAGTTTGTGCTCTTCAGATGCAGACCCAGTTTGAACACTGGTAATTCGATGATTTGAGGTGATAACAATTGACATGCCAAGTTCAATTTCAGTTCTGGTAGCACCTTTCACTTTCACCAGAGTTTAAGACCTGTCTTTGATTATAACTACATTAGCTAGCAATGGAAGTGATACATTATTATAAAGCTCATCAAAGGAAAAGATACTATAATTTCTATGCACAAATAAGCTATCTGCAATTTTTTCCAAATTCAATTTGTGATGTAAAATGTGTATGTGTCTTCAGAACAGTGAGGTTAAATCTGCTTGTGTACAAGCATCCACCTTAGTGATGACTTTGGCTTGCATGCTCAGGCAAGTGACATCCTCCAGCTCTGGAATGTCCCACACATATTTGACACTTTTGTTTTGTCCGAGGTTTAAATGACTGAGCAGAGGTCTGACGGCACTGAGGCTGCCCACACGTTTCCACCACAGCAGTCTCACGCACAGCTTCCCATGTTTGCAGGCATAGGTGCTAGATAAGGAAACGGAGCATTTTAGAACCAGCCTCAGCTTGGTTCCTCTCACTCACCACTTCCTGTGCCTTGTGCAGATGGGGATACCTCATTCCCTCGCACGCTGCCAACTCCTCCCACACACCCTGGCCCTCCCAGCTCTGCCTGAGCTGCCCAAAGAGAGCCTCAGCAGATTCTCCCCACCCTGAACTGGTGCCACAGTGGCTTGACTTGAGATGCAGACAGACAAGGAAGTCTTACCTAGGTAGAAAACACGATCACCACCAGAGCAAGTCAGCCAGGCTCTAGGATAAACAAGACCCAGTTTCTTTTCCTCACCCTCCAGCTCCCTTCAGTAATTCCTTCTGAATAATGTAATAGAGAAAAACACCCTTCATATGAGACTGCTTGTCCTATCAGACACCACACAACTGCAGAATTGTAGGCTCTTCTTTGATGCCCCCTACCACCACCTGCATCTAGGTTTGGCCTTTATAATCACACAGGTCAGCCTTTCAGAAGTGGGGGAGAGGGGCTCAGAAGCAAATTACAAACCACAGCACGACATTTTCTGCTCCTAACTCTTCTCAACCTCAGGGTGATCAGCCAAGCCTTCGGAAAGATGCATCACCAGTCAACATGTCACGGCAAAATCTGACAGTACCGAGTGTTTGGCTGTTTATTCAGAGAATATATTTGAATAATGAGTACATTCAAGAAACCATGCTGCTGCTGCGCTCATGGAAAAAAAGAGCAAAAGGCTAACTTTGCCAAATAAATTATGTGTTGCAAATTATTTTTTTTTCCCTCAGAGCTCTGTGTGTTCCAAGAGTAAAGAGCTAGAAAAGGAGCTCTTTACCCAGACAAGTGATAACTTGGTAAACAGGATTTCCAGCTCAAAATCCAAATGTAGGACAAGCAGAAGTATCTTGTTTGCAAAATGTACAAATACAGGCAGCAGAGTCTCTTCCAGAAAAAAAAGTATGAAGGACATACAGGACACTAAATACGCAACTTTCATCAGAGAAGCTACTTCCAAAAATTATGAACCCTAAGTTAGAATTGTATGAATATTTACTGGGACAGAGATCATTTTCTCTCCTTCTGTTGGCTTTAGCTTAGGTATCCCTCCAAGATCCAGGTGTAACATTGCTGAAATTCTCTGGCATTTGCTTGAAGGCCTGAAAGGTGCACTCTCTTTCCTTTTCCATGAAAACATCCACAATGAGCTTTTTGTGGGGACTTACACTCTTTTCCTGTTCACAACCTGGTTGCTATGTGAATTTCTTGGTTTTGACACCTCAGATTTCCTACACAGTTGGTAAGTGGAATTTACCCACTTGTGATCCAAGAGGTAGCCCCTACAGCTCCTAGAGAGAGTCAAAGTCTTCTGAATGCAGCAATTTACTGTTTTCCAAGGAAACTTCTTCTCGGACAGTTTTTCACAAAACATCTTGCTCCTTATGGACTTTTAGCCTCTTTCTTTACCTTTTATTCATGAGTAAATTCCTTCTTATGCGTTGCTTCTTGATGACTGTCTTCCTTCTAGCTTCTATGTAGGCAGTCAAGAGTACTTTCAGTGTCTTTCCCTGTTACTTTCCCTCACTTTGTCCTTTCCCACCATTTCTCACCCAGACCAAATGCAGAGGGAGAAGGTCACTGGCAAATATTACCATTTTGTTCTTTGGCTTGCACAGCTCTTTTTGCCTGGGGCCATGCCTTGAGCTGCCGGCAGATACTGCACAGCAGAGCATGCATGAGCAGCCAGGGTAGTTCCCACAGTGGTGATGCCTCCAGCTCCAGTTTGATGGAATGGATATAGCTCTAGGTTGCTCACATAGTCCTGGCAAGTACAGCTTCCAATGTCTCTTCAGAGACATATTACCACACTCTTTTTCCCTTCTGGCCTCTGAAGACACCCTGCAGAATTTTAATGACCCTGACCTAATCTGTAAGCCCAAACACTGTATACAAAACCTTATTGTTCACCTTCCCCTCCCACTTCACAGATAATTATGATAAAATAAGATGCTTAAGATTCGCTGCTGATGGGAGCTATTGCTGATGGGAGCTATGTCACTGCGCTTTCAAAGGTTACCCTTGTTTCAAAAGTATTTCTGTTTAGGAGACTAGTTCAAGATCTGGAGTTATTTTTTTATGCCACTCTTGCAGATTGTGGTCTGTATATGCTGATGTCAAGGCATTTTTCCTGAATAAAAGCTTACAGAAATTAGATTGTTTCCTTATGCCAAAGGACACTCAGCATCGTCTAGCCCATTTCATTGTACTTCACTATTCATCTACAACTGTGGTTCTCATTTATATAATCTCCCTGTGTGGCCTCTCCTATGCTTCCTTACATGGCTGCTATCACATGCCTGCCAAGTTGGGCTCTACTGCATGGCTGGTGCTAATGGAGTTGAACACTTTCTGTCATCCGGTGGTACATTGGCTCTGAAAAGCAGAATATGGATTGCTTAGGAAAAAAATTATCTGATTGATTATTTTTAGTTTACTCTTCTACTGCACTGGGTGAAACAGCTTGCAAAAGGCATGATCACTGCTGAGCAAGAACAATGAAGAAGTATTATTTGTGTGCAGACTTCCCCACAGACTCTATCTTTGACGCCAGCTTAAAATGTTCCCAGTCAGTGATGCATGGAAAATGTTCAGGATGCAGTAGACAGTTCTAAAAACACCAGAACCAATCACCTGGGAAACAAGAAAAACAGAAAGTCAAGTCAAAAAGTATTTCAGCTATTGAACAAACACCACCCACCTCTAGGCGAGTGGCTAGCAGCCTGAAGCAATATGTGTAAATCCTTTTTAGGAGTTCCAATTTTTTTTTTTTTTTTAATGTAAGGGAGAGAATCATTTCCTCTCATATTCTGTGTGTGATATTTAAAATCTGCTGTGCAATGGTAAAACTTACAGCCTCCATCCCATGTTATTCAATATAATTTTTAAGTTGATGTTGAAATGTGTTTGAGAATCATCACATTTATATCTAGGACAGAAATAAGAATCAATCTAATTTGATAGAAAAACTCAAACCTTAGGCTCAAAATTGAGAAAGAATGAGAGGCATGCTTCTCATACTTTGCCCTTAGTCCCAGGGAATATGGAGCCCTGTTAAATAATCAGTAATAGGTATTGCAGTTCTGGAAATTCTAACCTAAGACTGAGGAGAGCATAAGAAGGTAAGGTCTGAGCTATTTCAAATGTTACCCACAGAGGCAGTTACATCTCCATTTCTTAGACTGCTTCAGGAAACAGTTTCTCTTCAAGTAATAGTATTCATTTGCATTCTTTTAAAATAGAAGTTCAAATTCCATACAGAGCAGGTCCAGAGAGAGGGGTCCTTAGTGTGAATGCTTCCATTCTCTTGATGCAAATCTCCATGGAATATTAAAAGAGCTGCATGACATTCTATACAAATACTCAGCTGAAAAGAAGAAATGAAACTGGTGTCAGGCTACTGCATGGGCACTGAAAAAAGTGGCTATCAGTGCACTATGCTTACCTACAGGCTCTCTTGATATTGGCTAGATAAAGGTGCTTGATTCCCTTAGAACACCTTTCCTTATGGAAAAGAAAAGAAAACTGCTGGCTGTGGGAAGGAAAAGCATGTTATGCATCTCAGGCCTCGGGGTGGAAAACATATTTGGGGTTAGTTTATGTTTTTCTATTATCATAGACAGAACAGAACATGGTCTCAAGAGTGATTTGTATGCATCTGCATGGTCATGTATGGCCAAAGTTTTAAATCATTAGTTCTATTCCTGGGCGCCTCTGATTCTGGTATTTTGGGGGCAGTGGAGAGGTTATAAGAGCTGAGCCCATCTGATAATTAGGCTCCTAAGAAAGCCACTCATTTCAAATTTCCCAGAATGGAGGCACCTAAAAATCATGGCACTTATGGAAAATGTATTTTTAAATGTATAACAATTGTGTTTCGGTTTATTTCAAAATGTGTGTACAAACCGCAGTAGAGAATTACCCTTTCATTAACACCAGTAAAAGTAATGACAATAAACCTTCGATGCTGTTTCTGAAAGGGAATTGCCCAAGGTTAAGAGAGGTAACCTTTGAACTGGTGCATGTTTTCAAACCAGAAAGATTAAAAGGCGAAAGTTGAAAAGTATATGTTTTAAATAGCACCAGATGGCTGTGGTGCAAGCACAAGGCTGAATTCAAACTGCTGTGCAGTTAAAGCACATGCGCTCGCCAGGACCCCACGGGTGAATTACAGCCTCTGTGTGCTCTCAGGGTCTCCATTATCTGATGTACACCTATGCCTGCTCAGTATTCAGCCAGGGACAACTTTTCTTTCTTAATGACTGTTGGATGAATAGGGCCAATTCTTCAGCCATGAGAGCCATTCCCAGGGCCTGTGATGAGAATTGAGAGCATATCTGAGGACAGAGGTTAGCCCACAGCCCAATGGTTTTCAACTTTTTTTGATTTGTGGACCTCTTACTAATTCACTTGAAGAAGTGGAAACCCCAGTGAAAATTAACACATGTGGATTGTTATAGAGTATTTATGAGCTTGGTTTCCACAGTCAACTTTTGCAAACAATTTCGAAGTTCTCTATGGACCCCAGACTGAGATCATCACTGAAAAAAGCCTCTCTCACATTCCATGTAGTCCTCTCTTTGCAAAACCTAGTAGTTTAACTTAGAACAATCCTCTCCCAGTTTTGCTACTACCAAAATGAATGCAGCTGTACAGATTTGACTTTACCTTGCATGCTGATTTGAAGGTTAACCTAATTTCTTTTGCTCTCTAGTTCTCACATTTATATGTCAGCAGATATTTGGTTTGTTTCCTCCTGTTCTCCTCGGTCATTTTTCTCTAAGACAGTTGTGCAAAACTAGCCGTAAATTATACAGTAATCACTTTTTTTCTGGACTTATGGTGTGGCATTGTCTTATCAACTTGTTATCTAATCTGAAAAAATCTTTTTCCATATGGGAAGCATTCCATATGCTGATCAATAGATTTATTGCCTATTAAATTGATGGATAACTTGGAATAATAATCTCAATGAGAAATACAGATTTTATGCTATGTGGCCTCAATTCTTTCCAGATCAGTCTTAATTCTCTGATATTTTTCTAGTCTTATCCTTGCTTAGGCTGCTAAAGATGTCTATTCCATCTGCTGCAGAGACCCCTTAAAATATGAAGTCACAACTTAGAGTGAAGAGCAGCATTCTTACAAGCTCTGCAAGCTATTGTACATTTTAAAATATTCTTTTTTTAAGTCTCCCTGCTTATTTCATTTTTGTGATTCTTTGATTGCAAACACATCAAAAAGAGTCGATTTGTATCACTGTGTTTGTAGCTCAGGCAACAACAAGGTCTTTGAGCACCACAGGAATATAAATATTAAAGAAGGAAAAGAATTATTCCTAGGATGAGGGTCTTTTTTTCATAACCTGTCTGTGCTCTCCATCACTTCTCTGATATGGTAGGGTTCACTAGCAGGTGAATAATGCAACGTGAAGCTGTAAAAGCAGCATAATTTTCATTTTATAAAAATTACATTTGTTGAGAGAAAAGCTGTGGCCTTATTCAGAAAACAACACAGATAGAAAGACTTATTCCCTGCAAAAAGATAATATTTCTGAGTTTAGAGGTGGAAATTTTATACCACAAGAAACTCACATTATTTGTGAAATTAAAGGTGTTCTAATTGTTTTGCATATCTCCTCAATTCCTAGCACTATTTTGGAGTACATGCAACAGGCTTGTATGCTTCATAACCGTATCAAACTGTTCCCTGTACTTTGCCAGCCAGTGTATTAATTTCACCAGTTCTTTTCACACAAAATTAAAGTAAGGAGTTCTATTTGTGGCTAGAATTTTTGGCAGCCCAAAGCAGTCCTTACTTTTGTATTTGCATAGAGGTATGGTTATTGTCATGTCTAAACAATCTGATTTTAACCCTTCACCTTTGCCAATAATATAATTATTTTGATAAATCCACGTATTTTGCTTTCAGAAGTTCCATTACAAGAATCTTAATGCTATAGTGAAGTCCTTTAACTGAGCCATAACTGACTTGTTTCTGAGCAATTCAGGGTTTTTCTCTGTTCTGTTCACTGCAGTTGCAACATGTTCCACTGTAATGGAAAGTGTTTTCTTCATGTCTTTCAGACAAATTACATTTACTGATGGTAGGAGATACATTTACTCACAGAAATCCTACAACTAGATTTTATTATTCCTCTAAGAGAAGTTCTCTAGCACACACAGAAAAAAAATTATGAACGAAGAAAAACAACATGACAAGAACAACCACAAAACCAATTCCAAGCAGCCAAACCATTAAAATTACAATTATCAATAAATCCATATCCTCATTATGATTTGAATTTGTATCAGTGTTTGTACTGGGGGTAAGCCTGGAGTAACTCCCCTGAAATGAATGGAGATGAATACCCAAAATAAAACCACAGCAAGATCTTAATCTAGCCCTGTATCTCACAGTGCAGAGGTGAAGATTATGTGGGATGCATATTTTCATATGATTTTCTGTACTGGAGCATTATGAGGTAGATAATAATTCATATATTATGTTATTTGCTCATTTCCTATAGAATTTGTTAACTAATTCTGTCTTTTGGAGGAGGAAAAGACTTATGCTTTAAGACTAAAACAACTTGCATAGAATAGTAATCAGTTTGGCTAAAGTTAACATGCATCCCTCATATCACAAATGTGATTTCAAGGTTATCCAGCAACTGGAGAGAACTAGATTTCATTATCTGACCTTCTAAAGAAATCAGCTATGTTATAAAGGATAGCAACATTTTTTGAATTCTATTGTCAAGCTCTTTTTTCACGTAACTATATTGCTAAAACATCTAAGATTGCTTTCAAACTGAACATGCTTTAAAACTTGTACAACTTAATTTTTTTCCCCAACTTTATGTATGCAAATCAAGCCAGACTTGTTAGCAAGCTGTCATTTACTGGTAGGCAAATCCTAGATTCCTGCTATACGAACCCTCTGACATCAAACTCTTGTAGGCAAACTGTTCCCCAAGGCTACATAAATGTGTTTGCTTTCTTTCCTTAAGAGGAAACCATTTGATACATTTGATACAGCTGAAGAGATTTTATACAGCGTCTTGTGACACTTCATTTAAATACATTAATTATTTTAGTACCTCATGGCAGCATCAACATAGCTTTCAGTTAGTACAAGATAATGTGCTTTCCAGCACTTCTACAGCTTCAGGTTTACAACAGGACTGGACTGGAAGTCCTCCTTGCAAAACTGTGTGCAGAATATTAAGATAACTAGGTTAAGAAGATGATTGGTCATTACACCTTATAATCCCTGCCCAGAGCTCCTTTGATTTTTTTTTCCTGGTTCCTGCAAATCTGTACTGTGGCAAATTTCCAGTATTCCCATGTCAAAAATACTAAAAAGAGAAGTGAAGGAAACACAATGAAAGAATCACAAAATCATTGAGTCTGGAAGGGATCTCTGCAAATAATGTGGTTGAGCCCCTCTGCTCAGAGCAGGGTCAGACAGAGCAAGTTGATCAGGATTATGTCCAGTTGGGCTTTGGAGATGCCCAGGGACGGACACATCCCAACCTCTCTCAGAAACCTGTTCCAGTGTTTGAGCACCCTCACAGTTAAAAAAAAAAGTGTTTCTTCTTGACATTCGTGTCCCTTGTGTCAACTCAATTCCAGATGAGTTTTGGCTCTCCTAGCCCCATGCCAACACACTCAGACAGTGTCCCTATGTTCCTCCTTGGAAAGCCAGCTCTGGTTCCATTGCTTGTAAAATTTGTTTTTGCATTTGAGTTTCGTCAGGAGCTTCTTGTTCATCCATGCAGGCCTCCTTGATTTCCACTCACTGGGTTGGACCGTTCTTAAGATTGGCAGATCTTTGAAAAGCAACATTCTTCCAACAGCTTAAAATACTGGGATTAATCTCCACTCCAAACTGCCATTCAGTGTCTCTCTGAGATGTTACTTAGCTGTGGTAGGTGGCAATAGGTCCTGTCCAGCCTCTGCTGGAGGGTGTATTTCAGATCTTACTCTCTGAGGCTGCAGTCAGCCTCAATAACCAAGGCAGCAGCTGAGAAGTTCTTTGTCTCTTTAATGCCATCTTGCAAAGCAGATTTATTGCATTAATAGAAGATGTGAGGGAAGGAAAGGCAGACATCCAAAACTCCAGCACCTCTCGAGGGTGTATTCTTTATCCAAGATGGATCCCTTCCCACTTCTCCTGCCTTCCTTTTACTTTATCCTTATCTCTGGCCCTTGGGAGTGTAGGTTTAAGATTTTCATGAAGTATGACTCCCCCTTCCCTGATAGCTAGCATCAGATTTCTTCTTCCCACAGCCTCTTGGAAACCTACCTGAGTTTACATTCCGAAAGTATTCCTTAATTAGCACATTCCTTCAGTTCCACTGGCTTTCTTGCTCTTTGCAACAATTCAAGACAGCTACAGTAGTTTTGGAACCATGCAACATCAGAACTGTTAAGTTTCCATATTTCTCATTACCCTTTATAGTATCTAGGTCACTGTGAGTTTTTGATATGTGACATATTCATAAGGAAGATGGCTAACATGGCATTTAAGTACTTTTTCTATATAACTGTCTTGAAACTGTAATACACAGTGGCCTATTGCTTGGGTGTAGGCAAACCATGACTCTCCTCTTTAAGGAATACAAATTCTAACTCTCCCTCTCAGAATGGCTCCTTATTGGGTTGCTTAATCAAAATCCAAATACATATTTTTTAATACATTAATTTTCTCTAATTTCACATCAAAGGGCCTTTCTGAATGCTGTTAATTGTCTTTGAAGATATTACATGTTTGGGCAAAGCAATCCACAGTTTGGCCATATTCATTTAACTACAGAAGTGTGTCAAAGAAGGAAAGAAAAGAAAATGGGATTATGAATATTTTTTTAGATGACTGACATGTTTACTATTGAAATTCATTACATCTCTGATTTTTATGACTGTTAGCTTATAAATATCCAGTGTTTTCATTTCTTATGGTTCTATTGCTAATCTCTTAATATTTGTTTTTCCTCTAAGCTCTCCTCTTAATGTTGCAGAATTGCTGGCAAATCCCCAGTCTACAGCAAAGAAAGAAAACATCTATATTGCATTGCCTCAGAAGTCTCATTATTTATTATTTTTAATGGTATGATTTTTAAATCTGTCTTGTGGCAATGAGAATGTTATTTTTGTTGAAGTCCAAAACAGTCATTGAATATGTGACCTCATCTTAGATGATATGAGTTGTTAAAGATTTAACCACAGGTGAATTTATAATGGTAATAATAGAAGTATAATAGCACTTTTGATCACCAATCATAGGTCAGGTTGACATTATATGAGCACAGAAGTTAAGGATGCTCTTTCCTCTGAAAACCTCACACTCTCAGTCTGTGATACAGATGGATTAAAGCAGAAGTAAAAGGCAGCAGTGAAATAGTGGCACTGAGTGTGGTAGGCACAACACAGCAACAACATCATAATTGGTGATTTGTATAGACATCCAAAGAGAAAAATTCAAAGGATCAAAAAGAAGGAAAAGGAAGGGGAGAAAAAGGTTGGATGTATGAACAAACTCAGTTTAAAGAGAGAAAAGTGGAAAGAAGAGCATTCCCCTGTTAAACGATCACCATTTGGGCCTGTAGACCATGTTCCTGGGCCTGTTCCATGTTCCTCCTTCTATAGGACAGAATAAAATCTTGGGCATTGATTGCAAAACTGCAATCTCATGGCAAAGCCCACGGATTCAGAGCTGGGACATCTTGACATCTGTCCCGTGTTTAGGGTCTGACAGGAAGTTTACACTCCTGAGCTTGTGAAAGACATCTGAGTTCTGGGGCTTTTCGTGACTTGTCTCCTGTTGCTATTAAATGAAATTAGTTGCTCTTTACTGGAAAGATGAACCATTTCTTGAGAGGTGGCTACTGCATTCTCATTTAATGACATTATTTGCTCTTTACTGGAAAGATGAACCATTCCTTGAGAAATGGCTACTGCATTCTCCTCGTCTGCATGACTGTTTTGACTGAATGATATCCCATTCTTTTTCCCCATAAAACAACTTCAATGTGCTGCATAGCCTACTAATTAAATGCCATTTATCATCAACTAATGGGAACCACACAGCTTCAGTGTGGGTACTTATTTTGTCTATCTTGACCAGGAGTGAGTATCTCAGGAAACCTGAGTGTCTCTGTCTCTGCCATGAAAAGGCGACAAGCATGGCCTTCATATCATTTCTTCGGCGCTGTTTTGCTTCCATATCCACCCCTTTTCCTCCACTTTCTGGCACTACAGCAGTTCTGAACAGCAGCCATTGAGGGCTCCAGCGAGATTTTTCTCAGTGAAATACCTTCTGTGCTGTAGAAAGCCAGGGAATAAAGCAATGGCAAACAGACCAACCTCCTATGTTCCTCTCCACCACCCTCACCTGCACACAAGCCCTTCACTTTAGCTGCCACCAAAGCACACCAGCTCTGGATGGAGAAGATCCAGCATTTGGACTCTAGTACTGGTCTCCAAGCTTCTGGGCCAGCTTTAGGAATGTGTTTTTAATATTCATTGTTCACTTTGTCTGCTACAGATGTGCACAGTGCAATTATTATAATGCTTTGCATATGTGGTGTTATGAAATGTGTGCCTTTAAAGTCATGCCAGTTATTTTTTTTCCCTGTAACCCAAATATATTATTTCTACCTATGTTCCAGTTACTTAGTTTGCCACACATTTAAAAAAGAATACAAAAACCTTTATTATAAAGATTAAACTAACAACTATGTAACCAAAAGAGAGCAGATCCATTTTCTTCATAAAAGAACAGGGTTTTTTCATTTGCATGTTTATATTTTCTTCTTGTGCTCCTGCTCCTCAACACAGACACAGATGCTCACACAAGCATCTATCTAAATAAAAAATACATGCACATAAGCATAATTCCTAGTGTATGGAAGGAAATAGTTTCTTAGCTGAGAAGCCATGCCCTGTCCAAACATTCTCATCTCCTGCAAAGAATGTCCTTGCATTAATCACCTTCAAGCTTAACCATTTCAGCTTATTGTACTCAATGATAAAGCTTCATCCCTTGCTCTGAAAGCAGACACTCATCAGAAGTCACTGGACCTCATCAGTCCTTTTTGGCTTCTCACTTCCCATGGGGTACAGTTAAAGCAGATTGTAATTGGATCCCATTTGAGTTTTTGAGCCCCATTTCAGAGCTTGGTAGCTCTGAAACAATATGGGATCTCTTGGGTTAACAGTGCCTTCCTGAAAAGATTAAGTGACGAATGTATCGATGTGGGAAGGCATGGAAAGCCTGAATGTGGGACACATACCTTGCACCAGAGTCAGGCACAGAGCCCTTGAAACAAAACTAATTGCTGCAGCCCTCATTGCTCTCAGAACTATCTGATCTGTGCAGATCCATCCATAGAACCTTCCTATCCTCAAGCAGAACACTCACGTCTAACTTGGTGTCATCTGCAAGGTGACTTTGGCCTATAGGTTTAAGTTTCTTTCCAAGGGGAAAATGGGCAGGCAGTGGGAAACAAGATGTAGGCCTGTTCATCCAGGTCTTGAATTTTCCACACAGACTCAACCTGTGCCAATGATATACACTGCACCTGGCCTGGGTATAACAGCGAACCAGCAGTGGCTGCTTCCAAGGTTTTAAAGAACAACATTCAATTAATAAGGCAATGATACTAATTATCTTTATGTGCTTTCGCTGATCCATATTGCTTTTGAGATGCATCACTGCCAGACAAACTAGCTCCGATTTCCAATCTTAACTTCTCAGAACAGGAACAGAGCTTTGACAATACATACACACACCTCAACAAAAGTGAATGCTACTAAATATTTAATGATGAACAGAGCCAAAATCAAGTGGGCTAAACAAGGACATTCAATCTCTGACTAGAGAAAAAAACAAGTTCATTCATAAAGAACATCATATTGAAACTTAACATGAGGAATTGCAGGAAAGATTGATGATACACAAAACTGGGCACTACACCTTACAAGGAAGGGAGACTACAGTCAAAACAGCAGATAACCCACATCAAGGTGACTCGGTCTTTATTACCATCATAAAAAGTACCAGGACATGGACCTGCTGTTATCCCGTGGTTTTCCGTACTGCTAAATACAAACACGATATCTGGCAGTTTTGGTCGTGCCTTTGGTGCTTTCCCCAGCAGGTCCTCGGTATGGCTCACAAGTGAGCATGGGACAAGAACCAAACCCCACAGGCTGTTTGGATGCAGCCCTTCAGGTTTGGAGGACAGGAGAGTTCAGTGCCACAGGCATGAGCCATGCCCTTTCAACTGGCCAGAGAAAAGGCAGGATGTACTTATTTCCTAGGGCAGATATAGCCACCAATGTCTTTGGCATAGTAGCCAGTGAACTCTGAAGGTCTTTGTTTACAAAGAGAAGAATCCTATATATCTAAAATAAATTTAATTATATACCTGTTAAAGGGGAAGCCATGGTGAACCTCAATTTGTTTGATGTTGTGGTTTCATTCAGTAAATTGCCTAAAACTTCAGCTCTTTTTCTGAAGCACATCCAGGCTTCTTTGCTCTGGAAATCTCAGAGGATCAATCTCCCTGAGGAGATTTTCAGTACACCTTCATTCAGACTGGGCAGGCACGTCTTTCATGCTGTGTTTTGATATTTCCCCATCTTCTGGCTGAATGCAAGAAGTAGGAAAGCTGCTCAGAACTTAATTTAAAAGGTAAACTGAGCTCTTTTGAATTTCAAAAAGTCTCAGGATGGATATTCTTTTATCAGAGCCAGCTTATCCATCCCTAATTCGGAGAGAAACGTAGGGGTTCAGATCAAAACTTTTTGATCTGGCTTCAGATGTTCTCAAAGTTCAGGGGTATTTGGCTCTCAGGTTTTGGTGGGGGCCCACCCATGATCTCCAGTGCCCACCTTCTACCTGTCTATTCTCTTACGCATAGATTTCTTCATTCTAGCTTCCCTCCCCCTCCATTGTTCTTCCAAGATTAAAGCTTTTTTATTATTATTATAAGCATAATTCCTATAAGAGATAAGAAGCTCCCCAGTGTATCTTTATTAATCCTAGTTAAGATAACATTTTGAAAGCAGACAGGGAAAGAGATTTATAAAGAGCAAGAAAAGACGGTGGCAGATCAGCATAGCAGGGGCAGAATTTCCTACCCTGTCTGTACCTGTTTACAAAGAATAGTGGGTTAAAAATTGCCTTGCACGTGAAGTTGCACACTGCTGTATATGTACCTTGGTGAGTCTGAGACTAAATTACATCTCCCAGTATGGCCAATATTATAATCTTGCTGTGCATGGGAATGGCCACCATTGTATTCTGTCTTGTGTGCAGACTTTCGTATACACAAAACTATTTGTGGCTTTAATGTCCTGTTATTGAAGCGTGAGTGCAGCTTGTGGATTCAAAAAGGGAAGAGGTTTTACCTCAGGAACGGGAAAGTGATGGATGTGTACCAATAAGCCAGAATGTGCACCAGTGTTTGCTGGGATTTTTTGGTTAGCACCAATATCGATTTCTAAATACATACAGAAAATGTAAACCATGTAGTGTTATCCCAACACTCTGAGGTTAGGAAAAACCAGCTGTGATGGGTAAAAGGAACATACAATATCCACAAAGCCAGCAATTCAATGTTGATCTATTTACTGTCTTAACAGTCTTATTAAGGTATTTTTGCTAGTGCAACTGCAGTGATACTACGCAGCTCAAATTTTTAAACAAAGGGTTCATGAGTCAAGATAAGGACTGGGATAAAATACTCCAAGGGCAAAATAGGCTCAACTTAGAGTTACACAGTGAATTTATTACTGAGAGAATCAGAGGAGAATAATGAGAAGTAAAATAAGCCCTTAACACACTGTTCCTCCCCCCAGCCCCTCCCTCCCTCCCACCAACAGCACAGGGAGCAGGGCATGGGGGTTTGGGTCAATTCATCACTGAGATCTTCCAATTTAAGATTTCTTGTTAAATATGTTATCACAGAGGCGTAACCAACTAATTAGCCCAGCCTTGGTCAGTGGCATGTCCATCTTCAGATCCATCAGGGGTTGGCTCTGCTGGACATGGTGGAAGCTTCTGGCAGCTTCTCACAGGAGCCATCTTTGTGCCCCCCCCCCCACTACCAAAAACCAGGACAAGCAAAACCAACACACATAGTTACCCCTGAGACTGGTTTACGTGACATCCAAGGTTTCATTTGTTTTCTGAAGACTAACTAGTCCCAATTTATAGCCCTCGGGTCCTCTATATCTGCCTTTGCCTGTGCTAACAGGTGTAACAACTCAGAGTAGTTCCAAGTTAAGAAAAGCTAAAAACAAGCAGGTAACACCCCA
The DNA here is from genome assembly GCA_036630365.1 of Acanthiza pusilla. Lineage (NCBI taxonomy): Eukaryota > Metazoa > Chordata > Aves > Passeriformes > Acanthizidae > Acanthiza > Acanthiza pusilla. The sequence continues at coordinate 31,133,492 of JAXCHO010000073.1, read as the reverse complement.
CCCCCCGATAGGTAACTGCTGTTACAAGTTGAATCAAATCTCCAGGTGGGCCAAGATAAGACCAGACAAACCCAAAGAGGTTTGTACTGGTAGCCTAATGCAAAGCCAGACTTGTTACAAGCAATGGAAACACCAGATTTAGAAAAAAAGGCTACAGATAATTTTTCTCTCTGTCAGAGCTCTGCTGCTTTTTCTGACTTTACCTTTCCATGAGAACCAGAGAGATTTCTTCATCCTTCACAAACGATAAAGAGTAAATAAAATATACATTCCACCTTAATACAGTGAAATTAGAGCACAGTGATAGAAATGAACCAATCATTGTTATTCGTTCAAATGAGAATCTCTGGTTTGGAAAAAGCAAAGAAGTTAAATCTGAGGAATTGTATTTTTCTGGGAAAGATCCTAGAAGACTCAGGAAAACCTGATCGAAAAAGCTTTTGACAATCAAGTGAAGGAAATATTTATTCTCTACCAAATATGAATGCTGAGAAGCACCAGCATGGTGGAATATCTTAAAGTGATTCATCCTATTGTGTATTTAATTTTTCCTAAAACTGGGAACATAATCATCTCCTCAAAATGGGAGGATTACCTTTTAGATACATAAACAGATAAAAAATAATTTCATTATTAAAGTACTGAGAAAATTAAATCATTCTCAGAGACTAGATGAACTCCGATAAAGCCTACTCATTCTGGACTGAGCTTGTGGGGCAAAATACTCTCTGATATTCACCACAAGCAAAGATTATGGAGAGCATAACACATTGAAATCTAAATTAATCCTGCTTATTGACTGATAATATGCCCTGATCCTGGGGGAATATGCCTAATTTATTACTTTTAAAATTGTTTGGATTCCTTTAGGATGAGCAGCTCCCCCATTTATTTTCATTGGCTAACTGTGAGGGGAAAGGAGTCATTAAATATGAATAGGGATTATTCTATTTTGAAAAGGTATTGCAAAAAATTCACATTCAGCCAGTGCTGTTCAGGTTGTATGCTTTTTCATATTGCAAGGAAAAGAGACAAAATTTGGAGCACAGACTAAAAATAAAAATGAAAATGAAAATAAGGTGCTTTGTATTGTTTTGTTGCAGATAGCTATTGTCCTCTGAGTTTCCCTCTGCTTCAGAAGTCACTCTCCACAGAGCACATGCAGTACAGACTGGAAGAGTGGTGCTGGTGCAGGAGGAGGGAGGGGATCTGTTCCTAACTGCTGACATATTCACAAAATAGAAAAATGAGGAATAATAGAAAATATTTTACTGTAAAGTCTTAAAGGGCAACTTAGCCAGGGGGTGTTACTTGATATAACCCTTGAGGCTGACCTAGTTTTTAGCAAGGGTTCTTGGCCCTGGCTGTAGATTGGCACCCTACCATGTTTAACACTGTGCTCATAATACAATCCTAAGAAAGACACTTTGTTAGTTTAAAAAAAAAGAAGAGAAAAAAAAATTAATAAAAGAATAATAAAATAAATTACAAAAATGCAGTTCCTGACCTAGACAGTCTTTCTGCAAAGGTGTTACTCCTGTCTGAACTCACCTCTTCTCCTGTTGCCTTTGTGAATTTCCCTTTCATGGAATCTGAAGGCCCCTACTCAGTCCATCTGTCATGAGGTATCATCTCCCTAATTTATTGATGTGTTCATCATACTTGTGTTGTACTGGATTCTGTCAGGTCTTTAAAGGGGTGAGCATGCAAAACATAAACATGCTGTGCATAAAAGAATAGTTGGCATTGTGGTTTGCACTTCATTCTTATTTCCTTTCCAATATCAATAATTGATAAAACTGTACTCTCAGACCTGTATGAGAGATTCAAGTGTCCAGCAGTCTAGTTTTCTACTGTCTAATTCTCTATTTACTGAATAGGATTATGCTCTTCTACCTTTATTACAAAGCATCACTGTTATCTTAGCAGTGAGAAGGCATTAGATACCTTTCTTTGCATTGTACCTTTCTTTGGTCTTCAGTAAAACTTCTATGAAAATCCTATGAAATTTGGTCATCTCTCATATTATCTGCCTAGAAACTCCCTAGGAAGCAACAAAGGCTTCTCACTGGATTTGCTTACTGTTCCCTACTACTGTTTGTAAATACTAACTATTCAAGTCAGCATGAACCTAGGCATGACAAGGGAAAATCTTTGTCTGAATTTGGCCTGATGGATGATGTTTCCCACTCCAAAACAAAATTCATTGCCTTTCAAAGAGTTTTTGCCCAATGGGTTCCTCTAAAGGGTCAATTTATCCATGGAATGAACCAACACATTGTCTGCAGTAAAAGGGAGAAAACAGATTTGCTTTGTCATACGGTCTCTTCTCCTCATACTCTGTCCTCAAGTGGAAGAAGCTATGGAGTCCAAACTAACAGTGAGGACTAAGGACTAAGACTGGGTTGGTGGTTGGTTGTTTCCTTTTTTTTTTTTTTTTTCTTTTTTTTTCTTTTTTTTTTTTGAGTAATCAGAGTTTTTTGCCTGGGGAGATGTGATCCCTTTCCAGGTTATAATATTAGCTTGTGGCTCCCCTGGCAGAATGGACTGTACCAGGGATTCACTGTTTCCCTGACAAAGACAAATTATGGCCAGCTCATGGCACATCTCTGGGACCACTGTAAGAAGGAACAACTTGCATCCTGAAGATGCAGCAGCTCAATGTTGTCTTTCGTTCTAGGCCAGGGTTCACTTCTACATCCTTCTGGGATATAAGACCAGACGTTTGGAAGTGCTCAGATACACACCGTCTAAACCCTAGAAGTGTGCTGATGGGATGGATGTTCTACATATCTTTCCTCTGCATCTAGCTCTATGATGCCTGTTAGTTAAATGAGAAATACTCAAATTGCATCACTTGAAAATGAATGTAAATATGTGAAATACGTGAAATATGAAGAAAGGCAAATGCAGCAGCAAAGGACTCTGCATCCTGTGCCTTACTGGCAGATCCATGGCCTATATAAAACCTTAGAATAGTCTGGGTTGGAAGGGACCTTTAAAGGTCATCTAGTCCAATTTCCCTGCAAGAAGCAGGGACGTCTTCAGAGCCCCACCCAGCCTGGCCTTGAGTGTTTCCAGAAATGGGGCATCTCCCACCTCTCTGTACCTCTCTTTGAATCGTCAAAGATGCAGACACTATGGAAAGAGAAGAAAAATGGACCAGGCATAAAGGGAACCTTCACTAAATGTGCCCTTCTAGCTTTTGGCAATGTGCATTTCAGGGAATTTCTGAACTAGAGTACATATCCACATGTTTCTCATGATGAACATTCTCTTTGCATTGACTCCTTCCTTTCCTGAACATAACAATGTCCTGGTACCCTGCAGTAACAAGTTCAATGGGTTAATTATACATTTTGTACGATGATCAGGGCATGAAAATACCTGGAATCAAAGACCATGGTTACAGCAGAGGTAAAGAAAGTTGCGTTTTGCTTGACAATGTGTCATATTATGTATTAATGTAACTGATAACATTTTATTCACACGGGCCTTTATTGCTTAATAGAAAAGATAATACCATTTAATGTTATACAGACAATACAATTTGAAAATGTCTCAAAAAGACTTGTGCTTTCTCATTTTGTTTAGCAAACTTGCATAAAGCTCATTTTCTTTCTTCCAAAAAAAGCAATTTCATTTGAAGCATGACACTATGGGAGATCTTCATACTGAATAGCCAGCAAATGCTTTTGTTAACCTTTCTGCAAGACAAGAAAAGACAAATCAGGTTTGTAACTGTTCATCAGTTAGATTTTGAATCTGTAAAATCCAAAACAACTATTTGAAATTCTGCCTTTCTATTTCCTGCACAGAGTGCTTTTGTCTTCGACCTATTTAAAATAAAAATTTCCCATATAAGCTTTCAAACAAAAAAGCTTCTGTTGACTATCTCCAAACTTCACACAAAATCTAGCCACACTGTATTAGAGATTCACTGCTATGATGTTTAGGCATCATAATATAATTATAATACAAGCTGTTGAGGTCTAGGGTCAAGGTTCCCTAATGTTCTTGTTTTGACAAATGATCTTTGCAGCATTTACATATCATAAGCTATGTTTAGAATTAAATGCTTCAATTAAATCAACAACTTGGTTTTGCCCTCTGGGGTGATAAACAACCAAAATGAGATGTGTTTTTTCTCTGTCCGCAGCAAGAGGGTTAGAAAGAGAGAGGGAGCAACAATACAGACTGTTGAAAGGTCGTTCTGATAAAAGTCCTAGTTTCAGTTTTACTCTAAGTTTCATTCTGATTGGCATTTTTGTGGTCTGTCTTACCAATTATTGGAAGCATTGCCAACAAAACAGAGGTTGCACAAGAACTTTTCCCACACTCATTTCTACCATTCTGGTTCAGAGAACCTCATTCTTAATTTCCAAGCTCAGTTGTGTCACGGAGCTGTGTTTTTGCCATCCTCAAGGCAATTCCAAGATTTTCCCAGAGATTAAAGGAATTAGAAACTTATTGTTTATGGAGACCTACACTACAGAGTGCAGCAGAACAGAGGATAACTCCAGCAGAAGAAATATATTCTGCTTCCTGAACAGCCTCACTGGTCCACCTACTGTCCTCACTGATTATTATAGTGCAAAGATACTTTTATTAAACATAATGATATTAAATGGACCTGATGCGATTTAACACATTTATGAGAGTCTTTCATGTCTCACTGTAGGAGGTCGATATTTAAACCCTAGTCCTCACTGAACCTGAAAGCATTAATAATCCCCTTCTCTTTGGCCCATATGCAGGCTCATTACATTTGCTCTTTATAGTTATCTATTTTCTCTTAGGCCCTTATGCAGAAAAGAGCCTCTATAGAGGAAAAAGCTTAAGCACTTGATTAACTTTAAATACATTGGAGTCAGTGCTCAAAGTTAAGCAGGTGCTTAATGCTTTCTTGAATCAGGGCCTCACAGCCTAGGGTTTCTGTCTCTGTACTGGTTCAAAAAATAATGCTCTAGAATTTGGTTCCACACTCAACTTCATTGATACAAATCAGAACACCACTTAGATTAAAGAGCTTCATTCATCTTTGCCTTTTATAGAGTCATCTAGAAAAATGGGTGTCACACATTACTATTGGGGAAAAGCAGAGTCTAAATAAACTTTGCATTTGCTTTTATCACAATTGTAGAAGACACATGGTTGAACAGCAGCAGGAACATCGAAATTAAAATGCAACTTGGAGGTGGTGGTAGAACACCAGCGTAAAATAAGAGAACAGGATCAGGCTGAAGTGACTCCTCATGACTCAGCTGTGTGAAGTGCCTCCAGACCATGGCAATGAGGTGGATAGAAGGGGGCTGAGCAGGGAAAAGGGATGTGTAGGCAGTGATGAGTGCCATGAGCAAGACATGACGTGTGCTCCATCGATATCTCGACAGTCAGACCTTACTGCTGACAGTGTGCATATGAAAGAAGGCATATGAAGATCATTCCCTACCCTCCTCCACTCTAGTTACTGTATTCCTCTCCCTCGAGAATGAGGAGGGCCTTTGTGCTTCAAGGGAGCAATACTTAAAATCCTGCGTACATCCAGTTCCTTTCCCCGTGTATGTGATTGATAATACCCCTGCAGAACTCATTTCAAATGCTTCTTAAATCTGCTTTCATGAGGGAAAAGCAATATCCTTATATATCCTAACTTGTTTGGATTTTCCCAGTTTCTGAAAAAAATGAAAGGATCAAGTGGCTGTGCTTCTTTGCTCATGGAATCACATCAGCCTGGTCTCCATGACCCTCCGGGACACAAGGTCACTTGGGACTCATCTGTTTCCTCAGACACTAAACTTACTCTGAATTCCAGTAACAGCCAATCTGTTAATGATCTACAGCCACTGGTAACCTTCAGGTTTGTGTGATGGTGCAGATCAAACCCACATCCATGAAATGGGATCTGACCTTGCTGGGCAAGACCTGAAGTCCTAGACCTAGACCATGTACCTGTTGCCAGAGATGTTTGCTTGGTCTATGATTGTAGATATGTTGTCCAGAGTTTCGGCTGCCCCTATACCTTCAGCCTTCACTGGTGACGTTTAAAGTATGATGTGAAAAGGATTTCAGGCACATTTCATGCACTTAAAGGGTAACTACATAGTTGCAAGGGCAAATTCACAATCTCATTTTTTCATCTTCAGAAGTGTCTCTGGGTTTTGGCTTCAGACGTACCAGAATAATATTCACCAAGAGAACGCTAGCCTGCAGAGTGGATGGACTGAAGCCATAGGGCCAGCTCGTTAACCACCAATCAAACAATTCTATTTCACAGCATCAGCCAAGTGTCCCAATTAGAAGCTGGCATCACTTGTCGCTGATAAAACAGGATTTAAGAGCACCAATTTGCAGACTAAAAAAAAGCACAATGAGAGCAGATGGGACCAAGGCTTTGGGGATTATCCTAAGACTCGGATTATTCTCAGGACCAGCCAGGTACAGCGTAGGTACTACCTATAGAGTCTCAGGTTCAATATAGATGTAGTTGCTGGGAGCAGGGAATATTGCATACAAAATGCAGAGCTACCATTATCACTGCATATGCGCAGCACATGCATCTCTCACAGCTAGAAATAGTTAACAGACATAGAATGAGCACATGCAGAGCTGGTAGATATGCCCAATTGAATGAATCAGTTTATATATTTAATCCTTCTTAAACAGGTTTATCCTCCAAAGAGTTTCTCATTTCTTCTTCTTTTCCATGATTTAGCAGCCAGCAATCTTACAGCCCTACTGTGCTTAGAAGGGAGCTCCAATTTTTTTATTTCTAACAAGGTTTCCAGCAGATTTTGAATGTCATACAAGAATTCTATTTGCACATTAACTTCCTTCAGACTGAACACATCCAGAGCTAAATTATTATTCTTGAGATCCATAAAGGTAAAAGAGCCATCACTCCCTGTTCTGTGGAGGCAGCATCAGCCCTGGGCGAGGTTTAACAGCCACTTTTCTTCTGAACATTTGAGAAACCTTTACATATTTAATTCTCTCATTTTCTGAGAAGGTGACTTACCAACCACTGTCATTGGGTGGGAGACCTAGAGCCACATGTATAAGAACAATCCAAAAGTTCAAGTGTGCATGTTTCAGGCAGCTAAAGTGAAAGCAGCTGAGCTTGGACTCTCAAGTCTATAGATTTGAAAACCTAGGACTCTACAAGAACAAAGGTGAACTGAGAATGGCTGTGAAATTCAAACACTCTACCAGGTAACAAGATTAGTTGTTGAGCATTTTAGGACAAAGAACTGAAAAGAAACAGTATTGCAACTGTCAGAAAAATCAGGTCTAGGTTCATTAATAATTCACAATTCATGGAGGACAGGGGCCTGCTGCAATCCCGGTAAATAAATGGAATACTTATCCTTTGACCATGCTTCATGTGAAACCAGTTTTGATGTGAAATTCTTTATCTGGTAACATTTTATATGCGAGCTGATTCCGTTTTCTGTGTAGACATGCAGAGTGCTACTGAAGAAGAAGCTAACGCCAACAAAGATGATTTCAAACTGCAGCTGGAAGTAAGGGTATCGTCTGTCCCACTGCATGATGAGCTCATCCTTCTGAGGGAAATGAACACCATACAGCACTGCCTTGTAAAGGGTTCGGATGGCACTTTCATCCAAAAACAACAAACAAAAATTTGGCATGATTTCTGTCGTGCATAATATCATCATCAATCATTTAGCTCAAACATCAACATATCCATTAGATAATTGCATATCCAATGACATACATTCATGAAAAGATACAGGCCATATGCTGATTGGAAAATATTACATGGTAAAATCTGATACTTATTTATACTGACCTTTGCCATTTTCTTGCAAAAACCACAATTATCCTTCCAACACAGAGATATGTTTGGTGTGGTATTTGTCCATGAGAATTTAGTATATTTCGTTAAATAATCTTGTCATAATATTAAACATGTTTGATATACTTGGCAATATGTGGGATGATATAAATCAACCATGTCAATCATCAGCATAAGTTCTGAAGCACCACAGGGATCATCCTGGTTCAGCTGACATCCTTAGCCATCTGATGAGATACACCAAATCTTATAATACAAGCAACCCCACAGTGACACTTATTGCAAACCCCCAACAAAGACTTTTTGGCCAAAAAAACTTAAAACCAGAACATCAAAACCAAACTAAAAGCACTCTATTTTGAGAACCGAGTTGAATTTTAAAAATAAATAAATAAATAAATAAATACATAAATAAAAAGACACCTGAAACCAGAAGAAAGAGTGAGAACTTAATTGCAAAGTTATCTCAGTATTACAATATTAAAACAAAAACTTGGAAATCACTGAAGTGACAATTATAGCAAAAAAGGTATCAGCTGGAAAGAAAGTGATTCTGAGAGGACAAAAAGAAGATAGGGTACAAGGATACCTCCCTCTCCCTTGAATCAAAATGATGCTCAGGTCTGGGTTTGTTAGCAGCAGCTGCAACAGACAATCCTGTGGCACAGGAGATGTATATAATGAAGACATTTGATGATCCAAAAAGCAAGAATGAAACAGCTTTTCTTCAAGACACAGCCATGCAATTCCTGAGCTTCTCACCTTCATCATCATATCCATACATACATCTCTCCGCTGACTCAGCTTGGATTTGAGCTGTTAAGTACTAGTGGCCTGCAGAGAAGGTGAATGTTTACAGAACATTTACAGGACTTACTGATTCACCACTCTTGTGTGGAATTTTTCATTTTACTCATTTAGACCTCTAACTTAATGAAATTTAGGTAACTGATGTGTCAGTCTGCATAGTTTAAGTACTTGCACTTCCCATAGAGGTGACTGGAACGATAAATTTCTCTGAGGACATGCAGGTGAAGATACTGTTAGATTAGATTAGATTAGATTAGATTAGATTAGATTAGATTAGATTAGATTAGATAAAATGCTTCCCTCTTTCCAGTGACTCTATCAGAATGAAGGAACCTCCAGATATTAATCCAGATCAAGTAACTGAGAATTTTACTTCATATATGAAATAAAAAAGATTTCATACTTCTGTCTGCTCCATTCACATCTACTGATACGGTCTCAGTGGACTTCCTCATTATGCCGGAGGAGGAAAAATACTTTGTTAGGGTCTTTCACCTACGATTTGGCACACAGCAAATGACAGACAAACTGCTCTCAGCCTCACTGAGTCCACATTTCTTTGTCCCAGAAGATTTCTGTAGTTGCCAGGCCAGGGGAATTTGTAATGCTCCGCATCACCTGCTAAGGCAGAGCCAGTGGCAGACAGGATGGCCATAGAGCAGAGCAGAAGCAGAGGCACTACCATGTACCCTGACAGATGCTGCTGAGACTTCAGCACTGCAAAGAATTTAATCCCTTTTCATGGAATAGCTTTCATTTTTGTAACCAAAGACTACTGTAAGAAATACATAATAGAAATACTCTATATGGAGTATCCCTACATACTATGTGAAGTATAATAGTTCTCCCTTTTCAGACTACAGCAGAAATAAATCCAAATTAAATTAATTCCCTCCTCTTTCCAAGGAAGTCCAAGATTTCATCTTTAAAATTATCCCATGTTGATCTCTCTACCTTGATATGGTAGATAGTGTGACCCTTCTCATTAAAGCACAAAAAATCAATGGACAGCTGCTTTATATCAAGATTCAGAGGTGCTGCAAATGGGAAAGTGAAGTCAACTATGTTCTTTTGTTTTGATAAAAAATGAAAACTTATTTGAGAAAGAGGAAACTTTTTAATATAAGTTTTTTTTTCTAAAGGAAAACACCACTTTGAGAAAAATGACCATCCTACATCAGATATTTCACTTTATATTCTGTACCTGTTATAAAAGCAACAAAAATGAAGGAAATCACTTAGTTTTCACCTATTACATGGAAATCAGAATAATTTAATGAGAACTTTTGTCCATGGACAAGCATTTACTATAAAGACTACAGAAGGAGCTTATCTAAACTTTTTAACTGTCAAAACTCTGGGGTCTAGTAATTTAGATTCTGCCAGAGTTAACTCTGAAAGTTGTGTCTTGTACTGAAAATGTAATTTATAAATTTCTGCCCACTCTTGCTGTGAAAAAACCAGAAATTATATCTGTAACATTCTAGGTATCGAAAAGACTCTTTTACCTTTTTTGTTTTCAGTAGCCATGCTTTGAAGGAAAATGGAAATGTATGCTGGGCAATGGTAAGGAACACAATGGAGTATTTTAAAATGAGGGCTCAAGTTGCTTTAGTGTTAAAAATTTTGGAATAAATCCTTGCAGTTAGATATTGTATTCAGATAAGACATCAGTTTTATTCTTCCTTTATTTCTGTGTTTGTAGAGGTGAAGAAGTAAAAAAAAGTAATGAGAACACACTTAAAAAATCACAAATTAATATTTGGCATTTGTCTAAAAAAAGCTACTTAGCAAAAGCAGACTTGGAGCTGTTTTAGCACGATGCTGGTCTCCACCCCAGGTGAAAGGTCTGTGTCTGAGACCAGACAAGGTCACAGGGTTAGAGAAAACATTGCCTGCGACAGCCACAAAGCATTCAGCTACTAAGGATGAAGAGCAGCTCCCTGTCCAGATTTATAACCTCCCCTGCTGTTTCAACAACTGAACACTGGCATATTCTCCGAAGGAAAATGGTCTGCCACGTTTCTGGCTTAAGAGGGGGGAAAGTGATGTAATGGAAAAAAGCAGCAAGAAAAAGCTTGATGCTGAGCACAAGAAAATGTTTTCACAAAGCAAACTGTTTGAACACAAAGGTTACCTACACATGGTGATACAGCATAGTTGTAGTTGAGTGAATTAATGAGATGTCAACAGTGGTTTAGCCCTGTAGAAAAGGGCAAATTCTAGTGGAAGCAGCATTCTCCATGTCCATCATTTGATACCTTGGCTAGAAAGTATCCTTTAAGCAACGCTGGTGTTTTTATAGCACTGAAAGCACGTGGTATTATTTGCAGCTAATGATACAGTTTATTTATTTACTTGCTTATTGGTTTTTGGGTTTTTGTGACATACGATAGCACCTGGAAGGCAAAACAACTATAGAGGCTTGCATTACAGTCACTGAGTGGACAATACTTCAGGAAAATAGGATTCCAGCTCTCCCTAAAGCACTAGTGAACATGGGACATCCTCTTCCCCGATGTCTGACTGCAATTTTTTGCATACTCTCGGTTTCTAAAGAAGAGATAACAGCTTCCAATCCCTGTGCTTTTACTAAAGATCCAGCTCAAGTCATCCATCACTCAAATGGAGTAACAGCACCAGACTACTAGGAGCTCTGTGCTACAGGAATGAGGAAATAGTTCTGGCATGGTCATTATTTTCCTTCCTGGCAGTTGATACGCTGGAAATTTCCATATTGTGGAAATTCTGACTAAGAAAGGCAAAAGCCATTGGTATGAATAAGAATTAGGTACTGAAATGTACCATTTTCAATCCTACATTAAAAGAGCTGGAGAAATAATTCATTCTCCCCTTGTATTTCCTCTCTGTCTTCTGTAGTACTCAACTACTTATAAGCAGAGGAATCATTTATATTTAGCACAGCTTCTATTCCAAACCTCATGTATTAGTAAAGTTAAGATAGCTCACTCCGTGCTGCTGTTTGCACAGCTGGATATGTCAGATAGAATAAGTTCATCTTTTTTAAGATGAGCTTAAATCCACAGCCTACTAGTGTCTTTCTTATTTGCATCAACCACAGTACCACATTGTTCCCACAAAGAAGGTTAGTTTTGGTGAAGTCATGTTCTTACCGCAACCCTACAGGTGCGCAGATTTTGATAAGTTGCCTCAGCACACCCTCAGATCTGAGTGTTCACCTTCAAGTCACAGGAATTGACTAATTATAAGTAAAAAATCATTGACATTTGAATTATGACAGCTAATGACTCATTAACAGCACCTTACAGTCCTCTGGCCAAAAGGAGTGCTCCCTTCCATTACAAAAAAAAACAGTTTACAAGGGTCATAGATGTGTGGAATTAGGAACATGGGCTTTGCTTATACAGAGACAAAGTCACCTCCAGAAACTTTCTAAAGGTTTGTTCTTTGCAACAAAAATTAAAATCAAGGAAAGTCACTGGCACAAGGATGATTGGGATGCCCACCCAATCACTCTCCCTAGCCCAGGGTGAGATGGAATGGATTCTGAAGGAGAGAATGTTGCTGTGTTTTACAGAGCACCATGCAGATACAGTGGACACAATGGACTTAGGTGACAGCTTGGGGCAAAAAATATCAGGTGTGTGCAGGTAGCTGTCCACATGTCATCAAGAGTACCAGCTCTCACTGTGCTCCACAGAGATCTGCTCAGGACAGTCAACACCTGTCAGGAGCAGGAATCTGTACCAAAACCTATGCACCTGGCACCAAGTGGGATGGTCAGAGCTAGCCAGGACACCTGTGTGGGGGTACCAGGCATCACACACCATATCATGCTGCTGCATTAGATGCTGCGGCCCAACCATCTTTATGTTGGGAGACCTTTTACAAAACTAAACACCTCTAAGTAAGTGGCTTCCTCATAATTTGCATGCTGTGTATTTTAGAATGGACTGATTCATTCTTTAGGCTGCACTGACTCTCTTGGGTGGATCTCTGTCAGCTCTCATGCGAGTTTAGTGCACATATCAAATATAATCTACAGACATCAAATGTCAGAGCCATAGTCAGCAAGCTGAATCCTGTCCTAAGACACTGTGTGCTGCAGACATGACATAACTGTGTACTTCTAACTTTCCATTATTCACGGGCAGATTGCCTGGTTCACAAAATTCACCTGCTTTACAGGTGAAGACATACCCAAGCAGCCTCCATTTGGAGAAAACTCTGGTCCATCCGAGCACATGACTTTGCTTTCAGCCCCACAGGAGGTGAGACTCTACTGCTCTAGGACCTGAGCTACATGTTTGCTCACTGCTGTACCCCTGGAAATAAAGACCCTACAGAACCCAAGAAGATGGAGAGCATGGTTCAGAGCCAGCAAAGGGAGGTCTTACCTCACTTAGGATGGCTATTGGAGGGAAACAGGATCCTACATGTACCACCACGGTCAGGTATTGGTTGCACTGACTCATAACTCTATTAGCATTTAGTCATTAAGCAAGTCATTATGCCCTAAAAAGTTATTCTAAATCAGGATTCTCTTCCTACCTCATGCAAAGGCCTGTTTTCTTAGACTGGCTTGGCCTTTAATTCCACAGCTTCCTCTTCTCTCTTCTGTGGTCTTCACATTAGTCCTCTCAACCCTTCTGTTATTATATGCATCTCTTCTGTTTTGATGACACTTTTACTTAGGCCTTTTAGTTCTGAGGTTCCCAAAACGGGCACACAAACATCCAAGAGGATTGAGTCTACGCAGCATGACATTGCACTGCATGATCAGGTCATTAATATTGATTCCTAGCTCTACCTTGGTAGAACTTTTTAACTTAAGTTGATTTGACATAGATTTTTACCTCAGAGATTGTCCATGAGTAGTTCAAAATTAGTCTCCTGTATAGAATATTTTTTAATTAGCTAAATCTTTCAATTTAAGAGTTAATCTTACAAAGCTGATCTTGAACACAAAAGTTCCCCAGGACAAAAGAAAAATAACTGCTAGAGTCATGGAGTCATGGAATCATTTTGGTTGGATCCCACAGACTTGTCTCCTAGTGGTGTACCAAGTCATTCACCGTTTGCCCTTGGATTGTGGGGTCTTCCTTCTGCTTCCCATCCCTGTCTTCCAGCTCAGGGGACTGGGCACCTGGGGAGCAACTGTTCTTATTGTTATGTCTGAAGCAAAGAATACAGTAAGTATCTCAGCCTCTTCCTCATCCTTTGTCATGTTTCCCTCCACATCCAGTAAAGGATGGGGATTCTCCTGGGCCTGCCTTTTATTGCTGATATATCGGTACAAAGATTTTTGTCGACTTTTACAGCAACGGCCAAATTAAATTCTAGTTGGTCTTTGGCTCCTCTAATTTTCTCCCTGCATTACCTCACAACATCCTTCCAGTCCTTCTGAGTTTTCTGCCCCTTCTTCCAGAGGCCATAAACTCTCCCTTTTTCCCTGATTTCCAGCCAAAACTCTGTTCAGTCAGGTTGGTCTTCTTCCCTGCCAGCTTGTCTTTAGGCACATGGGGACAGCCTGATCCTGAGCCTTTAGGATTTCCTTCTTGAAGAATATCCAGCCTTCCTGGCCTCCTTTGCCCTTCAGGGCTGACTCCCAAGGGACTCTGTCAACCTTTAGCTCCTACACAGGCCAAAGTCTGACCTCCAGAAGTCTAAGGCAGCAGTTCTCTGACCCTCTCCTTACTTCTCCAAGAATCAAAACCTCTATCATTTCATGATCATGCCCAAAATGCCCTCCAAACATCACATAACCCACAAGTCCTTCTCTGTATACAAATAACAGGTCAAGCAGAGCAGTTTTGATGGCAGAGTTTGGTGGCAGCCTCTGTATCCCAAGGATGTATACGATTTTTTATAGTTAATTTTGAAACAAGCCTTCTTTTAACTTCAATCTAAAATATTTTCAAGGCCAGGATGAACACAGTAGATAGGTGGATAAGGAGATATTTTTAGAGTGGAAGAAAGAAAATCTCTTGGAGTGACCTTTTGAAGCATTTCATGCTCAGATTTGATTCACTAACGGAAATAATCACGAACTATTCTCATATTATCTCATCATTTAAAGGGAAACATATCAAATGCCAAGTAATTGCATCTGTGCCAAAAAGTAATTTTATATTCTTTGTTGAATGAGACAGAATAATAATTTCTCTGTTCTTTCCAAATGAAATTCGATGATAGAGCAGGAATTAATGAACAAATCAATATATGACCATCTTCACTAACAGTTTAAGATGAACTTCTGGCAGTACTTACACAAACAACAATACACTCTACCAGGCAAAAAGTTAAAAAGCAAACTTACTGTGCTTGTGAACCATTGATTTGAAAGTCTCTGGGTGTCTCAAAGGAAACTCGAGCAAGTCCAATAGTGTATGATCAGCAGAGAAGGGTAACTGAGAGGGGACAGAAATGGAGCTTCCAGCACAATGGAAATAAATTGTTAGCCACCTACTGAGGCCTGTGAAGCTGGCAAGAGCTAGGAGAGATCAAAAACACTCAATGAAGTGAGATGCCTCTGTACTTGAATATATAAAGCAATGCCTACTGAAATACTACTTTATGGTTTTAAGAAAAGAGAAAAGATAGGTAAAATGTATCAGTGATACTGAGTACTTGACTGTATTTTAGCATATCTCTCAGAGCCTTGCCTAAAACATGAAATGAAATTGGTTGGTGAAGCAGGATTGATGAGCACAGGTGAAGTGTCTGAATGCTGAATAATGACAGAGAGTGACATTACAGCTCAGTTCTTATTGGGGCAATGACCCAAGAAGTGTAGTATCAATAAACAGAGTCTGCAGTGAAGCAGGAGGATGAGGACAAAAAATAATACAGCTTCAGAGATTCAAATGTGGGCAGAAAATAATAAATTAATTCAACAGAAACCACTTCCAAAAGAACGAGGGCACTGAAAGATCACTTTAACTTATAATCTCCCTAGTACAGAGACCTCCTTTCCTTAGCTGGTTATATCAAGCAGAGAAAAATGCAGTCTTAACACTGAGCTGTGTCAGTAAAAATACTGTTAATAACAGCAACCTTGATTCAAGAGGAGAGATAAAGTTGAAAGATAATGAGAATGCCAGACTGGTCATGTCATGAGTAGCAAATCCATAAACGTGTGATCTGAATAGTGTTAATCTGAAGGAAGAAACTGGGGCAAACTTGGGCAAACATAATTAGGGAGTAATTAAACCCTACCTATAAGATAAATAGATAAAAATGTTGTAATAAAAAAACTCAATGATTTACATTTCCTCTTTTAGACGAAATATGACAATATATTATATCCATTTTAATGCTTTTACTTCACGTGCTGTTAAAAAGTGCTCAAGCAGCCAGGTGAAAATTGCCACCAGGTGAAAGACAGGGGAGCTGGCAGAGAGCTGCCCAAGCCCTGGGACGCAGTGCCAGGGGAGGCAGGAGGGAGAGGTGTGGAGGAGAGGTGTCACCAGCCTCTTCTTTGCTGGGAGCCATTCAGGAGGGTGCAGGTTAGAGCAAGTCTTAATTTCTGGCTTGTACACCTCATCTCCTGCATGCCAGGAATCTCGGTCAGGCAGGAGATCCAGGGCAGACTGCTCATGATAGAGCCATCTAGTTTACGATTTTGGAATTATCTTAAAGCTGGCGAGGGAATGCTCCTAAATCCTCATTGTGTTAATTGGCTTTTTCTAACAGGGTGAACCCCATTTATAAAATGTGGTTTCCATAATAACCACTGAATAATCTGCGAAAAAAAATGCGCATCCCTCTCATGCTTGAGATTCATGCATCAAAGCAAAAGGTGAGGTTTGATGAAGTCAACCTGCACAGCATAATGAGTATAACACTGTATCAGCAAGGTTTCCTCCAGGAGATAACTACGGTCAGAAAATCATTACAGCAGTTGCTGTTAATAAGAGGGAGGAAGAATGATTCACAAACAAGTCCTGTAAGTTGCCTACAGGAGCACCACGGGGAGGAGTCCTGTTACTCATTATGCTGTGTGTCAGCTCCAACGAGGCCAGAAGCACAGCAGAACAATGCTAGTGACGTCTTGGGTGGCCAAAGGTTTCTTACATTGTTTTCACATTCATTGTGCACTTGAAATTTTCTCAGAAAAGAAAGGAAACTTTTGGGCCTGCCTGTAAGAGGCTTACTCTCCATATAAATGATACGACTTGCACTTCAATTACATATAAATGTGTATTTATATCTTCACCACCCCAGAGAACGCAGGAGAAAGTATCTGTTTTCAACACTTTTCCAGCTTATCATTCAGAAGAGCAGTGGGAAGAATGCATAGGCTTATACCATGGTTGTCCCCTATTCCTTTTATTTGTATTTAATTTTGCAGGGACAAGGTTCATTTTGTAGACAGTCCCAAGAAGGAAAATTCTTTTATTCCGCATTTTGTTATTATAAATGCATGTGGAGTATGTTGTATGGTTTTTTCAGGATGTATGGAATGAAGCGAAAAGGAGTTTTCAATCTTTTAATGCTCCATGCTTGGGGAAGAGGCATAAGAAAATGGTCCATGGAGATCCTATATTATTATTTGAGAGATTTTTATTTTCCAGGCCTGGTCAGGTTTTATGACTGGCACATTTGTGAGAATGCACCTCTCAAGCACTGAGGTTTATAATGATTTCTCCTTACGCTATTTATCTCACTCTTCCAGTTGCAGTGCATTTATCCTCACACAGACAGAAGCATGACAGGAGAGGAGAGGAGACATCAAAGAGATTCAGCCAAACAGAGGAATATGGATTTCCCACTCCCCTCCCTGAAGGATATTTTCAAGAAGATGCAAGGTTTTGCAATGCACAAATATATTAGCAGTGCAAAGCAAACAGGAAAGGCTGTAACATTTGCTGAGGTTCTACTGAACTAGCTCGGACTTTGTGTAGAGGGGGAGAAGGATCTGGGGCCTGGCAGTTCACCCAGAAATGCACAGAGGTTACGGGGTGTCCTCTGTGCTTCCCCTATAATTTTTCTTCCACCTACTGCAACCCAGAAAATAATTTCCTCTCAATCCGAAAGGGAAAATACAAAACAGCTGATTCCCATCTGGTTTTTGCAATATCTAGACTTGCTGGATGACTTGTTCCCTCCATTTCTTTTTAGCTATGCAGCACACAGCAGTTACTTTCAGCATCTCTCTGCTGGAACACTGGCGGGGTAAATAATAAACATATTTCTCAGCAATCCCAACTCCTTTCTTTAAATACTCACACCACAGATTTTTCAACACAACATTTGGGGAGGTGACACTGTTATTTATGTAAGAACCTATTCATTGTGAGATGGGATACAGGACTTAACAAAAGTTATTACACAATGTGGTTGCAGTGAAAGACAGCTGAACACAGCCTACTAAACAGCAAAATGTTGGAACTTGCAAGCTTTTTTCCAAGTCATAAAAAAACCGCAGAGATTTTTAAACTTTAAATCCACCTTTAATAACAGGTATAATCTTAAATGGGAAATAGAGAAGACAGCATTTTATACCAAAAAAAGGATGAGAAAGTATTTTCAAGTGGATTTTCAAAGGTACTAAAGGAGTTAGGTGCTCAAATCTTATGGGATGGCATAAGTAGATTCTGTAAGCTTCATTGCAAATCACAGCTGTAATGTCCATAGAAGAAGGCCTATTTTGCAGCCAAGGCGCTTAACTAGGACTCAGTAGATCTGGGATTCATGCCTGGCTCTGTCTAAATCTGCAAGCAATTTGGCCTCTCTGTGCCTCAGTTCCTCTCTCTGTGTAGCAGTACTGAGGCTGCACAGAGAAATCCTAAGGATGCGGTCAGTGTAATGTGGGGGACACACATGCTTATTTAATTTATAGTAATTTTTGGCAACTAGAAGTAAGAAGTGGGATTGAGCATAAGACTTACAATATATGCATAAAAGAACATTCATTATGTTAATTACTCAGAAGAAAAAGAAATAAGCAGTACTTACTGCTTCTCTGGTAAAAATATGTCATAGAAGAGATTTCCTCAGAACTTTAGGGCAAATCTTTCCCCTTAAAGAGGAAAATCGTAGTCATTATTATGGTGAAATAGCTTCACTCTATGAAGTAATATATAACCTCATTTGAAAAAAAAAAAACAGGAACACAGACAAAATGGCAATGTGCATGACGTCGAACATTATGACCACAGTGTGAGAGTGGTCACAGAAGCAATGCCAGGTATCACCGTCAGCAGGGCCAGGCAAGTTCAGCAGAAAAATAAAGTGACTGAAATTGGAGATATACTCATCTGTGGACTAAGCTAAACTTGAACTGGGACTTCAGGTCTCTTAGCTTTGCTGCAATGCCAAGCTTTGGGCTTCGAAACCGTAAAAGATGCAGATTTGCCTGATAGTGGGAAACTGCGTCAGGTGGGAGTGGGGATGACTAAGGTCCCTGGGTCTCCCAGTGGACACAAGCTGAGAAAGCAGCTGAGGAACCAGCTTTTGGGCCCTCCAGACAAGACAGCACCATCACTCACGCTCCACCTTGCTAATCCAATTAATCTGATCACTGACAGAAGGTCTTGTCTGTCCTTCTCCCTGCAGCCCTCCAGGGAGGCGAGCCCTGCTGTGGACATGCATCAAGGGATACTTTCTAAACCTACGTGCTATTCAGGAAGGAAAGGTAAAAGGTTTCCTTTCACCTGGTTAGTCCCAGCTGCTGATGCACTTTGGTGCTCTGGTTTTATTCAGGCAGACCTGAGACTCTGCCCTCAGGGCTGCTCAGCAGCAGGACTGAGAGAAGGCAGAGCAGCAGCACACCTGTGATATGGGGCCATCGCTTGCCACAATGCCACTGAGGCTATAGCTCTCCTGGTACCTTCAGTAGATCTGTATGTGGATTCTTCAGAAGAAAATATGTAGAAATCTGTTCAAGAGAAATGATGAAGAAAAGTAGCCCACAGGAGCAAACCCTTAACAAAGCCAATCCAAAACCAGTGCAGAAAGACTTTGCAACCACTCACGATATGCTAGTTTCTCTGCTCCATTAGTCCTCTTTACTTGGGTCAGCTACATCCCAACACAATGATCAGTTCTCCTAAAATTTCTCTAGATATATTCAACACACAGCTCATACATGCTTTTATTTTTTTTCACAGTGTTCTGGGCTACATTAAAATAGCTTTATCCTCACTGGGGACATCTCTGATTACTCACTTCAAGTTATTTCCTCATTTGTGTTCAGAGAGGAAAGGGGTTCAAACTAGAAACCTGAATCTTCAGGGAGAACGCAGACTTGGGAATTGAACTGCCTTCTTAAGTAAATGATCCTGCAACCTCAGAACTTCCTCCAGAGGAGACATGGGGATCACCATCGTCATGGCTGGCTGTCAGCTACCTGCCCTGGTGTTCCTCTTGGCCTCAACACCATGGTCCCAAACTTACAGCTTAGCTGAAACATAATCAAGAGGGAAATCATGCCAGTTTTCTCTGTGTCCATATTAACCAGGATTTTAAACCTTTGTTTCTGCAAGGGATTTAAGCCATTCTTCCAGATCCCTCTTGAAGTGCAGTGTGTTAAATTTCAAAGGCACATTAGGTTTTCTTCCTGTCTCTGGTGTCCAAACAGGATGAATCTGCATAAAAGAACGTCCACAAATGAGAAAATAGGACCAGGTCCACTGATACCATTAGCTTGTGCATGAGAGAGCTGAGCGGGCAGTTTATTGCTGTTTCCTTGTATTTAGGCCAACTCTAAATTTTGGCACTTGTCCCAGCACAGA
Organism: Acanthiza pusilla; assembly: GCA_036630365.1. NCBI lineage: Eukaryota > Metazoa > Chordata > Aves > Passeriformes > Acanthizidae > Acanthiza > Acanthiza pusilla. The sequence continues at coordinate 31,113,143 of JAXCHO010000073.1, read as the reverse complement.
TGAAAACATTCTGGGTATTAACAAGGTATAGCTGGAGTTGAAAGTACAAGAACTGCAAGAGACACCCTATATTCCCTGGATGTTTTTCCATCTCAGCTGGAGAAAGCAGATCTAAGTCTCATCCCTTTACTCCACTAAAGTTCAAATTGGAATGGAGCAGGGAAAAAAAGAGACAAAACAAAACAAAAATACTATAAAACCATAGCCTGTAGATAAATAGCTAGCAAGATTACCAAAACAAAGTGCTTGAAAGTCGTGTGTAGCTTTGGAGGTGATCAGTTCTCTGGAAGATCCAGAGGTTTCTTAGAACTCACTCACAAATAGGTCGCAGTGGTCCTGAGCCTCCTGACAAACCAGTATAACCATTACAGACTCCATCAGCTGGGCTGCAGGTCCTTCATCTGTGCTGCCAGGACCAGAGCCACTCATTCATCCAGCCACAGCTTTCAGACCTTCAGTAGCACAAGACCTCTCTGGAGCTCCTGTGAAGGTCCAGTTGCATATCCTTCTCATTTGTGAACACATTTCTGACTCTGAGTGGACCTCTGCACTTTTCAGAGCATGAACCAGATGAATTCCAGCTGGTCATCCATAGCTCCATACACCTCACCCAAGTACATGGAGATAGGATTTTATCCAACACATAGAATCATAACTCTTCCTTTTATACTTGGGCCTCCCTTTGGAAACCCTGTTCCCAAATAATTTATTAATAACTCACAGAAATAGATTGATATAAAGCATGAGAGTAAAATAAAATATAATGTCAGGTTAATAAAAACTCAGAGGTACTCATGCCTGGTAGGAAAGGATCAAGGGGTGAGCCCACAAGACGAAGGATTATTTTGTGTATGTTTGGAGGTCTTAAGCACCTCAGGGCATCCTGGAAGAGTTCACTGAGGAACTCCAGCAGTGGGAACACCTTTTTACCTCTCCTCCCCCCTTTATAAAAAGACACATTAATCTCCTCCGTGTATTTATGGCAGCCTTTACAAGCTGCATTGAAACAGTTCACCTTGAGATTTGGTTCAAACCTAGCAAGTCCCCTGAGTTTTTTCCCCAGCTGTTAAGAAAGAAAAAAATTATTTGAACCCTCACTTCAGGAAAGCTGCAGACAAAGGCATCACCTCTTCCCAGATGTGGATTCTGCCTGACTTTGAAGTGAATCTATTGAGCCATCCTTGAGACAGTTCTGCATGTTCTGTCATTATGTTAAACTGTTAATTGTCCTACTTTCCAACATAATGTGCATTAGAGTCATTAAGATACACTGCTCTGGCAGGTTTTTCTCTCTAGTTATCCAGTCTACTTTAAAAAGACATGTATTATCTGAGTCTCTGAGGTCTTGAGTATTTTCACCTGTCCCGTGAAATCTTGCCATTTATTCTAATGGAGGCAGAAATCAGGCTCAAGATGCTTCCCTGGCATGAAGAAAGATTCACAGGTGAAAAGCCTAATAATAAAGGACACACACATATTTTAATCTCTTAAAATTTAAGGGAACATGGTCACTTTTCTGGGAAGTTGCAGCTGCACTTTAAAATGTTAGAGTGCTTTAGCTGACCAACTCCATATCAACAAGCTCACTGATGTCTGGGATAATGAGGAGCATTCTTTCAATGGTTAAAATCTGTAGATAAGTGTTGGGGTTACTTTTTTCCCTCTGGAATAGTAGCACTTTTCCAAAACACTTTGTTTGCTCCAGTCCTGTTCATGCCCTCCCAGTTTTAATACAGCACACTCCATTAACAGGGATACTGAATACTGCTAATAGGGATTTCAGGGATACTGAAATAAATCCCCTGTGCCTTCCTCAACTGAGATTAGAATCTACACCTAAATTTGTAGCTCAACATTAGTTCAGTATTCAAGTTTTGTTTTAATTTTTTTAACCAGAATTGTGTTATGTCCTCACAATTCTCCTGTCTGGTTCACAACTAGAGAAATACATAAGAGGTCAGAAAATTTATTTCACTGCTTCAACAAGAAATTAATATAATTGATTAGCCACAGTATCTCAAGGCTTAGATCCATGCTTTGCAGAAGAAATTCATAATATCCTGAAAGTTGAAATCCTGAAATATCATTTCACTGCTGTGAATAAGACCAAATCAGCTATTCGCTGCACTCAGTAAAGATACAGTACAGTGAACAGAATGATAAGCCTAGCTCGCTGTTAGCACTGTAACGAAAGCAGCAAACCATGACAAGGTTAATCCCTGCCATTAAGAGTGACTATAACACACCTTGTTGATATTAATAAGGTCTTTGAGCTTTATTTTATAAAAGGCTTAATAAGTCATAGTGGGAAGTTGACCCAAATATGCTGCTGATACTTTTCTGTCATCGTATGATATGCCTACTTTGCAACTGGTAGAGCAGGATGCTCTGTAGACCTTGTTCCTTAATCAGAGATTAAAGCAGCTATCGTGGTTGTAGATATGGAAAACTCTAAGAAATGAGTTACATCTTACAGAGTTTTATAGTGTCATTCAAGACCTGTTCTGAGACCCACAGCACAGCCTGTGGAACTCACAATCAGGATTCTAGCCTCTGCACCCCTTATTTCCTGCATTTCATTTCTCTGCTATAAAAATGAAATACTGTCAGCATTACACTTTTACTTGAGCCATTCTTTTACTGCTAATAAAATGGCAAGATCTTAAATGGCTACTCCATTGAAATCTAGCAAGACTAAAACCCCTAACAGAGCAAAGCATGTGCATGAGCAGTTACCCAAGGCATATAAACTCTCACGGTTCTTACCAAACTGCAACTGAGGAGTGGTTTTATGTGCAGAATTTGAAGATAAAATGCAAATGTTTCTTAATAAATAGTATATTCAGTGCTCTTGGGGCTTTGTAGATTTTTCCCTGAAGTCTTATTGGGTGTTCTTTCTATTCAAAACTGTTCCACACACAATTCACGCAAGTAGTATGCAGATTGTTCACAGGCAATCTAAAGTATGTGTCAACAAACTAGCAGCTAAACTCTGTTGACAAAAACTGAATGCATCAGACCCATTATATTCTGCTGGGTTTTTTCCCCTGTAGTGAAATTACTGGTATAGATATTCACATCAGTTTTAAGGTGCAAGAACAAAGTTATTCCTGACTTGTACACCAGCCATTTAAAAGAGAGCTTCCCATAAAGAACTACGAAGCCAAATTGTCATCCTTAACCAAACTTCCTCAAAAAGTCATCACTTCAATACTGCACAGTAGTAAAGTAAAACCTCATTACAGGTAGGTGCTGAGAAGAACAGCAGCAGCAAGTGGTTAGATGACACCACAGCTCCATGCTGCAGTCTTATCCCAGCTCACTTCTCATCCACTTTCCTTCTCTATTTAACTGTGAGAGCTCTGCAGACACGGGTTGGATCATATACTGCTTAATGCAATGGGGCACAACTTGTGGCCATGTAAATATTAATTTTACTGCCAAGTTAATTATATACCAACAATCATGAGTATTTTGCTGTGAGGATGAACAAAAAAAATGAAGATTATTAGAGCTGGGAAGAAATCTTGGGTTGTGTTTGTTTCTCTGTTTTTAGGAATGAAGCTTTCTTGGTAAGCTTAACCAAGCAGACCACACAGCCACTCACTCACTTTCCCCTGCTCTCAGTGGGTTGGGGTACAGAATTGGGGAAAAAAGTAAAATTTGGGGGTTGATATAAAGACAGTTCCATAGGAGAGAAAATGATGGGATAATAACAACAATAACAATAATAGAATTAGAATGCAGAAAACAAGTGATTCCTCACCACCCACAAATGGATACTCAGCAGTTCCTGAGCAGCAGCTACTGACCCTCTATACTTTCCCTCTATTGTATATGTTGATCAGGATGTCATAGAACATGGAAAATCCCATTGGCCACTTTGGATCAGCTGACCTGGTTGTGTCTCCTCCCTGCCTTGTGTGCTCCCCAGTCTATTAGCTGGTGTGATAGTGAGAGAAGCTGCAAAGTCCTTGACTAAGTGTAAAAACTGCTTAGTGACAACTGAATCATCAATGTGTTATCAGTATTATTCTCATATTTGATTTAGACCATAGCATTCTACCAGCAACTAGGAAGAAAATTAACTTTATCCCAGCCAAAACTAGGACAGTAGTTGAAAGTAGAAAAGGTTCAACTTCTTGGTTGACAAATTAGAATTAAAGCTAGTACACAAAGGTGACTAGATGACTTTAGTCAGGGTAACATTTTCTCATGTCCTATTCCTGTATATTTGCATGCTCTTGCCCTTGGTGTATTGTTCTCAATTTCTCCCCTCCCCGGCAGAAAGTCAAAAGCTCTTTTCTGGTGTCTTCTTGGCTTCTGCCTCATCAGTCCTGCTCTAAGGTAGGCAGGTCGTAGTTATGGCCTTCTTATGAGAGAAAGGCTTATGAAGTGCATTTTTAAGTGGTTTCTGAAGGCTGTGTGGTAGATCTTTGTCTCCAGGGGAGCCCACTTCAGCCCTACCTCACGGTGCCATTAACATAGAAGCCATAACTGCCCAATTCTTGGGATACTCTGGGAATGCATACACCAGATGGGGAATGGCGGCTTCAATGCCCTCTGCTTCATTGGCTTGTTACTGGCAATCTTTGATTCTGAGTGTGTGAAAAATTGAGTGCAAAATGCCACAAATCATTGCTAAAATATTTATGAACGCAAAGATGCAACGATAAGGTTTTGATGCTGTTACCACGATGAGTAACACTATGTATGCGACCTCAGCACAGCGCACTCAGTGCCACTGTAATTTCCGTTCAAAAATTATTCATCCCAGCAGAAGGTCATGGCACCTCACTGGGTTGTCATGAATCTCCCAGACAGTGTGCAAGCACATGTTCGGATTTAATGAAAAAAGCCCACTCCCAAAAGTTAATGATAGAGGTTGTTACAAGGTCTAGGCAAAGCAATTATTTTAAACTACAAGCCAACAAAACATTCCCTTTGTTTGTTTTTCTCGGAGTTATCCTTGACTTTCAGAGCTGGAAGACAGCTACAGGCAAGAGGGCAGCCAAGCTAGTCAAGGAGGAGCTGCAATTAGTTTCAAAAGCCCCTTTGAGTACTGTAGGGAGGTGCATGAACGCCCCTTCTGAGGCTTTGGTGAGGAATAAGGTACCCATCTATACATTTTAAACAGGATCTGCCCCTGACTTCACCCGCTAAATCAAAGACAAGTCCCGGTGGGAAACAAGAGGAAATGAGACAATGCCAAAGATAAGGTTATAAAGGAAATTTTGGGGGGAACAACATGAGCAGCCAATAACTGGAGAGAGACCACATCTGCCTGATGGAAATCCAGTGAGTAAGATTTATCTTTCCCAGACAGTGCTGAAGAACAAAGAGAAAACTGAAATGCTTAGAGAAATGCAGGAACTGGGAACACGGGTTTTCAGCATGTGCACAGAGGAACCCAGCAAAAAAGAGAAAGCTTCTTTCTATACCCAGAAGTGGGAGCAAGCAGAGGGAGAGAAATATGCTATTGTGTTACCCTTTTGCCGTGCATAGAAGTAAAGTTTTGTTGACAAAAACCTTTTTTTTTCAGAAATGCTTTACACAGATATCAAACATTGGGGCTGTTGTGCTAACCCAGAAAACAAAAAGGCAGAAATTACCCCCAAAATGCATACTAAGAAGGTTCAAACTAAGTAGAGTAACTGGCTTAAATGCAGATTGCTTCACCACCCTGACAGATTCATCAGGTCTTGCTCCTGCTCCAGCCTTCCCATCAGGTGAAATGGGTACAGAGGTGTCCATTGGCAGCTCGAGATCTCTGTGTCCCGTCCACAGGCTCTGATTGTTTCTCAGAGGAGTCACGAGCTCACCTCATGAAGTAGATTCATTCATTTGGTTAGTCCTCCTGCTGCTCCTGGTGCTGTATTCCTGACACTGCCAGCCCTGCCGGAGGGATGAGGCTGGTCCCTGAGGCAGCTTCCACAGCTGTTGATGGCAGCCCTCCTCACAAGTCCAGTGTCAGGCTTCCAAGGGTGAGAAGAGAGGAGAACGGGTGGAAAAGTAATTTCAGGAAGAAAATGAAAAAAAAATTAAAGTGGGGGGAAAAGAGTAAAGGGGAGAGTAGAGAGAACTGTGTGAAGGGAGACTAAGAAGAAAAAAAGATAGCATTCTCTTTTACATTTTAGTCCACTTTGTCTCTCACATATTTCCTTTCAAACATTGCAGAGTTTCTGTGACACAAAATAGCCAGGATAATATCCTTGTGCCTGTGCACCTTCAGACATAATGCCTGAGACCTGTAATTTTTTTGTCATCTAAAACCAACCAAAAATAAGAACAAAAGAAGTAGGGTAGAGCTTGTATTTTGATGCAATAGTCTTGGAGAATGCCTAAGGCTTCCAGACTGTCTTACAGAAACCTGGAGTGTCACATTTGCTCTTCAGTAATTTCTTACAAATTGAATACAATTCAAGGCCCTTCTCTTGTCCGTAAAACCTTTTGTAATAGCACTTCCTTATTTATTTTCTTCCCCCCCAAAGTTTCTGATATGGTCTGGTATGGAAGAGAAAACTTATGCCTGCGTTGGGGACACGTGGGTGCCATACAAGGTGGAGCATACACATACATGCAGATTGCAAAGCTGGTCCTGTATCACTCGGCCTGAAAGTCACCATTAGGGCCCCATTTCAACTGAGATTGACTAAGCAGTCAAAAATCTGATTTTAGTTATTTTGATGTAAATCTAGCTAATGTTGTCGTGGTACATATACATACTCCAAATATGAAGGTAGAAAAATTTCCCCAGAATTTCACCCAGAAATATTTATAGCTGAGATGAGCATAATATAGTCTAAAAGGTTGACTGTAATGTTAGGTTATGATGCCCATAAAAATCAATTTTAATTCCTTTCTTTGACCTTCAAAGTGAATTTGTCATTGGTGTATTTCAGGTTTTGTGTTCTCTTCCCAATATTGATCACATACTTAATTTCCAGTAGATTAAAAGGTTTATTCTTGTTAATCTATTTTCTACTGGTTTAATGGATTTGGGCATAACAAATTCAAAGATGTTCCTTATTCTCAGACCCCAAAATATGTGCTTAAAAGTATATAAAACATTCTAATCACACTACTCCACAATTCCTATTTAAAAGTCAATTTTTCCTTGATGTAAAAAGGGTACTGTTAAATATCAGCATTCATATCAAATAGATCTTACTCCAGCAAATTTAGCACAGATTTAAATAATGAGATATGTTACACTTTGTTGTAAAATGAGCAGAAAACTGATGAAAATTGCAAAGTTGGGCAGTTCATTCTAACTTGGCAATAGTTCTCACACAAATCCAAGTCATTTGGCAAAGATGATGTCAGAGAAAAGCTCCTGATAAAAACTGCCGCTATTGAAGCTGATCTAAAGCAAACACAGAAAGATAGTGCCATGTATTCCTTAAAGCAGGTCATGTTTCAGAAGCAAGGAGATTTACTACGAACTCACTGACAGGTGTGTAGCTGTAACCTGATAGGATGCACAGCCTTCCATTCTCTGAGCGCTGTGTGCCTGAGGGAGGTTTTGTTGACTTGAATAGATTTTCTCCCCACTGGTACCTGAGCCTAAGCGAAAGAATCAAGCTCCGCGTGTAGACATTCTGCTGGTTAACTAAAAACCTGGGGGAAAATTGGATGATGGCATTCATCATATTTTCTCCACCCCTAAGATGTTGCAAGATATGATCAAATGCAATGCAAGATGCTTAATCTTATTTGCATATTTTCCCATCATTTTATGCAAGACGCTGGAAAAAAAAGTTGCATGAAGCAAGTATCGCTTTCCATGGACAACAAATGTAAACTGTTTTAAGGTGTGTTCAAGGACACTTCTGCTCATTTCAGACTTCCTTTGGTGGTTCAGGCTTTGCAGTTTTTTCAACCTCAATTGTTATGCAGGATATTGAAAGCTATTGAAAATTTCAGAATATTTGTACTCGAGAGGCATGAGAGTGTAGTAGTACAGGCCTGATTACTTTGGTTTAAAATATATTAATGCTACAGATTATTTTTTTAAGTGTAATTCATTTCTGGCTTACTTGTGATGGCTTGCAGAGTGGTTAATTACTGCTTGGAGGCAAAAATTGTGGCACAGAGGTCATTAAAAAAGAGAAAGATTTAGAGAGTGCAAAAAAAAGGCAAGGGTTCATTTTTTTGGGTCTGGTTGCTTTGTCCAGAAGGGGATACATTTTTATAGCATGCATAAAGCAGAAATATTTATCTTGAAGCAAAACCACATTATTTTCCTTTCTGTTTTTAGAACCAACCATTTGATTGCTCTATAATATTGTTAGACAGATCTTTCATTGTTACTAGTTTCTGTTGCAACAAGTTCCCTGCCATTAAACTGGAAATTTTAAGGTTATTTGTCTTAATATTACAGGTAATTCTCAGCTCTCCGTCAAATTCTGTTGATGATACACAAAGAAAATTTCCTGAAGAAAATGTGGCAAAGCTATAAAAAATTTGAAAAATAATCTAAGTATTTTTTATGTTTTAATTGCATTAACTTCATATTGCCTCAAAATAGTCTTGAATTTGACACCTGCCATGTTAATACAGAACATTTCCTCTCATCAACCTCATGCCCAAACTTGACTGCCTCCTGTTTCCCAGGAAACCTGTAAGAACCTGGTAGGAACAAAAGCACCTTGCAGACTCGGACCCAACAAAGTGAGTCATGTTTTTGGTGGAGCACTCAGCCTAACTGTAAACCGAGCAAACAAATTTGCTGTCTCAGAGACCTGATTAGAAATGGGATTTGCTACTGCCTGCCTGAAAGCTGGTAAAACACAGAGGCAGGGAACAGGACTGTTACCTCACCTTAGTTAATGGAAGCCAAGGGAATAGCATTTTCTTCAAATGTATGGGAGCCCAAACATCTTAGTTTTTAATGGGAAACATAAATACTTGTGTTTTGTGGAGTCAAATAGAGGTGTTGAATTTTGACAATTTAACAAGAAACAATGTGTGTTTCTGGTTTTAGTCCTCAGACTCCTACCCAGAAAAAAACCCCTTGTAGTAGATATTTATCACTCCATCTGGATTGCATGCAATTCACAGTCAGTTTGTTGGGGTTTTTTTAATTCGCTTCACACAGAAAGGCATTTTTTTCCATCTTTTTCTGTTTAACCCAAAGTTTAAATCAAGATGGTTGACAATGGCAGGGAGCCCTGCCTTCATCCCAGAGCACCTGTTTGTTTCCCAGGATTTCATACACCAAGAGGTCGCTTTTCAGTGTGCTGGGCCGTAGTCCATCCTTGGTAAACTGAAGCAAAAATGAAGCCATTGGAGATTTACCTGACTTCTTGATATCTCAGAGTAGTCATTTTTTATTAATTTGATTAATTTAAGGCTAAAGCCTTTATGAAAAACTGGGTTCTAACTGGCTCTGAAATAGATTTTGCTTTAATTAGGCACTTGCCTCTCCCTTGAGAACAGATATGCATTCACAGACACACACTTTCTACATTGCTAGGATCTTTCTCACTGCTGGCACAAGCTCCTCAGTAACAGGATTGTTTTATGTGTGTACAGGATGAGCAGCATATAGTACGAGTTCTTATTTTACCTTTTCCCCAGGTATTTTATATGTTTCTTGCTATTACCCAGGAATGGCCATATCAGGTCATATCAAAAGTCCAGCAGCTCATTCTCCTCTGTGATTGGAGCCAAAAGAAGATGCTTAATATAAAATTTAAGATTTAAGGACAGCATGGAGCATTACATCCCCATTATACACTCTCAGTTTCCAATTTACTGTGAGGCAGAGAAGTCAGCATGACTTAAAAAATACAGATAAACACACATAGAGGACTTTCAGTCATTAAATTTGTTTTAATCTCTGAGCATTTCAGGTTTGGATGACTTGGATAAGAAGAAAAACAGCTCTCTGCTGCCACTATGGGAGAAAAGGGAAGACCTAACTTCGGCGTACTTTATTTATGTAAACTAAATTCTGCCAAGTACACCTATGCTTCCTGTCGTATTTTCAAAAGGGATATTAAATGGCACATGAAAAATTATTTCTTAAAGGGGGACTGAAATGCAGCCTGTAACCACACAGCACCCCAAAGCTGCACTCCCATGCACCCAAAGAAGTTGTAGGCAAGTGGGAAAGAAATACTACCAATATGTTACATTAGATATTCACTGTTAAGTTTCTACTGCCTTGAAGTTGAAAAGATCAGGAAGAAAAAATAATTTCCGCAATCACTATCACTAGGTTGCTTGACAGATTAAACTGAATTTCCTTGAACTGATTTATGTGTTCTGGCCTGGTTCATAGACTAAGACTCATTATATTCTGATTTCTGCCTCCAAAGCTCATCTTTCAAACATTTAATTTTAATAAAATGATTTTTCTCTTTTTAGTGTCAATACCTCTCATTGACTGTCAAAACCGTTCCTTACCAATTATATTTCATATTCTCAGAGGTGCATGAGTTGTCATGTTACACACACGTCTTTATCTCCCTTCCCCATTTTTACACATACCTTTTATTTCCCTCCTCCTCTCTTTCTCTTCCATACAGCTCTGAGGGGCCCAATTCCATCATTAATGGATGTTGCCAGCGATGTGGCACATGGAGGGGCCAGAGTGCAGAGCACCAGTCTGGTGTCTGATGTACATGCACGTGTGCAGCCTCAAGAAGCCCATGCTCAGCTGAGCAAATGGCTTCACAGCACAGCTGACAGCCAGGAACTAAAGATTCATGCTTGGCCAGAAACAAAAAATGGTAAAAGATATGGAACTATGCTTTCTGCATATCATTCAGTGTATTTGGATTAAGCCAAGAGCTTTAAACAGCTCTCAGGTCCAGATGGTGAGAACATTAATGTATGTATTGATGTTGAATTCTGAACAACAAACCCAACAACAGACAACTGTTTCAGTTCAGGACATGTGCTGGAATCCCTCAAGTTTTCATTTTTGTCTTCTTGCCTTGGCCCAGGAAGCACAGGGCTTGAACTCAGAAGTCCAACCTTATTTTGTTTCCTTGGCATGGAATTTACATCTATGCCCAAATGATAATTTTTATTTATCAAATATGGAAAGAACAGAGATACTCTAAAGCAGGATATATATTCCTGTAAATTCTTCAGTGATTATACAGGGGGTCTGCCAGGAGCCTTTAAACTCTGTTATTATTAGAAAAATTTGATAGGCCCTTATATCCAGCTGCCCACTCTTGTGATTTTATCAAGAATTTCCCAGTAGTAGACACAACATTCTCTTCTGGTATCTGGAGATTACATGACAATTTCCACTTTCATTTATAATGAGAAAATCTCCCAAGTTCACAAAGAAGATCTTGAAACCAGGAACATAATATAAGCAGCAAATAAAAAGACCACATTTTTTAAAATGGGTTTTGAAGTCTGCCTCAGCAGAGTCTGAAGGCATCCCTTATGATTTCAGGCTGGTGATTATTGCAAGCAGTTAAGGCTTAGCTCTGAGGCTGGCTCTGACCCTTGCAAATTTGTACAGAACTGGGATTTAGGGTTTTGGCTCTTGGTCTGACTAATCCAAGAAATAAAAGACATGTAATAAGGAAGAAAATACTGCTAGGGAAACAAGACAGCTAGCACTCAATGAGGGACAAAGCCAAAATGAGGGATGAGCCCTCAGCAGAGACAGAAATGGTATCAGTATCTTGGTTACCGTACACCTGGCTGTGGCCCTCACCAGCCATCAATCACTTTGGGATTCTTCAAGATAAAGAGACTTCCCTGAGTACCAGTTATCATTACTGAGCCATGCAGATCTGTTTTCACAGCTGGATGCCCTGATGCCCACAGCTAGTGCTGCTTGAAGCAGTGCTCATTCAAGCCACCTGCCAATGCAACTCCACAGATCAGCCAAATGCCAGGACTGAAAGTGTGTCTATGCCTCAAAATTAGTTTCTTTGCAATTTAAATTAGATACATCAACCTAATGTTTGATGTCCTTAGTGACAGTTTGAAGGACATCCCAAAAAAAGAAAACCCTGTCCAGACAACACTGCCACTTTATATATTGACGATAAATCTCTCCATATCTTAATTTGCAGTATGAGGAAAAATAGCAAAACTTTAAGAAAGGTAATTAATTTCTGCACTGATAAGGATCTCCTTTGTAAAGCAGAAAAACATTTCACTCTTTCCAGACTAAAACCATTAACTACTGTTCTGAAAGAGCTTATCTCAAAACCCCTCTCCCCGTTTCATTAAGTGCCAAGATTTAATCAGGCTGAGTCAGGTGAAGACCAAGGGCCGGGAGAGCCCTTCATGGAGGAGATAGGTAAAAATTCGTACTTCCTATTACCTTGTTTGAAGTAAAACTGAGTTGGCCTGCTTTTACCCTTTTTTCGGTGATTTTATTATTTGCATGTCCAGAAGTGACCTCTCCTCCTTCACAGAGAGCACTGACTGAAGGAGGTCGCTTTGGAGGATCAGGAAGGCATTCTTTCAGCTAGGCCTATATAGACCCTCAGCTCATCCCATCTTCTTCCTAGCACCACACAGGCACAGTTAGGGTGTTAGATTTCAAAGTGTAACACTCCCATTAAAGCTCTTCACAGAGCCATTTAGCTCAACACCCTTGCAGCTGCTGCCTGGACTGGAGTTCAGTGCACCACCACAGGATCTGGAGATGGAGAGGGGCTGTGCTCTTAGGTCTGTTTATGAAACCACCCTGGTGGGAGCTCTGAACTCATGCCCTGGAGCAACTTGCAAAATAGCTGGTGCATCAGTTTAATAAACTTGCACCTTGTGCTGTCTTCAATTGCAAATGTTTGGATCAATGACTTAGTGTTCAATCCATTTCTAATGTTTTACTGGAAACTGCGCTTATATTTTACCTGGTTTGAAAACACAGCTATGTACTATATTTATTGGCACTCAGCACTTTTTCTCTGAATCCTCATCCATTTCCAGGCACTGCAATACCCTCTTTGCCCTTGTCCAGTTTGAAAGTTAACAGAGCTTTTACTCAGTGAGTGGCAGGCTCATTGGCTGTCAGTCACCAAATGGATGTGATAAACTGTTTTTTAAAAAAATCTGAAAAGATAAATTAAATTAACTCTTTACCTTAGCTTTGGATTGTTCATTGAAATTCAGCTAGGACTGAACCTGTAGGGTAATGTGTATAGAGTGACATAGCACATTCAGGGGAGAATCTCATTTCTAGGGACTGCTGTAGGAATGAGACTCCATCTGTCCGCTGTGTCTGGGCGATGTGGGGGAAGCTGGGCCTGCTAGCACAAGGCTGTCCAGCCAGGGCATACATGCTCTCAAGAAGACAAGTGGTATTTTTACCATAGGCTCTCTGGGGAGGTTTAGTTTCCAGGACAGTCTCTACTGCTCTGCCTCCACTGCCTGACTTCTGTGGGCAGGTTAACTTTGTCTCGATACATTGCTTTTACAGACTTAGGGAAAAACTCTCCCTTACGCTTCATGTTCCAGGGAATGAGTGAGCATGCAACAGCAGAATCCTGCCCCTCCCCATCACAGAGCACAACCAGAGACAGCAGCCAGGGTACAAGTTCTGAGAAAGAGCTGCTAATTACCTTGCGGTCATTCATAAGCAGTACTAAAGTCAAACTGATTAACTTCTCCTGCACCCACAGATTCTTTGCCCAGTCTTATAAAGGACTTGATTTCATTCCCAGAGGCTTCCAGGACTCAGCTTCTCAGCCTGCCTATCCCCTGCTATGCTGACAACTATTTTTTCCTCATCCATGTATTCAAAGCAGAAGCTAAGAATGCAAAGGTTATTTACTTCCAAAAGCCTCTCTCCATGGACAGGTCTGTGATGTCTCTCATGATGAATAGCACCATGCTGGCATGCAAATTTGCTAAATGTAACCAAGGAAACAAGGTCCTTACTTAATACCATACACTTCTCAGAGCATTTGCTGGAGGCAGAATGGCATCTCTGGTATCTGTATGCCGTCACTTACTTCTGGGAATGCAATGTAAAAATAATTATATATGTAAAATGAAGAATAGGGAAAAAATATGTTGTATGTAAATACAGCCAGACCATCCTCTCAATGAATGGACTGATTTCATCAGGAAAGCTGATGGAGCAGAATAACAGTAATGATATTGTTTTGATTCCCAGCACAAAGCAGAGTAGATTCATAGGGAAAATGCCACTGCTTAGGCCATCTAAAAATTTTTTGTTAAAATGTGTCTCTCCATGTGGAAAGGTCTAACATGCTGGGAGAGGAACAAGATTGTGGCATGCATGGACATCAGTGCTGTCTTAAACAAATAAACAAACAAACAACTTGAAATTTTGAGACAGTCTGCATAATAGAGGGGCTGATGAGAAGAACTATGAGTTAATGAACGAAAGCTTGATGCTGCCCTGATGTGCCAGTCATCCGTAGCACACCCAGACAAGTGCCTCCTGAAGGGGATTGTCTGGGACATGAACCAGGGAATATGAACTGTGAAGGAACTTGAAATGGAGTGAAACTTATGCCAGGGCTTGGGTGATGCTCATGGTCTCTGTGGATGCAGCACACCCCTCATATGTTTTTGTTCCTCATGTTTTCCACTACACCAAGCTTAACAGACCACTTCCAGCCTAAACACCTCTAGAAAACCCGTACCAGGACAGGATGACAAAAGGAATGCACTCACCTATGAGAAGGGCAGAATTCATTCCTTTTGGGAAATCTGTGCTGTAGATGTGATGCCAGTGTGAGTCAAACTAACAAAGAACCTTTGAGAGCAGCCAGAGTGGCGCAGGGCAGAGATAGGAAACCACTGGAGACCTGTGAAGATTCAGGGTCAACATGAAGTTCTAGGGTTGCAATGGGACAGGGAAGGAGACCATGCTGGAGTCAGTAAACTTAAAGGAGAGAGAGGAGAGGTGATTGTGTATTGTAAACTCATGGAAAGAGTTAGCTCTTTCAGAATGAGCAAATTTTTAACTAGAAAAACTGATAAGTTAAAATAAAAAGCAGATAGCCAGGATCCGCTGGTCTTCTCTCATCCCTGACATTCATCACCTGCCTCTCTGGGTTCTTCAATAGGTTCTGTAGGTTTAGAAGTCAGGGCTCCACTCTGCTAATCCTAAACCCAAATGTTAAAAAATCTTTTAGACAGAAGTAACATTTTACTGCTTACTCAATGGACTGTAACATAAAGAATCTCAATCTGTATCTATGAATGGGACATGAATCAATGAAGAAACACGCATCTCATCATTGATGAGACATTTTAGCTGTTTCAAGCAAATTGAAAGAGTTCAACCGTTCAATACATTTTGAAGGAGAGCTGTAAGACCTGGGCATCCCTCCAAAGCTTCTGGAAATTTATCTAAAGTGTCCCAGAATGCTGATGGTAGGAAATGTCAGGAAAAAATGTCTTTCTATGGTTTTCAGTATTTCCTGACTTCCTTTAAACCAGCAGTACCCAAAAAGTATCTGTGGTATTTTCATTATTCCACTTTTCTCCCACAGATTCCAAAAAGTGCCAACATGTGAGAAAACATATAATTTAACCCTATTCCTAACCTCAGAAAATTTCATATTGGAAAAGCTCAAGTTAAATGTTACTTTCCGTTACATGTGTTATTTATGTCTCCTTATGGCTCATCCATGACTTTTGTGCCAATCCCAATGCACTTTATGACAAGACTTTTGGAATTCTGTTCTTTTTTGCACATTGTGTTTTCTGGATTCATTTTCAAAAAAAGGATGTTACATGAAGCAAAGATACCTTTCTTATGTGGGTGGTGACCTACTTGAGGAGAGCCTTCAGGTCCCAATCCACGTCTCAAACCTGAACAACTGCATGGCTCTGTGTGACTCGAAAGTTGAGCAATATATACTAATTTTGAATGTAGAGGATACTGAGTGAAATCCAGCACAGCCCAAAACCTAATATGTAAGTGCCAAAAGTTTGCTGGGAGGTTTATGAAATCAAATTGAACTCCAGGTTCTGCACATTCATGACAAAAGAGCCTCATGTGGCATTATGATGTCATTGAGTGCCACCAAGACTGGGTGCAGACTGACTGAATGTGGAGGAACTGGAAAACCCCTTCCATGAGATAGCACTGATGCCAGGATAAAATCCGAGGAAAGTGGCATGTGAGCTAGAGAAAACCTAATAGCCACAAGTGATATATGGGTTTAGGTTATTCTGTGACAGTATAAAAAGTACAGCAGGGAGCAACTGGACATTGGTAGAAGAAAAATCAATAATTTTATAAAAAATAGTAATCCCAGCATCATTGTCACTGAGAAAATCTTTGAAATACTAGACAGATAGACACTTCAGAAGATTAAAGAGACAAGGAGTATTTATTTAAGAAAAGACAAACATATATAACATAATGAATAATACCAAAAATGCCAAATGGATTCTCTAACTTACTTAATTTACCTTGGGCTATGGTACAGGAACATAAAAGTAATGAAGGAAATGTTAGAAGTTAAAACAATGAACATAGATAAAAGCAAGTATTTTTTTATAAAAATATCTGTAAAATAGCACTTTCCCTTGCATGATTTCAAATAATTTTAATGAAGTTAGGCCTCAGACTTACATTTGAGAGCACTACACAAGTAGGTGATTTGCAAACACCATATCCAAATTTTGAACAGTAGTTGACAGAGGAGCCCATTTTCTTTTTTTCTCACTGCGTTCAGACAATTTAGAATTGAACTATAGAGTTGCTACAGGACATTGCTGAAACAAGTGACACAGGACTTTTCTATATCTATTAAGAACTTTATATGAATAGTAAATCAGAAGATACAACTCTGTATATGTCCTTGTGCAAGCATGTACATGATTTTAATTGCATGTATACCATAGAAAAAGAAGTAAAAAATCCCCTAAGGAAAGAAATTCAAAGAAACCAATCAATCATATGGGATTAAGTACTTTACAATAGTGGCCATAAATAAAAGCTGTTTAACTCATTCAAAAAAACCACGCAATAGGTATTTCTGCAACCCTAATAGGTATTAATAAATATGATACATACAGACTACACCACTGTGGAAGAGACTGAAAATGATCCATTGTGAATCCTCTGAGTAAAAGGCAAAAGAACTCTGTTGCTTCCTTTTACCCAAATGCTAATAGTCAGGGGAAAAAAAAGATTGTTATCTTGTGGAAGCAAAAAAGTAATCAAGTGTGGAAATTATTTAAGCTTTGGTGGTGGTACACCATATGTTTCAACCCCAATTTAGAGCCAGTACTGTTCTTACTGGTAAAGAAGCTACTAAGGAAGAAATTAAAGTGTGTAATTAATGTTACAACATTACATTAACACATAAATGATTTCTCTGGCAGGTCATACAATTCACATGCATATTTTATTAAACTGTAAGAAATAATTTTCTGAGTGACCCTGATCTTCTTGCATGCTTTGAAGTTTGAAAGCCAGCAGTATAGCCTATAAGTTTAAAGAAATTTAGAAAGAATTGCGAAGTTAAAAGGTACTTTTGATGTTTGTTCTTTCTCTTCTATCACAAGGGCATTCAATACAGAAGGAGTAGAAAACATTAATGCCTATGAAATTTCCATAGCAATCATGCTCATTTAACTCTTTCTAATCACTTAATATAAAAGGCTGGAAAGTGCTATTCATTTAGAAGGGGTGTGAATATGGTGTTAGGAATTTCCTGTCTCATTGCCCACAAATCCTTCTCTTGCTGCCCTTGCACACTTTGCTAGGAATTACTGCTTGCCAGGAGAGTACCTTCGGCTCTCAAGTACACAGCAGCTCCTCATGTCTCTCAAGGTCAGGTTCAGAGAACACCCCCTTTCCCCTGGAAGCATCCCCAGCCTCCCTGGTCACACAAATAGGCAGCAGATTGCCAGAAAACCTCCACTCTTTGTGCAAACAGCCTCCTTACCCTCCCCAGCCAGACAACGCAGCCACAAATGTGCTGGACTGCTATGGGACACATCTGTAGGCGTAACTCTGGCATGTGGTGAGATTTTTAGTTTCTCTCTTTTAAAGAAAGTTGAAAGTTGCTATCTGGCTGATAAATGGGGCCAGGCTGGCTGTGCTGTGAATACCTTCCCTTTCTCTCACTCACAATTCTTCTAGTCTAATAGGAGCTGAACCCATTTTCTGGCATAGAGCAGAGGAGAAAGTGCGATTTGAGCAGTAAGTGAACACCAGAACTGCTGAAGTTCGTGTGAATTTCCCTGAGGTCGATATTCATTTTCAACTGGTAAATCTGTATCCATTAAGAGCACTTCTGACCAGTAGCACCAGCAGGTAGAAATATGCCATAGAGTAAATTCCTTGGTGGAAATATTTCATCTTTAAGTGTGGCAATGCCAAAACATTGTCGCAAACCATACACTTGACTTTTTGGTGGTTATTCTTGGAAGCATTGCAAGTTTTGAGCTGAGAAGGCAAATGCAGCTGGTGAAAGAAAATATCTCACAGGGAGATTTCAGAGAGCAGTAAGTTTGAAAAAGGAAACAAAAATGCCTCAGCAAAGGTTATAAACTCAGCTCTGCCCTGTCTCCTGAGCACAATGTTTCAAGCAGTCCCACCCATCTTGTATATTTAAGTGCAATTTCCCATTAAAATTTAAGAATCAGAGATTAAAGGGGTCGTGGGTTATTCATCTCCACACTGAACTCTATCTAGTACTAAAAGACAGAAAGGAACACACCCACAGGCGCTTGAAATAATCCCTACATGAATGTCATGTGAAATATCTTGAGATTTTTAAAAGCACATTTAAATCAATTAATCATAATAATAATTTCATAAAGCAGATTTCTCAGAAGTATTGATTTAAATTCCTGCTAAACTGTTAAATAAAATTACCTGGCCACCAAAGATGAGGTTTTAAGTCTCCCAGTTGGTGCAACAGTCTCTGTTTGCCAGCTGTATTGTAATAACCGAAAAGTTAACATCTCTGACTTTATAATTATTTGAATTTTAATGAACAAGATGAATTAAATCTTTCAGCTTAGCTGCTTACGCTGTGAACTAGCCTGAGTTCCTGAAAGATAAGAAATATATTGTGCTTATTCAACAGCTTTTCTGTGTGGAGACAGAGAGAGGAAAAGAAGCCAGGTTTCTGTGGAATTTAAACTCATTATTAAAAAAAACTTGATAAGGGTAATTATGAATATGAGTTGTAGAATTAATTATTGAGTTTGAGAAGCGCTCCAAAATGAGAACATGGTTCTTTTACTGTGTCTAAGGACAGTGTGCTCTCCTTAAGAGGGGGTTGTCTGTCTGGATGCCATATATATATGTATGTATGTATGTATGTATGTATATATATATACACACACACACATATATATATACATGCATACATATATACACACACATATATATATGCATCAGAATATTATTTCCTTGTACTCACAGCAGTCTAAAAATACAGCTGAATGAGTATCAAAGAACACATAATTTCTGCCAGTTTTAATTCTTTTTTCCTTGTCGCTGAAGCTTTTATCACCCTCACTGGTATCTACATTTCACACAAAAAATATTGAACACCTTTTAAGTTTTTCCATTTCCCTCAGAATGAAAGGGATGCTGGTGCATTGGTGCAATTTTCCAATAACACGAGCAAACTGAATGGGAGATAAGTAGATAGTGAAGCTGGCTCATTTCCAGGCTGTAAATTCATTACCAGCATGGCAGATCTTTCAGCCAAAAGTATCAGATCTTCTATGCACAACAAAATAGAGAAGGCTGTGAATATTTATATGAATCCATTTTCCTTTTTGAATTCTACATTCTGCAAGTAAAACAGACACAGGTGTATCATATACATACATACATACATGCAAATACATGTGCAAAGACTGACTCTCTTCAGATACATGGATACTGTTCAGCATGGAAATTTACAGCTCTAAGTGGGGGATTAGAAACTGCTTAGGGATTTAACCTCATTTTTATGCAAAAATTCCAATCAGAGCTTAAATAAGGAGTTATTGATGAGCTAGATATATTTGCAGGTGTTTCTATCCACTACTGCTCTTCTCTTCCCGTCTCATGATTTTCCATGTTAAACACCAGGAGCAATGTTTTAAACAATAGGAAATGTAAGTCTCTACAATCATGTGTCTTTAAACTGTGCACATTGCAATTCTTTTGGTGAGGATTAGTATATTTTTATGTTGGTTTTTTCCCCATCAGGTATTTTTTTCCCTGTGAGATTTTTAGTGTGCTTAACACTGAAAAAATGCCTTCATTCCCCAGAATTATAAAATAGTCTTGGAAGAGTAAAAGAGCCTCTCTGTCGCATACCTTTAAGTTTGAATATTTTGATTTCCTGTGTAATTTCAATTTCGCTGTGAATCAGAACTATCTACAGTAAACAGAAAGCGGAACTGGAGCTTGCTGATGTTATGGTCTGCCAGGAACAGGGGCTGTTATTGCAAGTCTGAAGAATTTTATATCTCTCTGATAGCTTGTATACCATCTGAATCTTATTAAACTGCTTGTGCCTGACCTGGAGCCTGGAGCCTTGGTGAGGAACCTTAATGCTAATAACAAAATAGGCCTTAATGAACCACAGCTTCAAAGAGAAATAATAACAAATTTGAATTACTTCTTGGAAAGGATTTTACTATCAGTGGTGATTAACAAAATAAATAATATGCCAGGAAACCAACTGTGGACTGCTACATTTGTTTGTTTCTGCCTCTGTTTTGACTGCCTGACTGGTCTTTGAGCTTCTTTATCCCAAAATGTGTGCCTCAGCCTGATGCCAAGAGTAACATCCCTATTCCGTTCACAGTGTGAAATACAGTAGGAGGTCGGCATTAGAGGTGCCTGGCAGAACTGACATTGCATTTACAGTAAAATTATCAAAAATTCAACAGATCAATGTACAAGGGAAAACAGAGCTGTAAAACACAGGTTGCCCAGCAGAACTACAGATACATTATTTTTCCTTCCCTTGCTGCAGAAAATGGTCAGCCACTCATTAGTTAAGGTGGCATTAAAGCTGTAATTTTCACTGTTAAATGTCGTCGTAGTATTCTGATCTGCCCCAAAAGACACAGAATTGTATAAACACAAAAGAGAATACTCAGGAGATTTCCTAATCCATACCTCTTTATCAAAACTGAATTTGCAACCCTTAAGCTTTTTCAGATAGAATGGTTTTCTAGTATTTAAAGACTTAATGTAAGAAAGAATGTATTTGTAAAGCCAAAGAAGACCAATCAAACAGCTTCTGATTAACAGATCATTAAATGATCAACTTGATTTAAAATCTTGACATAGTTTTGCCTCCTTTCATTCATTAAATTCTTGCTATTTATTCCCTGGAGGTTTCCATAATTCATACTCCAGGTGTACTTAAAGATGACAGGTCACAATTTTACTGAGTCATTTTTAATGATGATAGAGAACACAGACGTTCTGTTTTTCCAAGCTGGTTGGAGTTCTAGACACTGAAATCAATAAAATCATAAACCAGGTTGGATGAGCTTTTACTGAGACAAAGAGAAATGATCAGTGAAGTAGTCAGAGGGGGTGTGTGTGTGTGTGTGTGTGTGTGTGTGTGTGTGTGTACACTGTGCATGCAGGCACACACACCTGACTTACTGAGAGAAGGAGCTGGACCGTAGGAGCATCATTTTGGGGCTGTGCACTTCCACCCACCATGGTGCCCCAGTTTGCAGACACTGTGGGACCTGCCAGCAACAGGAATGACTTCAGGCAGCATCTGTGCCATCGCATCTTCAGACGGTCTCTCCTTGCCCTATGTATAGAAAGAGCAAGGAGAAAAGTCTAGCATAAAATCCATCAGGGCTGAAATAATTTTGACCCTGGAGCAGAAGGTTCTCAGCATGCCATTGTCATAAATGGCCAGCTACAATGTTGTTAGACTTTCTAATGGAAAAAAAATACATCTTTTTGGACTGACAATTTTCATGCCCTTGAGCACTTTATTTTTTAATGACTGTGTTTGAAAATACTTTCAGTGTGTTCTCACCTGCAGCTTACACATCCACTGTTATGATGTCACATCAAAACCGTAAGGCTAGAATTTTAACCATTGTCAGTTTTGCCTCTGTGTGAAGCGCAGATATAAATCATTTTGCAGCCTCACATTTTGTGGGGATAAAATGCACCTTCTAAATATAAGCAGTTGGGTTTACAAGCCCAAATATTATTTTTATAGATTCCCCTTTTACGGCTTGGCCCTTGCATGGAAGAACTGTGGCTGTGCCTCCTGCCTGCCCAGCACCCACAGGAGCGGATTAGGGACCATCCGGGGCGGATCTGGGGACAGTGGCAGCCAGGGCTGGGCACGGGGGTGGCACAGGCTCAGCTGCCCCCCCCCCGGCCCTGACATCAAGGGCTCAGGAGCAGGGGAAGGTGAGCTGGCATCCTGCTGGGAGAAGGGGAAAGGAGGGAGCCAGTGGGCAGACCGCGTGGGGAGAGAGAGGCTGCGAAGGAGCGTTTTAGAGCACCCGGTAATTGTGGCGAGTCTGGGCACCGCTTGGACCTTTAATCCACCCCTGATCATAGGTGGTGAAAGCACAGATGTGCCGGTGACAGGGACAAGAGGGAAACAAAACCCTAACACAGGCAGTTTTCCTTTTGGTATCGAACATCCCATAATCACAAGTGTATTGACAGTCAGACTGGCAACCCTGGAGTCAGAATTCAACTAATGTGTTGCAACTTTGGAGCCTTTGCTTTGCTTTTCAGACCAACCCCATATTTTTGTCAGTAAAACAGGCAGATTGGACTCAGATACATAACAGCGTATTATTATTGAGAAAGAGGTATAATTTTTACGTTTTTTAGTTATTTGCAGCCACAGTTCATTTTCTCCATGCGTTGCTGCAACTTGATTATCTAAATGTCTCAGGAGGCAACATGTAAGCCATTGGATAATAAATGTTTTAAATAAATAACATTTCATTTTCAATGTGAATTTTTAAGATAAAAGAATAAACTTTGTGGTGACAAAATGGGCAGCAGGGACTCAATGAATCCTGACAGGCAGATTTACTCATGTTTTCAAAGTGGGTAATAAGGAACTTGTGTATATTCCTTTCCAGACTAATAATATATAACAAAAAAAATCCTAAACCATTGTCTCCTATTAGCGGCTTTCATGACTCTCTAATTTTGCACTTCATTGAGGAAGCAAGTATTAAATACCCTGCCTGGTAAGAGCAGTATAATTCCAATTTACATGCTATTTGTACTCTTTCATATTTATTTTTCCAAACGTGATATTTTCTGACACGTTGTTTTGAGTGCCAGTTTCACCTCCTGGCAAAGTCGGGGTGCCCTGGAGTGTTTAGGGGAGGTCCACGGCAGTGCTGGGCTGACAGAGCTGCCTGACACAACCTTCTGCCATTCGTGGGCGTTTGCTGAATTATGCGACCACCCACAGAACGGTGAGATGCTTTTGAACAAGAAAGAGCACCTCTCCCTGCTACACAGCTTTACATTTGGATTTCCTGTGTAATTACAATTTAGCTGGGAATCAAAACCATCATCAGAAAACAGAAAGGGATTCCTGATCTGTTATGTTGTGCCAGAAACGAGAGCTCTTACAAGTCTGAAGAGAGCTGTACTCCTGCAACTTTCACAGATGAATCTTGTTAAATTGCTTGTGACCAAGTGGAGAACCAAAGCTGATTTTTGTGCAAAGCCTCCAATATTATCCTTAAGACAGTCTTTTCAGCAGCAAGCGGGGTGGCTCTCTTGTGGTACCCAGTGGTGGGGCTGTCACTGAGGCCCTCAAAATGCCTTCTTTATGTTATGCAGTGACTAAACAGTTCCTGTGAACGTTCACCTTACCTACAGCTCGGCAGGGAAGCACTTAGCTCAGGAGCCTTAATATTTTACTGTTAGCCAAATAGTATCCAGTGAAGTTTGACTCAGTCATTTAGTGTTTTAGCTCATTGTAGGTGAGACACTCTGCTCTCATTTCAGAGCTCCATTATTTATTAAACCAGGAGAGGAACAAAGCTCCCCCTGGCTTGCTTCCCTACTTCCCACCTTAGCTGGGAGCAACTTACCTTCCTGCTCCTACTGCTCCACAAACATGGTTAAAACATCCCTTAGACCCTAGAGCTCAGATCTGATTCATTCCTCTAACAATCTCCCCTAGGGGAGCAATCTCACTGCTATCTCTCCTTTGCAGAAGCAGCAAGGTGATCTCCCTGTGCCACCGACCCCAGCAATGTGTGAGAAAGCTGGAAAAATGCATATACTTATTTCTTTCTTCTTCTGCAATGCATGCTTCTTTTCAGATTCCTCTTTTCCTACAGAAATACAATTCAGCTAGAACCCCATTTCCCACAATACTCCCCAGTGCCAGGGGACCGATGCCAATTCACCAATTCCTAGTAAATAATTTCCTCCTGAGAGTTTGCCAGACATGTTTCCCTCTAAAAACCTCCAGCCACCCAGATGTACCCAAATTATACATGGGGAGATCTTGATGGGCTCAGAAGAAAGAGATAAAGATGAAAGGTTCCCTATTCTGCAGATATCTGGCCCTTTCATTCATGAAAAGATGTGTCTGCAGGGAATCCAGCAGCAGACCTCACATCCAAAACATGCCATCACCTTCTTCCCATTCTATCCTGGGCAAGTCTCTCCACATTTCTGCCTTAAGAGGATTATTGCCTTTTCTTACCCCAGCTTCACAGTAGGGTTGCATTACAGCTCTGAGGCTGCAATACTGGAGCAGCCTTTCAGTGAAACTCCACCACATTAAAAGAAAAATAAACGTAAAAATATTAATCAGGCAATCTTTTACATAGAAAAAATAGAAGACTTAATAAACAACATATTAAACTGCATGTTTAGTCTTTTTTCTCTGATGTTCTGGAATGTATCTAGAATTTAAATGAAGTCCAGATGGATCAGTTTTAGTTCTTGCTTCAAGGTGGATGAATGTTGATGAAAAACTAACCTGGGCACCTTTGCACAAAGGTGTGACAACAAATCGTGGTACAATACAGAATGAATGAAGCAAATTGAATTATTTTTTTCTCAGTCCATCTGGCCTCAAAGAAGTACCATGAAGGTAATAAAGACATCTATAATGTCATCTAAGAATAATAAAGACATCTCCCTTTTCAAAAAAATTGTTTCTGAATTAATTTAAGTAGATTATAACATCTGAAAATCTATTAATAACATAAAATGCATTCTCATAGCAACATTTCTTTGTTGTGTGTTACCCAGCTGAAAATTATTTGCAGGAGTCCTGTATGGATTAACAAAAGCAACTATTTCAACATCTTCACAGATGTTATAACATACAAGGTGCACCTAACACCACAGCAAAAGGCCACCATATAAATGTTTTTCCCTTAAAAATATATGTTGAGCCTTTTCTGTCTTTGAGGCATATCGAGGATGTCTCACTTCCCCCATTTTGATTAAAATCTGAAATAATACCATATGACATCCAAATAGGAAGGTTCAGAGACTGAGGATGCCCAGCACAGAATCTCTGCAGGATGTGTTTGAGGGGTGCCTCTCGCTTTTCGAAAGAGATGGTTTTATCCCAGATATACAGGCACCATCTGTTCCTAATTAATTGATGGGCACTTCAGCGAGAGTCATGATACACGTGAAATACAATTTAGGCAAACCACAATGCTCTAGCTGCCTAATTATCCCTGAATTATTAGCATAAGTTGTACAAAGCACATGTGATAAAGGCTATACTATTGGATGCACACCCTAAGTCTTCGCAATACTAACAAATGTATAGAACCATTTGTAAGTTTTCTCTGCTGCTGAAAACTGGTCCATGTCTAGCTCTTGGTGGACCCGTGATGATGAAAAAGTAAAAACAATTTTTATTTGGCATGAAGGAAAAACCAACATCTTCCAAACTGGATTAAAATGGAAAATTTGGCCTTGAAATGAAATACAAACATGGGAATGAGTGTGATTTTGGCCCAAGGCTTCTTTCAGATATAGCTCACAACAATTAGATAGCAGAACTCTGTAAAGAAATGCAATGTCCAAAATTAATTTTCCCTACCAAGTATTCATCTGAAATCCTGACAACTGTGTTTTATTAAATTGTGTCCCTTAGTGTGGTGATTTTTTGACAGAATTGCAAGGGTTTGAAACATTTTAAAATTATTTTATTATGTCTATTTGTATATGCGCCAGTGTTTAAAAAAATAAACACTTGTTGGAAAAAAAGAGCATGTCATTATAGGTGTCCCACAAATCACACCCACCAGAGTTGCTACCTATCAAGTAACACCTCTGCTTTTTTGCACTATATAATAATCCTCATTCCCAACAGCTCTTACTGGAAAGGAAATACCACATTTTACAAATGTTGCCTAGTAGTTCCTGTTAACTGATGAAACTATTGTTGTTTTTAATTTTAGGGTTGCATATTAAATCATAATGAATCTTGTGAAAGGCAACCTCTTAAAACATGCAAATTGTGTAGATGATGGATTGCCTCTGATAAACTCTTTTTTAACCTGTTCTGAAAGTGAAGTAACTTTCAAATACTTTTATGTGCAAAAGGTTTCCGCCTTTTATTTGATCTTTCTTTTTTTTGACTTGAAGAAATCTGTAGGGGTTGGAGCCATAAAAATGCATTTAAAAAATGTGTGAGTCCAAACAGAATCTAGAGTGAGACCTGACATCATGTGCTTAGCTCAGCCTGTGGTGTCTTTGCACAGCAAAAGGCTCTCAGTAGAAAAATTTTGCAGCAATGCCACAACACAGATGGAGAGTTACAGGTGATGTTTCAGCTTTCTCCTTGAACTGACTTCTGTCATCATCAAAATTGTAGGAAAAAGATCTGTTTGGTTAACTTGCCTATTCTCCCTTTGCAGTGCTATCACCCAATTCTTTTTTTGCCCTTTACGCTTGGACAAGGTGATTCAGAAAATCCCAGCTTACAATTTCATAAATTTGTGTTTTGCAGGTGCTGGAGACATTTCTGTCTTGTAAAAATTCACCATCATCAGGCTTTATTCCACCTTGCTGAGATATTCCTAGCCTTAAATTCACACACTTCCAACCAGATGCTGTCTCAAGGGCACAGCAGTCTCTGTGTCAGTTTCTACATCAGGTTTCCAATCCCCTCTCTTGGCAACTGCAGAAGCGGAACATAAATGCTACTGGATCAGATCTAGGACCCACCTAACGCAAAGTCACAATTTTTATTCTGCCAGGACCAAAAGCTTCAAATAAAGATTCAAAAGTGGGAGATTTATAAAGCAGCTTATCTGTCATTTAAAATCCCTGGAAAACAGCTGGTCAAAATCTTTGAGCTCAGGGCATATGATTTCCCAGCTCAGCTGAGTTCAATGGCTGAATATTTAAATGTGATGTCAAAATATTCGTAGTTTCTGTCCTCTACACTTATCATTTTTCTTCTTATTCCTGTAAATATTTTCCTTTTTAGTGTTTTTTGGCTACACCCAGAAGCACGTATTTCCACAGGTCATTTGCTTGTTAATGCAACATATTTTCTTTAAAGCTTTTATGTTCCTTATATTTGTCCTTTGTTCAGTAGCACTGGTCTTGTACTTTTAGTACTCAATACAAATTCTGCTGGTCAATTGTTTTAAACTATCCTTATACATAATTACTCTGTTTGCTACAGTTAGCTAAATTGGGTTTTACTAAATAATTTTCTTTTTTTTTATTAGTCATTTTTATAGGACTGCTGTTATGTTTTTCTGTGGGACCTTCTGTCTTTCTATTAACCCTTTTCCCCTACATAAAACCCCTTCCATCTTCAGTCTGCTTATGTCTCTTTTGATTATTTTTCTAATCAGAAATTAATACAATTTACCACAGGAAGGCCTTTTCAAAGTACAAAAATTTTGATGATGTCTTAGCACAGACTCCAAGCGTTCTTTTGAGATATGAGGCTACAATGAAATAGAGCCCAACCTTATCATGAAATATTAAAAAAGACTTTTCAGTCTGCGCAATCTTGCTGTTGGCTTTATGGAACTGTCTGCCATGATACTGACAATTTATTTATGTTTTGAGTTTTCCAGAGTCTTCCATAATCTTGCCAAATTAAGCAATTTTGTGTCATGTGAAAATTGTCTCAGGTTTTCATTTTCCTTCCCAAATGACTGTAAAAGGGTTTAACCAACACAATCTCGTTAGAGGCAAAATGTTCATGTAAATAACTGTTCATACTGTTGAAAATGTACCGTGTTTCCCATTTTTCTCATGCAATCCACCTACTAAGAACACAACAATTCTTCTCATGTTATGATTAATTTTATTTTCCTAGCAAGCTGTGAGTGATCTCATCAAAAGGCTGTAAAAGTCCACACAAAAGTTTTCTTTAATCCTCCTCAAGGTGCTGTAGAACATAATTGCACACAGAAAACATGCTTGACTTTGCCACACTGATGCTGAAAATTTATATATTTACATGTTTTCAGTGATTTATAACTGTGTCCTTCAACTTATTTTGTCATTATATAAGCCTCTTGAAATAAATTTGATTATTTCACCAACCAGTTTATGCTTAGTGAAACCAACACAAGTGAAAACTCCTGCATGTATCATGTGCCAATACAGACTGGGGCTGGAGAACAGCTTTGCAGGAAAGGTCTTCGATGTCCTGGTAGACACCAGATGGAACATGAGCCAGGTGGAACATGAGCCATCAAGAACCCTTGAAGCAGAGAAGACTAAACCATACACAGGGTTGGATTAAAAGAATTTGAGCTGAGGGCCCAAAGGAACTGATTGCTGCCTAGTGTTCAGCACTGATAGGACCACATCAGGAATTCTGTGTCCAGATTTGGGCTGCCCAGTACAAGAAAGACATTGGCAAACTGGAATGAGTCTAGTGATGGCCACCAAGATGGAGGACTAGAGCTCAAGAAAAGAGCCTGAGTGCGCAAGGTTTTGTTCTTTGTTAAAAAGAGCTTGCTAAAGGAGATTATATTGCTGTTTTCAGCTATATACCAGGAGAGCACAGAGGGCATAGAATACATAAACATGCTTTTTCCCATGAAAAGAGAAGCTGCAATGGACAAAACTGTAACAAAGGAAATTGGTATTATGTAGGAGGTGCCACCTGTTGCTACACAACAGATAGGTTCTTCCAAGTATCCTTGGTAGATGAGGATGGCCACAGGCTTCTATTATACTTAGAGCTTTAATATTATCTAAAGACTTTAGCAATTGGCACAACTTAATGTTACACAGAAGTTCTAGCAGTTATCATGGGGTTTCTGCTACCTAACATTTCAGTTACCTAGATTTTTCAGATGTTTCAACCCTCTCTAAATTTGGTCAAGCTCTTAAGAACTTACAATAATCACAATCTAGACTCTGACTTCAAAAAGTACTTGTGTACTCAGAGTCCTCAGAAGAAGGTTGAAGGCTGTGTCTTGGTCCTCTAGTTGATGGTGAGGGTGCTCCTTCCTCCTCCATCACAGTTAGATCATCCCCTGTGCCACAGCAGGAAAAATGAGGGCCTTAGCAGTCTGGCTGCTGTTGGATCCACTTCAAAATCTATTTGGATAAGCTTATGTATTTATGCTTCTAGTTTGGGGGTTTGGTCTTTACCTTTTACCATAAGTTAGTAGATTTTGAATGCATTCAGATGTGTTGCAGGAGACAACAGGCTGCAGGTGGCAATGGCTCCTTAATGACATTGTCTCTTCCTTTCCATTGTCTCCTGACTACGAGTTGCTCCTGCATTGACACAGTATTGATACTCCCAACATGCACCAGGCCTTACCATGAGCTGTGTCTTAGACAAAATTTGGGCAAGATCTGAGAAAACAGTCACAGGAGGCATCCCTGAGCACTGGTGAATCACAGGTTTTGCTCTCTGAAATATCTCACCTGCTGCTATGCTTCCCTGGGCCACAGCAGGTGTCACCAATGCTGCACCAGGTGTCAAGAGCAGGGGGCACACTGTGAACAGCAAGTTGTCTGGAGAAGCTGTGGAATCTCCCTTCTCAGAGATATTCATCAATCCACTCTAATTTTGGTATTGCCCTCTGAAGCGTTAGACCAGAAGTCCCTTCCAACTTAGTTATTCCATGATTTTCCAGCCCCAAGTAAATTTTTTGTTTCATTTTAATGAAGTTTTAATTTTAGTGATATAGCAGCTGTAAAAGCTCCCTTTATGCTCATTCTGATTCACAAAATCTATGTGCCAACATGCCTAAGAAGATGGTGGTTCCCACTTGTTTTGCTGATAAGGAAGGCAGCAAGAAGGATTTGGCTGCTTTGATAAGAGTTTACTGTCTTCCTATCTTTGATACCGAATTTATTTCTTGTTGCTTTTTTTCTCCTGACAAACTTGTTTACGTCTTTCTTGTTTTGCAGAATACAACATTTTGTCTCACCACTTAGGCCTCCTTCTGTGGACTGATGTTCCATTTTCTGAAGCCACCTGAATCACCAGCACTGCAATTTCATCATGGAAGGAGTTAGGGCTTTTTATCTTGCTTTCCCTTTTGTTTAAGGATGTGTATGTTTTCTGCTACTTCGACATATTCTGCTTAGAGCACTTAAAGCCTGTTTTGGAAACCTGCATTTTCCCACTTTTCATTATAAAATATTTTTAATTTAATATTTTTAATGATTTATTCTTTTTCCCTTATTCCCTCAGGCTACTTTTCAAAGTCAGTCTAATGCAAGCATAGCACATGTTTGTGTTCTTTTAATTTGGTTTTGGTTTTGTATAGGAATATGTATATCCTCGAGTGAATCCTTATTCCCAGTATAATGCTTCAAAATGTCACAAAATTCCACTCTAATTCAAGTGGTGGGGGTTTGTTTGGTTTTATGGTTTTGGGGTTTTTTTGTGGGTTTGTTGGTTTGGGGTGTTTTTTTTGGTTTTTGTTGTTGTTTGGTTTTGGTTTTTGTTTTGGTTTGGGGGTTTTGGGGTTTTTTTGTTGTTTGTTTCTTTGGGGTTTTTTGGAGGTTTTTGTTTTGGTTTGCTTTTTTGTTTTGGTTTAGGTTTTTTGGGCTTTTTTTTTTTTTTTTTTACATTAATACTCCTTCTATACCTGGGACTGAGCTTTTAAAAATATGTCCACTTCCCTTGAACAACTGACCCTTAAATATTTTTTCTTCATCTCTCTGTCTCTTGTACAGCATTGATTCTTCAATGTGACCCATGACATTGATTCCTACCAATCATACCCATTTGCTATCCAGGGTCAGAACTGTGTCACTCAGACCGCGGTGCATTCATTCCCCTCATCCCCCTCACCATTTTAGCCCAAAATGGTTGCTCACATTGCATTTTCCTGCTACATCTCTGACTGCAGAGGGAAACAAAACCCTGTCCCAGGACTGGAATGACTCTCTACCTATTGCCAAGGGAACACACTGTAAGGACACAAGAAAGAGCACGAGGTTGCATCACCTCCTTGCATTCGATAATGTCTGTCCTTCAATCACTTCTACCTCCATATTTCTCCATTCTGAAAGTTGAATTGTTATCATGATCTTCTCAGAGTTCCCAGAAGATCAAGGCTGTAGAGTTTGCCAGGGTATGTGGTGTTGGGGGTATGACACGTATGAGTTATTATATCATGTTCACTGTGGACTGAACCTTCAAATGACAGGAAATCAATCTCCATGCAGCAGAAAGAGCTACTGCTTTTGGTCTCAGGTAACCTACAGAACATTTACAGATAAATCCATTGCTTAAACTTATCTTGTCAAGATAATGCTTTCATCATTTGCCTTTTGCCTTCCTCTTATTATGTGTAATTATAATCTGATTCATTTGAAGATTTCTTCTTTTTTCTTATCTAAATAGCTGTATCATTTGGTCTGGTGAAAGACATTGGATCTGTCTGTGAAAGATAGTTATAACAATAGAGCTGTATTCATGTAGCTGAAAAACATGGCATTTCTAAATAGCTGGAGGTGGTTCAAGATTACAAAATTCACATCCAGAATGGAATTTGTCCTAAATTTGTGTGATTTCAAACAGGATTGATGATCTGATGTGTTTAAGGGAAAGAGTTTCTCATACAGAGGGCTTATCAAATTCAGCAGGTGCATATGATTCTTTTCTTTTTCTTCAGTGTAATGTCTGTCAGCAAACAATCATAATAGATTTGTTTGGAAAAATTACTCTTTCATTTTCCTCCACAGATTTAGATTGTCCAGACAGAAATATGTTTGCTCACTGCAACTGTTCAACAAATAGGATTGCAAACTACCTTAACACAAGATCTAACTTAACATAAAAATGTTTCTAACTCTTCTTCAGATAACTTTGTTTCACCCCAGACTAGCAGCATTTTATTATTGGGTTTTGATTATGAACCTTAAGTTGAATTGCTCAACCACTTTTTTTCCATTCTGTTTATATGTAATCCTTGGATCCAAGAAAATTTGCATCACTTTAGAAACAAAGCCCTTATAAATAGATGAAATGGTCAAAAATTAATGTTCACTTCATTCATGTAGTTTTACTGCATAACAGAAGAATCAAGAGGAGTTTTGCAACAAGACAAATAATTTCATTTCTTCTTTAGACTTCATGTCATACTTGGCATCACATCAGTGCTTTTTAAAAGAATTAATATTACTGTCGAAATATCTTCTCACTGGAGAAAAATGTTGCCTCAGAAAAAACTCGAAGAGCATAAAGAAGGTCATTTACTGGGTGTAAATATCTAGAAGAGATTTTTTTTCTTTTAGTTTGAACATTAATAGTAGTTTTTAGAAATGAAACATGCATTTTCCGTGAAGCATGTGCTTCGGTTCACTGAGCGCCATGTGGAACCCCATGTGAGCCCTGACTGATGATGTTTGAACAGAGGAAAAGGTATCATCTGTCAAAGTTAAATCTATCATGCCTTTTACTATATTTTATAGCTGGCTTGTATTCAACGAATAACCCAAAATGTGCGCCAAAAAAAGTTGGGAGGCAGCATCTTGAAATATGACCCATTTGCAAGAAATTTTCAGAATATCATTTTCAGTTATCCCATGTCAATGATTGATTGCTGGTTGTTGCCTATGTGACTAATGATAAGCATGATGAGTTAACACAAAATTTTGCACTACTTACAGCTTGTATTGTTTGTTTTGTCACTTAGAAATAACCCTGCTTATTGTATCACTCACGCAAGCATTTCTTTGCAGCACATAATAGCAGAGTTAAAAGTAGACATTCCTGATAATTATTCGTTTTAGTGATAAGTCAAGGTTATTTTACTTGATCCAAAATAAAGAATTTCCTTGCTCAGAAATGATATATATGTGACCTGACCTGGAGCATACCAAGTCAGACAGCTGAATGATGCAAAGCAGACATCATGAAATACACATGCATTTGTAAAGAAAAAGCTACAGTAAGACAGAAATAATGAAAGACAAAAATGTTTAAGATCTCAGTTCCCATTCCTTAATTTGGTGCACTGTTCTCCCCAATTAATGTTACAGAAAGTGTCCTTCACTGAGTTTTCCAAGGGAGCAAATGGCATAAAATGCACTTGACTCCAGAGTAGAACCATCTGTGTAGTTATTATACTCATATTTTACCTCAGGAACCCTCATATTTAAGGCACTTGCTACTTAAATACTGTTTAAGTATTAATAGAAGTGTCATATGCAAGGTCTAAGTGCTAATTATTTTAGCTCGAGCTGGTAAAACCACAATTATGGTATAGGAACCTGTTGGGGGACTGCATTTTAGCAAACAAAAAACAAACAAAAAAAAAGACAAATAAGTGATAGACAGGAGAAGAAAAAATAATAAGATACTTAGAAAGTATTATTTTTATGGGATGATTAAAAGAATTTTGCCTTATTAGTGTAAGACATGGAGAACTGCGAGAGGCACGAGAACAGTCTCTCAAAAAGACAACTGCTCTCCAAGTGCAGAAGGGGCAGGAACAGAACAAATCCACTTATTTTGCTGTAAAAATGATAAAAGTCAGAGGCAATGAAAACTTTCTAAATGGCAAAAGCAGGCAATCACTGCAAAAGAAGAAAACAGGAAGTGATGGTATCTGTTTTCTGGATGCTCCTTAAGGGACAATTTAAAAAGCCACAGGTTATTCTGGGGTAAACCGTAAATATCTTGCCTGTGTGCAGCTGGCTGGAGTCAGTCACCTCAGTAAAGGGCGTTAAAGCCAACATTGTGCTCCAGCATGGCCAGCGAGGAGAGCAAAGCTGCGAGAACAAACACCAGGGCTGCCAGGGCACTAGGGCAGGTGTCCAGAAGGAACGTCGGTGTCAGGTTCAGTAACCCAGTTCAGGTAAACAAGGCAAGAGTGGCTGTGCCTGGCCAGACCTGAAGCCACCCTCCACCATGTCCTACCTCCAAACCAAGCCACAGACACACAGGAGTTGGACAAACTCTTTCCTCAGGGTGCCTGCAGACCTGACTTACCCACCCTGGCACCCAGGGACTCCCACCTCCCCACCACCCTGGACCCCATTAACCCACCCAGGACCCCATTAACCCCCCCAGGACCCCATTTAAACCCACCAGGACCACCAGTCTGCCCCAGTGAAGCCACAGCAGGGCTGATCTTCAGCTCCCCACACCCTGCCCTCCCAGCCATGAGCCCCCACCCATGGAAAGCCTTAGTCTACACGTGCACAAGCATGCAATTGTGGCACTCCCCAGACCACTTCTTCAGCATCCAAAGCTTTTTCTGAGCAGTCAGGGAGTCAGAGAGCTGGGAACAGAGAACAGAGGTTGTTCTTGGAGGGGATGAGGCCTTTGGGAGGCAGTGGCTACATATTTGTAAGTTATGATTGATTATAGGGTAAACATGAGGAGTCTGTACAATGCGGCATCCAAAGGGCTCTTTGAGCCCTGGATAAAGAAAAAAGAAGAGCTGAGAGCATAAAAACATTCAGCCTTTACGAGCAGCTCTGGCAAGATCAGTTCTGGCATATCAAGTTCATTTCTGGTATCTACATTAGAAAACGGGTGTTGAAATTTGGAGATGTTACAAAGAGAAGCCACAAAAATAACTGCAGGCTTTAAATTAATACCTTGTTGAGAATGTTTAAAGAAGTTCATCTCTTTGGCTTGTCAAAAGAAAGATGCAGGAGTTACCTGACACTATTCTCTAAGTACTTACCAGATGTTAATAATGTGCTCCTTAGCCTACCAAAGAAAAATGGATCAAAGACCAATGGTTGAAACAGACCTAGGAAGAGGAAACTTATCTTAAGAGCTATGGGTGATTACTCCTTCGATAAAGCTGCCAAGAAAAATTAAGGATTCTCCATTTCTTGGTGTCTGGAAATCAAAACAGAATGCTTTTTATAAAAAAAACCCAGGCAGGTGAAGAAGCATACTGAAGTTCTAAATGAGTGAAATTCTGCACTTGAATTACATAGAATTTCAAAGTATGATTTATTTGACCTTGATTTGTGCATTTCTCGATAGGCAAAAATCCACAAATAATATTTTCCAATTCTTTTATTTGCACTTCAACTGTAATACAATCTGGATCAGATTTAAAGTCATGATAGAAAGAGCTAGTAAAGGAACAAAGCAATATGTTAAATCTACCTGTTAAACATGTTCCTATACCAGGACTGCAACTAGTTATCAAATTTTCTATATCTTTGGCTTACATTAAATGACGAACTTTTTAGCTTAGGGAAAAAGCGATAAGTTGACCCATATATAATTTGTAAATCTGAACTTCCTTAACTGGCATCTGTGTAGAAAAGAAATCTCCCCAGATAAATCAGGCAGACACATATCTGATAATCTCTTCCACTCTGGCTGTGTTTCCCCTAGTGCAGCTAAAGCCAGTCCAGATGGAGGGCCCGTTTTTTGATTGAGCAACCTTTCTCACTCTTTGATACAGCTTGTCATACGGTGATGAATGTGATGGCAGCAGTCTCTGAAATAAGTCACTGGGAGACATCCAGGGTCGACAGAGAAAGCTCAGCCACATACTTTGTTCACTAGATATAAGAACTCCACTATTTCTACAGGCAGCTGGAAAAACCTGTTAGTTTCTGAATTTAATTTGCCTTCTCATAGGCTTTTGACTACCAAATGTACAGGATGGTGTAAGTTGTTAGCAAAGTGAAGGGTGTGGGGATACTGGGCAGGGTCAGCAGCCCACATCAGACCCCTCCACAGCATCAGCAGTGACCCTCCTCTCGGATTTTGACCCAGAGAATGTGAGCAGACACTTCTCTGCTCTCACACTGGAGCTCTGTGCAGAAAAAGAGCTCCTTTATATGGAGCAAAAGTTTCCCTCTTCTTCCCTGCCTGCTTTTTCCAAACATCCTGCATTCATCCTTGAGAGTGGCACCTTACCACCCACACCCCAACCATAGGATTCCAAACTTTCCAAAATGTCCAATGGAACAAAGGTGGGATAATAAACATTAGCATCATTTGCAGGGGAGTAAGAACAGAAGATAACCTTCAGAACGACAAAGGCTTTTTGGTTATCTTGAAAGGACATGCAAACTGCAGTGCAAACTGTGTAACAATCTTTCTGCAGGCTTCTCATGTACTGGACATAAAATAACAGTGACCCCAAGCAGCAAAGGCTGTGATTTAGTGCTCATAAAACTTTGTCATATGAGTGATCAGGCTGAGAAAATAATGTGATGTTCTTATTAATTTATAAAATATTCATCTTATATTCAACTCTGAGGAAAATCTCAATGTTAGTTTACATTAAAATAGTTCAATTTTAATATAACCCTTATTTGTCCAACAAGTTAATTCACTTTTTGGCTCTGCTATGTGTAGGTACCAAAGTATAAATACCTTTGAAGATGCAGTAGAGAAGCACCAATATATAAACTGTGTACATTTACAAGATGTTTGTTTGATAAAGTGCTAATCTCAAATACTTTCCGTTTCAGAAGAAATGGACTCATTAGTTAAATATTTCCACAAACATTGCTGAAAACTTAATCAACATGCTTCCATATTAATCTCATCCTGAATATTAATTGTTCATTGAATAAAAACATTTGCAACGTAAAAGTTAATGTTTTAATTATGGCAAGCATTCCTCCATAATTTTAAAAGTTAGAAATACCTGGGAACCTTTGGAAGTCTGGTGACATCAGTACTCCTTCAAAAATGTTCAGAACAGTGGTGAAATCTGGAACAAAATGTGTGTGTTTGGTAAGAGCGACCTCCAGCTCTGAGGATCCCAATATAGCTATTATTTTCTGGGGTTTCCTCATCACTGTTTCAATCCTGAGGAGTCCCTAACAACCTTTCTCCTGTTATATTTAAGCTTTGATAAATGGTCATCATGCAGCTACTTTTACTCCCTGTTGGGTTTGTCCTTACCAACATTTTTAGTAACATTTTGTAGCCCAAAATGCTTTTTTTTTTTTTTTAAGGAGATTTCTGAAGAGCATAAAGCAGCACAACTGTAGCTTTGCACATCATAGATCACCTTTCAGCCACCCCCTCCCTCCCATCCACAAAAAGCAGTATAGACAGACACAGGGATTACCCAAACAAACCTGGTGGATTCCTGGGCTATGACCATTCTTAAAAACAGTGTTTTACCCTCTAGTCTGGGAAGCCCCATGACAGTGCTTGAGAGATGTGGGTCATCACATCTTAAAATTAAGGGATCACCCATGAAATGAATGGCAATGGGAATAAACGAAGCAGTCCTGATTTCTAGCCAAGGGTTAAACTCTTTACAGGTGTAACTCCATTAGCTGTTCCTTCACAAAAATCAAGACAGCTAAATTATTTGCAGTAGAAATTATGTCCAGTGTGAGCTGATACATAAGTTACCAAACAAATTTTTAGCTACCAAATTGTTTGCTGCAAACTTTGTTATTGCAAAGCAGCACAATACTCAGTCAGTACCTAAAGTCCTTAGCAATTTAAGAATTCAAAATTATTTATGTCAATTTTGTTTTGGGTGGCAGCAAATTACGACTTCACTCAGCAAGAAAACATTTCCTGCTGCTATCTCTTAAAGACTGCCTGCAGTGCTTAACTATCAACTGCTGCATCACACAGGCTGGAAGGTGACCAATGGAATGTGCAAGAAGAGATTAGAACGCATTTTTGACATGAGTTTTCATTTCATAAACTCTAGTCTCTGCAGCCACAAGTTTGTCATTTGTTATGTGTTTTTTTTTCAACAGCAGCTTTGTCTTATCTGATGTTGAAATTCTTCCACGAAGCTTTGAACGCTGAGGCATAAGAAAGAGAAATCAGTTGGAAATTTGTTCATGTCTATCTCTGTGCTTGACATTTCTCCACTGATAAGGTACACCTAAATATTGACTTTTTAGTTAAGTTCAGATTAGCTCTCTGCTCCATGTGCATTGATTGTAAAACATTATCTTTTCCTAATTTATGGGCCCCAGTGCTAGAACACAAAAAAAAGGCAACCAAAAAAAAAAAAAAAAACCCACAAAAAAACAGCCAAACAAAAAAAAACACAGAATGAGAAAAAAGAAAGATGTAAGACAGAAAAGGGAAAGATGTCATTAAATTTTGCTAGGAAAAGATAATAATGTTCTTGATGTTTACTTTTAAAAAGCTATCCTTTTTTCATTCTAGCAGTCACCCTGTTCAAGCAACTTGTGACCCATTCAAGGAAAATGTCAAACCAAGACTGCCACCAGGACAAAAACTGGGAAAGATCTAAAAAATTCTTCTATCATTAATTAAATAAATGACATTCAATAAGCATTACTGAAGGTATTGCTCTATAGGGGCTCAGTGGTACTGCCAGTTCTATTTCACTACCCCAGCTCCTTGTCTCAACCCAATAGAATATTTTGGGTATGTTAAAATAAGAGCAGATAAGAGAGCAGGATGATGTAACTCTTGTAATTTTTTAATAGCCTTTGACCAAGTCCCTCCCAAGAGGCTCTAGACAAAATTAAGGGATCATGCAGTACAAGGCAAAGTATGCTTATGGATAAGAAATTGGGTAGGAGAAGAGAAAAAAACCAAATAGGATGAACAAGTAGGAAACCTTCAGCTTGGCAAAAGCTGGCCAGTGTGAACCCTTGCAATTCTGCTCCAGAGAGGTGGCACAGAGGAGACATGACAAGAGAGGTCACTACTTCAGCTGCCTGGGGATGTCCCTTTGGATGTCACAGCCAACTGGAAGAGATTAGGATTACGCACACGTGGATCTATTCTGAAGCAGCTGGTGCACACTCACTTCACACCATTCAGTTAATCCCATCTAATTTCTGAGTGTAAACAAGTATTTAGCTTCACTGGGTCTAAACTTGGAACAACACAGGTATCCTGGCTGTCCTGAGCACCTGAGATGCCTGCTACACTCAAGTGTCAGAAGGAGGGCAGAGAAAGGGTGACAGAGAGAGGTCTGGGTTAGGGAAGCAGTTAGCATTAACGTTGACAAAATCTGTGTCTTTTCCTCCAAGATTGTAATCAGGCCTGACTAAGAATGTCAGCTAATTAGTGCATATATGCTGGCTTTTATAACTTGGGGCCTGCTGGTCAACACAGACACAGGTTTAGGTTTTAAATTTTTGATTAGAACATTGTATCTCCATGTGATCCTGAATCAATATAGGAGACTCTCACAGTAGGGAGAAAGAAGCTGCCCTCAGCGAGGCAGCAATGCAAAGGGGAAAGAGCTCTTCTGACACTCAGCAGTCACCAATGATTTAACAATAAGTTTAGGAATCCTTTCTGCTGTGAAATATACCAGCACTGCTTAGTCTTGAATCAGAAACTCCGTGTGTTATCCTGTGCTCCCCTTCTTCACTGAGACTGGGTGCACAGTCCATGTTTCAAATCCTATGTGCGAGTATATTGCAATGACAGCTTAGTTGTATGAGTTCAGTGAAATTAAATACTTTATGTTGCTTATTTACAATTTCAAATGGAAGCACCTGCTAAAAGAGGACTCAGCTAGACACCTGATTTTCTCTTCTCAGTCTCAATTCAGAGTAGAAAAGGGAAGGGAACCTCAGAAATACAGTGTTATAGTATATATACAGAAATATAGTCAGTCTTAAATAATTGTCGAACCTTCTTTAGGGGGAAGTTAATGGGTCTTTTTATATCTCAAGTGGAAGTGCCTATGCCCATATTCAGCATGGGCTGGCGTGTTCTTGATTGCTTGGCCATCTTCTTGATTGCTCCGGGGTTCTCCTTCCTTCCTTCTCTTATTTTCCTTTTTTCCTACATAGAAAAGTTCATAAAATGTGGCCTGAATGTTGAATGGAAAAAAATTACATTATTTAATTTAATCTGTATTTTAAATGGCTGTATTTTGCACAAATCTGAATGCCATAAACTTCAGCTGTATTTTTAAAAATCCATGGAAAAAAATGACAATTTTTCAAGCACCCTATTAGCTGATTGATGTTTTCAATTACCTTTCCTCTACAGCCACTAAAAGCTCAGTCAAGGGCTTGCTGATGCTAACAGACATCTTTCAAGTTGTCACAAAAAGATTTCTCAATCAAACCCTAAAGGCACTATTTTTATCAGTATTTGTCAAGTTCAGCTCAAAATATTAAAATTAAATGAGAGAAATCCAGGTCTTCAAGGCACTAACTTGAATAAATACCAGAAAATTAAACCAAATTCAGCCATGTCTCCAGCATTTCCACTGCAGCCAGTGGCATTTCAAAGGTTTCAGATAACAAGAGAATTTGTCCCAGTCACTGTTTTGCAGTCAATTTACACTCAGAGTTCATCGACTTCAGTGGAATTTCCACCATGATAACCATGACAGAGCTGGGAATGATTATATGCAGTTAAGATATAAAAAGCTAATGAAGCATGCACAAATCAGTTCAATGTGTTGAATATTCTCTCAGGACTGCTAGCTAGATAATGACTTTAGTAGATTAAGAGTTATAAACAGGATTCTTCTTTATCTTCTAATTAAATAATGACTAACCTACACTTAAAATAGTGATCTACAAAGTTATTCAAAAGACAATTTAAAGAGCAAATAAAATTCTAGAGATGCTTTCCCACCAAAAGTGCTTGCCCTTTTGTCCTGAATGTTTCCATTCTTAACTATAGCAATCTCGTTCAGAAATGTGGAGCAGCCAACAATACATCCACTGTCAATTCTCATTTATTGATGGTTAATATACTGCTGTAGGCATTCCCTACTTGTCTGAAATTATTAGAGATAATTCACATTACACATATATGTATATAAAATTAGTACAGTATTGAGCAAACTTTTAATTTCTTTTCCATTTCTTTGAAGGCAAAAAAAATCATGATCTGACTTTCAGAACATGAGAAACAGCACGGAAAAAGCTGTAAGGGACTTTTACACAGTCTCCCAGCGTTGGTTCCAGACAATTCTTTGGCAGCTAGGAAATCATTCTTGATTATGTCCTGGATATTTCACCCAATTCTGCCCTGTAATAGCCCTTGACTGAAATAAGAACCTGGGCCATCACATCTAACTGGATCATCATCAGTTATAGGAATGGAAATGAGTCACCTCTGGTAGAGCTGCACTGGAGCAAATTGATGTAGGATGTTACTCAGGGTTTAACATATTGTCTTCTAGCTCCGAAAGGACAAGGTGCTAGGCAACATTCAGGAGATGCATAGTAGATGTTTTTCTGTTTCCAGGCACTCACAAGGAGCATGGCAGCTCTTTCATGTGTTAATCCTGCAGGCAGACCTAACTCAGAATTTCCAGAGACTTGCCATCACAGTGAGATGTGGAATGATTATGCAACTATCTAAATGGAGTGCCATCAAATGCAGGGATGTTCAGAGAGTTGGAAAACAGCCTCTGTAAGGTGCAAAACAAAATTATTGAAACAGAAAAAGCCACTGAATGCAGAAATAACTCCAATGTGATTATACATTATCTAAAAATATTGTGGCTGACAGTAATAAGTACACTCATAAGAACTGGGATAACATTCAACCCATCACAGGATTTTTAAAAAACAATCAGGAAGAAACAATCATCATGAGAGATAAGGAACAGAACAAGCAGAACAAAGCACTGATAATCCTTATTAGGGTAAAAAAAACCTTAAAAAGCCCAGCTTTTTGTGATCTCACTGCCAGACACTGCTTTCAAGGAAAATTTCACGGTTCATACCTGATTTTTTTCCATATTTTGTGTGACCAGTATTAGACCCTTCCAATCTCTGCCTTCTCCACTACCTGCCTTCTGTTTATGTGATGAGTAAGGACAATCTAAGGAGCAAAGATTTGCAGAGTGGCAGCCCCAGGTCAGAAACTGGAGGGTTGTACCAGTCATCCAAAAAATAAAATTGCTCTCAGTTACTTAGTATGCCATAGGCTATAGACAGCCCATCCAGGACTGCATGGATAGCCTGTGTTGAGAAGAGAGTGTAAACTGGAGTCAGAACTTACACTTACCTGGAAATTTTAACCAAGTTTCATAGAATCAAAAGAAATGAGAATCATGTGTGACATCACCAGCAAAACCTTCTGTGTTTGTGGCTCTTTACCATATTATTGCCATTATCCATTCCCACATAATTTCATGGAATTGTTCAAAACTGTGTTTATAATCATGATGACAACATTTCACCCTTCCCTCAGGACAGATGGGCTTCTGATTCCTGCAGCACTCCAGCAACTGCTATAATCCAGAGACCTACATTGCGCTGGCAGACAGAAAACGAGCTGCAGGCAGAAAGCTCAGCATCACTGTGAGCCATTTGAAAAGCCATTTGAAGGACTACATAGATCTAGAGGGTTTACCTCTGCTGGTAGCTCCAAAAGATGCCCTAATCTACTTTCAGCTCTAATGCTCCAAAGAATGGCAATGACAGATGGAATAACAAGAGAAGAGGTGGGCTGGTAGGGATGACTGAAATCTCTCATCCATAATGTTAGCTTGGATCAGATATAAAAAGAGAAAAATTTTAAAGAAAGCAAGTTGTACTTTGCAGCAATCCCATGAACTCTCAGAAAACAATCAGTCAGTTAATTTCTTACCAAGTTAGGCCATTTTTGATAGGTAAAAGAAAAGGTGTATGTTCATGAGAGTACCAACTTTGTGAATACTTTGTTTTCATACTCGCTTGACATCATCTTCTTCCTGTCTTTCAAAAGATTTTGCAATGTGTACAAATCCCAATTTGTGTATAAGCATATAAGTTTGTGTTACCAAGTAGGGACTTCTGGTTATTACTTCTCATTTTGTACCAATGGTTATTTTAAAGAAAACCTGGCATGCTTCTGAGCTTAAAAGTCCTTGCTTTTTTTCCTGGAATGAAACCAAAATAAAGCTCTAATCCTTGTTACTTAACTGACAGATTACTAAAATTTTAGACAAATACAAAAAACTTTTCTGAAAAGCAGGTGTCTACATAGTTATGCAGGCCCCTTTATCTGCAGCCTTTTGTGTCTGATAGCAGCTCCCCATCTTTCAAAACCAAAAACATGTCAGTCAAAACTTCCAAGGTTGAAAATTTCCCTTTCTTTTTCCGCTTGCAATTAACAGGTTAAGTTGTTTTGTAGTTGCAACATGAAAGTAAAGCAATTCGACTTTTCATTACAACTTTTTCATTACTAATTAAGATTGAAAATTTATTAGTAAGTTTTTAGAAACAAATCTGATGAGGACACTTGTGAGAGAATCATGGACATCTGCTGGTCTTGATCTGAGACAAATTCACTATCATATAAGTTCCCAGAACAGTCACAGTGGCACCGCACCCAATGACACACAACATCCTGCAAGTTCAGTTACTTGTTCTTCATGTACTTCTTTAGAGGTTTGTCCTTTCAAATTAAAACAAACAAACAAACAAAAATTTCACTTCAAAACGTTGTTGAAAGAATGAGTTAAACACTGGGCAACTGAGTATTAACAATAAATGTTAACTAAAAGAATGCTTTTTTACCAGTTGTGTGGTGCCGTGGAACAGTTACAACAGGATATTTCTGCCCTGGTCTCTCTTCCTCCCAAATGACTTCAGAGTTTATTTTTCCACGGTTATTCTTCTTGTATTCTTCATTATTACTTTTTAAATATGGGTCTTACCCCTTCCTGTTTTATGAACTCATGAGGGAAAAATAAATCTGTCCTTTCCTTAAAAAACGTTGGTCTCCTTTTTAATGCAAATTACAGAAAAGGACCTTTATTAACACTCCATTATCTGAACTGAAAGAGGTCCAGGATACCAGGTCCTATACATAATGAAAAAATGTAGGAAACTAAGTGCTGGTAGTCAACCACAGATCCAGTATAAGTGTAACTTGGCCAGTGCTGACACAGAGCTCAGAAGCTTATGCTGAGCAAGTTGAGAGCTCATACAATCCACATCTAAAATGCCCCTGCATCGTGCCTTGGTGGGACCAGGTCCTTATGGTATATGTTGGTTTGGATGGAGAAATTGTCGTCAGAAAGCATCACTCCAATAGGAAAATATGTGCTGAGAAGATAAAGCATGGAAATCTCTCAAGGACTCGAAGTCAGATTCCTGCTGAGTGTGCAATGTCCCCCTTGCTCCAAGAAGGGCTGGGGAACACCACTTGATCTGTGCTGGCTCTGTGCCTTCACTCAGGACTGCACAGGAAACAATTCCCTCTCACGGTGTGAGGAGGGGCAGCAGCAGGTCAGTACCGGCCAGTGTGAGGCTCAGAAGTCCTGACACTGAAGGGGAAAGCACCAAAAGGATGTGTTTCTGCTCAGCATTTCCAGATCCTTGACCCTCCACAACGATACCCCAGCTCTAACGGGATAAAAAGTCCAGTCTGTGCTGGTGCAG
The DNA here is from genome assembly GCA_036630365.1 of Acanthiza pusilla. Classification (NCBI taxonomy): domain Eukaryota; kingdom Metazoa; phylum Chordata; class Aves; order Passeriformes; family Acanthizidae; genus Acanthiza; species Acanthiza pusilla. The sequence continues at coordinate 31,068,502 of JAXCHO010000073.1, read as the reverse complement.
AAGCAACAGTACTGTCCCAGGACCTAATCTGGGCATGAGAGAGCTACATCCTCCTCTGTGTAGCTCTGTGCCTGAGCTAAGTACCAAAACAAGATACTTTTCAAAAGCTAGGCAGCTGACAAAAGAAACATGTTGTATAAACCAGTAGGCTTCTCAAAGATGTGTCAGTGGTATATGCTTTGCTAAGTGCATCAAGATTTGCCATGCATTTTTATTAATTCAATATGGCTGATCTAGTTATATAAACAGGAAATGGCAATAGATTAGCTCCTGGAGAGTGTTTCATATGGGATTACATTTAATACTGAAATTCCTGTCAAACTCTTGACTTTTAAAATACTGATAACACAGTACATACTGTGCACTTTTTTGAACACTTGAGCAATGCATTCCCCGCAACACAGAGTCCTAATAATCAAGATTGCATTTAGAGAAGCTTAATTTTCATTCTATTAATCTCTCCAGTGGTAAGAGTAATTATTCAGTATTCACTAAGAAGCAATCCCATAACATGCACAGGGTGCCAGTATGTTAGCATGGCTTGAATGACCTCATAGTGAGAAGAAATGTTTCTCTCTCACCATCAAATTATTATGCAGGTCCATAAAAAGACTGTGAATTGTATTCACCAGATATAAAATTCCCTCTGCTACTCCAAATTACCTCCAAAGTGTCCTATCTTCTTTAGTATCATCTTTAAGGTTCACTTTCCAAGGGAATAAAATTCCATTTTATGACTCTTTTATTTTTTCACCGCACACCTTTGTCCATCCCTACATTCTGCTAAGGACTTTTACTATTATTCCTATTTCTTATTCCTCTTGTCTCATCTGAAGCCTTTTTAAACAACTCCTTCAGTGTATTGTGTAGCCCCTTCAGGTGAGTAAGGCAGAAAGGCAGTATTTGAATAGGGCAGGAATCACTGAATGCTAACTAATGACTTTTCTTTGTGTTGAAGCCATTTCAGTTTCCAGGAAGGAAAAATACCATTTTTGCTGACTTTTCTTTGAAGAATATATATCTTCCAACCGATTAATACTTTCCATTGTAAAAGATGCAGAACAGTGGAAGACTAAAATGGTGTCTTAGATAACATCTCCCATATCTGTAAGTAACTAAACCTACAACGTAAAGGTTGTACACTTCTACATTATTTGTCTCTCACAATCTCTTGTGTTTATTTCCTTCTGCAGATTCCTGCCATGTCTTTTGACTATCCTGAAGACAAAAACTATCTATTTTTAGTGTACCTAACACATCCTGAGTCATTAAGCAGGCCTATGGAAACCTCTGCAATACATTTCATAAAATAATATAAAATTAGTACAGGATATGGAAAATATTGCAACATGAGAACAGTCTATACTGTTTTTAAGATTTTGCCCTCTGCACCTGATAGGCAAACTCCTGGATATTCTGACTTGGATGTTTGTACAGCCATTGTAAATTCAAGAATTCAGCTAACACATGAGGCTTAGAAAGCGTAACTGTGGCCACTCAGTGCTAAGTGCCACAGAGAACCTTTCTCTCCTGCCATTTAACTTCAGTAGGTAGCCATGATGCCTCTCCCTATCTGCAGAGGTTATCTGATTGCTGCTCCTTTTTCACATGCTTAGTTCTTCTAAATCTTATTTCTAATTATTATTCCATCATTTATCTCAGTCTATCATCATTTTTTTCAGCCTACCCTCAGATGCTCCACCTCTGTCCAGATAAACTTTGACTACTCCTAATTCTTCTCCCCCATCAGCACTTTCAATGGTTCCTTCAAATACAGGTTTATCAGAGATGTTAAGTCCTCCAGTTTAGGCAAACATATGTCCTCATCAAACAGGAATCAATTCAGTCCATGTACCTGGACTCTCTTCTTGATATTTTAAGGGGCACAATGTAATGAGTAAGCTTATTAATCACATTTGGAAGAAGCCAAATTCCTGCTGTATAAGCATTCTTGAGGGCCTGAGGGTACCATAATATTTGCTTCAGGGTTTATGAAGATGGTGAGGAGCCAGATTTTGAGAGAGGAATTATTAACTGCAACAAGCCTGCCACCTCTAAGATGAATGTGAGTGATCCTGTAAAAGTCTGCCCCATGTGCACATTTTTTGGCTTCCTGGCATCTCCAAAGGGAGCCAGACTCAATGTCTCCCTTCCCGAACAATGCAGTCTAGGATAATCTAGTGTGAAAGGAAAGCTCATGGCATGCTCTGTGGAACCGAACCACCACAGCTGTGAATATTATTTTTGAGTCATACAAGCACACATCATACTCAGCGTAGGTGTGTTCCCTGGCTCTGAGGATGCACTGTCCGTGGAGAGTGCTCAGAGTTATGTTAATCCCTTCTACTGCAACTATTACAAAGAAATATTTGTCTGTTTTAAAGAGCTATTGTATGAACTGGAATTATTTATTTTGATCTCCAGGAAAGAAGATTGTTGCCATTGTTTCATCTTTGTGCTGAGGATTACTCTCCCCCACTGACGGGAACACAATTGTCCTTGGGCGGGTGCTGCCCCGGGCTATGTGCTGACCAGAGGAGCTGCCAGAGACTGACTGGTGTCAGGAGCTCTCTCCATACTTCAAACCAGCTTACCCTATGAGGAGAGTGGCTCCTGGTACTCTGCATCTCAGTGAAATTACAAAAAAACCTCTTGACACAGTTTACATTTGCAGAAGACAACTGCCTCCTCTGTCCTTCAAGCTAGCTTGGCTACCATCCTGCTTTCTCTTGAATTCCCCTGAGGTTAACTCTTCCCTGTCCAGCACTCCATCATTTATCCCACTTCATCCCCCATCAGCCTGCCTCTTTCAGCTCCCTCCACATAAATTTTGACTCTTCCTTAGACCTCAAAATCATTTAGGCTTTTGCAGTGTGTATGCAGCTGTGTTCATGGTCAGATCCAAGGTCTGCCTGACAGCCAGTAAAGGCCAGGGTGCACGTTAATGTGCAAGCAATGAGGAAACCATTGAGTGCGACCTTGAATCCTAAGCTAACATGACAGTATAAACACAGTCCCAGTTATTGCTCATATGCTCTCTGTCTGTCTGAACAAACTCTCTCTTTTTCTCTCAGGCTCCCCCATTCCCCCTCACCAAACTTTCATTGCTTCCTCCACCATTCCTCACTCTCAATGTGAGATTGGAGACCTTTTAAGCAAGTTGAATAGAGGTATTGAAACAGTACAGAAAGGCCACTAAAAATCACCTGGTCCTGAATAGCTTCACATAAGTCCATGCCATAATGAAGTTCAGAGTCTATATTTGGATACCTGCAGGCCTCTGTAATTTTTTAATCAGTCAGTGATTTCTCAAAATTATTTCAGTACAGTCCTCAGAATTCACCTATGCAAGAGAATTGTGAATTCCTGTCCACAGTGTCATGATCTTGTCCCCTTGTCCTTCGATTAATCCTCCTGATTAATCGGCACTGGTTCACAAAAATATTGACAAAAGTGGCCATCACATGTTCATCCATGGCAGAGACAGAATTAGAACCCAGAAGATACTCAAATCCTTCTTCACTTACATATGCAGAGTAGAAGTACTATTATGTTAAACAGTTTTTTATTACATAGTAAGATTTTATGCCCTGCTTTGCCTTCACAAAGAGTTACCAATTTCAGCATATTCCCCAGCCACTGCCGTCACTCTTCATTCTGATAATTGTTTTACAGGCAGGAAATCCCACTATTTATCAAATTACTTTTTAATGAACATATAATAGCAACTAACAATAAATGAAACTAGAGAAGGCAAGAAGGACCCATAATCACAGCCATCAACTCAGTCTAGAAGTGCCAATCCTGATGCTAATTTAATTTAAGATTTAAGGAGATTACAGAAACTATTATAATTTCAATTTCCTCTGCCTCAGCAGTCAGCTAGCATTGGACAGATGGCATCATAACCAAAATATTTTTCTTGCCCCTTATATATGCTTCCTCCAGTTATTTCCTTTATCACAATATGGCACATCTGAAGAAAAGAAAAATCACAATGTCCATTAGGATGTAGAGAAGACTGGTCTCAATTAGGGTTTACATATAAATTTCTTTCACTATGGTTTTTCAAAGAAATTACTTTTCAGTATCTAGTTCTCAAAAAAATTTAAACGTTTTCATCATTTTCCCTCGAAGATCCTCATAAGCCTGATTTTCATGATGGACTACACAATAGAACAGTAAGGGATGGCATATCATAGAACAAATAAACTGAGCAATAGAGAATGACAGACCAAGAAGAAAACCAAATAGAAGTTGTAGCAAGTCCCTAACTGCATGTTTGAGTTTTGAGTTTTAGATAGTTATTGTGCTTCAGGTCAAAATTTCTGGGTTCTCCCTTTTACCTAAATATTGGTATTTGCCAGTCAGCCCTAGTTCCATCCTGACACTTGTTAGAAACACCTCATCTAGACTGCACGACTTTTCCTATTTTCAACTTTCATTAATTATATAAGATTTTTTTCTCTATGTTCTCTATGCTCCAATGTTTCTAGACACTCAACTACTCTGTGACAGACAGACAGAGATTATATGAGCTGTTCTTTTCACAGTTCAATAATTTTAGTATGCATACAATTCTTTTTCTTCTCCTTTTACAAACCTGGCCGCCTGTGACAAAGAGGAAGTGTAACCAGCCATTCAAAACATAGTAAGTTTTAGCCTTTTGGTTAGGGTAATATGCTGCTCAGAATACAGAAAAAAACTTGTTCTAACTGTACTGTGTTTAGTGGGTACACGAAGGAACCAAAACTAGTCCTGGTTCTGGTGAAGAACACCATGACAACAATCTAATATATTACTCGACAAGGTAGGTGCCCTGCTGGAATTAAGTGACACAAGTGAATTCTCTATTGAGATGGAAACAGAGAGGCAAAAAAACATTAACAAGATTCAGGAACGTATCTGGAAAAGGAGCAGGATGCCTCGCATTTCAGAGGTTGCAATGGCGGGAATAAAAAGGAAGGTAGGAAAGTAGACTTGCATGAGGAGATAGACAGAGATGTATAAAATGGGAGATCTATAAAGTTGATGTAAGAGAGTCTCCGGTTTCAGTTGCTAGAAAGCCATGTCTGCAGCAAGCATTTCCCAAGTGTATGCAACATCAGTTGGTATGGAAACTGAGATGCATAAAAATATAACATCAGAACACCACTGAGTCAGAGCAAAGACTGTGTCAGCACGGTATCCTGCATCTGATTAATACCAATTCCATAGAGAAAAAGCAGAAGAAAGACAACAGGTACAAAGTGACCTCTGCCTACTATGTACTTTCTGCAGAGTTGCCTGGGAGGAAAGCCTTCTTGAGACAGAGAAAGTTAGCAGTCATGAACAGAGCTGTATCTGAGTCCCTTGTTGAATATACTGTGTTTGGCTATCTAAAAGGAGTTCATAGTTTCATTCTGAATTACTAAAGAATATATACTGGTTTAAGTTTGCTAACCTTGTGTCTGAAAATGTCGGGGGTGGAGGGCCAGCCTCTATGCTTCATGAGTATCCACTTTTTAGTCCATCTTACCATAAGGATCAGACTTCCCAAAAATCACAGCTCAGATGGAGACTTACAAAGCACTCCCACACAAAGAAGGGTCCACTCATGTTATGTCCTCCTCCTCTGAATTTATATCTGGCTCACTTCTCCACCTAAGAGAGTTCAAAATCTTCTGAAGCATAGTCACATTAGCCAATTCCCTCTGCTGTCCCCATGTGACAGATAAAATGGCCAAGTGACTGATACCTCGTGCTGAGCAATGAAGAGTCAAGGACTGCATCAAGAAGGATATGAACACATAGTTTTATCTCTTTAACAAGTCATCTCTGCTACAGAAAGAGCTCAAGTGAGTCCAAATGGAAGCATGCAGAGAGATAACAATCTGTTATGATTATACTTTATCTGGGGAAACTGTCAATTTCGCTGGTGAATCCATATCTACACACACTACACTGCACATGGTACACCTGAAATAAGAACATCCCAAACCCTTTGCTCTTCACCACCACCATCACAAAGTGCTTGGAAAGATGTGGTACCTGGATGAGTTCAGCCTCCCTCCACTGCTGCCAGCAGTGTTGCGCTCAGTACTGCTCTTTTCAGAGTCGGCTTCAGCTCTCAACCACTTCTCTGGGAAAAAAGGAAATTGAAGAGTCATGTAAAATGGAATGATGGTTTTCTGCTAAGTTGCCTCTGCTGCTCATCTGCTTCACATATCAGCTGGCCATCCGAAGTCAGTGATTATAACATGAAAATAATGTAAATAATTCTAAACCAATATCTTTTCTCCCAAATCAAATAGGTTTTTTCTATATTTTCAGCCAGTGATTTTAATATGCCAGCAAGCTTGACTCTATGTGAGCAACCTTCATCATCTCCTTCAATCAGTCCTTTTAAAACATCATAGCTCACCTCACATTGTCTACTGCAATTTCAAGATAGGCTGATTTCCAATAGCATCAAAAAGGTAATCTAAGCAGCATGTTCCTCTCTTTACTTTTTTATGAATTCTGTGAAAAAATTGTCTTTTTTTTCCTGCACTGAGCTTGAGGCTGTTAGACCGCTGAATGCTACGCCAGCCAGCATGACTTCCAGCAACTCACAGTGAGTCATTTATGTCTGAGTGATTGTTTCAAAGCAAACAGTGCTCTACACTTCTGAGGCCCACAGCCTCTCCCGCTCCCCAGTCATGAGACTCAATTCACAGCTATAAACTGTGTGTTGTATACATTTTGCCTTACCTACAACAAGTAACTTGTCTCTCACCATCACAAGAATTGGGACTTAGTGAAAGAAAAAAACAAATTATAGAATCATAGAATGGTTTGGGTTGGAAGGGAGCTTAGAGATCATCAAATTCCAATCCCCCAGCCACAGGCAGGGACACCTCCTTCTAGAGTGTACTGCAAGTATAGTCCAACCTGGCCTTGAACACTGCAAGGGCTGGGGCACCCACAGCTTCTCTGGGCAACCTGTTCCAGTGCCTCACCACCCTCACCGCACTGTAAGGAATTTGTTCCTAACATCTAATATAAACCTACTCTCTTTCAGTCTGAACCCATTCCCCCTTGTCCTGTCACTACAGTTCCTGACAAAGGGTCTGTCTCTGGCTTCCCTCTAGGGTCCCTTCAGACACTGGAAAGTTGCCATGAGGTCTTCACTCGACCTTCTCTTCTCCAGGCTGAGCAGCCCAAACTTTCTCAGCCTGTCCTCGAAGGGGAGGTGCTCCAGTCCCCTTAGCAGCTTTGTGACCTCCTCTGGACTTTCTCCAACCACTCCATGTCCTTCTGACATTGGGGCACAGAACTGTGCACAGTGTTCCAGGGGGGTCTCACAAGAGCAGAGCAGAGGGCAGAACTCCTCCCTCAATCCACTGCCACACTCCTTTGGAGGCAGCCCAGGACTCCTTTGTCTGTCTGGGCTGTGAGTGCACACTGCTGGCTCAGGTTGGGTTTTTCATCAAACATCACCCCCAAGGCCTTCTCCATAGGGCTGCTCTCAGTCCCTTCTCCACCTATAGTTCTTCTATGAGATCACATTGTTGTAGAATTAGCTTTTTGAATATGGATGTATTCCCCTGTTTTATCAATATCCATCCTATTCCACCTAGCAGAAGACCTGCAAATCTGAAGATTGTCTTCCTGTCATGAGCAAGGAATTCCATGGGTACGCATGTGGCCAATACCAACAGCAGTCAGAGCAGACAGAGGTCTTACAGCTGATCCTAAGCATCTGCAAGCCCCATAGATTGCAAATCTCATTTCTCATTTCTCCTTAGAAATTCGACTTTAACATGTGTTGTACATAATCAAACACTTCTGATTTCAAATACCACAGCATAATAATCACTAGCCCATGCTAGATTCTCTTTATAGTAACCACCCTCAGATTTGGACAACATTCTGAAAAGTGGTAAGCTAAACATACTCAGCTATCCTCACAAATATAGTGAGAGGAATAATAAAATTACATTTACAAGCAAGAGAGAATTTCCTTTTCAATAATTCCAGGAAAGGCTATTCTTATGGCAGGGATTATAATACAAATAAGAAATGGTATAGACTTAACCCATTTTCTTTACAGTCTTAAGACGGCAATTTTGTGGTTGTAATCTAATGTCATGCCTTTGCTATTAGTAGATTTTCTCCAGAGTCCAGACAGAAGTAGACGTGTTCAGAAAGACCTCAGGAATATCCTGTTTTTCTGGCACCAATTTAAAATACAATTCTCATTAGATTGCTGCCTTTTTTTTATTTGTGGAATATTTTTTCTAGAATTAAATATATTTTGCCTTCAAAAGAAATACTGTTGTTTTTGTTTTAAGTGACAGAGAAGTGCTCTTCAGATCCCATTGCCAGAACCAACATTCTGTCATTTCTATCTCAGTTTATTTTGTGATATGATGATCATATAACTAGAAGTCTGATATTCAAATTCAGCAGAGAGGAAAGGAGTGCACCCTCATGCCCTCTCTGTTCTTCATATTCAAAGTCAGCAGCACGGATCCCCATTTCAATGAGAGCAAGACTGGATCATCAGAACATCAGTTTTTGGCCACAGGGATCAAGTCTCTTTCTGTAGTCAGAAAGGTGCCAAACAGAAAAGCTGTGCCAAATAAATGCTAAACAATAATAGCAATGAGGAAACCACAAACAAGTATTGTGTGGTTTACCTGGTATATTTAATAAAACAATATATTTCCTCAGGTTAAAGGCTGTCTCCAAAACAACCCAAAATGAGAAGGTGGCACAATATCAGAGGGAGACTGGAAGGTTATCCAGTTTTATGAAAGCATGAAGAATCCTAGACAGCTCCCATATGTGGAAGAGTACGCTGGCTTCTCCTGGTCCTTTCAGAGGGCCAGCCACTTTCCTCCCAACCCATCCCCTGCTGCATGGAACCACGAGGATGTCCTCTTCTCTTCCTCTCTCTGCCCCTCACTTTGTTCCCACTGGGACAATGGAAAAGGAGCTGACTAGAATAAAATCTTCACCTCATACGTATGCAGCCCAACCTTCCTCAAACTCCAAAGCAGATTTTCGAGTGAGATAGGAAAGCAGTGTGTCTTTTCAGTGCCAGGCAGAACTCTGCCCCTTGCTGATGCATTTCTGGGTAGGATGTTTTTTTGGGTTTGGTGTTTTTTCTTTCCGAGCCAGTAGCAGATGGCTCACCAGTCTGATTTCATCTGGCAATTCTCCTGCTCCTGTATTGCCTTCATGGACCACTCCACAGCCACAGTATGGGGCAGTTTCAGAGCTTTCCGGTGCAAAATTGTCACATCTATTCGGAATGATAAAGTAAGATACTGACAACAGCAGGTTATTTTAAGTTTTGGGCTTATTTCTATCCAAGGTTTCCTTCTACATTCAATTCCCTCCTAAGCTGTGAACCATTCAAACTACACTTTTCATATGGCTGAAAGCAGATTTGATTAATATGATTTCTTTGTGAAAATCTGAGAAGATTAAGAAGCAGTGATGTAGAGAGCATATGCCCTTTCTCAACATGACATTCTCTAACATTATACAGGGGTCTGCAGATCCTTACAGTCATTATATTGTTCCCACTGCTGGTATCTAAATAGAGAAAAACCTATCATCAGGAAAGAATTTTACTTTTTTCATATTACAGTTTCAATCTCATGTGCAGGTCAACAAATCTGCTGCTGTGTATCGATTTCATTCTGTAACTAGGCAGGAAAGGCCACATTTCAAGGGAGCATTTGCAGATTGTTTTTTCCTTTGTATTACAGGTCTTTTTGTGATGGTCCCTTAGAAAAAAATTAAGATTGGCCAGATGACTTCTATGCTCAGTGAAGCAAAATGCCAAATAAATATGTTTACCGGCACACCAGTTTACTGTTCTTTCTCTATATATCCCATAGTGTTACTAACCATAAAAATACTTTCCAAAATCAGTGGGGGGAAAAAAATCTGTCTGGTATTGACTGAATATGGTTTCTCATCTGTCTCATGACCTTTTCCACCATATATAATTAGAAATGGAAAGGTCTTAGCTGCGTGCTTGCAGTACCCTCCAGAATACAGATAGAAGGTTTGGTTCAGTACTGAGATACAATGAAAGCATGCAATCTATAGATTCTCGGATTTGGCAATACCTGTAGCTGTTCCTCAAAATAATAAATACAGACCATGGCAGCATTTTTGAGCTGATGCAGTATAGTATCTGCAGGGTCTTAACTGTGTTAGTGTAATATCTTGGATTGCATTGCACATTGCAGAGGATACACACAGTTTGCAACCATCTACAGCACAGGAAAACAACAAACCTGTTGATTGCATGAAACAGTCTTTGTTCCTTGCTGCTGCAGGGGTGTTTGTATGTCAAACAGTCAACATGATTTGCTGATCAGTGCTTAAGGAGATGATTACAATGGCTGTTTCCAAAAGCATTTATGAATCCCTTGTGGTGAGTCAAACTGCCATTTCTGAAGGTTTGAAATGTTAATCAGCCATATTGTCCACGGAGTCTTTACAAGGTTAGGGCAATAGCATTCCTGATTTTGACACCTACACTTTCTTGCTTTTGGCTGGATTTGAAAGGTTTGTGTGAATGTCGTTATGTACTGCTCCTGACCCGATACATGCATAAGGAATTAAGCCACACAATCATATGCCTTTCCCTGTGTGAAAAGCAGAAATGTTGGTGATGGGACCATCAAAAAGTTAAATACATTTCATTTTCAGATAGAGCTCTATTTCCATTTTGATATGAAAATATTCTAGCAAAGTACCAGAGAAGTTGCCATTTAAAATCAGTACTTTGAGACAGATGCTTTGTTCCCTTATGGGGTAGGCCTGCAGCTCAGCAGAATGTGTTTGTTGGCCCAGAATTTGCAACTCATGTATAAAATTGACTAAAAGACTGATTAAGAATATGGGCAAAATAGCTCTTCAGCATGGAGGATGCTGGACCAGTTCAGATGATAAGCAACTGTCGAACTCTTGTAATTGGTTGCTGTGTGGCTTCTAATGGACTGTTACTCACACTGCACAGAACACAACAAAAATTATCACAGAGTCAGAGGAAAAGCCATTGCACACAATGAGTGGCTGAAGAGACTGGTCGAATTTTTGAGACTGTCATCTCCTTTAGAAATCTTTTCCCACAATTGAAATGAGGCCATGCACTGCATGGACATACATGTATCTGCCAATCCTGTGCCTCTCAAAAATCATACACACACTCAAACTCATGTTTTAAAACAGCTGACCTTCCTTCATGACTCAGATACTTCTCAAACCTCTGAGGATTCTGATTAAGCAGTTTGTAAAATGTAAATCTGTCCCATTCATTCAAATCATTTCAATGCCTGTTTTGCTTTCTAACTTCTACACAGACACTGGATCTGTTAGATACAGTGTCTGCTCTAGGAGAACAGATTCATTGAGTCACCATATAAAAGAGATTTGTACTTCAGTGGTATGCAATTGTCCTAGCTGTGAAAAAATGCAACATAATTTCTATTGGCTTCACTCTAAATTATTTCAAACATAGCTGTGAACTGAAATAGCAATTCACAACAGAGTATATATAAGCAGTATTCTAGACAAAGTTCTTAAATTTGTTTTGACCAGGAATGTATCTGGAGAGTAAAATAACATGAGTGTCAGACTGTCAGCAAAGAACATATTTTCAGTGAGGATGAAACATGCATGAGTGACAATTCATCACATCTGTAAAAATAAATAAATCCCCCCAAAACAACAAAAGAAAAAAAACACAAGTTAGTGTTGTTTCTGAAGTCCGAGTCTTACAAAGGAAAAATAGAAATAAAACAAAGGTGGTTTACTTGCAAAAGACATGACACAATGCCACCTTCTGGTTAAAATGTGTAGAAAAATACACCAGCTTTCTATTGAACACTTTCATCTATTTACACATGTGCATAATATCAGTTTGTGTATGAACTCACAACAGTGACACGGTCGATATTTTGGACAGCCACATCCCAGTATATCCACTATTGAACTTTCTGGAGTAGTCCAGCCCAGACTAAAGGCAGAATCTTGGTGTTCAACAGTTAAAATTCAGTGCAGGTTTGCATCTTCAGAAAAGAATCTATTTCATACTCTAGCAATGGGGTTTGGCCTCCAATTTTAAAGCACACATTTTTCATAGAGTATCAGATTTTTTAATAATGTTTCCTTGTTCAAAGAGTTAGCAATTTTGGCAGCAAAAACATTTTAAAATTAGGCTTTTGTGAATTTTCTCTTGAGAGCATCATGTGTCATTATAGTCATACAGCTAAAAACTCTGCAACATGCAGAGACATTTTCATAACAGCTTGGAGATATGAAGGATTTAAATATTTTCCAGTTAAACCAAAATAAGAATCATTTGACAACTAGGGAAGCCAGCAGCTCTTTTAACATGCATTCAATACCTCTTTCCTCTCCTCTGGTCCTTTTGAACTGCCAAGCACTTTAAAATAGTGGCACGACCAAGGTAAAGATATACTACTGTTAATTAAATTTAATAGCTGGAAGAGTTAATACTGGACACACACACACGTATCAAATTTCTCCAAAATGTTTCATCCAGGAGCAGGGTTTGGCCATTCCTTTTCACTTTTGAAGAAATTCTAGGACTTACTTCAAGACACTGAAGTTTTCCTTAAAATCTTCAGGTATTCCAGGGTTATTCATAAGGTCACACCCATGGTGTTTTAGTTCAGTAAGCTATCCCTTCACTTCCTGGCTGCATGGTCCAATAGTGCACTGTGGTCTGCAGAAATCCTCTCTACAACAGCAAGCAAAGGCAGAAACTCAAAGAGGACTTGAGGAAGACAAGTAAAATTGGTAGTGTTTCCCATTTCTGACTCATCACCCTATTTCAGAACCTCACTTGCCTTATCCACATCCTCTGTATGCACCATGCAAAGGGGAAAGTGGGAAAGGTGTACAGGGAGAGGCAACAGCCACTGCTCCAGAGGAGTAGCACGGGGAAGCTCCATGAATTCACTGGTATGACCACAGCTATTGCAGCATATTTCTACAGCTTTGGAGTTAGAAATATCAGAACTGTCCCTGGCGAGTAATAAATTCCCAAACAAGAATTTGAGCTTTCTATATGATATGAGAATAAAGCTGATCAATGGAGAGAATTATTGTATTGTAAAACTACAGCAATGAGGGCACTGCGACAATTACTGAATATTTATTCAACTGATTTTCCTTGAGGAATTTTAATGAGGATTTCACACTCCATAACCACATGCTTTAGATTCTGTCAGTAAAAATGTTAAATGCTTCTGTTAAAGTAATGTGACACTGCTTTTACTGTGCTACTCTTTGCAGGGGAATGATATTTCAGCAAGACGAGAGTGTGTCTACTTTTTTTTCAGATGTACTGGGAACGTTTTCAATTATTTGTGTTCTGGCTGAATCCCTCAGTATGCAACTAGACACAGACAAAAATGACAATGCTAGCCCCATAGTGGAACACTTCTGGAAATTCCTTCAGCTTTCCATGTGTAAGTTTCCCCGTGGTCTCCATGTAGCTGGCAGCAACATTGTGCATAATGCACAAGAAATGCTTATGGTGGGATTAGAAGTGGCAAAATTCATCAATTTTTATACAGAAAGTTCCAAAGTTGAACTAATTTATTTGCAATTATGGCCATTATGTGTTATTGATATCTGTGATTACAGAAAAATTAGCTTTCAGTTCCCAATGCTTAGATTTAATCTCAAGAATATAGCACTGGGATTTGAATAAAGAAAAGGAGCAGTTAAGAGTTTGAAAAATCAGTTTATATTCTTGACCCAGACACTGATTTTCACCATGATCTTCAGAGGCTTCATTTTTCTGTACTTCTCTTTCAGTCTTGTCTTGCAGATTATAAGTAACATTTTCAGAAAATATTGTCTCTCATTCTGTCCTTCCAATATGCCTTGTTTAATGAGTTGCCAAATTCATCGAAGCCTCTAAGCTTAACTGTACTATACATAATAACATAGTAACCCATAATGCACCAAAATCATCCTTCACAAACTGAAAATTGGAGTTTGTTATTCCAAATTGCCATTGCTTTCCTGTGCTTCTGACAGGGGCCCTCTGCAGTTGTTCAAGGACATGTCCCAGAATTTTCAGACAATATGGCAGTGTTTGAAACGCAAAATATGAACATATCTTTCAGATAATCTGCACTAAATCATTCATTGCTGTGGCCATTAAAGTACTTCCATGTTTATGGCATGGCCTACTATTCCTGATTGGATGTTTAAGGTAAACAATCACAAAAAAGTAAGCAGAGCTGTATGACCTCCTTGTACCCAACAACATACATTCAGTTTTAAGAAGTTAGTATTTCCACTGATGCTCATGCCAGACAATTGCAATTTATAGCGCTGTGAAGCAAAACTGAAATTTCAGGTTGGGACCTGAGTTCCTTCTTGGTGTAATTCTGCAACATTTTATGAGATTACACCAGAAAATAATAAAGCCCAGCAACAGCAAATTACTATCTGCCACTTTGGGTTTGGAAATGTGTTGTGAAAGGAAAACATCTTTCTTATTGCAGGCTTTAATGTCTCTCAGTGATGGTAGCTAAAGACTTGATTGCACAGACAATCATGTGAATGGCTCCTCCTCCTTCAGTCGTGTTCAGCGATACCAACCAGATATAGATATATAATAGAAATGTTTGGGTAAAAACACTCAAGGGAATAAAACCTGCAATATTTTCCCACACCAACAATATGCCATGCTTTTTAAAAAATTATATCAGGAAATCATCACAAACTAAAAAGTGTGTGCGTTAGGTTGAAGACAACCTTCACAATTGGAAAGAATGGGAAAAGAGAAGTGAAAATTCTGAACTTTTATAGGGGCTGAAAGGGAAGTCTCAATGACCAACACTAAAGGAAATAAAAATGCGAAGACTATAGAGAGCAAGCACTGAAGTACATGAAGATTAAATATGACAATACATATTTTGGAACAGTTATGAATGAATGTAAAACTAAGAGTGAGCTTTCTGGTGTAGACTATAATGGTGATTCAGGAGCTTTACATGAGTCCATGCTCTGCAAATCTCTCTCTAGAAGCTGTCCTGCCTTTAAAGAGACTCTCAGCACCCTGAGAAAGGTTGATAAACTCTGAAGATAAATCTGGGTAAAGACCTAATAAAAATGTGTACCACACACATCACAGAAGGCAGCATAGGATCAGGGCCTTTAAACTTTAAATTGCTTAGGACAGATGTAGATCGTGTCGGGTTTCCTTTGAGATGTAGCTCTTGGATGACACAATAAAATGCTGATTAGTAACAGCAATGGTTTCAGGTGTTGTTCATCTGTGAAAATACGTTTACGAAAGGAAAATGCATTCTGCTACGTCCCCATGCACGGCAGAGCAGAGGCCACGGGACCAGCTCTCTCTGTATCTCTGATCACAATGAGCACATCCGTGAATGTAAAGGAGCAGGCTATGGGATGAAGCCCTGGCCTGCCCACAGAGAGGGCGCAGAACACTCTCCTGGGGTGGGCATCATTCGAGGGGTAAGGAGCTGAAGACACGATGGTAGGAGTGAAGCCACCCTCTTCTGAGTGGGAAGAGAACAGGTGCAGTGAGTGCTGTACTGGTTGGTCTAGTGTGAAAGGATGGGTTTTGGCCTATGTTATGTACTAGCCAAGGGGTTTTCTGTGAGACAAAACCATCTCTCATTAGTGACACACCAACAATAAACCAGCACGATAGGCAGACACCTGGAAGGTGGGAAAAGGGATGTGGCTGAGCCAGAAACACCATGCACTGCATGGGGGAGAGAAAGCCCTTGCTAATAACGTCTGTGGGGACTAACATGCTCTCCCAGCTTATGCCACCTCATGTCCTGACAGGTATCTAGCAAGGAGAAAAGCAACAGCAGCTCTGGCTCACGGGGATTCACATTCTCACCAGGAAGTTTCCTTCACGCACAGCTCTCCCTCAAATCAACTTGCAAATAAGCATGTGGGGAGCTCACTCCTCTGCATGGCCAAGGGAGATTAGAGACAGCATTTCATTTGTGCAGGCCTTTTGGCAAGCACCCACTGAAGTGAATGATTACACAAAAAGTCAGTTATTCTTCTGTTAAAATAAACTCCCTTTTTTAAAAGGAATCAACAAAGCAAATTTTCCATGAAGTCATTAAACAAATTTAAGTTTAAAAGAATTTATCAGCATTGAAAGATTCAAAGAAAGAGAAGAATTAGGGAAGCCATAGCCAGTTAAAAAAGAAGAAAAGAGAAGAGAGGGGGGAGAAAAGGGAAACTGATTTCTTCTGAATGTTTTCCTTAAGCTGAGGAAGTCAAAACGATCACGAAGAAGAAAGGAAAAATGTGGCATCTGCATTAATCGGCATTAAGCACTTAAAACAAGAAGCTTCAATAACTGTGCAAATTTAAATTTTTGAACTTCTCCTTTCTATCCTTCCTCATTGATATTCATGGGGCAGTAACCATTATTTGCAAAGATAAAAAATAGTATTTACTCTTGCTGGAAAATGCAGCTATAATTTATTACGAATGTATTCAATTTAGTGTGAATCACTTTGTAAAACTTTCATAATATAAGCCAAATAAGAGATAGACAAACAAGTAGGGGGTTTTTTTGTTCAGTCACTGAAGAGAAAGGAAAACAAAATATAATCAGTTGAGTTTGAATCAAAACAGACATTTTATGGTTTTTTGAAAAATAGGGTGGTTTTTTTTTAAATCAAGCTAATCTGTAATGACTTTTGCTTTCATTTTAAAACCTTTCTTTTTCAGTAATCCATTATTAAATACTAAAGAAAGTTTATTTTTCAAATGCCAAAAGTAAACATTCCAGCATTCTAAAATTAAACATTTTTTGCTTCAGAAAATTCAGGAATTAAATTATTATTTTTAAAATATAATTAATATAATAATATAATAAGAGTTTTACTCTTTATTCATCTGAATGTAACTGCAGGTGATTCATATTTGCAAGCAATTTCAGTCCCAAAAAAAATTCTGGTTTATACTACTACCCCAAAATTCACACAGTTTCAGTAAAAACAGGAGCTACTTCCTATTTGTCTGGAGTTCAAGTCTGCACCTGAAGACTCATGATATATTTTGAAAATGAGTGTTTATTTGCTTGGCTTGGCCTGACTTTGCTTGGTTGAGTAAAGCCAGGCCAAGTTCCAGTAGATCCTGGAGTGACTTATACGTTTGACTGGAAACTCCTGAATGTCTTTCCGAAGGGTTTCATGCTGAGTGCTAAAATCTCTCAGCAGGTGAGAACGACTCTACTGGTCAGGTCTACTGGCTCTGAAAGGCCCCAAGCACAGGACAAGCTCATGCAGAGCTTCTTGTAATACAGACAAAATGGAAATTTACCACCTCAAATATCAGTATTTAGAGCTGGGCTATGCCCACCAGAGGTGGTCTGATGGGAAGTCAGCCCTTAACTGCTATTAGAGTGGGAAAAACAAGGGAAAGGATGCTGCTGGGAGTATGTATCCTCCCTCTGTCCCCAACTGCTTGAGACACCTCAGCAGAAGCAAACATGAGTTTCCAAGCTGTGGCAGAGGGAAAGCAGGTACAGGGACATAACAATGATGGTAGTCCCACTGAAGAACCATTTGGTTCCACATCCTGCCTCTAGCAGTGGCCAAGAGGGGCTGGGGAAGCATGGAAATGAGGACAAGCATGAAGTAATGTCCCACTGGCTTCGAGCACTCTATGAGCTGCAATATTTTCTGAGCCAAAAACAGCATCTTTGTGTTCTACATCCTTTAATGGATTCTTCTCCTGTGGATTTATCTAATTCCTTTTGAAGCCATGTAAACTTCTGGCATCCTCAGATGCTTGTGGTAATGCCATCAAGAAAATAACTATGCTTTCTGTGAAAAAGCCCTGCTTTTGTTTCTCAAACCTGCTATTCCATGCCCCTATTTGTGCTACCTCCCTTGTGCTATTCAAAATTTATAGATTTCTGTTCCCTCCTTCCTCAGGCAAATCTTTTCCTACTCAGTACACCAAGTTTATATAATCAGTCTTCATCTGGAAACTATTTCATAGCTTTGAGCATCATATCAACCTTTTCTAGCTCTGGTCTACCCTTTTTGAGATGCAGGGGATAAGACCACATGCAGTCTTCAATATATGTCTAACTCACAGACTTACAAAGTACTTTCTATCCTTCTCTTCATAATTCCAAGCGTCAATTCCAGAGTCAAGTCCAGGTACATCACTTTACATCTTCCCACATGGCATTATATCTGCTATTTTGTCATTCAGCTAGAACCCTAAGAACCGTTCAAAACTACCCTGAATTGCTAGTTCTGTTTAATAAAGCTCTATCACCTCATATTGCTGACTCCCTTAACCAGACCTGGATGTATTTGAAAGCACAGAGCTCAGCAACGATCTCTGTGGATTTCTTCTCATGCATGAATCAGAAAGCCAACAAATAAATCTTTTGTTTTATTTTCTACCTCCAAACTTTCTATTTAGACATGCTAGGACTTTTCATTTTGTGCCACAGCACTCTATTTCCTCAAAAGCCCTTGATGAGAACTCCCTCAAAATATTTCTGGAAAACCCAGTAGAACATATCAACAGGATTTTCCTGCCCAATGTTGACTGATTCCTTCAAAGAAATCTACAGTTTTTAAGAACAATTCCCTATGTAAACACAAGGCTTATGTCCTACCCAGTAAATCATATGTAAGCATGTTCACTGGTTTTCTTCTCTATGATAACAATCATATATATGTTCATTGTTTCTGTTCTTTATTATAACTACCAGCAGTTTGCTAAATGTACTTGTCAGATTCTAAGATTTATATATCCTCAAGTCCTGCATCAAGTCTCTTTTTCAAATTGCATCATTTTCTTTCCATAAGCAAGGCTGAGATTTTAGGAGACTGAATGTCAAAATTAATAGTTCACTCCTTTCATAGTTAACTTCCTGTAGAACTCTTAGGTGGGCACCACATGCTCTGGCTGATTTGTTACTATCTCTAGTTTAAAAAACCAAAAAACAACTCTTTCTAACTATTGTTACCCATTTTCTTCAAAGATCTCTTTTTTGACAATACTTCACTTTATAACAGATCTTGAGATGTCCCATTTAAAAACACTTTGGAGCAAGGATCCACCTAGCCTCCCACACTGAATATAGCTTTCAACGGTTAATTTTTTTTCTGCTTTTATAGTTGGATCACAATGTTTGAATTTTAAACTCTTTAGCAAGAAGTGCAAGGATGGCCATCCCTTTAATCAAGACAGCTTGGTATTGTATTACCATCATAATCTATATTACTGTCATAAGTTAACACAAAAAGGGGGGAAAGGGATATATAAGTTATAGATATATGTTATAGATATATTAGATATTCCTCAAAAATAATTATTTAATTCTTAATGTCTTATGATAAGCGGAAGGATGGTAATCCTGATTTCACAGTATTTATTTATATCACATCAGAGCTATTTACACAGAGTCACCACAGAGAGAGTGAAGAGAGGCCAACCTGCAGTGAAGTATCCGGGAGGATTTGTGGAATGCACATGCAATGCACTCTCCTCAATACCCTTCCCCTCTTCCTTCTTTGGAGGGAGTAATGACAATGGCTTTTTGCTAGTCAAGCAAAACTGGCATTTTATCTTCTTTACCTTTCCCAAAGCATTTGTGAACTCTGAACCACAATCTGGCCGTTTGTTTTATTTGCATGATATGACAATTCAGTATAAACATTCCCTGTCTCTAGTAAGCTCAGTTTGAGATATAGAATGGAGTAAAAGTATACATTAGATACTGCTGAACTGAACTTTGAAGTTGTCATATTTAAGTTAAACATTAGTGAAATCAGAATCCTTTATTTGGAGCAGGGGTTGATAAATAAAGCAAAAAAGGAATAACAAAGCAAAAAAAGTAGATTTGAATAAGTGATGTCTACACATATTTGCTTAGGCAAGTGTGCTTCCCACCACTTAGAGCCCAAGGCATTTCCCTCCCCACCAAGGTTGTCACAGGAAATAAACCTGGCTGTGTGAGCTAGAGTGATGCATTGCCCAAGCTGAACGTTTTGGGGAATGATCCTAAGGTGGTCAGAGCCTACTTGGAATAGCAGCCAGACAGTGCCATGCCATGGCATTATGTCTGACAGTCACAGCTTCTGTGCAGTTTAGTCACAGAAACGGCTCATCAGACCTTCCCCAAAAGAAAGATTACCCTACATTGGTGTAGGAGAAGGGTAATTGTCAGCATTGGTAATTGTACCAGTGCAATTTACCTCCCACTCACACAAATGGGCAGCTCTTCTGTAAGAGGACAACAGCTTGACAGCGGAGGAAGGTGTTTTCTGTTGTGGGTCTAAGGCAAGCCCATATTCTGTCATTTATTTTAAGGTCTGAATTTTGGCTAAAAGTCAAGATCAAGTGAAAATATTTTTAGCTTAAGACCTTCCAAGTGAAAATGCTGATCTATTACCTATGCATAGAATAGTAAGCTTCATTAATTTTTCTTTTTAAAGAAAACCATAGAAGAAGGTTTTGAAACTGTCAAAACATTTTTTTAACCTCTTTTCAACATTTTTTTAAATTTCAAATTTGGAGTTCATTTATACTTGCAAATCTAAAACCTGTAAGGTCAGAATTGAAAGCAAGTGTGGTGAATTTACTGCAGCATTTCAGCTAGTGCACTCTGATTACCCATTGAATTATTATTTTTGTTTATAAATGCATTTTGATTTTTCAATCTGTTTTTAGACAAGAAGAGCTTTTGAATTAGTGGAAATTCATACAGAGAGGGCAAATTGATTCTCCTCCCAATTCCAGCTAAAACTTAAGTTCAGAATTGTCCATTACCCTGTGCTATTTTGGGCCACAGATTAACAAGTCATGTAGAGCAGAGGACCATTTTGTACTTGGGGCTTTCTGACAGGTAGAAAACACACAAACCCTTATAAAAGAATCCTGAAGTTAAATCTTGAAGTGATGCACACTGAAGTGTGTACTGTTGTGTGTTCATAGCACTCTGGTATCTATCCTTATTTAAATTTAGCTGTCAAAATGTGACCTGGGTGAACTGCGAAACTGTGTGGAAGTTTTTGGAACCTTTTAGAAGGTTAGGTGACACCTGGACCCGGCCTCAAATTTCTGCATAGAAGTGGCATTGATTTGAGGGTTTGCATCAGCAACACACATTTTATCAAAGCATCTTATCTCACTTTCATCCCACTGCTGCTGCCCCTTCTGTTACCATGCTGACCCCTTGTTCACACCACAATATTGGCTCCCTCTGAAATTGAGATTTGAGTTCAGGATTTTACCGATAACTTTCAAGGTTCTTCAAGCTTTGACCTCTCTGTTCTTGCATAACCTGGTCCACATTTCTGCTTCCTTTCGTAACCTACTTTCTGTTTCTCATTTATCTCTGCTCTCCCATCACTTTTTAAGTTGACTTTGTCAAAATACGGTGCTTTTGCACAGTTGACCCCAGTGTGGTGGAACTCCGTTCCTCTTGATATCTACAGATTTGGGAGATAAATTCCCTCCCTCTACCTCTCCAAGATTTCAACAGCCTGTCTCATAGGGTACAAAGTGTGGTCAGGCCATGTGATAGAGCTTTCATTTCCCCCAGACCTCCTCCCTCTTCAATTTTTTTAAGTTAAGGTCAGGCTGTGTAAAAGAATCAGAGCTCACAGCAGAATAATTGGAGTCATCTGAGACTCACACAAAGGTCACGTAGGTTAGTGCTTTTGAGGAATCTGTGATAAGGCAGTGCCTGCGAGGGATTTATGATCCAAGCCAATATTTCTGCTTAGTGTAATTTATGGGAGAATTTTAAACAAATTGTAGTAGGG
The DNA here is from genome assembly GCA_036630365.1 of Acanthiza pusilla. Classification (NCBI taxonomy): domain Eukaryota; kingdom Metazoa; phylum Chordata; class Aves; order Passeriformes; family Acanthizidae; genus Acanthiza; species Acanthiza pusilla. The sequence goes on along the minus strand of JAXCHO010000073.1, from coordinate 31,046,669 downwards.
ACAAAACCCCTTTTGCTGTGCTTCCTATCATAAAGTTTATGAGTGTTGTGTGCAATATTGGACATGCAAAATTCATGTCCACGTGTTTTCCTGAAAACTATTAGTTGTAGTTGTTGTTACTGCCAAACTCTGCTATTGAAAGCTTTCTTCACACATAAATAACTTGAAGACACTTCAAGCGTCTTTACAAATTCATTCCTCCTTTAACACATTGCCGTTTAGAAGAGCACACTTTGATTTTGAGAGACATATGAATTAACTGGGAAAATTATAATTTCAACACTGTAATGATTTAGCTTAGAAAAGTCCTTTGGCTTTTACTCATGTAATTTTGTATTTCAGAAAACTCTGTAAACAGTTCCACTGTTTATAGATTTCTTAAACTAAAAAAGGAAAAACTGTCCTTTCGTATTTTCCCTACATAATGACAATTTTTTCATTACTGTTCCAGGTTAGTTTTATCTTGGTTATGAATTTTATGAAGACATAGGAATTAATCACACCAGTCAAGCATGTTTCTTTATGAAGGTGTTTCTTCCTGTGAAGCATTGTTCACATCACAGCAGATTCTTGAACAAGGGCTCCAGTATGGTTAGGACTGAAGGAGGCTGAAGAGATTCTTCACCAGGATTCTTCTGTAAATGGCTTAATCACTTATTTTTGTTAAGCAAGACTTAAAAATTCATAAGAACAAATTCTAAGACTATCTAGAGTGTTCTGCTGCTGCCGTCAGCAAAATGTGCAGTTTTCATATTTTTGACCAAGCCACATAGAGAGAAGATTTTAATATAGATCAGGAATGAAGCATACATCTTGTGGGGCTAAATTGCTATGGACAGGAAGTGGAGACCCTGGTGTGGATGAAGAACTTGACCAGATTATCTTGGGGGTTTGTAAAAACATACGAACAAGAAAAGAATATACTTGTGCTCTAACCTTCTCTTAGAAATAATAGTGTGTTTTTCTTTCTGTCAGTGAACACTTCTCACCCTATGCCAACTTGCCGTCATATAAATCAACTTGAGACATCACACAGCAGACAGAGAAAACTTTATCTCTTGCATTCAGATCCTTTGGAACTCTGAAAATAATGTAAAGCAACAAATAGTAATCTCTATTTTGCAAAAAACAGAATTTGAGCCTCTCTTCCAGCATTTTTTAGAACTCAAGGAAAATAGCACTTTCAAGTGTATATTTGGAAAATCAGCACTCTTTCCTTCTATTTACAGTTCACCTTTCCAGCTGTGCAGTGCCCTGACTTGTGTGTGCCATTTCAGGGCAGACAAATGTCCACAGTGATACAATAAAGCTCAAACTTGCATTGAACTTTATCAATTTGTGAAGTCCCTCAGGCTCAGGTGATTTGGACCTTTCAAAGAACAATTCAGTTAAGCCCTGCCTTGGCAAGAACAAATACTTGATAAATGTTTATCTCTTCATACCACACTTCTCTCCTAAACTGACTGCCATGTCATCAAAAAATCATCAAAAATTCCACTCCAAAAATGGATGGAATTCAGAAAAGTGACTATATCAAAAACATGTGGTGTTTTGCTAAAAAGAATGATTCTTCACCAGTCCTCACAGTAGGCCTTTACTTCACAAGCAGAATTAAGCACTGCTTCCAAAATCTGGTTTCTGCATAGTTTACAGACCTTTTCAGTGATGCAGGATTGTTGGGTCTTCTAACCAGCAAATATATGAGTTGTAAACATTCCTCAGGAGTGCAGCATCCCACAGCACAAAGAAAAGGAATTCTTTTCCCCCACTCTTTTCCAGACCTTCTGAAGTGTAACAGATGGTTGTTATTACTTCTCCTTTTGGTTTCTATTCCTTTTATCCTTACCCAAAGTATTTCACCACCGCATATTTGTACTGTCAAATTGCACCATGGTGGAATTATGCACACTTCTGGAATGTGGGATGGTCTCTTCAGTTCTTCAGCCTTCCTACCACTTCTAGATAAATCCTCACTTTTGCTGACATTCTGCTTCTGAGAATCATCTTACAAATGGCATATTTTTTTCATTCACCCTAAATCACAATCTCGGCAGTTTAGAGCAGCTTTCATATCTCCTGTTGTTTTTTCCTTACTTTTCATTTCAAAACATCTGAATATTAAAATACTTATAATACAGTGTCCTTGACCAAAAATTTGGTACCAGAGGGCATCTCAATCTGGACAAAAGGCATGATCCCACAGAGCTATGTCACAGTGCTATAGGCACTTCCAGTGCTATATCACCACCAGGTTTGTCATTGCTTCACTACCTTGTTTTCGTCCTCCAGACATAATCCTGCAGAGCTGAAAATTTTTCAGATGTATCATTCAGACTTTCATTTCCCTTTTAGGAGATCATGACTGTTGAAACTATCTCATCCTTCATTTTCATACAGCCTCTTCAAACAGTAAAAGATACCTTTCAATTGTTATCACATTGTGTAATATATATTTTTAATTAACATTACTATGGAAAAAAATTTAATTAAATCTGTGGTCTGTTCCTAACTCCTGCAGCAAAAACATCAGCTGGCATTCAATTAGTTAAACAGTTAGTCTCCATTTATACTACTCTGCTATAATGATGTACAATTTATTGTTGGACTATTTGTCCAGTCTGGCTATGATTAATTTCACAAATTTCATCATTGCTCAAACAGATTTTTCACTGTACACGTCAAATATTGTACTCTTATCATACCTGTTAAATAAGCTAATGTGCTTCAGCACAAATATTCTCTATCAGTTGCATTTACACTACAAGTGTAAATTGTAAATTACAAGTGTAAAGTGTAAATTACACTACAAAACCATTAATTATTATAAAGTAATAAAGCAAGAAACATTTTATTCACATCTTACACTCTTCTGAAGATAAACATGTTTATCAAAATTCCTGTTATGGTTTGTGTTTGTGGGATGGGGTTAAAGAAATGACAAATTCACTTTGGAAAAAATATTTCTTCAGAATACTTTAGCCCATTTGTGGTCCCAAGAGCTGTGTCTTCAATGTGCTTGAAAACATTTCTATATGGGCAATAAGAGCATGAGTTTTAATTTGAACAAAACAGGTATTATAGGAGAAGCAGCACATGAAAGCAGCAAGACGCCTTTGAGGTTCAAGAGGCCTTTATTATCTTCCTAAGGGGCCTGTTTAGCTCTGGCACGAAAAGCAATTTATATACATTTAGTCTTTATTTTCACAGGAATAATTATTTCTTCCTGTTGCAGTTTTCCTTCTGTTGCTACTTTTTCCCTAGTGCAGTTTAACCTCTTTGTAACATGCAGTTACAAAACATTGCTTGCAACATTAAGTTCAAAGATGTATCTCAACCTCCTTTGAAGGTGGCTTTAGCTCAGTCTATGCAGCATTTCCCCCGCATTTAGATTTCACCCCCAAATTTAGTTAGCTATTTTTATCAAAGATGAACGGAACTGCTGACAGCACAAAAAGCAGAAAAGGCAGGGTCTCACAAATGTGAAAAGGAATGGATCAGCGATGTCAGCCTGAGTTGTGGGTTATTGCAAATTGTATACACTTCTGCTGGAAATTATCTCTCTATCTAATATGCATCAGGACATCCTTGCTGCTCTATCTTTACTTACACAGTTCAAATGTCAATCTGGCTAGCTCAATAACAGGCCAAGGTAGCAGGTAAAGAAAGGTATCTAGAAATGCTCTCATATCAAAGAATTGATGTGAAATTTAGATTTAAACATTAGATAGTCCAGAGATGGCTGGATTATTTGTGTGATTAATCTCTCAGTTGAAGTTGGGAAGCTGAGACCAGAATGTAGTGAGTGGCAACCCCTAAAGTGAATGACCTTCTAAGCAATTCATAGAGGGCCATATAATTATAGGAAAGGAGAATATGTTTTCCCAGAGTTGTCAGCCTTCTGTGCTCAGCTCAGGTTTGCAAAAAGAAACCAGGCATTTTTTCATGCTTACACTTTCTTCAATAATACACAATGCTTCTGTAATTCAGAATTCCTTCTTTACTTTGATACTGATTGAAGCAGAATACGATTACTTTCCTTTTCCTCTAGAAAGCTGGTTTAGATCTGCTGCACAGAAAACAAACCATAAAAATGTGGTTTTGTCAGTTTTATGCAAGTAGACAGGACTGAAAGACATGTGGGGTTAAAGGTTGAAACCCTTTCAATTCATCATCCAGCCCTAGTTCTCAAGTATTTGGCTGTTCAATTTTGCAAGCACAAGACAGCAATTATATGTGGAAATTGAGAAATTAGAGCTCTTATCAAGCTCAAGTATTTGTAATAGGGCACAACTTCGGGGGGGGGGGGGGGGGGGAAGAGTGTTCAAGGCCATATACAAGGACTGCAACGTGGTTTGAAAATGTACCTGAAAAAAAATAGAATCTGTTAAATGCTTGCTGACCAGAACCCCTATACCTGTCTGTGGGGGGCAGTGGTTCTAAAAACTGCCATTAAAAGACAGAAACATTTCTCCATATCTTTATGGATAGTGAACTTTGGCTTTTTGAATGTGGTGCCTCCCAAGTATTTCCAAGAATTCTTATTATCCAGCTCCATAGGGATATAAAGCAAGTGAAAAGCACAGAGTTGAACAATCCACAACCATATATAATGAGTATTTAAGCTCTGAAATTTGTGTTCGCTGCTAACAACTTCTAGGTTTTGCTTACATTTAAAATCATAATCTTGATATGGGTCTTGATTTTCAGAGCAGTCTTCTTTCATACTCATAAGAAACTGTTACAATTTTCCAAGCAAAAATTTGCACAAGAAACTTCCATGACTGATCCTCCTTCCAAAAATCAAAAGTGAAGGAAGGGCTTACCTGTTAATAAGGAAATTGAAACTATTCCTTTTTGTTTCCATTTCTTCTTCCAGTGTCAGCACTCTTACTCATCCCTTGATCCCCAGGTGAAACTAACTTGCTAAATTTTCCCCCTACTCAGATATGAGTGACCATCCCCACGAACAAATAATGTACAGGATATAGCTCCTGCAGATTGAAAGCCACATTTCAACCAGGGAATCTCTGCATCCCCAGTTCATCAAAGCCTCAATTCTGCTAAGAAAAACATGCAGTAAATTTAGGACAAGACCTTACAAGTTCATTCAGCAGTGCTTGCTGAAAGCTGATGAGCTCTTTCTAAAGACAAAAAGACAGGCAGATATTTATAAGTTAATTGTTTCTCTACTAATCTTCAGAACACATGCCATGGCCATGTGAACAGAGGACTATGGCAATCCTTTTAATAGGAGCTGTAAAACCCCAAGCCTTTCGATTCATTTTACCCAGCTAAAATACTTACACTTGGATCAGAGAATTTTCTGTGGGTTCGGAATTTTAAGAGCTGACTCTCAGTTTCTGGAAAGTTAAATTATGCATGAAACTTGCAAAGTTTGCTTGTAGTGATTCGAAGCCAGTGTCCATATTCTGTCTCCTATATTGTCTATGCAAACCAGGAACCACAGTGTTGCTCCTGGCTTTCTCTTTCATTGTCAATATCACTCTCTTGAAAAACTAGGATGAAAACTGTTGCTACAGTGATTTGGGGATGGATGGTGAATTAAGTAGAAATAGTTACATTAAATCTGTTTACAAAGGGACTGTGCACAACTGACTAGGAAGAGCTGTCACTGGCCCTCAAAAAGAATTGAAAGTCAGGTCCAAAAAGAAAACTTGGGAATGCTTTGAGGTTTACCAAAACACATCATTTATAAAGTATGTTTATACATTAGAAACAGTGTTCACTTAGGGGTAGGATTATGCCCTACTTTTGAATCAGCAGAACGTCTCAGCACAGAAGTCCTACAAACACCCTCTGCCAGCACTACTTCTTTTATTCAGGGCTCCTGCCTAAGGAGTACCATCAGGAGACATCTGACAATATTAACTGTGTCTGCCTTACACGAATTATGGCAACAAAACATTTGCATTTTCTTGACTCCCGAAGAATGACAGAGGAAGGATTCCTCTAGAAAGGAAAATGAGCCAGGTATTTGTCTAGCATCCAACCATGCTGCAATGAAGAGTGGGACAATTTGTCTTCAGAGAAGGCACAGATTAGGCTGGTTTTAGTCTCTTATTGAAGTTTCTACTGACTGTTCTGCTGCAGAGCATGTCCCCAGCCACATGTACACCAAAATGTAAATTCAGGAGTAGAAACAGTATTTTACAAAAGGAAACAAAGTTCCACTGCAATTTTGAAGAATGTAAATTCAAGTAGCAACACTACCCAATTAGAACAGTAGCAACTGGAACATAAGTGAAAACTTAAGAGCAGTTTGGATACTCATCCTCCTAGACTCCTTCAAAGTCACTTGCTGAGGGAGTAGCATGATGCTCTAAAGGGAATTGTCCTGGTAAAAAAAATGGTGCAAAAATTTCAGCTGCTTGCTATGTTTTTTCAGCTTCACGTATCATTTTGAATACCTGAGGTACAGTGAAAGCTAAGACAAAGAGAAGATGAAAAAGCTTTCATTACTAAAAGAATATTTATTTTAGTCATCTTCATTAGCCTTAGTTATTATTTCAAACAATTTTTATTCTGCTTATGGAATATAACACCTCTATAGGCCAGATGTTCAAAATGTGCCTCAACTCAGTGTTTAGTTATTTGAAGCAAAATCTCTTGCATGAGCCCTTTTTCCTGTTAGCATTTGAGAGCAGAAGTGATTGAAATGGCCTTTACATCAATCAGGCTATTAAAAAAATAAAAAATATTAAAAGAAAAAAAAAAAGCAGACACAAATGGTGTGCAGGAGCAGCTCTGCGTTTAAAAGCTGCTATTTGTTAACACAAACAGTAGCTGACAGAAGAGCACATGCAAGTGACTTAGGCATATATAATGGAGATCACACGAAGTCTCTGAAAATTTGACCTTCACTAAATTTGCCATACTTTCTTATGCTATCTGAACAGTGTTGTCTTTCTTACATAGTAACAAGCTAGATTTAATGGTTACTGTGCCTGATTCTTTAGGTATTTTTATCTTTCAGAGCTCTATATTTAGGGCCAAGTCAATGCTGTGGATCCTTCAGCTGTACTGGAAATCTCCAGTGAATATTCTGCCCTCATTACATGCAGTGAAATTCCATTAATATCAATACTGGTTTGTGTATAGAATACACAATACAGATCTATACTGAAGTTAAGGAATCACAATTTTGCTTTCTGTACTAAACTTCAGCTCTTTTATTGATTCTTTTTCTGCCCACTCTCCTCAAGGATAAAACTAGATTGCTTGTGGAGTTCATTATAAAATTATAAATTGAGGGCAAAAGAAAAAATCAATGATGAAACCAGTAGTAATTAATATGTCAAACAAACAAACATTGCCAATTTCCCTATGTTTTATTTGCTCATTTTGTAAGAGACACTGAAAAATAGCCTTAAAAATGTAAAAGTGAAATATTGTCTTCTTCCTGGGGAATAGAATCCACAACTTTAAATCATTAAACTATAATTATACTCTGAACATTGGAAGGATTTACAGTAAAAATATCAAGTTGAGATTAAGTCAATAAAATTAATCACTTGTAACCCTGAAGGAGCAAAAGGGTTGAAAAATGCTACAAAATTGAAAGCTACCATGAGCAAAGGGACTCAGGGAATTCATTTTAATTCAGCACAGCCAAGTTCAAATACAAGCTGTTCTTTGTTATTCAACCTGAGGTATTATTTTTCATACAGACGCTCACATCTGACCAAGCCATAATCGCATACTGTAGAGCTTTCTTTATCTGATTGTAGGAGTTTCCTGTTTTAGCTATATATTAACAATGACCTGCATATGGATGGGGTGGTGTCACAGAGTGGACTCTATTCTGCTCACCTAACCACATCTATCAGGGTATTAAGTGCCTTAAAGCTGGGACTTGAGCAATGGGTAGTAAAGCTGGTCTTCAGTCACTACTCTCTCTCTTACATGGGACTAGCAGACATTTTATATTGTGAATTCTTTGCTTTTCTAGCAGCATAGACAGCTCTCCTGCAGTGGTCTAAGAGAAGGTTATGAATTGCAAGAACCTTTTCTCTCTCATCTGGGTTTAATGATTGACCGTGCTGTCTAAAACAGTACCTCTCCACCCCAAAAAGACATGTTCTACCCATGAGAAAGTGCAAACAGCAAATGTAGCTACCTGCCTTCCAATGATCCACATGCCCTGATGATGGGCAGAGCCTTCTTAGTAGAAATTATCTAAGAAATGAGGTGTGAATATAAAAAGGTTGAGAAGGACATAGGAAAGGTTGTGTTAAGGAGATGTGATCAACCCCCTGAGAAGTAATTTGTAATTCAAATAGAACATGCCTGTGCTTTTGGATCTGAAGAGACCTGGTACATCTACTCTGAAAATCAAGATGTGTCTGTGAACTGTGGGACTGTGCACTACAGCTGAATTTTAATTTGGCTGCAGAGATTTAGGTTCTTCCTCTAGCCCCAAGAGAAAACCAGTTCACGGGATCTCTTTTGCTGCAGTGTAGCCATCTCTATTTGTTTCAGGTATTAGCCATCTGATTTTACAGCTACAAAAGTGGGGACAGCTGTGTTTGAAGGCTTGGAAGTAATGGAGAGAATTGCTTAATAAATGATGTAAAGAAACACTTCCAAGTGAAATCAACCAAAGATTTTTTTCAATGAGTGCTTTGAAAAACTACCAACTCAGGAACTATTTATTTTACCAGAAATAGTGAAGTAGAGGGTACATGAACAAGTGTATATGCCATTGCCCATTCATAAGCAAAATCAAACATCACAGTCAGTATTTGCTGTGAAACAGTTTCAGTGAGAATATAACCTATGATAGTGCAGTTCCAAATGATTGGCCTGACATGGCTTTCTTTTCAGAATATTTGCAAAAATTTGCTGAAACCTTTGTATATTTACAAGATTTCCACCAAAGCCAGTTTAAATAGACTTTTTTTTTTTTAAGATTTCTAGAAAAATATAGAGGCCATCTGCAGGCAAGTTTATTTCTGAGAAGACATTTATGAATTTACATCCAACATAAATAAAGAGCTGTTAGGCAATTAAGCTGGGAAATGTGCATTTTTCAGACAGAAAATAAACATTTGTTTCCAGCCAGTTGATGTACAAGTACCACAATTTAACATGTGAAAACATAACTTTCTGCACCCAATGTTGAGACTGAATTTCTTCTTTAAAAACAGAATGCGTAAGTGTTCTTGAGTATGTGGAATTTTTTTTATTCTTCCCCATGTGGAAGATGCTAATCTTCTACGTGATTTAAAAGCAATCATCACTCCCAGCTTTATTCTTACCATATATGCAAGGCCTTCTTAATGAGCTGTGCCTTGCCACACTTTTTCAGGCAAATGGCTATTTCAAGTCAAAGGGAATTTTGCTTGACTCTCCTTGAATAAGGACTTAAGCACTAAATGTAAATCCTGAAATTATTTGCCTATCACCTAGTGACATGAGCAAAAATTTCACTTTATTTTAGGCTGCAAATTCTAGGTGGAAAGAACTGAAGAGTACTATAGTTTTGCATCAGACGCTCTATTGTAAAGACAGTTTTCCTTCCAAGCTCCAGTTTTCATCACTTTCCTCAGCTAGTACCTTTGGCCTGAAACATTTTTCCCTCATTTCCATCCGCACTGATGCTCCCTATATTTTATACTTAACATATTTGAAGAACTTCCAGCTATTCCTTCAGATATACAAGACTTAAAGTAATGTAACAATATTTATTTAGCCAAAGATCTGATAAGATATCCTTGGAATGGGTTAGGCAGAAACTGTTTAGCTTTAAAATATCACATGTAGAATCTGTGCAGCTCTTTGGGAGGAAACGGATGAATTTTTGTGATAGAAGTGCTGTGAAAGAAAAGAATGAGATAGTTAGAAACCATACTATTTTCTAAGGTGTATATAAGGTCTTGGTGCAGCAGCAGATCAGAAGATGACTTTCCATATCTATTTGAAATCCCACTAGCATTATTAATTTGGGTATTATTCTAGGAATATAAAATGAGTGACCAATGAGGAATGTGACACAAGGTTGTTCATTCTGTCCTTCACTTGGACTAAAACTAAATTGCTTATGCTCAGGAAAAATGAAGTGTGACAGGTATGTTGGTCTTGTTAAATAAAATAAAGATAATATACGTCTTTGGAAAATTATTTTCTTTTAAATAATACTTATAGATTGCTGTTAATGCTCAAAGCCATTGAAGCTGAAAATAATAAAACATTACAATTTTTTAAACAGTAGAGTTTAGGTGTGGTTCCCCAACCTGCTCATGGAATAAAAATGTGTTTGGAAGGAGTGAGCTAATGGTTTCTGAGCTGTGCTGTACCACTCCCTAAAATCTCTAACAGCATTAAAAGCTAGTCCACATTATTTAATCTCCATAGTATTAACTTATCCACCATCAGAAGGAGGAGTCTGTGCTAGCTGGGTTTGCGTTTGTGAGGTACATGTTCATATTCTTAATGTTTGCATTTTCACAGTTCTCATCACAGCCTCAAGTTCAGGACCCCCTCTGCTAGATACTGTACAACAAACACAGAAGAACATTCCTGTCCAAAAGGACTTAGTAAGGCAAAAATTGGAATGGAATTTGTCAGAGAGGGGCACAGAAACACTAAAAAAAATAAGAAGCTATTTGCTCACTACACAGAGAACAAAATCAGCAAATCTATTTCAAGCGTTATCTAATTCCTAATGCAAAATAACCCTGATGTTCCAAGTGATAGGCACTGTAGACTGAATTTTCACCCCTTGCTCCTGGTTAACAAGAGACAGTTCTCGGCACCACAGAAACGATAAGCTGTGTATGTTTGGAGAGAATGGCAGTGCTACAATAATAGGTGGAATCCAAGCCCCTGTTCTAAACCCTGTGTGCTACAACACAAAGGCTTCCTGCAACAGAAACACACATGGAGACGCCTGAGAGTGTTCAGGTAGTAGCACACAGAGTGCTACCACCCGAGAGATCCGCAAATAAAGATGACGGAGGCATCACTCCAACCCAGAAACTGAGACCACCATGTCCTACCTGTGAATTATGGTAGTATATCACAACCTTCACTTTCCATTATCGTCAAAGAAGAGTTTACTCCATGTCTGTGCAAGCATTAAACTCACACACACACATAGCTTTTCTTTCCCTTTAAGTTATGTTCCTTATGACAGGCAAGGTGAACTTTAACCTGTATGGGAGCTCAAAAACACAACAATGTGCAGCAAAGTCCGTTCCTAGATGCAAAACATTCATGCAAAATCTTGAATATCTAGTCCCCAAGTATCTAAATCCTCACTGTAAACCATAGTAAAGTCAAGCTAAGAATAGTCCTCTGATGCTCCAGTATTCCTCATATTGATTTTCTATATAGATTGCAGTAAAATATTTCCTAGACTCAGCTAGTCCAAGAGTGCTCAGTAAAAAGGACAAGAGTCTCCATGAATTACTTCCTTGTTAAATGAGATTTAATGTACTATTGCCTCCCAAATATATGCAAAGTGAGACAAAATCTTCCATATCTTGAAGAGAGATTTTTTTTTTTTTTTTTAAATCTGGAAAGTTGTCTGTGCACGAAGAAAAAAAAAAACCAAAATAAAAAGACATAAAAAAAGAAAAATTAAAAGAAGAAGTAGCAAAAGTAGAAAAAAGTTTAAAAAGTAGAAAAAGAGAGGGAAAGGGAAAGGGAAAAAAGAAAACAGGAAAAAAAGAAACAGAAAAAAGTAAAGAAATGAAGCCATATTTAAGCTTTAAATTTTACATTCCTTAAGAATCCTACTTATTTAAACCAGACTTTGGAAACCTTGCTGTAGTTTCAGACTGTAGAGCAACAATTTGCAATGCTAAAGATATTTCCTTTTGGAGTACTAATCCAGAATCTCCTTTTTTTTCTTGATTTAAGAATATTTTAATTGGAAAGATTATATTTTTTTTAGTTCACTTAAGCAAGCAGTTTTCTTCTAAAATATCTAGATTTCTGTTAGCACTGTTAACTACTTCATCTTCCTTCCTATGCACATACACGTCATGTCTGGGGCAAAGCAAAATAAGAACCACATGTTTCATATAAACATTTAGATGCTTTGCATATAGATGGTGCTTAGCTGGAACTACTATAAAGGAATAAACCAAAAGGAAACAGTAGGTGAAAGACTCAGCATTTTAGTAAGAGAGCAGGAACATAAGCAATTAATCATTAATATGGAAAAAAAGTGGAAGGCAACGGGAGGAGGAAAGTAGCTACTACAAGAGAGGAAAAGGTTTGGTTAAGCTTATATTTGAGGAGAGCCTCTCCCAGCCACAGTTTGAGTCTTGTCTAAAATACATATCCAAGGCTACACTCTGCCTTGACGGAACCGGTGTGAAATCCTAAACATTCATTTTCCATGGATATGAGTAAGAAGAGAATTTGTCCTTTCATCACTCCATAAATGTGCTGAATGTGTTGTTTACATTTCAAGTGTTCAGAATCAAAGAAAACAATACAACTCAGACAGGATTAATTGCATCTGGTAAAACGCAGAGTAACTCTACTAAAATAAACTCTGATACTTAATTTTGTTGAGTAAACTTCAACGGAGTTACATAGATTTATCATTGTGTAACTCTGATCAAAAGCTAATTCAGTCAAAAGCAGTATCAGAGTGAGTAGTGCCAGACTTGTCAAGCCTCATACTTCACACACGAGACACTCCTCTGGCTCCATCTTGCTCTCTCCAGTGTGGTGTTTCTGTCTCAGGCGACCACACAACAGCTCCTCAGCTTCCCTCCAGCTCTGGGATCCAACATCAGATACATGTGTTTAGACTGCTGACAAATCATGTTTGGCAGATGGGGTCCCGGCTGGCTAGGGAGGGATGTTGGAGCACACTCTACAGCTGGGAGTGGTTGTTCTTGAGGGAGATCCCACCCTCTGAGTCCTGCAGGTAGGGAGCAGTTCCCCAGCTGCAGCCTCACTCCACTGTCTCTTCCCCACATGGCCCAAGCCCCACATTCCCTCTAAACGCAGAGCATTCCTGTAAAAACAAAACTGAGCTCTTAACCTCAATGATAAAAATATGTAAAGGAAATTACTTCAATGATTCTCATTATAATGAAAAGTTTTCTAAACAGAACCATAGGTTGATAGGTAAGCTGTCTCCACAGTAAGAAATTTTGCATTTTCTTAATATTTTGTGGAACATGATAGTTCATAACTATTGAGTTTTCCATGGTGATCACCACAGTGATGCACTATAACTTCCGTGGATAGTCTCTGGGGAATATATTTTCCTCCTAAAAAGAAAAGAAAACTAAGTACTGTACACTGCTAAAGAATGCTAAGTGCATATTCTTTTGATTTTCTAGGCTTGCAGCTACATCCACGCCAAAAAACGAGAGGCAAAAGAGAACTGAAAAGTTCTGAGAAGGGCAATCCCAGTACATTACATAAAGATATATAGAAACTTTTTCAGTTCTTATAATGATACATTTAAAAAAGATTGCTGCTTTCTGAAAATTTTTTGCAATATCTACCTGATTAGTGGATAGATAGTCCATTGTTCATTAAATTACTAACCGAAATATACCTTTATAGCTAAACCAAATTATCTAATAATAGTAGTCTCCTACTTTTGATTTTGATTTGCAGAGATAGTCCTGCTACCTTGAGATTATTTCCTACAAATGGGAAAACAAAAAAAAAAAAAGACAATGAGTTTCAGGATTTGACTTGCTCCAGGCTACAAAAAGGTTAAGAGCCAGATTCTGTCTCCATTTTGCCAGGCCTGGAAAGCATGGGGGTTGGGAGACAGGGTAGGGGGTCAAAACATAGTGAACTTCAGTGACTCTTTTATCTCCATCTTTCATCCATTATCTTCATCACCCAAGTGAAATTGTCTTTTAAGGATAATTAGAAAGCAGTTTAGTTTAGAGCAGCCCTGTGGCGGTCTTAAAACAAATGGTTAGAAAAAGAATGATAGAAAATAGCCTCATTTTTTTCTGACATGGAAGCACATGGGACTTAATGAAAAATACACAGAATTAAAACCAGAGAAAGCTGAAGATTTCCTGGCTCTTAGCTCTGTCTGAAACCCCTTATTCCTCATTCAGACACAAAGGTTACTTCAGAGCTTCATTCAAACTAAAATCTCTAATGGGATTCTCTACCAGATAAGGGTATAGGTCCTTGGACTACAAATTAGGAGGTAAAAGTCACTGAAATTCAGCAATGATCAACTTTTCAGTTCACTCTCAATAATATAAAGTGGATTGGAAAAAAAGTTTGAATCTCAAACATAACGAGCCTTTCTTGAATCCTTCTAAAACAATAAACAAACAAAAACAGCTTTTGAGGAAAAATACTTTGTTCAACTTTTTTCATTTCAGGGCTCTTCCCACTCTTGAAAAAAAGTAAAAGGCTTCAAGATGACGAAAAGATACGTGTCAGGCAGTCTGCATCTCACAGATGCTAACCTAATCTATCAACAGCCTGGGAAATATGTGGCTTGACAAAGGGAAGCAGATGTGCTCTTAATCCTCCTGAAGTGAACTATGGGATGGGTATCCTCAATCATCCAGAATGGTCTTTCTGGTGCCCTTATGTCTCTTGGTAAAGGCTGAACAGAGTTATTTGTCATGGAATCAGACTTTCATTTGGGATTTGTGTACTTTTTAGTCCTTTGATCATGTGCCTCATATTTTACCTTAACTGAACCTTCATGGACTTTTGAAGATAATCATTGCTTTCCATTTTTCATCAGAGAAAGCTACTGGCATGAGCAATCATCCCTTTCTGCAAGCACTTCTCTTGAAATTAGGAGGCCGCTTGCCCAGCCTACTGACAGGCAAATAGGATACAGTAGGTGCCAGATTCAGGCCTTTTTTCAAAGAACACTTGTTAAATCTTCACTGCTTCATGTTGATTGGAAGCTTGATTAATCTTTCACTGATGAGATCCAAGAGAGGTGAGAAAACACCTTCAGTGCCAAAATGGAAGTAGCATTTATTCACTTTGTTCATGACCAAGATACCATGGCTTGTGCACAGTGTGCAGAGAGCAGTCACTGAGATCTGCCTGGTGCTCTCTCCAGCACTGTGTATATGACAGGCTAAGATAATATCAGCCCATTTCTGAGACAGCAAATCTGCCTTTAACAGGTTTCAGTGAAACTAGTTTCCTGCTTTATCAGCATGTAAAGGAGAGGAAGAGCCGTCCTTTGTTAGTGAAGCCAGATGTCCAACTCAAAAGTCTGAAAACACCAAAAAAGAATACACCTTGTATTTAAACACAAGATGCACAATGAACACAATTCCTTTGGTTTTTGTAGGAAAGAGCAGAGAGCAGGTCTATGCAGTCATCAGTGAACAGCAATATCTCAAAGAGAGTATGAGCTAGGGTCAAATCAACAGTCCTAGCTCTTCTATCAACAACTTTCTCCAAGTCTAGAATGCCATTTATTATTGTCTATTCCACAGATTCATCAGAACAAGAACAGAAATACACATTATATTCTTCACTGCAGCAAACCCAGACTGACTTTTAGCTGCTGCTCTAAACTCCACCAAAGCCAGCACAGAGTCATTCAGAATTTCGGAAGTCAGTAAATGGTTCGTTTCCTCCATACACATAGTGCCCTTGGCAAAACAGTATGTGCAGTGCAGTATAGCAACCCTCTTACCTTGACTGAGAAAGTAGTGTAGCTTTTGTTTGAATATAACCTCCTTTGAAAGGTATTTAAAAATGTGGTGTATTGGATTGATCACAGGACAAAGCATTGTGCACCATCACACAACAGACCTTCAGTCTTTTGCTTGTAGGAATAACAAAACAAAGGGCAAGTGATTACTTATTAACATCACATGAGGCAGACAGAGCTCTGGCAGAACTACAGGTCTCTTGCCACCCAGATCCAAGTGAAAATTGCTAGGCCACAGTTCCTACAATCACATTACTTAACCTTTTCATGCCTCATGTTCCCTTAAAGTAAAAAAACATGTTATAATACTTTTTTGTCTTCCACTTTTCATTGACGTAACTGGTGTGCCTAATATTCATAGCACACTTTGAAAATACAAGGTACTCTGTAAGGAAGCAGAAAAAATCTTAATGGTTTACTGCTTTGTTATATATAGAAAGAACAAAAACAGAGTTAAACTGCTACAGGCATCTTGCACGGAGACACTACCATGGGAGTCTTCCAAAGCCCAGGCTAGCTCAGGATAGACAACACAAATGAACTCATTCTGTCGCACTTTACAACTCTGGAACTGGACCCTGGTGAACTGGTACAGATGTTTCTACCATGATTTAACAACCTTCTTTATACAGCTAAATTGTTCATTTACAAAAGGCAGTACTTTATTGTGCTAACTGGAGAAAATGGGTTGTTTTGTATAAAATTAACCCGTGATACAGGAGTTCTGGATTCTGCTGCCCTCTCTACCACATGTTCCTGTAGAACCTTGAGCTAGTCAATTGCTTGTTCTATTCCTCTGCTTACCCTAGGTAGCTTTTTCACCAGCAAAGCTGCTGGGATTGACAAAGAAATTGCTGGAAAAAATTCTACAGTAAGTATTGTAGATTGTATATGACTATCAGAGCATAAGTGATACAAAATCTATGGCTCTGTATCTTCTAGATAGAAAGTATATGCAAGTGTTCAATTTTGCAAAGTTAAGAATTTCAGCTGGTTCTATTTAACATTTTCCTAAGCATCCAATTTTTTCTTTCCCTTAGCTGCCAATGTTTTGTGATTAGAAAACATTTTGTTCTCAAAATCTCACCCTGCTTTCATTTCCATGTTTTTATGAACTAAGTGACAGAGGAGATAAATGAAGGCTCAGCCGCCCAAGGTCTGAAAAAAAAGAAAAAAGTAGTTAAAAGCTTCTTAACAATGGGGCATAAGAAACAGCTAGACAGATGACTATCTAGTGGTTACTTCATGAAGTGGTTTTGAAAGATAAATATTTAAATAAAAATTTTAAAATATTTTATTTTCCCTGAATTGTTTAATTTGTTCTATGAAATAAAAACACTCCCTTTCCCCCATCACCTTTAGATTCCATATATTACCCTCTAAATTACATAGGCACAGACAATGCCAAGGAATATAACCTGATACCTAAGCCATGATGAATATGAAGACTGTAGTGAAGGTTTAAAATCATTTAGTAGTAATAAACCCAAAATTTAGGTTGTCTCTCATTTACTGGATCACCAGAAATCAAAATACAGCATGATTTTACCTAAACAAGATTTCTGTGTAGCCATATATTAAATATACTCCCAGACTTTCAAATTAGCGACTCAGTGTATTTTGCAATTCAGTGCTGGTGTTTAGACTGAATTTTACTGTTGCACTCACCCCATCTAGCTGCAAGCTGCAGGAAGGCCAGCTAGACAAAGGCAAAACTAGCCTAATGGAAAGGAGTGCAAATCTAACTTAACTAAAAGACAGAATGTTACTTTTTACACAAATAAAGCTTAAGACACTTTGAGCAGTGATCTCTCAGTACTGGTTAATAACCCACTAAATGTACATTCTATGGTGTGTTACTAACACAGTTGCAGCACTTCTGCACTTTACAGAAAACCTATGTCACAAAAGCATTCTTAAAGGTGCACAGCCACACACTGAGAAGTTTAAAAACTAAAATCCTTTAGGGAAAGGAAGTAATTCCTTTAGTTTCCATGCACTATGTTTCAAACTTCTATCAGTTTGAAACACTACCTTCCCCTATGGAAAAACAAACCAAAACCAGATCAGCAACTTGTTGATCTCAGTTCTCATCTGCTAACACAGCAGCACTCCCCATGACCTCTGTCTGTCTCAGTCTCCTTGAGAACCACATAGTCCTTGCCCCTGGGCACATGGAGGAAGGTTCCTCTGCCCCTTCTACAGAATCACAGATCACAAAATATTCTGAGTTGGAAGGGACCCACTAAGACCATCAAAGTCCAACTCCCAGTCGAGTAAGTTTTAGTAAGACTTTTATTTCCAGACAATGCTTCTTGCTAAGAAAGAATTCAACAGAGCTGCCCTTTCCTTTCCCTTGTCCCATTTGTTCTCACTGCCACACAAAGGGAATGAATTAAATTCAGAGCAGGGGAGAAGGGAACAGAGAGCACAGCAGAAGACTTGAGAATGAGCATGGTTAGAACACCTGCAGGAATAGGACTTCACAGGTAAAAGGGGCTCAGGAGTAATGAGCACACTGGCAATAAGCCAGGACACAAAACAACTGTGTTTGTACAAACTAGTTATATATTTGCTTCTGCCTAGTAAAAGGTTTTAAGAGTTTCCTGTGCTTTTGTAGCACATTATTGGTCATTTGTAGATGGCATAAAGAATAAATCATTCACAGTGAAACAAAATACTGCAGGGGAGGGAGGAGGTAAGTGGAGAGGGATGGAATTTCAGTTAATAAACTGTAAATACATAGTTACAAATAAAAATTTATTAAATTACAATCAATACTAAAAGCATTCTTTTTTGTACTTAAAAGCTTCCCTTCATGAAAGAAGATGTAACTTAATGAGTTGTTGTGATTGGAAATCACTGAAATCTCTTTAAAACTTTTTCTTGCACATTAAAGAGAGGACCAAATTTAAGATGGGCCCAGCAGTTAAACAAGACCTATTGTCCCATTGCACTTTCAAGAAAACAACCGATTAAGGGAGAAGCTCAGTTTAGGGGATCCATTCATAAACTCTGTACTCGAAAGGAGCTTGCTGACAGTGAGGAAAAGCAGAAACAAACTGCAGAAATCAGATCTCCAGAAATTCCCTTAAATGTGATAATGAGTGTAGCCTGGTGGTCTGTACAAGTGAGACAAAGCAGAGATGCAGGAAATCAGGGACAAAGATAAGACTATAAACCAGCAAACTGCAATAAGCTCCACATAGAGCCCAGAAAGTAAAGTGGCTACTGCTGCTCTCATACTTTTGGGAAATTTTCACCTATAAGGAAACTAAAGAACTGATAGTTTTATTAATCATTATAATTTATTCTAAAATCTGCTAGCAGTTTCCTTGTTATTAATGGTAGTCGCAATATTAGAGCCACATAGCTTTACTTACACACGCTGTGCCATGAAAGTCGGCTGAGTCACTCCAACCATTCAGGAGTGAATTTGTACTTTTGGTAACAAGCAGGGGTCTGTGACTGCCTCATTTCCCCTCATGTGTGAAGATTTCATAAGAGCCTACTCTCTCAACACTGGTGATTTCTGCTTCAAATCAGCCCTGAAAATTCCTTCTCCTGCAAGCCCTGTGCTAAACAAATCAATAGTGCACTCTACTTTCTTGTTTAAATGTGACTTTCAGAATCTTAGGAGGAAAATAGAACCCAACAAGAACTACACCTTTTATCATTAGTAATTATATTACTTCCTCATCTTGTTCTCTCCCTATTGCTCTTTCCATAATATAAGGGATCATATACAGTCAATTCCAACTGCAAATTCTTTGGGATAGTGTTCTCATTTTTTGTTAAATAGCTGCCCTGTTTTAGGAAGAGATATTAAAAATTAGAATCAGCATGAATCTATTTAACAAAGTACACGCCCAATCCTCTTAGACAAAGGTGCTGTCCTTCCCTGGGATGTCATGCAGATTCACACAGCTTGATCAAAATTGTCAGCAGTGAGCTCTGATGAGGTAAAATAATAGTTTGTAGGGTTTTGTACAGCTATAATAGAATTCCAGCTGGTGGCAATTCTCCTCCTGTTCCAGGTTTCCTCCAAGTGAAACAACATTTTTAAAACAAATAATTTTAAGGGAGCATATGGCGTATTAAAAAAAATAAATGTCTAGGGCATCAAAAGCCCAAAGCAATTTTTATTTGGACTGCCAAAGAAAGTTTTAAAATTTATTTTTGGCTTTGCATAAAAAGGAATCATTGTGAGGCTTTTAGCGGCACTTTTTCTGTCTCCCCTTCATCTTAGAAAACCAGCATTAATCATTAAAAGTCTTTTTAAAATACCATAAACATAGAATTTGTGTGCCAATGTTTCAGCTTTATTAACATGAAACATTTGGAATTCCTTTTGCCCTCAGACTTTAAGTCATCTGTGGCAGGAGCCACTGAACAGACCCTTTTGCTTGCTTTGCCCGGGCTCTCAGTACCTCAGCTAATCTAGAACATTTTTAACCCGTTCCTTTGGACAGAAAGTTGCAGAGAGGCTCATTCAGGGAAGTGAGATCTGGATTTTTTCTGTTGTTGCAACTGCTTTTTCAAGAGCCCATCTCAGATAGGGAAGTTCCATCTTACCTTAAACTAGTCATTCCCTTCTAAGACTGATTTAAAAGTAGTAAGTTTTCAGTTGCCATGCTATATTTGAGTCTCTTCTTAAATTTTCTGATTTCAGACTGCATCATGGAGAAGCTGATTGTGCATTTATTTGACTGGAAACCCAGGATACTGCTTTTTACAACGATTCTACTCTCAACATCTTATAGTAATGGTTGTGTGCCATTCATATATATCATTCCCAACAATAGCAAATCGATTGTTTGGCAAAATTGAGATGTGTTATTATTCACAGACTACCACACTGGTTTTTATTTATCTTATTATTGCTCTTTCTAATGTGGGGAAAGGAAAGAAAAATTAAATTATTATTTCCCTCCTGAGGGAGTCTTCTAAGCACCACTTATGCCTCTCTATACAGTAAATTGGATCTTCCTGAATAGCTGAAATTGTATCTAAGATCATCTGGTAGCAGAGAGGATTTGCACTCCTATAGCTCTTGTCTGCACATTTCCTACATATGAATACAGAACCTCCCACTATGCAGTGTAATGAAGTCAAGCCATTGACATTGTCGTAAGACAGATTGTCTTTTTAATTACCTCTGTTACTGGGCTCCCAGAGCATCAGGAATGTAAGAAGCTTAGCAAACACTGAAACATCTACAAATAGGAATAAGTCCCAAGACAAGTCCAGGTCAATGTCTAAAGTGTACTGAAAGCTAGAAGACCTACTTAACTGAAGCAGCCAAACTAAAACAAGTATTCTCTCATCAGTAGCCTCCCACAAAATGCATAAAGCTCTGGTAGGATATTGAGGTCAGTCTCACCTCTAAATTTATCAACATGTTTATAAATTCTCTATTCTACCACAGACAAAAGAGCAGTATTCTCTTTTTCTGTTGAGAAAAACTTCTTTGAAAGGAAACTTCTAGAAGTTTATACAAACTACAGATTCTAATTCAATTACCACTTTGGGAGCTCTGTGCTTACTCATCTTTCTCTCAATTCCAGCTCCAGAAGTATTTTCAGTGAAAGACACAATATCTGATCTAGACCAAATAGACCTTATATGTTAGGTCACTTCCCAGAAGCTATGTGGTTCTTCATATTTGTCCTGGGTTTGAGTTAATTTTCTTCTTTGTAGCTGGTACAGTGCTGTGTTTTGGATTTAGTCTGAGAGTAATGTTGGTAACACACTAATATTTTCATTGTTGCTAAGTAATGAAAACAGTGTGTCACCAACTTAGCCCCCAAAGTCAAGGCCTTTTCAGTTTCCCGTGCCCTGTCAGAGAGCAGCTGCACAAGAAGGTGGGAAGAGGCACATCCAGGACAGCTGACCTGAGCTGTGTAAAGGGATATTCCATACCACAGAGCATCATGCCCAGTATATGAACCGCAGGGAGTCAGCAAGGAGCTGCAGGTCACTGCTCAGGGACGGGCTGAGCATAGATAAGCAGGTGGTGAGCAATTGCATTGTGCATCACTTGTTTTTCCTGGGGTTTATTCCAGCTTTTCAAGCTGTTTTCTATAAGAAAGGAATTGTTTCTAAAAGTATGTACTGCGTAGATGAAACATTGCACTTTCCTACACACACTACATGTGCAGGCTTTTCCACTGAATTATCTCAGAGTCCAGATGATTTCTTCAAATCCCTTTACTTCAGAAGCCATGACAGAAAATTATTTTCCTCCTGAAATTTATTCTCAGTGAAAAAGAAACACTGCCATTTACCAGCTCTGGCTGGCTGGTTTTGGCCTTCTTAGCTGTAATATAGGCAAATTATTCTGTAATGAAAGAAGAGGATTTTTATTGGGTTTTAGTCCTTCTCCGTGACGCTAAGACAAAGTGGGTTTAACAATCTAGGCCTGTATAGAACCTTCTCACGATTTATGTTGTGGCTTCTTTAACAGCCCTACAATTCCTACTCTGCCACCATTTCTCCCCTATCACACATTTTTCCTTGGGTCTGCCAGTAACATACTGCCATTTTTTGTTACAGTCTTTAAAATAGCTATCATCCTAGTAATATTGCAGAGTTTATATCTGTGCTGTCTCTAGTCAGATAGGGTAGAGAGGAGAATAAGGAAAGATGTTTGCTTTTCAGAATAATTTTTATTCAGAGGAGGTGGTTTTTTCCACTGAGAAATGTCTGCAATGATAAAATATATGAAGAGAAACCATCTGTGAGCTAGCACCCACCATTTACATTCTCTGATAGGATCTGAGAAAAAGATCCTATCAGAGAATGAAGAATGAAAAAGAAAGAAGAATGAAAAAGCAGTAGCAGAATGATTCCTATCAATTTTTCAGGGAAAGATTAGAATCAAGAATGGAAACATTGAAAACATAATTCTGCTTTTCTGAAGATTGCAAGTTAAGAAACATACCTTGTCCAGAAAGTTTTTTTAAGGCTGCACAATGACAAAACAACCAATCTTTCCTATGTATTTTTCATATGCAATTGCAAAGTTTTTTACATTCCCTATTAAGCTAACATCAATTATTACACTCACAAGATACACATTTTTCTGTATCTTACAAAGTTCAGGTAAAAGACACTAGAGTCAAGGTATAATTTTGTTTGGAGGAATCTTTAGAAATCACCTTATTTTCTCTTCATCTTACAGCACACTAATTTCATAATTAGATTGGGTCACACAGGCAACAGTTAGATACTGAAAACTTGCAAGGGTGATTATACCACAGATTTTCTGGGCAGTCTGTTGCAGCACATAGCCATCCCCATTTTTCATCTCTAATCAGAAATCCTCTTGTTGCCTTCTGTCCTTTCACTGTGTACCTCAGAGGAAGAGTCTGGTCCCATCTTTCCTAGGATTGCTGTTTCGGGAGCAGAAGCCTGCTACTAGTTGAGCCCCCACTGTTTTGCCTTTCTTTGTCCAGGCTGGACAAACGTAGTTCCATTAGCATTTCCTCATTTGTTGGGTGCTCTACCTCCCTGAACATGTCTCAGTTGTCCTGCAATGAACTCTCCATTTTATCAATGTTTCAGCTTCATTCACAGGTCATCTCAAAGTACAGCCTTATCATCAGGATGGCTTGAACAGCATTCAGAGAAAAAATCAGGCAGGTTATGTGTGCATCTACAGAGAAGTGTATTTTGACTTTAAAATCAAAAGCATCAAATGGGGGATCTTTTCTTACCAAGAAAGGTCATGTCTGCTTTGAAACATACTGTGACCTTTATATCTCATATGTACAGTTATTAGTTGGAATATAATATCACATTAATTACTTCCCAAAGGATTCTATACTCTGATTTACTGCTAACTGTCAAATTCAACAAGCCTTACCCTTTCTAGTAGCCAATGGTCACTCATTTTTTCCATTTAAAAGCTACTGTTGCTGTATTTTGCCTTTGTAAAATTTCTGCTTTCACATACACACAAATAAAAAAGAAGTTAGGATTTTTTGTTTCATCCTCTGCATTCCTTAAATAGAAAGAAAATACATATTCCTTAACAAAACTTTGGGTTGGGAAAAATTATATACAAATTTATCATTATTTGTAATTTATCATGCAGTTAAATTATAACTTATAATAATTAAGTCATCTTTTCAATGTATCTCCAATTATTGTCCTAATGATTTATTATATTAATCCTCTTCCAGTAGTAAAAAGGAAGCAATTGCTGTTCTAGTCTGGCATATTTCATTCCAATTTTTACTCCCTACAAATGTGTTACAGTTCTTCTGCTGGCAGCCACAGAAACTCTCAATAAAAGCAGCATTTAGTGCAGTTCCTCTCAGAGCCAAGGAATACATATGAAGCTTGACATTCTGGAGTATCTGTTTTCAAGCATTGATCTACAGTAGTTATTAGAATTATTGCTCTTACTATTTTACGCTGTCTTAAACATGAAACTTATGGCAATTTTTATGTGTTCACTATAAAGGAAAAAAATGGCATTGCATAAAAATGAATGTTGAAATGGCAAAAAATCTTCACACAGTCACTGTAGGTCTCCAGAATTTCTACTTTTTCGGTTGCTGGTAAACAGCATTAAGAGAAATAAAACCAGTCTCAGAACTCCTGAAGACCCTTCTCATCTTAATTATGCACCAACTGCAAATATAGAAAACCTGATATTTTAAAAACAAGTCATTCCATTAACTCCTGAGGGACGCGCGTAATTTTTCTCTTATATCACTTTTCCCTTTAAAGAGTAACAGACAACAAAAAATCCTGGTTTTGCACACTGATTTTCTGCTGTGAAGAAGGACCAACCTTCTAATCATAACATTTTTTGAATTACCATTAAGAGAAAAATTAAACTCAAGTTCTTGCTAAAAGACAAAAACACCTTGGCTCAATATTTTTCTTCTATGAGTCAGGATCAAGCCTTCATGGCACCCCTGCCCTTCCCAGACACTCCTAACAAGAGGAAATTATGAAAAACACAACTGTGGAAGAAAACTAACAAAGAACAATAGCTTTCTTGTTAGCTAAAAATTAAAATTACATGTAGAAGAACTAAATATTCAATAACAAAAGTAAATTGAAAAACCTGCATACAAACAAATCCCTGGATTAGATTTTTCCTAGATTTCTGACCAAAGATAAGTGGCTTAAGACTATAGTACAGCCTAAAATATCAGTCACACTACCAGAGGTAGCAATTCTCAGTTGTTCTTTTTGAAAAATGTCTAGAGAAACTCAATGCAATTACTTACTTTCAGCTCTGTAAGACCAAAATATTCCTAGAAATGGTCTTTTAAAAGCCACTTGGTTTTCACTGCACACAGGTGACATCAGGCAGCAGGTATGTCGCCTACCAGTTCTGGTCTGCTCAAAAATATTTGTGGTGCTCTGTTCAATTGATCACAAAGGTTTTTAGATAACAACCCAAGAAAGTGAAAGCCAGTATTGTTTTTCTCCACATCACTGTTACAACAAGAATAAAGAAAGGACTCTAGCCAACTTTCCAGAGTATTGTTAATTTTCACATCACCCATGGTAATGTTTGCCCAATGTTTTTCAAGAAACTCATAGGATGACGCATGGCTAATGTTAGATGATGCTGCTAGCTTCTTTGGTCTTCAGGAATTTCTTCAGGCCCTGCTTCTGATCAATCTCCTAAGAACACACAATGGCTGTTGTCTTACTGTTTTGACATCCACTCTGACACATGCCAAATTTCTCATGTGAATCTGCACCACCAGTACCCTATTATCTTCTTTCTGCAGCCAAAGTAGGCACCAGACTGAATACAACCCACACAGAAAATCTAATATCTAGAAATCATTAGAGATTAAATAGGTAGGAATCACTTGTGTTAGAAAAGCGAAGTGCTCCTCACATGTATCGATCAGCTGACTGCCATGGGGATCAGAAACTGTATATACCCTCATATGACTCTTGTTGAATGGTTCTTCATCTAGAGGTAAGAAAAAAAGACATACATTGTAACTAAGATGAATGCAAAAGAACATACTGAGGCTTATTTTTTTTTCACATTAGCTGCAGATGGAAAACAGAAAAAACTTTAACCAAAATCAGAAAAGACAAGCAATTATTTTTTTAAACAGCTAAAAATTATCCAAAAGTTAGTAGCAGCCTAAACTGTTAAAAAGTTAATTTGTACTTCAAACTCAAAAGTGCAACACATGAATGTTTGATCTTATCATGGAGCCAAATTAACTTACATTAAAGTTTCAAAGCATCATTTGTAAGAAACGTAAAGCAGAATCTCCCACCCTCAGAGGAGGAATAGTTAATATGAATTGAATCTTCTGCTAAACTTCCCCAGTTCTGCATGACCTCAGCCTCAGAATATTCAGCTTCATGCACTCCGTCCGGAGAACCAGTACAAATTATGGCCTCTAAAATGCCATCCAGAATTTCCCATTAATGTTTTCACCCAAACACTCCCCGGTTATGCCTCATAAATAAGTGTTCCGAATAAGAGTTCAAGAAGGAGTCCTGTAAGGACAGTATTCAGGATTTTTTCCACAGCAATATCATTCCAAAGGAGGTTTTGTCAATAAAAATGGAATATCACAAGAGCTGATTCTGGTTAACTTTGTTTCATGGTTACAAAGAATTCACACATTTTATTGTGTAAAGATTAACTATTTTACAAAATCTTATTACGGCAATGAGTTCAAAAATCCCTTAATTGTAAAAAGCACACCTTTTCAGAATTCATCTTTATGGTTGTGAAGTAATTTTCAATGTATTTCAACTGAGTTGCACCATAATGTGCCATTTCTTGAGCTTTTTAATAAAGCTGGTTGCTCAAAAACCCATGTTTTGTAATTTTCCAGCATGGTCACGCAGCTCAGGAAATGACATCACTCTCCTAGTGCCAAAAATCAGATTGGAAGTCCTAAATCTCAGCACACTTTCTCAGCCAGTGACACAGGCAGCCTGCTGAAGTGAATGAAACCTTTGTCCTATTCAGTGAAACTTGGATTTTTCAAGCCTTTTAAAAGAACTCTACAAAATCTACCTGTTGAATATGTTCACAAAGTAAGTTTCAAAATGTAAAAATCTCAAAAGTGACAAAATAGGTTTCAGGCCTTTCAGGTTTAACTTCTGGCAGTATTCCTGAATTTTAAATAGCAACTGATTTTTATTTTTAAGAAACCCCCACTATTCAAAATATGATCCATTACTTCGTTACATGCAGATTCAGAACAGAAAATAGGCACTGCAGTAACACCAAAAGTAACACCAAGAAGCCACTTCTTTCCCCAAGAGTCATACCAACAACTTAGGAAACATTTAAGGCAAAGACCAACATACCCCAGTAGAGTAATCTAACTATAGCTATCTATGTATGATTATAGTTAATGGAGATCAAAATTATGGTCCAATCCAGGTGACTATCCAGTAAATGTTTACTTTACGGTAAGCTGCTTCACTCTCCTGTCTCTGCTCCCTGTTTTGCAAGTAGCTCTTGTAGCATGACATGAGGAGAGGCCCTAAGTTATGGTCCCACCAAAGCAATACCTGATGCCATCTGTTTCTTTCACTGCTTCCACAAGTTCTTTTTTTTTTCCCCCCACATGGCATGAAGGTAGGTTATTAATAATGCTTATGACACTGAATTTTCACACTCTTAAGCCAGGTCAGTGAATTTAGACTAAAAAGTGCAAAATGCCCAGTGATAACCCCTCAAGAGCATGGAAACAACCTGTTAATTTTCTTCAAGTAGCAGACACATACATCCATCAATTCTTGTCTCTCCCGTGCTAGGGGATAAAGAATTTAATTTACAACACACAGAGCACATTGAATAGATCACTGATGAAAATCACCACCATTTTTTAATCAACAATGAGTGCCGTGAGGTCTCCTCATGCTTAGAAATGCTCAGTGTGTTTCAGCAATACACTGTCAGCTTTTACAGAGCTAAACTTGTAGCATTACAGGAACATGAAGTACATGCATCACTTCCAGCTCCAGAGCAGTTGAAGAGCTCATAGAGAGCCACTTCAGACCTTAGATACTGCCATTTCTTGAAACATACAGCAAACATGAGGTCATGCAATATTCTGGAACAATATGATTGAGGCTACTCCTTTAGCAAATATAAGTCAAGTTCTGCACTGTTTTGTTCTCTCCCTTCAGTCCTAAAGTCCTGCACAGAAGTTTACTAGCTAAGCAGTTTTGCTTATTTCTCTACATCAGGAACCCTTTTTTTCTGTCTTGGCATCAGAGGTATAACCCCTGTTCATGACAATCCAGCTACACATCAGCCACACTTCTACAGAACTGCTGCAACTTATGCCTCCGAAGGACGAGTAAAGTGAGTGGAAAATTACCCAAGGTCCTTTCACTGGGGCCAGTGAAAGAACCAGTTTTCCAAATGACTAACTGTTTTTTTTCTCCCCTAAAGTCAATTTCCCAGGCTTTACCTGTGCAAATGGTCCAGTAATGCTTTATTTTGTTTACACTGAGCTATAACCCCAACACAGAGATAAACAATACAGATCGGCCCTCCATAACCATGAATCTGCCATTTCCCATGCTGCTCAGACACAGGGGGGTTGCAGCAGTTGCGTCACAATTCTCCTCACCTCTGTCATAAAAATGCACAACTGGCCCATGTCAATGGAGGAGAGAAGTTAGGACACAAAGTATAGAATTACAAGGGTAAATATTTATTCATGCACATGAGGTGTACCAGCCCAAATGGGACACCATGAATGTGGCTTTACACAGGTTCTTTTAGCCTTCAAACATTTAGGTACAACACAATTTGACTAATCATTGACACCCACGCTGCTGATTAGCAATCACAGTAAAACTTTGCAAAGCAGCTACATTTTTGCAGGATTCTTGCTGCTTGTCTACTGATCCAGATGTCCCTGGAGTCAGTCTTGCTGGTTATCTATGATATGACACCGAGAGGGTTTCAAAGACACGTCAGAGAGGCCGGGATGCTGGTGTTATCTTGGTTGTCCAGGCATATCCTTTATCCTTCGTAAACAGCTCTAAGCTTCCAAGAAGCAGAGAAAGGCCTTTATTTCCAGGGCCAGGTAGTGCTTTAATTTATTTACTGAAGCATGAACAATACTAAAACACCCAGTAAAATACTGCTGCCTCATTACATTACAGTATACAATATGAACTAACATATATACTAAGTTAATACACTTTCACACTAGAAAGACTGACTGATACAACTGTTAGGGAAGGGAATTTTTATAACAATTCCCCAATATGCTGCAGCTGCAGGCAGGCAGTGCAAGGCACTCGGGCTCACTGCTGTCCCCTTTTCAGAGGGATTCTTTGCTCTGTCCTCTTCCCTTGCGCCAGCACAGAAGACGAGCCCTGTGTGTCACCCTTTGCCCGGTCAGACTGCCGTGCAGAAGCAGCCCACACCTGTGGATGAGCCCATCAAACCCCACCAGGGATCTGTTTTCACCTCACCGACTACGAGCGACGTGTGCTGATCACAGATTGTGGGGCTCCTTACAGCCGCTGAATTAAGAATCAATCGCGGGTGAGCGGCACGCCAGGCCCTGGGGGCGATGGCAGCACAGGCCATGCCCTCCCTCAGGCCGCCTCAGGGGGGACCCGCCGAGAGGCGCGGCTCCTTTGTTCCCTTCCAGGGCCTTTTCCTTACCACTGCTTTTGTAGCGGAGTCAGTCGCCGGAAGATGGCAGCAGACGATAAAATATGCCTGATTTTTGGTTCCCAGCCATTGCCCACAAAGTGGTGACACACCACCCCCCCACCCCCCCCCCGCCCCCGATAGCCTTTTATACCAAGACTTCGATTTGCTGCAGCAAGCGGTGGGCTACAAAGTCTGTGTGCAACTCATGTAGTTTTTAAACCGTTGGGTTTATAGCAGCACGTAGAAAACAATTTATTCTTTAAAGAATGTTCAAGTTTGGTGACAACAAAAGCTGGTATAATGTCAAGGGAGCATGAGCCAGGAACGCAGGCTGGTCAGCACCAGCGCTTGGGGCTTTAAAATCACGGGGTGGTTTGGGTTGGAAGGGACCTTTTAGATGTCACCCAGTTCCAACCACTCCACCATGGGTAGGGACACCTTCCACTACACCAGGCTGCTCAAAGCCTCATCCAACTTGGCCTGGGACATCTGCCGGGACGAGACCTGAGAGCAGTCAGCCCTGTCTTCACAAAAGGCAAACAAAGAAAATCTCTCTCAACAGATGAATGATTGGATCTGCTGTAAAGTCGTCACGGTTACATCTGCAGTGCCTGACCAGGCACTGATGCACAGTATTTTGTGGGTGAAGCAGGAGGAGCATGTGGCTCCATAGGAAAGCAACCATTCTCACCTCCTGATGCACACCCCCGTGGGTTAGATCTGGCTGGATTTGCAGTGCACGCAGCATATTTTCACAGCCATTCAGTAATCATAGAATCATAGAATCACAGAATCATACAATGGCCTGAGTCGGCCGGGACCTCAGAGATTATCTAGTTCCAGCCCTACTGCCATGGGCAGGGACACCTTTTACAAGACCAGGTTGCTCAGAGCCCTACCCAACCTGTCTTGAATACATCCAGGGATGGGACACCCACAGCTTCTGTAGGTGACCTGTTCCAGTGCCTCAGGACCATCACAGTACAGATGGTCTAATCTAATAGACCTAATATCTAATCTAGCCCTGCTATCTTTCAGTTTGAAGGCATGCCTCCTTGTCCTGTCATTACATGCTCTTGTAAAAGTCCCTTTCCATCTTTTTTGTAGGCTTCCTTCAGGTATTGCAATGCTGCAATAAGGTCATCCAAAAGCCTTTTCTTCTCCAGGCTGAAATAAATCCTTTTGCCAGGGTGTTAGTGAGGTCTTTGGAAATCCTAAGCACTTCTCCCAGCTCTGCTGTGTCTGTGGAACTCTTTATTTGAGGTGGCAGAAGACTTTCCTGTGAGTACTAAAGTTAGGTCTAGGAAATTCTTTGTTTTTACGGGATTGCCTGACATGCCAGCTCCTTTTCCCCCATAAATAATACTAAAAAAGGCATGAGTCCCAGTGTGGTACAACGATTTAGAAGTAATTCTTATTAAATAGTTACATTTTAATGTATTTTGAAACTTGCTACAAGATGGAAAAAACCAAGTATTTTCCATTTTAGCACCAAAATATATTAAAATAGTTGACGTTTTAGGAAGCTATAGCTTCTTTAGATTTTGTAATTGTTGCCTGATGCATTTCACCTCAGATATTGTCAGAAATTCTGGAACTTCTAAAAAAGCACTGGGAATGCTGATCTGTCAGGCGAACGACTCAGACAAATTTGAAGAGAAACTGGTATTCTCACTGGTAATCGCTGCTGTGCTGAAATGTGGACATTCTATTAAATTAATAGTTTCTTCCATGTTCTAAATGGACTTTCATGCATAACAACCATATAAAATAGCAGAACAGTAGGAAGATAACTAACTTTTATACCTTCATATGCAATAGGCTGAAGAGATTCATATTCTGAACCTTCATGTAAACTTGGACAATTGTGACCAATTATAAAGAAATATGTACTATAATAGTTCTTCATATATCAGGTACAAATAACGACTTTTTTCTAGAAGTTAATTTTTTGTTGGTACCTCAAATATCAAATGCCAATTTGAAGCTCCTGGGTCACTTAACTAATTAACTGTATTAGTTCCAATCTTACTTAAATTACCTTCCTTGATATATTACGCCAGCAGAATAAATTATTCATCTCACAAAACTGCTTTGCTGAAGAGTCTTGCCTCTTCCTAGCTACAGTATTTTCATCAAAGCAACAAACAAATACCACAATATTTGTCTTAAATAATTAAATGGTAAGGAATTGACTCAAATATGCCTCCAAAAAGGTATGTGGAGCTCACAATTAGTCAAATTATAAGCTGTACAATTCCAGCATTCAGAAAACAAAGACACACATCTCCAGGAGGTCTGTGTTACTGTAATAGCACAAGAGGTCTGTAGTTTAACACTGTCATATGAGTTATTTTACTGTCTTTTCAGCAAGTAGACAAATATTTGGTTTTGGAAACAAGAAAAATGATTTTGTGTGTTCAGTTTCACTATGTCTGACTGAAGCATGCTAGCAAGCCCACAACTATTCATGTCTTAATTGAATGCCTGGATCATATGCACGGAAGGCTTTAGTGTCTGATTTCTTCTGTCACCTCTTATAACAAAACCCAATAAAATTTACTTTAATTCGGAAAAAAAAAGCTTGCTGTACAGCCATTTGGTGGGACACTGGTTGCAATGGTCAATATAGATTTGTCTAACTTCACAGCTGCAGATAGGGATTAAAGATTGCTTTTTAAAAAACTGTTTCTCCTTATGTGGGAACATTTCATTTTCATTCCCTGTGCCTATGTTTTTTCATAGGCTTTGGTGCTTTCTTTCATTTAGAAATAAGAGAATAGAAATTTTAGCTGTTACATAGGAACTCAATTCTAAAATATTTATCAGTTGCCTCATTTAATAATTT
Source organism: Acanthiza pusilla (assembly GCA_036630365.1). Classification (NCBI taxonomy): domain Eukaryota; kingdom Metazoa; phylum Chordata; class Aves; order Passeriformes; family Acanthizidae; genus Acanthiza; species Acanthiza pusilla. The sequence continues at coordinate 31,014,521 of JAXCHO010000073.1, read as the reverse complement.
TTCATACTGCTATGCTTTACCAGTGACTTTCAAAAGAAAACAGAACCAAAGAAAACCCAGAAGAAACCCAACAACAACAAAAGCACCCATCAAACTTTTTAAAGCATAAGATGTTTTCCTTACATCTCTAGCTCACCTACTTTTTAACCAGCAAGCATCACTGTTCTGTAATGGCATCTGGTGTGCTCTGCTTTGAAGGAGAGAACATTCGTCTCTTTCTAAAAGACAGCTCAAGCTGGTCCTAACATAAACAACACACCTCGAATATCCCTGAGGTGAAAATTTTTATAACATGTAGTCAGACTAGCTAAATACAATAGACCAAGTTCTACCTGAAATTTGAGTTGACTTGCACTTGCTAACAGCCAATTAACTGAATTAAGTTATTCTCCCTCAGCAGTATCTACAATGGGTCTCTGAAATTGGGAACTTTAAATATTTTACCTGAAGAATCTGCCTGCTGCAAGGAAGCCAACCAAGCAGCACTCTGGGAAACTGCAATGCCAAGGCTCAGTGCAGCCGAAGAGCAGATGGTAGGGGACAGAGCTGGCACAACAGACTGTGACAAAAGCACAGGTAAGCTAGTCATTAAGTCAACTTCATATTCTTCATGCAAGCTCACACCGAGGTGGAGGTAAATCTGTTTGGTTATCATGTACTATGACAGCTATGCACTGAGGCTTTTTGGTACTGACAGTACCAGCTGTCATAGAACTCCCACTAGGTTCAGTGAAAGCAGATGCTTGTCCTGCTCAGATAAAACCTTCACCATGATCATCTTTCAGATAGAGGTGTCTCTTATTATCACACTTGATTCCTTTAAATGTTTACTGTAACAGAAAGTGTTATCCTTCCAGATAGGTTTAGTACTGCAGATCAAGAGCCACAGCAGAACTGTTGGCCATGCTGTGATGGTGATGAAAGATAGTCAGGTCTTAGCAAACACCTCCTCTCCCTTGCCATTGTCTCTGATGAGCAATATCATTTGTCTTAAGGTGAGAACATTAGGTGGGAATTGCAGGAGTTCCTCTCCAGATGCTCACATAATCAGTGAATTCCAGAGATGGGGGAGCTGTGGTGATTGCTGTTGACTTTGGCATACATCAGCCTGCCAAGTCTATAAAATGCTGCTGCAGACTGGGCCAGCTGAGCAAACTGGTATCCCAAGATTGCAGACAGCTTCCTGGTGAATCCCCAGGCCCACAGGGACACCTGCTGGGTATGTCCAGCCCTCAGACAGGAAACACTCACTTTTGCATGGGTGAGTAATGGTACTAAGATCTGGTAAAACACAAAGATAAAATCCTAATGTAGGTACACAGGTGCTTTGTAATTCTGAATTCTGCAAGGCCAAAGACTGTAAACCTGTTCATTTGTAGCCAAGCCTGCTGATATTATAACCCTTTATACCTGTTTATATTATATGCTATATTGACATTTAGATGCTATATTAGCAACAAATCTAATCATAATAATCCACATAATCAGTGTCATATTTCTTGTGCCTGACCAAGAGTCTTCTATCACTCTCCTACACATATGTATCAGAAGGTACATATCCATTAACAGGAGGACTACTCCTTTACCAAATTATGTTGACCAAATACAGACATTTTAAATGAGGAAAAAAAAAAAAAGTTTAAAAATCAGAAAGTAGCATGGTCATTGTATTGGTGCTAGGAAAACATCTGACAGCTCTCAGGTAATATTTTTTTCTTACAAGATGTATTAGGGAATCTTATGTGATCCATATAAGAGTCTTTCATTCTAATACGTATTTTTATTGAAGAAAATAAATTAGAGTTAGATAGTCTTGTTATTAAGAGGTATTGCAGAAGTTCTTACTCCTGAGAATGCACAATATCTGTGCTCCTTAACTGTTGGAAGAGGTTGTATCATCAGCTTATGCCTGTGATTTTTTTTAGCTTTTGCATATTATTTGCATATGTGATTTACCAGCAGCATGTTGTGCTCTGACAGCCCTCTGATTCTGGCTTCAGTGGACTGTGACAGAGTTTGAATTTCCTAACTGGAACTTTGTGATTATCACACATGGTCTTTAGGCTTCATCTTTTGGCTTCACAGTCCACTAAACCACCACAGTGAAAGTCACCAGGCATATATTCTTTGAACAGTGAATAAAGAAAACAGAAGAGGTAGGAAGAATATGGAGTTTCATTGTCAGAGAAAATGCTGTAGATGAAGAAGCCTTTGTCCTTGTCCACAGACAAACACAACTAAAAATTAGGTCTGATATTTGAAGGTGGTTCAGCACCAGTTTGTATGAACATTATCAATAATAAATTTAATTCTAAATAAAAATAAGACTAGGCCAAAACACCAGTTGTTCCTGTTTTGGAGAATGTCTGATCTGTATTTCTTACATTGGCAGCCTGGTTCACTTTGCATATACCGTCAAAAGTAGTTTGCATGTTTGACGTACATGAATTCAATGAGTATTAGAGAGTTGATCCATTTTTAAAGCAGTTATTAGCTTGACTATTCGGTATTTTCTTACATTCTTGGGAAAGTGAACATTATTTGTCAATTCTGAGAATTAACCAAACAAGGTGAATGCCCTAGTGTAGCTGAAAGTTTAATTGGCTAACCAAGTTATGAATTCCAGTCAGCTTGCCCTGCATGAACGATAAAACAGGAATTAAAGTAGCTGAAGTAGGAAATTAGACTGTATGGGTTCGGTGAGAGGAAGTCCTGTTCTTCCAGTGTTGAGAGGATATGGAAATATTATTCCCTGGAATATTCTATCTAGGTCTAATTTCCACAGTATTCTATCATAGTTTGTCAGTATGGTTTTCATTACTTTCATAGTCATGAATTAGGTGTTCAGCTAAAATCCACTAGAACTACATGGATAGAAGTCTGTAAGTAAAAGGAAAATTAGGCCCATCAATTCTTAGCATTAACTCAAGAACCCCTTTAATTATAGGATTTGGGAAGTTTGTAATTATTTTCTAAATAGGATATTTACTGATAAAGAAATTATTATCAAAGTGTCACGTCACATGTGTGTGAAATTTTACTGACATCTGATAGCTAGTTCTACAACAGTGGCCTCTAACAGTCAAGACAAATGTCACTGACACAGAAAAGGTGATTTATTTTTCCCTCAGGGGTCTCTGGGCCTTTGTAGTTGCTGGGAAAAACTTCTATTTGTACAGGCTTCGAGGAGGTACTTTATTTTATTGACTTAGGAACATATTTTTAAGACTTAAACTCAATTTTATATTCCTATAAAAATTTTTCCTCTTTAATTAATTCTTCTCGTTTTCATCTGCTGCTTTCCTCTGTAACATGATTTTTCCATAGTGAAATGGCAAAGTCTGAGAACTTTAACTGAAACATATGGCATGCTTCAAATATGAAAGAACAGATAATGCAGATATTTGTCATTCCCTATGATGGATAGTGTTTTCTTTGGACATAAATGGTGCCCATTCCTTTTTGACCGAAGGTTGAGAACATTGTTTTGTAAACACAGGAATGAACATTACCTGTACCTATTAACAAATTGTTTCAGACTTTTCCACAAAATGTAACATGGAGGAGGAATGGAAAATCCTTTAAAATATCGGATTGTAGATTTAATTTACTTTGGTAGTAATATGGGTGTGGCATTCTGTTGCTAGGATACCAAATTATTTTTTTAACTTGTTCCTGGTCAGTAATACTGTGCAAATAGTGTTTTCTTTTGTCTTTTTTTGTTTGTTTGTTTGTTTGGGTGTATCCAGTCTTAGCTGGAAAATTCAAGCAAGGAAAGAAAATATAGTAAAGGAACCATGTTCAAAAGATCGGCAAAACTGAGATCTTCAGACAGATTTTGAATTTTGCATTTAGTAAAGCAGCAGTATGATTCCAAATGCAGAATAAGGAATCCGTTCAGATTGCAGCTGGTACACGTTCGTGGGAAGTCTTTTTCCTTCCTTTGTGTGCAAGCCTGTGCCATCCATCGCACCACCACAAACGGAACCCACCTCAGGGGGAACTGAAAGAAAAAAGCACAATAGGACCACGTGATACAAATTGCTATTAGCTTTTCAAGGCACACATTAAGTAGACTATTAAATGATCTCAGAACATGGTTTTGTATTTGCTGAGGTATAGAAATTGTATGAGCATTTAATTGCCACGTGCCGTATTCCCCATTGCGCTTTTAACACACTTCTTCCAGACCGTCTGGCACGACGAGTGTATGGTAAGTAATTTTAACAGGGGGGCTACACATCCTTTGTTGTCATCCTTACAGTTTGCGGCACGCTCTCGGGAAGGTCGTTGTATTGCCAAGCTTTAGATCGAACTGTAGGATCTCTGCAACTGTGTTAGCCGCGCGCAGGAGCAGGACACCACCTGGAATATCAGAACTGTCAGAATTAGCCTTGCAGCCAAAGACACGGGATTGGCGGGGCAGCAGAACTCGGGTACTGCCCGTCCAGAGCCCCGTGTCGCAGTCCAGAAAGCGCCAGGCGTCTCGGCGGTGCCGTTCTTTTGTGGGCAGCGGGAGCCCCCCGCTTCAGTCCGCAGGGCGCGGGGGCGTGGTGGAGGTGTGCCCGCCGGCCCTGCCCGCGCCCGCGGCCCCCGGCGCCGCCGCAGCCTTGTAGGAGCCAAATCCTCTCCTCCGGGGGCGGCTCCGGCGGGACTCGGCGGCACCGGGCGGGCGGGGGTCACTGGCGGGCAGAGGCGCCGGGAGCGGCCGGGGCTCGGGGAGGAGGGGCCGGCGGCAGCGGGAGGTGGAGCGGGCGGCCACACGTCACTTTCCCCGGCCGCGTGTTTACGTGGAGCTGAAGATGGCGGCGCCGGTGGCCCCGCCACGGCAGCTGTCGTCGGTGTGAGGCGGGACGGAACGGGACGGGACCGGACCGGACAAGGAGCCTGTGCTCCCCGGCTGAGGGGAGGGCGCGGGGCGAGCCCCTCCTCCTGCTGCCGGTAACACCCTGCTCTCCCGCACAGACGCCATGGAGGACGAGGAGCGGCTGAAGAAGCTGGAGGCTGGAAAAGCCAAGGTAGGAGGAGGCGGCGGTGGCGTGGCCGGGAGACAGCGCGGTGAGGGCGGGGGAGGGTTGTCAGTGGGGCCGGGCCGAGCCGCGCGGTGCGGCGGCGGAGCGGGGCTGCGGCAGGGGCTTGGCGCGGGGCCCCGCCGCGAACAAAGCCGCGGGCGGAGGAGGCGCTTTGTGCCGCACGCCCCGCGCTCCCCCGCCCGCCGCGGGGCCGGGCGGCGCTCCCGGGCGGGCAGTGGGTGCCTGTGCTCGGCGACACCGGCCCCCGACAGCTGGCACGCCACAGGTGCCGGCCACGGGGCCGGACGGTGACAGCCCGGACAGTACCCGCTGCAGCGCCGGGCGGAGGAAGAGCCGAGCAGGAGGAGGAGGGGAAAGAAGGAGGGTTAACCTCCTTAACCTTCGCAGCCGAGGCGCGAATCCCGTTTACCTCATAAGTCTGGGAAACCCTGTGAACCTTAAGGAAGTTTATGAAACCGACAGCTGTTCCTCAGTGTGGAACTAATGCCGTGAGAGAGCCTTAGGAGGCAGAGGATTAGCGATGCCTCCAGTGGTGCGGCGCGGTGCCCGTAGCGCCGGGCTGGGAATGCCGTGAGTCACCCGCGGGACCCTGCCGTGTGCGCCGGCAGCCGCGGTGCCCGCAGAGCTGCGCTCCGCCGTCACCTCCTCGGGGCTGTCAGGCGGCTCAGACGCTGCTCTGCGGGCTTACCCAAGGCTTAATCGGGGAGCTTATCATTTTACTCTAAGCATGGCTCAGTATATACCGGCTGCACAGCATTTTGCCTTCTGGGCAGCACACCAGACTACACTTCAGGAGGACCTCTTTTTTACTTCAAAGAAAGCTTTGGTGTGGTCAATGAGATAACCTAATTAATGGCATTCTAGATAAAATTAATGTTTCGGCGTTAGGTATAGTCTGTTTCCTTCCTGTAGTCATAGGTAAATGATAAGAGTTCAAAAGTTGGTCAGTCATTCATGCTAAAGATATGCATGTAACTTGGCAGGAGCTAATAGTACAGGCAAAACAAAGACAAGCTAAAGATGAAACTATGAAACATCACTGTCTTATTTATGTGTACTATGGAAAAGATACAGTTCATCTGCAAAGTATTGAATAGGTATTTTGCTGTATTAGTAGAAAACTTCCTAACTTTGTGTGTTTCAGTTTGGGTTCAAAATGTCCATTTGGAAACTCTCCTAGATGGAATTGTATGTTTATATAGGAAAACCTGTTTCTTAAATGCTTAGTGCAAAGTGGTGTATGCACAATATTACTCATAAAAGGCACTGGGACAAATTAGATCCTGGTGGCAGTACATTCTGTCACAGATTGGCTAATTCTTTTATAGAAAATTAGAAAGTAGCTCACAAAGAAAATGGTTGGAGTAGATTTGCCAGTTTTATAAATCAGAATGAAGAGTTTATCAAGAGAATTTAGATTTTTCTGCCCTTGTTAGCCTGTGATTAACACAGAAAATTAATGACAATTGCTGGAAATCGAACCAAAAGCCGGGACTCTAGCAGGAATTCAGTGGTTTCCTTCATACTTTGAGAAGAGACATGTACACCTTATTAATTTATTTTGTATTGTAGGAGTCCTGTCATAACTTTCACTATTGTTCTAGTCTTTTCTGTCTAAAACCTAATGATGTTCTTCTAAGTAAGGATTTGCCTGAAGGCTTTAGGATTCTATGCTTTTAAACGTCCCCTGTGATTTAAGTCATTATCACTCTTTAAAGCTATACATGGTTTATGTGAAAAGGGACTATAAAAGCAGTGTGAGTTTTTCAGATTTTTCATTGGTGTTCATTTACCTCTTTTTTTACATGTGAATGATATAGTTAAGTGTGTTGTACAGCGGAGATTAGATCACAATCTTTCAGTGACAAATGTCACTGATAAAGGCAGAAAAGAAGAATTGTGTTAGCAGAGAATGGAAGCAGGAGGTGCTCCTGCAGCTGCTTTTTACTTTTTCAAACCCATTCAAAGTAGCATAATCAGTGCATCTCCTAAAATTGCTTGGCTCCAATGGATATTTTCTGCAAACCACAGCAATAAGCATCCAGAAAACTTTTGAGCTGAGAGTTATTTAAATAAAATAGCTGAGAAAATGTGTATAAGTATGTGTTGTTACCGTGCCAAAAGGGGCAGGTATTGCTATACTCCAGATATTTTAAACCATCCACCTGAAATGACATGTTTTAAATATAAATAAGATGTTCCGTAAACTGCAGGATGAATGTAGGTAGTTGGAAGTCTGGTAAAAGAGCCCAGTGGGTGCCCTGGAGGTGGCTGATGTGTTGCTCACTGTGGAGTTATTATCCACAGTTGAGGCTTGGTTTCTTGTTTGATTTGGGTTGTTTTTTTCTTGTAGATACTGCCAAATCTCGGTTTGTGCATATTAAACCGTATGAACTTTCTTGTTCAACCATTTAGTTGTTTTCTGAGCATAATATCAAGTAGGCAAATGTGGACTTTTTGTGGATTTATCTGCAGTGGAACTTCTTCTTAGCGTCTTCCTAAGACACTCTCCCCCCACATAGATCTTTTATAGAGAAGTGTATTAAAAGTGGATTTTCTGCAACTGAATTTTCTTCTGAGTCCTCCTTTGTTGTTACTGGAAATGCAAAGCTGCACTGTGAATTTAACTTGATTGAGTGGTGCTAAGTGTACTCAGGCCTGGCAGAATGGGTCTCACGCAGCCTTTGCCAGTACATCATTTGAAAAACGGAATAAAAAGGTCTTGATGGAGGCTCACCACCATTCATGTGTACCTGCTGATTTTTGGAGACTACCCCAAGTCTGTATTATGAAGCAGTTGCGCCATATGTTGTTGTTGTCTGTTACAAGCCTGCAAAGGCAAGGGAGGCACAAAGTTAAACCCAGTAAATTACATGCTCCTTTTCCCAGACCTGTAGTCATTAATTTTCTTTTGCCACAAGGTAAATCTGGTGAATATTAACCCAGCTTCTATAACTGTCTGACTCCCTTCCATTGAAATGATTCCTCAGTTCCTCTGTGGAACTCTCTTCTCCGCAAACAGGCAGTTTCTTTATCTTATCTTATGATGTCATTGTAGTGGAGCAAGAACAGTGTTTGTTAGAAAGGCCAGATAAGGTAAACAGTGTTGACTGTGATGGAAAGTGGAAGGGAGAAGATATGTGCCAGCAGTAGAAATAAAGATGCATGCTATTAGGCTCATCAGTGCCCTAAAACACAATGACATTAGAAATCCTTCAGTATGTTTTGTGCCTTGCTGAGGAGATTCTGGATTATTGCTGATGGCCTGAGATAGTGAATACGTATCTGGTCTTAAAAAAGCCTAGAGAGGATTGTGGTTGAAGATCTTGACATGGCATACTATGTGTGGATTCCAGTGTGCATCACTTTGCTTGGCAATCTCATCTAACATTAAAGAGGGTACTATTTATGGTAGTTGGGTTGGGTATTTTAATTTCATATATTTATTTAGCAGCTGGCTTTTCTTACCAGGATGTGGCACTATTTTGATCAACTTTCAAAACTACAGAGAGTAGTTTGCCTGCTTTAGAATAAAAACAGCAGTGATTAGATTCCTTTGTCAGAAAGCGGCTGAGGGTATTTTGGCATAAAGCTTTTGAAATTTATAAAAATATTTTAATTTCTGTGAACACAGACACACATGAAAGGCACAGCCATTGTAACTGGCAAAATTGAGATGAAGCTATCAATAGCAAGTATTATGGACTGCTCTGTTTTACAGTACTGAAGTTTTGTTTGCAAAGTATTTAAATATGTGTTTAAATTTCTATTGCGCAAAGGGCACTCCTTAGGTGTATGCTTGGCTTTTTTGCTGTGGGAGGGGTGAACAAGGGAAAGATACTAATATACTTTGTTAGTTCTCTTGGGTTGGTCTAGGATTTCAAGTCTAATGTTAGAAATACATAACTTAATGCCTTGTTTCTCAAAGCTTTTATGTGTGTTCATAATATATCATTGCAGTGTTCTAAGAAACTATATAATTGTTGGAGAACCTAAAGAAATTAGTGAGTTGGTTTAGTTTAAACACCTGAGAGCAGAGTAAGGCTGTTACTGCGTTTGATTTGTACCAGAAAATCACTGAGCAGATGGAACAGTGATGTTGGTTGAGGAAGCTCTAATGGCTCTCAGTGGACAAGTATTACAGGTTGTATAACTGATTTGGCAAGTTATCTTCACAAATTGAATAGTCAAAAGAAATAATTGCATATTTTGTCATCTGGTCCTGCATGTAAATATTTCAGATGGCTGAAGATGAAAATGATATGTATTATTCAAATAGCATTGTCTAAGAGTCTGGGAATGTTTGCTGTTTGCATTCTTATGTCTTTCTTACTCTTTTGAGGGGAGAAAAAGATTTTATTCACTCATGTCTGGCCTCTCTGGACTGAGTAGTTTTGGAATTCTTAAGGAAAGGTGTTGATATGTTGGGGTTTTTGAAAATAAAACACTCAAGCAAAGCATGGAATAGTTATGTGACTCAGTGATTAAAGCTCTAATTTAAATCCTCTAGAAGAACTCAAAGTACAGATTGTGTGTAAAACACAGTCCTCTTAAACTCCCTGTAATTTACCTGAAGAGGAAAAAAGCAGTATCTCACTAGTTATTAGGAGTTTTCCATCACTGAAGTCACAAACTACAGAATACTCTGAATGGAAAGGGATCTACAAGGATCATCAAGTCCAACTCTTAAGTGACTTAAGAGAGTCGCATACAGGTATTGAACCCACAGCCTTGGTGTTATCAGCACCATCCTCCAACTAACTGAGCTAATTTCAGGGTCAGTCAAATTAAACAGATTTAAAACTTACATGTCATTAAGGAACTGGGCCACTAACACATCTTTTGCATTCAAGTGTGGACTGTTCATTTTGTTTATCCTGTCTGCCTCAAATAACTTGAGCAAAAGTAAACAGGATTGTGGAAGGAAGAATTTACTTTTCAGTCTTGCCTTTTCCTACTCTGCTTTTCACTTAAAAGAGGTCATATTTGCCATATCACAAAGTGCTGGTTTCATCATAAAGCCCTAGTCATTGTGGTCACTCTGCATAAATTATGGTCAGAAGAAGCTTTTTGAGTTAGAAGGTCACAGAACAGCAGTGGTACTTTGTCTATATCTGAAGATGCTTGTATATATTAAGGAACAAGAGAGGAAGCAACTGGATCTCTTAAGAGTTTCCTGGAAAGGTGTGGGAAAGCTTTGGCTTGAGAGTACAGTGAAGCTATGAAAAAACACTGTAATGAAGAACAGTTCATTTGAAGGAGCCCCTTTTCTTGCACATGAAGATCCTCAGAAATCTGTTTCTAGTTCCTAGGCATTCCTTTATTGTATTGCTAAGCTGTTTCTTTTTCTAGGTCCATCTGAACTGGTGGGGTTTGGCTTCTTTTCTTTTACAAGCTTCAATCTACTCTCTCCTTTACATCTCTGTCAATTTTAAATGCAAATAGTAGGAGGTATGTGTAATTGCATGTGTATATTTTGATTATGAACATGAGTAAGCTTAAAAGCTTACTTTGTCTTGCAGAGGAAATCACAGATATAAGGACTGAACATTACCCTGGAGAGAAAACGTGGTTTTAATACTTTTTGAGTAAAAGAAAATAGGGCAGAAATTGAGTAGACATGAGAAAGAAACAAAGTGTGAGGTGTTCAGTTCTTTGTGCATGCATTTATTTTTATTCCAAACGGTGGATACCTGTGTTGTAGGAAAAAAGATTTATATACATTTGAGATGTGAACATGTTGTCTAGATAATTGATTGCTACTGGCGTGGTAAATAAGCTTGGATGAGAGATCGAATGGAAATCTGTGAAACGATTTTCAAGACATTCTGTTACTAATAGCAGAATAATTGGTATGACTAGTTTAAATTTTCTTTTGAGAATAATAGGACTACAAGCTCTTTACAGTTTACTCAGTGTTCTTTTTTTGCTTTGAAAAAATAGAAAGTAAGTTCAGTTTTTTTCTCGTGTTCAAATTTTTCTTGGACTCTATTGGGCATTTGTAGAAAAAATACAAAAGGTACTTGAATTGAAATCTGGGATTTCAAATCTCTTTTAAATTGAAACTACTACAAGTCTTCCTGTTCCAAGTGTGGCTTTTCTTCATGTTGTTGTTTGATCTCCATTGCCCTCATTCCAGAGATCTGTTCTTGTTTTTGATACAGGATTTGATTATTGGTTTTAGATGTTTTTATCAATATATTCTTTTGTTCAAGTCTTTAAAGTAGCTCTCTACGATAGTGGTGCAAGATAGAATGCACTTAAATTTTTATTGCTTTCTTCTGAGAATGCAGAGGAATATTGCTTCAAAATAATCTTTGTTCTTTTGCTGGTTTAGAGAGAATTGTTCTTTAATCCAGAATGCCAGTGAATTTCACAAAAACAGAGAAATAAGGCAACACAATATTGTTAGTAGCACTGTGAAAGCAAGAAGTGGCATTGTAAAAATGCAATTTAAAATGTTCTCTTGTTCCTTGTGTAAGGAGAAGGAATTACAGAAAAGAAAGCACAATGTTGCTCTTTGCCTACTTTCATGACTTTTTCCATTTTAGCACTAGTCTCCCCCTCATTTCTTCGTCTTCTTTCTCACTACTTATTTTCTTAGTATGCATGTTGCAATAGCAAAACAGAGATCACTGCAACATTTGTTTTCCTGTTATAGCAGAATCTAGACAAGTTTGTTTGTTGGTACTTATTTGGAAATAAGCTTGGTCACCACCACAAATTCATTCTAAAGAACTTCCAGTAAAGTGTATCTGATACTCCAAGGAAATGGGACTTTTTGGCTTATGTAGGTGTTGCAAGAAAATCCTGTCTTTTTTTCCTGACAGGAAAATACAGGATTTTCGGGCAACACCTACATATGTGAAAAAGTCCAATCAACTAGATGCTTTTAAATACTGATAATACAAAGGTATTAACTGCAAAATAATATATGGTTACTCCAGCACCCTAAGAGTTTGGAATAGTGAAAAATCTGATGAAAATGAGGACAAAAGAAAAAAAGGTTGCTGTAGTAAGTCCAACTTCGCTGAACTACCTTATATTGCAACATAAGATTTTATACTACTAACACAATTGTTGGGAATCCTAGTTTAGGGTCTGAAAGCTCTGTCTTAAATATCTGCCTTGCGGAGAGGGATTTCAAGGTATTTCTATGTATTTGTTTAAAAATAATTTTGTTACTCATACAAGCTAACATGTCACTTTGCATTTGGAATGATAAATGTACCACAGTTCAACAAAACACAATTGATAATTACAGTCTTTTAGCTGCTATGCTGAAACATAAAGTAAATAGATCTTGAAATTTATGATGATGAGACACTTGTCTGTTCACTGCAGAGTTGGCACACCCTGTTGTGTTGATGGTTCTGGTGTTCCTAGTTATTGAAGGAAACCTTAATCTTAATTTTCACATGATATCTTGAGACGCCAATGTTGTATGTTGTAACAATCTTTCCTACAACCAGTGCAGAAAAGGCAGAAGAATCAATAAAAATGTTCAGATTTCTTAGAATTTGTAGTTTCTTGGAAGTATAGAATCAATTCTCCTGCTTCCCTCCTCTTCTAAAAAGGAGCCCAGCAAGCTTCCAGCCAGAACAAATTCAACAGCTGTCAGCTGAGCAAAAGAATGTGAGCCTCTAGATACCAAACAATAAGTTTAGGGAAGTGAGGGACTGATCAAATCGCAGTTGTAACAACACTGAGTTGTAGCATCATGGCAAAACAAAGAAGAAGTGGTCTATTGGACTATGCTTGTCAATCTCAAAACATAAAGAAATTTTAAAATTCTTGACAATGGGAGATAATAATGGTAAAGAGAATATATTCAATTTTTGTGATATTTTCAGAGGAAAGTCTAGATTTGATGAAAACTGTATGTATTTTGCCATGGCAAAATTACAGCATATCTATAAAACTACGATAGCAAGCAAAAGACCCAAGAAGATTGGTGGAGTTGAAGAGATGGAGTAGATGGGATTATGGGACTGAGCATGTTTCTGTGCAAATATTGATAAAATAGGTGTTCCAGAGAATAAGCAGAGTAAATTGCATGACAGTTTATTCAAATCTGACTTCAGTGGTAGGCTGTGATTTGATGGAAGAGGTTATCCCTTAATCCTGATTTTGTTTGCTGACCTTTTTACTTGTCATTAAACTCTTCTCTGTGAAGAAACCTCCAGTATCCAATCACGAAACAAGGGGAAAATATTTAGGTATTTCTAAAGCCATTTAGATTGTCTGAGGAAGGTAGCCGATTTATTATAAAACCCATGTATTTGCATATACATACTAAATATGTATATTTGCATATTTAACTAAATATTGAGACTATATATTTTCAATTAAAAGGTGAATAGGAGAAATAACTTACTAAAAGAGGTAATGCTTCATAACAGAGATAAGAAAACCCTGTCTTGGCATGTTCAGTTGTTTGCTGTGCTAGCTAGCCTAGTTTGCTGCATTAAAAGAAATAAGGGGCACCCTGATATGAGACTTCTTAAGATGGATGTGTTATATTTTCTTAATTATTTGGAATATATTCCCGGAATTCAATTTAGCTTTCTTTAAAAAAACCCAACAAAACTCCACAGACAAGTCTCCAGTTTTGTGAGCAATACCAGTGTCTTTGTGAGCTTGCTTTTCTCGTGATTCAGCAGCGTGTAAAAAGTAATAAAAGCCTGTCAAAATAGTACAAGCCTGTCAAGCCTTGCACACTGAGCATGAAATTCATGCAGTTGGTTCTTCCCTTATGTCTGCTCTGCTTCTCACAGAGCTGTCTCTAACAAGCTGCAGTTTGTGGGCTTTATTCTCACTCTGTCCATTCGTGACAGACGTGCCACATGGTAGGAATTAATGTAAAAGTGCTATAAACAAGGTGGGAAAATGATGAAATGCAACTGAGTTTGACTTGTTCTAAAGTATTTGTAGTTTATTAAAAAAAATAAACCTGTTAACATTTTTTACAATGAAAAATTAAGTTTTGTTCTGTTTCTATACAGAGTTGAAGCACAGAGGTGGCTAGAATGCCTATGAATAATCTCTTAAAAATTACCTAAATTCTCCAGACTACTTTTGAAAACTCAGCACAATGTTCCTGAAATGACTGCATAGACAACTGGATGGAAATCATTACATCACTTGTGCTTATTAACAAGGAATGGCTATCACTTGCTGCATAACTTGAACTGAATTTAAATTATTGATCTATATCTGAAAAGCTGATTGTCTTGTTGCCAGAGATGTAGCCTCTCAGATTCGGTGCTAGTGGTGTTTGTCAGCTTGAAAAAAATTATAATCTTGTGTTCGTTATTAATAAAGTCTTATTTAGACATAGTCTGTTCGTTATAAAGGTGCCTTTTTCTTTCAGACTTCTTGGTTAATGAGAAATTAGATACAAACACAGCTCTTTGGATCTTGCTGTGCCTTTATATATTCTCTCTACCTGCTGGGTTTTAGTTTTCTCAGTTTTTGATCTTTAAATATCTTTGTCTTAACTACATTTTTACTAAAGAGGACACAGTGTGGAGGGGGAAAATGTAGATGTATTCTATGTAAATACAACTAACTTGATTTCTTCTTAGGAAGAAAAAGTTAAATTTACATGAATCAGGGTAATGTAAACAGTACACAGAGACTCAAAGTAAATCGATAGTTTATGCTTTTATTAACATCCAGAAATACGTTCTTCAGCCCTTGTCAGCCAATAAACTCCTCTTCCACATTTAGTATAATGACTAAGTGTTACCATGCAGAAGGAAGGAAAAATATGCATTGTTGGGAAGTACAAGAGTCCTGCTGATCAGGAAAAACATACAGTGGGCTGCAGTCCCTTTCTTGCAGCATCAACACAAATGACAAATGTTGTGATTTAAGTTTCCTTGCATTAGCTACACAGAGAAGTCTGGACAAAGCCTCCTCAGATACAGATTCTCTTCACGCAATTTTTTATGTGTTACAATATTGTTGCATCTTAGAAGCCCTGTGCTTTAGAAATGGTAGTTTTTTAAAGTTAACTGATTAGATTTTGCAGTTGACCACAGTGTGTTGTGGAAGAATGAACTATGGGAGCTGGAATGGATTATTGATTAGGATTCCACAGGAAGTTGCAGTTGCCTGACTATGATTTTCTGTAGATGTGTCAGGATTTTTGTTGTAGGATCCTAATCAGTATTCGTGATTTTTGAGAAAAGTTGATTATCCCCAGCCCTGGCTCCTGGAAGCTACTTGGTGCTTGATAATACACAGTAACCAATCTGCAGTTATCCTGCACTTATCAGTAAGACTCTGCATGTGCTCGTTAGGGAGTCTCAAAAGACTGACAAACATTGCTCTTTAAACGGAGCAGACTTGTCTGAATGAGTTGTCAAGATTGCAGGTCCTTGGGGATCTGCACAACTATTAGTAGGAGACCATCTTTAGGTAACTAGGGCTGATCGACAGAACTTGCTGCAAGTGTTAAAGATTTTGACACTGTTTGACATCATCTTTTAAGCAAATGAAAGACTTGGTTAAGGTACAATCATCATTTCATGGTTACAAATGAATAGAAAATTGGACTTAGCTGTATTTGTTTTAATGGCTTGCTCAAAGTAGGTGGTCATTCAATTTTTCACAAAGCCTGTGTCACTCAGTATTTACATTATTAGCGCTGGAAAGAATGTGTGGTTGTACACAGACAGTACTAAACTGAAGTGGGTGAAAAACATGGTGAAGAGGCTTAGAATTCAAAATAATCTGGTACAAAAGGCTGTGGAAGCAACACTCAAGACTTTTGCCTCTTTAAGGCTAAGGACTGTCCTTGGGCTTCCCGGGTCCCTGAGTTTAATGGCAGAATTGGAGGACTGAAGTATTATCCACTGTACAGAAGGTCAAACTGGGGGCCACTTGAGCAGTTTTGATGTATACACATTGATGCGACTGAGTATGATGTATCCCAGCATCCTGTGGGAGCTGGGTGCTATTGTTAGAAGGCTATTACCTTACTCATCTTTGAAAAGTCATTGCCATTAGAGATTTCAATTGAAGCAGGGGGAAGAAAACATCTTCAAGGAGGGTGAGAAGGAGTGTTGGGATTTATAGGAAGGTCAGCATGGCTGCAGTTTCTGGGAAGGTGATGGAGCAGATCCTCTTGGAGCCCATGTTCAGGCACATGAAGGCCAAGAGCAGGACCAGAATTTATCAAGGGCAAGCTAAATGTTTTCTATGATAGACTGAGTGTCGTAGTAGCTGGGGAGAGAATGGTGGATGTTGTTTACCTTGACTTTAGGGAGGCATTTGATATGATCTCTTGCAGGCTATTTAGAACTAAACTGGAGACAGGTGTTTGGGATAGGTGGTCTGCAATGGGGGCAGAAAATGAGCTGGACTGCTCTGCTCACATTGCTGAAGCAAAGTCCATCTGGTGGTAAGTCGAGTTCCTCAGGTGTGCAGTTGGATGCTTTGTAAATGACTTGCAGAACTGGACGGAGTGTCCCTTCTGCATGCTCATGGATGATACTGCCTAAGGGAGTTAATGAATTGAAGCGCAGGTCTTCTTATCAGAGACACTGACATTCTGAAAGAAGAGGCTGGCAGAAAACTCGTGATGTCACAGCAGCATGAAAGAAGGTAGACAGAAGTTCACGCACTTTCCCATTGGCAGAAAGGATTAATTTTAAATTTCCATTTCATTCCTGGGCTGTAAAAGTAGCCTACAGAATCTTCTGGGGACTGAAAGAAAGAGATGATATTGTGTCATCCAGCTTGGAGTCAGGAAGGGATCCTGCATTTCTCAGTAGTGGCCAGCACTGTTGTTTGCATATCCTGAAACAGGGGAAGGACCCCCAAAACTGATTTCTGCCTACAATCCCAATTTTGGAATAATTTTTGTTGTCATGAGTTCTTTAAGTCAAATTGTTCTTTTCTAATGTGGTTAGCTTGGGTTGGTAATATTCTTGGATTTTATTTGAAACAAAATTAGACTAACTTGAGGAACGGAATTATATTATTTGGTAGCATCAGAGCTGTTATCCTGGATGATAATGGGCTGGTGTGATCAAATACTGATTGAGAAATTAAGAGGAGCTAGAAGGCAACAGAGCTCTCTTTTACCTCTCTCCTGCTCTTCCCCATGTAATTGTTTCATTGCAGTATGTATTGGGGTGGTTGGAGAATGGAGGAAATAGTTTGATACGAATTTATTCTTCCCAAGCAACTGCAATAAAATATTCCTTTTTGTTGGGAGAATCACATTCAAATACTTGATTTCACAGCGCCAGATAAGACACAATATAAAGCTGATTTTTAAAAAGTACACATAAATAGGCATATATTCAATAGTTCAGTACTATACTACATTTTAAGGAGCTTGGTTAATCTGTGCAACAACAGGATTATATAAAAACTTCATTTTTGTGATGTAATGCAGTAAGATGACTAGCAATTAAGATAATTTGTGATAGTGTTTCACTCTTTCCATGCTCCCTAAAATAAGTCTGTCTTTTTAGTCGTTGTCTTTATCTACTTAGTTTGGGGAAGAACACCTCTTTAATTTGGACCATAATGTCCCTGTAAGTGTGGTTGTGCAGGGAAAATGGATTTAAAGTATTTTACTAGGAATCCACTTGAAGTAATGTACAGACTCTATAAAACAAGTGAAAGTAAATTTGTTCTGGGGATTTTTCTCCAGTTGAAAACTTATATAAATGCATGTAACAAAAACCATAAATGAGTCTGTTAATGCTCAAAATCAAATATAGTGCAAATTACTTGTATTTAGCATACCATTATTAGAAACATGGGGATCATTGCTTTCCTTCTCAAAGCATTATATATTCTGGTTTTGTAGTTTTGTGTTAATAATTCAGTCTTTATAAAAATGAAAAATGTCAACCTTAACTTTTAAACATGTAAGACAATTAATAAAGGGAATATAATGTCTGTGTTACATATAAACTTGCAAGTTGCCAGTAATTTGATGACAAGCACAGTGTGGAGTTACTGGCAACTGTTGCTTTGGCATACTTTTGTATTTTTAGAGTTGTCTTCTAACTGGCAGGCACAGATGGCCATAAACTGAGTGGCTTAGTAGATGGGGAGAGAATGGTGGATGTTGTTTATGGTTGTGATTTTCTGGTATGTGTGTTTCTGAATTAAAACCTTTCTATGGTATTTTAGATTTCATTGTCTAAATACCTTGTGTTAATTACTCTGAATGGGTTTTGATATGAATTGGGAAGTTAGAGTGTGGGATTTTTAGAAGCAACTATTTTTTTGCTAGTATGAAGGCATTCTGCGCCCAGCTAATAAGAACATTTGTTCTCATTAAGCAATCAATATTATTAAACAACTTTAAGTTGTTTAAAGTTTTCTTGAAGAAAAATTAATCGGATTTGCAACCTTTATCTTGCTGATAATAACCTTCTGCCACAAAGTCAGAATAGGTTGTTTCAGTGGTATTAAAGTCAAAAGGCCATAAAGTATTTAGGACTACTCTTACCTATAATTTAAAATGCTTTTAAAAAACCCTGTGAACTTCTGTTTAAAACACCAGGCTTGTTCTGTGTACTCTGTGGAGTTCAGTGTGGTATATAACTTTTTTCCCCCCTCAGATTCCTGTTGAAAATGAGGACTGAAGTCTGTATTCCAGGATGTGATAAATTGTAGTTATGTGTGGTTAATACAAAGAAATAGGTAATCGAGGAGAAAAAATACTATGTATTAAGACATGAAAATAATTCCTCTTTTACCAGATCCAGAACTTGGGTCTTTCCATCTTCCAATTTAGATTGAAATTTAGCCTTGCTTTGGACTCAAGGAAAAGATAGACTCATTTTTTATAGTCATTTTTATAGACTGTTGCCTTATAGTCTCAGGAATATTTTCCCTAAGGTTAGTTTTTGGGGAAGAAGGGCAGCATGTGAAGAAAATTACAGAACAAGGCAGAAATTTACTAATCACCCAACTGCTTCTAGTATTTAATGACATAATTTCATTGCTTTTTATGCTGTTCCTATCCTGGAAGACATTTCTTTTGACTTGAGTATTTTCTAAGACCTAAATATAGTGGAATTAACATGCTTAATGCTAAACCGTGTTACTGTATTGCAGTTGTTTTCTTAAAATAGTTATCCTGTAAGAACTCCAAGGGATTAATTAAAAGCGTCTCCAGCTGTTGATTTAACTATATTTAGTCAAACAGCTCATACTACTATATGCTTGTTGGTGTTTAACAGGTGTTAAACCAGTTGCTTTAAGAATAAATAAATTGAAGTTACTACATAAGCAATGCTCAGATTGTTAGTAAATTTATTTTGGTGGTACAGAAGGCAACATACTGACATATGTCTGATGACTCTGCTGCTTTCCAAAAATTGAAATTCTGAATACATTAATATTTTAACATCTATATTTAACCTCTAAGTAGCTACTATGCTGTAAAATAAATGTTGGGGGTTTATTTTTTCTATAAGCCTGATTGAAGCTTGCTATCTGTGAAAACCATTACTTCTGTATTTCTTGTGGTCTGTGGTATATTCATCTTAATGGTTTAATTAAAAAACTAATTATGAACAGTTTGTGAAGTATGGTTCTGCAGGTAAGAATGAGAAAAATTGATCCTTTTTGTAACTTCCTTGACTATACTTAAGCATATACTTAATGCTTAAATGCTTTTTGCCTTCCGTTCCAGAGGGCAGTATCTGCCTTTTACTTTCAGAAGATAACTCGTTTCATGAGGCTGAATTCATCAGGAGTTGAGTGGGAGAAAAGTACTTAAACTCTTAACCACATTTGTAATTGTGCAGCCTTAAAAAAACGTCAATGCAGAGGCTTGCTGAAGAGTTCATCTTTATGAAATATTGTACTAATTATGGCTTCTGTCTAATGATTTTTCTGCCAAGTGTCTTTTGTAGGCAGTTACTTAATCTGTCCCAAAGGCTTTAAGATGTGATACCTTTTGCAAGTCCCAGGCATTGCAAGTCCCAGGTTTGTTTGTTAGTTTGCTTTTGTTTTACCTTTATCCTCATCTGATCATATTTATTGAGCACAGCCTTTGTCTTGATTGCTGTGGATGCCATAGGCCAGTAGAGATACACAGCAATCTACCCTCCATTTGCTTGGAGTCGTGTAGCATGTGTGCCCTACCTAATTTAGTCCACTACATGCCCCCAGTGGCTTAGTTTTATTAGTCATCCTATGTTTTAACACAATATCTGACAACTTTAAATTTTAGCAACTTTTCATTAAGATGAAGGGGTATCATGTCATACATCAAGACCATGATAAGTAATGTTGTGTCTCCTTTTGGAGCTCAGAAATTTTATTTATTATTCTGTCTGTCATAGCATCTACCATTTACTGTTCAGCTGTTAAGTGTTACTAAGGTATGATCATTTGATAGCTTGACTTAAATCACCAGAGATCAAATTGTCTGTTCACTTCCTAAAGTCTGTCTTTTGTTTGTGTCAGCAAAACATATCACATCCTGTGTGTTCGTTCATAGGAAACTGATACTAAAATCATAGTGCGGACTCTTACATAGACCTTAAAACAGCAGCTGTTTCAGTTGATCGAATCTCATCTCCATTTACATCTTGTTTAGGGTCCTGCACTTCCATCAGCTTACTGTCTTTAAATGGATGTCACAGCTGAAGTTAGCCATAGCCTTATGTGGATACCAAAACACCCCAGCAAAGTGCCTGAAGATAAATATTGATGCTTTTGACTCTAAAGGATTGTGGGGTAACGTGTTCATACAGTCCAATGAACAGGACTGTAACTGTATGAAAAGCAACTAATGCTTTCAGAGTATCTAAATCTAGTATTAGGATGAGTTTTTAAGAATGAATTAACATATAAACCCATCTTCTGGGTGCAAATTTTCAAAAGACTTTTATGAGATGTGAAGGACAACACAACAAAGCAATGAAGTGTTCTAGTTCAAAGAATTAGTGGAGAGCATCATATGACTCATTAAAAATTGGCAGTTGAGCAAAGTAAGTAGTAAAACCTTTCTTCCCTCATTCTTTTATAAAGTTGAAATTAACTGAAACATTTGTATCTCCTTTATTAAAATTTATTTGGCAAAATTTTAGCTCTGGCTGGAATTTACTTGGTATGGCAAATTGGATTATTTTAGAAAGGCTTAGAGGAAAGGGAGTAGAGGAGGAAGCATTTTTCTTAAACATGTTTGTGAATCCATTCATTTGCATTGTAATAAGTCCTGCTCTTTCCCCATCTCCCCTCCAAAACTTGTTTCAAAAGGTTTTAGGATATTGAAGGCTTGACTTTGAGTCATTTGGGGTTTTTTCAGCCTAGCTGAAGAATGTTTCAGGATCCTGTTTTTAATTAATGTTAGTGTTACACATAAATCTGGTGGAACAGGGGTGTGTTTCTGTCATGCTTAGCTCTTTTGCCT
Source organism: Acanthiza pusilla (assembly GCA_036630365.1). NCBI lineage: Eukaryota > Metazoa > Chordata > Aves > Passeriformes > Acanthizidae > Acanthiza > Acanthiza pusilla. The sequence goes on along the minus strand of JAXCHO010000073.1, from coordinate 30,993,086 downwards.
TCCCGTTGTTACTGAGCCTTTGAAACTGGGCAAAAGCAATTGATAGACGTTGCCTTTTGAGACAGCACCCAGCTGGTGACCATCATCCCTTAATGCTGAGTAAAGGAGGCTCAGTTTTATGTCAGCGTCTGTAGCCTGGGTGGCCAAAGACTTCCTAATGTTTTAGGCTTCATGTATGGATGATCTTGGTTTCTTTAGAGGGCAGCATGGAGCAAGCTTCTGTTGCCCTCTCATTTTCATCCCTAGCAGCTTGTCCCAATCCACTTATTTCCTCTTCTCTTTGAGGACATTTGGTACCAATGTGGGTCAGATGAGTTTTTCAGCCTCTGTGTCAGCAGAGAGACAGCATTCAATATGAGAAGAGTAAAATTAAAAAGTAGATAGGCTCAATATAAAAATCATTTATATAGAAGCAGTTTAGTTAAAGACCAGCTGAGCAATTTTTTTAGAAGTTAGTTTGAGGCATTGCTTTTCTTGAAGCAGTCCAGCACTGAAATGTGCTTGGTGTACTTGTGTCAGTCATTGTAACCTGACTTAGAGAGAATTTTCATACACTTAACTTCCATTCCTTTTCCAGAAAATAACCCAGCTGTAATGAACTTAGCTGTTCCTAGATCTGTTCCTATTTAAACTCTTGGGACAGGGAAGAGCAGGCCAGATCAGAACCACACTAATTCTGAGGCTTTCCAGCTCACAGTGCCATCTGGTGGGGTTCATTCCAGTTCAGCGCCCTTGGTAATTAGCACTGCCAACAGTACTCTTAACTTGATAAAGACTGCTAAAAAGAATTGCCTGAGGTGCCGTTCCTCTCATTATCCTCTGTTGTCCTTCATGATACCTCAGCTATAATTGTAAATTGTGGTGATCCCATTGGTTTTCTTCAGAGGACTGCAAAGGAATGGCTGTCTCTGAAGCTGAAAGACTCTCAAGCTTTTATTTAGGAAAAGACTATAGGATTTCTTGTTTGGAAATTTTCATAGTCTTATTGTCATCAACTAATACTCATGAGCCACTTAAGTCTCCGTAAGAGGAGACATTCTAAGGTCTTGTTCAAACTGTTTGGGAGAAATCTGGCTGTGAGTGCAACATAAAAATCAGTAGATTGGAAATATCTCAGTCCTTGGTTATTATTTCTTGTTCATTCAGCCTAATGTTTCCCATTTAGTAAATTTAGCATCTGTTGAATGGAGCAAATAATGTAAAGCCCTGTTTGGCTCAACAGCTAAGCAGATTGAAACTTGCAAAGAACGTTAATTCTTTACTTACAGTTTGGATTTTCAGCTATGTGACATAATATGTTTAAAGTATTTGCAGGTTGCTTGCTCAGTTATCTTCTTTTTGTAGGTATTTATCTCAGGATTTGAAAAGAGTTGTGATTTGAATTTGTTGATTAGCAGAATAGAATCAGTAGACTTCACTAGGAAGACATATTTATCCTCTGTATTTGATAATTTTTCATTTATCTTACTTTAAGTTATCTTTTCCTTAGTATAGACATCAGGAACCTAGAAGAAGCAGGCACTGTAAACTTACCTACACTTCAGGAGTTAGTGCTTTGCCAAGACAACCCTCAGTGCTTAGACCTTCTGAGAATATGACAAAAGTGACAAAGTGCCCCTTTCTTCTCTAATACCAGTTAACTGTTCAACATCTCTTTAGGGGACAGACTGTCAAGCTTTTACAAAACTTGGTGGCCTAACAGCAAATGAGTTTTAAACAGCCCAGGTGAGATTTACTGCCTAAATCTCAGTGTTGCTGCCTCCTAGACTCTTTTATCCCTTTCGAGTGCCTCTTACCTGCTGCTATGAAACATAAAAATGTTACTGTGTATTGGAACCATAAAATCAGGTCATGGGTGAGAGAGAGATTATGGTCAGTATTTTTTCAGTTATCCAGGGAAAGGTGGGATGGGTAAACTTAAAGCAAATGTCAACTTCTGAACAATGTCAAAATTTTAAATGCAGGTTGGCCTTTTTAGTTTGTCACTATTGCCTTGCAGGGCACACTGGTCAAGGCTTCTTGGGATGTATATGTGCTTAATAAATGATCAAAACAAATCCCACCTCAGGGCTCTGCTTTTTGTTCTTTTTGTGTCACTGAAGGCTTCTGTTCAACTAATTGCTTACCTGTGGTCAAGGGGTGTAGTCACTTGCCCTATCATTACTAGGGCAGGTGATTTTTAAATTAATCCTTCACCTTTTAAGACTTTGTGGCAGTCTGTCTTGGTCTACATATTTTGGTTTCACTTTCACTCATAGCAATCTTTCAGAATTTATACCTTATCATCATTCAGTGATGGAGATTAGGAGCAATGTAATTAGGAAAGTCTATCACAGGACTGTTTATGATATACCATGAGTTTAATAATATATCTGAGTATTATAATGTACTTGCCGCCAAGTCTGGGATGTATCGTAGTTACCACTTATACAATACAGTTTGCCACGATGCATGTTATACATTCAAGTGCAGTTTAAAGCAGACTCTGTAGCATTCACTCTATATGAAGAATAAATATACCTTTCTGAGACAAATTTGTGCCTTTTGTGTTGGTAGAAAGTTTCAAGCAATACCTGACAAAAAATTCCATTTCACTTTTTCTTACCCTCAGTACGCTCAGTTGCAGATACTGCTGCTGTGGAGACTTTCAGTCTGCTAGATAGTTTAAAATATGCTTTCTGCACTTAAATAAAATATTTGTATTGAAGCACTTTAGCCAGGATTTGTTTGTTTGTATTGTGAGGCAGTCTCAAATAACAAATGGTATTATTGTTGTTATAAAATTCTGTTCTACAAAACAGGATTGCTTGGGGGCTTTTCAGTCATACCATAGGTATTTAGTCACAAACCAGGTATTTTAGTCTTTTTCTCCGGCAGGCATTGAGAGTTATTTCAGAGTTTAATGGTTTCTCTTCATTGCTGCCAGGGCATGCTGCTTGCTCTGGGGTAGCTTGCCAGGTTAACTCTGGGGTCTTCTTCACCAGAACTACGCACCACCCCAGTCAGTCCCCAGCTGTTACTGTGATGTGGGGTAATTCCATCCCAGGGGCAGGATGTGATGTTTCTTTTTATTAACTCACATGCAGTTCTTCTTGGCTTAGTCTTCCAGCACGTTGAGGTCTCTCTGTATGGTGGTTCTTCCTTCTGCAGTATCTAACTTTCCTCCAGTTTGTTGTGGTCCATGAACTTGCTTAAGGTGCATTCAATTCTATTATCCAGATTATCTATAAAGAATATTACAGGACTGTCAATTTGTCTTTCAGCCACTAACTACTGTTTTTAGCTAGAGACCAAAAGATTCAGAAGTCCTTATCTTCTTATATTGGATGAGTGATCTGAATATCACCTGGTCCAGCACAGAACATTTCTGCCTGCACACCAGACTGTTTGAGACCTTCAGATAAAGAATAAGTCCTCATCTGTGTGAAGGACACATTCATCTGAAGTTTAAGCAGTGTCTGGATTATCTTTTGAAGTTACAGTAGTTGAGAAATGCAGTATCATGATGTAGATCTCCATTCATGCGTTTTTTTGTACTGTGTAAAAATAAAAGAGTAATTACTTGCTTGTAGCAGCTTGTCTGAAGTTCCTTTTTGTTGTCAGTCTATAAGTCTGACTCATCCTTTTATACTTTTTCTTAAATGAATATAAAAAAGAAATAGGGGTTTTGTACTCGAGAGGAGCTGTGAGAGATGAACAGACTCTGCACTTTCTGTGAGAAGTGTCTGCGTAGCACTGAATTTGAGATGTGTTTGGTTTTAGAAAGTTGAAGTTTGAATCTAATGATGTTTGTGCATATGAAGTGGGACTGTACAGCTGTACTTGTACAGGATGTGCTATACCTATGAATTCCTTAACAATTAGAAGTTGTTTTTAAACAGTAACTACAGCAAATATTGTTGTTTTATCTTATTCCCTAACATCCTTCTTTGGAAGCACAGCAATTTCAATTTTTGTTTACTTTGATACCTCTGAAAATGAGGCTATCTAGATCTGAGAATGTTAAGGAATAACAAGGGTTCATAAAGCAGCATCCAGTTTTAAATGGTTCTTAATGTGTTTCTGTTCTAAAAAGTCTTTTAAGCACGTGAACTAAAAAGATAGCTATTGATGCTTTACAAATGTAGCTTCATTGATTTTCAGGGATTTTTTCAGTATTGTCATTTAATCACTCAGTGTTAAATGTTGCAGGTTTTTTTCAGTTTTTATTTTAAGTGCTTGAGAGGACATTAAGTTTTGCATTCTGTTGGAGCCAAATTTTATTTTACCATGGACTTTTACTCTAGAAATAGTTCAGTCAGACTATATGTGAAACTAATCGATAGACAGTGTAACCCAACAATGCAGATTGCTGGCGCAGGTACCAAAGGTCAGAATCTGCTGAAGGTAGCTGAATAAATAATGCTAGTGTTGTAATTATAGCAGTACATTAACTGTCATAATTCACACAGTTTACACAAGTAATCTCCACTCTGCAAGTTAGTTCCCTTCTGTCTCAGGAGTATTTAGTTCCTAATAGCAGTTGATTCTTCTCCACATTTCTGACTTTCTGCTTGTTGGAGGATACCGGCATTTAAAAGTAAAGATGATGTTTTACCAGGGGTTGGTAGTTTTGGTGCAGTCTGAGATGTGGGAATTAGTGCTAGTATGTTGTTTTGGGATTCATGAGTAGGAAGTTATAATTAGAACTAGATAAATGCATATATCATCTAAATACCTAAATTCTGCTATTCAGTTGTTCCTTCACCATGGGAAATTATTTTGAGAAGTATACCCATTATGAGTCTGCATGCTGCTCTGTTGTAGTGTGGTGACTCTCAGTAACATATTTTCATTTTCAGTTCATTATACGCTGGATATTTGATATAAATATTTCAGACAAAAATGGTTTTTTTCCTAAATGCTATGGAACACGGCTGTTTCCAAGAGGATTGCTTTTTTGCCCAGAAGCTGGACTTGAAACAACCTGTGAGCTGAGAATTGCAAGTTTTTAGTTAATTTAGTTGCCAAAGCTGAGAGTCAAGGAGCGAAATCTGTTGTTCTTCATACCGAAAAACACAGATGAAATTTTTAACGGGGTTCGGTACTGCTTGCAGGATCCAGGCAAGGTCATATCAGCATGATGGGAGAAGCTGGAGGCAATCTCTTGACAGATAGGTGAACAGTGATAAAAAATGCTCTGGCTTGGTTTTCATATGTGCTAAAAATGTGTTAATTTGGATCATGGCTGGCTGTCTTCCCTATGCTTTCCCAGGGGAAGGTGCTTGTTCTCTGTTGGTTCTCAGAGGCGTATCAATGCAGAGAGCCTGTTCTGAGTGTCCTTCACCTCTGTTTCTTTGCATCCTTCCTGCTCTATGAGTGCCTCCTGTGTTTACATACCTGGCTCTTGCTTGCAATTTTTGTAACTCAAGAGAAACTTGACATTGAATTGTTTCAAAACTGCAGATTCAGAGCTGATGGAAACAGTATTAAGTTCTCCACAGGCTTAGTCTGGTTTAATTAAGCTGGTGTGCCTGGGAGACAGGATAAGACATTGTAGCAGCCTGTATTTGTTTCACATTTTTTCATACCTGAAAAATCTGTTTTTCTAGGAATACAAAATCTGGAAGTATTTTTCTTTTTAATTGGAAGTTTTAATTCTAAAGAATTTGTTTTCCTTAGCTCCCATGACTGCTGATGGACTTCTCCCTGCTTCTCATTGGAACAAAGATCCTTGACTCTAGTTCATGAGAAGCAGTTTGGTATCTGAGACCTCCCTTGTTTTGACGTGAGCATCACAGAATGTGTTCGGTCAGCAGCAGCTTTTTGCTGTGCTGCTTCTCTCATTTCTAGCTTTTAAAATTTGATTAAAAATATGAATTTAAAGTTATGTTGCATTAGTAGCCAGACAGTTCTGTGTGTACTTAAACTTGTGGGCTCAAAAGTGCTATGATTTGTGCATGCATCTGTCACTACTAGTGCAGTTATTTCCAAAGTCCTAGATGCTCATACAGTATTTGTCAGTTGAGAATTTGTGTAATGCAAAAATGTAACATTTTAATTTTCACATGCATGTAGCTTTCATATGTGCTCATCTTCATCAGTTTTTAAACAGAAGAAAAAAAAAGGATCTGCTTATAACTGCCATGGTAGATTTTAATCTGTTAATTCTGAAGAAGTGAAAGTCGACAACTTAATTTTGAAAGGAGGGAAATCTGGCATGCCCAGATGCTTCAGTTAAAATATGCAAAATACTTGAGGAGAGACAAGGAGTAATTCATTTGTCCTTGAGCTACACATCTAATTTTGTAGACAAATAAAGACTGTAAAGCTGCTTTAAAAAAGCCAACTTAACTTTCCATTACAGAAGGTTTCAATCAAGTTGGGGAAGAGAGTTCTTGACCAGTGTTGTTACATGTCATTTATTAATTAAAAATAAAACCCAAAAAAAAGCAAAATCTCTCAGTAGTTACACTTGAAGTCAGGTTGTTTGCTTTCTGTCATTGGGACATTTGAACAAATTCTGCTTTTCTTTTGAATAAACTGAAAATATTTTATTGACATAAACTTACAGTTTTAAGAGCATGTAGCAATATCCTAAGGGGACAACTGGAACCTTTATTCTTCCTGCTTTTGAGAAGCTATATCTCTCTTTAGTTGGGTTTGTGGGTGGTTGGTTGGTTGGTTGGCTGTTTTGGGGGTTTTTTCTCTTAAACTGTGAAGTAGAAGGAGAGTATCCTTTCTTTTCCTGTTCAGAATTTTTGGATCTAATAGATTTTTGATGAAATAGCAAAAGATACCTGTTTTAAAAATATTTTTTTAAAAAATCATGAAGTTGAACTAATTAGAAAAGTAATGTAGGGAGGAGGTAAGCGTTAAGTACTTAGGTGAGCATATTTGGCTCAGCAAATCTTCAGGTCCTCCTCCTGTAAACAGAGCAGGAGCCATATGCCAAGCTGTCCGTCGTCCTAAGAGAGGAGAGGAGGCTGAAGAAACCCACAAAGAAATACAAATAAAGGGAAAAAAGCATAAACCAGCCACAAGTCAGAACTGATCTGTCAGTGATGCATTTATTTAGATTGGGGCTTCTCAGCTCTCTTGGGTCAAGATAGGAACTAGAAAGAACTTCAAGTGACATCTTGCACTGTAACCAAACAGTGACTGAGAAAGGGAACGCGTGTGTCCTGTTCGATTTGGGTGTTCCTGAAGAAGGTGGATGGAAGCCTGGCTTTCTCGACTGGTGAATATCATGAGCAAATATGCTAACTTTTCTATATGTTTTTCTCACAATTGCAGCATATTTATTTAAAAAAAAAAACATGGTATTTGAATATTAGTTGATGTTTAAAGTTTTAGGGTCTTTATTTGTATGCTTTACGTTGGAGGTACATTTATGAAATGTATTGTAGCACTTAATGTTGGATGCTTCAATTGGAAAGTAATGATTCTTGTTTTCAGATTTTATTGATAGGATCTTTTTAATTTTGAATTTTAATTGGTAAAACCTGATGTGCTTCTTTTTCTTATTTGAACAAAAATTCTGTTCTTGTTAAGAAAAAATATTTTAAATGGATTTTCCTGTGTAAACCACTGTAAAGTGATTAAAAGTGATAAGCTCTTCAAAAGGCAGTGTCTTACAGTATTTGAATAGCTTACATACTAATTGGTTTTTAAACTGTGTGTCTGGCTCACCTGTGACTTTTTGTTCATCAGCATGTTTTGCTACAAGGTAGTGTATCTTGTAATCTGCTTGCTTTTTGGTTTTGGACTATTCCCTTATTATGTATTTTGCTGCTTTGCTATTTCTTTATGATGCTTTCAGTAACTTGATCAGCTTTTTGAGTTATAGCAAACTTTTTTAAAAACTTCATATAGTATTTGCTGGAAGAGAAGTTTGCTTTTGTCTGTCTCTGAAATAAAAATTAAAATGAATTTCCATAAATTATTTTCAGGTTACTATAAAATTTGAAAATGAGATCAGGTTATTTCATTGCATTTGTTTTAACTTTCAGGTATCAGTCTGTGGAACAGTAACTTGCGAGTGTGAAAGTTAAAAGGAATTCAACAATAGAGTGTTGTTTTGCATTTAAGATTTTTTAAAGCAAACTATGTAAATGGAAAAATAATCTGAGTCTGTCTTGCACATGTAACATTAACTTCCAGCGTGTTTTCAGTAGTGATTAGTTTGAAGCTTTATGTAGAATAGTGGGTAAGCCTTTATAGAGGATGTCATTAGTAATGAAGAGGAAAACTTTCACCTTTAACAAGATTTTGTCTTCTATACAGCTTGCCCAATTTAGGCAGCGGAAGGCGCAAACTGATGGTCAAAATGGATCAAAGAAGCAGAAAAAGAAGAAGAAAACAGCAAACATCAAAGATGAAGAATCAATACAAGATGGGATTGAAAGTGATCGATCTCGAGGTGATGAAATATCCACGTGCAGCAGTCGAAGGGGAGCAGCTGCTACTGCTGACTTTGCTATTATCAGGACTTTGCATAGTGGAGAAATTATTAAACACACCCAGGCTTACACCATTGAGGTAAGTTTGTCTTAGGCTATAACCAGTCACTTTTGGGGGTGAGTGGGCATAAAATAATCCATTCATTTTGAGAGTGGGAGTAAAGGAATTGGATGAGATTTTGGACACTATTTCCTTGCCTCTTCTGTCTTAGTATGGCCAGATAAGGCACTTTCTACCTGCCTGCTGGTATCATGTTTTTTGTTGTAGTCAGTTCCCCATAGATTATGGAAAGCTTGTTTGTACTGCTATATTCCTTAAATGTGCATAAATTAGTTTTGTTTTATTTGAAGTTGCAAATTGGAGTAGATTTTTAATCTACACTTACGGCTACACCAAAATGCAAAACGAAACGTCTTTCTTGTATTCATAATGTAGTTCGAGGTGCTCTGGTTAATGAAGAGAAGGAATGAATTTAGAAATCACTGCTGAGAACTGGGTGGCTTAAGGCAGTGATAAACAGTTACTCTACTTTTACTACTTAATGAAATATAATCCTGATTGCTAGTGGCTGAAGTACACACTGGGAATTTTGTGAGATGCTGTGGCAGTCCATTTCAGTTATGAGTGGACATGAATGCATGAAATGTCATTACAAATGGAAGGGACAAGAGAGGCTGATATTATTTACAGAACAAGTTACTCCATTCGTGGAACCAGTGCTTCTAAAACAACATGAGTGGCTTTCTGAGCAAGCATCTCAATGTAGATTCCCAGCTCTGTGCAGATGAATGCAATGTCGTTTCTGAGAGATGTGGTACAAATGAATGCTTTTCATTTTGACTTGCCAGTCTTATGCTAGGATAGACCATTTGTAACCATTTTGCTCCATTATTTAATTTCCAGCAACCGAAGACTAACTGAGAAATTACACTTTTTGGAATTTTTTTGCATTTTTGTTAAAAAAAAACCCAAATTGTTGTGGAGGGGCAGACAGACTAAATCATACATGCAATTAAAACTTACAAAGTAATTAATCCACTTATTTTACAGTTTTAAGCCTACAATGTATCAGTACACTAGATATTTTGAATCTTATAGGTACTTGCCTTTAATATGTGGCTTTTAATTCTTAGAAAGCTCATGTTAGGGCTTCAAAACTGTTTGTAATAACTCAACTGTCTGTTCAACTCAGGTTTTTCTGGAGGAGATAAAGAAATTTAGTAACAGAATAACTATTTTCATAGATGAAGATACGACTTTTTTGGCTTCTAGGAAAAGAGGAAGCTGTACTTTATGAAATGCATCAGGTTTGCTACAGCTAGCAAGAGAGGACTGGTAGGGAAGAGAGGTGTTTAGAGAGAATCACTTAAACTATTGCTTTAATAATGCCATAGTCTACATAAATAAAATACATGAAACACCTGTATGAAGTAATTTCCTTAATCAGATACATTGTGAAGTTGCAGATGGACTCTGCTGTTGTATTTCCTTTGTTAGGATGAATATCTCTACTACAATTGGACAAACAGGGTAAAGTACAGAGTCATAGGATGACTTTGGTTAGAAGGGACCTTTGAGGTCATCTAGTCCGATCCTGAGCTCAAAGCAGGTCTAATTAGATCAGGTTGGTCCTGGTGGCCTGTGTTGGCCTCTGAATGCATACAGTAGAAGACAGATGATTTTAGAAATAGAAAAAATATCTGTGCTGTAGTTGCTAAAGATTGCACACATAGATACATTCTTAAGATGGGGTATGATTTTTCTGAGGTCTGTCTTAGTCCCAAAGCAGCTTATCTTACATCTAAATAAGTAAGGAGATACACTGGGGTTTCTGGTTTGTTTGGTTTTTTTTTTTTCTTTCTTTTTTTAAAATGTAATTTTAAAAGAATGAGCGTGGTGATCATGTAAATTTATAATTTGACTCTGTTGAATTACTTAGTATTAGGGGCTTTTAAGCCAGTGTTCACTTTCCCCCCAAAAAAACCTGTTCCCAACTGGGAGAGCATTTTTCTTTGTTAAATGTGGTCTGTGGCCTGCTTACTCATAAATAAGTAATCAGTATTTTGTAGTTGGAAGGTGATTGCTAAAGTCTGTGCAGTATTAATAGAAGTGGAAAAACTCTGAACTAGTTTTAGTGAATCTCATAATTTCCTGGTTTTAAGTCTTAGAAGTGCAATGATTTGGACAGAGAGCCTGTATTACAGTAATTGGATTGGAGCTTGCTTAGTTGAAATGGCAGCCAATGTAATAGGCAGTTTCAGGCTAATCTCTGCAATGGAGAATTACAGCTTTGAGCTGTTTGCTTTTTCACCCAACATTAAATCTTTATAGGCTGCTGTGTCAGAAGAGTGAGACAGGATTACTGGAAGCATTATGCAGGATCATTTTCTAGCTAAACTTTTGTTCTACTTATGTATTTCATCTTTTACTGGAACTGATATTTAGAATTGTTCTTTCTGTACCACAAAATACAGACTCAGAACATCTGACTATACTGCCTGTCTAAAAATCTTGACTGGGCTGTTCTGTGGTAGTTTTGTGGGTAGAAGTTTATCTCCCTGCAGTTCTTCTGGTATGATTTTTTTAGTCCTCAATGGAATTAGCATGTCCAAATACAAACCAAAAAGGGTTCTCTTACTCAATACAAATTTCAGAAAGTAAAATAGAGATACTCCTGTGGGAGCTTATTTCCCGTGTGAAGGTAGAAGAGTTTGTTTTCAGAGATGAGAAAAGCTTTTAGAGTACAAGGGATTTTTGCAATTGCTCATTTCCCTTTTTCCCCCCGCGTTGTTCCTAAGGGTAGGTTCCTCTATTGCCCTGTATTCCCTCCAATTGCAGAAACTAATTGGACGAATTCTGGAAGAACTATCATTTTTTAGCCATTACATTTTACCTTCCATCTGAACTTGTTTGTAATCTCTAAGGTTTTCCATCCACTGTTGGAGGAACAGTTAATTTATAAGATTTCTTAGAGAAATTCCAGTTGGTGGTTATTGGTTAAAGTCTCTTGTTTCATGTTGAATGCTTTTTGTCTTGTTCTCACAAAGAGAATATTTTTTGTCTTTATTCTGTTGCACCCCGATATCTTTAGGTGTTGACATCCATAGTGTCCTTTTCCATATAGAAGTAAAAATAACCTAGAACGCACAATAAAATAAATTGGAATCAATTAAAATCTTGGGTTTAGAATTGCTTCTTTTTGTGATGTCCTGCAATTAAAAATGGAAGAAAGCAAAAGCCACTTCTATGGTAAATAATTGCTGAGATCACCTTTTCTGGGAAGTCTTGAAATGATGCATTGGAGCACACTGCTTTGCAAGAATGTCCTAATGCCAGAAAAGCAAAAGAAATTAACCTGTGTCACAATAAAATCGTCCTTGAGTCACCTGGGTAGTAAAAGCTATTATACAAAGCTTCTTAGAAAAGAAAAGTTCAAAGTTCTGTGATGAAGAATACCTGCTAATTGACTAAGGTTGGATTAGTAACTCGTCTTTTGTTTTCCACAGGACAAATCCATTTGGTAATAGTTTTAGAATAGCTTAACTGTTAACTGAAGTAGGTGATAAAGTTTATAGCTCCATGTTCGTTTTTTCATTTCCATAAAGTATTCCTGTTGTTAGTGCCTGACAATTTGACAGACAAGGAACAGACAAGTGATTAAGAAGGAGACAGTGGGTAGGATTCTTGCAAGCTGAGGAAGAAAAGTGAGTGAAGAAAGTATGTGAGCAGTATGGAGAAACAGAGAGAATGCCTCAGTGAGAAAAGGCATTAAGTGGTGAATGTGGTAAGACATTCCTATGATGGACGCATGAAAACAAGGAGCAACTAAAGGCTTTCACTAGAGAAACGATATTCTGGGATGTACAATAAGATGGAGGAGTTGAAAAAATAAAAGGGTACATGCAGTAAAAAGTAGCCTATTCATTTCAGATAATATGGCATCTGTTGAAACATGTTTTGAAATTAAAGAATGAAGAAAAGCAAATTTTTGGAAATAGTCTGTTCCATAGTAAAGTCAGTGTCACAAGAGAAGGTAATAGATTCTCAGCAGCATATGGTTCTGATTGAAGCCAGCCATCTTTCCATTCACCATCTGGCCAGAAGATTGCCAGGATAACTTGCCAATTTTCTTTGATTCATAGGACAACCTCTGGTATTATGCCTTCCTTTATCTCTGTAAATACTGATATATAATAGATTTACTGGCACAGAAAGGATTTTTATTGAAGAATGATCTTTGCAGAGTTACAGGGTCTTTCACTTTAGATTAAACATTTATGAGGCCATGTTACCAAAGAATAGAAACCTAACTGAATGCTCAGGTTATGGCTGTTGATGGTGTTTTCTGATACAGGAAGTTGACACACTGCAGAGTCCAGTACCTCGCTGCAGGTTGTATTCAGCTTTGTCAGCAGTTTATCTCCACTAAAATGCACTCAATTTAAATTTGATCATAGTGGATTGGTTTGGGTGAAAAATTACCAGTGAATTTGAATTGAATGGTTTTGATACTAGGAGCTAAGGAAGACATGATAAGGCGATATAAGAGAATAGCCCTTCATATTCAGAATGTTCTATAATTATTAAAGACCCATAAAGCAGGATGGCCTAAAGAGTGGGTTTTATGACTGGGATATTCTGTTTACATTTTCTTTGCCTCACTTCTAGTCATGGTCTCCTTAATTAGACTTACTTGTGATCTTCTGTGAATCACTAGAGACCCATCTGAAAATGGTCAAAATATGTCAAATAATAAAAGTCAAAATAACTTTGTCATGAGTTAATCCAGTTACATTTTTGTAGTTACATTTTTGTGACAGTTTTCACTGAGGTCATGAAAAAGTCAGTAATTTCCTTCAGGTGGAATTCTGTTCCATGAATGCTGTCTGTACCATCATCCATTACAACGGGAGTAGTTTAGTACAGGATGTCGTTTCTTGCAAAATGTTTTATTGTCACCTATGGAAGTTTTATAAAGAAACATGAAAATCGCTTTTCAGTTCTTGTGGCCAGTTTTGTATATGAGCTTATTTGTGAATCTTGAAATAATGTTGGGTGTCCAGTGTCCAAGAACATGACCTTGAGCAATGCTTAACTGCATACAGAAACAAGTTACTCTGAAGTGAGCCTGCTGTATTCCATAGGCTGATACTCCTTCTTTTTTTGTATCAGCTTGCAGTATTTCCTCTGAAGTATAGATGCAGATGGGACTTTTAAAAAATTTTTGGAATATTGTTATCATGAAAGGTACCATCTGCAGAATTGATGGAGATAGTTGTCTATAAAGAGTCTTTGAGATGTCTCTTCAATGTATTTTAACAATCAACTACATTGTCAGTGAAAGAAGTACTAAATAAGGAGTCAAAGTATTTTGCCACAAGAGGGTAACTGCAGCAAGAAAATGCTGTGGGACATAGTTAATAGAATACATGCAAAACAACTGTGAGAGTATAACAAATACCTATTTCAAATTACATAAAGCATTGAGAGAACTGATGAATAGCCTTCTTGGCATTATCCTATCAAAAGATGTTGTGTTGCTGAGAGTGTGTAGTAAGAATTTTTTGAAATTATTTCCTTTCAGACTGGACCCCTATGGCTCAAATGTGTTATGTAAAACCTAATTACTTCTGTTGATCAAAGAAGAAGTGAAGCATACAGAACAGGTGGCTTTATAATGGAAGAAACTGGATTTTGAGATAAAGTTGGGCAGGTGTTAGGAAGTGAGCATAGCTGCTTGGAGGGCAAGATGACTCTCTGTAGAACGTTGACTACTTGTAATGCTACAGATTCTGATAGCAAGAGAATAACATGAAGTCTTACAGTGCTGGGGTCTAATGTGTGAGCTCATAGGATTTAATTCTCTTTAACTAGTTTTTAGCAGGGTTTGGATGATCCCTATCTTTCTGTACTTAAAATCTTAAAATCCCTTGGCAAAAATACTTGGTTTTAACAGGCAAAAAACTGTCTAGATCCAGGACTGAAGTAGACATTTTAGAAAGATTATTTATGCTGCTAGCAGATATTGTGCACCTAAACTGGTGGAAAACTGTGTGGTTTTGACAATTTTGAAAAAAAAAAATTTCAGGCTTTTTTTCTTTGTTTTTTTTTTTTTAGTAGTAGTTGTTGTCTTGTTTGTTTGCTTGTTTGTTTGTTTGTTTGTTTTAAAATTTTAAATTGGTATTCAGAAAGGACTGGCAATATATTAACTTTTTAAAAAACATAATATCTGGCCTAATTGCCGTAACAAAATTAGAGAATAGTTTTCAACGATCAACTTCCTTCGAGAATTCATTTTTTCTCACTTGAGCCTAAACTTCAACCTACAAATTCTTCGCCCTTTACTATAATTATGTACTAGGTTTGAGTTTATCCCAGGGTAAAATTAGTTTTTCATTTTCTTTATAAATAAGATACTGTTTATTAATTCAAAAGCATTACAAGGAAAAACTGTTGAAGAAGTTGGACTACTTGTTTCTGGTTTTTGCAAAAGAATATTGCAAAAGTGCCTATATTTCATGCTGTATTTAAAGATTTGAAGAGTTAGATATAGCTATATATAAATTTATAGGAATACTTCTGAGCTTTTATAGGAATGCTTCTAATCATTCTTTATGAAGACTCCTCAATTGGAACAAACCATGAAAAATTGTAGGAAGATAATGACCATGTATTTGTTATCTGTGTTATGAAAAAAAACTAGTAATGTGGTTTTTCTCTGATTTTATTTCTTCCAGAGGATTTTGTCCTAGACCAAGGACATAGACAACAAACAATATGTAATTTTTTGGTATAACTGTATATATACACAAATATTCATATAAATATATATAATATAAATAAAATACATTTGTGTGAAAATTAAGTATTTTAAAATACTAATTTTATATTCCATAGCAGAAACACTTTTGTCACCCTAGAGTTTTAAAACATAATTTTGATTTCTGTTTCAATTTGTGTCTTTTTTTTGAGGTGGACCTTTTTTTATTTTAAAATTATATGCTCTGTATGAATTTTAACTTACAAATAAATATTTTAGGCTAATGTTGTGCACTCTGTACATAAAACAATACCCTTTTTTAAGTTAATTACATTCTGGAGCTGCATATTGGATCCAAAATATGTAGAATCAATGTTGTTAGGGTTGTAAGAGCTGCAGATCTTCAGGAGGTCTGAGTGGCAGATTACTTTAAAAAAAATAAAACAAAACAGACTTGACATTCCAAATTTTACTTGTGTCTACTGATGCAAAACTTACGATGCTTCTTTGAAAATAAACCTGACAGAATTCAATATAAAATTGAAACAGATTTAATGTGAGGCTGCCTAACATGTTAAGTGAATTTTGGACAAGCTGTATTATGTACACATCAATTTAGCCAGAGTTGTTCTAACTCATGGTTACACTTCTCAAGTTTTTAAGTTCTTCTTGCAAGTGCACTTATTCCATGATTGTGCACCTTATATAGCTGATTTGCATCTTTTCCAATGAACATTTTGATTCTCTAACCTGATACATTTTATGTAGTTCATCAAGATACAGTGTATTTCATTCAGTTGTCTGCCATGGCACATTTATGCTCAGTTTGTTAAGGCTTTGTTCCTTTAATTCCTCTGCTTCATTAGATCACAAGATTTGAGTCTTTGTCCTTTTATCTTCTCTTGGTTTCCATGGAAATTAAAGGATAATAGGAGTGTTTGTTTTAAAATTCTAGTCAACCTCAAAAGTCTTGCATGTATGAAAATGAAAATGATGTTCCGTATAAGATTGCGTTCTTAAGCCAGCAAACTTCCTAATTAGGTAAAATTGATATGTCAGAGACAAATCCTTTCATAGTGCTTGCTCCTTAGTTCTTTTAAAACAAATGAAAATGACCCCCAGAAAATTAAATTAAATATCCAAAATATTGTTTTGTACCTACAGGTTGTTTGAAGATTTTGTCATGTAATTATAGTGTTTCTGTGATTGTAGTTCAGCAGCAAAATAACTTTATTAAAGCTGGGATTTCAAGCAAGTGAAGGTGACCTTTGCTGTACATATACTCTTATCAAATTCATTTACACCTTGGTGTTTTCAAATACTGTAAAATGGAAAATGTCTTGTTTAGTATTTTTAGAGTGCCATCATTGTAAATATTTTAATATTTTATTTTAGCCAGAAAGTGAAATTTCCACCACAGTAGAAGATTACAGTTCTGAGGTAAGACTGAAGTAATGCTTTTCCTAGCTTTTCTTTCAACCTTTTCTGTTACATGTTGCCTCAATGCTGTGCATAGTTTTTCAAAAGGAGAAGGGAAGAAAGAGCAGATGTGATACCATAGACAAATCTGCTTCATGTTATTACTGGTATGATCAATGTTCCATTAAAGCAAGCATTATGTCAACTCCATAATGGGATGGCTACTGTAATAAATAATGCAGTGGATATATAAACTGTTGTAGCAATGTCATCCTTAAGGTCGTATTAATGCTCTGTATTGCCATGGGAGCAGTGGCTGTGCATAATCTCTCCTAATTTTCTGTGGGAGACTATTTAACAAGTCGATTACATTTTAATGAGTTTCAAAGCAGCCTCAGTGACTGGCTGAGTGTCAGTCTGCGGGTGGGAGATGGTGAGTGATTGCCTGTGCATTGCTTGTTGTTTGGCTAGTTTGTTTTCTTTCACTTATTAACCTGACTGTATCTCAGCCCATGCATTTTAGTTGCTTTTGCCCTTCCAATTCTCTCCTCCATCCTGCTGGTGGGGAGTGAGTGACTGGAGTGGGGGCTTAGCTGCTAGCCAGAGTCAGCCCACACATTAGCATCTACAGCTCATCTCTGTCACATTGAAGGGTAGTTGTATATATGGAACGTGGGTCCTGTCAGATAAAACAGTGGTGTTTAGAAGGAGTAAACTACCTCATGCGTAAATGCTGGTCAAGAATATGCCAGCAAGAAATAGCCATGGAACATCTGAATACAGTAAGCATTCATTTTAGTTTAAAAAACCTAATTTTTCATGTCTCAGACAGTCACTTTCTGCAGGGACAGCTAGGGTTTTATTTTGCAGTTCTCTGTGCTAACACTTTAGAACACACCCAGAATCTTAAACTTGGCAAGAAGTAAGAGGGGATGAAGTAAATCAAGCGAATCTCATTGCTGAAGTAAATCTGGTTTAGAATACTTTGTTCTTCTCTTGATTAGCCTTTTGTAAAAGAAGATGATTAGATATTAAAATAACTATTTCTCCCATGCTAGTATTAAAACTACTTATTATGAAGCCTAAGGAATCTACACAGCAGGTGGTATATCTCATACCTGCCACACAGTGCATGATGCAAAAGGAAAATCATTACTGCAGTGGGCAGTTTAGGCAGGCCCTGAAAATGGGAACAGCTTTTCTTTCCCAACAAATGACCTGTCTTCACTTGCTCCTTCTCCCAGGCTATTCTCATGATCAACTCTGTATCTCTTTTATATCCCCTAGATTTTTGTAAATTCTTGCTTTGTCTGTAATGGCTCTTGTCTACCTTTTCACCTTCCCAAGCCCATCTCTTTTTTCTCCTTGCTTGGTTTCTTAGCTCTGTCTTTTCAGCCTCTTTCAATTCTTCTTTGCTTGTCTCAGTCGTTCTGAAGCCCAGTTTCTTTCCCAACCTTCTCATCTTACTCCAAGCATTGGGGTTTTTACTGATTTTAATATTTTTCTTCCTCTCCCTTGAAAACCTATTCTCTTCCATTCTCTGTTTTTGGATCCTCCTAACATTCAGCTCAAATTGTCCTAAGGTGCAAGCAGTAGTTTTTCTTTCCAACCTCTCTCATCAAATCCCAGTTGCACTTTCCTCCATAGAGTTGGTCTTGGCCTTGAATGCTGAATGCTTTTCATGTCCCTCTGTTCTCCAGTTTAACTCTTTCTTGCCCACTTCTTCCCCTGCCCTTGTTTATAAGCACCCCCAGTTCCTTCTGGTGCATTGGTAGAAGGCACTTGGGAGTACAAGTGAAATGTTCACTCACTTTCATATTTGATTACTTTCAAATACAGAGAACTGGAACATGTGGACCCTTGGTCTTGTCAACTGCGTTTATTCCCATAGCATATTTTTTGTGTTGCAAATTTAAAAAAACTACATCTGAGATTGGCGCTTAGAATCAAAAGATTCCAGCAAAGCTGCTAGGGAGTGCTAGAAAGGAAAAAAAGAGAAGTATTTTTATGGAGAGATAGGTTCAAGGGGTTGAAACAAATTCTACCTAGGGGAAAAAAAAATCAATTTAAAGATTTAGTAAGTACTTTTTATAGATGAAATGTGGTTTATTTTGTCCAAGGAATTCAAGTAGCAAAGAACAAAAAGAATCTGACTTTGCTTTCTGTATGGTAAGATGATAGGGCGGTACGTGCACATGGTTTGCCATCGAGAGTGTAGCAGACATAATTTTGAACAACTGCCATGACTGTACTGCACCTTTTTAGCATATGCATCACCATGGTATGTGATTACTTTTAAATGGAATTTGCAGTATGTGAAGAGTAAACCCTTGCAAACAGTTGACAATGTCATTGATATTCATGTATTTTTACAAGTGAGTCATATTACGTATATAATGAAATATGACTGAAATTTTGATCACTTCTGAGGTGGTAGGAAGCAGTGTTGGAGACTGATTGCAACGCTCAAGAAAACATATCTTTGCTCAGGGCAACAGGATCCAGAAAACATCTGGTATAATGCCTCATGGTAATTGTGGATATGTTCTGATTTTAGTGTTTTGGGCTTCAGTCTCAGTTGAATTTAAAGCTCTCATTGTAGCATGAAGTTTCACATCTAAACATTTAATTTTTACCTGCTTCATTCTTCAAAGATTTCCATAGATACCTTCAGAGGATATTAGGGACAATTTTTTCAGATACTGGAGACAATAGAGTTGCAGTCTGAATATTCCTTTTTAAAATTACAGGTTGCCTTTAAAATGCAATGACAGATGCATTACTAGGCAGTTCTCATTCCTGGGAAAAGACTTTATACCTTGCTGAGAGTTATTTTCTAAGACATAAATAGGCAGAACAAAACTTGTAAGTAGTAGCATGATACTGGCTCTGGTGAAGAACAAGCTCAAGCAATCAGAGTTCCCATCTTTTCTAATAAGCTCTTTTTAATTCCAATTCATTACAATTAGTTGGTGTCTGAAGTGGGGAGACAACATGTCTAGGAATGTGGATATTTTAGAAGCTGAGTTTTCAATATGTTTCATATCAGCTGCTGATATGAAAGCAGCTGATATGAAAGCTCTGCTCCCATTCATGGACACACTATAACTAAAATGATCTGAAGCTTTTTCAGTTTAAGATGAGAGTAAGTTGAATTTTGTCTGTAACAGTGTAATTATGAGCTTGCATACAATCCTGAGCTTACATTTTTTCAAATACATTACTTCCTTTCCAGAATGCGAAGAAACCACACATTTGTAGAATCATAGGCCTGTTGATCCATCTTTTTCCTCATCAGTTAGAACGTCTGTATTATTTTTAGTGTTTTTGTCAGAAATTAAGTTGAATTGTAGTTGTCATGCTTCGAATTCAAATAGGTCATAAATAGGTTGTTTGTTGTAGTTGATAAATTAAGTCAGATGTTTTTAATTCTTTAGCCCCTTCTTTTGAGGAATTGGATAAAATTCAGTCATAAGTATTTCCCTCTTTAGGAGGCTTACCAGACACAAAATTATAAGCCAGTACAGTTGTCTAAGCAAAACTGAAGTTGTGTTTATATAGCAATTCTTGTCTTGAAGGAAATGTATTGTAAATACAATCTTTGGTTTAGTTTTGCTCAGCCACCTTTCTAATACCTACACTATCGAGGCAGTAGCCAAACTGAAGACTGGTAAATCCTTCATATGAAAAGCTTGTCTTTTGGAACAAATTCCTCAATTTGAGCAACAATGACACCTACCTGCATAGTCTTAAATTAAATTTTAATGATTTGAACTCAGAAATAAGGGAAGCTAGGCTTTTTCCAGCAGTTAGAATTTTAGAATAGACTACCTGATATTTTTTCTTGTCAACTCTCTTTCCAGTTTGCAAAGTGTTTCTCTGAAAAGGTGGTTAATGGAAAGTTGTTAGTTTTTTTTAAATTTTAATGAAATTCTATACCTCAACCATAACTACTGCATAAAGAAACCTGCTACTGTTCTGTTAATATACAGAAAAGTATATTAAGTCATGATATTTGAAAAAGTCATTAATTGTTCTCCTTCAGAACCGTAGTTATATTATAGGATTGTAACTATTTTCATAGGATTGTAACTATTTTCATTGAAAACTGAAAATGGCTTTTGTTTCTGCAGTATGAACCATCCCCCCAAAAGAACCCAAAATATGCTGAAATTCATTTTCCCAAGTTGACCTAATTGCTAATTTTAGCTAAGTTTGAGATAGTCAGTTGTGACATAACTAGAAAATTGAGGAGAGGCTAAGAACATTCACAGGCAGTGTTCAAGGTCTAAATATTAATTTTTATGAAGGAATCAGATGTCCAAAATGTAGAAGAAAAAAGTGGAGGGGAAAAGAAAACGTGGGGTAAAATTGTTAATCTATTCCAGATGCTTCTGTATATTTCTACTACCAAATCAAACAAATCTTTTAAGCAGAACAGTAGGTATTGATTTATGCTGAGCATGAATTTATTATTTATAAAGGGAAATCTCTGTAGTACTGATATTAATGTTTTAAGTAGTTCCACATTATATATTATTGCTGCTATTTTTGAGATAAAATTTCAGGTCTTCCAAGGTCTAAGAAATATTAAACAGGGTACAGTGATTTCATAAATGTACTCCTGACCTCTGGTGGCAATTGTCACGAATCACTGCCTTAATTCAGTGGTGGACATTGATTTTTCTTGTGTTTCTCAGAAAGAAGATTCCTTTCATTTGCCTTAAGCATCTGTATTAACTGATGCAATATAAATGAAACCTTTATTTTAAGCCAATAGAATACATATTATATTTTACTTTATAATAGTAAATACTATTTATGTGAATTATTTTGAAAATCCAAAGAAGGAGGAACAATCAGACAGAATGTCCTTTGAGAGACTTCCATAACCTTTGCTTGTTTCATATCTTTTGTTCACCAAAACTGTGGCTGCTGAGTAATGTATTGTAAAATTTAATCTATTCTTATTTTGTGATTATTTGCTTGTGCAATTTTATCCAGAGCTCTTGTTACTTGTTGGTTCCATTATGTTAAAATGGTATGTGGTTTGATTCTTTCAATGTTTAATTGTTTACTGGGGTATGTAACTAAGCCCATAATAAGTAATTAAGGCATAAGAACGTTTCAGTGTTAAAGGTGAATTGCAAAGCTTTTAAAGAAGAAATTATAAGAATCCACATTAGGAGTATTTCTAGACTTGCAGAAGATCTCTAGATGGGGAAATCACTGGGACCATAAGTCAAAACACAGGAGTACTGTAGGCCTTGTGGAAAATTAAGATATTTTGAAGCTAATAACTCATTACCAACTGTCTGTGTGCTCTTACACAGCAGAATTCATCATGCCAGGGGTTGCCAGGCTGCTCCCATGGTTTCCCTCAACACAACACCCTGCTGTGGGTGTCTGGCTGGTTTTTTTTCCACAGATTGCAGTGCAATTTATTGCCTTGTCATGTTTCAACTTGCACTTCGTTAGAAGACATAAGGCATTTGAAAGAAGAAGATAATCAGATGAGAAACAGCATGGACTACCATGTTACTGTGTGTATGACTTGTGTGATGCCCAAGAGTTAGGTACCCATGAAATGGAGCAAAATTTCTGATGTTCCAGACAGTTGTTTTGAATGTATGTAGCAAAATCTGTTTTTAAGTTAAAACTCTTTTGTAGAAGTTTCAGCTATTGAGGGGTCTAGAACATCTAATGAGATAAGACTTTCATGCCTTTCCTGTTAGCTCTTTTATAAAGTCTCTTTGATAGTTGCACATAGCCGTGATTCACAGGAAGAGAAGCGTGTCCACTGTGGTAGATTACAATGATTGTATACTGCAAGTATAAAGTCTAAATTATTAAGTCTAAATAAAATGGGAGTTACAAAGGGGAAAGGAAGGATTTCATAATAGTTTCTATTAAACTAGTAGTGTTATTAATCGGGGACATGCGCCAAAATCTAAATAAAGACATTGGTGCCAGGCGCTGTGTAGACATCTGTGTGTCTGAACATAGAGCAAACATCTGGCAATACACAAATGATACACAGTGCCTCTGTGAGTTGCCTGGACTGCTCTTTGCTGCAATTTTCTTTATTCTGTCTAAACTAAGGTAGTAATCTCTGTAGTGTCTTCTTTTCACTGAGAAAGGCAGAAATTCAAAGGGCACTGTGTCAGCTTTGTAAATTCTCTAATGCAGATTTATTCATTCGCTTAATACAAATTCAATGACTGTATTGATCCCATTTATAACACTGCGCTTATTGATTTGCGCAGGCATGATAGTTGTTTGTAAGTAAGCCCTGATCTAGGCTGTGGCAGACATCTGAGCAGTACAGCTTCTTTTTTTTATTTAAACATAGTATTTGGATCTGAAATACTATGATGCCTTTCCATTTCTGGTACCATTATTTTTGTTTCAGGCTCTGATGTAATAAACAGCTCTGAGGGGAAATGCATCTGTTCTTGCTTTCTCATTTTTGAACATTGATCTGCTGTTTTAAAAGCCTGCCTGTCTGATTGTTACTCACATGAACATAGCATGTTCTTTTGATTTGGATTTTTTTTTTTTTTAACCTGTAACTGCTACTTTGGCTTGTGCTTCCCTTTTGGAGATTTGCTGATTTTGGTTTGTACAGTTTGTAGAACCAAAATTCTCGTAGAAGCTGAAAGGGCTTGCAGTGTTAGGTGAGTGAAAGAGGACTTATTTTCAAATGTCTTATGTTAAATGTATAATTTCTGCTCTTTTTCAGTTTCACAAAATTCCTTTAAATTGAGAATGAAAGTCTGTGATACTGCCTTTCATCCCCTATCAAGAGATAGGTGACTTTTAGAAAGACTAAACCTCGTGGTGTATAAAAATCTTTCAGAAAGCATAACTGTGTTTAGTAACATATAGAAAAATATATTATTTAAAATGCAATAGTACTGTATTTTAATGATTTAAAAGATAAAGCTTTGCATTGGCCTTTAAATCTGAATTCCTTTGTTTTCTCTGGATGTTGATTCGTAAAAAGGTTTTTGTTTTTAGACAATAGTATTTATTTTTGCAATTTTTGATGTTTTGCTTGTTATCTATGCTTACTTTTATGCAATTTGCTATATAGAAAGCTATTGTGTATTTCAAATAAAATAAATTTTTGTTGCATAACAATTCCCATGGGTCTGCAGAAATTGTCAGATAAGATTCAAGTAAGTGGGAAATAGAAATCAAGCATTATTTCAAATAATGTATTTAGAAATTGTCTTTATACAGGTAAATGGTTGCAGTTTTGTGACAAGAACAGCTATACCTGCAGTCTTAATCAGGGTACAGTATTGCAAATTGAATCATAATACTAATGGAGAATACTAAAAACCTCGATTTGTTGTGAACAAAAACTATGTTGCTGACTAATACTTTATTTTGCATGCTGTGCTCTACATCTGCATTGTTTGCTATATTAATGTAGTGTATCATTAAACTTGAAATGCAAACCCATTTACTCCATCTATTAAAGCTAGGATTATGGAGCACAACTCGCAGAAACATTTTGTGTCAGTGCTTTTGAGGTGTGACTTACACTAACAAAGGAGGTTACTATGGCAATATGATCTTTGATGCTGTATTGTATGTTAATGTTCTATGGTGGCATTTGGTACAGAATTTGATGTTTGACTTTACTTATGTGACAAAACGTAAAAATTGGCATGTAAAGGAACTTGGATTGATTTAGGAAGAAGAATTTGGAGTTGGAGACATTCATTCAGAGCACGGAATGCAGCACTCACACGCACAGCTAGAGGTGATGGAAAATCAATTGGCTGGGAAACAACAAGAGATTGAAGAACTAAGCAGAGAGATAGAAGAAATGAGGGCAGCCTATGGTACAGAAGGATTGCAACAGGTATAATTACCTTATGTTGCTTTCTACTTGCTATTTGATTACATGCAAAAATGCAGAGCATCACCGGAAAGAGTTCACATTTAATGGCAACTGTTCAGAATGCACTCAGTGCGTGATGTGGAATAAATTGCACATCATTTCGTTCAATTATATACCATGTGTTCTATTACTTTGAATAGCATTTCCACAGTGTGTCCTTTTCCTCTGTATTTTGTGACTAAAATTTGAATTGTCTTTGCAGTGAGTTTCTTCAAATTAGGAAGGGAAAGACAATTTTCTTTAAGAAAAGCCCTAATTCTTCTCTAGTTATGTAAAGACTTCTATGCAAAGGCTTTAATATCTTCCTGTTCCTCCAAGATCAAAAAAACTCAGGTTTTACTCCCTAAGGAATAATATAACTGAACCAAAATGTATTTGTATGTCAGATTTCACAGTCTGAAATTCAAAACCAACTGTATCAGAATGTTTTCATTTAAAACACCTAATAATTTGGGTTTACAGGTAAGCATTTCTTACTTTAAAAATACCACTGGAATATAAAGTTAAGTTTTGAAGTAAAGAATAATCTTCCAGTTTAAGCCACTGGTGCAACGCACTCAAGTCAGATTTTTGTTGTGCTTCATGTCTTACTTGTCTCTCTCCTAATTTGGATTCAGGTCACATCACTGTATTTTGCTATTTTTTTGCAAAGTACTATAGAATTTTTTAGAAGTTCCAATATTCAGTTATTTTCACTGTTATTATTGCACTATTACTGCATTATTATTATTATTTTAGTTTGTATTTTATCTGTGAAAAGACATGTCATTTTATCCACCATAGCACCAGTTGTTGCCCCAGAAGAGGTGCTTCATTATTTCTTTGTCTGGTGTTGAATTTTAATTACTGTGTCTTGTATCTGTTGTGCTAAACATAATAGTCATAATTATAACATAATAAAGAAAATAAGTGTCATTCTAGTTTCTAAGGATTGTAACTACTGTTAGTTTTTCCTGAAGGAGTCAAAAGTGCAAATGTTTCCATTTTTTAAATGGCTATAATTACAATTTAAAAAATAAAATAAAAATATATTAAAACAAAATTGAGTGTTTTTGGGTTTGGGGCTCTGGTACAACAATGTTTTAATAGCTGCAGTGTATTTTTATATGATAGTGGTACAGTGCATAATATCTCAGTTGAGAAATGCATATGGGTTTTTTTTCAGAAGAAACAAAAGAATTGTAAAAGGGGAGTGGGGGAGATAGTTGTGTGCTTTAGTTCTGCCTGTTTGTCAAGAACAGAAATTGAATTTAAGAAGTTCAAAATTGTATGACGTTGTGTGCATTGGAACTGACGTATTTGCTTACTCAATTTCATTGAACAGATGCAAAAGCAAAGGTGTAGCGCGCTGAAGTTCTTCATCTGTTCCTAATTTTCTTTACTGTAACAAACATCTAGTATTTCCATTAGGCGTGTACTTTTAAAGTAGGAGTTGACTCCAGTGTTCTAAAAAGAACTTTATCTGGAAGCATTACCGTGTTAACAGCCAAGATACAGCATATAACTCAGTGAAGGTTTTTTGGGGAACATTGTAAACAAAACAGTTACAGAAGATGACTAATGGTTTAAGAAATTTGCAGTATGCGGAGATGAGGCTTCCACTAGCCTTAAATGAGTTCAAATTGAAAAAGGGACTTTAAAGTGAGAAACATGTTGATATAAATGCACACAAAAATATTGCCAATTAGTATTGTAGAATTTCTGGCTGCTCAAGTGTAATCCTACAAAAAAATAAAAGTTGCAAAGAATTTTCTTGTACTCTTATGATTTCCTCATCATTACAAATTACAAAAGATTCATCTATTAAATGTGCTGTATCCATTTTGCAGCTTGAACTGATTTTCTCACATGTAGTTATGAATTATTTCCTTGGGTTCACAGTGTAGGACACTGCATAGTATCTATTACATGATTTAGTACAGTGGATGGTATTTGTTGCATTTCAAGTGACAGATGATATAACTTGCATTTATTGTGGGAAAAGTGTGTGAACATGAGTAGTTGAACAAAATTGCTGAAACACGATTAGTAGATATTCTGACTTCCTTTATGATGGTTTGTTTATGTGGCCACACTTTTTTATTTTAAAAGCAAGTTATATATTTCACTGAAAAACCTTCTTAAACGTTCAGATTTTGTTATTTGATAACTATATTTTATGGAGAGGTCATACGTTGTTCAAGGAGGGGGAAAAACCCTTTTAAACAGAAAGGTTAGGGATCAGTTGTTCCTACTTAACTAAAATTAGCTAGTATTTTTTGTCAGTGGTTTTCACATGCATTGATAGTTTAAATTTAATCTTTTATAGCTCCAAGAATTTGAAGCTGCCATCAAAAAAAGAGATGACATTATCACTCAGCTCACTACTAACCTACAGCAGGCACGGAAAGAAAAGGATGAAACCATGAGGGAGTTCTTGGAGCTTACTGAGCAAAGTCAAAAACTGCAAATTCAATTTCAGCATGTAAGTTGTACAGCTACCAACATTTATTTTGGTTTTAAAAGAGTCATCACTTTGGAGGTGCCATAGCTACTTCCTGTGGAAAATTTTTTTGTGCATTTTTAAAGAATCAGTCTCTTAGTATAGATCAGCAGTCATTTTCCTAGTCCTACAGTTGTTATAGTACGTTTATTGTAATAATTAACTATTAAATGATAAAGATTAGTCTGTTTTCTTTCCTATTATGTGGTAATAGCTTCTGATATATATGAATTCTGGCTGTTATCCTGGGGGAAAACACTTGTGTAATGAGTTTTCAGAGCTTTGGGTAGAAATGTTCCCTTTGAAATCAAAACATTCAGCCATCAACTTCCATGGGCCACAGCTTCACGCTCCAGTCCTTCCTATATTTTTGGATAAAAGCTGTCTTTGTGGTGTTATTAAAAGGTAATTTAAATAACAAAGTGAAGCTTCAAAGAAACATTCTTCTAAAAAGCATGGTGATTGAGGTGCCATAGGCACACAGGCTACGCCTTAAAGTGTTGCAGTTGAATTTTGTAGTATTTTATGCTGTTTAAGTACATTATATAGCTTATTTTAAACTTCAAGTGGATTATATTCGGAAGCCTGAGATTTTATTATTAGTGGTCTGATTCGGGGTTCCATAGCTGCAGCTAGTTAGACTATGTAGTGGTGTATCTGAGACGCCACTGTCCTATGTTAGCTCACTATGAATATTTAATTAATATGAAATATCTTTTTATTGGTTGGCCATCCCAAATGAATATAGATGTTTGACTTCTTCCAAAAGAACTTAGAAATCTTTGAGCCTGTGATGTAGAAGAAGGAAAGATCACTGTTTCTGTATGTAATTCTGGATGTAAGCTGTTTCTGAAAAGCCTGATGTATTTTAGGTTTTATTTCTTTTACATTCAAGTTGCAGGCAAGTGAAGCCCTAAGGAACAGCAGCCATAGTTGCACAGCTGCTGATTTACTGCAAGCCAAGCAACAGATACTTGCGCATCAGCAGCAGCTAGAGGAACAAGAATGTCTGCTTAAGAATTATCAGAAAAAGAATGAAGAATTTGAAGAACAGATTACACATCTGCAAGAGAAAATCACAGCATATGAAATGGTATGTTCCTTACTATGAAGGTCTCTTTTCCTAAACAGTTTCCAGGATTTTGTAATTCCTTTGAAATTAAAAAGCCAAAGCACAGATGAGTGTGCTGCATAAAATGTATACAGAGATTTTAGGTTTTGGCACTTTTTCTGTTAACTAACACATAATGTGTATATAATTTAAATCTGAAAATTTTATGTCAGTATTGTGTATTGTGTTTAAAAAAGTTGTAGAAATATTTAGAGCAAATTATGAAACTATACTGTATGTTCAAATGCCTTCAATAAATGACATTATTTTAGGAAAAAACGCACTAAATTACTTGCTTGACCATTCTCTGCTGTAAGCAAAGAATGATTTTTTTTCCTTAATTTTTAAAAATTTATTCATTCAATCCTTTTTTTGTTATGCTTGATGGAAAACATTTTAAATGCACCTAAAAAAATTAAATGTTGTTAGAAGTGATAGAGACACTATCTCTATCATAGTGGAGAGATAGTGTGGGGTGTGGAGAGAGTAGGGGAGGGGCATGATGATGTGGGTGGAGTGGGGGTTCTCAGTTATTCCAAGGGTTTAGAAAACCTCCAAATGACGTCAACAACTAATTTATATTTATGTTTTATACATGATCACTAGCCTTCTAAGAAATAGCTAAGTCTGTAAATGTTCTTGTATGTTCAGATAATTAGCTAAATAGAAGAACATTGTTTTACTCTTTTTTTAAGGAAAAACAGAAAAAAGAGGAAGAAGACTTGAGTAAATTGCAAGAAAAAGAAGCATTAGTTGAAGAGCTGGAAGCAAAACTTGGAGAAGAGGAAAAAAATTCATTTCAGCTTAAGGAAAAATTATCAGATGTCAGTAAATTACTTGAAGAATTGAAAGAAGAGATTTCACTAAGGAATCAGCAGATAAGTAATATGAAAGTTGAACTTACCACCTACAAACAGAAAGAAAGACAATGTTCTGATGAAATAAAACAATTAATGGGAACTGTGGAAGAACTGCAGAAACGATGTCATAAAGACAGCCAGTCTGAAGCTGACATTGTGCAAAAAATGGAATTAGAAACACAAAGGAGGCTGGCACAACTTCAGGCTGAATTAGATGAAATGCACGGCCAGCAGATTGTACAAATGAAGCAAGAATTAATTAAGCAACATGCAGTGGAGATAGAACAGCGTCTTTTGCAACAAAAACTAGAATTGGAGAAAACGTCAAGTCTGTGTTTTAATGAGAATGTTAGTAAAGATCAAATGCATTTAATGAGTATTAAAATTAATGAATTGAATGTGAAATTGCAAGATGCTGATAAGGAAAGGGAAAAAATAAAGCAAGAATTGTCACAACAGATGGAAGTTATTGCAACCGAGAAATCTCTTCAACAAACTAGAATTGAAGATCTTCTTCAAGAACTGAATTTTTCAAGAGAGCAGGTTCAAAGAGCCAAGCAAACTATCATGGATATGGAATGCAGATTAAATGAAGCTGAAAAATACCAGGTTGTGATTGAAGACTTAAAAACTCAGCTGGCTTCTGCCTCTGAATTTAGGAAGGATTTGGAATTAAAACATGAGGCAGAAATCACAAATTATAAAATAAAACTTGAAATGCTAGAAAGGGAGAAGGATGCAGTTTTGGACAGGATGGCAGAATCTCAGGAAGCAGAATTAGAAAGACTAAGAACAAAACTTCTGTTTAGTCATGAAGAGGAACTTTCCAGGCTTAAAGAAGACTTAGAAAAAGAGCACATGGTGAACATGGAAAGCCTTAAACACAACTTGAATATTCAACATAAACAGCAGTTAGATGAAGTACAGAATGAAATGAGTCAAAAGATAGAAGCCATGCAATATGAGAAGGACAACTTAATCACAAAGCAAAATCAGTTGATATTAGAGATTACAAACCTGAAAGATTTACAGCAGTCTATTGTAAATTCTAAATCTGAAGAAATGACACTTCAAATCCGTGAACTGGAGAAGGAGATTGAAGTGCTTAGGCAAGAGGAAAAAGAGAAGGGTACCCTTGAACAAGAAATACAAGAGCTGCAGCTTAAAACTGAGTTGATGCAGGAACAAATGAGGGAGAGAGAAGATAGCCTTCAAAAAAAATGTTCAGAGCTAGAAACACAAAATAATGTTCTTAAGGGGGAAAATGAAACTCTGGAAGAGAAATTAAAGAATACGTTGGTAAGCTCTGAAGAAAACATGCTTTGTAACAGTGTTAGCTCCACCACAGAAATTTTGGACTTGCAAAAAAGAATAGAAAAGCTGATTACTGAAAATGAGCAACTTAAAAACCAAAACAGTATCCTCCAAGAGGATACTGAAAGGCAGAAGAGTGCCTTTTCATTGACGGAGAAGAAACTTGAAGCTAGTTATAAAGAACTGCAGAAAGAATGTGCAAGTCTTCTGAAGGCAAAAACTGAGTTAGAAGAGAACAAGAAAAAGCAGGAAGCTGAATATAAAAACAAAGTCAAAGTTCTGAATGAAAAACTCTGCCACTTACAAAGCAATAGACCAGTTTTATCTAAAACGAAACCCTCTGGTTTTGAAGGGAGTAGAGAAATAAAGGTGTCCAGGGAAGACATATTTGAGGCTGGAGAAGTTGTTGAGAAAGATGCAACAGAACTTATGGAAAAGCTTCAGGTTACTCAGCGTGAGAAAGTGGAATTATCCCTGAGACTTTCTGATCTCTCTGAACAATTAAAGTCAAAGGATAGTGAAATCTGTCATTTAAATGAAAAAGTCAAATCCTTAAAAGATGAGAAAGAGCAAATTCTAGTAAAATGTAAAGAACTAGAAGTCATAATCAGTCAAGTTCAGAGAACAAATAGTAGTAGTAATGACTCTAAGAAAAAACGCTCTAAAGGAAAATCTCTAAAGACTGCTACCCCAGCATCTGAAAGTAGGAATAAACCCCCTGGTCCAAGGAGTAAAGCTGGTGAAGGAATGAATTCAAAAGGTAGTCTAAGTTCTGGTAAAGACTGCAGTCATGAGGTAACAAAAAGAAAGGAGGTCCAGCAAATGCTGAAATCAGAGCAGCAAAGGCTGAAACCAGAGCAGCAAATGCTGAAACCAGAACAGCAGTCTCTTGTAGAACATTTGCATGGGACGCCAGACAGGCTGACAGAGGAAACATCATTAATAGCCCCTACACAGAGTGAAAATAACCTTCAGCAGCAAGTGGATGCCTTAAAATCAGAACAGGTATGTTACATAAAACAGTATATAAAATACTTCAGCTATGAAATTTTTAGGAGCTCACACTTGAAAATTTGCATCATATTTTTTCCAGTTAGCTGCTTTAAAGTATAAGTGTGTGTGTTTGTGTGGCCAGTGGTTGAAAGGGTTTACATGAGTGCCCAGCAGTATAATCATAGTCAATGTGTATGAGGATGCTTTTTGAATGAAAAAAATACTCTTCCCTTACATTTAATTAAATCAACAGCAGCAACAAAAATGTAAGAAGACTACCAGAGCGCTTCATGTTTTGATGCAGCATTTCACTTAATGGAAGACTTTTTTTGGACATAATTTTTTTTCCTGTGATTAATTTTTCATTTCTCTAAGTACTTATTCAAGCAATATAAAAATAGTGGAACTTCATCAGTCATCTTTGACCAAACTTTTGAAATCTCTAACTTGTGAAATACTAATATTACATTATCAGGTTTTTTGTGTATGTATGGTAATCACTTCTTAAGAAATGTATATGGAAGTGATAATGAGAATGCATATTGTGTGATTCAAACTATTCTCTTAAGTTTTGCTGGAGCAATTTTGCTTGTATTTCTTGGTATTGTAAATTAATTGTAGGTAATACGAAAAGGATTGTTATTTGTCAATGTAAATAACTAAGTACTGAATTACCAGTATTTAATAAGGTAGTGGAATCATGAATCTGGCTTTAAATTTTTATACACTGAAGTTCAATAGCATATGCTGCCAGATGTATGCAACCAAGTGTTCTGTGGAAATAGATGTTAAGCGGTCTTCTACTACTTTTTTAGATTTTTTTTTCACGTTAAAAAAGTCCACCGAACAGTGAACTAGTACCATCAACTGCCTAATATTGTGTTGTAGTACATTCATTTCCTAAGAAATAAAATCACGAGCAAAGCCACATTGGAAACAGTTGTGAGATTATAGAAAAGAGCTTTAGCTTTGTGATGGTTTCGTTTAGGCTTTTTTGGTTGATTTGGTTGATTGGTTGGGGTTTTTTTTTTATAAGGCTGTGATAAGGATCTTAAGATTTCCTGCCATACTACTAAAAATCATTGTGGTCCAAAGGTGTCTAAAAACCTTCTCAGACTTCATCTCTAAGTAGCTCCCTATTGGCATATCCCAAACATCTTTTTTCTTTAGCAATAACATCCCTGAAGGGCAGACTAGAACTACAAGCCTTGGAAATCAATGTTTTTAAGGTCTGCTAATAATACAATCTTTGTGTTTGGAATACACTTTCTTAACTACTCCGTTAGTAGTGATATTGCTCTTGCTTCACTGGGTTAAAATTCATTGGGGTTTTATTGCTGCAAAATAGGAATTGAAGCATATTGAGTTTTGTTGATTTTGATTTTTGGTTTAAGTTGAAGGAAGTGTCTTACTATTTTGTTAAAATTCAATTTTCCAAATTCTATATTTAAATTTCCCTGATGCATACCATATATGCAGTGTTCTACTCAACACATTATTTATTATTAATCTCAGGAATCTCCAAAGATGGGTCTCTCTATTTTGTTGTTTCTCACTCTTTATAAATTGTGGCTTTTTTATTCAAAGACGGATTTGCAACTACAAATGGAAGCACAGCGGATTTGTCTATCCCTGGTTTATTCAGCTCATGTAGACCAGGTTCGCGAGTCCTTGAAAGCAGAAAAAGAGAGTGCACTTTGCAGTCTTAAAGAGGAGCTTGTTCATAGTCATCTACAAGAGATGAATGATCTTAAAAGAACGCATCAACTGGAGCTCCAGACCCTGAAATTTCAGCAAACAGGTAACTTGACCACAATTATGAGAATGAAGCTCTATATGAAAAACAGTGTCTTAAACCCAACCAGAAAAGCACAAGAGTTTTGCATGTAGCTGTCCAATAAATTGTTTCCATAGAACATTTTAAAGTGGTTTTTTTACAAATCGTTTATCCATTACATGTAGTCTATCACTCAGGTAACTTGAAAAAAAAAAGTATATTAAAAAATAAGGAATCAAAAGTATTACAACTCATTGTTTGCTGTTTGTATTAGCTCAATTAATTGCAAAGAACTATATAATAGATTCACCTATAAGGTGAAATAAGAAGCAAATGCATCAGCAAAATATTTTTGGACTTGTTCTTTTCTCTTTTCTTTGAATTGCTGTATTGACTCCCTGGGCACATTAAGTAAACTTTGGTACTACTTTCTGCCTCAGCGAGTTTTAGTGCTATCATTATGGTTTTCTATCCCAGCTTTTTCTGTTACCCCACATTTTGCCCTTGTTTAACTTTTTTGCATGAGTCCTCCATCCAGTATGTTTCTGTACACTTTTATCTTTGTGGAGGTCACTAATACACAAAGCCATTTCTTAACTCTTAGTCCTCTAGAAGTGCAATTCATCTATAATAATTGAAATTGTCCATGTGTTGGAACAATAAAGAGGGGAACAAAAAAATGTGCCCTTCTTTAAGCTGAAGAGGGAGCCTCACTGAGGCAGGAAATTTGGCCTTTGAAAAGTTGTTACACATCTAGTGTTTAAAAATAATGTGAATAATTTGTATTCACAGATGATGAAGGTAAATCTACACAGAGACTTATAGAAAAACTGAATGAAGCTGTAACTGAGGAATGTTCCAGGCTGGCTCAGGTAAGACTTAACAAAAAGCCTTTTTGAAAATGAAAATTTGGAAACCAAAAAATGATGGTTACAGTGAGTCATCATATTTTTCTACATTAGTTTTGCAGGTTTTCTTTGCAGCTTTTCTCTTTTCATTGATCTTTAAATAGAGACTGCTAAACCTGAGCTTCCAAAATAGCATTGCAAAGTGTTTTGGTTTTGGTTTTTTTTCCCTAAACTGGTTTATGTCTTTGTCCAGACAAGTCTTTTGTCTTATATGTAGTCTTAATTTTCTACCTAATGGTGGTCTCATCTCCACTGGTTTGGAAGTACTTTTTTCCTTTCTCTTTGTCTCCGGATATACGTTTTTGATTGAACCATGATGTCACACATGTATTGATGGACAGGGCATCACCTCTCATATCTGCAATAAGATAGTAATTTCTTTCTTAGCTGCAGCTTATCTTTCGAAGACTTAAAAGTGTCAATCAAAAAAAATTACTGTCTGTTTTGGTTTAAGTAAATAAACATTATAGTAAAAAATTTAAGCTTATATTTAGTCTTTATTCTAATATCAACCAACTATAATAATATTTTGCCTGTTTTTTTGTAGAGTAGTAGCAATTGATGGCCCTTACAGGTACTTTTTTGACCATCAATTGAGTTACTTATTAGACTTTTTTCTAGATAAATTAAGCTGCTTTTGTCACTCATTATAAGCCATGGTTTTCAAGTCTATAATACTTCAAATGGATGGTATTTGTGGTTTGGAGGTTTTTTTCCTCCTTTACTGGACTTTTTTCAACACCTTTTTGGGAAAGCAAATAGCAGAGCTATTTAACGTGAGATGCAGCATAGGAGAGATTAGGCAGGACTCCATGATAGCTCACAGAAAGTAACAGCTGAATGAGTACTTGGCATGAGTTGTTTTACAGTGTGAAAAATGCTGCCTATTTGTATGATTCTTTGTTGAGCTTTCGGAGAAATTACGAGTTTACTTTTGTAAAGTTGAATTTGGTGTTTGTTGAGTACAAAAATCTTTAAATAAATAGTTCCATTGTGCTTTGAGCAAGTGCTTTCTTTTCAAGTATCATTTGTCTTCAGAAATCATATGGATAAATCTTCTGTTTGCTTGCCCATTGTGAATATAGCAGTGTTTTGCTGACCACACAGCACCAACAAACATGGGGTATTCTTTTCATTATTTGCCTTTTTTATGCCATACCCTTTTGTCTGATTTATTCAGCACTTAAAGAGCAAGATGAGTTGTAATCCCTAAAAAGATACAAAATTCTGCTGTAGGGAATCCTTCTTCCAAGTAAAACTGCAGTTTATGAGAATGAGACATTTACAGTGTAAGTTTGCTTTCTACATTAATAAAGAAGGCCTTTCTCTACAAGATTTTAATACTTGGCAGTTCCAAAATAAATAATGATTTTAAAATGTACACGTTTGTGTTTTAGCTGAAAAGTCTTTTCGTATCTGTTTCTTTTTTCAGGAATTTTAAAGATTGTGTAGGTTCTTATGATTCAACGGAACATTTATGCCATAATTTTCACCGAAGCTAATACAAAATTCTACTTTCTTCCTATTTTTCTTACTTTATTTCTGAATTGTGATTAATAAAAAAAAAGAAATTGTTTACTTTTTTTTTGTTTCATTTGGTGTACAGGTTTTGTGTGATAGTCAGAATGAACATTCTTCAGCTGCTGTAGGAGATGGTGATAGGGAACAGGAAATTCTCTGTAGACCTGCTGTGGAAGAAAAACTCAGTGTAGAATTACCAGTACACAGAGGTCAAGCTCAAGGTAATGACTTTGTAGTGTTGTGCTGATTAAAACTTCTCATTTAAAGAATTTTGGACTGGCAATTTTGCCACTACTTTTTCAGGTACTAATTCATGTACTTAAATGGATGTTTTAGAGATTTCCTCATTATTATGAACCCCTTTATTTTTATTATGGATATTTTTTGATCCTATTTTCATTTTAGTGGAAATTGGTGGAAAAAAGTGTTTGTTTGGGGTTTTTCTTTTCCTCCTCTTGTCGAAGAAGCTAGCAGACCTACAAAAAAAGTACATATATGTCAATACATACAAAAATCCATTCAAAAACTGGAAGGGCTTCACTTGTTGCAGTATTTTGTAATGTTTATCAGACAGTTCTTCGGGGCAAACTTGTGAACAAATCACTTGTATTAAAATTTGTGGTAGAAGGTTTATTTTTTCTTTTAAAGACCCTGGTTCGTTGTGTAATTTGACTGTGCAAGAACGTATGGATGCACTTCTATGCAAGATAATGGAAGAATACAGCAGGCTGAAAGCACTTCAAACACAGCTGACAAAGGATTGTAAACAGGTAAACTTTTATAGAGTATATGGGCCTTTGAATTTTCTCTGTTGAATCAGTTCCTTCTGGATGAGTGAGGAGGTGTTTGAAAATGTGTTGGTTATCCTGGTTGAGTGGCAGAGCAAGGCAGTGATTTGAGAAAATGGAGAAAGCTGCTGTCCATGTCACAGAACTGTGGAGTGGTTGAGCTTAGGAGACACCTCCAGAGTTCATCTAATCCAGCCCCTCGCCCAAAGCAGTGTCAGCTAGAACAGGTTGCCAAGGACTGTGTCCACCTGGATTTTGAGATTTCACAAACCTGGTGGGCAACTTTGTCTTCTTCAGGTTGTACATGCCCAGCTCTTCCAACCTCTCCTTCTACAGCAAATACTCCTAGCTTCCCATCTCCTTTGTAACTCTGCTGAACTTGTGCCAGTGTGTCCATTTCTCTCTCATACTGGGAGTGCAGCATTTGGTATAGTATTTTTGTGCTACTGCCAGACAAATTGCTGTCAACTGCATTTACTTGATTATTATTTAGGTTAAAGAGCCATGGCTGTCTTCTTCAGAAAGAAGGAAAGAAGAGGAACCTATCCATTTGGAAACGGGAAAGGAAGGTCTACGGACTCCTTCACAGAGTCTAATGGGTAAGAAGATGTATATGCTGTCTTTAATGAATGTATATTCAGAGAGAAAGGAAAGACAATGACTTTGAATTTTAACTGATTTGTAGTTTACTACAGCTTGAACCTAAGATTTTTTCAGATTTTGCACTACAATACTCTGGTTTTCTAAATTCTGTAAAACATTCCATAATTATATTCTGTGATACATTTTTGGTTTAGTCTTTTAAACTAGAAGACTACAATTAAAATTTGTTACCCATATCAAATATTATTTTGCAAAATGGAAGATAGGTTGTCATTCTTTGTTATGGACAAGTAATTGATAGGATGTCCGAATTTTTTTTTAAACTACATTAATGATTCAGTCCATCACTTCAAAATATTTCTGAGGAACTTAATGTAGTTTCTTTCTTTCTCACCCCCCTGCTTCAAATAACCTATATATAGATCCTGCAATTCAAGAATACTGTTCAAAGGAGATAGGAAACCTTAAAAAACAACTTGGGGAACAGCATGCTCAAGAATTGGAACACCTCCGGTCCTATTTCCAACAGCAGCTGAGAGAAAGTCAAGAGAGATACACTACAGAGATTGTCCATCTGCAGGATAAGCTTCAGATTGCTGGGGTATCCTCTGACCACACAAGGTATTAATCAGTTTTTCAAAGCTTACAACTTTGCACTTGTTCAAGGAGTGTTTCAATTAACCATTTAAAGCTATGTGTTTTACTTCAAAATTTGAGAAATTATTTTTAAGCACATTGCTCTTCTGTAGTTTTGTTCCTTCAATAGTTGTTAAGTCTTACAAAGAAATGACATAAACATTGCAAATTAAGTAGTGCAGCATTTTTAGTTAATAGAGGAGAATTGTATAAATGGAATAATGTGCAAAAGTAATTTCATATATATGACCTTTATAGCAGCAATTTTAGAACTTCAGCTCAGTGCGCCACATTTAATCCTCAAAACTCCAGGCACTGTGCTTTGTATCTAAAGACATCTTGTGTAGATGTAGTTGCCTGAAATTAATTATTTTCTAGAATGATAAGTCATAATAAAGTTTGTGGTGAAGTTTTGGTCCACTTGACACATTCTGGTTTTCACCAAGTCATGGGCAATGAAGTACTGATTCTTTTATTTAATTATTATTTCCTGTCTCTGCTTTTTGTACCTTTTTAGTGTATCCACGGATTCAGAAAGAAAGTTAAAAGACGTCTTCAGGAAAGTAAAGTGCACAGAAAATCTTCATCAGAAAAGAACAGATAAAGCATTAGAGGTATAATATAACTCAGTTGGCAACTAATATACGAGTGATATATATTAGATGCCTCAGGTTCTAAGATGAAATTGAAACATGGACTAATAGTCGGTACTATTAAGGTAGTTATGAACTTAGTACTGCACTATACTATTAGTCCATATTAGGGGAAAAATATTTAAATTTTTCTGAAAAACATATCTGGAAATGATGATCAATAAGACTTGCTTTAGTGATGCTGGGTTTAAATTTATTTTCTTCATCTCTGAAACAAGACATTTCAGTTGGCTGGTTCTTTCTAAAGTGGAAGAGAATGAGTGTTCAACTTCTGTGATTTCTTTAGGTATCTTTAAATATTGTGACTTAACACAAGTTATAAAAGGAGCAATTTAAATGAAATCCCTGTACTTTTGTTGTACACACTGCACAGTTTAGGAGAAATTTTGGAAAAGTAATCCCAAGAATTTTAAGAGACCAAGTGCAAATGGGAAAGACCCCATGCATTCCTCTCCTAGTAGTGCTGGAAACCTGGCTCAAAAATTCTGCATTTTGCAAAATAGCAGTGTTGTTTTGTGCTGTGATTCTGTGCTTCCTGACCTGGTTTCACTGCATTTGATGTCTCAAATAGTACTGGAAGAAGAGTTGTTGCAAACTCAAATTTTAAAATGTATTTTGAAGCAGGAACAAGGCAAGGTCTTTTACCTGGTTCTTCTATGTTGTGGTACAAAATTACATTATTTGTATGAGATTAAGAATACCTAATTGAGGAAAAAATCTCTTGCCAGATTGAAACTTGAAACTGATGAAATAAAATCACAGATACATGATCTGAGATTTCATATTTTTCTTACAGCTTGGTAGGGAGATTGAAATTCAGAATGATCTGGATGTAGTTCAATTGCTACAAAAGCAGTACCAAGAAAGATTAGAAGAAGAAGTAGCAAAGGTATTACTTTTATTTCATTACTTTAAAATTTGTTTTAAAAAACTGTCATTTTTATTTGCCATTTTCAGCCATTTAGACAGTTGCTGTAGTGTATGCTAACTTTTGTATGATTTGTTTACAAGGATTTGTTTCATTTGGCTTCTGAATTGGAAAGTCTAAAAAAAATTCTGAAAGCTTTTGGGGTTTTTTAGCTATCTGTCCTATTCCTAACTCATAAATTCTATTCATGTGGGTTGTAGTGGTGGTGTTTAAAACTTCAGAGGAAATAGACAACATGCTACCATATTCTGCACTAGAATTTATCTTAAAAATCCAGAGACTTAGAGGGTATTTCTCGCCTACTGTACACTTAACAGTGGGTCAGTTCAAAAGATTTTGCACTTAACAGTTTCATACTATTTTCTGATAGTATTTTATTGTGCATTTTAATATATTATGTAAAATGCATAGTTTTTCTTTGGATCTAGTAACTCTAAAACAGGAAAAGTAAAATTAAGATTTTACAGCTTGAGTATATTTATTTGTTTGTGGATTTCCTTACTTTTTGATGTGCAAGAAAGTTTCCACTTCTTTGCAGAATAAAAAAAAAATTCTCTTACCTGCTGCCAAGAACCTTTGTTTGTGAGGAAAAAATGTTGCATTTTGTTAAGATCAGGTTAAACTCAAAAAACAAACTCACATTTTCTGGAAAGGAAGAGTTTGGTGTTTTCACATGTAACGCTTCTGTTTTCATTATACTATTTTTTCACTCTTTTTGTAGCCTGTGCTATAAATGGCTGTATTCTAAATCTAGAAAAGTATTGTTCATGTGATTGGAAAAGGGGTTTATTTGTATTAGGAGGAGAAATTTAGTAATACAAAAGTTATCAGCCTGTTCTGACTGCAGCTGCAGCTAATTAGGTGCAGTAGTTTCTTTCTGATCAAGTAAAATTCCTGTGCTATCAAGCACATGGCACTGCTTTCTTTATACAGCCCAAAATTCCATATTGATCAAACTTTTGCACAGGATGCTTGGTTAGAGAAAGCTTAGCACAGCTAGCTGCTCTTATGTCAGTGTGCCAGGACTTTTTAAAGTTGCCTAACAGGATCTTTTTAAAAAAGAACTTGATAATTCCATGCAAAATAATCTGTTGTAACTGAAAACAGCATCGTAAGTTATTAAACTACCTTAAATACAGCATGTTTGTATTTTAAGATGTGACCATTTTCAAGATTGACAAAGTATCTTTGTTCTTTTACCTTTCTGCTTTCCTCTGGGAACTTTTGGTACTTACATTTATGTTGTTCATGGTCATCTATGAGATTTCTTCAGTAACAGGAGATGCTGGGAAGCATAAACTAATACAGGCTTCTCTTATTTATTCAGGTTATTGTGTCAATGAGTGTAGCGTTTGCCAAACAGACTGAATTGTCAGGAATTGCTAGGCAGAAGGAAGAAGAAGCACCAACACAGACTGTGCATCAAGAGGGAATGCATGTTGAAATTAAGAAGCAGCACAATGAGGAAGAGGTTGACAGTCTTCTTAGAAAAGCAACAGAAAAAGGCAGTAAGCATGAAGAAGAATTGAAATCACTCAGCAAGGAGCTCAGTGAAGAGTCTGGAGAGATGAACTCACTTGGAGAACAGCTTCATTCTAATAGCAGCCCTGATTGCATATTAGGACACAGCACACATCAGTCAGTGGTTTCTGAAGAACCTTTTTCCCATAGCAAAGGTCTTACAGCGGAAGAAACATCGGTAAGTGTTGGAAAAAACAGAAAAGAAAAAGATATGAAAATTCCATTTGAATATCTCCCTTTCCCTTTTAACGGGTTGACAACTTCAGACCTAAATTATCTACCCTTCTTTCCTGTGTGCTATGCCTAAGGAAGGGAATATGACACCAACTGTATTGCAGACAATAAATTGTTTAAAGATGTTTTGTAAGACAGGTTATATTCTAGTGTTTATACAAGAAGCAGATTAGAAATAATGCATAAACAGTTTGAGTCTCTTGTGATACAGGATATCTTTATACAGCTGAACACAAAAATTTCTAAAGTGATGCAAAGCATATAGTTAGCATTTCACAAACATGGGGTGGGGGCTATCTGGAATAAATAAGGTAAAAAGCAGTCATAAAAAGCATAGAAGTTTATATCATTGACAGTTACTGGAAAAAAATTCTTCTAAATGGAGAATAATTCTAAGCCTGGGTCTTCCAAGGAGCAGGCAACACAATAATGCTTTCCTGACAGCTACTTCAAGTTGTGAAAGTATTTTCTAAAATTTATGTAAATATTTACTAGGAGCAGTTGTTGAACAAAAAATGCTATAACAGTTCCCATTTCAGAGCTACAGTGGGATGACAGCCACAGACGCAGAAACGTCCAGTCAGCTGCTGTTGTATGAGGAGCGCCTGGAGGACATGCGGCAGGAGCTCGTGCGGCAGTACCAGGAGCATCAGCAGGCAACGGAATTACTGAGACAGGGGCACATGCAGCAAATGGAGCGTCAGAAGGAAAATCAGGATCAACTCTTAGCAGAGCTGGAGAGTCTTAAAGTGCAATTAGCTGAGGTAAAACAGAGTTCAACCACTGCATTAACATGGGTTAAAAAAGGGACATCACCAGGCAGATTTATATATATTTATGCATTTGTATCTATTTATA
This sequence comes from Acanthiza pusilla, assembly GCA_036630365.1. Classification (NCBI taxonomy): domain Eukaryota; kingdom Metazoa; phylum Chordata; class Aves; order Passeriformes; family Acanthizidae; genus Acanthiza; species Acanthiza pusilla. The sequence continues at coordinate 30,951,363 of JAXCHO010000073.1, read as the reverse complement.
TAAAGAGAGAGACATACACATATTTAGTGTGTGTATGCATACACACTCGTGCACACACACATATCTATTTGTGTGTGTGTGTGTACATAAAAACACAGATATGCATATATTTATAGGAGACATATTTCTTAATCACTCAGTGATGTGTCAGTTTAAACTTCTGTAAATGTGGAGCAAACCTGCAGTGCTACACAGCAGCCAGAAGAGTGAGTGTGGATGCACGGTCAATTGTGCCGCTTTCCAGATACATGGCCCTGTGCAGGATGCAGCTTAGCAGCCATTTACATCAGTGAAGCCACCAGCCATGGATAGAAATACTATAAAATTCTTTGTTTTTATCATTCTGATTTGAACAGTGTCAGTGACTTCCAGCAGAAATGTGTTTTGGCATTTTGGGGTTTTTTTTCCCCAGTTCTGGGAGACAAGTCCTTACCAACTTTTAGAATGAAACAAAATCTGTGGGGTTTGGTGGGAAACAATATTTCTTTGCCTTTTCAAATGTAATTTGCTGTCACTCTGTATCTATTCAAAGCCTGCAGTAGGTCTGCTAATGAAACAAATTCGTTTATCTTAATTATTAATACTTCAAAAATAATGTCATTTATAACATCTTTCAAGGATTCCTTCCATTGAAAGGCAAACGGAATCCAGAAGAATATGTTTTGCCGTGATTTAGTTTCAACCATGTAACATTACCAAAAAGGACATGAAGATATTAATCAGTAAATTCTAACATTCTTTCCTTTACCGTGGAGTGGAGCTCCAGACCTTTTCCAGACCTGGTTCTGCTGTGTTTAAGTTTGGGTTTGAGCTCTGCAATCTAGAAAGCCAGTCTCTTGTACTTTAGGGATCCTTTCCAGCAGCATCAGGTGTCATAGAATGATTTATCCTGACTTTCTTTCCTTTTGATATATGCATACTTTCTCCTTTTACCTTTTTCTTTCAGTTTGTAACTGCATCTTTGTCAGGGTTGCAAATTCCTGAAACTGATAAAAATCATTAAGTAGAACTTAGGCTGCTGGCTTTTTCCCAGTTTTTAATGCCAAGTATGTATGTTCATAAGAACTGCATAGGAATGTCTGCATTTTGTTTAAGCCATGAACACTTCTAGCTCTTCTAAAAGAGAATATGTGAAGGTTTTTTATAAAAATCAGTTATTCTCATATTTTTTTCTTGTGCAGAATGTGTCACAGCGTGTAATATTCAGAAATTCCCTCGAGTTTGCATTGTGACCATTGTGTTTCCTAAAGGGCATTACAATGGTATGAAAATCTTGAAGAAGGTTTAAGTATTTTTTACCTGTATTCCATTCTAGAAATCTTTCAGTGTTTTTGTAATGATTTAAAGAGGTGGACTGAAATGTCATTGTTCAAGGTCTGTAAAAAATTAGAAATGACAGGACTCACTTTACTCAGAAGCTTAAAAAACTGTGTGAGCCTCTATAACACTTCTTTCTTAGCGTGTCTCAATGGAGAATGACAGCCTGGTTGCAGAGAGAGAGAGGATGCTTTTAGAAGAATTGGAATCGTTAAAACAACATTCCGTACCTGGAAAAGAGAAGCTGTTTTGTGAGTTACAAAACAACAGCACACAGACAGAGGTAAATATGGACTTTGACTTTTGGGCAACCATGGCATATAAAACCAGTAAGATTCCTTTTCACTCCTGTCTTTTTTTATGTAATATATTTTTCTAAAAGATATGGGGTATTACTGGAATAGAGCAGCTTTAAGATTCAAGAGGTGTACAGTTAGACTTTCTTTCTTTACTTCAGGTGAGCAGAAGCTGGTTGAACACCTTGAAGGTGGGAATTATTGTTACAGCTATTTCCTTAAGTGAACTCACATTTTCATATTGCTATAGCAACACCAACATAAAATACAACTGTCTAATCAGTGTAACAAAGTTCTTTCTAATTGGCCCTGCCTTGGATTTCCTGGTTTGCTTTTGTTAATAATTTTTTTCCACATAGTAAGACTTTTACTTGATCTGTAATTTGGTGCAGACATATTAAAAAAGAAATGACAACTAATTTAGGCTTTAAATTTCATATTCTACTGTATATAAGAAGACTATGTAGATTCTGACATGACAGGATTCCTGTCTTTTTTGTTTTCTCTCCCTCTGCCAAAACTTACTCAGAATGAAAATGAAAACCAAAACGATGTGAGAGAGCAGATCTTTGAGCATGAAGATGGGGGAAGAAAGCCTGATGAAACACCTTCAGCTCTTCTTTCCAAAGAAAGGTGCTTAGAACTGTTACGAAAATATTTTTCTTAAATTTTGGTAGTCATGTTCTTGCTATTAAATTAATAATATTTATAAGCTTTATTCTGACTGATGATAATGTGCATCTTTTGTTCTAGACAATCATATTTCTAAGTTTATGTACTTTAGGTTAAATAGTGTCTTATTTTTTATAAAGCCTAACAATGTAATGGCATAGAGGATGAGACAAATCTTAGCCTATTTTGCTATATATTTCGTATTACACACGTTGAATCATGAACATTATTTATACACATGTATTTATATACATATTGTATGTACATATTTGAATTAAGTTTATAATAGTATGGTTGTTTTATTTTATAATCCCATTTGACTATTCTGTAACTTTTTTTATCTGTGTAGAGGAGCAATCTTCTTAATTGTCATTTTGAGACAAGATTAATTTTATAATGAATACCAGGCAAAAGTAGACTCTGCTTTAAAAGAATAACTAGATAAAATGCCAAGATAAAAGTAGAAATATTTATAAATACTTTGACATTTTACAAATTGTGTACAAAGAACTGGCTTTTTACACAAATATGTATTTATATGATGTGGGATTTAGCCTTAAAAAAGAAATCTTAATTTTGCTGTTTCAACTGCAAATCTTTTCTGGTTGCACAGCTGTATAAGGGATAAAACCCACTTGGAAACCAGGGAAAAAACAGAGTATTAATTAGTTTCTATCCTGCAGGCATGTTTTTCAGAAGGCTAATGAAAAACTCGTGAAGATTCTTCTAGAAGTTGTGAAGACAACTGTGGCAATGGAGGAGACTATTGGTCAGCATGTTCTTGGGTTACTGGATCGGTCTGGGAAAGTCCAGCCTTCCAAACAAGCTGGATGGGACATGGAGACAGAGGAGTCAATAAAGCCCTGCATCCGTGTGGGGTATGAAAAAGGTACTGAATGTACGGTTTTATATTTCATAAGAAGTGTTGTTTGCATACTTCAATAACATATTTAAATACCCTTAGTTTTGATATTTTAAATTAAACATTTTTAAAGAAAAAACCCCACAACCTATTTTTAGTCTGAATGCATATGACATCTCTGCTTAAGAGACAACATTTCAGGAGTTGTCTGGGTCATGCCCTACACGAGTTACAGTTCACATATAGGGTCCTGTTGCAAAGCTTGCAACAGAATGGGAAAGTGATTGAGAAGTCAAAAAAAAGAAGAATTTCTGTTGAAGGAGGCAAAGAGAATGAAACATATCTCCATGGCGTCTTCCACCACTTACACCCTCCTCTGTAGTTATGGGGAATGGGAGCTAGTGTCAAGGGCTGTATCTCCACTGGTGCTCTAAAAGTAGGTATGTTGCTGGTCACTGAGGCCACCTGGCATGGGACAAGCCTTGCGCTTGTGGACTTCATTCACTTCCTAAAGAGGTGGTTGCATGCAAATCCCATTTTGGACACAGTTCCAAGAAGTTCTTAGCTGCCAACAGTTTCCCATCAGCTGTTCCCAGGAGGGCTAGTTGGCACAAGCCTAGAAGAGCATTTTGATGTTGTAATTTGTTGCATACCAGTGTATAAGAACTGTGCTGGGCTCTGTTTATTTTCTTGTGACTGCACTATGATAGTGTGTGTCCATTTCTCTTTTGGGCAAGAGTAGGTGCTCAATTGCATTGCCGTTTAGGTACAATTACGGTTGTGCGTATGCATTCTGGATCTTGTGGGGAAGCAATGGACAACTGATCAGTTTAGCCTGAAACACGTTATACATCAGGATTTGGCAGGAATTTTAACTAACTCATTAACTGAATGAGAAAAAGAACTGGAAGTCAAACACTACGTTTCAGTATTAAGAAAATGTCAATTACAGGATAATAATGCAACTGCTAAATGAAGGTGAACTTTACCTCCTTCTTTCAAAATGTAGATTATTGCTTGTTATTGATTCCCTCTGGCTTTAAATATAGGTCATATTAAGCATCGGGACAAGTTAAAAGTTGTATGAATTTGTAACACAGAGTAATCTTTTTGAGTTGATCACTTGAAAGGTTATCTGCAATGAAATACATGAAGTTGTAGTCTAAAAATCCTTGAATTTTTCAAGTTAACAGCACTTTTATGCACTGCTGTTTCATTAAAAAAAAAAGGAACTTGTGTTTTCTGCACATTTCACTGTATTTAGTTGTGAGAAAAATTATCTTTTAAAACTTCAGGCTTTTGAGTATTTGTCTTTTTGCTCAAATAGTAAATTGGATAACTAAGTTTCTGGCCTTAGTTTTTGATGCATTCACCGTTTGCCTGCTCCTGCACATCAGTGTGTATACTTGTACGCATCACTAATTATTGTCATTAACAATTCTTAATATGGATTACTTGCATGACATATATGTAGCAAAACACAGTTAAAAGGTACCTTTATTTGTCATTTTGACTTATTCCTGGCTTTCATAATACTACTGTCTAAACACACAACATGCCCTGTAATTGGAATGATTTGCTAATTTCTTGTGAAGTCTTCTGTTGAAAGAGTACTCTCTTCAGGTAGAAGAAAGCTCTATTCTATTCTGCTAGTGACAAGGGTTGACTGTTTTAATTCTTGTGTTTGCTATTAGTGTATTTGGAAGGGGTATGCAAGGTTTCACTGTTCTGTAAGAAAGCTGTGTGTCTGTTCTTGCAATGCCCCTCCTTGGTACAGAGCAGCATTCGAGCTGTCCAGCTACCAGTTGTTTATTCCAGTATCCTTTCTGTGTGTTTCCTTACACTCAGAAATAACGAGGGAAGAAGTTACCAAAGTAAAAAGTGAAAATTAAAGAAGAGCCAAGTTTACAGCAGCTATAATGGCTGAATGTATGGTTTGTAATGTATCTCTGAGTTGTGTTCACAGTTCTCCTTTTCTGCTCTCAAAATGATACAGCAGCATCTTTCTGCCAGTGGGGTCATGTAGCCATAATAGTGGTTGTACTGTTTGATCAGCTAAAGTAATTGATCTTTCTTCAAATGATATTAGATGACAAATTCTGTTAGTGTTTTCAGCAATGGGAATCTTGTTATTAATTTTAAAATTTTTCCCCGTTGTTTTATGGAAGTAAGAAATAGGTAGACACTGCTTTTTTCTCCTTTTTTTTTAACTGTGCATGTTATTGTATTTTCTAGTACCTAGCCAAACAGATCTTCCTTTTTCATTCGTTAGGAAATCTGTAGGAATAAATTTATATCAATAAAAAGCTAATAATAAAGTAATAAAATAATGTGTTTATTGAAGTGAATTCTCTCTGACATTCTGAACATAATCCATATTTATTGACAAGCAAAACTCAGTTTACTTTTTTTGCTGAGTTTCAGCATTTTTAAAAGTTTAATCATTAAGGTCATATAATTGTAACCACACCTGATTTATAGAGTGCATCAGGGTTTATCTGGGGCATTGACTAGGTTATCTGGAAGTTCGGGTTGTTATTTCTAGAAGAGTGAGTAAAGTTCAAATTTCAGTCATAAAATGTATCATTGGAAGTCAACGGCATTTAGGCACAGTAATCTGGTGAGTTTACTTGGGTAGAGAGACTGCAGTAATGCAGGTTGCTCTGGAGAAGCCTGTGAGGTTATGGCCTTACTCGAATATTAAACCCTCTTGCCAATTTTCTGAGCTCCTAATTTCTGAGCAGTGTACCAGGAAAAAGGTAGTAAATAACTAAACACTGCACTGCCACAAAACTGATTTTTTGTTTTCAACTTGTAACCCCTAACCTTAATTCCTTGGTGGAATCCCAGGAGTAAATTGAGGTACTGGCTCTACATGATGCCAAATATGTATTGCTTCATAAATGTCAGCTGGCAGCTCATAAACAACTTCTGTATCTGAAACTTCTGAGCAAGCACTGTATAATTAAGCACTTTTCTTAAGATTTAGTGGGCCATGACATCTGACGTGCTAAACTGCATGCTCCATGGCAAAGGAAACAATAGAAACCTTTGTTTGTTTGGTTGATTTTTTTTTTTCATTACAAGGAGAGAGTTTACACGAAGAGATGGTAGTTTTACTTAGGCCAGTTATATTCTATTTATTATTTTGTATTGACTGAAAAACAAAATTGGAGGACAGAGAAATTTGATATAGCTCTTTTGGGGGGTGGGAGGTTGAACAGCATCATAAGGATAAACAAAATGGGGATTAGACATTCAGCTGCCAGGGGTGATTAATGAGACTGGACAACATTTCTATTTCTTGCCTCCACCACTGAAAATCTTGTAGAAGGATGCTGTATACTAAGACCATTTTGAGGGGGGAAAATATACAGAGACTTTTACTGTGCAGTTAGGAAGACATTTAACATGAATTTGTGTTCTTAAGTTCCACGTTGTAGAAGTCATAATATAGATGCCTACATTTATCATCTGAGTTGCCAACCCCACGGTATAAACAGAATTATTACAATTTTTTTGTGCATTTGATACTCTTTGGTTTTCGTTTGTTATCTATGAGACTAGTAAAGTTTCCATGTACCAAATTATACTTTCGGCAACAGCGTACTTTTTCTTTCCTCATTTTTTATGGTTATGTTTCAGGTACATTATGATGTTTTGTTCTGAGGTACTTCATATAACAAAATGGTATTTTAACGTTGATTTATTTTGTATTTACCCTGAAGAAATTGAAGTGAATTACAAAAGAATTGTCTTAAGGAAAACAGGATTTTGAAGTCTTGTTATGAGTTCCTGGAGGCCACTTTGTACTGTTCTGGTCACTGGCAAGAAGAAATAATATTAATGATATAATTAATGTAAGAGACATATTTTGGACCTGGCTTTCAAAAATTACATTCTGAGCTGTCATCAGTGTTTCGAAGTTTTTCTCCACAAGTTTCCAGACGGCCCGTTTAGATGATTTTGCAACCAACTGCACATTTCTGAAGTCATTTTGTATAATCTATATTCTTGTATTTGACACGCAGTCATTATTGCACAATTCAGAGGTACCTCTCAAGGAAACAATATACTGAAATAGAAGGGTGACAGGACATGAATTATGGGTTGAACCTGAGAAGGAGAACAGGAGTATTACATAGATAATTTGTACTCCATCAGGAAAGAATAAGATTGTGCAATAACTAATATGTCATTGTTTTATCTTGTTTATAGCTGTGCTACTGTACTGTGGGCTTTTATTTTGTGAGATCTCTGAAGCTAAGCAGGGTCTTACCTGGTCAGTTCTTAAGATGGGTGGCCTCCAAAGAGCGTCAGGTGCTGCAGTAAGTGTGTCGGTGGCTCAGCAGGGAATATATTTTCCTTCAACTCAGTCTTTAACCAGTACTTTGGCACAGCATTTGGAAATACTTATGCTGCTCAATGTCCATCTCAAATGAAGGTCCTTTCTACTCTGAGGATATTAAAGCTTCTATATCACTATTGATGTTTTGAAACACCCAAACCCAGCCCAAATTTGGGTGGTAAGAAATCAAAATGCTATTGAATAAAAAATGTGAAATTGTTAATTTTGCAGCCTTCCTTATTCTGCAGGGGCATGGAATATTAGGGTGTTATGGGAAAGTTTTTATGTGCTATAAACTCATTGCAAATGTTTAGTGTGCTGGCAGAAAATGGCTGCTAGCCACTGCTAGGGTGATTCCACTGCAGGAGTTTATGACTGAAGTTCCAAAGTGCAGTACTCAAAAGTGCTTTGAAATCCTGTGTAGATGAAAGGTGCCATGTGAATGTATATCCTACTCATCTGGTTATTTGTTCCATTCATGCATATAGTGTGCTTCTGTTTTTTCCCTTTGGAGTGTGAAAACAGTTTGTAACATTATATCTCACATATCTAAAAGGAGATATGAAACAGTAATAATGCATAGAAGAAAAAAAATATTAAATGCATCTGCATTTGAAAAATCTTAGGAATTTTAAGAGAAAAGTAAACAAAGTGAAACCTTCCTCAGTTAAAATCAGTATAGTTTAGTTTGTTGTGAATTGGTCATATATATATGGCTGCAGATACTATTGTCAGAATACTTGCGGTTAGGAATGTGTCTTAAGTGCACCAGGTGGTTAATCGTGTTGCAGCTTGTTAAGAAAAAGCTAAAAACAAACCTCAAAACTAGAATCTGACTTGCTTGCTAGGTTCAAACAACATCAACAAGAGTACACATATTATTATATGCCTGCCAATATTATTTGCCTACCTGGTTAGGAGTCAAAAACAATGAGACCTAACTACATTTTTAGTTTGCAAGTTTGACCTGTAAAAATTTCAATTCAATTTCTGTAACTAAACAAACTGTTCTAGTTCAGCAGTCACAATTGGTGGAGTAACCAGGAACTTGAATTCAAAGATAACCCAGTATTGCAACTTCATGGCTAAACAGACATTGACTGTTCTTAATTCTTTGAGTCATGCTGCTGTTCCTGAAAAATGAGATATTTTTTGAGACAATCCTAAGCAAAAACACCTAATTGATAAAAAAGCGCCTAATTGATAAAAAAGCACCACACCAAAATATGTATTTTATTTTAAATATGTTTCAGAAATATATTTCATTTAAACAAACTATCATTTTAAAAAACTTTCCACAGTAACATTTATTTCTGACATTTCAAATCTGTCAGCCTAAGGCCATAACACTCATTTATTTTTAAAACACTTTATCAACAACATTTTCTACTGTCACGATGTACCTACTGTATTGTTCTTTCATACTGAAAGTGTGATTTTAAAACATGTCAAGACTTTGCTTTCACTTACATTGGTTAAATACAGCCTTGAATTCTAAATATAGCAGATTTGCTGTTTTCTAGATGAATGGCTATCAGGCTAATACCATAGGCAAACCTTGTGTGTCTGGCTTTTCAGAAAGAATGGATAATGTCCTTAAATGGAATCAGACCTCAGGAAGATTGAGACGCAGGCAGGTGCCAGGTGGCCCAGAGCAGGGAGAGCTGCAGTCCTGTTGCTCTGTACTTGAATTGTTCAGCTACCCATTTTAGTAAATGTTCAGTTCACTAATAACAATGCTGAATATTGTTGTTCTGTATTCCAGTCTGTTTATGCTGAGAAGCTGTCTGAATTGCATGCGTGCCTTTCCTTTTACTCACTTGAGTTTGATTCACTGACTTGAACACTTCTGTGTTAATGCACAGTAACATAATTGGGTGTTGGTGAAACAAGGACTGACAGTCTGTTTCTGGTTTTGTTTGGGTTTTTTTAACGGATTTGTATTTTAAAGACAATCTTGCAAGTATTATTGCAAGTTATTCTAAGTAGTAAGGATTACTGATTGTAACAAAGGTTTGAAGATGAGTGTCAGAGCCCCAAAGCATACTGAAAGTATGTCTAAAATATTGTCTGTTAATATCTCCTTTTCTCTTGCACTTCTGCTTCTTTTTAATTAACACATTGTTTATCTCGTTTGTGTGAGTTTTAGTATGCAATATTTCCCTTTCTGTTTTTGTGATCAAGACAAATATTTTAATCATTTTCAGACTTGTGTTTCTAATTGTAACTCAGTTGTACAGTTTTTCATGTTTTGAGTTGCTAAGAGTCCATGTGAAAAGGTAACTATTTTTTTCCCCAGAGTCCTGTTCCTCGTATCATGGCAGTAGTATGGGAGATGATGATATTAACATGTGGTCAGGAGCAGCAGATGAAGGACTGCTGAGCCAACATCTTGCAGAAAGTGGGATGGAAATAGATCCCGAAAATGAAGAGCTCATTCTGAATATTAGTTCTCGACTGCAAGCGGCTGTTGAAAAGCTTCTGGAAGCTATCAATGAAACTTCAAATCAGGTGGGGTGATTTAATAGGGAAGCATTTTAAATTTGTGTCTCAGTTGGATTTTTTTCCTTTATTTTTCTTGTGAATATATTCTCATAAGCCTAAAACCCGTAAGTGCATTTTGACAGCTGAAACAATGCTTTGGGTGCCTCTACCCAAAAAAAAGAATGATCCAGCATGACTTTACTGATGAATTTAGTTTCCTGCTAGAAATCTGCTTTCATCTGCAGAGGAAGCCTGAATTTGGGCATGCTTATCAATCTAGGGCAGTCTTTCATTGTTCATATGGATCATCTGCATTCTGCTGCAATCCAGAGATGAGACAGGAGGTGTCAGGGCACATAGAGCTGGCCCTTGTGAAGAAGGAGGATTAAGGGGAACAGTGCCTAGTTCTCTTGACAAACATTTTAGTCAATTGACTGGCCAAAAAGGTGGAGCTCTCCTGCTGCCTCTTCCAATGATGATTTAAACATGGCCAGTCAAGAGCATATCCACCTTACTATCAGAAAAGGAGTCTGCACTCCAGCGTTTATGTGAGGTATGTGATTCAGGAATAGCATCCAAAAAGAGAGGCAATTTACTATTTGGGTACTTTGTATGGTGAGATGTTAGTTGCTGTCTGGAGTGCTTCCTTGTTAACTGAAATGGGAGGTATATACCTAGCTCAGTTCAAATGACACTGCTTAAATAGTGTGCTTTACTTTTAGATAGTGTACATTTCAATTTGAAGGTATCAAAGTATTAAGCTCTATTAAGGAACTTAAACTTTGGAGTCAGATCTTTAATCTATTTGAGATTATTAGTTAACTTAGCAATATTATTACTTAAACAGTCCCTAAGTGTAAAGTGTGTATATCATAACTATTGGAAAGGAGAAAAAAAATCTGCGATGATGAGTGTACTATGGTACTTCAACTGTCTAATGCTTTAAAAGTATTTGTTGCTTTTGAAAAATACTTCAAACATGAAGTTGATACTCCTTGTAAAAAAAAGAAAAAAGAAATTTGTGACGTACTAAAGTTAAAAGTAATTTAAATGCAAGTTCTTCAAACTCACTTCTGGTCTTGCTATCTAAATAGCAAGTAGTCTGGTGGATCTTATAAATCAGTTTCTACATGGCATTTATTTGCAAAGTTGTTCTTTAACAATTCTCTTCCCTTTGAACTTGAGTTCAGTTCAAAACACGTCTGGCTTTGTGAGGTCTTTTTTCAGCTTAAGGCCTAGAATTCTGTAATAACAAAAAAGAGTACACAGATACTTCAGTTTGTGGAGTTCTTAAAAAATATAGTTAAGCATTTGTAGGAAGTCTTGCATTTAAAAGAGGAGATGATAAAAAGAAAATAAATTTTAAAGTTTTACAGTAAAAAAGAACTCATGCTGTGACAATAAAAGTATTGTCAATTCTTTTTTCCACTTGGTGCTTATTTTTTCTGGACGTTATTGTTGATCTTTAAATGCAATACTTTTATACATAGCCGTAAACTATTTTATTTTTTTGACTGATATTTTTACAATAAGTATTTGCTTTTCACGATACCAGTGAAAACAGTGTTTTCTAAACAGTTTATTTTTATTTAATGTCAGTTGATTTAGAAGGTTTGTTTTTCCTTCATAGCTTTGTAGGTGAGACTTTGCCAACACTAGCAACAGAATTCTGGCACAAACAAATACAGACACATTCTCTTTATTAATATTGATTCTACAAAGATGGGTTTATCCCTGATGATCATATATGTTCGGCTTTTTTTTCTTACATTACTAAAAAATTCATCTGTTTACACCTTTCCCACAGTATAAATATTGACACCTCTCTGGCTGTTTTGTAGAGGGACTTTGCAAGTGTTCAAGCTTGTCTGCTTTACAATGTCTGGTGTGTGCTTACTGGATTATATCCAGTTCTTGTATATGCCATGGATATATAGGTGACTTGAAAATTATTTTAAAATATTCAGAAACTGAGTATGTTTTTCTAGTCTGTAATATTTTATAATCTAAAACTGGTTACAGGCAGAACCTATTTTAACCTTTCCTCTGATCAGTTGTGTTGTGCATACAGACATGTATCCATTTCTTCAAATAAGCTTAAAACAGTAAGAGAAAACCTGGAAAAATCTTCAAAGTAACTGTATGAGGCCTGTCTGAACAGACGCTTTCAGACCTGAAGTGCAGTTTGAAACTTGAGGCAAGGCATACAGTGGGTGTATTAATTCAAATTCCACCTGCTGGTGTTATGTATAGGTAAATAAACTGGGCCACTCCCCTTAACTCTTGCAGTTGGGAGATACTAGCAGGAAGCCTTTAAACTAGCAGAGTTTGAGAAAGTTCTTCCTGTTGAACTAACTCCAGGAACAAGGATGAATGTGAAACCTGTATTTTTCTTTCATTTGCCATAGTGGAGTTGGAAAATTTTTAGTTTCAGTTTTGATAGCTTGCTTGACTGCTGCAGCGTTCCTGAGCAGGTAGAACAAGACTGTGCTTCCTTGCCTTGGAAATTATTTGCCATCTGCTATTGGGAGATTTCTGTTACTTTTTCATGTGAAACTTCGCTAAGAAGGATTTTTTAGGAGTGACCATTCGAAGTTTTCCTGCACTTCTTTATTTGGGATTAATCCACCCCTGAATTACTCTGCTTGAAAAGTGATCTGAGGCTTCCTGCTGATTCTGAGTAGGTTTGTCACTGACTGTGCTGAGATGTGTCTTCCGACTTTTAAATGCACGTGTTCTGTTACAAATTCCTGTCAGAAATTTCTAAAGCCAGCCTAGCTAGTGCAAAATACCCACAGGACGGTTGAGAAGACAACGAGAGCAATATTTTTTGGAATGGATTCTTACCGCACCTATTGGGCGTCTAATCTGTTTAGTGGTTTGTGGACTGAAGGCCAAGAAGAAGATACGTATGAGGTTGAATCTCGTGTGCCTTTACCATATCCTTTTCCTTTCACTGAACACTTGGATGAGAATAATTCTGTAGTTGTAAATACTTCAATTTTTCACTTCAGCCACAAAAAAAATGGGCACATTTTAAAAGTTGTCTCTAAAATCTCCTTGCCTACACCTCCTTATTCAGTAAGTATACAAGTTTTAAAAAGAAATTAAGCTTTGATAGAAGAGAATGCAGTGAAAAGTTATATAAACTTTTCTATTTTGTTAAAATTATTATATAATGCTGACAGGCCCTTTTCCTAGTCAGTTTTTAGTGGGCACTGAAAACGCCTTAATTATACAATTCACTGATCATTTCTAACAGAAGAAATTTATTAAACACAGAAGTATGTTAAATTCTAGATATTTGAGATCTCCTTTTAAAGCACTTCAGTGTTACTTATTACATTTCATTTTTCTCACTGAAAATAGTTTATGTTGGGGGAGAGACTGCAGTCAAAGTTGTTCCTTTTTAGCTTTGGGGCACTGACTAGTAACAGTAACTAGCACAAGCTGGCAGATTGCTCACAGTGATCCCATGGAGAAATTGTTGATCTTTTAAAATCATGTTTGTGTTTATACTTCTTTTTTGTTTTGCCCTGTGATATTTTTAATATTACTTTGAGTTGTTATTGCTGAAAAAAAGCTGGAGAATAATTTTTGTTCTGCATTTTAACTGGAATATTTCATGCATTTCAGAAAGCCACTGTTACAGTTGTCTAGAAACAGTAAATCTATCAAGTTTCCCCTTTTATCTGAGATGGCTCTTTCATTAAGCACTTGAAAATATAAGGATAAAGTAATAATGCTCTGTGATTTTTAAAAAAATCTCAAGGTAGTTGCAGTATTTAGACCTTTCTTTAAGATCTCTCAGAATAAATAATTAACATGAATGTGTTAATGATGTCCATCTAAAAAAGAATGCTGTAGAAAAGAAATCAAGTATTTAAATTCAGTGTATTATGAAAGAGAATGTATTGAGTAGGCAGATATTGTTTTCAAAGAGTAAGTGGATAATTTTGTGAGCACTGTTCTGTTAAATGTTCCTTAGCCCATTTTTCTGAGCTTTTAAGGCAAGCTCCTCATATTCATGAACTTAGCTGGAGTTAGTGAGAAAGCTTTTATTTTTTAAGAAATTGAGAGACAGAATAATTTATAGAAATGGTAGATGTTACTATATTTCAAATATCTGCCAATAACCAGAATATTTTTTTTTTTTAAATCTGAAAAAACAAATGAGCAGAAAAGATGTTACTTCGTTTTCTAACATTGTTCTTATTCAAAATAAATTATATCTTTTGAATACAGGCTCCACAAAGAACTCATACAGAGTTCAGCTGTAACTGTGTTTGTGTCCCTTGGAGAGCTGGGTGTAGACTGTTAATATTTGAGAAGTAAAGATTTTGGTAATTGATTTCAGTTTGCTATTATCTTAGATGGACATTTTATGTAATCAAAACTTCTAACAATGTTCCTTCTTTATGCATTATTTTGCTTCTGTAATTCTAATTAGTTTTGAAGTTACCATTTTGGATATGTCTAAACTTGTAAATATGCAATTTTATGTGACCTAGTTTTCCAGTACTTCGGGACAGGGGCACAGTGAGACTGTGCTGCATCTGTGTTAGTGCATGTTAAGAATTAACCCACCAGCCAAGTGGAGAAGAATTTAAAAAATCCTTAGTAATTCTACTAGGTGGGCACGCTCCAAATTCGCATTTTCCTGGTGTTCTCCTCTGTCTTCATGTTAAGGAGAAAAAGAGGTGAAGCACGATTTGAGTCAATTTATAATAAGGCTCCCCTGTGAGTTTTCTGCAATGTTTTTTAGCCATTGTAAGTATATGGTGGGTGACAGCTTATTTGTATGTAGTGCAAAACTCATGTGTAAATAAAGGTGAATCTAGTGTAAACTCATAAATCAGGAATTACCGGAACAAAGACACGGATTTAGCCAGGTGGCTCATGGAGTTCACTATACTGACAAAGCCTGTTTGCTTACACTGTTATAACTCAGTCTTCATCTTGTACTCTGCAAATGAGTGTTCAGTAAAGACTTTATCAGATGTCTAGTTAAGTTATGTGAGACTTTCCATCACACTGTAAAACAACTGCTAATTAAATAGGAATGATAGAATAAGTGTTTATCTAATTTCTGTAATTTTTTTTTTCCTGTGATAGCTTGAACATGCTAAAATTACTCAGACAGAGCTCATGCGAGAGTCCTTCAAAAAGCAACAAGAGGCCACAGAATTTATCAGGTATCAGGAAGAGCTGCAGGAACGTCTTAATGAGGAAACCAAAGCCAGAGAGCAGTTGGCTTTGGAGCTTAGTAAAGCTGAAGGTGAGTAGCTTTTTTGATGAGTTGTTGGACTATGCACCCACTTACTTGTTAATTGGGTAAAGAAATTGAAAGTTTGATCAATTTCTTTGTAAATTTTAGAACATTATCAGCCTTCTGGGTAGTTGTGGACATGATGACCTCTGGAGGTCCCTACCAACATCAACCACACTGTGATTCTGTTTTCCAGTTTTGACTCATTTATTGTCTGAAAATATAAGTGATAATGTTAAAAATAATAGGTTGTGTATGTGTTTGAATCCTCAAAATTAATTTATTTCATCATAACATGTTTGTTTGTGCAGACAAGCTGAAATGTTAGCAACTTAAAATCATAAATAGTTGAGGCTGGAAGGCACCTCTTGAGATCAACTATTCCAGCCGCTTGCTCAAAGAAAGATTAGGTAGAGCAGCTTGCCTAGGGCTGTATTCTGTCAAGTTTTGAATGAACAACCTCTCTGGGTGGCTGTTCCAGTGTTTGACCAGTGTCAACAAAGGGAAAGGAAAAGACCCCAAACTTATTTTCGTATGTTGAAATGCAGTTTCCCATATTTCGGTTTGTGCATGCTGCTTCTTGATCTTGACACAGAATCTTCACTCTGAATGTGATGATATGGTGATCATGTGTTTCAGTTTGCACTGTTTGAAGTGATCTTTTAAAAAGACGTGTATTTGCAACTGCATTAAGGAAACAATTAAAAATTGTAGGGTCTTACAACAGGAGAAAGCATCAGGAAAACATGTTCAAATCTGACAGACGCTTTATTTGTTCTCTTGTTTTGATAACTCAGTGTTTTGTAGCCACCCAACAGTTCTATCATTATCTCTAATTTGTATCTGGAAAAGGTGCAAAAAACATCTGCTCTATAGGTAGGATCTCTGTAGTAGCAAGCAGAAGGATATTTTTGATAGTTTTGAAGTTCAGCAGACTTCCCTGTTTCAAAGGGAGAGCGTAAAGTTTCATAGCCAAACATTACTCCTGGAGAATGCTACCCTGCCAGGCTTCCTCTTCTTTTTACACAGACAGATAATCCATCATGATTTTGCATGCTATTAATGGCTGGGACACACATAAGCTGAAAAGCAGTGCAGGTTTCTAAGCCATGTGTCTAAAATGTGGTGTGAGGGACAGTCGATGGCCTGTCAGTTCACACAGCATAAATGTTGTGTGTCAGCAGCACCAGTACTGGCTGCAACATTTCAGTAGCTTTAGCAAAACCAGAAAGGATGAAGATTTCAGATGGAATAGATTCAAATCTGAAATAGGTGTTACTACTTTTTTTTTCTTAAGATTAAGTTAAGAGTGACAAAAATTGTTTGGACCACATCTTAACATGCAAAAATATGAGCTCTTCCACAAGATATAAATGACCTAAGAATTTATATTCTGACGTGGGTAGAGTTACAAAATGTTTAGTATTAAAGAATTTCGGAATGTAGTCAGCTTTATGTTGCTGCTTTCTTTGGAGGATAATATTTTGTCTTGATAGAAATTTTATTCACAAATCTTCCATAATAATGTAAAAAAGCCTAATACATTAGGACAGAATGGCTGTGTTGATTTGGTGCATGAACAGTTCTAGAATATAAGGGACAGAATTAGATGCTAGTTTTAGCCCTTGATAAGTATATTGCACACTTTACCTTGTAAATTAGGTGCATTTGACATTAATGCACTTCTATCTGACTGGCCCCTTTTTTGTTGGTGTTGGTATAACCAAAGATGCCACAGAACTCCTTTTATTTAATATCTGCCCATTGAACTGAGTTGTGAGCATACTCTAACTACATTCTTTTATCAAATTCCTTAGGTAGCTATGCGGAACAATGTTCATTATACATCTGATGGTACTTGGTTTTCTCTTGAGATAAGATGTGTCGTTTGTGATCATTTCTTTCTTATTACAAAAACTGCTGCAGCTGAGACATTTTCAAACCCCTTGTGTTTTAGTGGTGTCAGATATGACTTATCTGATGTGATAGAAAAGCTAATGCAAATTTGTTCACTGAACTCTGACAACTTTCATTACATCTCTTAAAAAAGAAAAAAAATACTGGCAGAAGTAAATACCACAGCATGTGATTTTAGCAGACTTTATTGTTCATAACATTTTTGTGGGAGTGTGCATTCCATTTAACCTGGGAATAACCTCAAACCTGTTAAGTATTCATTTCAAACAGCATCTGATATTGTGGGAATAATTACTGGAGTTTGTATTGTCTCCGATTTTTGAAATGCTATTAATGGTGTTACTCGTTCCGTATTTTCTGTTTCAATATCCAGTCCTATAGGTCTGTGTTCTCTGTGAATTCAAATCTGGAAAAAAAAATGGGTCTACATTGTTAACAAATGGAAATATCTTTAGTTTTTCTACATTCTCAGGACAGGGTAAAATCCTTTTTAATACTGACTTAAGACTAGATCTATAGTGATTTATACTGAATTTATTTAAATTTCTTTCTCCTCAGTTTATTACATACATATTTTTCCTTGGCTTTGGAGTTCCTGTTTGCTCCAGAGGTTTTATGCTGAGTAAAAATTAGGAGCTGTATTTAGTGTTCTGCTATCCTTTGTGTAATTTGTTCATCATTAAAGGATAGTAAGGACAGGAGTAGGAATTGTCAGGTGTTGAGCATCTAACATGCATGTGCCTGCATGTCAAAATACAGTAGCGACTTCAACAAGAAAAACACTGGTTTTGATTGTCTATTAAATCTGCCTCCAAATTGATATTTTACAGGCCTCATTGATGGTTATGCAGATGAGAAAGCATTTCTGGAAAAACAACTCCAGGAAAAAGTGGATGTAATTGACCATCTTGAGCAAGAGCTGCTGTGTACAGGTAACAAATTGCAGGAGTTAGAGGCTGAGCAGCAGCAGGTCCGGGAAGAAAAGGAATTACTCTCCCGACAGAAGGACGCCATGAGAGCAGATGCGGGGCCAGTAGAGCAGCGTATGTATTTATCACGATCTTTCTATGAGATTTCCGTATGCTTTCAAATAAAATAATAAGTAGTCTTAGCAAAGGCTTCTCTCCATTGCCTTTGCGATCATTAATAAAAGTGTGATAGGGCCAAATGTGGTATTTTCACACCTGTTGCTTAATGACAGGGTGATAACTTTTCTTGATATTTAAACAAGAAATGACTGAATTTGTAGAAGTGTTGAGAAATTACCGTTGTTCTTTAAGCCAGAAAAAGCTTTATCTCCAAAAATCTGCTTTTATTTAGATTACCACTGGAGATGGAATAGCAGCAATGGATAAAAATACTGTCTAAATACTTTCCAAACAGACTTAAAGACTAGGAAGCATACCCCCACCAGAACATGATTGCATTACATGTGATGGCTGTATTTTTTTAGGCACAGAAGATAAACTTTTCTCATAAATTCCTCTTTCAGGGAAGAATAGCACAACAGTTGCGTGATAAGGAAAGCCTTTTATCTACCAGTAATGAAAGCTTTCAGCCCTGATGGTGAAAATTTCAGATATATACCATGTCAACGTAATCTAACTAACTGCTTACTCAAAAAAGCATTTACCCTCATAAAGTAAATGTGTCTTTTAATTCTTCCTTAAACTAATAACTGAAATTAATGTTTCATGTTTGAGAGACGAAGAAAATTAGAGCACTGGTGTTTTAAGAAGTACTGAACTTTCAAGAATTGCAGTGCTTACATTTAAATAGCAGGATGAAGTTATCATTTTATTTCTAAAAATTTATACCAATTTATAATGCCACTATTTTTATATATTGCACATCTTGTATGTTTGCAATTTCCTGCAATTTTCTGTAACAACATACTTTTTAAGAACAACCTGCTGCTTCCTACTCTGTAGTAAAGAAGATCCTTGTCCATGATTCCACTTTAGTTATTTGTTGTATGGTTTAGGCTTCTAAGTATTTTTAAGTTATTTTCATGTATGAGAGCTGTAAGGATAAACAATTCTATAAATATGTGTAGGTACTTACATCATGCATACCAGAATAACTTGCCACATTCCCTAAGTTATATCAACAACTTTGTCATTAAATGCCACATCTATCTTTGGCTTCATTTTCTCTTACATTGTTGCACCACAAGAAAACTATAGCTGGCATGTGAATTACTTTGCTTCTTTTTTTTGTTTTCTCTCTCTCTATTCTCCTAGGCCTAGTAGATGCTGCAATCGATGCAGCTTCCCAAGCAGGTGTGTTTGTATGTTGCATGGCCAATCTGTAACTGGGTGGAAGACTTACACGTACTGACATTGTTAATCAGGATTATTGGGCTTTTGGCTTACTGACGTTACTTGTAATTCTTACTGGCCTGCAGCTTTGATGTTGTATTTCATACTCAGTTCTACATTTTGCTAACAACATTTCTTATAATTTCTAAACATAATAAGCAAATTCATCAATAACCATCATCTTATTCACCTATGAATTACAGTTACTTAGATGGTATTGGAGAGATATTTTGTAGTCTTTTATTCCTTTTTATTTCCAAATACAGCTAAGTCATTCACTGTGATAATTAAACATTTTGTTATATTGAAATACAGTGGTTACCTAGAAATGAGAATTGGTTAAATATGATGTAAGATGATGGTGCCTGAAGGATCTTTCTTCTCTAGTGAAAGTAAATTTTATTGTTTCTGTCTAAATATCAATCCTGTTTTTAAGATTCTCCAAAAGTAAGTGCACTTTGCTGTTTGGGTTTTACCTCAGGGCGTTCATGCGGTTCATTAATAGGTACTTCAGTGGGCTGTGGCTTAAGAGTCTTAGAGTGGTTTGGGGCTTTCCTGTATATGTGCTTGCTGGCTTTTCCATGATGACTCAAAATTGGGCATTCATGCAGTCACTGATTTTGCAAGCTCCAGTTGCAGGTCAGTAATTTTCCTCTCTGTCTGCCCAGCAACCTCGCTAAGTCTTTCAGTATTTCCCTCAAATTATTTATATGTATCACATTAAATAATGAAATCTGGGAGTGGATTGATTTAATTGGCAATGGGGATGAGAAGAGGGTTGGGTTTTCTGTGCATCATTGTTAATTCCTGTGCTGATTCTAGCTGTGGTTTGACGCCATGCATTTTCTTTTCTTTTCAATTGTACAAAGGTCTTTTAAGCGTTACGAAACTTAAACAGGGAAGTGATCAGTGAAATTTCAGTAACAGTCCTTTGAAGACTAACTAAAGGATAGTAATTTTAATACAAATTTGCTTCAGTCATTATCATTATTATTTCTCAGAAGAAAATACATTTTCAAAAAAAGAAAAATAGTAAAAACCCAAGCCAGTTCACATCCTTCTGCAGATTACAGCATGGATACCTTGGGAAGTGGTTTTGCTTCGTAACATTGCTTACTGTTCATATCTAAAAGTAGTGATACTTTTATTATACTCAGAATTACTGGATGAAACAGAAAAGCTAATGAAGGAAAAAATTGAAGTACAACGTCAAGCTGAAAAAGAGTACGATGACCTTCAGAAGCAAGTTAAAGTCTTGGAAATAGACTTGGAAGAACAGGTCAATCGTTTCATAGAGCTGGAACAAGAGAAAAATGCAGAACTAATGGACTTAAGGCAGCAAAACCAGGCCTTGGAGAAGCAACTTGAGAAAACAAGAAAATTTCTAGATGTAAGTATGGTAAAAGGCAGATTTCATGAAGCTGGGTAGCTCTAGCACTGAGGTTTGGTTCAGGGGGAAATGCTAATTCTTTTCAGACTTCGAGCAGACGTAGGCAGATGATAATAATAGTATTGTGGGCTTCAGCCCAGGAATTTCATAATATTTTAAAAGTTGAAAATTAATTGGAGGTGCTTGCTTAGGACAGTTCTGTATTTCAAGCAATTTATGTATATTTTTTCTGATGGCTCTTCATCAATATTAACACAGATTTAATTTCTGTTTTGAATTTCTATTTATTCTACATTTATCGAAGGCAAACATTAGGGAAGAAATCATAAAATATTTGCATACTGCCATTTGTGTAGAGTACTTGGAACAGAAAAAACAAACCTATCATTTCTGTGAAATATTACTCAGCATGTCTCTGCTGTGCTAATTCTTTTATTAAAAAATATGAAATTTATTGCCCAAGATTATAAAGATGTTAATGGTAGCTGCAATAGGTTGTCCTACCTTAAAAATACTGACACACCAGCCTCACATTAATGCAAGTAAGAAGTAATAATACACTAAACTTGGATAGTTTTTTAATCAAATGGTGTATCCACATAATTTCTCAACTTTCAGGAGCAAGCAATTGACCGAGAGCATGAGAGAGATGTATTCCAGCAAGAGATACAGAAACTGGAACAACAGCTTAAGGTTCCCCAAAGGAGTCAGCCTGTCAATGAACATCAAACCAGAGAGGTAACACATTTTATTACTTGTACTTAATGAATATAAATGACAAGTTGACAGCTGTTATGATATTATAATGAAGCTGTTTTATGGTGTACCTACTCTGCATCCATTTGCAAGCCAGGAAAGTAAATTCCCTGAGACTGAAGTGAGGGAAAGTAGTGAAACTGTGTTTAGGCGGTTTTTTAAGGCTGTTTGGTTTTAGTAGCAGACATACAGAAATGTCTTAACTTTTATTGAAAGTTAACTTAACTTAGAAAATGCATTGTTCTCAAAAGCTCATGGAAACATTCAAGACTATTTTAGCAATTTTACATGTTCTTACACTGTTTTTTGACATCCTGTTTATGGCCTAGGTACACCTCTGAGGGAGTTGAGTTACTGAGGTTTAACACCTGAGGTGTAGTAGCACTCTCTGTGTGCACCTGAGCCTCCCCAGTGAAAATCTGTTGGCACTGAAACAAGTGTAGTGACTGTAGAACAGCAGCTCAAGGGAATCACAGAAAACTCTTATACTCAGCAAAATCAAGAAGTGGCAGCAGTGCAAATGTTATATATTATAATGCTTTTGCAGATTTTGTTTGATGAACTATTAGGCAATTGAATTACATTTTATTTTTTGTGGGTTTTCTCCTGTACTGCTTTTTGATCAAGGCTGAAAATTCTGCATTATTTTCTTGCTTGATTTCCAGTATTAAAATGCCCTCTGTTAGGTTAGACTATAATTTTCAAATCAACGGTCTTACTGGAGTAGTTCAGTTGCTGTAATTCAATTCTTAAATATTAGCAATGTTTAGTGTTCTGTATTATATAAAATAGTGGAAGGTGTCCCTGCCTGTGGCAGGTGTGTTGGAGCTATGTGGTCATTAAAGTCCCTTCCAGTCCATTCTGTGATTCCAGGATATAGTTTAGCACCACAGATAGTAATAGGACATAAATTAATAAAAGTGAGATGTGAATGTCAAAGTACTTATTTATTTAGAATTTGCAGGTTTAGAACTGTGTTTCATGGGGTTTCTAAATATATTTTAATACAAAGGTTTGTATGAAATATGACAAAGTGTTCAGTCTATGTGATACAGTTGTCATCAGCTGCTGTGAACAATGAATCTTCTGGAATTAGTTGGGTGCATGTTAAACAAAACATATAGAGAATTCTGCATCCATTTCCTTCTGTTGCCAAGAGTGTGCACATTTCCTCTCCTGCTGACATATTGCACAGGTGGAGATGCCACCAGCACAATTAATTTTCCTGAATCCAGGATGTTAGTTTTGGGTTCATTTTGTTACGTGTCTCTTTATTATTTGCAGCATGGTTAGCATATGAATTCCCAGTTAAAATTCTCAAATTTAAAAAAAAAAAAAAATTCTCGCAAGAAAAATTCAAATTTGATAGCATACTAAAAATTGTCCTATTTCTCTCTTCAGAATCTATATGTAAAAATCATCCTTATTTATATGTACATATACATGTATGTATATACTTTTAAGTTGGCAGTTACGCTACAATGGAAATTTAAAGCATGTTGTAAAGTGAAAGACAGCTGAACTGATTAAAATTTTGAGATGTGTATTTGATGTTTTTAAATTAGAATTTTTTAGTAGTTAGAAAGACTGTAAGATCATCTGTGCAAGCACCACAGATGTAGCAACTGGTTTAGATTTGGGTGATGTTAAATGCGATACGCTAGAATTTATATACAGGATTTTCAGTAGTGTATTAGATTTACATTTATCTTATCAAATGCGGTACATACTCTCACTATATAGTATATTTTGATGTCACAATGTTCCTTGAAATATTTTGTAAATATACATATTTTCATTATTCGTCGTACTTTTGAGAGAGCTGTTCTATTTTTTGTAGTTGTACTTTTTTTTAAATCCTCTTCTGCTTTGCAGGAATGCCATGAGCATTTTCAGTTGATAACTTAATTTGTTTCTTACTATTGTTTCAGCTTTGTCAAATTATTCCAGGGACGATTGTCATAGAGTCTGCTCTAGACTTGATTTTTATTTTTCCATTTCTCTCTCAGGACTTTTCTGAGGTCACTTCAGACTGTGATGTTACTCATGGATGGATAACGTCAATAATACCATCCTGTCAGCTTTATGTTCTGGTCCTCTTCTCTCCTATCTCTTGAAATGCTTTGAGTCTTCTACCTTTTGGCTACATCGTAACTTCCTAATTGTAAATACTGCCGTCAGTTTCTTGAGTGGGACAAAGATTACTTTCCCTGTCTCTTGCTCAATTGCTAGTTTTGCGCAGGTCTTAACTCTGTACATAATACTATGGATTTGTTATGCATCTTTCTTATCTGTAATTTCAATTAATAATTTCTGAAATACAGCTAGAAATGGATAGATATTGCTATCTCTGCTACTTCAGTTAATCTTTTAAAATGTCGTTCCTGAGATACACACATCTGACCTATTGAGATTCAGAAAGTTTTATTTGGATGTTTTGTCCCCCATAGAAAGTGAAATTGTTACATCCATGACATCTGTTTGATCCCCAGACAGCAAGAAAACAAAGCTTCCTGTCTTTTGTGATTTAAGTGTAGTAATTCTCTTCAATGTTAAAGACCCGATGAGTTTTAGGATATTTCTGTATGACACTAATCAGCTTTGGTTTTTGAATATTCTTTTGAATGATTTTATCACAGATTTTTAGAACAATGACTTTCCTCAGAGGCAAATAGCATCTTGACCACATGGTCAAGATATTCCATCCGTAGATGTTAAAAGCATCATTTTGGTGGACTGCATAGGGATGCTGTGCTGCTTGCTTTTAACTGACTACAGAGTCTGAAGGCTTCAGAAGGTCAAGATCAGTTCTAGAGAGTAGGCGATGTGGCACAGAACATTCCACTTCTTAAATAATGCTGTTTGTATTTGTTGGATGTAGTACTGCAGTATTCTGACTGTACATTCTGTTTCACCTGAAGAGTAGGAGTTTCGTTATGGGAGAAAAAGAGGAATATTTTCTTCCTGTCAAAAATGCATGGTGTTGCTATTGCTAGCAAACCCTTCCAATGTAGTACAATATAATAATCTTGCTATATTGTCACCAGGTTGAACAGTTAACAAATCATCTCAAAGAAAAAACAGATAAGTGCAGTGAGCTTTTGCTCTCTAAGGAGCAGCTTCAGAGAGATATACAAGAACGAAATGAAGAAATTGAGAAGCTAGAATGCAGGATAAGAGAACTGGAACAAGCCTTAATCATCAGTGCAGACAACTTGCAAAAGGTATTACTCGGTCGAAGTTTATCAAGGATTTGCTACTTTCTTATTGTCTTGAGACCAAAATAGTGTATTTTTAAAATCTGATAACTATCAATATTATTTCTGTTTAAAGGTGGAGGAAAGGAAACAGTTTGGCACCATCATAGTAAAGGGAGAGTTACCTCTTGAAGTACAACTGCAAGCTGAACGAGAAGCTGTGGACAGAAAGGAAAAGGAGGTAAAATGCCTGTGAAAAGTTCCATGTTTCCACTTATATTTTGGTTTGCCATTTCTTGCTTTTTGTTGAGTTTAGTGAACTGTACAGATGAAATCTTTTACAGTTAGAGAGACAGCAGTCCAAATCCCTTTGAAATTCTCTTGTTATCCATGATAGTTGTTCTATGTTAATTTTTTTGACTTGCAAGAGTGTTTCTGAAATAAAAATCCAGCCCAATTAAGAAAAACTTCATGGCAATTCCAACTGATTTTTTTAATAATGTTTAAAATTTCATTCTGTTTAAGGACTCAGAATGTCACTGAGTACACATTCTTTTGTTTGTGCGTAGCAAACCAGCTTTTACTGTAGGCATTGTACTTGAAATTCATAACATTTAATTTTTGGTGTGTCTGCCTACTCCTTTTCCTGCTCCTCTTGTTTGGAAACATAGGTCACAAACCTTGAGGAACAATTGGAGCAGTTTCGAGAGGAGCTAGAAAATAAAAATGAAGAAGTTCAGCAATTGCACATGCAGCTAGAAATTCAGCGAAAGGAGTCCACTACACACTTGCAAGAACTTGAACAGGAGAACAAATTATTTAAGGTAACTGTGTTACAGAGAAGCCTAGAGATCTGTTCTCCTTCCTCCACAGAAATAAATTCTTTGAAAATGCCAAGATACCAAATTCTTTCTCTTTCTCAAGCACTCTACTATTCAACCAAAATATTATAAAATATTATGCCAAAAATACTATAAAATAATATGACAAAATATTATAAAGCTCATATGATTACTTCTCATTCAATGAAATATGTTTATTTTAACTCCTACACTTGAAATACTCATACAAGAATATGCACAAAATATTATGTACAATTGTAACATGTTTTTGGGGGTATTTTTGGCAGGATGAAATGGAAATACTGGGATTAGCTATCCAGAAGTCTGAAGATGCCACCATAAAGGACCATCATTTAGTGGCTGGGAGGCTCGCTCACATCATGAAAGAAAAAGATCAGGAAATATATCATCTTCATGAGCAAATAGCAAAACTGCAACAGCAACTTGAAGTCACAACTGACAACAAGGTACATACTTCTGAAATCCTTTTCAGAGTCCTACTTTGTGCTGCAACCTTCTTGAAGGAAAAAGCCCCTCTGTCCCCCATCAGTTGCATTATCCTCTATTGTTGCCTTAATTTAAAAATGCAAATGCTTCCGTTTCAAACAATGCTTGAAACCTAATCTCTTTCTTCTCTTCTGCTTGCTTTTCCTTTCAATTATTCTGCCTTATTTCTGCCTGAGTTTTTGTCTTAAATTCTTCTTCATTCCTTATTCTTCTGATACTTCTGAATATTTAATAGTATGTAGGTAGCTGAATTCAATTTCAACATTCATTTTAACATCTTCTCTCACATGACTTATGTTCAGTGTTAGACTCCAGTGACACCTGCTGGACTGTATTGGATTTTAATGCATTTTTAGCTGCTGAACGTCTGAGCTCCATGAGCTTGGGTGAATGCTTTGTCCTCATACAAGTGTTGGCCATTTCTTTTATCCATGGAGATGCAAACAAAATGCTGTGTTTTATTAGAAGTAAACAGGAAGAAAGAAAGAAGCAGATTCATCTTCTATTTACTGAGCTTTATCACCTGTATCTTTCTCTTTTCAGTTATGTGGCTTTTTGATTGTCAGCTTCATCTTCTTTTGGCTTACTTCCATTTTATACAGATACAAAACGCTGATTTTTATCAGTGGCTGAATTTTGCATTCTCACTCTTTTAAATGTCATTTATTAGTCTTAACTAAGCTTTAACTCAAAAGCAAGTTAAGAACAGGATTTCTGTTATCCCTTGGTAGTTAACTAAACATTTAGGCTAACATTCTATTAGGATGTATTGAATCCCCTAAAACAGGGCTCTGACTGAGCTGGATAATTTCATTGCGCTTTTATGTGTAGAATTCAGTTATGGTGGACCTCAGTGAATAATGACAAAACTTTGAATTGGATTTAGGAAATGGGATTTAGGAAATACCATACTGCAAGAATCCAGCACTGTTCTTCTCTATACAATGGCCCCAATAATAGAGTTACAATTCTTACCTGGAGAAAAATACCTAAGATTCAGTTATAATTCATTTTAGTGATTGGTTCTTCTCCTGTTGAAGAAGAAGCATAAATTATATGAAGCTTAATTTTCTTAATTTCTTCCTCTGACTTGGTTTTATTTTCCTGGTCATTAAATAATTACTCTGCTTGATTATGAGAGCATTTTGAAATATTGATAAAGTACTCTTCAGTTAATCCCTTTTCTAAGTCCCTTAGACATCTTCATCCCACTAAGTGCTTTTCTCTTAATTACGATATTTGAATTCTGTAGGCCTTTATTCCATTATGTTATGAAGAACAGAAATTGTTACGCTGAGTTGATAGCAATCACCAGGATCACTGTGCTTTCTTCTGCCTGTGGCAGCTGGGTTGAAACTGCATGAATCTTTAAGGTCCCTTCCAACCCAAACCATTCTATGATTCTATGACTTGTTCAGATTTTATTTAGTGATTTTGAGCTTCTTCTAGTCTCTGTGGATTTTTAAAATTAAGTTCTTTGTTGGCAAACTGGCGTTTCTAATTTATATGGTTGCTTTTCTTTTTTGTACCTATTATGCTTATTACATTATCTCATTATATTTAACAAACTTAAGTGTAGTGAAGTATTAGGTGATAAAGGAAAAACATGTCTATTTGAGTAATCAATTTAGTCATCTTTCATGTTTTCTGCATGTTTTCTTCATATTTCTAAGACTGTATTAGAGTTCTTACCTATTTTAGATACCATAACTGATTTTATTTTAATAAATGTTTTTCCAATAATTTTTTACCTATTTTCTTCTGCCTTCTACATTTCCACTGTAGAAACACTGTTCACTTCAGATCTCCGAACATTCACTTAAAAAATACCCATTTTGTTTCTTAGATTTACTACTTATAATCTGGTCTGTCTTTATTTTGTCTTTGTAAAGACAAGTTTTTTTGTCATTCTTCTTCATTCAAATGAAATTTGCTCCCACTGCAATTTAACAAGAAGGTTTTTTAATGAATTTTATCAAACTTATTGTATTGGGATCTGATAACTTCTTTTTATTCCTTTTGCTAAGACTTTTTTGTTTATTAAATTTAGAGTTCATCAACAGCAGTCATTCCACCTTTTCTTTCTACTCACTTATTAGAAGGCAATATTAGATGTCTTCTCTTTCCCGCTTCATAAAGTCCTCACCTTCATATTTGATCAGTTACATCATTTCATAAGTTTCTTGGAATTTTGAGCCCATTACACAGCCTGTAATTTAAAGTGTCCTTAGAAGTAGTCTAGGAAGATTTTATTCTTACTTTCTTCATATTTTCACCAGTCTCTGAATTTTGTTTGGATAATCATATACATTAAAAAAGAAATACTTTTATGACTTTGTCTCTCTTTATTTTGATTGAAACTATAGCACAAATAAATAAATGTGCTCTGGGTCTCTGTGTGTACTATTTGCCCTGCATGTGTGCATGCACACGTAAACAAGCAAACTCAATTGATTTGTGACAGGAAATGTCAGTCAACTGATAGGTGTATTCTATGGTCCCAGATTAAAAAGCATGTTATAATGGTATTTTTCAACACAGTTAGTAAAAGGTCTATTTGTATTTAAAATATAAATTCAGCTAAATTGGCTGTGTCCTATATAAGCAAGTATTGTGAGCACTTAAACTTCAGTGTTCCGTAGCTCTGGGAATGATACAAATGCTTTCACTCCATCTGATGCTTTAATACCTATTTTTCAGTTCTTTAAGGTCACAGGCTACTTTGTCAGTCCTGTTTGAATATGTCTCAATTCTCATAAAGCTTTAGAAGAGGCATCACATTCGGAAATTCACTGTGAACTTTCTTTTATGAGATCTTTGAATGTTTGGTTACACTGTTTCTGTGAAGTCCAGGAGAAAAATTATTCCAGTGTTTCTGTATGTTTTTCCCAGGTTATTGAAGAGCAAAATGAGCATATACGGGAGCTTGAAGCCCAGGTAGAATGTCTGAGAAGTGATCAAGAACGTTTGAAGAAAAAAAACGATGAGGAAGTAGAGCAGTTGAATGATGTAATTGATAAGCTTCAGCAGGAGCTGGCAATTATTGAACAAAAAACACCAGCAGACATTGCTGCTTTTCAGGAAGATGCCGACAGTCCGAAACACACACTTGAAGCAGTTCTGGCAGAAAAGGAAGCTTTGGAAAAGCAAGTAAAAACCATAAATGCAGAGGCATCTCGAACAAAGAACGAGCTTGAGGAAACTAAGTTAAAAATGGACCAGTTGAAGCAAGAACTAAGTAAGTTAAAAAAAGAGCATGAAAGAATAACAGAGCAATATAAATGTGCTCTGGTCCAAGGTGATGAATCAAAACCAGAAGATAGGAGCAATGGAAAAACTGAACAAGGGGAAGGAGACTTATGTCAGGAGACGGAGTTGCTAGATCAGTCCCAGCTTAGGACTTCAGATGAGAATGTAAAAGTCACCATTAGCAAGATGGAGATACAACTGCAGCAACTCCAGGCATGCATTAAACAGAAAGATTCAGAACTGTGCCAGTCCCACAATGAAATAAAAGACATGAAAGAGCAAAGCAAAGCTGAAAGAGAAACACTTAAAAAGAGGATATTAGAACTGGAAAAGACACTAATGGAGAAAGTTGCTGCTGCTCTTGTGAGTCAGGTTCAGCTAAATGCAGTTCAAGAGCAGAGAAAGTTCATGCAGGAAACTCAGGAAGCCTCCAAATGTGTGGATGAAACGAACAAGAATGCCCAAACAGAGGGTTTAAGTGATAGAACTGAAAATGAGACAGAATCAAAATTATCACTATTAACACAGAGGCTTAGTGAAATGGAAGACCAACTGGCAGTGGTAAGTCGTAGCTTGGAGCTAGAAAAAGAAAATGTAAAAGTTGCACAAAAGGAAGCTACAGTGAAAGAAGAGAGATTCTTAGAACTTCAGCAATTGCTACAAGAGGTTCAAGCAAAACATAAAGAAGAGATTCAGAAATACATTAAGCAAGAAGAAATGCAGACATATCAGGTAATTAGATGCTATTTTCTTTTGACTTGTTTTCACTAAAACCTGTTGTTTTATGTAAAGTATAATGAATTTAAGGGTTCTTAATGAGAATAACTATAGGAATATTCTTCTGTGTGTAGCACTTCCATTTCTGTATTATTCCTACAGTTACAAAGAAGAGAAGGATGTTATTTTAGGGGAGCCCCACTATTGGTTTCCATTCTGCATTAAAAGTGCCTTTCCCTTTCATGAATGTAATTTGACTTGACATGGAATGGAATGTAGTACACTTTTACAGTGTACTAAGGTAGAGAGATAAAAATAAAAATTATAAAAATTGTCTAAGAGAGGATTCAGAATGATAAGGAAAGTGATACCAATTTGTCTCTGCAGGGGTTTTTGGGATGGAGTTTGTTTATTTATGTATGTTTTGATCTTGGTTTATGTTTTCTTATTTTCCCATCTCAATTCCAAAAATATTTCCCTCCAGTAGTTTCCGAGTATTCATTTGTCCATGCACCAATGGTTTGTTGCCTCTCAATTTAGAACCTTCAGTCAAAATTGACTGTGCTTGATAAGTCCAAACATGGGCCTGATGTATCTGAATGTGAGAGCTTTATCAATCATGGAACCCAGTACTGGACAAGAAAAAGTTCTGAGATCTTTCATCCAAATACAAATATAATGAATGTTATAAATGCCTTGGAAGTTAAATAATACTATCAGACCTCATTTCCAGCTCTCTGTTGACCCTCCTCCCTGTACTTTCTGTGTGGTGTATCCAATTTATGCTTGCAGGGCAGTAAACTGTAAGGTAGTGTTTCCTCCCATGGTCTCTTAATTTTATCATGCTGTGTTAACAAAGGTAATTTACATTTGTTTTCCCCTTTGGTTTTTCACGTTGTAAGTTGGTGTGAAAGTGAGCAGTGTTATTAACACTTGGTTCTTTACTGTTTTCCGTATCTTGTATTGCCGTGTAGGTAGGAGCACAACTTGTGGAAAGTCAGAAAGAAAATGTGCTTATTAATGAGCTTGAACAAGTGAAAGAAGAGGCAGCTGCTGCGAAGGAAGAACTGAGCAGTTACAGAGAAAAGGCAGAAAAACTTCAGCAAGAACTAGCAGTAAGAGCCAGAGTGTTCCATACTGTATTTAAATAAAATAATTATACATGACTTACTGTTCAAATATGCATGCTGTGGTTTGGGGTTTTTTAATCTTTTACTGACAATGCCACTAAGTAAAACAGTCACTGAGTGCCTGCTGTCAGTGGAGCAGAGCTGATGCTGTAGATCAAGTATTCACTCATTGCCAAAGTACATCGTTTTACTGCAGTGCAACAGTGGGTCTAGAGCTGTATTTCTTAGGAAAACAATATTTGCTACCATGTCTTATAAGTCCTTTAAAATAGGACTAAACTGAGTTGTAGTGGCTTAGAGGGTTGCTTGGATTTGGAAGGACTGCGACTGAGATTCTCCATATTTACAGGTGAAAGAGGCAAGTCTGATACATCTTCAGGAAGACCTATGCAAAGTCAAAGAGAACCTAGTTCAAGCAGAAGAAAGGCTTGAAAATTACCTTCGAAAGGACAAAGAAATGGTGAAAACTGAAAGGAAGAAGGATGCAGAAATATCATGTGATTTGTCAACCAGTGAGTCTACTCTAACTGGAAGCAGCTCCTCATTGCAAACGGACAAGACTGTGGAAATCTCACCAGTCCATGTTAAAAATGCAGAAATACAAATTGATTTGCAAAATGGATCTTCTTCAGAAGAGATTGCAGAGATTGTAAGAGAATTTACTGAAAAAATTGACCAAATGCAAGAACTCCACGCTGCTGAAATCATGGACATGGAGACAAGGCATATCTCTGAATCTGAAGCATTAAAGAGAGAGAAGTTTGTTGCAGTACAAGTATTGACTGAAGAATGTAATACTTTGAAGGAAGTCATAGAAACTCTACAAGCCAAAGAAGTATGTATCTTATTTTATAATTACTGAAATACTTTGGTTCACACTTTTTCTCTTTGCTACAGAAATTCCCATTTAAAATCTGTAAAGTGTGAACCACCACATGCTCAGTAAAAAACATTTAAATATTCTGTTGTTTCTATGGCCCTGGGAGAGATTGTGAACCCCTTTCTCAGCATTTAAGTTTGCAAGTGTGCTCAACTATCAGGTGCTTCCTTGTGCTTCTGCCTTGGACCTGTCCTGTTCTGGAAATGGGGACAAGTGTAGGTCACCCTGTGGAATGCCATCTCTCTCATATTCAGTTTTATTACTTTGATTGCAGGGGAAGTGGAACAAAGAGGTTCACATTGTTTCCCACTTCTTAAAAGTTGCTCCGTTATTGAGAGGGGGTGAGGGTTGTTTAAAGATTTGCTTGTTTTCTTTTCTAAATACAGAGAACCCCAGTTTCTGGATTGGCACGTTCTCCACCATATCAAGCTAGAGATGGAGGTTCTAGTGGTAAGAAACTTGTTTTTACAGATTTCAAACAGCATTATAAATTATATCTGCTTTTTTTGATATTACCATTAAAGAGTCTGTATTTTAAGAAACCAAAACAGGTACTGCCCAGATTGAAGCAGAAGCCTGTTGCACTAAAAAAAGGTTCTGGGCATGCCATTAATTTGGTACAAAAGGAAAATATCTGGAGTGGAGATGGGTTTAGTTGAAGCATCAGATGCTGGTTCTTTTTCTTCCCATTGAAGTTCCTATATCTTTCTTAGCATTACATTCTCTCTTCTGCATAGCTTCATCATCTCTTGATAGTATTTAAAGCTACAGCTCCCTAGCAGGGGGAGAGGATGACAAGTATTGACTTCTCCAGGCACAATAAAAATTATTAGAGTGATCATTTTCATAGGCAAACTAAGCATATTAAGTGTGGGTCATTAGGCAGAAATATTTGTGCAAGTAGTTGTTTCTCTTTTTAAACTAAACTAAGATTTTTAAGTCTGGTTGTGGTTTTATTTTTTAGTTTTGTTTTGCTGTTGCTACTTTGAAACTGAAAAAGAAAAACTATAAAACAGGTAGTCTCTAGGCTTGGGATGAACCCTTAGTGACATGCAACTACCTGTTAAAACCACAAATAAAAAATACTTTTTTGATGCCTGTTCTTCAAAGCTTCACAGTAATCCAGCTTTCATGTTTTTCTCTCCTTTTATTTTAGACTCCAGTTCAGACTGGAGTCAAGGAATGTATCTTGCTCAGACCCAGGGATCTGACACAATATCTGAAGGAATAGATGAAGGTGAAACTTCTACAGATTTACTTCCCAAAAAAATTAAGGTAAAATAGACCAAATAATTTTTTTTTATGGAACAAGAGTGATGGTACTGAAAGTTGAGACTATCTTCTGCTTGATCATTGATAAGAGAGACATTTAGCTAAGTTTTAGTGTGGACTATTTTAATACATTTTAAAATACTTCTGAACAATGACATGCATTTTTGCATTTTAAATTAGGCTAAATATGAGTTTTACATCTGTAGGCTTGTTCTCAGTTATGATTATGAGAAATAAAACTACTATTATAATTTATTTTAATTTTGTTGTATTAATAATGCCATGATATATTGCACAGTTTTATAGATTTTATTTTTATAGCTATGATATGAAAATAAACACATGTGTTTATTATAAACAGTAAGGGTATCATGCTTTAATTAATTACATTTTTAAAGAAGTGTTTTGAAGCCCTAGCTTCATAGTCATTTCAAAATTGAATGGCAAAGCTCACCTGGAAGCTTCCCAGGACTTCATTTTTAAAATGTCAGTTTCCATTAGTAGCCATTTTAAAAATTAAAAAGTTGATTTGACAGATGTACATGGAAAATTTCATTTGAAACTGAGGAAAAATACAGGTACTTAATGAGTTTCTGTCTGAGAGATATAAAGGACTGGGTGACACTTTTGTCCTTGATGCAAGGAAGCATAGTTTCCTTATGCTGATCAAACTAGAAGCACCAGTTTTCCAATACATATGAAATAAGAGTGCAATTACTGTTGTTGTTGTTATATGTTGTTATTACTGGCATTACTGACTTCTTTCTGCTTTTATCTTAGGGTTTGCTGAGAGCAGTCCATCATGAAGGCGTACAGGTGTTGTCTCTCACTGAATTTCCCTATGGTGAGAGAGAGCTGTCACCTCATAAGCAAGGGCCAGAATCTTGGCTAGAAGAAAGAAAAGCTTTCCTAAGCACCATCTCATCTTTGAAAGACATAATTGCAAAAATGCAAGTTCATAGAGAATCTGAGGTATAAATAATATCCTAAGATTCTATCTGTACAAAAATAATTTATTATAACCTTCTAAGACACATTCACTGTTCAGGTTTAAATATTTAAATACACTGTTACAAGGCAAACTATTTTTAAAATGTGCTATAAAATTGCATATTGCACTTTATGGTAGTAGTCTGTCTTAAATTACAGCTTGTATTTGTTCTGTGCATTGATAACTTTTGGTTAGGTATAGATACACCTTTTAAAAATTATTCTATTTTGAAAGCATGTTCCAGTAGCAGTTGAAGTAGATTTTTTAATGCTGTTATTTATTGGCTTATTAATCAGTAATCTGTTAGAAGTTTTACTTATTAAATTACCCCAGTTAGACTCTTGGGTATATGTATGTATTTTCTATTACTTCAGCATTGCCTTTAGCATGCAAACTGGGCAGATGAACTTCGTGTCATTTTGAATTAAATCTTTTTCATACACAATATCTTCACTCTACCACATAGCTCTGGGAGAGCATAGGAAGAGATGTGTAATATTCTAAAAATGAAAAGAATAGTGTAATTAGTACATAATTAGTAACTACACAGGGCTAAGTTTTCAGTTACAAAAAGCTAAATTGCCTCCATCTAAAACAAAACTAGAAGTTGAGCATTTGTAAGTGCAGAAAAATTCATAATGTGTACAGTAAATGCATCCATTTGGATGGATGAATATTACACAATTATTAAGAAAAGCTAAATATTCCACTGAAAATACACACTTTACATAGAATTATGATGATGGAATCTTTCAATTCAACTCTTTAAATTGTTTTTATACCACTGCAGATTTATGCAAGTACTGAATCTTCTGAAGGTGTCTCAGACTGGCGAGGAGAACTTCTGCAGGCCATTCAGCAGCTTTTTGTGAGGGAACAAAATGTTCTTCTTGCTGCATTTCAAACTGAACTTGCAGAAATGGGCACAAGAGATGCAGTGATGTTGATGAATCAGTTAGAGCACAGACTACAAGAGCAGGTAATATAAACCATTCTGTAGTCAAAGTGTTCGTCTACATTAGATTTTAATTTTAAATGTATAAATCCATTAAAAATGTATGTATTAATAGTAGTTTTGACGGTCTAAGGATGAAAACAAAGACTTGCAGGAAGAAGTGGTGTTTTTAAAATGAAAAATCATATGGCATGGGAAAAAAATTTTTTGGGTCCACAAATTATAGACTCTGCAGCCTTCAGAGATCAATTTGAATTAAATGCAGTAGTCCTGAACTTGATGTCATTAAGTTAATTAGAATTATGTTACACTATCTAAGAGAAAAGGTATCTTGTTTATATGAAACAAGTTGCAAGAAGAGAAGGTGATAAGGCTGCTATGGGACAGAGAGAGGTCAGTTATCTCCTCTGGAACATGGAAGGATTAGTGAGAAAAATTGCAGTTTGTCAGAAAAGTGATAGCTCTTTTCAGTCTGTAATTTTGATGCCTAGTAGAGAAATAAAATAATAACAAGCAGTTCTTCCAAATATTGTAATACTGACTTAAGTGAAAATGTTTTGAATATATATGGACTATGAATATAAAAATAAATGCGATATCAACACCTTAGATATTCTCATAAAATCTGGAGTTTTACTTAGAAATATTTCTAATGCTAACAGGCTACTAACCAGAGAGCAGCAATGGACTGTCTTCAGAATGCAGACAGAAGAAGTTTACTGATGGAGATTCAAGTATTACATGCTCAGATGAACAGTAAGAAAAGTAACCCAAAGAGAGACCAAGAGATTGACTCAAAAAGCCAAGGTGACTTCTGTGGTAATATATGTCTGTTCCCAAATGTTTGCAAGACAGTGCTCATAACGTTGTGACAAAAATGGTGGTTTTTTTTTTTTTTTTGCTCTACGATTTTGATATGCTTGTTTTGAACATGCATACTTTAATCTTCTTCAATCTTATGCAACTAATTTTGCAAAAATTAAGATATAATTTGTGTTTTTATGACTTGCATCAAACTGAAAGTGATACATAGTTATGTTCAATTGCTATAAATATTGAGCTTGAATTTTAAGGCCATTTTCCATGTATATGCTTCACTGTTTAGGTTCAGCAGCTTTGAAATTATCTAAGTTGGATAGTCAGTCATAATGCAGAAACTAAGAAGCAATTAGAATGAAGAACAAAAAGTTCAGAGAACACTGAAGGTATACGTTAAAATTAAATAAAACTCACTGACAGTGTTTAGTTACAAATATTAGGTCAGAAGTATACATATGTAATATATCTAACTTCAGTTATGTTATTCATTATCCAGTTGATGCGTACAGTTACACACATTTTATAACCTTTAAGAAATTCAGGAATTGAAGAGATTTCTTGAAAGTATGAAAGGTATTCAAGTATAAAACGCACGATTTTGCTTTTATTCCACCAATGAAAGAACATACTATTTTAAAATACGATTCTTAACGATAGCCTTGTAGTCATGCTCTGGAAGGGGAAGCTCTACCCAAACAGACCGTGTTTGTTTATGAAGTAATTTCTGTATTAATCGTGCTCTCATTAGAAATGCTGGAGTATAATATGCAGCAGAAGCAGTTGCAAATACTGGAGATGCAAGTGGAGCTCCGGAGCGTGAAAGACAGAGCAGCTGAGCTTCAGGAGCAGCTGAATTCAGAGAGAATGATGGGCGCAGAGCTGAGGAATGAACTTGCACAAGCCAAACTAGAGCTTGAAGCCACCCTTAAAGCACAGCACAAGCACTTCAAGGACCTAGAAACCATCAGGTGTGGCTTTCAGTGACAAGCTTTCTGTGTTGACTGTGAAGATTATCTTTCCTAATCTGAAATCATAATACTGATTTTATTAAGGCCATGTTTAAAAATGCTTCTCAGTATTTCTGTAAAACCTGTCTGACAAAAAATACTTGTTACATGTGGCAAAAAATGTATTTCAGTTCATAATTTGATTTAAAGCTTTATTAATTATCAAGTTCCTTTTTAAGCTTTGCCACATTAGACCACTGTATTCAAGTTAATAAGTAGACCATAT
This sequence comes from Acanthiza pusilla, assembly GCA_036630365.1. NCBI lineage: Eukaryota > Metazoa > Chordata > Aves > Passeriformes > Acanthizidae > Acanthiza > Acanthiza pusilla. The sequence goes on along the minus strand of JAXCHO010000073.1, from coordinate 30,913,939 downwards.
TTGTTAAATGTTTTTAAAACTGAACATGAGAAAAAAATTGCAAAGTTAAGATGACTGTGCAAGTACTTCCATATGAAATACTATTAAGTGTTGCTTTGACATGGTTGATCGCAGAGGTAACAGGCCACAGATTTGGCACTTAAGAAAGCCATTATTATTTATGCCTGAACCAGAGGGATGCACCCATGAACAGTATCTTGATGTTCAGCTCAGTGATAACAAATTAAGATGGAGTTTAAATTGGGATTACTTTACAGATTAATTTATATCCTTTACAAACCATCAGTAGCATGTTTCTTTCGCAAATGGATGCAAAATTGATTTGCAAAAAATGAAAATTCACATCATAGATTTTTCTTTTTCCCTCAATACATTTTTTTTTCTTCTGAGAAACAGGGTAGCAAGACATAGTTCCACTGTATTCTTTAAGATTTTGGCCAGTGACTGGATTAGGTTGAACACTTACTGCCTCTGAGTCCCCACAAGTGGCAGATAAAAAGTTAACACTTCTTGTCATTCTTGTGCTATGCAACTCTTTTGTTTTTTAGTTAGTCTTGTCTTTCTAAACAGGCTTTTCACTGTTACTCTACTACACTAGCAGTGTTTTTAGTGCACAGGATGGAATAAATGCCAAGTAACTGACCTTGTCATGATATGATTAGGGCCATTGCCTAACGTGAAGGTTGCCCGGTTCTCTTTTAGGACTGAAGTTAAAGAAAAAGCAGCTGAGCTAGATATTCTCAAGGATACAATGGCCAACGAACAGAAAAAATCAAGAGAGCTACAGTGGGCTTTGGAAAAGGAAAAAGCTAAAATGGAACGCAGTGAGGAAAGAGGAAGAGAAGAGCTTGAGGTATGCCTGGAAAATCAAGGAGCATAAAAATATTCTTTTGGTTAACATTTCATCTCATCTTAGATTTTTGTCCAATGCATGCTTTATGTTCTGTCAACTATAGTATTTCATATAGAGCTGAAGAAAGATGTATAGAAGCTGTGTGGCAAAGTAAGAAAAAGGCCTGATGCACATTCCATTTAAATCAATAGAAATTTTACTTTGCTTTTCAGGCCCAAGATTAAAAGATTCTGTAATGGCCCTCAGTTATTCAAGGGCAAAGGACACTGCTAATATGGCTATACCCGGCCCCCACCACAGCCTAACTCATAAAATACAGTATTTAAGAGTTTGATTTAAGGAGACATGTTGTTGGTCACCATTTAAAAAGTCAGCAGTTTCACCTCATGAAAATCAAATAGAGAGTTTACTTTATGAGAAAATGCTTCATTAGTATCTTCCTTGGTACCTCTGCAGTATTTGCTATAGTGGAGGGGAGAGCAGGTATCCTGGTGCAAGATAAAAGACAAAAAAGCAATAACTTCAACAGCATAGATTTATTTACATCTTGAAATCTGAAGTTGAAAAATCATTTTCACAGTTTTAGAAAGTGAAAGCAGCTGGCTCTCTTCAACTTCAGAACTACAGCTGTTTGTATCTCACTATAAAGCATGTGTTACAAAGATTCTTTATAAAATAATCAGATTTCAGAATAAAGACACCTGTAATGTAGTGTAGTATCAGATGTAACTGCAGCATTCAGAGTATTATCAGAGCATTAATTGTGAATAGCAAACCCGTGAAAAGCAGCATGTGCAGAGGTAGCATATTTGCAATTTGCTGAAGATAATGGAAAGTATACAGAATTGCTTTAATCAATTCTTCTGTTTTCTTTTGAAAGGACTTAAAATTTTCTCTTGAAGATCAAAAACAAAAGAACTTAGAGTTAACTAAACTTTTGGAGCAAGAGAAGCAGCTGTCAACTGATCTGCAACAGAAAATTGAATCCCAAGAAGCACTCAGTGCTGCCCAGCTGTCACGTGAGCGAGGCCGTAATTCTGAGTTGCAGGTGCTTCTTGAATCAGAGAAGGTTCGAGCTCTCGAAATAAGCAGTGCCCTAGAAAGGGAAAAAGAGCTATGTGCTCAGCTTCAAAGTGCTGAAGATAAGGGGCAAGCTGGAACACCTAATCCATCAGAGGAATTGCTTAAAGAGCTACAGAAGCAAATGGATGAAAAGCATGACCGTATAGTGGAGTTAGTAAGTGAGATGGAGAAGTATAAACTGGAATCTGTGCAAGTGAGACAGCAAATGGAAAAAGAAAGGCAGATCCAGAGGAAAGCATTACAAGCAGAACAAGATGCTAACATAATAGCACAGAAGAAACTCCATGAACTGGAGTCCAAAGTAGAAGACCTTCAGTGGCAACTTGGACAAAAAAAGCAAGAAGTTCATAAATTAGGGAATGAAACAAAGAAGTTGCAGGAAATAATCCATGACCTACAGAAAAAAGAGCAGGAGAATGAAGGAAGAAAGGAAGCTGAAAGGACACCAAGCCACAACCCAAATGAGGTACAGTAGGACTGCAAGTAATGTGTAATACTGAAATATGCAATTTCTCTTTAATTCTTTTGCTCAATTGTGTGTCACTGTGCCTTTACTCCATCTGTAAAATAGCCTGCAGATTACAGAACATGGGCACCAGAGAATGGAAAAGCAAAAGCGTTCCAGTTTGCTACCTAAAGCTATTCAGATGTTTGCTCCTGAAAGTGAAGTTGTAGAACTGGAGAGGAGCATGAGCAGGAGAAGTGCATCTGGATGTATACAGACACTTTGTGTCTCAGTATAGAAGACCATTCCCTGCAACCAGTTGCAGGAATGAGCTGTTCCTACTCAGGAGTGCCCCAGGTCACTGCCCTTAATCTTTACTTCATAAACTGCAAGGGGTGTTTGGAGCATTATAAGCCATCTTCCAACAGCTTCAGTAAATAAATGAGTAAGCAATCAAACAAACATATGCATGAATATGTATATGTTAGCAAACAAACCAGAAGGAAGAAGTCAAGGTAAAATGATGAATTTAAGAATGATCCTAATTTTTAGATGAATGAAAGTGGTAACTCCGTTGCCTCTAAGTCTTTCATAAAAGGTTTGGAAAGTTTTTAAATTATTTTTAAATTACTTTTAGAATTTTTTAAGAAACTTTCCTGTACAAGGTAAGTGTTGCTGGATGCATGACTTGTGAATAGTCACAGAAAGGATTGGCAGGAGACTTGTTTGTTCTTTGCTGACCATAGTTCTTCTCATCCTGACATCATTCTTTTTGCCAGTTATCTGTATGTGGAGCCAGGAAGGAAATTTTTCTTTTAATCTAATTTGGCTGCTGGTTTTTATCTTCTGAAACATTAGAAACCACCCACACTAGAGGCAGGATGTTGAGTGTATTGATAATTGTGACAGCAGCAGCCTTCATGGCACACTCTGTGCACCTTGTTCTTCTGCACAGAGGTAACTGCAGCACTGTGGTCAGCTAAGAGTCCTTCCTTGGATCAGGTTAGCAGCAGCTATTGGGGATTTTTCCCTTCCTCATCAGCAGTCTCTGATCCACTTTGTGCGATCTGCATAGAATTTCAAATAATGAGTCTCCTGCTATTTCTTGTGACATTTGCAACACTCTTGATTTTTTTCTTTGGAACCATGCTGTAGAAAAACAGCCAAAGGCAGAGCCATGAACTCAGGGTTCTTGGTGAGGGACAGCAGTTCTTCCATGGCAGTGTTGGGAGGTTGCTACTGAGGACCACCTCTTCACATTGTTTTGCTTGTGGTAGCATCAGTGGCGTGGTTTTCTGTGACTGTGCACTGACCTCCATGATCAGGTGGTCTCTTTCAGCTCCTGTTCTTCTGACTATGAATTGGTTACCAAAATTCCTGCTCAAGTGGAGCTGCTGATGGAAGAAACAGAAAGGCTTGATGACTTCCTGCTCAGTTTTTTGACTGTATGCACTCTGTAGCTCCATGATTGTTAGATCTTAGTCAAGAAAGACACCGCACCTTTCATAATGATAGTTTAGTGCTACACTCCAGCAGTGCTGTAGTCACACTAAACTTTTTTCTCTGTCAGAATTATTTGTTTTTCAGTTTCTGGGTGTGTTGCAGAATCCTATGTTTTCATTTTTACAGCACTGGATCACGTGCATTCTATATATATATAAAATACGTATTTCTTTCCAGACTACCTGGGATACACCCAATGACAGAACAAGAAATTGGGTTCTCCAGCAAAAAATGGAAGGAGCTGAGACAAATCAGTTGAGTTACCGCACGCTGACAGGAGATCTCTCTGCTGCTACTGAAATTCTGGAAAAAGTCAGACAAAAGCTGCAAAATGCATCTCCAAAGCTGAAGCAGTTGGCTTGGAAAGCTGCTAGCAGGTTAGACCAGTCTTCAGCTGTTTGGTTTTGTTAATAGCAGTCAGCAAGCTAAACACTGGGTTTGAATCGTAATTCACAGACTGCCGGATTTAATTGAGTTTGGGGTTGTTCTAGTTTTATAGTGTATGCTGTTACTTGAGATATACTGATGGAAGACAGGATCACAGAGTATCAAGTGCTGCTCTAAATCTTTCATGTTTTAATAGGGTCCTTTTTAAAGCACAGCAAAGTTGTCTCTTTTTTTCTCTGAAAAGTGATAAGGTTTATCTGGGTATGGTGTAGGTAGATGGATTTAAAATAATAATTTAACAATTCATCATGTATAAGGGGATGAACATAGGGATTATTGTTCTGAATCATCCTCAGGGGAAAAAATTATGGTCATGTGAAACTGATTTTTATTCTTATTTTTTGGGGGTTATTATCTCCATAAGGTTAAAAAATATCATGGTACCAGGTCCATGGGTGGTTTGAATCTGTTTTTATTTTGCTGTGATAGTCACTTTAATATTAAACTTTCATTCTGAAATATTTGGGCAGAGGGGAACCACTATTTTAAATGTGCTTCTTGTAGAACATCCCTGTCTGCAAATGAGTGGAAACTGTTCTATACACCTTTTTTTTAAAAATTGAGGCAATTTTGTTTAGAGCCACTGGGCAGTCTTGAAAACGTTGCACAGTAACTGTGCTGAAGTGACTTGCTATAGATCCAACGCATAGGAATCCATGGAAAGTGCAGCTAGTCTGGCTTGTGATGTCAGAGTTGACCTGCTGTTGAAACTGTCCCTTTTCTTTCAGATTACAGTTTGAAACAGCAGATGATCAAGACTTCATTGCAGTGCAAAATGCTATTGAAGAAGTTATTTCAGATCTGAAAATACTGCCTGGATTGTCCAGCCTGGAAGAGGTGAGAGTCAGTTCTGTAACTTTGATGGGAGTTTGGATGATGAGCTGTGAGCAGAAAGCAGCAAGGAGTTTGTAAGCCTGTACTTTATAGGGGAAAATTGCAGTGAGTGTTCTGATTGGAGTTGGCAAAGTTGGTAAAAAACCCTTGTCTTAATTTTTTTTAAATTTTTAATATTTTAAAAGTGATTTTTCAGCTTTCAAATTAAAACTTTACCACTTTCATTATAAATTTCTGCATCTCATGGTTTATTCTTTAAGAAAAGATATTTTTCTTTCAGCAGTAATCCTGTAACTAAGGAAACTTTTCTCAGTACTTCCTGATATTAAAATCAACATTTAGTATTTACTGTATTGTGTTGACACATTTACTTGAAGTGCCCTATATTTACCAAAGGAAAAGCCACTGAAGATTAAGTAGCATGCACCTGTGTAAAAAATTAAGTGAGGTAATCTGTTGCAAAGAATTCGGCAATATTTGATTTTTAAGTGAGCTTGATTTGGTCCTTACCTGTATTTTAAGCAAGTATTTTTAGTGTAACTTGAAAAAAGCTTTGAGGCTTTGCTTTTCTTCTAAGTCACATAAACATGAACATAGTAGAAAACTTCGCAGATTGTTATAATTGGTACAATTGAGCTTGTATGAAAATACTTTGTTGTAATGTACAGGGTAAGTATAGACAAGGAAGTCACATTAATCTGTAGTTTAGATGTGCACTGAAGTTTTCCATATACAAGTTGATACAAAGCTATTGCCATTATCTACAAAGGTTTTTCCACTGTAAACCAGTTATTTTCAAGTTGGCAACTTGGATCCAATAGAAGCTGAGTTTGGTTTTTTTTCTTCCTCATAGCTGAAGCTGGTGCTGCCTCCAGGGACTCCATCCAGCTCACTGACTGAGAGGCTGCTGAGGCAAAATGCTGAGCTGACAGGCTTTGTCAGCAGACTGAGTGAAGAGAAGAATAATTTGAGGAATGCTGTTATGAAGCTGGAGGAAGAACTGAGAAGATACCAGCACAGACAACCTTCTGCAGACTATGTATGTCTTTGGTGGTGCTGTTGTAATGAGTTATGTATAGAGACATAAAATCATACTTTGTTGTCCTAGTCAAGCAGTTGAGAGTGGTCAAGCTGTCTGCCTTTCTTGGCTTCCCTCTGCTGAGTAAATGGGTGTGAATTATTCCTGTTCAATGGGCAGTATCTCAACTCACTCTGTTAAGTGTAAAACTTCATGATTTTACTGAGCTTCTTTTTGTTAACTACTGTTTCCTTTTAAATGTCTGGTGCCTTTCTTTTTTATCTGTATCTCATCACCATGATAAGCAGTGAATAGATCCGGATAGCTTCAAAATCATGAAACCAGTATGATCCAGTTGAGGAGAATTTTTTTTGAGAAGCTGTATTTTTCTGGGACATTGATCGGACTCCTAAAGTCACTGCTCTTGAGGTGTCAGAGGGCAGGGGTTGCCTCAGATCCAGCCAGTGGGGAGTTTTTCTTATTAATTTTATGACCTGTCCACCAAAGCAATGACTAGAATGATGCAACTTAAGCTTTTTCAAGTTTTGTGTTTCAAATTCAGTTTCGTTTGTCTTCAGTCTTCTAGGCACTCATCGGATGCTGGAGTTAATATTGATACTCTTGTTGCCTCTGAGAAGGAAATTTGGAACAGAGAAAGGCTGTCGCTGCAGAAATCTCTGAAACAAGCTGATGCAGAGCTCTCCAAGCTGAGAGCAGAGCTCAGGAGTGAGGCTTTCCTCAGAGAACTGGGGTCAGATACTGAAAATGCTGTTTTAAGGGTAGGAAGTTTTTTTTCCCCCCACATACTAACTACAGTTGCTTTTAAAATTTTGATTCAGGCCTGTTTTTCATTGTGTTCATTCTGCTTATTCTGAGTAAACAGATATTAATTTAGTTTTAAAATTTTCATCCTCAGATACCTGACCATTATTTTTTCTCTCCAACAATGACATGTAAGCACCTATGTTGTCCTTTTGTATGTGCTTTCTTTCTTGCTGTTTAGGTGATCCTCAATATATGAATCTGTATTCAATAAGTGTAAGCAGCAGCACAGTCTTCTCCATGATAATGAGAAATTAATAACCACAGAAATGCTATAGAAGTAACAATGTCAAAAGTCTTGGAACTCTAGTGATTCTTGGAGCTTATGGGGCATTTCGTCTTTTTCTCTTGTTGCAGAGAGTTTATGGCAAATACCTACGAGCAGAGAGCTTTCGGAAAGCTCTCATATATCAGAAGAAATATTTGCTGCTGTTACTAGGAGGTTTCCAGGAGTGTGAAGAAGCCACACTGGCCCTCATAGCACGGATGGGGGGACAGCCTTCCTACACAGACCTTGAAATCATCACACATCATTCAAAGGGTTTTACACGATTTCGCTCTGCAGTCAGAGTATCCATTGCAATTTCAAGGTAAACTGGAGGAAGTTATGTTTCAAAGACATATGACTGTGCATTTTAATATATACTTTTCTAGCTCTCTAGTGAAATCTAGAAATTGTCGTGTTCCATCCTGTTTAAATGATGTATTTTTGGTAGTCATGAATATAGTAGATACTTGCAGGGTGACAAGGTGAGCAAAGTGTAGGTAAAATCTGCAATAGGAATAAGCAGACTTATTGTAGTTGAAAAGGACTCAGTATTTGATAGTCACAGATGGAGTGTACTGGGTAAAGTTATGTTATTAAAAATAATTATCAGAAATTCTAAGAATTGCACTTACTTACAAAAGTTTTTTCTGCAACTTAATTTCCTTTCAAGATTAAATTCTTACATATGAGTATAATACAGATATAGGAGTTAATTTTCTCCATCTAGGTAGTCCTTTGAATTTCACCAGACTAAGGATGAGCAGGAATTGGCGAGGAAAAAAAAGGAAGGTTTATTATTGCATAGTACTGCCATGTTGCTAACAAACCTTCTTCACCAAGGTTTGAAGCCCCAAGCACTTCTGCTTGCTATTGTTCTGAGTATTGTGTGTGGTATAAATTCAAGGAACTATTCATGCACCTCTTGTAAGTGAGGTTTTTATTCATAGTGCTCTGCAGTTGCAGTTTTGTGGCTGTGACAGGGCAAAAGGTATATTTAGTATGATTGTAAAATGCTGATGTGCTGTGGCTTAGGTGCTTGAGGTATTTACTGTCTACTTGGAGCTATGCAGCACTTCTGGAATTGTGAACCTGCTTTCAGGTGAAGCTCAAAGCAGGTTTGGACAAAAGGTGGTCTTTCTTAGGGCTGTGCAAAAAGGATGTCTTATTTGATACTCAGGTTTTAGATGCTCATCTGTTAATTTTGCTTGCTGGTCAAGAAATTCTTATACTTTCTAGAATACAAGAAGCAGATTACTTTTATCAGACTGTTCCATTTATCCTGAAGCTCTTTGATTTTTGATTTTTTTATTTGAAATGCAGGATGAAGTTCCTGGTACGTCGATGGCAGAGAGTTACAGGTTCTGGTATTCTGACTATCAATAGGGATGTCTTTAACCAGAACACAGGTAAGTCATAGTCCAGTAATGACTGAAAAAATGGTATTTGCAAGTCACACCACTGCTTAATGGAGATGGTTTTTAATTTGTATTTACCTTGTGGAATAAATGGGGGCCTGTTCCCTCTTTCTTTTGCCTATAATTGTTTGGATTAACCTATTTCTCGGTTTCCATGCTCAGCACAGACACTAATCTGTTTGCTTTCTCTTCAGTTTTGCTTTGCTCCATCACGGGTGGTATTTAAAAAAATACAGAAGTTTTCCCTATGGAGTTTGTTCATGAAAGCAGCTTCAGCTGCATAATTGGAGTTTTTGTAGATGTGCAAGGTGGTCTTTTTCTTGGAACAAAAGCTTGTCAGTCTTTTGTTACAAGTTTAAGTCTGGGAAGTTTTCTGTTTGCTTTTTTTGTAGGAGTCTAAGGAGAATCAGAAGCTTCTTTATTATTTACTGGCTATTTAGGTCTGCACTAAAACCTTTGCTCAGTCTGTAAGAGTTTTCTCATTGACATCAGTGAGGCCAGGATTTCACCTCTGCTTTTCCCTGAGGGAGTCTGAAAGTGGTCTGCATTTGTTAAATGCCATTTTTGTGACATGGAAACAGAAAACTCATATTTGAGATTCCCAGTAAAGTGCAAAAGGTGCTACTGTTTTTAGTTTTTGAGACACTGCTTTTTGTATTTCTAATATTCTTTATATTTTGTATTTCTAGGTAATGAATTACGGCCTGATTCATTCTCTGGTGGCATGGATCTTTATGGAGAACAGAGGCATTCCTATAGATCCAGGTCAGGCATGGAGTCTCCTAGATCTCCTGTAAACTTTCAACATAAGTACGTTTGGGATTTTTTTATTATTATTCTGTTTCAGACACGGTTTAACTAACTGAAAGCATCAGTGTTTACTGCTAAGGTTTGTAATCTTTGGTGCTGTAAGATGAGGGGCTGTCTCAGGGGTTCTCAGCTGAAGGAAGCCAAAGCAGGGCTGTCCATGGTGGCTGAGGGTCACGCATTACTGTGGGCTGGGAGCAATTGCTGTGGTGTCATGGCCAGAGTGTGGAAGCTGCTTTGTAGCTCCGCTGCTTGTTCTTGTTTAAACCCTTCTGGCTGGCTGCCCTAAGGTGTGATACCAGAAGTATCAGTGAGGCAGATGCCAGTGAAACAGGGTATTTTTCATTAAGGGCAACATTTTTATGAGTTCCATCAGCCTTTGATGAGCTTATGTGAAGTAGGGAACTCAGATCTTCACTGAATATCAGATTCTAGGCATTTTTTGAGTTTCATTTTCATGTCAACTACCTCAATATTTGTATGATCTTAGTTTGTCATTACCATAATAGTTTACATGGAAAAAACCTATATCTCAGCCACTGTTGACTTTTACTTACAGAGTAATGATAAGAGGCAGAATCCTGTAAAGATGGCGGTGTCCTTGTTGACACAAGCTTCTTAATAGAAAACCAAACTTCAATTTACCATGGCTTCTGCTGCAATCTCACTAATTTGCTGGTCAGTCTTTGTCTCGAAAAAAAAAAAAAGCAGCAACAAATCATGTGCAGTAGAAAGAAACGGCAAGTGGGAAGAGTGGTTTCTCTGGCTTGAGCATAAGTGGCAGGGAGGTGAAATGGGTATGATGTGCTGGCTACAAGGATAAGCTAAGGGACATGAAGGCCATAAGGAATCCCCACCTACAGTATTTTGCTGTGTTGCTGATATTTTTACTTGAAATTTCCCTTTTTGAAATGGTGTTTGTTGTTCTGCCCCTAGGTTCCACGGGATGCATGGTGATTTAAACCCGGTCTCCTTCGCCTGTCCTCAGCTGCAGAACTACGATCCCGAAAGGGCTCTGACAGATTACATCAATCGTCTGGAGGCCCTGCAGAAGCGGCTTGGCAGTGTGCAGTCAGGTAGGGGCTCAGGCACTCTCCCCAGCACCCCTGGGGAGCACAAGGCCCACTACCAAGTGGGTGCTGGTTCTCTGAGATACATAACAAACAACTTTGGTTTTGTCAATTTTCAGCCTTATACAAGAGGCATTTCTGAGCTGTAGCAAAAAGCTCATTTAAAAGATTGTAAAATTCTTAGATACAAGCATACTTTAATTACAGATTTTGAGTTTATTGGTAGCACTTTACTTTCCCTGATCTCTAATGAATGTGCAGCAAGGATTCAGTTGGCATCTTTCTAAGAGTTTTAGTTATACGGAGAAAAACGTACCCAGAAGATTGGGACGTGGAAGAGGAATTTCTTCTCCTACCACTTTGATTACACAACTTACAGTCAATTTGTCCCACAGATTATGCCAATTTTTGTGCTGCAAGAGTAATGAATCAAGAAAATTGTCAGAACAGTGGGATGAAATGTATCATACTTGAGTTTTGAAGTTACTGTGTTTAAGTCTTCCCCATCATTTGGGGAAGTTTTGTTCTTAAAATATTTGATCTTTAAAAGTCCCTATTCAGTGATTTCCCACGTAAAATCTTTCATCCTTATTCAGCTGACTATAGTTGTTCCAAGTAATCCTGATGGCAATTTTTCTCCATCTTACAGGTTCAACTTCATACACTCAGTTGCACATGGGTATAAGAAGATAATAATACCCTTCAACATCTCCATCACTGGCAGTGATGCTAACAGATTGCCTTCTGTAAATCTGTGCTTTTTCTGTGCTTTTGTACAATGTGTATATTGTGGGACCAATATGAACACAGCTATACGATTGTATACAGTTCCATCCTGGCACACCCACACAGACTGGGATTTATGTATGTAGGCACTTTGTGTTCATGAAAAAAAAAACAAAACCCGAACAAAAAAAATTCCCATACAAACAAAAACCCAAAAAAAATGCCCCCAAACCCAAAACAAAAAACCCCACCATTAAATTACATGTATATTTGTGGAATGCTAATTTAAATGATTAACTTATGAAGTGTGTATTTATCAAGAGGGTGCGAAGATGAAACTTGTGTATTAATTAAATTGAGCTACATTCAGCAAAGTTTACTTGCACTTTTTCTGGCAAGGCTACTGAAGTTACATTGATTCTCGTAATATTTGCTACTGGCAGTGCAGACAGAATATCACTTGTAGAGACCTATTTTTGTAATGGTAGAAGTTTTGAATTTTATGGGTATTTTGTCAAAGTACTGAAATAAACATGACTTCATGCTTCTAACTGTGTTAAGAACTGCTCCCTTATTCACACAGAACTGGTTGCTCCTGTCTGAGTTCCTCCTGCTTGTAGTGGCTGCAGCTTTACTTCTTACAGATTCCAAAGCATGGCTGTCAAAGAGAGGTACAGGGTTCTGCAGACCCTGGTCACATCTGACAGGGCTGGGAGGGAAGATCCTGTGCTCTCTCAGCTTCTGTGACTGATACAAACCCGAAGTTTTAGAACAATTACAATGAGTTTAGATGAAAGACAGGACGAAGCCCTTGTCACACTGAGCACTGTTGAAGGGGGCATGACCCCACTCCCAGAGAGAGCCACAAATTTACTGATGAAACCTTTTCAGAAAGAATTGACAGGGTTGAGCACAGGAAACTTCCCCAAGAGGTTTGTTTATAAATTTAATTCAAAATTCCTGTGAGCCAGAGCTCATAACCATTTTACCATTAGCACTCTTGACCAAACACCATTTAACAATCCTGCATCAGTCAGTACAAACCCGGACAACATTCAGCTATTTCACTTAATTTCTGACCTTTTTATACACAAACATGTTATTTACAAAATTCATGTTGTTGGTATCTTCATATTGTTACTTTCACACTTTACAACAAGCTTCCAGAGATCACTATTTTCAAAATTTTTTTAGAGAATTACTGTTGCTTTCTGAACGTAAGCATTTTACAATTACTTCATTAGACAGTAAAATGGCTCATTCTTGAGAAGACTTACCTGTGAACATTTTGAACTCTGTCTACCACTTAGCTGTACAGTAACATTTTTGTAAAGCAGCCAAGACCATCCCTCACTTGCTTGGAACAGAATCATAAATGCCAAAGGAAGGGTTCAGTCTCCTGTGGTGCCTGTTCCCTGATGGCTTTGCTGTAATTGTGTACAGAGACAAGGTACGCAGCCTTGCCCCTTGGTTATCTCAGGAAAGTAATCTTCAATTATTTTTCAAACGCAAAGATTTCCACTTGTAGAAATTACTTTTTTCTTCATTAAAGATCTGGCATGCACCTTAAAAGAGTTACATCAATAGAAAAGACATTTTTGCTTTAAAAATGCAATGAGAAAATTGTAGAACAAGCAATTATACACAGCAGCAATAAATTGTGTGGGCAAACAAAATAGATGCAAAAACTTTGCATTTGGTAGACTATTGTTGCTTTCCTAACAGCAGATGCATCAGCTTCCATTTGCCACCCATTCTGTCACAATTTTATTCAAAAGTCTGTTAGTTCACACAACTTAAATAGGTAAGGTTTCAGCACCAAAATTTACAATGACCGCCTCTTGTATCTGATAACAGGGTTATTAGGCGTGTGTATCATTGTTGTATAATTTATAGTTGGAAAATAGTCATTGATGAGATCAAATTCATACAAACGAAGCAAAGTAGACCAAATAGTCTTAATTTGAACGTAAGCAAAGTTTTCTCCAATGCAGCGATGCCGGCCTAGAAGGAAAGCCAATAAAATGCAGTTAGAGTATTTTATTAAATCCCCTTGGCAATCAGCTAATTTCAGAAGTTTTTATGCAGACAGTAGTTGCCCATTTCTAAACAATCTGAGGCTCTGATGTTGCACATACCCCATTCTATAACTCCAGCCAACTCTTATTTTTTCTAAGTTGTCTCTGCATAAATCAGATAAGTAAGTGGAATGAGATTGTGCTGTTCTGTCCCCACTAGAAAGCATTAATTTATGTGTCAGCAAAAAAGCTTTTGTGACACTGAAAAATTATATCAACTCTAACCCCATCACGGCAATATTTGCAAACTGTTCTGGAAGTTGGGACTCTGCAGACTTCTGCTCTGCCTTCAGCTGAACTTGTATTACCAGGTTTATCCTTGACTTAAATCTTTTTAAGTCAAACATCACTCACGCTATCCTAAAGATGTTTTGATTACTGCTATGAGAGATATATACAGCTATGACTAATGGAGAACTATTAACTCAATTCTTTTAACAGCACTTTCACAGTAAGAAAACTTTCAGGCAGAAACAGAGAAAAAGAAATCTGTCTTCAGACGCTGCAGTGTGCAGAGGTGCTGTAGGAGATGCCAGTGCGAGCTACCTCAGCACAGCCTCACTCAGGAAGGTGCTGCGTTCTCTTACTCACCAGCACCAAAGGGAATGTACGCAAACTTCTCTCCAGCTGCTGGGTTATCTTGGAGATATCGGTCAGGCTTGAAGTCTAGAGCATCATTCCAGGAGTCTCTGAGTCTGTGGTTAACAGTGGGAGATACACACACTTGATGGCCAGGGGGAATATTGTATCCAGCAACAGTCTACAAGAGAAGAGACAAGACCCACACATCACAAAATGTCTCCATTTTTCGTTTTTGAAGTGTTACCTGAAGTGTTACAGCATGAGGCTTAAGTTTCAAGATATTTTGGCCTAGTGAGTTTAAAATTAATGCAACTTAACACTTTCTCTCTTACTTGCACAGGACACAGTGCTCAAGGAGTTCCAGAAACCTTCCAGCTGCTTAATAAGGCTGGCAATTCTACAGAAGGACAGTTTTTCAAAAAATGAATAAATTTAAAATTTATTGAAAGCCATTGTCATTGAAGGGACATAGTTAAAAAAAAAGTATTTTAATTTTTTGATGTGGTACCTTATTTGTACAAACAGCAAGTTTTCTTTCAGATTTACCTAGCTTGTATTAAGTGCCAAATTTTTCCCTGACAGCAATTAACAATACCTGGTAAACAAAAAAGCTATTAACAGTGGCACCACACTAAGCTCAAATAAGACTAGTAACTACAAGAAAGGGTCAGTTTTGCTGAAGAAAACTGCATATGGCTGTCCCCAGGTCCCAAAGCCCGCTCTTCTCCAAGCAGAACAACCCCAGTTTCCACAGCCTCTCACCACAAGTACTGCAGACCCCTCCCATCCTCGTGGCCCTCTGTTTGTTTCACTTCACCAGTATCTTGCTTGTTGGGGGCTGGAGGGGCCCAAAACTGGACACAATTCCAGATGAAGGTAACAAATAGCAAGTTCAAGGTATTAATTGCTCTCCTCATGCAACTCTGGTTACACTACCACTGACAGAACCCCAGACTGCCATCAGCTTTCCTCCCTGCCAGCAAACACTGCTCACTTGTGTTTCCTTCTGCCAGCTGGAACACCTCTGACCTGGCCTGTGCTGCTGCAGTGAAATTAGCTCCAAAAAGTGTCCTCACCTGGGGAGTTCTGGCCATCCTCATCATGGTCATTATAGGAGGTCTAAGCCTTAAAGTTTCTTTTAGACAGCGATCCAGCAAACTAAGATCTTTGAGCTGAAAATAGGGAGAAAATTATATATCAAAATATAGCCAAGTTTGTTCAACACAAAATGCTGTTTTATACCATTTAAAAACAAATTTAAAAAAAAATCAAAGAGTAAGCAGCTCATATTTATGTGTACTTTATTAGCTACACTGATAATTTCTTTTTTTCCATTTGATTCAATTAAGAAGGAAAAAATCACTGGCCAGTGCAATCAAATACAACTACTGTCTTAGTGATCTGTCTCATGAGTATTTTCTGTTGCCTAATTAAAGAACAAGGTCACACTGCATTGCTTTCCTCAGT
This sequence comes from Acanthiza pusilla, assembly GCA_036630365.1. Classification (NCBI taxonomy): domain Eukaryota; kingdom Metazoa; phylum Chordata; class Aves; order Passeriformes; family Acanthizidae; genus Acanthiza; species Acanthiza pusilla. Next base: position 30,898,521 of record JAXCHO010000073.1, on the reverse strand, counting down.
GAGGATTTCCTGTTTTACAGAATTATCATTTATTACATAGACATAGAACCGCAATTTTCCTAATGAACACTGATTTAAAAAAAAACAGCATCCAGCTGAAAATTTACTTGGACAGGAAGAGAAGAGGGAATGTACTGACAAACAGTTATCACATTCATGTTCAACGGTCTTCTAATTTTTTTCTTAAATAAGCATCTAAAAGTATAAAAATACCCATCAGGACTAAGCAACATACAAACCTGGTCGTAAGTTAAGGGTGGCAAGTCATCCCCACACACTGCTTTCTGTTCTGCATAGCACTGCTCCTGTATGGATTTGTCTCTGGCGATGAAGAAGCCAAGCCAGGCGCTGGTGGTGGAGGATGTGTGCTGCCCTGCCAGCAGCAGCCCGATCAGCATTCCTGCAATTTCATCGTCCGTCAGCGCGCGGCCATCCCTGCGTCCAGGAGAGCAGAGTTAGAGCTTCATTTGGTCACGTTTCATTATTTAGCACTGCTATTTATACAGTAGCATTTATAATTTCTTCTAATGTACTCCTTACTCCTTCTACTTTTTCATTGCCTACCCTAAATAGAGAGGCAAAAGATCTAAGGGTAGGGAGAAGGGAGAACAGAGGGAGAGAGACTCTTTAGGAGCCTTAAAGAAAATCATTTCCCAACAGCTAGCAAAGGAAGCAACCTCAGCCACCTCATGACCACTGATGAAAATCACAGAAATCTGAATAACCAATTGGTAAGTGAAGTTTTAAGTAGGTTTTAAAGAGTACAACTAGGACACATTGCATGTAACAAAACCAATTCTGAACATGAGGGAGTATTTCTTGGGTTTTGGTAGATAGTTTTAACTAAAGAGCTCAAAGCTAAAGTAAATCTTCAAACAAGTCCTCAAACCCTTGGCTTACTTGTATGAAGCATCAAGTAGAGTTTGGAGCATGTCATCCTCCTTTTCCTCAGACTTTCGACGTTTCTGGATAACCTTGTAGAAAATATTCTTAATTTCTCTGTGTGCTCGATCTCGACGCCTGTGATTCAAAACACTTCCATTAGCAACTTCATACAATGTACCACAAAATGCTTATAAGGATTTATTGGGATGTCTAGAATTGCTTCCAGACAAGAAACGGTGGGGATGGGGGATGATCCAAACAACAATGATGTTTAAATAAAATGCTTAAGTTGCTTCCTCTGTTATTCCTGGTACCTGAAGCTGGGCAGAGGCAGCCAGCCTGGCAGAAGCCAGGCAGCGTGAGTGAAACCCCCATCCAGATCGGCGTACAGCTGAGCCACCTTCTCGTTTAGCAGGCCTCTGATTTCTTTGCCATGTAAGCAATGACTTGCTGTCAAAATGATAAGTTCTGAAAGGGCTTCAAACAGGTCTGAGGAAAGATTTGAAAAACATTACTGAAGGCACTTCTCAGGTGAGATGTTACATTTTACAGGTTATTTTTATTTTGTGTAAGTAAAAAACAGATAACTGGACACAGATGAATAATTTAAAATAGAGTTTTGGATTGTTTTACTAGGAGAATTAAACATCCAGTTTAAAATTTCTATGCCTTATCAGATGTCTCGTCAAACAATTTTTTTATTAGATCACTGATTTCAACACCTTTTTTCTAAGGTATTTATTTCTAGAAGTTTTTCTAGCAGACTTGGTAATTATTCTAAAGCAAGCCATGCTTCACAAGCTCAATCCTTAATAAATACAAGTGAAGTCATAGAAAGATTTAACCCTGAAATCCAAATCCATGTATCATTGCTCACTGAATTATTTTTATATAATAGTACTTAGACACTTAAATATCAATTTATATATTATATTATTAACTATAAATAATATAGAAATACATACAAGTACATATAAATAATATAGATTCAAAATAATTTAATATATTAAAATGTGATATTATATAAATTTTATGCATTTAAATAGAAATACGTATGTTTAAATAATATTTGACACTATTATGCAACTGAGAGCTTGCAACAATGATGGGCAAGTTGGGAATGGGGGAAAGTAACAATTTCACTTAGGCCACTAATCTAACCAAAGCAGCTTCAAAGATGCAGTTTTTCACTGTAGAAACTCCCAGACTAAGACCAGCACAGGCTCTCTGGGGAGTCAGAGCAGCAGCTTTTCCCAGGGACTAGGCCCCATTTGGACTTATCCAAAATGAGCACAACAAGTGCACTATGAGCTGTATAAGAAAGCAAAACTAAGATAGTCCTTCATTCCTTTCAGTGATTTTCTGAGCAGCTTTATTCTCCAATACCCTTAATTTTGATTTTAAAAAATCTGTATTTTCTTTCTTCTGATGTTCAGTACACTTTTACCTATGTAATTTTTAATTTCTTTAATATTGCAGTATATAATTTATAAAAATATACTGCATTGGCCTTAATTACTTCCCAGAAAATTGGAGGAAAAATGATTCTGATCTTGCTTACTTTTCTCTCCACTCTCTCCCCATGCTTTGAAATACTCCTTTGTTTCTTCTTCAATCACAGATACATGCTGTCTAAACTGGGCAATGTTTAGCCCAGTTTTGAGCATCTTCTTCTGTTCCAAAAATATCTAAAAGAACGAAGACAGAAAAAGCAATAACTACAAGGATCATTATATTAATGTAATTAAAACTTATTAGCATTTGTACTATAAGAACATCCAGAAGTAAACAGAGATTCTGATTAGGACTGCAGGGCACAGCAGATACTCAATTTTAAGTAATGGGTAACATCAGTGTTTCGCCTTCTTTGTCTTTCAAGCAATAGTTGAGAAACATCCAAGTAAAATAATAGCTCAAAGGAGTTGCAGTTCCCTCTTTTGGACTACCAAACAAAAAGATTATTTTAGTATCTTCATTAAGCTTTGTCCCTAAAGATACAGGATGCATTCAGAGTTGGGACGACCTTTAGATATATAATCAGAAAGATAACCAGCCCCATCTTTGTAGTCTGGATTCGGCCTGTGTTCACTGTTATGCAGCCTCCTCGCTTTCACTGCCTCTCCCGTGCTCTCTCAGGCAGAAGGACCCCTGGACTAGAGATGATCCTTTCTTTTACAGAGCCCTCTGATCTCACTGCCCAGGAAGTCAGACACAGAAGCAAGAGGCAAACTGCTTCCTAAGAAAACAGTGAGTTTTACACCCTTCTCACCTCTTCCTCTTTTTCTCTGTACGGATTCATAGCTAACAAACCTACGGGTGAAAAGCCCTTCTTGAGATGAGAACCATTCCATGAATTGACAGGACATCGACTCATAAAATTATTAATTTGATTTTTAAGCCCAAATTATGAATGAGGCATCTGTTCTATAGCTCTGCACTGTACCACAAGTAACACACCGAAAACTCTTCCCACCCATGGCTCTTGTGTGTATGATACAGAACAAAAGGCCTCAAAAGAAAGGCTACATCCTAGAAGCTTCTGTTTTGAGAATGCAGTGGGGACCACAGCAGTCTGTCAGAAGGTACACATGCCACAGAGCAAAGAGACAAGCACATTTTCCCTCACAACATGCTAGCCAGTCTCCCGCTTCATGGAGACAGGAATGGCACACAGGACTCAACACATCCTCTGCCACTGCAGCTCCTCTCAACAAACAACTATCTGCAAGAGGCTTGGAAGGAGGACACAGAGAGTGAATATGAGTTGATAAATATTGACTATGGATATTAGCAAACAATTACCAGAATCACTGGTAAATCAGCAACTTACTCATTTTTAAAGAGTGGTGGTTCTTCTAAACACGTGCCTGAAAGTCATGGTCAGAATCAAGAGATACTTAGCAGCTTAAGCAGAGAGAAGAGAATTTCAAAAGAAACTTCAGGATGACCCATCAATTGTAGAATGCCAATGAAATTTTCCATGGCTCTCTAAATGCCTTCCCATTAGATGTCTGAAATGAAGTTGTGGTGGTGACACTATGCAAAACAACCAGCTTACCTCTAGCAGAATGCATTCTGGCCAAACTGGCTGTGCTACCTCTCTAGCCTCATAGAGGGAAACCAGAGATAATCAGTGTTGGTGACAATTTAAATGTCAGTAGCAAGCTCCCTGCATCTCCTCACTGTGGAAGAAGAGTAATTTTTGTGGGGAAAAGGCAATTTTCTGAGGAACCTGAATCTGCAGAGATAATAAAGTCATTCTGGTATCAAAGGTATGACTTAAGTAGACACATCCACAGACACCCAAGGCTTACTGAATAATATGAAAAGACTCATCTCGACTAAAGCAGAACTCAAGCATGCTCTAGGGAAAAAGAAAACCTAGGGTAACTCTAGATAAAGACCTCATTTCAGAAAAAAGAAAAAAAAAGCTGTATATGGTAGGCCAATGAGGTAGGCCTTAATTGTCCCTATATGCCTGAAGTACATACTTGTAAGAAATGCCCATTTCGAAGGAGCTTACAGAAGTTCTGTAAAACTCCTGATGGAAAAGATTAGATCCCATCAAAGAACTAGCTCTTGCATGACGACAGACATTCAAATCCAACCACAAACTGAAAAGCATGAAACGAGTTGGCAAACCTTCACGGAATTAAGGACAAACCATGACCTTTAAGTTTCAAGCAGCATCTCGTGACAATCAGAATCCACAAAACAAGCACAACACAGTGAAAATCTAGCCAACTTAGCAGTCTGTGATTCACAGACACTTTTCTGAAACTAGATTATACCACAGAAGAACAGGAAAGGTGTGTTGCAGAGAATCATGCATGCTCCAGCAGCTGCAGAAGTGATTCACAACTCCATCCCTGACTTTTTAAAGACCTCCAACTATCCAAACTGGTAGAAATAGGTCTGTTAGAATGGCCTCACTTATGGAAGAGATATCCTAGGACACAAGAAATGATCTCCTACTTGTTATCCAGGCTGCCATCCTGGTTTCATTCCAACAGGGATGAGAGGAGCTATGCAAATCCATCAAGCGGAAAAGAACCTACCACTCACCCACCCAACCAATCCTCCCCCCCAACTGCCTATCCATGATTTAGTACTTCCTGACAAAGCAGGAGACAACCAAGTTCTCCTTTACCTATTTAGAAGGCAGCGAGTTGTAGGTAATTAGCTGTACATGAGATTTCCAACAGAATGGGGTAATAACAACATGTATACTCTGTGGATCATGGCAAAATGCCAGTGTGGAGGCAGAGAGAGTAGTGATTACTGCCCTTAAGCCTTATCATTAACAGGGCAACAATCACAACATGTAGGCAGGGATGAATGAAGAGGCATGTGAAGAAGGAAAAGAATTTAATTGATGGTCACAGGAACAAGTCAAATGACTGGCATTTATACAAATAAAATGAGACCAAAACTGAAAATCCAAAACTAAAGTATATCACAGTGTTGTTTCTTCCATCCAATTACTCTGTCATACAACATGCACTGAACACAGAGTGCCAGGGGAGCAAATGTGGCCACAGAAAGGTTGGCTTCTGCAGTTTGAGAGTCTGACGTGACAGATCACTCTCACAAACAAGAAAGCAACCAATGCTTAGCTTGGATGCAACACCACATGAAACAGCCCCTGTGTTCCCATGCAGACTGTTTTCTGCAAACATATACAGAATGATTTCTGTCTGAGCAAGACAAACCTTATGGTGCGAACTGTTAAATTATTACTCCCATGTCTAGATTTGGCATGGCATAAATAGAAAGTTATCGCTCTTGGGGCTCTCTCAGAAGAAAGACCTAAAATTGCTTGGAAGGTAAAAGTGAGCTGCAGTCAGCAGAATGCTGCAAGGGAAGGAAAATGTGTTCCTTCCTAAGTTCCTCACTAGTTTTTCCTCTGTGAGGAGGTTAGATGGTTTCAAGAAAAACAGGTAATATCCAGAATGACAAATAGCCAAGTGATGAAGAAAGCAACCTGAACAGGCTCAGTCTTGATTATCCAGATCAGACTATTTACCTACTGCAATATGCCACAGTTGTGTACAAACACAACCCCATCACACAGAGGCAAGAGCTCAGGGCTGCCCTCTCAGCATTCAAACTGCACTGCTTTTCTAGTCATCTGATATTTAAAATACAAACCGCATTAGGGACGTCATAGGCAACTCCTCTGCCAAAAACTGGTGTAGTTAACCGAGAGTATACATCCTCTGCATTCAAATCTTCATTTTTACTATTGAAGAGTAGAGCAGCAGCATCACTACCCAGTAAGTATGTGAATGTCTTGCCAACCATAGTGAAACTGAACACAGGTCCATACTAAGAAAGAGAATTAAAAAAAAAAAACAAACAATTTTAAATAAGAGCACAGATCATTAAATCCCGATCTCTATGTACAGTCTTTCATAAATTACTTTTTTTCCTAAGAAGTATCCAGAGATTTAATAAAGTCAAAAATATTTTAAACCGATTTAAATTATGTTCTCAATGTACATACTAGTGATATCTAATGTTATAATGAACATATGTGAATGTGCACATTTTAAAACCATTTTTTTTTAGAAAACATAAATAAAAGATCAATCACACCAAAAAAACTAGCAAAGAGATTGCAGCACATATTGACTCCAATAATCTACAAACACTGTCTCAAAAAATTCTGGATTTGGAGTTATGCATAGGTAATTAGGGGCAAATAAGATTTTGAAGTTTAAAAGTCATCTCTAGCAGACCTTCATGCACCAGACTTGGCTTTCTGTAAGCCAACCAAGCTAAGATTTAAGTTTTGGCGCTAGATAGTTTTAGACAGTATGAAGCAGCATGATAAATCTCATTTAATTTGAATTAAGACTCTACTGATTTAATTAATTTCTTCTGGTCTGTTACAGTATAAAAACTACTGAGGTTTTATACATATGCTCTTTTAACATCAGAGAGGCCTTAAAATTCATCAAGTTGCCTTCAGAGGTGGTCAGCTACATTCCAGCCCGGTCACAGATTATAAAGAATGTGATTAAATGTTACCAATTATAGGAAGACATAATGTCACGAAAATGGCTTTTTAATTAACTTGTCACTCACCTATGAGTATTACCCAAATGCACAAGTATATTTTTGACATGTGAATCACAAGACAGTTCAGAAAACACTACTGGCACATTAAGAGATCTGAAGATCACAGAGCCTACCGTGCACACTCCATTCCACATTTGAGGTGGTAAATGAGAATGAACTGGTTTTAAACAGGCCCCAGACAGAGAACTTATTAGATACACAAAAATATTTTAGCATATGTTCAGCCACTCATGTGGGAAAACATACCTTGTCATAAGCATTTTCCAAAAATTCAATGGGACTTTTTCCAAATGCGATTGCATGACCAAGGAAAGGGATGCCTGATGAAATAAAAGGTGGATAGTTCTGCAGAAGAAAGAGAAAAATCATTACTGGATTTTCTTTAGAGATTATCACAGAATCATGGACTAACAGAATACCCTGAGCTGGAAGGGACCCACAAGGATTGAAGTCCAACTCCTGGCCCTGCACAGGACCATCCCCAAGGGTCACAGCATGTGTCTGAGAGAGTTGTCCAAATGCTTCTTGAACTCTGACAGGCTTGGTGCTCTGACCACTTCTTTGGAATGTCCCAGTGCCCAAAAGTAATAAAATCAAGCCCATTTACATAAAAAATAACCACATAGGAAGTTTTATACATGTTTGTTTAAACTCTTTTGTGAAAAGGTCAACTTAAAAGAAATATTCAGTTGTTCAGATAGAACTACATTTAAAAGCAGCAAAGGTTAAAATAAAGTGAATATTATTAAGATTCTTCATATGCTGCCTCTGAATGTAAGGCACAAAGATATTGCAGCTGAAAAGGAGGCAGTCAGAAACGAAACAGTGCTGGACGATTTGTTAAACAGCCCCCCAAAAGCAACTTCAGGTAGCAATGGGTTTCATACATACGCGAGCGCCTTATTTAAGCTCCATCGATGAAGCAGTACGGGGAACGCCCTTGGCCTCCGCAAGCCCCGGGCGCCTCCGCCACCCGCGGTAGCAAGGAGCCGGGCGCGGGCCGAGCCAGCGCAGCTCCCAGAAGCCGCCCCCGGGGAGGCTGCCCGAGCGCCGCTCGCCCGCCGCAGCGCGCTCCCACACGCCCGGGCTCCCGCGCCGCTTCCCCGGCGCTCCCCGGGGCTGTCCCGAGGCAGCGCCCCTCGGCTCCCCCGCCCGCCCGGCTGCCCCGGCCCGCGGGCACCGGCCCTCCGCGGGACAGCGGCCGCCGCCCCGGCCCCGCTGGCCTCAGCGCTCACCTTCTTCTCAGAGCCGACGTGCCGCCGGTACCCCAGCTGGAACAGGTAGCCGAGGCTGAGCGCGAAGGCAGAGGCGGCCAGCACCAGGGACAGGGGGTTGCCCACGGCCACCCGCTCCAGCAGGGACCCGCCGACCTCCATCAGGCTCAGCATCTTCTCGGCGCCCGCCGCCATCCGCCGTGGCTGCGCGGGGCAGGGCAAGGCGGCGCGGCGCGGGAGGGCCGGGCTGGTCCGAGCCCGGGCGGCAGCTCCCGGCGCTGGGCTGATCTCTGCCCATGTGACGATTGCCGCCGCCGGAGCCAACCCGCGGCCGCGCCGCGCGGGGTGACGGCATGGGCCGGGCTGCGCCGCGCGCCATTGGCGGGCGGCGCGCGGGGGCGGGCCCGGCCGCCTGAGGGCTCGGCCCAGCGCCGGCGGCCCGCGGCGCTCGGGGGCTGCGAGTTTGAGGCGCTGGCTGCCCTCCAGCACCCGGAGAACACGGCTCTTGGGGAAACGAGCCGTGTGACAGTGAGCCGTGCGCCGAGCAGCGCTGCCGGCGCCACCGCTGACAGCCCAGGGCGCTGGTTTGTACGGCTGCACGGCAGGCGGAGAGCGGGACAGTTTATTGGTGCTCAATTCCAGGTGCTCCAGATGTTTAATGTCAGAAAATCCGGGTATTGCTTCTGAAATGAGTTTCCACTATGATCTAAAGGTTTAAGATCAAATAGTGCCCATAGCTGCACCTGGAAACTGAGAGCTCATCACAGCCGAGGCCGGCTTTGGTTGTCCATACACAATTTTTTAATTCAACAGGAATGTATCTTAATGCATTTTCAGAAAATTCTATTTTGGATATATCTTTCAAAGGCAGTATTTGTTCACAGAGTGAGTCCAGTCAGCTTCTATTTAAAGGTTTAAATGTGTAAGTCTGTTAATACTAGTAGGAAGCTGGGTTGTTATATACAATGAGATGTTTCTACAGGGTACAGTTGCAAAGATTATCTGTAATGCTTTTAAATATTTTTTTTTTGCAAAGTTCAGAAACATAAATTCTCATAAATTCTCCACTTTTTCTGAAATAAAGTGTTGTCATCAACTCTGAGTACTTTTAGTTTTGCTGACTGGAAAAGATGCACAGGCATAAACATAAGCTTATTGTTACTGATTGCCATTCTCAATAGTTTCTTAAAGTGTGAAATATCCTCTGGTAAACCCTGTATCAGTGTTGAGTACCTTCAAACTCCTCATGTCAGCAATGGGATCCTGTAAAGTTTTCAATTTGCTGCCTACAAGCTCTGAGGTTTCAACTCTTTCCAATGCCAAAGGAAATTCATCAGTGCTCTAGTGATTGAGAGAATTTGTTTTGGTTCCTTTGACAATTCTTTTGGGAGTCATGACATGTCACTGGTTGTTACTGACATTCTATACAGTCAATTTATGAAGAAAGGACATTTTTGGTGGCAATAATGTCAGTCTATTTCTTCCATGGGACAGGATTTCCAGGTTAATTACCCCTATATATTTGGTTTTATTTCATTTTAATGTAATTATTGCATTAATTATATTTAAATTTATACAGAATAGTAACAGTTTTGTACATTATTCTTGTATTTTTACCCCATATTAATAACAATTCTTTAAGGTAAAGCAGAGCTTTTGCAAACCATGTATGTTTTTTTCTGCTGTTTTTTTTCAGTCACAGCCCACCTTTAAACTGCATCCAGCTGCAAGCTAACAACGGTCAGGAAACCCTCACCTCCCTGGAGCAATTGTTCCCTGTCACCAAGCAGCAGCAGCAGCAGGACCAAGGCTTCCCTCTTGGACAAGCTGCTCACTGGGGCAAGAGGAGGTCAGTTATTCCATTTGGTAAAGCTGTGCACAGTTTTAAGTTCTCAGTTACTCTTTTGCCTTATACAGGGCCTGGCTGAGAGTTCTACTCTCTAATCTTTGCTTTTGTCAGCTGTACAGGTTCTTGCTTTTTAAGAAAGCACTTGTTGGATGGACTGTTGGTGTTGAGCTGGGCATGTCATGCTTACAAAGGCACAAGTGTCAGCTTTGCCCACCTTGCAGATCGTTTTTGTTTGGTAGAGATACAAGGGTTGTTACTAATGGTCTGTCTCAGCAGTGTTGGATTTCTCTGTGTTCCTATTTTTCACTTCTCCACTTCCAGATGAAAGGAGTGCCCACACCTGCCTTGCCACAGCAGGGCAGTGGAAGCTCCCACGTACCCTGTGCCAGAAGCCTCTAGGACTGCAGTGGTGCTACTCAGCGGCTCCACTGAGCTGCAACATCTGCAAACCTCTGCTTTGCCATGATGCAGTTTCCAGTTTACCTGGTGAATTCCCAAGCAGTTTCCAAGGTGCACTACTTTAATTTAGAGTCACCATGGGACTCTGCCTCTGGTCCTCACTGATGCTCTTCCTACATACCTTACAAAGATGAGCTTGTTACAAACTACTGCTCTTTGGCAATAACACCTGCTTGGTGTAGCATCTGATGGCACTTTCATACTGGCTACAAAAATAGAAACACCAAATGTGACTTGTTGCAAACAATTTATTAGGTAGTAATAAATAAGAATTTAGCAGAAAGGACTATACAGCAATAAGGCATATTGATAGTATACTTAAATAGGCAACTGACACACCTTCTTAACATTTTCCTCTAGTTTTCTAAGAAAGTGCTATGTAGAGAAATGTATTTCTGATACCAGTGCCAAGTGATAGCAGGGATGCACAATGAAGGATCTCACTGTTGCATTATTTACCTTAAAAAAAGTATAACAGTCCATGAAGATTTACTGTTCTTTAGGCCTGTGAAGTTTAAGTAGAAAAGTACGGCTTGCTAAGAAGAATACAAAATACAAGTCTCCTGTTCATGTTTTTAATGGTTTAATACTTTAATTTCTTAAACTGCACTTACTAGTAAGGTATGAGTAAAGTTACTATACAACAGCACAGTTCTTCACATTCATTTTACCTTTTATTTGAAAACTTAGAGGCAAGTGCTAATTTTTATTTTTTAAAAAAGCTTTTTCTTACAAAATATTGCACACTGTTTTAGCATGCAGTTTACACGGAAGAAATAGTCAAGTGCACTTAAAACCCTGAAATACAACAAGAAACTTCAAAGATTTGTGTTACATTTACTATTTTAATGTACAAGGATATGTTTCAGACTGCATAGGATCCCACCTTACTCTTGGGACTCAGCTTGTTGAGCCCCAATCCTGACTCTACAAAGACCAGGCGGAATACTTTCAAATTGTATCTGACCTCCTTGCCATCTTCATTCCTGCATCCTGCACTGCTTTTGGCCTGAAGAAACTGAAGTCAGTACTCAGTAGGAAAATCAATTTAAGAGAAATAACTTAGTACTTCCTGTATCAGTTTTTGTTACTGCATATATGTTGCAATCCAGGGTAGGATTGTTAAACTTTCTGAAGTCCTCTGAGTAAGGTTCATCTGTAAATCCATATCTCCCTCTCCTCCATACACACATTTTATATTGCACAGCAAAAGTAAAAATCCATTTTAAAAAACAAGCATGCGAAACATTCAATATGGCTTCTGAATGATTTAAAGTATTTCCCTTTTGGCATCCTCATGCAATATTTTAGAATAAATATGAATACAAAGTATGAGAAAGTTACAAGTAAAAATAAAGCGAGCTAAAATGTTTGTCAGAAACCAAATAAAAAAACAAGAGTTTATCAAAAGTAGTTGCTCAAAGGTCTAACAGGTCTTTTAAGCATATTTATCAATAGTATCTTAAAAATACAGTGTCTACAAAATACTGCAACATATACCACCTTCTTGATGTTCCATACAATGAAATGAAAGGTAAATAGGTTAACTGAGACTTGCTTAATGGCACTGGTAGTCCCATATTTCTCTGGGAACAAAAGTTTTACTGGATTCATGCTCGTCAAACTCGGTAAACCATTTACATTTCATTAGCTTTATTGGTTAAGCTCAAGCCCTACAATAGTTAATATTTGAAACACAAAAATATTTATAAAAATAATAAGATATGTTGTATAGTTTTTTTAAAAAAATAAACCATGCAGCTTCTGTACAAAGTTTAAAAACTGTACAAATTGACTTTTCTATTGTGTAAAATTCATGTACATGGAAGTTATGTTACGAGGAGGAACAAGTTGTTTTTTGCTCAGCCATCAGATGCCATCTCGTAACTACCGTTCATTTCGATCACTCGTTTCTTTCAGCTGGCATTAACTGGCTGTTTAATTTCATCAGGAGTTTTACAACGAGTCCTGCCTATGTAAAGGGATGCAATGAAATTCTATCAGCATTTCAGAATTATGACAATCAAGTACATGACAAAAGCAGTTCTCAGCTTTATTCAGTCTCAGACTCCGCTAATTTTGATCACAAAGTTACTGGCTCCAACTCTGTGATTCCCATTATATTTGGAATTTATCTTAGAGAATGAGGGATTCGGACATATGCAACAAAGAGTTTCGATTAAAAAAAGGTTTATCCTAATGATTATAGATGCATTTTATGTATTTTGAATTCTGAAGGCTTCACATGCTAAGAAAATGAGCAAACATTCTGAAATATTAATAAGAAAGTTTTAAAATAATTTGGGGGGGGGCTTGGCTTAGGCTTCTTTTATACTGTGCAAGGGTGGTCAATCTCAAGAGAAAAGAGGTTTGTGTTATCTAATTTAGGAAAAACATACTTGAATATAAAGGATGAAAAATTATAGCACTTACCTGTTTGGTATGCACAATAAAGCTCATTTTGTTTTCCAGACTGTGGATTTGAAAACATGTATCTCCATCTCCCAACTGCCACATAAAGCAACCATATTTTAGGCTGAGGAGTAAAGCCTACAATCAAATATAGGAAACTGTCACTCAGAAAATATTCTCCATACTTGCAAACTGAACTTCCCTTCATTCACAAAAACAGGATTCAGACTTAAACCACTATGTTCCACAACGCAGTTGCAGTTCATAAAACAGTAAAGTGAAAAAATACAAGACTTTGTTAGTGACTTATAAAGATCTTAAAATCTTAGAAATTTTCAGTCAAGTTTAACTAAACACTTGGATGTGAAATTACTTCTAGTACAAAGATTTTAAGAGAAGGAATTAAGTTTTATAGTTGTCACTGGCAGTTCACTTAATCTGACCTTTGTTTCCATGTTGAGGAGGTGCAGCCCTTTTACATTTACTCCTACGTACACTTTGATGACTTTATGACTACTTGAGCTTGCTTTGGTGAATATCTGTCCTGTGAAAAAAGCTGCTCCATAAGTAGGAATTTCCCAGCAATTCTGCAAGAACATGCGCTGAAGGTGATGCATCTCCTTACTGACACCTTCACTGGTGCTGAGATTCTATAAATAAAGGAACAATGGCAGTCAACAAGTCTTTCCAAACAGTTGTGATTAATTGAGGAAAATACGCTGTTTAGTGCAATCCCTACTAAATGTGTATTTCCAAAGTGCTTTCCCATCAACCATCTTCCTACAGCTAAATTAAACCTCAGGGCCATGGAATGGCTCAAATGCTAGAAGATACTGAGGCAAAACCCAGATACCTGTATGAGCCTCAGAAATCTGAGCACAGCCACGTAACCTCTGAAGGGCCCCACAGCTTTGCCTCTCTCAGAAGTAATTCGGATTTGGGATCAGCACCTATGCACCTATCAGACACCAAATGCATCACAATCCTTAAAACTATGCACTCTTCCTCTTTTAAGGGGTCCAATCCAGTGAGATATGTAAAATGAGCAAGTACCTCCTTCCAAAAACATGGATTGTTTTTCCCTTCTAAGCAAAAAAGAGGTGCAGATCTCTTTTCAATAGTGGAACCTTTATTCAGAATGAGACAGGCTTCTGTTCCTTCCTCTTCAGCAGAATGCAGCAGTCAGAACAAACTATGGCTGGAGTGCTCCTCAAACCAGACTGATACCAACCACTCCAACAAATAAAAAATTGGTTGGGCTACGCACAAGATGAGAAGGCACAGACACGAGGGAGAACATAAGTCTTCAACAGTTAAGGGGCCATGACTGTGGGTGTGATAGAGGGGATCAACCTCTCTGGATCCACACCCTGCATTGCACCTTACCTGAACTCTCTATAGCCATTTCTAACATGTAAATCTTCGGGACAAAAATTGCAACTGCTTTCCCCTTCCCCCACACTACAAACCCCAGAATAATGGCCTAAAAGCAGAAGCCAAGAAAGCTATGCGCATTCTTACATTTAATTTGATGACAGTATAGACAACTTTGCTACACTAGTCTTAGTCCATTACCCCTGCCTTTTTCTCAATTAGAAAGAACAGGAATGATTTGGTTTCTGACAAAAAAGGTGTGGGTACCAAAAGAAAGTTTTTGATAGATTAATCTCATCTCAAAAAGAGGGGTAAGATTTGAAAACATTCCCTGGGTGCCTCTGCAGCATTTCCTGGCAGCTACCCTTAGTGATGCACATCAGTTGGTACAGTTCTCTTTCTGACACACCTCACTTTTTCCACAGTTACTTATGAAGATCACAAATTTAATCTGACCTCACTTGGGATCTGCAGCCCTCAGTTAGGTGCATTTTACACAAGCAGCACAAGTGCACATTTAAACATTTTGCTCAATTATCTGCTCTAATCAAAGGAGTTTGTGTGTGTGTGCGCACATGTGCACATCAGCAGCACTACCAGATCCCTAACATACAAGTTACACTGACAAAAAGGGCTTTGGGGATCTACTGCTACAAGCAGACATGAAAACGTAAGTCAGAGTAGATTTTTTCTCATCTGTGCCTGAATTGGAAGTGTGCCCAATACACAGCTAACACTTGAGGTAAATGAACAGTTAACAAATATATTTACTTCTAACAAAGATATCATCTGTAACACTACAAGATATATATTCCAACAAGCCATCCCAAAAATTCAGAACATAGACATTTTTAGCTTTTTATTCCAGTATTTCTGTTCATTAATTGACAGCCAAGCAGTCAAAAATGTTTAAGAACAGGATTTTCTACTACTTGCTTATTTATCTCACCTTGTATTCATGAAGTATCCTGTTTGTCCAATGAGGAGCTTTACTTTTTAGTTTGGTTATTGGTACGATAGATTTAAGGTTTTCTTCACTAAGAGAAAAACAAAGAGGAGGAAAAGTTTTTCTTCACTAAACAAAGTAAGAAAAAGAACAGTATCTGCCTCAGTGTACCTTCAAGTCACATATTGAGCTAGACAGCCAGCTCTTAACTGTATCTTGCCTCATCAGATGAGATGGTTTCCTAAGATACAGTGTAATTCTCAGTTAATGAAGATTCAGCTCACATCATGGGCATGGCATGGAGAGGAAACGCCAGCAGAACATGTGACTCATAGTTGATTAGAGAGCAGTTTGGTGAATTCCAGTTTGGAAGCCAAAATTATACACAAAATGCCATTTACATCAGTATATCACACACTCCAGAAAACATGACAGATTGTATATAGTCTTTCCTCCACTCCTGTAGTCAGTACCACCAAGGACTCAGCCCAATTAATTTCCACACTAAAGTTATATATTACGTGACAAGAAAGAGAAGCTACTTGCATAAAGTGCCTTTTTTAAAAAACCCAAAATGCAGGAAACAAAAAACACTAAAATGAACAATGCAAGCCTTTACTAGTTTGCTTTTATGTACAATTAAGACATTCTCAAGACCTAGTGATTTAACCTATTTACTAATTTTTAAACTGCATTTGGCAGAAACTGCATATATGATTTACCAAGCAAAAACTCTGCACAGGACAATGCATCAGATCTTTTAAGTTCAATGATACTCTTGTACAAACAACAGCTGGATATATTTTGAAACTACCAGTCTTTGAATAAACATTTATGCCAACTAGCAAAAAAAAAAAAAAAAATCAGAACATAAATGTCTTCATCTACATGAAGAAGAACTATGTGAATATGGATTGAAAGCATGCAAAAATGGCTTTTTATCTAGCCCAAACTATCTTTGCAGGTAGTCCTGTCTGTAGAGCCGAACACTTCCATTGAGCAGGATCAGCTTGGACCCACAGTACTGATATGCCTCAGTATGGAGAGGAACCCCACCCTGCAGCTGCTGGGAGTCAGCAGGGGTTAGTTTCACAGAAAATTCAGCTGCATTGAACTGCACACTCATGAGGGTGGGCAGTCCCACTTAAACCCCCTTCTCCTTATAACTGTGTAACTGCAGGACAATATATGCAAAAAACCCACCAAGCAAAGACAGCCTCAGCTGATGCTGTGAATAAGAGAAGATGAGAAGCATAGCGGCATTCCAGAACAGCACAGCTGCTGTTCCATGAATGAAGTGAGGTGGAGATGGCAGGGGGTGAACGTGCACACAATAGAGAACTGGAATCTTGATGGGCTCAGATACTTCTGTAGAAATGTACGTGGGAAGAAGAAGCCATATCCCAAAATAGCTCAGCTACTGTTGTGCTGGCATGCAGAGGGAAGGGGAGAGAAAAATACCATCTGGCTGAGCCCTACTGGTGCTATAGTTTTGACCAATTTAGTACAGCATTTCTCCTACAAATGACAGAAGAGAAACTGTATCTCCACATGGTCTGTCCAAAGACGGAAAGTCAATCCCAGACATTAGTCTAACTGCCCTAGCAAGTTTCTTCAGCATTGTTCAAAGCCTCAGTCCTGTCAGAACCCTTCAAATGAATACTGTTACTCCTTTTGGTATTACTGTATCTCAGGACAGATTTTACAGAATACAGAACCTCCATCCCTCTGTCTCAGACTGCAATAATTCAGATTAATACACTTTCACACACAATGTCCGGCTTCTAATTTAGGCTACAAGGGTTATGTGATTACTCTGAAATACACCTCAGTGATGGAGAAAACCAACAAACATACCTAAAATTTGAGAGCTGCATATAAGTGCTATCTAAAAATACTTAATCTAAACCCATAATTTTAAGTTTTAAACACACATACTTACTTTAGAAAGCCCTGTTTATGTTTCTTGCTCTCATAATTTCCATAGACTATTTGTAGAAGCAGACTTGCCAGTGTAATCAGCTTTGCATCAGGTGATGTATAAAAACCTTTCAGTAAATTGTATCTGGCCTCATCAAAAAGTATAAGAATAGCCAAAGGATCCTCAATCTGTTAAAAATATTTAAATAATACGATTTCTTTGTAAAAAGGAAAATGAGCTTAGAAACTATAAATACAATTTCTCACTGATTCAGAGACAGAAGACAAAGTGTGATCCTGACTGAAGTGTACATTTTGATGCTGTAATAGAAAAAATGACATATTTTCATTGACTTACTTCAACATTTCATTCATCTAACACGCAAATCAAAGGCAAGTAGCATACCATGCCCAATGAAAAAGTTCACAGAAATACTGATATCTATGAATTTCTCCCCCGTGAATTAATTTTGAATAATATGTTTGAATAATCCCACTGAAATCAACCAATTAATGAAAAACAACAGCAGAAGGAAGAAAAAGAAAATCAGGCAAGTTGTTTTTAGCTGTATGGCAAACAGAAACTGACCCATGGAGATGTTAGATAAACCTAACTGGGAGGGCAAGAAAGAGAGAGAGAACAAAGAGAGGGCAGGAAGGCAAGAGAGAGGTAGGGAAGAATGTGAAGACTCAGACTATTATAGAAAAGGAAATGTCAGGTTTAAGTAACTTTGGAAATTACTACAGTCACTATACACACTGAGTATTGATGGTCAAAGTGTTCTGAGTCTGACCATGATTTCATGCATTCACTTCCAAGTGCTGACCTTTTTTTCTATTTCCAGTGGAAGTCTCACATCCCTTCTCAGGAAAAGCTGTGAAGTTTCCCTTTGAGGATCCAAGTTTGTCAGTTCAGTGAATATTTCAGGCCAGTCTCGAATATGCTGCAAAGGCTTGTGATATGGCTTCAGTTGGAGGCCTGAAAAATAACAGGGTTTGTTTCTGAATAAACAAACAGAATGACCCAGCACATACACACACACACACATATACACATAATTGATTAAATGCTGCACTGAACACAGAGTATCTGAAATTGAGGACTCATTAACAAACATTTTCCTTATGTTTTCTAAACTGCTATATATAAAAGGTTTTGAAAATATTGATTTATTGACAAAACTCTTAGCATCAATTCACTAAACACAATAGTGTTGAAACTTTGTTATTTTCAGTTTCTCAGGTGTGAAGCAGTATTTAAAAATTTAACGGGAGTACCAAGACCAACCTTAAAAATACAATAATAAAACATGAGAGACTGCTGTCTCTATTATTATGGCAGAAATACAAAGTCCAATAATCTTATTTCTGACAAAAAAATACAGGTATAATTTATCTTATACAGGTATTTGCCCTTTTTGTGTATATATAAAAGTCAAAAACTTTTCAGAACAGACATTATTCTTTTTAATCTGTAAAATGTCTTTATTCTTAACAGGCTAAAGTCATTCAATGTTTCATGTTCTGTGTATATGAGAGCTCAGAAATTAATACAGAGCTTTCAACTACAGTCCTACTATCTACTAGAGTCTGGACCTTTGGCTTACTCACTTACCCTGCCTGTCCTTGGATTTTCACTTGGCTTCTTCTAGGAGTGAGGTTCTAGGAGGCTATGTCTGCCTCATCCTCACTGTTCTGGCTTTCATACTGTGGCATTTCACATTATATGAAGAACTTAAATGGGTATGTTATAGTGCAACATCTTGCACTGAGAACAGTCTGTTCATTTAACTAATCCATCTTACATTCAAACACAGAAAAGCATCATCTGTCCTACTACCAAGGAACCTATGGTCCTTACAGTTACAAACTGCAACATAGTTTATAATGAAATTTGTCCATTAGTTGCTTGAAGCCATAAATCAGGAGCTCATTTTCAAACCTAGGCTAAATATTTAGAGAATTACTTGCTTTTACACAGTGTATCAGTGAGCTCTTCCCCTCAAATGCAAGGGTAATACCTCAATGATTCTATGAAAACATGACATACATATTTAGAAAACGCAAAAGCAGCAAGACTTTAACCCTCAAACACTTCCTTTTCTTCCAGACATTAACATCTATGTTTAGCTAAGGGTTACAGCAGTCACGTGGCATACAGCAAAGTAAAAAAGCAAATGGCATGACATTGGAAGAAAAAGATTAAAGAATGAAGAAAATATTTCCTGCAATATTTAGAGCTATTTTTTTTCAAAGTAACAATGCCACTGTAGTGGAGGATTGGCAACAGTAAATAAAATTTTAAATGCAAGGCTTCTGTGTTAATGACACTGTCAACGCAGTATCCTACCAGCCCTGAAATGAGCTTTGTAACCACAATAATGTGTCCCATAGCTATCGTGTTGCAGCAGTACTGTTGACCACATTATCTGAAAAAACACAGCCACACTTGTTGACTCTTTTGGGCTTCTATTTATCTTTTGCTATATATCTTAAATAAAAACTATAATATACTTTTTATTTAGATCAGAAATACCAAAAATACCACAAATATAATAATGATGTTTTACATCAGAATTCTTTCCCATCAAATATATCTGAAAACTCGTTTATCAAAAATTATTTTCGTACAAAACACAGGAAAATTCCTATGATTAAAGGACCTAATGAAGAAACATTAATCATCTTATTTTAATTAGTAATTTAAAAAAGACTAAACATTGGTAAAAACAACTACATGCATGCAGATTCAGATATTCTGGGAATAAAAATACAGATAAAAACCAGGATAAGCTACTGGTAAGGCCTATGACAGCCAAGATGCCCTGTAACAGAAAGGCAACTTGGATCAACCTCATCTTCCTGGATAAAATACATTATAGGTGCCTGATAAAGTGAGACCTACTGAGGGTACCCAAAGTAAAACCTGAAACAGAGAAGCTCTCCACAGCTCTGGAGACATCAGGCTGTAAAGCCTGTCAGAGAGGATGTTTCCTGCTCTCCTAAGACATATTTTTCCTAAAGGCAAGCAGAAATAAACTATGATAAACCCCCATGTATAACCATTGTCCTTTTTACTTACTGAGGTTCTCAGAACAGATCCAGATAGTGAAGTACTGCTGAGTTTCTTGAGACAGGCGCATGCCCTCCATTATTTGCTGGACAGTTGTGTTGTTTCCATGTTTCAGCTCGACAGAGCGATATGAGCCATCCATACGATAAATTCGTGCCTTTTCATACTACATCAAAACGGAAACAATTTAAACAAACAACTTCTTAAAATCCTTTCTGTTGGTGCTTCTAGAGAGGAAAGTAATTCTACCATAACTCAGCAACATCCATAATGTTGGGAAAAAAAACATTGCACAACTGCTGCGTATTTATTATTTACCAAAATTGCTTGTTTCATGTCCTGTGCAAGTTCTTATATTGTGCTTTTTACAACAGTAACTCCAAGAAAGATCTTGCTGGTATTTTGAGGACTTCTGTTGAACTCAAAGACAAGTATAGATATTCAAAAGTTCCCTGAGGGATTTGGGTTCAGCTGACTATGCATATCCCAAAATGTTCACCTTGCTACTACTGGCAGGTTATGAATTTTCCCCCTCTATACTAAAACGACTTATTTTTAGAGGGAAGCACCACCCTTTGCTCAGAACCCAATATAAGAAGAATACAATCTCACTAAATCTTATAGTGGTCCTGTAATATAATCTAAATCAATCTAAAAAATTATTTTCCCCTTCAGAACTCTCATAGCTTTCACTGAATTTCATGTGAGTCTACAGTATGTCTCCTGGAAGACATACATAAACATAAATCAGGTACTTAAAGCATATATACACCTGCCATAAATCAGTGAAATGTCTTGTTTTCATTTCTGTAACAGGTTAATGTTTCAGCTGCTTGAATAAAAATGTTTAAGGAATTTGTTATTTCCCTTCCTCAAATCTACTAAGTCATCCAGAACTGAGTTCCTAAAAACTTTTAGAAAAAAAAGATTGATGCCTTGGAAAATTGCAACTGACTGAAAACGAGGTTGGAATGGAAAACATCAGTCTACCTTTGCTGCAGTAGTCACTGTCATTCCTACTGCAATAATTTACAGGGAAGGTTATTTATTGGATTGATTAAATAGTAGTAAGTGACAACATAACATCACGAATTACATTCTGAAATCTACTTAACACATGTGCATTAGTCTTCAGAGTCATTAGACACACACATCTCCATATGAACCTACTGCATAATAAGATCCCTAAAATAAAGGTCAGTTCCCTCCTTAATTATTGTGGAAGACCATTCATGCAGAGAGAACTGAAGCTAATTTAAATCAACTTGAAGAACTGACAGGTTTACTACCACCTACCTACAGGGATACAGGTTGCATCTGAAGTCAAAGAAAAGACACAAGTGGGTTTATATAATTTGGCTAATTTTAAAGCTACTTCAGGATAAGAGGAATTGCATTGAAAATTTTGTTTCCTATCCTGTCTAAATCTTAACTGGCTGCCAAGGAAGCCTACACTGACTAACTGATGAAAAGCTATTTCATAGAAGCCTACATTTAGCTAGCAGAATGCTCCTGTTTATCAACATATAAGACGACAATGCATAAAAAATTCTGATGGTTGTATGATCAAAAATGATAAAATCAGTAGCTGATGTCTTGCTCCTACAAATAAATTAGAGCATCATGTTTACATGTCTGACATATATTTCTTGAGCCATGAAACAGAACAGAAACATTTAAAAAGACAAAATGTCAGTTTGCCAATATTTACACCAACAATTCCAGTGTGTTGCACATTTCCAGTAAAAGCTAGAAGTGACCCTAGCTCTTCTACAAGATTAAATACAAATTAAATATAAACTTCAAACTATTTAGAAAATAAAGTCATACAGGTTTATTTATGGCTTCCTTCAGTAGTTTTGCAGCTTCTTCCCACTCATTTTGTTTGTTCTCTTCACAGACATTCAGTGGAGATCTTCCTTGTTGATCAGTAATGTGCTACAAACATAAACAGAAACACTGATTTTACATTGATTTCACTGAAGAGAGGTAAACATTTACACATTTTCGAGATAATTAAAATCCTTGATACCAGAGTTCAAACATTTAGTTGATATACAATGGGAAAAGTAGAGGTAATGAAAAATATTTAACCATTTTTTGGTAATCTTTTAACAAGATCATTGTGTTTATACATTGTGATCTGGACACCAAAATATTTCTCCTACACAAGCTAGAAACCGTTGCTAAAACTGCTATCTCTACACACAAACAGAACTTACTCTGTCAATTTCTGGATGATTTAGTAGAATTTGTACTATTTCAGCATGCCCACCTCCAGCAGCAAAATGAAGAGGAGAGCTAAGTTGGCCATTCAAAAGATTTGGATTGCATTTCCCTTTCTCCAACAGCATTCTAGTGGCTTCAACTTTTCCATACCTGCAGACAGGTTTAAATCAGAACAGACACAGCAAATATAAAATAATTTTTTTCAGATACCCCTAATTATGAAAAAGTGGTTTTTAGCACACTGAAGAGTTTTTAGCTTTCAAATTACACCAGATACAATGGAACATAATTAAGTTTGTCAAAATTAATATCAGTTCTACACTTCTTTGGTAATCTTTGGTCTAGTAACCATTTATTGGATTCATAATAGATAAACTGAACCTTGCTTTAAACTAGCTAGGTTTGTGTAGTTGTAGCAATTCAGTCATGGCAGAACAGAGTCCAGCTTTGTCTGCAAAAAAATAATCAGTGTGAGAATCAGAGTTCAGTTTCTGATTGTCATGCAGATGGATCCTGAGCATTCTTAACCCCCATGCTTGTAACTGGTGACTCTTGTGTATTCTTGATTTACAAACTTTCAGACAAATGCTAAAAACCACAATCGGGGGTTTTTTATAACCAAGTTTGATTTTCATGTTATTCATATCATCAGACATACTGACCACAACATATACAAAAGACTAACTTCCATAAAGATAAAAGCATTTTTATGACAGAGGAAAGCTTTCAAGGACTTACAGATTAAATCACAGAGTTACAGTCAGACATGCTGACCTCTGTAAATCACCTAGTCCAGCTTCCCACTCAAAGCTTGACCAGTACCAAAACATGCTCAGCTCAGCTACTGCTGTGCTGTAAAACTGCTCACAGGCTTTAGCCAACAAAGACTATGAAAGTTACCATGCTTGAGTAGACCCAGTGCCTCCAACAGGAAATAGAATAAATACTCAAGACAGATACAAGAGGCAATAGGTAAATGATATCATCTCCATAACTGGTGTCCCCCAAAACCATTCAAATTAAAATTATCTCAAAACCTGAAGCAATCTTTCTCTTCAGAAGGCTAACAGATTAATATATATTAGAAACAAGCATTAAAAAGTCTAGAGTTTTTTTATTTCTTCTTTTTGAGGCTGATAAATTACATAACTGACAGCACTAAAGAATCATGACAGCAAGGATGCACTTGATTGGCAAAACTATCCTTGACTCACCAGCATGCATAATGGATTGGTGCCCAGTGGTCACTATCCAACTGATTAACAGAAAACTTTTTATCCAGAAGGTGGCTTAGTAAATCAGAGTCACCTTCACAAGCACTGCGGTGAAGAGGGAAATCATCTACCCACTGGTGTTCCCTATGAATTAAAAAGGGAAACAAGAAAAACACCGTTCAGAAATATTAAAACAGTTGAGAACATAAACTTTTTAAAAATTACTAACACAGCAGTAACTGTAGATCTACACAAAGAATAAAAGAGAAGTTCATGCAGCTAAAATGTGTCACTATTCATATAAATATGTTTTTTGTCATGCAGTAATCAAGCCACAGCTGTATTTACTATAGTAAGAAATGCTTCTCTAATGTTTGTAATTTACACCTTTCTTGATTCATCATTTAACTGTTGTGTTTCAATTCTTAGGGACTTCAAATAAAAGTTCATTTAAAATATCTGTTTATACAGTGAAGCCTAAAGTAATAGGAATCTCATTCTAAGTCTACCAAGTGCTACTGTAATAAAACAAAACAAAATTATCACTTAATGAAAAAGGAATGTAACATAATACTTGTCCTCTGTGACACTGCTCATGCTACGTTGCCACTTTTCTCTTTTAGGAATCTGAATCTTTGAATAGTCTGGGGCTCCAAGGCCAAAGTATGGATTTATTACCACCTTGTCAACCTGTGAAGACATAATTTAAACACAACTGAAATAATATCTTACTGAGATTTGGCTACACAATCCCCCATCCAGGCTGGGTATTCTCTTGAAATCAAAGTACTGATAGTTAACATTGTATAATGAAAGAGAATTATGATCAAATATGAGGATTTGAAAAACTAGTGCACACTTACTGCTAAATAAACAAATCTGATGTGAGCACACACTCTTATCAAATAAATGAATGAATTTAAAAATAAAAAAGATATGTATGTTTCAAAAATAGAAAATGAAAATGTAGTTCTTACCCTATTGGTATACTGAAGGTCGGATCCAAACAAAGGGTTATAGATACACATATCTGCTTTCTCCAATGCCAGCATTTTACTCTTTATTTCCAGGGCAGTATAACCCATGTGTAACGAGCTCTCTGTCTGGCCAGGTTCTATAGCATAGGCAGGATTTATTACATTTGTTTTAATTCTCTCAAGAGGTGATGGTCTGAATAAAGCTGGAATGGAGTGAGACTGGGTGTGCCGTTCATCCAACCATCTGCAGGAGAGAATGGGCAAGTAACTCATTTTCTGGTAGAAAATGATCATTTTTGTCATGCATGTCCATTATTTTGTTTGATTAAGGATTGCATGTATGATAATCACACATATGAATTTAAAAAATAATTAAAATGTGCACAGCCAATTTTATAAGACTAAATTACTCCCTGATTGTGAAATTTGTTAACCACACACACGTAAGCAGTTGTATTTGCTCAATTTCCTGTGAATGCAAACTCTCAAAAGGAAATTATACACTAAGAGTAACACTGGTTTTAACCAGAAAACTTAACCACACCAACATGTCACCATTTCATTTACTTTCATTTTATTAATATTACTACTCTGAACAAATTTTGAAACTTAAAGCAGTTTTTTTAAGAGTGAGTTTCAATATCTGTACTGACTTAAGCCTTTCAACTCATGTATTTCATTAGGGAAAGATGGCAAAAGGCAAAAAACCAGAAGGTCCAGTTTCCAAATGAAGTCTCTTTCACATAGGCTACCACCTGCCTTTTTACAAATCTGTGCTGAAGTTTATTCTCTTCTCAGGGCAACTCCTCGTGACAGTATTGAAGAGCTTTAGAGGTCTCTTATTCTGTGCTGCTGGGGGAAATCAGTACTGTACACCTGCTGCATTTTTCCTGCCACACATGCAATAAAACAGAGGGCTCAGGGCAAGTTGTTAATCTCAAGTTTTGGATAAATACATTTTTATTGAATTGTTAAATTGTTTCAGTGTTATATTAAGTGGTGTGTTAAAAGTCTAAAGCTAGGTTTGTATTTAGGTTTCTGCATATGCTTTCTCACAAGCTTGAGGTAAAAATGTGCTTTGCTGGAATACAATAAATTCTGTTTAGTGATTAAGCCTAGAAATATAGAAGTGCATATTTTGGACATCCACTGACAGATAACCTGGATCTTGTCTGTCCCAGAATCATATGTAAGGATGGCAGAAGGTAACCTGCAGTTCAATGCATATGCTCAGGCCCATTTTTAAGTCCTAGATCCAAGCTACAATGTCCTGCAAAAGCAGCATTCTCTTCACATACTCATGGTCCTTCTAGAAAGAACAGTTAAATTGTGGTCATTGTGCTACAAACACCCTCTAAGGTATTTTCAGGCATTTTTCTAAAGATTTGGTAGATAAATTAGTTATGGCAGTTTGAATCTTTGAGAAGTACTGTTTCAGATTATGTACATAGAAATAAAAAAATATAACTGGAAACTATTTTCTATTATACCTCCAAGGCTTCTTGTGAGGCTTGAAACACTTTGAAGCAGAACTTAGAGCCTGAAGGCATTCAGTAAGCAGCAAATAAATGTAAATGGTATGATGGTATACATAGAAATATTACAACTCTAATAATAAACTGTAAAAACCTTACACACAGAACCTTTTAGGTAATAGCCTGTAACATGATTTTTTATGTTAGCCAGAAGTTTCAGCTAACTTTATTACTGCAAGTAACCAACTTACCCTTGGTTAAGGGTACAAGAAAAAAAAAAACCAAACATCCAAAAAACAAAACAACAAAAAACCTGTTCATCCTACTATAAATCTGGCTAAACAACTAAGCACCTTTCTGAAAGTTAATTCCCTATTGCAAATACATTTGTGTGTCTGGAGAAGATGCACTCCCTTTCTATAGGGAGATTTAATTTAAATGCAAATCTTAATGGTGTGCAATTACAGGGTATTTTTACTACACTCTGGCAAATGCTCTTATAGATGACAATTATGTCATTTACACAAGTTTAAACATTTTTACAAAACATTCACTGTGAGCATGAACTTCCAAAAAGCTACTTGATTTAGATAAACACACTATTCTTGAGTTTGTAAAGACTTCTAGAAATATGTTGTCAAGGTTTCAATTTCTGATAAACGTGAAGAAAATAACGTGCTACACTGACAAATATTCTTTTTAATCTATATTTATATTTTGATATAAAATATCAAACTTTTCATTTCAATGTATTTTTACTGATGGTGTCTCTTACTTATCCAAGGCAATTAACATTTTTGCAGTAAGCGTAGCAAAATGTGTGCTGGATTCACTGCAGACTCTCATGATGTCTTGTAAACAGTAGAACACAGGGCATCCAGGACTGTATGTATATTTCGTATTATCTAAAAAGGAAAAGGAAACATACTCTGAAGACACATCAGTGAGAAGAATCCTATTTTCCCTTCTGCATCTTTTGCAGCTACATGTCCCGAATTAAGACTTTAGACTAGAGTGACTTAATTTTCTCCAAATAATAATTGATAGCAATTACATACAATCCTTACATAGCAATTCACAACCTAATGGGGTAGCCTTAAAACCCCTAAGTAATCTGTCACTATTCCATCAGTGTGATCGGATTCATTTAAGGAACAAATGTTAAATGCATACTGTTACCAGAAAAAAAAAGATGACTCAGGACTAGGAGGGGTATGCATTGTTACTGGTAATTCCACAATGGTATCGATTTGATAGGTTTTATCAAGTCCTATAAGTAAGGCAAAAATGAAAAGTACAAAAGTACTTCCCCAAAAGTACACAGACATTTTACTTCAATATTTTTAAAAATATTTTCCTGACAAGTAATTTACTTTGCTTTCTAAAGACTTTATTTACTGTTTAGAGACTTACTAAGCATTGTTCTCTGAGTAGAGAACACTGAACTGAGTAGGATGTCTTACAGTTGCATTCAGCAAATTTTATACAAATTAAGGCCTGTGTTTTGAAATAGAACCAAGTGCAAATACTGCTTAAATCAGAAATGTGCTGTTGTTACAGAAACAAAGGCAATACATTAAACTCAAGAGTTTTTTTCTTGATTTTAAATAACTTCTTCAAAGTTTAAAATATTCCAGGAGTTTTGTACCTGACTGCAACTTTTAATGTTTAAATACAGAAAAAGCCATACATCGTATTAAAATATATTATATAAATATATCATACGTTATTATATATATAATTATACATACATTCATATATCAACGGGATACATATATACAACTTAAATATATCATATTAAAAAAACCTCTCTAGTGAATTTCTGCTAAAATGGGTGCAGCTTTCACAAATCATGGTCAACGTTACCTTTCACAACAGTTGGAACAATGTAAAGAGATGCCTCCTGGCCTGCCTTCTCTCCATCTAGAGGAAACTTCTTCATTAATACTACACGCTTTCCTAGCAAAGTATTTAAAACAAACAAACAAACAAAGAATGAAACAATTAATCATCAAAACAAAGAAAAAAATCTAGAGCTGGCTAGCTGAAAGCTTACCAGTCTCAATCTTCCTAATTTCTAGGAAGAAAAAATTATGATTATGAGCTATAATCTAAAGCAAGCTAAGAAAATCTAAATGCATACGAAAAACTAAAGAACGTAAATATGTATATACCCATTAGGATGAAAAAATGACATGACAGTAGCCCTTTTTAGCTTTTCTGACCTCAGCTGCATATTTTAGCAGTGGCTACACTAAGCTGTGCATATTAATGCTTAGACCATCTGAATGAGTCGATTTAAAACTCTCCAAACTATGTGAGGAACAGAGTTTTTGCTATTACAAGGCATTCCTCTATGTGTATTAATTCTGTTTTTCTGTGCTTGCTGCATAACGAGCTTTGTTAATTCCATTCAGCTGCAGCTATTGCCACCTGCAACATTTTACCATGTAACCAGCTATTCCTTTTCTAAACTGTCAGCAGTGCATTGTCCTGCCCACACTGTCAACCTTCCCTGCAAAACAGAGATGAAGTATACAGCAAAGACCAGAAGTCCTTTAGTCTTTATGCTTTATACCAATCTGAAAATGTAATATGCTGGCTAAAAAAAAAAAAAAAAATTCAGCATAAAACCTCAGTTGGAGGTTCTTTGCTAGATCAGCTATGTAACAACAAGGAAAAAAAATGTACTCATCAAATTCCATCTCTAAGTGATACAGTTAAGCTAGAAATATTTTCATATACTCTCTTCTAAGCAAGACTTTAGAATCTATCAGTTCTCTAGTTCAAGTCAAGTTTTAGCTGAAGTTATGGATACAAAAGCCACTTTGATCTGGTTTACTGGAAGTTCTAAACTTGAGGTGAAGAAGAAGCACAGACAAAGATTCATCCATTAAAAATCTTTTCATAAGCATTTTATAGAGTTTGAAGGTAAAAAGAAACAAAGGTAAATTAAAGGTTTTAGCTGTATAGTTAGCATAGGTTTTTTTGATGAACCTCAAAACATATCTTTTTTTCTTTTATACTAATTTCATGCTTTTGCACAACCATGTCATGCCAATTTATAAACCATTTTTATGGTGCTATCAACAACATATTAGATTAAAATGTTTTTACCTTTAATACCCTGATTGGCTGGTGAAATTGGTTTGGTGGCTTCTAACACATAATCCAAGATGCTTTGGGTTATCTCAGTGCCTCCTTGAAGTTTAGTTTCCAGCAAAACTTTCTTTCTTTTTTTCTTTTGGCCTTCAATGGGAACTTCAAGCAGCAAAATCTTTCAAACAATAATGAAACCAAAGGAATTTAAGCACAACTGAAAGAAGCATGGAACTTTAAAAAAATTATTATTGTTATTGTTATTTATTGTGCCACTGTAAAAGTCATAACAAAATTCAAGAAGTACTAAATGTTGAGGAGTAGGATGAAGTCAGAGTGACCTCTGTAGCAAGTTAAAAAGACAAGGCTACATTCTCTTCTATTATTCTACATTTACTATATTATTTTAAAAACCCAAACAACTCATACATAAAGAAAATAAAGAGTTTTACTTCATAGGATTTAGCTCGATATTCCCGAGAATTGAGGCTGGCAGTATTTTTTGGACGAATTACAGCAACATATGCATCTCCAATGTTTTCTGGGTTTCCCATCTCTCCTTCTTATTTTATTACTGGAAATAATGAATAAACAGGAAGAAAAGGTTCAGCTGAAAAAAACATCCAACAGCATACTAAACTTCAGGATATGCAGTGCTAATATCCAGAAATGCTTTGTATTATTCATTTATTATTCTTTAGCTGGAGAAATGCCAGTGGGTGATATAATTCTGCTTCCTTTTCATGAAAAAGGAAAATAGTACGTCATATAGATTTGATACAAATAAGCTTGTTCTCTAACCCATCTTTAAAATTAAAATACTGTACTTTTCTTTCCACTTTGTAACTATCTTCCCCATTTTGCAAGCCAGATAAAAGACCAAAGAAATTTAGAACTTTGGAAAAGATATTAAATTGAAAAAGAAAGCCATTTTAAAGTAACAAGCTCTGTAATTTATTAAATTGCTGTAACAAGTTCTGTGAGTTCCACATGGATTCCAAGAAAATACCTGTTTTTCATCTCCCCCTGCAAAGTAGAACACAGTCTTGCCTACAGCCAAGTAACAAAGCTGATAAAAATAAACTATAATATGGATTCATTTACTTAGTTTTATTTCAGTGGGGCTGCAAACTGGTGCACAATTCATTCAAACAGAGCTTCTGAAAGGAATATATCTTTAGTTTCTGAAAAAAGTGGACAGAGGCTTTTAGATTTAAGAAAAAGCTTTGCTTACCCTTCTGTTTAAACCAAGGTGACAACTCCTATAATCACAAAATTGTATGGAAATTATATGGAAAACCTCCTAAAGATAAATCACTTCATATATCAGCTTCCAGAAAGAAGGTTTTGTCTGAGCATTTCCACCTTCCAGCTGATCATTTTCTTCATCTGCAAATGAACACCCTTTCATTCCATAGCATCAGTAAGTACATGCTTTTCGCAGATTAATTCCTCCACAGATTTTAAATGTTAGTGTTTCTAGCTTCTCCACCTCTTCTAGAAGAAACAGAAGTCTTCAGATTCCTATGCCCTTAGTCTAAAATTTTTCCTGGGATGAAGACTACCTGAAAAGATATTAAAACACCTCAATATAAATAACAGCATGGACATTCTCACCTTCAGTTAAGATAAATACATTAGTTAGAAATTTAACGATGGTATGTGAACAATATAATATCTGAAGAGAAACAGCGAATGATTTGCATTACAGTAGCATCTAGAAACATTAAATAAGCAACATGTTGACTTACGAGAACTCATACTTTAGGATATATAGAATTTTAAAAGGAAAAAGAAACAACCATCCCTTATGCACAGTTGAGAAAGGCCTGCTCCTTGGGTTTCCTTACATGTCCTTGGATACACAGGGTTTGGATCACAGGCTTGTGTGGAGGGAACCTGCACTAGTACGGCCAGGTCACCCGGGTGACAAGTGGTGGGACAAGTGAATAAGCAGCGAGTGAACTCCTTCTGACACTGCTCTGGACTAAATCCAGAGCGGAATGAGCATGTCTGTGAAACTGACAGCGCTGAGACTTGCAATACGACTCCAGAAAACAAAAACTGAGGATGAAGAAGGGTGGGGCTGTAAGGATGTGACAATAAACACGACCAGCTTTAGAAGACACCACCACGAACTGATCCCGAGCAAACCCAGGTGCTCACAACGCGGCCCCATCCCAAAGGCTGTCGATCTAAGGCACACGCCTCTGCGGAGCTTCTCCCAGAACTGCCGACCATTCCCGTGTCCCGCAGGACTCGCCGGGACGAGGGCGGCTCCCGCCGGGACTCCCGGCCGTACCACCCCCGCCAGGAAGGAGGGAGGAAGGCCGGGAGCCTCGGAAGCCCCCGCAGCGCTGCCTCGCCCCCGCACGGTCGGAGAGCGACGGACGGAAGCAGCCCCGCGCCCCAGCATCTCCCGCCCCGCACTGCCCAGCCGGGAAACGCCCCCGAAGTTCCCCGGCCGCGCCCAGGAGCCGCCGGGCACCGGCCCCCCGAGGGGCGCTCCCCCTGAATCCTCGCGGCTCCCCCGCCCTCGGGACCGCCCCGGGGCCGGGGTGAGGGTGGGCACCCCGGCCCCGCTCGCTCCCTGCCTGCCTTGCCTTCCTCGGTGGCGCCTGCCGCTCCCTGCCCGCCGCATCCTCCCGCCGCGCCCGCCGCCCAGGCCCCGCGTCCTGGCCCGCTCCGCCCCGGCCCCGGCCCCGCCCCGCTCCCTCCCCCGGCGCGGTGGATCCGCTTCCCGTCGGAGCGCCGCGGGCCTCGGCTGCCGATGAGTTTCCGGGTCGGCGGGCTGAACTTGTGCTGCTGCCGCCGGTTGTTGACCGCGGGCGGAGAAAGAGGGAGCGAGCCGGGGCTGCGGGCCGGGCCGGGAGCAGGAGGCGCGGCTGGCGGGTGGGGAGGCGCCGAGGCGGAGCGGCCGCCTGGGCCCGCGGAGCGCCGCCGGCAGCAGCTGTCAGCGCCGCCGCCGCCGAACAAAGGGGTAGCGAGCCGGCGGCAGCCGCAGCGCCGTGCGCGCGCCGGGGGCCCCGGCGGGCTGAGTGACAGCCCCGGCTGCCCGCGGGGCTCCCACTGGAGCGGCCACTCCGGAGGGCTCCGCACCCGGAGTGGAGCGTGAGAGAGGAGCGGCCGCTGGGCACATGGAAGCTCTGAGTGGCGGGCGCGGAGGCGCCGGGAAGGTCCGGGGAGAGCCCCTGTGAGGAGCCGGTGAGTGCCCGCGGCGCTGGGCGAGGCTCGGGCGGGGGCTGCGGGAGGGCGCGGCGAGGGGAGCCCGGCCGCGGGCGAAGCCGGGAGGCTCCGCACATCGGGGCGTCGGCAGCGCCGCGCATCGCGGGGGGGCCGGGCCGGGAGGCGGCTCCGGGGGCGCCTCGGCGCCGTCGGTAGGAGAGGGGGAGGCGGGAGCGGCCGGAGCGCGGAGCTGAACGAGCGGCAGGTTACCGAGGTTGGTGCGGCAGGGGGCTGTGGGGAAGGGGCATGGCGGGAGCCGCGGGCCGCCGGGCCGGGGGTAAGGGGGAGAGAGGCCGCCTCCGGCCCGGGCTCTCGGCCGGCGGAGGGCGGGGGGGTCGCCCGGGACCCGGTCGGGTGGGGGGGAGCGGGGGCGTCTGCCCCGGGGCGTCCGGGACTGTCGTAAAGTTTGGAGCTGCCCGATGGCCTGGCTTCAGCCAGGTCCCGCCGCTGGGCTCGTGCCCGCCTTGTTCGCAGCCGGGAAATCCTGCCTGGAAGAAAGAAGGGGAAAAGTGTGAGTGGCCGGAGTGGGAGCGTGTGCTGCGGGGTGAGCTGTGACAGAGTGACCTGGCTTCCTGGCTCGGGAACGCCGTCAGAGCAGCCCTTGAATGAAATTAAACGCTCGCGATTTCGGGAAAGCTTCTGTATTTTTTCTTTTTTTTTTAACTCCGTGGAAAAAATTTAGTCTTGATACCGTAGCAGTTTTATGTAAGTAGCAGTATCCCTCTCCCAGGCATGTCTAAGCACATACTGGAAATTGGGCAACTTTTAAAAATTAGTCTTAATAATTCATGAATAGTCAGTCTGCCTCTTATTTATAGTTCAAATAGTATGCAGTGGATATACAGAGTCACGAAAACATGCTCGACAGAGTACAGCGCTAATACTACAGCTTAAACTGTTTGCATGGATCCCTCCATTATGACGTCCTTGATTGCTCCTTCTTTGAGTGCATTTCTGTGCTTACCGGTTCCAGAAATGGAGTTTTAGTTGTAGACATAACATCAATAATGTGCTGTAATTTAAGTACGTTCACTAAAGAGGCAGACGACTTTTGAGAGGATTTTGGCTGTAGAGGTTAGCAGTGAGAGGAGACTGTGTCTTCCTTACACATATGGCTGTTTTATCCTTACTGTCATGTTTTTGATTTTCAGTATGAAGTGTAGTGGATTAATTCCTCTTTAATCTCTCTTGCATACGGAGGAAAATTACCCTTCTTCTTTGGGGGGGGGGGGGAAGGCTTTGGTCATAAGGAAAGCAACAGCATTTTTCAACTACTTAGAACACGTGACTTGTTTCATTAAGATGTCTGCATAGACGTGAATTGATAGCATTTACAGCAACTTTTTTTTTTCTCTTTTGTGAGCATGGAAAGAGTAAGTGGTTGTCTTTACAAATCACAGAAGAGGCTTCTGGAAACTTTAATTCTAAGCCTTTCTGTGGTCCTGTAGTCAATCAATTCCTTCTTTAACAAATTTTACTTCAGTCCTTAATCAAAAGAATACAATATTTTAATAATACAGATCCTGAATTACAACATTACTGTAAATCTACTAAAAAGCTAAACAATGTTGGCGATGCTCTGTATTCGTATATATAGGCACCAGCAAAGTATTATGAATGAAAATTAATTTAAAAAGAGAGAAAAAAATTTACAGCTGTGGCATAATAATAATAATAATAATATCAATAGCCAAAGCCCAAAAGTTAGCTAAGTAAGTTTTATGCAGTCTCTTTTAATTTTCACTTGTGCCATACATATCTAGATAGGACTAGGTATGTACATGTGTAAGTACATGATTAGGCTTATTGCAAAAAACATGGAGGTTCCTGGATGTAGTTACATATTGCATATGAGTTTACATGTATCTGTGTTCCTCTGGCCTACACACTTCAGAAAATTAAATAAAATTAAGCATGCAAATATGAAAAGGAATGCCTTCTAAGCCCGTCAGCTTTTATTCAATGGAACAACTATAAAAATGGTTTTAGAAAATGTCATTATGTCTTTGTTCACTAAATAAGACCTTGTTAACGCTATGGTTGATTTATTCTGTCCTGAGCAGTTTATCACTCCTGGTCTGTGACATCTCTGCTGTGATTGCTTATCACTGCATTTCTTTTTGTTTCGGTAGTAGGGCTTTGTTTATTAATCATTAACTAGTTTGGCTAGCAGGTTTGTGATGTTCGGATTTTTGGTGGTTTTTTTATTTTGTGTGGTGGGCTTTTTTGTTTTAACTTTTTTTTGTTTTGTGTATTGGGGGATTTTTTTGTTTGTTTTTTGTTTGGGGAGTTTTGTTTGGTTTTGAGGGGTTTTGTTTGCTTGATTTATTTTTGCTGTTTAGTTATCACATAGTTACCGTTACCTGAGTAGTTCATTAACTTCATCTTGGAATCTGATAACTAGACATTGCTGTCGCAGTTGTCACTGTTGAAGTTTTGTCAGCTTTGCTAAGGTGACTCATGCCAGTAAAAAAGAAAATTGAGAAGTTGCAGGTTACTGATACATTTGCTGAACCAGTTACGTTTCTAATCACATTACTGTGTTTGCATAATTGCTAATGATACATAGCAAAGAGAGATCTGTTTTGCTTGAAGAGTAGTCCTATGGAAATTCTGAAATGTTCAAAATGACATAGGAAATTCTGTTTTCAACATCATTATCATCAGACAAGACTTCTACTGCTTTTGCTTCCTCCTACCAAAATACATACAACATACTTTTCCATGGCACATTATAGAAATCACACTTATGTGTTAATTTTAGGGGAAAAGGTTATTTCATGCAAGATTATGTTACCTCTTATATTAAAAGTTCAAGCCAGAGACGTCTGCCTAATAATGTTTAACAGCTGCTTTCTTCATAGCTGCAGAATGTCTTCCAGAGTTATTGGAACCAGACAAATTAGTCTTTGTGACAGTGGAAGGCCAAGTGCAAGGTCCCCACCTGGATCAGGGCAACTCCTGGTATTGATACAGGCTGGGGGGGTGAAGGGATTGAGGGCAGCTTTACCAAGGAGGACTTGAGGGTACTTGTGGATGAAAAATTGGACATGAGCTGGCAATCTGCACTTGCAGCCCAGAAAGCCAGTTGTATCCTGGGCTGCATCAGAAGCAGTGTGGGCAGCAGGGTGAGGGAGGGGATTCTGCCCTTCTGCTCTGACCCCACCTGGAGCACAGCATCCAGCTCTGGGGTCCTCAGCACAAGAAAGACATGAACCTCTTGGAGTGGGTCCAGAGGAGGGACACAAACATGGAGCAGCTCTACTGTGAAGAAAGGCTGAAAGAGTTGGGGTTGCTCACCCTGGAGAAGAGAAGCCTCTGAGGAGATGCTGTTACAACCTTTCTGTATATAAAGGGAGCTCACAAGAAAGACTTTTTACCAGGGCCTGTTTTGACAGGACAAGGAACAAGAGCTTTTAACTGTTTTAGATAAGACAAACACTTCTTTTGATCTAAAGCTTATTTATACTACTGCTAATATCCTTGATTTTTCTTTAAGGGGTTTTGTTGAAGTTGCTCAAGAGAGATTTTCATTTGACGTCTTTCCTTAGATTTGTATTTTAAAATAGGTAAATTCTGTACTCTGCCTGTTGGAGGATAATTGCATCTAGAAAATAGTAAGAGATTGTAAATGGATTACTGGAGGGAAATGGAAGGGTCTTTCTGCTGAATACTTGGGATCCTTCCTGGCTCAGGTGGCTTTATGGAGCATCTGTGTGACAGTGTTGCAAGAAAAGTTACTCTTGTAACTTTTCTTATTCAATTCTATACTGACAAGGAAGAGAAGGAGGCAAAATGAGTCCTCTAAAAGTAAGTTTTGTATTGGTGCATAAACTTACACCTAGAAATCGATGTTTGCACACAGCCTTCAGTAGAGTAATGTTATTCTTTGACAATAACTTCGTGTAGTTTATATATTACGTCATGGCAACTGAGGCATTGTATTATTAATTCTGTATAAAATAGCTTTTATGTGCAGGCTTCTATGTTGGAGAAAATTTTATTAAATTTGGTATCTTGGGATTTTCCCTACTTAAGGGAATTTCCCAGTTGCTTGTGATTACCATTTTGATACAACTGAAGAACTTGCATTAGGCATGGTATGGAAGATTCCCTATGTTCTCTCTGCCTGGCTGAGTGCAGTGACTTCAGGGATAAGGGGCCATGTTGACAAGTTCCTGCCCAGTGCAGCAGGTGTGCCTCCTCTGTGACTGCCTTACTTTCCCAAATGCCCTCACATAATACTTAGGAGCCTCTGCACCTGAAGCCAAAGAGTAACAAGGGTGATGGTTCATCTGTCTTGGTGCTGCCAAGGTTAGCTCGACGTATACCCTGCGTCAAAACTGCTCCCACAAAGCAAAAAGGATGGATCATTGTCATAGGAGACTCCTTTCTGAAGGGAACAGAAGGCTCAAAGAGAAGGACCTGTTTCTTGGGGAAGTCTGCTGCTTCCCTAAGTCCTGGGTTAAAGATGTGGAGAGAAAGTTTCCTATCCTGGTATTGCCCTCAGATTAATATCCATTCTTGACTTCTTTTTTTTTCCAGGTAGGCAGCAATGAAGTTGTGACAAGAAGTACGAGGGCAATGAAAAGAAACTTCGGGGCCTTGGTTAAGGAATCAGGAGCACAAGTAGTGTGCTTCTCAGTCCTTCCAGTTGCAGGGAATGAGAGGGAAAGAACAGGAAGAGCCAGCTGATCAATTCCTGGCTCCAAGCCTAGTGTCACTGGCAGAATTTTGGGGTTTTTGATCATTGGTTGGTTTACATGACACCAGGCCTGCTGGCGACAGACAGTGTATGCCTCAAAGGGAGAAAAGAATCTT
Organism: Acanthiza pusilla; assembly: GCA_036630365.1. Classification (NCBI taxonomy): domain Eukaryota; kingdom Metazoa; phylum Chordata; class Aves; order Passeriformes; family Acanthizidae; genus Acanthiza; species Acanthiza pusilla. The sequence goes on along the minus strand of JAXCHO010000073.1, from coordinate 30,861,265 downwards.
TGCACAAGAGTTAGAAGAGCTCATCAGAAAAGCTTTAAACTATGTTTGACGGGGGAAACTGATAAAACCAGGTTTACTAGAGATAAGCCTGGGGGCAGCACACCCATGTTTGAGGGACGGTGTGCTAGTGATGTCCTTTGATCTTCCATTTCATTGAAGATAGGGGATGGAGATCCATGTGGCAGCAAAGACCAGTGGTTATCCATTTGTTAGAAACCACAGAAACATCTGTGATTGGTCATACAGGAATTAGGACTTCTTCCCAGGAAAAGGTGGTGATATACAGGAATTCGGACTTCCCTGAAAAAGGTGGCGGTATAAATAGCCTGATTGAAGTGATTCTGCACCGATGCACGCAGCACGGGCAACAAACGAGGAGCTGGAAGCCATTGTGCAGCAGGAAAACTATGATATAATTTCCATTACGGAAATACGGTCACTGTGCGATGACTCACAACTGGAGGGCTGCAGTAGATGGCTGTAAGCTCTTCGGAAGGGATAGGCAAGAAAGGAGATGCGGTGGAATAGACCTGTGTTTTAGGGAGTGTTTGGATTGTCTAGAACTTAATTATGGTGTCAATAGGGGTGTTTATGGGTAAGAATCAGGAGTAAGTGCAGTTATCCTGGTTGGGAGTCTCTTACAGACCATCCGGCCAGGTTGCAGAGGCAGACAAAACATTCTCTGAGCAGCTGTGAGAAGTTTTACAATCGCAGCCCTTGTTCTCCTGGGGAGCTTCAGCTCACCAGGTGTCTGCTGGAAATACAATGCAGTGGAGAAGAAACAGTCCAGAGGAAGCTGTTCCCAGAGTGTGTGGAGGAGAACTTCCTGACACAGCTGGCGAGTAAGCCAACTAGGGAAGGTGCCCTGCTGGACTTACTGTTCACAAACAGAGAAGCACTTGTGGGTGGTGCATTGATTGGAGGCTGTCTTGGGCACAGTGATTGTGAAATTTCAGAATTTTCAATTCTTGGAGAAGTAAGGAGGCAGTCAGCAGAACTGTTACCTTGGACTTCTGGAGGGCAGGCTGACATATTGAGGAGACTAGTTGACAAACTTTTAGGAGACATTCCTGAAGGCAGAAGTCCAGGAAGGATGGACATTTTTGAAGAAGGAAATCCTAGAAGTGCAGGAGCAGGCTGTCCCCCTGTGCCTAAAGTGGAGCTGTTGGGGAAGATGACCAGCCTGACTGAACAGAGTGTTCTGGTTTGAAATCAGGAAAAATAGGAGTTTATGGCCTCTGGAAGAAGGGGCCAGCAACTCAGGAGGACTACAAGGATGTCATGAGGTTATGCAGGGAGAAAATTAGAAGGGTCAATTAGAACTTAATCTGGCTACTGCTGTAAAACTTGATAGAAAGTGTTTCTATTAATATACCAGTAACAAAAGAAAGGCCAAGTACAATCCCCATCCTTTATTGGATGAAAGGGCAAACAAAGTGACAAAGGATGAGGAAAGAGGCTGAGGTACTTAATACCTTCTTTTCCTCAGTTTTTAATAGCATGACCAGCTGTTCTCTGGGTACCCAGGCCCCTGAGCCAGAATAAAGAGACAAGGAACAGAATGAAGGCTCTGTAATCCAAACGGAAAGGGTCAGAGACCTTTTACACCACCACAGGTCTACAAGGCCGGGTGGGATCCATGCCAGGGTACTGATTGCACTGGCAGAAGTGGTCTCTGAGCCACCTTCCATCATTTACCAACAATCCTGCTTAATGGTGGAGGTCCCAGGTGACTAGAGGTTTGCAAATGTGACACTTATCTACAAGAAGGGTTGGAAGGAGGATCTGGGGAACTACAGGCCGGTCAGTCTGACCTCAGGGCCAGGGAAGGTCATGGAGCAGATCGCCCTGAGTGCCTTCACATGGCACATACAGACAGCCAAGGGATCAGGCTGAGACGGCATGGGTTTGTGAAAGCCAGGTCCTGCTTGATCAACCTGATCTTCTGTGACAGAGTGACCTGCTTAGTGGATGAGCAAAAGGCTGCTGATGTTGTCTGTCTAGACGTCAGTAAAGCCTTTGACACCATTTCCTACAGTGTTCTCCTGAGAGACTCTTTTTGTGGGCATACTCTTCTCTGGGTAAAAAACTGCCTGGCTGTCTGGGCCCAGAGGGTGCTGGTGAATAGAGTTCCATGCAGTTGGTGGCCAGTCACTAGTGGGGTTCCCCAAGGCTCAGTATTTGGGCCTGTCCTATTGAATATCTTCACTGATGATCTGGAAGAGGATCCCAGTGTACCCTCAGTCATTTTGCAGATGACACCAAGCTGGGTGGGAGTGTTGATCTGCTGGAGGGTAGGAAGGCTCTGCAGAGGGATTTGGATGTGCTGCATTGATGGGCTGAGGTCAGTGGTATGAGATTCAACAAGGGCGAGTGCTGGATCCTGCCCTTGGGTCACAACAATCCTATGGAGCCCTACAGACTTGGGGTGAGTGGCTGAAAAGCTGCCTGTCAGAAGAGAACCTGGGAGTTTTGGTTGGCATGATGGCAAGTAGGAGTAGCCTGTGATATAACTTTGTGGAAAAGTGGTGAAAGAATGTGGCTAATTGTGAAAATTCTTACATAGTTAATTCTGTGGTAATTTTCTTAATTAAAATACTGACTTTTATAAAATGTACTAGAGGGGTTAGTAATCTCTCATTGTCCCCACTTCCATCCCCACGTTCCTTGAGGAAAGATATGGTTTGGGAGGTTTCAAAGTTTTTCTTTGGAAAATACACTTAACATGTATAATGCTAATTATATATGTACTTAATGGCATATTTCTCGACTGGTTTGTATAGTTTCTGTTCAATTGTGATTAAATGTACATAAGTGGGAAACTGATCCTCTGCCCCAAGTACTTCACCGGATGATCACTTTTCTTGGAATTTAACATAGAAAGTAATTAGATTTTTCTACTTTATAATTCTGCTTTTCAAACAAGCCCTGCCTGTTCTTATAGCAGGTACTTTAAGTGATGGTAGGAACATTGTGTTCTGTTTCTGTGCAGCTGGTTTTGGCCCTGGTTGTAAATTACTCTAAATGAAATAACTTAGAGGAGAAAATTGCATTTGATATATTTATTCGTTTGAGTCCACTTAGGATTTCCTCTTCAGGGAACTTCCATAGATGTTAGTTAGGGTAAGCAATGCTCCCCTGCACTTTTATTTCAAATGGATTTCTAATAAGAATTTTGAAGGCAAAGTTACAGATGGTATATTTCTATCAAAACTGTTGTGTAATACTGGCTGCTTTAAAAAGCAATAGTATTTTTTTTTGGATGCTCAGATGAAGCACTGGTGATGATAATTGAAATATTTCCTGTTATGAACCAACCTTTGGAGAAATAGCTGAAAAATTATGAGGAAGGGTCATGATACATACTTGCCAATGTTTTTGCAAATAAAATACATCAAATACTGGTTCTCTTAAAATTTATTGTGGACTTAAGAATAGGAATTTTAGGACACTTGTAGTTCATTAATGAACTCTTCTCTGTACAAAGGATTTGGTTACTACTGTACTGCTGTGATATGAAGTTGTGTATTTTACTTTGTATTTCTATTAGTTACTATGTGTGTAAGATATATGCAAGGCTAGATGCACACATCAGGACTAATTTTTGACAGTAGCAACCTGTAAATGCTGTTGCAATAGAATTTTCCCCTGAAGTGTTCTTTATCTTATTAACTTGCCTGTGTAAATGACTTGCAGAACTGTCACTTTTTAAACTTTTTTTGTTATTTAATCCAGGTGGCTTTGTTGTGTTCTAGATCTCTAAGTTGCTGAGGGACAAGTGAATATATTCATCTCCGGTTAACTCTACCATGCTGAAAGACTACAGGCAGACATGTAGAAATGTTCTGGTAGAGTAGAGCTCAGAAAATTTCTTGCCAATCTCTTGAATGAAAAATGGTAAATTTCATTGATACTGTGAAGAAAGTGCAATAATGTGTAGCTACTAAACTATGAAGACTAAACTTCCAGCTGTACTAATAATGCAGGTTATATATTTTAACATTTTGAGAACTTCATTGACTGATGCAGGTTCATTCCTGTTTGCTAAATAGTTGAAGTTATCTCTATACCCGTAAGTTGAGGATTTAGGTATTTTAAAGCTCAAATCTTGAGCCCCAGCTGTATAGCAGATTTCATGATAGCAGAACACGATTCCTCGGCAATGATCTGGTACATTTATTCTGTAGAAATATATCTACTGCAAAATTCCTACTAGCAAATAATCTAGGTCTATGGACCATTGCGAGTTAAATAGTCTAAGAAAAAGCATTTGTTCTTTATGAAAGAATTCCTGTTACTTGCATTCTCTGAAACTTTGTATATGAAAGTACACAGCCTGCAGTACTGAGACGTTACTAACAGCTCTGTAGCTTATTGCAGTATAAATATACAATGGCTCTTAATTTAGGCCCTTTTCCCAGCCTTCTTGAGAGTCACTGACACAGATACTTTGTGTATTTAGTTCGCCATATTTAGAAGGAAGTGTTGGAGAGAAATCTTTCATTGGAGCTATTTCAGTGAGTCACCAAGTGCAAACTGCCCATTACAAAAAATACTGAAGAGGCTTTATTTGGTGACTTACTTGTGTACTGAAGTACAAGTTCTTTGTAACATCCCTTTTACCAACCTACTAATTAGTTAAAATTAAACTGCATGGAGGTCCTTTACCCCTTTCAGGACATGATAATTAGTATTCAGCAAAATTAAATAGTGCAGCTTTGCAATTATAATCTTAATTAACTACCTGGATGAGATGGTGGAATGCACCATCAGCAAGCTTGTTGATGACACCAGGTTGTGTGGGCTGGAGGGCAGGGCTGCTCCTCTGAGAGACCTTGACAGTCTGGAGAAATGGGCTGACAAGGACCTCATGGTTGGTGTTCAGCAGAGCCTGAACACTGCACAGAGTAACTACACAATAGTGATCAACAGAGAGCAACATCGCAGCAAATGGCATTGCTTTCCGGTGGACACCGTGTTGAGTGTGAGTCAGCAAGGTACCTTTGAGCAAGAATGAAGCCCGCAGCTGAGAGAAGTGAGTATTTCTGTCGGCTTGACATTTGTGAGACAGCGTCAAAAACAGTGTCTAGTTCTGTGCTCCTCGGTGTAGGAGAGATGCTGACATTCTGAAGCAGGCCTAGAGGAAGACTGCCAAGATAATTAGGGTACAGAAGCACATAATGTAAAGAGAGGCTGGAAGAGCTGGGTGTCCTCAGTGTTCAAAGAAGACTAGGGTGGTGGATCTTGTTTTCAGTTAATGGGAGGGTACAGAAAAGACAGAACTGGACTCTCTTCTTGGAGGAGCTGTGTGACAGTGCTAGAGACAGCAGAAAAAGTTCCAGCAAGGGATGTTTCAATTAGACATTAGGAAAGATTTGCATCGTTGGGGTGGTCAGATGTTGGGATAAGTAGTCTGAAGAGGCCATGGGATCTCCATACTTGGAGATACTCTGAACTTAATTGAGAACAGCCTTGAGCAGCCTTTGAAGCTCTTAAAGACTGCCTTGAGTAAAGGACAGAAGCTGTTGACCTTCAGAGGTTCCTTCCAATGTAAATAAGTTCTTCTTCCATGTCTCATGATATGGTTGCACAACTCTTTTCTCCCTCCTCTGCATACAACTAGTTCTGACCCAGCTGAAGTGTTTGGCCCAGAGAGCTGTGGAGTTCTGTAGAAGAGAACAATATTGTTGTCTTAAATAAATTGTACTGTATGGCTCAAACCCTGTTTTTTAACCTGACTTCTGCATAGTCAAAGATTTTAAGCGGTCAGTTGAATGCTTTGAATTATCACGTGTCTGTCATGAAATAGACTAATCCTTAATGACATCTTTTTTCAAGAGTTTTGTATGTTAAGGGATTTTTTTCTGTAATACAGCTTTTCCTACTATGCAGAAGTAGCCTGATTAGTTGTGCGTTCCTTCAGGCAATGAAATAAATTAATAATTGTAATTGGAATACAGGCTTATTCTGGATTTTATTTGTTTGTTGTGGTTGGGTATTTTTTGGGTGGTTGGTTTGTTTGGGTTTTTTTTTCCCCCCAAAATTCACAAATTCAGACTTTCTCATAAGCAAGCTGTCTTATAATTATTTACTTAATAAAGGAATAGAAAGTTAAATTCACTTGTCTGGAATAGGAGTCAGACAGGCAGCATGTTCTAGTATAAAATACTTCATCATAATCTTTAATTAAAAAGAGATAATTTGAAGGGTTTAGTCTTTGTTCCTCGGGGTGTAATTGCAATGTAAAGTGTGCAAACCTGAATAAAACAGTCGCATAATTTTACTGTAATTGCAATGTAAGACGCCTCTTGATTTGGTCTTTATTTCACAGAAATACCTCTTAAGTTTATTCAGAAGTCCTGTTGATTTTTGTGCTGCATGTATTTTGCTGCATGTATATATGAGTAAGGAATCATTATGGAGAGCCAGAGTTTTTAAATCAGTCCTTAAGAAGATGATTTGTTAACTTTTTTATCCCTCCCCCTCTTCTTCTAGCTACTTGTATGGTTTTCTAAGAAGATAATGAGTCAAGTTTTCTCTTTAATTAGTCGCAAGTCTGAAAAGTATACTGAATTAATTTCACTTTTGTTAGATTGTGGTATTAGGGTAGCCATGAAGAGTTACTAATAATTATGTGCTTCGTTATTTTGGAAAAATACAAAGATTCTCAGTTTTAGAATCTGCTCATCAGTGCAAGGGAAGAAATCCTAAACCCCAAAATCATGTGTTTTCTGGGAATAACTTCTGTGTGAATAATACAATTTCTAGCAAAACCAAACAGTGTTTTCTGTGAGCCTTCAGCATGTTTTAGCTTCTTCAAAGGAATGATGACATTCAGATCAAAGCAGACTGGGTTAGTGCTAAATGGAGGTGTTCAAAAAAGTTTCTTTTTGAGACATAAAACCTCAGTATGAACTTTGAACAGAAAAATATTCTTGAAACAGTCTGCCCATGGCTTACTGTGAAACTAAATCCTTTCACATTCCTAAAATCCAGACAGTCCACCCTAATCATGCCTTGCTTTAGCTATTGTATACTTTATTTTCCTCAGTACTGCCTGGGCCTGCTTACTGTAACACTGTTTGATGATTCCTGTTCTCTTTCTAAACTGCCCACCCAGCTGCTGTATCCAAACAGCTGAGGTCACACAAGAAATGTTCTGATGCAATAATTGTATGTTGTGGCCCTAGTTCCCTACTAGGGATAACAAATCATTTTTATTTAAATGTGCTACATTTTATGAAATTAAAGTGGCTTTAAAATCTATCCACACAGAGCTGAAGATATGAGAGCAGTATTCTGTTTTCAGAATGGATTCAATGACATCTGAAGCTGCAAAATGCAAAGTTTTGGGCTTTTTAAAATACAGTTTGCCATTCTAATTGATTAAGGAAATAAGATTTCCATGTTACACAGACACTTGATTACATCCTGAAAAAAACAGCAAGCTATTGCATAGGTGGATTATATGCCTTTTAGAGTAGGTGGTTCCATCATCCCTGATTCCTGGAACATTCCAGCTTCATGCCTTTCTGTTGCAACACAATAGGTTTTCGCACAAACCATGATTTGAAAAGGGAGTCTCTTGTATTTATTTCCTCCCTTTATGGAGGTACATTTTGATTATTGTATGTTGTTAGTCGTGGCTGGTTTTTAAGCTGTTAGATGCTTGCTTCAGAGGTACTTCTTACTTTACTTCATAATAAATATTGTTCAATTTCTTTAATTTCTTGTCTATTGCTTTTTTCCCTCCTGTTTTTTATAGAGAGTAGTTTAGTGCAATTACAACATCCTTCTTGCTGTGCAGGACATTGTATGAGTGCATAGGGTGATACCAGAGTAGATTCTTAAAGCTCTTTGTGCTCGTTGAAGTTTTCAGAAGACCTTAAAACTTAAATCCTCTAATGAATATCTCAGCACTTCTGATAAAGTATTGTTTCTTGATATCCAACAGCAATTGAAAATCAGGTCCATGGATTGTTCCCCAGCAAGTGTTAAGTCTTTTACAAAATATGGTGCAACAGGATTAGTGATACAGGGGGGAAGGAAGGGAGTGTTGTTAAACATCCCTCTTTCCCAAAGTGCAGGTGGAGAGGGACTACATCAGACGTATTTCTCACCGCTCCCTCCTTCAAGACTGTGTTTGTTCAAAAAGCTTTGTGGCAGTTTAGTAGAGTTTGTTCTCACTGGAGTTCTGCCAGGCGCCTGCACCTACACTAAACATTTTTCACCAGTACCTGGTTTTTGACTACCAGGGTAGCAGCTTGGATTTTTCCCTCTAGTAAATGCAAGCTTACCTTTGTCCTTTCACTGCCCATTGGACAGGGATTTTAGTTGTCTTTCTACAAAGGTCTTGCTTGCCCAGTGTAAGACACCTGAATAGCATCAGCTGCTGCTATTAACAGTCATGTGGGGTTTTGCATAATGAAATTAAAACTGGACCCAGACAGGGGTACTTGTTTTGCTGACATTTTTGTAAACGGCTGAGGTGAAGTTGCTGTATTTGTTGTGAGTTTGCATCCTGATACAATTTGATACTCCTTTATAAACTGCCCAGCATGTGTTATTGCAAGCTTGGGTGCAGTTTGCAGCAGCCAGTGCTGCCTTTGGTACTTACATGATGCCTGCTCTGTATCTGCAGTCACCCACTCCACCCAGCATCATCTAGTCCATGCTTCATCCACTATCCCTCTCCGAGTGTATGGCTGCTGTCAGAGTAATAGCTGATAAAATTATGCTGGACTACAAAAGAAATTTCATGGAAACTGTTTTAACTTCAGCTAATGTGGTGGTACTGCCTTGCCTTCAGCACCCAAACAAATGTGGGCTTTGCACAGTTTGCACATTGGTGGTGTTTGCACTTCATATGAACAAACAGTGTTTTGAAAGTATTTCCTCTCCATACAGGATGCACTGGTACAAATATTCCTGTCTCCCTGTCACTGGTGCCATGCTCTGGCCATTTGGACCATCAACATCCAAGAAGAAAACTCACAAGAAGGAATTGATCTGAGTTAGATCTTTTCTTCTCTGTGCAGTCACACAAAAAGAGAAAAAAACAAGGGAAAGTGTGGAAATATGGATGAACAAAAGGGCTGGATCAGAAACAAAAAGGGCAGGATCACCTCTCATATCAATTAAAGCCACTTTAGAAACTACAGCCTAAGTTTCTCAAACAACATTAGCGTCATAAAAAGATTCTGGAGGCAGATTTCCAGCTTGCTAAGTGCATGCTTCATAGTAACTATAAAAATTACTTCCTAATTTCTGAGTCTTTCAGGGAAGTCTGACAGAGGTCATGCACTGATCTGGGCAGGGAAGTGGACCCAGGGGAGGAGAACAACCCAAGACCAGAGTAAGTAGTGTAGGGGGAAAAGAAATGAACTTTTTTGTGGCTTTTTTCTGGCAGAGCGTGAGGCTAGGGAATGTTCTCTTGTGGTGCCTTTTACTTTACAAGCAGGAAGAACTTTTCTTAAATAAGTGCCTGTGTGTTACATTGGCACTGGAGCAGGTTTTTCATAAGGCGGTCACCAAGGGATTCGTGAGCATCACAACTCTGCAAGCTGCTGGAACTAACACAGCTGGTTCCCCCAGCTTGTGTCTCGTCTACCACTGCTTGTCTTTGCTTCTGAAAATCTCTGCAACTAGCAGTGGGATTTTTCTTTTAACAAACTGTATTCTTGGACCTTACCCCAGTGGATTTCTGTCTCATTTTCAGACAGCCAAATATAAGTTTGCCAGTACCTAGTAAACGGTGGCTTGATGATTGAACTTTTCCTAGGTATAGGTCAGGCTGCTTAAGAACTGCTTTATGAGTCATGGTACAGGAAGCTGAATGGGCTTGTCAAGCTGAAAGGGGGGCATGGTGACTTAAGAGACAGCAGAAAATTCACTCTTGTATATCAGCAGGCTGGATTCTATCGTTTCAAGTGGCCATACACTGTCTTGGGCTGGATATCTTCTGTCGGTGCTTTGCAGCCAGGTTTGGTAGACGTTAAAGTCTTCCCCTCTGTGAGGAGACATGCCTAGCTATGGAGGCAGCAGGAAGGGAATGCATGTTCCAGTCCCAGCAGCAGCACCACAGCAGGGAAAGCCCATGTGCAAATGTCCTCTGTGACTTTGTGAGCGGCATTTGGAAATAGCATTGGCTGAGAACCTCCTGTGCAGTGTCACTGACACCTCTCGAGTCAGGAGGGTGACCTGGATCTTTCTGTTCTGCAGGACCTCCCTGTCTAATGTAGCAGCAAGTAAGGGACACAGAGGTCCTAAAAGTCACCTTACCTAACCAGAAGTACCGGATCCACGGGTGAGGTAGCTGTGTATAAGCACATAAGTCATTCTTTTCTTATGACCCTGGGAACTCTATGAAGCAGATGTGGAAGGAGCAGAGGCAGTGATGAACATAAACTTCGTGAACTCTACGTTACGTATTTTCATAGTAGATGGTGTTGAGAGCAAGCAGTAGTAGAAACAAAGGGAATGTAATTCTAATGAATACTGCTTTTCAGAACACATGCTTGCTGGCATAGTAACTGACTGAAATAAAGGGTAATGCAGCAGCTTTCCATAAAAAAGCCCCAAACAACAGCAACATCCTATGAAAATGTGGGCAACATATAAAGGTGAATGAGTGGAGAAGGCGTGAGAGGATCTTGGGTACTGGATAGTGAGCCAAAGGCTTTTGCTCAGGAGGGAAGCATTGCTGTATGATCATTAGTAATCTGATATTGGACAGGCTTAAATCTGGTACCTCTCGTGATCTGGTTCTGTGACAGTCCAACATAACTGTAAATTACAATCTAAATCTCTTTATATGATTCTCTTTTTTTTAGACTGCAGTGTTCTGGTTTAAAGTATAAAAAGTAAAGTATTTTCTGACTGATGTATTAAACTGTGTAAATAGTGTTGAATGCTTAAATCTGTTTCTGAATGGAGAAATTTTCTTCATATTGGGAAGACCAGTGAAATTTTTCAGGTATGCTTTGGCTATGCAGGGGTTTTCTGTGAGGTCTCTCCTTCTTCTTCCCCTGGAAACATGAAGTGAAGAGCAGCAGAGAGTGGGAAGCTTTACAGACTACATGAGAACATGGGAACAAGGAAATCGGTGGAAGACGGGCAGTTTTGGGAGGAAGCTCCCTTTTATTTGTTGTTGCAATGAAGCAGAGAGGAGTAACGAGAAGCAAGGTCTGCATATGTGATACCTTGAACATTACCAGAATAAGAGAAAAGACTCATAAATAAGACTACTTATGCTTTCTTCTCTCTTTCTGGCTGTAGTCCTTCCTTGATAATTAATTCAGCATCTCTCAGAGAAAGAGGTCTTTCATGAGAAAATGGGGAGGAAAGTCTAAAATAATGCAACATTCTTAAAAGACAGAATATCACTATTCTGTCTTAATGCAAAAAATATTTTAGATGTGCTTTAGAGGTTTCCTGCATTCTGGCTGAATCAAGCAAGGTGAAAGGAGATTAGCATAGACACCATCACTTTATCAAGTATCATTTGCCAAAGTACTTGGTGATGAGAGCCAGGGTCTGATTTTGTAGGTCTAATCTCAGAACTGACAATCTATGTTGAATCTTATGGAGATGCTGCGGAAATTCTGTTTCAGGTTATTTTTTCAGTGCAAATATGATTTTCTTTAGAACTCTTTTTATTAATTAATATTGTGCAAATCCCCCCTTCCAGATTTTGTCATATTTAACCTCTCTCTTAAGAACTGACTGTGACAGATTACTGGAGGTGGGTTAACATGATGCAATTTTTAAACGATTCCAAGACAGGCTTGTTGAACAGCAGATGCCATAAGCAAGATGTCTGTTCCTGGCATATTAGTAGAAATTATGTAATAATTAGCAGACATGTCAATAAATGTGATGTTCTGAGGATCAGTCAACATAGCACTGTAAGAGCAAATCTGATCTCACAAACTTTCTGAAATTCTTTGAAGAAGTTGGTAAAATACATTTGTTATAATCTGGTTGAATTTTGAAGTGGCATATCCCATGATCCCTCACTTGGAAGTCTTAAACAGCTTTGGGGAGGAGCGAGGGTCCATTGCATGCAGAAGTCACTGCTAAAAGGTGGTTATGGATATGGATAGAAATAAAGAGACAGTTTTCACAGTAGCTGAAAGTTACTGATAGAGTCCCAGGTAGATCAGTGCTAAGATCTCTGCTGTTGAATGTCAGCATAAATAGTATAGAAAAGATGATAATTAGTGCAATGATGTTCTCTAGACAATACTAGAAACAGTGCTCACTGCTAAAGAATTTTTTGAGACACAATGGTAAATAGGAAATAAAACTCAATATAGCTGAAGGTGTAAGATTCACAGTTGGGGGGGAAAAAAAGGGCCCTAAATTTATATAGAATTTTATTCTCTTAATTCTTACAGTTCAGAAACAAGATCTCAAGATCATATTAAGAACTCTGAAGAAAATAGCTTAGTCCTTAGTACCAGTCCAAAAAGTAAATGAAGTGTCTAAATAGAGGCCATGCTGCCTTGATGTGAATCCGTGCATTTTGCGTGTTGTGCAGATCTCCTCCTAAATTAAAAAGGTGTTAGTGGCATTGGAAATAGATCAGAAAAAACAGAAAGGATCCTAAAAATAGCACAGAATCCACTTTTTCAGTGTTAGGGCTAATCAATCTGTAAAAGAGCAAAAGATTGGTGTGACAGAAGGTTGATCACCTATAGAAAGTGATATGATAGAAACCTTTAAAATCACAGATGGAATGGAGAGAGCAAATATGAAAGGTTTCTTTGCTGCCTACCTCTCAGTTCCTGTAGACAGAAAATTAAATACAACAAATTGCAGGTTAAAACCAGATATTTCTTCACAATGAATAATTAAGCTGTGAAATTTCAGGATGCTGTGGCTGTTAAAATTTTCCATAAATTTGGTGAGGTTTTGAACAACATAGTGGATGAAAAATGCATTACAGGTTATTAATATAAACTGGTATATCTGCCTCAAAAATTCATCAAGTGGTAAATTGTTGGACACTGGGAGAGTGTTGTGTAAAAGTATCCATCTGTTCTTGCCCAGTTTTTGTGCTTCTCATTGGTACACTCAGCTGTTAACACTCTGGATAAGGAATTAGATGAGAGGTATCTGATCCACTGTAGCCGTTATTATGTTTATGATACTTGAAAACAAAATGGGAAATAAAAATGCATATATTGATAACAACGAGCTTTTAAAAGAACTGATGCTATATATTGTCTGTTTGATTTTATATTTGTGAAGTCTAAAACGAATAGAAATTTGGCTGCAAATCAGATATGAAGCTGTTTCATGAAAGCAGACAATAAATTGTATTAATCATTAAAATGTTGACATATAAATAGTAGAAGTGGTAAATTAGATCATTAGAATATTATCTAGTTATCTATTAATAATGTTTGAGTATCTGTATGTTGAAAATAATCTTCAGCTTGCCTTAGCTAATGTTTTGAAATAGAATTGCTGTTTGAAATCAAATTCTTTCAAATTAGGAATAAACTATATTTTTTCCCCTGTAGAATTTTTGACATTTATTCCTAAGTAAAATTCACATTTATTTTTGAAGATTGGCACTTTTTTTTTACAAGTCAGTCTGAAATAGCTTCCAAAACAGCAAAGGATTTCTACCAGTCTTTGTCAGACCTAATTTTTAATTTATGCTACAACCCTTCCAAATCTACAGAGCTGAAAAAAAAACCTGTGGGTTTTGCTTTTTTTGGTTTTGTAAAGGCTTGTTTCATATTTTTGCAGTCCTTGGGGTGTTTTGGTAGGCTGCTGTAGAAGCCAGGTAATTTTTCAGATTTCCCAATTGAATATAAATTGAACCCATAATCTCAAAACACATTGGCTCCAACAATCTATTGCAGCTTTTTAAGTATTGGACACTGTGGATGCAAACAGTGAGAAGGCTCATTAATAAATATCAGTGATGAAGAATTCTTGTTTCAGGACAAGGTCAATCACTAAATTGCTGAACTGAGGAAATTTCTTCCTTTAGCAGATTATTCATTGTCTAATTAAACTTTTATAGCTCTTTCTGTGTTAAATAGGACTGACTGCTATTGGTAAATATAATGGATTCTATCAACTTCTAAGGTTTCAGTCAAGGAAAACAGTTTGTCTCTAGCACACATAGAAGCTAAATAAAACAGGAATGCAGCTCATGCAGGTCTTCAGTATATTTTAAACTCACTTTGGTTTCCACAGAATTCCTCTGAAGAGGATATCTGAGATTCTGCCAGAAGTTCATCACAGTCCTGATCCTAACGAATTAAATCTGGATCTTAAGCTCAGGGATAGGAGCCCTTAACTGCCATCAAGGATTCTATATTTCTCAGTACCTATAAACTTGCTTTCTTTCTTCTCTGGAAAGTCATGGGTTTCCCAAATCTGGGCACTAGTTTTCCTCCAGAATCTGCTGGTCTACATCTTTTGCTGTATCAAGTATCCATTTACCTAGGTCACCCATTGCTTTGACATAATAGTTTCGGATCATTGAGTTTGGCTGAGATTATATCTTGCCTCAGGTACCTTAGAACAACCTTCTTGTCTGCCTGCCTTTAGCTTTTAGCATAACCACAGGATGATGTCTAAAGATATGTCTGGATCTGGTTTAATACACTCTCATGAAAATTGCTGTTAAAGTTGAAAATTGTTAAAATGCTTTGAAGGACGAATAATTTGATTATATGAGCTGATTACATGAAGTATGATGTAGCCTGTGCTAAACCAGTGAAACAAAACCATTCCTAGTTTTCTACAACTGTATTGCAATAATTTAAGATAAAAATCTACTGCAAACTGATTAGCCTTACTCAGTACAAATGCCACTAGATTTGTTGGAGCACAGATGCTCTTTTATTGTTATGACACATTTCTGCATGAACAGAGAGGTTTTTGTTTTCAGGCATAATAAGAAATTGAAACAGTGGATGCAATAGTAAAATGTTCCAGCAGACACAAGATGAAAGAATCTGGTGACCTGGATGTTGTGGTTCAGAATATAAAGAATGGGGTTTATATTAAAGTTTTGCTATTTAAGAAAGACTCCAAGAGACAAATGTAACAAGAATTCTAAAAGAATGATATTTTTAAAAAAAAAAAGTCTGTGTTCACTAATATTGTTTGGGGATGTGGGTTGAAGTTTATGCCAGGCAGGAGTGAGCAGAAAACTCCCCAGCTGATGGTTCCAGACTTCTCAGCAATATTAGCTGTGAAAAGAACAGAGGAAAAAAGAAAATAAAAAATTCTTTTTTTTCTATCATAGAACATCTGCTTTCTTTACTTACGGCTTAGATTTTTAGTATAAATACTAATTTTAAAGCACACTATAGCATTTGGTTTTCCTTAAGCTTGGTTATCAGGAAGGGTAATAATATTAATTGTTAGTTTATATTTCTCTTTGTTTCTGAAGGAAGCTTAATTGTCCTTACTGGAACATTGTATTGACAAGTAGCATAGGTACATACTAATGTAGAAAGATTCAGCAGAAAAAAAAAATCATAACAGACTTAGGCAACCTCAGCCATTTCCTAGAAATATAAAAATGCCAGATTAAGGAATGTTTGTTTGGGACAATCACAATTCACCTATTTGCGTAGGCCCATTATTAATATATCCTTTAGTTAAAATAAACACCTACTAGTTTTGCCTTATTTGTCTTGAATAGCAATGGCCCGTGGATGATGAAAGTTTTGTAGTCCTTTCTCCTTTCTGTTTTCAACCTACTGCAAACTTTTTTCCCTTATTTCCTGCATATTTCTTGTTCCTGGCAATCCAGCCAGGCTCATTACTTCTGCTCTTTTTCCACTGTCTTATCTGGTTGCCAGCAGGAATAGTGAGAGCACAGGAGAAATGGCATAACTGCTGTGGCATCTCTGTCTGGCATGACCCCTGGATGTGATCACAGAGAAAGTTCCACTAACCATCAGGCATTGTGACTGTACAGTTACTTATGATCCTGGTGTCTGTACAGTTACTTCTGGTGAAAGCTTCATGTAAATAGTTGAAGAACTTCTCAATTAAAATAATTAAGATTTTACTGCTTAGGTAAAACAGATTTTTATTTTCAGACTGGTTCTTGAAAGTCTTTCTAATATTAAGCTTGTATAATGTTCTGTTTCATGTAATTCTGATGCCAAATGGGTCAGATTTTGCAAAATAAGTTACTTTGGTACCTTGCACTTCTCCTTCCTCCCTTCCTTGCCTTACATGGGAAAGGTCAGTAATAGTTCTACAAAGAGCAGCAGTCATTTGTATTGTAATAGTGTCTGCATCAGTCCCTAGGTATGTCGATTATGTTAGTAGGAGATCTGATAGAACTAATAGAACAGCAGGTCAAGAGAGGTTGTCCCCCTCTGCTCTACTCTGCTGTTGTGAGATGCCACTTTTCACGCTGTGTCCAGCTCTAGGGTCCCCAGTCCAAGGAAGACATGGACCTGTTGGAGTGAGTTCAGACGACTGTCACAAAAATGGCCAGAGGCCTGAAATACCTCTCCTATGAAGAAATGCTAAAAGGGTTGGGATTGTTCAGTCCAGAGTAGAGAAGGCTCTGGGGAGACATTGTTTCAGTATTTCAATAATTAAAGGGGGTTCTATGAAAAGGCTTTCTACCAAGGCCAGTTTTGGCAAGGCAAGAGGCATTGATTTTAAATGGAAAGAAGTGGATTGGACACAAGGAAGAAATATTTTATGATGAGGGTGGTGAGGCACTGAAACAGGTTCTGCAAAGTTTTGGATGCCCCACCATTGGAAGTGTTCAGGGTCAAGTTGGACAGGACTTTGAGCAGCCTAGTCTACTGAAAGATATCCCTCCCTGACAGAGGGTTGGACATTATGGTCTTTAAAGATTCTTTCCAGTACAAACCTTTCTGTGCTTCAAGCTCAGGTAATATTGGATTTCTTTAAAATATTTAGTCTTTCTCTGTTTCCTTTGGGTTGATATTCATCTTGAAGCCAAAAATCATTATCATGCAACAACGTTGTGTTTCATTGTAATTACTCTGTGTCAGGAATAGTCTTCCTAAATACAGACTGTATATGACATGCTATAGTTAAATTTTGTTATCCATGGCCTTTATGTAAATTGTTAAACTGTTTGTATGTAGTGAAAAAACCATCCAAATATTTCAGCAGAGGTGTTCTGGCAAAAGTTAAAAACACTTCTTCAAGTTATGTGTTTGTTTAAATTAATTTTAGGTTAGATCCAATATATCTTTTGCCATTTCCCTGCCAAAGTCAAAATTTTGCCAGGGGGTATATTAAACGTTTTATCAGAAGTTCAGCAGTTGCAGTTCTGCTAATTTTCTGGTGTACATAAGGTGCGAGTGATGATCCTTGTCACTGCAATTATGTGAATGGCTTGTTCTTAGTTAGTAATGAACTCTTGAAATTGTGGGAAGTCAGCGCCATGACAAGCAGGATGCATACCCTTGGACTAAAAAGAGTTAAGTAGTTCCTGAAGTTGTCTCTCAGAAATGTTGTAAAATGCTTCTGAAATTCTGTGCAGAAAACATACTTTGTTACAGGAATCCATCTCATTTTAGACACACAATGATCTCCCAGATTCTGTGTTTAGACCTTAAATGAATGTGTTGCTTTGAAGGAGTGCTGACTAGTTAAATTACCTCTTTGTTAAAAGGAAATTGATTTGTTCATTCATCTGAAAAATATCAAGATCTCTTGGAAAGATCAGCGGGGTCACATTGTCTTTTAGCTTTACACGGAACAAAACCAGCACGTAAGAAAGCTTCCAGGAAACAATAAAAGTATGTGCGTATTTCTTTCTGGTCCGGTACGTTTGTGAACAATGCTCATCATCTGTCTCAGACAGTTGAATGTGCTTTCTTCACCTCCCACTTGAAAACATGGAAACAGATACTCCTTTAATGTAATCAGAGTATATTTTAAAAATATCATCCATAGATATTTATGAAATAAATATAATGCGCCAAGTAGAGATTTAGTCTAGTCTTCAAAGTGTAGCTTGCTTAAGTAGAGAACTCTGAAAAATTGCATATTCCCTGAAATGGTATGCAGTGTTCTTTCTAGTGCTTTAAGTTATTTGGATAATAATAGAGAAATTACAGTAAGTGTTGGTTATTTTATTCAGAACATGCAACCTGTGAAACTGTCGGCTGTCTACAGATAGAGCACTGGTCCTCTCAATAGTCTTGTCATGAGCCAAAAGTCGGTGATAGTATACTGTGAATGTTGCTTTCCTCTGACAATCTGAAATACAGTATATTTTGTGAGATTGGAGATTGAAAAATCTAGATTTGTTTCCTCACCTTTTTACTTTATTTGAAGTAAATTGCTGATAATAAAAATAGTAGTTTTTAATGTTGAAATGCACTGACTTTGGATATTCATTATTTCCAAATGAGACTGTGCTTTTAGAAGGAAATTATGCTTATTGTGTACAGTCTGGTTGCGGGTGCCTGACCTTGTGTAGCTGTCCTTACATTTTAAGATTTACCTTTTAGGCCTCTTTCGTATTTATGAGGTCCAGTAAGAGTATGACCCTACCAACTGATAGTCTTTCATATGAAAAAACGTCCTCAAACTGTGAGGCTTCTGCTTCAGGAACGTGCTACAGTTTCTAAATGTATAAGAGATTTTCTGATTTTACTGTGGAGTGTCCTCATGAGCAGCCGTGTGTTGCCATCCTATTTATTTTTGCTTTCTGTGGATGTACCTTGGCAGATAATAAGTATTGTTTTCAATTCTATCAGTTTAACACCGCTGAAAATGAAGTTGGCATTAAAGCTTTTGGCTGACCAGATTCTACCAGAGGCTCTCCAGGGGGTTGGCTTTGGGCCCTTATGCAGTTTCAAACTTGTTTACTTGTACTCAGCTGAGCAAACATACCTGAAAAATACATCCTGGACTCAGTCAAGGCCAGGGTCAGGTAGCATTGCACCCTATATGGATCAGTCAGTCATGTTCCCCATGATGTTTTCTATAGCTCTTCATGTTGCCATCTTCATTGCTCTTTTCGTGTTCTAGCAGTGCTCTGTACCAGTACTGGTTGTCTTGATTCTCACTTTGTCTAGACAGATCAATCTGACAGAAATACACAAATTTCTTCAGACTTTCTGCCCCATACAGCATCAGTCTGTGAATCCCATCTGTCCATTGCTCTCTGAACCATTGCCTTGTAACTCAGGGTGGTTTCTCTGTAGTTTTTTGTCTATTGAATTGTACTTCATAAACTGACAATGTTTTATGCACTATATCTAAAGTGTACTGTTACTTTAGTCAGTGGAACAGTCCATAGTGAGTTGTTGATTTATACTGAAACAACCAATGTGCTTGGGATTAAAGTGCCAGAACTGTGTCTCTCTGTAGCATGAGTTAATCTGATAAAATGTCAAACGTTTCTTTTTGTGCTTCTTCTCCTTCTGATCTAGATAGAGGAGGTCTTAGGGTGCTAGTATCAGTAGACTGGGTACAAGTATTTTATATTTTAGATTTGAGTAGTCTATG
Organism: Acanthiza pusilla; assembly: GCA_036630365.1. Lineage (NCBI taxonomy): Eukaryota > Metazoa > Chordata > Aves > Passeriformes > Acanthizidae > Acanthiza > Acanthiza pusilla. The sequence continues at coordinate 30,841,768 of JAXCHO010000073.1, read as the reverse complement.
TAACCTGCAGATTGAACAGCTAGCCCTAAAAAAGTTCTGCTGTATTTTATGCCTGGAACCTAAAAATACCATTAAGAAGAATATGTTCACCCAGAGGATGGTTGGGCACTGGAACACACTCCCCATGGAAGTGGTCATGGCACCAAGCCTGACAAAGTTGAAGAAACTTTTGGACAGCACTCCAAGCAAATGATGTGATTCTTGAGGTAGTCCTGTGGCAGGGTTGGTAGCTGGACTTCGATGATCCTTGTGGGTCCCTTCCAACTCAAGATGTTCAATGATTCTGTGATTTCTCTTGTATCACTGACTAAAGTACAGCAAATTAAATTATTAAGATTATTAAGGCCTTGACAGTTGCATTGGGAACAACTCCTAAGTGCTAGCTGGATTTCACAGAACTTTGAGGGTTTTGTTGTTATTTTTAAAGTAATTTTCTACAGACATGAGGCCCTGGAATGAGTTTTGAAATGAATCTGCAATTACAGTTCAGACTAATGGATACTCCACAGCATAATTATGGAATGATAACTCTTTTGTTCCGTCCTACTGAATTGCTGATCACTAAAGGGGAAAAAAAAAGAATACACTACAACAGATTGCTCCTTTTAACTCGTGCTGCTGGCTTTTTTCCCCCCCCAGACTACCTGCAGGAATGCAGTCTTTGTCCAGCTATCACAGTGTACCTTTGCGTTAGCTGCACAGTACCTTGTCTCTTCTGCCATGTGTGTATGTACCTACCCCATGGTGGATTTACCACATTTCATTTAAACGATGAATGCAAGTATTGTAGACAACACAATTAAAATTAATGTAGCAATTACTTCAGCTATATCTATGCAGAATCTTTTCTTAAACTGTTTCTAGTCTATGCTGCAGCTGCCCCAGTTGCATCCCTTTAAATGTATCAGTGCAAAGAAAACCACAGCCATTCTTAAAATCCCTTTTTCTCCACAAACTACGACTGTGAAAAAGAAGTGTGCCTGAAAGAAAGTGCTCCACCTGGATGAAAGTCTTTACAGCTGAGTCAGTAAGCCAAAGTCTCAAATTACAAAATTGAGCAATAACTTTAACCTTCAACTTGTGGGTACATATGCCAGCATAAAGAGATTGTAACCTAAGTTGCTAGACTCTCTATCCCACAAGCATATAAATGAGGAAATAATGAATTCTCTCACTAGCCCACACGATGTTTTATTCAAGTCAACTCTCAACATCATTGCCACTTTTCAACCTTGGTATTTAAAGCACAGAGAATGTTATATTGGTGATCATTGTATGAAGGGTGAGATGTTGGCATAGCATTTTTTTTGTTCTGTATTTTGAGGTGTAAGGTGTAACAGAGTTTGATAATGTTGAGCCCTATTCACAGAAGTTTAAAGTGGCAGAGACTCTTTCATTATTTCCTGTTGATGTCTTAGAACTTTTGGCACAAACCTTAGCATATTTCAGTGTGTAAAAAACAACCCAAACACCACCAGTACTTTTCTATAACCAGTTCTCAAGCTTTGCAAGTGTGTTTGTTACTTCAAGCTTTGCAGAAAAGTTCTCCCAAATACAGGTATTCAGAGAGAACAATTTTTAATTCATTAAAATCTGACAAATCTGAAATCTTTACTTTAAACATGTGAAAATTGGATTTAGCCTAACTTTTTCTGCTGCATCTTAATTACAGGCATCTGTGCCATCCATACATAAAATAGGCATGCACATTTGAATGCTTCATTCTTAATTTTGTCCTTGTGGTAAAACAAGCTTTTTTTTTTTTTTAACTTTGTGTAGAAGGGAGAGGGTAAGGGAAGAAGAAGAGCACTAACCAGGGCTTTTTCTGCTGTTTCTGCAAGACAGCCTGGTATTCTGAGAATTCTTGAATATAACTTTTGACTTGCTTCATTTGTATTAGTCTGCCCCAGAAGTGAGGTTTAAAATTACCTACATCACAACGTGACACCCATCCTAAGCATACAGGTTACAAGGCTTTCTCCTAAACACTGAAGTTGTTCGTGGTTCCCTTCTGCAATAAATTATGACTTATAATGTAGGACAGACTCCGCAGTAAACGTTTTAGAAACACAGCTTTTAAAAACGAGCTGTTTAACTGCAGTATCCAAAGTAAATAAAATAGCTACCTTTTGAGCTAACTGTGCTTGAAACAGAAGGTGCTTTTAGAATGCCATTTCAAAGTATATCATACTTTCAGCAAAAGCCAGGTGCTTTTGAAAAACAAGTATTTTTGATATCTTTTTATAATTTTTGTGTTAGCAATTTGTTATCACTTGTCTTTTCAAGGGTTTAGAAGCCATGTAATAATGTACACTAATTTTAGTTGATGTATTTTATTTTAATAATAATAAGATTTAAGTATGAGGAGCTACACTGTTGTACTTCTTTGAGCTTGGCTCATTTCACTGTTCCACAAGAATGTTCCTATCATTTACATGACAAACTACTTAAGAAGTGGTTTTTCAGGTTTTTAAGCTGCAAATTGTCCTTTAAGTTTTTAAGGTTAAACTGTGGAATTACAAAGTGTTACATTGTAAAAAAAGGTTACAAACTATTATTTTATGAAATCCTGATCTGTGATCATCATATAGACAATAGGTGGTTTTGGTGCACGAAATATATAACATTTTCTTCTCATAGTTAAACCTGAGTATTTTTTTTACTGATTTTGATAGATTTTCTAAGCAGTGCAATGTAGTACAGTCTGTCTCCCTTCCTTTTTTTCATTCCCCAAGATTTAGAACAGCTGCTGTATCAACACGTGCTAGTCCTACATTCAGTAAGAAATTCTGCTTCTTTATTAAAGCAATTAAAATGTAAATTGGGAAAGGTATGCCATCTCATTAAAGACTTGTGTGTTCAATATATGGTTCCTAAATGAGTTTTGGATGTATAATGTTTCAAAAATACTTCCCTGATCCCCCTTGTATAATATTTTACCATTTTTTACAAATTTCTAGCAAGCACCGTGGAAGTATTTCAAAGGAGGAGCTCCTTTTAAAATCCTGTGAAGTCATGGCAGTTGTCCTTCTTCAAACTCACTTCTGTGATGATGCCCATGGAAAAATCAATAGTAATTGGGCCGCTGGTGCAACTGCCCTCAGAATCTCATTGCTTCCTTGCTCTACCCATGTCTTTTTTTATCCACTCTTTTTTCATCTTGCACTCAATCTTCAAGCTCCTATAAGAGTGGCTGTCTCTTTGTTAAATTTTTGTAGAGCTGTGATATCAAAGTGTTGCTTTTAGCAGTGTTGCTAATAAGCCATAGAAATTACTGTTCATTGCTAAAGCAGAGAAGTGTGATGGTCCTGATAGAGTTTATAAGAATCTGTCCTTAGACTTTAGGGTGGGTTATGTAACCAGTTTTTGGGTTTTGTCAGTCTGGGACTTCTATTTGGCAGTAGAGTAATAAATATGCTTTCAAATTTTGAATTTGAAATTGGAATTCGGAAATAATATAGGATATATTTTGCAAACGTTACATTTTGGTTTTCTTATGTTCTTTGGTGTAAAATTATATTTGTGGTTGTGATAAATGCTATAAGATTATGTTAAAGGCTATGATACAGCCTTTCTGTTAGCACAGAGCTTGAAGATTTAGTGAACAGATCTGCCTACCAAAAAATATCTTGTTTTTGTCCTGTAAAATTCTATTCAAGTCTCATTTTATTTAGATAAAATACTTGAAAATTGTCATGTTTGTGTGGTCTTTTTTTTTTTCCACTGTGATGTGGACATTAAAAAATAGCCTAAGTATTTTAAATGCTGGGTTTATATAAAGAGCAAAGCAAGACCAGTGACACTGACACCACCCGCTACCCATGTGAGCCCAGGAGCTGCTGAAACTGCTTTAGCATCACCTGTGTTCAGCCCACAGGAGCTTTCCAGGTCCCTGAGGCTGACTGGCTGATAACCCTCCAGACCACTTCTCTGCCACCTGTTTCAGAGGAAATATATGCCCTTCACCTCTAAAAACATGAAGGAGTGAACCAAGTTTCCCTGAACACCTGGTTCCAGCATTCCTCATTAACTTTCTGTCCTTTGAGAATCTAACAGGTTGGAAGCTCTTCATGGAAAGATAAGTACACTAAAAAGCATCAGACTGGGCCCCTTTCAGTCATTCTCAGATCCAGAATTTTGTTGCATCAGCTGATATTTTGTCCTCTTTCTCCTTCAGTTGAAGTAGAGGCTTCTTTGGTGGCAGATGTAGTGGGGCTGTTTGCTGAAAGATGAACTGATGACTGCAAATGGGCAGATTTTGAATATTTTACAGAAGGGCACTCATCAACTACAGCAGCTTGAGAGAGGCAGCAGCTGTCACATCTTTGTTTCTTCTGGACTTCCAAACATGCTGGGAGCCAACTGTTAGAGCCAGAGTACAGAGAGACAGCTTCTCCCTTGTCTTTCTGTGTTTCTGCTGACATGTTTAATTGCAATTCAGAAGACAAAAAATATGACAGTGTGGCTCACCAAATTTCTAAAGCATAAAAGGCTAATGCCTGTTGTAGTGTTAAAGATGAAAGACCTTGTGGATACTGTATGAAGGTGACAGACATAAGTATAGTTTATCATATCATGTGTTTTAAGTAGAAAATTGTTTTCTGGGTTAATTTTGACCCTGTCAGTTCTCTCCTTGCGTTCTTCCGGAGATCAGTTTCTTGCTATCACATCAAATATAAGCTGTTTGCCATCACCTGAAGGGCCTTCATTGACTATCCCCATTCTATCATCTTTCATTTTATTTTGATAGTGTGATGGTTATATTTACATTAGCCTTTGCTAAATTTTCAATACCTCTGCATTCATTCTTGGGTTTGTATGGAGTTCACTTGTTTCTGTTCAAAGCCTTATTATAGCTCTGTCTCGTAAATCTTAAAATTCTCCCTTTCCTTCGATTGAGATTCATTTCCTTTGGAGTCTGGTCCTGTTACACAAGCACATTTTTTACTCTGTTTATTTCATTCACCTTTCTGTATCAGGTCTGTGTCATATATAGCCGTTTATTGGACACAGAGGCTGTAAGCTTTTTTAAAGAAAGCAGATGTCAGTGGTTTTTTCAGTGACTTACACAGTTCAGTCTGCATATTCCTAAAATTTCTGGATGATATGATAATGTACGTAATAGTTCAAGCAATGTGCCTACATATTTTATATTATTAGTTGCTGATGACAGTACAACATTCTAATATATCCATACTGAATCAAAAGTAAATAAAGCTCTTTTGGTGTACAGAAGAATTAATGAAATGTACATTTTTTGCCTTTTCTGCACAAAAATTACTTCAGCATTTTAGTTCAGCCCACAGAGACCCTAACTTCTCCCATGCATTTCCATACCCCTGCCTAAATCCATTCAGATCTCATCTTCAACATCTCAATAGAGCCACTCTGTCCCAGATTCCTCTCAGGTGCCTGGGGGCACCGTCTTATCTCCTTCCACTCTCGGTGCTCTCGTTCATCCCTACCCAGGTTTGTTTAATGTTCCAGTTTGGGCAAGAAGCTGCATGTTCTGCAGCAGATGCAAGCAATCTGTGTGCTAATTTCCAGAAATAAATGCATGGAAATTGGTGCATTAGAAACCTTCTAATTTCAAGTGATTTGTGATTTTCTTAGTGTTATAGGCACTAGTGGGATCTTCATTATTGATTTCCGTGAAGATTCTGATATCTTTTAGGCATTTGTTCTCATCTAATTTAGTTTATAGTCTTAAGAGCTACTGGTGTTAGATAGGGATTGACAGATAATATAATACCACAAACTAATCTTGTTAAACCTAAGTGCAAATCATTCTTTCAAGTTATTTTTGAGATCCTGTCTGTTGAATGTAATATGAACTGCTGGCTGACTGAACAGAGTGTGGAACTTCTCTTGGGTTTGTAGGCTAAAGCTTGAAACTGTCCAGTATTTAGAGTAATGCAATTAGTTTTGCATCTGAAAACACGTTAATTTATGGCACTGAGAGCTGTGACATAGTAATGTGAACATGCAGTGGCTTTCTTGAATACAGCTATTGTATCTGCATAATATTTGCATGTGTATATTATTTTAAAATCTATCGATGACAGAAAGATACAAAATACTGCAGAGCCTATAGTGTGATTGAAGAATCTGGGCTTTGGTTTGTGTATATACCTAAACATAGGAAAGATGTCCATTTGCTTTTAGGTGAGTGCCTACTTGGTACTTCTTTAGGTAAATTTGGTCTGACAATGTGTTTAGCACATGGAGTCAGCTGATACATCACAGTCGTTACCTCACAACAGCTCAAAGTAAGGGTTGTCTTACCAAAATTTGTAGGACAAAAGATGGAAACGGGGGCCGCTAAGGCCACCTCTCTCTCTCTTGAACAGACCTGACCACACTGATGAGATTAGCTAGTGAAACAACAGTGAGAACAGCTCCAGGGAAACAAAAATGTCATTGCAGCTGTTGCCCAGGTTTCCTCAAATCCTTTTAGTGTGAATTTTATCCACATCCTGATTCTCTTGGATTCTCTGCAGCTCTAGACCCCTTGGATTCCTCTGTTTCATCTGTCTACAAGGCTGGAGGGGCACCAGTAACTGTGTTGGGAAGCCAGTGTAGAAATAGTAGCTTTGAGATAGTCCCAACAAGTTGAATATAAGGTACTGGGCAGCTCCTGCCCTGTCTGATTTTATGTGCGCAACACAGTTAGTCTCAATCCCCTAACCTGCTGTGCCTGGCATATTTGGATTGCAGTGTGTGCTTTGTGGGGTAAAAGGTCTGGCATGGAGCAGTCTGGATGGGATGACTCACACACAAAAGGGACCTCCTAGAAGGTTCACTGTGCTACCAGCCACAGCCTGGTGCTGACTCCCCTGTCTGGCCCCCTGACATAAACCAACATGTTCTCTTTCCAGCTGCGCAGCTGGGTAAGCTCCTGCTGTCCCATCTCATGAGTGGAGATGCTCTGTCTGTGCAGTCTTTGTGCAGCTCAATCTGCTGGTTGCTTCCGTCAGGTAAAGGTGAGAGCCTGGGGAGCAAAGCAGCTGGAAAGTACTTTGAAGTACTGTGAGGTGCAGTTGGTTTGTGCCAGTACAAATGCCAGGCATTGTATGGACCCATTCACTGTGGATCTAAGTGTAAGGGCTTACGTGTTTAAGAGAGTCTGCTTAACAGAACTGTTTAGATGGGGCCATGGTAATTCCTCTGTTCGTGGGCATTCGTCTTGCTGGCACAGAAGGGTGCTGTGTACGCCCACCTACACAAGCACAGGTGCTTCAAGCATATTCAACATTATTTCCTTTCATTGAAAGTTAAACTGATGTCTGCTTTATTGCATGTTTTTGAAGATTTTTTCTTCCTTAATAATTTTGCTTTAGATCTACTCTGGTTTATAAGTAATGTCTAATTTTTAATTTATTTCTCATTCATGGAAATTCAGTGTTCATGCCAGTCTTCTAATACATGTCACTATTAGCCATTTCTTTCCCATATGTTTAAAGAGTAGTAGTGAAGATATTTGCAGAGGGAGGGAGGTAGAACAATTTATCAGGGAAATAATCTGTGAATAATTGGGAATTTGTGTGTATTTACCTAAAGCAATTCATGAGGAGAGTTTACAGGCCCTGTGTATTCTTCTTCAGCTGCCTATTTACAGTGCTGTAGCTCTGCATTAATTCATCTACGAAAAAGCGTTTTACAGAATAACTGGAATATTGTTTGTCTTTTTTAGGCTGTGAAGCATGTTACAGAACCATACAACAAGTGGATGAAGGGGAAAGGAAGAAGTGCCATTGATAGCTAGGATAGCAACATGGGAAATACAACCACCAAATTCCGCAAAGCTCTTATAAATGGAGATGAAAACTTGGCCTGCCAAATCTATGAGAGCAACCCTCAACTAAAAGAAACTCTTGACCCAAATACTTCTTATGGAGAAACGTACCAGCACAATACTCCGCTCCATTATGCTGCTAGGCATGGAATGAATCGGATCCTGGGGTAAGTAGCATTTGGAGTTTGGCTTGGGTGTGAATAAGTGACCTAGCAAATGCAAGAGTGTCAGCCAGGTTGTAAACACCTGATGTGTGTGCACATAGGGGTGCACATGTACGTGTATATGCTGGTGTGTGTTGCATGCACAGAACTTGTAACAAGTTCAAGTAGTAATAGAAAACATGCAAATTAGTCTATAACCACAGACTGATAGAACAGTCTTTAATTTTATTTCAGTTTCTGTTCCTTTCTTGTAACATTAGTTTTGGTCAGTTTTAGCTTTCTTCCTATATTATAGTTCTTTGAAAATAATGACTTCTACCATTCTTGGTGTGTTTTCCTGTCCTAAAATAATCTGTTTGCAAAGCTATATGGATACTATACTAATTGTAACTACTTCTAGGTGGTACAATATATATTTATTCTTGTGTTACTCAGGCAGCTTTTATTTTTTGTGTAGAATGATAACAGTGAACATTAATATCTTGATAATAAGTAAGTTTATTATTGCTGCAGTCAACATGGACAGCAATTTCTAATGTTAGCTATTTCCATTCTTCTGTATTTTTGTCAGTGCTCTAAGATCAATTAAAGGTTACCATCTTACCTCTGTGCAGATGTTGCAGACACAGGCTGTTCTCATCTGGTATGTTGTGAAGGTAGTACCAGGCAGACATTGCTAAATCTCTTCTTCAGCAATGTTAGAGAGAATTTCATAAATATTCTCTTCCTTATATTAGGAAACAGAACAGAAATAAATACTAAACTGTGTTGTTGGTAATATTCTTTTCATCTCTGTGTTTATGTCTAAGTGGGCCTATAGTATTCGTAAGGTTTTGTTTATGCCTCATATGCTGTAACTTTACTAGCTGTCTGGCCTCCCACCATAAATTTTTCCTCAGTGTATTAGATTCATCTAACAGCTTTTTTAGTTTATAACTTCTCATTTATCTCAATTTCTGCTGAATAGTTTTCTCTTCTTCCCCTTGTATTCTGTATTTCTATTTTTAATTTGATGTTTTCATTTTGCCACTGTATCTTTTTGTTTGTTTATTTTTTCTCTCATTCCTGATTCCCGAATTATAGGAAAGAGTTAACTAAACTGAATTTAAAATACTGTCCAGTTTTTACTTACACTTTCCATATGATTTTTTTTCCTCTAAGATTGTCAGGTTATTTCTCACACAAAAATAGCTCTTAAGAAATTATAGCCTCACTGAAACAACAAGGACACAGGAAATTGTTTGCACATATGAAAAGAAATAGTCATAATTATTGACTTCTGAGCAGTGCATTAGTTAATTCATATTGCGACATTATGATGGGATCTCAGATAACTTTTTTATTTAAAAAAAATAATTTAGGAATGCCATTTTGCTACGAGCTACAGGGGACCTTTAACATCTAAGTCTCACAGGACAGCTCTTTTTTTCTTTTCACACATTGCAAACAAATTATCAAGAGAATCATTCTTTTTCTGCATTTGACTCTAGGGTTTGTAATACATTTTTTGCCCCCACACATAGAGAAGGTGCCTTTATCTGTTGGAATCTGGTTCTGAAAACCCGGACTGTTAGAATTGTAGCTGTTGTGAGGAGTAATTTACAGAAGTTTTTATACTATTAACTTTCCTGATGTCTTTCTAAGGGCTTGTCTCTAAGATGGGCTGCACGGAAATGTAGCCTTTTTATCTAAATAAAGCAGTAAAAGTGAATAAATAGCCTTACAATGTGTCTATTTGCTAACTTGATAGCAGAAAGGGCACAAGTGCTTTGGAGTTAAGCCTCTTCTTTTTGACGCAGAAAGTCCTGGATATGGCATGGATTAAATAAGTTGATTATTAAAAGGAATGCTTTGATTTACTGATGAAGTTCAGTACCTAGTAATAATTCATTTTAATCTCTTCATATTTTGAGGGAAATTTACAATTATGAGATGTCCATAGTCATATAATATTTTATATTTATCTCTTCATAAAACATTTTAAATATTGGGGAATCTGTAGCAACAGTAACTACAATTTCTAGCATCTACTTGTATGCATACCGTATAATTCAATTTTTCTTTAGAGGCTGAGATTTGTATTATTGTAGGTGGATATGAACTGACATGTGTTTACAGTTTACTGTGTGAGATTTTCTCAAAATAGAGTAGTGTGATGCAGTTGTTGGTACACCTTTTGCATTACAGAATACATGGAGAGAGATATTCTGGGATGTTTAGAAATATCCTATCTGGCAATGCTGAGGCAAAGGGACAAATTCCCTGTTCCCACATGTATGGCTGGTGTGACTGTCCAAAGGCACAGTGAAAGCACAGGCACCAAGTTTGCAGTGAAAGGGAGCTGGGGACATCCTGATGTAGTGATCTCAGAAGGGAAGAAATAAGACACTGGAGAAGAGGTGAAAGGGTCACAAAGCAAAACTCCCAACATGGACAAAATTGGTATAATCCAGCATGAAGTCTACTGGCAGAAACTTAAGCCAATAAAAATTTCTCAATGATTTCAGGCTGCACAGTTATTATGCAGCAAGTGTCTGAGTCATCTGGCTGCTGTGCCTTTCCTCCAGAATTTACAGCCCAGAAACTGTATCAAGATGTAAAAATTTGAAAATTTGCTGTCCATTTCTTTTCACAAGATTCAGCAAGAATGTGTTAAAATACTAGGATTTTTTCTTGATCATTTTAATGAGTACCGTGGAAAACTTCAGTACACTAGGAATGTTGAAATAAAAAACAGAACGTACTCGACATTCCATAAATGTATAACTTGGTCTGCAGCCCTAAATAATGTTTACCTGATATACCAGTTTGTTTTAACAGAGCATTTAATGTTTAAAAACCAAAAATTCCTGACCACAGCTAATTAGCACAAACAAGAATTTTCAAATACTTGATCTCAGGCCAGTGAGCTCATCAAGAGAGAGAGGAGCCCCTGCTCCAAGGCTGTCACAGGATATCCCTCAGACCCCAACTGTGACACCTGTCAGGAGCAGTTGTAGCAGACAAAAGGGCATTGTAGTGGGCTCATGGGACAAGGTTTTGGTAGCAGGGGGCTGTGGGGGTGGCGTCTGTGAGAAGAGATCAGGAGTTGCCCCACACCAGACACAGCTGGCTTCTGCCAGCTCCAAACCAGCCCGACCACTGGCCAGAGCTGAGACTGTCAGTGATGCTGGTGGCATCTCCATGATACATATTGAGAAAGGATGAAAAATGCTGCACAGCATCTGTGAGAGAGGAGTGAAAAAATGGGTGAGGGAAACAGCCCTTTGGTCACCAGGCCAGAGAAGGAGGGGGAGGAGGTGCTCCAGGTGCTGGAGCAGAGATTCCCCTGCATCCCACGATGCAGACTGTGGTGAGGCAGGATGTCCCCCGGAGTGCCCCACCCACACAGAGGGATGTGCCCCGAAGGAGCCTGCAGCCCACGGAGAGCCCGTGCTGGATCAGGCTCCTGGCAGGAGCTGCACAGCCTGCCAAGAGGAGCCCACACAGAAGCAGGATTTCTGGCAGGACCTGTGGCCCTGTGGGGGACCCACACTGCAGCCGTGTGTTTCTGGAGAACAGTACCCTGTGGAGAGAACCCACACTGGAGCAATTCATGAAGCACCCACATAGGGATTCTGAGAGCTTTGTACAAGGGCATGCGCGTTGGTCTCATTCCTCTGCAAACATTTGTCACGTCTCCCTGTGAATGAAGGTCTTGACAGAAGATTCATATTAAGGAAGATAGTTTAAATTTCATCCCCTAAATGTATATAAAAATATTACAGACAAAGCACACTGGAAACATGTTTTCTTTAGAAAATGCAATCTTCAGATGATCAAGCACATCCAATGCCCTCAGGGTTTTTTTTGTTTGGTTGGGTTTTTTTGTTTTTTGGTTTTTTGGGGGGTTTTTTTGTTTGTTTGGGGTTTTTTGGGGGTTTTTTTTGCCTAAAGTACATTTTAGACCTGACTGCTTCGTTTTGAAAGAATTGGTATCAGTGTGGAAGGTTACTTAATAGGGTCTGGCTGTTGGTGAACCACTCCTGAGCTACGACAAGAGAACAGACTTTCCAGAGGCTGGTTGAGATGGAGTGACTGGAAATCACGAGGACTTACTTGACGTTGAAAAGAAAAAAACCCCTTAGATAAACTGTCATTTTGCAATATATGTGGTGTGACTTTCAGTTTTGCAGCTTTGCTGGGAAGCTTTTTGGATCAGTGACAGATTTTCCTCATTGTGTGTTTCATACTGGTACATCTGAGCACTTTGTGAGTATTCAAGCCAAAAGTGGATTGTTGTAGCAGTTGCTGCTGGTCCTGGCCTGAAGGGGGGGGGAGGAGGAGGAGACAGAAACATGGGGCTGTGGGGAGACAGGACAGGTTTGTGAAGCTGTTTTTTTCTACAGCAAGAAAAACAAGAGTTTCTTGTTATAGAGATTCTGGAAGTTGAGGTGATTGCCGAAACAAAAGAAAAAAAATCAAATCCAAACTGACTTCTTTTAACATTCTTGATGTCTGCCATTCAGTAATAGTAGTAAAGCAGCTCTGGCAATGAGGATAGGGCTAAGCTAGTCAGAGAGAAACATTTGTAAATGTGCCTGGGATTTGTTTATAGGAAGTATCTCTTGTTTCATTGCTACAGTCAGGAATGTCTCTTCCCATGCAGGGTTTTGTTGGCTTTTATTCCATTTGCAGTCATGTTGAAAAATAGTTTTGGATGATTTTGAGAGATGTGTGTAGACTCTTTCAGAACAAGATTTCTCTGAACTTGAGAGGATATTAGAGGATTTTTACACTGCAAAAATATGTTAAGTATTGAAGAAAACGCTGTTAACTTCTTTGCAGATCATCTGGCTTTAGAGAGGTCCCATAGTTGCTTCTTTTCTGGTAAGGTTGAAGCTGCCCTGATACTGTTTTTTCTTGAGATGGAAATCAAAAAGAGGCTACTTCACTGTTTTGACAGACAGAAGTACTGTAAATATTTAAACTTTGAGATCCGAATAGACCTAAATCATTCATGCTGAAATCTTCAGAAAGGTGCTATAAATAATATTTTTTCATTATCAAATTTCAGCAAAAGAAAAATAATAAGTTTAATACCAGCTCTTTGTCAAATAAGGGCAAATGTGAAAAATGTGGTGTTATTAGCCACAACTACAGGATCTCAGTGTAAGGAAATTTGTATCGAGTGTATGGATATTTTCAAGTAGGTGGTTCAGAAAACTCCTGGAGGAGTCTTTTTTAGATAATAAATCTAACCAGAATAATTAGTGAAGGCAACAGCACAATTCACGTATTGTGAAGTTGACCATAAAGTATTTTAAATTAAATGTGCGCCAGAAGTGTCTGTTTTTCCCATTGATTTTAAAATAAATTTAGGAGAACTGGGTCAACTGTAGTTGTCTGCCCTGTAGGTCACCAGAGATGAGAAGATGAATCTCATCCTACATTATACTAAACATGTAAAATTAAATAATAAGCGCCTGCAAAGTTGCAAATTGAACAGTTTGACAGTCTTACAATATGAGATACGAATGGTCCTTGTGGGAGATACTGCTTGTGGTATAGTGTTAAGTGTTTTCCTTTTGTGCTGTATGGTGAATGATCTGTGCAGTGTTTGGATCTGTGCAAGTGGGAGCATTGGTGTTCATCCAGTTGTTTTGTTGTTATTGCACTCAGCTGCTGAATTTGTTCTGTAAAGCTCTTTTTAGATTAGTTATTTTGTATGATTGTGAGTCTTGGTCACCTTTAAAATGCTTTGGAATATGAAATACTGAAGGGAGCTTTTGATTAAATGTAGCAGAATAATATGTGAAGAATATGATCTAACTGTTCTTTGTGGGCATGTTTATAAAGAAGCAAGATGATCAAGGCAATTGTGGTGGCCCTGATTTCACTAGCAGAGCATCTGACTGCATGGTAGAAAATACTCATTTATAAGATCATTTTCATCATAGTCTAAAAAGCAGTCAAGATGATGGAGAAACAGTAAAAATAAGAAGCCTTTAAAATGGATCAAGTTCTTACTGTGACTAAATCCTGAAGAAAACTGCCAAAGACAGAAAACAGAGGGGACACTAAGAGGAGCAGCTCCAGATGTCAAGTAGCAGCAGTAGCATTTGCTTCATTCCTCAAAGGCTGCCACCCATTTGGGCACTGCCTTCTAAAGTACAATAAGGCAGGCTAAAAAACTCAGACCCTTATCTGTCTGACTTCCTTGTTTTTCTTGCCCTAAAGCTCCAAATCTCAGTTAAAAGCAGTTCTCACAGACTAGATGTGTGTGGCCTCCCAAGGTATCTTCCCTGGTGTTCCTCATGACTTCCTCACAAAAGACAAAACAGGGTAGACTTTATCCTAATGGCAGTCTGACCTAGAAGCAGAGCTCAAAAGCCAGTCAGCTGCTATGTTTTCAGCTCTTGAAGCTGACATTTTTTCTATCTGACTTCTGATTATTTTAACCTTAGTAGGTTGAAGATACATGATGCCTATGAGTTTGTTGCTCGGAGCACAGCCTTTGTGCTCCAGTTACATCTGCCACTCTTGAGTGTGTTATTGCTTCTTCTTGCTACTACATCTTTTGCACCCTTAGGAAATTGTTTGTATTTTATTTACTTTGGTGGAAATCAGACACTGCAGAATAAGACTGCTTTGTTAGTGATTGGTGAGACAAGAAATTAATGCAGTACACTATTAAAGGTTTTTTATTCTGTGTTGTCTGTTCTCCTTAGTAGAGGCATCATGAACATTTTACCACAGGCAAAATAAAATTTTGTTTGGGTTATAGAGGAGTACAGCTTTGGTCCTTGCCAACCAGAATGACCACATCTTTATTTCAACTAATTTGGTTGCCAGGTAGAGTTTGTGACTCTGTCGAGTTGATTGGTAAATACTGAATCATTGTGTCAAATGGCTTAACTTCACCCTGGGGTTAGAGGCACATGTGGCTTCCTTACCAGAGAGATCTGTTGGCGCTGAAGTTACTGGAATAACGACTGAGAGACTTGCAGTTTCTGATAAACAGAAATAAATTTTTCAGAAATAACTCATTAATTTTTATACCTAAATGCAAGATCCAAGCAAAATATTCAGTGACATTGTTTATAGACGCAGTTTTCCTTCTGGCCAAGGTACAGACTGTGGATGATTTGATTTTTTAAATTTGCAATTTTTTTTTTTTTTCAATTTAGTGTAATGAAGTTACATCATTGGGACATTTAAGGAAAATAAAAATTAGTGTCATTAAAAATAAAGCAACATACAAATTGAAAGCATTTTTATGGAGGGAGAGATAGAGAAAGATAAGACAATTTCTGTAACATTCATAGTTTTTAATGAAATAAAAATTATGCAAAGCTTGTTAGTATTCACTGTGTAATTCACACAGTAATCATTACTGCTATATAAATAATATCAACACTAGATCTCATACACTGCCAGGTAATTTACAAACTGATACATAGTTGTCCCATGCAGAAATACGAATCTGTGTGTTTAAAAGGTGACAACACACTCTTTGGTAGTTTCATGTTTATTTTTTCATCTGACAATTGTTTGAGACCAATGTAGAAATAATAGCTACAGTTACATGAGAAGATAATTCAGCATGGATGGTCTTCTCAGAAAAAAACTGTGTTCAAAAGAAGGATTTGGAGACAAAGCCAGAATGATGACACCTATGTTTGAGAATTGGTTCTAGCTGTCATGAGATGTATGTAAGAAAGGGCCAGAAACAGAGATGCAGATCACACAGATTTTGCTTTACAGAGTACTGTCACAAAAGCTGCTGGTAAGCAGCCAGCTTCAGTGGAAACCACTTCTAATTTGGCACTCAGCTCCGTTTCTTTTGAAATCTCACTCAGAATATTGAAATAAAAGCCAGAAGTGGCGTGGGATCTTGGAAATAGTGTTCCTGACTGTCCAAGGGAAGGCCAAACTTAAGTAACTCATAAATAAAAACAAAAGTGTTCTGGTTACAGGTAACTTACAGATGAATTTGATACATTTTTGCATCAGGAATTGTTTCATCTCTGTTTTAGTGCTGCTGTTCCTCCTAACAGGCATAGGAACCATAAATAAAGCAAAATTTTTTTTGCCCATGGTATGACAAATGTAAGGATTAACCAAGTTTTGTGTTCTTCACTTTTAGAGTGCGCTGTCTTTGGATCTGTGCTCCAGAATTCAGTCGTATCCCCTTGCTACTCCTGCACATTCTCCCTCATTTTTTTTGTGTTGTGCCAAGCCAAAGATTACTATCTATGTGCAGAAGGTCATACTTAATCATATTTGCTGACACAAAATCACTAAACCAGAGAAACTTTTCAACCTATTTACATCTTTTTAGTAAAGAGAATCAGAAGTTCTTTATTGATGCATATTTGTGTAAGACCTTTCTTAGGTGCCTTTTAGCTGATGGGCTATTATGTTAACATGAATCAGTCTAGAACTGGAACTCAAACCCAGGTGCTGACCTACTTTAATCACTTTAACAGTCTTTTGAAACCAGCTGTTTGGAGAAACCATAGGTGAAATGATAGTAACATAGTGAAGAAAAGATTGGTAAGGCTTTTTAGAGCCAGTTTAGGAGAGAGTGAAGACAGTTTTTGCATTCTAGGTACTATTTTTGTATGGAATATTGCATCATGTCCATAAGTTAAATAGGCCCATCAGAACACATGTTGAAAGAGTCAAAGATTTCCATTTGAACCTTAGATTGCTCTAAGTAAAAGATGTGATTCATATGTGCCATAGTCTGGATTTGCTTCTCAAATTGGTGATTTTCTCTGAAAATCTGCAGAAATTGAGTACTCAGGAAATTATTTAACCCATTTTGCCAGATGTACTATACTTGGTAGGAGTAATATGAATGGGAACAAATGGAGGCAAATCTATTAAAGAAAAATATGAGATTGGAGGCCAGAGTGGAGTACTCAATCTAAGGGACCTTGAAATGTCTCTGAAGATTTCAAACTTCAGAAGAAAGAATTGACTTTTACAGACATCCATCAGCAGTGGAGACAGTAGCATTGACAGCCTCTCAGAGGCTTCCCTTGCTTTTAAACCAAATTATCAGTGGTATAACCTCACTCCTTACTACAACAGGATATTTCCAGTGTTTGTGGGAATTCTGGTATGGTTAGTAACAGTTGTTAGGCAAGGGGTCAATTGAATTAGGGCTTACAAAAAGTCAGGATAATAGTCTGTGGTTTTCTGTCATGAATTGTTAATGACCTGTCAGCTGATTCTTAGTTTTAAAATAGGAATAGTCATTCTCTCCTGTCCAGGCTTTTATTGCATGCAGGAGATTCCTTGGCTGTAAGGAACACTTAAGAATCGTAATGAAACAGAGAAGAAACTTTCAAGTACTAATTTTCTAGCACTGTATAATGAATAAAAATATGAATAAATATGTTTACTAGACATGGCTTTCAACATCAGATAAATAAATTTCACAAAATTATTTAAAACAGTAATGGCTAAAAAGATTTCTTCAAGTGCTTGCTAGTACACTGTGGTTGTCCTGTTATAGTATATTTGGTATATAGTACTTTTAGTTAGTGAAATAATCATAGTTACTCAAGGTTTAATGCATCGATATTGGCCTACTGTGTTAGAAGCTGAATGATTCAATAATTTTGTGAATTAATTCATTGCAAATGAGTTTCAAATAACTGGATAACATGTCTTGGCTCTTCTGTATGTTGTTGTAACTCATGGTTTACCCATACTTCTCTTAATGCTCTTAAAATACTTATAGTAATACTCATACTTCTCTTAAAGCTATGAGCTTTAGGTTTGTGCCTGCACTGGAGTTTGCAGTGTCACTTTCTTTAGCAAGCTGTTCTTACAAGGACTGTCTAACCCAAGGAGTAGACAGGATGTTGTGAAAGGGAATCCTGTGCAGTTTACCCTGTTGCTGCGGCTCATCTTTTTCTGGTGCCTTGCTTGTCTTGCTTAAAGCAACAGTGCAATTTTCTGTGTAGTTTATACAGTATACATAAGTGATTTGCATTCAAAAATTAAGTCTCACTGTCTTTGAGCATATTCAGACATACTGTAGCCTCCAGCTGTCAGAACTACTTTTATAATTTTATTTTACACTAGTTTTTAATTTTGATTTTGTTTTTCTGTAATTGGGTACATTTGTATGGTTTTTTATGCATACATATATAGCATAGAATCACAGAATGGTTTGGGTTGGAGGAGACCTTAAAGATCATCTAGTTCCGACAACGTGTTTCTATATATAGCTAAAATATATATAACATTTGTTTATAGAAAGAAACTGTAAATATGGTGGTTTTCATGCCCCAGACATTAAAGACTTTATTGAAACCTGAAGAAATAGAGTTATGTTGTTAGTTTCCCAAAGTGAGGACATGTCCCAGTTGTTTATTATTCAAGTTCCCAGCCTTGTGATCTCGAGTTTCTTCCTGCTTTTCTGCAAATACAGATAGTAGTAGGTGTGAATGTAACAACCCTTTCCTTTTTGTCACTTTTTCAACACTTTTTTGATGCTTTTGTCACCTTAAGTTTGGATTCTGCAAAGTGCTACAGATTGAAGCAAAATCTGGAAACTGCAACTAGAGTAAAGTCTGTCTGCCTTGTGGTTAAGTGATATTTCCCATAGGCAGTGCATATTTTCACTCTATCAGTACATTTCCAGGCAAAATTTAGCTTCTTACATGTCTGAAGTTGTGAGCTAAATTGCAGGGATCTACAGCACTGCTCTGTGAAAGTCCTATGCACCAAATACCACTGTTAAAAATGGAGCCCTGTTGAGTAATGAACTTGTGGATGTAAAATATATTAAATTACCCTTTTTTTGGATGCTAGTCATCTCTGAACTTTAAGTTGTGATTATGGCTGCGCTTTTCAGGATTGGTTTGACTTACCCTTACATTGAAGAAGCTGATCATACCCGAGTGCCTCTATAGAATCTGTCTTGTTGTCCCCTTGGAGTTACCATTTTCTCCTTCCTTCCCATTTCCCTCCTGTCTCTTGACTTTCCCACCTTCCTTCCCGTCCTTTCTTTCTGTCTCTAGTTTCATACTATGTAAAGCTAGTTCAAACAAGCAAATTCATTTTATGGAAGTGATGCATGGATAGGATCGTGTTTGATAGTGGTTAGTCTTACCATTTCATATAATTGGCTCTGAAGCATTTTGTCTCTGTAGCTAAATCCCTTCCCTCTGCAAACAAACAAATCTCAAGCAAACAAAATATGCTGTCACTTTTTTTTTACCAGATCTTTAATCTCAAGTTTGGCATATTCATATTTCTTAACAAATGCATCTATCATGTCAGCTATCATGGAATGAAAGATTTCTCTAAGGAACACTTTTGCTGCCAAAATAGGGCAACATAGAGGAGATTGTTTTGTTTTTATCTTTTCCTCTGAATACTTTGTTGCCACATATTTAAAACCACAGTGTTTTAATAGTAAGCTTTATTTTAAATTCAGACTGCTCAGAAATTTTCAGGAGGAAGACAGGCCAGAAATCTGACTGACCAAACAGCTATTCAGACATTCTTCCATTGCAGGACCAGATCACCTGTGCCTATTTTTTTCTGTTGAAATATTTTTCCAGACTATTTTCAATAATATACAAAAGGGAAATTCCTGTTCACCCTGTAGAGCCTCTTCCTTTATTAATAAAATAGTTTCAGGATTATTCTTTGTCCTGAATAAAGGATGGGTGAACTATGAGAGAGAGAAAGGTGGGATGTGTTCAGGGACAAAAGAAAGAGGAGATGGCATTTAGACCTGTAACTCTAGTATAAGGCAATAACTGAGGTAAATAACTTTTTTTTTTGTCAGTTTGGGTAAGTTTGTCAAGTTCTCACCACTGTTCACCAAGAGCAGTATTGTCTGATTTTGTTTGTAGGCAGCACCTACTGTCAGGTGGCAGAGCTGCCTGAAAGTGATTGAAACTTTCATTATTCTTAGGGGTGTGGTCAGGGAGGGTGGAACCTGGTTCCCTGCGCTAACTTAATGGGGATTCCAGAATAACTGGTTTTTTCATATTTGAAAACTGTTTGGAGTTGGGGGACAGCCTGGAGACATACGGTGACTTGTGCAGGCTTTATGTGTGAGGGAGTTTATGGGAAAAGTGCAGGCATTTTGCAGTGACTTCTCAAACGTATGTGCCATCCTTCTGATTTATCCTGGCATTACCTTTCTGGGAACCTGAGGGAACAATACCTGCTCTTCCTGCTGTCACACAGAGTTCTTTCACCATTGCTGTCTCTCTGATCCCAGTCCTTCAAAGAGCCAATCTTTCCTCTCTGCCATTTGCCTACCATTTAATCTCCCTTAAGAAAAAAATATTATTTTAGTATACCTCAAAAGGCTAAAGCAAGTTCAGATTCACAGGGCTTGTATGATTTGTCTCAGTTCTTCCATTTCAGATTTGGATTGTACCTTCTATAAATCCTTGCTGGCAAGAAGCAGCAGGGAGCTGCATTGTCTCAGGTGCTGTTAGGATTCAGATCTGTGATTCTAAGAATTAGCCTGTTGTTTCCCTTTCATTCCTAAGGTGATCCTTTTTGCTGGTAATAGTTTATTTTCCACTTTGAGCTGCCTCTAAAGCATTCAAGAGAGCACTTAAATTCTTGCCAGCTTCTGTCACCTGTATAGGGGAGAGTTTGCATTATGTTGCACTTCCATATGTTCTAGAGTGAAAAAGCAAATAGTTGTTCCTCAATGCATGCAGTTCTGGCAGGAAAAGTATTTAAAATATTTTAAGTAGTAAGTGCTGCATCGACATCTGACTAAAGATATGGCA
Organism: Acanthiza pusilla; assembly: GCA_036630365.1. Classification (NCBI taxonomy): domain Eukaryota; kingdom Metazoa; phylum Chordata; class Aves; order Passeriformes; family Acanthizidae; genus Acanthiza; species Acanthiza pusilla. Next base: position 30,821,042 of record JAXCHO010000073.1, on the reverse strand, counting down.
AAGGAGAATGAATTTTAAAGAAATTGCTTTGTCATTATCTATTTGCAAAGTACCAAATGCGCTACTATTCAGGACAGAGCAGAAGAAATAAAGTGCCTATTTCATCAGTTTTGTGAGTTAATAACATTCATTGCAATGCAACACAGAACTGTAGAATAAACTTTCTCATACACTGACAAAGTAAATGTATATGGTACTTAGTGATTTTTCAATAATTCATCCAGATCTTGGCTCTCAACTCCTAAGAGAAATGGAGGAGAGCTGTCCAGTAGTAATTCTCTGTAAAAGAACATTTATCACTAACATGGTTAATCAAAATCTTTGCAAGAAGAAGAGAGCTGTCATAATACACCCTTCCTACTCCAAAGAAATGAATGGAATTGTGCAGTAATTATTTTTCTTCTGTTTTTTTCCCCCATTGCAGAACTTTCCTTTTTGTTAGAGATGGTAACCCAAATAAACGGAATGTGCACAATGAGACATCTATGCACTTACTGTGTATGGGACCTCAGATCATGATCTCAGAGGGAGCTCTTCATCCTCGCCTGACACGACCCTCGGAAGACGACTGCAGAAGAGCCGATTGTCTGCAAATGATCCTGAAGTGGAAGGGAGCAAAGCTGGATGAAGGACAATATGAACGAGCAGCCATTGATGCTGTTGATAACAAAAAAAATACACCTTTGCACTATGCTGCTGCCTCAGGGATGAAGACCTGTGTCGAGGTAAAAGTTCATACATAATTATAAGCTTATATATATTGTTATGAATAAATGACATGCACAGTGTTTCACAAAGCTTTTTTGGGGGAGGGGGGGAAATGTGCTTTGGTATACTGAATTAACTTTTTAATTCTACTTATTATTAATTGGAAAAATTGCCAAGATAAACAGCTCAAAACATACACTGTAGAGAAAAATTAAAGAAATTGATTAAATATATATTAACTTCATGACAATAACTCCTCCACATGGAGAAGACTCATATAGGCATATAAAAATTGGAATTAATTACAAGACTGTAGCAGTGGAGAAAAAGCTTTAAAGGTAGGCATACGTATCCTATATGTGTAGAGAGAAGTGAAATAACTACCTGAAAGAGAATTAGAGCTCTTTTTATTTTGCTCTGCAGCTGAGACTGGAAATGCTGTCCATGTTTCAAGAACAGATTTGATGTCTTTAATTTACAGTGTCCAACTTCTTTAATGTTTGTGGAAGTAGTGAATAGTAATGAGTAATTAGAAATTACTTTTGAAGGTCTTACATCAGATTTAAACTATATCAATTAATGAGAACAAGTATTTAATTGTGCTGATAATTTAATATAAAAAACACAAGAACAAACATCTAACATTTTCAAAAACAGCTAACATCTTCATAAGTCTATCTATTTTAACATCAGGATTTGTATTTTCAATGGCAACAATTAATTCAGTTCAGCATTTGTATGTGAAATTTACATTTTTTTTCTTCTGTGTATAATTTCATGTTTATTCAGACTATGCTCAGTAACTTAGTATCATCGGCAAAGTTTATCACCTCTTTATTCACCTGCTCTTCTAGATAATTGCTTCATGTCATAAATAGTCAGGTCCCAGAACCTCTTGGACTTCACTGGTCACCTCTCGCTGCAGTAAAAACTGATGATCTCCCTGTACTTTCCTGATGTTCTCTGGAGCTGTTTTTAGTATTGGTGTTACTTTTACTATCTTCTAATTTTGTACCTGACAGATTTAATCAGTAAGCTGCACATTGTAGTAAATAGTTCCGAAGTTTCGTATTTGAGTTTTATTAGGACTCATGAATATAAGTACCATCTGATGCTGGGTATTTATATTAGTATTCGGTTTATTAATTTTTCTAGAACCTCTTGTGCTGAGACTTCAATTTGAAAGACTTTATTTTGTGTCCTTCAAGAAGTATGTGTGACACATCCACAGAGAATCTGGGCTCCAACAGTTCATACCACTTTTCTCATATGTTATATGAGATTGCTTTTACACTTTGTGCAGCAGCCAATTTAACAAAAACATTGAAATATTTACTGTGTGGTGTTTTAAAATTATTTATTCTGAGTTGTTATGCACATGGTATACTGCTCAAAAAACTGTCAGTCCTCTTTATTGTGATTTTGCATTTACCTTTCCCAGCCTTTGTTCTTTACATATTCTTCATCTGGAGACAACTTCAGCTTCTTATTTTCCGTACAATTCTGTCCTGTTTTTCTCTCTTCACAGGCTCTTCAGATGTTTCTGGAATTTTTTTCCACACTTACTTAGTACCACCTTTTAAAAGTAGGCAGTGGATTGCTTGTCTTTTTACTGCATCTGCAAATTTAATGTATCTTTGGGAATTGTTAATGAGTGGTTCTTTGATGGTAACATTTTGAAATAGGTCTTTCAGACTACTCTGGAGAAAGTCAGGAGTTGCTTCTCCTCTCATGTGTTTGCTGACTGTTTTGTCTATTATGCAGTCACCTATGTAGTCTGAAATTTTAATTTAAGAGTCATATATTAGCTTACATATTTTCTAAATATACTTGGGAGATACAGAGACAGAAGGTCCCTTTATATTTGTGGTTTCTTCCTTGCAGCATTTCTATTCTTGGTGGCCATGTTACCTTTATTGTTACAGTTTTAGTCAGGTTGTCACCAAAGCCTTTTTTTTAAAATTTAATTCCAGAATTGTATTGCACTGGTATTTGTCGATAGCATTTATTCTTTGTTTGGGGTTTATTTCAAAAAGGGTAAATAGCATCACCTGTCCAGTACTGTGAACTTCTCTATGATTCTCACATTATGTTTGCTAGTTGTATTCTGTCAAGTTTCCAGATATTGCCTGACAATTCTCATTTAAAGTTTGTCATTTCAATTCCCCAGCCTCAGCTGTGCATCCGCCTGAACTGGATATTCTTTATCTTCTGTTTTTTCATTAGTCCTTACTGTAGAAGTCTTTTTAGATAGTGTCTTTTTATTTACAATATCCAACTCTTCTTTCATTCTGTTAGTATACAGGTCATCCTTAGTTTTTTGAGCTTCTAATGAATGAAAACTCATCTTCCTTATGCCATTGTCTGTGCTATTATTTGAGCTTCTGTCTCTCTGGTTCCCTGCTCAGTACTGAGAGGAGTTAGGATACTGCAGTTAGATGCTGATGCTAACCTGCAGTAACACAGCCTGAATCTTGCCCCTATACCTTCTCTCTTCTCTGCCCCATGTTGTTACAGCTTCTCAAGCTCCACACTGGCAGTTTGTCTTCCACATGTCCTTTGAAATTATCTACATAGTTACTGATTTTCACCAGGGTCTTTCCTAGCTGAATTATACTCAGACCCAGCTAACTGTATACATGGTAACTGAATAACATAGAGGTGTGATTCTGTCATCCAAAATAAATCATGGTTATAAGATTCATTTAGTGCCTCTTGTGATGTGATTTATTTGTAAACAAATATCAGGCTGTCTCCTTGATCTGCTACTGCTGCTTTTATTTTGATTGTCAAGTTTTTATTCTTTCAGTTTTGTTAAAGAAACTAATTGCAAAGGACTGTAAAAGTTGCTCTTGTTCTCTTAGTACCACTTAATTAATCCAGCTGCCTGATAAATTCCGACTATAGGCATTTCACTCACAGGTAGTCTATCTATCCTTCCTCAAGATGATACATTTCCTTTTAAACATGTGTTTATTTACATTATTATACAATAGAGGACAAACATGCACATCATACGAGAAAATGAGAGATATCAGCAATTAGCATTTAATGACCTCTGAGCAAAATTGGTGAAAAACAGTCGCATAAAATTATTTGACATAAGAAAGGTTGTTTCTGGTAGAAAAATGGTAAACAGAAGAAAACTTAAGTAACGAGTTTTGAACATATTTCAATATCTGGTATTTACAAACTTAGACTTCACAATTACAAGGGATTTGAGCAAAGAATCTTCTGCTTCTGCCTTCATGTCCCTAAATGGGGCTATACAGTGGTATTAGTGATAGACACAACTGTTCAAAAGTTTCAGTTTCAGGAGTGTGAAGCAAATGGGCTCATGCAGTAAGATCCAGGTAAACTGTAATGTCAGAAAGAGTCAGAGCTGCTGCACAGTGAATTGTGGCTCTGGAGCTGGGCTGCAGCCTTTAACTGCAGTCTGTAAAATCAATTCATCTTAAACTCATCATAAAAGTTCATGGTTTGTGCTTCTTTACAAATTATCTTTCTATTTCTCAGTGTCTGTAATGTGATTCATTAGATAAATCCAGTTACTAGACTGCTAGTTCCCCATTTAATTATACAAACTGGGTTATATTATCTTGACAATACATAATTGAGTAAACCATTTCTGACTTTAATTTGCTTTCAGTTTGTCTTTGAAAAAGAATTTACAGTCTGATCCACATGGATTGCCATTTGCCAGAGTTTGGACACCGTTACGTAGTCTTAACTAGTCATGGTTTCTGCATTAGAAACATAGGGTACACCCCCAAGTTCAGACTTCTCTGTGTGCCCTACCATGGGATAGAGGACCTTGGATCTGTGATATCTTAAGTCCTCCAGTCTGTGGTCTATAGTCATTCTAACTCCTTCAGCAGGAACAGGTTTGTGAACAGGAACACTACATGCCTTCACCGAGCCTGAAACAGAGATTGGTGAAGGAATTTAATGATTATCTCTTCGTTCCTAGAGGTATTTGAGGATTAAAATTCTTAACAAAACAAAATGAGGTAAAAACCTGAGTTGCTTAATCCTCAAGTTGTCCTCCTTCTCTCCAGTAAACTGAAGGTCACTTAGAACCCCAGGAGCACCTTTTGCCCATTTTTTGTGGTGGTTACTCTCAGTTAAGAGCAGCATTCATCTTTCTTTGTCTCCTTCACTTCCCAAGACTTTTCAGGAAGACCCCAGCTCTGTATCTTTGCTTATCCCCACCCCACTCAAGAAAAGGAAACCTCAAATATAGATCCTTTTGGTTGAAGCACCTCTAGTTGACTTGTTCAGAGTCGATAGTCAAACGTGCAGTCTTGGTACTGCTCCACTGACATGTGTTAGATTTCTCCTCAGAGCACAACAGCTGTGTGGAACCCATTGCTAAAGATAGTTCGGGCAAAATTAAGGTGCTTACCTCAAACTACTGAATAGAAAATAATAACTTTCACACTGAATAGATTTGATTTTATGTAGAAATATTCCACACTATCACAGTATATTTGGCATACTAAATGGTATTTTTACAATTGTTTAAATTGCTAATATGATTGTTTAGGTTATTAATCTCAATCAAGCAACACAAGACTTTTTAACAGTGCTTCTAGAGAAGTATGGTATCATTATTAAAAACATGTTGCTTTGCATATTCCTCATCTTGAAGATTAGATTTGAGCTGCATAAGTCCATGGAATGTTCTTTCAAGTTTATGTATTTATGTATTTATTTATTTATTTATTTCCCCCTCAGAAGGTGTCTTAGTTGCCTCAGTTAAATTTCTGTTAGAGGTTAAAATGAATAGAAGGAATATGATACTCAAGTTAACAAAGTTTTGGCAATGTTAAGAAGTTCAGATAGAGCAAAGGTTAACTCTTGGCTGTGTATCTTGTTAATTGTTCCAGTATTATCTGTGTTTCTACCTGATACTCTACTATGAAGATCAAATACTCAGTGACATTAATATCTTTTCAACTAAATCTTGTTGTTGCGCTGGTTTGCAGTACTTTTGGGTTTTCATTTCTTTTTATTTTGGAGAACGTGGAAAAGGTTTCCCAAGAATCTACAAGAATGAACCTGGGTTTGTAAAAGACATTTTGTATTCTGCAGTGACAAGTGAAGGAAGTTTTCTCTTCTACTGAAGAAAAAATTAAGGAGTGTCTGATCTTGATCTAAAAGGCTTATGTGAAGAACAGATAATTTTAGAGAAATTTGGGGTTTTTTTTAGAAGTATAAAGATTAGAACCTGCATTTTGAAATACCCAGGATAGTGTTGCTATCTGCTATCTTCATCATGATCTGAAGGCAAGACAATGTTTATAGACTTTATTTAGAAACAAGATGAATCATTTTAGTAATGATATAAAGGTGTTGTAATAAATCAGCAGAATGGTCCACATGGGCATTTAAAATCTGTGGCATATGTTGTCCTTGCTTATATCAGGTCAGTTTATAGCAGGAGACCAAGTCAGCAAGTTAAGGAGAAGCACAAGGGTTTAATAATTAGAGACTGCATTTTGGGAGGGTTACTGGCAAGAGACAAGGTTGGTGAAATGGCACAGTACTAGACCGTATTAGAATTATTAGAATCAGCTTTATTTCACTTCACTTTTTTCATGTCCTCAAAAACCAAGTAGAGCTGCCAGTAGTATTTTGTGGTCCCTGTGAATTGGTATCCTCTCATCTCTCCTACCTAAGGAATCTCCTGGTTTCTGTCAGCACAAGTGTACAAATGCTGGAATTGTACCTGTGGAAAGAATATTTAAAGGTGTTTCTAGCTCCATCTTGACATGCTTGAGGACCTCAGGCCCCTCATTTTCTATGGGGCACTGACCATATCAGTAAAGCAGAATTTTTAGTCTTTAACACACAACAGAAACATACTGTGCAGCATTGCCTTTTAACATATTTCTGAGATTTTGTGGTTCTGTGGAATTATGGTGGATATAGGTATAATTATGCATTAAATCAAGCAGTAATTTGTTCAACAATAGAGAATCTTTGTTTTCTAAAGAAGGTTGTTGTTGTTGTTGTTGTTGTTGTTGTTATTATTATTATTATTATTCTCTCTTTTTTGTGTTCATATTTTTTTGTTCTTAACTCATGTGCCTTTTCTTTTGGGTGGTATTAGAGTTGCTAATTAATAACTGTTTACTTTGCCATTTTACTTTTCAGCTTCTAGTAAAACATGGTGGAGATTTGTTTGCAGAAAATGAAAATAAAGATACCCCATGTGACTGTGCAGAGAAACAGCACCACAAAGAGCTGGCTCTTAACCTGGAATCTCGAATGGTATTTTCACGTGATCCTGAAGCTGAAAGCATTGAAGCTGAGTATGCTGCTTTAGACAAAAAAGAGGTCAGAGGATACTTTAAATCTGAAGTATTTTACACATTTATATTGTAACAGTTACATTGTGACAAAAATCTGTGAAGTATTTCAGTAGGTACTGTACTTCCTACTTTGTATTTGTAAACAATTTTAGTGCAGCTCTTTATAATTTTCAAGTTAAGCTTAGAGAATATGACAAATACATTGTCAAAATTAAAGAGAAATTGCATTCATATCTTAATTATGTGGACTGTCTTTCAGGCTATGAGGCTGGATGAGATAAAGTGAGGCCAGTAAACTTGAAAACAGTTCCTCTAAACCAAACTTCTTTTAAATTTTTTTATTTCTTAAGATGCCTTTTTGTCTCAAAAATGAGGGCAAAAAAAATTCTGAAAAGACATAAATCTGTGGAATAGAGTAGGGAAACTGTTCTGGTGGATCTTCCTGGTCTGAGACTCGGTTGAATGTTACAAAAACCAGCTGACTAGTGCAGGACTTCATAATAGTGTATTTACTTTCTTGTTTTATAACATGAGCCTGAAGCTACTGCATACCAGAGTTTGTATGAAAAACAGGTAATAACAGGTGGTGGTATTTCCAAGGAAATTTTTGAAAGAGAGAGACAATTCATTGACAAAAAAAATGCTTGAATTCTGTTATGCCTTACAGATAACTGTGATTTGATAAGGATAATTTGACTGAAAAGATTCTGGGTACAAGTTCCCTGCCCATGCATGATCAGCTATTAGTTAACTAAAATTCTAAGTAAGAATACATGGATAAATTATATGATTCAGTAAATATTACAAATGGATTCTGTTTAAATTAAGGGACAATAGATTTCTCTATGGTTACTCCCTTCAGGAATAGCATGGCTTGGCTTTTTACTAGCTCAGCCAACTTATGACCTCAGGTTCTTTAAAAGACAGTACATGAGTAGGCTTAGATCACATCAACTGTTCCCCTGAAAAATACCACACATGGTCACTTTTATTTGAGAGTAAGAAAGTCTTTGCACTGTTCAATTAATTTTTGACCAATTTTCTTGGATAAATTCAAATATGAACAAGCTTAATTAAATTGTTTATTCCTAGATGAGACATTTTGAGATGAGGTTTAATATACTTTGTACATTGAAATAGCAAATGTAATTAACTCATTTTAATTTCTCTGAACATTCCCATATAGAGGCATCCAAATTGTAAGAAGATAGTTTGAAATTACATTTTCTCTCTTGGCAGAAACACTTCAAAAGGCTGTGGCCATTTCTTTCCACAATTGCTGTTTACCACTCCTTTGGTTATACAAGTAGAACTATTAGGAAGGTTATGTTTACAGCTGGATCATAGCAATGATTTGGCTTAAAAGAAGAAAAAGTTCTAAAAAGTGGTAATATGTAACTTCTTTATTTAAGCTGAATAATTGTTATCATCATATTTATACCAAGGGTTTGCTGGCATATACACCAGTACAATTAAGAAGATGGGGAACTGACAGATATGGGTGGGGCAAATCAAGAGCCACTTGAGGCTTTTCAGCAAGAGATTAGTCTCATGCCTGTATAAGGTAGATGCTGAGCAAAACCAGCTTAAAGACTTCATAGTTATGATGGACTCTACTGTTGTCCATTTCACATACCAGGGCAGCTTTTCCACGTTCTAAATGTTCACAAGCCAAAAGATGTCAGCTTGGAATTTGGTATACCAATTGATGTCCTTGGGGATTTACATAGAGTAATTCTGTCTTCATGTGCTCCCTGCTGGTTTGTCCCCCCTTTCTTTATGACTTTCCAGTGGGATAATTTCTCTAACTTCTTGTATATCTCTAACAGTACAAGTGCTGGCACAAGGGAGATGCCAAGAGCATGCAGCCAGGAGAAGTTAATTTTTCAGTCTTAGCCCTCAGTAGCCAAAACCAGTGGAAAAACAGTCTTAGAAAGGCTTGCACTGAGCTGCAATCCAAATGACTGCATGTCCTCCTCCTCTGGGTCTGTACACAGATGTGTGGGATGGGCAGTGAAAGCTGCACTTACCACTGGCTTTGGTGATGTCTCCATCAAAAGCTCCAGAGCGCAGATGCTTCACCAAAATTTTCTCCCAAGGATGGTTCTCTACTTTTTTTTTCTCTCAATTTCTTTTTTATATATTATTAAACACTGAGAGACTGAGTGTACAAATACTTGTTTAGCATAGTATTCAGCTTGTAACCCTTCCAAAACAGAAAATATTCATTCATGAATAATTTAAAAACTTTGAACACTAAGGAATGCATTTTCAAAGGAACTGCATCTTTTGAATGAAGGTTACAGGAAAAGATAAAACATTTGAAAATCACAAATAGGATTTCTTCCCAGGCAAAACAGCCAAATAGGCCTAACTCTAGTGTTTACGATATGCACAATAGTGCCTGGAATGAAAGTACCCTATACCTCTGCTTCCAAACCTGCCATGTTTACAGGAGAATACAAGCCTTTTTTTTCTTGATTCTTTGCTCTTACTTTGTTGAATAATCTCCAAAAAAATCTTTGTTATAGAAAACTTAAATTCATCTTTTAAATCTAATTGAAGATACTCAAAATAATATGACAGTAAGTGATTGTTCTTAAGCTGCTTTTATAGATTTTGGTTGTTCTTTTACCCGGCCTTTACAATGCTGTTTACTGTAGCATGAGAGCATATTTGTTTTGGTGATGTATCCCTGGGAGATAACAGGGTCCTTCCTTTCAGTCAAATCATGTAATGTTTTAAACTTATATAAGAAACACCTGGTAATGAGCAGTACCTCAGAGCAGATCATCCATAACAGTTTTGGCTCTCAGTCAGACACAGTGAAATACCTTGTACAATAGCAAAATATACAATTTCTTCATTCATTTTATGTATGTGCCACTGAATACTGTAGAATTACACTGCTAGTGAATGTATCACACATTTACTGAGTGTATAGTAATTGGAATGGTTTTCTTCAGTTCCTGAATTGATGTCATATAAATATGTAAGTAATGCAAATACCATAAATACAAAGAGTTATCTTAAATGATTAAAATTTATTTTATCTCTACAGATAGAGAATGGTTTATGAAGTGAAAGGAGAGAAGGGGACTACAGTTAGTTAAAATATATGTACTCTTATATACCTATAGTGCATATAATTTTACTTGAATGAGTTAAATGGAGTATAAATAATTTTTTAATATATTACTCCATTAACTATAGAACTCCATCCACCCATAAAGAAGGATGTTTACATGAAGTGTTTTGACACCATTTAATTATATAGTCATCACTCTAGCAAAGAGTTACTTTGCCCTATCTATTTTAATGGTGCTTTAAAAGAAAAGAAAGTAATAATAGTTTGAAATGAACTGTTAAAATAATCAGCTTACATGCTAGAAGTACTTTCAGGGGGAAAAAATTGTGTAATTTATGATATCCAAATGTTAGTGGTAAAAAGTTGAGAAGAAAATAATTTCGAAGAATGTCTCTTGAGAATATAGAAGTATTGGAAGCTGTGGTGAGAAGCTCAACAATGCATTAAAGTAGTAACTCATAGTATATTTCAAAATCATTGTATAGTTAAATGATGCTAATACTGAATAATGTCTTTTTCACAGCAAATATCAATAAAGAGCTCCTCCACAAATGACCATTAAAGGAGGTCTCTGAGCATCATGAGCTGTAATCAAAATCCTTTATAGCACATGGCATTGCAGAGATAAGTCATCAGTGTTTGAAGTAATTAAAAACAAACCTCTGTGTTATTACATAAACTATGTACATCATTATAACTAAAGACTGTATCTTCACAAATCTCTACAAGACTATCTTGTACACATTAACATTTTTAAGGATTCCTGTTGTATAAAGTCTTCACTCTGAAATTTCCAGATTAAACTACTTAATAGTGCCAACCAAAAATTTCTTTCAGCTTTTTCTGTGGGTTCATATATTGTTTTATGAAACAAATGTCTGAAGTTTCAAACACATTCTTAGGAAATATTTCCTTCATTCCTTAAAAAGGTAAAATTAGGATTCTTAAAAACTGTAGATCCAAAACTCCCTGCTGGTTATGCTCCAGGTGGGATAATATAGTAGTCTGTTACTCAAGGGGAGATACTTGCCGGTGTTTGACCTAGAACCAATCAGTTAAATATAATTCTGAACATATCTCCATTTCAAGATAAAATTCCAGGATCTAAAATACGCTTACATGTTGCAAGCTTAACGGAAAAGACATTTTTCTTACAATGTATATGGTCTTCAAGAATTGAGTACTGTTGTGCAGACACAGCTGATTGTTTTACAATTGCAATTCAAAATGGAGTTCAGATTCAGTCATGACCATTTTGCTTCTATTTTTTTGCTGTACTTACAGCACAATTATAATCATTCTGGCACACAGTTGTTTGTATCCCTGTCTCTCTGAAATGTTTTTTTAAATTATCTCTTTTGTAATAATTTAAGAAGGTCAGTCAAATTCCAGCATGGTATTAATCTAAGTGGCCCAGATTTATTTCAGTGCAAGCCAATAACGTTCAGATTGTCCTTTACTGAGTCATGCATGATCAGCCATGGAAGGGTATACAGAAACTGCCTGAACTTGAGCAATCAAGACACAGGTCAGGACACTCACAGGTCATTTTTCTTCTGCTTTGCTTGCCTTCTCAAAAAGAACAAAGACCCAGCGCAGATCTGTGGAGCATTACTCTTGCTGATCATAAAGTTTCTAGTATTGAGAAGCACCTGTTTATTTCACTGATTAAGTAACAGGAGATGTCCTTGTGGGAGTCAGTTATGGTTTTAGGTGCATTATGGAGTTTATTACGATGTCCTGAGTATTGGAAGCAAGTTATATTTTTAGAGTGGGTGCCTCAAAAGAACAAAATCATTTAGAAACCCAGGGTATCCATTCTCCCCATCACTTCTGCCTCCTGCTTGTTATCCTCAAAGGGTACAGTAGAATTTTTACTTAGATTGTAACCTTTCGAGGACAGAACCAGTCTTTCCCTTTCTGGCTATGCATGTATGCATAAATGTGTGTCCTTACAATCTAGCACTGGAGAGCTCTAGACTGTGGTCTACATAAAATCAAAATATAGATAGTAAATAATGATGCGTAGTCTTAACTGTGGTTGTCTGTTATCACTGCTGCTACATCCTTTTGTCTCCAAATTGCTGAAGACAATTGCTGTTTGGTGGCCAGGTTCCTAATTAGCTCTGAGCATGTAACATTTTATGTCAAATACTTTAAATGTTTTGTTAGCTATCCTTTATATAAATAAATAAAACCAGTGCATGTAAGAATAGTGTTTTTTACATATCCTTTCTGTATGCATTCTTTGTACATACCCTCCACTTTTTTTTCTCTTCTACCTTTGGGGCATTTTCTCTGTGCAACACTAACAAATACATTATTTGCTGCCATAGTCATCCTTTCTTAGTTTTAAAAAGGAGTCTGCAAACATGTGTGTGTATCTCTACTCTCTTGGTTACAGCTAATTCAGAATCCTAAAATTACTTCTTTTTGTCTTTAGGATTTGACCTTTTCTAATGTTATGATAAGGGGATGGAGCTCCAGACCAGGAAGGCAGCTGCGTGATCTGCTCCGGGTAGAGCTATCGCAGTTGGCCATTGTTTCTCAGAAAGGGTTTTGACATCTTCATGTACAATATATCCCTTCCTTGGGGATATCCAAAAGCCATCTGGACATGGTCCTGGGCAGCTGGCTCTATGTGACCCTGCTTGAGGAGGAAGGTTGAAGGAAATGCTGTTTGCAGGTCCCTTCCAACCTCAACCCTTCTGTGTTTCTATGAACTTCTGATTGCGTGTCTCATCTGTCCTATTCAGGACTGACCTCACTTCTGAAAGGGTAGATATTGCCTCAGAAGACCTGTACTTGATTCTGCTCATAAACTTCTCACTGTCTAATATCTCAGTGCATCCTCCTCCAGGCCAAGTTAACAGGTCTTAATTAATGTATAAAGTTAATGTCAGAGAATATATATGCAATGTTAACCTGTCCTTTCTCTGGCTCTTCTCTAAATCCTTTGTTCAAATCTAGTCATGCATTCTCATACCCATTCCACAATATCTGAAGTTTAAGCACTGAATCAAAGTTCATCTGGATTCTGTGAAAATCTAGCTTTTTTTGGGAGAGAGGAAGTCAGTGCTAGGCTAGCTTATCATTTGAAGGTGACCTCCAGCTGTAATGGAGAACTCTAGAGATACTACTTTTAGATTTTGAAGTTTACAAAAATCTTACTATAAATATTACAAAATGACAGCCTTTCCGTATAGCTTTGCATGGTTATTGGTGTGCACAGTGAATAAACTTTGTCCCACGCTGCCTCACATTTGAGATAGTGATCAGTAACAGTGCTTTGAATGCCTTCTTTTTAATATTGCATTAGAGACTAACTTGAAAATACTAGACATAAATGATCTTTCTTCTTCTTCTTAAAGCCATATGAGGGACTAAGACTTCAAGACCTGCGAAGGCTTAAGGATATGCTGATCGTGGAATCTGCTGACATGCTTCAAGCCCCGCTCTTTACTGCAGAAGCTCTACTTCGGGCACATGGTAATCCCAAACCTTAAACTTTAAAGAAACTGCTTTTAGCAAATTCAAAATCACAGTCGTATGTTTGCATTTTATTTCCAAGTAGAAGAGAAGTAATGGTTAATCAAGTAGCGGGAAACAGACCACACAGTGCTTCAGAAAGAAGTACAGCTGCAGTATGTCAAAAAGCATTGAGGCAGACAGGGAAGCTGATAGGAAAGTGATTAAAGCTAGGAATTATAATGGAAGTTTAACTTAAGCAGTGTGGAAAAACAGAACTGCCCTATTTTGGTGAGAGACACAGGAGTAAAACTTCCATGATTTTATATGTCTAAAAAGTCAAATTCATCAAACCTATTTTTGTCAGACCATTGGTTTTCTGTCACTATGTATTTGTGTATAAAAATGGATCAAATTTTTTTATTTATTTTTTCTTGCAGTAAAGGCAGTGTGACCATTGTAATAAGTGGTTGGAAGTTGCCTTGGGGTTTAAATTATATGAGTGTACATCCTTTGAAGGATTTTTTATAGTTACACTTTTAATACAGGGTATGCTTTTCCAAGTGCATATCTGTAACTAGTTTATTTTCACTGAAATAAGTCTGTACTCTTGTTCAAGTTAAACTGGGGTTGTCAGAAAGGGGATATACTGAATTCAATGTGTTTACTCCAGACAAAAGTATCTCCAAAACTCAGTGTAAGCTTTAGAATTTGATTCAGTGATTCAAAACTTATGCTTACTGAAGCATCTGCATTGTTACTTTATGCCAAAGGAACTACTCAGGCAGTTAATGGTTTGCGTGCTCATCACTGTGTTGCTGGATTAAGCTTTCATACCCTATTATTTTTGTGGGCTCCTTGTGAAAATCAGTGCGAGAGGGAAAAGTGAAATAGAAAGACATTATTTTAAACCCACAGCTTTTGGTACACCTTCATGAGGAGTTGTGGTACCTGAAACTCATCTCTTTTACATTATTTTCTATAGCTGGTATTTGTGTTCCTTTTAACTAGAACTTGTGCCCATTTGATGATATTTAAGTCACAGTCCTTGCATATATTTTTTTAATGTTGGTTCTTTCTTTAATTCTTATATTGTATTTATAATATGTGCAATATTTCAATGCTATGTTGTATTCCCAGAATAGTCTTATTAAGGCTAAAAATTATAAGAACTTGACTGAGGAGGCTCCATAACCTATGCAAATATTTTGAAGAGGAGAATTATGGCAATACTGTTCAAACTCTCAGCTCAGTCTGCAATTAGTTGAAAATCAGTGAGGTTGATGTAAACTGTGGAGAAACGTCTGCCAGCATCTAGCAAGCAGGAATTGAAAGCTGAGAAGAAATCACTCTGTGTTGGAAAGGTCATTCTCCTGATGTTGCCTTAGTGATGTTCTGGTAACTTAATGCAATTGGCCAGTGCATAGAAAGAAGCACAGACAATTAGCAAGTAATGAGAAAGCTGACTATTTTGCCTGTAGCTGTTTTGGTTCAGCTTAGTAAATGGAATAACTCAGGTATTTACAGAGGTTTAGACAACTGAGAACCTTCAAATGACAAATGGTAATTTTTTTGTATTACATCTTGAAATTCACACAAGAATAATGTGAAATCTTGACGTAATTCACATAAGGTATGAAGTGCATGTTTTAAATTCTTGGAAAGATCATTCTTGTATACTAAGTTTAATAGTTTACAGACATACAATATTTAATCTAGCAGACTTTGCTTTCTTTTATTGTACAAATATATCAATTTATTGACACAGGCTTTAAGAGTTAAGAGTATATTTTTCTTTTTTTCTTTTAATTGAAAAACAGAAGTATTTAGAATTAGAGCTAAGATAAAAAAATGTTATTGTGGTAGCCACAAAAACAGATAACTTTACCATTTTTCTGCAAGTATTTTTTCAATATTGTCTCTGTTTCTCCTCTACTTCATTGTACAGCAGTTGACTTTAGGATAAATAAGGGACAGTTCAACAAATATAACTACCTTGTGATTTACTAAAACTCATAAGTTAGTAAAGAGAACACAGTGGATCCATTTAGTAATGTCTTAACTGTTGCTAATTTTAAAGATACATTGCAACAAAGAAGGTCAAGAAAATTTCTAGCAAATGAAATTAAACTAACCTGTGATATGTTTTAGCTAAGTAAGGACCTGTTCAATAAATCATCTCCAGCTCAAAGATTTTGACAGGGGCAATAGTTTTACTATGTTCAGTGTTTAGAACACGTTTGGTTTTTTTTCCCCAGCACTAATGCAGTAGAGGAATACTATTTATCTTTCCCTTATAAAAATAAAATTTAGTACAATTGAAAAATCTTTTGGTTAATAGCACTGATGTTTCTTTAGGAGTACCCAGCACTTAAAAAATCCCCAAACTTTGAAATATTTATTTCAAGTGATGGGAAAATTTGGCACATTTCTCTTTGTTTATGAAATTCAAGTTTGTCTGATCTGCATGTAGTGTTGATGGGTTTAGATTCAAATGTGCATAGGAATTTGATAGACACGTTTAAATGAGACTTTTTAAGTATTTTTGATAGAAAAAACTGCTATTCTTAAGTTATCTTTAGCATTACTCTTAGGAATCAGAAACAGAATGCATTTCAAACAACTGTGAAAGATTTGATCTAGTTTTAAGATACCTAATACATTTTGTTTCACTAGTTGTTTTTTGTATAAAAATGGGCAGTCTTAAATATGAATAAAAGTAAAACATTGACTAATACTTAATCATAGAATGAAATGCAGTAAGAACAAATGAAATTTTCTGTGCAGTCAGGTGGGATTTTTTTCTTTTTTCTTACCCCCCCTCCCTGAAACACATCACTTATATGCATATATAGAAAGACTGGTAACTCATTCAGTCACAAATCTTTTTGTAGTCCAGTTGGATCTTTAGTCTTCTTCCTTTATTTCCTGGCTTCATTTTTTTAAAAAAAAACCTCAACAAATAAAAGTGAATCCATATTAAACAATTTTGTTTTTCATAGGAAAAATAATGAAAATTCTGTGGTGTGAGAGCTGGTATATTTTCATCTGTCCACGAAAGTCAGTACAGTTCTGGTTTTCAGTTAAGTCTGCTAGCTACTACAATTGCTGGAAATAAATAACAAAAATAATTTTAAGGCTAATATTACAGGGAAATTAGATGCTTGTGATGCAATTATTTACAAAAATGCATTGCATTACGGATTATCTTGGAATGTGTTCTCTAAAATGCAATGTCTGAAGTTCCATTCGATCACACTTTATTATATTTGTTTGTTTTTAAAATTTTTTGTTTACTGTTTGTATATTCCTTTGAGGATGCAGTTACAAAATATCTTTTAAACATTGTCAGGTGCATAATTTCCTGTGTCTCTATATTTATTGCAGACTGGGACAGGGAGAAGTTACTTGAAGCCTGGATGTGTAACCCGGAGAACTGCTGCCAGCGTTCAGGGGTTCAGATGCCAACTCCCCCTCCGAGCGGATACAACGCGTGGGACACGCTCCCTTCTCCACGGACTCCACGCACTACTCGCTCTTCTGTCACTTCCCCTGATGAAATCAGCCCCTCGCCAGGAGACATGGAGACAGCTGTGGTAAATTTATAAATAGATCTGAAACCAGCAGGGCTAAAGAGCTGATTTCTAAACACAGTGCACCTGAGTAGACAGGGGAGCTGCCAGAAATACCTTTGTAAAAGTGTGAAGTGTTTCTCTTTCCAGAAGTTGTGAACAGAGAAGTTGACGCCTTAAACATTCTATATGATAAACGTTGAGCGTCTGGCTGATATAAACCATTCTGTTTTTACCTTGGCTGTCACTCACAAACTCATTTTAGTCAGCTACAGTCACATCACTTCATTTGGCTCTTTTGAACTTCTCATCTCATCCTTATCAAGATGTTCACTTTCATTGTATCCATTTCCCCGAATGTACTCAGTTCCGTGAACCCTGCCTTTTGAAAATTTTTTCTTTAGAAAACAAAATTGTCTTTGTCTGCATTTTGAAATGTCAGCCCACTAGTGTACTGTAAGCTTATAATTACTTTTACTATGTGTGGGCTGCTTCAAGCGGTTTACAAAGCTATTGCAAATTTGAAATATGAAAGCGCCTTTCATTAAAATCAGTGTGGCTCTTTTGGAAGACAGAGTTCTCTTTTTAATAATCCGCAGCTGCAGCATTATAAAACTTTTGCTCCATGATCTAAGCATTTTTTTTAGAATATTACATGCAGTCTTGCAAATGGATCATCCCTAAATCTCACATTAAAATTAAGATTTTGTATTCCTGCATAGAAGTACTTTATTTCTTTAATTGTAAAATACTTTAAAAGAAGCTATTGTATATTTATTTACATTAGCAATTAAATATTGTCTGTGAATATTTCCTAATTAAAATGTTGAACAGAAGATTATACGTCTTCAGTTTTATATTGTGTGTTTTGTTTGCCATCGATGGTCCATAAGCCAGGAATGCAGGTTTGGATAATGATTGTCATTATAGATCTAGTGTGTCTTAAGTCCAAATCCAGAGTTACACATTTAGTATTCCTGTTTGTTTAAGAATCTTATCTAAACTATCAAATCTCATTTTGCCAGGAAAATGAAAACTAAAAGGAATAGATAAAACCACAAGGTATAAAGCTCCTTTATATCTTTTGCATTTGCATCCTGTTTTATAAACAGTTCTAGTAAATGTTTTTACTTGATGTTTTGAACTTAGGGCTTCGTGAAATTCCTTATTTTAAAGATACATTTTAAACAAAATTTATAGCTCATAAAAATTTAATAGAGAATATTCTTAAAGCATTGTCAACTTTTAAAATATTTAATTTTGGCAAGACAAGAAGGTGAAATGACTGAAGTAACAAGACATCTTCACTGAGTTTTACACTTTAAAGGCCAACTTTTTGGTTTGATTTTGTTTTGACTGTAATATAAGAGCTTTTAAAGTGGCATACCACAGGCTAACTTTCTGAAAATGTCCTATGTGTATAATAGCTATTGCATTGAAAGTTGAAGTACATACATTTTTACAGTGTCTTTGTTTCAATTGAAAGAAAAATCCTTTTGTATTTCTTGAAGAACATTAATATTTATTTCCACCCATAACTGCAAGCAGTGAGTACTTTCATCCCTACGCTTTAAACATTTCAGAGTAAGGGTCTCAGTATTCAATGTTATTTTTTCTCTAGTACTTACTTGTATAAAATTCAGCAATTATATCTTCTGTTGGAGTATTTGTAGTGTAACTATTTTTTATTTTGATTGAAAACCTCAAAGTCTTCTTAAGAAAATAGTATATATGTAGGTTATTACTTAAAATACTTGCTGCTGCTGCACACCCAAACTGTTCCACCTTGCTTTGGACCTGACTGTGTGAGATGCTAAACATTTCCTGTAGCCTCTCTCATCTCCTAATTCATTTCTGGCTGCATTCTGATGAAAAATGCAGCTCTCTTTTGTACCTAGAACACCAACTCTGATTCCAGCACTCTGCAGGGTGAAGCACTTCCTGAGCTCAAGGACACTATAAAAGGCAGCCCCAAATATGCTCTTTGGGTAGGGAGTTACAGAGACAGAGATACACGATTTTTCCCATTCGTGTAGCTTAAATAACTTTTTTTTCTGGATACAGTTAAATTTTTTCCCCTACTGAGCTCTTCTTTAACTTTTTGCTGAGATTTTTGAACATAACTCACTCTGTTAACACTATAAAAAGCTTTAGAGTATTTCTTAATCAGAAGCATTTTTTTCATCTACAGTGTGACATTTGCATGTGTAATATTTCTGTGTTTGAAGACCCAGTGGATATGCCTTGTGGACATGACTTCTGCAGAGCATGCTGGGAGGCGTGAGTACTTTTCTATCATTTGAGAAACTTTCATTTTGAAGAGGAAAGGACAGAGACCATAAACAGCTAATGTTAAAGTACTGTTTAGCTTTCAAAGAATTGCTACTTTGAACCTATTGAATATTTTAGTTGTCACTCAAACAACTGTTACCAGTTGGTTTAGGCTTATGTAATGTTTGTTTTAGTCCTGACTCAGCAAAACTCTTAAGCAAATGTTTTAAGCTTGCGTGTAAATAGATCAGCCTACTCTTGATGTGTTCAGTGTGTGTGTAGTGTTGGCAGCATTGGGGTTTATGCTTTCTAATTAAGCACCTGCTTAATAGCGTCTCTGAGTTTAGCACACCAAACTTAGGCATTAGGAATCCAATGAGAAAAGCAATTAAAATGCTTTCTTTATGTTGAGGGTTAATAAATGAGGGGTAGATTTCACTTCGAAGTTCTATTAGTCTAATGCTCTTGTTACTACATAGGTCGGAGCAGTCATGCTAGTGAAAAAGTCAGATGGGGACAATTATGGTAGTATAAATATTAATCACATTTCCCAGGAATAATTATATCTATATGCAGTGCTTTGTATTAATCTGTATCCCCATTCAGGAGGTTGTACTACTTGATCTGTGCCCTGTGGTGTCTTGTTCCAGCATCATTCCAGCACAGCTATTCCTCCCGCAGATCATTTGTATGAACCCATTGGCCTGGTGCTAAGGAAGGGCACTTTCTTTTCCACATGAGCTTTCCAAAGGCAGTTCTTTTCAGCGGCAAGAAAATTGGTAGTCGTGCTTCTCTTGCCTTGCAAATCACTGGGCAGGATGTGGGAGTTACCAAGAGATCACTGGTTTGATGTGGTGCTTCTAATTTGGCTGCTGGACTGTGTGTCCTTTGTGCAGGACACAGGGTCCAGCTCAGAGCCACAGGCTCAGAGCCACAGTTCGGTGGCAAATGTTTGTGGTAGCACATCTAGGGTGGAATTCACCATTCTGAGCCAGTGATTTCTAAGTCACTTGGAGCATAGCCAGGACTGAGTAATCCAACTCTAAGACACGAATCTAAGATGGGATGAATTGACAAGCATCTCTGCCTTAACTATTAAAGGATCTCAGGTGACTACCTTAGAATAACTGCCTGTCCTGTCAGTGATTAAAGTTTGAAGAGTATCATCCTTGATGTAGGTTTAGTAAGTCTGTAACAGATTTGAAACTGAACAACTGTTAAAGTCCAGCTTTCTGAGCTTGTTCTATCTTGCAGTCTGGTGGTCAGGGACTAAAAAGGTCACCATTTAGACATTTATGTCCAAGAGCATACCTGGTTTTATCAGTAGAGTTGTAGAAATCAATTGCATATTAAATTAATTATTTCCTAGATTGGTTATGCTTACATGTTCAGTTTCTGATTTAAGGTGGAAGTAACGCTCAGTTTAATTAAACACTGCAGAGCTGTCTGATAAATGGCAAGGATGGAAACCACAAACACATAGGGCTAAATATTGCTGATGATGCTCACATTTGAACCATGACAGCATTCTTCTTTTTTTTAAATTATGTTGTTCATCAAATATGTAGCTCTTTTGAGCAGAAAGTGATAGTTCTTAGTCTCTGTTTAAAAAGTGATCATTGTGAATATCTGTGAATATAGTGTAAAGTACTCAACAGCTTTTAACCTATATTTTTTATGCACAAATACTGACTGACAAAATTCTGGCAGATTTTTGAATCTGAAAATTCAGGAGGGTGAAGCTCACAACATTTTTTGCCCAGCATATGATTGTTTCCAGCTTGTGCCTGTAGACATCATAGAAAGTGTGGTTTCCAAGGAGATGGACAAGAGATACCTTCAATTTGACATTAAGGTAAATTATCAAACTGTTCTTGTACTCTTGAACTCTATTTCATTTTTCAAAAAATAATTTACAGTTTCTATATGAAATGCTGCAATATATCTGTAACTTTTCAAGTAGAATTTCATAAATATGTACATATATGTATTGGCTTTTATATAGCGTGATATCAATGTTTGCTATGCCACTGAGAAAAAAAGAAAGAACATTTTATGTATTCCTTAATCAGAAATGCCATATTTCCACAATATGTTACCTAATGCAGTATTAATAAAAACATTTGATCAAACTCATTTTTGTAACAGGTGGTATGAAGGTTTTAATCAGCCAGAGTTGTTTATGTTTGCAGTCTGAAATTTTAAAAGTTTTCAGATTATTTTTACTGCATTCAGGAGTAATATTGTTTTCTTTTAAAAAACTTAATAGTACAATTCTTGATATGATTGCTGTTTATGGGAAGAGGAGTAGGAAAAGCTTGATTTTGTTTTCCTGGGTTTTTAATGTATTTCTTTTCATCATTGCAACTTGTTTTTAAAAGCAATCTTTTAATTCAGCTTTCTTCTTTTATACTAGTGTAGTAACGAACTATTCTTTGAGAAATGTGCTACTTTTATCAGTGGTGGCAGGGCAGAAGCAGAGAAATATTTTTTCATTTACAATACAATACTTTCTCTGCGACAGGTCTCTTTAATACACAGTAACACTCTTACACAGTAAGATGCAAATTAAATTACCAGATCTGACTCATCTTTTGCATCTTTTATTTCAAGTGACTGGTGATCAGCATAGGTTTGAAGCAAAGTGGTGGAAGTTCCTTTTTCCTCCTCATTTATTAGATACAGTTTTTACAAAAGAAGGGTTGTTACATTAACCAAAACAGATGGGAAATAAATTACTGAATTAGTCTAGTTCTGATTTCCAGTTCATTGTGGGATTTTTGTTTAATCAGTAAGGTTTTAATTCTTTCCAACTGAAATAATCAGTTCTGTTAATGAGTGTATTGCCAGTGTGTATGTAATAGAAGTTTATTGTAAGCCACATCACAAAGGAATTAACTTGCACAGATTGAACATTTTGTTTGGAATGTAAGTAATTTCATTCTTAGTGTAAGTCTGGTACTGTTCTTACTAAAAAAAAAAAAAAGTAAAAATTAAATTATTCCCTTTCTGTAACTATATTTAAAAGTCTATCCTTGTAGCCGCAAGACTGTCCTTATGCTTTTTGGCTTTGTTGCTTCAAGGAAAGATTATGAATACAGATTGTTTTATCAGTCAGTGATGAAATCTGATCTTACATGGTAAAATATTTTCCTTCTTTTCTTTTTTTCCCCACAGGCCTTTGTTGAAAATAATCCTGCTATTAAATGGTGTCCTATACCTGGCTGTGAAAGAGCAGTACGGCTAACAAGACAAGGGTCAAGTTCAACAGGATCAGATACACTTAGCTTCCCTATGCTAAAAGCCCCTGCAGTCGATTGTGGAAAAGGACATCTTTTCTGCTGGTTAGTATTGGAAACTTACCTGCATCTCCATAAACTCACAGTCACTGCTATTCCAGGGAGTAATTAAAAAGTCCCACTTGGCACCAAGAGTGCAACAGAAATTAGTATGGAATGGTATATGACTGTACTATCCTCTATCCACGCACTAAATAACCTCGTGTGCACAAATATTGTGGTGTTTGATGGCACTGCAAAGGTTTATGGCACAATAGTCATTATTGGCTCTGTTAGGTGCAAAACAGCAGCATGGAATGATGTGATGTTCTGTTTTGAGAGGACAGAGGATAAGTGGGATATTGGAACAGGGATTTTTATGTCTGGATAGTTGTATAATTGAAACATGGCACATTCTTGATCGTAGTGTAGAAAACCAGCAGTGTTTAGCTCTTTCTGAATTTTGGTAGAATCACATCAAAGAAGCTGGAGTTTAAATGGGGCCATGAAGGACCATTTCCTTCACACATAGCTATTCTGTTTGCAGGATCACTCCAGTCTGCTTCACTTTAGGTTCAGCACTTTTTCTTTCTGTTACCTTCTACTGAGTTTTAAGATGAATACAAGCTCAAGGAGGAGTAAAAAGCCAGATATTTTTTAAAACATCCCTCAGATCATCGATCTTCAGCACTTCCTAGAAAAGAGCATAACAGCATCAACAAAAGTGAAAGAGATTTGGGATATTTTTCTGAAGTGCCGAGCAAAGCCCTATCCTAGCTCCTTGACGTTATCAGACTGAAAATTTATGACTATTGTAGTGGGACATCTTTATGTTCTTGGAAAATGAAAAAGGGTCATCCAAAGTTTAGACATTCAGACAAGTTCAGCAATTCTTCTTTTCATTTTTCACTTGAAACCATGATGCAGGGACATCCTAAATCACCTGCTTGATTCCAAATATCATAACGTTTAAAGATGCATCTGATTTTAGTTTGGTCCCCATAAGAATAAAAGGAAGAAGGGTTAAAAAAAAGAGAATAGACATAATGAAACAACCACAAAAGCTAGAAAACAGAACTTCTTGGGAAGAGTTATTTACAATGGAGGGAGAACTCAGACAGAAACAAATCCCATGGAAACAAACCAGAAGATGTTTTCTATCAGTGAACATACAACAAAACTTAGTACTATTTCACAAGAATGTACCATCCTCTCATCCTTGCTTCTGCTTATAGACAGAGAATCAATTTTTCCATTAGCCTGAAGGAACCTGAGACCACTTCAGTGTCATATTGACACGAACCTTCAGACAGTGGCAGCTTCTGCTTCCTTTGCAAGAACTGAATGTATTAGCTCCCCAGAATGTTCTCCAAGTGTGAAAATGTCCCTTGAGAGACTGATTTTTAGGAGAAATGGGGGTTTTATGTTTCCCAGTAATATTTCTGTGTGTTCTTTTTACATTAATGCTTTGAAATACTGCACAAACAAATACAGTTAAGGTCTTGAAAAATACCTCATGTTAGCAAGAAAATGTCCAAGAAGGCCTGTCCAAAGCCTCTCTTTTCATGCCCACAATAGTGAATGGAGAGTTTCAGCAGCGGCAAGAAAGCTCTGCTAGCAACCAAAGCATCCTGCAGCACCTCAAATCAGAACCATTTGCTAAGGACAACCATACCAGTCTTACAGTACAAAAACTGTGCATAGATTAATTCCTCCAGAGAAAAAAATGTATTCTCAGTTCAGACGGTTTTCATCATAACTGTGTGTTTAAAGGGAGCTTGCTTTAAATTTCTCTTTAAATTTCAATCAGCACTTCCCACAGTCCCATATTTCTGTCAGTTCTACAAGTTTTACCCAGGTAATCTATGGCTTAGACATTGTAATAGCAATTGATACTGCATTTAGTAAGAGATTCTTCAGAATTTAAGTATTAGAAAACCAACCCCTAGATAATCACTTACTTTTTTTCACATCTGTAGCCTTCCTGCTCATAAAAGCAAGAAAATTCTCTGAGCCTGTTGAGCAATTTCCTTTTTTTTTTCTTTTTAATGTAGGAGTAGGAATGTTCCTCTTCAGTACAGAGTTCCCTGGAATTTACTCAGTTTACATTACCCACCAATAACAGCATCTTCAACAAAACGTAATCAATTGTGGCAAATACAAAATTCTGTTCCATTTCAGAAAAAGCATTCTGAATTATTTAAATGTAGTACACTAGAAAACTGTGCACAAATCCTACATCAGTTTATTATCAGCTCCCTCCAGCATATTAGAACCCCCTTAATGCAGTTTCAGAAGCACAAGGAAGTGCAGCAAGCAGACGCTCCTGGAAAATACTCTTAGCAGGCAGTGCACACTTAGCTTTGTACCATCGGTCCTCACTCCTTTCATCCTCGATATGAACCATGGTCAGAGTCTCATTCTGCAGGAGTAACAGCTCTTCCAGGTGCACTTGGGAAGCCAGTTATAATTGCAACAGTGTTTTGCTGTTTTGATTCAAAATTTATTATGCAATACAAATATTACTGTGAGGGGGGAAATCCAGAACTACATTCTTCGTTGGTGATGTTTTTAGCCCTTCCATGAATTTTAACTTGTTGTGTTGAAACTTGCCGCAATTTTAATAAGTATGTACTGAGCCTTCAAATAAATCATCCTGCTGAGTATTGAGCAAGGCGTCTGGGGAGGCTCCTGCTGTTAATTGGCACAGCTGCTCGGTGTTAGTTCCTTTCATTCGCTGCTGTCAGGAAGTCTATCCAAAACACAACTTTCATAAAAACATTCATGAACAGTAGACTCAGTGCTCTTAGTCTAGTAAAATGACATCCCAGCATAAAAATCCTTTTTTTGGGGTGGGCTGAGGAAGGAGCTGCTTCCATGAGAAGTATTTCTTGAACAACTGTTGTGACTATCATATAGATATCAATACAAAGATTTAGATATAGGTATGACTGCACTTCATTAAAAATCCACAAATTTACAAATTTGAAAACATCAGAGACACAAGTCCCTCCTCCCACCTCCTTCCCCCCCAATCATAAAAGATTGACTAATCAATCAGCTTTTAACTTAAAACAGAGCTTGTCAATGTTAAATCTTTGCTAGTTTCAGTCCTTTATGGTAACAAATACTGTGTGAGAGGGTCTTGGCTCTCTTGAAGTCAATGATTTAAGTGTCCTACTGTCCCACAAATGTGAAAGGTGTCAGCTTTCAATCAAGGCTGAAATCACCTTATTACAGACCAGTTATTCATTCCAGTATAATCTTTCCCAACTAAGATCTTAAGATCAAACCAGAGATCGATGTGTGCTGAATTTGAGCTTTTTTGTTAGCAGGCTAGCTAAGGGGAAAAAAGTTCAAAACTGTTCCCATAACCTTTTCTTTGTTCCTGAATTCCTTCTTAAAATGTGGACAAGAGCAATCAGAAGAGTATTGATGTAGCTTCCTAACCTGCACTGCAAGAGAGCAGTTCACCATTGAATCTGCAGCATACTTGTGTATGCTCTGATGCAGCTGGTGCCCACGTGAAATTATTTTCTTTGATATGGCAGATGTCTGAGGCTATTTGCTGTCGTTCCAGCCGAAAAAAAGGAGTTATTACAGATCCAGAGTGCATATTGAGACATCCACACTGAAGTACCATCTGGAAGCCATATATCTGCTGCCATTGTGCAGTAGTGATTGCCATCCTTAATCCTAGTAGGAACTTCAGGAGAAGCTCAAGAGACTCATTACTCCACTGTGCCCATGTAAATAAGTTCCAGCCCCCATTTAAGAGATTCTGGTGGAAAGAGTAAACATCCATAAATACTTAAGCTGAAGGGCTTCAATCTTGTTCTAGATTAAAAGCTTGAATCTAGTTAAAGGTTGACTATTGCGACTGAGCAGATGCAAGTAATTCTACATAAAATACATTTCTGCTACAGCAAACTAACTACTTTTGGGTAAACTCTGTAGTCTGGCTTACCTTTATCACAGAGACTATACTAGCACTTTGGCAGCACTAAAATCGTACCCAGAGAACAAACTGCAAGCCAGCTGATTTGTTTCAGATTGTAATTTTAAGAAGGTTCTTCCTTTCCTGTCTCATTTAAATTCTTTATTAATAATGGCCATCTATGCTTGTGAGCAAGTAGTCTGAGTGTATTTTAAAACAATGTTATTTAGCTGGCTTTTGTTTTCCTGACTTAATTAAATTTTGAGCATGTCTTTTTCTTTTTTTAGCTTGAACCAATTTTAACTTTAATTCTAAATCTCTAAGTTATGAGTAATTGTGTATACACCTTCTTTTTCAGGGAATGTCTTGGTGAAGCACATGAACCTTGTGACTGCCAAACCTGGAAGGATTGGCTACAGAAAATATCTGAAATGAAACCAGAAGAACGTAAGAGTCATGAGGGGCCAACAGGGAGGGTGCGGGTGTTTTGCTGCTGCTGCTTTGATCTTTTGGTTTTAGACAGATTTTTTTTAGTTGCATTAAGTAAAAACTCAAACATTGGTTGAAAAATAGGGTAAAAGGAGAAGAAAATGATACCCCTGAATGAGGGACTGCTTCACAGTTTAACTGCAGCACTATGGTAGACTGTTCCTTGTAAAACATTCCTCCCTGTAAATACATGTGTGGTTCAGTCAGGGTATGCAAAACTCCTTCCCTTCCTTTGAAAGCTTTGATTCCTTAATTAGTCAATTTATTCCTGAATATAACTTCATTTACCCTGTCCGATTTTAATTTTTAGCCCAGTCTGCTCCTCTGTTTGAGTAGTGTTCCATGAAAATTTTTCTGTGCTTTAAAACTAATTCAAGCCAACAGGTGATTATAATAGTAAGGTTGAGGGTGAACTGCAAGGGAGTTGTAGGAAATGGCTTAATGATATTTAACATTGACTAAGAAAATTAATAAAGGTTGGGTTTACACAGGACAGACATTTTCTTGGTCAATGTTAACAAAAAAAGTAATGACAGCAATTTGAATACAACTAACTTATCTTGGTTACCACAGTTCACAGCCTTTCCATGGTATGTTATAAATATCTTGGAAAACATAGAAAATCTTACAAAGAGGCAAAATATACCCTACTTTGTCAAACTATGCCTGTTTTTTTCATATATGTATTTGCCCATTTGTATATTGTAATTGTCATATATACTGTATATAAATTTGTATAAAAATACATGTGTGGAAATATATAGAAATAAGTGTATTAATATGATATCGAATATGTGTAAATTAGAAAATATAATAATAACAACATATAAGTGAGAAATATATATTGTGAAAAACTTAAATATTTTGTCAAGAAACAGGGAAACGTGCATCTTTCCTAATCCAATTTTCACGAAAGATTACACAAGTACAATTTCAGCCTCTCTGTTTTTGCATGCTCCATATCCTCCTGTCGCCCTCAAAAAGTTGTGGGAGTGAGTGAGGCGTATGAGGACGCTGCCAACTGCCTGTGGTTACTGACCAACTCCAAACCTTGCGCCAACTGCAAGTCTCCGATCCAGAAGAATGAGGGCTGCAACCACATGCAGTGTGCAAAGGTAAGAAGGACCTGTTAGGTGATTTCTTGTGGAATCATAATTCAGGTTTGTATGTTCTGTATCTATATTTTAGGATCACAGGGGTCCAAAAGCTCTCAAGTGTCATACATGGTAGCTAGTGGAACCTGTTGCAAGAATTAGATAATCACCAAATGCAAGGTTATGTGTATTTAGAAAATGTTTAATATTTACTGAAATCTGTTTGGCTGGCAAGTGTACATTGTAATGATTGAAATTTCATAAATACGTAAGAATTATTAGCCATACAGTATGAAACTCAAGGAAACAGAAAAAATTGAGAGTTTAATAGTCATTAATAATGTAGAAGGGAAAGAACAGTTTTAATTGGCAGGTGTAACATTTTAAGGAAGGCTAAGCTCTAAGGAAGGTTTCGCCTTACTATATTTTTCTTTTGCATTATTTCTCTAACACAGCAACAAAGCAGAGAAGTTTAGGTGGAAAACTGTAAACAGGAATCAGTCAGTAGGAATGAAAAGACATCAGAGAGATTCCAAAGGAAGTCTATTGATGACAGCAGCCAGAAAATTAGTCACAAGTTTGCACTGTGCTACCAAAATAGAAAAAATATTTTTGCCATGAGTTCAGTATCATTTGAAAATGCTTTTCCTTTCAAGTTACTTAAAAGCAGCATATTTAGAAAACTGTTTCTTTATGTCAGAAATATCTTGTGTAACTACAACTACTACCTCTTTGAGGAGCATCATTAAAAATAAGACATTAGCAACACTTGACATGGTTGACCTACAATAAAAGGCTAACAGATTTAGGTGGTAATTCTCTTTATTTTTCTGAAAATATGCAGGTCTCTCTCTACTGCTATGCAGATCCCGTTTTTTTAATATTGTCACATAGTCTCTCTCGTTCTGTGATATGAATTGAAGATTGGGGCTTTTTTTGGTATCGTTGGCAGCAGAGAACATTCTCCTCCACTTTGATTTATGCCAAGTTTGATTTATGCTGGTTTGGGTTTTTGGGGTTTTTTTGTCTTAAATGGTTTTTAAAGGAGCTCATAAATTCCATACTTTTAAAAACTGTATGAGGTATGTTTGTTGCAGCTGTTGCCGCTGTGGCTTTGGACTGAAGAAGACTTTGACCGTTAAACACTGATGAATGTAGATAATTTACCATTCTGAGGCACTGGCTGGCAACCAGAGTTCTCTTTTTCTTTTTTGATGCTGTGCCTTATAGGCACCTTGACGTGTCCTTAAAATGGATTCTTTGTCATGGTTTCTCCATGTCTGTGTCATGGAGAAACCTCTGCAGACAGCAGCTGCCTCCTCTCAGCCAGGTGAGGAAGGCAAGGAAGGGTGTCCTCAAGCTCCTTGCAGGGCTTGGACACAAGGAATAGTGGTCCCCCCAATTGTTGCTTGCTCTGCAGAAGAAACGATCCCTGATGGAGCTTCTGCCTTTTTTTGAGGGAGGTCTGCTCAAGCCCACGAAATGATGGGCTATGGCGTCTTCTTAGCATCCAGCATGTATCTTGGTATAGAGGAGGATACTCCTTACTCATAAAATCACGTTTCTGTACTTAAGCAGGCATTTTCTTACTGTTTTATGAGCCCAGCTTCTAACAAGGCGTGGTTTATGCAGTCCTGCTCTCTCACTGCACTGTCTATAGTCATTTTTTAACCTTTAACTTTGATTTCAAGGAACGGGAGGGGTTTCATAGATAATAAATTGCTGCAAGTTTTGTGAAACTAGGTAGCTGTAATGGTGCTGAGACTTAATTTGTACTGCCACCAAGAGAGAGGCTGAAATACCTATCCAGCTGTTACCTGCTCAGCAATTACCTGTTCTGCTTGGCTCAGACTGCAGCCAGGCAGCAGATGGGATTTGTTAAGCCCAGGTGGTGATGCTACAAGGCTCAGTGATCATAAAGACACATAAAACAGAGCTCAGGAGTTAATCATGGAATATGCTGAATTGGAAGGGATCCACCAGGATCATCAAATCAAACTCCTGGCCCTATGCAGGACACCCCAAGAGTCACACCCTGTGCCTGAGAGTATTGTCCAAATGCTTCTTGAACTCTGGCAGCTTTGGTACTGTGATCACTTCCCTGGGGAGTCTGTTCCAGTGCCCAATCACCCTCTGGGTGAAGAGCCTTTTCCTGCCTTTGAGGGAGTCAACAGCTCCTCCCCAGTTAAGTGCCATAGGCATACTTAATATTCTTTCGAGTCCTGCATCTGTCAAGCCATCACATAACATGTTATCCAGCTGTGCGCTGGGCATTTTGTCCAGAAGGAGGCTGGGAGAAGGTATCAAAAATTTTGCTGAAGTCCAGAAAGATTACATCAGCTGCTTCCCTTGATCAGCTATGTGGGTTGCCCTGTTGTAGAAGGTAATCAGCTTCAACAAGCAGGACTCCCCCCATGAAGCTGTGCTGGCTGTGACCAGTGACTGCATTGTCCTCCAGGTGTTTTTCAATACCTCCCAGAGTAATCTTTTCCATGATTTTACCGTGCACTGAAGTGAGCCCAACAGGCAACAGTTTCCAGTGTTGTCCTTCTTGCCCTTCTTGAAAATGAGTTTGGGTGTGGGAGGTGTGTAGAAACAGATTATATGGTTTTGAATGTGTAATGAGACTGAGATGCTGGGAAGAGGGTCTGGGAACACTGTGTGAATCATGGGTTTTGAGGAGGCTTTTGGCAATATGAGAGATTAAAAGAAATATAATGGAGTGGTCAGGAGGGAGATAATTTGGGAGAGATAATTTGACAGATTATTGCAGTAGGAGCATATACACATAAATTAATAGGAAGTCAAGCTTTATTAGTTCAGTGGCTTGTGAAACAGCTTGTTTTTGAATATTTTGTAATGATTTTTTTCTTATAATGTATATGAATGGGTCTGAATGATAGGCAAATGATGCAGTGATACACACCACACTTCTATACACAGTTGTTCTCATACTTTATTTTCAGCACTTCTTACCATTTTTTATAAGCCATCAGCTTTAAAAAATGTTTAAAAGCAAGAAAGAACAGCACAATAACAAGAAGAAATATTCTAGTCTGCATTGCTTTTTAGAAGAAAATCAGCACTGCTGATTTTTGAGACAAAATTAGCAAAAGTACAATGCAAGAATTAGATTTCATTCCTTCCTGTAATATATCTAAGTGATTGTATAAAATAACTACTGACAAACACATCTGATGTGGGGTAGGTATTCCTGGAAAGGTTAAACTTATCAAAGAGAGAAGAAATGCAATTTAATTTATCAAATGCCACTAATAATACTCAAGGCTTAATATTAATTAATGTAAATTTTCTTTGCTCATCTATAAGACACATAAAATAAATGTGATTGAGAAAATTGCGAAGTCTTTCACTTACCCATCCATAAATAGCTTCCAGTTATTTTGAGATTAACTAGCTGAGAACTCACTGCAGAATTGAGAATACTTAACACAATTTGATCTTTTCTGATGCAGAGAAGCCTGCAAAAGTCACCTTACACCTCCTTGTAAGGTCTTACCTCTTTTGAAAGCACTTTACTCAGTCCATGCAGAAAAGGCTCACCTGGAATTAATCGCTCATCAAAGTTTATGTTCAGACTTCTTCTCTCTTGCTTTAGTAGCTATCAATATTTTGTATCAGAAACACCACATGACAAAAATACCAGTAATCATTTTTTTTTTAAGTAATATTAGGGAAAAAAATCACTCTGTCATGAACAGTTTAAAGAATTGGGACTGTCATTTAAAGAAATGGGACTGTTTTTTTAACAAGAACAAAAAAACAGGCCTGATCAGCTGTATTTGCCATTTGATTTATTTCATCCACTAAAAACTTAACATGTAGATCCAACACAGTCTTGTGATCCAAGGAACAAAAATTATGACTGATGTGTTTGATAAACAGATCTCCTTAGTAAGTAAAATAGGAAGGAGGCTCCTCAAAATTTTTTTCCACTCAGAATGCTGTTAAGTTATCCATATAGGAATAATAATCCCTAACTGCAAATCTAAAATATTTCAACTGGGTTTTTTTTTCCCTTTTTTCTGAAGTGCAAATATGATTTTTGCTGGATATGCTTAGAAGAATGGAAGAAGCACAGCTCTTCCACTGGAGGCTACTACAGGTGCACTCGCTATGAAGTTATTCAGCACGTAGAGGAACAGTCCAAGGAGATGACAGTAGAGGTAACAAATGAATCTGTATGTTTGCAAAATAGCACTAAGGCTGCAGTTCTCCATTTACGATAAGTTTAATCAAAATTCTTCCAAACCAGTGGTGCAAATGGATAAATACAACCTTAAACATATCAAAGAGACAGAAAGAAAACACTACTTATTTGTGAATACATAAGATTTCTGCTTTTGACTTTGGTAACAACCAGTGGTGACTTTACTCAAGTTGTTTTACTTCTCTGTGACATGGTTTCCTTTTGTGAAATGAGCATGCTGGTCCTGTAATTAGCTGCTGTGCACTACAGAAGAGATGCCTTAATTTTGGCTTTTGGGAAGTTGCATTAAATAGCAGGCACTGACAGTGTATCAATTCTTTGGCTGCAGTATTTGCAGCCTTGTGAATTTCGAAAATTACTTTTGTCTCTTTACTTCCATGGCCTTGTGTACAATACTTCATATATAGTCTGAGTAGAAACAGATCATTATTTAATTATACCTGATGGTGATTGGTGTATTAAATGATAAGACTGATTTTGGTTTCTTTTGTTTCCTCATTATTTTCCAGGCTGAAAAGAAGCATAGAAGATTTCAAGAGCTTGATAGGTTTATGCACTATTATACAAGATTTAAGAACCATGAACTTAGCTACCAGGTGTGGGTCAAGCCTTTTTTACTGATGTTTTTTTTTTGTTTCATTAATCCCAAAATAATTAATTATCTTATTGTATTTCATTTATTTTCTTTTTCTAGTTAGAACAGCGCCTTCTAAAAACAGCCAAAGAAAAGATGGAGCAGTTGAGTAGAGCTCTCAGTGGAAGTAAGTATTTGCTATGATCTATGCCTTTGATTTGAAATCACATCAACAGTGCTGTGGCTAAACTGTTCCTTCTTGAAAAGAGCTCATATCAGTCTGCTGTGTGATGTGATCCCTCCAGTACTAGAATTCATAAACATTGGATGAAAGTTAAATGT
This sequence comes from Acanthiza pusilla, assembly GCA_036630365.1. Lineage (NCBI taxonomy): Eukaryota > Metazoa > Chordata > Aves > Passeriformes > Acanthizidae > Acanthiza > Acanthiza pusilla. The sequence continues at coordinate 30,787,673 of JAXCHO010000073.1, read as the reverse complement.
ACAGTAAATCTTACCTTTTCCAAAGCCTCAAGGCGGAAGTAGGATTAGTAAGGTAGAAGCTAATGTTCTGTGCTTGCTTCTTTTAGTAAGAACACTGTGCAGTCATTTAGAACTTTCTGCTCTTTACTTGCAAAATATTTAACTGTTATGCACAAAAGTAATGCTGACATCAGCAGGAAAATACTTTCCCAATGCTTTTTTCATATTGCAGCTGAGGGAGGCTGTCCTGATACCACATTCATTGAAGATGCAGTGCAAGAGCTTCTAAAAACTCGCCGCATTCTTAAGTGTTCTTATCCCTATGGATTCTTTTTGGAGCCTAAAAGCACAAAGAAAGAAATATTTGAACTTATGCAGGTAATACATGGATATATTTTACTTTCCTGATGGCACTTCATTTTTTTTATATTAGTTCTCAGTGTCTTTTTGCCATTTTTGTAGTATAAAATTGATATACCTGTTTTGTATTTGTAGCCAAGTTTGGAAAAGTAGCATATTTTTTTTATATCACTTTGCAAAGGAAAAGGATAAGGATCGATAGAAGGGGAAAGAAAGAAAATTTCCTGTCAGTCTGCTTTCTGAGGGTAACATTTTAGCTTCAGTCTTCTTCTCTAGCTTCTCCTTTCTGTCTTTCTCTACTGGATGTACTTGACATCTGGCTGGAGGCAAAATTGGGGGAGTACTTGGGACTGCTGCCTCCCTTCCTGTCCCTTAGGTCCCTTAAAGATGTTCAGTATTTCAGAGTGCAGGGAAATCCTGCTCCAAGCTGGAGGACAGAATGTACGTCAGTAAAAGAGTAGGTTATGGGGCAGACATTTTGGGGTATTTTGGTATTTCATAAGGTATTTTCAGGAAAATGGATATCATTCCACTCAGTATTTATGGAGAAGAGCTCTTCCTGATTTGCTTTCACTGTAAAACTGTTTTTTCTGTATTATTAACTATTGCAGACAGACCTAGAAATGGTCACTGAAGACCTTGCACAGAAAGTGAACAGGCCTTACCTTCGGACGCCTCGCCATAAAATCATCCGAGCAGCTTGTCTCGTGCAGCAGAAGCGACAGGAGTTCCTGGCCTCTGTGGCCCGTGGTGTTGCTCCTGCAGACTCTCCAGAAGCACCCAGGCGCAGGTAATCCACCCAAAATAATGCACAAGTCAAAAAAAAATTTCATTTGATAGCTACCAGAGCAGGTGAATTCACTGCCGTTCTCTGACTGTGAGGCAGATGCTAAGTGTGGTGGCTGTAAATCACTGTGATAGTGATATTTTCTTGGACATTTGACCCTTGTGGAATTACAGCCTTTGGGAAAAATGTATTTTTCCTTTTGAGGGCCACTGCTCTGTGTGTTGCAACCTAAATTGCTTCCCCATTTGTGATATATTAATGATTAGATGTCATGGCTTCCATTTCACTTTTTTCGATCAAGATTGTCACTAAATCCCTGGTACATTTCAAAAATCTCTTAAGTATTTGCCACACATATCAGGCAAGTCTGGAATAGTTAACAATTCAACTACAGTGTTTTCAGAATTAATTTTGAGTCAGGAATTAAAGGGGAAGACTTGTTAAGTTTAGAGAGCTACAATTGTACTAGTTTTCAGATTTCAATACGTTTTGAAGCTCTAGAGGTTGTTCATATTTGTTCTATTTCTAAATTTGATGGTATATCTTTCCATTTTTTAGCTTTGCTGGTGGAACATGGGATTGGGAGTATTTAGGATTTGCATCCCCCGAGGTAAACTATTTCTTTCTAATTTTTTTAAACTTAGTTCTGCATATGCTAGAAACACAGGTATGATCACAATCTGCATGACGAGCTTCCTTATCTTGAGTCAAAGCATTTCCAGTTGGTTAAGCTTTCCATTTCATTTATTTCACAATAGAAGGAAATATATTCATAGCTAGTTGTGCAATGACTCTAAACGGTGCCTCTAACATGGATATAGTTACCTAAGGTGACATTAGACAAGCTATTTTGCATTCATCGTTTTCCAAGTACATAACCAGTTTTAAAATTGAATATAAACTGTTGTCTCTGTGCTGGAGAACCTTAAAGTAATAAATGTATGAAATTGTGTAGATTACTTTTGAATGCAGTATCAATTCAGCAGAACTTGATAAAAAGTCTAAAAAATTTCCGTCCTCTGTCACAATCCAACAAAAACATGCAGGCATGCCCCTAAATATTGTTAAATATTTCAATTATTTATTTTTATTGTTATGTATTGAAGCAGGATGGAAATTGCATACTCAAATGACATTAACTCCTGCTACTTTACCAAGAATGAAAATTCTGATTTTTTAATGAATATTCGACAATCTGTATGTGGGAAAGAATAAATAGTTTTTGAGACTCTGCTCTAAAAAATGAGAAGCTTCATGTAAAGCTTTCCTTTATCATCTTAATTTTTATTTAATGTTTTAGAACATTAGATTAAAGCATTCAGTCAGGAAGGAAACTTCATTTCAACATTTCCTTGTTTGCTGTTTTCTTTCTAGCTAGTCATTTTTAAGCATCCTAGAAAACTCCATGTACTTTTTCTATATATTTCCTTTGCTATTGTTGGTGAGCATCACGCTGGTGAGAACATGGTCGCTTCTCTACAAAAAATCAGCTGCTTCTCCTGTTCAGTTCCTTTAGTTCTTTTGAAATAATCCCACATCCGATAATACCAAACTCATTGTGATGTTATTGTATCAGTGGAACTGGTTATGAGAAGAAGCTGGTAAGAAATGTGTTGAAAGGCTGTTTAGCAGTAGATGCAATTGCAGCTGTGCTTAGATGATCTGCTTCTGAGTTTTTATGATTTGCCTAAATGTGGCACTGTGTGATGCAAGTTGGTTTCTTTGCTATGTAGCTCTCATGAATACTTGCAACCACCTAAGCTAAAGGAATTTTGTAGAATTAATAATGGTCATCTTTGTTTATTCTAGTGAATTTCACTGCAAAATATTTTACATAGAGCTGTACTTTTATGGACAAGTAGTAGAATGACTGTGTATAGCAGATTATTATAGAAAACAAAATCTTACTGATCTTAGCAAGGAGTGCTGATTATTGTAGGACTTTGTGTGAAACCAGGATGTTCCTACCCAACAAAATTAAAACTTCTTTTGCTCACATGCAGAAAATTGTTCCATGTAATAAGAAATAAGGTTTCATAAGTAGTAGTTAAGATCTCTTTCTAACGGTTAATAAGCAACCGACAATTAAATGGTTATTGGTAAAATCTAGTATTTTATTGCAAACAGATGAGAGCTAAGATCTGGTATGAATGATAAATCTTAGTGTCCAGTGATCACTTCTCATGATTTCTTTTCTGATTCAGACTGATATAATTGTATATTTTTTAAATAATTCAGTTACATTGTTCTGTATCAAGGTTTGATTTTCTGTTGTTTGAGGCACTGCCTTACATTTAGAAAATTCCTGAGATCCCTAAGAGCTGGAAGAATATTTTAGAGAAGGATCACTTCACATTTGCCTTGTTTCTTTCTGGTGTTCCACAGACTAACAAGCATAATACTACTAACTGCTGTTGAAGACAGAATATTGGGCTGAACTGACCTTTTGTCTGGTCCAATAAAGCTACTTTTTGATGTTCTTACAATTTTCATGGATAAAAATCTGCCCACATTCATGATTTTATGACTATTCCTTTTGTCTTGCATATGTCATTATGAATAAGAACTTGGTCTGAGAAAGTTCGTGGAAAGAAAACATACTCATAATGCCATCTACATTAATCAGGTCATTGTGTAAGAGAAACACTTCTGGATTTAAGTTTTAGGTACTTTAGATGTTGATGATGAAGAGTTAATATAGGAAAGGAAAATTAATTATACTGTTGTCTTCCCCAATTCGTTTGGTCAAATGAATCCTTTGGATTACAGATTTCCCAACTTGGAGCTCACAGAAATAAAGAGCAGTATTCTTTTCTGAAGAGAAGAGTGAATACCTATGTGCATAGTTTTATTGCTTTGTGTAAATGAATAACTGAAATTAACACAAGGTCCTACCACACAGTCAGGCTCAGTGTCAGCTGGACATACCAAAAAAGATACCTAGAAATTTCCCTTCAAGCATAAAAGTAGTTCCCTAATATTAGGAAAGATATGCAAATCATATCCAAGTAATAATTAACCCTTGGGATGTTAGCTTGATGTGGTCAAGAGTCTTTTCCATAAATGTTATATAAACTGTCTTTGATAAGTACACACAATATGAGAAAATACAGGCTGCAGGTGTTCAAATCCATATGGTATGGCTCGTTAGCAGCTCACGTTAAACAAAAATAGAGGAGATTTGTAATTCATGGAATAAAAATCCAACAAAAACTGTTCAGTAGAAGAGTGTCAGAAGTGGCTTAAGAAATTCCATAGTGTCCTGGAGGCTGGGAAAAGTATATCAAGTCCCAGTGTATGTCTGCCAGCTTTCTGTGGTCTTTTGAAGGTTATTTTCGATTGGCAGTTGCTGGCAGCAGAGATTGTGAGATAATCTGTTGGTCTAATACACATCAATTGTTTTATGTTCTAAAATCACTGGGTATGCATTTATTAAAGAGTGTGTCAATGTGTGCATAGATAAAGTTTGGTGTCAAAGATTTTAAACAAAAAATGTGTTCTTGGAATTGTTAAAAAAGGAGATTGCAAGTATTAAAATGTTGGTAGTACATCTAGTATTTTTCTTTGCTAATTCATTGTTTTATAGATTTAGGATTACCTTGGATTTTTTTGTTATTTATGTTAAGCGTTGCATGATACAACTTGCAATTCATTTTTCTGAAAGCTGGTGATTTTATAATAAATGTATAAAATCACACATTTTTTATAAAAATGTGGTGCTTGTTCCTCAGAAAAATAGTACTGCATGCTGCCCTGTGTTTTGTAACCTTTGGTTTATGCAGGAATATGCTGAATTTCAGTATCGGAGGAGGCACAGACAGCGTCGACGTGGAGACATGCACAGTCTGCTGAGTAATACTCCAGACCCTGATGACCCCAGTGAGAGTACATTAGGTACGGACCTCTCTGGGCTGGCTTTTTTCTCTTCCTGCTTCAGAAACTGCTGATGGTGACCACAGTGTTTGTTTTACTGTGGATACACTTTAAAGAAGTTTCAAATACATTGCTGTATTTTCCAGGATACAACATAAAGGCTTATCTCTGCAGTTTTTTTATGTGATCTTAGAAGTGTTGTTGACTTCACTGTGGCTGCTGCTGTTCTTAAAGAGAAATGCATTGATCTCCCCACTAAGAACTCCTCAGCTGTCCAGCACAGGTTTGCTTTTCTGAAGAAATTTTGAAGGTCACTCATACATACAGCAGCTCTTCTACGCCAGTGAAAAGAACCAGTTGCACATAGAGTGTAGAGGCTGCAGGCCTGTGGAAGAGTCACAAGGCTGCATTCCAAACCTCTGCTCAGAAGCTGTATGGCAAAGGCAGCCAGGAAGGGAGCTGGCCTGAGCTGTGACTTGCAGCGTGCTGCTCTTCCGAGCAGGGCTGCGACTGCTAGTGCAGTCCCTTAAGGTCTCTGTGTGAGTTGGCTGTTTCGGCTGGCTCAGTTCTGCCAGAACCTTAGCAAAGGTACAGAAATAGTTTGAATCCAAATCATACTGTGACATTTTCTGCAGAGCTGCCAGTCTGTGTGCTCAGTCTCTTAGCCATGCTGCACAAACTCTCATTGCTGTGTTTCATGAACTAAACACATAGCTTGTTCTTTAAAACCAAAAGGAGAAATCCTTTACTGAGGAGAAAGTATTCTTTATTTTAGAAATAGTAATCAAAATTGTGGTGAGCTTTGGTTCTTCCGTATTAGAGATAAAATGCAAAGCCATCTTGTTAGTTCAAGGATTAGATTTTGACTGAACACTTGGGTATAGTAGTGATGGCCAGTGCACACTGTTAAAGCACACAAGAGAATATTATTTTGTCTCAGTCTATCACATTTTGAGTTTTGGAGTGGAAAATTCCATTTTCCAAACTCAAAAGATTTACATTTATTTTTATTACAGAGCAGTTTTTTCTGGAAACAGCATCTTACTTCTATTTTTTTGTTGGTTTTAAGAAAACAGCAATGTCAGTAATTGCCAAAGTATTCACTAATGACTCTACTCTGAATAGTGCTGCAATGTTACAGTAAAAATTATTATAATGTTAACATTACAGTCTTTGAAAGAACAGAGAAATGGGCAAACATGGTTTGTAATCCACCTGTAAATGCATCCTGTATTTGTGTCCACATGCAGTAATTTTCAGGGCTTTCCATAAATCACATCTATGTCTTAGAAGCCCCTTCTGCCCATGCTCCCAGTGGCATAGCCCATCCTTTCACAGAGAAGGGTACTGAGGTCAGAAAGGCACAAATGAACAGGCAGTCACCCCTAAAACAGTGGGACTGTTTTTCACTACTGTGTAAGGAAGGAGTGGTTTGGATTATTTCATCCAGAGTGAATAAAGGAGTAAAAGTACACAAGTAGAATCCAAAAGGAAGGAAGAGATTCTGTCAGTAAATAGTAGTGGAGGAGGCTTCCTCGCTGGTTGTTCAACTGTTTTTGTTTTGATTACCCAAACAGACACTCAGGAAGGGGGCAGTAGTAGAAGACATGGCACCTCCATGGTGAGTTCAGCTTCTATGGGTATTCTGCACAGCTCTTCACTTCATGACTATACCCCTGTCAGTCGCTCTGAAAACCAGGATTCTCTTCAGGTATCTCCCCTAATCTCTTTTCCATTCTCTCTGCTTTGCTTACTCTCCTCTGCTCTGCCTTTCTGTGTCATTTTGTCACTCTGCAAATTTTCTTAATTCTTCAGTGAGAAAGGGACAACAAATTACACATTCATACCGGTAAGAGTTGCTAAATAATGACTGATGTAACAATAGTCACCTTTTAAATCGTGTTGTCAGCTCTGTTGGTAAAATTGATTCTGATAAAGGACATGTAGGAATAAGGAACGAACTTCAGATTTGAGCAAAAATTACTTTTCATCCAAAATATGTAACAAGATGCAAGTTTTATTCTGAGAGCAACCTTATGTATTTCCACAGGCTCTGAGTTCTCTGGATGAAGATGACCCAAACATCCTGCTAGCTATTCAGCTGTCATTACAAGAATCTGGCTTGGCCATAGATGAAGAAACCAGAGACTTCCTAAATAATGAGGCATCTTTAGGAGCAATAGGTACCTCTTTGCCTACAAGACTGGACTCTGCTCCCAGAAGTATAGACAACCCAAGGGGTGCTTTGAGCAGCTCGGAGCTGCTAGAACTCGGTGACAGTCTGATGAGACTGGGTGCAGGCAACGATCCCTTCGCGGCCGATCGTCTTCATTCACACCCCTGCAGTGATACAAGAAGTGGATTATACTCAACATCGAGTGATGCTGATTCCAGCAGTCAAGATCCCAATACCAATGAAAATCTACTTGGAAATATTATGGCCTGGTTTCATGACATGAACCCACAGAGTATTGCTCTGATCCCCTCAACAAGTACAGAAACAGATGAGGAGTCACAGCAGCCCAGTACTGAAGATGGGTCAGCAGGGCAACCAAATCTTACAGACACAGGGCTGGAGCCTCAGGAAGAGCATGCACTGTTTGAGGATGCACTCAAAAACGAAGGCAGAGGAACCCAAACGGAGGAAAGCACTGCTGAAGAAAACATTATTCCAAGTGAAACGGTATCACAAATTGGTGATAATAACAGGGAGGTAACAAGCACCCTGGATGCTTCAGGAGATAGTTCAAGTCAGACTCCTCAAACCTCAAGTGAATGGACTGAACATGTGCATCTGGTATGAATAAAAACCAGTAAAAGAACGGAGTAAAAGAATGGCAATGACAGATGGTACAGTATGTGGAGTAAGCATTATGGAGGCTTTGATCCACATAATTGCAGCTCAGTTGTAACCACTGACGTAACAACGGATATTTAGGAGTTCTCTTGAATTGTAGTTCTTCATAATAATGTGAACCTTTCAAGGAATATCCTTTGCATTTAATTAGGTAGTATTTGCCTTTTTGCTCTCAAGAGAAAGGAATAAGTAGGTTGTATTCCACATTCCTAATACAATGCAGCATCTGTTTAGCCTTAGGTTGATGATCCTTAACTTGAAAGTATGGATTAAAGGCTTACACTGATTATTTTGGTTGGTTTTCCTAAGAAATAGTTTATTCCATTTTTTTAGAACTCATTATATTACCACAATAACATCTAGCAGTTAAATTGCATTTTGGTTTTGTTTTCCATAACTTTTCCTTACTCATTTTTCATTTTTGTTAGCAGTGTGAACGGAGGTATTTAATGCTTCTCTGTAGTACTGCTCCAGGAACAAATTTTAGGGGATTTTTTTCCCTTTAAAATCAAAGATTTTTTCATGTCTATTTACAGTCCAAATGTGCCAAACTGTGAAAAGTTAACTGGCAGTAGCCTAATGAAACAGTGCAGTGTTACTCTATCCAACTAGTCCCACAATTCTTAGCAGTGAAAGAAACCACTGGGTAGCATTGCTTCTCTAAATTTAACTGGCATATATTGCCATGGTGACTGCATTTAATTAAATGTAGCCTGTATCTTAAGTTAATAAAACCTAATGCTGCTGTTAAACAGTTATTTTAAATATTAAAATACAGTGCGTTAGCAACAGCTATGCTGTATTTTAAGAGACACTTTAATGGAAGTGCAATCATAGTTCTTTGTTTTCATAATTCTACAAAGCATTTTATGCACTAATAGTGCAATTACTTTTAATGATAACATTTTATAAAAATATAGGAATACAGAACTTTCATATATTAGCCAGTCCCACAATTAAAAGTTCAGATAACACATTCTGCTCAACATGTTACGGTGCCTTTGCCTAACCCAACTGGATAGTTGCCACAGTTAAACAAGTAATTCAAATTCAGTGTCTGTTCTGGAGTAACTATGCTATTAATTGCAAAGACCTCCATAAAACCACCCATGGCCTTGCCTTTACAGTAAATAACTAAACGTTCGGTCAGTGTTTTTGCATATACAAAACACTACTAGGTATTTGTTCAATTGCACAATATTCATTTGCTGTGTGATTACTGTTTAGTGTAAGAAAAAAAAATTTAAAAGAAAAAAAAAAACAAACCACAAAAAACCTTTTCCTAGTTGTTGTACCGTGAAAAACAAAAATACTGGTTTTAGATTTGCTTAAAAGCATCAATCTACAGTTAGTGAGATACAATGGTACAGTATGTAATTACAACTAGAATAAGTTGTTCAAATGGCTGTTTTAATTACATATAATCAAAACTTTTCATAACATGAGCAAATTACATACACTCCATTTTAAGTTTTGCTTAACTGTTACCAGAGATTTGTTGATATGATATAAAAGTTTATTACTACTGAGTGTGTATAGGCAAGTGTCATGATAGCAAAGTTTATGTATTGATTACTGTGAGTTCAAGTGAGTGTTTTGGTAACTAATTCATGCAAATCCAGCTTTGGAACCTTGCAATTACAAGGTTCATATTAATAAAAAATGAAATAAGAATATTTTACCCCTACCCCATAAAAACCTTGTCCATTTTTCAAGCATCTGTAGAGAGAATGAATTAGAATAGTCTAAATAATTTTCCAACTTCTCCTCTCGTCACCCTACTCCTGGCATAATATTGAGCCTTTGAAAAATACCTATAGGTATAAAGTCCTTCAACTGAAATGGTCCTTCATAAACTGTCATCATGAATTGGTCTGAAAGTTGTTTAACTCACATAGCTTCCTTGAATGGTAATTTCTGAATAGAAAGATTCTCACAAAAAGATTGTGTATTGCATTGAGATGTCTTGCAAAGTTGCAGTAAGATATGTAAGAGTGCTCTCTGTGAAGATAGTGAAGTTTGTGGGTTCTGGTTTTTTTGTAATTTGGTTAGGTTGTGCAGTATATCCATTGTTTCCGTGTTACTCTTACGAGCATGAAATTAGCCTATTAAATTTGTATTTTCTTGGTACTTATTTTAACACCATAGTCATTGACTTTACAATTCAAAAATAAAAGTTTGGCAAGACTATTTTGTAAACCTGTTAATTTTATAATGTAAAAAAATTACTCTAACCTTGAATTGTTATTTGCACTTTCATAGTCTATACTTGATACATTCCCACTTTATATACAAGTAGGATACTACAACCATGTAGATGTTTGGCCAAATGAATGCTGTTAATAATATGTAAAATTCTTTGATTAAACATTTATTACTTAAACTAATTCCGTTCTGTCTCATTACATCTTAGACTTATTGCAGCAGATCCTTGAGACTGCTGACAGACATTTTTAGGATATGTTCAGTTCCATGCCAGATTAGTTGGACACCATGTAGTAAGTTGAATGGTTTGATTTGTAAATATAAGGTACCATCATTAGGCTCTGAAAACAAAATCTAGAACAGAATTTGTCTTAATTGCAACAGCCATTTTGTGCATTTGTTCTTTGTAGAGTAAAGCCTTGTCACTATAAATAGTGGTGCTAAAGAGGGGGGTCTAATTTTTGTGAAGATTCTGTTAATTAGTATTGCTTAAATGCCACTTAATATCCACTCTCCATTGTTACCAGGAAATTCCAGATAGTCTCTGTTACATTAATAGCACTGAACTATTTTGTTCATTGTTACAATAATGTCATCAACTTCCTCCACCAAGCATGCCAAGATCATGGAATCACAGACTGGTTTGGGTTGGAAGGGACCTTAAAGACTATGTTGTTCCAATCCCCTGCCATGCACAGGGACACCTTTCACTAGACCAAGCTCCTCAGTGCTCCATCCAGTCTGCCCTGGAACACTTCCAGGGATGGAGCATTCCCAGCTTCTCTGGGCAACCTGTTCCAGCGCCTCAGCACCCTCACAGAAGGCATCCCACTGTAATACTCAGGGAAGCTGGTAAGAATGGAAGCCAAACGTGCACATAATGATAGTTAGTTTCTTTACAAGCAATTGTCTGACTCAAAGTCAGCTTTAACATGCTTTGAAAGAACCAAGCACTCGTGGTCATTTTGTGTTATCTCTGCTATTGCTTTACCTGTCCATGTCCCTCATGAGGGCCAAAAATCAAAGACCTCACAAAATCTGGGGTTAATTCTTGGCTCTTTCACAAGCTTGAGTGAATAATTAAGACCCAGAAGCTGCAAAGACAGATGCATGCTACTTATGCAAAGAATAACTGTGCAACTCTTCTCAAGAATGGCATCAGTTGTGGCTCTGGGAATTAGGAGAATAAAAGCTGCTTTTCTCACAAGAGAGCTGTTAAGCACACACCTTAGAACAGAACGATGTGGAAATGCAGAGGGCACCAGTCCATCAGATTCAAACCTGATTTCATGGATTTACAACACCAACATTTCTGGAGAAGCACTCCAGGTGCATCCTCTGCAGCTGACTGTAGAACATTGACACACAAATAATAAGAATAAAGCATTCTTCAGCTGTGAGCCAGCTGACTACAGGATAGCAGTAAGAAGCTAGGAGGAAGCAATGCAATTAAATCCACTGCAGAATAATTCAACTACTCAAGCAGGAAATGAGCTGTGTGTGCGGATGCGCATTACTTCCAATAAAAACCACTCACCAAGAGCTCCAAGAAGAAACAGTTCTGCACTGACAGCCAGTGTGTCTCTAACACAGTCCCCCTCCACACTGCAGCCAACATTTTATTTTCTCCACTTCTTTGTGGAGTCTACATTGGAAGTTTCACAGAGCAGGGGTGGGCTCTGATGACTCCAAAGGGCAGCCCTTTCTCTTACAGAGATAAAAATAAAATAGAGTGAAAATACACATTAATTGGAAGAAAACACTCCAACTTTAGCTGAGCTTACGCTGTGCAAAAGGCCTCAGCTGCATCAGGCACTTCCAGTCAGGCCACAGACTGAGTAACCCACTTCAGCTGCAAAGAGAGGCTCGTTCTGTTAAGGAAAATCAGGAAACTGAAGAGGATGCTCAAAACTTAGGATTGACATTGTAAGGTTTGGGATCCTCTAGAGAGAGGGGTACTTTTAAGAAGTCCTGACCCCACCTCTCCTTCTACCCATAGCTACCAGGTATTCAGCATCTCTCAAATCAGAACATTTCAGCTATTGACTAGCTAAGATAAAAGGCATGCTGGGTTTAATTTTTGACAAAATATCCTAACCACTATGTGTTACCTTCCAGGTGAGGTAGGGGGTGATCAGACAGCACTGACAGCAATCCCTGCCTCTCTCTGGTCTTTCACAAGGCCAACAGAATAATCAAACCTAGTACACTGTAATCTCAAGGTGTCATTTTACTGTGGTTCAATTGGAATGACAGAACCACACTTGTTAGGAAATACTGATCTAAATCGCCTTTTGATGACATAAAAATGGTTGTCTAAACCATTTTTGAGTTATCTTAAAGCATCACCTCAGATTAGCTTTCTTAAAGCTTGAGCTTTATTGGTTTGGGGTTTTTTATTCAAGTTATTATTTAAAAACAGAATTATCACAGTGGATAAGTTATAAACAATACACATACAATACACATATATGTAAACCACACACATTCTACATCTGTGGCAGAAAAGACCTTGCACATGGTTTCAGAAAGACCAAGGGGTTGGAAGTCAGGAGTTGGGGAGATGGTAGAAAGGCTATAAAAAAACTGGAGTTGAAAAAACCAACTTTTTTTGTTTTCAAACCAACTATTTGTTATCCATTAACAATGTAACTCATTAAAATTCACAAAATAGAAATCTTCACGAAGTATTACTTATCTGGACAGAAATGGACATTGTCACTCATTTCTAGCCCCCTTCTACAGAGTAGTGAGGCTATGCCAATGTGAGAGGGGCCCAGAGGTGGAGGACTGCTGAGGTGAGTGGTTGGGAACAAAAGCTGGCAGAAGCTGCAAAAAAAAAGTGGTGGGAAGAGTTAAGGGGCTCTGAGAGGTCACTGACTTGTAAGATAAAACTATAGAGGGATGCATTAAAGAAGCAGAAAACAAAAAATATTGCACCAAATAAGTATAAACAGCATGAAAAAAGATGAAGGTAAATCAGGATTTAAATCAAAATTGAGGAATGAATTTTGCACCCAAGACAAGCAAGTCAAAGTTGGTGTGAAAGAGAGGCATTCAAGAGGTTAAACATAGCTGTCCATAAGCCAGGACCAACCCAGGCACACCCTGCAACCGCTGCACACTGCATGAACAGAACATCTGTAAATAGATCCCAGCAAATTATGGCTATTGGTGTCACTGAGGACAAGACAAAAACCAATTTCATTTGCACCAGAAAAGGTTTAAATAAACCCTAGGGATGGAAACTGAGTATGAGAACTAAGAGACCGAAAATCTTCATGCATGAGTGGGCATTTCTTTCATAACGTGACTAGAGAAACATCTACATGGATGGCCAGAGGCCATGTGAGTGGCAGGAGGTGAGGAACCACTGTTAAAACTATGGTTCCTACATTTGGCTCTCAGAGCTTCACATGTTCATTCCCTGGCCTTTTAAACTATTTGATACATGACTGAGGCTCCATGCAAGAGGGGCAGATCATCAAAGCATGGAGTGGTTTGTGTTTGAAGGGGACCTTGAAGATCATCTAGTTCCAACCCTGGTGCCATGGGCAGGGTCTCCTTCCATTAGACCAGGTTGCTCACAGCCCATCTGACCTGACTGTGAACACTCCTAGGAATGTGGCATCTGCAACTTCTCTGGGCAGCCTGTTCCAGTGCCTCACCACCTCCAAAATACAGGACTTTTTCCAAATATCTAGTCTAAATGAAGCCAAAACTGGCATATGTTCCACCAACATTTTCCCCTGAATCAGGACAGCCACTGGAGTCCATCTCCTGTCCTCTGATTTTCTGTTGAGCAGGAAGAATGACAGCTGTAAATCCCTGGATGACAGCATCGGGACTTCCCCTGCAAACAGGAATAGAACCAGAGGAAGCCTCTGCTGCATAGAATCACAGAATGTTAAGGGTTGGAAGCTGCCTTAAAGATCATCTAGTCCCAGCCCCTGCCATGAGCAGGGGGATCTCCCACCAGACCGGGTTGTTCAAGGCTTTATCCAGCATGGTTTTGAACACTGCCAGGGATGAGGCACCCACAGCCTCCCTGAGCACCCTGTTTCAGTATTTCACCATACTCACAGTACAGAATTTCTTCCTAGTATCTAATATAAATTTTCCGTCCTTCAATTTGTACCCATTCCCCCCCTGTCCTGTCCCTACAGTTCCTGACGAAGAATCCCTCTCTGGCTTCCCTGAAGGCACCTTCCTTCAGACACTGGAAGGTGCTGCGAGGTCTCCACACGCCCTTCTGCCCAGGCTGAGCAGCCCCACCCGCACCCTTCGGGCCTCCCCGCCGCCTGCCGGGACAGCGCTCTCTGCACGGCTCGGCCGAGCCGACAGCAGCTCCCTGCGAGGGCCGGGGCCCGTCTGCAGCCGGGGCCGGGGCCAGGCCGCCGCCAGCAGAGGGCAGGCCCGGCCCCGGCGCTCCCGGCCCCGCCGCGGCACATCCGCCGCCGCCGGGAAGGGGCCGGCGCCGGGGCCGCTGTGGGCGCCGCGCTCCCGCCGCTCGCTGCCGGGCCCGCGGGCCCCGCGCCGGGCTCAGGATGCCGCTGGGGCTGAAGCCCACCTGCAGCGTGTGCCGCAGCACGTCCTCCTCCATGTGGAAGAAGGGCGGGCAGGGCGAGATCCTGTGTAACAACTGCACGGCCCGCTCGGCGCCGCCGCCCCCCGCCGCCTTCGCCACCACCTCGGCCTCCGCCCAGCACAGCAACGGCGGCGGCGGCAGCGGCGGCGGAGGAGGCGGAGGAGGAGGAGGCGGCGGAGGAGGAGGAGGAGGAGGAGGAGGGAAGCAGGTGAGGAGGGCGAGGGTGAGGGTGATGGAGCGGGCGGGGAGGTGGGACCGGAGCTGTGGCGTTTGGGCTGTCCCGCGAGCGTTCATCCCGCCATTCCCCACAGAGCAAGCAGGAGATCCACCGGCGCTCGGCGCGGCTCAGGAACACCAAGTACAAGTCCGCGCCCGCCGCGGAGAAGAAGGTTTCCACGAAGGGCAAGGGCAGGAGGCACATCTTCAAGCTGAAAAATGTAAGGCGGAGCGGCGGCCGCGGGTGGGTCTGGAGCCTGTGCCCGGCTGGGGCGGACACGGAGCCCGCGGGAGGAGTGGGAATGGAGACGGTCACGGGAGTTCAGCACTCGCTCTCCACATAGAACCCTGGGGATGAAAACATTAACTCTGTTACTTTCAGCTTTAAAGTAAAAATGTGTGCTAGTTTTCTTACAGGATAATGTATCTGGATGTTGTCTAAAAGGAAGAATAATTTCTGGAATTTTGTGGTTGATTTGTTTTAATACTCTTGATTTTTTATTTCTGTATTTTCTTAGCCTATCAAGGCTCCTGAGTCCGTATCCACTATAATTACAGCAGAGTCAATCTTTTATAAGGTATGGTTTATGCAAATCTGTTTGCAAAAAAGATCATCCTATTTCTGTTTCCAATTTTAAGAATTATCATGGACAGCAAAAGCACTAGGGATATAGTCACAGAAACTGTTCTACCTTGCCTAACAGTGTGGGATTTTCGTTTGCCGTAGTTACTGCTGTTAAGTCTTGCAAGGTAGTTTACCTAAGTAGTTTAAATACTTACCACTGTCCCGTGTTTTTTTCTTCTGAGAAAAAATGCATCTCATTTTTTTAAGTAATTATTGCAGACATCGTTTTAAAACTTAACTTTCACCATGCAAGCAAAAGTGACTGCAGATGATTATTTAGATTTGTATGATGTTTCCTACCTTAGGCACAGAATATACTGCCCATAGAGGGCATGGGTTACAGTGCCCCAACATCTCAGCTGGCTCCCATTTCAGAGCTGGTGCAAGCTGTCTCAACCACCCTGGGAACAAGGGTTGCACTTGCAGTGAAGTAGAAGGGAGCCTTCTCACATTCATGCTTGAGAGCAGCTTTACCAGCATGCCAAGGTGTTAGTGTTTTCAAGTTCTGAACTTTGCTTTTGTTTCCCAGCAGAACATGCAAACAAAATGTTTTTTCCCCTTTTACCCCCCCCCCCCAAAAAAAAAAAAAAGTCAGGATAGGCAGTGGGAGACTGGAGAGCCAATGATGGGCTGAGATTCCATATAGTGTCCGGGGACCTGATGCTTCACACTTGGCATCTCTTGTTTGCTGTTGACCAGTTCAGAAAAGAATTGCTGCCTTGTGTGTTTGTTTTTATCAGAAATTCCTAAGACTTATGCCAAAACCTCTATTTAACCTCCTTATGCAAAATGTTGCTACTTAGATACTTTACAGTGTTGTTGTGAACAGGATTGTTTGGGATTTTTGTGGGTTTTTTATCTGTTTTGAAAACAAAACCCCCCTGGATGATTCTTAACTAACTGATCTTGCAAGTGCAGGTGCTGTGGTGTGCAACACCTTGGGTGAAACACCTTTCTTTCTTATGCCACCATTCTTTTGCTGGATTGAAACTGCCTTTCAAGACTGGTATAGGTTAGGATAATTTAGGGTACTGATACTTATGAATCAGAATGTGAAGTGTAGCTGACAAGATCAGATTGTTTGATTTCAGTGTCATTTGTATGTCTTCTAGGGTGTGTACTATCAAATTGGAGATGTTGTTTCAGTGGTTGATGAGCAGGATGGAAGAACATACTACGCTCAGATCCGTGGGTTTATTCAGGACCAATACTGTGAAAAGAGTGCTGCACTGACCTGGCTCATTCCTACACAAGCCAGCCCCAAAGATTGTTTTGACCCAGCATCCTATATCATAGGTAATCTCTAAGCCTTCACTTTATACAACTATTTGTATGTGCCTACACTAATGAGGAGTTGTATTTTTTGAATGCACATTTTAGCTTGTCAAGGTATTTTATGCAAATTCCACATTTTAGACCCTAATCCTGTAAGCATCTCATTTACTGTAATAACACTTTTAATTTATCTTGTGTATATAATATGATTACCACTACAGCGGTGTGTCATTATCTTGGACTGTGGTTAATTGAGTGTTTGTGGGGACAATTACAGTTGTGCAACTTTAAAGATCAAATTATTGCTCTAGAGATAGGTTTAAACTGTAGTAACTTTAATTGATGTACCAGTCCAAGTTGTTTCTTATATAGTGAACTGAATTACCTGATCTTTATCCTGGGTATTCAAAGTACACAGCATGGAAGCAGTGGCCTAGAGAGTGTTCTGCTACTGATGATAAAAGTAGGAATTCGGAGAAGTCCTTTTGACAGGCAGGACACCAGTGGAATATATTTAAAATAAATTAACTACAGTACTGCACTCAGATAACCAGAATGCTTCAAATGGAATGGGGGAGAAGATCAGCTCAGCAAAACTAAAGGTAGAGGTTTCTTGCCTAATATGTGAGGCTACTTTCCTAGGAAAGTCATTGATTGCAAAGACAAATTCTCTAAGGGAATGTTGGCTTTTGTTGCACATTTTTATGCAATATACTCAATTTTTTGCCTTTAAGTTTCGTCTTTGAAGATTTTTTTTTTTTCCTAGGACCAGAAGAAGATCTCCCAAGGAAAATGGAATATTTAGAATTTGTTTGTCATGCACCTTCGGAATATTTCAAATCTCGATCATCTCCCTTCCCTACCGTTCCTACAAGGCCAGAGAAGGGCTATATATGGACTCATGTGGGACCTACTCCTGCAATCTCCATTAAAGAAACTGTTGCCAATAATTTATAATTTTTTAAAGGAACACTTTGGACTAGTTATTTTGGGTGTATCCTCCAGTTTGTAAGCCCCATGCAAGAAATTTTAGAAGTTATAAAATGTGCCAGTTTACTTTATGGATTATGGTATTTATTTATTTTAAATATATCAGATCTTTGAAGTGGAAGTTTTCATTCCAGTTGATGCATCATTTCAGTGCTCTGTTTTTCAGACATTATTGCTCATGTTGGGACAAAACCACAAGTTCCATGTCATCTTGGACTTCTGAAAGTTGCCTTTAGTGTTCATTCATACGTTTTAAGTTCTTTTCCAGAAGAGGTGTTAAAAGACATAATCATCCAGCACTTTATGTAATTGTTTAATGAGGGAACTGTGACTGCTGTTTTTATTTACTTGTTAAAGAATTTAAGACCAGCTTCCCATAAGCACTAAAATGGTCAGTGATACAGTTAACAGTTTACTGATACATGGGGAGGGTGATCTACCTGGATTTCTCCAGACTAAAACCTCATCTGCAAGGAGGGACTGCATTTAACAGTCACCTTTTACGGGAATTTTGTTCATCTAAATCTGAAATGTGGTCCTGTGTATGTATCTTTCTGATAATATAAGGGCATAAATCTCCTGGAAAATTGGATGCAAATTTAAAAATTAACGCTATTTGACATCCTGGCATTTTCACGGCAGAAATGTAGCTGCATTTCCTGAGCAAGCCAACGCCAACGCATTATCTGAGTTTCAGATTGTTAATATTTGTGTGCCTCTTAGCGTGGTCTCTTAAAATTGATTTTACATTGTTTTTTCAGTCTTTGCAATTAATAACGGTAAGAAAAAAAAAGGTCAAGCAATTTAAATGAGAAAAAAAAATTGGTATGGGAAATAAAAACTAATTTTACATATTGACAGTCTCAGCGTAATAAGGAAAATATTTAAATAGCAGAATGGGAGTAATACCACATACTGAAATACCAATAAAGTTTTCTGCCATAAACTTTATAAGCCAGCCAGCTCCAAACATTGTGATATGCACTTGCATGACCTGAATTTCCAGGGCTTAGTGGTTCCTGCTGCCTGTGAAGGATAAGAGCTCTAAGTGGCCTTAAATTTCAATGTACAGATCTTTTCAGCTTTTTTTGTGTATGAACATTCATGACCATAGCACCCAGAAGCCCCAAATCACCTTTAAGATATTGTATGAAAATAGGTTAATGTTTTAACTTTACGAAAGGCTATGATTTAAGATCTAACATATTTGAAATTTTCAGGTATTGACAACTTTTAATAGAGTGAGGTCTGTGAGGGCAGTAACCAGATACATTTGTTTTGGCTTGCAGCCTCTGTTCTGCCCTCTTCAAATACAAGGAAGAACAGTCAGCCTTAAGGGAGTAGATGCTAAAGTTAAGGGACACTGTCAATAATTCAGAATGCTCACAAATTAGCAGCGGATTGTTAATACAGTGTTAAATCTTAAACCTTAGTTGCTTACTAAGATGAGATATATGCAGTGACCTCACTTCTCTCCATTCTCTCCTTTCAATTCCTCTGGATTTTTTTTTTCTGATTTCTCTACTAAAAATTACAAGAAAATAAAAATAACGAGTCTTATATTTGTAGTAACCAGAGTGACTCCCTTGACTCAAATGTTTTCCTTCCTTTCTCTGCAGTCCCACTTGGGATCACTGTGAAGTCCCTGTGCTGCCTTGGCATAATCCATGGACCTCTGCTCTTCTGTGGCTGTCTTAACTTATCTGAATTATCAAGGTTGGGAAAGACCTTTATGGGCATTGAGTCCAATGATGCTTAGCTGCTTTCCTTGTCAAATCCTCTAGGAATAAGGAGGAAAACAATACTTACATACTTTTGTTTTTTTGAGTTCCTACAAATTACACCAAATGAAAAGTACTTGCTTACCATTTGCCTTATTTGTCAGTAAATTGTAATATAAGAGAGACAATTCATTTTTCATCAGCATACAGTTTTCTAAAAGTTAGTGCTGCTGGTGATTCAAGTATTATACTTCCAACTACAGTCTAAAGAGGCAATATCTTTTTTCAGAGAGCTATGGAGCAACTTCCCTTAGTAAATACTAAGTATTTTTATTTTAGTTTTTATTGTACTGGGAAATGTTAAAAATAATCCAAATGATCAAGAATTCTGATGGTAAAGTCTCAAAAGAGTGTGGATATGCAAGCAATGACTGTTATTAAAGTGTTATAACTTTATTTATAGGTATTTGAAAGGTTGCACTCTCATGTTTTCTTGTGTTCAGAACATCGCCCAGTAGCACAGGGATAATTACTGACGCTCCAGACAGCTTCCTGTGGATGGACATAGCTGAAGAATGGGACCTTCAAGAGCTATGTCTCTCTAAAAATTCCTCATCTCTCTCATAGTAGGAAAATGAAGGATGAAAGGAAGACCTGCAAAATGGACTCAACAGCAGAAGGGATATCAGAGGATCCCATGGGGACAGGCTTTGATGTCCTGCAACTGAGGGAGCTGACTCACCCATTTCTGTCTTCTAGCTTGGTAATCCCCCGTGCAAAACTGTAGGTAGGTTTCTTGCTTCCATCACTGGACTGGGAGTGGATACACTACTACTGAATTTATGGCTTTGTGTTAAGCTTCAGACCATTGTGAATGGCCAACAGTCATTTTCATTAAGGCATTTTAGTTCTAAAGGTGGAACATGTAGCCAAGAGCTGAAAGCCACAGAGCATATATAATATACTAAGCAACATAGAACATGTGGCCTGTGCCCTGAGGTACACATTGCAGGAAATTTGTGGGAGGAGTAACCCTTACTTTCACCTGTATTTTACCAAAACAGTACGTACTGGAGAAGAATTTGCATTTGGGCAGTGACTTTGTTGAGAGCAAAATGCCGCTCTCTGGGAAAATGTGATGCAAACACCATGGATAAATAAATGTGTGGCTCCTTGGGCTCCTAAAATGAGGCTGGGGTTCCTCTCTTGCTGCTGTGCTGTGCCACATGACAATCATCTCAATCAGCTTGGCAGAGTCCGGATACACACAAGCCCCCACAGCTGGCCCCTAGAGCTTGGTATCCAAGCCAATCCAATAGCTTTGCTTTGTTGTAATGCAGCCTTCAACTTTAAAATGAATATTTTACAAGAAGCAAAGAGTACATTCATTGTGGTTGGTACTATAATGTATATTATGATTAATAAAGGCCTTAAATTGTCTTACAGAACTGAGAGCACAAACATTAGTAGATGTAGTAGTGAAATTTCAACTGCTCTTTATGGTTACTGAATTAGAAAGACAAATAAATTTTATTCTATTTTCACACAGATAGAATTCGTACATCTGTTAGATATGAGAGTACATCCCTCCAAAATTATGAAAGATGAGCATTATGTTCCCAAGCAGAAATACTTCTACAATAGCTCATAGTTGTTAATAGTTCTTTTTGTGTGCTCCCCACTGCAGAGTCTTGTGATCATTGACAGCAGAATTTTGTGTTTGGCAATTGTTTCTCTTTCACCCACACAGTCACGCTTACCTTCAGGAAGATTGCATTGGTTTGTTTTTACTAAGCCCTTCTAGTTGGTGATCTGTTATTCTTGAATTTGGCTTACAACTTCAGTGAGGTTATTTTTCTTTTCTACTTTGGTAGCTTCAATCACAAGTACAACTTCATGGGCAACATCTCCAGGTGGTTCATGCATCTTTATGAAATGCTTAAGTGCTTCGATGTCTGTTTAATGAAACAAGTATTTCTGGAATCTAGTTTTGACAGAAAGGTTGTTTTAACCTGAAAATCCTGTGCTAGGCATTTAGACTCAGAGTGGTAAACCCATGCATCTGCTTACCTATGGCAATTTGGACTCCTGAAATCTTCTGAATTCATTCATGTAGGGAGAGCAGAGTGGCAGTGTTCCTCTTTTCTCATGATGCAGTCTAGGAGCAAAGCTGCTTTCAGTAGTTCCACCTGTCTTCCTATACTCCACTGTACTCCATTTGTGTCCATGGTCCTTGTGTCCACTTCTTTGCTGAAGACCATCGCACCTCTCTGCCTTCATCAGTGCAATGTACCTTGTTGTAAACTGGCTCTGTCAGTTGCTCCAGGTTCAAAACACACACGATATTTTTTTCTTAACACAAAACTTCCTCTAGGGGGCTTCAGTAGAAATGCTTATTTTTGTCTTCAGAAGGCCAAACCCTTGATAATACTTTTCAATGTATGTAGTGTCCTACACAATCAATGTTCCTTTTCTTTCCAATTAGGTTACTTTTGTATAAAATTACATTGTAAGGCTGCTTGTGGCAGTGAATCTGAATTACGTAAGCAGAATTTGGGAACCTCTCCTCTCCCATGGCTAGATTTCAGTAGCCCATTAAGAATTAAACAGTAACCTGTCCTTTTAATTGGTATGCCCTTCTCAAGTATCTGTTTCCCAAATTGTGGGAATCCATAGACAGAGTTTTCCAGTTACCTCCCCTCAACGAGCTTCTTAGAGCATTCTTAGGATTCTTTTTCTAAACTATGTCATAACAGACCACTGCTAGGCAAGGTAAAATACTTGTCTTCCTGAGAAGCTGATTGCAAACTGTGGAGGAAATGGAAGTAGCTTCAGCTTTTTTTTTTCTTTTTGTTGTTGGCCTGAATAAAACCAAAAGCAACCACTTCATGCCTGCAGAGTTTGCAGAGCCTGACTATGACTTAATTGCTCCCTTGGTGAGATATGTGGAAATGGTATGTTGAAACTTAACATAAGGCTATACATAGAAACAAATACTGTGGGATAATGACAGGGACAGATATTGCAATGTATTTCCCTAGTAGGCTTTCTAGTCAAGCTTAACCTGGCAGCTCCTGAGTAAGTTGAAACCATCAAAAAAGAAACTGAAACGCCTGCCTCAGCTTTTAGTGACCAGCAATATTTTTGACACAAATATTGAAGGTAGAAAAAAGTAAAAATGTCTCTTCTAGAAAATTATTGGAAAGGTCAGTGCAAGATCTGGGGAAAATCTGTTTGAAAAGGATCTTAACAATTTTGTTTTACACATTCACATTCCTGTCATAAAGGAGTGGCATGTGTGATAGGCTGTTTGTTTCTGACTTCCCCAGTTCTGCTGTATCCTCTGATGCAATGGGATGTAAACAGCACCTGTTTAACAGCACATATAGAGGAACAGCAAGGGTTTTTTTGAAAGAATGCTTTCTGAAGTCTCTGTTTCTTCTCTAATAATTTCTAACATTCAAATTCCTCAATAACAGGCTGGTGTTTCATGGGGGATCATCACTGAAGAATAATGAGCATTGGACCCTATCACATTATTTTTTCTTTTATCTAACAAGACATTTCATCTGCCAAGTACAGTCGGGTTTTGTGAAGGTCTTCTGTAGTGTTTTATTACCAACCTTTTTTTTTTACAGGTCTGAAAAGTTTACTCATCAGGGTTTTGTTGCTATTGGTGCTGTTTCACTGTTAAGTCTCTGTCAAGATGATATGAATATGTTGGAACACCAGAGTCTGCAAGGCACCAGTGTTACACACCTGCAGTTCTGGGGCACAGGCTCTGGGCTGTGCAGTACAAGACATGGACAGACTGAACAAGTCCAGCAACGGGCCTCACCAATGATTAAGAGACTGGAAATAAAAGGAGTCATCTGAAATACAAGGAGAGGGTGAGAGCTGGGACTGTTCAGCATGCAATAGGCATGACTTGGTGGAGGAGGGAAACTTCCTGATGTGTCTAAATACTGAATCAAAGTACTTACAAAAGTATAGGTGTCCACAGTGAGACAGTCCTCCTACTGAGCCCTTATAGCAGCACTCTGTTAATTTTGCCGTTCTAGTTTTCTCTCACCAAACCTAAATAGTGGAGCAAACAGGGAATTAATTCTGTAAATACTTTAAAAAAAAGAAGTCAAAAACAAAGCAAAAGAAGTCCCCATACAATGCTGTCAATTGAGTAGACATTACAGACCTCAAAGGGTTTTTTATACTTAATGTATGAAAACACTATCCAGTGAATACACGCACACAGAAATAATCTGAAAGGAAGCCCAGAAGCCAAAAATAAATGCTTCCTCAGAAAGAACTCAGCATGCATATACAAAAAGTTGTATAAAATGTTTGTGAGATTTATATGTTTAGAGAGAGTTCATGAATATATGAAAACATTTTGCCAGCCACAAAAGTTCAGCAACATTTGAATATGACCTGATTCAGTACTTAAAGTATTCCAACTAAAATATACAGTCCATAATATATTGTAATGTGCACAACTATAGCCCAAGCTTTGAAGACTTTAAACATATCAACAGGAGGAGTTGCCATATAACTTCATGCTTGGGATAAACTTGAAATTAAATAATTATCTTTTGTTTCCTCATTTTTAATGCTTAGAGAACCTCACCCGCTGCAAATTCTCACTCCACCCAAGATTCCTACAAATGACATTATTTGCAAAGACAACTCCTAAGGAACTCCAGGAAGTAAAAGTTCCCTGATGAGGAGGCCCTGGTATTTACTTTCCCTGCCATGTGCAATGTCTTTGAATGTTAATGGGTGCTGTGAGCAAGACCTTCACAAACAGTGAACTTTCATCCTTTGATTCCAGCTACAGGAAGAAAATACCTGGAAAAAGATAACATTTTAAAAAGATGACATCACAAACAGCTGTTCTAAAGAACTCCCTGCACAAGAGTTACTTAGTGTATGTGACCTCCGATGTATCCTAAGCAGAAAATGAGGACTGAGACACTATTTATTTTTCACAGAATCAGCTGCTGTGGGATGGCAGTTTATCGATTGCTTTTCTAGCCTAGTTCCTCCAACTATTTACAATATTACATGTACCCAAAGAACCTATAATATTATCTGTATTATTGTATATATCTATAATATTATTAATGAGAACATTTCCAGCTCTAGAAAGCTGAAAAACACATGGAGATCTCTAAAGAGTTAATTTGGTCTGTGATCCATCCTGACAACCACTGTGACAGCAGGGATTCAAGCTGCCTCCCTCTGCTGGGATCAAATGGGAAGGGTCTGAATGCTCAGGCTCCCACGGTCTGACAAAGGCGCAGATGGTGTATAAATACAGGCACCACACTGATCAAGCAATTAGATCATTAAGACAATTTCAATATAGCTTAAAAAAAGTGTTCTGCACACATTTGTGTGTATCCAAAATACCCACTTTTCTATATGTCACCTTGAAACTGAACTTCTTAGGTGACCTTCCTTGTAACAATATATCTGTTGTTAAACCTTGTTTTCTGTCTTGGAAGAGGACACAAGAAGTCTATTTGCTTCATGTTTTGAAACATCATTACCAGCCATCATCACCATATCTTTGGTAAAAAGTTTTACTGTTTTGCCTGACCTGCCACTATTGGATCTTTCACAAAAAACTGTGAGTGCATTTATAATTTTCTATCAAGTGTGCAGATTATGAATATCAAGACAATAAAATCAGGAAACATTTTAGCCTAAAGTACTAGCAAGCACTGTTTTGTAGACATTCACAAAACCAAACATTTCCACAGGGAAGAAAAGCAGTTTAAAGTACAGAGAAGAATGTGGAAAAAAATTGGATGTGACAAGCAATAATGTCCTCAGTTATGCAGTCCCAGTCAGAATAGAATCACCAATCACGCTGGTTTAAACTAATGAAGTTTTTATATTTTGGAAAAATTGCATTTTGAATTTTTTTGTTTGTTGACATTTTCTTGTTAGCTGTAACTAAGAAGAACCCTCTTCAAAATCACATTACACCTTTCTTTAACTATCTGAGTAGGTTGTTACAGTAGCATATTCTCTCTTCTGAGGGTCAGGACAATATAATTTACAACACTTTGAATGCCATTACAATCTACAGAGAAAGAAACTTGGTTTTGAAAAACAAAAACTGTTCTTCAGAAAATACGGCCAGGGAGTTCCTCTGCATTTTGTTACAGTGACCAAATTATAAAATCAGCTGTTGTTGCCAGAGTCAGACCCACCTGAGTCACTAGACTGAAAATCTGCAGAGATGAAACAGTACAAGCACTTCAATGCTGAGAATATACGCTGCTTGCAAAATAATGAGGAAAGCATGAAAATCTGAGATCAGTGTTATTGATACCTGCTTTCCTGTGAGGCAGGTTTTAATTTTTCAGCTGTTAACTGGAAAGGGTGACCTTCTTCATTAGTCACCTACAGATGAAAAAAACACCAGCAAAAAGAAAAAGATTGAATTTTCAAAGAGAACAAATGTTACACAACTTATGTGGCAGATACATCTTGCAGTGCTTGAAGGGAAACATTTGCAAACCAAATTTACTGGTAGTATGACAGACTCAGAGCTGACAAATGTCAGTGCAGAACAGCGTCTGCACAGAACGAGTGCAATCCTACACATGTGATGACACCACCCTCCTGCCACTCTGCAGTCTGAGAAAATGATGGGCTGTCTCTGAAAGCACTACACAGGTCCCCTGTCTTCCCTTGGCCTCGGTTTGCACTTTCAGGTTTTTTGATTGTTCCCTGTAAATGTCTGTTGATGTATGTGAATGGTTCAAGCTCCATCCCACCGTGAAGAGGTTGTATTCCACCATATAGCCTGTTTTGGAATTCATATCACTATAGTAGGGGGTTGGAATATGATATCCACCTAAAACCACTAAGAAATGAAATTAACATTTCTCACAAGCATTTCTCCCTCCAGCTGCTGCCCATGCCAGCTGCTCAGGATAGGAGGAACACCCCAGGAAGGCTCTGCAGTGGACAGACAGACTCGTTCTTGCTCTTCATGGTACAGGTGCCCTGCATCCCTTACAGAGAGAGAGGAACAACCCCCGTGTGTCTCATGCCACCCCAGCACTCTGCCTGCTCCCTACTGCAAGAGTTCTGCCTTAGACCCACTGTCCTCACCAAGACATGGCTCAGTCCTGCAGTGCTGGACAGCTGGTGGGAAAGGACAACGAGATCCAATCACCTAAAAATGGGAAGAAGGACTGGGATCAGTGTACAGGCAGATGCTGATGTGAGGGAAGCCAAGACCTTTTTCTCCCCAGGATCCATAGAAAAAACAAGTTTCAATACACTGACTTCAAGTGGGGTTTTTTTTCCTACGTCTATGTTTCAAACCTGTCCTTAACGAAGGACATTTTGATATTTTAAAAATAAAAAAATGTCTTTTAGACATTTAGAAAATGAGCAATTTTTAACTACTGGAAAAACAGCCATTAGAAAATGGGATAAGAGTTAATTCTTGGCAAACACCAAAACAGTAAACCACTAAATAGCTCCTGTTGTAGCCTTAAGTATCTAAACAAGGTCATGATGCTCTAGTTATAAAATTACAATAGTGCTGTGGCAATATACAAGCATTGTATCAAAATATTATTAAGAAATAATTTTATTACTGTTTCCTGAAACTTGGGAATAATAAAGGAAGTGGAGATTAGCATGGAATCTGTAACTAGTTCATCTGAAGGACCCAATTATCTTCCCAACAGAAAAACAGCTTAAAACTATGTGGTTGGTTTTAATCCTCCTGGTGCTAATGCTGAAGTTACATAATTTGGCATTGACAGCATTTTGTGGGTGGTTCCAAACATTTTGTTTTTTGTTTTCTGCTTGTCATTCTACAAAGCTGCTGATCTCTGCAAATAAGGGAAATTGCCCAACACCTGCATGACCTTAATAATTTTTGATGGACCAAAATCCAGTGTCAATGTTCGCTTATCCACTGGGTCTCCAAAGATCCCTATGGTGCTATAGCTGTGCCTACATGGGGCAATAATCATTACTGCAGAATCCTAAGAGCTGGTTTTGTGTAAACAATGAAGAAAGAGGTCATCCTTTTGCACCCAGGAGTCTCAGACTGACTTTACCCTTGAGATACCAGTTTTCACTACATAATTTCAACGAATTCAAGCTATTAAAGACTTTTGGAGGCTGGTGTGGGATAGCACTGCTGAGAGATGAAAAATCTGCCCTGGTTACCTAATAGCAGCTGACATGACTGCTGCTGTAGGACAGTACAGGAAGGCCACATACATGGAAGTCTTACAAAAGCCCTGCCAGCTGTTAGAGGATAGAGAGGACTGATTTTTTGCCACTTCTTTCCTGCTAATCTGACACTTGTGACCTAACACCAGCAAACTGGTTTAACATTTCTTTAGCAACTACAGCATGAGCATCTGAAAGTATTTAATTCTAGGTGTCTTTGCTGCATTATTGCAACAGCAGGCTAAACCTTAGTCAACAGATTTCCATTTCACTGTGCCTATGACAGATTGTTACTGTTTGTGCTATTTTAGAAATGGGAAAACTAAAGCAACTGAACCTCAAAGCCAAAATTCTCAAGTGGTGACTGTAAATGGGTTATTCCCAAATGATGCCTGTGAGAGAGAAGTGAATCCTTACCTGTCAACTGACATTGACAAATTGTAATCCAGTCTCCCAGTTTCATTCCACAGAATTAACTCTGCAAATATCTGCTGAACTCATGCAAGAAACTCTGTTCTGGTCCTGGTCTATTCAAAGTTCCTCCACTGCTTATGGGTTTATGATTGTTAACTTCTTGGAAAGTAGGCTTCACTCCCACCCTACTACATGAGTTTAGGAGCTATTAAATAATAAAGAGTCAGGTCCTCATGCAATGATACAGCATGCATGGATTTTACTGTTTTCACAGTAACTAGGAATTATTAAATAATTTAGGCAAGAAGTCAAATTATAAATTATATCAGTAGGATTAAAAAGTCAATTTTAACTTTTAATTATATATATATACATATATATATACATATATATATACACACGCACACAGAGACAGATAATTTGAGTAAAATAGCCTATAAAAAATCAAGTTTATACAATGCTTCTGTTTTGAAATTGTGTTTTAAAAGATTTGTTTGCTTTTAGGCTGGAGAAATTGGCTATGTTTCCTTAATGCCACAAGAGAGGGATGGGGAAATTCCCTGTATGACATTAAATGCAGCCATTGGTCCACATAAAATTTAAACTTGTTTGGTGAACTAAAATTATAAAATTCATGTGTTTTAATCAGGCTGTTAACTGTCATGCTTTAAATATTGTCAAGCAGAGTTCTAGTTGGTTTCATCTTTTATGAAACATAAGGCTAAGTAATTTAAGCCTCAGCAGATGTTGCTTATCTTTTAAGTTAATTTCAAATGGGTTAGGAAATCTTTTCCATTTTTTCTCTTTGAAAATGGAAGAAAGTTTGATTCCTTAAGAAGTTAGACAGTCAATCACCCTATGAATTTTTTACTATGCACCAGAAATACTGTTTCCTAAAGAATAAATGTGATTCATGGCAGAATACCATTAACAATAAAAGGACCCAACACATTGGATGGGAGTTAATGTGCCCCAATGTCCCCAGTTCTTGGAAAGTAAGTCTGTAAGATTATCGTAATTAGGTATTACCAGAGTACCTCAGCATTCAGACATATAAGCCTCTCAGTAGAGTTAACTGCACCAATTAAACCAGGATTTAACAGAATTGACCCACTATCTCACTTTTTTTCTCCAAGAAATTCTTTCCAGTCAACACTCAGTCCAGAATGTCAGATCACTTCAAAACAGGTACATTTTTCAAAAGTATTGTTTGAAAAAAATACCAGCTAACCAGCTGAAAGAAGACAGCTTCAAACACAAAATTCAGTTTTAAGAAAAATTATTGGATAGTAATGGAAACCAAGTTCCTATTAACAAATTGAAATAATCCCTTGCACATTGGAAATGGTTAGTATTTACATGATTTATCCTTAACACTTGTTTCTTCAGACGTCCCTCAACTACAGGGAAAGACTGGTAGGCAGTTGAAGAAAGATCAGTGACAGCTGACGATGTTGGTGACAACAGAAGTGAAAGAAAAGAGCTACCCCAGGTTATCAAACCTTTATAACAGCCGTGAACTAGTAGGGAGGCACAGAATTTGTTCATCTTGAGGTTGCTGGTTCACAGAGTTTAGTTCTTGATGGAGGAGACTAGACAACAAGTTCAAACATCACATGCATTGTTGGTCTGCCTGTGGTATCATCATGAGCCACTGCAGCTAAATCCTACTGCCCTACAGAATGTGAAGCAAACGTCATCAGTCCCTTTTCTCTCTCTCGGAGCACTTCTCCCTACCAGGCCTTGTGAAAGTCTCCACAGCCCAGCTGATGCTTACTGCACAACACCTGAATAGAAGGGATTATTCTCCTCTGGGGTACAGACTTCATGCTCCTTGTATGTCAGACTTAGGTCTGTAATAGATCTCAGCCAGGCTTCATCTACATTCTCTACTACCTTTCAAGGTAAGATGGCAATGTAATTCAGAATGTAACCAAAGATCACCTAACAGCAGGTAGTTATTCACTGACCTACTTCTATGGAATTGCCTTTGTTACCATCATCATTAGCCTGTGACTGGTCCTTTCAGATTTAAGTATCAGTGCATTATGAGATTATCAGTTATAGCAAGGCTACATAATTTCCATTTTTAATGAATTTCATACAACCATTATCTAGGCCTAAATTGAAGAACAGATGCAGCTGCTAATTTTGGCTAATCTGGATGCTTTTGTAATGGTTGAAGAGTTCTTTATCAAGCAGAAAGGATGTAATAAACCACAATGTTCTTTAAACAATTTTGACAAGGACAGAGTTAGAAGACCACCTTCTTATAGAGGCACTGGGTGTAGAAAAGAACCTTTGACGGAAAAACCATTAAGCCAGTAGGTGCGAAAGTGAAAAGCTCCTATTGGTATCTGATAAACCACAGGACATAATCAATGAAGTTAACTGGGCTGAAGTTCCAAATGCAAGTATTTGAACTTAAGATAATACAGTATTTCCTTGGGTTAGAGATGAAGAGTATTTTGAAGTGGATGCAAAATGCTGTGAAAGGATCATATAGACTCATGGGAAACATCTCTAATTTTCTTTCCTGCCTTCTCCATTCCCCCTCCTTGTGTTAAGTCCCGGTAATCTATGTATCAACTGAGGAAGAGAGATCTCTTTAACAATCTCCTTAGAAGGTAACAGTTGTGAATAATTTCAGGATGTTACGTTAGAAAGCTTCCAAGCCTTCAAAATCTTTTAACAGTCTCCAAGAAGAAAAAGGGATAAGAAGGTGCAGTTGTGAAATGCACTTTGGTATTCTTCTGATTAGTACACAGTGGCAGAAAACAATATACAATTATCTTAGTCTGGTTTTTCCTGCTATAGCTGGGAAAATATATTCTGGAAGTATTAGTCTAGTTGCCTACCAATATATGTATGATTTACCACCCTCCTCTAAGCCCTCTAAAGGCCATTGGAGAATGGTTTTATAGAATTTTTTTAAAAGCATATGCCCCATTAATATTACAGTTTATTTGAACAGATTCTATTTGTAGTGAGGGAGTAAACACAGACAGGAAATAATTTCTAGATTTTGGCAACTAAATTGATAAAAACCACAATTTAACAGTTTATATGATAAACAACTGGACAGAACATAACCAATGTTCTCTCAAAAAATTTAATATCAATCTAAAGGAAGACAATTTTCTTCAAAATAAATTGTGACATAATTTTACAGCATGTAAGTTTAAAAGAAACTTATCTTCAACTGCTGCATTAATAAATCCATATGAATATAAATAATCTGATTTAATCACATTTGTCATTTCCAGTTACAGTTTAGCAATTACAAGCAAGAGTTACAAGTTACTAAGCTAGAGTCATTTTTTGTCCTGGTCTGAATGTTGAGCCAATCTGTACTTTCCTCTTCTTGGGATTCTGAAAATTTTCATACCTGGAAACAAAGAAAGACATTAGCAAATTCTTAAGAAATGTGTTTTCTGTGTCTGCATCTTCAGATGCATATTAATGCACCACAGAACTACAAATGTTTAAGTGTATTTTTATGGAAATGTAGAGTGCCTGTCTCCTCACACCAGAGGACCTGGAGGAGTTTTCACCCACCAGCGTAACTCAGAGAGTTCTCTGCCCTGCTTGCTTTTTTTTCCCCCAGGTTTTTGATCTCCAAGTCCAAGGAGACACATTCTCCTTTTCAGTATGTTTATTCTTCTACAGATTATTGCCCTTCCCAAACATGGCAGCTACAAGGACCAATACAAAGGGTCAAATACTAGGAGCTACTATTAAGTGGCAGCAGGAAGGACCTAGCTCTAAAACTTAAAGAGCCTCTTTGTACTGGTCTAGCTCTTAACATAATACAAGGGGGCTCTGGTCTGTTATTTCTAGGTCCTACATGAATAACAAGACAATTCGTTGGTAAAATAGTTTCCCCACTATGTAACTTAGTATTTCTTAAAAAACTGCTGTCCCAAGCTATCAGCTATCTGCTGCCAGTCCCCACATTTATTTAAAACTATAGTGTTTCTGATTTATACAGAATGTGATAAGACCAAATCTCCATTGAATTCAAAATTACAAAAACAACAAAAAAAATACTTACAGTTCAGTAAAATGTTTCCAGTCCTCCTGACTAATGGATGGTCTCATACCCTGAAGAGCAGTCATCAGATGAGATTGGGTAATAGTTAAAGTGGTCTTGGGAAGCACTGACTGATTAAGGGTGCTGTCCTCCTTGAAAAGAGAACCATGAACAGACCATGAACATTTCTACAGAAACACAATGCCATCAATATCATTAACTATGGAATCTCCTCGTGATATGTACAGACAAATGTATTATAAATACAGCCACAACTTCCCCCATTCCATATTAATAAATAACAAATAACTGTTTAATTAAATGGATGCTAACATCTGGCTTATTTTCCTCAAACTAAGTATCACTTATCTTTGCTATTTTTGTTACATTATTGCAGAAATTATTTACTGAAATACCAAGAAGTGTGGGAAAACAACAGAGAAATGTTAAGACTAAATAATTTTTAAAGCGCCATACTCCATTCTTGCTTCTGTAATTGGCCTTGATAGCATTGATTTCTGTCCTCAGGTGCTCTGCTTGCTGCTCCGGGTTCTCCAGGGAGCCTTCTTGAGAAGCTGCTCTGAGCATTGCAGGTTGTGAGGATGCAACATCTCTCTGAGTGACGCTGGTAAAGTCGTAACTTATGGAGTTTGGACCAGACAAACACAAAGAGCTCTAAATTGATCACAAGGAGAAATACATTAACTCATTATGGATCCGAAAGAGCACCTCCATCATTAGGAATTAGCCAACACTCCAATGTAAGCTTCCCTCTACTGGCAAAAAGAGTACTTTCTCTTTAAAATATATTCTATACATAATTTTTTAACAGAAAGATTTAGGTTACTATGCCAAGGTATTGGGGTGAAAGGCCAAATTTGAAAATGAAGTGTTTCATGTCTGGAAAATAGGTAAGTATTTTCACAATGGCCCATCTCAAAAAGAACAAAGGTCTGCTAAGCCCATTGCTTTAATTACTTACAAAAATCAGTGGTTCTGAAATCTGGGCAAGTTTATGTAGTTAGCATTGGAATTTAAATATTCATCACCTCCAAATTCTCTGTGCACTTGATAAAATATGCACCTTTCAAATTCAAACAACTTTAAGAGATCAAAGTCCTTGCAGAATCTTTGCTGAAGAATTTTCACAGTCAGAGGAAAACTAAGTCTCTAAAGATAAACTATCATCCATAATGCAAGATAAAATATACCAAAGCGCCTCAGCAGTTAGTAATTACTTCTCCAATGTCAAAGTAAGGTATTTTTGGCTTTAAGAATCAATACAAGACAGTTTTGAAAACAAGAGTCTAAGAACTTGGATTACTACTTGTAGTAACAGTTCTACAACAAATTTTGAAAATTAATTTCCCATGGATCACACAAAACACTGAAATCATCTGTTCACTGTAAGGAGCTCATAGGCAGCATGTCCTGTTCTGCTGACCTGTCAGCCAACAGAGAGGAGCTGATGACTGTGCAAGTGCTGGGCAGCCAACCTGCACATCCCTTCATGCAAACTGGCCAGAGAACATGATGCTTCCTGTGCAACATGAAACTACAGCATTAGGAATTCTGCTTCTTAAAGACCATGATGGAAGTTAAGGCTTAGTTCTGTTCTTTACACCATTCCATGGTCTGATTATTCTTTTAATACACATTTTATTGAAAACTGAAGAAGGTTTGTTGATTCTCGAGACTGTAATTTAATTCTTGAGAGCTGGTCATTCTTTAGTAATAAAATTAAATTAAAGAAAAAACAACAAACAAACAAACCACCAAAAAGTAAAAAACTGTTTTAGTGTTAAACTTTGGAAGGGAAAAAGCCATTTGACCAGAGCAAAATCTAATATGAATGCAATTTGCTTAATTATAAAGGTATTAAGCAGTATTCTGGGATTTTGATTTTAAAGTTCTGCAAGGTTGCAGAGAAGTCCATACTGTATTTTCTCACATCACGTCCTTCCATCCCCTTCCCCACTGTGGACTACTAAGTGTAATCTGAAGACAGTCTGAAGGTCAAAGCAGACATAATTGTATTTATAAACTGAATCAGGCAAATGGTATGTTTTTTTCTGCTTCTCAACTAATAATATTTAGAAAATTCAAAACATTCAGTGAGTAATTTACCAGTTCTGAAGGAGTTCCATTTCCCAGCTCTGACTCGTAAGAGCTTCCAAAATAAAGACGATACATGTTGGACCTTGGATCTTCAGGAAGCAAGTCAGACATGTCTAAAGAAATGAGAGATTGCTCTAACCCTGCTTCTCCATCTATTGCTGAATCCTCTGAGCCACTGCTGTGGTTTAGAAAAACCATAGAAGAAAGACTGAAGTCACTATCAGAACTAGACCCAAAATCCTGTAACAAAGAACAGAACATTACAAGAGTTAACTCCTAACAAACTACAATCTGAAATACATGAAAAGATTTAATATACAGTGCAAATGAGAATATCAACTTACATTTGACTCTAGCAATAATCTTTCTCTAGGAATATATTTCCAAATATTTTGCTAAGAAAATCTTATACCTTTAAGCAGAACATTCTGTCTTCATGCTAGAAAAATAATTTCAAGAGATAATTTTAAGGTTTTATTGTTTCCACTGACTCACTCTCTCAGTAACAGCAAGTGTTGGGAAACTTCATGTATGTTTTGTATTGTAGAACTGTACCACTTCTGTCTCAGCCTTACCGTCCAAACAAATTAGTATCTTGTGTAAAATGCTCTAGGGAGATTGAAGTGAGTCTACTTTTATAGTGCCTAATTGTTGCACTCATTTATAGTCATAGCCAACACATTTTAAATGCTGATGTGGAAATGAGAATTTTTGCTTTAGACAGGTGTCTGCAAACCTCTTTAATTGTACACCATTTCTGAGCACACTCTACCTAGTATATGCATATTTGTAAGTTACATACATGTACCATTGAAGTTCTAATATTTTCTTCCTGCATATCATTGGACTGCCTTGTGCTCTCTCTGGGGTATGCACACCACTCGGGAGTCACTGCTTCAGAAAACAACATCCTCCTATGATGGATGCTATGAGGTAGCAACTATTTACTTACTGATGCTACAAGATGCTAGGGAAGACATGCTGGAGATCCCTCTCGATACTAAGACTAGAATCCTCAGACCCCAATTCCTTGGTAACAGCTGGGGCAAAAAGAATTCAGGAGGGTCTCCTTGATTTTGCACCCAGACCCAACCCTCTCCTTTGGCCTCTGAGTAGTGGAAGCCATACCTGATCCTTTCCAGGTAGAACCAGAGGACAAGCATTAACAATGTGAAGAGAGGTGGCTGAACAGAGCCTACAAGAGGAAGGATCTGTCACACGAGGGGTACAAACCAAGGGTGGGCTGTACTTTGGAAGTTCAAGTACTAGCTGGTACCTGAAAGTTGAGCCAGAGCCAGCCATTTCAGGTATTGCCATCCTCTTGCCACTTCTCTCCCGATCTCAATCAAACTCAATCTGCTGGAAAAAACTCCCCAAAACCCACCAATTTCTCATTTCCTCCATCATCCAGAATGTGCCATTTCAAAACTGAATTTGCTATCTCCTCCTAAGAAATTCTGTGTGGGATCCCTCCTATCAATCAGTTAGTTGTTCCTCACAACTGCGATAAACCCATCTGGGCTTACATGAATCTATTCAACAATCAACACCTATTATGAAGTGAGAAAAATCGTGTGTTTAAGAAGTATTTAAACCAATTCATTACATTATTCTTGTATTTTTCTGCACACATATTAAAATGTTCATCTTCTGTATAAAAATACAAGAAAACAAAATTTTGCTAAAAAAATCCCATGGATACAATTATCCCTTTCAAACATATCAACATAAAAATAAAGAGGAGAGACTTCTTTTATTTCAGTTTTATTTACCTGTGTTAAATTTAAATTTAAATTAGTATGGATTGCCTCTAATTGGGCATTGTATAATAAAGCTTTTAGGTCAGCCCCTGTGAACTGTTCTGTTTTTGCTGCCAAATCCTGAAAGTCCACATCATTTGCCAAGGACAGGGAATGACTGAGAGCTTTTAAGATTTCACAGCGTGAATTCTGTAAAAAAGGACAAAAAAAAATGTCAGTAAAGCAACCTGTTATTTTCCTTGTCCTGGCTGCTAGATGGTGCTTTGGCCCTGTCACCAGCCACTTCCTCTCTGAGGGAGGAAGGCTCTTTTTTCAAGAAGATACAACCCCCCTAATACTAGAAAAATATTACACCAACCAAATGCAATATAGAGAGAATATATTTCTCTAATATATCCAGTCAATATCTGGGATTTTTATAGATGAAATACATAAAAATATGAAGGTGAGCTCTGCTCCTCATACGTTCCTTTGTAAAGAGATGTATGATGGAGGTGAAAAACTTCTCTTTACGTGAATGATCTTATTCTAAACTAGAAGTTAAAAATAGGAAAAAAAAAAGAAAAGAAAAAAGAAAAGAGAGTATATCTATGCACTTAAGTCACAGGATCATCGCACGTGTTTCAGAA
The DNA here is from genome assembly GCA_036630365.1 of Acanthiza pusilla. NCBI lineage: Eukaryota > Metazoa > Chordata > Aves > Passeriformes > Acanthizidae > Acanthiza > Acanthiza pusilla. The sequence goes on along the minus strand of JAXCHO010000073.1, from coordinate 30,751,032 downwards.
TGAAATGATGTGGTATTTGTTAAATGGGTGAACTAATCTGAAAATGAACAGTGCTGATTTTTTCTCATAAAATGGGGAATCAAAGGACTGGTTTAAGCAAATGGCATATCCACTAGACTCACAGTTAGAAGAAAGACGGAGAACATTATACACACTACATTGCATCCAATTTCTTTCTGCAGATTAGTTTCTTGTTTTGATTTTTAATTTTTTTTTAAAAATCAGCTAGATCCACAGGATATGACTTGATCCTGAAGACTGTGGTAAACAGCCTTTTCTTTCCCCAGTTTTATGCGAACACACTGACATTAAAATCAGTGATTTTATACTGTTGTATAATTGGAGCTGGGCAATCAAGTCCACTTTTTCCAGGTTTGAAATGCCAATATATATAAAGAAAAGGAGAATAAAGCCCATTACGATTTTTTCCTTGCCCCTCATGTGAAATTATTTGTATCCTCACCTGATCAGGAGGTGGACAGTACAGGCATTTATCCAGTCGACCTGGCCTTAACAAAGCAGGGTCAATCAAATCCGGGCGACTGGTAGCAGCTAGCACATAAACCCCTTAGGAAAATGCAGAAGAATGCCATTAACATCTGCTAAACTTCTGTATAAAACACAGCACACAGATGAATTAGTACCTTGCAAGCCTTCCACACCATCTAACTGAGTCAACAGCTGGTTAACCACTCGGTCAGTGACTCCTGTGTTGTCGTGACCTCGGCGAGGAGCAATAGAATCAAACTCATCAAAGAAAACAATACAAGGCTTAGCTGCTTGAGCTCTAAAAGGGGGAAAAAAAAGCAATACTTATAGTCTAAGTTTCACTCACATGTAGAACCGCTTAGAAATATCAAAGGTAATTGTTTTTTGCTTCAGAGAACAGTTATATTTAATGACAGAATATAAAATCTGTTTTCTATGGAATTTAGGAGGTTCTGAAACACTGGATTGCAACAGAAGCACTGCTCATTTTTATGACACACTTTGCACTCAGTTTATAATTCCTAAATGCTCAACTGTCACATTAATATACATGAAAGGTGTAAAATCCAATCACTGCAGATGAGTTCTAGGCTTACATACACCTAACAAAAAGACTACCTACATGATAAGATGAGAAGCAAAGGCTCTGTAGGATATGTTGACATTAGTGAGCACTGAGGGCCAGTAAGAGCAGATTCGTAAAAAAGAACTACTGGCATTGAGGACCTCAATACCGAGTCTCTATGACCCTATGTATTGAGTGGGCATTACTACTTGGAGTACAGTCAACTGCCTTCTGGAATAATCTGGAAGGAATTCAGGATGTGTTTTCCATGACAGCTCTGTGAAGTGAACCTATGCACTGTAGCTGGAGAGAACTGGGAGTTCAGTTTCAAAAGCACACTCCAGACTGGAGCCAAACCTGCAGTTCTTAAACAATGATGGCCAGGTTGAACCTGCCAAGATATGCACATCTGGTTCATCACAACTGATTATTTTAGATGCTTTTATAATCTGATGCCATATTTCTCCTCAGACAATGAAATTATTTCTTTGTGCTTCAACCAATAAAACTAGTTGATAACAACACAAATCTTTACAACCCAAACCTGTTAAAGATATCTCGAACTGCTTGTTCACTTGCTCCAATGTATTTGCTGAGCAGCTCCGGACCCTAAAGAAATATAATCAGAAAAGAACACTCATGACATGTTTCTTAGTTTTAATGTGTAATTCAACATTAGCATATATTCTGTGTACTAGACTGAATTTTCTTGCAACCAAGACAGTGGCATTTCTGAACAGAAGAACCAAGGGGTCTAGATAAGCCAGAAGAATTTTTTAAGCATTCCATCTTTTGTAAAAGTAATCACTTTCATTTTTTTATCACAACAGAACATGTGTTACAGTATCACAAGGCAAAGATTTACACTGTATTTTAAAAATGCTTAAAATAGATTGCTCAATTTCATTGTTTAGTGGAATCAAAATCAGGGGTCTTTTTACAAAAAAATTAGAAACTAAGAACACCTAATCAAATTTTATAATTCTGCCTAATGAATAAATATACAAAAAAACTCTCAGTAATAAAACTATTTAATAAAGCTATTTAATTCAGTTAATAAAATGACTCAATCTTAAAGTTTTGCTACCTTGATGCTGATGAAATTCATCCCACTCTCTCTTGCAACCACTCCTGCCAACAGTGTTTTTCCTGTTCCAGGCGCTCCATACAGCAAAACTCCTGATCTCTGTCGTATGGGCAGGTTTGCAAATAATTCTGGATACTGGAAAAGAGTTTCAATATGATATATTCTAAAATAAGTAAGTATTCTGTAATGTACTGTTACCTCACTGACTAGTGAAGACTTCTGTTTACACCGAATGCATCTAATTTATTATATCCCAAATATTATCCCAACAGTTCATCTGGACTGTTTTTAGTTTACCTGGGGCTGAACTAGGCTTCTAGGTTTCATAGGTACCCAAAATATAAACAAGTGGGATTTTCTACCAAGAGGAAACAGGACTAGAGCTTTATATTGTCCATACTAGTAGTTCTAAATTCCTATTTTAATCACTGAATGATATGATCTAATATACTCCTCAGTCATTTCCCTGAAGACTCAATGCCCAACGGCTCATCTCAGTGTTCAAGTTTTAAGAAAGGCAAAAAGGCCAAAGTAAAATAGAGAGAGATTGATGGTTTGGCATTCATCTTGAAGAAAATACTCCTCTAGCAAAAGCACTGCAGAAGACAGCTCCAAATGTTGCCTTTAGAGAGTCTAGTCACAAACCCTGCAACCAAGTGTGGTAATACTCCAACACCGTAGAGCAACACTTGATCTGTAGTAAAGCTCAGCTATTGCCTTCTCTATTTGAAAGAGAGAGTTTTCCAGTAGATGAAGACAGTTGAAGACTGGAAAGCTACAAAAGTAGCATAAAATCATGCCTGTCATCTTTCTATCAAATACTGTGCCACACCTTAAAAAATAATTCTTCCCTATTAAAATTATGTACAAAATTCAAGTAATTAATTTAAAAGAACTTAGTACCTTTGCAGGTAACATGATGGTATCCCTGAGCATTTGCTTCACATCTTTTAAGCCACCAATCCTGTCCCAGCCAACATCTTTAGGCTTATGAAGGTTGACATTTCTCAGAGCTAGTGGAGTAAAATCGTTTAGAGCTTTCTGAAAATCCACAGTTGACAGGTTCAAATCTGCTTTAAAAAAAAAAAAAAAACCAAAACTTGGAAAAACCCAAATGCACAGACTGCCAGTAACAAATTCCTCACAATATGTTACAATTAAATAAATTTCAAACATAGAATATCAGAACTGGGGGTTTATTTCTGTATCATTCCACCAGCTCTGGATAACAGAAGAAAGACTATGAAGTAAGAGATTTTGTTGTCAACATACCATTATCCAGTGCATTCTGGTTAGAAGCACAGGTATGAATGGCACGACCAACCAGCATAGTAAAATCTCTAGCAACAAAACCTTCTGTTTCCTTTGCAATACATTGGAGGTCAAGATCAGAGAAGTTCTTTGGATCAGAATTCAATTTCTTCTTCATTATGGAATACAGCATTTCATATCTTTCCTTCTGAAAAACAGAATTGTGCAGCGAGTACTGAGTTTACTATTTATACGGAGATTGGGAATTCAAAAAGTAAATAGGTATGATTTATTAAATTTCATTAAATATTTGCATAACACCAAACCTTTAAATAACAAAACCTAAGCAATATAAACAAATGCTAGCTCTTCAGATGCACGTCAATAATTCACTAGTTTTATAACTTTAAATATTTACCTTACCAGAGATACTTTAAATTCAACAACAATAATGAAACATGCCTCCCTCCCCAGACTCTACTGTTTTACACCCATTTTTTCTATTGCACGGGAAAAACAACACCTTTCATTTTGTCAGTGTGAGTAGAGAATATGTTTGAGATTAAATATACTGTGCTAGATAAAAACACTTCAGATAATTTGGTATTTTTTGAGATACCGACTTTTCCAGAGATGTCTCATCCTTATTTGAGTACTAGCATTAAAAACAATAAAAGGAGACTTGCAGGAAGTGAGAGAAAGTTAAACTTCATCTAACACAGCATCCCCCCATCAGTGGTTTTTAATTGCTGGCCTGTGACCGAAGACATGCAGACAGGAACAACTCATATTAAATACAAATGAGTCATTAGGGAATAAGGGTTTCAAAGTATCTGCTTTCTCCTGCACAGAAGTTAACACTGTTCATTCTTCTACCAATTTTTCTTTTCAAAGTGGACTATGTTCAAATGTAAAGGGATAGTATTAATATAGGAAACAAATCTAAAACATTCCCATGAAATGAACATGTAATTTTAATAATATTTTTAAAATACACATTCTAGGGACATACTTATTTCACAGAGCTGTGAATAAACACAGTTATGTTTAATTTCATTTAACTAATTTGATAACTTAATGTTTTTACAAAGCAGCTCCTTTGACATCCTCTTACAGGTAAGAAGGAGACATGCATATCTCACCTGTGTTAGACAACCTGACTTGTTTTGTGTTGAACTGAAATGTCCTCTGAATACACCCTTCTTTTATCACTGAAGAGTGGAGCCAACTGGAGCTTCCACTGGATTACTTTTATTTTTTTAAAACTTTATAGTAACAGATATAAGTTCTGAGGTATTTAACTATCATGAAAGAACTTCTAAGATTTCCAGATTTTTTTCTCATCCTCAGGTGTAACCTACTATTTTTGCAGCTGTTCCAGAATCATATTTGAGGGTGCTGGGAAGACAAACAACATTTTAAGCATTTTTATTTGAATTTACCTGATCTGGAGATCGGATACATTTGAAGCACTGAAATACATGAGTTCCTTGTGCTGAAACCAGGGAAGGATGAAGGGAATGTTCAGACTGACTTGTGGCAATTAATGCAATCAAACTCCCCATGGAAATAACTTCTTTCATCAGATCTTTCAAAACTAAACACAGAAGATATTGCTGCGTGAATTGCAAAATAACAAAAACTACCCTAACCCTGGAGATTAGCATTAGTGCACACAAAATGTAACAGCTTTGCAATATATTATTTTTATTCCCACATCTACAGCTTTTTTAGACTAGGAAAAAAAAAGTATAGTGAAAAGGACAGCACATTCCATTAAGAAAATGTCATCAGAAGTGCTTTTTAAAAGCTGATTTTGTAACATCACTAATGACATCTACTTTTGCGTGCTATTACTCCCTCCATGCAAACAAAAAAGGAAAAATTTTAAGAATAAAAACAGATCTTAAGCCTAGAAAATAAGCACTCTAGTAAAAAAGTAATACATAAAAGTAAAAAATTAAGGATGCAAGGTAGATCTTCAAGAAATAATCTTTAAAATGCTAAAGCTCTGTTGCATGCATTATACCTTTAAGTAAAAGTAAGAAGAAACCCAAACAATTCTGCATGTAAGTTAAGAGCACATTTTTAAGAGAGAAATGATGGTAAGATTTTCTGAACTTCAAAAGTAATTCAGAAAAAATTATGCTAACTCCCTCAAACTAAGCTAAGAATTGGAAGATATTTTTGCTATGGCTTTATTAATCTTGATCATTTAGATTTAATTTTAATTTGCAACTTATCACAGCCTAGACTTTTGGGAATAAAAGGGAACCATATGCATGATGTCAAACTACAATGGATCATCTTATTCTTAACATTTGTGGGCTGTTAAAATGCAAAAGAATATAGAAGTTCTACAATGTATACCAAGTAGGATGATAAAGAAATTGGTACTTATCAAAAAGCAGCTGGTTCTAAACATCAGTAAGTATGAAACGGATGTATCACTGCAATTATAAATAATAATTACAGAAAACAAAATATCAGTTCATCATTAATTATCAGTTAAAGAGTCATCTGCAATTTGTAATCAATTGCAATGTATTTGAGTGTATGAACTATATAAAAAAAGAATGGAGACGCCTCAAGCACTGGCAGTGGTACTGACAGCAGGCAGTACCAGTAGCAGCAGTGGTGGAAGTCCATTGGCAAGGACTACTCCAAGATCCAGAGTGGGTTATTTTGATTCAGCTAGTGGTCCACAAATGCCTACATACCATAATTTGTGAATCTCTGCCTGAATATCACATGGTCCAGAGGCAATAATGATACAGACAGAATTGTTCAGGTAGGACAGTACAACCCAGGTGCAAGAAATTCTAAATTGCATTATATTTTTATCTAGACACAGGTGGCACAGTATTACCATAAGCAAGTCTATTGCTTTGAACAGTTTCAGGGCTGTTCTCATGTTCTGGTGTAGAAGGTACTCCAACAATGTGATCAAGATCATCCATCAAAAGAATGGATGGTTGTCTCCATGCTGCCTCTAAAAAAGCTTCTTCCATGTTTTTCCTTATGTTTACTAATCTTTTTCCTAAAACAAAATACTATTAGAATGACAGAAAATATCAGGAAAAAATCAGACTGACTACATCTTGCTCACAATGTTTTGATTTTTCTGTCTTAACTTTACGTCTATAAATCCAGATACCAAGACTAAACTAGAGACAACAATCAGTAGAGACCACATCTTCAATCAAAAAAGTACCAGAAGGTTCCACATGTTCTAAAATGAGATTAACCATCTTTCACTAGCCACTAAAGAAGCCCACAAGTCTAATTTCTGGACAGTTAAAACCAGTGAAGAATCAGCAGCCCTCTAAAATAGCTACTGAAAAGTCCTGCAATTTGAAGAGTTTTCCAGGGCAAAAGACCCAGCTCATTATCAATGTTCCCCTTTTCTCTGGTGCAAGGAGCTCCAGCTTAAGTAGTGAATTAAGCAAAAACAATACAGCGAGGCAATATAACGGCTCTGTATGAAAACAGTCCAGTATTAGAAAAGCCAGTAAAATGCAGGAGCAGAAAAAAGCCCATTTCGCTCTCTTCCACCTTTGCACAAAATACTGTTTTGAACTCATAAAACCTAAGGAGTCATCTCACCATCTATAATCACAAATGTTAGAGGCCTATTGCCAAATACATTAGGTTAGTAAGTATGCCACCATAGATCAGGTTTCAGTCAGTCATTCAATCCTTCCTTGGTGCCTATGCCATCCTTTCACCGAGTACAGGTATCCTTTAACACTTACAGTTTGTTAACAAAACATTTGTTTCAGCTAGCACAGCTGAAAGAACACACAGGTCAACTTTTGCAACTTTTTCCTATTTTGTAACAATTAGAAACATGCATGGCAAGCATGGTTTGAATTTGGTGGTGGTATGTGGGACAGAAACTGATAGAAGCGTGAAATAAACTTACAGCACCTGCATTTTTATCAGACTGTTCAAGATTCTAATTGAGGGGAATCAAACATCCTTGCAAAAACAGCAAAAATACTAGAAAAATTACTCAGACCCAATATAGTAACTTTATAATTGTGCCTCTTTATCATACAGCAAACATTGGACGTTAAAAAAACAAACTATTATCATACCTCTTAAAGCTTTACAATCTATTACTTCTACATGAGCATCCAGTCTAGCGAAAGCTTCTTTGCAGATGGCCTTTGCTAATGTTGACTTTCCACTTCCCTACAAAAATAAATGTGAGCTAAATTAAATTGACAGAGCCAATTCCTTGTGTTTCTGAGTTTTTGTCACAGTATACAGCAGTCAACAAGCTGGGGAAACTGTACACACACTGGGTTTACTCCTCAGTAAATATATGTATGTATTCTGCCACTGTATCACTTCATAGGGACCAAAGCTGTAGATTGAAAGAAAGATAAATTCAGAGTGGATACATCCAGTACAGTGTTCTGATTCCACCGAGTCCAGTGTTAAGACATCTGCTAGGTTCAGTGACATATGGTATTAAATGGATCACTGTAAGAGGCAACAGGAAAATACCAGTATCGACTCCACTGCCATTTTATGTTAGAACACAAGAGAAAATATATGCTTATTTTCATTCAAGTATTTCAAAGACAATAGGTGTTTATCATAATATAAGCACAAAGTAGATTAATCTCCTATTGAAATTGCCTTGGTAGCAATCTTTAAAATGCACATATGTATATATATATATATGTGTATATGTGTGTGTGTGTGTGTGTGTGATAGTGTTTTAGTGAATTACCTCTGTTCCATTAACTGCTCTTTTTTTCAGCTTGTTCTTTATTCATTGGAACTTGTACAGTACCAAAGAAAACTAATGCCAACCATTTTGTAATTACAGGAAACAATGTAAAAGGGTTTGCAAGGTCAAAGCAGAAGTGAGTACCTTTCCTCCTGTGAGAAGCACCCCTCCACTTCGCAGTCCCACAGCAATAGCAGCCAGCTTTTGAGATAAAGGACGCCCCAGAAGACTGTGGCTTATGTGCTCAAATAAAGATGTTCCTAATTTGTCCACTCCTCTGTAGGGTAAAGGAAACATTAAATGGCCTAAGGTAGCATCAGTGCATGCTCTGTAGGAAGTAAAATCTTGCACTATGGGGAAGTTAGAATGCTGACAGATTGTATTCCCAATTGCCTTTCCCAGCACTGACAGCACACCATCACAATATTCCAAGCCTCTCATGCCTCCTGTTCCATCCCTACTTCATGTTTGCTACACAGTACCTCTGTTTTCCCTTGTACTGATGACCACAGCACTCTGCCTTTCTCTCCTTGGCTGATTCAGATAAAACTTTTAGGAACTACAGTTCTTTGAGATCCTTAATATTAAATGTAGCTGAACAAGTAAACAGGTTGAAGTTACTGGGCGACAAGGACTGGCAGAGTGCAACTTATCATAAACTTTGTTTCATTTGAACACCTCAGCTAAAACCACCCCACTATCCCTTGCTGCAATGTACGTCTGTTCATACTACTAAGAACAGCAAGAACTGCTAAACTATCAGTATTTCTTCTAAAACTCAGTTCTGAGTTTCCATTCTGAGGCAGTCTCATTTTTGAGACCTTCCATTCTACTGACAGACATGCCGAAATTTTCAGTATCTGAGTACCTTTCGACACATAAAGTTTTCTATTCACTGCAGTAAAACCATTCAAGGACAAAATTAACCATCTGCATAAACTAGGATAAGCTCTGAACCTGACACAAGCCAAATTATACAGTTTTGCTTAGTCTTCAAAAAATCTGCATTTCCACCCATGTTATTTTGTTCTAATTCTCATTCCCATTCCCTCACATGTATTTTCCTATGAAAACGCCTCACCCTAAATCGCTTAGTTTGTGGTATGGAAGGTTCTTGTCTCTATCAGGTGTAGATGGCTGGCTGTCATCATCAGCTTTTCTACTTACAGGCTGTAAAAGAACCTACAACAAAGGAGAGTTAGGACTTGAGATTAAATATAACTATAGAAGAAGGGTACAAAGTGACTAACCATTCCTGGAACTGTGTAAAGAAAATGCTGCATGTATGCTTTGCTGATGCTTACTGTGCTTGAAAGAAAGGTGCATTGGTGAAATGGAATAGATACATCTACTTCCAAAATACAATCTAGTGTTGACAGTGGTTTAATAATGTAGGGTTAGATTTTGGGCCAAGTGTTGTTTATACCAGACTGTGTAGCCCACTATCTCTTTCCCTACCTGCACCTTGTTCCTTCACCTGTGCCCCCCCCCGTTGTGCTGGCAGGAGAGCTCATGAGACAGAATAGTGAAACAGGTCAGGCATCTGACTGGGAGAAAAGTATCTATTGACTTGACAAAACACCTGGCATGAATTTTTCCATCTTGTTCACCAGGGAGCTAGTATGGAAAGCTGGGCATGCAAACAGGGGTTACAGAGGTTCACAGGTAACAACAGGCTAGTAGGAGATGTTGACACTGCTATCAAGAAATGCATTTTGCTTTTTAATCTTAGTACTAGGCACTAGAACAATTTCTAGAAGCCTTCTTCTACTTTACTACTAGTAAAAGGAAGCTCTTTTTTTTTTAACAGCAACTCTAAATTTTGCAGACCAATTCAATCCTGAACAGCCAAAAGACACCTTAATTGTCCACTAAAATTTCACTGTATGTTTAAAAATGAAAAAAAAACCCATTATCCCACTTCTATAACCATACCCTGAAGTAATGGGCACTGGTTCAACCAGAATTACTGATGGAAACAGTAATCCTAATACTGAATAGAAATATTTATTCTCCTGAGAAATGAAATATGGAAGAAACAGAAGGCACAGAAACTCTATTAGAGAAAAGGCAGGGTGAGTGTGGTAGGTTTGAATGGGGAAAATGTCTCATCTTTGCCAGAGCAAGTTACTGTTCCTGCCACGTACACTGAGAAGCAATGTAGTTACCAAGAGAAAGAACAACTAAGTAAAAGGATGGTACATATAGAAGTAAGTATAAGGATGTTCAAACTTGGACAGTACTGACTTTCCTGTCTTCTGATTTTTCTGAGAGTTTGATGTGGACTATAAAACTCAGTGACAAGCAAGGCATGCCCGGAATCTCAGCAGGGCCTCAAGCTACAAAATAACATAAAGGATGCAGATATAATTTAACAAATAGACTGACATTATTTACTTTAAAAGGGAAACCTGGATATATTACATACAAAATGTAATGTATTTTAAACAACTATAACAATTTAAATTACTTGATACCTGATACTATGTGATATTTACTTGTATATTTGTCTTTTGCAGCAAACTGGAACTCAGTATGAAAATATTCTCAGACTTATTTTCTTCAGTGTGCATGGGATGTGCTGCACTAAGGACAAACTCCTCCATTCCTGTAAAAACATAATGAACAGCTATTAAAATTCCAAATAAATTCCGTTTTCATTCCTCACAAGATGAGACAGATGAGAATATTACTACAATATAATCCAAAATGAAAAAATAAAAAAGGTTAATCATTATTAAAGGGTAACTCAAGCTTACACTTTCAGTGTAAAGAGGTATCAGTTATGTTAAAAGGTGTACACAGAAATTAAATGGCATACTGGCTAAGTAAATTCCATAGTAGACAGGACAATATTATCCTTGCCTTCTTTAACAGACAGATGTATACTGTCAGTGCTTGTCATTATCCATGGGTGATCATCAGTAGTGGAATCCTGCAGCCAAGAACTGAATGCACATTTAACATCATCTTCATGTATATCTTCATGCTAAATAGGGAAAAGAGGTAAATAAAAATAACTAAAAATGTTTTCTTCCTATACACGAGGCATTTGTTTCTCTTATGGCAGCAGAGAGATGGAAGACATGTAGTTTTACTCATTTAGAAAGCAGCATTTTGCCAACAAACACCATTTCTATCAACTGCTCTAACGACAGCACTTGTGTAGCCCCTGCTACAGCCCCAGCTGAGTGTTAAACCACCTCTTAACATTTTTTCCTTGGAACACCGACATGAGGGCAAGGAAAAGCTTTTGTTTTTGTTTTACTTATATGTCTTGCCTGATTCAAGGGCACTGCTCAGACCCTGGGTTTGAAGATATGCACCGATATTGACCTGAGACTTATTTCAGGTGCTCACTACAGCCCTCACTTCCCTGTATACCCTTTTCCTATAAAAAGAACCCTGGGCTCATCCAGTACAGGGGCATCACCAACAAACTTCAGAGACCAAGCAACTTATCCCAGATCACCTAGATAAATAGACTAGGAAAAGAAATTGAGTCTAGATCCCATAGCTCTTGGCTAAGTTCCTAATCACAAACACATAATTCCCATGTAGAAAAGGGGGAATCAATGAAGATCCTGGAAGCAGTGTTCAGAAAGGAAAATGAAAGTTACTGTAACAATTCTTTCTGCATTTGTTTGGTTCTTCCCTAGTACTAAAAAAACTTTAACTCAATTAGAAAGGAAAAGGAGAAATCTGTATTTAAAATATATAAAAGCACACATAACTAATTTTTTTATTATTTTAGCAGATTACTGCCAGAATACCACAGAATTTTCTGAGTTGGAAGGGACCCAAAAGGATCATAAATTCCAACTAATTATTCTTTTATCTCCAATATATTCAAAAAAATGCAGTTCTTCTGTAGGTAAGAAACCAAGTTAGAATATTGGGGATGAAGAACAAACCTGCCTAAGCCCTGCAATGATGGCAAATGCTGTATTTAAAGCTTTGAGGGGGAGCTAACATGGGAGATAATCAGGCCAGTGTCACACAGTATAAAAAAAGTGTCACACAAATAAGGAAGAAATACATCATCCCAAAGATACATCTGATGGACAGTGAGAACTGCTACTAAGTATGTTCCCACTGTCACAGATGCTCACTCAGAATATGTCTCACTTATAGGAAAACAGAGGGATTCAATGATATAACTTTAAAAATTAAATATTTAGCATGAAGAAAAGAAAAAAGAAAGTAAAAAACTAAACAGCACATAAAAATAATGATAATTTAACTACAATTGTCTGGGCGTTGCAATGTTGGGAAAATTTAAGCATGTCTTCTCCTAGAAGATTTAAACTGGATATTTATTCCTTAACTCTATGATTCTGTTTCTTTTTTGTGTTTGTTTTTATAGGATTAAAGGTATACACTTAATATTACTAGGTTTGAACCCCCATTAATGTACTTTAAGTGAAGGTCTGATGCAAAATTATTATTGATAATTGTTGCTATTTTGACAGTGATTGTTTATACATGAGACCTAATTTAACAACAAATGTGTAGTTTCCCTACCAATGGCATTCCTCCTTCATGTCAACATCAGAAATTCTCACAACTTGAGAATAACAGAAAACCCTATGATTTTAAAAGTGCTATGTTTAAAAGGTGCTATATCCTATAATAGCTTCAGGAAACAAGAAGTCAAAATTCAGAAGTTAAATTTTCTCCATGCTCTGTGACATCTACCAGTTCCTTTACATAGAAAATTGTTACAATTAGCATTGTAACTATTTGGAGTTACCTAGCAAGAGCAACCCAAAATTTAATGGCTGGATGTTTATAGTACATTGATCAAAATACAAATACTAGACAAGCTCTGTTTAAGTAGATAATAGCAACCTATTAACTTAAACTTGCATAATAAAAGGAAAAAACAGGGAATTACACAAAAAAGAAATTCCTTTGGAATTATGTCCACAGGCAACAACAGACAATTTCCAAATTATCACCTAACAAATTAAAACAAATAAACATACACATAACCCCCCCACCCCCCAATCTGACCAGAGTAACATTATCAGTTTTCCAATATATGAACAAATACATGACCAAGAATATCAACTCACTAAGTTCTGTTTGGGCTGCAGTGTAAGAGATACAGGAATTTTAGGAATAGATTCAACTGACTTAATTCGGACTGTTGAATGTATTTCAATACGTAGTTTTTTTCTCAGACCATCCGGAATCTGAAATATTTAAAATAAAAGAAAAAAAAGGGAAATATTAAAAAGAAAACTAGTTGCAACATTGCATTTACAATACTACATCAACCTCTTCATCACTAATGGAACCTCTATATTTGATCACTGATCAAGAGAATTAAGAAGGAATTTATAAAATTGACAGTGATATCCAAACCTTACCCTTACATGCACACTTCTAATTGTCTTTCATCCTATTTGTGAAAGTGCTCACTACAGCTGACCTTCTACTAACTTCTTTGAATAAAACCCAAAAGTTCAAAAAAGAAGAATTAGGAGGAATTTTTAGAACACTGCAAGCATGCTCTTAGTATAGATGAAACACAACAATTTCATTTCATTTGCTGATTAAAATTAACCTTACATGGGCAGGTAAATATACATAGGTCATTACAGAGGCCAGAAATAAGCAAGACCTGCAGCAGAGAGAAAATCAAGTCTCCCTAAATTATACTAATCAGTTTGCCCTTTTAAGGAAACTCCTTTTCAATTAATATGTGGTATTTTAAACTGACATCAATTTGAAAACATCTCATAAATATTTATTAACTCCAAGAGACTTTATGATTGCTGGCATTCAGAAAATTATTACTTCTGTCAAAAGATTTCATGGCAAATACCACTGCAGATTCTTGCTCTCATTCTTAACAAAGCAGTAATTGAATGGTGAGAAATGTATTATGCCAAAACAGTCAAATGATGATTTGGAGTCTTTTGGGAGGGGGTTTGGTGGGGCTTTTTTTTGGTGTGTGTCTTTTTTCTTTTTTGTGGGTTTTTTGTTTTGTTTTGGTTTTGTTCTGTTTTTTGTTTGTTTTTGGTTTTGATCTCACATGTGCTTCCAGGAAAGAAAGAACATCATCAGGCAGTAGTTCTATCAGAACAAGCTGAAACAACAGTATCTCCATACCAGGACTTGTGCTACCTTGCAAAACGGCATACAAAAACTAAAATAGTTTAAATTATACAAGCTGGTTGATATTAATTTTTAAGATGCATTTTAAAGAGTATATAAAAGGACTCACAAACATCATGTAGCATTATGATACATGATCCCATTACTTTACAGTTTGATGATCCCTAGGGTGCAAGGCACATTTCAAAGTGTTAACTGATGAAGAGCCTTTTCATGAAGTAGCGAATGTATGTAAACAGATACCTTCGCTGTCTTGTTAATACAATGGCTACCTACAGATTGTGAAGGAAGCCTATATTGCCTTCAGAAACACTGAAGCATTTTCCTCATTTGGTGTAAAAATGCTAAGTGTGCAGAAACCCAGAGTCCACTGTACATCTTGGAGAATGATGGTGTAATGTAGTCCAGAATGAGTGCAAAGCATGGCTCTAGTAAACAGTATTTGATTCTAGTCTTGATTTGATTCTAGACGTGAGAGATAAACACAAAGTCTACAGCCCAAACCCGCACATTAAGTAGCCAGTTCCACCATTAACCAATAGAAAGTATTATAAAATAAAATGCCCAAAATACAGTGTGCTCAAACTGACCCAAACTCTTCCGACATGCAGGGCCTCCCCATTGTGGCCACATTCTATGACACTCTTCAGGTCTTCAAATCCATTCCAAACGATTTGAACAACAGATCCCTCACTGGATGCTTGACTGCTATTAGAATTCGAAGGATTTTTGTCTTGTGTACCAGTCAAATGATTTTGCTTTTCAAGTGGCAGATTTTGTTTTGCTTCTTGATGACGCTGTCTTGGGGAAAGCAGCTCATTAATTTTCCCATAAGATACTACAGGATTTGGATCCAAATCAATATATTCTAAATTCCATGGAAAAACATGAACAGCATTGCATTTCAGAAATGCATGAGTGGTGGACACATTCTGTACGCTGGGAGGCTGGGACTGGCACACTCTAAAAATGGAATCCATGTGAATTAAGTTCAGCAGCTTGTCTTTGAAGGTGCTCATTTCATCGTTTTCACATGAAGTCTTTTGTTTCTGCTCAGATGAATTAGAGAAAATGTTCCCTATGAAATTCCATATATTTGGGAGAACATTTGAGCCAAACGTCACATTTACATCAGCCTTACTCTGTTCAAGGACTCCAGGCTTTAAGTAAGGTTGTTTGGCAAAAGGATCCTTTAATGTTTCTTCTTGCTCCATGTTATTTTTCACAAAATTTTTGAGCATGATGTCACTTTCTGTGGAAGGTGTGCTGGTGATGTTTTCCTCAGGTCCGTGTGTTTTGGGACATACCAGAAGCTCTGTGCATGGCTCTAATCTCCCATATGGGGCTGCTGGCACAAGTGTACCTAAGCATGAACAAAAGATGCCAATGAATGCATCCACTCCTGCAAAGCAGCTTCCAGGAGCTGCCTTCAGTGCTGCTTACCGATTCTGATGTAAACGTGGGTGTGCTGTTCAACCCAGACAGGAAAGATGGCTCTTGGAAACACCACTCGAATCTGGTCAAGAAGATGTCTTTCAAGAGAGGAAGCATGCAGCTCCTGGGGAAATGTGATACCATTATAAATTAAATACTGTGTGCATTTTTAACGTTTGTTTGAAGAAAAAAACCTGTATGTCTCTTTCTAATACATATTTTGAAATACAAAATACAACTAAACTCCACCACATTTAGTATTTTCTTAGAGGCTGAAAAGAATGGGGCATTGAACTGCTTTAGCCAGAATCTCTGTCATCTGTAAGACAAGAACATGAACAATGGAAGGGGTTTTATTACCAGAATTTCCCAATCATCTGCTGTGAGCGGTTCCACTTCTACTTGCTGACAGGAGGACACGTGGGAACAGGGTTCAAGAAATACCTAGCAAAAGTAACACCAAAATATTTAACTTCTTATTTTTAAATACATAGAAGTTCCACCTTTATTTCAACTAGAAAAGTGACATATCCTTCACTATGTTTTCACTATGTGGAGCTACAAGTCAAAAACTTGGAACACACACCATCTTAATGACACTAGGTAATTCATAAGCAGATGAATGCTCAATGGATGGCAAATGCATCACATTAGGCTTGGAGACATCAATAAACAGCAAACGTGAAAAGCATCAGGAGCTGTATCAGGTGATAAGAAACAATCAATTTTTAATAAACCTTGATCACATAAACATCTTTCCATTTTTTAACCTTTATTTTTAAATCTCCAGGACTTCAGAAAGATGAAAAATTCATTGACTTGTGCACAAATTCAGACAAAGCAAAACCAGCTGAAAAATGGGGGAAAGTACAATGGAAAAGCAAGCCCAGCTTCTTAATGAATGGTTTAATAGGAAGCAGCCCCACCTCCACCGAACAGTTTTATGCCCCGTGTATCAGGAGGAATGGTAAAAGCTATTGTGGCTGAGGTCATTCAGAATGCATTAAATATGTACTTCAAAAGTCAGTTTTTGCCAAAGGTTTCATTTGACAAAAAAACTCCAATTTTCAAACAACATCTTGCAATTAATTTTCCAAGAAGCGTCATTAATTCTTTTCCTGAGATAAAACTAGATACCTGTGCTCTGAGAGTTACATCAGGTCACCTTTTATAAAAGTAACTGTGGAGTGCTGTGAGCCCTTGACTCAGCCCTCTGCACTGCCTTGGCTTGAGGGCAAAAGGCCTCAGAGATACCCACCTCTAGGTCATGGTGACCACCCAGTGTACTACCCAGTGTACCCTGCTTCTCTGTGGTAATACCTTGTACCCAACTGGTCAACCGACTCCTGTCCCACCCCCTGCCTTCCCCATAAAAGAGCCTGTGCCTCGGCCTTTGGGCAGGGTGCAACTGCTGTCCCTGGCCTCCCCTTCACAAGAGCTGCTGATAATGAAGGTTATCTTGTGGAACTGCTATAGGCGCCCACCTCTCCTCTCTCGGTCCCTAGTCGCCCTTTGGGTGTTTTCACAAGAGCTGCTGAAATCACTTGTAGCAGAGAAAGCCACTACACTTGCTGAAATCACCCTGTTGCTTGGGGGGTTGCTGAAGCCTCTGGAGAAGCTGTTCTTGAGAGGACGCTTCCTCCAAGGAGGCTGCAGCACACCGGGACACCCCGGGCCCCCAGTGAAAGCAACAGTAACAATCAGTTTTGAATTCCTCTATGTCTTTAATTTGAAGCAATAATTCAGAGGAATATCTTTTTCCCAGCACAGCAAATAGAAGATCATACTATTATTAAACACAGCAAACATGTAACTCCTGAATCTGAAACAATAGCAAAACTACCTAATTAATCATATATTTACTCAATTGTACAGATGATTATTCCCAGGCAAGAGCTGGGTGAGGTTTTCTTAGGTTTCCTTTGTCAATTGTTTTCCTGTTCAAGGTTATTAATTGCTTGAACTAAAAAGGGTAGATGTCTTAACGCTCAACTACTAAACTGGAAATTTCTGCAAAGAGACACATCTGGAGATGTTAAAAAAGTAAACAAGGTAAGATAATACACTGCTCTGAGTCACATTCTTTGATGTCTTCTATTACGCTGAACAAAATTTTGCATATGAGAGAACAGACATATATGAATATACTACACAATAACACCGTGTAAAGCAGTAATTTTCTATTCTTGTTTGTTTACATCTCTACCTATTAATAGAAAAAAAATCCTTCAATTTGGAGATTTTAATAGTCCCATGTCAGAAAAGTTTGTCTGCCTCTTGGGCATCTCTGCAACTTCTATTCAATGAAATAGTCGTTTAAGATAAGTTTAACAGCGTTTCCAAGAGTAAGAGGTGACTATACAAGAGGTACATTTATATATACATGTAAGAGGTGAATATAGACATATTCCAAGAGAAAGGACATACAGGGACATATGGTGAAGGGGAAAAAAAGCAATGAAAACTTAAACCCCAAGTAAGTTAAACAAGAATATGCAAGAAGACAATAGTTACTGTAAAACAACAGGAACTCCAAGAAAAATATTCCCATTCCCAAATTTTGCAATTGCTGAAGAGTGTATTTTCTTAAAATTAGTGCCACTGAAGATAGTTGCTCCAGCCTTGAAAAGACATACCCACAAGCCCACAATTGCCATTGTTTAGGCAATAGACATAATGAGCAGATCTTTTTATGTTTGAGACATTTCATGACACTTAACTTTTCTCATGAGCAAATGTAAATGAAAAAACTCTCTAAATACTTGAAACATGGCCATAGCCAACTTGTGAAGTATTACCTTTTCACGTATCTTCCAATATACTCTTTATTTAAACAGAAAAAAACACAGCATTTCAAACCTGTTCTCCATCTGTGATGCCAAGTTTCTCTGCCAAATGTCTGTTAATCTCTGCAATATTTTCACCCTGGTGACTTCGATGCCTGATTTCCATCCAGCTCAAAAATACTGGCTGATGACCACAGGATACTTTCACAGCTTGGCCCTATGAGTTTCAAAGAAATAAAATAAATGAATATAAAACAAGCTAAGTAAGATGACTAACAGACAACCTATCCCATATATGATTAGCGATCAAAGGAATTAAAGATATCTGGATTTTACAACTTGTTTGCACAACTCTCAACACAGAAGTGCGTGTTGGTTTCAATTCTTAAGCAGTTTTTTATCTTTACAGACTATTTTTAGGTAAGAAAATTAATTCTTTTTCCTTTCTTCTACATTATAGTGTATCAGAAAATATTTTACAGAAATGTGTAACTGCACATTTGTATTTCCCAAATGAGGAAACGAAATAAACATACACTTTGATTTCACAGAAACTGTAACATTTACATGGTCTCCAAGAGTGCCTCTGTGACAAACTCAAAATAAGTCAAAAATCACATTAACTCAGATCAAAATGATTTTATCAATCTGTTTCAGAACTGCTCAGGTATCTTGATTTCAAACTGAAGAATCTCAATATGTTCAGCCAGTTTCCACAAAGACACTGTATCTTACATGGTATCATTCAACTGATAATTTCTGTAGTTTTTTTAAAGTTACTATTTTTATGAAAATCAAGCGACCAAGACAACATACACTGTGGATATACCACAGATTTACTTGTTAACATAATGAGGTTCTGTTCTTTCTCAACTGTATTCTAATAATTTCAAGCATTATTTTACTTTTCTGGATAAATTCTCAAAATATTTTCAGAGAATATCTACAATGTTTCCAAGATCCTTTTATCAAATGTAATATTTAGTTCCCTGTATTCCGACAGATAAAGCATCACTCTGTCTAATCTTCACACAACACTGAATTTTCTACAAAATTTTGTCATTCACTTATGTAATATCTGCTAAAATCAGATTCAGCTTTTGATTCCATTTATCCCCTTTTAAACATTTTTATTAATGAGATGTATTTAATATGCTATTTCTATCAGGTTTTCAGAGATCCTATCTTTTCATTTTGCAGCCCAAGTTAAGCAAAAGCAGGAGTCCACCACAAGAAATGATGTTCAGAATGACATTACAAGGCTTCAAAGCAACTGCACTCCTTTCTCCTCTCTTGTCAGCAGATCTATAAACATTCAGAAACTGCAGCTGAAATGAAGCTTACATTTAATATGGCATTTCTTCCAATTCCACCAACCTCCTTCTACTACCTCAAAGACGGAACAGCAAGTTTTTTCACGCCTGGATTGTTTCCTGTTGTGAAACGTCCTTTTTGGCCTTGGGAAATCAGGAGATTACCCACGCCAAGGGAGGCCTACCTGGCCCAGAGGGGCTGTGCCAGGACTCCGAGCTTTGCTTGCATCTTTCTCGGCTCATTCCTGCCATTTTCCACCCTGTTCTGCTGGCACTCTTAGTTCTGTGTTCATGGCACAAGAGGCACACAGTGTATCTCCTCCCGTTTCCACATGTGAAATGTTATTTACAATGTAAGGTGCACTCCCTGCAACTGACCCCGCGTCCTCAGCAGGGCTCTGCATGACGGGAGTCCCTTTCTGTAGTAACATTATGTACACCCAGAATGAGGATTCTGCATGGATGTACCGCCTCACCTCCTACCTGAGTTATACATTTACACATAAATCGCTTAATGCTGGCGAGTTACTGTGAAATCTGGTATGAAATAGGGAGTGCTGAGAGAGACGCAGATGCACACAGTGCCAGACCACGTTGGGGAAGATAAATTCCAATTTTTCCCGCGTTTTATTAGGAATGGGTGACGACACCGGGCCACGCAGGAGGCGAGGGGAGGAGGGGTTCCCCGATGTCTCCCTGTGAGGGGTCCCGAGAGAAGGAGGGCTCTGTGTCGCCACGGCAACAGGATGCGGGGGTGCGCTCACGTAATCCTCCCTGCCGGCCTGAGGCGTCCCTCCGCCCGGGCCCCGAGCGGCGCCGCCCCGGTACCTGCTGCAGGCGGAGGAGCGAGGCCAGCGCGGGCGGCAGGTGCAGGAAGCAGTCGCGGGTCCCGCTAAGGACGACGGTGGCGGCGGCGGCTCCGCCAGGCTCCCCACAGCCCCACATGGCCGCGGCCGCCGGGCCCTGCGTGCCCGCTCCGCCCGGGCACGGACCTGCCTACCCGCGGCGGCCGCGGGCGGGGGGGACTTGTCCCTGCCACCCCCGCGGCAGTGGTACAACCCGCTGCCGGCCAATGCGGGCGCGGTATTTCCCCATTGCCCGCCTCTGATTGGCTCCTGCGACGTGGGGCGCGGCTCCTTCTCCCCTCCTCACTGCGGGAGCCAATGGGGCTGTGCGTCGCGGGGCGCGGTGGGCGATGGGAAGATGGCGGCCGGCAGCAGCGGTAGCGGCGGTCCGGGCGCTCCGTGCCGGCACCACGCGCAGCTGGGAGCCTGCGAGTCGCGCGCCAAGTACCGCGAGGGGTGGCGGCCGCGCGCCGTGAAGGTGGGGGGGCGGGGGGGTTGAGTATCGGCGGAGCCGCCTCGCGTGAGGGAGATTTTGGGGGTCGGCCGCGCCGGCGCTGGAGTCCCGCGGCTCCCGGGAGGGGAGGGAGAGAGGGAGGCCCCGGGCCTCGCCTGCTGCGAGGTAGGAGCTTCTCGTTACTGCATCAGAACTGCGAGATTTGGTATCTGTGTGTGCGTTCAGTGTACAGCGAGCTGTAGTGGCACCTTCTAGGGCTGGCGTAAGAAAGGATCATAGAATCGCTTTAAGATCATGAAGTCCAACCCGCCATTTGTCGCCACCCTCTTGTGAGGGAATTGCAGAAAGCGATAAAGTCTCCCCTGAGCCACCTTTTTTCCTGGCTGAGCCCCCCCAGCTCCCTCAGCTGCTCCTCGTCAGTCCTGTGATCCGGACCCTTCACCAGCTCCGTTGCCCTTCTCGGGACTTGCTCCGGCACCTCAGTGTCTTGGAGACAGCGGTCCTGAACCGAGCCCGGGATTTGTGGCGTGGTCTGACCAACGCCGGAACAATGGTTACTCCCTGGACACACACATCAGGCACATCTCTTTCACTATCACCACTCTCCTGTAAAATTTCAAACCCTCCATGCTTCATGAATTCTCAAAGTTATTAAGCTCTTTTACTCTTCCAAGTGTACATGGTGGGGCAGAGGACAGAGAGCGTGTGCATGCACTGGAGGATACACACAGGAGAAACAGTATGGATGCCCCAAGTGTGAAAAGAACCTTATTCGAATCTCTTCTCCCTGGACAGGAAAGAGGTAGGAGGACAAACCTACCCAAAAAAAAAAAAAAAAAAATCACACAGTGAAAGCATCAGGTTCCTTCAATCCCTAGTTCTCAAAACAATGCACGTGGGAGTATGCTGCTGCCACAAAAAGAACTTATGCGATCTGTCTGTGGAGGCTGTTTTTTATAGCAGAAGTTTGAGAGCTGATTTCCCGAGCAGTTCCTACTTTGTCCTGACTTTTTTTTTTTTTTTTTTTTTTTTTTTTTTTTTTTTTTTTTTTTTTAAATACGTGTAACTTACGCAGTCTAAATGTGTTTTGGGTTGGGTTTTAACAAACTCAATTAATTTCCTTTGATCTCAGGGTTTAGCTGCCTATTGTACGTACTGAGCCATCAAAAAGCTTTGCTTAGAGTCTGTTATGTGACAGTCACTACACAAAGCAGAAGAGAGTGGTTGATTTTTAACCTGCTGGGAGAATACCCTGTTTCTCTCAGCATCCAGATTTTACGGGTATGTCTTAAAAACGTGCACTGTTGGATCACCATGGCAAGGAGAGAACTTGCACACACAGGATCTGCCCCAGGGAATTGTGGAAATTTTTTTCCTTTTCGTGTGGAAAAAAGCAGTTTTCCTCACTTGCATGACTTCTCTACCTATGAAGAAGACAGGTTTTTCTGTGGTTTTTTCTGTATTTTGACAGTACCTCGTATGAACTCATTACTAGTAAGTCTTGCATGGAAATTGGCCAAAGATTTAAGAGATTTTACTCAGCAACTGGCAGTAGAACTCTGACCTTGTGCAGGAAAGTCAAGTCTCATTTGTATTTTATGATGTGTGAGAAGCTCAATTTCAATTCCTGCTCAGTGATGAAGAGGTACCAAATAACTGTGCACTTACTGCTCTGCAAAACAGAGTACATAGGGGTATTCAGCATCCTGATGATTTGGAGAACAATGGAAAACATGGAGAAAATGCCTGCCTTTTGCAATAAAGCAAGAATGGGAACATTTTTGAATATTCGTTGGTTTTGTTTTTGTTTTTTCAGGTTTACACTATCAACTTGGAATCTCGCTATGTACTGATACAAGGAGTTCCAGCACTAGGTGTTATGAAGGAATTAGTTGAACAATTTGCATTATATGGTGCCATTGAGGAGTATCATCCCCTAGATGAATATCCATCAGAGCAATTTACTGAAGTCTATCTTATAAAATTCAAAAAACTGCAATGTGCAAGGTATTGGACAGGGCAATATCTGCCTCTTGCTGTCTTAATCTTTTACACCCTTCTGTATGTGCAATGTGTTATGTTGCCAGAGAGTTGGAGTAAAATCCTCTGTTTTGCCAATACAATTTAATTCCCTTCAGGGTGGCCAAGAAAAAAATGGATGAACGAAGTTTCTTTGGTAGTTTGCTGCACGTGTGCTATGCTCCAGAATTTGAAACAGTCCAAGAAACTAGAGAGAAGTTACAGGATAGAAGAAAGTATATAGCAAAAGCAACAAATCAAAGAGGTTTGTGATTTAATTTCCTATAGAATCTTGATTAAATTTCCTATAAAATCTTAACGTTCTTCAGGGGTGGGTGGGGTTTTGGCTAAAGTGCCCATTAAAGAAAACACTTTTTACCTCCCTCTTTTAAAGATGCTGTAGTGGGTTAATGCAGGCCAGATTCCAAGCACCCACCAAAGCTTCTCACTCACAAGCTCCACAAACTGGATAGAGGAGAGAAAATTTAATTAAAGGGTCATGGGCTGAGATAAGGACCAGGAGGGATCACTCACCAAATACCATCAAGGGTAAAACAGGCTCTAATTAGAGATATGCATTGAATTTATTACTAACAAAATCAGAACAGGGTAATGAGAAGTAAAATAAGGCCTTAGAAACACCTTCCCACCAGCCCTCCCTCCTCCCAGCTCTGCCTCTTACCCCAGCAGCACGAGGAGACAGGGAATGGGCACTGTGGTCAGTTCATCACCTGAGGTTTCTCCTGCTGCCCAAGAAGAGGATTCGTTCCCCTGCTGCACTGTGGGGTCCCTCCCACAGGAGACAGTTCTCCATGAACTTCCCCAATGTGAGTCCATCCCATAGACAACAGTTCCCTGCAAACTGGTTCAAAATGAGTCCATCCTATGGGCAACAGTCTGCTCCAGACTGCAGCAGCATGGGTCACTCTTCCACAGGGTGCTGTCCTGCTCCAGCCTGGGAGCAGGGGCCCCCTCTCCCCACGGGTCTCCCACAGGATCACAGCCTCCTCCCAGGCATCCACCTGCTCCAGCGTGGGGCTCCACCACAGGCTGCAGGTGGATCCTTGCATCCCCATGGCCCTCCATGGGCTGCTGGGGCAGAGCTGCCCCACCGTGGCCCTCAACACAGGCTGCAAGGGAATCTTGGCTCTGGTGCCTGGAGCACCTCCTCCCCCTCCTGCCTCACTGACCTTGGTGTCTTCTGGGCAGTATCTCTCATGTCCTCACTCTGCTGTTCTCTGGCTGCAGTTAAAACTGCGCAACCGCTTTTGTTTTTCTTTCTTCTTAAATCTGTCACCACAGAGGTGTTACCATCATTTCTAATTGGCCCAGCCTTGGCCAGCGGCATGTCCATCTTTGGAGCCATCAGGGATTGGCTCTGCCAGACACTGAGGAAGCTTCTGGCAGCTTCTCACAGAAGCCACCCCTGTAGCCCCCCCACTACCAAAAACCAGCCCATGCAAACCCAATACAGATGCATTTGAAGTATGTTTACAGGAGAATGGAGGTATCTCTCAGTATTTAGAGAACTATATCCTTTTCAAAGTAATTTTTGGGCTTTCATTAAAATAATGAAATGCTTAAGCTTTAATAATGAAATATTTCCTTCACTTTTTGTTTTCTTTCAAACTGTTATCAGAAATTTAAAGCACTGGCAGGAAATTTTGGATCTTGTTTTCACCCTTGTTCCAGCCTCCTCAGGCATGCCAAAGGGATAGTTTTGGAAGGAAGATGACTATACTAGAACTTTCAAGAAATTTCTCCACTCCACATCTTTGCACTGGGGGAACGTTAAGAATGGACTGTGTTTACAAAGGCTTCTGTATTGCAGAGTTCCCAGGCAGCACTGAAGGCTAGGCAAGCTGAGGAATAAGAAAATTGCTGAGCACAAGCTTCTCCTTTCTTGTGCTCACATTCTTCATTGTGTGAGGATATTTAAAGGGAGTAAACTCACTGATTTTTATCATCAAAACATCTGGGTTTTTTCAATGTTACAAACCAGCAAAGGCACTAGACTGGAAAACTGGTTTGAAAGTTGCATTTGTTAAATTTGAAGCTTAAAAAAAATCACAGAAAGGTAGCTGGGAATCGACTATCACTGATACTGTTTCTGCACTTATATTAAAAGTTTTGTTCTTGGGTGTTAGAACTAATAATGACATGAAATAGTGAAGGTGCTTTTTTTTGTTGTTGTTTTAAAGATTCCTTTCTGTTCAAGAAAGTAGAGGGCCCTAAGAAGACAGCCTCAGAGAACTCTGAACATGACTGTCCATGGAGTACCTCAGGATCACATGTAGCCAGTAACTGGGATCCATCCTGCTTTACAAGTTCTCATGGGGTATCCCACAACACAGCGTATCCATCTGGGAATCAGAATCCAAGCCTATTAACAACTCCGCACCATGATAACAATTGTGCTGAAATTTCTAGGTACTTTGGTCAAAACACATCCCTAACTCCAACTGTACATCCACAAGGACCTCCTCCACCAGTTTCCTTAATACAGCAGAGAATGATTCCAGCTTGCAATGGCATTGACAGGTTTATGCCTCGCACAACTCACCTGCAAGAACGTAAGAGGAAGAGAGAAGAAGATAACAAGTTTTCCTTCATTGGAACAAGTGAGGACAATACTGAAGTTGTTATTGGTCCACAACTACCAGAAATACCTAAAGTGGATATGGATGATGAGTCTTTGAATACTTCAGCTACATTAATTCGAAATAAACTAAAAGAGGTATGGGTTCTTAAAGTTCTGATAGTTCAAACATAGGTGCTTGTTACCCATAAAAATAGTGACTCTCTGAAAACTTTACTCAGCATTTACTCACTATTATCAGTTTATCTGCTACTTAAAATTAGTGCTCTTACTATTTAATGCTTCCATAATCTTGAAAATTGCAAGAAATTCTACTCCAGACCTCTTTCACTACTCTTGAGAAAGTATAAATGTCAGTGCATGATCTTAATGATTTTTTAGTAAACCACTTCTTTTTCCCTCACATGTGGAGGCATGATAACTTTGCAGGTAGTCCTGCTGACACCAGATGTGCTCCTTGTATCTGGTTTCTGAAAGGAAAATAATGGAAGTCAAAGTTCAATGAAATTTTGCTCTAACGTTTCTCATGCCATTAAAAGCTGTACAGAATCACTAATTCCATGCTGAGAAGCATGTGTTAAGATATATAGCCTTTTATGGAGGATATTAATCAATTAGCAGGTCAAACATTCCTGATAGAACATTTCATTTAAATTAAGATATGAAAAAGCTCCCTTGACTATGACTAACTAGATTGATTGGAAAGTGCTTATCTTATAAATAAGCACCCTTTATATTAAATCAATTTCTAAAATACATGTCAAATTGCACATTTTTGCTTTCCCTTCATTTCCTGAAGTACCTGAGTTTATAAAGCACACTACACCTTGCTTGAAAACACCTCTGGTGTAAAGGAGTGATGTGACACATGTAATGCTCTATCACTGAGTATCCGAAATCAGTTTGTGTAGTTAAATACAAAAATGGTAGTGCTAAGTCTTCTAAGTTTCACCATTCTTGTGTTTAATGCTGTCTTTGGTGTTACTTTTTGCTTCTAGTCAGCAGGAAAATTCAACACAGGTGTGATGATCCTGTAATAAATCCCTCCCAATACTCGAATCTTGGAGATGTGGCCTTACTCTTAAATAAGCATAAAAAAAATAATGGTTCAGGTTACTAAATTCTTTTCCCCTCCAATTTAGGTAGCAGATTCTGTTTCAACAACATCTATGGAAAAGCCAGAGAGCAGCACAGCCAAAACACTTGTGAAGCAGAGAAGAAGAATATAGATACTGCTGGCAGCATCTTCCAACAGTCCTTTTGTAAAGAATATAGTTTTAAATATTTTTTAATGTAAAAAATAAAACTTTTTTATACTGTATTTCCCAGTGATTCCCTGTTTAAAAATGTATCAATTCACTACTTTGAATGATGAAACCAATACACTGTATTGTTGTTGCAGTGTTGTTCTGTGTACCTCATATTGTAACATATTTCATAACTCACGGAAGAACTCTATTTAGGTAGAGTTACAGAAGTAAATTCTGTTTATTCAATAGCTTTTACAGCAAAGGAATACTGAAACATAGGAGCAATGTGAAGACGAAGGCCCCTTTTAACAGTATTCAGCAATGGAGTGACAACTTGGAGTTACTGTTTAGAAGCTTCCCGGAAAACTTGCTGTTCAAATGCTATACTGCTCTGTTAAAAAAAAAATAAAAAAAGGAAAAAAGTTAATTTTCAGTTAACTAAAGGATTTGTATTTAGTCAGAAAAAGTACTGAACTGAAAGGTATTGAACTGAAATGTGTATGCAATGGACACAATCTCTTGCTTTTTAGCTTAGAGAAGGTAAATCCATAGCATTAATGGTGTCATCACTGGCAGACCATTCAGAACATTCAGAGTTATAGATGAAGGGGAAATTAAAATTGTAACTGCTCAGCAGTTGGAATGTGTGACCAAAGAATGATCTGGCAGGGAGGGCAAGGCGGCCCAGCTGCAGAACGAGATAAACTGGATGGAAACAGGAATGCTAGAGACGGGGATGACAATCTAAAGGACTAAAACTTCCCTTGGTGATGAGAAAAATGTGCAGCACTGTGTTGCAGCAACCCTGGAGTGGGAGTGCTCAGGGGCCGCTTTTGGGCAGCAGAACTGGCACTGAGAGGATAAGCCCAACTCTGGCCTAAGATGCCCCATGCTGACATTCACAGGATTGGTGCTGGTGCAAGTGTCTGTAAGGAACTGGCTTGCACAGTTTTTTATTAACGCAAGGTTAGTTTACCTTTATGTCTGGCAAACATGGTCCAAAGGCTTCTAAGAGAAGGCTTTCATCTCTGACTGCTTTTTCAAAGTCCTCAAAAGAAAGCTTGCCATCATGATCATGGTCCTACAAAAGGAAGGGAATGCATCAGCAAAGGATTATTACTTGTAGTTTTGTTTAACTGGTGTTTAAAGAACATGGATTCTGGTTTTAGTTTGATTGTGTGAAAGTGGGGATCATCAGTATCTGCTCAGAAAAGATCTCTGTGACTTTCCTGTACCTAAGGCAAAAATGGTGGGACTGAAAAATTGTGAGAAGACTGGCTTAAATAAAAGGAGTTGGGATTCAAGACCTAGTTTTAAGTGAAATTTTTGACCACCACCATAGAAGGGGAGAGTATATATGTTGATTTGATTGAAATATTGTCAGTCCCTGGCTGATCTGGATATCATCCTAGATTAAGACAAGCTTCATATTAATAACCTTGAGTTTACTATGCTAATAGAATATATAAATTTCATGATCAATTGATAAAACACAAATGTACTTAAAAATGAAGTTAGTGCAGATGCCTATACTGAGGGAGTAAATGCAGCATTACACTTTTGAGTTTTCCAATTCTGACAGCCTTTGGCTTTGACTGGGCATACACAGATGTGTATGCACATATGCACATGCTAGTTTATATATAAACTTTATAGTACATTCACATACTAAATTAACAGTTTCATGTGAGAATACCAAACTGGGATTCATTAGATGTGGATTACATTTCTGGCTTTCTTCAGGAGACTTGCAGAATCCCACTGTTAATTAGACACCATTTTTGTTACCTCACAGAAAGGTTTTAGATATTGGTTAATGAATGTTTGAAAGACACTCAAGTATCAAAATAAGTGAGTACTTGCCATTTTCTTCAGTGCTATCTCTACCAAGTCCTTAATTCCCTCATCAGGCTCTTCATCTGCTGGTTGTATGAGAAGGCTGTTTTTCAGCATTTGAAACATTTCCTCTCTCGAAATGTATCCATCACCGTTCAGGTCATAAACTTTAAAACAGTCTTTTGAAATACAAATTTTAAGTTGATTACAAACTATAATCACATGTCATTAAAGCTGTTACCTACAGACAAAAAAATGTGACTTGTACGTTCTACAGCATTATCAATTGAGCCAAAGTTATCATATATATGATAAACACTCCTGGCAAACACTTGTGACAGACAACATTGTGCATCACTACACACTCGTATCTTCTACAGTGCTTACAGCAGGAAGGCATATTTTACTGCTTGTAGCTGTACTGACACACTGAATTACATCTTGGGCACACATCCTAATGCTGTGACATCCCTGACCACTTTCCAGCTGAATTTGTATAGTGCATTAGGGATGGCTAATGCTGCAGCCTGGGAACTATGGAAACAACATGCTGTCATTCTCCTTTTTCTATTGTGTTTTTTTCACCCCACATGCCCTATTTTTTTCCACGCTGCTTAAAATTCTAGAGTTCTTGCTATTTTTTCTCCTCCATCTTTCTCTATCATTACTGTGGAGGTTCTCATTACCATCTTACAAACAGACTCAGTTTTTTGATCTATGCTTCCAAGCTGAAGAACTGCTGGAGTTAATGCAACTGCTGCTGTGTGCCCACTATGCCAGTAAATGAATGTTGGCACTGGCCTTGGTTGGCTTGAGACTGTTAATTAGCCAAAGCCACGCTAGAGATACATCTGCTTCTTTCTAGTTTTGTGTGTGAATACAAAAACGTACATTTTGTCAAAACTGTGTGCTGTAGAATAAACTTCAGTTCAAATGCAAGATTTTGTAAGCAACAAAATAAGTTGGTGGCTGTGGTAACAGCAGTTTGCACAGAAAAAACCTCTGTCTCAGAGAAGCCGTTTCAGAACTCAATTTCATTGTATTAAACCATACAGAAGAAAGCTTTTCAATTACCAAATACTTTAAAAGAGTAACTGCAAAATTATAACAAAAGTAACATGTTATTTATCATGAATCCAGTCATTACTACTAAATATTAGCATACAGATCAATCTCACATTTCATCTTCTCTTCCAGTGTCCCCCGAAGCAACACTGCTAAGCCTTCCACCCAGTCCACCACAGTGATGCGACCACTGTTGCGTTTATCAAAAGTGCTGAACACTAGGAAATGCATTAAATACATTTAAAATTTATATAATAGGGAAACAAAAAAGGAATGTTTTCTTAAATTCAAGAAAATTATAGATGATCTTTTTTTCTGAAGATGTTCTTCTGCTTTCACCAAGGTATGATTACCCTTCTTGACTCTAAGATGTAACAATGAAAGCGATTCTGCCCCTCAGTTTACTGATCTTCCACTCCAGAATCCTGCCTGGTAAGACATTTTTGATCTGTTGCCTTCCTGACTTAACAACTACAGGAAGTATGCTTCCATGCAGATGAAAAGCAAATAAACCAACATCCCTTAAAATAAGGGAAAATTCTGCATACAGATTAAGATTTAAATTACTAGCTTTTGTCTCAGAAAATCTTGGAGAAAGTAATTCTAGAAACAATATATATTAAATATACAAAGAAAAATAACCTCCTGTCATGCAACACAGTATTTTTCTTTTCCCTTCCCTAAGCAACTTACAATCTCACAGCTTCACTATTCATACTGCCTGTAATACAGTATTTCAAATCCAAGGTGGAATTCAAAGTACCAACTAGCATCTATAATAATTTGTATTTAGAATATTAATTAGTAAGTTGGCTGAAGGAACACCTCTACATGCAGAGCCAAGCATTTTTGACTTAGAAAACAAAAGGTTTGCTTTTGCAAACTGAAATCAACCCTTTTGCAAGTAAGCATTAAAATAATTTTTAGGAATCTGTAAGGTAATGTCAGATATCTTCCAAGACACACTTGACTTGCTGCATGAAATTGCAACAAGTTTTTATTTTATGGCATGTAAGTAGCTCTCCTACTAGAGAGATGGAGAAAGTTGAGCCAAGGGGTGGCTCTTGGCAGCCCAAGACTGGAAGAATGACACTCATGCCTGCTCTGCATACTCCCCTAGACACCTCTACATCAGAGATCTTTCCTTCAACTTTCACAGCAACTGCAAACCTGTCCCTCCTTACCAATCTGTGAAACCACTCTGTTTTCAAGGGGTTATTTGGATCTTTATTCTCATCTCCTTGTGTTATCAGCCCAGGCCCTTCAACGCTGTTCACAGAGCCTCTATTCCCTAACTTATTCACTCAACAGAATGCCTTACTGGGACATCCAGGCCTGAGCTAGAGCTGTCCCCCAGCAGCGACTGCAGCTCCCGGTGGAGCCACCAGAGAAAAGAGGGAAGTGACATGACGCTGCTCTCTTCTGTCACGACACTACAGCGGCTGCGACAGAAACAGCCACAGGGCAGCACAACCGCCTCTGGCCGGTCTGCCTCCAAACAGAGCGTGAGCGCTCCTGAAGGAGAAGACTATTCTGCATAAAGAAAGAAAAGATGCCATTTTCTCAACAACAGCGCCTGAGTGCAACTCCTCC
Organism: Acanthiza pusilla; assembly: GCA_036630365.1. Lineage (NCBI taxonomy): Eukaryota > Metazoa > Chordata > Aves > Passeriformes > Acanthizidae > Acanthiza > Acanthiza pusilla. The sequence continues at coordinate 30,719,576 of JAXCHO010000073.1, read as the reverse complement.
TTTGCTGTCCTAGCTGGGATGAGACGCGTTGGTTGGTATGGACACACTCATCGGGTCGGCAGCGTAATCCTAACCCCTTGCTGTTGTGTTCAGAGCTGTGTGTCCGCCTCACCTCGGTCCAACACCACGTCATCCGTCATGCCAAAGGCGCTGTACAGCGTGTCTCGGAACACAAGGCGGTCAAAGCCGGCCCCAGCAAAGTGGGTCTTGGACCTGGCCACCAGCGTGTCGAAGAGCTTGATCAGACATTCCACTTCGCTTTTGTTAACTGCCCGGCGCAAACACAAGCAAACACAGGTTGTAAATTACGCTGGTAAAACACGAGGCAGGCACAAGGCCGTGACACGGATGCCCGCCCGCCCCACCCGCTGTTCCCAAGGGGGCGCCGGGGAAGTGCCTCCCGTGGGAGGCGATCAGGACCACAGAGGATAAGCATGGTCACAACGGGAGGCGGCCGGACGGCGGCTCCGGCAGCCCGGGGGACACTCACAGTGCTTGACGGATCGGGTCAGCGAGTCCACCAGGAACGTCCCCGGCTTCCTGCTCATGGCGGCCGGGAGCCGCGGCCGCCGCTGCCGTGACAACGCGGGGGGGCGGCCGCGGCCTCACGGGGCGCTGGGCCGCACGGGCGGGCCGCACGTAAACACACGGGCAAAACAAAGATCCAGTCTTACCACGCATGTAAAAAAACTGCAGTTGTAAAAAAGAAAACAACCGCATTTCAAATGTCTAAAAATGTTTCTGGAAAAAAAGAGCTAAAAGTTAAATACAACAGACAATAGTGCTTGTTCAACTGCTGTCAGAGGGCAAGATTATATTAAACCACTCTTATTATGACATTGCTCGTTTTCTACTTTGTCCCTCTGCTGAAACTTGGAACATAGGTGTAGGTGCAACCCAAAATCCCCATCACTGTCTCACGACCTCGCGGTGGGCACCCCGGGAAAGCAGAAGGCTGGGACGAGCCTCCACCTTTCCTTCAGAAAAAAGGATGCAAGAGGAGACTCAACGTATTTGTTAGTGCATTGCAAACGGCAGCACTTCCCTTCCAGTACCAGAGCAGCTTTCTTGTGAACTGACAAAGCCCATGAGCACCTCAAGCAGCAACACCCCTTCCCAAGCGTGATAACAACACTTGAAGCCTACAGCTGAGCAGAACAGATAGTTACAGTCACACAATTAAAATGAGATACTGGCTTAGGTATTTGGAAGACTGGGTCTCATTTCCATTTTTATTTCTTTCTGTGGCAGGTGGTTGTGTAAAAGTCAAATAAGGTATCACACAGGACAGAGTATTTATGCTATGGTTCATTACAAGTTTTTACCAAAACTGCAACACCACAAAAAGAAAACAACCCCAACAAAACTAAACACAAACCCCAAATCAAACCCCTACTGTTCACTGCATCTCGCCTTTATTTTAACCTCACTGACAAGAGTGTCTAGAATTGGTAACATCAAGCCCAAGAGTATAAAACAGTTGATGAAAATATTCTTACTATTGTTTAGATGCACATTGCTGCAACTCAGTGGTTGTATTTTCCCAAGAACTTGAAGACAATTTCTCTGTACAATGGCAATATGAAATCATCTTTCTCTCGCAGATTTTAGTTATGGTTTGCAGATTAATAATGTCTTAAAAGTCTTGAAATTCTTGGCAACACAATATTTGAAACATCCGTATGCAATAGAGGTAAGTTCTAAGTTAGCACCTGTGCAATGAAAAAAAGGGGTGGATCAAAAATACGATCTATATTTGACTACCTGGGATGGATGGGCATTTGTGAAAGGCTAACAGAAGGCCCAGCAATCAGTATTTCAATGGAAGATATAGTGAGAATTTAAACTAAAATCAAATAGTTGCTTGTGTTTTCTTGTGTGCACATTTAATTTAAAAAAGCTTTTTTCAGTTATCTAAAGTAACTAAATTAAAGTAACACAGCTTTATGACTTAGGTCAACATTCTGTAGCCCTCAAGTACAAAAATATAAATACAAACTGTTTAAACAGTATCTTTAATGAGATTCTGGCAGTAGTTTTTTTATCTAACAAGACACGTCACATAACAGATCTGCCACTGAACTTGCTTAGAGTAAAATCAGCTTCAATATGAAGCTGTTAAGGTATCAAAACCCTGCTTTTTACATGCTAAATATCTTCAGCAAGTGTGCACTTAAACACAGCAATGAACTTAACTATAACTAAATACATACATGAAAGTCTGCAAGTGAAATGTAATTAATAGAACTGGTTACAACAAATGATTACCTGCATTTTGTTAATTTAAAAATGGTACAAATCATGCAAAACAATTCTAAAGATAATGCAAAGAAAGCTACCAGTGTTTGCAAGAAATTTTCAATTAAACCAAAATTACATTAAATGAAATATGCATATTTACTAGCAAAGGTCTATCGCTATTTCAAAGAAGCAGAGGTAAAATTTTCAGGTTTTGACTGTCAGTTATACTGCAAAATGTCATTGCTCTTGCTTAATGCAGAAGCACATGCTTGGAAGCTCAAAACTGCTTATTCAGAAAAGTCTGCTGACAATAGCTCTAGCTTCCCAGGAATGCAGAGATGCATGGATTAAAAATAGCAGAGATTTGCAAGAATCAAAGGCAAAGGCACCCTATTCAGGTAGCCAAAATGGTAGCATTCCCTTTCTCATAGCATGGAGATGGTAATGGGGCAGATGATACACATTTCTACAAAGGCAGCCTTTTAAATGCTATCATTTATTTTCCATTAGCAGACACCAACTTGTAGTAGTTTATGCATAATTTTAACCTGCAGGATGAACTTGGGATTTAATTTGTCCTGATTTACAAATAAAGACTATTACTAATGATTTAAAGACTATTTTTACTATCTAAAAGGTTTAACTCTTATTTTCCAATATTTTACACCTCAGCTGGCCTACCATCTTGTATTGTCTCAAACATCTAACACTGCTTACTGGAATTTTATAAAAGTTGTACCTCATGTATTAAGCAGCAGGCAATAACAATCGTCTTTCCCAGCACAGCTGCATCTGGCTGGCTACTGAAAGATTAGGAATATTTCTAAAACACAGGAAAACTCATGCAGTTTGGTAAAGTTTGCTGTCATTTCACAGTTTAAGTTTCCTTTAGTCATTGCACTTCTGTTGATAGTCTCAGATTGTTTTAAAACATTATTCTGAATCCGAGTTTGAACCAGCAGTCTTCCTTTTCTTCTTTTTACCATGTTTCTTGTGCTTCTTTCTCTTTTTTGTTTTATCCTAAAAAAAAAAAAAGTTATTGTATAATACAATTATCATCTATTACATTCTGCTAAAGCAAAATGAGAACACAGAAAGGATATCTTTGCAAAGACATTTCAGAAGAGATTTCTACAGAAGCCTATTGAGAAATCACAAAAAAAGAACCATTCTTTACCCAGCAACTTGCACTATTATGAGCAGTCTTCAATTTAAATTTATCTCCACCATGGTATGGCTATTTCACACCTCTCATCACTGTCACTATTACATTTCCTAATCTTTTAAATGATTTTCAGTGCTTTATAGATTACTGAGAAAGTAATAAGGAAGTGCTCGGACAAGTTGTGACATCTTACATATTTGGGAATACCTAGGATGTTTACAGATTTTAAAGTAAGCACTTGAATTCACTGTGCAAAATTAAACAGCTCAATTGCATTTGGCTAGACCATCACTTGCACCTTGTTTAAAATAAAACAATTATAATCTCAACTGTAAATATACATACACTCAACCCTATTGGATTCAGTCCTGAAGTTAGTATGCTGATCACTGTAATGCAGAAGCTGAGAGATGCAATCTTGTCTTTTTGCAAGCAGAATTTCAACCAAATTCTTAAATAGGTGTGGCATTACGTAAATGAAACAATCAGTATAAAAGTTTTGTTTTATATGTATTCCTTGCGCATACAAAACTTTTATGCAAAAAAACCATGATCAAACACTGCAAATGTTAGGGCAAACAGTTCATATGATTCTGAGAAAACAAACAAGTTCCATGGAAAAACGTGTACTGAGAATCACTGATACTCCTATGCCTGTATTTTTAGAAGGCTAATGTAGACATTCCCTTTGCCCTACCTCATCTGGTTAACTAAGACACCTAATTAGGAACACTGCTGCTCACAGGGGAGATAGATACAGACATCTCAAGTGGCCATTTAGGATCCCAAACCCACTATACTCATAACTGAGGTTCCTCAGGTAGATGTGGTAAATCTGGATTCTATATAAATCACTGCTGCAACTTCCTCTCACTCTTGCCAACAGATACAAGTAACAAAATTGAGCAAAGTACCAGGTTGCTGGCAGCTTTTCATTTCGTGGGTGGAAGAGTGATAATGGTGTAGATGTTGCACCAATTATGTCCAAAGGCCCTTTCCATGGTGGTAGAGAAGGCTTACCAAGGAATGACACATAACTCGTTCCTTAACAAAGGAACAGCACTGATGTTTGTCTGTGTGCCAAACTGCTCCCCTACTTGATACCATACAGGTATTGGTAGCTCTAGGAGGTTGATACAGAATAAAATATATGCTAAGTAAGTGTATAAATCTCAAATCACATATAGGTAAAAGAGTGACAAATTCCTCCTTAATTTAACAATTGAAGAAGTGACTTCAGGAAGTAAATAGAGAAACTGTCAATTTAGATGTAACAGCAGACTATTGCTATAAAACAATTGTATTACTGAAAAATGTGAAATTGGAAATTAGCCAAGTACAGAGCATTTATATCCTAAAACTAGCGTGAGTAAGAGGGATACTTGCTGTTTTCTCTTTTTCCTCATTGCTTTTCTTCTTTTTTGCTTGCACCTAAAGAAAATGAAACCAAATGTAATATCCATAAGAAGTCGATTCTCAAGAAAATTAATTCAAAATTACTTGTAGGTGATAGAAGCTAGACTAAACAATCCTTAAAAGTTTATTTTAGAAAGAAAAATACAAACAACTTTAAATGCACTGCACTCTTCAATTGACCTGGACAGAGCAGAACAGTTTCAAAAATATATTAAATCCAAGCTAGATTCATTCATTCATGAATCAGTAAGCTACAAGCACTGTAACACCTGAAACTGAGGATTCACACTGACCTCCTCTGTCTGATCCGATTCAGATACGGATTCTGATGATAAAGGTCCTTCACCACGATCTGCTTTCTTCCTTTTCCTGTGGTGATTTTTACCTTCCTACGCAAAATAATGTATTTTATGAGTAAAGTCGAACCTTTCGAATTTTATAAAACTTCTGTTTAAAATTTAAGATTGAAGTATCACTTATAAGTTGTGAAATATTTTACAGTATTGTTGACATTAAACTAATTACCCATCATCACCAAATTACCCTACCAAACTGTTAAAATGCTTTTAGTGAAAATAATAATTTTCTGTATATTCTTTTTTCTTGTTACCAAGATACAGCAGCTTACTGAAAGTGAGAGGAATACTAACAGTCTCTTATTCTAAATAATAACACATGGAGGAGTGAGCATTTTAAAATAAAACGTTCCACCAGTTTCAAATAACGAGTAACTGAAGATGTCTCAATAGATGCATACAAACAATGCAGCTTCAGACTCTTGCTTTGTTCATGAAAGAAAAAGCTCCCTCTGTGTTTGTGTTGAACCAGGACAAGCTGTCCCTGCCAGCTGTACTTCCAACACATCACATTTAATTCCAGTGCATTTAAAGGACATTTTTTTGATGCTGCATGACATTGTTCTGATGAGCTACTTCTCCGCTCACTGCACTTCTTTGCTCTGCACAACGCAATGTGTGAAGGTACTTTCTCTCACTCAGTTTCGAAGACCAGAAACTTCTCAAAAGAACTCATGAAAAGTACACAGGCCACAGCCCATCTGAGACATTGGGGATCTGCAGGTATGGGAAGACCTCTAGGCCCCAAGTGCCCTTTGCTTTCAGAAGATTTGTGAAAGTAGTGTTACAATAAGGGACTACGGTAGATACTTGATCTTCAAAGAGAAGCCACTCAAGAGGAGCTGATGGGAAAAGGACACTGTAAAAGAGACGCAGGAGCAAGGGGGGAGAAATCAATACATCTGCCTCATGCAATAGAGAATTTGTAAATCAAAGTCAATACTATTGACTGGAGCAGTAGAGGCTTACATGGTAAGAAAGAAAGGTAACTGGAGAGAAAGACTAAGGTGGACTCTGAAAGCATTTTTAGTTTACCCATAGCATAGGACTAACTAAAATTGAAGTCAATTAGATTAGTTACATTAAAGATAATGGAGGAGTGTACAAAATGATATGGTGGTGGGAAGGAGAGAGGACTTTCCTGCTTAGAGAAATGACAGAATAAGGTAGTTTTTCCTAAGCTAAGACATTTTTCTCTGCAATTCTTCAAAGCTGTTGTAAGGACAGCATATAGATGACTACATATAGATAAAGAGATCCTCTGCTTATGTTTCTTAATTTACAGCAACAAGCCAATAACCTACCATGTATGCCACTGAAAATATCACACATATTTAACTCAATGTGACAGCTAAAGGTAAGCCCCAAAATACCAGAATGCAGCTGATCTAATATAGCAGATTAGATACAGTTTTAATTTACCTTTGCAACAAGAACAGATCAAGTGGTTTCCACTAACAATTACTAAAACAGGAGCTGAATCAAACTAAAAGTCTACTTCAAATTGGGTGCACTGAATACTTTCTGACTCTGTGGGTTTGGACAGAAAATTTCCATAGGTGTAAATTGAAGCATTCAATATTTAAAAAAAAAAAAAAAAAAAAAAAAAAAAAAGGGAAAAAAAAAAAAAGCTCCATTATGTATGCAACATGCAGTTCTGATCAAAGGATTTAACGAAAAAAATACCTTCTCTTTTTCACAGTCTTCCTTTGACCTCTTCTTTTTTGTGCTATCCTAAACAGAAAGGAAAACAAACCACAATAAAATCATTTCACGAAAAAGGTAGAAATCCCCAAAGCAGACTGACCAATAGTCTTTTTATGTCAGTTGAAGGTAATTCTTCAAGATTGTCCTTTCTACCTTGCAGTTAACAAGAATAACATAAAAAGCTTTAATTTTGATGCAGCTGCTAATTTCCTGATCCAGCAGCATAAGAAAGTCTATATGCAATCAGGCAACAGCATCCTTGCAGGACACTTAGGGAGCCTCTGGGAAGCACAGCACCTATCACTGCTATAACCACATATAATATGTAACAATTGGAAGTCTTTATTCTTTATCAATGTCCATCTCTGCTGATAAGACAGGGTTAAGCAGGTATTTCCCCAGAGTTTTCTGCAGAAAGGGTATCTCTGGGTCCCTTTATGTAGCAAAAGTTTTTAATCTCCCATTAGCACCAACTCTTAGGTATTTGCAAACACTCATTCATTACAATTTATACCCCACTGAATTAAGTATTCCAGTAAAAGCCTGTGATAAAGACTACACACAGAATCTTAAAAACTTACTGTATTATTAATATTTAAGCAAGAAGTACAGTCACTATACACTCTAAGACAGAAAAACGCTAACATAACAGAACAAATTGCCTCATGTATCTTCTTCACTTTTTTGTTCATTCAGTAAGTCCATGTATCTACATTACTGTACTTCAGAAAAAGAAAAGACAACTTTCATTTAATATGCACTTGAGAAAGGCTCAGTTCTCCAACAGAAAACTACTCAGATATGGAGAAAGGCAATGTTCTGGCCACTGGTATTCTGCAATACCTGCATATTCAGAGATGGTGTTCAATTAAATTACATATTCAAAAGAACATTGTAGGTGTTAATGTAGCATCAAAATGAAACATTTGAGCAGCATAAAAGCTGCATATGTCTGAATTCAGAAAAATAACTACCAGTTGCTGGAATAAAGCATGTTCATTTTCTAAAGATCAAATTATTTCTGCTAGGCATTGTGGCCAGTGGAGGCAGATTCCATATTGCATGTGGAAGATACAAGTGCAGCTCAGGCCCAGTGAGAATACACAGCTTTAAATGCGAAAGATGAAAACCCATATGAATATGTTCACATCAGAAATCTTCATATTTTTATAACACCAACCAAGAAAACTTGCCAAAAGCAACACATCTGCATATTCACCTTGCTGTCTGACTCAGATTCTGAAGTTGTGCTTGCTGAAGATTTCCGTGAGGAGCGATACTTCTTTTTTCTTCTTTTCTTCCCTTGCTTTTTATCCTATCCACAAATATTGTAGAAAAAGAAGGAAAAACACAAACTTGAATTGATTCTCACAAGAATTAAAGATTTATATTAAATGTAAAGAAAAGGAAACATCAAATTCCTACATGTTATAATGTTCTCCTGAGGAATAAAGTATGCTACAATTGATTCTTTTAGTGGAGGACCTTCATAACTCTTCTGCATTGAAAAAATGCAAACTGGTGAAAAATCCAGGTTCTCTAGATTCTGTTTATTATTTAGATGTGTGCTGTAGAATCTGATTATCTGTAACAAAGATTTTTGCTGGACAGTAAAAATGGTACTTTTGCATTTTTTTTTATTAGATGGGGGATTCTATTAAAAAAGCAATTCAGTATTAAAATGGATCCAGTTTACAAGCCAGGACACCAAAATCTGTAATGTTCATACAGAAACTATTGAACAAATATATATGTCTGAAATTCACAACTTTATTATATGTACTGAATGCATAAAAACGAAATGGTTTCATCCAAACCAGGCCCTCAAAGAATATTCTAAAACATATTAGCAAAGTCTGTGTTAAATACACCTCATGAACAAAATATGACAGATTCCAGTAAGTGAGCTCTTACCTCATCTTCCGAATCAGATGAACTGCTAGAAGAATCAGAGCTTGATGAAGAAGAGGAAGATGAAGACAACTTGACCAAACACAACAAAAAGTGAAGCTTGTGAGATGCAGCATTTTGTCTGGCAAATAGTCAAAAGCCCATCCAAACATTCCCTTTAAAATTTCTTCATTTTCAAAGCATAACCAATAAAATTTTACTTCAGAGAAGCTGGTCTTACATAGACTTTTCTTACTAAACCACTTATTACATTTTTCATTTAATGGTATCTATTCAATGTTCTTTTTTTCCTTTTCATTTTCCTTGTACAGAATGTATGCAAACCCTTTCTAAATAAAAGCAAGTTAATTTAACACCTAAAATCAAAATTACACCTATACTTTCTCTTTCCAAGAGAACTTAAATGACAAAAAGGAACAACCCCAAAGCAAAAAAGCTAAGAAAACTGAAAATTTTGCTCACCCTATTAGATTTCTTCTTTTCCTTTTTCTTTTTCTTAAAAATAGAAAAAAGCAACTGTTACTTTGGCATAATTTTCTTTTGGCATGCATTTAGATTTATGAACTTTGATGCTGGCTTTTAAAATTATTTATGTATTTATGAAAGTTTTATGAAACGTATTTATGACATTCTGTGTTGGCAGCATTGACAATAAATCCAGTTCCAAACATAGAATGTATGCAATTGAAAACAACTTACCTCTTTCTTTTTGGAGGAGCTCTCATTTCCACCCAGTAATTTCTCCCTGTGTTTTTCCAGTTCTTTCTTCCAATTCTGAAAACAAAACCAAACAGAAACAGAGACAGGAGTGGAGGGTCATTTCTGAACAGCTTTTTTTAAACGCTCTCCTCTAGCTGACATTATAATTTTAACAAATACCAAAGAAAATAAACAATATATAATGTTAACCAGAGCTGTAATATACTTGATTTTACAGAAGAATAATATTCATCAAAATACAGCATTAGATCACACCTTAATGTTCAAGTTATTTGGCTTTAAGAGATGGCCATTTATCTTGAAAGTCATCAATTATGTTATTTTTGCTTTTGTATCACAGTGTTCTTGCTAGAGCACTTTTGAAAACCAGGGTACCCTACCAGAAAAACTGTGATTTTGTCTTAGTTCTAAAATTCACAACTTCTGGTCCTTCTTCAATGTATGGGTGTCCCTACTGTCTGTTCTGGGCCTTGCTGGTGTCAGCAATAATTATATCAAATTACTACACACATCTTCATAGAAATGCTCTTATTTTGTTAGGTCAAGCACAGATGAACGAATAAAAGTCTCCTCTCATTCCTCCTTTTCAATTCCCCACCTGGTCTCTAGGTTTATCTAAACTGCGCCCTTCAAGAGTTCTGAAACACCCAACCTGCCCCCATCAAACTGAAAGGCTGCTAGGCTCAATCTGCACTGTCAGACACATCACGTGCTCCCTTCTTTATTATCCTGATCCTCACAATGCAGCTGTACTGACACTCTATTGGGAAAACAACGATGATCTGCGTATTGTGCTGAGGGGACAGAAATATGAGGAATCAAGTAACCTGTGCAATGCAGGATGATACACAGATCACCTGGCAGCACACTGTGAATTAGCTGAGCAGTGCTGCTGAGGGACATGGCAGATTAGCCAGGATGCAGTGCTGTGTGTAATGTGCTTCCACGGACCAAGGCAGCAGCTGGGGAATAGTGAAATGTTGTGTACTTTGATGTACCAGGTGCCCAGAGCTACCTGAGGGGTCTCTCACAACAGCCTGTGCTTCAGTATTTTAAAGACTGTGCTAGTGTTATGTTTTAAATTGAAATGTCCAGTAAAATAGGGGAGACAGCACCTCATTCAGAGACCTGTTATTTTTTCAGGCATTCAGAGATTTGTTCTTAGGAACTTTACGAATAACTCATGGCCACTTCATGATTCCCTGCGTCCCTTCATACCTTTCTACCATACTGAAAGGCTGTTAGCCTCTATGCATGCCAATTTCACTTATTTCACATTAAACAAAGATAAAATCAGGAAAGGAGTATGATAGAATACTAAACCAAACTCACCAAGCTAAAACTCAAAGAATGCACAACAACTGATCCACTCAGAACACCACCCCATGGCCCTCCAAATCCTGGTACAACTTCTTAGGCAGGAAGGGACAGCAAGAGTACTATGGGTACTATGCCTTCCCAGTAACAGGGGAGTAGCATAATCTACTTCAACCAGAAACTTACAATGATGAAATTACTGCCTGAAGCCTGTCTCAAGATACCAGGACCCAAGAGGGAACAGAAACAGTTAAATTAATTATTTACTAATTTCTCCCTTGTATACAGAAGGAGTTACATGTGAAACTTTCTAAACAGTGCTAATCTTCAGTAGGTACAGAATGCAAACATCAGAACGGCAGCATTTATATCAGTGAACCAGCACATATTGTAATCAGCTTAGGACAAGAGAAAAACAAGTGCTTCATAGTCCTATCTCACTGAAGGCCATACTTTGTGCCTCCTCCCATAATAATATTACAAGTATATTCCTTGCCAAAGACATCTGTTTCCAGTAATACACTTTTTTGCACTATACTTGAATTCTGTGACCTTAAGTGAATATTTGCACAACAGACTTTGGTTTATTATACCTGAAAATGAGCTTTTAAATTTATTATTATAAGCACATGTATTTGTATGAATATATTTACATTTATGACAAGGTCCAGTTTTATTCACCAGCAATTTTAAAAACTTTTGATACAGTGTTTCTCTGAACTCAAAGTAGCTCTTCACTGGGTAAGTTGTAAACTTAACTTCCAAAGTCAATGAAACAAAATAGATGCTCATTAAAAGCTCAAGTGAAGTGAAGTATTATGGCTACTTGATATTGTAAGTGATAACACAGAAAAGCAGCATGTTAGACAGAAAGAATCATGTATGAACAACTAATAACATTACCTACCTCATTCATCTTTTCTTCAAACTCAGCCAAAGCCCTGGATCCTTTCTTTTTCTTTTCTAGTTGCTCTTTCACTTCTTCCCTGTACAAAAAGGATGATAGATCACAATTTTGATAATTAAAAATACCCTCTTCAATGCCTAACTTTACTGTAGAGTTTTTTTGAAGTCTAGCCTTGGTTGAACTTCCAAGAGAAGAAGAGTGAAAGCATCTTAGATGTTACACATATGGTAACCTAACCCTAATAACTTAAGTACGGTAGTTAAATCCCTCCAAAAGATCTAAAGCGAACTTTGCAATTAGGTAAATTGTTCTCTAATGTCTCATGAGGGCAGGCAAAGGGATTGAACCTAAAGTAAGTTGTTGATTATGTCTCAAAGTGATGGTTTTGTTGAGTAGGGTAAACTGGATTCTAAGAATATACCAGCAAAATGGTTTTTTAAAGAGATTAATTTGTTCACAAATTAAATATATCTACAAGATTTAGGTATTAAAATTTGTGAAAGAGGTAAAATGACAAACATTTTCCTCTTCTGAGACACTGTTGCCAAAAAAATACAGACAAATGAGAAATACACATTTCAAAATGAAATTCTATTGTTTTTAAAAGAAGAGACTGAATACATGCTTCTAAAATAATACCATGGTCAGAGACAAGAACTCTTTCAAAATTTATGACTGGATATTCTGGGGAGGAGATAGGTACCAGTGACATTTTAGTAAGAGGGAGCAAATCTTTAAGTAAAAGGTCAGAAGAGTACACAGGCACTTACCATGTTGGTCTTGGCCTGTTCAAGTAGTCTTGTATTGTTGGTCCTGAATTTGGGGCAGGACCTCGTGCTCTGGCCATAGCTATGGGATTCATATAAGCCTTGAATATGAAACAACAAAAAGAAATACAAAATTCATCAGTTACACTTTGATACCAAAATATCTTCTTTGTTCTTCACAGAAACTTTTTATCACTCCCTGAAAAATAGTTCTGACTTGTTTCTAAGAATATCTAAGCCAAGTTGATTCAGTCTGGCAGAAAGACTCAGGTAAGTGCTTTCAGTTGGAGTTATAATGTGGCAGAAAGAACTGATCCACAAAAGGACCATGGTCCTTACATTAATTCCCTTCCCTAAGCAATGATTTTGCAAACTAACAATAGTATAACGATTTCTGAAATATTCTTCTTTGGCATATAGAAAATGTAATTAAATTTCAGCGCTCACTCTCTGGGACGACTGATCCTATGCCTTTAAAGTTCTGTTCGAAATTGCTGACAGTTGATTCACTCAACTCTGCATGAAATTTCTTGCACCAAAACAAGACAGCAGTGGTACTTTGTTACAAATATGCATGTATCAAAATTCTGTGACTTAGGGCCAAGGAGGAAAAATCCCACAAACCCTGAACATACATAACCCCAATGTTATGAGGTATTTCATCTTTCAAACCCATGCACCCTCTTAGTGCTATAAAAGATTAAATTAAAATTTAGGATTCATAACCCACCTCAGCAGTTAATGGAAAAACTCATCCATAATATTTTTATGTCAATCATATTTTGTTCATGTGAGAAGGAGGTACATACACCCCTTTGTCTCATTGGCTTTTATTACTGTATCATCCCAACACTTCACAATTTACTTCTGCAGAACATAACACACACAATTCTTACTGTTCAATTTGGAGATGAAAAAGATCAAACAGACAAAAGAATTACTTGATTTGGTTGCCCAATCTGAGACAATTTTTTAAAGAGTACAACAGTTTTGTAGATTCAAAGCGAAGACTGGACCACCTGTGTAGATCTCACATGTCCAACACTGCTTTTTATCAGGCATTTAGAAACCACCATGCACAGTAAGTGAGCATTTGTGAAAGCTGTCAGAAGCAGCAGCTGCTGCCTCCCCTCCTGTTGCTCCCACTGCAGACACAGTGACCACAGAAATGCTGAGTTTCAGGACTGGACTGCAAGCAGGCTGGTGGCCTTCAGCTCTTGGGGATACATTTAGTCCTGGGAAAGGGACTCCAGGCTCTGCCTGGGATGGGGCACCTGGCTGGAAGGAAGCACTGCCCACACGAGTTTTGTTCAGATCCATCAGCTGGACCACTCTGAAGCAATCTGAGGACTATTTCAAGTGGAGCATTTTTTGACTCAAGTTAACTTTGCAACTCTAATGGTGACATTTGCCACCATTTCTTGGGGCTTTACTTTTTTGCTTTAATTCACACAGAAGGTAACTAATACGGAGAAATAAACACTAAGGTGTGACAAATGAAACAACTAGCAGATGAATGTATGCACTCAAGTAGTTACAACACTTAGAACAGCATTCACATTACAAATCTAAAAATTAATAAAGCTTTTGTAATTGAATTCAGTTTTGAGTGGAAAAGGGGATCCTTTAACAATGCAGAACAGCACTATTTGTGATGCCTGAAAGAGGCCAAAACAAATTAGGAGTATAAAATGCGGACAAATTTATTCGAGGCCTTCAAGGTACATTCAGGCAAGGGAAAGTCCCCCCCAGGGACTACACCCAAAATGGATGCTGGGTCATGAGCCCTTCACCTTTTCACAAGTTCTGTCCCATTAGCATATTGGCCCCCAATTCTCCAATTGCACCCTCAGGTGATGATGTTCACCACCCCAGGCCTGCTCCCCCCATCTCACTGTTGTTTACATATTTCCAGGCCCTAAGGCAATGAATGTGTCCTTGAATCTGTGTTCAGAGAGCCTTGTTTTGGCTAAAGGTGCTGGGAACAGAGCATTTTAGCACTTTGTAAGAAGCACTAAACTGCAGCAAGTTACAGATGCATGAAGAGAAAAGAAGACTAGAAATATTCAAAGACATCATTTGAACACTGTTTTCACTAAACAAAGGTAATTTCAATGTACTAGATCCATTAGAAGCTTGGTTTACTCCAGTGAGCACATCAACTTTTGGTTACCATTCAAAAATTTGTACCTGAAAGCTCTTCTTATACAATTGTTTAAAAAAAAAAAAAAAGAGGTCTCTTGCTGCTCTTAAGTAAAAATCAGCTACTTTCCTACCTGAGCTAACAAGTAATGAATACTCCACCACCTCCCAACAAAACTCTCTATCTGCAGAAGGGGCTACAACTGTCAAATGCTGATTTTCTACTTGCTCAAACTGCCCCTGGATAACTGGCTAGGAAGCTTCCTCCCTTCAGTGGCTTTCTTTAACTGTACCACAGCAAGTACATAATGACTGTGTATTGTTCTATATTTCACGATAAGGAAACTTATCTGTCTTAAATTTATTTGTCTTAAAACACATTCTTATAATGTCAACCAGGTTTATTTATGAAGAATAACTTCACCAATAAAAAAGTATTTACACTACTTTGTCAAACTGCACGTCACTAGCCGGAACAAGCACAGAAATGCACCCTCAATAAAGAAGGTGACAGCACATTCATTTTCTTCTTTTGGCAATTTGCTCAAGCAGATATTAACAAAGGTTGCATAGCTTCCTTGCTCATGCAAAGTGTAAGGCACCTTCTGTCAGGCAGGGTTCTTTGGGCACACAATACTATTACTTGCGACTATCCTGTAGATCTGAAAAAAACATGTTTATTTTCCATCTCCAAATAGTCAAAAACGATGGTGTATTTAAGAAGGGACATGGCAGAGAAATAACAGTAGAAATTACTGTTATTGAGGAGGAGCTGTTATAAATACTGTTATTATATGAGGAGCAAAGGGTCCTATATTCTAACTTGTCTGCACTAGAAGCATGAGGACATAATTAGCATTATATAGGAACATAAAGATTTGCTGGCATTGGTAGGTATATCACACCTGTCCCATTAGAAGAAAATAAAGAATAAATAAATACACACCTGAAAACCCTACAGTACATTTCAACCATAGGTCCAGTCTTGGAGCCTAATACACTGTCAACTCTTTCTTAGTAGACTCCATTTTTTTGATACGTCAATAAAGCAACCAAAGGGACTTTGCTATCTATCTGCACAATATCTGAGTCCTTCATGTCTATTACTGTACTATTCCACCAATGTATGCAAAGATGTGAATGGATCTGAGTACAAACCCGTAGCATACACAAGAAAAAAACAAAGAAAGGGAAAAAATAAAAGTATTATGACTATGATTTGTGTTTAATCATAAAATTCAGCAGCAAACTTACAATGTCGAAATGATTACGAGTAGAAGGTGAAAGGCTAACTGGTACAAAAACATGTAAAGAAAAATAGGAGGAACGATTGCTGTGTTTCAGCTATGAACTCAGGCTCCGCAGTCAGGTGTGTAGAAGTGCATTTTTTGCCTGCCGAGCGCTGGCTCCCAAGGCACCACAGTGCTGCGTAAATCTCAATTTCAGATCTCTCAGGTACAGCTGAACGCCAAGTTAAAGGAAATGCGGCTTAGCAAGGATCAGAGCTACTTCAGCGAGTGCTGCAACTCCCACTGGGAACATTTTATTTTTGTACGGACCAGGCCAGCATCTTAATCACCTTCCCTCGACAGATCACAAAGCAGGCGTCAGTCACGATGCTGCCGGATTTGACAAGGCGATCGGAGGTCCTGCCAGGGAGCCGCGAGCACGTGCCGCGGGAGGGCAAGCCCATCCACCCGTGGCTCCGGCCGATCCCGGGGCGCCCCCGGGCCGGGCCGGGCCGGGCGGGGCGAAGCGCAGGGCACGGCCCGCCTTTGTCGCTGCCGGCGGGGCCCCAAGCGCGGCCGGACTCCAGTCCCGCCGCCGCGCACCCAGCCGGCCCTCGGCATCCTCCGGCCCGCCGCGGGTAGCCCCGCCGCACCGGGCCGCTCCTGTACCCCGCGGCGGCCCCTCCTGCCCCTCCCGGCGGTCGGAGCGCGGCGGCGGCGGCCGGACGGGCCCGCCCGGGCCGAGGCAGCGCCCGGCTCCCCACGGCCTCCGCGCCGGGGCCCGCCCGGAGGTGCCGCCGCCGCGGCTGTGGCGGAGCCCAGCCGGGCTGCCCGCGTTACTCACCACGCGGTTATCCCGCTTGCCCATGGCGCCGCCGTGACCCCGCACCGCTGCCCGCCGCCGCCTCGGCCCAGCCCAGGGCCCTTCCCCGCGCTCGGGAAGCCGCGGCTCCTCTCGGCCCCGAGCGGCCGCGGAGCTGCGGGAGCGGCGGCAGCGGCGATGGCGCCAGCCTCACAGCGCCGCCTGCCGGGGCCCCGCGCCCCCGCGCCGGGCCGGCCCCGCCGCCAGCGCCAGCGCCAGCGCCGCCCCGCTCCGCCCAGAGCCGCCCCGCGGGGCCCGGGCCGCGGCGGCAGCGCGGACAGCGGCGGGAGGAAGGGCACGGCAGGGCTGTCCTACTGCAGGGCTTCTGAGGGGGGCGGTGGCAGCGGCGGGGAGACACAGTGAGACACAGAATCACAGAATGGGACAGGTTGGAAGGGGCCACAGTGGGTCATCTGGTCCAACCTCCCTGATTAAGCAGGGCAGTCTTAGAGCACATGACAGATTGTGTCCAGACGGTTCTTGAATATCTCCAGTGAGGGAGACTCCACACTGTCTGTGAGCAATCCGTTCCAGTCCATGGTCACCTGCCCAGTAAAGAAATTCTTCCTGATATTCGGGAGGAACTTCCTGTGCCTCAGTTTCTGCCCGTTGCCTCGTCTCCTGTTGCTTGGCAGCACTAAGAGCCTGCTCCACTCTCTTAGCACCCCCGGTTTAGATATTTATACACATTGATGAGGTTCCCTCTCCGTCTCTTCTTGAGGCTGAACATGTCCAGTTCCCTCAGCCTCTCCTAAGAGATACTCCCGTCCCTTCACCGTCATTGTACTCCTTGCTGGACCCGCTCCAGGCGGCCCGTGTCTCCCTTCTCCCGGGAAGCCGCCGGCGGGGCGAGCGCCGGGACAGCTGTGGGGAAAGCCCTGGTGAAATGCGAACTTGCACTTGGATCCTGGGGCGCCCGTCTGGAGTCTGCCCCCGAGGAGAGGGCAGGATTCCCTGGTGAGAGGTTTGCCTCCTCTTGATCCACCTAGTGCTCAGTTACAGAGGGAACCGCACTGTTCCCTTTTCCTTTTGCCTTCGCTAGACGCATAGACTAAGGTATTATGAAATAGCAGCCTGTCCTGATACAGAATTCAATGGAATTGGGCCCTATTTCGGCGGGAGGGGGGCGAGATAAGAGAAAGAGGGAAAAAAGCTGTGTACTCATCCCTCGTTAGCCATCTGGACTGCAAAATAAAGCATTGTAATATCGGCAGGGTTAATATTACATTAGGTTAATGGAAGTGCTAGGACAAGCCCGGGAGTTATCAGGATCTACTAACTCAGAATTTCGAATGTCTTCTTAAAGCATTTCCATTTAAAATTACTGCATGTTAGTCACAGCTTTGCAAAAATGGAGAAAAGTAATCACATGTTAATATGTTAATCATACCAAGCACAAATGAGTTTTGTTACTGAAATAGCTTTGCTGTCTTCATATTCGGGAAGAGCTGGAAAAATTGGTGAGCCCACGGGAATTTGTGATACCAAATTGCTTAGTAAAACCAAGAGCAGCCTGTGAGGAACTAGAAGGAAAGTAAGAAACTGACTATACTAAATTTGCAAGTAAAATTTGTTCAGTTGCAAATTAAATTTAGTGTTCAAAATTGCAAGATAGTGCATAAGGGAAAGGATAACTTTTATTCCTCAGAAAACAGCTGGTATGTTCTAAAACAAAGATGGCTACTTTGGAAACATACCAGGCAGAACTTCTCCCTGAGCTGCCTGCAACGCTGGAGAAGCACATTGAAATAAACTGCATTAAAATACATACAAAATGAGGTTAGGACTAAGTTTATTATGATATCATATTATGATTATGCTTTTGTGAAGCACGGTGAAGTCCTTGCCCCGAATGCGTGTTCAGATTTGGACCATTCTGGAGCTCCCCCCAAGCAATCCAGTTTCAGGTGGCTAAACCCATGGCACTGCACACGTGTAGGCTGTCCCCAGTGCTGCTGCAGCCCTGGGAGGCTCCAGGGTGGCCCCAGGTTTGGAGCACAGCTGTGTGTTCCTGTGCTGGCAAAGTGGTTGGGCTGCAAAGCTCCGTGGGCTTCAGCTCAGCTGCAACAGCGGAGGTAATGCCTAAACTGCATCAAGTCTGCCAGGGCAGGATTACTCTTCAGAAATGTTTTGACCAAATTTGAGCTAAGGGTTTATTCATCCCATGCTTTGTGCTGTGAGGCTTTGAGCCTGGTGCCTGGAAATAGAAGACTTGCCATGGCAGGAAGGCAGGGGTGCAGGGTCCCTCCCTATGCAGGCACTGGGGACTAGGGACTCCTCTGCTATGCACTCCACAGCATTTTAATTAGACCCCAATTAGCTTTTCTTCCCTGGGCTGCGAAGGCTTGAGAGTTCAGCCAGACAAATCAGATTTCTAAAAATGGATGAAAATACTCAGCGAAAGGACTTCTGTGTGCCAGGAGGCTAAAAGATGACCTTGTTTATCAAAGGGGTGGGAGGTGGGGGAGCAAGACAACTGATGGGTTCAAAATAAGAAGTCAGATACTGTAAATCTTGCTTTCAGTTTTTCAGTAAATGGCAGGCAAATGATAGACAATTTAAAGTAATTTTTAAATTAACATTTGTTTCTATGGTGCTAACAGACATGTGACACCTCATGTCCTTAGATAATTTTGAGGCAAAGAGTATAAGAAATTTTACTTGGGTAAAGGGAAGAATAACATTTGCACTTTTTCCTACAAGGTCCTTAGTATTTTGCTTACTGGATTTTTTTTTTTTTTAAATATAGTTTTCCATATTTGGGTCTTATGAACTCACCTTCTCACAGATGAGGGCAAGGAAGAAAATTCCCATGTGAAGAATTTGTTCCATAATTGTCAACAGACTATTGGATTTTCTTCTGCGGTGTCTTGCTCTGAGCACTATCAGAGATAAAACACCAGACGTATCCTGATCTCTATGGTAGCTCTTATGTAATGTTACATATTTCCATGATTTTTCCCTTTTCCACAATGCATTAGCTATGGCTAATACGGGTATTTGTGACTCTGGCCTCACTGCAATTCACTTTGTGTCTGCCCCAGGCTGGACTGCTGCTCATAATCTTATAATGTTCTTAAAGACTACTTTGGAATGCCACACAATGTAAAGGTAGCTTCTTATTTAAGTATGTGTTGCACCTGCAGTTTATGTAACTCTGCATGTAAAATACTTCTGTGGTTCCTTCAATTTTTTAAGGGCAGCACGAAGTTTTGATTCTGAGTTATAAAATCCTTTGAGGCTTTAGGGTCTGGTTAGCTTTGCAGTCATTTCTGTCCCTCTGTCAGCTTTCATCCAGAAGCTGACATCTCTTTGAATACTTGAGCTGACAGTTTTTAGGTTCCTGTATCTGGTGGCTCGTTGGAGGCTGCATTAGTAGAAGCTACTTGTATGCTGCTCTAAAGAGAACATAATGAATTTTACAATAAGCTGAAGCTGTATTTGAGGTGTTTTATGAGGACTGTATGGTTGAAGTAAAACCAGAAAAAATGCTGCTGGTTTTAGAGTCTGATGTATAATTTTGCATTTGTCTCAAAACACACACTTTTATTGTTTCTATATACCCAGAAATGTTACTAGTCATATTTATAGCCAATCAAGAAAAAATAGTCAATCAATAAAGTGTGCTCAGCTCCTTAAAAGATGAAGACAGCAGAATCTTTAGGAATACAAAAATAGCATGCATGTTTAGCACAACAGTGGATCAAATAATGTTTGGGAAAAATAGTGCATTTCATGGATGACTGAGAGCCATTATAGCTGAATTAAAGCACAGTTTGCCTAGACCAAAACAAAGATTTCAGTAAAAACAGACCAGTGCTGAATCATAAAGCAGCATTGCAGCAATGTTTTGCCTTTGAAAGAAAAAGCAAACTCTCAGATTTTATTTTTTTTTTTAAATGGAATTCATCCTAGGTAAGCAAAATACCTAGGAATGAGTAATTGGGAGAAATGAATGTAGATTTTTATAAAACTGGTATATAATAAGGTGCTGGAAAGGGTGTGCATGTGCTTATGTTTCTGTGTCTGGTTGTGTGTGTGTTTGTTGATTTTCTAGAACACATAGTGCATAGAGAAAAACACTTGCAAACACAAAAACTAGAAACCAATGTTGCTAATTTTCTGTATTTAATATACAATACTTACTGCATTTGTATTCATTTTACATTTTTAGATAAAAGAAATATATAGCTAGAAGGGTGAAGCAGTTTTAAATACAAAACTAATTTTTTGCCTTTTTTACTTTTCAATAATTTGGGAACTAAAGAGAACTAGACACTGTGAAAATTTTTATTATATTGATTTTCATACTGAACCCTCAGCACCCAACAATAAATACACAACTTTGCTTTTCTTGCACTGCCAGCAGCAAAACGTTCAGTTCCAAAGGACTGTAATTCTGATATAATACATTATTGATAACTTTCTGTGTGCCTTAATTTAATTCTGCTGTATTGACACATTAGTTTTGCAGTCAACCATCTTTACAAACTTGTAAAAGCTAAAGAATATGTTAATACGGTAAGGTGCATGCTCCGATGAACTTCAATGCAGTCAACGTAAAGTAGCCCCAGCTGAGGGTGTTCTTAAAGCAGAAAGCCCCATAGGGTGAAATTTGGGACACAGAGCAGGCATGCAGTTAGATCAAAGGGCTTTGTTTGAAAGCTTGCAAAGGGAGCTCTAGAGTTTCCAAAGTGTCTGTGTTACTTCCCAGCCATTCTGTACAGCAGAAACATACTTTTTCCCAATGTGGATATGGTAATCAGCAGCTGTGCAAGAAGAGGAGAGAGTCTGCAAGATTTCCTGTACAGTAATGGTGTACAATGTGGTGTACAGCAATGGTGTACAACGGTGTACAATAAACGTACAAGATTTTATATACACAGTTCACATGCTGTAGCCCCTTGATGTCATATTGATGACTAAAAGGTAAACCAGTGTATTTGAATAACAATTCAAGAAATCGCTGTTACATTTTTCTGTACCTCCGCAGGTCATACTGTATTTCACACATAGGTGATTTTAATGCTGAATGCAAATAATGTAAAGAACACTGACTAGTAACTATTAAGCACACAGAATAAAAAACAAAATGATGCACCTTTAAAAGAAACAGTAACACACGCACCTTTTCATGTTTGTACCCTGATTAAAAGAACATCATGAATTTCAAGTATGAAATGATACAGTGAAATCATGTCCTGTGAATAGGTATCAATGGTAGTCCAGGTAGTACAGTTTGCACTGTAGGTAACTTTCCATCTTGCAAAACAGAATCCTGCTGCATATGTAGGTAAAGTGACTTGAAATGCTAAAACCTGACATGCCAGCTGGTTGCACTGGTATAGACTGATACAATGCTGTAGAAGTCAACAGGACTATGCTGATTTTCACCAGCTGAGTATATGCCCTAAGGTGAATGGAGAAACATATTCCAGACTGCTTTGCATGCTTTCCTTGAATTATCAAATTCTAGACAACTCCAGAGCAAATAGTATTTTATGAAAAAAACAGTGAAAAATGAGGAAGAAATTAAGCCTAACAGCATTAGAGGCTGTTTCAATCTCCTGAATATTTTTCATGGTGGGGTTTTTTTTTTTTTTTTTGATTGGTTGGTTGGTTGGTTTTTGGGATTTTTTTGTAAAATTATACCGAGAAATGAAGGTACTGAGAGAGATTTTGATTTGCTAATGGATGTTGGTCTGGTGTAATATCAATTAATAAAGTTACTCTGGATGTGTCTCAGAAGCTGTCATCACTGTTCATAATATACTGTAAACCTGAAACCACAAGTTTTAATAATGCCTTTTGAGAACGTAACTTGTCTTGCAGATTCTGAAACCAGTATCCCGTGAGAGTTACCAACAGCCTTAACTTCTTAACTTTTTATGACTTCTGTTAACTTCAGTGGGATTTGTAATGTGTAAGGTAGGCACACATGGAGCAGTAAGAACTGAATCTTATGTGTGATACATTTCTGTACCAGCATCCTGCTTTTCTCCACATATCTCAATGCCACTAAGAAGTGCAATTCTGACCTTTTGTATATAAAAAAAAGCAATGAATAGAAGTTTTTAGAGAAATAATGTAACTAGAGTTAAGATTTTTATCACACAATTTATATAGTATTCTTGCTGATTTACCAAGCTGAAGTATCTTTATATAGACCTGAGCTGCCTGACACTGAAATCTGTAGACTTACAAGGCCAAATTATTGGTTTAATTTAACTGTAGTTAGTGGAATTACAACAAGAGTAAATCATGCTAAATGATTTAAAATTATTTGAATCTCCAATCCTATTTCATGCAATTGTTTTTTCATGCACAAACCCACCCCCAAACAAACCACCACCTAAATTTGCTGCCTTTATGCCTTTGTTTGCAAACAAAAGCTCGATTGCTTAGGCAGCAATCTTACGTCAAGCCCAGATGGGCAATTTTATCATTGCAGAAAACTTTCTTCAGTTACAAGATGCTGCACAAACTTGGCCCCTGGCTTAATCATCTGGAATCAAGAGATACCTGCTGGGCCTTCTACAAACTAAAGCCAAAGGCAGCCTATGTAAAGTTTTTTAGTTTTAGTTTGACAGACAACATTCCCCCACTATGTGTAAAATTAGCTCTACAATAGCATTTCAAAGTAATCTGGTTATTCCTTTACATGTTAAAACAAACAAAAATGCTCTAAAGCATAAAAATAATAAATCTGAACACATATACTACACTAGTTGCAAAACTCAATGTACAGTATGAAGCTTATTTATGATTTTTTCAGACTGATCTATCTTCCTGCCTCTCTAAGAAGCTAGCTTCACTTCAACAACCAAAATGTATACTAAATGCAAATAAACAATAAAGCAGCAAGACTCAACACATTTTTTTTGCAACTATCTTTTCACAGGACTAACATGTTTCATATGAAATAATATACTAAATCATAATAGCAATAATTTAGATTAATGTCAAATAACTTGAAGATAAATGTGTGCACATCTTCAAAAACACAGACCCCATTTACTGGTGTCTTGGTGCTGTTATTAACCATGTGTCCTCACAACTACAGTCAGTTACTAAAGGAAAGCCTTTTTCTGCAAATACTTTTTGTGAGCAACTATACTCACATGAGAAAGCCCTCTCTGCTCTGTGGGACTGCTCAGCTGAGGTACAGTATTCATGTGTTTGCAGACTTAGGCCTTCAGACTGAAGAGTATCAAGCTGGTGAGGAAGTACAAATACACACTGTAACACAGAAAGACAGACATACAGACGAAAGCACCCTGTGATGCCTTTGGGAGTTGAAATATGAACATCATTTCCAAAGTAGACAGTTCCAACTTCACAAGACAGCATTTTGAGGGTATAATTTTTCTTTGACTAGAGCATTCAAAGACATTATACTTTTAAAGCTGTTCAAAGTAATGCAGCAAAATATTACATTAACAATGAAATGCATATGAGATTCAAGCGCAGATATAGACCACTTAAATGAATTAGAATGAAATGGACCATAAATACATTAATCTGAATGCTTGTAAAGAATTTACAAGGAAATTAAAGACTGCAAGGAAAAGAATGAATGCTCATCTATGGTCTTAGTTTCAGTGCTAAAATTATACAGCTTTGTGTAGAAAACAGATTCTATCAGAAAAATAAATGGCACCTATTTTCCCTACCTTAAGTATTTTAAAATGTGCTTCTTGCCCTAGCAGAAGGGACTGCCTTGCCTGTGAATGGTGTCTGGCTGAGAGTCCTTGAGACACTTTCAGTCTGTGTTTCAATTGGAACTAGCTCTCATTCCTTACGGAAAAGCACCATCAGAATGTAAACTTCTTTTGCTCACATTGCTGTGACTCCAAATGGGTTGTAGGAAGGGAGTTCAATCTCCTGGCAAAGAGATTTTGAACACTGCAGAGAATGACAGTGAGGTTGTTTAACAGTGCTTAATGGAAGGCAGATGTCATGGATGTCAAATTCCAGTTGCTGGAATTAAACAGAGAGAACTTCATTCTCATAACCAGTAATAGGACTTGAGGAAATGGCATGAAGCTGAGTCAAGGAAGGTTTAGCTTAGATATCAGAAAAACACTCTTCACCCAGAGGGTGGCTGGGCACTGGAACAGGCTCGCCAGGAAAGTGCTCACAGCACCACACCTGAAGAGTTCAAGAGGCGTTTGGACAACACTCTTAGGCACATGGTGTGACTCTTGGAGTTGGACTTAATGGCCCTCATAGGTCCCTTCCAACTCAGAATATTCTATGATTCCCTTAATATTGACCTCCACAGAGTGCTCAAAATTTTCAGACCTTCTCTGACCTTCTCTATTTTTCAGATGGTAAACTGTAGGGTAATGCTTTCCTTTTCAACTTACTATGCACAATAGAAAGGAGAATGGCAGTGGTGGAGGTGAAATAAAACAAATCAAATCAAACCAAAACAAAGCTGGAACACCACAGGGTTGCTAGACATCTAAGGTGAAAAAGCCTCTAATATGACGCTGCAGTCCTTTTACCATGTTATGATAGGTAACTTCAGTTCAAAATGTGCATGGCAACCAATACTTTCACACAAGCACATTCCCACTGAGCTTACAAAAGCCACTTCGGACAGCCTCATATCCAGAAACTTCTTGCCAGCATCCAATTTCTGATGTACATTTTGTTGTAGTTGCAACCCATGGCTATAGCCACGTTTCTTAAAAGGACTCCAAGATAAAGTCCCAGCAAGAAATCATGGTGGGTTTTGGGTCTTGCTAGAAAAATACTTCTTAAACTAGCATGCTGCATACTCAGAATGTACTTTAAACCCAGTTGGGTGGATTATTTTCTATCACAGATGAAGGAGAACTGAGATACACATCATCTACCTGGAATACAACATTTTGTCTTTTCCCACAGAATGTCCAGAATTCAGTGTCATCCCTTTTGTGTAGTGGGAGAGTTTTTTTAGGGGAGTTCTTATAACACTGCTGTTTAAAATGCAAAAAATAGAAGTCAACTGTCATAGAAACAGTAAACATACTGTCCCCTTTAGATCCTGGGAAGACTTTTCCACAGAATATTTTGGTGTTTAAGGTCTGTTTGTGCCTAGTACTTGTGGCAGAGCTCTGTACTTTAAACTGCCATAGCCAAAAGCAAAAGCAAAGGAATGAGTTTGATTACCTACATGAACACAACTTATCTTGAGGGTTGGGGACTGTTTCACAGTTGCTCCACCCCATGCTGGGAGGAAACCTCTCCCTGGGAACAGTTGCCCCTTTCTTGGGGAAGGCGGGGGGAAGCAGGGTAAGCAGTAGGAGGCTGGCATTGCTGGCCTTATTTGTATCCATCAAAAGCTTCTGTGTAACAGAGGCATCATTGTGTGCTCTTGTAAACAAGCGCATCACAGACAGTTGTTCAGGGATCTTCTGTACTTAGAACATGATCTTCTGAATCAAAAGTTGTTCTGGCTGATCAAATACATTATGTTCAATCTAATCTATTCTAGCTCATTGCTTTGCTTGAACCAAGGAGTGTGAAAGTAGCACAAACTTTGCCATAGTCTACTGTACTATTTCCTTGCTCCTAATGAGAAGCAAGGCAAAACACTGAGAGAGTACAAATCACTAGCTGCCTGAGACTGGAAACTGCAGTCACAAGGCAGTAATTTAGCTCACAGCTACTTCAATGGTAAAGTACCAGCAGGGTCAGATACAAATGACATGGAATTGTCGCTGCAGTGAGACGAAGCAGTTGGAGAACTGCTGAGGATAGACTCCTCAGAGCTTCCTTCACAATGCCACAGAAGGATGATCTGGGATAAGGAAAGGACAGCTTGAGTGGCTGAGTGATCTATCACTGTATGTATTTAACAAACACCAGAGAACTGCTGTGTAGAATTAGAGGTTTCCCATCCCTGGAACTGTGGAATTTGTCTCCGTGCCAAGCCTAGTTGCTCATGCTTAATGGAAGGACCAAAATTAGCCACTCTGTGCCAACACCTACCCTTTCCACCCATGCACATAGACTGAACACCACCAAATGCTATGCAGGCCTCCTATTCTGCCTTTTTGGAGGTGGACTAACAATAATTAACATGATGGCAGAGCAGCTCAGAAAGCTCAGTCCTACTGTACAACCTACAAAAAGTCTTCTCCAATGGCAGATGATTTTGCATTATTATTTACATTGGGTGTTGGACAGACTTGTTAAGCTCTCAGACTTGCTCCTGTAAGATGGTGAACCATCTGGACTGATCCAGCAAAACTTGCATATGGATAAACTTATGAAAATCCAAGTGTGCAAAACCATGCAATTTTGGATGAGCAAAGGGTTTTCAATTTGCAGCAGGAGTCAACTTCTAATGCACAACACTGCACTCTTATAGACACTGTTAGTGGCTCTCCTGCAGCAGAGCTGTACATTCTCCAAAGTCTGCAGCTGAACTACAGGCGCTGTCTCTGTGGACAGCTTAATCTGCTCTCAAGCTGTCTCATAAGACTTTTTTTTATATCTACCCAGAAAAAGCTCTAGCTTATGCAAAATTTAAAAAATAGAGCTGTTGCTATGTTGAAAAACTGCACTGAAACTCACGACTTGAGTTGGCATAAGTATCTGGCACTAAAATCCCGTTCATGAGTCTTGCTTTATCATCTTATGCTTATGAAAGTGAATGACAGGAGAAGACAAAACCACTGGGAAAAAAGTCTTCCCCCTGTTTCTATGTAACTTTTCCACATAGTTGAACTCACTTGCCAACTCTCCTACTCTGCCCATTTTTTCTATCTTTCCATCACATCACAATTTTCCTCCACCTAGCTACTCAAAATTGATCCTAACATTAAAGAACTGAGGTTTTACTTTAAGAAAGGCTGAGATTTATCATAACATAATGTACGTGTGAAACATGGAATAAAATGAAGGGCTCCATATTGTCGAACATTGATTTCAAACCGTTAAGGAGTAATTGTACAAAGGAATCTGTCAGTCTGCGAAAATTCATTTTCCATTCAGTGGCAGAGACTGCTCTTTGTCTGGATTTAACATGAGCATGGCAGTGGGAGCAAGTATCCATGTAAACGCTAGAAAATGTGGGGTTTTTTAGGCATGCGGATGGGCTTAAGGTGCAGAAAGCTAAGAGTGTGAATGCAAATTTGGCTTGCTCAAAAATGGACAGTGAGCTTGAGAGCTTTACAACACATCCTTGTAGACACCAAAGTAAATCACAAGTTTAACATGATGTGTTTTCCCATCTCCTTTCAAACAGTACCGGTTGCTTTAGTGCAAATGAACATTTAAGTGGTAGTTAGAATAAATTCATACTTGGATGCTTTTCTTCCATAAAACCCTATTAACTTTTCAAAGCCAGTGAAAATTATCAGTTTCAATGCATATTTAATACACATTGTTTGCATTTCCATTTTTCACATTAAAAATATGCTCCTTTTCACTCATCCTGACAATATGTTCCAAATAGTTGTTTGTGGGTGCCTTTTTTTTTTTTTTTTTTTTTCTTTTTCAAAGAAGGCAGTATATTTTGTCTTATCTTTTCTGGAAACAAAAAAATCTGCTCTACCACAATCACCAACAATCAAAATACCACAGCAGAAGTTCTTTTTACTTTCTCTAGCCTTGCAAAAGTCTCATTAGCATTGGGCTGGATGAAACCTATGAATATATTCTAACACTGATAAAATACGTAATGTGAAGGGAAAAAGACCGTATGGATAAAGAGTTTTGATTTATCTTTGTTGTTTTGCACAGTCTTTCAATGAAGGCTGGAAATCTGAATATTACAGAAGCTTTCACAGGACTAAGTCAAAGCAAATTTTCCACTAACTTTACTCACTGCAACTTTGGGTTTTTCTGCCCAGAAAGCAAAAGGCTCATCTAAGAATGGCGCTGGTTAATTTTAGTTTTTAATTTGAGTACATAAAGACCTGATGGTATCTACTTGGCCTGGAACAATCACCTCTGAGAACAAGTTCCCACTTGATTCAGTTCTGCTTGGGTGCCTATCACTGAATTAAAAACATACACATTATTTTTCAGGAATATTGTTTAATGGGAAAACATATAGCTTTCAACATTTTGACCGTTACAGCTAAAGTAATAATTTTCAACTGGTTTCTCCAAAAGTCTAATGAGCCATTTTTCATACTATTTGTGCACACTACTCTTAAGTCTTTATGGTTCTTGCATACATACTGCAGAACAGTCTGCAACACTTGCTAAGCTTCAAACTAAAGGGAAGAAACAACACTTGGTGAAAGTGTATTTGTCAGTCCATGCGTCCACATCTTTCTTCTTTTAATGGCCTGGTCAAGTAAAATTCATGAGAAACCCTTCCTCCTGTTTTACATAACTTATTGATATTTGATGGTTACAGAGTCTAGTCCAGAAACTAGAATCATATTATAGCCATTATCTACTAATTTGCAAGACACAGATAGATAATAAACAGCTCACAACTAAAACTCCAATTTGAGTCATACAGCCTCTTAGACTGTTAAAACTGTAGTCATGTTTTTGTACATCTGAACTGTACTTGCCCAAAAAAATGGGTATGAAAATAAAACTTAGAAGCTTAAACATATAAAATCCCATTTACTTTTCTAGAAATTGTTTCTGATTTTTTTCTTCATTGAAAGTAACCTGTATATTCAAGGCTTAGTAATCAAAAGGAAGTAAAAGTGATAACTTATTGAAGTTATTGAAGATTTCACTTCTCTGTGAATGTAAAAATATATTTCTTAAATTTTCCCCCACTACTGCGGTTTGGAAAAATGCTTTTTCTAACATACTAATTTCAAGACAATATTTTACACATTACAAAAAGTGTGAAATCCTGTTAACATCAAAAAAGATCTTGATATTTAGAAGCAGTTTTGAAGCAATAAAATAAATATGTTAGGTTCCTAAGCTTGCAATCAATTCAAGCTTCAAGCATAACGCAACAAAATCACTCAAACAGCCTAATATATTCTAATTCACATTGTATATAAAAGTCAATCTATTCCTGAACCTACTGT
This sequence comes from Acanthiza pusilla, assembly GCA_036630365.1. Taxonomy (NCBI): domain Eukaryota; kingdom Metazoa; phylum Chordata; class Aves; order Passeriformes; family Acanthizidae; genus Acanthiza; species Acanthiza pusilla. Next base: position 30,689,829 of record JAXCHO010000073.1, on the reverse strand, counting down.
ATATGAAAAATACTAGCCAAGTGGTTCTATAAAACAGAGTTCTTAGAATAAACTTCCTCATTATTCAAATATGTCTTATACATGGAACATAATTTATGTGGCCTTTTAAACCAAACTGTGTGGTATCTATTCCTGAACCTACTGTATATGAAAAATACTAGCCAAGTGGTTCTATAAAACAGAGTTCTTAGAATAAACTTCCTCATTATTCAAATATGTCTTATACATGGAACATAATTAATTTATGTGGCCTTTTAAACCAAACTGTATGGTTTCTGATTCATATACGTATTTGACAACTGATGTGTTTTCAGTTGTGAGTCAGGTAAGTGCTTCCAAGTTTGCTGGCTAAAAGACCAAAACAGCATGTTTTCTCTTTATTTTCCATATTAAAGTTGGTCTAATACCTAACAACAGAGAGAATTATATGTATAATAAAACACGCTTCTCAAAGACAGTGAGTGAACCTGTGAAAAGCAGCAAGGCACAACATTTTCTTCTTATTCACCAAAACAACCACTGAGTACAAAAACCAAGTAAGAGTTATGATGCTGGAAACCCTCCCCCTATACAGAAGCTGTTCAAATGCTGCAATTTAGTAATTCCTTTCATTCAAAAGGCTCTGTACACACAGCGCTAAATTTCTTTTTCTTTACAAACATGACTTCCTCGTTTTTTGGTGTGTTTTAGGACAGAAACAACAGGAAAAGATGCTCTAATATTGATCATTGTGGACTAATAGGCTGAAAAAAACCTGGAGTGTGGGCACAGCCTACACAGAAATATGCACAAATCCTGTTTTTAGAATTTTACTAACCACACAGAAGGCAACACAGGGGTACACAAAACTAAGCCTAGGCAAGGAAGTGCACAAAATTCTTTTCTCATCACTGGTTTAGGCTGTGGGACTAAAAGAAGCAACACTTGGTAATAGGAATGTAGGGACTTTGACACTGTGAAGCTATTGAAAATCTGGAAGAATCTTGCGGGAAATAGCACCTGTGCGCATCACTGAAACCTGTTTACATAAGGGAGCTGAAGGAGAAAAATGGGAAGGCTGGTGTGAGAATGGACAGGGGAAAAGGGCTGCACCAGATGGATCGCTGTGGTTCAGCAATTAGCACTTCACTAGCTGGCCTTGGTGATTTTTACCTTGGCTATTGGGTCTGGTTTTTTCCGCAGAATTATGCAGTAGTGATTAAAAAACGGTTGGTGGGAGACAGAAATTGCTCCTTTCATTACTTAGAACACCGTGTTCTCTGTTAAGAAGAGCACAGTGCCTGGCTGTGGGTGTTCTAAGAGCTATACTTAATACATCTTTTGTTATTCAGCATTTTTTAGCTGGTGTTGAACCACTCCTGTAGAATCCATACAGGCTTAGTTATCACTAAGAAGAACTGCACTCTGAAGTCTTATTTAAAGGTGTACAAAGAGTTTTCCCCACAGCATTTTCTCTTCCACATACACAATTCCTACATCCTACACATATGGCAGTAATGAGTAAAGGCACTAAAACACTAGAGCTATACCAGTAAAATAAGAAGAGTAAGGGCATGAGTTTGAGCACAGTCCCACAGTTGTCTGTGCTGTCTAATTATAAACAGGATTCCTGGCATGGTATTAGCCAACGACAGGTATATATGATAGACAACTCAGCGCTACGTAAAATGGGGAATGTTTTCCAAAGTGCTAAACTCAGTAGAAAACTTTTCTGATTGCTACTGTAGCAAGCATCTCCTGACTTCTGGCTCTGTCTGTTGTTCTAATTAGTGTTTAAAAATTATTAGCAAAAATTTCACTCTGGCCCATCCTTCTCTTTGAATGTTATTCACACTCGGGTCCACTGACCCATACAGGAATAGGGTTGGGACAACACCAGTGCAGAGGGTCTGCAGTTCCCCTTGGGTGTAGGAACTGAGAGAATGACAAAGGCGAGGCCAAGATTAGGTGGTTTACTGCTGTGACAGCTCCCTGGCCTTCAGCTTGCTGCTCACAGAGCTTCCAAAATTCTGATGTTACACATCTGTGACACCTCTGTGTGCAGACGCCTCATGCATGCTCTTGCCAGGCCTAATTTGCAACCTGCCTGTTCACAATGGTAAAGTTTTGCACAGGCTCATTCTGGGCATAAAAAAAAGCACAAGGCCGCTGCATGCAAGCATGCAAGTGGTCTTTTTAAAATCTGGCTTCTTTAAAGTAGACCTAATTTAACCATATAGCACACACTTAAGGGTCTAACAGTAACAAAAAGCTTTATTCAACAGACAGGTAAGATCCACTCACTATCCTAGCAGTGGGCCATGACCCAGACAGTGCAGATACCTGAAATGGAGTTAACAGTGAAGTTCGCCACAGGAGCGAGAGACCTGCCAGTGAGGTGGCTACAAATTCCCCTGCCACAGCTGGAGAAGTTCCATTGCTCAACTCACTGCTAAGGACCTGCTTCTGCCAAGCATGCCGTGGACAACGATATAATGCTGGCTCACCACCTAGACAAGATGAAACAGATACAAGGAAGAGAGAAGCCTAAAGGACTGTCACAGGAGCAAGCAAAGCTGGCTGTCTCACTTAGCATGTTATACTCATTGGACCAATATTTTCCCCCAAGTCATGTCCAGGTAAATACACTGAAGTCATGCTAGGGAACAGCTTTCATGGATTTAAAATATTTCTTTTTCCCCAGTACAGTATTAAAAAAATAAAAGTTTCTTTTCAAAATACTGAAAATATATTTTAGTTAAGGTAAAAATACTAAATATAAAAATTTCAGGTAATATTTAAAATAACTGTGCTATAAAAGACAAGTGAATCGCTTAGTTATTTTGACATTCAATAATGGCACATTAACCTTAGTGGAGAGGCATGTGCCAGTATATCCACATGGTGGTTTAGGAGAGAACGTCATGCATTTCTGCATAGAAAACAAGCCTGCTTAGTAAGTGACGTGTGTGGGATTTTTGAGACAGTAATGTTCATGCACTTGTGATGCATCGGGGGTGTTGCAGGTAAAGCAGCACAGTATACAGCATACAATGCAGCACAAATACTTCTCTGTGCTTATTACAGCTATAGGATTCTCTGCTGCTGAACCAGAATTATTTTTTCTACCTTCCTTTTTGGCTGACAATGAGAACAGGTTGACGGCGAAAATCTGTATTGATTTTTACTGGCTCTGCTCATGTCTTTGAGCTGGACATCAGGAAATTATTTGGAATGAGATGAAGAAAATATGCTTGCAGCTGTTTCCAGGGGGGAATGATGGGTTAGGTGATAGACTAGAATGTATTTGCATTTCAGCACAAACTGACCATTTGGAAACTGAAACAGTCTTTAAGAACAGGACAGTTTTTGAACCATGCACACAAACACAGCTAGATAATAACTCGTTTGTGTATGAAAAAACCTAAAAGCCGAGACATTTATTATGATCAGTGTTATTTTCATAAAGCAATGAAATGATAAATTAATTAATCCAAGTTGTCAAGTGGGAAAGCACCTGCATATATGCTACAAATGAACAGTAGCTGGATGCATTAACACATGTATCAGTTAACTGCAGGTCGCAGAGATCTGATATTTCAATGCCATTCTTTAAATATCACATAATAATAATAATAAAGTACCAAATCATGCTTCAGCAGCTAGAGAGAGAGAAAGAGATTGCATCATGTTTTGGCAATGACTTGATCATCAAACACTGGCAGCATTCAATATTAGAAGGATAAAATGGCAGCAAAACTGGTCAGCAGCTTCTCTTCGTCTGGAGTTTTCCCAGGTAGATAAACAAATCAAAACAAAACAAACATAAAGCTGCAATAGGAGCAGGTCAAAGCCCTGGCCCTTGCATTGCTCTGATAAAAGTAAACTAGATTGATTTCCATGGATAAGCACATCACAATCCCAAAATAAAAGTAAGTGCATAAAACCTCCAAATAATGATCTTCGCTAGGACAGCTATGTGGTTTGTATGCGACAGTGGCCTTGTCAGCTACATGTCTTTTTCATTTACGGTTCATCTTCAGTCAGCACTTTTGATGCATTCACTTCACTGGAGTTTTGGCTGGATGACATGTGACAGTCCAGATTCTCCTTGAATTTCTCCAGATCATGGAAATATGGGTGAGAGAGGGCATCATATGCAGATATTCTCTTGGCTGGGTTGAATGCTAAGCATTTCTGAAAGTATGAAAAGAAGTTGGTTTTAACTAAAATGTACAGTTAACAGTGCTATCATTGCATACATGCATTAATGCATACCACCTGCAGTTTATGATCAGTATGAGACATAACAGGGTCTCAGAAGGTGCACAATGATCATCCATATTAAAACAAGCAGTGGGGTCACAGTGTAAGAATATGGCCACCTCAAAAATTCCATGTGAGAAAATTCAAGTATTCATATATTATCAAATCCCAGAATACAGGTTTTCTTGAATTTACATGCACAGGACAGCCTTTATCTGCTTATGTTCTGTGTTCAGTTTCTCCCTCTTCTTCCTAGCTGCACTTTGACAGCCTTCCTTCCAGATCTGTATCCCAACCTTTGTCCAGTCAGCACTGAAATCTCTCCCCCAGCCTTGCATTTATACCTTGTTCTTTACTTCATTCACCTCCACATATTATTCTTCCTACTATCCTTGTCTAACCACTTCCTACTCCTACTCCTACTTTCTTTTCTTGTATCAGAACTTCTATCATTTAACTTCTGAAAATCAATCAGTGACTTTCAATCCTATTCTCTCCTTTCATCTGTGGCTGTCAGCTATCATCTCTTTGCCTGGCAGGAATAGATTTCTTTGCTACTTCACCTTCTAGGCAAAGATATTTACCTTCTCCCTCCCTCCCATGCCTGAGTTCTCTGCCATATATTATTCCTTGTTCCCAGAATCTAATTCTTGTCCCATGTCTAGCTTCCACTTCCAGGCTGTCTGCAAGCACAACAGATGTGCTTCTCCCTTGTCATTTCAAGTGTCCAGGTGTAGTCCAGCTCTCTGCAGCTGGGACCTGCAGTCATGAGGACGCTGGAGGATCATCTGCTCTGGAGATAACCTTGGCCAGAGGCAGCAGCTCCTGAAGAGATGCATCAACTCTTTCAAGAATTGCACTGAGCCCACTCTACCTAGCTCACATGAATCAAGATCTTTAAAAGACTTTCATGGAACAAATTTAACTAGATTTCAACAAGCACAGCAAGAAGCAAACTGATGCAAGGTCATTCCCTATATTCCACTTCAAGATTGAACTTCAGGTCTGGGCTTTCTAGTATATCTATAATAATGATGGAAATATCTGTACCAGCCAAATTTGCTTCTGTTCAGCCTTGCCATTTGCAATTGGTGAATTCCAGATCTCAAGTTTTCAGCATTCAGTAGAGGGCAAGCAGATGTAATCTGCCACTGCAGCCTATTTCCTGCTTTTTACTGAGTCCACTATACCACAAAAAATGGCAGATTCATTTTTGTACTCACATCAGGCCTATATTATAACAATGGCTGAATCAGTGGCACTACAGTGGTCAGTCATGAGGATCTAATCATGAGGTCTAGCCACAGGTCAAACCGATACTTCCCTGACCCAGTTCACTAATCTTGAACTATTCTCAGATCTGACACCTCTTGAGCCAAAGGCAGTGTCTCTGTGCTGCTGCTTCACAGATTAACATGAATTGTCTTAGCTATTTTGGACCTTTTTTTAGTAGCTCCATTAAATGGAAACTTCATTGTTTCTTGGCAAGTTGCATGCACAGTGGGAATTATGTCACATGACTCAGGGAAAAACAAATAGAAACTCACAAGAAGCAAGTCTTTGCCTACTTCATCAATATCTGGTACAAATTTTTCAATAGGTTGTGCGGGTCTGGAAGTAAAAGCACTTCTTGGAAGGGCAACGTCATTAGGCCAGTCCTCTTCTTCTGGGAGTCCAATTACACTGTGAAATGAAAAGCATGATGTTAGGTCTGAACATTTATGCAGTTTCCTCTTTATATTGGTTATGAGTGGAAGTTTATAAGTATTTTTGTTTAAATGAGCTTAAATATTTAATTGTACATTAGTACAGTGATCTCCGCGAATAGAAGCGGATGAACATAGGTCCTCAATGTGCTTGGCAGAAATAATTTTGTGGGCACCACAATTTTCTGGCCTAAGTCTCAATTTTCTGAGTCTTTTGTTGAAAAAAGGCTGAGTGCTTTAGAAGAAAGTTGCTCAGCTCTTGACTGGATGGTGCAACATATGTCAACTCCAGGATGATTAAAAGCAGTAAGTTTCAAAGGAGAATTGCGTGCAAGGATCTTTCTTCACAAGAATAGGGACTGAGAGAAGAGTGTGGGTCAAGATGAGGGTAAGGCAATAAAAGGGATGTTTCATAATGCTTCAAAGCTATGTGCAGTAATTGCTGCCCAAATTTAAACAATTTATTTGCTTCACAATACAGGTTTTAAAGTCTCAATTTAGAAGTGGAAAGGCACTTGAGTGTCTTTGTGGTTTTGCTTTCAATTGTATTTTAGTTTTTCTTTACTCATTAATAGAATATTTTAACTTGTTTTAATATTTTATTTCTTTATTCTTTAAATTATAGAAGTATTTATATTTATCAAATAATCATGCTGAGGTCTAAAATACAAATAAATTAAATAGTAGGTAAATCATCAGCGATGGATTATGTCTCATACATTTCACATTTTAGTCTGATGCTAATATTTGTGGAGTTGAAAACCAGTTTCTGATGGGAATTCTGTAAAAAATCATACAATACTTGTGTGGTTTCAGGAAACATAAATTTTTATAACCTCTAAAATCGAGATTTTCAATGGAAACGCTGACAGGATAAGACAAGAAAGGACATTAAAATAATGTCATTGAATACTCGGGCCTGCACAAAGCCCACAGCCACTAGGGAGCAGCATTGACCTTTCTTCTCACTGAGTTTGCTGCAAGCCTGGCTGAGGCCATGGGCCAACCACACTGAGGTAAATCAGAGGTTACCTCGGCGAACATAATGGAATTACCCCACCTCTGCCTACATGGACTTTAGATTGTAGTTTGGCTCACTTAAAATACCTCTGAAAATTAATATGTCCTCAAAATAAGAGCATGGCTGGAAGAGCAAAGCAGTTACAAACTCAGGACAATTAAATTCTGCTAGATCTGAACATATCGCAGCTGTTGGGAAATGCTAAGTTAAATCTGTGTGAAAAACTGCATTTGACATTTATCACCAGTAGGGTATGGGGCAGCCCTCTTGGCCATGGAAGTTAAAGCCATTTGATTGGATATTTCAGGATCTGGACCCATATTAAATATAACACAAATAGCATCACAGATGGGAGAGTTAAGTATTTTAAATAACAATGACATTTAACCTGTCATTCAAATGAGTTTGGTTAGTCCCACTTCTTTTAACGATTGCATGGCAGAGCATGAACAGGGCAGAATAAGCACAGGCACAGGCAAAGCTAATGACAAGAAGGCAGGAGGCAGCCTGTCAGACAGGGCAGGCTGGACAACTGAGAGTGGAAAGGAGAGGCATTTTTAGTTAAACACACGTAGTACTGAAAACCCCTTAACAATGAATGTCTGAGTAGCTGCTCTCACACTAATGGTCTGCTTCCACCACCATTTCGGTGACTAAGTTTGGGAGTATCTTGGATAAGTTTCACCTCCTGCCAAAGGTTCAGGCCTGGTCTTGAGAAATGCTGAGTACCTTCCACTCCCATTGATCACAATGGGAGACAAGTCTGCTCAAACCATTGCAGCTTAGCCTGAAATCTATGAGGATATGCCACATGCTGCTAGAGTCCTGGGAAAGCAGGAAAATGTTTTGGGCTACGTATGAGGGATTTACCCTCATACACAGTGGAATTTTACTGACACAAATCACAATGCACAGGCAAAGCAAAGGCAGACCACATTCTCTGAAAGAATGCATCAGTCCGGATTGCACAAAAATCCTGAAACTTCTTTCTGTCCAAACTGATCTCCAGAATGAGTCACTACTGTAGAAAGAAACAACCCTCCTACAAGAAGAGCTATGCCTAACTGTAGGGGGTTCTCCAGCTGTGAAAACACAAAATAAACACTACTTGGCATAACCCCTCAGAACCAAGACAGAAACTTTTCAACTATTTAAGAAGCACTGCACAAAAGAAGCAAACCCAAACTTTCTCTTTAAGTAGATGTGCAATAAGGAATTTCTTCTAAATTTAGTACAGCATTTTCTTTTCTTAGCGAATTCTTTTCTGCACAGGTAATTTCAGCCCCTAGGGATGGAAAGATCCCCACTGGAGGCTGCCACTAGCAGCTATGCATTTAATCCTAGCCCAGTTCATTTTCATTTTCCCTTTAAATGTCACAAATGAAAGAAATCACAGCTATGCCTTTTTAAATTGTAAAACATGTCACATGTATCAAAGCTGCCTTCATTTAATGAAGCAGAATATTGTAGGGCTAAGGAAGTAGTTTTGGTAGAAGAAGAGAAAGTAAACTTTAAGGACTGATTTTTCTGGATTGGGCAGGAAGAGCTATTTAGCGCATGACAAATTAACCACACAAGTGAGTCACATACACTGGTATGGTATGCAGGAAAGGGAAGTCAACTGTGTGAAATCAAGACCTGCAATTTAGGAACCCCATATTAAATAATGAAAATGCTTAGGAACAGATCTGTTATGATTTGAGAAATGGAAAAATGGTTAAACAGAGAAATTATTTGTTCAGTTTAAGCTTTTCTTAGAATTTTTATTATCTTCTCTTTGGAATACCTTCACAAGAATAGCATTTTGGAAAAACACATCTCTCTCTGTGCTATCTACTTCTTATTTCATCCAGATCCCTGGATCCCTCCGTACAAAAAGGGAAGAGAGAGATGCAGAGGCGAACAGGCATTCATTCTCTGGACTGCTACCAGCTCTGTGTGGCTTTGATTTCCTAACTACATGATATGTACATCAGATCTTAGCTTTACATGCCTCTTAAAAATACAGGAATGTTTCTTACTCTGAAGAGCTTTCAAAAGAAAAAGTAATACAATCTGACTTAATTACCATATTGGTAATATCATTGACTTAATTTTGGACAAGAAATATTCTACCTCAGAGAGTTTAGTCTACCCACCTCCTTAATGTTTTTGATATATGTGAAAAACACAAACTCCTAGAACTGTAAAATGGTTTTAAAATAAAGCCAATTCATCTCTGAGAAAGCACATGTTAAAACGCTGATATTCCCTCCGTTCTCACAGTTACCCTCCTGACCAAAATACAGACTGTTAACAGGCTATGCAATATATTTTAAAAGAGGATATATTTTTGGATGTTCAGAAGTCTTTTCTGCAAAGATGCTGTTGGTAATAATCTTAGAGATTTCAGCTTTTAATGTATTCTAATGTTGTTTTCTGCAATACACAAAGAAATGGCCTAAAAAACCCCCTTCTGTGTTTGTTTACATGATGAGAAACTCTTGGACTTAGCTGTTTATGACTATGGTACATGCACAGCATGTTTAAGAGACTTAAAAAAGCCCAGACCCAGAAGTCTCATAACTTCCTCATGATGGCTGTCAGTTTTGCAGAACTATATTCCATGTTGCTTCCTCCTCCCACTCTGACACAGAATACACGGAAATATCATGTTGCATACGGCAGCAATAGGAAATATGTTCTAGGAATACTTTGTTCTAGTCACATTATTGCATAAAAACATGGCAAAGAAATCTCAGTGTTAAACAGATATTAATGTAAGGCAACTAGTTATTACTTACTCTAAGATTTTTCCTAGTTGATCAATATCTGAACTTCCACGGAAGAGTGGTCTGAAAAAATAAAAAAATGTTTTTAGGATGCGACTCGCTTCAATTAATGTAAATTTATATTTGCCATTGACAGCTGTCAATGTAGGGTGAAAACATGGGGGCTTTTTGAGACTTCGTATCTTCTGCTTCCATGCTTTATCCCGTCTGTGAGTGAACCTTTCAAGCTTCTACTAAAACTGGTAACAAAAGGGGACAGATGACACATATTTTTGAATACACTACTTTCGAAAATTTAATTGTGTCTTTTTGCACGAATGAAATAATTTTCCCTCAACTAATACTACCCTATGAATTGTATCATTAACAAAATAGTTTTCACCATAAAGAACACTTAAATAGCTGCTAAGAGAGATGAAAAGAGAGTGAATGTCATGCAATTCATTGAAACCTAATAAAATTAGAGACTAATTATTATGACTATAAATTCAAAACTAAATTTCTTGCATATTGTATATTGGAAATGTGCTCCTAAGTTTAAAGGGTCAAATAAATGACAATGGATTCATGAAGGTCTGTAAACAATGGGGTGTGAAACGGTACAGAATTTACCTTGAAGTAGAGGAATACTTCTGCTGCATAAATAAAGATATGTTCAGGAGAGAAACAAATTGTTAGGCTGAATGTCCAAAGGCTTTCAGAAAAAACAGTGACTAAAAACACTTTCAGACACACTTCTTCTTTTCAAAGTGCAATTTAAAATATTTTCACTCATCATGTGTAAAATACTACCACCCCATAGTGCCTAAGTAAAATATGAAATTCTGAATTGTATAGTGGCATGGCTGTATTGCCATCTTTATGTTGAATTCAGTAAGGTGTGAACAACAGGGCGATTTTATTTTCAAACTCCCAGGATATTCCAACATTTTACTGACAGATGAGTAAGGATCCAGCCAAGAATGAAGATCAGGCCACAGATGTCATGTGCCATTCTGGTTCAACAAATGGTAGATTGCTCCAAGAAACACGACTCACACACAATGTAAACTGAGACAGTAACTTAGGTCAACTGATGGCCAGGCTGCCCCTCTCTTCTGGAGCACAGTTCTCCAAGTACAGTGCACCTTGTAAACTCACGGTCACAGTTTCTAAACCTGTTCAGCTGAGATACAGGGACTTCACAAACAATGCATAATCCCTTGCTTTCACTGGCAGCCTTTGGCTATGGAGAAACCCCCACTCTCCTGCCTCTCTCCACAGACGCCTCTTCTGTCTGATACAAGTCCTTGACACCAGTGACAGCCAAAGGCATCATCTCACTGCTGCTTTTCACAGGAGAACATCTCTCCCATCTAGACAGAAGAACAAGGAGTAGTAAGCTATGGTTGTCCCCTCTTATTGCCTATATGCAGAAGCAGATGTATGATTCATATCTCCATTTCCTAACCATGAGTTAATACTGAAAAATGGAGCTTTCCATCTTGACACTCTCACAAAGGCAAGAGAGCTCCATGTCACTGCCTGTCTTGTAGGTCCATTCCAAATACAGTAAGACACAGAGCACTGTGGCATTTCTTAGTTAGTCATAACAATCTCTGCAGAAATCTGGGCCACCAAGAAAAAGCACTGAACTGGCAGGCATGCTGTTCTTTGATGAACTAAACATGCATTTTGCCTTCTTGTTTGCTGCCATTCGGGTCATGTTGTATCAACTTACACTCCAAACTGCTTTGTGCAGGGACATGGAGAGAATGATTTAATCAAGTCTGATTTGAAACCATCTGACATGAGATTTGATCTGATGGAGTAAAATGTGGTAGCCTGTTACTTGTCCATAAAGGGCTTTCTTTATTTTGATTCTGAATAAATAATAAACAATGGGACGTTTTGCTTCCCAAATACACATGATATTGACTAACTGCAGCCACTTTGACAAGACCATTGCAACTCATACTTTGGAATTCCTGTATTTTTTTAAGCTTTAAGGTATACAGCAATACCGGCTTCTACAAACACCAAAAGCATAACCCACTCAGACAGGAGCATTTACCTCTGCCCTAAGTTTTGAGCCTGATTTTCAAAACACTCAATAGCTACAATCCTAGCACTGTTTGTGGCAGCAGACACACTCTGTATTTTCCAAAGTCAAGCAATATTAAAACCTTAGACATTTTTTTGAACTACCGCTTGAAATTATTAACTCGTAGTTACTTTGAACATTTAATTTCAGTTCTAGCATGAGAGTATTTGGGTCCTTTAAACTAACAAAATCTACACATTAGATAATCATATCCATGCAAATGCAAAGCTGATTTAATGTTTTAAAATGTATGCTGAACCTTGCATTAATGTGAAAGCTTGGCAAAGGCAGCCTTGTTCGCAAATCACCTTAGGCAGTGTCATGCCAAAACAAGTACAATTCTTGGGATTTTTAAGGAAGGCTTTTCCCATCATTGCTGCTGTCTCAGATTCACTAAGGGCTGTAGCAAGAATTTAAACTTTTTTGAAAGTATAATTATACAACACAAGGTGACCTTCCAACATATTTTGATATTTCATCATAATGGAGTGTTATTAATTCATCTTTCAGTCTCCTATCCATCCCACCATCATGACTACAATATGATGCCAACTCCAGGTTAGGCATCACTAATATAATGAAATTTGCCTCATGAATTTTGGCTAGAGGTTCAACTGGAATATTGGATGGATGACTGGGGAAACAGATTCACCCAATCAGCAGCTGTATGAAGTTCTTGTTTCACATTTTGGCACTAATTACTCTTTTGTAATGACTTTACAGCTGAAACTCCAGTACACAAAAAACTTTCACCTCAAGATGATTTTTTAAAGATTCTTAAAGGTGGACATCAATTCTCCCACCACCTTTGAATTGAGAGCATACTCAGCAGTCACAGCAAAGTAAAACTTCACCTTTGTTCTTGGTATCTTTCACTTGACTCATACACCCACTCACTCCCTGAGGTTTATTTATGCAAGCTTGATCCAGAAGTCCTTTCCTGAGCATATGTTATCTTCTCTGTGATCATAATCTGTGTTAGACTGGTTAAACTCTGGAGCCTGATTTTGTAGAATTCCTTCTTTTTTTTCTTCAGGAAAGGCACAGAGCTAGGTTTGTGTCCTGTGGCAGGGGATATGAGTGCAACTTCTGGCTTCAAAAAGCACCTAAAATCTGTGAGTAATCGTATCTCAGGAAAGAGGGACATTCTACTGGCTGAAAGCTATCCATGGAGATACACTTGCCTATTATGTGGTTCCTTATTCCTCTAAAACATCCCTGACTTAGCTTGCTACAAAATCCATGCTCTGAAGGCTCCCACACCATTGTTGTTACTAAACACACATCGGGTAAGAAAGAAGTTGGGACAAAATGACCCATTTTGACATGGCATTTAATTTCCCTGTTTGCTCAAGAAGTCTCAGATGCTTCCCATTTTTATTGGTTGCTGCTTCTTAAGATTTTTCAGGAAGATGGAAGGAGGAAAACTTTACAGGGAATATGAAGGTATCCATCTTGTTTGACTACCCCTTCTCCTGGCCTTGGAGCGGGGCCATTATCCACTGCCTCTGGAATGACGCCCACTGTATGGAGGAAAACCCTTTTCATGTCTACTGGAGGACCACAGTGCCCTTAGCCTACAGATACGAAGATATGATGGAGGCATTGTATTACTACCCTGTCCTGCTAAAATAAAACTCCTCCTCAGCCAGTAAGCACCTTAGCTCCTGAGGTGCAAAATGTACAGCTGCACAATCAAACCGATATTAGCTATGAGTCTGCATTGAAACTATTTCCACAGGAAAATCTATACCTTTTTATATGTCAGTCCAACACAAAGATGCACGTAACTCCAGGGCTGCACGAGGAACAGCAGTGCCAGCAGGTGGAGGAAGGTGATCCATCCCTCCGCTCAGTACTGGTGAAGCCACACCTGGAGTGCTGGGCACTGTTTTGAGTTCCCCAGTACGAGAGAGACGTGGACATACTGGAGAGAGACCAGCAAGGGCCATGAAGGTGGTTAAGGAACTGGACCACCTGACATATGAGGAGCAGCTGAGAGCTGGAACTGTTTAGCCTAGAAGACAATCTCAGTGGGGATTTTTTTATATATATATATATATATGTATGTATGTATGTATGTATGTATGTATGTATGTATATGTATATGTATATGTATATGTATGTATGTATGGATGGATGTATGGATGTATGTATGTGTATGTATGTATGTATGTATATGTATGTATGTATGTATGTATGTATACACACACACACACACACACACATATATATATATATATAAATCCTCACTGAGATAGTGGGGCCTGAGTCCCACCTTCCCTTTGGTATTTATATATATAAATTTTATAAATATAGAAATAAATATATATATGTATATAAAATATATAAATATATAAAAATATAAATACCAAAGGGAGGGTGCAAAAAAGATGGAGTCAGGCTCTTTTCAGTGGTGCCCAGTGACAGCACCAGTGGGCACAAAGAGAAGCACAGGAACACCCTCTCATCATAATGAAACAATTTTTTACTGTAGGGGTGACAGCACTGACATAGTTACTCAAAGAGATTGCGCAGCCTCCCACTTTGGAGATACTCAAAAGCCATCTGGAGATGGTCCTGGGCAACCAGTTCTAGGTGGTCCTGCCTGAGCTAGGGGGCTTGGACCAGATGATATGCAGAGGTCCTTCCAATCTCAACCATTCTGTGATTCTGTGATAGTACAGAAAAAAAAATACGGATCACAACATAAGGTTGCAATGTAAAAACCTCACAAATCCCAAAAAAGTTACCATCTGCTTATAGTTTAAAAGGGCTTGCACCACTAATTCTCTGGCCAAAAAGCTCTCATGCTTATATACAGCTGAACAAACTCGATTTAACCATTTATCAACTTTAGGCTCTTTTTTCCTTGTCCATGTCTTAGCTCACGCTTTTGTTCAATGCTGAGCTTCACCTTCACTGAATATTCTTTCTATCTGAACTGGATATTAGTGTCTGAAAGGTTGAGTACTTTATTTTATGGACATTGTGTTTCATGTCTGTGCTACTCAGTAAAAACTAAGATATAAACATTTCCTAAGCAAGTCTCCATGAAAGAATTTTCCCTGGTACAACCCTATGGACATGCCGAAGCAATTCCTTAAAGTATTGTATACAATGACAATGCAATGACACCCAAGAGATAAATGAAATTTAACTGTACACTGGCCACATACTTCCAGACTTTACTTTCAGTCTTTGGTCTACAAAGCAAAGAGAATCTAAAGCTTTCCATAAGAAAAGCTAGACTTTTCATAAAGATTGGAATTAAAGATATTAATAGGCCCTTTCTAGTCTCTATTACAATGCAGGCATAAGGAAAAAATCGAATAAAACCACATGCATTGAGGCACAGGAAAAGATTTCTGAAGGTTTCTTGACAGTGACTAACATTTTGAACTAATTAGTGACATTCTGATTGGAAACTGTCTTTCAATTTCTGACATTGGTAAAATGGACACACGGAAGAAAGGTCACATGAAGAAAAACTGTATTGAAGAGTAAAAAAAATGGTAAGAAATTCACTTTCTAGCCAAAATATATTACTCTCATGACAGCTCTAGAGCTGACAATACAAGTGCTTCCAAGGCTAGACAAGCCTTGTATCTTTCCAGATATGTAAGAAATAACTTCCAAAATAACTACTTGGATACTTTCTACTAGTCCATTTGCTCATTGTGGTGACAACAGCAGTTGAGAATTACATCCCCTTCCTTGTTATAACAGAAAAACAATAAGGATAATCTCTTAATTACTAACTTGAATATCTATAATTTTCTTAGTGAAAAGTCTGTATATTAGTGATCCATATGTACTCAGGGAAATCCTACAAAAACTCCCTAAAATGAGAAGAAAATCATGAGTGGGAAAGATACAACTTGATTTTTGGGCAAGTGGGGCTTAGACACTCTGGTTGAGCAGATGCCAAGAAGTTGTTTTGGGAAGAAAAGCAGTGAATTCAGAACTGGTAGCCCTTGCTTTGAAGGCATTATACAAAATGAGGGAGGTGTTGAAAGTCCGTGATTACTTGACATAGAGAAGAAAAAAATGTAAAGAAAAAACGGTATAGCAATGATTCATGGAAATTGTACATGAAATTTTAGAATCTGATAGTGTTGCAGCAGTTAAGTCTAGGAGTTTGTATGTCTGTGTGTATAAGAGCAACAAACTGATGGTGAAGAAACTAAAAAAGCTAAAGCCAAGTAACATTTGCCAAGGAATCCTGCATCATGCCATGGGAAACCTGCCAGGCTATACAGTCAGAGATATATTAAAAGGATGGGCTGGGTTTTTTCTTTTCATGTTACAAAATACGAATAGCTGGTAAATAATTTTGTCAGATTCTTAGTTACTTGTTATGAAGAAACTATTTTCATTTTAAGAATTAAAACCAAACATGACCTCAAACTGAAATTATGAGATGACTAGAAAAAACATGATCTGGACTGTCCTGTGGAAACCTTTATTCAGAGGGATTATTTCTAAGCTGATTCCTCACTGTTGTTCCTATCACTGTTTCTCTTTGACAAATTGCCCGGACAAGTCTGTACTACAGGTATGAAAAGAGAGAGCAAAGCAAGAAAAACAAAAAGTATCACCTTTTAAAGATGAAGATCATTGGCCTTTCTGATATGTGAAATGAATAAGGTACAATATAAAACTTTACTCTGAAAACAGGCCATGCTGACAACATTTCACGCTCTGGACAGTTACCCACTTCCAGTTACAAGTGACTTGCCTCAGCTGTTGTGTAATTCAGAGTTCTCATTTTAAACCTAACATTTTCTTGTACTTCTCTCTCTCCTTTCCCTTTAATAATATCTCTGTGTGGGTGGGTGCCAGACACTGCATAGGAAGAAGTTACTTCATGTAGAGGTTATTATACTTGATCATAAATTGCTCAAAACTTTTATGAAACTTATCTTCTCTCCCCCAATACATAAGAAGAAAGATGACATAGATAAACATTATGACTGAGGAAATACTCTTCTGCTAAAATCTGACAGAAACCAGATCAGCCATCTTGAGTTTTTCATCTCAGCCTTTAAAAGCCCATTTTTTTCCACTCAAAAATCTATCACTCTTCAAGTATAATAGTATCACAATCATGAATAACATCTCTAAGATGGGGCTATGTCAGTATTTAACTATTATTAGAACCACATCTAATGCACCAAAACCTGCAATAATTATTATTTTCCCCAGAGTTTCTAATGTCACCCAGTAGACAGAAGCAGATTAAAAAAACAGGTAGTCTTCCAAACTCACAGTTCTGTAGTGTGTTGAATTTGCTCTCCATTGCTATTTAAAATGAAGTAAATGAATTCTAAAAACAAAGATAATATTCTGACTCCCAAATGCACATATAGTCTAGTTCATAAGAAACATAAGGGATTTATTTCTTGAACTGAGAAAACAAAGAGTTTTCAGAGCTGGGTGCAGATACAAGCCAACAAGGGAAGGACCCAACTTCTGATGGACACGCATGTTCCCTTTGGATGCATAACAGAAAGGGAAATGTTAGTAAAAGGGAAACCAAACACAGGAACCATGTACAGCTTTATGACCAAAGCAGGACCAGCCTACTGTGTAGAGTGAAGTTGATCCAATATACATAATGATCTCCATCTTCAAAGATTCCTTAAGAACTGACAAAGGAAAGCTTTTTCTGGGTGCTTAAAATTTGCTTGATACCTTTCATGTCAGCATAGTCCCAGGTGGCCTTGGAGCAGAATCTGGGCTTTGTGCCCCACCACTGACATAAAAGGAAGCTTTATCACAGACATCAATGGCCCCAGATTCAAGCCAATTGAGATCTTGTTTCAAACCTCTTTTAAGAAAAAAAATCATGCTTCAAGAGAAGGATACATACATACATACATACATACATACATACATACATACATACATACATACCCACACATATGAAGTTTCCAAAAGTAAGGTAAGTGCAGATATTAACTTTGGCCAGAATACGCTGTAACATAGGCAGATCTCATCTGTTCCTGGGATGAAATGCTTCAGAATTCATCACTGAACATTATTTTTTTAAATAGAAGAGCCTTGATAGGTCGAGTGTCCTTCACTTACTCTCTCAGCACACACGTCAGAGTTCTCTTATCTGCGGACATTTGCTTCCCCACAAGATTTGTAGGGTTATTTCACTAGGGCTTTAAGGGTTATTATCTCAACTCAGGAAGCATGATATAATAGTGGCACCTTGAAAACTGTCCTAACATTTGAAGCAAATTTTGTAAACACATACATGACTGACCTTGGAGAAAGGGAAGGGAAAAAATGTGTGGTCTCTGCTCAATGTGGAAGAAGAAGCATTCGTTTTGTTTATACTGACAGTTCTACCAACAATATGATTGAACAGCCTGTGTATTAAACACCCACCTCATAACTATGCACAGTTAAATTACATCTACTTGTCCATGAGCAGTTTGAAGTTTAATGACATAACTAAACACCAGTGTTCTGTCTTTTTAAAGCAACCTGAAAGAAATACTGATATGACACACACAATATGGGCACCATTTTCCCACAATCACTTAATTACTTTTATGCATCCTCTTCTCTCTCATGAATTTATTTCATATCCCCTTTTTAAATGTACACTCTTTAAAACTGCCACGCTGCTTTGCCCTTCTTGTGCAACTCAGTTGTGGGGTTTAAAGGCAATAACTGAGGCATGGATTAGATAAAGGCTGTCTAATGTGGAAGGGTGGGAGCCAAGAGGGCTCCTCGCTCTCCTATTCATTCAAATAGGCAATGGTGCAAATCAGTGTGCAGGGCACTGTGTGCAGGTTGTGTGTGTGTGTGTGTGTGTGTGTGTGTGTGTGTGTATGTCTGTGCAGAGCTCCTTGTGCCTGTGAACAAATTTGCCCATATTTTCCTAGAACAGATCTATATCCTCCTTCCAGAGCACCTCAGAGCTGTTTTTCACCAATTCTTTCATTTAACTCATAGTTTACTCCTCACTTAAAAATCTTGCAGACAGCACTTCAAAATGACACATTTTTGCCAGATTATGGAGACACTCTTTAATGCTGTATTTTAAAGAAGTGGTTTTAGAACACCTATATCACAGCAAAAGGCCAACCTTCAAAGTAATCAAGAAGAGTTTGTCTATTCCTAGTCTTTATCAATCATGCAAATGAAATGAAAGCAGTTTTCTACATGAAGTATCTACTCCTTAACCCTGTATGAAACTCCACTGTGAAAATCTGTTCAAGTCACAGTTTTCAGAGATACAGAATTTATTTTTTTGTAGTTCCACAATTTTTGTTGCAATGCCAAGATGACTTAGAGAAAGCTCATCAATTGACATTTACCATATTTACTGATGTAAAAACCTCTTTTAAAATGGGCTTTGCTCTGAGAGTGCCTCTAAGACTGAACTAGTTTTAATCAAGGGGATATAGAACAGGTTTTAAAGTTTGAGGCCCTCTAATGAAAATTCAGTAACGTTCCACAAACTGGATATATTTTCAGTCAGATTGCTTTCACAGTAAAGCTTCAGGCTAAAAGGTTTTGTCCCATTAGATTGTCTTCTCTTGGAATAAATTCTTTTAAACCAAATGTCTAACCCTGTTATCATTCTTGTATCAGGTGAAAGACTATGCACACATAATTATTGCCCAAAGGAAACTAACTCTTACCTACCTGTGATTCTTCCTTATCAAAGGAGAAGAAAGTTAAGGAACACATATTTTATACATACTGGTTCATTCAAACTGTCCAAAGACACTGAGTAAATTAACATCAAAGTATGTGTTCCCAGATTTTCTAGGGCTTTATCTCTATCTCAGTAATGCTAAGCAAGGAGCTTCACAGGCTAAAGCACACTCTATGGATAAAAGAGCTTATACTTTAAATACTTAATACAAAATCACGTGAAAGGATAATGTCATAAATGATGGTTTATTTTCACCATTATGAATTACACAGAAAGTGGTACACCTATTTGATTAAATTACTTGTCTAACTTAAAAAAAAAACTCCACCAACAAACTTCAGAGCTGGGAAGACTAAGGTAAAAAAGCAAATATCTGACTACAAAAGTATTAGAAAAATTCTGAAAGTGAAGCTTTTCTGTCAGCTGCAGTAGTATAGTGACAGAGTGACAATGAGGTAACGGAGGCGGCACATGGGCACTGTGAGACTTCAGAGAAGGAAGTTTCAAGAGATGTCAAATTCCCATGTTTGAAGGGAATCATAGAATACAAAGATGCTCTCACAAGCTAGAACATAAAATTCTCAATACAAAATAAAATCCAAGAAAAAGGTTTCGGGTTTTTTTTTGTTTGTTTGTTTGTTTGTTTTTTCCCTTCAGGGAAAACATTAAAGGCTAAGAGAATGAATCCTTGGGTTTTCTCTCCATCTTTTTCAGCTGCTCGTATGTGGTGTCAAGTACATGCTTTGATCTGTGATCACTTTATTTGCCCCCATATTACGTGTTAATGGCACCTGTTGCTCTAAGCCTCTCTAAATTTTCAGATAAACCTGAAACATCAGAACTGTGCCCACCCACAATTAATATGTCTCATCACCTTCAGCAGTAATAAAACACTCTTGGTCAGAAAAAAAATCTGGAAGTGAATTACAACCCTTCAGACAAGAAAGGCAGGGAAAACATTTCAGTACTAAATGGCAAACTGTTATGTGAGCAGAGGTTAAATTTCAATTTCAACCTTTCTCCCCAGCTGCTGAGTTTGAGTGTCAAAAGACATGAAAGTGGATTAGAAGGATGGTGTGAAGAAAATACTTTAATTTTTAGCAGCTGTGCTGGCTTACAGTGAATTAATAAACACCTGCAGAAAAGCTTGAGATAGGCATTTAATGTAGTTAATGTAGTTATGTCAAGCAACCATGCAAGGAAAAATGATACAGTTTTCAAAGGCCAATTAAACTAGATACAACTTTGCCCTAAGCAACACTTTGTCCCACGCAATGCACTCAGGCCAGAGAAGGTGTGAGATTTGCATTCACTGGCCCATGACAGAGCAGAGTAAACTGAGTTCACCTATTAAGACCTCTCCAGTTATTTATCCTGCTCAGATTTTAGTGATTCCACATAAAACCTTTTTTCCCCACTTGAATCCTGACCAGAAGAAAAAATATTAAAGAGGAAAAACAAATCCTAACTTCCAGGTGATAATACTGCTCAGATGCCACCCTCCCCTATGCAACTGCAGGACATTTTGTACTGCAGGTTTGTATGTTACAAGGCTCACCAAATTATTTTTGCAACATTTTTATGCTATTATCTCTGCTTTGCCATTACTGAACCATAAGCCTTGCTTTTGCACTGTCTGTGCACAAGTCTATTGGCCTTTGACATCATTTTAGTGGAAAGAGCACACAACTCTGGCTTTACAGCATGATCATTTCCTCAGTCTCTGAAGTACTGAGCACATGTAGCTCCTTGAATCATCCCATGTCTTGAACTTTTCTGTCCCCACATCACATTGTTCACCACCTTCATGTCCACTACAAGGAGTTCCTCAATATCCAGATATTTCTGAAAAAAACCCAATTTAATTTGTTCCGAACTAAAGAAAAAAACATAATCCTCTTCTGGAGTCAGTGAATAATCAAGTAAAAGCTTCTTCCCATGGTAAGCCATAAATCAGACTCTTAAAAGATTGAGGCGATGAGCAACACCTACCTTTCCTTTTGCAATTAATTCTCAGGAATGGAAAAATGATTCCAAGGCAGGAGAGAAGCAAGCAAGCCTGTTTCTGTGCTTGAGTGGGTAGGACACCCACCTAGAATACGGTTCTGACTCTGTACCTGTACTCTTTCTTTGCTAATGGTCTGATGAGATCTAGGTTTAACTGAGTATCTTCATTCTTACAGCGGCAGAGTATGATTCATCACTGCCAAACAGGCTTAATTTAACAGCTACAGATAGAAACATTTCCGAAAAATCTCCTGCTATGTATACTTCTTTAGATGCTGAAAGCTTGCTCTCAAATTATTTGGATATAAAGAGCACTTAAAAAATTATTCAATTGTATAGAACAGTGTGTATGCTGTACTGACATAATCATAAAACCTGTTTCATGGACATAATCTAATAAAAAAGATCTGATAATTCACTGTAGTTGGTGAAATTCTGGATGATATAGATCATTGAGTAATGTACCTTCAGGTAACTGATTCAGACGCAGTGAAAATCAATAGTAACTGAATCTTCGTGCCAGTTTACTCCAGCTCAGTAGAATAAATGAGTGGAAATGAAGTAATCCCTTGGATGAAATTCTTATTTGACAAATGTCTATATTCCAAAAGCACTTACTACTGGCAAACATAGATATGTTAGGAGAGAAGCTATGAATATGGACAATATTTAAGTAAAAGAAGAAATACTTTCTCTGAGTTTGTCTTAGAGCTGCATCTGGACAGAACGCATTCAGTGCATCTATAAAAGGAAAGCAGAGCAAATTACGTATGAGTTTCTGGAAGAAGTCACATGGTTTGACCATGCCAGACAGGCAGCTCCTAAAAGACTGCAAAACAAAGCATGCCACAAGCATAAGAGAGCAGCCAGGCATGTCACATGCTGACACCAAGAGCTCTCTACTTGTCAAATCCTGGCGCTGTCTCTAGCAGTCAGCGTACCACGGTGGCTGTGTCTCACATGGACTCATTTGTACAGGGCCAGCAGGTCAGGCAGAGCAAGCAAGCAAAAGGAATGGCAGTGCCACAGGCCTTGCACAAACAAATATTAGAAGCAAGGCAGCAACATGTGCTTTCATATCACAAGGTGAACTGTGGCTTCAAAGGAAGGGACAGGAATTAGTGTGACTCAGTGTGAGCTGTATCCTGCCAACACCAGGCCTCTGATGGCAAAGGCAGCTCCAGCTACACATGGGTAACACGTGCTGCCCTGTGGCAGGTGGCACAGACATGCAGGAGAGGCTGTGGCTACCTCCCTTCCTCATCAAGCTACCACCCTATCTACACCTTTGACATCTGCAACTACAGACAATGAAGACTCCTAGACCAGCTGGCAAGGTCTCCGCAGTGGTCTGAACCCTGCAGCGTAAGTAAGCTTTCCCATAGAGGCAGTAGGGAGCTGCCTTTGGGCACTGCGCTTCCCTTGGAGTGCCCCTTTTCCAGAAATCTAAATATCTAAATATAAGCTTCTTGCTTTCTCACTGACATTTTGAGGTCTCCTCTCACAGCTAGTTATTTACTTGGTACAAGGTAGGACATCTCAGAAAACTGTTATGTTTTGCTCTGCTGTCCTTAGCTGTTTTTAAATGCCATATGTCTGTTCCTTTAGGTCTGCTTTCTGCTTCTCTTATGCACTTTTATTGGGTTTTCTTAGATGTAGAGAACATCTAACAGCCTGAGTGACCAATTACATATGGAGAAGCTAGACTGAAGCTGCTGAGAAACACAAATATGAGACAGATTTGTCCTATATGCTTCTCAACTAGTACGTCCTGTCTTTATGACTGACCAACGGTAGCTAATTACTAGATTCCTTTTCTGGACAATCAAATAAAGAAAACTCAGTAAAGCTGCCCAGATCAAAATGTCTGACTAGACACTGAATTTGGAAAAAACTTCCCACACTTGGGAGCTCAGCAACATGAATCACGGTTAAAGTCTAGTCTTTTTCCCCTCTCTCCGGAGTGCTCCAGTGTCCAGGAAAGGATCCCAGGAATTTAAATACCTTTTTGTAGCCATTTTCCTATGAAAGAGAAAAGTAAATAAAAACAATGTTTAGTTCTATTACAAGTCAAACAAAAGTACACAGAGCTTCCCCCAGCCAAACTCTAGGCAAAAAGCAAAGTCTCGCCCAGCCAAGTTCCTGCAGAGGGAAGCTGTATAAGAGCCAGGAGACCCTTTCAAACAGAAAGTCTCTGGGCAGCGTACAGCTGGCTATCCCTCTTCAGGCTAGAGAGCAAGGAGTATGGAGAACATTGCTCTGCTTCTTTCCTGTTCTCTGGCTGGTGGAGTGACTGCTAAAAACAATCTGCAGCTGGGGATCCCACCAAAGCAGCCCTCAGGCTGTTCTAGCTTATCACAGGTGTGAACTTGTCTTTGAGATGCTCCGGAAGACACAAAGGTGGTGTACCTTCACAGCAACTGGCCAGCAGCTGTGCCCAGCACAGATCAGATCCAGATGTTTCTGCTGCCAGCTGCATTTCCAAATATCCATTACAAATACTACAATGTTAATACCATGGACTTACAAATACCTACATCATGACTGACATGTTGTGGTCTTTCTCTTAACCACAAGGTCTTTTCCTGTGACCTCTGGCCAGACTAATTCAGATTGTCACAGACTGGAATACTACTTCTCTACGAAATGCATATATTTTTAAGGACTATGTGTTCAGGGGGATTTCAGACTAGTGTTGTGCCACCTACAATGAAGAAGCTACGGGAGGCTTTGCAGGAGACCTCTCATGAGGTCCCATCTGGGCTTGAACTGTGTGCAGCCACTGGCTGCCAGCCCAGAGCCACCCAGACCCAGTCCCTTGGCCACTGCCTGGCCTGACATGACCCCACACCTGAAGCTAGCAGTCAAATTAAACTTGGTCAGCTAACACCGTTTCTGTGGGGCTTTGCACCGCTGCTTCGGGGCTCCCCTCTGTTTCTTCGTCATGGATGGCGGCAGTTTTTGGTTTCTATGGTTTATCAACGGTTTCCCTTACCAACAGATCTATTCCTCTGACTGAAAGTCTGGCACAGCTGGAAGCTGGAAGGAAAACCACAAGTGAATGGCCTGGCACTTACCACTCATCTCCAACCACAGACCGATACAGTTACTGAATTTGACTAACGGCTATCAATCACCCCAACTGCAGACAAACAGATATCAACTAGAAAAGGCTTGAGGGGAAACGAGAGCTAAAAAATAACACGGTATTTTACCGTTTTGATGAGGTGATGCTGTCTTGGAAACACATTTATTTCGTACTCGGTAATTATGGAATTCTGTTTGCCTTTCTCTCCATTAACATGTGCTTGTCCTTAGCCTAAAGCCAATGCAAGTTCTGCCTTGAAGGTCAGGTTAAACAGAAAACAATCCTGATAATCCATAAACTGGAATAACATGAACATGTGCAGTCTTCTGCTTTCCTTTATGCTAAGTTTCCTTAAGTTTGAAGCAGCATGTCATTGTTGTTCCATCAGATCGCTAAGGCCACTAAGCTAAATTGTGGCTTCTGTCCATTCAACCTTAAAAATACTTGTAAAAAATTTTTGTAATAGGCTGGCCACTTATCTGGGAAGGAAGAAAAAATCCCATTTTATTAGGTCTGGTTTGGAAAAACGATCAGCCTCCCACACACCCCTATGCACACGAATGGCAGAAGAATAAAGGATGAAAAGTCCAAAGCACAGAATTTTGAATGCTGACAAGATCTTTCTAAGGAACAAACCTTCTCCCAGTACAGTTGGTCTGGACTGTGGCGAGCTCTTATGGCACTTGCAACTTAAATCATCCTTGTAACAAAACAAGACAATTTCCAAAAACGGCAAAAACAAACTCAGGCCAGAACTGTACAGTACTTTGGTTCAAAGGTTGCAAATTAAGCTGTGTAGCTTTTACAGTTCTAAGCTGCAACATCTACCATTGCTTGTTAAAACAAAAGACAAAACAGAAAAAAAAAAAAGCTGTTATTTTAGTTCTTTCTGCTACCAAGATCCAACTGTAAGCAAGCACACAAGTGAATGATTACACTTTGGAGCTCTTGGTCCACTAGATATGATGGTTTAAGGTTCACTGGAAAACACCAGATAATGTGATTGCAAAGTCTGTGTTTAAATTGCTGAGTGATAAAGAGAACAGTTCTGTCTTAAACCACATTTAAAATGTTTGGCAGTTCATATGGAAAACCTAACTTATAAGCAGCATTCATGGCTGTACTTACTCCATTGCTTTTTGCCATGTCTCTCTCTACTGACTTGGTTTAATTATACCTTCCCTCCCAACATCCAGTTATACATCCTATTTTTTCTTTTGTTAACTGATTCCTCTGCTGTTCTCCCTAGTTCTCTCTTCTTTCCAACCTAAAGAAGATTGAAAATATATTACAGATCTTTTCTCTGTTTTTGAAAGACATTTCAGAAATGTGTTGAAAATAAGAGAACACAGCATGAGAAGGAACAGTTAAGCTAAGAACTCAAAAGTAGAAATTTTCCATATGGAGGAATACAGGATGTAGTAGGCAAAGCCAAATATTCCTACTGCTGCATAGCTACCGTGCCCACTTACAACTGTGAGGACTAAATGATCAGATATACCGAAGCACAGGAAAATAACTGACTAAGAGTTAAAATGCATCTGAAATGATACTGTGTCATAGAAATATGCCTCACAATTCATTGCATGGCAGTATTCATATTTTAAAGGCTCCTTATTATCTTTAGAGTCTCTTTTCAGACTGTGTTCATGGTACTGTTCTTTCATGTGCAGAAAAGGTAGAATAAAACTGAGGTCTTCACTACTATAAATCAAGAGTTGTCTTTCTCGCATTCAGTAGGTTCAGGATTTCATCTGCAATATCCATACACACAGCAAGAAGTTAAAAACCCAGTTTGCTGACAATTCACAATGGCATGCAAATTAAGGTAACTTTAAAAAGACATAGAATATAATCCTTCCCTAAAGAAGGCTAATCAGGCTTTCTATAGAGAAGGGTCAGGCTAAGTTTATCCATTCCTTTCAGTTTGAGACAGTTCTGTTTATGGTGGTTTACATGAATGTGTAGTCTCTCTGTTCTGCTCCTGTCCAAACCTGAGTATCTGCAGTCACATCACTGATGCACTTGGGCTGTGGCAGGAATATGTCCTATATTTAGAAAAACAAGCTCTATATTCAATTGCATTGCTGATAATATTTCAGTATATGATACTTACAGTTGACTATGGGCTTTCAACAAATGTTTCTGCTCACCCAATGGTTTGGATAATTGAATAATATTAATGGAAGTAAAAGTTTAAGTAATGACATACTATTACTTAATTTGAAGTGAGGGTAATTTAGCATACATAAACCTTCCTGTCAGGTATGCACTTCCAAAGTTACAGATTGATTATTCCTCAAGACATTCAACAGCAAAACATCTCATCATAAGGAATGACTAACCCAGGATATGTCAGGAGTAGAGGACACAGTACTTTTAAATTTCCAAGCAATTCTCTGTAATGGCAGCATTTCTGTGAACAGTTTTCCCCAAAGCCCACTGTCCTCTTTACTTCATTCTCCAGATGAAGAACACACTTAGGCCATTGAGAACGTGTGGCTCTCTGTTGAACACACACTGCCAGATGTATACCTGTTTTTTTTTTTGAAAGCACAACCTTAAAAGCCTGTATCTGTGAGAGATTAGCACCTACAGGAACAGCTAATTCAGACCAAATGAGCGCATGATGAAACTAATGCTGGTTAGGACGGACTCAAGGAAGAACTCGGAGAGCAGATCTCTTCTGAGAGAAAAGCTGTCTGTCCCATTCAAAGCACCAGGGAACCTGCAGGCTATGTTACAAGTTATCACTTTGTTGTCTCCGGTAACAAAAGGGAGTTGCACCTCCTTCTCTGGGTAAGGACATGCATACAGTAGCTCACATACTCATGGCCGGACTTCCTTTGAAGCTACCTTTGTGTGTGTGTGTGTGTGTGTGTGTGTGTGTGTGTGTGTGTGTGTGTGTGTGTGTGTGTGTGTGTGAATGTGTGTGGCACTTTAGCAGACAGATAACAACAATCATAGCTCCAGAGTGCCATAAATTTGTGCCAATTTAACTTATACACACTCTTTTGCTTGTGCTATGCAGTTTCATAAAGCACAGAAGAAAGACACTGTGAACACCACCATCAGCCTCAGCTCTCAGCTGACAGTGCTTCATAGCTCCCACATACACTGCAACCCTTCTTTCGAACAAGTCTCACAGTCCTGGGTTTATGTCACAGATGAGACAGCTGAAAGCCTGTACAGCATCACTGAAAGAAGTGCAAGGCACGGAAGCTGGGATGCCACTAGGTAACACCCTCTCCTTCCTTGCCAGTTTGCAGCACTTTTACAGCGATCACTTAAAGGGCTGTAATGTGCACATTAACAGAGAATAGCTCTGCCACTTTGTGCCACTCTGTCACACTGAACTGTTTCTGAAGAGGTTACAGTCCCCTTTGAAGTCAGGGTTAATTTCAGCAATGATTTCAGTGAAGCCAGAAGACTCTACCACATGATCCAGCTAAAAAGAGTTGCTCTTTCCCCTCAGTGGCAGAAGTTGAAACTTCCCTATCCAGCTTCAGGTTGTAGAGACAGCTTAAAAAAAGGTGTTTCTGCTACACTTGGCTATTTCCTTCTGCAACCACTTGACCATCTTCACCCTACAAAGCAATAACTGAGCAGTCAGCTGCAGAGCTGACTGCTCTTCCTTTGCTCACGAGTAGGGTAGAAGTAAGGGGCACATCCTGAGTGGGTCCGGCCTCTCAGAATCATGGAAACATCAAGGTTGGAAGAGACCTTCAAGATCATCCAGTCCACCTGTCAATTCAACACGACCATCACCACTCCTAAACCATAGCCCCAAGTGTCACATCCATCTCTTGAACACTTCCAGAGACAGCAACTACACAATCTCCCTGGACAACTTATTCTAATGCCTGATCACTCTCGTACTGAAATTTTTTCTAATATCTAACCTGAACCTTCCCTGGCTCAGCCTAAGGCCACTTCCTCTTGTCCTTTCGCTTGAGACATGGCAAAAGAGACCGACCCCCACCTCACTATAACTTCCTTTCAGGTAGTTACAGAGAGCAATGAGGCTCCCCAAGTCTCCTTTTCTCCAGACAAAAAAACCCCAGCTCCCTCAGCTGCTTCTCATGGGACATGTTTTCTAGACTTTTCACCAGCTCTATTTCCCTTCTCTGGACACCCTCCAGCACCTCAATGTCCTTTTTGAATTGAGGGACCCAGAACTGAACACAGCACTCACCAGTGCTGAGTACAGAGGGACAATCACTACCCTGGTCCTGCTGGCCACTCTAGTCTCATGGTTTCCTTCCCCAGACCTGGTTCTGTAGCTCGCACAGGAAAGTACATGCAATGGATCTGATGACTGTACTTCACACTGCACTAATAACCTATGGCTTGTTTGGAAAGGGGAATGAAGATTTACTGTATTTTATTGCTTTAGATGATTTGCAATTACTCAATACCCTAAGACGGAGCTAAGAATGAGTATGTGTGCTGCTAGTTTGTTGTAAACCTGATGTTTTATGATTCTAGGCAGCCTACAGGTCCCAAATTCAGTGCTCACATCACCAGATGAGGCTCTAAGTTTTCATTTTATCACATCTGTGCACATTACCTAAAACAACAAAGTCCCAGGTTCATGTTTTTTCTACACACAATGTACCTCTAATTGGACAAAATTATACCATTGAAAGATGACTATATGCCAATAGCTTGTTTCCCTGTGTCTTCTGTTTGCATCCACCAGAGAACTTGGCCCATCATAGGTATTTCAGTAGAGTCATACATCTCGTATCTGCTGCTACAACTTTCAAGCACAGTTGGTAATGCAGTAACTGTCTCACATATATTAGGAGTTGACAGAGTACACTGAAAAATGAGACAACTGCTAAAAACATGATTTAATATTTAAAAATGAATAAATAATAACCTCATACTATTTGTGCCAATCTTGCAGCTTATGAATTTCTCGGACTGATGATTTTACCAATATCAGGTTGATTAAAACACCATGGAGTTGGTGCATGGAGCTGGAACAGTCTCAGGAAGAAACCCATTCAAATGGAACTGATTTGCCTCCTAGATAAATGAAATTTGTTGCATTGAGATAATACTGTTTTACTTCTTGTTTGGGGAGGTAGAAAAGGGTTTTGGGAGAGAGGACTGTCTTTCCAGTTTTGGGTTTGAATTGGTGCCTGCAGTCACAATGCTGGCCACCACCTAGTGTATGACTTCTTCAGCTTGACTGGGCTGTGAATGTAACACAGGCTACAAAAACTAATGGTCTCTTCTGATGATTTTTAGCTCTGTACTTACTCGGGAGAAAAACTCAGTTGCTTGTGTAATATTATAGTTAACCATGCATAGCAGGAATTGTTACAGATAGCCTGACTCATGAGTCCCACATGCACACCTATCAACCTCCTCATCTGTGCAGGACTGAAATCATACAGGAGCATGGTTTTGAAAACTGGGCATGTATAGATGCACTAAGAACTAAGCACCAAAACATTTTGACATTTTGTCTCAAGACTGCCTATCCAGAAAAGAATCCAAGACTTGTGATCTGAGCTTTCTTTTATAGAGCATTTCACCCAGATCCAATCTGGGATTCCAGTCTTTTTCCCCTTTCATATGCATTTGCCTGGATTAAGTATTACCTAAAGCAAGAAGATAGGCAGTCCCTTCTCCCCTGAAACACTGGTCAAGACTTCTACTTAGGAGCCGCCCACAGCCCTTGCGCCAGCTGGAAGAGTTTCATGTATCCATACAGAAGTGAATGCTACACCCATTTTTGTATGTCTCTTTAATGAGGTGTTAATTGAGTAGAAGGTACAGAGCTTTTTCCTATTGCCCTGGAAAATGCTTGGCCTCAAAGTGAAATCTTTTTATGAGTAATCCTAATCTTTATCTAAGCATTAAAAGAAGCCAAAGGACGTCCCCATGCCACCAGGCCCCTGTCAGTCCTGCCAGCTGTATCTCTGATATGGTAGCAAGCCACAGCATGCCTTACAATCTTCCATACTGGTTGTTACTATCCATGCACCAGAGCTTTTAAATCACAGGCACTACGACAAATATGTTTACACTTCCATTAGACAATGACGCTCCATCCAAATGTCTAGAAGTCACTGCAAGCTGCTTAATTAGAGAGGAAATTTAAAAACTGAAGCTGTCATATAAGGACTTTTTCAAGTAATGTTTTATTTTGGGGGTTCTGTCATCTCAAGTGCACATGGACAGAAAAGATACACAAAGCAGAACAGTTTCTGTGTGCATAAAACATACACCTGAGTACTGAGCAGTTTATTTCGGATCTGTAACCAGAATAGGATCCTTGGGAATCTATCTGAGGGATTTTAGGATACAAACTCTATGCGTTCATTTCTGCAGAAGCCTATAAATCTATACTGAAATTAAAATGTGCAGTTTTAAAGAAGCTATGACTTTATACAAACCTCAGATCGCGGGAGGAACAGAGATGAAAAGTGTCATTTGTTTAGCTGAATCAGCCAAGAAGAGAGAAATGTTCAAATTTGCTCTAGGTGTGTCTAGACAGAGACATATTTATTTTATTTTTTGTGTCTACACTTCTGTGTATTTCAGAACAACTTCTTAAACAAATACTTGGTTTGCATTTGTCTTTAATTGTTTTAGATTAAGGGTGATCTAAATTGAGGTGCCATCTACCTAAAATACACAGTAACCTGTAACATACAGACTGCATCATTCATGCAGAGCTCACTTTTCTCCTACGCTTATCCAGACTTAGAGCACCCTCACTGTGTTTGTGACAGCCTACAAAACTCTATGCAAGCAAACTCAAACTGTCCAATGTCTCCTTGAGATAAAAAGGATTCTGGTATGTTTTGTGATGCTGGGAGGGTTTTATTTTGAAACCCATTCCAGTGAAGTCCCTGGGATATAAAAAAGCCTTGAGGATTCTCAGTATGTTTCCTAAAAATCATAGACCTTTAACGTCTTTCAAAGAGAAAGCAAAAGAGAGTAGGAACAGAAGGCAGAAAGTAGGACAGGAAAAAGAAAAGGTTGTCTTAATATCAAACCCATGTCTACCAACCAAGTTTTAGCTGCATTCTCATACTCTTATGCCATCAACACCAGTGGATACACAGATTGGTGATTACCCAAGGGCACTACCATTTCCCAGCAAAATTTCTATTGCGTTTATTCAACCTTTTGGATATAATCCATGGAGTTTGCAAAATTTTACAGTTTATTGCTACCAAGGTCACAGTAACATGGGCTTTCTTTTGCAATCCATCAGGAGAATCTGAAAGACAACACAGATCATGCAGAGAATATTGCAACATTAACCCATCCCAACAGTCCATGGAGACACCATCCAGTGCTGTTTGCTGTAGCTTTATGGCAAAGAGCCTTGAGAATAGTCTTCCAAATCATGCTTGTACACTGAAGTATGTAACAGTCATACTGTTAGCAATGAAAGAACATAGTACATACAGACTTGGCAGATTCCTGACCTCTACGGTTTTTGACAGTCTCCCAAATTTAAGACTGAGAATGTCAGACTGACCCTACATTTGGCAAGAAAAACAGAAGTCCTGGTTTTATCAAACTCTGGTTCAAATCAGATCTTATTTCTATAAGAAAAAAATTTCTGATTTTGTATTATTAATGTAATATTTGCATTTGTATATAAGTAGAAAAGTTAATTTACTGGATGTAGAGATTCAGCAAAGCTCATACACCATTACAAGAAAAAATAAAATTAAATTGGTGGGATTTGTATATGGCAGTATTTCTCACCTGTCAAAATGCTTCAAATTAAATGAGAAGAAAAAAGGTGGTTTTAGCACATAATGAAGTACTGCATTCATTTTTTGGCCTGTATCACTCTTACTGAAAATGGTAAAATGAAGTTGTTGACTCTGCTATTTGAATCAGAAAAACTATCAGCAACTTAACACTATTGTGAATCTGTCAGTATATGGGCTAGAACTGAATCTTTAAAAGTTTGCAATGGAGGGTTTGAGTGATAATCCCAAAATCCACATTCTTTTCTTCTCTCATTTTTTGACTTCATTTCTGAGTCAGAGACAGAGAGGGTGGGGTATAACTCTACCCATGCCATTTGACCAGGCAAGAAGCCCAAGAAAAATGATTTTTCCATATAACATTAATAAGTAGTAAAATTCCAAAGTTATTTTGTAAGACTTCAATTAGTATTTGAACTTATTGTGTAAATTAAATAGTTGTTTCTCAAATCCCTTACAGTATTGCATCTCCTCGTAAATTGTACTGATTTTGGGTTTTAGGCCACCCAGTGTATATTCTTCTTCCACATTTTCTTTCTGTATGTTCTTTGGCTTCACCATGGGTGTTACAAAATGCTATACAGTTTCTACACGGAGATGACCCATGACAACGTGCACTTTTTGCTGTAAGCTCAACCAAAATGCATGTGATTGGGTTAGTACTATGACAGATTTACTCTGTCAAAATTCTTGCAGGTTTGTTCCTCTCCATAGCCTACATGGTACAACCTCCATATCAGCATCTTTCTGCAGGCAAAGACCAGCACACAAGAGTTCCTCTTGCATTCACAGCTCACCTGCACCCAGCTATAGTATTTTGTAGCAAGATTGCTCTGATTTTATAGAATCAGCTAAAAAAAAGGTATCTAGGTTTTGGTTTTTTTTACTACATTTAACATCTCTTGTACCCTACCTTCAGGCTACATAACTTACTCTTAAAGAATCTTACTCCTGTTTCCTACCTCTAGAAAACAACTTTACAGTGACTTCTTAGATCTCCAATACCCCAAGAGCAGACTACAAGCAAACACCTGATGCTTCAATGCACAAACTGCAGAAGAAGTAGTCTCTAATGACCACAGTGCCCTGCCTTCCTCAGGATAAATCCTTTCCAGAATGCATCCTTGCTCAAACTGATCAACAGCCTCTCTCACCCCCTTTTACGTGCACTTGGATTCAGGTTCAACAGGAAAACAACAATGCTCATGCAAACTTTACCAAGAGCTCAGGCAGACTCCCATCAAAAGAGACTCCAAGACAGCAACAAGTAGGAAGTTGCAGTGGGCATTTCTATTTTGCACTGTAAATAAAATATCCTATCAGGCCTTTCCAATATAAACATGATTCGGTGTCTTGTAACAGGCATTACTACACATTTTTCAAATGAAAAGCATGAAGAACATAAAACTGTATTTCTTACTTTCGACGGAACATTTCTGCAAATATGCAGCCAACACTCCAAAGATCAACTGCGGTTGCATAACTGGACTGAAGCAGGACTTCAGGAGCTCTATACCACAAAGTAACAACCTGCAAAACAAAAAGCAACAGAAAATATAATGCTTAGCTGCAGAATTACAACCTCCTAAGTGTTGTATGTACAGCTTCCACTTTGTTTAATCTATATTGCAAAAACTCACGTATTAGGGCAAAGTGGTTTAGCCAGCACACAGAAAACAGTCCTGTGTGGAAAATCTCAGTATCTATAGCTGCAAGTGATGATGACTCAGGAAGTGATACCATTTCTTGTCAACAACAGTGCAATTCAGGGTACAACAAAACTACAGTTTCAGAGTACAGCATTGGTGTGACAATCACAGTATCACAGCACACTACCAGAAACTTTTTTAAGCTTTTGCAGCTTACAGATGCCAAACACTTTCCAGTGGAGATTTGGACTCTCAATAGGACAAACATTAGTCAACTGAACAAGGCCTTGTTTTCTCAAACAGCATTTGTGGATGTAGATGTAGTCACCAAAATCCAAAGTGGAAACAAACAAGTCAGGCAATACTGTGGGTTTACCCATAGGACACATCAGAACCTGCAGCATGCCTGTTCTCAGCCCTTCATGGTTTATGGACTATTTTCTGTTAAAGAAATGGGGTTAACTCAAGTGCATGGGCCAATCAGGGTAAACATGTTTGACCTATCTCAAAAGTTCTCTCTGATGAAAATGAAGAAATTGCAACTTGTTTTTATCAGTTGGATACAGATTAAGTCAAACCCTTCTCAAAGCAGTCCCTTACCAAAGGCATCAGTGCTGTCTACTGTGGTTTCCTTGCACACAAAGGAACCCTAAACTGACAGTTTTTAACTAAGCAACATAGAGCAAGGATTCCTGGCAGATTCCTGACCTTTACAGCTGTGTGACTGTCTCTGCCCACGTGCTGCTGGTTAGATCAGCAGGAACTTCTCTCACACTGTACGTTCAAATGACACACTCTTTCCCACGGACACAGCCAATGTAAAGTGCCTGCTTTTAGGCTGTTCTTGTCCGGATGGTTATGTCACAACGCGTTGCAGAGACCCACTGGGAATTTTACTGGCACTGCTCCATTGAAGTACTTTGATGAGTCCTGCACACTGGACCCACAACAGTGATGGGGCAGTTTATATTTATCCTTTTGTATCCCACAAGTAGACCAAATACAGAGGAGGCTGACTGTATCTTCAGTATATTTGCAGAAGAACACAAACAGCTTCTGCAGAGTCCTGTGAGAACTACTGTCTTGCTAGAATATAATCTCAGAGCCACAGGAATATTCTGCTCCTGAATACAGTTATAATCCAGCCATAACAACACATGACCATCAGCTAAGTGCCAATATTTTCTTACTCTCTGCTGTAATTTAAACCTCTATTAATATGGGGGTTGGGAAGGTATCTACAATTATTCTTGTTTTCTTCAACAAACATGAAGGTGGGAGATATAACATTCAGGAGCAGCATGAACCAAACCAAAACTGAAAAAAAAAAAAAGTATAGAAACAAAGAAAAGAATGCAAATAACTTTTCAAATTATGTTAACTATGATAGTGAGTTCTGAATTTCAAGACCAACACAAAGAAATGTGTAAGAACAGTGAGGTTTTTTATGATAACAATGTAATTGTCTTCTAAAGAAAAATAACAATGGAAGTAATCAGCTGAATTTGCTGGTCAAAGCCAGATGAAACAAAAGCAAATACAGCACTTATTAGAATCGTTACATGCGCTGACAGCCTTTGGAACCACTGAATGGCTATTGAAGGGAGGTTCACGGATATTTGCAAGAGTGGTCATATTTGCTAACAGTCCCTTTAAACACTTTGATGTTTATTTATAAAATTTGTCTAAGAAACAGTTCAGTAACACAATACAAAGTACTGCACTGGCAAGCTACACTTCCAGAAACTCATCCACAGATTCTTGTGTGGAAGCTGGGCATTACTTAGCTCCATTTGTCTTGTTCCTGA
Source organism: Acanthiza pusilla (assembly GCA_036630365.1). Lineage (NCBI taxonomy): Eukaryota > Metazoa > Chordata > Aves > Passeriformes > Acanthizidae > Acanthiza > Acanthiza pusilla. Next base: position 30,654,016 of record JAXCHO010000073.1, on the reverse strand, counting down.
TTTGCTACCATAGCAGTGATGTTTCATGAAACATTTACCTCTATAAAAACTGGAGAAGTTTCTCCAGAGATTCACTCCAAAGAAAAAAGACAAATATAACCGGAGGTCAGGGATTCTCTCTGCAGCTGCCCTGTCTGCATCAGACAGAATTCCTCCTAAAACATGTTATTTTTCCTAATGCAGATATATCTCCCAAACCGAACTACACTTTTACTCTTGCAGTACGTTTGTGGAAAAGCTTATTGAAGCAATATTACTTTGAGAAATTAGATATAACAATTTCAACCCATTACTGTTTGTGAACGGCTGGGTGTAGTGTCAGGAGGAAGAGCTGTATGATCTCTCATCTGTGGGAATACCACCAAACGTCATGATTCCTGCTTTGAGATCCACACGGCTCTTCCCACACAGGGCATAAGGATGATTTATCTTTGCCATCCCACAAACCCTGCACCATTAGGGCTCTGCACAGTCATAGGCAAAGAACTGGGGGATGCATGGTTGTGGGACCATATGCCCCACACAGAAGTCCTTTCCAGGGAAGTGTGGCACAGGCCAGCTGCCCCTTCCCTGAGAGACGCAGCGCAGCTCATGCCCGTGTCTGTGCCTGCACAGAGGAACAGTGCTGTTTTCAGACAGCTGCGGAAGTGTGCAGCACGTTGGCTGTTTCTCCCATGTGACCCCTTACTGGCACCGTTCCCCAAGCATTTGCACCCTGCTGTGCTCCATGCATGCATACACAGGGGACTGGGAAATTTTACTTGAATAGTTTGGAAAGTTAAACCTGTAAAATAAAAGATTTCCAAAAGACTAACAGTTAAATTTCAGCTAATGCCTAATGGTGTTAGAGAGGAAGGAATCTGTGTTGAGCTGTTTTGATATTCTCTGTCATTAACGTGTCATTATAAAAGTGATCAAGTAACCTTTACGGTTTGTAACACGCAAGTCTGTGTTTCAAAATGTGAACCTGAATGGGATCAAAATGTACTAAATGTCAGTTTGCATACAAGTAATGCCACAGATGACTCCTTTTGTGGTCAGGGTCTTCTCCTGAAAAGCACAGGATGATGTATATGATGCAGTGGTTTTGGCAGTTTCACATTCTCTCTTACCGTAGAAACCAAAAAAATATTTGTGGACATTCCATTAACATTTGTAGAGAAGTAGAAATGAGAATTATTCTGAACACAGGATATGGTGAGGCTGAACAAGCAGGTCATCACTTCCTCTTTAGTATGGTTCTGAGTGAAAAAATGCTTTGCTTAGGTAAGCCACACCACCAGGGAGACAAGGTCTCCCTGAGCAACAGGACACTTAACAGAGCTGCTTGATGAAGTCATTTTTAGGATAAAAAAAAGCAAGCACCTGTATCAGCACATCTCACTCAAATTCGGTCTCTCCTGAAAATCTGACACACATGAAATGCAGCAGACAGTGATTGCTCTGTAGGAAAAGGGGTTCATGCTCACATGCTGATGGAGATCCTAAATCGTGCAAGACTCCAAAATACTTTGGAGGTTGTAGACTTCATTTAGTCCTCTCACCTAAGAAACTTCTCTTCATTGCCTCCTCCTTGCTGCTCCAGACCCTGGCTGGTCTCTTCAGCTCCTCCCTTATACCAGCCAGGTTTCTCCAGATGTCCCCGGACCTCCTGGTTCCTCTCCCCTGCCTGCCTCTGCTTTCCTGTCACACATCAGTGGCCCCCTGACAGCACCACTAAACATGCCTAATTCCCTGCTGCTCCTGTGCCAACATCCATGTGGACATAGCCTGCTGCCCTTGCAGCATCCCACGTGCTCTGCTTTCCCTCTCGTTCCCCATCGGCTCCTTTGCACCTCTGAGTTCCCTCAAATATTACACCCTCTCCTCTCTTCTTCCAACTGCCTCCAACTGCTCCTGGGCAAGATTAGCTACTTTTCCCACTTTAGCTTCTTAGCCCAGTCTGCCTGTCCTGAAGATACCCTGTACCATTTGTATTTAATAGATCAAGCTACATATGAGAAGATTGAGAATATTCATACACTGGAAGAAGCAGGTACCTAAAGAAGTAACTATGTTCCTTTTCCAGTGTACATTCTATGCTTCCACTATCCAGATAAGATCGGATGATTTCAGGTAAGAAAGGCATCAGTAGCTGCAGATCACTAGTTCTAATGATTTAAAAGTTAATAGATTAAGGCAGCACTTCGGATGGAAAGAAATGAAATATGTATCTGAGAGGCAGCAGAAAGGAAAAGAACATCTGCAAAAGTATACTGAGGCTGTATCTGACCCTTTAAAGAAGGAAATGTGCTCAATGAGAAGCAGGAAGAAAGCTGCATTTAGAGTCAGAAGAAGAATGAGAACTTCATTTTGAAATAAAACTTTCTGCCTTACTACACCTGACAGATGTTGCAACCCAGCATCATCTACACCAAGGAGTTTCAATCCTGCACTTCAGTGGTACCTGTTTCTGATGAAAAATCAAATTAGTGGGAAGTGCCTACTCACCAGCAATGTGAACAGATCTAGGCATTGTGTCAATCTCATATAATTTCCATTTACTTTACAGAACAGATTTTCATTTTGGCGTAACTGCTTAATTTAAATGGGTCTGCACAATATACAGCCCTTTCCAAATATAGTTGCTGTCTGAATAGCATTCAGTTCAAAAAAGACAAACTGTGGTTTAGGGATGGGGTTGAGTAACACAGACACAAAAGACTACATTTCAGTTTGCCGCAGACTTTAAGTACAGACCAATGCCCAGTTGCACAGCTACAGGAACAAAGCAGGGATCAGACTGTAACACAGCAGCTATGTCTGTGCTAGGAAATTAAATGGGACAGGAAATGTTCCTTTGGCACTGAGACGAAAAAGTACAGAGTGGCCTATGTCCATATTATTAAATTCTCAGCCTCCCAAAAAAGGTGACTGCATGCAAACTGTGTATTGGGAATGGTCTTTGGTCCATGCTTAACTGCCAGAGCCTAGGAACTGTCTGGGGAAGGGCTGGTTGGAATAACACATGCCAGGAACCATTCTAATAATTTAACAGTATAGACAATTGAGCTCCAGTACCCACGAATGTTTTCTGGCACTCTTTAATCTACCAGCCAGTGAGTCACGCTGTGGCCCCGGGTCTTCCTTTCACTCCAGAAAGAAGGCATTTTGCTATGCTTCCCTCATCTCCTCTGATTCAGAGGTGGCTCCACAAGAGTGATGGGGTGGGGGAGGCATGGCCCACTCATCATCTCACCCAGCAACTGGTCATACTTTATCCTAAATGTGTTGTACAGGTCAGATGAACACACACTGCATTTCCTCACTATCTATGGGGAGAATCTGACTGGCCCACACGTAGACATCTTCCTTTTAGATATCCAAAGCTGGATGAGACTAATTCTATTGTAATTAGTTCTGAAGGGGCTGGAAGAAGCCTGTAAAACCTTTTAAAATACTAACTTTCATAGAAATCATGCCACAAAAGGAAGTAGCAGGATGCTTAAATTCATATGAATTATCCTTGAATCCAAGTAAAATTATTTTTATAAATACTTTGCTTTTGTGATTGTGTGTGCTGATTTTCTTAATTATACTGGCCATTAATGTTGGCTCATTTTTTGACTTAAATCCCTTTTGTTACTTAAAGTTATTTAAATCTCATGAAAAATTACTTGTAAATTTATTTTTTTAATGTTCCTTACAGTGGTTCTTAAACTCAGTTTTTCTGTTCAGTTCTCACTAACAAGGCTTTCACATGATCTTCAGGACATCTTTTTGACCATTTTTCATTTATTTTTGCTCTTTCTTTTTAAATAAAATGAGTGACTATAGCTGTAGAATATATGGTGCAGTATGTAGAGTCAGGCTCTTTAGTGTTGCTTCGCGGTCTTCCAATTTCACAAAAAATCTTCTGCTTCAAATTGTTCACGAGGATTCAAAGTGGAATCTTTCCAGCTTCTTTCCAGCTATGGACTGGCTACTTCATGGCTCGTTCTTCAGGTCTGGGACTCTAAAACAATTTGAAGAATATTCTTGAAGCTTTGTAAAAAAATTTCTTCTCAGCTGTATGACTGAGTTTGATACATTTGCCACAGACTAGTTGGAGAGGACAGAATTACAGACAGCATACGGATTGAATTGAGCTCCATCCCCACTGCAGAGAGAGGCTCTCTCTGCCTAATCCACCTCCCTCTCACTTGGTAGAAACACAGTATTTAAAGACTCCACAGAGACAGAAAAGAAGAAATATAGCTCCTTAATTGAATATGCTAAAATGGCTCACTGGTCTCACAGTGCAATGTTGCTTAAAATGAAGCCAATGTAGTATTAAAAAGTGCTTAGGAAAAGTAAGAATTTGTTTAATAATGTTTCATTGCTTTCAGTTTGGAATATGGACAAACAACCAGGACTGAGCAGGGCAAAACTACCAATCCAGAGGGACGGTGACACTAGGTTGTGACATGATGGCATTTCTGCAAGATCACGGGCCCTGACACTTGTCTTGTGGGCTGCTCTGAGTTCTCTTGACAGCCCAAGATGGCCCCATTTTCCAGCCCTCGTGTGTAACAGATCCACCACCACCTCCTCACCATGTCCTGCTCTGCTCCAGCAGTGATGACATTCCTCACCTCCCCTTCAACTTCCATGCCCCCAAGGAACACTCCAAAGACCTCTGGAAGACCATCACACCTATGCCACATAGGCAAATGCTTTTTGTGCGTGTTTATGTGTGTGTGAGTCCCAGGAAATAAGGGAGGCGGTAGTCTGGGGTGTGCTGGAGGCAGGAGCAAGAAGAAAAGAGGTGAGGAAGGGAGGAGAGATGATGCCTCACTCCATCCTGCAGCACCACGCACAATTCCAGCATAGACAGAGAATATTTTTAAAACCCACCTGTCCCACAGGTGGAATGAGGCCAAGATAGGGGATTTTAGCGTGGGCTAAAGTTTAGCTTTTGTACAATGATGTATTTTTCCTCTCTGGCTTGGAAAATGGGTGTGTCTGCTTTACTTGCTGGCAACTGTCTTACTGTGTTTTCTTATGACTATTCTTAAAGCATTCCCTGAGAATTCAGAATTTATAACACAAACCTAGGACTCTCTTTAATCTGTCTCTGAAGACCTATGATTATTCCCAACTGGGATAGAGAAGGTAATAATCACTACATTATATGATGTACTTTAGTTTCCAGGGATAATATCTCTCTGAACCATTATATTTGTTTAATCTCTTTTTTGAGTAGTGGTTCTTCCACTATTATGTAACTATTTGCAGGTCCATCACAGAGATAGGTATGGCTGGAGAGAATGTTTCTTTCTTAGAGAAAGATGATTATACTTTGTCTGTTTATAGAAATACTAAAATAGTTTCCCTTTTAAAGTAAGTGTGCATCAAACTACTCTGATGGCTTTTAGAAAGCACTTTACTTCTTGACAAAAGATTTGGCATACAAAACATGAAATCCCTACAAGTGCTATAGGTCTCATGAAGTGCACATGCTAATACCAATTTTATCTCTCTATTCATACTCATCGCTGTTTTGGGCACAAGCCTAATGAATTGCTTTATGAAAAGTGGAATGAATGTTGTTATCATTTCACGAGTAAAACCATCAAGCAAAAGATTATTTATTTTTAGAAGATGTAAATCCTGATCATGTGTACCACCCTCTATCAAGTTGCTGTTCAGAATGTGATCTCCTGTTTTTGATGCTGAAACATTTGTGCTTTGAAGGAAACACGGTTTAGCATCTACTGTAAGATAACATGACAAATAAAGAAGCTATTCATTTCTTAGATGTTCTACACACACAAAACTAACCAGAATTTTCCTTTTTTTATTTCCAGGAAGAACCACATCACCCAGCATGACAGCGCTGCTGAAGAGCACTTCTCGGTACATCCGTTGTCAGGAGGCGTGAATGTGTGCGTGCGTGTGTTTGCACATCACATGTGTAGCTGAAGACACTTCACCTACATTCAGTGGGTTTTACCTTAAAAGCCTCTGTGCACTTAACATCTGTGTGGAACAGCTACAAGAAAGGAAAACTGGCTCTTAACATGAGGTCGTATTTTAACCACTAGTGATTCACACCTTACCTCAAAACCTGTACAAGGAAATACATTTCTACTAAGCAGAATATTTCATAGAATTCTCTACTGACACGATATAGAGAACATCTCTGAAAGACTACTTGAGACTTCAGGCGAAAAGTGTTTTATCTTTATATAAAAAGAAAGGAGCAAAAATAGTATCAGCAACACTACCTACCTGATCCAGATCCCACAAAAGTCAAAGACTTGCCAGGTCTTATGTATTGAAATCCAAACCATGATGCTCTGTTCTCTGAGCTGTAGTGCAGCCTTCTATGGAATATGGGACAGCCCAATTCTTTCCAGAAATGGTCAGCTTTGCATGCCATGAGACTCATGCTCATATTGCAATGTCTTTACAGATAGATACTTATCAACACTGAGTGACAGACTTTAAATAGAAGTAGCCACTCTACAACCGTGCTTCAAGATTCAATAATCAAATCTGTAGATCGAAACACCAAATTCTAATAACCTATCTCCGAACTAAAAAAACGCACAGAGGCAGAAAGAAATAAACACCACTGTCTTAAGCTGATCAAGTCAAACGCCCACCATAAGGAAGAAGACACTTTCTTTCACAATTCCAAACAAAACCAAAGCTAAAAAACCCTCAAAGAACCTGAAATGTGGCAGCCTGAGACTGTGCCTTGGAATACAGACCTTGTTCTGGGTCTGGCTGCAGCAATTTGTCATGTTTCCACTTGCTCAGTCACCTGTTGGTATTAGCTAGCTGAGGGAACAGTCCTAATTTCTAGGACCAGATCCTTTGGACCAGGCTTTGTTTCAGTTGCCTTCCTCTACACCTTTAAGCCACAAAACCAACTCAATTAGCACCCTGCATATTCCTGCTGGGTGCATCCACCTTTTCTACAGTCCCTCACATCACTTATGTCCTGTCCCTCGAGCAGAACACGTAGCTCTAACCTGAGTCAAGGACCAAAATGTGGTCATCTCCATGCCAAGATCCCCCAAAGCTGCCCTTGTGACTGCCTGGTCCTGGTCTTTTCTTAGGTTCATGAGACTACAGAATCTGAGCATTTCCACTTGCACTTTGACTTGATAATGAGGACCAGCTTTCCACAGCGACTAGAAAACCAGCGTCTGGTTGATAGAAAAAAGTGTTCCCACTTCCTGGAGTGCTGTGTTGGACTCCAGTCCTGAACACAAAAATCCTAAATGAAGCAAAACCATGAAGGACACCACAGACCTCTGTCCCATGGAACTTGTGCCCACTTCTGTCAAACCATCTTTAACAAAGAGAGGAAATGCACAGAGAAACACCAAAGAATGGATTAAATTGGCCCAGTTCTCTATGGGAGAGGCTTTACTGTGGACTGCTTGGGAGCCTAGACAGCAGAAACTCAGTGCAAACAAATTTTACAAGATACTGTTTTCATTCACTTGAGAATAAAACTTAGAAACTAATGTGCCTGGAGGCAAAGTACCAATTTCACTGATAGCCTGGTATGGTACATAAAGGGCTTGTGGAGCAATGTCTCTCAGGGGTACTCATGGAAGCAATAGCTTACAGTTAAAACTCCTGCGTTACAGCAAAGCTCAAAGAGAACCCAAGATTGCAAACTAGTCAGCTTCTCTGCAGCAGAAGCTTCACTTGGGATGTACCTGCCCTCACTACTTCACAAGGTGCACACTTCAACTGGATTATCATCACAATGACCATCACAGAGCTGGGCCTTCCTATACCTATGGCATAAAGAATTGGAGCAACTCTCAACACTGCAAATCTGTTCCACAGTTGAATCTGACTGCAGCAGATTTTACTACGGCCTTACATAAATGTATGGCTTTAAACTGAAGTAAGGAAAATTGTAACTGATATCACAGAGATTAAGTTCCTATGAAATACCTTCCAAGAAGTCCTTGAAATTATATTTGGAAAACAAAACCCTCATGAAACAACTTTCTTTCTAAAAACAAAGGTGAAAAGAGATTCGTAAATACACACAAAGCAAACAAGAAAAAAGTTGAACTTTCTATATACAGATGCAATATATGCATAGGTGTATCCATTTATATATATTTAAACATACCACAGATAATTAGAAATTATTTAAGTCATGAAGTAAACAGCAGCAGGACAAAGACCTGCTGTAGACATGTAATTTCCAGCCAAAAGCAAGAATTGGAGAGAAAGGATAAGAAGAGTAAGTGGGATCTTCAGACTGTCTGAATTTCACATTTAAGTAGGTTTGCAAGCTTCAGACCAAGAAAATGCTGGGCACAATCCACTGAGTTTCCAAAGCTCTTTGTAGGCACCCGTAGCTATCAAATTCTTCTTCTTACTCAGAAAGTGTCTGTGGGTCTTACGCGTAGATGGTCACACACACGAGAAAGACCTGTGCTGCAGAAACAAGCAGCTGTGCTTGAGCTAAAGCACTACTGTGCATGATGCATTTTTGGTAGACACATACCCTGGGTAAATGGATGTTTTCAACTGAAGTCCATATGGAGTCCCACCTGAAGAAGGTTGTAACTAAGAGTGGTGGTAGAAGCAACACGTGCTTGCATCCACATTAACATCTTGTGCAAATGTTATTAGGTTAATCTCGAAGTGGAAACTCAGCTGAAGGGGATTTAATTGGTACTTCCTACACCCAAGCAAATTCTTTGACCACGAGGCTGGGGGTTTTTTGGGTGAGAGCTCTTTCCTTGCCTTTGCTGAAGCCAAATCACTATTCTGCCAGGAGTATATGAGTCATGGGGCAAGACTGTGTCTGAAAGCAGCTGAATGCTTAAGAACAATCAGCTGGAAGGGGCAAGGAGCCGAGTTTCTGGATATTGCTCTGGAATGTGTATGCATTTTACATTAGACCATCACAGGATAAAAATAAAAGCAGGCATTAATTACATTAACCAGGCTGGATTCTACTTTGTATCTAGACAGACTGTATTCCATCTCTCTGCTCCTAATGGGTGGGACTCACAAAAATTCTAGAAGACAGCACTCTGTTACATTCTGTGGAGAAAGAAGCAATATCTCCTCCCTTGCTACTTGATACTACTACTCAGTAGCCAAAATTTAGGATTCACAGCACGAAGTGAAGCCCAAGATTTTGAAAGAAACCAAAAGAAAATTTCCTCCACTTATAAATGTTATAGGACTTTCTAAACTGATATTAACTATCTGAAGATTTAGCAGAAAACCAAGCTGGTCCAATACTAGACCTTGATAGGCTTTATTTCCCGATTTTAACTTTAAAGCCTGTATGATTATGTTATTTTCAAGAAGCTACATTCCAAGGAGAATTAACTGCAGATAACAGATGCAGATAACATATTAGTTGGATGAAGAAGACCTGAATTAGTCTAGATCAGTGAAGACTCTACTCCAGAGTGGTCACAGACTTATAAAATTATAAAAACATAAAATGTTTTTTTTCGGTGAAAATAATGTTGTAAATCAGACTTCTACAGATAACACTCTCAAAACTGATACAAAGCATCGATTATTTAAGCTAAAGAGATAATAGCTTAAGACAATACAAACAGGAATGTTCAAGGTAATGAGTGCTTTCATGTTACAAGTTCTCAAGTCTGAGGGCACTGCATCAGGCTAAAGGACAATGAGATAAGAACAATATTGCTAGTTACTAACAAATGGCAGATAAAAGACCTCTTCTGGATTCTGATTAAGTGACAGCATTCTACACATTCCTGTGAGTTGAGAAAGTTTGCCTGAGAACAGCAGCTATGTTACATGTGAAGCACCACTAAACAAGCGTATCTCTATGTTTTCAAATTCCAGGGTGAGTAATGGCTCCTTCTCCCATCTCTTTAACTTGAACAGAAGCTCCCTCTCTCCTTCTGGACACACAGGAATAACTCGCTGTGCTTCAATTTCCATTAAGACGTATAAATGTATATGCTGAAAGTAAAGAGAAGTTCTGTAGGACTCCATGGCTGTGAGCCAATGTTTACAATCCCCTGGGTGGGAAATGACGGGTGAAAGGCTCTCCATGGCAGGCTGTAGGAGTCTTTGCTGTTGCCGACAATGACCTTCTGCCTCTATTTTCAAAGTAGCTCCCTTGTTAACTCCTTGAACACTGCGTGCAGAGAGGCCTTAGAGAGGAAACACTTTCTCTGAAAGCTGAAATCCACTTCGAAGCATCTGTTTGACAGACTCCAACTTCAGCAGTGGTTAAGAGAGTGTGGACTAATATGTGTACTCCACATCTGCTGCTGGAGTATGGCACTGAGATGCAATTTTAATAGTCCAAAACTGGGCTTAGCTGTGTTCTGCATGATACTAAGTGAATGTTCTCAACTTCAGGGAAGGTACATCAATTTACAAACACAGGGGTTTATCAAACACTGAGCACACTGAGTCTCCAGGACAGAAGGAAACATCCAATTTACAGAGACATGTTTTAATTCTCTCTGGCCTGTCAGTAGGAATGCTGTTTGCTGGTAGTGGCAATGCCTTCTCTTGGGGTCTCCTAGGAAGAGGAATGATACTAAAAATTGAAGACAGACAGACAGAACTGCCACTGGTGCAGTGAAGATACACAACAGAGCAGCCAGTGTGGAAAGTTGTACTGCTTTAAAAGGTTTTGCCCCTCTCCTGCCTGGCAATGGAGATGGGCAAATGTTTAGGCTATCTCTTCATGTGTCACATCCCTTTCACTGCTCTGTAAATCACTCATAGCTCCTAATGATTCAGGAGGAGTCTTCATAAAAAAAGATAAAAATGGACTTAAAAAAAGGCCTGCTAAAATGCTTATTGCAATATATACTCATCTTTGAAAATAAGAGAATAAATCAAATGAAAACTAATATTCAAGCACTAGTGTAGATGCTTAATGGTCTCAGAGAGGGAGTTGAGTGCCCTCATGAAAACATCAACCTTACTACCAGTTGACCCTGGAATATATTTTCCCATCATCATTGACACTTGTCCAAGCCTTTTTCCCACAAAGATCTGTTCTCAGAAACAATCATTGCATGCAAAAAATTCTCTACATATTCCCTGAAAGGGAACAAGAGTGCCTACCACCTCCAGAAAATGTTCACAGCATTAACAGCCACATAGAGACAGCAACATTACCCCCACCTTGAACTTTCAGAGGAAGTCCTGTAAATAGCATCCTCATATGGTCAGGAAATACTTCTACGTGTGGCACCATGGATGCTGAGGAGGAGAGAAGAGAGAAGCACTACCAGAAGCCAGAGCTTCTGCAGAGAATATAAGCCCAAATATCAGCCGCTCTGAGACTGACACAGATCCACAGCCCTGAAAGCTGTTGCATTGTCCAAGGTTCTAAACTCGAAGATGTACAGGAACAGGACAAGCTGGCAGGACCTCAGCTGTTCTTCTGAGGCAAAAAACATTTTGCGTAAAATGGCTAGTGTTATTAGGCTGTGTCAAAAAACACAACTGGACATCTCATAAAAAGCTCCAACCTAACTCCAAATACGCACATAATTCCTAGCGATTTCAGTGGAAGATCTGGGCTGTTAGATGAAGACATCTGCAGACAGTGAAATCATTGATATTTAGATCTATGCTTGTTTTTAATTGTTGATACTTTAAAAAGTAGTTTTAGAAACAAAACATTAGAAATACTCTATGTTTTCTAAAGAGTATACAACTGCAGCTAATAAACGGTAACTTTTTTCCTAGGAAAATGGCAGCGTGCAAGGGAAAGAATTTTTGATGATAGCAAACAAAGAACATATTTAGTTTGGAATATTTTTCTTTTCTGTTAATATGAGGTTTTGTTACTGCTGTTTAAAATCATTAACGATCCTGGGATCAGAAACTAAGTGTTTTCAAGAGCTAACAGTCTTACTCTTTTTAGAAGGATACACTCAGGGTGAATTTTGAGCAAGTTAGTTTTTGTAATATGAAGCTTTTACAAAACATGGGTCTAAATGACCCCTCCTTAAGCTTTTTTATTTACAAAGCATCTTTAAATGCCAGATAAGCATTTTGGGCTTTGTTTTGGGCTACTGCATGAAAATCTGAAAATGAAACTTCTTTGAAAAGAAGTAGGAACAAGACTAAAATAGCCCATGAGCACAATCCAGGAGAAGGAAAACAGAACTGAACAACACAACTAATGAAAAAAAAGAATGGATTTTCAGTTACAGCAAAGGTGTGATCAGAATCAATAAAAGAGGCTTCTAGTGCTTCTTCCTAATTACTGAGGTGTTAGTCTAGCAACATGCCTTAAAATCACTTATGTGGAGACAACCAGTATTTCTTACAACAAGTCTGGGGTGTACTCTTCAGGTTGAAAAAGAATGTAGAGTACTGGAGATGACCTCTCTTAACCATCCTGCTGTTCCTGTCTGTAGGACCTGGGATGAACAACAGTTGACTGGGAAATGCTGTACACACAAAAATGTTATCTATGTGTTGTAGCTCACTGGGCAAGCACAAGTGTAATTTTAATCAATTACATCTCAGGCAAGTACAAAGTAGATTATATACCACTCCCATAATAAGTGATCTATAAATCAGCTTATTTTTCAAAGTTTAGAAGACTTTTTTTGTCCTTGACTGGAGAAGGAACCAGTGTACTAATGAGAAATTAAGCCTATTCTAATTAATCTAACTTCCTGTGAAGTTTTAAGCATTTTGCAATAAGTAACAGCTCATTATGTGCAAATATGTTTCTGATTTTTATGAGGGAAAAAAGGCAAATCTGTAATTTGGAACTTAATTTTGGTATCGGTACAAATTGCAAGCTGCTAAGTATGGTCCTGCTCTTGAACTTTGCTGACTTAGTGGACTTAAGAGAATCTCATGCCTTCCAGTGATCAGGAGCAAGCTGCACTTATCTCTCCCATAGATCTGACCCTTTTCTTCATCTACTGCTTTTACACTGCTTTGACAGCTTGTTTCCAACTGACATCCCTAATTGTGAATAAACTAGATTTACAGATGGCACTAGGGACATCTATAATGTGTGGAGGGTATTTAAAGAGAATAAGAATCTGTTTCCACATGTGATAGGATACACAATGGTTCATCACAAGGGTATGAAGAAGGCACAGGAAACAGCACCAGTGTTAGTAAAAAAAGGAGTAATTTTGTACCAAGGGCCACTAGTCACTGGAAGATGGTCCAAGTGCATCAAAAAATGCTGTATAAATATACAACAACTTAAGCTCATAACAATAACTTATTTCTCATCAACTGAACCTGTTGTAGCTGCACACCCTGTCACAGCCTAGTGCAGCTGGTTCTCCTCTCTATACATACTGACAGCCTTCACACCAACTCGCATCTTCTTCGGAGAGATGGCCTAATACCTGCAATTTGTTCTTGTTTCTTCTCCGCTATGTAATAGTACACCAAAATGACTTACAACAGTGCATAGAGTAAATCAGGAGTATGAAACCTCCTTAAAAAGATGCCAACACCTTAACTGTTTATAAAGACAAAGAAAATACAAAAACAGTATCAAACTAGCATGTTTATGCAGCTTTCTGTTTTTATCCAAGTGTTAATGTTATACTGTGGGCTTTTCCCCAAACCAGATAACTGTAAGGTCTGATTTCATTGATGAGTTTAAAAAGGCAGCATTCACTGCTACTGAGGGTCTCCTTCTTGCAGCTGTTGCTGTGATGGGTTGTATTTAATGAAATTTTCTCCCTATTCCCTCTGAAAACTTAATACCTATAATTTAACATTTAAACCCTGGCTTCTGTTCAAACACCTCACAACAATAACAATGCGTATGCATTGATGTAATTTTATTTCTTGTAACAAAATCATTAGATTCATGAAGCAACAACTGAACTGCTCCATACACAGTATATAGTTAAAACTGCAGAACTGAAGCCAAAATATGCACAGCTAAAAGGAATGTTACAGGGGGGCCTCTCTTAGTGAACAAAGCAGGCTCAGTTTGGCTCTTTTTCCCTAGCGCTACCACATCCGCACATCGTTAGTTGGAAAATTCCAGATATATGCTGTAATTTTTTGTGCTTTTTTTTCCCAGTACACTTGAGGCTTTAGTGTCCAGATGCCATTTTCCCCCCCTTATCTGTCCCTGCTAGTTTGGGTCTTTGCCAGCTGTGGTCAACAATTAATACAGCAAAAGAAAAATACAGTACACTCCCTGGCAACTGGCAGAGGCTCACAGGAAATACCAAATAAAAACTTTATTATGTATTGTTTAACTATTTTGTTTGCCTGTGGGCCACCCTGTTGTTGGTGTAATTTAGAAAAGCATGCTCCATCTGGATGATCTGTGCGCAGGCTCATTGTTCCCAGAATCTGTCACGCACAATCACTGCTTCAGCCTGTGGCCCTCTGCAGAAAGAAGCAAAGGCATGGCAGCCCTCCAGCCTGCATTCCTTTTCATTAGACAACTTGTGACCAAATGTTAGAATAGAAGAGTAACCTTTTAATATTCATGTAATTAATTTACTTTCCCCTTTAATTATAAACCTTCACGTGAAAAGAAGAAAATAAAAAGACTTCCCTTCATGATTCTCCTCCCTCCCCCATCCTTTCTATCTGCTTTCTGGGACATGGAAGGTGCTGATTTCATTATACATAGGTACCAGTACCTCTGTCTATTGGGAAATGTTGTCAGGCTTTTAGTTTATGTATTAATTGGTCTGGTACATGGAATAGATTCGGATTTGCAATAAAGTGGGAAAAATTAAATTCTTTCCTCTATACGCTCTTGCAGCATCTGCTTCCTTGTCTTAATCAGTTGGGTAATCCATTGAACACAAAGCCATTCTTCTGTATTTGAAAACACAATAGACATCTAATTGAAGTTCCCTTTCACAGTAAGGTCAGCATATGACTCAAAATACTGTGTCAGCTGGGATTTTGGCTGTACCTAGGTGTATAGGCAGTGCTTTGTCAGTTCTGCTTTCCCGGAAAATGGCAGCATTTTTCCTCTCAGGTCAGACCAATGTTGAACTGGCTAACATGATGCAAAAGTTTGCTCCCTACAACTCAAAACTGCATCTGATTGCAAGGGAAAACATCTGATGCTTTAAGGTCTCACCATATGAGTTAATTTCAGCACACTGAGCTGGGGCCCTGATTTTCACATGGGTAGCTCATTTTGCACTTGCTACGGCCCATTCAAAGGAATCCAATTGTTGTAGGTTCTAATTCGACTAAATGAAGCTAAGGTAGAAACCGCCTGTCTTCAAGGCAGCATTTAAGTTCTTATTGCCTGATTTTGATTGCAGTTTCAATAGGTGACATTAAGGACTCACAGCCACTGGCATATCAAAGGATGGGGGCCCAAACACAGTCAAGTATCCTGTATAAGATGCAATGGTTTCTATGGCAATGGAGGAAATGTTACTGAACTTCACTCATTTTTCTTTTATTAAACAGGTATACTGCCATGTTTGGTCTGCAAGTGATCAACATATATGTTAGTGGTTTGATTAGTTCATGCATCAACCCATCATAGGAATGGAAAGTAGCACAAGAGATTTTCTGTTGTGGTCACTGAAGCAAAAAGATAATGTAACAAGTCAGAATGCTTTAGATGAAGGCAAGACTTAAAAAGTGGAAAGTCTTTCACTTAGTAATAAAACAGCACTTAATTGAGGTGGAACAATTCTGCCTGTTAAGTACCTTTAGCAAGGAATATAACAAAAAGATGGCATTTTTAGTATGAATTGCATTTTCAGGGTATAATATTTCATATATTCACTATGAAAGAATTCCAGTTATGTGTCAAATTAAACTGCTTGCATATAAAAAAGTAGCATCTTCTGTCCAGAAGGCAAAGCAGCAACTGGAAATAAAAGTGAATTCAAAAACTCCTTGGCCTAAAGCAACAAGAAATTAAAAAAACCCAACCAAGTATAATGCAACAAAAAAATTCTTGTCATTGTACTTAGTATGGCCTAATTTTTCCTGTCAATGCAATGATTGCCCTGGTCTTTTTATGCTTCCTCAATTTCTTTTTGCTCTCTTTTCTCCTAATTCCCTCCATATACTCTACAGACTGCTATGGATGTGCCATAAAATATATAATTTTTGTAGGAAAGAAAGATGTTAGGAACTATGCTAAGTGGAATTCAAAGAAAGAGGTAGGATGGACTGTATTACAGTCAGAACTTTACGATTTAGAAGAAATATTGCAGTATACTTATGACAAGTCATTGAAGATGTAACAGAGGTCAAGCTCCTCTCAGGATTTCCAGATTCTTCCCCATTTTCACTTCCTGAGCAAATAAGCTTGAATACTAATATAAAAACTCAGTAATTAAATTTACATGATTTTTAATGACATTACTCAGAGGATAAAATCATGAGAATGAAAAGCCATATGCATAACTACAACTGGATGCTTACAGATATCAAAATAGAGTAATACACCCACTTAAGAAATTTTCTTTCCTCTGAAGAATAGGAGATGTTAAAATCCTTGATTGAAATAATTATTGTTGACTAATTGAAAAAATTAGTCTATTAACTAGGAATTTATCATAATGGAAAAATTTAATGCTTGGCCATAAATACATAATAAGGCAAAACGTCTTCAAAAAAGGCTATGACAGAAAACTAGATCTTGATTCAAATTTGTACAGCTTGGAACACAATGATGTTCTGTTCCATGATGACAGACTCTCAAAGGAATCAGCTTTGTTGAGGGGATTATGATGCAAAAGCTTAACTGCAGACATGTTCTTCCCTGATGTCAGAACAGAAATCCATAGTTTCTCTGAATAGAAGAGCCCGATAGGATGGTGCTATAACTTCCAGTTACACTGACCAAATTTGAAATCCTCTACAGTGTAAAAACTGTCCCAATGCCGTATGTATACATTTATATGCCATGCAATGGGAGATCTCCTCCAAACTGTGGTGAAGGCATACAGGAACCGTTCTGCTGAGCTTCTCACGGGGACAAGGTGCTTATACAGACCCACTAATTCTTGGAAATACCCAAAGCAGTGTTCAGAGCAGGATATTTCAATCTTGAAATGAATGCTCAATCAGGATTAAAGGGTTTCTCCACTTTCGCACATGCCTCACTAGGAATTATTGAGAGGTTTGTGCTCATACCTCTGAATGGGTCTAGAGCCTAAGGGACATGCATCCTCAGAAGAAAATGCTAGATCCAAGAGGTATGGTTGTCTAATCAATACTCATGCTGTTTTTTTGGACTTCTGGGCTTATTTGCAGCTACTATCCATGGAGCTATTAATGTTTATCACAGAATCATAGAAAATGCTCAGTTGAAAGGGACCCATAGGATCTTTGAGTCCAACTCCTGGCTCTGTGCAGGACACCCCAAGAGTCACACCCTGTGCCTGAGAGCATTGTGCAAACCCCTTTCAAACTCTGTCAAGCTTGGTGCTGTGATCACCTTCCTGGGAAGCCTGTTCCAGTGCTCAACTACCCTCTGGGAGAAAAACCTTTTCCTAATATCCAACCTAAATCTCCCCTGACTCAGCTTCACGCTATTTCCTCGAGTTCTGTCACTGCTCTCGAGAGTGAGGAGATCTGTACCTGTACCTGCCCCTTCACTTCCCCTCGTGAGGATGCTGAAGACCACAATGAGGTCTCCCCTCAGAATCCTCTCTTCCAGGCTGAACAAAGTGACCTCAGTCATAAAGCTTCCCCTCTAGATCTTTCACCATCCTTGGGGTCGTCCTTTGGACACTCTTTAATAGCTTAATGTCCAAAACTGCACACAGGACTCAAAGTGAGGTCGCAACAGTGCAGAGCAGAGTATCAAAAGCAAATCTAATGTGTGTATCTTCTCAAGGTACAAAGGTGAAAACTCCTCATTTGACTAGCAACATGGAAAAAGAAAATGAAGACCTGAATATCAACTGTACCAAAATCTTGACTTACTTCAACTTCACAGAAAGCAGTAAGTGATCAGAGAGCCCATTTCAATGCATATGAAATACAAAATATATGGTTCTCATCCCTTTGCCTTTAAATGTTTTTCTATATAAAGGGTAAAACGCCTTCTATTTTTTATCGTAGTTATCTGTGTACTGTAGCCTAGTCTCACTGCCTGTGATGCTACTGAAGACACAGAGGAAAATAAAAACTCTTTGATTTTTAGTATGACTTAGAAAGCCTCAGGCATCTTGTGTATTTCTGACTGCCTATGATATGGGAAGATATTAATAGTCGTCTTATTAAAAACTTATTTTCTTCATCACTTGGCATGAAAAATAGTAATAAAAAATTACTAGTGGAGTACCCAGCATGAAGGATAACACAGTACACAATTTCTAGTCAGTCTAATAGCTTACTCAGTTCAGTATGAATCTGAGAGTTCTGAAAGGATTTATGCATTTTACTTGCTAATAGTGTGAGGGTCAGATTACGACTGCAGTGTATCAGCTGCAGGAAAAGTAAATTCTATGTAAGCTTAGCAGTTCCCCTCTTAGACAATCTGGTCTTTGCACACTATGCACACCAATGATACAGACAAAGGTAAAAGACAGCTCCTTAATCCT
The DNA here is from genome assembly GCA_036630365.1 of Acanthiza pusilla. Classification (NCBI taxonomy): domain Eukaryota; kingdom Metazoa; phylum Chordata; class Aves; order Passeriformes; family Acanthizidae; genus Acanthiza; species Acanthiza pusilla. Next base: position 30,635,501 of record JAXCHO010000073.1, on the reverse strand, counting down.
TTCCTGGTGAATCCATTCTTAAGAACCAAATTTCTTAAAAAAGGTGAGGGCTGGAGCTATCAGACCGATCTGGATGACAAACAGCACTGAGAACAGAAGGGAAACAAGAACATGTGCACATAAAGTAAAAAAACCCCTAAAAACAACAACCAAAGTTGGGGGATGAAAGTATCTATCACTGCTTGTAAATTCTAAGAACAGCTGTAGTTTTTGTCCTCGCTTTTCTGAGAGTAAAAGTCCAAGACTACAGAACAGGATAATCTGTGCATACATTCAGCTGTGTATGACCTCCATTTTCAGAAACTGATGGTTCGATACTGAAGCAGTGCAGAAGGCGATGTCACATGTGACTATACATAGAAAATGCACAGAGCCTCCTCACAGCGGGGTGGGAACTCCACCCCCTTGAGGGCCTCAAAAAATCTCTGCAGGGTAAATATATAGCTGATGTTGTAAACACAAAGTAGAGTGAGACAGAATTCAGGAAACCCAGGCTAGCTTCAGAAGATGTTTACACTGACTATAAAAACTGAAAATGGTATTTACATTGAGACAGGCTTTCTTCTTTTCCAGTTTAATACAGATTCTTTATTCAAACTTGTCAAAACCGAATGTATACACCTTCTAATTTTTAATCTGAATTTACCTGATGCAAACTTATTTTTTCTTAAATTCACTTGTTTTATGTAAACTGCTTTTTAACATTTGCATCTATTACTGCTTGCATCAAATTTCATTTTAAAACACAGAAATGTTACTAGTTTGGTAGTTTTGCTGATTACTGAATTTATGAATGCATTTTCAAATTTATGCAGCAATAATTCTCAACTGGCTACTGCAGTTTTAAATGATGCACTCGAAAATATTATCCAACAATGTCTTTAAATGTTATTTCACATTCTTGAACCATCATACGATTTTTCATTCTCTCTTGCATTAGAAAATTGATCATGGGCAAGGCCTTGAGAGTTTTAATACGTTAACTTGTCACTGTCATGGCAAAAAAAATGGGGGTTGTGTTCTACAAAGTACCAGTGAGAATTCTGTGGTGAATTCAAACCCATGAACTGGATAGGTGCTTAGATCAATACAATTTCCGAAAGTCCTTGTTTTTCTTTGTTTACTCCGTTCCTCCAAAGAAGCTTGCATATTTGTTCACAGAATGTGTTTGCATTTTTCAAACAGAATATGAAAACCTGGAACGAGATCCTGGCCACACTGAAGTTGAAGGGATGTTTTCCATCAATTGCATGGAAGCCAGGATTTCATAGCATGGAGATTCAGTATTATTGTGCCAGTTTACCACGCGAGTTTCCCATCAGCAAAATTTGAAGCTAAAACCGAAGTGGTATAATTTTCTTCTTAATTTGTATCAAAAGGCCCTTGCTAGTCAAATTACTATACCTGCAAATACCAAGCTTTGTGTTTAAGACTCAGTTCATGGAATAAATACCAAGCTTTGTGTTTAGGACTCCGTTCATGGAACAAATACAGTTCCTACAAACTCAAGGTTTTTACATTTTCAGATACTGATAGTAATACAAATGGCCTTGATTTCTGTTGAAAATTATTCACTTATCCCATAAATTACTTGAACTCATCAGGCTAAACTGTCTGACACTTTACAATGTAAAGTGCTATTAATGTCCTCTAAAATTACAGTTCAAACCATATTTAAACCTCAAAGCCAACTTCCTACAAACCAGACAAGTCCACACTGGGAAAACACGAGGGTCTTCCCCACTCTGTTCAATCAACATATTATTTTCTTTAGAAAATCTAGTTGCATTTTTCAAAAACGGGGGTTTTTTTGGTATTTTTCACAGACTGGTGAAAACTAGTTCCCTGAAACTAGGTTATGCACTGACTTTGGTCCATTTAACAAGGTCAGACTGTTTATTCTTGACCAAATTCTTTCCCACTGTAAAAAGGTACTTTTAAATGCCACATTCCAAAACAGTGCCAGTAAGTCAATGAAGCATATTTTCCCACAAGAACTGATACCATGAACAGGCCCCTCCTTATTCAATTCTTCTAGTGATTAAATTACATAAGGTGCATGATGTCTTCAGTGTCCCAAATAATTTAAATCTGTCAATCTGCAGTGCCAGCTGTGCCTTTATTAACTTAAATAGTTTCATTTATTTCAAAGCAATACTGTCTGAGCAGCATCAGACAGTAACAGAGAGACTAAAAGACATTTAAGTATAAAAATTAAATGTAAAATAAAAAAACACCAAATGCAAAATCCACTGTTGATTTAAAGACAGGCCTTCTTATTTGCCTTATAAATTGACTTAGTTCATTGAAGCCTTGCTGATTTTTATCAGCTGAAGTATGTGGCTATTATGACCTACTGTAACAGACATAAGAAAATGTAAACCAGTAAAGCAATTTCAACTTTTAATCTATGCTTCCAAACTGGTTTTCATTTTATGGAGCAAGAATACAAATATGTCAATAAAATGAAGGAAAATACCATTATATTAAGAAGATACATATCTACCTCTGATCCTCTCTCTTTAGATGCTATAGTGAGCATGTTTTGAGATGTGTGAATGAAACATGGCATCCAGATCAACCCAGCACACTAAACTTCACACCAAGATTTTCAAATTTACCAGCAATCTTCTTTTGCATTTTAAGAATGACTCGATTGTTTCTGTTGTTGCAAATGCAATATGAAGCAGAACTTTACAGAATCACGTGGAAAAATGTACATATAAATAAAATGGGGTTAAAAAGCATCAGTTACATCTTTTTTCTGAGTTGTACTGCCAATGAAATTACAGCACCAGTGGTGAAAGCACGTTCTTTGAAGTGATCAGTAATATATTTGCAAGGCAGTCAAAACTGCTCTGCCTCAAATGGATCTAAGAAGTACATATTATTCTCAAGGAATATTAGAAGAAATTTACTCAAATATTCACACTGAAGGTGTTTAAAAATAGTGTGTTTAATTATAAATTGATTCCAACAGAGCAGCTGTAATATACACTCCCCTCCCCCTGCCAATTAAAAAAAATTAAAAATCTCTCCTATATGTTGTCTCGCAGGAATTTTAAAACCTTCAACATGACTCTATGCACTCTTAACATGAATTTTCCCAGGAATTTTAAAACCTTCAACATGACTGTAAGCACTCTAACATGAAATCCATGTCATGCTCCTGTTTTGCACAAGAACTCAGAAAGCATTAAAAAAACCCATAGAAACAACTGCGTTTCCATGAATGGTCTTAACGTCTTGTAAAAAAACCCCAAATCTACTAGTATTCCATACTTTGTAGACTACCCTGTAAAAGAGTTAAAATTTTTGTTCACTGTCACTTAAGAAGTACCAGGCTTTATGCCAGAGTGAACCAAATCGTGAGTTTGACTGTTCCATGAAGACAGTCAGTAGAAGTGCTATTACAAGCTGGCATTTAGTTTGTATCTACTTCAATGTTATTGATTTTCCAAGTAGACTAAAAATTATTATGTAATTATTCTCTGAAAACAATTGCCATGAGTGGTATTACAAGATGTTCATACCACTCTAGAAATCCTCAACTGACTTATGGTACTCCCAAAGATATTATAAATTGCCAGATCCTGATAGCTTTCATTTTCAAGCTGGTACCTTTCTTTAAGGGATAGTAAGATTCTCACAGACTTAGGCCTTGCATTTTCTTCTGCCCAGGATGTTTCTCCTATGTATATAACAATGTATACGTATACAAAACTTTCCATGTTTTTCCAAGACACAACATCTTCAGGCTATATTAATTTATAGTATCTTCTGCCTGAGATAAATTTAATCAAAATACAGAACTCATTAATATTTATAGGATAGGTGAGAAGGGACAGGAACACGTGAAATGATGATGGAAGTCATGCATTTGTTTTATTTAATAAAAAAGGTGTAGAAAGTCCTGTTTTCCTGAAAAAATCGAACAGGAGGATATAGTTATTCTCTACGACTTATTCCAAGTTCTCCACCCAGAAGCTCTCAGCTTTCTCAGCATTTTGCTGTATATGTTCCTGTTGATGTCTGTGACTTTTGTGTCTGTATTTGTGCACTGCTTCCCATTGCTCCTCTCAAGGATACCTTCTAAAATTGCCGGCTCTTTTGCATTTCCATTCAGATTTCAGTCAAACCTGCTCACCCACATAGCTTAGATTCCTAATCAGCCCTGCATATGTCATGTATTTTGGGTGATGGTTCATATTATTTCAGCTATATATTGCACGAAAGTGCTTAACTGCTTTTATAAATTTATCCAAAACATATCACTGCTTTTATCCTTCAAGCAGACTTCATTTCAGGGAGAGCGGTTTCAGCTCCGCCCATATTTTGATGGAATCCTTGAAAATGCTGCCCTTTACGGTGTACCAAAAGCCCAAACGGTAATGGTATCAGGAGTGACTTGGGCTGGATTCATCTCAGCTGACTGAAATCTGAGTACTGTATAGACGTTTGCAGCTGAACTTACCACCTTTGACAACCAGTGGAAAGAAGTAGGTACTTGTGGAGTCTGAGCTACATTAAATGTCTTCTTTAGATGGAGATTACTCATTCTACTGATTATACTGATCAAGAGATTACTTTTGATTACCACTTACTGAGTGGACTGAGGCTACTTAGGGTATTAACTTAAGAATTAGATGTCTACACATTGTCATATAAATCCCAGTATTTCTGTGTCAGGAGATATTCATGTGGACTTCCAAGTTCCCTTATAGTAAGAACTATAAGTGAACTGTAAGTAAGAACTATCATAAGAATGATAAATTTTAACTCTTCTTTCTCCATTTCCTTTCAACTGTTTCTCAGATATCTCCAAGAAATGGCTTTTGGTTTTAACAATAACTCAATAATGTCTGGGACACACCTTCATAGTTTTATCCTAACTGGGAATGTATCACTACAACAGCTTTTTCAACTTTCTTTTGGCAGCGCACATATGACAATGCTCAGTGGAGATTGGCTGGACAACTGGCAGAGTTTGCTTTGGGATCTATCTCTTGACTTCCTATTCACCACTTAATTTATTCAGGTCAGCACAGGACAGCAGTACACTCTGAATTTCTTCAGTATTGGTTTCTGCCCTCTAATTTCTCCTAGCCCTCTGGGACACTATCAACTCCCACTTTTTGAGAACTTGCACGTGTAATAAGCCACTGAGCTGATTAGCTTATCAGACATTATCACCAATTTTTCCTCAGAAAGAAGAAAGCTCATCATCTGATTCCTGTAAGGGGAACCATGGTCCCTGCAGATCCGTGCAGTGTACAGGATGTAAATGTAGATTATTAGCTCTTACCTAAACAAAATCAATGCTGAGGCACACTATAGGTTTGATGACTTCTGTATGCTATCAGAATGAATGCTAGATGCGGATCTGAGCTGGTCTACAAAGGCACACAGCTAAACTCCCGTTCTGTATGAAAAATTTCCAAACTCCAGATTCTTGACATAAATTTTCCCTTATGCTTGTGTGCAACTTGCCTGGGATCCTGCAACCAGTGAAGAATTAACTCATTACAATGTCTGCTACTGTCAGGCCTCTTGGTTCCTTGCTTTGTGTACCTTCAGCCATCTCAAAAAATTGCCTACCGCAACACTCCAGCATTGACTGATGGGCTTCTCTGCTCTGAGGTCCAAACATATCAATAGCCAAGTGCTTCACTGTGGCTCTCAGCGATACAGTAGCAAGTTGGATCTTTTTCTTGGGAAGCTACTTTATCAACTGTACAACCATGATAAACACACCCTGCACTTGTTTTCCATTTTCTCTGTGCCCTCCACTGAAAAAAAATCTTCCTCTAAGTTGAGAAGGGATTTCCCAGTCCCAAAACGTGGAACAGTTTAACAAGCACAGCTGAATCTTTCCTTCACTGGTATCTGTTAGTTATCGCCTCATGTTTCTCCATGTTCCTTGTAGACTTGGTATCTCATCTTTAACTTCCAGACTAATACCACCTGCTATCATAACTGTGTTATCCAAAGATGATTTTAAATTCCAAATGCCAAAAAACTTTTCATCTCACATATCATAATGTTCTTGTCTGGAAGCTCTTCATTGAGCAGAGGATCATTCCAGCTGCCCCAGTGGATAAGCCATAAACATCCATTCCTCTCTAAACGACACAAAAGGAGAATATAAAAATCTTTTGAGGAGGCATCTTTTTTTTTGCCAACATATTCTTCATTGTTCCACTTAACGTTGCACTTGCAATCAGAACTTCACCAAGGCACTTGATCTGTCCTATCCTCAAACCTTCTCTCCTACAAATGACAGGGAAGATACTGTAGAGATTTACACACCTCTAAATGTCTGGGTTTTGTTGAGTGGCATAAGATGTGATCATCATCCAAACTTGTGGTGTTTCTCTGTCCATGGAACTGTGAGTTCTAGGATTTGTACCCAATATGAGCGAAAACAGTTTTGAAAGGGTTTTGAAAAGTGATAAGTGAAGGGAATAGAACTTGTAAGAACTATTTCCAACACCAAAAATTAAAATGTCTTATTGTTGTTTACTTACAAAGCTTTTCAGCTCAAATAATTTTGCAAAGTTGAAATGCATAAATAAATGTTCTCTAATGTCCAGTACAGGTAAGTCACTGTGGGGTTGACAGCTCTGTAGAACTGCAAGCTTCTTGTCTTCAGTGGAAACTCCCCCATTCATAGATTGTGTGCGCAATGTAAAAGAACGCTTTTGGAAGCAATTCACCGCCCACTAAGCATTATTCCTCCTGTTCCACAGAACAGAATATATGCTTTTTCAGATCCTTTGTGCTAGGAATGACGCTGTTAAAAATGTCTGTTCCAAAACCAGGTCATTCACCGTAAGTACAGCTGAAGAATCTGTGCAGTACAGGACAAAAAAATTACTGTGGACTGTCTTTTCTGCTAGCTACTCAACTGTTCCAGTCCCAGCCAAAGAACTCTTCTCTGAATTGCCTCCAAAGTTTTTCTGATATTGTACTTCTCCGCCCATCCTTTGCACTTGCTTGATACTATATACTTCTAACAATTATGGTGAAAAGTAAGTAGTACAGCATTAAGGGCACTATTTATTCACTGCAATAAACAGTAATTCTTTAAAGGTAAGGGTATTAATTTTGGATTGTAACAGTCATACAAAATATGGTACAGTCATTTCAGAAACATACACAAGGGTAAAGCCCAAGAACTAGCCAAAAATACATCTCCTCTACATATTTCTTCAAAACTTATTTCTTCTTTCCTGCTGGTGAACAATGAACTAGCTGTTTACATGGCAGGTTTCCATGGCTACAATCTTGCATGGGGCCCACATGGTACAACTTATATCATTGTTAAATCAAAAAATATCTCCTGCTTCCTAAGCAGAAAGTCCCTACTCTCATTATTCCTCTTTTAAATCCACAACATGACTTCAGAACTCAATCAGCATGAACTTGCAGGTGGTTGTTTTCCCTCCTTTTTTTGCATCAGTTTTCTGCTGTTTCTGAGCTGATTAATTGCTCATGTTTCTTAACGCTAGTTTTTCTTGTTTTTTTTCTTTTTATCATCTGTTCTTTGTCACTCAGGCCCAGTAAATGATGAAAACTCTGATCCTGTTTCAAATCCCACTGAACTTTAAAAGCAAAAATGTACTAAGTCTTCAAATAGTATGCAGTCATTAGATTTTTTTATTATTTTTTTCTTCTTTACTGGAAAGCTACTACAAGATGCCAATGTCATTACGATAGTTGCCCTGGAGAGCAGAACAACTTGCTGACTGCAAACGAATTATCCACAAATCAACTCTTCCATGCTGATCACAAGTTTTAAGCATATTTTCATAGACTGTATCTGTAGAACAAGTTTGCCTTGCATTCATTACAGAAATATCCAACACAACGGTTAATTTATCTGTTCCTTTAGCTGTTCTGATTCACACTTGAATTCTTCAGACTTTTGCAGTAGACAACAACTTTGCACATTTTAGAACAATTCTAAGTTTTATTTTCAAATCTCTTGCTTAATTACTTTAGCATGCCTCGTTCAGTAATTAATCTATGACCGTATTGCATATTTCACAGAACCAGTTTTACATTTTATCAGATCAATTTCAACTACTGCTACTCATCTGACAGACCTAAACAAAACCTCAAGCCCCTGCTTGTACTGCCAAGGTCTGACCTTCAGTCAGGAGCAATTTATTGAACTATATTGGGAGTTTTTGATATATACTAATACATCCTGGCTGGTTTTGTACTTTTGAAAAGCATTCTGCAGTCATCTTTCATGACATTTACATTTAACTGAATTATTTCTTAATCTTTGCACTTATGTGACTTTTCCTTGTCTTAGAAACCATAGTACTTTTACTATTTACAAACAAAGGTAGTTTATCTGACCAGAATCTCTTTTTCCAATATCTTTTAAACATAGAATTGTTCCAGAGTTTCAGACAAGCAGATTCTGTTACAACTGTATCATCTTCTGATTTCTTTCAGTAAGAAAATATTCCATTTCCATGGCAAATCTTACTGATCCCCAGAGTGCTTTTGGCTTCTTTGCTTTACCTTGATTACAAAACCCCACCACTGTCGGCCTCTGTGGTATCTGTGTGTTTTAAGAATGCAAGTGTCCTTGGGTGTCTCTCTCTTCTTCCTCTCTGCAGCTTTCAGTATCCAAGCCCGCTTGGACTGATGGCTGCCCTTGACATATAGTCCATGGCCTTACAGCAGACCTGAGCAGCTGAGGCCAAGCATAAATTCTGACTCACTGTCAGAGCTGGGCTACCTAGATGTGTTACCAGAAGTCTCCTTTCTGCTCGTTTTCCTCACCATAGCATACGATGCTGAAATCAGCTTCCCTGGGATTTTCAGTAGGCATCTCTATTATCTGAGCTGGGAAAATGTACATCTACAGGATGCACACAAAGTAAAAAAATCATAACCAGTCTCCTAAAGGGTTCATTTTTACATTCAGGTGTTCACTTCCACAGTAAGTGGAAGTATGCTATGCTCCTGCTTATTTGCATGCACTGATTTTTCCGCTCAAGTCCTTTATGAAGGTTATTTTTGTTAGATACTTCCAAGTTTATCGAAGCTTTTCTGGCATCCCCTGTTTCATGGAAGGTCTGACCAGGTTTTCAGCAGTCAGGTAGGTTGTCATTCATTGATGTGACTTGCCAGGTTCATCCCAGTTCCAGGTGGTGAACATTGCAACCAGACTTCCCACTCCATCTGCACTTTTTCCACTTGCTGTCCTTACAGGCATTCAATTCTTGCTTTCAGATCATCTTTCATCCCTACTTGTGGAACTTTCAGGTTGTATTTTTGCTTCTTTAGTGAAGGGTCTCTTTTTTTATATCTCATTTTAATTTTTTGGTCTTTCATAGCCCCTTATTTAAACTGTAGTCTCCTCTGGTTTTTAAGACCATCTACATTATTTGATCAGTCTCATCTCAGTAAAATTTCATTATTTCTTTCTTTGGAAAATGAATTTTGCTTTAACATTTATGCCAATCCATCTGGCCTGCTGACAGCTGTTTCCATGATGAGTGGAGCTCATCATGCATTTCTGACAAAGCTGACTATACAATGAGCATCAAATCTTGAAGGGGCAAATACAGAGATATGGAACTGGAATGGACTACCTCAGTCATCAAGATTTGCCAACTTGTATCAAAGAAATTTGCCGTGCTCCCTCTCAAAATTATTTATATTTCTTGCCTGCACTTGGCCTACTGTAGGGTGCTTCAGAATGTCACTACTTTTCTAACTTCCTGACACAAGTTATTTACGTTATTCAAAGTTATTTAAGTTAATTTAAACTAACTAGTTCTCATGCCATCATTAGTTTTTTAATGTGTTCCCCCCATCTGGGTCCTTGATGATGTTTTTAGGTATCAATTTTATGTACTGTTATGATTCATCTTCTTGCCTCACAGAACTGAGTGTCCCTTGTTCTCTGACTGTTACACAGAAATCGGTCCTTCCCCATTACAGCTCCTGTCAAAAAACATCTCTCAAACACAGAGAAACTGAGCAGCTTACAGTATTCTAGATGAGGTCTGATCAAGTAATTTGTGTTGTGGCAGCAGTATTCTATTATTTCTTGTAAATTATCCTACATGTAAAAGTCTACATTTTCATATGTAGACTCATATGCTCATAGTTTCATATGCATTTTCATATGCTCTTTTCATGCATCTAAATGATAACTCAGTCCATATGTGATCTCTGCAGCTTGCTACCAAGCTATCTGTATGATCCCAAAACTGAGGAGTTAATCTTGTAGCTCAGTAATTCTTTTAGTGTAACACATCTTCCTCTGGATTTATACACCTAAATGCTGAAAACTGGAAATCTGGAGAAATCTAGTTGAATTCTTTGGTGCCCTATAATGTACTGAAATCTGGAAAATCTACGGCTCATATACTTCCACTATTTATCAAAGTATTTATCTTACCACATTTTGCAAGGATGAATGTATTACAGGTATACCTAACTGACCTCTTTAATGCAACTAACTACAAGGCATTGGTCATCTGCTACCACTCACCATATAATAACAAAGAATACAATGCAGTTAAATTAAGAATGGGACATTGAAGGCTGGACATCAAGGAAATTTCTGAAAGTGATTATACAGAGGTTTTGGAATAGGCTCCCATGGGAAGTGATGGAAACCCTAATTTGTGGCACATTGACGTTATGGGCAAAACATTAGAAATGCAACAGAGAACAATCTTACTTGTTTAACAAAAAGGACTGGATGATTTCTCAGCTCTTCTCCTTTTGAGCTCGAGAATTCCACACCAGCAATGCTGAACAAGTACTAAATATTGTTAGGCTAAGAGGAATTTCCTGGGCTGTACCTGTACAAGGGAATTCTCAATTAGAAATGCCTTCTGCAGCAGGACTTTGGCCAGTGTGAAGAGAACATTTACAGTTACTTCTCTGCCACTGCAAAACAGTGTCAAAGACTCATTTTTATTACACATTAAGCCCCAAGTGCGTTTCTGTCAGCACTGCCAGCAGACACCTGCCTTCACTCTGGAGTAGCAGGAGCTCCAAGGACAGTATGCTATTTCGTCTGCTTCTCTTTATTTGGATGTCTCATGTTCAAGTACCAAACAGGTCCATGCCTGCTTACTCAATGTGCTCTGATAAGAGCATAACTTGAGGCTGTATTTTAGTGTTTCAGGATGGTTTGAAATTATGTGGGAACAGTTTTGTAAATACACAGGGAGAGACCTTGTCAAACAATCAAATTGTTTTTACAATCCAACCCACTCAATTATCTCTGGGAGTAGATGTAAAAACAGACCCACTTAAATCAACAGAAAAATAGTACAAGGAAGATGTAAATCACTGGGTGGGGGAAATGCACCACATATTTTTACATCTGAAAACAGAAGACAGAAATATGATCACACAAAAGCAGGATGCTCTTTTATAATATAGAGAAAATACACAGCAGTAATTTTCTCCCTTCCTTTCTCCCTTTTACAACCCCTGCCCCAATTTTTTTAGCAGATTAAGCACAGCCTGTTCCTTATAAAGTCAGTTCTACATCCTACAGTCTGTTCACCAGACAGTTCTTTGAAAACTCTAATGCAGTACTGTACCATTACTAACATCTACTGTATCTTTTTTAAGTGAGAGAAGCGAAGAGAAGAGAAGAGAAGAGAAGAGAAGAGAAGAGAAGAGAAGAGAAGAGAAGAGAAGAGAAGAGAGAAGAGAAAAAAGAATAAGTCATTTTATCCTCACATCAACATGTGAAGGCCTATATCCACTGAATACACTTTTCTTGCACCAATGGGACTGTGCTATTGCCAAATGACTCCAAATTTCACCCTGAGGTGAAAAGGCAATGCCTCACAAAAGCAGAATTAAGAGGAACCTAAGTAATATTATCAGGTGTCAGATTTGAAACAAAATAAAAAGCTTTTCTCACAGTGCGAAAGTTAACTGTAGCCCAAACGGTTCAAAAAGTAAGCAGATTAGTTTATGGAGGATGGGCACTTCAGGAATTTTTACAATTATCTAGATACAAGCTCCAGCATTGGAAATTGCTGCATTTCTGATTGCTGAAAGCTGCTTCTTTCTCCCCCTCCTAAGCATCCTCTCTTGAACACTGTCCTTTGATAGATAGCCAACCTTTGGTCCAGCCCAGCAGAAACTTCCTTTGCTCTGATATGAACTGTGCTCAAAGTTGCACCTCTTTTCCTTTTTTTTCCACCAGCACAAGGTACATTTATTCTGCAGGGTTGCACTAGTGCAGCTGCAGGGCTACCAAACATGTTCAGCTCAGTGTGGACAAACTCTGTCCTCACATATCATATATTCTAATGTTTGCAGCTCTGGAAAGGGGTTTTCTGACACAGAAAATATTCTCATGTGAAGCCAATTTGCTTGTTTACTGTGAAATAATTTACTTTATTTGAAAGATTAAAAGATAGGCTTTTTATGGTTCATGATAAACCCGGGTCTGAATCAGAGCACAGGGCTGCATTCTCAGCATTCCTGACAGGTCTCAAGGGTGAGTCCTGGCATCAGCTGAAGAGGAACAGCACAAAGCGGTGAACGCAGGTCTTGGCACCATGGGGGTAAAAAATACTTCCCTGATACAGACGTCCTTAGAAGTTTTGTTACAGTCAGACACAGTAATAGCCTTAAATGAACCAGTTAACTTGTTCATCTAATACCTTCAGAATCGCGTAAATCAGCACGAGCTGTGAGGTTCTGAAAAACATTTCTGCCTTTGAGTTACTTTAGTTATTCGAGGCATCAGTTGAACACTTCAGATGTGGTTTCATACACGATTCCAACAAATCAAAGACTGACTCTAGGGAGTGGATGACCCCATCTTCCTGCTCACCCTCCCCTGTGCGTCAGTGCTTTCACTCATGGCCACGCAGCGATTTGCATCTACTAAGCTACCTGAAAATTAGTAACTACTTTGTACAGGGCTCATTCTCAGTCAGACTCCAAGGGAATGACCACTAATGCTGAAGAAAGGGAAGTGGTGGAAGTGTGCAGTCAAAAGCAGGACCACCCTTTCACGGATCCTTATGCTGACTGTGAAACAGCATCTGTAGATAACCTCTATGATGTGTCTCTAGAAGTAACAACTTTGTCATGAATCGTCTTTCTCTATGACAGCAGCTAGTACGACTCTTCAGACAGGCCATAAAAATGTAAAAATTCTTATGATGAGCAACAAAAATTAAGTTGGTTTTGAAAATTATCTTATATGATTATAATGCAGATGAATAAGAAACTTCTAGTTTCCTAATTTTGCTCATGTATATTTCCATACTGCCCTTTGATTAATATTGTGACGTTGAACAATCTGTTTTGTCACTGTTATTTTCATATAAACCTGGGCCTTCTTAGTGAACATCTGATCTGAGTCAAGTCATCATAAATGTATCTTAAAATGTTTCTAGTCATCTGCAGACCTTATTGTCAATGTGCCAATAATGATTTTCGTTCTTAAAGATGACTCCAGAGATAAATGACTCATTTTATGTGATAGAAACAACCTTCCTAGACGGTGTTGGGAGGATCCAATGCAGATCCCTCCAGATGTTAAAGTATCAGAAAAATTCACTAATTTTTTCACAAAGCCAGACACGTAGACTTTTTTTGTAGAACTGTGTATTAGCAGGAAAGACAGATTTCCCTTAAACAAGACAACAATTTTAATCTTACTGCACTTCTAAATAGCCACAAACTCTCACCAGCAGCACTGACAAGCTCAAACCCACATATTTTGATCCACTGAATGTCTGTCTGTGACTAACTTTCCTTTTCAGGGACTTTTGGGTGGACTAGACAAATGCACCATAATGAAAGAACTGGAGATGAGGGCCCAAATCTCAGGTGATGTGCTTACTCTCAACAGTGAACTGCACACCAAAACAGTGCCACTTCCACCTGTCACTGGGAGGAAAAGTTATGATCTTATTAAATCATGCATGAGATAAAACCAAGTGTCGCTGTACTGATTTGTACTGATTTCATTAGGACACTTTTTAACACTTCGTTTAGCCCATGGCAGGTGGTTGCTTAATTTCCACAGGTCTCCTCCAGTGTCTGATGGTGACTGTGAGCTTTAAATAGATTGTCAAGTCAGGTTCTTTTAGGGATCCTCAATGTATCTCAGGTTAAAGCTGCACTGCAAGAGACTCAGAAGATGTGGCCGTAAAGAAAAGGAAAAAAAACCCCACCAACACAAGGCAAAGCAAAAGAAAGTCTTCCACCTGGATTCTCATCGATCATATTGTCTCAGACAAAGAGTTTACATTTACATTATTTACTAACAGGGGGCATTTATTGGAAAATTACAATGCAACAGTGGGCAAGAAACAGAAAAGTACTCATTCCTCTTTGAAGAGAGTTTTTCTGTCTTTTTGTTGTTGTTTTTGTTGCTGTAACTAACTTACACATTTGTTTTTACAAAGTAAGCCCTGTTAGTGAGAATTATTTTATGCTCTCTTGCTACTAAACCAACAAAATTAAATCCAAGTACTTGCATGATGTGACATGTAAACCATTTGCACTGAAGTGACTGCCAGAAATGAATGGAAAGTTTTTATCCTGAAGAAATGCTCAAATAAAATACTAGCACAATCTAAAATTATTTACTGAAAGTAGCTACAGAATATTTTATGTCTTCTCTTTTAAAAAAATATATTTAGGGTCTAGTGCTCAACTTAGAGCATGAGATGAGAAAGTGCTCCCTTCTGTGCTGGGAAAATCTGAAAACAAGTGGATTTTTTTTTTTTAAAGGAAGACATAAACCAACTCTGTTGGCATTTCATGGGGGAAAAAACCCTCAGTAGTGCTGACATCTAAGGTAAAGCACATATGTTTTCAAAGAAAGTATTATAAGTGTGTTACAAATGCTAACATTTTGCCAGTTTCACTCAAGATCCTTATGCAGGCCAGGTTTTAAAAGCTGGACAGCCTCAGCTCAACCTAGATGCTCTGATCACAACTGCGTGCACTTATCTCACTTAACATTCTTGTATGCCATGATTCAGCTTCATTTCCTTTCTTTAATGCAGTCAAAAGTCAACAAAAATAGATAAATGGATTATTCCTTTTTGATAATACAACTTCAGATTTTCCAGACACCCACTTGCTCCTTTGCACAGAGAAAGTTAGAACTGAGTGCCCATTTTTCTGCACCAGGAAAAATGTGACAGTTCATTAGCTTTTGCTATCCAACTCTAAAATTACAGTCACATCAATCTACCTCCTCTGTCCTATGGAGCTTCTCTGTTATCACAAAGCCTATTCAAAATTTCCCCAAAGGCCAAGACCAACACAAGAAAAAGAGTAACTTTGCACGAAACCAAAAGCATGCCCTATTACCCAGCATCTGAGACACCCCCGCCCAACCTCATTCTTTCTAGCGCTGCTATTTCAGAGCCGGATCAGGTCTCAGTCTGAACACAGCTGGGAGCAGTGATCTCCACCCAGCCCCCCCGAGCCTGCGTAACATTAGTTTCAATCTTTTATTCATTCACTGACTGAAATACCAAGAGGTTTCTTCAAATGACAGCAATATGCCTGGACTACCGGTCTGCCAGAAGGATTCTTTAGCATTGTGTAAATAACTGGCTGTTAGAGAGAGACTGCTTTGAAGTTCCCATTTGCAGCACCCAGAGCACTTGGGCTGGATCCGTTTCTACTGGGTTACTTTCACGGCAAGCTCTTTTTGTCCCATCTGAAGAGTTTCTTTGTGAGCAATGAATGAGGATGCATCTTGGGAATGGTCTGATACTTCAAAAGATGATTCTTGTAGTTTATCTTGCAGTAAGCTTCTCCTCTGAAGGAAATGCTGCAGAGCCCTTGTACTGATCACAATGATAGTCTTTTATCACTGAGCTGTCTGCAATATCAGCATCCAAAGCAAATCTTTGCAAGCTATGACTTCTATTAACTGATAAATGTGTAGATATTTTCTGTCTTTTATAATGCCATACCTTTTTCTGCAAACACTTCAAAACAAAGCTGGTCTTGCTGAAGTCCATGAAAGTTTACTCACTGCCTGGTGAATAACTGCAATTTAGACTATTTTTGGAATGGAAAAGTCAAGAATATCTTTATGTTTAAAAAGAAAAGTTTGGGGTTGTTTTGTTTAACTGTGTTTCCTGTACTAAGTTTCTACGGAGGTGAAAAAAAAAAGAATTTGCACGCCTAAGCAGCTAGCCAAAGGTAGAACTTAAAATCAGAACAGGAAAATTGATAACTAAAACCAATTTAGTAGAAGTTCCCAACCTGCAATCAGTTTGTAGGAGCAGTGAAGACTGACATTTAAAACCATACCACATTTATAAAATTATAAGCAACACACCCCTACAGTTTTCTACACACCCAGACAAAAGTTTATTTTGAAGATGTTGAACACTGAATGTTTTAAAATCGATAATTTTTTAACTTGAAAAGACCATGGTCACAGCTGGTTTTGTGGGTTTTTTGGTTTTGTTCTTTTGTTTTTTTGGTTTTTTTTTAAATAAGAAAATAATGACATACTACGTTCCAGGTGTGAAAGCCACTGCTTATGTCTATGCCCATATACTTGATTTACCCTTGATCACAGAATAGTTCAATTATTTGAATACTCTTTAGCTTAGCTGAAATGACACTTGGATGCTTATCTGAATACAGTACAAACCTACATGTGGATAATCCCTTAGTCTGAACAACTCTTGCTCACAGCAGCGCCAAGAGTACCAGTTGATGGGTTTTAACACATAATTTCTAGCATGCAAGAAAAGGGAGAACTGCTAAAAAAACAAACTAAATACTTGAGCAAATGTACATACTTTACAAAGCAATCCTAAAAATGTTCTCTTACGAGCAGGATTTTGCTGTGGTAGATGCACTCTATTTCTGTGTCGTTTGACCTTCTTGCCTAAGAAGGCTACATGATCATGGAAAAACTCCTGCTTAGTTCTGAAGGTATATGTCTTCATTTCATGCAGAACTTTTCAAAAATGTCCTGCTGGAAACCATATAACATTCTGCAATTTTAGCTTAAATAAATTTATGGATCAATAGAAACACTCCTTGAAGCTGCTGCTGACTGGTAACTGGGAAACAAATAAGAGCAGTTCAGAAAGAGCCTTCCTCTCCTTTTCCTCTGTTTCGATTTACATGACCAATCCTCCCTGACCTCAGCAGCCAGATTCTTTCAGTTTTGGATTAGACAACATCCTACAGACAATGAAAAAAACTGGCCATAAACCACAGGTTTACATATGTTTTATGTGACAAGGATACTTTCCTACGTTTAGCAAGATGATATAATTTGCTGTTGCTTCCTGCCTTCATTCACTCTGAAGCCGGATGTCTATAGTTACATCACATAACAATGGGAAGACCCTTGCACAAACTAATAATAATAAGAATGAACTGCTTTTCATCAGCATGAGCCAGGCTCATTTCTACAATACGGCATAAAATGCAAAGTGGATCCTTTCAGGTTCTTTTTTCAGCAGTTCGCCCTTTTCCGTCTTTATCATAAGAGTTACTGTCATGGCAGTTGTGATATTCAGAATAGAAAAAGCAAATAAAAGATCAGGAGCAGGCAACAAACCCAAAAAGATACCCAACATGCACACAGCATGGCAACTCCTCAATATGCTCCAAGAGATGCTGTGCCAAGCTACAGCAGCTGATTCTGGGGGCAGGGCCAGCAAGCATGGAAATGGGGTCAAAAAGCAAGGAGCTGGCAGGGCTTCTCCAGCATTAATGCAGGCGAGGGCTAAACCTTCTGCAAGTGAGCTCATGTCTGAGCCAAGGACAACCAGGAGAGCTGGTGGGAGAGGGGCAACAGTGGCAGGAGGCCTAGTGATACTGGGGTGCTCTGTAACAGCTGGCTTGAGAAACAGCTGTGATTTTGGCTGCCAGGTCCACTTGAGCTTCCTCCAGCAAAGCCCTATTTGGAATCATTCAGTAACATATGGAAGCAAGCACTGAATCCATATTCACAGAGGTGGAAAATCAGAGCATGATGGTGTAGCATTTCCACAAGTATCTGTGGGATTTTTTCAAGCAAGATACCCGGGGTTTAGCAAGAGATTTATCTTAAAATGGATACTTCAGAAACTTTAACCCTACCTGTCTGACTTAATATACAAAGGAAGTCAATATCACTACAGAAGCTTGACTGATGGGAGTTTCAAAAAACCAGCACATATTTATCCCTCAGTAATCAGTCATGATTTAATTTAGAGCCAGTAGTAAGTAACTGATTACTTGCACAATGCAATCACAACTTCAATCCTGGCTGGAAAGCAATTGTTTTCACAGACACAAGTAAGTTCAATTGTAGACACAGTTCACACTGCTATGTTAAAAGAAAAAAAAAAAGCTTTCAGAAACTTACCACCGAGGTAAGAGCCATCTGGAAACTGTAGATTCGTGCAAGGCCAAAGTCAGCTAGCTTGATCTGCCCATTGCTGGTTACAAGGATATTTTGAGGTTTCAGATCCCGATGCACCACACGATGCGAATGCAGAAAATCCAGTCCCCGAAACAGCTGAAGCATCATATCCTATACATAAAGAAGAAACCAATATGCAGTTATCAAGACAAGGTGGCAAGCAAACAAGTAAACTCCCGCCATAATCTTGCAAAACTAATTTAATAAATACTGACTTAAATATGTGCACAGGAGATAAAACCAGCTATTAATATAAAACGGACAGGATGTTGCTAGAACGAACGGAATTGAACCAATGTCCTTATCAAGTTAATGTATGGTTTCCAGTTGAATTATCTGAGGCTGATTAACAGTAGTATAAAGATTAGTCAATATACTTAAAAAAATAGCAAAAGTATGTCTCAAAAACCCAGGATAACTTCAAAAGAATGCTGTCCAAGTAAGAAAAAGACAGCATTTTTTTACGCTTAACTTTAAAATCATACGCCACTTTGCATTCTCACTATCTTATGCTTTGTCCTGCTGTGGTGAAGTGAAATGTTATCATTCATTTTAACAGGCACAAGGACCTGTTTCAATCAGAAATACTGTATAAATGATGAATTTAATTTTATTTAATGCTACAGAGAGAAACTGTTCACATGGCAAAACCTGTTGTATAGAACTTACTGAACAGGACAGAAACTACCTTAACTTTAGCACTAAAACAGTATAATAATCATAAGGAACAGTTTTGATTCTTCTTTCTGTTTTGTTATAATGATACAATCTTCCATGACATTTCCTCAGCTGAAGTAACTATTTTATCTGTACTCATGTTTTGACATTAATCTTAGTAATGTGAAAAGAATGAACCAGCAGACTCAAAACCAAATACTAGAAATCCCCTGAATTCCAAATTAGAAGGATACTCTCAACTCGAAAACTATATTTGCAAAACAGGCATTTAGAAAAAGATGCTGCAACAAGAAAGAAAAAAAAGAAGGATAAAGAAGTTTATTTTCTGCATGCACTTGACTTGAGCTCATGAAACTGCAGACCTGTGTATGCTGGTGGCATACACCCTTTCCATAATCTGTGCAGCACGGTGTCCTCCAATCCTGCTGTTAGCAACCAAAATGATCTTGGAGAAGGGCATGGCATGAAGTATGAGAAATGGAAAGAAGGCTAAATTGAAGCTGGTTGCTTTTGTTCTTTGTGGACTTGGGCATGTTGCAAGTAAATATTCAAGGCACACTATTGAAAGGAATTGTATCTGAACATGGGTGCAAAAATGGCTCAAAACATTCAGCTTGATCATATTGGTTTCGCTGGATGCATTTTAAAGGTACACTTTACACACATTGCTAAATAATTTAATACAAAATTATTATTTTCTTGTAATGTTTCCTGACCATATCTACAGAAAACATTATAAAATACATACATATTAAGTTTGGAAGCTCTCACCTGACCTCTGAAAAAACATGGTCATTTCTGTATACAGCTGGCTCATAAAGCATTCAGTTTTTATTTGAAGATCCCAATGATGAAGATTTTACAATGAAATTATGGATGCTGTGGCAATATTAAATTATTATCACCTCTGAAGGAAGGTGGTAAACTGAGAACCCCATTTCCTGTTAGCTGATGCCTTTTATCTCCTTTGCTTCCACAGGAAAAATTGGGAACTGATAATTTTGACAACTGGTATATTATGGTTTGGACCTTTAAAAGAAATATACGAAGTATATTGAATCCTCTTGTATTCATATAATTTTTCTTTGCAGTTCAGAATTTTTTAAGAACTCTGCAGGTTTCAGTCAGCAGTAGAATAAATATATATGTCACATCTGCTCACTCTGTGCCATTATGGCTTTTATCAGATCCCTAAAGTCTGCACATCAGTCTTACAGACGTGACGAACATGCGAACAACATTTAGGCATACAGTTATTTTAAGTATTAACTTAGTTGTTTCACTGAATTTGGGCCTATTATTTTTTTCATTCCAGGTTGACATAATATCAAATAAGAAAATGATTTAAAGAACTGAAGGATTTGTCAATAGATCCTGGCAAGTCCCTTTTTGGTGATATTTATGCATCCTACTAATGTGTCAACTCTGTAAGCTCATTCAGGCAGTTACCAAACATATCAAGAATATTTTTTCCAATAACTGATGCTGGTTTTGTTTCAACTTTCTTCCTCAAGCTCAGCATAACACAATTCTATTCTGCTCATTTCAAGCTGCAAGCTATGTCTTCAGTTTCTAAACTCAGAGTCTTCTTCCAGCCACAGGTAAAAACAGAAAATATTTGAAAATGGAAACTCATGTATCTTCGCCTCTACCCATCAGACTCAAAAGATGAATATCGTTTACAGAAGTTCTCTTCACACACAAAAATTGAGATGTGCTGCAGAGAAGTGCACTGGGAAAGTGTAAATTTAAAAGGTGTTAGGAAGAAGAAGAGCAACTGGAGGGAAAAAAGTGCTATATCTCCTCTTCCAGGAAATTCAGAGTTACTCCATATAGGCTATTTTCTAGTATTCAGGTTGGACTGTTGATTACATTTATTACTTACTATTACAGGTATTAACAGATTCCAGTTCAAAATTACATTGGAAGAACAGCCTGAAGTTTCACGGTGTAAAGAAGGCCACTTGGATGTAATAAGACTGTTTGCTATTTGTGATTCATTACTGCCCTGTTTTTAAATTCTCAGCAACTCAGAAAAAGAGCAGAAGGCAAGATCACAACATAGGCTTATTATTATGAACTTTAAATACAGAATATCAAATGGTGCAACTTAGAATTTTGTGCTGCACATAAGCCTAGTCCAAAACCATTAGGCCTTGCATTTGGAAAATTATTTCGTTCACTTGGTCAAGCACTTGCAAAAAACATCAGACTGGGTCTGGGCTGTATGCTTTCTTTGACACTGTAAGTAACATCAGAAGATATTAACCTTTGCTAGCAAATTGGATAAAGGCTGTAAACATGCACAAGCCAGATCACTACCTAATTAAATCAGGATAATTTCACTCATCTGACGGAAATGCATCCATTTTTATTAGCGACGAATACATCAAGGATATATCTCAATTACTGGGTTCTAGAAATAACTGCAAGAGAGTCTTCATGTGCCTCAAGGATTAGTTTTTCCCATGTCTGCTTTTTCCTGAGAAATTTTCTGTGGTAGATAGACATACCACACTTTGGAATGACAGATAAAGTCATGTTTCAAAAGTTAATTGAAAAATGATCAATTCTATTCAACAAATAAGAACCTTCATGCCTTAGGAGATTGAAGGAACAAGCTCTAATGAGTCATGATCGACCCTCTACTGATGTCTATCAGTGTTCTTTGGATATTGTATGTTTGCAAACAAAGACACAGAACATGCTGAAGATACATACACACATTATCCCAATGCAATTATTTTCAGACAATCACAGCTTTACAATTTTTTTCCTTTTCAGGATACATTTTCAATACCATCTATGTGCAAATATAAAATATTTACCTATAACTCAATTGAAAACTGACCTATTTTAGGATGCAATGAACAGGTACATTTTCTTTAGAGGAAAATATGTAGTTTCAACTTTGTAAAAGATACATAATGGAAACAGGAGCAAAATTCATTATGGAATGCTGCATCTTTGCTTGTTCCACCATATAAAGTATTGATGATGATTGCTCAGTCTGACATTTACTGAATTTATCAGCTCTGAATGTCAGGACCAAATTATGATGAACTTTTCAAGCAATATTATGTCATGAGTCTCAATAATAAACAGAAATACGTCCCGCATATTCTTCCTCTGTGATCAGTGAGGATGGGGCTGGGTTTGGGCTAGGCTGAGCAGCTGCTTCTGCTGTCTCTGCCAAAGGCAATATTCACGGCTCTCATTTCCCAGCTGAGGAACAGAAAGCCCTGATTTCCTACACACTTTTGTCTCCACCTTGTCCTATCCCCTCTTGACTCTATGCTTCACTGACCCCTCTTAACCCTCCTCCAGCATCTGATCCATAAACCCCTTCCAAGCCATTGGCTTTCAGATACTACTCTGATCCTTTACGAGTCACCCACCATCTTGACGCCCAACAAAAATACCTGTCAATTATCTGCAGCAGCTTATTGCTTGTTTAAGTCCAGTCAGACTCCCTGGAGGACTCTGCCCACCTAATCCAAAAGAGGCTGGTATGGCTGTCAACCAAAACATTCAAGCATCTACTCAAAGACAAAAGAAACTATGGAGTTGGTTTCGGTGTCGGTGCCTAGGCACCAGCAGGCAGGACTGCAGGGGTCTCAGTCAGGGGAGACCTGGGGCTGTGCCCGGCCAGACACACTCGGCTCCAGCCAGCTCCGACGGACCCACCACAGTGCACGGCTGGGTCCCTCAGCCACCATGGCGGTGCCTCTGTGAAGATGTGTTTAAGGGCAGAAAAGGCTGGAGGGAAAGAGGAGAACAAAAAGAAGGAGAAACTGCACAAGGAACACCAAGGCAAGAGGAGGAAGAAGGGAAAATACTCCATGGTGGAGTAGATATTCACACTGCAGCTCATGGAGCATGCAGATATTCCTGAGGCAATGGCAGCCTGTGTAGACGACCTAGGGCAGAGCAGGCAGAAAGTATGAGGAGGAAGCAGCAAGAGGGAGGAGCTGCTCCTGTGCTGCTTAGGCTGGGGAGAGTCAGAAGTGATGTGTAGCCTGGAAAAAGGCAGGAGAATGTGTTATTTCAACATCTGCCTCTTTTTCCCCGCTCATCACCTGAATTAGCAATTAAGTATCTACCTTGACTGGCATTATACTAAGATGATTTTCCCCAGGGTAAGTCTACTTTGCCGGTGATGGTACTTGGTAAGCCATCTTCCTCTCTTATCCCAGCCCATGAGCTTTCTTGCTCCTTGCTGCTCTCTGCTTTCTGTAGCTGAGGTGGGGGAAGTCAGTGAGTGCCTGGATGGGAGTTTGACTGTTGGACTAGGCTAACCCACCACCATGGTAAAGTATGGATGCTAGATTTTGCCTTGATTAAACACAGTGAGATGCAACCTGAAGGAGAACACCCAGAGGTAATGTCTTCAGAGAATAGACGCAATCTGAGGTAACATACACTTATGACTGGCTGCTTGTTATGCGAAGCTCGCTCTTCCTCCACTGGCTAGGATGTGAAGAAAGAAAAACCTTTGAGCAGATTGCCCTCCATTACAGTGATAGGAGTTCCCAATACCGAAGAGAGTAATTTGGTGGAAGCCGACAAATATACTCAGTTTTATCACCAAACAAAAGAGCACAGTACAGAGCCTTGCAAACTACAACAGACCCTGAATCTGTACTAACACACAGGCTTTACATGGCTTTTTTTTTTTAAACCTGCCGATTGTCCTCTTCCTGCTCTATTTCTGTGCTAACATTTTGTAAAGCACAACAATCCTTTGGCATATCCTAACCTTTCTCCTGCCCTTCTGTGGAGTATCTCATGCACCTTCACAACAATTTGCATCCTTCACCCAGAGTTTCTGTCTATCTGTAACTCATTTTTCTCTTTTTGCTGAGCAGAATGGAATGTCCCCGTTTTAGATGGCAGGTGCTGGAATACTCATCCTGAACATTTCCTGTAGGAGTATTTGCGTAAAAGGCAACCACAAGTGTAAACAAAGGGGATGAGTTTTAGACAGAAATGTGTGATGAATCAGTCAAGGTAGTTTCATGAAAAGGCTCACTGCCTCTTACTGAAACAGGACCTTCTCAGAGAAGAAGGGGAGCAGGATGGGGCTTCTTTCATATCTGACTCAATTATATAGAATCCCCAACCACTGAATTGCTTTCAATTTAAAGGGTAATTTTACACATGCTGGAATGAAAGTTTAAAGAGCTGCCCCATTCTCTGGGGCCTATTTCTGAAGCAGAATAATTACAGCCCTTCTATGGTTATACTTTGTAACAAACAGTCAACATTAATTAATGCCAAAAAAACAATGGCATTCCTGAGGAATTACACAGTACAGATACATGAATAGCAAAAGACATGATTAATGTTGTTACACTGAATCCCAAAGGCATTGGCAATAATGTAGGGATTCCCTGTTAAATGCAGCGATTTTCCTTTTTAATTTTTGTCCTCACACTGGGCTGGGAACCCATGACACCGGCCTATCTAGAATGCCACGACTGTGATGATGGGGGCAGATAAAATTTGCCACAGCCTACAGAGCTGCAGGATGCGCTTCTCCATGTGGCTGGCTGGATGCAGTGGCTGGGACACAGTGAGAGGCAGACAGCTCCCTGCCCTTGTGCCCTGTTCCTTTTCTCAGAAGAAAGCTATTCTGATCAGTCTCCCTGCAGGGCATTCAGAAAGGGGATGAGGAGGGTGTCTTTGCCTTCTCCTAGCCACACCATAGCTTCTCAGGACTCCTCCATGATCCAACCAAGTATTTATGGGATACAGAGCTCTTAGTTTTCCTTACGCTGGGTAACAATTTATCTTAGAGTAGTCCTATTGCTTTCCATAAAAATATTCACAGGGTCATTCCTCAGAGAAGACTGCTGTAATATTCTTGTCAATTAACTCCTGTCAAGTACCAGGAGAATCTGAACTTCACAGCATGTTCAATTTAAATCCGTTCACTGTTTTGGTAAGAGAACAATAAATTCAAATGATCCATTCACTTAGCCATATTAATCAGCCTTACTATACAAGATAACAGGTTCATTTTCTGTTCATAGAGTAAAATACTGTGCAGAGAAAGACACAGAAAAGTAGTTTAGTGCATTATTAATATCTGCTAAGCACATGCAAGGAACTGGGCTAATAATTGTTGGTGTTTTGTACACTGATACCCAATAGGTAAATTTGTTGAAAAATAATTAGTTACATATATTTTTTAAATATTAAGTAAAATACTTGTGTCATTATCTTTGAATTGTAAAACTATTTAAACCATATAAAGGATACTTTAATACACTTAGAGTAGATTAAAAGGTATGTTAAAATATATTCTGATAAACAGTCTCTAATCTATTTTAAACTACTTCCATAAGAAAGAAAGCACAGCTCATACAAGCGATTTGGGATTATCCAATTGTTAGGATGAAGAACCCTATGGACATGCACACTCACAGAAGTATGCATGTATGTATGCATTTTAATGTTTTGAATAATCCCATTGAAGACAATGCTACCTATAGTCGTCCACAGCAGTAAACACTGAAATGAATATAATTGTTGTTTGGCTTCGTGTTTTGTTGGTTTTATGTTTTTCTTGTGGTTTTTTTTTTTAATGGCTAGAATTGTTTGTGTAGCAATTTAAAAGATACAATACCTGAAGCAGTGGAGTCTATAGAACAGTTCAGAAGATGTTTTGGTTGCTAGTGGAGGTAGCAACCTAATCAAGATCAGAAAGGCCTAAATAAATTACTTCAAAATACAATAACTGGTCAATTAGTTCAGAGCCAGTCTAGTAGAAATGACCAATGTCACTATTATGCACAGACCTGCCTGCATTTTATGAACATTATATGTCAGTCCCAACCAAAAGTACTGCAACTGTGCATAAGATTTAGGAAAAATGCAGAATTTTAGCTGAATTACAAAGGTCCATGGTAGTCTTTGAAAAACTTTGAGGCTTATCAATGCTACTGAATTGCTGTAAGCTTATGATGGCATTTTATGTACAGATATCATAGCTTTCAGTATACTGAGGCACTATTTTCCTTTGTTGTGCACCCGTACGTAGCCTGAATTAAATTCATAGCCCCCACAGCAGGTTTAACATGTTCTAGTCCCTTTGCTTAAACTTTCCAACTGCTCCTCCTGAGTTAGAAAGAAACTGCTGAATTGGTACTGCCACAGGAAAACCTGACCAAACACATTTTGGAGTGCTCCAAACACTCCTCAAACACCAGAGCTCACCAGCAACAAAGGCAACATAAGCAAGACTAGACTAAGACAACAGATACACCTGACTGTTCAAGGAACTGCTCTGAGTAAACCTCTCTGCCCTCCTTAAAACAGGGACCTGAATTAATATTTTAGGGGTTGGTAAAGCCTTCAATCTAAGTACATGTCTGTTTTATCAGACATGTACTTAGATTGCCACACTGATCTCAATAGCTGCGAACCAGAGACCAAATTCAGTATATAAGATGTCTACCTAACATCTGTGAGGGACCTATGTACATGACTGGGCACACATGTGGCTGCATTTTATTTAAGTATATATAAGTCTTTCCACATTAATTTCTAATTTTATAGCTCAACACCTGTCAAGTCAGTTTGCAATCTAAATCTTTATCAAGTTTTATGCTTTCATTTGCTATTTTTCATATTTGATGAGAAGAATGACTGAAAAGAAAGCTATATAATTGTTCTACTTATGTTCAGTTATGCAGTGTACCAAAAATTCCTATCGAAGTGAAATTACCAGACATGCAAATAAAACACACAGCATTTCCCATCTGGCTACTGGTATTTGTCAGATAAAATACATGTGAATTCAATGAGAATTGAACAAAGGGGAAGTTTGTTTTAACATTCTGACAGAAATTGGTAAATGTGGCACTGTTAGCAAGACTTGTCCTGTATAGGAAAATTTTACAGCAGGTAAATGTAACTTTGTGATTAACAATCTTTTTCAGTACTCAAACCCTTCCACTCCTTGTGCCCTGTAGAAAAAACAACAGGAGGCACAGCTCCTAACAGAATTTTTGGCTCTGAGCCTAGGTAAGCAAAATGTCCATATTTCTTTACTGTATCTCTGGATGATGATATCACGGTTTTGTACATCCCCAAGTACCTTCTGGGAAACTTCCTTTCTTTTATTACAAGCTTTTTATAACTGTATTGGAGACAACAGTGTCTCACAGAGGTTCCTGGTTTGACAAGTTGTTACCACTGCTCTTTTATTCCTTATACCATCTGAAAATGAGATGAGGACTAAAATGTACCAATAAATCCCCCAAACTCTTTACTGCTTCACCCAGTTCGTAAAGTTCCATACAAATGACTTGAAATAGTACCTGCGATTTGCACGCATCAGCTATGAAGACCCTTCTAGCATGTCTAAACACACCAGCCCAAATTTGGTATCTAAGCATCACAGCAGGTCACACTGGATAGCTGCTGCAAAACTGCAGTTGGAATTCTGGAGCACATTTTTCATAAAATTACAGCTTCTTTAATTATGTTTCTCAACAGGACAAGTCACATTCTTCCTTCAGCTGATGTTGCGAGCCTTTTTCTTCTGAGGTAAAATCCAGACTTCAGCTTGACTAAGTCAATCTGTTCTGGATCACTGTGTATACTCCCCTAACCCTATCACCTCTCAGAAGAACTCAGTGCTTTCCGGTTTTTAAAAAGATTTCTGATTGCTCCTTACAGGATATGTTTCCTTCTCTCATTGTGGGACATCACTGCCACTTCCTCTTCAGTGTCTTTGCTTCTGCATTACTGCCCATTTGTATTTTGGGACATCATCACTTGTTGCAATCCTTGTGGAAGCTCTCCTGATGTAATCAGAGGAATCAGTCCACCCAGAAAATCCACAAAGCTGGATGTGACTCCCTCAAACTATTTCAGTATGCTTTGGGGAGGAGTTCACAGAAATCACTGTCTTACTCCTTGCCAAAATCTCCAAACTACAGTAAATTATCAATCACTGATGAGCTGATTGTCTTCCTGTGCCTCTCACACCCATCCTTATGAGGAATGGGATCAACAAACCCTCTTCTCTCGGAAGAATGCTGCTCCAGCAGCACTACAGCTCTTTACCAGCACCTTCCCGATGCTGCTGGTTGTAAGAGCTCTTCCTCATTTCCTCAAACTCCATGAAGGGTTAAAATATGGTGTGTGTTGACAGACGTCACTCCTCACTAACAGCAAAGACACGTTGCTGCGGGGCCCAGATCTGGGCTTCTCCTTCCCTGCAGCTGTCTGTGGACAGCAGCTAATTGTATCCACTTGTTTAACCTCGGGGATAACGTCTGGAGGGGACCAAGTGCCACAAGCGTACTTTTTTTTTTTAACGGTCATTTCCTCTCTGGTGTAACTTGCATGACAGCATGTGACAAGCAGAAATTAATGGGGACACTGCTGTGCCAATACCCCTTGAATTGCTTTGACACTGGCTGCAGGCTGCCTGCTTGGCCACCCAGCCAAGACCTCACATGAAATGTGGCAAGGGGCCCACAGCTCTATTCACTAACAAGCCAGCTGGTCAGTGATTAGAAAGCTGAAACAACGCTGCGCACATACATCAAGAAAAATGCTTTACAAACAGCTTCGGACTTAGGTACTAAAGCATCTTAGAAGAGTAAATCTGTAAATTCATCTTAGGGGCTGTTAACTTAAGCTAACATTAGAGATAAAGCAGAAGGCCCTGGAAGATCACCAGCCTACGTTGCCACCTAAGTGCAAAAAGGGCTAACCTCAGAACAAAGACTAACATCTTGATGTGCTCAAAATCATGTGCAAACAGCTTAGACCACATGGATTCTGGTCCAGAGGAGCATTCAAATTATGTAAATACGTAGAGATTTATGACGGACTACTCTTCCTAACGGTCTATCAACAACTTGGCAACGTTACTGACATTTCTACAAAAATTCTCATTGAATCTGTCTGCAGTGTTTATACTGATTTATTTATATGCTGATACATAACAACAAAAGATGAGACTTTAGAAGCATCCCAAGGGCTTTGGATGATCAGATATGATACACCCAAGGCAGCTTTGTACCTTTCAGCCCAGACTTTTTTGAAAACTGTCAAATCTTTGGCTAGACACAAAAGGCTCAAGATTGTTCCTTTAATTTCCCTCTTCAGTTGCTTTTTTAACTAGTAGCCACTAAAAGTGCATGGGGTCTTGATGAAACACCTGATGGCAACAAGAAAATCAGTTATGGTTTTTTAAAACTGAGAAAAATGCAGTGAACAGGATCCTAGAGACTGGGAACACAAACATCATTTGAAATCAAGAAGATCTGGGCACGTAATTCCTGGGGCTCCTTCACTGTTATAAACTCATTCCAGAAATTTCTGTTTAATGAAAAGCTTTTTAAACTTATTGTAACACAGGCCCGATCAATCTCCTAATATATAAGGAAATATATGTGTGGCTTATACAGCTATATCAGGGCTCAAGGCACTGTAAAAGGAGCTGACTGGAGAGCAGAGTCAGTTTCTTGGATTAGAAATTGGGGTTACTGAACAGTTTAGACTTAATTTTGAGTGCTTCCATCATAAAAACTTTGATGAATTCAACATAGTCATGAATGACACTTGCACACTGAGGAAGATGGCCTCATATTAGGCACAACTGAAGTCCAATGAAACTATTGGGACTCTACCCATCAATTTTCAAAGACCTGAGCTGGTGCCACTGCTTTTTAGTATTTCCATTCTCCTCTCACACTCACTGGAACCAACAGCACCTTCAGAAAGATGTAACCAACCTTCTCTGAGATGAAAATGTCAGCATGACACCAGGCATCAAAATACTACTATTCCCTAAAATTAAGACACTGTCTTAATAAACAGTTAACAGTTTTTATTAAAGATGTGAACACAGAAGAAAGTAAGAAGACAATCCCTTCCTAATATCTCCAGGGAACACATAATAAATAAAGCTCAACTGTGTACTTTTTAAAAGTCACTTCAATACTGTATTTTTTTCCTTGTAAAGTACTTGGCATGGTAGAATAATTGTGATGCTCGTCAGTGCTGTACAATGGCTCAACATTGGGGTCTAGTACTACCCCAGCTCTAGTCACAGGAGCACATTTAACTTTGCTGCCTCTCTTGCTCCGTATTATAAATTCAGGAACAATGGTTAACTAATTCACGAGTGTTACAAAGATTAACTAGTTAATGTTTGTTAAATACTCCAAAGAACTAGAACTGCTTTCAGTTATAAAGGCTTACCAGCCTTCAAGAAAATCAAAGATATATAGAAGAGGAAAGATTTAAAAAAAATATATATAATTCATGGGCAGAAATAGGCTTCAAGAAAAAGCTGAGAGGGGACAGTGCCCTACTGAAATCAGCTTGCCCAGGATCTCCCATCTAAGAACTTTACGTATAGTTTTGCAATGCTGTTGTAGAATTGTTTGAGCTCTTGAAATAGTCTTCAGGATGAGCATCTCATTGATGCCTTACTACACCTTAATTAATGGTAGGAAACAAGGTAATTGTTTCTTGGAAGCACTCAGCAGATTGAGTTTTTTTCCATGTTTACAGCGGCAATTGATTTGCAATTCTATTAACTTGAATTAACAAACCAACGGCTCCTGAACCAACAAGGGAACAAAGGGAATGGGTAAGCTCCTACAGACAAGGCAAAGAGAAGAGATTTCGCAAGAGGAATCCATCATGTACGTGAAGTCTTTGTTTCCACTGAAAGAAAGTTTGCCGGTAGCACCATGCTAAGGGAATGGCTACCCATTCCATTCCACTTACACGGTCTGTTACTTTCTCCTTTCTTTTCTTACTTCTTACCTTTTCCTTTATGTCTCTCTTTCCTCCCTTCATGAGCCCTGTTGACCCTTCCTTCCCCACTCCCAGTCCTGACCCTTTCTGTCATGCCTGCACTGCACCCTGTTCTACCCCACACTCACTCTCAGGACCTGTGGTCCTACTCCATCTGCTGCCTCCCACAGCTCAGGTGATAACCAAGCAAGGCAGGTCACTGGAAGATGCCAGCATTCCTCAGCAGCCCATATCTGGATTTCAGATATAACAAACTGCAGCAGGCAGTGATGTGACTGTGATGTTTGCTGTGGCTGCAGTGTTGGGAGATGGTCCCACACATCTGCTGAGCCTCTCCAAAATGACATTTACCACAGCCCCTCCAGTTCTGAGCAAAATGACACTGATTTATATTAGCACACATTAGTGTAAACCTTGCCTTGTTTTCTTTTGAACACTTGACTGATTCTAAAAAAAAGCATGTATCTTCAACTTACAGTGACACAATGAGTGATGAACCTACTCATTTCTTAATGTTAGCACAACAGACAAGAATCAGCTCTACTTTGGGGGTGACAGGAAAGGCACAACGTGAGAGCTGGCAGTTTTCTTGGGAGGGGAGAAGACAGCCTCCAATGTTTCAAAGGCAGAGGATATTCCCGCCCTGCATCTCCCCAAATACTAAATAAAACAAACTTTAAGACATTTTTAATAAAAAGCCATGGGTATGTTAGAAGTTAGCGTGCAAAAACAACAAAGGAACAAACTGCTTTCATGAAGATACGTCTTTTGAAAGTGAAGTGTCACAAATGATACATGTGAGAAATGCAGCTTGTGACAGATGCAACACTGCTTCTCAAAAGGGTAACCTGTGACAAGCAGAAAAGCATGCTATTCATAATGCAATCTGGAAAATAAAACTACATATATTGTTGCGTATCTTCACTGTAACCCTTCACGGAGAACCTGTGAGAAAAAATGTAGCCATGATCCAGACAACCTGGACCACGTATGTCTGTACTTTGCTGAAGCAGGTCCTAGAAACCTAAGACTTTTGTTTTCCCTATCAACAACAACAGAATAATTACAAATCACACTGTGCAATATCAAAACCTATGTTATTCCAAAACTACAGTCAATTAAGTAGAAACAAACTGTATCATCAGAAGGGCAAATGAGAGTGGCTGGGGATCACTATCAAAGGACTTCTGTTTTCTTTTGTTTATTAAATAGCAACTGTATTATTTACTGCAGCTTTGCAAGCCAGTGAGCAGCTGGGTGTGACACATTTCCATGCTCTGTAACCTCTCCTTATGCTTCGTTAGATTCCTTATCAGGACCAGAAGAAAAGAAATCTCTCTGTTATGCTTTTCCTGTGGCAAAGGAAAAGACAAGATGATGACTTTCCAGCTCATTTCACTTCTACAAGGTTCTCATCAATCACCATGGGGTAGGTCTTTGTTATTTTCACTGAAGGACTGTTCTTAGTTTTCTGTCACAATAAAGCGTGACTCCACTAATTAGCAAATCAAGGTTACCTCTACCACATTTGCAAAAGAACAAAATGCAAACATAAGGCTAAAACTACTTCTGCAATATTTTCCAAGGCCCCAGCTTCACAGAGATAAACCTAAGTCAAGCTAGGTCTAAATTCCTTTCTTTGAAACAGAGGTTAAGGTCTGAAACACTCTGACTACATGATGTAAGGAAGCTAAACAAACCATTTCATCAAGAACCAAAAGTTTTCTGCTTGTTTTGTGACTTTCTGCTCCAGAAACCAAGCAAAGAGACTGTGGTTTATTTTCATATTAAACCCTCTGTGAAGCATGCATCTCTCTGCAGTTTTGGTTCACTATAGCCCATGCAGCTTGGCCTCTATTCTCCTCTTCCTATGTCTTCAATAAGTGCTTTAGACATCAGCAGGAATTATGTGAGCGAACAAAAAACAAGAAAAAGGATATCTTCAAATCAAGTCAAAAACATAACACAAAATGCTTTATAACATGGTCTCTCCTCTATGTTTTTACGTGTATTTTCCCCTATGGTCTGTGTTGTTTCTCACTGAATGGCAGTTATACACAACATACTATTGTAATAACAAGCATATGGCTCAGAGATCGCTGCTGACATTTTCAAAACTCAATTCAGACATTTTTATTTCAACACATGAAAGACATCTGTATACTCTTTCATTAATTGCATTTTACATTTGTAATATTCTATGTATTCTTTTGGAACCATTTCCATTAAAATGCCAGCTCTGGGTTAAGATTGCAAGTATTTCCTTTGTAATTCTAAGGGAGGAGTATGTTACTGTCAAAATTTCTCTCTAAAAAGTCCTTGCTAAAATATTTACCCTGCTTGTCAGAACAAGAATATCTCAAGTTAATTCCAAATGAAAGAATATTTTAGAATGAATCATAAACTAGATGTTAGAAAAAGATAACATGCTGTCATTTCAAAGCCCCTTTCCTACTGTAAAACTAAATGAAAAACAACCCTGCATTTCCATCCACAGAATATTGTAACATTGTGGAGTCTTCTGAAGTTCCCTAATTGTAGTTATGCAACAGAACTATCACATCCTAAAACAAAGGACAAAAATTCAGCAGCTGAGTTCATTGGCTTGGAAATTAAACTCTTAAGAGATGGCTAACATGTCTTCTTGATTATTTTTGGCATTT
This sequence comes from Acanthiza pusilla, assembly GCA_036630365.1. Taxonomy (NCBI): domain Eukaryota; kingdom Metazoa; phylum Chordata; class Aves; order Passeriformes; family Acanthizidae; genus Acanthiza; species Acanthiza pusilla. The sequence continues at coordinate 30,601,937 of JAXCHO010000073.1, read as the reverse complement.
TAAAGTTACCGTGCCAACGCTTCCTATTGCACAGACAAAATAAAAGTGGGACATTCTAGAATACTTAGAATTTTTATGGCACTGTTTCTAAAGGCATATATATTTAACACCAGTGAAAACTGTTGAGCAGTAACTTTATTTGAAATTAAGCCACTAATTTCAAAGGGCCCTTTAAGGTATAAGACACTGCTCAACATTAATAAAGACAGAATGTGATGGCATTTATTGAGTTGGTCACAATGGTAAAATACAACTTTGTCTTGGAAATGGGTATTATCAAGGGTCATTATTTTCAAAGAAGGCAAATAGGATATTTTGTGGCCACAACAGTGATGATATTAATGAAAAACAGATATAAACAAAACAGTCCACCAAACCCTGTGATCCTTGGAGCCCTTTGCCATTACTGAGTCAATTTACCACACTGACCAGATATGACACATTTCTGTGAGTAGTCAGGAGTCCGGTTGCAAATGCAAAGACATTGCTCACATGTAAGTTTTGAGGGAAGATTACTTCTTCACTCTGACAAAGCATTTAAACACAAGCAAAACACGTTTTATGACTAATCTGAGACTAAGGAAACAATGGTTTCAATTCTTCTTTGTTCTAACCTTAGAATTCATCAGATCTGTAGCAACGGATAACAACCGATTCTCCTCTGTTAGCTCCTCTAATTCAGTCTTTCCAGATCATTTTTAATCTGCAGCAATCTGTTGACATAAAATTAAGCAGAAGCTTAAGAGCTTTGCTGAAGCAGAGCCTCTGCTCCCTTTGGGGCTTTTCGTTTGGGATCTGAAGTTGAACCAGAAGGTGCAGGTGTATATTCCAGCATGAGTTTAAATGTTTTATGTGTATAGACATAAGTGGTAGTACTGTGCAGCTGTAACAGTAACAGAGTAGTAAAAAGAACCTAAAATAGTGATGTTTATGAGTCTTTGGATAAGGTTTCCAATCCAAAAATGAAGGACAGATTTGGTCTGGGAGCTTGAACCTTTTTGTTAATATGCTCTTCCTTAATGGCAAAGTATTCAGGCTTTGCAGTAAAACAGATGGAAGGCTGCTTGCTAACTGCTGCTAATAGCACTGCCCTGCACTCACTCCTAGACGAACCCTAAGAAACCCACAGTTACACCACAGAAAGATTTGACCCATGGCTGTACTGTGGAATACTCTCACTGGCAAGTGCTACAAAACCGTGTCTGATGTATTAAAACTAGAAATAATCATTTATATTTCTAAATATATTCCCTTGCTGTCGCACCACTAACAAACAACAAACAGTATTTCTGTTATTTTGCTCGTGTTTCCATTCTAAATTTTCTGTCTTCTGGCAGCTGCTTGTGAATTTACTAATAATCTGTGTCTTTGTTTGGACTTCTTAAAAAGGATATTCTCAAAATGGAAGGAAGCTCATTTTATTTCACTTTGAAACCTGAGAAACCTGTAGCATGAACCATACACTGATTAGAGAGCACTGATATATAAAGGAAGCAGTTGTGTAAATGTGTGAAGTGGCTGTGGTGGGGAAACAGCAGAGCAGTGGAGAAGCACTGTTCCACACAAATCATGCTGTTGTAGGATCTCATTATCATGACTCATGTTTAACAAGGTATTGTGTAAAGGCCAGTCAAAAAGGAGGACTTATTATGGTGGGCACTATACAGTCAAAGGTTTTCACACAGCCTCTTCCATTAACAGCTTACAAATAAAATGGTCAAGACAGACCCCAGGTGGAGAAATAGTGTGACAGTTCCATGATGCTACATTTTTAAGGGAGTAGAGTCAGGAGGGCATAGGCAGAATGGAAAGTGATGGAGAGAAAAGTTCTGGAGGAAGGGAGAGAACAGAAGAGTACCTCACCGTGTAAATACAAAGTGAAACTGAGGTGAAAAAATTAAGGTGAAAGAGAAGGATGGAAAGAGGAAAGGGCTTGAAAAATAGGAATAGCACAGGCAGAGAATACTGAGCTGAAATCACTGAAAGCAGCTCTGAGTGTCAAGAGGTTTTGGCTTTGGTTGCTTTAGCAGCTGAGTGTAGTTGGCTGATGCCCCTGGCTGGTGCTTCTCTGCAGTTTCGTGCCTGATGGCCTGAGGACAGGAAGCAGGGAGGAACCGTGTCTGCTCTGGTATCCACGGGGGCGGGTGGGATGGGGGCTCTCCATGTGCCTCTCATCTGACACACTGAGTAGGAGAGAGAAGCACAGCCTCACCTGGGTCTTCTTTTATTCCTTCCTCATGAATGTAACAGCTCAGCTGTCCTGGGTGATGAGCTACCAGTGGACTCTGGGAATCAGCACATACCTCTGTGTGTGTGTGTGTGTATATATATATACACACACACACACGTATATGTATATGTATATGCATGTATATATATGTATACACACACATACGTATATATACACACATGTATTCATACATTCACATATACATACACGTGTATGTGTGTGTACATGTATGTGTATACACATGAAGGCAATATACACCAAACCACTCTCTAGGCATAGGAGAAGAACTGGTGCTACCCCTTATGTATCTGTGTACTCTTTTCTCTAAGCAACTGCATTGCCAGTTCTGGCCTTTTCTGGGCCACACCTATTTTGAGAAAATGAACTCTGGAGACAGTAGAGTGATGATCATAGTTTCCCTTTCACTCAAACAGGAATATTTTTTTTCTGCAAATATGTTAGAGGACTTCTACCATATACATTTATATATGTATGTGTGTTTATGTGCCTATGTATTCGTAAGTAATAGAAAAATTCTTAAAGCTGACTTTATGTTGTACATATGGAAATATGTAATACAAAAAAATTCCATCTCTGCCCATTTGTATGTAACTTTGTTTTCTGGCATAAGCTAAATACATCTGCTATGGAGGAAAAGAAACAAACAAAACATATCTTAATTAAATCAGTATGCCACTAAAGTAACACGCTTCAAATTAATTTTTACTGTGGGATACAACAACCTGCCTATTCACTGGCATAAAACCAGTGCATACAGCTAGTCCAAAAGTATTAAATTTCTCTTGGGGTGGAACAGAGAAAACAGTTTTATGGAAAAATAACTTATTTGATTACTATATTATCTTTTATTAGCTATGAGTTGTCTGTGGCTAACTTTTGAATTATTTTACACTACGGCTCCATAATTACAGTGAGTAAATACAGACACTTTGTAAATATTCTAGTTTAGAGCATCTAAGCTGCAGTAACTTGGGTTGACTGAGATGGTAAATGTATTCTGCCACAAATGCTTCTTGTCCCAGATCAGTGGAGTACAACCCTTAAAATCTGGAGTTCAACAAGAAAAAATATGTTGCCCAGTTTTCCCAAGTATCTACCTTGTCACAATTTGTCTACTCTTCCCCATCCCTGTGTGCTTGTTTTGGGATGAAGTACAACTCTGTGGGTGTACTGCAGAGGGGACTGATTTCCTTGCAGTGCAGACTACTATAAGAAAGTGATTTTTACCAGCCCATACAAAAATCAAGAATGGCTTTTTGAACATCTCCTCTTTATCTCACGTCTGCTGCAGTCCAACCTTCAGATTACTTGTCAAAAGTAGCATATGGCTTGTAAGGAAATTTAGAACATGGGTAAATCCAAACATTTCAGTCTATTGTTCTGCCACTACTTTATGTGCACCATCAGCTGCAACAGCTTTTTCTTAATTGCCTTAAATGTGGCATCTCTTGTTTGATGATGAGAAAGACTTTGGAAACATGAGTGACATACCTGCTGACAACTGAGGAAGGATGTGCTCACAGAGCAAGTTGTGACTGTGCACGACCACCATGAGACAAAGGAAAGCATCTCAAAAATACTGCCTACTGGGAGGAACTGCCACTGGCTGGATGCAGAACAGTACAGCACTGTCTCTGACATGCTGCCTGGCAGCTTAGCCCCACTTCTACACCTGCTTGAGCATTATTTGTACCACGTGCTCCCTTTCTTTCAGTGTCATCAAAGCATTTCACATAGCAATTGGTACCACACTAATGTTTCAGTAGCAAAAAAACAGTGTCATTAATAATCTGAGAAGGCCTCAAGGGAATGCAGAGCAGTAGGATCCATAAGCTTTTTTATGCATCACATCCATGTCCAGCTCTGCTGAACTAAGAGAAATGAAATGAGCTGATAGAAACACTTCACTTCCAGTGTCTGTAATACTGCAATTTTGCAATGACTTGATCATAAATCCCGTTCTACCAAACGTTCAATCTCCTTCCCTGCCCGCAATTCAGAATCTCTTCAGTTTCTTAATTCCCTTTGACTTTCTGAACAAAGATGATTTCTGGCCCTCCATCTACTGAAAACAATAGCTTCCTTCTGACTTCAAAAAGGATGTGTCCCTTAGGGCCCTACTGGACTGCACTGCTGCCTTGAGAGTTCGGACTACAAAAGAAAAGTAGGTTGAGATGTCTATTTACAGAGCCCTTGATAGAAATCATTTCACAGTGACATTTCTAATCCAGTGTCATTGTTTTGAAAGACTAAATTATTATTTCAGGCAGGTTGCTTTCATGCATTATGCTACAGTGTTGCTTGACTGCTTTCCAAACTGGAACAACTGAAAAAATGTGAAGCGCTCCAATGATTTTAAATCACTCTAGTCAGGACAGAGTGATTTAAAATTATTGGAGTGCCTCACATTTTTATGAGCTCTCAGTTTGCAAGCAATGAAGGTCTGAGCAGTCCTAGGCTACAGCGCTGCAGAAACAACTATACATTATCGTAAGACTGAACAGGTTTGCATTTGAATTTGGAAATGGTAGGAATTTGGAGATATTTATTGCCACCATAATTAAAATCAGTGGCTGTACACTAACACTAAAAAGGTCCAAGTTAAAGAAGGAACTGCATGGATCCCAGACTATACTGTGTAACATCCTGTGACCTGCAGTCCCTTTATACACAGAATCATGACTCCTCTGAACCCCTTGGCCAGGCTGTACATTGCCACCTGCTACCAGCCACAGGAGATATGACTGTGTCTCTACATGCAGCATGGTATGGGAAAGAAATTACATCACCTACAACAGAGGGAACCACCACTCTGGAGAATATTCATTTTTGAATGTTTAGTTCCTTCAGAGCTTGTGCAGGACACCTGCTCTCTCTCCTGCTACCCTTTCATACAGAAGTCCAACTCCTAATAGCAGGATAATAGAGAAAGAAAAAGTAAGATTTATCCCACAATGATGTATCAGTTCAGCCCTTTTGTTTTTCATTTATTTATACTGGCAACTCTAATTTACAATACAGATGCAGCAAAAAATTTGTTGCAAAATAATCCACAAAAATGAAATCCTTAGCAGCTGTAAATGGGCACCATTTCACTGAAGCTAATGGATTTACACTTCTTAGTATTAGCTGGGGATCTGAACCCTTATTTGTACACTCCAAATTCCTGAGTTTTGCTTCTTTCTTTACCATAAAAGTACTGACAGGAAAACGATAATGACAGCTCTTCTGTTAGTATCTTTCTTATTAATTCGAGCAGGTTCTTTTTTTTAGTGACTTTTAACTTTGATGTTGTTAAATACAGCCACACTCTGAAGACTCTCAGTACTGGTGAATCTGTTTTCCTGGAATATCTTGATTTATTTTCAGAACTGCATGATTGTGTGACATCTGCTTCACATCTCATACGTGATCAACTGAGTAGGTACAACCATGGCATATGGCTGATGAGTCACCTCACAACAGTGAACACTGGTCTGCTTTCTGAGAAACAGCACCTTCATATTAATTTTCTAAGAGTCTTGCAAAGATGTGATGAGTCTGCCTGGTTTGACAGTAGGTAATGCAAGCTAAGGAAATGCACAGGGATGCAACAACAACATGTATTCTTTGACTGGGGCTAATATTTAAAAATTCAATTTATGAGCTACTATCAGGTAAGTCCACAAAAGGGAATTAGGTACACTGCTGTACTTTCTAAATTTTAGGCATCTAAATACCAAAATCTGTATACCCAAATCAGATGGTCTGTGCAAAGAAGAAACTACAAAATATCCACAGAAGCCATTCACTTGGGTGAGGAGCCAGGACACAACAGAGAAAAGCATATACATTGCTTCCTCTGTGATTTGGCTGCCCTGTTCAAGGCTGGAGGGAAAATCATGAAGATTCACATATCAAAGACCTGGGCAGAAGCATATTCCCAGCTTTTGCAACATCCCATGATAGATAACATATGCACTTGCTGTACTGGAGAGCTTTCTTCTGTTCCCTCCTGTGCTGTCATAACAGGCACAGCCCACTTAGCACATGTAGCTTAAAGTCTAAATTTCTGTAAGAAAATTACTGCAAGAAGCCACAAGTCTACTTATAATGACATTACCTCGTAAAGCTAACTTTGTTCATTACTAAAATTAAAGAATCCGTTCCTTAACCACTTAACGTACAGCTTTATATACCAAGCCATCACACACATAGATTAATTTAAAGCTAAGTATTATTAAATACATTGCAATATCTTAAATCAGTAAGCATCATCTTGGTTGCATATGCATGATTTCTCCATTAAAAATGTAGCTGGTATTATAACAACCATATCCATATCAAGATTACCTAGGAGCAAAAAAAACCATGCCAGTCTCACAAGCATCAGAACAAAATGTGACTGTGCAGCTTAAACATGCTTCAGTCCCAAAGGCTAAAACATCAAAATGCTTTAGTGGTCTGTTAACTATTTTAAAAAATCATCCTTCTGTGAGAGACATGTCATTCTCACTTCCACTACCCTTATGTCAACTAACAAAAGTGCCTAATGAGCCAAGTCTCTCGGAGGCTCAACTGCTAAGACCATTAACATTACCAAAGACCTGTGCATGACTAACAGCTGTGTCCAAAGGAAACTGAACTCATATCTTCCATTTCCACATAAACTGCCCTGAAGTTAAAGAGTATCCCAGGAAGAAAAGAAGGGAGGAGACGATGGGTAGAGAGGAAAGAAGGAAGATGTTGTCATTGTCGATTCTGATTCATGCCATATGGAATATATATTAATCAGGTCTGACAGAGGAAGCCAGCAAGTGTGAGCGTGACTACAATCCAGCAGTTACAAAGCCTTATTAAGTAGATTAAAGGCTGAATACAGTTCTCTTTCAAAAGTGAACACTATGTCCACAAGTATTCGGAGAAGTGTTCGTCATCCCTCTATCCCAAAGTAGACTCCATTAAATAATAATGGAAGAGCTTCAGCAGAAAAGATTTTAAATTCCTCTGTCCAGAATAACCTAGAACTCAGAAGCCAAAGCCACAGAAATGGACTAGAGCATCCACACTCCTGGTGACAGAAAGGTGAAGTGAGCATTTCTGCTCTACATCCTGAGTGAGTATTCCCACTATCAGGCAATGTCTCATAGGAAAACTACCTCTATCATGTTATGGACCCCTGACTGTATCTTCCTAAAACACCCTCTGGGGTGACTCCTACTGCAGGGCATTAGGCATTAGAAAGGCATTGCTGAGCAGCACTAAGACAAAAGCTCTAGCTGTGTTTAAATGATCAATACGGTTCATTTCTTTGAACTCCTACAGTCTGACTATTGCCTGCAAAACATAAAGGAAATTCTTAAAATGGTACCGGTGTCACTCGTATTTCTTGACAGCTGGTAACCGAAAACCCCAGCAGGCCCCAAACCAGCAAAAACAGAGCCTCTCTTCCCTACATGTTATGTAATGATGGTAGTCAATTCACACAGAAAAGGTCTTTTGGGCTGATACTTCTCTCATAGTAATTTTATGTCATTCAATTTCCACTAACAACTGTTGATTTTACACCATGGTGCCAAAGAGGTATATTAGATCCTTCAACTTCAAGCTATCCAGAGCTTACTTGGCTCATTTGGCACTTCGGTGTTGCTGACACATGCAGAACTTTAACAGATGGTCTTACAATACTGGCAGTTGTTTTGTACTGTGCTGGCGGTGAGGGCAAATACTCTACACAAATTGTCTGCAATTCTGGAAAATAAATGAAGTACAAATCCATATTAACCTCAAAAGCCAAACTATAAAAAGTCAGATTAGTCATTTAACGATGTATGTGCTCTGGGTTAAACGCTCAGCCGCTACAAAATCGTAGTACTTCCCTGCAGCCAGGAGAACTACGCTTTGCTTCAGTTTCTACCAGGAATATTCATACAGATTGCATCATTAGAAAGGTATTGATATATACTAAAAACAAGCCTTGAAAACCTTCCTCATGTGATCAGCCCTGACTATCAGCAAAAGTACCTCCATAAACTGGGTCTTTTGACATAAACATGAAGGAAAAGGGTGCAACTTCAGTTAACAAAATCTCTCTTTTTTTCCTGTGCCAAACAGGATTCAAGAAAAATCACATCAGCTACTGTGAAAATGTTGAAATCAACAGCGATGACCAAGCAAACAGCAATTTTACATTTCTCCTCACTCATTTAAAAAGAGATTATGTACCACAAGCTGAATTTTACAGTCACTAATTTCTCTGGTTGCAGTGGAACTTGCACTGTACATAAAAGACCAAAATTGCTCCTCTTTGTTTCAGTGTGGCTTTTCTATTTTATTGTGCCAAACTATCAGATATAGCAACTGGGTTGAACTAGTAAACCAATATATGCAGAATAGTGCTTTTCAAAAGTAAGCACAACAATTTCCTTCATCTATAATCCGTCCTCCATCCTATAATCTCCATGAAATGTATATTCAAACATACATATTACAGTCTAATAGTGCAATTTAAGAACAGGATTTTTGGAAATCACAAATACTTTAGTACAATGCTCAGGTATTGTATTTCCTTTAAATGAAGCACAGATCAAAAGATACTTCAAACTGAGATTTCAGAGGCTTGGTTTTTCAGTTCCCATCAATTTCAACATATTTAGTTAGATAACATGCAGTCACCTTGCATCTTATTTTCGCAATGCTAGTTAAGCTGAAATACAGTTCGCTTAAGTCGCTTCAAAGTCGTAGGAGGAAAATAGAACCTTAATAGCACTATCATAAAATAGTCCTATAATATGATAGGTACATTCCAGTCTTCTTCTGACTGAATCAATGCAGTACCCATTTTTCAAAAATTTTATTTTATCCACTAAGGTTGGTTAAAAACATGGTTGCTGGAACTGACTGATATTATACATATGTGACTTTGACACCAGTGAATAGATCTTTATCCACTTTAGTTCTAATTTTATACTGAAAGATCAAACACCTCCTAAGTTTGAAGCTGTTTAAAAATTATTAAAACAACTAAATTTCCAATAGTTTTCATGTTTTCTTTTCCTCCCTGGGGACTTCTGCCAGACTACGATGATACAACATACTTCCAGAAAGTACTTATACAAGTGCAAGATAATGCATCTCTGAAAGCATAAATTATTTCTCCTCCTGAAAATAGGAAAATCAAAAGAAATGCTAAACAGACACAGTCAAAATGTAGCAACATCAGTCCCTCTGTTTCTCTTCCCACGTATAAACTTTTTGCCAAACATTTCAACGTGGCACTTTGCTGTGAAATTCCCAGAAAAGCAGAGGAGTTAGTATATGCGTTTTATTAACAGCAATGCAAGCACATCCTATCCTAGGTAGAGGTCCTCCCTTACAGATGCAGAATATAAGATAACATGACAGTAAAACTTCATGATCATCCTCCCAGTTATAGAGAGCCTTCCCAGCTTATATGACAACTGGCCATGATGCACCCTCAGTCTTGAAGCCCATCCTCTCTATAGCTCACCACAGGTCCACAATGGACATTTCTTCTCTTACAATGTATAGAAACTCTTCTGGCAAGAAGGACATAAAACGAAAGTAGTCTCTTGGGGAAATAAAAGGCAAAGGAAAAGGGATAAGGAGCACAGGATTTATTTTATCCATTCTAACAATATCCAGCACTTCACCTTTAAGGGAAGGTTCAAGTAGCCTCTGCCTAAACAATAACAGAATAATCTGCCTGCAGCTGCAAGCAAAGGTTATTCTTAATGATTTCACAGAATCATGGAAGCATAGAATGGCCCTACTGGTATTGGAAGACACCTTAAAAATCATCAAATTTCAAACCTGCTGCCACGCACAGGGACACCTTTCACTAGACCAGGTAGCTCAGAGCTCCATCCAACCTGTCCTTGTACACTTCCAGGGGTGGGGCAGCCATGACTTCTCTGGGCAACCTGTGCCAATGCCTCACCACCCTCACAGTAAAGAATTCTTTCCTAATATCTAATCTAAACACACTCTTTCAGTTTTACACCACTCCCCCTTTTCCTGTCACTACATGCTCTTGTAAATAGTCTCCCTCCATGTTTCTTGTAGGCTCCCTTCAGGTACTGGAAGGCTGCAATTAGGTTACCTCTAAGCCTTCTCTTTTTCAGGCTGAAAAATCCCAACTCTCTCAGCCTTTCCTTGCAAGACAACTGCTCCATCTCTCTAATCAACTTGGTGACCCTGCTCTGGCCTTGCTCCAACAGGTCCATGCCCTTCCTGTGCTTCAATGCTACATTTGGTAAAACAGTCGAGATTCAGGAAATTTAGAACTCTGAAAGAGGAAAAAAACCACAAGTGGAGCATTTCCACAAAGAGATTGTATCTGTTACTTTGTGCTGCAGATCATGTCCCAAACTGGGCAATACTCAATTCTGATGTAACAAAATCCTATGCAATCAAAACACAGTTTGCCTCTCTGATTTATCTCTGAACTATTATCTCCTAAAATCCTTCTCCTTAAATACCTTTATAGTTTCAGTAGGCACTCCAGGCTCTGGAACTTTATCCAAGTAAGTAGTCAAGTCTTGATCCACATGTTCAAACACTAATGTTAACTTGGTCTCTCTGTCTGTTTGTGACACGGTGCACACATCAAAGAATCTGAGAGGAGGAAAAGAACAGAAGAGGTAAGTATACAGGAATCAGTACAGACAAACCTTGCATCTCAAGCATGCCCATTTAAATTTCTTACAGTACATAGATGGAAAAGAGCCTTCCAAAGGCAGACCAATCTTTGAGTTCTTGATTCATCAGATAACAGCTGATATATCAAAATTACCATCTCAGTCTTTCACTTGTGAAATCTGAAATAGGATTAATTATTCAGAACTCATCAGCTATCGAGTGTAAAATAATTACATGAAAAGAAAATATTTTTTGACACAGCAACTAGAGTTAATACAGAAAATTACTTGATATTTATCCACATTCTAGGCTCTGGCACTCACAGTTATTAAAAAAAAAGAAGTGGGAAATATTTTTGAGAAAAAATACACAGTCTGTTTGCATGCACATTCAGTTTCTTTCCACATAACTCCCAGGTTCACCATTACACAGATTTATAATTAAATCTCCTTCAGCAGAAACAGAATTTTTTTGCCAATTCCTCTTGCAAATGCCTGGACGCAAGGAATACATTCAGTCAGTATACAGTTTGGAAAAAAGCTTTGTGCACAAGATGTCATTACTTCTTTCATCACTTTTGGTCATTCTTTTACTGAAACTTCTTTATCATTTCACCTTGTTGCACAACATCAAACTAATTTACAAAGCTCTTCATAATATCACATTCCTATCTGATTACTCTATTTTCTATTGTTTTCTCTTTTTAGGTAGGATTTCTCTCATCGTCTCCACTTCATCTACCATGCCAGCTTCAACCACTGTTTCATTTTTTTCAAAAACATCTACCCATTCTTCTATGCTTCACACCTATATTCATACCAGTGACTTTCACTATCCTTCCTCAAGTCCCACTTCTACAAAATGCTAATAGGAAACCATCTAAACAGCGAGAAGGACATTTCTTCCCTGCTCATATAGTTTACTCCTGTGCTTATTCAATTAATTTTATACTGTACAGATCAGATCCCATTCCTCTCTGAGTCAAGGCAGAAAAATTAATCACTACTTTTACTAGGTGATAGTAGATTTAAAAAATGGATGGAGTTATTGAGAAAAAGGTCTAGACAATTAAAGTGAAGAACCTCTCATTGATAACAGACCAAACTAGTGTTGACACTATGGCTTATTTTTTCCAACATCATAGCAGTGATGTTGTTTTATTACTTGTATCTTTCATTCTCTTACTTAGAATTACTTTATTAGAATTATGAAGTGCAGTATTTCTGGTAATGTTATCAAGCAATATTTTTGTTGTTTGTTCAAGGATTAAAAGCTTTATATGCAGGATCTAAAGACAACTGATTGCACACAAAGCCTCTGTGCTTTTCACAGAGGACATCTGACAAACAGACTAGGCCAACATGTACTTGAGATCTTGTACTGAAATTTTACTTCTTAGCTTAAATCTCAATATATTTCACAAGACAAGGGAAGACTAGAACTGGTATAACCATCTGGGAAGAATGTAATCTGGGTTTCAGAGAGCATTATTTTTCACTTGACATTTACCATGGTAAGGTTGTGCTCCGACTTTGACAGCATTTCCTAAATAATCTTTGGTCAGACACTTAAAAATTGTTTATTAGCCACCATATTTGGAAAATGGATACATGGACATTCATTTTAGGTTAAGGAAGCTTTTCAGTGAGTAATAAAAGAACTGGAGTTCCAGAATATGGAGAGACTGTCACCCTACCTCTATTAAAGACTAATCTGTACTTAATCTGTAATCATCATATGAACAAACACACATTAATTATTATGGTAACACAGTGACTGTAAGAGAAAATGTCTTGGCGCATTTCTTGTAACGACAAATACCATTCTCTAAGATGCCCTCAATGGGGTGTACAAGTCCTGTACACAGTAAATAAGCTTTGTGAGAAGTCATAAACCTTCCTGAAAAGTGAAATTTGCTGGTATTTGGCTGGAGGTTAATAATCTGCAATATATTTATATAAATCAATGTGGAATGTAGCCGGACTGCCTATAACCCCAACACATGCAAATAGAGAGGAGCCAGACAGGTCTGAACATCTGAACATAAACACTGGAAAATATTTCCAACTGTATGATTCCTTTGTGTTGACCTACATTTACCTAAAAATGTTCTAGAACACCCCTTTTGCCAGGTATTTCATGCACTGGCAAAAATATATTTTCAACTACAGCAGAGTTATAATTCAAGGAAAAAAGGAAAAAGATTTCACTGTATTAAACAAAGAAGCAACATGTAATTTCCAACTTGCTGTGGAGAAAAATGCTGATTCTCTGTTTAATTCTTCTGTATGCAGGTTATTTTGATTCTGGCATTTTCTGGCACAGCAAAACAAGAAACTCAGAGAAGCAATTCTGCTTACCTTTTACTGAGTAATAATATAATCAGTGAGTAATAGTACTATCTTTCCTTTTTATACATTCTTTATGTGGAACTCTAAATGCTTTACTGTTAATCATAAAAGCTACTGATTCTGCACTGGGCTGTGTAGGAGCACATTGTGTTTACTCACAGAAAATACAGCTGCTACCTTAGAAAAATAATAATTTAAATCACAGCTTATATGAATCCCTGATTATTACAGAAAGACAACATCTGGCATTGCTCCTGCTAATCATTCTTGAAATAGACTGAGAAAGACACACAGCCTCTACATTTAGTAGTTTCCACAGGGATAAAACTACTTTTTATAAATTATACTCTTTTCCATTCACTGTGAGAACATCACCGATAAAGTTGTCTTCTTTAGGTAGGAACATCTCTGCTGCCTACATTGCACATCTCCGAAGCCATTTTCTCATGATTTTCCATTGCATGTGATTGCCTCTCTGGAAAAGGCAACAGCAAAAGGCTCTTTATTTAAAGACTTACTATGTGGACACTGTCCTAAGTGAAGTGAACGTAGCTCAATTAATACAGGATTTCCATACTGAATACTTTGTAAACACAAGCCCTGCCCTTCTATTGTGCTTACAAAAGAAACGTTTGAATTATTTGATTAAAGTAAGATCCGCTATGGGAAATCCTGCAAGTATTTAACAATATGTTTGGCTGGGAGTCACATACCGCCCAACATGTCGATCTGAACTGGAACACCGCTGAAGACACACTGATGGAGAACCTGTGCTCTAATGCAGACATTTTTTTCAAGTTAATTGTACTAAGGTAGAAGTTTATCAGCTATAAATCTCTGTCTCTATTTTACGTGTTTAGTGCCTAGTGGATACTTCTATAATCCAGCAGAGTATCTGCCTTCCTACAAAAATACTTTGGCATTTTTTGCATGCATAAAACCAGATGATGTGCCTTGAAGTCTCCATAGCTTCTTACAACATATAATCTGACAAATGCGACCTCAGTTCCCCTTCATTTTACAATATGAATACCTAATGCTTTTATAAGAAAGGCAATTATTACTTTGAAAACTATTGCATCTACTGACTGGTACTAATCTGGTAACTGAACCCAGAAAGTCCCTAAATATTACTGGATTTGCTTTTGGGATTCTCTGAGAATTGCTATGAAGTTTACCACTTTCAAGTGGCCATAAACACTTTCATCCAGAGCAAACTCAGATGACAGTGATGGAGATCAGATCCATCAGCCCAAACCACCTGCAAGAAATACCAAAAGACAGATTGGGTTGTAAGACCTGAAAAAACTGTAGGACATAATTTCTCTTGAATATTGTCAAACAGATGAGCAGGTACATTTGGAAAATTAACTGGATCATAGTCCAAAGGAAGACCAAAAATTAGATACTTGTGGCCGATGCATCCAAAGGCTTACTGTTATTTTTACTGAAGAACTAATCCACCATGAATGCATACATATCCCTGTACAGTCACTCACAGCACTGAATAAAACCAGTCCTTGCCCCCTAAAGATTTTTAATAACATTGATTTATTTTTTTCTTTGGAACTGTGTCTTCCTAGAAAGAGTTACTTACTAGCTTATGCATAACAGGGGAAGATAATTGGAGCCTTTGATTTATGTGTAGGAGAAATGCTTTAGAAGGTTGTGGTTAAGTAATCAGTGGCATAATAATATGCTACAGTTTTAAGATTTCACAAGTCTGAGCAAAAATACAGATGAAAATAGTTTGGTGGCCTCAACGTAACTCTGAAAGGTATTTATCTGCATGACAGAAAACCAGCACAGAACTTGCGTATGGACAGTGTTTATGTAAACACCTCAAGACTGGGACACCAAGACTATCACAGGTTATGACTGAAGTTTATTGACAAATATGGGGAGGAGGACCTGAACAACTTCTTTTACTGTCTTTGGCTCAGGTTAATCCTGGAGTTCATAATTTTTAAGGGCACAGAAAATTGCTGCCTCTCATACCTAAAAGCACTGAAGAAGGACAGTTGGTCATCTTTTTAATCCAAATTCCAGCAGCAGCCTTAGACTCTTGCATTCTCAGGAAGCCACTCAGTAGCAAGCTCTTTGTTCACCCCAACTTTGTAAACTACACACTTCTTGAAAAAAAACCCCAGTCTTTCCCTTACTTTTAATACTAGTTACCTTTTCCTTTCTTGCTTTTGATGAGAAAAAAAACCTGCTCTCAGAAACGAGTCTCTACTTGGAATCACAAACACCCAATGTATTGTAACAAAGGGGATATCTTTCAGATGAAGAAGCCAACAGCTCGGCAACTGGAGCGGAACATGTGCATAGGAGAATGAAGTCCCATACAGCAAAACAGGAAACAGAGCTTCCCACTCTGAAACATATGACAAAGCTTCTTCCCTTTGTTCAGGACATACTGCTTTGGTCATTTTAATCAGCAATCACCTACTTCTCCATGCCTCTGAAAGCTGGTATTTCAGACACAGAGCTTTCTTGCTCAAAGGAGCTTTAAGAAAACACTATTAGATGAAAAAAAGCACGCATGTAGATGAACAGGCTACTAAATTCAAAGTATCTCATATTTAAATTGCATTTTTCCTGGGATAACATTTGTAATGGAAGACCTAAGTTCCATTTTCAGAAGCACATGGGGTCTTCAAGAGCTTCACAATATGCTTGTCACACCTGCTGCAGCTGCCCCTGTGTGTATCAATGCTTAAGATATGCCTCCACAGTAGTGGAGAGTGCAACATAACACAGAGAGACTCTGCCTGTGCCCAACAGAACCACCTTGGTACTGGAAACATACAGTGTGATGGCACAGCACTGCCTGCAGCATGGCCAGTGAGCCCAGCCAGCTCCATCCAGCAACACTCAGATGCCCAGAGCCAGACTCCATTAAGTAAAATAGGCTTGGGTATGTCTACAGTGCTCATGGCAACTTTATCTCTTAAATCCTTATTCTCTACTTTCTACTGGGTTCTTGGAGTTTGTGAATAATTCTCCTGCTTTGCTACACTTCCAGGAAAGCATAGCAGGATCACCTTTTGCCTCCAGAAGAAAACTCTTTCAGGCAAACAGCAGTAAAGGCAGAACTTAACATCAGATTAATAAATTAATTTCTCTAGGACAGGCTGATGTTATGTAGATAGACGTTTTCAACTCTCAAGTCACTCAGTCACTATCTGTTGTGCACAGAGCAGAAAGAGCTACCCCAGAGAAGCAACTGTATAATGAAAGCAAGGCAGCAAAAAGTCCTCTTCTGGAGACCTACTCCAGCAGAGCCTAGCCAATGTTGTTGCTTACAGCCCACTCACCAGGTTTAAGGGAAAGAGGGGGGACATTAGGATGACAAGGCAATCGTTCATCTGCAAGCTGAGCTTTGTGCTGTAATTTTTTCCAGTGTCTCTCCCTTTCTGACCTGGAAAAATTATTTAAAATGCTTAGCTGTATAAAAGAGGTTTTTGTTCTTTAAGTGTGTGTGAGGAAGAGAGACAAGAGAAAGTGACAGAGAGAAATAGATGCTCTTGAAAGCGAAGTAAATAGCACTGGCTAAAGTCCGATAGAGTGGGCTGACTGGGCAAGCGTTCAACGCTCAGTCCCGACTGCAGCCCTGACCTGCAACACCCCTGCTCTCCTGTGCTGGGCCCCACTCGAGCAATGACGAGCCCTGGTGCCAGACTGAATGGTTTTGTGATGCAGAGAAATGTCTGCTCCAATGAAATCACCAAATTTTCAACAGAAACCAAGATTTGTGCACTAAAGATGAAAAGGCCAAGTACATTTTCTCAGTGTGCCACCCAAGCTATACTAAAAGATACAGTTGTTAAAGAGTTTTACTTCAAGGAAAAATAGGCCTGACAAGGTGTTCTCTGCACCTTTCTTCATTTATAGCAGCCTTCTGTCTATTTTAGCCCTCACACGGCCATTTCTCCTTCATCTTCTTCGCAAAGGGAGATTATCTTTAATAGACAAGGACTAGAAAAGGATCTGGTAAGACTCCGTAATTCAAACTATATCCTGCCTTGCAGAACTTCACTTCCGGACTTATCCCACAGCTCACCAGTGTTTAAAATGCTTAACTCCTCACCAGTCCACGAACAATCTCACTGCAATTCATTTTATCCAAACTGGCTGCGCACTGAGCCCTTGATGTTACCGAGGGAAAATACAAGCTGGGTGGTGCCTAAACACACTCCTGCGTGCTGCCATACCAAGCAGTCTGTTTGAGGACAGGAGAGGGACAGGCCAAGTCACCCCTGAATCAGAAAAATAACATGGCCTGTCATGAAGACAGTCGTTGACAGATTGTTTAGGATCAGCAATAGCTGTCTGACCTATTCATAGTGCTCTCATGTGATCCTTCAACAAGCAAACGTACGCTGCCTTTCAAAGTCATGTACACTGCCACTATACAGTGCTGTGAGCTTCCAGTAAGCTTCCGTAAGTTTCCAGTTCAGAGTACAAATTAAAGATGGTCCCATTCACTGGCAGTGCCTTTGCATCTGTTGCTAAGTTTTTTAGATTTTCTTTATCATACCTTCCTCAGGGAAAAGCAGCAGTCCTTTTTAGATTCCCTATCTTGCCCAACATGTAAGTAAAATTTATGCCTGAATATTGATTTTGTTTAGTTCAAATGAAAGGAGCCCAGAGGTTATTCTGGACTCCCAGCTGTACATGGTACAAGATGAGATACAACAAAATCTAGTCTTTACTCCCGTGTAGCTCACAGACAAACTGCTTGTTACAGACTCCATATTTCAATTTACATTTTGAATTCATGATTGTGCCAAACATACTGGACCTTAATCTAAGCTAATCATCTGTCTTCTAGGTTTAAGTAACAACAACTCATTTTCAGAAGATTTTACAACAGTATAAATTATCATTCATTCTTCACTGGCTTAATAGTAATCTAATCTATCCACACTATCCATGACACTTAATCATGACGTCAACATATCAAAAATAACAAAGGAAATAAAAACCCTTCACTTCACATAAGTGTTCACTGTAAAAAATCAAATGTACTGTTTGATACTCTGTACCATATCATATAGTTTTTTAAATACTTGCAATATCACAGCAGTTCTTGAGGTGTTTAATTCAGCTTTTTTTAAGTTGTAAGTAATTCCATCCAAATTTCAGTACATATATAGATACATGGGGGAACCTAAGAATAAAGAAACAGCTACTGTAGAAGGTGACAGAAGAGATCCTCTGTTTTGATGCTTATCATCAATCCAGGAGCTGCTGCTCCTGAAAGACCTCCAGGTTACTCTACAGCCACAATTCTACTGGAGGATGGTGGCTGTACTGAAAACTCACATGCTGTTTGAGTCCTAATTAACCACCCAGCATAGGCTAAGCCCTTGGGAATTCAAGCAACCTGTATAGAATAGAAGGAGCCTGAGTACTTCTGAAGGGCACAGCTGTCGGAGACACTGAAAAAGCTAAGTAAGGGGCCTTGCTAAAGGCTGCAAATACACCTGAGTGCTGATGATGTTGCTACCACTTCCCAGGACGGACCAGTACTGGCAGCACTTGAAAGGAGCCCAAAACTGCCACGGTGATGGTGATGGTGATGAGGAGGGGAGAGAGAACAATAGATGCAACCTATCTTGCTGTCATTCTGTTACTGGCATTAAGTATTGTTGTAATGGTTTGTGAGACACTGACACATTAAAGCCTTGAAGGAAAATGTATTTCTACATTTCATAAGTAGAGTTGGGACCAAAAAGTTTGCTTTTCTCAAAGAAGGATCAAGAGATGATTTTGAGAAAGGGAAGACTTCCACAGGCTAACAACACCATGAACTCTACTGCAAAAGCAAAAGAGCACAAAACAGAAGAAAAAGAAAGCCTTAAGAAAAAAAAAAGACTAAATTGGCAAAAATTGACAATACTAAACGTGCACAAAGTAAGTAAGCAGTATATATGTTAGTGAAAGGAGATGTTAATAAGAAAATAAGATTCATTCTTTTAAATTCTTTGAATTGTGTTGTTCTAATGTATTCAAGGAATTACTATGGGAATCTATGGACTTTTTAATGTAACATGCTGTATATCCATGTATTAAACTGAAAGCAATTAGCAGACAAAGGAGTAAGCCACAGTAAAACACTGCACAGTTCACTATCATGCCCATTTGTATATATTTGTATTCATTATTAGGTATCATTTCTTAAATAAAAAGTTCTTGTCTAAATGACATTATAAAAAGGAAATCCTTGGTAAAAGAATGAAACTAACACCACTGGGAAATCAGGTGCAAACTTCTAACAGTCTGTTTAATGCTATGACAGCATGGTCAGTTGACATGACAACACAAGCTTTGAGTAGTATTTTATGGAATTTTTTAGACCTGTCAGTAGGAGAATGCCATTTTGAAGGTAGAGTACTAGAGTGTGACTAAACCTGTCACAGATCTTGACCTTGCATGATCCACCAGTCCTGAACTACCAAAGAACTTATGCTGGACTTAACCTTCATCATGCAAAAAACCTCAGTGATTTCTAAGTATACATCACCTAAAGCTTCACCTGCCTTATCTGCCTGGTATCTTTCAGAAATGAAAGCAGAGAAGAGAAAAAAAAAGACAATTCATTGTCTGTGCACAGTAATAAAAGACAAAAAGCCAAAAAAGGTCATTTTCCTCTTCCTTGTACTCAGCCAGTCATTACCTGGACAGAGCAATGTAAACCCCTGTTTGCCATTTCAACCTCAGTCTGGTTTTCAGCCATGCAGCGAGAGCTCTACAACTTGGGGCCCAACACGCAAGCTCCTCTTTTGGACTTCAGCATCCTCATCTGTACCACAATCTCTCCTTCCTAACTCTTTAGTTACCCTTAATACTCAACTTAACTCCTGAATATGGGCATTCTTTTCTGAAAAGTATGTTCACGATGTATTCTAAGGCATTCATCACAGTATTTGTCCTTAAATTCTGAAATGAATGAAACTGTGAAATGTTGCTTTCCCAATCTTAACCTGGGAGACTAGAAAACAGCAATAGATATGAATAGTTCTTGTTATCTTAAAAATGGAAACAGCAATTAAACATCAGATATTTAAACTGCATGAAAACAACTTTTAAAAAATGCCTACATCTGTTGAAAGCATCTGTTTATGGATTCACTAGATCTGCTCAAAATTTCCTGAAAATGGATCAGGTATACCTGCCCACTTTCAACACAAATGGTTAGCTGGTGAATGCAATTGCCACATTCAGCAATAAGCCAAGTAAAAATCCAAAAGGTATCCTAATCTTTGTGTATTGATTTCCAAAGATTTGTCCTGCATGAGGTTTTAAGACATAAAAATAGATATGCAGTTCACAGTGATTTTTGGATATCCGTGGTATGGGGTGTGACTATGATCAAGCTTTGATGCCAGATGTATTCCCATTAATGCCCCCGAGTGCCATGATGCCAGCAGCACCATGAACTTCAGACAAAGGGAATTCCTCCACTCACTTCAGCAAAACCAGGAAGGGTACACAGTGAATTCAAGCAACCTTCCAGTGGCACTGTACTGTGTCCTGTCACCACTACTCCACATGCTACAAATGACACCCCATCTGCCCAAAAGTGAACAGCACTCAGCCGATTTCCAAAAATCAAAAGACAAAGGCAATTTGCTCATATGGGTAAGAAAAACAAACAGGATCTGGCCAGATTTTGTGGGACAGCCAGATCGATGTACATAAACACTGCCCTCTTCTTTGTAAGCTTCACTGTAAAAGAAAGACTGAGCGGCAGAGTAATAGATAACTTTGTGAAAAAAAGAAGACTGTGAGGAGATATTTATTCTAAAACCAAGGTATGAAAAACATGGGACTACAAAGTACTTAAACTCAGAAGAAGGCAGATTTAGGCTTGTAAGAAAGCTAACAACATCATTGAACATAGCTGTTTTTGGCTACCCATCATCAGACATGTCAAATGGCATCCATCTATACCACAGCCTTGCACAGCTTGTAAAGCAGAGTTCTCCTCTCAGCTTCCATGGAAGAGATACAACTTCTGTAATGGAGCTACTCAGCGGTTGGTAGCTAGTTTGAACGGGTCATGTAGGTCTTCATTTACTCAGGGGAAAGGAGTAAGTTGATTGGATCACACTGGGGAGGGTATTGTCTCTCCCTGCTTGCTATGGAAGATGCCTAGATGACTAACTCAGACAAGTTGCTTAACGTGAACTGAATTTAGAAGAGATGACCCTTTCCCAGGAAGACCATAATTGACCAATTTTACTTGGTGGGATTCCAGATTCTGTTCAGTTCATTTTTGAGTTATTTTAAAATACTTCTTCCACAGGGAAGTTAAAACAAAATGAGAGAGAAGTAGAAAGAAAAAAAAAAGATACTAAAAACACCTCTGCCCTATTCACTCAACCCTCAAAGACCAGGATCAATCCTAAACAGCTCAGCATACAAGAGCCTTTACCTAGGCCTCATGAAGTCAGAACATATATTTAACTGGCTTTGGCTCAGGTCCAGAATTTCCTTTAATTTGAAAGGGAATTTCACCTGTGACAAACTTGCAGGATTGAGTTTAATATTTGTGCTCTGAAGAACAGGAACAAATGGGACTAATAAATCTTCAATAGAAATTTACAAGATTCTTCTGGCTTAATAAATTTAGCTGGGGGGAATTGCTCTTAAACACTCAATACATAAAAAGGGATCCTTTTTTCCATTAGCATGCAAATTCCTTGTATGTTTCACCAGAATTACATCCTACAAGTGTTTTTTAAGAGGTGGACATCATAGTGCTCTTTTTCCCATTCAAGGCCATTCACATGTGGCAATGCAAGCTCCTTGCCTGTCTTGTCATTTTCTCTATCAAGCTGGTATTTTTAAAAATTAATTCATAGCACATGCAAATTAAACTAAAAATATCTATTTTTGTAAGGTTCTCAGGTGCTTTCATCCTCCAGTTCTTAAGGGAGGTGTCTGACACGTTTCCTCCTTTTCCAGCCAGTTTACGTGGTCCAGTGAGCCAACCATTTAAAGATTAACGCACATGGAGTGAAGTATTCTACAGGCTGTATGGCTCTTTAAGTATTTCCTTTAAACTCTTGAACACATATGTAAAAGAAAACAAATTAAAGATTATTTGCAGAGTTTGGCAATGAAAATGAGGTGTTAGTAGCATTTTGAGCTGGCAATAAATTTTATTCCACTGTTTTATTACTACAGGGTAAAAGCAACTATTTCTTTTGGGGCATCTTTCAGCAGCATGAGATGAGGGTTTATAAATAAACATATGGATAGTTTAGAAATAAATTCAGAGTTTTGCAAATTAGAGTTTATGTCAGATGTAAATACACAGCAAAATTGATTGTTTTGCATACATCATCTTTCACATTTCTGAAAGAAATGAGTAAAACTGTAATAAATCTCGCAAAACAAGGTCTGGTTCCTGGAGCGCTAAAATATTTTTACATGTAGGCAAATGAACACAAGGCCCATCTACCCAGGCGGTGCCACAAAGCAGAGTGATGCCCAGGCAGGCAGTGTGGGTCCCGGCTGAGCTGAGGAGAAATACTGGGTGAAACAGAAATTAGGTTCTAACCCTTTCTAAGCCATATATGAATTGTTTTATTAATGTAATTATTTTCATTTCAAGAATGAGTCAAAATACAATGCGGGCTGAAGGAGCTGCCCCTTATTTTTCTCTCCATTCCATCCTCAAACTCTACAACCGCCCAATTTACCTCTGTTTGGAGAACCAGCACGAAAACACCAGAGATGATGGTCTTGAGCCTTTGTAGAGTTGACTAAACAGGAAATGGTATGCACCATACAGGGCCCACAGAACCACCACAGCCTACAGAAGCCTTTTCTGTGGTCAGCTTTTCTAATCCAGTGACACACTACTATTTTTCCCCTAATTTTCACAGTTTTCCCATCTAACTGAAACAATTACTCCTCTTCGTTCTACTTTAGTGTTTCTGTTTATCTTTAATTGTAAAAAGTAGTCAAGGAAAAGACAAGTTCTCACAAATATGAAAAGTATGTAATCATACTGGACATCATTATAAAAGTACAATATTTTATGTGAAATTTCAGGCTTACTGCACCATAAGTATTTAATTACGGTGTCATTGAACTACTGATTATATCAACTGCTGCGTCATGTAACTTCTCAATTTTTGCGTGAGTGAACAGTGAACAGTTACCAGTGGTACTGCCTATAACAATAACTTTTTTTCACTGACATATCCAATACACAATGGAATTGAAGGAGATAGGAAATAAAATGAGATTCCAAACTCAAGGAGTAATTAAATTGAATAGATACAGGGAACATTAAAGAAATATACGATCTTAGATAAAGATATGGCTCCATTAATTGCATGGAGAAAAAAAGACATCATAAAACTGCCAAGATAAGTTAAGTGATTTAGGAATAAATGTTCCAAATTACAAAATAATCTAGGTATTTAGGGTAATCAGTACATTTGGGAATCACTTGTTATCCAAAGTCTCAATGATTCTCAATGACTTCTCAATGATTTTCAATTAGTATTCCAATGCCTAAATCACAACATAGGATTGGAAGAAAAAACTGAGACTAGTTGCCTGCATTAATAAGCACCCACACAACAAACATTTATGTTGAAGATGTGTAGATACCTCAGCCCACAAGATGCTTCCCACTCTTCCACACCAAATGCAGAGCTAGAAGGAGAGCCCCTGCCCCGGAGCTCTTCTTTACGGCACACTTCAGTTTGAGAGCCTTACCGTCACCCCAGGTCTCTGAAATAGTAGGATATGCGTGAAATAAAACTCCTAAGTTATTCCAGGAAGCTGACCTCTACCATTTTACACAGGATATTAAATAGACCCCAGCTGTCTCCACTTACAAGTGACTTAGTTTTATAAAGGTCCATTCAGCTGCTGAGTTATCACAGAATTGAAGTAACTTTCTGTGAAGAAAAAGACAAACTATCCTGTGATTTCCCTTACCTACTTTTCATGCAGGAGCATCTTGGTTTTCAAACATCATAACTGGTATCTATATGCTCTAATATAAGAATCTGTGTCTCAGTTCTGAAAATATTTGGCAAATAGCTGTCTCAGGTCCATTGGAAGAAACATACATAGCAGAGCTTTATTTTTTGCTAAATCCAGGAAGACACAGTAGTCTTAATTTCTATGGATGCCTCTGTATGCAAACACTCATGGTGTATGACTACTCATCTAAACACAGCACAGTTCACACAATTTCACCTTGGAAGGCAGAGAACTGACATGGACTTAGCTCTTCCAAAGAACACTTTTTCAGTCTTGTGAAAATAAAGTGACGAATATATTAGAATAGCCATGATAATCCATGTCCATTCAGAAAATTTTAGCTCAATTACTTCAAGAACTCAACAGGCTTTTCCAAAAAGCCTTCATTTAAAAGCTGACACATGATATTACAATATTTTTGTATAAAGGATGTGCTCTGGGATGACTGAGTTTTTGAACTGAGTGAATAATGCTGTTAAGGGATGGCAATTTCATGCTTGAAAGAAAAAAGATTAAAGCAACCTTAAATTTTCCAAGATTTGAAAACTTTTAAAAAGTCAATATTAAAAGGAGATACATAATCACACAATCAAAATATTCGCCAAAGCCTTAAAAATATATATATTTGTACTGCAAACAAGAGGGAAAAAACCCCATCTGTTAAAAAAATTAATTCTGCAGCTTTTAAACACTGACGTTCCCTGTTCAATTGCCTCCTGCCCTGGTGAGGTTAAGCCAATAGATGTTTACTTTTTTGGATATTGCCTGGGCTCTTTGCCACTGACATTAGGATTTATAATTTTTATTTACTCTTTCCAGAATACATTTAATAAAATTTAGTATTTTATTATACTTAAGAGTAAGATGGTATTTCAGTTCCATGTTCCAATTTTTAATGTCATGCAACCTTTTAAAAACAATTACCTTTCGTGATGGTGTTTTTCCTGACTTGCCCTGATGCCCTTTCAATTTTTTTTTAAACTTTAAAAAAGAAAACTGTTCAGACATTTTTAAAGCACAGGCAATAAACTCATTGCACTCCTATATGTCTAACTATTCTAATCCATGATACAAAATAATAATTCTCAACTTAAATGCAGTCAAATCTTGACATTTTCATGGTTTTCCTTTTCCACATATATACACATTCATGTGCAATATGCATATCCAAACAGCTTAATAGAGCTTAATATTCACTTTACTACTACTATATTGTTTTAGTATTTCCATAATAAACAAAACTGTTTTCAAGCCTGTAAAGTCAAATTATAAAACAGACACAACATAAAATATCATGGAGCAAAATCCGTCAGTATTATGGATCGATTGATTTTGATTTTGAAAGCTATTACTGAGCAATGTGGACTGACATGTTTTGAGATTATGGAAAAATAAAAATTTCCCCAAAATGCTTCCAAGAGACAAAGGTATAGCACCACTGCTTTCCAGAAACTCAGGTCTTGGATAATTCAGACTGGAATATAAAACACCAGAGTCTTCCAACTATTTGCAATTGTACAATCATGCAATTTGCTCAAAATGAATCTGAGGCAAAGAAACTGTGCAGCATCAGAATTTTGTCAATAATGACATAACGAACCCACTTAGCGGCAAATCCTGTACGAGACCAGGATGGCAGAGTGATGACAAAAAGAGAAACCACAGCTGAGAAAGCTTTGAAAGGTGCCTTAAACTCCCCGTAGACCGCATGAGCAGCCATCTCCAACACACATCTTCAGTTACATTTCCTCTAGCAAAACATTAACAATTTTTAACCAAAATGGATTCTGCTGGAGCTTAAAACAGGGTGTAGGTTAAGCAGGCAATGCCCATCCATCCCAGCTACAATCATTTCTCTTTAGCACTGTAATGCCAAACACAAACTAGAAGCAGATTTTCTGAAGTCAGCATGTTTTGCAGAAACCCACACTCTCCTATTACAGAAAATACATAATTTCTGCCAACTGATAAAAACAAATGCCTTGTACAAGCTCCTACCAACAGTCCATATATGACAGACTTAGGTTAAAAAAAAATTCCCCTATAATACTCATTTCTTCTTCCATCTAAATTCTCCCAGTGCAGGTATCCTCTAATTTCAATACTAACCTTTTGTTCTCCCACACCCAAAATAATTTCCTATTTGATTTTGTGACATCTCTTATTTACTGTACAAATTTTCTACTCGCGTTTCCACTTTCCACCTTCAAACTTTACTGACGGGCATTAATCTCATTGAGATCGAGCAAGCTACAGTTGGGTGGCCACTCTGCATTAGAATCATAGAATATTTTGGGATGGAAGGGATCTTAAAGATCATCTACTTCCAACCCCCCTGCCATGCACATTACACTGGACCAGGTTGCTCAGCACCATCCAGTCTGGCCTTGAACACGCCCATGGATGGGGCACCCACAACTTCTCTGAGCAACCTGTTCCAGTGCCTCACTGCCCTCACAGTATTCTTTCCTAGTATCTAATCTAAACTACCCTCTTTCAGTTCGAAGCCATTCCCCCTTGTTCTGTCACTACAAGCCCTTGTAAAAAGCCCCTCTCCTCCTTTCTTGTAGGCTCCCTTCAGGTACTGGAAGGCCACAAGCAGGTAATCCCAAAGCCTTCTTCTTTCCAAGCTGAACAAACACAAATCTCAGCCTTCTCTCACAGAAGAGGTGCTCCTGCCTCTAACCATCTTTGTGGCCCTGCTCTGGACTTGCTCCGTCAGGTCCATGTCCTTCCAGTGCTGGGACCCCAGAGCTGATGCAGTGTTCCAGGTGGGGTCTCTCTCAGGGCAGAGGGGCAGAACCCCCTCCCTGGCCCTGCTGCCCTCACTCCTTTGGATGTAGCCCAGGACATGTTTAGCTCTCTGGGCTGAGAGTGCCCACGGCCAGGTCATGTCCAGCCTCTCATCCACCTGCACCCCAAAGTCCATCTGGGCAGGGCTGCTCTCAAACTCTTCATCCCCCAGCCTGTGTTGATACCGGGAGTTGTCCTGACCTAGGTGCAGCACCAGCACTTGGTCTTGTTAAACCTCACAAGATTCCCATGGGCCCAGGTCTCATACTTCTCCATCTGGGTTCCCTCTAGAGTCAAAATGAGCATTTTCAGAGAGCAATACACTGTACTCCAGGGTGGGCATCAAAGGTGAGTGGAATGAGTTATTTTCATAAAGCACATGCTCACTCTGCACTCACTATGAGGGGACCCTAAATGACTAAGGTGGAGTACACTTTGAATATTCAGATGGTTAAAGTTAAGTGTCTGCTCACAATTACCTCACATTCCTTTTTTATTTTGTTATGCATGCCTACGTGCACCTTTAGTGAATCCATCATGATATAGTGGAGCACAGCCATAAAAAGGGTGAAGAAAATCAGTTGTCTCCCTTTGACATCTCCCATTCTTCTGGAGAGTTTAAGAATACAATAATCTTAAACTGCCCTGCTGTATCTAGCGTCTAGGAAGAGGATATAGATCGAAACAGCAGCCAGGATTTCAGTGACTGGAAGGCGCATCACGCCAGGGAATGGTGTATGATGCAAGTGACAAAACCCATGCTTCTACAACTCTCTATTTAAATATCCACCATTTTAAATTTAAGCATTTTCATATCATTCCTCCTGATTGCTGAATTTTTGATTACTTCTTGTTTCTTAATCTCTTTTTTCTAAAGCCTATTGTTACTACGTCAAGTTTGGGAATCATCCCTTTCCCAAAAATGCAAGACTTAATTACTGACTGTGTGTCTTGACTATTAAAATTTCTTAAACCAGCTACTGCAAGTTACTTCAGGCTATGCAGAGAGTGATCTCTCTTTTTTATACTCCAGGAACAGCTACTTCTTTGATGGTATCTCTAAGTTTTGTCTCTAAACCTTGTCTACTTGTCTTTAAAATTCGTCTACTATGAACAGTGGTCAAATGGTCCTTTATTACTATTTTAGTGAGCTTAGTTGACTTTACAACTTCTTCCAGGATTATAGGCTTAATATCCTTTCACTGATGTACAGGACAGCAAAAGATTTACATTTATTTGTCACGACTTAGGCTTTGCTTCTGCAGAATAGTCTTGTCCACTCTCAACTTTGGGTTACTGGAAACCAAACAGTCTTTGAACTGTATTTTCTTACAGACATCACAATATCCTATTGATTTGGAATATTCCAATATACTTTAAATGTCTTCTTAGAAGACTCCCTCATCAGTGTCATTTACCCATCTGTGATTTATCTATACCCACAAGCACCTTTCATTTTAGTCAAAAGCATTACCTGACTCTTCTGTACAAATCCTAACTATTCTTGCTCTTGTGTTGTCATGACCCTCAGTTCCACTTACATTTTTTTGTATTTTTTCACTTCTGCATAAATATTTGCTTCTGAAATAACTGACATCTCTAAATGATGTTTTACTCTGACCAAATAAAATTTAAAAGTAATAAAACCTTCTTGAATTCTTAAGAATAGAGACAATATGAATAAAAAGCAACAGACAATTAAGAAAACCAGGTAACACTTTTTTTGTTTCAAATCATGTTTAAAACGTAAAGGCAGTATGATGAATGGGATTCTATGCAATGAAGAGATACAGGTGCTCAGTTCTGCAGAAGTATTAACTTGTCTGGGCCCTTCCTTAAGTTTAATGAGACATTTCATTCCAATTTTCAGACTACAGTCATTGATTCCAACCTGTCTGGATTATTACTGCTTTGATCAAAACTTGTTGCTCAACATTTCATAAAAAGCAGAGATAAACAGTGAGGCAACAAATTGATTAGAGATGTCTGCGAGGAAACCACAAAGATCTGTGGGTAAGCCTATCTCCATTAACAATCTAGAAGGTTATCTAAGGATAAACAACACACTAATTAAAAGTGCAGATGCTGCTTAATCTCTGTGTCACAAAGTTCACAAATACAAAGTATGTTGATAGATAAAACTGGCAAAATGAGATTCACTTTATAATCTACTTCCTAGTAGAGAAAAGTAATACAGGTCATTGACTTTCACTGTCCTGAAGAAACCTGGAAATCAGTAATAAAGGTGCTGCGGCAGTGAGTAACATTAGACATAAACGTCAACACTGTACAGAAAGTCTCTAACTGTAGCTCTAGAAGCCTTTGCACTTGAAAAAAGGAGATATACATTGCACTGAAATGATTGTATCTGTGATGCAACCCGGAGTTCAAGAAATAACATAGCATTGTACAAAACGCTTAGGTGGCAACACAGAAATAGACTGAATATTTCAGAGGATACATACTGAGTCAAAGAGGAATTATTTGTGGTGCTAAAAGGCAGTGAAACAGGTTGACAGAAATGCTAAATCTGTATCAGTGAAAAACCTAACAAGTAGACTGTTTTTATACCCCAGTTTGGTGAACTCAATAGTTGAGCATCTAAACTCCAAATGGTAAACTGTCAAACATGCATGCTTGATGGGACGCCCCTGCACAGTCTGCCTGTGCTAATGCATTTTTGTTCATCTTAACATTAGGACCTCATGATTTGAACAACCAAAGCTGTTTGAATCAGTGTAGCTCTTTCAATTCACCAGAAAAACTCAAGCCCTAAATTTGCAACTGGATTCTTGGATTATGTGAAAGATGTGTATGCAATTCTGCTGTTAGCAGCAAGTGTTAGGCTGCTGACACAGATGAGCAGTTAACTATGCAGATTGCTTTTCAGAACATAATGCAAGAAGCAGAAACTCTTCGTTCAGCTGTAATCCTTTCGTTAAAATATTGTATATAAGATGCTCCACTACTGCAAAGTCAGGGCTCTTAAAGATCAGAACTGTATTTTCTAGAGAACACCAGCTGACTATAATTTATTGAAAGCCTGTAATTTTTTATGAGACATATTTATATTCTAGACAGCCACAAGAGTTTTTCTAGGAAAATTATGTGATCATCAGTGAGGAAAACTGAAAAGCAAAAATCATATATAACACATAATACTGTTAAACTGAAGTATCTAATTTGATCTTTAATATGCAATGTAAAAAAAAAATCACAATGTGTTTATATGATGAGGAAAAGGGTAGAAAATTAAAACTCAATGGAAGAATGTGGGAATCTAACTGAGACTTACTAAAAGGGATGCAGTTTTAACTGGGATATAATGTATCTACGAGAATCCCACCATATTTCCATTTATATGTGGGATTTTATCATAGCTATTCAAAATACTGTTGCTAAGCATGTTTTAAATTTGTTGTAAATAAAAGACTTTCATATCCTATGTATGTTTTTAGTATCATAGTGTTTTTAAAAAATGTATGATTCTATATTCCTATGCATTAAACATTTCCAATTTCTTTGTAGAAAGGAGTCCAATTCCTTGTCACAATGAAGGAAAGTTAAATGTGACATTCAATGGTTTCACAGCCCTCCCTTTTTTTTGGGAAAGAGCAGAGCAGGCAAGGTCCTCTAAGGTTGTTTCACTTCTGTGGTAGCTGTGTATCCAAACGAGTCCTCCCCCAAACATCTAAGCACAGTCAGTACATTCCCAACTCCTACAGCCAAGTTAAACTGAAAACGGTCTTAATTCAGTAATGATTGAGGTGGTTTGCTCTAATCAAATTAAACCAGCCAAATGTTCTTTTCAAAGGTAACTGTCTACTCTGCAGCTGTATGCAAAATACCACATCAAATGTGAAAAAAAAAAAGTGATAGAATTCTATCCTTACAGTAGAGCCCTGGCTCCACAGATGAAGAGAAACAAAAGCACCAGTGCAGCTAGGAATTACGATCACAGAAAGCTCCTAGAAATACGCTAACTTAAGAAACAGTGAACAAAGTACTGAAATTTCCAGTTTATAATTAATTGATTTCAGGGAGAAGGGAATTCTCCAGCATTGTTAAACAGCAATTTATCACACTGACCACACTTCAAACAGATATTAAAAGACTAGCCAAAGTTTCACATAAAAGAGAGAAAAAAAATCACACAGGCTTTTCCATTCTATTTTTCACTTCATTTCTCTGTTTCTATCAAAATATGTAACATTCTGCACTGACTAATGCTTCAAAAGTCCACACTCAATAGGTTTCACTTAAACTCAGTATGATTCATCTGCACTAGAACCGCGTTTTCAATCATTAAATGCGGGAATTTCCTGTAAAGATGAATTCATGTCTGAGTTAGTTTTTTATTTTCTTTTACTAAGAGAAGATCAGTCACCTGTTAATGATAATCCAGATTAATAAGTGGTCAGTGTTGGTACAAACCCTTTTAAAACAGCATAGAACTTTATGCTAAATTTATAGACTGTTTGTTAGCTATACCATGGGAAATCCACCCTAGGACAACTCTACCAATATCAGCAAATTGGTACACCCTGTATTTAGATATGTGAAATCTTCATCTCATCCTAAAATTATGTGAGATACTTCAGAGACTAGAAACCCATCATCTTCTAAAACCCTAAAAAGACACCTAAAGCAGAAGAGCTTCTTACGACTCATACAAAACATTTTTTGTTCTGCCTGAAGAAAACACAACTGTGTTGTTAGAATTTTAAGGTCTGTTTTTAATGGGATTATTTAGCAGACTATTTCCTTCTTTTACTAAGGATGGGACAAATTTTCAAAGGTGAAGGATACAATAATTTGGATGCAATGAGGTATTTTGAAAAGAGTTCAGAAATCAACAGTAACATTTCCACTCTTTGATGATCACCTCATCAAAAGCTTCCCAAATGGCAGTTTCCCAAATGGAAAATGTCAAAGTACACGATGGAAAAAAACACTCAATGGAAAACTCTGAAGTGGTTTATTTATTAAATACAAATGCTTTAGAGTTTAAAGGTATAACTGTTAAATAATCATGCATGCATAAGTAAAGCATTTTTTAGAATACAAGAAGATATGAAGAACAGGCATAAGTGGAGAAACTTCCTCTCCTTTAAAAGAAAAAACACAGCTTAGTTATATATGTATATGGGCACACTTATCTTTTGATAATTTGTTAGATCATTAAGAATCAACTTGCTCAGCAAGACTGGAAAACAACTAGACTTCATACCAAGAATGAAAACTAAATCATCTACATACAGCGAAGTTTTGGAATTAACTGCAACTTCTGTTTTATTTACTGTTATGAAACTTTATAAAATAATTTTAAAACTTCAGAACTAGATTACATGACCTAAGAATTATTACGACAAATAATCACTCAATGTCAAATTCATGTTACTGCTCTGTCAGCATGCTTATCCTGCATGATTAATTTTAAATTTTAATAGAAATATTCTCTAGAAATAAGACTTTAATACATGAATAAGAATCAATATCTGTGATTCATATTCTGATGTATATTGCCCCTGAACTCTATCCAGAATGATGTTTTAAAATTCAGTGCATTCTTGGTATCATAGCTATATCTATTTGATAATGCACTTAGACCTGTGCTAAGCTTCAAACAATGGCTTCAATCCCAAGCACACCTGAGTGACTTAGTGCTTTGCTAAGTCACAGACTGCAGGTCCAGCCTACTCTCTTTTAAACACTGGGAAAGCAGGCACTTCTCCCTGCTCTGTTCCACACTTCAGCCAGAAGTAAGTACCATGAAGCGAACTGGAAAGTCCCAACGAACCTACCCTGGCCCCTGTCTGTAAATGTGGATATCCACCCTCCTTTTCAAGGCTCAGTTTTGAATCCTGGACCCCACTCCACTCCCTTGACTGGAAGTCACAGCCTGCCATCAGCAATGGCTGTGCTGAAAGAAGCTGGTTTGCCATTCTGGGCAGGACCCAGCAAGACTAAAGCTCTCCAAGAACTCCAGAGACATAACCATCCACAGATTTAAAGAAGGAAAGGAGCACTGGACATAATCTAAAATTACTAACAATTACTCACACAAAGACTGGAAACATGTTTTTTGTAAAAAAATTAGATTTAGAATGAGATAAAATACTTTCTTAAAATGCTCTTTTACTTACTCCAGACACTGAATTTCCTAAGGCTCAGAAGTCCATTCCATACTCAACCCTTCCTTCCTGACATGCTCTTATCTTGTCCTGTTTCTGCCAGATGATGTATTAAAACTAAATCATCACATCCATAACTAATAAACAATTCATCTGATCAGCAAGAACATCCTTGTTTTCCCTGTACATGCTCGTTCTGTGTACTGTAAGGCTGCAAGCAGATGACGACAGGCCAGCATTCACATCCACTTGCTGCCCAATGCCATCTGCCAACTTAAATTTCTCCAAGTCCTATGTACCCTGTTCAGTGGCAACCACATCATTCCCCTTTGCCCTCCTGCCATCCGGAAAGCCGTATTTCCAAACAGGCAGTCCCTTCCTTCCCAAGATCTCTGCAGTGTCCCTCCTTGGAGTGGTCAGTCAGTGCAGGGATGATCTCCCTTCCCTCTGACCAAAACTGCTCTCCAGCCTGGAAATGCCTTTCTCCCGCCAAGGCACTTCCCATCTTCACATCTGCCTTGAAGACCATCCTGTTTGTGTGAGACTAAAACTGACTCTGAAGCTCATTCAGTTTTTCCTTCCCATTACTCATCCACCATTTCTACCTCAGCTGAGATTCATCTGCCACACAAATACTTGGCAAGTTTCAAGTTCAGTTTCTTCTGCTCCACATCCCTGCATCTTATTTTACCCTTTCTGTGTGTAGGACAATCTCTCTAACTAGCAATGCAAAGATGACCATTTCTTTGTCTCCAGGGGCCTGCCAGATGTCATACTGAGTGATGCTACACAAAAATAAATTGTATCGCACAATACAGCACACTGCTGATGTGCAAGAATGACCTCATGGACTAGAAGTTTAACATTAGCTTGGCAGAAAAAAGAAGGAAGGAAGCAGAATTCACTAGAGACAAACACCCCCTAAAATAGAAATGTTTCACTTGACAGGATGGAACATCTCCACGATTTTGAGAAGATCATCCTTTCAACTTACTAACAGTACAGTAATAAAGCCAGAAGCCAAAATCAGCATCACCAAAACGCAGAAAGAGAAATAAAACTAGCTACTGCCTTTTGAATTTTTCCCCTGTGTATGTTCCCCCATAACTTCAACTTAACAAACTGAAAAAAGCAAAACAACTACATGTTCAAATTACCTTGCAAAAGCTTAGCTAGATAATGATGAGCTGCTACTGATACATTCTGAATCCTCTATCAGGTTAGACAGGGAACTGTAAGACACTTATAAAAAGACCTTCTAAGTATAAAGAAATTTTAAGCCCCAAGCCATTTATACACTTCTGGGACCCCTGGGCAAGGTCAAGCAAGTGCTGGTTTTTATGTCAGCCTACATGGGGATGGGGGAGTGACGTGTGCGCCAGCCTCTCTCCCCCACGCTCAGGTGGCCTTACCAAGACAATCAGCTGATGAGCTCCATCAAGCACTCAAGTGCAAACCAAGAGACAACAGCATGGACCACTGGACTGCAAAAGCAGGAAAAAAGCAGCATGACATGATTGCTGTACCACAGAGAGCAGTTTACAGTGCCATTTATAGTTCAATGGATATAAAACAACACAAAAACTTGAACGTGGTGTAACTGTGCAAATAGTCATAATTACTGTGATCCCCCCTACCGATTTGTATACCAAAAAGAATGAGAAATAGAGTTAGACTTCCTGCTAGGTGGATTATTCTACAGAACCTAAGTCAATTGCCTGGGGCACATATTCTTCTTCAAAGAAGAAGAGAATTAAGATTTTTAATTCTTACATGGTTATGATCACTTTGAATGGCAAGATCTTTGATGCTTACCTTTGGAATAACAACCCAGACTAGATTGTATTTTAATAGGTCATATTCAATATAATTTTGGTTATTTTAAAACAGAATAGTTACTAAACCATGAAAATACTAAAAAAGTTGTATTTATAAAAAAAATTATGAGATAGGAAGCAAAAATATACAGCTTTGCCTGTTTGTTCAACTTGCTTAAGGTTTAATGCTACTAAAACTGTTAAATATAAATATGATAGAACACAATCATGGCAAGAATTACAGTAGTCTGTCTTGCGTATCACCTTCCCAGAGTGCAAATTCACAGTTTGATGATGATTAAGATATGGGGAAAATTATTCATCTGATTACCAGCAGGAGACACATAAAATGAATGGAAGATACAGTTGAATTTAGCATTACAATCATAAGAAGAATTTTTACAGGTATCTCACAGCAGGGTTTTACACACAGGAATTTCCTGAATCTAATATGTCATTTATTCCTGGCAAAGTCTGTTCTTTATCTACATATATTTCATTTTTCCCAATCAGAACAGCACTAAGCTATGCAAGTGCTGGACCAACTTTTGCCAGATTTATCTACTGCATATATTTAAAGTTTTATTAAAGCATTACATCTTATTATCTGAAAGGTAAGCTAGACGAGCACCTTGATCATCCTACCAGTTACAAGGGACTTTTCCAAGCCCACGACATACCTAATTTTAGAGGAATTTACAGTAAGCTTTACTCTTGAAGATTCCATTTTTAACTTTGTTTTGTGAAAATAAACAGAATAGAATAAGGTGTCCTGGCTGAGAGAAACTCTATACAAAGGGCAAATGTGAACAGGAAAGGATTTTAAGCACATAACAATTATCTTAACTGCCTTTTCCCCATGCTTTTCTATACACCATTCTTAATAGTCTTACAAAATTTTAGATCAGTCCTCCAGGCCTTATTTTCATTACAGTATAGAGCTTTTCATTATCATTACTGTTCTGATAAAAATTTTATTTCCCTTTGATTTTTTCTTGCACCCTGTATTGTTTTATTCTGCAGTGAAGTCTTATCAAATTTCATTACCTATCTTTGTAAAAGTAACTTTCCTGTGAAAAATGCATCTCTTCATTGTACAAATATGGAAATTATAGACCTGGAACATAGGAACACGAAACAAAGCTCTCATAATTAGCAAGGAGTAGCATGGAAAAATATGATAAATACTATGTTTAAAACTATTCTGTGCTATTTAGACATTTCTCCTTTATGGAGAAAATTCTCTTCCAACCCTCATGCCAAGCACTGTAAACCAGTTTTGGCTCTAACCATCTCCCAGAGGAAGTGAATCTACAACTGCGAAGATAAACCTGGGCTGGAGTTGCAATGCTGGTCCTGAATCCTGGTTCTATGACCAGCAAAGCCATGGAGCTCTACCTCTGCCTAGAAAGTACTGCGTTTTTCTTTACCAAACTATTCTTCACATTTAGCACCACTTCACAGCAACAGAGAAGCCCTGGGCTGCTGAGCTGCTTCCTGTACTCTCTGGAGAAGCCCAGAGCTACCATTTGAGTTGGAGCTTGACACTGAGCCTAAGTTCATGTGGCCTGTGATCTCTGCCACTGCTGTCAGCTGATGCCAGAGTACCACAGCAGAGCACAGGGCTCATGCAGCTCATCTGTACAAAGTCTAAGTTTTGACTCACAGAATGACTGCTGGTTTGCAGTGAGCAACTCATAGATCACACATGCCACTACTCAGAGGTAGCAGACACAACACAGTATTTGCAGTTCCAACTTCGTTTTCTCAGGCTAGTTGCCTGTAATATTCAGAAAAAAGCTATATTTCCCCTCAAAACAAAAAATATTTGGTTTTAAATATCTCTGCTGTTATCCCAGTGCTGTGAAAACAATGTAAATTTTAATCCAGTATGCAGACAATGCATTTGGCATTGTTTTTATTTATTAGACTGGCCATGATAGCAGTTTCCAGAATGCATGCCCAAACAATTAACATTTTTTGAGCATAACATGTTCAATAAATAAGTACA
Organism: Acanthiza pusilla; assembly: GCA_036630365.1. Classification (NCBI taxonomy): domain Eukaryota; kingdom Metazoa; phylum Chordata; class Aves; order Passeriformes; family Acanthizidae; genus Acanthiza; species Acanthiza pusilla. The sequence goes on along the minus strand of JAXCHO010000073.1, from coordinate 30,564,918 downwards.
GTTAGATCAGCTGCTTAAAATTGCAGAACTTCTTTTATAGTATTTCCTCTTCTGAGTATATTTACATAATACAAAAATAGATGTTTAATTTCAATAAACTGCAAACTCTCCTACCATATTTTGTAACAGAACTGGGTCATTTAAATATTTTCAAGTATTTTTTCCATTTGAAGGATATGATTTTGGTCACTCCAGAGGGCACCAGATAACTGCTCTACAGATTAAAAATATGCACAAAGGACGTGAGTTTTTGAATAGCATTCCTCGCATTTTAGAAGAGATAATGTTTGAAACTGCTTATCTTGCCCTTTTTGTGGAAAAAGGTGTGCAACCAATGTCCCAGGCACCCTGATACATCACCAACCCTTGTGTCTGAAATGCTGCTTATGGCAAACGGCACAGGCTTCGCAAGACCACTCTGAAGACCTGGAACACATTTTCACAGATTTTTATACTGAAATTACATTCTCATATTGCTGTTGAAGTACTCACTGTTTTGCAGAGAATTAGTTTTCGTTCAAGCTTGCAAAAAATATTTGAAGCTTCAGTGTATGCAATGCTCTGTTGAGATTCAACTGCACTTTTATCAAGCAAAAGAAACCTGCAGTTGCATGGTCAGCTCATCAAACAGCTTTTTTGAAAACAAGAACTTCATTTTCATGATTTAGATGCATTCAAAATTAGAAAGCTCTTAAAAAAATCATATGGAAAGATGTCAATGGTAGAAAAAATTCTGAAGTACTGTTATGTAGAATGAACTACTCCCAAACAAGATTTAGCTTTCAAATACATAAATGCCTAAACCTGGACTACTAAATCCTCATTTTCTCTCATTAATTAATGTGCTGAATTTCAAAGATTTTGACAACTCCCAATTATCACTCTACCACCAAGTAAGAATTTTCTGTGTGCTTCTCTAAGCCAAGCCACTTGATTCAGTGATCACACATATGATGTCCACACAAAGACATCCCCACTTTTGAAAGACACTAAGCTTCTGGCACTACCTGGTGCCAGCCAAAATAATGGTTATTAACAGAACTGTGGATTTGCTTGATGAGCAATGGAGGTGTGAGCTGCAGCCTGTATGTCTCCCATTGCTCACTAAAGTGAGACCAATGACATGCGCTCCATGATCAGCATTTCAGAATGCATACACTTTGCCTATTCAGCTTTGACATAGACTGTTACATTACGCTGCCTTGAAATGAACAAAAATTAATTCATCTCTAGCTACTGACTTTTGTAATTTAATTATTATTCTCTGTCTCATCTTTCCTCTTGCACCTAATAAACACCCCCTCATCTTAGACCCTACAAAAAAGGATGATTACAGGTGCAAGGCATGTTGAAAGTCGCCTCCAACTTCAGGGTATCTATTTCTCTAGGGCTGAAAGACTCTTGGTGTTAGTGAGGTACAAAATGTTTTCCTTTTCCTCTGTAATATGTGTGTAACTAGCACACAGAACAGGAAATACTCTTGCTAATACAGCACCACCAGCAAGATGCTAACCAGTTTCAATCTGGGAATCTGCAAAATGAGACTTACTCCTTGAAGTTCATAATATTAATAAAAGACGCTGAAGGGCTGCTGAAGGTTTCTAGCCACGGAAAAAAAATAAAAGGTAAAAGTAGGGCTAGCCTTATCATTGACAGCACAGGTCATTCATCCAGGATTTATGCTATTCACACAACAGAAAGGACATCCTGGGGCCACTGGCACCATTTTGCGAGCAAGGCCTGACACCTGTACTTTTGCCCTTTTAGTAGCACCATCAGCAGCTCATGGTGAAAATTAGTACCAAAGAGTACTCAACCATAAGGTTGCCTGAAAAGCTTGAAGTCTTAAGCTGTTAGTTCTCTTTAACACAATAACCTATGGCTCTCTATAAAAGCATCAAAAAAGGCAAAATGGACATCCCACTACTGCTCTCATTCTTGTCATTTCTATAATGTACAGAGCTGCTAATAATCAGCTGCAGCTGGCAGTACTAATAGTTCAGACAAAACCAGGGAGAGGTTGGGCTTTTTTCATTTTCCCTCATGCCTGAGGAAATAGTATATATATGGCTCCTTGCCCATCCATTCCAACACTTAAATCACACACCTATGCCTCTGGAGATGGGTGTTATTGTGTGTGGGAGGCAATGCACAGGGATGAGGTGAGGTCTGGCAGGCAGCACCATAGCCTGTTGAAACCTCAAACCACACTTGATGTACACAGTTTAGTGCTCACTTCAGCCACAAACCCAGACTAGTGTCCATTCCATTTATGCACCCAAACTCCTCCTTGCCCAATTCATGTACTAAACCCAGAACCCCACTGATCAGGACACTGGTCCCACTTCCTCACCTGACGACGTTGGGATGTTCAAAAGTCTCCAGATGCCTCAAAACTGCCACCTCTCGGATAGAGGACGGCGGCATTCCCTCCTCGCTGGTCTGCACCCGTACCCGCTTCAGCGCAACAAAGCGACCTCCATTCTTCAAGTCTCGGGCTTTGAACACCTTCCCATAGGCTCCTTCCCCAATCACAGCCACACATTCATACCGCTGGTCAGCCAGGTTTGTGCTGTCCTTATCCATGCTGGCACCAGTCCTCTTCCTCCTCTCCAAATGCCTCGAGGTGGCTCTCAGTCTCGCTTACTTTCTGAAAACCAGTACTTTGCTTGGGTGCAGACAGGCCACACACTCGGTACCTCTGCAAGAGAGGCAGTAGGAAGCTCTTGCCCTCCTGTTCTTGTTCCTTTTCTGTACTGGCCACAATGTGCCTCCTCTTTTGGCCACCAGGAATTATCATACAGTCTTTGGGAGCATTGCCTGTGTAAAGCCAATTAAATCTGGAGGACAAACCAAGCAAGAAAAATGAGTTTAGTTTCATTTACTTCATTACTTTGCATTGTTCAAAACCTGCTAAAATTAAGCTATTACAGTAGATAGCACACGCAAAGCAAAATCCTGGCGGAAAAGAAGATGTGAACGAGGAGGGTGACATATGTATCAAGGTCCCAGAGTGGCTGATACACTACAAAGTTATCATGGTCTATGTAGAAGGCCAGGCACACGGATAGGGGGCAACAGCATGCTAAAGGGTTTTACTGAGCAATGGGCTAAAGATGATGACCCCATGAGATACAGGTGATGGGGAAGGCAGAGCTAACCATGCATATGTCAAAGGAAGTTACGTCCAAGAACTTATGTCAGGATTTTGGGACTCAATGTTTCCTTCACTGAATGTGGTGGAGTCTTGGAGATATATCCCATGCTATATTACTGACACTTGCTTGCAAGTAATAGCATTTGAAGGTTTCTGCCTTGGTCTGCTCTCTCCTGTGCTAAGCCCTTTATGAACACAGCATGAGCACATCGCAAGAAACAAGGTCTTGCCTCAAAGCGCCTGTGGAGAGGCGAAATACATATATTTAAATGACAATAATATGTTATGAAGCATTGTGTGCTGAGATAGATCCAAAAATGTGCATTTTACCATATGTATTAGCAAGCAAGGGTTTTGGCTGTGGATACTACTACATGTGTCACTGGCAGCTCCTTGCAAAGCAGCATGGTGAAAGATGTCTTCAGGAACAGCATGCTCTGCTGTGGAGTGCATGAGGCTGGAAAGCAGCAGCACTTCCTTCTGCATCCAGTTTCATCCACTTTCTGCAGGACTAGGCAAATCCTCTCCCCTCACAAAACTCCACAACAATTCCTCTCTTACCCTTGACCCTTTTTAATACAGCGATAATGTGATCCCCCCAGGACTGTAGCCCTCTTCTACACCGCATTTTTACCGTGCTAGAATGAAAGAACCCCACATAGCTCAGTCCGGGATCCCCTAAGTGAAATTCACGCACAAAGCCAGGGCTATTCCGCACACTTATGCTGGTTTTACACCTTAGTTGTAGATGAAACGCGCAATCTGAAGTAAACCTGTGCCCGCTGCTCATCCCTTCTCCCCGGCTGCAGCCAGAGGCGGCTCCCTGCTTCGCCGGCTTCAGTTCCCACCACAGCTGCCACCGCACCGCGCCAGCCAGCGGGCAGCCCCGCGCCCCCCGCCTGCAGCATCACCGGGCGACACCGAGCGCGGGCCGCGGCGGAGGGAGCCCTGCCCGCCCCGAGCCCAGCGGTCTGGGGAGACCCCTGCCCGCCCCCGAGCCGGCAGTGCGGCGGTGTCCTGCCCACCCCCGATGGTGCGGGGATCCCAGCCCGCCCCGAGTCCCCTCCCGCCCCGCGCCGCCGGCAGGGCGCCCCCGGGCGGCGGGCAGCGGTGCCGCGCGTGCGTGGCGGCGGGGCCGGCGGGCCTCTGCCCCGGCGCGGCCGCGTGGAAACTTACCCGTGCTCGCCCTCCCCGGGCACGGCGGGGCACCGGGGCTGCCCCCGGCCGCCGCTGCCCCCGCCGCGCCGCCGAGCTCCCCTCCGCGGGCGCCCCGCAGGCGGCGGGGTTGGCGGCGGGGGACACGCGGGGAGCCGCGTCCCCGCGCTTCCTCTCAGCGGACGGGGCGGGGGGCGGGGGGACCGGCTCCGCTGCTGTGCAGGACACCGAGGGGACCCCCCCGGCGGCTCCCCCTGAGGGCACCCCTTCCCCCGCGGGCCCCTCCGCGTCCCCGCGCCGACCCCGAGGGGGTTGTGGCGGCACCGCGGGGCGCGCTGCCCCGGCCCGGCCGCCGAAGGGACGCGTCCGCGGTGCCGCCCGCGGGGGAGGGGGGGTGCGCGGTGTGGGCTCCGGGGCCGGGCGGGGAGGGGGCGGCGTGTGGGCCACGCCGCGGGGCCGGGTGCGCGGAGCACATGGGCGCCCCGCGTTACCTGGTGTGCGCCACGACCGCCTGCACCGCCACCAGTTCCCCAAATAATCCTCAGCCCCGGGGGGTGGAAGAGGGGGAGGGAAGGGGTGAGTCCTCTCTAACACAAACCTCCCATTGAGCGAGGCGGGGTGGAGAGCCGGCCCGGGGTCTGCCCCTTCACATGGCGATGTCTCCGGCAGGTCCCGGCAGCGGCCGCCCGGGCCACACAGGTAGCTGATCGGCGGCTCGGCCGCCCTCGGCTCGCAGCCTCCTGCCGCCGCCGCCGCCGGGCTGCACCTTGGCGCAGAAGGAGCTCGCACTCGTCCCCCTGTCCACTCCTCCCGCCCCCACCCTGCCCAGGGAAAAGGAAAACGCGAAATAAAATTCGGGGCCGGCGGCCCCCGGGGAGCTGCAGCGCCACGACCGCAGCCCCGCCGGCCGCAGCCTGCGGTGCGGGGCTCGGGCACCGGCCCCCGGCGCCGCCGCTGCCCCGGCGCTGCGCTGCCGCTCCTCGCTCGCTCCCGCTCCCTCGGCCTCTGTTCTGCCTGGGAGCAGCAGCAGCTTGCTGCCTTTTTTTTTTTTTTTTCTTCCCCCTCTCCTCAACTTTTTTTTTCCTTGCTTTCCCACGCTGGCTGAATGTGACTTGACCCCGTTTCAAAAAAGTTTGACATAGTGCTTCAACATTTCCGCATTCCTCCCCGACTACAAAGGCTGCAGCCGCCTCCTTCTGCTTTCTGTCTCTGCTCTCTGTCTTCACACTCAATGAAATCCTTCATGTGCCCCTGCCAAAGGCAGCCGCATACCGCAAGGGTCGCCGCGAGCGCCGCGGCCAGGCATGGCCCGGGGCGAGCGCCCCGGGGGGTCCCGGCACGGCCCGGCCCGGCCCCGGCCCTGGCCCGGCCCCGCCGCGCTCGGCGCTGCACGGGCGCGGGCTCAGCCGGCTGCGGCAGCACTGAGAGCCCTGACTCATTCCTAGAGCTCAGCGTGCGAGGCGCTGGGAAATAACCCTTTTGGGGTTTCGGTTTCTCCCCCCTCCCCCGCCCCCATCATGAGAAATTACTTTTTTTTTCTTTCCTCCATTAAAAGGCGAATTCTTCTGTGTTTTTTTTTCCCTTTGGTTGGGTTTTTGTTTATTTTTGTTGTTTGGGTCTTTTTTAATTTTTTTTTTTTTTTTTTTTTAAATTTATTTGCTACTTTCCATTCACAACGCAGAGCTCCGGCAGGAAGTAAGCGCCCATGAATGCTTTCGGGAAGCATCAAGAAACTTCATTGCTGAAGAACCCCCAATCACAGCAAAGTCGCCGCCCCGACAGGATTGCAGCTGGAGATGCAGGGGGCAGGGGGGCAAGGAGAGCAGGGTGTGCGGAGGAGTAGGGTGCACGGGCAGCCCGTTCTCCAATGCAGACAATATTCTGTATGGAGCCGGTTCCTGCAAATATTGAAATTCACCGCAGGAAAAAAAAAAATTAAAAAATCACAAAACAAATACCAATCGACTCTGTCTCCGTGGGGGAAAAGCACACGACCTAGTTCCCAGTTCTCTCAGCTGGTACCCTCCAGCACATGCTCTTCCGGACCTCAAGGATGATTATGATCCAGCTCCTGAACTGCCTCTTACACTGGTTTAACTGGGAAGGGGTGGACCCAAATCCCGTTACACAACGAGAAGTGTAATTTAGCTAAGTGGTTTTATAACTGCAAAAAATGTATGTCTAGAACTTGGTGCTATACACACTGATATAGCAAAACTAAAAATAAAAGATATAATACTGTGTAAACGAAAATAATTCATATCAGAAAAAAACATATAATTATCTGGGCTCACAGTGCGAACCGGCACATATGACATCCTATAGGTTAAATAAAACTGACTTCAAAACTGACCCCAGCAATTCCACATGCCCTTCCTATTTCTGAGAGGTTTAGAAACAGCCCCCAGAGGGCCAGTGAGAAGAAACTGGCTGAGGGCAGAAGGGAAACCCCTGATTTCTCCCAGAGAAAAGAGGGAGCTGGTACCACCCACCTTCAAGAAAAAAGCCAGTGGCATGTGATTGTTTGCAGGAGACCATGCATACTTTTTAAGAACTTACTTTATACTTGCAATGTATTTTAGTTTAAGTCACAGAAATCCTTCAACTTCTGAAGTCCATGATTTATCAGAAAAAATATGCTGAAGTTAACAGCAAACCCCATAACATTTAAATGTGAAAGTGTCACAGATTCAAATACACAGATGAAATATTTCTTTTTAAAAGATGTGAAAAATCACATTACAATGTTCATATGTACACTATCTCCCTTTGCTTTTTTGTTTCATAATTTCCTTTCCTTTCCTTTCCTTTCCTTTCCTTTCCTTTCCTTTCCTTTCCTTTCCTTTCCTTTCCTTTCCTTTCCTTTCCTTTCCTTTCCTTTCCTTTCCTTTCCTTTCCTTTCCTTTCCTTTCCTTTCCCTTTCCCTTTCCCTTTCCCTTTCCCTTTCCCTTTCCCTTTCCCTTTCCCTTTCCCTTTCCCTTTCCCTTTCCCTTTCCCTTTCCCTTTCCCTTTCCCTTTCCCTTTCCCTTTCCCTTTCCCTTTCCCTTTCCCTAATATTTCGGCAGCTTTAACCAGCTTGGTACAAAACCCTCAGGTTCCAAAGGCACTAATTGTCTCACTTTACATGCAGTAGGCTTCACTTTTGGGAGGGAGAAGGGAAGCCTTGGTTGCTGTCTCCCCCGAAGATCTCTGGATCTTTAAACTCCAGTTGGGTTCTGTTAACTGTGCTCTTCCCAAGGAGGGGCTGAGGGGCACCGGGTCCTTTGGCCAGATAAATATGCAGCCTCACATTCAGAGTGAATGTGGAAAAGAGATTTCTGCAGTCTCCTGACATTTATCTCTGTGCTCAAATGTGCTGGTTTATCATTCTCCTACTAAACAGCGTTCAGTGCAAGATCACCTTTTCATCTCAAATTCTCCCAATATTTTTGGGCAGCGTATGTAATTTTCTGTCCTTCAAAAGTGTTCTAGCCGCCTTTCTATGTGGTGATGTCAGGAGAGATTGCCATGGGAAATACTGTCAAAATGAATGAATTTATAACAGAAAAATGCCACATAGTTAATGTGGCTTTATATGCTCCTCAGAGTTATGTCGAGGGACTTTAAAATAAAAAAAGTGACTGGTTTTTTTTCTCCCCATCTGAATATCAGATAGACAAACTATTCTGTCTCCCAAAATACAGAGAAGCTATACAAACCTCTAAAATTACCTAAACCAATTTTCATAATTTTCTTTATGTACAAGTTAAGTGATTTCAGGAAGACATTTCCAAACATGATTAAATATAAACACCAGCTGAAACAGACAATATTACAAGCAATTTGTTGTAGAGGCTGAAATTACTTACCTGAAATGTCAGAGTTCTTTGAAAATATAAATTTTACTACATTTGTTTTAAAATTAAAAATCAAGGAGATGTTTCAAAAAACCTACATTTTAGAATAGTTGTAAATAATAAAAAATACACTGTGAATAATAGACATTTTCTTTTCATAACAACTTTTAAAAATGTTTAATCTTTTGTGTTCATGAAAACAACATGCTACTTTTAACATTTCTGATTTTTATCAACAATGGAAGTTTCCCCATCTGGAAATTAAGAAATCCCTTATTTATTTTAAAATGGACAATATTTTAATTTTTTGAAATTTACATAGATTTTTGGAAATTAATGTTTTAAGAAGCTTATTAAATATTGTTATGAAATGAATTCTGACTGCCATTTGTAACTATTTCTATACTTATGTAATTCTAAAGTATTTTTTTGTTCTAGAAATACAAAAATGTGGGAATGTGTATTGAAAGAGGAAGAAATTTCTTTCTGCATCACTATTTTCTGCTTTTACATCAAATTTTTCTTGATGAAATTATGTTTTTCAATACTTTTCAATTCCAGTATTTTTAATTCTAATTCGTTTTAAAATTACTGTGATTTCAAAGAAATCAAGAAAAAGAGAATCCACTTATACTGGAATGCATTTTAAAAGGAAAATTCTAATGTATTATTTGAATTTGAAATAAACTTCAATCAAATTCCACTAAAATTAAAAACAAATTATGTTATGTGCTGTATACAAATCGCTTTCATAAAATGAGGTCTATACTGTTTTTCTGGAAATAATGAATAAGCCAGTGGTGTGGAAATGGATAACAAGCAATTACCAGAATGAGTATAAAGCAGTTGATTAAAAGAAGATGGTAGTGGTGGGCAATACCAAGAATTGTGATGAATAGACCAAGACTTTCAGAAGGGAAGAGACACAGTGTATTGTTTCGCTTTGTGTATTTTATCTGTATTTCTGGAACAGCTGAGGTTTGGCTGGGGATTCACAGTTTGATCTTATAAGAAGTGTTCTGCAGAACACATGAAACCTCCTTTTCAAAGAACAGATTTTCATAAAGGTTTTGAAAAATAGTTTGCTTTTATTATGGTGTTATTGTTGGGTTTTGTTTAGTAACTTGCATCTTCAGTCTCAGCTAAGATGATTTTAACCAATTTTTCTATGCATTTATCCTCAATAAAACACCAGAACTGATGAGAGACCAACTATTGTTGTAGTACAGATGCATCAGTCAATAATTGTGAATTTGAATATTTAGAATTTGTTTTCAAATTTTAGCATATATTATGACTTTTTAGATGTTCCCTTTAGCAGGTCAAATTGGGTTCTCTAAACAAAAAAGTAGTAATTATACTGCATAGAAAATTATTCCTGAAAAGATATTTCAGATATCACATCTAATACCAAGCTTGGGAAATAGTTATTCCCACCTATCATTAACCTTGTTATAGCTGTGTGAAAATGGACTGTAAATATATACTACATATTTTAAAGCTACTTTTAGTGAAACATAGGCATAATGAGAAAGACGATATAACTGAACAGTAAGAATTAATTTCAATGTGAAATATGAAAATAGTTTTCATATATAACTTCTTAATTGAACACATAAAAATTCTAACATATTTACAATAAAATAAGTCATTAGCATTCACACAATATTTTAACTATTTCAAGTGAGAGAAAGTGCTATCTAATCCATATAAAACATAGCAGCCATGGCATAATTGGAACTGATTAAGGCATCTAAGCCAATTACAGTATGACTGTTTATTTTTCTTTCAATCAGAGCCTTTGTTTATAGCAGATAATTTTGTGTTTTACAAATTGTATCTTTCTGTTTTTACAGTAATAAACTATCCTGTGGGGCTATTGTTTCTTAGTACAAAGAACCATAACATAATGTCAGGGTTTAAACATACACATATTTCCCCATATTTATATGTATATGCTTTAGTAATTACCAGTGGCAGAAGTGGCCAAGAAACTTGCCATGTGAAGAGTACGCCTACAACTAACAGAAGCCTGATTGCTCCAATAGTCTCTGGATGCTCCTAGGAATGCACCTGAGAGAATCCATCAGCTGTATTTTCCTATCCAGTTCCTAAGGAAAGAGCCAGTGAATTTCATTGGCTGTCTTCAGAAAGCTGACTTTTGGGGATTATTATGCAATGCATGATCAATCAAAGGCAAAATGTATACCTACTGTGAAGAAAACAGTTTGCTATCTATATTTGCCTTGTTTCCTAAAGCTTTAGCTCCGAACTGGGTCCCCTCTTGGACTCCATGCTGTGCAGCTTCATACTGAAATCTGGTGCAGTCTGCACCAAATGGCTTGCAGTCAGAGCCAGGGACATGGAAGAATAGGGAAGGGAACAGATTCACTGAAAATCACACTGCAGATCAGTAGTGAAAGAGTACAGCAAGAAGATGGAGACTCCAGCAGCCCTGATCCTACGATCTTGCACAGAGGTAGGTACGGCATGTAGGCTGCAGATGGTGTCCAAGGCGGTAGGGTCCTGGTGGCATATTGTATGCCACAGGGCTGGCAGCCAGGCTGTGCCACTGTGGAAGCTGCTAGGTAATCCAAATCCCTAACAGGAATGACAGTGGGGAAACAAGCCAGCAGAGTCTGCTGAGATGGGCACTGCCAGTTCATCCTGGGGCCCCATGGCATGAAGCACAAGATGGAACTCCCAAGGAGCTGATGCCATTTCCCATCTGTGGTCTCTTGTTGGCACTCTTCCTTTCATCCCAGAGTGCTGAGTTGAAGGGTATCTGTCTTGGCCGCAAGATTTAGATTTCTTTGAAAGGGGGATCACTGGGGCAGACATCAGCCATCCTGAAGCTGGCAATAGCCAACAATTGAGGCACATGGTAGAAGAGGGACCTGTGTTTTATTTACTTCAAAGTGTTTTCTCTAATTTGCAGTCACTGCTCATTGGTGTTATATTCTACACTTCTTGATAGCAATATTTGGCATGGGTAAGATTCTTCCCTCTTCCTTTCTGCTCTATTTGTTTTTGTGACTTTTACAGATGCTCAGGTAAGTGCATTTACATCTGTGTATATGTATTCATTGCATGGACGTATCTTTCTTCATGCTGTTTGTAGAATGCTTACTCTTAATCTCTGTTTTCTCAAAGGTTTAGGATTATGGCATACAAATCAAACAGGGTGTTCCCTGTTTGATTTGTACACCATAATCCTAAACCTTTTGTGTCATTCAGTTCTTAAAAAGTGACTCAGAATATGACTTATTTTAGAACGTAGCTATGAGCAGGAAAGTTGGCCACAGAAAACAGGACTTTACTCAGCTGATCTGGCGCCATGTAAGCATAGTCTTGTCTGTTGGTAACAGTGACTAAAACAAGATTTTATACATTTTTCTTCTGTCAGTGCTTCACAGAAAGGGAGTAGACTTTGAGTGCAGCTAATGCATGGACCAAGTCCTTAAGCATGTTCCAGGTGTGGGCTCCCTTCTGTCATGTAGCAAGAACCTACCTTAACCCAGAGCCCATGTGGCATTTTTGTAGTGATGGCCAATAAGCCTTTTTTGTGTTGCACTTGGGAATTAGGTAAATTTGATCTGGAAATTGCAAGTTCACCCAGAACCCCAGCATGCCATCTGTATTGTCCCATTTGGGAGAGAAATGGTTTATTTGCTTCTGCTTAATGAAAAATGCAGTAACATTTTTCATCGTATGCTATAAAAATTGGTGTATGGAAAAGGAACCTGCCCGAAGTATGGTGCCACTGTAAATTAATGAATATTTAGCAAAAAAATCAAATAGAATTATGACCACATATGATCTCTGGTGTCAGCCAGTAAATACAAATGTTTTGAAAATGAAGTTGAAATTATGTAGCATTTGACTGCAGAAGAAATGAATAGTGTAAAACTGCTGGGAGCCGGTAAGATACTGATGTCCAAAGCTCTAAAGCAGCACGGTGTCCTATCAGTTGGGTGATGAAGGAGATAAGGAATGGCTGCCCTTCAGCAGCCGCAACAGGGAGCAGTGTTTTCTTGAGTAGAAATAACTGCAAGTTACGTTGTATCATCAATTGATTTACGCTGGTATACCACAGAATCACAGAATCAAAGAATGTTTAGGGTTGGAATGGACCTCAGAGATCACCTGGTTCCAACCTCCCCTGCCATGGGCAGTGATACCTCCCACTAGACCAGGTTGTTCAAGGCCCCATCCAACCTGCAGTCACATCTGTGCTGGTTATTGATCCATATCAGAAATGATTGGCTAAATTTACAGCATAGACCTACGTTAGGCATTAAGAAACACCTAAAGACAAGTGTATAGTTAAGTACAAGTATTCTGGCGCAGGGTCAGGCAACCACAGCACTCAAACATCTTTTGGGAATGATCCAGTTCTGCTCCAGAGAACTGGGATGGACTAGGTCATTCTGAGATCATCCCCCATCTAGCTGTATGTGTTTTGGATGATGTACCGTTCCCGAGTATGAACTCAGAGTATATAACCATCAACAACAGCTATGACAGAATGCATACAGCTTTTAATTTTATATATTCTGGAGAAGCACTGGGAATGTGGAGATGCTGTAGCTAACTGCTCTCTGGCATTTCATAGCAAGTGTTTAATACTGTTCACCCTGTCTACAGTGTCACATCAGTGCACCCACTTCTATTTTTTCCAGTTATCTGGTAAATACATAGCAATGATTTGCAAAAGGGAAAACATGGTTGGCCTTACACAATTCCATGGATTAAAAAGCTGGGATAAGAAAGAAGACAAAACTAATAACAATCAAAATTGGTAGTAATGACAATAAATTATATCAGCCAGTATAATTTCCTTGTATTGGGCATCCGGTGATGACATTTCCATGTAAACTGTCATAAAAGAGAAACACAGTGCTGTGAACATTGGTAAGTGATGCCAATATACTTACCTACCACGTCATCTAAAATAGCCATGAACTTTAAATTAGAAACTCTATTAAAGATAGGTTCTTCTACATTATATATGTTACACTGCCTAAAAAAATTACAGTATTGTTCTTATCTCTATGAATCCCTTCTCAGCTCTTCAACCTATGCAATGTTGAAGGAATAGTTCTCTTTTTGAGTGGAATGGAGGCTGTTGAGGATTATTCATATCACCGTAGTGCCATAGGGTAGGGAGTGATGGCTTCTGGTAAACAATTCTTTAATATTGTCCATGACAGAGACTTAGAAATACAGTGTCATTGAATCAAAATTGTAACGGTTGTTGATTTCGTTACACCACAAATTTAGTTAGACCTCAGTATTTCTAGAGCAGGCACAAAATGCAATGCATGCTGAAGTCATGTAGATAACAGTGGCTATAAAATGCTGCTGTCTACTGTTTTAAAGGAAAATTAGACTTTGCAAATATGGGCAGCTGTGTTTTCAGGATAAAAACGTTTCTAGTGGTATTCCCTAGAGTATGATGTGATCTCATTGCACATGGATTTACACACATAGCTTCTATTGAAATCAATCAATGTTCCTTCCGTAAATCCTCTTGCTTGTCCACAGGAATAATGTATCCCTTAAGGCTGCAATACAGTTTAATCTATTTAGTAAATGTAATATAATACTACAGTATGAAAAAACTTGGGAAACTAATGTTGAGCATGCACTAACTCATTTTAGGAACATTCCAGATTCATAGATACATGAACTTATTATCCACACATACCAGAAAGCTTCTATCAAATATAATTATGCAGCAGATTATGTACAATGGATGGCTGCCAATATACCCTACTTTTACGACCGCTCTTATAGGATGGTCACTTCTGAGTATGTAGTCTGGCCTTCATCAAGAGATACTCTCCTTAAGCTGCTTTAGAAAATTAATTTTTTGTTTTCATGCCTAATGCAAGAAAGGTGGTGTGGTTACTAAAAGCTAACATTGATGTCAGGATGTTGCATTTCTAATTTCTCAACCAAGCAGATAAGGTAAACACGGGATTTCAGGTACCACATAATGGCAACAGTTAATGAAAAAAAAAATAAATGGCAGCTATACTGGGTCAAAACAAAGATCTCTGTAGCGCAGTCCCTGACAATGGCTAATGTATGCCTAGGAGAATAGTATAAGCACAGTACTTTAAGTTCCCTACTCTACTGTTAGCACTTTCAAGATAAAGGAAATTGTCTGATACCTAGAACAAGGGGCTAAACCCCCACAGTTGAAGTTCCTATCCGTGCCTCTGCTTTTAGCACATAAAGCTGAGCAAATAAGAAACTGTGTGTGCACCAACCCAACCACTGCTAACTTCATCCCCCATCCTTTTTTCACAGTGTGAAGACTGTGAAGGTCCTTCACAAGAGAGCAGTGTCATCAGTCACTGTCATTATTTACGACAGGTAAGTAAAACCATTATTTACCTCCCCCTAGCTAAGAATATTCCAAACTTTAATGGGAAATTGCATCACCTTTCAAGCGTGGGTGCATATACGTGTACACACAGCTCAAATATTTTTCTCTGAACAAGATCTAACATTGCTGACAAAACCTCACTAGGTATTCAAAAAAGATGTCATTAAAAAGCAAAATAATTACCTGATGATTAAGCTGCATAATTGCATGTTTTGTGATAATGTGTATATATATTGAAATCAGAATTAATAAATGACAAAGTTATGAACAAAATTGTACCAAATACTTGGATTCCTTCTATGTCGAGAGACCTGGGAGAGCTGCAGTACTCCCATGTCAGGGCAAGACCAGGGTGTGTACAGCTCCTTCTTCCTCTTCCTTTCCTTATTCTCTATGCCTCACTTTTCTGCAGAAGGTAAACTCAAATTTCTGGGCTGGGCAGGACTGTGGAAACTTCCCACCAGAGCCCAGTAACTTACTGTAGTTCCTCACTACAGATCAACTTAGATGTGCTTCTGAGATTTCGAACACCCAACTAATGTACCTAATGCATTACTTTTTTATTTCATAAAAGCTTTGCCATGTCATAATCTACAGCACATATTTTCTAAGTACTTAGGAAAAAAACAAACCAGAGGCAAGAGCAGAAGCAAATTAAGGAGATAGGTGTACATAGCCTACTTCATCCAGCCTGTCCATTATTGGTGTAAGAGCAGCTCATATTGAAATCTTTTTAAGTCTCTCTGCTTCACTGATCAGTTTTCATGTCACAGCTGAAAACATCGACCAGCTCTACCCTTTGGCACAGTTCAATAGTGAACCTTTCCATACTAACTCTATGATAAAATGTTTCAGTTTATTCTTATATATCGCTCCATTCCAGGAAAGACTAATGCATCAAAATAAAACTTTCAATGAATTTGGCTGTCCAAATCACAGATTTACAATCACAGTTCCAGAAACTCCCACTCTCCTATTGCCTAAACTGAAGCACACCAAATTCAGTAATTCAGGTTTCTGCATTTGGGGACACAGCTGTTTCCAGAAATGTCCAGTGATAATGTAGCACAAAAGTTATTAGTACAGTAATTTAAAAAATCTTCAAAGAACAATAGCCTTCTCATAAGTCTATCTGAAGTCAGAAGTTAGACTGGTTTCTTTCCAAGTATGCGTTTACATATTGTTTCCACAGTCCTTGAAAGCTCTTAACCGTTATGAGTAACAGCTTTGCCATAACACCTGCCATTCAGAGAAAACCAGATAGTTGCAGTTAAAAGCTAAAGGTATTTGTATTTGTTGTATGGAGTACTTTCCCAGTACTTTAAACCACTGTTTATCAGAGACTAATTATTCAAAGGATTCTGTTGCAAGATAAGAATCTTATTGCATT
Source organism: Acanthiza pusilla (assembly GCA_036630365.1). NCBI lineage: Eukaryota > Metazoa > Chordata > Aves > Passeriformes > Acanthizidae > Acanthiza > Acanthiza pusilla. The sequence continues at coordinate 30,548,983 of JAXCHO010000073.1, read as the reverse complement.
TTTCACCTCTTTTATTGCATTTCATAAGCACGCAGTAGCTGAAATACAAACATGCTGCGTAGGACTGGGTTTTCTTTTGAAACCATGCCTAGAGGAAAAAATATAAGTCATGTGGCGCCACAGAAAATATTGCTTCAGTCAAGGTTCCTTCTATCAGCTTCAGTCTCCTTAGAAAGTGATGAATTGTTTTGTTTGCTGTCCTAAAAATGGTGTAAAAGGTTGGGATCACATGACAGATTATTTTCTTACCATTCTTTGCATCACCAAAGGGTGCATTTCCTGACCTCTTTGCCATATTACAGTTGAGAAAGCAGTTAGAAGATCAATGTTTACCTTTAGTGTTGTTAATTGAAAAATTGACCCTGACCCGTGAAGAACTTGGAAACAGCTTAAAGCTCATAGATTTGAAGTTTTAGGTAGAGATGCAGTGAGTTTTGAGGGACAGGTAATGATCATTCATACCTAGTCTCAGGGTACTCTGTAAAGACCATGTGAAGCCCTGCAGAACTGCTTAACTTAGTAAAGACACTGCATTAAATTTAAGGTAGGAAAATGGAGCCTAAAAGACTAGTGCAAAGCAGAGACATGGAGGAAAAACTGAATTTTGCCATCTTGGTCTGTAAGTGGATTGTTCCTGCCACAGAAAATGGAGTGGCAGCGCTAAGGGACGAGCTAGGACAGGACTCTGCGGAGTTAAGCTGGATCCAGCTGCCACTGCAGGAGGGAAGGGGAGGGAGAAACAGAGGCACTAGAGCCCTATGGCGATTTGGGCCAGGCTGCCCAGCATGAGTGCCAGCAGTGCCATTGCACCCCCAACTTCTGGCGAGGGCAAAGCAGGGAGCGAGGCCACAGACAAGGTGCTGCACCATTCCTCCTCTTGTCACGCACACCCATTCCCCCATCCTGCCATTTTGTTGTATACTAGGCTTGTTGAATAAAAGTATGGTTGATATAGCCATTCCCACCTCCACTGCAGTAATGGAGATCCTTTGCTGCTGTTTTAACATTTCTTTTGCTTATGTACATGCTTTCCTGGGCATGGAGTACATTGTCATCACCCAAACACAAGGTGTCCCTAAGTATCAGAACTTATAATGACAAGTGATGTAGATGTAAAGCTGCCAAGTGATGTAGAGAAAAGGAAGGGTACTTGTGTATGTCAAAGGCTCTTTCACTTTATACAGAGCTCAGCAATGATGCACTAGAGTAAAAGGAATCATTCTTGAAGAGTTTGGGTTCAGCCTGCCACAAAACTGTGCTCAGGGCAGTCTCAGACTGCAAGGAGGAGCTAAACTACCGTTCACTGAAGGCATGGAAAGTTCAAGGCTTTCATGTCACCAAAAGAGGCTCAGTACCTTTTGGGACTGAACCTACAATTAATTAATGGGGATGATTGCATTTATAGTTATGATGTTTAATTTTTTTTTCCCAAGTAGAAACCACCATATTAAGGGAAGAAGGCACAGAGCTGACTGGAAATCCACAGACACCAGGATGCATTAAAAGCGACAGCTTTTTTGTATGGGATGTGACAGCTCCTCTAAAAAACTATTTAAGGTTTGAGGGAGAAAAGCATGCAAATGGGATGCCTGGTTTTCAAAAGTCCATCCAGCAGCTTGCATGAGCTTCCAGGGGAGCTGCTGGGAACTCAGAGGCTTTCAAGGACTCTAAAGATTTAAAAAAACAGGTCTATTATTTAGATGTCTAACTTGAGGCTCCTGCTTCCAAAGTCATGTTTTATATCTCCATAATAGGTTGGGAATTTATTCATGTACCAAAAGAAAGAGATCTGAGGGTAAAGATTACTGACTAATTTCACTTATTTTACATCAATGAAATTTTCTGTACTCATCATCCAAAAGAACAAATTAAAAAGATGGGAATTTAAGAGTGCTGCAACAGTCTCACTGTTCAGTAATGTTTTATCAACACTTACTTTTTCATCACAGAAAAAACATAGGAACAAAACCAGTAGCTGTGGTTATTGCTTATCAACTACACAACAAGAAATTCGACTCAGCAAAGTAAGCTGTCAGTGGCGCAAACATCAGATTAAGCACACAACTGCCTTTCTGCTACAGGGTAATAACCAGTGTACTAACTTAAAATGAAACTACAAGGTGGTTGTTTGGAAATTGATTCTTATTTAGCTGTTCAGTCTTTTAGTGGAAAGGAAAATATACATTGTTCTTGAAAAACATGAAGTTTATGTGAGTTGTTGCTGAAGTTATTCATTGCAATAAATCTGGAAAATTATAATTTTAAACTAAATTAACAAGGTTACTCTGAATTTAAGCATTTTACTTGCCAGCACAAGAAACCTAGTAAGGACTCCCGCAGTGTATCTGTACCAGCTCAGACATTCAGAACATAGAAGTTGAGCAAATTACTGCCAATTGGAAACAATATCACTGGAGATCTACATAATGGTGTCTGAAAGCCTGTAACTGCAAAAGCTGAATCCATGGGTAAACATATGAGAAAAAATGGCTCGGGAGAGCCAGGTTCCCACTAGCTCTGTTGAAGTCCACTGAGTCAGAGGCTACACATTTCTCATTGCCTCAGAAACATATGATAGTCCTAGTTAATTAAAATAGACTTTGGAAAGGCACAAAAATAACTGAAATGCAGAAAAATGCAAACTTGTCTTCCCTAAAACTCAGTTTCCCCATTTGTGCTTTGAAAATACAATATAAGTAAATATAATTCTGAGTTAAATAAGCATTTTGATATGTAAAGGAGCAAGAATTGGTCTCTAAGATGTGTCCTAGCACAGCAGATACCCAAGTTAACGAGGAGTTTGCCATGGTTCTGCATATGTGCTAGCTGTACACTCAGGTGCTGATCACTCCCTGTGATGCTTACAAAGACCAGTTTCATCAGGCGGCAGCACCTTCAAAATGTTTCTTCTAGTTGCAGATTATTGTCTGATATGAGCTGTCTGCTCATGTTGCTGTGATGAAAGACACCATAGCAGAAAGACACTATGGAGAGGTTCATCTTCCCGAATTCTAGCTGGCTAAAATTTAGACAGCTACTCCAAACAAACAAGCTATTTTCCCTCCATAGTTACTAGAGGCTAGGCACTTCCTGATAATTAGTCACAGTACTGCTTTTAACCATCTTATTTTAAGGCCAGATGACTCATGCTATAAGCATCTATTTCTTTCTAAACATAACACCTATCTTTTTGATCACTAAAGGTAGGTGAGATGAATGCCCTCTTTGGTGTAAGGGAATGTGCCTTTCCTTAAGGGAATTGTGTCTAACCAAAAAACACCATGAATGCTCTGTGCCCGCGAAAATTAGAGGGGGTGGTGGTAGTTAAAGCAACTTGTTCATCTTTTTTAGGGGTGGATAAACGGGTTTAAAATAGGAAATCAACCTCAGCAGTTTAGCTTTGGAACCATATCATCAGGTGATGGACCCTATGTCCCCAATACCAGATGTATCAGAAGTAAGACCATGATTAGGAAATTTAAGGGAATTTAGACCATTGGAAAATTTAAAAGACAAATAATTAAGGAGAATTATTATTATCTTACTACAAACAAAGTATTTCTAATAGCTTCAGTCTGAAAAACTTTTAGCGCTAGCAATACACAGCTTCAAGAAATCATGCATGCATGATTATAACCCTAAAAACCAAAATTCTTTTTGAAGATCTACAATTAGGTTCTTTGGAGAGCCTCTGGATCCTGTGTCCAAAGCCTTCCATAGTGTTCTCTTCTCTTGCCCTTTCAGGAATCTCTCAATTCTGGGCTACTTCTGATTTTAATTAAAGGGAAATAATGATACAAGGTATCTTCTTTCAGAAGGGAGAATGAAATTTATAAAAGGCAAAGGAATACTTCAGACTTAAGGAAGTAGGGATTATGAATTACAGGAAATATACTATTATATTAAACATTCTTTTAAATCAGCATGTTTTGTTTCTTATCAAAGGTTTGCTTTTAGCTCCTAGTTCCACTAACTACCTTTAGAAATGGATCCCAGGAGTTTCCATTCTTTTTGTGTTTGTTCATTTTATCAAGGAGAGAGAGATTAACATTAGAAAACAGGCAAAAATATGTGCCTCAAAGTGTGCCATAAAAGGTAACTAAATACCATCAACTCTATGGGAAAAATCTACTGACCATATAGTTGGGCCAGACTCCTTCTCAGCCCTTTTGGTCCTGAAATGCTGCTGCAGTATTGAAAAAAAGAAGAGATTTCTAGATGTTCTACATTTTAGTTGGCTCAAGAATATTGTTAGAGAATCATTCTTGTGGCATTCTGAGATCAGACATCTAAGAAAACTAAGAAGCAGAGAAGCTAAAATGCAACAAAAAGCAGGAGAAGGTTGAACATATTTTTCAGTACAGTAAAAACCATAAATCAGCCTAAATTGAGAAGAAAGCAAATATTACCCTTTAGTTTAAATTAAATTTAAATTGTGTCTATTATTCACAGAATCACAGAATGGTCAAAGTTGGAAGGTATCTTTGGAAGTCATCTGCTCCAACCCCCTTGCTCAATTGGGGTCACTTAGAGCCAGTTGCCCAGGACATGTCCAGATGACTTCTGAATATCTCCAAGGGTGGAAACTCCATGAGCTCTCCAGGCAGCCAGCAGCATTTGTTCATTGAAAGAAATGGATGAAAAGAATGACTTCATTCTTTTTTCCTGACAGGACTTACAAAAGTACATCTCTGAATTGTCAGCTGCTTCTTTCCCTCTTCTTCTTCATGTTTCATTGATATTGATAACTTAACAGTCTCAAGATAAAGGGAAAACTGATTTTAGTGAACTCCACTTCTAGTCTAGAGATACTTGTCCTGAAGAGGGAACATCATCTTCCTCCACACAAAATAATACCTAGTCTTTGGGTCTGGAGCCACAAATACAGCTTCAGGGTTTTGTGTGTGTGTCTGATGGAATCCAGAGGAGCTAAGGGAATTCCTCTCTGTGGCTGGGGCCTGCAGGAGAACTGTGGTTGTTACAAGAGTGATCCCTGGAACCCATATAAAAGAGGACAGGGACACCTGAGCAAACATGGCACCAGGGAGGACCCTCCCTCCTTTCTCTAAGTGGCCAAAATAAGAAAACGAACAATAGAGAAAACGCCCACACTGTAAAAAGGGTTTGGAGATGAGACTGGGGAAAAAAATATTAATAGAAACACTCTTTATTCCCTTCCAACATGTGCAAAAGAAGGTGGAATTTCAATAAGTGGAGTGGTTGAGATCCACCGTAAAAGGCTAAGCTTTGCACTATGGCATCTTTATGTCTTCTGATGATCAAAGGTCAATGCATTCTACTCTTTGATGGCATTCTGTCTGACAGTGAAACCTGAGGAGGACAATTCTTATTATCCCCATTTCTATGTGCCTATGCAGCTCTATTGCAGAACAATTATTTAAAAAAAAATAAATCAACCAAACCAGCAGAGAAAAAAACCAAAATCAAAAAATCCACCCCCAAAACCCAACAACCCAGCCTAGAAGCTAGTGGCAAACAAATAAGAATGTTTTGCTCTTTAGGCTCCCTCTTCTGGCTCTGGGCTAGTAGTTTTCTAATGAACACTCTTGCTGTAATCATACTTATTTCTGCTAACTGAATAATTACTTCACAAAGAAATAAAAGCAGAAATGCTGGGGAAATGAGAGAAATTCCATTCTTGCTCAAGAACAGAACTAAACTGATATCCCAAGAAAGCTTAGCATTCTTAAGGTGTGGTGACAAAAGGAATTTAAAAATTACTCAGTTATTAGTAAATGTACAATATTCAGTATGTTGAGATGAGGAATGTTTTAGTTGTAATGCATTAGAACCAGTAAATATTTAAACCAATATCCTTCTACAGCTTCTGCGACTCATGCGTTAGTAACAGGTCTATGTTTTCCACAGTTGCTTCAGTAGACCATAGAGAACTATCTTGAAGCCTAAAAGATGTTAAGTCTCTGAATTCAGAACTTGTTTGCAAACATAAGCACAACTAAAGACCTGGTCATGTCAAAGATGGAATGGCACAAAGCTGCAGCAGAACACAGGTGCATATTTGTCTTAGGGCATGCCAATTTTTTTTTTTCCCCTCTGGTCATAAAAACCAGAGAACAGGACACTGCTTGAGGAAAAATGAAGTTTTGGGTGTTGCACCTTCTCCCTCCCAAGGGCTTAATATGTATAGAGAGCTAGAGACTTTAGCAATGGCATTCCATTTTGGTTTTCTGGTTACTGTTTTTAACTAACAGAGAAGCTAAACAATCAAGCTTGCATGTTTTGTTGGTTTTTTTTCTGAAAAATTTCTTTACAGATTTGATAAATCTTAAAGTATTCAAAAAAGTGTCTAGCATTTTAAAAGGCCTCTTATGCTGTGGGAAAATTTACAGTTAGTCACTAGCTAGTTTTTGGGGAGTTCTGGGTAGTATAGCTTGCTCTCCCGCAGTAGTCAGAAGAAGCCGTGGGTGGGTACCTCTGAAAATCAGGTCAGAATTCTTTCAAGACAGAACTGCCAGACATCAGGTACCAGATTCATTCTTGGGTTTATCATACTAATGCAAAATAAATAGCTTATATCAAGGAATCAATTTGGCCAATGTTTGTTGGTTTGTTTTGGCCCTGTAGTTGTTGAATCCATCTTTCTAACCTGCTGGAGGACTTTTGTCTTGATTGGAATTGCCAAGCAGTTACAAAGATACCCCACCACTTAGCTTCCAGGCTGCTGGGCTCCCACTGGGATAAACTGAAACCCATCCTGTCATTTCAGTGGGGGGGACAGGGAGCACAATGACTGCTATAAAAGACATTGATTTAAAAATAAAAGGAAAGAGGGGACCCTTCCTTAAAGAGAACCATGAAATATAGACTGAAAGGGATCCTTTTCACTGCAGATTCCCTCTGCATTGCCTGATTTGCTTGCTATTAATGATCTGGGAGCAAAGTGTTCTTGTCTTAAATGAGTTTCATCCCTGAGCTCTAAACAGTATATGTATCCTTTTACCCACCTCTTCACCTTTGTTTTCACTGCTGTACACAAATATACATGAATATGTCTTTTTCAAAATGGAACAGGGCTGCAATAATAGATTGCTTATTTCTGGATTACAGCAGCTCTGAAAAAAAAATATATACAGTGCATATGAAGGGGAAGTCTAACTTTACTGTCTAAGGATATCTATGTTGTTTTATAACAGTTAAATTACAACACAGGGGCAGCATGAGTTTCCCTTATCTCTAGCATGCCTAATGCTTTCTACTACATTAAAATATCATTCATGTTGCTCAGAAAGTTTACATATCTGTGTGGTTTTCAACTAGGCTTTGAAATTTGGTGGCAGTATAGTGTTGGAGTCAAGAAAATGTTTTTTTTGGGAACTATGTAGATCTGCTCAAAACCAGCCAAATTATAAGATATCAAAATCCTGATCTTTTCCATCATCTTTCAGATGGCACAGTTTGGTTTTGGCTCAGTGTCAAAGTTCCCTGAGATCTGCTGATGCTGAATGAGCATTTGTCCAAACTCTTAGCCCTACTGTCAGTACCCAGAGCAAATACTCAGGGAGGACCCACTAAACAGATCCTTCCCCTTATGCTTCTGCCATCATTTTCATGGGCACCCAAGAGACCATTCATTCTGGATCTTTTCTCACCACCAGGAATGAGTTCTTATTGTATTTTCATGTTGATGGCTAGTTAACCTAGGACTGCAGAACCTGCAACAGGATTCTTATTCCTTTGGGTGGCCAATGCTATTTTGAGCTTCTGCTGCTGTCTCTCATCCGATCTAAGTACTAGGTACTGGCATACCTAGTGAAAGGTGCTTCTACAGATAATCGCTGCTGTGGTTTGAGTAAGGGACAGACCTTCTGCCAGCTAAAACATGTCAGGACTGTGTTTGACTGCACTTTGTTGTTTAAATTGAGAATATCACTTTCCTCTCTCTCTTAAAGTTGTGGTTGCAGCCTAGAGACCACTGCTGTTATGGAGACACCTCCAGGGTCTGGAGCACAAGTTCTTTGAGGAGTGGCTGAGGGAGCTGGGGTTGTTTAGCCTGGAGAAAAGGATGCTAAGGGAGAGTTTATCACTCTCTACAACTGCCTGAAAGAAGGTTGCAGCCAGGTGAAGGTCAGCCTCTTCTCTCAGGTAACAAGTGACAGGATGAGAGGAAATGGGCCCAAGTTGTGCCTGGGGGTTAGGTCAGAAATCAGGAGAGATTTCTTCACTGAAGAAATCTGAATGGGTAGCTAGGCATTGGAACAGGCTGCCAGGGAAGGTGGTGGAATCACCACCTCTGCAAATGTTCAAAAATGTGTGGATGTGGCTTTTATGTACATGGTTTAGTGGCAAACACAGCAGTGCTATGTAGGTGCTCGTGATCCTTACAGGTCTTTTCCAACCTAAATGATTCTATACTTTTTGAAAACTATGTGTGCAGGGTGTTTTAAGTGCCTATGCCCTGAGGTGGCAAATTTATGCACCCTTATCACAGGGTTGACTTGTAAAGCTACAAATATTAATGAAAAAACAACTAATGAACAATCCTTTCACAACATCCAACTGCAGTCTTGCAACTACCCCCTGCAGTACTGAATTCCAGTCTGACTGCACACTACTGAAGGAAACATTTCCTTTTCTTCCTTGGAAAAACACTGCTTTTGCATTTCTCTCTCTCTCTTCTCTCTTTTTCTTTTTCTTTTTCTTTTTCTTTTCTTTTCTTTTCTTTTCTTTTCTTTTCTTTTCTTTTCTTTTCTTTTCTTTTCTTTTCTTTTCTTTTCTTTTCTTCTCTTCTCTTCTCTTCTCTTCTCTTCTCTTCTCTTTTCTTTTCTTTTATTTTCTTTTCTTTTCTTTTCTTTTCTTTTCTTTTCTTTTCTTTTCTTTTCTTTTCTTTTCTTTTCTTTTCTTTTCTTTTCTTTTCTTTTCTTTTCTTTTCTTTTCTTTTCTTTTCTTTTCTTTTCTTTTCTTTTCTTTTTTCTTTTCTTTTCTTTTTTTCCCTTTTCTTCTCTCGCACAGCCAGGAACAGCAGATGAGCTGTGAGTTTCTGTGGTTTTCCTGAGAATTCTCAGTATTTCAGTCATGTGCCTTTAAACTTTTTTGTTTTCTTTAGGATTAAAATTCTGTTCATCTTTACAAGCTCTGTGTGTACCTGAGACTATTTATTCTCTACATTATCCATCATTTCACACTGTACTAGAGGACTGTAAAGGTAATACAGAAAGGACACCTTAGGAGAACTGAGTGTATAATTTCTAGTTTTTTGTTCTGTGTCTTGAACAACAGGCAAGTTTTGCTGCAATTTGTAGACTATTTTGCAAAGAGGTAAGACAGCATTTAATACCACTATACACCCAAATGACCATTGGTTGCTGACAAGAAATCAAAATACATTTTATTATAATATTGTATCTTCCTTTGAAAAGTATTGAAGTTTATCAGCAGAAAAAAAGATAGTTTTAAAGTATTATTTCTCATATGGTTATCATAAAATGGTTGTATTCTCCAGTATTCAAACACCTTTAGCCATGGTACAAGAATTCCTAGAGAACGTGTGGCAGGAATTGCTGCTCCCTACAATACTTACTCATTTTTATCTTATTCTAAAGAAAACAGTTGGGAAAATGAAGATTATTTTATTTCCTTTTTCAGGTGTTATCAGAACCTTTTGTAAGCCACTATGCTTTTAATAAGCAATTACATCTCTTATTCTTCCAGGTGGTGTTCGACTTTGAATACAATACCTTCTCAAAATAAAACTTCTTCTTTCAAAGCATGAGCTCTAAGTGTATGTAATAACACCATGCCCATAGCAGCACCTGGGAAATCTAACTCTTATTTTTTTATCACTCCGAAGAGCACCTGTTCATTATTACTTTGATTTTATAATTAAAAAAAAAAAAAATTCAAACAAGCCGTTCACCCAATGATCCATGATTATTTGACTTCCTTATTAATTTATTATCAAAACTTCTTGAAAACCACGTGAATTACATCTCCCACATTGTTTTTTATCTACAGATTTATAACCTCCCCAAATCCTGTCAGGTTATATAATGTTTACTTGCACTTTGCAGTTTCCATTGGATTGTGAGGCGGCTGGGTAGTCATGTTCTAAATCCCTTCTTTGATCACTTTTTGAACATCCAATAACAGCACCACAGCAGCTTTTAAGATTCCGGATACGACTTGTTCTCTGAAGAGTATATTGTTTATACTGTTAAAATCTCAGCTTTTTCACAACTTGATTGGGGGAGGGGAGGGAAGGGCAGGGGAAGGGCAGGGGAAGGGAGGGGAGGGGAGGGGAGGGGAGGGGAGGGCAGGGCAGGGCAGGGCAGGGCAGGGCAGGGCAGGGCAGGGAAGGGAAGGGAAGGGAAGGGAAGGGAAGGGAAGGGAAGGGAAGGGAAGGGAAGGGAAGGGAAGGGAAGGGAAGGGAAGGGAAGGGAAGGGAAGGGAAGGGAAGGGAAGGGAAGGGAAGGGAAGGGAAGGGAAGGGAAGGGAAGGGAAGGGAAGGGAAGGGAAGGGAAGGGAAGGGAAGGGAAGGGAAGGGAAGGGAAGGGAAGGGAAGGGAAGGGAAGGGAAGGGAAGGGAAGGGAAGGGAAGGGAAGGGAAGGGAAGGAGGAAGGACCAGATACCATCAGCTGCATCTGTAATTTATTGTAGATAAATGTGGATACAAATGAGAACCGATCTGTCTTCTTCCAAGAACTGTGAACATAAAGATAGCATTCCATGCTGCATAAAAAATGGCACATAAATAGTATGTAAAAAAAATTAGCAAGGTAATTTTATGGCACTCCATATTGACTTAATCCTTTGTGAATTTTCTAGCTTATGCCAGTTGAACTAAATAAAGGTTTAATTGGATCAATTAAATAAAATTATTGAAAATGTGGGGTTTGTCTTACTAGATAACCTACCAAATGGATCACGCAGTATTTTCCCTTTTCTATCTTCCCCATTCTCCCCTGCTCTGATTTTGCATTGAACTAGAAATCTGAAAACTGTAAAAACTCATCTGTAAGAAAACAAACAAACAAACAAACAAACAAACAAACAAACAAACAAAAGAAATAAAAAATAATAGTAATAAAAAGCCCCCAGAACCTACAAACAGAAGTGAGATCTACTGAAGATTTTAGAAATACCCTAGAGAAATTTGTTGTCATGTTTTTGAAAGATGAAAGATTTGCTTGGAAATTCTCCATTGAATGAATTAGCTAAGCTAAATTTGGCTTAGCTTAAAATTAAAATTTTAATTAAAATTTTAAAATATGGCTTCTAAATTTTGTGTGAAGAAGGTGATGCAATGTGTGGTATGGTTACAGTAAAACAGAACTAACATTTGAACTCCACATTTCCTCTCATGGCTTTTTGGTGGGGGAATTAATTATTAAATATTCTGGCCAATTTGATTTACTTTCAATCATCTGAGCATTTCAAGCATTTCCAGCTATTGATTGAAAGCTTTTCCTAATAGGACACCTTTAGAAAAGATCTTAAAAATTTAATCACTATATATATATATGTGTGTATATATATATATGTATATGTATATGTACATATATATATATACACACACACATATAATATATATATATATACACACACACACACACATTCACACATACATATATATATACACACACTATATATATATGTATATATATACACATGTACATACCAATATACATTTCTAAAAGCAATCTTGTTAATACAATTTATAGATTCTTATGAGAGTGTGCGTTGTCACCTGAACCATGAGAAATGTCAGGCTATACAACATTAAAACAACAGAAAACTGCCTGTAAGAGGAACCTATGCTCTAAAAGGTAGGTGCAAATATGGATATAATTATTTGTGAGTAATCCCAGAGACTTTGTGAGAGTGAATGCAATTGTTATAACATTAGTATAGGTTATTAAAAATTACATTGGTAATGGTTTCAAACACAGTATATTGTATTCCATTTTACCTTTGAGGGGGTTGCCACATACTAGTTTGAAATAATAGAGGAGCTTGTTAAAGATATAAGTGACCTACAGATTTAATGATTGCATTCCATAGAGCATTGCTCCTATGAACCTCTCAGAAGAAAGGGATTTTTCATAAAATATTCCATTTGCAAATTTTGGCTGAACTCCAAAGAATACCACCTGTCATGCCAACATCTTGGGAGATTAGCTCAGTTATTAGCAATCAACAATCCAATTTTTGGCTTTCTTCAAATGAGTGACTGGACTATATAATCCAAATGATGAATCTCCTCTTTAATCATTATAATATTCTTGTGAGAAATAAATAATAATAAATGACCTAACTTGGGATTAAATTAAGGTCTTTTGGCTGTTATTCTCTCAACCAAACCATTAAAACATGTATCTGACCTAACGTTTGCTTTGTTGATATCATTCACCAATCCTATACAGACCTCAGATGAAGTCTGCAAGAGACAGCCTGATCTCTCAGCATAGCTTGCTTGGGTAGATAAATAACTAATAAACCACATCAACATAAATAAACCACTTAAAGAGAGTTTAGGCCTCCCCTCCTGCCTCATTTATTAAGTGTAATTATTCCATAATATAGGAATATAAGGTTCTCAAGGATGTTCACAGTTGAGTGTTAATTTGTATGAAAGTAGGATCTGAATTAAAGGCCAAATTATTTTTCCTCATATTCTTGCAATTTGGACAGGAATAGGTTTAATTAGAACAGCTCTTTGTATGCCCAGAATTAGATTAATGACTGAACTAAATAAAATAAAGAAAATCCATTAATTCATACTTTATATATGGGGTAAATAAAGACTATTCGTGTGGGATGTGGAGCAGTTTCACTGGTTATCCATGTCTCCTCCATGACATTAGTTACATGCTTGTGCTACACAAGGGTCATCACTGAGTCATTTAGACATAGCAGAGCTCTTTGTAGACAAGCCCTAAGCAAACGAACAGAGAAGCCTTCTTCAAAAACCTCTTCTGAATTGACCTGAATGATCTGATGATCTGGGCTGGAAGAGGAAGGAAGCAAAAATGCCAGACAGATGCTGACTGATGATGAAATCCGGACCTCCCCTGCACACCATCAGCTGGAGTCAGTTTCACCATTGCACAGTGCCTTGCTACAGGCAGGGTCAGCCATGGCCATTGCATGTGATACCAGGGCTACAATACCTGCTGAGCAATCATATGCGGTGGAAGAGAAAGCAGCTCAGACTTGTTTAGCTCTCTCTGGGAAAGCTGTCTCTAACACAACCACTTACAATCCCGGCAATGTGGGATGCAAACTTCAGCATCTCATTTGTGCTGAACTCCATTATATTCTCCTCTACTGGTATCAGAGGATCTCAAATACAAATGGAAATTGGATTCACTGTTTCTTTTGCACCCTGCAGCACACCAGCCCTAATTTCTATTTAGTTCTTTTTTGTCCTTTTCTGCTACTTTTTCCTGCTGTCTCACAAGAGTCTGAATTAGTCAGCCAGGACAAATCTAATCTTGCAACACTTTACTGTGATTAGTTTGGCAAGCTACAAATCATTCCCAAGCAGTGCAATCTTGGTTAATAAAACCCTCTCTGTTTTCCATAGACTAGCCAAAGGGAAAGTAAGAGCCAGCCAGCCTGTAGAGCCAGGAGAGGAAAGCTGCTATCCAAGAATGGCTAAGGGGCTTGTGTGCTGTATGCTCTACCTGCAGTGTTTCAGCAGCTGACTGAACTGCAGCATCAGCGTTCAATATTTTTTAAATTTACCTGTGGTTGTTCTTTTTGCTTGACTTCCATATATGCCTCCGCCTTAAAAACAGGGATGGAAAAATCTCACCTAGACATTCTCATAACGTGCTAATATATTTTATTTGGTTTAAAAAAGAATCAATTTGTATTACTAGGGCATGTTCAGGTAAGGTTATACCATACCTACAGAAGAATTCGTAAGAATACTGTGAGGAGGAAGAAGACAGCAACATACGGAATAAATCAATATCAAGTTCAAAACTGCTTTTTTAACATCTCTGTATGCATGAGGGTATTTATTGGGCTATATAAAGCAGTCCTTTTCCTCTGCTCTCTTCCCCTTGAGGGTTAAGTAATTTCCTCAAGGATTGTCAGGAACATGCTTCCTTCCCTTTACAGCTGCACCCTCTCTCAAGGATAGCCTTGTTCTGGGAGACTCTTGCTACAAACTTACCCAGTCAGCATTTTCCATCCCCTCCCAACCTACCTAGACCTAGTTCTGTTTCACAAACTTCATGAGAACAGTCCCATAAGAAAACCATCCCTTCTTGAGAAGGGTCAGCATGAGGCTGCTGACAAAAAAACCGAGTATGAAATACAGCGTTTTACAATTTTCAACTCTTTTTTTTCCTAAATGGGAACATAGAAAAAGGCTTAAGACACGCTTTAGTTGGCACTAATAGCAAGCAAGAGCCATTGACCAAATGGATAAATTCACTCTATCCACCAGACACTTGCAAGATCTTCCAAATTTCAGGTAGCTAGCCATCAAGAACCCACTTCCTTCCCTTCAAAAACTGAACTAAATTCACAAGAAGAATTTCCTTCCCTTCTAATGTGACTCCCTGTCCTCTAAGGCAAAGCCTTTTTATAGCAGCAGATGCAATTGCACACAGCTGGTCAGCTTCCTGCCCCTCCTTGGGGCTGCAGTTAACTCCTTCCCTGCCTCTTGGTGTGTGTGGACTGCCCATGGCTCCTCACTGTCCTTAGCACTGCCCTACTCTCCATGGCTATCTGAGCTTTCACAAACTCCCACTGCCCCACTATTTTTTTAATCCCCTACCTAAAGACTAAGCATATTCCTTCGTAATTTAACTTGCTTGATTAAACAAGCAACTTTTCCCATTGAATTTACTCCTTGCTTTTTAAAGACTGAACTGGGAGAAAAAAGGCATAAATGAGGGAAGCTTTGACTGTGTAATGATGCTTTCTATAAAGGCACTGGCACCTGGCTGCAATATGTCGATACCTCCCAGAGTGTTGCTCTGCAACTGGGACTCCAGAGGCACTGGCAGGGTCAGTTCAGTCCAGTAAGATCACTGACATGCATATGCATGCTCATGTATACATCTGGAACATCAATCTTCAATAAATGGTTTAAGGAACAGAATATCTTCAAAAGTGTTGTTAGGGGTCATTAAAACCCAAGCTGTGAGAAGACTGACATTTTCAAGGGAAACTGTTTGTAAATTGGCTGGAGTATATATCTGAGAAATGTCTTCACTTGTAAAAAAGAAGTGTAGCCTCTTCATTTTTCATGTTTCTATTCTGCTTAAATTTTCAAAACCACTAGTTCACCTTTGTCCATTTCAATCTGGTGATCAGTTTATTTTAAAGGCATAGATAATTTTTGAAAAAAAAAAAAAAAAGAATAGCTGAGGATTCTTTTTTTTTTTTAAGCTAGCAACAAGAAAGCATCCTCACATTCATACCTCTGACTCCGGTACTGCAAACAGTCAAACATGGTATCTTCTATGAACGTGGATAGTGAGAACTCTTCACACAGTATTCTCTGTGCATATGCAATTCCAGGAAGCCTGAGCTAATTTATCACCTTAATATCTCAAAATATCTGGGCCTGAGTGTCTTCAAAATGGGAGACTATATTAAAACACATATTTATTAAAAGTTATTGTTTGTAGACATGAGCTCTTAAAACAACAAAATAAATTTTCACAGCTACATAATAAAGCCAAATTTGAGTTTCCTTTTAGACACTGAAATCTGTACTTTATTGCACCTAAAAGGGCAAAAAAGTCTAAAAATAACACTTAATTATCTGCTGGTTATTTCCAGACACACAAAGTGCTGAGGTTTTGTCCTTCTTAAGAAGATTATCTTCGCTTTTTCCTCTGGAATGCATGTAAAACAGCTCTTGCCTTGCTGCAAGCTTTAGGAAAAAAGTTCACTGCTAAATTACCTGTTGTCTGGGGACTTAACATTTTGAAATAAGCTGCTGAAATTGCATTTTAATAAGGAGTCTTGACCTGTACTTTGTATTTCCCTTCAAGGCCCTACAGGCCATTTTTCTTATGGAGGTCCTGACCTGAGAAGCTCAACCTGGATAACCACAGCCAGAGGGGGATAAAATGCAACACCTAGGAGATTTCAGTAAACGGTAAAACCATTCCAACTTAATCTGTGCTAAAATGCTTGGAATGTGAGAGCCACCGATGATGCCCCTTGTCTGTGTGTCTGACTGAATCCTTTCTTTTCTGGGAGGAAAGCAGAGCCTGGGAACTAGGCCAAATGCCTGCCACTTACCTTAAATTGATCAGCCACTTTAAGATTAAAAACACTGAAAACTGCAACACCACGAAAACAAGGCTTCCTTCACATTAAATGCAAAATGCAACATTGGACTTGCTGTGATCTTTTTTCCATTTTGCTCAGTGTGCACTTTTTTCCATTTCTGCTCAAAGGTAGAAGCCAACAGTCACAGCATCTTGGCCAAGTATTCATTAAGGTTTACATAAAAAGAAATTTATGGTTATTTAGGAGTTGGCACAAAAACACGTTGTTGCTGGAGAAGAAATACAGTTTTGAAACAGTTTGAAACACTGGATGTCTTATTTGAAGTAAAAGCTATATTCTATCTTTGCCTGTTGTATTTTAAGAAGTATTGAAGTATGTGATTGGGATAATCGGCAGGTAAATTTCTCAGTGGTTTTATGTACTGTAAATATTTAGTCAATTCAAGAATTTACTTTGTTCTGCAAGAATTACTTCATTGCTGCAATAAAGATAAGCGTAGAGATAAAATAATGGAACAAAGTCAGCATTCATTGAAGCAGGTGCATCTACATGAGATTAGTTTTTTCCTCTGTCTGTCTTTTGTGGAAGAACGGATTGAAAGAACAGTACCAAAAGGCTATTTGGCAGAAAAAATTAAGGTTGGATTCATACTCGAATAAGGATATTCCCAGATGATAGTACTGGCAAAGTCTAGCTAAATGGTACTTTGTCTTGTTGATTTAACATCAATTCCTGAACTTCAGCAAGAAAATCAGAGAAGACATATTTAAATCAAAATTATTTGGTCTATATTTCGATTTTTTTTGTGCAGAGGTAGCTAGAAATACTTTCTCTCTAACATCAGAAACCTGGTGTCCTGTAATTTCATCTGTTCTCAGTGCTGAATGCTTTAATTAAACTCCTATTTGAACAGTTTGTATCTTGACACAGTGATAAAAATCACCATCATGTAAGATAATGGTTATTCACATAACATCATGACACTGGTGCTGTGCATCTGCAGCCAGTCCTGTGGGAGCATCAGTGAGCTTGTGGCAGGTGGACTCTGGTGTCCATCCCAGCTCCCTGGGGACCACCCTGAGCATTCACTCAGGGGCCCAGGATGAAGGCAGGGAGGAGTGTGCTCCCGCTCTGTTGCTTCTGTGTGTCTGCCAGCAGCTGGATTTTCTCCCTTCTCTCTTAGGGGAGTAATTTGCTTGTTTTTAATCCTTTTCTTCTCATTTTCAGGTCAGAGCAAGCAGAAAAGACACATGACTTTCTGGCCATGGATGTCTTAGAAGCTGAAAGATGCTGGCCCTCCAATGAGTTGGCTTAATTAGGGAGAGATCAGCCAGCTAAAGGAAGCCAAAAGTAAAAGAGAATAATATACTCCCATGGAGGCAGATTAGATTGGTTAAAAGAAGAAAAGCTCATGTCAAGTTTACAAAACCTAATACTCAAGAGCGTCTGATTTTAGATTTGTCTCTCTATGTATTTCTGCTTGTGTGGCAACCTCTGAAGTCACTGAGCAGTATGGCCATGGCACAGGAAGACAGACAGTTCTAAGGCCTGGAGAACTCTACACGTAACTGCACAGCTGTCTGGGAGCAGGAGGAGCAGAGACATCTCTCCTCTGAGTCTTGAGGAATTATTTTGGTGCCTTCTTGACCCCTACATGAAAGAAGTTGAAAGTAAAAGAAAGCAACCATTGCTCCAAAGAATTTATAAGATAAACTTATAGTGGTAGCATCAATTTCCTTTTTGAAAATGCAGCCAGTAACCTTGGAGACCTTTTGCCAATTTCCACCAAGATAATATATAATCCACTTGTGGATTTATAAGCTGCATAGAATGTCTTGAGTGAGAAAGTGTCACCTGAAAGACAGAAGGCAATGAAGAATATATACCTCAGTATACATCCTGGTGTGTGGAGATTCCTCAGAAAAGGCTTAAGGACATTGGGTTAATCAATGGTCTCACTAAACACATAGCTAAAGGTGTGGACTGTGGAAAATGATGGGATTATCACTTTTGGAAATCTCTGGGTTTGAAATTCCTGAGCCACATGATGTATTTTCATCATAGGTTTTCTGTAGGGGCTTTTTGAACCCATTTAGACTTTCGGTACTTTAAGTGTCCTTGGATAATGAGCTCTGTGATGTAGTTACATTCTTTATATTCCTCTTGTTTATTTCAAAGCAGCTGTGTGAGAATTTTATCTGGTGATACTTTAAAGATAGGCGTAAAAGAGCAAGTTACTGTTCCTACGCATCCTCTCCTTTCACTATCCCCTGAATTTCTACTCCACCCTGCATAAACTGTTCTTCACCAGGTCTAGAAGTCCCAACCTGAGCAATGTCTCCACATATAGATGTCTTTCACTACTCTGATTATCAATACTGTATCCCTGTGCCTCTTCTATTTATGTCATAAATGTTTAGAGAAGACTTCCCAGAACAGTAAACAACACTCGCTTTTTGTTGGCACAGAATGATAACATAGTAGCATAATGTTGTTTTCCCACTTTATTCTTGCTTTATTTCCCAACATGTCTTTATGGGTTTTTTGAGACATCTTAGGCATGGAACCAACATCTTCAGAGAACTAACCAAAATGAGTCCAAGATGTCTCTTTTCAGTGCCCTTTTTAGTGCACAGTTACTTTACCAAGTAATATCCCAAGAATCTTCTTTTTTCCACTTTGTATTACAACTCCATAGAGACTGCGGGTATTGAAGCCTAACTATTTACTTGGACCTTTGTCTTCCAATTGCTAACGACCTTTTAAATTAATGGAATGGACCTTCCTCCAATGGCATTTATAATAATTTCTGTTGAGAAGCATTGTCAAAGAATTTTTTGAAGATTGCTGATGCTGTATAAACCAAAGCTTTTCTAAAATAGAATTTGGCAAAAATCTTCAATGGCCTGAAGAGGTATGATTTTTCTGCAACACGTTTGTCAAAGTTTCTTCTGATAGCTTCTAATATATTTAAATTCAATATTTCCGTGTCCTTTTTCTGATGCAGAAGGAACATTTGCTCATATTTTACTAAAACAATTTAAAAAAATTGAAACATATTGGCCAGCTTTAGTCCCTTTAATTTAGTTTGTTATTGGTTTAACTAAAGTGATAACATAGCTAAATATCACATCTCATAGTTCAGCAACATCTGGTTCTGGTGATTTGTTCCTGTTTATTGGATAGATTTGTTTGAAACTTCTGCTGACACGTCAATTTGATACAGTGCCTCAAATTCTTCACTTCTGAAGAAAGGCTGTGTTGATTCTCCCTAAGGCTCTTTGTGATGAATATCAATACAATAACTCATTTAGCAACTTTGCCACGGCTGTATCTTTTTCAAGTGCTTATTTTAAATTGTGATCACCTATTTTGCAGTGTCTGATAGTCTTCCTGCTTCTGATATGTTTGAAAAAAATTTTATTCCTAGGTACTGTCCACTCAAGTAGTTACTCATCAAAGTATTATCTGACCTGGTTTATGATGGCTTTACATGCCCAATCTTATGTACTCTAAGATTTTTCTTACCTGAACACAACTTTTACTTTTTGCAGGACCAACTTCTCTCTTTAAATTTCTAATGTTCTTGTCTACTGTTTAAATATGATAATTTTGTGGGGAGGACTGGTCAGGCTCTTTGTGTGACTGTTCAAAAATCTCTTTGGATTGATATTATTCAATCACCTTGAGATTATAATATGATGCCAATAAACAATCTTCATGCCACATGCAAAAATTAACTGTTTTAGATTATATTTTTTATTTTATTTTTAGAAGTGCCCTCAATTAACTGAAATGCTACTGAAAAGTGTAGCATGTCTTTAATGTCCCTTCCAATCCAAATTGTTCTGTGATTCTGTGATTCTTTCAGTCTTGCTGTAAAATGAGTTTTGAATTAAAAAATGTTATCCCACTTCTCCTGTGAGTTGTTCTTCATTGGCCATCTTTGTACTGCTTAGAATTACATAAAGACTTGCCTTTTCTCTTATGAATTGCTAATTATTTGGTCTAGGAGGGTTACCAAAATTCAGTCTCTGCACTGTAACCTTTCTCACACAATCTACATGGACATAAATAAATTCTGCAGTTATTACTGTGCTTTTTGCCCAATTGGCTCCTGTGTCTCCCTTGTGTCTCCCTCCTGTATCACAGTCATTGTTACTCCCTGAGCTCGGTGAATGGTGAGAATGATTTGATGTTATACACTTAATATTTCACTCTTGTGGCTTTCACCAGTTTCTGCCTTCTACCTGCTTTTTAAATATCTTAATTTATCATTTGGTATTTCAGCTCATTCAGCTCTTGTTGGACTTGTAGCATATGTTTAGAAATCCTTATAAGTTTCTTGTTAGCCTGCATGTCTGTTTTTACATCTTCCGCTTAAAGAATACTTTACTTGAAGCTATTCTTTGTTGCTTTCTTCTTCAGTTGTATCAACTTCTGTTCTATCTTTTATTTAAGGATACAGGAGTTTATAACTTCCTATCTAGAGGATGCAGCATTCCAACATCTCCCTCACTTGCCAGCTTTCTTTCAAACTTAAAAAAAATTTCCATTTGACCTTTTCTATTTTTAGTGTCAGCAGCCTGATTCCATTTTCGTTTAAATGAAGAGCATCCTTCCTGCTTGATCTGTTAAAAAAATCCCCTCATAAATCAATCCCTTCTTTCCTTTATTACGTTTACTGCCATGCACTGAAACTTAGTTTGCTGTTTTTCCTGGTTGCATTGATGGTGAGACAGAACCACTGCCACAATGCCAAGCACCTCAGCAGGAAGTGCAAGAATTGCTTTCCAGATGTCATAAGGTTTGAAAGTTAGTTAATACCTATATTTGAAATCTGTGGAATTTTTTTTCATCTATGATGTTCAACTGCTAGGCTTTAAAATCTACTAAAACCTAACAGAGCAGAGTTTAAGCTCTGTAATTTTTTTCTTTCATAAAGCTAAATTGTACTCTTAGCACATGTATTCATTTTGCATGGCCTGGTTTTTGGCAGTGGGGTTAGAAATGATGGTAACGCCTCTGTGATAACGTATTTTAGAATGTTCTTAAATATATAAGAATGTTCTATATTACCACTATTTCTAATTGGCCCAGCCTTGGCGAACAGCACGTGCATCTTTGGGGCCATCAGGGATTGGCTCTGCCAGACATGATGGAAGCTTCTGGCAGCTTCTCACAGAAGCCACCTCTGTGGCATCCCTGCTACCAAAAACCAGCCCATGCAAAACCAATACAACATATGTCAAAATTTGACCGAACTTAGAGCCTTCAAGCTTTCCCAGAAATTAATTGTTAAAACACAAATGCTTCTGAAACTAAGGTGTAGAATTAGAATTTATTTTTGCAAGATTTAAAAATTTGTTGAACTCTGAAATTTAATTTAGTGTAAATAATTTCCTAAGTCAGAGACTAAATTTTGAAAGCAGAGGTCACTGAGGGGTTTAGTTGGAAACTTCTAGTTTATGAGTAGCTAAACTACAAGTTCATCCAGGGTCCCTTAGGAAGTCTAAACAGAAAATACTTGAATCCATGAACAGGGAACACTGTGTAGGTGAATATGCAAATATAATGTCCCAGTTCGCTTTTGCCTTTGCCCCTTGCCCTACTGAAAGTGAAACTAAAGCAATATTTTTGAAGTCACAAAAGTCTGTCCACTAAATGTTAATGAGACTTGTATCCCATATGCCTCTTGAGCCTTTGACATTCTTCCTTTTAGACTCCATAGTGACCGATGTGCTCTTGAAAATGTTACCCCGATGTTATTTTTTTGCATAAATAATATTATATTTGAAAAAAGCAACAATTCAGTCTCAGAATTATACTCCTGAGATGAAAAAGAAATACAACAATCCAAGTGCTCAGAAAAATCAGAGGATCTGGATATCCCAGGGATACAAAGAAGAGATCCCAAGAAAAAGAAGAAATTTTCTGATCTTATCAGTTTTATATCAGTACCTTAAAGTTTTAATGATTGTCAAGGACCTTGTAAATTGTTCTTTGCAATTAGATCTACCCCTGCAAAGAAGCAGTTCACAAAAATGATCAGAAAAATTATCAGAAAAATGTTATTGGCTCAAATGAGGAGCACATATCTGCTTAAACAAAACACCAGAAGAAATAAAGCGTAGCTTTAGCTCAATACCAGAAAGGTAAGCAGAAATAGTTCAGGATTCATTCAGAGAATCATTAAGAACATCAGAGAGTCAGTCATAGAATACTTTGGGTTGGAAGGACATTTTAAGGTCATTTTATCAAATCCCCGCTGCAATCAGCAGAGACATCTTCAACTAGATATGGTTGCTCAGAGCCTCATCCAACCTGACCTTGAATTTTCCCAGGGATGGGGCATCCCACCACCCCTCTGGGGAACCTTTTCCAGTGTTTCAACATAGTGATTGTATATAAAAAAGTGAATTCTCATATCTAATCTAAATTGACTCACTTTTGCTTTAAAGCCATTACCCCTTGTCCTATTGCATCAGGCCCTGCTAAAAAGTTTGTCCCCAACTTTCTTATAAACCCCCTTTAAGTACTGAAAGGCCACAATAAAGTGTCCCAGGGCTGTCTTCTCCAGGCTGAAAAACCTGAACTCTCTCAGCCTTTACACATAGGAAAGGTACTCCAACCCTCTAATGAACTTGGTGGTCTCCTTTGGACCCACTCCAACAGGTCCACATTTTTCTGTGCTGGGGACCCCAGAGCAGGATGCAGCACTCCAGCTGGAGTCTCACGAGAACAGGGTAGAGGGGCAGAATCCCCTCTTTCACCCTATTGGCCATGTATCTTTGGATGCAGCCCAGGACAAAACTGGCTTTCGGGGCTGTGACTGTAAGTTTATGACTCATGTCCAGCCTCTCATGCACCAGCATCCCCCAGTCCTTCTCAGCAGGGCTGCTCTCAGTTCCTTCATCCTGTAGCCTGCGCTGATACCAGGGTTTGTCCTGACCCAGCACCTTACACTTGGCCTTGGTGGGCCTCATGAGGTTCCCATGGGCCCACTCCTCCAGCTTGTCCAGATCCCTCTGGATGGCATCCATCAAGTGCGCCACACTGCTTTTTGTCATCTGCAAACTTGCTGAGGGTGCACTCAATTTCTTTCTCTGTGTCATTGATGAAGACATTAACAGTGCTGATCCCCACATGGACCCCTGAGGGACACCACCTGTCACTGATTTCTGTGAGGACATGGTGTTGTTGACCACTGCAGTGCATCATACCCAAAGTTCCCTGAATATTTTAATGGCTGCATGTCACAGTTTGCCTACTGTTTGTGCCATACACAGGGCAAATGACTGTCAAATGTTTTAAAGTTCTTACTTAGCAAAGCACTAAGCACTATGAGCAACAGGAGGGGTTTTGTGTTCGATTTTTTTTAAAGGTTACATTTTAAAACTAAATTTAAAGGTAGAGAAAGGAAAAGGAGAACAAACATGGTTATTATAGCTCTTAACACAGAGTAAATCAGCAAATAACCTGCAATTTCTGCATCATTTTATATGGGCAAAAATGAATGTCTGTGGGCTCTGGTCTGGAAGTTTTGGACCTTTAACATTAGACTTTAATTAGGACATCAGCCTTAAAAGAAAAGTCAACAACATTCTTCTTCATTCTTCAGTACCATTACCCTTTGAATCCTGAAAATTGGAACAAAATGGTCATCTTCTACCTTGGAAATGAAAGAGATGGTTCTATGTTACAAGCATTTAATTTCAAAATTCCAAGAGCTGTCACCTTTGACATATTCCTTGTGTGAGCTGTGGAAAGGAAGGAAAGATGAATGTTGAAAAATAATCTGCCAGGCTCCTGAAGTCTCTTTGATTTATCCCTGTTCAAAATTGGCTTTAGGAAAAGCTAAATATAGCTAAAAGAAAATTTGCTATATGCAAGAAACAATTATTTTTTTCAGTAAAATTATCCATCTGGAGAGTGTGATTAATCTTATTTTCTTCCTATTTTGGGGAAAGATGGCCAGGAAACTAATGAAGGTAGGAAAGCTCACCAAGCCCCCTTCAAAAACAAACCCCTCAAAACAAGGTAAAGCTGGGGCTGTCCTGTTTTTTTCCCAAATGTTGTTTTGCTGACATATGTCTAGCCTAGTGTGATTATGCCATGTTTCACTGAATTAATCAGCTAGAATGACATGAATCATAACAAGAATTGACAGCCTACTCTGTTTTCTTTGTACAGGCTTCAAAATTCAGCAGTGAGCACCACTCAGAAGCAGTGGATTGAAATCACATACAGATTTTGGACAGTCATGAACATGAACAATTGAACACACAGAATGGACTTTCAGAATTAATCCGAACAGTGAACCAATTCTTCCCATTTTCCCAACACTGAATGGAGTTCTAGACATTTATGAGGTGAATGTCATTCTCTAGATAGGGCAAAAATGAAGCAATACCAGAGAGAAGTAAGAAAAATATTCTGCCTACTTTCTAACTCATGTGTCTTGCAAAGTAATAGGAAGGTGGATCATAATATATTCAAAAGTGGATATGAGCAAAAGTTTGGAAACAGTATAAATTTTTGCTTAAGAGTGAGCAGCCTCTTGGACTGCCTGTATTTGTAAAGCTCCAAGATTATATTATTTATTTATTTATTTATATGTGTTCTTAAAATCAAACCTTGTTAGCTCTAGAATAAATATTTTTACATTAAGTATAACAAAAACTTTAACTGACATCTTCCAGCACAAAGACATGATTGAAATGGATCCAGAATAAAAACAGTCCTACATCCAGGCCTCTTTATCATTGTGAAGTTATTTATTAAAAAATATTAAAAATAATCATTCCTCAGGGCAGCATCAGATAGACTTGTATCATCACTACCAGATGTTGTCTAACCTGTTTTTTCCTTCAACAACAGGAATTCTTGCTTTCCAAGACAATCTACACTACTGCTTCCCCAAGTTCTGAATATTTTAACTTCCCTTGTTAGAGTTTTTTTTCACTTCCATTAAGTCAGAATTTGTTTCAGCTCTCTCTCTGAAAACTATTCTTGAAACCCTCTTTGTCATCTGTGTCTTTAGACATCCTTCTATAAAGCCAAAAGGTACCAGTAATTCTTCACACTTGAATCTTCCTCAAAATATAGCCCTCCCAGAGGTCTTCCCCACTCCAGTCTGCATATTAGCCAGATAGACTTGTTAACAAACAGTGAGGCAAAACTAAATAAATGCTAACAAAGTAAAGACTGCAGAATTAATGAGTTATGCTATTTAATTCTCCCTCTTTTGGTGATTCAATGTTCGCTTACCTTACTTCCCTGTAATCTCCAGTGTATACACATAACTGCTTCAGAGTGTTGGCTGCTCTGGACAAGGAAATTATTTTCTTAGTCGTAAATCCCTCAGTCATTGTTGTCATTTTCCAGTGACAGGAATAATGAAAAACACATATTTCATTTATATTGTGATGGGCTCCCTTTCCTTTCTCTGAAGTGTTGGAGAATGTGACTTGAAATGTGTGTGGCCAGGTGGCCAAGGTGCCTGTGTGGCCAAGAAGTCCAATGGTATCCTGTCTTGTATTAGACATAGTGTGGCCAGCAGGACCAGGGAAGTGACTGTGCCCCTGTATTCGGCACTGCCAAGGCCATACCTCAAATACTGGGCTCACTTCTGGGCCCCTCACTACGAGAAAGACATGTAGGAGTGAGCCCAGAGAAGGGCAATGGAGCTGGTGAAGGGTCTGGAGCACAAGTCCTGTGAGGAGAGGCTGAGGGAGCTGGGGGTGTTTAGTCAGGAGAAAAAAGGAGGCTCAGGGGAGACCTTATCACTGTCTACAACTCCTTGAAAGCAGGTTGTAGAGAGGCGGCGGTCAGTCTCTTCTCCCAGGTAAAAAGTGACAGGACAAGAGGAAATGGCCCTAAGTTGAGCCATGAAAGGTTTAGATTGGAAATAAAGAGAAAAGCTTTCATGAAAAGGGTTGAAAAGCTTTGAAACAGACTGCCCAAAGAAGTGGTAGAGGCAGCGCCTCTGGAGATGTTAAAAAAATGTGTGGCTATGGCACTTGAGGACATGGTTTATGGTGAACGTGGTGGTAGTGCTAAGATGAAGGTAGGACTTGATGATCTTAAAGGTCTTTTACAACTTTAATGATTCTATGATTCTATGAAAATGCAGAGAAGCCTAGACAGCTGTGCTGGAGGTGAGGTTACCTGAACTGTGTTTTGGAGGATTCTGAATGCATTTGGTGTGGTTGGACTTTTTCTTTCAAATATCTCAATAGCTCCAAATTTTAGAGAAACAAATACACTTTTCCCTTGTCATGTTCACAATAGTAATACAAAAGTAGGACAGTCAAATCACAGGGGAAAGTGAAAACACAATGTCCATTGCTGCCTGGGACCTTTTGCAAAAGCCCGTGATGACCTGCCTGCAATATAATACGATGACTCCGAGAGACCTGTGCTGGAAAAGGCTGTCAACAGAAACACATAAAAGCAAGGAAAATGTGTCTGTCAAGTAGATTTACTACGTTCAATAAAGCAAATGGGCTACTTATGTTTTTAAATTTGTTTATCCATGCAAGTAAGATTTCCTTGCATGGCTTATTGCTAATCTAAGACAGAAAAACGATCAATAAAAATGGAAAAATGGTATAGCAAAAAAATATTTTGTTAGTAATATATCATTGGCAATACAATTACATGCATTGTTTTAGTACATGATAAAATAAGTGAATAATTATAGCCATTTTGAACTAGCAAATTTCCTTGGTCACCAGTATCCCTTCACAGGAACTCTGGCTGATAAAATGTCAATAAAGTGCTGCTGCTCAGGCATATCAGATTGCACTTGATTACTTAAAAAAAAATATTTGCAGTTGAGGTTTGACATACAATAAAATGAAATTACAAAGGAGACCAGTTTTCTCTTTGTTAGTTGCAGCTGCAGATATTAAATCAGCTGCTCTAAGAAGAGCATAGCTTACAGAGCACTTCAGAACAGCTTATTTTCCTCCATCCAACTGTTTGAATATAGTATTTGAGTATTAGTTTGAATAGAGTATTTGAACCAACTTATTTAAAACCTTTGAGGTTTTTACACTGATAGAAAAAGCAAAGAATGAGGGGACATGCAAAGCAGATCTGGGATAATCACGGTTCAGAAAAATAAACTGTTTTAATAAAGTGCCCAATTAACAAAAATATCATGCTTTTTGGACGTTAGTCATCTTCCTTCACTCTTTTGTAAAACAATGGTTTCTCCACCAATCTAAATTGAACTAAAGTGCATTTTGTAAGTTACAAAACACAATTCTTCTGGTAGACCTGAAAATGAAAATTAAAGTTGTCTGTGTCTCATTTTTAATGTGGTTTCCATTTTTCATCCATTTGTGACAAAAATACAGAAGGCTGGCTTAACAAAGATTAGCAATTTGATTTAATGCCAAAGCAGTAGCAACACAATTACATTAAAATGCACCTTTGCAAATATGCACACTTTTGCAAATAAGCACATGCAGTTTTCAGTTTCTTTCTCTTAAGATCCTTTCTGGGCTTAAATCAACTTTTTCTATGATGTGTGACTGTGGACTGGAAGACAGCTGTGAAGACTTTCTCATCCAGGTCACAGAGTTGTGTGTAGTACAGTGCAACATCAATGGCTACTACTATCGAATGAGCATACAGCGGCAAAATGAAATACATGTTTCAGTCCAAGCAACCACACCACAAACCCACAGATTTTCTGGCAACCCTCTCTGTGTTAAAATCCAAAAAACAGGCACTGAATTTTAGCTGGTTTTACTCTCCGAGATAGTAAACATTCTCAGGTATGAGGGATGTTAAAAATATAATATAGAAAGGTTTACTGACTCATTTATTCAGTTTATGTACACACAGACAGCAGCAGAGCCGAGTGAATACTGCAAGGAGTACTTGTGCAGAGCCCTTTACATTCTGAATACCTCTTTATTTGTGCAGCTACCCAGGCACTTTTGAGGGGTTTGTTTGTTTGTTTGTTTCTCTTCTGGGTAGGAGGAGTGGGGTCCAAAGAGCTAATTATCACAAAGCATAACTGCAAAACATGAGGTGAACCTCCTCCCAGTAGGCAGCAGTAATGAATTTCAACTACCATGCAGAGATTTATGATATTTATCAATTTAACTTCAATCATTTCAGAGCTGTGCCTGGCTGTAGCAGGGCATTTAGAGTCTTACAGTCAATGTAAAAACATGAGTAACTCCTGCAGGTGGTTTATCCAGCCCACCTTACACTATTATCTTAGTGGGCTTCTTTCTCTCTGCTCACCAGAGAGTGTTAAGGGTGAGCTTGGACTAGACACAACTTCCAGGTGGCTAAATGTAGATGTGGTGAATCCTATACACCCAGACAAATATATTCTAACAAGAACATTCCAGTCACTAACCTGATTTGAAAAGTTTGATGCAACCCAAACCTAGATCAGCGATCTGGGTTCCAGATGGTTTGACAAACAGGTGCAATGTTAGACAGGCAATAAAGACAATATCTCCTGTTCAGTGGGGAGTGACAGCAAGTTTGTAATTTGGTAGCTCCTGACCATGTGCACATCTAAACTGATGTCTTCATTAACTAAATCAATAATTAGGTCACACAATCCCTCTTTCAGAGAGATTTAATACATAGCATCATTAGGATATGATCCATTGTGTTCTTTAAAAAATAATTATTTTTTTAGAGCTGATATTTAACTGTCTTTTGCTATAGTATTACTGTGCAACATTTTGTGTAACATTGCTGGAACTCTCAGATCCTACAAGAGGGAAAGATACTGGGAGGATGGAGGTGTACTCTAGGAACTAAAAGGTCCTGCCACAACATTTTATGCATCTTTACATCTTTTTTTTTTTCCCCCCACCTATACCAGTAGCAGGTTTTTAGCTTCATTACAAAACAAAAACAATAGTTATTCAACTATGGAACACATAGTGTTCCTCCTACATGAAGCTAAATGATTTTTAAACTGGCTGACTTTTAAGTGCCTAGCTCTAAAAAGCTTCTTTTTTATCCTGTCGGTGGGGCAAATGTAGAAGTCACTTGGAACAAGAGCATGTACCTCCTTGTCCAAACTGCTGAGGAGGAGCTCCAAGTAAAGAATTGAATGATATTGTCTCTCCTATCTTTTCCTAGAATGAATGAGGAAAAGGGCAGGAAACTTTTCAATTGTACACAACACAAACTTGTATCCCACATCTCCTAAGCAGCACTATAGAGTTGTACAGTTCAAAGAGTGAATGAATCCTACATAACTTCTTAACAGATTTCTTTTCAGCATACTGCCACACTGTAAAGCTCTGATCTGTACTTCCTCCAACTTTTTATTCTAAATAAAATAATCTATCATTCTGGTTTTCACTTTGCTTCTTATGCGTCACTTCTAAATGCTCTTTACCCTTAACTAGATAATATTTACCATTTTGAGATTTTTTTCATCTTTTTCCCCCTCTTAATTCTTAGTTCTTTGAGTTTTCAACACATCTTTTAGAAGTGTTGAAGTGTTAAGGGGTCCCAACAAGACAGAGGTTACTCCTTGAAGAAGAGAGAGCAACATTTGCAGCCATTTCATGAATGGACGACATCCATGTAGAGAATATTGAAAAAGAGGCTTGAAGCTAATGAAGGGTTAGGATCCAGATCAAAGGAAAGCAGGACATTTTTTGTGTTTCTTGGAAGGTACAACGAATCCAAGTGGTGGACACAGAAATGAGATTTCTCAGTGTGAATCTTGGACAAATCATTAGGAAACAAAGTTTATTTCTGTTTCTTTTTAAAAAAACAGGAGATGTTGGACAAGCTAGCTGGAGTCTGACAGGAGACCTGAAACTGAGTCCTGAGATCACATCCTTACTACTGGGCAAGAGAATGAGAAAACATGGTAGCTGCTGCAAGCCCAGTTTTTTTCTGTGGCACTGACAGCTGTATTAATGATGTATTGGAGCAACACACAACCTACTCTGACTGAGCAAGCTGGAGAAAAGGCTAGAAAAGAAAAAGGTAGAAAAGAAAAAGGCTCTGGAAGGTCTTATCTCCAAACACTATATATTTTAAATAAAAATAAAACAGCATATGTTGGATTTTATTTGATTATTTTCAATGCTTCCATTAATATTTATCTTTTAAGGCATAACCCCCTGCCAGCACTAGAATGGTATATATTACATGAATTACACCTGTACACGTCCTAGTTCACCTTTATGTTGCACTGTTTAGTACCTTCACATTTCTGACTCATGTGAATCTGAGAGCCCATAAAGTACTAGTAAAGTATAATAAAATTCTAGAGAAGTGCTTAAAATCTGGCATTAGGTATACAGAGAATTGCTTTCATAGAGGTTTGTTTGCAAGCAGAAGGGAGATTCAATTTGGTCCCCGTCACCTTACTGATAAATGCTCTCTTGGCATCCTAAATCCTTAGAATAAATACAGATTTCTCCATTTGTAAGATGTCAGCATAACCATCCGAAGTAAGAAAAAAAGCAGAACTAATCAAGGTACATAGAGGTGGGGGAAGCAGAGGAAAGATCAGATTTTCAGGAAAAAACCTGAATTCTTTGAAGTCTGCATTTGAGATGAGGAGGCCATTGACAGACATGTAATTACAGACAGAAAACTGATAGATGTGTGATTACAGACAGATGGTTAGCTCAGCAGGAGTTTCTGACAGCTGGGCTCCAGCACTTTTCTCCTAAGTCTTTATGACCTGATCTTTCTTCAGCACATAAATATTCATGTACTTACATTTTTATGTATGATTTAGGTGTAAATCAAGTAATGGTTCTACAAGGTGCTGAACAGCTTTGCCTTTAAAATTAACCATGAAAACTTATGCCAGGTGATTAAATTTAAGCAGACCTGCTGGCTTTATTGGGTTTTGTGAATCTTTCTAGTGGATTCACTGTTCTGTGTCTCAACAGTCATGGGTAGGTTTTATTTAACCTGACTTTGGCCAAGTGAGGTGTGTACTTTAAGAGTCTTCAAAGCATTCTTTGATGCCCTGCAGAGGAATGACAACCTTCAGAAGGAGATTCCTTATGTTCCACTAGGATGTCTCAAGAATGTGGGAACAATCATGCCTGTTAATTAATTCAGATTAATTTTTAGATTGGTTAATATTAAATAAAATGAACATTTGCCTAAATCTCATTCTCTAGGACATTGAAAAACAAAAACCAAGGAAACTCTTCTTGTTTCCAACAAACTTCTCCAAAGCAAAAACAGCATGATGACTAACTCTAGAAGAGGCTCTAAGAGCACTTCTGTACTCATCAGTTTGGATACATGCTTGAATTATGCACAAAATCCGTGTTAGGACAAGGCATAAACAGCCATCAGCCTTTCATTTCTAGGCAAAGGACATCAAAATAGGAGGGTATTGGGGATGGGAGGGAAGTAATAATTTACTCAAATCAGTTTCCCGGGCTACATAATCTGTGGTGATCATCTTGGGCAAACCAAAACAATCCACAAGACAGAAATCTGTCTTTCCTTTTTCTCAGACATAGATCCTTCTAACCTCTCTCTTCATTCTTTCACTCTTCATACCAATCTCCTCATCATAGGCAGGGCAATAGATTTCTTTGATTTATTTTGTAATTGCAAAGTCTGAGGAGCCTTAGACAGTGATATACCAGACAGATACTTCTCTCACAATTATTTTAATTTTTTACAAGTAGATGTCTCATTTTTCATCTCAGTAGTCTGAATGCCTTGATAGTTGTAAATGAGTTATTCTGTAGATATGGCTATGAGGTCCTGTTACTACATCACTTGTCTGATGTTTTAGTTTAAAAAGCCACAATTTTAGGCTATTCTCCCTGAAAATATTTTTTCCTAAGGTAACTCAGTATTTGCTAAAGAAACTTAAAGCAGAAGCATGAAACATTTCAAGCTAAATGTTTGTAGATGGTCTTCTAGTTTTAGACCTCCTTTCTCATTGCTAATGCATTTAGCAATTAGTCCATTGTGCTCAGCTCCCAGTCAAGTCATGCAATGTTAACGTCATGCTGTGGTTTCTACAGGCAGCTCAACACCAAAATTAACAGTGTGAATTTAGAAGCAGTAGCTACTTTTGCAGAGCTGTCAAAACCACACACTGCCAACAAATATTTCCATCTCTTTAATTAAAATGCATCTCTGTCTTCTCTGCTTTCATTACATGCTAGATCAGGCTCTGCTGAATGTAGTGGTTCCAGACAAAACTAAGCTAGGGATAATTTACACCACTCAAGCCTTGCAGTTTGAACATGGATTTACATTTGAAATGAAGAGGTGACTAGACAGATGTAATAGGTATTATTTGTTCTCTTTTAATTTTGACATGCTCTCTTTCTTGCCACTCATTTGTAAGATCTGACTTTAAACTAAAGATATCATATGATAAGAGCCAGAAAAAAACCCATAACTTCAATCTTCCTAATTGCTAGTTGTATACAGACTTCTTTACTTCTAGCACACAGGTCTAGAACAAAACTCATGTTATAAACCAAAAGCACTGGCATTATTTCAACTTTCCCAAACAATTCAGCAATTGTTCCAACTTCTGAGATACAAAGTTACACACTGATACTTTAGACCTGGAAAACTGTTACTCTAGTGGAGACAGTGAAGTTGTCCTCTGCAAGATCCTGTAGTTAACACTCCTGAAGGCATCCAAAGAGACTCTGTTTTATACTACTTTAGAGTCATTGATGATCACCATCTAAAACTGTGCTCTATGTCACATGCCACAAAGCAGGCTCCAAATACAGTCCATGGAAATCTTTACTCACCAGCCGGGTAAATGTGTGTCTCTTGGAATAAAGCAGGAGTGAAAAATCTATGGTTTAGTCTCAGGTATTAATCTTACGGCTCCCAACCATGCTATTCTTGTACTCCTTATTCCTACGCTGTATAGCACAGGTACCCAATTTGCCAAGTGGATCTAAATGGCTTTAGAAAAGACAGAGTTTCTCAACGATGCATAAACCAAAAGTAGCAGTGCACCATTCTGCTAGACGTGTTTCAGCACGAATGAAGGCAAAACACCACGAGAAAGGACAGCAATAATTAAAATCAGCAAGGACTACAATTTTAAAAAAGTTTATAACTGTATGTAAAGAGCCTATGTGAGAAGGCCAGCTGAAAAGAGGGGGCTCCTCATGTGCAATTCCTTTCCTTGCGTATGAAACTGGTTTTGATTCTGTTTAACTGCACTCATTGTGACATTCTAGGAAAGCAAATTATGACTGAGGCTGGCTGGTAATTTCTGTGATGCTTGAATATGCTTGTTATATAGAAGTTCAATGCTATGAAAGAAGCTCTTGTGAGAAACTAGTCACCATAAGATGTATATCCACTGTAAAATGCAGAAGACAAACTTTAAGTCAACTCCTTCAAATGCCCCTTCAGGATCAAGGAACAACAGTCATGGGTTATACTTTATTTTTTTACATTTGTTTTACAGCATTACAGAACAGCCTGTTATAAATTAATTCTACTTGATTAAGATGAATATAGCTACTGGGGAACATTTCAAGACTGTGAAATTATCTGCCAGTAGATCGGGGTCTGCATCTATCAGTGGCACTGAATAATTTCTTAAGCAAATACCTGTCATATTTCTCCAGTATTTACAATTATTTTAAGAAGATTTTTATTATTTTAGGTTGTAAAGGTGCATCATCCAACCCTGATTTGCTTATTTGCCTAAGAACAGTCATTGCCATCACATTGTAACCCCAATAAAAAATTACTGGGATCCCATATAGTCTGAAGTTTTCCTGATTTTACTGAATTTAGTTTCATTTCTTTCCTTTTCTGCTATGTCCTCATTAAAAATGTATTTTTAGTCTCATTTTAAGCATGGACATTCTACTAAATTAAAGTAAATTAACTGTAATCTTTTGCATTTTAGTAATATTCTTCTGTAGGCTCCATAGAAAATGTATTAAGTATTCATTCTCTTACCTTTGATCAACTCAGTCTTACTATGGGTATATCTATAATCCAGTAAGTCACAGAATTGTTGGTTTTTCTCTTTACAAAATTGGAGAATAGTTCAATTCTGCTAACATAATTTCAATATCTGAGCTTTGATTTTATGGTTTGTAAATTTAAATGTATTTAATTGAAAGATTTAAATTTTTCAGGTTTTTTTTCCTACTAATTTGTACTGTTGGTACAAAAAGAAATTATTTCAGTTTAAATTTCTGGTTTAAACCAGAAATCCTTATGACTTCCATTTATAAACTAGAAATCCTCATAGCTTTCTTTTATCCTACATGAAAAGTATAAATAATGTATTAGAATGCCCCCTGGAGGAACACTGGCAATTGCCATCTATTTCAGCCATCATCTTTTCTGGGAAGGGATCTGAGAAATCTCCAATTTTAGTTCATTCCACAACTGACTGCTGTATTAGTCAGAACAAGATACCCTGTTCAAAACATGGAAAACATGAGGATGTAGTATTCAGATACCTCGTTCCCTATTTCAAAAGAAGAGCACACTGTTTATCACTTTGGGGCAGGTAAGAAAATATATCCTGTACGTATCTACAAGCAGACATTAAACATGTTTATTGCCTGTGTAAATTTGGAGCTTTACACTGATTTCAGTCTCTCACTTCTCAGAGATATTACTAAGATTGGTATTTTAGTGTTAACGTGCAGTTTAGATAAAACCCCTTCTCTTCAAATATACCTTTTGTTGGCTCCATGGCTGGTGCTGGACTCAACATATTTCTCACTGTAATGGAATGGAAGAGCTGGGACAAATACAAGTTGCTCCTTACACAGAGTAAAATGTGAATCAGGAAGACTTGTGCAGATGAAGAGGGAATGACCAGATGTTTTACATGTTGTTTCTACTAATGGCACAGTTTTAGGAAAATATACCGCCCATTTGGAGTCACTGGAAGACGAAAACAAAGAACCTCAATCAATCAATCAATCAATCAATC
Source organism: Acanthiza pusilla (assembly GCA_036630365.1). Lineage (NCBI taxonomy): Eukaryota > Metazoa > Chordata > Aves > Passeriformes > Acanthizidae > Acanthiza > Acanthiza pusilla. Next base: position 30,513,804 of record JAXCHO010000073.1, on the reverse strand, counting down.
AATCAATCAAACGAACAAACAATATCCAAATTAAAAAACCTCCACCAACAACCAAAAAAGTCACCACCAAATTAAAAAGAAAGAGAACAAGGGTAAAAACAAACCAGAGAATTCACTATTTTTTAAAGCAAGGCTGCAGAAGACAGCAATCAAAAGTAGCCTCACCTCAGCCCAGTGTCTCTTAGTTGACCAGGACACTGTCTCCTCCTCAGGAATTTAATCCTATGCATTACTCAACCAGAAAGATGTGATTTTATTTGGAGGAGCATTTACGGGTCATAGAATTATTTTTTTGTGAGAGATATTCACATGTCATAAATAGAGCCTAAAGAGGGAGAGAAGAGTGCTGAAACTGAAGAGTTCGTCTTTCTTTTATGGTATCTGTATGTGTAGTTTCTCATTCACTGTGAGGCAGGAGAATGGTGTCTCAGACTGCAGCCTACATCCTCAGCAGTCACCATCTGCTAGTAGAGACAACCACCCCCCTTCTGTGTTCTTTTTGTGATATTTGGCATGATTGATAATGATAAGAAGGGAGGTGGTGTTACAAATCAGAGATGTAGAATAGATCATCAGTGCTGATTTACAGCAGCAGAGGACTTGGCCCAGTGCTCCTTACTTAGGGAGACACCAGGAGATAGCTGCCTCCATGATGAAAACAAAATATTTAAATGCCATGAATGTTCTACTAATATGTGATTCAGAATGACATAGCTGGATGAGCTAACCAAATTCCTCAAATGGATTAACCCAACCCAACTGTCTCATTTAAGGATGATTTAAAGCTAATGAAAAATAAAAACTGCACTTAAAAAAACTTAGAAGGATAACTCAATGAACATGCACAACATTTTTTTACAAACTAGTAGAATTTGCTGATCTGAAACCATCTGAATGAGCACTCAGTTCAGAGTTCATCTCTGCCACAACTCTTAACATAAACTCTCAGTCTCCGGAATTACAGTGGCCTGAATATGGCTGAGGGTGATTAGACAAACTTATGACATCTATTTAAGGAGTTTGTGAGTCCAGCTGGAGGAAATACACCTCACATTTCCCACTAAAGAAAATAGTTAGAATCTATTATATAACACTGTAGATTCATTCAGAGAAAAATTTACTCTGGCCATAACAGATTTTATCAATTGTTTGAGAATTGTAGCTTTTCCTTTGATGTGTTTTTAAAAAATAATAGAAGATTGAATTCTTCACATATTTCTCAACATATGGTACTCTTACTGTTTAAATTCTGACAAGAGTGAGGAGGAGATGGTCAATGTAATCTTGAAACACACCATTTTGAAAAAACAAAAATTAAAAGCAAAGTACCTGTGTTTTCTGGCTGGACAACAGTATATCAGCCAAAATAGCTGTTTTAACAATTCTGCCTGTGGTAAACTATCTCCCCATAATTCATTTCATAATTGGGAAAAAATGCAGATTTTCTGACATCATCTCAGTGCAGTGTTGGACACATTGTACTGCAGAGAATCCAACAATAACCACCTATTTTTACTCTCCATGATTTGAGAAGAATCAGTTGACCCAGACTGTATGTGGTGGCAATACATTTTAAGTAGGGCTTTTTGGTTCAAAATCTAGACACAAATAATAACTGTATATTTGAGTAAAAATTAAATTATATCTATGAACCTGTATTTTTTCTCTTTTCCTGCTTTTAAAAACAAATCAAGGAACCAGACCCAGAAATTTCAGAGGCCAGAATCTGAAAACTAGATATTGGACTTTGTGGAAGAGGAGAAAGGTGTTACCTCCCCATTTTGTGGTTTGGAATTATATGTAAATGTTATCAGTGGGATTTTTTCTCTACAGTCACTATCTCAGTGGTAACTGACTTGTGTCCTATTACTTGTTTATTACTAATTTAAAATCACAGGCCAAATCCCTCAACTGGGCTCACAATTCCTTTGTGTCCTTTGTGTCATGAGTAAAATCTGTGAATTTCAACACTCAGATCTCCTTCTGCAGCTGAGTGGGTCGTTACAGAAGGAACTGCTTTTGGATAGGAAACGATCTTCCCAAGAGATATTGAAAGCAAGCCTAGGACAATAGTTACTACAAGGAGTGCAGTGAAATCCTGATTCTGACCTTGGCCATCCTGATGCAAATCCTGAATATGATCCTCTCAAGTTTCTCTGAATGTATAGACAGGAGAATATGATTTAATTTTTTCTTCTATAGGGACCCATTCTGAGAGTGCTCTCGTTTTTCATCATGTGAGAACTTTCTGCTAAGAACCTAGCAGGTGGCACTCAGCCTGCCATTTCTGGCTTATTTTGCTTTACCTGATCTGATTTCAGAGAGATTAGTGAAAGAGACGCAAATGGACACAGGTCTATGAAGGGAGGAGAGAGGATGCAACAAATGCAAAGGGGGCAGGGATGGTGCCTGTTCAATTACACCTGGCTGCCTGTCTCCAGGGTGACTGCCATTACCAGGGAACACAACCGAGTCCTATTTTTAACTTGAGTAAGAAAACAATTGTAGTCTAGTTCATACTGAAAATCAATTTAATAACAAATTCCTATGAGGGAGAGAATGTCTATGATTCTGCAAGACCAACTTGTTAAGAACGGATCAATTATTTCAAAAGTAAACAAAACCTCAGTTGTCTATTGACATGAATCTTTCCAGACTCCTTCACTATCTCTCTGTCTAGCATAATTTAGAATTGAGTGGGAAGGGGATATGGAGACAGAAATGAAAAGGAAGTGAAAATGGACACAGAAAAGGAGAAGATGAAAGTAAAGAGCAGCAGAAAGAGGTGGAGAGAATAACCACAAAATTATTCCAAAAAGATCTTAAAAATTGCATGTCACATCAAATTCTTCAATCACAACCCATGACGGAGAAGCAATGCAAACTTTCTCATGATCTAGCATTCAGTTTCTTCACATACTGCATAATAGGGAACATTCATAAAGGGATTAGAAAGACTAACAAATGATTAATGACTATTATATGTAGGCTAGAGACCTGAATGATACACCTGGATTTAGGTATAGCAGTAGAAGTGTTATACATGATTTGAAGAAATACTATAAACCTCAAATCCTTTATTAGAAGCTTACTTGATTCTGCAATTCAGCTTCAATGTACTAAAAATTGTAGAAGATTAAAAGTTTCATCATCTCTATAACCAAGTAATTGCACTTGAGAAGTCATATTTCTGAGGCAGTATTTTAATTTTTACTGACACTACATTGTGTGATCTAGCTAGTATTTAATGGGAACAGAACTACAGCAAGATTTGTCAGCACTGTAGGCAGAACTAATAAAATCACTCACAGCAGAGTTATTCTGACACTTTGTAAGACTGCTACTAGTAGTGTACCATTTCATTAAAATATGACTTCTGGAACAAAACTATCCATATCCTGTTTCAATCTGGTTAGTCTACGTTGAAGCAGAAACATTTCAGATGTTTCCAAGAAATAGTTCACCAGCAGTATATTATCTTTGCATTATAAATACCTAAAAGTGCTTTCCTGAACAGATTGAAGTGTCATATTTTGCACCAGAGATGTGTGAGTAACATAAATTTTAGAGTCTAGAAAAAACATACCAAATTAGGCCAATTTGTAGGAATTTGAACAATCTGGACCTTGCTTGTTTAAGCCTTGAAACAATCTGTCTCACCTGATCATGCTTGAAATCATGCCCACGATAATGATCATGAGAATATTATACCTGGATGCTAATTAGACCATGGCTGCAGACAATATCCAAAGTCAAGCTTTCACTGCTATAACTAGGTACCAAAGCAAGCAGCCTCCCAAAGTCCTGCCTGTACAATTCAGGGAACACCCTGGATGAAGTGACCACAGAGGAAAAAAAAAGATTCATGGCTTATGGGAGTAGCCTTTGAAGGAAATTACAAGACTAAGACAGGGAATCAGGAAGGTTAGAAGCATAATGAAAAACTGGGACCAGCTGAGTGAGTAGGGGCTGACAACTGGGACTCACACCAGGAATGATGGGGAAAGAAGATGGACTGATGAAGAGTGAGGAGAGATGGGCTAGTTATTGATATGAGGAACACTGAGCAGAATCAGGCATAGTGTTAGCACACAGGGGTTCTGGTGTGTCCACACTTCCCTATGACATCTGGAGCTGAGCTGAACACCTCTCTCCTGTCTCTAAACATCAGTAAAGCTCAATGGAAAAAGGCATGTATCATCCCATTATGTGTCTGCTCCATGTCAACTTGTCCCTTTTAAGAGTTATTCTGTTGTTTCCCAGGCCAGAAGTCAGTTTTATATATTTGATGAAAGTTCACTCCTGTCTAAGGTGATCATGATTTTTAGAGGACCAGTGTGGTTTTCTGTATGAGAGAAATGGTATAAGGTTAGGCAGAATCACAGAATCACAGAGTGGGTAAGGTTGGAAGGGACCACAGTGGGTCATCTGGTCCAACCTCCCTGCTCATGCCGAGCTGAGCAATATTTGGGATTTAGATAACTTGGGATAACATGTAAGAGCACAGCTCCAAAAAGACAAAGCACATAGTACTTTCGTAATAATGGGAGGAGGTAGCTATTGTCAATGGTGATTGAATACAAATGACCCTGAAGATCATCCACTGAAGTAGGACAGGCATGCTTAATGTCTTGGTGGTTGATCAGTGAATGGTTTTTTTATGATACTGATATGTGTCACCAGTTTCATATCACACACTTTTTCATCCTCTATAATCATGCTGACATTTAAAGCCAAAAAAGTTACAAGAAATAACATCACAACTATGGTTCAGCTCACTGTTTGACTATGTGCTTCAGGTTCAGCCTACTATAATATAGAACAGTGCTGCCTAAAGATGGCCTGGATAAGGTACAAACCCCTATGCAGCATATGTAGACTGATAAACCTGTATCAGAGTACCAAGCTCAAAGTCCTGCTAAACTGAATGATCTCTAAACATGATTCTGTATATGTGCCAAGTATCTGTTGCTAAGTGCTATTCTAGCAGATTTGTGTATTAACAGACATGTTGGCTGAATGCTTGTTCAAAAGCAAATTATTTTAAGAAATTTAAATTTTTAAGAAACAAGCTAATGCAGACAAAACTCAGGTAGATCACTCTCTATTTGAAACCATGTAGCCCTGCCCAGAAATCTCAACTGCAACTCTTGACAGTTTTGTCAGAAATCTGACTGCATATTTCTGATGGCAAACAGCAACAGCAAAGCTCTTGTGAATGAAAGCAAATAACTAGAAAAATAATTCCAACTCAATTCTAATGTGTACTACTCCACAGCAGCAACAAGACAAATATTGGCTTTCAGCTCAATATTCACATGAGAATAAAATAGGGGACATTTTCATTTATTTGTCTACATCTAGAAGAATGATGTCCACAGAACTGTAAGGATATGGGTTTCACTATAGTTGATTAAAGAATGAGTCCTTCAATTCAACTACCAACTGTTCTGACATGAGATTTTTAGAGACAGTTTTCTCAACTTTCTTTTACATTCTCAAATAAAAAAATTAAGTGTTAGAGAGATTTGGGTACAGCCATATTTTTCAGGTTCTTTCCTAAAGTGCAATGTAAAAGGAAGACCTATTTTTTTAGCAGTGTAATTAATTTTTATATTAAAAAAATCTAGTATGAAAAACTAGCATTACAGCACATAGAAAAAATATTGATTCTCCGGCAACAAACGAAAACTGTTCAAGAGGTATGGACACAGAAAATATGCACATTTTCAAATATGATCGTATGCAAAAATTATTAAATTTGCTGTAATAAATGTCAACAACTATCATCAAATAATATAGAGAGTAAATAAACTAGTAATATATGGGTCTCAAAGAAATTTTAGTATAGTAGCGTGTTTAGTATAAGCTCACTATAATAGTGTAATGATTTTTAAAGTCATGTCATTTCTAGAAGTCAACAGAATTAACTGGCATAAAATTCACAAAATCCTTACACTGGGCATTTGGAAGGAAGAAACGCTAATTGTGACTTCAGTTATTTGTTATTTCAGAGAAATAGTTGCCTCTTGATGCTTTTGAACATAGGTAAAAGAAATCCAAGACCTTTAACAGAAATTGTTATGGTTCCTAACTTTTGTTCCAGGCAGGCTAGGACTACAGATACCAAGCCAACTCTGTATCTGGCCTAACTCCACTCACAAAATTTGGCCAAACATAAATTTGTCACGTTTATGTCATGTAAAGATCTGATCCTGTGTGTGCTCAGGTTTCTTTCAGAACAAAATGTAATACAGGAAGTCCCTAAAACCACATTTGGAACTGGAGGCTCTGAATGACTATTCTTTCTAGGACTTCCATATAAATGACTGAACTTGTATTTTCTATGATTATTACAGATGCGTATTTATTTATCACAGCTATTTATTTATCTATTTATTTATCATATTTACCAGAAGAAACAATAATTTATTTTCATGGATACTAGACAAACACCAGAGAAGGTATCCTATTTTAAAGACTGCCTGGAGGGATTAAAGAGACAGGGAAAAAAATCCCCAAAATAGCCATAATAGCAACCAAATACATCTTGGCAATGTCAATTTTGAGAACGTGTCCCTCAGGTTTGCTATTTTCAAATACCTAGTTTATTGCAGATACAGAAACTGTTCTGAAAACAGGTCTTGCAGAGTTAGAGTGCAGAAAATAAAGATTCTGCATCCCAGCTGAGAAACAAAGCCTGTGAAGATTACACATAGGAAACACCAGGGAGGAAAGCATGGAAAACAGATTGGAGAACAGCAGATAACTGGAAAAAACAGGCTGGCATCTTTGATGAACCATATGGATTGACAGGATGACACAAAAAGAGGCAAAATAGTCCAAATACTGCAGACTTGGTAGGCCAGGCCAAAAAGTTTGTTTGCAGTGGTTCTTCTCAAGATTCAGATTGGAAGGATGATAAATATTTATGAGGAAGCTTTTGAATTGTCAGGGTGAAAGAAAATGAGCAATTTCTTAAAGGATTCACTGCTGGTATGAGCTTTGAAAATAACTACAAAAACAGAATCTCTAATTGACCTATATTTTATACTAAACACTATACACTGTTCACTCATTGGAGTAAGGGAACTGTGATCTCTGTACAAGTTCTCTATTTTTGCATTACACCTGCTGAGAATCTAGTATTTCCCACATATAATTAAGATTTCAGCAATGTACACAATTGTGCAATGTACACAATTGTGAAAAGGCATGTGCAAAACCCTTTATTTCTTGTTGCTTAAATGCTTCTACAACGACGAAATGAAAATCTTTTAACCTAGCTCACAGAAGACATAAGCTGTGGTAGCCACTTCTGCAGAACTTCAGTTTAAGCTGTTGGATTTTACATTTACAGCTCCGATAATGTCTTGTGCGATAATGTCTTGTCTGAATGCTTAACTTCTTCTGTAGGAATAAACTGGAAGGTGAGTTGGAGGTGAGTGGAGGTTTTAGTTGTTTGGCACTGACCATAAGGAATCCAAGTGGAGGTTTTGGGCAAATTCCCCGGCTCTGGGTGATTTCTGAGTAGCCCATCTGAGACAATGGCTGGTGAGTTAGCCAAGTTGCCCAAGGACAACTTAAGTCTAAGTTTCTCTTTACAGGTATGAGTAAGGAAAAAAAAAAACCCAAGAGAATCCTTGCAGCATGTCAGCATGGAGCAGAAGGGAGGTGGGTTCCATGCTTTGTTCAAGAGTCTTAGTGCCAGACTGCAGCTGGGATAAGTACATTGCAGTGCACACCCTCAGCTCAAGATGGTCCATCTCTTTGCAGCACGTCAGTGCTGCAGCTGTGGGATGCTCACCTCTTTAAATACAAGACTTGTTTCTCTAGTTCCCAAATACTGGCACATGTTTGCAGTAGTTCTGTGACAAAGGGGACTTTGACCCCAAGTCTGCCTCCTGCAGTATGCTGTAAGCAGAGTGACTGTCAGCTTGGGGAACAGGTATCACTAGTCATCACACACATACAGCTCCCTGTACCATTACAGAGACATTTAGCAGAAAAACATAAAAAATACAGCAACAACAACAACAAAAGAAAGTATGGAAAAGAAGTCTTCTGTGTCTAACAGAGTGAAATTTTTTTTAGCAAGCCAAGGGTGATGCCTGAGTGAAGTGTGTGCTATCTTGCCATATTGTCCATTCAAAATACAGATGACAAATGCACATGGGAAAATACCATTTTCACGTCTAAAGAGGACCAGAAGTTATGTCTTTGTCCTCAAAAGAAGAGAAACATTTGGTATTGTTTCACTGTGTGCAAGGTATTCAAGTCTTGTTAGATTGAGGAAATATTTTGTTTTACCAGTTGGATTGCAAAACTTTAGTAATTTCTACAACCACATGGATATACGTTTGTTTAGTCATTTACTTTAAAACTGATATTTCTTCTCCTTCACAGTATTTTTTATCTCAGCTTCATTATTTTTTTATCCAGTTGGACCGGACTGGTTTTCCACAGTAATCTATTTACACTAGGATTTACAATGGCAGAGTGTCCTGGTCATTGTGTAAGGCTTCAGTCCCACTTAAAATTGTTTTTGGTACAATTTCTTCCAGTCTACTTCTTCCTGCCCTTGTCCCAGACTGGTTCTTATTTAAGCATATAATTTCTTATTCTAGCTCATGCCTTTCTCATTCTGTTTTGATACTAGTTTGGGCTATTGGGCTCTTTTTTGGCACATTTTTGTTTCATGCATCTACTCAGTGCAAGAAGCTGTGCAATCAGAGCTCTGTGAAATTGTTAAGCATTTGCCTGAGACAATAAAATGGACTTTCCATCTACTGCCATGCCATATCTTCTATGGTTGTTTCCAAAATATTCTCATATGCTTGATTTTAAGTCCATTGATATACAGCTTCCTGGTTTACCCTTTCAAGTTTTGGAAGTATGCATTGAAAAAAATACTGCAGTTTTCAGGACCTAGTCTTAATTTCAGTGATTTTTTTCATTTTTAATTTCAGAATTGCACCTATTCCCCTGCCAGTTCCCTTTTAGGCATTTTCCTGGCATAGTCAAAAGTTCAAGTCTTATTTGATAATTTAATTTAAAATATTTAGATATGCATTATTTGTCCTTGATGGTTTTTTTTTGTCTGTAGTGCCTATAATCTTGTTGTTTACACACTTTCTTCCCTAATATACCTAGAACTGTATTTTCATTACAGATACTGATTTACTTCCTATAAATGTTGAATTGGGGTGTTGTATTTATACCCTCACAGATAATTCTAACTTAAGAATTATTTTTCTTCACTAACTTACTGACTTTATACAGATTGTTATATATTTTCTTGATCTTCAGATTTCTCCTCTGATCTGGTGGTTTGTCTTCTATTGTAATCTCTTTAATATTTTCTTTTTTTTTTTTCCCTTAACTTTTTTTCCTAAACTATACTTCCTAAGAAAGTAATTTTCAATATTTGTTCTTTCCAAATTCTCTAATGATTTAAAAGTACCCTACTATTTCTTCTTATTCGCTCTCATGTAACATAGTTATTCCTATTGTATGTGCCTGCATTTAGAGTTTGCATAATTTCCACCTGGGCTGAATCAGTTCTCAGATATGGATTTTCTCTACATTCCTGAATCCAAACAAATTTCCCGTATTTTCTCATACCATTCCAAAATTTGTTTAAAAAGATCAGTATTTTTTTACAAAATACTGCTTATATGAAACCAAATCCAGTCTTCCCGTCTGAAGAACCCTCCTCTTACGTCTGATTCTAGTTCAACACATTTAGATGTTGCATTTGTCATTTCATTGAGATTAGTGGATTTTCATCTGACTCACAGTGGCATAAAGCAAGGCTCAGCTCCTCTAATTCACAAAGACTGAAACACAGAATGTAGCAAAACTGCTCACAGTTTTTTATGCTTGCCTCATTTCTAGCTATTAGGCATAAAATTGTTTCAGGTCTAATTGGCTCTTGCATGGTACATTAAAACTTGTCTTTGGTTTGTTGGACTTCCCCCAACTAACAAACATATTGTATTCAAATCCAAAAACTAATATCAGAAGTGAAAAGAACAGTTAAAGACATTTCTTTGGCCTGACTCAGATGAGTAATGAGGATACAGATTTCCTCCAGAAAAGATTTGTTAGCTCAATGTTACCCTTGTGAATTGTACTTCAGAAATAAATGCATGAACTACTTATATCAGCTGAACAAATCAGTGAGACTGTTTAAGTTAGAAGAAACATGCTTTGTTAAGCCCTGCATCCCTAAAACAGTATCAATTTTGGTTAACTTTGTTCTCAATAAGCTTCTCAGTTTACCATTACTCTTCGTTACCCTCAGTTCTCTGTAAACTCTAACCCTTTTCAAGGAGTTCTCAGGTGTCCAGCCTTAGAAACTGTGAGTGTATGAATACTATTGAGTACTGATGTTCACCCTACATCAGTTCACTTCCTCCAGAAGCTGATGTGTGCAGAAGTGTAGCTGACAGGTTGAGGGAAATAATTCTCTTCTGTTCAGCACTTGTGAGACCAGATTTGTGGTAGTCTTCATTCTGGAGGCTCTCTAATGAGGCTTTTTAAGATGAGTTTTTTATATGCCCAAGGTTGAAAATTTCACAGCCTCTCTTGGCAACTTGCTCCAGTGCTTCATAATCCTCAACAGCTCTTTCTTCAGAAATTCAGAAAGTAGTTCTGTTTCCATACAATCTGTTATTGACATGTTTCACTTTGTCTATACTAAAAATCAAGCAGGGCCAGGATCCCCAATTTTCCATACTGTTTAATTGTTAAATTGACATGGTTTTCATTTGTGCTTCTCAGCTGTTCCCCAACCAATATTTTGGAACGGCATTTGATGTGCACTGTGATTCATTGTAATAGTGACTGTCCACAGCAGACAATTCATGTGTCCACCCTGTTCTAGATGAAAGAGAAATAAGATGTATGAACACATAGCTAACTCCTTTTGCTTATATGATGCACGTTTAACCTCGTGGCTTAAATGCGCATCAGAACATGAGAACAATTTGAAGTACGAAGGCCTGAACCCCAGGCCCTGACTGAGGCCTGAACAACAAGCCTTGAGCCAAAGTTGACCTCTAGATGAACCTTCCAACCAAACGTTATATGTATCCACTCATTAACGAAGTATTATTAGCAATATAATATATGTATCCACACATTAGCAAAACATGCGTTTACCTTTCTCTATTTAGAAGCAGGACAAGGCCACAAAATCAGACATCTGGCCTTGTTTGGAGGTGTATCATCAAAGACAACACCCTTGGCTCCTTCTTGAGCTCTGGCCCTGCTTTGGGGGAGCCCAACAGGAGGCTGAAACCAGATGTTCCTGCACTAGAAGTTATGGTAGCTTGTTTACTCAACTGGGCTCTCTCAGCAAAGTTGGAAGCCTTGCCTGTGGGTGAATGCAGCACACAGGATTTTCCTGTTACCAGGAGCCGCTCTCCAGTCCTTTGCTGTGACAGGGGCCCCCCCAGTTGATGTGTGCATTCAGATGATAGTAAAGTTTTAGGGTAACTGGTGATGTATCTTTCTTAACTGCTATAAGCAATCTTTTGTAGTAATAATTAGGTACATTGCTTAGCTTATCCTTTTGTGAATCTTTGCAGTTTTGCACTATAGTAAATTACACTTATTCCTTAAGTTGATGTCTGTGTCTTTTGTGCTGACCCTATCCACTGGCAAAACAGAATTCCAAATCTGTTTTGTGTAGTAGTATAGCTGTAGCTCACCGTCAAAAGACTCCAGTGCTTTTTTCCTATTATCATGAAGCACTAATAGAGGCAGTTGTTGCTGAAAATAAGTTGTTGTTATTATTATTAAATAGAAATGGTAAATTTCTTCTGGCACAGAAGACAAAAACTGTACTCTGACCTCACGACGAGGTTTGAGTTGGTGAGAAGGATACAAAGCTAGATATCCTCGTAGGATCTCCTGGAGTCACAGAAACGTCTGCCTTCTCAGTTCTATTTTCTCCTTGCCCTTGTATAATCTGGTTATAGTCTGCCTCACATGTACATATCCTGTCTCCTTTTACTGCTTCCATTTGACTGATGCCCTGTTTTGATCTTGGTTCATATATGCTGTTCATGTGCAATTAAAATTGTGCATTTCTACTTTTGTAGAAGTGCTTGTATTACACCCATGATGGAAAAGCACATCACACATCATAAACGTAGAATTTTTCTTTTCAGGTGCCACAGACTTATATGACAACCTTTGCCTTGATTTGACTGTCCAAATGCTTGAAGATACACAGAAAGAGAAGTTAGCGCACATGCTTAAAAAACTTCAAAAGAGGTGGAAATGCTGAAGCATATTGTATTTGATGGTGAGTCTCAAATGTTAGAAATTCTGTGTGCAGCACTCTTCCAATAATTTGAAAAGAGTTTAAAGGAACTGTCAAAGTCCCAGCAAGAAAAAGGTTGAAAACTCCTGAAATAAACTATTGACACAGCTGAAGCCCCCATGCCATAGTGGACCAGAAAGGGTATTTCATTGCCTAGATACAAAACATCTCCCAAACTTTTACATCTCAGCTGCGATATACATAGAATAATGTATTTTTCCCTTGTGATTTCACTGGGGTGCAGAATTAGCTTGTTCTCTTTCAGGCTCTTAGTAATACACTGTACTACAGCCAGGCACAATTTATACAACTGAACAGAACTGTCACATACAAAGAACATGTTACATCTGTATTATGATATTGCATGACATCCACATTTCCTGAACAGTCACAATAGTGGTGATAATGAGGATTGTGTAGAAGTAATAGGCAGAGGCAAAAAAAAGGAAGTATGTTTCTGCAGTTACATATGAGCTGATATAGGTGTATGGTTCTCCCTTCACTCTGAGCAAGGCTTACCCAGTACAGCTGCAATGAAAGGATGTGTGCAAGCTGTGTAAGATTCCTGTGGAAATGCTGCAAAGAAAATAACTCCCTGTGTTTGTGGAGGATCTCATGTAGCAACAGCCTAACTCTGCCTTTCTCTCAAATGGAGAGTATCCAAAAGTCAAACCTCCGTTGGGGCCTATATTCAAGATTAAGCACTCAGCCTTTCAGCCAAGAGGCATGATTGATTCCTAGTTTTAGGACAGAAAAATGTTATTATAATATATGTGTATATATATACATATTTATTTATTTTTTTAAAGAAACTGTAAGAAAAAGAAAAAAAAAGTAGAAAAAATGTTTGCACAGAAGATGGAACATGCAATTCTGAGTTAGCTTATTTTCAGGTGCAAACAAATACTTTTCAGGCAGTCTGACTAACTTTACACACCTGGGCTATTACTTACTATTTAAAGATTGCCACGGTAAACTTTTCAGTTTTAGGAATATTAAAAAAATTCTGCTTCCTAACCAGACATATTTTTAACCTTGATTGTTTGGAGGGGGGAAGGGGGAAAGATATGTTATCCTTTTGTTTTTTGTTGAATAGTTAACATCCTGTTCCAGGGACAATTGATTCTGAAATAATAAAAACTTTCTGGCTCTCTAGCAGTTCTCAGGTTTTTATTACTGATTTTGGATGATGGTCACCTTCTGTTTAGATTTGCTGAATGCATTTATCCTAGCTGACAGGCCTTCTGATACCTTTAGAGTTGACTGCAGGGCTGTGTGTGAGGGGGAGTGTGCACTGATTCTAACAAAACACCTTGTTTGCATGGTCTATCCCTGTGCCGGGGATGTGTTATTTTCTTTAAGTAATCACCACAATGACCCGTTAGACCAAACGACCTTATACTGCTGATAACAAACTGCCTGAACAAGTATTGACCACAAATACCAGCGCTGGTATTTGTCGCTCTCTCTTTGTGAGCTTTCCAGAGGACACTCCACTTGAAGCTACTCCAGTATTAGATCTGCACTGATGTGACTTAGTGGAGCTGTAACTGACTCACCCATAGGCCAATGATGACCTTGCCAATGCCAGTGCTGACCACAGACTTCCGCTCACCACAGATTTGTATTTTTCCTGTTGTAAGCAAGAACTGGATGAGAGGGGAGGATTTAGAAGCTGATCACAGAAGGACAGTGACTGAAATACATGCTCTGACTCCTCTGAGAGGGTTTATGCCTCTTCACTAGCTGCTAGAAAGCCCTAAGAGACTGTCTAGGTATCTAAGGAACTGGAGAATTTAAAACCCAACCTCCACACACAAGTGAGGTGAAGTATTAGGGCCTACAGCCTAACAAATTATTTTTGTGGGTGAACTCCTGAAAAATGACTACTGTTTTTTACTGTGTGTGGTGATCTTATGCGATTAAGCTCTATACAAAAAACATTTAAAAGGCGTTTTGTGCAGTTGGAGCTAACACTGCTTACCCATTACTACAAAAACACTACAGTAATATCAGTCTTCCTGTAGGAACAGTGACTGAAGAAGAAACCACTACAGGCTGACTGATGAGTAAGCAGGGGTGGAACATTTTGTATTTTGCATTTTGCATTTTGCATTTTGTTGGAGCACAATGAAGCATATGTGTGTGTGTATGTTTGGGGTTTTTTTCTCTCATCGGAACATATAAAATTAGGTGTCCAAGATATCTATACAAAGGCTTGTTTCATATTCATTAAGCAGAGTATTGGCGAGAGGCTATTTTTTAAAATGGTGTAAATTAACTTTCATCATTTGCTTACACCTAAAAACAAGACCAGTCATAAGGATAGTTTCTAAAGATATTTGATGTGAAAACAGCTATAGACAGCTAGTAAAAGAATGCGTGTCTTCTACAGTTCTCAGATTAGAGCTCAGTTACATCACGGAGAGGACATACATAGAAGAAGACATGACACCACCACCTGGGGAACTGGGAAACAGCAAAAAAAAATCATATGTAAAAGGTTAGATTAGCTAAAAAATTACTTCTTAGAATAAAGAAGCAGAATAACAAAAACATATATTGGTGGTAGCTAAACAGGGAGGGAACTACTATGGGAAATGGAGAAATCTGCCCAAAGAACAATCAGATATCTTAGAATACATGGTTTAGCTGAAGACAAGATAGAGGATAGTGGTGAAGGTGTGAAAAGCAATGGCCTGTGATACACAGATTAGACTGTATGATCCAGTGATCTCTTGTGATCTTAACTTTGACAAGGCAATGAGTGGCTCAGTTTAACTGCAGGAAAGATAAGGGTCTGACATGGAAATGCTCTCAGTACAAGAATGGAGGCATGCTTACTGGCAAATAAAGTTAGTCAAGACAAGCTGCAAACCTGTTATTTAAAGTTTATTACATATTACTTAATAGCATTTTTTTCTCTGTAGAGGTAAATTTCACAGCTTTTTATGGATTTGTTTGGTGCTAAAGCTATGGCACAAACAGGGTTTTATTATGGGGTAGGGACCACAGGGAATAAGAAAAATAATTTCTAGAATGTAACTGGAAGACAAGTAGTAATAAAGGTCAGATAATTCCCAAGTTGGCTTGTCTTAACTAAATAGTTGTGACTAGTAACCCCTTGCCTATATTCTGGAAATGTTTGGTAAAGATAAGCAGTCTTTTGTATTGTTAATGCATCAATGTATTACCGAAGCACAGCTTTGTCAAGTGTACCTAGAGACCTACAGCTGTACCGCTTCATCTTGCTTTAGGGTACAGCAGAGTACGTGTATGTCCATGCAGACCTCCCTACTAGGCTCAAGTTTGCTCCTCTTAGCTCTCCAGCCTTAAAATGGGGCAGTTCAATTGAGCTGGTTGCTTTACTGGCAGATGAACTTCCTAAAGATTGGATCTTTTAAAGAAACTGCAGCAAGGGGTATTCATATATACAGTGCTCAACGAGATAGTGAGAAATTGAATGGCATGAAGAAAAAAAGAGCAGAAAATAATTACAGAAGTATGTTTGGCTATGCTAACTTCATCACATATACTTTCAGGGCCCTGTAAAACACGCAATAGATTAGGAACTGCACACAGAAAGTAGCATTAACATAGAGTGAGCCACTTAACACTATCACTTCCGATAAACACGAACAGAACTCTGGTAATAGGGAATGAATATTTGAGCAGTGAGTACAAAGATCAGAAGAAAACATATCTGAATATGATGCATACATCAACATACCCTTAACTCACTGCTGCTCCTGATGCAGTCCAGAATTCACAGCATGATTCACAATTTTTTTAGTATCTTCTACATTAGCCACTCCCTCTTAAGAGAGAGCCAGCATCTATTAACTTCAGCAATGTTAGTTTTAAAAACTTTCATAAAACATCATTAATTCTCCAGGATCAAGCATACTGTTCCTGAATTTTCAGGAAGATTTGCTTTGTGATCCGGCATTTTTAAACTCATATTCAGTTGGACACATATTTGAGGTAGACAAAATAGTTTGAAAGAGAGGAGGGGAATTAAACTCATCTTATTAATACATTATTGTCAAGAAAAGTGAGTATGAAATTGTTAATACAACATTTTACAAAGGTCCTTGCAAGTTTTATCCAAGCTGTGTCCCTGTCCAGCTTGTGAAAATGCTATAACCTCCCGTCCAAACATGCCTCTCTAGCCCTCACTAATTCTCACATTTTTCTCATTCCTCTGCTGTAGTGTTAGTTTCCTTACTAAAGTGTGGGTACCTAACTTGAGGTCCAGCTGCTACTGTTTGTGAGCCAATCCATAGGACAGTGCATATTTTAAAAACACTGAGGCTGCTGTTTCCCTGCAGAAAACAAAAGTGTTTTCCTGATAAGGCACAACCAGCTGGCTGAACAGTTTTTGCATACGTACAGTCAAGGTCTATTCTTCATTTCACACATTGTGAGACCTTCACCACTGATTAGTGTCCCAAAAGAAAACTTACCATCACTGAATTGATTCATTCAGAATTCCAAGGAACCTTTCAATTGTCCATGTTAATCAGATCTTAAGAGAAAATAAGAATGAAAGATATATTACTATCTGTTGTAAAGGGATTTATTAAAGATACTTCATGCAGAATTTAAATAGATGCTTACAAAGCAGGACAAAATTTGAAAATATAACTTTGTATGTTACTACAGATAAACCATGAAAAAATGGAAGAATTCTTCTTAAGGAAGAATAAATGTGGTGAACTATGGTATAAATATTCTAGCTGTTGCTTAAGCTAAGCTTTAATGTCTTTAAAAGATATTTATGTTGTGGTATGCTTCCTGGACTGAGTATCTATGTTATATAAAGGCCACTGAAGTGCTCCCTTCCCCCTTTCGTTTCCAGTCTTTTTAGTTTAGATCAATTGTCATCCATCTAAATGTGAAAAGTCACTTCTGATATTTTTCCTTCACTGTTTTCTCTATCTGAAGCAATCAATAAAAGAAATTTAAAAAAAAAAAAAAAAGAAGAAATCAATGAAATTTTATCAAGCATGAAATAGTGTTTTAACAAAACAAGGGGATTTGCTGAAGTAATGTTTCAGTAAGGAAGGAAATACCATTGACTTTATTACAGCTGCCTAATGTTTTCCACGAACTGCAGAAAATAATTCATTGTATCTTAGTGACCTACAATAACAGCTGACTGCTTGCACTTGATGGAAATGTGATTTGTGCCTACTAAAAATTAACTATTTAACTTCTCCATATTATTTTGTCTGGTAGCACATTAGTTTCCTTTGCATTCTGTTTTGAACTGCTTTGTGAGATGTGAACTCTAGTAAACAAAACCACCAATTGCTAGGCAATGTTCCTCCATGAAAGAAAAAGAGGGTCAGACTGCATGCTTCTGTGAGCTGTAAAACCCATGCTGGGCTCTAAAAGACTCCACTTAGATGAGGCCCCTTCATTTTAAAAGGCATTTTATCTCAAAGGTTCAATAATGTAATAAATATAAAGGAACATTTCTGACAGTTGCACATGCACAGACAAATGCATACACATGTACACTCAGCAGAAAGTTCCAGGGTAAAAATATTAGAGAAGATGAAAAACCAGTTAAGGTTCAGGGCTGAAATAGATAAAGTGACAATGTGGAAAACTAGTAATTTGTCTAAGTAGTGTGGAGGAAAATGAGTAGAAAGAATGGGAACAACATCTTTGTCTACTGAGACTTCTTAGAAGATTTACTCCCACCGCTGTTGCTGCCTCCCAGAAACGAGATGATCCAAGCCGTCCTGCTGCAACTGACAGTGCTGTAAGTCCAACAGATTTGATATTCACCATGTAATACCATCCTTTCGTTACTCAACTTACAGACTGTGTTCTGTCCATAGTAGCTTATAGCACCGAGATATTGTACACACATCTATGAAGATAATACTGTGTGTATACACAGTATCTATCCACATAGTTGAAACTGTATATGTAGGTACATCACATATACAATATCTATGAATATTTACATCCACATTGCATGTATATGCAACTGCTTATGGATACCCATGCAGTCTACTAGGGAAGAAGAATTTGTTTAGGGATCACAAGCAAATTTTACTGTAATAGGTGGTTGCCTGGGATCCTCCATGTCAATTCACAAGAAACAAGAATGTTCATTTCACCTTCAAATAAGATCAATACTGTATGCCTCAATAATTTGTATGAAAACCAGAGATGAATAAAAGGTAGATCTACTTTGACTTTTATAGTATATCATTGAAATGCACTGCCTGTTTTTTCTAGTCTTTCTAATTCAAAGAAGGAAAACCAGCATGAATCCAGGACTGCTTCCACTGAAGCAATGTACCTCCACAGAAGTAAAACTAGTGCAAGGAGACCATAAAGTCTTCATTCTACCTTTCCATGCTAATGGGATTTTGTTTCATTCTTTCAAATGTGTGAATGGAAAGAACACTTCACATTACTGAACTGAAACCACACTGTAAGCAAGAAAGTGTTATGATACTACCATTAGCGAAGATCAGTTTTTTTGAAATATTGAAACAGTGTATTATTTAGATTGCTACCTAAGTCTACGTTTCCATTTTATATGCTAGTCAGAAAATGTCATTGTAAACAGTACCGTGGCTCTCATCAGCAAGGAAACTGTTTTCTAACTCACTTGTGGCATGGTGTCAGGGTACTACTCACTGAAACATGAATATCAGTTCCTCAGAGGTTTATGTTTAAAATACCAAGTAGGCCTGCTTATGAGTTGAGCTCTCTTAATATCAGAAATCAAGAGAGTATGCCTGTTATTTAATCTTACCTTTCTCTGTTATATCTACAACATCTTTGTAAATTCTCCGTTTCCCTCCTGATGCTCCAAGTACTGGACCCATGTGTGAAATGCCTCTATGTATGTCAAGGCGCTACTGGGCTCAAAAAAAAGCTGAAATACCAGAGTGAGAGGGAACCTATGACTGTCGAACCACAACAAGCTTATATAATGAAAGGTTTGACTCTTCTGTCACTGGGGAGTAATTAAAAAAAAGTTCCCTGAGATTATTCACTATTTTATTCAGCTTTTTATTTATTTTATCATTCTTGTTGAAGGGAAATGATTGGCTAACCAATTGGCTCAAGCTTCAAGCAGACTTAATGCACCAAGTAATTTTATAATGAGCTCATTTTTACCTGGTGAAAAGAAGCTTATGTTTACATAGATCTGGTTTTCCTTGACAGCATTTAAATTAAGAGAAAGTATATAATGTAAATCTTGATAAACAGGTTCACAATATTGGCAATATACTAAAATATAGTGAAAATCAAATTCTACAGAAGGAGAACACTGATCACTGAGAGCTGTGTCGTAATAGACCTTTCTGACATATATATTCCATAACTAGCTTCTGAGTTTCTTACAAAGCTGGATACACCTGGATGGACTTTGGCTTGCTTGAACTCGAAGAAAGCATCTATATGAAGCAAATAAATGTTTGAACCATTTTACAAAAAATAGTGCAAAACTTTCTGTCTCAGCAGGTATTCCAGCAGCATGTTTCAGGCATTCAGTATGTAGAAAACATCACTCACTGATACTCATTCTTCATTACCGATTTCACTGGATATACTCTTTAGAATATAAGAAGCAAAATACAGATGCCTAATTGACTTTCCCTACATCACCATATTCTACACTTCACCTTGTCTTCTGCTATCCCTTCTGCCTAAACTAAATTGCCTCAAAATTATTCCCAATGCTTTTCTTAGAGTGACTTAATCTCTTGCTTGCTTTTCAATGAGTGTTAAAAATGGAGTGGATATTTTTTTGATTTGTAGTAATACACAGGTTTTCTCTGCAGATTTATAGCACATCAACTTGCACAAGTAGTTTGATTTCCTTGGATTAACCTACACCTACACTGAATTCTCTATGTTGCCATGTTTCTACTTTTTCTTATGACTCCTTGAAGTTTTCACTAGCCTCTTACCATTTTACTACACCTTCTCCCTCTTTTACCAGTGCTTATACTGAATCGTAAGACTATTTCCTTTCCTCCAGGTTAAACACCAGGAGAGAAACTCTCACTTAGAAAAAAGTATTCGAGAGTTGAATCCTAACCAATTTTTATATTTTAATGCTATTAAAAAAAAATAGCCACTGGAAAAAAAAAATGTGCTGAGAAATTTGCACCAAGATTGCTTACAACACCAGTAGATAATAGTGCCCCCAGTGGCACCAATGCTAGCAGGAAATTCAGCACTGAAGTAAATATGGTTACAAGACATAGTATCACTGCTAAGGACAGAAATTATGAGTTCCATAATAATTGGTTATATTTTTGAACACTATTATTTTAAGAATATAACATAAATTGTGGTATCTTCTAATATCAAGTAATATCTTGTACACCTTTTAAATCCTGTGTGTGCACACATGGTCTAAAAGTGTAAGTACTAGATGTGTTTTACTTCTACTGTCAACATAATTATTCTTAAATACAATTCAAAAGATGAGATGGTAAACTAACTGTGCATTTTTCAAGTTGCAGCTATTCTTAAATACAACATAGGGAGTTCAGGTCACCCTTCAATGAACTTATTATTGTACACACCAAAGCAAGTACAAATTAGTGGTGTAAAATTAATTTCCGTAGTGTTGTAGATACTTAAAAGTAATTCAGTCAATGGTTACAATTCAGTATCAGCTTGGTGAGTGTTTCAGTATTTGATAAATCCACATTTTCTTACTGCAGCTTCCTAGCAGAAGCTGTGTGTTTCTCTAGTGGATTCAGACGCATATAATCCAGCTAAGGCAATTTCTGTATTGTGGGAGTGTAGCAAAACACACCTCCAGTGTTCAGCTTGGCATGCCTTTAGTGAGCTGCCAGCTTTCCAGGCAAATGTGGAAGTCTAGAGGGTGGCAGAGAAACCACAGTGGAATGCTACAACGAAAGCATTAAGATCGGAAACGCTACAAAATATGAAATATTAATAATTAATATACAAAAATCTACTCACAGCAAATAACTTATAGAAATAAGCTGTATTTTTAATTTTTACCAAACTAACTGATCTTCCGTGGAAATATAATCTTCCCTTTTACTTGTTAAATACATCCAGACAAAAAGACAGCTCGCCCTTCCTTCCTTCCTTCCTGCCTTCCTGCTTTCCTTCCTGCCTTCCTTCCTGCCTTCCTTCCTGCCTTCCTTCCTGCCTTCCTTCCTGCCTGCCTTCCCGCCTGCCTTCCTGCCTTCCTGCCTCCCTGCCTCCCTTCCTTCCTGCCTCCCTCCCTTCCTTTCTGCCTCCCTTCCTGCCTTCCTTCCTGCCTTCCTTCCTTTCCTGCCTTCCTGCCTTCCTGCCTTCCTGCCTGCCTGCCTTCCCACCTTCTCTTCCCACCCATCTTGTTGAATAGTAGAGATAAATCCATGCCTAGATCACCACTAATTGCTGGATAAAGTGATGCAAGTCCATATATGCCAAATATCTAATGCTGAGCCAATACTGTACTTTTCAGGGGCCTTAGCTAGAAGATAGAGACATTTGATAGAGAAATTGTGAGTCTCTGGCCCTTTTGCTTCACTTGGGAATTTAGTGGATGTTGGCTTTCATGTCTGACATTAAAAAGTGGTGTCTGTCAAGTTTACCAGGGTGCTCTGTCCTTTCAGACCCCTGTCAATCCATGCACTTGGTCCTCCACAATGGATACAGGCAAGTGGGACACCTTTCTTTCACATGCTGAAAGGACTCAGTGTATGTATCTTTCTGGGAGATGGTGCAGGCAAGCGGTTCCTGGAATGGTGAGACAGATCTTCCGTAAATTGCTTTTGCTTCAGTTCCACGGCTGCAAGAGCAGCAGGCGCTGGAGCCAGATGAGTCCAGAGAAGAGACTTTGTTAAAGGCTGGCCAAGAAACCAAGCCACAGGCAGAGACACTGGTAAGTAAAATGCATTCCAGTGGTTGGCATCTGGGTCCTGCAGCTGCCGAGCACACCCAGTGTGTGGCCATGGGTGTTGGCTTCAATACGAGAACATTTTGAGGGGGAGGTCAAAAACCAGTAACCAGAGAAGACAGTGCCAAGTTACTACAGAAATTAAATTCATGTGCCAATTTGCTTGCTATTTCAAAAGACAAAATTTTATCTCAAGCATTGTTTTGAACATACCCATGGAACAGTTAACAGAAATAGGCTGATATTTGCTAGTGGGGTGGGGGGAGGGGGTAAAATACTCATGTAAGTGAAACGATGCTCCTTGGGGCACTGGTTAACAAAACAAAACCATACCCATTATACTATTCCTTAATTAATGCACGAGTTTCCTTAGAGACCACAGCTCTGTTGGGGGACACAAGTCTGGTGTATTTCTTCCCCAGAGACAGTGTAGGGAGAGTTATATATAACAAAGACAGAGGTGAAATGAAAGATATACCACAAGGCTGAGCAAGTTTCAGCTCCAAAGACAGGCTCTGTGCACTAAAAATATGTGAGTAGATCAGAGTGTCATGTAAAAACAAAAAGGTTATATTAAACCTTTAGAATATAATAGAATCTAACACATGGCTTAGAGTATAGTATATCTAATGGCATGCATGCTGCACAGTCCCAGGCTGTATCAGGCTGTATATCCAGCTCTTCATTGGAGACCATCTCACACCAGATGATTACATTTCATAATGTGTTAAGAGTAAAAGGGGGTCAATGTATAAGTGGAATCTTTGCCTCTCTCCTGGGAGAGTTCCTTTTAAAAATAAAAGCCCTTACGTTCCCAAAATACTTGAGCTGCGGTAGCAAAACCTTCATAGAGGCTAATTTACCAATCAGATCACACGTTAATTAGCGAAAGGGATTACTGTTTTAAACACAGCATTCATTTTCCTTTGAACAACCCTCGAGCATGTTGTTCCTGCATGATTCTTCAGTCCCTGTCTCCCCAAATCCAAAAGCAATGCTGGAGTGCAGTGCATCTCTGAAGGGGAGCTCACTAAAACTGTGAGACTAAGATCCTGCCTCATTGACTCACAGACCTCCCACCAAATCTCACTTCGCAGCATCTGCAAATTCAGTTAAGAATCTGAATGTCAATCAATGGTTTTCTCTGGCTCAGTAATCATTCACAATAATGATTTTGTTATTGAAACTTCAGGACCAGTTCTGTTGAAGATTTACAGGCCAGAATGGAATCCAGCTCTCTGGCCTTTAATTATCCTACCTCTATAGTGCTAAAAAAACCTAGGAAAAAATATCAAAAGCCACTGAATTAGGCAGATACAACTTTACAAGCTCTTGGGCCATAATAATTTAGAAAGACAACGCTGCAAATAAAAACTAAAAAATCCTAAGTTTCCATCATATATGGACTTGAATAAAGAGAAACAAAACAAGAAATCTCAAACTGCACTTTCAACAATCTACTGTCATAATTTTCTTCTGAGACCTTAGCTTTAAAGTGCCTGTTTCATTTTGACTATAAATTTGTGGTGAAATCTTCAGAAGTTAAAATGGGCGATATGTAATAGTCATCCTAGTTAACATGAATGTTTTCTTAACTCTCTTAAAATCCATAAAACGAGAAACAACTACCTTAAATCCTAGTTTAACTCAATAACTATCTTGCCTCTGAATCAAGCTGTTGCATATTAAGTATTTGATTTTAATCTCTTTGTTATAACTGAGAATTTACTCACCGAATTACCATGTTCATGTCAATATAAAAAAATATTGTATGTGTATCACAGGAGAGCCTGTGAATTCAAATGGTAATGAGATCTTTTCTTTTCTGTTTCTGTGTTACTGGACTAGATTGTGCCGTACTGGGGCTTCTTAACAGTTTGATGTCTGTGGAACAGATGGCTGAACAGAATGAGTTACTGATGCAGACGCAAAGTTGACACAGAACCATCTCCAGGCTGTGATAATAGTGATGGATGGCTCTGGGAGGGAAAGTTCACAAAATGGTGTATCTTATCAGCACACTGTAGACCCTAAGTCTTTGATATTTCAACTTGTTCTCAAGAAAGATGATTTCTCTTTGTTATTATGCTCATTTTGCTTCTTTTGCTACTGGCCTTTTCATCACAACTGGAGGCTGAAGAAATTTAACCATAAAGATTAGTTGTTCTAATATAAAAACCTTATTTTCAAGGCTAGTTATAAACAGCTTAACTAGGCAGGACTTTATAACACCATTTTGTTCCTCTTTTTAACAAGACTCTCATTCCTACTCTATCTTTGCCTTCTACGTGGCCTTTTGGGAGAGCAGGCCCATATACTAACATGTAACTCACAAATGATCATCATCAATGATCATCATTATCTTGAAATCTATACACTGATGCCAATAGGAGTTTTACAAAGGATCTCACCTGCTTTTTCTTGTTTCTGTTCTTTGCAGTCCACGGGGCAGTCTATCATGAGGTGGTAACTCATGTCTGAGGTATTTTTTGTAACTTTTCCTAGGTTTTGTTTGATTGGAGCACACACGTTCCATTGTATGCATAAACTGGCTCCATCTTGACTGCTTGTGCTAAACCAGTCAGTTTGTGTTCTTTTCTCATTTCCCTCACTTACAAGACTTACACACAGGAATTATCATTGAAGACAGAGGGAAGTTAGCACAAAACCAGGTCTCCTTTCTTCCCCACTTCTTATTGTCATTATTAATTCATAACTGTTACTATATTCTTTGCTATTACAACTTTCTCTTTTTGTCTTCCATGTGCTGTGAAGCCAGACCTCTCCCAATTCAGCCATGGCTCCACTGAAGCTGGTGCTATAGTTTGGCTCAGCAAGAAGCAGTGGAGCTCTAAGCTGCTCTCAGGGAACACAGCTGCTGAGTAGCAAAGAGAATAGTTTTCATTCTGAGCTTTTAAGCAACAGTAAGGAACAAGCAAGAGCCTACAAAGAGGAAGTCAGAAGTCATCTTGTGACAGGTTACATAAAGTGAATATTTGTGGTTCCAACAGGCAAAGGGAAATCAGGAAAAGCTCTCTGCAACAGACTCCTCAAATAAGCAATATGGATTTGTCACAGTGAACACTTCTTTCACTGAAAGGTGGGTTGTGCTTCTAGCTGGAATCAACCCAGTGAGAAACTCCTTGTGGCGCTGGCTCTCCTCATTCTCTTTGGGCAGGGTAAGTCCCTCCAGCTGAGCCTAGTCACTCTCATTGTTCAGGATGCATTAACTCTTGCCACACTGACACCTGGATTGGGCCTTGTGCGAAGCTTCCCAGTACGGGTGATTGTGGTTAGACAAAATCCATGTCACTCATTGCAGCCCTGTTGGCCTCCGGTCCTCCTGCTCAGCATCTGCCCAAACAGTGGCAGCAATGGAGAGGGACATCTGCACGGCCCTGACACAGGTGACACCCTCACACAGGCCAATGCCCGGTCCCCTCTCGGCACTATTGCTAGTTACTCTCACATGGGATTGTGATGCAGCTGTGAAGGCCCAGTCCAGTCAGGACGGATTTTGCTCGTGGTTGCCCTTGTGCAGCTTCTGGAGTGACTTCCCCAGGGAAAATCCCCTGTGGGGGTGGTGTTTTCCAGATCTGTCTCACTCAGGGCGAGCGGCCTCCTGCTGCAGCAACCAAAGTATGTGGCAAGAACGTGTCTTTCCTCTCCAGAGCCCATTGTGATTACAGACTGTGTCAGTCTCGCCATCAGCACCCCTTCAGCCATACCCTTGGAGCATATCTCAGCAAGAACGTCAGATTTGAGTAAAACATATTAGTCCGTTTACTGGTATTTCTCTGCAAAGCCTGTGCTGACCGCAGCGCCGCCGCGGCCCCTCATGGCGCGGACAGCACCGCCCCCTGCCGGGCGCTGTGCCCAGCCGTGGCCGCACCGGGAGCGGAGCAGCCCCGGCCTTTGCAGCGGGGCTGCGGGAAACGCGGGGCGCTGCACGGCCCGGGAGCCCATTAGCCCCGGCCTTTGCAGCGGGGCTGCGGGAAACGCGGGGCGCTGCACGGCCCGGGAGCGGAGCAGCCCCGGCCTTTGCAGCGGGGCTGCGGGAGCCACGGGGCGTTTTATGGCCCGGGAGCGGAGCAGCCCCGGCCTTTGCAGCGGGGCTGCGGGAAGCCCGGGGCGTTGTATGGCCCGGGAGCCCCCAGGCCCATCTGCCGTCCAGCGCCCGTGGGGGTGAAGCGTGTGAATCATCTCCATTGCTGCTGCCATGCCATGCCATGCCCAAGAGATAAACCCAGCGCTCATTTTTGATAAAATTCCTCCTGCCTTATTTTCTCGTTCCATGGATGTGTTAGTTTATTTCAGCCCTGAATCTTTTAAGTCCTGTACACATATATGTGAGGAAAAGCCCCGAGAACCCACAAATAAACAGAAGTACATTTTTTCTATGGAAAAACTTGGCCCACACAATTTTAGTTTGAAATGGAAGTGTGAAGTGTGAGTACTAGAAACACTTCTCATTGCACCAGGCAGAGGTGAGGGGAGGACTAGGCAGCAGCAGTGTGTTAAATTTTAACATGCAAGTATTAAGTTACTATTACATCTGTAGTATGATTACGTATGAATATGTTTCATTTCACAGATGGAAATATTGGAATAAAATTTCTTCCCTTACAACACATGGAGAGTAATTGACAGACCTGAGATTTCAGTTCAGGCATTACCAGATAACACATGGGGTGCATGTGGCTACCTACCTAGAATTTATGAAAAGAGGGGTTTTCCTATTGTGTAGATAGTAATTATAAATAAATATCCATAAAAAGATTAATATGCATTACTTAAATCTTATACTCTTGCAGAGACATGCTTAAACCTCAAAGTGGATAGCTGGAGTTTTAAAAGTTCTGGTGACAGAACTGTCACATCTGTAATCACAATAGCTTCTGAAGAGAAAAGACATGCTCTTGCCACACAGTTTGACATTGAATTACTTACATTTTCATAGACATATTCTTTGCATAATTTTCATGTCTGCCTCTAAGATAATTTCCTCTGGTGATGAACAGTGAGGAGATGTCCTTTGTGGATGCTTTCCCTAGGAATATCCAGCCTATCCCAGTATATCACTTTTACTGATACCTTTTTTAAAAAAAAAGAATTATTGTGGTATAGCTTGAATCTTTCCTATGGTATGTTTTTACTCTCACTCCATCACGACCTTGGGCGTGAAGAATATTTTTCTACCTTCCTTTTTATCCACTTCTTTGCAGAAGCCCTCTATCTGTTAAAAGACACTGTATCCTCCTTTGTGCTCTCTTTTGTAGAAAATCTCTGTGTTCTGTCTTACCTCATATGGCACAATGGGGACTCTGACTGTTCCAGCAGCACAGTGGAGGGAGCTGCTAAGAGAGCATCACAGTGCTTTGTGAAAGCCAAACAGCTCCTTGGGCCTCCCTGTCTCTCCTCCTTCCCGCAGATCTGCCTTTGGCTCCCGTACAACCAGGTTTTACCAGGTTGTCTCCTCCAGGTTTCTACACTCAGGACTGACAATGCAGGGCTGAGCTCTTAGCATTCACTTGGCCCATCACAGCCCCGATCTGCAGCTTCTGGGGTTGTCACCTGCTCTTTAATCCTGAGTTTGCATATGCCCACCTAGCCCTCATATGAATAGCAGTTTTTTCAGGCCTTGCAACTTGACAAAATTAAACCTGTGCAGACAAATTTCCCCTCACATCTACCTTTTTTCTTCTAGCAGAGTAAAGCCTTATTTGAACACGCTCCAAAAAATTCCTAAGCATGCTGGGAAAAGCTGGTAGAGTTGTTTAATAAAGGCAATGAAATATATATTTTCCTTGACCTCACGTTTGGAGGCTACTGAGCCCTTTGGCTTTAACTAACACAAACCAGGTCTGAGTTAGATATTTGATGTGGGAGAGCCTAGTTTTCAAAATACAAAGATCAATAAATTTACAAGCCATTAAAAGAAAGTCTTATGAAGTAGTGGAAAATAGGAAATTATTGTAAAAAAGAAATTCTGTCAGGCATCTTCTGTGATCTATATAATCAAATACAGTTCTACACTGTGCAATTAAGATTGTTATCAAATACCTGCATTTATTATTGGACTACTGCTAAAAATGCAATTTTATAACAAACAGAATACTGTATACAAATAGTAAAATCTCTATTTCTGTAAACGAAGATAGGTATAAAGTGCAGTATTTAGCATGTAATACACTGTGCCAGATCCCAAGGGTTATTAGTAAATGTACATGTGTTTCAGGCAAAACAGTCTTGATTTGGGGAGTCTGACTTAGCTTATTGCCAATTGCAATCTTAATCTACTAATTGGGGTATTGAGAAACAATTTGACTGACTGTCCAAACAGCAGTTATATCAGTAGAGATAATTCTGCATGGGATTTAAAGACTAACATAGTGAAGAAGAAAATGCAATGGAGAGCCTGAGGTTGTGATTTGCAATTACTGACCAAAAAAAAGCTAAAAAAATCCCCAATCCAAAAACCAGTTAAAAGATAATTTTTTCCTGAAAAAGCCTTGTAGATAAGAAACTGAAATACTTATTGTTTTAATGAGAGGCTTTGTGTGTTGTATGCCAGGAGGCCTGCAATGGAAACCCCAAGGTAAAAAGACACTCTTTCTCTGTTTGGGTCATTTTTCACTAGGCATGAGGAAAAAGGCTGCACTGGTATCCTGAAGTTTTTGTTGCTGCCTTAAGTCTATGTAGATAACGTTACCCTCAGCTTTTCCAACCAAAGGAAGCAAAAGATCTTGAACAGTCTGATTCTTCCAGATATTTCCACTCTGCCAAAGGGAATCCAGTTCCTATTCTGGAAGTGAACTAAAAAGCTGATCTATTTTTCCTTTGTGAACAAGTCTGTTCAAACCTCTGCATTTTGCGAGATAGAAAAGAGCCAGAGGCTGCCTTGAATGTTGCATAATTCCACAGAGTTCTTTGAAAGACTTGCTTAAGCGTTTAACAAAAGTTTTCATTTTCCTAGAATCGTCATTTAGTTGTTTTATATTTTGGAGGCTGGGAAGAAAAGCTCTACACACCATGAAGTTTGTTCCACTTCCTGTAGACTGCTTAGAAAGAGACTCTTCAACTCCTTAGAATCACATAACTTGGCAGATGTAGTTTAATGCAGTTAAGAACAATATTGCCAAAATAAAATTCTGTTTGTCTTTCTGAGTTGCTTGTTCATCCTTCTCACACAAAATTGCGTATGCTTCTACTACGTCTTCTATTTTTCTGTCAACACTTCTGTGATTTCTGTGCAGGTATTTCAAAATGTCAGAAAATGAGTGTGCTTTGGAAGCCTCCACAGCATCCCTGCATGCTTCTATATATTGAGAAATGGGTCACTCAGAGTACTGTTTAGTTTTCAGTTGTTCAAAACTGAAGTCACAAAATGTTTCTGTGTATTTGGTTAAACATTCTTGAACCTTCCCATACAATTTTGCTTCTACCATTTATTTTTCTCTGGTCTGTGTTTTGAAAAACACAAAGTATTCTTCAAAAAATTCAAATGCCATTTTCAATCTTGATTGCAAATTACATAAAAAAGCTGGAATAATGTTTAAGAACCTTGAACATTTCACTGTCTGCATTGGGGTTCTCTACAGGAAAACACTATTTCCTGCCAGATACTTTGTCATATTTTTTCTACAGTGTAAATCTTTTATGCTGAAGAAAGGAACATGCCGTAGGACATCAATAACATGAAGACAAGTTTCTATTTCTCCTTGATAGCCAGCAGTATGGTACTCCTGAAACTTTAAGTTTTTGATACTGCAAATATCGTTCATTGACTGCATTTTCAGCTTGCCTCTGAGATTCTTGGAAAGCCTGTGAAGCATTCTCAGCAAGCTCTAGCAAGGATTCCAGTTTCCCAGCTGTCAGGGCTGCACTCTTTTCTTTGCACTCTACCCCGTCTCTTACCTTGCTTTTAAAGATTTGACCTAGTGTATCTGATATGTATGAATTGTGTTGTGCTCTTTCTTTGGCTGCTTTGACCCAGTGTAATGCAGAGTCAATTTTCCTTTCTTTAATGTAGAATCTTGCTAGGGCTTGGCAAAAGTAACCATTTTGCTCAAATCTAGCAGATGCTTGTTCTAATACACATTCCACATCACCACACTTTTCTTCCTTATGAATGGCTTTAATTAAAGGGGAAAATGATGTGTCAGACTCATCACCATGTTCATTGACTGCATTTTCAGCTTGCCTCCGAGATTCTTAGAAAGCCTGTGAAGCATTCTCAGCAGGGTTTGCATATCATGAACAAGTTTGTTTTCCTTTAACAATAGATCTTCTTTTAATAACTTTGATGCAATTTCACTTTCATCAGGATTCTGAGATCTCATACAGTTAAGACTACCACTACAGGTTTTTCATACCGAATGCCTTTTTCTATTATAGCTGTCTGAATTTCTTTCTGCAGAACATTGATATTTATCTTGATCTTCAGAATCATCCACAAGAAGTAACACTGGTAAATAGTCTGTGTTGTCATTTGCTCCACAGGTGAGTAAAGTTGTCACCTGTGTTCCAATAAAATTTGGTTTATTTTTCAGAACAGCACATCTGAATTGCTTCTGGAAATTCCAAATGCTGTCCCACCACAGCTTGGGTGGTGGTAAAGGTTGATAGTTTTTACAGGTGATTCATTAGCATTGTCAGATGAAGACATAATTAGGTCTTCAAGTTTTTCATAATTGTCCCTTCTGATAAAATCTGAAGTATAGTTTTCGTCTGAAAAGTAGAAATTCCACCATGATACTTTACAACCCTGATAACATTCTTCTTCGTACTCTTTCAAGAATTTTTAAAATCTGTCTGTATTCTTTTCTATTTCTGTGTCTTTGTGTTCATTTTCACAAAGTATTTCTAATGCTGCCATGGAGTCTTCTTTTTCCTTTAGAAGACAAACAGAAGAATGATCAACAGAGGGAGGAAGTCTTTCAGAAGACTGTGTGTCTGATGCTAGTTTTATGATGGTACCATTTACCATTTCCAGTATTAGAGTAGAAACACATTTCTTTGAGAGTGCTTCCTCACTGATGCCTCTAGCATGCTGAAGATCTTTCCATTGCTGGTGTGTACCTGCACCAATGCAAATGCAGACCATATCTTGTAGTCCCTCTAATTCTTGGTAAAATGTCATAAAAGTTCCAGTAAAAGGATCTGCTGAATCTTCTACTGTGGAAAGCAAAAGTTGCACTATTAAAAACTTTTCATTCTGCTTTACATCTTTGTGTGAAAGAAAGGAAATAATTTTTCTGACACAAGCAACTCTGTCTTGTTGCCATGACATGGGATCCAGTGGTAGTTTGTTGTTGCCTTTGAAGTCTGATCCACCATTGCAGAAAATCCAGTTGGTCTCCTGATGTAGTTTTAGCCTTTTAGCTTATTCAGGAACTGAACCCCCCATGTGTTCATAGTAATCTGGGAAGTGAAGTTTGGCATTTCAATTTTTTGTGTAGGTCTTGAACACACCATTAATTTCTGATTCAGAATCAAAGTCAAGCACAGTAAGCCATTTTATTTCATGTAAAAAAATTTAAGTCTGAACTTTGATTTGGATGGTGCTTGTTTGTTACCAAAATGTAGTAGTTATAATAAGAGTTATCTAGTGAGTCCCTGTTACCCGTGAGCAGACTAACTAGCTTTAGTCCTTCATTCAGTGACTGCTTTGGTTTTAAGTTATGTTCTTCTTCTGCTCTTTTATGATGATCTGCTAAAGTTGTCAAGGAACATTTAAATTTTTCACATTCTTTTGTACTGTAAATAATTGTGAAACTAGCTCCATCCCAGATGAAGACAGATTTTTTCAGCTCTTACTCTTACATTCATATGTGTTGGTACAGAAATATTTTGTATCACAGAGGCAGTGTTGGGGAATCACATCTATTTCAATGACAGAGATGTGATGGAGTTTTATTTTGTAATATTTCCACAAATCTAAGTGGTCTAATGCAACTTTTTGCAATGCAGGTGTAGGGCTCATTAAAGTGCTTTTTGATGTGTTTATTAAAATGGTCAACATATACTTCTTTGTTGGTAAATTTTATTCCTTCAGTTTTCCTGTGTGGATTGTCATGTACTCCAAAATGAATAGTGCCATTCGTGTGGGAGTTCATGCAGGCTGCAGCAAATCAAAATACTTAATTGCTAAATTTCATCATGATTTCATCTTCCATCACATTCTCATTGTTGGTAAGTAATTTGAATTCATGTGCTGGATCCATTAGATTGGATGCCCCTGTTTCAGGGACATTAAGAATATTATGCTGTGTGTATCAAGTAGCATCACTGAAATTATCAAAAGTATATGGCACACACATCTTTCCAGCTTTGTGCTGGCTGCTTGACAGTGGCTCATCTGATACATTCTTTTTGCCAGCTGACTTAATTGCTTTTATGTCTTCTATGGGCTCCATCTTAGAATCCTTCAGTGTACTGGAATTAGGGGATTCACAGTTCTTCTTGCACTCTTTCTTCACCATTTCTCCATTTTTTCCTCCTGCATCAAAACTGTTCAATGCCTTCTTGTGCCACAGCCTGGTTTGAACCCTTATCTAGAATGCTGATCTCTTTCAGGAAGCATGTGATTTGAAAAGCAGGCCCATGAGGTATGCCCATTTCCACAAGATCTGCTTTAGTCATCCTCTTCAAAGCCAGTCACAGCTTGGTGAAGCAGGATTTTTGCATGTTCCTGGTCAATCTTAGCAACTTCAGTTGCCCATTGTTGGCTTGTTCTTTTTTCCACTGTTTTCCATATGCTGATATGAATATGAGTTCTCATTTTTTCCAGTGGTTGCTTTTTCCATTCTTTAAGGAAAAAAATAGATAAAATTACTAAGCAAGTAATTCACAGTTGTCTATTAGCTGAATAACACAGATTTCCTTGCTATTATTAACAATTAATGTCTTCATTTTTGGAGGTAGAAAGGAAGGAGGAAGAAAGGCATCTTACATTCTACTTGGTCTTAGTGAATGTGGACTTTTTCCAACAACTTTAAAGAAAGAAAAGCAATAAAATAATTCCCCTTAATAGCATCTCCTTTACTTTATCCTTTCACTTCCTCTGGAAGAATTATATTTATTCTTCTGAAATTTTAAGTTTATGGAATTGCACCCACCTACAGTTGTGGCATTAATAGTAATTGCCCCAGAGTGTCAGGCACATTTACTTGTTTATAGCTGAGTGTTCATGAAACCAAATGACTTCTTAGATTTTTTCAGTGGGACTTTGTTTTCTGAAAGTACACTTGATTGGTTTATCAGCCAGCAGAACTGTCGTTCAGATTGGGACTCACACCAGCCTTCCTTGGTTGTTCACTTTGATGAGCTGAGGGAATCTCACAATCATTAGCCTGCATCTATATCTTAGTGCTCGTGCAGAGAGCAGTTGTACTCCTTTGATTATTGCAGGCCAGTTATCTTTTGAGCCCCTCTGTGGGTGTTAGTGTCATTCTCTTAAATTGCAGCTGTTTCCTGATTGTATGGTGTCATACTGTGCTTCCCTAAGCTGTGTTGTATGGGCTCATGTGACAGTCATTCCTTCCCCCAGTTCTGGCCTCTTCTCTTGCACTGGATGGTTGTGTGACACACTGGTCCAAGGAAATGCAGCACTTTTATTAGTCTATGCACAGGTCAGATCTGGTCAGCTTTCTGTGAGGTTGCTTGAGCTCCTTACTAGCATGGAGCAGACCATGCCAGTGGAAGGAGTGGAAGATGCTATAAAACCACATCCTTGTATTCAAATATACATTTGCATGCTGCTGAAATCTACACAAATAACAGCTGGAATTGTTATGCACATTCTTTTGTGTTATGCAATGTCAGTCAAAATATGGCAAGGCTCTTACAGGTAATTGCTAAATGATAGTTCCTAACACGCTTGCTCTTTGCTCTTATTTTTGTAAGGTAGATGCCTGCTTAAAAGCCTTGGGCTTTGAGATCAGACGCATTGCTATTAACCTGGTTAGCTGCATCTTTAGGAAATGCACACTTCCTTTCTCACACTTACAATGTCCCTCTTTGTTTATGCCTTTTGTTACAAAATTATACCTCACCACCCTTATTTCTTGTGTTCCAAATACTAAATAGATTATATGCTTGACTGATGAAGCTGGAGCAAATATGTTTATTGAGTAGTCTTTTTTTTTTTTTTTCTTTTTTCTCCTGGTTTCCTAAACAGGCACCATTGACAAATGGCAGTCTGTGTTCCCTTCTTATTCTGGCAATAAGATGCAGATGTGTGCTGAAGCGCAGTAGTGTTTTTGTGAAGTTACTATGACTGCCAGTTGTGCAAACCTACCTGAATTAGCCAGCTTGAATGTTGGTAGCAGTGCAGACAGGTGGCAACTATGCTTCAGGGCTGAACCCCAAAGAATGTTACTCACACTTCCCTGAGCTGTGTGGCCAACACTGAGCGCCTGTGTCTGAGGAACTTATGGAATCAGAGAATTGAAGGAAGCTGCACTGTCAGGTGTCTCAAGGGAACAAACGTGCAGATCTCTCAGAGGACCCACATGGGTCCTTCCTTTTCCTTGTCTTATTAGAGATGGAGAAAAAGTGATCACAGCTCCTTTTGTTAGAAGACATTTTTCTACATACTGGAAGACTTACTTAATCTTTCTTTGTATCTTTTTCCACCAAGATAAAATATTTTTTAGGCCTGTTCTAAACTTTTTTCCCGCATTTATTTTGTTTCTCAAAGGCTTTCCTCATTTGGCTGTGTCTTTCAGACACACTTGAAAAGAATTTCAAATGGAATCTAGTTTTTTCAGTGTCCCAGCCTGCTGTCTTGAATAGAGATCCAGAATATTCGAATGTACTTGGAATTTTCTGTACTTTTTAGATACAACTTGTGGATGCGACTAAGCATGACAGACTTGAAAAGTACTTGAAAGCCAAGTTTTGAATTTAATATGATTTGATAAATCACCATACAAAAAATCAGCAAGCTGAAGTTAAAGAAGAAAGTGTAGCTCTGAGGAAAACACACGAAAGATGCCCAATACAAATTTTGTTTTCTCCCAGATAAGTGTTTCTCTTGACTTTTCAAGACATCCTTATTCCTTTACTATTAAGATGAAAAAAGCTATATACAAGCTACTTTTTAGCCTTACAAGAAATATAAAAGTTGTAGCTTGGCGAAGATATCAGTGTTGACATTGGACAGTACTTTCCTAAATAAGAACATATGTTATATTTGGTTGGGGTATGCTATTGTAATGAGGTACTCTAGTTCAGAAGCCCTGCCCTAATATTAGTTCATTTAATTGTATCTAAGTCACGAGATCCTCTGTGACCAGCAGCTTTGTACTTTGCCCTGGAATACAGCACATAGCCTGAGGAGACACATACATATTATCTTTTCAGGTGGAGCAGGATTTCCAACATTCTGGTATTTGCATTTCATGTTTAACTGAACTGCGATACAGATTTATATTTGAATGGACTCGTTAGATGTCTAATCTTTTATGTCTTCTTCGCTCTTTGTCTGTTGTATATTTACCACAGATTCTAATCAAGAAAGGGTCCTTTGCTTTTTTTGCTCATTATTTTAATAATACAGCACAACTATCACTTTTCATTGCTTACAATGGGATGCCTTTATATCTGTCTGTGAAGTGTTTGAAAAATTTTGCCACAGTTCTGTCTCTTTCTAGAAAAGCTTTGTGGTCTCCACAGAAAGGTAGGGACAGAGCTGGGCTCCTCATCTGGAAGAGCTGGGCACATTTCATACACTCAGGAGTCTTTATAAAGAAGTACTTCTTGAGAAAATGAATTCTGTACAAACTGACGTGGATTCTTATATTGTCAGCCAGTGATAAAGATTGGGTACTGCACATTGAAGTTTTAAAGAAATGCTTATGAATATCATTCTGAAGTAGAGAATATACTCAAAAATACATCATGACTGACTGTTCAGGGGCATTCTAATATAATGGCATTAAAAAATACTTGATTGGCTGCAAAAGTGTTTCCAATACAGTCTGTTAGCTACCTAGAAAGTAGCTTCTATTAATCAGGAAGCCTCTTACAGGACACAGCTTTGAGGAAACAAATGTACAAGTCACGTGGGACATGATCAATTTGCACATCTGTCAGAAAGTTAATGTTTACTACTATGAGCTCCTTTCCCTTCCTCCTTCTCACTGGCTCAAGCATACTTATCCAGAAGCTCCTGCCATGTCCTGTGGGAAGCCGTTACCTTCTAGCTCCCAGAAAGGTGTAGGATATAAATGCTTTGATAGCACCATACTGGTGACAGATTTCCAAAGGAATTGTGCTAATGCTGAAGAAAGTCCATAGAAAATTTCTGATTGTATGTTATGTGAGTAAAGCAAAAAATAATAAAAAATAATAAAGATACTTTAAAAAGCATTTTAACCTGAGATCATAAAACAATGAGCTTTCTGCAGGTAAAGCATGGAGGTACATGCACAGAATTGTGTTTGTATTTTGTCATCATATCTTGCTTAGCTGGCCATGCATATTTAAGGAGGTGTTTAATGGAAGCATACATTCCCTTTACATTAACATGAACTCATCTTATCACTGCTAGTGTCATTTTTGCTGAGATCTGCCTGCTAATCATCTCCCTCCCTGAGCTCACAGAATCACAGCATGACTGAAGCTGGAAAGCATCTCTGGAGATCATCTGGACAAACTGCTGCTCAAAGCAGGGTCTTAGGAAAATCTCATTCCCTAACTATTATACCAATTAATCCTTGTAGTATAAAATGGTATTAAATTTCTTTAAAACATATATATGGTTTACATTGGATACTGAATAGTCATGCTTAAGCAAGCAAACTAAAGGACCCCAGCTCATTGTAAGGAGAAGGACAACCTGGTTCCCAAGATAAGGACTTTGCTTCTTGGAATTTTAATAACTGACCATGAAGAATAAAAGATACCCCTGGGCAACCAAGATAACGACAGCATTCTAGCCCCTCTAACATATATTTGAAACCCTCCCACTGTCTGTCACCATAGATAAGTAAGTGTAGCAAGACTGACTCCAGTGCACCTGATCAATAGAGAAGGAGGTGAATGATGACATCATAGAACTATAGTTGCTTTGCAAAGCTTCACTATGATTAGTAAATGCTAGTGTGTGTTTGTAAAGCAGCAGTAAGTGAAATGTGCACCTGAATGCCTGCTCTGGTTTGAATGGGACACCCCATGTGCATGAATAAAAGAATTACTCTTGTGATTCTGTGCTTTACATCCCAGCTTTCTCCTTAGATGGCATGGTCCAGTGCAAATTTTAGTAACAA
Organism: Acanthiza pusilla; assembly: GCA_036630365.1. NCBI lineage: Eukaryota > Metazoa > Chordata > Aves > Passeriformes > Acanthizidae > Acanthiza > Acanthiza pusilla. Next base: position 30,476,285 of record JAXCHO010000073.1, on the reverse strand, counting down.
AGGTCAACTATAGCAGGTTGCCTGGGACTGCAAACAGATGGGTTTACAATATCTCCAAGGATGGAGAGTCCACAGCTTCTCTGGGCAGAAGTGTGTGACCACCTTGACAGTGTAAAAGATTTTTCTTATATTATGGACACTGGTAAGATCTCCCTGAGGCATCTCTTCTTCAGGTCTCAGCTCTTGCAACTCACCGTTGTATGTCAGATGATCCTGATCATTGTTGTGGATCTGGATTGCTGAGCTGGATTGCTCTGGTGTGTCCATGTATTGTACTGGAGAGCCCAGCACTGACTGGACTCAGCACTCCAGGCGTGGCTTCACCAGTGCTGAGGGGAAGGGTCCTTAATAAGACTGTGGAATATAGTCTGATGGCCTGTAAGAAGGGGTTAATATTTCAAAGCCATAACAAAGTGTAAGATGGAGCATTCCTATAGGAGCAGTGGTGAAAGCTGGTATTCTTCAGTATTTTTATGAATTGCTTTTAAGATATGTAGCAAGAAAGACCAAATACTACACACCACCTTGTGATATGGTACAAGTGCCTGCAGATGCTGAGACTGCTGTTGCTGTTCCTACACTTCAGAATTCCAGAGTTCTGGCATATTTTCCCTACCTTTAATCTCAAGTCCACAGCCTCACTTCATCAAAGAAAGCCTTTCCGGAACCTCATCAGCAGGCAAATGAAATGGCAAAAGCCTCCACCAAAAGGAATGGGGGAAAAAAATGAGACAGGATTTTTTAAATTCCCTTCTGTTTCACACTGCTTTCTCATTATCCCCAACTCCTATTTGAACTGCCCAGTGTATATACATCCTCTAGTTCAACGGACACACACTCCATTGGTTTTGGTAAAATTTGGAATAGGTTTTACATCAATAAATTGAAGCTTATCAGTCTCTTTTGAATGTTGTAGTACCAGTGAGAAAATAAGCAAAGGTTTTCTTTGTCATCCATTTTTATTCTCTGACATTTCAGAATTTTTTCCTCATAGTTCATTGTTTTTATACCTCCACCAAACGGATTTCTTCACCAAAAGTACCTCAATGCACTGTTCGAATTTTGAAAGAACATCAAAGAATGAGGACAGTTTGAACAGGAATTTAAGCCAGAATATTTTTGGTTAACAGTGAGTAATACACAAGACACAGTTAAACAAAAATAGATGAGAAAAATATAATATAAGCAGAAGGCAACTTGCCTATATTTGCTCTCTGTCTCTTTCGGTAATATATTCCTATTTGCAGAAATGGATCTGCTGCCATAGCTAGAAGAATTAATTAAGCCAGTTTTTCTTCTTTCTATAGTAAAATAGATTTCCTTACCCTTGAGTATTTCTCTGTAAATTTTGGATGTAAGTGGAGAGTAGGAATGCGGCAGTCATGACTTGCATAAAGGGCCTCCAGGGGACATTTTACTTGCAAAAGCAAGGTTTTTGCTTCTAATTTACAAACCTAATGATAGGTGGAACAGGGACATGGACCAAAGCTTTGCCAAATTGATCCTCACTGAAATCTCAAGATTTCATTTCCTTTCATGAAACAAAATTCTTCATTTCATTTCATGAAAGGAAATGAAATCCCAAATTCGGAGAAGAAGTGTAACAAGCACTTGGGACAGGAGAGATGATCAAATGAAAGGCGAGCAGAAAAAACGGCAAAATTTGGAAATGGAGTGAGTACAAGTCAATGGATTGGAATGAATGAGGGGTAGTGGAAAGCAGCAAAAGTTGCCCAAATTCTAGGGGTGGAATTTTTGAAATCAGAAAAGAAAGTGTAAAAGCGAGACAGGAGAAGAAAGCGAGGAAAGGAAAGGCTGAAAAAAAAAAAGGGGAAAATTTTGCACTGAAGTGCAAACAAGCAAATGGCATGGCATGAGCGGAAGTGCAGGGACATGGACCAAAGCTTTGCCAAATTGATCCTCACTGAAATCATAAGATTTCATTTCCTTTCATGAAATGAAATTCTTCATTTCATTTCATGAAAGGAAATGAAATCCCAAATTCAGAGAAGAAGTGTAACAAGCACTTGGGACAGGAGGTATTTCCTTTCCAGTGAAAATGCGTGGACCCACAGAACTATCAGACATGATATGATGCTTAAACAAAATTGTTTTATTAAATTTACAGGTGGTTTTACAGGCACTTTTAAGAAGTGTAGAAGACCATTAGATTCAGCTTTTGTGTTGGGCTGCTGGAGTCTACTCCCATTATTGATGAATGGCTTCATCTGAAACTGTTTGCTTGTCTGTCATTGAGTCATGAGCACAGATTCTGAAACAAAATATTTTGGGACCTTTAAAATGCACTTAGTCATTGGCTTAAATGAGTTTAAAGGAATGTAGAATAGAACTGATAATGATCAGATATTTATTTTGCCCCCAGAAAAGCCTAAAAAAAAGCGTACAATTGGCAGTTCTAAATACAAAGGGTCCAGAGGTGGAGAAACTACTTTCTGGTAATTATCTGCATTTCCTGCCCTGTGGCCTGCAGTGGGAATGGTCTCAAGCACTTCAGAAATCTGTATGCTCCCTTCAGAGCAAGTAAAATAATCACTTCAGGAAGAAGAGGAGGAGAAAGGGTGAAAATCAGGCTTTGCAAAACCGAAAGAACTGTCCCAGTTTGAAATAGACATGAAGTCAGCTTTTAATTGAATGATGGAGGAATTTATGGGGAACGCTCTAAGCTTCTCAGTCATTCAGAGTTCTGCCCAAATGTTTCTCCTTAGAGCCTCTGCCTGATGCTTTCATGTCAGATGGCTATTTCTTAGGGAGCAAATCTGGTGACTGTGTTCTTTGAGATCATGTCACTACTTCTCACATTTTTGGGCTTTACGTGCTGCTTCTGTGAAATGCCAAATCCTATTTTCCTCACATGCAATGGTACAGTTTTTTCCCTTTTTTTTTCAGCCTCACAAGATCAGAATGTTCACTGAAAACCACATTATTTTTCCTTGTCTTTGAAAGATGGAGACAGGAAGAATATTTAGTAAATATGGATTAGGGAGTTATTTCAAATAAGTGCAAATTATTTGTCATAATTCAGAGTGCTTTAAATAATACCATACAGCCTGTCTTAAAAGGCAGACACACTGTGTGCTTTCTCATTACTCACACTAATGATTTTCTGCACAACTAACTGTTACTGAAGTATCTTTTTTTCCCCTGTAGATTATTTCTGTTCATATTTTTTCTTTTCCCTGACTGCAGCTAACTGACACCAGCTAAGAGCTGACCCTGTGGAAATAATAGGGAATTTTCCTGCAGGATTCAGATGCCAGCTAACATAAGCTTCTGGAAGAGTATTCCTCTATTTGCAAAGGGATTTGTAGCACACTGTTTAAACAGATCAAGATTGGTTTCATTTGAACTGGAGAACTATAATTTTAATGTACAAATAGCCTGAACATTCTGCAGCTTTCAGAAATAACTTGAATATTACTTGGTCTCCTAGTAAATGAGGAACAGGCTCTTGTCAGAGACTGAAACAGTTCATGCCTCAAACATTGATATAAAGTTTTGCTCATTGTAACAAAAACCGTATAAAGAAACTACAATCAAAAAACCTCAGTGAGGATACCTGACTGGGACTTTGCACTGAGTCAAACTGCTGAGATTGGATAAAAGGAAACCTATTGTTCAGTCGTCTCAGGCTGAAGGAAAGGTATGGATCCACAAAGGCCAAAGGCACCAGCTATACTGAGAATCATCCCCAGCTGAGTTTGGGCTGGGGGGAGAGCACAGCTCACAAAGCCAGGTCTACACAGACTTCTCCCCCAACCAAGGGAGGGGGGAGGAGGAGGTTTTGGGTCCATGGCATAACCTCTGGGGAGAGGCAATAAACACTCATCCTCCCTTGCATAAGCTGGCCCAGCTGTGGAACCCCCAAGCCCACAGGCCACATCCACATCTTTCACGTGAGAGGCAGCTGAGGGGGTGTCATAATCCATCACAGACCCCCCAAGGGGCTAGGCCTCGCCCCACAGGACTGCACGTGATGCAAACAGAGTCTGCTGCAAGAGACTGTCCCTTTCCCGGGGGACATGCCTAGACATTGCCACCTGGCCTGAGTGTATATTAACCCATGGGATCCTGTGCTTTTCAGGGGTACCATCACCAAGAAGACCCCTGGAGAGGATCAACGCTGCATTGCTGGGATTCACGGATGGTGATATTCTTTTATTCTGTCTCTGTCACTCTTCTTCTGTCCCCCCACCTCTCTTCCTGCTTCTCTCTTTGTCTCTTTTGTTCTCTCTCTATTTATTATACAATAAAACCCATACTATTGACTGGCATATGGTCTCATTTGCACCTTCATTTGGGCAGAGGTATTTCTAAAGAACCTTAATAATTGGGTCATAACAGCTCTTCAGCAGCAAATACAAAACCAGTTCAAATGCAAAGGCAACAGAATTTAATGAGAATACATTATTTTAATAATATGCATATGTACATTTTTAAACTGTAACTGCCTGACAGATCAGTTTCTATGCTCCCAAATTAAAATATAATGTCACAATAAATGACTTAAAAGAATGACTTTATATTAAACCCCAAATGCATTTTGGAATCTGACATACTGCATTTATTACTTTTCGTGCCAGTATGGAGACCTTCTCCTGTGAAAGTCAACCCAAATAAAAAAACTCTCATATGAGGTTTTTTTTGCTATTTTTTAAAATAAAACATGCGTAGGGCCTGATTCTTGGGCCTGATTCTTTCTTGTGCCTCTACTGATGTTTCTTAAAAGAATTTGTAGGTTTTATAGTGAATTTTTTAAGCTATCGCTTTGTCTTTTGTATTCACTGATAAGGAAAAAAAAATCCGTATTTTCATGGAATTATTAAGTAAAAAAAGAAAAAAAAGATTAAGAAATTGGCAATTTGGGGCACTCCAAGAAAAGGGATTGTCAGTCTGAAGAGAAATTATTATTTCAAGAAAAGGTGGCATAAGCCTTTGCTACTCTTGGAGTTGTTGGCATTTCCTTTCAATATATTATAAAGAAAAAGAAGTAACTTTGGTATTTTCAGATGCTTTGATTTCCTGTTCCCGTATCTTCATATACATCTAGGAAAGAACATATATATACATATATATAACAATTGTCCACAATGCTCTTTTTCTTTTTTAAAAAAAAGCCCAGTTGCAAACATGTAAACAAACCATCAGTTCTAAACACAAAATAGTTCCTCAGCCTCAATAAGATCTCTGGGGACCTATTTGCAACACCTTGATTTTTGACTGAATTTTCAGTATGCATAATGTCCAGCTTCTAAAAGACACCACAGGTTTGAGCCATAAATAATATGCAATAGCTAATATGGCATCCTGCATTGCTGGATATTCTTTACAGACATTTCAAGCTGCTCATATTGTACAACAATAAGGTACCTGCAAAAGGGTTGTGGTAACCACAGACTGAGCCAGTGCAGTCCACAGTAAAACCCTGTGCTGAAATGCCTAGCAAGGCTTTGCATCCTTACTGCTCTTTAACAGCTGGCAGAGCAGATATTTGTCAAATGGATAATGCTTGATATGAGAGAAACAGTGTGGATCAGAGGAGAGGTAGATGATGTAGAATTATCTTCATTTGGAGTGAAAATGAAACCTAAGTTACATGCAGTTTTTGTTAGCAGAACAGTTACGAGCTGTCACTGCTTAGCTGTGAAAGCTGGCTAAACCTCTCACTTATTAGCTTTGGCAGATATTTTTAGATTTCTTCCATACCTAGGAGAACCTGTTGTTCAGTTTGCCACAGGATTTATATTTAATTTAAAAAAAAAATGTCCCAGGGTCAAAAAAATCAAACCAAAATAGCTTAAAAGAATCTGTTTAATGAAATACTTCAGTATGTGACAATTCTCTAACTCCCAGTGACTGTGGAGCGCAGAAATGGAGCAGAACAATTTCCTCAAAATCTGATTTTGTGTTTTTGCTTTGATTCTTTGGAGAAGCAGAGGAGGTAAATCTGCAAAAGACTTGTGACAAGCAACTAATGGAACCACATGAAAGTAAAAGTGTAAAGCCAGTGATCACCTTACCTCATGTTTTAACTGCAATTAAGTTATAAGTCTGTCAGTCCAAACCCAAGAGAGTTAAAGAATTTAATTTTTTTTCCAGCAGTATTTCTACCTTTTAAGAGTTGGGGCACATCTGAAATTTTGTAATTATTTAGACAGTCAAAAGCATCAGTGCACTTGTGGATGAAAGGCTGATAAAAGCGTGATGAAAAGTGGAAAAAGTCATTCCCAGATGTTAGGCATTGGCTACTTTGTAAAGTGGCCACTTAACTAACAAACCTGTTTGGCTCCTATAGTATCTGTTCTTATGCTTGGTACAAAGAGAGATTCCTGCCATAAGCAGAGTGCAGGCAAGTTTTGTATAACTTTCCCTGTGAATATTGCTGATTATTGTACAGATGACTGCATACCAAGTCTGTGGGATTCATTCATAAGCAATCATTACTTTGCACTACAGGAGTCTGCAATTACTTTCCCAGCTTCATTCTCTGTTCTGTGGTGTTTTGCTTCTTCCTTATACTGAAAGCTGAAGCATCCTTCTGCAAGCACCAGCATTGACTTAGTCATCCTTATTTATTTACCACTCAGAGTGCTCCTTCTCAGCAGGCCAGGAATTGGAAAATTCATGAATGTGGTCCTTCTAATCTGAGTAGTTTACCCAGTATCATGCTTAGCAGATTTTGTGCTATTAGTAAAAATTAGTTCCTATGTTTCCTTTTCAAAACAAGAAATATGAAAAGAGCAGCAAAATTGGTTTATGCAAAGGAGTCCTTTACCACTATAGAATATGCTTTGCAAAGTTTAAGTTGAAATCTGAAAAGTCACAAAGTTCAAGTTACCTTTTTGTTGCATTTATTCCTTTTCTCAGAGGGGTCATATATCAGTGAGAAAGTTGTGAAGGAAGACATATAAGAGGAAGAATAAGAAATTATGTTCTTGATGAATGGTATTTTTTACATATGGCTTTAAACATCTTCTTAGGGTTTAAAGTAAAAAATTCCAAGCAGAACAAAAACATCATTAGTAATTCAGTGTTGCTCTCTCACTGACCAGTTTGTTTTTACAAGAATGGCTCTGTGTTTACATACATAACTTAGACACACAGTTGCAGATAGAACCTGCACAAAATTTTTTGTAATGTAAGTACCACATGCTAATGCAGCGATATAAACATTGTGATTACTCAGCCAACTGGTTAGCATGTTGTTAAGAGTGTGTATTTTTCTTTTCAACTATAAAAGAAACAGAATACATTAAAGAATCATGGAAAATCTGATATAATAGGCTTGTTACCAAATGAAGTCTTGTGTGCTGTTCTTAATTTGTAAGAAAGACTTTCAATATTCACAACAGATTTATGGCAGCTATACCACAGTTACAGAAACTTTTCAGTGTATTCACCCTTCTTATGCCAAGAAGTGATACACAGTAGGTGGTTTGAACAAAACCAGGTCTACCAGACATAAGCACAAGATGCTGTGGCCTTCCTGGTATTTAACTCAGCAAAAGTGTTTCTGTGCAGTTCCCAGCAGGGTACCGCAGAACAAGAATTTTTTTGCTCTAGAGACATTGCGTACTCAAGTACTAGTCAGTTAATATTTCAGTGACGGTTTTAACAATCACTGATTATTATTCAGCTGACCAGTTTTACCATTGCAAAATGGCAAAACCCTAACTCGACATATGGCTGACAGGTCTGGAAGCCATGCTGCCAATTAAACTGCTTTGATTGAATATTTAACCTGCTCAGTACGAAATGCTGATGTTTCAGTGCCATGAAACTATAGATACCCCCATAAATTAAGCAGGAATTTTAATTTGAAGTTATGTTTGAAGATCTTACCTTTTGTTTTTCACACTTTAACAAAACTGGCAAAATGAAGAAACAGACTGGAATCTCGAGGAAAAGTGGGGGATGGAATAGGAAATGGTGGAGGAACTGAGGTAGTTTATACCTGTTTTTCTTCCATAACCCTCTCAGTGGAATAAAAAAACAGCTACCAAAATGTAAATTGTTCTGAATGCAAAAGTATCTGTCTTTGAGCTACCATGTGAGTGAACACAGTCTGTAACTTACTGTTGGTGGTCTTGTTGAGGCTGGTCAGGAATGTGCTGAATAACTTCATAAACTGTACTTAGCATATCTTGGCCTGCGACAAAGTCAGAGCCAGGAACGGATTGACTTGAAACCTAAAAGCAGCAAAGTGTATTCCTACTGTAAGTACAAAGAGGAAAACATTTAACAGAAATTAAACTGGTAATGTAACTTGTAATTTTTTTAACTTTTCATCAAAGCATTGTTTGTGGATTGAACAGGTAATCTCTGATAGTTTACATTTCATTTTGGGTAAGTATTCATTACATTAATAGAAAGGCAAGTAATAGTTTTAAATTCAGTTAGCACCTTAGGAAGTTTAGGATGAAGCTTCTGCATTTTAATACAGCAAATACTTTATATAAATGTACCATAAGTCAAGAAAATTTAATAAGGAGAAAAGCAGGAGAACAGACAGTAAAAAAGAAGAAAATATTCAGGGCATGGGTTCAGCATAAAACTCCCACTGGCCTGTCAAAGAGAGAGAAATACAAGGAATTTCTATAAATCAAGTAATACTGATTGTTTAGTATGTTAAATATATTAATTTCCTCTTATGTCAAGACAACAGATTTACCTAGACTCCAGATCCATAAGGAATTACCAGCCTTTCTGCCTATACCCAACCTCCAGTTCTTTATTATCTCCACTTTCTTATTTTCCCTTTTCTCTGCTGACCAAAATGAATCAGTGGATCAAATGCTGACTTTATGTGCAATGCTATAAATTTGAGTAGTTGAACATAAACTACTGGAGTTTCTCCTGTTTCTTGAAATTTTACTGGAAATTACAGAAGATTTCATTGCTTGTACATCCACTCTGTCATTCTTGTCACTGGTCTTTCCCTCCTGGCTTACTAAGGCCCTGATCCTGCAAGAATGTGATATTGTGGTATCAGCAGCTTAAGGGATATAGAATCACAGAAGGTTTGGGTTGGAAAAAACCTTAAAGATCATCCAGTTCCAGCCCCCCTGCTATGGGCAGGGACATCATTCACTAGACTAGATTGCTTGAAATCCTATCTGATTCTGAACACATTCAGGGATGGGACACCTGCAATTGAAGCAACCTGTTCCAGTGCCTCACCACCCTCACCCTCAACAGCAAAGAATCTATTCCTAATATGTAATCTAAATATACTCTCTTCAATATAATATCACAGTGTGCTTAAGGCTGTAATGATTTAGGGCCTGATGTCAAATTTAATAAGCCTCTTACTGGCACAAACTGTTACAGATACAGTTTGGCTCCTCTGTTTCCTAAAAGCCTTTTATCTCTGTTACTGTAAAAGTCTGTCCTCTCCACTAATATTTACGGTAGCACTTTAGCCCTATAGATGTACATTTCAAACATCTAACTCCATCAGAGAAGATAATTAATTAACCTATGACTGTTTTTTTACATCATGTATTATGAGTACTAATCATAATAACAAATTAGATGTGACAACGCGACCCTGTGACCATGCTTTAAGAGCTCTCCCTTACCTGACCATATTGATGCTCTCCAAAGGTACAAGATTGCATTGCTGGCAATTTTCCCTAACAAAGAGAAAGTATTTTTTCTACTTTCTCCCAGTTTTACTGTTGTCCTTAAATTTTGTGGCCCTGTTTCTGTTTCTTTTCTGTCCTTTTAAACCACAGCAGAATGATCTCCAACTACTATACTGTAACGGCAGCAAAGACACAATGCAAAGAAGCAGCAAATGTAGCAGGATTTTTTTTTGCTAGCAAAATTCTTTCCCTTAAGTCCTCGCCCACAATGCATAAAGCTAGCAAAAGAATTTTTGTGAAATATAACTGAGACTTAGCTTACATTTAAACTTTAAATAGACCCCCATCCCCTGAGACTTTTCTACTCTGCCGGGGTTGAATGTTGCATGAGCAGAAATATTAGGGTCAAGGGAGAAAATGGCATCACAGCAGTACTCTTGCCTGTGTGACACTAGTGGTTCAGTGCTACCCAACTACCCAAAACTACTTATACTCTTTTAATATAAGGTAGTGGAATGGAGATTGCTGTCTTCAGAGCTTGGTTATTCCTTACTGCACTCTGTCAATACAAAGTACTGAACTACTAACACAGTAAAGAAAGTGCAAGACTGAGCAAACAATAGCTGTGAATATGGTGCCACACAGACATCAGTGAAAGGCAAAAGAAGCAAACCTACAGAAGGATTCTAGTACATATATTTGGTATACCTAGAGAAAGAGAAGAGAAACTGTCTGTTTATGATGTAAAATCACATACCCTAGAACCACTGGTAAGATCTGGAAAAGTGATGAACTCATATATCCCAAAATCATCTGAAGCACTTTCATGTCCTAAAGTTAGAATAAAGATTAAGAGATGTTAAATGAACCTGGAAAATAATGACTGGCAAGGTTTTTTACCCTAATTTTTAAAACGCTCGAATACTGGTTATGTGATCTGCTTTAAACCACTTCCCTGCCAAGCTCCTAAAGTGGTGCGGAGCAAGGCAGGACAGCTGCAGAGCTGGTGTGCATGGTGCTTGGTGATTTCCAACACCTTGGACCAAGTGAGGAGCCTCTTGCTAATCTCAGCAACAGTTTTGGTAGAGAAATTCATACTTTTTATTCTGGAAGGCTAAAATGACCAATTTACTCTCATTTCCCATAGAAAAGAGGCCAAATTCATAAACTCAGCATATCTACAGCATAGTGAGGCAGTACCTACCACCTCAATTTTTTACAATGCTGAGAATAATAAAAGGAAACATGGTACTAATAGGTGCCACATGATTATTTGGGACTTCAGATACTGCTTGTATTTAGGTGTAGTTAGTCTCTTTCTCTACCCTCCCACTGTCCAGGAGATGTGCGGCTCTTTGTTGTCTTCTGGGCATCATTCCACAGCAAGGGTTGCAGCATTAACAACGCTGAGATTCTATCCTTTGATATGACTTGCCAGGTTGATGGGCCCTCTGTGCTCAAGTGAATTTCTTACCTTCCTAAGCTTCATATACTTCCCTATCCTTATGCATGTAACAGTTTATGGTCTACTCTGATGCTTTGGTAGAAAGGAATGAGAATAAAAGTACTATCTTTCCAAAGGATGGCTTGTCTCTAGCATCTCCTGCCTAGCATCATGTGGGAAGGATTGTGGAGGGAAAAGGGGCTGTGAAAAAAAGCCCTCTGGGTCCTGATGACACAGAGAAAGATAGTACAGAATATGGTAGAAGGTTAAATATGTACACAGTAATGTCATTATTTCATGATTTTGATAACAGTTGATGCCATGAACACTTTCAATTGCAATCCTCCCATGGTGTATGACCTCTTCCTGCTATCCCAGAATAACACTGATTTAAGTCATATTGGTGACAACAGTGGAATACAGGTATTCCAACCCCAGAATACTGGGATTAACAGGTAAAATTCAAACCAACAGTATGTACTGCTATGAACTCCAGGCATGAGCTAAACCCATGCTGGCTTCTCATTTAGGTCTTATATTAATTAAGCTATCATAGAGGTGTGCAACCCAACATAAAAACACACTTTCCTTCCTTTCCTTCTATTTTTTTTTTCTATATGTGGGGATGCTCTTTTTCTTTTTCAGGAATGGATTTTGACCTTGTGCTCACACTTATGTTATTAGCATTACCTGAAAATGCCTGTCCCTTTCTGTAATCAGCCTCTGCCCTAGAAAACATAAACATGTTTCTCAGTTTGACGTCATAAGCCAAGGGAAGAAAATTAACATGATAAAATGCAATTCTCTGGATGGAAAGAACTTTTAGACCTAAGAATGAATTATTTTTGTACCTGCTCTGTAGCTTCTGTTGTATCACTGAAAAGAAGAAAAAAAGAAAAATTACTGGTTTTCCTCCAATAGTCCAAAAGAAGAGCTGGACTGTGCTTAACTTTTACATACCTTTGTGTGGCTGATATCTTTTCCATAGGAATAAAAAGGCCATAGCTAGGATCAAAAATAATGAAATTCCTGTTATTACTGCAAGAGAAGACAAAGATTTTCCTTTCTGGGCCAGCTTTTCCAACCCTGTGACAAAGAAGATGAGTACTGCATTTAATTTCTTGTTCTTTACAATGTGCTACAATGACACTGAAAAATGCATATTTTTAAATTAATCTGAAGCTAGTAAACCTGCATAGAGATACAAAACAGATACAGAATTTGGAGCCTTGTGAATGAGTAAAATTTATTCTTCCCCACAAATCTCCTGAACTGAAAAAGCCATGATATGCATATCAGAAAAGACTTCAGAGCAGATTAGTGCCTAGATGTCAATGAAAGTCAGTAATTGTAATCCACAAATTACAGCATCAGAAAAAGTAGATGCATATTATAACTTGAAGCATAGAGACACTGAACTATGAAAAAATAGGGTGACAGGAGAGCAGCTTGGGCTAGATTGGAGGGAAATCCTCCTAGCAGTAGGAGCTATAAAGTAGGACAGGACAAAAGATCCATTAGATTTTTTCTAAAGCTTTTCAGATCACTGACAGTCTGGTTGTTTATCAAACCACATCAGAGAGCAATAAATTATCACAGAATCACAGAATCAATTAGGTTGGAAAGGACCTCTGAGACCATCAACTCCAACCTATGACCAAACACCACCACGTCATCTAGACAATGGCACTTGGTGCCATGTCCAGTCTTTTCCTTAAACACCTCCAAGGATGGTGACTCCGCTATGCTATGCTTGTTTGTATGCACATCTAAATACATTCAAAATATTTCTTTCTTTTGCTCAGCCCTTTTGATGAGATATGCATTAGCAGAAGCTTTCCAGCAAGATGTACGATACAACAGAAACACAAATTGCATATAATTACATACTCAAAATCACATGGAAAACATTTGCAGTGAATTTGCAAAGACAAGAATGTGAAAGTTAGGAAATGCCAGACACAGCTGCTTGCGCGCTCTTAATTTCCTCCTTTTGCTCTGAATTGTGCAGAATTCCTGTAACTAAAAGATGTCACAATCCATACAGGTAAATAAATACTGCATATTTGCTAGTGCCAGATCCATTAGTACAATTAAAATGTGTATTATTTAGCTGGATGTGTTTCCAGTACTTAATGAACTTGTGTGCAGAGAGCTAGAATTGCTTATATCTGCTTTCACCTCCATGTAAATCACTGGCTGGCTACATGTGCAGTGGCGTTCATGAAGATTAAATATGAGGATTTCTAGCCAGATGTGTCCTAAAGATATGGGAAAATAAATCACTGCAATTTCACCAATTTTTTTAATAGTCCTTCAATTAGTCCTTTTTCTTCCTGAGGGCTTTCCTCAGGAAGAAAAAGCCCAAATGCTGGAGAATCAGATGAGTCCTTAAAATTGTTCTTTAAAGTGAGTAATTTCAAATTTAGACCAAATAAATCACATCTCCATAGACATATCAGTGAAGAAAACAAAGACATGCTCTTTGCATGCATTTCACACACTCAAGCTGACTAAACTCGAAAATTGAGCAATGACTTGTGTACATAATGAGATACCTCATTTAATTCTAAAATCTTGGCTAAAACTGGATAACAACTTAGTGCAATTATTGATATAATTGTAACTTATTAAAATAATTGTTTTCTTGATATTTTTTAGGATTAATTAGGCAGCTGTCTACAGCACCACATAGGTGAGTTTCTGTCCCATGGGGAATTTGTGTAAGGTCTTCTGAAACATCAGAGTTCCTGTTGTTACTGAAAATTGGGTTTCTGGTACTTTGAATGCCATAGTCCAGGCTCTGCATCTAGGATTATGGGGACAAGGAAAAAGAATGTGGACAATTTTCATAGCCTTTGTTTATTATGTTTATTCAGTTGCAATCAGAATTTAGCCTGAGTAGCATTGCTGAGAATGAATTGTGTGTGAATTCATACCTCTTAGAATCAGTCAGTGCTGCCCTGCAAAGTGTAGGCTGACATCTGGATTTAGTGCTATTTGAATAAACACTCATCAAAAAGAAAATGGCTACAGGGGGGAAAATTATCCTTTTACATTTTCAAATACACAGAATAAAATGTTTTAATAAGATTTAAGTAAAATATTTGTAATTAGCAAATCTATTATTTTAAGTCTGACTAAACATGAAGCTGTGGAGTCTTCCCTTCTTTTTGGCCTTTGAAAAATCTCAGCTGAATATCATAGTTTACATGAACTTCCTGGAGAAATGTCATGCTTATTTCTATTGACACAAAGTTCTGGTTGTATTTTCTTTCACTACTAACCACAATATTTAATTTTTAAGTGCAGTATTCTTACTATGAAATTGCAACCCATCTTCCCTCCAGCATACTGAAAGCCATGGATTCATGATGAATTAGTAAGTGATCCTGAATAATGACATCTCCACTTCTTGTTTACTTGATTAACAAATGGTTGAGCTCTTTGCTCAGGACAAGTGAAATTGCTTTGTTAAATTTTCTAATAGACAATCAAGTCTATTTTGTTGAACATTAATAGCATACATTCCTTATCTGGAAATACTTGTATCCATCTGTACTGAGAAGAGATATCAGACTTCCTCAATATCTTGTTCTTTGCTGTATGCTTCTGGAGATTTTCTGAAAAACTGCTTTGTTGCTATTGAACGCAATCTGATACAGGAGCTGAGGTCATAGTGTATGAGAAATAAAGGCATGTGTTCTTCAGAACACAGAAATAAATCCAGAGATTCATAAATATGGCACAGAAATAATTTACATGAACATTGTAATAAAATCCTACAAAACGTCAGTGTCTTAGTGGGTTGTGTTCCAAGCCGCGTCACATTGCAGGAAAAACCTGGATCTCACGGAATGTCCAAAAGCCCCTTTACTATATTTTTAGCAAGACCTCAATTTTGATACATATTCTAATAATTATTTCCTTTTTCTGGGGCTGACACACCCGTCATGTTACACTTAAAGCAATGAAGTTTTATTCTTACCTACAGAAGTAAGGACGACTGTGAAGTGAGTTTCATCTCGTTTTCCAGTCATGTTGTTGAACGCACAGCACATGTAATCTATTGTTTTCTGAGCCACTTTATCAGATACAACTTCCAGATGGGGTCCATATTTGATTACTTGAGTGGTATTTTCATCCCTTTGAATCCATGAATAAGTATTTGGTGGATTTGAATCTGCCAAGCAGTCAAACAGTACAATTTCCCCCATGTCAACTGTAAACACTGCCCCTATATTCAGACCTTTATCTGATTTGACTCTAAGTCCATAAGGTCCATCTGCATTGAAAAAAAAAAAAGGAAGTAAAGTGAGAAAATGAAAATCAAAGTATAAATTAAACTTTAATCAAAAGTGTATCTCTAAGGTTAGAATATTTAAGTTTGACTGGCCTTTGGAATGGCTGGCATACAGCCATTTCAATTAAAAGGCTCCAGTTCAATAACTGGATCTGTGCTAGGCTTAGTTTAGGCTACACCCACTTATTACTGGTCTAATTGTTGCTTAGGGAAAAGCATGGGTCTATGTATTTCTCAGTATGACAAAAAGAATGAAAACTGAAATCAGTTGGATTTCTATGAAGTACATGTCTTCTGCAGGGGTATATTTGATTTCTATTTCAAAGCCAAACTTACTGGTATAAGTAATTTCCCTGCAAATTTAAAAGTGAACAAATTAGCATTGGAATATTATATTCACTGTAATAATTTACAGTATAATGACTATTTAGGGAACTAACTTACAAGTATAATATTGAGTGGGGTGTGCCTTAGACAAGTTCAGAAAAATTTTTCCATAAATGACTGCTAGAATAAACTTTAACTTTTCCCCCACTTTAGGAGGCTTGTACTATTGCAAGAATTATGCTTTTTTCAAGAGTAAGCCCTTATGCTGAAAGAAAGTTGTTTTTCTGAAGATAATTACAAGAAGCATATGCTGTTCTATAGTCATTACTCAAAAAATTGAGCATATGAGTATTTCTAGTGTAACCTGCATAGGAAAATGAGAAAGAAAACAATATACTTAAATATTGTAAGAATATTTCTTATGCTATTTTTACTAGAACATTTCAGATCATTGGGACTTTCAAATATTTACATGGTGAAATTACTTTTACAGTTATCTAAGTATAGAAATTAATGTAGAGAACATAATAATAAAAATGTGCCTTATTAAATAACTTTTTCTACCTAACCCCCCCCCACCAAAAAAAAAGCCCTAACAATTTTAATGTTGATAATTCCCTGACAGCTTATGTGAATAATCAGAGATGTACAGACCTAATACTGACAGAGCCAAAGAACAACATATGGGGAATATCTTTTTGGTAGGATCCCTGAAGATCAGTAAAGCTGTCTCACACAGACTGGTGTAGCACAAAACACGCACATATTGTGCCCATTGCAGACAGTGCAATTGAATAATATTTCCACCTTTCTATAGCTGCCTGGAAGAATTAAGATAATGTAGCTGGGTTTGAATAGGAAAGTCCCTGCTACATGAAACTGCACACTGGTACATTTCAGACTGTATTTCCCACCAGGAAATTCAGGATGATGTTAGAACTTCCTCATTTATTGTCTGTCTTTTTTTATGAGACTCATTTATTCTTCAAGAGCACCTAAGCCACCAGCACACAGCACAAAACAGGCCATTTTGGGTGTCCCTCTCTGCTTGTTTCTGTTTGTTAATATATCACAACATAAAATTGTCAACTTTTAAATTTTCTCTGCTTATTTCCTAATGGTAAGCTCTTTGCAGTCTCATTTTAAGGAATGGCCACCATCATGCATAATATTTACTTGAGAAATGAGATAAAAATTAACTTCACCATGACTTTGAGCTGCTCCCACCTATATCCCCTCTGAAGAGTCAAGGCATTTCTTTAAGTTCTAGATGCTGGACTGCTTCCTCACAGGCTCTGCAGTTCCTGATTCACTTGCTTTATTGTCTCCAAGAGGCAGCTGACCCTGTACTGACCATTTCTGTGAAGTACAGATCTATACCGCACTGGAAGGGGCCCCTTTCACAGGGGTTCGCCTCTTATGGGTATTTACTTCCCTTTTTATCAGATCTGAAAGGAGAAGGGATCTACTGATCTTTGAGATTTTTCATAAATGAAATAAAGCTCCTCACACACTATTTATAGGCAGGAACATACTTTTTTTTTTACTTTTCAGAGCAATTCACTGGTTCTTCCAGTCCAATTCTCCTTTGTTAGGAGAATTAGCTTTTATTTTCACTGATAATATAACTTTAATGTGTGTTAACAGAGATTACTGGTAAGAATAGCTGACTGGTTTCCATGCCCCCTCACTGTAGTGGGTGGTTTGCCACAGTCTGCAAAAGAATCAGAACTGAGTTCAGCTTTTTTATCAGTATCATGACAGTGCAGCATAAAGAGATAACACTGACAACAGAACTACATTTTAATGAAAGCTGCAAATTGAAGGAAATTATTATACAAACACTGACACACACTGGATGGAGAAGTAAGTTTGAAAAAAACCAGAGAGGTTATCTTAAGAAATAGTGAAATCTTGGCAAAACCTAAAAAAAAAAGTGGCATTCCTTGCTGAAGTCAACACAAGGATTTGGTAAGCCTTCTGCTTTGCCGGGATCAGACTTTGCCTCTCCTGGGTATCGTGTACATGGAGGTCCCTAAACACTTGGTAACTGACAGGTACACAGAGCTTCAAGGATGATTCTGTAAAGCAGGCAATTAACCATTTCCTCTCTAGTACTAAATATATTCTATCTTTTTGAAGACCTAAGGAAGAAAATCCTACTTAGTCTGTCAAATTCAACTCTGTCAACACAGTACAACAGTTCCTGCTGCAGCCTGCAGGACAGCAACTTCTTCCAGTCTTGAAAGAATTTGTTTCTGAGTCACACGACTTCAATAGCCATTTTCTGGGCTGTACTATCATCAATAATGAGATATTGGAGAAGCTGAATAACATTAGTAAGACATGAATTAAAACCCACTTTTCATACTCAGTAAAAACCCTCAATGAGAGCCTTCATGGATCCCTCAACTCTGTTTTTCCTTCCCAGTATTGTTCCCTGCAGAAAACAGCCTCTTGTCTCAGTAAAACCAGTTAACTAAATGACTTGTAAAATAATAAATCAATCTTTCTGAGTAACAATTTACTGCTCTGTGGGAATATTTCCAATTGCTCCTATCACTACGAGACTGTTACAGTTTCCAAGCAGATGGCAGGTATTTACCATGGGTGACCTTTTCTTTATCACCTCCAGTAACTCCCCTACAGCAATGACATATGGCAGAGAGAGATCCTGGGGCCTGTTCTGGATTGTTATTGACAACTGGGAGCTGGGAGACAAACTACTTCTGCAGGCAGAGGTTGAACCAAATGAGGTGACTTCATATAGCTCAGGTGGTAAGACCCCAATTCCTGTCCCTGACTTGGATATAGAGAGTACCACACGTATTTGCTGTCTTTCAGCATTGCATTGTTTGCTCTTAATACCTTCCCCCCAGATTTTAGATTGCACAAAGCAAACCCTCAGTTCTGATGAATTACAAAGGACATTCTGAAAATGCGTATACAATAATATCTGCACACACGGAGAAAAAGTGAATCTCAAAGTTTTTGATAGAGCTGTATATCACAACCACTCAAACAGCAAACGATTCAAGAAATGTGGACACTTAAGTAACTTTGAGATTTTAAAATTCTGGTAAACATTAGGTCAAAACCAGGTTTCCAGTTTAGAACTTGGAAAGATTTTTCAAATTTGCTGAACAATGCATGTAACTGAGTGAGGAAGAAGGGAGGAAGCAGTACCAGAGCTGGGACTGAAGGGTACACACCTTGTCCATGCAAGCGTCCCAGACACCTGTCAGTGTGATCAGTGCTTTGGAGACAATACTATATGCAACAGGTCAGAAATTCAGATCTCACACGGGCTGTGCAACAAACAGAGCTGTCTGAAAGGTAGCCAAGAGTGGCAGATGTTTTTCTAGCCTGATCCAATTTTATTGCACGGGAAGAAGGCTGTCAGGCTGGATACAGTGTCCCCAAGTTGAATGTAGGTATTCTTTGGAGAGAGATGTGTATAAGGCTGATTCACAGCTCATTAAAGTGAGAAAGCAGTAGAGGAACTGCATTCATACACCTTCAGCTCTCCTTCTTAGCACTTCAAGCACATAAGTGAGATGAGATTGTGACTCTACAAATGCAGGCATATAAAAACATTCTACCTTGAGGAAAGAATGTGATGCTTTTTGTTTTTTTTTAAATTTTAATTACAGTAATGATAAGTTAAGGCTCCATCAGTGCTGGTTATTTTCTTGTAGAACAATTTACCATGATTCCTCTGTCTAACGAGAAGCTCAATTAATATTTGCCCTTTCTAGGACTCTCTGCAATCGCTTCTTCATCTTCAAGTCTGCATTGCTGTCAATTTTATAAGCTACAGGCAGGCTTATATCAGCTCATATCTAACAATGTCCTTGTCAATCTTTGATAATTTAGGCAGTCTTTTCCTCTTCTTCTGGTGCAGTGTAGAGACTCCTCCCATATATTAGATGCAAGTCACCCCCTTATCCAATTCTTCCAAGTTATTACAATTTTTAAAAAAAAGTAGCAGAACAGATAATCAGAGATGAAAGGAGATGAAAGGAGGAAGAGGAAAATATGAGAGCTAGAGATGTACAAGATGCAGATTCTGCATATATTGGTAGTGCAATCATAACAAGCTGAGCATGGGCTGCCTACCAGGTGTTGGATGACAGAACCTGGAGAAAGCAGGAATGAGCACCTGCCCTTGGCCGGACAGGAATCCAGTTCCAGTCCTTGCACTGCGCCTCCCACACTGGGCCACTAGGTAAACTTGCCATATCTGAATAGGACTGGTGACAAAGTAAGCCCTGACCTGTCTGATTTCAGCTCTCCTCTAAGAAGGATGGTTCAACCCTTGAGGACATGAGGATTAGAACATAGCAGGATCATGTATGTGTAGCATGTGCTACTTGAAAATTGAGGAGGCACTGGGAATGCCTGACATGGACCAAAATGAGAATGCCCTAAGATTAATAGTATAATTGTTGAATGCTGATTAAATCAATCTTTTGCTTCCTCCAACTCAATTAGTTTCTTAGGTGCCTTCACTTCCAGTCAAAATACCTGGCTACCTTATGGTTTATTCATCTGCAAAAAACGGTCTTTATGTAACTTTTCTTTCTCCCTCCTATTTCCCTTTTGATGAGGAATGAAATCACTTCTTTCAGCTCTAATTTTGCTAAGCTTGACTGAAGTCTCTGTGTCTTTTCTCCGTTCCTTTCTTTTTGACTTTCTAGTTCAAGATCAGTGAACTGGGATCTGCAGGGACTGCACGCAGTATTGTACATGTGGTCTTATCTTCCTTGTGCCATTAGCATTCCCCTTGTTTCCTTGTTGGAAACCCATTGTCCACTAGCCTAGAATTGAATAAGTCTTTCTCATGCCTGAATCATGCTGTCAGTTCATAGATATCTTGTGATAGCTCAATCACCACTGCCTTATTTTCCAAATCAATCTCAGTCTCATCAGCGGAAGTTCATGTATTTTATTCTCTAAAAAGGCATGCCCATTTATTTTTTATACTAGCAAATTTCATGCCAGCTCTATTACTCTGTCAAAGTCGTTCCTATTTAATATCATAAATGGACTTCATTGAGATACTCCCTATCTTTTTTCTGGTGCCATTAATGGAAGTATTAAAAAGGACTGGACTTGAAATGATCTTGAGGAAACCCACTAATACCAGTCCTTCCTGTGCTTAGCTTTTTGGTGTCTCCACTTTTAATAATATTTTAATGTATAACCACCTGATTGTTTTTTTTCCCTTTGAGTCACATCTCCTTCAGATCTGAAGACATCTGTGGAAATCTTGAAGTTTATATTTGAATTCTGCAGTTGACACTGATCTTCACAACTACATAACACTGAATAATTTTATTATCCCATTTTAAGTTAGAGCTATTACAAACAAGTTCATTTTGAATGCAAGCTCACATATAATGTTGACTCATGTGTTTACTGCCTGTTTTCGTAGTTAGAGGCACTCTTTCCAGCCAGAGCATTAATACAAAAATAATAATGAATATTTCATATACTCACAATATATGGTTGGTGCAATTATCTCACTTTCCATTGCACTGACAGGGTTAGATACCAGACAGCTGTAATTCCCAATGTCTTCTTTTACAACAGGAACAATAAGAAGTGTAGCATTGTTTGATGAAAAGGTATAATTAGGGCCAGCATGGAGACGCTTCCCGTTTTTCATCCACTGGTAAGCTACCCTTGTACCTTTATCCACAGTACATTTTAGGGTAATATTCCCTACATGCTCCACTACCCCTGAAGATGGTTCAGTTTGTACAGTTGGCTTTGTGACTGGAACTGTAAAATATAGAGATATGAAGAGTTAAAGTGGCAAGCCATTAAATGACAGTCTTCATTGTCAAGATGATTCAAGTAGCAATCATCATTCTCTCTGGAAATTACTCATATTTCAAATTTTATCTCTTAAACATAGTTAAAGGTCAAAAGAAGAAGGCCATATTCTCAGCTAGTGACAGTAAGAATTGCTATGGTACTTACATAAAACCAGACTGTTTATATTACTGGTAACAGGATAAAGGCTGCAGTCAGGTGTACCACGGCCTCTTGCATCATACACAAATCACCGAGGCCACAGAAATGAAAAGAGCACAAAGCATGACATTGCCCACCATGTGTGACTTCTCAGCCTTACTGACCACAGCTTACATGACTGAAATATGGGTGATCTGGTCATGAGGATGTCTGCAAACTGTGATGGGTTTGGGTGTTAAATGGCAACTACAACTTTGTCACCTCGAAACATCATTCACCTCATTTTTTCCAAGCCAAGCAGTTACAAGGTTTCCTCTGTATAATCCATAAATTACAGAAGCCTCTTGACTTCCTTTTAGGTAATTATTTCCCATTACCATTACCATTTCCCTTTTTTTTTTCTTTTCTTTTTTTTTTTTTTTTTTTTTTTTAAGTCTCCAGTACAAAGAGTGGAGCATAAAAGGGAACTTTGGAATTCAGATCTGGGCTTGTTTTACAGACACGAGGCTACAGTCACCAGCAAAGTCAATGACTCCTCTTTGTTACAGGACATAAAGTTTTTCAGGGAAAAGATTATTTGAAATCCAAAGCATCCTCATGATAGCACAGCAGAAACTCATTAAATCTTATTTTTTAGAAGTCTGTGTAACTTCATATTAAATGCTTCCATACCTCTTCAGTTTTTTATTTATGATATAGAAACACTAGTCAATATATTAATTTTGCTTAAAGATGACATATTTTAGTATTCCCTCCAGCAGCAGTAGAAAACAATGTAACTTAATTGTTAGCATTTATTAATGTATAGTTGTGTTAAATGAGACACTATTGTGACTGGATAGTAAGAATCAGTACTTCAAAACTACCATAATTTTATTTTCAAAATTAAGATACTATCTTTTACTAACTTACCATCAACAGCTACTTGAATCTTTTGACTTGCAGCTATTGTCCCATTTCCACGGACATTGACTTTTACAATGTAATTGCCCTCATCACTGAGATGCAAGGGATTAATCCTCAGAGATGCATTAGGTGGTATAAGGGTAAACTTGTGCTGGTATTCCAAGTCTGGAACTACTGTTTGATTTACAGAACCAAGCAAGTATTTTGGATTACTTTGAGATCTCTCAAAAAGCCAAATGATCTGGATTTCAGAAGCTGTAGCATTGAAATTGTAGTCAACAGTAAGATGAAGTGGTTGCCCCTCAATACCATGGATAGTATGAGATGGTACTGTCAATTTTAAGGCAGAACAAATACCTGCATAAAAATGAAAGAACAATCAAATAAACAAACCCAAAATACAAATGAAAACCCTGGAAAACTCAAATGAGAAGTTGTCACTGTAAAAAAACTCTCAAGGCTAAAACTTACATTTCTTGCATGGTTATAACTCAGATTTTAAGAAAGGGGAAAGATCTCAGTGGCTTTGGTGAACCTGGATGTAGCTACAGAGCTCTAGCCTCAAACTACAAAAAGCCAAAGGCAGGATCTTTTACTATTGAAAGTTTGACAAAAATGAGGTAATATACATTTACCTTAATGTATGAAATATCTTCCCTTTAAGATATTACAGATTTCCAGGTCTTACACTGTCTAACACTCTTGGATTGCACACTCAGTTTTTTAGGATTTTTTTCTGGGTTGGTTCAGCTACAGAGGAGCTTCTTAGGTACTCTGGCAATTATACTGAGAAACTGACTGAAAATCTGACAAGCAGCACTTTCATGAATGTCTGACTAAAACTATATACAGTTATTATTGCTGACTGCTCTGTACCTGTAAAACTAAGTTCAAGAAACAATACTAAGCTTGCAAAGTAAAATATTCCAGTCTTAGGAAATTAGCAAAATTAAGGCTTGCTGTTGATATGCACAAAAGTGAAATTTTCAGCTACATGATTAATCCTGTTTTCCAAGAATTCTGTCTCTATTATGGTGCAAAAAGACCACTCCTCAGTTAATAATTGTCTTTCTCATATTTTTTTAAAAATAATTTTTCCTTGTTCTGGCCTAAGACATATTTATAGAACATTATTAAAGCTTTAGTCTTGGGATCAAGTGATTGATTTTCACATTAACTTTTCCATGGTACTCATGAGAACAGCAACGATGTAAGGCATTGACATTAATGAACTGATCTCACAACACCATTATAACTGATAGGACTTTACAGACAAAGAATTTAAGCCCAGAGAAAATTAACAGCAAAAATACCCACTCATTTTGGATGATCAACTTGAAATATTAAGGACAGGATTTTTCAAAATACATATAAAAACATTTTTGTATGTTGAAGATGCAACTCCAATTGACTCTAGTTGCAGGTTTGCTCAGATTTGAGTGTTCAGTGTTGCTGAAAATCACGCTGCAAGTGCTAAGACAAAACCCGAAGGAAAAAGCAACCTCTTATAAATAAGAAATGTAGACACTGTAATTTAAGCAATCCATCTGCCACTGCATAAGAACACACTGGAGACTGAGAATGCACTGCCCAGGACAACATGCAATGCTTTCACTATGCACCATCTATTCCGGCTAATGATCGTTTTTGTTTGGACCTGATGATCCTTGAGGTCCCTCCAACCTGAGAGTCTGTGATTCTTGACATGCTTCCAAATACCTATAACCAAAAAGTAACTTCCCAGCTGACGTACATGGAATGCATTTCTGTCTAGAAAGAGGTGGGTGGGTAGGGGAGAGCAGAGAGAGCCGTGTATGAAAAAATATGTGACTGTGCTCATTAATATAATGCTGAGATAACTTTGTTTCTTAAATTTCCTACTTCCATATCATTATTCTTTATGACAGAAATTGTTAAAGGTTCATATATGTCTAATTTCCTAGGTTGTATGACGGAAAAAGATAAAAAAATCAATTCAGTAGCATTACATGGTATCTGTACATATCTTTTGGGGTAGAATTGTCCAACCTCAGTGCACAGTTGTTTGCCATGAGGTAATTGCAAAGAAAACTGTTATTGGGGATCAGGGTGGGGACAGAAAAAGGGGATGATGGTTACAGACCAGTAATGCCAGTAATTAATGTCAGAGTACTCTGGAAGGGCATGTGAAGTAGCAGAGCAGAGATGGTGTGTGAAGGGACTAGCTCATGGGTAGCCAGCAATGCTGTACAGAATCTACCCCAAAAAAGTAATTTTGTGGTTGGCTTCACTTTTCATAAAGCTGAGCAATACTACACTCAGCTAAAGACAGCTCACAGCATTTCTGAGGGCATGGCAGGGAAAGCAAAGGAAAACAATGCAGAATACTAAAGAGGATATATATAAAAAGACAGTGAAATCCTTTGACAGAAAGTCTGGCAAGTCCCCATTAATGGGGGCTAAAGAGGAAGTGGGCAGAGGGCTTCAAGCTGCATGGACTTGGATTTGAAAAGGACTGGCTGGGGTTCAGCTGAGATAGGATGAGAACAGGGTAAAAAAAAAAAGAGGAAGAGTGTAGAAAAAATGTGGAATGACTTAAGTGGAGGATACACAGGACGGAGATGTTTACAAGCTTAACTTTCTAGATGAAACACCTAAAATGGATGATGCACATCACATTGAAGCCAGCTCCCCTACTACTTTTTAACAGTATTTGTAGCCTGCTGATCTTGCAATTTTCTAACACTGCACAACTCTTAGAGACTTGGTAGAGTCTGGTTCACAGGAGATTAAATATTTTGTTGGTTGTTGTAACACTTCTCAGAGGTTAATATGCTCCCTGACAACCTTACAGTACAAAGCAGATTTGAATTGCTGTTGTCCCCTTGAAAAAGAGAGTAACTCCTCAGTAGAATCCTACACAAAATATTTAATGCTGGAGATCTATTTCATATAACCCACCAACTACATTTCAATTTTTAGATCAACTGGAACAAAGTCAAAAACATCACTCAAACACAGAGAGATCTGTAATTAAAAGGTCTAAAAGATTTACTTCCTCATTCTTTATGCATGATGCTTTTCAATTTTTGGGTTTATTTAGCTGTCAATAAGTGATCGTGCTGTTGGATAAGATGCCAGTAACAGAAGCAGTGCAATCATCAAATATGGAAAAAAAATTAAGATTTCTCGCAGATCTGTTAGTGCAAAAAAATTAGCAAAACCTAAGCAAGTCTTGTGAGCACCAGGATAACTGGAACCACCAGTAGGGAAGGTAACAGCAAAATAGAGTAAAAAAAAAGAGAATTGGGGCTGGAAAACTTTATTTGCAGTTAAAAACTGTGGGAATAGGAAGTGCAAAGTAACTTTGTTCCATGATTCACAGCCTGTTACACAGGCTGCGTATAACAGCTTGGAAAGACATTTTGATCTGCAGTTAAGGAAATTCTTTTAGCTAGGACCAGTGGTGAGGGCAGAAACCCCATTTTCCCCTCAGTCCCTTCAGGAGTGGCTTTGGATACCTCCAGTTCTTGTTGCTCTCTCTGGCTTTGCTGGGGTGATTTTGTGGAGTGCCAGCATCACACAGGAGCTTCTCCATGGCTGGCAGGGCAAGGGAGAAAGCAGGCTGAGACTGGGACAAATTAGACAATGGTGTTCTGTCAAAGACAAGGGACTCACAGGAGCAGTGATTGAAGAATTCTAGTCTTCACAGAGATTATGTCTTCTGCAGTCTGGAATATTCTTTATTGAAGTAGTTATTTCTTCACCAGAAGTGTTGTCAGGCATTGGAATGGGATGCCCAGGGAAGTGGGAGGGTCACCCTTGCTGGGGGTACTTCAAAGATGTGTAGATGTGGCACTCAGGAACATACTTTAATGGTGGAATTGGCAGTGTTATGTTTATGGCTGGACTTGATGCCCTTAAGGGCCTCCCCCAACCTAAAAGGTTCTATGATTCACTTGGATTAGAGTAATTTTGATTTTTAATTCAAATTGAAGACTGTTATGACTAATCCTTGAATTAATAGCAAAATCAAGCTTACGTGTGAAACTAAATTAATATTTAACAGGCACAAATTCCATAAAATTTAAGCCTAGCCCTACAGCTTTGCAAATATAATACACGTTTTTCCAAGACAATGGTATTCCCCAAACTATTTTTTATATAATGATCATAAAGGCTGATCAAAACGACCTCCATTTGGAGCTCAGTGATCTGTGCTTTGCTTCCATCTCACTTAGCTATCCCTAGTATTAGCAAGCACAACAGAAATGCTGTTGACATAAAACAAGGGCTAAAGTTTTAGTTTAAATAAAAAACTATGACATAACTTGTGAGTTTATGGCATAAACCGAAACCTGCCTAGTGAGGTTTTAGCATTCTCTGAATTTAACATGCATATCTCCTTGTCAGAGTGAGTTTGGATACTCAACTGCTTTTCACCAGTGTTCATTTAGCCCTTCAGCCCTCCTGAACTTGGTGCAAAATGTCACTAGATCAGTGATAATACTTTTTTCCCCCTTTTTGCAAGTATTTCATTTATTAAAAAAACAAACCTCAAACAACACAGATGTAATGGTCCAGGGAAGCTGCAATTTCTATACTTCCATTTATATCATGGAAAACTCAGGCATACTCTTCTCTGGATTGGGATTTTTGCCCAAGAAAATGTTCCACTGAACTTTGTTACTGGACTTAATTTTATCTGCTGAAGTTAATGTCTTCAGTGGCCTTTGTGTCATGTCTCCAATGCACCTGATTCTTGTCATGATATAAAGTATGAGCAGCACATTTCCCTAACTACAAAATGTGTATATCTGGGTAAGGGTACAAAACTTCCCGGAGAACAAATGTATTCTAAAGCACCCTGCTTGCAGGACAATACCTTTTGTATGATTTTAATTTAAAAAGTCCAAGAAAGTGGTAATGTAGATAAAGCACATAGTCACTGTTTTTTACTAACCAAATATTTTTCATTTTTAAGGAAGAGATCCAATAATCTTCATATAAAATATCAATCACTAGGAAGCCAAAAGTCTTGAAAAAGTATTGAGCTCAAAATCAAGAAAACTAGGTGACTCTATAGTAAGCTAGAACTGTGAGGTTCACAAAGAAGATAGAAGAAAAATTGTTCTTACACATGAATGATTAGAGGATGCCCTACATTTGTAATATTATATATTTCCTCTGTTGACATTTATAAAAAAATTAAATAGAGAAAAAGGTAATTACAGTACTTTGCAGAAATAAGTTTATCTAACATTTGATCATGGGGTACTTCTGTCAAAGTACATAGAACATCATGGAAAAAAAATGCACACTTATGAAACCTGCACCCAGGCACCAAACAAATGTACCATTAACAGGGAGATATTCTTCAGTTGATTAAAAGCTTAATTTAGATTCAATACCAATTACATTGAGGTATTACATATAAATTAATTAATCATAAAGAAGTTAAAAATTATGTATTAGTGCTGTCTCAATAAATTTTTAAAAAAGTGTGTAACAGCTTCTGTATAATCTTTGGTTCAGAACCTGTCCAGACTTACTTGTTAAAAAGAATCCACAATATATATTACTCAATAAAATATAACAAAATATATTTAATCAATATCCATGTTTAAATGTAGATTATACACATTTAATCAATGGCCACGTTTTACATAGAAATTATGTAAAGCACTCATTTTTGCTTAGCTGCTAAAACTTTAGCTTCACTCATAAAACAAGGTGCCACTATCTGATGGAAAGCTTTTAGGCTACCTTCCTGAAATAAAACATCTGACAACACAACAGACATATCTTTAAATTTATAAAGGTAAATCCTTTATAAATCAATTCACAATTCCACAATGACAATCAAACATAATTCATACTGTATCTTACCTACAAGCAGAAAATATATTTTGCACTGTAAGTCCCAAAAGAAGTTGGCTAAAGGGCTCCATGCAAGCATTCTGTCCCACCTTCGCAGCACTAAGCCAGGGCTCGGACCTGCAGCTGCTGGTTTATTTGCTAGGGAAATCAGCAATGAGTTAACAGGTCCTGTCCTGTCCCCTGCCTTATGTGATTTGAATATGTGTATACAAAGAACAAAGGGAGTGGAGCACCTGTTAGATGAGCACCCATCTTCATTGCCTCTGACTTTATCATAAACCTTCCCCGGCAGTCACCGCAAATATGACACAGAATGTAATAAATGGGGCACACAATACAAAGTACATTTAACTAATAGAAATAAGTAAACGCACCAAGTGAGCAGGTTATATAGTTATTAACTTCCTTTCGTTATAGTTTCATTAAAAATACCATGATGCTACATGCTTCTGCTTATTTCAAAATAACATTAGTACTCTTTTCCAGATATTTTCTAATGACACCGTCTCATTTTCTATTACAAAGAACATTAAACAGCTATTAAAGAGTCTTACTAATTTTTTTCCTAGCACTTTCAAGCCCATAACTTCTCTATATTTTTTTTTCTTAACATAAGTATAACTCTGCAAAGAATTAATTCCCTTTCTCTTAACAACATGTGATGTCAAGTGCCTCTGAGACATCTTTGAAATGAAAATCCTATTGCTAGAGTGGACAGCTTACTACGTTGTTAACTGCTGATTATTGTTTATTCTCCATTAACTTACATCAGTTTAAATTAATATTAATGTAGGGTTTGGATTTTGTCCAAAACTGTCACTCACTGTACAAACCAGCAGCAAACTGGACAAACCCTCCTAGAGCTGTGCAGTAACAGTTTGCGACAGCAAATATTAGCAGTGGCAGAAATGGTTTATCTGTACAAAACCACACTATATTTTTCACTAACCAGCACTTAGGCAGACTATTATGGACTAACAAATACTAAGCTAGACTGTAACCTGTATTGTGCAGGAGTGACTTGTAGCAAGGAATTGCCTCCCCCTCATTGTGTTTTAGGAGCAGGGCTGAAGCAAGGTGCTAAGCCCCCATCAGAAGGGATGACCCTCAATTTTTACCTTAGTTAAAGGGAGGTGAAAGCACCCAGATGCTTCCAGGTCCAATACAAGAAATACAAGGGTTATCTGAGATTAACAAAGCAGAAGTACAGTGGCCCCACCAGAAATAATATCACCACCTGACATATGTCAGGAGATGAAGAGGGTATTTTGCATATTCCCAAAGGCTTTCTGGGACCATTGTCCTGCTCCCCCTTAATGTTGTGGCTTATAACCTGCTTAATCCACTTAACTGGAGGCTAGAGATATCAAATTGCAACCTTTTATAAAACCTAAGTTAGAAATTATTATCTACTTGATTTCACCATGTAATAAAATATTAGTCACAGGTTCCAACCAAGTTCTAACTGAAATGATGGCAGCTTTCACATTGGAATAAAGATGGGCAAAGAAAATAATAATAAAAAAGGAACAGATTAGCAGTTATTTTTTTCAAGTGTGTCCTGTTATTTCCAGCATTTGAATATATTCTTGGTGTCATTAATATACTGCAAGTTTTTACCCGAACTCACAGAAATGTAGTGCATGTGAAAAATGGATTTTTTTTCTGTAGAACTGCAGTTTATGCTAGTTGTTAAATGGCACTTAGACTTTAGACAAATCAAAACTCTCCTTTTGAATTAAAGCAATTACATTAAAGCAACACTATTTGCAGCACCAACATTCTGAACAACTGTGTTTCTTCAAATTTTAGTTATTTTATTAAGAAGAAGTAATTTTGTTATGTACTAAACTTGTTAGAGGTTTTCCAGGAAACAATTACACGATATTCCCAACGGCAGCCAGAAGTAATGAGCTCCTGCTAGAGAAAGCAGGGAGGGACCGTCTGCTTGACCCTGCCTTTGTCACCGTGTCGTTTCACGGACACCTGCTCCTACCTGACCTACCCTGCAACAACACACCAGCAGCTGCGGCGCTGAGCAGCAACAGATCAGGAAACACACGCTGAGCTCACCTACGTGCACTCTAGAAGGAAAAAAACCCTTTTCCTACACGTACTGTCATGCGGCAGAGGATGATAGTCTCATTGTTGGATGCTGTTCCCAGTTAAGCAAAGACTGTCGATAAATCCTTTCTTTTCTTGTGCTGAGATGAAGCAGATTTTAAAAAGTATCTGGTGTGTTTGGGTGTGGGGCTTAAGAGTGGTTTCTTTTGTTTTTGTTGTTTTGTTTTGTTTGGTTGCTTTTTTTTAGTTGCTCTCTATACAGCTAAACAGAGTGACACCAGCCTGTTTTGGCAAAACTACATCCATCACGCGTGAACAGGCCAGACGCGCTTCGTGCCTAACGCCAAAATAACCCGAGACAACCGGGAAATGCTCCTTGTCTACGTGTATGTTCTGGTTCGTCTCCACGGACAGAGCCTCCTTTTGTCCTCCCAGGCAAACGCTTTCGAAGTCTACCCAGGCGAAGCCCAATGCTCAGCCACTCCACCCGCACCCACACCCACACCGCTACCCCACGCAGCCCCACTGTCCCCCGCGCGGATCCGCCCCTCAGCCTCCGCTCGGGCCGCCGCAGCGGCAAGGCGCGGCCCGCCCCGCCGTGCTGCCGGGGCTTGTAGTCGGGCCTGCCGGCCCGGAACTACCGCTCCCAGGGAGCCTCGGGCGGGCGCGGTCAGGTGGCGCCCAACATGGCTCCGCCGTGCCCCGGCGCTCTGCGCGGCCGCTGAGCACAGTCGGGGCGGCGGCGGGGCCATCATGCAGAAGATCAAGTCGCTGATGACCCGCCAGGTGAGCGGCTGTTCTCGGGGGGACGGCGGGGTTCCGCCGCGGCCGCTCCGGGCTCTCCTCGGGGCTGCCGTGCCCAGGCACCCTGGAGAGCCGCCGGGGCGCCGGCATCGCCCTCTGCCCTGCCCGGGGAGGGAAGGCTTGGGGCGTGTGAGCTCTGGCTGCACACGCATCCGCCTTGTTTTTCTCCTTACGCCGAGAAATGGAAGCGTGCGCAGGTGCCAGCGCGTAGCTGGTGTCACGACAGGGAAATCGCTGTTGAAGATGACAGGGCCGGCCTGTGTCAGTTTGCTTTTTTGACATACAGTTTTGAGCGCTGGGCTGTGGTTCTGTAATATGGCTTTGTCTGGCAGCACATGCTTTTGGTCTCAAGGGAGGCGAGGCTGTGTAGGTGCCGGGGACATATTTGGGTGGGCACATAGTGAGTGTGTGCCAGGGAACTCTGTACATGTCTGTCAGTCCACTGCTGGGTGCCCCTTGTACCAGCTGTCTCTAGGATATTGTTGATCTAAGCCTACGTTTGGACCAGTATTTCTAAGGTTGAGAGTCTTTTTAAAGAAGTGTATCAACAGAACATTCGAGTCATTCACATACATGAAAGATGTCTGAAAAGAAGCCTGTTTATCAGTGTGTCTAATTGGAGAACTTAAAAAATCACTTTTGTCACTCACTGCATCAGATATTCTAGATACAGATAATCATGGGAAAGTCAGAAACTTTTTTTCCCTAAAACTACTCCCTCAGAGTTGTGATGCTTATGCAGAAGGCAAGGCTTAAAAATGAACCCTGGCATGGAAGTAGAATTGCCCAAATAATGTTCTGTTCCCCTTCAGAAAATGGGTACAAAATTCGTTTTAAGCTTGACTAAGAGGAGTGCTGGGAAGCCTGCCCAGTGTGGAGATGATATTGACTGCAAATGATACAACTTAGGCAATTTTCAGTCCTGGGGAAGAATGAGGTTCCATTTATCATTTGATAGATTAAACCTTTTATTTCTTTTGGAGATAAGCCACTAATACTGCATATTTTTGAGAGGACTTGGGGAGGATTTTGTGTGAAGTATGAGAAGCTGCAGCAGTTGTTTTGCTTGTTCCTTGCCTTGAATTTCTGATGCATAGAGGTGAGTCACCTTTGATGGTGGCAACTGCAAAGGAAGGGTGTTTGGAAATGATGTGCAACAAAATCTGAGAATCAAAACCAAAATGAAGATGTTTTGCATCTTGGGAAGATAAAACAATTGTAAAATGTAGTAGTTAGCACCAAAGTGATGGACAACACTTTGTCAGTTTCAAAGAATAAATACAAACTTTCTCACCATAAACTAACATAGTCCTTGCATAGGTGCTTTTAGAAATAGAGGTACCCAGGGCCTGAAAGGGGCTTGGAAAAAATATTGTTAACATCAATCACAAGAGCAGGAAGGAAGTCTGCCCGAAACTCGTGGTTTACAGGAACACCCTGAAGTCTCAAGGGAAGCTGGAGTCAGAACCATATCTGAAACTTGAACTGTTTAATATCTGCCTAGGGAGCTGGCAGAAAATATGCTAAGCAACATGTTCTGTTGTATTGCTCATGAAATGGTGAGATGCTGGATCAGGCTGTCAAGAGAAGTTGTGGATGCCCCATCCCTGGAAGTGTTCAGGGTTGGATGGGGCCCTGGGCAACCTGATCTAGTGGAAGGTGTCCCTGTCCATGGCAGGGCTTGGAACTAGATGATCTTTAGATTCCTTCTAACCCAAACCTTCCTATGAAAATTGTGAATATGTTTGATATACAACAAACATACATGCTATTTATGTGGCTATATGTGTTTTAAGGATTAATAATTATATAAAGCAGCTAATGTGGATTATGCAACTTTTTCAGTTTAGTTATGCCTAGGGAAAGCCAGTCCTAGTAGTAGCAAATGGTAAGTCGCAAAATATGCCATCAAGCAAAAATAATTTTGCTACAGAGTAGGTGGCACCTAACTTGAATTCAATTAGATTCCATGAAACCATTAAGTTAGTGGAACAAAGTGTGCCATGTTTTTTGGACACATGCTCATTCTAAAATTTTAAAAAGCATCTGGACATTGAGAGGAGCATGTGAGTGAATTTTATAAAGAAAATGTTTGTGAACTGTAGTGAAAAGGTACATATTGCAGTATAAAGTTGGAAATGCCTAGATGTTTGAGGAGCACAATTTGTATGCCGATGGTCTTGCTTAAATGTTTCTAGAATGAGGTCTTAGCCTTCCAGATGCATGTCAGAGTATTTATTAAGGGACCTGTACATATCTATGCAACATCAGGTAAGAATTGATTGTAAGATACACAAAGGAATCAAACTTAACTGATTATTATAATTCTTTTAAAGGGTCTAAGAAGTCCTCAGGAGAGTGTTAATGACCTCAGTCCTATAGAAAGCTTTCGGATTCCTACTAAGGTATGATACAACATCCTTTCCCTCCTACTGTCTTTGTTTTTAGTTTTTCATTTTATAGTTAAATGACATTTAATTGTGTCTTTTTTGTCTTTCCTTAACACCAGGTTTGCTGTTGTTCTTTTTTCAGAGTTTTATTTCTTGCTGAAAATGTTTTAGAGTATTTTTATGAAAGAATTAAGAGCTGTGAAACAAATCAGTTCACCAGCTCCAAATGAACTTGCATGAAAATGTCTTTCTTTTCAGTTGTCACTGGATGCTGATCGTAATATTATTTAGGTTTCTTGCTGGAGTGAATTAAAAAAAAAAAAAAGAAGGAAAAATAAAAATGCCTTTTTTAGTTTTACTTTGGAAAATAGATGCTGTATGGGTAGCCTGTATAGTTCTAGTCTTAACTTTAGTCTCTTCATGGTTTTGGTGCTATATTTTGTAATTTCATGGTTTTAATCTTCACATATATTTAACTTTGTGTTCTACCTTAAAAGTTATGTCTTTATAATAACAATAGTTTTTGGCACTTTTTGGGTCTCAATATGTAAATGATGCCAGCTCATGTCGCCTTACAAATCATGCTGAATAATCTGTGTGTGAGAGAACAATTGTCACAATATTTGACTGTTCCTTGTACCCGGTTGATCTGAGTGGAGGATTCACAAGACTTCTGTGGCTGTCACTTATTTTCTACAAATTTGGACTTTTCCTTTCACCAATAAGATATTTAAATTACTGACTTGAATTTAGATGACCTATTTTACAATAGTTGAACAATTAAACGAAAAGGCCCCTTGTGTTTCTTTGCCTTTATATAAGTACTGTGTAGTACGTTGCTTGTGCTGAGGCAGATCAGAAAATTAGTGTTACTGCATATTTAAAAAATCAAGTAAGAGTCTCTGAATTGGTACACAATACTTTGTTAAACAGTGGCCAATATATTGATATCAAAGAGCAAAAGTATTCAGTTGCAGCAATGTTGAGAAAACTGTCGCATGTCGCTGGCTTAGATTTCACAATTACAGATTCCTGCCACTCCCTGAGCATCTAGTTTCAAACTGTCTTTTTTGCCAAGTTGGCTTTCCAGGTAAAAGTAGATGCAGGGTGTCTTGGCTGGATTTCCATTCTGTAATGGTTTGATGTTATATGTCTGGTAAGTCTACACTGTGTATCAATAACTGTTTTTATTTATATCTTGAATCATGAAAGTCTCAAGCTGTTTTGATGACAGAATGGTTATGATGCTGCACTTTCATCATCACACTTCCAGATTCAAATTGGTATCTCCAGATGGATTTAGGGCAAGTGTTACTGAAAGCTTCAAAAGCTGCATTAAAGCTACACAGAAGTATACAGTATGAAAGGCTCCAGGGTCAGCATGAATTAGGGCCATGAATTTCTGGTAAAAACACAAGCCATTGGTTAGGCAGTGCTAACCCTAGGTACAAACCCATGTTTTTTGAGATGAGGGACTGTCACACTAGTTTGGAGGTCAAATGGGAAATATGGAGGACAGGAAGAAGAATATGCTGACATTGCATCCCCTGGGGGCAAAACCAGCAGAATTCTTTTGGGTCTTGATATTTGAAAGTCGTTGATTTGCTGACTGTTTGCTGACTGGCCAGCATGTTGAAGAGATGACTGTACTCCTCAATTTTTTATTTTTAGGCAATGAAATTGTTTGGCATTTGGATATTTTACTGAGTACCTGAGTGTATTCAGTCATGTTAACTGGTACTCCAATAAGTTCTGCAACTATCTTGAAAGATTTAAATTTGATTCCATCACATGAAGGCAAATCAGCAGCAAACTTGCTTTACTCATTGTAGTACAGACTCATGCAGCCAACTCTGTCACACAGGGAAGTATCACAGTAGGAAGTAAGTGTGTAATAGTTTGAATCTGTGATAAAGTCTGTAGAGAAGCAAAGCTGAATTGCAAGTCTGGATATAAGAGGTTGCCCAGAGAAGTTGTGGATGCCCCATCCCTGGCAATGTTCAAGGCCAGGTTGGATGGGGCCCCGAGCAACTTGGTCTAGTGAAAGGCATCCATGACAGGGCAGTTGGAACTAGATCTTTACGGTCCCTTCCAAACCAAACCATTCTAGGATGATTCTAAGATGATTCCATGATATCTAGAAGAGAAAGTTGTCCATAGAAGGACATAATATCTTTTTTGACTGATACACCTTACTTCATTGGTGTACTCTGATTGCCTGGGGAAACTGTAATTCTTTTTGAGCTGTTCTCTTATTGTCAGCTTTGTTGTTTCCCAAGCTGATAACAGTTTTGTTTAGCAGATCCTGTCACAAAAGGCTGAGATAGGTATTTTACATGCTTGAATTCAAGTGTGTGAGGTTAATGGTGAGTTGACTTTGAATTAGGTTATGTTTATTTTGATGATAACCAGCTCATATGCAATATATGAATATTATTTGACTTTGTAGCTTATCATGGTAAACACTAAAATTTTAGTTTTGTAAAGCTTTTCCTGTGGCTACAGAAGTGTAGCTTTGTTAGTTTGTGTGGGTTTCTATTTCCCCAGCAGTAGCTGAGTGTTTTCCAGGAGCACATTAAGTGCTAGTGTGGCTAAGATGTGTTCTGTGGATGAGCTTTGTTGTTCTCTCCATCAGGAGAGTTGTTTTCAAAGTATAATGTTTGTTTTGGTAGAGTGAGAGCTTTTTAATAAGTACTCTCTATACATATTGAAGAAGAAAAGATCAAAAGAAGGTTCTGTGCATTTTGGATGAAAGATAGGGAA
Organism: Acanthiza pusilla; assembly: GCA_036630365.1. Classification (NCBI taxonomy): domain Eukaryota; kingdom Metazoa; phylum Chordata; class Aves; order Passeriformes; family Acanthizidae; genus Acanthiza; species Acanthiza pusilla. The sequence goes on along the minus strand of JAXCHO010000073.1, from coordinate 30,439,838 downwards.
TACCACAAACTTCTCTGTGGTACTGCCTTCCCTAGTTGGGGAGGAGGGAGGGAGAGGCGGGGGGAAAAGCAAAATAAGTTTATAGATATATAATTATACATTATATAGACATTTTTTATATAAAACATATATAGATATATTGTTATCTAAAATATGTATAGTTATACAATAGGTATTATTTGTATGAAATATATATTATTATAGTATAATATATTACAGAATATTGTAATAGATACATTTGATTAGATACTAGAGAAAGGTTCTTCACCCAGAGGGTGGTTGGGCACTGGAACAGGCTCCCCAGAGAAGTGGTCACAGCACCACACCTGAAGAGTTCAAGAAGTATTTGGACAATGCTCTCAGGCACAGGGTGTGACTTTTGGGGATGGTCCTCTGTAAAACCAGGAGTTGGACTTGATGATCTCTTTGTGGGTCCCTTTGAACTCAGTATATTCTGCTCCAGGGGAATTTTAGGCTAGAGATTAGAAAATAAGTCTTCACAGAAAGAGTGGTTCAGCATTGGAATGGGCTGCCCAGGGAGGTGGTGGAGTCACCATCCGGGGAGGTGTTTAAAAATAGACTTGATGATGCACTCAGTGCCATGGCTTAGCTGATAAGGTACTGTTTGGTCACAGGTTGGACTTGATGATCTCAAAGGTCTCAACCTAGTTTTTTCTGTGATTCTGTGTGATTCTAAGACATGTATAATCTGTAAATATATCTTTGTATATAGATACAATTAAAAGATTGCATTTGCATATATATATATATATATATATATATATATATATATATATATATATATATATGCGCTTTAATACTTCTTTCACAGTGGTACAGTGTTGCAGTATACCTGCTTATTAAATCTGTTGGGCATGGCCCTCATCCTGGAATTTAGGATTAGCTTTTAACACACGTGTTATCCATGTTCAGAATGGAGGAATATAAATCAGCAGCCTATTCATCGGTGTGTTTTTGGCTCATGTCAGAGAGGGAGGCTGTGTCCATATGAGTATAGCACAGACTTGGCCCCTGGCACTCTCTGGGTAGAAGTGCTTAGGCTGTTGTTGAACTTCAGCTTTTAACCAGATTAGAAACTGTTTAGATTTTTTTTTTTCTCTGAGAAGTATCAGTTAACTTTTTTCAATGTCTTCACTTCCCAGTCTTTTAGACTGGAACGCAGAAGGTGTTTGCTTCCACTCCTTACCAGTAATGCTTCATTCAACAGAGCAGTATTGGTTTTGCTGCTACAGGCAACATAGCATACAAGGAGAATGTGACGCACTGGGAAATTGCTGGGTAGACATCTAAAACTTGCTGAACTGCATTTCGGATGAGTCTACAATGAGATGACTCTTCTGAAATATATTTCAAGGAATTGCCACAGGCTTCTAGACTGTAAACTCCTATTTCCATGGAACAGGAAGACAAAATGATGCGAGAAGCGTGTGGATGCAAGCACTTTGTTTTATTTAGCAATGGCTTCTCTGAATATGCAAAGCTGTCAGACTTTTTTCCTTCTTTCTTTTCCTTCCCAGAAGCTGTCTTTCACTGCTTTAATTAGGGGCATTATGAGAGAGACCCGCTGCTGAGGGTTGCACTAATGCTAACCTGACAGGATAAGTTGTGTTTCCATGAAAGTATGATCCCAAAGTAAAATAAAATAAAGTACAATTGGCACCACAAGTAATACAAGTTTTAGGTAGGAAGTGAAGCCTCTTGCTGAGTAAAACTGGAAAAATGAGTAGCTTGTGAAATGGTATCTTAGAAGGCTGTGTTGGCCCATTATTGCTTGGAGAGTTCCTACTGCTGAATGTGCATATTAACCTCGACAGATGGATTGAAGTGAATACCGTGGGGTCCACCTTGCCATTATGATGCTCTTCCTGACCTTCTGTGTCTCTAGTTGATTCAGTTTAGCAATGGCAAAGTTCTTTAAAAGGTTATTATCATGAGATTCCCTCTGTCACAATTTTTTATAGCTTTTTCTGCTCAGAATAGCACTTGGAGTTGCTGAATTAACATAAAATGTAAAATGCTTAAGGTGTTTTAGTGCTAACTTTTTTACGGCAGATACTTAAATGGGTTTTGGGGTAGAAAAAAACCTTGAGGGATTTAATAGAGCTTTTCTCCTTCCTTCTGCAAAGTGTGTGAGCACAAACTCTACAGAGCTAAACCAGGCCTTTGCAAAGACCCCTGAAACTATGAGCTTATTTGTACATAGTAAAATTGGTTCTGTGTATCTAATTGAAAGGATGAGGAATATAGAATATCTGCAAAAGAACTTTAGCTAGGGATGGTTGTCTCCTTCAGTGGTGAGTGAATAAATTGGCCTTCACCATGTTGGTTACTTGAAACTACTGGAGCGTGATATGCTGAAAGCTACAGGTTATCATGACAAAAAGTCTGGTATCAGAGAATATAATTTATGTAGGAACTAAAGTTTATCCTGGAGAGTTGTTCTAACTAGACTGCTTTTCTAGAAAAAATGAACAATGTAAAGAAAAACCTTGTTATTTAATAAATATTTTCCTGCATAATGTTTTGGCAAGAAACACTGAGATGAGTGATCTTTCTGTGACAGGATAAAATGGTTTCTTAGCAATTTTCCTAGTCACTTCAAAATCATATCCAGAATATGTGTCCAGGATGGCTTTCTTTATGCTTCTTTAGCAGATGTAAATCACCATTGACCTATAGCATTGAGATATTATTTCACCAATATTTCACCAATCCAGAATTTCAAAGGATTCTTCTTTGGTTAGTTTTTTGTCTTTTTTTTTTTTTTCTTTTAGAAAACAGCCAGGAGCTTGTAGGCAAATATCAGATGATAAATTTGGTTATTCCATTTGCAATGGTTCAGTGGACCCTGTTGCCTGTCTTGGATAATTTTTAATTTTAGTTTCATATATGTAAAACTCAATGTACTGTAAGTTGTGAAGCTGATGTATAGAGGGATGTACGCTATAAAGCTACCCTTTGTTAAGCAGTCCAGCGGGAAATAATTATTTTTCCTGTTTTAAAGGACAGGAATGCATATGATGAGTTAATATCTTCATTGCTTTTTAAGTTAAAGAAATGCAAGAGCAGTATGTCATTGAATCTGACTGTGTGCATTCTCTGCCAATGCATGGCACCCTGATGTGATGGAAAGTGCAAAACCATAGATTGAAGAATTGAAAGAGACTCTAAAGGGAGTATTTTTCAAAAATCTTTTTGCTTTCATCCCTAAGCAGCCCTACTTTTCTCTGTTCCTCATGGTCACAGTGAAATGTGAGGTGGAAAGATGTCACTAGCTGGTGAACTGAGTGGCTGGAGCTGGGGGGACAGTCCTGCCTGCCTGCAGCCCTGTCTGTCTCTTTGGTCCTGGTGTGGAGCCGCATGCTCTTCCCTGCCAACTTCTGCAAACTTGTGTTAGCACCTTCAGTGCCACAGAGCTGACCCAGCCTTTGCCTCTGCCTCAGCGAGGCCGTGCTGATGCTCTGGCGCTGGGGACCACATCCAAACGTGCCTTTGAAGAGTTTGGCTAAAGAACGGCATCAGTTCCCTTTGCTATTGTTATTTATTGTTGTTATATATCTAGTTATACAGATGTGTAATGATATCACTATATAATTATCTTGTTTCTCTCGGTCTGTCGGTGCAGTCCATGCCCTCCTCTCTGGCTGGGGGATGGGTTGCTGCGTTCACCTGCGCTGGTGGCAGTGACTGCATCAGGCGTTTCAGACAGAGATCAGAGGCGCCTGGGGCCTCACGGGGCGGCAGGGCTTTTTTGCGGTTCCCCACTGCCTCCTCGATGGCTTTTCTCCGGCTCCCCTCTGCCCCATCGCGGCCCGGGGCCTCCCGGCTGCGGCCCGGCCCGCGGCCCAGCGGAGGGCGCCCGAGCACCGCCAGCGGCAGCGCCTGTGGCCGGGGCCCGGCCGCGTCTCCTTCAGCCTCGCATCTGGCCGCTCGGGGACGCGAAATACGCTTGGAACCCGTTTTTCAGTTTCAGAGCCATTGCATTTTATTCCACCTCCCCCCCCTTTTCTTTTTCCCCCCTCTTTTTTTTTTTTTTTTTTTTTCTTTTCCCCCGGGAGGGGTATTTCAGAGGAGCAGCGGTTCCTTCTGATGCTCTTCCAAACCCTCCACTTGTGACCTCTTGGCTGCCTCTAACTGCGTAGAGAAACAGCACCTTGCTGTGTATTGTGTCACTTTACCTCCGAACATGTACACGTTGACCTTATCTCAGTTGATGTGCAAAATAAGCAAGTTACTGGTTGTTCAGTCAATTAGTCTAAAATCTGATACCACTAGCTGGTGAAATAAGCCCTTGAGCTCTTTGTGATGAAAATACCAGCGCCTTGCCCCACTGTAGCAATTCAGCACTGCTGGGAGGCTCAGGGTCGTTACGGGACTCTTCAGTCTTCTGGATCACTTCACCAGGGTTTAATTTTATTATCAAGCAATTTGATCCATTTAATCTTTACTTTTGATGAAAGAATATTCTAACACTTCCCCCTTTTGAGTCTCTGATAAAGGATTTTTCATTCTTTTTGAGGGAACAACATCCAGGAGAGGGCCAGTACTAGTTGCAATGTCCAGTGTAGCAGGGGAAGAGGAGGTTCAGGCTGAGTCCTTGGTTTGCTTCGGTCACCAGTAGCATATGGGTTGTCAGGGAGACCTTCCAGAGGAGATCGTGACAGCAAGGAGGGGGTTGCTTATCTCCGGAATATTAGCTTTCAGAAAGCCTGCGGCACATCTCTGCTTAGACCACTGTGCTAAAATCTGAGAGCTGTTAATCTTGTGCAAAGAGGCAGAGCTGTTCTGGTTTTACCTGTAGAAATTCAAGTGTTTAATGGCATGACTTTTATTTCAGTGAATTGTGAGGGCTGAATTGAAAAGTTATGCATTGTATATGCATTGTAGGAACACTGTCTACCTGACATTTACAAAGAGGGTTCTTCTGATTTTGAAAATTCAGGTTTTATTAATTTTGTTTTTGCAATTTTTTTCTCCTTCTGGAAATAGCCTGCCAGTTTACTTTTAATTTATTATGAGAATTTCTAAAGTTAAGGAGGAAAAAACTGTGGACTCAATGTGTACTTGCTGCCGTAACTGTATCAATGAAGAAGTGTTTAAGTGGGCTTCAAACCTTGAAGTCTACACTATGTTTTTTGAAACGTTTTAAATGTCTTGCTCTCCCTAATGGGAAGTACAAGCCACAGTGTACTGATCTTTCTGGTTTTTGCCATTGCTTCTCATGCTAGTGTTGTAAGTGGCTTTTGAAAGATGTTTGTTTGGTTAAAACATTCTTGCTAGGATTCCATATTACATTATGGAAATTCTTTTTTGTTTTGTGCAGGAGGAACTCAGAGAACTACATGAAGAACCAACTGATCCTCAGGCACAACAAGAAATAATTAACAGCATTGAAGAAGTTTATTTTTCCAGTGACTCCTTTGATATTGTGAAGTATGAGTTGGAGGTAAGCTGCTCTTAAAAGAAAAAATGGTAGCATAACAAAAAATAACGACCAAAAGTATGCTTGTTTCAATGAGCTATTTTTTGTTTTGTTTCTTAGATCTTGCATTAATACAATGCTGTATTCTCCTACATCTTCTTGCAGTTGTGTGGGGCTTCTAGTGTAGAGTATTGGTGTATATATATAGTATATAGTCTCTATAATGTGGTAGAATTAATATCAGATGTGCTAACAAGGCACTTCATAATTTAAACTATGCTGAAAAAGTCAAGATAGCTGAGGAAAAAAAACCTGTTCTATATTTTGTATATTTTTTTAAGCAAACTGACTGAAAGAGTACTTTTTGTTATTGCGTGGTTTTGTGTATACATATATGGCATAAAATAAAGTAACTTTGAGGTTATTATTATATGAGGCGATTATGATCGTAAGTTGTATATCTTAACACTAATTGATTTCAGTATCCATAATTTGAAAAAATTGATTAATTCTGCAAATTAGATTGCAGAAACCATAAGAATCTATCTTTAATGAAACTGATTGCCTGGCTAATACTCTAATACTAACCTAGCTAATACTGCAACATTCTTTAATTTCTCACTGATTTTAATTTACTGTTTAAATGCAGAGGCTTCCACCAGTACTTAGTCTTCAAGAGCTGGAAGAGTACAGAGACAAACTAAAACAACAGCAAGCTGCTGTAAGTAAAGTTTTTCCTCTGTACCCTCACACTATTTGTTGTCTTGTGTATAAGTCTAGCAAGGAGTGTAACTGAAAAAGTTTTGATTTCTTAAACACATTAGATACTAAGTATTTTTTTTAATATTGGCGGAAAGTCATCACTAAATCATATAATCATATGAAATCCTGGAAGTAAATCTTAGTAATAATTATTGTAACAAGGAGCAAATATGCTAACTATTTCTTTAGAAACTTGACTTTTTGAATGTTTTCCTCGTAATGTTCCACGTGGTGCTGAATAGTGCAGTAGTCTCTCTTTGGGGGATTTCTGGCAATGTAAGACATAAAATATTTAAAAAACTCTCTCCTTGAAGGTGCTCTTTTCTCTTACTTTTCATTTTTCAATGTGTTAATTGGTAACAAGGGTTTTTGGTGGACACTGATACACAGTTATTAGGTAATAAACCAAATGAAATATAATGAATAGTGACTGTGAGGAATGAGGGGAAATCAGAGTTTCAGCTTTTGAAAGGCGCTTGTTATGTTGCAGACTTTTAAATTTTTTATTTATGCATTATTTGTTCTTCCATTGCTCTTTTGAGGTGAATAATATGGTACAGGAAACAAATCTATCAACTGTGGCATTTGTAGAGTATCTGCAAGTAAAATAGAAGTAGCGATCCTAATTCATGTCTTTAAATAAATGAAATGTAAAAGAGAATGTTGCATTGTTAACAATACGTAGAGAGCAAGTGCCTTCTGCCTTAGATGGCTTTCCCCTTAATATACCTATGAAATTTTGTGAAAGATTAGTGAGAAGTTGAGGAAATTAATATTCCCTGTTTCTCACCCAGATGTGTAAGGAAAGAAGTTGGAAGTGAGTGAGAGATAGTTGGTGTTTCGTGTATTTGTTTGGTGGTGTAGTGTTTTTTTTTTAAGTTTAAGAGGACATCTGGTGGTGACCTTGTTTTGCAAGAAGTGCTCTCAAAACCGAGACAACTTCACTGAGATGTGCTGCATAATCCTAATATGTGCTATCAATGCCTTGGCCATTTCTGCATGAAGGATGGGAGCTGGCTGCAGCTGGGGGAGTAGTTTCAGGGCGTGGCTGCTGCTGAAACATTTGAACTGGAAAGTGCTTGCAGCTAATGAATAATAGGGGAGAGAACTGAGCACAAGTTTTCCAGTACATATGACCCAGATGTGTCTTTCTTTCAGAATACAAACAGGTAAAAACTCTCAAAGCCAAAACTTTTGACAAGAAACATGTGGCCAGGTCTTCCCCCACCAACCCCTCCAATCAGGATTAGTCCTTTCTTGTTTCTTTCTTAATCTTGTCAAAATGTGTTTCTGGTATAGGAAGGAATTGTTGTTTGGGTTTGTTTTCCTCCTTGGGCATGTGCCAAGGTGCTACAATTTCTTATATGCTTATGTGTATTTCATATCCTTATGTCATATTTCCAGGTAGAATGTGAGAGGCTGTTGCATGTTTTCTTCTTCTGTCTCAGTTATTGTCCATTTATCTTGTGATGGGTCATTTAGAGTATTGTCTGCCTTAAGGTATGTTAGTGTCTTTCCTGGAAGACAGACCTACAGAATGTTGTATGTTGTTAGTTCGGTCCTAAAAAATACTTTAATGGTAAATAGATTATTAGGTAGAGGATTCAAGAAGCCTGTTGAAATATATACAATACCTCTGTTTTTGGAAATAACTGCCTTTTTCACTTCCTTGTCTGTATCTATAGCTGGCATAGGAATTTACAGTAGTGGTTTGGAGATAACAGCAACTTCTAAATTTTGGTAATGCAAAGCACTTGTATGAGTGTGAATTACAGGTACTAGAACTCTGATCTTCCACTTCTCACTGACTGTTACCATCTGCTTTTGCACAGCTGATCTTGGTCATACCTTTGCTTTCAGGGTCACTATAGAATTCACATTTTCTGTAGTTTGCTCATTAGTTTTCCATTCCACTGAATGGATCTCAACTTGCTCAAAATTTTTATAATGTATGTATCATGACAACTTTAATTTGTTAACCTCTTGGTACAGACAATTTGGATTAGAAAAGCTTTTTAGTTGTATGTCTGCTAGACTTGATTTTAATTAATAGTCTAATATCCTTAGCTATATTGTTTTTCTGGAGATGAAATATTTTTTAGTGATGTGATTAGGAAAGAGAAAATTGTTCGTCCTGTCAGCAGATGTTGTTGGCAGGCATTGATAAGCACAGTCACGTTCAGTGCTAGCACTTGCAATTCGGGCTTTCAAGACTTAGCACAGCACAATTGTATGGAAGATGCCAAAAGGGGTGTGACAATTTGGAAATGAATGAAGTAAATAGGGATAATATTGCTCATCTGAAAGAGTAGCTGAGAGAATAGCTTGGAAGCTCAGAAAGAAAAGCAGTATCACTAAGTTCTGGGAAAGATGGAAAAGGTGACTGTGGCAGGTGCTTGATAGGGTTGAGGTTGTTATATGTCAAGGGTAACTGAGGACTTGTAAAACAAAAAGAATGTAAAAACTGGAAATGAAATGTATCTTTTATTCATGTGTACTGCTTGAACATTGCTTAACAGTGAAGAATCAAACTGTTAGGTTTGTAGTAGAGCAATGAACAACTAGCAGGTATATCCATGTCCTGAAGTTTTTTACAGGTACAGGACTAGAATGAAGAATATGTTGAAAAAAGAAGGTGAAAATTTCACAGTGCATAGACTGTGGAGAGAACAAAATTTCTTAAGAGCCCCAAGGTCATGTAGGCTTGTGTAGCATTTGGCCTGATAACATCCTATCCTGACTCTACCTCACTCTGGAAGGGTTTTTTTTGCTGTCCTGCAGAGGAAAGCTTTATTAGTTATAGAACAACTAAGAGGTTAAGAACAACTGAAAAGCCTTACAATTGCTTTGTGGTTCTAGCCTACTTCTAATATGGAAAGAGGGATCATAGCTGGGTATATGCCCCTTGTCCAGATTGCCAGCTGATGACATCAGAATACTTTGGAGACCATTTATGTTCAAGTGCTGTTCCAGAGGATGGGAATTGAGCTGGTGGAGCCAATATAAGTTTGTTACAAGAATGCTGACTGAAGATCCCAACTTCATGCCATGTTTGACTAAGCAGTCAAGTTTAGAAATACCTCTTTGTTTCTCTTTGCCGATAGTGCATTGTGGGCTGGCTGTCATAGCCAGCTCTATTTTATTTTCATTTCTGGGAGTAATGTTCCCCCAAAAGAATATTGAGCAATACCAGTAATTTCTTTGTCATGTTTGAAAGAGTTTCTTTTAAAATATTTTTAATCCCTGCTGAAAAACAAAACTAAATACACTATTCTCAAGCTTGCATTTATAAGATGGTTAGTGTTGGATTTCTTTTTAAGGGTCTGTGTTTGTGCACAAGAGATTGATTAAGGTAACAATGCCCATTTTTTAAATTCAGTACAGACAGCAGCTTTCAGGAGTATTCTACTTAGAATTCTACTCAGAGCAATGGAGAAAATTTTAAAATATACATATTCTGTGTGCTAAAGGAAGGGTATAATGTGTAGAGGGTGAATATTCATTTTGACATCATTTTAATTTAATACAATATCAGTCTGAAAGGTAGGTGTCCTTATGGCTTTCTTAGATATCCATGTGTCGTGATTTAACTCTAGATGGCAATGAAGTATCATGCAGTCTCTCATTCATTTCCCCACCAGTGGGCTGCAGGGGGAGAGTGGGAGGAGTAAAAGTGAAAAAGCTCATAGGTTGAGATAAAGGTAGATAATGCAAAAGAAAGAGCTAAAAAATATGTAACGCAAAAGCAAGTGAAGCAAAACAAGGAATTAATTCACTGCTTTCCATAGGCAGGCAGGTGTTCAGCGATCTCCTGGAAAGCAGGGCTCTATCATGTGTAGTAGTTTGTGAAGGTAAATGTCATCACTCTGAGCATCCTTCCTTCTTCTCCCCCCAGCTGTATATGCTGAGCATGACACCATATGGTTGGGATATCTCTTGGGTCATTTGGGGTCAGTTGTCTCGGATATGTCCCCTCTCAACAGCTTGTGCACCCCCACCCCACTTGCTGGTGAGATGTTTCGAGTGGAAAAGGAGTTGATTCTCTGCAGGCACTGCTCAACTAAAGTACCTCTGTGTTATCAAAACTGGTTTCAGCCCAAGTCCAAAACAGCCCCATACCAGCTACTGTGGAGAAAATTGATTACCCCAGCCCAGGACAGTGCACCATGCTATATGGTTTACTTAAGTTTGTACTCTAGCAATATCATCAGCCGAATGTAAACACTTGCAGTGTTCCAAATTATTTCTATTTGCTATTCTAGCACATTTCTTAACAAGCAGAGAGTTAAGTAAGTAGTCTAAAAAGGCCCACTAATCCCTAGATGGAATGGTGAACATTTTTCTTACCATTGTTCTAAGGAAAGCTAATAATAATTTTTATGTTTTTGTTTTTATGTTGGTGTTAAATATTTATTAATAAATTTTTAAAAATGCAGAACTTAATAATGGAGAATCACAAGCTTGTAGAACTTTAGTATGTAGAACTTTAGCCTGCTTAATTGAGATTGCTATGTATCACATGGAGTGTTTTTCTTTTTAAGGTATCTAAGAAAGTTGCAGATTTAATCCTTGAAAAACAGCCTGCGTATGTTGAGGTAAGACAACTAACAGTTACTTTTAAAGAAGTATTTTGTGCTGTTTTAGTGCTGCAGTTGTGTCGTTACCGTAATTTGTAACGGGATGCTAGCTGGTTAAAACCGACTATTTATGTGTACTAAACCTCTGTCTCTAGTGAAAACCAAGGGTGTATTGAGGTGAAAGTCCTTAAGATGATAAAGTTTTTGGCATATGGTCATTTTAATAAGGCTTTCTGAAGACATGAATTCACAGGCTTGGCTAATACCTGTAATGGACTTGCAACAGGCACTGCTTTATTGCCTGTGTTTAGGAGTGGTTTCATATCTTGTTATATAAGAGAAAGCAGCAGTGACCTTTCCTAAAAACACTTAACTGCCACTTAATCTTAGGCACTTGTGAGAATCGCAGAATCACAGAATATGTTGTGTTGGAAGGGACACACAAGGATTGAGTCCAGCTCCTGGCCCTGCACAGAACCACCCGAAGAGTCACACCATGCACCATGGAGTATTGTCCAAACACTTCTTGAACTCTGTCAGGCTTTGTGCTGTGACCAGTTCTCTGGGGAGCCTGCTCCAGTGCCCAACCACTCTCGGGTTGAAGAGCATTTTTACAATATCTAACCTTAACCTCCCCTGACACAATTTCAAGCCATTCTCTTCAGTCGTGTCACTGTTCACCACAGAGATCAGTGTCTGCCCCTCCTCTTCCCCTCATTATGAAGTTTAAACTGCAATGAGGTCTGCCCTCAGTCTCCTCCAGGCTGAACAGATGAAGTGACCTCAGCCAGTCCTCATACAACTTCCCCACAAGGCCCTTTACCATCTTCATAGCCCTCCTTTGGACACTTGCTAATAGCTTAATGTCTGTTTTATATTGTGGTGCCCAAAACTGCCCCCAGCACTGGAGGTGAGGCTGCCCCAGTGCAGAGCAGAGCAGGACAATCCCCTCCTTTGCCTGGCTGGTGATGCTGTGCCTGATGCCCCCCAGGACACGGTTGGCCCTCCTGGCTGCCAGCGCACTGCTGACTCATTTGCAACCTTTTGTGTACCAGAGCCCCCACGTCCCTTTCCATAGTGCTACTTTCCAGTCTCTCATTCCCCAGTCTGTCCACACATCCAGGGTTACCCCGTCCCAGGTGCAGAATCTTGTTTGTGATTACTGCAGGGCCTCCCTGCCTCAAAGGGAGTCAACAGCTCCTTGCAGTTTTATATTGTCTGTGAACTTGCTGAGTATCCCTTCCAGTACTGCGCCAAATCATTAATGAAGATGCGGGAGAACCAAGGGCTCAAGAGAGCACTGTGGAACCTCACTCATGACAGGTCACCAGCCTGGTGTCACCCCAGTCACTGTAACCCTTTGTACCTGAACTGTGAGCTGGTTGCTCATCCATCACGTGATGGTTTATCCAGCTGCATGCTGGACACTTTGGAAGAATACTGTGAGAGACAGTATTGAAAGCTGTGGTGAAATCCAAAAAGGTTATATCGGCTGGCTTCCCTTGATCGACTGATTCCCTTGGGTTTCATTGTCATAAAAGGAAATCAAGTTTGACAAGCAGGATTTTGCCCTCATGAAGGTGTCCTGGCTGGAACCAATGACTGCATTGTCTTTCAGGTGTTTTTCAAGACCTTGCAGAATAATCTTCTCCATTACTTTACCAGGCCACTGAAGTGAGACTGACAGGCATGTAGTTTTTGGGGTTCTCCTTCTTGTCCTTCTTGAAAATTGGGACTATGTTTGTCAGCTTCCAGTCAGCTGGGACCACTCTGGATTCCCAAGACTGCTCAAAAATCATCAAGAGAGGTTTTGCAATGACATCAGCCACCTCTTTGGGGATTCTTAAATGAATCCCATCAGGCCCAATAGTTTTGTAGGGATCCAACTGGAGCAGCAGATCCCACACAATTTCAGGGTTGACTGGGAGTTAGTCATTCTTGCTGTTGTGATCCTACAACTCAGACCCCCTTGGTCTGTCATCCATGTTGAAGATGAAAACAAATAGGTTCTCAATATGTAAAAGTTCTCCAAGAGCAAAACAAAGCAAAACTGCATTAGCTGCTGCAGTAGAGTGTTGGCATGGCTCGTCTTCTTTCTCCCAAAGCATATTTGCAACATTATTTGTTGTAATGGTTCCCTAAAAGAAGGCTTTTTTTTTCAACTCGTTTGTGCTTACTACTGTCCCCGTAACATTTGGTCAGCGCTTCCTGATTTTATCTGATCATTACATGAAATGACATGGAGAATTGTGCAGAGTTAAAATGGTGATTGTTATTAAGTTAGTCTGAGAATAATCGTGTGTGAATACTTCTGTTTGTGTACAGCATCTTGCATCACTACTGATGATTATGGCAATTCTCATTTGAAGCAAGAAGCTGGAGAGAGTGTAGAAGAACAAAGATGGTTTCCTAGCTATTAACCTGTGGTAGATGTCATGGAGCTGCAATTATTTTCCTCTTTCATCCGGAGGACATCCTCTTCTGTTCGCTTGTTCTTATGGCCAGTGCATCCAGCCTTAGTGAGGTTGCCATCTGTGCTCTGGCACATGGCTTGGTGAAAGGAGGAGTGCTGCTGTTTAAAGAAAAATGGAGAGGGGAGAAGTGACCATTGCTTGAGTCATCTCCTGCAGTAGCAGGTGGAAGAAAAAGGCTGCAACAGTAATGTTGTTTCAGTTTTAGTTAAAGGAGTCAGGTGGGAGGCTATTACAGAAGGAGGCTGGTAAGTGCTACTGTGGTTGTCTTCACCAGATAGTGTAGAAGGGGGAGAAAAGGGTAATTGTATGGTATAAAAAACTTCTGATATTATTTCACTGTTGTGTGGGTTTGAAACTGGTGATTTTGAGTAAGTGCTGCTTTTTCTGAATCCAGCAGCTTCACTTTGAAAACCTCTCACTGCATAATGGAACTGCAGGAAATGTTCTTCTTGCATTTTGCAGTGTAATGTTAAGGTTCTTATTGCAGCAACATCTTAGTGAGGTGCACCTGTGTTATACCTAGAAGTGCTTTCAGATGTTCCAAAGGGACAGTAAAAAAATCCATTGTGCCAGTAAAAATCTTTTAAAAACTTTTCTTAAATGCATTTGTGCCAGTTTAAATCAATAATCCTTCAGTGTTACTTATGGGCACAGGCCTGCACAGAGTTATTCTTGTCAGTAGACTTACTGGAGATTTCTTGTGGGCATTATAGGACTCACTTTCCCACTGATTCATGAAATGAACCTCCTGGCGTGCTATGCGAACTTGTAATGGTGGCTTCAGTTCAGTCTTCAATTACAGTAACAGATCATTAGAAGAATCAAAAATGCAGTTGAACACGTCTCCTGGACCCATTTTCACTCTACAAAATGTAGTTTCGGGATATCATGGTTTGAACCCCATTCCTAGTATCAAGTGCTGGTATAACAGGCACTCCTGTGGCCAGAGGAGGCATGGCACAAGCACAGGGTAAGGGATGTACAGTTTTCTGTGCTTGGAAGAAAGGCATTCTTTAGGAACAACCAGTGGGTGAGCGATTGTTTTGGAGAAGAGAAAAATTGTATTCAGCCCTAAATGCCGGGCAGAAGACTCTCTCTTTGGAGATCTTTAGACTTAACTCTTCCCCCATTCCTCTCCGTCCAGTTGTGTTCAAAGGGGAGATTTTACAGAATCTTTGCCAGAGGCAAGGCTGGAGTGGAATTGCTCCTTATTGTATGCATTTCCTCATGAACAAAGGAACAATGGCTTTTTGAATAGCTCTGGTATTTGCAAAGTATGCTTTTAGAGAGAAGTAGGTATTGAGGAAAGTAATCTTTGAATTTGGTTTCTTAAGATATTTTGCATATCAGCAACTAAGCTGTCATTTTTACAAAAGCAACATTGGTAACATAAAGGAGAATGTTTTGGTGGAAGATGCAGCTTAGTGGTTTGGAGATTGACCAGGAGCTGATCTGAAACTGAGCTTTGAACTCGTGTTTGCTTGTGATATCTTCAGAATTAGATTAACTTTCCAAGTGAGAGTCTCACTTCTCATTGAAAGCACTTGATACATTTTGAAATGATGAGCAGAATTAAAAAAAACCAAACCAAAAAACAAAAAACCCCCCAACCCCCCCAAAACAAAAACCACAAAAAGTAAAAAAACCAACAAAACAAAACAAAAAACCCCCCAAAACAAACCCCTCCCCCTGCCCCAAAAAACCCCTCATTTCTGTAGCCTGGGGAAAGAATGCGCTTTTCTGCAGTGCTGTTCCTAACAAAAGAAATCCTAATAGTTATATTAAAACATTTATTCTTCTCAAGGAGTTGAGATTATGCTAGGCACTTCACTGAGTCAAAATCAAGCTAAATTCAGGTCACCTCTGCTGAAGAGTTTTCAGCTGAAAGTCAACAGGATACAATTAACATTTATTATTATGTGACATCTATTAAATTCGTAGAACACAAGTGCTTCTAAACAAGAAAATGCTGTTTTTTGTTTTGCTTCTCTCTGGCATATTAATGCAAATTAAATCCTATGCTTCTATCCCCGAAGCTTTGATCATTCTGTTGTAATGCATTAATGGTATAGAAATTTATAGGCTATATGCACAATATATAAACGTAGAGGGTCCCACTGCAATGAAAATGGATTTCAAATATCAATCTTCAAAAGAGAATTGTATTTTAAAATATACTTTATACTAATGTTACAGTGCAGTGCCTAGTGTCTGTAAAATGATGAAACAAATAATATATAAAGTAACTCTACAAGGTCATAATATCTCAAGAGAAATCCACTAATCTGTAGCCTTCATTGGTGTGTAGCATGACTTTAACTTGTATATTTGTTTAACCTGTTGTCTCCCTGTAGGAACTTGAACGTGTTACGTCACTGCAGACTGGCCTTCAATTAGCAGCGGTCATTTGCACAAATGGAAGAAGGTATCTTGCTTAAGCAACTGCAGGGATTGAAAGTGGGGAAGTATTTGAGAAGAGATCTGTAAATCCAGGAAGTTTGCTTGTTGATTATATGTCCCGTTTATGTGTTGAATGCAATTAGCAGTAGTAGTTAGCAATGCTGAAACAATTGCAGCTCTCACTTTTGAAGTTCTCTTTGAAACAAAAAGCTTTTGAAATACACCATTGATCCACAGACAAGTGCAGAAGGGAGGGTGTACCTTCTTAGTAGTCTGTTGGTATAATCTCGTTTTCTGAGTTTCCCTAACAATATTGACAGTCTTAGTTTCTACCATGTATTTTGTTGAACTTGTTAGAATTGATTAGAACTAAGTTTTATTTTATGAATTATTGAAGATTATGTTAATTTTTAACTTTTGCAGACACCTGAATATAGCAAAGGAAGGCTTCACACAAACTAGTTTGGGGCTACTTGCAAATCAGAGGAAACGACAGCTGCTTATTGGACTGCTAAAGTCTCTGAGAACAATAAAAACACTGGTATGTACAGTTGTGATTGTTCAGTGACAAATATTTTTCTTAATTTTTGTGTGGTAATGACTGGATTTTTTTTTTGTTTGTTTTTTTAGCAAAGAACTGATGTACGTTTGAGTGAGATGTTGGAGGTAAGTCCCTACCAGACTGATATAATTTGAAGCTATTCTAAGTCTACATTTGTCAGTCATCTTAATTTTGCCCCTTCTTTTCCTCTTGCAAACAGGGTGTGTGCATGAGATGAAATTGTATTTTTATTCTTTTAAATGTATTGAGAAAAACTTCATATTAAATTAGATAGCCACTCTGCCAGGGAAGAGTGTTTTCTATCAAAACCTCATTCCTGCCTTTAGATCTGGGCACTGAATCTTGAGTTAGCTCAGTAAAAATGCTGTGGAGTCTTCACTTATCCCTGCTCTCAACTTATACCTCTTTTCTTTAGCTTGATATTTGGGGGAAAAAAAAAAAGAAAAGGTGAGATTTAGCTGATTGTTGATATGCTGGGTCTGGATAAAGAATTTCTATTGGTATATTGCTGTACAAATTTATAGATGGGCTCCCTGCTTAATATTTTGTTTGTGAATGTAGTAGCCATCTCTCCTTATTCATTGGGTTGGCTTTTTAATTCAGTTCTGGAAAACATTGCAGCATGCAGGCCATGACACTGAAAATTCTGATACTGTTATGTATGCTGCCTAAAAATGTAGTAGATACTGCACAGAGCAAAATAACATCTTAAGGTGATTAATTGTATGAAAGCCTCAGGATTTTATTGACAGTTATAGTACATGTAGTGTAACAATTTCAACTTGCTAGTTGCCAAATATTGACAGCTAATACTCCATGGAATGTCATGATGACAATCCCCAGTTATTAAGTTTGGAAATTGAATCTTAATAGTCTTAACTTTTAAGATTCTGTGAATTTAATTCCATCTTCAATAAGTCACCTTGTGTCAGCAAACTTTCCTATTCTTTACCAAGCAAAACTGCGCTCATTTTCAGGTGGCATAAATGCTGCTTTCTGTTCAGTAAGCCCTGTATAATGATCAGCTTTTAATTTCTGTGTTGTGTTTTGCTACACAGGAAATTAACTCTTCACTGTCTACCTGGCAGGAGTTGTCCTGAGGAGGTGTGGGTGTTGCATTCACACACCGACCTTAAAGACCTGATTATCGTAATTGGTCAGTGATTTTAAGGGCTGGAACTGCTGCTTTTGGCTAGGTGCAGTTTTAGAGCTGTGCTCAGTGTCTGCTCCCAATCAGTTATCCCAGACACTGGCCCATTTATTTTCCGTACTCCAAGAAGTTAGTAGGTTGGAATATGCATGAGAGCTATTGGTAGCCACTCACAGAAGAGCATTTTGAAAGGGCTCCGAATTAAAAAAAGACCAGGAATGAAGCTATAGTAGCTTACAGGGCTGAGCTGCATCTGGAATACATTAGTAACATATCTTATGCAAGCAGGCTTTCTGATTGAGCTCTGTTAATCTTAATGGAGAAAATACCAGGTTTCCAGTGGAGAAAGATGCAAAGAGCTGTAAATGCAGCAGTCATTTTAGACCAGTGTATTGCTCTGTTTTCATCTAATGGATAATGTATTTGGGGTTTTTTTGTGTTTTTTAGCTAAATTTGATCTGCATTAGAACATTGCTGTTAAAACCAATTTCAATTCAGAAACTCCTCTATGATCATAGCTGAATATAAATTACCCTTGCATTTTTACTCTTCAGTCAATGACTGAAATTCCACTTACAGCTTTGCATTTGAGCTCTCTAAATCATGTAATGTAACAGATGTAATTATGACAAGAAACAGAAGCTCTTAGCTATTAAAGAGGGCTTTCCTACCTCCAAGATTCTTTCTGGTCTCATGTCTAATGGAGTACAAAAATAATAAGTGTATCTGAAGCAATGCCCATGTTTTGTTGGTAAGATCCTTGGGTTTTACATTTTTGTGTGTATGTTTCTGTTTTGCCCTAGCATCCTTACGTACTTCCTGATTGAGCTGTGTACCTATTGAATATTCTTGTTATATATTAGGACAATGCATTCATAATATGTTCTTGGTTTCCTGAGGCCTTCTGTGAGTCACTTGTATATAAGTTAATTTCTAATAAGCTATAGAATGTATCAATAATGTGATAAAGTGTTTATTTGGTCTTGATATTGGGATTGTCTTAGGTTTTATAAACTCTGGCAACAGCCTGCCAGTGCCTGAACTAACCTCTTTCCATGCTCATGAACAGATAATTGGGAAGATGTTAGTTGTTCTATAATAAAAACTTTGTGATGTATTTTTATGTATACATAAAAATATATGTATGCATAAGGAAACAATCCAGCAAGTTGTTTGTATAAGGTAATGTGATACATAGTGTTTTCAATGTTGCTAGCATCTGTTTCTAATTCTACTTGCACCTTAAGTACTGCAGTACACCCTCACTGTTTTAACTTTACTGTATAGACAGAAGAGGCAAAATATTTTACTCTTAATGTTTATACATAAGCATGCAAGCAAAAATAGGTGTTGCACTGTTGCTTCAGATGAGCTTTCAATTGTATTTTATCCTAAGGAAGAGGATTATCCAGGAGCTATTCAGCTGTGCTTGGAATGCCAGAAAGCTGCCAGCACTTTCAAACACTACAGTTGTATAAGGTAGGGTGACATTGTGCAGATTTCAGCTTCTGTATGATTTTATTTGTAAACGGTATAAAATAGTGATCATTAATTCTCATTCTCTAAAGAAAGTTTAATTGAAAAGTAATTTTCAGCTTAGAAAAGTAAAATTGAGGCAGTTACAAAAGCATAAATATCCTCTGTAATTTCCCACTTCCCTCTACCACTACTAACTAATCTTCACAATTATAACAATTTATAATCAATGTTTGGACTATATAATTGTTTTGTGACTGTTGTAATATTTTGGCAGGTAAAGTTTCAACTTAGACTGCATTATAACTGTGCTACAACCTCCAGCCTAGAGATACCTGAGCTGAGTTTTTAATAAGAAGATTTTATTCTGGAATTAATTTACCTCTAGCAAGATGGCTTCTGGAGGATAACTTACCCTGATTCTTGGCAATGAAATTAGCAAGTGCAGAGTTTCATGCTGGCATGAAGAAATTGCTTTCAGAACTGAAACTAATCAAAATATCTGCAGTTTCTAACTTAGAAAGACTTGATGCGTCCATTGCTTTAAAAAAAGAAAAAAAGAAGTAGCAGGAAATGCTCATAAACTCCAGCAGGAGATGGAGTAACATCAGATTTTTATGGAGGTCTTTCTGTTTGAAGGCTTGTTGCATGTGGAGAAACAATAAGGAAATAATGGCTATTATCTTTAGTGTTTAATGGCAATTCTTTTTGATGCGTTTTTTTTTCTATTTAAACTTTTTTTTGGAGGTTGTTGTACCCAATTTATCTGATGGAAACAAAAAAGGAGGGTGATGGGCATATCATTTAAGCATAGAAAACTAAGTAGAGAGGCTAGAATCTGTCTTTTGATAATTAATGTAGGCCCCTTAGGAGAAGATTCAGAGCACAGAAGGAAGTTGTCTGAAATCAGATATGGTGATTATTTAATGAAAACTGTGCTTTCTGTGCTTGAAGAGAATATTCTGCCTATTTCTTTGTTGCTTTGACCCTTCCAAACAAAAACATAGTTGTCATATATTTTGTCTTTTTTTAATTGCTGCTGTTCTGAAATTTTTAAAGCTGATTGTTAAGTTGCAGTGGTGCCTTTCTTTGTCCTAAATAGTTTCTCTTGTGGTAGCTATTTTTGTTAATCTTTTATGCCAACTTTAAAAATTCTTCTGAGAAAGCTTAAGTTCTCTTTTTCCTGTAAGGGAGAAGGGGTTCCTGAGCAACAAAATAAAGTTACTGTAATTTGCAAAGACTTGACAGCCCTGACCCTTCTGGGTGTGTTCTACTGTAGACCACAGTGCCAAACCAAAACATTTGAAGCAAGTTTCTTGGGGATTGAGAATGTCTTTGAATAATTGGTTAAATCCTCACAGGATGGGGGCTTGTCTAGGCCTTCTTAACCCTGCTGCATTATAAACCTAGAATAATGTGCCTTTCCACATGGCAGTGGTGTGGTAATGCTAGTCTGACACACAAACAGCAGCTTAATGGTTTATGATAAATTATTATGTTGTGGCTCAGTAGCAGGGTTTTTAGAAACAAGAAATGGTCTGAAGTGTTTATATAATCAGTAATTTTATTCTAAACATTTCTTTTCTTTCATCAATAGTGAGTTGAGTTCCAAACTGCAAGACACCTTGGAACAAATAGAGGTAAGAATTAATATACTGATGTTTAGTCTATGTTAATATTTTACCTTTAAGTATGTGTTAGTGTTTAATCTCTAAGTACTAGAGCTTTCTAACACAATGTTGTTAGCAATTACAGAATGTGTACATTTCTTTCAAATACCCTCTTTGGATGCTGTAGCCATTGCTGCTCATGTAGACTTTAGTGCTGTAGTCAACCTAAATGCTCTGTAATATGTTATCATATTACAAGCCCAGTTCACTAGTTGTGCCCACTATAAGTGGTAGAGCAATCAAATTAAAAAAGTTACATAACATTTGAAGTACTATTCTTTAGACTACTTCTGAATGGTTGTGAAAAATAATTTAACAGCAAGCCAATAGGTTAGGATAAGCTATACAACAGATCACAGTTTCAGAGAAAATTTTAGAGGTCAACAAACTGGAAACTGCTGGATAGGACCAGTGCTAAGCTGTAGGAAATAAGACTTGAATAGCTGTGAGGGATGCAAGTCAGGTAGTTTAAGTTAGTAGATAGTATCATAAAAGCAAATGAATAGAAAATGTTAAGTGTCTTGCCGGAAATTGGTGGGAAGAAAGGAATTCTTTGAACTCTACTACTAGATAATTTTGAGCTGGAACTTGGCAGGCTTTTTGTAAGAAGTCTAACAATATAGGTATGTATAGTGTATATGTGATGCGTGTAATGCATACACATGGAATGTTTAGCAGGAACCTGAATTAGCTATTTGAGCAACTGTCTACACCCATTGTCCCATGCTCTTTGGAAAGTCAGACTAGCACGTTTTATCATACCTGGTTATTTAATTCCCTGTAAAATTAGAACTTTATTAATTTCCTTCAGTTTTGTCTTTGTACTTCAGCTTTTGTGCATTTTTTTTTTATTCCTTTAGTCTTTTTCTGGTAGTGCTTTATTCAGAGCATGTCTGGTTCAAAAGAGGTGATGGAATGACTGTTCCCTTCCCCTCTCACACAGGCCTTGTGAGAGTGAGCACGCTCATTTATTCCTTGTGAGCAAATAGTGATGTTGCTTAAAGGGAGACATGCATCTTTACTTCCTTCTAGTAATAGCTTTGAAGAGCAAATTCTGGTCTTTTCAAAATATGTTATTCTGTGCCATGTTGGTTGGTGAAAGCAATTCACAGCTAGCTAAATAATCACATTCTAGATTTTTATTTATTACTTGTGAATTTAGAAAAATATCTTATTATCTTCCTGTGAAACTAGCTTATTTTCTACTGGAATTATGCCTGTGCATATGGGAGAAACATAAGTCATCCTGGGGTCTGTGGAGTATTGTTGAGAAATACATGGTCTAAATAATATAGAATAATCTGCTCATTAGGATTTCAGTAAAGGGTTTTTCAATAGTTGAGTGCCTCTATTTAAAGTCCACTCCTTATTCCTTTTTTTGGTCTTATTTTAATTTAGGTTTTAACATAGATCTCACTTTTATACTGTGTTACAAATAAAATGCAATATGGTTATAGTGGAAGGAGCTCTTGAAAAATGTAACTGAAAAGATTAATATTCTCTGTGTTTAAGAGCTCTGTTCATGGACAGTTTGATATCCCAGTTTTTCTCTTTGTACAGCTGTTCTGCAAGAAACAAGAGAAGGAATTTAAAAAAAAAATCAGTATATGGCTGAAATTAAAATTGCTGAATAATGTTTTAGAGCAGTTCTGAATCTTTAGGTTACTTTTACCATTAGGCTTAGGGAAGAAAATGCAACTGACAACACCCACCAAATCTCTAGGATTAAAACCAAAAATATTCTGTGGCTTATGATGTAATTAATGAAAATTTTCCAATGGAGTAAGTAAAAGTACATAAGGGACTAAACACCCGTCTACTGTAGTTTCTATTTGTAAGAGCAAGATTGTATTGCAAGATCATTAAATAATAAGAATCAAAATGGCTTTATTATCTAGCAAGAAAAGAAAATACTTGCTAGCTGTGTATATTATTATATGTTATTGATTTGTCCTGCTTTTATTTTTTGAATTATTGCTTGAAAATAACTAGAGTTAGACTGTGTATCTGAATGTATTACAGCGTCTAAGTGAGAATTATGTTATTAAGCTACATAGTCAAATTCTTGAAAGCTTTATTAGTCATTAAATGCATGATCCTATTGATTTTTTTTCATTTAGTTTACATAATAGGTGAACTTAATTTGTTGCAGAGCTGTTCAGTATGCTCAGACACAGCTCTGCTGACAGAACCAGTATTTTTGTGTCTACTTTTTTTCACTCTCTCAGGTACTGATTGTTGTGCTGATGTAGTATTCTATAAATGGTTGTCTTACCAATGAATTTTTAATTCAGATAGTGTTAGTTCCATTTAACAGATGCAGTCAGAGGGTTAAGAAGTCTGTGATTGAATTGCTTGAGCTGAAACCCCCAGATCTGGGTTTTTCTTAGGGGTTGAATAGACCAACATAGAAATCCCAGCTCTCCCCACACTGAGTTGCTAGGCCTTCTCAAAGTAAACATCACTTCGAATTTGACTGCAGTGAAATAATATCCTTTTTCTTGCTTGTTTTTGTAAGTGGTGGAACTCTTTGGCAGATACTGAAGTACTTACACGGCAAGAAGTAACATTTAAGTGCTTCAGAAAAATCCAGTCTTATACAGTCTTGGTTACTTTACAGCCATAATTATCACACTGTTAAATAAACATCTTCGCTTGCTGTTATTAAAGTAATGTATTATTTGGCCTGTTTTTATTTAGTGTTTAACACATTTTTTCTTTCATTTTTATAGGAACAATTGGATGTAGCGCTTTCCAAAATATGCAAGAATTTTGATATCAATCATTATACAAAGGTTCAGCAGGCCTACAGGCTGCTTGGAAAAACGCAGGTTAGTACTTATCTTCGGAGGAAGTCACAAAGAATAGTCACATCACGGCATGAAGCTTTGAGTACCGTGATGGAAATTTATTGTCCTAATTGTTGTGGTTTAATCCCAGGTGGCAGCTAAGCCCCACACAGCTGCTTGCTGACTCCCCCTTGGTGGGATGGCAAAGTCAGAGGGCAGGCAGGTATTCAGCCATGCCCAGGGCAACAGGACTCTGTCGTGCTTAACAGTGACTTGTGAAGACAAACTTCACCACTCCAAACATCCCCCTGTTCTGTCTTCTTGCTCCAGCTTTTTTTACTAAGTGTGACACCACATGTTACGGAGTATCCCTTCAGTCACCTGGGGTGTGTCACATACTGGCTGTGTCTCCTGCCAGCTCCTTGTGCACCCCCGGCTTGCTCCGGAGGGTTGGGGTGAGAAGCACAAAAGGCCTTGACCCTGTGTAAGCCCTGCTCAGCAATGGCTAAAACATCCTTGAACCATCAACACTGTTTCTAGTGTTTCCAATCAAAAACACAGCCCCGTATCAGCTACTGTAATGAATAGAAACTCTATCCCAGCCAAAGCCAGCACGCTAATGCTGATGGATCTTGCTGAGTATACAAAGGTTTTTATAATGGTCAGATAATTTAATAGTACTTGCTAAAGGTAAGCTGTGTGTTACTGCAACATGTGGCTTTTTGGACAGGTTATAACTGTAACAGTTGCATATTTCAGCTCTGTTTATACTGCTGTTTGCATTACCCATTGCAATTGGACATGTGAATACTATTTTTTATAGCTAGGTCTATGTTTCTGGGTTGTGTACAACCTCTACATTGAGTATTTCCGTTTTGTATGGTACTCTAACATGATGGGAATGGAACACATGAAGAGATGGGGTTTTTTTGCAGTAAAATACATCCCATGGCATGCCAAACATACTGTGGACATGCCCTTAAAGTTACATCTGGGTGTGCCTAGGGCATTTTCTGTGAAAATAGGAGTAGACCTAAGTTCTCCCATAGGATATAGTTCTCTTCTGTTTGGTGCCCTGGCTTGAGGCTTCATATTGGTTTGTTTCTCTGGGAAGGTAATCAGCCAGTTTCCTTCTGCAGCAGGTATGAAGTATGGGAACTAGTACCAAGGTGCTGTGATGTAAAGGAGATAAAGAGACGTGAGTCTTGGAGGCGTGTTTGGTCAGTGATCAGTGTTCATAACACAGTGAGGCTGAACACGGTGGTGGCAGTGTAGCAGTGAAGATTTACTTAGGGAAGAGATTCCCCCAGAAAGATCAAGTCAAAGCACCTGTTCCCTGATGAAGACCAGAAAAGAACCCCATTTGTTTTTTATTATGCTCGGGTTTTTTAATGGTATTTCCATATTTCAGAAGCATATCTGATATAAGATTGCCTTTCTTGGATTTGTGTTGAATTTTTGTATGTTTGTTTTGCTTCGTTCTAATTAGAGCCTTTCTAGCAAAGTTGGGTTCTTTTTTTCCTGGCTTGACTGTGAAAACAGTATAGCTATACAATAGGATAGAAATGCATTTATGTTCCCATACTTCGTTAATGTGCAGAGGTATTGGAATGTCAAAGACTGAAACTTAAAATCAGGGGAGAAGATTGACTAGGCTTTTTCTTTGTTAGTACATTGTATGCAATTTCTTTGTTTACTGAACTAAAATATACACAATGCATTCACTGCTCCAAGTCAAGTGCATTGCATGATGAGAAAGGCAGATTTTTTGTTGGAGAGGGAGGAAGTTTCTGACAAAATGAAAGTGTTATTTGCATGGTTTTGCCTGCTTTGTTCCATTATAGAGTGACTTGGTTTTGACATTCTTTTTATTACTATTAAAGTGTGTATTTTGAACTTGTCCTGAAAATAATTTAGTTGCATTGTTATTGAATTATCTCCCATTTTGACCTCCACTCAGTAAACAAAATGTCAAGATCCTTCAGTATCTTCAGTACTTTTTTAAATTTCATTTGTCATTTTGTTTTCTTTGGCTAATTCAAGTTAGGACTAGCTGTAGAAAACGGCTTACTTTCAATAGGTTTTAAGCAGAATTGCTTCTTCATTTCTTATGGAGTGATTGAGTTCTCAGCTCTTGTCAGTAGCTGAAAATGTCAAATAGGAAGTAGTGAAGACAGAACATTTTCAAATCTGCAGGATTGGATAACTTTGTTCTTGCATATGAAAGATTATTTTTATCAGTTCCTATATGCTATATGCTGATTATATGTATATTGTGAAACAGCGAGAAAATTCAGTTTCTGAAATGGAATAATGCTATGTACAGTTTATTAACACCAGGAACACTTGGGAAATATCCTGACCTCAGACATGATTATGGCAAAACATGAAACTCAGATGTGATTATGGCAAAACTAATATGTTATATAGTCATTAGTCCTTAGTACATGTATGTAACCTCTTCCTGGAAAAAGTAGGGTTTTTTTTTTAAACAAATGTCTTTTTTTTCCTATCAAAAAGAGGAGTTTTATAAGAAATTTACTTATATGATGTGCATGCCTTTCTGTAACACTTAATTCTACTTTAGGTTCTTTACTTTGGTGAGTGGATGAAGTCTTTGTGGTTTTAATTTTAATGATTACAGAGGAAATATTTTTGTTTTAGTTGGAAGTGTTTCTACTGGGAGAAAGAGCAAATTTCTTTTTGACACATTATCAGTGACTGGGAGGGTAAATAAATAAGTGAGTAAATTTTGTAATTAGCTATGTCATGTAGGGGTAAAATTAATATTTACTAGTGACAATGTAAATAAATAAAAAGGTAAATTATAGAGGGCAGTTGGCGGAGGAAACTGATTTTACTTGTAATACCTGAACTCTTTTATGTGACCATATCGTAGTATTGCCAAGACCTATATTAGGTATTTTTGAGACAGAGATTGGAGGATGTCCTTACAAGTGTTCAGTGCTGAAAAAGGCTTATGTTAAAAGATGAGGGCATATGACAAATCGAATTTTACTGTTTGATTTTATGTTACTCCATTTCTTTCAGACAGCAATGGACCAGTTACATATGCACTTCACTCAAGCCATTCACAACACGGTGTTTCAAGTAGTCCTTGGATATGTGGAGCTGTGTGCAGGAAACACGGACACCAAGTTTCAGAAGTTACAGTATAAAGACCTCTGTACAGTATGTAATTCTTGCGTATATGCATGGTTTTTAATCTGATTTTTTTCACTGCACCAAGTGTACCTACGTCAGTAGGGACTCAGTTGTTAAAATAACCTTGCAGCTACTCTAGTTTCTTAATACAACTTATGACTATTTGAGATATTTGTTACTCACAGCTTAATATTGATTTTGATTACACTGAATCTTAGCACTTTGGAGTTACTGTGCACTCCATTTAACATTTCAAAAGACCAACATTTCAAAATGTGTGTGTCTTCAGTATGATATGCTAGTTATTGGAATAGCTATTATCTTTGAACTTTATTCCAGTGCATTTAGGTAATATTCACAGTTTCTCTGATACAGGATTTCAGTAAGGATTCCTGTAAAGATGCTAATTTGAGTCTTCCCATTACTACTGACTTTGTCATTCACTTTTCATTTTCACATTTAATTCCACACTTTTGATATCAGGATAAGGGACAGCTGTAATATTGAGATGCGAAAGCCTGATGATAGGCAGATCATGGACTGGAAATATCCATGTATTTTCCTCTAGTATAAATTTTAAGTGCAGTTTCTTGCATATTTTGTTACATTGTTAGAATGAACTACTGTAGTTTGAGTAGCATTTTTAGTTCACTCTTTAATTTTTTCACTTGTGATTTTACTGTTGCACCCTGAGAAATTTTCTAAAACTTCAGTGATGGGGAAGAAGAATGTGAGATATTTTAGGTGGTTCTAACATTGATTTGCAATTTGAAATTATGTTTCTATCTTGAATGTTCTTTAGGATGCTTGTTTCAGTTACATACTAAGCCCTCATCATACTTCATCAACTTAAGGACCCACCCCATCATTTGCAATTTATTAAATTAAAATGCAGTCACAAGGAGATTAAAGTTCATATTCTGATCCATTTTCTGTTCTTTCTCTTCTCGTATCTCCTGGGACCGTGTAGCTTTAACTAGTAAACAGCACATCTGCATTGAAAACCATTTCATTTTAAAGAGGTGCCTCTTCAGCTTAAAACACTTACATAATCCAAGAGCCTCTGTATAAATGAAAGTGTGATATGCAAAATAAATTTATTGACTTAAGTATTTGTGAACATAATGAGTACGATTCTGGATCGGTGGTATTTCCACTTCACTAAGATGAATTCTAGCTGCAGAAAGCAACAAAACCCAATCTTTGTTCTCCAGACTGCAGTCCTTTCAGCCTTCTGCTATAAGCCTTCAGAGTGTGGTTTTATTTTCGTTTCTTAGTTTCTAATGAACTTCTAAATTTTTTTTTGCTTTTTACTTCTGTATGCCCTTCAGTTTATTTCTCATTCCTTACTAATACTAATCATATTAAACCCATTTATTTACACTTACAAGCTACTACTGAGCTGCCTCTGACCACTTCTGAAATACAGGTTGCATGTTGCTGTTTATCCTTACACTTGGGTGTGGGCAGGGGTATTTCAGGTACTTGGAAATACCACATTTTGTAATACACAGAAAGTGGGTGGCTTTAACTGCATGGTTACAAAATTATTACCTCATTATTTCTATTTGTTTTTACTTAGACAAAACCTTAATGAGGTGATGCTTAAGTTATGTGACCCTGCAATAGCTGACAGTGTGTAAAAAGGAAGGCACTTTAATATACTATGAATATTGCTGTAATTGCATTGGAATTTACTTTAAAAATTTTTCATTAGTATCTTGGTATTTATTGGATATTTAGGGACAGGCTGCAGATGGGAATCTTGGTTTCTTACAAACCATATTGTTCAGTGTTGGTTGTTATCTGTTGCAATGCACTTGTGAAATTAGGGTGCGGAATAAGGTGAACTATCATAGCAATTCAATTTCTAACTTCCTGTAGAAAACATACCAGCAGATTTTCATCTCATGCATTCAGTTATTGGGGAATAAATTGTTTGAGACTGAAATATGAGCCTTCTTTCTCTTTAAGTTCTAGTGAGAACCTTCTTCAGTCTGTCCATGCTGTTAATCTAAGATACCCTTAATATATAAAAAGTTATGGAGTACTTACTCTAATTAAACAAGGGAAGTCATATAAAATTGAAGTATTCCTTTTGAGGCAGATATTCGGCTGTGTGTTTCTAAAAATCTGTCAAAGTGAACTAATTTAGATTACTTCCGTTGTTTGTGGGTAGTGGGGGACTATAGTGGCTTTTTTCCTTGTTCTATTTGTATCTTTTTGGAAGTCAGATACTGGGTATTATAATAATGTGAGTTTTTAAAAAAAGAACGATGTCTTCAGAAATTCTTAAGCATTTATGAAAGTTAGTGCCTGTGCACACGGAGTCACTGTCTCCTTGTCAAGTGTTTCTTTTCTTAGCACATGATTTACATCTTTTCTATTTTTTAATATTTCTGGACAAGGGTGAAGCTTGGCTGCTTCAGTCTCAAGTTTTGATTTTCTTTGTTCTAGTGTAAGCTCGAAGAAATTTGGCTGTTTGTTTCCTTAGTCTAAATTGAATTATCTTGGTGTTTAGTTCTTCCTGACCAGTTGAAAGCCAGTATGTCTTCAAGTATAGTGATCTGCGCAAGCAAAGTTTAGATTTTAGATACTAAAAGCCCTAAAATACAATAAGAGTAACATTTCCTGGTGAGTTGGTAGAGAAAATTGCTGACCCAACAAGTTTGTTTGTTTTTAAACTACTTCTCCACACATCATTCAATCCAAGGGAGTACTCTTCAGGAAGGCTTCTGTGTAGTACTGAAGTACAAAAGTCTGTATCACTGCACTGATGTCACATGTCTGCATGTCACGGGGGTGGCTGATCCCTCTGATAGTGAGGTGTGCTGACCATTAGACTTTATGGCTTTACTTCTGTGTCTGTGTCACTGTAAAATAAATGTAACAGGTAGTTGGCATACAGGCCAGTTGAGAAAAGGAAAAAAAATGATGCTAACAAACACGCATTGCACTTTTGATTGGTTGATTAGTTGACCAAAATCAGGAATCTGTCGCCTCTCAAAATACATTTGAAAATGAAACTGATGTATGTCAAGTCAGCTGTATGAATGTGGAGAGTTTTTTACGGTTTGTATTCTGCAGCAAAAAAACCCACAATTTTGAACTTTCACCATGCTATTTTGTTTTTCCGTAGCACATTACATCAGACAGCTACATTCCATGCCTGGCTGATCTCTGCAAAGCCCTCTGGGAAGTCATGCTCAGTTACTACCGAACAATGCAGTGGCATGAGAACCATGACCAAGATGAGGTAGCAGTTGTGTCTTCTGGTAAGAAACTTCTGGAAGCAAAACTTCTGATACTTGGAAATACCTTTTCTTGTGCTCAGGTTACTAATTTGTGTGTTGATACCTTTGTGGTCTTGTCTCAGTGCCTTCACCATTTTTGCTTATAGTGTGCTTTAAGGACCGAAATACTCACTGGATTTTTTTACTCTTCAGTATAACGTTAATTTTTAAACGAATATTTGTATGCGCCAGTCTTGCAGATAAAAATGATTTTATTTTAAACAGTGCTTAGGGAAAGTGTAACAAGATAAAAGTTTTTATAACTATATCGGATAAAATTCAGAGTTGAAATATTTACTTTTGAAATGCACTATATGAAGAAAGATTCTAAAGTTTTAATTGAATTGCCCATTTTCAATAGTATATACATTTACATTTTAAATAAGATAATTACATTTTCTTCTCTTGTTTCCATATTGCTGTGGTTTTTGCAAATGTAAAATCAAACAGGTACCATAAACAGCTTATCTCATGGAAAAGTTATCACAGTAGACTCCTTATTCAGCCACATTTACACTTATAAAACTAATTCCCTTAAGTGTTGTTGCTTGTGATATCCTGAAGAAATAGTCTGCACTCTAAGGCCTTTTACAGGAACCATGAAAGCTAATAAAGTGATATATACAGTCACGTGCATAATTTTAAATGCATTGCTTTTAAATGCATACCAGAGTGTTTTGGTATGTTTACTACTAATCACTCAGTTTTGAAGTTTCTAGAAATGTGGCTTAGCAATAATGTAAAACAGTAGGTGACCACAGTAGGTGATTTACTGAATCACTTTTTCAAATAGCTCGGCAGTGATAAAGCACATAGAAGGGAAATTTACAAGTACAGTTTAATTTCAGAGGGACTATAAATATCTACTTTTTTTTTTTCCTAAAACTCATTGATCATTCTGCAATAATTATTAAACCTGTACATATTGATTTAATGGCTGTGATATATGCTAAAGCTAAAGAATAAAATTCCTGCAGAAGGGGCATGTATGTCAGAAGGAACCAGGGAGGCAGTTCAGGAGGTTATCCTAAAGTTGTTCCTCACATAAGCCCCATAGACTGGAGCAATAGACGTACCACTATGTCTGGCTTTTATAATTTTGAGAACTCAAGGCTGTTGCAGTATTGTCCCAGTTAATGGCAGCACTCTTAGAAAGTACCTGCAGTGTGTCAAGGGGCTCTTGATCTTAGGGCACCAACACAACTGTAAAAGTGAAAAGCCCGACTTAAAAGACATTATTTATGTAGCTCTTTGTATTTTAATAGTGAAACTTATCCAAAAGAAGTTCTTGGAAAGACAGAATTAAGTATATATATGTAGAACTTGTTTAATCCTACTGAAGATAAAATTAGTGAACTAAAATTATCAACATGACATGAAATGAGTTCTGTGTTCTATTAATGAGTTGCTACTTATTCTGTGATTTTGTTGTTTGCATGGTAAACAGTAAATTGCTGTAATGTGGGGTTTCATCCCTAAAAATAATCTACTTACTGGAAAAATTTCCATTACACCATTTGTTGTGGTCAGAGCATTGTTTATGTTTTTGGTAAAGAATCAAACAGTAAATGAGTTTTAAAGGGACCTAAGCAGGTCATTTTTGTCTTCCCTGCTCAAGGCAGAGTGAACTTTGAAGTCACATTGGTTTGTGTGAGTGCTTGCCTGGTTCAGTTGGATTTTCACATATCATAAAATTTACTATGATGTTGAAGTAATTTACATGTATTCATGAGACAATGATTTAACAGAAGACCTGAAAGTGAATGGTAAAACGATCACCATAGCGTTTAAACTCCTGATTTCACAAGTGTAATCCTAGTGGTAGAAGTTGGTAACAGCTTTAGTCTCTGTAAAAGATTCAAGGAAAAGCAAGAAGACAATGATGTAGGATGTAAATGGAATTTCAACCATTTTAGTTTTCAAAATGTTTCGTTTGTAGTATTGTGTAAATTCTGTGCAAGACCTGCTTAGTATTCA
The DNA here is from genome assembly GCA_036630365.1 of Acanthiza pusilla. Taxonomy (NCBI): domain Eukaryota; kingdom Metazoa; phylum Chordata; class Aves; order Passeriformes; family Acanthizidae; genus Acanthiza; species Acanthiza pusilla. Next base: position 30,408,100 of record JAXCHO010000073.1, on the reverse strand, counting down.
AGGAATGAAGCTAGAGGACAGAGATTTGATTGATTTTTTTGTCTTTACATAGCAAAGATTAAACAAAAACCTTTTGTTATGTCTGAAAGCTGCCTTTATGAATTTTTGAGAAATACTGAAAAACCTGAAGAATTACTGCATTTAAGTCAGGCATCTAGAATAATAACTCCTGGGTGGTTTTGATCCTTATTTTTATGTGTAGTTATGAATATTTATGTGTTCTGCTACCTGTTCCAAATTTCTCAATGCAAAATGTATAAATGCTTGTCCAGTCCTTGATTTTCAAGGAAGTTATCCTAAATTAATGTGCTTTCATAGTCTTAATCTAGAAAACAGGTAAAAGACACTGACTTGTTTAGGACTGGCTTCACTTTGGAGAAGTTTAAAAGAGAGGAGGTTGCAGAAATATACAAAGAGTGTGATGTGGCTAAGTTTGCTCATTTTGTTTCCTTGGATAGTCTGAGAAAGGTTAAATCCACTTAGAGGTTTTCTGGCTGGTTTATTCTTTCTGTTTATGTTTTGTTTAATCTTCCATGGAAGATTAAGAAAATGCATTTGTCAGAATTACTACTTTGAGAAGATGAGTATATTTAGGTACAGTTACTAAATTATAATTTATGTAGGTAGTGGGTAGTATTTGTTTTATGATTTTTCTTTCATAAGGAAAATTTTCTGTGCATGCCCTGCAATGGTAGATATAGTATGGAATTATGTTTGAGTCTTGTTTGCACGTCAAACAGCCTTTTATTATCTCATTTCGAGTTATTAGGGTAAATTCTCAGTTAACCCGCAAAAAGCAGTCTCAATGTCTTTACCCAGGAAAAAGCTGAACACAGCTTTGCAGCCTTGGAAGAAATTAGTATCCCTAATATAAACCAAAATTCCAGATTGTATTTTATTATTTTTTTAATTTTGAAGAGTTATTCAATTGACACTACTGGAGCTTTTACATTCTGGCTGGTTATTATGCTGGTTCTATGTTCTTGAGTTCCAGGCCAGTGGGCAGACATTTTAACTCAACTGGCTTGCCAGTTGTTCTTGGTAGTGTTTGAATGTTCACTACTGTAATCCCTAGCTTGCAGATAAAGCTTTCTCAGTGTTTGATAAAGTTCATAATTTAATAACATGTCCAGACACACCTTATGGCTCCATCTGAAAGAAATCAAGCAAAGCCAGCATCCTCGTCAGTATTCATCTTCCCCACATTTAAAAAAAAATTAAATGGAGGTACAGATGTAGAAGGTGTCACATCTTTGTTGTTCCTATTATATGTTATATAAACATTCTTATAATAGGCAATTGTTCTTGTTCTGAGAAACATACTCTGGTGAGGTTCATAGCAGAAACTGCATGGTTGATGGTGAGAAGGAAGATATATATTTCACTCTTCTACTTAGAAAGTCTGGCCTAGGACTGGGGGAATGAGTCATTCCTAATTGTCAATTGGTGACTGTTACAGAAGGAAACTGCTCACTTGACAGTGAGCACTGGGTGATCTGAAGAAGACACTATCAAAACATGGCCAGAGTACTGTGCTCTTTTGTATTTTAGTTTAATTGAATAGTAAGTGTCTGATGCAAGTCTCTTAAATATGTGGTAGTCCAGACAGTGCTGCAGGGTCTGTTCTGCACACATCTGGAAAGGTTCATCAAAGTCTTGTATCCAGTCTCCCATTCCTTACTGGCCTCATTAGAAAGGTGCTCACAGTATTTATATGCTACTCATCTAGTATCATACAAATGATACTAGATGAGTAGTCTACAAGGTCTGAATTCAGATCAAGGCATGACAAGGAAAGAGCACTTACCTTGTTGATAAAAGCTTCTTAGTGCTGACAGATGGAGGACAGATGTATGTTCTTAATGTTCCTGGACTCTTCTTCGGTAGGCAACAGAATCAGACATGAAAAATTGCTCTTTTCTCTGAGAAGGTGAAACTAAGCCAGGAGTTTTTCTGGAAAAAGCTGTAATGCCTACTAATGAAGAGCTGCAAAGGTCAGTCAGGATTAGCTCTCACTGTGATCCTTTGTAGCACATTACTACCTAAGGATCACTGTTGTGACAGGTATTTGGTATGCAGGTGATGAAACTCTCCTGGTCTGCATTAGCATATAATGTTTATATGTGCGTTATTCATTTTCTTTCAAAAGTTTAGGGCAAAGTAGCTTTTCTGGAGTTTGAATAATCGATAATATAGTAATAGCCAAGGGAATTAAATTTGGTGTAGGATAACTTTCAAAGCTTTTGGAAATATTTACAATGCCCTTAACATTAAGTTTCAGATGGCAACAATGTGATTGGAACTGAAGAGAACAGTTTTGACCGCAACTATGTAAAAAAGAAATTGGAACACGGGCTTTCACGAATATGGCAGGTATGGTTTTTGAATTTTGTTTCCCCCTAAATATTTATTCCTCCCCTTTTCCACCTCTCCAGTATTAATTACAGTTATATTTTTACTAATGTTCTTAAAGAAAGGTCTCCAGGGTTTTTTTTTGGGTGACTTGTTTTGATTTGAATATATCAAGACTATGGAAATATAATTTTGATGACTCAGAGGTTGCAATGCTTCCAAACTCAGTCAAGATACCAAAACATAGCAACAGGACTTTCAGTCTGGTTCCATTTCTTTCAACCTGTGTGCTGCCACACAATCTATTTTCTTCTCTTGTGCTTTTTTTTGTGTATTGCTTTATATTTCTGGTATAGCCATAGCTATGGAGAATCTGGAGCCTTGTGAACCTGCCTGATTTCACAATATTCCTGATGTGACTGGTGGATCAGTTTGCTGTGCAGTGTCACCCAAAATGTATGATGAAAAAGCTGAGTTCTGTTTTTGTGTTGACAAAGTATCTAGGACTGACTCTGTGTTATAGAGTGCTAAAGAAACTGATTATAAAAGTATTTTAGAAAAATTATCTGTGTTACAGAAAATGGAATCCTATTTTAAGTCTCAAAAAAAAAAAGAATTTATAAGTGCAAGCAACCAAACAGTGTTAATGAACCAGTCATCCAAGCCTTCCCTTTTTGTCTTCAGTGTATTAAGTATACCAAAACTTGTTTGTTTTGTAGGATGTCCAACTGAAAGTGAAAACATACCTTCTGGGAACAGATCTGTCTAACTTCAAATATGATGACTTCATATTTGTACTTGATGTTATCAGCAGGTACACTGGTGTGGTCGTAAGGCCTTTTAGTACATGTCCACAGACTTGAACTCTGATAAATCAAATAGTACTGTTGATTAAGGCTGATATTTACATTTTTATGCCACTTTCATTCAAATGCACTCATAGCTTGAAAAGCAATTCTTCTGTGTGTGGAAGTTGATGAGGATGTATTTGGGAGAGGTAGCAGGAACTGCTTTGCTGCTCAAGTAGTGCTTAAGTGTGATATGGTTTCACTATTGTCTCACTTTAAGATTCCTGATGTGCAGGTCTAACGACTTTTTTTTCTAAGAGCTTTTAAATGGAGTCTCAGTCAAGCAGAAAAGTACTGTGGTACTGCCAACCTGTACAATATTACATCCTTCCATTTCAGTAATAAAATGACAGATTGAAGACTGTGAACTGATGGTTTGCCCTCTGTAGTGAGCTCTCAAAAGTACATTTATTTTGCTTTATGGCTCTTTGTCTCTATGTGTGTGGGACATAGTGATAGGATTTGGAGGGAAATGAGACATGAACTTTTGTCAAATGCAACCTTAACACTGCAATGTAATGTTAGTGCTCTGCATTTATGAACGTACATATACACTTATGGTTGGAACAGCAGTATTAAGAAATCAATAAATATTTCTAAACTTTGTTTTATTACTATAGGCTGATGCAGGTTGGAGAAGAATTTTGTGGCAGTAAGTCTGAAGTTTTGCAAGAGTCTATCAGAAAACAAAGTGTTAACTATTTCAAAACATACCACAGGTGAGACTACTATATGTGCAGTGGATGATTCTAATGACAATTATTTTTATTGGGTAAATACCTTCCAAAAGAATTCTAGTGCATGATGTTCTTGCATTGAGATTGACAATAGAGATTTACAATAGAATATGTTTCATGAGAATAAGACTGAGCCATGGAGAAGGGGAGAGGATAGAGAAGTCTTTGCTTCCACTGTGATTGTGGAAAACCCTAGTTCTGGTGCAGGCAAGCTAGATAAAGATGAAAAACTTTTTAATGTAGAATTTCAGTAGTTTTTTAGGGTGCCTCTTAAGGTGTCTTGTGTCGTCCTGAGGAGGAAAGCCTTTGAAGTGCATACTTTGTAGCAAAATTGTTACTTCTTTTTCTATGCTGTTGCTTAAGGAGAGTGATCATGTATGAAATGTTTTTTTCAGTATGCAATTCTGTCTTCCATCAAATAAGATATTTAGAACTGAGTTAATCCTTTTGAGTTATGTTTTCATGGCTTTTTCACTGCAGGATCTAATTACATTTCAGTCAGCTCTGTTGTCATATCCAAGGCCAGTCAAATACGTTGTCATGGACAGGCATTCTCTGGACTAAGATATGATGTATGGCTACGACAGCTTCAAGACTTGTCTTTCTGTTTGTTTTAGTTGCCTTGATTTTTCAAATGTTTTGGTTTGGATGATTGACAACTTTTATATTTTAGTTGTCTGGCATTATATTCTTTTAGAGTATAAAAAGCTAGGAAGATATGAGAAGAAATACAGCGTTACATGCTCTAACAGACTCTTACTTTCCTAGTCTTGATCTGTTTTCCTCTGTTGTTTGAAAGGAATAGTCATATAACTAATACATCCAGACCTATTTGAAAAGTCAGAGACTTTCTGCCTAAAATCCATGAAATATGAAAATTAGGGCAGGAGAACATAAAACAGTGTCTAAATTCAGAAGATGAGAATTTGGTTTAGAATTTCTTCCAGCTTTAGTAGTTTGTTGCTGGGAGTTCTTTCTGGGCATTTGCTGAAGACCTCTGCTCCAGTTGTCTGAAAAACTTGAGCTTTAATCAGATCCACATTATGTCTTGTCAGGAGATGACACCTATTTTTATTTCTTGAATTTTTTGCATGGGTATTCTGAAGATTAATTGGCTGATGTTTTCATCCTCAGAAAGAAAAATGTAAAAACCCCCTGTCGCAGAGCTATATCCCTTAGGTTGTTTTTTATATAAAAGCTTTAAGCATCTTGTGTTTTCAGATCAAGCTAATGTGGCTTTCACTCCCCTTGGGTCTTTAATTGGAGGGGGAAAAAAAGCAGTAGTGCTTTTAAGGATTCATTAGTACATGAAAGCTACACAGAGTTGAAATGCTTAGAGTCCAGGAGTAATCAGTTCTTTGTGTAATTTGAAATATGTGGCCTCCTGGGCAGTGTAGTGTTACAGAGAACTGCCAACATAGAGAAAACATTGAAAGGAATTGGCCTTGTGATTAAAAAAACATAGAAAAGAACATGGTACTAGAGCATATATGAAGCCTTTTTTTTGTGTGCAAGTTCGTTACTTTGAAAAATTGGAATGTGCTTGTGGCAAAGATTTTTGAAATGTAGTTTAATACATTTGTAAAGAGGTGTGTCTGATCACTAAAGCTTTTCAGATTACGAACGCATCAGGTCCTCATGCATTCCCTTTTATAGACTTGTATTCTGGAGAAAATTAAGAGCATTTGTTCACGTACTCTGTCAGAGCCTTGCTTTCAGATTTGAAATGCTACAAAACCTGTTGTTGTGTGGCTTTTAAATGTTTGCTTTTATATGACTCTTTCACCTTAGTCTCCCTCATATAGAATTTTAATCTGTAATGCTGGTTTTCACAGCATCTCTGTCTGTTGTTTCTGTTGGCTTTACTGCGAGATGATCTGCAAGATATGGGTACTCAATGCCCTGCAAATAGCGCTTGAAGTCTATTTGGATTTAACTGGTGAATTTAAATAGGCACAGCAAACTGTAGTCACAATTCAACACATTGCTTATCTCATTGTGGCAAGCAAATTTTAATTGTAGTGGTGGTTGTAGTTCATTATTGAAGTTGTGGTATTCCTAGAATATTTTATTGCCTAATTAGAAACCCAGTGCATAATTTACCAACTGTTACTTGTTAAACAAAATAATATGCCCTATATTAAGAAAAGATAGAGCAATGTGACCCCAAAAAACACTCATTGCTGTCTTTTCCTATATGTATTCAATTTATGTGGCAAAATTTTTTCTTTATTAAAGATATTTCTGCTTATGACAGAGTGGAGGCTTTTCTAGTTATTAAAAACAGAACAGAAAAAATGCAGAGATGTAATGGCTTTTCCTTATTACTGTATTGATACCAAAGTAAAATTAAGCTATTAATTAAGCTATTAGGTTATTAATTAGAGACTAATAACCATTTAACTTTTCTCTTCTCTGAAAAGTTGAGATGTCTGTAGAATATTAGTTCTTTCCACTTCCCTTTGCTCTCCATTGGCTTCAGTGTGTTTGAAAGAATCATCTGTCTTGTGTGGGCTCTCAGAAGCTGTTGTGCTGCTAATAGAATGTTTGTATAGATTATATTGCTTCATACAGTTTACAGAGGGAAAAAGGTCCAGTATTTCTTCATAGTTGTAGGTGTCCCTCTATAATTTTTAATGGTTTTGTCCAAAAACATTTGTTGACAAATGTTGGAGATAGTCTTGAAGAATATTTTTCTCCAAAGGTGTCATTAAAAATATACTGTTTCAGTAGCACAGCTTTTTGTCGGTTTGTTAGTGGAAATAATTACTTAAATACTTGTTTTAAGGTGTAATTTTTTACAGTTTTAGAAGCAGTTTTTCACTGCAGAAGTGAAGTAATTGCCAACTTTGCGATTTACTCTTTCTGCCAATTAACAGTATTCATTTGTGTTTCAGAACACGCCTCGAAGAACTAAGAATGTTTTTGGAGAATGAGACCTGGGAACTTTGTCCTGTTAAATCAAGCTTTAGTATTTTGCAGCTTCATGTACGTTCTATGAATAAAATATACAAATCTATTAATACTTTAATAACTAAGAGTCCAGGTGTTCTAAGAAGTAGTAAGATCCATGAACTACTGTACAAATGTTTTTAATGGCTTCTAAAAGCTCCTCAATTTTACTTCATGATATTAGAAACTTAGGAGTCAAGTGGTTTTAAAACAGTAGTGTTTCTGTTTTAGTCAGGCAGTGGTTTTTATGGAAGATGCTAGAGTTGTAAGCATATGTTATTTTTCATGTTTCAATGTACTGTGAATATATCTGTTTTTAATTTCTAAATTATTTACCTGACAGTAAGATGCTAAAAGATGAGTGCCTAAAAGTAGTTGCATGAGCACTCACTAGCTTGTACCAATTTGGCCTCTGTTTCTGGAAACATAGGTTCATACGGGCTCATTTGGAAAGGAAAAAAAATACTCTTCTGTGGTGAAGTCCAACTGAAAGCAAGTAATTTGTGTACCTTCTAATCACCTGAAGTGATTTTTTTGATTTTTAGCATGTTGTGGATGAAATTAACTTGTTTTGCCAAATGAAACATGGTGCCTGTAATTAAAGCTATAGCTAAAGCGCAAAAATGTTTTAGTGGAGCATTGTTGTACAAGATCATTTTGCATCTTCTGTGGACTTAACTGTAGAAGTAAGCCATAGGCTACTGAGTCACTAAAAGTACAGAGGGAAAGGAGGACCCTCAGTAGCATCTAGTAGCAAAAGAAATAATACTTTTAATAAAGAAATGGGATTATAAATCCATATATGCTGCTCAATGGACTGGAGCAGGAAAAAATGGCAGGAAGTTACTGATTTGTTCAAGCAAACAGAAGTCTAATGTCGTAGTCCTTTTAGTTGCATGTATTTTGATCTTTAAACCTTTAGTTAAATGAAAATGTACATTTTGCCATTGATGACTATCAATAGCTAGAGTTTAATAGAAATGGTATGTCAACTGAGATTGGTTGTTTTTTAGAAAAAGAAGTAAAAGATCATCCCTTATGGGTCTTCCATGATCCATATACTTGCAAAAATTTGTGCACTCACCCAGTGATCAGAAACTCTGCAGTGGGTTTGAGAAGTAAAAAATTTTTGAGAACTTTTTAAAAATAAAGTATCAACAAGAAAAATATCATCTTTAGTAAATTACTAGGTAACTTGTATAAAGAAAACTACATTTTTGGACAGAATTTAAGTCTTTTTTTATCTCGTTATTTCTGTGAAATAAAGAACCCAGTTAGTTTTCACCTATTTTTAGACAGTGAATACTTTGAGAATGCAGATGTATTGCATGTTGTAGCAGAAAACTGCTAAAATTACAAAGACAAGCAGTGTAAGGTTGCCACTTTAAAGGTTAACTTGAGTCAGCATGAAAAGCATCTTTAAATAAGCAGGAAACTTTGGCTAATTGTCCACAAGGTTGTTACTATCCTTTGTTTTTATGGAACTGGAGTCATAATAATATTAAAAATGCCTGATTAAAATTGTAATTTATTTCTATTGATAGGAATTTAAGTTCATGGAGCAGTCACGTTCCCCATCCGTGTCACCGAGTAAGCAGCCTGCCTCAGCAATTTCAGCAACGGTAACGCTGTTTGAGCAGTACTGTAATGGAGGAAACCCCTTTGAAATCCAGGCTGACAGCAAAGATGATGAGACAGAAGACGTGCTAGCTTCCAATGGGGTATGGAGTGTTTCAGGAAAAAAGGAAGGAAAAAAAAAAAAGCAAATAGTGATTCCAGTAAATGATGATTTATGTTGTGTAGCAATGATGGCAGAATGTCATACTACAAGAATCTGTTGGCTGCAGTACTGTGCTGCTTTGCTTTTAAAAGTCAGAAAGCCAGGCATCCTGTTTAAAGTTCAGTTTGTTTTGCACTGGATCAGTACTTTTTTTCTACTAAAGTCGAGCATTCCTGAAGGTTAGCAAGACATGTTCTAACCAAATTAGTATTTTTCCAGGGGTTTAAGTTAGCTTTCTTTGTGGAGGTAATTTTATCATTTTAGGACTTGCTTTCTGGCTGATAGGAAAGAATTGTGGGTTGCTCCTTTTGTTGTATTTGTTCACACCTATGTGATTTGCCATGGATTTTCTGATGTTTGTTACATCATTTTTAATTGTAATTTAAATGCTCAGGACACTCTCTTTATGGGGGGCTCTTCTATAAAACTGAACAATAACTGTTTGGGTTTTTTCAGAAGTCTGTCAAAATCTAGCAGTGGTCAAGTGTGTTTTAATGTAAAACTTTGTACCATTTTCTTAAATGCTACATGAGCATGTGTTTGTTAAAGCTTTTGTTCTTGTTTATCCTTCTGATGAATAATGTTTCCTTGGGCTTAACTTGAGGCTGGATGACATCTCAAGAACAAAAAAGAGTAATTGCTGGTTAGTGATTTTAAGCTCCTCTGATACCTTGTAGGTTGCTGCTAGTGAATGAGAACCTACACTGTTCCCATATCTTTTGTTTAGTGACTTGTAAGCAGCACTTGTCAAAGGCTAGAATTGTCTTAATTTCTTGACTATGGATATGTCGAGGTATTTCTATTTCTGTCTGCACATCTGTATCAGATCTGAAAACTTCGCAAACAAGTTAAGACAGACCTTCTTCAGTTTTTCCAGTTTCAACATTTTTCGCTTTAGAATCTGTTTCTTCTAGCTAGAAAAAAAAATTAAAAGACATTGTCTTACTTTGCGCTAAGCTTTTGCTTTTACAAGCATGAAATGATTTGATGAAAAAAATAGGTAGCAAATGCTGATGAACATGTTGGAAACACTGTTTTGTTGGCTTTGCCAGCAGAGTGTCACACTGCTGCCCAGCAGACTCCTACTGGTAAGACCGAATCACAGAATCAGTGAATTGTTAGTGTTGGAAGGGACCTCTGGAGACCATCTAGTCCAACCTCCCTGCCAAGGCAGGGTCACCTGCAGCAGGTTACATAGGAACATGTCTGGATGTGTTTTGAATGCCCCCAGAGAGGGAGACTCCGCGACATCCCTCGGCAGCCTGTTCCAGTTCTGTGCCTCTTCCTTAGCTCAACATGAAACTTTTTGTGTTTTAGTTTTTGGCCATTTCTCCTCATCCTGTGTCTGGGCACCACTGAAAAGAGTCTGGCACTATCCTCTTGACACCTGACTTAGAGATTCTTATTGCATTAATGAGATCCCCTCTCAGTCTTCTCCAGACTAAACAGGCCCAGTTCCCAGTCTCTCCTCATAAAAGAGACCCCAAACCGTGTTTGAGGCGCTACACTGGACTGTCTCCAGTATCTCCTTGTAATACCCTCTTCTGACTTCAGTTGTATATTATCTTTTCCCTCTTTCCTCTGAAGATGAATGTTTTTTGAGAAGTAATAGGGCTTAAAGTCTCTTACAGCATCCCACTTCTGGTACCATCTGGCACAGACACTGCATGCTCACGAGAGGTGGTGGTCCTGCAGGTCTTTCTGGCACTCATTGTAACCTGCATGAGTTACAAAACATAAATGTAAAACAGACAGAAATTTGTCTTCTGGAGGCAGAGGATAGATTAATTAACTTGTCACTAGTTGTACAGCACATCTACCAGGGCTGGTATAGGAATGAAGGTATTTTGTGACTGAAGTGACTGTACTCTACAGATGACCATCCTAATATCCGTTTTGACATTTTTAATCTCCTGTCCCAGAAGCAGGGTAACTGAGGTTCATGCTATTAGATCTCTTGGGATAGATTAGAGTAAAATGACAGTGAATGATTGGTGTTTATACATATGTATAAATGGCAGGTTTATTTTAGAACAGTTGGGTTTCAGTGGAGATGAGGTAGGTAGCCATTTTATCTAGCGTGTTATTATCAATATTAATATAACAATATAAAAATATCAAGATACAACGCAAGACAATATACAATGGAAAGATGGAAGGAAAGGATACGAGTAGATAGTGGAGAGGAAAGATGTCAGCACTTGTGGATCCAACCAAGACTTGATTTTTGCAATTTCATTGTCCATTGGTCAAAGCGATGATCGCTGTCTTGATCTGTTAGGTCTGAGGGAAACCCACCAAATAAAAAGTTCACTGGGTTAATAGACATTCACATTCAGGTGGGAGCACCCAGGTACCTCCCCTGGGGGCGTTTTACGCTGTCTGGTGCAGCACTGTGGATCACGTGCAGTCCTCTGGTGGAAAGCCCAAGAAATGAGTCTGGGGGCATTCTGGGGGTCTTTGAAGTTTTGTGGCCCCTTCTAAATGACATGACTGCTGTTTGATCCTGCTTAGTTGAGCCAGTTATGCGTTATCAGAAGGGGTGAATACCTTAAGGCTTATCTGATAGCTTCTTGTGGGAAACACATTGGCCTGATAAAAAGCATTATCCCATCTCGCAGGGTCTGCTTCTTACTGGCCTTTTCCCTTATCTGGCTTGGCTTGTTGCTAAACAAAGGCTGGTTTGTCATGGTCATCCTCTGCTGGTGGGTGTGCACCTCCTCTGTCTTATGTAAATCAGAGGTTTCTCCACCACGTGGTTGGGTGCAAACCTGGCCTCAGCTGAGCACCTGCTGCTTCTGCAAGTGGCTGGTTGTTCAAGCCATTAATCTTTAATGTTTCAATCTCTCACAACTGTCTGTTCCAAAGTGCTGACACAGAAAAAACTCCTATTGAAAAAGTAGCAGTTACACCTATTTTCTTATCCTTTACACAGATAGATAAATAACCTGCTTGGGCAATGCAGGATAAAATTTTTACTGAGGTTTTATATTTCAGTTTTTTGACTGACCAGTTAAGGTGCAGGCATGTTTTAGCACTGAAAATTGGAATTATTTCAGACAGAGGCTGCAAAATTTTGTTTCCAGAGAATGCATGGAAGGAACCTCTGGCGGTCATCTAGTCCAACCTCCCTGCCTAGACATGTTTGCAAATATTTCAAGAAATAGTATGTTAAGGACATAAAGAGTTAATTTACTTGTCAAGTTATCTGTAAGATGAGAAGTACTGTCAGGATTTCTTTGGAGAATTTTAAAGTCTTTGTAACTGCTTAGTTGTTGCAAAATGGGCCCCTGGACCCAGTCACCTCAGCTCTGCCTCTTGAGCTTCAGTGAGATGCTTTATGTCCCTCTTATGTAGCTTCTTGAAATGTCTCTGTTGCTATACAGTTAACTTCCGATATTGTAACACTCTTCAACTTTGGTGAATCTTACCACTGCCTGTGGGTTTGATTGGATCAATTACCTAAACACTGGTGAACTGATTATTGCTTCAAGATATCTGAATTGATTTTAGTGCTTCAAAATTTTACTGCAGACTGTGCATGGTCAAAATGGATTTATAAGGTCTCTTCAGGTTGAGGTCACTATTTAATAGTTATGAGTTAATGCATACTTTAAAATACAGATGTGTTTATCTCATTAAATAGCTTTTCCAGCTCATTAATAGCACTAGATGGAGGAGACTTAAAGTATTTTTCCATGTTAAAAAAAAAAAAAATTCTCAAAATCTCTCTTATTCTATGATGTTAAGACAGTTAATTAATGTCAACTGTCAGATTCTTATATCAATATGAGTTGCAGTTAACAGTTTGTAGTCAATTTATCATTTTACTGTCACTGGATTTTAATTGAATCAGAATGTAATTTATTATATATTAATGCATAATAAGTGGTGGTAATTCTCCATGCTAATGTTCCAGCCAAGTTAGTTAAACTGTGGTTCTTTTTGTCCAGTCAAGGCTGACCTCGGCTCATTTTTGAAATAAACTGAGCTGCTTTCATTACAACTTCCCTTTGTCTAAAATGTTCATGAGGCAGAAATTTTGCCTGTGAATGCTAATGGTCTGAACATTTTTTTAGAATGTGTTTCACACTACATTCTTTTTTTTTTCCACCTGAGATGTTTCTGTTTTGAATTTGTTTGTACTGTGGGATTCTTGCTTTTAGAACATAGGGCTTTCATAGTGCTAGCAAGTCTCAGCAACTTGGGGCATGCATGGCTGAAAAAATAATTTCCTACTGTGTTTTGGATGCCATTTCTTAAGGATCCTGGAAGCAGAGTGTGTGTCATCTGTGTCACTGTTGACTCTATGGATAAAGTTCCTTCAAAGCAATATATGCATTAAGAAAGTCTCTCTTTTCAAATCTCTCTTGAAGTGCAGGTTCTTTCTGGAGTTGTGCAAACAACTGCAAGTAATTTTTTTCATTTAGGTTTCTTTTTTTAATTAAATGTGTACAGTATAAACAACTATTTTTGTGAAGCAATAGTTTAGCCCTTTTTACAATAATAATTATGTGGTGCCAGGTTGTTTTTCTTTTCTTTATTGCCCCTGTATTGATGATTTTTGAGGATTTATTACTGTTTATTTCAGATTATAAAACAAATAATAAAAGCTCAAATATGTGGGTACGTGATACAGCTACTAGAAAGCAAAAAAGTTAGTGGTAGCAGGGGGAACTAGAATGATGTAAATATTTACTTGATGAACATAATATAGTTTGCCTGCTGCATTTTTAAAGAACATTGTCAGCAGCCTTTCAACTTTTCAGCGAAGTTATTTGTACCCTGATCAAGGTGTTGGTCAAGAAGTGACCAAGTGCAACGTTAAATGAGTGACAATATTATAATAAAAATAATGGTAGTCAATCTATTCTTTCCTTTTTTTTTAACAGTATGAATCAGATGAACAAGAAAAAAGTGCATATCAAGAATATGATAGTGACAGTGATGTTCCTGAAGAGTTGAAAAGAGATTATGTGGATGAGCAGACAGGAGATGCCCCAATAAAAAGGTAAGTAGGCTGTGGGCGTCCTTGGTCTAATTTACATGCTTTTCATCTTGGTGTTCTAATTAGTTCAGTTTCTATAATCTATAACAAGGGAATAATGATCAAATAATCATTATGCTGCCTGCAAAGTTAGAAGGGCTCAGCACTTGGATCTTCAGAACGGGGAAGAACATGAACTGCTCATCATTATTGCAGACAAAAGCTGCAGAAAGGAACATATAGAAAGAGGATAAAGGCTCTCTGAAGCAGGTAGTGGAAAACTGATTAACAAGGACTAGATGTTAAGTGAAGGTAATTTCTGTTGTGTCAAAAGCAGCTGTTTTCAGACAAAGGCCTGAGTTTTGGGTTTCTGCTTCTGCAGAAAAGTAAACTTCTACAGAGTCAGAAAAAAAATTGGCTTCTTCCATAGCTTGAAGAGAGTAATTTTGAATTTTAAATTCTCTTTTCTATAAGAATATATACACACATAGATAAATAAATAAATATACATATTCTAATTTGATGAGTATATAAAAATACTTTATTTATATATTCATATGAACAAAGCTAAGTCTATATATTTTAAAAGGGTCTGAAATACAAGTTTCTGTCTAAGACACTATACAACTTAGATGTCCATTCAGACTTTATGCAGCAAGTCTGCTAACCTTTTTATATAGAGTTTGCAGGAGAACTAGAATGCCATCACTTGGGTCAAAGCAGACTGTTTTTTTACAAGGTAACTCTTTAGAATAAAATTTTGTTAGCATGATTCTGTAAGGTACATCATGTAAACTACCTCCTTTCAAATAAGTGGTGGAGGTACAGTTGAAAATCCCGTAATTAGAGCAAACAAGTGTTGCTGTCCATAGATTTGTGCTGTGAAATTGAAATTTTGGGAAGAATATAACTTTGGGGTATGGCAGCTGGCAGAAGGTTTCTCTTAAAGGAAATTAAAAATGTCACTAGTTAGATAAATATGATTGAGTCCAACTTCCTGCCTCTTTCAGGACTAAAATTTATGCAAATTTTAATGATGTTTTTAGTTTCATCTTCCTCAAAATTTCTTCTATTTTTAGATTGTAACTTTCAGCCGTAGCTGACTAATCTGCCTCTGTTTTGTTGTGACTTGTGTTGTTTTTATTCTCTTTACCTAATGAATTATGAATTTGAGTCAGAGTGATTAAAATGACTGTTGGGGCAAGACAGAGGCCTGCAAAACTCCAGCATTAGACTAAAAGTCAAAAATTCCATTCTGTTTGTAAATCAGGTCAGGCTTTGCTCTGAAATGTTAGAATCCTAACCCACTTGTGCTTTGGCATAAGTAAAATGCTGCACTGGAAGGCATACTGTCATGTGGAAGAAGCGGGGAGGAATAATATATTTGCTGCTAAATTTTGTTTGTATGTCTTTGAATATTTTCACATTTTATATATTTTGTTTTGTTTTCTTTCAAGTGTTTCTCGAGAAACTCTGAGGAGCAGAAAGAGATCAGATTATAACCTCAATAAAGTGAATGCACCTATTCTAACAAACACTACACTGAATGTAATAAGGCTTGTTGGTATGTAGCATAATTGTAGTCTTTTATATGTGTTTTTGTTTTTTGTGCAAACTTATGGATTATAGCAAATATGATATTTAAGGCCCTGAAAAGTATACCTTGTTGGGCTCTATTTCTACTCTTTGAAAATGTTAATAGTAGTTCTGGTTTTCCAATTTTATATAAGGAGTCTTTCTATTTGTAGATTATGTTCATAAGCCCAAAATGAAACATTATTTTAAAAGCTCATATATGTGCATTTTTCTCCTTCTGGCATTATTATTAATTTTCAATTTTTCTGCTGTTTGGGCTGTTTTATGTTGTTTTTGTAATGACTGAAAGTAGTGCTATTTGAAACATGGAATTGGAAAGGGAACTCCTGCAGGAGGAAGACGTCATTTACTACTGGCTGTGCACAGCTCTAATTCCTCCTGTTTGTTCCCTACACTGCATGCATTGGTGTACAGGCAGTTTATAGAGTTATTTGAGTGTGTCAGTATCCCAGTGGAAGTGCAGGGGGATGCCCCATAGTCCTGTCTCATAGTCATGTCTGTGGCTGATTGTACTTACTGGAGGTATCCCCACTTTAACCTTATTTTGCTGCATGCATGGCCACTATAACTCTCCTCTTCCTCCATCTTTCCTAGTTTAAAGCTCACTTTACCAGGTTGGCCTGGTAAAGATTTATTGACAGAGATTTATGTGTGCTAATTTGTGAGGTGCATCAGTTTTATATAGATTAGATTGATAAAGAATGCTCTCTACTTACTATCCTTAAGGACAGAAGGGGTTCTACAAGCAGCACTTCAAAAGAAACCTGGCAAATGTTCAGCAGTTTTAGCTATCTAGAGCCTCTAGAAGTTCAAGCTACCTTCAGTTGCTGAAACTTTAAGTGTTGTTTCCAAGTATTTCTGGATGTTTCTATTGTGATAAAGATTTGGACTGTGTTTGTGCTGTTTGGAAATGTTTTTATATATCCCTTTTAAACCAAAAATAGGAACTTTAGTACAAGTAGGTAACAATGTTTAGACATTAAAAATTGGTGAGCAATGAGGAGGAAATGTTCTTGGAACACTTGTTGTGTCAAGATGCTGAGTGATGTAGTAATAGAGAAATGTTCTTGGCATTGGAAGATTTTTATAGGGACAATACTTGGGCAGTGTACAGTGCATAGCCTTTTGGAAAAGCGTGAGGCACTGCCCAAGAGATTACCTTCAATATTCATGCCAGCTGCACAGATACTTGGAAGTCTTAACTGTCCAGAATGTGACTCATCACTCTTACGTTGTGTTTGGGTTGCAGGCAAGTTTAAAAATGTGTTTGTCACAGAATAAGTGGAAAAAGTCAGCCTGTGGCAATACAGAATATTCAGATAGCACAGATGAAGGTGACACTTGCTTTGATTACGGTACCAGTACCATCCTTTCACAAACATCCAAAAATTTCCTCATTGGACTGTGCATTTGTTTTTTCCTTTTAGAAGATGAATAGAATTTTTTAAGTCTGCTTTTCAGTTTGTCCATAACACTATGGGTCAAAACATTAATAATTAAATATACAGTTAACAAATGGGCTAAACTGACAAATATTAATTAGTACAACTTGTGTCAAATCTCCAGAAATAACAAAATACATTCTTGCATGTCTTAGCAAACAGGGGCATAGTCGCATAAACTCAATAAGGAGTCTAAATTAGAAACCTGGAAGGTAGCAATGTCAGGCTACTGTTTGGTTTTTACTCTAGTGCTCTACCATTTTATCAGGTATGTAGCTGTATCATTTATTTTTCAACTTAGTTATCATTGCTGACCTACAAAATTACTTGCTTGAAGAATTCAAATAACTCCCCCATTACTAAAAGCTAGCTTTTTTTTCCCTTGTTACTCAGTTTGTCTGATTAAACCAATATTTTCTTTATCTATTAGTAAATTTTCTGGGCACAGTTTTAACTTGAAAAACAGTGTTGCTGAGTACAGGAAATAGAAATCGTTTTAGCACCTTCCTGCAATTTTTCCAACCTGTCACATCAGAACATGTCTGGAATATGACAATTTGTTAAGTGACCTGCTGTATCCTACGTGGTGGGTAGACTGCATTTGTGATTCAGTTCAAAAATTCCTGTCTCTTAGTACAATAACCAAAATCTTATATGTTCTTTCTGTTTTTAAAACAATAAAAGGGCAAGCAGGATGCCATTTTTGAGGTAGCCAGCAGGAAATGTGGGGTCTCTGCAATAGCAGGTTTTCATTAAGTATGTTTCTTTTATGACCCAGTGAAGAGCTGTGTCCTATGCTGGAAAACAAAAATAGCTGAAAAGTATGGGCCCTGTGAACTAGGTCTGTAGGGAAAAATCCCTTGAGTCCAAATCCTATGATCAGTTTGATTCAGACAACATACAGATGAAAGTCCTGAGGTTGGGGGTTTTTTATTACTTTAAAAAATTTTTATTTTCCCAAGGGAAATGTGTTACAATGGAAAACAGGAAGGAATAGAAGGAATTATTCTTGTCCCTGGATGTGCCAGGGTACTAATATCCTCCTTTAGTGACAGTTTGTCCCCCTGGATGCATTTCAAACTTAAATCTTAAAACTACTTGGCCTTCTTACCACAGGTAAAAAGGAAGGAGAGCAGAAAATACTATATCACCGATGTGAAACACATAATTCCTGGAGTTGTTGGGTAAAATCCAATCTTGGACATATAATTTTTATACTGTGCTTTTCTATTGCTTGTAAAATATCCAAATATGCATATATAAACAGACTAATGCATAAAATCTTCAGTGGCTCTATATAGTATTTGCCAGAGACTACTTAGTAGATTATTATTTTTTAGCTAAATGAAGCTGAAAGGATTTTCTGAAGGATTCAGAAAGTTGTGTGTTTTTAATTTGGTACCAGAAGGCCAAGAATGGTTGAAGACATTTTGGTATGGATTGACATCTACATTTTGAGAAGTCTTGAGACAATTATGGTGTCTAAGCCATCACTTTAGCTTTGTTTTTAAACCCCCCAATCTGTAAACTATTATTAAGCTGTTGTTAACATTGAAGGCTAAATAGTACACTTTCTAAAGCTGGTTTTGAGTTTGTCTAAACTGGCACTGTCTTTATAGCACTTGTGCTGAGGAAACTGATCTTCTGTATTTAATTTTTAAGGGAAATATATGCAGATGATGAATATTCTGAAACCGATTGCATTTGATGTGATCCACTTCATGTCTCAGCTCTTTGATTACTATCTGTATGCAGTCTATACATTTTTTGGCCGCAATGACACGGTAGGTAGAAGCATTTTTCATTTTCAAGTATCACTGTACACACAGAATGAAAATACAGAGGAAATCTCTTTGCTTGAAATACTAACTAATATATAATAGTAAATAATATGTAATCCGCAGAAAAATTAGTGGCAACAGAATGGATTTGAATGTAGGAGTAAAAAAAGGCTGATTAGATCAGCAATAAGGGGAGGAAGTACTGGGAGCATTATTGTCGCTGAGACATTAATCATACTATATTTTGAATAGATAGGTTCCCTATTCTTTTTTCCAGCACTAATGAAAAGGAGGAAAGACAATGATACCTAGAAGTAGTGGCAGAAAGTGGGTAGCAAAGGAGCAGTCTGCAGAAGGAGGATGGTTTGAGCCTAGACAGTATGAGGTGATTGAATTTTTCTATATGTATGTCTCTAGCTTACATAAAAACAGCTAAAGTAGGAGAGGGGGGCCATGAAAGTTTAGTAGTAGCTCAAGTTTAAGAGATTTGAAAGACACTTTTCCAGATCTAGTATTCTTCTGTCAAACTGTCATTAATGAAAAACTATATTTTTTTGAGTGATCTTGTAGTTGAAATAAATGCTTGTTGGCATTGTCTTTACATAACATAAATCAACTTTCAATAGAATTGTCTTAATAGCTGCATGTAAAAACAGTTTTCTCCATTTTTTGCCCCCTAATTTACTCCACAAGCAATACTATTTGGTTCCAAATCCATCATTGTGTGTTGGCAAACTATGTGATTTTCAGACTCAACATATGGTTCTAAATACTTTTGAACTGTTCTATTTGGCAGGACAAATGTATTTGCAATGTGTGTTTACAAGATGGGTGGGATGTTTTTTGGTTTTGTTTGTTAGTTTGTGGTTTGGTTTGTTAGTTTTTGGGGTTTTTTTGTGAAGATAATTGATTTCCATTGGCTTAGTTGCTCTGGCATTCACATTGTGTTGCATTTATTGTTATTTTTTTTGCACCTCCTGTTTTGTGTTTCTAAAGCCCATACCGACTTCCTCACTCTGTGCTTCTAACAGAGAGCTGCTCAGTGCTAGGCAGGTAAACGTTACAGCAGATGGGTGGTAAAATTGTGATGTTTTTGTAGTGTGCTTAGTATTTGTTTTGACAGATTGTTTTCCATGGGAACCACAGTGCTTACAAGGGTTTATGATTGTAATAAACCCTCTTGTAATGCTGCTTAAATGTCCACACTCCCCACAGAGTTTCTAAACCTTTAGAGAGTAGAGATGGGTGATGGTATGTGATTTAGACCACTCAGAGTGTTCCTCTTATTCTTCTTTAGAAAATCGTGTCAAATGGGGTTCTCAGAGTATGGTGGTATAACTTCCTTAAATGTTTAAAATTATTTGTGAATGTTGTGGTTATGTTGTATATGTGGCTTGGTACACACGTAAGGAGAGTGATTGATTATACAGAGCTCACTGCCAGTTCAGTGAAAACCAGGGGTTTAAAACGTACATGTTCAGTTCCGTGTCCATTCATGATGCTGCCATTGCTCTTGCCAGACCTCTTTAGAATCCTTATCCCACGTAGTCAGTATTTAGTTTTCTTCACTGCCAAAAATTAAACATGCTTGTAACCAGAATTGCTCTTGCAAAACTTTTTTTATTTGTGGGATGCAAATTTTGCCTGCCTTATCTCAAATTATGGAGCAACACAAAATAAAATTAAAAGGAATTGCCTGTATTTAACATCTACTCACTAAAGTGTAAGACATTAATGAACATGCCATGAAAATAGTCTTCCTTAGCAGGAAAAAATTGAGGTGAGTTTTCCTTTTTTTTGACAGGACATTACACTAATTTGTAAACTAATTTTTTTTTCATAACTGCAAGGGGTTATGTAAAATTGGTGATGAATAGAATTATTCTGCAAATTATTTGATGCTCTGCGTAGTAGTCTTTCTAAATCATCAATTTGTGGAATTTAGAAATAGAAATAGCAAAAACTTGTATGAAGTGAATTGGATGTAGTGATGAGTGACATGTTTGTTGTGAAGCCATGAGGTTCTGTCCTTGTGGAAAAATTCTGAGCAACAATTATTTTGGGGTTTTTTTGTTTGCTCTTGTTTGTCTTCCTCCCTCATACATATGGATACACAATTCTGACTTCAGGGTGTAACTGATTGCCTAGTAAATCTGGAGTACTGTAAATATGTAATGTTTCATGGAAATTAAAGTTTGTTTTTACTTTTGTTTTTATTCAGATATGTTTCCGATATGAAATCACAATTTTTTAGAAAGAAATATATCATTATAGAATAAATAAGTAGAAGCTACTGATAGCTATTGAAAGTTAGCAATTGAAAGGCAGAAAGAGAAAGAATTAATGGTAGATTTGATTGTGCAAATTCCTTAAAATTTAATGGCTGAAACTTGCAAATATATTTTTAATATACGTGGGTTTTTTTCCTCTAAGCAGTTTTTTTTTTTTCTGTTTGTTCTCACTTTAACAGAGGAAATAGTCACTCTTGAATTTGTAGTCCTTAGGTCCATGTCTTGAGAAAGTACTATATGATGTTAAGAAGAGAAAAAATAATACAGAGAATTAAGGATGGATTTTTTTAATAAAAAAATTATTTTCTTTTTCACCAATACACCTGCCAGATCAAAGGCAGTTTAAAACTGATGCTCCTACAGTACATATTTGAAGAAAAATACAAATTATTTTTGTAAAAGTCATTACTTTACTTGCAGTAAAAGAAAAGCATGAATATTTCTGTTTGTCACTTTATCAAATGTGGACATGTCTCCTAGATCAGGTTTTAGATTTCATCAGAGTGTACTTCCAGTGGGAATTCAACTCAGATTCATTTAGTTTATAGAAGGATTGGGGCGGATGGACATCTTAAGTCAGAATCTTTAGGTGCGGTAAATGGGGACCTAAATTATACCAGTTTGTATTCAGAAGGAGAGGAGGAGGTCACATGAACTCAAATACTTCCTTCCCTGATTCAGCCCACTGAAAGGAAGTCTAATAACAGTGCTCTAAATATTGTTCAGCAAATTACCTTTTGGTGTGAATCACATACCAGAACTGTATTCAAATCCTTCCAGGTTTTTGACTTAAATATGTGTTTTTTACATGTCCCGTTTCCACTTTCTTTGTTGTGTTTGTTGGGTTTTTTTATTAAAAGTAGATGACAAGTAGTTGCAATAGTTATGCATGTCAAATCAGACCCTCAGCTGGTATAATCCATTGCACTTAGCAGGAAATTAGTATTGCTATATGTATGTGTGTGTATGTATATATAAATATAATAAATATATATACATAGTGTAGGTGTATATATATATATAAAACTCTATATCCCAGCTGAGCCTCTGCCCCATGCACTTCTGAGAGATGAACATGAAGATGACACATTTTGGAGGTAGATCTTTATAGAGATTAAGTAATAATGGCTGTTTTATAAGGATCAGTGGCTATAATTTTTACATATGCAAGATACAGATTTGATAATTACAAGAGATTTTATAGCTAGAAAGGAGAGTGAAAACCATTTCACTTGGGTGTGGTGTGAGTGCAAGGCTCGGAGGAGACATCATGATTCACCCTTCTGGGCTCATCACCCAAATGAGAAAATCTAGAGTCCTGCAGACAAATACAGAATTACAACAATAAAAGATACTGATTGTTTTATTGGTATGAATGATACACTGTCATCTTCATGAAAGATACTTAAGTCATTCTTCACAACAGTGCAGTGTTGAGTGCTGTGACCTCTGTTGATTTTCTTTTCATTTTGTATGGTTGTGATTCTGTCCTAAAATTTTAATGTAAGTAAGTTGTAGATAGTCTTCACAAACTTAAGTTTTGCTGTATAGCATTAAAGTTTAAACCAATAAGATTTCCTTTCCTGACTTAAGTAGAATGCATTTCTTCCAGTTTGAATCAACAGGACTGGGCCTCAGTAGCAGCAGATTACGCACCACACTGAACAGAATCCAGGAGAGTCTGATTGATCTGGTAAGTACCTGCATTTTGCTAATGTTAGGTGGGATAGAAGTCTGTGTACGAAATTCAGGAATTATATTTCACCGTGACTTTTTGATTTTTTTTCTCTTTTCACATTCAGTGTCTGTTATAACAAAAGCTTAGTTTCATAGTGTAGTGGTCGTTATTGTATGAAATCACTTATTTCTAATGTACATCAAAACTAAATAAATTTTGCTAGATGTAACAGTGAGATTCTTTATTTAAATCTTCTACTATGGTTCATGTAATAAAGAGAGACATTCAGTATTATCCTTACTTAGAGACATTTTATAAAAAGAAATATATGATTCATTTTTCTTTAGTTAACGAATAGCAAAACAGTAAGCTATCCTAAAGATTATTTGCCATTCAAGATAATAGAGGTAGTATACTAAGTCCTTCCTTAATTTTGGGAAACTTTCTCTGATATATTTTTTACATTATATCCCATCAGTCATTTCATGACTTATTTTCAAGATGTGAAAAGTAAATATGGTGCTTGTGTCAATCTACTGGCAGTAGATTGATGTCCTTCATAGTAAAGGAGACTGTAGGTAGATTTTGTGGACTCAACTGAACAGCAGAATTCATAAAGAAATACTGCTAAAAACTACACCAGAAATGGAAATTTGAAGGTCTCATTTTCCACCTAAATATAAAACCCTTGAAACACTATGAAGAAATTTCCTAAGGGAAATATCATAAGTGGCCTGTATAGTAGTTAATACTGTGGATTCTAAGGAAGGTTTTATTTTCTGAGGCTTCTATCTTAGAAAGAAGAAAAAGATGTTCTGCTCTGACTTTCACAAGGATTTTACACTCCACAGAAATGCATTTGATGCGTTTTTAATTCCTTGAAGCATTTTATTGAATCCTAAACTAATCTCTCAGAGAAGCATTGTAAAGGGTCTTGGGGCCATTTCTTATACAGTCAGTAGAGGGAGCATAAGATAGCTAATAACCCTAGGCTTCTCTAAAGCAGAAAAAGGCTAGTCTTGATATTCTTCTCAAAGGCAGTGTATTCAGAAAGAAAAATTAATTCTAGGAATAATTTGCAAATGAATCACTTAAAGATTATGGAAAAATGGCAAGTTATGCAATTAATTTTTTAAATTTACTCAGTAGTGATGGTTCCTGACAGTGCTTTACAGACTTCATTTTCTTTAGCAGTTGAAATAATTAAAAAACAACAACAAAAAATTCTAGGAGTAAAATGGATAAATAACAGCAGTGTATTTTCTTCCTCAATCATTAATAGTACTGTAAGAGATAATGTTATTGCCAATTGAAATTAATAGCTACGTTCAAGGTAAGATCTGAAAGAAGAAAGAAATCTTAGCTAACTGCTATTAACTTAAAGACATTCCATTAGATTTATTAGTATCTTATGAACTTATGCTGATCTTACACTATAAATGGAAATTTTTCACTTTTTGATTTATGAGGAAGCAAAAGTCTTCTGGGTATTTTGGTTTATTGTTTGTTTATTTTTCAGAGTTTGTGAAAGTCAAGGCTCATTTTTATTGTGTCATAAAAAGGATATTTCTCAAGACTGTTGGATGGTTCTGAACTGTTCAAAGGATTATCCTGTCTTATTTTAGATTTTTGTAAATTGCTTTCCGAAAATATTCATGTTTGTGTTGTGGTGTTCAGTCCCATGGCCTGTTGGAAATTGAAGGTTTTTGCCTTGTCTTCTGTCCATGGTAACTTTATTAAGGGCTTTATTTCTGTCACGTTTCAGTTCCTGATGGCAGCATCAATATTTTATTTTCTTAAAGATAGCCTGAATCTGACAGTTCCGAGTCTGTGATCAAAGCTCGGCCAGACTTGCATGTGAATTAGAATAATTTCACATTATTAAACTGTTGGTGTCTATGAAGGTTGAGCTACATGATCTATATCAAGATGCTTCAATTAATTTAGGTTGGATCATTTGTAGCTTTCCTCTTGAACTTTGTCCATTCTGGTTTTTTGAGATATCAGTGGATGAAGGGCTCTTTACTCAACATTTATTGTCATGAGTTAGAGGAATAATTGGAGGATTTAGTGGCTACCCCCTCCCGCTTTGTGTAGAATTCTGGTAGTTTCTGTTTGGGATTGAACTAATGTTATCTAGTTTATAACAAATACCTTTTTTTAGAATACTACTTTGATTGTTATTCAGCTGAATTTTAAGCTTCCTTTGTGAAGGAAAAAGTGATGTGGGAGTTCCACTTCTGGCAAGGTAAAGTACTAAGTGTTCTTTCTTTCATTTATGTAGCATGTTCAATATGAAGAATATGGAAGTTGATTGGAGGCATTTCCTGTTATTCCTTATGGAGCTGTTTTATTTTCCCATTATTACATTGCAAGATGTTTCTGTCCTTTAATATATACTGTACTTACAGTAATGTACTTACTTACCATATTTTGGAATGGAAGTACTACCCTGGTTTTTATTTGGACCACTGAGAGACTAAGTCAAATTTCTGACTTGTGGCCAGTGAGCAAAAGGCTGCAGGTGTTTGAAGCCTTCCTGTACTCTTCCCTCCAGCCATCTCATGCATCACATGCCTCCTGCTTCTGCTGGAGGTCCTTGTCACCTCTGAGCAGTGTTCAATAGCTGAATCACTTCTCCACTGTTTTGCAGTCTAATACTTCATAGCAAAAGCAGCTGTACTTTTTAAATTGCAGCAAGTCCTCCTGCATTTTAGATTAGTGCATTAGACAGTGAACAGGAAATAGCTGAGATGCAAACATGTGTTTAGTCCTGTTAACTCCTTTGCAAGGCAATAATGTTATGACTCAGCTTTGATACATATTATTCACTGTCAGTTTGCCACTCCTACACTGATAAATAATAAACCACATTATAGTAAACAAAACCCCCAAACAATAAACAATTACCAAAACTCTCCACTTCAGTTGCTAGTAAACGTGCCCCTGCTGGTTGTAATTGTGATACAAAAGCATTTTTAATTTGGACTTTTAAAAAAAATTTAGATGTTCTGTATGATGTAATCAAAATTACAGTGATGAAGGACTTTATGATGACAATGATGAAAGGACTTAACTCTTTACAACTGAGCAAGCATGTTCTTAAAGCGCTACTGCTTTAGATATGCTTCCAATTTCAAGCTGTTACAAATATAATAATAATAATAATAATAATGAAGTCCAATTATGGCTCTTTTTAATCTCTACACTGCTAATACAGATACTGGTTTAAGTATGAGCTGAAATTTCTTTTGATAAATAAATGGTTTAGTTAATAAAAAGGGCTTAACAATTAGCAACACTTTATTTGCTTTCTTATAGTAAGTGTGCTGGCAGCTTACAGTGGTTGAGTAAGCAGTCTCCTGTTTATAACCTATTTGTCTTTGCCTTAAAGAAATACCTTTAGGCTAAGTTAAAAATATAAAAAAATGAAAGCACTTTGAGTATTTGTTTTAAAGTAGTTTGGGGTCCAGTTTAATTTCTGAGAGTTAAGAGAATAGTATGACTTTCAAAGGTTTCTTTGGCTACACTGTATTGAACTTCATATGTGTAACTGAACTTCATAGTCAGGTCTTTGCATGGCTGGCACAAAATAGCTTTCCTACAGATTTCTGCTACGCAGCAGCTTCAGAGTTAATAATTTGGATCCTCCAGAAGTAGCACTCTGTAAACACTGCTCATTCATATAAGCAGATTATATTAAAAAGAAAACATAGAAAGAGAAGAGTGAAAAGGGGATGAAGAAGTGCTGTTCTTTCAGCCTCACTCAGATCTCATTTAGATTAGGCTAAATACATCAAAACAAGTCCCTGTTTTGAGTTGCTTCTATCTCCTCATTGGCCGGTTCTGAGTCAGTTATGTAGAGGTACCTACACACATTTTGTCCTTGTGTTTGTAATTTTTAACAGGAATGTGTTTTTACACCGTAATGATGCCCCTATTAGTTCACTGAGACCTGTAAGCCCCCAGGTACAAGGCGTCAGTCAGTTTGTTGTGTGATCCATGGTAATTGGTGCTTTGGAAGGAAAATGCCTATTTCTGATTCCTTGCTTTTTCTGCTTTTAAGCAGCTTCCTTATCGTCACAAAATGTAATGTGGTCGTGATACTGCCATTGCATAGATGTTGTTTGTGTATGTCCTGTGTAGTAAATAGCTGCTCTGAGTGATATTGGTGTTTTCAAAAGGGATTTGGGGGGCAAATAAGCATGGAATATTCATAAATAATTCATTACAAACAGGTTTCCTCAAGCGATACTGAAATTTAGAATGAAATTTCTTAGAGTTACTGTGTCTTACAGCAGTAGAAAATAAATCACTGCAGTAAAGTATCTAAGCGTTGCAATGCAATGTATAGAAAAGTAGATGAAAGGAATTACTGATGTAAATGAGTCTCGATCAATGTATTTTAGAATCTGTCTTTACTTTGGCTTTTGGACTCTTTCCTCAGAAAGCATATGTCTTTTGGCAGAGTCAGGTTAGAGATTGATGGTGCAGAGATGGAAAACGTAGATTTTTCAGCTGTACAAATAAGATAAGGATTGGTAGGAACAATTTTTTTTCTTCATGCCTGACTTCCCATCCCATTTTGGCTTCAACCCTTTGATCTGTGGAATGGTAAAATTCAGTTACATTAGTCCCAGTGCTGGAAACAAACAATTTGGTTTTACTTAAAATGTCACATCACAGTCCTACAAGGCGTCCTGTAGCGTACGGTTTGGCAAAATACTAATGGCCAGCTTTGGAGAGTCTTGGCTGTGTAATCGTTTACCTGACATGGCTGTGCCTAGCACAGGATGCAGCACCTAACAGGCGTAGCTAAGGTCTTCAATGAAAAGGGAGCTGTGATTCCTGGTGAGGTTTTGTTTGGCTGAAGATAACTTCTGCAATGTTTCTAATCCATGCTTGGTCTCTGGCTGCTTAAAGCAAGAAAAGGCTGCTTAAAGGCTGCTTAAAAGGAAGAAAAAAACCTGAAGAAAAAAAGAAGAAAACACAGTTTGTGGGTTTTCTCTTTCCTCTCTTAAAAAGAGTTTTCTAAATGTATGTAATGACAATGTTTAAGGCAGTGTATGAATTTATCAAGGGAGGAGAACTCTGTGTATACAAAGTTCTGACATGACAAGCACTTTGAAATTATGCTAGGACTTCTGCAGGTGTTTTCCTTCCTCACATTATTGATTTAGAGTTCTTGATATAGCTCTTTATACTTGACTGTATTACCAACTAGACTGGAATAATTTTCTGGGTTTCGGCAATTGCTTGGCCTCTCTAAGCAGTCTCTGGGACATCTCATTTTAGTCACTTCAGACTTCTCGCTGGGCACCCAAAATGGGCTGGTTCCAGAGGAGTGCATGTGTCCACAGGGTCACAGCTCAGCATGTGGGAACCAGCAGCAGCTTTTCTTGAAAAACTTTCTTTGTAAAGAAAGTTCTTCAGTAAAAATGTGTATAAGCAGACACTGGCTTACATGGTTTTTTTGTAAGGTAGTGGTTCAGATTCCTAAGGCTGCCTGTGCATGTGCTTTTCTGTGGAGTCTCATTTGACATTTATTTTTTTAGGGCGTAGTTAGTGACTCATTTTCTCAGTTGCCCATCAGCACACAGTGGTTCCTGATAGAGGCATTGTTGCATTGGTTGAGACAAGACAGTAAATAAACTTTCCGATTTCTTGTAATTTTTTTATGCAAACAGTCTGCCATTTTACTTTGAGCATTAAAAAAAAAAAGAAATGCAAAGATCTCAGAAGTTTCAGTGCAAACTTTATTGAACTCTGTTACTGAAGTCAGTGGGACTGACCCAACTGAGGTTTGGGATATGCTTGTTTTGTGACAAAGAGCATGGAGGATCCACACTCTTGAAATCAGAACCTCATGCCTGCTGTGGGGTGGTGCTGATCAATTGAACCCTGGGGACAATGTGAAATGTGTGTGCTGTAAGTGATGGGAAGCTTGGGGATCTCTTTCATGGCTCATCGGTAATGCTATAAGGATATCACTTGCATGCAAAGGATTGTAAATAATAGAAAGTTAATAGCATGGTTTCTCAAGATGATTTGTTGTTTGGTTTTTAAAGATCTGCTTTCTTTTAAGTCTGTAGAGCGGCAATCATTGTAGTAGCTTATGTTTTTTATGTTTGATTTACTTTCCTGTGGGTTGAGACAAGATTGCCTGTTTGGTAAGTTTTGTGCCCCTCAGCAAGGAAATACTAATCTTGCAACTTAAAATGTAGTAGGAGTATTGTAAAGTACCATTTTTAAACCTTAACACCTTAGCATCATATTCAAACATACTTTTAACTTGAAAGCAATGTGCTTTTGCAATTGGCCCCTCCTATCATTTTCAGCATTAAGTTTCAAGAACAGTTAGGGATGTGTAAGCTCAAAGGAGAGGAAAAAAGCCTGATTTGTTGCTTTCAGTACCTTCCTTGTGGTAAAAAATTCTTGTATATTAAGCATCTACTTGGAGTTAGTTTAACTATTTGCAGACAGCTTTTGAATACAATAAGGAGTTATGCTTTCTTTGATCTGTTTGTTTTCTTATAATCTATGCTCATGATATTACAGAAACTATTAATTACAGTTTTATAAACAGATGATAGAGGTGTCCTGTTTTATGTAAACATTTGGGGTTAGTCTGCTTTTCTTCATCTGTCAGCACACATCAAGTTCTTGGTAACAGAGTTGGTATGTCACAACTGCTGTGGACTGTTCTACTGCCAGAACGTTTTCAGATAGTACAGTTTTGTCCATGCCTTTCAAACCCCACTTACTCCTTTAAAATTGGGATTTCTTTAGTAGCATTTAGTTATTGCAAAATCAAACGTAAATTTTTTGCTATTATGTATGTATATTAAATGAAAACAATTCTAAAACTGAAGTCTTGTGCAATGCATTACGCCAGAAAAGTGCCGTTTTGAAAGATTATTGGTTATAAGTGTGATCTGCAGAACTTTGTGTGCTGGGGACAGGTTATGGAATTTACTGGTTTTCATTTAAAGTTAGTGGAAGTGGACGATTGTCATTAACTGTCAACTGTTTCACCATAACTGGCAGATAGTCTGTCATTTCAGTCATAAATTCTTTTGGATAACTGAAATAAAAGTGTTTATGTTCTCACAATGAGATCAGCCCTGTAAAAAGATCTCTCTTGCAAATTGAATGTCAAATTTTAAACTTAGATAATTAGCTTATGTAGTTTATACTTCTGATATAGGTAATTAATTTATAGTCTCCTCTTCCCCTAAAGATGGAAGGCTTAGCAGAGGTTTGCCACTGGTTTCAGCCAAACTATTCAAATGAAAATGTTCTCTTGTTACAGATGACATTTTAGAGGAAGAGATTGAAGGAGAGATTGTTGCTTGCACAGATTTTATTTTTCTACCTGTTCATTAAAAATTTGCTTTTTGGGAGTAAACAATTAAATGCTAAAGTAAAATACCCAATAATTAAGCAAAATATTGCTCCCATCCATCCAATACCTGTTGTATGCTAATACATACTTTTTTGTTGTAAAAACATGTTCCACATGAATTTTAATTCAGCTCTAGGTGTCTTGTAAAGATACTTCCCAAAGCACATGCTGTAGCTCTTACTTCTGTGATTAGCATCCCTTAAATAGGAAAAGCAGTCTTAAGGCTGCTTTAATGCTTCATCCTGATATTTTCAGGCCTTTATAGCAAAGCAGCTTTTATAAATAATTGCTAGTTGGGTATGCCTATCATGTATAGCATTAGAAAACTCAGTTCTTTTCCTATGACAATATAAGGAAAATAGACTAAGACTAGAGAAAATTTGATAGGTAAGATGTGTCTATAAGGTGTCTCCAGGCAATGCTGTTTAGCCTGTCCTGCTGTGTCTGTTACAGTTCATTTGATTATTGTTCAGATAAGTCTGGTGCTTTTAATAATTTTTTAAAATATTTTTTTAACACTGTGGTTTTTTTCCTGTTTGGCAAGGAAGGAGAAGAGCATCCTGTAGTTTGTATCAGTTCCATCTATGCCTTGAAATTATTTTATCAAATCTATTTTGTCCAGTTTTCTTACAAGGGTGTTGTGTGGGCTGTGATATGTCTTTGACATATCACAGTTCTGCTGGATCAGCAAGACCTGCTAGTCTGATGCAGGGAGAAGCTAAATAAGTTTATTCTGCTTTAGTGTTGCTCTCTGCATGCTTAATGCTGGGTGCTGCGATATGTTCTCAGTGTAACTTGACATTTCTTGAAATTAAAGTTTGGCTGGCTGCTATTCAATTTTATGGCTTCTATTCCCCTCCTTCTCCCCTTCCTCTTCCTTTTGAGGTTGGCTGTTTTACAGGACTCTACCTGTTTCCTGTGGTATTCAAAGGGAATCTCTGGCAACAGACATTATCTTGTAGATTTTCTTCATTACTGGAAGGGTTAACTTTAACAAGTCCAGTGCATTGAAAAACATCTGATTTCTTTAAATAGTCTCTAGCCTTTTTTCCTGTTCCAGCCTGTATGTTTTGCCCCTTTATTCCTGCTTTCAGTCATTTGATCATTTCTGTTAATGAAGGCAGGAGGAAAAAACACATGCATCACTGAGGCCCTTTCAGAGTGATCTTGTGCTTGTTTTTGGGTATTGGCACACTAGCTGTTTCCTTTTTGCTATCAACATGCTTTTGCAGTGCCCCTTTTTAGAACAAATTAAGAGAATGAAATGCTCATGCTGTTTGGCCATTATATTTGAAGCAGAGTTTGACTCCCTAGCTGAAACCTAGCATATCTTTGACTTAGGCAGTCCTCATGTACCTTTTATGTTCTTCAGATGCAGCACAATTGTGGCATTTAAAAGATTAGTGGGAAGCAGGCAGGAGGACAAAGTTGTTTCAAATGTGTCTGAAGTGGCAGGCAACTTTGAAGTGCAACAAATACAAAATGAAGTCTTCATAATATTTGGTTTTTACATAATTTGTAATTAGTTTTTGAAGGAAAGAAAGCTGCTTAAGTGTTTCCCACTGATACTCTTCCCCCAGCTCTGTCACTCACTGTCTCTCCTAAGAAAAGAGCATTGTTTGGTGGGCTGTGGGTTTGGCTATTTTTGTCCTGTGTAAATACTTCAAAGCTTCTCTTTTGTTTTGTTTTGATTGGGTTTTTGAGAATGGAATAAAGTGAAAAAAGAAAAAGAGAGGGCAGATAAAGAGGGAATTTTAATATTTAACCTATATTGTCTTTGGCTTAATATTTTTAGAGAATTGACTGTTGTGCCTACATGATTAGATGTCATTGCCCATCTGCAGTAAACATGTGGATGTGCTCAAGAAGTACCTTACAGTTCCTCTCTGGAAGAGGTTACTTGAGCTTTAGCAAATATCCAAGCCTTTTGGCTTGCTTATCCATTCTGATAGACGCAGCAGAATGCAAACTTCATAGTACTGTGAAGCATCTAGACAGTTTAATTGCACATTTATCTGGCGGAATGTGAACACAGAGCAAAGAATATTAATTTTTCAAATAATGTAAAATTGTAGCTAGCCTTTATAATCGTTCCTGTGCTCAGTGCTACTGTACCTGATCTCATTTGTGGTAATCTTCTTTTAAAAGTTTTATCTTCTGCTCCTTGATGTATTTCTGTGGGATCTTTTAGCACTGCAAATGATGTGTTGATGGTATTGCTCAGTCAGCAGTCCTTGTTTTTTGTGTCAGAATTTCTGTGGGGAACCATCAAGGTTCCCTGCTTTATTGGCTTTTTCGTCTGTAACCCTATTGCAATATTTTTTTACAAGTCTGAAGATACTTCCTCACCCTTGTTAGTGAGAACTCTGCTTTCCCAGTTTGTGCATTGTTCCATCTGCCATAGCCCATTTTTATGTTTATGTTTGACATCTCTGGAGATGCAGAACTGAAAGAGCCTTTCTGATTTAGCAAATCCACCTCCCTATTGCCTTGGGCTGTCACACCAGAGGAGGAAACTGTCAAATAAAATCCAAGAGTGTTAAAGTGGAACTTGTGAATTTTTGTTCCTCCACACCTCAAACCACTTTTAACAGCTCGGACGCTATTATCTTCTCAGTTGTCTTATATTCTTAATGTCACTTTTGGTTTGGCTTTCATCCAAGCAGTAAACACATTCTGGTGCTGCTTTGTCTATAGCAGCAAAGTTTTGATCTTTCTGTTAATCCTGTATCATTTAAATTCTCACCAGGTCCTTACACATTTTGACATAATCAATTTTCACCTGCCCTACCTTTAATTGCAGCAATATAACCACAATGGGTGTGTCAAATATTTTGCTATCAGAATAACTGCCCTGTTGGTTTTCCACTTTTCACCTGATCATGTGCAATACTTCTTCTCTTGGCTTTTCAAGGTCTGCAATGAAATGCTCCTCTTTGTCTCAGTCCTGACATACAGAATGAGTGACACCACTACTAAGTTCCATCAGTGTTTCAGGTGTTCACTGCTCTCCTCTTCTCCTTAGGCAAAACTGTCTGAAAAAAACCTGTGTGTAGCAATTACTTTAATTGAGGTCACTTCTCACAGTTCTCTGCTGTGAAGCCCAGAAGAAATTAGTGGTTACTGTTGTGGTTAGCTTGAGTCTATTTTTCTCCCTCCTTGAGTTACTTCACTGCTATTTCTTCTGTTTTTATTTCTATCTCTTGTTGAAACAAACAATTGACAAACTTGAAAGCTGCTTTTTCTCATTGTGTTATTTTTGGCTTTATCTCTTTCAATTTTTTTACAGCACTTTGAGAATTTCATTAATTTGGTTTTTTGAGTCCAACCATAAGTGTTATGTTTAAGCATTATTGTTGTCATACTGGTTGTTCATACACTGCTTAGAGCAGCCATGCTGGGCTGCTGATTTTACTTTTGTAAAAGTTGTTTTTTCCACTACTTTGTCACTGTGTTGTTATTTGTTTTCATTCCATAATTCAGGTTGATATGTTGTAGCATCTGTAGACTGTAGATTCTGGCCACAGCGTTTCTATCCTCAGGGTCTTGAAAGGCTCTTATTAAATCAGTGCCGTATCAAGCCGGTCTCCTTAGCTGTTCTGGGTGCTGTATTACCTTTACTTCATAGCATTTTTGTTCTTTTTGTGGCCTCAGTGTAAGCATGGTTTGAATAATTAATCAAAGCCAGCCAGAACTACATTTATGTTTTCATGTTTTCAAGGCCTGAATCGGTTTGGGGAAATAGCTCAGGCTTCAGAGGGTGTCCATTTATACACCTGCTCTGGAAATTTCTTCCTTCTGTGATTCCTCTTCTAGCTGTAACCTGTACGTAGATTCTTTAAATGTGGGGGTGGAATTATTCCTCTATTTTTTTTCCTGTAAGTTTGCAACAAGGCACTAGTATAACCTTTTTCTCACAGATTCTATTCCTTTGCTGTGAATATTTCCTTGCTTTCTAGCATCAAGATATCTGCAGGATGGAAGTTTGCATGGAATGGTAGCTTGATTGAGAGCATCGATTGTATTTTACCTGTTAGCTGCAGCTCAATCTAAGCAGTAACGCCCATGCATAAGTAGCATTCCTTTGATATGTCTCTTTATTTGGTTGCTGTCTGATTGGAGATACTGTCTCCAAGGGTGAGAAGGCAGTCTCCCAAAAGGCAATTGGTCTAAAACCTGTTTGGGTGTTAGGGCGTAGTGAGAAGATTGTTCGCTGCCTTTTTCTTTAATTTTTTTTTCCTTGGATACTCATCTACATGATATGATCTTTTTTCACCCATTTCACTGTACTGTTCAAATTTAAAAGTCTGTGGTTGTCTGTAGATTCAGGTTTGACTTAAATTACACCATAGAATTTGAAACATTCCTTCATCTTACCTGGCATCTGAAACTGTTCAGCTGGAGCCATCCTTGCGGGTTTTGTGGGATTTAATTTGTTTAATTCTTTGTTTCAGGAGGTGTCTGCTGATCCTTCAGGAACTCTCACGGCTGCTGAAGAGAGAAAAGAGAAGGTGCCAAGCCCACATCTCAGTCATCTCGTGGTTTTGACATCTGGCAATTCCCTGTATGGTTTGGCAGAGAGAGTGGTGGCCACAGAATCCTTGTAGGTTGTTTACTGTACACACTGTATTTGCGATCACTGAAAGCTATTGATGGTTTAAGAAATTGTGGTTAAAAGCCAAAGCCTTCTTGACAGGTCAAAAATTCCTGCCTCTCAATGTGATTATGAGTGATATAGATGATTTCTTTATTAAAGGTATTGGGGTCTAATTCTTTGGTATAGCAACTGCCAAGCACAAGCAGTGAAATTTTACTGCAGATGATCCAGTAATTTCTGACAATACAAGGCCAAATCTAACAGGGCAAAAATTAATTTTAAAGAAGCTGATGGGAATACTTAATCTGTATGGTTCACTTTTTATTAAATCTTTGACTCAGTACTGCTTAGTTCATGTCGGTTTGGCTTGAATTACTGTGTTCTTTGCAATGGGTAGAAGTATACCTGTGTCACACCACAGGAGAAGAAGAGATCATAACCAGCAATTAATGCAAACGGTACAAAGTGATTTTTATTGATAAGAATAAGAGTAAGAGTCAGATAGGAATTATTTTTTCTCCACACGAGGTGACACTGGAAGACTAGACAGTAATTTCAAAAATATTTTTTTCATTTATGCTTAGTTAGAAATGTATTTCTTTATTATGTTTTTATTAACAAATTCTAGCCCCTGAGAAGGAATATGAGATAAAATTCTATCTTATAGGTTCACTACTATAAAATAAATTAGGAATGTTATTTTGAAATTTTGACACAGATTTATTAATATTGGTGTTGACTGTCCTGCAATGGAAATTGCGTGACTCTTGGTCACTAACTTCACAAGACCTTGGCTCAGACTTTTGCAGCGTATCCTCAGTAAAACAGAAATATGAATTGTTGATATTCAAGCCTTAGTCTCTTTGTACAAATATTTTCTTGTTTACAAGTATATTTGAAAATTGTCAGAATTGAGAATGCTGGTTGATGTGCTGGCATGCGACTGATCTGGTTCTTCTTGGGACTAAATTTTCCAAGGTTGCATATTGTTATTGCCAAGTATGTCAACTGTAGAGTAAAAATTGTAGTGACATGCCAAACGTTGCACTTAGTTCACAGTAAATTTTCTTTGCTTTCAAAGGGTATTTCTGGCTGAGCAGTTTGAATTTCTTCAGCCTCATCTTGATGCAGTGATGCCAGCTGCCAAGAAGCCTTTTCTTCAGCAGTTCTATTCTCAGGTCAGAATTGTGTAATTCACAGCTGATTTTCATACAGAAGATTTGAAACTTGTACATTGTGGTGCAAATACTTGTATGTCAGTTATATATTGCTCCTAGTAGCCAGAAATTTACTGCAGTAAATTTTATTTATATTCTATTTCAGACAGTGTCAACTGCCAGTGAACTACGTAAACCAGTTTATTGGATTGTTGCTGCTAAAGCCATTGACTATGAACAAATGCTGCTTCTCATGGCTAATGTGAAATGGGATGTGAAGGAGATCATGTCACAGCACAACGTATATGTAGATGCTCTTTTAAAGGTGAGTAGTTTATGGGAAATGGTGTGCTAGAGTTTATACAAACACTAAATTGGTGTAATACTTCATTAAAATTGCTAAAGTGGCATGGCTGGAAGAATACAGCATCCTGACAAATGGGAAATTATTATGAGATCCAGAAGTTTCATTTTTCTTGTTTCTAAAGTACTGTTTTCAGTGATGATTTTTGACTACATGGTGTGTGAAAGTGACCACAAAAGTTTAATGAGTCTCATGTCTAAATCTTGATTGGTAAAGAAATGTGTAGTAAACAGAGTAACACTGAAGGAAATCCAGTGGCCAGAGATAGCCTTTGTTAAAAAAACACCTCAAAACACAGTATTTGCTGTTCTGAATAATTTTGCTGATAGTCTTTGAGAAGTATCATAGGAGCTGTAGGTCAAATCAGCACCAGTAATGATCATGCAGTATCTAATTGAAGTTGCTATATTTAGAAGTTGACATTTGAAAAGGAAGATAAAGGGAAGTTATTCACCCAACTTGTCAACTGTATTCAGTAGATGTCATTATACAGTTACTGT
Source organism: Acanthiza pusilla (assembly GCA_036630365.1). Taxonomy (NCBI): domain Eukaryota; kingdom Metazoa; phylum Chordata; class Aves; order Passeriformes; family Acanthizidae; genus Acanthiza; species Acanthiza pusilla. The sequence continues at coordinate 30,371,633 of JAXCHO010000073.1, read as the reverse complement.
GTCTTGTGGCATACAGAACTAGTCCTGGGACAAGCCTTTTCTCATCCTTTTATATGTGCCTACATGTTTCTAAAGGTCTTCAGAGGGAAGTTCTGGCACTGGTAGAATTATGCTTATTAATTATACTGTAGTAATTACTAATTCTTGTCAGAAAAACTGAAAATTATATTTTAAAGATGTGTGAAGTGTGAATCACAGAAAAAGCTACACATCTGTGTGGAATAACAGATTTGATAACACCTTCATACTTTGTAGCTCTTCTCTGCTTAAAAAAAATCAAGGCAAAGAAGGAAGAATTTGACAGTTTATATCATTGCACTGAATTTGACGGAATCTTTGTGATTATCCTTGTTTCTCCTGCCATGGCTTTTTGATATCAGTTTGTGCTTAAAATAGTTGATCTCTGGGACAAAACTTTTTTCTTTTGTGAGTATGCAGTTGCTGATGAATTTGCTTCAGGACAGTCAGGGCTAATAGCGTTTAAAACCAATTTTGGTCTCTCCATTCTATAGCTAGTACTAGTTGCTACAAAACCTTTTAGATTACTGCTAAGCAAGGATGTTCTGGGTACGCTGGAACTCCAGGAATATCAGATGTGAGCACAGCATTTAAAGTAATAATCAACGACTTTCAGCCATGTGCACACATACACAAAATTCTATATTCAGTCATAGTATGTTGGAAGCTGATGAAGGGGGGAAAGAGGATTGTTGAAGAAATTGATTATCATGGAGTGTTAGGTTTCTTCTGAAGAGAGAGTTATATGCCAGTTAAAGCATGACATTATGGTACCCTGCATCTTCTTGCCAAATTCAACTTTCAGAAAATTTGTGTTAAATGCCAGTTGGTTACTAGCTTCCCTTATGATTTTCTTCACTTACTAAATTTTGATGGGGGATGTAAGAAAAAAAAGGGAAAAACCCCTAGATTAACAGCCTTGGAATTGAAGCCCTTTTTGGGGCAAGTATGGTCATAATAGACTGCACTGCAAACAGCTTTTGCTGGTTATACAGAGGAGTTTGTTACCAGTCTGCTTGATATTGAAGTAATTTGATACTTTTTAAAATGATAAAGGCTTTAATCTTTGGCAGAGTATTTCTGTTTCACTTTGTTTATGTCACAAAATCATTGTAGCAGTGATTGCGTTCAGTTACGACTAGTTTTGCACTCCTAGTAGCAGCTCAAATCCATGCAGGCCATTGATGATTCATATGGAAATAGGTGCCTTCCCTTAACCTGAATTGTTATCTAGTGCTGCAGTGTGGTCCTAAACTATTAGATTTGGCCTCTTTCAATGGGTGCTCTCAGCTCCTTCTAAAGCACGGAGGAATTATCTAATGTGAAAGATTGAAGAATGAAAAGTGGTTACAATATTTCTGATCTTCTCTTTGAAAGCTGGTGGGGTAGGTATTTAGAGGTATAAAGAGATCATCACTGGATTTTCTTCAGTGGCTGTATATTGACTTAAAGAAGTTAAATACGAGTTTAGGGACTGAGGCAATGAAAATGGCATTTGAAGGATAAGCTACTTGGTTCATTTTCAGAGATGTCAGTTTCACAGAGAACTACAGCTCTGGGGAATAGAGCAGCAGTTCCTTTGAAAAAAAATCACTGGTGTAATGTTGTGAGTGATATACTAGAAAGTGATATGTTTTCTACTTTACACATTGAGCTTGTCTCTACAATTTGTGCCTATTAAGCCTCTCCGCTTTGCTCTGATTTTTCAATGTTCTCTTTCATGTGCATTTCTAATTAGTTGTTGCTGTTGTTGGATGTATAGAGTATGATCTATTTTATGCTGAAGGAATAAGCCTCTTTTATGTTTTACCAGGAGTTTGAAGAATTTAACAGAAGGTTGAATGATGTGTCTAAGAGAGTCCGTATTCCGCTGCCAGTCTCCAACATCCTTTGGGAGCACTGCATACGCTTGGCCAATAGAACTCTCGTGGAAGGGTAAGCATTTATGAATGTCTTGATTTTGGGTAAGTATGTCTATAATAATAATATTTATTGTATAGAGTTAAAATTTCTAATGTTATAGTGTCCTTGTGAGTTCATGTGCTTTTGGGGACCCTAAAAATTGTCAGTGCTTAACATACTCCTTAGCAGTTGTTTCACAGAGTCTGGTGCAGTATTAAGCCTAAAGGGGGTGGTCTTGTTCCTAGATACTGCTGAAAAATGATAGTGAATATTTTACTGAAGCATTTGAAAATACAGTACTCTTTCAAAGAAACTTCTATATGAAAATTATCATTCCCCAGCAGAGCAAAGTAGGAAGTTAAGGTGTAATTGTTGGTACTTCTATGGTTATGCCATCTATCTTTGCCAGGAAGAAAGATGAAGTTATCAACACTATCAGTAGTAGCCGTGGAACATGATTTTCCTAAATTCATCGACAACAGAGAGGTGTCTTAGTTGGCTTGATCAACAGAGGCTTGAGCACCTTAGTCAGGAGCTGCTACACCTTGTGCATCCCTTTTTCTTTTAATCAGTGTCCCAGTCTTTTCAGATTCAATTTTGTAGCCTGAGTGTTGTGGACTTTTCATCCACTGCATTTATTTTTATGGTTTTGTTCTCGTTCTATATAAGTTTGGGCTCTTAGAACTTCCTCTGCATCACAGAGTATGTGCTGTCTTCCACTCCTTCTACATATGTTTCCATATTTCTTTCCTGGTTATCTTTACCCTATTCACTCCCTACTACCTATTTTGCTTCTTTGCATCCCACTCTCCTGCTGTCTGCTCTAAATTAGGACCTCAACAAAACACCCTTCTTCTCCAAGTGTTAGCTGATCATCAGCTTCCACTGCTTCCATAAAGCCATCATTTTTTATCTCATGCCCATTTGTTTTCATGCCATCATCCTTTTGCAGTCTCTTGAGAGATCAGTTTCATGTTCAGGGCAACTGAATCCATCCATGACCACTCTCTGGCTTCTCAATTCCTTCATAGGACATGTGGCCTATACAACTAGCTTTCCTTTTTGAAATGTTATTTTCCAATTATTATCCCTCAAATAAAAGGAAGTGAAACAAAGGCATCTCTCTTCTCCTCCCCCTGTTCTGCTTTTCACCTTTACTTTGGCCTGAGCAGGATGGACTAGGAACACTTTGCTGATATAATTTGTGCTGTACCATTTCTGAGAGTGTAAAAAGTACTCATTATCATCTTATCCCAAATATTTGCCTATAATCTCTCATTCTTGGCCAGTTCTTTTATTTTTACATGTCTTATAGATTCTTTTCCCACTGTGGAAAGGGAAGGAAGGTATTCTGAATAGCTGACTCTCTGAATACCTTCATAACTTCTTTTATCTCTGAATTCGATGGATGTATGGAATTTAAAAGCCATGAAGGAGATGTTTCTCATCCAGTCATCCAGTCAACTGAAATTGCTGTCATCAAACTCTTCACTGAATGAAGAATTACCTCCACTACAGTCAGCTATATCTTTCTGTAAATTTTGTCCTTCCCTGTCTCCTAGTTCTATGTTCTCTCCTGTTTCCCAGCTGGCTTCTTGGGCCTATTGAAAATCATTTTCTATTGAAAATAGTCTTCTATTAAGTTCCAGAGGACTTTTGCCTTGGTCCTCTTTCTTTTTGCCTCTGTTACTTTTGCATTCTGGAAATTGTGAAATTGCTTCTTATTCTTAACCTGACCTTGCTGTATATTCAGTTTCCAGCTGCATGTTTCTACTGCCTCTTTTGTATCAGACCTGACAATCTAAGGACTATAATAAGTAGGATCAACTTCATGAATCAATGGAAAACTTGAGCTTGTTTTAGATTTGGTAGAGTGGAAGAGTGAAAACAGTGAGACAGAGTTGTTACTTGTGGCAGCAACTGGTTTATGAGCTGAATTAAGTCTCTCAAGACACTGTGCTCCAGACCCTGTTCACAGCTGAAATTTGCATTCTAAATGGCATTGCTGTGTCACTTCCTTTGATCTTGACAAGTACAATTCCTTATCTGTTTGAAGAACTGCAAAGATTGTCTTTCTCATTTGTTGCCTATCAGCCCACTGTGATCCTTGCTAGTATTACCCTGCCCTTTTGCTCATCTACTGTCTCCTCTAACCTGTCACTAATTTTCTGTCAATCTATTCTCATTAAAACATCAACTTCTCTCAGAGGTGAGCCAGTGTCGCCACCCTTTATCCTCTGGTTGTTGGGGCTGTTTTTGGACAAACAGCTTTGTGTCTTTCTTGGATGCTCCCACTTGCTTCAGCAAGCTCCTGGTGACATTCCTAAAGCTGCCATGGTACCTTTCAGACTCCAGTGGTCGTGATCACTTGAAATCACTGTCCAGTGTGCTAATTAGCATTGGGTTAAGTTCCTCTAACCTACTTGTAGTATGCTGTTCAATGTAGGATTTGCAGTGGCTTTTGGGAGAGGAGGGGGTGGTTTTTTTAAGTATCACTGTGTACAGTGGGGTTCTGTTCAATGACTAGGCTAAAATGTATTATACTATTGCAAATAAAGCTCTGCAGTAGACATCCTAAGAGAAGTTCTTGTCTGCTTTTAACTTAAAACGGTAATTTTGTTCCTCCTTAACGTTCAAAAGACTAAGTTAAACAACTTCCAGAGGCAAAATTCATTATTATTTCCTTCTAAGTTTTGCTTTCCACTGTTTCTCCTTTTAGTTATGCCAATGTAAAGAAGTGCAGCAATGAAGGACGTGCCTTGATGCAACTGGACTTCCAACAGTTCTTAATGAAACTAGAAAAGTTAACAGACATTCGGCCTATTCCAGATAAAGAATTTGTGGAAACCTACATTAAAGCATACTACCTGACAGAAAATGACATGGAATGCTGGATAAAAGAACATAGGGTAAGAATTAAATTTGCATTCTTTTACTCTCTATTGAGAAAATTCACTGTGATGATAAAAACAGGCTAACAACTGTAAATAATCCTTCTATGTGTTAAAAATGAATATAAGCATATACATGTATTTTTCATTTATTATAATAAAATCCATATAGGAAGCAGTATAAATATAAATGTATGTGTGCATGTATGTGTTCGTTTTTGTCATATGAAGTTAGTGTGTGTTTGAACTGGTTCAACATCTGATGACTGGAGAGGTCCTATTCGATACAATAGGACCTGCCTATTGTATCGAAAAACGTAGAGCACTAGTGTGGAAAGAAATTGAAAACATTTGTGAGCTGTTCAGAATATGCCAAAGTGCAGAACTCGATCAAGAAGAATTGTGGTTTGGGATCACAACATGTTTTGTATTTCCTTTAGGAGTAGATTGCTTGAACTAAGTTGTAAGGCACAATGGAAAAGAGCCAGTGCTTTTTCTTCTTCATTTAGTAATGCTTAATCAGTATTAACATTTCTTGCTGAGATAAGTCTTTATTTATGTTTTGAAAACATTCGGATGCTTTCACTAGGGCATGAACTAACAATTATAAGAGGTCTGTGTAAGTAATAGTCACATGCTATTGGAGATACCCATCTTGGAAGTAAAAAGTCCTTTAAAAGTGGAGCACTTGAAATCTGTATTTTGGGATTACTTTAAATCTCACTAGAAATGGAGGAAAGAAGTATGTCTTTGATCTAATTTTCCTTGTTTTACCTGGAGCTCCAAAAGAGATGTTGAGCTGTGGGTTATGATGACCTACAGGGAAAACTCTTGTTTAAGCCCATTGGTTGAAGCTATGTTTTGGATAGTGTTAGACAGAAAGGTAATACTGGCAAATATGGTGTTTTCACAGGTGTTAAGAATTCTTTTCTTAACACTTTTGACATTTTTTCCTCCTTTATCATGTACTGAAATCAAAATTGTTTGGAGACTGCAGTAAGAGGCATTTAGAAGCTTATTGGAAATGGGAAGTCAAAATAAAAAAGATCATCAACGTTTCTCACAATTTGTTAAAAAAAGGTTGTTGTGTTAAAAGCTCAACCATTTGCATACATATTTCCCACCAAGCCTCCCAAAGAATGGAAAATACATTAAAAATTGATTTATATACATGTTCACAGAGTTACTTTCTGTGAACTCTGTCCAATACTTTTAGTCGTAAACATTTTCCGTTATACCCCGCCATGTAGTGAAATACACTTTTGTCCTCTGCCTCAACTATGAAAACTATCCAGACATGACTTAACTACATCTTTAAATCTCCCTTGTATACTGATGCTTCTATCAGTTGTAAAATCCACCCTGAGTATGTCTGTGTTTTTTAAAATTTTCTATATTTGTCTGGTGTTTTATTCTGCCTTAACATGATCTGCTTTTGTTTCCAGGAGTATTCCACTAAGCAGTTGACCAACCTGGTGAATATTTGTCTGGGCACCTACATCAACAAAAAAGCAAGACAGAAGCTGTTAGCTACCATTGATGACATAGACAGGCCTAAGAGATAACTGGAGAAAGCTGCTTTCTTTCTGACTTGTACCTTTTTCTGTGCACATGAAGGATGCCAACATTTCTCTCATGGACTAATGACAGCATTAGAAATGTTGTGCATGACCTTTCTTACCAACATTGGAAGCACTCTGAAGTGACATAATATTCTAAAATATGACTTTTCTAATCTGTAGAATTCTTTTCTGTTGTATTTTTTCTTCTTTCTTTTTTTTTGGTCACTTGCCCTTAATAAAGGGCCACTGTTTGTGTATCATTGATGAGCTGTATATTTTGCAAAAGTGTATACTGTAAGTAAAATCAAAATCAGAGAGAAACACATTGGCTTAATATATCATTGATGCTCTTTTTAAATAAAGGAGCTACTTGAAAATATGATCTCTTTCCTCCCTGCTTTCACCTTCAGAAATTGTGCTGTTTTATGGACCAGTGTAAAATGAAAGGATATGTATCATATTTGGTTGATGTATCCTGCATGTGGATTAAGAGTGCAGATCAACTAAGTACTCTCATGTTAAAGCCCATCATCTTCATATGTATTTAAAAATGTCTGTTTATTTCAGAATTAATTTAGTCATATCAAAATTATTGACTTCAGATTAATAGAAGGTAATAAACATTGTATGCTAATATGATTTCTTTGTGAGACTTTGTTTTTCCAGTTCAACAATACAAAATGTCAGCAGTAATGCCAGGGAATTGGAATAATGTTTTTCTAATGAGTTTTGGATTGATACTAAGATAATCTTCCTGTTTCCTGCTCTGATGTAGACGTCTGAGTGATTCTGAGCAAAGTAAAATGGCTTGACTGAGTATTTGTCCTAGAAATCAATTTTTCAGAGCATCACTGACTTCAGTGAAGTTTTCAGGTTACCTTTGGTTTTCAGTACGTAAAATTTTAGGAAATTTATTTTTTATTACATAATAAACTCTCTGCAATGCTCTCAGATCCTTTTAAAGGAAACACTGAGCTAATAGGTAAAATAAATTACATAGGCTGCAATCCACTAATGCATACAACATGCTAGATTCTCAGTTTGGGGTTCATACTTGCTGTTGTACTTTTAATTCAGACATGAGAGAACCAAGACTTAGTGAATGTCAGCAGTAATGTAGTGACAGAAAATTGCCCCATGGAGTCATCATAATTGCTGTTTTCTGTGGCCTAATTTCCTCTTCAGAAGTGTACTGAGCATCATTGTGTGAGTTTAGAGAAAGCCTGTATACAGTTTTAGAAGAATGATAGAATTTACATTTCAAATATTGACGGTGTGGTAGTCAGCTTCCTTGTTTATCTGTATTTTAACGGAAATAAGATTTAAAACAAAATTTAACGCTGTTCTTTATTGACCATGATGTCATGCCTAGTTCTATTTAAAACCTGCTTAGTGGTTTGTCACCATATATGTTGAAGGTGAATCACTTTTACCCTCGTTAAAAAGGTGGTTCAAATGAAAGTGCGGACTTTTGCGTCAGCGTATCTGCCCTGGAGTCAAATCCTGAGCGAGAGCTCTCGGAAGAAGCAGAAATGTGTTGGAGACTATTAGTGTAAAATATCTTTCAATTTTCTTCTCCTGGATTAAATAAGATATTCAGATATCTTTACCAGAGCTTTGGTGAACTGAACACATTTATTTTCCCCTGAATTGCTTAAGTCACTGTAATTTTATTGCGTACCTAAAGGTAGAGGTACAAGCATTGATTGGAATGTAGGATCAAGCAATTCCATGAACCACAATCAGGAGTGATTTTTTGGTAGTATATTATAGTTTGACATGTTATTTTGAAGTAAACCCCCAAATGAAAAAATGTGCAAGATGCAGTGTTAAACCTATGCAACAACTGTTTGATCTTCATTCATATATACCTCAGAAATCATTATATTTTCCATAGGACCCTTCCCTTGCTGCCCCGGATTGATGCCAAGGAGGAAGCCACATAGCTAAATGGCCTACATACACTCTCAGATACATGTTTTAATTTTTAGGTTGCCCTATGTGAAATCAGGTGTTGGACTCAGTGGTCCTTGTGGGTCCATTCTAACTCAGAATATTCTGTATTACTTGGTTCTGAGTAACTAATGAAGCTAAGTTTTCACTGAGTGCTGGGTTGTTCTCTTACTAAGGATATGTTTGGTAGTTTCCATTCTCTGATAGGAAAATTTTTTATAAACTGTTGATTTTTGAGCATCGCTGTTCATCTTTGGTCTCCCGTGCAAAAAGAAGCCTCTTATACTGCTTTTTCTGCAATAGATAATATGGCTTAAATATTGTTTATATTTTAGAGGAGTGTTTTGCAATACTTCAATCGTAGAAGAGAATTTCCTTTGGTCTTCAAGAAGACTGACCAGCAGTGCAGAAGTGGGCATCTGTGTACAGTAAAAGCTTGAATTGTTTCTGATCTTCAGTGGGAAAAACTAAGCCCTGGCCAGATCTGCTTAGCAAGCCCTGGATGTGGGGTGTAGTTTATAGCTTGTGTTCACTGAGTGATCAGCCTCCCTTTAGCCCTTATTCCCTCAAGGGAGAAAAGGGGATGAGTGATCAATGGCTGTCTCAAAGCCCCTGTGAAAAGTTTGCATTCCCTCTTAATTTTTGCAAATGTGAATGACAAAGGTATGTCTTTTGATAGATACCAAATGCAAAGCTGTGGAGGTGTGTTATGCTCTTCACTGGTTATTGTGTCACAGAATGCAGAAAACTGTAAGGATCCCCTCTTCTTACTGTGAAAGTGATATATTTGGAGTCTTTTCCTGTTTAAGACCTGTTGTATTGTAAATTACACAAATGAAGATGGACAAAAAATGCAGATTTATTGTGTTTTTGATGGTATCTATTTTATTTATAACCACTGCTTGAAACAGCATAGTATAAAGGCTAAACATTGTACTGATGGTGGGATTAAGGTGCAAATATGGAAATAATGCAATCTGCAAACAGCAAGGTTTCTGTGCTTGCTCGCTATTTAAGGATATTTGTGAGTGTGTTGTTTTTGCACAGCCAGAGCTGGTTTTCATCTTGGCAGAGACTTGGTTTTTGAGGATCTCCTGCTCATCTATGAGGTCCTGACATGTTATGTGGAACAGCGTCTTTAAGTAATACTCAGGACTTCACAAACACATGCTGTGTTTTCATTTTTTTAAAGTAGGCATAAATTAGTAACATGCTATATGATAAAATGCATGTCTGAGAAACAAATGATGACATGAATAACCTTGGGTTTTGTGTTGTGGATCCACTGCTTAATTTTAATTTTGTGGAGTATTCTGTCCAGTACCAGAGAGTTCACGTGTATAAGCGAAATTTAAAATAGTTGTATGTGAATTAAACTCGAGTTTACTTGACTATTCTACTAAACAAAATCTCTGCAGTATCCCCCAGCTGTGCTGGTTTGGTTTGGAACTCTGGATCTGTGTACATACATTAAAAAAAACCCCCTACTTTCAGAGCAGAGATATACAGATCTGTGTTACATTTGTAGATTATCTTGCACTGATTGCAGTATTGTCAGATTCAAAGTTGTCAAGTAACTTTCTAAGTGTGTTGTTCTTTGAAAAACAAAGTATGCAAGTAAGCTGAAGATCTAGGGGAAGAGATGCAGTGAGGTACCTCTTGTCACTAAGCACAAAATGAATGATCAGACGTGCAAAATGTCTGCAGGTATTTCTGAAGATCTTTTTTACAAATATATTTAGGGTTTGTACCTGTATGTATTTGCTGCCCTATATCACTAGTAATTTTTATTCATACATAAAAAGTCATCCCATTCATTGTATCTCAGTAAACAATAAAAAAGAAATGTCACTTGAGCCTCAAAATAAAAAGGATCTTTGTACAGGAAAGATCCTGGGGTTGCTCTCTAAGAGCTGAGGGATGGTATGTGGAATATGCACCATAAAACTGTGTTCCTTGAAATTCATCCTTACAGTGTAAATATATATGCACACAGAGCTTTGTGTGCAATGTAATTTAGCACTAGGGACTACAGAAAAGAATGGCAAAATTGAACAAGCCATGCACTGTCGGTTTCTCTGCCATCACACTGACACTGAAGCTTGGGTAGGGAGTGCGGAGGTGTTTCCTCGTGGGAGTAACTGGTGTCCATTGAGGACAAGGTCATAATCTGGTTCTGAATTCTGGGCTTTGAGTACACCTGAGCTGTGTACTGTTGTGCTCCCATGGCCACTGCCTGTGTCTGCCGCTGCAGTGTGCTCTGCAGGAAGCACCACGTGGAAACCTGCTGAGCAGGGGCTCCAGCACAGCCCAAAACACTGCGAGCAGCAGGTTGGACACTTGGTGGACCATGTTGCTCCTGCCCTTCAGGAAAGCTCAGGGATAGTCATGCTTGCTGCCCTGGCTGCTTGGGAAGGATACCTGTTCCTAATGCACAACACTCCTGGGTCAGGGATCAGGTGGATCAAGCTGAAAGGCTGTGGTGTGGCAGCCTGGTGAAAATTGTAGCTTGCTCTGCGACAGCCTGCTGTCCTCTTGAAACCTCAGACCCCAATAAATGCAGGAATTCAGATGCCTGATGCAGTTATTAGCACAGTACTAAGCATCTGTGAGTTTTCAGGACCATTTATTTCTAGAAGAGTAGGAAAATGTCATTTATTTAAATGAGTTTGACCTGGGGCTGATTCCTGGTCCTGAGCTGCTGCTTTAGCTGTCTCTTCCAGCACAGTTAGAATATTTAAGCAGCCAAATGTTCCAACCAGCTGAGTGGTTATGGGTGGTTTGTAATGTGCTACATTTCACTAGAGAAAATTTTTGCCATGGATAGTATTGGTGTGTCATGGCTGTAATGCCATTAGCTCTTCCTTGCCCCCTTGCAGAGGCAGCCCAGCGCTGTGCTGGTGTCTCTGCTGTTCAAAAAGGCATTTCCTTCTCAGACCTTTATGCTGAGTTCTGTTTATTTTTAGTGAGATGTTTACTTCTGCCTTCCATTGCTCAAAATCTCTGCGGTGAGATGCAGGGCTCTGGGTGATTCACAAGAGCTTTTGCCTTGTGTGCTAAGAGAGCTCTTGGTGTTCGTGGCTACCCTGTCCGGGAGGGAGGATTCCCCCGTAGGTGGCATGTTAGGGAACACGTTAGAACTGCTGCATACCACAGCAGCCAGGTCACAGACTCGTCCTGAGCTTTGATTCAGGTTCTGCTCTGTCTCAGTGCCAGATGTAGGGAAGTTTGTTATATTTTTCTGTTCTTTACTCCTCTAGGTATAAAAGAAATTACATTATCTATCATATTTTGTGAGGTTCTGTCAGGCCGCGGTTCCATAGGCACGAGCTGTACTTTTAGTAGCCATTGGTGACTTAAGCCCATGGAAGCTGAAACATGAACTGTTTCTTTTCACAGGGTAACAGTAGGCGAACAGCCAATGTGGATCACCTTTTTCTTTTCCTTGAAGAACAAGTTATTTTTCATAAGGAACTGAGTTAAGACCTAAATACCAGAATCCATATGCAAAGAAGCTAGACCAGGAGGTACAAGAAAAGTATAGATGAGACTTAATATCTTGTTTGCTCACAAAAAGCCTAGGACATAAAATTCTCAAGCTTTTTTTTTTTTTTTTTTACAAATAATATTTTTTTGTAAAGCTGAAATCTGAGACTCTTACAGATGAAATAATCAGGTAAAGAGATTGGGGAAGATTTTTTTCAATGCCTATCCATGCTTTTTAAGATCTATGTCTTCAATAACGGGAAATGATGGGATAATATGTCTAGAGACTTTTTTTTTGGAGGCGTTAAATTGATTAGCTTCGGTTGCCTGGGTGAGTGTGCAGACTCTAAGCTGGTAGGTTCTGTTTAAGATTCTGTATGATTAGTTCCCATGAACTTGGGTCTCTTATATCTTTAGGCTGAGATTCATTTCTGTATTAAATTTTAGTTTTCTGCATTTGAAAGGAGTGAATTGTATGAATAATTAAAACACATTTATTAACCTCTAATGAATGGTCAGTAAAGCTGGGAATTGGACTGGTGACATGCATGCGGGACATTTTGAACCGTGCTCTTTGTAGGAATGACAAAAAAAATCTTGAAGCAGATAAATAATTTACTGGAGGTCAGTATGTGCTTGTATCACAGCCTGAAAAATAGAAGCATAATATTCTCTGGGGTTATCTGGTGCTTCTTGATGAACCTTTCTGCTCTTACTATTTCATGAGATCTTCAGGCTGGGCTCTTCTACTCTGTACTCTGACATGTTTTCCTGAAAATTGGGTAGTGTTCATATTTGCTTTTTTATAAATATTAATTTTTTAGGAAAAGAAAATGACAAAGAATGCAGAACCCTGGGCTTCTTTAAATATATTATTAATATTTCTTTATCTTTCTTTACTTATGCAGTATGGAGGAGAATAAAGATTAAAGCTTTAGCTTCTTTTGCGCATAACTGGCAGGTTAATTTTTGGCATTTCTTTTCTTTTGCATTCTTCTGCACACTGCAAGACCCCAGAGACTAGCCCTGAGAGCAGCTTCTGTCGAGATAGCCAGGGTAGCACTGGTGTCAGCGAGGCTGGAGACATCAGCCCTGGGAGCGGAAAGCAGAATCCAGCTCTGCGATTGTGAAGGTGTTCAGCCACACCTCCATGGGGCTTCTGTGACCTGCATTGTGCCACCCATCCTGGCTGTGAGGATCTTCCAAGCAGCGGGCTGGAAGTGGTGGGGGCCAGAGTAAGGTTGGGAAAAACTGGACAAAAAAACCCAGGGTGGATGGCAACGACCCAGGACTGGTGACCAGAGGAGACCTGACTGCCAAGAGAAGGTGATCTTCTGGTTTGTTTTATTTCCTTTCCCACACTTTTGGAGCAAGGGAGCAGCCTGGGAGACCACACAGAAGGCTGCCTCTCTCTCATGGGGTCACAAGCTCTCTGTCACAGTGCCCAGGCAGGACATTCCTTGTAATGAAATCACCAGCCAGTCTCTGCTGCCTGCCCTTTGTATTAATGGAGTTTGAATTGGGCCATCACTCTGAAGCACCAGCCTTTCCTTGGTAGTGACAGATGAGGAGATGCAAGTACAATCAAAGAAGGAAATTAATCTGATCTGCTTCATCTGATCTAGGTTTTAATGGAATGCTCCAAGGAGGCAATAGGAACTTTCCTTTCAGCATGTTCTGGAGCTTGGGCTCTGGCTACAGAAGCATTTCCATGCCAGCTGTGGAGCAAGGCTGACTGAGGGTATCAGCAGGGTCTGGGATGTGGACTGAGAAGAGTAGCCGGGCTGCAGGCTGAGCAGAGTCACCACCTTGCAGAGACAATATTTTCAGTGTGTTCCTGGGCTGAAGAGGGAACTAATGGTAAAAATCTCACTACAGAAGGGGTGGCTTTTTAGATTGGTTTTGTGGTGATCAGATTCAGGACTAATGCAATGAGGGACCAGAGAAATGAATAATGCTCTGTAAATTTGACAGGATCTCCCATCATCAACCCCAATACACGGAGAGGAGGACAACTGAGCAAAGTGGCCTCTCTGTCACCTGTCATGGAGAGGGAACAACAACCCTTCTAGTTCCTCCCCTCTTATCTGTTAAGTCAGCCTAATACCTAGTTTTTCATATTCATCTCAAATCATTATTCTGTATATATGTATATGTATATATATGTATATATGTATATATATAAATTAAAATGAAGAATAAGTTGAACAGTTTCCTCCAGAAGAAGAAAGCATTTTGTTTATATAACCAGTCATTCTTTGCTGTGCATTAAATACCTGCCTGAGTATCAGTGAAAAGTCATTTGAAGAATGGGTGTATGTGTATTGTCAGTTGCTCAGAATGCCTATTTTGTGAAAATTAGGCTAGTCCAAATAATTGGGTGTAATGAAGAGGAAGCATATAGCTGCTACAAAAACGCTGAATGCTCTTTGGGAGAAGAGTTAAAATTTCATTACTCCCTTTGCAGTCTCCAAGAGCAAGATAATATGAAGAGGGACTACTTTGACAAATTACTTTTATTTTTGTTTCTCACAATAGCTCACAGACAAAAGACAGACTGGTTTTTTGATGCGTTGTGTCAGATCATTCTCTGTTCTGACTCAGCCACCCTCCCCCAACTTTAATTTTACCCAAATGTCAGTTTGGTCGTTCATGTATACATCCCACTGTCTTCCTAAATGTGGGCCCCAAGGCTTACCTGAAGGACCATGGCCTGTATTTACCCTGTGAAATTTAAAGGTCCCAAACAGTTCTACGTGTACAGGCGGGGAGGGGGATCAATTGGTGTCACTGCCCTTGCAGCCTGCAGCGATCAAGTCCTTGCCAGTGTCCTCTCATGGTTCTGTCATGTGCCCTTAACTGGAAGTGCTGAGGAAGAAACCTGAGCAAAGTATAAAGTGTCTGAAAATGGGGTGTTTTTAAAACATTGGGCCATTTAGTCCAATACAGAAGTGCACAATGCCAGCCAGAAGCTAAGTTCTGTCAGCCAGCTTGGAAGATAAATTCCCATTGTAAGGGATAGGATGACCCCCAAATGTGGAGGAGACCGGAGGAAATGGTGAGGGTCCCTGTTTCCTGAAATCTTGCCAACAAGGTCATCAGGTTTTCTTCACAGAGCTTTTCCTGTGAAATTAACCATCTGCTGTGATACAATACAGCCTCAGTGTCACTGTGCTGTTTTAGACCCTAAAGGAATATGACTGAAGCTTTCACAGTTTCTCAAAGGTAGGAAGAAATAAATCCCAAATAGAGGACAGTGCCATGACTGAGAGGACTGAAGCAGCGACAGTCCAGAACTGTTCCTCCAAAACCCCAATGGAGCACAGAGGAGTAGGAAGGTGGCAGAACCTGGCTTCAGCCACCAAAAAGGCACAGGAAAAAACTGATGGGGCAAGGAAGGCTTGGCAAGAAATACCCTGAACAAAATGTTGAGATCCAGCCTTCCATAAAAATATGCTATGATATAGTAAATCAAACACAGAATTCCAATTAGATACAAAAGACTCTGAAATAAGCTTTTGAGAGGAAACCCATTAGTAAAGCGAGAAGGAAAGGGTTTCTTCCGCAGAAAGTCAAATGTACTTTCTATTCCATAGAGACACGAATGTGTTCAGGGCCACTGCTATATGTGAACTCTCTGAGAAAGTCACTTTTCTCCATCATAATCCGTTTGCAAATTGAGTCAGTGAAGTACCAATTAACCTTAGGTTATTAATTTTAAATACACCATCAGTTTTCTTTCCTTTTTTCTTTTCTTCTTTTTTTAAACTTGTGTAATGGTCTGTCGGGAATCTTAGGTCCTTGGCCTTCAATAGATCTTTTTATAATGTGTCAATATCAGGGCTGAGATTACCATTATTCTTGGCCTTAGAGCTGCTGAAGACATTTCTATGCCTTTAGTTTTAGTCTCCATCTTCTACTTCCCTAGGTGAAGTGTTATATGGAGGGCAGGAATTAGTTTCAGCTCTTATCTTGGTTGAGAGTGTGAGTCTGTTCTGGGTTTTTTGGGAGACACAGAAGGAGCAAGACTTCAGGATCTATAAAAATGAATTTGTGCTTTTGTTTCTTTATCTTCATGATTTTGTTTAATTTTTTATTGTTTTAAAGTTTCCATATTTTTAGGTTTTGTATTTCACTTTTACTTTCAGATGTTTTCATTTTAGTTGAAGGCTCAAAAGAATAGGACACTTGTTGGTTTTTATAATTTACCAAGAGATCCCCTGCTGTGAGCTTCTTAGGCAGATTTGGAAGATCTGGTCATGGCTAAGTTCGCTCTAGGAGAGGCTCCATGAGGTTGACCTGACTGTTCTGCCTGTGTTAAGCCATACTTAACAGTACTTTCAATAATGCTGCTATAGGAATTGCTGAATATTACAGGAAAGTACACAATCCTTTGATTAGGCAGGAGCTCTATTTATTACCTTTAGGAAATCCACCCAGTGGCTTTCTAACTGCTCAGCTCAGCTGCATGCATGTCTGACACCATGAGGAGCTTCACTGTGCAGCTCCTGAGCCCATAGAGCCTGTGACCAAAGAGCTGCCCTGGAATGGATTCTTCTGCTTGTGAAAGAAGAATTGTAATGCCATCCCACCTGATTTTTCTAATTTTCCTATCAGCTATTTTAAAAGCCCAGGTGTTTAATCTTAAAATTTGACCACACCAAAAATTGGAAAAATACTAAAACCCCAAAGCCCCTCCAAAATAGATAAAATCCATATATTTATTCTGAAATTTTACCTGCATTCAGTTTAGTAGAATAAATCTCATTCGTGGAACAATGTCATAGGAATTGAAACATATTATGTCTAGCAAGGTGGGGTTAAAAAGATTAATTTTTTAAATAGAAATGAAAAAAAAATACACATGTCTGCATGGGAGCTTTGGTAACCCTGTGCAAATCAAAATTACTTCCTGTGAGATAAATTCCATTTTAACCTTCAATGACTCTTCCATGGCTATGAAAGAGAGCTGGTTCAGACCTTCCAGCCTTGCAAACACGTTCCTGAAACTTCTAGCAAAACTTCTGGATGGTCAAGAATGTGTAGTTGTTTCTGAATCAATTTAGATTAGTTGAAAGACCATATGGAATGCATCTACCATTTGATTTAGGATCTTGCAAGGTTGTTTCTCAGAAATGTATCTTAGAATGGCCAGTGTCTTTCCACCTGGCACAGGAAGGATTTCTACTTTCGGTACTTCATGGAATCACAGCTTGTATAATTCCAGCCTTACATTAGGAGTTGTAGCATGTTGCCTCTGTCAAAAATTATTAAAACAGTTCTGAATAAAAATAGTCCATCAATACTTAGAAACAAGCAGTACTTTAAATAAAGCCCCAAACAATAATTTATGCATATTTCTGTGCTTCCTGTTTACAGTTCAAACCCGTTACTTTTATGGTAGAGTTTTTGCATTTTTATTAATATTAATTCATATTACAGTTTCCAGTTGCTTGGTAACTGGTGACAGGCCTATGCTTGTCATAATTGTGAAGAATGTAGGAGAATATGTAATAAAGCATGAGTCAATTGTACTGCTTTCTACTCAAGACATGCTATCCAGGGCAATTCTTCAAACTGCTCTGCAGTTTATTTCTCTGTTGTCTTGATCCTACCCTGTTTTCTGGATTTTATTTGAATGCTCCTGCTCCTCTTATCTTTCTCCTTTGCTCTCCACTGCTTTTTTTTACCAGCAGTAAAACTCCTGAAATGGCTGATTGCACTCAGGTCCTGTGTGTGTAGTGGGTAATTCTTAGCTCTGACTTCACTTGCAGTGATACAAAACCCTCACTTGCCCAGTGGCTGCCAACAAGCACCTTTGGCTTTTTCAGATGCATTTGCTAAGCAGTGCAAATGAGGCATTCTCTGAAATGCAGTGGCATTTGACAGTCTGAGACAACACAAAATTGATCCAACAGCAATCTAATAACAGATTCCTAAAACATAGTGTGTAATTTGTCTGTATGGGAGGTCAGCTAGATAAGGAACTGGGTGGCCAGGAGGGAAGCATTTAGGATGATTTTACTCTTACACTCCAATTCCTTCTGTAAGCATAAAGGAGAAAATAATTATATGAGAAAATAAAAATTTGTTCTTGGTTTAATGAAAAGATCTGAGAGTCTAATAATAATATTAGTCTAGTTATAATACTATATATTGATATTCCAGATATCTAATTCAAATTAATACTGGAAATCCTTGATAATAAAGTTTAAATGTGATAAAATAAAATAAAATCTTCTTCCTAGTATATTTGTTATGTTCTCTCTTGCAATGCTTGTCCATGTGGCAGGCCAGGAGTTTCAGTGCATGTACCTGTGGGTGGGACATGAGGAGCTGCCAGTACCCTGCAGCAATCACCAGGAAAAGAAGGGTGTCCTGTCTCCCTCCGTTTTGCCAGGACAAACACAGTGGTAAGTTATCTCACACCATTCTCTTGGGATCCACTTGGGTTTATTTTGCTTGTTTTTTGTAGCAGTTTGTTTCCATGCTCTGTTCACTGCTTTCCAGTTATGTAGTTTTTCTATTCTTTTTCTTACTGTCAGAACTGTTTTTTTACCAGAGCAATGCAAGGTTGCACTCCTGTAGCTGCTGCTGGCTTGATCAGCATGATTTGTTTTATAATCTGTGACCTCCTGCACCTGCTATCTTCCACATCATTTTCATTCCAGGCAGTTCAGAGACACTTTGGTCCACACAACAGAAGTATTCATTAAACAATAAACTACAAGTCAACCAAAGTAAGCTTAGGGAACAAGTACCAGACATTGGACTGGTGTCACACTTAAACAGCTAAATCCAGGCCTGTCCAAGTCAGGGCCTCAGGTTATGCAATTTTGGGCCAGTAGAGAACCTGTAAGTAGTAACAGCAAAAATCCCATTTACTGCCCTACCTTATGTGGATTCTTATTCAGTCTTAGCGTTAATACCTTGACTTTGTTGGAAGCTTTGTTGAAAGGCTTAGATGGATCCAACTCTGGCTTTCAGGCAGGCCATAATAAATAGGCTGACTAGTTTTTATTGATGTTGAGGGGCTTTTTAATTTTGTGTGATATATTGAAGGATAATTAGTTGTCAGATGGATATGAATGGCATGCTCTGGAGTCCTGTGCAACATCTCTATACTCACAAAAAGACATGGCAAACACTCTCTTTTACTGGAGAAAAACAATTAGTTTTTTTGTATATCAGCCATTCTTCTGACAGCAACAGCAAGTTTTAACAGAGCATGGGGCTCTGAATATTCCAGTGACTATGGCTGAGTGAAGAAAAGAGTCTTGAAATATCCTGGTTCTCACATTTTGGTTGATTCCTTAACATTGCTGGGAATCACAGAATCAATTAGGTTGGAAAAGACCTTTGAGATCATTGCGTCCAACCTATGGCTGAACACCACCTTGTCAACCAGACCATGGCACTCTGTGTCATGTCCAGGCTCTCCGTAAACACCCCCAGGTGCAGTTACTCCACCACTTCCCTAGGCAGCCCATTCCAAATCCCAACCACCCTTTCTGTGCAGAAATTCTTCCTGATGTCCAGCTTAAACCTCCTCTGGTACAGCTTTAGACTTCCCCCAGCCTGTAGTGCCGCAGGGGTTGTTGTTATCCAAGGGCAGGACCTGGTACTGGGCCTTTCTTGAACCTCACACAGCTGGCCTTGGCCATCGATCCAGCCTGTCCAGGTCCTTCTGCAGAGCCTTCCTACCCTCCAGCAGATCAACACTTCTGCCCAACTTGTTTTGGTCCATGAATTTACTAAGGATAAACTTGATCCACTCATCCAGATTATCAATAAAAATATTGAATGGAACTTGGCCCACCACCGATCCCTGAGGAACACCACTAGTGACCAGATGCCAACTGAATGTAGCATTCACCACCACTCTCTGGGCCTTGACATCCAGACAAGGATGGAATTGAAGGAATTCAGAAAAGGAGAAAATTGGTGCAAAAATGTGGTGCCTGTGCCACTGGGAGCTGGGACATTGCCATATCAAATTTATTAGGGATGTTCATAGGGAACTCCATTTTGCTGCTGGCAACAGGGGCCATTCAGGTCTGGAACAGTTTCGTATGAAGTAATTTCCTAGGAGTGATCTTCAGTAAAATGTGACTTCTGCACCTGACTGATATTTGGCTATTTCATGTATAGATGTTTTTCCGCTTTCAGGCACAGGTTGACACTATCCATCTTCTTGGGTCAGTACAAGTCAGTCTGAAATTGGAGGGTAAATTTGTATGTGCATAGTGGATTGGGCTACTGTTGCATTTCTTTCAAAGATGGTTATTTATGTGGGTAAGCTGAATGGTATCTATTGAAACAGGCACAGTCCCTTGAGTACATAACACCATTAATTATTTGTCTTGGTTGTGTTTTAGATAATCAGTGCTGAGGTTGTTCCAAAATACATGTAGTCAGTGGACATCAAATCTTAAATCCTTAAATCCTCAAAGTCTTTTCCTTTGCCGGTAGAAGCCAGGTTTTGTGCACTGTTTCACTTAGGGGAGTAATACAGAGAGTTTATAAAAAGGAAGAGCAATAGACCCAGAGTGAGCTCTTGTGAATGTTGCTGTCTTAAAGCTGATTCCTATTTCCCTCTCTGCAATCCCAGCTGCTGCTGTTGAAGCAGATAGATTGATTCATTTTCTTCATGTACAGGGATGCTTACTCTTCTGGGTCCGTTTCCCTGACAAGTTGTTTGGGTGTTATGTGTGTGTTTACTGAGAATAAACAAGTTGGGAGCAGACAGACCACGAGATGTTTTATGTTGCTGCTAGCAATGCAACTCTTGTTGGGTTTCAGGATGGAACCCAGAGAGAGAAACTAATCCTGCGAGCTCAGGCCTGGCAAAGGCATCAAGCAAAAAAACAAAACAAAACAAAACAAAACAAACAAACAAAAAAAACCAAAAACAAAAAAACAAAAAACCCAACAAAAACCAAACCCCAAAGTATCAGATTTGTGGGAAAAAAAAATTCCCAGAAACCTTCCTTATATTAAAGTTAACATAGCTTCATACTGCTTATTTCTCAAATAAAAAATGGTTCCTTGTAAGACAAAAATTCAAAAGTATAAATTAGTTCCAAATTTTTTTGGATGCTTTGTGCAAAAGTGCTTCAAGTACATACATTTGTATAAAATGTGCATGTTTCATATCATGCTATTTTCCTTGTTATAGGAGTACATTTTCTCTCCGTTTCCAATTTATGAAAATAAGGAGTAGCTCCGATGGCCACCAGCAGAGAGGCAGCTCTTGTTACTCATTTTCACTTAACCGCGAAGTACTGCAGTGTGTGCTTCAAACCCTTTGACATTGTGCTGAAAGAAATGGGATCATTCAAGCAATTAACTTTAAATGTTTATTTGGGTACTTTGCTAAATCAGAGTATGGTTTGAGTGAGAAAATGTTATGTAATGATTGATCTCCAGACTGCTTCGCTGCAAAATATACAGGCAATGTAAAGCGCTGCTATATTAAGCACAGGTAACCAGTGACCTAGGTGACTCAGGAGGCAAAACTGAGCGAGCAGTGGTAGCAGCCCAGGCCATGGGCACTGCTGGGCAGAGCAGCTTGCCTAGTCCTGTACTATGAGTTTCATCTGTATAATGCCACATAATGCCACAGGACACCTTAGAGCCTCATAGGGCTAGGCCAGGCAGGAGTAAAACGTCCTGGAAGAAGGCTGGACTCTGATAGTAAGCCCTGGGGCCAGTCTGTGCTGTCCTGTTTTTCTTGTTGCTGCACCTCTCCGGGTGTTATGCAACTAATTCAAGTTTTGCCATTTATGAAGGACGAATGCAAGAGTGTATTGCATTAAAGGACTCAAATATCAATATGCATTGTGTACAAAAGCCTACAGTAATTTATCAGAGAGCCCCCCTGCAGAACAGACAGCAGCTCTCTGTCCAGGTGAGAGCAGGTCCCTGTTCAACCTGCTTCCACCCAAGGACGTGAAGATGTGAGCGCTGCTGCTGGCACCTGCTGTCAGGCAGGGTTTGTGATGCAGTGGGAGCAGGTAATATACAGGGAAAAGCCTGGCTAAGGAAATCATGGGTACAAATTGGGTGCAGATAGATGCTGTGAAACACAATCAGAGCAAGTAGCGTCAGAGTCATCTAATAGTAGCTTCCATGAGAATGCTTACCATGGGGGATGGACTTACATGCTGTGTTTTGATAACAATTTTCTAAGGTAATTTCTCAGATATAGAAATGCGACCTTTTTCAATTTTGCTAGGAGTTAGAGAGATAATTTCTGCAAAATATGACCATTTTTCAACTCATCCTGCATATTCAGTGAGTTCTTCCCCTAATGGTGTTTGTTGTCATTCACAGATGCTGTTAAAATGTTTTTATTTCACATCTGGAAGTTGTGGCTGTCTTAAAACTATTCTCATCTATTTTATCAGTCAACAGGAGGAATGAGGCCCTGGGGTCTTGGAGTGTAATTATGGGTGAGATTAGGCCAACAAATGAAAAATCTGCACATCCCTTCTGTAATCAGGCACTGCTTTTGTGTGGCAACTTGGATCATGATTTCAATAATGAGCCTCCTGTCATCTAACTGGACTTTGGTTTGCTGCATGGTGCGCCTGATCTCTGCTTTCAAGGAGACCTTAAAATGCTGATTTGTTGGTGTCTCTAAGACCAGGCTGAGCATTTTCTGTTCAGTTTTACTCGGTAGCAGCTGTTAAGGACCAAAACAAGAGACTTTAACTACATGAAAGATACAACTGAAGGTAAATGATATCTGAAATAAGCAGCTCTGAACAATCTAAATAATAGTAAAAACCATCAGGTTCTGAAGCACTAACTATAGACTCCGCACAGAAGTAAAATGAACTTGTTCAAAACAGTCAGACACAAGCCATGTTAGCCCACAGTTAGCCCACAACCCATGTTCAGAAATTAGTGAATGTAAATGAACAAGGGCGAAGTTCAAATCTTGAATAAGTCAACAGCAGATTTTCTTTGATGTGCTTCAAGGCCAGAATTCTTGGCTTTCTTCTGGCCCTCCTAAAATCTGCTTCAGAAACCCTTCTGAGTCAGTGACTCAGAAACTGGTGGCAGAGGTCCTGTTCAAAAATTAAACACAAACTTTTGTCATTTAATTTGGAGTAAAATATCCAGAACTAGACAGACAATGAGGAGGTAAGATCATGACCACAGCCTTTAGCTTTTAGCAGTTCTGCTCTGTTTAATTCACAGCCCTGAAGTGTTGGAAAGATTTGCTGTTCTGGCTCCTGGGTTACTGTGCATATAAATACTTGAAAAAATGTAAGCTTTTAAAGTCATCTCCTGCCAGCATTTTAGTGTGCAATCATGAGAAATCTTCAGGACAAGATGGGTTTCCAGGTTCTGCACTTTGAACTTAGGTGCTTAAAGTGGAGCTTAAAGAACTGTAACAAGTTTTATAATTGATGCTTTCTTTTCTTACTACTAGTGATAATAATACCTTCCGTGGTTATTTAATATTTTATTATGCCTGAAGAAATGCTAATGTATTGTCATTCAAAGAATTACGCAGAAAACTACATTGCACAGTTTTGCAGATACTGAGATTCGTACTGTAAATATAAATTCTGTCATTGTATCAAACCCATTAAATTTTAAACCTACTGCAATAAATAGAATCAACAATTTTTATGAGTCATAACATTCATAGCTGCTACGAATGTTAATGAAAAAATGGAATGAAGAAACCGCATGAGTTATAAAATTCATAACTTATACCAGAGTTGATTTGTGCATTCACTATAAACTCAGCCTTTTATGGATCCACCGGATTCACTGTTCGGAAACACTTTTTCAAATGTTGTCAATGTTGCACTAGTGCTGCTCCAAACACTGCTACTGCCATTGTGGGGCCATTCTCTGTGGACATTAATTAGTTTGGCTCAAACCTGAAGCTGTTAGTTACTCATTAACAAAATTAGAAATCTAAAGGTTTATGCTATTGGAACTGAGACTTCCCTTGGGATAAAAACTGCACAGAAATTTGGGTTGTGTTTGCAGATTTGTGTGTTTTTGAAGACTGTCTTGTGCTATGATTCTGAAACACGAACTAGTGAGGGCTGGAAGAAACATCTTGACCATTTGGCCAAAATTTGAATCAAACCACTGGTAAAAGCTCTTTGAGAACACCGTCAGGCTCAGATCTTTCTTGTCATGGAACTCAGAAAGGAGAAAACTAATGAGGCTTCTGGGTGAATTTACCAAAGGTGTGTTTGCTGTTTTCTGGAACACTTCCATAGAAAATTTAGAGACGCTTTACATATCAAGAAGTTTTTTGATGGAAAAATGTCCACAAATCAAGAAAAAAAGTCAGGTTGTCTGAAGTGTAATGGAAATATGGACAATGTTTTCATGATGTGGAATAAAGGGTATTCATATAGACTCATACACTAAAATTCACATATGCCCTGTTTCTGAGAGGAGTGAGTGCCATATCCGCACATGGAGGAAGATAAGTTTCCCTATGTAAATGTTAAGTAACATTCACTGATTTGTTTTTTCTTTGAAAATAACTTAACACTAAGTACCAAAACTCTGATATTTTACAATGACCATCATTTTTGGGAGGCACAGGGAGTCCACTAGTGGATTAGAATTGCCAGCTCAAATAAAGTATGGAGGACTTCTCTTTGCTACTTGCCAGTCGAATGAAAATTTCATTCCAGGCTCGTAACTTCAGTGGAAGCTCTAACATTTGTGATTATGGTATTTTATGATGTTGTTCTCTTTACTTACAGGATGGTGTGCAGAAAATCTCTCCCAGCTCAAAAAAGGAATATCCTCTAGTTCAAAATCATTTGCATGTTTTATTGATATAAACTGATGAGCGCAGAAGTAACTAGACATTAAGTTAACAAAGTTAACTAAGTTGTTATTCAATGTGCTAAAGCATATCTTGAATGTTGCATGTTAAACTTATTAGTGGCTTAAGAACTACCAGTTACCCACAGCTCTCACAAAATTGCCCTTGAGGTAAGCAACTAGATTGAAAGCCTGATGGATTTAAATAAATAAATAAATATTCAAATATTATTTAAATATTATTATTAAATGTATTATTAAATATAAAATGTATTATTACATATAAATATTATATTATTGTTTAAATATATTAATATTAATATTAAATAAATAAATATTTAGCTGCTTTAAGTGAAAATAACCAAAAAGGGGAAGTGCCTTTTCCAGGAGTTTTGAATGCTTTTGAAACCTCAGGTCTACATTATGATTAAATATTGGGGGAAAATACTTCCAGAAAAGTTCTACATAAATCACTGTGGTATGAAAGCTGACAAGGACTGCTGGCTCTCAGGCACAGAGTTATTTCATGGCTCCCCAGCTTACCCACCACAGGGCTGAGATCCCCCTGGTTTCACAGTGTTTCCATAGGTTACTGCTGTGTTTCTCTGGCTGTAAAGCATCTCAGCAGTGAGCACCAGCCTTGTGTGAGAGCTGCTGCACACAGAAATGTCCAAGAGACTCCTTATCATTTCATGTAGTCTATTATTGTGCTGCCAGTGCAGTCTGTAGCCATATTAACCTGTATCGTGACATGTCAGCAGTGGCTTATTTTTATTGTGAAATCCCTTTATCGTTCCAGCAGAGCTCTCCAGGAAACTGCCTGCCTAGTTTGTTCTGTAATCTGTATCCTCACTGCAGAGTTCTGTGTAGCTCTGTGAGTCAGGACAGGGGATGTGCAAAATGAGCCCCACACAGCTCTGTCCTAGCCCTTGCCTCTGGGACCAGCATTTATAGATGAAAAGGGCTGCATGGAGTGGGCAGCTTCTCTGCCCCCATCCTTTGCTGTCCTCCACTCCTCTAAAACATCAAATCTGAGTTGTCTGTCTTCACTGTGAGCCCAAGAAGTTCACCCTGGCCTATGCCCTGCCCACAATGCCAGCTGTCCTCCTCATACTTCAAATGACAATTGTGCTTTCTCCTGTTCTGTGCCTCGTGTAAAGGGGGAAAAATGGCTTGGCAATAACACCCTCCTGCTGACCATGCTGCTCTTCTGCAAATCTCTCCTTAAAATTCTTTCCTTCGCTTTGAAATTTTTAAAACATAAGAAACTTATGAAGTTCTTTATATGCCGAGACTAGTGCCTGTCATGGTGACCTGCACTGTCTCAGTGGTTTCCTGAACTCCTTGTCTGCCTGTGTTTGCCTTTCTACAGTGTTGAGAACAGTAGTGCCACCTACAAAATGCAACAACACAGAAACAATAGCAGTTGTAAAAACTAGTAATTCCCAGCAACATCATAAAAGATCAGAAGTGCAGTTAAGATATCAGGGAAGGAAGGAAGGAAGTTGAGGGAAAAGAAAGGGAAGAGCTTAGCTGATTGGCTTGATTCAGTAGCAAGTGGATAGCACAGAGCAGAGAATAAACATAACTTGGGAATACTTATAGAAGGATGACTGTGTGATGCAGATCAAAAGTATGTGTTTTGATGGGAGAACTGTCACCACACAGATTTTTCTGGAGGAAGGTAAGTTCCTCAGAAGGGTGGAAGCCTTGGTGACTAAGTTCACTGTATACCATCCTTTTGCTACTGCCTAGTCACCCTTTGTGACTATAAATCCCACACTTGATCACCTTGTGGAAGCCTTTTTCTAGGTAGACACTGCTACAAGCCCACCCCTGCACCACGAACAGAATTGTGCCCTGTGGTCCCTTCAGCACAGGGTCAGAGTACAGAGACAAAATGGAGGTGCTTCATGTCAAGCAGTGCAGTAAAAGGCTGAGGTCAATCTGTAAAAAGGAAATTACACGTAGAGAGGAAAAAAGCCCATATGGCTGAAAAGGCATGAATGAAATGCATCATCAGAGATTTGTGGTACCCCAAAACCCAGCACAACTGAGATATCTGGCTGGGACTGTAGGGGGAGACATGGAACCTTACAGAAAATCCATGCCTTTCTGGAGGGGCAGCCCCTGACCATGGTACACCAGGGTATCTAGCTTAGTGCTAGATTCAACTTGTGCAATGAATGATACACTTGACCACAGTTTTGGGCTTCAAGCAAACAGGAGGATTTACAGAAAAAACCAAGATCTTTCTGTGAAATTGCCTCAGCAGTAAGGTTTTCAATCCACCAGTATCTGTACATTATTGTCATCTTTGACAAATGTTGTTTTCATGTGCCAACCATTAAAAGGCAGTTTCAGGATGTTGTGATTTTCAGCTGAACACAATATGTATGATGCTGAACATAGCTTCCTATATTTGCATGCCCAGTTAAAAAGTAAAAGATGTTTGCTGTCGCTTTTTGAATCCCTCTATATTCCTGTAGATTTTGTTTAGACTTTTTTTAAAAAAATACTATTTTACTATTGGATAATTATTTAAACTACTTCACTGAAGCTGCTGAATGTGATAAATGATTCCCAGGACAAATCATGGAACTATTAAATGCCTGGTTTAGCAATAGTTGTAATAATGGGAAGCTTAGCTTCATGAAGGGTTGGGCAGGGGCTTAAGCAGATGATTGAATAGATTTCACTAGGACCCTGACACAGAACATAAAGGCAATTTATGTGTTGATTTATTTTACTCTGTGTGTATCAGTGTGCATACAAAAGTGGCAGAAGAAGCGGAGAAAGGGCAAGAAGACGTACAGAGCAGATGCAATGATGACAACCTGGCAACAGATAGAAGACTGAGGGAGAGTAAGTGACTAACTTTTGGGGATAAGGTGTTGCTGAAGGAGACATAGATTTAGGCAGAAAGGATCTACTTTGCTGAGTCCATGAAAAGAGGGGTAGGTGCATGGTTGGTCACCTTGCTTTATGAGAGTGAATAGAAATTCTAACTGAACCACCTAAGCTGAGGCTGGTGTGTTCTGAAGGGAGTGAGAGAATGAATTCTGATCTCCTGGTAATATAAGGAAAAAAAAAGAGCAAAGTCAATGTCCTCTAACTTTAGCCATGTGAAGTTAGGGGCCATGAGTAACCTCTAGAAATCTCTCTCTCTCTCTCTTCACTCCCTGTGAATGAAAGCTAGGTGGTTAATTTAGATTAGGTACAAAATAAAGTCAACAGGGACCTAATGTGAGGTGAAGATAGATCTCACATATGCCTCTTGCATATCTGAAAAGATGATGTAAATCACTAAGATCCTTTGAGTGGAGGAGTTTTATACTCTCCAGCAAGGACTGATGGATTATTTTTCTGTGTAAAGAAACATCACTTTGAATGTTTGTTTTCTTTTCAGATTTCACTGTTGTGTTTGCAAGTTAAATATAAATGAAGAAGTCTATCAGACTAGGCACTGCTTGCTCTGCATTGCCGCACTTTGTTTGTTCCTGAGGGGAGGGAAAAATGAGTTATTATGGTACCTCCTAAGGCTCTCTTCAACATTTGTGAAAATGTGCTTAGGAAAATGAATTTTAAAGAGCTGGTGGCCATCAGACTGTATACACTGCAACATCAGAAAGTCAGGCAGCAACTTGCCACTGTCTGTGTGCTGTGTGTGATGCTCTAACAGCTGTGGCAAATTCATCTGCAAAAAAAGGGAGCGATGTGCTTGCCTGGGGCTGTGGGCGACTGACCAAGGTGGTCAGTCTGCCTGCCCTGACTGCCACTTTTTCTGCCGTGAAAGTCTTCCCTGGATTTCATATTGGTGAAGCAGAGTCTGGCCTTGGGGAATTTTCAAGTAAGAATTTTTATTTGGATATACATTAAAATACTGATAAATGCCTGGTCACATGGCCATGTGCAAGGCCATAATTCTGTGAGACAAGAACAGCCACTTTTGCACGCAGAGGAGTGACCCACAGCTGGTACAGTTTATTTCTGAGAGGCAAGAATTGCTTTTCCCAGGTTTTACAGTTACATGCTCAGCAGCCTGTGCCCTGGGATGTGTTGCTTAATTGCGCAGGGGAAGGTGACCAAATAAATGTCAGACCTGTTGGCAAGGGGGATGAAGCCCCTGAGTGACCAGGCTGAGTCACACCTCAGCGCCAAACTGTTGCTGCCTTTGCAAACGGGACTGCTTCTAGGTCAGGCAAGGAATGGCAAAAGATTTCCCCTAACAAACTAGAAGCACCTGAGATTTCTTTTCCCCTACATTTAAAAATATTCCTCCCAAACCTTTCAACATATGGTGAAAAAATGAAATTAGTAAATATTGCTTTTCACATCAAATTTCAACCTCTCAGCCTATTTTTATAGGAAAAATATTTGCTGGGGTAAGCAATTCTGAAAGACAGTTGCATGATTTATATTTCCTTATTTTTATGTAGTATTTCTGCTCTGCAGATATGATACAGATGAAGTAAAATTGTCTCTCATTTCACCAAATAACTTGTGACAATAGAATAATGAAGAAAAAAATTCACAGGAGTAATATCACTGTAAAAAAACCCCATAGTTTTAACCCTGTCCGTGTATATTTCCCAGATGAGTCTTTGGACAATTCCAGATGTGTTTACTCTGCCTGTTTATTAAATCTTTTTTTCTCTGTTAATTTTGGGAACATTCTGTGTGAACCATATGAACAAAACTGTTAAATGAGCACCTTCTTTGGCAGGGTCAGTTTTCGAATCTGTGGCTTCAGATGCACTGAATGAAGACCCAAATGGGGTGAGTGTTCAAAGGAACAATTCAGGTTATTGAAGTATTTTTCATCAACTGCCTGTTTTTTTTAAGGTAAATAAGTATTATTTAGCTTAAGGATTGTAGCCCTGTCATTTTTCCTTCCAGTTTTGCTGCACCAAGGAAACAACCTTCCCGGGGTTTACCAGCTTGGGAAGCTGGAAGGTGTCCCCTTGTGCTGTTTGTTGCTAGAGCCATCAGCCTTGATCAGAGCTGGCAAACACACCAGGCCTTTGTAACACTGTCTGAAATAATATTCTGCACTGATTCAGTAACAGAGCCATTTGGGAAAATTTCTTGAGGACAAAATCAACAGCTTTTTCTCTTCACCCCATTAATTAATATTGTCACATTCAGCCTGTTAAAATGTTCTTTAAAGGAAATGGAAAAATGGAAAGCTGATTTTTGCCTAAGGATGTATTAGATCCAAAAGCAATGTACTTCTGCACTTGCAGAGTGCTTCAGTCCTAAGGATCTGTCCACTTGGCTGATCATGGAGTCAGGAAACTGAAACATTTTTCCTACACCTTGTCATCGAGTTTATCTATAAATGATCCAAAGACAGTAAACTTCCCTATTCTTGGTAACTTTTTTGAAGCGTATCAAATCTGCAAAGTTTCAGGGAAAGCCATAACTTGTCCTTAAAATGCTCTTCTGTTTTCATTTATCCTGTTGGTTAAGGAATAGTTATTAAGGCTGTTTTTCCTGGTGTGATGTGCTTTTTGCACAGGCATCAGAAGAGATATTATTCTCTCATGTAAGCTAGAAAATAAAAGCAATAAAATGGGCAATTTGCATCAGCATAAAGCCGATGTAAAAAGGAATTTTTTTTCCTTTTCACTGGTGTCATTCCCACTTGGTGCTTTATGCCACTGCACTCTGGTGCCAGTGCTCCTGCACCCCTTTGCTTTATATGGCCATGCCTACCCTCATCCATAGTCAGGACCACAGGTTTCCCTAAAGCAAAGGGTGTTAGCAGGGAACAGCAGGGGATGCTGCCACAGAAACAGCTGTACCAGGAACTGCTCATGTGTCTGCTGTTTCAGCTACAGTCACTGTTTTGGGAATGAATTGGTACAGCAAGAGCTTCACGGAACTAGTTAGACAATACTCATTATCATTTTTTCCCCCTAACATTAATGAACACTAATATTTGATGCTGAATCTAGTGGAGTTTTGAAGACAAGTGTGTTGCAAGGAGCGGAGCTTATTCTGTTTGGTAAGACTCCTATGTTTGCTTCACTCTTGATCCCCCTGGTGATTAGCCAAATAAAACCTCCAAAAGTGTATATTTCTCTCTGTCTAGATATTTGCTTTCATTCTGTCTTTCTTGAGGGATAACACGTTAATTTCTCTTAAAGCTGGGGAAAGATTGTCAAGATTTTTAAAGGAAAATTGAGCTTTTGAAGTAATGTTAAATAGTGTCAGAAGATTTTTTTTCAGACACAAAGGTTCTGCTTCTCTTTGATAACAAGAAAACCAGACAATTGTAAAAGCAGATTTAAACCTCTTCGGCTGAAGAAAGGGTAGTGTAGGTGTTCTTGCCATGTCTGCAACGGAAGCCTGCACTGACAATTTGATCATCTCATCCGTCTGGTTTTCTGCTCACACTGCTGCACCAAACACCCTCTGTGTCTCTGGCTCCTAAAACCTTGTCAGATTTATGAGGAGATACTCACTTGAGGTGCATCCAAGAGCTCTCAGGAGATTTTGAGAAAGCCACTGGGATCCTGTGGGGACGTTACACCAAACAGATGTCTCTTACCTGCCTTCAGACAACAGGTGGTATGTGTTTCTCAACTTAAATAAAGCTGCAAAGAGCTGCAATAGCGGGGTGAGATTTGAAGTAGTAAGAATTGTGGATCCAGAGAGCCCATCACTTTTATTAATTACTCCTTGAAACCTTAGATGTAAGCACCTTTGCTGAGGTGGCACAGTGGGCTCCTGGACCTCTTTGCTCTGGACAGCTTGGCAGCCCACTGGGTAAAAGATAGAACATTTTCTTCCTCTTCCTTCAGCCCCATCTCCAAAGCAGGGGATACCACTGCCACATCTATGTGCTTGTATGACACCATGTGTCTCTCCTGTAGGAGTAAGGGCTCTGAGTCTCAGCAAGGTAACTTCCTGCATTTTTCCTGCCCCTTCCTATCCTTCCCACAAGATTTTAGAGGCCCTTACTTTTGCCATGGACTAGCTGGAACGATGTGTATGGGTCAGTGGGGATGGGTGCAACTGCTGTCATTCAAAGATGTCTTGTTCTTAAATCCCAATGAGCTGATCTGAGTTACCTGTGACCAGAAAGCAGTTTTGGAGGGCTGTGCAGCATTGCAGGCAATCTGCTTTGCCATGTCCCCTGATGGGATATGTTTCCAGCTCCAGACCTAGCTCTGAGTCAGCCCAGCCATCCTCCATCTCGCTGTGCTCCCTAGTCTTACCTGCGTTGGAATGAGTCAGGAATCTCCTGGCTCTGCTTTGCTGTAATGAAGCTTTGAGTTCCTGTGAGACAGGACTTCCATCGTAGGTGCAGTGCTGCTACCCAAGCCTCTTTTTTCCTCCCTAACTGAACTCAATGCGCTGCAGTACAGCTGCAGATATTGCATCTTAATCTAACAATCTCCTCTCAAGTATGTGGAATATTCCACCGTATCCTTTCTCAGGTCGTTGGGAAACGAGAGTCCAAGAGAGGAAATTCATCTCCAAAGGCCGAGATCAGTGCAGGCTAAGGCAAAGTGGCTTGGACACAACACTCTTCATGTGCTTGAACTGGATTTCTTTTCTATGAGCAATTTTTACCAGATTATTTTACAACACTTCTGCTTCCTGTTCTACTGACTCGACACTTTGAGGCCGTGCCTGTGAAATAAAATACTCTAATTTTTATGCATATTTTCATTTCCTCATAAAAATTGTGATACAGATTTACAGATTTTTTCCTCCCCAGTGTCATTTGTCGTCCTTTTCCCTGATGGCAGCCAGAGGTCTTACATAACGCAGCAAAACCCTCTAAAATTCAGCAATCAAGTAAAGTGCTGGTTTTCATATAAATTTTACATATATAATATATAATATATATATATGTTATATAATTTATATATTATAATATATATTTATACTATATTATAGATAATTTATATATTATTATATACAATTTTCTATAAAATAGGTATTTGAAAATGTAAAATATTATATTTCCACCTGCTCAGGAACAGCACAGAAATTGCTCATGGATGCACTTGCCTCACATGCAGCAAAGCAGGATTTGAGCAGGGAGCTGCTGAGAATGTTGCCAGCTTGCTGAGAGAGCTGCTTGGACAGCAAGGCTTGGGGCACTGTGGCAAGGTTGGATAGGGCCCTGAGAAACGCAGCCTAGAGAAAAGGAGGGGGGAACTACAGGATCTTTAAGGTCCCTTCCAACCCCAACCGTTCTATAATTCTGTGATTCTGGAAGAAATCCTGATTCTCACTTTAATTGTGTCTGCAGTTCCTCTCCTTTGGTAGCATGGCTGGTGAATTACTCTGCAGTGTTCTTCTTTACCTTACCCCAGCTCTCTCTTTGGATATCCTTCCCCAAAGTGAAATTCTAGCTGGAATTTGATGACGATTGTTTCCAGTGGATTTTGTAAATATTTGTCCCAAATGATATAATATTTTACTGAATTACATATTATGTTATTATAATACACAATAATGCTATATTCACATATAGTATATTGATATATGATATGATATCATATCACATCATATAATATTTATTATATTATATATAATAATATATTATAGTATACTAATTATATTCTATATATTGTATTGTATTGTATTGTATTGTATTGTATT
The DNA here is from genome assembly GCA_036630365.1 of Acanthiza pusilla. NCBI lineage: Eukaryota > Metazoa > Chordata > Aves > Passeriformes > Acanthizidae > Acanthiza > Acanthiza pusilla. The sequence goes on along the minus strand of JAXCHO010000073.1, from coordinate 30,338,380 downwards.
ATATATATAATATTATATTATATTATATTATATTATATTATATTATATTATATTATATTATATTATATTATATTATATTATATTATATTATATTATATTATATTATATTATATTATATTATATTATATTATATTATATTATATTATATTATATTATATTATAATATAATATAATATAATATAATATAATATAATATAATATAATATAATATAATATTATATTATATTATATTATATTATATTATATTATATTATATTATATTATATTATATTATATTATATTATATTATATTATATTATATTATATTATATTATATTATATTATATTATATTATATTATATTATATTATATTATATTATATTATATTATATTATATTATATTATATTATATTATATTATATTATATTCCTTGAGACACCCTTCAGAGCAGATGGACCCAACCCAGATTCTGTTGAAAATCTGGCCTATGAAAACTGTAGCTCTTTTAAGGTAAAATCCAAGTCTGGGAATTCTAATTGCAGTAATCCCACATCTTTAATAACTTCTGGAAAAAAAGCCTTCCTGTTCCTTCCTTTCTAAGAGCCGCACAAATATTTTTCCTTTATTTACATGAGGCAATCATACAAGAATTTTCATTTGTTGTTTAGTTCCATGGTAAGCACATTTTTGTGGTGAATACTGTGTGTTTTGTCACCAAGGATAAAATACTGTTTATTGGCTTCCTTAGAAAGATTTCTGAATAAAAGTAGTTGCCACTATTTATTTTCCAAATTAGAACGATTTGGAGCATATAACCAGAATAATTATTGTATTAGCCTTCTGGCATAAGATTAAGAGTTTTCCAGTTTGGTAAAATGATTGAAAATATGATCATAGAATATGATTTTCTCATAACATATACTAAACAATGTGTAGTTCCTTTTGTTTCTAAAATTACTTAATTTATGTTATTCATATATATGGCAAAATGACTGAAAGAAAAACATGGTTATACATGGCTTCAGTTCTCTTGAACCTCATTTCACAGAAAATTCATAGAATACACTTTTATCCCATGTATCACTTAGAGCGTTGACAATAATTTTCAGGCCTGAAGGATGCAGTCCCAAAATCAGAGACAGCTCTTGCAACTTATCCTGAAGCCTGAAACTGAAAGTAGTTTGATTTAAGGGTGACCAGGGAAAGGATATATTGCTCTATCAGCTGCAGGGACAGCTACATCTGGCAGAAGGAGGGGCAGGCAACATGAGAATAATAATTTCTAGAGCTCTTCCAACAACCTCCTTGGTTTCAGTGCTTGGATCTGAACTAATTTTGGTCTTAGTGTGTTCTGAATCTGCAGTGAATTTATAACATGAGGGAGATGTGGTTCCACTAACTCAGAGGGTGTTTTGGGTCCGCCTAGAATTTAATATTGGAACTCCTAAAAATAGAGACAGCAGCAAACTGCAGACAGCCAATTAATGAAGTGGATAATTAAGAGGGTTATTCAGACTGAGTCTCAACTTTTCAGTCCTGATAAATCCTCACTGTTTCAGTTGTCAGTTGCAGAGATGTAAAATTCCTGTGTATCACTGTTACAGAAACTGTTACAGCTCTTTTGCTGAGATTGGCAGCTGTAATTGTTTGGAACCATAGATCTGAAGGCATAATTATGATTTGTATTTAGAACAGTACTGAAGTTTTCATGTCATAGTGAAATTCTGGAGACTGAGGTCTTTTACCATGAAGCGTGGAATATTTATGTTAGAAATCAACTTTGACCTTCATGCTAGTGGGAAAGACTGGTTTGCTGGGGTTTTCAACTGGACAAGAAATCAAAAAAGAAGCTTAGAAAAAACAACACATTTTATTTTCAGGGACAAAAACTTGTTTCGAGATCCTTAGTGCTAGATTTATAACCCTGTCTTCCAGATGACCTTTTAACAGGTGTTCCCTTCCTCTTTGCTACATGGTTTTTCAGTGCTGAGAGCCTGCGAAATTCCCTTTCTCTTTGTAGTCCATATGATTAGGGTATGAAATATCTTCAAAAGCTGAGCTTGAGGATTAGAGTATTAAACACCAAACAAAATGCCTTAACAGAAACAGAGGTTTCAATTTTCTATGCATTTTTCTCCATGCTCACCCTCTTGGACCCCACCTTCTCTTTCACAGCTGGAATCAGCCCTTCTCTGGCTGCCGCTCCCCTTGGGTCCATTGCTGTGGGGCATATTTTCCTCTTCCTGACCATAACTGAAGAAAGATGTTCACCTGTTCATTATTCAGTACAAAAGAAATTAAACACAAGAAGTGGACCTATTTTGCTTTTTCTCTGGAAACAAAGCCAATGCCAGGGTCTTGCCTTTCCCTCTTCTTTCCCGCATTTTGTTTTACCATCTCCTCACTGCACTGTCCTCAACCAAATCTATCGAATGGCTGAGACAGACAAAGGAAGAAAAAAACCTCATTTTTGGAGTGGGAAATTAATCTATTTATTTATTTATTGTTAGAGAAAATAGTAAAATTTCTACAATTCAAACTGGATGTGTAGAAATGGCTATCTAACCTAGAGAGGGGAGAGGAAACACTTCAGGTGCTTCTATTAATTGCCTTTAATCTGCTTATTAACAAATTATATTATTTCTAGATAAGAAATCCTGCCTAAGAGGAGGGTGGACTAGTTAACATGAAGTAGAATTAAATATCCAGTATACTGGAGCCCTAAGACAAAAACAAAATGTTGTTTAATTCATTAAAGACGATACTCCCCTGGCTGAGGCACTGTGAAAAAAAAGATGACAGAGAAATTAATTAGGAGGTGAGGGATCTTAGAAAATAACAAAACTACTTCTTAAAGAAGACGTGGACTATGCTAATGGAGTGTTAACCTCTGCTGACACTTTTGTAAAACAAATCATGTCAGGTGGAAAAACACCAAGCTGCGGGGGGGGTAGGAGCTGCTGCAAGTAAGGCTCTCCTCCAGCTGCAGGGGCCGCAGCTTATCAAGTATAATCATAATAAAGACTATGATGTCTCAATCACAGCTTAGAAAGAACCTGAAAGATAGCTATGAGCAGTGAAGGACTCTGAGCCTCATGTTTGGGAGGAGTACACCAAATTTCCTGATTTTCTCTTCCTACTGTCCATCAGTAGAAAGACCAAAGCCAAAGCAGTTAAATTGAGAGTAAACACAAATAACTCTGCAAAAAAATTTAGATGCACGGAAGTGTGTTCTGGATTCTTTAGAAACATTTCTAACTCAAACAAAACAAAACCAGAAAACACCAGCTTTGTCAACATTGTTTTCATGCAGCCAAATTGTCTTTAGACAGCAGTAATGCTAGTGGGATTTGAAAGCTTTCTAGCCTGGCTTTTTGTACATAGGAAACAGACTCCATTTGGAGCCCATATGTTTTCAATGGTAGATGAATTCAAATGTGCTTACTCCTATATGTTCAGTTACAGTTGGATCATCAGAAAAATTGTAACCTTCCAAATGCCTCTATATCTGGCTCAGTGAGGTTTTCTCAGTTTTAGGGAGATTTCTTATGACTTCTGCTTGGGCTCTGATGCTTGTTTCGTAATGACAACAGTTTCCCTGTGGAAACTCTTCCAAGCCTAAGAAAGGAAGGAACCTCATAACACTCAATATGCTGCCCAAAGCAAACATTTTTGAGCGAGAAAAGCTAGAAAAGTTGTTTGCAATACAGCTTCTTTCTTGTTTTGCGGTGCTGTAATTAAAGAAGCATATACCATCTCCAGAGAAAACTTGGATCTCTTAGGGATTTAATATACATCCCCACTTTTTTTTTTTTCTTTTTTTTTTTTTTTTGCCTAGTCACTCTAATCTGCGTTGTTGGGGTGTGAGGGAAACTTTTTACCTTTCACATTTTGCCCTGCAGCCATGTAAGACCAAAACCAGCACCTGTGAAGAAATAACAACAATCTCCCCAACCTAACCTTTCCCTTAGGGCAGTGAGAACCTGAAACCAGAACCAAGCTAACAGGAAGACACATTTCCTCCACTATCAACACCTTCTTTCAATGTCAGAAGGAAAATGAATCTAATAGGAACATGGTCTTAGCAAGAAATCCAAGAAGTGAGATGACCCTACTCATGTACTTGGCCTCCAGAGATCCCTGCACTTTCAAACCACATTTTGACAGTCAGTTGTGGCAGAGAATTTGAAAGTGGATGAAAGTTTTCTGAAAAATAGAGATGAAGAAAGGAAAAATTATTCTGTAAGAAAAATTTCCAAAGTGTGATTCTGGTATGAATTTTGCATTTTGAATTCTGCGCAAAAATGTAACAAGAATACGTATATTCTACCACCATAGTCCATCATGGCTCCTCTTTAATCCCAGTTTCTTCTTAGTATCAACTGTAACATAGTATTTTGCTTATTGTAGTTTCCATCTTGGAAATTAAGGTTTAATATTTCAGCTGCTTCTAATTTGACCACACCGAAACTTGGCTTTAATCAGATACATTTCCTAAGGAATCCAGTGAGCTGTGTTTTCTGAAATGCAACAAAAATAACAAAACTGTTGATTTCAGATATATTTTCCAAGGTGCTACATCCAGCACAACTTGGTTCTGAGAAAAGAGAAAAGTGCCGGAAAATTGTTCTTAGACCATGTCTATTCTGGATCTCTCACAACTAACACACAAATGGTGGAGACAGATTCCAAACCTAAAGAAAGCTGACAGAGATTAACCAAAACTTTTACTGCTGTGATTCTTGCCAGCAAAGGACAAAACCATGCTTTCTATCAGAGATAGAATGTCCCATTTATTTAATGTTAAATTAACCTGAGAATGGCAAAAGGTTGGAGACGTTCCAGCATGAAGCAGTAGGAATTTTTCAAGGCTTTCATTAAAAGGAATAGTTTTATGCTTTTAGGAGAAATAAGGTGGTTGTTTGGGGGTAGTGGGCAATGGCTGCAGTCACAATAGAGGTATGGATCTCTGATGAATCTATCTTGCCATGGCAGACTATTTGTGGAGTTTAGAATTGCAGAAGTATTCACTGCCTTGCTCCTGCACCACTAAGGACCAGAGTCTTGGTTTGGGGATTATTACTCTGACATAACATTGATAACCTTTTCAAGCTGTGCCACGTGGCATTGTGAAATTGTGAGATACTTAGCAGAGCAAATAAAGAGTACAGATATTTGACCTACCAGAGGGAAACGGAAAATTTTCTGAGATTGAGACCATCCTTAAATGAATTTTAGAAATTTGTGGCAGTAAAACACCTTTGAATAGCTAGGCTTTCTCTGTGGCTGAAACATGTAAAAGACTTCATGCCAATTCTAAATGTCAGTCTCATACAGTCTGGACAAAACCACTCCTTACTTATGTCCTTGAAATCCACATGAGCAAAAATGTTTGGTAGGGTTTTTTTGTCATTATAAAATGCATTCACACTCAAGAGCCATGCAGAGAAGAATCTCAAAGCAATGTCTGAAAACAGCAGAGAAATGTACAAAATTCTGTATGGAGTGCTTTTTGATTTGCAAATGGAGCTATCATTTTTGGCTGTTGCTTTTATACAGCATCGACACACACCATTATTCTGTATTTCAGCTCAGAACTACAAGCAACATTATGGAAAAGTATCCATGGGGATGAAGTCTGTTTTGATGGATGAGTGCTTTGCTACCAGGAGAAATAAGCACACCTCCAGAAGTAAAGTAAGCATCTAAAGATTTGGAGGAGAGTCCTCACACTGAAAATGGAATATTGTTAACAAGCAATTATTTTTTATTCACAATATTATCAAAGACAACAGTTTGATACTTCTGTATCAGGCCTGAATTTGTTGTATAATATCCTTAAAATACTTCCCAAGACAGACACTCAAGTCGCTCTTGGGCCATTGCACCCCAGATGTGGAAGGCTTTCTTTTTCTAAGACAGATAATCTGTAACTGCTAATGGAAGTCCTTTAGTCTTGTAATTTGCCTGGAGAATATGAAAATAAAAAGGTTTTTCCCCTATTTCCTTGGAGATGCTGTTTAGGTACAGAATATTCCATTAAATAGATACATACTTGATGCCAAAAAAAAAAAGTATCTGAGATACATTTGCCAGCCCTATGAACCTGATGGGTAGCAATGGTCCAGCCTCTCCTGAGCAGCTTTTTAATGCACTGAACAAAATAACAAATGCATCTATATTTGGGAGGTGCCACTGAAAGGTTTTGTGCCTTGGCTGAATGAAAATATTCTGAGGATACATTTGAACACCACTGTGTTCCATGCAGGTAGAACTGGCTTATGTTACTTGACTGTGTTGTTAATTGGTGGAGCTTCACCTAATGTGAAACATTGCTTCAGAAGCAGCTCACTCCTGGAAGACTGACAAACACCTCTGCCCAAACTAAATTCTGCTGAAGAGCTGGTACTTTTGATATTAGTGAACCAATTTGGGAAGGGCCTTTTGGGCTTTGTGTTTGTGAGGGCTGCTGACACTCACACACGGAGCAGGAGTGCCTTGCCCATGTGCATTTTGCCCTTGTACCAACAGAGGTGTGTTCATCAGGTCATCTTGACACAAAGGAGATTTTAACTTTCTCAGTAAATTTGTCACTGGTGGTAGGAACAGTGACTTTCAGTGTTGTCTTGCTGATGAGAAAGAGACAATTTTACAGCAGACATGGAGAAAATGCACATTAACATTTTGCTAGCGAAGCCTGCAGATAATACTGTATGTGTCTCATGCATTTGATATGCTTTTTAAATTTTTCTTTTTTAATGTTTATGTGGAGATGGACCTCATTCATGGAAAAGGTTCAGCTCTCCCAACTACATGGACATTTAAAAATATGTGCAATATATCCAGGCCTTTCTACACATCAGCTGTGTCTCAGGCCAGTAGTCACCTTTCAGCAAATGAACACTGTATCAAGTATAGGCCCTAAATCTCCCCCCTTCCCATCAACACTTGAAACTGCATCATTTAAATTCCAGTCAGATGACTGGAACTACGGGTGTAGAGTCTGTGCAGGTATTTTGCATTATATGTGAATGTTTAAATATATGAATGTGTGTGGCCTCTACATCAGGGCACCCTAGAGGGTTCTCCAAGAGAGGGCTCTTTCAGAAGAAATTGTTGAACATACTTTCTAACTCTTTAAAATGTTTTAAATATTTCAAAAAATTCACTAACCAGAGGGAAGAAAATAATTAGTGCTCATGACTGAGCATTATTGCAAAACGGGAGATTTTGGCACAAAATTCCTGTCAGAAAGCAGAAAGATAGGTCAGTCAGAAATAGGTTGTTTGTAAGGGATGAAGAGACAACTCTTCCCCACTTACCTTTATGGGAATGTTGGTTAGGACTTAGAGACAGTTTAGATGCGTCTGCAATAAAATGGCCTGAGAGGCTGGGAATTTTCACCAATGAAAACATGGTTGAAGTCTCAATTTTGAGTGTAGGATCCTAAATCTGTCAGTGGAAGTTTCAGTGGATTCAGTGAGTCTGGCACTTGGTTTGCAATTGTTTTCTCAGGACCACACAGTAAGTCTGTGGCAGGGACATGACCCAAACCTAAGTCTGCTGAGTCCATGCAGTCCAGTGCCTTAACCACAGGTTTTTGCTTGATTTTGGTGGGTGTTTTTGTGACGTTTAATGCTATTATTCTACTAGCTCTTAGCTGTCAGAGATTTAAGAAAGCTTTTGAGGGAGTGAAGGTTATTCAACTGTTTAAGATCCAGTGGTTTGGTATTCATTTATATCAGAATATCTTAGGAGAAGAACGCATTTCAGCAGTTTTAAAATGAGTCTGACTTTATTTGCAAAAATAGAAGTCTCTGAGAAAGCCAAAATTTCCCAAACATTCAGTTCTGCACTAAGGAAATTGCATCTAAACCATTCCTGTGCCACATCAAATGAACTGAGGTGAAATGAACTAAGGAAGGGTGATTGTCTGGCACTCAGCGCAATGTGGGTCCCACCAGCACTGCCTGACCCAAGCGCTAGAACAGATCAAGCTTTCCAGGGAATCTGAGAGCCCTTTCCAGAGCTGCATCTTCCTGTATCTGCTGTGAACAGAAATGTCAGAGCAAGGCAAAATCTCTGCATTGTTCCCTCCAGCCTTGCTCTCTGATCAGACTCCCCAGCTCTCTGGGGGAAATGTCCTTAAAAGACAACAGCAACTCCCACGTATTTGCAGCCCTGTGTGGGACATGGGAGTTACAGAGGCAGCACCAAGCACCTCTTTCTGTGATCCATCCATAGCCATAAGCACTGTAACAATCTGTGAAGGATGAAATCCTTACTACCTCAGAACTCAATCAGCTGATGCTTTTGATTTCACTAAGGTTAAGATTTCAGTCCCATCTTTGGTCAGTATTTCTTTGTAAGAAGGTTTTCTACATGTGGTGAATTACTTACAGCAACGTTCAGCTTATGTACAGCACACAAGACAACAGAATAATTGGTTTACAAACAAAAACATACGTCTCCTGATGGGGCAAATAATCAGGGTATTTTTCATGCCACAAAAACACATTATGTAGTGAATACTAAAGCAGACAATGAATTTCTTGGCTTGTATAAAAAGAAAGAGCTAATTCCATTATAACTGTATTTTCATTCATATCAATCATGAACAATGAATTCGTGACTTATGACTGTGTCTCAGATTTGCCAACATGGAAAGTCTTCCTACATTTTCAAGCCTTTTCAATTTTATGAACCATGCATTTCAAGCATCATCCAATAAAAATTAATTGCATAAAACATTTCTGCCACATCCGAACATCCAGTAATATTCTATCTAGACACGAATTAAAAAAAAAAGGAAAATTTCTTATATACCCATGGAATCATTTAAATTATGTCCAGATTTCATTGCATGTGTTTTGATTACTGAAGGTCTATTGCTAATTTACAAAGACTGTATATGCTGAGCATAAAATATATTTATTTTGTGTTTTTGTCCTGATTGCATTCACTTCTTTTGCTGAAGTGTATTGTTGATAACTCATGCACCATTCTGCACTGAAGAGTGCTAATGATTGTGTAATGTAAAATAAATGTCTGAAAAACAGATATCTTTGCTCATGATATCCTGAGGTATAAGAAAAATTGATACCAAGTTACTTCTACATGGGCCATAGCTAGAAAGGAGAAACATGATCTATTTTTGGTTTTGTTTTTTTTTTTTTCATTTACCAAAACTTGACAAGTCATGACAAACCATTCATCATGTATGTGGCAGTTCCTGTGTAGGTGATGTAGGTGATGGCACGTCTGGAGTGACCTGTTGTCCTTCCACATCCTTTCTAACCCTGACTTTCCAAGTAAACTCCCATAGGGAAGAAATTACAGCAGAGGATTAAAATGAAAAATCTCTGCAGTCCCTTTTTTCAAAATTGAAGGCTACTTTGTGTTGGATACATTCTCACCATAATTTTTGTGAAGACTCTAGTTGCTTCCAGTTCAAAGCTGCAGCCTCCCCAGAGGGGCACCTCCCTTCTGCTGCTGGGGGGGCAATTGTGAGCACGGTGGCTGAGACCTTGAGAGTTAAATATTTGCTATATGCCAAAAGATAATAAAAGAAAAAAGCCTGCAGGATAATATAATTCAATAGGAAGAACCTTTTCTTAAGCTATCTCTTCATTTGTTGTGGGCCTGAACTCGATAAACCTGCCTGCACAATCTGCAGGAAGCAGAATATGGGATCTGAGCCTTTGTAGAGTGATATTCATTAAAGGCAGCTAGTTTTTGTAACTTACTTCCCTGTGGAAGCCTGTACTGGTGATGCTGCCTCTGAACCTGAGACATTACCTTTTTCCCCATGAATCTTATTTCACAGATTGTTTAAATTCTGCAGAACTCTATCCTACCCCTTCTTAGCAAGGATGTTAATTGTGATGGTATATATACCTAAAGGTATTTTGCATTCACGTGCACACATAGCTGGGAGAAGTTCATCTGCTCGCAATGGTCAATGGTCTCCTTGTGTACAAGGAGATATACAGAAACACCTATCCATGCAACACAGTGCTACTCAGTCTTGTGCTGCCATCTGGACCGAGATACATTGGCCTAGTTTGCTCAAAACTAAAGAAATAACCAGGAGATGAGAGAGTAGGATACAAGGGGTTTCCACTTTTCAGGTTTTTCTGTGTGGTCAACATGGACTGGGACGGTCTTTTGCACTCTTTTTATTTTGATCTTCTGGAAGCTGTTATATGCTAAGCATTTGATATAAGCAGCTATTTACCTCTTTACCTATAAATATAACAAGTAAAATATGTGTTAATGGCCAAGTAATTAGTGAAGTTTGTCAAATGCATGTAACACATACAAAGAGATGAAACATTTTACTAAAAAAACCCAGTAAAATATAAAAGTAGTATCTTGTTACCTTAAGGAGTCTATATGTAACATAAGACAGATGAACTGGGATTTTGATGTCAAATATGCAGATGAGACTGTATTACACCACCCATTTGCAGTGTTTGCTCGATATTTAGATAACCTCTAAAATCGGAGAGGGAGAAGTCCTGCCTTTGGTCACGCCGTTGGAGTCAGTGAAAATTACTGCTGTGTTACCCAGGGTAAAGTGAAATGAAAGGTTTTCCATACCAAGGAGCTGCCTGGTCTGAGGTCAGCCTTCTCCACTACAGTGGGTCATATGCTAGTGAGAAAACACAGCATTACCTGTTGGAGAGCAGGCATGCAGCTGGGAAAGAGATTGCTCCTGCTCACCTCCCAGTCAGCCCCTTTCATCCGCTCAGGGCTGGTTTATGAAGCTGAAAACTGCAGTGTAGCCAATGTCTCTGGTCCCAGTCATTCCCATGAGGAACACATCTGGTATCGGAGTGGGATGATGGATGACCTTGGCTGTCTGTGCTCCGTATGGGGTCTCCAGAAGGTATTAAGGCAGTTAATGGAGGCTACAAATCTTCTCTGCCCTGAAGTCTCTCCCACTCATGACTTAGGTTTTGTGCATTTTGGGATGATGGGTCACTTTCTACCTGAACACAGCTCTTATTCACTCCACATATATTCATATGTATATATGTATGTATGTCATCTAGGCTTTCTAGATGGCTGTTTTTTGGTGCTTTTTGTATAACTTTCAACATCTCAAGATATTTTTAGATTTTTTCTGTTTTGTATTGTTTGTTTGTTTGTTTTTAAAATAACAGGATTGCATTCTGTCAAAAGCAGAAAGATAATGTTACTCTGATTCTAAATACATTTGGTTTGTGTGCTCAGACTTTTATCTTTAGCTTAGATTTAAATATGCACCTACCATTTCCATAATTCCAGTGGGCAGCTTTTAAAAACAGTGTGGGCCAAGCACCTGAATTCTATCATCTGGCTTGGATTAAAATGCACCCAGTCTGATTTTGGTGAGTACATCTTGGACCAAGAGCAAGCCAACATAAGTTACAAACTGTAAAGGAAAAATACTTCTCCTGAAAATGTGTAGAATGCACAGAATGGGAAATAAACACTTCTTATGGTGGTGATATGGAGGGGGAGAGAAATGCAAAGCATATGAGGGATTTGTCCATATTTTGCAAACCAACATGACCAGCGCTTGGGAACGGGTGGGTTGCACGTACTCATTGCACATTACACAAAGCAACCTCCTCTAGTGTGGTCTCTTCTCAAAGTTGCATTTGCTTGCAGTGAGAGAAAAGGGAACAGATTCTTAAAATTGGTGTTGATGTCCTCTAAAAACTGGCTGAAGATAATTGTTTCTTTTAAAGATAGGCTTGTGAGGTCCTGAAATTTGATTATGAAGAAAATCTTAAATGGCCTATAATGAGAGTTAAGTACCTTCCTGCCCCAGCAGAGCACAGTGCCCATCTTTGCTGCTATGAAATCATAGAAAATAAGTTTTGACAGGAGTTCAGCAGGTCACCTAAATGGTCTCTTTGCCAAAGCAGGTGAGCCTAAATCTTCCCCTGTGCAGTCTGTGTTGATTTGTGCTTCCCGAGACTCACAATACCACACCTTGGTCAGTTATTTTACCATGGTGCTTCCTTATCCTGTAGCAATATGACATGTTGAGCAATGGGAGCCTTCTCAGCGCTTGATTTCACTGGTTAGAACAGCTGTCCTTTATTAGGATGAGAGCAACATACTGTATCTGTATTTGTGATGCTGAGAATTGCCTTGTTTTCTCAATTATGCTCTGAATGCTCAGTAAAGGGGTGCTTAAATACAGATTTGGGATCTGGAAGTACATGAAAAGTTCTGCAGAAGGCAGAGAGGGCATGTTCACACTGCAGAGCCTTTTTGGCTTGGGATCAACTACTGTTTCAGTGCAAATTACATTTAGGTTACAAATCCTCATATATTTGAGTAGCATTTAGCTTCACAAAGACGCTAGACTTTTAAAATTCCAAGTAGTGGAAATGTAGGTCTCTTCACATTTTTAGTGTTTCAGACTTGCATCTTTGGAAAACCACTAAGGTATTTTGTTTATTGAGGCTGGAAAAGGATGGGAGAAGAGAACAGAAATTCACCACATTTTCTGGGTGGTTTTTATCCCAAAGCAAAGTTATTTTGCCACATGAACACTCTGTAGTGTTTTAATTAAGGTAGCATCATTGCTAAGAATTTCAATACAGAGAAAATTGTCTCTTCTACCTTTTTGCAGTTTTATTTCAGATAAAATATATTTATTAAGTAAATAAAATAAAAATCAAATCTTACTTTCAAGATCCCATGCCACAACAAATCTTTTCATTTGTGCTGTGTTTCTGTACCTCATAAAGAATAACAACCAGCATCTATCCAAGTCTATCTTCCTGACAGATTTGGTTGCTCAGAGCAACCACACAAAACCTTTTGCCAGAGGAAATGTGCACTAAACTGTGTTTTCATGTGTTGGGTGTGGAGTTTGAGAGGAAACAGATACTGCAGAGGTGGTAAATGTAAGGTTGGTTTCCTCTTAAAGTACACCTTGAATCCACTGATTCAAGTGTCAGCTCCTTTCCTACTTTTTGATACATTGATACATTAATTATGCATTTCTGCTGTTCTTGTGAAATATATTAGAGCCAAACCACCCTACTGTCATATTGGAATTGGAATTATTGAGGTTGTATCAGCATTGCCAATATTACTGTCACTAGTGTATGATGCTATTTATAAAGCATAGAATGAAATGTACCTTATGTGTGCAATGGTGACATTTCAAACCATCTTGAGATGAAGAAAAATAGCATTTCCTATTGGAAATTATTTTGATTAGAAATTACTCAGTAAGTACCTTTAAAACTCATCCTTTCCTACAAAGCCCAAGAGTGATGACAGCCCTAAACTCAGTGTGTATATTAGACCAAATTTTTGTGGCTGCAAATCATCATCCCTTGACTGAAGCCAAAGTTTCCATAAAGATTGACACAAACACACTGAAGCTGCAAACAATATCCTAAACCTCAGATCCTGAGTTCGACTTTTCAGAGCACTCTACTAAACAAAGCAAGGAAATATCATCAGCGAAGAAAGAAAACAATCAATATAATGGCAAAGCATTTCCATTTTGTACATCCACATGAACATAACTGACTGCAAAACAACTTACACTTACATGTTGTAAACATGTACATTATTAAAACCAACATGTTCATTATTAAGCTCCCTACATTATGCACACTTCTTTTACAATCAGCTCATTTGTGTCTTTAGAAACCAGGAATGCCTTCTGCAGCACTCCTGGGAAGTGCAGTGTGCCCCAAAGCTATCCAGAAATACAGATTCATAGCAGAGCCACTTTATTGTCTTTAACAACTGACTCCTCCATTTCTTATCGTTCACTGGTGAAAGTAGAAATAGCAATATGAGAAATACTGTTGTTTGAAAAAATAACTGTATTCCTTGAAGTCTGAAAAATAGATATGTGGCTTGAATAAACACACATGATGGTATTTTCTTGTGAGTGTTCTGCTGGATTCACCATGTGAAGAACTGCACCCCCAGCAGACAATTCCTTCTTGTTCCCCAGCTCCTCTTTTGTTCTGTGGTGGCCGTCAGCAGCTCCCTCCTTGCCCTGGCGACAATGTGTTGTGGTGCACAGCTGGTGATGTGCTGGTGGTGGAAACAGAGCAGCCGCCTTCCCTGCAAGGCATTGCCTTATGTATGGAGAGTGGGAATTCGGTCCCCTCTCCTAGTGCTGGGTTTACAGCTATCCCTCATGACTTCATTCCTGGAAGGGACTTTTCCAGTGAGATGGTGACCCATGTAGGTAGACATGTACATTGCTCCTCCATTTAAAATCTACAAATTGAGGGTAAAGCATAGGGTCTGGTTGTGTCAGGGAACAAAAAAAAGCCTGACTGGACACAATATGTAAAAATGGTTTCATATCACAATGGAGGAAATGGCCTCCTGTTTTTGAAGTCTACACTGAACTGTATTGCAGAAGTCATTCCTGAACACTGAAGAGAGTTTTTCATTGCTCATCCAAGCTAACAGGGATTTGTCTGCTAATTTCAATAGTAACTGAAATAGATTATCAAGGTTTTTGGTAGGACTATCTAATGATTAGAGACTCAGGAGAGCAACCAGATTCTAAAAGTAGATTCTTCCTGTGCTAAGACATTAGTTTCTCATTTCTTTCATGGGAACATTTACTGCCATGATCACAATTTTATAATGGAGACAAGCATTCATCTAGCATTCATCTCAGAATGTCTATAAAATAAAACCATAGTTTCCAAAGAAATTTCACAGTTTATTCAGAATGAGAGAATTGTGCCTTAATGATGAGTTTCTGGGCAGAGCAATGGAGTGACAATTTTTCCTATAAATAAATACTCTTGAACTACCAGTATTGCTAAATGAAATCTATTTTGAGATGCCTTCAGGACTTGCATCATTAAGCCTGAAGAACTGATCTGTTTCTCTGAGGGTGTTTGAGATCTTGGTATGCAATGACTATTTCACCTTAATTTGCTTTATGCACCTGCTAATGGAATGATAATATTTTGGGGTATCCTTTGGTGGATAGTAATATTTTGTGGTATTCTTTGGAAAGCATCAAGATTTCAATACTTTGGAATGACTTTCTGCTGTTCACATGTTTGATTTGTCTTGCACTGTGTGAAACCTTTTAAGCGGTCACCATGCTCATTAAAAAGGAAAAATAAAGGACTCCAAGTCAGTTACATTTTGTGAAAGTTGATGGTTTAAAATCTAGTGTTAAGGAAAAGTATCAAAAGCAAAAAGTGCTGAAAGTTTCCAATTGCCACACACTGGTTCTTTCTTTCCTATTTGCTATCGGCTACCTGGGGTTGTTACAAGTGTCACTTCACACAGCTGGTATCAGGAGATGTGGAGATTTCACAGCCTGGCGGGCAGGTCCATGTTCACTCCCTGCTGCAGTGCACAGGAAGAAATGCTATTCCAGATCTGCATCACACTCCCCCTACATCACTGCTCTCAGAGGCTCATGTGGTTTGAAAAGGTGTGTCCTTCCACCTGGGCCTGCACTCTGACACTGCATCTTGGATTCCCACACTCCCACCCTTCTCCCCAACTTTTTCACAAGCAGAACATGAAACGATGTGTTTGCAATGGCTGGTGCTGAGCTAGGCAGATGTCTCTCCAGATTTTAATGCAACGAGTTCAGAGTCCTCTGCGTATCTTCCATTTAACTGTTCGCTGTTGGCATCGTGATGGTACAGGTAAACAGGGACCTCTGTGATCGACGTGGCAGTGTAGGAGGTAGATCGTGTGGAACAGTGCTCGCGGCGCCTTTGGCCCCACTGGGTTTTGTACTGTGTCCATTGCCTCTTCAAAGCTCCTTGCACCTGTTAGAGAAACACACAGCTAGGGTGAGGCTTCATATAAACCCCTGGGATGGAAAGGAAAGGAAAGGAAAGGAAAGGAAAGGAAAGGAAAGGAAAGGAAAGGAAAGGAAAGGAAAGGAAAGGAAAGGAAAGGAAAGGAAAGGAAAGGAAAGGAAAGGAAAGGAAAGGAAAGGAAAGGAAAGGAAAGGAAAGGAAAGGAAAGGAAAGGAAAGGAAAGGAAAGGAAAGGAAAGGAAAGGAAAGGAAAGGAAAGGAAAGGAAAGGAAAGGAAAGGAAAGGAAAGGAAAGGAAAGGAAAGGAAAGGAAAGGAAAGGAAAGGAAAGGAAAGGAAAGGAAAGGAAAGGAAAGGAAAGGAAAGGAAAAGCTCCAGGTCTAATTCCATCAGGTTTAGTCTGCCTCTCTCCTCCTGTCTGTTCCTGAAGCAGTTGTTCAGCTCTCAGCCTTCACCCCCTCCCTGCCTACCCTATGGCAGCAATAAGAGCTTCATGCAGTTGCTCATTCTATAAATGTGGAAGAGATTGCTGCACAGGAACACAGTATGAGGCTATGGTAGAAGAGAGAAGAGGAAAGGGGAGTGGGGACTAAAACCCACCTGATGCTGCAGGTGGATTCTTGCCCCTGAAATGTCTAATGCATTTTGAAACTTGAAGAAGCTCAGCCTTGAGTAAGGAGCCTTTGTCATGAGTGGCAAAGTGCTTAAACTGCTTAACTGCTTAACACTTAACACTTAAGTTGCTTGCCAGGACTAATTTTGTAAAAAGAGTTAGAAGATTAGGACAGCTAAACAGCGATTTTGTTCTTGTATTTTAAGGACAGGTTTTGTGCTGGCAAAATGTAGCATTGGTCATAGCGCTCTGCACGGCAGAGGATTTCAAAATTTGAACATTCATTTGCTAGGAATATTTTATTCAACATTTACATTAAGAGTGGTGTTATACATGGCACTAGGAAATGATTTAAACTATTGAGTCCTACCAGGGAATAAGAAGCCCTTCTCCGGCTGCATGTGCTGTGGCTCTTGAGCAGAAAGTGGGCAAATCCTGGCTCTCTTTGCTTAGATCAGTGATTCCAAGCAAAGTGAGAATAGGAGGAGTTTGACACAATAATCTGGTGTAAATGACCCCCTCCTCCAGAGGAAAGCAGGTGCAGGTAAGGCACTTTGATGAGAGGAGTCCACAAGTTTCAGTGCTCCTGCTGAAGTGGGCACTGTTTGTCATTTGGAGAATGTATTGCTATTCACCTTCTCCTAACACATAAAGAAAAGAAAACAAATGGCTGTGCAGGTTAATTAGATATCGAGCGCAGGAAAGGCATATGGTCACAATGGAACTTTAATTACTTGGGCTGTGAGCAAAGTTTACCATGCCAATAATGAAAATTAAAGTGAAATAGCTGCATGCAGTTTTATCACACTATCACTCAAGTTTATTAGTGAGAGTTACTGGGTCAAAGAGTAATGCAGTGGCAGCACTTGAAAGAGAAATATTACACATGAGTTAAACTTTGTAAACATTTCAGTCACTTTAAAATTGCCTTTTGGTGTTACAGTATGAATATTGTAGCTTAGTCACCCCAGAAGTTTTGGGGAGGGTCTGGAAGAAGAACCCTTCAGAAGTACTAGGACAGTGACTTTCCCCATATGTCACTGGGTTGGTGGCATCTAGGGCAGACACAATGAGGATAATGCAGAAGCCTTGTCTATGCACAGCAGCTCTGCCTGCTCACAGCCACCTCACCAGCCATTGAGCCCTTCTGGCCTTCACCTCTGCCCCACACTGACTGTGTTTGTATTTCGCAGCACTTCATCCATTTGGATTCATATCAGCATCTTTAGTGGAGGCAGCAAGAGCCTGCCTTAAGAGCCTTTCTGTTCCTCTCCTTACCCTTTCCTTCCCTGCCCCCTGCATGGATCCCAAGCCTTTGATCATTCTTGCATGGGGAGAAGAGCTGCTGTGCAGGTGAGGAGCTCCTGCTAAGCTCCTGAACTGCTCTCAGCTGAACTGGAGTCTGACAGTCCACCAGAGCAGAAGGTCTGGAGATGAGAGCATGGTTAACTGGAGAGGGAATAACAATGTCCCTGAGTCTTACAGAGCCTGGCACGAGGAGCTCATAGTTTTCTTCTTTGAAGGGAATGATGCCTACATTGGGTGTATGGTGGGTAGACAACAGATACATCCCTTCCAATTCAGCCCATGATTAGCAGTGCCATTATGCAGGTCTAAAAGGCTCCACAGAGCAGTGAGAGCACAAGGTCAAAGCACCTTTGTTTTTGTTCTCTGCTGAGCTGCTTGTCTGTACAAGGATCTGGCCACAAATGGATAATGGATTGTACAAGTTGCTGCATTTGAGTAAAACTTGCTAATCTAGTTTTCTGCCACAATTCCAAGAATCTCAGATGATCATAGCTCAGTGCCAACTAAAACCATTCAGGCATGTATTTTAAATATGTGAACAGCATTACTGAATATCACATGCACAGCCACAATGTATTAATGACTGAGGAGGCACCTGGGGATGAGGAGGTGCAGGGGAAGGCCTGCCATGCTTTCCACTGTGATGGCAGGTAAAAGAAATCAAAGACTAAAGCACTGAAGAGCCCAAGTTTATTTACTCTGCTCGTCAAAGATTTTTCTGTTCTCTATTAGCCATTCATGCTTCACTGGCACATAAGATACATGGTTGTTTTTTCCCCAAATTGACTTTCCATTCTGTTGTCCAGCCTTACAGCCTAGAAGTAATCCCAAGCTTGAAAATGTGATCTGGTGAGCAGACTGTTTCAGAGACCTTGTATAATCTGTACAACACTGTTGCTGTTCCACAGAGAAACTATAGTGCTGCTTGACACCAAGATTTCATATGAAAATGTGCAAGAAGATTTGTCATTTTAAAAGTAATTTTAAAAATTGTTTGTGTGTTCTTCCACATGAATGCAGACATTGGTATAGCTTCTTCTTATTATTTTTACATTTCTTTCTATAGATGGGTTCATGGTACTGAAGTGAGGTTAGTGAGACAGGAGTGATGAATGTACTATAAAACACAGTCAAGTGGTTCTGAGTTTAGCATTATTTGTCCTGGCTAAGCTTCATATATTTCAGTCTTGAAGTTAAATATTCCAGTAGGAAAAAGTAAATCCCAGATTAACCAGGCTTCTGCAGTACTGAAATTAATCTCCTTGCCCCACACTGAATTATCTCGTGAGAAATAATTTTGGCTTCTGTGGCAGCAGATACATGCAGCAGCTTGGAATCAATCTTATACCATGACTGAAGACCTGACTGCATCTTTGGTCTGTATTCTTCTGCACACACCAGAACTAGGGGAAGTTAGCTCAGTTTTCTTGGTCAAACTCAGATTAGTGCTCCCTTTAGAAGGCCCTAGTACCAGTTTGGCATTAGTCTGTCGCTGCTCTTCTATAGGTTTTGTGCCTTATATATCTACAGATTCTGTAAGTGCAGAAACAAATGGGAGGAAGGGGTCACAATCCTTTCATCCTCTCCTGGCCCAGCCCAATCCATCTACTCCAATGTACAAACTTTGCTTGATCTTTATTGGCAATTTGCTGTTGCAAGTAGAACCAAACTGTCTTGAGTCTGCAGACACAGAGCATTGATGATGCTCACCTTAATGGGAAATTCTAAAAAGCTTCCCTTCTAGCCTAGTAAATAAAATTTCCTAGAAATTTTATTTAGAAAAATGGAGAAAAAAAAATGAGAGGGTTTTTCAGCACTCCTGCCACTGACAGTCTGCAAATCTGAAGCAGATGCAATAATTTTGAAAATGGATGTACTGGTGAAAAGTACCCAAGCGCCAATAAAATCACTCTTAGCATGTCTGAGAAACCTGCATTCTCACAGTCATTTGTTCTTACTGCCTGCCATTGATCCATGTTTCGAATCAGCTTCTCCACCGAGAAGTCATCAATCATGCATTTTGGCAAGCAGATGCTTCAGATATATTCATTAGTGAATAACCTGAGAATTGTATTCCTGGAGTTGTAAAGGTGGATATGCTCTTCTCACACTCTAGCATTGTCAAAAGTATTTTGGAATTAGAGCTAGTGGATGAAACTTAGAAACTAATAGCCTTTTAGATACTTTATGTTTTCAGTGCATTTTATTGTGGCCTTTTCTCATTTTTAACATTGCTACGACCTTTAATCTAGACACAAGTCCATGTATTCTCATTAGAGATGTTGAATAACCTTTTACACTGTTAAAGCTGTAAAACATTAAGAGAATATGTTTTGCAAAATCTGATCTGAAAAAAAATAAAGGTGACACTGGAGAGAATGAAGAAGGCAATGTTCAAGACCAGGATTTTGGGGTAACACATTGTTTGGAGGTCAGTGAAGAGACACTGGAGCACTGCTTGTGTACAGCTATGCAGTCATTCTCATGAGGAGAGGATGCTTTATAAACTGCCTGACTGGTCTCTACTTTCTTCACAGCAAGTCCTCCACATTAGAGAGTATCAGAAGTTTTCTTTTTTCCAGGGTATGGATATTCAGCTGTGTCAGAGTGGTGACAGTGAGGCAGAAGGAGAAAGGTGATAGTAGCCTGCAGCTACTGGGGACAGAAATGTGTTAGGAAAAGAGTTGTATGTCTTCAACTTTGTTTAGTTGGCCTCACGAAACCATGAACTTCTATAGCATGATCTTTACAGCTCTCATTTCATGTTAGGTTCTGATGCCATTAGCTGCTCACATTTTGCCATTCTCTTTCATGTCTCCTGAGGAGCCATGGCACAGAACTGCAGCAGGAGGCCTCTCATCTTTTAATCCTTGAGTTTCTCTGTACATTTACACAGGGAGCCAGCCAGAGGCAAATGTACAGAGATGTCGACAAGTGGTGACAGAATTTAATACTCTGCTATCCTGAATGTTATCAAATCAGCCAGTAGCACCTTATCAACAACATAGCTTGCTTCCAGTCTCTATCAAAATATCAGCGTGGTCACATCATTACATGGAATTTGCTGGTTTCTAATAATATACAGGGATAAACAGGATCACAAATATCTCTCTAGGTTGACATACTGAGTGTTAGCATCACAAAGTTTGTTCTGTATCTAATTCATCTCTTCTGGATTGAGAATGAACTTTTTAATGGACTTCCTAGCTTTGCTAAGATATATGGTGTTTTATTTCGCTACAGTTGACTGCGCTTGATGTGTTGAAAAAGCCTTTTTCTGCCAGTCATATTTGGAAAATGGCTTGCTGTAAGAATTTAAATGGTTCTTGACATATTTTAACCTGCTATTTTTTGTCAGAAAAAAAAGTAATGTGGACCTAAACCCCACTGTATGTGTATATACATATATATGATCCAGCTGTAAGAGAAGGCGACAGATCTTTACCACAAGGGTTTTTATTTCTCAATTACTACAAAAGAAACATTGACTGTAAAAAGGCCAGTGCTGATCCTCAAAGGAGAACAAGTAATTGCACTCCTCCATCTGAGAGCGCTACCAGGGATGGATTTGCCACAGCTCTGGGCCTGAACGCAGCATTGCATTCTCCAAACTGATCCCTGAATGTCCCCTCTGCTTCTTATGAAGCATTGTGGTCCTTCCTGCTGTTCTGGGGCAGGAAGGGAAGTGATTTTTGTCCTTTAGTTAGACCTCCATCTCAGACTTGCAGATAGTAGGGGCACAGTGTCATGCCTGTGTCTCATAGGTGACATCTCCTTTGCAGTGGTAACACACCTAATTAATCTGCTCAGAGATATTCCAGTCACACTCCACACAGAGCTGTCAGAAATGCACACCGCTGCTTGTGTGTGGAGAGGAAAAGTGACTTCATGTGGTTTCAAAGTTTGTAGTGCAATATGCTTCACATCTGCATTAATGAACAGCAGAGTGAATATTTTTCAAGTTCTACTAATTTTCTACATTTCATATACTTACCTCACCATTGAAGAAGCAGAATATTGTAGCTACAAGTAAGCCCTAAGAGAAAGGAAAAGAAAAGAGTTTAAGGATATATAGACCTCTGCATCATATTTTGGAAATTTGGACTTCATGGATACAAGACAAAAACTTTACTCCACTTTCTCTGCATCACAGACACTCCTTATCTTTCATGGTTGTGTTATTAAATAGATTTTTTTAGTCTTTTCATAATGTCTTACCATTTCTTCCCTATATTAATAGTTTTTAGAGGTTATTTATTGTGGCTATGAAGTTATTTATATATAAGAGATGTAGAAAAAGAAAATGAAAGGTAGATATATATTTTGCTTACAGAGGAGAACCACATTGCCACTGATTTTGCTGAAGAGGAATTGTGTCAGAGGAATTGTGTCCTGTAGATTGCCACTCATTTGTCAGAGTGCAGCTATCTGGTCAAAAGTATCAGCACAGAGAATCCAGCTGTCCCAGGAAGGCTTTAAATTGAACTGTATCTAAGGATAAGTGAACTTGTATGTTGGGCATCAAAATAGATTGAGAGGATGTGAAAAGGGCTGTAAGTGGTCAGGAAAAGGGAAAACCACACCATGATAAATGAGTTAGAAGGTAGGGAGGCAGAAAAAATGAGACCCTTCAGATCATAGCTTGGTCCTAAATGACTTTAAATTGATTTAATCATCACCACAGCTGTTCAGATAATATTTCACTACTGCTATAAGATTAAATAGGAATATGAGATGAGAAAGTGGGAAATTAATAAGAGAGAAAATTCTTGCACAGAGAGCCTGCCATTCAGGATTATGTGGTTACACTGGTCCATGTCCTAACTGCACTTGCTCTTATTAAAATAGATTACATAGCATCACTTGGAGCCAAATGCCTTAATTTTAAATTATTTTAAGCAGTTATTAAAAACTAAACATATGGCAGTTTGTAAAATTGAGGGGAAAACTGCAATGCAGCTTATGTTCCCAAGGGCTTCTTTGAAGAGCTTTACAACTGTATCTTTCCTATAAAACCTTCATTTAAATTATTGCCAGTTGAATTGTAGATAATGCTTTGCAAAATATCTTGGACTCTCAGATGTATATTTTGGACCACAAACAGGTGGTAAAGCAATAACTTTTTAACAAAATGCTTACATAGAGATACACAAGCTCGTTTAGACAAGTGCTGACCGCTTCAATTTTGACAATTATTTTTGTCTAATAGATTTTCTCTGATGCAGAATTTGTAATTTGACGTAACTCCAAATATCAAAAAGCTTATTTTCACATTTTGACAAAGCAGTGAGTATTCTCAAAAACCTCAAACCCCAGCATGCAGTAAGAAATGCACAAAAGCTTGTCCATAAGTCTTGGGCTGAGAAGCACCACAAAGTCAAACAAAACCTTACAACTCTACAGCAGGACTTTGTCAGACCAGACACTCTTAAATCAAAATTTTTGCAAGGGTAGAAAATGCGCCAGCTCCTCGTGGCCTGTACCAGCCCTGTTTGTGCTGTGTGCACTGCAGAAATGTGCGCAGTTGGGCAAAACCTCTGCTCTTGAACTGTGCTGTGCACCCTTGCAGCAGGGGTCTCACCACTTTGCTAGATGTGGTTTCACGGGCAGCAGCCAGCCATAATGGCAAACGAGATGGATCTCGATCTCCTCTGGCTCAGGGATGCTCAATGTTCACACAAGGCACGGCAGATCAGAAGCCAGCAGGGGGACAGAAAGAAGCAGAAAATTTTTTTTCCAAGTCTACACTTCAGTGAGAGTGTTTAGGGGGAATTTGGGAACCTCGGTTCACCTAAAGACAGAAATTGAACCTGAACTCTTGAAATGAAGCCATTTTCCATTTCAGTTCCTGTATGGTGCTGGAATTCCTCTGTTTTATCTTGCAATCACTCCACTTTTCTGCTATTCGAGAGTGAAATTCCCTTACTAATGTTTTCTCCAGACAATTTCTGACAGAAAAGCTAAAGAGGAAGGTGTGGTGATGCCTCAAATCCCTTTCAGTTCCTCTTGTCATTTAGAGTGAGCTGAAGCACACCTGGCTTCTTGTTATTCTGAGACCATGCATGTTGAACATGAGATTATTTTCTCTACTCCGTTCCATGTACATCTCATTGCTCTTCCACCTGCCATGGCCCTCTGGCCACTGCCATCTATATTTCTATTTCTATTTCTATTTCTATTTCATTTTTTTCCCTATTTCTTCCATTTTATACATGAAGTTTCGCCCATTGTTCAGAGGGCTTTTGTTATCTTCAGCTGTAAAGCTACAGATGTATCAGTAGCAGACACCAGTTTTGTCTGTTTGGAGCCAGGAGGGCTTGGGATGACCATAATTCTACCATGGATCTATTAAAACGTGATAAACTGCCTGTAGGTTAATTTTTAAATTTAAGGCCCATGAGTTATTTCTCATATCTCTTTGACATATACCTTCTAAATTCTAACTGCTGGTGGTTTTTGCTTAGGATACAATTCTTGCTGAGTTTGAGATCCCTAGGTCAATTACATCTCTCCGTCACTGTGTGGAGTTGTTAAACTAACCTGTGATTTATTGTCTACTCCCAGCGAGGTAATGTTGGCTGTGGTATTGAAAGCAGAAATGAGGAATTTATTTATTTAGAGATTAGAGCCTTTAATGACTTCTTCTGGAATTCTTTATTTTTGAAACTATGTGCATAAATGAATGTGGCTTTTGGCTGAACGGTGCCCTAGGGATTGTCCGGAGTCAGCAGCTCTCAGACCTTGATGTACCTTATTAACACTGTAGTGAGTTTTTTCCTGTGTTTATATGACTATAATGGTCTAAGTAAATTCTTTGCTTGACAGGTATTTCATTTGTATCTCACTCTGCTAAAAGATGTGAGTGTCTTGAAGAGAAGTTCAAATAATTTGCTCAGGTTAAAAAGAAACAAATAAAAAACCTATGCAGATACTGCAAATTTACATAGGTTTATCTTACCTCTTTTTATTTTTTTTATTTGAGCTTATGTCTCCATTAAACCAAGAAAGCATATATAGATATACTTATTCCTGCTCTTCCTGACCATGTCCATGGCTTTAGTTTTTGTCCTAATCAACTGCATACTGTGTTGCTGTTTAGACTTTAGTGGGATGATATATTCATTATAGATGGTAGAAGATGATGGCATATGTAATTGTACAGATGGTCATAATATAAAAATCAGTTTGTGATTCTCTATGTGGACTTTGTTCAATATCCATTCACTACTCACTTCTGGTTCTAAATGGACAGCAAAAAAAAAAAAAAAAAGAAAAAAAAAAGAAAAAAAAGAAAAGCATGGCTGAGGTTGTTCATTGAAGTACATCCCACTCCCACCTCTCTCATTTTGGCAAAGATAGCTTTGAGAAAAACAGCAGTGCATTTCTCACCACTTTCATTCACAGCACATTCATACAGCATCTCTGAGGTAAATGACTGGGTTATGAATTGCTCATTTATGTTAGATGACAAAAATAAGCAAAGAACATGTCTTTGAAGTTTCTGCTGCCCCTGAGGTGGGGAGATTGTCACGAGAGGGCTGAAGACAGCAGCCCACCCTCTGCAAAATGATGGCGACATCCCATCAGCCAAAGCTCAGGCTTTGCATCTTCTCCTGCACTCTGTGGATGTTTCCTTACTGTCATTTTTTTCCATGAATTTTTCATACAAAAATGGCACTTTATTATATATCCATCTTACAAAAAATTATTTTCCCTAACTTTAATTGGCTCAAAATATTTAAAAGTTTTAAAATTACTAATAATCCAAAGAGAAAAAAAAGAACAGAAAATAAAAAAAGAATGCTAATGTTTTCAAAAGCAGTCCTATAACCTTAACTTTGAACAGAAGGAGAAAATATTTCTGTCTGGTTTGGCATTACAGAGGATATTTATTTCCTTTTAAACTGAGAAACAGATGGAATGAATACCTTCTAAAATACATTGAAATATCTCACTATTTTTAAGAGGCCACTTTTAAATGGGTTAATTTTGTTCTGCATAAGGCTGCACAGAAAGCTAAATTTAAAACTCGGAGGCAGCGTGGATATATGTGCAGTCCAAACGCAGGCCTAAAAGATTGAAAATACCCTTGTATCAGACCAGACCCCTCAGAGCTGCATCCTCCTGCCTGGCAGGGTGGGTGCTGATTGGAAGCTGCTGAGTGGCACGGAAGGGTCTCATTTGTGGAGAAAAACCAGTGATTACTCTCTGTTCAACAGAAAAAACCCTTTTCATTTGCCAGAAAAAAACAAGGCCCTTATGCTGAATAGCATTTTAATTTCTCATTAGAGTTAGTCTTATACATTTAGGGCCACAGTCACCAAGGTATTGAGAAGAGTAGTTTTAGTTGCTTGTGTATTGCTGTTGTTTCAGGGGCTGCTCCTCCGCTCCTCCCTCACAGATCTCCATGGCTCTCTCTTCTCTGGCACAGTGACAGTGCCATTTTATATCACCTAACAGCCTCTAAAAACCCAGCTTGAAGGTGCTGGACACAGAATTCAGTGAGGTTGACAGTTGGTGGAGGGAGCTTGAAAGCAGAGGCTTATTCATGCCTGGGTTGGTTTGAGAGCTCTGGGAGGATCGTGTCGATACGTGGGACTAACTGATGCATCATGCAGTTATTTTTCTACTCTTTCTTTTATTTTTGTGAGGCATTTGCTGTGGACCAATGTCAGAAATCAGAAGCTGGGACGGTGGTCATCAGTAGCTGAACCTCTGACAGAAGCACAGCACCCCAATCTCTTTACAGCCTGGGACTTCTCAGAAGATTTTCAGTGGTTCCAAGGATAGAGGAAGTGTCAGCTGCAGCCCCAGGGCCAGCAGAGGTGCAGGACACCCTGCCAGGTCATGGGACATGAGCCACATCTCCTGCTCTCTTGGAATGGAGACCTGAGTGCAGCTACATGCAGCACAGAACGCTGTTGCTGCTCCACTCCTTCCCAGGAGGCACTCCCTTTGCTCAGGTGTACCATTTTGTCTTCCCTGGGCAGCATGGTGGGGTTTTGATAGATGTGTTTTCATGCCAGAGCTGTGCAAGGAGCCAGCACATCCTGTACCCTAATGCTTTACAGCCCGAGGAAATTTGCACCTTTCACATGCTTTCAGCATCATCTGTGAGGTTTTGATCTGTAACTCACTGGCTGTTCTGGAGTGCAAATATTTGCTTTGTGGTGCCTCTTTTAGGAGCTCTGTTAAATAAGATAGCTGTGTGTGTTCACCAGTGCACCTACAGCATCCCAATCCATGCATGTCATTCCAATTAAGGTGTGCTGGTTTTGTGTGGGGTAGAGTTAATTTTCTTCATAGTAGCTAGTAGGGGGCTCTGCTTTGGATGTATGCTGAAAAAAATGTTGATAATCCAGGGATGTTTCAGCTATAGCTGAGCAGGGCCTCCAAAATTCAAGACCTTTGCTGCTTTCCATCTCACCCCACCACGAGTGGGTTGGGGGTGTATAAGGAGCTGGGGTGGGACACAGTCAGGACAGCGGAACCCAGCTGATCCAAGGGATATCACAGATACTGATGTCACGATCAGTATATGAAGCGGGAGAAGAAGAAAGAGTGGGATGTTTGGAGTGATGGCTTTTTTTTGTTCCAGGTAATTGTTACGAGTGAGGGAGCCCTACTTCCCTGAGGATGGCTAATCACCTGTCTGGCCATGAGAAGGTGTGAATGAATTCTGTATTTTGCTTTGCTCATGTACATGGCTTATACCTGACCTATTAAACTGACTTAACCCATGGGTTTTCCCACTTTTACCCTTCCAATTCTCTCCTCCATCCCACTGCAGGGATTCAGCTCTGTGGGGCTGAGTCACAGCTGGAATTAAACCACAACATAACGATTGAAATGTGTTTCTTTTGCCTGGTGCACGCTTCATTTCAACATTCGGGAGACTAAAGAGCTGATATTGGTTGTTGTGAGAAGAGATGTGAACCTCTGCTTTTAGAGGATCAATGGGAAGTTGGCTAGCTGGGCTGGAAAAGTTATGCATTCCCATTTGCAGTGCAAAATCCAGCCTTCGATTTTTTCATCATTTACACATCTGCTCTCCAGATCTGTTAAGAGGAATCTGGTCTATTGTGAGAAAGACACATTCAGTAAACATACAGTGTTTGTGAATTGTTCATAGAGGCATTTTTGAAAGATCACTTCTGCTTAAAATGGTGAGAATTGATGATACCATCAAAAAAGTGTGGGACAAAAGGTCAAAACCAGACTTCTGCTGTTATTCAGGAGTGACTTCAGCAGAGGAAACCTTGGTTGTTGATAAACAAAATAAAATACTGGTGTGTTGCTTTTCAACTTGGAAAATCATTCTCTGAAAGAAATACCATTACATGGTTTCTTTCACAAACAAATCCTTTCTTATCTTCAATCCTCTGAGTTTTACAATAGACTGCAGTGCTTGTTTGCACCATTTCTGTGTACATGAACTATATAACTAACATATCAATCCTTCAAGTTCACTTAAAGCAATGATGTACTGTGAAAACCTCTCTGTTCTAGAAAATGCCTAAAAATTACTCCTTTAACCAGTGCAGAAATGAAGAATGTACTACATTTTCCACCAAAAAAAGATAGGTAGTTTTTCCCATGATGCCTGTGCGAGCATGACTGACATGCCATGATCTGCAAAACCCAGCAGACTCTTGCTAGTCTGCCCAGGCTGGCTGTGCTGTGGGTCACGGCAGTGCAACAGCTAGCAGGGAAACACAGCCATTGCACAAGCTCATACACTCTCTGCTAATTATAGAACCAGCCCTAGAAGAAAATGAGCACCAGAGGAGTGATTATACAGCTGGTGATCTTAAATATGCATACAAGAAATGTTTGGGAAAGGATTAAGAATGTTTGTTTTAGGTTATAATTAAAAATCCACTCTAAGTGGAAAAGGGAGGATTGCACTTGGCTGCAGCCAGCAGGACAACTGCACAGCCCTTCCAAAAGGCCAAATTTTAGCAGGAAGCACACTGAGATTATACTGCAGAGGTGTCAAGAGCACTTCTGTGAGAGCAGAAGGAACCCATCAGGGATGAAACTTTCCTGACTTGGAGCCTTCCCTCACCCAACCGCTTTCATCACTACAGCCTCCATTTTTACCTCTGTTTGGTGACTTTCTATTGCATAATGATCATAATTAGAATTGTTGATTAAGACAATAATCATGGGTTTTGAAATTCTAAAACAGCTGTACAGGATTTAAAAGACGTTTTAAAAGTAAAGTGATCATCGTTTTATCCTAACTTGCTAAAACTGTAAGCAAATAACTTGTCACCAAAAAAACTAATTTGGAGATATTCTTTTATAGATCTTGTAAATGAAAATGTGACAATACAGGCAACAATAGAAGACAAAAAGCTCTCATTCCTTTTAAGCAGAACTGCAATATCAGATGACATACTCTTCAAAAGCAGGCCTATAACTTCAGTTATTCTATCCATGCAGCAGCAGGAACACCCACAGTTTTGAAAGGATGAGGATGATGAGCAGGATATATAATCTGACAGGATGCATTGATTTCGGTAGCCTTATCTCTTCATTTAAGGAAAAAGGACTACTGATTTTTCAAGCTGTTTTCTTATTAGAGCATTAAAATAATTTCTTCACCTAACTTCTGTAGGAAAGGAAGCAAGAAGTAGGTCACCACATTCACTCCTGTTGACCGCCATTCACAAATGCATTGAAAGACTGCCTTTCTTGGTCAGTATAGGACTGGATATAATCTAGTCAGTAAAGCAGATAACCCAGCATTTAAAGGCATTTAGGTTTAGCTTTTTTTGTTTTCAAAAGAAAATAAACTAGACTCACTGAATGATGTTGTATTTTCAAAGCATTTTAGAAATCAAAATGTCAGTCTTGTAATTTCAACTGCTTAATAATGGAATTCTAACTCCTAAATGAAGCTTAGCTGTCTCTGTTTTTTCTTTTGTGTGTTGGCATTCCCTCTGTACAACAGTTTGCACACACTGCTAATTTTAATATTAATATCACAGCACTAGTTTTAGTCAATTTGAGCACTTCAACAGAAATAGTGTTGGAACATAAAAGCCCTCTGTGAACTCAGTTTTCTCTTCACAGTTTAGAAATAGCATGAACCAATGATTTTGGCAACTTATTAAACTGTTTCCTCTCCCTTGTCTCTGTTCTTTATACCCTGGTGCTGCTTGTGTAAATGCAGATAATCCACTAATGTGAAATTGTTGGAACAGAACTGAAAACCCAGTTATTTTCTGCTTCGGGGTAAAACCCCTGGCAACAGTGTCTTTGACTAAATTAACATCAAACATTTCAACTACATTGAAGTTGCTATTATTTAACATACCTGGTAGTGCATTAATATATGCATGATGTAATCATATATTTCTCCAGCAAGTCGGTTTTCTGGTCTCCAGGGAATAATAACAAACTGAATTCCTAGTAAGGGCACCAAGATTAACGTGGCTCTGACAGCTTTCATATACATGTTGGACTCAGCACGGTGTGTATCTCTCAGCTTTGTCACCAAAACTCGGACAATGTTAAGCAAAAAGAAAAAATTGACCTGCAAAAACAAAGCTACTGTAGGTGAAAGCATTCAAATTAAACAGGCATTCAAATTAAACAGACATTCAAAATAAAAATACAGAGAATATAAATGGCAGTAAAGTGTAATTTTCTAGCTTTGTTGTATTTCATAATGGCCAGCTCCTGGCAAGTCAGGTCTTGGAAAGTATCTTGAATACTTTCAGAAAAGATATGTTAAGCAGCTCTACATGCTTTGGATGCTACAGGATGCTTCAGGCTGGCAGGGGTCAGTTCTAGGATGCACTGGCTGTTTTGACGCTGATGTGGGCAAATTTAGGATTTCCAGGGAATCATTAATATTATTTTTCTGTCTGAAGTTTAAATAGGGTGGACAAATTGTCCCCTAGAAATAACCATGTCCCTGTCCTGACTTTGACAGTTGCCAGATGAAACAAACCCCAGCATGTCACTGGGCACATGGGACCTATTGGAGCACCCAATTTCCATGAGGAAGATGCCCCATGGGCAAATGTTTCAGGCTTGTGTGTGAGCTGAGCAGGGCTGTAAGGCTGCTCTTGAGGAAAACCGAGGCCACCCCTTGCCCCCATCAGACTGCAGGGACCCCGTGGTGCTCTAGCCACAGGGAACAGGTAACAGTCTCTGTCTCAGGGCAGAAATGCCAGATACTGGAAAATTTTGCCCCTGACCCTTATGGTCAGTAATACCAAGTAGTTCAGCATCTCCTCTCCTCAGTCATTTCTGGAAATCTGGTCTCAGCAGAGAGTGACCTGCCCTTGACCCTGGCTTCACAGAGAGGTCCTTGTGGGATGTGCTGAGAGCCTGCAGGAAGAGGGAGGGCAGAGCCAGGCTGATAATGAGCTCAGTGATTAACCTGTGGGCATTCCTGGCATCACAGACCCTCTCTGTCTCCAGGGTACCCAGATCACTCTTTTCTACTCTGCTACATTAAAATCAGGCACCGACACTTTGGAACTTTAATAGATTTTTTTTTTCTCTTAATTTTAAAAAATAAGTATGTAAGTCATATAACTCCCATAGATATTTCAGGAGCTCAAATCCCATTATATATATATGAGAAATTTCAGTTGATTTTTTCAGAACAATGAATCAGCAAGCTCTGGTAAAACATTTCATCACTTCTAAACAACACTGGGAGACCTTTCAACTGCTTTACATTTGTGCTGTACTGGAAAAGAGGAATAATAAATTACTTCTGAGGTCCCCTTCAGCATTAAATCTAAACCTTATTCTCCATCTTATTCTGACTTCACTCACTCTGCTTAACCTTCACTTTAAGATTTTTTGGAAGTAACTGTGGGAAGTCAAAGAAAGGTTTTACAAAGTTAAAAATCCTCAGCTCTTCTGAGTCAGTCTGTCACTATGGGATTTTTGTAGCAAATCAAGCAGGACATTCTGTAGACATTGACATCTTCACAAGAAAAATAAGACTGGAAATGACATAAGCACAACACAGAAACAACGTCTTATTTTGAAAATAGTTAAACATTGCTTTTTTCCATAGAAAAAGTCTCTTTCAACAACAGACAATAGGGAATACAGGATTATCACAACATCACCCCAAGACATTGGCCAATATGTACAGACTGGGATTACGATGAAAAAATAAAGGTTAAATGGCCTCTCTATAGACGGTAATTGGCATTACAATAGCAGATGCAATCAAGATCGAACCAATAAACCCCCAAAAACTGTGATTCTATGAGACCAACAGACCAACATGGGAGGGAAGGATGGGCTCCTTCACACAGCTTATGTTAAAGACTTCTTCTACAAGAAAGGGTAGAAAGATTTTTGGTTTTTTGGCTATTATTTGGAAAGTTGTTTGTTCAAAGGTGTTCCCAGTACTCACTGCCCTACTGTTTGATCTCTGAGGCAATAATTGCACACACAGGTGTTTGCAGGTTAAGAGGCAGATCAAAAGCTGAAAGTGCATCTTGGGTGACACACTGAGATGAGCTTGGGGCTTGAGTTGAATTAAACCCTTTCTGCACTGGTCAGGAAGGTCAGGGTTAGCATGCCAAACTGCACCTCTGGCATTCCAGATGTTATATGTATGGACATTGACAGCAGCACTTTGAATCTTGTCCTCCTACACAGACAGCTCAGTCCAGTCCTTTCCCTGGACTCCTTTAGCTCCTGTACCTTTGGACCACACCAGGACAGTGACCAGCAAAACTCATGCTGAGCAATGCCCTCACCCCAGCTAAGGCATAGGTAAACGACTGATGTCATAAATGCAGTGCATTTGTCTCAAGTGAATCTCACTAGACTAAATGGTTGTGAGCCTGTCCTTTGTAACACTGAGTAGAGAAAACTTCTAGATACTTCTGAGTTTGGACCAAAATACTTGTAGTACAGAATCTTCTAATCTGTTCAGGTTAGCAGCATTTCTAATGTAATTATTAAACAGTTGATAGCAAATAATATTCTTACCAATAAAGCTGCCATTACAGGTCCATGAACAATATAAAGCAAGTGTGTGTCAACACTCATCCAGCAGCTGGAGGAGAAACACAATGTTAACATTTATTATTAACTTGAATAAAATTTGTTGCACAGTTAAATAATGTGAAGTTCCTTCAAAAACAGACATGCTACTCACTTGTCATTGAAGTATCTGGCTCTTGCAACAGCATGAATGGATGCTGGCACTAAAGGGAACCCTGAAATGATTAAAGTTATAGATCAGTCTTGGTATTTGTTTAGCTTGAATGTCATGTGTCTCACGCACTGATAAGTCTCTTGTTCACAAAACATATGGATGTGAAATCACAGCTTTCAGGAAAGAGCTGCTATTCCATTGCACTCAGACCCTGGCAGCAGCCCAACGGTGAGATGCAAAAGGGATTGACATTCAAGGCAGCCCAAAAGTAGAAGCAAAGCCCACAGACCATGCTCTCCTGGGGTGTCTCAAAGATGCTGCCAGGCTCCCCTGCACTGCTGTGGCTTGTGCAGGGAAGGGTGTGAGCAGGCAGTGTGGGAAGGATGTAGGGATCATTCTGTTCTCAGAGGAGTATTCCCTCAGGAAACCAGGGACACTTGTTAAAACCATGCAAATAACTGTTGAGCAAGAGAGAGGCACATTGACTTGCATTCCAGATTGTGGAGCAATAAAAAACAGAGTGAAATATATCTCTTTTGGAGCCAGTGGCACGAGAAAATGTTTAGAGCCAGGAGGTTTTTGGGGGATGGGGATTTGTGATATTTTCTGTAGGTTCCTAGCCTCTGTGCAGCTAAGCCCACCCCATGCAGCTTTATCTCAGCTGGGAGAGGAGCTGTAGGTACATAAATCCACATATCCTGACTTATTTGTGACACCTCAGAGGAGGCTTTGACAGGGAGCTGATGGAAGCAAATTTGCACTGGGCCTGGTAGCATGCCATGCTTAGCAAAGTGGAAAGCTCAAGTTCTTATTTCCAGCCTGACACTGAGAGTGACACTGGCCCACTCCCGTCCATTTTCCTTCAGCTTGCTTAAACAGCATGTGCCTCTCCGATAGGCTAGAGACCTGGAACTGGGGAGCCTGCACTGCAGTGCTGACCCCAGTTTGTACAGCCTTGCACACACAGACAGCTGGCCAGGGGGAACATCATCTACTGCCTTGTCCGTCCTGTGCAGAGGTCTTTGTGCACACCATTGGTGCTACTGCTGCTTGTTCCCTATAAACCATGGATGTTTTTACTGAGCTTTGCATACTCTATAATTATAAACAAGAACGTGTGAAAATATCCTGTCGACACCGTGATTAATCACAGAGGGAAAAACATAGCTCCTGTTTTTTTCACGTTATTGATTTCATAAAAACATTTAGAAGAGACAGAGGATTCTTAACCATGTTGCAGGGAGTGAGAATAAGGTCCAAAAAGTACATCAATAGGACACTCTTATATCTCCAGGTGTCTTTAAGCAATAGCTACTCACTCTACTGCCAAAAAAAAGTTCTTATTGCAATTTACCTTGGGAGGACAATGCATCTGTGGGAGGACAAACTGGATTGCCTACTCCTTTATATGTTTTTAGAAAGTGATGACTTGGCCTGTGGCTGCAGAATGCCTTTTTTGGGTGATGATGCACAGCAAAACAACAAAAAGCTCAGAACAAAAAGAAAGGAACTTACAACCTCAGGGCGAGCTCATGAGATTGACAGCTTGAGAAAATAATTTTGATTGGGAAATGGAGCAAGTCTGGGCCAGTTTTGTTGACAGATTGAAATGCAATTTTTAAGGGGCCTTTCTGTATAGCAAAAATTCTTCAGCTGAAAACTGTGGCCTGGAGTACTGCAAGTAGATCATGCCACATGATGTAAAAAGACCTTTTTTTTCTTCTGTTAAGTGCATTAGCCTAGGATATTTGGCTCAAGGAACTCAAAAGCAAGTCTCAAGAATGCAATGGAAAGTCTTCATCAGGCAGCTACAGGCTAAGATGCTCATGACTCTCTACGGCTCAGATTTCCAGCTGCAGGCTGGATGGGCTCTCCTAGACATAGGGCCAAAGAGCAGAGAGTTAGTGAGAAGTGGAGCATCAAGGACTGTGGGGTCCTGATGGGGTGTGTCACTGCAGAGTCCCACCAACAAATGGTGAGCAGTGAATAATGCAGAGAAGGTGTTACCCCAGCCATCCCAGGAATAGATATGCCATAATCCCTTTAGGTCATGTCAGGTCCTTTACAGCACTAGCTGGCAATTAGGTCAGTATTCCCAGTACGACTTGGAAGGCACAGTCCAAATAAATGATTTCCTTTCCACTTCTTTGTGGGTGAAGCTGCCTGAAGCAGCCAGAGTGGACTGTACTATTACACACAGTTGATACTGTTTTCTTGTCCTGCATAATGGTGAATTCCTGACCCAGTGAAACAATAATAAATAAGAAATGACATCCCCAGCAGCAGTTCCCAGAGAATGGGTCAACTGACGGCATCAGCCTTGAAATACATCTGCCTGTGTCAGATTCCATTCAATCACCTCAGACCTTTTGAAGATGTTTTTGTATTTGTTCAGATTTTTATTTTTCTTATGAAGCTGTTTTACAAATGTCGTTAGTGACTTTTCCAAATAAAATACGGTAGATCTTCTTGCATAGGGATTAGCAATAGCAATGAATAATGAGTAACTTCATCTTGTACATTTGCCTTGATCTCTTGAATTGTAATTCAGAGCAGAGCCTGCTCTGGTTTCTCTGTATTGCCCTTCGGAGAAACATAACTTTCTCCACTGATTAACATAGCTGGATGTTTAAAGTTAGACTGGGTTACTACTCCTTCTGGAATGGAATGACATAGTGGAATTACACTGATTCATGCAAACTTAAGGGGTCATCAGGTAGTTCTAATCAGACCGTTTTACTACTAATAATATTTCTACTTTAGTTAGGAGGCGCTAATGATTACCTTTTTTTGTGTAATATTAATCTAATTTCATAAAAAGGGCTGCAGATGTTGTCAAGAGTTATGTTCGTTTTTAGTAACTTTTTCCTTCTCGAGATGTCAGTGCCCACAGCCATTACCCTCTTTATCTTTTGGGCAGTGTTGCAGATACTGATATTCATTTTATCAAGTAACTTTGCTGAATTACCCACCACGCTGCTGGTGTCTTTGTCAGCACTACTACAGCTGGCTCCTAAGCTTTCATTGCAGGCTGGATGTCACAGTTTCATTAAATTGCACTGCCTAAATTGAATGTCACCAGACAAAAAATATGTCTACGACCATATTCCTCTTGCATAATTCGATATGGAGTGACACTATTTTGGGAAGACTTGTTCTGCAAGACATGAAAATGGAAAAAGCTTTGTCTGGAAGCAAATGTTTAAAATTGCTTTTCATATCAGGCTGCTGTTTCAGAGCCCTATGAGACTTTTTATATTCCAATATTCTGAGCTATGGGAATTTTGTGATAGTACAGTTTCACGCTCCAAGAGGACTCAACTATTTGGGTTGACAAAGTCCAGAAATTTTAACTTTATTTAGGGTTCTTCAGGAAAGCTGTCTTCATTTAAGAGCTGATAATATTCTACATACTTCTAATTACAAAAGCATGACAGATGCCTCTCTTCTCAGAAAAGATGCCATTCCCATAAGAAAAAACCATGCATGCTGGTGTTCTCATTAAAAAAACAAAAAAAAACCAAACAAAAAATACCGAAGACAAATTCTTACATGCCTGGAGACTGCTATCTGGCACTACAATCTAAATAAACTAGAAAATCATAGTAATTTTCTTGGTATATAATACAGGTATCCAGAGAGGACTAAGCCTTGTATCATAAGAGGAAAGTAAATTACCAGCCTTTAAAATGAAAATCCAGATAGGACATAACTTTGCTATTACTGATGATTTAGGATAAAATATTAAATGTCTGACTTGTGTTTGAAGATAATGTTCTAAATGTCTTCAGAACATGTAGAACTGGGTCATTTTCCTCTGATCTAATTACGTAGTTATCTAATTAGCTATTAATCAAATACAAGAATTCCTGATTTTTCTTGGTTTAAGCAATAGGGCTGTTTTTTCCATTTTCCTGCTGTAAATGAAATAATCTTGAAAAAGTACAACTTTGCCAAAGAGGATGGCAAATATAGAATTAATTGTATCTGCTTCAGACAGGAATTGCAAGAACATCCCTAAGTGCAGTGGGACAATGGATAAAGGTCCATCATTTGCTGCTTTGCTGCACCAGTGGTTTCAAGATATGGGAACTGCCTTACCAGAAATTGGAGTGAGGCCAGAGATTCATGGTTGTCAAATTGGAAAAAAGCTCTTGATATTGACTTTCTGTAAACAGTGATGTGGACTGGATTTACAATAGTGATTTAAATGTAAATGAGACTTCATTGTAATATATTTGGTACATTTATATGGCCTTTTATTGGACCAGACAGTCCAAAGGAAAAGTATCTGCTGCCGCTACCCATTAAAAAGGCAAGGGGTCCCCTAGTGAAAACAGAAGAAATCTGCATATTTGGAGATGAGAACCAGACCTAGTCATGGTTTCTTGGGTGATATGCATGTGACCATATGCAGTTTGCATCCATTGTGTTTGTAACCTCTCTCATATATCATTGAGATTTGCTTATTGACACCTGCATGTTTCTCTGAAATGCTTTAGAGATCACTGTTGTTGGACAAAAGCTGTCTTGACAGCAAAGCCATTATCTACTCAGTAGGTAAAATCAAATTTTTTCCTTTAAAAAAACATATGCCAAAATATATCTGATACTGGATTCACTTCCAGAGAAATTGTGGTTCCTCTTTTTGTATGCTGTGCTTGAGTTGACTTAAACTTGGAAAGGGACTTCAGTTTCTTAGACAGATACTGATCTTTCCTCTTCATTCCAGGAAAATTATACTTTATATGTACTGTCACACATTCATGTTTTTGCATATAAGTGACAAAAATAGACAACCTTTTTTGGAAAAGAGATATTGAATATAAGAGATACTTGAATAGAAATATATTTTCTCCCATAGCTTTTCTTAACAGAACTTAAACATTTCTTTCTGCAAATCCCAAGATGCAGCAAATGAATGACATTTTTGCTTGCTGTTTTTTGTAAGTCTCTTATCCCATTCAATTAAATGCACTCAAATTTAGGATCCAAGAACTCAGTCTTAAGCTATGATCTAGTGATTTAAACTAGATCATAAGTGATAAATAAGTGCTAGAAGAATTAAAAGTCTGAAAGTATTAACCATCTTGCTATGAAGGGTAAGATACATACCCCAGCCCAAGAGGTAATACCAGTGCAAACGCTGCTCCTCGGCAAACACCGCCACCACGATCAGCGTGTGAAGATAAATGCCTTCGCACAGCATCCAGAAGTAGTTGCAGCCCAGCATATACTGATGAAAGAATTGCAGCACTTTGCAGCTTACCTGTTAGACAAATGA
This sequence comes from Acanthiza pusilla, assembly GCA_036630365.1. Lineage (NCBI taxonomy): Eukaryota > Metazoa > Chordata > Aves > Passeriformes > Acanthizidae > Acanthiza > Acanthiza pusilla. The sequence goes on along the minus strand of JAXCHO010000073.1, from coordinate 30,300,263 downwards.
GAGAAAGTCACACACTTGACCAGCAGTTTTCATTTAAGTAGGCAAAGACAAATGACACTGCTAGGCTGTGAGAAAGGCAGGGGAAACAAAAATCTCCAGCTCTTTCTGTTTGGCTTTTTTTTCCCCAGCACCTATCAGTGAGAGGGATTTTAAACTTTTATAAATGAGGTGAATTAAAGGAACAACCCTCACAAAATAGAAAAGAATGATGATAACAGCACTCCATAAAGTACCACAAAATAAAAAATCTCCTTAAAAACTCAGTAAGCTGATGGGGTTTTTTTAGAACTGAAACAAATAACTTGTTCTAGAGGTAAAAGGAGGGCTGTGAAAAATAGAGCTCAAATTTGGGTGATTTCCTTTTGACCCAGTTTTTCTAAGTTTTTTTTCAGGTCTGTCATCTAAGACAGTCGTTTACTCTAAACAGCCCCCAGATCTGAACTTGTTCCTTTGGGAAGTGAAAGTTTTGGTGGCAGTGGAGATTCTTTTTGTAGGGTACCAGGGACTTTGCAAATGTTTTCCAAGTTGACTACCTGCGCTATACAAGGGGTCATTAGTATTCACTTGTCTCTTTAAGGAGAAATTTTGGCAGTTCAGCAGATAAAGGACTGCATGTTCTGCATCTGTCTGGATTGCCCCTCCGGACCAGAAAACTTCTTAGCCATCAAGTCCACCACCTTCATTGCTGGAAAAACATTCCCAAAACAATTGCCCAAGCATATGTACTTAGTTCTGTTTCAATACTTGCAGTGCAGGTTGGTGCTCATGAAAATATAGGTTTTTTGATAAGGTAGGATTTAGGAGTCTGACAAGATTAGCTTGAAAGACTGGTTTCTATTTTCTGGTGATTCATTTTTCCTGCTCACCACTCAGGACAGAACAGGACTGTTACATCTTTTTTCCACACTGTGCTTGAACAGTTCTTAAAAACATGTCCAAAAAGAGTTGTATACTGAACCCAAACCACCCCAACCAACCACCACCACCATTCTTACCACCAAAACAAATGAAAAGGGAAGATGTGTTTGCTCATTTTCCTGTGGGCAAAAACGTTCATTAAAGGTCTTATATCATTCTTGGACCGTTTTTCATGGGTCTGGGTCAATATGCTTTTTGCCTTGTTCCCTCATTGAGTTCATGCTCAATCAGACAACACATACTTTCGAGGAATTTAATCACTTCTGATGTAATAAGTTAAAGAAGTAAGAAAACTATTGGCAAAGAATAAAGGATTTGTATGACTAGTACTTTGATACACATCACATTAATTTGAGAATTTATCTGAAAAAGTTAATATAAGTAGTTTAAGCACAACAGTGCATTGAGATAAATTATGTTAAATTCATATTAATCAAAGGGAAACAAAAATCAGTCTTTGCTTTGGATGGATTAATAAATGCAGCATGATTCAGCTGTGGCAAAGTGATGCAACGGAAATATTTCCTACAATAGAGAAACTGTTTTTCTTAGGTCAGAGCAAGTAAAAGACATGAACATTTTACTGATAAGAACTGGATTGGTACAGGATTGGTACAAATAAAACATGACAAATATAACCAACACCTTCATGTATATTAGTCTTATCTGAGAAAATTGCAAAACCAGTAAGTTTTGTATAGTGTTTAGTCTTACAGAAACAAGTAAAATAAAACTGCAAGATGATACAGAAGCAAATCTTCCACCTGTTCAATGCTTGATAACTGATTGGTTTCTTTATTATAATTTATAAATATTTACTGTAATCTATAAAGACTGATGTCTATAATTTATAAAGACTGATATTTTTACTGTAAGGGTGGGGAGGCACTGGAACAGGTTGCCCAGAGAGACTGTAGACTCCCTATATCTGGAAGTGTTCAAGACCACGTTGGATGCCGCTCTGAGTAACCAGGTCTGACAGAAAGTGTCACTGCCCGTGACACAGTTGTTGGAACTAAATGATCTTTAAGGTCCCTTCCAACCAATCCATTCTGTGATTCTAGGATTTTATGGCTCTTAACTTTGAGATAAAAACATGTGTAGGGAGTTTATTTTCTGTTGAAGCCAAAAGTTTTGTTCAAAGTTCAATGAGGCAGAGGCTCTGTCCTTGTGTCTTGTACAATATGCAGCAGAGTCAAATCCAGGAAAGGATTATTGCAGCACCTTCACACTCTGAAGGGGAGTTAAAAGCCATGAGTTTTCAGGTTGCAGGTGTGCAGGTGACTGAAGCTAGTGGGTTTTAATTCATGAGCAGCACAAGCTGAGAGGAAACAGCAGGTCCTTTCTAGTGCAGCCCCACAGCTGTTGCTCAGGTTGGTGTGCCTGTCACCTGAACAAAGGAATAAACAAATGCTCCTCCTTTTGAGAGCTGGAAACATATAGCTCTGCCTGGCACAGGCTGATGGCTACAGCAAGGGAAAGTGTGAAAAAATTATCAGGGAAAACTTACCAGCCCCCAAAGTTAGGTAAACACCTAAGAAAGCAGCTCCTTTTGTGGTTCTGGAAGGATGTCCAAGAATGAACCCTTTTTTGGTGGAATGCAGCCTGGCAAGAAACTCACCCTACAAGCAATGAGGCTGCTGCTGGCCGTGTGTTTGCATTGCGCTGATGGGCACAAAAACTGAGAAAGGTTCTTTATAGATCTGCAGAACAGCACCCAGGGGAAAAATCTCCATTCTAGCTAATCCTTCTTCCTCATAATAGCAACCTGCAATGACCCTACATTGTGGCCTAACTGCTCAGGGGCAAAAGGGGTCAATAGGAATACAGTCAGTCATATTCTCCTTTCTTGCAGATCTTGCAGGGAGTTATGGAACTCTTGTAAACACCACAGCTGCACTATGAAACAAAAGCACTTCAAAAGGATTCTGGAACATTTCCCAGAGGAGAAAGAAAACAGTTTACTCTCCTTTTACGAGAAAGAACTAGAAATGGTGTCTATGATGTTCTGCAGGATATACTGGCACATTATAAACACTGTTAATATTCCAGTCATGCCAAAGGAGTCCCAAAGGAGTCCCAAAGGTCCTGCCTATGCAGGACCCTGCAATTGCACAATAATGTAATTGGCATACTGCTCTTCTCAGCTAATCCCGCAGCTTCTCATCACATGTGCTTGTCATTTCTCTGTTAGGGCTCTCCTTGGTTATTGGTTAATAGTTTATGGACAGAAAACTACACCATTTATTACCATCACTACCTATTGGGCAAATCAAGAAAAAACTCTCGGACTACATAAACCCCAGAACACCACCTTCAACAATAACAACAAAATGCAATACGAAATAAACCTGCTAATTGTTTCAGCACATTGTCCTAGTAATTCAGCCAGACTAAAAGGCGTGACTCAGTTTTGGCATAGTAAAGTCATACAAATTTCTGTGTGTCCTCATTCCTGCAGTGCTTTCCTGAGTAGAGGAACTCAGGTTGGGAGGTTGGGAGGTTTGTGTTTTACACCAGTCCTTGTCAACTCCAGAGAGCCTGCCCTATGGAAAGCAAGCATGGGAAAGCTGCTCGGTGTGCGTAATGAAATGTCTCTTCTCCAGTGCTTGCTCTCCACTGAAATGCCCCCTACTGATATTTCAAATAAATTGCTAAGAACAGGCAAGCCGAGGTTCTAGCTTTTAAACCAAGCCAGCTATATTAACCATCACTACAGCTGCACACTTCTTCATTTAAAGGGAATTAAACATATTTGACCTTACTATTTTAGTTCCTCTTCATGTCTGGGGAAACTCCCCAGTGCATGGCAGCAAAGGATCCTCCTTGAAGAGATTATTGCTTGCCATGGAAGCCAGATGTGACTTATCCGAATTCAGTTTGAAGGCAATACAATATATTCTCAAACATTCTAAACTCAGCATTTTAAAGGAGTAGCTTCAAGTTCAATTACTGCTCTGCCTTAAAAAATTAGTTTGTGTTTCTTTCCTGACTATTAGAACATTATTCTGTGAAAATATTCTTAAATTCCAAGTATCCATATGCTACACAAATAAGCAATAAAAGGATTTTCCAAAACAAGACAGTGCTAAGTATTGTAGCTGTAAATCACTGGCTATCAGAACATCATACCATTATACAATGTATCTGCAATGAGTCATCCATTAAACTGTGTTCCAGTCAGAAACCTGGCATACTGGGCCTTAGAAGAAGATTAGTGTTTTAATATACTTTTAAACTACTTACAGAACGAAATGTACACAGTTGCTCAGAGGGCTCCTAGGTTTTGTGTTACAAGAAAGAAAAATTTGAAATTAAACAACAGGGGATATTCTTAACAGCATGTGTCCCTTTCTATGCTACAGCAAAGCAGCCAGCCCAGATTTACACATTCTGGGCAGGAATTAAAAGAGCTACATCTGTACATACTTGAGCCCTGGCTGCTGTAGCAATAGTTCTCCCTGGACTGCACCTTTGAGCTCTGCAGGGCCAGAGGGATTCTCGTGGCACATCTGGCACTGTTTCAGTGTGCAGTGCCCACTGGCTCCTTGCCTGCAGGATGCACTATGGCATGTGTCACACAGGGTGTGAGGCAAAGCAAGACAGCCTCATCATTCCCGAGGGGTTTTATCAGCTTGGTTCCTGGGTGGTGTGGCCGGAGGGAGGCAGCTTTTCAGGGAGGCATTCTAGATATGAACCTGGCTGATGGAGGAGAGCAGACAGGCCAGCAGTGAGGGAGAGAAAAAAAGGGCAGTCAAGGCTGCCAGAAAAATAAGACAAAATAGTGCAAACTGCTGTTCGTTTGGACAGGACCTGCTGCTCCCTTCTCCCAGTGGAGGGAAGTAATCCCTGATACAAAGGGTTAAGAGCTCCAGCTATTCCAGGCACCTGTCCTCCACCATGACATCCGAGCAAGAGCCACCAGGCACAGGAAGATAGCACTGAAGTTACTCCAATCTGTATCCAGGCAGAGCAGAGCTCTGGGCATTGTGCCCTGGGCCAGGGTAGTTTAAGCCTACATGGAATGTGTCTATCAGCCAACTGTACCCACCTTATGTTTGAGGTGTAAGATCTAGACCTGCAAAAATGTTCCCTGGGAACCAGGTACACCGTTTTGATGACATGGATATATCCACTCCGTGATTCAGTTAAATACTACAGGAGTTTTCTAATGATACTAAATATAGACACCCAATCTGTCTCTCCTGTAATCAAAAGATAATGATAGAGATGATGGAGATTATAGTAAAAACTACCTCATCCTAAAGGATGTGTCTAAAATAAGTCAGGTGGATAGTGCCCTGAATGTGACTTTGTCTATCTTTAGCATGGGGAGATTAGGGAGATTAGGTCAGCTGTATGTGTCCACAAAACAGGTGTCCAAATGTAAGCTGTGGCTGACCTTAAATATTTATGAGTGTTTTAATTCTCTAGGTGTACTCAGACTCTGCTCCAGTGCCTTTCCTGGGATGACCCGCTGCTAGGCAAAGCCCCCAGCCCTTCAAAGGATGTTGGGTTAAGGGGATGAGAGAAAATTTGGAAAGTCAGTCAATTGGGTGTATGCAACCATAAGCCACGCAGGTGAAAGGGTGAGCAAGGAGCTCAATTATTCAAATAACAGGCATATTATTGGCCAAGAGATCATTCTGCCAACTAAATTTAAAGGTCATGTACATAACTAACCCAAACCTCTTATTTTTAACTCCTGCTGAAAGTCATGACTGTTTCTTCTTCCATACCCTTATTCAGCATTTGGCTGTCATCTGTACAGGCACTTTGATGTTCTTTCATTTATTTCTCTTCTGTTCCAGGCTACTTCTGTTTGGTCTTAGATACCTTCAAGGAGCACTCAGTAAAAGGGTCATGGCTGAAAATGGGCAATACTGCTGGCCTGCACAACAGTCGTGGAATGGCATGTCTGACTTCATGGTATAAATGTGCCGGATGAGGAAGTCCCTGGAGACGACTGAGCACTCTACATTTAATTCACCTGACCTGTTTTAGCCACCTGATTTAGAATGAGGCAAATGGTCTCTTTGGCTTGAGACACAGCTGCCTTCACTGGCAGCACTGCCATTGAATCAGACAAATAAGTGAGGAAAATAGCTGTGGCAGCATGGTATCAGGGAGAATATTGTGGTTTGGAAACATTATGGTATTGTCCTTTTGAGGGGAATTCCTTTTTGAAGAATCCATGTTTTTAGGTATTTTGAAAAATCTGCTTTTTGGGCAATTCAAACTCAACTTTCTCACGTTTCAGGTAGACCCTTTTAAAGGCATGTGGTAAGGAAAACTTGGAGAGAAACCTCACATGTTTCTAGACATAATTGCTTTGTATTCCCAGAGAGATATCAAAAACTGAGCTGCTTAAACTTTCTGTGAACAGTGGGAGGCCTTGTGTAGAACAGAAGTTCTTTTATGGGTGTGCCATGTCCATGCAGCATCACACAGAATCCACCAAAAAGGCAACTGCTAGCATCTGCACTTGTTGATCTGACATTTAAAGAGTGGCTACTTGAAATTTTTCTATGCCTGTGTTTTTATGGGCTAATGACGTATTGTCTATTTAACTATCAGTCTCTCAGATGCATTGGAGAAAGCGCAATTGACAGAAACTTGTGGTGGTGCAGGTACTATCCCATATTTTAACCTTATCTTCACTTTGTCATCTCTCCATCTCTTAGGAAAACCAAAAGGAAAACTGAAGAAAAGCCTGTGTAAGGCATCTAAGTCAAACACAGTTCTACGCTGTGGAAGACTAATGGACTTTCGGAGACTGCTACAGCTCAGATCTGAGGGTGAAGTAAGCATGCATTTCTTGAGCAGCAGTTCTGGAAGCATGCCATGAATTTTAGCAAATCTGGAATGGATTCACTAATTTTGCATAGAGCCAGTGTGTGTTTTCTTCAACAGCCTCATGGCTGCAAATGCCACTGCGGCTAAACAAGAAAACTGCAGAACTGCAGCTGATGACAGAAAGAACCAGGATGCTGAGATTCTACCAATTTTGGGAACAGCTGTGCTGGGAGTGCTCAATTCTTACTGACACAATGGCAGAGCTTCAGCATCTGGAGATAGTGCAGCATAATGATTAGGCAGAATGACAGATTAAATCTGACTTTTCACAGAGATATTTAAATCTGAAGTCTGGACTTGTGCTGGGTATTTGAGTGCAGGTCTTCGTCACCTGAGCAGAAAAGATGCAGCCAGAAAACCTCTGAATGAGCCCCAGGATCTGATGCCTTCAGCTTCTGGACAACAGTGCATTTTGCATTATGGGGCCCTTTCTGGAAACACATTTTTTGAGGAAATATCAGCCTGGCTCCTAAATAAGAGGCTGCATGTAGAGATCACACTGCCAAAATGCCATCCACATCATCTGATGGAGTCTGAGTTATTTTGAAATTATAACCTTAGGACTGGGCTACATAAAAACTATCATCCCTCTCTTTGTGATGCTGCAGTAGTTTTGAGAAATCTGTGTTTATTAGTAGATACCGCTTTAAACGAAGAACAAACAACTGAAAAATTAATGAGGAAAGTAAGATGAGTAAATTATCCCAAAATAAATACTTATTATTAGACTCTTACACCTAGTTTTTTTTTCCCTTCTTGATGGCAGCTGTCAATATGATGGTGTTTTCCCATTGAGAAAGCACCCAAAGTGTTGAGAGTGCTCGGATCCTTCTCAGAGGTGGCGACTGAGTGACTACTTTGTAGCCCAGATTCAGTTGTTCCACGTAAACCACAAATGTTCTTCATAGAAGCGTCCTTTATGAATGCTATGAATGTCCTTTAATTATTCATACTTCATATTTTGGACATGGCACGCCACATTCGATCACTGAATCTGACAGCACCAGGATTACATGGTCCTTTGTTTTCTTCATTACTTTGAGAAGTTTGAGAATATAAACAAGAATATAAAGACCCTGGGAAAAATGATGGGAATTACTGCTCTGCTTCATGCCATTTAGGCACTGAGAGGTCTGTCTTAAAATGAATGCAGATATGTTTTCAGCCAGAAAATTTGTGAGAATTCTTTGAATATTGTTGGTTCTGAATTCACAACCTGCCTTACTCTGCATTAATCTCACTGAACCTGATGGGAGGCGGAAGACTTGGTCTTTCCTAGGATGGAGGAAGAGATTCTGATTTACATCTGTATTACCACAGTATGAGCTAGTGCAACGCAGTGATTGCAGTGAGGGTGAAACTGGTGCAGCACAGTCCTGGTGCTGGTCATGAGCCATGAGCTTACTGTGGGCAAAAACTTCATTTGCAAAAGGTTCACCAACATAAAACAAATTTTGACTCTTAAAGGGGAACACACGTTCCTGAATCAAAGTGAAAGTCATTCCCTGCCTCCAGGGAAGATCACCCTGCTCTCTGCTCACATGCATAGGACACTGTCAGTGACTCCACACCGGCTGTGCCTGGGTGCCAGAGCTGGAGAGCAGGATATCCTGTTCCTGTGCATCCTGTACAGTACTCCTCCATTTTCCTTGTCCCTGGAGCTTAGCAGGACTGGACAGGTCTGGCAAATGAGAGTCTAGACAGCAAATGCTGTTAGGCAAAGATTTATACCCTGAGCAGTGTGATTCTACTGATACCAGAGGAGCGCAATGGCAGCACTGTACTCTCCAGATGTCAATTTTAATTTGTGGATGAGGGCAGAGGTAGATAGAGTAGGAATTTCCTTTCCCTGTCACTTCCTGTGGTCACCCCTCTGTAGACACATGAACATCAGGAACTGTGCTTGCTTGCACCTCTCAGGCTCAGCCATCAGAACCGTGAACCTCAGAAATGTGATATGGTGCTTTGTCCAGTTCAGAAATTCTTCTTAGTGGGGAAACTTCTCTCTAACTCTCAACATTAGTGCCAAATCTTCCTGTTCTCACTCTCATTCTATTGATTTCCCAATTGCCCAGGCTCTGCGTCACGTCTTGATGGTTAAACTGGCCGGAGAGGCTCCTATAAGTAGTCTAGTGGAAGCAGGATGGAGGAAGAGATGTTCTAAGATAAAAGACTTCAGAGATGCTTTGAGAGTGACTGGAAATCTCTCAAAATAGTAATCTTAAAAAAGAATCACATTATTTAACAAGAATAGCACCTCCTGAAGCTCTACAAGTACAATTCATGAAACAACTCAGAAGATTGAAGCGCCCCGTCCCTTTGTGGGTCTCCACCTTTGCTGTTTCCAGGGAGGTCTGCTCCATGAGGAGCCTGCTGGGACAACTAAGGAAAATAAGTCTTATGGAGCAGCAGTTTTACCATTTTTCTTCCTGGTATCATCTATGAATCTCAAATGAGATTCACCACATTTAAGAAAAAAAATGTTTTAAAACCCCCAGGCTCTGCCAGGCTATATCAGTGGGAGCTGAAAGCAAGAAGAGATGAGAAGGTAACATTTCTGTGGTAAAATATCCTAAAATTGACACTGATTCTCAAATGCTGTGAATCTCCTTTGTTTGCATGTCTTACATTGCCTCTCTATTCCTTTGGGAACAGGAGAATACCAATATTGGAACCCTCATAAATCACAGTAGCTATTATTTGTACACTCCTCATCTCGCCACAAGCTCAATGTTTTATTTCTACTGTTTTGCTGTAACTGTGATTGGGAGGAAAACCCAACACAATTGGGAAGCCATGGTTTTCATTTGGATTTGTTAATAGAGGTACTATTTATAATGATAAATTATATTTATTTCTCATGTTCAAAAGAAAGCTAGATTTTTTGGTATTGCTACTACCATGGCCTTGTTTAAAAAACTTTAGTGTTAGTGGGCACCAGACTTGTGCGCTCTTGGTCTAATTAATAATGCTGAATGGGAAGCAGCTTACTGGTTAGAAGGGTTGCTTCTTGCAGGAAATGGGTTTTGGGCAGTACAGGTAGCCAGGAGCCCCTTGCCATCCCAACTCACGCCCACAGTACAGCAACCTTAGTGAAGCTCTCGCGAAGGGAAAGGGACAAGGTGCTCCTGCCAGAGACACAGTGTGCAGGCTGCACCATCAGCTGGGGAGGTAAACAAGCTCAAGATCTTTAAAATATATCTACATCCATGCAAGGAGAGAAGAACAGCCCCCATCCTCTCACCTGCCCTGTTCAAGAGCTGCTGCCAGGAGTAAATGAGGTCACACTGTGTGTAATTAAACAGGGATTACTTTGGGTTCTTCCTTAGCAGCTCTGCTACTAAACCCATGTAAGAGGGTGTGCAGATTGTTTATGCATTAAGGCCTAAAGAAGCTGTGTGGCAATGTGATGGGATTGACAGTGAGATTGGAGTGTGCCTGAATGATGCTGGGTCCTTACTCTTTGACATAACACGGCCAAGCCTGAGGCCCCACACAGGGCTCCCAGGAACTACCAGTGGAGCACTGGCCCCTGATATGGCCTCTATAAAACTGCAATTGAAATATAAACTTTCACACCATACAATGACAGGAGCAAGAGTGAAACCATTATGTAAAAATTGAAGACAGTGCAGAAAATCTGCAGAAAGAACAGATACCCCTACTAGAACAGGAAAATGAAAAAAAATACAGTAAGATCTCTTAAGGTTTTTGTAGAAGAGGTTCTAATTACTGAGAGATTACTTGTTGTGACCAACTTAGCCCCACTTAAAGACACTGTTATATTGGTGCCCATGGATCTGATGAATTCCTCAGTTTCTCATTGGCAGAGCTGCCCCTTCAGGCTTTAGCTGTATCTTGTTTCTACTCCCATCAGTACTGAATATTAAAGTTACTAGTCTTGTGGAATACAGAAAATGAAAAAGACAGATCTGATGCGTAAGACTATATTAAGAGATTTGGCAGCAAGATTTTATTTATATTTCTGGAGGTTTTAACGGAGAACATAATGTGTTGTCCACAGATCACCCTTCTACTGTGGGTCAGTCTCATTTAGGAAGGTGATAGATGATAACTCTTCCTATAAATGTTGTTCCAGTAATAGGGTAATTAACGCAATTCCTAGTTCAGATACAACAGTCAAAATTTTCAGTATATGTAAGTAAGCGTTCATACATGTGTCCTGTTTATTTTTGTTTAAATGTCTTTGAACCTTGTCCATTGCTTCTTCATTTCTTGCATGGCCACCTGGACTCACGTCTTTCTTTTCCATGATTTCAGATCCAGATAAATCCAACAGAAAGAGAGAGAGACAAAATTGTATGACCAGAAAGCATAAAGTAAACGAGGAAATTAAGATTATCAAAAAAGTGGCTTGACTTACCATTTTACATTAGCAGAATGATCATCAAAGGGTTTAACTCTTAGCAGCAATGTGAGGAAGGATGCAGTGCAGACTCTCCTCATGTAAATGATGCTTTGGATTGTCCCACATATTTTCTCCCTGGGTCACAGGGAGAATGGGGGTATCTTGGTGTCAGGAAGGAATTTCCTCTCTTGCTCCTCCTGTCTTTTATCCTTGTTATTTAACAGACCATTCTTTCTTCTTTCAAAATTGTATGGATTTGTTTATATCCTCATAAATTATGCATCACTGAAAGTATTTTCCCATGGCATTTCATATTTAAAATCTATTGTGAAACTTTAGGTAGGGAAAAAAATGCAGGAACTAGTGGGGTGGAAACATATTTATTATTTTGCAGAATAAATACCACCAACTTCATCTGTATATAGCTGTTACATGAGTGGTATCTGTGATTGCTTGAAATTCAATCTATACACTTCAGCATTTCTGCATATACTAAAGGTGAGAGCCATACATACATGAGCCTGGCAAGCTCCAAAGATGCACATGTGGAAAGTGAATAAACACAGCAAACTACAGGAAGTCAGAAACAGTAATCTTCAAACTGAGTTGTTGAAACAGAGGGTGCAGTAGGAATAGAAAAAACCCAAGCCATGGAGCTTTCATTTGCTCTGTTAATAGGCATCAGCATAAAAATGTTATGGGAACTTTTATATTTTTTTTTTACATTTTAAATATAAATCCTTTCAGTCTTCATATACTCATACAGAGATTTTCTGCTATTTCATCATATGTTAAAAATGTGCTCCTGTCTGTTCGTTTTCTTTTCCCAATCACAAATTTACAAGTTTATTATGCTACTAGGGTAACAGGATATACTTCCTAGTAATGTTGGGAGACTTTGAACATATAAGCAGGTCACCTCACCTCCTTTTTTTGTTTTTTTGGAAGGGAAATCTAGAATGAAAGGCAAGATCAAGCAGTGAGTGTACCCTTGTCCCGCACTTGATGGCAGAACAAAAATGAGAGACCCCAGATCTTCTGGCCCCAGGTTTTGCACCTTGTCTATAGACAGCATTTCACTGCTGCGTCAAAGCCATGCACATTTTGTTTGGAAGAAGAAATTGCAAAACAAGGGCTTCGCTCATCAAAATATCTGCTTAGCCAAAAGCTGCTGGCAGTTTTGTTGACAGGACCCCACTTGAGTAATTTCCATGACCACATTGAGCACTAAGGCTCCTCTTCATATTCTGACCAGAGAACTGAGAGCTGACTGTGGTACGTGAACCTCTGCACAGCTTTGGGGCTCCATGGCCTCCAAAGGGAACCATTTATGTCGTTTTTATACTCTCTGTGCATAGCAGTGGAGGTTGGGGTTTTCATCAGGTGATGCTCGGTGGGCTGGTACCTGTTCTGTGGCTATGTGGCTCTGTGGGAGCCTCTGAGAGCTTTGTCATTGACTTCACTGGTGTCAAGATTTCACCTCAAATAAAGATCAGATCAAAAGGCACTAGATACAGTTTTTAAATGAAATGTTAAAAAACAAGACTCCTCCCCATGTCCTCAACTTTTAGTTTAAACCGTTTCAGATAATTTATTTGTGCTGCCAGAAAGTATCATTCTTAACCCTGACATAATGATTTGACTTCAATTTAGGTGCCTGATATCATCTGCCAACTTTTATCTTCAAATATCAAGTGCATTTTCATTGCATCTCTTGCACAGGCATGATGCTGTGCAATGAGGAGAAACAAAATGTGTGATTTTTAAATTATTCTTCTACTCTTCTATTTTTTAATCTCCAGATGGTCCCTTAGACTTGTGATGTTTTCTTTAGGCTATGTATTTTCTGCTTTAATTAACTTACTTAATCAGCACACATTTGAGAGACGTGATCATATAATATCAGGTCCTAATATGTAATTGCTTTCATGAAATTAGAAGCAGAAAAATGGTTGAATCAAAATTGAACAATCTTATTAGACTACAAGGTGATCAGTGTTAAAATGAAACTTGAGATTACCATGTTTGCATTAATTTCACATTGGCTGGGGCTGCTGCAAGGACTGAGCACAATGTGATTGCTGGGTTAGGGAGCAGGATCAGAGCTGGGTGGCTGAGATCTGCCATACATATTTATCAGCTGAGGGGCTGGCACAATTTGTATCACCACCTAAGAGCAGTGAAGGAAACTAATATTTGATTTACCATCTCCCAAGTTAAAAAATGCAGCGAATAGACCTTATTATGTTATATGGAAATAAATCGCCTCTCTCTCTCTCTCCATCCCATCCCTCCCCAGTGTGTGTGCTTGTGAAGGACAGGCAGTCACCAAAGGCATCTATCACCTCAGGGGTTTTGCTGGGAATCATCAGGTAATTATTGCCGGGAGCAGCAGGGATCTGACACATAGTTGTAAGGATGGGCTGGCTGGAGCAAGTCTGGGGCTTGTATACGATTCAAAGATTTTCATTGCTTGGTGAAAGATCTGAGCAAGGTTGAGTGAAATTCTCAGAATCTGCACCCTCTGTGCATGTTTTCCCAGATGGCTATCATTAGCTGATAAATGGGAATTCTTGGTTTCAGCATGGCTGTGGTGATTTTACTTGGGTGTTAAGATGGAGAGGAGTCATGCAGTACTTACAGGATCCCTTTTTACAAGGCCCGGATTAGGGACGACAGCAATGAGGTGGGCAATTGTAAACATGGAGTTCAGCACATAGGAAAAAAACAAATTCTTATGCAGTGTTATCCTTTGACAGCTGAGGCTCCTGAAAAATATGTAGCACATGTCGTAAATTAGTATTTTTCTTCTGATGTCACTTTAACAATTTCTTTCTGGCAACAGTCTCTCAAGAATGTCTTTTGGCAAGGCATAATTGGAAAATACATGCCTTGCATTGCAGTCATAACCTCTGAAAAATTTTTGAGTTTGTTTTTACACCTGTTTAGCACCACATGCTTTTTAGACCATGTTGTAAAGACCTATCCAGCTACATTCTTAGCACTTGATGCCTTTCTTTATTTCATGGTAATCGAGATATTAACTGGTGAAGCAGAACCCTGAGAATTATTTGATGCGCATGATAGAAGAAATGAATATCAGGAATACTGCTTTATAAGTAACTGTTCCCCAGAGACTCAATCTCTCAAATACTCAGATGAAAATTATTTTCTACTTCAGGAATTAGCGGTGAGACAGGATGGGAACTTTGGGCAGGAATCTCCTTAAATTACAGGGGGATTTGGGTTGGTATCCTGCATATTTCTAACTCCAGCTGAGATCCCAAACCACAGGAGGTTGTTTTCCTGCTCAGAAGGAAAAGAAATTTCTTGAAATGACTGATTTTGGGGAGAGTAGGATTTATGATATTGTGGATAGCAGTTTTACAAGAGAAGTGTTCAGAATTCTTGTGAAACCAAACCATGACTACAGTTTCAGACCTGAACCATCTCCCCATTCTAATTCGTGCCCAAATTCTCATGTCACCTCCTTGTACATCCCTGAGGCAGAGAAAAAAAGCCCCTGCAGCACTCCGTGTCCCAGAGCACAGTGCCAGGCTGACAGAGGGTGATTGCAGAAAGGCAGTCAGGGAGCTGTTAGACAATGCTGAGGTGTCCAGTGATCATTGAGAGCAAGTAGACAAAACTGTGAGGTAAAGAACAGCTAAGAAATATTGCTGTCTTGCTGGGGTAAGCTCCTTGGACACCTACCATTTATTCCTTGTTTTTCTTATACCTAATTTCTGAGTCATTGCATGGAATTCTCCCTTTAGCTTGAGGTCATCTTTCTGGTTATGGTTATCAGAATCCTGCAATGCTTATCACTTTTTTTTGACCTCCTTATTTATCAAGACATGTTCTTTGGTTCAGGATGTCCATGAGACGCAGATCCTGGTGGCTTGGAATGAAAGCATCTCTGTACACTTGCCCTGATTTTATAGCCTTCCTTTAGCATCAGCTGTTGGCAAATATTGAGCACCAGATATGGGGCTACATGAATTTTCATTTCTATACCTTCACTTTTTAATTTGACCTTTAGTATTTCCAATCACAATGGTATCAGAACCTGCCTGACTCTGTCCACACTGAGAGGAGAAAGCGGAACCAAATCCTTACTTGATTCATTCTTTCTGTTGCTTTTGACAATAATTTGCAATCATTTGCAATCTTCTTCTTTCTCTGACCTGTCTTAACTCTATTGCTGGCCCTCTTCCATTAATCACTCCTTTGTGATGTTTTTGAAGGCTCTTTGGCATCATCCCCACCATTTTTCTGTATTCTCCCTACTCTGCTTCACACTTGGGCACATGGTGTGACTTTTGGGGGATGGTGCTATGCAGGGCCAGGGGTTGGACTCGATGATCCTTGAGGGTCCCATCCCACTCAGCATATTCTGTGATTCTGTGTGATTCTGAGAAATCAGTATGCAAGAAGGCATAACTAAGCCAGTTATCTGTGTCTAAAACTTGTGAGTTTTTTGTGTCTCCAAGCCTCTATCCATCGTCTCTTTAGAATTTCAGTCTCCTATGTTTTCCGTGGCTCCCCTGTGTTTCACATTGATTCTATCTCCTATATTTTCTTTGACAGAGATAGGTTCTCTTACCTACTCACAGTCACCCTTACTTTACCATTCCTATCTCCCCTTCTCTGTTACAATTAGTATATTTTCCTCATAAAACTACACTGTGAATCTGTCATTTTTTCTCATGCGTGAATACTGAGAATTTTCACCCCCAGACACTTATTTTCCTCTCCTACCCTGTTGTTTAGTTTTCAAATTATTTTCATGTTTTGTACCATGTTCTCCCTTAGCCCTGGGGAAAACTCCCTAAAAATTTCACAAATTATCCTTCTATCCATTACCCTTCAACTCCTTTTGAAAGCCTTGGCAGCAATTAGACTGCAGGTGCATTCATAACACACCATCTATTATTCTGGCAAATTTAGATTTGTTGTACTCCCCATCTGTCTTTATAAAAATGTCTTTGTTTTAATAATTCAATTGGAAGTGATTTGGAGCTAGGAGTACCTCTTTTCTGTTGTGTTTTATTAAATAAGATAATGGGATCTCAGTTTGCAATTATAGAAATACTGTAATAATGTGACAATGCATGTAGCTGTTATACACTCCACTTTATGAATACTCTCTCCTGTTATGAGTTAGCATTGCTTAGTGATGCTCATCACTACTGATTGATTATTCCCTTCTGAAAGTACTGCAACATCTGTGATGCCAGATCACTATGAATCTTGATACCCAAAATTGAACTGAAATCTCAGCCAGCAAAGACTTATATATGGGAAACTGCAATCCCTGCAAAGCGCCTCTGCAGTCAAAGGCTATTATACAGTCCTGAAATCATCTCTTGCTGTCTGATTGACTGTCTGATTGACAGCTTCCCTTCTGTTGAAGGTCAAATAATCTATTGCTGTCATAACCAGGTGATAGAAAACAGCTGAAGGTAATATGAGCCCTGCTCCCACACAGCTTCATTCTCATTTTCCTATGGTTGTAGTTTGGTTTTCTCTTTTTCCTCCCATTATGAAGCACTTTGGTTTAATTCCTTTCCCTCTTCTCCCTATAACCTTTGTGTCATGGCTTAGTCACGGAAGGGGAAGGAGAAGTGGAGGAGGAAAGAAAGGAGGAGGTGTGTTGCTGTCTGGAAGGCTGCCACAAAGACCAATCTTTCAGGGCACCCTGGGACCAGCCAAGATCATGTGTTGTCCATGACTCAGAGCTCAGAGTGAGTCAGACAGGCTGACCCTGCCTTGCTTGCTGCAAGGACTCACCTTTCTGGTCCATTTAGCACACCTAATCTGACCAGATCCTGTCTTTACAGTCCAAAGAACTCAAACCAGGGTATGGGGTTCCAAATCAGATTAAATTTTGCTCTTTCCAGTTTTCTCAAAGCATTACTGTGGCTATGATTTTGTGCTATTTATCTGCTTAGGTGGGAAGGGAATTCATCAGTTCATTGGGCAGAGTTTCTAGCTACCTATGTATCTGATTAAGACGTTATCACAGACACTTATCAAATAGCCTCTTTGGAAATTACCAGAATTCACAGCCCATATTTTGGACCCACCTATTTTGAGTTTGCAATCTTACAGACTCTTATAATCTATGAAAAGTCCAACCATTTATTTTTCCTATGTTTCCTAGACTTACTTTTGTTGTGGTGATACTGGGGGCTTGATCTTTGTTTAATTGTCAAACAATTGTCAAACAAAATTTCTGTTTGACAGTTGAGGTACAGACATGTAATTGACAGTAGAGAGGTTCACTAAAGAACAAGATTGAAATGTTCTAGTTAAGCTGCCATACAGTAGCTGTAGTACTTTCAGTGAATATCAGTTCACTCTTTAAATTTCTGATACAGCTTGTCACTGTTTTTCCTTCTAATGACGGTAACAGGCTGCACACTAGTGCCAGACACTCCTAGGGCTGAGTCCTGTGAGCACCTACTAGGGTGAATAGCTCAGTCCTTCAGCCTCAGATGCAGGTATTCCTGCTCTTCAGGAGCTTGGAGCTCCAAGCCACTGCCCCATGTAGTCACTGTGCCTGGCAAGCTCTGGCCATGCTCTTCAGGGGACATAAGGCAACAGGTAAATGAAATTATTATAAATTATGAATTACTGCATCCCCAGTTGCACCATTTCCCCGTGGGCTGTACTTTCACGCCAGTCCTGCCAACATAACAGCATGGCCTTGGCTACACACCAGTGGGAGAGGTCTCACTGGTGAGAGGAGCCTGTGCTCAGACTTCTTTATTAGGATTATATAAGAAGACAGTCAGAAGAGTTGTTTCTCACTGCCATGACGCCTTCCAAGATTTCCTTTGGTTGAGATGCCTCAGGGAAAGAAGAGAGAGTGTCTGTAAGAAACACTTACTTGAAGTAGAAGAAAATTGCCAAGGAAATCAACAGGGATGTTATAGACAAAGCATGGCCAACGATTGCCATATAATAAAGTATGAACGCCATCTGCAATTTAACAGAAAGAAAAGGCAAGCATGAACAATTTGCATGCACTTTGTTTTCTCATTAAGGAAGAATCTACAAAATTGACCTCCCATTTTGTATTTTTTTTTCTTTCAGACATTCTTTCTCTATGTATTTTTAATATCAACAATCTATTAAATAGCATGACTCATGGTCTAAAGATAAGTGCTCCCTACATATGTAGATCTGTTCCTAATATACTGAAGTAACTGGTGAGATCCCTGCTCACCCTGCGTGTCACCCCAAGCTCTAGGAGAGTGCAGCAGATGTAATACATTCAGATTTTTAATACGCCCATGACAAGTTTTCACACATATGCAAAACAAAACAAAACAAAAAAATTATTAAAGGAAAAAGTTGCTGCAGGATTGGTAGAAAACTTCTATGGGTGGAAAGCAGCTTAAACAACAGGGATCAAAAGCTTAAAGGTCACTTTTGGAGATGAGTCAGTAGTTAACTGCCCTCAGAACTCATAGTAGGGCTGAGTTTTTGTTCAACATATTCATCAATGACTTGATGCAGAGGAACATCTAAATTTCCAGGTGATACTTAGGTCTTCCAGGTAATAGTGAGGCACTCACAAAGGGCCTCATTTAACTGAGGGGAAAAGAAGATGCCTTAAGAGCTTTTATGCAGAAAAAAGTGGGCTGATTGACCTGGGGTAATTGAGTTAAATCCTGTCTACACAATGCTGAACACAGAACTGGACGCCAGACTCAGGAAGGAGATCTTGGAGTCATCCAGGCCAATTTTCTGAATCATTGGCTTGCTGTGTAATGATAGCCAAAAAGCCAGCAAAACATTGATTATGATCAAAAAATGCACCGAGGGCAGAACATTAGTGTATGTCTGTTTGAAATTTACACTGCAAACCTCCAATGCGTGTGTGCTTCTGGTCTCCATATCCGATGGACACGGCAGAAAAAGGAAAGGCACAAAGAAGGCAGCTAGAACAGCTGAGGTTGAGTTTCTGTGGGTACAAATGTTGGGATTCTCCCCTTTGGAGAGGAGAAGTCAGAGGGGGCTTATGATCAAGGCCTTCAGAGTCAGGAAAGCAGCAGATGGGGTAAACATTATCTTCAGCTCCCAGCACACAGGAACAGCACACCCTGAGACACATTCTGGTTCACATTAGTGTGAGCCTTGGTGCTGGGCAGCTCAGCGGTCTGACAGTGCTGTGAATCCAGCACCCATGGACAGATATTTGGGCTCCCTCTGTGACTCATGCCAGTGAAATCAAAGAGAGGCTGATTCACATTTTTTACGCTAGTTGTAAAACAAAATTGTGGGACAGCACCTGGGCTTCAGAATTTTGAGGTATTTAAATGTCACTCTTTGGTCTCAGCCAAGCTCTTAAGCATCAGCCATCTGTCAGAGGAGTGCAGGAGGCTAAATGTCATGCCAGGCTCCACCACTGAAAGCACTGACATAGCAGCAGCCTGTCCTGAAAAAAATACTGGAAGTCTTAGTTCCTCTGCTGGGTTTATTTTCTTTTCAGCTCTACTTCATTCGTTTTTCTTTTGCTTTGCATGAGCAATTTGCCTTTTTTTTCAGTAATTAGATGAATTGCATTTTGTAGCCTGAAGTTTTGACACTCACATCTTTTCAGTGTTTCCAAGTAATTTTAAATTTTCACTTGAAAAGAAATGTGAATTCAATTCAGAAAGCAAAGTAATTCCTCTTAGTAAAGGTGCGCATCTTCTTAAATAATTTGATCTCCAGACATTTTACGACTTTGAAATAAGCTTCTGCATTCATTAACCAAGGTGGTGGTGGCCTGATACAGATTTAAACCAAATTCACATTAACGCTGATCTGACCATGTAGAAGAGACACAATCTGAGCATAAATACCATTCACCAAGTTACGGAAAACCGTGCACATTAACTGCAAATACCCTAGGTGTCCTAGTTTTCCTTCACAAAGACTAACCAGAGCATTGCTAGTGAGCACAAATGCTTGATAACTTTTTCTGAGAGCACCAGCAACCCCAGACAGAGCAGACCTGAGTGTGGAGAGAATGAGACAACTTTCTGAACTCAGAGTAGAGGGAGAGGCTTTTGCCTGTGTACATGTGACACTTCTTCCACTTCATACTACATGGTTGTGGTGTTTTTTCATGACATTTAATGGATATATTCTTGAAGCCTGAATTTAATTTACAGGTGACCTGTTAAAAAATATTTTTTCTGCCTATCTTTTATACAACCCATTGCCTGAAACAGCTAGAAGTAGGAAAGGCCTCCAGACAGCTACATGCAACTTTATGTGCATCCTGGAGGATTCTTGGTTATTCAGTCTATTTAACTTTCAGTTTTCATGTGCTAAATCAATTGTATATTTGGGACTCAACAATGGCTTTTTTGATTATGTCCTGCAAAGGTACCATGGCAAATGCTCTAAAAAGCCTTTGAAATATAATAATGATGACAGATCAAAATGGACTGAACTGTCAGCTAACAAAGCTTGTGGTCTATCATTACGTTTTTAAGAACTGGCTACAATTTTTTTAAGGCATTCTGTCTCAAAAGTATAGCATATTGGATTTTTCAGTTAACTTCAAAAAAATAATGAACACTTTTACTAATTTCTGCATTTCTTGAACTGGCCATCTGTCCTGTCCTTCTGACACATAGAACTCACATAATGTGTTCGCTCATCAAATTTTTTATTTGTTCAGATTTTTCATCCTGGATTTAGAAAACTTAAATATTCTACCTTGTCCCTCTAGACTTCTTCACTTAAAGAAAGAGAATTCTCTAAGAGCAATACCTTTGACTCAGTTAATTATGTTATGTGTAGGTAAGTGGAAATAGTCTACAAATGGAGCACATTTCTGTTTACTGAAGACTTGGTTTAAAGGTCATAATCTAGCTTGGCATTTCTGTAAAGATAGATTCTTTCTGCATTTTCCATCATTTTTCATTTCAGAAAAATCATGAAGTGCATGTAATTTTCCTTTGTGTTCCATCTGTTCTCTGCATGAATGATGTTCAAAATTCTTCTTCTGGAAGGCATGGATAATAGGTAACAGGACTACATTTTTTGCCTCCTTACATGTGCCAACATCTGGAAAACTTATATTTTTATGGTGTTTCCATGTAATGCCTCAGTAAGCTCATATTGTTACTATTATTCTTGCCTTGTCACATAGGTGAGGCCCATTTTACCATGATGGTTCCTCATGCTGCAAAAACCTTTAGAATTCACCTCCTGCCTAGTCCAGTAGACTTTTCCAAGGCCCTTTGGGCTGAATCACTACTAAATATAAGTACATACTGCTTTTTGGCTGCGTAAAAAAAGGTCCTCCAACACAAACTCCAAATCAAATCACTTCTTGAATCTTTTCCTTCCACTATTCCAAATAGTCACAAATTATTCTGTCACAAATCTGTAATCAGATTTTCCTGGAGCTTCACTTGCATTTGAGAAATATATTTATTTTTATGAGCTTCCTTAACTTAATTTTTTGAAAGCTTTTCTCAGATTTCTCTCTCCTTATTTCTTTTGGTGCTTTTATATTTAGTTCTTCTCTTTCAGTTTAGCAACTTGATTTTGGAAATACTGATGCAAACGCTTAATTCATTATTGTAAATAGTCTCAGTTACTTCAGTGAAACTCAAAGTTAAATGTGTTCACACTTGTAAGATTTTCTGGATTAATGGTACCTTCATAAATATTTATTTTCAAAGAGTATGAGTACAGGGTGATACTCTTTGCTTAAGAAAAATAATTTTAATGCTTAAGAAAAATAATTTTAACTTACATTAATATTACCAGCCCTGCAGAGAAGACATCAACATCTTGGAATATTATTGTTACAGAAAGCAAAATTGGGACTCTAAAGGATTATTTTACAACTGTTGGTCAATCAGGGAAAATCATAGGAATTAGAAATGCATTTGAAAAATACTGCAAAACTTGCCACATGAATTACCATTAAATTATACCCCCCATAGCACACCTGTATTTAAGTTTGAACACACATCAGATAATTTGGATAAACTAAAATCACAAGAACAATGCTGTTTAAATCTTGTGCAACAAATAAAGCTGAAAGATAGGGTTATTCTGGTCTCTCCCACATGTCTTATTGACAGCCCAGCCCAAAACCATTGCCAAACAACCACTGCCTCTTTAACTTCAGCATACCTTCAATTTTTCAGAGGTGAAAGAGTTGCACAGGGTGTAATTGGACCAAGTTCGGTTGCTCTCAGGATGTCGGAACCAATTTCCAGTTTCATCGCAATATTTTGAAGCTCTCTCTGATGATAAATTGCAATAATAGTTATTTTAGCATAAGCATATTATACATTTATATATAAAAGAATTTTTACTAAGATATTATGTAAAGATTTATTTATTTACATATAGAAGAATTTACTTGTTTGGGAATAAAGTGTCTGTGCAATGAAATCCAAATGATTTTCAACCTGTATAATTAATATACATCTTGCTGGTTTTTTGTGGTTTTTTGTTCGTTTGTTTTTTTGTTTGTCTGTTTTTCTGAGACTTATCTGGTGGTAAACTTGTTGTTTATCTGTCTCTTTTTGCCTTGATTGAACCCACTAGAGTGTATTTCTCACTTTCATTCAGATGTAATATTTTGGTCATAGTAATCCTTTTAAAGAGGCTGTTGACAGCTGCTTATGGAAGAGGAAATAACCTCAGGAGCCGATGCCAGACCTGAAGGAAGTGTGCAGGGCTTCAGGTATCAAGGGAAATAATGAGTTAAAAACACTGCACAGATAAAGGGCAGTCAGCAGTGTACAAACCAGAGCCTGGCTGCTGGAGATGCCGAGAGCCCCAGCCCAGAGCTCTCTTTGTGCAGAGGAGTGGAAGAGTTTTGCCCAACCTCCACACTGGTGGAATGGAGAGCAGGACCATTGCTCATTCTCCTCAGGGTCTGCACGGCATGCAGGCACAGAGACAAGCAGCCCCACAACCATTTTGGTGCTGGTCCCACATGTCCAGTTTAATTTAAAATGCCTGCAGAGTTCTCTGTTTAAATGATCTGATGTGTCTTTGGCCTCTGTGCAGGTGCCTCTGGTTCTGGTTCCTGCACCACAGGTGGCTCTGGCACCCTTCCCGAGAGCCCTGCCGTACGGATCGCTCTCCAGGCTCCCCTGCACGCCCTTTTACTGAGCTGGGGGGACAGTGGGGCTTCAGCAGCACACAGCTCTGAGGGATGCCTGCAGCTGCAGACGTGTGCTGTGTCTGTGCCCCCTGTCACGCTCCTCCTGGGGACACCCTGGATGCTGAGGCGCAGACGGTCACTTCTAATCTGCTGTCAGGTTTTGAACCTGTTCCTTTGGCCTTCCCTCAAGCATTAGCCACATGGGAGTCACTGGAATATTTGCCCAAGAGTCAAAGACAGGATAAGATCATAAATTATTTGATGTTTTCTTAGTGCCACAGAGACATATAAAAAATATGATTTCCAAGTCTGAGTTTTAAAATAGTAAAAAACCTCTGTCTTTAATTGCCTTTTCTACCTCTATAATTTGATTTGCTTTATACTTAGATTATCAGCATTTCCAGTCAATCCACTTTTACAAAACCCATTACCATTTGAACATATACACTTTCGGGTTTTATGGTCAACATTCCCACTTACTTTTCTTCATTTGATGATTAATGGTTCTATTAATTTGGAAGATTCTTATTCCCGCTATACAACCTAAAGAAAGGACCTGATCATATGGGAAAGGTAAGGATTGTATAGACTGAGTTATCTTGCTCTGAGTAGAAACACACATTAAATACTGCCACTGCAGGAAAAAAAAAAAAAAAAAAAAAAAAAAAAAAAAAAAAAGGAAAAAAATAAGAAAAAAGGAGATCCTCCAGAACACAGCATATTTTTGAAATTATTGTGGATTTCAAATAATTATTTTGGGGGACTTGTTAAAAATCAATATGTGCATCAACAATACGAAGAGGAAGAGTACATGGTATTTGAGCCTTCCATTGCTCAGTTTGGAGATAATCTCAGACTGACTGTGTAGCAATGTTCCCCTTGTACTCATTGCCAGATGCTCTCAAAAGCTGGAAAAGTTTTCAGTCACAGATAAAAGATTAATGGTTATGCTACCATGGAACACAGTGTGCAAACATTGCACTGACTATCCCATGCACTCTGCAAAGTGCACAGCTTTTGTTAATCTGCTAC
The DNA here is from genome assembly GCA_036630365.1 of Acanthiza pusilla. NCBI lineage: Eukaryota > Metazoa > Chordata > Aves > Passeriformes > Acanthizidae > Acanthiza > Acanthiza pusilla. Next base: position 30,275,949 of record JAXCHO010000073.1, on the reverse strand, counting down.
AGACTATGTATGGCAATGTCATCCATCATCTCTGTACTTCAGGGCCTAGGTAGGCGCTCTGCCAGAGTATAATGTGGCCTCTGTAAGTTGGAGACAAACCTTTCATCTCATACTTCTCCTTGAAGCCAGACAAACACAACTGATCCTACTCTGAAAGTGCCCATGCCCCATGGATTTCTTGCTGTGATGTGAGAATACACAACTGGGGAATAAGCCCTCTTTACTGTCCATCCCAGTGACTCAAATAGATCAAACATCTCTTCTAAATCAATTCTTTTATACAGAAATGAAGCTGCAATCCAACCACTGTCCGAGTGCAAGTTATTCTACATTGGCCAAGGTGGGCGATTATGAACCTGGGCATGTGTTGGCTCTTTGTGCTAACCAGAAGAATATGGTAAAGCAAAAATATGGAAGAAATACACATGTGCAAGGATGGGTAAGACAACACTAACAAGGAGAAATGGAAGTGTGGGCTTTGAGATTATTAAAGTTCTGTGTAAACACAAATGTTTTAGGCTCTGTCTGTATCCTATAAGCTTGGACAGGGCACCACTTGAGCATTGTATTATTCAAAGTGGAAGAACAGTGACATCACATTGGACTATCTCACCTGACTTTTGCAAGCTTAAAGTTACATAATTCATAGGCAATTATGCAGGATCTCTGCAGCTAACAGAGGAAGACAGACACTTCAAGAGCTGTCTGGGGAAAAAGCATGAGAGAAATCTCATTCACAACAGAAGTTTTATGGGAGCAGTGAAGTGTCTTGAAAGATTAACCAGTAGCAATTATTTGCATGTGTATTGTTTGTGCCACCAATAGCACTTTAATGAATCATATTTCCATTAAAAAACCCCTCAGTCATTTATATATAACAAATATCTTAATATCTCTGGAACAACATGATAGCTCTATCACTCAGGCTTTTTACAATTAGACCACTGCTATAGCTAGCATATGTTAAAGGAGCCAACATCAGTTTTTTGTTTGTTGCTGAGTTATGAGATGGAAGAAGAAAGAAATTATCCCTTGTTGCAGTGATGCTCAGCACGTACCAGACATTGGATTCTTTGCGCTGTGCAGTGCTTAGTTTTGCAGGTGAAGGAATAGTTGATGTAGCACATCTGATTTACTTACATCCCCAGCAAAATACTCTGGAGGAAACTTTTTCAAAAATGAAAAAACTAACCTCATATAATGCAACGGAGACCCTAGAACACTTCAATTCCAGCGTCCTAATAAATAAAGAATTATCACTCTCTTCAGAGTGACTTAGTCAGCAGAACTGGAATCTGTATAAAAGAGTCATATTGGGCAGCATGAGGATTGGAATTAATTTTTAAAATAGAGCTGTCAAGCTTGCTAAGGAGCAGGACAGAAACACGCAGAAGGGTAAAGAGAAAAGCAGCTGGACAAAGAGTATAGATTTGTCTTATTTATAATTGTTTAAATGATATCACTTCAAGACAAGAAAATAGGGCCAGCAGAAATCCAGAGCTGTCTATTTTAGTTAAATTCAGCCAAAATTTGCATTTTGTGGCGGCAAGAGAAGGGCTCTCCCTGTGCCAGAGCAGGAAAGCAAGGCTGTACTTGTATGTTCATCTATTGTGAGAGGCAACAACACATTAATCATCATCTGATTATTCATCATCTAATTGCTTATGGATACATATGGATTTGGTTCTAAATTGCATTTCTAGAAACTCTGCTCCACTCTGCTTCTGGAGCTACATGAAGGGTTATGAGTAATAGTATACAAAAGGGAACTGAAGACAGAAACCCAACAAAGCAGAGAGCTGAGGGGAGTTTTGCTAAATGCAGCTTTGGCTCACAAAGTGGGGTGGCTGCTGCTCTTAAACAGTGCTTTCTGCCAAAGAGCAAATGGACTAAAGCTAGATGGAAAGGTGTGTCTTCCACAAAAAAACTTGCACAGTTGGCTCCCTTGCTATGTGACTGCACCAAACTAATCTTGACTAAACGCACTGTACAGGGACAGCGAGGTGGGCAATGTAACACTCCCCTGCCACAAACCAAACAGCCCACAGATGGCACAGGGCAATGCTCAGCTCCTCCTGCTGCACCCCACAAACCTGCCTTGCTAGAAGGCCATTATATCCACAATAAATTTTCTTTTCTTTCATTAGTAAGACTATTGCCAGCATGAATTGCATACTATATTCCTAAAAAACTAAACTCTTACCAATTTCAGTGAGACCTGGAACCATTTCAGGGAAGTTATACCTAAGAGTAACCTGTATATAATATGAATGTAAAATACAATTCAAGAGAATTGCATGTTGCCTGAATAGGGGCATATAAAATAGCCCTGCTCAGAACTTCACAGCCAGAAGTGGATGAGACAATGAATGTCCTGCTGTCAGTGGCATTAAAGCAGTAGGTCTTATTATGTTTTCCAGACAAATTGATTTGTTTTCATGCATTATCACATTGTGCATGATGTGCACTGCAAGAAAGAGATTGTTTCTTTCAGAACACAGATTCCTGTCTAGTAAGAACTGATCAAAGTTCAGTGAAATAAGTGGGACTACACTTGGTAGCTAACTGTGAAGTTGTCAGACAGAAAATGAACAGAGCACGGAGTATCTTATCCTTTACTTTGTTTCTCTGCTCTTTTCTGCAGAATCCTATTTCACCTTGTTTACTTTCTAACATACTCTAGAAATTTCTTCTTGGCATCAATGCTGAATGTTGTTGGGAGTCAGACACAGAGGGCTGGTATTTGGCACCCACAGATACAGATGGGAGGAGGATTCGATACTATGCTGACAATAAAGATTCACTTTTCCCATTATGAAGGATATTAGTATCAAAGCACAGAACTACAGAGGAGAGATTATTTTATTCGCGGACTCAAAGCTATACATGGCCTCTTAATGAGGTGGCATAGCCATCAATTAGCTGATACACAGTGGTTCTGCAGATCTTGGTGCAGCCCAAGGCAACACAGCATGAAATACTTGTTTCAGAGATCCATGGGGTTACTTGCATGCCTAAAATACATGCTGAGGTGCTTGGATATCAGAGACTCAATGGCGAGGAAATCTGACAGTCACTACAGTTTTCATAATGGGAAATTGCTATTCTTTAGGATTTTCTCTGTTTCTCAGCAGAAAATTCTGTTGTATTTTTTTAACATAAGAAAGTTACCAAAGGAAATAATGACTTGCAACACAAAACCTGACAGACTTCTCAGGACAGCTCAGTCTGTGTTTTTGGCCACTTGTAAGTGGCAGCCACTTTCATTAACAGTTGGCAGACTTGTAGACACCCTTCTTATTTCTTGTGTCCCTCCTACTTTATTAAGTCTCCATATGACAACCAGCCACCTGTAAAGCAAAGGCTGCCTACCTACTGCTTTGATGCCACATCTGTAACACATGCTGGGTTACTCTACAGCTATTCTAGGAAAGCAGCTCTGGCTCATCCAGGAGATGCTGAGGTGCTGCCAAAAGAGGGAAACATGGTTGACTGACAAGGATGCAGGCAAAGAGACTGACAGAGGTGCTGACAAGAAGGGAAGTGTGCCAGAGAAAATATTGGGTCCAGAAGACCACATGTATTGTTCTTAAAGAGGACGATGGAGAGAACAGTAGGAAACTAATTACCAGAGAAGGCTTTTCTTCCTACGGCTGAGGAGGCTTTTCTTCTTACAGCTGTGTACAGAGAACAAGAATACTAAAAAATTCTCAAATTTCAAGTTTTAAATCTTGCCAGAAAGAGTAACTGCAGTACGCACACACTGTGGGCCAGACTCTGTGACAAGTGTCTGTGCCGTAAGGAGTGATTTGCAATCAGTGTATGAGCCACAGGCCTTGGCCTTAATGAGCATCACTAAGTGAGTGAGATGCTTCTCCATGGATGGCTTCAAGTGTTACTTTGAAGAGTGCTGTTGTAGCAGAGCAATTAGTTCAGAACAAGTCACTGGAGAAAAACAGACAAGTGGAAAAGCTGAGAATAGGTGGCTTGGGAGTGAACAGGAGAGTGGCTCTGAAATCATCCCCATTCATGAAGGACGAGGACCTTTAGTCATGGGGGATCTTCTGTGATCATAAGGCTGCCCAACACCCACCTTTGCAGGTACAAGCTGGGAATTGCACAGAGTGTACATAAACTAAGACTGTTAGTGCCACGTATTTTTTTTCTTCCAAGAAAACCAGGGAAGTAGGGAAAGCAAAAGACTTGTAGTAAATCTTCCTTTTTATAAAGAGGGATGTTGATGTACGGGAAGGATATAACGCATAAAATGGAGTCTGAAGCAGAAGGTACAGACCCCATCCTAGAGGCACTTCTAAAATGCATGCAGGAAAAGACTTGTGCAGCCTCAGGATCCAGAGCCTCAAGCTCCCCCCGAATGTGGGCACTTCTGTCTGGGAACTGAACCAAGTTTGGCAAATTCTTCTAAAATGCTCTTTGGGAATATTTTGTGCAAGTAGTCTAATGCTTGAAGCACTTGTCCACAGATAGGGAGGGCTGAGTGAAAGGCAATCCTCCACCTGAGGGTCTCAGCTTCTCAGTCTGTGTGTCCCCAGATGCTCCAATGATGAGCCATGAGCATGACGCTGCTCCTTCTTGAAAGCAATGATATTGTTTAGAAAAGAGGTCAAGTCTTGTGTGTCAGAGAGCAAAAAAGAGCACAAAAGACAAGACTTTGTGGTTTGGTGCCCACTGTCTGTCTCAGAGATGTAAGCTGCTGTAAAGATTTGTGGGGCTGGTCTCAGGGTGGTTCCACTGGATGTGGATAGTGACCTTGCCACACGAGCTCACTTTCCAAGCATAGAATTCCTGAGCAAATGGATTTCCTTCAGTCCATCCTGTCCAATGCCTACTTCCACTGGAAAGAGGGATGTTTCTTCACCAAATATTGTATGCAGGTTTGAATCTGCTCAGACTGGGTCTGACATTGGAAATTTCCCACTTGCCGTGTGAATTCTCTAATCATGGACAGCTTGATTTATGAAGATCAGAAGTATTAGTCAATCTGGCTGCTACTGCAAATGGGATTCAGCAAAATGCATCCTGGGTTTGATCCAACCTGGAAACTCCTCAGTTTCTAAATATGCAATAAGCTCAAGAAAATCAACAGTTTTAGCTAATGGTGCTGGGTAATTAACTCACAGCTATGCAATAATCTGTTTCCTTCATTTCCAGCTGGGAACATACATTTTGGGTACAGCTTGTTGAAAAGTTTTAGATTTATGTGCCCTCCCTCCCAAATGCTTAATTTCATAGATTTTAACTGCAATTGGTGCACTGTGACCATGCAGAATTTAGCACATTGTGGCATCAAGCACCGCATATAAGCAACATGTCCTGAGCATGGAACACACAGCGGTGTCTCCCTTTGAACTGTACTCTTTGCAGAGTTAAACTTGTGTCTAATATTTCCTCATATCTATTTAAAAACACTGCTATTGATTTTTCATTTTTCCTTTTAAACTTTCTTTGGTTAGTTCTCTCAATCTTCTCTGGTATTTGTATGAAGAATTTGGCTAACAACTCAAACTCAGAGACAGAGAGAACATTGTTTCTGCTCTTCTTCTTCCATAACATATTTTCCAATAAAAACTGAACAAAGAATATACTGATATATATTTCATGCACATAAGCATTTTCCCTTCCTTATAAAAAATAGATTTTTAAAAATATTTTTAAATATAATGGCTTAGAATGAGGTGCCAAGAATTTTTTGATGTCATAACTCAGAAGCTGACATTTTCATAATCAAGGTTCCATAAATCCATGAGTTATATTTGCATAGATATAAATATATATAAAATATTTTAAAAATGAAAATATGTAAATTAGGGAACCCAAAAGCTTGATGTGTTTCAATTTCAACCAAACTTTCTGAGATTTCACAGCACTGCAAAAATGCCACTGAATTGAGCACAACCACTCAATGGCACAAATATTCTGAAGATATCCTTTAAAAGATAAAATGATAAAAAGTAGTACTGTACCAGTTGGATCGAAGTCTGGAAAATAATCTGGACAATTCTGAGCAGTGAGTCTTCCAGCAGGTGTGTCATCCCAGCACAACCAGCCATCCCACGTTCGGTTGCAGAATAGACCTGGACATTTAAGAGGATTGCAGAAGTTAATTCAACAAAAAGTCCCTCCTGAACCTCTCTGTTCTAGCCTCTCGAGGAATATTGCTGCCTGCAGACAATCAAGTTTTCTTTTTGTAATATACCCTTTGTTATTGTTACACTTGGAGTGGCATTCAGGTGCTACAAGGTACTTGTTTTTGCTGACCTGAAGTTGGTGGGGTTTATTTTACCAGAAAGTTACGTTTTAAAGCCTGTTGAACTGAACTTTGAATGTAGGGTCCAGTCCTACAAATTTCTTTTCTTGATCCTCTTTCTGTCCTCAGCTCTAAACATGTACACTAGTACATGTACCCAAAGACCTATGAGAAACCCACTTTTCATTCCACCTTTTGCTGCTAAATAGGTCTGAAAGTCAGTGTTTGAAATGTCAAGGTAGGAAGCGTTTGTGGGGACATCCCAGCTAAAGGCAACGTTTGCAGATCCAGGTCCCTGTGAGGCTCTTGCCTTGTTCAACACCAGAGATCAGTGATGTAACTACAAATCCAATGAAGCAGGCACAAGGCTGATCTGGAACAGGCAGGTTCTGCCTGCTGACGTTGTCTAGGTCGGCATTCTGTGGTCCTGTCCTCGTAATTTCCCTTCTGGAAAGGCAGTGCTGTTGAGGCTGTGGGATGTTCCCAGCCCCCAAACAGTGGCAGTGCCAGGGAGGCAGAGCACAGCTCATTGCTGATCCCTCTTACAGAGATTGTACATACTATGGTGCTCAGAAATAGTGCTGGAAGGCTGCTTGCTGTGGCATGTAACATGACTTGTTGTGGATTTATACAAGAAACATATTAAAAAACCCCTTACACTTCTCAGTCATTTTCCATTCAAAATCAGTTTGTGTTGAGGAAAAAGTATTTATCATCAAGACCATCAGGTTAAAGTGAAATAGAATGAGAAGATACGTCTTAGTTTTTTCACTCTGGGCCTGAGGAAGTATCAAAATAGAGGTTGCTTTTGAAAGAATCATATAGAAGGCACCGAATAAACACTGAAAGTTGATATGATATGGGCAGCTAGTTACTTCTAGTGTTTTTAAAACTATCCACAGATAAACTTTCTTATTGAAGCAAGAAAGATGTAAAGACACACCTGAAGTGTTCAAATTTGCACCAATAACTATTTGTAAATGAAGTAGTTGTCAATTAAAAATTGAAAGCATAAAAGTTTCAAAATTAATTTGTTCCTGATTAGATGTTGTTCAGAAAAGACTTTTTTTTGTATACTTTTTCTTCATTAGCTAAGATTTTATGCACATACATTTTTCAGTTATCAAGTTAAAGGTGCTAATGCTATTTGGTCTCTTAATTAACCAATCATCGTATCAGCAGTTAATCTTTCCTTCAGGCATTGCCACGTTCTTCTATAGCTTTGAAATGCATCTGAAAGATTTTCAAGAATATTTTTGTAATATCAGAGTAGAAATTTATTGCAACTTGAGCTTGTATTTGAAGGGTAGTGCCAAATGGAGTTGGAGGGAATTTTGAGTTTTAAAACTTTAAATCCTTTGCCTGGCCTGATAAAAAAAAATAATCACATAGGTCAATCATTGTGGGGTTGTCTTTCAGGGTAACAGGATACATATATGCACACATTTCTTTCTTTCTTTCTATCTATCTATCTATCTATCTATCTATCTATCTATCTATCATCTATCTATCTATCTATCTTTCTATCATATACAAACACTGTGCTGTTCTGGAGGGGTGGTTGTGTGTTCCCACATGCCTGAGCTGCTCACTTTGTTATTTCTTCAGTTCAGAACACAACTTCAGTGGTACTGGCGTCATTCCTTAGTCACCCATCATCTTCACTCTGAGTTACAAATTAATTAAGTGCATGTTGCTATGAAAATAACAGCCCCCAATGGCATGGCTTAAAGCCAGCTGCCAGCTGCAGGAATGCAGGGACTGCCCTGCTGTCCTCCTGCCACAATGCCACCCCTGAGAACACTACTAGGAATTCGTGTCTCGATACATATGAATTCCCAGCTCACGCTGGAAAAACAGCCCTTTGCAACTTTTCACACAAGCAAAGTGCAAAAGAAAGGTGAATCCAGTGGTTACTATCAATAGGCGCAAAGATTAGGTGTTTATGGAGCTGGAGACTATAAGAGTAATCTATCAAGAAATGGTAAGTTATTTCCCCCACAAGTCCAGCAACTAAAAGGCTTGTTTATGCCTGAAACATAATTCTTTCTATCCCATAACCCTGTTTAACTGCTTGTGGATATTCCCCATTATTGGCCTGAATTAAAACCTATTTTAAGCAGTGGGAATCTCTGTATTAATTTTCAAACATTTCTGCATCAAGACCTGATTATCTAAACATCTACCTCTTCTTTCAGTCTTACAGAGCCCAGTAAAATTTTTAAAATAAAGAGCTGTAGAAATGTCTTCACTCTTGTATTAGAAAAAAATCCCACACTATCACCAACACCTCTATTAGGCTGGGTGTTTTTGTTGATTTTTTAAAAAATATTTTCCCTGTAAACTGTGTCCTCAATATCTGATGTTTACTTCATAAGTCTCACAGTACCTGCGATATTTTTTTCTCTACCTCCTCATGTCTTCTTTCATAACTTCTGTGGCAAAGAGTGACCAGAACACTCAGTCCCAAACAAAAATGCTGCTTTATATCACGGAATTGCAGCACAGCTATTATTTGTCATTTCCCCATTTATTGATCTTCATATATGCCCCATATTCTGTAAACTTGAGTGCTCAATGTTTTATAAACCTCTTTTTCCTATCGTTGCTGCTGAATATAGAACACATTGAACTTGTGTTGGTACAGAGCATGACAGCCAGCAGTCAATACACAAATGACAAAAAATTGCAACAGTGACTGGAGCAAACAGAACAACACATATTTAAGATGTCCCCACTCGCAATCAGGTGTGACCTTGCTGAGAGGCTCAGGAAAATGCTATTCCCGAAGCAAGAACAAGAGAGATTCAAGCAACAAAGCACTGAGCCAGAAATGTAGATGACAGAGGAAGGAAGAGCTATTCATTCCCTGGGCATCTTCCAGGCTTTTTTGTTTCTTTGCACTTAGGAGGATGCTAAGTAAGTGTGAATTTGATTACTGCTTGTGGAAAGGAAACTGCACCCTGAGGAAGACTATGGGTTAGTATGGAGAAGAAAATATTGCTTTACAATTATATAACCACACATGGCAAAGTATGGATTTAAAAAAAAAAATCATTTTTACCTTTTTTCTTGTATGGAGGAGCTCTGTTCATCCTCTCATAGCATTTGAACTGTGAATCTATGATCTTCTGTCGTATGACTGAATTTTCAGTTACTACAGGCTCTAATGTAGGATCAGTATAATTTACAGTAGAAGAAAGACTTGGAACAATTCTCTGTATGGAAAGGAAAAGCTGTTAGTACAACTGAATAAACAAAGAGGATTACATTTAACAAAGAGAAAAAAAAGTGAGGACCAGAAATTTCTATTATGCATTCTTCAAAGGCCTTTTATTTGCACATATATTTATCATTATGATGGGCCTTGTATTACTTACAAAGTAAATGCTGAATTTTACTAGTTTACCTCATTAAAACATAAGATTTTAACCAACCATTTTTCTTGGCACAGGACCATAAAAGACTTCAGAAAGTCTTCAAAGTATTTTCATTTAATTTAGTGTCTGCAAGAGAATTTTCTATCTTCCCAAAGTTACACCCATGTATTTCTGCTCACTTGCACTGATTTCTCTCTACACAGTGCAAACAAAACACCTCAGTGCCACAGCCTTTGCTTTGAACTCATTATTTCATGTTTTATGTCAACTGCTTTGTCAATGTCATAGAAACACAAGGAAGAGTTTAAACCTTGATACTTGACTTTAGCACCTATTTAAGTGCCTAAGCAGACTCCCTAAATTTGATAGTCTAAATAGCAAGGTTCTCTTTGATCTAGTGACATCTGAATTATCCCATTCTGAGCTGCCTGCAGGTCAAAGGAAAGGATCATTGCCTCTGGAAGGCAAGGTCTCAGCTAGAGAGGTCAGTTATGTTCTTTTGCCATCCACCCATGCATCCCTCCTTCCTTCCCTCCCTCCCTTGTACAGCCGAGGTCTGTGAGCAGAAATGAAAGGATGGAGCTTTAGTTTGTTCTGTTCTGTCTCAATCCTGCATCAAGACTCTTTACTGCTTGAAGGTGATAGGAAATTATTAGTTCCTCTGCTTCCCCAAGCAAAAGCAATATTGCTGTAGCACTTTCCTAGCAGAAGCCTCTGTTTTCCGCTATACTACATGGTACTAAAGCCATTACAAACACATTCAGACTCATTTGCAAGCTGCTTCAAAATCTAGGACTCTCATAAACACACAAACTTGACCTTTTTAGCAGCAAATGCTAGTACAGAGATCTTTAAGCATGAATTTGTAGTTGTTAGAACTGAAAACATGACAGGTTTGAAAGTTCAAATACTGGCTTACTTCTTAGATTTTTCTCCCCTTTTTCATTGCACATCACAGTCAATTGTATTGCATCAATACGTTACTTTTCCCCCCATTTGCACACTAAAACACCTTGGTGTAATTCATGGGAAAACCACAGTGTGTTTGACTTAATTGAAAAAAAAAAAGCCATTACTTTTATCCTGATACTTCTGTGCCAAACCACATGAGTTTAATCCTCTTATAATCTTATATCTAATAAATTATATTTTCCTAATTTAATAAAATCTAATCTAATCTCTTTTGACACAGACATTTGCAACTCTATACACCTGCTTGCTGGAGGACATGGAGTCAGTAAATCTTGTTGCACTTAAGTAGGTTCTTGAAATAAAATAGGAGGAATAAGAAGGAAAATATTTGCTGGCAGAGATACCTTTATATAAATTTTAGGTGTTTGTATATTCCCCTCCCCCCCAAGATATACTTGGAAAATTAAACCATTTGGAACATTTAATCTGGCCATCCAAGTGAAAAATTAAGTATCTGGAAAGTCAGAACAGGAAATACAAGAGCAAAGCCAAACATCATAGATCCCTTTTAAAAAGACTAAGGAGAGCAGCTGGAGTCCCCACGAATAATTTAAAAATCAGCCAAAAAAAATCCTAAACCCAGCACAGGAAAGTACAGGTGATGTTCTTCAGACACTGTCAGCTTTTTCTTAGCCCTTCATGTCCATGTCCATGTCACAGGCCCTCGTGCTTCTCTGAAGTGATTAATAGATACTCCATGCTAATTTTTCCCATTGTTTTTTTGAATAATACCTCAGTTCCAAGCTGTTTGGATTAAAGAGAGAAATAACAGTTTCATCACAGGAAGCTAGGAGGACTTTCGTGGCAATACCTTTCTTCTTGACAATTTCTCTGTTAATTCTGGGCTAATTTTGGAACACATCCATGTGTGGGATGATGGTTTTGAGGGGTGAAATACAATTAAGACACTCAAAACACCTTACTCTTATAGATATGTTTCATTTTTTGTAGCGTGTAATTCCTGAAGAAGTCAGCTCTTATTGGGTACAGGTTAACGAGAATATTTTGACACTTGGAGATAGAGAGCACCTGTGGTGGTAGATAGACTAAATATTTTGGATTGTGTACAAAATTGTGTAAGAGTGCTCAACCACGTAACCAGGAGTCCAATTCTACTGGCCCTGTATAAAGCAATCATGGCCCAGCTGAAATTGCCAGCAAAATTCCTACTGCCCACATCTAGGCCAGAAATTCACTCAGAGAGATCAAAAATATGGATGAGTTATGTCACTAAAGCTCATTAGTGGAAATCACTTAATGGCCTCCAGTAAAACAAAAGCAAGTTTGGATAAAAATTTTAATAATAATATTAGATTTACAGTTATCTCTTAAATTATCTTTTTCTTTTTCTTTTTCTTTTTAAAAAAATTTTTAAAGTTTTTTTCTTTTCTTTTTTTCTTTCCACCAAACACAATGACTCAGATTTTCAAAGTTGATTGACCAAAAATCTTTCCAGGCACTTTTAATGCAGTTGAATAGCTTGTATGTGAAATCAAATTAAGGGGCTGTACATAGGTATGTCACTGGTGTTGTTCATCTGTGATATGCCCTTTTTTGTGTACTCTTTCCTTTGATTGCTATTACTCATTTCTGTTTGCCTAGATTTGAAAAGCTGGCCTTGGAATCTCAAACACAATTTTCTTCTGCCTTAAAATCAGATTACCACTTCAGCAGATTGATGAAATATTAATTTTGTGGCTTGCTGGAGGTGGGGAAGTCATATTCCTATTTGAAATACTGGGCTTTTTACTATGCATAAGAGAATCACAAGTCCACCACCACCCTGCGACCCAGAGCTTAAAGCCTGAGCTCTCACAGTCAGTCCAGTGGGCTGACAATCCAGCCTTTATATACCTGCAGTTCTATCAGACAAGATTCTTGGTGCAGTTTGTGATTTCAGATGTTAGTTATTATTTGTTTTAGTCTTCCTGCACTCCTTACTGTAGGGCACAGAAAAAGGCCAATGGGGCAGGAAGACATCTCTGGGTCATTATTCTCTTATCAGAAATAGCAGGGGCTTGGGTATGGCTACATGGGAGGGAAAACTTTGTGTGTATGATGTTAATGGGAGAGGCTGGGAATGTCTCATGAATCTCCATTTTTCTGTGTTTGTATGTGCTCTCACAGAATTAATGATTATGACTCACCTCTGCTACTATGTTTTAATTGTTATATCAATGTATGTTAGGAATTAAGACTTAAAACACACATTTGCACCACAAAAAAGCCAAGGTCAATTAATTTTCACCTGGTAACTACCTACAAACATTTAACTTACAAAATACTGAATGAATTTTAAATGTTCAGAGTCCATTACTGCACATTAAAAAGCCTTCCCATCCATTCATCAGACACTGCAGATGGAAATACAAATGACGTTTATACAATAAAGGAATGCCTCATTCATTCATAAACATTCTTTATTAAAGATAAATAAATAATTCACAATAATCAATGTGATCATTGCCTGAACATGCACAGAATTCTTCAGAAGAAAACTGTTTAAGTGATGTCCCATGCAGCAGTTTAGCAGCCGTACATATGATGTCACTCCTAAAAGTCCAAGTAAATGACGTCATACATACGACCACCAAGCCACCACGTGACAAATGACTGTTTTAAGAAAGTGAATTATCATTACAAAGAGAAATCACAGGCTGCTGGGAATGCTGCAGTTCACTTTATACCTAGAATAAATAAAGGACTCTAGAGAAAGCAATCTGGCTTCATTATTAAACTATAATGGAATGAACAAATAATGCCCTGGTTTTTGTAAGAGAGAAAACTGCTATAAACCTGTGGAAGACTGTGCCCATTTCTGCAAGAGAGAATCCAGACAAAGTAAGCATAAAATTCTTTCACTTTTTTCCCCACAAAATATTGGACATGATGAACAAGCATTCCCAAATATTTTTCTTCCGCTATCAAGGACCTTGCAGGACACTAACAGTACCTATACATGACATTTGGGAAAAGAAGGCATCTATGAACGTCTTTGATTTTGCAGTTTTCTGTGCTTTTTCTTTTTCCCTCCTTCCCCTAAATACAGTAATTTAACAACAATTATTGCTGGGCTCAGTCAAAATATAGTACAAATTCTAGATGCTCTAACTGTTTGTATTGATTTCAACACCTCAGACATTCACTTATAATGCTTCTAAAACCACTGTGTGCAGTCATCACTTGTGGATGACTACACTCCTGTTCTTTGACAGACCACATTTTAGAGCAAGAGCTCAGCATGATTTAGATGAGTTGCAGAGCCCCTCTCGTACTTTGATTATGTTTTAACTATTTTTCACAACTGCTGGTTTTAGGACAGATAAGAAAACAAGCGTGATACCTTAGGAAGGTCATTAGCATACAGTACTCAATAAATATAATCATTTCTATCCATCACAAGTGTGCTAGGAAGCAGCAGGCAATTTCTTTGGGGAAGTACTACAACATGACACGTTTTACTTAATCACTGAATATTAGAATTTTCCCATGCTCTACTGCTGTTGGAGCAGGAGGGTAATTATCTCAGTGAGATCCCATATGACTAACATGGCAGATTTTGGCAGCTGTTTAAACAAGCATGAGATTATCAGGCACAGCAGATGAAGACAAGGTTGTTGTAATGAAAAGCAAGCCACAAATCTCGGAGTTCTTTTCCATTTCTGCAGGATTTGCTCACATGAAGAAGCTTTACTTGCATATTATCCTCACGAAAACTGTGTGCTTAAAAGAAGGCTGCAAAATACTTCATGGATTTTTGCTTGCAGCCCTGATTATCATCTTGTGAGATGGCTCTTTACTGCAATCAGCTGCATAGCAACAGCCTTGTTTTTTAAAAAAGCAAAGATATAGTAAAAATGTCCTGATCACCCCTGAAACTGGGTGAATAGAACAGAATACAGCATTCCTCTTTCTTGGGAAACCACGAGGAGCTTGAGTCTCAAATTCTCACAGTAATTCTTACCACCTTAAAACATCAGCAGTTTGCTTTCCAGAGTTTCCCTTGTGTGAGAACAGCTTCAGAACTTGTGAGTGCACATGCTTGCAGCATGAAGCAATCCATAAATAGTTACACAGGAAAGTGTGCATGCAGAACAGCAGCTTCCAAAGGCATGGTCTCAGGTGATGAGACCCAGGGGGATCTCACCACCCAAGGCTGGGGAAGCCCCTGGGTTCCCAGAGGTGCCAGCCAGCAAGAATGGCCAGAAGCAGCAAGACAAAGGAGGCTGTGACAGATCTTCAGCAGCTCTTCTGGCCCATGGGAGGTCTACTCTGGACCACGTGCTGGAAGAAATGCTGTCTAAGCAGGAAAAGGGTTTTTCTCACAATAACTGCACAGACATGGGTTTCAGAGGTGTAGGGTGAGAGCTGCTGAGCTGGGCAGGGGCAGGAGCCCAGCGGAGTTTGTGGCCACACCACCCCACCAGTGCGTGTTGCCCTCCCAGCTGTGAGGATCAAACAGCTGTGAGGGGCACCATGGGTGGCTCCCCCAGTGCGGTGGCAAGTGCTTTACTAGTGGGCTCTGGAGGCTCCCACCGAGCCACAACTGTATTCCAGAAAACAGCAGCTCGGGGAGTTACTGAAAATTACATTTAGGTTTTCATATAATTGATTTTCGATGTTTTGTGAAGAGGAATTATTCACAAGTCTTTCAGAAGCTGGCAAGAAGTACCAGACTCTGCATAGCTTTGTGACTGAGATTTGGTAACATTTTGCCAGATTTGGACTTAATGAACTTCCACAATTTGTTTTTTGCTCAAAATGAATTTATTTTAAAATACAATATCGGTCTAGTGGGCCTAATTGAAAGTAGCGTGGCCTTCAGCTGCAGCATCCATTCAGTCCTTACTATGCATGTTGGCTCAGGACACAAAATCAGAAAATGTGGGAAAAATGACTTCATCAATCCTCACTCCAGGGCTATTTTGTAGGCACAGTTCTTACTTGACAAAATAAAGCAGAGAACACAAATCTCTCAATGTCATGAAAATTCAATTGGTGATGCAGGAAAGAGACCCAAACCTGCTTCCTCTTCCTCATTCTCAGCAGTTTGTTGCTGCTGGGCACACTGTGCTGATGCTTCATCTTTCTTGTGAAGAGAAATGTGCACTGAGGAGATGAACTAATTGCTCCGGCACACAGGGGCTCACGTACTTGAGGAAACAAATCTCAGTCACATTCTGTGGCTCTCAATAATTGCCAGAAACTAGAGAGCATCAGGCATAAAGTGAACTAAGCAATAATGAACAGCTGAATTTTCTAAAGAAATTCCCTTTGAATTGCAGAGGACTAACTGGTGATGCATTATCATGCATCCAAAATCAAGGGAATCCATCAAAGAGAAAGACAATAAGGAGTTGTTTTTATTTCTAAATTAGGTCTTGTAACAACTGATCCTTCAGGTTTTGTTTGGCAAAGACGAGTTATTATGGATCTGTACACAGAAGTGCTATTTATTCTGTGCAAAAACTGACATACGTTAAAGAGATGGTTTCTATCATTAAGTACCAAAACCCCTTGGTGATAAGTCTAAAGGAGGTGGTGGACAGGAAATGTCTGCACACACCAAGTTAGTAGGGCCTATGACAAAACATTGAAGGAGAAATTGAGACAAATCTGAGGATGGCTTCTGCAAAGCACTAACACTGTACATAGGGCAGGGTATGCTCCAACACTGAGACTGTGTTAGGGAATCACAGCTACTCTAAGAAAATAGATTTCAGGTAAAAGTCTCCCCTACTCAATAATGGTGACCACCACAGGGGAACCGCCAGCACCCACAGTGGGACAAATGGCACAAACAGAGAGCCTGAAGCCCAGACGAGAAAACAAGGACCTCAAACGTTGTGCTGCTTTGCAACAGCTTGCAGTGACCAACTGGGACTGCAGGTCACAAATGAGAGGATGACAGAAAACCATCAAAGTCATCAAAGAAGGGAGATCTAGAGGATGCCTTGTGGGGTGGGTAGAGCAAAGGGATGCAAGACCCCTCCTGCCTGTGTCACAAATCACTTCAATTACTGTATTTTCCTCAGCCTCAGACACTGGCTGACGTGTCTCACAGTTCTCAGAACAGAGGAGTGATTTGAAAACCAACAGAGGGGGAACAGTCTTTTTGAAAGAGATACGCTTTACTCATTACAAATCATAAATACAATGCAAAAAATGAATGGATTCTACCATCTACAATTTTTGGAAAAATGACTGAGGCAAAATATTTTTCGTATTTGATCTAACAGCAGGATTCTGGATGTGTTTCATGAAGGAAACAAAATTCGTTCATGGTTTGCTTCTGTGGCTGTGGCTTCTTCCCTACTGAAAGGAAAATTAATCTATGAGATGTCAAAGTAGAGCACAGTATGCCCACTGCAGTGGGGAAAGAAAGCACATAGAGGTTGGAAGAGTGAAAATGTAAGGAAATTTGTGCTTAAGTTATTCACTGAGATCAGAAGT
Organism: Acanthiza pusilla; assembly: GCA_036630365.1. Lineage (NCBI taxonomy): Eukaryota > Metazoa > Chordata > Aves > Passeriformes > Acanthizidae > Acanthiza > Acanthiza pusilla. The sequence goes on along the minus strand of JAXCHO010000073.1, from coordinate 30,258,876 downwards.
TGAAGTGCCCTTTGGTGCAAAGATATTTAAAATGAATGCAGATCTCACAGAAGAGTTTTTTATAGATATCCTAGCCCTGGGGTACTGCCAGAGAGAGCACAGAACTAATATTGCACACATGCTCCCATGGGTGAGAGATTTAAAAGACCTGGGGACAAGGCAAAGATTAGTCCTTCGGGGTTGACCTACAAACTCACGCTGTAGGTCAAAGCACCTCAAGTGCTCAGAAGTGCTGTTGACAATTCTAGTTACCAGAATATTTACAACCCTGTCACTTGACTGGGAGCAAAATAAGCTGGATCTGTTTCTTCATTTGGCATTGGCTTTTTATAGGAAGAATTGCTGTTCTTTGTCAAGGCTCATATCAAGCTATGCAGATCAGCTGGGATCCAAACCCAGAAGGAAGCTGATCTCTGTCGGGCTCTTTGTTACAGACATCTCTGACCGTGGGTGATTTCATAGCCGGGGCATTGTCACATGCATCCTTGCAGGATAGGTAGAACAGCCACCATAAATGGTAACAAATACCAGAATACTCCAGTATACCTCAGGGTAGAAGACTTCTCTCAAGCACAGAGATGATTCCTCAAATCATTGATGAATTCTGGACAAATTCTTTTGGGACTGAGTTAACAGAAATGTCTTAGCTCTCTTCAATTCTTTCTCCTGCTCTTCAGCTCTTCTTTGGTAGAGCCTCTTTGGTAGAAGGTCCTAATCCTGAACCATGAATTCAAGATTTTACCAAAGTAATGTGTTGTTTGCTGTTCTTCTGGGTTTTCCGTGATCTCGTTTAATTATTTTACCTCCTTCTATCCATCATTCTCTTACTGTTCTCTACTTTCCTTCTTTTCATCTATATAAATTTAAGTGGCAAACAGCACTGTGGGCAAATTACACTAGGCTGAGAGAAGAGGAGAGACACAACCCAAGGCGTAAACCAGGGAGGGCAGCTGCGTATGGTCTCCAACACATTTTCCACAACATGGGAGTTTCTTCTGTTTCTACAACATGAGAGTTGATGAGGAGATGCACATCATTTCACATTCAGATATTCAGAACATTTCACACTCAGATATTAAAAGAGAAGATGAGAAGCAGAGCAGCAGGAGGAGCTAACTAACAAAATACAAGAAGAGTAAGAAAGCTTTCTTCAGGAACACAGAGATAGAGTTAGATGGGGAATAAGGTGGCAACCATCATGCAAGGTGCTCATACCCCACTGGGGTAGTGAGGTGCTTGCTCCCAGTAGCGTGATTCAGACATATGCTGGTCATTCTGTAACTGAGGCACTGGGCAGGATTCTCAATTCTGACTACCTGTAATGTCTATGGTTTTATGATAGTCACAAATAATTTGAGGTTTCACAAGTAGAGATTGGCAAAATGATTCAATTTATGTAGAGGTATTTAGTCAGGCAGAAATGAATTTACTACATATTTAGAACCACAATTACTCAGCCATGTTGCATACATTAAAAAAAATATAATGTTGATATGAAACAGTTAAAAATAACACTTGAACGCAATAAATAGACTTTATACTGTTATTTTTCATTTCAATTGGTTTCCTAATAGCAGATCTACTATAAACAGTCAAAATCCATCACTACTTCAGTCAGTTTGTCCCACAGAACAACACTAAGATCAGTTTTCAAACACAAATGTTCCCATGTCACTGATATGTTGCAGCCTGTAAAACATAGAAATGAAAAGTCATATCAATGACCTTCTTCACACTGGCAGTTCTGTCTCACCAAGAAACAATGCTTTCAAATTCAAACTTTTATTAGATAATTTTATTATTCTTCTTTTGAAAATGATTAGTCAGGGAACTGTTTCCTTCACCTGTGAAGTATAACACATATAACTTGGTACTTATTTTTCTGAACATCACCACAGGTTTAAATACAGCAGGTGTCATGAGCAGGTCAGTTTTCTGGTACTTACAATTAGAAGGATGATGAGTAAGAAGCAACTCTGGGTTGTTTTTTTCATTGTGGAGTCTTCCTGGAGAGGCACGTTGTAGATGACCCTTCTGGGAATTGAACAACAAAAAAAGCAGTATTGGATTTTATCTGTTACAATAATTTCTTTCTGTGTATGAGTATATTTTTAGACTTAGAGTGGATTTTGTGTGCGTGGTTGTTTGTGCACCGGCAGCCTTACATGTGCTCAAGTTTGATCTAACTGGAGGTTGGTATGCTTTAAATTTAGTCTCCTTTGTGAATCTCTGGGGCTGAGTACAGATGAGGTGGGGTACAGCTCCATGTTACTGTGTCACCAGCAGCAGATCTGGGCTAAGCTCTGAGTCTTTGCCAGCTGAGGCTACCTCGGCTGTCCTGTTTCAGCTGCTCCTAACCTAATATAGAGCTGCAGACCTATGAACAATCTGGATGTTTTAAACTTGACCTAAAAAACCCAGAAAGATCCTTTTTGAAGATAAGTGCAAGAGCAGCTCAAATGACATATTTATGGGGCTAGAGAAAGCCAGAGTTTGAGTGATCTCTAGTTCGGTGTGGCAGGAAAAGAGAAGCTGGGAACAGCACCATGGGATTACACACTCCTTAATGCAGCTCAGTGGGTGGGCTGCGCATAGACACAGAGCAGTGAAAGCCTTAAGGCATCGAGCATGACAGCTTCAGCTCAAAGTACTGGAGAGGCACAGCATGGACACGACTCCACAGGTTTGAAGGGAACTTGATCAGCAACTTTGTGGTTTTCTGGTTTTTTCCTACATCAACACTCACCTGGTCCATCTGGGAAAAATATCCAGGGGCTACCAGGTATAATCTTACTGCTTCAAAGTTGTGGGAGTTCAAGCAAGGAAAGTTCTTTGCATTAGCACATCATCTTAAGTTTTATAGAAAATGCAAATTCTGCATAAAAGTGAGAAATGCAGCTTTTGTCAAAACACATCGTGCCTTCTGATGTCTCACAGACCACCAAGCAACATAGAACATGTGGCCGTGATCACCTTCAGTCACAGTAACAGTGAGCACTCACACACCTTCATTTTTCAGACAGATTGAAAAGTAGAAGTTAGGTGTTTTCTACCTGGGCAAGCAATCCTATGAACACCCTACACATTTGAAACCCATGAATTTAATGGGAAAAAGGCACAGACTTTGGTGCTTAGTCTACTTGACAGGTAGTGAACAACACAATCACTGGTGTAACACTTGTCTCAGCAACAGCATTGTAACATTTTTTACCATCTTTGAATAGTCTGGGAGGTCACCCATTTTCAGAGGGGAAAGGAAATATTGTCCTCATCTAAGGCAGAAATACGTAATGTTGAAATGTAATAAAGGTGTGGCACTTCCACTTCAAGTAGAAGCTGTGATCCAATGGCATTGTTGCAGTCATACCACTGAGATTACATAAAACATGAAGTGATGGCAAAGAGGGTTCAGAGGATTTGTCTCTAATAAGAAATAGTCTTATTACTGTCTGAATCTTGCCACAACCATTCTGCTGTCACAGAGGTAATGCAGTATGGAAATGATACAGAAATGATACGTAATTATGCTGTGGGCCGCAAACTTGCATTTGATAATCAGTGGTAGACAACTCAATTGAAGCAAAAACTGGACACCTAGATCAGAGCAAAATGCCTGGAATTGTCTGCATATTTTGCAGGCTCTTCCCTGAGGTCTGTATTGGTTCAAACTCCCAATAAAGATTAATGAAGAGTGCATAAACAATGGGTCCTGGACTGCTGCACAGTGAGCAGAGGTACAAGAGCAAGTACGGTGTTCATCCAGTTACACACTGCCCCGCGAAGTGTTCTGCAGCCTGGTGTAAAGCCAGGCTGGGGGCCTCTATTCTCAGCCTCATCACTTCTGCTGCCTATGTAGGGATTTAGTATCAAGTAGGCAAAGGAAGCACTTTGCCTTACAAACTGTTAACAGTTTTAAAATACACAACAGTTTCCACAAATGGCACAGAGATTAACACAATATTGTGTCCTAGAAAGCATAAGCAAAGTCAGTATCAGCTGAATTTACCTGTGATATGACTACTTTTCGTGCATTTTGTACCAAGAGTGCCTGCAGCACCATGTTGGATTACAGCTGTCGATGCAGGTAAATCTTATCCTCATGAGATTTTGTGAACATTTGTTATTATGTACTGACAGAGCTATTTTAAATGTTTCTTGCTCCTGTCTCTCCTAATTAAAAAAAAGCCATCTGTAAAATATTTAACACATTATTTTCCCCTGTGTTAACTAAAATTACTTCACTATATGATACTACATATGAGTAAATGAGCAAGAACTGTTCTCATGCTACATCTTAGACAGTCCATTTATTTATAGTTATTTTTCTTTTAGCCAGCTGTAACCACAGGAATGGCTGACCTTTTTTGTTTTCCTCTTTCACAGAAGTCTTCCCCATTGGCAAAAGTTTCAAGAAATTTTGAACAATATTTTAACAATCAAACTAAAACTTAGCCCCTGACTAAGAAAGTTTTTTTCTACTTTAGCCATAAGACTGGCCTGTAATGCTACAGCACACTTAGGCTGGCATCAGTACTGGATCAAGGATGACGACCTCACTGAAATGAAAAGGTACATGCAGTCACAAATTATTGGTCAATGGACAGGGCAGAAACAGCAGAGAGTCAGAAAGATACACCAGGGGAACCCCAGGAGGTGGACCCTGTCAGTCTCCTGACAGAGGAACAAACCAACATATCTATGGCTCTGTCCCCATCCCCCCACCAGTGATCCAGATTCAGGCGTGATACAACAGGCAAGCTGGGATGTTTTGTTTGTTTGTTTGTTTTTTGTCTGGGCTTTTTTTAATTTTTTTTTTTTTTTGGCAGGTTAGTTTTGTTTTGTTTTTTGTTTGTTTTTTGTTTTGTGAGGGGTTTTTTTTAGCATTACAGATGGAGGAACAAGAATATTTCAAGCTTTTTTAAGCATAGGTATTACAGATGTTTTAAGGTATGCATGAGGTTTTCCTGAGATGATACTTATTACAATAAACAACAGGAATTATAGAGAATGTACTGATAGATCTTGGCCCCACTGGAGCTTATATAAGAATGATTGTTATAGCAATTTAATGCAGCTTAACATGAACCAAAAATTTATTTCATTTGCTGAAGTTCCCAAGCAGGACTTAGGTGTTATGTTGATTCTTTTTCCTATATTATTTAGCCTTTTTCTCTAAGTCCGGTGATGTTCTTGCTCAGTGTTAAGATAGTATAACATGCTTCATGCATTTCACTTTCAGAATATCCATATTTAGGGATTAATACTAAGTACTTCATTAAAGCCCAATACTTTTTCATGATTGCATTAATTCTTCAGCCCCTGTTGCTTATGATAATTACATTCAACATCCCTGACTGTTATTTAAACCAGAATATTGTTCTTTCTTTCTTTGCAAATGTAGCATTTATGTAGCTCATTATATGCTAAGGTATTCCTCCTTCTTCAGCCATAACGTTAATACCACTGACACCTTGGGATTAGTCCTGAAACTCATGTGAGGATGAACACAGCATCCTACTCAGTAATGACATCTCTTCTGTCTCTGTCCAGACATCTACAGGTGTAGCACTGTGCTGAACAGAGTTTCAATTAAAATTACCATTGGGTTATTCAGAAGGTGGGACAATCCTCTCTGCACAGCCATTTGCACCAGGCCAACAAGGGAAGTCCAACTGAGTCAGAAAGAAGAGTGTAAGAGGGAAGATTTAAAAGAGGGCAGTAGGGCAACAATTCTCTGCCAAGTTCTGAAGAAATGATGAAGGAAGGAAGGAAGGAAGGAAGGAAGGAAGGAAGGAAGGAAGGAAGGAAGGAAGGAAGGAAGGAAGGAAGGAAGGAAGGAAGGAAGGAAGGAAGGAAGGAAGGAAGGAAGGAAGGAAGGAAGGAAGGAGGGAAGGGAGGGAGGGAGGGAAGGAGGGAGGGAGGGAGGGAGGGAGGGAGGGAGGGAGGGAGGGAGGGAGGGAGGGAGGAAGGAAGGAAGGAAGGAAGGAAGGAAGGAAGGAAGGAAGGAAGGAAGGAAGGAAGGAAGGAAGGAAGGAAGGAAGGAAGGAAGGAAGAATGAAAGAAAGAAAGAAAGAAAGAGAGAGAGAAAGAAAGAAAGAAAGAAAGAAAGAAAGAAAGAAAGAAAGCAAGCAAGCAGGCCTTTGTGGAGGAAGAACTGGAAAAAATTTCTTTAATTTTTCTGCTCTGATAAATCTGCAATGCTATGTTTCACAATAATGCTGACATACCTTTGGATGAAGAAATGTTTTTTAAAATGGTTTCCGAAATAACACTTTGAGGAGTTGTGCCTAAGTACAGAAGTGTGATGCAAAAACCTCTTTCTCAGTGTGTTCATTATGCTCAGAAACTTTGAAACTTCACTTGCAACCTCCTTATTTGGCTGCGATTTCCTTAGAGCGCTTCCTTTCCAGCCCATGCAGCTTTCTCAGGGTGACTAGCAGGGTACACATCTCAAGCCCCAAGGTGTCAGGCATATAAAGACATTGCAACATTAAAAATTGCAGGCATCTAGGACACTTGCTGCTTATCTCATTGTTTTTGGGAGCCTTGGAGACCCAAATGCTGAGTTTTGTGATGACTGTTCCGTTGTTACTCTTACAGATCACAATTTCCATTAGCTTGCCTGGTGGAGATTGTGAACTGCATCTCGAGTGTGTGCAGTGTTAACAAACTGAAACTATCAGCCATGGCAAATAGGCAATTTCAGAATTACACAGAACAAATTACCAAATAATTCTACTTTATCGATTCATTTGGATTACATGGGAGCTGCAATGCTTGATACTTCATTTTTCCACTTAAAACCAATGAAAACAGGTTATTTTACTTTAGATTTCCTTTTAACCAAATCCTTTCCAACAAACTGGACAAAAATAGGAAGAAAGCAGCTACAAACTTGTCTATGTTTTTAAGGTAATTATGAAGTTTTGAAAGCCCCCACATTACATATCTGAGTAGCCAATATGATCATACACACTACAGAGAAAGCCGAAGATGTTGGTTCTTAGACTGGGTAATACAACAGAGACAAATATACTTTGAAAGAACAAAAAAGCCAAGAAATGTGCTTTGAATGAGAATTATGTACCTAGGACTTTAAAAATACGTGAGCCATATTATCCAGAAGATTTCCAGGAAAGGCTGAACATTTTATGAAATAAAAGATAATAAAGTATTAAAAGTGTTAGAGGAACTGATTCCTTCCACCTGCCAGGGCATTACTTAGGAGGGGAGTGCTGAGGTATCTGTCTGAGCACTGGCACAAATCCCATTTTTATTACATGTAGGTGTGGGTGGGTGTAGTACTTCTGCATCCTCTAATGAATGTAGATTGGGAGTGATGCCTACCACGTATTAGTAGCCAAAAAAAAGGTCTTCAGTCCTAAGGAAGCTAATGCCCCTCTTGGCTCTTGGATGAGGGTTTTTTTGAGGTTGCATGTAAAAGCAAAGAAGATTTCAGGAAGAAACTAGCAAAGTGTTTCAGGGGATTCGTCGGCAGATGAAGTTTGAAACACTTACACAAATTGGATTGTGTAATTAATTCCAAAAAATTTAGTTTCAATCTTTTCCAAATATCTTCTATGAAGTATTTTTACCCAAAATGTTTACAGGAATATGTGAAGAGTCGCATACCAAGAAATTCTGGAGTTTGGCATCTACAGAACTATCTGTACTTCGTTGCATTTCTCTGAATTTGGCAAAACCACTCTGTTTTACCCAGCAATAGTGCCAGGGACAAGGTTTTATGCCTCTGCACCACAGGCTCTGATGATACAAATGGTAGTTAAAGGAAAGGTGTTTAGAAACAGTTTGTTTGGAGAAGATAATGAGTAGCAACAGCACATCTGCCCCTACAAAAATCAGTTTAAGCTGTTGTGGAATTTAAATTAAAAGGAAATTGACTTTTATGCTTTTTCAGTGAAAGAAGAAGCACCACATGCAATTGCACTTTTACTTCAGCCATAATGCAATACAGAGAGTGGATCGCACTGTGACTTTGGAAAATGAGTTCATTGCCTTCTACCTCTATTCAAAGGACACACTCTTGAAATAATCTCACTGTTACAAAACAATGATTGCTCAAATAAGAATTAAGTCAGGCTCTCAGCACACATCAAATTATCAGAGAGAGGTTTGGCCTCGATGGGACCTTTATATATCATCTAGTTCAAACCCTCTGCCATGGGCAGGGTCACCTTCCACTAGACCAGGTTGCTCAGGGCCCCATCCAGCCTGGCCTTGAACACTTTGAGGATTGGGGCATCCAAAACTTCTGGACAACGTGTTCCAGGGCTTCATCTCTCTCATAGCAAAAAAATTCTTCATAATGTACGGTCAAAATCCAAAATTTTTCAGCTTAAAACCATTGATCTTTGTCCTGTGACTACAGGTCCTGGTAAAAAAGTTTTTCCCTATCTTTCTTGTAAAACCCTGTTAAGTACTGAGAGGCCACCATAAGATCTCCCTGGAGCCTTCTCTTCTCCAGGCCAAACACCCCCAGCTCTCTCAGCCTGTCTTCATAGGAGACACTTCCAGCCTTCTGATCATCTTCATGGCCTCCTCTGGACTCATTCTAACAGGTCCACATCCTTCTTATGTTGGGGGCCCCAGAAGTGGATGCAGCACTGCAGGTGGGGTCTCACCAGAGTGAGCAGAGAGGCAAAATCCCCTCCCTCGATCTGCTCACCACGCTGCGTTTGATGCAACCCAGGATACAGTTCTCATGTCACAATGTTCGTACTCGATGGTGAAGGCTCTTATTTTTTTTTTTTAGTTTTTACAATCAGATTTGAAATACTGAAGTTAAATATAAGCCTTACATTTTTGAAGGAACAGTCAGGATTTTATGGCTCTGCTTTCAGTAATGGATAACAAGATAAAACCAGCAATATTTAAAAAACTTACTAAATGCTGGTTAATGTTACTGTGTTAAAGTCAAGTATTTCCAATGTGTGGAAAAAAGAAGCAGAAAATAAACAGAAGGCTGGGTAACAAAGTAGAGAAGTAAAATCCATAGCAGAGCATCCCTGCTATTCAGAGTGCTTGAACAGTGGGTTTAAATGAAGCAGCTTTGGCCACTGGACGACCATTCCACAGATGAAAGCAACCACTCTGCAGGAATGCCTAGTTCATTACTGAATATTCCTCAAAGCAGAACACTTCCTTGCCATTTTGCTACATCATTATGACTTTCTGGTTTAGCATGTCACACAGTAGCACAGTATAATTTCAGCCTTTAAGGCCCACTTGTAGAAGGTCTTTTCAAAAGGGCTTGCAATTTTTGGAGAATTTTGCAGCAGTGCTTCTACAATAAGCAAATATACAATTGTCTGATCTTGGAGACACTGCAGCTTGGACACAGCCAAAAGCTTGGGATGAATACTACCCTGCTGTAAAACTAAGATTTCAAAAGAATTGCATACATTTATGTCAGACTAAAATCTTTTGCATAGCTTGCAAAATTAAAGCATACATTTCGAATGAGTCTCTCTCTAATTTTTTTAACAGAGAAAAACTGTTTTCACAGTCCTTATCATTTGTAAAATAACCTTTGTGTTTAAGATTAATAATATTAGTATAATTTACAAGGAGAATTGTGAGAGTAGAGCTATATGAACATTGCAAAAGAAACTGAAACATACTACACAGCTTCAGTCAAAACTCCTGAGTTAAGGAAAAAGCCATATCCGTGGTTGTCTCATAACTTTAACTGGAACAGAATCCCAGCTGTACTGTACGTACAGCCTAGATCTTATACACAGTACATGCCTGTCAATGCACTTAAAAATACTGCAACAAGTACTTGAGTTCAGTGGAGCAAGAATATAGTGACAAGGCAGATCTGGATGGACTTTGGAAGCACACATAAAGAGCTAGGGAGAAGCAAGAAAAACTGCAGGATAGGAGTTGAATGTAAGATAATTTTTCCAATTACCAAAGTATTTCTGTATCACATTGGAAGACTCTTCATATAATTGGATGAACGCAACCTCATTAATGACATTCTTTCCTCTTGGATCCATACTTGGTTTTGGTCAATACCACCTTGATTCCATATATTAAGGTTTTCATAAAAAAAATTCTTTTGAGTTGCAGCACATACTGGAAAGAAAAATAGTTATTTGATATTTATTTGCAGCCAATTCCCTCTCAGTTTTCCATTCAATTCTTCCCCAGGCAAACTCCCACTGTATTTTTTTTTTCTAACCATACATTCCTATAAATTATTTGGAGCAAGTGAATATTTTATGGGGTGGGCAAAAAACCAAGAAAAATATTATAATTTCTTATTATGTCAATGTTTTTATCAAAGTCATATAAGGTGTGAAAAATCCTGTGAAGAGATTGTTTTAAATCAAATGCACATGACATACATTTAAAGCATTTTGTTTCCACTTGGCAGAACAGCCCATGCTACAGCTGGATGTAGGTTTCAATTCTACCTCAATAAATATGAGCCTGTGTGGAAATAATGCATTTTTCTTGAATCTGGTTCTAATTATATAGCACTTCTGCTAATAATGAATAAAAATCTTGATTTTGATTTGAAGTCAGGTATATAATTGTTGACCTCTAAATGTTGTATCTAAGGTATTATTAGGGGCTTTTAAATTCCATAGTAGAAGGAGACAAGTTTTGGGACATTCAAACCCTCTTGGGACAGTCTCTGGAGAAGGCTTTGTGTGCCTGAGGTCTCAGGTAACTTTCACAGATACACCAGTTGGTTTACTTATAAGAATTATTACCTCTGCTGGTAAATCTTGCTTTACCTATGCTCTTAAATTATTATAACTACTGCAACACTCATACTGCTGTATCACACCTGCCCTACTATGAGTAGAAAGCTGACCCAAAGCTGTCACTGCATTTTAAACTATTTTTACAGCTAATCTAAAAATTGATAAAGACACAATAATGTAATGATTGATGGGCATATAAAGATGGGTAAGGCAGTAAAAATTAGATTACCTGCACCCATTATTACAGATTATTTGAATATCACAGCTGTAGTGCTTAGATACTGTGTTGTCCCTGTCATGAATTATAGCACCATTACTATAAAAGGTTAAATTGAATGTAACTGTCTAAATTTTCTGTTTCAATTAGGGCAAAATCTACACATTTCTCACTAAGGTATTGTACACTCATTTCAGAAGTTCAACATGGCAATTTACATATAGTCAATTACTATGAACTGACATTTTCCCAAGAGGTAGCTATTAGCCACTAAAAATTCTGTAGAATGCTTCCAGACTAACATACATGAAGAGATGTACTTTCAATGGTAGCTAGGCAGGTGAGGTTCACAGTGCTTAGGTTAAAATAAAGGGTAAAATGGGTCTTTGCCAAGACCTGCAGAGAGGAGGTTAGTGCTTTATTCGTGGTTCCTCATTTTATCCATAAATTAGAGTGGATTAGTAAGGAAAGGGAAAGGGAATCACCTGAACAGTGAGACAAGCCATTACTGGTGTAACTCACTCACATGCTCCAAGAAAATATAATAAAAGGCCTTGGTTCTTTGTCCTAAACATCCTTCCAGGCTTGCAGTCTGGAGTCCAGGGCTCATCCAGCTGTCCCAGAGGAACAGCTGAATCCAGAGGAGACACAGTGTATTTGCAGGAAAACAAGACCAGGAGATGGCTAAATTAGATGGTGACTGAAACATGTGAATGTGCCTTGTGAGCTGAAAGGTTGGTCATTACTTGCTACCGAAAATAACAATGACCTTTCAGGGACATCAGCTGCCATCCATGCAAACAGAAGCTCTGGTGACGTCTTCCTCTGCTTATAAATATTAATAAGCAGGAGAATTATCATAACCACTTGTGGGTTTCAGAGTCTCAGCAATACCTTCCACAGATCCTAAATACATGTGGCTGTGAATGGCCAATCACTTATCAGAGAAGTTTCATTGCAACCCAAGTATTCAGGTCCGTGGAAACAAGCTTTTTTTTCTGGCAGATCAGTAGTGGATGTAATGTTTCCAAAAAAAAAAAAAAAAAAAAAAAAAAAAAAAAAAAAAAAAAGAATGGTGAAGCATGAAAAAGTCAGTACAAAGGACAAACAAGCCCCTTTCACCACAGCCTTCCCAGCCAGGAAGAGCAGAGTACAGTCTGAATCTGTAAATCTTTGCATTTTTCTGCTAAGATGAGCTGTCATGAATAAGTTATTGAGAAGTTAGTCAAGCTCTGCTTGTATTAAGCTGGATTTATTGAAGACCTCTTCCTATCCTGCATTCTGAGCACAACAATGATACTTTAGATTGACTCTCAGAGATTACAGGCTGACATTTTGCTTTTGCTGCCCACTATGCTGGGGGGTAAGCTCGGAGCAGGATCCTCCAAAGTGTCAAGGTTCTCACTGCCTTCAGCAGAATTGCCCTTCTGTGAGCCCTGGCTTTTCCTTCTTCCATTGAACATCTTGAGTAGAGCTCTGAGACAGCACTGGGAAGTTAACCTATGCACCATGAAAGGGAAAATGGCATGACTTGGGAATGATTTGTTGTCACTAATGTTGTCTCCTCAGAGCCTGTTAAACGATAGATCAGTTTTTTTTACTGGTCTCTTGTCAACGTCACTGTACCATTTTGATATTACTGTTATTATTTTAAAGTTTATTTATCTGATTTTGTTCTTTTTTTATGTGTTATTTTGTATGTGACATTGTAGTCAGACAGATAATGCATAACCTGATTTTGTGCTGGGCGGGGCACCAGTGGGGAGCAGGGCCCCTTCAAACTATCTTGTTATCCAGGGCCAGTGGGACAGGCTGTGGGTGAAGCACTGTGTGGTCTGGCTCCCACCTGCCCCTCTGTTGGGACTGGAAGCCTCTGGGGCCACTGCAATTCTCAAGCAAGTCAGTCAAAGTCCAATTAGGATCACTTATAGCATATTTCCTAAGGATGCCAAAACTAACTCCAAATGCTTCCTTATGCCAAGGTTTGCTTTCGGTAAAGTCTCAGTAAACACTGGCTAAAGCCTCTCTTTAGCAGGGTTTTATTTTGCTGGGGCAGATGAAATGAATTTCTGGCTCCTGTACCCAAAGAATTCAGAAACAACCCCAGAATGACAGCTGAAGTCACTAAGGACAAGGCTCCAAGTTTTGAGTCAGCTGAAAATATGGAGGCAATTTTCCTTTCTGAGCGCATTCCAGACCCATGCAGGTGCTGGGGGGCTGTTCTTAGTTTAGCCTATAGAACTGGAACTTCAGTGATTTTGTAACAGCTAGGCTTAGGGTTTCCCTAAATCTTCCTACCAAATCCAGCTGCAGGGACAAAGGATAATCTGGTCCACAAGTGATAAAGTTAAACAAGAAAATAAATGCCTTCAATGTAGCAGCCTATTTGTAAGGCTTTTAAAAATAAAACCCTGGAAGTAGTCTGTAATTCCCAGCAAGATTTTTCATGTTATGCCATAGGTTGCCAACTTTAGTATTTATTTCACTGGCAATAAATTAAACGACCTGAAACTTTAGACTCCCTGTGATGTTAAAAACTTCAAATATCTATCCATGATCTAAAGCTTCATGTGGAAAAGTAATAGACAATCTCTTCAATAAATTACATTGCCAGACAAAGTGCCTTCATATGGAAAGTACTTTATATAGCAGATAGAGGACAAAAGGGAAGCATATTTGGATAAGTACTGAGATTCAGAAAAGATTTCTAATGGCTCTGGAAAGAAGTCAGCACAGTCTTTTCAACAGCAGCTGCGGCTGACCTTGCTTGACATCCTGACTGCCTCACTGAATCCAAATGCGTGTGTGCGTGCGTGTGTCTATGTGTACATGTGTAATCTTCTGCAGAGCTGGATAAAATCTCAAGATGTAGGGAATTTAACACAGCCTGGCTCTTATGAGACCTATAGAGATCATGTCTTGAGGCTTTTTGCCCTTCTGGTGTTGATTTGGCCTTCTGGTCATGGAAAGAGTTCAGGCTTTTATTTGCTTATAAGTAACTTGGAGCTTTTGCCTAAAGCTTGACAAGCATTCATCCTGATGAAGCACTTGACCTTTCTATGAAGTATGTTCTTCAGGCACCACCAAATTAAAAAGCAGCTAAAGAATATTTTTTTTCTCAAACAACCAAAATATTTTAAATTATGTCTGCATTTTGAATCTTCTGCACTGTACTTAGTGCTTCATCAAGGTAGTGAGAGGCCCAGCTCTGGTTTCTTAGAGTAAAATCTGGTTTGACATATCACATAGCTCACACATTGCACATACACAAGAAAAAATGCAATGTAAAGGCCATGTATTTTATTTGTGGACTGCAAACGGCATCTGCATATATTATTTCTTTATTAAGATAAAAAATCCTTCATATTTTAATTATTGGGGTTTTTTATCAATTCATTTATTATTAGTATGATCAAGACAATACTACCTTTGTAGCCTCATTCAATGATCCCATTTGAGCAGGTATTTCACATACTTACAAGGCAAAAAAAAAGCAATGCTTTAATAGAGGAAAACCTCACCGTGAAATGACAAATGAGTTCAGGAGCAGGATTTGCATTGGAAGACAAAGTTGTATGCTTGTGCAGCTCTGTAGTCTCTATCTTATAGTGAATGGATAATCTCATTTGGGATGCAAGAAATGGAGGATTCTACAGAAGCAACTTTTTTGTAGAATGAGTCTTGCAAAATAAGCTAATATTTCAGCTGTGATCTTTACCCTTCCTTTTTAAGAGTACAGTTCACAGCGGACACAAGTAGCAAAACTTGCTTTACTGTGGCTATACATCCTAAAACTTCTTCTTCCAGACCTTTTAGTCATAGTTCCCTTCCTTATATTTAGCATTTCCCTGCTATCCTTTACTTCCTTTCCCCCCTGCAATTTTTTTCCAGAAGATACTGTTTCCACCTTCTTTAAATATAGTCATAATGCTATAATGATAGCACAGAGTTCCACAGCACAGAATGGAAAATCTGGTGCAATATTAATTTAGTTTACTTTCAGTAAGTATTGTGCTAACTGCTTCCCATATTGTTTCAGTAAAATGTTCGCATGGAATTTATCTCAAAGATTTTCATCCTATCTAGCTGGCTTTATTATGCCTGCAAAATCCCCAGCCCTTTGTTATAGAATTAGGCTAGGCTTCTGGAGCTCTGGTTATGTGTTTCTGCTCCAGAGAGCACACTGTGACAAACTCACTCAACTTTGCTTTCCCTCTTAATGAATAGACTTGATAATCCAGGTTCAGTTGCAACCCATCAGGAATCCCACAATCCCTTTGAAAACAGCAAAGATACAGCAAACAACGCCAACAGTGAGCAAACAAACAAAATAAATAACTTCCAAACAAAAACCAAAACAAACAAACCATCCAAATACAAACAAGCAAATTAACAACTCCACAGAAGTTACTTTGGAAAGTTTGGAGTTCTGAAAGAACCACTATAGGAGGGATTAAATGCACTCACATTGTACAGTTCAATCACCTGCTAAGGAGACAATGACTCAGCCCACGCATCCATCTGGGTCAGGCTCATTTAGGCACAACTTCAGAAATGCTCCCCCAGCAGACTGCATCTGGACACCCCCTGCATCCCATCACTAACATGCAACTGCACATTGCCATGTAGACAGAGGAGCTGCTGGACACAGAAATGGTACATGTTGCTGAGTACCCTTATGTAGCTTTTAATCTACTGTAATGGATATAAAACAACAGACTTTCACTTTCGGTGGTCAGTCCCAAATGCACGGAACTTCACTTTTGCTCCAGTGTCATCAAAATATGGGGAGTGTTCACTGACAATAGCCAAATTTATGGATTTTACTAGTTTGACGTGTTTTAATTATGACAATCATTTCTTCATCAATCTCCTGTAATCATGCCGACAGTACTGGGAGAGCATGTGAAAAATCACACTGCGCCTATGATGCAACAACAGTCGCTCCTTGTATTTTTACATAAACTCTTGCTCGGCCATTCATCTCTATGGAATTATGCTTCTAGATTAGCTTGTTTATTTGACATTTGGGTTAGAATAATGAGACAAAATCAAATAATGAACTGATTTCCCAACTCACATAATATGGTTTTGTATCTCTTCCTTCTTGTGTGATCTGATCTATGCCCAGTAAAACCATCTTGTGGTACAGCACTCCAATGGCACTTGAGCTAATGGGTAGATTTTGAATCCTGCTCTTGGGTATCACTTTTCTTAGTGGCATCAGATTTTGACTCAAAAGTGTTGATACCTGTAACTAGATCATTAACTTGGTCTTTGACCCCTAGCAGCACAAACCTGGCTTTACTTTCATACGTTCTGCCAGGAAAAGTAGAACATATGCGGAAAAAATAATCTGTGTATGAACCAAATTATGAACATTACCTTAGACATTAAAGGCAGCATAAAAGACAATACAATTATTCTATTCTGGCTGACAAACTGCAGAAGTCAATAGAGGATTTCAAACATAAAGGAGAATCCTTGCCAAGAGCTGCTTTTGCTTAATCAGAAAGGATTAAGCCAAAGCACTGACTTCCACAGGGAAATTCAGATGCATAAGTCATGGAAGATGATGATAGGGAGACAGATGCTTGGAGCTCTTGACACTGGTAGTTCCCAGCTACTACCAGGGCTTCTGGTAACAAATGTGGAACCGACTTGTTAACCTGGTAACAGATACTGAACCCATGCCTCAGTCTGATGATTCAGTCAAAAAGATGCAACACAGACTGGTATCCTGCACTGCCAATATTCCTGTGTTCAAGAGGAATATAGAGCATTTACCTGGTTTACAGTGTTCATATTTCACGAAATACAGGCACAGTACCCAGGGATGCTGTACCCTATGTCAGCTTTCTGAAGTGACTGACCCCTAGGCCACACTGGGAGTGCTATCCGTTCTGATCTATGCATCTACAGACCTCCTGGAGGCAGAGCAGCAGATCAGCCACAGAAGGCCATCTACACCCTGAACAGTTTGGCAGAAAGTTCTGTGGCTTCTCACGACACCTGGAGTCTCTTACCTGATGTCAATGGGTGTGTATGTGGTGGGCTGCTGTCTCTTATTACTGGATGGGACACCTCTCTTTTTAAATTCTTTGCCCACAAAGGGATGAGCAGTGGGCTGACAGTGGTCAGCTGTCTGTGTACCAGGGTGGAAGAGCTCCACTACAATTCTGCAGGAAATTTAACTAAAGACACTCTGTGCATATGAAATAAATCCTCTGTGTTCTCTCTTGGTATAGAAAGACCCTGCAGTCAGGGGTCCTGCCTGTACAAAAATATGATGCAAGTACGATAGGACAGTGCCAAAGCTCTGAGCTCTGACCATAGGCAATCATATTTCAGTCCCCCACTTGCAAGGAAAGTATCAATCATGTACCCTAACAAAATTAGCTGTTTGAGTTAATTTAAAAACGAACTGATTTTACATTGCCTTTTTCATTTTATATCCTTTGGGTTATCATTTAAGCTACAAGTACCATATATATCAAGCAAATCCTGACTAATAGCTCCTACCTGAAAGACGAGAAAATGCTGGCATGAAGAAAAGCTTAGATTAAAATAAAGATTCTACTTGGAAGACTATGACTTTTTTACATCTCTTTTGGAACAGGGCAGTAACAGTCTTTTCTCTACACTTAAAGTAATGGCTTAAAGTTATTTCAAGGGTCTGTTTCTTGTTTCTACCAGGCGCAATTTATTTTAATTTCTCTCTGTAACTATTGATCAGAAAACCACCAAATTTCTCTGCTCTGGTGAGATAGTTAAGGAGTTACCAGCAGATATATAAAAGAGCCTAAAACCCTCTTTTCCTATTAAGAGACCTCGGAATTATTTTATGAAACTTCTGTTTGGATGTGTTGAAAATCAATGAACTATATTAATGCTGTAATTTTAATTCTCGTTACACTGCATTTGCATTTCAGCTTTTATTTTCAAAGGAAAGACAATTAAGTGATGATATTATTTTGGATCTGGCCTGGGTGCTGGACACTCAGCAATGCATAGCATTCTTAGCAAAACTCTTCAGTGCTCCATCTTTACTTAACACTGACTCCCTTTTCCAACAGTTGCAGTGACAGTTTCTTGGAAAAAATGCTTCTTTTGTAGTCCTCATTTCTTTTGAAAACCAGGACTGTGACTTTTCAGGCAGCAAGTCTGTATCTTTCTGTTTGCACAGGACTTAACCATTGCAAAAAAAGTGATACAGTCAGCACTGAGTACAACAGGATCTCACTGGGAGTTCTTGTGCCAGGATTGGAGACAGTGGTTCAAGCTGATGTTTATAGCTAAATAAATATCTCATATGGAATTTTAATTATAGAAGTAACAATTTTGGAAAAGACTGTTTGGCAACTGCATTTTTAAAATCAGGTTCTTCAGTCTGGGACTTTGAGCATTGGGTTGCAGCATTTATTACAAATTAACAATTTGTGACAGTGAAATACAGACTGCGAGAAGTAAAATACCTGAAACAGGGAAAACTTCCTGGGGCAAATTTTTGTTGTATTTATTTTTATGTGAGTCATTGTACTCAATTAAACTGATTTTTGACTGAAAAACATTTTGAAGTAGTTTAATTTCTGAGTGTGGCTCCAAGGCTGAATTCCAGGACTAAGTCATTAATAATATTATATATGCTGATTAAATAAGAATAAATATCTGGGCCATAAATGTAAATTAAATGTAACAACTGTTTAATTATTTTCAATTTTGAAGTTGTAAGCAATATTTTTTCTGATTTAAATTTAGCCTTACTTTGGGCCCATGGTATTGTTCAAACAAAGTCAACATTAGCTATTGATTTCAATGAAAAAATGTCTGGAGCAGAGAGAGAAAAAGAGCTCTGCTGCAAAGAGTAAGGCAGGCTCCTGCAGAGAGCAATGCTGACAAAAAGACAAACCTCTTTACTCATCATGGATTTCTAGTTCAAACATCCTCCCTGATAATTGCAATTCTGAGCTGGGGCACACAACACTGTCCACACAAACAACCATGCTTTGCTCGAATCAAATTTAATAATGAAGGCTTGGGAATAAGTTCACTGCCCTGCTTAATTACAAGACTTATAAAATTTAACAAAACCTTCATAGAGACGTGTTACTACCACATTCTGACAGAAGTTTATTTTCCCCCTCCAATCTCCTTCCGAAGGCTGCACAAGCTGAAGTTCCAACGAAGCTCAATAGATGCTCTAAAGCCAAAAGAGATTTTAAATCCCACAGTTTGTTAAAATCATGGGATAAACAGTCTCCAGGGCTGCAGGCTCTGAGTCCATCTGAATATTGGGCGGTTTTTTGAAATTTTGTTTCAGAAGCAAAACTCATGTATTGGCAGCTCACCAAAGTTTGCTGTCAGACATGGAAATAAATTTTTATTCTGAAGAGACTGAATGAAAAACCCTATGGATTGTAACACTGTAATACCAAAAAGAACAGCCATGATTTCAAATGCCAGCACAGAAGATAAGCTGTTTCTCTTTGCTTTCCTGGATACAAATTAAGGACTTTTTTCCACTTTACAGTCTATGACTTGAACATTGCACCTTACTTGAAGATAAGTTAGCTAAAAATAATGGGAAAACTTCCCCAACCAGCCTTAGTATTGAAAAAAAGTTTTAAAATGGGAATGAGGTAGTGTAAAAATTAATGCAATTCTCTACTGATAAAGTTTCATCAGATAATGGAGTCAAACACACTCCCTTGGTACTGGTAGTTAAAGCAAATTCACCCGAGCTTTCTAAATTCATATGTATGGTCTATAATTTCTGCCTTCAGGCTTATTTTATATTGAAACAATGCAAAATTTTTACATTCAACTCAAAATAGAAGCAAAGGATTATTTTCATGCTTGAAGAAAACGTAACAACTGCACTTTCAAAAAACAGCCTGGCAAAGATGGACAGAGATATACATCTTGGTTTTATACAGCAGCCTGCCTAGATATTCTGCTTACTAAATACATTTGAGGAATTAAATAATTAAAATTTGCATCATTATAACACTATTCGGGGATTTCCAGAGATAAACATTTGCTTTGTGATGTGTAAAAATACATCAGACAGCTCTTGTGCAATTATTATAAAAATTGCCCTCTTGCAGAAAATACATAGGACTCGCACATGATAGTTCTTTGAAGGTATGAATGCTGACAGGAGAATGCCTTCTTCACTACGGTGACAGATATTTCACCCCAAATTTACCCACAGATCAAGTCATGCATACATTTTTTTTTACAAATTTTAAAAATAAGCTACTCCAGCAGTGTGCCATACTGGTATCACAAACAGGTACATGCAAGGAGAGTAAACTTTAATAACAGAAGTCATAATGGCATCTGTGTACTTCCTTTTTAATTCATGTTTTCTGTAGTGTTTTCTCACCTTTGTCTGTATGTGTCATGTAAAATCTGTGTATCCTACCATCCTTGATGCAGTTGGAGAAAAGATGTGGTTACACCAACTATGTGGTGTAACTTCATGCTTTCTCAAGCCCTGCAAATATCCTTGACTAGCACTGCCATAAATTTCCACTCAAACATTTAATTCCCCTTTATTTCAGAATGAGGGGAAACAGTTAATGTCTCTGCATTTACAGATTTAGAAATTAATGTCAAGACAAGCGTAACCCCCTTTCCAAGTGTGCATGGAACTGAAGCCAGGTAATATTTGTCAGCCTAAGACCTGAATCGCAGCTTACTGTACTCTGCGGAGAAGTGTTAATAGGTTTTCACATAAAAACAAGAACAGTAACTCCTCCTTCATTATCTGAGCTACAAGGAAAGATGAAAGGATTTTGCAGTCTTGGGATGGAGCATGCAAACCATGTGTTGCCTTCATAATTCAACAGCCTTCAAGTTTTCACAATTCTCTCTTCACAAGGAAAGCAATAGGCTACTTCAGGATAGGATATTGGGGCATAGTACTAGCTAGAAATTTTGACTGAGGAAGGAGTGATGTTGGGGAAGGTGGCAATTTTTGTACATTTACAAGGACATTTGTTCAAAAATAAGGGACAAGATAAAAAGAGTCATGAATTTTGACAACAAACCTAAAACTAAGACCAGAGAATATTGAAATTATCATTAAATAATCAGCCTTTAATTAACTATACCACTGTTACAAATAACATTTCTATATTTTAGGCAATGTAACAAATTCTTGCAAAATCTGTTTTCTATCTCTCCTTGAAAATATATTCCAGCATACTCTTCAGAAGTTTTGAATATCCTGGTCTTATTTGATTTAATCTTCTCACACTATACAAAACCTTATTTTTGTTTGATAAGACTGGAAAAGGCACAGGGAAAGACTGTGAAAAGAGATTTGGGACTAATCTGAGAGGATAGGAGCCGGTGTACATTCTGCATGGAGATGTTCTGGCACAAGCTGTAGAGCAAGGCACAGACATCAGCAAGACTCTTGCCCTTTTGGTCACAATATGAACAAGATGAGCACATGTTTTACTGTATGCCTCTGGTCCATGTTAGACTGTTTTCCTGGATGATAGCAACCATTGCTTCCTCTGAAATGACTGCTGCTGGTAAAAGGTGAAGACAAGCCACAAGTGTAGTGAAAACATGGATCTGAGTTAGTGCAGCAAAGTATGAATTATTAATCTTGATACAAATTGTTCTGTCTCCTTTGCGTGGTCTATATCAGAATGATTCAATTTCTAATGTGCAGCCATTCCTACTGCTGGCAAGAGAAATAATAGCCTGGATCAGGTACACCATGTTATACATGGAGAAAAATGGGATGGATGTCATAAGGGACCTCAAGGAAAAGAGGATAATGCAGCACTTTTGGGGACCAACTGAGTATCTTCTCCTTTTCTTCATCTTGAAATTTTGCTTCCTGATCTGGTTTTTTCCTGCCTCATGAGGTGGAGAAGATGAGATCCAGCACTGGAACTGTGCATCTGTGTGTGGTATAAATTGATGCCTATATGGAAGCAGCTGATCAGTGCTTCTTCCCATGACAAGCAGTCCCAGAAAAGAGCTCTCTAAGGAGAGTAAAAGTGCACTGCCCATGCCACAGAAGTGAACGCAAACACTGAGGCCACCCTGGGCTGACCACCCTGTGGATAGGTACCACTGTAACTGGGTTGGAGAGCCTCTCACACACAGGGGACCCAGACCAGGACAGAGAGGATATCCGTCTGGCAGCAGATCAAAGACAGCTGAAAAGAGTTACTAAAAACATTCAATTTTATTAACTTGTTAAACAAATTTAGGCTTTTTCTCACTAACATTTTTTTCTAATCTGTCAGAGCCTCAAGATCAATTTGTTTTAAAAAGTAGTTATGCAGTTATCAATTGGATAACTATATTTTTCTGTACATCCAGGCTAAAGTGAATCACCAGCACAGAAATCTTGCTTCAGTGGGTTTATGAAATACACTGATGTGCTTTATTCGATTTCCTGTCAGTATATCTGTCCAACCAAATTGCACTCTTCAGAAGCTACACAGTTCAATGTCAAAGCCTTTTTAAGCAAATCAATGCTGCAACCTTTAAAAAAGAAACAGTCCTTCAGTTCCACATGGAATCTTTGCCTTGGAGACATAGAACATGAACAATTTAAAATATAACAGGACAGATCCTCACCCTTTACCATAAGTAAGTGAAAGTTAATCTCATACATGGCAGCACTGTAGACATCCATTTTTAAACTCAAGAGAAAAACAGCCAGGCTAATGCACACAACATATAGAGTGCCTGGTCCCTTAATTAAACCCTACTTTCATCTAAGAATACGCATGTTCAGATAGCCCCA
Source organism: Acanthiza pusilla (assembly GCA_036630365.1). Taxonomy (NCBI): domain Eukaryota; kingdom Metazoa; phylum Chordata; class Aves; order Passeriformes; family Acanthizidae; genus Acanthiza; species Acanthiza pusilla. The sequence goes on along the minus strand of JAXCHO010000073.1, from coordinate 30,236,138 downwards.
CCCTCGAAGTGTTCAAGGCTGCGTTAGATGGGGCTCTGAGCACCCTGGTTTAGTCAAAGGTGTCCCTGCACAAGGCAGGGGTGTTGGAACTGCACCTCTTATAGGAGTCTTTTAGGCCCTTTCCAAAAAAACCAATTCTGTGATTCTGAGATTAATGAAAGCATGATGAGCAGTCATCAAAAATATTCTTGGGATTTAAATACAAACTCTGAAATGAAACTCTGCATGGAGGCTGCTATTTCACAGCCCAGTTTCTGCATTCCCCTTGAAATGTTAAGCATGTTGTAACCCACTCATTATACACTGGAGAATTTTCCTGGCCAAGAAAAGGAAATGGCTAAAATAATAATTTTTTTCCAGAATAAAAATGTAAACTGTGCTAGTTCAACATCTTGGTTACTGTATCATAACTATGGTTTGTATCCTATCCTAAATTCTTTTCATGCCAAATGCCCAGGAATTCATCTACTCATAAAATAATTGCGATTTTATATTACCCATCCCTTATTGCTATGTTGCACAGGAGACAGAGATATAATTGGCACTGGAATTCCTGACAGGAAGTCAGTGCACTGGTTTCATAGTAAGCAAAATTTTGGCAAATGGAATAGCCTAGCAATTTGTAATAGCAATGAAATGCAAATTAGTGTCAAAAGCTGGCTCTCACAACAGGCTCCATTATCTCAGTGGCAGGAAAACCTATGTGGCAACACTTGATTTTGGTAGACATATCAGGCTCTAATACGACTAAGATTTTTATATCGCTTGTTCTTTAAAATGTTTTTTCACTTGCTTTCACTTTTAATGCCATCTCTGAAAACCTAAAGGTCTACCTTTTGTCATGCTGGTGGTGTTGGTACATCATTGCTCAGACACAGGTAGAAAAGACACATTCAAACCCTTTCCTTTTAAAAGAGCTGAATGTGGCACTTGGAGACTTGGCCAAAGCATTTCAGTGGACCAGCAGCTATGGCCTGACCAAGATGAGGGGAAAACTCCTCGTGTGTGCAGGGCTGCAACAAACTCTGTCCCAAGAGCAAGCAAATGAGACTGGCAGGTATGCTTGGTCTGAATCACTACTGAATCCCAAAGGTTCTCCCACTTCGAGACAATTGATGCTGTCCTTGCCAAGAGATAAGTGTGTAGGTGTAACCTAATACTTAATGAAGATGATTAATCAACATAATAAACCTGACCCTCAGGCTCAGTTGTGACACTGTGACTCATGTTAAAGAGCCTTTTACTTCCCAAGAAGACACATTGGCTTCAATGCCACCATTCAAGGGAAAAAGGTCAGCTCAGCATGAACAAAATAGCATCTAGCCAGCACTCCTTTTCTTATGGTGTTTCAGAAATTCACAGTAATCAGATATTAGAAGAAGCACAATTGCCTTCAATAAAAGCCCTTCTTAGAACTGGTCTGACATCACTAGTGATAACAACTGCAGTAATAAGCAAATAAAGAAAGCTGCTGCTTTACACTTCATTGAAAGTGCAGGTGGGAAAACATCCATTTCTCTATGAGGACAAGTAAAGTATTGTACAAGAAAGAAATTATTTTTTTCTTTTTGTAGCTGTTATGCTCTAGTACGTTAACACTCATGAGCAATTTAACATTTAGAACCCAAAGCAACTGTGCTCAGATTATTATGCTAATAGGTTTATGCCTGACCTTTTTAGAGTATTATGAGAACATGGTCTTTCCTCCTCAGCATCTTCTCTTCTCTCTTCTCTCTTCTCTCTTCTCTCTTCTCTCTTCTCTCTTCTCTCTTCTCTCTTCTCTCTTCTCTCTTCTCTCTTCTCTCTTCTCTCTCCTCTCTTCTCTCTTCTCTCTTCTCTCTCTTTTCTCTCTTTCCTCTTCCCTCTACAAAGACACTCTCAAAGGATCTTTGAAGAGGCTGATGAACCAGGTCAATCTCTGAAGGCAAGAGATGGACTCAGGAATATTAAATGTCCCTCTCTGAATGATACTTGATAAGTCTGGTCCTTTCATGTTAACGCTCTTAAAAAAAAATGGCAATGTTAAAGCCGTTATAGCTTCCAGGTGGCACTGGCTATAAATCCATCTTTCCTTTCATACTCAGCAAGACAAACAGGTACCTATAGGACATGATTCATTCACATTCTGTTTTAAATTATTGGTTTAGGGTGATAGAAATGAATGTTTAAATGTCTGTTTCTACATAATCTGTGCATTTCTCCATTGATCCCATGAACACCATGTCATGGTTTTGATGAAACTGCAAGAGAGCTTCTACTGGAGAACAAAAGCAACAAGCACTGCAAGCATTGCCCTTCCCTGACACTTCAGGGTGCTTTAGTATATTCCAAACCAATATTTGCGATCAAAAATCATGATGACATTAAACTAGAGCTTGTCCAAGTCAAAGACTCAGTCTGAAAGAACAGCCCAAAAATCTGTGCCATCTGTATGGCTGGAGATACAGTCATGTGAGGTCATATACAATTCCCCTATTAGGGCAACAAAGAAAAATTCAGCACATCACTCCAGTGGTGTTTACTTCCTACTACCTGCTGTCCTTAATTGCAGTCCCCTTGGACTGTGATATACTAGCTGGATCAGGACAAAATCATGATAGGGAACTGGAGAAGGCAAAGCATCTGACCACTTAATTTTTCTTTCTCTTTGTGTGAATCATTACTGTTACCAATTTAAATGTTGCTGCTGCGTTAGTTTGAGCTCCAGAGCCAGCCGCCTGCCTACAGTCCACTGCACAGCAGTGCAGCCTGAGCAGCTTTCAGGATGGACAGAAGAATAATGTGTCATCGAAACTTGAATGGAGAATGATTGGGAATATCTAGGCTTAGAAGCACTGGAAGGAACATCTTCCAGGAGAGGCATTATGGGTAGGAGGTAACTATGATTCCAAGTAATTTATGTGCATCTTCTCAGGGCACCCAAACACCAAGGCAACAAGGACAGACTGAAAGAAGGGATGTACTAAAACAAAGGCAGCCTAAAGCAGTCTGGAGCAAAGACTCAGAGACAGTGGTGGGAAGGCAGTGACAGAGTAGGAGCCACAAGAGACCCATACAGACAGCAAAAAGCAGTGTACAAATATTGGTGAGTGTTTCCAAGCTAAGGAGCACCCAGGAGAAGGGAGGAGGATTCAGTGGCTTTCATCCCTTATCCTCCAAGCAGCTTCAAGAAAGCCTGGACAGACAGCCTGGGTACAATGTGGTGTCTGTGTGCTGTAGACCTGACTCAGGCACACATATCTCACATCTTTGTGGATATGTGGTACAAGAGTGTGACTGAGTAAAACGGATTTGGTTTGAATATAAAACCTCACTGCCCTCACTTGAGGGCTCATATTTGGCCTACGCTACAGTCCTACAGTCATGAGAATCATAATCTCTAAATTGGTTCAATAATATTTTATAACTCATAAAAGCAGTGAGAACTGCAGCAATGGGGACTGCCTAAGACCTGTGTTTAGCACAAGCTCAGTAAGGGACTTATGCTCATACTGCTCAGATTAAAACCTTAAAATCTCTTGCATCCTAGGCTTAGCACAGACATGCAATCTTTCTACCCTTTTCTTTCTGTTTGCAAATGGTCTGTCCTGAACCTGATTAACTTTTCCATATAAGAAAATTATAGAAATGTATAGGTTGCTGCACGCTTTTATTTCAAAAATTGGCACTGTCCCTCAAAACAATGAATCAGAAAAACCATTCTGACGCAAACACAAGCAAAATTAGAAATAACAGAATGGCTCATTATCAGTTATGTCTGATTCAGACTAGAAATGCATTTACATTCTCATGTTTTTCAAAAAACAAAAAATAAATTATAGCAATTTACTATAATGCAGATTTATGATATTAAATCCCTCAAATGAGCTACCTGTAGATCACAAATGAAAAAAAAATTGCATTGTGTCACCAGACTGTTTTCAAAGGGTTCAATAACAATTTGTTTGTTTGCTACAGTAAAAATGCCCATTTAATTTTTTAGAAAAGACTCTACACCATAGAAGCTGCATTTCTAGCAAAGATTTCCAATATCCTTGTGAAGAACTTTGAACTGAGCTATTATTCATTCCTTTCACCTGGCCTATTATGTTCCTAGTGGAAACAATTTCCATTACAATTACATTTTTAGGAGTGTGGCAGGAAGGAAGCTTTAATAAACAGACAGCAGTCTGAATTTCTCAGTATTTATTCACAAGGTCTATTATTCCAATATTTTACAGATAATTCACATAAATACAAAAACCCGCATGACTTGGTAATATTCTTCTTTATTATTTAATGGTGAAAGAGTCATTGCAGTGCAGCTATATATGATTTGTTTTATGACAGTTTACCCTTCTTTTCACAGATATGTCTGTTTTCAGCAGCAATGAGTTAGTGGACTCCTACAATGGGATTTGGAGCATTGAAAAGGGGCACTGTGGCATGGATGGCATTGAGTTTCTCAGGAAGACCAAAATGTGGAAAGGGGTGAAAATTATCAAAGACACGTTCAAAGGCATCTCTGCATTCTTCTGCAATAAATACAGTTGGATATTGCATTGATACAGGGAACAATTTGCAACTCTCAATTTATGAGGAAATTCTGGGGCCATTTGGCTGGACTTGAGATCTCTCCAGTCATTCCTGGCAGCTGAAGGAGTTTCAGCAGGGCCCCATGGCAGCAGTGTTCTCACAGCACACAGAAGCTACTACAGTGACATGAGAGTAAGGAAGAAACTCAGCAAGAAAATTTAGTGCTACTTCTCTAGGCATAGCTCAATTCTAGTTGACTGATCTCATTAAACACTACGGAAAAAGCCGCAAAACAGACTACATCAATTTTTCAGGTGTAGAATTTGAGGTCCAACAAGAGAGCAACTTGATATGCTGAACTAGTATCAAGTACAAGACAGAACTGCTGGCATGATTGATTCCAGAGCCAGTGTTTGGTTCTCATGCACTTTCTTCCTTCCCATGACAGTCTTTATTGGGAAAGGGGTACAGTTTGGAAAGGCTTGCTGGCAATTTTTGAGAGAACAGTTTATTACAGAGAGCTCCATTTATGGAAGTGGATGTGGTTTTGTTTCCAGAATATGGTGCTTGGATGCTAGAAACACGCTGGCTGGATCTTCAAGGACTGAAAAGTAAAGTTTGACAGCGAGTGTTCTCTTTAAAAAAGATATATATATATATATATATATATATATATATAAAATCATCCTTTCTTATGAAACTTTCTTGCTGTTGTTCCCTTCTTGAACTGCCTTGTAAGAATGGAACCTTTGAAAAGCATTACAATAGTGCTGAACTTAAACAGACTGTCTGAAAACACCTGAACAAATAAATTGGCATTGCCTTCTGAGTTCTCTCTTGATGAAACATAAAAAAGTAAGCAAGCTATTTCTGATTGTATTTCATGAAATTTGGAAAGCAAAATATCAAAGAAAACATCTAAGACATAAATTGCCTTTTAATACTGCTATTTTTACTTGAGACTCAAGTGGCCTCTCTCTGTGTTTCACAATAAACTGTGACCAAAGAACACAAGCTTTAGTCAGCCTGCATGAGTAGGCTGTCTTTCCTGGATGCTCTGTTTTTATGAAAAGAATGGTCTCTAGGTCTATTTGCTGTAGATTAAGAGGATATAAGACAGCAGAACAACATGTCACAGTGGCTGGGCAAATAGTTGCACATAAAAATATTGGCAGCCTTCAGATTTATTTTCATCTCGTGGCTGACAGGTGCAAGTCCACAGCATTGATTATAGCACATTCTCTCAAGCAGAGTTGTGAGACCTGTGAATATGTGAATGGTTTGTGAACCGTTCTTTTCACTCTGTCAAATCAAATCAAGAGCTGAAGTAAAGACTGCTGCTAACTTGTGGTAAAATCTATATACTATGTGGTAAAATCTATGTACTGCTTCACACGTGTATGTATTGATTTATAGCATGCTGCTCATCTCTATACTTATGTACTCCTAAAATATGAGTCGCAGATAGGATTCTATAACACACAGACAAGCAGTGTGCTATAAACTACTACGAAATGCATAGCAAACCTCATATTCTGGGTTTATATAACTGTCAAATGAGTATGATCAGAGGTCTGTGTTGCTTTAATGTCAGTAGAATTTCAAGGATGCTCTCTTCACCCAGGTATTACTCATAATTCAAGTGGGAGAGTTGCCTGTTTTCTGAAGTCACCTGTGGGTGAGTGTACAAAGAGCAAGATTTTGCAAGGCAGAGCTGGTGTGAGCCCCTGCTGGCAGGGACCAGACAAGAGTGACTCTAGCCATCAGCAGTGTTAGCTCCTCTCTCACCACAGAATTAGGCTCCAATACTTGATGTTTTCCCTCAAGACACATAAACCACCTCAATATTCTTCAGTGAAATCTGGTTCCGCATTCCCAGTTTTCCCCATAGATTCATGGGGAGCCATGTATGACAAAGGACAACATGATGTCCTTCAGGGGTTCAGGTGCACATCTCTCAAGATGTGTCTAGGGAAGGACTATCCAAAAGCAGGCTTACAATAAATGTCTTTCTTGCTTATTTGAATTGTTGTCATCTGGAGAATATTTGTGTGACATCTGCATAGGTCATTGACTTAATTCCAAATAATTATGTAATTCCTTCAATCAGTCTTTCTTCACTGAGATTGGGATGGTGGACGTTAGGAGAAGAAAGGTGAGATGATTATTTGATCATAGAGATAAGAAAGGCTTATTGAATACCCAGAGAGAAGACAGCTTCATCAGAACTTCTACCCAGTTACTTTGAGCCTTGTCTTGGAGTCAGTGGTGCATAGTATACATGGATATTAACAGTATGCACCCACCCTTATCTCTAGGGAGCAGTGCTTTTCTTTTATCCTGTTAGGATTTAATTATGTGAAACACCAGACTGAAATTCTCTAGCACATAAGCTCATCAATATGGTTTCATCTGTAACTAGCTCCCTCTCAGGAGAATTACAGGAACCCAGTAAGATATTTCAGTTCTTTTCCTGCTTGCTAATAAGCGTATATAAAGCTGAACTACTATACCAAGAATCAGTAATTAAATCCTAACCTTCTTTCATCTTTCTTAGCTTTAGTTTTCTCTTGAAGTCCAACCTCTGTTTTCAGAAATTTACTTTATATCAAGAAGTTGCAAAGAGTGAAAGGCAAACACCGCTAACTGACAGCTGTACTCCAGAGAACGGCAATATCCATTCTGTAACCAGTCACTACATTTCAAGATTCAGTCAAGCACTCCCTCAGGAGCCCCTGGTTCAGTCTAGCTTTGGGTATATTTGTTTTTAAGTAAACAAGAGAACATATGTTATGCTACTAAAGAGCAACCCTTCCTAGCTGAACATACTGTGACAGAAAACTCTGGTACTTGTGCACTCGCACGTGGGACTGAGCTGTGGTGTGCTACAGCACCTGCAGCCTCTGCCCAGGCTGCTGCAAAGCCACACTGCCTTGAATTTACTGCAGCAGAGTGCCTGGCTTAGAGCAACAGCACCTGGCAACGGCAGGAGGTCTTTGTCCTCTTAGCAGGAAAAATGAGAAAATAGAAATAAAAGCTCATTTTAATTAGGGTTTGACAGAACAATAGTAAGTCTCAAGAAATATAAAAATGCAAAAAATGAATTTCTTTTTGATAATACCAGTATAAGTCTCATTCATTAACACTCTCTATTCTGAGTTCTGAAATCATAGACTGTGCCTGAACTGGGAGCCTGGAAGGTAAAGCCTCCGGTAATATCAGTTCTCTAGGAATGTGTTGGGCTTCTCCTTTGAACAGAACAAGTTCCATAATGAAGTCCTTGTCTACCTTTTGCAGTCTGATTACTTGAAAAGAGTTGTTAATAATGTTCAGAATATTCAGAATGTCTTCATACTCTGACGAAGAAGACTGTGTGACAAAGTCCAAATACTAATGTCTTTAGTCAATGAAGCAGAGCCCAGCAGTAGTTCCACAAAATCTGTAAAGGATTAATGGAATTCAGCCAAGAGCATTTTTAGGCCTCAAATCTGCAATCACTTTTCTATCTACTTAATATGAACGTGAACTGTTATGGAGACTGTAAAAGTTAGTTGGAGTGGGTTTTTTTTAAATGTGAGTTTCACCTGTTTCAAAGTATCAACTATTTCTCAGCTGTGGTTAGTACTACCTCTTAGTTTAAATCTTTTTCACCATGACATGGTCACTATTAATTTTATTGGTGAGCTTAATTGAATTAAATTTAAATTTAATTTAAAAGAGGCATGTTTTCAGTTCTTTCCCCCCAATATTTTAATCCTCAACATACCACCAGCAAAATTTTCTGTTGATGCAACCTCCTGCAGTTTCTCACTAATCTATGTCATCTGAGAACTTGAAACTAAAAATTAATTCAAATTACATCTTTTATAAGAACAGATACACAACGCAGATTGCTGCAGCACTGTACTGATTACTGACTTCCTAGTTTTAATATAACTATAGGTGGATTTATAATTATAATGCAATACTATAACAGTTTACCTGATATATTTGCTAATTAAATATGGCATTCATAACACAGTACTTTGATTAAATCATTTATAATAATGGATCTTCTCCAAATGGATGGAAGCACTAAGAAATTAATTTAAAAATTAGTAAATTGATCTTCATTGAATAAACTCATTCAAATATGCAGCTAATCTCATGCTAGTTTTTCAGAGCCAATTTTAATAATCATATCCAGAATCTAAAGCAGAATCTAAAAAGGGAAAGCATGAGAAATAAGGGTGCCCAAAGAAGTACAAGATTTTGCACATGGATATCCAGAATGTCCCTAAGAATGCCAGTGTAGTATTTTTGTGTTGTTTTGGCAGGGAATAATTAGTCTGTTCTTGGACTTCTCCTGTGAGGTGGATGACTACTAGCAATCTCATGAAATATAAACAAAGGTTAAAAAAACCTAAGCATTTCCAGAAAAACTGGTGGTATATTTTTGTGCATAAACTACATGATCACACACATATCAGCTTCACTCAGTCTTGGCTACTAATCATCTAATTAGGAAAACACTGGACTTGTGCCTGATGTATCCACCTGGATAGCCACCTTTGAAAAATGGAGGAGGTTTTTAATTCTTAGACGTACAGCTAAAAGGGATAAAACCACCTAGTGAAAGATTTGTATCCCATTATGTAGGAAGGTAATTTTACATGAACTCTTCTCTGGTCAAACAGCTCTTTGCCTCACTGTTTTTCACTCTAGCCTATGGCCAGCAGGGCTGCCTGCTTCACCTGTCCTTGTTCCTGGGCTTTTCCAGGTCTCCTCCCTGGCAAACACCTGGATAGATGGACTTGCCCATCAAAATAAGGTAATCAGTGAAGGGAAGGGAGCATCAAAATTTTTAGCAGCCCTTAAGGCTCACTTTGATTCCCCAATCATTATTGGACCCTCAGAAGGATGTACAATAAGAACATGAACTAGAAATCCCTTGAGAACATTGAAATATTTGAAAAAAAAACCCCAAATTAAATAGAATTTGCCTTATCCCCTAAGACTGACTTCACCTTTCTTATTTTACTGGCCCAGTGTACTCACAGAACAGAAAAATAATCAAAGAACATAAATTAATTTAATTGCTCTATTTCTGGAAATAGCTTATTATTCTATTAATTTTCCGATTTGTTATCTGCCCAAATGATAAAGACATTTAGCACATGACTGCTTTTGCTTCAGGGAGGAAAGCAACAGAAGCAGGACAGGAATAGTACTGGCCTATTAATTTTCACTACTATAATGACATGGGGTCTCAAGACTAGGGCCACAACCCCAACACAATAACTGCAAAGCAAACTGCTACAGCACCTTGGTCAAGAGAGTGCCAAGTCACACACAGGCTACACAAGTGGCAAAAATGAAGAAAAGAATGTGATAAAACAACCACAGCTCACAGCCCACCAGATGCTTGCAACACAACTTATTTAACAGGAATATTAAGTTCTGGTCATTTAAATTGTTTAGTACTATACACAGTGGACTCATTTCACAGCTACTTGGAACAGCGTTATCCACACTGCCTTTGTATTTACTCATCTGCCTGGGAGGCTTGAAGGATGGAGAGGTTATATGGAATGAAATTAAATGTTTAGTTATGACTTCTGTGTCAGGGTGTGCATAGAATTCCTTCAAGGTACAAAACAAAACAAATATATCAAAATTTGCTTAGATTATTTTCTGAACTTCCTTTAATTTGTAATCAAAAGGTATACAGAAAATGGAAGTGTGGCAGATCTCATTTTGAAAAATAACTCATAGCTTTCACAGAGGACTTCATACCAAGACACAGTATCAGAATAAGTTTAGTTAGCTGACATATATAAGAAGGAAAGAGTACCTCCCTCCAAACCCTCAGATGAAGACAGAATGGTTTACAGACAGAGAGTCCTGTCTGAAAATGCCTGTGAGCACAGTTCAAGGGACCTGTTGATCTCTGGAAGAGCAGTTCCGGAGAGCGTGTGTGTGTGTGTGTGTGTGTGCGTGTGCGCGACTCTGCCAGACAAGAGTTTTCTTGCATTTATGAGCTCAGGTTAACTCATAAGAAATTAGAATTCATATCTTGTCCCAAATCTACAGCCAACACAAGGTCTGACTCACCTATTTCAGAGAATAATCTCATAAAAAGTAATCTCCAACAGCATTGCAAACATTTCCTTTTGCCAGACCTGCAAACCTTTTCTTTGCGGTTGGTTTCCAAAAAACCTCCAGGTTAATACGACTTAGCCTACTCCCTAGAAGAGCATTGGAGCAGATAGGGGAATGACATAAAACAACTAAAATGAGATTTGCTTAGTACATTATCCTTCTTTTGACACTCTTGGGGACATGGTGGGAATCTTTCGAGAGGGATAATGACAGCAAAATACGGCAGTAAGCTGAGTTTTCAACACCTATTGATCTGTGCCTTTGAGTTCAGCACTAAGGTTTCTATTTTGAAAACGTCCTGCCTTTTAAGGCCTTTTTCCCAGCACCTAAACACCCCTGAAAAAAGGAAGAGAAGTGTCTCAGCAGCAGGTTAAGATGAGGTTTCAAGGGAAAAGGGGTGGATGAGAGCCCTCAGAATAGGTACAAATAGGTCAAATAGAAGCAATGCATCTGGCTGTTCATGCTTTAAAACATTTAAATCCTTTTCCCAGAACTAGCCCTTCTATCTAACTTAGGCTTCTAAAGTCAACTGTATTTTACATTGCTTTGCCTACGTTTGCACATGTAATCTGCAGCAGAGCAAGGAAATAGGTCTTCACCTTGACGGGTCCAATCAACCCCTCTGCTACAAGACACTCACCACACACTGATAAAACCTTCATCCTTTTCCTACTCCCATCACAGCCCAACTCAGTCCTATTGCAATATGCACGTTTAAAGGACCAAATTGCTGGAACATAGTGCAGCTCGGTATATTTAGATTGATGTCTTTTGAGTCTGGTACCCTGTTATTTTTGAATGTCATAAAAATACTTTGCTGCACCACTTAGTCTATAATTTTAGTACTAAATATGACAGCAATGATTCTAGGAATGAGAGAGGTATTTACTATAAACAAATCCAAAGAATAACAAGACCTACCACCCTCTAGCATTCATTTTTCTATCAGTTATGCATATATTACTGACAGAATAAAGAGAAGCTATGGAGTGTTTTCCATCTACAGAGCTGGAAGGAGCAGAAGGGACCCTTCTGTCAAGTTGGTGTCCTAGGAGCAGGATTCAGCTCCTCAAAGCAGATGCAGACATCTACTTCTCTAGCTACAGGGAAAGCCCAGGGTGTGCCTGAGCCTGAGGCCAGAGGAATGGCCTGAGCAGTAGGGAGCTCAAGCCCTACTGAGGCAGGTGAGCAGACTGCGTGGCACCAGTGAGTTTGCACCAGAGACTGATAGGTTCTGCAGGAACCAGAGCCCCACGCTACATGGGAGGAGGTATGGCCAGGGGCTGAGAATGGGGACTACTAACACAACTGGAGATGAAAATCTGACTTCTGGAAGCGAGGATGCTCTCTCTCCAGCTGCAGATGTTTATTGCAAAACTGTTGAAGCCAATAAGAAAGCTTTATTAGAGCTTTATTAGAGATGGTGGATGGAAGATGAAGGGAACATGCCTGTAACAGGAACTAGAGGAAGTGAGTGTTAGAGATTAAAATCATAGGGGAAGAGAATTAGTGAAGCAGTCCAGGTGTAAGCACTGTATGAAGTAATGTAGTCAAACAGTAAAAACAGGACATGATGAAGACTGACATCAAAACAACCTGACCACCATGGGCTAACCAAAGGAGCAGTCACGACACCTGAGGTCTGCAGCAACCAATGAAGGACTCAAAGCCACTCCCTGTCCTCTGTCATCCTCCTGCACTGACCTGTGACAATGAGCAACAGCTCGGTGTGGGCTCAGAGCTACCACCGAAGCTCACTGCAGCTCCCCTCAGTGCTGTGCCAAGCTGTGTTCTCCTGGAAACCTCTCACTGCTGTCAGGACACCAAGGCCAAAGGGCATTCACAGAAAGCTGAGATTTCTGCCACCTTTGAAGATCACAATTCTCCTGAGACATGAGGCACACTGAGGGCTGTTGCCAGCTGTGTGCCATTCAACCACAATTTCCATGCCCTCTCCTTCTCTTCTCTTCTCTTCTCTTCTCTTCTCTTCTCTTCTCTTCTCTTCTCTTCTCTTCTCTTCTCTTCTCTTCTCTTCTCTTCTCTTCTCTTCTCTTCTCTTCTCTTCTCTTCTCTTCTCTTTTCTCTTCTCTCCTCTCCTCTCTTCTCTTCTCTTCTCTTCTCTTCTCTTCTCTTCTCTTCTCTTCTCTTCTCTTCTCTTCTCTTCTCTTCTCTTCTCTTCTCTTCTCTTCTCTTCTCTTCTCTTCTCTTCTCTTCTCTTCTCTTCTCTTCTCTTCTCTTCTCTTCTCTTCTCTTCTCTTCTCTTCTCTTCTCTTCTCTTCTCTTCTCTTCTCTTCTCTTCCCTCTGTAGCACATCCTTGGCTGTGAGGCTCCATCACGGCTTCCTGGTGCATACCCTGCTGAATGCCTGCAGCAGCATGGAGAAAACACACTGAAGCAAGGAAAAGGCAAGTCCAGCTCCTGTGACCCTACTCTCCATCAGAGAGAGAGAAAAGGTAGCTGGTCTAGTCCTGAGTGTCTGATGGACTATGTGGCATTCCTCCACTGGTTGCTTGCAGCCATTGCTGGACAGACCCCAGGTTATCCAGGACTCAATTCCAGCAGGGTGGGGTCCCCTGCTCCTGCCAGAGCCAGCTGGTGTGAAGAGTGGGTGGAGCTGGGCTCCGAACAGGCAACCTTCTCTCCCTCATCCCCCTTAGCAGGAGTGGGCAATGGGCAGCTGCCAGCAGCCTGCTGTGCCCCAGGGACTCTGTGTCCTGTGACCTGCTGTCCTCTGGAGCAGCCAGGAGGGAAGGAGCGGGCTCAGTCATTGGGGTGGTGAAAAACAGCAGGGTAAAAAGTTTGTGCTAAGCCGTGAGAGTGGAAGGAGCAGGCATCTAGAGGGAAATTGTTCCCTCATGTTGGATTTTTGTGTGCACTGGATGGAGGAGAATGGGCCAGAGTTTCCTGCTGCTCCAAGGGGGACATGATGAGGCCTGAGAACAGCAGACATGTCCCTGTAGGTTCCATGACACTGCTCTTACCCTTTACTGCCTGTCCAAACCGAGGAACAACTGAGTTCCTGAGATACACAGGCTGTGCACAACATTGGGATGACCGACAGTTCGGTGGGTACTCCAACCCAGATAAGAGTTTGTCTTCATCCTCTGCTCTGCTGAGGGAAGATGGTAAGTGCCCATGAAACCCCAGCTCCACTGCCATGGCTATTCCCTGCCAGGCAAGATCCCTGGAAATATGGGAATAGGTGATGAAGGAACAGGACTGCATCATTTCTGTCCACATTTGCCCACAGACTAAAGACAGATAACTCTGGTAGTTTCCAACAGAATGCTGTTTGTGCCACTCCATCTGATCAGCACCCTGAAACAGAAGAAACCCTCAGAAACTGCTTGTTTCTCTGGATGTTCATGGGGCAATACAGGGTCTGCAGTATAACTGTATGTTGTCATGTCATCAGCCCTCTGTGCTATGCTCCCTCCCAAAGGCATCTTCAAAGTCTCCATAACTGCCATATCTGCTATTTCAGCCTAAAACTGTGGTGCAATGTTTCATCTTCGAGAATGCAACTTTCAGTTTCTCTCTTTATCCATCAAATATCAGATATGAAGGCTGTGAAAAGACAGACTGTCGTGAAGTCCTAGACCTTGGCCTTTTTGCACTACGGTCATTTTCCAATACCCAATGAAGTCAATGAAAGCCTGAAAATTGTGACAGGCCCCTGGTTTCATGCTCACTCCTGAGGCCAGCCTCCATCCCTGTGTTATGCCACAGATGGAAATGGAGCTTGGGGAAGTGGACATGTCTTCACAGTGTGCCAACAGCCATGAACAGAAATAGAGCTCCTTGTTGACTGAGCACTGATTAATGTAAAAGCAGACCTATAAAGCCATTTGCATGTTCCAGCAGCCAAAGCACCATTGCAGTCAAAAGGTGAGCACAAGTCTTCTTATCTTGTTAGTTCTCCGATCACTGGCTACAAAGAAATTAATATACAAACATTCCTTACTCCAAGATTAAATCTTCTATGAATAAACATAATTTATAGGAAAGGGTGGATCAGGATTATAGATTCTGGTTTCACAAAGACAGTTTTGCATACTCAGACTAATAGTCCTTTTCAGGAAAATTTTTTTCTGAGGAAGATATAGATACATATGTAAATCTGAGTGTGCATTGAAGCCTCATCACAATCAGCAAAGTCGGGGATAATTTAAGGGAGTCAGATTTAGGCCTGTATTTTCGTGTTTTTCTAAAGTGAAACCAATGGAAGACAAATTTAACAGGGTCATTGACCATGAATTGGGCCATTATTCTAGATTTCAGAACTCTGCATTGTCTGCTATGCACTTTAGGTTCTTATCACATTTACTCTGCACATCTTTCCTTGCACATGCACCATGAGGACTTTTAAGCACCAATTAATAGACAAGTAGAGGAGATGACAGATGGCTTAATTTAGAAATAGGAAATATTTAACATCCACACACAGCAGCATTCTGCTCAGCTGTTACTCTTCATCACTCTCTGAATGCATCCTACAATTACATTACAGTTACATGTACCTGCTTATTTTAACTTGCAGATATGCACATTGTTATTAGTTTAACCTACACCAACTTTTAAACTAGTGCCAGCTCAGGGTGCTAATCATGAATCAAATTTCTGCACTGCCTCTCGCAGACTCCTGGATTTGTCAGAGCTTTGCAATTCGAGGCAGGATTTCTCTGTTTTTAGGTAGTAACTCAATTACCTTACAGCAGTAGTAGTAACAACTATTAAAAGTGGCAACAAGCTCAGCTTCAAGAGAGTATTTTCATATTAATCCTTAATCAGTCTCTCAGACCCCTTATCACTTTCTCAGAAGAATACTGGCAACCATTTTGCTTTGACAGTTTCACGTCACCACAACCCCTTATTTGCTAGATAGAAGCATTTAGTGCACAAAGCAATGGTGAGCCTTTGGAGATGCCAGCTGAAGCTTTGGGGTGCAGGTGATCTCAAGCAGAGAACAGTTCTTCTCAAAATGCCTCTCTTTAGTCCTGTTAATCAGTTTTTTAAAATATAACATTTGTGGACAATAGCTAAATAACAGCAGATAAAATATTTTCAAAAACTATCATAGGAACATTAATAAAAGGTTAGAATTTGATGCTCAAAGTGTAGCAAGTTTCTGCTGAAATTATATCCAAGTCACTTAAGCTCTAATTTGCTTTCAAATGTGATTGATGGTATTAGATGGGCATTTGACCTTTGTCTTCCACATTCAGTCTCAAACTAAATATTTGCATTTTCAATATGTGATGAAACAAATAAAAACAAAACAAAAAAATCTCTATGCACAGGATTGAAGTACAAATCTTGATTCAGGTTTTTCATATCCCCACATTATGGAGAGGTAAGATCTGGCTTCCAGTTTGTAGAGCAATCCAATTATACATTGGATTGCCTAGTAACATCTAGTCCTCCATATACCACAAAAATAACCCACCCATTTTCAGGTATTTTTTTTTTACCAAACTACTGAAACCAATAGTCTTCTATACACTACTTCAGCTTAGATGTTTCCTCAGTATTTGGTGGAGAGCTGATTACTGAGACAGACAATGAACTAGGAACAGTGTTCAGTGAATGCCACATGCTACAGGATATTTTTTATTTCTGTTTTCATATTGCTCTCTTTTTGTTTCCATTACCAAATTGTAAAATTGTGCACAGAGGCCTGACTGAGGGACTCGTGATTACAATTACATATTTATATGCAAAGGAATATATATTGGAAAGGAAATTGGCACATTTCAGGTCACTTTAGCTTGATATGCCTAGAAACAAGTATTTCCTATTTTAGGGCTAAAGCTAACTGAAGAAGAAAGCTTCCTTTTAACTAGATGCCTGATACCAATTTTATTAATAGTTTGATATCCTTAGTGCCCACAGCACAGTAATAAATGTAAATTTAGAAATGGCTAACACACTTCAGGAGGCTGAATGGCTGTTGACAAAGGACTTGCACAGATTTGCATGATTCTGTGTTGCTGTGAGAGCACTTAAAGGAGAGCTATGAAGTCCACTAAAATTTCGAACCGACTTAAAGTGAAGCAAATATTGATACTAAATGACATTAGTGAGATTACACATGGAACAAGGCACAAAGGCAAAGGAAATGGATTCAATATCTTCTACTTGCAAATCATAAGGATGACTAAATTCTCAAGGAAAAAGTTGTCATTTTTATCACGTGGAGAACTAGGAGGAGCACAAAACATTATGAATCCTTTACCTTTCTGAAATGCAGCATTGATTTAGAATTTATTCACTATTGTGAGCAGAAAGCACTGTAATTGACTTCTCTTGTGATGAATACTGACCTCATGACCAAAGGATTTGGGTGGAGAATGGAAAGTGAATTTTAGCTGAAAAGAAATTTGCTAAAATTGCACAACATAAATCACAAATCACAAATTCACCAGAAACATGAGTTTTGGTTCTCTGAAACTTCATGCAAAACTGTTATTTAGTTTGGGCTGAAAAAAATAGGGAAATGCAAAATTTTGTCATTTTTATAAAGAAAATGGTATTTTTTCTCCCCCATTTGTTTAGAGTTCATGATAGTAAGCCACTGTCCCTTCAAAAAACCCACAAAACCCAGGTAAATAAAAGTTTGCATCATTCTGCCACAATGAGCTACCACTGTTGGGATTCCTTCTTTGTTCTCAGGTCAACTTCAAACAGTTTTTAAGTCTTATTTGTAAGGACTGTGACTTACATACTCTGATTTTTTTGTGTGCCAACATTTGGGATAAAATCATATATATCTGTACATAACACATATTTTAGTACACCGACAAAAGGAAAGAATTTGGAAATGACTGGCCTGTATTTCAGGTGATGTGGGAAGGATCACTGCCCCCTGAAATGTTCTACAGACTGGACCTCAGATGTCCTCCCTCTGTAACTACAGAGACCCTGGAAAATCTACTTTTGAATCTCTGTCTGGTGCCCTTTCCAGCTGGCCTTGGGATGTAGCTCTCAATTCCTAACAGTTTCATCACTGCTGATAGCCTGCCTCTGAAGAAAGATTTAAAAGAATGGTTCATCAAGGAGACACAGGCACAGCTCAGTTTCCATTACCTCTGTCTAGCTTGCAGCAGCAGAAAATCTTTTTACATTTCCAGTGTCTACTTTTACTAAAAGCCCCATCCCTCAGAAGCATGGCTGTTGCTTCAGTACATGCCATGGAATTTTCTGAAATCCTGTGTTCCAACACCTCTGCAGGAAAGACAATATAAATGAAGAATCAGACTAGAGCAGCATTTCAGCAGGAAAGCTGCAGTCAGGCAGGGGAGCTAACAGGCGAGGGATGGCACAACAGGAGCACAAGCATAACCAGCCTTGTTAATTTGCACTGCTGTTCCTGGTGCTGACACTGGTGAATGACTCATTTCAGCCATTCCTGACGCCTTCTATGGAGAATTGCCTGGGAATGAGAATTGTTCTCCTCTGGCAGGCACCCCTAGGGAAGCAGAAGTGAAAATCCCAGAGTCTTTCCATGCAAAGAATTAATACTTAGATCAGGGTTTATTTCTGATTTGGAGTGATTCAGTCTTTGGACTACAAATGCAGGCAGCTGACTAATATCAGTCATGTATGTACAACTCAGAAACACATTTGATTGAAAATGGAAATCCTGACTAAAGCACTGTCCTAAAACTAGCAGGGAACTGCCTTAACTAATTTTGAAAAATTCCCCACACTAGTGAGTCAGAGGCACTCTATATTTTTCCTCTTTAATTTGTTGTGGAGACTGAAAGAAGCCTTCTTAGTTCTGCCATGACAGTGCATTCAAATAATTTGTCAACAGTGCCACTTTTGTGCTGTAGCAAATTTGCATGCCATTTGCAACTGTTCTATACATTGGAATTTAAAAACTGTAATCCATGCTTCACTATTACCAGGAAAAAAGGAATATATCTCTCAGATAAAACCAAAATAAACAAAGCAAAATCTTCTGGAATATATTTGCTTTTGAAATGTAAATTTCTGAGACAGGTAACAAATTCAAGTGTTCAAGGATATTTCCAGCTGAGTATTTTTAATTACACAAATAATGTTCTTCACAATTTCCACAAAGAGAGGCTATTTTTCACAAAGGATAATCAAGAAATTTGGATTGGCCAATCCAAACCTGCCATTGTCCACACACCCCCACAAATTTATAGAATGAGAGTGTTTGAAACCTTGGGCATGCTTGGTAACTCTCAATTAAGTCTATCAAGAGAATACATTTCCATTAATATTTTGATTCCAATGAAGTAAAATTTTCTTAACAGAGAAGTGCTTCATGAAAAATCTTTAAGACAAGCCTACAAAGACCTTTCATTCTACTATTTCTCAGATCGCATGAATAATAATATTTTTAAAACCAAACCAGAACAGTGTCATTATAGGTTGTAAAATTTTCAGAAGTATTTATCATGAAAAAAAAAGTCTTGAGGAGTAAATGAGCAGTTTGACTTTTTAACAGAAGATTAGTGTTGAAAAGCAGCAGAAGGGACACTGAAGAATCAAAACAGTGTTCCATGGCAGAAAAGAAAGTGTTTGAGCTACCATCATAGTTTCAGTTGTGTTTTTAACTCAAAAGAAATTAATTTAGAGTAGGCTTCAATAATAAATAATTGAAAATTCATTCTGTATCCAAATGACTGTTAGAAGAGATACAGCTATGTTGAAAACAAGTCTTACCAATATTGTATTCTGATTTTTGCAACGCTTTACAAGGTACAGAACTATCATTTATTTTGTCTTTTTCTGGAAGATGAATTTCTGCTCTTCTTAAAAAAGTGAAAAAACTATTTTACTTAGAACAGTGAAGCACAGCATTTTATGCTATTTGTGACATTTAGCAAAGGATGGAAAGATTGTGTTTCTAGAGGTGCAAAGTGCCATAAAACATAGAAAAAATATCAACAGTGATTGATAGATTTTAGAAGGAATGTTTTCTTTAATGACTGTTGCAATAATTCTTGGAAGCAAAAGTATAGATAGGAAACAAGATTAGACATAAATGCCAGAAGAGGGACAAACTCTAAGAAAACATTTCTTTTTTCCCAGGATTATTACTAAATTATTGTATTTCAGTGAGATATTTTAGTAATGTTAGGAGCTGATTTTCTTAAATGATACAGAAGCTTTCAAATGTCATGTCAGCTCACTTAACTGATTTATAGAACGAAAGTCCTATATCAGGAAACTTTAGTCAGATCAGCTAGGTGTTATTGGAGCCTAGAAGAATTGTGAAAGAACTCAAAATAAATTTTTTTGAAGTAAGAGAGATGCATTATGGTTAGCAGTGTATTTTTAACGCACATTGGAGCAATTAAACAATATCTCTGTTTTGAATTCACATTTTATTTGTGTTTTGTTCTTTCTTTTACTAAGAAACTACAAGAATGAAAATACTCAGAAAGTTACCACAACCATATTGTGTTTTTCACCCTGGAGACCAATTCCTTAACACCTACTCTGTCATTAACCTTTATGTGTACTGTGACAATATCCAGAACACCACATCACAGATCAGTAACCCCTTGTGCTCAGCAAAGTAAAAAACATGCAAAGTAAAATTAGTCTGGTGAGTAAATTTAACTATATGACAGGAGAAATGGGTCAATACAGAGGGGCCATGGAGGAAGAAGATCTCCAACCAACAGCCTCAGCAGCCTGACTGCTGCTGAGGGCAATAAAAATCACAGAAAAAGTGGGTTTGTAGGAGAACAGCAAAGGGTTATTCACTGGGGGCTACTCCCAATGATGTGAGATGGCCCAGGAAAGAGAGTCTAGGAAAGAGAGTGTGGGTGCACTAATGCACTAATGCACCAACAAGTGGTTGGTGTGTCAGTGAGCTATGCCAGGGTTACTCAGAAGTAGAAAGAGAGGCTGACTAGCTGAGATTGTGACTAGCTGAGATTTGTGACTGTCATGCGACTCTTAGCATAGTGCAGGCTCGAGGAGCCCCGTGAGTGAAGGAAAAGAGACTGTGAGCCTGAGGAGGGTGAGCTTCCAGAGGGTTACAGGGCAGGGCTGATGACTGTGAAGATGATGGAAGACCCAATCATAAAAAAAGGAAATGAGATGATATTGGAGAAATTAAACAACTCAGCCTAACTTCAATATACAAAATGATACTGAAGGGTGATAGAGGACAAACAATTTATGACTATCTAGTAAATAATACACTGATAAGAAACAATCTTTGTATGTCAAGAAGAAATTGTATTGAGCCAGACTAATTTCATGCCAGGTTATCTAACTGTTGAGACTGCTGGTGGTGTGACTTGAACATGATCTTTCTAACACAGTCCCCACAACATTCTCGTACGAAAAGCTGGGAAACATGGTCTAAATGACTGCACTGTAAGATGGATGCAGACCCAGCTGAAATATCAGATTCAAGGATTTGGTACAAAAGGTTTCCTGCCAACAATGTGAGGCATATCAATATTGTGGGGCCCTCTTCAGAGCCTGACATAATCTCTCTTTTTTAACTTCAAACTTTCTTCTCATCAGAATGAGAGGCTGTATATGGAATATAACGTCCCCCTTTGAACACTTTTGAAATCAGCTTTTTAATGGGGACAAATCATTGTCTAGAGGAGAGTAACATAAAACCTGCATGAGAAAGCTGTCTCACGAGATGTAGCAAAAGATGTCTAAATATAGGAAAGATTCAGCAGCATTTTGAAACACACAAAAGAGGTTAAATTTCTGTTGTCCATGAATGATAAAAGACAATCTGCATAGCATTCCAGAGGGAAGATATGATTGCACATCAGAAAAAGCAGTCCAACTGCACATTTAGAAAGCTCTCAAATAGGTACCCTGGTATCTTTATAGAAAATCATGTACTATTTGGCAACAATAGGAAGAAGACAGAAGAGATGACTTAGTGTCTGTGAAGTCAGTTGGTGACAGACTGTGTAGGAGGTATTTCTGGCACAATGAGGAAGTTCGTCACTCACAGATATCATGCAGGAAGAATCTTCATGACCTAGGCAGAAATGTGGAAGCAGACATTAGACCACAAGAAATGGCCTCTGGGGTCACCATGATGGTCCATCTAGCTCAGCTCTACCTTATTTCTTTCTCCCTTCCATCCAGTGTCCACAGTTACTGGAGTACGGCAGTTTAGAGCAGATCTCCTCCTCCCTGTCTGTCTAATTCCCAATAGTGTTAATCAGCCTGCTGTCCATTAATTTGTCCAATCCCTTTTTGAAAATCTGACAGTACTCTGCTCTTCACAGACTCCTGTGGCAACAGTGAACTTCCACTGGTTCACCAGTTGCTTTTATCTGTCTTAAACTACAGCTCCCTATCTCCAGTCTTATGGGACTTGGTGAATAAGAATTTGGCATTCATCTTACTAACCACCTTCATGATTTTTTAAACTTTTAGCACATCCCCACAGCTTTCTCCTCTCCAAACTGAAGGCTTAACCACTTATTTTCAGTTCTTTGGTAAGCAGTTCGGTTATTACATGAAAGGCGCCTTTATGTGATAAGTGACTTCTCAGTACACAAGGGGATGAGACACCACTTACCTTAAAATTTAGGAGATTTTATACTTAATGAAAAACAGATTGCAAAACTGATATGAGACAAAAGCACTAGAATAACAAGCAAATGCACTAGAAAATATCTTACAAAATTACTCAAGTATTCACTCTGTTATACAAAGGGTCTGACAGTGAAAAGAAATATCCTTACAATAACGTATTGTATTGTTGTATATAATGTTGACCGCACCATGGAGAAACAAAAATAGAAGTTTAAGGTATCAGCTCTAAAAGTTTACTAAGGGAAAGGTAAATAGTAAAAGGAAATGTATGTATTACTGTGGTTATGGAGGGTCCCATAAAAGCACAGGTCTATTGGGACAGGCCACTCAGACAACTGACAGGGTTCTGGTTTTCCTGATTAGCATCATGGTCAGCTCCATCTCCCGTGTTGGATGGAGGAGGCAGCACCGTGGTGCAAGTCCCTTTCAGGAGCAGGCAGTCAGGCTACCAGTGGTGGTGAACATTGTTTTTCTGTCCCATACTGTGATGACAACTGAGCAGAGCATCTTTGTGATAGCTGAATGCACAGCAATGATAAGCTTTTGTTTGTAATAAGCTTTTTGTTTGTAATAAGCTTTTGTTTGTCTTTGTTGTCCTTTGACGAATGATGGATAACTATAACAGATTGTGAGAGCTTCCCTTAGCAGCAGTAGCAGCTTATAAACAGCATTAAGTCTACCAGAATATCAAGTTTTTACCTCTCAAAATCACAAAACAGAATGCAATTAACTAACTCTGCTATACTTAGGATAAACTACTACATAGACATATGGCAGGTTTACTCCTAATTTACAAGGACTACCTCTTTAAAGCAACTGCATTTTTAAAAAATTGCCAATGACAATATGTCATGAGACTCAGTGATTTTGTGACAGTTCCTAAGGGTTGAAAGCATTTGAATCCTGTTCTCATGGTGAAATACCTACAACCACGAAGGTGAAGTCAAGCAAAGGACTCAATGGACTGACGAGGGTTAAACCATGAAGCCTTACAGAGTTCTAAAATAAATGGGAAATAATTTTCTGTCTTCAGAGGTGGCAGACAGTTACCAAGTTCTTCAGTTCTGTGGATGCTTTAGAAGACCAGAGGTGATGCACAGTATCTAAGCTAAAATAAACCAGGTAAATAATAGGATGTTTGCCACTGGCTAGCATATACAGGGAGATTTTAAGTAATGTTAAAAAATTCTCAGTGATCAGGCATTAAGGAGTTTATAGCACCAAAAAATCATAGAAAGAGTCAAATAAAGATTTTTTTAAAAAGAAAGAAAAACATTATTCTTCCAGGCTTAATGTACTTAACTGTTATTTTTTAAGAAGCTTAGGGTCAGGCAAGTAGGAAGAAGCCCAATGATGCTTCACAGTACCTGCAAAATTTTGAACAGTATTACAACTCTCATAAATCAGTAATTTCAGCAACCTTAAATTGCCAGATGCATCCATAAAAAGAAGCTGTAACAATTAGTAGCAAATATCTAATCTAACAATATTTAGGAAGAATGAAAAACAGAAAGACAACCTGCTGGCCTGTTGTCCTAATGTTCTGTGAGCATTATTTTTACTGGAAATGTTCTATGGAATTTTGTAATGATAAAACATTTGGCTTTGGAAGCACAGAAAATGCATGCCAATTTTTGTTTTATCATATGATTTAGTACTTCACATCTTTCATCAATCTTCACATAATTGTATTTTAGCCACTATGTATGTTTTTATGAGTATCTTTAACCTATAACTCTGATGGAAAGATACATAGTTGTAAAACCAAATACCAAATAATAAACAAACACAATTCATTTATAAAATAGAATTTTGGAATCATTAAGGTTGGAAAAGACATCTGATTGAGTCCAACAATTAACCCACCACTGCCGTGTTCATCTTTAAAGCATATCCCCAGGTGCCACATCCACATGCCATTTGATCACTTTCAGGGATGGCAATTCCACTCTGGGCAGCCTATTCCAATGCTTGATAAATGAAGATTTGTCAGATTTCATGGTTTCCAGAGTCCTGTTTGGCTGAGGCTTTTCTTCTGTGGCAGTTGGTTTAAATGCTCTCCTTATCTAATTGTCCTTTAGTCAGTAAGAGTTGCTGTATACAAAGTCTTGTCATGTTTTGTTTCATCAATGACAACTGGTAATTTAGCAATATATCTGTCATTTTCTGAGACCTGTAAGTGCGTTTTCGTGCTCAAGTTCATAAAGATACACTGCCACAAAATACTGAAGCAGTAGGAAAAGTAAACCATGAATGGGTCCTTATCCAAAGTTCATCGAGGTGAGCTGGAAAACGTCCTCTGATTTTAATTCTGATGTTGTTATCAAGCACCCTTTCTCTGTCTCTAATGCTGCTCATATTGGGGTAAAAGAACTAGACAATAAGGGAAGTGTTAGAAAAGGATTTCAATAACCAAATAAGGATCCAGTTGGAATTCAGATACATTTTTTTGGCACCTAAAAAATTGCCTTTCCAAGAAGTACTTAAACTTCACATTGATACGTGCTTTACAAGTTCCCACATACCCAAAACTGTTGGCCTGTGTCTGCCACTGACTCTTTAACTCTTGACATGCCTGAACAACCTCGTGACTATCTCAGAGTTAAGCCTCAAAAATTATCAATTCCTCTGTCAGAATCCTCTGCAAGTATATCTGCATTTGCAATAAAGATACTGTCAGGGTATGGTGCAAACATAAGTTTGCAACCATCTTTCCTCATCTGTTTGAATGTGCTCTGGCATAATTTTGACCCACATTAATACTATCTTTGGGACTCTCTTGGCCCAGACGACATTGCAGTTCAGGCCCAAAGCAATTTTCAGTAGGCACTGCAGGAATAAATATGCAATTTTATGGGGAAGAGATATGGGACAAACACTTGTTCAAGTCCCCCTTTCGGTTTTTTCATAGGGAAATCTAAACACCTACTTTCTTAGCCTGTGAACTCTTTCAGACTGGCATACTCTGTATTCTTCCTACAGGAATATGCCACTGTGTGCAGTGTTTAGTAGCAAGGTCACCTACTCAGTTATTCTAGAATCCTAGGTAGTTCCTACATTTCTACCTTCCATACAAGCTTAATTTGCATGGACTTCCCAAAAGACTAAAACAGAAGATATACACAGACTAAAAACTAGGACTTGTTTTTATTTCCCCCCAAGCCGTAGATATGAAGGTTCGCCTTTAATTCTTGTGTTCTTCTCAGCATGGAAATCCAGCCTCAACATCAGACCTGGAGTGCACCCTCACTGTTATCACCACCCTCAAGTGGGTGATATGACATCATATTACAACACCACAACCACAAACCTTTACCAGGAGAGGCAAGTAAAATACCTGGAGCCTTTGCAATGCAGTAATGATACATACATTTTGAGGAATTCTATCATTTTAAAGGGTATAAGCCACAATCAATTCTTGAATGGCAGAGAAAAAAAAAAGGAATGAACTGGAATTTACACCTAAAGAAAGCATTCCAACTGTATATGCCCACTGGGAGCAATTCCTGCCTGCTTGTTCTCACATTCAGTGTGCTGACTGAACCTAGCCCTAAAAACGCTGACTGCACACCCTGCAACATTATTTTTAAGCACAGCTTTTCACAATCAAGCTTTTCCACACTGGCTCTAGTAACCAAACCAGAACTTTATAGCCTGGATGAGACGGCATTTAGATGGGCGAAAACCTGCTGGCAGTTAATGGCTCACACTCTAGTAGAACCCTACAAGTGCACTGTGGCATGGCTCTGCACCAGCACCTGTCCTGTCCAACATCTCGCCCAGTGACCTGGAGGAGGTGATGGAGTGCAGTTCCATCAAACTTGCAGAGCAGAGCCAAGGGCAAGTTTGTCATGCAGAGGGACCCAGACAGGCTGGAGGAACAGGCTGACACAGGAACATTATGAAATTTTATGATAATCTACACAAACTTCGGCACCTGGGAATCTTGACAGACAGAAAGATGAGCCAGCATGAGCCAGCAGTGTGCTCTGGCAGCCAAGATGAACAACAGTATGCTGGGCTGTACCAAGAACAGACAGAAGATTCAGGGACATGATTATCACTCGCTACTTGTTAGATCACATCTGGAACACTGCATACAGTATCAGCTTCTCCACAAAAAAAAAGAAGTGTTTATAAAAAGAAGGGAGCTCAGCAGAGAGCCACCAAGATGGTAGGAGGACAAGAGACAATGAATTTAAATTGAAAAGAAAAAATTCTGACAGAATATAAGAAAAACATTTTCACAGTAAGGACCGTCACTCACTGGAGCAGGTTTTCTAGAGAGGTTGTACAGTCTCCATCCTTGCAGATTATTCAAGACTCAACCAAAGAAAGCCACAAGCAACCTAGTTTGATCTCCTAGTTGATACTACTTCAAGTTTTAAAATACTGGACTGGAGACTTTATGTCTCCAACCTCAACTCAGCTGTGATTCTTTGGTTCTGTGACTCCCAGATCCTTTAAAGCTAAAATTTTACAACAGAATTTTTCAGGCTTTACTGAAATAATTCTGCATTCTTCCATTTTCTTTTGGGTCATGCATTTGAATTAGAATTACCTTATTTTTCCAAGACTCATCTGAACCATTCATTTTCCAAAGAGGACTGGAAGTGCTAATTAAGTTGATGCATTGTGAATTGTCAGTTTGGATCTCTCAGCCATCACAGTTATGTTGAAATAAATTATATGCATTATTAAAGGGTGAATATCATCACACCCATGTTATAACTAAGGAAGTCTCAGAAGAGAAGACTTAATTTTCTCATTTTCCTGAAGAAAATTAGTTGTATTCCCATACCACAAAACATGAATTTTAAACCACTAACACAATTTATCAAACTTAAATACTTCAAGGGTGGTTTGAAAGAACTTAAGAGCATTTTGCCTTAGTAATTCTGGCATATTTTTTAAGATAGCAAAACTTGCTATTATTAGCACACATATTTATGTAGAAAATTTGTCTCACCCAACAATCAGCATCTGGGGAATAAAAAACCAAGGCTTTTCTCAATGCAAATCTGACAGACATCATGACATCTAGGAAATAAAAATATTTTTCAAATTTTTCATTACTGATTTCAATATTAAAAAGTCCACTGTTTACCATGTGAACAGAATTGTGTGCAAAATTGTTACTTTCTTTAGTGTGATGTTACTTTTATTATTTATCTAGGAGAAAAGAACTAAGACCAATACAAAATATCTTCTCCACAATTTTGCAATGAGACAGCTCATTCAAACAGTATTACAGCCACACAAGAATCCAATAAAGATATCACAAATAATAGTGTCATCAGGAGAGCCTGCGCTGGACTTGTCTGTGGTGAAAGAGCTGTCCTCATGGTTTGTTCGGCTTCAGGTTGCAGGGTACATGCTGTGGATCCAGCTGCAGAGCACTCTGAGAGTTGTGTGTTGCAAGCAGAAACAAGACCTTACAGGTAAAACATTTTAAAAGAAAGATAAAAGCATCACAGTGTCTGAGCACAGCAAGCAAGCAGTTAATTAATGGGTCTGAATGAGGGAGCCAGGCTGTTCTACACAAAATGCTACAAGAGCAAGCAGATATTGAACATAGGAACCCCTTAAACAGAGGGCAGTAAAGAGATGTCTGACTTATGCTCTTTTCTTTAAAAGAGAGCGATGGGGAAGAAAAGATGATGTCAGTTAAGGTAACTGCAGATGAGACCAAATAATTGCAAATGGTTGAATGCAGAAGCTGCAGGATGTACTTTACCGTCAAGTGGGTACTTGATAGGAGCTATTTATGTATCAAGTGTTGCATGAGAGGACCCACGGGGAAAAAAGCGCCTGAGCGCTAGAGATGCAGCTGGAAATCATGATGGAATTCAGGCAAGACCTGGGGACGGGATGGATGAAGGGGATGGCACTGGGAGGACCATTAGACAGCTGATGGCACAGTGGCCGGAGAGCCAGCCCAGAGTGATGCAGAGCCTCTGTAGAACATGAGCTCCCTTGCTCCCCTGGGTGGACAGGCAGTCAGGGATAGGAGTGGAGTCACAGCAAAGACCTGCCGAGACATCTCTACTGTGCTTGGGCCTCTGCTACCACAGGGGCTCTTGGAGCAGCAGGCTGCTCTGGCTCACTCTCCATTCAGTTAAAAAAAACCAAACAAAACATACAAACAAAAAAATCCCCAACAAAAAACTAACACAAGGGAGCGATTTTCCTCTAGGAGCCTCCTCTTTCCACTCCCACTGCTTAGTGCCAGCTCTCCACCTCGCTGTTCTCCACCTGCCGCCAGTCTTGGTGATCATGCGTAGGAACAGAGGCAACAGTTTTTGTTGAGGAACAAGAGTAACCCTAGGCTGGAGTAAAACACCCAAATGTGCATCATGAATATGTGACAAACATAAGCGGCAGCTGCTTTGATCTACTGGTTTACTCCTGTTGTACCAAATTATTTGCTAAGACAGACACAGATAGCAGGACAAGAACTGACAGGTCTGTTGCTGCACTGGATGCAGGAAATGGAAGTATAGGTTTGTTGTGTGTCAGAAACAAAGATGAAAAATGAGGGTTTTTCAGAGAAATTAATAATTCCCATAGCTATGAAAAATACCTGGTAGGAAAAACAGCTGCAACTGCTGTTCTTCATAAAGTATTTAAAAGATACTTTACTTATCTGTTTGTTTAGACAGAAAGAAAACGCAGATCTACACCTGTATCCTCTGCAAACATAAACCAGAATGAAAGTCAACACCACTTATAGATATACATCAGTTATCTATTTTCAACAATCCTGTCAGGGCCAGCTGTAAATTATGGGAAATCTTTTCCACAAATATTTTGGAAAGTGATCAAATTAATGTTTGTGCCAGTATCAGGAAAAAATAAAGGGGGTGTGGTGGAGGAAAGTGAGGGCTGGCAGGGAACACTGAAATACCAGCTGTAATTATAAAAAGAAAAATTTTCACAAGCATTACAGAGTGTAGTCACAGAGCTAGTGCATCTTTATTTTATGAGCTTCCCTATTATCAAGCTGTGCAACACAGCCATGAAATTAACAGTCAAATAAGGAACTTAATCCTGACATAAATAATATTCCCACAGACAGTATTGGGAGATTTGTCAGAAAAGTGTTCTCAGAACTTGACCACTAAAGTGAATACATTTTTGGTGGGTTCCTAATTATAACATCTCATTTAGCTACCACAGTAAGCAACTGAAGCAGTAAGAAGTCCAGAGAAGTCAGTTGCTGCCAGATGGTTTGGTCTTTGCAGCCATTACCCACAGAAATAATATTTGCTCACACAAGGTGGCCCACAGCATTCACTGGAGTGTAACACAACTTATCAGAGGAATTCAAGTTTCATGATAAATCTTTCTAAAAACAAGTTGTGGCAGAGAATCAATTTTTTTTTTCTCAAGCACTCAGGTTTTGTGGGTAAAATCACTAGTTTTCACTAAAGTAATCATGGACAAATTACCTGTTTCAGCAACTTTAAGAGCCTGCAATTAATTCAAGAAAACCTTAAGTGTCCTTTTAAAACTAAACAGCTAGCTTGCAATCCAAACTCATCAACAACAAAAGTTCATCAAAAACATGGGTGTTTTAACTATTGTCAAATGTGTTTTTCTGCTTTGTAAGCAGTTTTCTAACATATGTTATTTGGCTTTATGCTGGAATTGCTCAAACCTGATTCAAAGCCCACTGCCATCAGCAGGAATGTTTATTCTGACTTCAATAGCTTTCAGACTACAGCCAGTATTTCTGCAGGAATAATGGGACCACTCAACCCCAAAAAGCAAGAGACTTCACCCATTGTTGGATGAAGACCATAGTTCTGGACAGGGATCAAATTCTGCTAAGAAAGCTACCACAGCTGTCAGAAAGAGATTTTAGCTTACTGGTATTTCCCAGGTATGGAAAAGAAAAACATCAGAGGCTTCTCATATTACCCATGAAGCCTATTTAATAATGGACATACAGAAATGCACAGCACCTCTACAGAACTGACAATTTCTAGGGTTCTGTTTTTTGAGGTTTCTGCTTTTTACTGATACCAAAGAAATTAATACCAACTAATCAAAGCAAATTAATTAATTAAGAAAGCATACACTCATAGGAAGGTTTTATTATCTTATTTTCCCTAGAAAATTAATTATGTGTAGTCAATGGAACTGTAACCATAGTGCTGTCATGAGCAGCAAAAGAAAACAGAGCAACCCATGAGTGCAGCAGTTTTAGTAATTGCGAATTTGAAGCACATTTCTTTCTCATTATGTTTGAATATACGAACTACTGTGCAGTGAATTTGGAGTTTAGGCATGATGTCACAATCTTGCTTCTGTTTTACAGAGCACTATCCAATTCAGCATCAGTATAAAAGGAAGAACAAATACTATTCAGTGAGATATGAACAATAAAATATGATTAAAGCATTACCTCCTGAATTAATTCTAAAGGAATGCAATACATTAGACACAAGAACTATTCCCAGTGCAGTAGAATGGCTGCATACTTGAAATGGGAATAGACAGGAAAAGCAAAAATTGCCATTCCAAACTTTCTTTAGCCCCCATAGCCTATTAGGTATTTTATTTTCTTGTTTACAGTTATGCTGCAGAGATTCAGCAGTAGTATAACTGGAATTCAGCATTTTGTCCTGATGCCTTTATAATTGCCAGAGGAAGGTATTTTATTTACACAGCTGTGATATGTTTTGTAAACAGGTTGATTCTGACTTTCTGAAAGCTCATGGAGGATTATTGCAAAGGAAAAAAAGAAAAGCTGACACAAGCTCCCACGTGTTTGACTTTTTGCCATGTTTACAGATAGGACCACAAGCCAGTGCTTCTGTCTAGTTTTTCTGGAAAGGGACCAAAGCTATTTAAGGACAAGTAACCCAACAAGTTCCTCCTATCTGAGCACAGCTGCACCAACCACTGTTTTATAGTCCCAAAGTACTATGATCAGTCCCAAAGTAGTAAAACTGGTTCCCACTCTGGGATTAACATAGCTCCTGTGTTAAATATAATCTAATTTTTTTTTTTTAAATAAGCAAAGTTCATTTATGAAGTAAAGGCAGATTTTTCATCACTTTTATAATGGCACTGGTATGACAGATATTGCTGTCATCATTTCTGTTGTCAACACAATTCCCAAGTGGAAAAATGGGATTTTAATCTCAAATAGCATTTTCATTCCATATATAACCACATTCTTTATCAGAAATGCTTTCTCTTCATCATGCATTATCAATAATACATTAGACTTCCCTAACAACAGCTTATGCAGAAACAAGGCTCTGATCTAACAAAATTCCCAGTTATATTTGTTTAGTGTATTGCATCAGTGGAAAGTTTTAGCTCAATCTGTTAGCTGAAGGTTTTATGGACTGCTGAGTCACACACGATTAATTCTAACAATATTTTAATTTCCTTCATGATTAGGTAACTAATGATTTGAAATGAGATTGGGTGTTCTAAAATGAATCAGAATTAGCTTTTTTGGGTTTTTTTAATGAATTAATTACAATTGATTTATGAAGTGGCACTCTCTAGGGCCTGACTTTGTAGTACTCATTGATGAGGCTGAATTCCCATTGAAACCAATGGGCAATTTTCCTCAACAAGCGTTGAAGGATCTGCCCTTAAGACTGCGAAGCTAAAACTAGCTCTAGCTTTTGAGCCACTCTAAGGACTGCAATTACAAACACTCCAGAGCTGTAATCCCCAAATAAACTTTGCTAAGAACTACACCAGAATTTCTGAGTAATGTGTACATGGAGCTATCCCAAGGATTTTGTGTCTTTCCATGACTACAGTATTTTTCTAGCATAATAAATACAGAAACCTGAGTTGGAAGTATGTAGGCAATGTACTCCTAAAGTGTTCTCCACCAAAACAACTCTGGATATACCATGCAGATGCAATTCAGTTTTGCCAGTAATAATAATTTATCTTTTTCTTGTGATTTCTCAATAAGCACTCACAAACAAAATAAAGAAGCTGACAATATTTGAAGGTCTAGGAAGGGATGAAAACTCATGCTACTGCAATGTTTTGGTTTTTCCTTAATGGATAGCTTCTCATTATTAAATAAAACTATTTGTTTTTTCTAGACCAAATACACAAATGTTTTTTCCCCAACAAATAATTTTAAAAGCTTCAGTTTTATGTTGCAATGAAATAATTTGGGGTTTTTTTCTTTTTTCTATTTTTTTAATATCAAGATGCTGGCCTTTCAAGTTGGTCTTTATAGACTTATTTGTCAAAAAGCAAATATCTCAAAAATGAGCACATTTTAGAACCATTTTGCTGAGATAATTCCATATTGCTTTTTAAAGCAATTTGGTAAGCGTTTTTGATGAAAAAGCTCCTAAAAGTGCCTGCACTTCTAAGATTTCAACTTGAGAACAACTTTAAAAGGCAGTTTATTAGATATTAGTACATGTTCATTTCTGAAGCAGCTGTTGTATTAAATCTACACGTGAGTTATAGCAGCTGTCATCTCCTGATGTCATGAAGTTGCTATGTAAGAATTTGAATGGACTTTTCACTACTGGCATCAGTGGGAGTCGAATCAGCCATGAAGCCTCAGTCCTGGCAGGGCTGAAGTTCTGTAGACTAAGAATGACCCCTCATGTCTGAATGCAATTTCGATTTGAGTTTCAAAGCCTTAAGAGATTTCAGCTTTTATAGGATTTTGCCAGGAGAGAAATAGGGTTTTCACTAATATTTCATAAAGGTATGTCTAGGAGCTTTACGAAAAGATGGAATATCTACTAGTTCTCTGCAAAAAGCAACTATTTCAATAGTGACCTTGAAATTAAATTAGGAAAGAGAGGTATTTCCCTATTAAGCTGAATGGGGAAAGCACCTGAAACTAGAAGAGAATAATTTCCTAAACTGTCAGTGTTAATATTTTACATAAACTAAGAATCTTCTAGAAGCTTCTATGAAGAACTAACATTTTTCCTGTTGATTATGCAACTACGTAATTCTCCATTGTTTTCAGAAAAACACAATTTTTGTTGTTCATTTCTACAGAAACAATCATATATCACATAGTAGTAGATCGCTGTGCAAGCACGACTAGGGTAGTAATTTTCTGAAATGTTACAGTCTCAAACCCAGTAGCATATTTAAAGATATGTTCTTATATTCTCTGATAGAAACAATCTTACATCGAGTCAAAAATATAATCCAGAAAATTATCTGAAATATACCAGAAAACTGCAAAGATGAATCCACAAAGGTCTGAGTTTTGTGGTGTTACTGTCCTTTTTGGAGGGGCATAACTTCAGCTCCTTCCTTTCTTGTATCCCTCTGGATGGGGCTGACTGATTGCCTCCTTGCACCAAGGAATGCATACACAGAAAAATCTTTTGTCTCTTTACTTGGGGAAGAAAGAGATTAAGTTTTATGCTCTTTCCGTAATAGGTCAGAGACTATCCCCAACTTAAAGAGACAAAAAACCAAAGGCTGGGTATAGTAACCATTTCAAGCCAGATTTTAGTAGTTTTTCCTGTTAAATTAGTAGCATCATCTTCTGTCTGAAGCCAGTGGCATTTGCACAAAGGGACACTGCTCAGTGAGTACTCTGGGATCTAGGGAAACCAGAGCTAAGTTCTCTCAGGGGTGCCAACATCAACCACAGCTCCCCTGCCTCCAACCATGTCCCAGGGACGACAGGCAGAGTGAACTGCAGCCCTGAGGACACAAGAGTTCACCTTTCTTAAGGGTGCTCTCCCAACACTTATTCAGAATGAATTAAGAACTCTGGTGGTGAACTGCGCATCTCACTGTAGCTGAGGATTTGCTCAGGTAACCTGTATTTACCATCCAGTTCCTGACAGAGGCAGGACTGTGCTGGCTGGTTTCTCCCCACTAATGTACAGTTGTGCAGTCCACACAGTAAATGCCACTTGCCCAGAACTGTCCTGGCTGTGACACAGGACTGAGCACATACCTCAAGAATCAGATGAAAAATCCACTACAAAGGGCTGTAAAGACTCATAGTCTCTGTAAACTAGACCACAAATTCAGCAGATGGTGATACATATTCCCATTTTAAAAAATCCTTTTTCCCTACGACAAGTATCTATGGCAAACTGATAAATACGAGGTAAGTCCCTATTGATGGGAATGGCTGCTTTCTTGGCCAACGTATTGGGCATTAAAACAAGGATGAAGGCCAAGAAAATGAGCACAAGTTTAAAAGTGATTTCTGAGTAGCAAGCCGTAAAACTTACAGCCTGGCACAGAGTGAACTCTGCAAACACCCTTCCCAGAAAAGCATTTCAGGAACTCTGAAGAGGATCCTACTTATATGCCATATAGGTTGAGGAGGCTTGTTATACACCTACAGTTTCTCCCTAAAAAAAACATTATTATGCTTTCTGTCACAAGATAAAAGTACACCTCCATTATCTATATGTCTCCTTTGCCTGGGTTTTGTGTGATTTAGATATTATTCTGAGTACTGAAATTTAACATCTACAGTGTGAGTTGTGTTTTAATATTCGAAACATTCAAAGAAAGGTATCAGGCTTTCTAATCCAAATGTTAATTTGGTTTTCTGAAAAGTGTCAGGATGAATTCTGATCATCACTTCTGCATTAGCGATGGAGTGGAGTTTCATAACCATATGTAAAGGGAAAAGAGCTGCTTAAATGTTGAAACTACCAGCTGGTTTAGAAGGTCAGTATTATGATGGGCAAGTTGTCTATGAACAAATTTACTTTTGCAGCTTTGCATTGGCCTGCAAAATCAGACCTCAGTACAAGCATGAATAAAGCACATTCTCCCCGGAAGACTCTGGTCTGTTTGTTGAGTGAAGCTGGCTGAACAGCAACATTTCTGATTTGTGAAAAAGTTTTGATGGGAAGCAGTGAGGGTTATTTGGTTTTACTTTAAATCAAACAAAAAAATATTTCTTAATTTCCCACGAACTGGAAACTGAGAGAATATTTCTTTCTGACAATCCCAGCACATGAAACTTCCTCCAGGAAATAACCTCACTGCTCGCAGCAGCTGCTCAGTGAAATCAACATTCCTTGTACTTTCACGCTTGCTAATCACCCACCTTGCTTTCCCTGGCAGCTGTCGGGGTGCCCCAGCCCTGTGCCCGCACAGCCACTCTGGCTCCAGCCCACAGCCCTGCCAGGATCAGGGGATCCTGCCCTGCAGCTACACCCAGCCACCCATTGCCCCACAACTGGCCACAAATCCCTCCTTTCCACAGCTTTCAGGCTCCTGCCGACGGAGACAGAACCTGCCAAGCCTCTCAGCTCTACAGCAGGAAGATGGGAAGCCCTGGACCATGGAGCACTTTTAGGGCCTCAACTATTGGGAGTCCTGGTCCACCCTGGCTCACCAGTGCATCTGACTGAAAGGTTATTTAACATAAATATTTGCAGAAAAACATTTTGATTTAGGGAAAAAGTATTAGTTCCCAGGTCTCTGGTGTGCACAAGTCACTCCCCCTACAAATACAAACCAAGAGAAATCATAAGTGGCAGGCAGACATCTCTGTCTTGCCATGTCCTCATTTTCCCTGTAGGAAGTTATCTATATGGACATGGAGAAGAGGAATGGATCCTCATTATTGTTGCCTTATGAGGGAAACAGACTTCCACTAAAGGCAATGTTTTTTCTGTGTAGGATTCCAGCATATGATTTATTCCAGTGTGGAAAAATCTGCCTGTCCTAAGCTCATGACAAAAATACTATCAGTGTAGTCCTTGATTTAGAATCATATACTCTTTTATTTCATGGGGTGGTCAAGACTGAGTTCAGATTAATATTAGCAAGGTGCACTTAAAATTATGAATTTACACATACATATTGTAAAACAATACTACAATTGTTCTTTTCTAAAGTACAGCTTACAGAAATAGAAAATTATTAATGAAACTTCTGAATGAGCACAATACAAAATGCAGCACTTAGTCAAGACACTACGATTACATTTATGCTACTGATCCAAACACATCCCAAACAGCTCCCTGGCACTAAGGCATGCAATAACTCCCACACATACTATTCAACTGTCTTCTCTTGAAAACAGGGTATCCACATTCCAGCTACCTATTGTGGACATCCCAGGTCCGTGCCAGCTCTCAAACTGCACCCAGCAGTCCTTGCGAGAGCTCTAAATCAGCTAAGGAGTGTGCCAGAGGCTTCTCCAAGAGCTTTGAAGTATGACGGTAATGCTGTGATTGGGAATGTAGCCTGAGATACACACACTTACAAAGCCTTAACAACTCTGAGATACGTATTTGACAGAATTGTGTAAATACACTCAAGTATGCAATCTTTTTATCGTGTCAGAAACCCACTGGAGTGTGGTGTGTATAGCCTGGGTCAGCCACTAAAGAGGATGAGCCAAAGCAGAGGCTTGGTTAAGTATGGCATGTTCACTAGAAGCCTTAATTTCAATCTTTCAGGATTTTTCTGCCATCTAAGGGCAGTTACACACAAGAGACTAGATGTTTGCTAGAATGACAAGTCCTGAATCTGTATTCAAGTTCTGGCCAAAGGAAAATAATTACTTCACTGAAGTGTTTTGATTTTCCATTGTGTTGGAGAAGAAGGAGCAGAAAGCTCTCATACAAATTATTACTCAGCAAAAGAAAGAATAGAATTAAAAACTGAGTTTGAGCTAGAGAAAAAATAAGCATTCCAGCTGACTGAAACATGGTCCCCTGGCGTGGACCACAAACTGGAAAAACCAGTTTTGCAAAGATCCAAACCTGGAACTGCTATGGTGATTTGCAAACTCTCATAGGCTATACACAAATGACGTAGAACTTGTATCTCCTCCCTGATTGGTTAATAGAGATTAGCGTATTCATGATGGAATCTGTTATCCGTGGTGGAAAGCAGAGCTCTCGCTCTCTTGCTATTTTTCCCTCCCCCTGTCCACATCTTATCCTCTGAGGTCCCCGCGTGACTGCCGAAAGCGGCCACGTGGTGGATCTCACTTCCTACCCTACCCCACCTTCTCTCCCCAAGAAATTAACCCTGATGTTTTGGAAATAAATGCAGAGAGACTCCGTCTACATTATTGCAGAAGAAATCTGGAGGATTTACTCCTTCACCATTGGAAAATGGGGGCTTTTGTTTGTTTGTTTGTGGGGCTTTTTTGTTTTTGTTTGTTTGTTTTGTTTTGTTTTTTGGTGGGAACACATGGGGGAAAAGAATTATCGTATTACTTCTGCTGTTAAACTGAGATGACATACTTTTGTCTGATTCCTTAGACAATTTTCTGTAGCTGCCAGAGCTGTTGTAGTCTCATGAGCTGTCTGCATTCCCCCATTCCCATTTCCTCTATCAGCTAATTAATACCATTCAACAAATGATTAAAATATCTTTTACATGCAATACAAAATGCTTTGTGTCTGCCTAACATTTCTTATTTGGGATACTTTTGCACTTTTTATTCCCTATAAAATTCTGGTTATATCCCAAATTAACAAGGTTTTCCACTACAGAAATTGATTGTTGAACATCTTTATGACCCCATTTTTCTTATTCCTCAGATGAAACCAAAAAAGAAATTAAGACATCTCAAAATTGATTCTATTGTGACATTATATATTGTTTAAAATTATGGTTTCTATTGTACCTATGACAGTTCAGGAAAGCCAATGATAAGGTTCATATTTTTAGCCCATGTGATTTTTCTCTTTCAATAATATCAGTACCAATATTAAATTATATTGCCTATAACTATTACAGAAATACTACCGCAAAATTTTTCCACATAGAGAGACACAGATCATTTGGAGGACAGACAAGAAGGCATCAGAATCGACAAAGGTGATCAAATTTTACTCACAGAACTTCCAACAGTCTATTGAATTCATGGTCACAAGTCTTCTTTCACCACGGGGAATAACTGACAGGCTTGATGTAATGAAATGATTTGTGTAAAATGATGCAGCAAGTCAAGAACACAATCTAAATCATGTTACTCCTAATCCCAATCAGATATGCTGGCATCCAGGATATTCACTATCTATGCAAGCACACAGAGGGCATAAGGAAGACAAATTAAACAACTGCACACATTTAGCTAGTCATTAATGACAACTTTTATTGAACCTATGACATATGAAATTCATCAAAGTAACTTCACTGCAATTTTACGAGGACATAAGCACAAACTTGTACAGAAGCCCTTTTTTCTGTGCTGCCCAAGACCCATACATTAAAAAAAAGGAAATAAAAACTCTTCACCATGGTAAATTCAGCATGTTGTACTTTTCATTATTAAGATTTGTTCATTTCATTGATACCACTATGTACAATGAAAATCTTTCACAATGCCTGCAGACTCTTTTAGTATTCTTGTCAGAGCAACACATATAATTACATAATAAACACCAGGATAATGATAAGGGACACAAGCTTTACACTACTAGCAGTCATTAGAGAAATACAAGCCATAGGGCCTCTTGATCCTCCATTAATATTACACTCAGTACAAAATGTCAAACATTTTGCAACTTATTCCCTAGAGAATGTTCTTAAAATTAGGCTGCATTAGATATTCTGAATTCAT
Organism: Acanthiza pusilla; assembly: GCA_036630365.1. Lineage (NCBI taxonomy): Eukaryota > Metazoa > Chordata > Aves > Passeriformes > Acanthizidae > Acanthiza > Acanthiza pusilla. Next base: position 30,197,377 of record JAXCHO010000073.1, on the reverse strand, counting down.
TAATTTTTCCTTCTTGTGTATTATATTCTCCTTATACAGTTGCTTTTCATCCTATAATGGGATTTTAGGAAACTATTGCCACATTCTGTTAATGCCATTTCAAAAAATTTAGTTTGTACTCAAACACTCAGTCAAACCTGAGTGCAAATGCTACTTCTGAGAAGTCTCTATCACAGTCACAATAAATTTAACCAGCAGAGTTTGCTGAGGGACAAATTGTTCCAATTATCAAACTGAAAATGTAGAATTCTGTCAAGCTAGCAGGAAGTATAGATACTATCCTAAATATGATGGTTACTTCTTCAGACAGTTGTATACAGAACTGCTTAGACTACAACATTGCTCCTCTGAGTCATCAATATTGATAAAAAATTGAGAATTTTTTCTATATAGCCATTACACTAACAATCAACATTATATCCCAATATTAAATATGCTTATATAGCGTTGACATTAAATTATGAGCTACTTATCTCTTAAGTGTTCCACTGCATACTATTAATTCAATTATTTGTAGATAAATTGTATTTAAGACTAAGGTTTGATACACAATCAAAAGGAAGTTATGGACAATACAAAATGTTTTCATTCGAATTGTACTGATTATGACCTAGGATATGGTCAGGCTCCCACTTCCCACCTTGCATTAATAACAAAATCATAATTTTCAATCCAAGGATGTCACATGTAAGCAGTGCAGAAATATGATTAATGAATAACTTTGTAGTAATAATTTCAGAAATGGGTTCACTCAAAAATCCATAAGTGAAAAGAGTCACCACAACAAAATTATTCTCCAACTTTTCTTTCGTTTTGGGTTTTTTGGTAAAAATTACCATCAGAGTTATGTCCTTGTAAGTGTGAGGGCATAGCTTATAAAAAAAAGCCACCAAAACATTCTAAGCATATTTTTGTTATTTTATTAAAACTTATCCTAAGAAGTCAATGTGAATTTAATCAGTAATTAGATTGCAGTAGCCAACAAATATTGTGGGGTTGTAATGATTTACACCAGCACAGCAGAATGCAGTACAGATGCAATACAATGCTTTTCAATGGAGCTAACAAACACAAGAATAAATGGAAAGCAGACTAGAAGGGGGAGACTGGAGCCAATAAAATATAAGCTACACAGGGAGATAAGGAGTCCATAGAATGAAGAGCAGATATCCATATAGGTATCTACATGAATATAACATATACGCAGGCATGACAGTCTAGGAAGAGGTAGGGTGTTACACAGAGTGACTCTCAAATTAGGAACCAGCTGGTCATATGGAAGGCCACCTGTTCACACACATCCCTTTATTTCGGAATAATACTGTATTTTTGAAATGGAAAGAAAGCCAGTTGTGCTTGAGTTGCACCAGAGTTCCTAGTCAGGATGACCTGGTGCAAGACCTGGATGTGTTTGCACTCTTAGTCAGCAAAGGAGCACTAGCATTCAAGACTTTCCAGCCAATTTAAGAACACCTTTATGACAAGAGACAGCAACTCCCTGTGGTAGATAAGAAAATTTAGCCCCTTATACATAAGCAGGGAGGTCCAAACTTAGGCTGACAGAAGCTTTCAGAAAGGCTGACTTCAAGAGGCTAATTATAATTTCTACAAGTTTTACAAAAGGAGTACTTTTTGCACTGCTGCATATAATTTGAGCACAACTGCAAAGTGATGCAGTAATGCCCAGATTGTTTCTAATGGAGGTTTTGATGTGAGCCGCTTGCTGTTAATTAAGGTTCAATTACAACCCAACACCCAGAACAGATGCCAGAAATACACCAGAACTTCCCTTCTGATCAGGAACCAGCCTGGCTTTTATTGCTGCAGTGGCTGCATGCATTGATATGGTGGCACAGAGCAGCTGTCTTGACACAACTCAGCACTGAAGCAGAGCAGGGGCAGAATTTCCCTCCTCCCAGTGCAGCCAAAACAGCTGCTGCTTGGAGGTTGAACAAGGCCTTTCTTCTGCACACAAATTAAATAGGCCCTTTTGATTTCAGGTTATTATACCACAATAATTGTTACCTTTTCCCGGAACAAATGTTAACAAAAAGGGAATCTGCAGACATCTTCTCTTTCTCTGTGTGATCTGAAATAAAAACTATCTTCCCCTGCAGGACTTCACAGACCTCATTTTCCTTCATTTCTGAGCTCCGAGATCTGCATTACAACTCTGTTTTCAATATCAAAACCCTGTTCTGTTTCTCCTCAGAAACCCATTTTACCCCACAGCAGCTGCTCACATGAAAAGAACTAATACCAGGAAACTTAATATATTTTTAGCTGATTTTAATGTGGCTTAGCAGCTGGAAATAAGAACAGCTTGTTCCATGAGAATTCCACACAGTACTCCATAGACACCAGCTTGGAAAGCACTGGTAGAACTTTAAATAGCCTTCTCCAGCTCGACATGTTTCCCAGGAACATTTGCCACCTCCAGAACTCCAACTGGCCTTCACATGCTACATAGTTTTGGTTGTAACAGCTCCCTCACACTCAGAACTGAGCTGCCAGACAGAAGAAGCTCACACATCAAAAGGGGTAGACATCCCCAGCCAGCAGAAGCAGTGGGAAGTACTGCAGGCTATCCATCGTAGTGATGCAAGGAGATGCAGAAAACAAGAAAATGTAACAGGAGACATGTGCTTAATTATTCTTTAAATAGAATAAAAAAAAATCTGTTCACAATTGTTCACAACCAAGAGTACAGATAATATTTTCAGTGTGCAGTTGTATCAATGATAAGGGAGTGAAGAACTGGAGCAAGTTTCCCAGTGAAGGTGTGGATGCCCCATCCCTGGAAGTGTTCAAGGCCAGGGTGGATGGGGCTCTGAGCAACCTGGTCTAGTAAAAGGTGCCCTGCTCATGGCAGGGGGTTTGGAATGAGATGATCTTTAAGGTCCCTTCCAACCCTAACCATTCTGTGATTCTATGATTCTGTAACTTTAGGTCTCCAAACTCAATCCAAGAAACTGTGTTGTGGAGTTTATAGCAGCATTTCTCAACCTATGTTAAACAAAGGACCACTTTACTCTTTTGAAAAATACCTGTGGATCATCTTGAAAAGAATACTCTTTCATTCATTTTTCCCAGCTGGATTCCTCTACAGGTGTAGGACTCTGGTGTAGAGCTAAGTGTTTTGAAAGAGTTTGAGGAACTTTAAGCCATAGGCTTCAATTAATTTAGCAAACACAGAAACAGTTATAAGCCCATATAATAATTTTTGCGATGTCCCATAACAATATACAACAGGCAAACTACAAACCAGTCAAACTATCTATACCATTGAAGAGAGGCCTTGGTAGCTGACTCCTGATGCCAAGTTCAGAAGTACAAAAGGCCAAAGCATAATAAAACAATCATGTAGGAAGGATAATTTCAATTTCTTGGGTATTTTTATTTTGTTGTTGCCGTTGTTGCTGTTGTTTTTATGATCTGGAAAATTTCTCACATTAGTCATATTGTGAAAGTGGACAGTTTCAAGTTACAGGCCCTAAAAATGTTGATGTTTACTATCCCTGTTTTCCTAACGTTCTGTAAATTCACCAGTGTAAGTTTAAAACTACTTGCTGGCTGCCAGAAATGAACACAACAGAAAAGTCATTCTGGTTGATTACTCTTTTGAAATTACCCATTTTCCTCCTAATGCAGGCCAGTGCTAGCCAACACTGCCCTTTCCACACCATGGAGAAAAGTGTACATCAAATCCAACAGCAACTCCAGTGGGATTTGTCATTCCATCATATAAGCAGCGTTGGTTTCCTTGTTAGCTGGGGCTCCTGCAACACCGTGAGAATGCAAAGCACTCTGTACAGCTGAGCTGCACCTTCTACTTGCAAGGGCAGGGAGTGTTGTGTTTTGTAGACCTCTGAGCAGTACTTCAGATTAAAACAAAATGCCCTGCCTCCTTATCTTGTTTATTTTTATACTATAAATATATTAAAGTTCATTTGTGAACTTTTGAGTTCACCTTCACTTCACTTTGAGTGATTTAGCTCCCACGCAACTAAAGCAAAGCCAGAGATAATGGAAAGACTGGCATTGTGCCATTCTCCCTGGTAGACATGTGTGGGTTAATTCTGGTGACAGTAAGACCCAGAGAAGTTCCAGGAAACAAACTAAAGGCGATGTAAACCCTAGTACACAAAGCTAACCATGTAACCCAATTTTATCAGAATATGCAGTCATATTTCAAGCTTGTATTATTGTACAGGAGACCTAAAGAGCATATTAACTTCTCTCTAGTGAGCCTAATATTATTTTCAACTGCTTTTCCTCACTTGAAATTTGCAATTCAATGCAATCAATTTCACTTTGGTTAAACAGTTTAATGTACTCTAATAAAAACAGGCAATTGATATTCTAATTCTGTTTTATTGAAACTAGCGTTGTATTATGAACACACATGACAAAATATAGCAAGTACTATGGCAGCTACTTAGGGGAGTTTTTCTGTTGTTTGCATGATATGTAACAGCAGCTTGTATGTCATTTTTAATTTCAAGGGGCTAGAAGGTATTTTACAAATTACACCTTTAAATAACAAATCATCTTAATTTCTGTTTCTGAGAGGCATCAGGATAGTCTTCCAACAGTTCACAGCAGTACCACATCATAATTTAAGGACCTCTCTTGTAAATATTTTTATGCATGAACTGTTTTACTGGGACAGGATCTAGGACAACAGAGAAAGACTGCAATTCTCATTTTATTGATTGTGCATGGAGAAAGAATGTATAGTGGTACAATATGATTAAAAGAGCTGGATTCTCTAATTTTTCAGAAAATCTTTTTTGAGAAGGTCTCAAAAACCTTCTGCCTTCTATTGACTGGATCAGAGGAAACCAGGGGAAGATTCAAGCATTTTCTAAGTTTTTGTCTTGCATTCCCTTGCTGGAAATTGTTTTAAAACTGCATAGTTATCACCAATAATCTCACAAAGAAATAAACAAACACTAAATAATGTCTGTAATTACCATTAATGAATGAGCAGAATCTTGCTTTTGACTGCTCTCTGTTTAGTCATCAAACATCCCAGCAGCATTGGTTCAGGAAAAAGAATATCTTCTAAGACACCACCCACTACACTCTTGCCGACTTTCCAGCATGATTTCAACAATCTTGAAACCTAAAAATCTTGAAATCTGGTGAAATCATTCTCTGCTACATCAGCTGTCATATCAGGCCAGTCCCCTACCTTCTGAGGACTGACCTTTCTTGACAAATTTTCATTAATGGCAAGGGCAATGCTGCTAGAAAAAAGGCTAAAGAAACAGGGAGCAGTACAATATTCAAAGGAAAAGTGGAAGAGAGTGTACCTATCACTTAATGCATTTGGATGAGTCCCTTCATCTGCATGTTTGAAGCCTTCTCTTCTGAGAATCTAAGGCTAGACTCCTACTCTAATTTTCCAAACAAATTTTCTGACGCATTTCTTTGCCCTTAGAAATGATGAAAGCTCATGTAAACATCAAATAGGAATAAATTTAGAGTTGGTTTACTAGTTTGGTTTTTTTTCAGGCAGATCATCATATTCAAGGCAAAGGTTTTTGGATTACATTTTCAAATGTGAGCAAGATCACCTTCAGAAGGATTAGTGGATTTGCATTGATGAAATATTGCAACACACAAGACATATAATTATTAGTCTTACAGTTGATACTTCGCTCCCTTACAAGCGCTACCTGCTAGCACTGATTTAATAATTTTTTCTTCTGAATTAAGGTCAGATCAATTATCTCACAGAAGGCCAAGCTTATTTGTAAATCAATTACCACCTATGTGTGTTTTATGCTCTTATTTTTCAGTATTTCTCAATAAATGAGAAGCTATTAAATTTGGACAAACATTTTTACAGATCAGTTGGTAGGCAGGCAACAGTAACAATATTGAATTATTTCCATAGAAATGAGCTCATTACCTCTGCCTGTTTGTGGTGAAATAGTTTTAAATGTGTTTTGCATATGTGTTGCCAATCTGGTAGGCAGAGATAGTTGCAAGAAATGTAACTAATAGATAAACTTAGAACAAAGTATGGGCACAAACCAGTTGCGTTCTGAACTGCTCAGTTATTTTGTTAACTTAGACCTTGTCTAATTCTTGATTGATAAATCAAGAATAACATCAATCATTTCTTCTCAGAATTACCCAGTCTGGGTAAGGTACTTAAGTCTTAATTCTTAAGTTATTAAGAACTTGCCTGATCTGCTATGTATGTGTTGGTCTTAGTGGTGATTTCAGCTGAAGGACAATTAGACCCTGAGGGCATATGCATATATCAAGTCAGGTATGTGAGCAGGAATCACATAAATCGTGCCTAAAAAAGGAGCATGACACACCCAAGTTGGTATAGTAAACAATAATTATTAAACACCAGACTGTGTCATAATACGAAAAAAATATGCACTTGTTCAAGCAAATATTTGCCTCTTCAAACCACACATTGCTTTGCAACTTCACCATCAATAACTCTCTTCTGTGAGTCAAGACCACACCATTTTCTGTGACAAGACAAAGAACTGAAAGGTGCTTCAAGTTAGTAGTTCAAAAGCAAAACCAGGATCAAATACTAATTAGAAAGCAGGAGTACTACACACATGAAGTTCATTTTCCTTTACAAGTTTTATATTTTAGAGGATATAAAGGACACAAATTTGGGGGTCATTTACAAACAAACAAAATAGAAGCAAACCAGTATCTACTGTGTAACCAAACACCAATACAACAATCCAACCACAAACCTGAGGGATCACCAAATAAAGATGTATTTTAAAGAAATATTACTGTCAAGCAAAAAGTACAAAAGGAAAAACCATTAAGTGAGAAAAAAACAACTGGACTGCAGCCATAAAAGAGCCTTCACAGTTCTTTTTTCATCAGCTTATCCAGGGCAGCTCTTTATTCCAACCCATTACAAGACTCAGGCTCAAGGATTTAGCTGTCTAGAGAGAATTTTTGCCAACTTGAAGACTGATACCTGTTCACCCATTCTCTTTTAACTTCATCAACATACAATTCTTTTCTGAATTATTATAAAAATTAATTTCAAGCTTTCCATGTGCTTGTTCCCCTTTATCTTCTGGATCTCTTCCATATTTTCTCTTTTAATGTCAGAATTTCTTTTGAATTCATGTTTTCTTCTCTGATAACTATGTCTGCCATATCTTCTTTATTCATATTGGACAATGCTGTGTCAAAAGCCTACTTGGCTCATTCTACTGTCTCTTTTCCTGCCCTCTTGTCTCTCAGCTTTACTCACACTTCTGTTTTCAAAGTTGATCTATAAAAAACTTTCCCTTCCTGATTACAGTTCCTAATTTCATTCACTGCCTGCTATAATTTCTTAATTAACGCTCTAACTGTATAATTAAACTTTGCCACATTTTCTGAAACACCTGTCAGGAAAGAAGCGCTCCAAATAAACTTGTAGTATTAGTGAATAGGTTGCTATTAACTACAGCCCCTCATCTGTCTCCATTTCTATACACATTGAGTACATCTTTCTCTTGGCTTAGCAGGTAAGTCCTCTGGGATGGGAACAGTGTTTTGGTGTTTAAAGAGCCCTGAAGAGTAGTTTCCAGCTACTCTGAGAGAGACAATAGAATAAAGAGACTTCAAGAATTCATAGTTTCTTCAGACTGGACCTGGTTTGCTTAAATATGTGGGGAGCCTGTCCTACAGAGCACTTATTAGTAAGCAAAAAAGAATACCTTTATTGAAAAGAAAAGGAACTTCCCTACATGGCCCTCCCCAGGGACCTGCTGGGCAGTGCTGGCTCTGCACAGTTCCCAGCCAGATCTAGGACCATGCTGCAGCACAGGAGGACATGAAACACCCCTGGGCGCTCCTGTGTCAGCACAGCTCTCCATGCCTGCACACTAGGCTGTGACAGATGCCCCGAACAGGCTCTGATTTGTTAAGCAATTGCCACAGAGCTTGAGCTATGATTGCAGGCAGTCCTTGCTACCAAACACCTACTGCTTTAACATCAACAATGAAGATGAGTCACTAAAGCAACTTGGGAGCATCATTGAGCAAGGACTGAGACAAATATCTCTGCTGTGACAGCGTCTGCTGTGACATCTAAGAGAGCACTGCCCCGGGGTGTTCTCTGCGTTATTATCTCTCTCCCCAATGTCTATCTCAGATATTGAAACTCCATTCCTGCTGTAGGCTCAAATGGAGAAGGAATTTTGCCCTTTCACTTTCTTCCAGCAGCCTGCTTATTTTAGAAGACTTTATCAGTGTATCCAAGCTGAAATTTTTGTTTATTGGGGTCTTCCCCTGACCCTTCTAAAACAGCTCCTCTGAGCTTTTTCCAAATGGCAGCAGCAGTTTTATAAATTGCCATGATTCATACACTGCCACTCACACTCTGAAGGGTGGGTATGCTCCTGTCATATGAATTTCAGTCTGGTACAACCTGGGAAATTATGGTCGGCAGCAGATAAACAGAGATGGTCTGTCTACAGACTCAGGAAGATGCAGTTCAGATTTGGCTGGAAAATTATCCTTGTAGTTGTCAGACATATTAATTTAATGTGGTATTACTTCTTGACAACTGCACCAAAAAAAGTTTTCCCGTACTTTTGCTTTAAATGGAATTTTCTAGCTCTGGAAATATTGTTCGTCTTTACATATTTACCATCAATAATTCACATCAGTTTTTACATTGTTGTTTTGGGGAGTCTCATCTGGAATAGATTGTCCCAGGCAAAGTAGACAGGGATGGAAGAAGTTATAGAGATGGACTCTTTGATTGGTGGGTACATGAAAAGCAGAGGACTGAGCGTACATATATAGAGAATATAAAAACAGCTGTATGCCCTTTAAAACAATATCTATTTGGGATTAAATTTATATTCAGAACAAATAACAGAAGGAATGAAAATAGGCCAGTATCTCAACCTCACTTTTTTAAAACTCCACTTCTCAATGACCAGTCAATCTGATGCAAATTGACTGGATAATTGATTTATTACAGTATTAGGACTTGGAGATACAATTAGATCAGTTGCAGATAGGCAGAGGGCACCATGGCATCTTTATCCCCATGGCAATTCACAAACCTCAGAGCAGGTTTGCAGAATTGCAGAAAAATATTTAAAAACCCTTGCTGTCTATGCTCCATTTGATACAGATCTGTCAATCCTATTCTGTGCAAAGACAGCTTTAGAACTAGTGAGACTTGTTCAGCTACCAAGTATGTTTATTTCAGATCCTGTATTGTGAGACTGTGGCTGCAAATTTTTTTTTCTTGTTTCCAGCTACAATGAACTTGTGTCACTTTTCTCCTTCAAGCAAAGTGAACCTACAGGCAGACCCAGAGGTGATGTTTGAATTGAAGAGCAGCTGTTTGGAAACACTTTCTCAGGACATCCCCAGATATCCCTGGCTGCTCAACATCCTGATCCACTACACATTCCTAAACACGTTAAGCCGATTTGTTTTCCACCTGCAATCAGGATGTGAATTATCTGTGTGCTTTCAGAGGGGGCACTGCTTTAACTGAATGGATAGCAGGCACCTGATCCTGATGTCCTGTGCCAAACACTAAACAGCTTCAGGCACGTGCCTGTTCAAACTACGTCCAGTGATACCATCCACGTGTAGAATTTTGTGCAAATGCTGAAGCAAAGATGGATTTGTCATAACACAGACTTCCCCAGCTATCATGAGGGTTATTTCTTAGGAAGAAAAAAATGAGTACATTTCAAAAATGAACAAGATGTAACAAAGGCAAATTAAATGCAGATGATAAGATGTCACAATTTCAGACATCAATTGCTCAAATGTAAATATGATATCCTAATCACCAGGATCTGAAAACAAGTCTTTAATTAAGACCAGAGTCCCTAAGTCAGAAAACAAAGAGTGATTGCAGTAGGTGCTGTGAACATGTAGCTCATTGTAAACTCCCACAGAAACTTGCTCTGAACCAATGAGGGAAAACACTTTCTCCCCCTCTCTCTTCCATTTAGATTCCTAAGTATTAATTATTTTGAAGCTTGGGAATGCCAAACTTGAGGGTTTTTAATAAGAGTCCTCACAACAATGTAACTTCTGCATGTGCCAATTCTGTGATAAGCCATTTAAATTCTGCAGAAAAAAAATGCTTTTAAGTTTAAAAAAACCCAAAAAACCGAAACCCAAACCAAGTGATACCAACACTGTGTTAGAAGGATGCCACCTACCGGGCACCTCATCAACCTCCAGCAAGAGGCTTGGACAGGTGGGTGATGTGGGTCTCACAAAACTGAAAAAGCCTGCTTGGTAGAGTAGCTCCCTAAAACTGGAATAAGAAAATTAAAAATTAATACCTCTTGGTGCTCCTTAATCTCAGGGTTTCCCACAAGCTCAAGGTTTTCTTTCTTTTCTGTCAGCTTTCTCATGCCTCTTTTTTTCCTCGTGTTCTAATAGCAGCAGCAATAGCCATGTTTCATAAGCATTTATTCTTTGTATTTTCCTATTAACTCTTCCCCTCCTGGTGCCTATATTCCTGATGAGAAGTCTGCATCTTAAAAATCTGTTTACCTTTTCTTTCTGTTCTCCTCCCTTAGGGTAACAGGTACTGTCCAGGCCTTCTGTTGAAAACAATTAAAAGATGTAATACATGCACACACATGTAGAGATGCACACAAGCAAACATGATGGAATTAATATCATGTTTCAGGGAAAACTCAGGCTGTGCTTTAGGGTCTGCTTGGTGTGGCAAAAAAAGAAAAGCTAAAAAAGACGTTTCAGCCTTGAGTTTATATTCCCTGTTTTTGTGAAATTAGTTCAGCCCTGCTACTTAACTGTTCAGCCACTACATTCTGCTTCAACTATTCTGTCTCCTCGTTATTTAAAATACTGCTTTCTAGTAGCAAGTTCTCAGGCATATTTATGTATAGCATCCCTTCCAACTGTGGAGCGCAAGATGTCAGAAAAATCCTCAGAACTGAAATGAGTGTATAGTCTCCATGATTACACATAAACCTTCAGATAAGCACGTAACTCTTGCCCATGTCTTGTTACAGAGGAGTAACAAAATAGAGGGACACATTCTTGTTTACCACTTGCACTGATTTATTGTATTCTAGCAGAGTAAAAAGACTTTGAAACAAACATGGATTATATTTATAACTACCTTCTCCAGATTCCTTTTCCCCAACAGATTAATGCAAAGTAATATTAATTACATAAGCAGATTTTAAGTCTGCATTAGATCCTACTCTCATTTTCACTATGTTCACTGTTTGCTACATTTACAGTAAAAAAGGACTTCATATGAATCAACTTTTTTTCAAGTAGGAGTTAAGGCTTTAATATAAGAACAGTGTGATATACAAGGGGTTACAGGGTTTGGTTTATATAGTCCTAAAAGAAGTATCTTTATGCCTTCTAAGAGTATTCCTCTTGTGATTGGAAGAAGAATTTGGTGCAGTAACTGATGTGGTAACAGCACAGATGTGCTTTTTATCCATCAACACACAGTTCCCTCTTCTCACCCAAACCAGAGTGAGCCTACTTACATTGTTTTAACTTCCCACTCCATGGGAGCTCTATAATTTCTTACTGTTTCACTCCTACTACCATAGCACGGCACTCTGAGCTTAACCAGCACCCAGATGTCAGCAAGTCAAGCCCAATTTTAAATCCATGGTTACAGATCTTTCATACCTGTGATTCTCAAAAGGAACAACTGTGTTACAAGAATCTCAGAGCACGTCTGCACAGTGGAGGGCAAGGTGTCACATTTGTGCTAGGTTTGACTGCAGGTATATGTGTGTCTGTCCATGCCTGAGATCAGTCCAGTCTCCTCACTAGATACTGAGATTAATTTTGTCAAGTATTTTTTTTGTAATTTACCATTCTACTTCCAGGCATAAAAAGACAGATGCTCTGATTCCAGCCTGGATATCCACTGACTTAAATGTATGAATTCAGGCTAGTGATTTAAGTGGTTATGACTTGTTTATGGAAATGCCCATTATAAACTGTTTCACAATCCCTGAATAAAAAGTGTTCTGCCCAAGGGTAGCAGAAATTATGGGAAGAAAAATGCAAAAGAGGGGGTTTCTTTAATTATTAGCCAACCAGCTTGGCTCTAAGCAGAATGGTAAAATACAATCTGTAAGCAGATGTGATAGGGGCCTTGTTTCAACATGACAAGAATTGCATCATGCGCACAGACCATACTTTAGGAGTGTATCTCCAAGCTACAGAAGCCCCTAGTTCTACCTACACAAACAATGTAGATAGATTGTCTTTTTCTCCTCTTGGGAAAAGTTGCATCATACAAATTAGCTTGTATACTTGAGAAGCACTACATTTTTCCTGTCTGTATGGCAGTGCTTCATATTTGTTCTGTTTGCCTAGGAAAGTTCACTTAGGATGAGGATACTATGGAAAATAGTTTGCAAAATGCTGCTTTAGTAAAATCATAAGAAAAAAAATCTAAATTACTGATTTTTAAGAATACCAAATCTACCTTCTCAACTTTTCCACCCTCATATTTTGACTACACTCAAGGATTATCCTGAAACATCAAAGAGAATGAAGAAGGAGGAAATACTCAGGAATAATCATGTACAAATTAAGCAAAAAGGAGAAAGAGGAAAAACAGTTCTCAACTAGATCTCTCTCTCAAATAAATGTGTGGGTACCTGAGCTGGTCTCCAAAACTTTCCTTCTCTTTTTTACTCTTAACTGGGAGTTCTGTCAATCTCCTGTTGCTTTGGGATTCAGCAGATTTTGAGGAATTCAGTGTACTGAACAGGATTTCACCAGCATGATATTCCTTTCTTTATATCCACACATTGCAACAGGTATGAAACCCTATGAGAATTGCAGAGATGTCAAGTATGGTAAACAAATATCTTAAATATTTTACAGGATCCCATATTTTAACTACTCTGAATAGCAGATAACATCTTGTATTAGTTAATTTCACAGAAAAACCTGGTCCTGACACTTTTCAGTCTCTCTGATGGGATGGCAGTGCTTCCAGCTACAGGAGCTAACTCATGCCCCAGCACTACTTCATTTCTCTTGCAGTGTTAAAATCTGCTCTTAAAAAATGCCTTAAAAGGAATCAAAGTATGAAGAACAGAGTTGTACCTCTTTTATCAGGGTAATGGTAATGATCCACAGAGAAAATGCAGAACTCCACAGAGTTCTTCATGGACTAGGATCAAACCTGAATGCTAACAGACTGGCTGTCAGACTGCCACCTTCTTGAAGATTGATGAGCTTTATTCAGCAGCATTAAGATCACTTTAACATTAGCTATCAATAGTATTCTAAGTATAACAGCTTTAGCTTTCTGTTTTTTTTTTTTTTTTTTAAGCATTTAAATTTCTGCATTGTTTTCACTTTCCACCTTTGTTTTTACTAATGGATGAAATTTTTAGCAAAGACTCTGAGTTCAACGATGTTAAATGACCTTCTAAAGAAAAACATGATAGTTTCCTGTGTTTGTAAATCACTGCTGTCCATATATCAGGTGTCTTGGAACTAAATTAAAATTAATGCAATAAAGTCAGATAATAAAGCCTCTCCAGACTATAAAGGTAACTCCAAAGTTAGAAACCACTTGCATAACCTTTCTTTAGACTTTTTGGGAATAGGTACTGCAGTTTTACTTGCTAGTTCTCACACTTCTTTTTCCCTTGGAATCCTTTTTCACTGAGTTTTTAAGGATTAACAGTGTCCACTTAATGAAGAGCGATTCAATACTTTTTCACTGGTAGTCAGTGGATTTCATTTACTGTACATACATAAAACCTTGCATGGTAGACAGATTTATTAATTTCTTTACATGTTTTATTCCTTGGTGCTCATTACTGCAGTATAAATGCTTCACTGACAAATAATTAACCTCCATACCGCTACTGTTTGGTGAGACATAGCATTACCATGATCCCACAGATGAGAAGCCGAAGCTGAATTGATGGGTCAGCATTTTTTTCCTTAATCAGACTTCTAAAACTTACTACCTGCTTTCAGTAGCTCAGCATATCATACACATGAAGGATGAAGAAACAATATCTAAGACATGGAAGGAAAAACATTTAAAAGAGAGCTGACAGTGTATTATGTTCTTGTAAATGTTGCATAAATGTACATCACTATTACGATGTTCCCAGCTTATGCAGCACATCCTGTAGAGGTATTTTCCCATGGAATGTTGCCTCTTATTTCAAGCTAAGCTGTGTCTGTGTTTTCTAAATGTCTAGGTTATTTTTGAATTGTACATAAAAAACTCTTCCTCCTTCAAGTTCTTACAGAGATGACATAATTTCTGCTATTTAACAGGTGAGTTGCTGACCCTACTCTGAGTTTCAGTTTCTTTGGAGAGATCAGTGCTTTCAGCTCTTTTCCTTTCTTCCATTTTTGGATACGCCTGGATGCCTTCCTTTGAGACCACAGTAATTCCCTGACTCACAGAATAAAATTGGCTGTAAAGGACCTCTGGAGATAACCTAGTAAACCCCCTGCTTAAAGCAGGGCTAACTTCAAAGCTAGATCTGCTTTTACTGGGTCATATCCAGGCTAGTGTGAATCTCTCCAAGGATGGGAATTCCACAGCTTCTCTGGGCAATCTGTTCCAGTGCTCTACTGTTCCCACTCATCTGTTTGCTAATGATTTGGATTTTAATGTGATTTAGAAATGTCCCCTGTATCATGTGATTAACACTATTGGATTTTAGTGGCATTCACTCTGGTAAGAGTGTGAGACATTCTGCTATTTCAAGACCTTTCATCTTCAATATATCTTGTGCAGACAATTTACCAGCAGCTTTTCTGAAACATTGCCTTCTGGATAAAGTGTTGGAAAGCACTAATTAGCTGCTCTCCTTGTCCTATCTGACTTTCCAGTATCAAACTGTGCATCTAACATAATGAATTTGGTTGTTAGAGAGGGCCTGGAAGTGATGACATTTAGCATGAGTGGGTTGTTTTGTTCCTGTCTCATTGTGTGATTGTTCTTGTGCTGATTTGTTCTTGATTCATCACCTTAAAGATCTTTAATATCTGTGCATACATGGAATACCCTATCATTTTTCTCCTCTACTGCCATCATCAAGTGCACCCTTTCCTATGGCTTCTTCACTTTTCTAATTAACATCTTTATTGCCAAAGGTCTCACAGTGGAAATAGCTATCACAGTGCAGTGTACTTCTGGTAGTGCCTTCTAGGTAGATTCTGCAGCAAGCTGTTGACATCCTTTGGCTTCAAACACACTCATAAATTTAGTATTATACGGGCCTGCCAGGCTATATATTCTTTTCCAGTTTTCACTGCTTTTAATGTATTTATCAAATTTAATGTATAGCTAAACTTTACATGCAAAATTATTTCTGCAAGGGTGTCTGTTATAGAAATATCGGGATGCTTACTTGTATCCTTGGACTTTTGTCTGCATAGAATAAATGTTCTCATATAATACTAGCCATGTTTCGTGCCACAGATTCATTTTTTCCCAAAGTCAGGTCCAAAACTTGTACCCCGATACTGATGCTCATTCTTATGGTTATTTTTTCTTAATTTATTTCAAAATACGTATGCCTCACCACTACAGATCTCCTTTTTTTTTTTTTTTTTTAACAGCAACATTGCTGCTGGCTGCCTTCCCTAGAGACATTCTTCAGCTGCACACTTTTCAGCTTTGATCCCCTCAGTTTGCTTTGTAGTGTTTAGCATACATCTTAAACACCTGCCTTTCATTTTTCATTTTATGATACTTCCATGCTCACTGGCAGCCTGCTGGGTTTGTGGCTCTGGAGCAAGCCTCTAACGTGGACTGTGGTTGGTGCTTCTCTATGGGACTGTGCACACGAATGACAGCTGACCCACATTTTATCATCTACGTATCATCACCATTACGGAAACGTCCCCTCACCTGATCTGTATCTTTTATGCTCTAGCTATTTTAGTGGCATTCTGGATTTTCAAGTTTTCTCCACTAACATACATACTTTTATTTCATTTTTACCTCTCCTACTAGAAGTTTCCCCTTTTCAAAACCACTCTTTTCAAAATCAGTTTCAGCTGGCTGATTGACTGGACTCAGTAGGTCCTCAGGTTTCCTAAGATTTCTTTGCTCAACAGAGAACTTCTCTCTCTGAAACGATATAGTTCATATTTCTCCAACTGTCTATCCACATTTCTTCTGTCAGCTTCAGAACTTCTGCCTTATAGACATCTATAAATCTTCTCATCTTTCTGTACAAAAGAATATGAGAAACAGGATCTTCCTCATTCTTTGCCTGAAGTCCAACAAATAAAAAAAAGATTCCATCAACCAAACCTGTGCATTTAATGAAGCTCTCTTCTTTCAGAAGGCCTACACTTCTTGCCTTGCTCTGTGTGAGGAGCATACAATTTTCTCCAGTTTCTGTCTGTCAACTTGGTTTAGATTACTGCCATAAAGACTGGTACATAGCTCACAGTCTGCAAGTCCTGCTCACACTTAAATTAACTGGCTTTTCAGATAGCTTCTGTACCCTGCCCACTGAAGCTTGGCACAACAAACCCATGAAGAATAAATATCACCATCTTAAGATCGTTACACCAGGGTTTTAACTACACATGGTTTTAACTACAAATAGCTCATGAAAGACATTAGAGCCTTTAAACTATGCTGCAAAAGTTCCTCACTAGAAATCTTCACAGATGTGTGCTGTGAGACTCTGGCAGGTAATAAATGACAGGTGCATTGTCAAGGGTATTGCCTCTCTCTACTCTGAGCTTCTCCATTATGAACTTTCTTCTGTTGTACTCCTGTCTCCTCCCAGACATTCACTGTTTCTTCTCACCTATTTTTACTCTCCATTCTTTCAGTACCATTTACAATTGGTCAGACCTAGTCTCCTCCAAGCCTCCTGTCACTGCAGTTTGATTCTCTTTCCCAGTCCTTCACTTTCTCCCCTTCTTAACTCTCATTTTCTTGACTTCATGACTCCAGTATATTTAGTGGGGAACTGGGGAGGTAATTCTGTCTCTTCAAATGCATCTTTCTCCTGATGTTCTGATGTCCTGCAAGTTCCTGCCCCAGCTAGCCTCTAAATGCCTATTTCTGGAAATGTCAGTGGTTTTCAGGTATCAGTTTCTCCCTCAGCATCTAACTTGTTGTACAAGCTTGTCCTTCTCACATGACTTCTGCCCCAAACTGCACACTCTACTGGTCCTCAGTACTAACCCCTAATTCCAGTATCCCTCTTCCATGTGTGAAACCATTTCCATCTTTCCACACTGTTTATACCTCTTCCTGCTCTTCTTTTGTACTTCAGCCGTGTTCTATCTGCTCTCTCTTAAGCAGCACAAACTGCCTATACTACCTCAAAACTGCAGCTGCAGACGAAAGCTCTAGAAGATCTGGGCCGTACATGTGTGGGTGTGTTCTTGCACAAATGTGGAAGGTTCAGTCTTGACTCAGAAGCCATCTACTGCCAAGTCCATTTTCCACCACATGGTAGCACAAGAACTTCTCAGGCAAAAAGAGCGACCAGAAGTTGCGAACATAAGCAAAGCAATATATCGTGCACTGGAGGAGACCTTCAGAAATCGTGAAAATTATCTGGCTAACACTTCCCAAATAAATCCAACAGACTGAAGATAGAGACGCTTCTTAAAAAAAAAAAAAAAGTGTGCACTGTGAGTAGGGCTGTATTCTCTCCCAATATCACCTGCAGTCTGTTGCATCCTTGTCCATCCAAACCATGTCCACTGTTGAGTTCAAGACACTTATTATAGTATAGTGAAATTTTGAAAACTAAAATATTATTTTAAAATGAAATATTTTTATATATAATTAAATTTTGATTGTTTGCAAAAGTATTTTTCTGATGATAGTAAAATCCAGATTAAAAAAACCCTGTGATTCATTAATATGTTTAATTTTCCCTTGAAAAAAATTTGAACATTTTCAACAGTAAAATTAGCTCTGAAATACAATTTCTTAAATTCTATACTGAAGTAATTGGCATAACTAACTATCTTTAAATATTAAACCCATGTAATTTCTCCATGTGGAATTACACATCAGTTGAAAAAAACATAATTCATCAGTTCAAGAAACCTCTCATCAAACATATTCTTTGATGTGGTATGTGACATGTCTGTAACATTTGATGACCCATTTCTCACAAGCTATAGGCCATTGAGCCCCACTTCTTTCCCTCGTATTAAAGGGGAGGCTGCTAGTTTAAATACAAAGATTTGTGTAATTTCTGTCACTGTGCAGACAACTCAAACAGCTACAGCAATGACAAAATGCTGGAGAGGGCTTGGACTACTATTTTGCATGTAAACCTGAACAGCAGATGAAAAAGAAGTGATAAATTTATTTGGTGACTATCTCTTGGTTTCTCCGATGATGACCTCTGATTACATCAGGCATTTCATGGGATAAACAGTTTTCTCCCAAAACACTGCAGATCTGACTGCCAATAAAGTCAGCAGGATTCAAATACTTATAAATCCAAACATACTCATTTTCTTTTCAGTGCTGAAACTACTCCAGTCTTTAGGAAGCACATATTATCAAATACCCTGAGATAATAAAAACAAAAAATGCAAGAAAAACCAGCTAACTAGAAAATACTGGACTTTATCTGTGAGAACATATGGTAACAATGATTATTATTTATTACTTGATCCTGCTTCAACCCAAAATGTGCTTGGCAACATTTGAACACAGAAGAAAACATTGTATTGTAGCACAAAAGAGCTCAAAGGCTTAAAAGAGTCAAGCCCTTCAGCAGCCTGTAGTAGTGGAAATGGTTCTCAGAACATTAAAGGAAGTCTCCACTCACACAATTTGTTGCCCATCACCGAGTTTTAATCAAGACCAGGGCTTAAAGGACTTGCTAAACTCCAAGCACTACAACCCTGCACAGTCAGGAGCCCATGATCAGCTGTCTATGGGTTACTCTTTCAGTTTCTCAATGTTCTTTAATACCGTGAAGCAAAGCCAAAGATTTACCAGAGATGCTCTAAGCTAGTTTGAATAAACTGCCCTTTGAAATCTAAATTGAATTTCCCTTGCTACAATATAGGGAAATGGAGGAGAGTGCTATCTTTTAGTTAATTAGGCATTTTGTAGCATAACTTCCCCAGAGTTCATCTCTACCACTAAATGATCAGGTGCATATAGCACTCAGAATATCTCTTTCTTCTGAGTTTTTCCCTTCCTCCAAAACATTTCTTTCTTTAAATTTTATGTTATTTGATGCAATTTCTACATCCCGTACCCTTCGGTCCTGTTTCCACCCCTGCAGCAGTAGCACAACTGAGGATAACAGCAGTAAACCTACTGTTGCCCTTCCATTTTATTTTGGAGAAAACAGAAAATGAAGATTCCAACAGGAGTTGGATTGACTGGTGAGAACAGGAGTTCTTATCAAGAGGGATCCGACTTTTAGTCACATGAGGACACCCATCAGTCTTAGACACCTTTTTTTACCCAGAAACTTTCAGAAGTTTCTCTAAGCAATCTAAGTAAAGGTGTGAGCATCCTCTCTCTCCTGCCCCTGAATATTTAAGGTTGGATGAGAGTGCACACAGCATGTTTAAGGGTATGAAATGTTCACCCTGTTTCAGGCTGTTAGTATAGTCTGGAGACAGATACCATGACAATATAAAGATCATCTAATATCTTTTTGTGTTCATTTTACTCCAATGGATGATGACAGCCCATAACATAAAAAGAATTGTAACTTCATGGGACAGCATTCATTCCTCTTCCATGAGGAATCACACTTGTCCATTAAAAGATGCTTACCATCTACCTGTTAGCTGGCACATGGCAAATTACAGCATCATGTTCCAACAGTGAAAAGGGAGTGCTATCCAAGAGAAGGGCCTGGTGATGAAGCACCTGCACAGCACAGGGAACTACGACTACAGAACACAGGCTATGGGTCACTAAGATTACGTGAATAGAGACAGATACCAAGAAATAAAGTTGGAAAAAATCACATGGTGATAGGTCTGCTCAAAAGAATGTAGCTTGTGCAAAATAAAGTGAGACACAAAGAGATTCTGTGCTGAAGGAAGTGTAAAACGTCACCAGTTTGGCCCTGAACCATAACAGGGGTAAATTTAAACAGAAAAAACCATTTTTAGGGTTCATGTTGCTTCTTCACAGATCACAAGCCACATCCAGTGGCCTTGAACACTTCCAAATATGCAGCATCCACAACCTCTGGGCAACATGTTCTGGTGTCTCACCACTCTCACCATAAAGTATTTTCCTGTTATACAATTTAAACCTCTTTCAGTTTAAAGACATTCCCCTTTGTCCTATCACTATATGTCCTTGTAAAATGTCAGTCTCCAGCCCTCCTGTCGATCCGTTTTAGTTACTGGAAGGCTTCTCTAAGGTCTCCCTGGAGGTCTCTCTTCTCCAGGCTGAACAGCCCCAACTCTGACTGTCTTCACAGCAGAGGTTCCAGCCCTGTGATCACCTCCACGTTCCTCCTCTGGAACGGCTCCAACAGATTCACATCCTTCTTATGTTGGGGTCCCAGAGCCGGATGCAGCACTACAAGTGGGGTCTCACAAGAGCAGAATAGAGTGGCAGAATCACCTCCTTTGGCCTGCTGGTCATGTTGCTCTCGATGCAGCCCAGGACATTTCTGGCTTTCTGGGCTGCACATCACCAGCTCATGTTGAGCTTCTCTCCAACCTGGTATTCTGTGACTCACTTAAATCATGATAGCTAGATTTGCTGCAGATAACTGCTCAGGCACACACAACTTGCAGGGGAAATCAAGATACAAACAAAATACAACTGCAGAGCTACCTGTGATTTTTCTAAGCAGTTAACACTCATTACTGATATCAGCTGGAAGGAAATCAAGACTAAAATGGAGTCATCCATCTGCATACATCACAGCTTAGATGCTACAGTCGTTTGAGTTTTTTGATGTTAGAGCATGCCTCAGTGCTGCCTCAAACAGAAGAGGCTAATTCACTCTATGAGTTTATTCAGTTTTTGATTACCTTTCTCTCTTCCATCGAGCTCTAAACAGTGCCATGAATTACAGCAGTTTTTGTTATGTGAGCCCTGAAAAGCAGGTAAATATTTCATTATTAAAAAACCACAAGCAGCAAATGTAGTTGACCTTTGAAGGGACACTGTGCCAAACGTGGAGTCTCATTCCCAACACTAATAAAAGGTAAAATAGAAGTTTAGTCTGTTTTTCTGTTACAAGTATATCTCAGCACAGTCTTAATCACGAAGCTTTGACATCTTTGTAATGGCAATACTGTGTTTTCAGAGGCATTTAATATATTTAAAAGGGGTATTTTTAATTGTCAGCTTAATTCTTAGAAGACAACTCTGAAGACAAGGCACAATTCATCTTGACTCAAGAAGCCTCCAAATATGTCCGTAAGCTCACTTGGCATTGCCTGCAGACTGTTCAATTTCTAGAAGAAATAATCAGAATAAAAATCCTTTTTTCTAATTGTCGAAGAGGGCAGTTTAGTGCTTCATAGAGCACCCAGGAAGAGAAAGGCATTCCAAACACCTCCTTTAGAATAATAACAATTTTATAACCCTTGCTTTATCCCACGGTAATGAGGACATCACAAAATAAACATCTCAAAGCCACCAGCAAGTTTACATCATATCTTAATACTCCTTGAAAGTACCCACCACTAGAGCTACCACGAATAAAATATAGTGAAACCAAAGATTTAAAAATATTGCAGAATTTATCGAATGTATTATTTATCTAATTCTTGGTTATAGTTAACATTATTCATCAAAAACCACTGGCAAAGTGATTTGGTTCTTATACACTGCTGGATATGACCAAACAAGAAATTATTTGCTAAACAGCGTCAAGTGAAAGTCCAACACTGAAATGTGACATATTAAACTGAAATGCATGCTTACTTCAAAAAACACTCCTAAGAGTGTAGCGAGAACAGCCCTTTCTGCCAAATCTATGTCAGGTCTTCTATATTATGAATGATAAAAAAGCCAAGGTCCAGATGCCACTCCATGTCACCTTTACTGAACCCTACAGGATTACTGTAGAAAAAGGAGTATGGCCATCATATTGAGGTGCAGTAGATAAGGCACATTTACATTAATTACATTTTCCAGTTGGTTTTGTGCACAATATCTACAGGTAAGAAAATGAGTAATGTACCATCAGTACATCTCCTGAACTCAGGAGTCTTCCTCCCTGCAGGTTCCCTGGGTCTCTGGTGCAGACATTAATCTGATCATTGTAGAAAACCACCTTTCAGGACTACGCTTCAGTATGTAACTTGCTAAAACCAGTTCTAGCTCTCCAGCCTATCATATGATCCTAATTCAGAAAGCATCTTGGGACCCATGGAAAAACGCATGGCAGCATGCCTGTGATGTGCCTTATATCTACTCTTGTTCCCAGTGCTATTCCCTATCAACTATGACCAATGACCCCACTTTCCTCTTGTGGCTGAACTCCGAAATTTCTTGTACTTCCTTGATTGAGTGATACATCTTTGCATGAATCCATACAAAGAAGAGCAAACAGCCAAAAGAAGCTCACTGCCAGAGGGCAACTATCAGCCCCAGGTCCTTCGCACTCTCCTTAACCGAGAGTCACCTCAAAAGCTTGGAGCCAACTGAATAGCTCACAGACTCTCTGGTAAGGCAAGGCCATATCCTTGGTTTGTTCGGAATCTGGTCTGAATAAAAATTCCTGTGGTATCTGTGGATACCACCTTGATTAAAAATGTGTACGGCTGAAACGTGGCTGTAACTACAGTTAGCAGTAAACATGGATTTTCCAACTGTATCTTCCTCTCAAGTCCAATGTTGCTAGCACTGCTCCTTCTTGACTGAGACATGGCCAATTATCTCTGCCATTGTTATCTTTTATTAGGCAGTTCTTCATGTGAGAAATTCCGTGTTCTCCTCATTTAAGTTACTAAGTAATTCACTCCATTGAAGTAATGTAAAAGCAATGTCAAATGGAAAGTGGGTATAAGAGCAAAAACCAATGTAAAATTGGTAATTATGGTAATTATGTGCCATTTTTGGAAGGCTAATGCTAGTAAATACAGATATTAATACTGAAGAAAATGAGATCAGAGGGAAATAATATACAGCCTTAAAGGTATTGGTCATTTATTGCTGGTTACCTTTATCAAAGAATCAATTGACATTCAATCCTGTTAGAAGGTGCTCGGTCTACTGTTAAGTACAGAGTATTCATATTTCAGACTGAGATCATCACCTGGCCTTCAGCAACATGTCTTAAACCTTCTTGACTATTTACACTGCAAATTTTCCAAGAGAACGAATTTAACTCCGTGTGTGTAGTTCTAGGTAGGGACATGACTGGATGCCACTCTAACACAAACAATGGTTGGAAGGCCTCAGCACATAACAGGATCACTCCTGAAAGGCTCAGGTATGATCTGTACTGGCTTTGATATGAGTTTCAATGTTGACTTCAATGGAAACAGTTAGGACCCAAACACTTATTACCAGAAATAAAACAAAACTGAGTTCACCAGCTTACCAGTTTGTAGAACAACTATCACTTTCAAAACTGAATTTCATGGTATTTGCTAGCATAACTTTCAATCAAATATAGCTCAATTATTTTGCTGATTGTTTTCCCAATACTTCTATTTGCATGCATTATTTTAAAAATAAGCATAGAAGAGTCTTTTTTCTATCTAATGATTTTTCAGGAACTTTAAGTCATTGTATGCTCTTTCTTCCTCCATTTTCACTTATACAAAACCAGTTGGAATTACTAGCAGCTATGTTGGTCATGCCAACATTATTATGTAAAACATCTTGCATGTAACTTCTTATAGGTCCACAGATACAAATATAAAATTAACTGGCTAGGTTTTCAACAATGTTCCATTTTATCTGGATCTGGAAGAGAGCTGGAATACAAATAATTCAGCAAACTCTCTGTAGAACATTGTTTTCATCTTTAATGAAAATTCTCAACTTTTTCACATGCTTTTCAAAACCATTCAGCTGCAGACGTGCAAAGAAAAAGTTTGCTAAACTAGATTCAGTCAATTTATTAAGCTAACCCTTGTGAACATATTATTCATTAATATTTCAAAAGATCGTTAGAAAAGATGCTTCTGTTCATTCATCTCCCAACAAAGCTTATGAACTGCAGAGAACTAAGTTGTAACATGGCTCAATTGTTTGCTGACTTTTTTATAGTAAGTCAAATATTTAGCAGTTTACTGGTAAACTTCTTTGCCATAAACAAAACAATCAGAAAATATTCTCCCCTGTGATGCCTGAATACCTGTTAAAATATGGTGCATATGCAAACTGCAATCCAACTTTTTTATGATCCAGTCTGATGAAACATAAAAATCAGAGTGTAAGACAAATCTGAACTGTCTACTTCTCTTGAAAGCACAATACAGGTTATTCTATACAGTTTTTTAAAAACAAGTATTAAGACCTGTGTGGCTCTTATCCATTACTCTAAAGCAGTACTATGTAGAGTTGTTAGAAGTGCCATCACCACCCAAATTTAAACATTGCCACTTGAATTTCGAACTAAATTTGGCTGGCACTCACTGTAAAAGATACTGAAGACCTATGGTGAAGCCCACCCTTTGGAGGGCTTAATTGGGATTTTGCCATTGATCTTAACAGGACCAACATCTACTCAGGATTTATAAAGTCAGCATACTCTAATGCTTGCCAGTAGGTACAGAAACACAGTATTTTAGTTCATTCAGAAGTATTTCATGTCAGCTAGCAGATGACAGCTATAGTAAGCATCGGAGTGGTAGCTTAGCAAAAGTTGCCTACTGGCAAAGGTTATCATATGTCTGAAGAAAATAAAGTGAAGTATTAGCTCTCCTCTATTTAATTTACCTACTTGACAATTATGCCTAGGATTCCGAGTGGCGAATTAAATTGCCTCTTCAGCTCAACACCACCTGCAGTTTGAGCTGTTGGTAGCAAAGCAATGCTATCCCGGTCAGCCCTGATACACTCAGCCCTAGAGCAGCACAGGCAGGGACCCTTTCACTGACCAAACACACGGGTTCATCCCCCCCAGTATAATCCTTCAGCCACTGAAGGGGAGAAAGAGCAGAAGCAAGAACTTGATTTCATGCAGTGCCTATAAAAAAGCAAAGGCATTATAATGTGATGTCTTGCTTAATTAATTCTAAACTCCCTCTAACCAGACTACTTAACTCTAAAGTGCACAGTCCTGAAAAGAATATCACACACTGTATTACCCTTAAGAAGTTCAAGGATTGCCAGTGTACGTAAAAGCTTGGCAGGAAGACATCTGTTAGATATTGACAATATTGACTTCTAGAGGTCTTGGGATACACATCTTTCTATTTACTCTTTTTATGAATGATTTTTCCATTCATCATTTCGGCTACAATTGCCATTCTGTAACTAAAATAAACCAGACGTTATTCTCTTTCCTTTGCAAATTGTCAACCACATTAACCTTGTCAAAACAACGCACAAGAATGAAATCAATATAGCAATTTAAAGACAAAATTGGCAGGCATTATATTGTACTTGGACGCATCCAGTAAATAGCCTCATACATCAATCTACTGTCATCAAGGGCAATATTTTGAAAGCTACTAATGTTGTTTATTACATTCGCGGAGTGAAACGCCAAAGTAAGTACAGATACCAGTCCAGCAGATGAAAAATAACACGGAAATAATATATGACACGCCTGAGAAGCACGAACTAGGGACTCAGGTGTCATTCAAACACCCTGTACTTCAGCACGGAGAGCGACTGCTCTATAACCGATACGGTACCGGCAGCGACCTGCTCGCCAGCGCAGGAGCCGCAGTGGAAACTCCGGGATCCACCGTGCCCCGTCCGCCAGTGCCGGGCAGCAGCGCCGGCCGTCCCTCGCCCCTTCCCCCGCGGTGCACCGCACACGCCGCCGCCGCAGCTCGGAGCTCCTACACCCCACTCCTGTTCCCCCCTATTTCTGGGTGCACCGCCAACCAGGGTACCGGTACCGGGTACCCCGGTACC
Organism: Acanthiza pusilla; assembly: GCA_036630365.1. Lineage (NCBI taxonomy): Eukaryota > Metazoa > Chordata > Aves > Passeriformes > Acanthizidae > Acanthiza > Acanthiza pusilla. The sequence goes on along the minus strand of JAXCHO010000073.1, from coordinate 30,171,366 downwards.
CCGCTCCCCGCCGCTTCCCGGACCCCGGCGCCTCTCCCGGCCCGCCTGCCCCGCAGTCGCTCTCCCGGGGGCGGCGGGTGGCGAAGGGCGGCCGGCGAAGTTGCCGGGACTTACGGTGGCAGCGCTACCGGCGCTGGCGCGGCACCTCTCCCGGCCTCCTGTCACCTCGGGCCACTTCCGCGGCGGCTCCGCTCCCGCTCCGGAGCAGCCCGGACGCCCCTTCACTCCTCGGAGGGGCTCATGGCGCTGCCCGCTCCCCGACACCCGCCCGGTGGGTCCCCGCGTCCCGGAGGGGGCGGGCAGGCACTAGCCAGTGTCGAACCCCTCCGGCGGGGCTGCACCTCGGGAAGCATCTGTCTCCTCTCTCCCGCGACGCGCCCACCCCCCGCTCCACCCCGGGCGCGGCGGGGCTTCGCGCCGACGTCGGTGCGGGGCGGCCGGAGCCCGCCCGGCGGCGGCGGCAGCGCCTCCCCCGCACCGCCTCCCCGCGGCTCCCGGCGCTGCCGCTGCCGCTGCCGCCGGGGCGGCCGTGCCGGAGCCGGCACAGCGGGGCCGGCGCGGCGCTCCCGACACAGCGCCGGAGGAACGGGGGTCCCGCTGCGCGGGGCCGAGGGACGCCCGGCCCGGGGGCAGGGGCGCGGCCCCCATGCCCCTCGTCCCCTCGGAGGAGGCGGGGGCGGCAGTGGAGCCGCTCCCCTGTGTCCGGCCGTCCCTTCCGTGCGGGGCTGGGGATCCTCGCACGGCCGTCGGCTGCGCTCTGACCGCAGCGAGGGTGCTCGCCTCGCAGGAGCTCCGACCCTGCGGTGTCAGGGGCCCGGCCGGGGGCCTCACCTCCTCCTCTTCCTCTTGGAGGAGAAGGTCCTCAGACCCGAGCCAGCGTTGCGGTTCCATCGCGGGTAGCTTTCGGGAAGGGAAGCCGGGGGAATGCAGGGAGTGGAGCGTGGGACCCCTGCGCTCCGGCAGCTGGGCGGGTGGGGCGCTACCCCTGCAGCGGATCGAGGGTTGCTGGGGTCCCTGCCCGCCCCGGGAATGCTGTCCTGCCTCCTCTGGTGCTCTTCCAGCTTACATGAACCATCTACCTACCGTCCACCGAGCTGGGGAGGATGAACAAGGGGCGGCCGCAGCATTCATCGGACGGCAGAGTCATCTAAATTCCCGTTTCTGCTCCAGAAGTCATGTAAGCGTTTTGAACTAACTCGAAGAAGAGACCGAGGAAGACCTGGTTCCGAGCATCTCTGGGCACCTCTGGTCTCCTCAGAAATGCAGACCGCAGCTACACGGGCATCCAGGGGCAGCTGAGCCAACACTCCCCACCTCGCAGAAGAGCGTCGAGCGGTTGTGCATGAAGTAGTGCAGGGGAGTACTTCTCTGCTGTGACTGCTCCAAGCTGCCCAATATTTAAATATCCAGAAAGCCACAGTGAGGGTGGGAGACAGAGCGAATGTACGGTGATTCACCTCAGCACTCCTGACAAACATGCCAGAGCGGATAGCAGGTAGTGGGATGTCTTCCCAGCAGGTGGAGTCAGGAGGCAAACAAACTTGCTCGAAAGGTACCACCACACGGCTGAGAACAGCTTTTTTCCTTCGTCTTTCTGTGTGAAGGATGTTGCTGCCATCAAATAAAAGAAACTTTGGCTTTAATGTCACCTGGCTAACTGCTGAATGGAAAGTTAGCTCCTACTGAAGCAGTTCTCAGGTGGTTTTGTTACACCTGCCACTTTCTCTTACAACCTACAGCTAAATTTTACAGCTTGCCTTTCTGACACAAACCTGCATGCAAAAGCAGCAGGCTGCCTTTCTGCAGCACAGGCCATGCTGAGAAGGGCAGGAGGGACAGGAGCAAGGGGGCTTAGTGCTCAGAACGAGGTGCTGGGCATAGCATGCACCAAGGTCCAAGAGAAAGGAACTTCTTGCCACTTTTCCCAGTAGCTGATAAAAGAGTTCCTCTAGGTACTCTAGAGGTACATCGAAGAAAAATTGTCCTCCTTGATATTGGGGGTGGGGGGCAACCATAATAAAAGTTGAGATATTCAAGGAATACTGATGTAAATTGTTATCCCTTTAGCATTTAAACTTTCAGTGTAGGTTTCATCCTTTATTCTTGTGGAGATAGCAAAGAGAAACAGTGGAAGCTGCTTTTATGAACTCTCACAGTGCCACAATCGCTTCACTCTTCGCAGCATTCTCTGGTAGGAACAGTGAAGTTAGGGGAAGCTCCCATTAGCTGCACTAGGTCTGGCACCATCCCCATGGATGCGCTGCAGTCGTGTCCCTCCTGTGCTGCAGCTGCCCCGAGGTGGGCTTGGGTGAGTCACTCTTCCAAGAGCTTCAGATGTTTGTGGAAGAGGAACTGCTGAGAGGCAAAACCTTATACTGAAGCCTAGGGAAAGCAGGAGAATCCTCCTTCCTGACATTGCAGCAGCAAATTGAAAGAGGTGAAATGGAGAGGTAGTTTCTTCCAAAGTCCACCTATTTAGGAGTTTTTTGTATGTTATCCAGCTAATAGTGTTCATTCTATGATTGGAATTCATCACATTTTCACAGACTGGTTTTATATTTATTTCAAAACAAATTGCATGTTGCTCTGTTTTCTTAGTGAATAGTATTCTTCTGCTTAAGTATAAATCTGTCATCCCATAACCTGAAAATAGCTTTCCTAAGGTTTGGTTGGTTTTTTTATGAACTCTCGTTTTGTTAATCATTACCTTGCACACAGAAGCAGCACTTTCTCATTTGTTCTGCTATAAGCAATTCCACTGTGCCCCATGGGACTGCAAGCATGAGTACTTACTATTTAGCATGTGTATGAAATACTGATCAGGCCCATAACTAACCACTGGAAAATTATTACTACCTGTACCTCGATGGTTTCATTTCTGCTTGTGCTTAGGAATCATTACAACACTGACTTCTGCAGAAAAGAGGCTGAGCTAGTGTTTTATGTTGTGATGTTACAGTTTTGTTTTGTACATGAAAAGTGAAGAAAATCCAAACCTTCCAAAATTTCTGTGATTTTATTCTGTTATGAGGGAAAAGATTTTTCCCCATGGTATGGAAAGTTGTGCAGTTGTGTAGTTTGTCTCATTTAAGTCATCTTGTATTCTGTAAATATATTTTGTCTACCTTTAACAGTACTAGAAGTAAGGATGCCACTTGTGAAACAGGCGCTGTCTTAATTTTCTTGGTCAGGCGCAGAATTTGAAAGAAAAATTGCCAGCTGGACCTATAAGCTTTCCATGAATTGGGTAGAGATATTTCCACAATCTTTTGCAGATGCCTGCATTGCAAGCTGTTTGGAGCTGGACCTATAAGCTTTCCATGAATTGGGTAGAGATATTTCCACAATCTTTTGCAGATGCCTGCATTGCAAGCTGTTTGGAGACAAATTTTTCCTGTCACAGTTTGTATATCTTTCATGCTTGGCATGATGTACCCCATAGGAATTACCCAGAGCACAGTATTATCAAAAAAGGGTTTGTTCAGATTTAGTTTGTTTGAAGCAGGGCAAATGTGAGCATTGAGCTCTCTGCAGAAGACTGTGGAGGCATGCTGTATCTTTTGATAAAAAGATTATAAATAATGCATTTGAATGAGGGCTACATTCACAATTTGGATAAAAAACTGGAATGGGTAAAAGACAACGTTTAAACAAAGAAGGTAATAAATTCACCCTTATCCAGTTCAGGGTGGAAAGAAAGGAAATTTACCATTAGCTTTAACACAACTTACATCAGTCCCCTTAAGGCTTCCACGGGAATATTTAATTCTTTGGCAAACAGCTTGGTAATCTTCACTCCTGGAAGTGACCTGATTGAAAACTGAGATTAGTTACAGCACAATCAGCAGCAGTGCAGCCTTCCTAACCCCACCTGCTGGAGAACACATCAGCTCTGTGAGGGGGAAATCCATGGGGTGGCTATAGCTGCTGTTCAGACCATGACTCCCTAATGAGATAATTTTTTTAAATTTTCAGAAAAAGAGGTTACTCTGGAATTAGGGATTTGAGGACTGAGAGGTAAACATATTTGTGAAGCTACTGCCAGTTGCAGAAGTCCATTCCAAACATAAAAGGCAATATCAGGAAAAGTATAGAAATGCTCAAGTGGCTGGAAGACATATGAACAGTTTAGACTAAGATTATTAGAGGAACAGAAGAGTGTTTTATTTCTAATCCCAGAAACTATCAAGTTTTTTAAGAACTGTCTTTTTAAGACAGCTTTTTCCGAAACGAACGATTGTGTTTAATTTTTTGTTAGCTATGTTTGTAGAAACCTGAAAATCAAGACTTACATGATTATCTGACATAAGATGTCTCAGTATAAAGACGTACAAATTATTTTAAGGTCACAGTAGATTTATTTAAAACAGTTGCTTAATGTACAATAATCTCAGTAAGTTTCTTAATGTACAAAAAAGGCATAGGTAATATATTTGCCTCCTTGTTTAAATTTCTATTTTAATTCATATTATAGTATTTAATCTATCCAAGTATTGATTCTTCAGTTCACATCTCAGGAAATTCTAAGAGGACCTCCAAAACATTTTGAAGTGAAGGGAAAAAAATTCCATCATCTGCCTCTAAAAGAGAATTTGTCGGGTTTTGGTGTTTTTTGTTGTTTTTTTTTTAAAGAAAAATACATTCAGTCAGTAATTTGGAGATATAAAATCAAAGCAACAGCAAAAGAAAAATATGTGAAAATTACTTGTATTCAAGTTTTCAAAGAATAAACAGAAATGAATAGAGACATTCCAGTTGTTCGTATTTATACCATATTCCATTTTCTCTAGAAGAGACTATTTTAATTTAGAAATACATGTTTTCATTAGTACAGCACTCAGTAATTATCCGTATTGGTAGCAGAAACACAGTGGGCTTTGCTTGCTCTGTGTGGAGGAAGGAGAGGGAAAGCAAACAAGATAATGAAAATCTGGGGAATGTTTCCAAAGAGTGGGCATCTGATTCTCTCAGAAGGAGCAAGTATTTTTCATCTTCACTTGGAACCCAATACCCAAGGATTCATTAAACCAGTGTGTAGCTGTATATGATTCTAGAGAAAACTGCTGCCAAGCATCAAAAAGAAGAGCTCCTCATGAGAATTTAATGCACTTACAGTTGCAAGAAATATCCTCTCCGGTGTTCGTAGAGTATATAAATCATAAAATATTCTAGATTACACAAAATTTCCCTGGGAACTGTTTCAAGAGCCTTATGAAATGTCTACAAACCACCAGCAGGCATATTTAATAAATCATACATATTTATAAGGCCCCACCAATGTTTTACCTTAAGTAATTAAAAAATGTAGTTTAATATGATAATTATCACATTATTTGGAGTTACGGATAATGTAAGAATCTATTAAAACCTATTAAAATCTATTAAATCAAGACTCATCTACATATTTCCATACAGATAAAATTTTCTATCTTTGCAAAAGTGGCCTGGGGCCTATGTATCATTAAAGCTTTACTTACCCCCTCAGTGTATGTTTTAAGTGAAACTAAAGCAGTGCTAAAAGATCATATTGGTTTTGTGAAAAAAGGTGAATTTTAGTTCAAATCCTTACTCTGCTAGACAGAAATTATTATTTCTGATTAGCATGGTATTTTTAAAAGTCTTGTTGCCTGGAAAATATAACTGTAATAGACACATAACTGATTAAACCCCAGCTCTTGACAGTAAATGTAGGCTTAATCATTCTCATTATCATAATTTGTTTGTCACTCAGTTTGACACATTTAATATTAGGTTCTGCCCCTCCAAACAAGCTGGTGTGTAGAAATCTCCTTGTGTTGGGTGTGAAAGCTGTCCCACAGCGACATGAGGAGTGGCTGACATGGAGTGGCTTGGGTGCGGAGCTGTTTGCAGGGTGGGGGCATTCATCGCGGCCTTTGGAGGGAGGCACTGCTGTCCCCCATCCATGGAATGCCGGCCAGAGCCTTGGGACCATGGATCCATGCATAGATTGGAGCAAGGACGGGCCTTACGCATACTTGGCCAGGATCACACGTAGTATAGGGAGGCTGGAAAATGTTTCGGCTGCATTTACGGCTACGTTTATCAGTATGACAAAGAGACATTGGAGAAGAAATCTTGGGGATTTTTTTCTCAGCTTTTTTAAGTAAAGATAAAATTGACGGAATTAATTTCAAATGGGTAACCAGCTTTATGCAATATTGCAAGACAGAGCAGCTGAAGAGGCAAAAGTTCGGATAGTTTTGTCCAGGTACCTCTGAATTTCCCTACAGTCTTCTTCTTGACTCTGCCATCTGTAAGGAATTTGTGGAGTAGGGACTCATTTTCAGCATTTCATCCAGCATCATAATTATAACCCATGTGAGTCTAAAGGGTTTGATTAGCATGAGAACATCAACTACTACTTTTATAGTTAACCTTACTGTAAGGAATGGGGAGCATAATTATGAGTAGATTTCTAAATATACAGCACATATTAAAGAAAGTAGGATGAGAATGTTTGCATCTCAAAGGACTTAAATTTAGGTTCTGGTGACAAAACAAGTAGGTGATTGCGTGCAATTGGGGACAAACACTAGCCTGGAAAAGGGAGCTAGCAGGAAATTGCTGCAGAGACAAAATGCATGCTTATCATGTTGATTCACATAACAAATTCACTTTCTCACTTCCAGGGTTGTTCTCTCGTTTCTCTTCACACATGAACCCAAGCACAAGTACGTATTTATTCCAGTATGGTTAGTAATTGAATATCTTTGATGCTGTTCTTCCTATAACGGCTGCCCATTTAACTCTCAACAACCAAACTTTTAATAGAAACTAAATGTAATTACTGAGGGTTCAATGCTCAGAGAGAGTTGAAAATCACAGAACACAGGTCTTGTGGGAAATGTCTCTGCGTAAAAATGTTGCTTACCTTCCTCTGAACTTAATGATTCACTTTGTAAAGCAGAGGCACAGATGGCTGTGCATCTGAGGTCTCCCTTAACTGCATCTCCTTTTCTCCTGATACATAAGTGAAATCATGTTAAGAGATCCTAGATCAATCTTGTATTTCTGACAGAGCACTGTGAGGCTGGTGTTTCTTCAGTCATTTGAAACAGATACAGGGAGAAGGATGAGAGATGTGTGGCCCTAGAGGGTCCAGAAATTTAAATGTAACAAGTTCTCTCAGAGGAATGTCATGTTCTCTGCCATTTTTTTTTAATTTCCATTCTTGATATATTTTATGGCTTTGAGGTACAACCCTCTCCTTAGTTCTTATCATCATGAAGTCTTTGGAGGTAGTCATGTCTAAAATACTCCTCTGTGTTCTGTTTTTGAACACGCTGCTATTTCGAAGAGAAAAATAAATGCTAGAAAGGGAGGAGATGCGAGAGTTGTCACCTTCATAAGCCCAAACCAGTCATTTTAGTTGTTGCTGAATATCAAAAAGCAAGAATATTAGAAGTTTTCAATCAGAAGACTGCCAGTGAATTTCAGTCTTGGCCCACATCTTTTCTATTTGTATTCTGGACCTTGTCTGTAGAAGAGATTTGGAAAAAGATTTAAAGGTTTCTTTCAGATGCCAGTGAGTGAAAAATCTGAAATTTGCTCATAAGTAACAAATGTCTCAGACAATAAATTACAATTGGAAAGTAAATTTTCTGTCATAACTTCCTGTATGATGTGGTTTTAGCATTTTACAAGCTGAAAATTTTCTTAAACTTTTGCTTTTTGCTGCCAGGTCCTAAAAATAAAAAAATATGGAATAGTTTTCCGTACTGTTATGTTCTAAGTTGTGCTTCAGCTCACAGGGGTCTAACAAGGTTCTTTTCAAATTCTTCATAACCTGATTTTTGTCACTTCACTTGCAGTTTTACAGAATGTGAAAATACAAATTCAGGCAGCAAATGTGCCCAGGACTCTCACCTCTCTCCACACTACTCAGGCATACACATGTACACAATTACATCTTTATTCTAGCAGTAATATTGATCCATTTGTTGTCCAGTGAATTCTCCCCCACTGACCTGTGAACACAAATGTTAGCTGGATACTCAAAGAAGGCTGCAAATCACAGAAGAAGGTTTGAGAGAGATGTGCTTAAAGTTTCTGGTCCCAGTTTGAGCACATGGTGTGAATTCAATAATTGTAATTTCAATACATTCTTTGTAAAGAGGGTGAATTCTAAGGACATAATTAGAGGTGTGGTGGGACCAGTTTGATTGCATGTTAATCTAATGCAAATCCTGATCTGTTTGAGGTCAGCATCATTTTTCTCAATGTAACATCACTGAACTCACTGTGCAAAGTGAGCTTTCTAGTGATAATGAATTGTGTTGAGGCATGGAACCTGGCTCACGATGTCTCTACAAACTTGGGTCATTAGAAGCTGAGTTGGAAACTGAGGGTCAGTAAATTTTAGCACATAAATAAAATGTTTAACACTAATATTATTTCCATATTTATTAAACCATAATGAAAACTAAAACATTTGCATTTTTTCTAACAGTGATTCTATTTACTGCAAGAGCATTAGATGGCTTTTGTTATGAGTCATATATATTCAGATGACACAATTCCCGTTAAAGGTCTGGGGCATTCATTTAAAGGTGTTTCCAATCCCTTCCAAGGACAGTCAGACAGGATATAATTCCCTACTTCCCAGAGTAACTTCAGTCACACATCACAGCATCATATATATAATTTGATAACAACAAGCACATGACATCCATTAGGCTGAACTTGTTTCTGTAAGCTCATTTTACTTCTCACTATAAAATGTTCCTGAGTTATTCTTTCAGCTGTTTAAGACTTAATAAACCTTCTTCCTGTGAGGTGAAGGAATCAGATTTTTTTGCTATATATTTTTATTGATGACTTTTTTGCTATACCTTTTGATTTTTTTGAGGATGATGTTGAGGATGCAAACATTTTTGAAAGAGGGGGCTACAGATTTTGTTTATTTGCCTTTTTCTTTTTTGTAGCTATTTTGTAGCTGCTAGAGATATTTGTGCTCAGAGAAGGCCACTTATATCAAGATGAATTTTCTTACTGTAGAATGTCTTTAGTTCAGACAATAAAGCAATCCAAATATTGAAGGTTTATTTAGTGGAACCATGTCCACACTCTCTTGGGAAGGATTCTTTCCTCTGAGCTCACAACATTCAGGTCAGAAGACTATCTTTTGATCCAGCAACTATTACAAGAAGGATATAGCATCACCTTCGGGAGGCAAAATGAAAAATGTCTAACTGGGATATCTTAGTGAAAGATGACAGTGATGGTTTTGCTGACATCACTGCTAGATAACCTCTGAAAAAACGTGGTATGCACTTAGTTGCCTAACACTGAGTCTGAGTACTCTACTGAATATTTGCTTAAGAGCATAACTCCTGCTGTTCTTCATATTTGTAGAAAAGAGTGAAGAGAGGAAAGCAGAAATGTTGAGCAGAGTTTTGCTGTACTTTTGTGTATATTATGCTGTTTCTAGGAAACCAATGACAAATAGAATTGGTGGGATTTTTTTGTGTGTTCTAACTGCATACATGTTTTATTAGCTAGTTATCCATGTAACTGAAAGAATAGTTTTAACAAAGAATTATACTGAAGTTGTTAATTTCATAATTTGTGAGAAATATGAGTAGTCGATGAGGAACCTGACAAATACCACATTGAGAAGGGAGACTGGGGAGGAGAGAAATCGCCTCCTACTCAACTCTCTAGGTTGATTGAATTTAGTCACTTTGTAGGTACTGTTGCCTCGTACAAAGTCCACTAGTACTTGTTTTCTTTCTAAGATTTTGGAGTATATATTTATGAGGGGAAAAAAAGGTGACAACCAACCAACCAACCAACCAAAAAATACCACCCCCAAAATACAATAAAAACACAGTTCCCAGTGCCTCAGCTCACCAACTTTAACAGATTTCAAAGATTTTCCAGACATTTTACAATACAATTTTGCTTTAGAAATGTCTATTCCAAAGTGAGTGAACATTTTTGAAGTTTGATATAGATAGTGCAGCATAAAAATTCATTTAGTTTAATTAAATCACGGGTCTGTTTTCTTTTTCCTTAAAATGATAGGACTGGGGATTGTATCAGTGATGTTCCTTGTTACTCAATACCAGATCTCCAAACAAGGTTATACATCCAATCTCTCCAGTCCCAATTTCCCTGAAGCACATTCCCTGCCTAACACTGAGTCCACTGGAAACAGAATATATTCATCAGTCACCATTTTGTTGCTTCATAACTTTAAGACAGAAATCAAAACACTTTTTTCTTGTAATTTCTAAGAGACATGATGATGTGTGATGCTGTTTGGCCCCATCATGCATGAAAGCTCATGTGATGTACCTATTGTGCTAAACACTCACCTCTTGCTTTAGACACACTGATTTCCTCAAGACTCATTTGGATCATGCAAAAGGCAAGACAATTCTTCCTATTATCAAAGCACAGTAAGTTATCTGGCAAAATGGTTTAGAAACTGTCCCAGTTATCTGTATTTTCCTGCAAACCAGCTAAAGGCTGTTCCACACTGAGGAGAGTGAATATGATGGGTCCCTGTTTATCTTCTCATATTCTTTGGCTCACCATTCTGAAGGTCCTAATCTAGACATGTTAAAAGGGATCTTGTATGAGTCCTGCTCCAGAACCCTGAAAGTCCTTTACTGATTCTACTTCTGGCATTTTTGTGGTAGATTTTGTTATGGTTTTAAAATAAAAGTTTATTTTTTTTCCAATTTGGCATTGACTGAAGACCCATCACCTTCCTTTTTTTTCCCTAATATATCACTAGAATCTCTTTGCCTTTGTATATGAATTCTTTTTTATTTAATTTGTCTTTATGCACTTTTTTCCTCCTTACTGTCCTTTGGTGCTACTTGAGATAGATAGAAACAGTGTGCTAGCAATGAGCAAGAGACTCTCTTGGGAAAATTTAGAATTAAGTATAAGAAGCTTATTTTTTCATGGCTTAAGTCTGGTTTTTTTTCCTACATGAAGATGATTTGTGGTCCCTGACCCACAATTACACTGTGTGTCCTGCTATGGGCAGTTAGTATGGAAATGATCAGGGAGAGCACAGCTAAATCAAGGGGAGCCCAAGAAATGCTTCAGTCAGCCTGTATTTGCCCCTAGAGGTCTCCCAAATCTCTTTACTTTTGGAAGCCCGGATGAATTCATTTGGCACCTCTTTCAGCTGCCTCCAGCATGCAGTCTCTCCCTTTTTGACGGTCCCATCATGCCCTGATCCTCAAAATTAGCTGTGTAGCATTTGTGTTTTATGGTTTGCAAATACAATTCTTTCTTGTTGCTACTTAATATTATTGTACCTTGTCAAAAGACCTCAGTGTGGCTCATGCAGAAAGATTTGTTGCTGCTATTTTGAGGAAAAATACTGGGTAATGCACACAGTTTGTGTCATAGTAAAATCTGGTGACTCTCAATGAGCATTTAATTGGTATACTCCATGAACACATTTCCGAGCAAAGTGTATACAAAACTGAGGGATATTAAAATGTCTTTGTGGTGCTTGTCGGCAGAAAAATGGAATCCCCACAGACATTTGATAATGTTCTTGCTCTGCTCCTTGTAGCATCTCGGAATGTGTCAGCTCAAAAGCATCTCTGCTGGGTTCTTTCTTCCTTGGTGCTGATGGCTGGCTGACTGTCCCTGCTTTTGTGAATGGAATTCAGGAGTTCTTTTGCAGGGGTTACTCATCCTGCTTCACTCTGTTGTTTTCTTTAGTCATGACTTCCAAGTGTTTCTGTCTAATTTGCATCCGTGAGAAGACAGATTCATTCCCTGAATCAGTGCAGTATAACACCTTCCTGTTAGCATGGTCCAGGAGCAGCCTGAAGCAGAACAGGGTGGCATATCATACCGTGCCTTACAATGTGCATTTAGACCTATTTTCACCCTCTGTGGGAGAAGAACATTGCAGCATTCAGAGTGCCAGCAGGAGCTCAGCAGGAGCTGCAGCTCTCAGGCACAAGATAGAGGCAATCAGGTGCTTCCTGCAGGTGCTGTGGAGCTGCTTGCTTTGGATTGCTTCCTCTCACAGCAGCAGGATGCTGTTGGTCCTGTCCTGAGAAGGGAAGTGGGTGCTGGCTTACAGCCCTGGCAGCAGCAAGAGCCCCTCGTGTGCCTTGTCCTTGGGAATGAAGGGTTTCTGCTCACTCTCACATTCTGACACCAAATGTAAGAGATTAAAATGGCCAGCCTAATCCAAACCAGGCAGACTCTGAGGCATCCAGGCAATTGAGAAAAGGTTTAAGAAAAGAAAAAAAGGAAGTCTAAATTTAAAGGTCAGTTAGCTAGGGGAGCAACCTTCACAGGAAAAGCTTTTTGTGAAGAATTGGAGGAAAACAGGGACATGGAACATGCAGTATCTCAAACACACAGTCAGAAATGCTGTTGTACTCTAACTGATGCCTCATATCTACAGCCCTGGGCTGGAGAGAGATTTGGTTAACTAATGATTACATGGGGAGTGAGAAAATGCTATTTATAAATATCTATCCTGTTTCAGCAGAAAATAGTCACAAACTTGGAGGCAATAAGGTTTTTCATAGGATACAACATGCTATGAAGAAAAGTAGTTCCCGAGTCACTAAAAATATGAATAATTCATATAATAAGTCTTTAAAATAATAGAATATTATTTTTTAAATGCACATATACGGGATATTTTAAAGAATGGTACTTGAAACTTGGTTCAGAGCTAATTTTGTGGCTAGGAATATCCTAGATTTTAAATTTTTTTCATTAAAATATTAAGAGGCATGTGGTCATGGCCATTTTTGATTTAATGCAAATAAATCAAAAGATTTCCTCGTTTTCAATTTGGGTTGCTAAAGTTTTAAAGTAGGGTTATTTTTTGGTGAATGGATCTGGGTGAGCATTTTTAACTTTTGAATGACCCTGAAAATTTGTAATACTTGTTTTAACTTAGGGAAAATTTCATTGAGAAAACAGTATATTCAAACCTTTTTGCAACAGTGAAAAGAGGCTGCTAAGTAACTGTAACTATAAGGTTACTGTAGCAAGGAATTACCACTTGTCCATGTTCATTTAGCTTTCAAATTTCAGACCTAGATGGGAAGCAATGAGGATTGTGGCTCTGGCTTTAAATAAGACAGATGCTTCTTTTTGAAGAATTGTATTCAAACATGAAGCAGCAGCTGGATAAAAAAGAGACTAAAAATAAGCTGTATGAGTGATCAGCTGCCAAACAAGCATGGGCTAAGAAGATTTAGGGAAATCTGCTCAGTCTGAAAAATACCAAGAGAAGACCTAAAGGATTGTTAAATAGGAAAGCAGATTCTGATCTCTTACTTGCTGCAGGTAAGATGTCATGATATTGACTTGAGTAACCAAGATCTAGGGACTCATATAGGGAAGTTTTTCTGGTGCTAAGCAGAGTGAAGCAGAGGAATAGATGTTCTGTAAGGTGTCATATCTTTCTCACTGGAAGACCAGAAGAACTGGTTATACAGTCCAAAATAGTTTGTATTGTCCAGTTTCCTATCACTGGGTAAGTCCTTGCTGTACCCCAATTATCTCAGACAAAATAATCATCCCCTTCCCTTTCCCTCCTCTGTTTTCCAGGTAAAGTAAAACAAGGGGTAGGTCACAAAGCAGATAAAAATTTCTTGCAGCAGATCGCTGGTTCAACTGATATGGGTGGTGCAATGGTGAACTTCCATCACGAATTGCAGCTATTTGGCAGCAGCCACTGTGGATTAGGCAGAGAGATAGGCTGTCTGGCTTCTCTCCAGTTTCTTTTCAGTCCTATTTTTTGGTGATCTGCTGCAGAAAATAATCAGAGACAGGTTTGAGCTGCCAGCCAAATTTCTTGGTCATCATCACGCTCCTTCATACAGAGGAAGAGTGGAAAACACACTCAGCATAACATTGGTACCCATAATGTAGCTGTGTGGAGGTGACGAGGCACTGTCTGTTGTAACATGAGACCCCTGGTACCACAGGAATGATTCTGACCCACCACTCCACAGTGCCAAAAATTATGTGAGGCTTTGACAGCCCTGGGGATGATGTGATAGGAATAGAAAGAAGGTAACTTTGCAAACTTTCTCAAGTGTTTGTCTAAGGAAACACTCGGTAAAAAATCATTTCAGATTCTCCTCTTAGAACTCTGCCTCTCAAGTGGGAAATTAATTCATTTTGATAGTTCCAGTGGAGACGGGAAGAGAGGTGTTGAGCTGCTTAACACTTTGTCTGTTCCTCCCTTTCTTTCTCTTGATAAACTCATGTCTGCCCACCAGCTCTAGAGGGATGATTATATTAATTATTTGGTTACTTCAGCAATGGCCTCAGTCACCTATTGCCCTTTGAAATGTCTCCAAGGGCTTTCTCCTTCATTTTCCTCCTTAATTCAGGAGTTGTCTCCAAACATAGCAAATTCTTGGGAATCTAAATTGACAAATCTCTGCCAAAGCAGGAAAATTCTATCCTCAGAGCTGGTGTCAGTATCTGCTCTTGGAGACATCTCCAAAACCATGTCATAGCTATAAAATAAGGCACCTAAGAAACACTCAGAATAATACTTTCATTTCCTAGCTATCCTTTTAAACACAGCTCTGAGTATAGTGCGTCACATGTTAGGCAAAAGAAAAAAAGTCATCTGCCAGCACAGTTTTAAAAAGTTGATGACTTTAAAGACCTTCAACACAGAGCTGTCACTGATAAAAATGTGCTGTGATTCAGCTATGCTTTGTGTGAGAGTAGGTCATTTTGCTACTTAGTGTTGATTACTGCATTTAAACCCCTCTGAGATCTTCCAAAGGTCTGTGAACTGTTAAGCAGTGAATGCTAAAATGGGGATCTATTACCAGAAAAAGTGTTTTTCAAGGAATGGTTGATAAAATTTAAAATACAATTAAAGATGCTCAGGTCTATGTATATAATAAATGACCCATATTTTTTCTTATTCTACTGTAAAGCACAACAGCATTCAAGTTCAGGGTAGAACCAGGTGAAAAGAATTTATTCATTTAAGGCTGAATAGAAACCTAGAAGTAGGTTTACCTTCTCTATACAAAGCAGGAGAGTTTATCTGCTTTTGTGTTCAGTATTACAACCAAGAGTAAAGCAAAAATGTTAAGTGAGTAAAGTCATAAAAAGGCTCCAGAGAAAAAAAATTTGTTCCAAATCAGCTCGTGTACATATATGCAAATATAAGTATTAGATAAAGGCTATTCCATACTGTATCTATCTAATAAATGAATATATGTGAAAAATCCCATACCAGACAGAATGATGCAACTTGGTGCAAAGTGGGCAGACAGGGAGCAGGCCTGGGTGCCTTGGTGGACAGCAAGTTTGACAGCAGTCAGTAGTGTGTCCTTGCAAACAACGTGACCAGCAGGTCAAGAAATTGGCTGGAAGGCACTTCTGAGGCCAGCTGGGAGTGCTGTGTCTAGATCTGCCTCTTGCAAGGTGAGACTAAAAAGAGAGGGAATGACAAATTTGAGAATCCAGCAGAAAACCTCTACGATGGTCTGGAGATGGAGTGCTGAGGGGATTGGTTTTGCTCAGCCTGGGGAAGAGGAGACTATGGATGGACCTGGTATTTGTCTCCAACTGCCTAAAGGTGCATTACAGAAAAGATGAAACTGGACTTTCATCTGTTTGGCACAGCAAGAAGACAAGAGGCAACAGTCACAATCTACAAGAAGATAAATTCTCACAGGCTATAAGGAAGAATTTTTTTGTGGCGGAAGTGATTAAATGCTGGAGCATTTTTCCCAAAGAGCTTGCAAAGCCTCCAACCTTGGAGGTCTTCAAAACTCAGTCAGGATCCAGCACAACCAGGTCTAAAGTGGAAATTACACTTCCTGTGAGCAATTCTATGATTCTGTTGTATTCATCTAGTCCATTTTTAAAGTTTTCTTATGATGGAGACTCCATTATCTCCTTACAAAATCTCTTGCAAGGCTTTTCACAGCAGTGAAAAAAAATACTCAAAGGGAGTGTACATTTGGAGTGGACTAAATCAGCTTCTTGAAATATTTGCAACCTTTAAATTGCAGTGCTGTGACAATGCCTATCAGCCAGAGGGTGAGACTGAATACACTTTATTCTAGCTGAGTTGAAGGAAATGGAAATTGTTAAGCATTTAAATCATGGCATTGCATTATCTAAAGCAGGAGTTAGCAGCCTATTCCTTGCTAGAGATTGGATATGTATTTCAAACCCCTTTTACAGTCCCTGTATTAAAGCTTTACAAAATTAATTATTAAAAGAGATATGGCTGGAGAACATATGAAATTATTTCATTCCTTCATGTAGTTTTCCATCTCTGTATTTGTAAGACAGGTAAGAATATACATGAAATACATTATTCCAAATTTATGATATTCTAGGAAGGTAATTACCAAAAATCCATTGTTGCATTGCCCAAAGATTGTTATATCTGGACATTTAGGATGAACCACAAAAACACGTTTCAGAAAAAAAAACTGTAGACTCTTTATCTTAAACATTACAGTTTTTTCTTCATTTTTTTTGAGTTACCATTGCATTAGATGGTAACCCAGTACCTAATTTTGTTGTTCTCCCAGGAGTACTAACAAATCTTTAATAAACTTCCAGCAAAATTTGAATTCATTTCCCATCTTCTTGCTCACTTTGTTTTCATGTTTGTTTTAAAAGTAATGCAGATCAACCTCTTTCTGTACAAGAATGCTTTTCGTTTGTATCATTGTATTTGGAATGTGTAGTTTGTTCTTTTGACCTCACTAACAGGCACATACCATCAGCTCAGTGGTCTCCAGAGTCTCATATTCAGCATGTAAGTTGAAATGCCTTTTTAAACAACACAGAAATATTGTTGAACAGAAAACAACAGAAAGTGAGTGTATGAAGTGTGTATCTTCTTTAAACACTGAAGTCTACGTTCATCAGATGTATGTATGTAATCTCTTTATACTTCCAAGTCTCATTTCTACTGTTAGTGACTGTGGATGAAAGATTTTTGTCTGTAGGCACTGAAAGGACATTGCTTTTGCAGAGGATCAAGACTCATCTTTTCAAGGCCTCCAATTGCATGCTTAAATTCACTAGTATTGTTCTACCAAATAAAATACTTATATTACTGACGCAGCGAGAGTGCGCTGGTCTCGCTTGCCACCTGGGATCGGTCACAGCTCGGCAGCGGCGTCTGCTCGCGTTCTTGGGGTCCAAGTTCGCGGCAGTCAGAGATAGATCTCCTGGCTGCGAGCTGCGCCTTCCCAGAAGCAGCCACGCCGCGTCTCAGCCGGAGTGCTGCTAAGAGAGAGGGTTCTCCCGCCCGGACTAGAAAGCAGACACGGAGTCCCGCGATGGTCAACGGCTGGAGTCTGGGGCTGGAGACCCCGACCCAGCCGGGCATCAGACTTTTATTCAGAGGGTAACAACCAATCTTGGAACCGCGCAGGGGAGGAACCAAGGAGGGACAAAGGGACTGGGACCAATCGGGAAGGAGGAAGGGAGGAGAGAGGGAGATACAAATACCATTATGAACTGAGGGACGGGGGGGAACCTTGACCCCTCTCTGGGGCAATCCACCTTCTACTCTACTCCAGGGGAGTTCTATTCTCTAGGTCTCCAGAGGTTCCTCAGGAGGGAAGAAACTCTCTGGGCTTGAACCAATGCTACATATTACAAATGGCAGAATCAAATTGCCAGCTCTCAACAGAAATCATCTAATTGGGGTTTTTTTCCTAACAAACCCAGCTCTGACATCCCAGGATTTAGAGTATTATCCTAGTCTGTTGCTTGATCCACTCAAACATCCTGTGTGCCGTGCAAGATTTTGTGGCTAAGCTCACCCTTCACAGGTGTATTTTTTTCTGTTCATACAGGGCAATCATGAAGTCCTGCCACAGAACTAGCAAGATGAGGAATTTATACCTCTGAAACTCAGCCTTAACTTTTCCTGATGTATTATTGCTAAAACATTTTTTCTAAGGCTGCTACATATCTAGATTTTATATTTCTTGGAATCATTTTCATGAACAAGAACACGTTCAACCTAACTTTAACTTAAGACTAAATGTGCATAAATCTTACAGTTCCTGAAGTGGCAACAAAGGAGATGTATCCTACAAACAGTGAAAAAATCCTTTTCGGGACAGCATTTTTACACTTTAGAGAGAAACTAAAGAACAGATTTTGCTTTATAGACAGGATCCTCTCCCCTTAGTTTATAGCCACGATGTGGTGTGACTAGAAAACTAGTTTGTGCTGGCCTCAGAGACTTTCTGGCCATTGGATTGTAGCCTATTATGTTCCACAAAAAGTAGATAAGGTGCTTAAATGAGAACATGACTGTGGTGCCTATCTTTCCTCGTGTCTCCTAAATTCTCTTCAGGGTGTTTCTATGAGTATGGGTCTGTAAGAGCTGCAGAGGCTCATGTGTGGCTTTGCTGAGAGCTGGTCCCCCTTTGCAGCAGAATTGTGCTCTAGAGCTGCTCTGTGAGATGTGTGCACCTGCATGGAGAGGCAGAGAATGGAATGCAGGAGAGGTGTGGAGATAAAGTTTCTGCAGCTTTTATATTTCAACCCTCAACACAACCAAGCTGAGGATAAAACTGGGAATTAAATTGATTATTTTGTGTGTTACTGAAGTTAATTCAACATGACTGAATCTCATTTCTCATAAGAAATGAGTCAGACCTGTCAGCTTGAAATAAATCCATTAGGCATTTTTTAAAAAAAATTGATTTGGCAGTGCTTGTCCAAGTCAAAGCATCATGGATAGGACACCTTTTCACATGATTTTAAGTACTTGTTTCTAACAAGCATCCTAGAAAATTAGTGTAGTTTCTCTTACAATTTGTGAAAGGAATGCGGTGGCTTGACCCTGTCTGGACCCCAGCTGCCCACCAAAGCTGCTTTATCACTCCCCTCTTCAGCTGGACAGGGGAGAGACAGTGAAACAAAAGGCTCATGGGTTGAGATGAGGGCAGGAAGCAATCGCCCAACAGTTACAGTCATGGGAAAAACTGATTTGACTTAGAGAAATTAATTTAATTTATTACCAATCTAATCAGAGTACTTTAATGAGAAGTGAAACCAAATATTAAAAATGTCTCCTCTCCCCAGGCTTTACTTTATTCCTGATTCTCTACCTTCTCTCCTCAGCAGCACAGGGGCATGAGGTATGGGGGCTGGAGTCAATCCATGACAAATTGTTTCTGCTGCTGCTTCCTCTTCTCCCTGTCCCTTGCTCTGACATGGGTCCTTCCCATGGGCTCCAGTTCTTCAGAAACAGCTCCAGTCCCTTCCACAGGGTCACAAGTCCTGCCAACAAATCTCCTCCGGCATGGAGCCCTGTCTCCACAGGTTCACAGGTCCAGCCAGGAGCCTGCTCCAGCATGGGCTTCCCTGGGGATTACCATATCCTCTGGGCATTCACCCGCTCCACCGTGGGGTCCTCCACTGGCTGCAGGTGGATATCTGCTCCACCATGGACCTCCACGGGCTGGGCTCTGGGGGGACCACTGCTTCACCATGATCTTTACCACAGGCTGCAGGGGGCTCTCTGTTCCTTCTGGTGCCCAAATACTTCCTCCTCCTCCTTCTTCTCCTTCTTCACTGTTATACACACTGAATGTACATAATGATCTGACCCATTTCAGACTGACTTTCCAATGAAACAAGTTGCCCTCAAGAGCCTCCTGACAAGATCTTGATTAATGATAAACAGGGCTCCCTCTGATTCACTGGGATGCAGGTAGTCAGTGTTGTTTGCATGAGGTTTGCTGGCCTGTGGAGCCCCTTTCACAACAGGCTCATTTAGGTTTATCGTCATTTTTTCAGAGCTGATTTAAGGCTTTGAGCTGTTTCTCACTTTGATGCACACATTCACTCTCTTCTCAGCTTGATGCACTGATTCACCTCTTAGAATCTTCAGCCCGAAAAGAAGACTAAAAGGCTTAACTAAAAGATTTTTATTTATTTCAGCTTCGTGGGAATTCTATAAGGAAGTAGCAGTGCTTGAGCTGTAGCAGGATCCTGAAAGCTGCTGGAGAATTGCACAACATGGCCCAGAGTCACACTTTTGCAGACTCTGGCTTCTCACTAAAATGCCTAGGTCTATCGATAGAGATGTAACTGCTCTGGCAGCAAAAGTCCCCTTCTCCTATCAAAAAGAATTCTCTTTAGTTCATTATAGGAATTTGCACCTGATGTTAAGCAGTTAAATACTTCTCTGGTGGTGATGCTATTGTCACCAGGAGCACAAGGAACAGTCTTTGACACAGACCCACTGATGCTTGTGATACTAAAGGAGATATTCAGATCACCTTTGTGATCAGAGACCTTTTCATGGCCCTAGCTCTATCTAGGTACTTTCAGCCACCTTCAGTTTATTTATTATCATTTAATTTCACATATCACCCTTTCTTTTCCCACAGGTACTTCTGAGCTTTTTTCCTCTCTACTATTCTCTAACGAGCCCTCTGCCATTACAATTTCCATTCTTTCCTTCAAAATACTGTCTTCAAACCCCTTTTATCACATATTTTTTTATGTTCAGGACATGCTACTATCTCAAGTAAATAGAAAAAAAATAGCATAATCAAAGAAATACTAAGAAAAATGTCCTCTATACAAATCTGTAAATGTCACCACATTTCCTTTTTCTTTGGAGATTTTACTTCCAGCTGGTGTTCTGTCTTCATTATCTCCATTACAGGGTGCTTGGGTATGCCTTTGCTGTGTCAGTAAGTCGTCTTGTACATCTGAACCTTGAACTTAGGCAGTATTTGTTTGGCCCTTAATCAGCTTTGGGATTTATTATGTCTTAGACATTCAGTCAGTAATGAAGTGATTTGCAGGATCTGTAATGAATAAACAACAACTAATGCTGTCTGGCCCTTAGCCTTTGTCCTTGACCTAGCATTTAAAAATTACTTTGAAGGGTATTTTTTATGGGGTGAAGATGCGAAAACTGTTGATGTCTGAGCCAGTCAGGTGGACAGCAAAGGAGGCTTCTAGCTTTTCAAGGTCTTCTGTGCTGATGATAGTGAGCTGCACTTAAAATCAGAGGAAGTGAATTGTAACAGGAGAGTGTGAAGATGCTCAAGAATACTTTATGTAACTCCACTGCTTAGTTCTCTAAGGGAAGATTCCAGTTTCTCAATTTGTTAGCCCAATTTTTCACCTTACTTAGTATTTAAAGTAATTCGTTATTTTCAACCAAAACTGACTGTGAATGGGACGTTCCAAAATGTTTAATTCTAAAAGCTGTTATAAGGACCAGTGACTGGATAGACAGGCAAGACCCAAATTCATCATACCACTGAAAAAAATGATTCTGTTCTGTCAAATATAAATCCCTAAGAGGAGCAGCACATAATTTAGTAGCTCTAGCTTTGAACTAGTCCTAACTTTGTTGTCAGTTACTCATCTCAGTAGCTGTGGAGCATTTGATGGAACTGGAGGCATCCTGTGGGGCCGGACACAGAAAAGCTTCAGTGATACTGCGTGTGGGTGGAGATGCGCAGGAGGTGCAGGACATGGAATCAGTAGGAGCTGGGATCTGTTGCTACCACTGCTTGTAGACAACTGGTGGTATATTTTTGAACATTCAACCCTGGAACACTGATGGAGAAAGGCTTTGAAGGAGAAATACTTTGAAGGAGAAATCCTTTAAAGGAGAAATAGAGTAATCATAATGTTGCCTTAAATTTCATTGTTGTTGCTACTGTTTTTATTGGGGTTACTCTAAACATCCTTCTCTATAGTTTCTTTTAATACCTCTGACACAAATACCTTTGAGAATGAGATCTGAGAGTCAATCAGCTAATGACACTGAATTCTGCCTGTCTGGATCTTAACATAGGATTAAATCCTATTCAGCTACATGAGTTAAGCAAGTCAAATCTGTAAATGTTTATGATATTATGTACAAGGTTTTGTGATAAATGTGTCACAAGATGTTCTCTTCTGGGCAGTTGGAAATGTATGGAATAGGATACACTTTAAAAGGACTGGAAAGTCTTCCCATCCAGCCATATTTATTAAATACACAGAGCAGATCGGAAAGGGATTTGATAACTTGCAGAACAGTTTTTGCAATATAAGTTTATTTAATTTGTCACAGGTTTATATAAACCACACTTTCCTGCAGCAGAAATGAAACATGAAGTAATTCAGTTTTGCAACTGTTTTCAGAATTCATTAAAGTTAAAAAAAAAAAAAAAAGGAGATAAAACTGTTAGTGGTTGAGAGCTCTGCTGTCATATAACTCAATGAAACTCTATCCTCTAACTACTTTTAAACAAGTAGTTTGTGCATTTTGCCCCAAAATTAACATGTTGGATAAGGATGGGAATCTCACTTTGTTTATACCTTGGACTAAAGCTGACTTCACAGATTTCAGGTAAGTGAGATCTTATAATCTTGTTGAAAATGTTTATTCTCTTGGGACATAGAAAGTCTTGTTATGATGTACTTTTATGAAAAGTATTATAATAGAATTGTGCATAAGGGCCTTTGTCTGTGAGATGTACAGTTTGGGAGTTCAACTCTGGATAAATTTTATAAATAAATTGCTACATCCTGTGGTCCCATAAGGCTTACTACATAAAAGCTGCATTGTGTTTATTTTTTTTCTGTAAACTATATCTACTCCACTCCACATATGCTAGTTATCCTTCTCTCTCAAGCTGTTTTAATTTCATTAACATCATTCCTTCAACTCAGAATAATTTGTGCTCTGCTTGAAAGGTGTTTTTTCTATCATATAATATGTGATTTTCTTTGAAGGTAAACAAACATTCTCCTTTTTCCAACTGTATTATCTAGTCTAATATAAAATACAGTTTACGAAGGTTGCCTTAGAAGAATTCTCAATGCAATTTAATAATTATTATTAATTTTCCCTTCAAAATTAGATTTTCTGAAAGCTGTTTTCACTACTTGTTTGTAAAATTTAAAATGACTGGACAAATAATAATATTTTATTTAGCTCTCGTCCTTTTCTAAGTGAAGCATCTTGTAAACACAATAACAGGAGAAACAAACCCTTACACACTGCTCCCATCACTCCCACTCGTACCTCTAATCATAAACACTGAGAACTGTGTTTATCATACGCATTGCCGGCAAATCCATACCTGTTGCCATTTATTCAATGTACTAATTCTAATGGGCTTTTCCAAGTAAGCAAACTAGTCTGCAGCTTCTAGTATGGATTTCCACTCACAGCACAGGCCAGGAAGCAGCTCACCACTTTGAGAAGGAACACAGGAATAATGACGCTTTTGCTTTTAGAACAGCTTTGTGGGATATTTGCTTTCAATTAACTTTGACATGTCTGACAACATTACCTTGGCAGTTTTAAAAAATCTCAGATTAAAATGCTGATTGAATACTGATGCCGCTACTCAAATAAAGGCTTTCTCACTTCATTTAGAAAAAAACAAACCAAAATACTTATATTTATGTACAACTTATCTTCTGTTAATTTCATTTTGTTAGGAAACCCAGTGCCATGCTAACATCATGCTGCTCATGTTATTGTGTGATCAGTTTGATGAAGGAAAAAACAGGTGAGCCAACAAAAAGGCATGTCTTGCAGAACAGCATGTCTTTGAAATGCCTTTTTTTCTTTTGTTACATTAATTTGAAATGAACATTTTCAGCTTCCATTTGTCAATGCTGTTGTGGTGTGCCGAATCTGTCCTTTCTCTCGTGCATGAACATCCTGCTGCCAGCTGACCCTACTAACTCCGTGCCGGTTTGATGGCACTGGCTTAAGGACCACATGCAGGTTCTGTTTCTGCAGATATGCATGAATTTTATCAATATATTTTGTCATTGAAGGGAATGGAACTGTGTTGCAAGACACCACAATATTTACTTACATTCTTCCATTTCTCAATATTCAACTATTTCCTTTTGGCTTTTAGGGTCAGATCATCAAGGAGACATAAATCTGAACAGTCTCGTCAAATACAATGGAAAAAAAGATTGATTTCTTAAGCTTCTGTTTAAATTACAAGGAACACAATTTTTCAGGACTACTGCCCTCTGCTTATTCCCTTGACAAACTTTAATCAATGAAGAGACACATCTTGCTCCCTAATCCAAACAGTGACATTGATCACAAAGGAACAAATATCAAATTAGAGAAATTAAAAAGAATATCAACCCCAAACTGGTGAAAACAAGGAATTGCTTCTTTTTGTTTAACAGCTTCTTTTGCTACCATGTATTCAGATAGCAATTACTGTGTTGGATATTCCTTACTGTGGTGAGGCACTGGAACAGTTGCCCAGAAAAGTTGTGGATGCTCCATGCCTGGAAATGTTCAAGTCCAGGCTGGATGGGGCTTGGAGCAACCGGGT
Source organism: Acanthiza pusilla (assembly GCA_036630365.1). NCBI lineage: Eukaryota > Metazoa > Chordata > Aves > Passeriformes > Acanthizidae > Acanthiza > Acanthiza pusilla. The sequence continues at coordinate 30,147,037 of JAXCHO010000073.1, read as the reverse complement.
CCAGTTGAAAGTGTCCCTGTTCATATCGGGGGGGCTGGACCCAGGTGATCTTTAAGGTCTCTTCAAACCCAAACCATTCTATAATTCTATGATTCTCTGATATATTGTCAGAAAGATAATATTATGCAGTATTATCTGAAAGTGGACTGTGTGGTATTCCTCTGCTGAGGTACACAGTTGTATCTAGACTGCATTTTTCTTCCTGCTTTTTCTCTTTACAGTTTTCTAAACTACTTGTTTAATGACATGCAAATGCCTGAATATTTATTGCAGAGCAGGAAGTATTTTATTTCAGGGGTCAGGGGATTTTATTATTTTATTTTGTTGATTCACAAGTTTATGTATGCATTAACTAAGAACAGATATTTTATTACCAGTTTGTGCCTTACGTGTTGGTTTATTAATTTTTAATTGATTTTATATCTCAGAGGTATTTGCTTTGTTTTAATATAAAAGATACTGTGGAGCAATTTATATCACATTATATCAATTTGCTCTGGTCTATCTTTGGAAAAATCAATAAAATGAGGTGAAAATAAAGTCTGTGACTCACTGGCTGATATACACAGAAAAATGTCACTTTGCAATGCATTTTTTAAAAACAGCTATGTAAAAATTCTGTATGGTTTGGTTCAGATTTGATCTCTCAACAGATCTAAAATCCTTGCTGACCACTGGCATTGTCACAGGGAAATGCCACGCAAACCTGTGACCCATGGTATTACTGGAGCCACAGTGTCTCTTTTTCAGCTTTAGACTGCATTTTCACAGAGTTTTCAGATGCTGCAAGCTGTCACTAATACCCAAGAACTGAAAGCCCCTTTATGCTCGGGAAGCTCAGAATCTCCTCTGGCAGGTTTCTGTCCTGCTCGGAGGGGAAGTTGGGCCTGGGGGGTGCAGGGTGGGTTGATGGGGTCTGCCTGCATCATCAACCCACCTACAATGCTTTTGGAGCTCATTTTAAAAGTCACAGATGTACTTGGGGTGGGTTTAATACAGATGAATTTGCTGCTTGTCTTTCAGTGGGATGATGAGTAATTTGATTTTATCTTTTCCTCCAGCTGTTAAAACAAAACGCATATTTTATGGCAAGGCTGTGGGATCCTTTCAAAATTGGTATTTTTCATCACAGCTCATCTTGATCCTAATACGAGTATGTTGCTCCTAACAAAACACTGACATTTTATTTGCCAGAGTGTTTGCAGTCTTCAATAAGAGAGATTCATTGGCTCTCAGCAACTCTAGCACAGCACTACTTGCACTTCTATTGCTGTTATGTATAGCATTGCTGTTTTTATCTAACATGGTTATTGCTGCTCAGACATGAGACTGACTAGATTATAGATCAGCTGTGTTAAGGGCTGTCTATCAAGACTAATATAAGGTCTCTGACTTCAAATATTCTGCAGTAATTAGATGTTTGAACCCAAGTTTTGTTTTACCTTTCAAAGAACATTATGCTCCAAACATTAATGAACCATGGATATTTTAACTTCCTCTTTGATGTCTTCAAAACTATTCTCCTTTTTGTTTCTTGATCTAGGTTTTGGCCTCAGAACTACTTTCCACTTCATTATTCCCTGTAGAGGGTGAATTATTTTCTCGCGTGCCTGTCTTGTCCCACAGGCTCTTCCATTCATCAGGTATTCACAGTGAGTTTGTATCCCTTATCCTTGATCCAACAGCTAGACTTCCTGTAATTTCTCAAATTTTGCTCTAACGATGTTGATTGCCAATCAAGGATGCAAGGAGTATAGACTGTGATTAGACACATGGAGATCAGACCCACAAATATAAGAGTGCTTAGACTGTACTTGTATAATCAAGATACTCTGTGAAGCATCAAGTAAATCTTAAGAGCAGCAGTGGCAATTTCTGTGAGAAACACTATATGCGCTATTAAAAATGCTCCAAAACAAGGTCTGATATAACACAGCAGCTGCCCCATGCTGCTCCATCCTGCTCCTGTAATTTTTAAAAGAGATTATTACCACTGAGGAAAGAGAGCAAGAAACAAAAATTAGGTTTAGCAAGATACCAACAAAGACTTTCTATATTGAATTAGATTCAGCATTAGATTAAATTCTTTGACTCTGGATGCTTTTGTACCTGCTTTAGTATCTGGAACGGAAGCCTTTTACTCAGAGGTCAGGTTGGGGTGGATTTTGTTCACGTTTTCCACTAGACTTTCAAAAACATTTTAAATCCTGATTTCCATAGCAAAAGACAAGGTGCCCGCATATTTCCCTTCTTCAGCACTTTATTCTCAAACTATAGACCAGCTTTCAAAAAGAACAGGCATGCAGTTGCACATGTACAGTTATATATATGTATAAATTTATTATGAGCATATGTATCCTGTAAGTGCAGGTTATATTAAAAATATTGCACTTACTGCTATAGTATTCCACTAATTATTCTAGCACATCTGGCATCTTCCACAGAAAAACTATGACTTTTTAAGAATGTCAGCTTAAAAAATATTGATGACAGACTACCTATGTGTAATCACTACTACGATTTGCAAAGTCGTAAGAAATTGAGTGATATGGAAAACAAATATAAGGTGACTGAAATTATTGGGGCAAGGCACACTGCAGTAGCCCCTCTAAATTGCAATGCAATGGTGCTGTCAGTGTCACAAATGCCTCCCTTGTGACCTTGTTAACAACTCCTGTTGGGGGAAATGGGTATGGCAGAAATGCAGCCTCTAGTTCTGACCCATGAGACAATAAATTAATTCAAATTGGCACAGGGAAATAAGATGTTAAAATGTGGGAGGCCTGAACTTCTTATTTGAAAGCGACCTGTATTTTATACCTGTAGCTGCCTCAACAATATCACAATAGAAGATGCCTAAGTGTCAAGGGAAAGCATGGAAAATAAGAAAAAAGCAGGGAGTGGAAGGTTATGCTTTCCTGTGCTGACTGAATTTTTATGGCTGTCTGTGTTGAAAGAAATAATCTAGAGATCCATGGAGGACTGGAACAGTAAAGTAATGAAAATACTAATAAATTCTGGAAAATACTGAAGTATATATTTCTGAATGGTCTTTTTATTTCCTAGCTATTTTCCTTCCTGTCTCAAGTTTCTATTCTGCAATAAGTCTGCATCCTAATTAAGTGAGGGAGGAATAGTTAGTTATATGTCTTTGAATCAAATAAGATGTATGTGCAATGCAGAATAGGATGCTGTGATTTATATTGGTTTTCTCTGCTGTAGTTTTATTTTAGCATGATGGAACCTTGGTTCTGGTTTGAATGCTTAGTGATAGACTGGGCTGGAAGGAGCTCTTAAATAGCATTACTCTTTTGTATAATAAGGGAGTATGTCATGCATGAACACTTTTTACATGTTGAGGATTTTGATAGCTCAGCAGGTGTTCCAGTCTCATACTTCTGTGGCAGAGGAAAAAACCACAAGATAACTGCAGGTTCCCATTGTAATTGGAGTGTGTCTGTGAGTTACAGTTAGTGCATAAGGCAATCCTAAATAATTTATTTGTGAGAAGAAGTATTTGAATGTTTATTGTCACTTTTTGTGTCCTAGTTTGTCATGCTCTCGTGTGCTCTTCTCTGTCACTTCCTGATTACACTGTCCTTAAAGTAAGTCATGAAGTCTGAGCCTTCATTTCAGTGAGTTATGGGGATGTATATACAGATTACAGTCAATATGGAAATTCAATAAAAAAGCAATTACAGATAAGCATGTCTGCCTACTTCTGCTTGCAAGCTGTAAATAGCTGATCAGAGACCTATTTCATCTAGTCTGATGCTTTTCTTACAGTTAATCAGTTCAGATAATATTTTTTGTAGGATGAATCTCACTCCCCAAATGGAGTGAGAGAATTGCTCCATTTTGATAAGACCTCAAACCTCTGCTTACCATTTTATGCTGGTTTTGGCTGGGGTAGAGTTAACTTTCTTCACCGTGGCTGGCATGGGGCTGTGTTTTGGATTTGGGCTGGACACAGTGATGGTAACACAGAGATGATTTTGTTATTGCTGAGCAGAGTTTACACAGAGCCAAGGCCTTTTCTGCTTTTAATTCTGCCATGCTGGCAAGGGGACTGCGGGTGAATGGGAGGCTGGGGGGAGACACAGCCAGGACAGGTGACCCCAACTGACCAAAGGGACATTCCAGACCATACGACATCAAGACCAGTATATAAGGTGAGGGGATGAAGGAGGAACTGGGGGGACATTTGAAGTGATGGCGTTTGTCATCACAAGTCACCATTACATGTGTTGGGGACCTTCTCTCTTGGGGATGGCCAAACACCTGCCTGCCCATGGGAAGCTGTGAGTTAATTCCTTGTTTCTCTTTGCTTGTGTGTGTGGCCTATGCTTTCCCTATTAAACTGGTCTTAACTCAACCTAAAAAGTTTGTTTTGTTTCTCCTCCCTACTCTATCAGGTTGGTTGGGGAGAGGATGGTTGAGCAAGCTGCTGTGTGGTGCTTAATTTTCAGCTAGGCTTAAACTGTGCCACATTTCCAGACACACTGTAGAAAATTTTATATCAAGTGCTTAATTCAGCTTTAGCAGTTTTCCTGATCCCACCATCTGCATTGAAATCTGTTTCATCTCTATGTGAATTAAAGAAGATCCTGAGCAGGATGAGGTTACTAGCAAGGACAAACTCCTAAGACTTTTGGTGCCAGCTTCAGCATCTGAAAGCTGTACTTCTTCTTCTTCTTAGCTGTAAGCTCTTTTGCAAGTATCACTCATGTTCTTCTCACTGTAGCATCTCTTGGCAGCGAGCTCAGTTTGGGGTTTCCCATCCATGTATTTTGACACATGGTATTATATAACCATATTTATGAGTTATGTAATAGATGAAGGCACTAGTAAATATCTAGGAGCATGTAAGTGTGTTTCCATTCCAAATGATTTAACAACTCACTATATATTTTTATTAGCAGAATTTACCTAAAATTGGTTTCATTGTCTTTTAGAGATCCTTAACCTTCAAACACTGAATTTTTCCATTAAAAAAAACTTATTCGTATTGCTTACGTCCCATTGCTTGCTTCATTTCAGTTAGGACCTTCATATCCAGTGTATAGAATTTGATTGAAAATCTGGAAGATAAATGTGAAAAAACCCCACTTATATGTTCTGTGACTTTAGAATAAGATGTGAAATTCAGTAATTGGTTGACCTTCTGTTCTATCCACTTGTAAGGCAAGAAGTTATATTTCTAAGTAAAGATTTGGTTAACAAAGATGAAGTTGAGATAGAACTAACTATTTCTTCCTCATCTTGCATGTTTATGGCTGGCTGCCTACAGCTAGAAGATTTTTTTTTTCCTTTTGAGCTTTTATTAGATTTGGCAACCAAAGGCATTTTACAGATTTACCATAACAATTGCTGCCATTTATCAAAGAAACTCACAATCTCTTAATGATTCTGATGAGGGTGTTAAGAGTCACTGACCAAACGATAATTGGGTTCTAGGAAGTTACTGGGAAAATGTAAAAGCATGACAACCTTTTTCATCCACACAGAAAGTCATGGACCAAAGCAAGAAAAGTCCCTGGTCCATTTAAATGCATGCAAAGAAAATAAACGGCTTTTCTTTTTTATTTTTCCAATCAGGTAGTTTAATGAGTTGTTAAAACCAGTTGTAAAACTGGCAGAAAAGTAAACAGAATGCTCTGACAAGTACTGTGGTTAAAAGACTCCAGTCAATTTATTGTATCTTACACTTCAGGAACTCATTCAAATCATGACAAACATTGGACACTCAGTTTGGGATGTACACTGAAGCCTGCTGGCAGCAATTTATTGCAGCTAGCCCTTATACAGTTACTGACAGAAAGATTCTTTCCTTAGCTGTAACAAAGAGAGCCTTTTCAGCAGCATATATATAAATAAAATCCATTTCCTGGCTTGAACAGGATACAGAATCAGTTTTCCAATATTAAATTCTAAATCCTCACAGACAGGCCAGTATACAAACTAGGTATGCTTTGTGCACTTAACAGAGAACTCCAAGTGAAAAATCCATATTGCAGATACAAAACTGCTAAGTGTTTCTGCAACAACCCATTAATGAATAATTTCATTAACTAACACCTGAAGTTCATTCAGGTGAAGTGAATCATGTTTTCTTGATACAGACCATTAACATGCTTTCTAAGGGCTTATCTGCTTTTTTTATTCGAAGTCTCCCATCATGTTTTGGATATATGTATTTGCACCTTCTTGATCTCTGTTTAGGTGAGAACACTGAACTCATCCTTCAGGGTTAATGAAGTCAAAGCCACATTTGGATTTCACTTTTTTGACAAAATTTTGCCAGGGAAAAAACCCCTTTTATGACTAGTTTTAACAAGAAGTTCTTCAAGAAGTGTCAGAGATTCTAGGAATATATAGAAGTTCTTGATATCCTACCAGTACTACTTTTTGCATCTGTTTATCTGTAACTCGGGGATGTCTTTCTACTCTATGGACAAACTCTAGTTTTTGGTGGGGGAGGGGTAGGAGTGGAACCATAACAGAGCAAACAAAAACTCCACACAACAAAAAAATAACAGGATAATTAATTGGTTATTGTTCTACATTACTGTAAATTGTTTTTCTGTGCTCTTGATCATTATCCACCTTCAAAATTTGTTCATTCCCCAGGCAAGAGTTTTATTATAGGAAATCTTTCAGAAAGAAGACTCCAAATGGCCGTGGGATATCAGAGTTCAGATATCTCCTGGTATGGAATGACTGAGTGGTCACTTATAGGTCCCTTGAGGTGCCTATTTCTTATTTTTACAGGGGTTTTTTTTCCCATAGATCACCATGCCCAAAGTTCCCTTTGTCATCATCCTGATCCATTCCTTTTGAAAACAAAAACTCACTTCTTGCTGATTTAACCTTCACAACCCCCTTTTTAAGTATTTCTTCACATAGTGCCTTGATTTGCCTCAGTAGGAAAAGTATGACTTCTGTGGCTGGGAGTGTTTAGAACCTGACAAAGGTGCAGCAGCATCTCTGCCAAGCTTCTCATGGTCACTAAACCCTGAGAGAGCAGCTCCAACAGCAGACCTTTCCTTTAACTACTTCAAATGCCTGGAGGCTACTAGAATATAATAAGCTTATGAAATGCCTCAATACAAAGAGCTTCTCAGGGGGTCTGAGCTGTAGAAGATGTGTAGTCACATCAGTCAGAAATTGTGGGATGAGACAGAAGCAGAGCTCTATGAAAACTGCCTGCTAAACAAGATGATGCACTGACTTTCCTGAAAACCATAAGAAATCTAAAATATGTCTACAACAGAAGAAAAGACAAATCTAGACTTCCCAGTGAGCAGTGCACAATATATATTTCTTTTGTTATTTTCACAATGGGAACTGGGAAAGGATATTGTATTTTAAAATAATAATTTCCATAGAGCCATAGAAGAAATGTAGAAAAGAAAAGGATTTTTCCATAATGAAAAAAATTGAAACTGAGATTCCCACACAGTTATAAATGGGAAAAAGTTAATAATGAGTGGTCACTGTTAAGAATTCTTTACCAAATTTCATTTATTCATAAAATCTGCCTAAAATACAGTGAAGCTAAGAACCTTTGGAAGTCTTTTGATTGCTCCTATTTAAATTAGGAAAAGACAAGCAAAACTTGTTAGGTATATGTGTATAGATATTCAGATATTCAATTGTAGAGCATAGATTTTTGGCACTATCTTATTATTCGAAGGGGGCTCTGAAAACAGCCTCAGTTTTGTTAGTATGGATTTGAGGATTTGCTTGTAAAGAAATCAGAACAGAAGGAAGTTGTTCTTCCAAATGTTAATCTTTCTAGGTATCTTTGGGTACATTTTGAAGTGGAAAAAATGTCCTCATACATTGCATTTTTTCCTTCTTGCTAAAAAAAAGAGTCTGAAAATTTTTATTAGCTCTCAATGAAAAAAGAATAACATTCACCTATTCATTAATGTTCACTGATGAGCATTAAAATTAATTGGCATTTATCCAATAACAATTTCATTAATAAAATATCAAAATGAGCAAGCTTGGTCATCTCTCGTCCTCAGCCACCATCACGTCATGATATCAGCAAGACTCAGTGGAGATTGAAGCACCAATTCACAGGGAACTTGTAGCAGGGCAAGGTCCAGAGGGGAGAGAACTGTGATCCAGATGCCTGTAGTTGAGCTCTACAACCAAAGTGGTGCTACAAGCATGGTCACTGCTGCAGAGGCTAAGGTGGAAGCTTGCAAGGAAAGCATCTGATTCAAGGGCTACTTAACTGGTGAGCTTCTTCCCTAAGAGTGAATTTCTAATTAGAACAGTCAGCTATCAATGTTTTAAGAACATTGTTTAATTACCTGGTAAAATCAAAGGTTCCGGGCATGCCAGAAACATTTGCTCAGACAACAAAGTGAGAGAAACTTAAAAATTAGCTTGGTTTTTATTTATTTACAATATCATGTCATTGTATGGAGCGGGTTTTCCAAATCAAGAGAGATTATCCATATAGCTGCTACCAGGGATTTCTTTGTGAAGTAGTTTTTGACTGTGATTTCTTTTTGATGAATTGGTTGTAGAATTAAAGCTTGAACCTTGAAAATATTTATGTATTTGACACCAATATTGGCTCTGAGGAGAAATTCTGTTCCTCAGCTGATATAGGTGGTCACTATTCTCAGAATTGTTGCCATACATATTTGAAAGCTACTGCTATCAAAAAGCCCAACTAACTTGGTATTTCTCATCACTAGAAAGTGAATGAAGATCACTTTGTGTTCATGCATTTTGTGTTCATAGAGTGCAATTTTACTAACAGGGTGACCTTTACAAATGATGATATTTATCCACCATTTCACTCAGTGTGTTTCACAGCTGAGATTGTTTTTTGCAGACAAACACGGAAGGTCCAAAAGCAAGATTCATTGAAGGACCTAGATGAAATATAGAGTCCTAGAGAAAACCACTGTGGTTCCCTGTAAAACACACAGGAAAACACTGATGCCTCAGGATGTGAGCAGAGCATTCAACCCCCATTGAATGGGATGATCATGAAAATTAAGCACAAGCCTTACACCACTGCTGCCTCTTTTGTACAGTATCCAGCCACTGTATGGATGATGAAGGTTCAATTTTACCTCACGTTCAGACAGTTCAGACTCAGCTTTTCACCCTGCAGGACAGTGCACTGGTCAGCAGGCTGTCCTCTATGGGTGCTCCTTTCCTTTCCACTGGGGTCACCACCCACGCAGAAAATGTAAGGTCCACTGGGCCAGTGTGAGAACAGGCAAGAGGGGACTGAGTTCTGGAGATTAACAATCAGGAAGTGAAACGAGAGAGCTACATCAAAAAGAAACTCTGCCAGACTGGTTCTTGTATAATATAAACTGCTCTACGAAGAAGGATCTCCGTATCCCCCCTTAAGACAAATGAGATATGTGGCTGCTCAGCCACATTATCTTGCAGCAAATATGTTACTACAGATTCAGAGGAGCCTGATCTGAAGGCTATATGTGAGGTGCAATAGAAGGTAACACCTTCTAGGTCTGATCTAGATCTGATCCCACAGAAAACTTAGAGCATGTGGCATTAGCTGTGCGTAGGGGTAAGCTGCAAGTCTGGGGACATTTTGGAGAGTAATCTAAGCACCCAGAGAGCCTTAGTCAGGGACATATCCAAGGAGATAATTCCGTAACTGCATGGTATCTGTCTGGGATGACAACCTATTTTTCATGTGACTTAAATTCTCCTTCTACCCTGTTCCAGGCACTGGTGTGGAATATAAACCTGAGACTTGTGTGTTTTAAGGTTTCAACATCACATCATGCAAGTCAGAATTGACAAATTCCTGCCTCTATCATTCGGAAGGTTTTGCTTAATATTTCTGATTGCACTCCCAACTGTGAAGTCAGGAGATACAGCAAGGAATTCAGATGTACTCTTCAGCCACCAGAGACACACTCAAGTGAATTACTAATCTCCCTAGACACCTGGAATGCAGATAATGAATTTGTACGTACAGCCTGATCATCCACCAGAGCAAATCAAATCATTCCTCGCTCTGCTGTGGCAGGAGGATTTTAAAGCTCCTCTTCTGAAACTCCCCTCTTGCTTTTGGCATGGCTAGATCCTCCAGAGCACTCACAGCTGTGCTGCCTTTCAGCAGCCTTTCCTTCCAAAAGGGAGAAATGACAAATTCAGCAGCACTGGGCTAAGCTGATAAAACATACAGGCATACATGACAGTCCAAAACCATTCTTCAAAGCAGAAGCTGATTTAGGATTCATGATATAAAGCCCAGTGGCTTGGCTGTGTGAGATTTCTGATTGCTGTGGATTTGGCCAGGTCTTCCAGCTTTGGGCTAGCACTATGGCAGGCTGGGACACCCAGCTTTCAGTAAAAGGAGCACTTCAGGAGCATCAACATGTACATCAGATAAGAGATATCATGTTCCTCTAGGGCTGGCAGGATCCTGCTCTCCTCTCACTTTGAGTGATTGCTGTGGTGATTGCCAGGATCTTCCTCTGCCTCCAGCAGCAGCCTGGGTCTTTGCTGGGATTTGCTCCCAGCTGGGCCAGAGCACACCTGCAGCATCCCATGCTGTCCCCAAACAGCTCCCTTGAGCCCTGCAGATGCTGTGCTTTCATGTTTATAGAGAAGCAAATTCTGGGGATGGATAAAGCTATCCCCAGCAAGAACACAGTACTAGAAAGGGATGCTCTTGAAGTCCCTTTCCCTGTGCATGACTGTAAGTCTGGATGAAGAAATAGGCACTGGGAGACAGCAGGCCAAAGAGGGGAAAAGTGCACGCTGAGAAAGTGGTGAAAATCTCCCCAGTGTGCTAATCTTCAGAGTCTGCTGTGCCTGGAGAAACCAATAAGCTCACACCACCAAGAAACTGCTGGGTCTGCACAAGGCCATGAGCACACATTAGTGTCAACAGAGACTTGTACAGCTCGGTTTGCACCCACAAGGGTAATGGTGGCTGTGTGCACACAAAGCCTGCAGGACAATGTACATGTATCATAGAAAAAAGCACCCTCTGAGAGGCTTTCCAAAATCTGACCTCAAAGCCTCTAGCGTGGCAGTCCAGCCCCGCCCCCCCACCCCGAATACAGAGCTGGAGCTGTCTCCCAGCTCTTGCTCCAGCTGGGCAACAGCAACAAACATATGAATTAGATCACCTAACCCCCTCTCCTTGAAAAGAGAGTTTTCAACAGGGAGAATGAGTTATCCAAACTTCCGTGTTTGCTTGGAAAATAGAATGATGTGAACTGCTCACAGTCCTTACAGCTTGCCTTGTTGCTCCACTTTTTTATGGTAAAATACCATATTTGATCCCAACATTTCCATTTTAACTTTCCAGCAAATTTGGCATCCTGCAGCTTTATCACTGCATCAGAAATGAAGATTCATGCAGATGAGGTTGTGGATGGTCTCTTTTGCTTTGAAGAGACAAAACTTATATCTATATTTTAAAATTTTTTCTTGTACAAGCTATATGTTTCGTATTGCTGATGTGCTCTTCAGCAAGGTGAGATTTTGCAGGTTACAAGTCATGCATGAGAGCAAGAGAGAGAAGAAATCAGTAGTACTGTGCTTTCCTTACACCTCAAAGAACTTAATTTCCACTAAAACTCAGGCAAGACCCAGGGGTGAAAATGAATGAGACATGATTAATAAGTAACCTTAATAAGCATTTTACATTTACCTTTCAAGTAGCCATTAAAGCAGTTCACACAAAAGTGCCTTTTAGTCTTCCCTCAAAATACCCATTTTCCTCTGCTTTACTCCTAGCCCTAGAGGCTTGAAAGGGTTTTTGCAAACCTAAGCCAGAAGGAAATATGGTCAGTTCTAGTGCTCTGTTTTTCTTTTTGCAGGTCCTTATATTTGCCAAGTATGAACCAACAACTGGCAAAGGTGCAAAGACCATCCATCTTCTACTCTGGATAAATCACTTGAAACTAAAGTGTTTGGTTTTCTCTTTTTAAAAGATCTTATACTAGCTTTTCTTTTCAAGTGTGTTTTGAAGGGGAGACCATCATCAGGGAATTCTGTATGAGTTTATTTTATGTTTGTTTATCAGATGTTTTCTGTAAGAAACTGCTAATTAATTGCTGATTGATAAAAATTAAATAGGCAGCCAGAATTCCCTGAAGCAGCAAGCAGCGGCTGAATCCAGTGCTTTGAGGAAGAAGCTTTTCCAGAGACTGTGGGTCTAATGAATACATTGACACAGCAGGTCAATTGCTTCTACTCGTGTGGGATTTTGTTCATTGCTCTAACGCTGCCAAGACTCTGTGAAGGATACAGGTGCCTCCCTATAGATTGTTAACCCTTGATGTTTCTGTTCTAATCCACTCCAGTAGTTTGCTTCTGAATATGTTGGTGAAAGATTTTATTTTTATGTGATTTATTTTTATGGTATTGTTTTGATTATTTGGTCCCATTGCCCAAATGGGGTCAGTGGCAGCCAATTAAAAATCACTGATCTCTATGCACAAAATATCTTCCGAAGGTACAAAGTCCACCTGTTAATAAAAGTGATTTGGTTTGGTTTGGTTTGGTTTGGTTTGGTTTGGTTTGGTTTGGTTTGGTTTGGTTTGGGTTGCTTGATTTGTTTTTTATTCTCTTTCCCTCTTCAGTAGAAGAAAACTACATGAAACCACTCCTTTAATTCAGACTCTAGAGGAACAGAAACCTTTACAAGAACAGCTGTTCCTTTAGTGCAGAAACCTCTGCCAAATAACATCATGGGCTCAACCTTTCTTTTTGGCTTAATAGGAATTAAATCAGTGCCATGCCAAATTGTTGCAGGTTCATCATCTATCCTAGAAATAAATCCTCTTAGTAAGTGTTCATTTTCTGCCTTAGGAAGTGTTTTGATTTTTAGGATAACACTGGGAGGCCACAGCTTTGAGAAAATATTTTTGAATACTTTTTCTGCCTCGTCTACTTTCAGATTCAAATTGCAAGAGGACCAAATCGTGTGCTAAAACCATGTAGGTACTTTGTGAATAAAGATATAATTATGTATGTATTAAAGATGTAATTAGGCGTTGATTGGATCAGGGCCAAAGTGTTATCTGTTCACTTCCATGTTTTTAAACAAAAGTAGACAAATGAGAGAATAATCAAGCATGAGACTTATTTAAATATATATGGATGATTTTTTTTCTGATTTGGTAACCAGGCAAAAGAATAATTTCTGGAGATCTGACCTGAAAAAATCTTCTAAACTTTCACTCCTGAAATGGAAAGGTAAACTGTTTCCTACCTTCCTTTTTTTTAACTTTCAAATTTAGGCAAATCACTCATCAAAATGTCACATCAAGAGAGTAAAAGGAAGAATTTCAATAGTGTTAAGAAATGCTCCTCAATTGCTTTGTAAAGTTATTTTTCTTGTTGACAAAAGATCAAAATATAGCATGACTTTATGAATAATTTTCATAAATTTGCATGTGCATTACTGGCATGTGCATTACTTTTGGAAAAAAAGTAGTGAAATAGAATTTTTACTTCCAGATCCAACTTTATTTTAAATCTATTCAATATTTCTCACTACTAATCTTTTTTCAGTTGTATAACTTTTCTAGAATTTAAGCATTTGAAATTAAATTGTGTTTTAAAACATCTACCACAGACTGAATATTTTAATTTAATTTCTGATGACATACTTTGCCCATTTTTTAAGATGTGGGTCAATGTAAAAATTGCTATCCTGATTGCCTAAAAAAAGTTGTCATTTTGTTTCAGGTTTTGTTGTTTTGGTTTTTTTAAAATTTTTGTGTTGCTTGTTTTAGAGGCAAAAATTGAAACATGGAATGAATACCATGGGGATATGCCTCTTCTTATCACTGCTCATGCATCTTGTACAGACTACTTATTTACTAAAGCTTGCAAGGTGTATTTCCCTGAAAGTAAAATAAATAATAAAGCTAAGCAAGATTTCCTCTGGGGGAGGTACACTCCATTTGGATGCAGAATTTATCATTTGCGTCCCAAAATGCTTTTACCTATCAATCTCAGCATCAAAGATCAGCTGGTACTACCCAATGAAAAGGGAGCAAGAGGCAGAGCTGAGAAGGCGTGGATTGAGGATGACTTTACAGTGTCTGTATTTTGCCTTTCCTTGGGAAGAAAACCAGAGTTTCCAAGGTCCATTTCTTCCTGGTAGAAGACTTGTACATAACTTGTTCTCAGAGCACCTCTTTCCCTCCTTAGGGCTGGTCCTCAAGGAAGATGACAATGCATTACCGAGGTTCATTAGCTCAAGCAACAATGAATCAGAATGTTTCTGCTGAGGAAGATTTTCATCAATATGATGGAATTATGGGACTTTCTGCAGTTTGCTCCAATGAACAAGCAAAAGATGACATGCCCAGGTTCCAGAGTCTGCAACTCCTTTGGATTAAATAGCTACTGCGTTTTTGTTTGGTTTGGTCTTTTTGTTTTTAATATAGTGAGAAAAAATTGTTTCCAAGCATAGAGAAGTGTGGAGAAAATTACAATTTTAGAAATTGTATTGTGCATGGTCACTGTGGTTTTTAACCTTAGGACTCCCTTGTATGCTGGCTGGTACAGAGCTGGTTTGAGAAAGAATCAGGAACTTAACTTCTTTTAGAACACAGACTCTGAGCTGAGGATCAGGCAGGGTACCAAAGGGAGAGGTGTCACCATATGCAGAGAACATTGCCTCAGAAACTCTGGCCTAGTTCTGACTTACCCACTGAGGCTTTGAGTAGTCCTGGACAGAGCAGGTAAACCAAAGTTTTCACAGGCAGTCTTTGAGTTTGGGGTTTTTTTTACCCATTTTCCAGCTGTCTGACTTGGGAGCTCTGGTTTATAAAAACATAGGGAAATAGCAACTGCAGCTGGAGTCCCTGCAATTTGTCTTATTTTGAACACATATTTCTAAATAGCACAAAGCTCTCTGTAAATTCAGACCCTACTTCTTCAAACAGGACATTTAAATTAATAAATATTTATCTTTACTCCTCTGTGCCTAAATTCCCCCTTTTATATTGGGAATAATACCATCTGTCCCTGTTCTCCCTGCCAACTTACACACAAGAGGAAAGGAATTATCCTGTTGTGAGAACAGGGCTCAAATGACACCTGTAAAATGAAAAACATACGTTTTACATGCAAAGGAGTTCCTGGCCCTCCTTGTCTTAAAAGATGACAGTTGTTATCCAGGACAGAAATTTGGAGAAGAAAAGTCCAGTTCTTCAGGCTGTAGGGGTGGCTCTCTTGCCAGGTGCTGGATGTGATTGCTTGAGTCTGTTGAAATTAATGCAAATCTACTGACTTTGGCCTGGGTTCAGAGAAGGGGTTTCTTTCTAATGCTTCTAATTCTTGTTTAGTGGCATGGATTGATGAGTTCCTGTTGAATACACTCTTTTAATCACATCTTTGATTGTGAATGGTGTAGCTGGCGCTGGCTGCAATGGTTCAGGGAGAAGGGTTTTTAAGCTGCCTCTGGAGAACATTTGGTGTAATGTTCCATTTCGTCCCCTCCTGCTCTGAACCGTGTGCTGCCCCAATGGCCACCTAAAGAAAGGAAAAGGAGTCATTCTGCTGTCCTTACCAAAGTTGTATGGCACTTCACTCTGAGGATCTAATTATTCAGAGTGAAAAAAAGGACTAAATAAGGCTCTAGAGAAATACTTTACATGTTTTAGAAGAGAATGATTGCATGTCCGTTTTGTTTAACGAGCATACTTTGTAAAGATGGGTTTGAAATGCTTTATCGACCTTACTGGAAGTGAAAATCACTGGTTAATTTACAAAACAGGAGTTTGGGTAGCAGCCACATGATGAGCAAGTTTTGTCTTCAGAAAGCTGAAGCTAGTAAAAGGGTTAAAGTTTTAAAGAAGTTGCCTCCTTTGTTTTGTGACTTTTCTCTGTTTTAGACTACTTTCATATCAGGGAATATATGATTCCTCTTCTCTCCTCCTATACTTCTGCTTTGCAAAATAGCCACTCTGTAAAGTTAATACCTAATGGCTTGTCTTATGCTCTGTTAATACACAGTGGTGTTCAAGTGGTGCTGAGAGCGAGGAAGGAAGAGACCACATCACTTCAGTCAATGCGGACAGGGAAAATAAATTCTGTTGTTGCCAAGCACCAAATGAAGAGAAGCAAAAAATAGCTGAAAGCAGAAGGAAGAAAAACACGTGCTCTGTTTCATTACAAGCTCCAGTATCAGAAATATAAAAAAATACACTTTTCTTCGTCTGAAGCAGGATGGTTGACTCTGCATATTAGGTTTACCTACCTAAAGATTTTGCAAAGCCTTTCTACAAAACCCAAATAAAAACGGTGCAGACCTAGGGTCATTTTAGCTATGTCATTAAAACTTATATAATTATTTCTTGGCCAAAAGATGTCACCTTTGTCTTAACTCTGTAATAGAAAAAGGTCAGTTTTGTAAGGTCAGATTTACTTGGTAACTGAGCTTTATTTTTACCTGAACTACATAATCCAGAAATTATTCAGACATACCTTAGCTTTGCCATCCCTCAGATAGGTATCTCTGTGATAAGGGGATCATGATGCAATGATTAACTGGTGTTCAAATTAGAGACATACAAGTGTATTTGTATGTCATATTCACGTGCTTCCTGTTTTGTATTTTAGTCTTATTCCCCTGCTACTCATGTTGTCTATATGATTGTGTCCTTTTTCTGCCTGTTTTATCATGAGTTGAGAGCTTCCTTTGCCAAAGGCCCTTGAGTGCAGAAAAACCCCCACACTAAAACCTTGTCATTGCATTCTATAGGAGCAGTGTCACTTTAGTTTCTTGTTCCTTGTTCTTCAGATCTCTGGTGGGATCCTGGTGCCCTGCTTGCTCCCCTTCACTGTGTCTTTTCTTGTACAGAGCGCTGGCAGCAGCGCTGGACTCTCTTCTCCAGGGATTACACGTGCTGCGGTGAGAACCCACACCAGAGTATAAATAAGTGCAGACCTGCAGGATCTGCAGGATGTGTGAGGCAGGAGGAGAGAGGGTGAGTGGGCAGCTGCCATGTGTCTTCCAGGTGGAAGACATGAACCAACAAACAGAAGTAGAAGACTTTGGCTGTAGCAGATCCTTCTCCTACGGCAACTTGTTTCCCAAGAAATAATTGAAGGGGGGCAAAGTTAGAGGCATTCCTTCTCAGGTTTGAGCACTTTGGTCTAAGTGGTTATATGGATGCATTTAAAAGGTCATACAATTAGGGAAAAAACAGATTTGAAAAATCTCCAAAGGATTCTCAAAATGCAGGAATTCCACTCACCTTCACTCATGTTGTCCATTGTAAAGAAGCAATGTTGAAGCTAACTTTTGGACCACATATCATGCTTGGATCTACTGCTCTGGACTGGGACCATGTGCAGTTTCTGTTAGTAAAACACCTGTTTTATACTGCAATGTTTTTAGAAGTACAGTCTTCAACCCTTGATATGGGTCCTTGTTCCATAGAACTACTTGGAGCATACCATGTTTGGGATATTTAATATGTGATGAATTTTATCTTGATGTTTGATGTTCTGTTTAAAATCAGTTCTTGATTATCAAAACACTTAATGAAAACATATTCAGGTTTTCTGATTTTACACTTTGTGAAATTGTTTTTCATATGCTCCAGATACGCTGCATCTGCTCCCTGCAGTTTTACAGTGCAGAGAGCTGCTAATAAAATGTTATTGTTGACAGTTCAGTCACAATATAAAATTCTTACAGCTTTTAAACATTTAAAGATGTCTAATTGGTTTTTAATGAGTATTTTTGGTGCTTAACTTTTAATAGGATTTAAAAAAATGTATTATCTTGTAAAACAAACTGAAATAATGAGCTTTAATTGTGGATGCTTTGGATGCTAGAAGTTTCATCAGCGCTGCTGTGCAGCTACTGGCTTATTCTTTTAGGAGTACTAGTAAAAAAGTTTTCTAGGAAAAAAACAACCCACAGCAACAACCAAATATAAAATATTAGCAGAAAAGTATCTAATAAAAAATCCAAACCTGCTTTTTTATTAGATATTTAATAATAGTGTCAGAAGTAATGAACAAAGCTGGATCTAAAACTTAGATTGGCAAGACAATGTTATGTGCCCTTAACTATACCCAGCCAATCAAATATGACATCAGGGTCGTGTTTTGTTACTATGTCTAACCACTAAAGGAAAAGGCCAAAGATCTTGATTTGACTTTTTTAGCACCCCACATGATGTCAGCACTTTAAAACTGCCCAGGACCAGCACCAGCATCCTGCTGCTGGGCTGTCCTTCATCCACCCAGCACATGTGAGAGCAGCACAGCCCTGCACTGGGCTGGCTGGCACCTCCAAGGGCAGCTGGGACAGCCAGCTGGAGCCAGGTTCTTCCTCCTGGCTTTTGTCCCAGTCTGTTGCTTTGTTGTTCAGGTCATAATGCCACATTTTCTGGGTGCCTGTGTACCTTTCTGCTTCAGCCTGCACATCTATTTCAGCTAAGCCATCTGAAGAGCTGTTATGGGTCGTCTGCCTTCTGCCCAGGTGGTTTTAAGCAGAGGGACATGATGGAATCCTGCATCCTTCATTTTTCACCCTGGTAGAATTCAGACCCATTATTTTTCTAGCAAAAGCTTTTTCTTTGTGTCCTGGTTCTGGCCAGGACAGGGTTAATTTTAACCCTGTCCTGGCCGGAACCAGGACACTGAAATGAATCATTGCACTTGCATTCCATATTTAATCTAAATAGGCACCATAAGTGGAATATTAGATAAGTATATCTTTGAAAAGAGACAGATGCTCTGAGAAGTAGATAAGGGACATGCTTAAATGAGTTCAGTAATTGAAAGCAAATGTGTCAGATATCGCAGGGTGAAATAACAAAACGGAAAAGACCAAACTAGGTGTAAATCAGTGGGTGACTGTTTCATCAGAGAGTGGGAATTTTTCCATAAGTATTTTTTATTGCTTGTACCTGACAACATGACATAGGGCAACTTCGCTGTGTAGCCTAGAAGTCTGAAAAGCCTCACCTAGAAATGGAAATCACAACCTTTTTTTTTAATTGCATAAACAAAACATTGGAGGTTTTGAAATTTGTTTACTTTCTATACGAAAGTATTTAAAGGTATACTTCTTGGATCCTCACAGAGTTTTGGTTAAAGATAGAGTAATGACTTTAATTTTATTATTTTGAAACCAAACACAGTATCTGTACACCTAAGTACATGAAAGTTTTAGAGATATCCACACCTCAACTGTAGAATGTTTTATACTGCTACTCAATTTGTACATTTTGAAAATTACTGGAAGAGGAGAAGAGTTATCCAGTTGACTCTTATGTCAGCTGTGGGCTTGACAATAGAAGAAGCCACAACGCAGGGACTGCAGAATAAGTATGGAAGTGAAGAGTGGGTGCAGGGTAAAAGAATTAGTCTTCCGTCATGCAATCTCTAAAAAAAAACTTTCAAGTATGACTTTTTGTGTCACCTGGAGATCAGTCTTTCAATGACAATTCTTTATTTCCATTTGACTTTTAAGTACACAATTAATTACATTTTCTGTTAATACTATCAGGTAACATAAATTCCACAAAGTGTTGGAAAATAAATTCTGAAATAAGTTTACTTATTTCTAAGCAATGTCCCTACATTTTTTTTAAAGAGGATTTGGACCTCCTTTCATTGCCGTTATTCACAGAAATGTATATTTATGCTGTGTTACCTCATGGCTAGGAGAAGAGACGCAGGCCCAAAATGTAAAACTGAAATATATTGCTGTGGGTGGTTTTTAAAAGACATTGATTTTTATTCACCATCTGTCACATTGGTTTGTGGCCAATATCCATCAGTGAGCTGTGTGATTAATGGGGTATTGAAGAAGCAATGAACAATTTTACAGTTATTTAACTTGTTGCTCTGTATTTTGCATTACTATTATCATCCTACAGCCTCTGTTCTCAATATTAAGCATAAGAGTGCTAGGTGTTGCACACATTGCTGTCAATAATAACGGTAATAATAATAACGTAATACATCACAGACTTCTGAAAAAATGAGGCGAAGCCTCTCTGACTATAACTTTGCATGTTCTTCACTCTCTTGAGGCTGTCCAAGAGCCAAATGTGGCTCCTTAGGAGGCAAGGAAAGCCAGAGGCATCTCCTGTACAAACGCATCAGCTCCAGGTCTGTCCCCTGCCCTCTATCTCCAGCTGGAGCCAGCTGCAACCTACCTGTTGGACTGGACAGGTTATCCAAAATCTGACCATCTTTATCCAGTGAAACTCTCCCAGCACTCCTCAGCAGAAATTTGCTGCTTATTCATAGTATTTCATATTTCTTAATTAAAAAAAGCAAAATCAAAGTCATGGTAGTTGATACACATAACGCTGATATAACAGCAAACAATGATGCAATACTTATTTGAAGCCTCGTTGATAGCAGATGGAATCCCTATCAAGTATGAAAGAATAAATCTTCCATAGTGACTGCATGCATCATAAATCACAATATTATCCCAAACTGTCCTTCCCTGTTCTTTTCCATAATGCCTTCAGTTTCCACACTGTGTGTCTTAGCAGCAACAATCAAATAAAATATTTCTGTCTTCAGTTGCCCCACCTGCTTTACACTGCAGATGAATCATATGGATACCTCGGTGCTACTCAGTAGCTCCAAAAATGTCAGCAAGCCTTTGGTGTGGCCATAATTTTGGGGGATTTGGAGAATAACGCTTGAAAATGTTTTCAAAGTATATTCAGACCTTGTGAGATTCATAATAGCAAACAGACTGAGATGACAGAAAGATTTTTTTGTTGAAAGTTGGCCTGTGAACTATTAGAACATGCATCACTTTCTCTAACTAAAGGTAGAGTTTATTGATTCAGGCTCTTTTATAACACTGTCTCTGCACTACAAAATATCCTAAAAAGCTGCAAATCTTCTGCCTTTCATGGTAAAATGTAATTTTGATAAGCAAATCAAATGTAAAACTGTGTCTACACTTAATGTGAATTTTCATAGTCATTCATTGTATTTAGCAACCATCTGAACAATATGAAGCTGTTAAGCACTGGATTTTTGTCCCCTCTCACAGAAAGCAAATAAAAGGTTTTTTGTTTTGTGTGTGTGCATGTGTCTGTGCTTTGCTGCAGTTCACTAACAAAAGTAGGTTCTAAAAATTTGATACCTAGAAAAGAATATGTCTTCATATGCTACCCATAAGAGTGTGTCCAAAGCCACTAGAGAATGATCTGTTGAAGGGACTGACATTATTGCTAATCACAATCTTCTCTTTAAATTTTTCAGAACTGGAAGTCTGCTCCACAGAAGTTTTTTATAGAATAAAATTCCAGCATTCCAGAAATTTCAAACTCCATAAGATCACAAACAGCACAGGGAGAAGTTGAATCAGGGACTATTGATTCACTCTCTCTTTCAGTAAAAGAACAGGGGCATCAAAGGAAACCAAAAGGGGATGTATTCAAAACACACTTTCGAAAGCTTGGGATGTGGATGGTCTGTCTGCTGAGTGTTGTGATGCTAAAAGTTTACATGGGATCATGGGAGCCTGGACGAGTCTAGGAAAAATCAGTTCATTAAGAGTTACTGAATACACAGAAGCCACCCCGGTCTTCCACGTCCTGGGACCCATGACTGTGCTTGGCACATCCAGCAGAGTCATGTGCTCACCTGAGTCTGTGTTCCCCTGCAGTCACTTGCTCTGGGACCCAGTTAGGGAGAGGGTATTGAGTGTACAGACCTCCAGAACCATTTTCTGTGGCCTTTCATTCTTATCTTCCTTCTAGTAATTCTAAATTCTGCTGAAAAGACTGACGTTGCAAAATTTCCAGTAAGCTAAAATATGATGTCTTTCTCTTGTATAGAGAAATCTTACTTTTTATATAAATATCTTTATATATAATATATAACGTAGGTTACCTTTTATAGGCAAACAGCGTCTATATAGGTGAATAATAATAATAAATTATAAAAAGGCTGTAGGAATATATAAGCATTTATTTTGTTAAGAGGTTTCCATTACTTAGGCTCACACTGAAATGCAAAAGATTGTATGCTCATAGCATTAGGTATAAAGTTAAAACCAGTATTTAACAGAGTAACAAGGTAAGAAAAAATGTATCAAGATGACTATGTAGGAATTAAAACTTGCAATTATTATATCAAGCCCTTTCATTGCAGCTAACTGAATTGTACAATGCATTTAAATTTTTATAAAACTGCACATCTTGTCAGAATTATTTAGTGTCAGTATGCTTTATATCAGACTTATTGTCAGGGTCCATTTTTTGTGAAACTGTATATTTGAGGTGTTAAAACCACTTAAACGTGAAATCTACCGTTTGTGTCCAGCTTTGAAGCAACGATCTTTTTTCAGACCATATGGGGCAAGAGCTTTTCCAGGTTATGATTCAGAGCAGGACCCTGAATTGCTTCCTGTATCCTCCCCATCATCCAGTGGCTATAGAGTGAAATTAATCACCTAAACCTTGGCACAGGGACTGAGTTTTTCATGTGAATATGCCTTTGTGCCATTTTCCTGAGTTACTCCACACCGTGCTTGTATGTTTCACTGGCTAAATTGCCCTAGGCTCTGCTAGTGTAAGTCTGTAAATTATTGTAATCAGGATTATTGCTGAAAGGTCCATGAACCCTTCCCAGCAGGACTTTCCAGCTGTGCTTGTTCCACTCCCATCACAATCAGGCCTGATTCTTGCCTTGAATTTTTAGGCACTGTAACAATACAGAAAGTAATGCTAATAGCCCTTGGCTGTTGCTTCCAGGTGCTGAATGCAGGAGGCAAGGCTCTGCAGGCAGGAAGTACTAAAATACTTCATTTTCCTAGGACAGCAGTGACAGACTGTTGAACTCATGTTCCCAGACCAGAAAGGCACAGAAAAATTCTGAACAAACAGGGGAGCAGAAATCAGAAACCAACTTGGCTGAAAGACTTCAACCAGTTCCTGTTTTACACTAAGCTGCAAAAAGTACCATCACTGTTAGGATCTGGGGAACTGTAGCAGCTTTCTAGTATGATGCTGAGTGAAAAGACATTCACACACTTTTGCTACGGTTTTTGGAAAAGTCCTTAGTGCTGAGTAAGAGTGCTTTCTGTTAAGGCTGTTGCGACAGCTGCTTGCAATTCTGTTCATTCAAATGCAACCAGCAGGTGAGAGAATAATCATTTATCAGACTCTTGCTTTTTTTGCCAGGTATAAAAAAACCTGTTAATGATATGTACAATGACACTCCTGGTCGAATTAGCCAGAACAACTTGCCTCTGTTTCAAACCAGGCATTTAGCAGCTTTCATTTCTTGATCAGCAGAGGAAGCTCACCAGCAAGGCATAGAATGTCAGCTACACAAGAGAGTCAAAAAACCCAAAATGGTCTGAAAAGTTTTGCACATTTTTTGAGAGAGACTCAACCATTCTTATCTAAGTAACAAGACAGAAAATGGCTCAATTTTTCTGCAGGTTGTAGCACATCAGTACCTCTTCAAGCACTTAGGATACCTCTTTACTCTTGCAGGATGGAAATATTTCTCTCCTTTTCATGGCTCTTAGCAGAGCTGTGCTCTTCAGTATCTGCAGGCTGAGAGCAGCTTTACAAGCATGCACAAGAAGGCAGAAAACTTGCAAGATCAGCTGGCTCTGGGGCACTTTACACAGTTCTGAGAGTGAACCCAAAATTCTGAACATCACAGCTGTGGCATTGGTAGGCGAACTGCAAATCAGCTTCCATCATCCTGGTTTTCCTATTGTGTTTAAGAAAGACAAGCATTTGTCTCCAAGCTTGAGACAGCTGTAGAAAACAACATAACTCACTTTCCAGGGGCTTATACAAACTTCTTTTCATTTGCCACATTCATTTTCATCATCTCCAACAGGCCGTATATCTCCAACTAAAACCAAGTTAGAACTTATCTACAAACTCAGACAAAACCACAAAGTTGTCACAGTCTTAGAAGGACACTGGCAGGTCCCTCTGCATTTATTTGTTTTGTTGTGAAAATTTTGACTTTAGTTTCCATTTCCCTTCTTTCCTGGTCTAGGTGTTCCACACAGTAAGGGAAGAACATCATGTCTAGGGAGCACAAAATCATGTGAACCCTTTCTCTGGGAGCCTCCAGTCTGACATGCAGAGAGTGATACCAGCACTGGCTGATTCATGGAATTTGAAAGACACTGGTTTGGCATAGGAAGAAAATTCCTAACATCAGAGCTCACTAAAGATCACTGCATCAATGATCTTAATGATACCTTAATGTTTTATCCCCTCAGCTGCCAGAAAAACTGATCAATGCTGGACACCCTCTTTCTAATGAAACCTCAGACTAGCTCCATGTTCTTTCTTTCAAAAGAAACTGTTTAATTTCAAACTTTATTTTATTCCACAGTGGGAAGTCTTGGAGAATAAATGAGACTTTGTATCAATCAAGTTATTTCCAAACATGATTGGACCAAACTGTCATGGATTCTCCGGATTCTCCTACTTTTTGGTCTAATGACATTGAAAGGGACAACAAAAAATTAAACAATACTTTAATCAACAAAGACTGCAGCACACAATTTCAAAATGTTTTATGCTCTTCAGGTTTTCTTTTTTTATAATTTTTTGTCTGAAAATTTTCTTCAAAGGTGTTCAAGCAACTTATGATGTAAAACGGAAACTCCCTTTTTTTTTTCATTTTTTCCCCTAGAAGTTGTGAGGCCAAAATCCTTGGTCTTCCAGGACTTTCTGGCTGTTGAAACAAGCTAAAATCACAACTGCTTCATTTTGAGTGATGCATTTTAATAAGAATATATTGTCTGAGATTGTACACTGTCTGGAGGTGTCAATAGCCTTGTAGGGTATTAATACAGATTGAAAGTCCAGCCATATGTTTCCGTGGTGTTTGTATTTACAGGTCTGAACCAATTTACTAAATAGTCCAAGAGTAAATCAGTAGCAGATGATGTAACTGCAGATCCTGAGTTGCACTGTCATATTCATACTGCTGGATGCCTCCCTTCCTGCAAAGACACAGCTGTGCACCCCAACTGGGGACTTTTATGGGCCAGTAATAAGCTGTATTTGATTTTTAAAATGTCCATAAGGGTCATATAAAAATATCCTGGCAACTAAATACCATCGGAATAAAAGCATTTTATTTCTTACAAACAAATCATCCTAGAGCCTGCATTGCCAGACAGAATGAAATATATCTTCAAACCCTATACTTTTTCTTAAAGTACAAATTCTGCCATTTTCTTTCGTTTTAAGGCATGCTTATCTGTTATAGACAAAAAGAGCTAGAAGATTTTCTGCTTTGAAGATATATTCATTTTGTTTGCATGAGTCCAAGAACATTTGGAGCTTATCAAGGCTACATCAAAGAGTTCATCATGTTCATGCATCAAAAAGGTAGTGATAGAGATGCACTTCTAAAAGCAAAGCCTGTAGCTTCATTTTTGTCTTTATATTTGAATGGGACTTTGAAAAGGAGGAAAAATTACAAGAAAATGCAATTTTTCTACAAAAGGAAAATACTTGTCTTTAAAATTACTTTTCAATTCAACTGAAAATTAAGTACATCTATTTAAAATAAAGGATTCCAATTAAGAACAGCAGAATCCATTCAGCATTCTATGATTAATTTGAGCTTTGAAGAGTAGTAAAAAATGCTTTTTCCTTGAAGCATGAAAGAATATTTCATCTTTCTGTTTAAAGAAAATCAAACTTTAACTCTCTTTTAATCCAATCCATAGTCTAAAGAGGCCGTGTGAGCGCAATCCTATGATACCCTGCAGTGCCTACCAAAGCAACATTATCCCACGTCCTGTACCAACTCACTGCCTTGTAAAGACCTTTTCTCTTCTATTATTTTGCTTGAGAGGGTTACAGTCATTAATCTCCAAAGCTCCTTCTTTCCCAAGGGAGACATTGTAGAAAATTGAGTCAAATGTTTCAGAGTTCCTTTTTTTTTTTCTCATTTTACTTTCTCATCCATCATTGCCTTTCAAAGTCCTGTCAGTATTATTTCCATTACTGATGGGTTAGTGTGTTGGTTCAGGCAATCAGTTTCAGTTTTATTATCTATTGGTGTTTATAAGGAAGCATTAAACAACTGATCGCAGTTGACACATGAATGTTGAGCAGGGAAGGGTTCTTTTTGGCTTCTGTCTCTAATCCCTAATGTTGTTTGAGATCTCAAGACCTTGACAGCAATGTGATTGTGAATAAATTCTGCCAACTTCCTCAAAGCCTGAAGGAAAAGCAGTCCTGGAAAGCTTGTCTTGATGCTAAAAATGCTTTCCCAGTCCTGCCAGTATTCAGAAGCTGTGTTTGCAAATAGAAAGGGTAGAATTAAAAATCTGAAATTATATGTTGGGCTATAATTAAATTATAGGACTTACTTTTGCAGGACACTTCAGTGGCCGAAATTACTAATATAAGGGTTGTTTCATTGTTTAGTAAACACAATAGCTCACATTCTGCTTTTAGCTTAGGAGCACCAAATCCACTGGCTCAACTGGGTCCATTCATATAGTCCATAAGCTACCACTGCTGCTCACTGGTGGAGACCTAAAAGTTGAGCATAATGACCTTTGGTGTGATATTGGTCAGAGAGTTATTCTATTCTTATGTTTATGTCATGGTGTCAGTTTATATAACCTTTTAATTTGTGTGAGGAGATGAAATAATGCCATCGTTACACTCAGATCCACTCTAATGTCTTTCCATAAAACATTAATGAGGATTAATTTAATGCACATTTAGCTACAGAAATTAATTGAATTACACTGTAAATGAAGAAATCTAATTAATATCTAAGTTTCAACTCTCCAGAGAACTGACACCACTGTGATTAATGCTATAATTTCTCTCATTTCCCATGTCATTGGGCACAGAACTTGTCACTAATTATCACAGACATATAGCATGGTGATAAGTAGAAAGAGTGCATGATTCTCAGCTTGTTTCACACTTTCTGCTCTCAATTGAATCCATTTGGCTCCTACAGAAAATCTAGATTCAAAGATCTCATTCTGAAAATCTTGTTACTCCTAAGAAGCTGCAGATGAATGGTGTATCATGACATTCTTGTCTGCATAATTTTTACTAATGGGCAAGTAAAATGCCATTGTTGTTTTCATTTTTCTGGTTGTCTCCACTTGCATCCTGGTTTCAAGGCTGCTACCAGGTCGTGATGTTTGGGCAGACTGTAGCAGAGAGCTATGTACAGTCACCTTGGCAGCCAACAAGCATTCCTAATTTCTTCATCCCCCTTTTGCAGATTAAGGATGTCCTGAGTTTCCCTGGACTCTCTGAAGGAGGATTCCAGTGGAGACAGTTCTGCTTATATATGATGCTGTTTCTCGAGGAAAGAGCTTTGCCTTTCTGAGTCTTTTCTGAACCACCAATCCTGTTCCTAGAGCAGTGAAAATACTGCTGGAGCTGTCATTTCTTGAGCACCAAATTTCCAAAACAGAAAAGATGAACATGCATACTTGAGGTTGCAGATTAGTCCACAATCACAAATTCTTGAAAAGTTTAGCGGTAGCTGTCATGCTTCCATGTGTTTCTCTCTTTAGTCATGACACACAGTGCCAGCTCCACATTCAAGTGAGCACCAAGGGGTCCCCAGCAGCCCCTGAGCTTTCACTCCAAAGGGAAAGGAAATGTCCACATGCTCCAGGACTCCCAAGCAGCAATTACCCAGGATGGAGGTGGAGTCTCCAAGTCACCTCACTCTCCTCTGTGTCCTGTTTTGGCATGTCACAGTTCCTTTTTGCATACTGTCTGGGCTTCTGGAAGGTAAAACCAAAGCCTATTTTTCTGCATCATAAAGGCAAGGCAGTTTAACAGATCCATTTTCGGTGAAACACTATTGTTAGCAAGGGAATTTAGTACTTCAACTGAAGTAGCTCTTGGACCTTTTCCACTGTCCTTTAATAAATGAGAGTACTTAAGCTGGTGATCAGTCATAACCTCTGCTGGTGTTGCACAAAGATCTTCATCTATGAGGTCAACTAAAGTGATGGTTTTATACAGGAAACTCCTTTCAAGTATGGACTGAATTCTCAGCAGGAATTACAGCTTATTATGAAAGGTTAATGTCTCTTTGAATAAGGAGCTGGATTTGTGTCAGATTACCTCTACTTGCAGAGTTTCAGGCTGCCAAATACCTGCTACACAGGGGTGGGCAACGCTCAAATCAGTATGAGTTTATTTAGAAAAAAAATCATTAGCAGAAACATTTATTAACAGAAACCAGAAATGTGTTGTATATGTTCCAAGCTAGTAAACTCAATAGTTGCTCCTTAGGCTTAAGTGTACCCAAGATACTACAGAAAAATGCAGTTGCATCTCCATCTGTCTTGTGTGCCTTAGGATTGCACAAAATCTAACTTGGAACATATTTTTGGCACATAGTACTGAGAGGAGAATAAAACTGCCCCTAGTAATTGCTTGATGTTTGTACCTCCACCCTCTGTCCTTACATTGCTGTCATACCATGGCTGTAGCAAGACACGGTACCAGCACATCCTATAGGGACAGTAGCCTGGCAAGAATTCCACAAGCTTCATAAATAGTTCAAGACAGCAATAAAAATTACGTAGCATTGTATTTGGCATGAAAGAGTGCCATGGTTTAACCCCAGCTGGTAACTAAGCACCAGACATCCGCTTGTTCAACCTCCCCCTGGCTGCATGGGGGCAAGAAAATTGGAAGGGAAAAAGTGAGAAAACTCCTGGGTTAAAAAGAGTTTAATAATACTAATACCAATACTAATACCAGTAATTAAAAAGAAAATAGCAGAGAGAAATAAACTCAAGAAAGAAAAGTGATGAAAATTAAAGTAATTGTTCACCACCCAACCAGTGCCTGAGCAGTGAACTCATGAACAACCTTCCCCCTGGCTTTATGTACTGATCCTGATGCCCCAGGGTCCGGAATATCCTGTGGTCAGTTGGGGTCAGCTGTCCTGGCTGTGTGCCCTCCCAACTCCTTGTGTAGCCCCAGCCTCCTGTCTGGTGGGGTGGTGTGAGAAGCGGAAAAAGCCTTCACTCTGTTAAGCACCACTTAGTAATAACAAAATCATCACTGATTTTCAGAAGAACCAACAGTTTTTAGAAGAAATCCAAAACCCAGCCCCAAAACAGCTACTGTGAAGAAAATTACCTCTACCATCGACAAAAACTGTGCAGAGTTTCCCAACAGGCTTGACCAGTTCAGCGACATCCAACAGAGTTCTTGAGGTCTTGTATTTTTTAAATCCAAAATATGTATTTTTTTATATTTTTGTATTTTTGAATATCCAAACTTACATGAGTTGTAAGCAGCTTTTATTTAGTCATTGAACCTAATTTCACCTTTCATCAAAAATTACCTGCATTAGGAAAAGGCTTTTGACCACATTTGACTACCCCCATTCAGGCTGAGTACTGGTTTATCCCACTGTTTTCCTCATATGTCTTTACTGACCTTACAGTAAGTGAATGAGCCCTCAGCGCTGCTGTAAAGTAGCGGAGGTGAGAAAGTCAGGGATAAGTTTACCCCCAGAGTGTGTAGGTATAACATGCCATTTCTTCTTAAGGTCAGAACTTTTTAAAATGAGCAGCATTGGTACTTTTAAATCTTAAACCTCCTCCTAGCCCAGCACGAATAGATTATTAAGAAATCAATTGTAAAATACAAACCCTTCCCTTTTTCATGCCTGTTTGCCTATTCTGTTGTTACACATAAAGCCCATGGCTCTTGTTTAGCTATACATGCAGTGAAGATCAATAATGGCATCAATTGCCAAAGGACATTTACCCATCCAGAATGAATGGATGGGTAATATTTGAATTTTTTTGGGCAAGCACTGTGAGAAACATTTCTCTTTTAAATTCTCTGTACTTCCCTCTAAAAATGTAGATCAATTCTGTGCGAAGATAATGACAAAATTAGTTGGAAAATGCCACTACAACAATGTCTTACATAATCTAGTGACCCTTGCTCCTAGCTCACAGTGCTGTGTGTATTTGCAGAGTATGATGAAAAAGAGGAGTTTTCAGACACTATCATTCTAACCTTCCCCTCAGTTTTAGAAACAGGCAAAAATCTTCCCCTGGAGCCTCTAACATCTCAAAGCACCATTTCAAGCCAGTGATAGTTTCTTGTGGTCCCTCACTGCCCCCAAATCACACACACAGAATGATGATCACTGCACTGCTGCCTGCATTTCATATTACAGCCAGGTTCCTACAGGGAAAATCCTCCCTGTCCATCAAGAAAATAGATCTAGGTTATGTTTTCTGTGAAAAAGTGAGAGTGAAAGCAGTGGGGGAACCATGTAGGGGACAGAATGGGCTTTTAAGTGTTTTTCTGCAGTGGTACAGGTGTGTGTGTCAAGCCTTCTACCACACAGCAGCTCAGACATGCACCGCCATGAGCAGACCATCCCAGGCTCAAATGTGGCTTTGCTCACAGCAGAGCAATCAGTGCATCAGAGTCTGGCTTTAATATTTGTTTTAAACTTTTTAAGACCCATGATGAGAAAGTTACAAAGACCAGCCATGGAAACTTGCTTTAAATTGAATATATAGATTTATGACTAAAAAGATTGCACAGTCACATCACTGGTATTGTATCTTATTTGTTCCTCATTTAAGAAAACCTTGAAAATTCAAACTGTTCAGGACCAGAGACTTGTTCCATGTTCTTATATATACAACATCTGAAAGATCAATATCTGGAAGGTTTCACAAGCTTGGATAAACACATGAAACCCAGAGTTTATTAGATTTATTTCTTACTGAGAAACAGGTACCCAAGCAAGTGAATCAACCATTTAGTGTGCCATAGTTTTATGAATAGTTTTGGTTTGTTTTTTTTTGAGGACTACTTTTTTAATTCATTACCACAAATGGGTTAACAAGGGCAGCCAAGCACCTTGTGTCAGTGCTCTGAAGACAGCTCTGCTTTCATGTCCCTTTCTCAGGCACTCAGCGTGGCAATCCACCTGCTGTTCCCAGCCAAAGAAATTCTGCAACACACTCGTCAAGCCACAGACCATCTCGGAAGAGCAGAATGGAATCTTCCTCATTCATGCAGGTGAGACCGTGGAATAAACTGCCATGGACTGGTTTGTTTTGGTGGTTGATTATTCAGAAGTCATTTGATCAAAGCAATACTTTCTCTCAGCTGCAAAACTACCCAGAAGTGATTGCTGTCCAACAGTGAGAGCTGGAAATAAAGCAGAGGCTCTCAGATAAAGACGCCTCCTCAGATACCCTAACATCCTGACTGGGTGGTGAGGGATGCTAAAAGATCTCACATTCAGAAGTAACGTCTGAAAAGCTCTGACATAACATTTTCCAAAGTGACTGCCAGAAACCTTGAAGGATTTTTATATATAGATATAAATCTTGAAGACATTTTTTGTGTTCTGTAAACTAAAGGCAAGAAATCCATTCTTTCAGAGAGGAAAAATGTAGCTAGCCTTTTTTTTTTGCTTTTTGGTGGTTTTTTTGTTTCTCTTTTATTTTTTCTCACAGTAGGGTGACTAATGGCTGCTGGTGACCCTGTGGTAATGTCTCTGTGCCACCAGTGAGATGATAGATGTGTTTATGTGCCACACAGCAATGTGATCCACCTTACCTGCCAGCACACCTTCCCACCAGCATTAGGTTTGTACAGAATGATTAACCTCTGTCAAACTCCATCATCTTTCTAGTCTAAGATATATTGCTTAATCGTTTTACATATTTTTAAAGCAGCTCTTAAACCATTATATTGTCTTTTGTCTACAATATGCGGACGCTAGAAGACCAAAATAGAGGGAAACGACAGAAGGATGGAGAAGACAAGCTCCAGGACTGGCTCCTCCTCATAGCAAATGATGGGAGAAGTGCTGAACAGCTGAGACTCACTGTAGCTTCAGCTGGTGCTCAAACAGCTGAAAAATAATGAAGAGCTGTTGAAGAACATGAGATGCTCAACCATCTGCAATCCTTCTGCAGGGGAGCACCGGGAGCATAATTTATCCTGTGGACCCACAGCTGTCTTCAGAAGACTTAACCTCTAGGAGCACCCTTCCCCAGATGCCATTCCCTGTTAGGAGACGGTCTGGAGGCAGAGCTATTCTCCGCAGCTTGGACATTGATCCACACTTCTGTGGGACCATGGATAAGATTTGCAGGAGGACGGCAATGGGGACTCTATAGGACCTGGCTGGGGCATTAAGCAGCATGGTGTGTTCTTTGACAGATGAAACGCTTTCTGTCAAAACTGATTTTGAAAGTAAGTTTTCAACAAAACAATGTTTTTGTAAGCACTGCCTGTGTTCTGCAGGCAGCTTTGATTTCTTTATTGCTCGAAAAAACTACTTAGAAGTTTCCATTTTCACGGCTAAAAATATGCCTAGAATCCTACTTTCTGGGTGTTTTAACTGAAAAATACATTTTTCACTAGAAAAAAACCCAAAAAAATTACTTACTTTTTTTCTGCTGTCTACTCATATTGTATTTTACCACAGAAAAAGTACATTTACTTGCTTTTCAAGGTATGTATAAGCATAGATAAATTAAATGTAAAATAGGATAAGTAGAGTTTACCTTACTTACAAATAAGGCAGTACTTCTGCAAGAAAAAAGCTCTTCCTTAAATTCTAATAAATGCAATGAAATTCCCAGCCACTGTGTTACCACTAAAGGTTTGGATCAGTTTTCTCGGTAATACACTTCACATTTTCCCTTAACCTTTAGACAACTGGATTACCCTCTGACTTTTCTTTTCAGAAGTTATTTCGATGATGGATAGAATGACTGCAGTTTTCTGTCCTAAATGTTTCCATATATAGAAAATGAACCTATCAGATTCTGATCTGCTTTCTCTCACTGTCCAAATATACATTATTTTTAAATTTGTGCCTTTTTTTACTACCAGGAGACTCAGGAGTTTTGAAGTCCTTTATCCACAAAGCAAGAGTATATTTCCATGGACAAGGTATAGAGGTGCTGCTGGCCAGGTCCTTGCCTCTGTCTTATCAAAGCTTACAGCTCTCAGGCTGTGTTGCAGCAGGTTTGATTTTCAGCAACAGAACTATGAGGAGATCAGCCTGTAATTTAGAAGTACTTCTGTACTGTAGAAGGATTTCATCAATTTTTTCTGTATTTATTGCATTTTTTCGTAACTTTTCCCCCCTCCCACTTTACTGCCTTATTCTGATGCATTCTTTGATAGCTCTGCTTTTCCAGCCATGCCTACAAATGCCTTCATAAACTTTTCTCTCTCTCCCTCACCACAGAGGGCTCCAGGCAGCAGCCAGCCCCAAATTACAAAGCCAAGGGAAAAACACAGAAAGAACTCCAATTTTTTCACATAGGAAACCAAACAGAAATATAAAATCTAACCACAACAGGGCAGAAATGTTGCTTGAAACATGTTCAAACCTGATTCAGGGAAAACAACTGACTAGATGAAGCCCTTCAGTCTTAAATGCAATCCCAGGATCCCCCTCTGGCACACCTCAGCTCAGTGTTCCCCAGCTTCCCCATTCCAAAAGTTTAAAATCCTACTGTCTGTGCTGTGAGCCTTGGTTTACACACAGCACCTCTCTGATCTCAACGTGTAATTGGCTTGGGAAAAAAAGCTGTCAGCTTTTCTAATCTTCTCTGGCTTCCTATTTTGAGGTTGCAAAGCAGTATGGTGTATGTGTTCTCTATTTTGCAGTTATATCACCTGAGAAAATAGCAATGCAACAATTAAGGCAGCAGTCACACTGGTTTTGATACAGCAAAAAAACAAAAATCTAGCATATGGGTGAAAAATTACAAAAATGCGGCGCAAGGAAAATACACTGAAAAACAGCTCTTTGGATGGAAAGAAAGGTCCTGCAGAAATTTCCTGGTGTGAAGACCAGTGAAACCTGGGAATTAAATTTCCTTCTCTAGCACAACAAGGGTAGGTTATGTGCTTTGTCCAGGCTTTCCTTTCATGCAATCCATACCAACATCAGCCCTGGGAGAAATCCTGGCCTGCCCATGGAAACACTTTCTTTGAAAGTTAGTACTGTAAATTCACTCCAGCCATTGAAACTTGGCTCTGCAACCTGTGCCAGATAACTTACCCCGATAGTTATTGTCCCATCTCTTTTTCATTTTCTGCCCATCCCGCTCCCTCTTTAGCCAGCACCAGGGAGGGTAAAAGAAAGAAAAAAATAGATCTCCTCGGTGCCTTTAGGTGGCCTAAGAGCAGGAGATGGTATTGCAAGCAATGGATATGGATATGGATATGGATATGGATATGGATATGGATATGGATATGGATATGGATATGGATATGGATATGGATATGGATATGGATATGGATATGGATATTTTTTGCCAGGTCAGCAGCAGGAAGACTGGGTCCTGCAGAGGTACAGGGGTGGTCTCAGGAACCAAACTGCCTCCCCACAGATCTGGCTATTGGGAAAATAAAGCAGTGGGTTCTTCAGGAGGGAAGAAATCATATGACATCCAATTTTACAGCCTTTTTGAGAAACTGAGTTGTATTTTTTGTTGAAAATGTAGGAACCTGTAATACTTTCCATCTTTCTGGGCTTGTTTTTTTTTCCAGGCAGTTGCTCATCAAAGAGTCTCCTCTGTGTCTGTTGTTGTCTTCTCTTGTTTCCTCTAATGGAAAGCTGCTCTGAACTCTCAGCCAAGATGGGAATGGTAAGTACCTCCAAATGATCATTCTTTTCTCAGGAGCAGGAGGGAGCTCAGTGTTCCAGCACACAGTGTCTGCTAATAATTTTATGCTGCATGTACTGTATTCACACAAAAAAAAGGTGGGATAATAATCTTCAGTGCGGTTTGTGGGATCAGTCCTACGGCCTGGAAAGAGAAATGTATTTGCACTCCTCATAGCACTGATTTGATTATTCTGTTAAGTCAGAGCTGCTGAACTTGTACTGTGCCTGTACACTTGGCCCTGGGTTACTACCAGGAATATAGGAAGAAACAGGGAACTTTCAATCCTTAAAGTTAGCTATAAGGCTGGTTTTATATAACTGACACTCTCGGATACTACTGGAACATTCTACAAGGACATCTCTACATTGACTTAAAAAATGATGGAAGACCAAGGAATACTGGTTCAAAAAGTTGTTTATTCTTGCCATAACACATTGGTGAAAATACAGTGTATAATTCCATACAAATAGATTGTTTGTAGCATTTTAATACGGTATCTGGGTTTCAGCTGCGATAGAGTCAACTTCTTCTCAGTAGCTGTTACAGTGCTGTGTTTTGGATTTGGAATAAGAATGGTGTTGATGGAACACTGATGGTTTGGTTTTCTGCTAAGTCAGGTTTATCCTAAGTCAAGGATTTAATTATCATTATTATCATTATCATTCACCATTATTAATGTATTTTATTTTATTTTCAATTATTAAATTGTTCTTATAGCAATATACAAGTTTTATTTTAATTCTCCTCCCCATTCCACCAGAGTGAGGGAGAGAGCGAGTGAGTGGTGCAAAATATATGTGGTGCAAAAAATAAGCATTGTGCTTATTTTTCTGGTGAGCTTATTTTTCATCTGAGCTCAAAGCCACAACATTTGGTTAAATGAAATTATATCAGAAGAAATCTTCTTTTAGCAGATACTTATGATCTATGATTCTGTCCAGGGAATGTCACAATTTAAAGTTTTATCATGGTTTGGATTTAAAAAAATTCGAACATAAAAAAATAGTATTAAAGAGTAGGGATTCTTTGCATCTCTCACAAATTTTGCACTTTCTTTTCTGTTAAAGGAATATTTCTCCCTGTCCTGTTTATTTGAGCAAAATGCAACTGTCTTCATTCCACTTTGGTCCCAGTTTTCTCCTAATGTTCTTCAAGTCTTTGCTTTGCCTTCACAGGGTTGCCAAAGCAGCACCTACATTTGCAAAAACTGGATGTTTTGGGAGCTGTGCTGTAACTGTATTACTCCTTCCAGGAGCAGTGTTAGTGTATTGTTCCAAGTATCCAAAATGGGACAGATGCAATTCCATATTCTGTACTTTATATTTTGCACTCTGTATTTTGCACTCCAAACTCACATTTACACCGGTCTGATGAATGCACTAAATTTTCAACGTTTCCATTTCAGCTCCTATATAAAATAATATAGCATTAAATAATCTTAACGTTTTCTTTCATTTCCAGTAATGGCAAAAGGAAAACAGCTAATTTGTAGAAGATATATTTTTCCAGAATGTACATTTCGTATATAGCCTCAGTAAAAGGGATGTGATGATGAAAAATACCAACGACAGTATTCTATTGGCCATAAAGAGCAATAAGATGAGGCAGTTGTTCTTTTTGGTTTTTTTCTTTTATTCTTTCCCTACAGCAATCTCATTACCTGCTTTCATTGTCTTGGAATTCTTTTTAAAACCTCTAAATCATGGAAAAGAATTGTCATATTCTTTCCCATGTCTGATAATTCACTGGCAGCATTATCAGCACCTGGTGTTTTGTTGTTTCTTAGCTCCTGATTGCCTCTTGAATCACTTCAAAATTTAATTCTTCCACAAATAGCTCGAGTCTGGGAGACAGTTTTTTATTCACTATTAAACATCACCCAGTAGTGGACATATAAATGTACTCTTCCCTCCTCTTCTGTAATTGAGTTTTTTATAATGAAAAGGATTCCTTATTTGTTCTTTATCAGACATAGACGTGGTTAATATCCTCTCTTCCACGCATTGATACCTCTATAAAATGTGTTTATTTTACTAATCTTCCTAACCTAATTCATTTTTTCCCCAAGCCATGGAAGTATTGCCTTTTTCCTTGTACTGCTGGCCTCATGAGTTTCCCTCTGGCTTAGAGTGTTTGTCATCCGGAGCTCAATTCTGAATATGAAGGCTACAGCTTTGCTATATGTCAATGTCAGCTCCTTTCCAGAAATCTTTATCAAACCATTCTTTTTCCATTATTTTTGGATTTGTTCCTGAAATCTGTTCTAATGTTTTCTTTGCCATCTCCTTGCAGGGGTCCCACCTGGTATCAGTTGTCTCATAAACAACCCAAAATTTTTGGAAGACTTCAAACACTTTTAACTTCTGACCAGTATTCCTATCCTTATTCTGGGTTTTCCAAAGAGTCTGTATTTTCTTCTATGTCTCATCTGCTTTATTTCATTTTGCTGAGTTCTTGCTTGGAGCCAATCATTTTCCTATGGTACCAAGAGCTCACCTTCAGCGAGTTCCCCCTCTCTTTCCACTGTGTCTGTAACATTCTCATCTGGACCCCATAAATCTTCCTTCCCTTCCTTAGGGTATCAATCAGCCAGGAAAACACTGGCAATTGAAATAAGCTTGTCTTAGTTCTTCAGAGAAGTAGTTTTGTATTTTATGATCAGTGAACTTCATCAGAATGACACAAGAGTTTTCTGGTGCCTCACCTTAAACCACAGGCAGGAGCGCAGAGAGAGCAGCAAACCCAGTCGCTGCTGATGGCACAGTGTTCACTAAATAATGCAGGTCTCCTTTCATTCTCTGCAATTACCCCTCCACTCCAAAACAGCGCCAAACTCCCAATGTCAAGAGATTTGTTTCCTAGCCCTATTAGTTATTACACAACTGAGATAATCACAGCTAAGAAGTTCCTGGTTTATATAAAGTCAAAATGCTAGATGATCATATTCTCTGGTATTATTTCCAAAGATCAGATTATACAGCACCAAAAAAAAAAAAAAAAAAAAAAAAAAAAAAAAAAAAAAAAAAAAAAAAATGTGCACAACAGTCAATTTGCAGGAACAATATCCTTAGACTAATCATTAATCTTCTATATGTCTGACCTAGCTAACTTTGAGCATATCTGCTGCAATCCAAAGTATAAGGAAGAGGTACTGGTAAACAAAAATCTAAGGACTGCTTCAAACATTGGCTAGCACATGCTTTTGCACAATACTTTTTCCTATTTACTAACTGAAGAACTAATTTGCACTATAATATGATGTATTAAAATTCTAAACACACACAAGTCAGCAAAATATAAGTAGAAAAACAATTTAGACACCTGACAGAGGAAGGGTAAGCAAATTTAAGGCAAATAGTAAAGAATAACCTCACATTTATTAAATCTGTGCAATCAAAATTTAACTTAAACTTCATCACTTCAGACTATATTTTAAGTCAGACTGAGTATGTGACTCTAACACTAAATCACATCAACTGAAACAATTGTGCCCACTTATGAAGCTGAACCTAGATCTTGAAGTTAATGGAAGTGTCCACATTGAGTTTGTTGAAAATTATGTTCAACATGACCAGGGTGACGATCTGCACACTTGCACATAGTGGGGCTTCGGAGGAAGGTGAGTTCCATGTGCCAGATCAGTCTGTGATCTCCGTACCCAAGAGCTCGCAGTCTTTGACTGCTGTGGATTAATCCTGCTGATTCCTCCAGAGCTCCCACCAACACGACAGAAGGACAGGCACTTTGCCTCACCTGCCTCATTTTGAGTCCTAACTGTGGGTTGCCATGGGAAGAGATGATGAATGATGCCAGAGGGCTCTTCCAAGCAGCCCTCTAAATGTGTAAGATATCACAGTAAATAGCCAATAAAAAAATAAAGGCTTACATTTGAAAAATATTCAGAAAAAAAAGACTGAAAGCCAGGTATGTTTCTGGCCAAAGAACATCACAGCATGAGGCACTCACATGTGAAGGCATCCGAACAGCAAACACGTCCTCTCTTGCATTACAGCATTCTACACCAAATCCTGCAAACCACAGAAGTCATCAGAGCCTCCTTTGGGAGTCATTGTCGGGCCCTGCAGGATCTGTGCCATGCCCAAACCTTCAGCCAAGCCTTCAGCTGGATGAAGAGCAGAGAAGCCACAGCAAGGTGGGCGCAGAGGAGGCGGCTGGGGCTGGGAGGTCTCTGGCCCCATTGTCCTCGGAGCCACCTTTCTGTGCTGACACCTGGTGGGGACAGCTGCTTCTTCCAGCCAGCCCTGGCTTCTCCAGTGACATGGAGAAAAAAGCCCTGCAGCACTTCCAAACACCATTTCTTCGGCCCTGGAAGGTCCTTCTGATTTTTCTAACTAGAATCAGACTGTGTTACTCAGAAGGAAGAGTGCTTAGAGGAGGGATACACCCTCTCAAAACCAGTTTGTGGACTAGTTGAGCCTATTTCTTTGCAGAGGACTTTTCTCAGGGATTTAAGGATTAAGTATAGCAGATATGCTATCCTGCGGATGCTGTTTGATTGGGGAACAGTTAGTGTGGTAAAACTATACAGTTGCCTTATTCTAGTGTGCTTTGAGGGTGATGCTTCAAGCCGAGGACTGGAATCTTCGTATTTTGGAGACGAAAAATTACAAAGCGTCTTTGTTTTTTTCCCTCTCTCAGTGAAATCATCTAAAACTGAGAAACAGATTTTGAGAATCTGTACTTATACAGCTATTTTAAGGGACTGTACCAAAGTGGTTGAGTGCTGAAGACCCCCTCTGCCAGGGCAGAGGATATACTTCGATCCACAGCATCAGAGAAAGCTCTACACATTTATCTAATTTTGCACTACTTCGAGGAAGCCACTGGAAAATAAAGACAGAAGCATCCCTGGGTTTATTTATTTATAGTAAAGCTTTTATTTTGTTGTGTATCATTCTTATCCATACACCAGCACTGAAGAGTAAACACCTTCCTTAAGGCAGTATTGACTACAAATAAAAGAGGAAAATATTTTAAAATACTTTAAAAATACTTTTCTCTAGAGATGGTGATTCCTTAAAGCATTGTCTGCAAGATGCAGGAAATATTCACTTTGCATTAGATCCCACTAGGTTACTAACATATATAGTCATACTTGGGAAAATGTTCTTTCTAATGAAAATTAATAAACACTATGCCAAGACCACTTTTTCTCTTTTCTGTAGACACAGAAAGCTTTATTTCAAGTGGTGAAATACACAATTTTTGAGAATGCATTAAAAGATCAGCAGGAAATAAGGCAAATATTTTCATAGATGTCTTCACCTATGCTTCTAAATTTGTGTTTAGCTTTCCAGATCTGAGACTTCAGGATCCTAAAATAGAAATACATTAAACAAAATATGGTCTTTATCATTAATTAAAACACATCAGTATTAGAAAATGAACATTATTGTGGTTTTCTATCCATTTCCTGAATTAAGAAATTATTAAATATTATAATATTTGTTTATTTCAGGCAATGGGCAGAAAGTGATCTATTCTTACAGCAGCTTGGATAAAGCCCTCAACATCTGATTTCCAGCTCACTGTAGCAACACTCCAAAAGCCCAGCTGATTTTGATAAACACTGGTGTCTTAATATTTATTTTCCATATAGCCTCATCTGCAGCTCTTTTAATGTCAGAATTATCTCAACAAACACTAAACTTACTGTTTTGGTGCATAGACATTAAACTATTCATATTGTTCAATTTCTAACAACATCTTTCCTGATAAGTGGAGCCCAAAGATAAGCCTATATATTAAACTTCAGGCTAAAACCCTGAGTGTCAATGCATCCAGCTCACCAGGGACTGATGGTGCCCCTTGTGCTTAGGTGATAACAAACCCCAGTGTAGCCCAGGCTATCTGCTGGCACAAGCACACCCCTCATTTTCCTCCTCAACTAGCTCCCCTCCAGCTTTTATCTGTCTTTTCCATTTAGACTGTAACCTCCTCATTGCAGGGTCCCTCCTTCAGCCCTTCTTTGCCTATCGCCAGGAAAAAGGAAGTCGAGTCCCAGGATGGGTCTCTAGGTGCTGCTGTAACACCAGTAATAATAAATGCTGCTGCAACCATTTTTCCGGATATTAAATCCAAACCAGGACTGCCTGGTGTCGGCGGCTCCTGTGAAAGAGGTGGACAGAAATGTCACATTTTCTGTTCGGCTGGTGTCCAACCCATGATGTATCCCACCAGTGTGACCAGCTTCCCTCACCTGTAGTGGGGCATGAGAGGATCTGCCTCTCTCAGAGCCTGCAGCCTACGTTTCAGGACATTAATGCTTTGACCAAACAGAAGCATTATACATATATGCTCTTTTTAGACTAGTGCAGGAGGAATTTTGTCCAAAATAGGACCTCTCCTTGCGCCTATTTCCATTTCTCTGAAACTGGCAGACTCCCTTGAACTCATTATCAGAGGGAAAAAACAAAAAGGTTATTTCCATCAGCTTGCCACACATTTGTGTCCTCAGCGGTGTCGGCAAGGGTGCTGAGCAGTGACTTCGCAAGACCAGAGTGTGATACACAAAGCATCCATTAACCCTAACGAGATAAGGGAGGCCAAATGCCTCCAGTGCTGGTTTTATCTTTGCTTATAATACGCACATCTAGCATCAGGTAGCTCTAGTGCTCTCCACATTACAATTGGAAATTTGCTAATTCAGCTCAGCTCTGCTGCAAGGCATTTCCTCCCATGACTTTGGGGTTAAAGCAGCTGCAAATTTTGTCTAACATCTCTACCACCTATTTATTTTTTTATGTTACACATATTGTGAAACTGGAGAAACAAAAGCAACAGATATCCAAGTACAGTGAGAGAGAAATGCAGTGTGACCCTAACTAGGCAGGGAAAGTAGATATTTGGTTGCCAATTACACATTTCCTTCTCTCTACCTTTTACTGGAGTTGAACCATTTCACCTGTCTTTGTAGAAGTACTTTGAGAACAGTGGAGTGAAATAGCATATACATCCATGTATTATAGTACTATAATGTTGTTATTATTACTATTGTTAACTACAATAAAAACACAACATTTTGTTTTCTTGTCTCTCCATGTGCTGATGATGTCCTCTGGTAGACTTATTACGATAGTGATAAAATGCAACCTTCTGGCTCCACTCTTCTTTGATGACTGGCCATTTGGCCCCTCCAAATAGCATTGTTCAAAATTATATCAAACGGCAGGTGGTGTTTTATACTGTTAATCTAAGGAGACATTTGGAAACAAATAACCACAATACCTCAAAGTTATTATGTTACAGCCACTCTGAATTCCATGCATATAATATGGATGTTCTAGTTCATATAATTAAAATTAAATCAGATTATGGAAATTTTAGGTTCAGAAAGATAATTAAATCAATGTCATGCAAGAAGTGGCCAGTGAAAATCAATGATAACTAGAGGTATTTATTACTTCTTGATGTTTAAGTCAGACTGCTTCTGAGAGTCTGCTGGGCAGACTGTGGAGGTATTCAAATGCTTATGAGAGCAGTGAATTTATAAAAATACCTCTGAACTCACCATAAAAAATTTTACTGCTGTGAATGGAGAACAAAAAATAAAGAACTATCAGGCTTTTAAAAAACTCCAAACAATGACAAAGCAACAAATGAGTGAACAAACAAAAAAACAAAAGGAAAAACAAGCTCACCCAAAACAAATGACAGGTTATTAAGCAGGGAAGGAAGCATTTTGCTTTTAAACTATTTTGTCTTGATACCAAAGGACCTCCTGGCCAAAACTGGTGGTGGTACAGCTGCCAGGAAACTGTTTTTACAGTCTACTTGTCAGTGCAATTTTAGGCATTAAAAACCAAAGTGGAAAGCAGAAGACTTGAGGGAAAATTTTGCTGGATTTCAATTTTGGTGGATTCTTAGGAGCAAGAAAATTGACCTACTGGAGCAATTTAATACTCAGTGTGTCTTCATACCTTGTTTCTAGAGAGGACTAGCTACTTTCTGAGGGGAAGCACAGGAACAGTCATATAAATAATTATCAAATCATCTGCTCACAATTTTTTTCCCAGCTCCTCCACCATCTCCTACATTCACCTGCTCAGAAAAAAAGCATGATATTTACAGTATTTCCAAAAGATTTTAAAGTTTAATGGAACAAAAAATCCAATGGCTTCTAGAATTTCAGGTCCAGTTTGTATTGCATTTAGTTCCTGCCTTTGTTAATACTTTGCAACAGCAAGTGCTAGTGGTTTAAAAAGCATTAAGCCCATTTCCAGATGTGTGGATCTTACATATT
Organism: Acanthiza pusilla; assembly: GCA_036630365.1. NCBI lineage: Eukaryota > Metazoa > Chordata > Aves > Passeriformes > Acanthizidae > Acanthiza > Acanthiza pusilla. The sequence goes on along the minus strand of JAXCHO010000073.1, from coordinate 30,104,105 downwards.
CTGCCTCGTTTGGATGGTTCCTTGGTCTGCTGTTGAGTGAGGCAGGAGATAACCTTTCCTTTGCCCTCCCTGAGCCGCTGCTGGACATGGAGGTGCCGAGTGCCGCGACATTTGCAGCTCTGTCTGTCCAGCCCGAGCTCTGGCTGCCCTGGAGCCTGCTTTGCCCATTGCTGAGTGATGTTCTCTGCTTGTTCCTGGCCAGGCACTGTCGCCAGAAGCGCTGATGGGGTCAGAGTGCCAATCCGGTGCCCACAGTGCGTGCATGCTGCCTCTTCTGCCACACCCTTGGGTTCTCTCATTCTCACCCACAGAGAGTAATTCCAGCACGGAGCTGGCAGTACCCATGTGCTCATTTGCAAACCTTGGCACACCAGCACTTACACCTCCTGACTTGGAAGCTACTTTGTTTTTCTGAACTCTTTCATGAAAGCATCCTGTTTTCTGCTTAGAGGTTCATCAGTTCTTGCTGCCTCCTTGGCTTTCAGTGAGATTTTAATCCTGTAAAGGGTGAAATTCTCAATGATTGAGAATTGGTTGAGAAGGAAGCCTTCAAGGAACCAGCAAAGTACTTTGGGGAGAAGGCAGAAAATAAATGCAAATTAGTGTGTTAGCATGACAAACAGCAGTCCTAGTTTCAATAACAATTCATTTTTTATTCCCTGCAACTGAATATGACACTGGTGTTTCTCATTTTTAATTAATAGGAGAAAATATAATCAGAATATTTGTTCTCTCCTTGCATAGTTTTAATTATAAACAGCTACAGAAGAAAAGGCAAAACATCAGACCTGTTCAACCCAATCCGTGAATCTGAAAAGCATGTTCATCTACAAGTGTATTTTCCTCTCACCTGTCACTCCAAGGTAGACATCAAATACTGGTATTTACTCAGCTTATTGACACTGGAGAAACTGCCCAAAAACTTGGGCAGTCCCTTCTTCGATATCAAAAGCTATGGTCAGTCCCAAACCTGGCCATTAATTACAGTGATCAGAGAAGGAAAAAGCTCCAAAGAGCTGTGCAGGACCTGCTGCACTCATAAAGTTGGCTTTGCATTCACACCTACATTTGCGAAAACTGCAGCAATCAACTCTATAACTTAATATTTTGGAAGAAGACACTCATAAGACAGGTTGTCCCAAGGTCTCTGCCATGCTCAGAGCTGTACTTATTCAAGAAACACCTCAACTGCCTTCAAACTCTCTTTGGCTTTTAAATCTCTTCATAAAACAAGTGTGCAGCATAATTAATAATTCAGCCTTGGCACAGGCACAGAAGTTGATCAGAATGAACAGCAAAACCATCTGTATGGTGAGCCAGATAACCTCATCCCCTCACCTGTTCGTGGTAGGGGAGCCCATTTATTTTGATTTTTTTCCCAATTATTTTACTGGTATGTTAAATTCTTTATCAATTAAGCTAAGTGAAAACAGAATTTTGTAATGTCATATGCCTAAAACAGCATCAGGAAGCTGAATTGGTCATGTATGGATTTTAATACTTGGTTTTCCTTATTGATTTAATTTTAATAAAATGTGAATTGTTTAGCACATCGTTGAGTCAGTGTGGCAGAGGAAGGGAACAGAAGCAGAGCCCATGCTCTGAAAGTGCAGAGGAAGCACCAAAGAGATCAAGAGCTGACACCATAGATCTGCGAGGTTGCACTTCAGATTAGTCGAAGGTGCAGACCATGTACAGCTTAGACAAGAGTGCATAATTAGAAACCTTGTCTGAAGGCTGCCCTGTCCTATTTGGACCATGCTGATGAAGGTGCTGACTTTTGCTTCCTGTTTGGAATATTTTAGCAGGTTACCTGAGGCTTTGGTGCTCTGTCTCTTCCCCATTTAGCAGCATGTTTCCTGGTCCATAGGAATCACCAAGCTCAGTTATAATCTGCTAGGTCTGTGTGTCCCAGCGGGTTCTGGCCAATATACAAGCCCCAACACCTTTCCTGAATCACTGATTTTTGTCAGAATGGGGGATGCTACAGCTGAGGAGAGCAAAGGAGCAGCTGGAGCAGCACCAGGCTCTGCAGCCATTGAGAGGCTTCCCCTTGATACCTGCAGTGCTGAGAGCCTTTAGAGAGGCACTGAGTGTGAAATGGGATTTTCTTGAGTCCCAGGGAGGAAAAAGGTTTTTCCATGAGAGGCATTGAATGCAGAAACACTCTTAACAACACTCATAACAGAAATGCTGTTTCATAACACCACTTTTCACAACAAACATTGCTTGGTTATTCACTATCACACTCACCCTTTGCTACATGATATACTTGGCACGTTTTATGATTTATCTGCATCTGCAGCTCCTGTATTGGTCCCCATTGACTAAAGTGATATAGATAGCAGAGGGTAGTAGCAGCACTCCAAACTATGGATATTAATCTCTTATGTACTAAAAAAAGCCTTAATCTTAACAGGGCATAGAAAAAGAGACAGTGAAAGAACACAGAAGATGAAGCCCCATCTCTTCAGCTAAAGGCACAGAGAGTAAATTGCATATAAGGGAAAGAGGAGCTGGAAAGTGAGAAAGGTGAAAGGAGCCATAAACTCCATTTTTGCCTTTTATGGATGAAAATGTTAGGAAACCTGTAGCTTTATTAAGATTTCTCGGGGGCTTATGCCATAGAAAATATTGGTTTAATGTTTGTTCATGAAATTTTTTTGACACAGCATCTTGAAAGGACTGTGGCTGATAGAGAGCTGTAAAGGATGGGTTGGCCCCATTGCTGTGCATAGGGCAGGGCTCCAGAGCTGGGTTCCCAGGGGTGAGCTCCAGCATTGGTATTCAGCTAGCAGTGGGAAAAATTTCAGGGGCTGTTTCCTTCACCCCGTCCCCTCTTCTGCTGTAGGATTTTACCTAAGAGGAGATGACCAAGACCTTGTGGTTTTTCCCGTTGTGGTATGAACGTCCTCGAGGAAAGGAAGTGGTTGGTTTGTCTAGACAAATCTCAGGGGACAGAACGTGTAAGAGGCTCAGGCTTCTATCCCATTGTGAGGGTTGTGCCCAGCATCAAGTTTAGAAGTTTTATTAGAGCAAAGACTGGAAACTTTTGACTCTCTGTTCACTTGATATGGCAAAGATTTCTGTATGTCCTGCAGTAATACTTTACTAAGTGGTCACTAATGTTAGCAAAGATTTTATAGTAATAGTTCTCTGATAATTCTCTTTTTTCATGATTATTACAACAGAAGGATTCAAACATGCACTCTGTGCATTTAAGTCTTTCATTTCTGTGCTCTGCATCTTTCAACATCATGCACATGTGAGGAGATTCCTTCACAATGCTGTGCCACTGAGCACTGTCTAAAGCTCAGGAGTACAGGAGTGTCAGCCTCATATTCTCTTTAAATTTCTGGTTATTGTGGACTGTACCAACAATCTTGGCTGTATATTTCAAAGAATTTTCTGTTTTAAAATGTATAATATCTATATGTTTATGTATATCCACGCATTTCTATTAATGCCTAGTTACTGGTAATGGTTGTGAAAATGTCTTCTTTTATAAGAAAATGAAGGATTTTTCCTGCCTTTTTGAATTCTAGGAATAAGTCTCAACATATTAACACCATGTCAAAAAAGCTGAAAGATCCTCAAGGTCGTTTAAAAAATAACTTCCTAAACATTATTCAGAGAACTGCCATAGATATTCTTACGAAAAGTATCTCTAATCTTCTATAGTGTTGTTTAGTGTTTCAGTGTTTTTTATAACAAAACAAGGCTAATATCACAATACTTCTAAGTTATTAAAGCAGAGATTGAAATGTGCTTCAGGGAACTTTCTTTGGCACAAAGAGAACATTTTTATCAGATTTGTGACTCCAAAGCAGTACGGGTTAGCATTTTTTCTGGGCTTGTACTTTACATCTCTGTATCTGCATTTCATGAATTGAGAGAAAAAAGGCACTGCTGCCTGTCTCTCTGACACGAAGAGCAAAACAATGAGTCCATCTCAGAGATTTCCTTGTGTCCTGGAGGATAAAACTGGTGTCCCCAGAAGTTTAGGATATTCTCTGTGTCAAGAATGCGTCTGAAATGTGTCCTCAGGGCTCAGACTGGAAGGGAAATACTGCTGATGGAAAATTCCTATTGAATCAGTCTCAAATATCTCTCTTTCCTCAAAGAATTTTTGTTCTGACTTTCTCCAGCTATGGATGAGTCAATCCCAATAATCCTAGGCCAAATCCTAGGCCAATTTCCACGCCTAGTTATCCTAGGCCAAAACCAAAGACTTTGTAATTCCCTTTATTCAGTGTGGATAACTGAAACAGATGAGGTAGATCTCTGTATGTGCAGATGTTGAATCTTCTGTTGAATAAATCTAAGTACAAGAAAAATATTCGGTCTGTTGCCTGAGCATCAGCAAAGGAGCTGCTGAGGTGAAAGCGATGTGTGTCCATCAGTCCCCAGAGTGCCATGCAGAGCTCTGGGGTGCCCCATGGGGCTGGATGTTCCCAAGGATGTGACCTGATGTGACCCACAAAGAAAGCTCAGGCAAAAGAGTTAAATCTGGCATGTTGCTCTTCTCTGAGGTTTGGGACATTTTCTCATATTTCCTCACAAAAGCAGAGTTTAGGTCCCCCTTGGGCAGAAACAGGGATGGGATGTGGGTTCCCTCTCTGCTGAGAAGCTCTCTCATGGCTCACTCAGCATCTTCTGCACAAGGGGAGACAGGTCTGGCCCTGGCACCAGGGCATGTTTTGCTCAGTCAAGTGAGCAGCAGATCAGCTGGAACCCTGAGACACTCCCCGTGAAAACCAAATGCTCCAGAGGTGAATTCATCCTCTCAGGCGGAGCAGGATGTCACACCAGAAGTGCTGCCCATGGTGTCAAATGATGTCACCTAGAGGCTGGGGTCTTGGGGGAGTGTGGGCACTTCCATGGGTGAGATGCCTTTGCCTGCTGAGCTCGCCAGGTGCTTTTTGCAGACTCCTACAGCACACTTGGAAGAGGATGCACATCCCTCCTTTTCCCCAGGACCAGCCCCACTGCGCCTAAGCTCCAGGCACCCGCATCCTCCTGCGCATCTCAGTGTCTTGCAGCTGCTTCCTGCCTTGCAGGCCACGGTGAGCTCTCTCTCCTCAAAGCTCTTGCTCTTGCTTGTTCTCTCCCTCTTAATGAGGGTGTTACCTGGGTGTTTTTCCAGAGCTTCCAGGAGGAGGTTGTTTACAAACATTCATCATGGCAGCTGTGTGATTTGATACACCCAAAGAAAGGGAAGTGGAACAGAAGAAACAGGAACACTTGCAGGCTTTGAAACAGCGATGTCTTCATGCAGAGCTCAGTCTAGTACTGCAGGAAAAAGTGCTTCCCAGCATGGGGAAGTTATTAGCCTTTGACTCCTGCTCATGAGCAGACTAACGACCTCCAGTTTTGCTATGCCTATCAGTTGCTCTCAGTGATTCATCTTCAGTGTGAAAACTTACTGACTGCAGCTTGAAAAAACCAATGGATTTCCTATATCCATCCAAGCAGTGATCTCTGCAGAGAGCATCAGGTGGCTTCATAAGCCTACCCTTTCCTGCTTGAATCTATGCTGGGTACTGTTATTTCTTTGAGAGACAGGAGGGCATCTGAGGAAATAACCCTGGGGACAAAACTTGAAAATAATCTATTTTGCTCTAACGGTTCAATAGCAGACTAGTCATATGAAAGCCTGGGAATTAGAGCTAATACCCTTACACATCTCTGACTCCCTTGGCTCCTGGTGTGCATTGATGTAAGAGCGAAGAGAATAAGAATCCAGTTAGTTAGAATTAGAATCCATACATTTCAGTGACGCTATACCTAATCACAAGTAGCGGAGATCGGAGGCACAGAAAAGCCTTGGGGAGATGGTGATCAGTCACCTGCTAAAATAGAATGACTCACATAAGGCTGTACTTGTAATATTTCTCCTGCTTAATCCATTGCATATGTGTGTGAGGTCTAATTTCCCTCCCTCCCTACCTAGACTTTTTCACCTCCCTGCAGTGTGTCAGTCTGTTCAACCATCATTCTCTGCTATGCCTTCTGAATCAAACTCAAGACATCTCCTGGAACATTTCCTGAACATACACAACTGAGCAGACTGCCAGCTAAAGTCAATTTACCTACTGAAACTATTATGAAACTCTGAAACTTGTTATACAGTGGATGATCATCTTTGCACCCAAGGGATGGGAGAAAGAATTTTCCCGTTCCCAAAATGTGAACATTGTGAGTAAGTTTGACTGCAAAGATTGCCATGGAAATTAAGCCATAATTGATAGCCCCTGGAATACAAATGGCAGCATACCATCATTTTCAGAATGTTGCTCTTTGACCTGTATGCCTTCCTGTATAATGAGTGCATTCTTTTAACAAGTCAGGTGTCAAGAATAGTTCCCAGAATTCATGAAAGATGATACACAGCAAGAAATGATAGCATTTAACAAATCTGGATCATTAGTCTGGGACCCTATTTTTAAAAACATAATTGACTTTTTTTTTCATTCTCTGATGTGTCCTTGCACCATCTGCCAAGGACAGCCCAACACTCAGGCATTCAGCTTCTCAGCCGTTTTCAGGATTTCTTTCCACTTTAGCACCTCATTCCTGGTCTTCTTTTGCAGGATATGGCATTTATAATTATGCCCTTCGTTTTGCCAGGGTCTTCTGGGAAACAGATTGGGGATTGATCTGGATTAAATACATAATATTATTTATTTTTTGAAAGTTTTTTTCATATTCCTAACTTGGTTTCCAGCACCAAGCAGCAGTGCAGATGAAGGGTGCAAGTGGTGCTGCAGCAGGAGCAAAGCACCTGGGAAGAAGTGAAAGCACCCAGGGAAGAGAAGGGCCAATAACTCCTTTGCCACCAGGTGCAAAAGCTAAGGAGCAAAATCTGAGGTTTGTGCTGGGATTGACAGAGAGAAATTAGTTTTTGCTTTCAGAAACGGGCGACTTGGAATTGTTTCTGTAACAAATTAACTGCTAAACTCCAGAGAGCATAGAACCCACAGTTAGATATAATGGAGGAGACATTTTAAATTAGTTTTTAGTTAGTCTTGTTTAGGATGAGAGAATAAGATGACCTGTTTTTCACAGAAAAGGTTCCAGAGCTTGTAATGAAGAATAGTTTCTGTTTGTCAGAGAAAAATCAGTGTTTTATACAGATTTTCTTAAAATTATCTTATTTTAATGGTGATAATTGTCCATGAGGTTGTACATAATTATACATAAAGCATGGTAGTGAAAAGTTTAACCTTTTCAGCACTGTGAATTTACTAAGTCATTTCATCTTTCTAGGAAATGGGGGTGAATCACATGTATGTGTGAATGCACATTGTCTGACGTGGAACTACCAAGCTATTTTTCATCTGCTTAGGAGTTCCACAGAGCTCCTTTGTGTCCAACCTGAGCAATAAATCTGATTTAAATTTTGACAGTTGGCATAAATTTCCCACTAAAATCTTGTTTTTACCTGCAAAGTGCAAAATTCCAAACATGACAAAAATTAACTTGAGGATTGATGTCTTTGTTCTGTTATTTTCTTGGTACCAGCAAAAAAGAAAATTCAACTCTATTCTAAAGTCCAGAAGAAAATTACTTTTTAAAGGAAATTTAATCTGCATAAGAAATAAGTTCAACTCTCAAATTCCATATGAATTCCAAACTGAAATGGATGCCTTTTATTTTAAGCAAAAGAATGCTGGTTTTGTTTCCTTTTCCTGAAAAAACTACCACATTGTTTAGACAAATATTGCTGGAGATTAACAGCTGAATTTACATAGGACAATTAATGTATAAAAAATTAAGTTTGTCTGTTGAGATATTTCTGGAACAAGGCAGTAGATATCAACAGCTTCAATGCAGCCCTGCTGGCAAAAATCAGTATTGAGCAGTCTGAAATGTGCAGCAAGCTGTGAGTTAATGAGTGACCTACAGAAGGCTATGAGAGACTTTCTCAGTTTTCCATACTTCAAAGAGAATTTACAGGACTCTGCTCATTTGGTTAGTGGGAAATTGGCTTAGTGGCTTCCTGATCTACTCCCTTCCTTCCTCTGCTGCTTCCAGCTTGCCTCAGGCTGGTAGTTAAAAGCCCTGTGAAAACACAGAGGTTGGGTTAGGCTATGGGTATCAGAAAAAAAACAGGTAGGGAGGAGAAGAGGCTGTCGCAAGAGTATGAGGACTATTTCAGAGGCTGAAAATGTTGCACAGAGGACAATGGGAGTGCCAAAAGAGTCTCCAATTTCCGAAACAATACACTGTAAAACAGGCAAACCATGACTACCTGCATTGCCTCATCATGAAGTAAAAAGATCCCACAAAAGCTGTTTCTGTCAAGGTGCAGTTTATTGGGTAGGTGATTAGTTGAACTTCTCAGCTTTGCTGTAAGTATGTATATGTAAGAATACTGCAGACTGGGAAAAACTTGCAATGTAATTGGGGAAAAAGTCAGATTTGTTATAAAACTTTAGGTGGGTGAGTTTTCAGTGTTTATTCTGCTATTTAAGAAAGGAGGAAATCTTCCTTTCCTTTGTGTGTGATATTGGGAGGGAAAAAAATGGCACTTCCTCCATGATTGACTCCAAGCAGCTCACAAAATAAAGAATCAATAAAAAGAATAATGTCTTTTTAAAGTAACGTCTTTTAAATAAAAAGTGTTTTCAGGACTCATTTAACTGCTGAAGCATGCAAGTTACTGCAATCATCAGCTAGACATGAGAAGATCAAAAGAAATCTCGAATGTGGAATCTAGACTCTGCTGCTTATCAAGTAAAGAAACTTTTTGACACAGGGTCTCAAGTCTGTCGTTTCTGTGGGCTGAGTTCTTATCTCTGATGTCAAATTTCTTCTATCACAGGCTGTCACATAAGTGACTGAGTGAGGGACGTGTGCTGGTATTTCATCTCGCAGTCCTCTTGCATACACCAATGTGTAAGGCTTTTCATTTTCAGCACGCAATAATAATAGTAGCTTTCTGGGTTGTCTTGTCCCTCCCTTTGCATGACTGAGTCATTCTCCTGGGACAAAAGTTCAGCCATAACCTGCAGGAATGAGACATCCTGGATCAATTCTTTAGGCTTTGAAGGACCTAAGTTCAATTCTTTGCTCTTTGCACAGCAGTGGGGAGGAAATGGGAGATGATATGTTACTGGCACATAAAATGAAGGAAGTAGCATGTTTTCCCATTTCTCCCATCCTTCAAAAATAGGAATCCTTTGTCCTGCCAAACATACATATAAATAACCTTGTTATCTGTACTTTGCACAAATTGGTGCAGACAGCTAAAAATATAAGATTATTTTCTTATTTTTCCCCAAGGTTCAATTGACATTATATAGTCAAAAGCAAATGTACTGTCAAGTGGCCATTATCATTGCCAAAAATTTGCATTTGTAAAACTAGAGCTAAAGTACTAAGAAGAGGATGTGAAAAAAAAAAAAAACATAATCACATGAAAGACAATGGAGAAGGGGGGAATGCAAGGGATTTGGCAAAATGTAAGAGACCCTCTGCAAATATTAATCCTGGAAATAAAAATGCTTTGTGATGGTGTTGCCTGGAAAATAAGACAGATCTTCCCAAACAGTATTAGAGTGATAATATAAAAGCAAACCTTTACATGAAAGCTTTCAGGCACACAATATGGTGAAAAACTGTGTGGTACAGTAATTCCACACTTTTTAGAAGATTAGTTGATTAGTGTATCTATCATATATTGTCCAATTGAAAGGTTAGTCCCAGGTAATTCCCTGGGTCCTGCCCCACTGGAAGCAGTCCAGGAGCTTCTTTGCCCTGCTTTTGTTATGTCTGGTCCAGATTCTGGTTGGGAAACAGAAAGTCCTTATAGTTGGTTATCTTCTTGGCATAAGACTAAACAATATTTTAGGAATTTGTTTAGAAGGTTAGCTAATTGTTCCTAAATGTAGGGGAAAAGGGTAGGCAAAGTACTAGTGGCTACAGTCGTGCATTAGCAATCTACAAAGCTAAAACATACGAAAAATATAAAAAGCTAAAAAACTTAGGAATCAATGGGAACATCAGACACTGGAAGAGAATAGGCTTGCCCATCACATTATGGCCTACAAGCTGGTGGGGGAGCACAGCAACCTCCGGACCTTTGCCCACAGGGTACTTCTGAAAATGCCACCAATACAGACATCCTTTGAGAGACAGGAGCCTGCTGTAAGCACCATTGAGAAGATGACTTTCAAGAGTCCAGATCTCTTCTTGGTTCAGTGACAGGCAGACCCTGATTTTAAAATTCACAATTTTGATTTTGGAACTTGACAAAATTTATTACTTTTTGCTATTGAATCACACTTTTATCCATGTGTAAGCCAGTAAGGTCTTCATCTTGTCATCTGGATAAAATTACAGTTTATGGAGCTACAATAGCCAGGAAAGAGTTTACTTTAGTGACATGCTTCTTTCTGCTCTGTGTCAGGGTGTGCTTTATGGTATATTTTACTCTTTTAAGGTAAATATTCAGTATGGGCATTTTGAACTTTTTCTCTTTTTTTCTGTTTTGTTTTTTTTTTTAATTGTTTACCATGGTTGAAAGTTACTTTCCTTCATGTATGTGTATCTCTATGGTATGAAAATTTTGTTGTTCATCAGAATTGTAAGCAATGCTCAAGACTTGGTTGGAATCTAACACTGAGTGTTGAGTAGTCTAGTGCAGAGACAATGCAGACACACAGAAACTACTGAGTAATCATGCAAAAAAGAACTAATTTCCACCTTTCCATTTTAAAGCAGCTGCCCATCTTGCTTTTAAATATTTTCAACTTTCCCTTAGGTCTATGACAATATTGTATTCGCAGACACCCCTTATTCTTCTTCTAAATGTCAGGATGCTTATTCTAAGAGATTTGAAGCTGGAGACTATAATATGCATAAAATAATTTCTTATGCCAAAACATAAAATATATTTAGCTGGACAAATATCAGCAGCAACCACTTCAGTAAATACATCTTAGGCGTATGCACATACAAGCTTATGCGAATTATTTATTCAACCAAATAAAAACACTTGGGTTGCATTCATGATGAGAAACACTGTGGCACTGGCAGGTTTCATTGGGACAGTCTGCTTATCTTAACCAGCTATAAAAAACGTACCTGGGACGATATGTGTGGTACGTCTCTGCCTTGACAAAGTCTGGCAGGTTTCCATTTACCTGCTTTCTTTCTAGAAAAGATCTAAAATAACTAAATTTTATGTTTTTGTAGCTACATTAAGAATGTAAAATTATCTATTGTCAATTGCCAGTAAAATAAAACAGAGATAAGAGCAAGGCTTTCAGGCACTTCAGACTCTGGGCAGGTGGGAAGGGCCTGCCTTGGTGCTATGGACCCCATGATTTTGCCAGCCAGCCCTCACCGGAAAGGAAGCTCACAGAAGGTTTTCAGATGTTTTCATTAACTTTCTGATCAGCTGTATCTGTATCATCTGATGGTGTTACCAATGCTGGAAAAGAAACATTATAAATTTAGAAATGAAACCAGAAAAAAACCTAAACATCCAAGGTTTAAACTTTTTAATCTCTTATTTTTTAAATCTCTGTATAACTTCCTGGGGCACCAGCATAATTTTCCAATGTTGTTTGCTCTACTCGGGTACCACATGGCTGAAGCTATGCAAAAACTCAAAAGGGAGAGAATTCATGCTGTGTTATCAAAGAACTGCCCTGTTACCTGCAGGCACGAAACGATTCCGTGAGTAACAAGTAAGGTATGGTGGTGGGGGTGGAGGAAGAAGATTAGAAAGGAGACATCTGAGGAAGAAGAAAGACGCAAAACAGTTGTTACTGTTTATTCCAAATTTATCTATTTGCTGCTTGCAGCACTTCCTGAGTGTGGTTTTTCCTTATGTCTCTGCAATTGCTGCTGGGGGGTGATTCAATTCAGTCAAGTGAAGGGTATTTCTTGCAGTAAGAAATAAGTGCTTACCAGAGGGAAATAATATCTGATGAAGATGACCTAATTGCAGCCTTTCAGTAGCTGGAGGGACCCTACAAGAAAGATGGAGAGAGGCTACTTATATCAGAGTATGTAGTGACAGGACAAGGGGAAATAGCTTCAAACTGAAAGAGAGTAGGTCTAGAGTAGATATATGGAAGGAATTCTTTACTGCGAGGTGGTGAGGCAGTGGAACATGTTGCTCAGAGAAGTTGTGGATACTTCGTCCCTGGAAGTGTTCAAAGTCAGCTTGGATGGGGCTTTGAGCAACCTGATCTAGTGAAAGGTGTCCCTGCCCACGGCCGGGGGGCTGGAACTAGATTGTCTGTAAGGTCCCTTCCAACCTGGCCATTCTATGGTTTCATCTCCCCAAGTTGGAACAAGCTGGGCTGCCAACACCCTGTGCATCTATAGTCAGCAGGAAAATCAGCAACCACTTCATGAAAGAGTGTTGAAGGACAGAAAAGAGGACAGAAAGAAGAAGAGAAAGGGGGACTGACCTAAGCACCGTTCAATGGGACAGCTGCCACTGCTATTCCATGGGAGCTGGGGTTTCACCCATGACAGGGAAGTCAATTCTGCAAGGGAGATGGTGTTGCCCGTAATGCTGTGGCTGCTCTCCTCACTGTGCCAACTCTTTGCTTCATCAGCACAAGTGTCCTGCATTTCCTGGCCCTTCTGAGAGTGGGATTCATGTAAAAGCTATTCCTCTATATAGTCAGCATAGTAGCTTTGTGTTCCCTTTGTGATGTTGACAGCTGCAAAAACTGAACATCTGTTATTCTTGGCACATTTCCTCTTCCTTGAGGCACAACTCACTGTCCTAGATTTCAGAGGCTCTAAAAGTGTCCCTGGTTTGGTTTTCATTGTGTTGACCAGGGTTTTTTTAAAAATTGGAAAAACCAATCTGAGTGAAAAAGATCTTGTCCTGATAGAGTTCATGGTTGTAAGAGAAAAGAATGGATCTGAACAGATGATGGTTTTCAGCAATATGCTTCAAAAGGGCCAATGTAGCAGGCTGTAGACAGGGAGGAAAGGTGCTCATGGAGAAGAATCCCAAAGGGTAAAGATATTTCAGGAGAAATGCCAAATCCTACGCAAAGCAATATCAAGGACACAACATAATTCTGTTTTCCTGTGGAATAAAATTAGGAAATGCCATAGTGGCGCATTGGTAAGGGCTGGATAAGCCATACGTGGAAAACCACAAAATCCAAGAGAAATAAAAAGGGAAAACTGTGCTAGCAACTATAGATATCTATAGCTGATTGCCACAAGCAGGACATGAAATTAATTTCAAAGAGAAAGGCCAAAGAGTGGCAAGTAATACCAATGTTGGCTAAATGTATAAGAAATTAAATAATGTGCTACTTTTTCACCCATGCATATTTTATGAGGAAGGGAGAGAAAACGATCATTAGGAAGCGGATTAAACTGCTTAGAACATTTTAGGTGTCACTTTCACAAAAATATTAACAGTGATTGCTATTTAAACATTTAATTAACATCGAGGAGACAAGACCACATCAGGAGAGGGGAAAGAGCAGATTAAAGACTGTTTAGGTGAGTGGGATATATTCAGACTGAAAGCACAAGGTGAACACACCCTTGATTTCTTACAGAACTGGCCGAACTGTGTGTGCTTGAATAATTATGATTTTTAATTAAAAAAAAATTATCAACAAATAGTCAAGTCCCAGAACACTGGACATGGACAAATACTCTAAAGAGAACAACTTTTTCAAAAGTGGAAAAAACTGTGATCTAGAGAATTACACCTTAGGCAGCTTAGTTTTAATACCCGTTTAGACTAGAAGAAATTACATTCAAGTAACGGTAGAAATTATTTGAAATTTAGAAAATATAAACCTAAAAAATGAGAAAATTGGAATGATTTGGTATATAAAAGACATACCTAAATTAGAATATAACTGCACAATATGAAAAGATGGTGATTATCCGGGCAGCCTGTGGGGATAGAGCAAGACAAAAATTCATTTTAAGTAGAGGCAGAGAAGACAAATGTTAGATTTTAGGACAAACTTGCAAATGGTAAATTTCTTTCGGTAGTATCATTTGCAAAACAGGTTCTGAATTTGCATTTTCAAAGTCCCCGAGGAAGACACCAGCTGCCATTTCCTACACAAAGTTTACTTTCACACCTCCCAGCTGCAAACTTTGTTGTATGAGCAAGTTCCTGCAGACTGCCTGTGCAGGGCCAGCTTTGATAGGTTGCCTCTGCCTGTGGTTGCTCAGCTTTGAAATAGGAATAGATGTTTCATAGAGAATCTCTCTTAGATTTGTGTTGGCAAGACTCAAACAGACCAACATCTATCAGGAATGGTCTGGACAGAGGTGAGCCTGTCAGGGTTTCTGAATCTGCTCAGAGAAATTGCCTTTGCCTGTCCTACATCAGAAATGGCCTGGCACCCCTATAGCCCCGCTGTGTCTTGAACTTTGGTAAAGTCCCAAGTGTGGTTTCTGCACATCAGAGCATCTTCTTTTTGGTCCTGAAACACTGCTATCAAAATGTACAAGAAGATGAGCAACAGTTCATTTACACAGTTAGAAATGAGATTGATCTCAAGGGCAGGTGAATCAACATATCCTTTTTAAAGACGTTAAAGAGTTATGATTTCTCTCAGTTAAATATTCCTACCATGTACCAAATATAGAGGGCAATGGGCTTACTTTGACCCAACTAAAAGAGGTACCTGAGATGCAAGCACAAAATAATAGTTAAGCCTTGTCAGCAGATTTACATTTAATTGCGCTGCTCCAAGGGAGGCTGAAGCTGTGGAAAAAGTGAGCAGCAGCATGACAGATATACAATGATCAGGTCTGTGACAGCCTTGACTGTCTGGAGAATGTGCCATTTGTGCACATTCAAAAAAACCTTTATTGGATCACTAGGCAAATTTTCATCTGGAAAATGGCCATGTAAATGTGGAGATTGGGAAGGGAGATCTCCCAACCCAGCACATCTGACTAGAAGTGACTGAGCCTCTGCCTGCTCAAAAAAAACCACATCTTAAAATCTCTTTTATAAAAAAGGGCTAAAATCCCTCTTAAAATAAGGACTTTTTACTTTGTTTTTTTTCTAGTCAGCGATTCCAAAACCTCACTGATCTCATGATCCACACCACTTTTGAATCTCTATCCTAAACTGGCTGTATTTGGCTTATTTCATTTGTTCTTCTGCCAACATTGTCAATCAATTGTCATGGTCAGGGAGGAGCCACATTCCATCTCAAGCTTCGCTTTGTTTTTTGTCTGAGGAATGCAAATATCCATCACTTTCAGGGCCGTGCACAGTCTAATGATCCCCATGGTACTGCTTGAAGGAGCTGGTTTGACATAACAGGACTGATGTTGCAGTGTCACAGGGTTGAAAAGCCCTGCTAAGAGGTAGAGTGATGATAGTACTTCTGGGATCATTCAGCTCTTCCTGGAGGATGTTATGAGGTAATTAACACATTAAGGCTGAATTTGGGCTGTTGTTAGGGTTAGGGTTAGGGTTAGGGTCCTCCTTGAGATAACGGGATGAGGGGAGCCATCAGCAGCCCACATGCTGTGGCTGAAATCCAGCAGGGGACTTGTTGGCAGGAATTTGATCCAATATCCACATCCAGAGCAGCTGCTCTGTGATCCTCAGGAAAGATGAAGCATGGCTTTGGGTCACTGGCTGGCCACCATTATTGACAAATTAGGACAGAGCAAAAAGAGCAGTTCTGCCCTGGTCCCAATTTTACATCATATTCCTTCATGGCTAGGTAACAGCCAGGGAGAGGTCAACAACGAAGAAATGTTGCATTTCCATGACCCTTGGCCTTATCCTGAGGATAGGACTTTTCTGTGTCACACTCTGCATTGCTACGAGATCTAGGCAGTCCCTTACGACATGATTTTCCATGAAATAATAAGGTCGGTCTGTCAATTACATCTCACTGATAACTCTGATGAAACTCAGATGTTTTAATCTCTACCTCTTGCCAGCAGCAATTTTTACATTTCCAAAACTCTCACATTTGGCTGCTAAAAGTGCATTCCAAAATCTAGACATAGATACCCACATAAATACAGGCCCAGACACAGAGCTCTGACTTCAGAGGGCTGCAGTCAGTTGATGCCTGGGAAAACCAGACCTTTTTTACTCAGCAATGAGCTCTGCATAGAGCAGCCTGATTTCTCAGAACACCTTGCCCTGTACATATAAGACCATTGCTAAAGCAGTGGAAATATTATTTAAAAGACACAGGATAAATGTTACAGCTCCTGGATTTTTAAAATCTCTCTCCAAACCAAAACTTAACCTTTATCTTAAAAAACGGACTATGTGTATTTGGACTAAGAGTACCAAGCAATATTTTTCTTATAGGTTGTTTTAAGGGAGAGTTAATCTGTGTTTTTATTCTTTGCCTTTAGCCCCTTGGGAAAGAATAACACAATATATATACATGGAGAGAATAAACACAGCAATCTCTGCAGAGAGAAAAAACACAGGAAGTTTTGCAGAGACATCATTTTCTCAAGCTATTTATTTTTTGTGATGCCTTATGTGGATGACAGAAAACACAAATGAAAAACAGCAAACAGTGCAGAGACTGGCAGCTGTCTCATGAAATATGACAAGGTTTATGTGACCATCTCTGGCTCCTTTCTCAATCCATTGTTCAAGAAGTGTCACACACTCAACCTGCACGGCTCTGCCAACCAGCAGCATGCAGCCAGATCACCTCCAGGGACAGAGCACAAGTCACCACATCCAGGATGGCAGGTCAGGAAATCAGTCAAATTGTGTTCCCTTACTACTTGTTCTTACCCTTTCTGTATGCTTCCAGTTTCTTGTGAATGAGAGAAAAATACAATAATTCTCAAGTAATTTGTGAATAAAATGGAATTAAAATTCTCTGCTCTCGTCTGTTGTGAGAAAGTACAAAATATAGTTTTTTCTTCATTTACCATTTTTGCATTAGGTGTCCATTGCTACAGAACATATTACACTAGGGAATATATATATACCCATTTTGGAAAGCTGAAAAGGCAGAGGAGAGAACTGGTCTGACCTACCACAATCAGAGAATAATTCAGGTAGGAAAAATACTTTTAAGGCCATTAAGTCTACTGTTAACCCAGCACTTCCAGATCTACCATGAATTGTAACATCAGTAATGCTTCCAAGAAAACATGCCTGATATAAAACCTCAGCAAAAAATTTCCTATGAAATGCAGTTTGTTGACTGACAGCTGAATAATGAGCTTCCACAGTTAAGTGCTGCAATATTCCAAGGAAGTACTTAGATATTTGGATGATTACTTGATGAATAAATACAGGAATTAATCTGTATTTCCATAGAAGCCTGCCTTGTTTGGATGCAAATACAGTCTGAGCTGGACTCTAGCCCACAGGATTGTACTTTGGCAAATACTGGATCCTGATGGGAAGCAAAACTTAATATACTTCCATCCTTTAACAAATAGAGATGCTCAGGAAAAAACTGTAAGGTAACTAGGTCAAACTTCTTCCTTAACATGTCTGGCATCCCCTCCTGTCAGGAGCTGTAAATTTTCTAGGCAATTGGCTGTTAAAATGCATATTCTTGTGCACTATCTTCTTTGTCAGCCTCAGACTCAGCACAGTGGACACAGCCAGCAGTAGCTTAACACTGCTCTCAGTGTGAGTCTCCTCTCCACATAAAACATAGAATACTTCCTCAGCTATGGATTATTGCTAAAGACTTTTACACCGGTGCCAGCATAGATAAGAGCTTGAGGGGCTTTAATATTTTCAGATTCCGCTCCCTTAAGCCAGCTGCAGTGTGAAATGCAAGTGCAAACTGGGTTAACTGTTTGATCCCTATTTGCATATCTGGCACAGTGGTCAAGGACTGCAGTTCCAAGAACAGTAATATTTTCAGGCTTTGTCCCAGAGCTGTTCAGCGTCTCTGAGTAGGTGGTGACACTATATTTATAACATCCAATTAGTGTTAGCAGTAAACAGCGAGACCCACACAAATAAATGCCTCAGAAAAGCAAAACAGAACTACTTGCTTCTAAAGAACCATCACCAACAGGTCAAGAGAGGTGAT
Source organism: Acanthiza pusilla (assembly GCA_036630365.1). Lineage (NCBI taxonomy): Eukaryota > Metazoa > Chordata > Aves > Passeriformes > Acanthizidae > Acanthiza > Acanthiza pusilla. The sequence continues at coordinate 30,086,085 of JAXCHO010000073.1, read as the reverse complement.
TCTACCCCTCTTGTCTTTCCTGATGAGAACCTCCTGGAGTACTGTGTCCAGCTCTGGGGCCAGCAGCACGGGAAATACATGGACCTGCTGGACTGGGTCTGGAGGAGGGTCACAAAAATTGTAAGAGGTCTGGGGCACACCCCCCCCCCCCCGCCCCCATGAGGAAAGACTGAGAAAGTTGGAGTTGTTCAACCTGGAGAAGGGAAGGCTCTGAGGAGACCTTACTGCAGCATTTCAATGCTTAAAAGGGGGTTTATAAGAAAGATGGAGAAAGACTTTTTTAGCAGGTCCTGTTGTAATAACACAATGGGTAATGGGTTTAAGCTAAAATATGGTAGACTTGGATTAGCTCTAAAGAAGAAGATTTTTACAATGAGAATGGTGAGACACGGGAACCTGTTGCCCAGAGAAGTTGTGAATGCCTCATCCCTGGAAGAGTTCAAGGTCAGGTTGATCTAGGTGTCCAGAGCTAGCTGAAGATTTCCCTTATCATTGCAGGAGAGTTGGACAAGACGGCCTGCAGAAGTCCCTTCCATCCCAAACTATTATATGATTCTATGATAATACCTGGGCCTAGAAAGAAGCATAATATAGGCTTGGCCCATTAAAATTACTTTCCTTTGATAACAAACTGACAAGTCATTTACATATCTTCCCTGTCTTCTGCTCAAATCACTAATATAATGAAAAGTAACTCACATGAATAACATGCACCCAGTGGAACAGCTCCGAAATTCTCGTTTGCTTTGTGCTCCTGCTATAATCAAAATAAAACATTTCATCTGCTTCTAGACAACACTTGTACGTGGTTTCCTGCCACATTGTGATTGGATTCTTTAAAAGTTTTATCCCACTGTTGTATGGATGGAAATCCATATATGACAATCTTTCAAATTAATAATAGAAATCTCTATGTTTGCACTAGATAGTGTCTTTTCTACAGCTGAAATTACGTGAAAATATATATATGTAGAGAAAATAGTATGAACTGTCAGACATCTGCTAAGCAGAGAAAGCCCACAGAGCTGTGGGCCTGGACAATACAATGAGAAACATGAAATACTAAGTTTTGAGGTGGGGATGAAGAACAGGTTCTATTTTATTGATGCATTTTCAGGTGCTGACAGATCACTGCTAAGCTTAAGCATATAAACATCATAGGCACAGGGAGGAGAGTCTAAAACATCCCTGTGAGATTGCCAGCTCTGTATTTCCTCCCAACCATCAAACTCTCGATTAACCCCTAACGCACAAGTCACTCCCTTCTTCCAAACCCCTCCAGGGGCTGACTAACCATGATGTGCAGAAGCTCTGCCAAGGCATCTCCTGATACAGGTAGTAAATACCAGGATACATCACTGGGTTTGCACAAATATTTTTTATGTCTTGAAAGATTTTTTAAACATTTTAATGCGCTTGCACCATAATGTAGAAGAATTGCATTGTGTTATTCTGTGTCCTCTGTGTACCATCCAGGCTTATCCTTCAACAGATCTGTAATGCCATTAGCTGCTGTAAGTGCATCTAAGGAGGTGAATGAAACTTCCTGGCCACCCCTTGGCATGGATTTTTTGGATGACAAGATTACTCCAGCTTTACATTTTCTTTAAGGTCAAAAGGCTGTTTTTCTTTTCAGAGTGCTTTTGCCAGGGAACTTGTCACTCTCTACTCACAAATCTTTCGCTCCTTACCTGTGAGAGTATTTCAACAGCCAAAACAAGCCTAGACATCTTAGGTCATCAGAAGAATCTTTTCCAAATACCTGGTAGGACTGAGGATGTAGCTCATCCTAAAAATGCTGCTGTAAAATGCTCATGCAGTGCAGTTCTCTCATGCCTAATTTGCCATGAACTGGACTGCATGAACTGGTGGTTCCTCACAGGCCCCAGTTAACAGAGAAGACTCCCAGCAGCTGCCAAACAAAAGCTGTGCTGGTATTGTGGCTATAGATCCTCTGACACGTATTTTAGAATGTTTTTTGTGGGAAGAATCACATGAGGGAGAAGAATGACCAGCAGATGCCAGAGGGGAGTCAGAGCTGGAGAAATAATGAGTCATTCTAACAGTGCTGCCAATTCTTGCTCTCCTTGCTGCTTTCCCACATGGAAGGAGCAAGTTCAGCACTCACAGCCCCCAAGACAGCTGCATCTTTCAGCAGCAGTATTTCCCTCCAACACTGAATTTTTATTCTGGAAAGTGGCACCCCACTTACTGCTGGTTTAAATGATGTTTCTCTTCTAACTGATCCCTTTTCTGAAAACCTGAAATGTTGCCATGAGGGGAGCAGTGATGACACCATTACAACTCACAGTCAAAACTCGAGTGAAGGATATAACCTATGTTCTGGATCCCAGCTATTCCAGCCAGCTGTATCACATCACTCTCTTAAGTTTTTTTAAAATGTATTTTGAAACTACTAAGGCTTCTCAGCCTATTATTGACCTACCATTTCCCAGCAGGAGGCTCTTAAGGGTTGAATTTATGCAACAGGAAGCAATCTCTTAATCTCTCCTCTGTCTTTCAAGAAAAAATTAAAATTACTACTTATAAGCCCCATCTTATCTTGATGAAACATTTAGGGATATGGGCAGATTTGTATTTCACCCATAACTGTGCAATAAAATTGTTTGCTTAATAAATTCTGTTTCTGCTCACTTTGCTGCAACATCCAAACAAGCTGAACTTAAAGAATAATTTTGTCTGATTTTGAAATAGACTGCACAATAAATAGGCTTAATTTACAAAAGGGTTGGAATTCAGAACTTTCTAGAAATTTGAGTGCTTTCAAAATGTCCTACTTTTTCTTACTCAAAAATCTGGAAGTGCATTTCTTCACAGGTTTTCCTTGCATTGCTTATAATTTTATTTGCAGTATTTTTTTCATGCTTCCTGTGCATTTGAAAGTCTGCCTTCTGGGATACAATCCCTCTACTATAATAAGATTAACATCTGAAGTTGTTCTTTTGGTGGTTCTTGCCCTTTGCCTCCTGTTTGCACCACTGGCGCTCGCTCACAATCCCCCACGTGCAAATCCAAGGAAACAGCATTGATCCTGCGCTCCAACAGACCCTTGTAAACGAACTCAGAGGTGATGTTGTAGGTTCTGTTCACACATGTGGGAGCTTGGTCTCTTCCAAGGTTCGGAATGCAGCGCCCTCTGCTCCAGAAAGCAAAAGCCACAGTACTCAACCCCACGGGCAGATCTTTCCAGCAGGTTGGGGTAAAGCATCTCAAGTAGGTCACCACTTACTCTACAAACTGAGAGCATGTGGCATGGACACTGTGCCAGGGTCCCAAAAGGATGAAACTGCAATCAGGACCAGTGACAATACACTGCAAGCTGAAGCATTTAGAGTTTTTTGTTTCTTTCTTTTTTTTCTTTTAAAGATTAATCTAAACATGGACTCCTGTCACCTCTGTCTTGGATCACTGGTGAAATTCTCCAGTTTTCAGGCATTGAAGCAGACGAGGAGCTTACCCTGCTCTTGGGATATGGAAATGGATTTTGGATCTGAAAGGGAAGTGGTGCCCAGAGGAGAGTTTGCTGCCAAAGCTTTGCTGACAGGTGCAGGTACACCAACAGCTTCTGTCTGAACTTTGCAGGTCTCCTGCTAATTTTCAGAGGTTGGCTGATGGCTTATTTCTGCTTCATTTAATCTCATTTAATGCTAAAAATCATTTATCTCTATTTAACATAATTCACAGTCTCTTTAACTTGACAGTGGAAATAGTCACTCCACTTGCTAATTTTCATATAAAATTCCCAGTTTAGGTTTTATTTAGCTTCTATCAGTTAAAATCTTTTTAAGGAACCTGAAGAGAATTTCCACTGAAATGCCCTTGTGAAAGATAAAATGTGATTTTTGAAAGATAAACTACCCTTTTCCAAACTTTCAAACATCCCATATAACTCATATATGTCATGCAATAAAATTGTGATACTGAAATAAGCATAGAATAAAAGTTACAAAGAAACGAAACAATAAATTTTTCATATTAGAAAACATTTTGATATTGGCAGAATAAAAGGAAAAAAAATTAACTTCTGAAGTTTTTTCTGAGAAAATGCATTAAAATCTGATCATGTTTACTTTTAACCTTGCTGTGAATAAAGTCAGTATCCTCTGGGTCAGCTTTGCAGTAGTGACTCCCACTCTCTCTCTTCTGCTCCTTTGCCAACTGCTTCCCTTCTTTTCTTGGATTCCACAGCAGAGCTGGTATTTCTCTTATCTCTGCTAGCCTTTCCCACATCTAAACACATAATTTCCTCCCCTAACTCCCCCAGTCACCAGCTCCTGGTAGTGCATGTACTCTCCAAGTAATAACTCTCGCTGACCTTAGCAAACCTTGTTGTTCTTCTGGCTCCTTTGAGTGCTCTTCAGAGCAAAACTGGGTCCAAAGCAACAAGGCTTGTACCAAAGCACTTTCCTATATTCTCCTTCCTAAACTCTGTGTTGCTGCAAAAACCTTTAAAAAACTGTAAAAACCAGTCTGTAAAATGTCAAGTTATTCTCTGTTATTTCAATAGCGGCCATGAAGTTTATTTGGTTTTATAGAAGGAAACAAATATCCACACCTGCTCTTTCTCTTTTGCTAAGGGCTTCAATTTCACATTACTATTTTCCTCTAATTCATTCCTTAAGCTATTAGGGTATCACCAAACAACACATGGAACATCCTCCACATATTTGCTAGAAGCACTTTTTTCAGAAGACCTATAAAACTGAAGTAGAAAATGATCCCAGATCTAGTAAGAAAGAACTTCCCAAGGATACATTGCTGTTTGCTACAAAATGGGAATTAATTTGATATTCAACATTTTTATGATTGCCTTTGTTTGCCAAGGCTCTGGACAGGGCACTGCTGTGCAAGGCACTGTGCAAGCAAAGGGGAAAAAAAGACGCCTGAGAAGCTAAATCAAGCACTTGCAATCTGCATAGATCTAATTGCCGAAGTAAAAACACTCATCTTTTTGCCTGATCTTGTCAAACTAAAATGCCAGTTGGTACAGAGCTGGTACCGCTGGTACACCACTTTTCCTTCAAGGAAAGCAGTGTCTCAAAGTACCGGGCATGAACTCATTAGACAAAATATCTGGTTCCTCATAGTCCGTCCCAAACTGTGAAATCCAACAATTTATGTTCGCATTTTTGCAATGGTTATCAAGATGACATTATAAAAGAAATCTGCAGGAAAATTAAGTGGGATAGAAGGGCAGCACAGCTGTAGAAACAAACATAAGGGTGACATCAAAAGGTAGCTGTGCTTAGTTGTGAGACTTCTTACAGGACAAATGTGCTACCCTGGCTCGCAGCTGTGACTGTTGGAGGCTGTGGTTTCCTACCTATCCAGCAGTAATAATAATGGGAAATTAATGCCACTTGTATTTGTCAAGCAGTATTGGGGGTTCCAGGTGAGGTACAATGCTGAGTATCTAAATATCTCGGTCTGGTTTGGTACGGATTACCACTTATTTTTTTGAGACCCAGAGCTTGAAGTGGGCACTTAGAGCTTCTTTGTCCAGCAAAAGAGAAGTTCTTCTTAATTTAGAGGAATTTTTTGGTAGCAACAGAATCTTTCTTTGCTTTTTATCCCTCTTTTTCTTCCCTCTTTGTGTAAGTGAGGATGCTCAACTCTAGCTAGCCTTTTGCTGTGAAAAAGAAAAGTTGAGAAAGGTTTTCCACATGCACAAATCTATTAGTGGCTGAGTGCATGTTTTCTTGAAGGAGCAAGATTCACAAGGATTCACAAAAGGTTTGCATCCACAGGTTAACTCTGATTAGATGTACAAGCCCATCCAGTTGGCAGACACAAATCTCGAATTAGCAAGCTACTTCCTCTTCCATTTCTTTGTCCTCAACCTTTAATAGATGACCCAGCTGGAGTAAAAATATAACAGCATGAATGTGTATAAAACAAGGCGGAAAGGGCAGAGAAAATTATTTCCTTCACACCTCCAGGGCAGTCCATAATAGTACACACAGCAATGACAGGGTACTATTGAAAGTCTTGCAACCACTCTATTTTGGGCAACCTGTGGGGCTTGAGGAATGGAGCAAAACAGAGAAGGGTTTGGAGGTGCAAAAAAGCCTCTAGCAAGGTATTTCAGTTTCTGACATTCGTCGGCTTCTGAGATAAGCAGTGAACTACTTTTTGGCTATCAAATGCTTGATCATTTTATATAAAGTCATTATCATTTGCTTTTGAGAAAAATGTTGTAATCAATCAGTACTTTAATGTGGATTGATCATCACTGATGATTTTATTCATATGCGTTCAGTTAACCATTTTAACATGAAAATTGATTTCATTTAGAAGAAGATACCTGAAGCCTACTTGGGTAGGTAAAGTGATCAACTTTTCTAGAAGCAGGGAGAAATGAAGGGAAACACTAGAATCAGTTTGGGTAGATTATATCCATCCACTGATTTCATAGGAACACCATTTCATCCATTACCTGATTTCTGTAGCAATAAATATATTCATTATTTTACTAAGTTCTATTTTAAAAAATCACTTGAGAAAAAAATTAGGGCATTATTTGTGCTATCTTTATGGAGTTACTTGGGAATTAACTTATCATGGCAGTATTTAATTTGCCAGAATTCTTTTCTTAAGTATTTTATAATTTCTCTGCCTAGTTGTTCTGGGAATACAGCTCAGACTTCAGTATAATTTAAGAAATCACTGAGAGAGCAGAATTTTAAATGCAATCAGATTCTTTTACCCCACAAAACCAAGAATTCTTTTACACAAATATTGTGTTCAACAGTTGAAATAATTATCTCTACAAAGGGATCTGGACTCATCTAACCTGGTCTTTTAACTGATTCATTTAAACCTCCCCCACTTCTTGCAGCCGTCAGAGGTGCAGCCTATAAGTGCTGTGACAGTGTAAGGTAATTAAAATCACAACACGAGATGACACCTTTCTTTCCATGGAACAGGGAATTGATCTAGCAATTGGTCTGGACATATTGCCATAAAAACAGATCTTTAAAGCATGATGAGAAGTCCTCAAGTTAGCATAGGTGTCCTTACCCCAGGGAAATTATTAGATGAATTACTTCTTTGGCTGTTTCCCTGCATTGTGCAATGCTCAGTTGGGACAGATAAAATAGGATTGCTTAGCAGCTGCAACTATTTAACCTAAGGGATTTATTGCATTTGAAAAAATGAAGTCAGTTCTCTGGAGGGAACATGCAGTAACTTAGAAATACATGTAAAATATTTAGGGTGAAGTAATTCATCTGGAATTGTGAACATTTCATTTCTGTAATTTAGTCCTTGATCTGTAACTGCACTTTGTTTCACAGGTGATTTTAGGGATTATTCTATTTGACTAGCAATGTGGAACAAAAACCTGAAAATGCTGAAAAGGGGCTGGCACTAAAAAGCGTCTGGTGCTGAAGCATGACTGAAACAGCTGTGACCTGCCCCACCAGCAGGGCTTGCTGGTGGAACAGCACTGGCTGGAGTAACCCTGGAAAACCAGCCCAGGAAATTGCTATGAAGAGCAAAATTAAAGGGCACATACAAAATGTTTTGTTAATTTGTGCTCTACAGCTTTCTGCATTCAAAATTTTGGTCCTCAGATTTCCAGCTAACCTAGGAGATTCTAAATTCTGTAGATACCTACATTTTTTCCTCCAAAGACCTAAGTGAATAAAGCTCTTTCGGACATGGTCAGAAGTAAGCAAACATCTCTCTCATAACCACCCTGGTGAGATTTACTAAGTTGTCATTCTTTAATGCCTCATAGTCATCTATCTAGACATTGGCATCCTTAGAGCACATACATGAGAAAGGCTTGCACACACAGGGGCTGTGGGAGATGGATCAGATGCTGGAATCTGACTGTAAAGCTGGTTTCTTTTATTTTGAAGAGGCAGAGATTCAGATGGCAGATACTTTAATTTTTCATACAAAATGTTCCCTGATGCAGATTTCTGGAATCCAGCTCTATCATTTTTGCTGGGAATCACTTATTCCATTGGAATACAGTTATGTTTAATAACATCTTTCTCTTTCAATGAATACTGAATTACTGAGTAATTTCAACAAGAAAGATTGGGAGAGATAGACTGTATTGTGAGGCTAGAGTGTTTAAGAAGAATTTATGGGTTCATAATATCTTAGCAGAGGAAAGAACTGACTTTGGGTCTTAACATCTATGCAAGGGCTGTAACCATTGAACTGATGGGGGAATAAATGTTATTCAACACAAACGTCCCTTCAAGGAAGAGCTTAGTGGGGGATTCCTTGCCAGAACGACAGGCCAGTACTCTGCTAACACTGGACTGAGTCCCACTGGCCCACTTGCAGACTGCTTTTTACCCTAAATGCTAGCTATGATAGAGACTACTTGTCAGTGAACCTTCCCCATGTACATTTTGGGGGCCTTAAGGATGTCATTGGATGTTATGGGTTTCTACATTTCAGCTGTGATGAAGCTGAATAAGTATGCTTGAATTTATTTTTTCTTTTGTTTGGTGAATCATCTTCAGCTAATAATGAGGATTTTGAATTTTTCCTGTACACTTCTAAGCTTCTGCTGGCACCCAGACAAGCATACATCATGGCATTGGCACCCTGATCCTGGCAGGAGGCTGGGACATGGAGACTCCCACAACAGCAACAACCAAGAGCTCTCCAACACTTGCTTGGCCTGCGCCTGTAATGTGTTTTTGTCATCTCTCTCAAAACTATCTAAATCTGTTTCCAAATGTTCCCAAATTATTTTTCCTGGGGAGCAGAAATCTGATAGTGACACTAAAAGGCAAGCCTCCCACAGGATGCTGTATGTCAGCCTGTCACAAGGCACTTCAGCCAGAAATATTTCTTTTTTGTCTTAAGCTTTTATGTGGCCTTTTTACAGCTTGAAATAGTGTTTTCTATCAGTTCAGGTAGAATATCCTTATAAATGTTTATTTATCTGTTCAGTACAACAATGAGATCTGGGGCTAAATGTTACAGATAAAAAGGAGATTGAAGTAACACGCACAGAGATGCAGCTAATACCTCTAAGTAAATGTCATGTTCATAGTACTCGTGGTGAAATGACTTAGCCAAAGTGTCTTTTCTCTCATGCTTTCCTAATCATTCACTGTTCCTTTCCAACCTGATAATCTTTCTATCCTCTCATTCTCTCTCTTAGTGACTCTGTAGCTAGGCAGAGACTTTTCATTGAACAGGCATACACTTGGCAGAATATTTTTGGGTGGGATATTTAAAGATAAAATTAGATTAAAACATTTAGCTTGCCCTACTGAAGCCTTTCCCTCCATTTCTTTTTAATTAATCCAAAACAAGCATTCAAGATGTTGAAGTGAAAAGGGAGCAAGGAAGGGAGCCTGTCTATCCTTGGGGGATTTTTTGAGGTACTCAATACAGTTACTGAGAAAGTCAACTGTTCATGAAACAGAGAAAATGTAGCTTACATCTGGGAAAAGGCTCAGTCAGAAACTCAGGTGATGTTGCAAATATTTAATCTATCCAATTCAAAAGAAATCAAAATGGTTCAAAATAGTTCCTTGTGTTATTAAGCCACTGAGTCACTAATTTCCTCATCAGAAGAAAAGAAGCTCCATGTAAAAGATGGTGATGAACTCAGAAAATTTGCTAAAAAATGGATCACTACTACTATTTCACAAAGGTTGCACAGGTTTTCAGGTGACCCACCCAGCTGACCAGTGCTAATTTGTAGCTGGTAGGGATCTTTTCACAGGAATATTGACAGCAGTCGATGTGAGATGTCATGGACACCAAGCTATGCTTTTTAAGCAGCTAAGCCTTGTTGGGTGCATCCATTACAGCCTAACAGTGCTGTACCTTGGTAAATGATAGGCAGAATTATTCACCCAATATATATGGCGTTAACAGGTCATGATCAAGGCTCTTGGAAAAATTTCATAGTTATGAAATATTTATTTCTTCAGATACCTGCCTATGAGACAAATATTCATCACATGAAAAGAGGAATTTAATTTGTCTGTACAAAAATAACCTCAAAGGCTCTGGGAGCTCTGAAGATAAACTTGGTATTTCTAACAAGCTACAAGAAGAGGAAAAATTTCTGCCTTGGTATAATTAGAACCTTGCCTTCTTCATCCCCTTTTTCAAGCTGCTGTGCTTCAGGACCCAGTGAATGTGGTCTTTAGTGGCGTGGCACACATGCCTGTGGGCAATCAGGGACCCTGTGGATCGTGTAGGGAAGGTATCTCCTCATCAGGTTTTGGAAAGTGCAAAGCAGGGTCAGGAAGGGGGACATGGCAGTGGCTGGGGCCAGTGATCACCGTGCTTACCCAGGTGGAAAACAGCTCATCTCAGAATTCCTTCCCTGGAAGGGAAAAATACAGCCCAGCCCAGCACTCTGGAATGTTTCCAAGTCCCTGCAGGCTGACAGGGAGGCACAACACATAAAGTGTGTGTCTAGCTTGGGAACTTGACAGATAAACACTTCTGATGTTCTTGCTGTATTATAATGTGCAGGTTGGGTCTCACAGAAAACTGGCTTTCTTGGAAGATGAGGCAATCTGTACCTTGAAGAAGTTCAGCATTTATGAAGAAACATCTCTGAGCAGTGATATAAATCTGCTTTCCTATTGATTTTCAATTTGAGTTGTATTTTGTATTTTTAAAAACTTCTAAGTCAACCTTATTGAGTACAATTTCCCACTCTGTTTTCCAGTAATTAGTAAAATGAATCTCACTTCGTTGTGGGGTATGTCAGCTCTGTGTGGCCTGGAACCAGAATGGAAAAAAAGGGGAATTATATGGGGGACAGGGTAATGTCTGCTCTATAGTGGAAATTCAGATTGTGTAGCTGTCCCACAATGCCACATGTGTTCTCTGTCCAAATCCAGCCCAGCATGATCCAAACCTTGTTTCTAATAACACACAAGGTGATTGCTTACTCAGCCCAGTCTGCTGCTAAACCCCAGCGAAACAGCAATGGGACCACAACGGCTGAGCTTCACACACTGCCACAGCAGGGGCTGGGAAATCTGATGGACGTCAATCTTTTCCAGTGAGTTCATCCCCCATCTGAGCCATGAAAATGTTTTCTCAAAAACAATTCCAGGAAACAAGTTTTTACAGACAGAAATGTTGTCTCTTTTGAGATCATACATTTTACCTTTCTGAGTGAAAAAAAAAGAAAAAAGAAAACCGATAGTCCTCAGGGTAATTCAAAGGACTTTTTGAATTTGGAAAGAAATCCTTGCTACAGTAATGAAAGAGTTACTTTAGCCTTCTTCCTGGTTGTTCTTTTTAAGGAGCATTTCCTTGTTTCATTGTCATTGCTAACTGGTTTTCTTTTTTTCTTTTTTTTTTTTTTTTTTTTTTTTTTTTTAACCAAAGAATGGGAAGAATTGTAAAGTACTCTCCATCAATACTAAAAGGCAGTAAAAAAGAGCAGAGTTACAAAGGGTACAAGAGCGCAAAGTAAAATTTTAGGGGAAGCAAACTAGTAGAGCAAAGCTAGTATGATTTTCTGAAAGATGCTGTCATCATACTTGGTTGCACCAGGCATGCCTGAAATTAAAACTGATGAAGCAAATGGAAACATCAAATTAGCTAAGAATGTTTTGAAGCCAAATTCTATGGTATTCCCATGAATTTCAGTAAGAGTATTGCTTCGAAAAAGACTGGAGAGTTAGACTTTCGGATAATAAAAACATGTGGGATGTTTCTGGGTTAGTTTTACAGAACATCATAAACTACTGGGCTGTAAAACCAGCAGTGCAGAATAAAAGCTAACTGCGAATACCCTGTAAACTAATCTTTGTATTTTAACTTTAGAGGAAAATGTGATTTCAGAAGTGAAGGAATCATCGATGTTTCTTCCAAATTCCTCTAGCTAGACAGTATTTTATGTAGCAAACTAAATGGGAGAGAATAGCTTATTTCACACTACAGTATATTAATAAACCTTAGTTTGAAAAAATAAATGTTTACTCCTAAGCTTATGACTTAGCAACAATAGCTTATTACCCACATTTACCTTTCCAGAACTACTTTATGTGATTAGAAAAATGAATATAAGGGAATTCATGTATAGGCTTACACATTTCTCAGTATAATTTGTGTTCTATACATCTGTCTTTTAGATGACAAATTTTAGGGACCAGATCTTTTACAAAACATCAAATAATCTGTTCATCTAAGTAAAAAAAGAACAGTCTTGTCCAACAAGAGAAACTGCTGATCAGATTTAACTTTGGAAAATAGCATGGCTGTTCATGCAGTGTGTAAAAAGTTCGTGAGATTTTATTTTTTGAAACACTTTTGAGATACAGAAATGGGTTAATGATGTGTGAGAAGAATCCCACTGGCATCTGCCTATGTCAAATATTGCTGCATTATCTTTGCTTTCTGTTATACTAGATTTCAAACCTTTGTGTTCAAAGAGAAAGAATCCAAATATTTAATGTGGAACAGAAAAATAGTATGTAAGAAGACAAAATGTAAAATAAAATTGCATTGACATATAAAATATTTAGCTAAATAAACTAAGGGTATGGGTCTTAATATCTATCTTTTTTATGCAGGTGGACCAGCTTTGCCTTGCTTGTGCTGTGATCTGGCTGGACATGGCTGTATCAGTGCTAAAACCAGCTGCCTGTTTGAGAGCTGGTTTTCTTGGCATTAGGTACCAGAATTACCCAAACTGAAGTTTGCCTGCTATCCCAGTCCTTCCATTCTGCTTTAGACAAATCAGTTAGGTCCTCTATGATCCAACTTGCAAGTAATTTTCACTAACTCTGTGAAAGGTTTAACTGTATACAGGACATGACTTCTCTTTCCTGCTCTGAACATCAGTCATGAAAAGACATCCCTTGTTCACAGGGCAGTGTGAGCAGAACTAACAATATAAAACCCAGGAGACTGCCTTGAAGATTAGCCACAGGTGCTGAGACGCCCCCAGTTGGTTTCCTAACTCATGTGCAGTCTCAAGAAAATGCAGCTTCACAATGTTTTTAACATCACTTCAGGCCAGCAGCAGCCTTGGTGCTTCCATGCAAGGCTGAGACGGGGCTGTTGTCTCCAGGCTGAGAGCCCTGGGGGCACAACATGTATGATATGGCCCTACAGGGATCTCCGCAGCTGCTGAAGCTGAAACACTTTCTTTATGTTCACTTATCCACCCAGCTTGAGCACCAATGCCTCAGGTAAAGGGCACCTGTCTGTAGATAAAGCATCTCTAATAACTGGTAACGGTGGATGTATAATCACCCTGAGAAAACTTCCAGGCCTTGCAGATCTTCAAATGATGTAACACTGGGGTTTGCCTGAATTTCTTTGTGAATTCTCAGTCAAAAGACCATACCAACTTTTCATCTACCAAAATTTCTCATTGATATGAAAAGTATATATGAACAGGGTATATATGAAATCTCTGACTTGGCTTTGTCAAAGAAAAATTATGAAAGAAATAATCTTTGTGTTAAGAAATATCAGTCTGTGTGAGACTGGTTAGTGAGATCACACTTCACACATTTTATAGGGCAGACAGGAACAATGCATTTTGCTTCTTTACATTCAGGACTTTTTGGTTAGACTTGATTACTCTTGTACTCCTTTTACTTAAAATGATACATGTGGGAGGCAATTTAATATTATAAAAACAGTATTTAATTAAAACCTGACATTTATACTTTTATTTTTGTTCCAGCCCAACAGTGAAACAAAATATCTGGAACTTTGAGATTACCCAAAGGACAGAAATTTGGGGTTATAAAAAACAGCACTGCTTATCAGGCCTGCATTTCACACATATTGAGTGCTCTGATGGCTGCCAAACCAGCTCCTTACTGCGTGGCTTCTATAGGAGAAATTCCATCAGTTCATGGTTTACTCATATGTTGGTCATTCCCAACCATCAATGCATTTGTGAACCTCCCTGCTGTTTTACTAATATGACTGGATCTACATGAACCCAAAATCTCTGGCCTTGCAAGGCCACCCCAGCAGAGCTTTCTGATTCAGCTCGTGCAGGGAACCAACGCAAGAACCATTACACAACACAGAAGGTGTATGTGTATTTTCCCACATTACCCTTCACCCATCCCCAGCCACTAACCAAACACTAGGTGTGACAGAAGACATCTTGTCAGACATGGGTAAATGTGATAGATCGTTCATCTTCCTTGTCTTTGCTTGTGGCATTAAAGCTTTCCTCTTTTTTCAGTAGTCAATGAGTCTTATGAATTTAAGTCTTACAAACTGATTGTGTTCCTTACAGCTTTCCAAAATAAAGAAAATCTTGAATGACATAGCTAGCATCTTAATTTTCTCTTTTGTGTTGAACTTAAAAAAAAAAAAAAAAGGGACAAAAAAATTTCCAATTATAGTGCAGTCTATGCCAAAAATGCTAGCAAAAAGTCAAAAAGTCAGTACTGGAAAACAAATTCCGGTGTGTTGGATAATGATGAGGACTAATTCAGTGCAGCAGTACCTCCATTAGATGAAAAAGACTGATATTGTGGGTGCCATGGCAGAGACCTCGAGGGTCACCACATGTTCGTCTCAGTCCCATTTCTGAGATTCAGTGACATAGTAGCAGAGCCAGATATAAGCAGGGAGAATTAAAATAAACACTACCTAAGGACAAAAAATCAGAGATTAAAACCAGCCTGTTTAACCTGATTGATCCTTCAGAAATATTTAAAGCTAATTGTATAATTATTAATAGAATGGCAATGAGTTTATTTGGTAGTTTTTCCAGATTGCCTTTTAGTTGGAAGAGAGGTATATATGAAATTCAGCTTCAGTCCCACCTTCTCCCCTGAAGCTGTCACCCTTACTTTACACAGCATTGTAAAGCCTCTTGATGTGGTACAGCTCCCATGGCTGAGCTGACAGATCCATCTCTCCTTGCAATCTTCACCAGGAATTCTGCTTCCATCAATTTTCCTTCTCTTTCCTGTATGCAAACACATATACATGGCATGAACCATCAGCTGAATTTTAGTCCTCATAAAGTGGCCAATAGCACTCTTTTACCATCTGCATATTTTTAGTAAACTGTGTTTATTTCAGGAGAGCCACTTAAATGTACTTGAAATTTCAACTTTCTTCAAACAGATCTGTTCTTTGCGTCCCAGCCTCAGACAGCAAGCTCATTCCATATTGTGCATCAAGCAAACTTTGAGATAAAAAAATATTCTGGTCTTGGGTCTTACTGGAATTGGAAGTAGCAAGTGAAAGGCTGTGTATTGCAGGAATCCAAACTATTCAGTATGTCAACGCTGTTTGAAGAGCCACGTGTGCGTCATGTTCTTGTTTGCAAGCTAATTAGATCGCTTGTTTTGAAAGATGGATTAATGAATTAATCACAGGGTGTGGTAGATGTTTTTTCTTGGCATTCTGAGACCAATTTAATATGAAGTGTTTTATTTTTTTCAATGTATGATTCATTTCAGAACTCAAAAACACATAAAATAGAAATGGGGAAATGATAACTGTGTTAAAAAATGAAAATTATAATCACTGCCATCTTTGGCACAGCAAATTTTCTGTTATCTGAAATGATAGTACCAGCAACCATGGAAAGAGGGAATCCTATGGGAATTTTCTAGTTAATAAATCAAAGCTGAATGGAAAAGGGTGTGGTTTTGATTGTCCAAAACACCAGACAGGTTTCTGGTTTGCAAATCTGAAAACACAGGTGGTTCACATCTTGGTATTTTCTCATACTGCAGCATTTATGGAATTTATACTATTTTTTTTCTTTATTCAACTCAATTAAATTTTGGGCAACTCCTAATATTGCAAAATTCACTTCAACAAATTTGGATTCAAAAGCAGAAAGCAGCAGAGACTGGGATCTGGCCCAGCCTCTGACTGTTTCTGGCCACTCGTTTCTGGCCAATTCACCAAGTCAGGCATTTTTACATGCACTTTTCACTTATTTTCCTGTTTTTCAGTTTTCCCATTCTGAACAACTGCCTACCTAATGGGCAGAATTATGCACATCCTTTTCTTGGTGATCTAACCTGCCAAACCCTGCATGGTGAGATCCTGGCCCTTGTCACACAAGAAAAGAAAGAGTCTTATGTTCAGCAGCACCGAGCTGTGTGATTCTGAGCAGGGCATTTAGCATGAACTCTGAACCAGCTGGTCTTCAACCACTTTGAAAATGAGAGGTGGAGCCAGATTTTCAAAGGTATTTACCTTAATAAATAAAGATAGATATAAATGTCCAAGGACAGAGATAAGGTGCCTTAGACATGTTTTTTTAAGTTCCTGGGAAATTCTTGGCAACTCTATCAATAGGAATTAGAAAGCTATGCACTAATTAAAATCCCACAAATCAAACCTTTACAAATGTAGTCTTTGTTTCCTGATCCCTTCTGTTTTCACCTTCAGCTATACAAACACTCTCTGTACAGATAGAGAATTGTGCAGTTCTTTCACCAAAAACCTCCTTTTGGCTCTTCTTCTGACGAAATGTCAGAGACCAAAGTACAGACTGCAAAATCTGCATTACCAGTAAAGGGGACATTGTACAACCCAAACATATCCAATAAGGTCGTGCTCTGAGTCAAGGCAGAGTCCTACACCTGTTGATTAGGAAAATAAGCATTTGTTTTGAACATTGGGTAACTGTTAAATGAAATTTAGCAGAAATAACACACAGTAAGACTGAGTCCTAATTATGTCTCAAAGCGTGACTATACAAGCGCCTGAAAGAGACATTATCAAACCATTGAGAATGAATGCCACCATTAATCCATACCACTGCTAGGTATGGATTTAGCTATGCATTGCAATTTCTCTTCACATCTGCCTTGTTTGAAAGCAATAAAATAGAGAAAGCTGTCACAGTCATCTACCAGTTCCAAAAATCTCAAAATCATGCTTTCGTGTGTTTTATGGAGCTTTCACTGCTGCTGAGGTTTATTGCATCAACGGGAAAACAAAATTGTCATTATTTTATGATTTCAGTCATCTGATGGTGAAAACCACTACCTTTTAGGCTGTTGCCAAGTGCAGTGTTGCATTTCAAAGCTCTATTAATACCCAAAGCTCTATTAATACCCTAATAGGGTATTAATACCCTACCTGAGAGTCCAGATAGCTAATTTTTTAATTTATTTTGCTTTTTTTAGCTACTGTATGATAGTGCTGCAATATGACCACATGACCAACAAGTTTGCAATGTACCACTCAAACAGTATTGTTCCTTGGAATAAAATATGCAGCTTTTATCACAGAGGATACTATACAGAATAGACAGTGGGATGGATTTGCTGGAAGGGGAAGGAGAGCTCTGTCACCAGCCTCAGCATCCCAGCAGGCCAGGCTGTGTGCTGGGAGCCCTTGCTCACTCCTGCACAGCTCTGCACAGCAAGGGACAGATGTCCTCCCCAAATCAAAGTGATGCTCCTAGCACAGGTTGTGACTTACACTGGGAATTGGGATTTCCCTAGGTGATGGCAATTTTAAGTGCACTGGGTGCCCAGATGGATGGACTCGGTTGTATCCTTAGTTTTTTCTGTGATGTCCTCAGAAAATTTATTTGTATTTCCAGCATTATGTTACTTTTCACTTGAGATAGTAATTCATACTCACGGGAAGATTTGGGCTGAAAGGAGCTCAGACCACGTGGCTAAAAAGCACAGAGAACATGGTTGGGTCCAGGGGCTCCTGGCTTTTTCATGAACATGGTGCAGGCAGAGGCTGCTCAAGAGGGCAAAGCAGAAGGAAGTGCAATTAGTCAAGAAGGCTCTCCCCTCCTTCCAGCCTAGGATTCCTCAGCCAGGGAATGATGATTGCTGCACAACCTGCAAAAATGTCTCTTGTGATCAGGAAAGAGCATGCAAGAGCTGGGAGTACCTTATTTTCCTCTGGTTTACCTTTCTCAAGTGCTTAAGATATGTCCTACCACTTTTCTCTCCACAAAGTAATCTGAGCTGTTTCTCAGTCGCTTCTTCACAGAGCTGAGGGTTTCAGCAATAAATACTTTGAGGGCATTTTGATGCTCTGAGATCTGGAGCCTCACCCTCTGCAGCTGAGACTCAGCACGCTCCTCCCTTACACTTTTTGGGCTGAAATCAGAAAGCTATTTTGAGAAATCAGATTTCTCAAAACTGTGAAAAAAATAAAACCTCAAACTTGCATACTACTGAGTGCTCACTGTCATATTTAAAGGCATAATTCTGTCTGTTGGGGATAGAAAAACTGCAGGTGCCTGCCCAAAAATGAGGCAGTAAAGAGTTGGATAATTCTCTGTCAGCTCTATTGCAATAGGTTTGGAAAGAGCTTCTTTATTATATATCTGGAGTTAAAGAGCACCTTTCCATCTGTATTACTGCAGAGTACAGTCTGTAATCTTTTTTCAATCTCATATTAAATAATACAAAATTGGAAAACAAAGTTAGGTGAGCTCTACTTCAGTGATGTTTACTTTTTAGCGTTTGTGACTTTGAAATGCACTATGATAATTAGGACTTATGTGATTCATACTGTACAGGTTTGTTTTAGTATCACTTAGGTTAATTCACACTAGAAGGATACAAAATTGCTGTTATGAGACCAGTTAAGGAATTTATTTTAATTGCCAGTAAAAAAGTGACACTTAGGTGTCTACCCATGTATATCAGAAGAAAGAATAAGCAAACTATCTGATGATTTTAAACCATATTAAATTCCTCCTTCAATATAAACTGAGCTCAAATTATCTAAACATTGTTTTGGATTTAAAAAGAAGTCTTTACAAAGTTGGAAGGAACAAATCCTGATAAAACCTAATCAAAGAAATGCCTTCAATATTAAAACAGATATTTCCCAGTGTTTTTGTAGAATAGGCTTCGTAACAGTTTTAGTTCTAATCCTATTTGAAGACATACTGGAGCAAAGCAATGCATTGGTTTTCCCACCAGATCAAGCAATCATGCATCCAGCAACTGTGTGGACACTGAACTAAAAGACTGAGAATTTCTTGTTCAGCCTCTGTTTATTTGCCTGCACCCAGTCATGAACACTGTCAAAGTAGATCTGAGGTAGAGCAGATACATGTGCTGCTGCAGGGGAATGCTGCTCTGCACAAGATCATGTTTCTGTGCTTTGGAGGAGCTTATCAAAGTCTTTGGATTCACTCCAGCTCTTTTTGACATCATGGTAGAGTTCCTCTGCCTGGCACAGTGAGAATTCTACAGGCTCCTTGTGCCCCAGTGCAGCAGCCTGGATCCATGAGAGAGCAGTAAATACCATTTGTCATCACTGTTTTTCTCATCAGACTGTTCTCCCACTTTTGGACAAAAAATAAAAGGGAAAAAAAGCCTTGCTAGTTATGTTACTTTTTACTGGAAGCATTTTTATAAAGCGTTCTTTTTCAACATCAGTAAAAATCAAGATTCTCGCTGTTGAAAAGTACCGTGATGATGGAAAGCTTCTTTCTGGTTTGGTAATGTGGTGTATTTTTCACCCTCTACTCCCTTGACTCTTTAAATAGCTTTTATTAGTATAATCGATCCTCTTTATCTTGCTTCCCATGCACAGAAAAAAATATCCCATAGTGTTCACATGTATTCATTAGATATTCTGAGCTTTATTACTGCATTTCACATTAAGCTTCAAAAAATGTAAACAGGCATTGTCAGTTAGAAACGCTGCTGCAAGCCTCCTGAGTAATGCCCTACTCCCAAGAAAGCTCACTAAGCAAAACCATTGTAATTCATCTGGCAGATAAAGTATTTAACCTGTAGTTAATATATTAAGGCTTCTAATGAGGATCTGGCCCGAGAAAATAACAAGGCTTACGATTCCTGTATTCTCACCAGCTCGAAGTTCAGGCCCACCAAGTCAGACAGTGTGATGTGCTTTGTGTTGCAATTGCATTTAAAACCTTTCACACAAAAGCAGTTAGACACCTAATCCGATTTGCCTGGAAGAGCACCAGTTTTGCCCATATTCATCCAAAATTACAGTCAGCACTGCCAGTACAAAGGGACCCTTCATTAAAAGTGACTTGTTTTATTCCCACATAATAGATACCATATTCTACATTTCATAGATTATTCTTTAACTTGCCTGAACTATCTCTCTTTTATGAATAGTTCACACACGAGCTGGGAACGCTCATTTCTCTGGCATTTATTTGAAAATCACAGCTTATGATCACACCAGTGGCTAATGCTTTTATGCATCTTGTTTACATAGATTACTTTTTAAATATCATTGCTGTTCATTAGGCTGTATATACTATGATTAACACCCCTTCTCCTCAGCAATTAAGCAATTTATCAGGTGACAGACATTACTGTACAGGACCACCACACACTGAAAAATGAGGCTTACTTCAACAGAAGCAAGTATTTCTATGCTAATTATTGCCAGTGATAGTCTTTCTTTCTAGAAAGTTAATGAAGCAGATTTTGCTTTCAATAACACTGATGTAAATGTATAATAATTCTGGCACATCCACAATGTGGTTCTTCCAGATTCACATAGTCATAGTTGGACTGTATTTCTTTAGTAGAACAGATTTTTTGTCCCTGTCTGGGTCAGAGCAGCTGATCTCAGTTATATGGCCGACTTCAAGCTTCAGGATAAAATCTTTCACCACAAGTTAAAGGATTTTTTTTTTTTTTTAACATGGCCCATTATTTCTAATAAATGCTTCTTCCTAAAAATAATGTTCTGTGTTTTCCACCTCCTTAGCTGATGAGTAGTGACAGAAACAGAATGCTTCTGAAGTAGTCGGAAATCTGACTCCAGGCACACAAGCTGAACTCATTGTCAGTTTGCTACTAAAGTATGGAATTGTGAAAAAGCCATTATTGGGGAAAATCACTGTTAAAATGATATGTGGTGAAATTCTGTTTGTCATTAAGTAGCTTATCAATAAAAATATTATGTGCTTCCAACAGATTTTTTTCCCTTTTTTTCTGACATTTAAAATTCCATTGAAATATAAAGATGAAGCCATTCTTCTACCCTGGAAATACTTTACAAAGCAAATCCTTAAGTATTGCCACTGACCCATGATGAAGAATCACTGGAGATTTTAATTTTTATAGTTTTTATATAGTTCTTTGCAAGGTATCACTAAGAAATGAACCAGAATTATGGGTCACAATGAAAGTTAAATAGCAGAGATGTTGCAATGCAGTTTATTCAAATCTGCTTATTCCAGCAACCACTTTTCAGTGGCAGGTATGACTGCCCTGTGCAAATCACTAGTCAGGAGTTTCAGTGGCAGTGTGCCTATGCAAACCAAACTGATTATAATCACTGCTTCCCTCCTCTGCAGTAGACATTTGCACTGTGACACACAAGAGCAGATGCTGGACACTGGCTACTATAATAAAAGTTAATTTGCAGGATGGTATGGGCTGCATTAATTTTCAACATGGCAAAACATGAACAGTTGGCCCAACCTTGGGCCAGTGTTGTTTCATCAGCAAACTGAAAAAGGAAGTAAGTAATGAATCATATAAAAGGCTGTAGATGACAATTACTTAGATTAGTCAGTCACAGTAGTCTGAAGGGATATTAGAATAACCTAAGAACAAAAAGCAGAGCAGCAAAGAGACAGCTGAAATTCTTTGTAGCTTAAAAATAAAAATAAAAAAAAAAAGAGATGAAGGCATTTACCTGGAAATATGGTACAATTTATGTAATAGCTTCAACAAGGGACTGAAAAAAACTTCCATGAGCTCCTCCTGTCCCTCCCCTGCCCCCTCCAGAATACTCTACAGCCTACTCACTAGGAAACCCCATGAAAACTATGGTTTATGTTAAATTTCTAGGTGATACCAGGTACATAAGGGATTAAAACCCAAGCCTGTGATATTTCACTGAATACTCTAGCAGTAAGCCCTTTGACTTTGTATTTTTATGCGAGAAAAGAAGGTGCCTGTGGAGCAGCTGCACTACAAAGGGCTGCACTGCCCCGAGATCCTGAGTGCAGACTGGTCCATCTAGACAGCTCTTGCTGAGCCCAAGTGGATATGAACAGAAAAGTACCAAACTCTTGGATGCCTTCCGTGTCATGAGCAGGGTATTGCATTGCTCAGGACATGTTATGTTGTGTGACAAGGGACCCAATTCTGATATCAAAAAATAGAGTGGAGCTGCTCTCAGATTTGGGACTCCCTTTAAATCCTGGGCTCACTTTTGTATCCCATCCAAAGACAATCCAATGAAAGTCAAAGACCTGGAGAAACAAGGAGCAATAGCCATTTCTCAAACACAATCCCAAAGATTATGATCCCATGGTGCTGCTGTTAAAAGACAGCCATCCTCTACAGTTAAAAATTGTATTTAAATGGAACTTTGACTTCCGAAACAGGCTTGTGTTTTTATAAGCCATGACCTGAACATGAAACAAATACAGCCCTAAATATTAGTGTTAGGAATGAAAAAATACTCAGAGGACACTCTGGGCTGCTGGTCTAAACAGCACAGCCAAAATTCACAACCCCCAGGAAGGGATACAGGCAATGTCATGGGTATTGCGCCCTGGTGCCCCCAGCGAGTTTAAACTGACCCCTTTCTGTTTGAAGGCTCGTTATCAGAGAAGAGGTTTGGCATGGGACAAGCACTGAAAACTGTGTCACTAATTACCTGAAATTGTCTGTCACAGTGTCCTCATCCATCTGCAGTAAGCAAGAGATGATTAAAATAAGAAGGGGTTTTGAGACCAAGAACCAGAAATGGAGTGGTAGAAGGACAATGGCAAGCACAGACAACTGCTTTAACTGAAACTCCAGCAGTGAGAGAAACATCGGCATGAAAAACAAATCTTGACTAGTTTGCCCATCAAGTTCCCTCTCTGAAATACGTTTAAAGCACGCACCTGAATTTTTCTAACTGAAAGCCAATGTCACTTCAAACAAATAGCTTGTTACCCACACAAAAGCTTTTCAGATAGTGCAACACCAAGCAGGAGACCCAGCAGCAGACAATCAGCTTAACTAAGCACCCCTTTGAGAACAGCTCTTTCGAGAGTGCCAGCTGAGCTACAAAACTGCTGGGGATGAATGACATCAATGCAATTTATTGGCTTTCTTCAAATAAAGACCTCAGTGTAAGGAAATGATTGAAGAGACAACTAAACTCTGTTAGAGTCATAATTAGCAAATAATAGGTTCCATTACACATATTGGTGTACACAACTCATTCAGGATAATGACAGAACAAGCTCTCTTTTTTTTTCCCACAAAAAACATTTTATTAACATTACTCATGAATTTATATTTAGAAAATATTGTAGGTGAAATTAATTGAAATCCAGACATGATTGAAATACAAAACATAAAAGAATGTGCAAAAGTATCACCATAGGCATAACCTCCCATAAGAAATATAAAAGTGCCTCAAAAGAGGGATCACTCTTTTGCAGAAGAAATTTGCAGAAACTTCTGCTGTTCTGCTTTAACAGCCATTGCCTTATTGCAAATATCAAGATCCTTTGCAGATGTAATCAGCATAGCTCCATTAAAATCAGTAAAACTATGTGACTAACGCCATGAGGATCTGGAGTATCTTAGTAAAAATTTCAAATGAAAAAGTAATGGCTACATTTTTATTTTAATGCTCAATACCCTATTCATTGCCTTTGCCAGAGTGGTTATCAAGGCATCCCTATTGCCAATTCTCTGCTGTGGGATGAGCTGCATCTAAATTTATGCTTCTTTTACTGTTACAAAAACTTCTGAAAACCTTGACCATGAACATTAACTGTAAACAATGATCTATTTAACTGATAGGGCCAAAGTATGTAAATGGCAGGGCAATAAACACCTGAACACACTTGTAAGAAGTTCCTTTTCTTTAGTAAACTGAGGATGGAAAAAAAATTTTAAAATCCATGGTAGATTTTCAGTGTTGTACTCTCCTTAGTTATACTAACAGACAAATGATTCTTCAGATTTTAATTGGCTTGCAACAGCTGAAATATTCTCCCAATGCAGCAGTAACATTCCCCCCATAAAAACATGGAAATCTAAACACCTGTCTTTGCCAAAATATTACAGCAAAGACAACACAGCAGAAGAACCAAACTTACGTTCATTTTTCTATTAAATGCAGTTCCTTATAAAAAAGTAAATTACATAAAAAGCAGTTCTGAATGACAGAACTATGTCAGTATAAAACTTTGTGAAAAATATCTTACAAAAGAAGAAAGTGGAATCAACAAAAATGTTTCTAACATCCAAGAGTACACCAGCTTTAAGACTTTGGGTTATATGTCTGAGGTTTTTTAACCAGTTTTCTGCGGGATCCATTTCTTGGCTTGTTGATTCTTGGTTTCTGACTTCCTGCTAACAAAACAAAGGAAGCAGTTAGGGAAACAGCATGACAAAACTGTTACTACTCTTCATTGTTTGGGTTTTTTTCATGTTATGCTGTTCAAGCAGCTGTCCAATAATAACAAACATATCAGAAACTGTAAAATGTGTTCTGCACTCCCTATTCTCACACTGTGAAGTCTCCAGTGTGTTCACCTTTGGCACTGGAATCCTACTTTGCTGATCTTTTCCTGAGCAGGCATCTAAGCCTAATCTAGCCGTCTTGCAGTGACAGCAGAATGGAACTAAATACACTGCCCTCTATTTAAAAAAAAAAAAGCAAAGCCAACAACCAAACAAAAAAAACCCCACATGCAAACAAAAAACCCAAACTATTCTTACATTTCTCTGAACACTGGGGCAAAGGCTAAAATATAACCAGCGCTTGTGGGGGATGAAAAAAAAATTATTTGAGTTTCTCCACAAAACTCACAGAAAGTGCAGAGTGGCCTAAGACACTCAGACTTAATTCCAGACATGTTTAAAAAGGCTGCATGAATTGTGTGAGTGCAGCTCACAAAACCTCTGCGACTTTCAGTGAAAATCTTTGTGCTATCTATTTACCAGCATGCAGAGCCACTGTGGCTAGTTCCCAATTCTTTCACTGTCACCCCAACGAACTTGCTTTCTTTTCCAATATAAACTTTTAAAAATGAAATTAATCAAAAACCTTTTCACTCAAAACACTATAGATCAATTTAACAAGCAATTGTATATTTGTACAGAGAAGATCAACAGAATTCGACTTGAGACTCCAAAAGCTAACAGGGAAGATGCTGAGGAGGAAATAATGGAAGCAGGAGAGGAGGAGTGACTTAAGTTGTCTGAGTTATTTGCCTAATGTTACTGTGCACTCCCAAGCTATAGAAATGAATATGCATAGCACAACATTAATTAGCATTAATTATGCCCTTAACTTCAGTCTTTGGCTGTACCAAGCCTTAGTGAATTGTGAAATCCACAAGTTGGAGAAAAAGCTTGTAGCTGATACTTTACATGTGGTTATCTGTTCTCTAGTTACATGACAGACAGCATTTCCTTACTTCTTTGTTTAAAAAAAAAAAAAAAAAAAGGGGTGAGGAAGAGAGAAGCCCTAGGTGTGGGCAGGGGCAGTGTGGAAGCTAGACGCTGAAGTGGCAGTTTCCTTCCTCTTCTCTCCCTGCACACTCCAGACTGGAGCCTGGCCCTGCCACTTCACAGGGAGTAATAGATGCAAATTAGATAATCACAAGCATCTCAGATAAACTTAGCATACTATTAGAGACTCATAATACAGTGGCAGAGACACACTCAGACTTGTCATCCACAGAAATATTACTGTCATGACTAACTGGCAGGCAATATTTTTATTTCTGAGGACTTTGCTCGGGGTGGAATCCTTGCCCCAGCCCTGGATTTCCAGCACAGAACTGAAGAATCATCTCTGAACATAAGCCTTCTGACTACATAACTTCAATACTGAAGTACTCAGACCTTGTGCATATCATCTTTAAAACAAAGATAGTTCTTAGTTTTTCCTTTTTTTTTTTCCCAAGGGCAATGTACATGATTGATACAGCCTTAAATTTTTTCCCCGTAAGTACGAATTTTTAAGATACTGTGCTATGTCTGCTTCCTAAGTGTTCTGGGGAACAACATACCACTATGCTTTTATCTGTCTCATTTATTTTCATATCAAATTAATTAAATAATAGAGTATTAAAACTTGCAATAGCTGGTATAAACATATGACTGCAAGTAAAAGCAGAACTGTTTTGACTTACAAGCACAGCCAGTAGCTGGTTTGAAAAAAGAACCATTTGGAAAAATCAGTTATCATTCCAAGCCTCCCTCCCACAGCCACAGAAACAGTTGACACAGCACAACTGATGAGGCAGAAATCGTTAGTAATGGAAATAGGAAATGTGAGTAGGGAATCGAAGTAAGATGGTAACTTCAGAAAATGTAAAGGAAAAAAGTAAATTGATTTCACAACTGACTTTAATCCCATTTAAAACTTTCCAGAATAAAAGGATATCTTAATTAGTGGTCATGGAGGTACTGAACAGTTTAAAGACTGATCCCTTGTGGCCTCTAGAACATAGGCTTAGTCTTATTGTGTGCCCTTCGGTATACTTCATTCAAATATGGTGTAACCACCTCACATCACACCGACCTTGCCAGGATTTAGCATTGCATTTCAATTTTCCCTGCCTTTGAAAGCATCGAGTCCAAAATGCAAAAACCATACCCCTGTAGCAAGCCAAGGGGAGTAAAGGAACACCACGAACACTTGTTACTGGTATGTGGATTGCTTTATCTGTTCATGACTGACAAAATAAAAAAACCCCTTACCTTTTCTACAGACATTGTAGCAATCCTTTTCAGTAACAAAGTTGTTGGCATTTCCACCACAGCCGGTGTATCTGAACTCTTTACATGATTTATTCTTGGCGTCATAGTAATAGCGAGGCACAGAAGAGGAACACAATCCTTCATCCTTGGGGCTATAGCATAGCAAGGGACCAGCTTGGAAAAAAAAGGATAAAGGAAAAAAAAGAGAGAAAAAGAAAAATTACATCAATGTAATCTCTCTACACGGCTTCTTAAAATTGACCCTGCAACAAATTTTGTGTCTAAACAGCTCTTTTTCCCCTTGAATCAATAGGATTACTGATGACTTCAGAGACTTTTTACATCTTATTCCTGTGAGTTATGAATTTGAGAAATCAACAGACCATCCCATAAAACAGGATTATTGTCCCTTAAGTGGAATTCATCAGCTTTCCCTGTTTGTGGTGCCATACATATGAAAACTGAATTTTTTACGTAATCTTATTCCATACATATAAGAATTTAACAATAATTTCACTGGAACAACCTCTGTAGAGGGGAAAAAAAAAACAACTGTACTATGATTTTGCAAGTTCTGCTTGCAGCAAAAGGTACAAATCTGACAACTTTCCTCAAGAGAACTGAGGAAAGTTTCATTTTGCGTCAACAAATTTTTTTTTTTTCTGCTATAGACCCTTTATCAACTCATTGGATGTGCAACACAGAAATTAAAAAGAATTCAACTTTCACCTAAGAAAATGCTGACAATCTGTCATCAGCCACAAATAGATGTCATCAGGCACTAATAAAGCTCAGGCAGTGACAACTTTTATATATTCTGGTAGATCTTCAAAGATCCTGTCTTGAACCGGATATTAACCTGGCATTCATGTCAATACTTAGCTGTAGTCACCTGCTCATAACTACCAGCATTCTTATTTAAAGCTCAAATGGAGAGACAGTGAAGAATCACATTAGGCAAAATACTTTTCTCAGAAGCTGAGCTGTTGAGTGCCAAAAACCTGAGCCACCTAACACCATCTCTCAGGCCTGAATTTTAGAAAGGCATTTATGCTTTATATTACAATACCACTTCCCCGCACATGACTGCCATAATCTCTGACACATCTGCCTCAACACAGATCTTCAACCTTATTGTTTCCCTTCAGATACATCTATACAGCTCTCTAGAAGTCAAGAAATTGGTTGGGTATAGCTGTGGGTTTATTTAAGATCACAGCATTTTTGCTCCTTCAGTAACAGCTGAGACAAGTAACACATTAAAGTGGACAATATTAACATTTGCTTCACACAAGTCTTCAAAAATACCACTGTATGAGTATTCAGAGGAAAATATCAAATAAAGTATCATCTTCATATCACTTTCAAACCATCTATTTTATTAAAAATTTGGAACAACCGTTACTTTTTTCAGGAAGGCAGAGGTCCACACAAGACTGCAAATCTCTGAACTTGTTTTCATTTCCGTAACAGCCACCATAGATGAATTCCTCACACCTCATCGAGCTCAAGTTAAAGGCATATCTTCTTAGATAACCCCTGCAAGGTCCTCCATCAGCCTCCATCCGGCAAATTTTGGGCACTTCTGCAGAAAATAATAATTTCATCCTCTGTAAAAACAATCCTTCATGTTTCACGTACAGAGCAACATGGTAGTGTAGGCAAAACACTATTACTTGCAGGCAAGTCCAAGTTTGTCCCACCTGCATTTTACTGGAGGAATCAAATGCACTGATTAGCAAGTAGGCGCAATATTAAATTACATGTAAAATACTAATAGATAAATTCCATACATCATCTCTGAGCCATCTCGCTCTGTTTTTTCTGCCTAAAATTGACATCAGCAAGTAGCTGCAACAAGCAGGAAGGGCATCACATTAAGATGATCGCTGGACTCCATCATGTTAAAGGTGTTTTCCAACCTAGACAACTCTACGATTCTGTGATTCTGTGATACATCGGGTGGGTGCAAAGCATCCCGCAAGCCAAGCAGCCTCCCCGGTGTCCCCTCCAGTCCCCCACCACTCCGGGGCCCTCTGGGGCACTGCCGGTCCCTGGACTCACTCTTGATGGTCCAGCAGCTTTTCTCGCAGTCATCGAAGGTGAGGAAATTGTTGGCGTTGCCGAGGCAGCCCCCGTAGACGAACTCCCGGCAGCTCTGCGTGTGCCGGTCGTAGTACCAGCGCGGCACCATGGCGCGGCAGGGCCCGTCGTCGGGGGGCAGCAGGCAGGCGCGCTGCTTCTCTGCGGAGACATCAGCGAGCGGGGCTGAGCCCACCGCGCCGGCGGGGGCGGCCCCGGCCCCGCGGGCTCCCAGCGAGGGATCGCTCCTACCTGTGAGGGGGCGCTGGGCCAGCGCGGCGCAGAGCAGCGGCAGCAGCAGCGCGGGCAGCGGCAGGCGGCGGCCGGCGGCCATGGCGCGGCAGCAGTGACAGCGACAGCGGGGTCCCGGCGGCGAGTGGCGCTCCCCGGCCCGACGGCAGCGCTTTATATGCTCCGAGGCGGCTTCCCCGGGCCGCCTCCTTGCGCAGGTGGTGGGAGGGGAAGGGCTGATTCAGCGGGGCAGGAGGTCATGCTGAGCGGGGCGCGGAAAGCTGCGCGATGCTCAGTCCGGGGGGCGCGGGCAGCCCCCGCCCCGCCCCGGCGCCGTCGGGGGGGCAGCGGGGGCCGGCTCCCCGCAGGGCTGCACCGCCCAGAGCCGAGGGCCTCCGCCCCGGGGCTGCGGGGGGCTGGCTAGGGTCCACTCCCCGCCCCACTCACATTACGGGATGATGCTCAGGGAGCGTTTCCTGTAAATCACGGCGAAATCCCGGACAGGTCACTTAGCGAAAGTCCCCCTCTGTCTCCCCGGGTCGTCCTCGCCACCCCCCCCGTCCGAGGTCGCTGGGACGCCGAAAATCAAACGCTGAGCCTGCTGTAGGTCCCGATCCAGCCGGATCGAGCACAGGCTGCTTAGCGAGTGCCGCTGAGACAAACCCCCGGTATTAGTTGGCTACCGTTGTGTAAAACGCTGATGAACTTGAGAAAATCGAAGCATCGTCAGAGAGCTTGGACTCTGGGGAAAGCCGAGGGGCCGAATGGGTAACACCTCTGGCCAGTACAAAGAGAGATGGATTTCAGGAAATATCATGACCTGGTTTATTCCACATATTTTAACCCCACCAGGCAACGGAGTGCGATCTGTGGGAGGAGGGGGTGAGCAGTGAACAGCATACTTTCCCTCTCTAATCTATTAGAGACATTACATCAATTAGTGTTTACTCCAGATTGAATATAGTAAGAGAGATAAGAATGGCTGCAAATTAGGTGTGTTCTCCATAGATAACAAGAAGCTAATCTGATCTCCTATTGTTCTTCTCTGCTCCCTTTACAGTGACATTGGGCCACTGTCCTGCAGGCTGGCGCTGCCCTCGATGGGTTGCTATACAGGGCCCTGGAAATCTGTGGCCTGCAGGAAAGAAGCCGCAGTCTATACAGGCTGTAAGGAGGAGGAACTTCAGAGCACGCTGATTATTTGAACTGACTTTCTCTACACAGCTTCTCTGCTTTCCTTATGTCGTGGAGGATGACAACCTAGTTTTCTGACATAGTTTTATTTTTCATAAAGGCAAGAAAGGAACAAATTTAATCCCTACCCCACCTACATGACTTCTGAAAGGATGTGAATGGCATCTCTTTCCCTCCTTTTTCAGAACTGTTCCTTTTTTCAGAATCTCCAGTAGCTAAAGGATAAGTGGGTGCTTTAGTGAAAGAAAATAAACCCTGGTGCAGCTTAAGTCATCACGATGGGACATATCTGCCATGCTTTAGAATCTTACAGCTACGACTCTTACTAACAGGTGTCCTCATTTTTAGGGA
Organism: Acanthiza pusilla; assembly: GCA_036630365.1. NCBI lineage: Eukaryota > Metazoa > Chordata > Aves > Passeriformes > Acanthizidae > Acanthiza > Acanthiza pusilla. The sequence continues at coordinate 30,055,591 of JAXCHO010000073.1, read as the reverse complement.
TTTTGTTCAGCTTATTAGGCAGAGCAGCTGTATTAAAACTTACGTCCCTCCAGTAGGAAAGAACAAACAAACAAATAAACAAACAACAGACATTTTCTATTTTTAAAAGAAAGCAAAAGTTCATCTGTATAATATTGGGAAACTAAAGTGATTTAAATATGATTTTCTTTAATATTATGTCCTAGACTGATGTCCTTTAGTTTTCATCACATTTTTTTGAATTGCAAAGACAGTAATTGAAATACCTTTAATATACTTTAAACAATAGTAGTAAATTGAATGCTGTAATGCAAAAAACATTTTCAATATTTTCCATTTCCTCTGTGCGCACACACATCCAAATCACAATCTGAGTTAAAGCCACCTATCCATCAATGCTGCTACTCAGCTTCTCCTTTGCTGTAACTTAGATCAGGTAAATAACTGTAAAAATATATGAACTACAATAAAAATGAACACAGCAAGTGGTAGAAAGTCCATTACTGACTGCCATCTATAGAGCTAGTCATGTCAGCAGACAGTTCAGTGAAGGCTTTCCATTACAGACCTATGCGGAGGATACCACGTTTTTCCCACCCTAACCATGTCAGTGGTGTGCCAGAGCCTACCTTCAGCTCACTTCTGCACCCTACACCTGGCACCACCACATCACATGGCCTCTGACTCTCCGCAAAGTTTCTGCTCCTGCCAAGAGCCCGGGCTCCTCTGAGGCTGGCTGGCCAGCTCCTTCCACCTGTTTTGGCTGGCCCAGGACCAGCAGCTGGTGTGGTTTGGGGATGCAGCTGTCAGTGTAGGCTATGGGAGGTGTAGAAATTGCATACCAACAGCTGGGAATGGGGAGATAGTAGCCAGAGGAACTGATTTTAGTGAACTGGCTAAAGAAAAATAAATACCCCAAGAGCACTGTAGGAGCAGCACTGGAGAAGATGTAAATCTTACATGCTGCTGACAGCTGCTTACATCTGGTGAGTGGGGAGAGGAGGAGAAAGGAGTATGTTTAATGGGAAAAAACAGAGGTGGAAAGAGGGAGTGGCCCATAAGGGCCTTTGAAGTGACAGATAACAGAAGGACTACAAGCACATTTTAATGGTCTGAAGCTACATTCAGTCTCAGGGGTCCCGAATTCTGCCTCCATTGCTATTGTAGGAGAGCAGCTGCTAGGATGAGAGATGCTAGGTGCTGTACAAACATGCATGGAGGGATCACTCTATTCCTAAGACCATAGCACCCTATTTGGGATCTAGAACTCAAAACAGTATGCAACCACAGAAGAAGAATTTCCTAACTCCTTTTTGCGTCTTCTGAATGCATCACTTCCCTTACATTGAGTACTCCACTCTCAACACCTGTCATAACTCCATGTATCCAGGGACCCTTGGTACAAGCCAGACACAATAACCCTCTCAATCAGAATTGCAATTTTCTTTTGGTAGGTATGTATGCCTTGCAGACATACCTACCAAAAAGTTGCTACATCTGGCATTGATGGGCTGGCTGCCTGTTGGGGCACTTAATATGGGTGTGATTCCTTCCCCTCTCTACCTTAGTCTGTTTATCCATAGTTGTAATGCACAAGTATCAAGGAAAGTACCCATGCACATCACCTGCTTCTGCCTTAGCTGCTGGGCAGAAGAACACAGAGCCCAAGGATGTTGATGGCACAGAGCACGAGTCATTTCTGTGGCCGGGAGGTGCATGAGGAAAAGGTGGTAGGGAGAAGGATCTCACCGCTGGACCAAAAGCCCCGGTCGACTTCGCTGCGCTTCCCCCGCACTGGTGTTGTAGAGGGTGAGGCCGGGGAGGTCAGCACAGTAGGGTCTTCCAGCTCCCGGCCTCTGCTGGGACGGCCGGACCTCCCAGTGCAGGCAGGGCCCGTGTCAACGCCCCGGCAGCGGGGCCGGGCCGTGCGGCGGGCTCTAATCCGGTTAGGGGGGATTAGCGGGCAGGTTTAAAGGCTGGAGCGGCGCGGGGAAGGGGTGCAGGCAAGCCGGAGAGGAAGCGGCCGCCGCCGAGCAGCGGGGCAACTCGGCCAGCAGCGTGCGAGTGAGCCGGGGGCGGGCCGGGGGCGGCCGTCCCACCGCCCCGCCACCGCCCGGGGGCTCCGGCCCCGGCGTCCTCGCTGCCCAGACGTAACCTTTTGTCCTCACTCCCTGCGCGCTTCGGTCGTGTAGACGATGCCAGCCATCAACATCGAGGACCTGAGCGAGAAGGACAAACTGAAAATGGAAGTGGAGCAGCTCCGGAAAGAAGTGAAGCTGGAAAGGCAGCCGGTGAGCGGGCGCGGAGAAGGGGCCCGAAGCTGCCCGGCGGGCGGCGGGGCCGGGCGTGGAGCGGGGAGCAACTCGTTCGTCCCCGGGCGGGGGTGCGGGGGCTCGGGCGGTGGCCAGGGGCACGTCGGGCGGTGGCCAGGGGCACGTCGGGCGGTGGCCAGGGGAGCGGCAGGCGCGGCGGGGCTGGGAGACCCGCTCGTCCGTAGAGCCCCGGCTGTTTTGGGACGGCCGCGCTTTGCACCGACGGGTCCTGCCACCGCTTTGGGTCAGGGGCTGGGGACGGCGCTGTGCCACAGCACCGCTTACACCGCGGAAGAGCGCCGGTCCTTCCCCGGGGTGACTGTAGAGCCGGGGGGAAGGAGCGCACATCCCCGGGATGAAGCACCCCGAGGAGCTGGCACGGGCCTGCCTGCTGCGGCTATTCCCGGTAGATTTGGTACCCCTTAACTTCCCCTCCCCGAGCGTCCCTGGCGCCCAAGGCCGGCACACGGCAGCCGTGCCAGGCGAGGGAGCAGTACGTTCCGCTCTGTTCCCCTCTTCTGTAGCAGAGCGCACGGGACGTGCCGGTGCTAGGGGAGGGGTGGTCCTCCCCTGGGAAGCCAGGGGAGCCCTGGCGCGGCACCACACCCGTAGCTGGGTCTCGGCCCCGCTCCCGCCCCGCTTCCCGCGCTGTGCAGTGCTCGGGCGAGGGGCAGGAGCCAAAGGACTGCCCGTGCCGAGCCGTGACCCGCCCAGCCGTGTTTCATAGAAACAGTTACACTGATGTACACTGATTGTTCTTTTCCACAAGTACTTTCCCGTTAAACGTTTATGGTTTTGTATATTTTCTATAGATGAAAGACGTGCAGAACTGATCCTGCTCCACGATGAAACTAATATTCTTTTTTTTTCTTCCTAAATTCTGCACGCCAGTGGAAACAAACTACACCTAAATAAACGCTTCTAGTTAGGACTAAAAAGACATTTATATTGGAGAATCAATAGCATTAATCATGCTAATTGCATTGCAGGTCTAGGTGTTTAGCCCAGAAAATAAGAATGCCAGAGTAATGTTTTAGCTGTGAGTTAAGTATTAGTGATTGGAGATGTTATGGTACAGCCTAAAGATCCAGCAATATTGAGGGCTCAACATCTAACTAGTGCAGATACCTGTATCATCCCTCAGAGAGTTCTCAGACAACTGAAATACACTCTGCAGGATGTAAAGGTTTCAAAATAATAATAAATACTTGTCTACAGTTTTGGAATAACCAAAAACCTTATCACTTTAGGAAAATGGACATTTTTCAATTTACCTGTAGTAAAGCACAGACAGTATGCTCAATTTTACCAGCACAGAACTTTCACTGTGAGAATGAAATCTATATTGTAGTTGCCACAGTCCCCTGGTACCTGTATGTGTGTTACAGGGACAGAGAAATACAGAAACCACAGTTCTGTTGTTACTGGAAGTAAAAACTTCAGCCAAAGTTTTCTTGACCCCCACTTAGATATTTACAGAATAAAAAGAAATGTCCTGTTGAACGGAAAAAAAATCTAAACGTGAATTTAAGCAGGCTTATTTTCTTACGAGAGAATGATCCTCTCATGAGAGAGAATGGCAGTGCTGACTGAAGTAAAACAAACCCTGGTCCTGCATATACTTTGGTGTGCAACTTTACTATGGTGTAAGGTGCCCCAAATTGAATGAACAAAGTTTGCAAGGCACAGAAGGATAAGACACATGTAATGGGATTTGTAGGTCCAGCTTCTTCTCTGTGCTAAGGCAGCTAGATCTTATTTTATGCACTGTTTAATTGGGAATTAACTCCATTCTTTCTGATAGGTTAAAGCTTAATTTTGCACAGGCCATGCTCTGGTGTCTGTGATACAGCAGGTAAATTCATTGGTCCTCTTGTAATTTTACCTTTGAAATAAAACATAATTAACAAAGGAGACAAGGGGCCTTAAATTAGAAATACTAATCGTGTAGTGGCCTGGCCAACAGCTGGTTCCTGCTGCTGACTCTGCACAGCTGTGCTGCTGCAGGGACTGCGGGTAGGAAGGGAAGAGTTGGGGACAGAGCAGGAGTGTGTCCTCAGGCATGTCAGGTATTTGAGCATCTAGGGACAGTTTCTGTTGACACAGGGAGCAAGAGATGTGTGTGCACAAGGAACCTCAGGAGCCCCAGATGTTCACTTGTGCACTCTCAGACTCCACAGACACCATTACCAAATGCATGTGCTCCTGTGTGAGTGAACAGAAACTAAACGCATTTCTTCTCCATAGATGAGAGGCTTACCTAGATCAGTGCTAGTTTGCTATGAATGCCATGGAAAGTGTTATGCATTTTATGGTCTCTTACAACACAATAAGCTGTTTTATTGTTCAAAATAACCCCAGGTAACCAGTAAGTAAATTGTCTTTCCTTGTTAGACTCTCATTCAAGGTATCATTGCTATAGCAGAGCTGCAAAGTAAGAATTTGTATTACCACTGAAAAATTATTGCTGAATGTTTTGTTTGGGAAAAACACAGAAAGCCGTAAATACTTTGAAACTGAATTGAAAGTTACTGACCCTGAAACCATTGATAAGTCATGCTGGTGCTGAGGGAGAGTGTGATCCTCAGCTTAATAAATCTAGATTGGGTAATTAAGAAGAACGCAAGTTTAACTATGCAGCAACTGCTGTTTGGAGTGGCGTTCACATTCCCAGAGATACTCACATGTTCTGTCAATATCGGGCTGTGAAAAGAGAGGAAGGAAGCTGACTCTGCACGTGCTTAGTGCTGTCTCTGTGGCCAGATATTTTATGCTTGGCGGGAAGGTGAATGAGTGAGAATGTAAATTGACGGGGTTCCTCCTCTGATGTACATTTCCCACTGGCGTAACGCAGCCACTTCTCTGTCCTTTCCCTCGAGGTGTCCAAGTGCTCCGAAGAGATCAAGAACTACATCGAGGAGCGGTCGGGCGAGGACCCGCTGGTGAAGGGCGTTCCCGAGGACAAGAATCCCTTCAAGGAGAAGGGAGGCTGTGTCATCGCTTAGGAGAGTGGACCCGGCGCCTGCCCCCGGAGCAGACATTCCTTCTGTACCCCTAGGGAGCCACTAGCGTGTCCCCGCCGCCACCGGCCCGTGTCGAACGAGCACAGGAGCGGATTTCTTTTTATTTTCTATTTCTCCTTACAAAAATACAGAACCCCGCGCGAAAGCTGCCGAGCCCCGCGCCGGCCGCTGGGCAGGGCCGGCTATGTCGCGCTCCCCGGCCTGGCCGGCCCCTGGCGCTGCGCGGGGCCCTCTCGCCACCCGCTTGTCGGTCGCTTCATGGCTGTTCGTTGGCATTAAAGAAAACCTGCCCGTAACCCGAGAGCTGCCGTGACTTGCTGCGGGGGCAGAGTAGCGGGAGGAGGGACGGGACGGGGCGGGGCGGGGGCTGCCGGGGCGACCCGGGGTGGCTGTGGGGCACGGCGGCGGCCCCGGCCTGTGCTGGCGGCAGCGGCACCGGCGCGGCCATGGCGCTGCGGGGCGCGGGGCGCTGGGCTCGCCTGGGCTCGGCGCTGCGCGGCCACAGCTCGGGGCCGCGGCACGCCGGGGACGGCCCGCAGCACCGCGACCTGCGGGAGGCCCTCAGGAAGGTACCGAGGGGGGAGCGGGGAGCGGCGGGACCGTGGGACACCCGTGCGGCGAGCGAGGCAGGGCAAGGGCAGCGAGCCGACAGAACGGCTCGGGGTGTGCTTGGATAAGTAAACTTCCCTCTGCCGACGCCAGGACGGAACCGTGTGCTCCCTGCCCGTGACCCGCGGCTGGCAGAGCCCTGCCCTGCCTGGGCTGCCCCGGGCGGAGCGGGGGCTCGGTCCTGCAGAGCAGAGCCCCAGGCACTGCCTCCGTTCTAGAGGCGCACGGATGGAAACATAATGGGAGGTTCCTGCAGAAGTAAATCATAAATCAAGAGGAAACGGGGCGCTTCTGGTAATGTAGCGTGTAAATTGCCCAATGGCAACCTGCAGGTAACGGTAGTGCTGGCGAACTCCGTGTGTTCCCGGCAGCGAGGTCAGTGCCACCTGCGGAACACCGCGGTAGCACTCAGAGCACCTGCCACAGCCAGAGTCAGCTGGTTTGGCTGCAGGGAGCCCTGGTGTGCTGCCCGCCGCGGGGCCGAGCAGCGGGGGGAGACACGTCCACCTTTACACTGTGAACCGCTGAGACAAGTGCTGAAGTCCAGTACCTGCTGCTAGGGCTAAACAGCGTTATTGCAGCAACCACATAAGAGCAAACATACAGTGGGTTCAGAAGAAGGCGTTAGGGAATGTAAGGACTTATCTCAGACTGACCTGTAGGTAAGTTTCCAAGTTCTAGCTGGTTGGGCAGTGCTCTGCTGTAGTTTTTTAAAAACACTATGCTCTGGATTGCCAAATATTGACTTTTTACATGAGTTTGGAGCTATGCTGTCCTATCTTTCATGGATGCTTTTAAAAATTAATTGTAAAATCATGTATTTCCGTGGATAAACTTAATTTTTTCCCAATTTCACCTCTTCTCCAGTTCACTGTGGACAAAAGGTAGTGGAGTTCCTTATGAGGCATGCGATGTTTACCTCAGGTTTGTTTTATTTAGGTATTAACTTTCATACTTCCCATGTTAAAGTATCTCAAACCCAATGTAATTAATCCAGTTTTCTATCACTGAGATCTGTTATCATTGAGCTTGGGGAGAGGGGGATGCATCTTCTGTGTTATAAAAAAGAAATCGAAGCAAGAAGGGAAAGAGATGCATGACCTGTCAGTTTCTTAGTACATTAGTTTTATTAGTCTAAATTCCTGGAGTCTTTGCAAAGCAGAAATAAGATGCTACAGAAAGAAGCAGTAGAAGAAGCTGGAAATGAATCCTTCTCTCTCACCTGGATTGATAGTGTAGAATTTTGTAGCTAATGCCATTGTGTCAAATTTGTGCTGATTCCATCTGGAGCGAGCCTTCTGTGTATCTGCAGAGCTATCTGCCCAACGAACTTGTTCCCTGGCGCACTGCTCCTCGTTACCTGCTCTGGCACTACAACTGCATAAATAAAAAATCAGTGTCCTGAAACACAGAGGACAAGGCCAGAGCCTGTGAAGGCAGTGATCTGGAAGATTTTAAAAGTCCCGCTTCTTTTGTCATGGATTGTGAGGTTAAGACACACATTGTTTTGTGTCTCAAGTATTTGCAGCTGTGCATTGAGGACAGGGGAAGTAACTGTATTAGTGTCTGCTGATGCAGGGTTTGCTGCTCTGCTGTGTGACACAATGCTTTTCTTTACAAAAGCTTTCCCATTTCTTGTTTTTATGCCCTTCGTGCCTGTTGAGGTGCAGGTAACTGTATACTTTACCTTGCTGGATTTCAGTGCGGATAATTGCATCATGGGCTAAGAGGGAATGTGATGCTACATTTATCACATAAAGCGCTGTGATGAATATATTGTAGAATAAATCGCAGTAGGCAATATAAACCTGATTCTTTCATTGTGCTGTATTTTATAAAATGCTTATGTAGCATTTGTTTTTTATTTGATCTGATCATATTGGAAAAAAAAGAAAAATCACTGTTTATGCCAAATCCAATCTGATGTTTTTCACGTAAAGCTTCTAGCAATCAGTGCTTGTTTTGGCTTAAGTTAAGCCTGTCCCCAGTGACTTTGGGATAAACTGAAAAGTAAAATCTTTGGGAGAGAATGATTATTCAGTATCTGCAACACATTTTAAGTATACCTGTTATGTATTCTGACGCACCCTTTCCACTAGCTAAATCCAGTTTCACTACCAGAGAAATCAGAGAAATAAGCAGTGCAATTTCATGGGTGAGAACTGGGGAGGTTTGTTTGTTTGTTTCCATTAATTTTATTTTTTAGTATATTAAGTTAGCATACTCTAAATGATCTATAATTTCCCAATTGTTCTGAGCAGGATGAGGAAGAGACTCTTATAATTCCAGGGGGCTGTTTTTAGCAAGGGTATTGAAATAATCCTGTGAGTGGTTTCCTTTACAACTTTATAGGTCACCACCCTTCCTCTTGGAAACTGAAAACGTAACTTTTCCTTGACTTGTTGAACAATGCTTGCAGTACACTGATATCCTACAGCTTGCTTCAGTAATTAGTATAACTGGGTTGAAGGAAAAATATTTAACTTCTTCTGTCTGTGTACATGTAACAGTATTCATATACTTACAGAATGTGTATGTGCTGTCTATTTTTCTTTTTCTCTGTCATTAGTAGTAAGAAACTTTGGGAAATGGGGAAATTTGGGATATATTTTGCTACAGTTGCCTGTAATATAAATGACATTTCTTTTTATGCCCAGTGGTGACAGGGTCTAGTTACACTGTGTTGTGTGTCTGTAAGATGAGGATTTCCCCTGTGACAATGAGGCTCCACCAAAGGACACTGTTACCTATTTGGCACTCTTGGCTTGTATGTCATGAGTTTTTGTTTATTAATATATGTATTTTTGCAGGAGTTAATGTCTCTTCATATTAAAGTATGCAGGATCTGAATTTAATATTGACATTTGCTTTAACTTTCTGGTAAAATTTCCTGTCAAAATAATATGGCTCTTTCTGACTACCTGCAAAATACTGAAGGGTGACTAATATTAACACTGGAGCACCGTGGATGGAGTTGGTTTATTTATCTTTGTAAGAAATCATAAACCTCGGTCATAGAACAGCAAAGTAGTAGTTCGTTGGTATTACATATAAATCACTTAAATGTTCGTTTCTCGCTAAGTTGGAAGAAAGAAAACACCCAGCTGAATCTGAAAAACACGACTGGCACCTGTAATTTTAAAACACCTGTAAATTTATTATGCACCTGAGTTAAAAGCTTCAGGAAGAAAATAGATGTGACACTGGTAAGGCTCACAGATTGCACACTGACTGCGCTTCTGTCTAAGGGAAGAAAATATATTCCCAGATTCTGGGGTATTGCAGTAGCCTTTGTCATCTGTGTCTAACAGAAACATCACACAAACTTTTAAGGGCTAATTCTCTTCCTGGTGCCAAGAATTTTTTGTAGCCATTTATCAGGGAGGAAATCTTCATAACTGGATTTTGTTGTTACTGGAAGAGGCAGCTGGGATATACCACTGTAATATGAGAGACCATCCAGTACACCACTAGTGTCTTTAATTTGGTGAAGGAGAGCAGGAGAGAAAAAAAATATGACCTTCAGCATATTCAAGCAAGCTCTGTAAAAAGCTTTTTCTGATAATAGGAAACATGTCACTTACTGTACAAATAGTTCTTTGTGTAGCAAAAGTGCAAGAAAGGCAATTTTGTAGTCAGTGCTCCTATTTGTTACTTGGTGTCAGAGTAGTGCACGCATCTGAGATTGCAGTTGTTGTGTCCTGACACTGGATTTTTTTCCCTGCCCCATATTAACATTAGAACAAATTTCCACTGTATCTAGTTAGGTATTTCAATGAGCATTTTTAGTAGAACTGTGCCTAGGGGAATTCTTTTTTGTCTCAGGTCTAGCTATTATCTTGCTTTATCATTGCCACATTTGATTGGGCAATACAGTTATGCACTTCTGACAACTGAAATTGTGTCTTAATAAGCAGTTTATGACTGAGCAAACACATGGAGTTGATACAGGTTTTGCCTGACAGGTCAGATGTGGTGGTGTGGGCTGCAGTGAGATAACTTGTTTTGTTCCTGCAGGGATGCAACACAGAGTCAGAAGGAGGACCCAAACCCCAGCAACCCAGCCTTTGACGGACATTACACTATATCTCAACTCAGCATCTCTGGATTGGAGAGTATGAGTTGCAGGAGCAAAAAAAGATGGTCACTTGCTCAGTTCTGTATTGCTTTCATAACTCAATACAGGTAGCCTGTACCAGTGGCCAGAGCTGCCAGTCATCCAAAAGGCTTGTCCAAGATCAGTGCCTAGATTGGCACAGCACACATTTTTGACCCTGTAGGAGTACCCTGGTTTGAAAACATCTACCCTCAGAGCCTAGGAATAGCTGTGTCCTCAGCACTCGCTTTTTCACAGATTTTGGGATCCTCCCTTTTCTGCCGTACTCTTGGATGGGGCAGTTGAGGGGGTTGTGGTTGTGAGTGTGCAGGGACTGCCAAGACACTAAGGTCTGCACAGGAGGGATTTGTCCTTACAACTGTCTTTGGAAAAAGGACATAGGGAGGGAGTAGGGGTTGGCTGGGATCATGTGTGTCCCTCGCCATCTGGAACTGCCTTCTAGCATCTCCTTCCTCAGGAAGTGGTTAAGTGGGGCTCAGCTCCAGGGTGGTGGAGTGAAACTTTCATTTTCTTACTATGGTGATGATGTGTGCCCTCTGCTTCAGCAGTGGGGCTCCCAGATGTGCTGGCAGCTGCATAGGGTGGAGGGCAGCACATGCTTCTGCACTCCCTGGCATACTTGTAACGTTTTAAGCCTTCAGTAAGTGTTGGCAAAAACTTTGTGGTTGATTCAGGGTTTGGATTTTTTAGTGTCCTGAAGTAAAAACTGTAGCCAGATAGATGGGACCAAAAGATAATCAGTATTCAAATTTCTGAACCAGTAATCAGCTTTGTTTTATCTATTAGGTGTGTTGCAAGGAACTGTGTTGCAGTGAAAAGCAAGAAACACAAGGATTTAAACAGAAGGTGTCTAGATACTGACAAATGAATAGACCAGGCAAAAGTGCAGAATACTTCTAAAGTGAAGACTTTTTTTCCATGGAAAATCAGATTTTGTAAAAATAGAATAGGACAGGTATATTTTATTACACAATGAGAAGCTGCCAACTCTTACATTATAGAGTTTTTCCCTCCACTATTTTTGTCCTCTGAGAAAGGGAAAATTTCATTTAGTAACAGTTTGTTCCTGTATTTGGTGATCACTGCAGTTTTTGGTACCCAGTGCAGTAGCAGATTGCAGATTACTTTGTTGCCTGTGACACACTTTAATTGAAGGTACAAAAGGAATTGTGGTGCTCTAATTAATCCATTTTAAATACGTGTATTTCCCATTTCAGCCTTATATTTTCCGGCTGTTAGGAAAATTTTGTGTGTTTTTTCCTTATATAAGCCTGCTGAATATAGATTTAGATTCTGTTGGAAGCTCCTCTGGAAGCTCAACGCTGGCCACAGCTCTGTGCAATAGCATTGGAGAAACCCATTTTCTTTTTTCTTCTCAGTGATATATTCTGCCTGGCTTGAAGTGTCCTTTTCATCCAGTTGGTTTTTTTCTCTGTGTGGCTACAGCTTGTCCTGCTGGCACTATATAGAGCAGTTGGCTTCTGCAGATGAAATGCATGAAAATTTGGGCAGATCAAGTGTATAAAAAGCTTAAGTCAAAATTACTTTATTTTTGTTCTTTATTTTAATTATCAGGCTATTCTGCTTCTAGGACTTTTTTTTTTCTGCCACGTTTTTCTCAGGGTTGTGAAATGGATGTCTACTTTTAAACCGAACTTTTCCAGTTCAACCACATATCACTGTGGAAAACGTTTTCTTGGCTGGAAATAGTCTGATAACAGCTCAGAATATGGAAGTTTCCATATCATCATTGAGGCACAGCACCGAATCCCATATGCAAATAGGACAAATTCTTCATTGCCAACTCTTACAGACAGTTTTTTGCCCAGGTGTTCACATCATATGTTTGGCAGGGTAGTCAACTGGAAATATTGAGTAAGAGGTGCATATTGTATCCAAATGCCAAATCTTCTATGTTGTGAGCAAGAGAAGACTTGTCTGTAAAGCAGAGAAGTGTTTTGGCAGCATCTGGGACATTTGCTGCCTTGACAGGATCCCTTGCATAGCAGTGAGGCATATTTCACATAGATCTTCTAGTTGAGCTCCTAACTAATAATAATGCATGTGTTTATGAGAGGAGTGAGGGCTATCCCCCTTGTATGAATTAGTACTAAAAAAAAAAAACCCCAACAAAAAACCCCAAACACCCCCCCCCAAAAAAAAAAAAAAAAAAAAAAAAGACCCCAAAAAACAGCCACAAAGAAAACAATCCCCAGAAAGCAGTCCTGCAAAACTTCCTGGAGACCTTTGCCCTGGGCTGGTGATGCATCCTGAAAGAGGAAGCAGTAGGCTGCAACTTTGCTCTCTAGTTCACTGCAGACCACAGGCAAGCTCATCATACTGGATTTTGCTTGGCAGAAGAAAGAATGCAGTAAATAACTTTGTATGAGCAGGCAAGGTTAGCACTGCAGGGAACATTTTCTGGCTGCTGTGTGGTTAAATCATATTTGTTTAATGGGGTTATTTTTAGCCTGTTTTGGTGTTTTAAGTCACATACTCCACTGCTTTTGCCCCTGATGTCATCATAGACTGAATGATCACCTAGTTCTGTCCTGAAGTGTTTTCACAGCTCAGCTTCCTTCCCTGTGCCCTTTCTGTACCTTTCTGGAGAGTATTACTGGGAAAGGATTGCCCATCAGATTTTATTTAGGGCTTTGGAAGAAGTCATGAGGGAGTCAAGAAAGGCTGTGACCTCCAAGCCCAAGAGTGAGAAGAAATGAGTAATATACTCTGAGAATCTCATTCCAGTGTGCTTGGGATGCATGCCTTGGGGGACCCAGATGTGGGAAGTGGGCTTAGGACTTTTTTTTTCTGCCATGTGTTTTTCATAGGGTCATGAAATGGATGTATACTTTAAATTGAACTTTTTCAGTTCAACCCCATATCATACTGGAAAACGTTCCCCAGGCCCTACTGGGGAACAGATGAGAAGACCTTCACAAGCTGCCTGTGTGGCCAGCCAGGAGCTCACCAGTGGGGTCCTGGCTGCCTTGCACCCCTGGGGTGGGTTTTGGTGCCCAGGTTTGTAGCACCCATTGGTGGCCCATGGGTTTTGCCACTTCAGCTTTGCCTTGCAGCTTTCTAAAGTGCTACCTTGACCTAAGCACAGTGTTGCTACAGTGCTGAGTTCTCACTCTGCAGTCATTGCTGCTTGTGGTTTTGATTAAAACTAAAGGCGAAATGTTTTGGAGGCTGCGATTACTTGCTTTATTTATTGCTGGTACAGAAGGCAAAAGAATCTCTGGTCTGTTACCTCATTTTCAAGCCATTGTTGTGCTAATGTGTTGGTATAACCACTCAAGAACTGTCATTAGTGGTTTCTTGCTTATTTATTTGCTTTTTACAAATTATTAACTGTGTCATCTTTTGTTATTATATTAATGGAGCTAAGTTCAATTACAGTAACTTGATTTAAAGGGAAAAAAATGTTGCTCATAATATGGTGCAGTTATGTCATCAAATCATAGAATCATGGAATGGTTTGGGTTGGAAGGGACCTTTAAGATCATCTATTTCCAACCCCCCTGCCATGGGCAGGGATGGCAGTCACTAGATCAGGCTGCTCAGAGTGCCATCCAACCTGATCTTGAACACTTCAGGGATGGGGCATCCACAGCTTCTCTGGGCAACCTGTTCCAGTGTTTTACCACCCTCTGAATAAAGAATTTCTTCCTAACATCTAATCTAATCCTGGTACCACAGACTCCATTTAATCTTATTAATACAAAACACCATTTTCTCAGACATTTTCTCTTGCTTCTCTAGTGAATTAGTCTAATCTCAGTTGAGGTATAACTCACAGGAATCTTTAGTAAAAATTTGTTCATTCCTTAAGAATTCAGTTAATTGTTTCAAGATTCATCATCTTGCTAGTAGTGTGCTGAAATACTCTACCACTGGACAGCCTTATAAGGGGTTCTTGGAAGAGGTATTGTGTGCAGAAGTGGTATGGCCTTTAATTTCTGAATTGCATGATAGAAGATAAACATGCTGGTGAGTAATGAAAAGTCATCTTTAATTGCTGTTAAGGATATCTGTACATACTCTCAGTACCCAAATAAATTAAATTACAATTTCTACTGTTGTAGAATGCATTTATTTTAGAATGTAGAATTAAATGGCAATTGCTAATGTTTCTGGGTAGCTGCTGGTACAATAACAGCACAAAATACTAAGCAACATACATTTTTGTTACTTTTCTCATTTAAATAATATGGTACGTTTCAGTGGAAAATGGTCAAAATTATGGCAGTGATTTGGGGAGATATTTTCATTGTTTTCTTCTGAAGAGAAATTAGAATTATCTATTTTTAAAAAATCTGAATTTATGTCTCTGTCCCCTCTCTAACCCTGCCACGACATTTCCCCAGTCCTGAGCAGGAAGCTACAGGTGCTGTTTTCACAAAACTTTGTAAAGACAATTTGTAATGGAAACACTTATTTTTCTTACCATCATTCATCATGAAGTGAGTTTGTTGGCTTGATCAGTTTCCCACTGGGCAAGCATCCACCATGCTTTTTGAAATAATTCACAACTGATAACAGACCTGAGGCCATTCTTTTGGAGGCTCCCCAGAGAGCAGCCTAAGCAGAGGTGGCATCTGTAGTATGGAGTGCTAATATTTCTACTGATAGAAGTTTTAGATCTTGTTATAGTGGGTATCCTACTGATGCAAGTCTAAATGGTGACACCCATGATTTCCATGTTTCTCATGATAAAGCATATATAAATAAGCAGACCAGCTGTTCACATACTGCTGAAAGCTAACCTCTATATATTTGCTAAACGCTGCGTATAACCTTGTGGTTTAATTAAGGTGCCTACATAATACATGTCTGCAGTTCAAGTGTAAAATATTTTTCTGGGGGTACAAATGTGAGGAAATTGCTAAAGCCAAGGGAAGGGACAGATCAAATGGTTAGGTATAAAGCATTATTTGACCTGTCTTCAACAAGGTCAAATAGCAAATGTTGTGCAATTGCTTGTGAACATTCGGTCATTGCTGTCTTGACCTATTGAAAATACCTCTCCTTGTTTCAGTGAGCTTTTTTAGGAAGGGATGACAATACCCAGTAAGCACCAGCCAATTGAGCAGTACCACGGTTCTCCAGCAATTTGGCTTATGTTTGTATGTGGTAGGACACAGGAAGGTGCTCCCCCAATTATAAAACATATAAAACACCATGTGTGATTTTTTGCAATCAAATTGTGACTGTGTAAAAGCTTTTGACAGGGCTTTTAAAAATCTTTGCAAAAACACAGTGCATGGTCCAATAGCTAAGAAGGAACCGTGGCTATCAGTATCTGGACTGTGATTTTTTTTTCCTTGCATTTAGAGCCATACACCATTTGTGGTTTGTGCGGTGAGGTTGTCTTTGGGATTTTTTTGTTGTGTCCTGCAAGGCAGATCTTGTTTTACTCAGCATGACAAACCTCACCTGGTAATAGGTCAGCTCTGTTAAGCAATTTGAGTTTCACTCGAAGGCACAGGAGCAAACAGGTTATAACCTTCAGAAATCATGTCTTAGTCTATTCAGAGTCTGCTTAACTTCAAAGGTAGCTTTGTATGTAGGCAGCGAAACACTTGGCCTACTACCAACTATAACAAATACAAAACTCACTTAGTATATTCCCCACATATTTTTGCCAAGATCCATCAAAACACTGGAATAAGTTTTTGTATGTATTTCATAACCTTTTTCAGGTATTCCCCTGGGTGTTATCCAGTGAGAATTGCCAGATGCTATTACAGCCAAAAAGGTGTTTCACCACCTTCAGCATTGAGGGTCACTGACTTAGGATCTGTGCATATAGGATATGGCAATATAGAAGTGAAATATGAGCTCTCCTATGTAGAATTCCAAGTATTTTGTTACTGTTGATCATTGAGCCTACCTTAATCAATATAAGAGAGGGAGAGAGATAATAATTATGAAATAAGTTGAACATTCAGTATATTAATTTCTCAGAATTTGGCGAAAGAAGTTAGAAAGTGATGTTTCTGTTACCAGCAATCAAGTATGCTTATTTCTGCGGCCAACTGGATGGCAGAAAGCAGCCATATATGGGCTGAAATTCCCCAAAGAATGTGCAATAAATAGATAGTTTGGAAGAAGGTTCCACAGGGTCTCAAGAACACAGCAGCCTAGGAGGGAGAGCATTCTATTTCTAGCTCAAGAAATAGTTAGCACCACAGGACTTGTTTATTTAGCGGGAAGAGAAGACTAAGAGGAGCAAGTCCACAAAATAACAAATTCTCTCTTCATGAAACAGCATAGTAGTAAAATCATGGTCACAGGTTAAAGGGATTACCTTTCTGTTGGGAACTGCTGTTTATTTTGGTAGGGCTTAGTTTGGGGGAAGGATGTTTCCCATTTGGGCCCCCTTGGATGAGGTGTGAGGTGCATTTGGCTGCATGGCAGCAGCAGCCTGTGCCGAGCCCTAGTCTGGGCTGCAGAGGTGAGTATGACGCAATGCCTCTTGCTGACCTGGCAGGCAGCAAGAACACACCTGCGGGCTGTCCACTTTGCTCCTTTCCCATGGCCATGGAAATTTGGGACTTTGTGGAGCAAAACATGCAGCTCTTGTGCTCTGAAACCTGAAAGTGTTGCTGAATGTAGTGGCTGTGCTCCAGATGTGCTTTGCTTGCCAAGGCTGGAAGGGAGCACGGCAGCCTGAATACTGTAAGGACTGTAGTCAGGCAGCTTAGGACATTGACTTTTGGAAGGTGTGCAGCAGTTGCAGTCAAGAGTTACTCAGGGACTAGATTTGGGAATATTATAAATTCTGTAAGATCATACTTTTCCAGTACATGTTCTGTCAGACTTGTGGGGAAGTCTAAATACAGACTAGACATAAATGCCCCAAACAGCACTGACTTCCTTGAGAGTGTTTCAAGGAATGGGAGAGGAAATGAATCTCTTCTACCTGCCTTTCTTGGTACTGTGTGTGGTCATCGAGAACAGGTCATCAACCTTTTTTATCAAGGTTCCTCTGGGGATAATCCAGATTTCATTTCCTGTCACTTTCTAGAAACTGTACCCAAAAAGGTAACAAATGGTGGGGGGAGACTGCCATTTCCATAGACCTTGGTGAGTTTTAAAGCAGCCCTGATGGCCTGTTCTAGTAGTAATTGTTAAAAGAATTATTTATATTTGCCTGATTAGATTTGTTGTAATAGTTGTGGGTGAGTGGAGAATAAGGATATCCTACAGGAAGTAAGAAAATTAGTGGACTTTCATAATTTTCCCTCTATGTTGTTTTTTCTTTTTCTTCTTAAGTTAAAATTTTTTGGTGAAAGTGGTCAAAAGTTTTTTAGTTGGATGTCTGTGTTAATGACTTGTACAATTTATTTTCCCAATCTAGATCATTGACAAGGAGATTAATCCCTTTGTGGACAAGTGGGAGGAAGAAGGACAGTTCCCAGCACATAAAGTGTTTAAAATCCTGGGACAGGCTGGATTCCTTGGCGTGGATAAACCAACAGGTAGGAGAATGTATAACTGACTATTAATAGTGATAGACGCAGTACATTATCTCAATTTGCTTTTGCCCCAGGTCAAAGCATGGGTTGGAATTCAGTGAAAGTTTGCTTATATTTCTCGGTCATATACTTGCTGGTTGTCAACTGTGCAAATACACAAAATAACATTGCTAAGTGCTTAAGTTGGTATTCTTCTAAATACAAATGTTAAAACCTTTATGACTGTTAAATTAGGGAAATGAACATCACTTAAATTTCCAACATAAAATCTGTATAATAACTTTTATTCTGGATCCAGATACATAAATAGCTTTTATTCTGGATCCAGATACATATGAAATAGTCTAAATCTTCCTTTAAAAGCCACAATTTGAAGGCATTGGAAGTATTTTAAGATTTGGCTTATTACACTTTCTGAACATACAACCTTTACATCATTTCAAAGGATGAGGATAGTGTCGCCTTTAGGCCATTATCCCCTAGATTGTCTTTAAAATGCACTATTCCAGCCCATAGGAGCCTGAACAGAACAAGAAGCTGATAATACAAAGAGCAAGTTTTGTGTGTACATATGTAGGTGACACAAAAAGTGCACAGGAATAGGAAGTATTTCTACCCTTCAGCTCAAGTACATATTCTGCTATCTTATGTGCTATATATGATATGGTATATACTCATTTTCTTTTCAAATGCTACTGTTACATATCAAGTCAGAATTCTCTGTGGTTTTTTTTCCCCCCCATTTTCTTACAACTAGATAAAAAGTCTAAAACACAAGCAAGTTTGCACGGGTAAACCTTCAGCAATTGTGGTGAATTCAGAGCAGCCCGAAGTGACAGTGTTTGGACAGTTAACTGCAGATAATTGTCCATATGGAGCAGCTCACACGACCTTAGCTGTGCCACACTACATCATGATCACAGGGTTCTGTGCAACAAATTATGCCTTTCTACCACTTACTTTCAGAGGAAATTTTCTCTCTTGAAATGAACTTTCATATTCTTATACATTAAAATGTGGAAGGTTGTCCCATAGCTGTTCAGCTGCTAGAACTGAGAGAACAGTTTAGCTGTGATTGTCTGACAAATCCAATTAGGCCTGAGCTGGTATTTCTTTACAGAAATGCTGACAGTTTGAGAGTATACTTAAGATCTATTTAAAGGACAAATAGGATTACTAGGGGAGAGAGAAAACCACTTCTACTTTCTGCTATAATTGTTTGATAGGCAGATTTGAATTGAATCTTAGTGGGGTCTCCTTCACATTGCTGATATTCGTGCTGGTTGTAATAATGCATTGCATTGCAGACAGAGATTTCAGTCCTGCCTTCCTATATTCATCTCAGAGCATGCAGAGGCTTTGGCTAACCTCAATGGCTTAGGATGCTGCACATAAAATATTACAGAGGTGGGAACTTTGTATAATGCTCTCAAAATAGCTGGGCAAGGAATACCTGCAGTGAAATCTAGTGAAGAAGGGAATTGTGGCGGTAAAGGTGCTGCAGAAGTTTGCATGGGCTGATTACACTTGTTATACTCATGTTTAAGACTATTTTAACTTTTGCTTTGATGTTTGTATCTAGCTGTTAACGTAATTTATTTGAACCTCTGCAGTTACATTTTATAAAACGTATAGAAATTGATAAAATCCTCAGCAAACTCTGGTCCATCTCAGCTCATCTTCTGGAGCAAGGTGTTGCTGGGTACAGAAAATGCACCAGCTCCTTGGAAGATGCTGTCTTGTCAGCATTCAGTTGTGCAACACAATGTCACCAGATGCAGCTTTGCTCTGTAGTGGTGTCATGCCACCAGGTACATCCTGAAAGTTCTGAAACTTTCTCGTGATGGTTAGTCAAAGAGAAGTGTGTAACAGCACAGTCTCAACTGCACAACTTTGGCAAAGCCTGAAATTCTTTTTCTTCTATGCTTCTACAAAGTTTGCTGTATGGTTAATGTGTACTGTAAAATAAAATTAAAAGATCTGCCTTTTATATTCTGCTCAGCCGCTTCTGTTATTTATTTGCTGTTTGCAGAGGAAGAGAAATCTTATGAGATTTGAGGAAGCCAAGAGCAATCAGGAGTTTTGGAGGGGTGTTGCAGGAGGTCTGGAGAAGAGAGGTTAAATTATTTGAGGAGAGCAATTGCAATGCAGAGCACTTGTTAGTTAACAGTTTGCCCTACTTTCGCTTTCCAGCACAAACAAAAATTAATATGTTGTATCTCTTCAAATCCAGATCTGGATTTAAAGAACACTGATTTCTAAAAGTTAATTCACTTCAGTAATAGTTGCAATTTTGAAATACAAGTTTTACTGAATTTGTTTTCCAAGATCATTCTCTCAAATATGGAGGGTTTTTTGTTCCTGCAGAAATAATTTTGAAGCTTTCTGACTAGGCAGAAATTGGTCACAAACTTGTTTTGCTTAGATAGAAGGAAACATCTGTTGGATTTCAGATTTGTTGAAAGTGGACTTTTTCCTGTGTAAACACCGTTGCCTTTATGAACAATGAGCTGCTTAATGGAAGTTAGGTTTTTAAAAGAACGTGCCTTACATCTGTCCCTTATCACTGGAAACTTTCTCTGTATGGAGAACTGATTTGGGGTACTATTTGTATTGCAAAGGCTCCATCAATTCCCACTGTATGCAGTTGTGGGCTACAAACTTGACAAAGCTTTTCCTGTATATTTTTTCACAGTTGTTTACACTTCTAGTGAATATTGGCTGCAGTTCAGGATGTTCATTGGAGGTCATGTAAACACTGTGGGCAAAGCTCAGACATGCACCCATAATTGGAGAATTTTTAAGATGATCAGTAGATTTAACTTATTGTCTGGTCAATTCTCTGCCAGAGAAAGAGCCTTCTCTTTGAACCATTTCTCTGCTCTGGTATTCTTTACATGACTCAAAAATAGTGCATATGTTGGTTTTCCTTAGGAAAACATTTCTGTTGTTCTGTTATATTGTGAGATTCTTCCTACTAGTAAAATACATGGTGAAAAGAGAACATCATTTATGCATTAAAAGTGTCTTTTTGCTCTATATGTAATTTTTGAAAAATGTGTTTTACAGTATTACTTCAGGATTTAGAGGAAAAAAACAACATCTTTATATACTTATTATTCTTCATTTATGTTTACTGTGTATTTCTCCATAAAACATAAAATTCTCAGTTATTGAGCTACTGCCAGTCACAAAACTAAGGGCAGAAAATATAAGGGTAGGCAGCAGAAATATTTAACCAATCTTGGTATTTTGCCATTGCCTGTTTTGCTAAGGGAAGTGGGAAAGACATGTTCCTTGAACTGTTTTATGTGCAGATTAGATGAGATATTGGATTAAAAGCTGAAAGTATCTATGTGGTTATTTTTGATCTTATGGTTTATGAATCAAAGCCTTGGCTGTTGCTAAATTTTAGGATGTGTTGCCAAAAATGCAGGCTCAAAATGTACTGTGTGCCTGCGTATGCCAACGCAGATGATTAAAAGTTGTTTTATCAGCTGATGTAAAAGCACAGGAATCTGGTAAAGGATGGAAGAGAAAGGTTTGTAAGAGGGCAGTGTCTGCTCTCTTGCATATTCCCATGGCATCACTGTGAAACAAGAGTGATAATGATGCCTGCTCTGGGTATTTCATTAGTGTTTATACTGGCAGCACTGTAGGAATATTTAGCGGAATGCGTTAGAATCTAGAAATAATTATGGCAAGTTTGTCCAAATAGTAGCCTTCATTTATTCCTGTCAGACACTTAGCAGTGAACTTAGAAAATATGTTCTTATGTATTTCAGGAAAACTAGGTAGCTGTGGTAAGGCTTGCACGTAGATGGAAAAGTACAGTTCTACAGTGCCTGTCTCCTTCCCCTACTGCTTGAGCGAATGCCTGATTTGGGACTGGAGAAAGTAGTGAGCAGTACCTTCTTGTCACTTCAGACAGATAAGCATCTAATCGAAACTAAAAAAAATGATTCAAGTGATTGATTGCACTGCAATTGAAAAATGATATAACACCTTTCCGTCGGAGAGGCTGTTTATTACAAGTGTCCCTGTGTTGAATGTGGGGAGGGAATATAGATCTATATGATCCTCTAAGGTTAATTTTGTTGTTTTCTTCACAAGTATACATTTCTCTGGTAAAATGAGACTTTGTGAGAGTTAGGGTATGGAGAGTCACTTGGAAAGAGTGTATGGGGTTATTTTTTCCCCTTTCTGTAGTACTGAGCCTTCTTATTGTATAGAATGAGCAAAGAAGGACCTGGGAGAAGCAGTCAGCAGAAAGGGATTTAGTAGTTCAGGTGAAACAGAATTTGATGCTATCTCAGAAAGTAAATGAAAGTTGTTCAGATATTTCTGTGGATAGAACTAGAGGGTATATATTTGTCAGAAGTGAATTCATTTGCCCCAAACCATTTCTGTATGGCAGTAGTGAACCAGCTGCAATGTTTGTGCTTGGTTTAGTAGATTTAAGTATAGTCAGCTGAAATAACTGCTTGATCTTTTTCTACTTACAAAGGAGTGCAGTAGTAGTTAATAAATAATAGTTGCACTCTAAAGGTTTGCAAGAGAAGCCTTTGGGCCGTGTTTTCAGACACCAACAAACCAGTAAATCAGAACTCTCAAGTGTTTACCAGCCATCATTTATACCTGTTTTGCAATCAAGAAATAATTTTAATAGGCCTCCAAAAACAATAGACCAAATCAGTCACTGCTTTATTTGAATAAATTTGATGATAAAATTTGTGATATGTGGCAGGGGTTTGGAGACCTTGATCAGTTAAGAAATTTCAGGTGCTTATCTAACTTTCTAATTTGGTGGATTGGATTGAAGTCTCAGGAAAACAGGTTTTTGTATGTGTACATGTAGGTTCTGTGTGGCAGAGACTTTTTTTTTCCCCTCCTCCACGGTTGTGAAATGCTGCCAATTCAGGTCCCATCTAGCATCTTGCAAGACCAGGATGAAAATGGGGAAGGGGGGGGACAGTTTGTTTGCTGCATTTCACAGATCATGAGGTATTTCTGATCAGACAAGGAAATGAGCATTTGATTTCCTCTTTGTTTTTTTCCTCAACTCTGCACATGGCTTGGGAAATGGGAGTGCTTTATTCTTTATGGCTGGTTAGGAAGTGCAGCAGTACCTCTGCAAATAGCTTGTTCAGCTATCAATAGCAGCCAGCAGAGAATTGACTCACTGAAGGACAGCCAGTCTTTGTGGAAGAGATAATCTTCCTTTAAATGTGATGTTTATGGAGGGATCAGATTAGTTCCTGGGATTGTGCTTTTGTGCTTGAGATAAGGCAAATCCTTGCACTTGTAGCTTGTAATGCAGAGCATTGCAGTACCTCCTGCAGTTCAGGTGTGCTAATACCTTAGGGGGCAGACTTAAGAATTCCTAAAATCTGGTACATGAACAGGTAATTACAGGTTATGTCAAAATGATATGGAGAAGGCAATTTAAAATGCCTCTTTCCTGGAGAAAGTTAAAAGTATCTGAGAGCAAATGCTCACCTATATACATGCAATTAATGCTTGAGCTGCCGACACACAGTTCTCTCACAGCAGACCTGCCATGCCAAATTCACTTCTGGATATTCACTGTGTATCACAGGTTTTGCACAAACTTTCAGATCCATGTGTTGTCTTGAAGCTGAGTAGGAGCACCCACACTCTGTTTGCAGAGATGAGAGTGCTACAAGCAGCTGTTGCTGTTCTGTCCCTCTTCTGCACCTTTTCTACTCTGGGTTATGCAGGAGGGTTTGTTCTCTATTGTCCTTGACTTACCTCCAGTTTTGTAGGGAATTATGGGCTCTAGGGATTTTCGAAGCGATATAGCAAAAAATCTGATATTCTTGATTTTATAATTGTGAATAAGGGAAGAATGCACACTAAAGAGAACAGTTGAATATATTAAAGAAGTATGAAATACTATAACACCTGAAGAGAATATAGGGATTGAGGCATTACCAAGTAAGACATACTGTTCAGGAGGTTTCCATTAGAGGAGTCTTGTTTATTCATTACTTCTCAGTAATAGCAATGGAACAAATATCAAGACTGTCTCCTAACTAAGTTTGGCCAATGAATGAGCTTATAGTAAAATAACTTGGGTATTACAATTCTCTCTAATTTACATATAACTGTCTTTTCCCAGTCTCAAGATTCTTGACATCTGTCATGTAACTAGATGGCATAATTGAAAAGCTTTCTGAAAGGTAAAAATGCACCTCTTATGCTTTGAGACATGTCAGTACACTAAGTGTGGTGAGTTTGGGAAAATTATTTTTGTGAAGTGTAGTCTTGATTCAGTTTTACCCACTCACTTTTGCATTATGGACTGCTGGATGTGAAGGTTGATTTCTTCCATGGGACTGAAATGGGGAAAAATATTGTTAAACGGTCACCTTGATGTTGACATGGAAAATCTCAGAAAAGCTGTTGACATGTCAACACTTGCAGATCCCATTTTACAAATTTTGAACAACATCTGTCTTGAGGGGATTAACAAGATTGCAGTAAAAGTTTGTTGCTCCTAGTTAAGTGTTTCTATCCCCAGCACTTGAGCCTGACAAGTTGGAGTTCAGGCTGTGCACACCGGAACTTGTGTTGCTGAATAAAAAGAATTGAAAGGGGGAAAAAAAACCAAGACAAGACAAGAAATGTATGTAGTTTTGGTTCTTCTAATCTAACATTTCTAATCCTTGGTCACCCAGTTCATGCAAAATCAAAAGCATCATTAATAATCTAATCCCTGGGAATCTTGCATAAGCCCTTAGTCACCCCAGCATCTGTAAGGAAGTTCAATAAAGTGCCTTTTTATACAACTGAAAAACAGGTCATGTGCCTGCTAATGGCAGGAGGTTTGGGGCTAGGTAGTCTTTATGGTCTCTTCTGGCCGAAACCATTCTGTAACTCTGTAGAAAGGAGGACAGGCAAAGGCATGGACCCAGTATTTGTGAATCTGTGTGTGACAGGCAACTTGTTTATGGGATAAGTAGTGCACACAACACTTAATAGCTTCATATGCTACTCAGTAATAAAAAGATGTCAGGGAAGGATAGTAATATAAAGAATTTAGCTCCTTGGGGCTTAATATGTAGATAAGGTTAGAGCTGGCCATTTATGGTTTTCTTATTTGATGGACTGGAACAAGTCAGTTTGCAGGTAGAGAGGCAGAGAGAATGGAAATGTGTTTTTAATCAAGCTCTGTTGGGGGGACATAGGTATCACCATTTCACAACAAATGTGAGTTATCTATACCTCGTTATTTGACACAGGCCTTATATTTATATTGCTTTTAGGTCTACTTTGAATTCATTTTTTACTCTCATGTAATATTGATATGCACATTGGAGACTGCATGCTATCTTCTACTAAGTGAAGTTTTGGTTTTATTCCAAGATACTTCTGAAGTCTATTAAACTGGTCTGAGAAATATTTGGATCCTACGCTCTGGTTTGTTGACACAACCGTGTTCAAAATCTTTTATAGACTTTGTCTAAAAAATGCACTGTAGAGTAGATTTGAGATCCAAACAATCAATCCATGTACCCTCAGTTTCTCAGTTGATTAGTAAATGTTAAAAACATGTGAGTTGTTTTTGAAGTGATGATACATTGGAGACAGGAGTGAAGGGTGCTTTAAAACTTCAAAACTTGTTCTTTAGACTAGATGGTCTGACCAATGCAAGACAACTGCTTGGCTCATTTATGGGGAGGCAAGTGGGTATTTGGGATCATCATAACTTGAATTGCATTATTTACCATGTGCTTTGCAACTCTGAGGGATATGTAAATTTCCAAGTTCCCTGAGGCAGAGGCTCAAGTGCATGTAACCATTATTTCCAGATATAGTATATGCTTCAAATGGATAAGTAGTATTGTCTTCTGCATAGTACTTCATAATGATAAGCATGATTGTATACACATTGTAAATTTTTACATATATCGCAGTAGAGTATATCTTATTTTATATGTGATTTGTATATATATTTATATATGGAGAAGAAAACTTTTATTATTTTTGTTCTATTAAAGCATAAAATCATATAATGCCAGTTGGAAGGGACCTCAGGGATCATCTGTTCCTATCTTTCTAGGCAAAAACTTGGGCTACGCGAGATAGCCCAGCAGTCTGTCCATCTGAGTCTTAAAAGTGTCCAACATTGGGGAATTCACCCCATCTTTGGTGAAACTATTCTAACAGCTGATTGTTCTCATGCGAAAACTTCTGCTTTTGTGTGTAATCAGAATCTCCTCAGGAGTACCTTTTTCTCATTACCAGTCATCTCCTTCATGTGATTTCTTGTAAAAAGAGAGTCTTCGTATTTGATCATCTTCGTGGCACTTCTCTGAACCCTCTCCAGCCTGCCCACATCTGTTTTGTATAGCAGGAACCAAAACTGAACACAGTATTCCAGGCATGATGTGACAAGTGCTGAGTAAATTGTGATAATGACTTCGTTATCTGCTGGTGTTGGTTGTGTTGGTGCAGCCCAGCGTCCTGCTGATTTTCCGTGCTGCAGCAGGACACTGCTCACTCACTCTGAACTTATCCTCCATGACCCCCAGGACTCTTTCCACAGAGCTGTTCCTCAGCCAGGTAAATCCTAGTCCTGCTTAAGTAAAATATTCTCTCTGCAGAGTAGCATCAACATGCTGGAAGTTCAGTGTGGTAGTCATAATGAGTTTTGTTTTTCTGGTCTTCTACATGTTTTAAAGGAATGGTGCAGAGAGCATCTTTGAAGTGAAAACACACACAGCATTCAGGGCAAACTGGATCAATATCCACAGGGAGTGCATGCAAAATGCAATGCAATGCAAAAGAAAAAAAAATAGATGGGAAAACTGCAAAACCCTAAGGCTCTGTGAAACAATATCAGTCTTTAGGGGTGGAGGGAGCACTGAGAAGGACCAGTAGGTTGGATGTGCTGGGCAGAGTTTGTGGCAGTATTGCTTCTGTGGTGTGGTGCCAGTGACATCGGAGTCGCTGTTTGGGTTGTTTTGAAGCTGACCTTGTTGACAGAAACATTGGGAAGAGATGTGTCAGAAGTTTATTGGGGCAGAGGTGGGGGACCTGGCACAGAATTTGGGAGGAAATGGGGAAGAAGCTGAAGATTTGTTTAACGCTTTTATTCCAGGTGTGTTTTGTTTTGTGCTGTCATTTAAAAGTCATGATCATCTGGAGGAAATACAGCTTCACCCTGTTTGAAGAAAAGAAAAAACTAGCAGAAGTGTGTTTCAGTTGAAAAAAGATTGTGAAAAGGAAGTTGAAGTACAGCTTTATTTTTTAAAAATTATTTTCCTTCAGTGCACTCGATAAACCCTTTAAATACCTTAACCTTTTAAGGTTTTTTCAGTAACATAAAGAGGTTGGAGCCTTTTTTGAATGCAGAGACTTGTGAAAAGTATCTGTTTAAGTATTTGAAGTGTGGACCAACTGTGAGAGACAAAGTGATAAGGAAAGTGCTTTTCCAATCGCCAGAATTGTACATACACTGAAATTTAATATAATTTTTCTCTTTTACAGAGTAAGTTTTGAAGTAAGACCTCAGTGTCAGTTTTTTGGTGGTTTTTTTCTTTGTTTAGTTTCTTAAGGGAGGCATGGGAGGCCATTTGTGATAAACAAAGTACTTTTGCAAGACAGTGAATTTCCTGAAGAATGTGCATGTCTATTCTCTTTGTGCCTTTCCTGGGTGGCCTAGAAGAGCTGATTGTCATCTTTAGTGCAGTAGCTATTGTTTTCCGTAAGACTACAAACACACTCTGTGGTCTTGCCTGCTCTGGGAGATGCCTTCAGTGCTGGGTAGCAGGAGCCAGGAGCATGGTGTGACTCTGGAGGAGGGCAGGGACTTTTTGCTTAGGACCTTTGGAGCTCCGTGACCTGTGTTTGTGCATTTCCCTTGAGCGTGTGAACTGGCCAAAAATGGGCACTTCCCCAGATCCTCAACCACGTACAGATCAGCTTCACTTGTACCGCCGAATGGGGAAACGAAGAGCATTAACGAAAAACTTCCCCTAATGTGTATGAATGGGAATGTATTTGAGTTTTTCGTGGAATCATTAAATGCTTTGTAGTTCTTTGGAGGTGACTTGAGTCAGAATTTCTGTGAGAATTTCAGTGAGAATTTCTTCCGTATCCTATACTGTGTGTCAGAGGAAATGAATGGGCCTCGTTCTCACCCTTGCTTTATTATTCAAGAACAGGGGTTTCTCAGCAGAGCAGAAGATCAGTGAGTAATAAGCCTGCTGAAAGGAATTTTTTTCCCTTTTTACATTATGTATAACCTGTGAAACTCATTCCACAGAAATGACAAGGAGCAAAGTTTAATAGGAATCCAGAGGCTGTTGAATAAATGTATAGATGGTGGCACCATCCACAGTTACCACAGGGAGAGTAATTGTATTTTTCATCATCAGCTTCTCACTTAGCAGGTGAATACACCATTTCACAGCTTCTTGTACTCTGTGGCCTCACCAGCTCCCCCCGAATAGCACATCTAGCTCTGTGTGCTGGAGTCTAAGCCTGGCAAAAACAATCACAATACGTATTTCAACTTGTTCAGGATCCTTTCCCAGACCAAGAAAGGAAGCCTTTAAATAGTCACAGAATCATAAAGTTTGGAAAAGGCCTCTTAGACCATCACATCCCACCATTAACCCAGCACTGCAAAGTTAATTTTTGCACTTCCCTCCTTCTTTGTGTGTTGAAATGGTTATGATGGTGTTTTTTGCAGGTCATTACTATCCATATTTGTTTTCTAAATCTTGCCAGCTGTTTTCAGCCACCTCTATCTACTTGTGTTTCCCACTGAGCCTCTTATCTCTTTATTCTTTTTTTTTTTCCTTCTTAAGAGGATTCAGGTGGGTCCTTGTGTAACTTCTCTAACAACTTCTATTTGCTGCTTCTTCTATTTTAACTGACTTTGGAAGGACTGAGTGCAATAAAAATATTTAGCAAAAAACTAATGAACATCTGGGTTTGAGGAGGGGGGCAAAGCGTCTTTTATGATCAGATTTTTTTTGGCATTACTAAAGATCTCAAGGTCCTGAAGACTGAGAATACTAAGGCTTTTTTAATCAGCATAAATCACTAGCTGTAGATTTATTCTTCAAAGTCAGAAATTTCTAATTTCTAATTAGAAATTTAGACAGACTTTGCATTATGTTTATTAAAAGTTTATTAAAGATTAAATTACTTTTTTTTTTTCCTTGAGCTGGTAACCTACCATGTTTCCTTTACCTGGTCTCTTGTTTGCTCTTGTTCAATAACCTTCTTGGGTTAACCTTCTTTATATTTTGAAAGATAAATAGATTATCTTACTCATTTGGCATTTTAATAGGGTTTTGCTTTCCAAGTTTCCCTTCTCATAGCTGAGCAGCTCAGGCTAAATCTTGGTATCATGGAATCCCATGCTTACAGACTAAACCAAAAAGCCTCTGGACCCATTTTACTGGCTTTTTGGGCTTTGATTGTTTGCTTTTGTAAGGTAGAATAATGAGGGGTTTTTTTCCTCCTTTTTTTTCCAAGAGAGGTAGCATAGGAGAAATTTGCTCTTCGGTAGCTGGTGGAAAGGAGCTGTTAGTTGAGTTTGTCACTCAAAGCTAGTCAGGAAATTCTTTCCAGTGTGTCCAGATGCTTCCTGTGCACAAGGCTGGTGTCATACTTGGCATGTGATAAAAAAAAAACCCCTCACACTGAGTCTGCTTTTTATTTTGCTTTTAACCAAGTCCTTTGGCACCATGGAGGGAGGACAGTTTTGCTGGTTGGACAGTGACACTGTGCTTGGGGTTGTTTGGAAGAACAAAAAGGAGCCATGTAAATTTTTTTTTTTTAGTGTTAAAACCTTAGACAAATTCATACTCTGCTCGTGTCATGTTCTGCGTTGTTAAAAAAAAATGGTGATGGCAGCTGATACTTGTAGCACTGCTGTGTTTCAGAGTAGGAGATGTTGGAATCTTTGCATTCTGGGGAAGGATTTGAGCTGATCATGACACATCCTCTGACCTCTTTGTGGATTGTGTTATTCTTTTACATGCCTCTGCATGGGAAAAGTTGTGTAAGCAGTACATTCTGGTTGTTCTTGTAAAACCTGTGGGCTGGTGGACCTATAATGGAAACAACTATGCACTTGCTACCTTTGGACAGGTCTTACCTGGACTCCCAGGCACCTCATTAATGAGTTGCCCAGATAAATTTGATTATCACAAGAGTAAAGGCAGTTTCCTACATTTTCTCCCTATGTCCTTACAACACAGTGTTGGGAATCCCATCCTCTGTCTCTTCTCAGGTTGTAATTGGATGTCATCAGGTCCCATAGCCCCAGAGAGGATGTGGAAGGAGAAGAATACAAGAGGAAACAAATACCAGGAGGAAAATTCTTCACATAAAACTCATTTTAACAGGAAATGCTCTGCTGCTTCTGGCAGAACTTTGTCACTATTTTCAAGATATGAATTTCACTTTATTCCAGTTTTGCATTTATTTCTTGCTGCTGAGAATCCTGTTTCTTCTCTCCTAGCAGATAGATGAGTATACTGGTCTTTGAAAAGTTTGCTTCATCATCAACTTAGAGTCACCAGCAGATCTTTAATGCCCATGAAAGGTGCTATAAGTCCTGCTGGGTGGTACATTTAAAAGTGAAGTTTTGGAGGTGCCCACTGAACAGTCTGCTGCAAACTGATTGCACAAGTACTGGCCTGGCCTGTAAATCACTGCGTTGTGTAACCCATGAGCAGCTCCAGGGATTTCAGAGGAGCATCTCTTTGAGATGGATCAGAATCTGGCCACTTCACAGATTCTGTGTTGCTGCCTGCAGAATTAGGGAAGGGAGGGAAAATACTTGTTTTCTGTTAGGAAACTGGAAAAACAGTGGAAGATAACAAATTGGACTTTAGAAAAAGATATTTTTCAAGCAGTTTATTTAGGTGTCTGAAACATGAAACATGTAAATGCAGAGGATTAGAAAAATCTTCCAACTTTGATCTTGCTAAAGGTTTAACAGGTTTTAATTGCTCCCAGGTTTCAGGCAAGGGACTTTGAAACGATCTAAGATCCAAAAATAAAATTACGAGATTATTAATGTAGGAGATTTTTCCATTGCAGCAACCATTACCTAGATCTATACCATAGTGTGGTTTCTGCAAGGAAAAATGTGCAGCAAAGTGGGGAGGATGGAGATGGGGGGACACACATGCTATGTTCTACCTTGTGCCTGAGTGATGGGCAGTCAGGAGGCATCATCAGGTCTTCTGTCATAGTTTCAAGCCGTCTGGGATTCGTGCTGAGTTCTGTGGATGGGCTGCCCTGCATGGCTTTGAAATGTTTTGCCTGGAATTGGATAGATCTGTGTTTGTGGTGGGGACAGTCTTCCACTGATGGATTTAGTCAGGAGAAGCTGCATGGAGAGTGAGTATGTGGACATGGCCTGTGGACCGGGGGGTTGAACCTGTCCCTCTCCCACCACTCTGGTGAGCACTGGAATTAACTTGTCTGTGATGAAAGATGGAAAAAGCCTCCAGCAGAAACTTTCCATGTCCTGATGCAGAGATGAAGCAGCACATGTGAAGGGTGGTGATCTCTAACGCTGGCTACCATCATCTCCTCTCCTGTCATTTGAATGAAGACACTGGTAGGGGTTAAAATAAAAAATAGTTGATATTTTAACATAATTTTCCCTTCATTTCACTATTTTATTTATTCAATGGGTAGTTGTGAGCTGTATTCTGTAAATGCCTCCACATGCTGAATGATCTAATTTTCCATGTGGGAGTATGGAATAAACTTTAGAACACAAAAGATTGCATGGAAAGGTGGCATTAATTATACAAAATTACCATAAGAAGGCAGATTATTATACAGAACATTCTTTTTAACATTATGAAACAGTTTTTAATTTAAGTTTAATCTGACAACACTCAGAAATAATCACAAAGCTTTGCAGTTTAATTTCTTGGAAGGGAGTATCCTTAAAGGTAGTTATTGAAGTCTACTAACTAAGTTTGGAGAGAAAGAGAAATTTAAATATAAGTTCTGCTGAATATAGTAGAGGGCTTAATTGAAATAATTGATTTCTGGTCATAACAGAGCTTGGTGAGAAGAGGTGAAATGGAGCAATACCCAAGTTCTTCTCGGAGTCCTAAACATCACTAGCAGTAAAATATGAGAGCGGCCTCGCAGAGAGCAACACTACAGTTGGGGGTAGTGGTGGATGAAAAGCTGGACATGACCTGGAAAATGTGCACTCATAGCCCAGGAATCCAAAATCATCCTGGGCTGTACTGAAAACAGTGTGGCCAGCAGGTCAAGGGAGGTGATTGCCCCCCTCTTCTCTACCCTTGTGAGACTCCACCTGCAGTGCTGCATCCACCTCTGGGGTCCTCAGCACAGGAAAGGTGTGAGCCTGGTGGAGTGAGTCCAGGGGAGCATCACAAAGATGATCAGAAGGGTGGAGCACCTCTCATAAGGTAAGGCTGAGAGGGATGGTGTTGTTCAGCCTGGAGAAGACTCCAGAGAAACCTCATTGCAGTCTTTCAGTACCTGATGGGAGCTTATAAGAAAGGTGGGGACAAGCTCTTTAGCAGAGCCTGCAGTGATAGAACAGGGAGTAATGGTGTTAAATTAAAAGAGGTTGGATTCAGATTAGATGCTAGGTGAACATATTTTACAATCAAGGTGCTTAAACTGTAACAGGTTGCTCAGAGAGGTGATAGATGTCCCATCTGCGAAAACATTCAAGGTTAGGCTAGACAGAGGTCTGGTCTAATTGAAGGAGTCCATGCTCTGCACAGGAGGAGTTGGACTAGATGACATTTAAAGGTCAAGCCAAACCATTCTATGGTTCTACATCTTCATGGACATGAAAATGTAAGCAAATGCTTGCAAAGAAAAGTATTGTAATTTAGTTGATGTATTGTTTAAAAAGAAATAAGAAAATTAGTCGGCAAATAAGAGGAAAAATCAAAACATAAGATAGGCACTGATTTGTCTGTGGCTAAAGCTGCAAAATGTGAAATAAAGCAGGCAGTGATGAAGTAAGACTTATGTTTTGCAATTATCCCTGGCTTTGGAGCTGCACAAGCCCTTACATGTTTCCTTTTTATCTCTAATTATGCCAGCTTATTTTAAAAGGAAAAAAAGACCAAAAAACCAACCCACTCCCAAGAGCTACACTTACAGGGTTATTACAGTATGATGAAAACCCTCCCATGGTCATATTTCTTTTTCCTGGAGGCCACCAGTGTAACCAGGGCCATGATGCTGGATGGATGGTGGGTGCCCACCTGGAGCCAGCTTCCAGGAGGCTTCATGGCTGGGAGCTAAAATGCAGAGATGGAAAAGTCTGGAGCAGAGCCAGAAAATGAGCCCTAAATTTGGGAGTCTGGGTGGCCGTGATGAATGTGGGAGACAGGAGATTCCTGATCAGAGTGGTTTGTGCTTGCTCTCAGAAAATCTTGAGGGAGTTACTGTAGTCCAGGACTTGAAATATCCCAACAGATGAACCTTGTGGAGAAGTGCTTACTTCCAGCATCTCCCAACATCCCTGCTCAGCTTTCAGCCATCCTTCCCACTGTTGTCTGTGATGTTTTTAAGTTGAGGTGTTTTTGGATTTTTTGTTGTGAGAGTGGTAAATTTCAGAAAAAAAGAGGAATGTTTTTAAAACATATTAGAAAATGTTCTTGCTGTTCAGGCATCAGACTGTGAAATCATTTGGCAGGAGTGGTTTTATTTCAGCAGGGGTGTTTTTATTTCAGCTGACTCTGGAGAATTTGAAGAATGCCACAAATGCATTTTTAATGGTCAGCTGCAATTTTAATCATAAGTAACAAATTGCAACCAATCAGGGCATCATTTAGGATGAAAAATAGCTCAGTGATATGAAGTCATTCTGAAGCACAGGGCCAGATGAAAATATCCATGTTCAACAGCTTTGAACTCATCATGTTTGTGAAGCTGGTCAATAAAAAGTGCAATCAAAACATTGCTCTTCTTTTTTGTGTGTGAGATGTGTGTCATAACATATCAGCAAAGGACGAAACTGGAGGGATTACAGTCAAGCTTGTTTTCAAGATGATACTTTGTTAAGGCCATATGTCAACGTTATCTTGATCTTGCAACACTACTTTCAACATTGGGCTGCTGGCTGGGACTTGGATTATTGAATATAGTGTCCCTGTGTCTTTTTAGCTGCTTAGCTGCAAATATCACCTTTTTAAAATTAACCTCTGTGCAATAAAAGGCCTGAGTTCTAGTTATTGCGTTTTGGCTCTACTCAACATCCGTGAGAACTGGGGACATATTTGCAATTTTAGTTTTTTGAAAACAGATTGTAATGAGAAAAAGGAAATGATGTGATAAATATGCTTCCTCTTTGGTTATCCCCTTAGAACGTCTTTCCTTGTTGGTTTCTAATAAAGCCTTCAAGCTTCCTGGAACCAGGTAAGCAGATCCGTCAGTCTGCCCTGAGTGTTTCTCCGCTGTGGACCTCTCCTGTGTCCCAGAATGATTTCATTGGTGCCATGCTGAGCAAGGGAGCGATGAGACAGGTGGCAAGGAGTGCTCGCGAGGGATACCTGTGATGAAATCACACCAAGGCCACCTGGTCTGCAGCAGTGGTCTTTGGAAGCAAGGTGGGGAACACTGAAAGATGTGTTTATGAAGCTCTGATGAGGTTTGAGTCAGTTTCCTAAAAAACTCTTGCGTTATTAAGTGCTCAGTTTCCTTCAATACTTTTAATATTACCAAGCTTAGCCAGATTAATTTGAGGTCTCAAAGATAACAAGTTCCTGTGTGTCTGAGAAAGTCCTTAATGGGCAAGAAGAGAGACAAGAATGTGCGCCGTTAAGAAGAGAAATGTGGTGTGAGCTGAAGCTGTGCACTCCCTTGGCCCAGTAGCTGTGTCAGCTGCTCCCTCAGCACCACCTGGGGCAGCTGCATTTGGGGACACCTACCCCATACACCCCAGCTTTTTTCCTGGCTACAGCCCGAG
Organism: Acanthiza pusilla; assembly: GCA_036630365.1. Taxonomy (NCBI): domain Eukaryota; kingdom Metazoa; phylum Chordata; class Aves; order Passeriformes; family Acanthizidae; genus Acanthiza; species Acanthiza pusilla. The sequence goes on along the minus strand of JAXCHO010000073.1, from coordinate 30,021,092 downwards.
GGCCTGGAGTGGGGAGCTGGTGGTGCAAAGCCTGAGCACAGAGCAGGGGGAGCAGAGCCCCTGGAGCCTGGACAGGATTTCCCTCTCATGATGGCAAAAGATATCACAGTCTAATTATTTTTCATTTGCTGGGTCACCAGGCAGAGGAATGATCATCACTGATGCCATAAATATTTATAGAAAAAAAATTCCATTCCATCTTCCACTTTCACTGATGTTTTTTTGTCCTCACTGTTTCTCTGTTTGTTGACAGGTTACCCACCTGATTAATTTTTCATCACTCTACACTTGTGGGCTACTGCAGTGTTGCATATATTCAGGTTGTTGTAAGAAGAATTACTGTGCTGTTTTTGCAGGAATGCTTTTTTACTATATATTTTGCATGCTGATAATAGAGTGTTTCTGTATTGCTTTGAGATGGTACATTACTGTTGACTGTATTTCTTTTGGATATTCTATCAAAATCTTCATTGGTTTGGTTTTTCTAAGAAAATATTTATAAATCCATTGTCAGCAGCTGTGCTTTACATATTCATGCATTTATACATATTTTACACAGCCTTAATATGTTAAAGAAAAACCAAGGGTCAAGCATAAGCTCACAGATCCAATTAATGAGTTCCAGAAATGCCCTTAAATCCTTTGTGCATTGGGAGTGGGGCACAGAAACACCTCTCCTGATGCTTATTTTCACTTATTCCTTCAATATTTAATTAGTATGGCTTACTCACTGTAATTGCCAGTGAGTTTTTAAAAGATTTAATTTGAAACTAATTAGACCAATTTCCTGACTATTAATTACCCAGACCTGAAGATGTGGGAATGGTAGGAGATCAGTCCATGGGAAGACACTGGGTGCAGGTTTATGCCAAGGCTGAATCTCAGGTGTGGCTGAACGGACTGAGGCAAACCTCAGCTTTCTCTGTACCCCTTTTGTCATCTGAAAGAGGGAGGTGACGGCGGAGCAGCCTTGATGTTGTGCTTGGCCTTTGTTCTGCAAGGAGAAGCATGTCAGCCCTAAGCTGTGGTGCTCAGTCTGAAACATGAGCCACAGTGGCAAGCCATGCTGCTGTGGACATGGGTGCATGTGACATGTATGTGTCCTGTGATACACACGTGTTTGTGTGTGCACACGCATGTTGAGCCACATCGCATTCTGTTGAGTCACAGAATGTCTCGAGTAGGAAGGGACCCATAAGAATCACAGCGTTCAACTCCCTGCCTCTTCTCAGGACTCTCCCTGCCTCTCTCAGGACACATCCAAAACTAAATCATATGACTAAGAGCATTATCCAGACACACGTATTTTCCAGTCTTTAAATTAATGAACAATTTTTATTTTGCTGTAATTTTAAATTGTGAAATAATTACATTTCTTGTGGAACATTATCTTTTTTCTGAGGTTCCTTCCTGTCTGGATTTACAGATAAGGGTGTCTGTGCAGGAGGCCTTGTTTCTCAGAGGTTCATTGTGCTTTTTTTTGGGCTATTAGACGTACTGCTAGTTGGAGATGCTTATTTGTTAATCAGCAAGTGAAATTTCAGTGAAGCATTACAAACTCTTAAGTTTTCCATTCCTGCTTCTGGGCAGATGGACATTACTGTAAGCTTGCAATTAATGTGTCATACTGAAAGTTGAAAACTTGCCAGTTTGACTGAAGTGAGGACGCTTGCTCATGCTTCATAACTCTTGTTGTTTTGTGTAAACATTTCTTAAACAGTCTCAAGCTGCCATAAGGAGCATACACCTGAGTCTCTTTGTTCCTTCAGTAAAGACACGGAGGCTCAGATCTCACTCTCAGAAGAATATAAAGTGAAATTATGCTTCTTTTTCTCTACATTTTCCAAAGCAGGTTGTCCATTTTTCCTGCTGGCACCTTGGTTCTCACCTGCGGCTTTAGTCTTGCATCTTGCTGCATGGTTGGATGTTACTTGTTAGCAGTGGATTTGCAGGCATGGAAGCATTGCTGTGCTGTGCTGTGCAAATCCTGCCCAGCCAGTTGTTTTCCCACAGATTTGCAACCCTGCCAGGCAGCAAAAGGTGTGGATAGCAGAGCAGAGAGCCTGTCTGAGAAACTACTGTGCAGCTGTGGGGTCTGGTCATGCAGCAATGTGGGAATTAGGCTTTTCTGCCCCTCATTTGTTCAAGTGGCAGCATGACCCCAAGTTCTGCCTGATTAAGATCAGTACAACAGCAACTGATGGGAAAATACTGTCAAGATTCATTTCTGTGTGTTTACAAGTGTTCCTGATGTGGTGGCAATAGGAATTCCAAATGAGCTACTGCAGGTGCCCTGCATTTTCAGAGACCCTCAGCTGCTGTAAATGGCAGTGATGCGTTGTGACTTTCAGTGTTTGTTCTTCACACTGATATCAAAACTGTGCCCACTTTCATGCTTGTCTCCCAGCCTCCCACCACAGGAGGGAATGAAAGAAGCAGTGCTGTCTCCTGAAACACACAGGAGATGAAGTGCATCTATTTTCATGAGAATATTCATGAGGAGCTGCAGGCTGAATGACTTGAGTCTGTAGTGGTAAGGGTGACTGCACATTCTGTGTCACCCCTTGTATTTATATGACAGTAAAATCACAATTGGGGTAAAATTGGATCTACATGCACTGGCTGCTCCAAATCCCAAGTAGCAATCGAGGATATTCTTAAATCAGGTGCCTTTTAGTCTGTTACCTATAGTTAATGCAGTATGCATTATTGGCTAGGAAAGCCATGGTTAATTTTTTTTAAAGTGCAGAAAAAACAGGGCCTTTTTCCTTGCACATGCCATGTCTAGTGGCAATAATGAAAAAAATAAACTTAGATCTGTTTTTAATTTTTAAACTCACCTTAATTCTCCATGATTCTTTTGTTTTTCCCAAATACAAAATACTGAACTATTACCATTTTATATGCTGCCAGAGACAAGTAATTTTATCTAGTTTAATTTGGCCTGTGATCTTGATGTTATTTTTTTAGCTCATCTGTTCATCAGCTAGAGAGACATTTTTGGGGGGTCTTCATATTTGACTTTTGGAATAACTTTGCTGTGGTGCTGGACTGCCTCTGCCAGTAAAAGACTTAAGTTCAGAAAGTAACACTGAACCATGTTCTTCTGTCAGAATTTTGCAGTTATCCTTTTATGTATGAGCTGGATTTGATCCCATTCTCTGTTTTTAAAAGTTGCTTTCTTTTTTCTCTTTGCTACAAGGCTGCTTTCTGCGTCTGTTTACCACATGTGTTGCAGAGGTCATCACTGTAATTACTAGTGAAAGCTCAGAAAAGAGGGAATCAATCTTTTCTGCATTTCAGGGAATTTTCATCTCCAACTGTTAGGACAAAAACAAAATTAATTGTGTATTTTACTAACAATGAGGACAGATTTGGAATGGAAGGTATTAGCTGGGCATGTCTTGGCCTGAATGTTTTTGGCAAACTAATGAGGTCAAGGAAAAAATTAAGAAGGCTCAAAAAATTGATTTGTAGGAACAATTTAAGAGCTCTCTAGTTGAGCTATGGAGTGATTAGAGTTGTGTGATTACAATGTAAGTGTCTGGCATAAACAGGGAAATGAGGACCTGTTTAAGAGAGTGGAAGAAAATAAGAAAAATAGGCTGAAAAACTGCCAGCAAACAAAAATACTGAGATTATCACTTTTCACCAAAAGTTGGAAACCTTACTGGTGGAGACATACCAGTTGTATTAATGGAGAAGATACACATCTGGGACTCTTCTGGGATCTTCTGTAGAGATTCTTGGCTTTCTCATGTCCTCAAGTCTTTAATCATCGTTAAGAGCATCTTTATAGATAAGGCAGATACAAATAAGTCTGGTTTTAGTGAGCAGTGTGAGAATATGAATAATGAAAAAAAAATCAGGTTGGTATTGCTAATAGGCAGTTTGTCTTCAGAATTGTCATGAATTTGTTCAGAAAAAGTGTTTTTTAAACAATTTAAAGCATATTTATAAGTTTGTTGTCTATTGGCAAACAGGCAAAAAGACCATTTGGGACTGCAAATTATTTGCAACACACATTTCAGTCGCATATATATTTATTTTATAAAAAAATTTTGCTCCGTTTCTATGTAAAAGAAACCTGGTTTATGTCATCACTGAAAGTAGTGAAAAATGTTAAGTCATTTATCATAAAGCTAATGAGAAAATAATCTCAACTGTAAACAGAAAAAGATAGGTGAGAAAACATCAGTCTTCAGTTTTCATGCTGCTCCTTCTAGACAGCTTAACTCACAGCTAAAATTAGAGTCCCCTTGTATGCCAAGGAAAGACTTCTACAGTAAATTTTGGGGAGCAAACCACCAAAGTTGATGTGATTTTGCTCATGTCTTTTGCTATTCTGTCATGTAAAAGACCCAGGCAGAGTATTAAACAGACAAATATGAAATTTCTGTATGGAGTTTGGATATGGGACAAGAAGTTTTTCATATACATCTAGTTTGGTTTTGCATTATTCAGACAGTCCTGTTGGGATTGTTGACACTCTTTAATGAGTCTGCAGAGTGGCCATCAGAATTATAGGAAAAGGAGATTTAAAGTGGAAGCATACTTTCTTGCCACAAAGGTTCTTAAAGAGCTGATGCAAATTTTACAAATTCATTTAAAAAATAATCCTTCTAATAATTAAAATTAGTGGGGACCCCCTGTGCTGTTCAGGGAGATACCATAACCAGTGAACTATACTGTAGTGTAATTTAAAACAATCTGCCACTTTTTAGCACTGGTTCTTTCATAACTCTTCTGTTTCTTCAGGCAGTTGTGATTGTGTGGCTGAGGGATGGGGAAACAAACAGGCAGAGACAAATTATGCTTAGGCTGGAATAACAGCAGAGCTGCTGACAGCAGCACGGTGTGATGGCCATGGCTGCTCCAGGAGTTGAAAATTCTTCTGCTGAGTTCTGCTTGCAGATGGAGCAGTGGTTAATACTTAGGGACAGTCCATTATCTTCAAACAGTCCTCACAGGGGGATAAGGAAAACGAGAATCCCTGCTGGTAAAAGTCCCAAATCCGTGTTTGGGGCTGCAGTCTCTGTAGGGCTGTGAGCCCTCACCCTGTTGTTAGGTTTGTCCTGTACGTGCCCATTTCCATGGAGGTCACTCTTACACCAGACAAGATTATGGGATGGCAATAAAAATCTAAGTCTGTTGAAGCTGAGTTCTTCTGAGTGGTGGAGCTGGGTTGTCTTTCTCCAGAGTCTCTACCTGCCTCTCAAGAAGCTTTTTCTTACTGTTTGCTTTTTCCAGGAGGAATTTCCAGTTAAAGCACATACCAAGTTGGTTTTGAGGATTCATATTTCCTTCCACCCCTTGCTTCATTGAATTAGGTTTAAAAATAAAATACCTTTATTTTTAAACTTCCCTCTCCTTTGTTTTGTGCAATGGTGAGCATCACTCTCCTGAGCTGTCTGCCTTCCTTTCCGTGCGCTTCCCTGAAATTGCTCCTCTATTGTGTTCCTTGTTAATTAATTTTACTATTCTCAGCTTCAGGGTTTCTTTTTTTTCTCCTTTGGCTTCTTCGAGATTGTGGCAAAATCCCATCACTTGTGTATCAAGAGACTTGCTTGTTATACTGTGTTAGTTATCTTGCAGTATTTACTTTGTCATAGAGTCCATAAACCTTACAACAGCAAATTGAAGGCGATGTACTTTTTCTAAATTACTTTGTGCTTCCATGCCATCCTCCTCCATGCCTTTTACCAGTTTTGTAAATCCTGCTGTCATCAAGAGGAAAAAACTTTTCATCTTTTCAGTAAGTAGTAAGGCATTTTAAAAGAAATTTCATAGTATAATATCAAGGCTTTATTACCATTTATTTTAAAGACTTATAAAAGGCTTCTGGGCTTATACAAGGAGATAAGAAAATGAAGGTAGATGGGTGGGTAAATGAAGGGTAAGAGGTACAAATCTATGGCCTCTCTCTTCCTTTGCAGGAAAGAGCTGATAGCAGGTAGTACCTTGTACCTCTAAGTGAAATCTGACCATCAAGAAATGGGGAGGCAGCAAGGCAGTGTGGGGAGCTGAGAACTTTTTGTGTAGTTATCAGAGACCACAGCCCTGTGGCAGGTGTTGACAGCAGTTGAGAAACTTAGCTAGAGGTCAGATTAAAGGAAAAATAAAGTGAGTCAACAGGGAAACATTAGGGATAATTAAATTCCAATATGATAAGTTTTTCTATAACCTTGTTGCAGCACATTCTCCATTGCTGGCAGGCTAAACAGAGAGGTCTCCTCATCCAGCTGTGAAATTTGCATGAATTTGGTTTGGATTTTTCCATCTTTTCTGTCTTTGTAATCAACAAAACAATCAGATCAGCAATGCCCACTCATCTTGCTAAGGTATTCCAAAAGCATCCTGAATGTGAGAAAAAGAAGATAAATCGTCATTAGCATAAGGAAGGACGGAGGGAAGCACAGTGCCCAGAGCTGTGTTTACACTGATAAAGGCCTTTCATGAGGAAGAAATTAGGGAGAAGTTTCACCCTGAGTTAGAATGGAAAACACAGACCAGAGAACAGGATTTGTCTGAAGACACATCTTAGCTCTGGAATGTCAGCATGAAGGGTACACTGAGAGATGGGAAACAAACAAAAATCATATCAAGGTGTGTTCTTTGATTACTCAAGCATATCCATCTTCAAGTAAGAGTAATCAGTTTCTCATATCTCTTCATTCCAATACAGTAAAACTTGGTAGTTCTTCTATTTTGCTTAAAGTTTTAGCCTGACGTTTTGTGGAAGCTGACAGGCTGCACACATCTTTCCAACTGCAGGGCAAGATTAAACAGAACTCCAACAGCACTAACCACTCCAACACAAAGTCAGGAGAGAGCCAAATCTCACAGAGTGAATTGCAATTAAATTGCAAGTGGAAGACATTTTCCAGTGCTAAAACATTAACCCGGGTAACCTCAGTCTGCAGCAGCAGAGCTTCCAAACACAGCAATTTCCCTAAAATGGTGAAAGGATGGGGTTTCTTTTGTGGGGTTTTTTTTTGTTTGTTTCTTTCCATGGCAATACTTCTAACCCATAAGAAAAGTCTGTGCAACAGGAAAATGTATCTATTCTTTCATGTAAACCTCTGTAAAATGCAGAGAATAGTGACATGGTTTGGTTTGAAAGTGTAATTGCTAAAGTCTGTCTTTTAGCATGCTGTTTAGGTGAATTTGTATTTGCTGCATTTTGCATGCCTTGCTTTAGTTAATTGTTCTCAGTCCATACTTTATCAGTGCTACTCAAAAATTTGGAAAACAGCATTAGCTGAAGGAGGGAAGGACTTCAAATGAGAAAAAAATTCCTTATTGACACTTGGTGGTGTAAGAGAAACAGAAGCTTAGTCATTACAGTTATACCATGTTTGCACAAACAGAAGCAAAATAAATAAGCTCTTTTTTTCCCCTTTGTTTCTGTATTGGAGTTTTTGTGAGATAGAAGATACTCATTAAGTTGTGTTTCACTTGTTTTACGTCACCTGACTTGAAGTGATGAGGCTGTGGCCTAGAAGATGCTGTGATCTTTTCCAGGCAGAAAAATTTGTTGAACTTCCCCCTCCCTTTTATTTCTTTTGTTTGTTTGTTTGGTTTTTTGTGAGATTTTTGTTTGTTTTTTGTTTGTTTGTTTGTTTGTAGGTTTTCTTGTTTGTTTTTTGGTTTTTAGGGGTTTTTTTGGTTGGTTGGTTGGTTGGTTGGTTGGTTTTGTTTGTTTGTTTTAGGGTTTTGTTTGTTTGTTTGTTGGGTTTTTTTAAATGGAAAGAAAATTCCAACTTTACAATTGAGGAATTTTTCATGTAAGTTTTCATTGTTTTAATGATTTATAGCATGATCTTAAACCTTGTTACTAATTTAGAGTGTTCAGTGTTCAATGGACAATGTATTTGTCCTTTCCTCAACTCTTAAGCATAGAGTGAAAATTGAGCATAAATTGATGTCTTTGATGTGGGCTTTCTCATTCTTCTTGGTTCAGTATAATGATGTGTTTGGGGAAAACGAGGCACAGTCACTGCTGTCTTGCTCACCGTTAAGTTGCTGTTGCCAGAATCACTACCTGATGCTGAGAGATGCTATGCACTGGATTAATCATAATGGGTTGCAAGTAGTTGTAGTTCTTAAGGAGGTAAAGGACTACAATAATGCAGCACTGAAAGGATGTGTGGTATGCTCAGCATCGTGAAGCTTATGAGTGGTAATACATTTATTGTAATTTTGTCTGAGACATTGCAGAAGCTTCAGAATGGCTCACTGACTGCAGATGTTTTTATATCACTCTGTTTTCTTCAGCATCTAGCTCTGGACTTTGATAATGCTAAGGTTGATGAAAAAGCTGCTTCACACCCTTGGACATCTGGCCTGGCTCTTAGGCAGTTTATGAAGTCAGTCTGAGTCAGGGTGGGGTTGGTGTCTCCACCAGGCTAAGGATGCTCAGAGATGTTGGCTGTGCCACATTTTGGCATGACTGTGAGATACAAGATTTGTACTAGAAATGCATGTTTAAGCCAGAACCATTCCAGGACAGACATCTGCCCATCTGCTGCCTCTGCTGTGCAATGGGGAAAGCCCACAGTGTCTGAGCTGCAGGTGAGCTCCAGGGGTCCATCCCAGCAGTGATGGGCTCCTTGTGTGGCTCATCAGGATGATCCCTGCACTCACGGCCACCTCCCATCTCATGTGCTGCCCATACATGAGGAAACAAATTTTGTCTCTAAGGTGTCTCTGAAATACAGGAAAGCTTATCAGCAAGCTCTTTGGAGATGTGGCTTAAGAGTAACAATGGTGTGGTGGAAAATATTTCTCTCTCCGAACAGAAACGTCCAGGAGACCACAGGGAAACAGGATTCAGCAGCAATCTTACTTAGAGTGGCTACACAGTGAGATGTCTAACCATGATAAAAGGTGCCTACGGTCATCAAATCCTCTTCAGTTCCCTTTTACAGACCTGTGCTGCCCAGTGGGGTCTCATGGGCACAGAAGCCATGAGAGGTATTAGAGGTAGATAGATGGAAACGTGAAAATTAAGCAAATATTTTGTAACTATTGAGTGTGCCTCTAAAATAGTGCCTTTTATGAAATGGAAAGTTATATAACTCAAAAACATGACCAAGAGCCTTAATATATTAAAATAATTTTCTGGTTGTGTGTTCTGTTTTTGAAGATTCTTATACTACTTGCCAATAAACTGAATGGGATTTTATTTTTCATTTCAGTTACTCATTTAGAAACAGTACACACAACACTATAATTAACATCTGGTATCTGATGGATGGTTGCAAGTGCTTTAAAAATTCTTTGCAATTGGATGGCTCTAATGGAAAGTCCATCATACAAGACCAACTTAAAAAATTAGTAATAATATGTAGTTTTGAAAAGAGTTTTTACCTGCATGAAAAGGCTACTTTTCACTCCCCCCTCATCCTCACTTTCTGTCTGCATGTGTGGGAGAGATGGGGGAAGCATGGTGTTTTTGGACAGTCTGTCCTCTTGGGAGATGGAAGGTGGAGAGGACTCCAGCCTCCCTGGTAATTTTTTTTTTTATTTGAAAAGAAGTTATTGGGTAGATTGTTGAGCCATGAAAAAGATAATAATTCAGGTATTTGGCAATACTCCTAAGATTATTTTTTAAATATCTCCTGCAATAATTATTAATTTCTGTGAAGAAGCCTCCCCCCCCCCCAATAAAAACTAACTTGTTTTGCTGCATTTATTTTAAAATGTAAATATTTTAAATTCAGTTTCAGGGACATCCCATAACAATAAAATACATGTGTTAATATAATTTTCCTTTCAGAATTACTTGGAGAATGCAATGAAATTTAATTCCTTTACAAATTTACTATGTGGCCACACATTCAATGTGTTATTGCCCTGAAAAACACATTTATTGCTATGTAACTCTAGAGTGATATTTTAAGAACAAGAATTTGAGATAAAATTTGTTGTGTAGCTACTCACGAAAAAGTAAATTACTGAGATGAGTAGCGAACCTTGCTTGGGTTCCTGAATGGTCTGTGAATAACAGAGGTAATATTCACAACTTGATTTTAATGTTTTATGCATTAAAATCAGGAATAGAGAAGGCATAGAAACCAGTTTTACTGAAATATTGATTTTGTAGAGAATGAAAGGGAAATGCATTGTTCTGACATTGCAAAAAATCTTTCATTTTTACCCCAGAAGCAGTTTTTATTATGACATTTCCTTTGTGTGTTTTTCAAAAAATATAAGGTCACGACAGAAGCATGCAATTTAATATTATAAAAATACTAATATTTTCACATTTTTATTTGAATTTTGTTCCCAGTTTGAGATCAAATCCAGTGCCTTTCCTGGAAAATGGCAAATTTGAGTTTTGTCTCCAAGAGCTGACCACAATCCATTGCTCAGAACTAGAAATACTCTTTCATTGCTTTGCTTTTGGTAGCTGAAAGCAGTTTCAAAAGCAGTTGGGTTTCTCAACAATCGCAAAGACAGAAGATGCTCTCCTTTGGTCTCTGCTGTAGTTGGGAACTGAAGCCTCTGGAGATGCTCAAGCAGCAGGATGGGCTGTCCCACAGGGTGAGTGGCTAGGAGCTGACAGAGACAAGGAGCTGGGGGAATGGCAGTCCCAGCCCTGCACACGCTGAAAACGCAGATGTTGCCAGCTGAAGAGAATTTATAAACAAGGAAATTGTCTAAAAACAGAGGGGTGTGCTTCTAGCTGCAGCACCACTTGATAGGTGTCTCTTTAATAATTTGCTGTCTGTGACTGTGCTGGGAATATGTTGACCTGCAATGTGGCAGGCATTCTAGGATGGCATGTTATGTTTTTCTCAGTGTCTGACCCTAAGTCCTTGAACATCTCAAGGACTTAAGAAGTCAGCCACTGGAAATTCATTTAGTCCCTTAAGCCTGTGCTGATCAGAAATTCCTGTGGAAACCTCCTGCAGTGTGCTTCTGTTCCAAGTTTGGTTCCACTGAACTCAAACCCCTGTGCTGGCCAGACTGGCTCCAGAGCATGTCCAAAGTTTATTTCATTATTCACTGCGGACATGCTGTTTTTTTTTTTTTTAAAGCTGTTCAAAATTAGCTTTTTTTAGGTTTCTCCCCCCATTCCCAAAATTTCAGATTCTCAGTTTATCATTCCATTTGGAGATTGCAAGTTTTGGAACATGTGCTCTAATAAAATTTATGTCTTTAGGTGTGACATGTTGAGCTAGGCATCTAAAGTTTTTCATGTCAGACAAATGTGGATTTCCAACAAGCTATTTATTAGCTTGGACTGGAATAAAAAATCTTGTAGGGAAGAAAATTAAACATAGCTTTTAGCTGATAAATATTTAGCCTTTGTATTAAATCTTAGCATAGAAATTTTAATAAGTAGCAAATGTAATAAATCTGTAATCCTTGTGTCACTTAGTATTGCTTCTCAATTTAATTATTTATTTATTTAGAATTGAGAAGAAATAGAATAAAATCCAGATATTTTTAGTAATGACTATGTCCTGATGCCTTAAAGAAATGAAAGCAGTAAGTCTGCTTTTTGCTCATAGAGTGTTACAAAACCGAGTACAGTGACTCCTTTTCATCCAGCTTTTAAAAATTCCTCACAAATGTACATACTTGTTAACATCCTGTTACTCATCTTTTCTCTCTGTTGTGCTTAAATTGGAAAACGTTCTTTGGAATATCTCTGTTACCTAACGTTCTTTGGAATATCTCTGTTACCTATTGATAAGTCGATTCCCATTTTTTTTCCCCGTTCACCTATGGATGGTTGAATGTCTATACTTAGATTCCTTATAATATCTATTTGTGCATTCACACTTCAGATCCTACTGGAAGAAATTTTGCCGTGATGCAGAGTAATGTGAACTTTTTGTTGGAGTTTGTGTTAGTTCACGTGAGAGGACGAGTCCTGAACAGGAGCACCAGCATCACACAAAGATGACGTACCAGCTTTGTTCTTGTTCAGGTGTGGGATTAATTATTACCTGCTCAAAATGAACAAATATGTTGAAGGTAGCTGAGCAGCTGTGCAGACATTTTCTTGGGAGGAAGAGTAGGTTTTCCATGGGGCTGACAGATGCTTCATCGAGCCTGATGACAGATTTCGGTGCTTCTGAGGGCTGACTCACAGTTGTGCCGTAGGACTGCAGTGGACACTCATGGTGTTGAAGGATTTGATGTCAGAAAGGTAGCTGCCTTCAAGCTGGAGAGGAGCAATATTCACTGCTGGGTGCTGCTGATTAAAGAATTCACCTGAGTATCCACGAGCGAAGCTTACAGCAGGGAATGTGCAAGAGCCTGTAGCAATGCGTGTGCTCCGTGTACATAAGGAGGCTAGGGCTTGGTGCGGCTTGACTCATATCAGGCACAGGCAGGCTGCAAAGGTGATATGTTTGAAACCCATTCTGTGGTTTGTTTATGAGCTTCCCCAAAGAGAAGCCCCATGGCTTTGCCACTGAAGCTCAGGAGGGCTGATACTCAGCCTATGCACTTCTTGACTTCATTTTTCCTTGCCTTTGGCTTTTTTTTTCATTTTCCTTATGCTGTGGCATTTAGTTTGACTGACATTTTCAAATGTACAATAATTGAGGTCTGTACTCTTTAACCTCAAAGGAAAAATTGTAGGGTGGTCTATTTCATTAAATTCCAATTTCTTTGGAATAGATGTTGGGTCAGAGCTGGGGGTGGAGGGATAATAAATTCCATTTAAACTCCAGGCAAAAGATGACTGAGGAGTCTGTGACTAGGAATTGCTTAAAGTTTTTGTCTGACTTGGAGCTGGTGCAATAGCTGATGCCTGGGGCTGTGTGCACTTTCGATTATCTTTTTCCTCTCTTCTCTTTTAGCTACTGCATCTTTTACATTGTTAATGTTTTTTATGTTGCACATTTTATTCTATTGTACTGGGCAACTTAACTTCTCCTTCCCCATAACATTGTTTGTACACACTTTGGGGGGATTGTGTGATCTTGTTTTTAAGAGGTCTGATAACCTTCTGAGTTTGAAATTTTATGCAGATGCGATTGCTGCCTCAGTTTCACTGGGTGATACCACATAACCTCTTAGAAAATGAAGAAAACTTACAAATTTGTGAGGGAGGTTTTGGAAATCAGAGGGTGGCAAGTGCAGCTGTTGGCAGCTTAGTGATTTAGAATATACTGCTCTGTCTTTCTAAAACGTCCTATACAGCTTTTAACCCTTTTTAAATGTGCCCGTACTGTCCCTAGCTGGGGCCAGGTCTGTGTGGTGCATCCATTTGCTTAGTGGCAGTATTTATCTGCTCAATGCTAGGCACTGCCAAGCTCCTCTGTGGTATTTTGTGGTGGTGTTACAGGAGGGTTTTTACCTTACACCGTGGGAGATCTCAGTTAATTTAGCTTCTGTGGTGGCAACTGTGATCACTTCTATAGCAAGGAGCAACAGAATACAGAAGAAGTATTGCAGGAACACACATTTTGCATTGTTAATTTCTCTTGGGATTGTGCTTGTGCTGCTAACAAGTGATTGAAAATGAATGAGGGGCCTATCCATATTTTTCCTTTTCCAAGGGTTGCTGGACCAGAAGAGTGATATTAAAATATTGGTTAGCAGAATAAGTCCTTACCTGTCCTGGAATTTTTGGATGAAGTAGTATCTGTGAGAGAGCAAGTACTGAAAGTAACTACAGTCTTTCGAGCATCAACCAAACAAAATCATGAGGCACTATAATTTATCCTGGTTTGGGACAAACTTTCATTCAAACTGAGGGAGTTTGGTCTATTTGACTGCGGTAATCTGTTAAAAGGAACTTTGCATCTGGTACGAGCGTTTGTTTGTGTTGGGAGTTTTTTGCTTGGTGGGATTTTTCAGTTTGTTGGTTTGTTTTGTTTTTTGTGAATTGATCTGGGGGGAAAAATAACCAACAAATACATATATCTTAATCTCAACAAGACTAAAGTGGACTCACAGTGTTTCTGTAACACTAAAAGAGAGGTTTTTCCCTGTACACCCAGCCAGAAGCAAATAACCAAGAAGGCAGGAGGTGTTTCCCAAGCTTCATCAGTCTCAACTTTTTAGAATGCGTTTATGGGAAATTGCACAAGACATAGAGTACACCCTTGGTAATTCTTTAAATTCCTTCTATATAAAGCAGAGGAAAGGAATTATGATATGGATTTCTGTACTGTCCTACCTGATGACTTGTGCAGTTATCTGACTTCAAGGCTCTTTGTAGTTCACTGGAGCTGAAATTCTTGAACCATATTTATGACAGGTGAATAAGATTTGAACACTTAAATTTTGCTTATGTTGATTTAAAATTGTAGGCTGTAATGAAAACTGGCAATTAATTCTGTCATCCTGGTGTCAAATGTAGTAGTCTCTCAGACCTATCTTCAAAATGGGACTTGATTCAGCTTTATTTGTCTTTCTAGTCACTAGAAATGAGAGCACATATTTGTTTTTTTTCTTGCACAGAGGTAGGTGCCAATAGTAGAAATAATACTGAGTGATTTTCTTTGGTGTAGATACACTTTATTCAAACTTTGGGAACTATGTGAACAAACAAGATATATTATTATAAGCATTTTAAATGGAGTTCTGGATATGGCTGTATTGTGTTATTACCATTCCTTTTTCCAGGCTCACTTACATTCTTAAAACACTCTGAGAACCACCTGTTTCACCTTCCTTCAACTCACTTACAGACCCTTTTCACCACAGAGGTTGTCATTCCCTCTGATAGCTACTACATGGGGTACAGAAGCAAATTCCAAATAGAGACACTTGTAAACTCTTACAAATTTTTGACTAGAGACTTCAAGCCTGTCTCATCATTGAACAGAGTCATATTTGAGCAGGGATCCTGAACAAGTGGCAAGAAATGCTCTGATCTTCACAAAAATGAAATTATTATATGAAAGACTTCAGCTTCTCATTTCCCTTTATGAGTCCTTCATCATAGATTGCCTTTGTTTTTCCAACTGATCTTCTCAGCAGTATTTCTATTTTGACATGTTGCAGATCATGTCTTGCTCTTTTATTTCTAGTTTTGGGCATTAACTGTGCTGTCTGCCCTATATTCATATATAAAAATCCTGATACCCTAAATTATCAGATTTAGTAGAATGTACACTTGCATATTTTAAAAACAATGGCTTTTTTAAAATTCATTGTGCTCTTTTGGATTCCTACTCCATTGCCAGGGACACAAATATGACATGTAAACATTTGCTGGTCTGTGTAAAATAAGGACCTTCTGTAGCATGGGAGTGTTAAAATAATGTGGTGGTGGTGGCGGTGATTAGTAGAAAAGCAGAGAGCCAATTAAAAGGAATAGATTAATAAATTGACTATGGTGTGGTGGGTTCACCTTGGCCAGCCACTAGCTCACACTCCCTCTCCAACGGGACAGGGGAGAAAATGCAGAGCCAAGGCCTGGCTGTTGAGAAACAATCAGGGAGACTGATCAGCATTTACAGTCATGGTAAAAAGCAGACTTGGCTGGGGGAAAATAGTTTTAATTTCCTGCCAATTAAAATAGATTTGTGTAGTGAGAAGCAAAGGCAAATTAAAACAAGATGTTCCATTGTCCTCTCCCGCCTCTTCCCAAGTTCAGCTTCAGTTCTTCATTCCTGAGTCATGTACCTCACTCCCCACCGCACATGGCACGGTGGGACAGGGATGGGAGGTTGTAGTCAGCCCATAGCACATCCTCTCTGCTATTTCTTTCTCCTCACACTTTTTCCTTCCTGCATCTTGGGTCCTTCCCATGGCCTGCAGTGCAGAATCTTTATTTGTTTGTGTGTTCCTGTGCTCCCTGCTTTGGGCCTTATACTTTAATTGCTTTGTAAAAGAGCCTGAAATCTGACAATGGATAAGGTATCATATTAAGCCATTTAACAGTTGGAAGTTGTGCTATTATCATCAAAACTGAAACAATTTGAATATAACAGAGTTGCCTTTTTCTACCTGTTTTCAATTATAAAAGCAATCGTGTATTAGACTTTCAACCTAGTTTAATCTAGTGTGTGCTTTGTTCTTTTAAATTTCTTGCAAATTAAAAATGGTAATGTAGCCAAACAATTCTCTAAAGGTCCCTCATCTCATTTTAAAGTTAAATGAAATATTTACCCCAGAAATGTTTTACATGTAATATTTAAATATAGTTATTTTTTGTTATGCTTGATGTAGGGTTTTTTTGGTGTGGGGTTTTTTTTTGTTGTTTATTTTTTGAGGTTTTTTTCAGTGTGTTTGTTTGTTTCGTAAAGCAATCAAATATGGAATTGATTCAGTTCCTTTCATTATGGATTTTTCACCAAAAATTTCACCAAAATTTTTACTCCTACATTAGGCATGATGTTTGCTCTTCTGAATTAAAATTTAATTGACCTATTACCATCGCACTGTGGTACAGTTACTTCCAGGAAATGGTGTTTGTTGATGAGACTGGCAGATACAAACCTGCTACCACCAGCATGATCCCTTTTTTGCAAATCAGAGTTATTCCAAAAAGAGTAAGTCCTATTCCAAATAAAAACTAAACATTAATTCCATAAAACATTCGCCATCATCACTGAAGCAAATGGAAATAAGAATAGCCTGGTGGTTTTGTCTCAGTTTAAGAGCTGAGTCCCACGTCCTGCAGGGGAATGTGCTGGGGCCAACCCCAAAACAGCTGACTGCAGTGCCAGCAGTGGGGCTGTGGGCACCAGGCTGCCGCCAGGAGCTGAGGAAAAAAGAAAGTTGCTTTGGTGCTTGTAGCCAGCACTGGCTGCTGTGGCTGTGTGTGACACTGCTGGCAGCCTGGCTCGGTGCAGCTCCAGCTCTGCAGAGAGAGGGGACACAGCTCTGCTTAGCCATGGCATAAGTTACCCAAATTACTGGGGATATCCTGGCACAGACTGCACTGACAAGTCAGTCTCCACCTTGATCAAGTATTTTGGGCTCAAAAAGACATTCCCTATCATTGTCCATCAAACCACTCACATTTATTTCTCCATTGAGCTTCAGCTTCTTGGCTCCTGGAACAGAACTGATGAAAGCTTAGGTGTGGTCTGATTAATGTTTTTACCATTAGCTTCTGCCCTTCCTGCCTGCATCTCTGGTTGTCTCTTGTGTTATCTATCCCCAGATTATAAAATCTTTGGATTTTATCATCTCTTTGCCTGGCAGGCCTTCCCTGTCCGCCTCCAGCTCCCAAAGGTTCATTCTGCTCCTTTACTCTCTTTGGAAGGAAATTCTTTCAATGTTACTCCTTTAAAAGCTGGCCTTTTCCAGTATTTTTTTTCCTAATGTATTGCTTTATATTTAATCTCAGAGCAAGAAGAGTCTGTTATGTGGTAATATACAATGGATTGTGGTGTGGTCCAAGAATGTCTGTAAGCTGTGTACTTGGATAGAGTGGCCCTTCTTTGGGTCAGTTTTGGGCATAGCATTCCTCCTGGGAAGTTACTTTGGGTAAGTCAAGAATCTAAGGTTTTGATCTGTGAAATATAAGTGAAAGATGGGAATATAACTGCCTGGTAGACAAAACTAGAGATAAAATCAATAATAAATGCAGCTTGGCAATAAAAGTATTGACTGACTTTAAAAAAAACTAAAATCTAATGAAAAGCATTTGTGAGGTGCCAAAACTGAGATTACCTATTATAACTCTGCTATAGATTCATACAAAATTAGCAAAACCTCTCTCATGCCAGATATTTTTAAATAGTCCTGCCTTTACATGCACATACATTCCTTGCTGTACCTCAGAGCATTTATTTGTTGATGGGGGCTGTGTAAGGCAAGAAAATTAGATTATCTGTTATGTTAAACACATTTCCATGTTGCTGTTGTTCCATTGTACAGATTAAGCTCCCAAAGACCTTCAGTTTTGTGTATATTTTTAGGAAATATTATTTTCAGCCAAAAGTTTGGAAAAGTAGCCATTTTTAAATTCTGACAGTCTAGACTATTCAATATGACCCAAGGAGAAAGGTTTTTTGAAAACCAAACTTTTTGCTTAGCCTTTTGTGTTTTCCTTTCAGCTGAGAAAGGACGCACAAAGATAGTTTCTGTGGGTTTAGGAAACAGATGATAGCATGCAAAGCCCCATGTTTATATGCACTGTGGTGTTTTGACTTTTATTTAATGGTGTTTTTTGAAACCTTCCGAGCAGGTCAGTAGAGGGGTGTACTCAGTGTTTGAGGTCAGCAAGTGAAAACAGAAGAGGGTCATCTGCCCCTTATTGTGTGTGAGGGGTGAGGGTTTGTATCTATTTATTTGAAATTTTCTTAGCCAGTCTTCAAAGGAGCTAGAAAAAAAAGAAGAGGTAATGTTATCTAATCGAAGCTGCTCAGTCAGCTAATGACGTCAAGCAGTAACCTTCGCTTTCTCACCACATTTCCTTTGGACTATAAGCTATTTAATACAGCTAAAAATTACCTCATCCATCACAGCAATGCAGCCCTTTTCTGTGCTTCACTATGTGGTGGGTTTATCAGCACTGGCCACTGGAATGAGGTGAAGAATAATTTCCTCTTTAATTGAATTTGCAGACTGGAATGTGGTGGGGAAAGGGGGAGAAGTGGCCTGTTCTGGCACTGGGCCAGCACCCCAGGTTGTCAGCCCCCTGTGAACAAAAAATGCTTTAATCCCTGCATGGACCAGGTGCCAGGATAGGAAATACGTGTGTTGAGTTCTGTAGTTGTGTCTAACGTGAATTTGGAGATACGGCAGTGATTTAGCAAAGAAACACAACCTGCATGTGGTCTCGCTCCGTGTTGATTTGAGTGCTGTGTCTGAGAAAGATGATTGTGGGATGAGAGTGGGTGTCAGGTGTTATCACAGGGAAATAAAAGCACTTATTACCTTGCGGTGTGATCTGTTCATATGACCTTACTGCTGCAAAGAATAATTTCGCCTTCTGATGTCATTTTCAGCAGCATGTCGCTTCTTCCTGCTGTTTCCAGTAAAAGTAATGAGGCTACTTAGGATATTCAGAGATGACCTGATGTGCACACGGGTAATTAGAGCAGGTGTAATTCTCAATTCAGATATTGTAAAGAATAGTGTGGTATTGCTTTTGTGAAGGGAAAGCTGGTAATTGTCAAATACTCAAAAATTAACAGTTAAATTGCAGTTGGCAAGTCTTTGCAGTAGCAACATCTTTTGTTGTTGTTTTTCTTGTTGCTTATGCCAGTCTAGAACATGAGAATCATAGATTTGTTTTTTCCTCAGAATATGGTGGCATGGGCTTGGACTTCTCCTATAATATTGCAGTGGCAGAAGAGCTGGGAAATATCCGCTGTGCAGGTATTCCTATGGCTGTTGGAGTGCAAACTGGCATGGCTACTCCTGCTCTTACAAGGTAATTTTCAGAAAGTTTGTTTTAAAACTGAAATTGTCACGAGTAGGAAAAAACAATACTGTGTAGATTAACCGTCTAGATGCTCTTCAGTAATGCTTGAGGAAAGAGCCTACTCTCTACTTCTCTCAGAGAGTTTGGTTTAGGGGAGAAAATACTTTTTTAAAATTTATTTTTAATGGTAGAGTATTATATGTTAAAACATAAACATTGTTTAGTAGTAGATCGTATGTTTACAAACACAGAACCTTGGTGCCACAACCAATTAAACAATTTTAATTCCAGAATCCAAGTTGTTCATGTTTGTCTTTTTTCTTAGCCAGATATCCCAGTGCAGTAATACTAAGGATGCATTTATTTGTAATGATTAGGATCAGTCTAATTTCATTTTATAATTTACTTGCTCTTTTTCCAGCTTTGCAAGGTGTCAGTCCTAAAGTTGTAGCACATATATCATGCCCATTCTAGGCAATTAATCATTTTTTTTCCTCATCAGCTATGTCAGTGTTACCATTTTAATCACTTGCTGTTATTCAGGCTCCTGCACTTTCTCAGTCTGTTTTATTGGGTTTTTTCCTCTCTCAATAAAAGTGACAATTATCAACTTCTTAACATAGTAGTTTCCCAGACATTCTGTGTCCTAACAGCATTTTTTAAAACTAGAGCAGGGCAACAGGCTGATCCAGCAGTTTGCCCCTGGAATATGGATGCACCTAAAATTCTAGAAGATGAGGGTGGGAATTAAATTCAAATATTTATGTTGAAATCTGGAATTTCTCTGCACTAAACTGATATACAAGAAGAGAAATTTTGCTCAGAAGAGCATTTTAGGGATTTGCTGGTAATTTTGGGTTTTTTTTCCCATTCTGAATGAAATTGCCTGTAAACCTACTGTAGAGTCTGGAATATAAACTCTATTCCTTTGACATTCTCTTATCCTTTTGTATGTGTGACTTCAGAGGTCCCATGTGCAGCAAATTTTTCTTTAAAATATTTTTCTTCCCCTTGGTGTAATACACCAAAAGCTTGCTGAATGCATAGAGTTCAGTATGTGTGTAGCAACAGTAGCTTAGATATAGTCCAACTGAGAATAAAAATAGTATTTGAAAAGACTTCAGACAGTTGCCCCCATGATAGCCTTTTATTCAGGGGTTTAAAGAAAATCTGTGGGTGAAAGAAAATGGCATTTGACTCCATTGCAGTTTTTTGGCCTTCTGTTACTATGTTCTTCTGTATTACAACAGTGAAGTTATGTATATTTGTGCTAGTGAAATCCTACAGTGGCAGTTCTTGGAAAACAAGTGTGCAATTGCTGTTAACTTGATGAAATCTATTAATTGAATTTGTATCTGCGTTATTAAATTTTTCCTCCACTGCTGAGTCAGTTCCACCGGCTGTTTATACAATATAATGCCCCCACCCCCAAAAGGAAAAGTGAAACTTGGTAATGAAAAGAGAAAGCTGGTTGCTACAGGAAATTTTGCCTGGGTGCATCTTTACCTCATGCAGGAAGGATGGTGGGAGAGCCAACTGCTTGTCCTGGGTCATGGATTCAAATTACTTCCCTGTCCCGGATGGTTTCTTTAAAGGTATCTGTGTACTGTGGTGATTCTAAACCAGATCTTAGAGATAAATCACATTTTGCATCCTGACTATATGTTGTTGCACAAAGCAAAAAATAATATGGGAATCAACCATCCTAAAAAAGCCTCTGGAATGCTTTGGTGGCTTTCACAAGTTTGGGCTTCACCAAGCATTCACCCAGCACATACTGAGTGTACCTACAAACTGACTAGATGAGTGTGATTCCTGTAATTCCCAGAGTCCCCTAAGTGAAGCAGTAGGACTGTCTAAACTTAAGAACTAAATGCAAAATACTTTGTCAGCAGTGATCTGACCTTTGATGGTTCAGAACATAACTTTCTGCCACGCCTTTCAAATGTATTCAGATATAATACTTCCCTTGCTTGCTTATAAATAGAAAAAGCAGCTCCTAGCTGGGGCAGGGAATGAGATGCATTTCCCAGAGCTTATAAACAAACCTGTAGGGTGTCACATCCATAGAGATACCACATCAGTGTAGAGCTGCTTATCTCAGCAGTAGGCAGGGAACTTTCCTTTACTTTTTTCCCCTGTTGTTTATAGGAAAATAGCAAGGATAATGATGATTATTTAGTGGAAAAAGAGTGCTTTTCTATTTCATCCACTCACTCATTACTGATTCTTTCTCCACCCTCATCAACAGCATACCTGGGAATTAATATCAAAAAAGTTTTACTGTGTGATTCATCTGATTTATTGTTTGCTGTAAAGGACAGAAACTGCAGCTGACAATCAGAATATATAAACAGAACTGTAAGGATCATAGATGTGTGACATCTGTGTTTTGCCATGGTTTTACTTTACTTTTACCCTCTAATTACAAGACTGTATACCACTGGAATTTTTGTCTTTGTTTTCATAACATTCCACCAATGTTAGTTATAAAGCATGGAACGAGAAAGGATGAACCACTTTAATGCAACTCAGTGTGTCAGAATCTCACACTTGGGACCTCCTGTTACACAGAATCAATGAGATTCATTGACTGTAGACTTGTGTGTCTGCATGGATACCCAAATGCATGGAAATATATTTGAGAGTGATGCTAAGGCTGCACAGTTAATCACATGGGAAACTGTGCTCAGGGGTATGGCCCAACCAGAAAGCAGAATGGTTGGATCTGTCTTGAGCCAGAGCATGATCTCCTTGCAAACAGTTTTCTAATTCTGGAGCTGTTAAACTGGGAAGAAGTGGGTATTGCATTTGTGAGATTTTTCTGAGATGCATTTAAGGTGGGTGGAATTTTACAGAAATGACATATTTCTAACACAAAGGCTAGCAGTTAAACAAGAATCTAGCTGGCTCCTGAAAGGCACAGAGACCCATCATCTTCTGAAGATAGTGTTGCCTGACTTTTTTTTATTGCAAAATAACTTCTTCTGAAACCTCATTTTGGAAAGAGCTGAACTGCTTTCTGGAACTTAAAACAAAGAAAGACATCAAACAAAAAATATTATTCTAAGAAAGGTTCTTGCTGTGAAAATCCTCTGTTAAAATGCTAAAGGTTAGCAAAGTTTCAAGCATCAGAATGCATTGCAAAAATCACCACTATCTGCTCTCATAATCTGATTTTCCGTGTTGTTGGTTGGGGTTTTTTTGACTAATGAATGTGCAGCTAGCCATACTTGATCATTTCCCATGGAAAATTTAAAAAAAATTACACTGCCTAACAGACATGGGAACTTTCTTCCAATATTCTAGAGTAAGCAGTAGGAACTCCTAACTTGCTTCTTGTATTTATTTGGGACTGCTGCTGTGATTTTCAGCAGGGACAGGACTAAGAATTGAGCTCTTTGCGTGCACCGAGTGGAAGTGCCTGCCAGATCCCACTCTGTTCTCTGGCTGTCCCATGTCCTTTGTGCCAGGTTGGTTGGAGGGGACAGCTTAGTCTCAGCTTTAGTGGCACCACTCCTTTGGAAGTACTGGGACAATGTTTTAGAAGGAGGTCCCAGGGAGCCTAAGGAGGTGAGTGGTGATGCTGACCTGAGATGCCTCATGCCAAAGAGGAGGCTGAGGAGGAACTTGACTTTTACGGATTCCTGGACACAGGAGACATTTCCTGGCCCAAGGAATTTTTCAGTCGCACAAGAGAGGTTCAAGAACTAGACCATGAACTCACCATTCACACTGCAAGAAGAAATCAGTGAATGTTAATTAGGACAAAGTCAAGCATGAAATGAGACAGGCCATGTTTTGAATGGATGCAAGTTGCTAAACAATTGGAAAATAGTGTGTGCCTCTTAACTGAACTGAAATACAGCCAAGTGAAATTTTTATGTTAAAATACCATCAGCAGTATGCGGTTTCCCTTTTTATTTTTGTGGAGATAAAAAAACAGCTGAGAAGAAGCATTAATGGATTTTACTGGGTGATTTAAATGCAGATGTGAAATATAAATAATTTGAATACAGATATTTGTGGGAAGTGGCCATCACATGTCATAACTTTTCAGACACCACTAATACCTGAAAAAGAGCTTGTGCAAAAGTCAGATAATAAGCAGAGAGCAGGTCCTCCATCCTGGCTGGCTGCAGACTGGTGCATGAGCATTGAGGGGAGTCCTCAGGGGTTATGTTTATTTAGATCTGGAACTTTTAAAGCAACAGTCATAAAGATACATTTTGGGCATCTAGACCACACGTTTCTGTGTGAGTAAGATGCCTGAATACTTTTTAAAACTTATTTGAAATAACTGTGACTGCACTTCGGTTGAAGACTCTGAATCACAAACTTGGAGGTTATCTATTTATCTTTGGCTCTGGGACAGCTTTTACCTGGTCATAGGAAAATTGATCACTGTGTGGGTAGAATAAAATTTGTAACTGACTTCTAAAAAAATTTACCGTCATGAGCTTTTAATATCCTGTCTTTTTCATTATATTGTTGCAGGTTTGGTTCTCATGAGTTAAAAAAACAGTTCCTCCTACCAGCTATAGCTGGTGATTTTGTGGCTTGCTTGGGAGTCAGTGAAGCTGGAGCTGGGTCAGATGTCGCAAGTAAGTTAACCTAAAAAACCGCCAGTTTTTGGCAGCTTGATGTTTTAATGGAAAGAATCTGTTTTTCCTGACCCTTCACTTTGCTCCCATCCTTTGTAAGAAACAAAGGGAAGGAAAGTCTGGTGTGATGAGGGCAAAAAGTAATATTCCAGGAACATAACACATGCTTCTCATGCATCCAAAAGCAATCAGTTTTAACATATTTGTCAGGTGAATCAATGGAGTAAACTTGTACAGGCTGATCACAACAGATTAATGCAGCTTTTACGCTGGCCCCAGTTTTCTTCTGTTGTCCTGCTGCTGCCTCCCCTGCCCTGTCCAGGCTCACCACTGGCCGGAGCACCCCAGCACCTCATTATTTGCACAGCCACCATCAGTTGTGCAACTCCAGATGTTTGTGACAGAGAAAAAACCTGTTCAGCTGTACTAGAACTTGCACTGCCTTAACACAGACCTCTCCACTGACTGGGAGCAAACTACAGAGCCACCCTGTTCTGAAAATGATGGCATCACTTTCACAATGATTTCCTCTTGCTCATCCTTACCTCACCTCAGCCCCTTCTGTCATTCCTGTGAAGCAAAAATATCTCTCAACTGTTGATTTCTTTATTTAGAGCTAATGAAGAATTTGTGATGGCAAATGTATTATCTTTGTGATTTAGTTACTTTGCATGCAACTGTTTTTCTTGGTTTAATGCAATAATATGTTTAAAAACCTGGACAAAGGAAACTATTATTCTAAAGTGCGTGAGGCAGTAGAATATTTGAACAATTAAATCAAAACAGATATTGTAGAAAAACAAAAGATGTCTCCTCTAATAATGAATCATGGATTTCATGGAAAAGGGAATGCTAAGTGGCCACTTTTAGAGGTTTAGTTATTGCACAGAGCATGGCTAAGCTGAACACATTGTGCTCTTACAAATTACTGAGACATCATCTTGCAAACTTGCCAAGTATGACAGAAATTTTTTTATTCAGGGACCCCTATGCCCATCTCTGTGGCAAAACTGCTGTTTGTTTTTTCAAGGCAAATATATAAACATCCAATTTATCTATTTTTACCATCAAGCAAGGGTGCAGCAGGTAAATTTCAAGAACATTAATGTGGATAATGAAACAATGGTACTAAATCTTCCTGCATGATCGATTGCTGTTTTCCCTTCCAGGTTAATTGAATTCGTTAATAAGAAAAATTCCATCATTTTATTAGACTTGTTTATTAAACAGTATTTATTAACAATACTTAATAATTATAAACAATAAATATAAAAAGGTTAAATTCCAATATTGTTTAAATAGTACAAATTCTTATTATAATTAACATTTTATTTAGATGTAAATAAATCTTATAATAATTCTTAATAATTTACTTACTAAAGTAATTAGAAATTTGAATTTTGCTAATGTAGGAAACACAACATCATTTATTTTAATGAATGCCTCTCTAGTTTAATTAGATGATTATCAGAAATTTCTAAATATTAATTTAATTTTTTGATGCAGTGTTCCAGATAATAAATTACATAAAAATTCCTTCAGCAGCATGTTGTTTATCATCTTGTTAAAGTGGTGTGGTATACTTAGACTAATTCAGTTAAAAAACAATTTGGAATCAAAGAGGATTACCTAATGAACCTATGCTGCAGCTTGGAGACACTGCAGGATGAAATGGCAACACTTTTTCACCTGTCCAGAAAGATTTGATCCCTGATACAAATGCCAAAAGCAGCTTACAGTGCTTCTAAAGGGTAATTAAATGGACAACTTAGGTGTGAGCAACAATGGCTTGTGTGTTCTGAGTTGCACCATTTTGCACCATCTCCAGGTGGCCCAGCTGTGAAGTAGAGCAGTGTGAAACTGCACTTGGTGCTCCTTTTGTTTCTCATAGTGTTCAGATGTTTGTCTCCCTTAGAGAAGTGAAGGGACAGAGCAATTATGCACATGCTTCTGCCATGTGAGCCAGTATATTTTAAATTGAAGAATGACACAGACTAAGGTATCTCTAGCATTTTTTCCTGCCAGTTCCAAAATTACTGAAGGTGGTATGAACACATAAGACAAAAAAAATTGTTTATATGAGAACTGAAATTCACAAACGAATTTGTTCAGAATTCAACAGAACAAAAATGGACTGTGTATATTAGTCTAATATAAAATTCATGTCAATTTGAAGGAACACCTCTCTGCTTTCAAGTGTAGTTGTTCTATACTGTCCATAGTATTGACTATGTGCCCCAAAACTAGCAAGAGTTGGTTTGAGGAAAAAAAAGGGTACAGTACAGTTGGTCCAGAAAGTGTCTTTAATTTCAGGATTCTGGTACTACAAAGCATAAACATTTGTGTCCGTTTTAGTGATATTGTCTCATTCTATCTCACTCTGATTCCACAATTCATACAATGTTTTGCTGAGAGTCTGTGGGGATATGTAAGAACATCATGGAAGACACTTCCTCTTTCTTCAAATTATGTCCAGGCAACTGCACCTAGTAGCACTGTTCATGTCTGCCTCTTCAACATAGATATCTCGCCCTGTTAGGTCTCACTTTCTGGATTGTGGATGTCTTTTCTGCACATCAACCCCCAGAATTTCACATGGTGTCTATAATGGCACAAATACTTTTCCAGCCCTAATAGAAGTATTACTCTCCAATATGTGATGTTACACAATAGCTTGAAAACTTGTGAATCCTGTGATTAACTGTGGATCATCTTCATTACCAATTTGCTATTGAAACATTGCAGGATTTAGCAATCACTTTTACTGCTTTGTGTCTAAGTACTTGTTCTTGCCATGTTGAATTTGAAAACTCAAGATCATTCCTTTCTTGCTGGGCCATACTTCATTTGTCTGTGTTGGTGATGTCTCCCAAGTTTGTGTCACAAACAAATTTAATGAGTGTATTCCTCTACTTTTAAAAATCATTAATGAAAATATTCAGTAGATTTTGTTCAGAAGCTGATATCCAAGGAGGAGCTTAACTAGTACCCTCCTTGCATATCAGAACTTCCTCTTTTAATGCAACCTGTTGCAATTTCCCTTTTGCCAAGTTCCTTATGCACATTTCCACTTTTGCCCAAATTCTTATCTTTCCAAATTTTAACTCATAGTTACCTAGTAGCATTAATTTTACTTGCTTGGGTCCAATAGGATTTTTCCTGTTCTGATTTCCTCTAGAAAATCCAATTCCATAATAAACAAATCAGCTTGGGCTTTAGTAAGTTACCAAGGGTAAATTGAATTCTCTTTTCTTTCCAAATGTGTTTTGAGGCTGTGCAGATTGCCAAATTCAGCAATCTCTGTTTTCACTAATTTCAGTTTCTGTACAGTCCTCCTTGTAGATGTTTTGCTTTGTCAACTATATTGCGAATCCCTCTGAAATCTCCTGTGAAATACTTCATTTTTTGAAGTGTTCTCTTTTTTTTCCCCATTTTCTTTTCATACCTGTGGCTGAAACAGTTTTGTTTCCCACTTCAATCTCTTTCAATTTTGTTGGTCTTCATCTGCAAGATTTAACAAAGTTCAACCTGTGGCAGTACTTATCTTCTGACCTCCAAACTGTAGCTTACTTTCATGATAAATCTTGTTCCTTTCCTGCAAGTCATCTCTTGTTCTTTGAAGTGATTATTCATTCAGTTAGACTTGAAGGTATTCCTTTAAAGTTTTGGGGGTTTTTTGTCCTGTGCTGATGATGTAAATTTCAGATATGTGTTTTTTATATTTTACTTTAAGGATATATGTTGCCTATCTTTGACTGTAATATTGATCTTAAAAGTTGAAGCCAACCCTGACTTTAGTAAAATCTATTCACATGGATGGCTGGACTCAAGAGTGCAGTGGAGAAGAAAACTGAAGCTCAAGTACGTGTGATTTGAATGGTGAAGCGACTAGCCCTGGTTGCTTATATGGGTCCAGCTGTGTTATATGCCTCTGGTGATGCCTTGTGCTCCTTCATAGAATGGGTGCCCAGAGCATGCTGTGTAAGCTGTTGAGTCATAAAAACTACAGGGTCAGCGGTGAGGGCCTGCAAAAATGAGTTATGGAGCACCCACTGAAGTCACCTTTTCCCAGAGCTATGCTGTATCAAGGAAAATAGTTAGTCAAATATTCCAAATTATCTTTATAGCCATATTCCTGAGTCCACTTGAGCGTAGTAAATTGTTAAGTAGGTGTTCAAAGCCTGCTGTATTTTAGACATAAAACTTATGTATTGTTTTGATCATCTTTCTTCTAATAAAGGAGAATCAGCTATTTGTAAGATCATTCTAAATAGTTATTTCTCAAGTGTTTGAAGCAAACTGTGAACAATTGAATCTGGGAGTACTTGAACATTCTCATTAGTAAGGCATTTGTTCTTTAATCAGTATTTGGATGGTTAGGCCCCTGTGACGCCATGCTTGCATGAACTATTTACATTTGTGGTAACATCACAGTGCTCACTGTTCCTTTGCAGACCTTCTATGGGACATCTATCTAATCTCTTCAGGAGCTGTTCCACAACAAAGAGATATTTGATGTAAATCACCGTGAGTGCTCCCATCCTTGTCACACTATTTCAGTACAGTCATATTCCATATTTCTTATTCTTGTGTGCCCTTCATTTATTGTTTAGTCTCCATCTATATGAGTGTCCAGTGTCTGTGTCCATGTATTATGAGTGCCAGTACTTTATATTCCTTCAGTTTCTTGGCCTTCATTATTATACAGATTTCATATCAAGTGCCTTGGACAGATTTGCCACAGTCCTTTCATTGGGTGAATTCCTCTATGTCTGCCGGTTTGATTCACTATCTCCATCCCTTGCTGCTCCTCATTATCAGCTAGTTCATTCCTTTAGCCATAGCTATGTCCCATACTCCTTGTTTTATACCTTATACAATTTTCTCCCATCATTTTTGCCATTATCAACAAGACTGCTTGTCAGCCATGCTGACCTCAGTCCCAGTTTCTCTCCTAAATGAAGATCAGATACTTAGGTTTGGTTTTTGTTTACGTTTAGAGCCTTAGGGAAGAATGTTCATGTGCAGGCTGAGGTGGTTGTGTACGAAAGTGTAACCTGATGACTTACGTGTGCCTGCCCTCTCCACCTGCTGTGACTCCTGCCCTCCCAGTCTACAGTGCCCCTCAGTGGGTGGCCTCTTACGGACTTCACAGTCTTGTTAGATGTACAGCTGCTGTTAGGAGTGTGTAGGGTTCTCATACCATCACATAGTCATACCTGGATATCTGTTGGAGAGTCTTCCTCAGCTGGGGTTCTTGCTGAAGAAGTTGAATTGCAGGGAAAAGAAGCCAGCCCTTTGGAAACTGCTGGAGCGTAAGGAATAGCTAATGATTCACTTTGGCTGTCTGTTGCTGCTGGGGCTGCTTGCAGCGTGATGTGAACACTCACAGATGAAAATACGATTGTTTGTTGCCAGGCTGTATGAATAGCAGGTGTTTAGAACTCCTTCCTGCACAGACATTCATTGCATTCAGATCTGGCCTTTGATCAGTTACCAGCTTTGAACGTATTGCGCCACTGTGACCGAGAGCATGCAGGAAGTGTGTCGGTTTATCTTTACGCAGTCACAGACACCGAGGCTTATGTTTGTTTAAGTCATGACTCTGGAATTAAAGGCCTCCTCTGGACTAATGTGAACAGTAAGAGAAACACTAATAGATCACCTCAGGGTGAAATGCTTCTGTCCCGTTTTCGATCACCACATTTACTTAGGAAGTTTTCTGCTTTCATCCACTGGGATCGAGACTCCATCTAAAGGAAGGTGAGAGAAGTGGTCCTGTTTCCCTGGCTTGCCTTCCAAGAGTTGTCCAGATTGGTTTGCCTCATGCCTGGAAGAGTTATAGGACATGGGGGTATGGGGGAGAACCAAATATTAAGTTTTCTGTCTGAGAGCAAGGGAGCGACCCTGCCAGTCATACATGGACCAACATACTCCTACTTCACAAGAATAACCCTTAATTTCCTGTGTTTTGAAACAGATATCAAGACAACGGCTGTGAGGAATGGCGATGAATACATCATAAATGGTGGCAAGATGTGGATCACATCCGGGAGCCAGGCAGACTGGATGTGCCTCCTGGCAAACACCAGTGAAGGACCTCCCCATCAAAATAAATCTCTCATATGTCTGCCGATGAATCTCCCTGGTAATGACACAGAACTCTTTGTCTTCTCATTTGATTTTATTGGTGGTTTTTGTGTGCCTAGTACAAGAAGGAAAGGTGTTTAACCAAAAATATATTTAAAGAAGTTGTTCAGATACATTTTCATGGCAATGGTTCATAACCATATGAAAATAAAAGGATAAAGAATTTAGAGATTTCAGACTTGGGAAATACCTCTTAATACGAGCCTGGTGGGCTTGCTGAAGAGAATTGCAGGAATACACAGAGTGTTTCATGGCTGTGCTGTGCAAAGGGATCTTTTTGCCAGGGCACTACTACCAGTTGAAATTATGAAAATAATCTGTGAGTTAAATGTGGGCTGGAGTGAAAGATTTAAGTATCTTGGAAGTAAGGCTCTGGTTTTAAGTAAGGCAAGCAGTTTGGGTGAAGACATGGAATACATGCTGATCTAAGGGTACAAGTTTCAGTGGTACAGCCTCTGTGGTGTCTGTCCCTGAGTAATCTGCAGACCTTGCAGAAATAATGTGCTATATGCATAAAGAACATAATTCAGAGAGAATACAGTTAAGATTGTGCTGGTGGGGATCTTTTGCAGTTTTGACACCTGTTCAAAAGTTTCTCAACCTTTTCACTCATTTTAATGTTTAAAAATATGTAATGTTATTACATTACATAATTTATGCACCATATAATAGATAGTATATTTTAATATGTAATTTTTAAAAATCAATGTTTCTTTAATGCAATGAAACATTTTAATACAATTTAGTATTCATTAAATCTAGAATAATGTATATTAATGCATTTATATAGAAAATATTTCTACTCAGGTGCTTTTGTTCATTCAGTTCAGAGTATTTTACACATGAAATATGTGCCATTATTGGCATTTCACATGTAGCAACATCACCATGGCCGTGAAGTGAATGTCTCTATGTTCCCTTATTGGATTAGACTGAGAACAAAACCCAGGTCTCCAGTGTTGCAAGAGGATGATGAGAGCTTCTTAAGGGAATGTCTTTTAAGTGAATTTCAGTATGGAGTAAGTCAAGCAAGAGAGCTGCCTTGGGAATCAAGCAGGTTCTGAGTGGCTTGTGAGCTTCTACAGCCTCTGTTCATGCAAGACAGGCTTTGAATGGGAGCTCACAGTAGACAGACCTGAGAGGCTTCATTAGTTAAGGACTTCATCCTTATTGAGAAGTGATGAGCGAACATGTAACTCAGAGCCAGAATCTCTCTGAATTTCCAGGTAAATTCACATTTATCAGCTATCTGCTGATAAATGAATTAAGTCGTTCTTGTGATTTTTCATGAAAGAGTGGGAATGCAGATGCAGTACTACTTCTCTGAGATCAATCTTCCTAAAACAATGAAGCAGCTGATACATGGTTGGTGGCTGATCAATATATAGAAATTGACTTAGAGGTTTTCAGCTACTTTGCTTACTCCAAAAAGACAGGAGTTGTCATAGCTTTAGGAGAGGGGAGATGTTAGATCACACAGCCTACACACAGACCTTCTTTACCAGCATTAAATAGATTTAGAGTGGAAAAATTGCCTGAGACACCTTAACCTGATCTGCAGAAGAGTAGAAGTCTTCCTGGAAACAAAATTTGAGCTCCTCAAAGTGCTTGTGTTTTAATTCTTCTGTGATGATACAGATATTTACCTCCAACAGGGTCACAGTACCAAGATTGGTGACCTTTCGAAATGAAGGATTAAGACTGTTGATTGTGCTCAGTGGGTGAATCATATCAGAAGAGAGATTTTTCAGGAAGCTCCATCTGGTTTGATACATCCTAAGGATGTCTGTCTGCTAAAGATTGTGCTCCATGGAGGGCAGCAGACCAGGACTGTACAGGAAGTGTCTGGAGGACATCACCGAATGATGCACTCTCAAACATCCGTGGATGTATGTGTGTCAAAGCTCAAAAACAACTGCAAAGGAGAGCAAATGTGTTATGTCTGACTCACCTCTGCAGTCATCAGCCTATAGGGCTGGGTAAGGAAGGATCAGTGGAGCATTTGTTTCTAAAAATCTAAGTTTTTTTGTACTTCTATAATGTGGTGAGAAAAAAAGATAAAAAGATTCCAAGTCTGAAAGCGAATTAATAACTTCAGCAATTGGTAGTTTATTTGAGATACAAAGTAGGATTTTCTTCTTCTAATTTTAGGTATATATTCTCTCTAATCAGGGGTGAAGTAGATCATGGTCTAGATTTGACAGACGCTGCTGATACATTTCTCATAAAGGGAATTTGCATAACAGCATTATGGATCCAGAGTAAATATCCAAATAATGTGAATATTCCTCACACAGTAACAATGTCTTAAAAAATAAGCTGAATTTTTCATATGATGAAAGACAATCTAAAAAGTTGCAAAATGTCTATATCTAAGGTATATAGACAAATGGCTTGCAGCCCTGATATGGTAACAATTTGTCCTCTGGTTTGTCCTCTGCATCCTCAAATAGCACTAGGGGAGATTGCAAGGCGGAGTTAATAAAGAGAAGAGCAACCAGGAAAAGGGAAAGAGCGTGTTTCTCAGATTGCAATTTAAAATGTGTCTGTTTCCAATTGTAATGGCACTAAATGGTGTCAGGAAAGAGCAACTGCCTTTCTCCCAGGATAGAATATAGGAAATAAAAGAGATTGTCAGAAGGCTGGAGGAATGGGAGAAAATGAAAAATCAAAGACCCTTGGGAAGAACTGCCCAGGCAGAGAGATAGCAATCCATCTCAGTGATACTGGTGCAAGTAGCTCAAATGGCTCTGTTAGAGTGATTTTAGTAAGTCAGGTGCTTGGCCTTGTTAAATTGAGATTTGTGTGTTATTATTGCATGTGATTTATTTAATACAAACTACAGGAGTTATCTGGGCCCGTGATTTCTACTGCTGCTGGAAATTTTTCATTTGTAGTACCCCTTTGGAAGAGAAGGAAATAATTAAATGGAGGAAAGTGAGATTTTGATGCCCCCATGGTGGCCCAGGCGATGATCATGTATCACTGTCTTCCACAATGTAAAGCATGTTCTAGCCATAGGAGGGGCATTACATGAGACTGATGCAGCTTGGTCTCCTTGTGGGTGAGAAACATGAAGTAAGAGAAACTGGTACAGCATAACAAAGGGGGATGCTGCTGGACTCAGGAAAATTGAACATACAACCTAATCTGGAAGAATTACAGATAGAAATCACTAGCACATTTATCTCCTCTAACCAAGCCTGTAAGCACTTTCTTCAACAGTTGTTGCTGTATGCAGGTCTGGGAAGCAAACAACAGGACTGATTTAGCAATATAATGAACTGGCAGCAGCTGGGCTTTCTTGAGGAGAGTCCTTTTAAACCACCCACTAACAACAGCAGTAAGTGCATCTTCATACGGACGGGTGAGGAGCAGTGATTGCATAAAGCCAGTTGGCTTTAGACCATACATGATCTCTGAGACTCTCAAAGAAACCAAATAGCAATATTCCAATGGGGAGCAATGTTCCAGAATTCATTTGGTCTTGTAAGTTGCTCAGTGTGTGGTTATTTAGCTCTGTGTTTAATATGGAAACAAACCACAAATGCTTTTTTGGCTGACTGGGTACAAATTGCTGGATAATTTTCAACTCAAGAGTCAAGAATTTTTATACAGCCGTCCTGATTTTATTCCTGCATTGATCACCTAGCAAAGCAAGTCTTCCAACACATAATCTGTTTACAGATTGGTTGGTGGAAGAAAAATCTTGAGTGGAACTGGTGGAAGTCTATGTGGACCTTATTCTCAGAGCAGTCTTGGCATTTGTAAATACTGTCAGTATTTCAACTCTGTGAAGAGATGAAAATTTCCATAACCTTATTTAGTGCAGCCAGAGAGAGTGAATTTGAAGGAAATGACTGCCAGCTTCTTCTGCCTGCAAAACCAAAGTAATTTTCACATGGCTGGAGGCCTCCAGTGAGTAAAAGTTGAGATGTCTATATTAGTTCAGAAAGAGATGTTCTCTGAAAGCCATGAAGAATAGCAAGATACAAACAAGTACAGAGGGACCACAACAATCTGTGTGGTGACTGGTGACTGACCATCTTCTGCTGAGCCATGTAAGAGAATAGTAGGGGATTGAAAAAACAAAAAAAAAAGAGGGAAATATTAACAGAATACCTCCTCGTCACAAAACTGGTTGGAATACCATGTACAGGAGTAGTAAAAAGGTTTGGTTTTCTGGCAAAGAGACATATGCGGATTTGGAGGATTGTTTTGCTGCATATATAGACTTGTCCGATCTAATTAACATCTTATGCACAAATCCTCATGCCTGGTTGTTGTCCTCCTTTTGCTTTTGAAACATTCTTGACTTTCATCCTGAATATTTGAATTATCTCCAGAGCAACAGGGAGATAAAAACTGAAGAGAGGAGAATTGCCATGAGAAAAGAGTGGGTGCCTGTTAAATTCTCATGGCACAGTGGTAAGCCATACTTGCATCTCAACAGCAGCAAGAAGGAACTTGTAGCTGTGAAAAAACAAACAAGGGGAAGGAGTCCTGCCCGGTGTGATGAGGTAGCTGAGCCCTTATGGGGCCAGAGCTGAATGAAGTAGGCTCATCTTCAACAGACCATGGCACATGGGGTCAGAGCCAGTGCTGTGGGAGAGGTCTGTGGGGAAGCAAACCCTTCTCACAAACACACACACATGAAAACTCAGAGTGATCACTGTACCAGAAAATATCAGGGTAGGCTAGAAAGGGAAGGAGAAATGAAGAAGAGAGGGAAAGAAGAGGAATTCCAGGAGGA
This sequence comes from Acanthiza pusilla, assembly GCA_036630365.1. Lineage (NCBI taxonomy): Eukaryota > Metazoa > Chordata > Aves > Passeriformes > Acanthizidae > Acanthiza > Acanthiza pusilla. Next base: position 29,986,285 of record JAXCHO010000073.1, on the reverse strand, counting down.
AGCTTGAAACAGCTCTGGTTTTGTCCTTATTGAATATTTGTCTACTGTTTCATAGCAGTGCAGGGACTCAGCAAATACAGTCAAATTGAATTCCAACATTTTATTATAATGCTAGATAAAAATCAAACATAAACAAATAAATATTGCATTGTTTGAAGACCTGTGTGGAGTAAGATTATTACAACTAGTAAATATTTATTATTTGGAGACATAATGAAAAGTGGAACTTTTACATTTAAAGTTTCTGATTTGCTGGTTAAATAAAGTGGAAAAACCTTTTAAAATAGAGTTTTAAAACTATTTATTTTAAAATAGGATTTGGGCCATTTTACTCCAGAATACTGTTATGTTTTTCCTGAAGGTAGTTTTCACTGTTTTCTTGGAACATACATTCACATCTGCAGACTTTTCTTTCTGAAAACATTGTACTTGTTTATAGTGCTTCTATTTTTTGTGGTCTTTCTAATACTCCTTTTTCTTCAGGCATTCATGTTGCTAAAAAGATAGACAAACTGGGTATGAGGTCATCGGACACAGCTCAGATCTTTTTTGAAGACGTAAGGGTCCCCTGCAAAAACCTCATCGGTGAGGAAGGAAAGGGTTTTACATACCAGATGTTGCAATTCCAAGAAGAGCGACTGTTGGGAGTAGCCTTGGGTAAGTCATCATTTGCGTTTCTGCAGCCGGGCAGGGACACGGGGGTCACTCTTCGCATGACTAACAGCACTTTTCTTTTCTTGTGAGCTGCAGTGACCCTTTAGGTTCTGTTTTTGAAATCTGTCATAGCCTGGATACAGATGACATTCTCTTTCTGTAGAAAAACCTGAAGCAGAAAATATTTTTAGAAAAGCAGCCATCGCAGAAGCTGTTTTTGCCTTATTTCTTTTTCTTGATGCTTCTCTGCTGATAAGAAAATATGGCATCATGTTATGTCAACTACAAATATAGTGCAAAGGCTATAAAAATACTGGCATGAGTAGAAGAGTGGTGACTTTTCCTTTAGTACAGTGAGTTATGATGTTTATCATGGATTTTAGAAAATTAACATATTGGCTGCATAAAGACATGCGTCTTACAGGATGTCAGAGCTTTGTTTTGGGGATCTGTTTTACCTCTGTCCACTTTGGACATAAGTGATACAGCACCACATTCCTTTCCCTGAAGTTATGTTGTCACACAGATTCTATCACTCAGAACTCAGGCTGTACTCAAATCCACATATTTGACTAATATGGATTCTGGGTAATCCAGGAAATCAGATCCAAGTCTGGATTGTCTATTTTCATCTTGCAAGCTTTCTCCCTACCCCACAGTGTTTGTTTCTTCAAGTTAAATATAATGTGGTTCACTGTAAGAAGATTGGTCCTCTTTACATTCCAGGGTTGTCTAAATAATGTCACTGTATTCATGCTCTTGTGCATTCCCTGTCTGTTACTCTCTGTGTGTGGCTGGGGAATTGAGAATTCTCATAAGTGGTGTTTTGATTCAGTGAACAAATAAAAAAGTACTCACTGTTTTGGGTTTATCCCAGACCAAATATTTTAGAGGTCAAATGCCTTTAAAGAAACCCTTTTTTGAGACAAAGTTCTTAGTTCAGCCTGAGATAAATCGTAAATGTGAAAGTAGTTTTAGCAAAGGCCAGGAGGTTACACTTGCAAGGGATGTCACTGTAGACTTAGGCAAGCAGGAGCTGTGATCCTACCACTGCTTCTGCTTTAATTGAGGTGTACACAGACTGCAAGGATGTGCATTGTGCATTTTTATGCTCAGTTTGAAGTCTAAATTAGACAAACCATCGGAAGCTCCGGGCTGCAGGGAGACTCCCCAGGCAGCAGAGTAGCCGGCAGCATTAGTCATGCCCCAGGCAAAAGTGACGCGCACTCACAGCATCAGTACACAAAGCCTGGCAGGTTAGATCACTCCTGCTAAAACCACGGGCAGCTTGGTGCTGTCCAGTCTTGCACAACGGCCTGGCTGTCGCTGTGCTCTGCCAGGAACTTGAGCACCAGGTTTCAATTCTTTTTTTTTTTTGGTCCAAAACAGCGCAGCAGGAGCAGGTGAACCCTTGCCCTGGATGAGCAGCCTGGGAAGGGCATCTCTGCTTCCCTGCCAGAGCCAGGCAGGGGCCATCAGGGGGGAGAGTCTGGGAGCTCACCAAGGAGAGGCAGCTGCCTTCTGCAGTGGCTACTGAGTTAACCTTGCTGGACCCCTTGGGTTTGCTTTTTTCCCACTATCTGATACAAAATGCATGAAAGCACTGTCAGCAGGGACAAGACCCATGGTTTGGGCAAGTTGTAAACTTCAGAGGTCACCAGTTGTGGTAAACAAGAAAAAGAGTAACCACTGTTCAGAAGGGAGCCTGATACTTGATGGGTGCAGTTGATTGCACCACAGCATCTAGAGGTGTTAAGTTCCAGTCCTGCAAATGGTTGCACATATGTTCAACCATGAGTGCTTGGCTGAAGGCTCAGATGTGCAAAACGATGTAAGTGCCTTCTGTAGTTTTGTGATTAGGACTGCATGTTTAATCCTGGTCCTCACTTCTGCCCCCCAGGAGGACATTTCTGTTCCTTCCCAGTTCATGACTATTCATGTGACACTGGAAATCATCAGTTTGCTTTTAAATGCTTTAGGGACCAGTCCTGGCATCCTCAGTTTCACTGCTTTAACTTGGAAAAAGCAGTTGACTGCCATTCTTATCTGTCTTTCCTTTTCGGGTGTTGTTTTGTTGTGTTTGGAGTTTTTTGTTGTGTTTCTCTTTGGCTGGGGGTTTATGTATTTTCAGTTTCAAGTATCACATGCTCCGGACTTCTTTTTATGATTTATCTTCTTTGTGGCCATTTTCTTTCTTTGCCCAGTTTTTTTTTTTTTTCCCTTTTAAAATCTATTTCCAGTCAAACAGATTTAAAATACAAATGGAACACTAACTTCCTGGAATTGCAAAATTTGGTCCCAGGTGTGGTCTTTCCTTCTGAGTGACACATTATCAAAGGCATTAGTCAAAATCACGGTATTTCTTGCTTCACTGAAAGAAAAGAGGTGCCACATGGCTCTGCCATGTTATGACACTCGATAAACACCATTTGAGGACCTGTTGCACTGATCACAGGAAAAGAATGTTGCTATGGCAAAAAAAGCAAACGGTTGTTTTGTGAATTGCTTAACTCAGAGACAAAGAGGTAGTTCAGTGTGAGTGAGAGAGCAGAACAGTACTTTTCTAATGATTTCTACCTGCTCCTGTAACCTTAGTTTTATGAGCACCATTGAGTCATGGCCAGTAAGTGGGATGACAGATCCTTTTGCACGGGCAGCACACGTCCTTAAGAGGCAGATTGCTCAGCTTAGAGCGCGCTGTATGTCTCATTCAAGAGTGATCAGCCATAACCTAAGAAAAAGATATTAATTTCCTTTTGAGAGGAAACATAGCAACAAGGCAAAGTGTCTTTACAGTGAGCAGAAGTTTCAAGTGGAAAAATATAAGTTGGATGGAGATATGAGGAAATTATTATTCTGCATTTGGCAGCTTCAAGTGCTTTCACAATTCTCAGCTGTGTGGTAGACCATGCGTTCCTTAGGCTGCCCTAGAGTGACATTTCCTGCATGTGCTGTCAGTTGAAACCCATAGGGCTAAGTTTGTCTGAGGATGTAGGGAACACTGTATTAAAAAAAAAAGGAATCAACTGTACAGAAAATATAGTTCTAGAGAAAATTATTTTCCCTATTATGAGTGGCATTTCTCTGTAATCGTACAGAGAATGGCAAAGTATTGTGTGCTGTTATCTTGTACATGGCTGTTGGCTGCCATGGTATTCATGATGTGCTGCATTTTGTGGCTGTTTGCCACACAGCCAAGCTTTGCCATGTTAGAGCTGTGCTCAGAGCCCTAAACACCTGTCATCAGCATCACAGAAAGGGACCTTTAAAGTTCATCATGTCCAACCCCTGCACTCCGGGCAGGGACGCCTTTCACTAAACCAGGTTGCTCAAAGCCCCACCCATCCTGGCCTTGAACATGTCCAGGGAATGGATGTGCCATGGGGCATCCACAGCTTCTCTGGGCAACATGTTCCAGTGTCTCACCACTCTCATCATAAGGAATTTCTTAGAATCAGGGAATGATAGAGTGGTTTGGGTTGAAAGGGACCCTAAAGATGTAGTTGTAATTCCCAAACATTCTTCCTTATGCTCAATCTAAATATATCTTCTTTCAGTTTAAAATCAGTGCCCTGTCACTACAGGCTCTGGTAAAATAGTCTGTCTCCATCTTTCTTATAAGCTTCCTTTCTATATCAAAAGGCTGCAATAAGGTCTCCCCAGAGCCTGCACTGCTCCAGGCTGAACGACCCAAACTCTCTCAGCTCGTTCTCATGGGAAAGGTGCTCCAGCCCTTTAAATCTTCTTTAGGGCCCTCCTCTGGAACTGCTCCAACAGATCAGTGTCTGCTTTGTGCTGTGGGCTCCGGAGCTGGATGCAGTGCTCCAGTTGGGCTCTTGGGTGAACAGGGTGGAGGGAGAGAATCGTGTCCCTTGACCTGGTGGCCTCTTTTGAAGCAGCCCAGGACTGTCCTTAGATTTCCTCTGTTTGTTTCTGCATGCAAATGACAGTTCCTGAAATAAGAAGAAGGGCAGTGATGGCAGCTAAGGAAACAGAAGGATGGATCAGCAGGGACAGGAAGGAGGCAGTGGAGAGGTGGACACTATGAGAGCAGTTTTCCGGGGACCCCAGTCTGAGCCATGATGAGTGGTGACAGCCTGAGCAGAGATTGGCCAAGGCGCCTTCATGATCTTTAGACGTTTTGCAAGCAGGATCTAAACAGTTTCTGTTCTGTTTCTGCCCACCTGATCTTGCTCCTGCCTCCTCTTTGCTGTTTCCCATCTCTTTCCCTGGTGCTGGATGCTGGGAACCACACGAGCTGTGCTGGAGCACCTTGCTCTGACAGATCAACACAAAATTAATCCCTTGTTCTTATCCCTTCCTCCTCCCTTCTGCTCTCCTAGCACTGGCATGTAGTGTTTATTTTCCCAACCAGCAGCTCAGACTTGGCTGTATTCTTCCCAGATTTCAGTCTGAGGGCAAGAGACAAGTGGTGCCTGGATATTCCTTGCTCTTTCTTTATGTTTCTCAAGCTGGAGACCGTAGACATACAAGTGAAAAAGCTGTTGGTGTTATACATGCTACAGTGTTGTGTGACATTGTCCTTTAGAAGAACAGTATTTCTATTCAAGAGATGTTCCTGAAAACAGAAATTTAATTTCCTGTCCAGAAAACCAGCATTTGGGTGACAGCATAGTGTGTTAACACAGAAGAAATGAGGATATTACTGTATATGCTCTTCTGAAAAATAAGCATTGAGGTTAGTTGTGAGAGAAAGGAGGGAGAATTACTTAGGGAATGAGAAAAGCTGATCACCTTACGGAATGGAGACATGATGTGAAAAATGGTGCTCTGTGGAAGTGATAGGAATGATCATGGCAGGGGGCAATGCAGGTGGGATGCAGAGTCTTCAGAGGAGAGCAGTACAGAAATGAAATTTAAATAGCAGTGAGCTTGAAAGCAATGCAAAAAGGAACATGGAGCCACACCAGGCTCCTGAAAGGGACTGTCATGTGAAAACTGGCAGGTAGGAAAAGGGATTTCATAGTAGTCCAAGGCTTGGTTTTATTTTGCATTTCAGATTCAGAGTTTCGTGGTTTAATGTAAATGTAAATGGCAGTGAATATGCATATGTTGAAAAGAGAAAATGTGACCCTTCTCATGCAGATAGATCTGTGAAATCATTTCCTGCTGCTTTTCATAGTAACATGGGTACACATTTGCCAAAAAAAATTCTCCACATATTCTGCACCTGCTGTTATCCCAGCTACGCTGCAAGAGACTGATAGCATAGTCATTCACTTCAAGGCTGGTTTGCCCTGGAAAAGAAACTTTTCCCTTTTCTTCTTGTTTAAAATGGGATGTGTTTCAGTTTGCACAAAGAGAAGCAGCAAAATAGTTGTTTAAAAGCATTGTCTGCCATCTCTCTCACCTGTTTTCCAGCAGTTGTCTTATTTTCATTCTGTTTCCACTAAGAGAATTATTAAATGTTTATTTAAAGTGGATGTGAATCTCTTCCTCTCTATGCTGGGATCTGATTACAGAATGCAGATGCAATAAGCAGCCTAGTTGTGTTCCTTGATCTCAGAATAGGTTTCTGCCTTCTCCCTGAAGGCTTCCTCAAATTTACATTTCTACAGCATTCCTCACTGGCCACGCTACACTGTTTGCTTTCAGATTTTTTTCCATGATTGTAACAAACCTTCAGGACACAGGTAGCATGGAAAGTAGGCCTTTGCTAAGGCCCCAAATGAAACACTAAGCATAAAGTTTACCTCATCATGTTGTACTGCTTTCTATGACTTTCCCTCCTGTCTACCCACCACCCTTCCCTCTCCCCCAGGTTTTGGCAGTTCGGGGTTCAGGTGAGATAGATGTTTTCAAGGTACAAGGAAGTACCAAACTTCTTTCAGAATTGAAGCTACACCTTGAACTGAGTGTACAGAACTATTTACTTAAAAAAACCTAATGTGCTGGTTGTACAATGTGAAAAAACCTCCTTTTTCAAGAAGAAGCTGAACAACAGATCTGGCTAAAACGTCTTGTTCTGTGCTTTGTTTCTTCAAGCCCTGGCACCAATGGAAATTGTGATACAAGAAACTATTGACTACACCCGCCAGCGGAAGGTGTTTGGCCAGCCTGTCCTGCACAACCAAACCGTGCATTTCCGCCTGGCCGAGCTGGCAACTGAAGTGGAGCTCCTGCGCTCGCTGCTGCACCGTGCCGTGGGTGAGCTCCACATCTGCTTCCCAGATGTGCTTCTCTTCGTGCAAAGAACCTTGTCAGCCTAAAGGAACACGGGGTGGGGTGATGTCCAGAGTGACTGCTTTTTTATCTCTTCTTCTTTTTATTAGCTCTCTATGTAGAAGGCAATGATGTGACAAAATTTGCGTCCATGGCTAAGCTAAAGGCAGGTCGTCTGACCCGTGAAGTGACTGACAGCTGTCTCCAGTTTTGGGGAGGAATGGGATTCACCAGTGAAGTTTTGGTGAGCAGGTTCTACAGGTAAGGGAGTGATGAAAATACAAAGTGTGTTTAACTGAAATTTAGCATCTTAAATGTCCTGTTAAATGGACACCTACTTGAAAAGAGCACCAGCTTCTCACCAGTGTGAATAGTCTTCTTCCACTTTATGGCATGTCCCTGAAGTGTGTTGTAGATGCAAGCACACCCAGTGCAATTAACTTTGGGGAGACGTGTCAGGACATAGGCTCACTATTCCTTTGCAAAGTCTTGGCTTTGCATTACAATTGTGAAGTTTGAACTACCCACAGGTTATCTTAAATGTCAAATGAAAGAAAAAAATTCAGTATTTTCCCTAATGGTCCTCTGGTATCTGCCACAGAGTAGAACAAAGGGGAAAAAATGGAGAGCTACCAACAAGTAATTTTTTTTTCTCTTTGCTTGCTTGTAATCTTGATTACAAGAACAGAACTAAAACCAGAAGCTTTCTTCTAAAATGAATGAAAATCAGCTTTATCTTTTTTCCCAGATATGTGTGAAACTGGAGTTCCCCACTTGGCTTCTACAGTAGTCTTTTCTGATAGCAGTCTCCACCCACTTAGTCACACTAGATACCATGTGAGACATATGAGCGATGTAATTACTTCCAGCAAGTTGTTAGATCATTAAAATGGTACAGAGGCCTTTATACAAATTAATTGAAGTCCCTTCAAATTTTAGCCTATATCTACTTAGAGCAAAATTCTCCCTAAGCAAACAGCTTTCTTGGTATCTGGCCCCAGTGTCTTATATTCTTCAGAAGGACCAAAATTGACCTTGCATTCTCTTGCAGTAACAGCTTTCAACAGCGCTTACGTAGATAACACCTAATCCAAAATCAACCAAATAAGTGGTTCAGTTAGTTGAAAGTTCTGGTAAATGTGTCTGTGTAAAGTGAGAGCAGAACCCTTGAGAAAATCTGCAAAAAGCTTGTTTCCTCTTAGGTAGGTCAAGTTACTTTTTCTATTTTTAATAGCCTTTTATGTACAAGAATGCCGTTGCGCTAAGTCAGAGAAATCCTCAATGTTTTTTGATGAGTGGATTCCTGAAATTTTCCAGCAAAGGAACAGACTGCTTTATGATGGTGGTTTCAAGCCAGCTGTCTATATGATGGCTCTTCTTATTTTTTTCACAGCCTTATTTAACAACTAATGGCTCCTGGTGATGGAGATGTTAAGAGCTACTGCAGTAGGCACTCCTGAATAAAATTAATCCCTGTCTTGAAGCACTTACTGTAAATGTGGTAATCTGTACTGTACTGTAATCTGTGGTAATCTGTGGTAATGTGTAAGTGCTTTTACATAGCTTTGCTTTGAGATTTCCTAGTCCAGTATAGTATTGTGAGCAGGGCTTTTCTGTGTGGATTCCAGAGTGGTTTCCAAGTATACCAGCACAGTCACATTTTTCCTGAGAAGAAATCCAGAGTGTTTTCTATTGGTGCACACAGTCAGCTGGCTAAAGAAATGTATCTTTCTACCTCTAAAACAAACACTGTTATAAATGAGGCTAAAGGTAGTGTGATATTTATACTCTGAAATTTTCTATGAATCAGTAAAATTCCATCACTGAGTAACCAAAGGTCCAGGAAGGGACAAGTAGAGAATTACCTAAATAAACAATTACATGTTCAAGTCAGAATCTTGTTAATCTGTAATAAGAAAAGCAGCAACTTTCCTAAAGCTGTTCTTTTTAGTACAGCAGCCTGAGTAACCACTCACGTCACTGTGAGGTTTGCCCAGTAGCAGCAGTAGAATTGCACAGCAGGACATCTAGTCCTAACGTAGAAACATTTTTGTAGCATAAACTTTATGTTTCCAAAGAAATGTTGGTTAGTCTTCAACATGTCAGGCTGTTACTCCTCAAAAAACACGTAGCACAACCCATGGTTAGTGCAGGAAGTCTTTGAATTCTAGTTAGAGATGAATGTCAGATAGAGATAATAAACAGAAATGGCACAAAAGCATTTGCCAAGTTACTTTATTTATATCTGTCATTTAATCATTAACATTTTAAACTTCATAGAACAACTGGCATTTCTTAAGTGCAGTATTCTCTAGAAGGCATGATGAGAGCTGCTTCACCATGTAGGTGCCTATACTGGGCTGATTTTATATATGTAACTGTCTCATTTTCAGTTGTACAGATTCTAATCAGGAAAATAGGTTTAAAAAAAAAAAAAAGCCCAAAAATCAAAGGGTTTCATAAAAAAATACAAGCCAATATAAAACCCATAAAGAATGGACTTTCCAGACTGTACCCTAATAGCAGGATTCTGGAGGAGAGCACTAGCCTGGAGTCATGTTTGTTTATTTGTCTCTCCCCTGTCAGAAAGGCCTCAAAGATATCATGACTTGGCAAAAATCAGTTACTGAACAAACCCATCATCTGTATGAAATGTTATGAGAAATCAGAGGAAAGAAAACTTTCAGTATCAAGTTTATTGCAATTTTTCAGGAGTTTTGAAAAATTTCAGATGGTCATCTATATATTTCAATAGTAATTATGTACACTTCAATCGTTATAGGAAGAACTTATGTAGACTTCTTAAAAGAGTTTGTTGGGGTTTTTTTAATTAATGGGTTATTACTAACTGCTAAACACCATGTCTAACTGCTTCCAGTTTTTACAAGTTTTACTCTTGTGGGCTGTGATGGGGAGAATGCTTCATTTCTTTACCTGCTGCATTGTAAAAGACTCGAGAAAGAAGTAGTGAAAAATATTGACTACTCGTGAAATAGAACTGTAAGTGGAATTGCAAATGCATAGCTGCAGAAGAAACACATTTCCATTTTTCTCAACTGTTGTGTAATTATTGCAATATGAAGGTCAATTTGTAATTGAGGATAGTTAAAAAACAAACTTCTGTATAGTTTTAAGTGGATTTTTTTATAAGTAGTGTATTTCTATCTAGACTTTTTTCTTCACATATTTAAAAAGTCAGTTCAAATACTTTATTCAGTTTCATTCTTTCTTTCATTGTTTATAGTCTTTCATTCTTTACAAAGATGTCTAAACTTGAGTGAGTCTAGACAATTGGGGGGTTTTAATAATTTTTTTTCATTTTAGCAATTTATGGTTGTATCAAACAAAATGAAACCTTATCCATTTCTGCTGACAAAAACAATTTACTTTGAAGTCTGTAGCTAACTGCAGAGACAAGACTTACTATCAGTTCTTGTCATCTGTGAAATGAAATCTGCAGTTTCCACCTTTTTCTGCAGAGGCTTTGAGACAGATGCCTGTCTACCACTGTTTTTGACCTTTGTGAGTATCTTGAGACGGAGTTTTAGGAGAGGAAGCATATGACATCTACCTTTAAGATAGCAAATCAAAGCAGGTAACTGTACAGTGATGACTTTAAAGTGGAGCTGTGCTCCAGAGCAGGCCAAGCCCTGAGCTGAGCCTTCAGCTGAGCCTTCAGAATGTCCCTGAGGGGAAAGGGACAGGGTCACGGGAACTGGCAGGCACAGCTGTGGGCTGTGCCAGCCTGGTCAGAGGCCTGCTGCACTGGGTGGCATCAGCTCAAACTCCTCTTTCTAGAGCAAAGCCTCCTTTAGATTCTGCTTAATTTGGACAGCCTTTAGGCAATCTAGCTGAGTCTGAAGATGGAAGAAGTTGCAAAGTATTAGGCTTGAAGGTGCATCAGGACATTTTTTGGAGAAAGTTTTTGCTAGTAATAAAACCTTAAAATAGTTAAAACCTAAAAATCATTAGTCATGAGAAAAAAAGGGCAAAGGTTTTGTAATCAAGTACAATTTATGCTGAAAAGCAGCAGTGCATAAATGGTCTGGGAAGCAGAGGTACTCTGAGCTCCACAAAACTTTTTAAGGATTTACCAATGGCCTTTTAACCAGTGGAGCAGAGAGCAGTATCTCTGAGGGACTGCTGCCGTGAAGCCAAGCTATTAGGGGAAACCAGGGCTTGTCACCAAAACTCTCTTTCTTCCCCAAGTCTGACCAGCACTGCCAGAAAAGGGAAAGAAAATGACTTAATCTTCTCAGAAGTTTTGTGAAGACACCTGCATTGAAGATAGTGCAGCAGGCTCCTCTCAGGGTGTTTGTGAACACAAAGGGATTGCTCAATCCAGTGCCATATGGTTTTCCAGAGGAAAATGTAGTGTAGAGCAGCTCCCAGAGCAGGCATCTCAGCTGCAGGTAATAAATGGTACTGCAAGGCACAGCTCCAAACATGATCACATTTTGTCAGCTTGAAGCTACAGACAGATTTAGTGTGCCATGAGCTGCAACCGTAGCACCTATACAGCACATTACAAGATCTAAAATTTTCCTTGTGCTGGGATTAAGTACCTGTCCCTGCTTCATGGCTAGGGAAATGGCACACAAGGGAGGACTCAGACTGGGATAAGGACCAGTCCCAATTTTCAGGAAAACTGGGACCACAGGTTTTAGGGGCAGGGTAATAAACATGGCTTAGCTTGTTCAAAACAAGGCCCAAATGGCGCTCAGGGTGCAAAGAGGTCAACACCAGCCAACAGAGGAAGGTCAAACTGCAGACTATATTGGATTACTTTACTCAGAAACACATTCAGGCTTTAAATTAGAGGGTTCCTAATCATTAGAACAACTTTATTATCTGATAGCCTTCTAATTAGGGTAGTCCAAGATCAAAGGGAGCTTGTTTTTTCTCCTTCAAGCAGTGCTTGGCACATTTCTGAAGGCTAAATGACATGGTTCCTACGGAGATGGGAAACATGATTTGACAAAGTGGAGGACTTTTTTTGTTCCTGTTGCTACCTAACTAGAAATTATTGATAACCTGGGTTGAGTTTGGTGTGTAGGAATGGCTCCTCACCCTCCCTCCTAAGTGCAATTTTTAACTTGATGTTGAAGAATTTTTTGCTTTTATTCATCAAAAAGTGGATTAATTTTTACCATTTACGTCTCCTGATTTGGTTGCGCAGAGGAAGTCTTATAATCCACAGTGAATATTTCAGACACATGGGATTTCCTGAATGAGAATAAACTCTTTACAGGGAGTGTTTTAGAGGGACAGAACACAGTAGTTGAATTTCTCTCTTTCCTCAGGCTAACTCCCACTCTCTAAAGAAAGCAGCATTCAACATTCAACAAGCAGCTAGAGGTTTGGTCCCTCAAAATTACACCTCTACAAACTGTCTGGTGTGTTTCAGGCTGGTTCCTCACAGTCCTTGGTCAGGGTGAAGCCACCATAGGTTGGTGCTCACCTCAGCAGGGCTGCAGGTAGTGCAGGACATGCTGCTCTGTCATGGGGGACCAACAACATCATGCAGAAATTAAAGGCAAAATGTTCTTGTGCCAGATCAAAAGCCTTCCTGCAGTAGCCTAACAATGTCCCTTCAAAAGCAATTAAATTCTAATATTTATGTTAAAATATCTGTCCTGTATTAATAATGCATTCTTGATATAATAGAAACTATCAAACTATAAGCACACATTAAATTACTGATATATAAGCTTACTTTACTATGTCCTCTTCCCAAGCGTCCTTACAGAGTTTCTGGAAGGATAGTTAATCCCATGGTTTTGTTTTCTTTTACTGAAAGCAAGTTTCTTTCCCAGAAGAGGGCTGCTAGATTAAAATCGTGTGAGTCTTTTGTCATCTTAATCCGCTTAAATTAGGGGGAACCTTCTGTCCTGTCTCCCCAGGGGAGAGATCAGCATTAGTCAGCTGGTTGTAGATTCTGTAAGAAATGTTCCTTATCTCACCCACAGCACAAAAATATTATTATCAGCAAATCTGTAGATACAAGCACAAAACATGTGCAAGGTGTTTAAGATGTCTTTATATGTAACAGCCTGAATTGTCTGTCACACATACCACCAAAGCCAGATTTTACCACTGCCTATTTATAACTTCATATAAACAAGCCCCATGTGTCCAGGATTCCTGCTGCAGAGAGAGGATTTCTATTGACATCACAGAGGAGTTCTGAGGATTAGTTACTTGCTGTTGCTACAGTGAAGATGACCAATGCTGAGCGCTGGCAGGGGCTTTCTGCAGCTTGACAAAGCAGACAGCACTGCAGCCCTAAGAACAAGCAACCTACCACTGTTACAGGTCTGCTGCCTTCAGCACGGCCCATTGGAAGGTGGGGAATCTTCACGTTACTAGGTAGATAGTTTAGCAGAACTGCTCTGGTAGTTTTATTGATGGTGGTGGTGGTGTTTTTTTCTTCTCCCCAAAGGAAGAACGAAATTTGTGGGTAAAATTGCTCGAGGTTGCAGTAGTTTGCATTCTGGTTAACACAGGAAACTTAGGCAATCTTGTTAGGGATGACTTAGTGATAGTAATGGCAGGTTTAAAAAGAGTGTGATTAAAAATATCAAATCAAAAGTAAATATTCTTGAAGCAGCCATTCATTTTTAAAGCACAGAAGTTTTATAGACTATACAAAACTATACTAGAATACTATACAACACTAACTATAATATTAATTATTATACTATATAATATTGAAGTACCATATAGTACTAATAAGGCTGGTACTAATAATACCAGATCTTACATAGCCATTAGGGAAACCAGGAATACATAAAAAACTTGTCTGGAAATTGTACCCTTTCTGTACAATTCTCCAATACCTCATGTGCTAGTTGATTCTTTTTCCAATTAAGCAAATTTAAGAGCTGCAATGCTTTTTGCTGCTGGCCCTGGTAAAGCTCCCTCCCCTCCTGCAGTTCAACTACAGGCTTAGGCACCTACAGGTCTGGGATAGGAGCAGGGGTGTTGTGGGAAGTATCACCGAGCACCTGCCCAGGAGGCAGTGGGTGAGGTGTTCTGCAGGCATCTGGCATTCATATGCAATGTGAAAGTAATTGTGGGCAAGCTGTCCAGCAGAACACCATCAGAACAGCATGCAAATATTTAAATCTACCCTTTATATTTCTGCAGAGACTTGAGACTGATATCAATAGGAGGTGGCACAGACGAAACCATGCTTTCCATCATATGCAAATACATGGAAATACTTCCAAGAAAGTGATGCATCTCCACTCTTCCTTGAAAATTAAGAAAGCGAGAGCATGACTTGCACTGCACACTGAAGGTGACAAGCAGCCAGTACGTTTCAAGCAGAAAACATATCAGTAATTTGCCATCAAAATACACATCAAGGTCTTCCACCATTACCATTCTGTGTTCTCCAGTGCCACATTTTTGTTGACATGAAGCACTCTGAAAGGTTGCAGCCTCCCGCATTCCATTTTTTCAGTGTTACTTAAGTTTTCCAATGACCCATGCTAAGCAGACAAAAAAAAGTGTTTTTTAATCAAGCCTTACCTACACTTTAGAGCATCTAAGCTGCCAATTAAGAAACAGAACTTCCATATGAGTACAGTTATGATTTCAAAAGCAGCTTAATCTAATTTCAGTATATGGCTTTGCTTTCAAGGTCAATAATTAAGGTAGAAATGATTCCCTGCCATAACCAAACCCTAGAACAATGCCCTTTCTCTCAATTACAGGTACCTTCCCTATCTTTCACTTTTAGCAAGCAATCATCAAAATGAGCTCTGTTATCTTTGCCAAATCCATATCAATTTGTTCTACACCCTGTCATGGATTTTTGGGGATGGGAGTAGTGTTTGATTTTTATTTTCAGAATTCTGCAAACAACTGTTTACGTGTATCTGAAGCTTTTGGAGGCCTGAACTTCAGCAGCTATGTACAATATTTTGTGCATAATCATTAAAGAAAAATATTAAAAATAAACATGTTAATATGAAAACTGTGCACAGTTACTTAAACTCTGCCTAAAACAGCCATTTAAACCAGAAGCAGCCTGTATTATTGATTTAAAAAAAAAGAAAATGCCCCTTAAATGCACCATCATTTAAAAATAATACACTGGTATTCTACAGCAGGAAAAAATGTATATAAACAACACTAAGCTAGGATAATAGTACAGAACACTTTATTTGTAAGTTCATAATTGGTTATTAATGGCAACATATTACACAGTATTTCTAGAAAAGTTTTTCAAAAATGGTAGATACAATTTCAGTATCTAGGAAACTTAATTTTTTTTTTAATGTTACACTCAGCAATGTAATAGACTCAATGATTAGAAACTACTTGGTGAGCCAAACCTAAGGCTTCAAAATAAAGTACCTTAATGGGACTGCACCTCCAACGAGTGCATCATAATATACTTTAATATATGTATGCAAAATATCTGCCATTGTATTTCAGACATCATGCACTGCAGATTTAGGGACTATCACAAATTGAAACATACTAATGGTAAAAGTTCAAGTGATTCAATGGAATCATTAAGTTTTAGATACTTTAAATATAAAGAAAACATTTGTAATGTGTCCATATCAGTTGGTCCTGAGGAGCAAAGTCATTTCCTTAGAAGAGTAGATGGGTGCATGATTTGTCACATTTAAATTAAAAAAATAAAAATCCAGCTTTAAGTAACTTCTCCCCAGAACACACAGTTTAAGCTAATGAAACACTATCAGATTTAACCATAAAAGTAATTTTTGGGGGTATCACTATTACATTTGTTAGCCTCAGGCCAGCCTTTTAAAAATCCACAGGTAAGACCTATCTAGAAAGATCCAAGTATTCTTCATGCTTTTGCAACCTAGGAATTACTATATGCCTGAAACTGGAGCTCTAATTTAGAGCATGGCCCAGAATGAAAAGCAGAATGAAAAAGAAAGCCTTGAAATTCTGCCATTATTTCATACTCAAACAATCATTGTTTTTAAAATTTTTTTAATCAATTCTAAAAACTATTTTCCCCTAAAAAAATCTATTATGCTATGCTAGCAGTTTCTGCATATTTACAAATAATCCCCCCAAAACAGGGGATGATGGGAAAAATTCTGATACATTAAGAAAACTATATATAACTTCGCATTAATAGTTAATGCAATTTACAACAATTTCACTGTGTTTTATCAACAGAAATGCCACTTTAGATCAATGTCTTCATTAATTAAGACTGTAAGTTGAAATTACACAATGTAAACCAGAGGTAACATGCATCACCTCAGTTTAATAATCCAGTATATTACAAAAAAAACAAACAATGAAAAGAGCATCATGTAGCATAATAACTTTGTTTGGCTTCCTCTGGAGAGTGTTCTCAGTCTGCCCATAGTTGCACCTAGAAGTCCACCCGTAGAGTCAAAATCATTCTCCTACATTAAAAAAAAAAAAAAAAAAAAAAAAAAGGAAACAAAGTAACAAAAAATATGTTACACTGAGAAATGAAGCACACTTACAGCTCCCTAAGTGTAGTTTTCCCTGTTTTTTCAAAATTTCCAAAACTAAAATTATTTCAGAGGCAAAAATTAACCAGGAAAAACTTTCATTTATCCAGTGCTATTTTTACTCCAAGCCAAATCAAAGTATAAGCAAAAAAGGCATTTTTGACTTCCTTATTTTTTGCTTCCTTCTTCTATTCTTGAATACAATTAAATATAGAAGTGCCTTTTTAATGATACTATACATTTGCTAATTGAAAATCAACAGTCATATCTGAAGCATAAAGGGCTTGGTTGTGCCTTGAAAGCAATGCATCTGCACACCTAATCTCTTTGAGCAGAAATACTGTTGTCAAATCAGTCACATGTTACAGTCAACAATAAGCTGACAACATTTTAATACAAATGTTCATACTAAAAGACAGGATGCTTAACATTATTAACTTCTTAATCCTGACCCATATTTAAAGAAAGCTAGTTATGAAATACTTACCATTTCTGATAACATTTTATTCTGGTTTTTAACTTCTGTTCCTATTTCAATGGAAAGCTATCAAAAAAATCCAAAAAGTATGAAATTTGAATAATCAGTTATACATAGATTACAGAATCCAGTCTAAAACAGAGTAGCATGACTAGCATTTCCCCAGGCAAAATGTGAAAGCACTACCTGATATTTTCAAAAAACAAAATAACATGCACAGTATTCTATCAATAACCCTTAAAGAAATAAAGATTTTTCATTTGACTGGATGAGTCTAAAGAGTCACAGAAAGTACTTAATGCTCCTATTCTGCTTTTCCAGATAATGTCTTACTTGATTTATTGCATGGACTCTTAAAAATTCAAGATCTAGTCAAGTCTGAAGTAGCAATTACCCATTTCTCGGAAAAACTATTAAAACTACTGGCACACAGCAAAGAGAACCACAAGCACTGGTTTGACTCAGTGTTGCTGAAGTTGACACTTGTAACCTGCAAACTTACCTCTTTTGACAAGCTACTGCTAGGCTATAAATGGGACTTTCTTCAGTGAACTTTTGTAGCCCTTTTCTGCATTGTGTCACAGAACAAAAGAGCACTGCAGGACAAGGAGGAAAGCTGCACAGGCTAGGGAGAGTCAGTCCTGAGACAGTGACCAGGGCCAGCAACAGCCTGGGGAGCAGCCCGAGAAAGGTCCCAGGGCAAACCAGAAAGTGAAGTCAGGTTAGGGTTGGAATCAGGGAGGTATGAGACCAGGCACAGCTGGAGCTGCAGCACAGCTGTGACATTGCAAAGGTGGGAGCCAGCCAGAAGAGCCTTGGCATAAAGCAGCTCTGACTCTTAGCGTTTCCTGCATTCCTATCAGCACACTGGCCTTGAACAACCAGCCCATCTCCTAGGATGGATGGAAATGCATTCCAGGCCCCCATGCTTTGGATTAACAAAGCCCATTTGTTTTCACGTCACAACATGAATCTCTTTATCCTGTACTGATGCATTTCAGTCAATAGTGAAAGTGATTTTACACAAGGCTTCATGGAAGATTATGTGAACGCTATTCCATATGGCAAGATTATCATATTGCAGTAAAAGATGCAACTGCAGAAAGAGCTCCTTGGGGCACCATCAACTGTGCTGTTGACATACATGGATTTTGAAATATTGCATACCAAAGGAGGAGAAAAGAAATGAAATTTGATAACAAAGGTCAAAGCTTTTTTTTCTTTTACCCCCTTAACTTGTTCTAAATTCTTACTCTAATCCTGTTCAATTTCTTTTTAAGACTAAACCAATTCTAAGCAACAGCATTAGCAGTAGAACTTTGAAAGAGTTCAGGCCTAAAAATTCACTGTAATGTTCTTCATGAAACTTTTAGCTTTTAAGAACAAGAAACCCACATAATTTTAATCTCAGAGCTATCTTGCAGTTAGACTTGTTTGAAAGAAGTCCTCAATCTCTGAAAGGATTCAGAATTATTAGAATAACAAACTTCTCCTTCAGAGGATACTAGCATATATTCAGAGGATACTAGCATATTATTTCTAAGAGCTGTTTTCACACTACATATTTTTTTGACTGCAACTCCCATTGCCCTTTCCCCTGCACCACTGAGGGGTAGGAAGTAGAGAAAATTGCGAGTGAAGTTGAGCCCAAGAAGAAAGGAGCGCTAAGGGGAAAACGTTTTAAGACTTCATTTCTCATTACCCTACTGATTTGACTGACGATAAATTCATTTCCCCAAGCTGAGTCTGTTTTGCCCATGATAGTAACTGGTGAGTGATCTCCCCCTACCCTTATCTTGGTGCACGAACTTTTTATTGTACTTTTTCCTCCCTCATCCACCCACCTGAGGAGCGACAGAGCAGCTTTGGTGGTCACCTGGCATGCAACCAGGTTAACACACCACAGTTTTAAATTTCTGTTTTAAACTAAGTCCACACTTCCCTGATTCATATAATTTCATTCAATGAATGTGACTATACCACTGTAATGGAATACATACCGATTTAATGGCACTGACTTTCGTACGCAGACTTTCTGTTAACCTGTCATTCTCCTCTTCATAAACACTGTAGCCACTGTTGGTATAGCCATAGCTACCTGCAGCCGCTCCATCGCCTGCAAACACAACAGGCACTAGTTAGAGACAGAAAACACCACTGGGGCAAGCGCTCTGAGTGTTCCTGGAGCAGGGACTCAGCCTTTCACCAAATGCCTAAGCTACCCTTCAATATGCAAATTAAAGAAGAGAAACTGAGGAATGGCTGTATCTTTTTTTCTTGATAGTGTTTTCAGATAAGTTCTATGGAAATCAATCCAGGCGTTACAGAGACGTGGAGGAAGCACTGAGGCCATTACAAGTGGTAAATCACACTGAAAATAGGAGAGTTGAGACCATTCTCTAACAAATACAAAGATCACTTGATCACACATTTAAAGGAGAAACTGTACTATGATCCTAACATGAGCTTCTTTACAAACAAGACCTTAGAGCAAAAGCCAGGCCTCTGAGCAGAGCACTGTTGTTTCAGTCACCATTCTGCATTTCTACTCTCACTCCTGCCTGTGTTTTTTGGGTGATGGAGCTTCAGGACTGTCATCCAGACAACTGAGTCAGCAGATTATGCCGGACAGAAGGGAACGAAAGCTATTCAGCCCCACATATTTTCCTCCTCCAGCCTCTAATAAAGATCTCCTACAGACTGCAGTTGGACAGCAGCTGGGCACTGGAGAATTAAAGTCATGTCCAGTTGAGACAAAAATCAGTCTTAGACCTCAAATCTAAGAATTGAAAACAATGAAGAGAGATCAAGACTTAGAAAAGCAACCAGAAAAGAACTACTATAAGCTTTATGATAAAGATCCCACTAGTTTAACTCAACTAATAATCAAGTTGTAAAGTTATTTTTTAAATATACATAAATTAATAGTTTTATGCCTAGTCAGAATGGCACACTAAAACTGAATGCCTTTTAAATAAGCTTTAAAGACTTTTGTGTTTGGGTGGATATTTTCTTTTTGAGGAGAGAAGAGATACCAACCACATTCCCTTTGAGAGCTCCATCTCAAACAGCTTCACTGCATGCTTGGCATAAATAATATTAGAATTTTAAAACAGAACATTACAATTCTATTGTGATAATTTTACACTAACCAATGAAGCCATTCCTCAGACCTACATCATGAAGACTTTTTCATTTGTACTTGTAAATTGTTACTCTGTAAGTGAAGCTAATGACAGATCTTCAACAAGACTGAATCACAGAATCTTTTGAGCTAAAAGGGACCCACAAGGATCATCAAAGTCCAACTCCTACACAGGACCATCTTCAAGAGTCACACCATGTGCCTGACAGTGTTGCCAAAACACTCCTTGAACTCTGTCAGGCTTGGTGCTGTGACCATTTCCCTGGGGAGCTGTTCAGAGCCCAACCACCCTCTGGGTGAAGAACCTTTCTCTAATATCCAACCTAAACCTCCCCTGACACAACTTCAGGCCATTCCCTTGGGTGCTGTCACTGGTCAGGACAGAGAAGAGATCAGTGGCTGCCCCTCCCTCTTCCCCTCACGAGGAAGTTGCAGACTGTGATGAAAGGTATGTTTTTATTTCATCATAGTGAGTCAAGAAGCCTTTTTACCCTGACCTAAATTAGAAGTACCAATGCCTAACATAGAAATTTGACTAAAATTTTATAACTTAGAGAGTCTGGGGTTTTCTCACTGTGTCTGATTTTACAACTGCATCTAACTACAGTGTGTCCTACCAAGTGACACATGATTTTGATTATGTCTTAAAGTTAATATACCATACAGCTTCATGCCAAAACACTGTAACTGGGATTCTTCTATGGACTGTGATAATGCAAATACGAACAAGTGCCCCAAAACGTTTCAACAGGCACAGCTGCTTCTTTTCATGCCACAGGAAGCACAAGGAAGAAGCCTGGCTACAACTGTTCATGGGAAGCACAGAAACTTCAGTGTGGCTATGGGCTGTCCTGCAACACTGCTCACTGACATGTAATAGGGACATGACCAAACATAATTGCAGGCTAAGAGAGGTACCAGGTCACTGGTGACAACTGCAGAAGTGGGGGTACCCAGCTTCTATTTCCAGCCTATTAAATAAAAAATAGTTCTGAAGTGACAGTTGAAATGTCACAGTATAGCAGAAAATTGAACTGCAGCTGATAACAGATGTTAAGTGTTCTGCTTAACCTTCCAAAAGATTTTTTTTAAAGCAGTTTCAGGATGGCACTGTTTGCCAGAGAGCCTAAAAGCAGGCATGCTCACATCCTAAGAAGCGTTCCCGAAGACTTATTTCATGAAAAAACTACTGCACAATACAAATTTGAAGTGTATGAGTAAATCTAGCGTAGTGTCAGACACATCTGGTTTAGCCCTAAATAATTCCTAGGAAGAAGCCCCAGAACTCAGTCATACACTTCCGAGGCATAAACATCCCCTAAGCTTTACAGCGCCGTCACAGAGCCCACATGGCTGCAGGACATGACGTGGGAGTTCAAAGTTTCCTTATAGTCATCAACATGACTGCTGGTTGAAAAATGAAGCCTAAGCTGCTCAACACACTCAGCAGGAACTCTGCAAAGATTTCTCAATTTGCATCAGATTATATCTGTAATAAATTTGTAACAGTTGGGTTTCTTGGCTTTTTTCTCCCCAGAGACAGCAGGAAAACATGCAGAAGTACTAAAACAAAAAACCACCAACAAATTCTGAACTTGGAAAGGACTCGACAGAAGAGCAACAAATCTGCCCACCCATGGGAACATGGCTCAAACTAACACGGTTTTAGAACAACTGAACGACATCAGCACAACTAAATGGGACAGGACTGTTTACAAGAGCATGTAGTGACAGGACAGGAGGAATGGGTTCAAACTGAAAGACAGTGAATACGATGTTAGGAAAGAATGCTTTACTGTGAGGGTGGTGAGGCACTGGAACAGGCTGCCCCTAAAGTGGGGGATGCCCCACCCCTAGAAGTGTTCAAGGCCAGGTTGGATGGGGCTTTGAGCAACCTGGTCTACAGGAAGGTGTCCCTACCCACAGCATGGGGGGGTGGACCTAGGTGGTCTTTAAAGTCACTTCCAAACCAAATCCTACGATTCTATGATAAAACACAAGCCTTAGTGCTGCTCCGTAAATCCAGCTGGGCCAGAAGGAGAGGCAGAGGCAGGGGTGACGGCCCTTCCCCGCCAAAGCACCCGAGCTCTGCCGCAACCCTGCACCCACGGGCACAGCCCCCTCACTCCTCCCCCGCCCCGAGCCCTCACAAGCGCCGGCCCTGTCCGTGTCGCGGCCCGGCCCGGGCCCTCCGCCGCGCTTACCCAGCCCCGCGCGCCTCATGGCTCTGCCCTGAGCTACCGCGGGAGCAGCGGGACGAGGAGAAGGAGGAGGAAGAAGAGGAGGATGAGGAGGAGGCCGGGAGCGCCGCAGGAACACGGCGGGGCTCGGCGCCACAGCCGCGCACCATTCACCCGCGAGCGCCACGACAGCGCCGCGCTGCCCGCTGGGTGCGCGGCCGGGGCGCGCCGGCGCCGCGCGGGGGCTGCTGGGGGCTGTAGTTCCGGCCGAGAGCCGTAAGAGATTGACAAAACAGTTAAAATTCAGCGCTGAGTGGAGATTTCATTTCCTTTTTTCTGCCATCGTTTATTTAGAAGTAACAGGCATGCCACTGCACCATACAGCAATTCGGACTAGAACGTGAAGATTACGTTATTATTGAATCATTTAAGTTTCGTTTACATAGATAATTTCTCTTTCGTTCTTTAATCCCTTTCAATGCTGTAGCACAAATGGATTTCGTAAGCTTATATGAAAGATGTTACTCACTCCATACCAGTGAATTGTGTTTATTTGCCAGGATGATACCAAAAGAATTTATCAGTACTCCAACGTAAAGCAAACACCACAGAGTTCATTCAGAGTTTGTAATTTCAGGTGTGGCATCCACTGGATTAAAGAAGCTGCACTGGCTTTTCCGATTACAACAGGCTGCCTTATCAGAAGTTACTTTGGTATTTGTGTTCTGGTAGGAATCAGGACCCTCAGTATTGGACCAGCACCTCTTGCATTGCACAAGGTATATAAATACAGACCACAGATCCTTCTTCAGTGAGCTTGCAGTACACCAGGAGTCTTCACCGAGGCAGGCAGAGCTGTAGAAGGAAGAATAAAAGAGTTCTTGTCAATAAGAAGGCCCATGGCACCCTGCTGACATCCCGTGTAATTGCTGCAAGACACCCCAAAGGTCTTTCTTTGCAGTGCATAAACTGACAAATAATTGCAACATTTCTCTCCTTTGCCAAAGTGCATTTGAAACCTTAGTCTTGCATCTGCCCAGCTTCAGGACAGACACTGAGAAGCTGCTCATTTATTTATTTCTCAGTCACCTCTGGATACCTGTGTCTCAAACAACATTACATTGAATAAAGTTAGCTAAAGTAGAAAATGGCTCTTTTTAAAATTTTTGATAATTTAAGCAGTTTATCCAAAATTTCAAGTAAATCATTATTTGCACATCCAAAACAGAAGAGAAGGCCAATGAGAAGAAATGAGCTGCAGAGCTGTCCTCAGTGCTCACTGTGAAGCCAATCTCCATGGGATTTTGTCTGGAACTCAGCAACTCTTACAGGAATTTGCAAGCTGCCATCATTGATAACCTGAGACTTGATTTACAGCAGTTCACGGAAATGCATCAGTTGTTTCAAAGAAGGGAAACGTGCTATCACCAGATAAAAGCTCAAAGATTTAGCCCTTTGAGGTAAAACCATCTGAAGTTCACAGATAGGCCATTTCTTACCTTGCTGTGGCACAGAGGTCTCTTAAAGCATTACATGCTTAAAGCAGCAAAATTTAGATGCTGCGAAATTTACAGAAAATGAATAGATTCTGAGAAAACCTTCTTCCTGATTGCTTCAGATTTGAATTAGGGCTCTGTTAGGAGCAATGTCCTCACCATCACAATTTTTGAAGAAGGGCTTAGTGTGACAGTCTAGACAAGAACTAAATAATCAGAGAGTTAAACATGAGGCTTCAGGAGGCAGTAGGAAATGTATTTTACTAACAGCTGGCCTGAGTCTCTCATTGTTATTTACATTTTTGTCTTCATACACCGTCCAAGAAAATTATTGCATTTTGGTGGCATTGCTATATGAAAAGATTTGTCTTTACAGTATTTGCACTGTATTTGTATATTATCTGTCACCTTTTTTCCCCCCACAAGACTCATCTTCCATTTTTCAGTAAATATGTATTTATACATAACTAGGTAAAATGTACATATCTCCACAAGGATTGTAGTTATAATTAATGTTGAGGGGTTCATTTTTAATTTTTACTTACATTTTCTGTAAAATAAAATCCTAACTAACCATATGTAAGGTGTTTACAACTCATAGTGTTTAGATATATAATCTCCTTATGATGTTGTGAAATAACATCTTGAGTCCATATGCAACTTGTAAATAACACATTTAATTCTACAGTTTCTTACAGCAAAGCACGAAAATGATACTGACATGATTAATGTTTCAAATCCATTGTAGTCATACTGAACTTACGTTTTTCTCATACACTGGAAGTACCTCATAAGAAAGTTAATTCTATAGATCTCCTGGCATTAACGTAAGGAAATCACGATTCCATCTCACAGCAGAGGCTGGATACAGAGGTCAACTGGATGTCATTAATATTCATTGCATTTACATTATATTTCCATGGATCAGCTTGTATTCGTATTAATGATTTCATGGCAGGAGTCTGTGAAATAAAGACAATTTTTCTATTGAGGTAATTAATTGCACTCCTGTTGGCTTTCTGGCCCATTCCCTGGCAGCTCCTTACATGGAGACTGTGCCCTGAACTCCTCAGCCTCGCAAAGCAGCTGTGCATGGTTCGCTAGCAGGTGTGGCTGCAGCTGCTCCAGAGCATCTGCAGTTCTTCCTGCCAGGAAGCCTAAATGAGTAGTCAGCAAGTAGTTTTAAAGGACTGACTCATCAATGTTTTGTTTGCCAGTGACAACATACAGGAAAGAAAAGCACGGGTTTTTTTAAAAGAAAAAAAAAAAAAAAAAAAAGCCTGCAAGCTTACCTGTCTTGTCAATGCTTTTACAATCTTTTAATAGTAGCCTGCTACAGGTGTGTCATTGTCAGAGACCCTGCTGAGGCAATGTGCATGTCAGTCACCTTTCTGCAAAATATTAAAGAACAATTACTACTGGTTAAGAAGACAAGAAAGATGTCTTTCATAAAAGAGGAATGTTCCACCTGTTCTGCCAACTGTCCTATCATTGCTACCATTTTTTGGTTCTCTTTACTAATTCAAATTAAACTAGATGAATACATTTACATAACAAACAGTCCATAGATTTTATTAGTGGATTACCCCATGACTCCACTGCAAAAGTGACAAAAAGGAAAAGAAAAACCACAGGGAAGCTGATTCAAAGATCCTGTAAAATCAGTCTTCCAATACACATTTGAAAACCCATGACTCTTACTAACATAATATAATAATGACGTGATTTTCATCAAATTATTAAATAAGTAACCCAAATGTCAGTGTTTTTACATGCTGAAAAATCAGGTTTTTAGTCTTCATTATTTGCTTGCTACTTTCAACAATTATAAATTGTGAAAACAACCTAATTAGTCACAGGCATCATTAGCAAGTTGAAAAGCTGATATTGCGTGATATAATGTTTAGTATCAAATCTTTCAATCAATGTTTTGTTAAGCAGTAAGTTTCAATTACTAAAAAAAACCCCACTTGATAATTAAATCTTGAGCTATTGTGCAATTAAGTAACAGCTGATATTTCTAAATAAAATGAAAACATTAATGACATAGAAGCAGCACTAGATAACAGACTATTTTAATTAGCCTCAATAACTTCAAAAAGGAGCAATGTCAGTGTCTTTCATCAGTATACTTGTCACTTAATATCTTGGTTTGTTCTAAGACTATTTAGCATATGAGAGCTCTCCAAATGCTTCTGTTCCAACAAACCCAGTCTGATTGTTTAGGAATTTGCTCCCATGTTGTTAAGGTGACAAAACTGATAGTGGGCTTAGGATGTTATTAGCCTTTTTCTTCCTGGTTGTATTCTCCATCAAGAAAACCAGATGCTTTGTAAAACCACACCTTCTGTAAGACTTTAAATGACTGAAGGAGGCTGCTGCTCATTGCCACCCAGATTGTCAAGCAAAGAATTAACCATCTAAGTCACCAGAGGAATAATATGTGCACTTCAAATTCTTTAATGATGAGACCATATGTAACTCACTGCAAGTACCAACAAACCTGTTGGTGTCACTCATCGTGATGATTCAAAACTTTATTAAATACTGGCAAAGAGGACATGGCTGTTTCTGGTCTTAATGCACTTCCATCACAGATGGCACCTTCTTTCTGGAATAAGGTTTGGACTCATTTAATCTCATTGTGTATTCCAACTACTTTTTCTTTTTCTTTTTCTTTTTCTTTTTCTTTTTCTTTTTCTTTTTCTTTTTCTTTTTCTTTTTCTTTTTCTTTTTTCTTTTTCTTTTTCTTTTTCTTTTTTCTTTTTCTTTTTTTCTTTTTCTTTTTCTTTTTCTTTTTCTTTTTCTTTTTCTTTTTCTTTCTCTTTCTCTCTTTCTCTTTCTCTTTCTCTTTCTCGTTCTCTTTTTCTTTTTCTTTTTCTTTTTCTTTCTCTTTCTCTTTCTCTTTCTCTTTCTCTTTTTCTTTCTCTTTTTCTTTTTCTTTTATGTTATTTTAAAAAGACTGTTCTCAAATATCTGCCAAAATAGCCTTTTATTGTTTTTAGCAGGTAACCAAGAAAATATCTACCTGGACAAGATTCTCGGAATTCCTGTAATCATTTATGAAACCATGTTGTTTGGAATCAGAGGAGCTTCCTTGAACATATGTAATCATATTTATTCCTGCGCAGTTATCCTAAGCCTCTCCACACACAGGTTCAAAGGATCAGTAAAACTGTGTAGCTATAAAGACTTCCTATCTCATAGCTTTGCATAGGTGTATGATTATTACAGGTTGAAAAACCACATAAACCCATCATAAGATTTTACAACTCAGCAAATATGCTTAGAGCAAAATTTCCAGTGTGTATTTATATAAAGCTGTGGCTGTAACCCATTCTAAACTATTTTCTTGCTCCTGATTTCAGTATCATCTTTGTTTTGCAGTCATAATAGAGGTCCCTCAGGAAGCTTGGTTTGTCAGACATGCATCAGTAGTGAAGAACCACCTGGGGGAAAGAGAAACAATATCTGTAGTTGCATCAGCAGAAAGTATCTAGTAAGAAAGTATGGTCTTTTCCACCTTTACAACACTTTTAAAATTTGTTAACAGTGAAGGCAGCTTTCTTCTCACTTGGTATCAGTTATATTAGAGAAGTATTGAGCTTTATATTAGCTCATGCACAATGTAATTTAATTATAATTATTATTTACTTAATTGTTATTGCAAAATACTGTGATTATTCTTATTCTCTCTTTCAGTTGCTTTTTAGCTTCATAAACTGCTCTGGCTCCTATTTAATTCTGCAGGGAACACACACAAAATCTCTGCTGTATTTTTACAAATTTCTTGTCAGTGCTGTTAAATTACATCAAAATGGAGAAGAGAGGTTATGGACACAATTGCTGGTCTCCCTCCTAAATTTCTTTACGTAGGGCTAGAATCAAAATTTACTGAAGTCATGGAGAATTTTTGTATTGACTTTGGATCAGGCTATAAATTTTTATTAAAAACTGCCTCTGCTGATTCTTAGTCTTCCAAGTAGTGTATGCTGTGTAATCTATGAATAATTCCAGTCATGATTTCTTTCTCTAATATAAAGGTACCATTTCTGATGTCAGCTTTGACTGGGTAATAATATCAGCTGAGTGAGTGATAAGAATTCAGAGCCATAGCAGCAGCCTGAGCATTAATAACTGTAATGTCTAAAGAGGAGGACTAATACATTTAAAATGAAAAGTGGAAGTCGAAGTAATTTTTCATTTCAGTAGAACAAAGGTATGGGATGAATGGAGCACACAGTCCCAATGCTTCGTAAGATGCTATTAAATAGTAATTTGATGATTTGTGTTATGTTTATTTTGACCCTTCAGATATGTGGGAAAGACTTTCACCAGTCAAAGCTAAGAATTCAATGAAAACAGAGACTTTGAGCACAATAACTTTCAGTGAAGGGAGTGCTATTTTGCAGACTTGAAGAGCATTTTCCTGCAGGGCATTTTTCAAGACAAATGGAAAATCATCCTTGTTTCATTGTCCAGCAAGGCAAAACCGAGAGCTAGCTTTGTTCCACCTTTGTTCTTGGCCACTGAAAAACTTCTTAAAAAGAAAAAAACAAACCATCATGTACTTCCTGAGTTCTCTTCAGTTTTCTCACGAGTCAACAAACCATGCACAAACCAATTTATTTGATGACTAATTAGAAAAGCTAATGCCTGAACATAAATCTGCAAAAGCTCTTGCAAGCCACCTGTTTGTCAGAAAGACCATTACAAGCAAATTACCTATCCAAAGCACCTTTATAAAGATCATTTTCTTAGGCTGTTGCACAGACTGCAGCAGCTGGGTTAATTACCTGTGCTGAACAGAGCACAGTGCTAATGGGATGATGTGACTTTCTGTTCCATGGTGGCTCATTCAGAGTTTACTTGTGTGTTTTTGCATAGCACTACCCTGGGCTTCAAGAATACATCTTTAATTTCTGTATTTGTATTGTTTGCTTGGTACAGTGTAGCAAACAGGAAGACAGTGTAATATTGTTCTCCACAAAGATGCATCAATGTACTTCTAAGAAAAAGCTATTATAACTTAACGAAAATCCAAGCACATTATCTAACTTTTAATGAAATCAATAACAAAATTACATCAAATTTTATGGCATGGGATCAAAGACTGAAGTAATTACAATATAGAAACAATCATTATGTTTCGAAATTAAAAGTCATAGGCTCTCTTCATGGTTTTCTGTAAATGTAGCTAAAATCAAGCTTAGGTTATATTTTATGCTACACCTTGAAGAAAAATTCCATCTCCTGCAGCCCATTCACCAACAGAAGTAATCTTTGCATGCAAATAACATGAAAAGTCCTTGTCACTTGTATGGTCAAAAAGACCACGGTTTATGAGTTAGATGCTACACATCTATGCCACCACACACAAACTATCTACTGCATGGACACAAACTGTACTCGGAAGGCCACACTTGGACAATAACCACAACCCTCAGTCACTTTAGGGATCATGTTAGGCAAAAGGTCTGGAGACAAGATTAAAGGTTTCTACCCCATTTAACCCAGTCCAAGTGCACCAAACCTGCATCCTGCTGTGGGTGGCTTGAGGTCCACCAGCCCATACCCAGTGGTGGGTTGCTCCTTGGTTTGAGGTCCACCAGCTGGTGCTTTGTTGTGGATTGGGTCCTGGCTTACAGCTCAAAGCCTGCTGGACTGCTCTTATGCCTTTTACCTCTCGGTGCTGGCCTTCGCCTGCTGTTTGACTTGTGACAAATTAAGCAGGTCTCTTAAACACTTTTTCCTTCCCTTTTGTGCTTTGCCGAGGAGGCCTTATTCAGTTTCTCCATCTTAGACAACACTGTTTTATATCCCTGCTGCTCAGATAACCGCCATTTGTTGAACGATCTGTCGTTCTACATAGCTGAGTAAATATGGGTTGGTATTTTTGAATCTTTTTACCCGGAAAATCCAACTATTTAACTGAACCCTCTTAATCCAAATCCCTTCCCTCAAGTCCTGAATGAGGGGAAAGGGTCAGGCTGGTGGTTTCTAGAGAATATCTTTTCCCAGAAGGGTTCAGGAAGGATGGAGAGGACACTGTACACAACAAACTCTACTCAGAGTGATGTTTCTGAGTTGAATCCATATGCTAATTACTTACACTTCTGTTGGAAATTCAGAGTGAAAATACAAATGTTAGCTTATTAGAGCAATGCTGAATGTCCATATACTCCATGGACGTAGAAGAAAATGTAGACAGCATATCTGAATTTCATATTCATGAATCTTCATTTATAAAGATAATTTTTCTGTAAACGAGATTACTAGAATAACTTCATTCATTAAAAATTAAAGTTGTTATTCAATATGTCTTTTAAGTTATGTATTCCATATATATGTAAAAGCTGTGCTTTAGTAATTACTAAATGAAGTGTACTAGGGCCCCAATCAGAATCCGTATTTCCTGGCAGGATACATGGTCATGGATCTGGCTTCAAAAGTTCCTCTGATGGCTTCCTGCTCAGTGCTGTCAGCAGTATAAACTTTAGACCACATTCTTCCTTCATAGATCAGCACAGATCATAGACCACAGCAAAAGTAGGGCCACATTATTATGTTTTACAAAATGAATTTTTCTGTATCTTGACAAATCGTGACTACTGACTACAGTGTGACTGACTGTACATTAATCACAGAATATCCTGAGTTGCAAGGGTCCCACAAGGGTCATCGATTCCAGCTCTTGTCCTTGCACAGGACAGCCCCAAGAATTACACCATGTGCCTGAGAACATTGTCCAAATGCATTGTCCAAATTCCTTCAGGCTTTTTCCAGAGACTATGGTTCTTAAGAAATTAGTAACAGAAAGAAGCCTGGGAAAAACCAGCAAAACCAGAGTGCAAAAAAGGCAGCTCTGAGGCACCTGGCTCATGTTCCTGGCATTTGCTTGGCATGTACAGGTCAGCTCATCCTGTGCCAAATGTCCGACAGGAGGCACTGGAGCCTCTGCTGGTGTGCAGTTGGTTTGATGTAAGTCTAACCTCTCCAGAGTGTGCCATGTGTGTGCAAGTTCAGTGTGCGTGTGCATGTGGCACTGAATCCACCGCTCTTGGATATGACTCATGGTCCTTATTAATCATAGGAAACACAAAATATCCTGGCCCAAGTCTCAGAGAAAATCGTGGTGACCTGCCAGGAGAGCAGGTCTGGCTGTAATTCTAGGTTTGTGCCTCCAGCCATGGTGGTGCTTGAGAAGTGAGATGCAGTGTGTGCTCACATGCTGCTGCCTGGAGAAGGAGCAGTATTTCCTCATCTGTCCTGCAGCACACAGTGCACATACTGGCTCAGAAAATGTTCCTAGAAAGTGGCATGCAGGATGGAGAGGGAGGATGATTGGATTCTAAACTTGGAAAATGAATTCTGGGATGGAGCCCAAAACGTCTCTGTTCCTCTTTTTCCCTGTCACTAAAATGTTAATTTCTTGCCAAGGAACTTAAAAGGTTTATTTAATCATTTTTGCTAATATGCTCTAATGCCTTGAAATGTGGCTTAGGAAAGAAAAGTATTATTCATAGTCAGTGGAAGAATAATGCCCACTATTTGTGTTACAGTAGAAACAAATGACTTGATCCATCATATAGGTTACATAGGGAGACACAATTCCTTCCTCAGTCAGTGAGAGGAATGATCCTTTTTTGCATTACAATAGAGTCAGATGATATGTTTCATCTTGTGTGTTTTATAGAAAGGCACAACAGCTCTCCCAGATGCCTTGTAACTCTTATGACTCCTGTAGTATGTCACTCCTGTGAGTATTAAATTTATGCCACATAGGGCAGCAAGGAAACCATTTAAAGAAAAAATAGGTAGAAGTGCAAACTTAATAAAAATATATGAATATAAAATAGTATATAAAAGATACTTTTATATGTCTTTAAAATAAAGTAGAATTTTTTTGTTAGAAATAATGTACATTTGATAAAAGACACTATATGTTTTGTTTTGATGCTGCTGCACTGGAGTTTCCAGTTTTATGAAAAAAATACAAACTGTGCAGACAAGTTTGCAAAATCATGTTTGCACATATCACCAGAGAGCTATATTCAAAGACCTTTTGTGTGAGGCTGTGCAAGTTCATGTTTTATTATGGAATAGATACAATTTCTGTGTGTGCACTTACACTGCTGGTAATGAGAATGTATTCTAGGAATCACATAATTTATGGAGCAAAAGCTCATTTTAGGAATTATAAAGGAATATTTTATACCAATCACGCTTTCACAGAGTCATGAGAAGAACTTCTAAAAATTTAGGCAAAGATAGTTAAAAATAAACAGATTTGTTCTGTTGTACTCTATTAATTGATTTTGTCAAAGCTTTCTCCTGACTTGCCCTGTACCCCCCACCCAGTGATTCTTACAAAGACAAAATTCATCTCCCCCTAATGTCATTGCCAGCAGGGAGGGAAGAAGCCAGTAGCATTCAGACGGATCCCTGGACCCTGATTTGCTCACCGGTGCAGGGTTTCTGCAGGCAGAGAACTGAAGACGGAAGAGCTGCACATTTCTCTGCTGTTTCAGGCTGAACTTCTCCAGCACCAGCCTGGAAGATTCACACCTGCAGCTGCAGCAGCTCAGGTGGCCATGGCCAGGGTGCTGGGAGGAGCTCACCTGTTGTCTCTGCTTTTGGCCAAGTCAGGCAGCAGCCTTGGTGCTGATCCCAAGAGAAACAAGGAGCAGAGAAGGAAGGGGCAAGAGAGGGACCTTG
This sequence comes from Acanthiza pusilla, assembly GCA_036630365.1. NCBI lineage: Eukaryota > Metazoa > Chordata > Aves > Passeriformes > Acanthizidae > Acanthiza > Acanthiza pusilla. Next base: position 29,953,949 of record JAXCHO010000073.1, on the reverse strand, counting down.
AGACCTGCCTGAGGTGTAGTCAGCTCCAAGCTTTCCTGTAAGCAATGAAGGCAATGAAGTCTTCCTCTTCTGGTTTTTCTGTGTAGCGTAAAAAGCTTAAGAACCTGCCAATCACCTTTCCCTCCACTGGTGTTTTATTAGGGTTTTTTTCACTAGTCAGGTGTTTTCAGGACACTTGTGGAAATTTAGCATTGTTAAGGCCATAAGCCTTTCAAATTCATCAGCAGTTTGAACACAAGGTAGTGCTTGTGTTCAAATGGATTTAGGGACTGAAGGCAGCATCACTGGGAGACAGATATCCTCCCAGTAGCTAGGCAAGACTCCTGTCCTGGAGAAGACATGGGGAAGAAGGGAGAGAGACCTCCTTAGACTGGAGGAAAATACGTGGAGGGGTAGAAATTACTTAAAGCCTTGTGCATGGTCAGTACAATTATAAAAATGAGAAGGTTATGCTGTGTAGATGTGTTAAGGAAGCTGAAATATTCAACTGTCTCAGCAGAGTTCTCAAAAGATGTTGAACGCTTGCTGGACACACACAGAGGGGTGTGAATACTGCAGGCAGCTGAAAATGAGAGTATGCACCTTTGTGGTGACTGTTGCTAAGAGGTTAATTAGATGAATTGTTACGTCTTAACTTTGATGTTCTTCCTGAACTGTGTTGTACACAACTGGTTTTCAGTGATGCCTTTGAATATTTCCAGGTTTTTTTTCCTCTTAATGCACCTGTAACTTGCTGCAGTTTAGTGCTTCTTACAAAGTGCTAAAATGCTCTGTTCCCAGCACCTTTAGCCAAAACCAGGCTCTCTGAACACAGATTCAAGGACATATTCATTGTCTTAGGGCCTGGAAATATGTAAACAACAGTGAGATGGGGGGAGCAGGCCTGGGGTGGTGAACATCATCACCTGAGGGTGCAATTGGAGAATTAGGGGCCAATATGCTAATGGGACAGAACTGGTAAAAGGGGAAGGGCTCGTGAGCCAGGGTCCATTTTGGGTGTAGTCCCTGGGGGGGACGTTTGTTTGCCCAAATGTACCTTGAAGGCCTCGAATAAATTTGTCTGCATTTTGTACTCCTAATTTGTTTTGGCTTCTCTTTTAGGCATCATCAGGAATATCTTAAGTAAACATTTATAGTAATCAATTCTAGGCAAGTCTTTTAAAATGGTCCAGCTCTCTGCCTTCAATCTTTTAAGAGCTTATTTTTTCTAAAACTCTGGAGAATATTACCTTGAAATCAAATAAAACTGTTTGCACATACTGTGAACGATCAACAAAACAATTAAACCTCTTTCTGGGAGACCATAATGCACTGACAGTTAAGATTTTATTTAATGGAATGCAAACGAGGATTTTAAATGACATTTAATGAATTTGAAAAGATTATTTTCTTTCCACAGCTGAATTATTAGTAGGTTTGTACTGAGTTACAGGATATCATAATTATTTTTACATCAGTAATGACTTTCTAACCTCAATTAGCAGGAGATCAGAAGCCACGCTCTGAATCTTTCACTGAAATGCAGTTGTCAGCTATGTAAATGACTTTATAAATGTGTCCTGAAAATGGAAATGTTTTATGCAAATTAGCCTGAACCACAGTGTGCAAGGCTGAAAGTATAAGAAATAACTCAGTGATGTTGGGAAGCATTGAAAAGCATGACTTGGAGAATCAGCTGTGTTCCACCAGAGTGGGGAAAAGGAGACGATGCTGACATTTTCAGGAGTGCGAGGGTAGGAGAAGGGCATCTCTCCTGCTCACCCTCTTTCATATTTTTTTCATTCTCAGAGTGTTTCCTCTAGTGTAAAAAGAATCATGATTTTAAATACATCCTCACCAGCTTGAAAAACCCTACTACAAATGGAAATAGATTTAAAATTAAAACATTAATGTTTCACACTCCTTAGTGGTAGCTGGCTTGTATAAACAACCAGAGAGAAATATGAAAATCTTTGAAACCATTCACTTTGAATTATTTGAAAGCTGGTAGACTGGCAAAAAGAAATATAAATCTTTTTCCTTTCTTCAAAAGTCCTGAATATTTGCTAATATTTGGTATTTTATCTATTATATTGAAGACTTATCATGAACATCTGCTCTGAGTTTGCTTTAGTCATTGATTATTAATGTTTTGCTGTCATGTGAGACATTATTACTCAATGTCTTTCAGTAGGTTTAACTCGGTAAGATCTGCAATTGCTGCTCCTTGGACATTTTTTATTTAATCTGTATTCATACAACCCAGGAGTTATAATTATTAATCTTAAAGAGTGGAATTTTGATCCTGAGATGAAAACAAATAGCTGAAAGAGGATCCAAAAGTGGACCCAAAAGAGGACCAGAAAGATGTCTGACGTGAAGAAGATTCAGGTGTTAGGTTTTAGTTTGTACATATGTAATACTGCAGATAAAAAGACACACCTTCCTCAATTCTAACAGATGTATTTTCCTTCCGTGAGGAATAGTGACCCTGTCCTAGTTGCTTTCTTGAGAGACTCACCCATTCTTTTCAACTATTGATTCAAAAAAGCTGATAACTTTTGTTAAATGAATTATAGTTTTTGTCAAGATAAATAAAAACAGCAAACCATAGCTATTTTAGAAATTGAAAATTACGGTAGCCACATTAGGCCAGTGCCACTTAATAATTATTATCTCATAAATAATGTTTATCTTCTAACTTTGGTGTTTGCATTTTAAAGAAGTTGCCAGTTCACTGTTAAAATATGTCATGTCAATGCATTCTTTATCTTCAATATGAAAAGTTCTCAGATAAACTTAGATATTGCACGAAGTACTACAATTTATTTGTAATGTTAAATTTCCCTAAGTATCAAAAATTGGAAGGGACCTCTGAAGGTCAGCTGGTCCAATGCCATGCTCGAGGAGAGTCACAGCAAGAAGGCTGCAGGGACAATGTCCAGAAGGCTTTTAAATATCTCCAAGGATGAGGACTGTGTATTGATTACCTTGCGTCTCTTCGTGACTCTTACAAACACTCTGAAGCAGGCTTAGCAGTTTTGAGAAAGCCTCAAGAACACTTTTGACTGCTTCAGAGCTGTGAAACAAACAGTGGTTCCACCGCTTGCTGTGCAGAGGGGTTACCTGAGAGTCTGGGATGAGATTCCTGGAATCTCAAGTGAGCACAGTGGAATTGTTCAGTTATATCCTAACTTTAATATTTGCCTCCTACTGTGTTTCATGTGTTTCACTGGGAGAACTCTGCTGTGGAATTTCATGAGCAGTTATATTTTTTTAGTTTTCAATTACCTTTCCAGTCCAGCCTTTTTATCAAACACACAACACTTTGCTGACAGCATTCACTGCTTCATTTCAAACACTCTACATATTGCCTGGTTTCTGCTACATGCTTTATTTATTTTTTAGAAAACACTTAATCTGAGATACCAAACAGCTTTCTTAGTACTCAGTATGCATTAGTCAATATGGCCACAAATAGAAAGCTTGCACACATCTATTACACCAGACAAATCTGAAAATCACAAACTTACTTAGCAGCAATTTCTTATAGCATCAAGAAATAACACTGGTTGTAGGGCAGAGGATTTCTTCGATGTGAAGAAATAAATAGCCTTTAATATACAATTCTATGTAGTACTACAATTGTATGTAGTTTAATTTATGCTTTTCTTATTCTGTGTCAGTTGGGTTTGTTGTTTAATAATGGCACATTGATCAGGCTGTTAGGCTGTTCATTTCTTAGCACAAAATTAGAGCCCCTTTTCTTTCTGTCAACAGATTTGGAACTTTTACACTGTGTGTATTGTATCCTAGCAGGGATGTGTCTGTTACATCCCCCCTGAACAATTGTTTAATTGTCATCTGCTAACTCACAAAGATCCATGGACCACAAAGATCCACACGATCAGTGGAAGTGTTAGAAGTGAAAAACTTGCTGAAAATGTACCATCACATTTTTTCACGTGCCTCCTAGGAAATAAACGGGCAGAGCTGATGCAGTACCCCATCCCAAAGATCAAGGGATGAGGTGGAGTATCCTGTGGTTTGTCAGCACTGATCATCTAATTACACTCATTAAGGGCTCTGTTCTCAGTTGGTTATGAGTACATGATCTCTGCACAAGTGTGATCTCTTGAGCTGTCACACACCATTAGAAAGTGATAGCTAAGTGCTGCAGAGTCATTCCCACAAGGAGGGGACAGCAATACCTGGACCCAGCAGCAGCAGTGGGGGTGCAGTGATGGTTGCATAGGAACCACAAAGCAGGGTCTGGGACCAATTTCTGTGCACATTAAAAAAAAGGATTGTTTGTATTTCCATAGCTGTGACCTATACATTCCATCAGTCTGCAAACCAACGTATGCCTGGCCGTATGTCCAACAAGTGGAAAGTGTTCCTGGGGCTGTTGTCAGATCACTCAAAACAAACTAATGGATATAATTCAGTTTGGCAAATACATTTAAAATTAAGGAAAAAACCCAAACTGGTACTTGTATAAGTAATAAGTAGATTTTATTAATACTATTCTGAAGTAGTTTTATGAATGATTAAGAGACAATTAACAAAAACCATGAAAAATCACTTTCAGGTCACTGTTCCATAAGGAAAAGTCAACAATAATTATGTTTATGAAAATGAGCACTTCAAAGGTGATATATTCGCCTATGGACAGTTGAAAGGATGTGGAACTACAAATGTACTACAGAGTCCTAAAAAACTACAGACAGAAATAATTATAAACCTAGATTGTAGTACCCTAGACAGAGGAGTGAAAAGGTTAATCTGTTCATCTATGCTGAATAAAGATTTTTTTACTGCTACTAGGTCAAAAAGGAAATATATTGTTTCCTGTATTAATATTTAATATCTAACTATTTTACACATCAGAGATACACACAGATGTGTTGTTAGAATCCACTAAATGTTGGAGGGTTGTGTTCATTTACATAGTGTGGCTTTTCAGTGTCCATTCAGCGTCTATCCAGTAAATTTAGGAATCATGGCTGATTTATTACTTGTATCTGCTCAGGGCTCAGGCTGCTAATTTCTCTCCTGTGGTTTACAGAACTATTGCAGTGTGCTTCTTGGTGTCAGGCTTCCACATGCAAGGGCAATTAATCTGTACTGAAAAAATCTCAGAACATATGACGAACATAGAAGAACATGTGTATTTCAGCTGTATCTGGGTATCTAAATAAGTCTTTAGGAATTATTGTCAGAAAGACCACTGCTTTTCTCAACTGTAAATGTAAATTAAACCTTACTTCTCTAGGGTTCACCACTTTTGAGGCCTTTTTCAAATATTTTGTAGTGTTAAAGGCTGGCTCAGAGTGATCATCAAGATACTGCGCAGAGGATTTCTTGTACATTATCACATATTAATGTGGGTGTCCAAGTCTTCAGATGCTTGGAAGGCTGGAGCTGCTATGGGGTGAATTGGCTCATCTTCAGTCCTTATACAGAGCACCTTGCAGCTGTGTCTGGATCATCTTGCAGTCCTAATATTTTCATTCACAGAGTGTGAATAACGCAAGAAACTCTGGTCTTTCTGCGTTGTGATGGAAAATAAAAAACTTTAATTAAGGATATTGAAAAAAAAATACGTGTCTCTGAAAGAGGGCTTTAAGCAATATTTAGCTTTCAAATCCCAAACTTCCATTTGAAGAACCTCTCCACAGCTTCTGTCTCATCATGCACACATTTAAACTCCTAAGCCACTAAATCTTCTAGACTCTTAAGTCCTACTACTCAGACCCAGTAGCATTTCTGCTTGGACAAGGCTGACCTCCTCATGATTTTTCAATTTAGAGATCAGATACATAAGACTTCTGGTGACCAGCAGCCAATACCCAGACTTGGCTAATTCTTTAGATTGCAATATAGAATACTTAATCTCATATAACCACTCACACTTTTATAGCAAATATAATTTAAATACTTTTTTTTTCCTTCCTTTGTGTGGTTTTATCCTTGGAGTGATTTCTGGAGATATTTACCAATAAGTGTGATTTTTTACTAAAATATCATTGCTTCTTCAGTAGCTTGAAAATTTTAGCTAATATATCATTTAGCTATATATGATTCCTTCCTCCCACCTTTTTCTTAGCAATTCTTCTTGATATTGATAAAGTTTTTGCTCATGGACTATAGGTATCATTTTTGGTATTCTGACTTCTAATAAGCTGAATAAAAAATAGGGAGTGATCATTATGGAGACAGCAGATTTCAGTTATGAAAAAGTGAGTTGCTGGAAAGGTGAAATCTTAGTCACATGGAAGAAATCCTTTAGATGTAGAAGTCCCCTTGTACATAGTCTTCATTCCAATTTGGGGTATATACGAGCAACTCACTGTGGTAAAAAATTGGGCTGTCTTGAATGTCTAAGGGCTTGAGAGCTCATTTTTATAAAAAAATAGATGCTTGGAAGAGTATACATAACAATGTCCCAAAGTTTGAATGGAAAAAAAAAATCCTAATTAGGATCGAGAACACTGTATCTTCTCACTAAGTCAGACATATACTCCACAAAATCAGTATATATTTCTGTCAGACACTGAAAGAGAATAATATTTCACTAATTTGGTTGAAGCTACCACTTCTTCCCATTTCCTTCTAACCAAACAATTTATTTCAAAGTTGACAGCCTTCTATATTATGACCTTGAACACCTTCCAAAATCTGTTGGCAGATAATAAATTTTAAGTCAAGTCTGACTCACAAGTTTTTTTTCTTTGATAAATGTTTGTACGTCTGGGTAAGGGAAGTTTTAAAGGTATGACGCTTGTGAAGACAAATGTGAAAATAGCTAATAAAAGTCATTCTTCATGTAACTATGTTAAAAAAATCTGCTGTTTACACTACCATCTGGGTAGCCTTCATTTTCAAAAGTGATGTCTTTTATTTTTGGAAACAGAGGCATTGGAAAACCTTATAGAGATAGTGCTTTTGTTTTCTGTCAGATTACTGACTCTAAATGGATAGCACTATTATAGAAACATCCTCCTGTAGGTTTAAAATGTTGTAAAAATACCAGATGGGAATAGGAGCTGATGTTTATTTTTAAAAGGAAGCATTTTTTTGTTCTGGTTTTTTTTTTTGTTCGCTGGTTTGGGGTGGGGTTTTTTTTTGTTTGTTTGTTTGTTTTGTTATTTCATTCAAGTGAGAAAACAATAAATACATTCCAGCTCTTGGGAGTTTGGGATTTTGTCTGTGTGTATGTTTTATGAATCCATAAAATAGCCTATGCTTTTCCTTTGAGTATTATGGTGCATGTTTGTGATTACTGAGCTTATTTACTTTCTCATCAATCTGCTTATGACTTCCAAGGTGGGTACATTAGCAAGTTATTAGGAGCTAACAGCAGGTAAATTAAATAGAAGTAAAGAGGCACATGGATCTGCATTTACTTAGAACAGATGCTCTACAGAGAAAAATGGGAGGCTTGAAGAATTTGCAAGTCATATTGTGTAAGTCTGGAAGTGCTAAGTTTACTATGTTGCCAAACTTCTGTTTGGCTTCCTTAACAACTCTGAGTAGTGGGGTGGTCCTTCCCAACCTTACCCATTCTGTGATCATAGGCAGCAATGTTGTGATTATCTGGTGACTGGGTTATGATTGCACTTCTTTTGCAACAGCAATGAGTGAGAAGTTAGTTGGTTAGTGTCCTGACCATTTCCAAGTGTCTAAAACAGACAGCTGGCTGTAGGTGGGAGTTTCCAGGGCTGAAGGTGAGGCCTTAACCCTGTTTTATTTTTGTTTTCTTTCTAATTTTTTTCCCTCCTGGGTGTACTGCTTCCCTCTCTACTAGCAGAAAACAGTATAGGATATAGGACAAATGAACTATTGCCAAATTTCATAACTTGCAGTCTGGACTAGATTCAACTGACTACTAGCTGATGTCAATTTTGACTCTAGAATCTGTTGTAAACAGAAATGATACAAAAATCTGGACTCACACTTTTAGTGCTCGCAGAGTTCTGTTGTAGCCTGAACTGAAGAGTGGTCTACAGCTTTATAACATTATTAATGTCTACCATATGTCCAAGTAGCAGGTTGGTGGAATATTACTGCCAGTAGCTGGTATGAGATCTGTGGATGCAGTAAGTTAGGTCACATAATGTTCAAATCACTTTTTCAGGCCCATTTAAAATGTCACAGGGAAAAATAGAATCAAACGCAGAAACAGAGTTCCCATCTTTTACCAAATAAGCTGAATTATCTGTGATTAGGGAAGAAAGAGCACCCTCAAAACAGATATTTTTTCTGGACTGCTTAAACGTAGTATGTGCAGTCTTTAATAAAACTGAAATACATTAATTTTGTATGCTTTCATATCCTAGGATTTCAGTAAAAACAGTAAAGGTGAATAGTTAATATAGGGTGAAAAGTTCAATTGAAAGCTTGCTAATGAGGCTTAATTCAGGAAATTCTGTCAGGTGCCTTTTCATAAAGCCTTTCTCTGTTCTTTTTAGCACTTAGCTTACAATCTTCCTTTGTTAACCTCAAGTAGACATTAATAAAAAATAAAATGTGGCTTAGAGATATATACCCCATGATAATTCAGGCATGCCGAGGCGTGCCTGCAGTGAGACATACATGCCTGCAGCAAGCAGAGATCTGATTTCATTTGCTCTCATCAACAATGGCTGTGAATCCACTGTGGTTTCGGGCCTAATTGAATGATTGTTAATTGCTTAATGTGTTAAAGAAAAGTCAGTGATACATAAGAGAATCTTCTGTTGCTGATTTCAAAACCCATGAGTAATCCTCAAGATTAGCAGTGGGACCATGGCTGACTCAGCTTTATGTAGTATCCATAAACACATCAGCAAAGCAAGAAGCTGATTAATTATTCTGGCAAGAACTCAAGGGGAAAGTGATTTCCTCTGTCATTAGTCAAGACAGAGCAATAAATGTGGCCTTACTTTGATTTGGTGTTCCTGGTGTACTGCAGGTTTTCTCTGTCCTCTTTTTTAATTAATTTTCTCATTTTGGAGGTGGAGATACATAAGTGTTTCCAGAACCGAGAGGCAGGAAAGAAATAAGCTGGGATCAAAACACTGTTACACTTGACCTTTTTACCTTGTTCCTAAGTAAGTTGTAATTATAGTCTCACTTATAGAGAAAACAACTGTTTGAAACATAAAATAGCTGAATTCTGGTTTTTAGAAATGTCAGAAACTATGTATTTGATGACCTCAAAACATTTCTTTCAATGTTTATAATATTTTACTAAAAATAAATACTTTTTGCAAAGTGCATCTGTTTTCATGGATACATTTTTTATTATAAAAATTGGAAATAAATGGATTCCTTTTTTATAAGATCTCTAAGTGTGCTGGAGTATGTTCTACATGTGAAAGAACATGTGTGTTATTTTGCTATAGAGCTCAAAACACCACGATGTTATTTTCAAATCCAGAGGAGGTATACAGATGCTAATATTTAAACTGCACTGCTTGAAATCAGCATGTACTTAGCTCAGCTCATTTATGTGCTGTGCTGAAAATTAATTGTTGCAGGTTTTGTGCCAGTATTGGACAGTATGGCCTCTTGGAGACCTTGCAGAACAGGTAAATAGAATGATTTTGTTTTTCTGAAGAATGGTATGTGTAGCCTACCGTGCTCATATAAAGAAAGCAATTTTTTGCATCTCCGTAGTACTAATTTTTAGTAGTACTTATCTCAACTGTAAGTGTAAAGGATTTTGCTGTTTCTTCTGCTGTAATTTCTTCTCAACACATGTAAATGGAAAACTATAATTTAAGAGTTCCTACTGCAAAAGATACTAATTTACATAATACTTGCTGTTCTGTCAAATATGGAAAAGTCTCACCATGAGGAGTTTTGCAATTAAGACAGTTATAGCAGCAATTCACAATTCAGTCCAGCCAGTATCAGAAACTCCAAAACTTCTCACAGGCTCCTGTGAGAGCAGAAATTCATCAGTTTTTACTTACTTACTTCTCACTAACACTCTTCGAGGTGACTCCCTACTTGGGCAAATAACTTCTTGCTTTTCTATCAGCATGGGTTGTGATACAATATTTTTTTCCAGTGCTTCCCCCTTCTGTGCTGAAGCACGCATTGCTCTAAGTCATTATCTGGCTTTTCTAGCTTTCTGAAGGTGCCTTGCTTGAAACCTATATGAAGAAATTATTTTTTATTGTGCTTACCACTCTGTAACAAATGTAACCTTGACCAAAAGCATTAGGTTGATTGTGCTCTCAGCAGCTGTTTCATCTGAACTGCACTTTCCCAGAGATCACTCTCAGGTTGATTCTATCACCTGTGAGACAAAGAGAGAAGTTCAAACAATGAAGCAGTTTAAATGTCAAAACATATTTTGGCAAGGCAATTGTAGCTGATTATTCACAGAGTTCATCATCATACTGTGGCCAGCAGTGTAAAAAAGCTCCTGAGGTTAATAGTTTCCTCCAAACTATTCAAGATAAAACAATTCAAATGTCTCTGTGAAACAGTCCTTTGTGGCTGTCTGCTTCAATAATCTTTCAAAACAATGGCCCAAGTCTATTTCACCAGAAAGTCCTCAATTTTACTGCCGATTGAGAAAAATCCAGTAACATCAGGATAAAGCACCGTTGTGATTCATTGCTGGCTGGCAAAGCTGTTAGTGTCTATTTAGAGTAGAAACGCCTGGGCTGTTTTGGTTTTTAAATGCAAAGCCCTGAAAGCATAACTAACACATTAAGGTGCTCAGCCTCTTGGCAAGGCAGACCCAGCAGAAGTGTGCAGAATCACTAATGGCTTACTTTGAGTCACCAAACACCATTTTATAATAAAATAACTTTTCAATCAACATTAACTAGATGTGTGTTCTGTTGGTCGCGAAGTATGGGACTTGAAGAGAAGGTCTTGGTAGTCACAAAACTTGATTCTCCAAAAAAGTTTAAAAATACTCTGAATCTAACAGATCAATCAAAAGAGGAAAAGGGGATGGGCAACTGGGCTGATCAGTGCAGTCATGCAGCAAAATAAATACTCCGTAAAGATGTTTCATTCTCCAGACTTGTGTATACAAAATCAGTGCTCTGTTTCCTCACCAAATCCTTAAACCTTATGTGTTCACTGCCCAAATTTGTTCCAGTATTTCTAATTCTACAATTGCTTTATAGTAACCATGTAAGCAAGGCTAGCAGAGGCTCCTTAAAGAGCAGACTGTGTTCTTTAGCTGCTAGAGACAGAAATACCAATTCCCATTTTCAAGTGGCTAGGAGCAGCATGAGCTGTGGAACTTGTACAAATGCAGTGTTCTCTTGTGGGTGTGAGGGAGCTTTGACCCCATCAGAAACTAGAAGGGTATCCAGTATCACCCTGCTGGTGGCTAAAAAGATGTCTAACTTGTCTGCTTTACTGATTCAACTCTTTCTTGAATTTAAATAGCTGCTTTCTTCCTAGCTGAAGTGTAGTACGACAAAATAGTTGTGATGCCAACTTTAAAGACTAACTGAAGTAGTTTTTTGTACTGGAGCCCAATTGTATTTGTAAACTCAGTAGAACATATTAAATAGACAGCTGTAGTCCAAAATCCTGTATACTCTGTTTCGGTCACATGCTGGAGAAGTTGTTTCTAAATTGTCATAAGAATGGTGAGCCCTGACACATTTCACTACACCAGGCTGCTCAGAGCCCCATCCAAACTGCCCACGAACACTTCCAGGGATGGGGGGTGTTCCAAAACTTCCCTGGACAACCTGTTCCAGGGTCTAACCAACCTCACAGTGAAGAATTTCTTTCTAATATCTTTTCTAAATATACTCTCTCTCTCAGTTTAAAGTATTCCTGCTTGTGAATTACCACAACATGCTCTTGCAGTAAGTCCTTGATCAGTTAATAATAAAGTCATGATCCTTCATCTCTTCAGTTATGTGCTACAGGTGTCAGAATATTGAGGTTTTGTGATTTTTTTTTAATGGTTTCTGACATGTACCATCTGAGGCATCTTAGAAATTATAAGCCATTCAGAGTCTAAAGGGAAATCATTCAAAAGAAAATTGGTCTTTTAATCTTACGTCTCTTACAAAATAGTGCATGTTTATTTAAGATTCCTCACAGAAATTTAAGCAAATAAATATCTGAAATGCTCCACAAATAATAGCAGAGATAACAGGATTTCAGTTGTATGTAAGCAAATTATTTCTTTGTGTGTAATGACTGCCTGAACGAATAGGCACTTGGGCATGCAAGTGATAATTATGTATGGTAATGTCTTGTTATTAAATAGTCTATCGTGCATGAGTAAGTGCTTTTCGTGTAGGAACATATTTGTGTAACCTCTGCATAGGGCTTTTTCTCAGTCTTCTCTCGGCTCATGGGAGAAGGTTGATTCACCTCATGTTATTAGGTGCTTGGTACGCTCTGCAGCTTTTGCCCATCTGATTAAATTTGTCTGGTTTTTATAATGAAGTTCCCATTTTTCAATGGGAGCAGCTTTTTTAAAGAGTTTATTTTCAACTTTTATTTGGAGGTATGGAAAAAACAGAAGGAAGAATCAGAGGTGCAGGTTCTACACAGCACTGTGGAGTCAGGGCTCCCTGTAAGGACCTTCTGTCTCCACTCAGGATAGCTTTACCCTCCCAGGTCTGCATCTACATTGTATTCCTGCTTTATTAATCTTCTCCAGCCTATTATTGGTTGTGAGCAATGAGGGCTTCAATGTATGTTTTCCTTGAAGAGCCCTTGCTGTCGCATTCCATTACACATGGACTGCCTAGATGCTCTGGAATAATGCTAGTCCACAGAATGTATCTCTTGCACGCAATAAAATACAGGTTCTTAGTCATGAAACAGATCCAAAGTTGATCTGTACTGAAGTTCTCTCATTTGAAGAAAAAGCTTTAATAATGTTAATTTTAATGCTTCTCAACACATATAGCTTCAAATGAAATCAAGTCAAGTAACAAGCCCTCAAATAGGTCATAATACACACAGATCAGGAGAAAAGTGGGGAGTGGGGAGGTATGGTGCCCAGCTGTTCAGTAAAGGAACATCTCTTGGTGAGCAGTTTTAAACATTTTCTTTCATAATAGGCCAACTCTACTCCATTAAAAGAGTAGCATTAACTGAATTACATTGTTGTACTTCAGCTCTGTGGAGGAGCACCTGGGGATCCTGGTGGTCAGCAAGTCGTCCATGATGCAGCAGTGCCCTTGTGGCCAAGGAGGCCCATGGTATCCTGGCATTCACTAGGAAAAGCATTGCCAGCTGGTCAAGGGAGATGATCCTGCTCCTCTACTCAGCCCCAGTGTGGCCGCACCTGGAGTGTTGTGTCCAGTTCTGGGCTCCTCAGTGAAAAAGAGACTTGGAGGTCCTGGAGTGGTTGAGCAGAGGGCAGCAAAGATGATTAAGGGACAGGAGCCTCTCTCTTATGAGAAAAGGCTGAAGAAGCTGAGTCTGTTCTGCCTTGTTAGAGTAGACACAACTGAGAGGGGACCTCATCAATGTCCATCAGTAGCTGAAGGGAGGATGTCAAGAGGATGGACCAGGCTCTTCTTGGTGGTGCCAAGCGACAGGACAAGAGGCAATGAGCAGAAACTGATGCACAGGATGTTCCACCTGAGTATGAGGAAGAATTTCTTTACTGTGCAATGGAGCTGTGCACTGGAACAGATTGTCCAGAGAGATTGTGGAGTCTCCCTCACTGGAGACATGAAAGAACCATCTGGACACAATCTGGCGTCATGGGCTCTGGGATGACCCTGCTAGAGCAGACAGGCTGAACCAGATGACCTACTGTGGTTAGTTCCAGCCTTACCCATTCCATGATCCTGTGATTCTGTGGTGAGTAATGTACTCTTCCATTTTGAAGGGAAAGTCTGCTGTAGTTTGAAAAATGCATCTCACATTAAATTATTACAAATTAATGAAGCATCTACCTTAAAACTCGAACAAGTCAGGTAGGTCCTGAAACTGTTCAGTAGTCTGTGTTGATTTTTGCATATATACACCTATGTCCCTTGTCCTGCCTCTCTCTCATCTTAGTGACATTAGTGACATTATTAGTGATATTAGCAGCTTTCTTGATGTGTTAAATCCTGTGCTTGTAAGCTTTTTAAGAAAGCTCTGGGCCCAGTGTGCCTGCTGGTGGAATAACTGCTCTGTTCCCACAGCACTTCCTGTGGCTCAGCATAACTTCTAGGAAGACAGCATTATAAACCATGGATGCAAGAGCTGTTATCCAGAAATTGTACCGAAGTTTTAAAGTTTCCACATCTGTCTTGGGCTGCAATGCTTCTGTAGAAGTTGAGCTGAAGGAAATGAGTAAGCATGAAAGGGATTCTTCTGTCTTGCAGAGAAATTCTCTTTAATTTGAATGTCGACTGTGGCTTGGCAACAGTACATTGAGCTATGTTGCACTACAATAAAGTATAAAGCAGAACCTCGACTGTATGAAATTGCTCTGGCTTCTTCCACTGCATAGTTCTATGAAAACTGAATTTGGAGGGAAACTAATTAGTACGAAGACATGTTGGAGGCTGTGTCCTCTCATCTGTCAGAGCATTTCAGGGTCTGCTCCTCCAAGAAGGGGCCAGCTGTTCTCACTGCAGGAACCATTTCCTTCCAGAAGACATCTGCAAAAGTAATGCAGGCCTATGGACCTGGCTCTGTTCCAATGTTTCATCTTCCCAGGTGCTTCATAGTACCGCCAACATGTAGAAATCTTGTGCCTGTTGGATGGCCTCTGCGGTGTGTGGATGCGGTTTGGACGGAGACAGAGATCTCTTTGAGCATGAGGTTTATTGTAATAAAGAGCGTGGGGGTAAGAGACCTGCTATGAACCACCAGGCGCGGCCCAGGGCAGGTCAGAGAGGTGAGAGAGAGAGAGGGAGAGAGAGAGAGAGAGAGAGAGGGGGAAGTACAGGATACAGGAATCGGGAATGCGGAATACAAGGGGTAAGGGTCCCGTGGTTGCAGTTTGCAATACAATAAATCATGTTCTGTGCTGAATATTCTAATTTTCACTAACCAATCTAGGACAAGATATGAGAGTCATTGTATTACAATACGATGTTACATTTTAAACCCCCTAAAAACTGCTTTTTGTACCTTATGCTAAGTTAGTAAGGTCTACTCTGACCCTTGGACCTGCAGGCAGGCAGGGGCTATTGTCTAATCAATGAGGGGTATTGTTCTATCAGAGAGGGTGGTGAGCCTTCAGTTGGCCATACCATTGTTTTCCCAGTTACTTAGTAACTGAGGTTTGGCATCTCTAAACTTGTCTTCATTTCAATCTCTCTTATGGTTTCTATATTCTCAGCATCTTTTGCTAGGTAATAATTTCTATAAGATTTTCCTATTTCTTCCTCCCCAACACCAACAGAGTGAACTGCCTCATAATAAAGAAAATCTTACAATGTCTATTATTTTACAGCTATCCGGAGAAACCTCCTGGTGATATGCATGTTGGATGTGTTTAACTGGAGCAGTTAATCTTCTTTATGTGCTCAGAAATATTTTGAAGAGTATTTATCTGAAAGAAATGCTATATCAAACGATTATGAAATGCCTACAAAGGTATTGACAGCTACATTTTAATTAGGCATCCCTTAAATTCATGTTTCAAAATAAGTGTAGTAATAATTACATTACAGCTTTTTTTCCCCTTTGTATAGCATCTAAGAAGCTTGATTAAAAAACTACTGCTTGTAACAGCCAACAACTTGGCATTTGTAGGCAGGTAGGAGATTCAGGCTTAATTCTGTACCTGAAGGGCATTGGTGATTTGAATAAATCCCAATTTGTAAGTAAACAAATTCCTGGACTGTTTAGGAGGTTCTTGGAAAGTTTGTTTTGGGAATCTGAGGCTGAGGAGTATCTGTTGTCACTTGGTATGGGGGAGAGAAGGAACATTCTGAAAGGAGTTCCTGTTGGCTCTGAAGCAGGATAACTTGCAGATTGCCTAATTTCTCTAACGCTAGATAATCTAATGCTATCTAGATTCTAAAACACTGGGATCTCTGAAATGCAATTTTTGTCCATTTACAAGGGTAAGAAACCTACCAGTAGATCTTGCTAGAAGTTTTTTTACATGAAGACTTGGAGTAAGTGTAAGTTTTCTTTGACTTTGAGATACTATTTCTGACAGTTTACAATAAATCTCAGAGAACTGAATGCTTATTTTCCTGTGGAGGTCTCATACTACTTAGGAAGTGTGAGTTAGTAAATTTGAACTGTATAGCCTCTGCTTTATCCATCCAGATTCTGTGCAGCTCTCAGGAATACACAAATATTGGCCTTTCTATGGTGCCAAGATTTAAAAGTGTCTAACTGGAAAGCTGAAATAGCATGGATTTAATGGAGAGAAACATCTGAATACAATTTTTTCATGTTTTAGACACTGCATTTGACTTGTTACCATGCCTTATTTTAAACATGCTTCCTAAGAGATGTTTGTATTTGCCCCTGAGATTTATTCAGCCTCAAGTGAAGCTAACAGCACATAAAATTCTAAGGATCATTTCTAACCTTTATATTAATGTTTCGTTGCTGCCCAATGAAGCCTCCATCCAGTGGAAAACATTTGATTGTAACAATTCAAGATCAAATCCTTATCATTATAGCAGTCCTGGAATCAGTGTACAGCTGGAATGTGGACCCCACGGAAATGGATCTGCTGAAACATCTGGAGGTGGCAGAGGGAGCCAGGAGGCTGCTGTTGGCTTCTCAGCAGCCCACTTTGCATCCAGGCATGCCAGAAACCTGGGGGCTGCACTCTGAATAGTCTGTTTGAAAATGTATGAGCACTTGCGACTACGTGATTGGGATCCTAGAATTCCTCTCTCTCTCCCGAACACTTGACTTTAATACACCACACCAGTACCACTTGAAGACTGGAGGCTGGCACTTCAGATTTTGCATCCCAGTAAAATGAATTGTTCCTGTGCTTGATTTCATTTCCATTCCTAACGCCCAAGCAGTACAAGAAAAAGTTAATAGTGTTGACAATGTAGAGGGAAAAAGGGGATTTATGAAGGTGGAGAAAGTCTTGAAATGAGCCGCTCTTCTGACAGAAAACAAGAAATCACATTTCAAAAAAACTGAGTTCGGTAGTTCAATAAATATTTACATATACTAATCAAAATAAGTTTGTGCAATAGTAAAATATTGCTTGAATATTAGACTTGATTTCCTTGGATATTCATTGAGTTGAACTATCCCAAACAAACCTGTAAAAACTTCCCCACCTGAATATAATTTCCTTTTGCCTTGTTACATTCATTTTACAAAAGAAACGCCTAGCTGGAGAGTGGGTGGCAGCAGACTGAAATCTCTCTTCTAATATTTTGACCTGTCGTGCATCTGCTACTGATATAATTTGAACACAGTTGAATTAAGTAATTTGTGTATACTGGAATTGAATTATCTGTTTTCCTTGACACAAAAACTTGCACTATGTGATAAAATATACAGTACATCTGTGCTGGTTTTCTGGATTTTATCTTCTTAGTCCTCCGGGACTTAGTTTCAATTGAAACATGATTCTTCTACTGATAACCTTGACTGTGAGAAAAACCTCCCACTTAAACCTTTGTGAAGTGTGACATTAGCTTTTTTTCAAAGTTCAACTGAGGAGAAAAGCCTACTTTTTAGTGAAAACTGAAGGTAGTGTCTGATTTTTCCTTGCTGTTAACAGCACCACAAGCTGTGTTAGTCTAGTCTTTATGTAGTAAAGTTTTGAATTTTCTAGTAGCTGACAGATGATGCTTTCATGTTCATCTGTTTAATCTCAGAGCTTTGTTAAACTAGGCAAATGACATTGCAAAAATCTTTCTCTAATGAAAATTGAAATACTGACTGCTACAAGAGCAATCTATTACCTGATAGTTAATAAATGCCAGCGTGCTGTGATGACAGCTTGTTAGATGGATGCAATGCTGTGTACAGCAATTACCAACTCTCCACTTACTTTTCCACCAGCTGGGACCTAGCTGGGGATATGAGTTTTGCTACTGTTTTCCCAGGAAGAGAGTCAACATCTTACCATCAACCTAGCTTTCTCTCATCTCCTCCCAGGCTCTTGGGTGTAGAAAGAGAGCACTGCTACTTATTGTCAGTCTGCATGAAAGAAAGCAACTTCTCACTGTAATTGCTGGCCCAGGAAATTGTGATTCAAAATTAATAAACACCTAGACCCGATTGCATCAGCTTTGAATCTGGTCATATAACATCAATCAGATTGTCTTTTAGATAGCATATTAATGCATGTTTTAAGAATAGTTTCTGGGATGCACGTGCAGAAAGTCAATCAGTGGTGAATTAAGACCCTACCACAGTCTTATCAGCCATATGAAGAATGGGATGAAAGCAGTCCTCACCAGACAGGTCTCACAGAAGGTTAACCACTCCCGTCATGAGCACCACCACCCCTTCAATGCTGAAACAAAATGTGCAACTCCTCTGAAAAGTAAAATCAAGGCCAATAATACCGACTAATTTGTTTCTGTGTACAGCTGATTAGAAGTTTATGCCTGCTCTGTCTGAAAGCGACTAAATAAAGAATCTCACTAACTAAGCACTGGGGGTGGGGAAAATTCTAGATTTATGCAAAGACCTAAAATGAGAGGTCATCAGGTCCACAGAGGAGGTAGCTCAATGTAATACATGCTGTGAGGAGACCACACCATGCTTTTATCTTCTTTCTCATATTAATAAAATGTCTATGTAATATTTTCTCCATATGTTTAGGCTGCCTGCAAACACTCTCCTTTGGATCTTGACCTATCTTGAGAAATACTGCCTTGTGGTGGTGCTGCAAATATGGGTTCTGTGAACAGTTTTCCAAGATATGGTTTAGCAGGTACAATTGCCTTGAATCTTATTGCATTCACCACCAGTGTTATAATCCCTTCCCCATGATAGTTTTCCCTTTCAGATTTAAAATGCAATAATCATATTATGAGTATTGTTTCCAAACTTAATTGGTTTAATTTAGTTAGTTTCTCATTAGCTCTGGATCAGGACCTTGCTGCAGTACTGACTCTGCTATACTTCATTTAATTATATTTAATGCAATCTCTTTGTTTCCCCAGAGGCTAAATAAACCTGCAGCCAAAGACTCAGAATGAATACAGAGGGCTGCGTTCAGGCAGGGCTAGAAGAACAAGACTTATAGCATGCATTGCATCTACTGTTAATCCCCTATCTCTCCACAGTACTGCACAAGCCCCTAATCTGGCAGCAGGAAGTCAACCCAATTTAATATGAAAAAATGGCTTTTTCCCTCTGGAGAGCTAATAACCTGGTTTTGTGTGTGTTTTGGGTGTCCTACCTTCCTTTATGCCTGGTCTTTCTACATTCAAATGCTTATTTTAGCTCAATATTTGAGTTTTGTTTGAAACATCTGCGAGGAGATGTGGTCCTGAGCACCTCCACAGAGCACGTGGCTATTCAGTTAATTCTCTTTTCCACATTTATCTCCTATAATTGTTAGTTTTCTAACGACACCTACCAGAAGAATCCAATTTACCAGTTTTAAGTGGAATTCTGGCATTCCAATGAGTTCCTATGTTTACCACCATTGCTGTGGCTCCATTTCCCATACAAAAAAAGAGTATTTTTCATGCCCTGGGAGCTATTCTGCTGTTTCCTAGGATACTTTTTGCAGAAGCTCAGAGTTGCCTCTTTCTGCAAAAGTAGTAACTGCTGATTGCCCACAGGTAGGGTGAAAAGGGCAGAGAGAAACTGGTTTGAGCTGAAGACCAAGGGAAAACAGTGTGAGGAGCAAAACTGCAGAAATTGATGCTGTGGAAATTTGTGCTCATCTCTCTTTTTTTAAAAGCAGCACCAGGTCCTATTTTCGGTTTTTTACTGCACAGGTACACACAGATACACACTATAAAAAAATAGTCCTAAATGCCAAGGCATGCATTCGAGTTTCTCTGCTGGGCATGTTGCAGCAGGAGACCACTGTGAATGAAACTCCTCAGGAACAAAGTAATTATCAAGAGTGAGCAAATTAGCCTTTCCTCAAAACCATGGGGCCTCCACAAGCAGAAGAGATGTGAAGGCTAACTGGGGATGTGACTGGAGGTAAAGAGAGAATACAGATCCTCTGTTCCTGCTGGGCCAGATGCTTAGAGGAGTGTTGAATTCCCTCTGCTTTGAGGAATACTTGGCTTCCTCATATATCTCACATGTCACTGTCCTCTACTTTTGCAGGTGGCTTTTTTTCAGTAGTAAAAGTCAACAAGGGATTAAGTAAGAGTCTGGTTAAAACCCCATTTCATACAGAAGATTTACATATTTGTCTGGATCTTTCTGTAGAGATACCGGGACCTTCTGCCCAAGCTTCAATTAGCATAGCCATGTAACAGTACATTTCACTCAGAAATACCAAGGGTTTAATAAAATTAGCTCTATGGTTGTGCTGTGATGTACTCTAGGGATTTGTAATTAAAGCGGATTAAGAATGTTCCAATTAAATTATATTCTATTGGATTATGCATATTCTGCAGCATTAGAATGTTTCATTTTGCTTTGCTCCAGGAGCCCAGGAAGGCTTGAGGGAGAAGGCTGTCCTATGGTGTAGAGCCAGCCTTGAGCATTCAAGCTCTTCTCCAAAGCAAAATTCTAAAGTGGCACCCCAAGAGGACTTGAACAAGGCTGCCAAGGCTGGAAATATTCTTGGCTGTATGGAAGGAAACCGAAGGCAGTTCCTAGGAAAGGGAGGTCACTTTCATTCTGAGTGGCTGAAATTAATCTTTTCAAGCCTCATTCTGTGATGACAATTTGCAACAGTCTTTCTCATCTGATGAGAAAACTCATATGATTTTTTTCTCTGGAATTTCAGATTTGTTTATTCCAGCCAACCCTCCTCTTTTCTTAATACACAGAGGAGTAGAGGCATTGTCACTGTCTTCAGCTTTTCTAAAGTCTACTGGGAAACATAGGATATAGCCAGCAGTAAAGACCAGTAGCTATTATCATTGCTTTCTGTTATGATAGGCATGCAGCCCCTGACACTGGCACTTTTAAAAGGCTACCTACCTTTTGTGATGTGCTTAGAAAGCTTCTTTTAATAAATGGGTAAGATTAGTCAGTAATGATTCTTGAACTGGATTGCCTTGGACTAACAAACCTCTTACTCTCTTACTGGACTTTATTGTAGGACTGGAGACTTTTAATTTGCTAATATGTGAATTAGAAATACAAGAGTCTGAGTGTATGGAATATTACCATGCTTCTTCTGCAAAGGGACATTGCATAATCTTTGCTTTTTTCAGCTTCAGTAGGGTCACTCATGACCTTAGATCAGACTCTGCTACACTACTCTGCTGTCACTGAGCATTAATTATGGCAAATAACCCCACAGATTTCTGCTAGAAGCAAGGAACATTCATGCATTTGAAAGCCACTGTACTTGGACATACTTTAATTATGCTTTATATTTGCATTTTTCAACATCAGCATTTCACTAACATCTCAGTTTAAAAATGATAATTATCCTGGTTTTTTAAGAGCTACAGCAAGCCAAAGTTACAGCTGACTGTTCTCAGGTGTCTGGGAGTAGGTCCAATAATTATAAAGAATCAGAGCAGCAAGCTCTACTTATAGAAATCAATTCAAAATAAATATAGAATATGAAGAATTATGACTTTGAGAATTCCTGCTTTTAAAACTATCTAGGGAAGCATAACCAAGTGCTCAAGTGATAAGGTAGATTCATGAATATATTGCATGCTATACGGTTGAGCTGATGTCAGAACTTGGAATTTTTTTTTTTTTTAATATGCTACTTTTAGAAAGAGAAATTGCCTAAAATAAATCTTTAAAAGAAGAAACATATTTTCTTTAATTCATTTTTAACTTAGGAACTAAGGTGTTTGTGACTGAATCCTGTTTTTCACTGTCTTTAAATAAAAGATTTTTATGCCATCATAAAAAAACTTCCAGAGTCTTTTATCTGAGAAAATATTTTTTTAAAAATTTAACAGGCTCTGAAAGTGTGGGAAGTATCACGCAGATGTACAGAAGCAATAGTCAAAGTCATCCCAGGGTAGCAATCATGCTTAAATATATGCTGGATTTTAAGCGGTTAACTTAATTGGATCAGGATGAAAAGTGGTGTGGAGAGTGAGTTTGGAACGTACTAAGGAATTCCTAACCTCCTCATACTGTTTGTACTGTAAGATAAAGCCACCGTCCAATTCTCAAAAAAACAGACTTGGGAAAAGAAACTCTGTCAGAACTTCCTGCTGAGAGCTACATGGCACAAAATGTTAGAAGTCCTCCACCAGTGGGGATTTAGAATACACATTTGTTTTAGCTTTCCACACAACTCCCAAAACTGCTCGAGAAGCTGCAGTGGAAGCAAAGCATGGTGAATAAAACAAATCATAAGGGCAAAGCCTGCCTAATAGTATAAATCACTTAAAATGTGGTGGAGTATATCGTTATGTATTTAGGGAATAGGTTTTCTTATTACAATATAGTTTGCAGTAATGACTGCAGCATTGCTACAGGAATATACTAGCATTAGACTGATGATTAAATGTAAAATTAACTTAAAGAAAAATTTTATCTGTTAAAGGCCAAGATACATAAGAGAAAGGAGTAGGACATTGCCAGAATGACATTCACAGTAATCTTAAATGGCAGGTTATGCACAGAGACATCTATACAAAGTAACAAGATAAATTGCAGTTTATTCCCTGACAAACTTCAGGAGGAATTTTTTGAATAAAAGTTTATTCAGCTTAGATATTTGGAAGACATCTCTTTTTCAGGCTATTGGGTCTTTGATATTTTCAATGTGCAAACTGCATAATAGTCATGGGTTTGTTCTTACAGCTGAAAGTACCTCCTTGTTTCTTTTTGCTTTTAACATTTCTAACAGCTGTTAGAATCATTAAAGGGTTTTCTCTGCTTCTTGAGACACTGAAATCAGAATTTCCACCCTGTCTTGTCTTGGGGGGTGTTTTTATTATGAAAGGTAAATAGAATAGTTTTAATACCTTCCAGGGAGACAATTTTCATATTTATGGGAACTCGGAGCTGAGGATGTCCTCTCAGCAAATAATATAACTGTGTAGCTGTAGAGGAGAATAAGGCACACAGGCTTGAATCAAACACTATTGTGTTAAGCACAGATCAGCCAAGTTTCTTGAGGTCTGAGACTAGGAGTGGCTTTCATCTTGCTTAACTTCAGATATAATACCTTCCATCTAAGCTAATCATGCTAAGCTCAGTTTATAGTCAAGAAAGACAATTAAGCAAACTCTTCTAGCACTTACTGTGAGATGAGAAAAGCCGAGCCTGGCACTCTAGTGAGGAGATTGTACTCTGTTCTCCACTTTCTGATGTCTTTTGTACTCAGATGAATGTAGTCTGATGAATTACTGCCTCATTTTTGCCACCAAGTACAGTTAGTCCCACCCTCACAGCCAAGTTAAAGCTCTAATTAATGAGACATTGAAATAGCCTACTGTCTTGTCTCAGGCTGGTGTCCTGTGAAGTTCTGTAAGATCATGCCTGAAAAGCCTGATGCAAGGATAGGATATTAGCAAAACAGCCCACCCTGTTGTGAGAGGTGTGACGAGGGAGAGGAATATTCTGGATCTCCCTGCTGTTTGCTCTGAGATGGATGAGCTGTGCACAAATAACACTCTGCCAGCTTTCTGAGACATTAGAGCACATCAACAGGATGTCAGGAGATTCACTGGACCAAGAATGAAGGCTCTGACAACAGTCATATGTATGCTATAAGTGTATTTCTGTGCTCTTGACTGAAATATTTTAGCTCTGAAATACTCTCTTCCACTTTCCCTAAGACATCTTGGGCAGCTTTGTCATGTGTCAATTTTTATTTAATTCAATTTTATTTTACTTTGCAGATTATGAATGCCTTAGTTTATTAAACAGCCTTGTGTAATGTCCTTGGTGTATTGTTATGACTATTTTGCCAACACCTGTATCTGATAAGAACTTCTATTCCATTTACTTTTCATTAGGAGGACCGTTTTTCTTGTTATGCAAGTGTTGGACATTTGATGAGACAGTGAAGAAAACTTGGAACAGAACATAATGAGAAGCATGATGGTCTTTAATTTGTCGCTGCTCTGGAGTGTAAATTTAAATCTTTGTTATATTATAAGGTCACAGCAGAATACTGTAACCTTCTGTGTAACATCAGTCATAGGACTAATCAGCATTAACTCCTTGCAATAATAGCACACCTGCTGGCAAAACATCTGATAGATTTGTTCTCATTTAAGACTGAATGGTGTTCCCAGGCAACTTGTGACCATTTGTTGTGATTTAAACCCAGATGGAAATTAAGCACCACACACAGTTCAATAATTAAAGTACAGTAACAATTGTAAATTATTATAATAATGATATTGAAAAAAGAAAAAACAAGTGATGCACAATACAATTGCTCACCACCCACTGACCAATGCCAGACTCCCCTTCCTGAATCCAGATCAGCCACACTTCCAGGCAACTCCCCCCAGTTTATATACTGGGCATGACTTTCTATGGTGTGGAATATCCCTCTGGGCAGCTCAGCTCACCTGTCCCAGCCATGCTCCCTCCAATTTTCTTTTGCACATTTCCTCACTGACAGAGCATGAGACACAAAAAAAAGTCCTTGGCTTAAGATAAATATGACTTAGCAAAAACTGAAAACATCAGTGTGCTATCAACAGTATTCTCATTCTGAATCCAAAACACAGCACTATAACAGCTACTGAGAAGAAATTAACTCTATGCTAGCTGAAACTAGGACACCATTACAGAGTTTTTACTCCCTTCTCTATCAAAATAAATGCATGAATAATTAGTTGAGAAGGAAAAAGATTGTGCCTCTGAGAAGAGACTGAAAAGGCGAACACCTTATGTAGGCTAATTTAAGTAATGCAGGATGTGAAGACATATTGAAATGAATGCATGAAAACCTATATGGAAGGTAGAGGTAGTAATATTTTAGTTTATTTGGGCTAAATTTTGTTACAAAAGCAAAAACCCCTGTAAGGATTAAGGAAGAATGGGAAGACAATGCCATTCTTGTTACTTTATATCAAAGGACATAAAGGATATGTAAATGACAGCTTTAAAAAGAATTGTTTCAGGACACCAGAAAGAGACCATTCCATTTAGGAATAAGCTTGGAGATGTGTCATACTTTATCACATTAGTAGCCTAACTCACTTCTTATCTTTAGAGATTATGTATTAGGGGTTATTAATAACAGTAATTTTAAGGTATGCTTCAGTCAAAAGCAGGACGTATTTTCAGAATTTCTATTGTAAGTGCCAGTTCTTGTTGTGAAGAAAAAAATCTGTTCAGGAAAACTGTTGGCAGACTTATTACAGAGACTTGAATTAAAAGACAAAGTAAATAGAGAAGCAAGTGCTCTGTGTCCTCAAATTACCAGCCATTCGCTCTATGGCTACTGGACAGAGCCACACACTGAGTTCTGTAAACCCTGCTTTGAATGCAGAAGGCAGTTTTCAGTTTAATAAAAGATCTGGAAGTCATGAAGGACCTTGGAAGTCTGGAAACAGGTTTGTTTTACTGCACCAATAAATGCCTTTTAGTTCCTAATGTGTCATATTCACAGATGAATGTAGTTTGATTTCCCTTTGCAAATTCCCACAACACAATTTTTGTGTATATTTGTTACTCTCACAGCTTGGGCTCATTATATTGCAGTCCCAGACGAGTATATCCTCTGTCTTGGAGGCGTAATTCTTCCCTTCATGGACATTTCTGGTAACTGGGGTTGCCTTTGAAAGAACCAATGGTTTTCTCTTCCATCTCTGTTAACCCTCACTTTGGTCTGCTTGTTGTACCTAAATTTCTCTAGAGAAAAAGTCTTATGTATCCCACCTTGAATAGTACACTTTTCTCAAATAAACACACATTCATTTCTGATCTTTGCAGTTTTCCACTTGCCAACACTGAGTATTTTTTCCCTTGCATTTTCCTTCTTGTTGCTTTCATCTTCTGATGGAAATTTTTAAATAGCTTATCACTAGTATACTCTTGATTGTCTGAGATATGTTTTTTTGTCTTGAGTGACTTGAAAATAGCCTCACCTTCTAGAACTGATACTATATAAGAACTCTAAATGGGGATTTTCCCTATTGTAGCAGACTGGTGTTTTCCTGACTGCTCCTCCACCTGTTCTTTTTTAATTATGGGGAAAAGAAATAAAACACTGTCCTTCTAGGTAATTCCTTTAACTTTAATTATTAAACCTTATGTTGAAAATAATGCAATTTCTCTATCAGGCAGTTTTCTTTACCCTGGAGCCTAAGAGATGAGAATCAGTGACATTACATTTCACACTGCATCACACAAACAAGTGAAGTGTCTCTTGCAGACAGCTCAACTTTCACGATTTTGCTGTAGCACTTTTAATGCCCAACTGAATTTTCTATTTCAGCCCTTCCAGGAAGTCTTTCCATTCTGAAGTTGTACTCCTGGCTTTATTTTTTCTGACATCTGATTTTTAGCTGAGTTCCCCTTTGTGCTCTGGCAGTGACTGCAGCTCTCCAGCTGTCTGCTTCTTGTTTCCTCACTATCCCATGGAGAGCTTCAGGCACAGTAGTTAAGTCTTGCAGGTCAGTAACTTTATTTCTTACTACAAGAATCCTCAATGTCAGATTATTCCTCAAATAATAAATAGCAGCTGGTGCCTAGTGCTTCAGGACACTTAATTTTGTGTTTTCCAGTCACTTTCCTGTTTGTCTCCATTTGGGCAGAGAGGCTTCTGTTCAGAACAAGCTGCACCAGTCTCTGAAGTGAGACTTTGAGAATCAGTGTCTACCTTTTAATTTGAGAAGGGTTCTTCATTATCAGAGTCTTCTGCTTCATTTTTGGTGTTTGCTTTTTGGCTTTTTTTCCCTGAGGAGTGTCATAGAATCAGAGCCAATTTGTTTTTGCTGTCTCTTCAGAGCTTAATTTCAAATATCCATCTTAGTCCACAGTTCTACAGTTCCCTGCATGACAGCTTTCAGAAGGGATGTTACATACATGAGGATGTACACATATTTTATACATCCATTATGTTGCCTTTCAATCGCAAATTACTAATACAGTGAGGATGTTAGGTGTCACTCATACCTATAATACCTATTATAAGTAATTTAAACATATTGCAGGTAATATAAATATAGGTAATACCTACAGCACTTTTGATTCCTGATACCTGAACAGTTTCAGCATGACTCCTAAAGAAAAAGATGAGAGATCAATAGTAAGATACCTGGGGTAATGTAAGGTGGGTTTATTGACAGCATTGTAATAAGCAATATACAAAACATCCTAGGACAGAGATGGTACTCTTTACTACTTGCTGAACACAGTGGGGCCAACGTTTTACAGCTCATAGGTGTTATAATGAATAAATCAACAAGTTTATTTTTTCTATGAGGTTATCATTCGTCGGCCTCTCATTACAGAAGGTTCATAGTGCTATTTGTGCAGGTTGTCATCACTAATCTTTGCCTCTGTGTGATGATTCATTGTCTAGCACTTTTTTTGGTCTTTTGTCACTACATAAATTTTAGGAATGGGTGGAAATTTCTGCGATTAAAAAAATGGCTAATTGTACAACAGTTCCCAAAAAGCTGGTGAAAAGCACACATCAAGTGTGTCCTACGGAATTCTCAGATTATCTTCTGAAGACTTCTTTTATCCTTAGGGAAGCCCTTTACATCACCTACATGGAACATTCTGATTCCTTAGCATGGATAAAATGTTAATTTCTCCTTAATTCTACTGATTTTTTGTTCTTGTCATCTAGACCAGATTAGACAGAGTATTTAGATAGGCAAAGTATTAGATTATTTAGATTAGACAAAGTATTCATGATAGTCTTGCCCTAAGATCAGTCTGCTTCTGAAGTATTCATCAGACCAAATGCTGTAAGCATAAATATGCATGAACATTCAGATTTTTAAAAGAAAACCTACCCTAGAAATCTGATGAACTTTAGATTTTCATCTGATAAGTCATAAACAGACAGTAGAAAATATTTCATGTTCCTTTTAGGCAATAGCTATATTACAGTTTATTAGAATTAATAGCTCTGTCTGAGGAAAAACTGAGCCACACGTGTACATATTATAGGTGGACGAGGTTGAAGAGCCACTCAAATTATTAACTTGCCTGTATATACCATTCAGAGATTTGTTACACATTGAGGAAAAATCTAGATCTATCGATCAATCAGAATAGGACTAAAAATTATTAAATAAAATATCCATAGCTAGTAATCACTTATGCTCCACTCTTTATAAATACATGTTTCTTGGCTATTAGTTAAAATGAAAGAAGCAAAGCTATTTTTCATACAAAGACACATAATGTATTAAAACATCATGTAAAAGACACACCTACGTACAGAATTCTGGGCATGTTTTCAGGTGTTTTTTGTACTCCATTTTATCTGTGGGTGGCTGACTACAGCCAGCCTTCAAATAAGTTTTGTAATTTTTGTGTCTATCAAGCAGTCTGTGAGGCAACTGGTGGGGCTGCAGATTCTGCCTTGAGTTCTCTGTAGGGAATTACTGTTGTCAAGAATTCTGCTTCTCTTCTCATTCTTCATTTTTCATTTCTGCTCAGATTCCTCTGAGGTTCTCAGAATGGCAGAAGAAAACAGACCCAAAAATGTTTCAGTAGGTGAGACAGAACAATTAAGCTGTAAGTGTATAAAGAGATACCAAAGAAGCCCATCAATCATTTATCCCAGCAAGATAACACCAAGTAGTACTCACCATGCTGCAAGGGCAATATGGGTCATTGGTCATTCTTAAATACAAGAGATTTCTAACCAAAATCAATTACCACAAAAAAATTGTTAATATTCAAAGGTCTTAAGTGTTTGGCAAGCTCTTATTTTCTGTGGGTTTTATGTTGTTCAGATGTCACAATTGATAACCATACATTAGAGAATATCTTGATCCTGTTATGATGTTGTTTTCATTACTTTTTTTCCTGTACCACTAAGCTAAATCAGTGTCCCTAAAAAATCTTTCTCCTCTCAAAACCAGGATATGAAGGAGGTATTTATTCTCTCCCCAACCACTGTCTTATAATCTCCCCTGTCAGTTATGTAAAGACGAGTGGTCTGAATATTCAAATAGTAGAAACTGGTATCTCTCTTTCCATGGAAAGACATTATTCCCTAATAAATCAACTTTTTTTAACTTTGAAACAACTAAGCATGGCAGGGTAATTTTAGGACCAGCTGAAACCCTTTAAAAACAAAAGAAACATAATAATCAAACTTTTCTTCCTTGTTTTTTATGTGGTTTTATGAAGATCATTAAGCTTTCATTCAACTGCAGATATTGTCTGAAGAGATCACGGCTAATTCCATGAATGCAGTTAATTCTGAGGACACTAAAACACCAGGTGTTCTGGAAATGCTGAAGTTGTATTAACTGCAAAGAATGTTATTAGTTTTGTATCTGTGATTCTTGGCAAGCTGTGCTTTCTTATTGACTTAATGACAGAAATATTCAAATAATTAAAATATTAAAATAATGAGGGAGTGGTGGGAGGAGGAGGAAAATAAGAACAGAAAAGAGAACAGACAAGGATAATAACTCAAAATATGTAACTAAGTTAAAAAATTACACAGTGCTCTCTCACGATAATGTAGCCAAGGAGTTTGTCCTGCTTTTAGGAAGGGCATAGATCTATTCCATAGATGCAATAATAATAAATAAAGTTTATTTTCAGTTACAGAGGAAAAATATTTACAAATATCTTTTTCACTCTTCTAAGTTATTTAAATATTTTTAATAGAAGACCTTTGATAACTATGCAGCAGCCCATTATTTACAAAATGGGTTTACCGAATGTTTCAAGACTATGGAACGTAGCAGAACCTGATTAATAAAGAAACCATACTACCAAAGTAGGAAATTATCTACAGGGACATGGAAAGCAGTCATTGGGGAAGGGAACTTCTGTGATAAATAGCATAACTATGTCAGATAACATACATTTGGAGGCTGTCCAAAGGAACTCCTTGGGATTGTGAGGGCAAAGCAATACCATCAGCAATGGGAACCCTTATCCCATGGCAGGACCTTTAGGCCAAAGTTAATTCTCAGCTCTTTGCTTCACCTAGGACTCTGAATTAAGAAGAAATATATCTGGAAACAACCGGCTGCCCAAGCACCAGAAGCCTGGTGAAGCCTGGCTATGGCCTGTTCCTTGATGAAAGATCTGGTGGGAACATTGGCCAGATGCCCTTGGCTGTGCCCTGTGCTCCTTAGGTATCTTTCCCTAGAGCACAGGCTGCTGCAATCACAGGAGACTGGCCAGCAAAATAACAGTCTTAATACCTAAAAGGTGGTGGAGTGAATTTGCAAATATTGCAAACACAATGTCCTTTTGTCTGCCCTCTTTTATACATTTTGTAGGCACTTAATTATCATTGAAGTCTCTATCTCTTTTGATTAAAACTGGACAGCAAGCTCAACTAAATATTTATCTCATTTTTTAAATTATACTGGAGAATATTAAGATGCTGGCTTTTAACTCACTACAGTAAAATAAACCAGAAGTAAATATGGTCTCTAGTCTCTCTTCAGCTTCTGCATACCTGACCAGGGCAGATAGTCTTATAGCACATTCACTGTGTATTTACTGGTCATGTTTCACTGGTGCCTGAAGGCAGTCTCACTTCTTCATTGTAACGGATGATAAAACTTCAATTTGCACTGGACGTGCCCAAACGTATTTCTACTTTCCAAGAGTAAATAGATAATGTCTTCCAAAACAATGAGTACAAATATGATTACAGAAGTGCTGACACTGTCCTGAGAGATACCAAGAGTAATAGCCTCCTGTGATAGGAGGAGTTCTTTGCTGAATGACTAGATAAATGCCAGGTTTTGGAAAGATAGGTAGCTGTACATTAATCTATATAGGTATGTACCTCTCCGTGAGCTCAGATTTAGTACTCCCTTACAATTCATTTTGCGAAACCCTTGAATTAAGAACCTCACTCCTCTTTCTTTCTGCATCACAGGTTGCTCTTGGAGATGGCATATATGACACTCAGATATGAGGTGAAAATGAACACCATTTGCACATCCGCCTTGCCCTGTGTGCTGGGGACAGCAGGCTCGCAGCTCCAGGCCTGCTGTCGGCAGTGCAGTGGCCAGTCCTGCAGAGAGCAGTGGGGCTGGCTGGCTCTCCAGCAGGGACTGATGAGTTCGGATAGGGAGCTCTGCTGTTGATTAAACCTGTGGCTCTAGTGCAACGACAGAAAGGGAACACCCATCCTTTCATAAAAAGACGGGAAACAGCAAAGACTTCAGGTACAAGTAACAGCAAAAAGAAAGTGATAAAAATGCTGTGTTTTCTTTGATGCATATTTGCAGAAGAAGGACAAGAGACAAGATGCAGAGGAAGGCAGAAGTAAAGCTTTTGCCAAGAAAGTAATTTCCATTATGAAGACCAGGCACTTTCAACACACTGGTATGCCTGTAAAGACAGCTGTCCACTGATTCCCACTGTTCTTCTACCACCTGCTTTTGCTCTTTTCCCCTTAATGCAATTGTTTATACATTTCTTAATCTTCAGTTTAAAAAAAAAAAAATCCCAGCATGTCAGTGTAATGAGAGAGGGTCTGTGTTATCCCCAGCACAGATAGAAAAGGTTCTGTGACAGTCTCAGGCCCTCTTAGGAAATATGGTTTCGCCTCCTTTTATTTGGATCAGGACAGACTCTTCACCTCTGTTAGTCTATAGCAGCAATTCTATTAATTTCAGTGGAGGAAGATTAATTCTTAGCTGTGCTGAACAATGAAATACTTATCTCATTTTGCTTAGCATCCTTCTTCCTTTGTGTGTTTCACTATGTACAATCCCTCTTCCAGAAAACCGTGCTAGTAATACTGCAACACAATTAAATTCGTCATATGCCATCTCTGATTACCAGAGCTTAGCAATCAGTCTGAGGAGTTTAGTTTGGGGATTTTTGGGAGATAGGCAGCACAAGGTCAGATACCAGAAGGAATGAAACTGCAGGTTAAAAAAGCTGCTGTGAAGAAACTGTTCCTGGAAATGCTTGTGTTGAAAATAGTCTCACACAAACGTTAAGACTTAGGGACCTGATCTGAACTGAAATGAACCCGAGATCCTGAAAGGACTTTCTGATTATATTATACACAGTTATAGTTGTGCACAGTCTGAACCTTTGATGTCAGGAAAAACTCTGAAAACTTTTAAATGTATTTAATATAAAATTTCTTACACATTGTCTGGATAAGAAATTCCTTTTAATGAAAAGCGTTCACTTCTGAACCACACAAATCAAAACCCTCTTCACATCAAGTTTCAAGTCAGTTCTTTCAGAAACTGCAAGAATTGGAGCAAGTCTATCCAAATAAGCAGTTCTTGGTGTGCTCCTTTCGAAGAAGCTCCATTTCAAATTACTTTTTTCTACCAGAGTGTGTGTCTTGGGCAGAGGAGCCTCAACATCCTGCCTGGTTTTTTGTGTATGTGTCTGTCTTATAACACAAAACTTATTCTAGAACTGAAATACCTTTTTAAGGTAAATTAAAAGCTATTATTAAAAGCCATTATTAAAACCTATATTAAAAGCCAAATTGCAGCTGGACACAAGCTGGCAATGTGTGCTCAAAGCCCAGAAAGCCAGGCACATCTGGGTCAGCATCAAAAAATACACGGCCAGCAGGTCAAGGGAGGTGATTGTGCCCCTCTGCTGTGCTCTGGTGAGACCCCACCTGCAGTGCTGCATCAGCTCTGGGGGCCCAGCACAGGAAAGACATGGACCTGTTGGAGTGAGCCCAAAGGAAGGTCACAGAGTTGATCAGAAGGATGGAGAACCTCATCCATGAGGAAGGGCTGACAGGGCCAGGGTTGTTCAGTCTGGAGAAGGGAAGGCTCCAGGGTGACCTTATTGCAGCCTTTGGGTACTTAAAGGGGGCTTATAAGAAAGTGAGGGCAAACATTTTAGCAGGCCCTGTTGCCAAAGGACATGGAGTAATAGTTTGAAGCTAAAAAAGGGTGGATTTACATTAGATAAAAAGAAATAGTTCATTACAATGGGGATAGTAAAACACTGGAACAGGTTGCTCAGAGGGGTGGTGGATGCCTCATCCTTGAGAACATTCGAAGTCATGTTGGATGAGGCTCTGATCAAACTGGTCTAGTTGAAGGTGTCCCAGCACATCACAAGGGTGTTGGACTAGATGATCTTTAAAGGTACATTTCAAACTAAAATTTTCTATGGCTCTATGAAATGTCAGTGAAACACATCCATTTTAACAACAGAAAATTTGTTGCAAAGATTTGTCATCTTCTACCAATTTTCTCACAGTTGTAATTCATTTCACTTTCAAAGGAGCTAAGTGCAGTTCCCATTTGCATTATCAAAAGCCTTACTACTTTCATGATTCCAGCCTACCATGTGCAACCAGCTATCACCACAGTGCAGTGATTGTGCAGCCAACCTGGCTTCCATGGAGCAGCAAAGAGTAACAAAATAATTATCCTGAATGACAGAATAATTACCTTCCTATCTCTGTATTTAATGACATAGCATTAGCTGTGGTCTCTTGTCACCCCTAAAAAGAGACAATTATTAGAAATACCTGTGTTTAATTGATAATATTGAAACTTCCCATCGCTTCTTTAGTACTGACAAATTGTCTATGTGGCATAACAGTGCAGAGGTACCTAATTTGCTTTCAAGTGAGACATCTTAAATACTACAAAGAACATGATACTGAGTGCAATATTTGAATAACATACATAGCTAAGTTGACTTTAGTGCTTGTAATAGTCAAACTGACAGCTCATTTAGGGGATGCCATGCAGTTCAGTGCAACAGGTAGACAAACTTTTACTGCAGACAGAAAATGAATATTCGACAAGAATCAGCCACATATGAAAGATGTAACAACAGTCCGTTTTAGCAGGCACTCTATAAACTGAAAAACTCATTAGGGAAACTGCTTAAAAATCTCTAATATGATGTCCAACAACTAAAAACTGCCCAAGATGGCAGGTGGCACATCTGTAGCATAAATCTGGTGAATTAATCAGTTGTGGTGCTGCTCTGCCTGATACAGACTTTGCCAGTTGTGAGCCTGGGTTCAAGGGCATGTGATTGTTGCAATGTGGCACTCTGAACCCACAG
Organism: Acanthiza pusilla; assembly: GCA_036630365.1. Lineage (NCBI taxonomy): Eukaryota > Metazoa > Chordata > Aves > Passeriformes > Acanthizidae > Acanthiza > Acanthiza pusilla. Next base: position 29,919,812 of record JAXCHO010000073.1, on the reverse strand, counting down.
GGAACTACAGTCCCAGGGGTGGCCAGATCCTTCCCCACATGTCACACTATACGAATTTGGAATAAAAATAAAGACTTTTAATTTACTTTTCCATTTGTGGAATTTCTTTGTTTTCCATAGCTTTCTGCTATTCAATTTCCCGTATTTTTTCCAGTACCCTTAGCTTCTAAATCTAAAGTTAAAGTGAGTGAACTTTAAACATTAGTTTCTCCTTGAATTTTGCCTTTTCTCACATCCCCCTCGTGGAGCCACAGCATATTATAGTTTGCATGAAGAGAAGAAATAACTTTCCATTCCATGTCTGCTTGTCATGACCAGGTCACCAGGTCACCTGTGGGTTCATTTCTCTGGTAATGTAGTTGGATGCTGCAAAACTGCTTTGTTAAAGAACAGTAATTTATGCATCCTTTTACATTTTGAGAAGTTTGTTGTCCTTTACTCTTTCTGCTAATCCAATCCATCCCATTCAATCAGTCCTTACAGCGTCACCTGTTATTGTATTTGTATGATGCCTTTATTTCATTCTTGTTTATCACTGAGTATCCACCTCCTCAGCATTCAGTTCAGCCAACATGAATCATTCCATGTCCTCTGACACATATTATTGGGTTTGCTGTAGCAAAATAAGATTTTTGGAAGAATACAGAAGACTCCAATTATAAAGCATTTCTGTGATATATCTGAGTTGATACGAGATCACTGAGGACTCAGTCCAGAAAATTGCTGCAGTCACTTAACCTGAAAAATACCTCTGCCTTCCTTCTATATTTAAAATACTTTTTTTAGCTGTACTGATATAGTTTGACACCAGTCACAGAAAAAGACCATTTTAAGCAAAGAAAAAAAAAAAAATGAATTCTCCAAGATTCCTGATTTGAATAATGTTAAGTTTCAGAACAGCAGCACAAAAATTTGAAAAAGTACATTGCAAAGAAGATAGCTTAAGAAATTTCTTGCCATCACAGTGCTATATTATTTTAATAGTATGATGAAAAGAGATCTCTCAGCAGCTTAGTTGCAGCCCCAGGAGAGGGCTGCTGTGATATGTAGCTGCCTTGTAAACCTCCCACTAAGTGAGCCAGGAAATGTCCTGGCCCTTAAATAATGACATGACAAGATACAGGGAATTAAACAGATACAAGACAACCAGGCTGAGTTTTCTGCATTTTCACCTGGGATCTTGGAGCAAGAATGGAAATCTTAAGCAGAATAGCAAAAATGCTGGCTAAAATTTATGTGTTTCATCTAAAAACCAACAAAAAGGAGACTTTGGTTTGTTTTTTCTTATTTAGGTAACAAAATTGCTGTATTGAACATATTCATCTAGCTATTAAGAAGTATTTCTATGAACAAAGAAGCTGGGAACACACTGGACATCATAAAAATACAATGTGTATACTTTTAAATCAGGTTTATTCTAAGTGCTTTGTTTTTCATACACATTGAGTTTTCAGGAGCTACCTAGACCTATAGACACAAGATGGAGAGAGCCTGTTTCAAAGTGGCAAATACTGTTCAAAAGACTGCTGAAAAAATGCAGGATTCAGTCCTGGAATCAGATATTTGGCATGTGAATGAGGCTCTTCAGCTCTTTCATAACCTGTCTTATAAAAAATCAGTATACTGTAAATTTCTGAGAGAGTGTAGTTCTAGCACATGAATCCTAATGAAAGTGTCTTATTAGCACAGCCAAATGAATCTGTAGGAAAAACTTGAATTTATTAAAAAAATAATCCTTTCTAATTATTCAGCTTCAGTGAAAATGTGCATTGACATTTAGAAGAGTAAGTTATTTTAAATCAAGAACATATTTATTAATGGTTGCAATACCTTTTGGGGTTATTTTCTTTGCATGCAAGCTCCTAACTTTTACATGTAGTTACAAGAATCTCAGGTTTCTCTGTATTACACAGGTGTGGGTATGAAAAACTGTGCTGAAACTTTTGAAATTCTTTTGGATTTCTAGTGCTGTAAATTAGACAATTCAGGAAAGAAAAAAAAAATGAAAACCTTAAGCTTCTAAACGTTTGCACACTGTATGGTTTGGCCATTGATCAAAGCAGCAGAGGTAAAAGGAGGAGCTGCAGGGACGCTGGTGGTGGTGTTAGGGACTGCACTTCAGTTGTGCTCTGGCTGCTTTTATGCTCTCTGAACATCATTACCAAAATAACTTTCTGTCTGCAGTATTAGGGACTTGGCTGACAAGGTCTGGCTGAGCACATATGAAAAGTAACACCCTTCAAACCGATAAATATTCATACTGGAAACTTAACATACACCGAAAAAAACCCAGAAGTTTAAATGTCTTGTAGCATATATACAAGCCAGCATCTTGGCAATCTGATACATGTACAGAAAATATACATTCATATCAGCTGCTGCATGACTGGGTTTGACAGTGAATGCTTGAGAAAATTGCAGCCTAATACCCGTATGTACAGAAGTTTAAATTCCATAATAAATTATTTACTATGTATTATTCCTCTAGATCTAAACAGAGATTTAAAAATGCTTATAAAAAGAAATATACACAAAAATACTTACCTAATCTACTGAAATCTCATAAGAACTGAGAAAGTTCCAGCTATATTAATATTGTATATTCAATTAAGTGGAAGGACAAAACTGACAGCTCTAGAGGTATAAATTTTTAATGAATCATTCTTTCAGAATTAAATGTGCAAATTAAAGCAATTAAACTATAAGCCACTGTAGCAGGATGCTCTGCCTGGAATGCAGGCAAAACAACTCAAACAACACTCTATTTGCAAAGCCGTCAGCGGTGAATGGAGAAAGGGCTGTCTTGCTGCTTCTGATGCTGAATAATGCTGAAAACAGCCTGATTCAATTCCAAAGTTAAGCACCCTGACAGTGAGGTGAAGATGTATCAGAAGTGGTAGTGTTCCTGACAAAGGAACCAAAAAGTGATACTTTTGATAATGTATCTAAAAGTGCTGAACTAACATGGCTGGCCCAGGGACATGGGACTGACAGTCAATCACTTCATACAATAAAAGTCCCTTCCCACTTTTTAATGGCAGGGTCTTCTAACATGTCCCTTCTTGGAGTGTGTGTGGGATTCTTCCTTTGGGTGGGAATGCTCCTCAAGGTTACTCCTCAAGGCTGAGTAAAAGAGATTTTCCTACGCTTGTGGGTATGGGTGAATAACATCAGCCTCTGCTTAATAATTGGTTTTTCTAGCTTTAATATAATTGCATCAATATTGCCTCAAGAAGAGTGCACCATGCTAGTAGTTTTAGCTATTTATGCTGTGTAGCAAATAATTCTGGTTAAGATCTGGTTAAGATCTTGTCATTATCATAAGAAATAATTTCTTTTTTATAAATATAGCAGGTTTGTCATGAAGGACAAAGTTATATAAAGGATCAATTGCACCTATATAATCCTATATACTCCTTCAGACATAAAATGTTGACAAAGTTTGAGTTTAATACTGAATCCAGCCACACTCAGACTCCTGTCTGAGAAGGAGTTTAAAATGCAAGGAGGCCCTTTCTGCAACTTGGAGGGCTTCTGTAATAAACATTGTCTGAAACTCCTATTTCTGCCCATGACAGCCACCCAGACACATTTCAAGGTTAACACCCTGTAGGAATAAAAACAAACTGTCTTGCTGAGAGTGCAAAAATTTTACTTCACAGTTTCTCAGTTTGTTTGTCACATAAGCCGCGTCCAAAAGCTGACTGTCTCTGTATAATGTCCTCTTCCATGGGACTGTTTAGGGGCCTTTTCTTTGTCCACCCCTGTTAAATCTACAGTAGTTCTACATAAGGCTAGATAACCTTAAGAGAGGACTAAGACATTTCTTAAAGCTAGATATAAAGCGGTATAATTTCCTTTTGTTTTTCCTTTCCTCCTCACATCCATCCTCACAGCCTATCAGATTGCTCCCTATTGCCCCAGATGTTTGTCAAAGGAATTCAGTCAGCCTTTGCTCTGCTTTCCAGTCTGCCTTTGGCACTCAGCCCTTACAGAATCCAGACTCTGGAGGCTCCTCTTTTCCCTTTCTGTCTGTATATCCAAAGCCATGAAGTGCAGTGGCAGCTGGGAGGGCTCAGTTTCACGACTGTCGCACTTGGATTGCTCGCGGCAATGAGGAGTCTCATCTCCTGTGGAAGAAGTTGAAAGTAAGAAAAGATATGTATCACCTCACTCATTTTTCAAAGCAAACAACATTAGCTTAAAAGTGAAAATGACAAGTGAAGTAGCAAAGAGAGAAAGGGAAATTTATCAATATTCACTTTGATATTTTTCTTTAATTGAGCCACAATTGCTGCTTAGCTTCATTGACAAAACCTTACAATGAAAGGCAGGTTATTATAATCTTAGTCATTTAGAAATTAATTAAAAGGTTTTTTGGGTACTAATAGAAATTAATTACCACAAGTGGAAAACAAACTTTGTGACTTCCTGGTTTTCTGGGTTGTTTTTTTTTTCTACTTTATATCTTCTTATAGCAAAAGTAGAGCATAAAAATGTGGAATAATGATTATGAAATTCTTTACACTTTCATATGTTGCTTCATTACTCTTCACTTGAAAAGAATGTACTGTGCTCTGTTCTGGCCCAAGAAAATAAAACTGCCAATTATTATTGATTTCATCCTAGAAACTATTTACCCTACCAACACAGCAAAATGTAGCAAAATAAAACCCACACAACAACCAAACAACTTCTATATTTATAAATGGAAAATTGCCAAATAAATTTTAAATTGCAGAGATAAGATAAGAGCTGACTTCAATATAATCACAAGTTTTTAAAGGATTTTCCTAAAAATCAGGAGTTTTCCTACCTACTTTTGTTCTCCATACTTCCCCTGCCAATATAAATAGCAAAAGTAGCCATAAAGGTCAGTGAATATGCTGGGGGAGCATCAGTGATCTTTCCTTCTACGCTTTGCTATTGCTTGACAAATTACAAGAGCTAAAAGAAAGAACATGAGCCATTATAAATACCATAGTGCATTCCAGGACATAATTTTCATAAACTTTTTGTGTCAGATTAATAGAAAGACTAAAAAAAACCAGCCTATATTTCCTATTGCAATATTGTGACTTAAGCAGCCTTTGGATTGAAATGACACACAGGTGTGTTTTTGATTAAAACACGTAATATGGAGATTTTTCTCTGTATGACACACTTGGCATATGGAGTCTGGAGACCTACTCATCCTCCACTGAATTCAACAGAATGACTATTCCCATCTACATCAATGGACTTTGTCTCTATATTTATTCCTTGCAGACCTCATTTCATTATTGTGAGCTTATATTTTTCAATGTTCACATTTTCTATGCTTCTTTTTCCATTCCACCTTCTGCTTTTGAAATTGTATATGGAACCATTTCCCTGGGCCTACTAGATAGCCCTCTCTTGACACATCTTATAATCATGTTTGCTTTTTTCCTACAAAATCATATTTATGAATGTAGACTATCCTGGGATAAACTCACGTAACTCGATCCTTTTGTGTTTATTGTTCTCAGCTAATAAGCTTCTCCCACTTACAGGAAAGATTTTTACTCTTAAATTCATGGCATTGCAGGCAGCATTGTTACATTTATTGCTTCTGTTATTTTCGCACCCTGGGTCATCTAGCTCCTGCAGGAGGATACTCTGATGTTCATCTGTATTCACAGTATCTTGCACCTTGTGTCATCAGCCAATTTCGTTCCTTTATTTCTAATGGGGCCAGGGCCATTAATGGAAACAGTAAATGTGCTGGGTCACCACAGGGTTCTGTCTCACAAGGATGCTCTGGGTAAACTCTTCTTTTACCAGACTTGATTTTTGTCATGCCATGATTTCAGCCTTAATTCCTTGGGGAATGCTGAGAACTGCTTCCTCCAGTCCACCAGCTGCACTTTCTTTTTGTGAGTGTAACTGGCCAGAAGATAGCAGAGTCTCGATTGGGGTGTTCTTCCAGTTCCAGGTATCACAGAGACAGCACAGAGAGTCTGATTTGGCTCTCACATGTTCCACATTTTTAATTCAAGTGAAAGAAAGAATGTTTGTTCCTAACACAGCTTTTTATTTGCCATCTCTTTCTTTGATGATATATGATAGAAGCCTTCTTTTCTTTCTGACAGTCACAAGCGCTGGCTTCATATAAAGATTGACCTTTACTACATTACTGACAATAAGCAAGCTCTGAATGTGTATTTGTTTAGCTCATAGATATCCACAGGGACTTCATACAAAAATAGACTGTGGCTCTGGAAATTACACAGGATGAAATGAAAAATGTAACTCAAAGTGTTTTGATTTCGTTTGCTAATCACCAGGGGGAAGAACCCCTCTTATACCTTCTGGATAGAAAATCAAAGACAATTCTTCACTTTGTATGTGAGAAGGTCATAAAAGCTGATTAACCCAGCCTGAAAGCTCTAAAATATTCAGCAAAAAATGACGACTGGGTTGGAGACTTCACAAAGCACTTCAAAATGGAAAATATAATTATATTTTCATACATGCCAGTTTTGACAAAACTAATTTCTGGCTGAAAAAAAAGAAAAGCACAGAACTCTGGAAATGTTCTGGGTTTTATCCTTCCAGAGGGGCATCTCTTGATCTTTCCACTTGAAAACAGCTTTTAAAATTATCTTTAAAAACGTGTCAATTGTAAAATATCAAATATTTATTTTGAATTTTTACAACTTATCTCAATTTAGGAAAATTTGATTTACAACCAAGTCCAATTTCCAGTGTCACTGATAGGTCTTGTTCAACTGCAGATACATACCAAATCTCTCTTTCTTTTGTATGGGAGGAATTCATAAAGTATTTTTTTTTTTTGTCTCACACCATCAAATGCCTTTTGGTGACCATTCCACCCAAAAGGCATTCTCTGAAGCACTTGTGAGGTCTGGACATCAAGGCTGCCTTAGGCAGGCGTATGAGGCTGAGGCTGGAGGGAGCTCTGGCTGCTACTGAGCTTTGGAGCCTGTGGTGTCCCACTGGATTCCATCTGCCGCCAAAGGAACCAACTCTTCAAATCTCCTACTGTAACTATATCCGTAAGCACTCCTAACCTGCTTCCACAAGAAGTATTTATTGGAGACTGGCAGTAAGGACAGAAAGATCTGAATTTATGACAAAACTGAAAACACTTAGCACACATTTGCTCTTGTAATGCACTTACGTAAAGACAGAGCCTGAACTGTGTATATAAAACAGCAATATATAAAAGCATATACACAACTTCATCTGCTCGTCTGTATGACGCTTCAGAACTCCTGGTATAAAGCACGAAGTCATTCCCTGATGCCACTCTGAAAAGTGAAAATTGTGTGCAGTCACACTTGAGGGAATTAAATTAAAAAATTGACATGCCACAACCTTCTACACAGCTAGTAGAAAATAGGTTGTTAGCAGAAAGGACAAGCTGGAGATTATAAAGTCAGTCAAAAGTAAAAGTGTTTTGAATGAAACTGAAATTGTAGGGGCACCAGAGTATCAGCATTCATAAAAAGCAGATGCTCCTTTCTGAGACTGGTGCTGCCATAGGGACACACTTAATGTCATGCTGAATTTAATGTTGGTCTGATTTACTGCAGTGCTAGGAACACACATCCTTTTGCTTTCTCTGAATTAAAACAGATATTTTGTCTCAGTAATCCTTAAGAGGTCCAAATTATTTAACAGAGAGATTAAGATCTGAAACACAAACTGTTTTCTGTTATCAGAAAGGGAAAATAGAGACTTGCAGCATTGTTTGTTTTAATTTTTCTTGAGGTCAAAACCTTTATCTAAAAATATATTTTCATTGAAGCACATTTTTGGAGTGAGGCATGAGCTCCTTGTTGGATTTCTATAGCCTACAGTATGTAGGAAATCAGATTAGATAATCAAAAAGGTCCCATTTGAGCTGGGGAAGTCTTAAAACTGTCAGCATTGCTGTGCAGTGCCACCTAATGACACAGAGCAGTTCACATGAGATCCATTCTCAAGGCTGTCATAGTAGCGTGAAGGTCTGCAAAACACCACAATCGATACTTTATGGATTCTACAGATATCTTTAAAATGTGAATGTCCTCTAAAATGTACAAAAACATGTCCTTTTTACTCAAATACCATTCAGAAATACAAGAAAAACATATGTACAAAAGGAAACCTTAGGTATCTTCTAAGTGCATGCTAAATAAGCTATCAGTGCGTGTTGCATGCTTGCAAAGCTGTGTAAGTTCTTTGGCAGCAAGGAAAACTGAAAATCCTCTTTAGGTCACAGAGAATATTTTAGCTTATGGAAACAAAGTTTGTGTAATAGAAAGGCTTATGGAATAGAACATTAGCAAGGATACCGTGCCTGCAAGGGAAAAAAAGGCAGATGTTTTGTAACATTTCTGTGGGATACTGAAATTAGCTGTATTCAGAGACAGATGCTCTCCATTAAAAATGTGTCGGCCCTGTGGAATTCCCTTGTTAACTTTACTGGGAAATGTGTCACAGTGTCTAAGAGACTACCGCCAGGCTGTAGCAGATAAGCAGGATATTTTTCAGATATTTTTATCTGGTGTGGCACATCATCAACTATCAGTACTACCATCACCTAAACAAACTGATTGACTTGAAAACGTTTTGGGAATAATTTAACTCCCTACCTTGTTTCCTCTGGGTTCTATAGTTTTATTAACAGCAAGAGTACACTTTTTTCCCAAACTGGTCTTCCTCCAAAGTGTGTATGCTGTAGTGAAATCCACGCTGAACTGTGAATTTATCCTTTAGAAAAATATCTGGGAGTGATTTCAAGATTTTTGCAGTGTTCAGCTTCTTCTCACAAATTCCATGTCTAAGGAGCAGCTACTCTGACTGCTTTTCCATTGGCTGGCTTCTGCCACTACACTGTTCTACTGTTTTTTTCATTTTCTGATTATCTGTGTGTGCTTCTTGATATGGACTCCTTGCACAGCCAGGTGCAAGGTGTTCTTGCTGGACTCAGGGAGGCAGATCCTCCAGCACACAACAACCATGTTGGAGATCCCTGAACGGGTTTCCAAAAACCGGGTATGTCTGCATGATACATCAGGGCACCGTCAGCAGCCGCAGCTGCCCTGAGCTCAGAATTGCTCTGTTATTGTGCAGCTTTGTACTGGGGCCACTTAGTAGTAGTTAGTCTAGCTCCAGCATGACCTGGGGGCCCCCTGTGTTTCCATCCATGCAGACAGTGATACCGGAGTTAGCATTTTGCTGTAATTAGGCACCACCTTGAAAACCTTTGAGAGCAGAATCTTGTCTGCCAGCTAGTCATCTGATTACATGGAACTGTTTAACTATCAAGTTGTGGGTACTTAGAGGATAATAAGGTGGTAAATCAAAAGTTTAAATGTGTTTGTCAGAAACACAGTCAAAACACTGCCTTTCTTTACAGGGTAAATAACTCAGCTGGAAAGGTGTCAGTAGCAGACGTTTATACATTTGGACCTAAGAAGAGGTGTTGGCAATGCAGCAAAGGGATCTGAATTGAACAATCATAAAAACAGATACACAGAGAGCAGTTTGTAGCAGTTTGATGTTGAACTGGAAGACTGCCTCATGTGAGCCTCCACAAAGGTCCCCACTGGAGACACAACTGATTGATATTTTCATCAGCAGCTTGGATAATGCAGTGAAAAGCATGATTTATAAGGATTTCATCTGGCACTAAGTTCTAAGGAGGGCTTGGAGAACAGGCTCAAAATTCACATGACATGGCTCAAAAGCTGTTAAATGATATTCAGTGAGGAAATATGTGAAGTACTCTGCTGAGAAAAATAGTACTAATGAAAATCAGCAACTGTTAGAACCTGTTCCATGGATCTCTACTGATCCTCTGAAGTCAGGAAAATTTTGCCCAAGTAGCTATACAGGTTGACTAAGTGCTGGCCAGTGTTGAAAGTTGGCTGATGCCTAAATTATTTGACACACATGTGTACTGCCTTTGTTATTCCTCTAGATGAAGGAAACAACTATAAAATGCTTGTTCTCTGTGAAGAACGAGGCCTTAGCCAGTGTTTTTTGCCAGTTCAGCCAGTTCAATATTTTGTCAGTTCAGTTTTGACAGAATCTGTATGTGAATCTAAGCCAACCATCTCATTTGGTGATAATTTTTTTTTCTATAATTAGAATATAATAAAATAATTAAGGTTGGAAAAGATCTCCAAGAATGTTGAGTTCAACCTTTGATCAAACACCACCATGCCAACTAAACCGTAGCACTAAGTGCCGCCTCCAGTGTTTTTTCAACACTTCCAGGGATGGTGACTCCACCACATCCCTGGACAGCCCATTTCAATGCTTGACAACCTTTTGCGTTAAGAAATTCTTCTTAGTGTCCAATCTGAACCACTCCTGGTGCAGCTTCAGGCCATTTCCTCTTGTCCTATCAATAGTTGCCTGGGAAAAGAGACTGACCCCTATCCTTCTACAGCCCTCTCTCAGGTAGCTCTAAAGAGTGATAAGGTCATCCCTGACCCTCCAGACTAAACAACTCCAGCTCCCTCGATGTCCCCCATGTGACTTGTTCTCTACACCCTTCCCCAGCTATGTTGCCCTTCTCTGGACACACTCCAGCAGCTCAATGTCGTTCTTGAAATGAGGATCCAAAACTGGACACAGGACTCATGGTACAGCCTCACCATAGTCAGCTGCAGAGGATGACCACTTCCCCAGTGCTGCTGGCTGCATTATTTTTGATCCAGGCCCAGGCAGCCTTCTTGGCCACCTGGGGGCAATGCTGGCTCATGTTCAGCCATTGTCAGCCAGCACCCCCAGATCCTTTTCTGCTGGGCCACTTTCCAGACCCTCTGCCCCCAACCTGCAGCACTCCATGGGGTTGTTGTGACCCAAGGGCACCTTGCCCTCCTGGACCTCAGCCCATCAATCCAGATCTTTCTGCAGATCCTTCCTTCCCTCCAGCACATCAACACTCCCACCCAATTTGGTGTTGTCTGGAAACTAACTGAGGGTGGTCTCAATCTCTTTGTCCAGATTATCAATAAAGATAGTAAATAGGATTGGTCCAAATATTGAGAATTGGGGAACACCATTAGTAATCCACCACCAAATGGATGTGACTCCATTTACCACCACTCTCTGCGTCTGGACATTCAGATGGTTTATAACCCAGAGTGCACCTGTCCAAGCCATGGGCTGCCAACTTCTCCAGGAGAGTGCTGCGTGAGACACTATAGAAGGCTTTACTGAATTCCAGATAGATTACACCCAGAGCCAATCCTTATTCTCTTTATATTCTCTTTATCACACTAATAATTGCTGCAAAGAAAATTAAAAGGAAGGAAATTAATTTTTAAAAAAATTATTCAGAGGCCTCTTTCCAGTGATTTTTTCTCTTGCTGTCCTTTAACATCAAGGTCTCATGGAAAGTGATTATTTAAGTGCCAAAGCTCATTACTGAACAGATTTGATTGTTAATAGATTCTTAGCTTCTTAACTTTTTCAGTCATTTCTTACAGGGGTGAATGAGCCAAACTTGTTACTTCTTATATATCAACAGAAGTGTTGCCCAAGTGATGAGCATTTCCACAGTCACAGCACCAACTGGGAGCATTAGTATGACACAAGCTCAGCCGTGTACAAGTAGAATTGAAGGTTTCAGAGCCTGCATTGATTTCTACTTCTGGGTGTCACAATGTGGGTACTTCTGGCTGAACTAGAAAACACATGTGAATTTGGTTTATCTGACCTAATTTGGATATGCACTCTAGGATGAGGAGCACTGTACACTTTATTCCTATGAGACCAGTTTGGTCTGTGTTGATTTAAAGGGATTCCAAGGCTAGTTCAGATGCAGATTCTCAAAGCTAGGTGGAGATGAATCCTACCCAGGCAGACATGGGCTATCTGTGAAAAAATCAGGACTCGACAGGAATTTTCAGGTTTAACCAGTAAAATATTTAGTCATAAATGGAGAAAATTTTTCAATTATTTAGAATAATTAAATATGGTTCCTACACATAAACTTACATCATTATAAAGACATTATTGCAGCCACTGCATCATTGTGGTAGGCAATATCTAAACTGATGCTTTCATACATGCTGTGCTGGGTGGAATTGTTAGGAAACTCTGGTCTTTATTGGAGTTACATGCAATATATAATTATAGCACAACTTCAAAATTTTGACACTTGGTACAGTTCAGTCACAGGGCTGTTTGAAATGGTAATGCCCTGAGATAGTGATTAAGTTTAGCTTAACAAATCATTGTACGTGAAAGATCCATTTATTGTCAAGCATTCCTTATTCAACAGTGAGTGATCTTTTCTGGGTCTGCATTAAGATAATAGTGACTGTACTGGAAATGGTTCACAATAGTTACAGACATTTGGTTAAATGTGACTTTTTAGAATGAAATTGATTGAAAGGAATAAGTACCTGGAACTAGAAGGATTAAGATAGACAAACCAACATAGTGGAAAGAACATTTCTGTGCTCAGACAATTATTGTGTGCACATATAAGTAGCCCTTTCCCAAAATATGTATCAAATGTAAATAGTTGCCTTCCCCTTGTAATTGATGGCGTTTTGATCCATTGAGGAAGAGTGCACAACCTCTCTAATGTTTACTTTAGCCAAAAAGTCTCAACATCACTTTGATTTGCAAACAGTGAAACTTTAAAATGTCCTCAGTGTGACTAGATCTTAAGACTTATAGGATACGGTAGCTCCTAAAGCTCCAATGTTCTGTGTATGGAAAGCGATAAGAAGGAGATATTTAATTTGATTTTACAAAATCTTTTAAACCACAGTAGTTTTTAATGACTGGGATTCAGTGATCCTGCTAAGGAGACCCACCATATTTTATATTAAGCTGTTCCCAATTAGTTTGGCAAACTGTTACCTATTATGTTGATTTTTATTTTGATGTAGCCAAATTCCTCTGGTGGTATAAGTGAAATAATAGTTTTTTGATTAACTGAAAGCTGGTGTAAGTGTTTTCCATTGTTTTGTCTTACCATCCCCTCCTTCTGTGCTTGCTCTTGAATAGAAAATGCCTATAAAACCTCTTTATGCACTCATTTTTCTTTAAACAGCAGCCAGTCATCATGAAGATTGACACTGTTTCATGAAACTGTCAGTGGTTATTAATTTGTAAATTATTTGTAAGACAAGTGGAAAGGCCAGATAAACTTAATTTTCTTTGGCATATTGTGGGTTTTTTCACTGGCATATAAATGCTTCTAATCATCAGTTAAAATTGTTCATGCTTTTCATTCCTCTGTAATTACCACTTTAAAAATTAGGTGTTAATAAATAAGATGCAGTAAAAGGTTATTGCAACTTTTTTTGGTTTGTCAGAAGACGTAAACTCAAGGAGAGGGAAGTCTAGTGGGGCTGTGTCATTTTGTGCGTTAGAAGTGGCAAGTGCAATTACTTTTAGCAGCTTTTCTGGTAAAAGATCATTCTGAAACGAATAAAAATATTGTACTTTGAATTGAAGCGATTGTTTCAATCAAACCATCCAACATCATTACTATAAATACAATGCAAGAGTGCCATCTAATTAAACCAACTAATACAACTAAATTGTGTTCATTTTGGAAATCGTATTGCTGCAGCACAGCTTACTAATTCAAGTTAAATTACTTTAATTAATAGATTTAAATTTGGAAACATTCAAAATGAGTGCTGAATCCTTTGAGATTTCTGTCAGTTTACTTCATGAATTTTAGTTATTCAAAGCTTGTTGAGATCAAACTTTTGTTATATGTAATTGCTTTTTCCATGTTCTGGGAGCTATGGAAATGTCCACCGTAATTACATTTGGCTCAAAAGAGAGGAATAGAAGGATAAGACAAAGCTCTCTTTGCCCTGGAAATGGGACTGATCTCAGCAGACAGAATCTGTATTCTTGCCTGTAACCATTTGAAGCAGGACCAGCTATTCTCCCACTCCATTCTGGGGTCTGATCAACATCATTACCAGAACCATTAAATAAATGTACTGAAACAATTGCAGAGACATTTTTAATGGGAAAGCAGGAGGTCTAAAATAATGACAACAAGATCACCACTGTTACATACTTATTAATCAGACTCCAAAGAGCAAAAATAATTAAAATAGTCTTTCTTGGAGTCCCATCATTTGTGTTTCCTTTGGGTAAAGACAGGATGCAATATCAAGGATCAAATATTTCTGCAATATTTTTTTTGGCCCCCCAGAAGATGTAAAAAGTTCATTAAATGTTCAGAAATATAAGAGATGGATTAGCTAAAAAAAAAAATTGTGTACATCTTCATATACAATAAGTGGTTCTGGACACTGCACTCTTTGCAAAGTTCAAAAAGAGTGAAAAAACAGCAGTAGAATTTCTCCAGCTACAAAGCAGACTATGCGTGTAGAGATCATTAAATAAGTTTGTCTGCACAGCTTGAGACTGGGAGGAAGATACCAGAAAGGTTATTTCTGCTGTTTCTCTGACACAGACAGGGAAGATCTTACAAGCAGTATATCTCCTGGAGATTTTCCCTCAGCATAGAGGAAAGAATGCAGCCTGATAAATCAATTATATTTGGACTGTGAGTTGTCAGGCTTTTTTAGCCCCAATACCATGTCTGTTTCATATCCTACTTCCTTTCTAATTTCAGATTAGTGAACAGTTTGCTGATTTGCATGTAAAAGTTTATTCTCCACATAGCCACGTGTTTAGGGTACACATAGATGAAATGGTACCTTAGCAAGCAACACATGGTCATGGCTGACCTTGCAGAACTCTATCACAAAAGCCACTTGCATTACATAGCTTAAATTACAATAGATAAGCCAGTTTCCTAGGTTTCCTGTCACAGACCAGGAGAAGTCAGCATCTATCCTATGGTGTAAAGTGGCTGGTATCCTTATTGGGATTTTATGATCTTTCTGCATGTTCAGACACTGTTTGTCTACGCACCCTCAGGAGGTTATGGATATCAAAATGGAGAAAAACTTGCAGTAATTCATCTCACCTGCAACAACCTCATAAACAATGCACAGAAGAAACAGGCAGAAGACTCACTGAAAAAGACCTCGCTCAAACTCTGGAGCACAAAGTTAAAACCATACAAAAAAGACAGAGGTAGAAAAAGACACAGGTAGCAGCTTGTGTAACCTGCCTAGATGTAAAATTTGTTGCCAAAAATTAAAATAAAGCCAGTCTGAAGTAGAAAGGAATTGAAGTCTGCATTGTCCCTGTCTGCATGCAACTTGTTGCCCATCTAGAAAAAACTACTAAGTTGTTTTCCCGATTTTGGGCTTGCCTTTTGTCTAACTGAGCTCACATAATTTTAGGGAGATAGGAATCATTGAACCAAACACCTGAATAATGCCCCAGAAAGCTCAAGTGGTTGTAAAACAGCAGCAAGCAGATATGTCAAAAATCAAGTGACTTCTACACTGTGGAAAGCACAACAGACACTAACCAAAGATGCCTGGTGCTTATTGCCATCTAGTGAAAGAACTGGCCAACACCACAACCCTTCCACTTCTTGTGGTGCCAAGTGCATCCTCAGGAACATAAAAGTCTGCCCAAGCATGGGCATTTCCAATGCTGAGCATGCAGCACATCTCAAAAACTTACTGACAGCACTGGCATTCATTCCTATGCCACTGCAACTTCAAAGTCTGGCTAAATATTTTAATGTCTGACTGATGGGGAAAACCCTTACCTGCTGTGAGGTACCATTAACTTGATGAGAAATCCTGATTTGCCTGGCCATAACAAAAAAACACCACCTTGACTTGGTGAGAAATTCAAGTCTGTTCTGTTCAGAATTATCATCTATATGTGTTAAATCTGATAGTGTGAAATGATTTCTGACTGCTGAGGTTTGTTCTTCAAGTTTTTGTGATACTTAATAATCAAGCAAATTTCACCCAAAAAACTGAAAAGGGGAGAATAGCTGACAAAGAGAAGTAAAGATAAGAAAATGAAATAGTGAGGTCTACAGCCAAAACCCTGCCATTTTTCTGTATATTATGCTTTTCTATACATTATTACTGTGATTCAAATTAATCTGCTGCTAACAAATGAAAAATAAGGGCAGTGGATAAATGTAGAGCATGAGGATTTTTTAAACTGGTGAGAAAGGCTTTTTCCAGTAGAATGATGGTGTAGTTACACATGTATATAGTGGTAAACACAGGTGTTTCCATGGCATTTCTTCCATTCCTATCTTCTCCTTCCCAATTCCAGACATCATAAAATTCTCACAGAAACATACATTTAATATTTCTGTCTGAGAATCACATTCTTTTCTTCTCTATGTCAGCAGAAAAATAAGAAACATTTAGCTACATTTCCGTATAACACATCAAACAAAAAAGAATATGAGTTTAGTCCTGTTCTTCTGTCTGGTCAGTATAAATTCCAGGCAATGATCTTACACAAATGTCTGAGGCATAAAAGATCTGGAAATAATAGACTTTTGAAAATGTAGTGGAGACTTGGATTCCTCTTCATATTCTTTTTCTTTCCAAAAATGAGCAAAAATTTGATATTTCCATGTGAAATAAAAAATAATTCCTTTAACATCATGTTTTCTTCCATAGGGTCAGTCATTGCTGAGTTATTCAAGACAAGAAAAACATGGATATATTATTAGCTCTTTGCACCGTTTTCATATAATATAGGAAGGACTTAAACTTCGTGAGTGTTTCAGTATGTTTAAAGGCATGAAATTTGGAAACAAGAACATAAAGCATTTAAGATGTATATCCTGAGCCCAAACTCAGATTACTCTGGGAGCAGCTGCCAGCCCCTTCACCAGAGTCCCAAAGCCAGCCCCAAACATGACCCAGTTTTAATAAGGACAATAATCAACTGTGATTCAAACAGATGGACTTAGGGCAAGTCGGAGTGGAATGGTTGTAATAGCAAATACAGAGCAGCCACCGTGTGCCATCTGCCCACCAAGCTCTGGCATGATAAAGGAGCCCTCTTTTATTGCTCTAGGCTCATATTATTATTCTCTATGGCAATAGTAATGGTGATCACTGCTTCTCTTCACTGACAGATAAAGAGAACACAGTGTGACTGGTCTCCTAATTTAAGTTATAACTATCCAAAAGTAGACAGGACTAATTTCAGCCAAATTATTTCTTTGTTTTTCCCTTTCTTTTCCCCTCTTTTTTCTTTTTTTATGGACTTCTTTTTTTTTTTTTTTTTTTTTGTTGAAGGGGAGATCTAAAGGTAAAAATAATGAAGAATGATCATAAAATTTTGTTGAAAAACCCTCCTGTACACAGTAGAAAACATAGAAAAATAGTCAAAGGTTTTTGTGGTAAAACTTGAACACAGGACAATTAGAGCATCCAAAGGAGGGCAAAGGAGATGGTAAAAGGTCTGAAGGAGAAGCCGTATGAGGAGTGGCTGAGGTCACTTGGTGTGTTCAGCCTGGAGGAGACTGAGAGGAGACCTCACTGCAGTTACAACTTCATCATGAGGGGAAGAGGAGGGGCAGATACTGATCTCTTCTCTGCGGTGACAGTGGTGGGACACAAGGGAATGGCCTGAAGTTGTGTCAGGGGAGGTTTAGGTTGGATATTCGAGAAAGGTTCTTCACCCAGGAGGTGGTTGGGCTCTGGTACAGCTCCCCAGGGAAATGGTCACAGCACAAAGAGTTGAAGAAGTGTTTGGACAATGTTATTGGGCACTTGGTGTGACTCTTGGGGACAATTCTGTGCAGGGCCAGGAGTTGGACTCAGTGATCCTTGTTGGTCCTTTCCAACTAAGCTTATTCTGTGATCCTGTGATTCTGTAATTATGTTCAGAGTCTTTGGCAGAAGAAGGTGGAAGTGGTTTAGGGAGGAGATTATTTACTCAGTTTCTAAGAGATTTCAGGCCAGATGGGGCTAAGATTCCAAGAGACAAATGGAAAGCAGGACACCACTGCAGGAAGTCAAAGAGGCATCCATGTTATTAAAGAAATCAGTTTTAATTTTTTTCAGATGAAGAATAGTCAGTTTATTCCAAAACCAAGAAAGAACTGCAAGATATTCCTGTTTTGGAAAAAATAAGCACTGTCGTTATGTTCTCAGTAGGGAAAAAGACCTTTCGGTAAGGACTATACTTCCGAAAGATCTCTAAATGCTCTTTTCAGAAAAAGAAGCAAAAATTATCGGTAAGAAGCTTTCTATGCAGACAGCTAGACAGGTGCTAGAAAACGTGACAGGTCTTAATTATAATGTTTGAAAGATAAGCTGAGGACACAAAAGGTGTACAAGCAGTTTCCTGTAGTTATAGAAGGTGCCAGAGCCTCAGAATTGCTTTTTCTTTCTTCTTTTCTTTTCTTTTTCTTTCTTTTTTTTTTAAATGAACTTTGGCTACAACCTTATTTTGGTACAGAGCTTAAGGACTTTCTGACATTGCTGATGGCAGGAGTCAAGGGAAACACCTAACCCACCTAAACTAAATCAAAAGGAAATATTTGCACAAGCCTTTCTTGAGGAGAGGCAATTGATCTCCAGACAGGATTATTTAAAACACAGACAGCTTTTAATGACAGGTATCATTCACATCCATTAAAGCTGCAGTTCAGATGAAGAACCTGAAGATGCTATAGGCTGCCATGGAAGAACTGTAAATAAGACCAAGGTCAGGAGCTATATCAATGAAAAAATAATGCGCTACTTTTGAATGTATAAACTTAGAAAGCAGCAGTCCTTTCAAACCTACTGTCAATGTGACAGTTTGTGTACAAGATAACAGGGACTATGCTGAAAGTACAAGTGATCACCACATCACTCTGGTTTTGAGGAATGTTGCAAAACTATGGAGAAGAACAAAAATGCTAATAATTTCAATAATAATTAAAATAATTTAATTTATTTTATTTCTCTACCTATGTGTATCAGCACCTGTGTTTGAATGCACTGCCATAGCATGTGTGTGGCTATTTATGGTAATTGCTTAAGGACTCATTGTGATGGTATATGATTTTCCTGAAACCAAAGTAATTGCACAATAGATGAGGCTGGACATTTTGCTGCAAATACATGTCAGAGGACACAACTCTGTGCTACATCCTACTTGACTGTTATAACTCAACACCAAAAGAAATTAATATGCTGCAGCTTGACCACCTCTTTCCTTCTGTGTCCTAGTGGCAAACTGAATTATTATTTAATTTATTCATTTCAATCATAGTTCATCAGTAGGCATGTCTTGATCATTAAGATGCAATATTTTAGTAAACATTATCTTGATTAAATTTATATTTTAATATATGCTTTATGACTTCATCGGTCACTCTTGATTATAAAAATGTAGGGTTTTTTGAAACAGTTGCAATTTTCAAGAAAGACCTTGGAAAGCATTAACAGTGTTAGAACATCCCAGTACTTCCCAATTAATACTAAAATCAAAGCAGAAAGGCTGAAAAAGGCTGACAAGATTCTCTCAAAAATGTCCTGAATGTGAGGAAACAACATCAGAAGGGACACTGGTTGTAGATTTATTATAGAAAACACAAGGTCTGGAAAATAACATCTGACAAACTTCTTATGCCCCAGTGCTTCCTATGCATACAAATCCATTTTAATAAGTCAATAATTAATGGTTAGATAGTAAAGGTTTTAATAATGTAAAAATCCAAGAAGAATAATTGCATTTTTTATTCATGGTGAAAGAGCAGTGTGAAGCATAGAAATAATCTCTGGAGGTCTATAATCCAACCTCCCACTTGAAGAGAAACTACTGAAAACTAGATCAAGCCAGCTGTGGGTTTCTGTACTTATTGTTAATAATAATAATTTGTTCTGTCCCCTAAAATTTTACAGTAACTTGGCGGAAAATATCATGGCAAAGATCAGATGAGCTAAAGCTCCACAAGATACAATAGACACGAACTGCATGGGAATGGATTTGTTCATTCGGTCAAGTGCCTTAAACACATGTACAGCTCTCAGCAAAGCAGCAAATCTGTTCCTATTTCAATGCAAAAGACACAAATATAGCATTTGATTTATAATGCACAGTAATTAATGATCTTCCGTCTTTCACTGATGTAGATCAAGATTTACCATGTTACAGAATCAGTATCATTAAATGTAGAATTGCTCAGAGCATATCTAATTGTATTCTTTTTTGGAGGTCACATATTCTGAGGTAGAAACTCTTTTGGACAAATTTCTGTGGTCTATGATGGAAATGACCAGCATTTGTTGGATTAACAGTATCCAGTCTCTCATATTCTTATGGCTTAATGAAGCTAGAAATACCGGCTTCAGTATGCAAATCACTTTAGACTTGTTTTTCTGGAACCATGTCTGGGTTTTTTTTCTGAAAAAGCTTTCTGGTTTTGCTATGAACACATTCAAAATTAGATCATATACCTGTGACCAGCTCTGCATATCCTGGTATTTTATGTCAAGAAAGCAGCTTTTGTCTTGTCCCTTTCTGTTTGAAAATTCACGAACAAAGGCACATTACTTCCAAAACAGAACATCTTAACATCCCTGCTGCATCCCTATCTCTTAGTCTCTACTTTTTAAAAAAAAAAAAAAAAAAAATTAACCATTAATATAAATAGATGGTGTGAATTCACATTATACTGATTGAACCATATTGAATCCTACTTGTGTAATATGATATAATTAGGGACCTTCATCTTCCCTAAACTTAGGGATTTTATGACTGTGCACTCCAAAACCAACCCCTCTGAACAAGCCACTAAGGGGATATTTCATTTACAACCAGTGCAAAGAAGTATTGTCATTATCCTACCTTTCTTATTTAAAAAAAAAAAAAAAAAAAAAAAAAAAAAAAAAAAAAAAAAAATTTCTATTTCTAAAATGCAAAGAAGAGAAATGAAGGATGGCATAACCATGAAATTAAAAAAACCTCCTAGCTATATTGTAAAGAGAACTTTCAGCTTCACAAATCATGTTAAATCAATCCTATAAGATGGAAGTAAATATTTTTAAGTAAGTGAATCAGGGAAAATATGGTCCCTTTCATCACCATAAAGAAAAGAGGTAAATCTCACACTGGGTTGGTGTTAACTCATTCCCACCACAGTTTGTATTTCTGCTGACTTTATTATTAGACATTCACTGACAACCATTGCTTAAGTTCTGTCACATTCTAGAAGCTCTGATATCTTCACACTAATTTTATCCCCTCTACAAATTAATGAGATTTCCAGGAAACTCTAGACTCTAGAGTGATACTTACAGCAGAAGAGTCAAAAGTTAAGTATTAACTCTTAGTCTTGAGTATTTAAGTGATTTTTTAAACAATTTTTAATAAGTGAATTTATTAAAGTATATGCATGGAAGACATTTTACATTAAGGCCACATTTAACTATTGCTTTCTATTTTTATTTATTTCCTGTTACATAAAGGATGGTCAACCGGCATAAATATTTCCTGTATTCTGTAGCCTCCTAGGGTCAGAAGAAGGAACCTCAGAACAATATGCTGTGCACACTACCTACAACATTTTGCATTTTGACTTGTTTTTTTTTTTTTTTTTTACCACTGTAAAGCAAAACCACCACCAAGTTAGCAATGATATTTCCAGAGGTACCTTTTAGGTTAAGCTTCTGAAGACTGGCTAGGCCTGAATATGAATATACTGGAAGAACTAATGAAGAACTATGCAAATAGGGGATAAGCTTTAATTAAAGCAGAATAAAAAAGTAAAATTTCATTCAGTGTTCTCATGGTGTGGTAGCAAAGAAACTTGATTATATGAACCGTAAAGCAGTATCAAAAATTCCTTAAATTTAAATGTTTTCTCAATTCTCTTTCAGTTAGAAGGTGAATAAATGCATTTTGGTCAGTTTGGAGTTTTGAAATACTGTTCTTCCTCTTTTTTTCAATGGTCTGAAGTGTGAAAAAGCAGAACAATAAAAAAATATAAAAAGGATTATAGATTTTTTTTTTAACCTCAATTTTCCTAAAAATTATTTTTATTTAAGGAAATGTGATTCAATAAAAAAGGTTTGGGAGTTTTTGTGGGGTTTTTGCGTGGTTTTGTGTTACTGGTTTAAGTTTGGTGTTTTTTGGTTTTGGAGTGTTTTTTTCTGTGGCAGAGGGAAGTATTTCAGTCAGGAAACAGGTACAAAAAAATCTGATGGAATGAAATGATGTTTCTGGCAAGTCCCTGAATTTTCCTTTGTAAATAAAAGGCATAATAGGTCCATTTGCTGTGCAAATACTTCATTGGCTTTGTGTTAATGAGCTCCCTCAGAGATATTTAGCAGGCATAGCTCTGCTTTGTGGGATAGCTGGTAAATGTGAGTTTACCCTTTATAGCCAGTGACACCAATGATGATGGAAGGCATAGGTTAGTGGAGGCATTGGACAGTGAGAGTGTATTGTGTGTCTGCATAGGTGTGCTCGTTTGGTGCGCCAGTTTTTATCGCACATGGGAACTCTAACAATTTTGTATCAGAGGATGGCTGTCAACTCTCCAGATTTCTTCATTAACCTGTATGAACTCTCTTCAGCCCTTTTGACTGAAGTTGCTGCACTGCAAAGATGATCTCACAATTTGCCGTTTACTTTCGCTATGGTCTACCAGCAAGCCATGAACCAAAATATGCAAATCTCTGCCTACACAGGATTTAGGCAACAGGGCTAAGTCTCAGTCTCAGTTTGTCAAACTGATTGAATGCTCAAAAAAAAGAAAAATCCACACCTATTTATTGAAACCAAAATGCAAATTTGCTTTCCCACTTAGAACTCTTTGTTCTTGTTTTCAAAAAGTGGATATCTATTTGCATAAATGTTTCCTAAAGGAGTCATGAATATTCATGTGTGCATATGCCTCTATCTTGAAAGTTCTTGGGAGGCTGAAGGAGGAGGAAAAATTATTCAGCCTGAGACAAAATAAAATCATGTTGGTCTGGTAATGAGTCAGAAACTTACCAGATACAAACAGCCAAAATGGTGGTGGGAGCTTGTTTGGGAAGCTGAAATTTCTTCTACGTCATTCATCACCTTCAGAAAAGTGAAGTTTATCTGTAATCTTAAACAAAGATAACAGCAAAGTTAAAGCAATGAGCTCCCATTTGCAACAGTTTTCCTTCTTGTTTCCTTATTAGTTGTATGGAAAAACAGTGAATACCCATAGTAGGCTTAAAGCTGGCCTTTCTCACCTGCAGCTTTCAGCATGACTTCTCCAGAAAGCAAAGGAATATCCCTTGGGTTCAATTTTGGCCAACAGTCTTGGGCCTGTTTGCATGCTCAGGCCTGGATGGTTGCCAGATTATTGCGCATATGAACTAACAACGGAATCCTAGAATGACCAGGATTGGAAGGGACCTTAAAGAACACCCAGTTCCAACCCCCTGCCATGGGCAGGGACACCTTCCTCCAGACCAGGTTGCTCAGAGCCTCATCCAGCCTGGCCCTGAACATTTCCAGGGATGGACATCCACAACTTCTCTGAGCAACCTGTTACAGGACCTCACCACCCTCGCAGTAAATAATTTATTCCTAACTTCTAATCTAAATCTATGCTCCTTCAGTTTGAACCAATTTTCCCTTGTCCTGTCACTAAATGCTCTCGAAATCTATCAAGTAGTTGAGTTTCAGTCCATTCATCCAATTCAATTTTATTCACCAATTTATTTTCCACTGGCTTTCTGAGAATGTTAGAATACAAAAAGGTATAAATAAAAAAGGGGCTGATTTACCAACAGAATACTTACCTATTCCAAACTTTTCTTAGTAAACATACTAGAATTAGGCAATGTTGACGTTATCACCTTTCAGTTTATAAACAAAATTGATTAATGACAACTTTGTTTCCCTCTTTTTATGTAAAAGGTAGAAGGGTATATTTCTCACTCCTCTGTACTTTGCGAAGTGCATAGGAAATTTCTCCATGACTTCAAAGACTCCAGGAATCTGGAAATACTTGAGGAGAAGACAAAAGAACTGTGTAGGGATTGGCTAGGTAGAAATGTGCTGTGGAACTGCATGTCTGAGATACACATGGCTTCCATTAGCCCATAAGCAGGACAGAGCATTTACTAGGATTGAAGGAGGCAGAACTAAGCACAAGGGACTGAACATCCTCTATCCCCTGGTGTTTAGAAGAACAGAGCAGCATGGGGTCTTAAAGCTAATACTAAACTCCTACATACCTTTTTGCTTTTGCACAGCCTCATATACTTTGCAAATGAGTTTTTGAGAAGTATCTCATTTTTATGTAGCATTTTGATCCCAGTTTGTGATTAAGGGCTTAGAAAATGCAGCTAAAGCAGAAAGAAGCTGCTAAAATGGCCCAAATTCACTGTAGATGAGCAGAATTTACAGACCTAACAGAGAATTCCCCATCTCTTCTGTGGAATGCTAGAAGAAAAGTCCATGGCAGGCTCCTTGGTGGCAAGTTTCTACTACTTTTCTAAGGCTACTAACTCTCACACCCCAGTTGGTTTGGTTTTATTTTCACATGCATTTATCCTTGTTCCTTAGAGTGAGCACATGGGCTGGTTTCTCCCTGGGCTGATGGCCTCCATGAGCCTCCCCATCACAGGTCCAGGACCCTCCCCAGGTCACAGAAGAACTGAGCTACCTTGAGGTCCTGAGTGCAGGGGATGCATTCAGGGCCTTAACGGCACATTGCCAAAAAATTCCTTACAAGAAGCTCACTTCAGGCTCCCTGGAAAAATTTCATAACTAATGTGAAAGGGGGCTTAGACTTCTCAGGGCAGCAAAAGCCTGCCAGCAAGCACAGGGCCAGCCAAGTCCATGGCTTCCTCCTGTGGAGTAAAACCTCATCGACCTTGAAAATACATTTTAAAACTAAGAATTAAAACTGATAAAAATACAGCTCAGGGCACTGCTTTTATAGATGTTCTGCCCTGGGTCACACTGAAGTTATAAGACCGTGGTGACAGTAGCGCCTCTGTATAAATAACTGAAGAAGAGCTTCCTCACAGGAATATTTGGTTAAGCATTTGCAATATATCGTGGTCCCCACCATAGGGGACAGTTCAAAATATGGCATTGATTTGTATGAATTTTCACTGAACATAGAGAAAAGCCCACCAAATTACTTGTCTTACAGATTCCTGTTGTGCCTTGGGGAGAGCGCAGGCAGTTATATACAAATTAAAGTGGGGCTCTCTGTGCATGAAAGAAGACTGACATTTATAATTTCAGAGGATTTAAAATGCACTCATGGGTTAAAAGTGTGTAGATATGCAAAGAAACCTGTTCGTGCATCATTACAGATTAACAGCCAGGGACGAGTCACTGCCTGAAAGGAGAGAACTCACACAGGGGCCATGGAATTATCCGTTTCCTGTACAAGCTACATCCTGAATTTTTCCAGGATCCTACAAAACTTCTGTTGGTCTCATCGTTCCAAGGGACAGGATTCGTGACCACATGCACACAGAGGAAGCAACAGTCTGTTTTCTTCATACCCCACAGTCCTGCCAAGGCACCTAAGGAGCCTGGTAAATGAAAAGCTAGCGAAGGAAAAACCAGCTCCTTGCTTTGGTGGAGAGGTACCCTGCCGTCTCCTGCTGTTTCCTGACAGTGTGCTCCCAGCAAAGATCTGCTGCCAGAATTGACTTAGGTATGTGATTCTTGATGTCCTTCCTCAGCTAGCTCTTGCAATGCAGGTGGAGTTTTAAAATTAGCAGAATCTGAAGATGAGACCTTTACTGGAGATTTGCTTTATGGTTGGTAAAGAAAAGGCCAGAAAAAAAAAGATTGTGGTATATCAGTCCCCAGTATTCCATACATCCAATCCGAACACACGGAAAAGGTCCAAAATTCGTAAGTTGACAGTGACTCTCACTGCGGAAAATGCAAAATAAAACCACCGGGGGAACTATTAAAATGAAAGATTAGATTTATTCTCTGTTTCAGGACCTCTAGATAGCTAGCTTTCTGGGAAATGAAGCAAGTGCATATTGTGTTAGAGAATTTATCTACCAAAGCTTTCATCTTGAATAAGGTCAGAGAACAACCACTTGGGCACAGTTTTCCTTTGGGGTGTGTGGAGATGCTGCATTTAAAATGGTCAGCCAAGAGCTCATCTGGTGAAGGCTATTCCAGGAGTATCCCAGAAAGGAAAATTTGGAGGCACCTGCAGTATGGATGCAAGAGGCTGAGGCCAAAGAGATCCGTGGATCTGCTGATGGAGGAGAGCTGACAATGGCGCTTTCCCTCACTGATGAAAAATGCCAAGAGGGAAAATTGCTTCAGATAAGGGGTTTGGATGTGGAACAGAAGAACTGAGTGGGATTGTTTGAACACAAAATTTGAGAACAAATTCAGAGTTCGGTAAAACATGCAAGAGCCAATACACCATCTGCTTTCTGTAGCCACTCTCCTCAGAGAGACAATCTGCAGGCCGGGACGGGAAGAATCCACATCCCTTGAGAGTTGACTCTGGACATTCGTTCATCCATCACACCTGTGTGTTTTGTTTGTGCCACACTACAGCCCTCTTCCCTAACCATTGCTCCTCACAGGGGTTGTGAATACACTTTGCTACCCGCAAGCTTGGTCTCATCCTCAGCAATTAATTTTATACAAGGGTATGAGTGACTGGAGAGAAGCTCTCATGACTCACGTCAAGTTAATATGAACTAGAAGCCCTCTCAAAGGCCGGCAGACTGGTGCCTTCCAGATGGTTTGATTTGTTCCTATGGCCAAACAGATGGCTAGGATGATCTTTTAGGCAGGATACCATGGATGAAACAATATTCGGGACTCTACTTCCTGCTAGTTTAACATAGCTCCAGTCAGTAAGACGGGGGATCGAAACTCAGAAGTTTTCATCTAAAAAAGAAACTCCATATGCAGACACGTGTGTAGATACACATGGACATATTAATTTAGCGGCTTTGCAAGCTTTAAGAAAATTAATGCCTTTAGAATACCTATGCCTTAGATCCGTAAAGTTATTCAACGTTTGGGGAGTTCTTTTTCATTATTTTGTTCTCAAGATATAAAAATAACTCTCAGAAAATTCATTAGTCTATGGCAGATAAAGTTTATAAAGTATAGAGAGTGCCAGTAGAAATTGGCACACAATAATGTAAATAAGTGCATTTTCCAAAAAACATTCCATCTTATGACAACATCAGAGAGCCTGAATAGTTTTATTAGGTTGTTTTAAAAATTTATTCTATTTAAAATTTGAAAAATATGAAAGAAAGTATCGATGCTTATTTAAACCAAGAGAATATCATGATGGAAGGATCTTTTAAACTTAAAGTCTTAGACTCAGATAGTAACTTGTTAGACAGCAGTATGGAATACTTCATAATGGAAGGAGTTTCCACCATGAAGACTCTATTCTTTATGATGCCATATTGCTGATTCTGGGGACCCATGAACATTGCAGATCCATTATGTTGTCTTCATAATCCAAATACAGAAAAGCATTTCTGAGAAAGATAATTTTTCTGGAAATCACACACAAACTATATCATAAAGATGAGGTAAAAAATCTGCAAAGAAATTTTTTAAAAATTGTATCCCTTATATTTTTTTATATGGCTGCTCATATTCAGTATTTGCCTGTGACTGCAATGTTTACATTTAGACTTAACTGATATATTTAAAGAAAATATTGGCATTGGTGGTTTTTAATTGCCTAGAAACACTTGCCAAAGCAAATACAGTTATTTTGAATGTACTGTTGTGCTTGCTGCACAAAAGCAGCATCTCAGCATTGCTTCAACATTTCTTCAAAACTCTAATTAGAGTCATTTCCTGCAGGCTCCTCAGCATGCTGAGCTTTCCTTGTACCAAATTAAGCAGAGAGGATTTTAGCATGCATAAATTGGAAATCAATGGAAGCTCCTCACCTAATTATCTTCTAAGATATGAACCTGAGAGTTTGGGGGGGGGGGGGTCCATGACAGGATGCTTATTCTCAGTTCTCTTTGAGTGGACGGCAGTTTTAGAGGCAACACTTCCCTTTACAAACCGTATCTGTTTCAGAATGGTAATTTTTTACCCTTGCTGCACTCTTACCACACTTTCCACCATCACCTTGTCTATCTCTCTCACCATTTTTCTAACATTTTTTGCTGTGCTATGGGAGTTTTTCCAACTTCAAAAAGTCAAAACTATAAGTAACTTGCCCCCGTACCTCAGTAGGCCAGAGATAAGATTTGTGAAAAATGGGTAAAGAAAAAATATTGAATTATTTTTAAAGTATCATCTAGTTTTTACATATTTTTACCTTGAAATAAGTTATTTTTGTATAAAATATGTAAAAGATTTCTCTATCAAAAGTAAGTAGATTTTTATGAAGAGAGATTTAATTGTTCTCTGGTGAGGATTTAGAGACTTACAGCACTTTCATTCCAAGACTGCTTATGGTTCCCAATAGATGCCAATTCATCATGCTAATGAAAGAAACCACATAAAAATAGAGACTTTTAAACAGAGCAAAGCCATTACATTATATCATATTAATAAAGTCCTCAGGTTTATTTATCCTGGACAGTTTATTCAATTTTCTGTCAATTGACTCTTAAAGCTCATTTGCGTTGAAAATCTTCAGAGTGGTTACATGCTTACTACCTCTGGCTATGCACAGTACAATTTGGTCCTGTGAAGACAGAATAGTCCTGCTGCCTGACACACTGCCAGTTTGAACAGAGAGACTAAGGACTGCTTGGTCATGATTGATTTTCAGAAGCTGTTGAAGCATCTTGTTTTGCCAATTTCAAGCTAAATTAATGATATAAAATTGAATAGCGCAGCAGAGACTGAAGTTAAATGAAAACTATTCCTAGATGTTTGGCCTCATATATGGTATCGATTACTTACAAACAATCTCATGTGGATTAAATTTCCTACAGAAAATACCAAGTGTAAGATTTACAAAAATAAGTTTATTGACTATTTTTGCCTGGTGATGGATGAAATCAAATGCTTATTTAATCATTATGAAGGAATTGCATTCCTTCATAGTGATTAAATAGAAAATATACAAAAAGAGTATTCTTGAGAGAGCCAGGTGCAAAAGCCAGTGACACATGTAAAAGTTTTCTCATCTAAGTGGGCTTTCACTGTGTGTGCCTGTGTGTGTAGCAGCAATATGATACTTCCTCTGGCAACCTCCTGTTAGCATTACTGAGAGCTTGCTTGAACAAAAATTGTTGCATTTGCCTCTTGGTGCTTTGCCATGGAGATATAATCACTAACAGAGCAGAAACAACCTCTCTCCTTTCAGTGAGATGGTTGTCTGGAATCTGCTCTAGGGGGCAAAGAAGTACAAATCCTTGATAAATTATAACCATACTGAACAAAGCAATTTGTTACTGGTTTGAGTAGTTATCTCATTTTGTGTAGGCAAATGCAGTTTGAATTGACTGTTTCATCTGACTTTAAATCTACTGTAACATTTCCGGCTCATATCTGAAACAGAGTTTTTTATGCGTTTGCACAAATAATTATGATCCTTCTTTTAATGCCGTTACAAAGGAGCTTTATAATATTAAATTCCAACAGAGCCATCTGAAATGATCAAAGTCAAATTAATTCAGTCTCTTGGTACCAATAATGGTGGGGTGTTTGATTTGAATATGGTCAGTAGCATATTTTATGTGTAAGTAGCTTTTACATTTTACAATGCATTGAATACAGGAAACAGAAAGGTCCATAAAGAGCATAAAGAGAAGACCAAGTGATCGTATTACTGTAAAATCTTGTTCCAACTAGGAATAAGGTGATTTAATTCTCCTGTATTCAGAAAGACATGTGTTCTCTTTCATATGTAATATCTTCAAACATTTCAAGCACTTGTAGTATTTATTAGACAATGTGTTGAGAAGACTCTGTGACACTCTTAAA
Organism: Acanthiza pusilla; assembly: GCA_036630365.1. Classification (NCBI taxonomy): domain Eukaryota; kingdom Metazoa; phylum Chordata; class Aves; order Passeriformes; family Acanthizidae; genus Acanthiza; species Acanthiza pusilla. Next base: position 29,890,028 of record JAXCHO010000073.1, on the reverse strand, counting down.
GCAGCAGGAAAACAGAAAGAAACTAAGGAGCAGTGCACTCCTGCTCCTGCATCCCCAGCGAGAGCAGGCTGGGCTGGCTAGGAGCTCTTCTGACAGCTGTGCTCAGTTCCAGGTGCTCAGGAGCAAAAGCAGGAAGAGAAAGCTGACACCACAGTTTTGAGACCTCCTGGGAGACCTGCCAGAAGTCAGTGTCACAGCCTGCCCCACTCACCGATTTGGGAGGTGATGGAGGGTGAATGAACCCCAGAGCAAAAAAGGATCTGAGGTCTCACTGTGCAGGATGCATTCTCAAGATACATCTCCACACAGGCTAATGAGGACAAGGGATCATTTATCTCTCCTTTGATATACTCAATTCAGTGCACTGGAGGACAGTAAAATATATACGTGGGGAAAAGAGTGAAAAAAATCACAAAGCCATTCATTTCATGAACAAATTATTCCTCTCAGAATTTTCTCAGGGTTTGGTGATAAGTTTGGTCCTTGCCATCATTGGGAATCCCCCTGGTTATTTGGTGTAGGCGTTACAGGTCTATGCTCTGGAGCTACAGGATATTGCTGAGAAGGAATGGGTTGAGGGAGCAGGGAAAAGAACACAGTACCCTCCTGCCACTTGCTGATGGGAAAAAGGAATGAAACCCAAACTTTCCTCCAAACTTTCCAAACTTTCCAAATTTTCCAGTTCTGGCTGTTAACATAAAAATGAAGGAATGACTGAGTGATTACAAACTCATTAATTTCTCAAATTGTTCTGTCCAGCAAAGACTTTTACTAATGGATGTTTTAAAGAACTCTTCCACATATTTCCAAGTGATTTATTATGAGTTTTTCTTTAACTGTGGAGTCTTGGGTATAAGTTGAAACAGACAAATTCTGAAGCATGTATGAATTTCAAAAGACACTAGTAGAAGAAAACATTTTTTTCTAAATAATCGGGTGTTTAATTAGTGCTCCTTAGTGGACCTTTGCACATAAAGATAACAAAAACTAGATGAGATTTTCTTTTTCTGACAATGACTGCATTACAAGGCCAGCCTGTAGGAGAGACACAGAGTTCCCAAAGGCCTTGGCAGCACCACTGGAAAAGTGGGTTTCTGAGATTGGCTGCTTCCTGCAATTTTCTTCCAGTTCCTTATACCAAAATATACTTTAAATATACAGTTTATTTTCCCTCTTTGTTTGGCTGGGTTTTTTGTTTGTTTTGTTTTGTTTTGTTTTCTTCACACACAACTTTTTGGTTATTAGACAGCAGCCATCAGGTTATTTAAATACAAAGTCACTAATGGCAAAATCTTGAGCTTCCCTTGCAAGAGTTCTTTTGATGCTGGATATATGTATTTAAACATTAGGGCCTCAAGAAAAAAAATCACACAAAAATCACACATGGTTGTACAAATATAGTACAGAGATGATAAAATTATGTCACAGAAGAATGTCATATTAAGGATACCTACAAACAAGTAATATGAAGTGAGAGAAATTAAACAGGAATTAACACATTTACAACAGAATATTTAAAATAATATATCCCAGTTATTTTTCACCACTGGCCTAATTATGAAGACATGGTAATGCAGACCTTCATGGTAATTAGCATATCAAATCTGTCCAGAGAAGATTCACACTTATCACAGCACACCTCACAAACTGTTGTAAGTGCATGAGTGCTCTAAACACCTACTCAGCAAAATGATTGAGGTTAATAGTGGTCTGTGATAGTTACAGTCTGTGCTTGTTTATTACATTTTTTAGGTAGGTGTAAGGTACAAATTTAAAGTGAAAAGGAATGAAAAATTGGTACAGGGTAAAAAAGAAAATATGACTGGAAAATAAATTAGATTCTTGTGAAAAACCCACTAAGTTACAATGGCTAAGGCAGATTTTTAAATATCTGTTTCTTATTTGCCTGGAATTTATAACTGAAATCCTGCTGCTTTTTTGCATGCTGAACTACCATTCTTCCATTCCATTGCAGAGGAAAGACAGAAGGCAAAAGACATTGCACTTCATTATTGTAATTGACTGTCCCTTCCCATTATCATTCTCTTTAATTTTTCTAAGTAGAAACAATGGAAGAGTTCTATAATGGAGAAATTTAGCAAGTATCAGATTAAAGATAAAATTAGCAATTGTTTCCTGACATTTCTGAAGCAGGGAACAGCTCCCAAGACATCTGAATTAGATCAATAGAGCACTATTAAATTGAATGAACAGATTAGTACATACTTATTAGCAAATTCTGAATGACTAACTGAATGGATGATTGTAGCTGTTAATGTACAGTCAGAATGACTGATGTCAGAATATAAAACGTTTTTTAAATTATATCTTAATGGACATTGCTAGAAGCAGTGATTCACTTCAGAAAAAATAAAAATATGGACATGGCTAGCCTGCAGTTAAGTATTTGCAGTCAACTGGTCTACAGACTTTTCTGCAGGCTTTGGTATCAGAGAATAATTTATATGCTAATTTACAATTTTATTTGCCCTTTGCCACCTCATAATATCAAAGTAGTCTTCACTAATTCATAAAGAATTAAATTACTCTTATCCTGAAAAATTAGTAATGCCTCAAATCCATCACAGAGAAGAGCCTGGCTACCTCCTCACCAAGAAAATTAGGGAGAATATGTAGCAGATTAATAGGTGTGTAAACAGAAATAACAAAGCCAATTATTATCAATCATTTGATTTGGCATCTTGCACCTTTAGGTTTTCCCTTGCAAGGTGGTTCCCATGTGTAATATTTAGTTGTACTGATCAGAACATGTGCTAAATACATGAAATATGTCACAAATTAAAAATGAAAGTTAATTCAAAAAATAATTTATTGTAGATCAATATGTGTAGCACATGTCTGCACACTGGAGAATCTAATACCAGTTGTGCTTTTAGATCTAACCTAACGTTTGTTTACCAAGGGCAGATCAAAACTCTAAGCACTAACATCTACACCAAGCTTGTATTACTCTTTCAGCCCAGAGAAGGAGGAATGGCTTAACACATTAATATTTTACTTTGAAAATGCTGAATTTTGCTGCCTCACACAAAACCTTACTATTTTTTTTCTGTGTTTCATGGTATAAATACATATATATATATATATGTAGCCAGACTCTCACGAATTGTTAACAAGCTTTTTTAGAAAGAGACTTTTGTTTTTAAGTCTAGAAAAACTAGGCTACTTCATTCTGCTTATTAATCACAGAATTATGGAATCATTTAAGTTGGGAAGGACCTTTGAAACATCACTGGGTCCAACTGTTAATCCAGCACCGCTCAGTCAGTCTGCAAATGCAGACAAGAGAATTGTGCTAGCACATCCATGCTGTACTCAGTCACTCAGAGGGACTTCTTTGTGCTCAACACCTCTGTAAAAGTACCTCTGAGGCACCAAAAATAGTATACACCAGGCTTTGCAGGGCAGTTCTAAAATGCAAACCTGTGGCCTATGGCATCATCAGGCCTCTAAAGGAAACATGGTTATTTTACGCTCTGATACATTGCTAGCAGTTAGAGAAATGGAAGTTCCAGCTTAAAAACCTGGCAGCTTCTGATGTTCTGGGGCAAGGAGATGGCACTGTGCCCTCTGCCAAGCTGGGGATGTCTCTCTGCAGGGATGTGTAATGTTCCCATTATCGATGCAGCAGGGCTAGAGGAGCTCAGCATGTCACGATTCAGCAACAAACTGTCCCTGTAGAAATGTCAGTGAGAAAACCATGCTGGGAATGGAGGCTACAGCAACTTTACCCACCCACATATTAATGCCACCACATGTGGTGTGTGCTTTTGTCACCCTACAGGAAGAGGCTGCCCAGACACTTCCCTTCACTCCAGTGGATGTAGAACATCCCTATCTAACTCTAGGCAACCATTTCCATTATCCCACATATCTGCTCTGCAGGACTTCGTGCAACTATCCAAGAACATCTTAGAGCTAGCTGGGATGCATAGTTTAGGAAGACACTAAATGAGTGGATTGATAAATCTCTTAAACATTTGTGCTGCATATGATTGCATGTTATTAATGGAAATACTTTTTTCTTTAACTTGAAATAAGTAATTGTAGCTGGAATATGTAATTAGTCTTTTCTGTAAGCTGTAGAGTTGCTACTCGCATGTTTTTTTAACTTTGGTCAAAAATTTGAGGAGGGATTAGGTGTTAAATGTAACAAAACTGTTCAAGTGTTAAAAGTATCAGACAGAACTGGAGGCTCCTGAGCTCTGAAGAGAGAAGAGACTGTGATAGAAGATGGCAGTCAAAATGTGGTTCCAGAAAAGCCTTAATTGACACTTCAGCAGGTTTTCATCCTTTGAGGGGAGTGGTCAGTGCCAGGGAGTGAATCATTCTCTTCCATCTTTAGTGCTGTGGCAGGTTTAGGCAAATTTCTGTGAATTTATAGGTTTTCTTTTGATCACATATAATTTCCAAAAATTGTGCTGAATTTAATCATTATTAAATTATATTTAATATTAGTAGAAGTTTCTTATCACTTATTTCTTACCAACTTGACCCAATCTGTACCCAAATTGACAGAACATTCACCGGTGCTAGGATCAGCAAAAATGAACGCAGTCCCTTGTTTATATGCGTAGGATGAAGGCGAAAGATGTGGAAACATGTGCCCTATTAAAATGACTTCTGCTGGAGTCTCATTATGTGTGACATGGATGGCATCACCAAACAGCTCCACATGCAATATTCAGTTTTCATGGCCATCCAGTGAAAGTCATGTATGGGTCATGTAAGGATAATTAACAAAGGCAGCAGGAATAGATCTTTTACTAATCTTATATCAATGACTTAACAAATTTTATACTACCTGTGCTCTGAAGGCTCATGTTTTTGGAGAACACTTGGTTCATGGCATTGAAAATCAAGTGTCATCTTACAAACAAAATAAACTCTGTGCTAATTACCAGTGCATTACATAAACACTCCTGTTGTTTTCTGGATAATGAGAATTTATCAGGTTTCTGTATATGGCATGTCAATTAATATTATTTCTTCAGAGGACTTTTGTGATATAAATAACTCGATTTTTTATGCAAAACTTATATACAATTAAGGCAAAATATACTCAGTGCACTGAGCTCAGAGCTCTGTCACTAGATGTACAAAATAAAAACTTTCAAAATATTTTTTTTCATTTTCATACAATTCATCAAGCAACATATTGTAATGAGGACTGGAAAAGAGGTCACAATACTTAGAAAGTTATTTGCACAGTACAACTTAAAAAGACATGCCAGTTCCATGTAGATACTACTAAGACCACAGAAATATTCCTCTAGTTTAAATCAAACTATATACTATAAAAACTCAATGGAAAATAGCAATCAATATGCTGCATTTATACTGATAGAAAATACATGTGATTTTTCTTTAGAAAATAAGTAAATGACAACATCTTTGATGTCAAGGATTTTTTGTTAAGTTCATGAGTAACTAAAGTTGGAATTCTGATGGGGAGTCTTACACCTCATGGAAAAAAAAAGCTGTAAAAATATTAATTCTATATAAAAGTAAGTGAATATCTGATAGCTAAAATATGTTCCTGCTCTCTTTTCTTCATTTAATAATTTAATTTCAAACTAATACTTAGGGAAATTCATGCAGTCAAAGAAGTTAGATAAAATTCTGACCAACTCAGAAACCTTCAAGAGGGAAAAATCAGGTTATATTAAAATTAGAAACTTGGAACATCTCTTTTTTTTTCCGAAAAATTATTTATCAAGTTGAAAAGTATTGTTACCCTGGGTCAAGTCTATCTACTTGCTTCAATAACAGCCATGATAATTGCCTCCTGGCAAACTGTTTCAAATATGCCCAGTAGTATTTTGACAAATCCTTTTCTTCTTCAGTACCTAGCTTTGTTCTTTGTGGTTTTTTCCCTAATGTTACTCCTCTGACTTTGTGAGAATTGTGTGTTTTACATAAAGACAGCACAACCCAGTCCTTTATATCTAAATTGAATTTATTTACTAAAGGTAGGTAAACTAGTATAAGTGATTTATATCTAAATTTAATTCACCTCTGAAGGTGTGCTATTTCACCTGAGGGATGCAATAATCAATCAAGTTTCATGTACCATCATACATAAAGAAACTACTGAATACAGCAGGTAAGGCATATCTTTTTAAAACACTCTTGTCAAAGTGTTCCAAATTACCCTAGAGACCAGTGTGCCACCAGTATCCATCAATCACGAAAGGTAAAAATATTTTTATATAGCTTTTGTCATGCATCCTCCCCTCTGAATCATACAGAGAGCAATGGGAACATTGCCCAGTGCCTGGAGCAACATTTTTCTTTCATGCTCTGATATTTACCACAGCCAATCCTTCTGGCATTTTCTCTCCTTACCAAAGAAGCTGCCAAATATTTTGTTAGGAAGAAGTCTTGAGTTCTTAAAATTTACAGGAAAAAGACTGACTTTTAGTCATTGGCCAGCTTGTGCTGAGTCACACCAGAAGGTTCTTGCTTTAAGCTGTTCAAGCAGCTTGCGCATTGGTGATTTTGGTTTTGCCCTGAGAAACCAAGTGCTGGTTCAGGACTTCATACAGGGCATAGGTGTTGCCTTTCAGCTGGTAGAAATATGGCACAGAGACAGTTAAAAAGGGGTAAAAGAGGGTAAAAATAAAGTAAATTAAAAATAAAGTAAAGTAAAAAGGGGTAAAAATTACTTCAGTATTTTAATAGAACTCTCAGTGCACAGCTCTTCAAGGGTGGAACATGCCGAGATGCACACCCCATATAAAGTGTATACAATTTTATGGACCTTGCAAATTAGCATACCCACATAAAATCCCTCAATAAGAAACTTAATAAATGAAGTAATTGTCCTCCTATTCTAATTTTTTTTTTTTAATGAGGTTAGAGTTCAGTTTACAAAATATGTTTTAGAGAAAAGACTTAAACCAAGGTTGAAGTCTTTAGTTTTGACACAGTATAGAGCTCTCTTACTGTGAGTGTTTGGTTTTTCTGCCTTGCAGGACCTCAAACTAAGCTAAATATCACACCACAAAAATTACAAGCATGCAGGGTTAAGGGTACAAAGAGTGTATAAAGAGTACAAAAATAGGAAAAGGGTATAAAAATATATAAAAGGGTATATAAAAGAAAAGGCAAAAAAACATTAGGCATCATCAGGGTATCACAGCAAAGCTGTCCATGTGCCACAGACTGTACAGGGTACCTTGCACTCATTGTCTGCTCAGACATGCTCAGCTCCTTGGGAAGAACAGTGTCTCTAAAGTATAAATAACAGCAATGACACTTCAGAAATTACACCGCCACTTGGGGCTGAAGCCATAAAATTCAAGCATGACTGAATGACAAGGCGTCCACAGTGAAGGTAAACAAGAGGGTAACCTCTTGTTCATCAGCTTTTTGATTGGGAAAATAACAGGAAGAATATCTTTACAGCTGACCACAAGATTCCTTAGTCTTCTAAATACAGCTTAGCTTATCCAGCACTAAAAACCAGTCAGAAGCTAGACAGTGATGCTGAAAATTGCCTGATGTGTTTTCCACAATTCTGTTCTACATAATGAGATCATTAATGCCTACATTTAGTCTTTTCACAGTTTTGCCCTGATACAGATATAGCACTATTTTCTTTGCTGTTTTACTGCAGTTAAGGGAAAAAGAGCATCACTTTCTGCTCTGCCTAACGCAAATGAAATGCCCATTCTGAGCATAATGTCAACTATAGATCAAGTGTTTGCTGGCAGCACTAAAAAAGAACAAACAGTGTAAGAAACCCAGATTTAATCCATCAGATTTAAGGGACATAATGAATATTCAGACAGGGACCAAACAATACATTATCCTGATCCAAGCATGCCTCCTATATTCAGGAGAAAAAATTCACCCCATGACAGTGGAGGCAACAGAGATCAGTGTAATAGCCATTTGTGGAGAACTTTGAGCCAACAGTTTCTAGAAATAAGAAGAATTGGAGAGTGATGGTGCCTGAAGCAACAGAAAAGGAGACCAAAACTAAAAACACTGAAGACACCTGGATTCTGCAGGAGGCCATCTCAATTGGGAGACTGATGGAAGTGGAGCCTATAGTGCAGCCCTGTCTAATAGCAGGTGGAGATGCAGCTGGAGATTGTGGAAGAGCTCAGCCAGGGCTTTTGGAGTGACAGAAGAGAGAAAAGGTGCATGGACAACTCTGAGTCTTCTGACCCCCAAAAACGTTTTCTGAACAATAATATGACAGCTGATCTCTAGAAATGAGTAATAATTTTAAAAATATATTTATATAATTAATTGAAACTCAGCAAATAAAATATAATTTCATAGTGGTGTGCTGCAGAAATAGTATTTGAAGAAATTTTAATAGAGGAAAATAGCTTATATTTTTTACTTTATGAGTGACATGACTTCTGTATAGTCTAACATGGTTAGGCAACAGAGTGCCATGAAAACATTATCAAAGACAGAAAGACTGTCAGTCACCTTCAGAGAATTAAAATCTTTCTATTAAAGTTCCACTCCTTTTATCTTTATCCACTTCAGATGGTGCTTTTGGAGCTAGCAATTCCAGAAGTTGTTGGAAATGCTTGCTGAGTAAGATTCTCCTAAAGGTGAGTAATGGTACTGTTTAATTCAAATTAACATATAAGGAGATCTTGAGCATTTAAGAAGGACATTAGTTCAGTTTGCATTATTTTAACATGTTAATAAAAAGGCCTGGAATTGGTCATAGTAGTTTTTGATAGTTTTCAGGGATCTCAGCATTGCAGTTTCCCATTCAATACTCATTATTTTAATTTGGAAGAATACTGTGAAATATCTGCATGTGCCATCTGAAGGTCATGTCTTTCCACTGCTAATAACTGGTAGTATTTCTTCCTTCTTCCTATTAGGAGACTGTATTATTGCAAAGTAACTGGAACAAAGTTTCCAGGCAGGAGGCAGAAATATTTACATGCTCCCATTTCCACTACAATAAATTGGCAATTTGTTGTAATATATGACCATTAATGAGGAAAATAAATAAATATAAAAGCCCAAAAACAAGCTGTCATGACTTAGCCTTGATAATTACTGAAAAAATAAGGAAACTCTCAGACCAAGAGAACAAAAAAGGGAATGCATAAGCTGTTTTGTGAAGATATGAAAGAGCTTATGTAAACTGGATGAAGCATGTGGATTCAGCGAGACATTTAAACAGGAAGATACATGGTTCATAAAATGTTACCATTTATTGATAGATAATTATGGGCTTGGCTGCTTGACAGGATACTGGGAAGAAATCCACTAGGAACATTCAGAGCTGGAAGAGATTATGTAACAGAGACATGCATAAAGAGGAATATTGCCCTCATCTATTTCTCAAATATGTGATATACTTTTGAACACATTTCTGAATTATTTGCAGCATTATTATCTTGGTTCAGACACCTGATCTAGGAAAATGTAAGTTCTTGTGATTTCATCTGAAAAAGCTTCTATATTCTCCATATTGTGGTGACACAACTGGCAGCTGCCACTGGGGCAAGGATGTAGCTTGCATTTGCTAGAAGATGGAGAGGTGCTGATTTCAGCATAGGCTATAAATGATCCATGTGTCATTTTCAGAAGATATTGTACCTTCTTCTTGCAAAATGGAGAAAACAGTAACATTTGATCTATTTTCACTGTAAACTCCTTATACCAAGGGACTGCCATTTGGTATTTGCATCATGAGAGTGCAGAAACACTGGGCCATCAGTTCCATAATGGCTTTGAGGTACTGCTGTGGTTTAAGCCCAGCTGGCAACTCAGCCCCACAGAGCCACTTGCTCACTCCTCCCCAGGTCAGATGGGATAAAGAATCAGAAGGGTGAAAAGCAGAAAAATCCTGGTTGAGATTAAGACATTTTAACAAGTTAAGCAAACGTGGTGCATGCAAGCAAAGCAAGAAAAATAATTCATTCACTACTTCCCATGGTCAGGCAGAGGTTCATTTATGTCCAGGGCAGCAGGGCTCCAGCACACATAATGGTGACTTTGGGAACACAAATACCACCAATCCAAACATCTCCCTCCTGCTTCCTCAGCCTCACACGTTGAGAATGATGCCATATGGCCTGGGATATCTCTTGAGTCAACTGGGGTCAGCTGTTCCAGCTGTGTCCCCTCCCAAATCCTCGTGGCACCCCCATCCCACTCGCCGCTGTGGCAGTGTGAGAAACAGAATAGACTTTGACACTGTGCAAGTGCTGCTCAGCAACAGCTAAAACATTGCTGGATTATCAACACAGTTTCCAGCACAAATACAAAACAGCTGCATACCAACTATAGCAGAGAAAATGAACTGTATCCCTGCCAAAACCAGCACAGGTACAACTGCAGGACAGAAGTTACCAGTTACAGGGCTGCCTTGTTTGTCATGGTCTCCAACATTCCAGTGGTGCAGTGCCCACACTCAATTTTTTAAGAGTTTTCTGCTTCCTAGCAGAGTAGCAAGGATGAGTGAGGAAAAAGTCCATTTATATTAGCAGGCTATGGCACAGACGATGCTGGGAATGTGTTCTAAAAGAATGAACACTTATCTGGCAATTAAAGTCAACTAAAGGTCCGTAGTGCTGCACACAAGGGCTGTTTCGTTCCTCAGCTAAGCTGAACCCTGGCAAGACCACATCCCAGAGCAGCAGCCTGCACCGTGCCTTGTGTTTTTCCTGCTTACTGAGCAGAGAAATTGAGACAGAAAAGGCTTTAGTCCTGTTTTGAATTCAAAGAAAGAATTGGTGAAGGTTAGGAGAAGTGATTACCTACAAAAGCCACAAGAGCATTCATCAGTGAGGCATCATTCTTATTCTGTTCTTAATGCTCTAATGCTTCATTTATGGATATAACTCTAATTTCCCAGGACTGTCCTCTCTCTCTACCCATCAGAATTCAGTCTTGTGTCCAAAGAAATTATTTATCTCTGGAAAAAAGTTGCCTCTGTATAGCATAGCAAGCACTTTTGAGACCTGTTTTGAATTTTAAAAGTACTAAATTCTAGTAATACAACTTGCCACTATGTGAAATTCCATGGCATCAACGTTTTGGGAAAATTTGTTGATAAATACTGCATATATCTATATTAAATCAGATTTATTACTGGCCAAACCATAAATGCATTTCTAGTTTTTGTGAAGTTTCAGTTTTTGTAGAGAAACTGGACTTCAAGCTGATTTGACCACTTCAGTGGCCAAAACAATGAACAAAAGTCAGGTGAGGACCCCTGGTCCTGACTGAGGTGGTTCAAAGGAGAGGATTTGGGCATTTTCAGGTGAGAAAATATGACTGGGCTCCATGCCTATTTTCCCTGGGAGAACATTAACTTTTGAAATCTCTGCCTCCTGAGAGTATCTGTTACTTTCAAAAGATAAGCCATTCACTCCTTAAAAATACTGTGGAAGCCACACAGATGAACATTCTCAGAGGAATGCTCCCAACTCTATCTTTGCTTTGGAAGAGGAAGCATCCATAACTTCCCCTCAGTGCATTGTTAGCAAGCTCTGATTTTAGAAATCAAGGGTTGGCATTCCCAGTGTTCAGCATGTGCACACTACTGCTGTGAGTTTATGGCACTGATGTCAACATTCCTACTTTGTTTCACTGATTCTTTCCCACAAAAGCCACAAGACTTCAGATTCAGTTGCTGATCTTTGGGATTCCTGCCAAAGGACTTTGTGTGAATCTGACAAGTCTTTCAGCTACACCAGCTAGAAGAGTCAGAACGTTGGTAATATTTCACTTATCCTTTCAAAACTGCTGTCATTTTTTCATATTGCCCTTTTTGTTACTCAAAAATTCAGAGTGGACTTTTAAAAACCTTGTCTCATAAAAGTGCTGTAAAAGTTGAAGAATTTTGATGAGAACATGAAAAAAACCTGAAATGAGGCAAAATTTGAATGGTCTTGGGCACAACAGCACTAAGTCAAGAAGAAAGAGGCAATTGGGGCTAAGGAAGAGAACAAAACTCTTTTAGGACAGACAAGGGAAAAACTGAGCAGAACAATGTACCTGACCCAATAGCATGGGAAGAGTGAAACAGAAGGAACTGAACAGAGGAATTCAGCTGAGCTCTTGTGCACCTGTGGGTGCAAATGGACAGGCTTACTGAAAATTTTGCACAAAACTTTTACTTTGAGAGAAAGGAAATATACTGAGGATAACTAAATTCACATTTCTAACGATTAACATTTCTTTCCCAGCTCTCCAGCAGAACTGTCACTCAACCAATCCTTTCCCTAGGATATAATTCAAAATTTAGTGGATGAATTGAATTATTTTCAATTTATGTATTTCTACTTGTCTCACTTATAGGATGACTATAGGAAAGATCTGATTTTTGAACACACTCTTTATTCTATTTCCATTTTATCTGAAAAGACAAAATGGTTTGTCGGTCATCTCGTAGTCAGTGAAAGCAAATATTTTAAACCTTACTGTTGTCTTTAAGTGTTTAGTAGAGGGTAAGGGAAAAGCCAAAGCAAAATCAGCCCAGAATGCATCAGAAACAATCTTCAGGTGGAATAAGGTTGACCATTCTTACATTAATGCAGTCATTAAGTAATAAAGTACTTAATCTGTGCTTAACTACCAAATAGATCTAAAGAACTATGGCAAACAAAATAAAACTAGAATTAAATTAATGAAAGCAAATGAAAGTCATCAATGAATGCCTTCTCTTTTTTTAATCTGCTCAATAGGCATTGCTTATAGAGGTTGAGATATGGAAAAGTAAGATGCCACGAGATCATTATCTGCACCACCTGAAGCTATCTGAACCAGGCCATGTTAATGGGATATTTTCACCCTGGTCCACCAGGAAACATGCCAAAAAGTAAGGTCTGCCTAATTATGGCTCGTTTCATCTAAGCACGTAAAAACAGCACAGTGTGACACGAATAGTGTGCAGCTTATTGTCAGAAGCGATGTTTTTTCTGCCTGATGTTAGTACTCATCTAAAATAAAAATAAAAGACAATACAAAAATAAAAAGGGAGAGAATGACTGCAAAACAATTGGTGAATACAAATATATTCTCAATCACCTCAGCAATAACAATCGGTCTTGACATGTTCCCAGGTCTGCAAATTGAGTGCATTTCAAGTGGGATTTTTACACCCAACAACCTGGATGGGAAAGCTGAACTATGTTTTGACCTGACCTCCATCACTTGACAAGGATGTTGTGTTATCGCAGCAGTGCCAGCAGCCTGATGGCTTTCTTTAGTGTTTTGCTAGAGAAATGTAGTTGATTTTTTTTGACAGTTTCCTCCCCAGAAGTTTAGGCACACCTTGAGCCAAGCAATATATTTGCTGAGGGAAATGAAAGTTCCAGTCACAGATAGCAAAGTGGGAAAATAAAAAGAATTGATCCCACGTGAGTCAAGATCTTACCACTTGAGAAACTGGTTCGACACATAAACTACACAGCTGCACCCACAGCAAAAAACCTAGTAACAAACAAATGTTAACTCTCAAAGAAGTTTAATTTATTTAAACAGTTTGGGTTCTGCTGTTCTACCATTCTAATGTTCTTTGTTGTGAGATAGAAGAAAAAAATTCTGCATCATGAGAGCAATTTAACATTGGAAAAGTTGCCCACAGAAGTTGTGAAATCTCCCTCATTAAAAATATGAAATACTTGGATTGACAGGGCCCTGGATAAGCTGGTCTAAGGGCTCCAGGTGAAGCTAAAAGGAGCTCTTGGAGCAGGAGGCAGAAAGTGGGGTTGGATGTTGCCAATGAGGCTGGGCAAGGCCATTAAGACTATTGGTGGCATTGGGGTCCTGACATATTCTGTAATGTGTGACATTCCTAATAAAAATTCACCTCTTCAACTGTGCATAAATAGTACCTAAACTGGTTGCTGGTTCTGGATTTAGTCTGAAAACTAGAAAAAGTTATGCAGACATGTTCATAGATGTAAAGTTTTGGTGGTTTTGGTCTGAGATTGAGTTATGATGATATCCTCCAGCCAATCCCCGTGCAGTAGTGCCAGTGAATCCTTTACAGGGCAAAGAGGAATGCTACCTAGATGCTGCCTTGATTCAGCCCTCACAACTATATGTGTTCAGTCAGGGTACTTATATATAACATTTCCGCCTCTATAACTGATGGAGAGAAAGGTGCATCTCTAAAGGCAACCCAAGCTTTGGATTCCCCAAGGGAAGTTTGGAACACATCCAAACCATGTGTTCTGCATGGATTTCTTCATGCTTTGTGTATGGCCCTTAGCTGTCTTTTTCCAGGTGTGATATCTTATCTTTCAACCAGAGAAATTCAAGCAGTTGCTGATGTATCAATCAGTATATCTGATACATAAGTCAGGATGGAGACCAGCTGTGTCATATAGATATGCTCCTGCTCTCCATCTGATTCCTGAATTAGAGAGCCACAAGCTAAACTATTAATGTTCTTATTACATCACCAGCTGCAGTTAAGATTGTAACTAGTGAGCAATCCCTTCTGGTTGTTCCTTAGCACTTTACTCTTTGTATAACCTTAAGGGAACTTCTGGCTACTAATTTATGTCTACCTACTTCCATAGTCATTTAACAACTTCTAAAGTGTACTGGTCATACTCAGGAATGAATATTGCCTAAGGGAAAATGTGTTTAGAATAAAATCATAGAACAGTTTGGGTTGGGTGAGACTTTTAAAGGTTACTAGTCCAACCCCTCTGCAATGAGCAGAGAATCTTAGGCTAGAACAGGTTTCACTGAGCCCCATCCAAACTGACCTGTTTCCAGTGTTTAATACAGAATCAGGGAAAGGTCACAGAAAATCAGCCCAAAATGTGGCAGAAACAATCTTCAGGTAGAATAAGGTTGACCATACTTACATTAACACAGTCTATTCATATAAAGTACTTAAACGCAAGTTGTATTTACTCAGTGTCTGGTCTGGAGTCAGTCTATAGTCAGGTGAAGGACCTCAGATTTAAGGCTTGTCGGCTGAAAAGCAAGCTGCTTTAGAAGCGAAACCCTAACTTTTTCCCCCTGTATAACACACAGCGTGAATGTGACTTGCAATAACTCACTGACTCTTAGGGTGTTCCTGTGCAAGGCCTGGAGCTGGCTTTGATTATCCTTGTGGGTCCCTTCCAGCTCAGGAGATTTTATGATTCTGTGATTCTATGATGATACAAAAGGTTGGTGTGCCACTGTTCCTCAGCCTGATGGAAAAAGTCTTGGTGCATGTCAGCAGATGTCAAATATCTGGGACTGCTTTTCCAATGACAACTTGGAGTCTAAAGGAGATCAGTTGTATAACGATCAGTACATAAAGCATCCTTGCCACTTCAACTAAATCATCAGATATCTAAGAGTTTATAAATTTGTCTTGGGATAGTATTCTGAAACATTATTCACAGCCAGTGTTCAGAATTTTAGGAATAGAAAACTACTTGAAAGTGTCAATAAGTTGAAAGAATATGCAATTCAAATTCTTTCTCCAGTCACTCAGCTTTCTTTTCCATGTTTTGAAAACCCTCAAGCAACCTCTCGTATTCATGTGGGTGTGCATCTCGTGGGCTATAACTGCACTGATTTTTCTTTGGAGTCAGCTGTTGCCTAGAAGCAGTAGGGGAGGAAGATTTGGTGGTTAAGCTTGAATCTTCTTAGCTGGAGAAGACAGCCCACACCTTATAATTTAGGACCAAGATGATTCCAGTATTCAGTCAGGTAGAAACAGTTGAGATAAAATGCTATTCTCTTTTTTTTCTGGTTCCAGAAAGTAACACAGAGCTTCCACATGCACATGCAGTAAGCCTCAAACTTAGAAAGCACTTGCAAATTTTGAGCTGTGCCACAGGGACCACCGTAAAGCAGGAAAAAACCTCTTAGCTTTACGTGCAGGGCAGGTATGATTTCTACCCAGTTGCTGCTGCAACCAGAGGTTGTCCGTGCACCCAGTTCTGCACTGGCTAGTCAATGTGTAATATTTCTAGCTAAAAATTCATCCTTGAGGTGGCAACGTCTCCAACCAGCTTCTGCCCAGACTCCCAAATTTCACATGCACACATCAAGGCCGGCTGCACTCTACAGCTCTCTCCAGATCTGCCCTAGCACAAGGAGTCCTGGGGCATCTACAGTGACATTTAGTCCAGAGGTGATAATCTGAAAGTAAGAAGTAACTAATTTCTGTTAGTATTAAATAATAAAGTGATTAATGGCTTGTATTTGCACTGTGATCATATATAATCACATAATGAAATAAAAAGCAAGAAGAGCTTTTCCAAACAGTTATGGAGCAAAATTTAGGATCTTTGGAACCAAATTCTTTGAGGAAACAAAACCTGAGAAACATTTGTAGTGAGTTCACTCAATATACAGCTTATTTATTCTCCATTTATCCTGTAATTTAAACTCAACTTTAATAGTTAGGGTATCTACTCCGAGTTTTATCATCACCCAGTCAGTTTGGGTGACAAAAAAGCAGAATTTCTAATGCAATCAGAGGTAAAAACGTGCAGGGGAAAAAAGTGACTGTAAAGAGAAGTTTTGGGGTATTTTCCTTTCACTAGAATAACTTTTCTTTCTACTTCAAATCTCTTAGCCTAACCTTTACTTGAAAAATGCTGTTCTTGTAAGTCAGCGCACTCTGCTGGTAGACCAAGAGAATGTGACAGACACAGCAAAATAAAATTTCCAAAAATAACGCATGCATGCAATTAAAAGGTAACCAGTTGCGTCTTCTGAGAAAATGAAACAAATCACAATAATATGTAACCCACAGCTCTTCTACACAGTAGAGTTAATTCATTAATACAGTTTGATTCATATCACTATACTGAAAAGGAGTTGGTTCGTAGCCTTAACTCTGCATTGAAGACAACAGCTGTTTCACAGGGAATTAATTACACACGAGGCAATTAGAGCACAGAATGTGCAGTGCTCCAGTGGGCCTAGGTCCAGCTATCATCTTTTCGTGCTTGAAAAAAGAGAAAGGAGTCTGAAATAGATCTTCGTAACCTGACCTTGAATGTAAGCGGTTTGAGACAAGAGAAAACTCCCTGAATCCAGGTGTGACCATGGGGCTCTAGTTTTACTTCCTATCTCTAGTCATGTGCAAAAGGAAGAAGCCTTTGGGAGTTGCTGACCATCTCTGTTCTTTATGCTCTGTGTTCAATGGATGAGGAGATCTTGGTGCAGTGGGGCACCAACCATTGTCGAACCTGATTAGGAAGAGTTGAGTTTCCTGAATCTACATGATGAAATTCTGAGTAAATTTTTATTATTCTCATTATGCTGTTTATTTCATAAGTTGGTAATAATTGAACAAAGCATTATCTCTGAAATTGCAGGAGACTTCTATAAAATATCCTTGTGTTTCTGATTAATTTTCCTGTTTGACCAAGAAGCCCCTGAATCCAAATTCTTTTGGTCTTTTTGCTGCTAGCTGTTATGTACTTATACCACATTTTGCTCTACTTTTGGAAAACCTAAATCAGTGACATTAATCTATACTGAAAAGGGCTTTGAAAGGGGCAATGGGAGAAAAGAATAATAACTGGGAAGATGAATTGTGCATGTGTTGTAGATATTCAGAAATACTTTTCTTATATATGCTACTTTTCTTATATATGCTTATATATGCTTTACATTTTAAAATTCATTTGCAATGCTCTATCCAGGGAAAACCAAGCAATTCCATTTACTCTGGATATAATAGAACAAAGTCTCCTAGTTGTATGTGTCTGCCCTAAGTCCTAGCACACACCCTTCCACTTACTTCTTTGCCTTCCCACTTTCTCTACTGACTCCATGACACCTCAAATTCCTCTTGTTGCTTTACTCCTGAACTGAAAAAGTGGTGGTGCTCACTCTAGCCTGTCCCAAGCAGTGCCTTGCTGCCTGACCAGGCAGTGGACGTAGGCCTGGTGAACTCATGTGGCTTTCAAAGCATAAGCACTACCAATTTTCACAATACCTTTAGGGACAAAATTATGTTTAATCCTGCTGCCACAGCTAGTTGAAAACGACCAACAGGTTCAAAAGGTTTCACCAAAAAAAAAAAAAAATAAACTACAGGAACCAAATTTGTGTTGGACACACAAATTACTAAAAGAACATCCATATTAAGCAGAAATTAAGCAAGCAGAAATAATGACAGAAATTCAAGTAAGTTAGTAGACAAGGAATGCTTTCCTTCATTTTTACCATCAAAAGATAAGAGTATGCTTTTGATTAGAATTATTTTGTTAAGATGTAAAAGAACTTTGGGCTACGAGAAGAAATTACCAACTGATTTAAAAATGCAATAAATTTAATGTTGATTTTAAGTGCATGAACCAGTTCCCTATGCAGCATCAACTTTCAATTATGTTTAGTGCACAGTCAGCCATTGTAACCATTAACATTTTCCTGCTCAATCACACTGTCTGTAATAAGAATTAATGAGACAAATCTGCCTTGATTTAGTTTCAAGAAACCTGCAGGAGATCTCTCTCTTGGGAGAATTTCATTTATTCGCCACCTGTATCCTAAATGTGTTTTCTCAATTTTGGAAGACCCAGAAAATCTGCCAGTCTCTTTGCTCTGTTGTTCCTGTTCCTTGCATCAAACTTTGCGTCCCTTGGGGGTCTTCCTGTTAAATCCTCCTTGTGTATGCAACATAATTCTGAGAGGCAGACCCAACCTCTTAAATCCTATGGGCTCTGGAGGTCACATATGCTGTATACATCCTCTGGAGTGGATAATCTTTGGCGTCTGCTGGAACTTGCCAAATGGGTTCAACTGTTTCCAGCAGCTGGTCCAGCCAGACAATGAGGCGACAGTGAAGAGAGGCAGAGCCAGAGGTAACTGCAGAACTATATGTGGAGAATGAGCTATTCCAACAGAAAAGAAAGCAAGGTTACTTCAAAAGATGATTCTACTTTAGCAACCTTTCAAATAATCCTCATTGTCTCTTCATCAGTTTCATTCATTGTTAGTACCATTTTAGATGTTTGTTTGTTTGTTTGTTTGTTTAGCTATCTTCTTTCATCTTTCACTCTTTAGGAGTCAAAAATAGAATGGTACAACAATATTACAGATTTCTGTTCTGGTGAGAGCCCCCCTCGCTTGACTATGGCAATGACTTTTGCTGTAGTTCAGCTGTTTAGGCTTTATTGTCCTAATCAGGGCTTGAAGACTGTATCATCATGTTTGCCGTGAAGTGCCAAATTAACTGCAAAGGTGTCTGTATTATTAATGTCACAAAGCTTCTCAACAAGCTGATGAAATACTGAAACTGGAAATAATAAAACATTGATTGGAAGATGGGTTACTCACCTCTGCTAGGAAAAACTTACTTTTGAGTGTTACAGCCTCCTGACTCTTCGATAGAACAGAACACATAGCACTAATACTCAGAAGAGAAGAATGCAGGAAAGAATATCATTTTCCCTGATGTACACGATAGCTCCTGTAAGTGCTGATGGTATTTACATGTACATTCAGACAGCTGTATTCCATGGACTGGAAAACAAATGGTCAATTGTGTATTTATTGTCTTATATACAGTTTAAAAAATGTCCATTTTGTTTACATTTCTTAGGCCAGAAGACATAAGATTAAAAAGCAAGAATGGAAGCAGAAAATGAAGAGAATAAATTAGCAATCAATGCATTGAAAAAGCCACAAGAAAATATTAGAAAGTAACAAAGAGATGTTATGAAAGAAGCAACCTTGTGTTATGATAGGGACCTTTCAGTTAAAACTGATCAGATCACGAAGCATTTTCCCAGCGCCTTTGGAAGAATTTTACTTCAGAGTCAATCTTTTTAATTGTAGGAAGCAAATCATAAAACTATTCTCTGAAATTGTGAAAGGGAAGAAGTGCTTCCATCCTGCATCTCATGTTTTTCTTTTTTGGTGAGGAAGGAAGATAAACAAAGAGAAGCAAAATGTAATGGACTGTTGCTATTCGCACCATGCTGTATTGCAAACAAAATCTTAAAATTAGGTGTCATAGAGCAACCACACCAATTCTCCAGATAGCTTTTCGCCAAATTTTTATTAATAAATGGAATCTTTATTTTTAGGCTTTTGTTGCCAAGTACTGAAATATCTCAGCAACAGAACTAAACTTCTGCAGCAAGTGAATTAAATTGCAGATTTTGTACTTTTAGAAGAAAGTTGAAGGCAGCTGTTAAAGAAGGAAGAAGCTTGAATTTTTATAATTCATATCAGTTCAAATGTGAAGAACTTCTCTTTCCATTACAATAACTTCTAAGACCTTCATTTCAGCTATATTCTTATTTTTAAATAATTAAAATCTTATTGCAAGTATATACTCCTTTGAAGTCAGTAATAATTTCAAATATGTGTCGATTCAATACATGAATGCAAATATGAAAATACAGTAAAATATGGCATGTATATAGTAAAGGGAAATAGCATACAGCATTATTAAATGGATGTGATTCCTTTCTGAGCAACCACACTGAAAATAGCATCATTATAGATTACAAAATATCCAGATGATGATTTTATTGACAGCTTTGCACCCTTGAAGTCTGTTCTCAAAATTGCAAACCTGATCCCATCAGTCAGGGTTTGTAAGAAGCTGTGGCATTTCATTTCATACATTCCCCTCTCCCAGTTCACCACTCCTCTTCACCTGCTAACCCTCTGTACTGCAGCTTAAATTTAATTAGCCATGAAGTCTTTTCCAAGGTAAGACTGAATCTTGCATCTGACAGGTTATACAACCTTGAACGTAAGCCCACATTTCCCCTCTGTGTATCTAGTATATGATTAGCACATGCTGATCTTCATCAATATGCTGTAAAGGGTCCCACGCTGCCTTCTAATGCTAATATTCCTACATTAGAATATGGTACTGTCTGTTTGCCTCTGGCTTTTAATTTCTTTAATAAAATGGTAATGCGTCATGTTTTAATATTGTGGCTGTATAATTGGCTCGGGATGTGACTAGCAATTTCTCAACTATGATTTTTTTTTCATAGCAAAATGTACATTTACTGAAAAATAAATTGTTCCTGAGAGTCCTGTAACCTAAAAAAATGGAGAAAACATCAGAATGTAGTATGTTGACCCTTTTTCAAGGGAAATTTCTCATTTTCCACTTGAGAATGACTTGCTTACACAGCACAGTTGTTTTATACTTAAAAAGCTACATTTTAAAACCAATTAAAATTGAAACAAGTTGCTTTGATACCAGTAATCATGGTCTAAACACAGCTCTAATCAACTGAAAAACATTTATCTCAAGATTATCTTTGAGATTTTAATTTTCTTGTTCCAGCTGATGGATGGTAAACGTCAAACATTGCTGAATGGGGAATCCTCTTTCTCAGCCACCATATGCCCTTACACTTCAAGCCTTCTTTGGTGTATTTAATGTCATCCTTTACCCTTACTATGCAAAGGGTGCTGATATCCCTACTGTGAGAGCCATGTCTGACTGTTGCCAGCCTGTGCTTGGATTTCAGGACACTCCCAAATTTTTATGAGCATGGCTTGATGTCCATCCACCACCACCACCACCGCACTTCATTTGACCTCAGCAGAGACCACAGAGACCTGTGGTCTTCCCGATGCTTTGGTTACTTTTATCTGTATTGATAGCATCACTGGAAGGTGCAACTCTGACTTCTTTTCTAAGGGAACCACATGTGAACATGTGCATGTGAACCATAGACATAAAAAGCTGTTTTGTCTTCCTGGGTTGCAAGATGGAGCTGTAGTGTGTGTTCTTCACTGGTGGATCTCACAGAGCTGGACTGTACTCCAGACAGAGCTGAGACACTCACAGAATCACAGGATCACAGAATGGGTCAGGTTGGAAGGGACCACAGCGGTCCAACCTCCTGGCTCAAATAGGATCATCCCAGAACATATGGCACAGGATTGTGTCCAGACGGTTCTTGAGCATCTCCAGTGAGGGAGACTCCACAGCCTCTGTGGGCAATCTGCTTCAGGGCTCAGATACCCACACAGTAAAGAAGGTCTTCCTCATACTCAGGTGAAACTTCCCGGGCAGTTTCTGCCCATTGCCTCTTGTCCTGTTGCCTGGAACCAGAGAAGCACCTGCTCCATCCTCTTGGCACCCTCCCTTCAGACTCTGATAGACATAGATGAGGTCCCCTCTCAGTCATCTCTTTCTGAGACTTAATCAGCCCAAATCTTTCAGCCTTTCCTCTTAAGGAAGATTCTCCAGTGCCGTAATCATCTTTGTAGCCCTTCACTGGACGTGCTCCTCACTTCAGGCACAGCCTCACTAGGGCTGAGTAGAGGGGCAGGATCACCTCCTTCGTCTTGCTAATGCACCCCAGGACACTATTGGTCTTCTTGGCCACAAGGGCACTGCTGGGTCATGGACAGCTTGTCCACCAGGACCTCCACGTCCTTCTCCTCAGAGCTACTTTCCAGCAGGTCAGCCCCCAGCCTGTGCTGGTGACTAGGGTGTACTATCTGGAAAAGTTTCAGATCTTTCTTCTATTATTCTCATCTTCCTCAGAAAAGAATAATAGCAAGAGAACTAGTTGCAATACTGAGTTGTTGGCCCACAGGTCTGTCAGGGAAAAATGCCCTGATTTCAGTCTACCTCAGTAAATGCATAAAGTTCACTGATTGACATAACCCTTGCCCCATCCCCTAGTATTCATCGTGTCCTCTAGCTTATTTTGCCCTTCAGAGTCTATCTGACCCTGTGTCCTGGTAGTCAAACCCTCACTGTGACTGCTTGTGCTGAACATGTAGAAGTGACCCTGAAAAATACAGAGGTAGGAATTGCAAGATTTAGTTACTAATTTAAGGAGGATTGATTCAAAAGAAAATAATCTGCTGGAGAATCAGAGCCATTCAGACCCACAAGACCCACACTCTCCAGTGTGAGGTACCTAAACCTTCCCAAAGCTAGTACTTGTTCTGTTATCTTCTGTGTGTGTATTCAAGTCAACATTTTCAGTGTGTTTAAATTATGACTCCTCATTCCCCACGATAAAAATGAGTGCAGAATCTGCAGAAACTTAGAAGTCTGAAATTGCTTGCTGCCTCCTCAGGGCACATATGTGAATGCTAGTTGATTTGAAGAATAAAGGATAGAATGCCATTAGGATACAGCTGACTGATTCCATAGTCAAAATCTAGAGGTTTACAATGTGCTTATGTTTCTAAATCAGCATTGCTGTGAGCAAGGAATAGCCATTTCAGCACTCCATACAATTTATAGTACAAATGTTAAAGGACTTTTCTTTGATGCTGTGGTTTCACTATGCCATTTTTAGAAAGGAGTTGCATTTCTGATTGTTCTTTTTTTCCTTAATTGGGCAGGGCTATTTCTGCTGCACTTAGGAACCCTGGTATTTTTCCTGATGTTTAGAGCTAGGTTTCTAAGGCTTAAAAACACAAAAATCCTGAGTCCAAATCCCATTCCATTTGTATACTCACCATCTGAAATTGCAAATTAGTGAATACATTCATTTATTTCTAAACTCCTTGAAAACCTCTCAACTTTCTGTGGGACTGGTGTGCAAAAACGCCATCTGGTTACCCAAAGGAGAACAGCAGGGAGGACTGGGCTGTGAATGGAGCACCAGGAGAGCCCTTTCATTGAGGAGTCTCACCAGGAGACAAGTCACCTCGAGGATGTATCATGCTATAGGCTGTTGTCCTCTCGAGCACAAGTAGCTGATTAATAATTATTTGGGAAATTAAGCATCATCACCACCCTGGTTCCCAAGGCAATGCCTTCATCAGTAATCAGAGAGGTATTAACAGAAGTCCAAAGTAAGGCATGAAAAGATTCTTGCCTTGGTGTCCCTGCTCACTCAGTATAGTCAATTGCTAGAAATGCCTCATCATATCCAATGCTCACACATAAACACAAAACAACCACAGCAACAACAACCATAAATGCCTCAGCTCCCGGGGCTTGAAAAGAAGTCCCAGTGCAGGGTCATAGGCCGGGCAAATGTGGCCTCAACATTTGTGGCCCTCCCTTCAGAAATAACCAAGAATCCCACTGCTGCTTACAGAGGCTTTTCTGATTCTCTGAAACTTTGGAGCTTTTTTTCCCTTGCAATTGAAATATTTTGCAAAGTCATCTCCTCCTCCATAAAACATATCCTAACAACTTCAAGAGAGAGTGCTAAAGACAAAAAGCCTCAAGAAAGATGAGAGTAAAAAGAAGTGCACTGACTTTTTCAAAATAGAGCAGAACACGGTAGGAACAAAACATGGCTTCAGTGTAAGTGCAAGGAACTGGCTTATTTAGGGTAGAATCACTGTGAAACTCAAAACTCCGAGCTGGAGGCGGGAGAGTAGTGTTGGAGGGAGATTAATAAAATTAAACATGATGGCTCTAAGGCTTAGAAAATGAATAATACATTAGGTAATTAAATATAAAATTAATCTCACACATGAAACAAGGGGAAGCAGAAGCCACTGAATAATACTGAAAGTTAATAACAAAGTTCTCTGAAGTAGTTACATGAAGGGGTCAGAGAAGGTAATAAATAGCCATGGGAACTGTCCATCAGTGTTGTTGGTGAGATGAACCGACAACTAATCCTTGACACAGAGGGCTGTGGCGTAGGTGAGCTGATCGTGCATTGAGCTGCCTAGGCAGCAGCCAGGCTCTGCAGCTGTGGAGAGAGGCCACTGCTGAACACAGCCACAGGGGACAAGGAGCTTTCCTTCTCTGGCCACTGTGCATGGAGGTAGTTTGGCTCCTGCTCAGGGACACTGCAGCTGCACGGCCAGACGAAGGCCCTTCCTGCTGCATTTGAAGCTCCTCCTTCCTGGACTCTTACTGCCTCCTCAGTCACACCCGGTCACCTCCCTCTGTGACCCCTGCCTGAACCAGACTCTCAGACAGTGATGTTTAAAGAGAAGGAAAACATATGGATGGGATGTCAGAGAGCCAGACAGGTGTACAAGCACATGGCTACACACAGCAGAGGGGAAGGCAACCTGTAGAGAGGAAAAATGCCTGGAGGAGGCAGGAGGTGCCTGTGAGGGTGAACCTCTTTCTATCTGCATTTCCAAGGCACCACGGCCACTAGGTGACTGAAATGCCTCCTAAGCCTAGCCCAGAGGCTCCCAGGAGACTGATGGTGTACACTCTAAAACCAACAGAGTCCCGCTCCCAAAGTGTTGCCTGTTGGAAAAAAAATAAAAATCTCCAAGGTTCCAAAGCAAAGCTGATGCCAGAACATGTGAGCCTATGCGAGCCAGAACAACAGGGCATTAATTGTGGTAATGATTTAATGATCATTTTAAGCATGGCATTGATTAGACTTTACCACCTGTGTTATGAACAGTTCATAACACCTGTTTACTCTTCAAGCTCCATTAACAATACGGATATCTCTGTTTATAGCAAATACATTAACAAAGTGTTTGTAACAAAGTCCTTAACAAAGGATCCAGCAGCTTCTAGCCCTTCTGGTTCAAATTTCCCCTAATTTCCTATTCAAAAATTGCAAACTATTGATTATGATAACAATGCAATAACAGAGTGCAGAGGGCCACAGCCTTTTGTATTCCTGACTTTGCTTTCACAAAGTAGTCCTGCAGGCCACTTTCAGTCCTAGAACACTTACCTGTTATATAAAATGTACTATTTTTTGTGTACAACTCATCATTTCAGATGCTGACAGTACACAGCTTGACTTGCTGCTTTCTACATTACCTGTTTTGTTGCTAGGAAACTTTTGAACATGAGCCAATACGCCATTCAACTTGTTCCTTCGTGTGGAGTTGCATGGAAGAGGACCTAAGCTGATCATTACCTAAACAATGCCCTCCAGTTGTGGGGTGTTTTTACATGGCACTGCTAGAAGCAAGGGATGTGTGCTATACAAAAACATTGGCTATGTGTATGAACAGATATCCCAAAGCTCAAGAAGAAAGGCAGGGTCCACATCCAGTTTGGATTTTTTGCAACGAGATCTCATTCATCTGGAAAGTGAAAATGCAACTGTATTGTGCTTGACCCTTCCATTTAGGCAGTGCTGTACATTTTATATTTCCATTATTTGTACTACAGCATGAGGTATGGCTCCAGCCAGAATGACCCCTCCGGTGTGTGACCATGCCCCTGCTTTGAAGAGCTTATTATCTGACACTCTGCTGCTTGACTTTTACTGGAAAATTATGGCCTTTCTCACTTTTTACTGACCTACTGAACAGAACTTGTCTGGTGATCAGGGAATACAATAAACCATTGCTAACAAGGAGGCTGTCACACTCTGTAGATTAGAGCTCTCTGGACACTAACCCTCAACTGCAGTGTAATTTCCCAGTGGCATTGCTCCCGTGTTTTCCAGCCTGAATCCCTAAGCAGGCAGGAAAATTGGCATGATGAAGAGCCAGACACCTGAGACTAATGAGGGGGTAACAATCACGAAGATGTCTCTTTCCCTGCTCCTGATTGTGGTCACTGAGAAAGGCAATAGTTTTGTGTTTTGGAGAATCCACACAAATTCATAATATAGTTAAAACTATCTGTACCTTTCTGTACCTAAAACATTGTCAGTGATTTTGTTTCATTTCTTGGGGAAAAGACATTTCCTGTGAAGCTAATTTAAATGCTCAGTATATGACTTGTGCTTTGAAACAACTTTCAAAAATAGCTGTCAAAAATAGCAAAATTTTCCCCTAGGTTCACATATGCAGTAATGGCCCAGAAGCTATCCTGAGTGTTACTGAGCGCTGCAGTCCAGGAAAGTGAAGGAGGAGGGATTAAAAAAATGGGTTTTTCTGCTCCACAAATGTCACAGGTCCTGAAGATTTTACTCTTCTAATATTTGGGTGAGCCAGATAAATTCAGAGAGGCAGTCTGGTGGCTCCCATTGGTAAGATGATTTGGGAAAGGCTTCCCAGCACCACCACCATGCCCACCTTTTCCAGCACAAGTCTTCAGTCAGGTCACTAGACATGGTGACTACTGAAGCTTCCAGTCTAGGCTGTGTGGAACCAGATTTAGAGCACAGGATGTTTTCTGTCCCCATCTACCCTTTGCTATGTCAGTTCCAGGTCTCCCATTTCATAGAGTTGTCTGCCATTTCATTGGATGTCCTTAACCATGCAGCTCAGAATATTCAAGGTTTTCAGCATCTATCCTGAGGTGCTCACCTATCCACTGAGACTCCTTAAAATGTTGAGTTTCACTGCAGATGCTGTTTATGGATACATTTATCCAATTCATTACTTTTTCTCTCTCGCTTTTTAATTTCACGCCATCATGACCGTAACATCAATGTGCATCACACATAAATTTTGAAATAGCATCTACAACAATATGTTTCTTTAATGCTCATTCTTTCACTCTAAAATTCTTCTGAAACAGACATTGCCAGGTATTTTCCATGTTTTATGTCTCTGTTTAGATATTCATATTGCACTGCCCTTTACATTTGTCAGAATTTGTATGCGTCTTCCTCCCAGGGAGTGTAATATTCTATTGTCTTAATACATATAAAGTATTACCATTATAGCAGCATCTCCATAGCAATGTAACTTTGCTTTGTGTTTTGTAAACCAGTGGTGTTTACTATAAAAACCTTGCAAACTAAGTAAGACAATGCAAAGAAAAGAGGAGTAAAACACAAGCAGTGACACAAAAACCAAATGCTGAAATCCAGTGTTCCAGAGCTACTAATCAGAAAAGAAGATGAGTACTAACCTGAGGGTGTTGGTTCTATTCCATACGAGCTTTTCAAAATTTCTTTTTTTATTCTGAATTGAATTCAGAGCAAAATATAAACAGAATTTTGGTCAAAAATATTTTTTGGCATTAAAAATTAAGATTTTTGTGGATATGAAAACCTGGTATTACAGACCAGCTTGTGAAAGCATTTCCAGTGTTTTGCACTGACTAACCATTCCAGCTACGTCAGGTGAAGGCAGGGAAGCTCAAGTGAGGATGTGCTGTACAAAATATACATATACACATATGCCATGT
Source organism: Acanthiza pusilla (assembly GCA_036630365.1). NCBI lineage: Eukaryota > Metazoa > Chordata > Aves > Passeriformes > Acanthizidae > Acanthiza > Acanthiza pusilla. The sequence continues at coordinate 29,862,109 of JAXCHO010000073.1, read as the reverse complement.
AATGTATGCACATATACAATAACAGAAGTATTGATTGGAGAGGGTTTTATCCAGTTCAGATTTCCACATGAAACATGACGATTGTCAACACAGGGTAAGATCACTTCCCTCAATCTGCTCACCACTATTCTTCTGTGCAGCCAATACCAGTGCACAAATACTCCATAAAGGGTCTTACCCCATTATCTCTGCAGCAAATTGGCACTGTCAAGGAAAACATTTAACATTGTAGGCAGTTTCAGAGGACTTGCTTTTAATGGTTCAATAAGTACATCACAGGTTTATGTTCCTTTGTGCTTTGTTTCTCTTCTCTTTGATTTTCTCCTCAGTGGCAAATTGCATTTTCAATGTTACATTTTAATAAGTTGCTTTTTACAAATGAATAACTTCAGGTTCCTCTGCATTAGAGAAAAAGGCAAAACCACAGAGATGATCATAGGTGTTTGAGGTGATTCATTGATTCTGAAGAAGTTTCACTTGCTTAGATTGTTCACATTTTAGCTTTAAAAAAAGGTGACTGGTGTAATGTGGATGTCAATAACAGCAACAAAGTGCATTTGGATGTTCCTTTTCTGAAAGAAACAAAATTTAGTCTGTAAACACTTTAACACTGTAAAAATTTTTAATTCTGGCTTTAGAAATCTAAAGAAGCACTTTGAATGGTTGGACAGAGGGCAGGATGCAGGGGGCTGGGACACTACTTCCCCCTAATTTCCACATGTTAAAAAAATCTGAGACATGAATGCAACTCTACACCCTCACAGATTGTCATCTGGATCACAAATGCTTCCGATCTGACCTCTAAGATTACTTTGTCAGGATGCTTTACCAGGTTACCCAGGACCTGAGTTCAGCAAAACACTTGGCCCCGCAGTTCAGTGTGGCATCTCAGCTGTGTTGGGTGGTCCCAGCTGATCATCTGAAGGGAGCATCAGTCCCTTTGAGCAGCAAGATTGAAAAGAGAGGATAAGGCAGCAAGACCCCCATCTATTCTTTAGCTGTAGTTAAGGAAATTTCTTTGCATAAGTTATTGCCTTAAATCAGTGTCAACACAGTAATTAATTTATTCCTTCACATATAAAACATAGTTTTAAATATATCACCCTTATTTGCTAATTGCTGATCAGAAGGTAAAAATTATGATTCCTGCTTTGAATCCTTCAGCTTAACAAACCCTATAATTTTCTCAGTAACACACATAATTAGCGTCGTTTGGTTTCATCTTGTCCTACAAAAAGATCAAATGAATCACATTGGGCAACAGAACTCCTCGAGAATGGTCTATATATACCTTACTGGAAATAAAATCAATGTAGGGCTGTTGTGACTTTGGGCTTACTGCAATGTGTGAGAAACCTCAGAGCAGCATGGTCTGGAATATTAAATATGATATACGTAGGAGATATTAGCAGACATTATGCTAACAGAGCAAAGCACATTCTATACATTACATTTGTAACAAAAACTAAGTAACAGCAGCTTGCAGTGCAAAAAGACTTAGCATATTAATTTCACTTAAATATGTCAGGAAAAGGAAGTAACAACTGAGAGAGTGCAGGAAAAAGTCAATGTTTAACAAGGCTGCTTTCTGGGCTTGGTTGAACACCCTGGTGAGGCATGTCCACTGCAAGGGATACATTCTAGATGGGGTTGTTTTCACCTGGAAAGAAAGACAGCATGTCCCTGCTTGTACTGTGATTCTTGTTAACTATTCCTAAGGTCTTAATAAATATTAATATTTGAATATGATTGTGAAAACTATCCTCACCTCAGATACTTCAGTGGCTTTCATATTTAGTGGAAAGATCTGCAGGTGAAAATGAGCTGAGTTCCAAGCTTTAGTATAAAAGTCTTCAAATTATTTAAGATTTTACTGAAAGTATCACGTGAGAGCAGCCCTCAAAACATACCCTCCAGAAAGAAGATTGTTTCTTTAATTAGGACCTACATGGATGCTACAAACTGAAGGATGCAATTAACTTGTCTAACTTCTCTCAACCTGCATAATTTCTTTCTTTCATATTAAAATGTCTTACGCATTTCAACTAGAAGAAGACAAAAGCAAAACCATAGAATTGCTTAGATTGGAAAATACCTTTAAGATCGTCAAGCAAACCTAACACTGCCAAGTCCACTACTAATCCATGTCCCTAGGTGCCACATCTACATGTCTTTGAAATACCTCCAGGGATGGTGATTCCACTGTTTCTCTGGGCAGCTTGTTCTAGTGCCTGACAACCCTTCCCATAAAGAAATGTTTCCTAACATCCAATCTAAACCTCCCTTTCCAGGACTTTTTAGCCCCTCAGGACTGTATCCCAAGGGACTCTGCCAGTCTGTCTCCTAATCAGGCCAAAATCTGCCAAAATCCTCTTCACTCCCCCTCTTCCAGAGGGGTAAGGGCTTGCAATTCTCATTGTTCAACACCTCACAAAGTCAACGTCTTTGTTTCTTACAAAACCTGTCTGGGATTCATGTAAGAAAAAAAATTCTGTGGCAACAGTAGAGAAAACTCTCGTCAATAAAAGTGACAATTACCAATTTAAAATATCTATGTTGGTGGTATTTATGATATAAAAAAATTTCACTGGAAAAAACCCCCACACAAATTTTTCGAAGAGCAACTATGCACCATTAAACAGAATTAATGTGTTGGTACTGCTATCGTGAAACATTAAGGATCCATTTGACTGCATGATGTATGTCTGCTGTGATATTTCTTGGGCTATAGGTCCAAATTTGAAGATGGTTTGAGAAAAAGTTAACATTTTAATTATGAATAGAATTTATTCTATTACGTGTTATAGCAAGGGTAAGACATAACTCATGATGCAACTTAAGCTAAGAGGAAAAGACCAAAATTTCCAACAAACTGAAATGCAGCAGCACAACCTAGAGTCTGATAAGGTCCTGATGCTGTTGCTTTGGGAAGGCTGAAAAAATTCGCAAAATAGGTTAAAAATTCAAAAGCTAAATATAAACTTCAACTTCAAAACATGTAGGCTTCTTTTGAATATTTACTTTATAGAGGAGAGATATTTTGTCATTTAATATCACTTTAAGGGAAATCAATGGTTATATGTATGATTTGTTTTTTTAGTGAGTGTTTATAGAGGTATGACATGGGAGCTAGTCTGAAGTGGAGTTCCAAGTGATACATCCTAGAAATAAAAGTAAAACCCACTGGAAAACCAGAACAGAGTTTGAAATCCACTGTGGGTGTGGGACTCTGTAGTTCACTGCACCAGGTCTCAGATGCTAAGGTTTTCATAAAGAAGCAAAACACACACAGGCCCACGGAGAAGATAGCTCTTCACCCTGAGGTACATATCACTATCTCATGGGCAAAATTATGAACTAGAGGACATCAGGAGACACAAAAATGTGCCATAGAGTAGTTTCACTGCCAGCTTATTCACCTCAGAGTCTTCTGGGGAAAATGAGTGTCTTCTGAAAGAAGGAATAGAAGCAGTATTTCTTCCCTCGCCCAAGACGATCCTTTTTGAAATGAAAAAACCCCTTTTTTGGCCCATGATTACAGAAAAACACAGCCAATGGTGGCAGAAGAATCATTTCTCAGACACCTACAGCTAAATTCATGATGCCTAGATTCGATTGCTTGGTACAAAACTGGTGGACTTTCTCCTTGAGATGTCTCCCGAAACATCCTGGGCTAAAGCTGGTTGTCAGAGGATGGAACGACAAAGATGGCAGGGCGAGGGGGAGGGGGAGGAGGGGAAATGTGGCAAAATGAGAGCTGTTAGGTAGAGAGGACAAATATTTCCATGACAGCGCCACTGAAATGCCCCCACATCCAAGTGCAAGCTCAGACCAAGCTGCAGGATAAAGACGAAGAACAGACTGACACACAGCTGAGTAAGAAATCCCTGGGACAGCATTAAGATCTACTAGGAGGTGGTGAAGATTGTAAATGTGTGGGGTGCACGCAGCTCAAATAAATTGAATCAGTTATGAGTTGCACCAGGACAAATGATCCCAACCTACTGATAGGATTACCTTGAATTCTTCCTAGTGCAGTCATTTTTATTTTTTCTCATGAAGTTTAAATTCTTATCCTAGTCCACTTGGCTACTTTTTGATGGAGCTGATCTTTATTCTGAGGTGTTCTGAAGCCTAGGTGACTCTATTTTCTTTGTGGCTCAAACAGAACATCTTTTGTATGGGCAAGTTAAAATCCTGATAAAAATCAATCTTTTCAGCGTTATGAATGCAGATAAATGTAAAACTCTCATAAAACTATGTATGTGAGTTACATCCCAGTCACTTTGGAGTTAAATATCCCAAGTGAGCCAGATTTGAGCCTTGTAACCATAAGAGGAGTCTTTCTGCTGACCACATTGTATTCCCCAACACCCTGAAAGATCTGCTTATATGCAAAACCATGCACTTTAACCATTTATTTTAAATATCTGAAGTGTTCTAAATATGTGTTTTGTACTTGTAAGTCAATCTAATTTAGAATAAATAATTTTTTTAAAAAAGCTATAAACATCTTCGGAGTCACTATGATGGTGACAATGTGCAATGAATTCTGAAAAACAATAGTTAGTAATTTTAAAATCGCTTTGTTCCTCACAACATTATTTTAAAATCCTGGGAAGAGTGCTACCAGCAGAGTGTGCCATCTTTCCATTCAAACTGTGTGAAGATGGGTCCCAGCCAAAGTTCCATCAGTGTATTTTTGCCTTCAGAAGGTAGATTGATACCATTCAAGTAAAAAAGTGAGAGAAATGTTCATAAAACATGAAAATTAAAAATACCCTGATATTATTTTGCCATTAGGCTGTTTTATACGAGACCTTCATTTATTTCAAAATTAAAAGGCATATAAATTTATGGAAAATATGCTATTCTTAATGTAGTGTGAGATACACCAGGCTGCAAATTTTACAGCAGGTTAGTTCAGCTCTGAAAAGTAGTGTGTGGTTCTATTGGCATAAACAATAGAATACACATAAGACATTGAAAAATCAAGAGGTATAAGCCAGCTCCATTTGCTTTCTCATTTGTGTTGATTTTTTTTTAATTTATTGCTTTCATTTATATAAGAACAGAAATACACTTTGATTTTGTATGTTATACTTCTGGAAACAGAGTGCAAACAAAACATTTCCAGGCTTCATAACAGATTTGGGGTGGATATATAATTATCTCGATGCTGCTGGACTCAAGGTCTTCTATTTCCATTACTCAGAACTTTAGGGTTCTTATCAAAACCCGGATCTGGCCATCATCTCAGTTTGAAAGAGTTGACTTGCTGTTTGGTTTTGTTGTTTTGTTTTGTTTAAAATACTTGTGCTACTTCTTTGAAGTACTTTGATTCAGGTCTCCTGGGCCATCATGCACTGATAGTTGTGGCTGATTGATGGCTTGGTTTCATAAATCTGCCCTAGCAGTCTAATATTTGACAATGGCTCTCCTGCACCACAGGATGTACAAAGGCATAAAACAGTGACTGCGCAATAGAGCCTTCAGTCTTCCAGTGCCTCGGTTCAGATATAGAAGTCCATCTAGAAGTCATTTCAAAGCAGTCAGAGCCCACCCATTTCATGCCATAACCATTACAGAAATGTCCTTCTTGCCCCTGCTGCTGCCAGGGCAATCTATTCCCAGCAACTGCTCCCAGTGGCATGTCTGCTGTGTTGGTGACCCATAGGAATTAGTCAAGGGCAGAGAAGGTAGATTTTTATCACTAAAACATTGCAATGTGGTTTTTGCTTCCCAGGGGTCACCACTGAGACAAGAATGGTTGTTTTCATGTGACAGGAAAAAGATGGGCATGGCCCCTCTTTGTTTCACCTTTTGTTTGTTAAGGATGGGCCTGTGTTGGAGACATAATGTATGACGTGGGGTTTGTCACTACTGCCTGTGGCTAAAACTGCAATAAACTGTATTAAAGGCCGTGCACTTTGATCTAATCAAAAGCTATGGGGTAAGCAAACATCTTCCAAGGCTGGCAACAACATTTCCATTCCCCTCCAGATGATTTCAATGTTTCTTCAAAATCCCCAGAACTTGAAAGTCATTGCTACACCCGACTCATGTCCCTGATGTCCCCAGTCAGCCGATGGCTTCGCGCTTACTGTGTATGTCATCGTAAAGGACACTGGCCCACGCTTTAATTTCAACTCTTTAAAATACTTTAAAGACTAAAAGTCTTCCTAAAAAAGCTGTGGGATATGACAGGAAGAACTTAGTAGCCTGACTTGTGGAGAATTTTTTTTAGTAGAGCTTTATTTTCAGTGATTTCTTTTCTTATTATAATTCTCCTCATTACTATTTTCACACCAGTCTAAAATCAAGCTTTCAGCTGTGAATGTGATGTGGGTGGCTGATTAAATAATCTATTTTAACCAAAATTTTTATAATGAATCTTTATCTTCCAGGTACCAGAGAAGAACCCCCAAAAGACAGAAGAACCCCAAAAGAAAATGTGTCTTAAAAGGATCAGCAAGAAAATCATTCAACCAGCAGCCCACTAATATAACAAATACTTTTATTACGATTCATGAAGGACCAAAAATCCTGCTGTCAATCTGCAGACCTTGCTCTGCATCTCTTAGCATGGATTGAGGGGATACACATGCTATTTACAGGAATTAAGAATGAAAGGATCAAGTTTAACGTCACTTTTATCCCTTACTTATAATTTAAATGATTGCACATCTCAAATAGACTTGCATAAGCCTTAAATAATGTGAGAACTATCCATGCAAATAATTTGTTCATTAAGCACAAGTGTAATTACAAATGAGGGATAAATTTCTTTTTGAATAACAGTTATACTGAGAGTCTTGTTAAGTAGGGGAAGTGGGTAAACATGGTTAAAATGCCAACACAAACCAGAAATGCAGAGGAGAATTTGGATATCAAACCATGACTTGGAACAGAAACTGAGTCAAAATCTGGCCTGGGGTTAAGATACACATTTTGTAACAGCCCTTCAGCCTGTGTTAGCCATTCCTCCTTTCCTGCAGGTTTAGTCATTTGTGCCTGAACTTGCACATGGCCATGGCTTGACAGAAACTTGGTGAGACGACCTCTGTGAACAAATTTTATTCTACAAGGGAGTCATTTCTTCAGAAATTAGAGGCAAGGCAAGAAGGAAGCAAACTTGGCCCTTTAAGTCAAAGATACATACAAATGTTTTGATTTAGTTGGTAGTGTGTCCTGCAGGAAGTTTCTCAGTGATGATTAATAAAGAGAAAAGTAGACACTTCATGATGCAGATGAACACATAAGGAAGATCATATGCATGAAGGTTTTTTTGTAAGCTCTTACAGAAACATCTGTCATGTTACATGTTGATGTTAGTGAATATTTTAATTACCCAGATACCAACTAGACATGCAGTACAGACTTCCCATTCAGCTCATGAAAGGTACTGGTAATAATCTGATTAATAGATGAAGAGACCAATTAGAAGGGATGGTTTGTCAAGTATGATTCTGATAAAGAACAAAAAATACCTCTCTCAAGGTAAAAGGTGACTGAGGTGAGAATGGCCATTAAATGACAAAGTTCATGATCATTAGAGTATGAGAAATAAAAGAAAAGACAGAACTATAGATTTCAGGAAGGGAAACAGCATTAAACTCTGAGGATTTCTTCATAACATCTCCTGGTACGGTTAAAGGAAAAAGTTAGAAGGGAACAAGAATACTAATTATTACTAAGGGCATGCGTTAATTATCTAGTTGTGGAGGGGCATAGGAAGTATAGCATAAGATCACTTTGACAAAAAAATTAACAATCATGGAGTTCAATTATAAGACAGAAATAAAAGGAAAGGCTGAGCTACCAGGCATTAATACAGAGTTACAGCACAGCTGCTTGGAAAGCTAAGGACTAGAATGAGCTGCAAGTAACACAAAACATGCCCAAAAAATAGTTAAAGGGAAGAATAAGATCATGATTTTCACTAAGATATTCTTCATTAAAAAGAGCACTATCAAGTGAAGTAGTATAATTAATATGTGGTAAAAAAGAAAGACCTCATCTTCAAGCATTTAATATGCTTGGTTCATCTGGTTCTGATGACTTCATCCCACGACACCTAAAAAAGGTTGGATAATAATTCTCTGCACTGCTAACAATTATTTTTAGTTATTCAAGGAGAAATGTGATATTCATCAGCACACAAGACACTTGTCTTGAAAAAAAATTAAAAAGAAAGAACCAGAGAATCAAAAACCCTGGTAACTAAACTTCAGTCAACCTGAAAAAATGCCTGTCATGATCCAAGAAACTGTCTGTAACTCTCTAGGAATAAACAAAACCAAAACCAAAACAAAAACCAACCAACCCCCAAACAAACAAACAAAACAGGAAACATATTGCAATCAGCAGTAATTAATCCACCATCAGACTAGGTAAGTATATCTTAGATTAAATTATTGGAGAGTGAGAGGAAATCATCCCCTGAGAGCAACTGTGAGTAACTGAGAGAAGGGACTGCATTGAGTGAAGTTTTGCTGAGGTCTCAGCTGCATTCGGATATCTTTAGTATCATCACTAGTGGTCTGGATCTGAAGACATGACTGCTTTGAGAACAGCTCCAGTTATTGTGAAGATCAGAGTTCAATCATATCCTTAAAAGCTGGAGATTAATCTCTGGCAAGTCATGGTGCAGGGACAATGAGGTACTTCATTTGATCCAGAAAAATTAACTAGACAAGGAACAAATTTTTGTCTGTTGCACAGAAAAAGAGAAGGGAGATTTTTTAAAAGTGGAAAGCTGAACAAAAATTAAAAATGCTAAGAAAATGCAAATACCACCCTAAAGTGAAACATATAAGTTGAGCCAGCAAAGCACAAAAGTCAGTACCTCTGCCCTGCTCAGGGTTGTAAGGTCTCCATTGAAGAGTTAAGTTCATTCTGAGGCACTATACTTCAAGAAAGTTGTGGGCCAACTGGGCAAAATTCACAGGAGCATAGTGAAAGAGTAAAGGAAAATTTGGTCTCGAAGTCCATAGGGGTGGGACATTGAGCAAGAAAGACTGAGTTTAAAAAAATTTAAAAATCCAGTGCTAAGTCTAGTGAAACCCTGGAAGAAATTTCTTGAAGAGGTAGGGAAATCTTATTTTTGTGTCTCCTTCTCTCATAATTTGTGTTTTTTCTCAAATACTTGCCAAGAATGACAAAGATACACCTGCAGCACCAGCTGCCCCTTTGAGGTCCCTCCAAACCCTATCATTCCAAGTTCTCATCCCTGTACTCTTTCCTATAATATACCTATTAGAAAGCAGCAAATGTTGCATTACTTTTATTACTTTCTCCCTCTTTCTCAATATGCAAGTGTGATCAGGTTTCCAAAAATAAAAAAAATCCACTGTTAAAAAATTCCAAGCTATATTTCATATGAATTCTTTTCTTTAGCACTACAGACACCATGTGGTTCTACTGATAACTACACAACCTCCCATAGCACTTTGCTGTTAGGAATATATTATGGCAGGTGAAGGTGTGCAGGTATATTTTATGTACATCTCTGCATGTCAGGAGAGAGAATTCTTCCAGCAGCCATGTAAGACTGGAAAGAGAATCAAAGGTGGGAATCATCATGTTTGCCGGGAGAGTTAAATAAGTGTTGTTTGGGGTTACTTTGAATTTCATTGGTTACCCAGCCAGGGGCTCAGTCAGTCCTTTCTTTTACAAAATGCATTTTTCTCTGACATTTAAGCTCTAAAACCAGCAGAGTGTCACACACATCATTTCCTTAAATGTTTTGCAAAGAACAAAATCGCAGAGGAAAGCTATGTATTTTTGCAACAAAAGAGTATTCTATAGTTTTCATTACTTCACCTGCTTCTAACTCTATCACTGTATCTTGGATAACATCTAGACCTTCACATGACTTAAAATCTGGAATAGATCCTGGGGTTTGTGTTAAATTATTCATGTGTGGAGGTAAAGAGGAAAGTATGCCAGTCTACAATATCTGCTGTCACTAGTTCTTTATTTAAATCCCTGTGATTCTCACCAGTCCATTACCTGTGAGACTGATGCTTTGTACTTTACTTTGCTAATATTCATCATATATGGAGGAAAACCATATGCTTCATCTTCATTTATCATAATTTTATAGGATGAAAAGGAGAAAAATCACAGAATTTATAAGAAAAACAGAAAAACAGACATTAATAGAGACCTTTATGTGTGTGTCATAGTTTTTTCTTCTTGAAGAGAGACAGATTGGTTGCCTTTGAAGGTACATTAAGGTACCAGCACTCACAGCTACAAAACATTTCATTTGTTTTTAAAAAACAGTCTTAGAGTACGTGCATCCCAACAGCAGCTGTGCTAGTAGGAAATCTGTGCATTTTAAAGCACAGCAGTTCGGATTTCAGTTCCATTAAAGTCTGATGACACTCAGAAAAAAATCTCTGCTAGGAAATACTAGTCCAGTTGCTTCAAATCTGGCCTTTGGAAGTTTGCTGCCTTGGAAAGCTCAGGGGCAGCAGCTCTGCAGAACAAATTTCTGTGTATTTATTATCTGGTTAATCAAAGAGCCTCACCTTATCTGTGGTTACCATGATTAGAGGTTGAAGAGGGCTGCTCTCATGGCCTTTGGGGGCGCATCACAAACACATCCTCATAGCTCCAAAGGCAAGACTGCAGCAAAACTGCACACACACAGCAGGAGCTGTATCCAACCTCCTTTCAGCAGAGCTTCTCTCCTCAAGATGCACCCCCACTCCTTTCTTCCTCCCTCATCACAGGCTGCAGAGATTTTCCTGAAGTCTTATAGCGGTCTGACATGAATGGATGTGTCTGAACTTTGTAGTCCAGAGATGCTCCTTGTGCCATGTTACTGAAGAATTCAGATTTATAAAGGGCAAACAGCTCTTCTGCAATAAACTCAGGCTAATGAGAGAGCCCTGGGCATCTAACCCAGCACACCACTAGCTAGTTTTCAGCTTTCACACCTCTGTGACCTTGTTCACGTGAGCCACATGAGTGCTGGTGCCAGCAGATGGAAGGAGGAGGAGGTGGGAGATCACGGAATCATAGAACTGTTCAGGCTGAAAAAGACCTCTAAGATCATTGAGTTGGATGGTTTAACCCAGCCTGCTAAATCCACCATTAGTCCATGTTCCCAGGTACCACATCTACACATCTTTTAAACACCGCCAGCAATGGCACCTCAGCCACTTCCTTGGGTAACCTTTTCCAGTGCCTGACAGCCCTTTTTGAGGAAATATTTGCTAAGACCCAATGTAAAACTCCTGGTGCAATCTGAGGCCATTTTCTCTTGTCCTATCATTAGTTACTTGAGAGAAGAGACAGATTCCCACCCAATACAACCACTTCTCAAGTAATCGTAGAGAGCTCTGGGCAGTCAGTCACAGCATGAGTTTTTTTATGTTACATTTTAATGAAGTTCCTTTAATTTTCTCCACCTTTTTTCTATGTCTTGAAAAAAAATCCAGCTTTTTTAAAAATGATCTCTCAAGATTTTCTGTTAGCCCACACATCATTAACAGGGTGTCATTCATTTTTGTGCTGCAATTAAAGATCATAATTTATGGCTTACTAAATGCATATAGTGGAGACACTGATAATGTCTAGAGTAAGAATATATCATACCTTACCATGTTTACTGTTGAGTTTAATACAATATATTTCTTACCCTGCTCATGATTATGGAACACAAACATTTTGACTAGGAATGAAAATTGTCTCTTGATCTCACTTAATTAGAGTAAGTTCCCAGTTCAGGAGCATGTACTGGCATGGTGAAGTTTCAGAAAAGTTCAGTTTCACAAAGCTAAAGTAAAAGAACAGATTTTGGATATTCTAGAAAGATTTTAACACTTTAGAAAAATGTTAAACTATTCCTTACACTGTTCCATGTCACATAGGATAAATGTTATGCTTTGCTGGCTTATTCCATGGAGACTCTTTTAAAGCAATTCACAGATTTCTTCCCACTTTAGTCTCTCCTATTGCTTGTGGGTTTGCAGGACATGTCAAGGTTTTCATTCTATCGGAGAATCAACACACGAAGAGGGCTTGCATCTAGTCCACGATGATGAGGTGCAAGTATAGGTGTATAAGATGAAAGATACTGCATAGAATTCCTCTTAATTTGAACCAATGTTTAAACTGGTATGAAATAAAACATTTATTTAGGCTTTGGACATTTTTAAAATTCCTTTAAAATGAGGAATGTTGATGTACAGGTGGAAATACTCTTTGAAATAAATTTCATTTTGAATTACTGAAATTTTTTCTCTTTTCTTGGCTGTCTTGCCAGTTCTTTCTCCCTTTTTTGGGCAGGCTGAACCTTTTTGAAAACAAAACACTTTCACAAACTGTTGTGATTGTGCGAAGTCTTCTTGTTTCAGTGAAAAAATGTCAAAAATTAATTGCTCTGCAGCAGAATCCCCATTAATCAGACTTGTGAGGAGGGTGTTGCTCTTTTCCCTCCCTCTCTCCCTCCCTCCATTGCCTCTAGATGTTCTTTTGAGGAATTTCTTATCTGCAAACTAAAATATAGTCAATGCCTCAATTTCCTTAATGCCTTCTGCCTCTTATCTTTCTTTTCAAGTGCAATGAAATAGCCCTGGGATTCTGGCAAGTTATCACAATTTACTAAAGCCTTCTGTCACATTTACCTTTTAAATTCTGGAAATGATCAAGTGTCCAAACATGGAAACAGACACTTCTGCACTTCTGTCGGGGATCAAGCCACCAATTATGTTTCTATTCTCAGAACAGGTATTCTTCCCAAACTTGCTGTCCTCTGCAAAAGCCTGGCACTGAAGGGCCAAATTTCTGTCTGCAGAATGAGAGTGGGAGAGGAATGGCAGTACCCTGTGGTGGAGAGGAAGGGCAGCAGGATATGCTGAACCTTGGCCTGTGTGAGTGGGGGTGAGGAATGTAGTGAGCACATCCTTGACACCCTTAGCCCTGCCCCACAGCTTCAGTTCCGTGCTCGTTTTCCCTTCCATGAGCCCAGCCAGAGTCCAACCTGCAGCCATGACATGCTCCACTCCCATCTCTACTCCAGCCTGTAGGAAATCTCTCTCTCTCCTCCGTCCCTCAGCTGACTCAGGAGCATCCTAATGTTCTATTTTGCCATTCCTAAATCTCGTGGCAACCCTGTCTCTGTCCCACAGGTCCCCAGCTCAGCTGTCTGTCACTGTTCCTCATGCCCAGACAGCTCAGCTGCTGCTCTCCAAGCACCCCACGCAGACACGAATGGAGGAGTCTGAACTTCTGAACTTCCCCATGCAGAGGGGGCTTGGCCTCCTGTGCCTTATGTGAAAGTATGAAGCATGGAAACTTTGGACTTTCTAAAGCCAGATTCTTTTGTCCTTTCCACCCTCAGCATCTTTTACATTTTGCTTAAAAAAAAATACTAGCTGAAAATTAGGGATAGAGTCTCTGTGAATATGTTGAAAAACACAGCTTCCATTTTATTTAGAGCAGAGCACCTAAAAAGACCACTCGAAAGTACTTTTCTCATTTTCTTAATTAGAACAGCTGAAAACTGGTTGTGCTGACCTACAGTATTCAAGTGGCATTTGTTTTCTTTCTCTGAAATATTAGATATTTAATCCGGCAGACTGCAGAACATTAACAGCTGTGTTATGCAGGTACAAGGCATTGCTGCTGTGGTGGTGCAGGCTGAGAACACTAGATGGTCCCTGTGATCCAGTTTTACATTTCAGGGCCTCTGTAGTTTTCTCAGCAAGTACAATCATGGCATATCCTTGCAGCCAAGGGGGAAAAAAAACTAAAGTTGGCTGTGGGAAGTTACCACCCAGAACCACATCAAGAAGTGCAGAAGTAACCATGATGGTTTTCTCAGCCTTTATAACTAGGGAGCGACGTGGCACTCTCAGTCTCCCAAACAGAGCAGCACAGTCCTTCGGAAAGTTCCTCAAAAACAATTGGCCAGAGGTTTTTCTCTGAATTTGGATACACCCTATAATACAGAGTGGCAGTTAGACTGAAAAAGACTAGATGAAAAAGAGAGTATAAAAATACAGTAGAGAGGTTTTGAATGTAATGGCATGTTGGGTTTTTTCCCACTCTCAGATGAGTAAGTTTGGGGCTGTGCAGCACAAGGTAAGGATTTAATGAAAAAAGCAGCAATTCCCCATCTTCTTTTCAGAATTAAAGCTATGGAATGCATAAAAAAAAGCAGTTGAGCCTAATTTATTGTGAAAATATTCTTTGGGCCATGTTTTTAAGTCAGATTTATTTGCAGAGATCCCACTCAAGGTTTAGAACATTTTTTCTGGTATCACCTGGTTTTTGCTGTGTGAGAAGTCATAAAAGACAGTTATTTTTTTCAAAGCTATAGTCCTTGTAATAATCAGATACATTTTCCATTCAAAGTCATTCTTGATCTTAGTTGCGCTATATGTTCAGACACTTTAAATCTTTCAAGAGTTAATTAGGAATAGGTATCCTTAGTCAACCCTTACTGAAATTTTCCAGATACGCCAAACTGAGTTCTGTTAAATGGGTCACCATCAAATTTAAAGGAAAAAGGCAGGAGGAGCCTGGAAAGAGGTGAAAAAGCCTTCTGCCTTGCTACTGTGAAAGCAAAGGAGGCAGAAAGTATAAATCACACAAAGATTCAGCTATGAAAGCAAGTGTGTCCTGTGTCACCCCGTCCATCCCCCCCCCACCGCTCCCAGCTTGCTTGGGAGTGAGAGGAGTCAGAAAATGTGAGGAAATACTTCTATTACCCCGTGGTGTGAGAATTAAAACTCTGGGAGGATGGTGAGCACTACTGTCATCTCCTGCAGCCTGTCCCTCCCCTATTTTCCTACCTCCCTATCTGCTACATTCCTGCTGCTGGAAACCAGCCCCCCTCACCATGGACACGCTGCTGCTCCTCTGCCTGAAAGGGATGAGGGCTGGGCACCAGCTCCAAGAGCCGCCTCCAGAATTGTGGATTTCCTCTGGCGCAGGCTGTGGCCAGCGTGGATGAATTTGACGTGAGCACCACAGACAGAGAAAAAAGTCTTGCCTGGAAACAGCTGCAACCTTTTGCCACAACATTCATAGCCTCACTGACAGCACAGCAATCTCAGATGGAACACCCACACCCCACCCAAAGGTGATGGGTACCTTGAACTCTATATGTACCGGCAATGGCTAAGATTTCCCCACAAAAAACTGAAATGATCCTTTGAACCTGGGAGAAGAGAAATTGCCTTGGTCAGCATTATGTCACTGAGTCTGGAGAACTGGAAAATATAGGCTATATCCTACCACCCATTTTATGACTCATCTTCACAAATAGCTCTATCAGAAAGTATAACCTATATCTGGGAGATCTTCTCCAGATAACAATTTTGGTCATATTACGAGGGGCATTTTTTATGTTACAACCCTAAAATTGTGACCTGTTTCTTCCTCGGCCCACGTCACTCTGATTATTTTCTCTCACATTACCTGAAAGTCTCTCCTGCATAAAGCCTCTCTCTGCATGCTGTTCATGATCCTTGCCAGCTCATTGCTCTCCTTTGCCAATGAGCTGGCTGTCACACCTTCCTTCCCTGAATCATGTCTCCACCATCACACCCTGCATAGGTAATTCCTGACCCTCTGATGTGTGTCTGTTTCTGCTGGGTTCTCACCCCTACCTTGCCCTGATCCTGATTGCCCTGGCATTGAACATCTCTGATTTCTCATCACTATCCAGTGAGCAGCTGGGAGGCACAGCACTCTGCATATACCCCTTGAGGATGCTTTGGTTGCTCTGTAGGTTGTCTGCATTGCATCTTGGGTAGGAGCTTGGGAAGGCCAGGGAGAAGACACATAAATTGTGTATCTCAGATCCAGTACAAGAATTTCAGATGGGGAGCAGCATAATGAACTATAGCTGAAGCTCAGGTGGTGCATCACCATCTGGAGCTATTTAGGACATGCAAACACTACCATGCAAATACACTTTCTCACACATGCTGCCTAAGAAAATATAGATTATTTTATGTGTATGTTTAGATGCTTTTTCTCCACCAGGGAAATTGCTAGAGTATCATTAATAACAAAACGAACATTTTTAGGCTAAGTTTTAGAGGTTTTGTTCGCACACTGTAGAGTATGTGTAGTCTCAAAACAATCACCTTCCAGAGGTGTTCAGCTCCTTGTCTCTCTCATGCATACAAACATGCACCACACGCTCACAGACACACACACAAACATATGCCAACACACTTTATACAAAATTTAGACTGCCACATTTTGGGGTAAAGGCTTCCCATTTCACCAGACATGACCTCAAATCTGCCTGTATGTAGCTATTAAGTTCTGACACTGTTGTTCCAATCCAGGTGACTGCTGGACCCTCATCACTAGGATCCAGGAAATGGAGAGAGCAGAAAAGACTGGCTCAGTAATCCAAGGAGATGCCTAGGAATCACAGGGCTTGCCACAGACTCCACACCCTGAGCTTAGATGTTGCCTCCAGTGGTGCACCCCCAGGACATTACAGCCACTTGTCCCCAGCAGACACATGCCTGCACCTCTATATTGCAATGTCCTGGTTTTAAAGGCATGTTCTTTTTGCCAGTTCTCTTTATTTTATCTGGAGATGTGTGTGTGGATGTTCAACAGGAACCTGTTGAATGCTGAAAGGCCTCATGGTTGTAATACCACAACATTTGCAGAACGTTATCCAGAGAACCCAGAGAGGACCCAGTACACCAAACCGTTCTGCTGGTCCTACCAGATGACCTCTCTCAAGATTACAAGGTATTAAAACAAGTGTGTGGTATTAAGAAATAAATCAAAAAATTAGTCTAAGGATCAGCTGACTGGTCCATGTTGAAAATCAGAAAAAGTTTCAAGATGCTTTAACATAAATACAAATTAAATAGTACTTTCTGATTTGTGGCTAGGACTCAAAACTTATTTGAATAATAACATTTATATTTTCCAGCTGTAAACTAGAAATTTCAAAATGCTTTATGAATGTGTCCCTGGTTTTAAAGGTTAAAAAAATTTAGGCACAGAAAGTGTTGGTGTCCTTTTCTTGAATCTAGGTGACATAGTGTTTTTCCTTCTGACTTGCCCCAATGCTCACACCAACAAAAAAGTAGAGGTCTTCCGGCGACAGGGCTGTATTTGCAAGTGTAACTCAGATACCTTCAAACTCTGGATAATTTCACCAGTGTCACCCATTCTATGACTCTTTTGGCCAATTTACTCGTTCTTGTTGTCCAGTCCTTGCAGGTAAAACTCAAATGGAAGTGAGCAGGGTCTTCTTCTAAGGACGAAGAGCTGTGCTCCTCAACAAGGAATTAATTTACATCATTTCTCTGACTTTCCAAAGCTTGGAAATATTGTTATAAAAATAAATGTAACAATTTGAAGCAGGGCTATTATTAGAAAAGCAAAACCAGAAGTTTTGGAATGTATGTGTTCCCTCAGAGTGCTATTGAAGCACAAAGAGAAGTGCAAAATACTAGGGATAATTTGAGGTTAATGAAAGCCACCATGCTTTGCAGGAAAGGAGATGGAGATGTCTGAATCTTCAACCAGTACCTTCCATTTCGGCACAGTTAGGGGAACCGATTTGCTGCCATCTGCTCATATCTGAGTTGATGTTCCCATTACCACTGGTTAAGTTCATTAACTGGATGCTGTGTGGGGCCTTAGCACTGTTTTACAGGCAGAGAGAAAGATGAAGACTCCTACAGAGATACCCTGGCTGACTTCCCAGGAGCAGCTCTGTAATGTAGCTGGTCTTCCCCAATACTGGCCTCTGCATTTTTCCAGCATTTTCTCTTCCCTTCCCTTCCACCACCCACTCTTCTCAGTTTGAGTTCTGTTATCTCTATTATGTGCTCTCTCATTCTCTTGCTTTCCTCAAGCATTTATTTAATTAAAGCCTGTATTTATCACCTGCCCAGGGAATTTCATCCAGTCCTCCCTCCCCTTTCTTCATAGGAAACTGAGGTGGATCAAAGGACTGGACCCCTTTGGTATGGGTGTCCCACTTCCCCTGTGGAAAAGGCTTTGGCTGTTTCAAAGGGGAAGGCTCCCTGAGGTAGCTTACCCCAGCTGCAAAGAAAAGTGACCTGGGATGAGAATGGAGGAACAGCTGCAGGAGGATTTTGAAGCAAGAAGTTCACATAATTCCACCAACTGTATTGGTTAGGAATATGGCCCTAAATCCCAAGGTACTTTCAGTTTGAGAAACAGATACTACTTATGTTAGAACAAAATTAGTCCCTACTGAAGATGTCTTGTCAGTTTTGCCTTCCCATTGAAAACAAAGCAGCCATAGCTACAAGGCATTGCTGCAGGGATATCCAACAGAGACAGAGAGAATTTAACATTTTGAAGCATCTTTCCTTCCCTCTATCTGCTTTTGCCCTTTCTCAGAATTTCTGAGAAACTTCTGCTCTTATTTGGTAATCACTTTTTTTTTCCCAGAGCCTGATGATATTCCCAGAGTTGTGCCGAAAGGCCCCTGCATCTGATAGCACATTAACAATTCTCTCTGTGATACTTGCCAAACCATTACATTGTTCTTCCTTCTTGTCACCTTCTTAAATATTTCACCAAACATCCTGAAGACAATGACCCTCATTGTGACAAATTTTCATCAGGCTGGAGGGTTCTGTTGTGCTCCCACAGCACCCCAACAAACTCTTGGCATAACCCACTCATCACAGATTCATGCCCCACAGTCATCCACAGTCCACTCCGACTCATACTCTACTTTTCCAAATACAATTTCCAAGCCCCCTGAGACTTCTATGCACATTACATGCATTTCTTACCTCAGCATGCAGCACATATATTTTTTGGTGATGAGACTAAGATGAAAGAACAGACAGTAACAATTAAAAGTGCTCTCAGTGCAACACAACATCTACATTAAAACTTTCACAGTGATTTGTGTGTGTTTATAATTAAGGCCAGGATGATTCCCAAGGCATCTCTCACCTTGGGCAAAGTGAACTATATCAAGCTATGTATCAAATAATCAGCAGGGTTTATCAGCACTGGGATTTGATCTGAGTTTTCCAAAAATATTGTCTAAGAGATTAGAGGCTAAGAGAAAAATGTGAAAAACGGTGCTAAGAAAATGTTCCTGCTATACAATCAAACTGAAATTAACTGAGGCGGAAGATGTGGGAAATCGCTGGAGCTTCAGTGTGATATGCATTAATTTGAATCTTTATTCCTTAAATTCTCTTTCTTTCCCTGGTAAGTGCAGAGCTGCAGAAGAATTTCTAGAGCTGAGATAGCTTTCTGAAAAGGGAGAAAAGCTCTGACAGAGGACGTGTATTTCTGTGTCCCTTGCCCTGGCTCTGCTCCACAGTGTCCACGTAGTCAGTGGGCTGTACACCAAAAAAAAGGAAGGGGAGGGGGGGAGAAGGAAGGATGGACTGAGGGAGGAGCCCAACTAGGCAGTTACTTAGCTGCATCATTTTTCTTCACCCCATTCTAAGGACAGGGAAAAAAATTCCAGAAAAGCTGCATGAAGCAGGACTAACTCTTCTCAGTCATCCCCACTTCTGTCCAGTCAGTGTTCTAGCAGAGAGCCAGGCACCAGCACCAGCAGGCTCTGCTGAGCAATCCCAGCCCCTGGGAACAAGGGGAAGCAGGGGAGGAAGAGGGGTTTGGATAGCTGGGAAACCAGTTTGAAATTCTGTTTGCAGAGCTTTGGCATATTTTCTTTTTTTTTTTTTCCTTTATGCCTTGGAGGAATGGTGCTGGCCATACAGTTCCTGCTTCTGGATTAGCTTCTCATTCTCATCGTCTGGGATGATGACTGCAAAGAGCAGCATGATTTTTATGATAATAAAAAAGAAAAAAAATGACTGCATATTGCTGTTGTGGCAAACTCCTTCCACAGACACACAGCCAGCCCTCACTTACTGCTTGAGACAAAAATGTTTGAAGAAATGGAGCATGCACAGTTGTAGTTTAATGAAAAGCTGCAAAAGGAAAAATCAGGAGGAATTCCTTTCTCCCGCTGCTTCCTGAGCCATGTACTCACTTGCAAGTGACTACAGGCTTGCAGCAGAGAGGTGTTTTCATTGGGAAAGGTCCCAGCAGGCTGATTGGGTGGGCCATTGCCCTTTGAATAAATGCCAAATCCAGCAGTCTAGTAAGAAGGAAATTTTTTTAAAAACTTTTCCACTTCAGGCCTAAATCAACAGAAACGGGAATAGACATCCTGGAGGTAGAATTGTTGGGGTTCAGGCAGGAAGGCAGGTGTAACCAAGATTTCTCTCCACTCCCCTCCCCATCTGAAAGCTCTCCTTTCCCATTAAAGTCAAAATTGTTTTGCAGAGGTCTGTCTCTCTTGCATTCAGCAACATTTTTTTCCCAGTGGAACCTGTGCAATGGAGGTTTTCTAGAGCTTGGCAGAAGCACATGTGGCACCCACTCCCTCTGCAACCCTTCTGCCACTGGAGCTCACCCCAAAGCAGCCCTAAGACCTCTCTGCTCTGTGCCTTCTGCTAGGGAATGTGGAAAGAAAATATGAGTGGCTGCGTAAGCAGCAGCTGGGGAGTCTTGGAAGGAAAACACTGACCACATATTCAAAATGTGGTAAATTAAAACAATTGGCAGCAAAATTATCTGTAACTTTATGGTCTAGTCTGATTCTAGATAGTCTCATAGCACAGGAAATGTTCTGGACACTGAATTCACCTATTTCTGGTGCAGTCATTATTTCAACCTGGAATAGTTTATTTAGGCTGCATAAGCAGGCCCTCCTGCTTCTTGCCTTGTCAATTTATTTTGGATGGACAGGAAACCTCTTCATGATTCTTCAAGGTTCAAGTGTTTGCTATCAAGAATGCAGTCTTTTTCTAACATCTTTAAATACAGTCACCTATGGAAAAGAGGCTGTTCCATAGTCATAATCACTAGGGACTGGCACAAAGCAGACATGCACCCATATAATTATCGGTAGGGACACACATGTGTTTATAGAACTATGCAAATACCCAGGACATGCTTTCACTAAAATTGCATTTCTCAGCTGTTTGTTCTTAGCACTTCAGACAAAGGTCATTCTCACTGACAGAACACAGTTGTTGCAATATGGGTCAAAATGACAGGAATAATTGTCATAAAAAAATCTGCAAGTTAAGTTCAAGGATGGCATGTAAGCCACATATACTTATAACCAGGGTCTAAGGACTCAATGCTTAATCCTCCCTTGTGCTGAAGAAGAAATCAGTTCTTATCCTAGTTTCATGGCACTGGACTAAGAAGTAGCCAGTTCTTGGGGGAAGGCAGGCAGAGGAGCAGGAAGAAGAGCTATCATTGTCTTTTACACCTTTTCTGGACTCCCATTAATTTTAAATTCTTTCTACAAAAGAAGCTGGAGAATACATTGCTCTTAAAATCTGTTTCAATTAGATTCAACTGCTTTATTTCCATTTCTATTGCTTTCCATCTATTTTTATTGTTCACACAAATCATCAGATAAAGCTCACATAAAACCTTCAGTATTTAAATTATATTTAAATTATTTGAATGTATATTCACCACATAGAGAAAGAGAAAATTGAAAGACTGATGTACTGAGCTTTTCTAAAAAATTCTCATAAAATGAAAAAGTCTGCCCTCCTCATTATTATTTGTGACTAATTTCCTGGGATTTTAATCATGAAAGGAAACTGCAGAATTTGTGCAGCAGAGGGTTTGGTATAAATCTTTGGCTTGGACTTGGCAGGTTCACATGAGTTACATACCATATTGCCTGCTGAGGAATTAAAAAGCAGTAACTCCTTAGGGCTTCCGGTAAAACAGCTGCAGAGATTGTTACGATATAGGGGCTGCACAAAAATCAGTTGTCCCACCTTGCTGCATGAGTGGAGCAGTGTGTGTAGGGAGGTGGGAAGGGGGAGTGAAAGAGGTCCTTGCCCAAAGATGGCCAAAGGAAGATTCGGACAAGAGGGAGGGTTTGGACCTTGGCAAGTCTAATTGCCATGCCTGGCACTGCGGTGTAGTGAGATCCGAGCAGTCTGGCCAGAGTCTATTTGGAATTCCCACTCTATCATTTAGAAGAGCTGTATTTGGTATGCAGAGGCTGAGGCCTGAACTCCTCTGGTCAATCCTAAATAGCTGCGCTGCTGACAGCCACGTCACGTCTTCTACCTCAGCTTGCATTTTTCAATTCCAGATAATTCCCTGTCATCTTCATCCCACAGATCATTGCCTTGCTTCAGCAAAGCACTTAGGAAATATTTTCCATGTAGGTCTGTTTGCACTAGACAAAAGTCACATCTCTAAATCAGAGGTTAGCTTGATTTTGCAGTTGGCTTTGCTTTATAGGCACTGCAGTAACTCCTGTACTAAACAACCTATAGTCTGCCCTAGGCTAGCATGGAAGGCAGACAGTTCTGGATCTGTTTTGGGAAGCACAGATATGGACAATGAATGTATATAAACCAGGAGATGAACGACCCTTTCAGACTAAATTTAAAGTGCTTTTAAAGCTGTGAAATTTGAAGCTATTGCATGGACTTTCAAAGTGTTCCTTTGCAAAAGGCTAAATTTACAGTATAGCACACTCAGTTATTCTGGCAGCATTTCACTTTCTACACTTCTGCCAATAGCTGAATTTAATTACTGTTGCATTTATGGAAATACTTACCAAACTAGAAGAGTTACATATGAATTCCATCAGTTTCATATAAAATGAAGCAAATACAGGGATGTTGGCCTATGGAGAGAATGTGGAGAAGCTTAAAACAGAGGTTTGCACAACTGCCTCTAAGTTTCATTTCTTTCCCTCTCTGGTTCAAATGAATTTTAGCATGCATGAAAAAATGCAAGAAAATTGGGGAAGTGCAAAAAGTTGGGGAAAATAAACTCTTCTGTCTACAGCAGTGGAGTCAGAAGTCCCTCCCATGTTGTAAGAAGTGAAGCCACTCAGGGAAAAAAAGGTGATGAAGTTTCCAAAAGCAACAAGGGTGAATTGTAACACCCCCTCTTACAGTGTCTCTGGCAGTAGTTTTGTGCAAAAAGCACTAAGAGCAGGCATCTTGCTCATTCATCTTTAATCCAAATACCAGCTGCATTGGCTCATTTTCCATCCCATTCAGAAGGTAAAATGGCTTGTGTGGAGCTCCACAGTCACAGCCCTACCACCTAAAAGTGAAAAGTTCTTTCAACTTCTTTCTGTTAAGGTCATGTTCTTATAGACTACTTATTGTTCTCTGCCTGTCTGGTATCCACAGTCTGTCCTACAGATGAGTGTCTGCTTTTTTATTGGTCTCCAGGTTTACCCTGTGCTTCACATATACAATGATGCAGTTACCACCAGGGAAGGGCATCAGGCAAATAAAAGCACTTTCATTCAATTTCATTTCATTTGCAGTTGTTAGTGCTCTAAAAATAGTCACTTGATAAAGAAAAACCAAAAGAATCTGTATTTCTCTGTGGATTTAGAGTAGGACAGATTGTACTTCCTTGACATTTTAAACGTCAGAGGAACTAAGGTAGACTGATAACACAATTAAAAATATGATTTTCATTGATGGCTTGAGTTATATATAACATGGATCAATTATTCTAGGTACTGAGTCAATAGAAACATGGAAAAGCTAATTTCTTAACATTGATTTTAGCTGGATTTAAATCAACTTTCTAAGCTAGGACTGCTATTCATACTAGAGTGCTACTCAGTCACTCTACAGGAAAAATTTAATCTCCCTGAAGAAATAAATTGATTTTTGGGTTTGTTCTTCAATGCTGCCATTACTTCTTTCTGTGAGAACTTACTTAATGGAAATAAGTAACCTCACGTTATTATTGTCACTTTAAACACAGTCTACTGGCAACTATCTTTATACTTTTTGTTACCCTGTTTCTCTCTAAGGTTCATTAACCAAAAATTAACAGCTTTTGTTTAGATAAGTCATTAAGTAGCATAATAGCAATGTTTCTGTAAGGATGCAGAGCACAATGTTTTGGGCACACAGAGAAAAGGACATAATTCCAGTCACAGAATACTTCAAGTAATCATATAGGGAAGTTGAACATCAGAGAGCCAACTGGATATTTAACCCTGAAAATAATTATGGCACTTAGAAACACAAAGCTAAATGATATATTAATGCATTTAAGCTAGAAACTATCAGGTTTATAATCATCAGATCAATGAAGTTCAGCATTCTCCAGTACAATAAAGGCACTTTGGAACAGCTACAGATCCCTCTTTTATAAACAGACTGGAAGCAGAGGCTTAACAGAAACATCCTCTATCTTGCGGTATTGGCCACTGAAGAAATTGATAGAAAGGACCATGGGACAGGTCACTCTAGAGTTAAGGCAGATTAAATGTGGCTATAAAGCTGTCAGACTGAACTCTCTTTATATGTGTGCTGAGCATGAATCATCCAAAAGAACTATCACAGGGGTCATCAACCCCAGCTTCTAAAACCTAGAAAAATACTTCCCTTTGGTGGACAGACATCTAAGGTGCATTCTTAAAATGTTCCTTTTCAGGTGCTAAATTCATGTGTATATATTTGACTTTGAAAAATATCAAGTTAGATGAGTTGAACTCTATCCCTATGTGTTGTGGTGGGCTGCAGAATCCATCTCGGTCTGAAGAAAGTATTGAAACAACAAGTATGTAGCCCATATTTTAAAATTTGAGCGAATGGCCTACTTATGGATCTGACATTCTTTTCCACTAGTTTACAAATATTTCATTAAATCCCACATTAAGGGTAGGCCATTTCTGATCCTGGCTTGCTAACACGCCTTTTTCATCTTCTCTCCTGTTAAGGACACAGAGTTGATAATACCTTTCTCCAGCACTGCATGTTCATCATCAGAAGACTGAAGCACATTCTCTTCAACTTTGCGCAACCAATAAACCCCAGGTTTAAAAATGGAGGTTTGAGTGACACGTCAGCTTCCTGTGGAGACTTCACCAAAAACAGTGCTCAAAACACATTTGCAACTTTGCTTTAAAAATGAGAGAGAAACAGTGGGAGAGAAAGAGTGTGAGTTCCAGGCAGAAAGGACTGAGACAGCTGCTGGACTCTTTTGGGGTTGGCAGAACAGAAGCATAACTAAAACGAGAAGTTGCAGGATCTGATGAAGGAGAAGCGAGCAAGAGGAAAGAAAAGAAGCTGCTAACCAAACATCCTGAGAGCAAAAAAGGCCTTAAATTTATTACCAAGCTGTGTTTTATCATATATCTCTAGGCAGCATTGAAATTCATTTTATAAATACAGAAAAAATACTTTCTACTAAAAGTTTGCTTTCCCAGAAATGGTAGGAGATTTTACAGATACCACAGTTATTACCATTCTGGTTCCCAAAATAACTGATGACTAGCATCCTGAAGCATAAAAAGTGCCTCAAAGGAAGAGAGCTACTGATTCTGTCATCATTTTGACAGAAATTTCCTTTTGCAGAAGAGATGCAATACCCCTTCTGTACCAAGACAGAATCATGGTACTGTCAGTCTCACTGCACAAGGTAGAAAAGCATGCTGAAGTTCTGCAAGGGACAGGAAAAGCCTACTTTTTTGGGGTGACATTAAAACTTGTGTTTCACAACACAATTAATGAAGGCCATCAGGTTGCCTCGTGCCACCTGTACCCACCCAGTGACTCCAGAGGATAAGAGGAAGGAAAGAGTAGGAAAGGGCTCCCTCTCACCTGACTGATGTGTACCGTTATTCAACTGCTCTTTATTCCCAGGGGGAAAGAAAACCAAAAAAACTATGCTATGGATGAGTTCACTCCCTTTTTCTTGGGCCATTTTAAAATTTGAACTGGTGGATGCAAAATTGTGCTACTTAATTGATGTGAAAATGTCAGGCAGTTTTTTTATTCTTACAAAGTGTGACCATTAATGGGGCATGAAAGAACGAGCCTAAATAATTTTAACAGTAATAAGCTTCAGAATAGAACTTAAAGCTTTGCAAAGTTTTCATGGGATTCACAGTTCCACAGCTGTTAGTCTCCTAAGGGATTACAGGTGGCCTTGCCTTAAATATGAATGTTTCTGGAAAATCTCATGACAATCAGCTGGGATGGAGACAATTCACAGCATCCCTGATACTTTCTTCTTCTTGGTTTTCCAGTGTTTCTACTTCCAAATTTCAAAGGAGGCTGACAGCTTTGTGATTCCTTAGATCTAAAAGTATTGTTATGCAACAATCTATGAAGCAAGGTTTATAGAGGAATAAATACCTTTTATTAGCATATCCATGATAAATACAGGCTGGGAAATGTTAATTTAATCAATTAGATAGTTTGAGGGAAGAAGGATAACTGGTACCTGTGGAGAAAGAGAATTTACCATGAGATGAAACAGGAGTCTTTTACCTACATACATGGAGCACTGGGAGGAAAAGAACAGGTAACTGTGTATCAATGAGGAGTTAAATATACCTGAAGGATAAGAAAAATTATAATGTGTTACAAAGTCAATATTTCTTCTAGCGTCCTTGAATATGACAGCCAGCACCCTCACAGACTGCATTTCCCAGTCTTGTCTTTCATAGAGATTTTTGTAAACCTTCCCATCAGCTCCTCTCAGTGATCAGAACTGACACATCAACACCAGAACACCTGTGTTTTGAAAAGACTCTCCCACTGGCTGGTGTATGTTCCTGTTCTTGCTTTTCTGAATTCATACTATTTCGTGTACAGCACTTGCTTGGTGTCTGGGACAATGCTCTGCAAGGACATTTAGGGAGCTAGACAAAGTACATAACTCTCTAGGGAGCTGCATGTGTTTCATCTTTGGGTTTGCCACCAAGGACATTTACTGTGTACCACGTTTCCATTGTTACTGGCACGCAAATCTCCTCTCCTTTGCAGCACTCAAGTGTGGTAGATGCACAGCTGTGTTTCCACTGCTCTCTGCTGCACTCTGACAAAGGAAGGCAGCAAATCCACACAGTGAATCATAAACCTAATCTTAAATACGGAGTTTGGCCTAATTTGGCCAAAACTGAAAATCAGTTGTACTTTGGAAATAGAATAATATTTACTTTTACTCTGCAAAAGAAAAGAGTTGGCTAAAAAGACAGGAAAAAAAGCTAGAACCATCTCAGCTAATGTGGCAACCTGTTGGTGTTGGTCTCTTCCTCTCCCTGTCTCTACAATTTTTGCTTAAGGATTTCTGCTCCTCTCTCTATTCCTTCTCTGATGTTCTGGGACAAACACTAAGATCTATTTTATTTTTTACCAGCTATGACATTCACTTTACAGCTTTGTCAATGTGTATACAATTCTGAAGCCACTGCAGATGCAGTCCTGTCGTAGTTCATACCTTGATTTTGACTGATGATGTACTGATATCATGCTGCAGTGAAACATCAAAATACCAGCCCCAGATGACTTTTTTCATTAGATCTCCTATTATAGCTGGAGGCCTAGTTCAGACCTTTATTGTTGACATCTGCCTTTAGAGAAACACACTCTATGCTGGGACATCCAAATCAGAAAATGTGCTAAGTTTCTATAGGGAACAGAGCATAGGGAGGCATCATCAGGTTCAATGAGGCCAGTTGCCAAAACATAAATTACAGTGTAACAGATTTCTATTTCAGGAACATCTGCAGAACAATCACCCCGCATGACCCTGTTAAGGAAAACATTTCCTATTGAATTTTCAAAGTTTTTTTGACTGCAGTATCTCTGCTGGAAATATCTTTCACTGTGACAAAAACAATATAGTTGACAAGTATATGTGTGATAGTCTTAAAAATAAATAAATTTAATTCCTCATCTTCCTTTCACCGATGAAAATCACTCCTTATTCACCTTGTGAGGCTTTCAAATGGCAGTTCCATCTGCAATTTAATTCTATTATACCAGCTATGGCACTGAAAGAAGACTCATATTTTGAGACTTCTTTATTTGCAACCTAGTTGGATCCATCTTCAGCAGTTTCTTCTTGTTATGTCGCATGGAGTTTCACAAAAGCTGCAGATCTCCACAAGTCTCGCTGTAATAACATGTTGCAGGTAATGATTGGTTTCTTGGAATGCATTTCCCTCTACTTCAAGCCATAATTAAAGGAATCAAACTTTGGAACAGTCTCTGGAAATCTGAAAATAGGAGTTTAACTTACAAATGCTAGGGTGGAATGGGAAATGAGCGAGCCAAAATCAGCACACTACAATGCTTATTTGCAATACTCTGAACAAGGCAGTCCTTTTGTTTTGGCCACCAAGATTTATCCAAGGGGCCTTGTATATATATGGAGTAGTGAGAACAACAGCAGGTCCTCTCCAGAAAGAGCAGAGTGAATTTATTATCAAGACAGAAAGATATTGCTTGAAATTACATGAAGGGCTACCATCAAAGGGAGAATATTGCCACAGGGAAAACAAATGGCTAGAGACAAAGCCTTTTCTTGTACCTGTTCATCAGTGCTGCCCACAGAATGGGCACTGAAGTCCACAGTTTAAACCAGGATCTGGGGATGTGTTTTGTTTTAAACAAGTAGACACCTCCAGGGCTCTGAAAGGGTTACGTGAAAGGATAAGGCTTCTGTGGTGCTTTCTCTATCGATGCCTCCTTTATGTTAAGTGGCTGATTTTAGAAAGTAAAGTCTCAAAACTTTGTTATCAGACTCCTGGCTAAATTCAGGTTATAGTTCATCAAGCGACCTTTTAACCCTTTTTCCAAAGTTATTAAGATATGGTCTATGAATATTTCTTCCTTACTAATTGTTGGGTTATATTCAATTCTGATAAAATATAGGCAGCAATCAGTTTTACAGGATGGTCTCTACAGATCTGGGGAGCTTCACTGTGGGATTAGGTGTCAGGACAAGATAGGCCCAGAAAATTTAGCAGTACAAATAACCTGGATTGTATTCATTTGTGAGGTTTTTGTTGGTTTGGTGTCACCATGAAATTTTCAGGAATTGTCAGCAGATTAAAGCATAACCTTCTTAATGAAAAATGAAGCAAAGTACTTACCTAGATACAGATTTACAGGTAATTCTCTGCTTTCTTCTTTCACCTCTTTCTCACTACTTACTAGCCCATTTCTTCTTTCCTGCCACCATCTCTCATTTGTGTAGTTGGAGGACATGTTTCCAATTTTTTAGGATCTGACTCATTTTCTCTTGCCCCTCCCACTCCACTCCTCTCAGTACTTTGAGGTCATCTTTAAGGTTCAAATTACAAACCCTGTGACATCATGATTGCCCCAGATCTCTCTCTTGCAGTTTTAAATAAATTCCTTTAACTTACTGGTTCTTTGGAAATGTCTCAGGAGTCTTTTGTCCCTGCAGTTCATTCAGGATATGGAAGACCAAGTATTCATTTTTGTCCATTCCAGCTTCCCTCACCTTCTTTACAGGATAAAGGTTACTTTCTTGCATAACTTCTTTTTCTATCTGTACAGTCTCTTACCAGTATCCAGGATGAAATATCCTCTCCTGTGCATCAAGCATCTTCCCATACTCTTAGAATTTCTCCCAATATCTTTCTGTAAAAAAAGTTTTGCTTAGAAATTTAGGGCTATATTTGTTATATAAACATGCAGAGAAGAGAAAATTTCTATCGTTTTGTCTCAACATCTTGATTTTCTTTTCCCTTATTCCCTTATTTCCTGTATCCTGCGACAGGAGGGAAGATTAAGGGCTGATCACTGGCTGATTCCCTAATCTGCCATTTCCTTCTGAAAAGGGATGATTTAACAGAGAAAAACAAGAATTTGGGGTGATGGATTCCAATATCCAAGTGTTTATTTTAACCCTGGGCAAGAATTTGAGTCTTTGTTTCCCACATCACAGCTAAATGTTCAGCTCCACAGAATTATTTTGGATTTTACATCTATTCCTGCATCAACTTTTTCTGTTTCTCCCTCCCATTATTTCTCTGCATGCTTTGAAGGGCATGAAACCCCCTGAGATTCTTCAGGACTGGAAAAGCAGTCCCCACATCCAGTGTGCCTCTTTCCTGACATGACAATCTCACCTCTGTGAAAAAGTGAGTAACCTAGAGTAATTCACTTCTGAACTGGTGACAGAACTGCTGGTTATATTGGCAAATGGCCATTGCTTCTTGTGGTTTCCATGTCTGTCCCCAAGGAGTGAGTAACTCTGCCCGAATGTAGGAAAATGTGTAATCATTTGCTTACTTGATCACCAATACCTGATTACAAAGGGCAGGATGATACCATCAAGGCAATACACATGAAGCTGTTTTAAAGATGTTTTTTATTTCCTCAGAACATATTCCATTTCCTTTGGGAAAGGTCAAGGCACGGAGAATGGTGGAATAAATGAGCACTATGCTAATAATCTTCCTGGAGCTATCATTTACATTAATTACATGTTTTCTCTGCCTCCTTTGGGTATGCTAACAGAAAGACATGAATTTCACTGGGAATTTCACCTCTATAAGTAATAACATGGATGTTATATGAGAAGGACTAGCAAAGAAAGTTGGAATAAATGAAATCTCTATAGTTATAGAGCACCAAAATGGGAGAGTTTATGGTTTTCTTCTAACATCTGACATCCCCACACCCACCTCAGGCTGTAGTGCTCTTATATCAATATCTGGAAAACCCAGCATTTTCATCAGTTATAATTTAAGTGCTGCTAATGTCTGCTGCTCTTAAAGATTTTACCAAATAACTGAAATTTTTTTATTCCTAATAATTCTTTGAGAAACTCCTCTGATGAGAATAATGATCATTAATGTCAGTTTACCTGTGATCCTCTTTGTCTTGGGAGGCTTATCTCCGTCACCAATTCCCAAATGCAGTGCTGCCCTTGGTGGTTTGGCTGACATAGGTAAACAGAAATGTACAGCAGCGAGCAGAAACAGAAATCCAGTGCTCCACAGTATTTTGCATGAGCTCCCAGCAAGTCTCATTTCTCTCCAGCCTGCTTTGGTGTCACTGTATTACTACAGTCTATTCTTTCTATTCCAAATTCCTCGATGGTTTCTGGCTATTGTCAGACCACACAGAAACTCCTTGCACCTTCCTGAAGCCCCTGGGCTGCACCATTCAGGATCCCCACTTGCAGTCCCACAAAGACTTTTTCTTGCATCCCTACTTTGCTGCAAATCTGACTCCACCTCATTTATCTGAAACAGAGACTGAGCACTCAAAATGCTCTCCCTGTTCCTCAATCAACCTCATCTCTTCCTAAAGGGTTAACTCTTAATGCTCTACTCACCTAAGGAACTTTACTGATTTCAGCAGAGCTACTCATGAGAGAGAGGAGTCCAACACTCTGCCATACAGAATGACATCTGGAGTCAGTCCCATGTGGCCAGAATTAATTTTCTTCCCTGTGTTTTCAGGCTTCTCACACTATTGTACCTTTCACATCTCTTCCCATGTCAATTCTTTCCCTTGCTTTTTGCTCTTCATTAGAAAATTGAGAGAAACATAACAGAAACAGGCTCTTACAAACCCTTTTCCCAGTGCTATTGCAAGCTGTGTTTATTTTTCTGCTGCATCTGCACCTGGCCTCAAGTAAAACCTCTTCAACCCCAGATGGTCAATTTTTAACTCTGCTCACAGCAGGAAGCAATAGTTTGACAGCTGACCCCTTGGTCCCATCACTGTTTCAGGATAAATAAGAAAATATTAGGGGGCGAAAATGAGACATAAGCAGCTCCAAAGTTCAGATAAGAAAAGCTGGGGATTGTAAAGTGGAGAGCACTGACTGAGGTATATGTCTTATGCTAAATATATACATTTATGCATGCAGATCTCAAGGCCAAAATAATACATAGGCTAGTTCCTGTTAGCAACATTTTAGTGACTTGTGCTAAGGCAGTATCTATTCATTATTAAGGTTCTGCCATTGTTTCAGGCAGCATATATCTTAGTGGCATAGCACTCTCATAGCTCTAATTTTTATATATCCACATGTGCAACATTTCAGTTTGTGTAAGCTTCATCCGAGTGTTAAAAATAGAAACCTCACAATACCTTTGTGCTCTGCTCGATACTGGTCTGACCACAGGCAGAGGGGTCTTGCAGAACGAGGGGCTGAATGTCTGGCCCAGTCCTCAGTACACTCCAGTGGCAGAACACAGACATTACTGACACCAGCCAATTTACGGTCATTCCAGTTTTTCACTAGTTTTCATATTTTAGATTCAAGAGCATTGAAAACAATATCACCTCTCTTTTTACAAAGTGGAGCACCACAGGTTCGCAAGCACAGCCGCTCCATCAGTGGAATGTGGTGCAAACACTTTGTATGAAAATGTGGAGTGAGAGATCTCTTCTTCATGGTCTTTTCAGGCACCAGTAACAGTGTCTATTAATTCAGCTACTGTCTCCCTGTTTGTGATGATGAAATGAGATCACTTGATGCTTCTGAATGATGTCACTTATCTTTAAAATTGGTTGAGAAAAGTGGGTTCTCATATTTTTGACTGCACCTGATTCTAACCTAACAGTAGATTAGATTCCCTGCAGTTAAAGATGCAAGGAAAAAACCCTGGACTTTAAGCAGAATAGTAAAGGATGAAGTCTTGAGGTTTTTTGTCATCAGATATGCTAAGCAGAAGGAGGTCCTATGAGGGATTTGCAGCTAGTTAGGAAAGGAGGACCCTGGCAGTATTTAGCTGGCTCTAAGCGCTGCATTCAAGGCATGAACTGGCAGGAGCTGTTGGGAGGAGACTGCAACAGCCTGGCCCACAGTGCTGATGGCTGCAGGAGCAAAATGGCTATGCACAGCCAAACAGATCTCTCAGTGGAAGAAGCTGAACAGAAGATAAATCTTCATTTGTGATTTGATTCTTCTAATTCTCTACAAGGATTTGTGTTTAATGCCAAATTGTAGCCCTGTGTTTTACAATGCCAGTAAAATATTCTAGCAGTTGTTTTTTAATGTAAGAAAGAAGTTAAAATTTTCCAGTGAAAACTATGAGGGGGAAAAAGAGGCAGAGCAAAAGTAAAGCTATTTGAACTCTCCCAAATAGTGCAGGGAGCTGTGTTCGATGGTATTTCAAAAGGGTTTATTGGAATTGCCTTCAGGAGGGAAATGGAGGGGGGGAAATTTTCTTGGTTGCATATTCATAAGACTTAAAAAGTGTCGGGGTTTGATTGGCTCTAAAATTGTGCTGTGTTTGATTGGCTTAGAAACTGTAACAGGAGAAAAAAAGTAGAAATTCCATCCTGCTTTAATCACTGCCCACTCCGAGCTTCCCTAATGATTTCCAGATGCCTTCTTTTTATGCTATTGTTTTGGCACAGTTTCCAGACAACTTTTGGGTCTGTTAACAAAAAAAAAAAAAAAAAGAAGAAAAAAAAAAAAAAGAAAAAAAAAGAAAAAATCTGCCCTCCCCCTCTTCTAACAGAAAACAGATTTCACTCGGGTTATATAAATGTGTGATGAGCTGGAGAAATAAAATGCTTGTTGCTTTCTCTCTTCAATCTCCAGGAAACTTTCTGACATAAAGTGAAAGGGAAATACTCCTTGTAGGGAAAGAGTTGAAAGCAGATTCTATAGAATCTATTTATATTTATGTAAATGCCATGAAGTTGAATACAAACTAAAAAGCATTAACTCTCCAAACCTAAATCTCCCCACCACAAAATAATTTTCATGCTGCTGTCTGTCTCTGGCCTGTTGAGCCACCTAAGGCAAATCATCTTGCCTCTTAATGCCTCAGTTTGCCCCACAAGAAATGCAGACAGTGGTGCTCAGCCACAGTGTCAGAAATTTCTATGATCTGCAGACAGAAATCACCTTGCAAGGTACGGCTAAAACATCCTCTGAAACACCTAGGGATGAAAAGAGTCGTGATGCATTTCCTAAGCTGGAGAGCAAAACAGCAGTCTCCTCTGCAGGGCTGTGCTTGATGCCCATGCAAGGCTGCCAAGTATTGTATGTGTAAGGTTTGAACAAAACCTTTTGAACAAAATAACATATTAGCGCTAAGAACTTCTGTCTTTGAAAGCCAGTAAACCACTGCCTCCTCCTGAGGCCCCTCATCAGCCCTCACAATTCAGAGGATAAAACTCAAGATGCATATATTCTACATCTTTTAAGGGAATCCCTCCATCCTTCTACTCAGACCTTCTTTCTTCCCTAACAGTGTTGTCCACATCAAAACGTTCAACCCCATAGTTGCTGTGTCTTCCAGCCCTCCCATCGATGACAAGGGGAGAAGAGGTATTTTTACACCCTGTGAAAGTGATATCCTTTTATCAGTCTTGGATGGCCTCAGAAAGTCTGGGGTTTAGGTGCTGGCATCTTCTGCACCAGCAGAAATTCATTGCCTACCAAAAACTCCATTTTCTTTGGGCAGACATTGAAATCAGACTTCTAATAGCAAGCCCATTTAAAATATAAGAAACATAGTCTATTAAACATAACAGAAATGTAGGGCTGAGAAATCAAGAAGTCAACTCAGTTTATTTACTTCTAATCAAGGGCAAATATTTCTAAATGAATTCTGATTTATCTTTAATGTCCTTTTAAAATTTCTAAGGAAATTACTTCTGTCTCAAAAGTGGCAGTGGGTAACTAGCACCAGTAGAAAGTTTTTCTGATAGATAATCCAAGTTTATTGGCTTCTGAAGAATGAAGAATTTTTTTGTTCTGCCCCAAATGAAGTATGAGCAACCTTTCAGACACTGAAAGAATACAGATTATATGTTCATTCAATATTAATTTCCTCAAAACTAATTTGTTAGGCCTCTTCTCTATCTTGCTGAATGACTGCTTGCTCCTTTGCTTCCTCACACTCTTGGACTCTCCAATTTGTCCCCCATGCATCCCAAGAGTAAAAGAAGTTGAGACCTCATGAGTGTGGAAAAATGCTATATAACTGCTTACATGGAATGTTTTTATTAATATGCTTCTGAAGGTCACAGGCAAAGCTGTAAAGAGGTTGTGCCATTGACTCCACTCAGTTTAGCCTTCTTCATATTCTCCAGATTCTTCTCTGGAGTGTTATCACCCATCTAGCAACTATTCCTTGGATATTTTTGTATCTGTTTGCTTTCCTTCTTAAACTTATTTTGCTTGTGTTTGTTTTTATTGAACTCCACTCTTTTGCTCCTTTTCTTCAAGCTGTCAAGATCATTCTGAATCCTAACGATAATGTCTTTCAGCCCCTGCCCCCACTGTGATGTCACATTTAAACGTTTTTGTGTTCTGTTTAAACATCCTGAGAATCCTGGGTAGAGCAGAATGCACACAGAACTCTTTCGACAATAAAAAAATGCCCTGAATCAAACATTTGTGATGAAAGTCATTTTATGGGACACCATATTGATGACATTTTCCAAGACTGTCCCACAGCAAGACTTCTTACCCAAATCTAATTTCTAAAACTTGTCCCCAACTACTTTTTTTTTTTCATCCATTATTAATTCTTCCTTCAGTGATTTCTCATTAACAGGGTTCCCCTTCCCTAAAACTGTAAGAATTAAGTGCAGTGACATAATGTCGACTAAAGGGAGAGTAATTTATTTCATGCAGATTTATTTTTGGCAGATATTCTTGCAAAATTCTTCTTAACACCTTCATTCCCTATTCATTTGTCATTTCTTTGGGAAAGGCCTAAGGAGAAATCTCATCCCAGAGAAAAAAAAGCAACAGCCCCAGGACATGAGTTACCTTTTCACTCACAGCTGACCTGATACAGTGTTGGCAACTCTGCAGGTTCAAGCAGGAAATTGAGTTAACTCACTTCCAGAGATCCTGATCAGCAGGATCCTGATTCTGTGAAGTGGCATTTGCTACTCTTGGAGCTTTTCAAAATTTTTCATGTAAACTTTTTTTTAATAAGTTCTTTCAAATCAGAAAATGTCCCCGATGATTAATCAGTTTTACTGTAATATTGGGTATTTGTAAACATTTCAATAATGATTTTGCTTAAAAGTTTTAAAAATCATTCTTTATCAATCCCCTCCCCCCATGTATCATACTGTATACTAAAAGGTTTTCCTAAAAAAAAGCAATGTAGCAAAAATAAAAAAATTAAAACCCTTTTGTTTTTTCAAGATAGGTGTTTTTAGTAAAAATACTGATCATCAAAAACAGAAACAAAAAGCAGTATGAAAAGCTTTTCAAGCCATGTAAAATGGCATTTACCAAACTTTCAAAAAGTAGAAAACTCTTCAGTATTCTTTTAATTTTAAAAAAAAGCAGTTAAAATTTATTTTACAGCATTTTTCTCTTCTTTTTCATTGATGACCTCTTATTTTCTAAAATCTCAATAATTTAAGGCAGTTCTGTACATAAACATTAGATTCCCCCTCAGTTTACAAGATCTTGATGCACCTCCTCCTCAGGATCCAGGGGGCAGTTTAACAAAGGCTATTCTGTGATTTTGCCCAGGCTTTGTGCTCAGCCTGGCTATGGTCTGTCATTTGTATCTCCCTGACACGTCATGAAGTGAAACAAGCCAGCTTCTCCTAGCAGAGATTCCCCACTAGATTCTTTTTATCTTACTGTGCACAGGCTGTCTGAAGCCCTGCCTCTCCCCTCCATGTGCTCTACAGATCACTTCTGCACTCTTTTGTTGCACGGATATGTGAAGCAGCTCAGATGGAGTTAAAAAAACAACGCAGCATAGGGGTTTGTGTTGTGGCAAGGAGCAGGGAAACTTTTTTAGGTGGGTGGGGAGAGCAGGGAAGTTTAGACATTTGCCATTCATTAAAAGTGCTCTTCCAAGCGCTGCCAGGGAGACTCTGCTCAGGCTCCGTGTGCTTTCCAAACAGAACCGCAAGCACCTTTACGCTCAGCTCCAAATTGCTTGTTACTTACTTTAGGAGCTCAGTGACAAACTGCATCCTATTCAAGGCATTGAACTGAGAACTGTCTTCCCCCTTTACATAATTTCTGTGTGATTTTTCAGAAATATTGGTAATTCCCCTAGCATTTTTTTCTACGACCAAGTATCTTTGCATTTCAGAACGGAAAGCTTCAGAGGGGATAGGGCAACTTCTAACTCTCAATAGTAAAGCACAGGCACAGAGGAGAGGGGAAAATGTCCTTTTGCATGGTGAGAAAGAAAATGTTAAGTTCTCTGGTGTTCCAAACAAACCCATAGGATGCAGAAATACCCTTGGAAGGAATGTTGACGAAATTTATGCTTGTGGGTTAAAGATGCAAATGCTTTAACAAGAAAACTTGCAGGTCAAAAAGCAAAGGATTCCCTTCCCCCCTGCTCTGCTTGAATATTTCTTCCAGGGATTTGAGAACTGCAGGATGACGTGGAAAGGGATAATAAAACCCTTCGAGTCTCCGGGTGTTCCACAGCCTGGCCTCACTCTCAGCAGCTCTAGACAGTTTAAAATTAAAAGTCCCACAGAGTGAGTCATCTTGCCTCCCAGCTTCTCCCCTTTCAGAGACAACATGCAAAAAAGACTGAAAATTTCCCCTGCAAATGTCTCGATCTTGCAAGCTTTAGTTAAATCATAACAGCATTTTTTTAAATGTTACTGAGGAACTGCAGTAAACAAAACCCAGATCCTGAGATCTAACAATTCTCATTCTCAGGGTATCAGGCTGTGCCACTACAAAACTTTCTGTGCAAAGAAAAGAAAAGAAAATAAAGTCTGCTTTTCTTCCTGAGTTTTCTCATTTGGGTTGGGTTTTTTGGGGTTTTTTTTCGGGTTGTTTTTCTTTTTTTTTTTTTTTTTTGTGGGGGGAGGTTGGTTTGTTTGTTTTTTGGGTTTTTTTGTTTTGTTTTGTTTTTGTTTGTTGGGGGGGGTATTTTGTTTGGGGCTTTTTGTGCTCTGTGGCTCTTAATTTGGAATTGTTGACTCTCTTCTTGTCCTGACGGTCACAGGGGACATACAACATGCATACCATATAATTGGGAAGCGGTTCAGGAAGCTGCCACGTCTGTAGGGCTCCAACGCACAAAAGGAGGCGGAGGTAAGAGGAATACCTTCTACTTGACGAACTTGGAAATTCTGGTGCCACATCAGCAGCAGCATATCCCAGCACAGTGCTCTTCAGTCACTGCAGAACTGAAATGTACCACAGAAGTCATGCAAGGCACAAAGCTGCCCAAATGCCTGCTAGAATCTGCCCTTCTGCCCCTCACATCTCAGTCAGCAGCGGATGTTACACACTTTAAACCTCTGTTTACAACAAAGTGCCTAATTCCACTTAGGATACTAGGAACTTACTACCTCTGTATCCAAAAGCCTCTCAATCCACTTCTCTGTGAATCAGGGAAGAACTGAGGCACAGAGAGACTGAGTCATGGCCATGCAGTACAATTTCACAGACACATACCTGCCCTGACTTGAGCCAAAGCCTAACACACACAGAGAGCCAATGCTGCTCCTACCCTAAGGAGCCCCAGCTCCCAATGGCTTCTGGTACTAGAATTATTCTGGGAAGGTCTGTATGATGTTGTGACTGCCATGAAGACATAAATGTCATTCTTAGCTAGCTTTGGTACCATTGTGCTCACATTCTGAATGCCCACTGTACAGGAAACTCCATCTTTTTTATTCTAGAGGTTGGGAGAGGGACTTTGAGCCGCATGTATGAGACACCTCACCTGGGTTTGGGCCCATTGGGTATTTTTTTAACAGAGTGGGCTCATTTATAAACACTGAAGTGTATTTGAAATTCTACAAAAAGGGGATCCAGGAACAAGTCATCACTGTTTTAGCAAGGCCAAAGAGTGACCACATGTATAGACAGACCCTGTAGAGATAACAGCACACACATGAGCATCCCATATATCTACTCAGCCCCTAAAAGAAGCAAAACATGAATTAAAGAAAACCTTTTATTCACGCACCTTTTTACGCCTATTTAACCATACATCTGAAATAAGAGTGTGTGTTCACACAGCCATGGCTCTATCTATCTCAGAAATTATGTGTCTGAGGACAGAAGAGCCTGCAGTAGTGTCTTCCGTAAAAACCATCCTTGGAACTATCAGAGCCATCATCATATGCTGATTATTAAGATTTATTAACATGCATATATGATCTGAAATGTTGAAAGCTGCAGAAAGGAGCAGGGACACATGGGGACTTAACAGAGACAATAAAAAGCTTATTTTGGGAGCAAAAAGGAGAAACAAACACCAGAATTCAGAGAAAAAAGAAAGAAATAACTGAAGTTTCCCCAAAAAGTATGTTTTATCTAGACAGACACAAGTTAATATAGATGTCTAAAGGTGAAAATTAATGTATTAAAGCACCATTTTTCAAATATTTTTAAAAGTTCAAAGAAACCATAAATACAACTACACAGATGAGTGTTGGATCATTTGGATCACTTAGATAATAAATACAATTATGGCCTTTTCTCAGTTGGTGACTGATGTTTGGTTATCTCTTTTGCATGTCTCCAGTGCCCTTTTGAATCATCTGAACGTAATCTCCACACATGGACAGTTTCCCATTTTCCAGAATGGACATGATTGAAAAATTTACACATTATTTACCATATAAATTCTGTGATTGTGTGAAAAGTGGAATGAGATGTTGGCACAAATCCATCTGATATTTAATCACTCTGTATTATATACTTACTATATCCACACCCATGTTTACATGCTGTACACTGATATGAACTTAATGCACTACTGTTTATTTTATCACAAAAATCAAAGAAGCATGAGGTAGCTGCAGTGCCATGGCAGGACAGCAGCCATCCAACTTTGTTACATTAATACCCCACCCCTGATGGAGACCTGCAGGACTTAGATGCCAGGGTAGAGGAAGTATTTCTTTTTCTGGAACAACATCTGGCTCGTTCATGAACCCCACAGGTGGCTGTGCTGGTGGTTTCTAGTCCCTTATGTGGTTAGACTGTGTGTGGATAACTTAAAAAGCCCATCATGTCAATGACTGGCTCATTCAGCCTGAACTATTTTGGTTGGACTTGTTGATACTGTGGGATCTGTGCAACCTCAGCAAAACCTCTCCTGAAGTAGGTGCTTAAAAACACCTACAGTTCAGACCGGAAAAATGGATGGTATGTTTGTTTACATAAAGTTTAGCACAGGCAAGCTACCATCTGTCCAGTCTTTCTGAAACTGTGTACTCAATTTATAATATTTTCATTCTTAATAAGGAAATAAAACATATTATACACCTAAATTAAAAGAATATTTTAAGGCTATAAAGTCAAGCACCCAAATTGAAAAGATTGTAAGAATTAAAAACATGGGGAAAACGTTCAGAGTCAAACAAATTGGTATTCTTTTCTCTTCAGAAATGTTTTTGGATACATTACACAGCTCTTGGACAGATTGTTTTAGACTAGCTGTAATTTTCTGTAGGAAACTGAAATTTTGATTCACTAATGCAATATTGCCTCATACCATTTTTAATGCTCCCCTCATAATAGCCCATTGTTAGCAATGTATTTCTTCACACTTCCTGATTTTCCCCACTGGAGATTTAAAAACATTTGGACATTAAAAAAAAATTTAAAATCC
Organism: Acanthiza pusilla; assembly: GCA_036630365.1. Lineage (NCBI taxonomy): Eukaryota > Metazoa > Chordata > Aves > Passeriformes > Acanthizidae > Acanthiza > Acanthiza pusilla. Next base: position 29,821,743 of record JAXCHO010000073.1, on the reverse strand, counting down.
TAGCTTTTTACTTCTTTCCATCTTTTTACACAGTGAGGAAGATAAAATACATTAATAACTACTCTGAGAAAGCAGAAATCAAAGAAACGGGGGTTTGCTCCATTTCTGGTTCAATTTAGGTCAGTCAAATTGGTCCAAAAGTTCAGCAAAAAAAGCCTCTTTCTCCCCGTTCTGCTGATGCTCAGGGAAGTTACTGTGCAGCCCCACAGGGTGTTAATAGAGGGTGTCAAACTGGAAGAGGCTTTATTCAGCTGAATTCAGGGTAAACAACTGGCTTCAGCAGGACACAGGATTTCAACTCAGAAGCTTTACCATGGATTTGTCCCTCTTTTTATGCACCAGAGTCTGGCAGTATATTAGGCGTTGACAACTTTTATTTTTTAGTTTACTTAACAAGTGTAAGACACAATTATTTACATTTCCATTCACTCTAATTAATATGAACAATATTCTGTTAAGGCTTCCCAAGTAAACTTCTTTTTCTGGGTTTTCCTTACACCTTAATTCATGGTATGTGACTTTAATAAAATTCATTAGCCTAATTTTTTGCAGCATATTTTAAATTTTATTAAATGCTATAATTAAAGCTTCTACACCATATACACAGAATTTTCATGCCTTTGTTCCTACTGTAAACCGGACATTATCTAAACAAAAATATTTTATTTTCCTTCTGCCAAAACAAAACCATTTTTCTTTGAAAGAAAAGAATATTTTCAGCTCAACACTAAAGATGAATTCAAACACTAAAATTTCTCTGTCTTTTCATCCATTTTTTTCCACCTGCTCCTGCTAATGGCCCTGCTGGTGCCAGGGTCATTTGTGTACCTGGAGCTGCAGCGATGGGACTCACTCTGGGTTGCCAAAAAACAAGCCCAAGACTGGAGACCAGAGGACTCAGAGCTCTTGGACAGTGGCAGAGTGGTGGCACTTGCTCTGCTTTCCTGCAGAGACAGTTTGTCCAAGGAGCCCAGAACCTGGATATCACTGCTACCATAGCTCACCCCTAAATTGCCAGGCTAAACCATTTTCCTATGGCTTCCTGCTTGGTCTTTCTCTCTCTAGTTCAAGCTAGTAATAACAACAATAAATGCAGCTTAAATATTTTCTTTCTAAGTCAGAGAAGATAATCGCATCATGAGAACTTGCAAAAAAAAAAAATTTTTTTTTGTTTAAAAAATAAACAAAAAACAAACAAATAAAAACAAAAGCGCAAAAAACCAAACAAAACTGAAACAAGCAAACCAAAAAAATATTGAGGAAGAAAGCTAAACTAAGCAGGCTGCGACACGGTCATTCTTTCCATGGGGTTTTGTTTATACATTGAAGCATATCTCTCAGGCTGTGGCATCCAGTTGGCTACAGTTTCTAGGTTAATGAGAAAGGCCTTGCAGGAATTCCATCTCTAACATGTGACTGCTGCTTTTATGGCTATGAAATAGAAGAGGGGATCCCACATTTATATTGACTTTTCTCAGCTGGAGGCTCTACAGTGCCATTAATCTGTACAGTGAAGCCACTTACGACCGGGGAGCCAAGTGTCCTGCAAAGCATCATGAACTTTTGTTTCTGTATGGATGGGGATTTGCCTGGAGTGAAAAATAAATTTCCTGCATTTCTGATTTTATCCAGTTATTTCAAAACAGTCTAGTAATTAGCAGGATGATAAATAGGTGTCATGACATTCTTCTAAAGTACTTGGCTTCCCTAGGACTTTCTGTACTATTCACTGCAGAAGGAAACTGAAGCTAATAGCACAAAAAACAGGTGTATGTGTAAGGTGAAGACACAGGCTCCAGAGCAAGCCAAAATACAGTGCAACTTAACTAATGAGTGAATATACAGTTGAACAACATTGAATTTCGGCAGAACTCAAAGGGTGGTTTCTTTACAATGCAGGTATCACAGGAGTCTTCAGTTTGTGTGTGTTCATTTCTAGACATCATCTGAGTAGTGGTACTTTAGTACCTCAGTAAACGATTCCTTTTTCCCCTAAATAAGTTATGACCATTTTTAATGTGTACAGATACCTCCTTGCTTCCTTTGCTAACTAAAGCAAAATATTTTGAGATATCACAATATGACAATTATCCTGGAACTACTCACAAACCTGTCACTCAGCATTCTTTTACTTTTTTTATTCCACAATCAAATATAAGTTAGAAATGCTTTAAAGCTTGTCTAGTAACAGTTTCCAGAAGGGTAGGAGTGGATGACTACAAGGCAGCAGACAGGTGTTGGCATGGGGGTCCATCAGGAGTTGGAAATTCAGTGTACATGGAATCAGGTCCAGGGTCCTTCTGAGAAGTGCTGTCACAAGCAACAGGAGAGAGGTCAGAGACAAGGTTGCATTGTGGTCAAAGACTCTTGCAAAACACAAGTTACCTACTGCACAGGGCCCCAATACACCCAGGAGGCAGGGCCAGGAGCAGGGCTGAAGAAAGAGCACCTACAGCATACTTCCTGGAAGGACTGATGGCCCCAGGCTGTGCTGGAAGGGGGCTCCTCGAACCACGGGTGAGGGTGGGGGCCCCAGGGTGAGGTTGGTTACGAGTAAGGCCCATAAGTGGCCTCAGAGTCCTGACAAACAGCTTCTTAAGGCTTCTCCTCACTTTATCTGCAATGGCCCATTGTCTGGTATAATTTTCACCACACTGAAGAATTAGGCACTCCTGCCATGGAGTGCATTAGGACATTTTTGTTGGGAGCACACCCAGTCTGTCTCATTACCTATTGCTTTGAACAGCCCAATAAGGAACAGAATACAGAACTATCTCAGCCTTCCCACAACATACATTGTATATGTCACCTCTGCAGAATAGTACATTCTTCAGGAAATTTTTCAGAAATTTGGAGGCATTTCCTTTTTCTTGCGCTATAAACATAGCGAGATGAATGCTCTTTTCTGATGCAAAACCAGTCTGCAAACCACCAGTGACACTGTCACACTTCCAGAAGCACAGGGAGCAAAAATAACTTTTTCACATTCCTATGATCCACACAGAGATGAGACATACGTGGCAAGTTGGGCACTGTGCTGGTGCCCTGCCCAGGAAGCAAATGTCAATGTAAAAGATCGGTGGGCAGCTTCAGAGGCTGGAAGTCCATTTGACACCCCCTGCAGAACTGCTCTGTAATGGTGAAGAGAAATGGAATAATGGACAAGTGGGCAGCTATGTTGCTTAAGATTTTGGTATTAAAGCTGCAGAAGCCACTGTGGACTGCGAGGACTCAGCAGGAAATGCAGCCATGGAAATTCTTGCAGTGGGGAAACTGCACTCTCTCTTTACCTTCATTTCAGGCTGAACAAATATCATAGGAAAAAAAAAAAATAGGATTTCTGAATCTTCCCAAACAATCTTCTTACTCCTAAAGTTCAAGAAGTAAATGCCACTACACCTATTCTTATTAAAGAAATGTTCTTTCTTTTGAAAAAAATCACAGGAAGCCTGATAGTCTAATCGCAGAGTTAAGACAAGAAAATGTACAGCAATCTAGTCTTGATTCATAAGTGAATAACAGAAGCAAACCTTCCATTAAAAAATTAAATCACATCTGAAAACAGTCATTATTTTAGTTTCGGAATAGCCTGGTTTTGCAAACCAATGCATGGCCAACAATCTGTTTATTCCTGTTGTGTTTTTTGTTTGATGTTAAGACGAAGTTCCCTGGGTAGGAGGCTGGTAAAGAAAATACAGTCCCTTGCTAGAAACTGTTAACAGACAGAGCTTTGCTTTGCTCACTTTAAGTATTTTGCTTAGTTTGGCCCATAACTCTGTTTTTTCTGGAAACCTCTCATTTTTCTTTTGGTCTGCCTTTCAAAACCACAGTGAATGGAAAAAGAATTCTTACTCTGGTGCTTCTCTGCTTCAAGGAATGCTCACTTGATACATTCCTATATACCTGTACCCTGCATTTTCAGGACCATATTTATGCAAATTAAAAATATTTATCCCACCGTGGGTTTATTTTTTTGAAAAGCAAAGGGCAGAAATTTCAGCCAGTCAATGGGGGACGATCCAGCTGGCTTCTCCAGTGGAAATGATTACGGCAGAAACATTTGCAATCACTTAAGTTTGGTCTCCCATGATCCTTAGCAGAAAAGGCTGAAAACAATTCAAAATAAATGCAGTGCGATCTAAACAGGGAAGGCAGAAATGAAAGATAACTTGCAGCAAACGAAGGAGAAGCCTTTCTCACCATTCAGGCCCCATTAGCTACAAGATTTTGCAGTTATTTCAGCAATCCTGTTACAAATGCCTGGAAAATTAACACGTATGGAGCCTTTATATATTCTGCAGCTCAGCTCCAGTCACCCACATCTGTTTCTGGTTTAAGTTATACCTCACTTTGGCATGGATTCAAAGAGCAGCAGTGGAAGTGAGTCTGGGTCTGGGACTTGACTGGGGTAAATGGATGCAGCTCCACTGAGAGATGTGCAGCTAAATCCACTAATAATGTGGTGCTACATTTCTAGAGACCTGTATTTCTACAGCTTTCTTCCCTTTCACTTCCTCTGTGTCCAATCATCTCTTCCACACAGGAAAAACAGAGTCCCCACCTTAGCCATAGGATTCAGTTCTACAACTGTTAACTTCTTTATAATGCCAAAAAAAAGGGGTTAAAATTTATTCTGTTTGGAAAATAGTTCATGTTCCTGTCAGATTGGTAATTTTTGGTGATTTTTGGTAATGATCAAGAGGATCATTTATACATATTTGTAAGTAGAGAAGCTGAGAATGCCATGTGATGTGCGTGTGTGTTTGCACATACATACATACATGTGCATCGTATGTTTGTATGTGTGAAAAGCCTTTCATAAAAAATGAACTCACTAAGCAGAAAATTCCTCAGTAAATAATTTCCTGTACCGAAGCAAGCTACATTTTTTCTATTAAAGTAGGTAACTTATCATGCTGCAGCATGAATAAACTGAAAAATGGAGAAAATCATATCCTAGGTTACTTCAACACTTTATCTCACAAGACTGTTTCTGTAGATTCTTAACACCATTCCTCAGGTTTTAATAGGGAATTGCCTCCATTTCACATAATTTTGTCCAGAATTAAGCTCTACATTGGTTTAATTTCAAAACTTTCTTTGAAAGACCTAGGATTTTCTGCGGGAAGGATTTTTCAAAGAGTAATAATTTATGGAAAGAAGGCCAACACAAACATTCTTTTATAGGCTAAGTATATAGCATAACTTTTGCATATTTACATGTTTTATATGCAAAACTTCATCTTATACCTAATTTTTATGCAGTAATTTCTAGTAACAAAAACATCCTCAAATTTTCAAAGCCTCTCAATACTTCACAACAGTTTTATTGAATTTATTCTTACAGTATGATTACGGGGCAAGGACCTACTGCTTTTTGCAATGAATCCTTGAGAAACTGAAACACAGAGAAATTAAATATGAGATCCACCAAAATTTTTAAAATTCAAACTAAACTCATATGCTAGACAACCAGAAATAACTTGTTCATCTGAATATGCCCATGAGTGTCCTGATGTTTCCAAGTTTTCTCCAAAGAAAAGTAATTTAGGAGGCAGAGGACCTTTTGGACCTCTTACACACTCAGCTGATATAAAAGACTCAGTACCCACATTCTTGTAGTACTTCACACACATACATACCTGTGCTAAAGTGCTAGATGGGCCCAAAATAAAGAGTTTTCATTGAGACCCCCTTGTCTCCATTACTTGAACAGTATTTCCTCATTTCAAGATACAACAATGAGTCCTCATATAAAAATGCAGGAGCACAAAACTCAGGTTGTTATGGGATCATCAGTCACATCCTGGGTCATATCATCTGCTTCAGTAGCTCCTCATATATTTTACATGTAAGAATGACGAAATGATACCAAGGATGCATTAAGGTGTTTTCATATAGGGAGCAGTTCCGTCCTGGAATTCCCAGTTTCACACAGACTCCTAAGTAAGCACAATGGGATATTCTTAACCTTCAGAACAGAAGGAAAATTTGGGTCATATTCCAATGTTGCTACTGATTGTCTGTAGTAGCACCTGCACTAGCAGGTATAATGAGCAAGGTCTGCTGCCTGGGCCTGTGGGCAAGAGGCACAACTGAGCTCTCACATCCATGTGACTGAATTTTCTTGCCCCTAAACTGAAATTAAGCCCTTCCTTTGTGATTTGGGACAGACAAAAGGTGTAAAACCACCTTGCACCTCAGCCCAGCAGCAGCTGGCTCTTACAGACCAGAAAGCTACAGCTGGGAATACAAATGAAATAATTGTAGGTCACAGAAGCTGCACGACATCCATAGTTATCCTGAAATATGACCCACATCTCACTGGTTTCTAACTATAGGACAATCCTCCCTCTTCTTCTATTTGTCACCTAAATGACTGGTCAAAGCAGACTGGGAACTATTTAGAAAAATAGTGTTTCCATTTTTATGTTCACCATCAACTAAACAAACAGCAAAAATCAGACCTATGGCAACCTTCTTAGGGAACTCCTCAATAAGTTTCATTTTAAATCCAACACAGCTTAAAGTGTTTAATTGTATTTTAATTATATTTCATTCAGGATCTTTGTTTTGGTTTTTGTTCCTATGTTTGCAGCTGGCTTTCTATATTTCTAGGAAGAGTTCTAAAGGACAGAAAACTAGAAAATATTGAACAAGAGAAATTTTCAAATGTCCTAGAAAGAATGGTAGAGTGATGCAATGTTTGGAGAAAATGGAACGGAAAAATTCTCAATAATGTAACTTTTCTTAAAAGAGAAGACCTTAATACAGGTTATCTTTGATTAATTTTAATCTAAAAGAAGTAGCGAAAGGATAGAAAGATGACACAGTGAGTAGAGGATTTTGGATACGTAAAATGAAGGTGGAAAGTTCATAAATAGGGATTCCAGTGAGAAATCCCAGACTACAATTTAATAATTTTCTAGTCTGATTTTTGTAAGTGTAAACTGAGCAATGCGAAAAAGACAAACATTTAAATGGTGAACTGCTTGAAGCTGAGAACTGACAGCTTGAAAGAGGAAGGCACCTGCAGATGAAAGTATCAACATATTGCATCAATTACTCCCAGTATAATCTGTGAATCAAACAAGGCAATTTGGGGACAAAAAAATCACAAAAAATTCCCCTCTTCTTTTTTTTTTTTTTTTCCTTAATGAAGTGAATAAACTTTAGATATATGTTGGTTCCATAACTTCAGATTTTTAATTTTTCAATCTTTAAAGACTTTCTGCAGTGTATTTTTATGTTTTCTCAGAAACTTAGGTTTGTGTGGAAGCAGGTAAGCACAGAGCAAACACACAACCATGGATCATTAATGAACTAAATTTTAAATATTCACTAGAATTAGAGAAATAATTGACTAGGGGTTTATTTTTTTTAATTCAATCCTGCCAGTCAAAAGGATTTGCAGAGAAAAAAAAACTTTTCATCCTCCCTTTTGAAAAAAATACTGAGGAAGGTGTCATCATCCTACAAGTATTTTACCTTTTTATGAAAATCCAGTTTCTGCACATTTATGACACAGCTAGTTCTATATGAGTTAATTTAAAAGATTCTACCAAACTGCAGACTATAAAGAAACAATAAATTTCTGGCAGATTTTTTGTGTTTAGTTTGTCTTTCATAGATTAAAATATGGCTTTGCTTCAATGCATGTATGACACATGGTAGAATATAGGCTGGCCCTTCTCAGGCATCACCACTGCCCAGGAATAAGCAGGAATGGCAAGGGTCAATCTACACATCCATCAGCAACTCCCATGTCAGAAAAGAAAAGCAAAAGTCAACTACTCAGTCCCAAGGAGACAGCCATAGGAGGTTAAATCCAGGATGTGATTTCAGTGTATTAATCCTACTACCACATGGGAAAGAAAAAAAATCAGGCTAATTTTTTCCAACTTTTCCAGTATTAGGCAGAGCAGGAGACCCCCACTCGTCATGCTGTGAGCTGTGAATCTTCCCCAGAACCCAAGTGTCTCCAGGCCCTGAGGGAACTTGGCTACCCAGGTCAAGCACGCAGAGCTTTCTAGGCACTGCAGGCACAGCTCAGAGCACTTGCAGCCCATTCTGGGGAGGGGCAGAGACTGCTTTGTGCTTAATTTAATGCAACAGTCCCCCGCCTGCTCAATGGGAGCTGTGTGGCCACTGCAAATATTTCATGTTCAAACTATGGAGGGGAGGGCAGATGTGGCTTTTCTCATTTTTTTGAAACCTCATAATTTTAAGTGTGGATCCTGAGAGCTGAACTGCCTGTGGAGCCCGAGAGAAGAAACGTAATGGTGAAGGAATCCTACAGCAGCAAGAGCAGCAGTGCCACATGGCTAAGGAGCTGGAGCAAATCCTGCCCTCGCTCTCCAGGCCCCTCCTTGAGAGACAGACAAACGTGGCTCAGCAGCAAGCTCTCCAAAGCAGGGCTCCAGCTTTCAGATGAAGGGATTTCAAGGAAACTGCCTAGGATTGGTAGGTTTTCTTATTAAAGTATTTCCTCACTTTCTTCCTCCCCCTTATTCTCCTCCTTTATTCTTCAAAGTTCCTTTCTGAGGCACTGCCTGCCAAGGCACTCCGAGACTGTGCTGATAGGAACCAGAACAATCTTTTCTAGACTTGTTTCTCTTTAGCATCAGTACCACTAGGTCCATAGGCCAGACAGGTGTTTCTGACTATGCCTTTCTTTAGAAATTGAATCACTTGTCGTTTCCCAGACTGTTTGGTTGTAGCTGCAATGTATGTACTCCAGACTAATAAGAGGGCAAAAGGAAACAGCATTACCTGATATGCAATGCAATTAAAAGAGGAAGCCTGTTCAAACATTTTTCCAAAGTAATTTCCAACAATTCACCTCTACATGCAGGAAGTGTGGTTCACATAAAGCAATTACTCTGAATCAACTGCCACTGAAGGCTAAAATGAGAGTTTCACTGGATATCATGTTTAAATAAGAGAGAACTGCTAGTTGCCACAGCCAGAGACTATGGTTGAACCTGTCCTTCCCTGCTGCATTTCATATATCTCGGAGTAAGAGATATATTTAGTTCTTTAATGTGTGTGTTTAAAAAACTGCAAGTCATGTGGATTTTGCTGAAAGATAAATGGTTATTATGCTGACCAAAGGGTGTGCCCTTCTCTGAGCTCTCAGCTTTAGGGTCCATGTGATGCAAGTTAACACAAGATTCACTGCCTGTGAAATGCTGTACAGCACTGATGAGAGTTAGAGGAGAAGAAAAACCAAAAGGCTTTATTGTCAAAAGTGGGTTCTAACAAAGCAGGTAACATCTCTGTGTTATTATAAACGCCCTCCTTTTCAGGCAAGCCCAGGTATACTGCTGACCATTTCTACACAGGCTTCCTCTAACATCCCTTTTCTTCTGAAGGGCTGCATGAAAGAAAAGAGCGGTTTAAATACAATTATTTGCAGTCAGTGATGACTTTCTCCTAATTTTACATAACACTAACAGGTTTGTAGCAGCTTCTCTCTGCCTCCTCTCCCACTACATTTCATAATAAGGAGAATACTTAGTGTGAACTTTGCCTGGATACCGAAATCAAGGAGTTGCAAGCAGTTTTAGTAAGAGAAAGGAGGGGGAAATGGCTGCAGCTACAAAGAGCATTTGGAGGGCTGGCAAGACACTGCGCTTCCCAACAGCTGCACTGCATCAAGGCAAACCACAAAATAGTTTTGCAGCAGCTCTCTAGAGCGCAGTGGAAACAAAAGTCAGACAAGGCTGGTTTGGGTGTTGGGTTTTTTTAATGGTAGAGGTCAGGAGGGAGAAAGGGACATTAAAAAACCCTACCCTGTGCCAATATAACACTTTGTATATTCATCTGTAAACATACAGGTAGCTGGCAGTAGTGCTCATTGTCATTGGTTACCTATTTGTGATTTACATGCCGAGTTTTTAGGGTAGAATTCATAGACTAATTAATTGAAGTATTAATCTACTAATAGAGACAGCAGCAGACATAAAGGAATATCTAAGGATGTAGATAATTTTGATTTTCAAACTATTGACACTCTGAAGAAATTAAATTTAGATTACTAATTACTCCACATTAAAACAAGTATAAATGTCAGATAGACTGATTGTGCCTTTATTCTCCTCTTCTCACTCTCCACAGAAGTACAGACTCTGTTGCAGTAAGAAAAAGATGCTTTGATTGTCTGTGACATTGCCTGTAGCTATTCGGATACTTCTAATGAGAGGGTTAAGAAAACTAACTCCTCCCAGGACACGAAAAACTTCAGCTGAAATCAGAAGACTGTCTGAGCTGAAGTCCCGTCTCCCTCCCTGCCCCCATTCTTCAGGCTGAACTTTACTTAAATAAACTATTTGGGCTGGAAAACATTCCTTGCCTCCATTCTGACTCATGATTTCTCTGCCGCTTTAGAACCTTTAAACGCCAGGCAAAAGTTTCACTCTGCCTAATCTGCTGGGGAAAAAAAGGCAGCTCCTCAGTTCCTTGAGCACAGGGAGCCCAGTCCAAAATAAGTCACCACTTTGGGTGCTAGCTGCTGCATGACACGTGAGGAGGAAACATGGGCTCTTTCCTAGATTTCATAATTTCACTCCCAGACGGACATTAAATGATTCATAGCTGGCTATGAAGAGCTCTTGCTTTCCAGTTTTTTTTAAACAGATTTCAGAACCAATCCATCAAAAAGTAGCCTTCAACCAGTTCTGAAAGGGAGGCTGACCAATACATACAGAGAGCAACAGAAAATGTTTGGTGTAGCAGGGAGAGTTTTCTTGATATTGAAACCAAAGGAAAAAAATAATTTCATTCATGTGTTTACCTACCAAACGATTACATGCAGTACAGATTTAAGTCCTCCCTCTCATAAAGAGAACTAACATCCACAGTTACATTGTTTTAGATGGACCCATGTACAGATCCATACAAACAGTCAAAAATATGTTTACATAACAACTGTTTATGTCATTCTCTATATGCATGCACTCAAATCATGTAAACTGCAAACTAATACAATTTACCTTACCCCTTAAGGGAATAGAGATAAAGTAATCTCATTTTCTCATGCTCAAAGACACTGATCACAGCTCAGCAGGTGAGAGATCATTTGTTAGACCACCTGTAGGCAGCAGTTCACATCTTTGTGTTTATATTGTGTATAAAGACTTGTCCAGACAGATAGGGCTCTGTGTTTCTTTTGCCATTTACTGTGACTACAGAGTATTTTATTCCAAGGAATAGCACATGCTTCATCTGCCATCAAAGGTCACACAGTACGGTAAAGAAATTTTAATACCTCATAGCTGTGAAACACAAGAGCTTATAGAAATGGAAGTGAAGGATGTTCTGTATGAGCTGGAGCAAGCTAATCCAGTTCACATCCAGGACCTGCAGCTGTCCATTACTGGCTGTGCAGACCCAGGTGTGTTAAGCATCTCATAGAGAATAACCCAGAAATGAAGTGGAAAATGAGTCCCATTTCACTACAGCGTTTTTATCCAATCCCCACCTCTGCCTGTTACCGCAGCTCTGCTCTCGAGCCACTGCAGCCTTTCCCACACAGCAAATTGCTCCTCTTTCTCTCACAGCTGCAACTCCCAGCCCATCAGAAGAGAAACAGGTATTTGGTGCCAGATGAACAGCAGTCGTATCACAAAGCTCCTCACCTTCCCCCATCTCTTTTCCATGCTATCTGGTGAGCCTAGCTGTTTTCCCACCACACAGCACTCCGTTTATTACAGTCTTGTGCAGTGCAGGAAGTACACAAGAGCCCAGATCAGCCAATTACAGAACAAGTCCTGGAACATTTATTTATTTATTTATTATGGGGCAAATCCAGAAGTTATGGACACTCATAAAGTGCTGCTTTCTTTGAAAGGCAGCAATACAAGCAGGACTGGACCTCCAGAACAGATTATATCACATATGCATACATACATACACACAGGCCTACTTGGAAAGCAGAATGGCTGCCCTAAGCCATCTCCTAACCTTGGACACAGCCCCTCAGGTCACCCTCTGCATCTTTTTCCTGCACTTAGTTTTCTATCCCTGAATCGAAATGCAAGATGTGTTTACATTCTGCCTACCCATGAGACTTCTGCAAATCTCTGATCAGCATGATCATATAGCAAAACAGTTGTTAGGTGGTTCTCTGTACACACACATGTTGTTCAAATTAGGGCTTGAAGACAGGGGCTTCCTGTTCACTCTGGTTCTTTTATAGCCTTTCTTGATGAGTAAAGCCTCTGCAAGTGACAGTATAATTCATTTCTGGCAAACTCATTAAGTACGTGTAAGAAATACAAAAAATAGCTAGAGCACAACCACCTTGCTGTACCAAATCTAGTGTCTCAGGCCTTCAGAACCATAATCAGCTACAATTTTCTTTAGAACTGACTAATAAAGAGCAGATCATCAAGACAAATGATATTTTAATGGCCAGACAACCTCTGCAGATACCTTTGTAGTGGGAAGCAGGCTTAAAAGCTGAATTATATCCACGACTGAATTCAGACAGCGAGAACTCTTTTTCCCAACCTTATTGTTACACCAACTCAGTCATAAATAAGGCCATTCTGCTGACTTTCTGCTTGGCAGAAGTCTAAATATTCAAGGATCCCATACAACTATTATAAGCAGTCTAACAGGAGTGTACAGGTGATGTCTGAAAGACACCTCTTGAAGTATTAATTACTTGGAGAGATATAATGCCCAGGTGTAGGTAGGGCTGAGAGAACAGACACAACACTAAAGATTCTGACTGACATTTGGGCTCAGCCACAAGGTCTAATTGTGCCAAAACATTAACATTTCTGTGTGACTTGAAATTCATGCTGGGCTGACTGAAAGGAGAATATGTAGCAGCATTGTTGAACTGCATATCTTCAAAGGCCTGTGCCAGCGTGAAACTATTTTCATGCATCACACCTCTGTAAATCATGTAAATGAAGGCTCTCGTGCGCATCATGCAGGGGGAGAAACAAGGACCCTGGAGGTGAACTGTGAGAGGTTAGCTGCTCTGTCAGTGGCTTCAGGTGATGATAAATGCCTGACTTATGGCAAATGCCATCACGCTGCCTTCTTATATAACTTGTATACAAACATTCCATTTGCTGAAGGAAATTAAGAAATTATCTGGAAGCTTAATGACCCCTTGAAATAATGAGATTCTAAGGTTTATTACACTGGGAAATAGTGTCTCTAACTGACCTGTTTGAGTCTGTTGACTATGTTAATGGCCTGAAAACTGAACATTGGTGTATGCAACATGTTTATAATATAACTCATTAGTTTGATTTCTAAATTAAATTTAATTTAACCAGTAATCTGGAGCTTAGTAGGTTAAACAGCAGAATAAGTTAAAAACCAAGAGAAGAAAACTATGCAACTTACACTGCAGCAAGTGAATAGAAAGGCATTCTTCACTTTTATCTGCCTAATTTTGGCAACAATGTTGGGAATGAGAGCCAAAGTGCTGTCATCTTTAGCAGTGTGATACTCACACCAGTGAAATTTTCTGCTGTGCTGCAATAGATTCCACCAGGTGTGAATTTGATCATTCTTTAGTTCTGGATCTGTAATAAGTGAGTCCCTGCCCCTACTCTGACCTTAGCTTAGGAGCAATTGTTACTTTGGAGAAGTAAGAACTGAGGACCTGAAATCTGTGTAAAAATTGGTGCAGTTTTATTTTTAATGAACGCCCTTGCAAGTGTGAAATGCAGCTCTGTATACAAACAAATTACATGGAGGCTAGAATTCAATTAATCAGTGATAAGAAGTTTCCTTTTAAGTCTTTGATACAGAACTCCTCAGAGCCTGAAACGTTTAACATCAAAGTATATATTTTCTCCTATTTTTTGAGATACTGTTCCAACCTTAGGTTAAAAGAACAGAGAGCAAACTTGAATTTTAAAGACTGAAATATAACAGTGTGGGAGCGAAATTGCAACAGGCTTTCTTCTTTACCAAAAAAACTCTAAAATCTTAAAACTTTCTAGGCATTCCCTCTGTATTTTGAATTAGAAGAGGAAAATCTAGGTGCTTAAATAATCATGCTAGCTCTTCCATGCTAGTTACTTAGCAAGGTTTCCTTGCAGGACCCTTGTAGGACTCTGAAGCGTTGCCCTCAAACCAGTCTGAGAGCTGCTGTTAGAAGAACTCAATTCAATGCATCAAGGCTGCAGAGACAGAGGCTTACAAAGGAAAACAATACTCAAACTAACTTTTTGTAGCCCTGATTCAATTGCATCAGCAGATTATATACCTGATCTGTAATGGCTTTGTTACCTATGTATTATATAAATTCTTTCTATAATTTAGCACATCCTTTATAGTAGAGGAGAAATACTGTTGTTTTATGTATGATCAACAAACATTAATCAAAACTTACTTCCTAAAATAAAATAATCATACTTTTTTTGGCTAAATAAATTGGAGGGTTTTTTTCTAATTGTGAATTGTCTTCTGTTTCTGTTGAACTGTTTCCTTCTGTACTTCCTCAAATGAGGACGAAAGGAAACTCTACAGTATTCCTTAGGTCACCCAACTATTTAAAGTCAAATTTGTGAATCCAGAGAATTTCTCATAACACAAATTAACCCATGAGAAAATTAACCCTTGCTTATCAGGCAGAATGGTTCAGTTTTCACACAGCTTTCTTGTTGATTTAAAATAGCAGCAAGCAATTGTTTCCCTACAGTTGTTTAAGGAAATCCTTATTGATACGATATTGTGAGTTTCGTGACAAAACTCACTGTTCAAACATAGTCTTCTGGGTTAATTCTGCATAAATATCAAGAATGCTATTTCTCTTGTCTCAAACTCATGTTTGTGCCGGAAAAAGGGACAGCAAGTTTGCGTGTTTCCCTTCAGCTGAGCTCTTTCCTGCAATAGGGGCAGCAGTTCCAGCAATTTGGAAAGGGATGAGAAATATGAGAGTCCGGCAACAAAGCACCAGGAGTTCAGCTGGGCAACCCCAGTCAGAAACCATATAGAATGTTGCAACACTGGGTAAGTTACGGATTTGGAAGTAGCTAAGGAAAATTAGATTAGCTCAGAGCAAAGAAAAAAGAGAACTCCTGTACAAGTTAAGACACACCTTCTCTGCTGCAGTTTTCTTTTCCTTTTGTTAGCACTCAGACTCCTCTGATGATCAAGTGTCTGTATAACGAGGTTAGATTTTGCACAGGATGGACAAACAAATCTTGTCCTGAGCTGATGGTGCAGAACATACATGAGACTTGAATTTTGAACTATGCACCTACCTAAGTTAAACACACTAATTTTTTCCAGTATTAGAGTTTAGAATATTAGAATTTGCAAGGCTGAGTAAACTGACCTGTCTGCATATACACAAAGATTGCAAATGTCTTTGGAGTTTGGACATAGCTGATGCTGCTAATGCAGAGCAAGAGTTTGGGCACCAGTGAGAGGAAAAAGTGTCTCAACATTTAAAAGTAAGAGAGAAAAACAATAGGATTTACTATAGAAAATAATAAACTAAGGCTAATGTAAGTCTTTCACATTATCTATTTGAATGTAAAAGGCTTCAAGCAATAATTCCTAAAAGCATTTAAACTGAGGTGGAGCTTATAGACCAGTTCTGGAGGGCACGAACACAGCTAGACTATAATGCCAGGAGTACACGGCAGCTTTCAGAAAAGGTGAAAGCTGCCTCATTTGAGAGTCTTGCAGTTTCATGACAGGGATACAGAGGGAGGCACATTTCACTTGCAACAAAAAATATTTACTTCATTTCATGAAAATAGCATTATTTGGTGGCTAAGAGAGAGTTGTCTTCAGGTGGCTGCATAATCCACAATCTAAGTCTGCTAGGGTCATGCGATCAGAATGGATAGAGTTATGTGCTCTCATAAAGAATGATCTTCTCATTTACAGTTTAGCGAACTGAAAGGCAAACACTCTTGTGTTTGAGGGCAGTGTAGGAGGCATGACCCCCTACTTTCTGTCAATAGCAATTTTATAACAGAGGCACCATCCTCTGAGATTTGAAACCTTTCAGAGAAGCCTTTCAAAAGCCAAAGACCTTTTAAACAGCATTCACTGAATTAGCCAGTTCTCGGTTTTTTCAAAACACTTTAACCCTTTGTTTATTTTCATCTTTTCCATTCTATGAGACCTTTTTGGTACAAATAATTTAAGGAAATATTTTTGTTTTCAATTCGGATGATCCGTGAGGTTATGGTAGCCTGTTCCAGTTCTGTGACCATTGCAGGGAAGGCTGAGCAGCTGCTGAATCAAACCTCCTGAGGCTATCCAGGCTACTTAGGCTGCAGCCCTAAATTATCCTGAAAGGGCATTACACTCTGGACTATCCACACAGCTCATGCCCTTGAGCTTCACAACACAGCATTCCCTTTCAATGTGCACCAGCTGTGGTCGGGTCAGAGCAGAGCAGTCTGCTCACTCCGGATGTAACCCCACCCTGCACTGCTACCTTTCCCACAGGGAAATAGTGCCTCAGCTCCTCTAAAGGAACATGTCAAATTACCAGCGCTGTTCCTGAGACAAACCTGTTGGCTTTCTGTGGTGAATCCACTGAGACTGGAATCCACCCCACGTTTCAGGACTGGGGCCTTCATGCACGCGGAAATTTCACCAAGACATCCTAGTTCATAATCACTCTTTCTATAATTTCTAAAATGATAAAAATGGAGTAATTGTAAAAATATACTATCATTTGTAAGACAGCAGACATTTGTACATGCACGTTGCATCTAGAGTTCTTCTGTCCATATCTTGTCCATACACACTACTGAGCATCTTGTTCTGTGTCACAAATAAAAAGCAATTTACAAATTAAAATATTCTCCGCCATATCTGTTTACATAATCAGATTAAGCACAGACAGTTTAACTATTCTCATGTACACATGTTGACATGGTCCTACCTTTCTCAGATTGGATATGCCTGTCAAGTACATTACTTTTCCATTCTATTTATCAATGGCAGTCTGAGGCATAATCTACTTTTCCCAAGAAGGATCCAGGAGGAAGAATTAAACTTTTCAAATCTGCAAACTATAGAGGAAACAAAAATTATTTTAAATACACAGGTTCAGTGCTGATACAATTTTTTTTTTAAAATTGATTCTATTAACTTACCTGGTTTTATTATGTGATTCTGTGATTCTTGAAGTTGTCCTGTGCATAGCCAGGAGCTGAACTTCGATGATCCTTGTGGGGCCCTTCCAGCTCAGGATATTCCATGATTCTACAACTCTATGTTTAAAGAACCCAGCTTTCTTTCAATATTGGGGGTTTATTTTCATTCATAAGTACTTCGGAAACTATTGGGTCAGAGCAAATTGTATCTAATACAGTGCCTTGTCTCTCTGATGGTGACCAATAGAGGACATTTAAAAAAAATAAATATAAGAGGTGATATTTTGTTAAAATATCCTCACTGTCTTTAGCTTCTTATGGTGCAGGAACTACAAGTCTCAACTCTCACCTGCAAATGTGTACTTTGTAGAGTTTCAGAGAATCCACTGGTTTATTGCTTAATGTTTTAAATATTAAAGTTTCATATGTGAAAATGTCATGCTGTGAAAAAAAGTGGAGTAAAGCATTACAACAAGGCTGCTTATCATCTCACAAGACTATGTAGGAGTACACCAAGGCAAGGATGAGCAATTTTTTCAAAGAGTGGAAAACATTGTTGAAGAGAGAACGGAGTGCTACCACTCTTTATCTATTAGTGGTATTTAGTAACAGGAAAAGTTAATACTGAGTAGGTATTTTGTCCTGAAGAATGCCAACAATATTCAACAAAATATATTTATGTCTAAAGGCACAACAGACTTCAGTAAGACACTTACATCCTCTCTACTTGCCTGCCCACTGCATCCCCCCATAACCTTGTAGCCTACTTCAGCAGAACTGATGGAAGAATCCACAAAGATATAAAGATTCTGCAAGTTTCATGAAACTGGCTGGCAGCTAGATGAAAAGGACTAAAATCAGCAACTCCAAGAAGCAAAGGCCTCAGTGTGAGTCCAAAGCTGTCTGGTTCAGTTTACCAGCTGGCTAATCAGTACAAATATTCTGGCCTGCTTGGGGTCTGCACTGGTGTGGGCTACTTTTTGCCCAACTGATATTTGCAGAAGAGGAAGCTGAGCCTAGTGAGAGAAGCAGGTATAGATGTAAGAGGGTAATCTAGGGGAAGGAAGTTGAGATTTTTAGGATGTATGCCACATCTAGTCATCTGAAGGTCTGTGAGAGTATCACACAGAATCACACACAGAGGCTGTTCTGAGTTGGAATGGACCACAAGGACCCTTGAGTCCAGCTCTTAAGTGAAGAACCCGTGATCTTGGCTTGGTTTTGAGCACCGTGCTCTGACCAATCTCTTGCAAGGTCTGTGGGTTCCACCCCTCGTGTAATCACCCTGGGCTTTTTACAAAACCACATGCTGTTACAATGAACAACAGCCCATTCAACTGTATTAAGTGCTTTTAACAAAGCACAATCAGCTTTCACAATGTTTGTAGGGAGAAACAGCACCATACTGTATGTCATTCATTGATTCTACTGCTTAAAAATGGGAATGTTGTGGTGTACAATTTTGGGGCACAGCAACATATTGTACTCAACCAAGCCTTATAGGAGAGATTTCAATTGCAGGGATTTCACATTTGCCTCTGTGTGACATGAGCATATGCTTTAACTCCTTGTACTCAGATGTTATAACACTTTTCCCTAGTCTGCAGTGGGAGATTTGTTTACCTTTTCAGTGAATAGGAAAGAGAAAGCTGTGAGAAGGACATCCAAACATAATCAACACGTAAGATTTCCTGTGCATTCTCATTCCAGAATGAGGGACTCTAACTCCACGTGAAGCAGAACAGAGGTTTGTCCATAGGTGCTGTGGGAGCTAAAAGCATTTTAGGATGACAAGGGTGAAAAGTTTTAGTCGTGTAAAAGCCTGGACTGACAGGGCAATGTTGTGGCTGAATATGACTTACATCTGCATGCTGCCTCATTTTTCAAAGCAGGATTTAAATGCACTTGAAAATTACCCCCAACTGCCTGTGGGAATTTAGTTTCTTCAGAAGCTCATTTCAGTGATGTGCTCTGTCTGAAACAAGACTTTACTTGCACTGCTGCTTATTTTTGACCGTCAATGTGCATACCAAGTGGAAGCCACATAATGAAGGATCAGATTGAAGGTGCTTCCTTTACTGAGACAGATTTTTTTCCATTAAATTATGGGTTATATGCCCTTCATTGTAGCCAAAAATTATCACTTGATATGAAAAACTACCATTTATTATTATGCTAATTGAAACTCAGGACCTGAAGATAACAAAAAGACTGATTCTTTTCCCATCTGCTAGATGGTTATAGTTGAGGGTTCTTTAGACGGTTTTGGTTTAGGTTTTTTTATTCTAATTGTGCAGCAAACTTTTTCAGTGGTGAATTTCAAGGCAAAGTACCAACAATTTGGCAGTTTACTCTGATATTGCCTGTGTGATTTTGATTGCCATAGTAATTGTATCAAGCAATAATTAGAACTTCATATGATACCATCCGCAATATTCCATGCCAACACATTTTCACAAAGACCAAATACAACCCATGATCATGTTTGTTTGCTTTCAATTACCGCACTAATCTCTACCTCTTACATTTTCTAGTGTGTTCTTCATTCATGCACTTCCGAGTTCTATTGTTCCCAAACCTGTTGAGAATGTAAAGGAATGGATCTATACTGATCCTCTACAAGTGATATTCTTTGCATTTTTGTCTTCTCTCATTAAAAAAAACAAAACAAACAAACAAACAAAAAAAAAAAAAACCCTGGAAGTCCCCAGGAACTGAGGCTCTGTAGATATCAATTTACAGTGCTATGCCATAAAGATGCAATGGAACCTTTTAATACTGTGATTTGATCCCCATTTCAGCAATATTCTGATTAACAGTGGTACAAGTTTGGTACCAGAACTCATTGCCACAGCACCAACTTATTAAGAGTCTGTCTACACACATCTATTAATGTGTGTGTTCATGTAGAGAAATTATTCTCACTAGCACTATGTTAATTTGCTTTACTAGAATTTACTGAGGTTGATGACCATCTCAAAGGACCACCTGGCTTTATTTTGTCTCACCTTCTGCTTTAGTTGAAGATTTTGATTTCCTTAAGTCAAAATTGTAAGGCTGGTAAATAGAACAGGGAAAGAAAATCAATTAGATGACTAAAGCTGAAATTTAAAAAAAAATAAAATTCTGTGAGATGGCTTAAATACTTGTGAGATACACAACTACAGTGAATATTGCCCTGCCTCTGCTATACTGAAGTCAGTGTGAGTTTCCACTGCATTGTCTGAGTGAGAACAGAATCAGAGCCAGTGTGGAAGGATATTTATAACACACATGCAGGCTTATAGCTTTATTAAATGAATAAAAAGTGAAGTCCAAATGGCCTTAAAAAATAAAGTTTCAAAATTAGCTTTCAGATGTAAAGTAAGTTAGCATATCACTAATTTCATTATTTTATTGGATGACTTTCAGTGTCACAGAGCAATAGACAGAGTTGATAGGGACATGAAAAGAGGTCTAGGTGTCCTGAATTTATTTAAACTTGATAAATTGGTTTGGCTCCAGTAACAACCAACGGAGCCTTCTATCAATAGGTGAACCAAGCCTTTGTTTTGACCTCCTCAAACCCTGAATGAGTAACCTTTAAGGAGAAAACAAGAAAAGAAAAAAAAAAAAGAGGAAAAAATTATTTATACCTGAAACAAGTTAAACACCACCCAGAAAGCTCACTGACTGCTGCTGTGGAGGTTTACCCCTTTTGAGAAGGATAACTAGACATCTCAGTTTCAGTAAAGCAGCCTTGAGTCATCCTCTTGTTTGCCTTTACTTAAGTATAATTGAGGAATATTTTCCATTAAATTTGTCTACTGATCCTTCAACAACACTCCCCCATGAGCTGCCTATCTGTTGCTCCTTTTTGAGAATTCATGACCACTAATCCTGCTGAGGATAATGGATGCTGATTTATTTCATCCTCTAGACAGCCACTGGGGAACAGAAACTAAATGAAGCAGCTGCCATAGCTGTTCACACAAAACCTGTTTATTTCCCATTAAAAGTCCATTTGCTTGACTACTTCTCAAAGACCACTTCAAATAATTTTAAAAGAACTGTCTTAAAATATCAAAGAAATCAACGGCTATGAGCTGTTTGCACAAAGAGCAGTATTTCTGCTTCCTTACCATTTACTGGCACCCTATGTATTCCCTCTAAATTATGATCCATGAAGCAGCCATGGATCTGAGAGCACACCAAACCCAGTTATCCACTCTGGGGTATGAGGTTTGGGGACAGACTAAAGAGACTCAGATCTTTCTCCAAATTATAGCATTGTTTTGTGTTTTCTTGTAGTATGGTGTTGGCCAGACATTTTTAAATTGTGTGGCTGGATAACTGTTTGGCCCCTCTACTCCACTCTGGTGAGATCCCACCTTGGGTACTGTATCCAGCTCTGGGATCCTCAGCACAGGAAGGACATGGACCTGCTGGGGACAGTCCAGAGCAGGGCCACCAAGTTGATTAGAGGAATGGAACACCTTTCCTATAAGGAAAGGCTAAGAGATTCGGGATTGTTCAGCCTGTAAAAGAGAAGACTTTGGGGTGACCTAAATGTGGCCTTCCGGAACCTGAAGAGAGCCTACAAGAAGGATGGAGAGTATTTATAAGGGCATGTAGTGACAGGACAAGGGGGGATAGTTTCAAACTGAAAGAGAGTAGGTTTAGATGACATGTTAGGAAAAAATTCTTCACCGTGAGGTTGGTGGAACACTGGAATAGGTTGTCCAGAGAAGTTGTGGATGCCCCATCTTTGGAAATGTTCAAGACCAGGCTGGCCATCCAGTCTGGTCTGGTGAAAGGTGTCCCTGCCCACAGCAACAGGATTGGAACTAGATGGCCTTTAAGGTCCCTTCCAACCCAAACCATTCTATGATTCTATGATTCTATGATTCTATGATTCTATGATTCTATGATTCTATGATTCTATGATTCTGTGATAATGGCCCAATGGTTGGCTGATAAGTTTTGAAACAGCATGCAGGGAAAATGCTTTCCAGTATGTATTAAAAAGTTACAGTTTTCATAATTTTTGGTCTGTATTCTAATGATTTTTGAAAATCATGAGAAAAACCTGGGTTGACATCACCTGGAAACTCCTCTCTTTTAAAGCCTGCCCTAACAGCAAATTCCACAGAGGATATTTTTTATTATCATTGGTTTAAATTTAAATTGTTCCATAGGCATTACTGGCTTTTATGTGAAATAGTTCCTTTAAACAGGTATGATCCAAAGGGAAAAATAATTCTTAGATGTTTACTTGTTTAAGCTGGCTGATCAAATCAGTTCTGGTATGCTAATGGTTCCAAAATCTTTCATTATATTTCTGTCACTTTAGAAGTCCCTGTATGAGTACTGATATTTGCATATTAGCAACCATTTACAATGATTGTATTTTATGGAAAAAGTATTTCTACTTCACACTATAGAAAGTCATGGGCTCTAGCTCCTTAAGGAAATAGTTGTTTCCTTTCCCCCAGGTTTCTAAGATTATTTTTGCATGCTTAGGTAGAGAACATAAGCACTGTAGCCTGGCTTCACAACAGAAACTGTGACAGTATCTGTGTGATAGAGATGCCTTGCAGGGAAATCAACTCAACTTACCCTAAAATCGTTTATTGTGTCTTGAATCACTGCGGATGTTAGAGGGAAAAGAGATTCCTCTCTTACCTTTCTCATCCTTCCTCAAAATATGAAGACAACAAATGACTGAAAGTGAAGAAAATGGCCAAGGACTCCATAGGTTCCGAAGGTCAGGTATGCATCTCTGACTGTTGTGTCAAGGTTGTTGGTCCTAGAGAACTTCAGTTATGGATTTTGAGCATGGTGGATTGCTGTCAATGAGTTATTCTTCAGCATCTCTTTTTTCTGTCCATACAAACCAATCCTGAAATGGCTGGAGCATACCAAGGATTTATCTATTTGGAAGCCAGAGGAGTCTCATACCATCTCAACTGCCCTCATGTGTTGCTGATCTTCTGGCTCCATGTCTCCCTCAGCCATCTGCCTTATGGTAGACATGGTAATTGAAAATCCACATCTTTGCAGGGGTTTTCCTTTCCTCGGGGTGGGGGCTTGTCCTTCCTGTGTGAAAATTCATGGGTAGGATGGATGGCAATAGTGGCTTAGTTTGATCTGGTCAGGATATGTGTCTGCATCCTTGCACCTTCCAAGTATTTCATGAATAAAAAAGGGCTATCATTGAAAATTTATATTATTGAAAATGTGCATAAAATAAGTTTATACATATGTGCTTAGAACAGGTTTGTCTCAGAGGTCTCTAATTACTATTATAATCAGTCAATAACTGTTCTGCTGATGCAGCAGAGTCAAAATGAAACAAAACTGGCTATAGAGTCAATGATTGATTTCAAGGAACAAATTTGAAAAAAACAGAACTGTTCACTGAAAGTGGAGTCAGGAAATACTTGGACTTGAGCCACAGTGCTTTGAGTCTAATTGATTTATTATTTTAACTTGTTTGAAGCTCACTGAGTTACTTTAGGTTTATGCTGGTAAAAACTTTCAAGCAGATATCTTCACTGCCCAGGTGAATTTAAAATCCTGCTTAGTCTAAGCTGATACCATCCACATGAAAGACAATCTGAAAATAATACTCCTGTACCGTTTATGCCATATACTTTAATTACAATGTTTCAATCACATCATTTGGTGTGCTACCATTTTGTGTTCCGACACACTTCATCGGATCACCTTTTCCTAATGGTGTGGATTTTCCTCTCCAAACCGCAGGCTTTTCCATTTTGTCGGCTGTCTTGATAGTGAGGAACGGAGACGGCTTCAGGCAGGCTGTCCAGCTGGGAACGGCTGGACACGCACCCGTGGGTGCGTGGCACGGGGATGCTGCTTTCCGTGCCGGCAGTGCCCTGAGCCACGACCGCTGCGGGGTCCCCCCTCGAGCGCACATCCATGACCCATCTTTCCCATGCTTTCTGTACACGTTCCCCCGAGGGCAGCTGATAAATAGGGGCTGGATACACCCCCGGCACCTCCCCTAAGACAGGCTGAGGGCGAGACGACCCTCTTGCCCGCGGGGCGGTCAGGAGGCGGTGCTGAGCGCTGGCGGGAGCCCTCCGCGCCCTCCGCCGCGGCTCTCCGGAGGCTGTGGCGGCTCCCCGGTGTGCCCAGGCAGGATCCGCCTGCTCGGCGACCCGCGGCGGGGGAGGGAAGGGGAGCGACCACTGGCGCCCTCCTCGCCTTTTCCGCCCCGGAGAGGTCCCCCCCACGCTGAGGCGGGGCTCCTGTTTGCCTTCGCCTTTACCTCTGCCCGGGACTCCCTTCGGTGAGCGGAGGGGGCCTGGGAGGGGGCGGCTGCCCGCCTTGGAAGCGCCCCTGGGCGGGGGGGGAGGCGGGCTGGCCGTGGCTGCCGCTTGGCCTGGCCGCAGGCACCACGTCAGCTCCCCGCAGCACTTGGGGCCGCGATGGGCGACCCCAAGTGACTGCACCCCGGCCCCGGCCCCGAGCAGAGGAACGATGGAGCGGCGCTGCCCGCCGCGAGGGGCGGCCCGGCGCTCCCGGCCCTCGGGGGCACAGCGCGGGCAGCTCCTCTCACACCCACCCGGACCCCCCCCTCCCCGGGAAGGGAGAAGCCGTCTGCCGGGCAGACGTGGCAAACAACCCCGCCAGCTTTCCCTCCGCTGGGTGGGCGGGTGGCCGTCGCGAAGGGGAGCTGCCGGGAGTGCCCATCCTCCTCCCTGCGCCCGGAGAGTCCCGCTCAGCGGGCCGGGAGCGCTCGGGGCGGCGGCGGCGGGGCACCCCGGGCTGCCCCCGCACACACACTGCCCGAGCGGCCGCGAAGCCGGCAGAGGAGACTGGCAGGGCTCTGCCCGAGCCCTGGCCGGAGATGCTTCCCCGGGGATAGCGAGCCGCCGGGACGCGAGCGGGCTCCGCCGCGGGCTGCGGGGCTGTCGGTGTCCCCGGCACTCGCTGTCCGCGGGGAAACTCCAGGGGCGCGGGAGCGGAGTGACCGGGCTAGAGGGGTCATGCTAGAGGGTTCGGGGATGAGGAGAGCGTCGCCTTTTGCCTTTGGCTGCAGTGGGACTGCGGAGAGAGGTTGAGCCGGGATGCAGCCTCCTCCCGGCTCTCCCGGCCGCTTCCCCGAGGGGCGGGAGGCGCCGCAGGCCCTGGACAGCTCCCGCTTTGAACGCCGTCGGGGCGCTGCCAGCCGGCTGCCCGGAGAGCTTCCCGGCCGCGCTCCCAGAAAAGCGGGAGAGAGGGGCGTGGGACGGCTGAGGAGGAAAAAAAAAGGAAGGAAGAAAAGGAAAAAAAAAGAGAGACAACGAGTCAGATTTTCCTTCCGAAAGCCTCAGTGTCCACGTCCTCAAAGCATGGAACCAATTTACCGTCGCCGCCCCCCCGCCGCTCCCGCTGCCAAGGCTGCTGCGGAGGGCTGGGGACGCGGGGCACGTGACGGCCTGGGCGGTGCCGGGACCCTCCTGCGGTATAAGTAGGGCGGACCGGGGCTGGGTTAATTTAGCGTCCCGGGCAGCAGGTTTCTGCTAAGGTTGGAGTTACTCCTCGAGACTGTATGCCTGCGTCCCACAGGCGATAGCTAACCAACCGACTCGGCACCACAAGGAGTCTGCATGTCTCGCAACTAGACATGCTCAGCTTTGTGGATACACGGATTTGGTTGCTGCTTGCAGTAACTTCATACCTAACAACAGGCCAACGTAAGTGCTTTCCGCTTGTTTGTGGCAGGGGTGGTGGCAGGGGTGGCTGCCCGGCTCTGCGCTCTGTGCTCTGTCCCCACGCCCGCCCCATGCACGGCAGTCTGCGGGGAGCTGCCGCTTCCCGAGCCATAGAGACCAGCTCAGAAACTGCCACCTCCGTCCCAGATCAGAATTTAGATTCTTTCTTTCCCTCAGAAAAAGAGGGCAAATGGCCAACGAGATCCCTCTCTACATAAAAGAAAAGAGGAAAAAAAAAAAAGAAAAAAGGGACAAGCTTTCCCCCAGACGGGCTTGTACCTAAGAGGAGGACGCAAAGCCTTATCTCCAGCACAGATGCTGGGAGGAGATACAGATACAGGCCGGGAGGAGAGTGCTTTGCGGCGAATGGAAGAACCCAGGCTGCACTTTTGTGAGACTCCGGGCGCTCTTTCCGAAGAGCCGGGGGGAGCGGGCGAGCAGCGCTCAGCCCTTCCCTCCCTGCGAGGGGCTCCGAGCGGGCCGCGCTCCCGCTCCGCGCGCGGGGCGCCCCCTGCGGGCGGCTCGGGGCCGCTCCGGGGCAGCGCGGCGGGCGGAGCTGCCCGCGGCTCCGGGAGGGGAGGGCCGTGCGCGGCAGGGGGGGAGAGCCGGGGAAGGAAAAGTGCTCCGCTCCCGTGCGAAAAGGGAACGCGGCTTCCCGAGGGTGCAGCATCGCTGGATGAGGATTTAGTGCCCCCTCGTCGCAGTGAGCGAAGCGCGCACACACACACACACAGACAAACACACACAGAGATGGGAGGGAAACGCGCCCCGCCACTCGGCTGGGGGCGAAGCGGAGCCTTCCTGCAGGGCAGCGCCCTGAGAAGGGCCCCCCGAGCCCACCGCCACCGTGGCTTTGACCTAGGCTTTGGCCGCGTTCCAGGGCGGAGGAGGGAGGGAGCAGCCGTGCGCTGCCCGCTCCTGGCTCTGGGAGCGCCCGGGACGGTGTCCCCGGGAAGGTGCCCCGGGACGGTGTCCCCGGGACGGTGTCCCCGGGAAGGTGCCCCGGGACCGTGTCCCCGGGACGGTGCCCCCGGGACGGTGCCCCGGGTCGCCCTCTCCAGGGCGGGGATCACTGTGGTGGGGTGGCCCAGGGTCCGCGGCGGGACCGTTCCGGAGGGACATTCAGGGGACATCCCCCAAGCCCGGTGACGGCGGCAGCAGCGCCTCCGCAAAGGAGACGGAGCGGTTCGTGTGCGGGTCCCCGAACCGAGCACCCCGCGCTTCCCGCAGGGAGCTTGGGTAGGCGCCTTTGTCACCTGGGGGCACTCCTGGGGGCAGGGGTGCCTTTAGTTTTGTGTTGGGTTAGCCCAGGCAATCGGTGTGTGCAGCCGCGGTGTTCCAGTGCTTTCAGCACTTCAGATCTCTTACCCCTTTCCGGACTGTAGAAATCACCCGAATTCAGTGTGATCATACATTGCCAAAGCGACACGTTGTGGAAAAATATCTAACAACCTGTTAGTTTGTGGTAATACTAAACTGCTAGCAGTCAAGTGTAATGTGAGACTCTTTCACTATGGTGAGTTTAAAACAAAATGTACATTTAATTCCTTGAAATTAAGAAATTCAGAAAACTTGTATCTTCACATAATGAATAAGAGCATAATCATGCTTAGTAGTACAGAACATACAGAGATAGTTATTTGCAGTTTGGTGTTTAATAGCTTCAAACTGTTCCCTGTTACACACTTTTACAGGAAATTGTGGAAATAGGGATGTCTGGCTAGAACCATTCCTCATAAAAAGTGGGATTGGATCATTTATCTTAAAATTTCAGGTTTCTCCTACAATTTAGTATCTTCACATATGTCAGTCTGTCTGGATTTATTAACCTCTTGCATGAACACATATGTGAAAATACATCTCTGAGGGTTTTTTCCATGGAGGTATGTTTAAAAATATTTAGAGCAGGCTTATAAATATCTGCCTTTTTACTGTATTAGCCATATTACTTGTTTTAATTGCATTAGCAAGTCTGTTTTGAATTTGAAATACGTGGCAGTTTCACCCATGAGTCTTTCCAGTCTAAGATAATTATCTTGAAAGTAAGAAATTACATTCAGAAAATGTTTATTGCATTAAGTAAATCTAAAAAAAACTTTCATTGAATTTAAAGCAGCAAAATTCATTTTTACTTAAGAGCAAGTTTAAAATGCAAAATTCTTAAAATATCTGAATCCTTCTCTAATTATCTCTTTTTTTTCTTTCCCTTCTTTTTGCAGATGTGAGTGAGGTCAGTATAATTTTTTTATCTAATATGTAACACTCCAATTAACAGGCTAAGCTTCTCTTTTTGTAGCAGTGTTATTCTCTAACATTCATTCCCTAGGTGGTCATGGAAAAAGTGGTGATTAAATCCTGAAGGCACTGCCTAGAAAAGTACCCACCCCAATTTCACAAGTGGGACGGCCTTTTTAAGAGCCTGCCTTCATAGGTGTAGAGACCATGAGGAGAAAGTAACGGAGCAGTGGGGTTTGGATCTTGTACCTGACAGTTTGGATTGGAGATTGCTCTACTTTAAAGCCAGTTTTACAGTCTAAATTTCATTGTGCCGTAGGATTATGAAAGAACTCAGGTGTGGTTTTTGGTTGTTTTGATTCCAATATTTTAGGCTGTAATAGCGATACAATTGTTAGTCTTCAACAGAACATTTTAATATAGTGCCATGCATCTTTGCTATATATAAACTCCTAGTCTTCAAAGTAATTTAAAATCATAAGGCACACTTAAATATACTGTACCGAGAAAAAGTATAGCTATGTAAGAAGATGAGTCTAAGTTTATGCATTATTTTAAATACTGGGAGAAATTGTAACCCTTTAAAAAAAAATTCTCTTTATTTTTTTCAGGCACCTGCAGGGCGGAAGGTAAGAATTTTTATTTTTCTTGTGTGGAAATGAAGATGATATCAGGTAGTCTTCAGCAGATTAATATTTTGTTGAATATTAGATGAAAGGAAAACTGACTACATTGATTATTTTCAGTGTTCTCTAAAAATAGCAGTAGTGATGAGATGAATAGGTAGTAAAAAGGAAGAAGCAATCAGTGCAGCGTGTTAACGTCAGGGTAAATTCAAATACTGAATTAAAGGTGCTTTACCTATGAGCAGAACTAAGCCTACCAAGAACTAAATTCTTATTCAAAAAGAGTTCCTTTGGAGAGATTTACATGGATTGAATAATACAGCAATATCCATACAGGTCTAAAAAGCTAAATAGATTCTCTATTCTTTCTGAAGGACACCACTGTTAAATTAGAACTAGTTATTCAGTAGAAACAAAAACCAATTTTGCAAGTACTTTTGTGGTCTGTGCAGTGACACTTTTAGTTCACACAATAGTGGCAGTGGCTAATCTATTTCCAGTAGATTATCGTGGACAAAAATATGCTATCTGTGGAAAATAGCTATTGAACCTGTATGTGCAGCCTTCTTTTTTCCTTTTTAATGTAAACTAATTATTCATGATGTATCTGTTTTGTCCTGGAAAATTTCCATGGTAAATCATTAAGTGTTATTTTCTTCCGGCAGGGCCCTAGAGGAGACAAAGGGCCACAGGGAGAAAGGGTAAGGAATTAAATTGATGTTTCTTTGTGATATTTGAGCAGTAGTTGTTGGAAGATCAATAGGCAAAAACTAATTTGAAGCATTGCTGTGAGATTAAATGAATGGACGTGTAGAAGCTTGCATGTACAGTTTCATTTAAAAAAGAAACCAAGTTACCTATGTACCAAATTCTGCCCTGGCAATTCTTCATCAGCCTTAATTATGGTCACTGTGCCTGAGCAGATGTGGTTGAGATCATAGGGCAGCCTAGCTCTCCGAGAGAAGATTTGAAAAATGTTTTTCCAGCTTCTCACAATGGAAATAATGCATAGAAATGCAGAGGGAAAAGCTGACACATAAAGATGTAATCTTTGAACAATATGGTACGTGGATAAGCTCTCTACATAAAACCTGAATAGACAAAACCACTTTTGAAGATCGTTCATTATCTGTGCCTCCAAAATTGTTTTGGAGAAGCTCTCTTCTTGGCAGCTGGGCATTTGTTATCTACCTTCTGCTAGCCAAATGTTGTATGTACTGCTAGAGGCTCTACTGTAAAAGTAGCCATAAATAACGACAGTTGAATAATTTAATTGTAAGGTACATTCATATTGCTGATATCTGCTTTTCTGGTTTGCTTCTGCATCACTGCTGTGTTTTGTAAAGCGGTATTCTGAAATTCACATACGTGTCTGGGTAGTGTGTAGTTATGTGTCTTTTTTTGTATCTTCTGGAAATGAAAATGCTGTAGTACTGATGAGGGAGCTCTTGAAGCTTTCTGAGATCATGGTATGGCGACAAATGTAGTGGAAACTGTGAGGAAGACTCTATCTATATGGTCAGCTGGATATATGCTTTAGGATGCTGCTAACTAAATTTGCTTAGTAAAATGAGATACATTCTTTGTTCTGGAGGCAACAAGCCTAGTTCTGCTCCTTTAGAAAGCCATTTATTATGGATTTAATTTAGTACTGAACTGGGTCTAAAATACTCAACAAATTAAATACCTCACATCAATTGCCACGATGGCAAAACTTGACTGCCTTTGTGTACTGAGGATGAAAGAATGTAAGGACAAATGTTACTGGACTGAACAC
This sequence comes from Acanthiza pusilla, assembly GCA_036630365.1. Taxonomy (NCBI): domain Eukaryota; kingdom Metazoa; phylum Chordata; class Aves; order Passeriformes; family Acanthizidae; genus Acanthiza; species Acanthiza pusilla. The sequence goes on along the minus strand of JAXCHO010000073.1, from coordinate 29,791,301 downwards.
AGGAAATTTCAAGCTCTTGTAAAAGAAGTTCTGACAGGGGTAGCAGAGGGATGGTATGAAAAATCTGTAGAAGAGCGGTGTTTTATTGTGATTTGATTTGTAATTATATCAGCAAACAGTCTATACTGTTTAAAAATTGGTGTTGGACTTACTCTGGATCCATGTTAACCCATATCAGTAGGGCTGACCTTTTCTAATCCTCAGTCAAATTTTAGGCTCTCACTAACAGGATCTGCCAGGCTGTGTGGGTCAACATGGGTCACTTGGGGTTCACAGGTCCAAAGTTTGTCACTTAAGATGAAACTTCCCAATTCGGAGATTACACTTTGCTAGCATAAATCCAATATTGCCTCCATAAATCTTCTCAAAAATGAAGCTCCAGTTTATATCTGATACAAGGTGTAGCAAGGTCACATAAAATCAGACTATGCTTGTTTTCTCCAGTTAAGCATTTATTGAGGCTGCATACACAGCACTGCTGTAGGGTGTGCTGTGGGTGCCTGGTTGTTAGTGAAGTTGCCACAGCAGAGATTTCTTCAGCCACTTCTGATTTTCACTGTATAATTCTCTTTTTAACTCTAGGGTCCACCAGGTCCACCAGGCAGAGATGGTGAAGATGGTCTACCAGGTCCTCCAGGGCCCCCTGGTCCTCCAGGTCTTGGCGGAGTAAGGCATCCAAACTTTCTATTACCAGAACTCATAAGCTGTGCTTTCTTGACTGAGATGAAATTTTTATCTGCTGGAAAACACTGTTGTTGAATTGAAGAGTGGAAGAAACATTTTCTTGCGAGCCATAAGAAATTGATGGTCCCCGTTCCAATGAAACTCTCCTTGGGGTGTATATATTCCATGGAAAATATGGATTCTGTATTCAACAGGGACTTAGCAGCAGAGCAAATCAATCCTGTTATTTCGCATTAAATTTACACGGCAATAATGTCTATGGGTTAGGAATTGACAGAATGAAACCAGTGCTGTTAAGTAGATGGGGAAAAGAAACCTTTGTGGTTGGATTCAAGAGAAGCAACTTTATCGGAATAAGCTGAAGATGACGCCTTAAGTTAAAAATGAATTAAAAGTTCTGTAGAATTTTAGAGTATCTTCCTTTAGAACTTCTTTTTATCTGTATTCATACTGCAGAACTGTAAACGGACTGTTGGGTGCACAGTTTGTGCGCCGAGTGTCCATCATGTGCTCTCTGCAGAATGCTGGATTTAACTCTTTGCTTTTCATTAGCTTGGATAGTGAGCATGAAGACATAGAGAGTCTCATATTGATCAAGTTTAGTAAGTCCTGCGTGGAAGAATACTCTTTCACCTTCAATGTGAATAGCAATAGTTTACTTTCTTATTTGCAAATATCAAACTGCTTTCATTAATTTTTTCTTATTTTAATATGCTGATCAAACGAGCAAGAAAAGGGTTTTTGATTGTGTTGTGGAGAACCTTTTTCCATTTTGATAAAATATCAAAAATCCATTGCAGTGTTTTGAGGCTGCATGCTCCTCAGATGTTTCTGGAGCTGAAGGGCCCACCTCATGCAATAGTTAGTCAGAGCTGGTACATGAATTTTACTTAGACATGTTTTTTCACTGCTTTGCATAACTCCCCTCATTGAAAATCTGGCAGAATAATCTGAGGGTTTCAAAAAGTTTTCAATTTTAAATGAGCACTGAGTTTACATTCCTAATTTTAAGTTCATACTGAAAGCTAATTGCAATTCCTCTCTATCACTTCTGCAGAGATATTTAGGTTTGAAAGGACGTTTCCAGTAAAATCAAGTCTTTTTGGAAACAAGTTAATAGTAATGTATTTATAATAGGGCTGTGTTTACTGACTTGTATGTATGCTACTTTAATATACCCCATAGCAAGTATAACAAATGAGATGATATTTAGATGTAGAATGTTGATTAAAAATATTTTTTAAAGTAAATTTTTAATATTTTGATTTCAACCTTTTTATTACTTACAGAACTTCGCTGCTCAATATGATCCATCTAAAGCTGCAGATTTTGGCCCAGGACCTATGGTAGGTATATGACACAGCATTTGATAACTCGCATGAATAATGTGCTTAGGATTTCCCTTTGACTCCAATTCAGCTACATTAATGAAAAAAATAGTATTAAAATTAGTTGTTTGATCATGTATTGTTACAGACTGTAAACTGATCCTTTAATGTAGGATGATGTGAAGTGTTTTAAATAGCCTGAAAACTTGAAATTTAGTCTTGGATCTGTATATTTATCTCAAAAATAGCACTGCTGGGTCTTGTGCTTTAACTCTTTGTTGACCACGCTTTTATGAGTTGATGAATCTCATAATCTGATGTCAGATAACACATGTACTTTGATACAGTATTACTTCACCCATATTGAGACAGAAGATTGTGTTTTAGGAATGAGATTAACTGTAAAGCTGCTCTCTAAAGCAGACACCAGACTAAAAAGTAACTCAGCGTGTTGTCTCCAGTTGGTGATGATTTTTCCTCCATGGCTGTACAACTCTTTTGATATCCTTGGATTGCACAGTTTTTTTAGGAAACTGGCCACCACATTTGGTTCTCAACAACTGAATGTTAGTACTAGATACTGTGAGGCTCTTCTGAGGAGAACTCTTTATAGCTCACTGTCTACTATGTACAAATGGAATTTAAGGGGTCTATTGCCACTCCATATGAATTTCTAACCCTTCCTTATGTTAGCAAATATTTTCAGTGTACATAGAGAGCAGAATATGGTTAAATTCACCCCACACACTGATGTCACAGTGCATCTGATGGATGAGCAGCAGGATGAAGGCTGACCAGGATTATTCTGGGTCAAGTGCTCATCTCCACTTCCAAAAACAGTCTGATATTAAATGGACTTTGGAAAATACTTTGTCATCTATTTAGTTACAAAATATAGGAAAATAGGAGTACCGTTAATCAAGTTCTGCCCTCAGTGTCTGATGATTAATCAGAAAATGTAGATGAGGATTTATTCGAGGTGTCAATATTTTTAAGTTCCAATTTTTGAGTCAGGTTCATCTGACAGAAACAGCAGTACAATCTACCTATTGTAAGGCAGTTTTAAGTTTCACAAAAATTATGTAAAAGATTGGGAAGGGAAAAATAGTTATGGAATATAATTTGTGAAGAAATTCACAGGATTTATGCAGCACATATGATTCAGGTTGTCTAGAAACAGTTAGTTTTCCTAGAATTACTGCATATTTTCATATCCACAACATTGCTTTAACTTCCATAAGTAAATGCCTGTAATTAATATGCATTTATTCCTCTTAATTAAAGGTATTCAGTCTTATGGGAAAGCTACATAAGCCATTTAAAAGTTGGCATATGATTTTAATCTTGTAATGAGAAATTCTAAAAGAGTTTCCAAGAAAGTTTGGAAAACAATTTAAAATGTAACGATTTCTGTTGAAATGTCTCCCTAAATCATTTGTTTGGACTATAGAAGTCCAAGTTAAATTTCAGTTTGCAATTGTTCGCTTGCTTAGTAAACTTTAAGATAACTGTTAAGAAAGTGCACTAATCTGTGGAAATTTCCTTTTTAGAAGCTATTTTCTGACCCTATTTTTTCAAGATGTACATAAATTCTAAAAAATGTGAAGTACAGTATATTAGTGACTTATTTTCCAAGTGAAATGAAGAGAATTTAATCAAAGCCAGACAACAATGAAATACTTAAATAGAGTAGATCATTACTGGAAATAGATTTATACACAATATGTGTAACAACCTTTCATAATGTGTTATGACTCTCATCTTTAAACTCTGGAAGTTTCTGCGCAGGAAGAGTAGAGGGAAGAATTCAGGAAAGAATGAACCAGTTCCATTGCCAACAAGCCAAAATAGATTAAGAAGCCTTATCATAATGTTCACAGCCATAATGGTACATTCCTAATCATCCCACTGGATTCTGTATTGGTTTGTTGCCATTAGAAGATGCTTGCTCTTGGACTGCCTGTGCAGATTCATGCAGATCTCTTAAGTTCGTCTAATTCCATTTGATCATTGCAGAATGAAAACTGTAATGCTAACCAGTATTTTAGGAATACTGGGAACTGGTGTTATAGATGAGTTTAAATAATTGTGATGTTTTTAAAAAGATTTTGTGATTTTTCCTCCCTAGGGTTTAATGGGACCCAGAGGCCCACCCGGAGCATCTGGACCCCCTGTGAGTACAGTCTTATCTCTCCTACTGACATTGGCATACCAGTAAAATTACAAATTACGTTGTTTGAAAACTAATAATGTCTCACTCACCTTCTAGGGTCCTCCTGGTTTCCAAGGCCTTCCTGGTGAGCCTGGTGAACCTGGTCAAACAGTAAGTACAGGTTTCACATCCCTACACTGCTAGCAATAGGTTTAGCACACCAAAGGAGGCTTGTAATGCTCAGGCCCATTTCTCCTATCCACACGCACTTCTTTGAATGTTTGGATGCTCCTGCTTGATTCTATTGTAGAAACAGAGCTGAACACTCAGATTCAGGCTCTTTCCAATTGGAATCACAAAGTGCAAATTAGGTTCCAGCTATGCCCCAACTCTAGTCAGAAAACAGTGGAAGATGTATATGAAAAGTGATGCTTTAAGTAATTCTCAATCTATTTCTAACAGGGTCCCCAGGGTCCTCGTGGTCCCCCTGGTCCTCCAGGAAAGGCTGGTGAAGATGTAAGTGGTTATTAAATGTTTCTCATCTCTTTTGGGGTGGTGATTCAACTCTAACAACCAGGTTATTGTTAAGCTATGGATTCTATTGGCCATTTTTTTTACATTGTTAAATAAATAAGTCACTGAAATAATTATTTTATGGTACAGGAGATGCAATATGCTGGAAATGTACAGAAAATTTGATAACTTCCAAAGCACTCCAAGTACATTGTTTAGCTTCCTGAATACAGGGAGAAGAAAACTTAAAAGTTAACAATCTCCCTGTAGTTATTGAAAAAAAGAAGCCTTGCCAATGTTTGGGGTTTTTTTTGATGGTTAGTGTTATTTTATAAAATAAGCTTTCCTTCTTACTGCATCTTTATTGCATTTTTAGGGTCACCCTGGCAAGCCTGGAAGGCCTGGTGAGAGGGGTGTTGCTGGCCCTCAGGTTTGTGGTGATGCACTGGATACAATACAAACCAGTTCACTAATCAATGAAACCTAACCACCTTTCTGAATTTTGCCACATTAACAGTCTAGTAATATCCCTTATATGGATTCATCCAGTTTCAGTCCTTATCTGCAGGGATATCATATAGTTATGTTTTTGTTTTGTTTCCCTGCCCCGTTCCCACTAAAGCTAGTGCAGTGAGTAACAGAAGTGGCATAGTGGGGTTACATAGGAGTAGGGAAGCAGGCACCTTGGCATAGAAAGCTAAAAAAGCTGTGCTATCACGTGGTAATGCATGACATTTCTGGGGTTCAGAACTGGAGAAATCAGGTTGATTACTGTTAGTCTTGAAACAAGTCTGGTCCTGAGAGGTTAGGATCCGGATTCTATGCCTTGCTTGAATGATAATGACCCAAATCTACTTGTTAATTTTATTGACTTGTTCATCATCTTTCCTTTTAACTGCACTGAATAATATGAGAGACAATCATTCATGTACTGTGTGTTTTTAGGGTGCTCGTGGTTTCCCTGGAACTCCTGGTCTGCCTGGCTTTAAGGGAATTAGGGTGAGTATATACATGCCTTTCCCTGAATATTTAAGATTAACAATACTGCAGCATACTGAAAACCCTTGGAAATCCTCTGAAAGTGAAGAGTGCATGAACCTCTTTGAATTTTTTAATATTGCCTGATATGAAAGACTAATTATTTCTGAAAACTCAGAAGATTGTATTAGGAAATAATTTTGTGTGTGAGGAAGGATTTATGTTACAAGACTAGGAATTTGCATATAGCCATTTGAGATAAAATATGTATCAATGTTTATTTTTCTACTCCATATAGGGACACAATGGTCTGGATGGTCAAAAGGGACAACCTGGTACTCCTGGCAGCAAGGTAAAGAGGAAATCTGAAAATGTAGGATGCATTTGTAGCTCTTTCTAGCAAAAGACATGTGAAGTCCCATCCAGTGAGTCTTCCATGTTGCCATTAAACATTGCCCAGCTGCAATAATCTAGAAGTCAGTGGATCCATGTAGAACTAATGCATGCACCTTGTCATGGGAACATTCCTGGGGCCTTATTCTTGAGTCCTCAGTCAAGTTGTAAGCAAGTTAGTGCTTTCAATGAATAATAGCTGCAGAATTGGGCTCTTAATGATTGACTATTCAGCAGCACTTCAGACTAATTTTGCTATCTATGCTCTTCTCTGGATTGTGTTCTGCATTTGGGTAGGGTTTTCTAAAGCATGCTAAAATGAAAACTTCCATTTTTCTACAAAACTCTGTTGTGTGAAACACATGGTCAGTGTGAGGCTTTCTGCTAAAAATGTGGATAGATGCAGTGCTTTTCTGAGTTAAGACTATTTGATCCTCACAGTCTTTTCTCTTTTTATTGTCTTTGTATCAGTGCACATTTGAACACTAGCCTTAAGGAAAAAAACCTTAAAAATATATTCTGAAATATAGTTAGAAACATCTCTGGCAAACTCTCTTTTAGTTTTTTTTTCTCCCATTCCACCTTGGAGCCCAATAGCAGTGTTCTTGAAAAATTCACTATTGCAGCATTTTGTTATAGGAAATCCTGACTGCTTCACAGGAGGTTTGTTTTCACAAACTGCTAATGTAGCAATGAAAAACTCAAATGCTGATTCTCCCTCTTGCTTGTTTCTAAGAGCTTAGCACTACATGGTTATAGGGTTATTAATTGTAACATAGCATTCTTCAATATCACTGCAAGTTGTTAACCTTCAGAAAAAGTTCAAATTGCAAAGTCTGTCCAGTCATTGGAGATTTAAAGCAGATAAAGCAATTAAGTAAAGGATAGAAGAGTTACTAGTAAGAGTGCTGGAAAACACCAGCATATTAAATCAAGGTTGGTCATGATATAACTGTGCTGAAAGCACTGATAAAAGCAAAAACTTGAACTATTTGCAGCATTTAAGACTATGTGCATTCAGGTGTATTCAGGATACAAGTGCTGTAGGACAAATACAGTTACTGTAGACCAACCTAGACCTATTGAGAAGGCTTTTGAGAATACAGCACTAAAGGGAGAGGAGCCATGTATTAATGGCTGTTACTCAAATACTCAGTATTATTGGTCTTAAGTTAAAGATACCTGGGGTAGATCCTTATTTTAAGCCATTTTAGAGGACTTTGTCACCTTAATCTAAGGCAAAAGAAAACATCATTCTGCTTCTGCTCTAGCTAAAAAACAGCTGCTGAATAATCTGAATTGGTAGTTGACTATCCAGGTCCAATCTCTGAAGTGTGTACTACAGAATAAATGTCAGAATAAAGAAAGGGGGTAAAGAAAACTGAGCAAGTGAAACAACTTTCTCTGGCCCTCCTCTTCTAAAAGGAATCCATCTGGCTGTGTCCCAGTGTATGCAAGGACAATTGCAGTCGCTGCAGTCACTCAGGACTTGATGTGCTGTTACATACTGTGATGCATAAACATAGACAGTGCTATGTTATAACGTGCTACAGAAAACACAAACAGTATGATCCAGTAGCTGAAAATATCTCTGATAGTGTTATGCTATCTGTCCAAAACATCCTTTAAGTAACTCAAGCCTCCAAACTTTCTTCTTCATAGGGAGAACCTGGCGCTCCTGGTGAAAATGGTACCCCAGGACAACCTGTAAGTATTAACTGCTGCTGTGGGAAATTACAATCTGATAGATTTAGTTCAACCAGCATTTTCTTCAATATTTATAATTACTAACACACCAGATACTTGGATACTCCAATGTAATAGTAATATGACCTAGAAGAGGGAAAAAAGTCTATATATCTATGTTCAATGAAAAGATATAAATGAGTTAATTTAACTTTTCTTTCAGGGTGCTCGTGGTCTCCCTGGTGAGAGAGGAAGAGTAGGTGCCCCTGGACCAGCTGTAAGTAGCTTCCTATCTGTCTGTCATCATGACCAGCCACTCACTTACTGTGGCTTTCTCTGACATTCAGTTCTCTTTTCAAACTACTTATCATGTTCTTTCCTCGCAGGGTGCTCGTGGAAGTGATGGCAGCACTGGCCCCACTGGACCTGCTGTAAGTTTCAGTCTTGCTTTTTGACAACCTGGTTCCATTCAGCCTTGTGCCCCCCTTCCTGTTTTTAGAGGATTTCTTGGGCTTGTAAGAAGTTGATTGTGTTGATGTTTTTAACACAGTTCTTTGTTGCTTATCAGACCATCACAAAGAGAATTAGTGATACGTAAATCCTTTGCAGACAATATCATGAGATCCTCAGGATTTATATTAAACACGTCCATATCAAAGGAACCAAATATTCTCGTTTGCACTGATGACTTAATGAGAAGGTTTCCCAGCACATTTCATTGAGAAACACCCAATGCACAGAATTCTCATTTCCAGCAGTCTAACAGAGTAGTTCTCAAACTAAATAGACTTTATACTTTTAAAGAGATACATACCATAAACATGTTACAGATGGCTATAATTATATACATACTGTAAATTATATATGGACACCAGGACACATCTTTGCACCTGCAGCATTGTCCTGTCAGACTAACAGGCACTAACCTTTTTTATTCTCCACTGATACTTGAGTTGTGAGCTCATGTGAAAGGCCAGCAAGATCCAACTCTCCTGATCTGCCTGGTAAACACTATTCCAGTAAGAGGCAATCCAATACAGAGTTGTCCATTTCAGAGGAGTTAGTGTTGCAGTAATATACCCCTGACTTCAGTAAACCTTATTTATCTCAGTCACATAAATATGAGTACAAGGATATAGTTTCGAAATTGTAAAACAAATCAGGAATGCACCAGTATACACAGTAATAACAATTAATAGTTTTTTTCTTCCTGCTTTCAAAAATTGAGTCTATGATGAAGCTGTACTTGATTCTGCTTTGCCAAAGCTGATTTTAATATTCCTTGTCACTTCAGGCACCTGTTGTGCTTTAATAGAGAAGAATGTGAGCATAGCTTAGAATTTCTCTTCAGTTCTCTCATGTGGAGTATTTAAAAAATAGGTGATTGGGCATTTAGATTGCAGGCAAATAGAGATCTTACAGCTAAGATCTGATGTAATAGAAACAAAACATTTTAGCTGAAGACATTTGAGTAAAGACAATGGAGTTGCTATAGGAAAAATGTTCTGAAGCTGCTGATTGTAGGTGTGTTATTCAGAATGGGCTCAGAGTTGCATTATGTCCCAGTGTCTGTCTAGGCTGAAGTTATTCTATACTTACTTAGGTTATGATACCATAAATATTCTGCAAAGCAGTTATTAACACTCATTTTTTAAAACTAAAACAAATAATGTTTTATCTTTCTTTCCACTTGGAATTTAAAAAGGAAAAAAAGTCATTGCAATGAAAATTCTGAAATTTTATGCTTTCAAACATATGCTAAAGGGCATTTGGTCTTTTTCTTTGCTTATACAAAACCAGTGACAATTGCAGGCATCCACTTTATAACACAATAGGTTATAAAATGTTGGAAGCCAATTCCTCTTTGTTGTACCAGCTGACCCATTTTATTACCTTGTATTTGTGAGGCAGTTTTATAATAAATATTTATAATTGAAAGATTTTGGCTCACAAAAACATAGATATCAATTCCCAGTATCAATTAATAAGTTGTATATTTAATTAATAATTGAAGAAAAATTATCCCATTTTATTTGTATGCATTAAAAAATAAAGGCTATGAATCCATCATTGTACCTTCTCTTGTGATGTCTGGTACATTGGAACTTTGTCCCAATGTATTTATAACTCTCACAGCAATAGGTAGACATAGTAGAATCAGTCGCCTTGCCTTGCAGATGCCTGCCTCTGCTCATCCTCTGTTTGTTCTTTCTCAGGTGTTTGGCCCCAAGGCAAGGTTTTACCTATTCTTGCTTAATTTGCACTGCAAATGTTTAAGCATTGACCTGGCCCTTAACTGCTTGTAGTAACCAAATCTGTCAATTTGGAGCTGCAAAAGGCAGTTGGTATTCTGAGGTGGTAATGTGCGGAATAAATAAATGTGAATTTTTTTTAGTCTGTTTACTTCAACAAGCAAGACGTTTCTGTTGTCACTGAATACCTTCACACAACTGCTTCCCTTTCATTTCCCAGGGCCCTATTGGTGCTGCTGGTCCTCCAGGCTTCCCAGGTGCTCCTGGTGCTAAGGTATGAACATCTACTTCTACTGCTACACTTGATAGCGAAGATGAAATGTACTAACCAGAGTTCCTAGGCAGCAAGAAAACAGCAAGAAAATAGGAGTGCTTTCTTATCAGTTACTCTAGGGATTCATCCTCATGCTGACCTATGTTTGGAGAATATCAGATATGAATGTTAATTTAAAGTACAGCAGTTACTTCACAGCTGAAGATTGATGCTGGGCAGGTTCAGGAAGACACATAACCCTTTTACTGCTGCCTTTATGATGCACTTTTATACACCTTCCAAGGGTGACATGAATCATGGTAAATAAGCAAAGCAGCAGTTAACATCACTGTACTGAAATAGTGGCAGACCAAGAAGCTGCATTTGAGTATTGGGCTGCTTCAAATCTAAGGCCTTGAAATTGCAATGCAGGAATTGCATTAAAATTTTTCAGGTTCAGGGCAGTACTATTTTGCTCCTTCAGACTATAATTAGAATTATTCACTTTATTACTCAGGTCTTACCATTTTTTACCTGAGTAAGAGCCTCAATATTTTGAGTGTCCAGGGAAGGACAGAGAATTTGAGGCAAGAGTATTGCATATACTGTGTTTACAAATTTTGCTGACCATTTGCCACAAAATCCACATCACTCTGTGTTACAGACGAAACCTAATCCCATTTTAGAAGAAAATATAGTTTTCTAGACCCTTTGATTTTAAGTGCAGGAAAGATGAGAAGAAATGTAGATCCCATTCTGGTTATTCTTGCCAAAAGGCAAGACTTCTGAAAACCATTAAGTCTTCGCTGGTGCAGATGTGAGCATGGTTATTGCATGTCGTTTCAAGAGAAGACTGTTTACATATCCAGGGTGAACTCTGACTGAATTGCTGAAGAGAACTTGTTATTATATTCAGGTTCTTTTATTGGACTTAGTGAATACAACCTTCTGAAATTAAAAGCAAGAACCTTTTTTCTGTCATTTACTCCCCCTGTGAACACCATCCTACAGCACTCTGATCAGGCATAATTTTGCATCTGTGCAAATGGCATCTGAAAGTGCAAGATAATGGATTATTAGGTCTCATGCACTGTGTCACCTCAGGCCAATTCTGGGGGCATATGGATGCAAATAAGACTGGAATTGTAATTCTGAATTTTTTTTGTTAGCCTTCTGGGTAAGCATCTGTTGTTCCTGTCTTAGGCTCCATCTAAGCTAATGGCTAACTAGACATCCCAACTTGAGTGCCTTTAAAATCCATTAAAAGCTCTCAGCTGCTTGGTTTCCTGGCCTCTGAAGTGGGAATATACAAATACGATTAATTTCTTAATGTCAGGCTGATACTGGATTTCTTCACTGTTGCCATAACACTGTGTACACTGATGGAGGGTTCTGTCCTTCTCTCCAACAGGGTGAAATTGGACCTGCTGGTAATGTTGGTCCTGCTGGCCCTGCTGGTCCAAGAGGAGAGATTGGGCTTCCTGGTTCTAGTGGTCCCGTTGGCCCTCCAGTGAGTAACTTGCCAGACTTTATCAGTTGTCAGATGTGTGCACTTTTGATTCTGAATTAACCAGTATTGTTGTCTTTTTTAATAGGGCAACCCTGGTGCTAATGGTCTCCCAGGGGCTAAAGGTGCAGCTGTAAGTACAACTACACTCTCACTTGTTTGCTCTTTAAAAAGCCCAATTCAGTCAATGCAGCAGAAAAGACAATGGGTTCATAATACCTTTTCCCTCCTCTGTTGGACAGGGTCTTCCTGGTGTTGCTGGTGCTCCTGGCCTGCCTGGTCCCCGTGGTATTCTTGGTCCACCTGGCCCTGCTGGTCCTAGTGGTGCTAGAGGACTTGTTGTAAGTGACCTCCTATATTGCATGTCTTCATTTGAGAGCTGGACACAGTGTCCACAGTTGTAAAAGATCTCCTCTGGATACATTTTTGTTATAATGCAGACATTTTTTCTTGCTACACTGTAATTAACCATTGTAGTTAGTTTCTGTGTCTCATTACTTGCTTTAGATGCTGAGACTGAAAAGGTTCACTTGGCACTGCCTTTGAGTGCAAGGAGTAGTTGGAGGAGTAGCTGGACTCAATGATCCTTGTGGGTCCCTTCCAGCTCAGAATATTATGTGACTGTTAAGCTCTGTCCATGTTGATAGTATTAAGTGAGATGTGGCACCAATCTCACAACTAGGCCCTCAGTGGGTATCCTCAGTAGAGGAACCAGCCCTAAATGTATCATAGTTCAATTACTGTCATTTCTAAGCATCTTTAACATGTCCGTTTTCGTGCTTTTTAAGCCAAAAATACAGTTGTGCTCGTTGACTGTTTTCACAGTAGAGGGAGGTATGGAACTGGATGATAAAAGAATTTTTTGATCCATGAGTAAGCTCTCCAGGTAGAAGAGAGATTTTTGGAATGATGCTAATTCTATTATCTCTTTTTGTTTCGGACTCTAGGGTGAACCAGGCCCTGCTGGTGCCAAGGGAGAAAGTGGTATGAAGGGTGAGCCTGTAAGTATGGCAACATGTGAGGGATTTTTCAATCAAAAGCCTGGTAATATCTGCAACACATGATCTGATTTATTGTTTTCTCTGTTTGTCTGAAATAGGGTGCTGCTGGACCTGCTGGCCCTCCTGGCCCTAGTGGTGAGGAAGGCAAGAGAGGCAGCCCTGGTGAACCTGGCTCTGCTGGTCCCCCAGGCCCTGCTGGTCTGAGAGTAGGTTTTCTTTTTATGTTCCAGAAGTAGAAGCAAAAAGGAAAGTGGAAATCAATCTAGAGTCACAAAGGCAAATTAAATAATTATGCATAATTAAATATACATTAATGCTGCTAAGCAGTGATAATTTTCAATTCTGAGCCTTTTGATTAGTTAGGACCAAATCTATTTTCACTTTGTATTAGTGCTTATTTACCATCTTATCCCTGAAGCATTTAGAGATTGCTTTGATTTACAGTGTATAATATTTAGTGAATTATCTTTTAATTACTCTTAGAAGTTTGTGATGGGATTTAACTGCTTAAAACAGATAATGGGCTTGCACGTAATGGGAGGCAAAAGTTTTCAATTCAGTATCTTCAAGAATGCCTAGTAAAGTTTTCACTGGGTGAGAAAGCCACTCCATGAATTTCAGGAAGTATGTATCTTCATGAAGGAAAAGAATTCACAGGAAAACAGTAAGAAAAATGGCAGTGCTTTCCCCAGATTATTTTTGGCAGAGTTAGAGATTCAGTGTTGCACCTTGGGTAGGGTGTACAGAGTCAGTAACTCTCTACTGGGAATGTGGAACTGTGGGCCAAGTTTTGGGATCCTAGCTGCTGGCTAGAGCCACTATTTGTTACTGTGAATGCTGAAAATTATACAAACAGGTTAGAATTTAAATAAATCTACAGGAAGTGAGAGAGATTTCTTTTCACAATACCCATTTACACTGAGGTGTGTGTGGTTAAAGCTGCATGCTACCTCAAATTCAGCAGACCTGCTCAGAAGGCTAAAATCTAGCAAGCACTATCCACCTCACAGGAAGAGATTTATTTCTTTCCCTGTCTTGATTTGTTTTGTGTTGACTTGCAGGGTGTACCTGGATCTCGTGGTCTCCCTGGAGCTGACGGCAGAGCTGGTGTCATGGTAAGACTTTTGTCTGGGTCACTAATTCTGAACCACCTTTTATATACAGAAGTGTGATGCTTTTTACTACCTCTGCCTAATTTTATTTATTTCTTTTGGTAGGGACCTGCTGGTAACCGTGGTCCTAGTGGTCCTGTTGGTGCTAAGGGTCCTAATGGTGATGCTGGCCGTCCTGGTGAGCCTGGTCTTATGGGTCCAAGAGTAAGTTTGACTCTGCGGAGTAAGTTTGAACTAAGTAAAAAGAAAATTACTTACAATTAAGGGACAAAATTATTCAGAAATCCAACTTCAAAAGTTCAGCATGTGTTAACCACAATTAGGGCACTTGCACCACTCAGCTGGAAAAACCCATTAGGAATGATTAAGAAGCATAAAAATGTTTATTGAAATTAATTCCTTTTGTTGTGGTATCATTTGATTGCCTTGTGATGGAGCACCGTCCTCTTTTACTGGACACTACATTGATTTCTGTAAGGGGTTTCCACTTGTGATTATTTAGAGAATGTGACCATTATGATCACAACTGAGGTGTGTGTCTCCTCTTTAATAAACTTTCCTTTAAAGGAAAGCAAACCCTACTAAAATTATGTGAGATGGATGATCTCGATTATTTCCATCTCACTTTGCAAATTATTTCACTGAAAATGGCCATTCACTTTTAGTGGTGTTGGCTGCAGCCAGACTATGTTCATGTCATTGTCTTTTATATTCCTCATTCTTTCTCTTCCTACCCTACCACATGAAGTGAAAGTTTACAATGCACATGTGAATATTAGGCATCTGTAAGCATCGAAACACACTATCTTCTAAAGCAGAGCCTAAATTAGTTTCTCTGAGTAAAACAGGTATTTCCCTATACTGATTTTCAACTGGCATGGGAGCACACACCACCAAATTAGAAATCAGTGTGCTTCAGGTGCAAATGTGATAGGACCTACAGTCATTTTTAAACAGTGTACATTGATAACTTGGCACCTTGGTGTGGATGTATGCATGCATGTAGAAAAAATGCTGGATAAGTGTTGGGTGAGTTTCATTCTAAAAACATGAAAATTTCCTTTCTCAGGGTCTCCCAGGTCAGCCTGGAAGCCCAGGCCCTGCTGGCAAGGAAGGTCCTGTTGTAAGTACCTTGCTTTTTATTCTGTTCCCCCATTGCATGTGAAAGAGTAAAGTATGATTTTATAAAGCAGACATCTCAGCACTGAGCTCCAAAACCACTGTGTAAAACCAGCAAGATTTTCTACTGTATTACTCAAAAGATCAGTGTGAAGCTTTACATTGTTTCTGTGGGTCTCAGATCCAACCTGTGTCCTGGAAGAAGAAATACAGAGTCCTAAAAAAGGAGAAAAAGGGAGGGATGCATGAGCATGTGATGTGTCAGCAATGGTGAAAAGTTAAATGGCACTTTTTTCTTGTCAGTATGCATTTCTTCTAAAGCTGAACTCTCAGTAAATTACCTCTGCCATTTAATAGTGTGATTTCTTTTTCTAGGGTTTCCCTGGAGCAGATGGTAGAGTTGGGCCAATTGGTCCAGCTGGTAATAGGGGTGAGCCTGGCAACATTGGATTCCCTGGACCAAAAGGTCCCACTGTAAGTACAGTACAGAAACTTTCTATTACTATGAAGGTATTCCCAGACTAATCTGTAGGTTCCCACCTCTGTCATTAATCCAACACACCTCCCTGTATCCTCCTGTGCTGCTGATTGGATGGCATCTACTTATATTTAAGAGTTCAGTTTTAAATTATTTTCCAGTTATCTAGAAAATGATTAAAGAAATTTAAAAAAACAAACAATTTAATTAGCTTAGGGATATTTTGACATTGAAGTGATTAGAATAATATATGCTGATTTTATGATTTCAGCATGTCCATTTTATCATTTCTGTATATTCACATCAGTAAAAGCTCTGTCAAGTTTGGCCATTAAGCCAGTTCCAGAGTACTGTTATTTATGGAGCACTATCTAAAGCTCACTCAGCTTTGAAAAAAAGCTTTGAAAAAAGTGGCTTCAGTGGGGTTCTTTACATGTCCCACAGATAAAATTTGTGGATTTGGGTGTTGCTGTACATACACACATATGGAAACATACAGAGAGTGTATTGCATGGAATGCTATGCAGAGTGTCATGAATTATGATCTCGAAACATAAAGGCATAGAGTTTTGAAAAGACATTTATTTTTTATCTATTCTAAGTGCTCCAAAAAGACAGATGGAGCTTGTGTGTTGTAGGGTTAAAGAAATCTTACAGTAAATCTTCAGGCAATGAGAGTGTAAGTCATTGCTTAGTAGTTTAAACTGAATCTAATATGAAGTCTTGGTTAACTTTTATATCTTTTTCTTTCAACTTCAGGGTGAACCTGGCAAACCTGGTGAAAAAGGCAATGTTGGTCTTGCTGGCCCACGGGTATGTGGATATGTATTATTTATCAACTTTCAGAGAGAAAAAAAAAAGATTTTCCAAACCTCCGTAATAAGATAGCATTGGGTTGTGCAAGCATGAGTAGATGACAAAATTAGAAAAGCCCTTGGGAATGCATTCATTTTAGCCTCATGTCAGTGGGGGCTATTACTTAATGGATAAATGAAAACTCCTGTTCTTGGGTATTAATTATGGGGCATTATCTTATGAAGAGGAAAAAATAGCACTCCCCATCCTTAATTTTTAGAGCACAGTATATGGTTTCTAATACATCCTGTAAATTTCCAGCTTTTTACTGATAGTTGAAACTTGCTAATTTTTCCATTTTAGGGACCCAAAAAACAGCCTGTTGTGGGAAAAACGCTATCAGCAAGGTTTCCATATTCTGTAATTCCAAAAGAAGTTTTCTTAAGGATGACTGTGCTGCAATAACTAAACCAATAATGAGAATGTAAAATTTTAAGCATCTTTAGTACCTCTGGCTGTGAACTTCTTGCAAGTAAATGGTTAAGTTCAAAATACACAGTCAGAGACCCTTGGTTTTGGCACAGAATCATTTAGAGATATTATTCATATCAAGTCAAAACTATGGTAACAGCTTTCTACTTGAACATATATAGGGCGCTCCTGGTCCAGAGGGAAACAACGGTGCTCAAGGTCCCCCTGGAGTCACTGTAAGTAACAGCCTTCACACAAATCCAGTTTGTGATTTACTTCTCATTAATGGGATTTCCCATTTTAAAATCCATTTTCCTGTATTTCTTCTACCAAGTTCATCACTTGTTTTTCATTCCATCCAGGGCAACCAAGGAGGAAAGGGTGAAACAGGTCCTGCTGGCCCTCCTGGCTTCCAGGTAAGTAACTACATGGTCTGTTTAATCTTATCTATGGTTCCCAAAGCATGAAGAGCTTCTGCCTTAACTTTCTTTGTATTCTTGTTTCCTTACCCTTAGGGTCTGCCAGGTCCTTCGGGTCCTGCTGGTGAGGCTGGCAAGCCAGGCGAGAGGGTGAGTGACAGACACAGCATTCCATGGATGGGGCAGGCACTGCCTGAGGGCTGTGCTGGCAATGGCACACGTGGTGAAGCAAGGGCCTGTTGAATCTATTTGCCATAACAAAGCACTCAGGGTAGCATGCAAACTTTAACAGTCCCTTTTGCATTGGAACTTGTATCATACTTCCTTTTTCAAAGTTTTTATATGAAACTGAGCAAAGACAGTCCTTTGCTTTTTGGGCCTTAAGTAGCAATACAAACCACTTCTTCCCCCAGAAGATTCTGTACATGAAAAGTATTTTACTTCACAGTTCTTTCAAAATCTTCAAGGTTCAATCTAACCTGTGTTACTCCAATTATGTTTTTGCACCTCAGTTGATTTCAGTGGCATCCAGCTGAGGTAGCTCAGTCATAATTCATGCTCTAGCTGCTGCAGTTAGTGTGTGATGTAATCTGAAAATTGTGCATCCTATGTGTCATAATCACCTTTAACATTTAGAATTAAATCTGTGTCCCTGTAAAAGAGTTTACATTGCATATACCTGAAAAATGAGCTTGTAATTTAATAACTAACTCTTCAGATAAAAAATTAGCATCTCATGTGTGCCTTGAGATACTGTGTAGCTGGATGAAAAGAGCTTATTTCCATGTATGTAATAGACTGTCTGAAAATTTGTCTGGAAGTTTTTAATATGCTGCTGCAATTTGAGAAGAATTTCCATATACTGCTATGTAACAAAATACAATTTAAGCAAAATAATGCTTTAGAAATAAACTTTACCAATATATCTACTCTCTTTTAGGGTCTTCATGGTGAATTTGGTGTCCCTGGTCCTGCTGGCCCAAGAGTGAGTAACTTATTTGAAATCTGGTGCAGACTGTCTTAATAATGTGTTCAATAATAATGGTAGCTATATACATTTCTGAGTTCCTCAAGGCAAAAAGCTCTTCCCTGTTACAGAATACAGTGTATTGCAGCAGACTCTCAGGAATGAAGGATAATATTCTCTGCTCTTTGCAGGTGTCAGGGTATTTGAGTTAGTGTTAACACAGTTGCCAGTGTTAGTAAATTTCTGTATAAGCAGTATGAATATTACCCAAATAATTATATCCCATAAGAACCTTACAATGAGAATCGTAAAGGATGGTAAAGGATGTCGATGATATAGGACTGATCCTACAGTGTTACACTGAGACCCGATGAATATGAGAATTTTCATCTGCAGTGCTTGTGCAGACCTCTTAGCCTGACCATTTCAGTTTTACTATCCCTTGCTAGGCAGTTCCTACCTCCCCAGTACTGTCTCTGAATAAATAATGGGCTGAATTCAGAATCTGGAACAGTCATTAGAAGGTATTGCCTTCCATTTCCTTTTAATCCTGAACTGTCAATAAACATCTCCAAAAAGCTTTGTGTGGAGGCCTTCCTGCATGACAGGAATTTATGCCATTTATATAGAGCAAGGAGTAGTTTATGAAATGCTCAATTAATTATTTGCTTTCCAAATCCACCTATAAGGAGACTGATATTTAACCTACTTCTGTTGCTTCTTCTTTTCTTCTGACTTCCAGACTAAATGTATCCAATGACAAGTATTCCCATTCACTCTTACAAGTTATGTCAATCGGTTTAAACAGCACTTTTCTTCCCTGTGTTTTAGTGCCCAGAGTCTGTATCAATAACTATGTCTGCTCTAAACTCATTTTGCCCATGTATCCAAGCCAAGTTCTCTTTGTCATAGCAGCAGCACTTATTTGCCTATGCTCTATCTTGCCCTAAGCATCTCATACCCAGCCCAGGGTGTTTTCCAAATTAGGTCTTAATGATGCTTTATACACAAAACTAACACTTCCTAAAAATACGCCTCTGCTTGTGCCAGATCACATTTTCCTTTTTCATGTCTGCATCATATTGTTGGCTATTACCTTTCCCTTTCTGTCATTTTCTCCATTGAAACCTCAATTTACAGCAGAATTCTCAGTTTTGGGGCCTAAATAAATGGTCTGGTACTTCCACTTTTGAATTTTATCCCTTTGCCATCTAGCAGGTTATTCGCTTCTTCCTGTATAGTATGCCAATCCTTCTTCCTGTTGACAAATGCTTCTGTCTTTGTGATATCTGCATATTTCTTCTTTTTCTGCCTATTTGTAATAACAATATGTATGAAAAAAATATTAATTGAGGAACATATCTACAATATAAGTTAATCTTTCTCCTTGCTGGTGCTTTCTAGCAGTGCGCTATCTCCCCTTGAGTCAGTTCTTTGACCACATTATAATTCTTATACAAAATTCCAGATTCTCCAGCATAAATAAAAAAATCTCCATTATACCTTATCTGATTATTCACTGATGTCCATCTTAATCTCACTGAGATAATTTGACATATCTTTAGTGAAACTGGTATTTCTATCTTTGATAGTTCTATTGCGCATTTAAATTGAGTTTCTGGCTACTTCCATGTCTCCAGATGATCTATGTTTCAGAATTTTTCCTTATACCTGTTACAATGTACAGGTCACATTAGTAGGCTTTAGATGTTACCTTTATTCTCCAGTATTCACCAGGCATTTGCCACTGTAAAAATAATTGCCAATCACGTTCCCTTTAATTTCACTAGAATCCATTATTTGTCCTAAAATGGAATCTCCATTTGACAGTAAAATGCCAGATACTGTTAACAGAACAAGCACAGTAGCCAGAATCCATGTTCAAGAAGTATTCATACTTCAGTTGTCAGCTGTTATCATGATGCAAGACTTTATTACTTCACTTCCATATTTTTGTATCAAAGGTAGAACCAATTCTTATGACCAGTTTAGTTAATAGCTGCACAATTCTAATTAAGGGTTTGTTTAGATAAACATGCATTGCATTGTCATTGCTCCTAGCCAGTGCTTTCAGCCACAGAACATTTCACAGAAATACTCAGCTCAGACTGTCTCCTGTAGGGTGAACGTGGTCCCCCTGGTGAGAGCGGTGCTGTTGGTCCTGCTGGTCCCATTGGAAGCCGTGGTCCCTCTGGCCCACCAGGCCCCGATGGTAACAAGGTATGCCTTTTCCAACTGCCATTGCCTTTCTCCTGAATTCCTGATGAATGCAATCCTAAACCTCTCTCCAAGTGGTGATGTTCCATCCCAGCTAGTCCACACTGTATTAAATGGGTTTATGTTTAGTGCTATAGATGATGGGAGGGGAAGTCAGTGTACATACAGTTTGTCAGCTGGGTATGCTGTTACTCTGTTTGGAGATAGGATCTGAGATTCTGACCAAAATTCATGTTGACTTCTATTTACACCCACATCTACTTGTACACAGGAAGTTCTTGTGTCTAATAAGCAGCATTTCCCTCCAAACAGTAGGTCACTAATAAGTGATCATCTAACAAATGATGATGTTGGCTTGATGCTAAGTGAATCTAGGTCTTAGTTTTCCGGATTTTCATTGGTAGTCTTTCTACAGAAGTTTAGTTTGGAACATGGACCTAAAACCTCAGGAGCCTGCAGAATCAGTGTTCACATCTAGTATCTTCACTAGCTGGAAAAGTAAAACATGTACAATAGCTCAAGACAAAAATGTTACTACTCACACTGTTTACAACCAAGCAGAATGATGGACAGAATAGTAATGGGATTTTTTTCCAAATTGTGTGAGTGACTTGACCCTGTCTTACATGCTATGCTCCTGCTGCTAGGGTGAGCCTGGCAATGTTGGTGCTGCTGGTGCTCCTGGTCCTGCTGGCCCTGGTGGAATCCCAGGAGAGAGAGGTGTTGCTGGTGTTCCAGGAGGCAAGGGTGAAAAGGTAAGGTGGACAATTGCCTTGTTACTGCATGCACAGGTTTGAGATGCCTAAATTTGATTAACCTGGAAAAACCTGCAGGTTACCCCAATGTGACTTTTATTTACTGTGAAACTGTATTACTTCATAGCTAGCAAACAGAGTTTTTGTTGGTCTAGCAGACTGACAAGCTTTTCTAAGGTACTATCCTGAAACTTTTTAAAAAACACTATGTATTGATATGCAGATTAATGCAGAACACTAGGCTGTATTAAAAAAAAGAGAACAGAGTGCTGCTCTGATTTCTTGTCTCTAGTGATGGCGTGAAAATAACTTTTTGTTATATGAAACATATGGCATTTTATGTGTCCTCCCACATGACATCATTGTTTTAAATAGCTGTTTTCTTATTTCATATAAAAAGTATAACATTAATACCCAGAAGAATTTTTACAGATGGATATTTCTTGACCAAAAGAAAAGAGATTTTGAGGGAGATTTATATTCATCATTTGAAATCTATATCAACATGGTTTTGAATTTCTAATTCTGTTCAGAATTCTTGGGACCTGGGAGAGACTAAGTGTGTTTCCCATGAAAGAAGATTTATTCTGAAAAGCATACCAGTCCTCTTTGCAAACACTCACTTTTCAAGTCAGTACCTACTCAGCAATAAGAATGAAATAATAATCAAAGTTAATTTTCCCAGAAAACCTAGCATGATAAGCTTTTTGTGTGATGTCTAAGTAATGCACAGATACTCAGCAAACACCTCAAGACTTCTTCCATACAAACCATTGTGTTCATTACCAATACAATTATTCCCACTGTGTGTTCCAGGGTGCCCCAGGTCTGAGAGGTGATATGGGTGCAACAGGAAGAGATGGTGCTCGTGTAAGTATCTTCTGGTTCTACTTGAGTTTACCTCCTACACCTCAGAACTTAAATGACTGAAAAGGATATTCAAGACTTGCATTTCCCACTGTATTGCATTACTGCTTATATCTGCTCATTTTTTATACAAATCAATGTAATTTTGTTGCCCCTTGTCCAAGGATGTTTGAATTCGGGGGTGGGGAGAGAGAGAAAAGCGATCACTTCTCATTAATCCAAGCAGGGAAATGACATGAGCAGAGTATTGCACAGATGTTGCACAGCTGTTCAGGGTGTTCAATTAAAGTATGCTTTTTAATTTCATGAGCTCACCCCAGACAGCTAATTTTAAAGGCAGCCTGCAAAGTTACACAAAACTATCCTTAATTTGAGATTTCAGGTGCCTGTCTCTAAGAATTCATACTTTGGGACGAGAATAACAGAATAGATTTTGTTCTATAAAATCATGTGTCCTTTGTATTGAGAACATCCTCTTTTCTCCAGGAGGAAAGAGAAAGCTTATTTAAAGTAGTTGGTCCTACTTACATTTTGTTTGAAACAGTGTCCTGTCTCTTGACCTGTAGGGTCTCCCTGGTGCTATTGGTGCTCCTGGCCCTGCTGGTGGTGCTGGTGATCGGGTAAGTCTGCCCTTTGAATGAAAAAATGCCTTGTTAATATAGTTTATTCATGCATGAATATTAAAGATGGGTTCCATAAAAACCAATTCCATCTTTCTAGTGTGCACAAATTCTTTAAGTTTTTCAGATTCAGGAAGCTTGGACTATTCAGTGAAGCTTGTCATAGGACCCCAAGCCTTTCTCTAAGAGGGCAGGGAAGAGGGATGCACATCTACTTGGCAGTGGGTTATGTGGAGCAGATTCTGATTCAGACTTTGGCTGAATTTTTCGCAGTCGAGGTTGAAGTCCACAATCCTCCTCACACTGTGAGAGGAGGTTTTGATACAGTGACAAACCACACATTAGCTCAGAATGATTCTTTATGCTGTCTGAGAATCATTAGAAATTAATACAGATTGGATCAAAACCAGAAGCATTTTCAATAACATCCTCTCCACTGGAGACCCAGGGAGACTCACTATATGCATCTGTACCACAAGATCATTCCTGTTCTCACTACTATAAAGCCTTCTCCCAGTGTCAAAATGGTTTTGTCTGTCTTTTAGGGAGAAGGAGGTCCCGCTGGCCCTGCTGGTCCTGCTGGTGCCCGTGGTATCCCTGTAAGTAGCAATTCCTACAATTATTCCGTATCAAAGATATGATGTTCAGAAAACTGCCCTTTTAAAGACATTCCAACCAGTCCTCTCTTCTTTGTCCTCTCTCTAGGGTGAACGTGGTGAGCCCGGCCCCGTAGGTCCCAGTGGATTTGCCGGACCTCCTGTGAGTTTTGTTTGCACTTTCCTCATATTGATGCCATAATCTTCCTCTATTTCCTTTACAAGAGTTTCAATTCTCATTTTGTCTGTTTTTCTGCCCGTAGGGTGCAGCTGGTCAGCCTGGTGCTAAAGGCGAGCGTGGCCCCAAGGGACCTAAGGGTGAAAGTGGACCAACAGGTGCTATTGGCCCAATCGGTGCTTCTGGACCACCAGTAAGTGAATTGTGTCTTTGTGAGATGCATAGTCCTGAACTGTGCCATGCAATACGCTAGCCTGAAAGCCTTGAATTCTCAAAAGGTAATGAAAAAAAGAAACAAACTTCAAACTAGGCTGTGAGAAAAGTTACCATGCTGATTTTCACACATTATGTAAATTTTATCAATCTATTTATGTGGGCTAAGATCGTGAGTCTGGAACAGAAATGAAGAGAAAATAATAACTAATTTTCAACTTGCTCTGAAGATCAGCCAAATCACTCT